>CM077081.1:77649675-82765335 GCA_039513925.1 Platanthera zijinensis
CTCACTCAACCCTGTGGTCTCAGCCACTTTTTTGTAACCCATTTCTTCTTAGGCTTTTACTGCATTAGCCTAGCTCACATCCTTTTGTTTAGGCATGATGAGTTGACTCCACTCAATGCCTATGGACTTAGCCAATTTCTCAGCTTGCCACTACATTGGCTGATTGTATATGCTCCATTCAGCGCTATAAGTCATCTGATATGAAGAGTAACCTTCACCAACGCCTGTGAACTTAGAACATTTTTGTTTATCCACATCTAGGTAAGTGTTTACCTGACCAGCCACTTAGGCTACCTGTCCCATCATTGTTGCTTGGCATTCCCTTCATGCATGAACTCAGGAACTCATCAACTAAAACTTTATGTATATCATAACAAGATTGACTTCCGCAAATCTAAGACATTGTGGGCAATGGATCCAAAGATACTCACACTCATCTTGGACTATGTACTTGACGGTGCCTCAGGAATCGAAGAGCAGGAGTAGAATTGCTCTTAGTAAGCCCAGAAGAATTTACCTTAAGTATGGACTCAAGTTAGAAAGTTCCCAGCCACCAACAATTTCACAGAGGAGAGGCTCAGTTGCGGTTCTCAAGCTCATCATTGACTCTGCAGGGTGAAAAATCTGACAATCACATAGATTCTCAACTTATTATCTCGCAAGTTAAAGAAGATGACAAATCAAAGAACGACCATTTGGCGATGTACTTTACGCTTGTGAAGACTCTACTATCCAAGATACCATAACAACAAGTTATTCACATCCGAGAGAGCAAAATTCTAGATCAAAATGCACTCTCCAAGCTTGCTACATCTCCCTCTAGTTGTCAGTCTAGAAGGCGCTAGGTGAAAAGTTGTTGTCCCCAGTATCCAGGGACCCTAGGAGATTACATAATCGATGAACCAGGATCATCATGACTCACCTCACTGTTAGCTTAGCTCGATCACGAACAACTACCCTAAGACCCATGGAGGCACGACGTTTGCGATGTGAGCGGCAACCTCACCATCATCAATAGAAATTATATAAGTGATCCTTTTATGTACCCTACCTAAAGTGCTTATCAGAATCAGACATGGAATATACACTACGAGAAGTCCCACGAAGGAGTTTTCGGAGAGCATTTGGGTAGAAAGTGTAATGCACAGAAGATCCTTAACGCCAAGGATTCTACTTGCCCACCATGAAAGGATGCAGCTTAATTCGTCCAGAAGTGCAAGTGTTGTCAATTGTTTAACATCCCGACTTTATTAGGTCACTAAAACCCTAATGGACCCAATAAAAGTGATCTGAACCTCTACTCGAGAACCCATAATGAGGTAAGAGATGACCCTAGATGGGATATGGTGCTAGAGAATCTCAATTTGAGTTCTTTCAGTTCTAATGGCCTCGTATAGTTGATACGAGCAAGTTGGAACTTGTTGCGTTTAAATCCGTAGTCAGACGATGATTATGACTGTTTTGACCATTCTAGTGCGTCACGATGCGCAAAATTGGATATTTTAGCAAACGAACTTTGATTAAACTCCAGCCAATGACGTTGATTCATTTGGTCAAAATGAAGTCAACGGAGTTTGCCCCAGTCAATTTTGACGACGGGTGGTTCAAACTAATGGTCAAACCAAGCATAATCGTGCACCAAAAAACGTGTGCATATCAATTATGGCATGATACCCCAACTTTGTCGCGACTCTTGGTGACTTGGGCCTATCTTAACTTGACCAACATAAGGGCCTACCTTAGGGTTGACTTTGTCAAACCCTCAATTTTCTTATATTTTGGGATTTTTCCTATTATGGAATGCACCTCCCCACCTTGGTTGGCATGGGCTTCACATTCCCCCGCACTAAGGGGCCTTAGAATTCAGTAAACCCCTTTTTGATTGGCCTTGGGACAAGAAGTGGCCCAAAGGCTTCCTTCCCTCTTCTTTTTTTAAGCCCACAACAAACCCAAGGACCAAGATTCTCCCATCCTTGGCTGATGCCAAGTGGTTGTACCATCCCCTCCAGATGCCTGCTACGTGCCCCCTCAAGCTGGAAGAGAAGGAGTGGATTCCTCCTCCTTTGAGATTTAGTCCCACATCAAGCCCAAGCCAACTAGCCCTCCTCCCAGCCTATAAAAGGACCAATATCCCTCTGCTATTGCTCGCCAAGTCAACTAAGCACTTCTTCCCCAATGCCAAAACCCTAGGTCGTCAGAAAACCCAAACCCAAATCCTGCCACCTTCACAGCCCTCCAATGGCCAACCAGTCAAGCAACTCCCAAGCTCCATTATCATAAGTGGAACCACTTCCCCTCCTCCGTCTCTTTCCATCCGACATACTGTATGCACCTCCTAGCGTCGGAGCGCCGCTGCACCCCCCGAGCCTTACTCCAGGTCCGGGTTGTGGTTGTGTGTGATGAGCTCTACCCAGTGCTGGCAGTGGCACTAGGAGGGTATTACACTATGGGGATGTTTATCCCCAGCAGTGGAGATCCATAGTGCCACCATATTTCGCCGCATCAGTGGCACCCGAGAGAATAATATTCTCTGTTTTTATTTCTGCGGTGGAGGTCGGTGGTCTAAAGTCGCAGAACTACCTCTGGAGGGAAGCCCAACCCCAAGCATGCCGGCCAGGGTGGTTCCATGGCCGGAGTGCCTCCAGAGAGGAGGGAGACACGGCATCGCCGGGAGCAGAGCAGCCACGCCACCCCGCACTCGGGATGGAGATATCCTGCTGTGGTCGATGGCGTTGGGCCGTCGGACCACCGCCAAGAAGTTTGTCGACCCACAGTGAGTTGACTGGGGGCGACATCGGCGTGTGCTGGTTGTTGATCGATAGTAAAAGAGGTCGTTATCTTCCAAACTACCAGGAACAGCAGCCGCCTCGGATCTTCACTCAAAAGATCAGACGGCCAAGATTGCATTAAATTATGTGCTGCATTTGTTTTCTGGACCCCATAGCAGATCCTCACCCAAATCCGTTGTGGGGACAGAAGGAGAAATCTCTCTGTCTAGCTTACCTCAGCCATATGATCAGTTTTATTTTTGTTATTATCAGACCAAAGTAATATAGAGCTTTGATGATTTTTTTAATAAAAATCTAGGCTCCTGGGGAATAGGTTTTTGAACATAAAAGTTGTTCCCCTAGATGAGGGTAATCTCCAAAAAATTTTGGAAATTTTATGACTTGATTTGATATCTTAAAAAACCTTAATAAGATTTATATGGCCAATTTATACGCCCAAAAATGCTCGAAACTTTTGGAAAAAAATTTAGGCCATATTTAATGTTGTGTTAAAATTGAGAATCTTGGGTGAAAATTAATTATTTTGATTTCTTGGAGCCTAGGGTCGAGCTTGGAAATTGATATGTCCAAATTATTCAAAAAATGAAAATTCGAGGCGTGATCGTGTTTTTAATTTGAATAGTGAGTTCAAATGAATAATCGACGTTTGATATCGAGGAAAGATTTCAAGGTCTTGAGTGTGTTTTTGAGGAGTTTTGCAAAATCACTTAGTGCTTCGTCTTTGAATCAACTCTCAGGTATTTTGGGTAATCTTGGAAGATGAAATGCCCAAGCTCGTTCGGCGAAGAATTTCCCTCATGTGTTGAAAATGATTTTTTGAGGTTGAAATTCAAGGATGAATGTGCTCTCGAACAAGAAGCTCGGTTTTGATCCGACACCAGCCAATAAGTTAGTGATTATTCATGAATGAATAATAAAGATATATCCCATAATAAGCTTTCCTAATCCGATAAGTTGTGATTAAAAGGCGCAATTGAATAAATATCAGACCTTAATAATGGTGAAACTCAAAAGAAGCTTTCTAAAAACGGAGATGGAATTGAACTTACATCCTATGAACGAGATGGAACAAAACTTGTCTCCTATGAACGGAGATGGAACTAAACTTTCCTCCTGAGAATGGAGATGGAACTGAACTTGCCTCCTATAAATGGAGATGGGAACTAAACTTGCCTCCTATAAATGGAGATAGAACTGAACTTGTCTCCTATGAACGGAGATGGAACTGAAACCTCCTGAGAATGGAGTGATTGGACTACTAGCCCTTTTTTTTATTTATTTATTCAAGTCTTGCACTAGAATAATTCCTTTTATTAATTTCAGTTCAGTATTTTCCTTTCAGTACTCCATTCTTGCACTAGTCATGTTTCTTTACATTCAGTTCAGTTCTTTATTTTAAGTACTTCAGTCTTGTACTGGTCGTGTTTCTTTATATTCAGTTAAATTCTTTCCTTTCAGTATTCCACTCTTGTACTGGTCCATTTTCATTATATTTAGTTCAGTTCTTTTCTTTCAAGTACTACTCCATTCTCGTGCTGGTCTAGTTTATTTCAGTATTATATTTACAGTTCTTTCTGTTCAGTATTATTTCAGTTTGTACTTGTCAAGTTTACTTCAGCACATTATTTCAGTGCGTTCAGTTCAATATTCATTTCTACAGCTTATTTTTAGCAACAATATCATTAACACATTTAAATTATTGTAATTTACTGTTTCAACATTATTACATGGGTCTTGCTCTAACAAACTGTTGGTTTTGATGAGAGCATTTGTTGGGAATAACCGAGAATCGAGATATTCCTCCAAGGGAAGCCTTACCCCTTACACCGATGGTGGTGTTGGGAGGGTGTTACACCACCAGGGATGTTCATCTCCGACAGTGAAGGGTCGTGGTATAACACCCCCATCCGTCATATAAGATATAACAGAAGGTCTGGTTGGGCCCCAATGCCATATTCTACGGATAATTAGTGGAGTTACATATTGAGACTATAATCTAATTTCATGCATCCTAACCAGAGTGCATTCTAGCTGAAGTAAATTAATTTCTAGAACCCAACCATTTGAATGTCCACTAAACCAAAGGAATGATAATACAAATACACGAAGTAGCTTTGGCCTTAAGTCCTTACAAAGTTTTCTCAAATATTAATGTCTTACATACTTTGTCACGCAGGTCAGCCACACATGAAACGATTAATAAAGACAGGCAACTTCTCTTTGGCCTTCAAGACAGTTTAGCAACCATTGGCTCCAGCCCACTATTTCCCGCTTGGCTCAACTGCACCTGTACGAAACATTTCCATCGCAACGGTGGCAAACATAGCAACATCAGCATTAGCTGACCAAATTATAACGACCCCACCCCTCACTCAGGGTGCAGTGTTCCTTCCTTGCAAGCATAAGCATAAACATATATTAGCAATCAGAATGCGCAATATAAGCCCCATTTGCCATAGACGTTGGCAATGGCCATCCAACACCCCGTGCTCTCAGGGAACATTCTCGGTGCACATGACCTCAAAGGTTCACACCTCCGTTCTTTGTGATGGTCAGCAACACTTGAGCTTTTTAGTCTTTCAGGCCGAAGACAAAGACAATGCCCTTATGCTAACGATAAATTCATGATGATCCTCAGGAAACACACTTTGACTCACTCCATGTCAATCGTCATAGGGTTTGGTGTAGTTCAGCTATTTCCTGTGCAAAAATTGTTAGGCTCGCAAGCCACGATGCGGGTCAGCATATCCTTTCCCATCTGTATAATACATAACCCCATTATGATCCTAGGCTTGCAACTTATGACCTCCTAAAATGGGCCACACATGCTCTCAGCTCAACACATTGACCCTCAGGTCTTCAAGAGATAGGCCTCACCAAATACCCCCTAAGTCTCCATGAGACAGGCCTCATAAAACATTGGCCACTAGGTCCCTACGAAACGGCCTCATAAATAATTGCTCACTGGGGCTACCACCGGCGGTAGTGCTACCGCCACGAGTAAGGAACAGTCAATCGATTCTTCCCCTTTAAATAGGGTTTCCTGGAGTCCTTCTCCAGTACTTTCGTTGCAGTCACATGCCTACCCCATGACTCCGAAATTACACGCTACTATAGAATCTTCTCCGGCATACAAACAATCATCACCATCCAGACCAACTTGTCTGGGATGGGCTTCATATAGCATGCATACCATACTTCAATTCCGGATTCTAAAACAAAAACAATAGGGATACAATTGAGACAACCATCGGGAGAACTACTTCCACGTGTTCGTGGATCGTCTACCCTCACATGCCAAAACAAAGGACTTCGCATGTCCAAGAAAGGGGATATGAAATACTTGATTTCAAGAGCCTAGACACATAGAGGGGGGGTGAATAGGTTCTAATTTTCTTTAATAAAAATTTTAGGCAATTAACTTGTTCTAATTAGCACCGATAATACAATTCTAGCACAAACAATCACAGCACAGTACAGTACACCAGATTTATAGTGGTTTCCCCAAGTTTGGTACATCCACTTTCCACCTTCCCTATCCAGTAGAGAACTAGATTCAGCCAACTTTCTTCCACTAACTCAGATCCACAGATCTTACACTCAGAACCTGATAGGTTCCTACAGCTCAGACTTATACAAGTCCTACCTCAAATTCTTCCCAAGAACCCTATCTCAAGCAATAGTGCTACCTCAGCCTTTAACACCAAGCTTACAACTAAGATCACCTTTCACAAGGTCCTACACCACCAAGTCTACTCTCACCCGACCCTCAGCCTTTATAAACACAGGACTTACAACTCAGATCTAAGAAGATCTTACAAGGAAAAAAAAATATTTAGATGTACAGAAATTTCACCGCCAGATAAAACTTCTCAATTTGCTGTGAGCTTCTTGATCAGTTCTTAAACAAACTGCATACTTCAGATCCAACCTGACTTAGATTTTTCAAAGCTTCTGATTGAACAAAATGAGGTTGATCTGACTTGGAGTAGATTGATCTTCAGACAGCTCCTTCTTAGATTCAGAAATAGATCTGAATCTTTCTTGCAGACTGTTCAGGTTCTGCTTCTTATGGGTCCCCCCTTTCTTGTTATTGAATTCTCTCTCTGGGTCCGTGTTGATTTGTTCCCTCTTAATTGTTTTCTTAATAATTAATACTGCTTTGGTTGTCAAGGATAAGTCCTTTATATATATTAGTTCTCTCAATGATTACCGGCTGATCTGGTTTGTAATAACCTTCTAGCAGTTCTGACAAAGGTGTCAGACTTGTTTTTTATGACTGTTTCAAGTCTTTAGTCGATAGCTGAGTCTGCAATGACTTTATAACTCAGCAAGAAACACTCAGCAAATAACTTCACATCTGTCGGCACAAATAGGACTAAGTCTTGACACAAGCCTGATGATGTCAACACAGCACTCAATATGTCGACACAGTCATTCTTCTGCTTCTCTACACAGCTTCGGATTGTATGTATGACACAGGTCCTGTGAGTCGACACAACTGCTCCTGGTCTCGACATAATTGTGCTGACAGATGGTGTTGACTGTATGTGTCCAGATGTCGTTGAGTGTGTGTCGACACAAGTCCTGTGTGTCGACACAACCGCTCCTGGTCTTGACATAACTGATGCTGACAGATGGCGTTGAGTGTATGTCTAGACATCATTGAGTGTGTGTCGGCACAATCCTGTGTGTCGACACAACCGTTACTGGTCTTGACATAACTGATGCCGACAGATGGCGTTGAGTGTATGTCAAGACGTCGTTGAGTGTTTGTCGACACAATTCTTGTGTGTCGACACAGGCCTTTCAGACTCAATAAAGCTATTGTTGAAAGATGGCGTTGATGTGTGTCGACACAAGTCCTGTGTGTCAACACAAACCTTCTTCAGGTATCGACACAATTCTTTGGTGTCGACACATGCCTTTCTTCTGGTGTCGACATAACTCCTGGGTTTTAACACAGCTTCTAATTCAGTGTCGACACAATTCCTGCCTCAGGTGTCGACACAATTCTGGGTATCGACATAGCTTCTTCTTCAGGTGTCAACAAATGCCTCGGTGTCGATACATGCCTTAATTCTAGTGTCGACACAACTTCTGGGTGTTGACAAATTCTTCACATGTGTCGACACTTGTACTTAGAGAATTTTCTTGCAAACTCTTACACCTGCACAATGAAACTCCCAGCCACCAAATACAAATTGATGTATATCAAGAGTAAGATGAGGCTTCTCCAAATCTAGTACATATTTTTCAGTGTACCAAACCATCTCCCCCCCCTATTGGAGAAGTCATAACCCTTAGTCAACAGATATACATCACTCATAATAAAACACAGAAAAAAATAGATGTACATACATTTCACTGCAAGATAACAACTAAAATCAATACTGAAACTTGACTTCATTCATTAATCAAAAATTCTAGGTTTACTGTTTTTCTTTAGAACAACAAAAAAACAAAAGATTATATTGTTTCTAGACATTAGCTTATTATTCCTAAGATACTACTAGGCTCCTTAATTACAATTACTTTCCTAGATCTGATCTTAGCCTGCACAATAGGTTCAGTATCATCAGGGTTTCTTTCCTTCAGATCCTACTTCTTCAGTCTTTATCCTTATCCTTTGCCTTTCAAAATAGTGAAAAGGCTGGAGTACTTGTTAGGCTCAGAGCATTAGCATGTAATTTCCAGTTATGCACTCCTCCTGTACTGAAGAATGGCTTCTTGCCTGGCTGTGATATTGTTCCACTTTTGCTCAGAATACCATTTACCCCTATCATGGGTCTTATCCTCACCGCTTTCCAGGCGGTCAAATAAATTCCTGGAAAGTAGGCTCACTGCTTAAAATCAGGTTTTAATTCAGCCTGTTCTCTTAACCCTTTTATTGGACAGTTGTGCTTCCTTCTAAGCTTCCTTGGTAGCCTCGACATTTCTACTTTTCAATAATAATATTTGTGCGTCCTGTGGAGGGCTGTACATTATCTGAACTTCTTGCGGACTCTGTCAAAATCAGCTGGAGGATAAATGACTTGTGCACCTCTGGCTGATCTTCCTTCAATAGGCAGGTTGCACCTCTAGATCAACAGTATTATCATCCTCACATAGGGGTGGAAACAAGTGTAGCTCTGATGGTATTAGATACCCATTTGCATGATTAGAGCTGGCTTTGACTAATATCACCTCCCCCTTTTATGACTTCTCTGGCTATATGATTCCCAGATCAGTCTTTGAAATCTTATTTAATCAGCCAGATATTTTGTACCTTCTGTAGTAGCTTTGAACTAGTCAGGTGATCAAAAATAGTCTTTGAGAGGCTGATGATTACAATTATGATAGATTTTTATTGTAATAATTGTAATCATGTCCGCTGTTTTCTACCTCTTTATTCAAGTAATTGCACTAAAAATTGAGAATTGGTATTGTCATGAATAGTAGAGCATAGTTTAAAGTTTTACTATTTTATGTATTGAACTTCTCCCTTACTATGTCATTTTTCTAATGCAGGTACAACTAGCCAGTGGAACTAAAAGTCTTGGAGCAAACAGGGGAGTTTACGGGGCCAACAGGACTGATCACAGGAGAAGAATTGCTCACACACGGGTAGGAACACGGCCGTGTGCCTACCCGTGTTCCATCCCAGCTGAAGCAATTTTCCAATCCCCGTGTCTGAAGAACATGAAGAACAACACGGCCGTGTTCTACAACACGGCCGTGTCAGTACCCGTGTGATCCAACACGGCCAATGATCCAGCCCCCTTGTCTGAAGAACATAAAGAACAACACGGCCGTGTCCAGAACACGGCCGTGTCAGTACCCGTGTGATCCAACACGGCCCATGATCAACACGTCTTTTCGTGTAGAACTGCCCTGGAACTGCGACACGGCCTGCAACACGGCCGTGTCGGAACCCGTGTTCGACCATGTTTGCTATTGGACTATAAAAACCTGGAGAAAATATTATTCTGCACTTTTGGATTATTTTGCTTGGAGATTTTCTAGAGAACGAAAGTGGAGTATCCAAGAGAAGGAAAGCTTGAAGGAGATATTTGTATGCATTTATTCTTTAATTTATCTCATTTAATCTTGTATCTCTCTTGGTAATCCAACTTTATTTATCTTTTAATGTTTCATGAACAATGTGTTTGAACAAGTTAGTAATCATGTATCATTTTGTTTTAGTCACTTTCATTGTATTTTATTCGTATATGGGCTTGCAAACATTGAGAATTATCCTTATTATGAATGATTATTTATTTTTACATGAATTCCCAATGTCTAGATTGAGAAATTGGATTGTTTGGATGATGGATAAATCTTCATATTTATGTGTTATTTCTCTTTGTAATTCAAAACTCATGATCAAGAGATATGTTTCTTGGAAAATTAGAATACGAATGAATGGAATTATGATATTTTAGAGATAAAGCTTCATGAATCCATGTATTAGATAGGGTATTTCATTCAATAACTATTGAGTATTGTAAATTGTTCGAGAGAAAATTTACTTACCTTAACTTAGATTTTAAATTGCTCGAGAGAGAATTTGATAATTAGTTTAACCCTTTACAATACAATGAATTTGATAGTCTTGTTATTTCATGATTACACAAAGTGATTATGTTCATTGAATGCTCTTAACTTTCTTTGAAATTATTTTTGTAACTCTCCAATTCAATTTTTCCAAATAGTCATAGTTAGGATTAATCTATGTTAGAACGCAATTTTAAGTTTAGGTATGATAATAGAGTGAGAGTGAGTACGAATAGTTGAAATGACCCTGTGATATACGAT
Source organism: Platanthera zijinensis (assembly GCA_039513925.1). Taxonomy (NCBI): domain Eukaryota; kingdom Viridiplantae; phylum Streptophyta; class Magnoliopsida; order Asparagales; family Orchidaceae; genus Platanthera; species Platanthera zijinensis. The sequence goes on from CM077081.1 coordinate 77,660,262, forward strand.
GTAAGTTGATAGGTGACTGTGAGATATAATAGTAAGTTGAGATTTCTCTTATAGTATTGATAGGTGCACGCCTGAAGAAAGATAAAATCTAGCTTATGCCCATCTACATAGTTATGATAAAAATGTAGAATGAATCTGCATCAAGTTTAGACTTAGCGAAATATTCATCAAGTTTTTGGCGCCGTTGCCGGGACAATCTTTTTCAATATTTTGAAAGCTTTAACTTTATTAATCTACCATGTGTTTACTAATAAATCTTTGTAGATTAGTTTAAAGTAAAATTATATTATTTAATCTCTGTTTTGTAGTCTGTTAGTCTATGACCAGGGCAAGAAATTCTGGGTTAGAACCATTTCATTCTGAACCGGAACGAATTATTCACAACACCAATCACAGAGACGTGGTATTAACACCACAGATATGTAAACCGATCTGAGAGAAGAAGAAACAGTGAATCAAGGAGAACACCATCCTGAAGATCTAGATACCATGGCCCCAAAAATGAGCAAACCATGTCTGACTTTGCTAGACCCAATCTCCAAGGAACTGGGTCAAGCATTGTTCGACCACCTATTCCAACCAATAATTTCGAACTGAAACCGAGCGTGATACAAATGGTCCAACAATATGTTCAATATGATGGCTTACAAGATGAGGATCCCAATACACACTTAGCCGGATTCCTAGAGATATGTGATACTTTCAAGATTAATGGTGTCTCCAACGATGCCATTAGATTGAGATTGTTCCCATTCTCATTGAGGCATAAGGCAAAGCAGTGGCTCAATTCGTTACCTAAAGGATCCATTACTACTTGGGACATGATGGTTGAGAAGTTTTTGATGAAGTATTTTCCCCGGCAAAGACCGCAAAGTTAAGGAACGACATCTCTACGTATGTTCAAGTGGAGGCTGAATCATTGTACGATACTTGGGAACGATTCAAAGAATTATTAAGGAGATGCCCCCATCATGCCTTACCTTTTTGGCTTCAGATTCAGACTTTCTACAATGGTCTAAATCCAGCCACCAGACAGATGATTGATGTGGCTAGTGGAGGCACCTTGAACAATAAGACACCTGACCAGCCCAGCAGTTGATAGAAGAAATGGCAATGAATAGCTACCAATGGACTACCGTGCGGCCGAAGTCTACCAAGCCCGCCGGAATGTATGAAGTGGATGCCGTTACAGCCTTAGCAATTCAAGTGGAGAAGCTCCATCAAAAGATGGACAACCTTTCTTTAGCGCCACCCCCAATGGTACCTCAACAATGGGACCCCTCCCTTGTTGGAATCCCTAGTGGTGAACCTCAAGTGCAAGAACATGTAGACTACATGGGTAATAATCCTAGACCACCTTTCAATCCAGGAAACAACCCATATAGTTTTACATACAATCAAGGATGGAGGAACCACCCAAATTTCTCTTGGGGAGGGCAAGGCAACCAAGGTAAACCACCCATGTTTGGACAACAACAACAACAACAATTGGAGCCAAGGAAGCCAACATTGGAAGATGTCCTTGCAAAGTTCATGCAAACTACCGATGTTGCCTTCCGTAATCAAGAGGGTTCTATTCGAAATTTGGAGAATCAGATTGGGCAGTTGGCAAGGATGGTATCAGAGAGACAACCAGGAACACTTCCAGGAAATACTGAGACAAACCCAAAGGAACATGCAAGAGCAATTCAGTTGAGGAGCGGGAAGGAGTTACAAGACCCAAGGCTTGCACCGGATGCACCTCAAGAGGAGTCTAGTGGAGAAGCACCGAACGTGACACCGATGGAATATCAACCAGCCGTACCATATCCAGCAAAGATGAACAAGGAGCGCATGGATGCGCAATACGGTAAATTTATTTCTATGATTAAACAATTACATGTTAATTTACCTTTTTCTGATATTATTCAAATGCCTAAGTATGCTAAATTTTTGAAGGATTTAATTTCTAATAAAAAGAAAATAGAAGAATTATCGTTAGTCACACTTAGTGAAGAATGCTCTGCTATTTTACAAAATAAATTACCACAAAAGCTAAGGATCCCGGTTCTTTTTCAATTCCATGTTTAATCGGTGATTTGCAAGTTAATAAAGCTTTAGCGGATTTAGGAGCTAGTATAAATTTGATGCCTTATACATTATATTTTGAAACTAGGCCTTGGAGAAACTTAGCCCGACTAGGATGAGTATTCAATTAGCAGATCGGTCGGTTAAGTACCCAAGAGGTATAGTGGAGGATGTATTGGTTAAGGTAGACAAATTTATATTTCCTGCCGATTTTGTTATTTTAGATATGGACGAAAATATCGAAGTACCACTTATACTTGGTCGCCCATTTCTAGCCACTTCTAGAGCTCTTATTGATGTTTTTGATGGTAAATTAGTTTTGAGAGTAGGGGAGGATGAAGTCACTTTCAAATTGGCAATACTATGAAACAATCTTTAGATAGTGATGATTGTTGCTATTTTTCTCATGGTGTTGACAACTTATTGTCTTCTATTGATTCTAATTTTTATTATAAAGATCCTTTAGATATTTGCATTACTAATTGTTTTCTAGAAGACGAAACTAGTAAAGATATTGTTGATCATTTACTTTTTCTAGATAACTCTGTTTCGATGAATGGAAATACTGAATATAACTTACTTACAAAAGGAGATAATGAAGTTCATAAGAATAATACTAAGGATCCACCTGTAGTTGAATTAAAAAATTTACCGGATCATCTTGAGTATGCATTCTTAGGAACTAACTCTTCTTACCCAGTTATTATTTCTTCTAATCTTTCTGAAATTGAAAAAGCTAAATTAATAACTGTGTTAAAGAAATGTAAAGGTGCAATAGCATGGCAAATCTCTGATATAAAAGGTATTAATCCTAGTTTTTGCACTCATAAAATCCTTTTGGAAGAAAACTATAAGTCATCTATTCAACCGCAACGTAGGCTTAATCCTAATATGAAAGAGGTAGTTAAGGCTGAAATTGTTAAATTATTAGACGCTGGTATGATATACCCTATTTCCGATAGTTCATGGGTTAGTCCTGTCCAAGTGGTTCCTAAGAAGGGTGGTTTAACTGTGGTAGCAAACGATAAAAATGAATTAATTCCAACGCGAACAGTAACAGGTTGGCATGTCTGTATAGACTACAGGAAATTAAACGATGCCACTAGGAAGGACCATTTTCCTTTACCCTTTATTGACCAAATATTAGAACGCTTGTCAGGGCATTCATATTATTGTTTTCTAGATGGACTTTCTGGGTATTTCCAAATCCCAATAGCCCCAGAAGACCAAGAGAAAACCACGTTCACATGCCCATTCGGTACCTTTGCCTATAGGTGTATGCCATTCGGTCTTTGTAATGCCCCCGCTACTTTCCAAAGATGCATGTTAGCTATCTTCAACGAGTATGTTGAAGATATCATGGAAGTGTTTATGGATGACTTCTCCGTCTTTGGAGATGCATTTGATTTATGTTTGAATAATTTAGAGAAGGTTCTAAGGAGGTGTGAGGAGACGAACTTAGTACTTAGCTGGGAGAAGTGCCATTTTATGGTGCAAGAAGGGTTAGTATTAGGTCATAAAATCTCCAATCAGGGAATTCAAGTAGATAGAGCGAAGATAGAAACGATAGAAAAGTTACCACCACCCACATCCGTTAAGGCAGTGAGAAGTTTTTTAGGCCACGCCGGATTTTACCGCCGGTTTATTAAAGACTTTTCAAAAATTGCTAAACCACTTACGAGACTATTAGAAAAGGATACACCGTTTCTCTTTGATCAAGCGTGTCTACATGCTTTTGAGTTCTTAAAAGAGAGATTAGTTAATTCTCCTATTATGATAGCGCCTGATTTTACTCAGCCATTTGAAATCATGTGTGACGCTAGCAGTTTTGCGGTAGGAGCTGTTTTAGGACAACGCCGAAACAAACATTTTCATCCTATATTTTATGCTAGTAAAACACTTAATAATGCACAAGAGAATTATACTACTACTGAAAAAGAACTTCTAGCAGTAGTCTTTGCTTTTGATAAATTTAGATCCTATTTAACATTGTCCAAGGTGGTAGTTTATACGGACCACTCTGCACTTAAATATTTGCTAGCCAAGGCGGAAGCTAAGCCTCGTTTAATCCGTTGGGTACTTCTATTGCAAGAATTTGATTTGGAAATTAGGGATAAACGAGGAGCAGAAAACTTAGCGGCATACCATCTTTCACGTTTAGAAAATCCGTTACGAGCAACGTTAGATGAGTCTGAAATTTCAGATACGTTCCCTGAGGAATCGTTATTTGCCTTATCTTCGAAAATTAATAATGATTATCCATGGTTTGCAGATTATGCAAACTATCTTGTGGCTAAGGTCCTCCCAAAGGATTTTTCATATCAGCAGAAAAAGAAATTTTTCTCCGACTTGAAATATTACTTTTGGGAGGACCCTTTTCTTTTTCGGATATGTGCAGATTCCGTGATCCGAAGGTGTATATCCGCCGAGGAAGGGTGGAGAATCCTGGAGCAGTGTCATTCAGGTCCTACTGGTGGTCACTATGGAGCAAATCGCTCTGCGAAAAAGGTTCTTGATTCGGGTTTTTATTGGCCCCTTCTATTCAGGGATGCCCAAAGGTATGTGCTTTCATGTGATTCTTGTCAAAAATCAGGTAATATTTCTAAATTACATGAAATGCCGCAAAATTTTATCCTTGAATGTGAAGTATTTGATGTGTGGGGGATAGACTTTATGGGTCCATTTCCAGTTTCATTCGGGAATAAGTATATCTTGGTGGCCGTAGATTACGTATCAAAGTGGGTTGAGGCGCAAGCTTTACCTACTAATGATAGTAGAGTAGTAATCCAATTCCTGAAATCTCTATTTGCGTGATTTGGCACACCACGAACACTTATTAACGATAGGGGTTCTCACTTCTGTAATCTACAGTTAGATAAGGTATTGCAGAAATATGGAGTCACATATAGGATAGCTACACCATATCATCCCCAAACTAGTGGCCAAGTTGAAGTATCCAATAGAGAACTTAAGCGCATCCTAGAAAAATCTATAGAGGGGAATAGAAAACAATGGTCTAGGAAACTAAACGATTGTTTATGGGCTTATAGGACCGCATTTAAAACACCTATAGGTACCACTCCCTTTAGATTAGTCTATGGTAAATCTTGTCACTTACCTATAGAATTAGAGCACAAGTCATATTGGGCAATACGCTCTCTAAATTTTGATACAAATTCTATAGGGGAAAAACGTAAACTTCAACTTAATGAACTAGATGAATGGAGGACTATGGCCTATGAGAACTCCAGAATTTATAAGGAGAAAACCAAACTATTTCATGACCGTCACCTCCGGAAAACCAAAACATTCAACAAGGGTGATCAGGTGCTCCTTTTTAATTCTAGACTGCGTCTATTTCCCGGGAAGCTTAGGTCTAAGTGGTCCGGACCATTTCAGGTTAAAGAAGTTTTTCCCTATGGCACCGTCGAACTAACTCACCCTGAAAAGGGAGATTTTAAAGTCAATGGGCACCGATTAAAGCTTTATAACAGTGCACTTCCCCAAGAACTTATTCGACTAGAATCATGCCTTCACCTAGACTAAGAGAATGTATAGACTAGTATAGTATCTTGTCTATATAGGAGAATAAAAATTTTAATGAAACTTTAATTAAAAATAAATAAATTCCGTAATCAGGAGAAATCACTAATTAAGAAGTGTACACGGCCATGCACACGGCCGTGTGCATGGCCGTGTCTAGCACACGCCCTGTCCACCCAGCCATGTGAACACCCGTGTCGATACGACGAATTTAATTGTTTCAAGTCAGAGAAGTACACGGGTTTCCACCAAGCCGTGTACATAGCCGTGTGTAATATACACGGCTGTCCACCAAGCCGTGTACATAGCCATGTGTAATATACACGGCTGTCCACCCAGCCATGTGCGCACCCGTGTCAAAACGACGAATTTAATTATTTCAAGTCAGAGAGGTACACGGGTTTCCACCAACCCGTGTTTTTGGCCGTGTCCGATCCAGGGTTGACCACACGGGCAGGGGACACGGCCGTGTTGTTGACCGTGTCCAACTGACACGGGCAGTTTCCCGCGATTTGACCACACGTCTCCTTGAAGACCATGTTTCCCGCGCAGAACGATTCCTCAACACGGGTACACACACGGCCGTGTGTGCACCCGTGTTCGGCTTCTTTTTATTGGGGGCAAAATTTTCCATTCTCTTCATCACTCCCACTTTCTCCTCTTCCCATTCCTGCATCCATTCCAGCCGGGAAATCCCTCTTCTTCTCCAAAATTCGCGGAATCGTCTCATTTCTTCGCGCTCAACATAATCGGTAAAACTTCTGGGTTATTTCCATCCAATCTCCTCTTGATCATTTCTATTCCTATTTTCCTTCTGCATTCACTTTAGATTTGTTTTTATTTATTTATTTTCAGATCATGGCATCATCACGTAGCCAAGGTGGTCGCCGACGTCGCCCGGATCTTCAAGCATTATCTACCGAGAGACGCGACGTCGCTCAGCCACTAGTTTTCACAGATCCTATCCACACAAACCGTTATAATCGGCTACAAGCCAAGAAGTATCAGGACATACGAATCATAGACTGGGATGTCCTAGAAACTATAGGTCTAGCGGATACTGTGAGGGATTTGATTTCTGTAATGGGGTGGCAAGGATTTTTGCCATAGAAGAGTTAGGATTTAGAGAGCTTACACTCGAATTTTTATCCACCTTCTATATGAACCTTCGATCCTGTGTGGCCGATGATGGAAGACCAACAGAGGGGAATATTTCTTTTCGAGTGGGGGGCACTTTCTACACTCTTTCTCTCTACCAGTTTACACAGCATTTAGGAGTATACGACGAGGCATTCCTCCTTAGTGCCGCCTACTCTGATTTGCAATTTGATCTCCCCAGTCGCGTCCAGGCAGGTGATGTTTGGCGACGTTTATCTTTCGACACCAACGCCTACGAAGCCAAGAGATCTAAGGCTTCAAAATTGGTTTCCCCCGCCGCACATTATATTCATCACCTACTTAGCCATACACTGAGCGGCCGGGGCGAAAGCTCGGTGTTGTGAGTCGACAGGACATTCTTTATCTACACAGCATGACAGCCCGCTACCCTATCCATTTGGGCTATATGCTTGCTCATTTTATTCTTCATCAGGCGGAGAATTCCCGCGTCGGGTCTATCTGTGTAGCCCCCTACATCACGCGTCTAACAAAGAATATGGGCATCTTTTTACCTCTTCCCCCGATGGCGGTGGTATCGAAAACTGTGCCTATCACCATAGCCAGTCTTCGAGCCGTCCGCCTCGTTACTGCTCGTCAAGGCCGAGGAGGGACGATATATACCATTGCGGCTCGTGGCCTTCATATCCATGACGACGACGACGATGAGGTCGATCCAGATCTCGATGAGCCCTCATTCCACCTGCCCGCTCGACGCATACTCAGGGGGAGTCATCATCTGCCCAGCCTCAGCGACAGTCTCGATTTGCTCAGGAGTTGCAGCGTTTTTATGACACTCAGTTATCGCCGCGCCTTCAGCGTATCGAGGAGCAGCAGCGACGGACTGAGGACGTCATGTATCAAATCCGGCAGCACATGGGGATTACCAGCCCACCGCGACCAGCTCCTCATCCATCTCACCCTCAGGATGATCCGACCGATCAAGATGACACACCAATGTATTTCTGATACATCTGGCTTTGCATATCTGGCTTTGTAGTACTATATCATTATTAGTGTTTTGATCAGTTTTGTATGGTCGGTATATCTATAAAAAAAAGAGTTTTATTTCAGATTTTGCACCTGTTCCGTGCTGTGATGCTTTATATTCATGCTCATCAATTCTTTATGTAGTGTAATTTATGTCCCCTTGTTTTAATTTTTGTTTGCAATGAGGACATTGCAACTCAAGTCTGGGGGTATGCTGTATTTTTATAATAAGTATTGACAGTGGAATACATGATTACAATTACATATTTTCTCTTCATGATTACAATTACTTATTTTCTCTTTATCATAATACTCTATATTTCTTTATACACCCCCTCGATAATCATGATTACTTCTCTTTAAGCTTTCATTACTTCACTCATTGGGAATATAACTATCTAATTCACTTTCGCACGCTGATTAAACCGAATTCGTGTTCAAATTTGTTGATTAGTAACTACGTATAGAAATTCATTAGATTACTTTTCTCCATATAATTTGGTTTAAAAAGATTGTCCTTTATATTATTAACTAATAATCACTCCATTTTAGAAAAAAAAAATATTTATCTATACTAAAGTGAGTTGATGAGTGTAATATTTTGATAATTTCGTATTAGTAGATCAACAATAACAAAAATTTTCTCTATTGGTGTCTAGAACTTACTAGCGATCCTCAAACCTTTTGCACATGTTAATTAGTAAAGGTGGAAATGACTTAGGCCTCCTGTTGGATAGATTGAGCCGTTCAATCACAAAACCTTAAACATTATACCCTTGCTCACCCAATTTGGACCTCATCCCTATATTTTTGTAGTACTCCACCTCTTAAATACACCAAGGCCAATTCTCGTCTAGTAGCACACCTATCATTAAGATCGTCATGAAATGAAGTTGTTTTTATAGTTTGTATTTCTTTCATAGTGATATGTGGCCTGAGTGAGCGTGTACACCTGCACCCATTCGGAATGATCCCTACTATGAAGTCCCTAAAAGAAAACAAAAATAACATAGTGATATGTGGCCTGAGTGAGTGTACACTTGCACCCATTCGGAATGATCCCTACTATGGACCCTTGGTTAAGAAAAAAATATAGAGTATCCTTCCTCAAAAATAAGGGAATTATAATGCATGCAAAGTCTGGGGGTGCTCATAAAATATCAATGTATGTTAAAGGTCTTTATCATACAAAGGGCTCAATTGTGATCTAGTTTTTTTGGCTTACCCCACCTATAATCACCTATCCTAAGCCAAAACAATACACCACCATACAAGTCCTAAGGATCCAACTTTACTAATTCTCATTAGTGTTATGGAGAGGGTGTGTAAAGGAAAGTGTATGATTATCAATAGGGAGATTTTTAAGTTTTGAAAGACTAATGCATATGTTATCAAGATTGTTATTTTCTCCTTACAATAGTTATGGATAACAATAATTATAATTCTAAGAAAGAGCGAAAAGTAGTTAAGATATGTATTGGAGAAATTTTTAAGAAAAAGTTATATTTAGAAAAGTCTACTATACTATTTCCTATACAATTGCAGCATTAAATCTCTATTCGAATTCAAAACAATCAGTGTGCGGAAGAAGAATTATGTATTGGTAACCCAATTGTTTGAATTAGTTTGCTTAGGGACAAGCAAACACTTAAGTCTGGGGATGTGTGATGATTACAATTATGATAGATTTTTATTGTAATAATTGTAATCATGTCCGCTATTTTCTACCGCTTTATTCAAGTAATTGCACTAAATAATTGAGAATTGGTATTGTCATGAATAGTAGAGCATAGTTTAAAGTTGTTACTATTTTATGTATTGAACTTCTCCCTTACTATGTCATTTTTCTAATGCAGGTACAACTAGCCAGTGGAACTAAAAGTCTTGGAGCAAACAGGGGAGTTTACGGGGCCAACAGGACTGATCACAGGAGAAGAATTGCTCAGACACGGGTAGGAACACGGCCGTGTGCCTACCCGTGTTCCATCCCAGCTAAAGCAATTTTCCAATCCCCGTGTCTGAAGAACATGAAGAACAACACGGCCGTGTTCTACAACACGGCCGTGTCAGTACCCGTGTGATCCAACACGGCCAATGATCCAGCCCCCGTGTCTGAAGAACATAAAGAACAACACGGTCGTGTTCCAGAACACGGCCGTGTCAGTACCCGTGTGATCCAACACGGCCCATGATCACACACGTCTTTTCGTGTAGAACTGCCCTGGAACTGCCGACACGGCCTGCAACACGGCCGTGTCGGAACCCGTGTTCGACCATGTTTGCTATTGGACTATAAAAACCTGGAGAAAATATTATTCTGCACTTTTTGGATTATTTTGCTTGGAGATTTTTCTAGAGAACGAAAGTGGAGTATCCAAGAGAAGGAAAGCTTGAAGGAGATATTTGTATGCATTTATTCTTTAATTTATCTCATTTAATCTTGTATCTCTCTTGGTAATCCAACTTTATTTATCTTTTAATGTTCATGAACAATGTGTTTGAACAAGTTAGTAATCATGTATCGTTTTGTTTTAGTCACTTTCATTGTATTTTATTCGTATATGGGCTTGCAAACATTGAGAATTATCCTTATTATGAATGATTATTTATTTTTACATGAATTCCAAATGTCTAGATTGAGAAATTGGATTGTTTGGATGATGGATAAATCTTCATATTTATGTGTTATTTCTCTTTGTAATTCAAAACTCATGATCGAGAGATATGTTTCTTGGAAAATTAGAATACGAATGAATGGAATTATGATATTTTAGAGATAAAGCTTCATGAATCCATGTATTAGATAGGGTATTTCATTCAATAAATTATTGAGTATTGTAAATTGTTCGAGAGAAAATTTACTTACCTTAACTTGATTTTAAATTGCTCGAGAGAGAATTTGATAATTAGTTTAACCCTTTACAATACAATGAATTTGATAGTCTTGTTATTTCATGATTACACAAAGTGATTATGTTCATTGAATGCTCTTAACTTTCGTCTTGAAATTATTTTTGTAACTCTCCAATTCAATTTTTATCCAAATAGTCATAGTTAGGATTAATCTATGTTAGAACGCAATTTTAAGTTTAGGTATGATAATAGAGTGAGAGTGAGTATGAATAGTTGAAATGACCCTGTGGAATACGATACGAGATGTAGATTTCTCTTATACTATGATTGATAGGTGCACTTGCCTGAAAGATAATTCAATCTAGCTTATGCCCATCTACATAGTTATGATAAAATGTAGAATGAATCCGCATCAAGTTTAGACTTAGCGAAAATATTCATCAGAGGCTTCAATGGCTATTTGGACAGCAGCTAGATCTACCTGTATTTGTTTGGATGCCTCAGTTTCAAATCAGTAGCAATATTTCCCAGTTTTTTGAGAATTTCTTCATGTGAGTCCTTGAGGTTTTTATTTGATCTGAACTGATTTTCTAAGATATATCCTTGCTTAACTGCAATGTCCTCAACTTCAGTTTTTATTAGCTATTGTTGCTCAGCAAAATAAACTACAGCTTTACCTCCCTTATGGAAGCAATCTTTCATCTCTTTCTTATGCAAATTGACTTCAAATCTAATGGACTTGATGTCCTGTGCTAGCTGGAAGTGCATCTCCTTATGTGTCTCATCCACATATTTTTCTAAGGACTGCCTTTGTTCATCCAATTTGACTTGCAGTTGGACCAATAATTAACTGAAGTACATGCTTGGAGCAGGTGGTGGTGTGACAGTTTGCAAAGCTTTCTTGTAGCCTGAGCTCCTTTTCCTAATTACAACTATCTTCATCTTCTTATCCATAGAGGCTTCCTCATCATCAGAAGATTGTGATGAGCTTTCTATATCAACTGTGTCCTTATTAGAAGTGGCATTCAATAGCTCCTCCCCCTCAGTTCTTGGCAGTTCCTTTTCTTCTATTTGCTGCTCACCCTCAGTCCTTGCTGCATGTAAATTAGGAAACAACTCTTCCATAGATACCTCCTGCTGTATCTGAACAGGAGGAACAAGATTAGTTGGGAAACAAAAGGTTCTCCCTAGACATCCAGATTTTTGTCCACGGCCCTCTCTATAAAGGAGATACTTACTTGCTCATCTTGAGCTGTATCTTTCATCTGCACATCTTGTACTTCCTTCTCAGAAATTATCAGTGCTTCTTTGTTTATGTCTGATACAATGTCCATCACTGTATCAACAGCATACTCACACTCCAGAGTAGCTTCAGCAATGCCTCCCTCTTGGGCAGGCAGCTCAGATAGTTCAGTGTCTTGTACTGCTGGTTCAGTGTGTGCTCCCCCTGGAGTGGAGGCTATATGTTGCTTTGGGTGCTGACTGCTCTCTACTTGATCTTGAATTTCTTTTTGTTGTTGGTCTTCATCTGAATTGAAGACTACCTCCTCTTCAGAATCACTGAAGGATTCTTCTTGCTGAATAATTTCTTTCTTTTCTTATCCTTCTTGGCCTGTTTCTGTGGAGTAGAAATCTCTTTGGTCAATACTCTATCCCATCTGGAGAGAATCCTCGCATCCATCCTCCTCATATGATTGATTTTGGATCCTGGTAGTTGGTTCATAACATATGGTATTGTAGAAGCTAGACATAAGCTTAGTATCTGTCCCAGATTTGGCTTCTTTATTCCTTCAAAAATCTTGTCAAACACCATTGATGACTAGTATATTTTTACAGTGAATATGACTCTGATCATTAGGTTGAACATGTAAGAAGATATTCCTGTCATGTCCATCAGTCTTGCACAGAATTGCCTTGCCTGAAAGATTTCAGAATGGAAACTTACCTGGGAATTCATCCCCTTTCCTGTAATAGATGATCAACTTTTGTATTTAGGTCAGCCCGCACCAACTTAGTGCATTTTTTGGATGGATGGAACTATTTCATCATCATCCTTAATCTTGGGAAGTTGGAGTGATTTTCTGATCGTCTTAAGTGTGAGTTTACTCTTGAATCTTGAACTTGTGCTTTGATCTTCTTTCCCTCAATGTCCACAGTTGTTGATGAGTAGAATTCCAGTACTTCCTTTTTTCCAAATTCTTGTTGGTTCTGAGACCGAGAACTCCAAACCATTTTCCGAAATTAGGGTAATTATACCTGGATTTCTTGAGAAGCTATCGTGAATCCACCATAAACCAGCTCATAACCTTCATTCACCTTGTTGTCCTGGTGGGGCGCCATTGACGAGAGAGAGAGAGAAGAGAGAGAAGTGAATATCAATGTCAACACGAGGTCTAGAGTCGAGAAATCTGAAGCGTAGTCGACCATATTTTGTCTCCCCCTATTTATAGTCTATTGATAAAGGGTAGGTCAAAAGACACCCTTACTTAGTCATAATACGAGTCGACATAGTTTTACATATGTCGACATAAAAGACTTAGGGCTCGAAAAAACTTATTTTTAGTCGACATGTCTATGTGTCGACATACTTGTCAGTGTCGACATGGGCTAGTCAAGACTCGATAGAGTGTGTCGACACCAATTCTTGTGTAGACACAAATACTATTTATGTGTTGACACAACATACTGAGAGTGTCGACACAACATACTGAGAGTGTCGACATAATTTGCTTGTGTCGAACAAACTTTCTTACTTAACCAAATTTCTTGAGAAATTTGTACTTACCAATTCTACTTTGGAAATCTTGTGTTGACCTATTCTAGGTTTAACATACCTAATTCAATTTTAAAATAATTGAATTTAGTTTCGTCCAGAAGTTTTGTAAAAATATCAGCAATTTGATTATTTGTGTCCACAAATTCTAGCTAATATCTTCCTTCTCCACATGTTCTCTTATGAAATCAAGCTTAATTTCTATATGCTTAGTTGTGAAACAGTGTTTTAGCAATAGAAATAATACTAGTAGAATCACAGAATAGGGAATTCTACTTACCTTGATGTCATAGTCTTCAAGTTGATGCTTTATGCGCATCAACTGTGCACAGCAGCTGTCTACATCTATATATCTGACTCAGTAGTTGAGATATCTACACTGTTTGCTTCTTCTGCTCCATGACACCAGCCTTCCACTACGAATTGACAAGTTCATGTGGTACTCTTCCTATCTTCTTTACACCCTGCAAAGTCTGTATCTGAAAAGCCTTTCAGTAAGAAATCTTTATTCTTAGGGTACCAAAGACTAGATTAGGTGAGCCCTTAAGATATCTCAAAATCCTCTTGACAGTAGTAGTGTAATGAGATTCCTTGGCATGCTTGGTACCTAGCATAGACACATGTTGCATACATGATGTCAGGTCTACTAGCAGTCAAGTAGAGTAGAGAGCCAATTATCCCTCTATACAAAGACTCATTAACAAGTTTCCCTGCCTCATCTTTCCTATATAGGCATACTTGTTCCATTGGAGTTTTCATGGTGGAGGCTGAGTCCATCCCATATTATTAATCAACTCCTTGCTGAACTTAGACTAAGATATGGGCAATCCATCATCAGTCTGTCTAACTTGAAGTCCCAAGAAGAACTTCAGTTCACCCATACTGCTCATTTCAAACTTCCTTACATAAGTTTGGCAAACTTTTTACAAAGGTTGTTTTCAGTAGATCCAAAGATAATGTCATCAACATATATTTGGACTAGGATGATCTTGCCTTTAGATTCCCTAAAAATAGATTTTTGTCTATCTTTCCTCTAGAGAATTTATTCTCAATAAGAAAAAGCAGATAAGGTTTCATACCAAGCCCTAGGGTCTTGTTTCAAACCATATAGAGCTTTCCTAAGCCTATATACATAGTTAGGATTGTGAGAGTCTACAAAACCTGAGGGTTGTTCAACATAGACTTCCTCTTTTAAGTCACCATTCAGAAATGCTGACTTTATATCCATCTGATATAGCTTGAAACCTTGATAGGCAGCATAGGCCAAGAACAACCTTATAGCTTCCAGCCTTGCCACTGGGGCAAAGGTTTGATCAAAGTCCATCCCTTCTTCTTACCCGTAGCCTTTTGCTACCAGTCTGGCCTTATTCTTGATTATGGTTCCATTCTCATCAAGTTTATTTCTGTAGATCCACTTGGTTCCTATCATATTATGATCCTTTGGTTTAGGAACTAGTTCCCAGACTTACATCTTTTGAATTTATTTAGCTCTTCTTGCATAGCATCAATCAAGTTTGTGTCTAACATGGCCTCTTCAATCTTCTTGGGTTCTATCTGTGACAAGAAACTTGAACATAAAACTGTGTTCATGTTCTTGTTCCTGGTTAGTACACCTTGACTTGCATCACCAATGATTTGATGAGCTGGATGATCCTTCAGGTGTCTTCTTGCTGAGGAAATCTGTCAACTCTTGGCCTTCTTCATTTTCCTCAACCTGATGCTCCTCATTGTCTTCTTCATCCAGTGAGTCTTGTTCTCCCCCTGGATAGTATGCATCCTTTTCTTCATCCAACCTAGCAGGTTCTTCTTCATTGATAGTCAGTTTGTCAAGCCTATCCTTTAAACCTGTAGAACTACCTGAAGAGCTAAACAATTCACTATTAATCAACTTAGACTCATCAAATACTATATGGATAGATTCTTCTACAACTTGTGTAGTTAAGTTGTAGATCTTGTATGCCTTACTATTATTGATGTACCCAACAAATATCCCTTCTAAGGATTTGGCAGCAAACTTAGTTTGGTAGTGCTTACCATTAACTAGGACATAACACTTGCTACCAAAGATTCTAAAGTAGGAAATGTTTGGTTTCTGCCTTTCAAAATCTGATCGGGAGTTATCTTATGTTTCTTATTGATGGATGTTCTATTGAATACATGACATGCAGTATTTATGGCCTGAGCCCAGAAGTACTCAGGAGAGTAGTCTCACTAAGTAGTGTTCTACTTGCCTCAATTAGAGTCCTATTCTTTCTTTCAGTAACTCCATTTTGCTGGGGTGTTCTAGATGAGGAGAACTCCTGATGAATCCCAAGTTCTTCACAGAACTTTGTCATATACTCAAACTGAAATTCAGTTCCATGGTCACTTCTGATTTTGACACTAAATTGTTAAATTTTTTGAATTTGTCTAACAAAGTCTGGAAAACTGTAGGGGTTTCAGATTTCTTCGCTCAAGAAGAAAAACCCATGTGTATCTAGAATAGTCATCCACAATAACTAATGTGTATACTTTTCTACCAAGACTATGAATTTGCATAGGACCAAACAAATCAATATGCAAGTGATATAAACATCTCATTGAATCTTGGTATCAAGTACATGGAAAGAGAACTTAGTCTGTTTGCCCTTTTGGCAAGCTGACACACACCTCTTAATGTACTTGACTTGCGGACCATTCCTCACTAACCCCAAACTAAATAGCTGTCCTATTGACTTATAGTTCAGATGAGCTAGCCTCTTGTGTCATTTGACATAATGTCATGCTTTTCACCTGCAACTAGACAAATGGGTGGATTGTTAAACTCACAATCAAGGTTAATACAATATACATTTCTTTTCCTAGTGTCAGTCAGAATGATCTCTTGATCACTTGACCTCCATATTTTGCACTCCCCTTTGAGGAAAGAGATGTCATAACCTAGATCACAAAGTTGACTTATGCTAATCAGGTTATGTTTCAGACCCTTCACATAAGCCACTTGAGTAATAGTAATAGAATTACTAGAAATGTTACCAAATCCTTTGATGATTCCTTTTTCTGATCCACCAAAGATTACTTTGGGTCCATTCTCTGTGGGTGCATAGTCCCTCAGCATTCTTCTTCTTGTTCCAGTCATGTGCCTGGAACATATACTATCCAAGTACCATATAGGGGTATGTCCACTTAGATTCACCTGCATCAAAGAAAGATTTACCTATTATTAGAACCCAAATTATTATTGGTCTTAGGTTCTTGTTAGTTTGAAATCTATCATGCTTACCTGCAGCTTTTTTGACAGGTAAGCTGTTTTTTTTTAACACTTGGGTTGAACCAACAATCTATGAAAAAGTGGACCACCTTGCCACAACACCAACACTCAAATCTGTTGTACCTTCTCTTAGGTACAGGCTTCTCAACACTGTTGCTAGCATTCCTTTTAAGTGTTGGTGTTGGAGCAGCATAACCCAATGATTCCTTAAGAACATGATGGGTTTGCTTATATAGTGGCCTATTATATACACCCTTGCCAATGAGATCTCCATACTCACAATGACCATGAGTATATCATATCATATTTGTAGGTTACATCACTTTCTAAGGAAATAGGGGGTTTTGTGGCTAGTGGCTGAACTGGGCCATTGCCTTTTCCTTGAGAATTGGTTGCCCTAGTTCTTTCCTTAAAACCTAGTCCTGTCTTTCCTTTCTGAGATATGAAGTTATCTATTAAAGGCAAGACAAACTTTGGTTTTGAAAATTTAGCCACTAGATCCCTTTCTTTCTGGAGTCTTGCCTCCAGATTCTTGATATGATTTTCTTGAAAGAGATTGTGCCCATCTGAATAACAGTTATGTTCTTTAGTTTGGCAACCTCCGTCAGTTTCAAATCACATTTGGCGGATTTTGATGCAGCCTACTTAAGAGATTCAATTTCCTTGGCCTCTCTTTGATAAGAAACTTGCTCCTCTTCAGAGATTGTAATAACCCACCATACTCATCAATTAGTTGATGTACATCCCCCTCAGATTCAGATCCATCCACTTCTCTTGAAGTTTATGCTACTGATTCTGATCCAGTAAAATAATCAAAAGCTAGGGAAAACTGTATACCTTACTTGGACCAGGCTGATCCTGGCACTGATCATTTTTTGATAGAGCCATTAGCCCTCTACAGCAATAGTCTTCAACTCCATTTATGGAGTCCAGCATTTATAGGAATTCAATTCCCTAGAATCCTCTTCTGTAGAGAACAGCCCAACATATGCTTCTGTATCATCTTCCTCTCCTGATTCTGATGATGAAAAGTCTGTCTAACTCTTCTGCTTCTGAGCAACAAGGGATTTCTCCTTCTTGCCTTTTACTTGATGCTTCTTCTTGTCTTTAAACTTCTT
Organism: Platanthera zijinensis; assembly: GCA_039513925.1. NCBI lineage: Eukaryota > Viridiplantae > Streptophyta > Magnoliopsida > Asparagales > Orchidaceae > Platanthera > Platanthera zijinensis. The sequence goes on from CM077081.1 coordinate 77,678,011, forward strand.
CCTCTTGTAGGGACAGTCAGCTATGACATGTCTAGACCTGTTGCAGCAATAGCAAACAATCTTAGAATTAGTTTGTTTACTAGGTTTGAGGCATACCTGTCCTCCTTAGGAGTCTTATTTTTCTTGTAATAATCATCCTTGGAGAAGGATGATGATGGTCTAGTTCTCCATTTCTTCTTTTTCATAAACTTTTAAAACTGCCTTGTAAAGGCAGCAAAGTCCTCATCAGAGGTGTGGTTATCTGATGTGTTTTTGTGTTGTCAGCTCTTCTGCCTCAGCACTCTTCTAGGTGGAGAAGGAGACTTTCTCCTACCCTTATTGTGACTTCAGCTTGAAGGCTACTGACTTCTCTTTGTACTCAGACCTACTGCTTTTCTCCTCTCTTTTCTTGGCAGTGAGCTGCATTTCATAGGATAGCATCTTTCCAAATAATGTGGGGGAGGTGTATAAGTAAGCCTGGCCACCTCTCTGATGGCACATATCTTTGTGTCCCGGTCCTTTATCAGTGATCTGAGAACTTGTCATTCAATAATAATATGTGCTGAAGACTCTTCGATAGGTCATCAGCTCATTTACTATCCTGAAGAATTTTCTATAACATTCAACTATGTTGTCAGACTTTGCTTGTCTAAAGCTCTCATATTCTTGATTTAGCATAGATTTCATGTCTCTCTAACTTCTTCAGTTCCTCCATGTAGACAATCAAGTGTCCATCATCTCCTTAAGTTTTCAATGCACCAAATTCTGAAATGTGGCATCATCTATAGCACTTACAATAATGTTTGTGCTCTTTTGTCTAATGTTGCCAAGATGATCTCATCCTTGGTCATTTAAGAATAACTCTTTGGGGTTTTATCATTTGCATCTAGAACTGATACCTTCATTGTAATGAAGGAACCTTCTTGTACTGTGATGTAGATTCTTGAATCAGATGCTTTCATGAACAACCTGACCCTTTCCTTCCATATGCCAAAGCATTCTTTCTTGCAGATAGGCAGTTTCATAGATCCAATTCCTTCTGATTCTCATTTGAACCCATTCTTGAAATCTAATTGCCTTAGAGATTCACTCAGACTATTAAGTCAATATTTGAGGAACCTCCCCTGATACCACTTGAAGAGATTTGATTTCAAGAGCCTAGACACCTAGAGGGGGGTGAATAGGTTCTAATTTTCTTTAATAAATTTTAGGCAATTAACTTATTCTAACGTAGCATAGATAATACAATTCACAGCACAGCAATCACAGTACAGTATAGTACACCAGATTTATAGTGGTTCCCAAAGTTATAGGTACATCCACTTTCCCCCTTCGCCTATCAAGTAGAGAACTAGATTCAGCCCAACTTCCTTCCACTAACTCAAATGCATAGATCTTACACCTAAGAACCTGATAGGTTCCTACAGCTCAGACTTATACAAGTCCTACCTCAGATTCTTCCCAAGAACCCTACCTCAGGCAACATCCCTACCTCAGCCTTTAACATCAGGCTTACAACTCAGACTTTCACAAGTCCTACACCTCAGTCTCTCAGCCCTACCTCAGCCTTTATAAACATAGGCTTACAACTCAGATCTAAGAAGATCTTTCAAGGTAAAAAATAATATTTAGAAGTACAAAAATTTTACCCAGATAAAACTTCTCAATTTGTTGTGAGCTTCTTGATAAGTTCTTGAACAAACTGTATACTTTAGATCCAACCTGACTTAGCTTTTTCAAAGTTTCTTGATTGAACAAAATGAGGTTGATCTGACTTGGAGTAGAAGTTGATCTTCAGATAGCTCCCTCTTAGATTCAGAAATAGATCTGAATCTTTCTTGCAGACTGTTCAGGTTCTGCCTTCTTAAGGGTCCCCCTTTTGTTGTTGTTGAATTCTATCTCTGGGTCTGTGTTGATTTGTTCCCTCTTAATTTCTTTCTTAATTGTTACTACTGCTTTGTTTGTTAAAGATCAGTCCTTTATACAGAGTTTCTCAATGATTACCGACTGATCTGGTTTTAATAACCTTCTGACAGTTCTGACAAAGGTGTAAGACTTGTTGTTTATGACAGCTATCAAGTCTTCAATCGATAGCTGAGTCTGCAATGACTTTATAACTCAGCAAGAAACACTCAGCAAATAAGTTCACATGTGTCGACACAAATAGACTAAGTGTCGACACAAGCCTTAATGATGTCGACACAACACTCAATGTGTCTACACAGTCATTCTTTTGCTTCTCGACACAGCTTCTGATTGTATGTGTCGACACAAAGTCCTGTGAGTCAACAAAACTGCTCCTGGTCTCGACATAACTGATGCTAACAGATGGCATTGAGTGTATGTCCAGACGTCATTGAGTGTGTGTCGACACAAGTCCTGTGTGTCGACACAACCGCTCCTTGTCTTGACATAACGGATGCTAAAATATGGCATTGAGTGTATGTCTGGACGTCGTTGAGTGTGTGTCGACACAAGCCCTGTGTGTCGACACAACCGCTCTTGGTCTTGACATAACTGATGCTGATAGATGGCATTGAGTGTATGTACAGACGTCGTTGAGTGTGTATCGACGCAAGTGTTGTGTATCGACACAGGCCTTTCAGACTCAGTAAAGCTGTTGTTGAAAGATGGCATTGAGTGTGTGTCGACACAAGTCCTATGTGCCGACACAAACCTTCTTTAGGTGTCGACACAATTCTTGGGTGTCGACACATGCCTTTCTTCTTGTGTCGACATAACTCCTGAGTGTCGACACAGCTTCTACTTCAGGTGTCGACAAAATTCCTGCCTTAGGTGTCAACATAATTCTGGGTGTCGACACAACTTCTTCTTCAGGTGTCGACACAATACCTGGTGTCTATATAGGCCTTGCTTCTAGTTTCGACACAACTTCTGGGTGTCGACACAATTCTTCACAAGTGTTGACACTATACTTATAGAATTTTCTTGCAAATCTTACACCTGCACAATGAAAATCAACCATCCATCAAATACAAATTGATGTATATCAATGAGTAAGATGAGGCTTCTCTAAATCTGGTACATATTTTTCAGTGTATCCAACAGGATCGTTACCCTTTAAGTTCATTTCGGTGTCATGGGAGAGAATCTAGTCGGATAGAAATGATCGCTACGGCTTTGCCTCCATAGATCCAAATCAGCTTGAGAAATTGAGCTCTGAAGCTCCAACAATGGCGAGATCTCCTTCATGTTCCTCTTCCTTCTCTCTCCCTTATCTCTAACCCTTAGAAAGAGAAAACCTTGGGATTAAATGAAGAAGAAATGCCCTATCTGGCCTTATACCGCCTGGGATGACACCCACACGTCGGATCTCTATTAAAAAACAGTCGTACGGCCACGATTTACTCTAGATTTCGGTTTAGAAGACTTACCGCCGCAAGGTGGAAAGTTACTGTCTCGCGGTAGGTCAAGCATTTGTCTTTCCTGTCCTACTACCACCATTCAAAACCTCCAAACACATGCTGACACATGTCTGCATCATAACTGATCTGCTACCATCACGCGATATATTACTATCGTCGGTCTATAGCAAGTTTGTCTCGTAACTAGTGCAGAAACGACAAAAGCACAGCTACCGTCAGTGCTTACCCTACCGCTGGGCGGTAGCTCACCGAGAGCTTTTACAAATAACAGAGCCCTGCTACCACCACGTGATAACAACCTACCGCCTCACGGTACCTTGCAGAGAGGTACTTCCGATAAAATAGCTTCGCTACCGCGCGTTAACCCTATCGCCAAACGATATCTTACAGAAGCCATTCTCTTGCCTCAGGAAACTTGGGGCGTTACAAATCTTGTCACTTAAAGAATTTGCCCTGAAATTACATATGGCAGGAAAACACAGGAGTATTAACACTATAAAATTATACCTCAAACGAATAGCTTGGGAACTCCACCCTTATGGTTTGATCCCGCTCCAAGATAGTTCCTCATAGCCACAGTTCTCCCAATGGACCTTGACATTCTGATAAAACTTATTATTTCGGAGTTGCTTGACTTCCGAGTCTTCGATATGAATGGGTTTGACCTTAGGTTTCAACCAACCATTAATTAGCACCTGATTCGTAGCAACCACGTAGGTAGGCTCTAGCACCGCCTTCCGTAATACCGATATATTGAATACGTCGTGCAAACCACTTAGTTCAATTGAAAGCTCCAATCGATAGGCGGCTTCACCAATGCGCTCCAATATCTCAAACGGACCAAGGTATCTCAGACTTAGCTTTTTCAAGCGTCGAATCCTTGATACGCCATTGAACGGTTGATCTTCAAGTACACCCAATCGCCCACGGTGAAATCGACATTTCTGTGCTTGGCATTATAATACTTTTCCTGCTATCCTGAGTGATCAACAACCACTCCTGTATTTTACGAATAATTGAAGTCGCCTCTTTGACTTCCTTCTGCTTAAATAGATTTGATTTTCCCACCTTGTACCATGACAAGGGATTACTAAACTTCTTACCTTAAAGGGCCTCGAAGGGAATCATTTGAATACTTCTGGTACCTGTTTTTTTAGGCAAACTCAATCATATATAGGTGATCCTCCCACCTCTCCCCAAAATCTAAGGCGCACATGCGAAGCATGTCCTCCAACGTCCTATTTACCCTCCTGGTCTGACCATCTGTCTATAGATGAAAGGTCATATTGAACTTCTGCTTGGTGCCCATTAGTTTATGTATAAGCCTCCAATCATTAGAGGTGAAGCGCCCATCTCGATCACTAACGATGATATGGGGCACACTGTGCAATCGTACAATATTATCCACATAATGTTTCCCCAGCTTTTCCACTGAATCATCCTTCTTATTTGGAATAAAGTGTGATACCTTTGTTAAACGATCAACGATCACCAAGATGGCATAATTCCCCTTCTGCGATCTCGGCAAACCATGCACGAAATCCATAGATATGTCGTTGAACTTCCATTCAGGTATAGGCAAAGACTTTAAGAATCCATCGGGTTTCTGACATTTGTCCTTCACTAAGGCACGCGTCTGACACTTCGCCACATAAAGTGCTACATCCTTTTTTCAATCTGGCCACCAGAACAGCTTTTTCATATCTTTAAACATTTTTGTGCTCCCCGGATGAATCGAGTACTTGGTGAAATGTGCCTCGTACATCAACTGTTCTCGTAATTTGCCCACCTTTGGGACGCACAATCGACTGTTCTTCCATAATAGGCCATCATCAACGATAAACTGGGCATTTGACCCATCAAAAGTCTCTGCCCTGAAGCATTTTATACTGTAATCTAGCTCCAACGCCTACCGAATCCGGTCAGTGAGGTCAAACTGCACCTCTGTCCAGTTCAAGCATTCTTCAGCACTAAACCTCCTATCACACAAGAGATCTCCAATGCCTCCAAATCTCAAATAAGACGCTCATCATGCATCTGTATCTAGTTTCCCTGTGTGGGAACCCTGCGACTTAACGTAACCGCAATAGCGTTACCCTTGCTAGGAACATAATGTATCTTGAAGGTGTAGTCCCCAAGGAACTCCATCCACATTCATTGGCGCATATTCAAGACTTTTGATCTAATAAATACTTCAGGCTCTTATGGTCTATATAAATATCGACCTTCACACCATACAAGTGATGTATCCAAAGCTTCAGAGCGAATATCACAGCCGCTAACTCCAAATTGTGAACGGATAGTTCCTCTCATGCACTTTCAACAAGAGCGAGCCGTAAGCTATTACTTTCCAATGTTATAGCAAAATACAGCCTAAGTTTCTCCTTGAGGTGTCATTGTAGATCTCATAGCCTTTTGAACCACATGGCGAGCACAAAATAGGCTTGTGGTCAGACAACTTTTCAATTCTTCAAAATCTTGTGCGCATGCTGGCAACCAAACAAACTTCTGATCCTTCTTTGTCAAGTTGTAGGGGTAACACTATCTACGAAAGTTCTCCATGAAGCGTTGTAGTAGCCAGCAAGCCCCAGAAAAATCTAGACTTTCGCCATAGAAGAAAACACAGGCCACTCCCTTATTATAACAATTTTCTCCTGATCTACCGTGATTCCTCTCCATTAACAATATGACCAAGAAATGCTACCGAAGACAACCAAAACTCACACTTATAGAACTTGGCATATAGCTGATTGCTCTTCAGAGTCTCTAAACACTATGCATAAATTATCTGCATGATCTTCCTCAGACTGGGAGTACATCAGGATGTCGTCGATACTATCACGAACTGGTCAAAAATACTCCCTAAACGTCTGATTCATCAAGTCCATAAACACAGACGGCGCATTCGTCAGCCCAAAAGGCATGACAGTGAACTCATAATGCCCATATCGAGTGCTGAATGTCGTCTTGGGAATGTCACTTTCCCTGATTCTCAACTGATAATTCTGGATTTCAGATCTATCTTTGAGTATACAGATGATCCAACAAGTTGGTCGAATAGATCATCGATCCTCAGAATCGGGTACTTATCTTCTTTATCAGCTGATTCAATTCCCAATAACTGATACATCCGCAGACTACCATACTTCTCTTCACGAAGAGGACCGGTGAGCACCAACGTGACGAACTTGGATGCACATACCCTTACTCTAACAGTTCCTGAAGTTGTACTTTCAACTCTTCAATTTCCCTCGGTGCTATGTGGTACGGAGATCGTGACACAGGTTTGGCACTTGGCACCAACTCGGTGGTCAAATTGATCTCTCTCTAAGGTGGAGCTCTAGGAGAGATCTTCAGAGAAACATCTGCAAACTCCAACACCACGGGAATACTTCACCAAACCAGGATTGGGCTCTTACACTCTATAGCTAGAGTGAAGACACAACTTCGCACCCACATGAACTGCTTTAACTACTTGGAGGGCAGACATCAACGTCTTGCTCGATCCCTTCATATCAGAGAAAGTAGTTTCAAGACCTGTATTCAGACCCAGTTTGATCGTCTTTAGACTATAGTCTATGTATGTACATTAATTTGAGAGTCAATCCATGCTAAAGATCACGTCAAACTCTACTATTGGCAGTAGTGACGCTTCCAAGACAAACTCTTGACTTCCTATCAGCACTTTAACCCAACAGAGTCTATACGCGCGCATCAAACACACATTAGGAAATAGCACATCCAATATATCGTTCTCCATGGAGGAAGGCACTCTGATACACATTATGAAATCTTCGAATAGAAAGGAGTGAAAAGCTCCTATATCAAATAGTGCTCTCGTCAGGAAGTCCAAGATCAATACAAAGCCTAAACCGTGATAATCATATAAACAATGCATAAGGCGTACAGTATAGAAAGCATTAAGCTCAAATCTAACTAATACATGTAACCACATCGCCTTGCTTGATGACCTCCTACTGGCCAAGTTTATAGACTCTGAGTTGGACTAGAGCATGATGGGACGCGGTTGAATCCACTGCCTTCCCTTCCTCAGCATAAGATGTTCTTGCCTTCTACTATGATTTGCCACTCCAATAGTTGTGGGCAATGTGTCATGGCTTGCCACAATTATAACAGTGGATTGGGTCTCCCCGCCCAGGCAATGCCCCAGAAGTAACAGATGAAGAAGTCTGTCCAGCCAACCTAGGCTTCTTGTTCCACCTTCGATCCCCAGTCTTTGATGAACTTGGTACTTTAAATTCTGACCTCTTTGCATCCAAGTCCTTCTTACCTTGTAACCTCTTCAAATCCTACTCCATAGATCGGGATGTATTGACCAAGGTCAAAAAGCCCTGCGTCATTGGACCTGAGAGTAGTAACCTTATATCGTCGCACAGTCCTTCATAGAACTAGTTGGTCTTGCGCTCCTCATCAGTAAAGATAGTGCCAGCATATCGCCCCAATCTCGTGAACTCATGTAAGTAGTTTTCCACACTACTTTCACCCGGAGATAATCTCTGAAACTTATTTTCCATAGCAATTTTCTGCGTTGACGGGACATATTGCGCCATAAACAATCTCGAAAACTCATCCATCGAGATATTGGTGAGTTGTCTCCCAGCAAAGTGATGTAATTCTAGTTCATCCCACCACAACATTGCTTCACCATCCAAAAGGAAAGTGGCTATAGTAACCTTTTGCCACTCCCCCGTCTCCATTGCTGACAGGACTCTCTTAACACGAGAGAGCCAGTCCTCAGCTTGCGTTGGGGTTCTAATCCCCATAAACACTGGAGGGTTAAAGCTCATCACGTGCTTAAGCTGCTCTTGAATCGCTCTTCATTGCACTACGGGCTCTGCTGCTACTTGATCCACTATTGTAGGTTCGGCTATGCCAAGTGGTACTTGACCCAATTCAGGAGTAGGGGTTGCACTTGCATCCCTAGTTGAGCATTAATCATGGCGAACACCACTTCAGCTACCAAATGTATAGTTTTGGTATAAGCAGGGGTCGCATACACGTCATTAGGCGCACTACTCTCCGTAAAGTGCTGACATTGGGAATGCTCTACACCATTACTAGTGACCTATAATCGTAAAAAACTCAATTAGGCGACCAAACATATTGCTAAATAACAATTATAGGAACACGCAGGTTCCTCAAACTTGTGTATTTTTATTCCTAAGTATACATTCATGGGTTCTTTCATGTTATAATGGTAACACACATACATGTGTTTACCACCCATTAAAAGAATTCGCCCATGAATTCAAATAAGAAAGACTGACATTAGAATCTAATAATAAATTGTAACACCCCATCTATGACGTAGGATATAACATAAGGTCCGGCCGAGGCCCCACGCCATATTCTACGGATAGTTAGTGGCGTTACTTATTGAGACCATAATCCAATTTCACACATCCTAACTCAGAGTGTCTTCTAGCGAAAGTAAATTAATTCCTTAGAACCCAACCATTTGAATGTCCACTAAACCAAAGGAATGATAATACAAATACATGAAGTAGCTATGACTTTAAGGCCTTAAAAATTTTTCTCAAATATTAATGTCTTACATACTTTGGCACGCAGACCGGCCACACATGAAACAATTAGTAAAGATGGACAACTTTGCTTTGGCCTTCAAGGGCCGGCTTAGCAACCACAGGCTCAAGCCCGCTATTTCCCGCTTGACTTAACTGCACCAGCACGAAAGATTCCACCGCAACGGTGGCAAACATAGCAACGGTCAGCATTAGCTGACCAAATTATAACGACCCCACCCCTCACTTGGGGTGGCGGTGCTCCTTCCCTGCAGGCATTAGCATATATGTATATTAGCAATTGAAATGTGCAACTTAAGCACATTCGCCACAGACATTGGCATGACCGTCCAACACTCTGTGTGTTGGATCTCATTACCAACCTTAGAGGGGGATGAATAAGATTTCTCATGTTAAATGGAATTTAAAATATTTCATCCCAGGAAATCGAGTTCTGGAAGCTACCACGGGGCGTTAGGTAGCTAACGCGTGGCGGTAAGTCTATGAACTCATTTCTTGTGCACATCTGCTTGTACACCACACACAAGAAGTTAAACTAACATTCACATCAAAATCATAGAAAAATAATACAGAAAATATATTTCATTGCAAGAATTAACAGCAAATGGTTTTACAATTACAAAATTGTGATCCCCGTGATGCCGGGGATCGAAGGGGGTGAAAATGAAAACTCTTTTGTTTTCTATACCGACCCGCTCCACGGACTGGTTGGCTCTCTCCCTTTCCCTCTAAGAAAGTTCTTTGAGCCAGCTCTTCACCTCCTTACAAGGAAGGGTCTTAGATCCCCGCTAGATCCTCTGATCTAGACATCCCTATCCCCAGGACAATTTACTGCGGAATCCTACCTGGATTTCGATGACCTTCCCCTGTTGATTTCTCACAAAACCCTTCCCAAATTTCGATGACCCTCCGGTCGATTTACCTCACACAAGATTTAGAAAAAGAAAAGATTAAAAGAATAAAAGATATAAAAAATCTAAAAGTTGAAGTTCTCCCTCTTGACGACTTCTCCGTTGAGCGATCCGCGGCCGGTGCTTAAGATCTTCGTTCGCTAGCAACCGGTCAGATCTTCGTATTCGATGTAGATCTTGGATCGCCGGAGTTCTTTGTTCACGAATGAGAGGGAGACAACTTTCTTCTTCTTCAACGGGGACTTTTGGAACAGAGCACAAGAAGGAGAAGCCGAACCCTAGAATTTTTTAACTCCCGTCGCCTTTCTTTCTTTAGATAATAAGGCACAGAAACCAAGACAGCCTTTTATACGTCTTCATGAAAATAAGCTACTACTAGTGGTAAGACTGGCGCCCGGCGGTAGGTTCGCGTGCTTGTTGTGCTAGCTGTCATCCAAATTTGGAATTATATTTCAAAATGAGTATTCTTCCTTTTCAAAGAGCTAGCGCCCCGTATTAAAAGCTAATGCCACGCGGTAGGTCAATAGTCAACGAATCGTTCTCGTGAAGCAGCTGGCGCGGCGTGGTAACCACTATCATCTGGCAGTAGGTTGGTTTCTCGATAATCCTACACGACATTCGTCGAGAGGCTAGCGTGGCACGATAATAGCTATTGTCTAGCAGTAAATCAATTACACGAGAAATCATGCATTCGTCGAGAGGCTAGCGCGGTGCGGTAATCACTACCGTTTGGCGGTAATTTCCCGAGAGCCAGGCCAAACTAATTCATTGCGTTAGCATGGGCGATATTACTAGCACGGAGTGGTAGTTTCCCAAGAGATTTGTCCAATTAATTCACGGGTACCACTCGACAGTAATTCATACCGCTCGACGTTAGTGTCCATAGGAATCTTCTTCTTTGCTTGTATTTGTCAACCTGCACACTCTATCAACACAAGACGTAATCAAATACAACATGGGAGTTGATATTCTCAAACACAGGGAATGTGAAACATCGGTCCCAACAAACTCTCCCTTTTGATAATATCAACTCCCGTTCATGAGAAATAACAATGAGATGTATGGTATAGTGAATATATATAATAGATAATCTTGAAAGTTCAGGTTTCAGGTTCTATATATAGATCCCCTACACGCACACTCCCCCTATCTACATGTTTGACTTGCTCCCCCTATCTATGTGCACACATTGTTAACATGCTCCCCCTACATATGACCTCTCCTAACCCGTGACTTATACTCATGAACACACTCATGAATAATCCATTCTCCCCCTTTGATAATATCAAAATGGCAGGCAAGGCCAACCAGACATGCGGGATGGAAAATAGTATATGATAAGCATTATAAAGAGAGCAGACAATGCACATAATCAGGACAATACGAAATGAGAAACACAGGGGTGACCCAACAAAGGCAATTCAGAGAATATGGAGCGCATAGGTCATAATAAATAGCTAGAGTATGCAGACATAGAGACAATTTAGTTTCAGAAAGTATAGGGATTGGACAGCATAGATTAAACTAAGCACATAACAAGTAAGACTACAATGCTACGAGAGTTATAGAGTTAATCACATTTAAACATTGTAAGCGACGCAAGTATAAATCGTGTGCTAGTACATAAGTGCTAAAGACACATAATGAAGTTTCTATCCAATTCTTATGCATGGAAGCGTTAAATAAGGCAATAACGTGTACATGTAACATTAGCAGAGAGAAAACACCAAGTAGAAATAGCATGTATTATAGGTTTTATCTTTATCTTTTAAAATGCTAACACAGGAGAAATAGAGTGGACAATCATGTCACATACCATCTACGTCATACCAAGACTAGTACTAATGGCACTAAGCTTAAGTTAGAGTCTATGCACAAGATCGAAATGACTCTTTGAACCAAGGTGCTCATCCTCACAATGCTCATGAAGACTTATCAGGAAGAATGAGTAGTGATTTGGGGGTCCTTGACATGACCGTGGATAACTTGTATAGTTTTCTTTTTAGTTTGCTTTGGGCTATCATTTCTTTTATAATTTTGTGAGTTCAAGGAGCCCCGATTCAATCGAAATCTATCCACCTAGATAGATACACTTTATCGTGTATGCATAAGACCTTAGCATTAGAGATTCTGCCCGAAGTTTTAATAATCTTCGTATAAGCACATATATGTCGTGACATTGATTTTTCACTGTATTTTTAACGTGTTAGGATACAATGTCACGAGCTATAACATATAATCCTAGTATTTGTACATGAGTGCTTTGTCTAGGGATGTGTGAATAGTGTGAAGTCATTCCCCTATCTAAATACTCACACATACCGAGAGGCACAGTCAACATATAGTAACATGCAATGCCGCACTCAATAGCTAAGCACCTATAGATTCAGCCCACTATGAACGGACACAATGTTCGCACAGATTAACAATTTAACTCAAACATTGTAAGTACTCGGTATAGCCTGAGTTTAGGTCATAAATGTCTGAAAGATATGATCGCTTCACAGCTTTTTTGTTTTTATATACAAGTTTTTTTAAAAAAACGACAAAGAGACTCAAGAAATGAAACATAAGCAAATAAATGAAGAAAATTGAAACATAGACACGCACAAAAAAACTACAAACAAAAAAAAATAGTCAATCACAAACAATGATGGCTAGGATGAGAGGTCCAGAACACCAAGCTCAAGTCGAAGGAGTGAGAAACGTGCATCAGAGAGTGGTTTAGTGAATATGTCCGTTAGTTGGTCATCGGTCCTAATGAAGCTTACACTCACGTTCTCCTTTTTGATATGATCCCAAATGAAGTGGTGATGCACATCAATATGTTTTGATCTTGAATGGTGCACTAGATTATATGTCTAGTCTATGGCACTCTTATTGTCACACCTAAGTGTAACATTCCTACATGTTAGGCCAAAGTCTTCTAACATTTATGACATCCATATTGCTTGTGCGCAACAGCTTCTTAAGGCGATATATTTGGCTTCAGCAGTAGAAAGTGCAACAGAGTTTTGTTTTCTACTTGACTAGGAAACTAATGTAGGGTCTAGGAAGTGACACGTACCACTTGTGCTCTTGTGATCAAGTGAACGACCGGCATAGTCTGATTCTGAGTACCCGTGGAGTGTGAAATCAGTGGTGTGTGGGTACTAGAGTCCAAGGCTTTGTGTGCAAATTAGATACTTAACAATGTACTTTACGGCTTTCAAGTGTGACTCCATAGGGTCGTCTTGATATCTAGCACAAAGACACACCACGAATGTGATATCGGGACTAGAGGCACTCAAATATAGCAAAGACCGTATCATATTTCTAAACATGGTTGATCAACTGAAATGCCACTTTCATCCTTTCCTAATTTCAGAGAGACACTCATAGGAGTTTTTACTTGCTTCAGATTCCCATACCCAAAATGCACAAGTATATCTTTGATATATTTTGATTGACTTATAAAATCTGTGTCTTTGCATTGATAAATCGGAAATCCTAGGAAATAGGTAAGTTCTCCTACTAGGCTCATTTTCGAATTCGGATTTCATTATGGTGAAAATTTCTTCACACAACTTTTCATTCGTGGCCCCAAAAAAAATATCATCCACATAGATTTGTAGTATAATTAGATCTGAGTGCTCGTTCTTTACAAATAAAGTGGTGTCCGTTCTACCCATCCTAAAGCCATGATCTAATGGAAAGGTGGTGAGCCTATCATACCAAGCACAGGGTGCCTGCTTCAGTCCGTACAAGGCCTTCACCAACTTGTATATGTGGTTTGGGTAGGTGGCATTCGTGAAACCAGGTGGTTGCTCGACATATACCTCTTCCTTAATATATCTGTATAAGAAGGCACTTTTAACATCCATTTGGAACAACCTAATTTGCTTATAGTTTGCAAACACAAAAAACATACAAATGGACTCAAGATGAGCAACTGGGGAAAATGAATCCTCAAAATCCGCACCCTCTATCTGAGAATACCCCTGAGCCATCAACCTAGCTTTATTTCTTATTATCCTAGACTCACCATCAAGTTTATTTTTGAAGACCCACTTTAAGCCTATGACTGGATTGTTATCTGGACGCTCCACTAGAACCCATACCTTGCTTCGCTCAAATTGGCTTAGTTCCTCATTCATAGCCAAGAACCATGAATCATCTCTTAAGGCTTCTGAGAAGTTCTTCAATTCAATATCAGATAGGAAACATATTGGAACCCTATTACTTATTTGAGCTAGGATTACTATTAGAATGTTTAGTTTGCCCAATATGTATAGTCTAGGGTCATAGGTTTATTTCCAGGGTCATTGCCTTAGAAGAATTCCAGCAGAATTAAGTTCGACGAAAGCCGTCCTTGGTATTAAACCATCCCAAACTTCCGGAGTACCGATCGATGGAACCCTTAGACGTGTGTGAACGAGAAGAGTTGCATTCAGTGAATGGCGATCTCAGTTCGACGAATCAGAGTCTTAACTCTGGGTTTAGCTCGACGAAATTTAAGCTCTGGTCGACGAACTTCGATCTCTACTCAGAAACTCAGCTCGACGAAAGTCAAGCTCAGCTCGACGAATGTTGATCTCTTCTCAAAATCTCAGCTCGATGAACTACAAGCTCAGCTCGATAAACTCCTTTCTCAGTTCAACGAATTCCAGAGTCAGTTTGACGCTTTCAAGGATTCATTTCGACTAATTCTTTACAGTGCTTTAGTCAGTTTTGTTTACAGAAGATAGAACAATTTCATACTTAATTTCAGGCTAATTATATTCTCAAGGCAGAATAATTTAAAGTCTTAATTATAGATAGCTATGACTCTGACATTTAATGCCAAATATTCTGACGAATGTAGCCATTTAGAGGCAGCATTAAATATGGATTTATCACAGAGTTTAAGGCTAATCAATTTTCAAGGAAGTTACCATTCTCGGGAAATTCCTCAAACATTTCAGAATCGACTAATTCAAATGTTTGAATTCTTCTCTACATTCTATAAATATGTACAGAAGATTACTGCCTCAAGGTTACTCACTTAGACATACAGACTTAGAGATACTGACTTAGAGACTTACAGATCAACATTTACTCTTATAGAATTAGATCTTTAGTCTCTGCTTGTGCAAATTCTTTATCTCTCAAACACAAGAAGGCCTACAACCTAAAGAAATGACTCCCTCTCCTGATCATAAACTCTACTCAAATTAGGGGGAGTTTTCTGCTTCAACATCCACTAGTCTTCTCAGAGAATATTGATAGAGAATACATCATCATCTTTTGTTTATTTTCATAAACTGTGTATAGGGTTTCTAACTCTCTTCAAAAGTTATCTTTTTGTTTATAAGTCTCCTGATCAAAAGACTTAAGTTAGTTTTTGGGCACCTGATCAAAAGCTCAAAGGGTTGCTAAATCTCTCTTTGAAAAATAGATATTGTGATGGCAGGGGACCTGAGCAAAAACCTGTGGTGGCAGGGCACCTGATCAAAAACCTGTAGTGGATTCCTATCAGGGTGGTAGAAGAGTGGACGTACCCAGATTTATTAGGGAACCACTATAAATTTCCTAGTATTGTTTGTGATTGTTATTCATTTTATTTGTGTGCTGTGATTTTTCTTATATATATATATATATCACCTACTTAAAATCCGCTATAAAATCAATTAAAGTTTTTAAAATACACTATTCACCCCCCCCCCCTCTATTGTAAAGTAGATCTATCTCTCACTTTCAATTAATATCAGAGGGAAATTTGTTTGGTTTTATAGGCTAACACCTGAACCATAAGATCTGATAGATTTTTTTTACCTTGAAATTTATCATAGCCAAAATAAGGAATTTTAAAGCACTAGACCTCTTGTGTGCAATCTAAATAAGTTTGCACTATGGAAGGTAAGGATTAGGCTTTATATGAACTCTATTGATGAAGATATCTACAACTCCATCTTGACAGGTCCACCTTTACTAGTGGCAACAATAAGTGCAAGTGTTGTACCACCTCTAGAATGGACAGAAGCATAGAAGAAAGAAAATATTACTGATGCTAAAGCTATGAACATTTTAGCCCAAACAATGTCAGATGACATTTTCTAGAAGGTTGATGAATGCTCTTCATCAAGGGACATCTGGAACTCCCTCAACACAATGGTTGTTGGATCTACTGATGAGAGAAAGGACAGAAGATCCCACTTGATCTCTCAATATGAGAATTTCAATAAGGGAGAATCTGAATTAGTTGTTGAGATCTACACAAGACTCAGTCTCATTATCAAAGAGCTGAAAACCTTAGAGAAGGATATCACATTGACAAAATTTAATGATAAGATCATCATGTGTTTCCCTAGCACATGGGATTCAAGGATCTGGCCAATCAAAGAAGCCAGTGGTTTAAATGAGATTACAACAGATACCCTATTGGGCAAGCTCAAATCTTATGAGAAGCTCATCAGAACCAAAGAAGTTGAACAGAAGTCTTCACCCCCAGTAAGGAAAGAGAAAAGTATTGCTTTTCAAGCTACTGAGGAAGAAGAAAAATCTCCAGGGAATGAAGATCTTATAGGTCTCTTGGCTAAGAGATTCTATAAAATGACAAGAAAAGATTTCAGGAGAAGATCTTCCAGAAATGAAGACAAACCAAGGTGTGATAGGACACCAACTAAAGAAATTATGTGTTATGGTTGCAGGAAGCTGGGACATATTCTTCCAGAGTGTTCTGATAATCAAAAGAAGGACAAGAAGAAAGAAAAAGACTCTAAGAAGCACTTCAACAAACCTTCTTCTAGTAAACACAAGAAAAAGGAGAAAGGATTTGTTTCTGAAACTTGGAGTGTTACAGAATCTGAATCTGAATCTAGCACAAGTGAAGATGAAGAAGAAGCAAAGGCTAAGGAAGTCTACTTGATGGCAATTAATGCATCATGCAGCAATTCTGAGTTTGAATTAGAATTTGAAGATCAGGTAATCTCCTCATTTGATTTTACTTCAAATAAATTTAAAACATGTTTTAAATTATTATGTAATGACTTAATAAAATCTAAGAAGGAAATAAAACTTCTCAGAGACAAACTAATTGAAATGAACAACTTGTCTTCTGAAAATACTAAACTTAAGGAAGACTTAAAATTCTTAAGGAACAAATAGCTTTATTATAAAATAAATTATCTGAGACAAAGAAGTTTAAAGAATCCCTTAATTGGAGAAGCATCAAACTGATGAATATCACAAGCACAGTCAATGCCAGGTTGAATGGCAAACTAGGCTTGGGAGCTTCATCAAGTCAACCTCATCTTGTGTAGAAAAATATTTTAACCAAACCTATTAAATTTATCTCTAAAAAGGGAAAAGAGAAATTAGAAAATTTAGAAAAAGCTACTGAGGTTTCATAAAAGAACAAGCCTAAACAAACTAAAAATTTTCATAAAATTATGTTCAACAAAATTCATCAAACCAAGAAAGATGAAATCAGTATTATTCGACGAACGGCGATCGACGAACTCTGAACCCAGAATTTGGGTATAACTACTCAATAGCTAGTGTTCGACGAAATCAATATGATTCGTCGAACAGAGATCAACAAATATGGAACGCAGAAAATGAATACTATCATTCTGTGAACCGAGCTCGACGAAATCAGTACTATTCGTCGAATGAAGCTTGACGAAATTAATATAATTCGTCGAACCCAATTTTTCAAAACAGAAATTTTAATTATTTTCAAAATAATAATCAAAAATTGAAAAACCCCTTTATTCAGTGGATCATTCCTCCTAGGAGATATCATCCACTTGGTTATAAAGATCAACCAGAGTGTTCTTACATTTCCAATTATCATTATGAAAGAAAATTAGGACCCAGGTAACCTGGGTTAAGAACACCTATTTTGTTTTTCTATATGTAAAGAACTATCCTACCACAGAGGAATAGTGGTATTTGGATAGTGGTTGCTCAAAATATTGATGATTATTTTACTAAGCATGTTTAACTTGATGCGGATTCATTCTACATTCTAATATGACTACATAGATGGGCATAAGCTAGTTTGATTCATCATTCAGGCAAGTGCACCTATCTATCATAGTATAGGAGAAATCTACATCTCGTGTCGTATTCCACAGGGTCTTTTCAAATACTCATACTCACCCTCACTCTATTATCATACCTATAATTAAAATTGATTTTTAATCTAAATAATCCTAATTATGACTACTTGGATACAATTGCATTGGAGAATAAAATATGATAAAAGACTGAAGGTACGAGCTTTCACATGAACATAATCATTTTTATAGACAATTCTATGTAGTCATGATATAACAAAACTAGCAAATTCATTGTATTGTAAAGGGCAAAATAGTTATCAAATTCTCCCTCGAGCAATTCAAAATCTAAGTTGAGTAAATTTTCTCTCGAACAATTTACAATACTCAAATTTGAATTAAATATATTACCTTATCTCCTACATGAATTCATGAAATCCTATCTCTAAAATACCATAAATCCATTTATTTGTATCAAAATTATCCAATTAGCATATCTCTCGATCATGAGAATTGAACTGCAAAGAGAAATAACACCTAAATATGAAAATTTATCCATCATCACAAACATCCAATTTCTCAATCTAGAAGTTTGAGAATCATGTAAAACAAAAACTAAATTCATAACTAGGATAATTCTCAATGTTTGCAAGCCTATATAAGAATAAAATACTATGAATTCGATGAAAATAAGAAGATATATTATTATTAAATTATTCAAATGAAAAGTTCAAGCCAAATAAAAGATAAATAAGGTTAGATAACCAAGAGAAAAGAGAAATCAAGAGAGATACATGAATGATTAAATGCATACAAAATCTCCTTCAATTACTCCTTCGCTTGGGTTCTCCACCTTCGTCCTCCAGAAGTTCTCCAAAAGAAAATGATCCAAAAGTCCAGAATAATTTTTCGCATAGGATTTTATAGTCTCCTTGCAAACAGGGTAAGACACGGGTTCCAACACGGCCGTGTCATAGGCTGTGTTGAAGGTTCTAGGACGATTCCACACGACTCGGCGTGTCTGGACGTGGGTCGTGTCAGATGACACGAGCACTGACACGGTCGTGTAGGTAGCCGTGTTCAATACACACGGGTTGGTTGTCGTCAGGCGTCGAGATCTCCAGAAAGGGACACGGGTTCACACACGGGTGTGTTCCAACCCGTGTGGTTCTCTGTCATTTTTTAAAAAATTCTTCAGCTCCATACTAGATAGGATACGGGTAGGCACATGGTCGTGTTCCTACCCGTGTTCGCCCAAATTTTGTCCTATCCTCAGCCATGTTGACTCCGTGACCTCCTCCGTTTGCTCCGAGACTTCTAGTTCCCCTGATTAGCCATTCCTGCATTAGGAAAATGATTGATTAAGTACATGGTTCAATACATGAAATAATATGAACTCCTAACTATGCCCTTCTATTTATGATAATCTGAATTCTTAACTAATCTTGTGAAATTACTACCTAGGGAGGTGGAAAATAGTGGACATGATTACAATTATGCTAGTAAAAATCCTATCATAATTGTACTCATCAAACATATGACAGGATACAAAGAAAATCAAAAAGATTTTAAAGCTAAGCTTGGACCAAAAGTCATCTTTGGAGACTCCAACTATTCACAAATAAAAGGCTATGGCAATATCAAGGTTGGAGCAGTTACCTTCAAGAAGGTAGCCTATATGAATTATCTCAAGCATAACCTTATTTCCATAAGTCAGTTATGTTATGAAGGTTATCAGGTATCTTTTAATAAGTCATCATGTTTTATTACTTCAGATAAAAACAAAAAAAATTTAACTGGAATTAGACAAGGTAATATTTACTTAGTAAACTTTAACTCTGCTAATTCAAAAATTTATCTATTAAATCAAATTAATAAAACAAATTATTTATGGCATAAAAGGTTACGACATGTAAACCTTAGGACTATTGCTAAACTTTCTAAGGACAACCTTGTTAGAGGACTACCTACTGGTTCTTATAAGTCGGAAGGACTCGACAGGCCTTGTTAATTAGGCAAACAAACCAAAAATAGTTTAAAATCCATTTCTAAGAGTGATTCACCTAGAATTTTGTATGTGCTTCATATGCACCTTTTTGGACCTATTTTTGTACAAAGTTTGGGAGGAAAGTCATATACCTTAGTTATTGTAGATGATTTCTCTAGATTTACTTGGGTATTCTTTCTGAGAAATAAGTCAGATAACTTTAAAGTTCTTATAGATTTTTTTAAGAGCATCAAGATTGAGTACTCTACTCAGATTGCATTGATCAGAAGTGATCATTGCACTGATTTTGAATCTCTTCTGATGCAAGAATTCTATGAGAAGGAAGGTGAAAGGAAATGGGATAGCTGAAAGGAAAAATAGAACCCTAATTGAATCTACTGATACATTACTTGCAGATGCTCACTTGCCCCTATTCTTTTGGGCAGAGGCAGTAAGCACAGCAAACTATGTCCTTAATAGAAGTCTAATACATAAACTTAAGGGTAAGACTCCCTATGAATTACTTAAATCTAAGACACCTAAAGTAAATAATTTTAATGTTTTTGGTTGTAAGTGTTACATTCATAACAATAATAAAAAACATCTAAGAAAATTTGAAGCCAAAGCTGCAGAAGGAATTTTCCTTAGATATTCTCAATTCATCAAGGCTTATAGAGTGTTTAATAAATCTACACTTAAAATGGAAGAATCTATACATATAACTTTTGATGAGACTAATATATTTTATAAGGAGAGAAATGACTCTACCATAAAATTTTTTGAGGTACCAAATCTGTGTGAGAAAATGGATTAATTAATCCTAACACAAGAGGATACAGCACATCCTTCTCAACAGATTGCTGAAGATAGTGATGAAGAAAATCATGAGATTTATGCTGAAAATATTGTGGAAAATGAAATTCCAATAGAGGAATTAGCACCACAAATAGTTGAAGAACCAACTCTACCTATTGATCTTGTCATACTTAGGGATCACCCTAGATCTCAAGTGATTGTAGACCAAATAAGGCATCAATTGAATCAAGATCAGATGCATGCTTGTTTTATCTCTCAGATTGAACCTCAATCCATCAAAGATGTAGAACAAGATCCCCACTAGATCATTGTTATGCAAGAGGAACTTAATCAGTTTGAGAGATGTAGAGTTTGGGATTTCGTTCCAAGACCTAAAGACTATCTAGCATTGGAACCAAGTGGGTCTTTAGGAATAAGCTGGATGCTCAAGGAATTATTGTAAGAAATAAATCAAATTGGTAGCTCAAGGATATTCACAGGAGGAAGGCATAGACTATGATCAGACATTTGCTCCTGTTGAAAGATTAGAGGTTGTCAGGATCTTTCTTGCATTTGTAGTATTAAAGAGATTCAAAGTATATCAGATGGATGTGAAGAGTGCTTTTTTAAATGGAGAGCTCAAAGAGAAAGTTTTTGTAGAATAACCACCAGGTTTTATCTCTCCAACTCATTCTAATTATGTTTTTAGACTTAACAAGGCTCTTTATGGTCTTAAACAAGCTTCAAGAGCTTGGTATGAGACTCTTGCTAGTTTTCTTCTAGAAAATAAATTTAGCAGGGGCATAGTAGATAGAACATTATTCTTTAGGCATCATAAATCTGAAATTTTACTTGTTCAAATATATGTAGATGACATAATATTTGGGTCTACTGATTTCAAACTATGCAAAAGGTTTTCTGACCTAATGCATTCTAAGTTTGAAATGTGTAGCATGGGCGAGCTATCCTACTTCCTTGTTTTACAAGTGAAGCAAACTCCTGATGGTATTTTTATATCTCAATCAAAATATGCTAAAGAGCTAATTAAAGGATTTGGTATGTAAGATGCCTCAGCTATGAAAACACCCATGCCCTCTAATGCTATTGTTGATAATGATGAACAGGGCAAACCTATTGATCAGAAAATATATAGGACTATGATTGGGTCCTTATTATACTTAACAGCTAGTAGACCAGACATAATGTTTGATACATGTATTTGTGCTAGGTTTCAAGTAAATCCCAAAGAATCTCACTTAATTTTAGTAAAAAGGATTTTAAGATATATAAAAGATGCCCAAATCTAGGACTCTGGTATCCAATAGAGTTAGAATTTGAATTAACTGGATTCTCAGATACTGACTATGCTGGATGCAGAATTGACAGAAAAGCACATTAGGAACTTGTCAGTTTCTTGGTGATAGGCTTGTGTCATGGTTTTGCAAGAAGCAAACTTCTGTGTCTACTTCAATAGTTGAACTGAATACATTGCAGCTGGTAGTTATTGTTCACATATTTTGTGGATTCAAAATAAATTATTGGATTATTGTTACAACTTAAATAATTCAACGATATTTTGTGATAATACTAGTGCAATTTCTATTACACAAAATCCAGTTCTGCATAGTAAGACTAAGCATATAGAAATAAGACATCATTTTCTTAGAGATAATGTAGACAAAAATAAAATTAATCTTATCTTCATTTCTATTGATTTACAAAGGACAGATATTTTCACTAAACCCTTAGATTAAAAGAAACATCTTTTCTTCTTAAATCAGTTAGGCATGATTAATGGAGAAGCATTAATTTGATTTTTATTCCGAGCTCGACGAATTGGACACCTTTCGTCGAACGGAGCTTGACAAACTGTGTTCTTTTTGTAAATTGTTCATTGAACGGATATCGACGAACCTTCTTTTAGAAACTTTCGTTGAACGGAGTTCGACGAATTAGTTTCAAGTACCTTTCGTCGAACAGATCTTGACGAAATATATTTCTTCGCAAAACTTTCGCCAAACGGAGATCGATGAAATGCATTTCTCTTGAGAATTTTCGTCGAATAAGAGTTCGATGTTTTATTTTTCGTAGGATAGAGTTTGTCTTTTCAACTTCTGAAAACTTATAATTAGGTTTTCATCCAACTCTATCCCGCTCTTTCTTCATTTCCCGTCTCTTGCGCTTGATCTTGTTGGTTTTGCAGGAAAATGGCGGTGTCACAGGCGATTCTCTCTGGAATGAAATTTGACGCAGGTTTTGACATAGACATGGACTCCTTTAGCCATTCAGATCAGATGTTCAAGGATATATTGCAAGTGTTTAAGGCACAACATCTGTGAAATTTAATGTCTACAAGAATCAAACACCCCATCTCCCAAATCAAGGAATGGGTCTATACTGCAAGGATTTAAGACCCCACAACTGTTACTGGATCGATCGCAGGAAATCATGTTTCTCTAACACCTGATATTTTATCTGAAATCTTTGGTTTTGTGAATGGTGAAGATGAAATAGAAATATCTAGTATTGAATTTGATGAAATGTTAGATAGAATGTGACATAATCAGGGAAACCCTAATCACCTGCAGAAAAAGAATTTTTCTGTTGAATATAAGTTTTTGGCCGATGTGATCGGTAAAGTTCTATTAGGAAAACACTCTGCATATGACTATGTCACCAGGCACCAGTTTATGTTGATGAGTGTTTTGGTTAATCAGAAATCTGTGAACTGGGGAATGATTTTTTTGATTCAATTAAGAAGAAAATTAATAAGAAGGATGTTTGTTATGGTAGGGTACTAGGAATTTTCCTACATGCTAAATGCCCTGAACTCCTGGTCTAACAGACCACCAATATTAATGCATCCAAAAGGCTTACTTCTGCCTTATAGGGAAGATGGGAGAGGGTTATCCCTAAGCCTTCCAGGGATACCTCTTCCAGGATAGCTTCTGAAGGCACAAGGGCTGCTCCAGCCTCTCACCCAACCCCAGCAGAAGTTTCTGCTCCTCATATTTCTTCTCCTCCTCCATCTCCACACCATTCCCCTAGACAGCTATCTCCATCATCTCACCAACAATCTCCACAACATTCTCCACTACCTTCTATATCTGACCAACTTCCATCATCAACTCCACATGTTAATGATCCTATTCCCCAGTCACCTCTACAACCTATTACATCTGAAGATATTCCATCCACTTCATTTCATCCAGAATCACCAATTCATCTGTCTCTACCTACATCTTCATTACTCTCTTCTCCTCCTCACTTTTCTCTACTAAATTCATCTCCACAACATTCAACTCAATCTCAAATATCTCCACAACACTCAACAATCCAGGAAATAATTCCTGATGACACTCCTACTATCTTTCCTCCATCATCCATTCCATAAACATGCTATTTCTGCTCCAACTATACTAACAGCTCCATCCCTTCTACCTCCATTCCTTCTACTTCCAATCTACCTTCAACATCTACTCAGAATCCTAATGAGTTTATTTATGTTGATTTTTCTTCTATTTTTGCTAACATTCTTGAATTATAACTCCAACTCTCAAAAAGCTGATAGAAGAAGCTATATCTCCCCTTGCTGTTTCAATTTTTGCTCTTTCTTCTCAGCTACCCTCTTCCTCACCTGTCCCTTCTTCTATGGGCCTAGATTCAGGTTTCCTTGGATCTAGGTAGGGGGAGATGCTTAGTGAAGAAGCCCCAATAGTTCTTGCAGCAGTAGTAGAAGCTCCTATCAGTCCAGCAACAGTTTTTAATAATCAGGATATAGAAATGATTGCATATCTTTCAGATGAATTAGCAGCAGAAATTTCAGAAGTTGTCATTGTTGGTGATGTCTCTATTCATCTCACAGTCAACTTGGATTCTTTACTATCTTGTTTTGATACTTTGTATCTAGTTTTCCAATTTTTTAGATCAATTTTTCTAAAGCTATAGTATGTTACACTACTCCTGTTAGCCCATCAGTTTTAGAGCAACTAAGGTCAGCCTTACAGTTGTCTCTTCTCGGTTTATAGTTATTAATGATACAATAAATGTCATAGAGCAAGTTTCTTCCCCTCCAACTTTTTCTTGGGATGAAACTCCTATGCAAGATTTTGATGATATTCTTTTTCAAGACATGGAACAAGATGATAGTGTATATATACCAGTTGATACAACAGAGATTTAACTGTATAGCCAGAAGCTCAAGCTTTTGATCATTCTGAGTTAATTAAATAGATTGATGGTTTTTATGATCTGTCTGAATATGAATCTGATGATGAAGAATCTGATGAGTCAGAGGACTAAGTTCTAAAAAGAGAAAATTGAAGATGAAGGCTTCAGCAAAGGTTGCTCCTCAACCCTCCTCTAATGCTGACATTCCATATTACATCTTGTATGGATTAACCCTCACTCCAGATCATCCACATTGGAAGAGATATTCCAAAAATAAGCAGAAAAGGAGGAAGAAAATGAAGAGATGTAATTCACCTCTAAGGTCTAGGATAGGACCTCCTCCTCCTCCAGCAGCAGGAGCAGCAGGTAGTGTTCCTCATTCTCAAAAGCCTTCTTCTCATTATCCAAAAGCTTCTCAGGATAGCAAAGATAAACCTTCAAGGCCAACAGCATCCAAGTCAAAGAAGACAGCAGCAACAGCAGCCAAGCCTAGAGAGGCCTCCTTCCCTAGCTTATGATCCGGAGTTGGACCCAAACTTCAGAATGGCAAGGTTCAATGAGCTTATTGTTGTATGTCAAATTAATAAAGCTAAAGCATAAGGAAAGGACACCTCTCAGTTCTCAACCATGTTTTATTACATAAAAAAAGACCTTGATAAATACCAGGTAAAGAACTTCTTCAATGTTGATAAATACATGAGTCTGCATCCAGAAGCAGTTGTGCCCAGAGCCACATCATTGAAGATTATTGGATCACAGGATTTAAAGATGACTCAAAAACAAGCTGAAGACCCCAATAGGAAGTTAATCTTCACTAAGTCTTCTTAAGATTCTCCTGCAGCTGCTCCTAAAAAGGACTCTTAGTTTTAAATTAAAGTTTAAACTTTGTTGTTATGTTTTTGTATTCTCAAAGCACTTATTTTATATCTATTGAAAACCTTATTTCTGTTAAATATCTTTGCTTTGTGTTTTGATTTTGTTTTATAGTATCCTCACCCAAATAGGGAGAGATTGTTGGAACCCTATTACTAATTTGGGCTAGAATTACTCTTAGGATGTTTAGTTTGACACAATATGTATAGTCTAGGGTCATGGGTTTATTTTCAGGGTCATTGCCTCAGAAGAATTCCTACAGAATTAAGTTCGATGAAAGCAAAGCTGTATTCGATGAACGGCGGCTTTGCTTTCGTCGAACGGCGATCTCAGTTCGATGAATCAAATTCTTAACTATAAGTTTAGCTCGACGAACTTTGAGCTCTAGTCGACGAACTTCGATCTCTACTCAGAAACTCAGCTCGACGAAAGTCAAGCTTAGCTCGACGAACGTTAATCTCTTCCCAAAAGCTCAGCTCGAAGAACTACAGGATCAGCTCGACGAACTCCATTCTCAGTTCGATGAATTCTAGAGTCAGTTCGACTAATTCTTTACAGTGCTTTAGGAAGTTTTGTTTGTAGAAGGCAGAACAGTTTCAGGCTAATTATATTCTCAAGGAAGAATATTTTAAAGGCTTAATTACAGATAGTTATGACTCTGATATTTAATGCCAAATATTCATACGAATATAGCCGTTTCGAGGCAGCATTAAATATGGATTTATCATAGAGTTTAAGGCTAATCAATTTTCAAGGCATTTACCATTCTCGAGAAATTCCTCAGACATTTCAGAATCGACTAATTCAAATGTTTGAATTCTTCTCTACATTATATATATATATGTACAGAAGATTGCTGCCTCAAGGTTACTCACTTAGACATACAGACTTAGAGATACTGACTTAGAGACTTGCAGATCAACATATACTCTTATAGAATTAGATCTTCAGTCTCTACTTGTGCAAAGTCTTCATCTCTCAGACACAAGAAGGCCTACACCCTGAAGAAAGGACTCCCTCTCCTGATCATAAACTCTACTCAAATCAGGGGGAGCTTTCTGCTTCAACATCCACTAGTCTTCTCAGACAATATTGATTGTTATTCATTTTATTTGTGTGTTGTGATTTTTCCTTTATATATATATATATCACCTACTTTAAATCCGCTATAAAAAAAATTAAAGTTTTTAAAATACACTATTCACCCCCCCCCCCTCTAGTGTAAAGTAGATCTATCCCTCACTTTCAAAACACAAGTTTGAAAATGATTCATGAAGTACAGACCGAGTTCTAATTCCATGAGATGGCTCTCCTATGACTAGTTCACTTGGATGTTGCTTCGAAAAATTTAAGTTACTAGGAGTCCTATATCCTTGTACAAGAGTTGGCATTTCACTTGCCATAACTCTCACTTCAACCTTATCCCCTATCGATACACTCTCATCAGCATCCTCTTCATTCGGCCTGGGCTTGTTAGTTGGGCAATTTTCATCAAAATGCACATGAGCCGATTCTTCAACCACTAAGGTCCTCTTATTTTAGATCCTATAGGCCTGATTCTTTCTCGAGTATCCCAAGAAGATACTTAGATCAGATTTTTCGTCAAATTTTCCTAGAAGATCCTTAGTGTTTAGAATATAGCATGGGCAACTAAAGACCCTAAAGTATGATACATATGGTTTCTTTTCGAAATACAGCTCGTATGGAGTTCGCTTTAAAAGTGGGTGAAGCATGACTCGGTTCATCACGTAGCTTGTCGTGTTAACCTCTTCAGCCTAGAAGGATCGTGGTAAGCCAAACTCGGCGAGCATTGTGCGGGCTAATTCTTGAAGAGTACGGTTCTTTCTTTCTACAACCTCATTTTGTTGTGGAGTGTGAGAGGCAGAGAATTCGTGTTTAATACCTGAGGTGTCACATAGGTTTGAGAATCCCTCATTCTCAAACTCTCCTCCATGATCTAATCTAATACATTTTATTTTTATCTCCTTCTCATTTTGTAGTTGCGTGCACATATTTGAGAATTCGCTAAAGGTGTTAGATTTATTCGCAAGAAAGATCGTCCAGTAATAGCGTGAATAATCATCTATGATAATGAAGGTGTCTCGTTTTCCACCTAGACTACACGTACTAAGAGGTCCAAACAAATCCATGTGAATGAGTTCGAGTGATCTAGACGTGGAAACTTCAGTTTTGCTCTTGAAAGAGGTTTTAACAAATTTGCCTTTTTGACAAGGAGAGCATAAGACATTTAAACTGCCGCTTAAGTTGGGAAGTCCCCGAACAAGTTTATTTTTTGATAGTTTTATAATAAGCTTACCTCCAGACTGTCCTAGTCTCCTATGCCAAAGTTCTAATTCGTCATTCTTAGTAACTAGGCATTTCAGATTAAATGTAGATATATCAACAAAACTAACATTATAAACATTATGATTTCTATGAGCAACAAGTAAAATACTGGAAGTTTTGGCATCTATAATATTTCATATGTTTATGGAAGATTCAAATATCACATTTAGCCCTTTATCACACAATTGGCTGATAGAAATGAGATTATGCTTAAGTCCATCTACAAACAGAACATTAGAAATAAAAAATACCTTGTTACCTATAGTGTTGATTCCTAGTATCCGTCCTTTGTTGTTGTCCTCAAAGGTCACCATGCCACTCTTCTTCTTCTCTATGTTAAGGAACTTGTCTTTATCTCCCGTCATATGCTTGGAGCAAGTAGAGTCCAAATACCACGCATTCTTTGTGTCCTTAGCCTGCCAACAGAACTAAAAAAACATGAGGGTAAAGATCTGGTTACCCAAGTTGTCCCACCCATGTGATAGGTAGAAGACTTTGGTAGCCAGACTTGCAAATTTTTCTTGGCACATTTCCTCAAACACGAGCCAAATGTGTGACCAAACTTATGACAGTTTGCAAACAAAATGTAAGTAGTGGATGCTGCCTTTATCGAGTTGTTTGAGCTCTTACTTGAGGATGGGGATAGCCTTCCAGAACTCTTAATCTTATCTTTTGATTTATTAAAGTTGTACTTACGCTCAGAATAATAATGATTCCTGCTCGGTGGTAATGTTGGCATGGACTCACGTATCTTAGTCCAAACTTCCCAAATCCATGACACTATGCACCCAACATCATATTTAAAGACTTTTTGCCTATTCCAAACTTTTGGATGGCACAGTTAAGATCATGGATCCTCTCCTTTAGGGCAGTGTTTTCAGTTACAAGCATTACAAACTGATTGGCAAATTGTTTTTTGCCTTCCTCTACCATGGCAAGCGACAAGTAAAGTCTCTTCTCAAAGACATTCTTCTCATTTATGAGGCAATTCGTTCACACCGATGACTTGGAGAGACTTGCCTTTTGTTCTTCGATCATTGTCATCAAGTGAGAGCACTCTAGACACTCGATCTTTTCTTTACCACTTCTAATTACTTCACTTTTCAATTTTTCTAAGTCCTTTTTTATTTTCTTATTCTCGGCTCTCAAGGACTTTTTCTCAGAAAAAACACTTTCTAATTTATCAACAAGTGTTCATAAATTTCTAGAAGTTCAGCATAAGTAGGTAGGGTTACCTCAGTGTTGCTCTAGACACTGGACTCATCGTCAGATTCTTCTTGATTCTTTCCCATGAGGCATAGATTTGCCTCGTCTTCACAGCTAGAGTCTGTGGTGCTTGATTCGTCAAATCTATCCTCATCCCAGGTGAGCTCCTTCAACACCTTCTTCTTTCTTTTGTGCCGACTTTGCTTTTATTTTTCCTCCTTCTGAAGACTTGGGCATTCTCTCCTTAGATGCCCAGGCTTGTGGTAGTGATAGCACTCCAGCTAGGACTTCTCATCATCGCTTTTTGCCTCTTTTATGGCTTGTTCCACCTTCTACCTTCTCCAGCTCCTCTCTTCAGGAATTTCTTGAACTGTCCCTACTTCTTGGTATTCTTCATGAATTTTTTGAATTCCCGAACAAAGAGGCTCTTCTCCTCATCTTCCTCAGAATCATCAGCAGCTTTTCTCTCCCTTGCGGCCTTCAGTGCGAGTCCCTTCTTCTTTGCTTCCCTGGGATATTCCTCCGCTTGAATCTTTAGTTCAAGTTCATGTGTCATCAGATTTCTGATGAGCCTTTCTATCTCTAGGGTGATGATATAATGAGATTCGGCGATTACAGTCACCTTCAGGTTGAAGCGAGGAGTAAAAGATCGCAGGATCTTTCTCACCAGATCACCATTTGAAAAGCTCTTCCTGAGGGATATTGAAACGTTGATAATCTTGGTGAATCATGTATACATGTCGTGAATCTCCTCATCGATCACCATCTGAAACTGTTCATATTCAAACTCAAGTCGGAACATCTTCGACTCTTTCACCTGTGAAGTACCTTCGTGAGTAAGTTTAAGTAACTGTCATATATCATACGCAATTTCACAGTTACAGATTCGATTGAATTCAGTTTTATCTAATGCATAAAACAGAGAATTCATTGCCTCGGCATTGTTTGTGCATCTAAGCTTATCTGCGGCATCCCACTTGTCGTTTGGTTTTATTAGGACGGTGTCCCCTACAGTGACAGTGGGTGCAGTGTATTTCATCTCTACCATGGCCCATACGTCCATGCTTGAGTCATCAAAAAAATTCTCATGTGTGTTCTCCAGTGGCTATAGTCACTCCCCATAAAGATTGGAGGCCTACTCACACCTTGTCCCTCAGAGAACGCATGAATAGATTTGGTCATCTTACTTCAAGATTTTAAACCTTTAGAAGTAACCTTGCTCTAATACCACTTGTTGGATCTCGTGGCTAACCTTAGAGGGGGGTGAATAAGGTTTCTCACGTTAAATGGAATTTAAAATATTTCATCCCAGGAAATCGAGTTCTGGAAGCTACCGCGGGACGTTAGGTAGCTAACGCGCAGCGGTAAGTCTATGAACTCGTTTCCTACGCAAATTTGCTTGGACACCACACACAAGAAGTTAAACTAACATTCACAGCAGAATCGTAGAAGCAATAATATAGAAAATATATTTCATTACAAGAATTAACATCAAATGGTTTTACAATTACAAAATTGTGATCCCCGTAACGTTGAGGATCGAAGGAGGTGAAAATGAAAACACTTTTGTTTTCTATACCGACCCTCTCCACGGGCCGGTTGGCTCTCTCCCTTTCCCTACAAGAAAGGTCTTTGAGCCGGCTCTTCGCCTCCTCACAAGGAAGGGTCTTAGAGCCCCGCTAGATCCTCTGGTATAGACGTTCCTATCCCTAGGATGATTTACCGCGGAATCCTATCCGGATTTCGACGACCCTTCGGTCGATTTCCCTCACACAAGATTTAGAAAAAGAAAAGATTACAAGAATAAAAGATGTAAATAATCTAAAAGTTGAAGTTCTCCCTCTTGACGACTTCTCCATTGAGCGATCCACGGCAGGTGCTTGAGATCTCCATTCTCTAGAAACCCATCGACTCTTCGTATTCGATGTAGATCTTGGATAGTCGGAGTTCTTCATTCACGAACGGGAGGGAGACGACTTTCTTCTTCTTCGACGGAGACTTTTGGAACGGAGGACAAGAAGGAGTGGCCGAACCCTAGAATTTTTTAACTCACGTCGCCTTTCAGTCTTTGTATAATAAGGCACAAAAACCAAGATGGCCTTTTATACGTTTTCATGAAAATATTCTACCGTCGACAGTAATAATAGTGCCCGACAGTAGGTTAGTGCACTTGTCATGCCAGCTGTCATCCAAATCTAGAATAATATTTCAAAATGAGTATTCTTCCTTTTCAAAGAGCTAGCGCCCCGCATTAGAAGATAGCGCCCCGCATTAGAAGAAAGCGCCACGCGGTAGGTCAGTAGTCGACGAATCCTTCTCGTGAAGCACTAATGTGGCGCGATAACCACTATCGTCTGGCGGTAGGTTGGTTTCTCGAGAACTCCTACACGGCATTCGTTGAGAGGCTAGCGCGGCGCGGTAACAGCTATCGCCTGGCGTTGTATTGGTTATACGAGAAATCCTGCATTTGTCGAGAGGCTAGCGCGGCGCGGTAATCACTACTACTTGGCGGTAATTTCTAGAAAGCCTGGCCACACTAATTCATTGCGCTAGTGCGGGCGGTAGGACTAGCGCGGAGCGGTAGTTTCTCGAGAGCTCTGTCCAATTGATTCACGGCTACCGCTCGGCGTTAGTGTCCATATGAATCTTCTTCTTCGCTTACAACTGTCAAGCTGCATACTCTATCAACACAAGACATGATCAAATACAACCTGAGAGTTGATATTCTCAAACACAGGGAATGTGAAACATCGGTCCCAACATTGTGCTCTTTGGGCACATTCTCAGTGCATAGGACCTCAAAGGGTCACACCTCCATTCTTAACGACTGTCAGTAATGCTTGAGCTTTTTAGTCTTTTAGGGCTGAAGCCAAAGATAATGCCCCTATGCTATGACAAAGTCATGGTGATCCTCAGGAAACACACTTTGACTCACTCCAAGTCGATTATCATAGGGTTGGGTGCAGTTTAGATATTCCCCATGCTCAAATCGTCAGGTAAGTCACGATACGGGTCAGCATCCCCTTTCCCATATGTATGATACATAACCCCATTATGATCCTAGGCTTACACTCACAGCCGCCTAAGCTAGGCCACAAGGTTCTCAGCTTAACAGATTAGCCCCTAGGTCTTCAAGAGATAGGCCTCACCAAATGGCCCCCAGGTCTCCACGAGACAGTCCTCACAAAACATTGGTCACTAGGTCTCTACGAGATAGGCCTCACAAAAATATTGCTCACTAAGAGCTACCGTTGGTGGTAGCGCTACCACCGAGTGATAGGGGACAGGCTATTGATTCTTCCCCTTCAAATGGGTATTTTCCTTGAGTTCTTCTCCAGTACTCTCTCTGTAGTCACATGCACACCCCGTAACTCCGAAATTTGTACGCTTACCACGGAGTCCTCTCCGGCATACGAAATAATTATCACCAATCCAAACCAACTTGAATGGATGGGCTTCACACAACTTTCCTATACTGTACTTCGATTCCGGATTCTAAATGTAAATATAATGGGGATACAATCAATCTACCGTCGGGAGAACTACTTTCACGTATTCATGGAGAATCTACCCTCGCATGCCAAAACAAAGGACTTCATATGTCCAAGGAAGAGGATCGTTACTCTTGAAGTTCATTTCGGCGCCATGGGAGAGAATCTTGCTGGATGGAAATAACTGCTATGTCTTTTCCTCCATAGATCCAAACTCGGCTTGCAAATCAGAGCTCTGAAGCTCCAACAATGGAGGGATCTCCTTCCTCTTCATCTTCCTCTTCCTTCACTCTCCCTTCTCTCTAACCCTTAGAAAGAGAAAACCTTGGGATCAAATAAAGAAGAAATGCCCTATCCGGCCTTATACTGCCTATGATGACACCCCACTGTCGGATCTCTATTAAAAATCAATGAACGACCATGATTTACTCCAGATTTCGGTTTACGATACTTACCGCCGCACGGTAGAAAGTTACTGCCGCATAGTAGGTCAAGCATTAGCTTGTCCTGCAAGCCACTGTTCAAAACCTCCAAACACGTGCTGATACGTGTCTGCGTCATAACTGATCTGCTACCGCCACACGATATCTTACTATCGTCGGGAGATAGTTGGTTCGTCTCGTAAATAGTGCAGAAACAACAAAAGCACAGCTACCGCTAGTGCTAACTCTACCGCTGGTAGGTAGCTCATCGAGAGCTTTGACAAATAACTCGGCCCTGCTAACATCGCGCGATAACCACCTACCGATACACAGTACCTTACAGAGAGGTACTTCTGATAAAATAGTGAAAGTATTTGAATATAAGGGTAGCTAATCACCTAGAGGGGGTGAATAGGTTATTAAGGTCTTTTTGAATCTCTTTAAGTTCTTTAAGCCTTTAACTGATTTTGGCCATGTTGTGATTGATTAGTTCAGCTTTCAAAACATTCACACACAGTACACCCGATATTTATAGTGGTTCCCCAATATATAGGTACATCCACTGTCCCTCCCGCCTTTCTAACAAAATGATAAACAAGGCACTTCTCCAACAACTTGGCTCCTTAGAGATTACACCACGATCCCACAGGATCACTCAGTCTCCACTGAGACTTACAACACAGGCACACAGCCCACCCACCCACTCAGTAATCACCTAATCACCTACCACAGGCACATATGCCCAACAACACAGGCTGAGAAAACAGCCCTGCCACACACAAATCCAAGACTAGATCCTACCACTCAGATCTATACCAGATCCTACACTCAGCTTTTATAACTTAGGCTTACAATACAGATCTCACCAGAACTAACTCTCAGCCTTTATAAACTAGGCTTACAACACAGATCTTGAACAGATCCTACAGAATTTGAATATAAATATTGATTTGACTCAACAAAAATCAATTTATGATTCAATTACTTCCTAAGCTGAGTGAATCTTAGCCTTATCTTCTTCATAGAAATAAGGTTGATGTTCTTCAAGAATATGTTGTTTTGTTGATCACAGAATGCTCTACCTCTTCTTCACAGATTCAGAGATTGATCTTCAATTTTTGCTCGACTTGGATCTTGAAGCAACTTCAGTTAGAGCTGACCTTGGCTGATTCTTCTTCCTTAGAGAAATCCTCTGATCTTGCTACAGCAGATGTTGATCATCGCAGCTAACTCAAAAAACCTTCAGAATCATCGAAACAACCTTCTTGTTTCTGCAATAATGGTGGGGGGAAGAAGATGAATTCCCGCTCCTTTGTTTCGAAATAAATTGATTACTAAGAAAACCTCTTTATTCGATATCGATTTCATTTTTTCTTTGTAATCCCGTCATCCAGCGAGACGATTGACACATGCCATTGCTTTAATGGCTGATTATATCCTTAGTTTTACAGAATAATACTGACGGCAACGTTAGTGATGAGTTGCAACACTTATATGATCATTTTAAGTTTTGTTGTCTTTTGTTGACTTTGTTGACGTCATCATTTATGGACTTAGCCAATTTCACAAAATTACTCCAAGTGTTGAGTGTGTTGAGTGTGTTGAGTGAACTGGCTTCACTAAACGATTCTGGACTTATTCAATTCTTCAACTTGTCCATGCATTGAGAGCGTTGAGTGAATAAGCTTCACCCAACGCTTTTATACTTAGCCAAATCTCCTTCTGTCTGAAGGCTTGAGTGAGCTGGACTCACTCAATGATTTTATACATAGCCAAATCTCCTTCTATCTGAAGGCATTGAGTAAGATGGCCTCACTCAATGCTTTTATACTTAGCCAAATCTCCTTCAATCTGAAGGCGTTGAGTGAGCTAGCCTCACTCAACGCTTTTATACTAAGCCAAATCTCCTTCTATCTGAAGGCATTGAGTTGGCTGGCCTCACTCAATGTTTTTATACTTTGCCTCTGAAATCTGGCATTGAGTGTGTTGACTTCACTCAACGATTCTGGACTTAGAATAATTCTGCTTTGCCTGATGACGTTGAGTGTGTTGACTTCACTCAACGCTTTTTTCCTTCAACCTCAACATTTGATTAGGCCTTGAGTGAACTGGCTTCACTCAACGATTCTAAACTTAGTCAAATTCTGGTTTCTCCTTAAGCGTTGACAGCAGCAGTATGGCTCAATGTTATCTGTCATCTGGCGTTGAGTGAACTGGCTTCACTCAATGCTTTTGTACTTAGACATTTTTCTTTTCTTTCTTCCACAGCTTTGACTGAATCAACATGGCGTTGAGTGATCAAGCTTCATTAAACGCTTCTGGACTTAACCGATTTTCTGCTTTGCCAACATTCAAAGCTTTGACAGCCAGCCTTCTCTCAGCGCTATTAGTTGTATGGCATTGAGTAAACTGGCTTCACTCAACGCCTGTGGACTTAATCATTTTTCCTCAGTGTCACTGGCTTCTGGTTCATCTAGGGTTAAGTGAGCTTTCTTCACTCAATGCCTGTGGAATTAGGCAAATTCTTGTTTCTTCAGCAACTGCCTTGATATTTGGCATTGAGTGAGCTTGCTTCACTCAACGCCTGTGGACTTAGGCAATTTACTGTCTTTCTAGTCAGCTTCTTTGAGTCTACCTGTCAATGTCACTAGGATTACCTATCCAATCAATATGACATAGACAAACCTGCATGCATCAACTGAAACATACATCAAATACAACTATGTATATACCATTGACTTGTTTGACTTCTTACAAATCTGGTACATTGGGATCAATAGACCCAACAATCTCCCCCTATTTGAAGAAGTCAAAACACCACTTGAAAAACTTTAGTCACTGGTATACATTAACATATGCAGCAATAATATACACCAACATATTAACACAAGAGGGTTAAGGGTTACCATATTTTCCATTTTTCTGCTAGTATGGCGATCATCACCTACTCCCCCTGTGTTGCTATAAGGTTCACCTTTTCACCTTTTATGAAAACACCACCTGCTCCCCCTATTTTGTTGCATGGACACCTAGTCACCTTAGTCATCTTCTCCCCCTTTTTAACTTCTTCAGACAGAGGGTGAGGCTGTCCATCTGTGATTATCTTCTCCCTTTTTAGAAGACAGATAATCAACTGGTGTTGAACTTGCTCCCCCTCAACAAGAGCATCTTCTACCAAGACTGTGGACATTCCAGCCTTGATAGCATTTTCTGGTCTTCACACACTATAAGATAATGTAGTTCCTACGACAAAATAACATAAAGTGCAACTGAAGCTACACCAAGTTCAACATACCAAACTCAAACTTTAAGGTGTTGAACTTTGCTTCATCTAGTGGCTTGGCAAAAATACCAGTCACTTGTTTGTCTATTGGGACAAACCCAAGACTAATATCTTCACATTCCATATGCTCTCTTATAAAATGATATCTAATCTCCATGTGCTTAGTCCTGCTGTGTGACAGGATTCCTAACTATAGAGATTGAACTAGTAGAGTCACAGGATAAAGAACTTCTACTTAACTGAATGTTATAATCCTGAAGTTAAAGATGTATCCACAGCAATTATGCACAACAGCTCCCTACAGCTATGTATTCTGACTCTGCAGTAGAAATAAAAACACTTGTTTGCTTCTTGCTGCTCCATGACACTAGCCTTTTTCCCAGAAACTGACAGGAGCCTGATGTGCTTTTCTTGTCTTATTTGCAGCCTGCAAAGTCTGTATCTGAAAAGCCTATTAGTTCAAAATGCCTATTCTTAGGGTACAAAAGGCCAAGATATGGTGTGCCCTTTAGATATCTCAAAATTCTCTTAGCAGTAGAGTAATGAGATTCTTTAAGGCATGTCTGATATCTAGCACAGACACATATAGCATACATAATGTCAAGCCTACTAGCAGTTAGGTATAGAAGGGACCCAATTATCTCTCTATATAAATTTTGATCAACAGGTTTCCTTGCCTCATCTTTGTCTAAACACATAGTTGAACCCATGGGATTTTTATGGTGGAGTCATTCTCCATCCCAAATTTTTTAATCAACTCCCTGGTAAACTTAGACTGAGATATGGATAATCCATTTTCAATATGTTTTACTTGGAGACCCAAGAAGAACTTAAGTTCACCTATACTGATCATCTCAAAATT
Organism: Platanthera zijinensis; assembly: GCA_039513925.1. Taxonomy (NCBI): domain Eukaryota; kingdom Viridiplantae; phylum Streptophyta; class Magnoliopsida; order Asparagales; family Orchidaceae; genus Platanthera; species Platanthera zijinensis. The sequence continues at coordinate 77,715,307 of CM077081.1, forward strand.
CCCTTGTAAAAGTTTGGCAAACTTTCTACAAAGGTTTTCATCAATAGATCCAAAGATAATTTCATCAACATATATCTGGACTAGGATGATCTTTCCCTTGGATTCCCTTAGAAATAGGATCTTGTCTATCTTCCCCCTTGAGAATTTGTTCTCAATGAGGAAGCTAGACAGGGTTTCATATCATGCTCTAGGAGCTTATTTCAACTCATATAAAGCTTTCCTAAGTTTATAAACAAAATTAGAATGGTTAGGAATAACAAAACCTGGAGGTTGTTCAACATAAACTTCTTCCTTCAAGTCTCCATTCTGGAAAGCTGACTTCACATCCATCTGGTAGACTCTAAATCCTTGGTATGTAGCATGTGCAAGGAACGGTCTAATGGCTTCTAGTCTTGCTACAGGGGCAAAGGTTTGATCAAAGTCAATACCTTCTTCCTGTATGTACCCCTAAGCTACCAGTCTACCTTTGTTCTTGATTATAATGTCATTTTTCATCAAGTTTATTCTTATAGATCCACTTGGTTCCAATGACATTATGTCCTTGTGGTCTGGGAACCAGCATCTAGACCATATATCTCTTAAACTGGTTCAGTTCCTCTTACATTGCTATAATCCAGAACTGATCCATGTTTGCCTCTTCAAACTTTTTAGGCTCTACTTGTGATAAGAAACTGGAGTACATTGATGTGTTGAGACATTTGCTCCTTGTCACTACACCTTGACTTACATCACAAATAATCTGGTGTCCTGGATGATCTTTTAAATGCCTGACTGTTGTAGGCAGTCTTCCTTCAACATTCTATACTCCAAAGTCTCCATCATGTTGAACATCATCCACTTCATGTGTGCCTTGTGATTCCTCTGGAATCCAAACACTTTCATCTTTTTCTTGGACTACAGGTTCAGCTTCCTTAATAGTCAGCTTGTCCATGATCACTTTTGTGTCTGCAAGACTAGAAAAGGAGTTTCACAGATCACTGTTAATCATGTTTGATTCATCAAACACTACATTAACTGACTCCTCTACAACTTGAACTCAATTGGGTAAAATCGCACGTGTGGTTTGAATGAACAAGCTCTTCACTAGCCCTGTCTTTCTATGCCCCATCATTATCTAGGCCTTCCCCCTTGCAATCGACACCAACTAAGTCAATCGGATAAGATTGCATATGCGGTTTTAACGGGCAAGCTCTTCACTGACCCTGACTTTTTATGCCCCTTCATCGACCAAGCCTTCCCCCTTGCAATCAACACCAATCAAAACTCAATTGGTAAGACAGCGCATACGGTTTGAATGAGCAAACTCTTCACCGACCTTGTCTTTCTATGCCCCATCATCGCCTGAGCCTTCTTCCCTCGCGATCTACACCAATCAAAACTCAATCGAGTAAGATCGCGTATGCGGTTTGAACGAGCAATCACTTCACCGACCCTGCCTTTCTACGCCCCGTCGATCGTGAGGAGGGAAGGCCCAAACAACTGACCTGCCCTCCTCACGATTGAGACTAATCAAAACTCAATCGGGTAAGATCGCGTGGAGTGCAGGTCATTTGTTTGGGCCTGCCTTCCTCGCGATCAAAACTCAATCGGGTAAGATCGTGCAGAGGCCCAAACAACTGACCTGTCCCGTCATCATTCAGGCATGCCCCCTCGCGATCGACACCAATCAAAAAGTCCATGCAACTAGATTGAACATATAAGCTCTCCATCATCACTGCAAGCCTACATTTTTCCAACTACCAAAATTTGTACATCAAAGATGAGAAGAAGGGAACCAACAATATCATAAAAATATAAGCGCAAACGTGCCGCTAGTAACCACCAAAGAGTAATGACAAACATACACCAGACTCGACTAAAGAAAGTAAATATGTATCAACATGTAAAAGTAAAAGAGCGGAAGCAGCTACTCGTCGGCTGCATCTACATAAAAATCAGGACTCGAGCCATCATCATCAGAGATATCATTAAATCTAAGACCATACAAGTCACACTTCAGGATTTTGGCTACCAGGAGAAAAGCCTTTGACACTTTTCACCTAAGTGCGACTTCACGAACATATTCCATCTAGGGCTCTACCTCTCTAATCCAGACCTCCTCACGGATCTCCTTGTCAATAAAGCAGTGACCGTGCGTGTAGTCCAAAGAATTCTTCTACTTGGCAAGCCCAACGGCCTTTAACTCTGATACCCGATCATCAGAAGAAAGTCGCTCCACTTGAGCTTTCAAAGCCCCAAGCTCTTTCTCCATGAGAGAAGTTTCCTCCTGAGAAGCCTTCAGAAACTGCACTATCTTCTCCACTAGAGACTTCTCCATCTACAACGCCACTCGAGCCTCCTCCAGCTCTACCTTCATTTCCGACCCGATCCGCCGAAATTGAGATACATCTTGTTCATGCTCCTCTTTGGAGACAATAAGTGGGCCCTCCGTCACCCGAATACTCTCATGAAGAGACAAGTATCCATCCTTCAATCTCATATAATGGTCGTTCTATGTGAATGCAATGTAATCCTGAGCTTCAATCTGTAACCAAAATAAGAAAAATAAAGGTTAGAATTATGCTGTGAATCCAAACCACGTATCAAAGAGAAAATATAGTCACCATATCATTCATTACTCTCAGTGAGGAAGATGCTCGGGGGGCAGTAGATCCCAACACCTCCACGTGACCATCTGCAAAGGCAACCACATCTCGGGAGCTAGAAGGAACCTCCTTAATCTATGAATCCTTCTACTTTGAATAAGATCGAGGGTTCGCATCTTCATCCTTATGGCCTGCTGAAATACATTTCCTCTTCCGGTCATGCACCAGAGGCACCTCAACGGTGCACTTGGGGAGACAGAAATCCCACACCGCAATAGGCATTTCTCCTCCACAAATAAGAAAATGGTGAACAAATGATTTGCCAACTCCCGAGGCTCTATAAATCCCAACATGGGAGAAAAGTCCCGTTCTCGCCCCCTCTGACGACGACAATGATCAAGTATATAATTCGAAAGCTCCAGAAGACCCCCAGGAATTTTGAGCATATCCAAACAAGGTGTTCCCAGGGCAGCGATCCATCTGACTCTCAAAGTCGAGCAAACTCTTGTTGTTATAAATCTCAATACGGTCGTCGTCATCGACATGAACATTGCACCAGTCTATTAATAAGTCCAAGGAGAACCTCGAGCCATGCTCTCTAAAGAACTCAACCAACCCTATGAGGTGCATCATCCCAAGACGAGTGAATTGCGACATAGGGACTCCGCCAAACTTCAAGATTTCAACCACCTCTTTGTAAGGCATAAATCGGAATCCAGACTGTAACGTCGTCACACATACCTTCAACCAACCCTTCGGTAGATTCTGAACTCTTTCCTCAGCATAGGGAATCCTTATTTCAAGATCAGAAGGTATCCCGTATCATTTTCTCTAGATCACAACCTACTTAGAAGTAAGTGTGGAGCGCAAACACATCGGATGACCTTGCACATTGCACTACAAGACCTGAAAATCAAGGTAAAACAAACATTACAAAAAATTACACCAAAAATGAGCACTCATAGCAAGGATAGCGTCATCCTGATAGCATGACAATCGCGCCTTTGGCGCTCCAAAGACCCCCCCCCCCCCCCCCGCGCATGAGCATCTGCAGCCCAATCATAAGCATGAAAACACACGCAAAAGACATGCTCGACAGCATACAGGAGCACGTGCCCAGAAGACCTAAGGTGCGCACCCGAATACACGCGCGCCCAGGTGCGCGTGTGCCCGGGTGTGTGTGCCCAGACCCGCACTTGCATAATGCAATCCCCCGCAGCCAGGTGCTCTTATGGGCGCCTCGGTGCGTGCGTGGGCGCCTCGGTGCGTGCGCGAGCTCCCCGATGCACGTGTGCTCACCCCTATGCCCGGGCGCCTCGGTGTATGAGCACTCTCCCAGGTGCACGCGCGTGCCTAGGGGCGCGCGTGAACGGATACACGTGCACTACTATACGTGCTTAGGTGTGCAATTCGACGCACTTGATACACTCAACGCATTTGATGCACTTGACACATTCGAGTCCTGGGTATTTAGACTCAGCCCATTCGATGCTTGGACACTTAGTCCATTTCATCTTTGTTATCTTGCAGGAATTAATACTACATGTAACAAAAAATGCATAAAGAGCTACTAAAGCTATACTAAGTTCATCATACCCAATTTAAATTTGAAGGTGTTGAACTTGGCTTCATCTAATGGCTTGGTGAAGATATCAGCCACTTTCTTGTCAGTGAGGATAAACTCAAGACTGATGTCCTCACATTCCACATGCTCTCTAATAAAATGATACCTAATCTCTATGTGCTTAGTCCTGTTATGGGAGATAGGATTCCTAGCAATACACTTTGCACTAGTAGAATCACAAATATAGAAGTTCTACTTAGCTTAAGATTGTATTCCTAGAGCTGATGTTGGGTCCATAGTAGTTGTGCACAGCAACTACCAACTGAGATGTATTTTGATTCAGTTATTGATATTACAACACTTATTTTATTCTTGCTGCTCAAAAATATAAACCTTCTTCCTAGAAATTGACAGGAGCCTGAGGTGCTTTTCCTGTCTTCTTTACAACCTGCAAAATCTGCATCTGAATACACAATTACTTCAAAATCATTATTCCTATGGTACCACAGACCAAGATCAAGTGTGCCCTTAAGATATCTCAGAATCCTTTTTCATACAGAATAATGAGACTCCTTATGGCAGGTATGGTACCTTGCACAAACACATGTAGCATACATAATGTCTGACCTACTAGCAGTTAGGTAGAGGAGGGAGCCAATTATGCCTCTATAAAAGGTTTCATCATCAGGTTTCCCTGACTCATCCTTGTCTAATGACTTATTTGGCACCATAGGAATTTTCATTATAGAGGCACTCTCCATTTCAAAAAATTTAATCAACTCCTTGGTGAACTTAGACTGAGAGATGGATAGACCATCCTTTGATTGTCTTAATTAGAGGACCAAGAAGTACTTGAGTTCACCCATACTACTCATCTCAAATTTCCCTTGTATAAGTTTTGAAAATTTTTTGTGGAAGCCATCATCAATAGACCCAAAAATTATGTCATCTACATAGATTTGGACTAGGATGATCTAACCCTTGACTTCCCTTAAAAATAATATCTTGTCTATCTTTCCCTTTGAGAATTTATTCTCAATGAGAAAGCTTGACATGGTTTCATACCATGCCCTAGGGGCTTTCTTCAACCCATTTAAAGCTTTTCTAAGCTTAAATACATAATCGGGAGATTTAGAATTAACAAAGCCTAAGGGTTGCTCAACATAGATTTCTTCTTTTAGGTCACCATTTAGGAAAGCTGAATTTACATCCATTTAGTAGACCTTGAATCCTTTATGTGCAGCATATGCAAAGAATAGTCTTATAGCTTCCAATCTAGCTACCGGTGCAATGGTTTGATCAAAATCAATACCTTTCTCTTATTTGTATCTCATGACAATCAATCTAGCTTTATTCTTTATTATAACACCATTTTCATCCATTTTGTTCCTGTAGATCGGCTTGGTTCTAATGATGTTATCTCCTTGTAGTTTGAGAACCAGCTTCCAGACCTTGCATCTCTTGAACTGGTTCAGTTCTTGCATAGGCACGATCCAAAATAGGTCTATGTTGGCATCTTCAAACTTTTTAGGTTCAACTTGAGACCGAAAGCTAGAGTATATAGCAATGTTGAGGCTTCTGCTCCTAATTGTGACCCCTTGGCTAGCATCTCCTATGATCTGATTTTTGGGATGATCCCTCAAATGCCTGACAGTAAGAGGCATTCTTTCTTTAGCATCATGTTCTTGAATTGTTGGATCTTGTTAGTCTTCACTCATGTCCTGGGAACTTTTTCCTTCTTCAGGAATGCATGCATCATCTTCTTCTTATATAGTTGGAGGAGTGTCCTTGATGGTTAGTTTATCCATCTCCAACTATTCACTTGCAGATCTTGAGGAGCTAGGCAGCTCACTAAGAATCATGGATGATTCATCAAAAACTACATTCATAGACTCTTCTATAACTTGATTTTTCAAGTTGTAGACTCTATATGCTTTGATATGATTGTTGTACCCAACAAATATCCCTTCATAGGACTTGGCAGAAAACTTGTTCAAGTAGGACTTCCCATTATTGAGCACAAAAAACTTGCTTCCAAAGATCCTGATATATGCTAGATTTGGTTTTTTGCCTTCCATAATCTCATAGGGAGTCTTCTTGTGATAGTTGTTGATAGAAGCTTAATTCAAGACATGATAAACAGTGTTCACTATCTCAGCCAAGAAGTATTTTGGGAGAGAAGTGTTACGGAGCAATGTTCTGCCAGCTTCTATGAGAGTTCTATTTTTCCTCTCAGCTATACCATTTTGATGGGGTGTTCTTGGAGAAAAAACTCATGATGAATCCCATGTTTTTCACAAAACTTTATCATGCTATCAGACTAAAATTTTGTACTATGGTCACTTCTGATTTTGACCACAGAACTGTCCTTTTCATTTTGAATTTGCCTATCAAGGGTCATAAAGATCAATAGGGTTTTTGACTTTTCTTCAAAAAGAAAAACCTAAGAAAATTTGGAATAGTCATCAACTATCACGAGTGCATAGTCTTTCCTACTTAGACTATGAATTGGCATAGGACCAAACAAGTCCATATGCAAGAAGTGCAAACACCTCTCAGAGTCCTTGTCCCCAATGTTCTTAAAGGATGCTTTGGCCTATTTACCCTTTTGACATGCTGAGCAAATGCCTTCCTTGATACATCTTATATTGGGTCAATTTTTGACTAGCCCTTCACTGAAGACCTTGCTAATTGTCTTGTAGTTCAAGTGAACAAGCCTCTTATGTCATTGCACACAATAAGAGACTTTCTCATTTGCTACCAGACATATTGGTGAGTTTGTACTTAAACACAAGAAGTTTAGACAATATATATTTCTACTCCTAGTCCCTGTCAAAATGATCTCTTGGTCACTTGACTTTTTGATCAGACACTCATCCATGTGGAATACAATGACATAGCCAATGTCATATAGTTGGCTTATGCTAATTAGATTGTATTGCAATCCTTCCACATAAACTACTTTTATGATGGAGACTATGCCATTGGTGATCATACCATAACCCTTGGTGACACCTCTATCTGAAACTCGAAAGATCACCTTAGGTCTATTCTTCACAGGAGTATAATCCTTTAGGTTGCTCCTTCTTCCAGTCATATGTTTGGAACATCCACTGTCCAAGTACTATATTGGTGCATAGTTACTTGGACTCCCTGCAAACACAGTTTAGTTTTCCTTAGGACCCCAAAAGAGATTGGGTCCTTGGTTCTTGTTAGCTTAAAACTGAACATGTCTACCTGGAGCACTTCTGACAGGAAGACTCACTCTTGCCCTTGACACACTGTGGTTGTGCCAACAATCTATAGCAATGTGACCCACTTTACCACAGCACCAACATTCATGAATGTTGTATCTCCTCTTCTAAACATCTTTTGAAGTGTGCAAGCTATTAGTAGTTGTCTGTTCAAAGGGAGAGTTGTAGCCTTCTTCTTGTTTCTTTCAGCAAGAATCTGACTGAAGGAGAGTCTGATAGTAGATGTACTTGGCTTATTCTGAGTTCCACCAACAGCAGCCTTCTTTGTAGATAGGGAGCTTTATGGTGCTCAACTCCTTGTGGTTCTCACTCGAACCCATGGAGAAAATCTTCAGCTACTCTTGGAGATCTGTTCAGACTGTTAAGTATTTTTTTGAACAACCTCCCTCTAATACCACTTGAAATTCTTTGTTTCAAGAGTAGCTAAACACTTAGAGGGTGATGAATAGATTTTTAAGTCTTTAGTGACTATCTTTTGGTTTGGTGAGTTGAGTGATTTACTTTATGTTAGCTTTCAAGAATTGACACCAGCACACCAGTATTTATAGTGGTTCCCTAAGGTATTGATACATCAACTTTCCCTCTCACATTTCTAATAGTGTGTTAGACAAGGCAATCTCCACCAAGACTCGGCTCAACGAGCTTACAACACAGATCTCTCGGGATCTCTCAGACCCCTCGAAGTCCTACCTCAGTCCCAAGTCCCTACACTTAGAGATAAAATCTCCTACAGCTCAGTGATCCTTCTGATCACCTACCTCAGACTTAATCTAATGTCCTACACTCAGACAAGGAGGAACTCTCTACACTCAGATCCACCACAAAATTCTAACTTAGAGAATAAATCTCCTACCTCAGACACACATGCCCTACCTCAGATCCACAGAAGGATCCTATAACTCAGCCTTTATATTTTAGGCTTATAACTCAGATCAAGAATGATCTTATAAAAAGAGTGAGTTTGTTGTTGATGACTTGCTCTAGAGAAAGTGTTCTCTGAGCCTTCTCTCTAGACTGAGTGAGCTCAGCCCAACTTCTTCACAGCACCAAGGAAGTAAATCTTCATGTTGGTTCAGCTTGTGCTGGAAAGAATATCAGAAACTGGAGCTTCTAAACTAGCTGATGAAGACAAAATGTGATTTATGTACTTTATTTCTTCAGCAGCAAATCTTGTTTGAAGCGTTCAAACTTGCTATTGATCACCAATTAGAGAGCTCTTCTTCTTCGTTTTCAGGAAGATGATGACCAGAAAACTTCGTCTCCAAAAAGGCAAAAAGCACTTTTTAATTTTTCGAAACTCTCCTTTTATTTCCCGTAAATCCAACGGCTCTATGCGCAGTGTGAACCCCTGGAATGGGCAACTGCAGCTCAACTTTTGCATTAACTACAGCACTAAAGACAAGAAGCTCCTTTTGTCTTCTAGCATGCAAAAACTACGATATTTGAATTTTTGTTGACGTCGGCATGACTCAGCTCCCGTGGACTTAGCAAATTCAAGACAATCTGCACAGGCGTTAAGTGAAGCCTTGTCACTCAACACAAAAGTACTTAGCTGAATTCTGCATCTTCAGGCGTTAAGTGCATTGAGTGAGCCTTCATCACTCAACGCATATAGACTTTTATAGTCTAACAGTTTAGGCGTTGAGTGAACTTTCATCACTCGACACTTCTTGACTTAGTTGAATTTGTCAGTATGAAGGCGTTGAGTGTTGTTTCTTCACTCAACGCTTTTGTCCTTTGTCTGGCTTCTTGATGAGGCGATGAGTGGCCTTTTTTCACTCAACGCTTCTGTCTTTAGAAAGATTTTCTGTTGAGTAGGCGTTGAGTGAACTGCCTTCACTCAACGCTTCTGTCCTTAGATAAATTTCTTGTTGAGTATGCGTTGCGTGAACTGTATTCACTCAACGCTTCTATCTTTAGACAAATTTCTTGACAACAACACTGCGGCTTTGACTGCACGTAGTTATGTCAATGCTTTTAGGCTCTTTTCGTTGAGTGAACTACCTTAACTCAACGTTTCTGGACATAGCCTAATTTCTTGTCTATCAGCATCCTGTCTTGAGTCCAACTGTCATTGTGACTCAGACTACCTGTCAAATCAGTGCAACAGAGATCAACCTATATATATTGAACATAAAGCATGCATCAAATACATTCATGTGTATACCATTGACTTGTGATCCTTCTTCAAATCTAGGATATTATGATCAATAGACCCAACACATGTGATGAGTCCATCATGATATTTATAAAAAATTGAAAGTGCAAATAGCTCACTCATCATGATCCTCACTAACTTAGTGGGATCATAGGGTTGACTGTCACGCACGCGATCCCTCGTGCACGTAATTCCTCGCACACCGATCCTACTTCGTGCACCATCCGAGCAACCACCGTGGCCGGTCGCCGGCATCGGGCGGCCTTGCCAAAGCGACGTCCGGCCGCCCCTTGCTGCGGCCGCATCTCGCGGTCGCGGGGTTCCGCCCGCAAGGGCAGCCGCGGTGTGGCTGCCCCTCACCGCGGTCGCGACGATCCGCCTGCAAAGGCGGCCACGCCACGTCTGCCCCTTCTCACAGTTTTGGGAATTCGCCCGCAAGGGCGGTAGCACCGCGGCTGCCCCTCCTCGCGACCGTCTCCCGCGACCGCAGGGTTCCGCCCCCAAGGGAGTCCATGTCGCGGCCGCTCCGCCCCTCGACCGGCTCCCGCGGCCACGGGGCTTCGGCCATAGGGCTTCGGCCACGGGGCTTCGCCTGCGAGGGCGGACGCGCCACAACCGCCCTCCCTACGGCCCCCACCCCCGGCCGCGGGGCTTCTCCCACAAGGGAGGCCGCACTATGACCTCCCCTTCCCGTGGTCGCCTGTCGCGGCCACATTCTCTCTTGTCGCGGCCAACCGTTCCGCCCGTCGCGGCTCCTCTTCTTTTGCCAGTGACCATCTGCCGCCAAGTTGGCCACCCATTCATGGCGAGCCTTCCCTGTCGTCTGATCGTTCTATCACGATCACCACCGTCTATTTCATAAGTAACCACCCACTAACCAACATGGTTAGTGGGGGAATATTATTCATTAAATTATTCGTCTGCGAATAACAAATATGATGATCGAAATATATGCTCTAAACTATGCTTAAAATAATGTTATTGGTGGTTTTGGTGTGCGGATGGCTCATAACTGACGTAACCACCTCCTCGAGACTATAAAAGGAGTACAGGTCTCCTCATTTCTCATCTTCTTTCCTCCGTGCTTTCTTCCTCCTAAGGTCAGAGCTCTGTCAGATTTCTCCTACGAGTCGCCTCCTCTCCACCAGAAATTCGTCTAAGTGCACTGCGAAAAACAAGTCTCGTGAGCCGTTCAGAGAAGTCTCCTTGCACTCAACATCCCGCAAGTCCTCAGCTACATTACTCCGCACGTTTCGCGACTGTGGTCAGTGTCCACGCATTGCCTAGGAGTGTTCTCCATCGCCGAAGAATACTAGCATCAAGCTTCACGTGAGGAGGCTTGTCGCCCACCGAGCACGCGTGAACTCTCTCTCTCTGTCTCTCTCTCTCTCTCTCTCATCCCCAATTGTAACGAGTAGTGGCCGGTCGCTCTCGATTTTGCAACAAATTTGTTACCGGAGCTCATAGTAGAGTTTGACCGACACATATCTGATCATGTGATTTTTTTTATCCAGTTGAAAGGTTTTTCAACGCTAAAATCATTGTGTGCACTAATTTTCTTGTTCTGTGAGTGTGTACGCGCTTGACCACTTGGCAGTCATAAACTTCACCCGGTTCAGAAGGAAACTTTTTTTTGTACGGGTAACATGTCATTATCTGATCTCCGGTGGCGTGCTTTATTGGATTAAGATCGTGAATCTTACGGCCGGAATTAATCTATAAATCACCATGCTGTGCTACAAAAAAATTGCTCTTTCCCAGGGGACCCGTCCCCAAAAAATTATGCTTTACTAAGATCCATAGTTGAATCCTGATTTTTATTCAGACGGATTGGTATGAAATTAGGAATATCTTTTATTCAGACGGACTTGTATCAAACTTCACAAAAAAATAGAAATGTATTGCATACGATAGATATAGGAAATTAAAAATATCTTTTTGCCAAAGTGCAGTTCGTTCGCGCAAGCAATTCGTTCAATTGGGTTGACTTTCTTATGCGTTGGGGTTCATGTTCTTCCCATTTGACTCGGAAATGGTATTTCAGTTCGTTCGATTGGGTTCTCGTTCGATTGGGTTCAGTTCGTTCGCACATGCAATAGATATAGGAATTTTTAGTCGGGTCCGATTTTTAAATGGTATTTCATTTCATCTATTTTGTTTTAAGATTTTCACATTTTTTTTCTTTTTTATTTATTTACTTTTCTTCTTTCCGTTTAAATTTGTTTTTGAAACAGATTGACAGTTCAACCATGATTAATTTTAGAAGCCACATTGACCTGCGGAGGTTTTTTTGTTCCACTCATCTCGCAGCTCACCAATGGCACCAGGAAGAAGACAACCTCTCTTTCCCCAACTCTCTTTTTTCTCTCCATCCCATTCGATCTATCTCTCTCTCTCCTCCATCTCCCTTCTTTCTGCAAGAACTCCAACCGGCTTAGTTTATTAATGTGCTTCGCCGAAATGAATTGCGAAGAAAGTAGTTAAATCGTGTCAGTAGAAAGAAGATAGCAATGGCGATAGTTACACCGCAAGAATTCTATGCAAACTTCACTTCGGAGGGAAAATCCATCTTCTGCTATGATGCAGTACAGACCACCTCCCCCGGGATCTGGCTGGTGGACAACCCCCTCATGTTCTCCTTCCCGCTCCTCCTCTTTCAGCTAACGCTCATATTCCTCTTCACGCGAATCACACAATCCATCTTCAGCCACCTCTTCATACCCATACACATTTCCCAAATCATTGTAAGCATGTATATATTGTAATTTCTCTGTTGTTCATATTTTGATGATTAATTATTATATATTGTAATTTCTCTGTTGTGACATGATTACTAACTGAAGGGGGGGATTATTCTGGGGCCATCCTGTCTCGGCCGTTACAGGCCCTTTGAGAATATCATGTACTCGCCTGTCAGCTGGGAGCAGCTCAACCTCATCTCCGTTCTCGCGCTCTTCCTCTTTTATTTCCTCACCGGCCTGAAGACCGATCTAAGCATGATCCCCAAGGCCGGGAAAAAGGCTTTCGCCATCGCCATTACCGGGGCCATCCTCCCCTCCATTTTCGTCGTCCTCATTGACTACTCCTGCAAGAGTATCATTCCTACGAGATTCAGGGAAAACTCAGTCATCCTCATCACAATGTACCTATGGAGCGGCACCTCCTACATCGTTGTCTCTTGCGCCCTCGCCAACCTCAATCTCCTCACCTCCAAATTGGGCCGCCTCGTCATGTCCGCCTCAGTAATCAACGAATTCACCAACTTGTTCGGCCGCTGCGCTCTGAGTTCATACATGCTGGCCACCAAGTCCCACTCCATTGCGATGGGGGTGACGTCGATGGTCGCTTACCTTGCGTTCCTGGTGTTTCTGGTCTTTGTGGCGAGACCGCTGACGATTTTGGCGATAAAGAGAACGCCGGAGGGCAGAATGCTCAACGATGCGTGCTTTATCGGGGTGCTGGTGCTTGTGATGGGGTGTGGATTTATCGGCGAGCTGATCGGGTCTCGTTCTTTAGCGGCACCTTTCTTTCTAGGGTTGATTTTGCCAGGAGGGGCGCCGTTGGGTGTGACGATGGTGGAGAAGTTGGAAAGGATGGTGGAGGGGGTATTCTTGCCGGTCTTATTGGCGTTGGTGGGGATAAGGATGGATGTGGCGTCGCTGAAGTTTGTGAGCATGGACTTGAAGATCCTGCTTTTATTCTTAATCATCGTCACCGTGGGCAAGTTTTTGGGGGCCATGCTGCCATGCTTCTACTGCAAGATGCCCATCCGGGAATGCCTGGCCGTTGGATTGATGATGACTAGTAAAGGTATTTTTGAGGCCGCTAGAGCCTGCAAGTTGCAGGATTTAAAGGTGAGTTTTTCTTTTTAAAAATATTTAAGGAAATTGAAAAAAGTCTGAATTTGCTAGGAGTGACCCATTTAGAGCAAGGTAAGGAAGAATCTTGGGTCGTCCCATCAATGATCTGGCGGCTCACTAAATTTGACCTTATTTACTAAAAAAAGAAAAAATCAAAGAAAAAGTATTGTACTTTAAATTTTGTGAACCGTCTGCCCACAATTCGTCCCTATCTTCTTCTACGGATTACTTCTACCTAAATTTTTTTTAATTGGAAATTATATGCTCAAATAAATTTAGTAGCCATAAATCAAAAAATTCAAATGCAAGAAAAATGCAAGAGGAAGACGAAAGAAATGTAAGACTCTATTCATTTGAAAGGAGATTGAAGTTTCGAATCAGAATTGTCTCGAAAATTAGAATTAAAGTCAATTCAATTTTATAATTTAACTGAAGACATAAATTCTTTCATAAGAATTAAAATTGGAATTAATAATTCTGTTAGTCGTTAGAATTCAATTGCTGAAACTGAAATGTAAAATTTAAAATAATGACAGAAATATGTAGATAGATAATGAAAATGTCAACATCAAAATAAATTCACTAAAAATAAATTAAAATAAAGTCCACATAATCTACATACATAGACACATTTTTATCCACGTACAAACACTTTAAAACACATTTTTTCCACACATATACTCATACAAAGCACTTGAAAACAATGGCACACGCAAGATTTATATTCTGCGTGGGCGGATTATAATATTATCCGATAAAATAAATCGACTCGATCTCCATTTTAAATATGTCTATATCACATTATTATATTTTCTATATTACATTAAGATCACATAATTATTTAAAATAGTTGATCAATTCAGAAAAAAATGATATTATTTACTCCAATTCATTATTTTTTATCGATTATTTGAATATAATTATAAATTTTAAATATTTTACACAGTAACATAATATGGATCTTGTTTATATAAAAAAATTTAAACAATTAATTTGTTTATAATAATAAAAATAATAATATAATAACGAACTTATTTAAAAAATTAACAAGCAACAACATAGAAATAAACTTTATATATATAATATAAAAAATAAAATAACAATAAATTTATTTATAAAATATTTTGACAAAAATATAACAACAAATTTATTTATAACAAAAATTAAACATCAATATAACAACAAACTAATTTTAATATTACTATAAATTTAAATAACGACATAATAAAGAGTTTGTTTATAAAAACATTTAAATTAATATCATAGCAATCTTGTTTATATAAAAAATGTTGTTGGTAGGAATTGAACCATAAACCTCTAGTTTACTAAAAAAACTCTACCAATTATGTTAATAAAGTAATTGGAGTTTTTATATTTATCTTTTTATGTATTAGTTTATAATGTATTTGTCATGATAAATTTATTTTTTTTATTACTTAAAGATAGTATTTTTAAATTTCAGTGTGAGCGGTTGCCCATTTTCGACGTTATGTGGGTATGCCCCTGCTTGAAAACACACACCTACACAAATAGATATACATTGGGTAACAACAGACAAAAAGAAACACTCGGGATAGAAACTCATACCACCCTTTCAACTCAAGTAAGACACCTGGGTAACAAAGAGAAACTCTTCAGCTTTTCTGTCTGTCATGTCCGGGTCAAGTGTAGTTCTCGCTTCCGAGCTCAAGAACAATACTAGCGTGTAGTATATGCGGTGTATCTATATATACACTATTTGCACACTACACACTAGCAGTTAGTAAGTGAGTTCTTCCCGCTCACGGGCCGACCCACTACTAGACACGCTCGGGCAAGTGCCCGAGCGTGTTTTTCACGATATAACCTAGGACATGTATTCTTCTTCCGTTCTTCGTGTGAGCCCCTGGAGAGAAAAATCACGATGGCTCCTTCTCCCGAGTGCGGTGGCGGCGGCCCATTCTCCGGAGTGCGGCAGCGGCGACCCCTTCTCCGGAGTGCAGCGGTGGCGACATTAGCCCGTGAGTTCGTGACCCCATCCGGTCGTCCCTCACTTTTCTAGTTTTCTCTTTTGCTGATTTTGATTTTAGGAGTTTAGGCTACTATGATTTTTCAGATCTGGAGGCTGCGGCCATGGCAACGAACTATTTCACGTTGACATCTCGAACGATTGCTTCACCTTGACATCTCGTCGTCTCGAGCGACTTCTCCTTGCCGCTCGGTCAATTTTTTTCCAATTTTTTTCCAATTTCTCCAGTTTCAGACGCTATTTCGTCGGTCGCAAGTTTCACCGTCTCAGAAGCATAGGAGCTGGTTAGCGCTTTTCTTCTTGGTAATGGTAAGTGATTCTGGCCTTCTGGGATTGTGAATCTGTGATAGTCGTGACTTATTCTTTGTTGTGGTTTGATAGTCGTGGCCTAACCTCTTCATATTTTTTTGAAGTCAATTCTTGTATGTGATTTCAATCTTATTTTGTGATTCCTGTTTGTTATTTTCTTCTACTGTGAAATTAACTCATGTTATTTTCTTCTAATCAGATAGGCAAGAATACGATGCGCCATCAAGGAAAGGACGCTCACTAACCCAGGTTTGTGACAAGACCAACTCCCTCTAGATACAACGAAGGTCGTTCGTTTCTCCTTAGCTCAGGAGAAAAGACGTCATAGTCCCTCAAATATAGCTTCACGACACTACCCAAGGTCGCTGGAAATGACTGCCAAAAAGAGGGGGTAATTGATTTCTCGAAGGAAAACTTAGATGACCACTACTAAGAGAGCTCGAACCTGCCTTAGTGCGAGGCTCCGGTTGTGGTTCCGAAAGCAAGTCGTCGATAACAGATGTGTTGGTCTTCTTCATGGAAGTTTAAATTCCGTCCCCAAAGAGCTTTTCCTCGCTTAGATCTAGGAGATTGGAGGCATGCATCTCAGCCCACTTCTTAATCAGAGCTCATTACAACCTCTCCCGCCTCAGGATCATGAGTGGTGGAAAGATCACAAACTGGGATAAGAGCTTGTTTTAAAAAAAAGCTCCTCAACATCAGAAGACTGACGAGGTTGGCAGGAGGATCTGACCTTCTTCTCAACAACCAAGGAAGCCATCCTTTAAGAGGCTATCTCGTTTTCTACTCGTCAAGCACATTGCAAAGGGTGGATTGCAGAATCTCCTACCCCTATTTATTGAGAGGAGAGAAGTTGGCGACTGGGGCTCGACAAGAGTCAGATCGCTTAGATCATACATCACCGAAAAATGGTTGGATGATTCTTTCTGGCCTCTTCACGAGTTCGCAAAGTGCAGGCATTGTTTATAACTGACATTCGATGAGGTAAGCCCCGCCTAAAATTACAAGCTGCCTCACCCCAGAAGATGGATTCTAGGACCAGGAGTACGCATTAATGAGGTGGTATAAGAGGACTAGGGAACTCACCCGCAATCAGCGAGCTTGCTTACCTTATAAATCGTTTCACCTGAGAACTCGTCTACTTAAGAATCAGCTCGCCAGTAAGTCCACTCATTGGCGAGTGCCATGAGCAAAACCCAAAGGCGACCAACCTTGCCCACAATCACCAGTATCATCTTGCCTCCTTCTGAGACATCCGAGAAATAGGTCACCCAGTATTCTGGGTTTCCAAAAGGTGTGGGAGGTTATCCTCAGACCAAATACCCCCTTACCTTTTGAATTGCATATAAATAGGATCCCGGGAAAAAAGTTGAAGACACGTTGCCCCCGAAGGTTCTTGAAAACTAATACGTGTCTCTCTTATGACAAATCAACCTTGGTTTTGGAGGGGAAGTTCCAAGTGACTTCCTAGTAAGATTTGGGACCTCCCTGTTATAGCTCGGGGCCCTATTTGTAGTTTCTCTCAAGAATTTTCAGCCCTTGACTAGCCCAACTCGGCTTGAAACAAGCACTATACGAGTATCATGTGGTCCCCATTGGTCCAAATAGTGTATACTAGGAATTTTATAGTAACTCGACTGGTACTGAACTAAAGGAGGAAATGGGTGCAGATATTTTGTTTTAGGTCACAGTTTCATTCCAGACAATAAATTTGCAAAAATACACTAAGACATGTGCCTAATTTTTCTACATGGGTCCATCTTTGGTTTTATATTCATCAATGTGAGAGTAGCCAACAGGTGACTAAACAATCCAGAAATTTGAATAATTGAAAGTTTTATTATCCAAAAAGATGATCTTTACAAAGGTATGACCTCCCTTTTATAGAATGGAGGAGAGGGGAGAGAGTACAAATAAACAATATGAGACAAAAAAATTACAGAGAGCTGCCGACTAGACATATAGAGACCGATCAGGCCGCGCGGTTAACAAAGGTCTAACCACTCGATAACACCAGAAGGAAGAGAACAAGTCGCGGTAGAAACCCGCTAAACCGCCCGGTCTCCAAGTCATCTGAGATAATCCGCCAGACTGCTCGGACAACCAACAACAATAGTCTGGATATCTAACCGCTGGAGAGAGACCACCTGACCGCGCGGTTAATCAATCCGCCAAGCTAAACTGCCAGACCGCACAGTCTCCTACTTCAACACTCCCCCTCAAGCTGGAGCATAGATATCAATCATGCCCAGCTTGTCACAAATATGGAATAAGGAAATAGAAACCGGCTTGGTGAAGATATCCGCTAACTCTTTGTCGGAGGTGACAAACAGAGTACAAATCTGTTTCTTCAGGACCTCTTCCCGAATTAAATGTCAGTCAACTTCTATATGTTTTGTTCTCTCATGGAAGACCGGATTTCTGGATATGTATATGGCGGCCTTGTTGTCATAGAACATAGGAAGAGGATACTCGTAGACCTCTCCTAAGTCAAGCATGAGAGCATGCAACCATTTTAACTCACAGGTGGTTGACGTCATACTCTGATATTCGGCTTCTACACTGGATCTGGAGACAACATACTGTTTCTTGCTCTTCCAGCTCACAAGATTTCCTCCAACAAATGTGCAAAAGTCTGATCTAGATTTACGGTCACCTTTATCATCCGCATAGCTAGAATCTGAGTAGGCTTCAACCTTTAGATGACCATTCTTCTCAAAAAGTAGCCTTTTTTCTGGTGCAGCTTTGACATACTCTAATATCCTCAAGGCAGACTGGAGATGGCATTCCCTAAAAGCTTGCATGAACTGACTAACCTTGCCTACAACATAGGAGATGTCTGGTCTAGTCACTGTGAGATAAATGAGTCTGCCCGCCAGATATCTATACATCGTGACATCGGATAGAAGAGGCGAGTCATATGTCCATGTTTTGTCTTCTCCAGTAGTCATGGGACACCGGGCCGGTCTGGCACCAGTCAATCCTGCCTCTTGTAAAAGATCAAGAGCATACTTCTTTTGAGAAAGAACCAACGAGTCGGGCTTTCGAGAGATTTCTATCCCCAAAAAGTATTTCGGGGAGCCCATATCCTTTGTGACCAGGTGTTGACGGAGGTGTTTCTTTGTCAAGTCCACACCATCCTGGTCATCGCCAGTAAGAAGAATATCATTCATATACACCCCCAAAACCACCAGTCCCAAGGCAGTTTTGCAAATAAATAAGGAGTGATCGACCAGACTCCTTACAAAACCGATTGCATCCACAATGCCACTGAACTTATCGAACCACGCCCGATGGCTCTATTTTAGGCCATAAATGGCCTTCTTCAACCGGCATACACGTGTCTCCCCCTGAGCAACATACCCAGGAGGTTGCTCCATGTAGACGTCCTCCTGAAGATCCCCATAGAGGAAGGCATTCTTAACATCAAGCTAGGAAATAGCTCAATCCCTATTGACGACCACAGAGAGAAGAACGCAGATGGTGCTGAGGCGAGCGACCGGAGAGAAGGTATCAAAGTAATCAACCTCATAAGTCTGAGTAAAGCCTTTCGCCACCAGCCGGGCTTTGTAGCGATCCACAGTGCAGTCTGGGCGAAACTTCACAATAAAAACCCAGGGACATCCAACTACATCAGTACCAACTGGTGGGGTAACAAGGGTCCAGGTGTCCCTTTCACTAAGAGTGGCAATCTCCTCATCCATGGCAGTTTTCTAGTGAGGAATAACAAGAGCCTACTAGTAGGTGCAAGGAGTGTGAAAGAAAAGGGATAGATACTACTCTAGAGGGGGGTGAATAGAGTAATCAAAAATTGCACTAGCAAAGTTGACTGTCTACTCAACTCCCTTAGAGTTAATTGCGGAATGAAGGTTATAGATATTTGAGAAGTAACCCTAAAGCCTAACACAAGTGTTGTGCACAAAAGGCAGCCAACTGTAATTACAGTTAAGGCTTGGAATCCTAAACAGCAACTAGCAAACCTAGTTAAAACTAATCACAGCCAACAGTACAAGTAATAAATCAAACAACCAGACGACACAAGGGAATTTATAGTGGTTCCCCAAACAACTTGGGTACGTCCACTCTTCTACTAACAAGGCAGGAATCCACTCAGGTTTTTGATCAGGTGCCCTGCCACCAACAAGATCTGCTTCAGGTAGATCTAGAAACCCTTTAGACTTTTGATCAGGTGTCTAAAAACCAACACAGGTTTTTGATCAGGTGCCCTGCCACCAAGGTATACTTTTGAAGGGACTAATAACCCTTTATAGGAGGGGGAAAGGAGGTTAAAATGTCTTCTCTATTTTAAATAGAATTAGAGAAGCTCAAGAACTTGCACTGAGCTAGAAAGCTCTAGAGAGTCAAGGCTCCCCCTGGCTAAAAGAATGTCCAGGTGAAGTCTTGCTTCATTGCAGAAAACACTTCAGAAAATCTGAAGGAAAAAGCTGCAAGAAGATAATAAATATGAATGAAAATTCTTCTTCAGACAGCTATCTTCTTCTTCTTCTTCAAAAAGCTCTGAGTGAAAATCTTCCTGTAAGCAGGATGAACTCAGGTTGAAGAAGGGTGAAGAGCTAAAACTTCTTCTCAGTTGGATGTGAACGAGCTGAGAGCAGTTGTAAACTGTAGCTTGAATGCTGCTAAGAGTATATGATCTGGGTACTGTGTTCTTGGTTGTATCTGGTTGTGTATCCTTCTTTCAAAAGAAACTCTTTTTATATGAGCCTTTGCAACGGCTTTAATTTGAGTTTGAATCTTGTCTTCTACTGAAATCTGCAAGCTAGGCTGCAAATAACATAAAGCAAAACAAATACTGCAGACAGATATCCTATAAGAGGATAAAGCTTTCTAAGAAGCTGCAAATAACTCTGATAAAATAATACTAGAGAAAGTCACATCAGAAGAGACTCTTTACGGCCAAGGAAGACTTTCTGAGTCTAACGACTATAAAGAACAGCCTGGCAGATAAAGCAGAAATCATATCTCAGCTAATAAGACAAACAACTTTGTCAGAAAAAGATTGGCTCATGCATAAGGGATGTAGCAGATATTGCATGGAAATAGAATCATAAATTTATTCAAACAATCTTTTATAAAATATGCCAAAATAAATATGAAATAAATCACATCATAGAAGATGACAAAATTACTCAAGACATACAACAAAACGTCAAACGACCCTCGGAGATCGTCGACCGAAGCACTGAGATCGTCGACCTATCAGACAGATAGTCGAACGATCCAGATAGTCGAACTATCAAAGAAGATAGTCGAACTACCACAACAGATAGTCGAACTATCAGGACAAATAGTCGAGCTATCAAATAGTCGATCTATCAGGACAGATTGTCGAACTACCAAACAAAACAGATAGTCGATCTATCAAACAGATAGTCGAACTATCAAAGAAAACAGATAGTCGACCTATCAACAGATAGTCGAGCTATCAACCAAAACAGATAGTCGACCTATCAATAGATAGTCGAACTATCAAATAGTTGAACTATCCAAGCAGATAGTCGAACTATCAAAGAGAATAGATAGTTGACCTATCAAACAGATAGTCGAACTATCAACCAAAACAGATAGTCGACCTATCAACAGATAGTCAAACTATCAAATAGTTGAACTATCCAAGCAGATAGTCGAACTATCAAAGAGAACAGATAGTCGACCTATCAAACAGATAGTCGACCTATCAAACAGATAGTCGAACTATCAACCAAAACAGATAGTCAACCTATCAACAGATAGTCGAACTATCAGATAGTTGAACTATCCAAGCAGATAGTCGAACTATCAAAGAGAACAGATAGTCGACCTATCAAACAGATAGTCGAACTATCACAGAAAGCAGATAGTCGACCTATCAAACAGATAGTCAAACTATCAAAGCGGACAGATAGTCGACCTATCAAACAGATAGTCGAACTGTCAGATAGTTGAACTATCCAAGCAGATAGTCGAACTATCAAACACAACAGATAGTCGACCTATCAAACAGATAGTCGAACTATCAACGCAGACAGAATGTCGACCAACTGATAGACGATCGTCGAACAGTCGCTAGACGATAGTCGAGCGGCGTTCGACCATAGTCGAACGAAAAACAACTTAACCAAATATACATCTGGAAAAGTGACGCCTCTAAAACTAGAGCAACAAACTAAACAACTAACCTTTGACCATAGATAAATCTTGGGTCAAGAGACAGAAAGAGAAGACTGAACTCAAATCAAAACTAGGGTACCAACAGAGTGGTAGTAGCTGAGATAGCCAAAGCAAAGGACCTGCGAGAAGGAGTAAGCCGATCATAGGAAATAATTGCCGCAAGAGGGTGTTGAGTACACGCCCGCACCCCTTTGCGAAGAGCAATGGGAAGATCAAGTTCGACGCGTTCCTCAGTGACCGGAGTGTCCGTGGCGGAGAAGGCTGGCCCGGGACTAGAGAGACGGCTGCGAAAACGAGGGAGAAGGGGGAGGGGATGGAATGGAGAGAGGAGGAGACGGAGGAGGAGATGAAGTGGGAGGAGAGACGTCAATAGGAGGGGAAGGAATGGAGGGATACAGTGGGGAATAAGATAGATCAGGGAGAAGAGGGGATACAGGAGAGAAATAGGACGCATTCTCGAAGAAGGTCACGTCCGCAGAGACAAATTACTTGCATAGAACGGGGTCAAAGCAAAATATCCTTTCTGAGTTGTAGAATAACCCAAAAATACACACTTGGTGGAACGGGGGGGGGGGGGGAAAGCTTGTCGCGGGTAGCGGAAGGAGCATGCACAAAAGTTGTGCACCCAAAGATACGGAGAGGGAGAGGAAATGGTTCCTTGTCCAGGTAGAGAATGGAGAATGGGGTCTTGCCGTGGAGAACTGTAGAGGGAACTCGATTGATGAGATAACAGGCGAGGAGAACAGCATAGCCCCAGTAGGAGCGAGGTACCTGCATCTGCGTCATGAGAGTGCGAGTGACATCAAGGAGGTGACGGTTTTTACGCTCTGCCACCTCATTTTACTGGGATGTGTAAATACAGCTGGTCTGATGAACAAGACCATATTGCATAAAAAAAGAGGAGAACTCATGACTATGATATTCCTTAGCGTTATCTGAGCGCAAAATTTTAATAGAAACATTAAACTGAGTTCGAACCATACAATAAAATGATTGTCATACAAAAAATAGTTCAGAGCGATCTTTTAATAGATACACCCAGGTACATCGAGAGAAATCATCAATAAACGTTACAAAGTAAGAACTACCCCGACCAACAGTGAGGGTAGGGGAAGTGCCCCAGACATCAGAATCAATGAGATCAAACGGACGAGAAGAGCCACAACTCTGCTTTGGCGGGAAGGAGGAGTGGTGATTTTTGCCAAGCTGACACACATCATAGTTGAGCGGAGGACTTGTCAGAGGTAAGTGGGGCAGAAGCTGACGAAGAATCCAAGGAGGAGGATGTCCAAGGCGAAGATGTCATTGAAGCAGATCTGTAGAAGAGGAGGTGAAGGCAGACAGAGCAGAAACATTATCGAGAAAGTAGAGGCCGCCGCTCTCAGTCCTAGTAGCAATCGTCCGTTGGGTGCTCGGGTACTGAAAAGAACAAGTGTGGGAGTGAATAAGACGGAGCACTGAAGTTGCCTGCATAATGTAGTAACGGATAGCAAATTGCACGGGAACTTCGGGACATAAAGGGTGTCCGCCAAATGAAGTGATGGGGTGACTTAAACCATGCCCGTCCCGTGTACTGGGGAAGGCGAGCCATCCGCAATAAGAATCGGGGGCAACCGATCATGCATTTCGAGGAAAGAGAGGAATTGAGAGTTGCCGGTCATGTGATTCGTCGCACTAGAGTCAATCAGCCATTTACCTTGGGTAACGACATGGGCACTACCTAAAGTCGTGGCCACAAAGACAGAGGGCCGAGAGGAGCCGGAGGTGGAGGAAGATGCATCACCAGAGGGGTGAAGATGAGGATGTTTCTGCTAGTAGCGATCAACAGAATGGCCGGTACGACCACCGTGAGAGCAGAGGAACCTAGATGAACCGCGCCTGCTTGACTGGTTGCGAGCAATAGGGCCACCCCACTGAGCTTAGTGAGCATAGGAGTCCTAGGGAGGAGGGGAGGACAACAGAGGACGCTGGAGCAGTGAAGTAACAGCAACGATGCAAGCCGCGGTGGCATCCAAAGTTGGAGATTACGCCTCGCCCAAGATTTGTTGGCGGATCAAATCATATGAATCCGGAAGTCGCAGAAGATAACAAACAACTAGGAGTTCCTGGAAGTCGTTGTGGTGCTCGACCAATTCCGTGAAGAAGGGGCGATTCTGGAGGATTTTTGCGCCAAGAGCCTGAACCTGCTGATAAGCCACAGCAGGAGACATGGAAGGGCGGGCGAAGAGGTCCGCATAAAGAGTATAAATGCAGGACGTTTGGGCCCCCTTAGAGTAGAGAGCGGCGAGGTGAAGCCAGGAAGCCTTAACCATCTCATCATGGCGGATGACGGGAAGACATTCATCAGAGAGGCTGTTGGCCAGCCAAGTGTGGACAAGCGCATCACTCGCATCTCAATCCTCAAAGTGAGCAGAGTCGGGAGGAGGAAGGTCATCGGTGAGGTGATGACGTTTGCGCTAAGAACGAATAAGAAAGGTGAAAGAAACGCTCCAATCCAGATAGTTGGAACCAACTAGTTTAGAAACCGTGCCAAGGTTTCCGGAAGGAGTAGAAGGAGGAGGAGGACGGGCCACAGGAGGGGTGGAGGTAGAGATGACGGGGGTGGAGATATCGGAGTTGGTCATAGATAAGAAGGATGGAAAGGTCGCGCGGATAGAAAGAAGAGAAGTCGCGCGAGTTGAAGAGAGGTCGTGCGGATAGAAAGAAGAGAAGACGCACGAAGAAGGAGTCCGCGACACCAGCGGCTAGAGAGAAGAAACAACAACGGAAAGGAAGGAAACCGCAGCGGCTAAAGAGAGGAAACTGCAACGGTCACAGTGTCAACACACCAGCGGCATGAAGGGCCACGACCAGGAAGCAGATCAAAGCACAGGGGCAGAGGTCGCGCAAACTAGGAAGTTCGCGAGAAAAGGGGAGATTGCGCGAATAGGAAAGAGTTCGTGCGAACAAAGAAGAAGTCGCGCGAACACACTGGGTTCGAGCGAACGATAAGAGAGAGCGGAGAGGCTGCGGAAACAGGTCACAGAAAAGAGGGAAAGAAGTCGCACAAACAAGGCAGCGACAAAGAAAGGAAGCCGCGCAGATAGACAGGTATCTAGGCGAACAGAGAACGAAGCCACGCGGATAGAAGAGCCTAAGGAATCAGGTGGAATCGGTCGTTTCCTCTGATACCATGTGAGAGTAGCGAACAGGCGACTAAACAATCCAAAAATTTGAATAATTGAAAGTTTTATTATCCAAAAAAATGATCTTTACAAAGGTATGACCTCCCTTTTATAGAATGGAGGAGAGTGGAGAGAGTACAAATAAATAATGTGGGACTAAAAAATTACAGAGAGCTGGCAGCTAGACATATAGAGACCGATCAGGCCGCGCGGTTAACAAAGGTCTAACCGCTCGGCAACACCAGAAGGAAGAGAACAAGTCGCGGTAGAAGACCGCTAAATCACCCGGTCTCCAATTCGTCTGAGATAATTCTCCAGACCGCTCGGACAACCAACAACAATAGTTTGGATATCTAACTAATGGAGAGAGACCGCCTGACCGCGCGGTTAATCAATCTGCCAAGCTAAACCGCCAGACTGCACGGTCTCCTACTGCAACAATCAATGCACTCGATATGAATGGGGGGATTCCATTATGCATTCAATATCGTGGGAACCATATTTGCGGGTGATGGGGATCAAGTTCACAATGGAAATTCTCACACTGGATGCTGGGGGTAATGTGAAGGTCGTTCTAAACTTGACGACCACACAGGATGCTTCGAGCACTCTAACATTCTCGAAGCATCCCGCGTGGCCGTCAAGTTTGGAACGATCTCCACGTTGCCCCTACAGGAGTATAAGTTATTGGATCTCTATCGAATCCTAACCAAACCCAATAATGATTCATTACCAATTATATAAATATACCTCAAAAGCTCAATCACAGGGCTCATATTAAATGGTCTTCAGCTATACTATTTTTCTTCTCCATTGTACCATGCATCTAATTTTCCTCCGACCGCCATTTCTCTTTGACATGCTCATGGACAAGACAATATGAATGTTGCGGGCAAACTCAACATCCCGATCGGATCGGAATAAACTGGACCGCCTTAGCTCTCGGGATGATCGAGCGTGCACACAGTCAGTGAAAAGAACGAATTTACACAAGATGTTTTTACGTGAAAAAACCCCTTAACTGGGTAAAAAACTACGTGATCGGATCTGTGCCGGCCAAATTCCACTATCTGCTCGCGGTTACAGGGCGTTTGGGGAATCGAGGGCGACAGACCGCTCCTCGTTACAACTTAGAGGTGAAAGAGAATTTCCTGACTCGCAACGGACAACAGGCTACACCGAAGGAGTGCTAAATACTAACTTGGTGGCTGGCGCATTCAAGCGTTGGCGGTGGTTGTCTTCTTCCATTCTCCGCGCACTTGGGGACTTGACTCGTTGGCGGCTTGAAGGTGACCCGAGGGAGGAGATCGGCAGAGCTCTGTCTTGAGGAAGAAGAAGACTCTGGGAACGAAAAGGTGAGAAATGAGGAGGCCTGGGGATCTGAAAGAGAAGGGATAGATACTACTCTAGAGGGGGGGTGAATAGAGTTGTCAAATTTTGCACTAGACAAAACTTGAAGGTCTACCCAACTCCCTTGGAGTGAATTGCGGAATTAAAAGATTATAGATATAAAATTAACCCTAAAGCCTAACACAAGTGTTGTGCACAGACACAAGCTAACTGTAATTACAGTTAAGGCTTGGAAATCCTAATCAGCAACTAGCAACCTAGTTATATCTATTCACAGCCACAATGCAGGAAATAAACAAGGAAATCCAGACGACACAAGGAATGTTATAGTGGTTCCCCAAACAACTTGGGTACGTCCACTCTTCTACCAACACGGTAGGAATCCACTCAGGTTTTTGATCAGGTGCCCTGCCACCACAAGATCTGCTTCAGGTAGATCTAGAGACCCTTTAGACTTTTGATCAGGTGTCTAAAAACCAAGCACAGGTTTTTGATCAGGTGCCCTACCACCAAGGGATACTTTTGAAGGGAGTAATAACCCTGTACAGGAGGGGGAAAGAAGGTTAAGAAGTCTTCTCTATTTTACAATAGATTAGAGAAGCACAAAAACTTGCACTGAGCTAGAAAGCTCTAAAGAATCAAGGCTCCCCCTAGCTCAAAGATGTCCAGGTGAGGTCTTGCTTCAGTGCAGAAAACTCTTCAGAAAGCTCTGAAGGAAAAACTACAAGAAGATAATAAATAATAAAATTAAAGATCTTCAAGCAGCTATCTTCTTCTTCTTCTTCAAAAGAACTCTGAGTTTGAACTTCCTGAAAGCAGGAGAACTCAGGTTGAAGAAGAGTAGAAGATCTTAACACTTCTCAGTTAGATGAGTATTGCTGAGAGCAGATGACTTGATCTTAATGAAGGCTTGAATGCTTAAGTGAACAACTGGTTAGCTATTAGCTAGCTTGAATCCTTCTTCAAAGGGTCCTTTATATAACAGCAGCAAGCAACGACTCTCTTCAATTTGAATTACTTGTCTTCTTCTGAAACTTGAGACCTGGGCTGCAAATAACACACTGCAAAACAAACTCTGCAGCAAGACATCCTATAAAAGGAATGAACCTCTTTCTAAGAAGCTGCAGGATCAAATCAAATAACAGAAGGACTAAATAAAGTCACATCAGAGAAATACTCTTTATAGCAGAAGGAAGACTTTTCAGTCTAACGGCTATAAAGGACTGTCAGCAGATAAAGTAAAATACAAAGTCAGCTAATAAGACAAACAACTGAAAAGATTTGACTCAGGCAAAAAGGATGGAGCATATATTGCCTGGAAATGTTATCATAAATCAACTGAAAAGATATGCCAGATAATGTATTAATGAATTAAATATAAAAAATAAATACAAAATATAAAGGCAGACAGAAAACGTCGAACGACCTTCGGAGATCGTCGACCGACGCACGGAGATCGTCGAACTATCGGACAGATAGTCGAACGATCCAGATAGTCGAACTATCAAAGGAGATAGTCGAACTATCATAGCAGATAGTCGAACTACCAGAAGATAGTCGAACTATCAGATAGTCGACCTATCAACAGATAGTCGAACTATCAGGGCAAAACAGATAGTCGAACTATCAACAGATAGTCGAGCTATCAGATAGTCGACCTATCAACAGATAGTCGAACTATAAAAAACAAACAGATAGTCGACCTATCAACAGATAGTCGAACTATCAGATAGTTGACCTATCAACAGATAGTCGAACTATCAAAAACAAACAGATAGTCGACCTATCAACAGATAGTCGAGCTATCAGATAGTCGACCTATCAACAGATAGTCGAACTATCAAAAACAAACAGATAGTCGACCTATCAACAGATAGTCGAACTATCAACGCAGAACAGATAGTCGAACTATCAACAGATAGTCGAGCTATCAGATAGTCGACCTATCCAAGCAGATAGTCGAACTATCAAGGCACACAGATAGTCGAACTATCAACCGATAGTCGAACTATCCACACAGACTGAAAGTCGAACAACTGATAGACGATCGTCGAACAGTTAGTCGATGATAGTCGAGCGGCGTTCGACGATAGTCGAACGAACAAACTACTTAACCAAATTCTCAATCTGGAAAAGTGAGGACTCTACAGCTAGACTACTAACCATTGACCATAGATATTTCTTGGGTCAAGGGACTAAAAAGACAAGACTAAACTCAAATCAAACTAGGGTACCAACAGGATCCTTTTATAGCCTCTGGGAGGTGGTTATGGCGGGCCCCCCCCCAGTAACTTGGTGGCTTAGTGGGTGGTTACCTGTAGATTGGACGACAAAGGATTCTTGGTCATGATCGAACGGTGGCCAACCTGCAAGCAGCGGTGGCGGTTGATTGCGGCGGCGGATGGCGGCCAGCGGCGGCCGGCGGGATACAGCAGCGACCGGCGGCGACCGGGGACAGCGGCGGCGGATAGTGGTCGGCGGCGAGCGGCGAGCGGCGGTGGTCGGCGGGCGGCGGAGGCGGTGGTCGGCGGGCGGCGAAGGCGGCGGTAGTTGTTGAGTGGGGGGCACCATGATCTCTTCTTTTATGGAGATCATGGGGGAGTGGGTTGACCAGTCAAACCCATGATCTCCACCATAGGAGGGATCATGGGGGAGATGGTTAAGTGCACACCAAAGCCTATAAATGAGCTTCACCCCCATCAATTGCCCCCCAGATCCTCTGTTATCGGAGGTTGTCACAAGCGAGAGAATGAGGATTTTCTCTTATTTCCTTCGACTATCACGGTGTCCAGTGACATGCCAGAAATGTCCGCGAGTGGCGCCCGACGAGCCTAGGTAATGTGTTAAAAAATTTATGCGGGAGAGGGTGGATGGCGTGCCCATGGTCGGACGGTGCGACAGCGTGAAAATGTGTGGGCACGCGAGGGGGCGGTTGGACCGAGTTGCGCGAGGTGCCCGTCCGGTCGCGCGCGCTGCAGTGCGTGCGCTGCAATGTGCTGCAGTGCGCGCAATGTAGCGCGCTACAGTGTGCACAGCTATAGCGCGATGTAGTTGTGCGCGCAACTGTAGCGCGCTACAGTGCACGTTGTGCGCGCAACAAGCGTGCACTGCTCCGGAGCAGTGCGCGCAGCTGTTGCGCGCGCGCGTAGCTGTGCGCGAGCAATAGTGCTCCTGCGCAATAATGTGCGTGCTCACCGCACCGCGCCTGTGCGGGGCCTGTAGGGGCTATTTTTATGCGTGCACGTGCACGGGGGGTGGGGGGATCGGTCGATTTCGAGGGTCTCTTTGCTACGGGTTATGCTTCTCACACTGCGTCCAATTTTTCCTTCTTTTGTGCACAGGGCTTGAAGCGTTCTATGAGACCACTGCGTCTGCGCTCTTCTCTTACTGAGGATCAAATCTTTACTTGGAGAAGAAAGTTCGAGCTACCTGCCGATTTGGAAGTGAGAATTCTGCGTGTCGAGGAGAGAGTGCAGAATCCCCCTCGAGGCTAGTTGACAGTCTGTGAGAGCACTTTAAGGTCTGGCTTTCGATTCCCGCCTTGTGAGGAGGTGATCGAGATCTCAAAGTTTTGCGGGGCGTCGATCTCCCATTTCACCTCGTTGGGAGTAGTGTGCCTTATGGGCATGGTTGTTTTCTTCCGTGAGCATGGATGAAGACTTACTTTGGAGTTCTTACGAGAGTTGTGCAATGTCCGCTCCGATGGTGGGGAGCGTGTGGAGATTCACAACAACAAGAGTTGGCTTGATTTCGAGGCTCGGATAGACCGTTGTCACGGGAACACTCTTTTTGGCTACATCAGAAACCCTTGGGTCCTACAAGAGGTGTGGAACACGCTTCCCGATCGTTGTCGTCGCCAGAAGGGCAAGGCACGGGAATTTTCCCCGGTGCTGGGGTTTTCAGAGCACCATGAATTGGCCAACCGCTTGTTCAGTATTTTCTCGTTTGTGGAGGATAAGCGCTTGTTGTAGTATGACATTTCTTCGGATTCTTTGTAGAGTATCGAGGTACCCTCCGATGGTAGTCGTAAGAGAAAAACTAGTGCGGCTTCTTCTAGTGGTGCTGAGATGATGGATAGGGCGACTCCTTCAGTTGCCCGAGATGATACTACCCCTGAGGTTCAGGTACTCGAGCGTCCGGCCCTCCGAGTCCTTCTCCAAAGGCGGCAGCTGGCGGCGGCTTGGTAAGTATTCTTGTTTGTGTGAAATTTTACTTTTCATCTTTTGATGCTAATGTTTATTTTTCCTATGTGCAGGTTGAGACTCAGGGCCGGACTACCGTTACTTGGAATGACCACTTTGTGAGTTTGAAGGACGGGTATTTAGCCCTTGAGGAGAAGCTTAGATCGACGACGAACTTACTCGCCTCCTCGAGGGAGAATCATGCCCGTGTCATTTCACGATTCCGCCAGGTGGGGTCTGGGTTGAAGTCCGAGCTGGAAGATGCACGCGCGACATTGGAGGTTGAGAAGGCACTGGTGGACAGGACCACCCAGATGTTGAAACATTCTCAAGAGGAAGGCACTTGTTTAGACAATCGGCTTCAGGCAGCGAGGGCCCAAGTGGAGATGCAATCTTCTGAGAGCCGTGTGTCGGAGATAAAGGCTGCTAGACTTGCGGAGTTCTTAGAGTCGTTGGAATATATGGGAGATCGTAGCCTGATTGCGGAGGAGGTGTGTGACGATATCTGGTCCAAGGAGGTGGAGCCTCAAGTGGAAGAGGCACGTGAGTTAGGCCTTAGGTGTGGAGCGGCGAAGGCATTTCGTTTTGTCAGTCGACGCATAGGATGTGACACCTCTGGCTTTAGCTTTGACGATGTTTCTGAGGATGAGCGATCTGATGTTGATGCTGCTGATGTGTAGCGGCTGCCTGTATTTTTCCTCCAGTTATTTGTGTCGTCTGTTGCTTTTTTTCTTTGCAGTTGTAGTGGGCGCTCTTGTGCGCCGACCTATATGACATCGTTGTTTTTACGTCATTTTTGCCGTTTTGTTTTCCCTTTATCTCTTTTGAGCATTATTTTTGCAAGTTTTACTTGTGGGAGAGCGTGGGCGTAGTATTTTGTATGGAGTAGACTTGTAACTCCTTTTGTACAGCTTCATCCTGCGGCTTGGTTACCACAAGGGGTGCTTGTGATAGTTTGTACGAGGGTTGCTCGTGGCTTAGTTTGCACGGAGGTTGCTCGCGGCTTAGTCGTGAGGGGGGCAGGCCCCCACAGGGAGTTTGCGCGAGGGTTACTCGCGGATTTTTTTGCACGAAGGCTGCTCATGGCTTCATTGTGAGAGGGGTAAGCCCCCCCGGGGAGTTTGCGCGAGGGATGCTCGCAGCTTTATTTACACGAGGGCTACTCGCGGCTTCATCGTGAGGGGGACAGACCACAATGGGGAGTTTGCGCGAGGGCTGCTCGCGGCTTTGTTTGCACGAGGGCTGCTCGCGGCTTCATCGTGAGGGGGGTAGGCCCCCACGGGAAGTTTGCGCGAGGGTTGCTCGCGGCTTCACCGTGAGGGGGGCAGGCCCCTATGAGGAGTTTGCATGAGGGCTGCTCGGGGCTTTGTTTGCACGAGGGCTGCTCGCGGTTTCATCGTGAGGGGGGTAGGCCCCCACAGGGATTTTGCGCGAGGGTTGATCGCGGCTTTGTTTGCACGAGGGCTGCTCGCGGCTTCATCGTGAGCGGGGCATGGCCCCATGTGGAGTTTGTGTGAGGGTTGCTTACAACTTTGTTTGCACGAGGGCTACTCACAGCTTTATCGTGAGGGTGGCAGGCCCCCTATGGGGATTTTGCGCGAAGGTTGCTCGCGGCTTTATTTGCACGAGGGCTGCTCACGGCTTTGTCGTGAGGGGGGCAGGCCCCCACAAGGAGTTATGTGTGCGTCGTCTTCCTTGTTTGAATAGATAAGATTTGGAGCAATATAATGCAATACTTTAATAAAGATAACTTGTATGGGATCAGGCCCGCGGCTTACACATATCATAGAGTCTTTTTGCTAAAGAATGCGTTACATAATTATAAAAACAGAAAGCAGGAATTCATTGATAAAATCGGCGCAGGTTCTGCGCGTTCCAGGTGCGGGGAAGCATCTTTCCTTCGGCGGTCCGTAACGTGTATGTTCCTGGTTTCACCATTGTTGTGACGATGAAGGGGCCTTCCCATGTAGGAGAGATCTTGTCTCCTTGCGTCCCTTTGCCAGCGGCTTCTAGGGTGCGGAGGACCAAGTCCCCAACATTGATCGGTCGGGGTCTCATCTTGCGATTGTAGTATCGAGCAGTCCATTGTTGGTAGGCCTCAGAGGGGATGGCTGCCTCCTCGCGGAATTCAGAGACCAAATCCAGGTTGTCCCTCAGTGTTTCATCATTCTTCTCGAGGGTTAAGTTGGAAACTGAAAGATCTTATTTTCAAGGTAACTAGTAACCTAGAGGGGGGGTGTGAATAGGTTTGCCTAGGTCTTTTGATAGTCTCTTCAAATCACTTGTTTATTTCTTTTAGCTTTCAGCTTAGAGTGATCTAGAGCTTGTCCTTAGCACCTGCAATTAAGAAAATAAAAGCAAACACAGAAAAGCATTCTTGCCATCTTCATTCCCTAGATTTCGGCTGAGCATTAATTGCTGGTTTTTGAATTCAACCTTGAGGCAGTTATAGAGTAAATAATCTCTCAGCCAGAAAATGAAGAGACACATAAACCTTTCAGTATATAGAAGTGCAGTGCATACAACTCTCTGAAGAAAAAATCAACTGCTCTCAAAAGAAGAAGAAAGAACAATAATCACTATCAAGAGTCTTTCTTCTCCTTCTTTGTTTTCTGGGATCTCAAGTGACAAAAGTATTCAAATCAGTCAAAGGATCTCAAAAAGTAGATCTTACAGCAGAAGGCCAACTCACCCTTTGCAAAGCTTCCACTCCTGAACCATTCAAGATCTCAGGGGGAGATTTGACAACATCACAGAATCCACAAAGTCATCTCATTTTGATTTGATAAAAGAAGACTTCAATCAACCTCTCTTCACCACCTCTGTACAAGATTTTAATTTCCTTCAAAATTATTCTGGTTGAAAGTCTCCTTCAAAAAGACTTGGGTTGGTTTTTGAGCACCTGATCAAAAGCTCATTGATGACAGTCACCTGATCAAAACCTGTAGTGGATTCCTACCTAAAGTGGTAGAAGAGTGGATGTACCCAAGTTTGGGGAACCACTATAAAATTCTCGTGTTGTCTGTGTGGCTGTGATTTTCCTGTGTGCTTGTGCTGTGATATATTTGGCTGTATAGCTTAGTTACCTTTCTCTAATTCACTTGTTGTACTTACGCACTTATACACTTATATCATAGTAACATATTTGATTAAAGACTTGTTATTTCAGCAAAAATAAAAAAGACTTTAAAAACTCTATTCACCCCCCCTAGAGTTGTTCAGAGCTTACCCTATCTTTCAAATACCTCAACTCCGGTTAGCCCCAACTAAGGCTCAACCTTAACAACGACAGCTCATCAGAGCAGGACCCGAGATTATAATAGTAAATTGCAATGAGGATAAGTGTGGTGTTTATGCTGCTTATTTAAAGTGCTGGAATGAAACGTGACCAATATGAAACTGGAGTAGTACTGAATTAAAAGTACTTGACCAGTACGAGACTGGAGTAGAGCTGAATTGAAAGTACTTGACCAGTACGAGACTGGAGTAGAGCTGAATTGAAAGTACTTGACCAGTACGAGACTGGAGTAGGGATGAATTAAAAGTACTTGACCAATACGAGACTGGAGTAGAGCTGATTTAAAAGTACTTGACCAGTACGAGACTGGAGTGGAGCTGAATTAAAAGTACTTGACCAGTACGAGACTGAAGTAGAACTGAATTAAAAGTACTTGACCAGTACGAGACTGGAGCAAAGCTGAATTAAAAGCACTTGACTAGTACGAGACTGGAGTAGAACTGAATAAAAAGTACTTGACCAGTACGACACTGGAGCAAAACATAAAAAAAAGGTTAGTAGTCCAATCACTCCTGTCAGGAGGCTTCAGTCCCATCTTCGTTCTTAGGAAGTTCCCTTGGGTTTCACCCATTATTAAGGTCAATTTGAAATCTGGTTGCGCCTTTTAATCATGGCTTAATGAATTAGGGTTTGTTAGGTGTTACACCCTTATTATTCATCGAGAATAATTCCTAACTCATCACACGTACTCGCACCTTCCGAGCGTGCCAAAATCACCCGAGAGTCGAGGCGCTCGATGGTTTTACGAGACCTCAGAATTCTCGGAGTTTAGTCACTTGCCTTGGCCACTCTTGTCGATAAAATAGTTTAAATTACATATTTGATTTAAAAGGGGAGGTCACACGCTCCAATTTCCACCTTCGGAGGAAAGCGTGCGTGATAATTACCGAGCATGACCCTAGGCTTCTAAAATTTAGGAAAAGTATAAAAACTAGTCACCATGATCCCAAATTTTGATACAACCTTTAAAAGAACATAAAAAGAGCCTAGTAATTTTTTCAAAAAATTTCGGGCAATTTTTGACCCTTAATTTTGCTAAAAGAATTTTATTTAGGCTTTTAAAAATACTAAATCAACTCCAAAAATTTTCAAAATTGTTTTGGAGGAAGCCCTCATCATGGGGAACATTTTTCATGTTGATCACTTTTCCCATAGAGGCCTAGGTTTGGCCCAAATAATTCACAAACTTCTGCCCTTGATTTTGGTCTGCATATAGCAGATCAACTTGATCCTGCGGCTGAGATTGAGCCGCGGGACGTAATTTGTCCTTCTGTCCCCCCACAGAGGATAGGTTGCGGATCTGCTGAGGGGGGCGGTGATGTTGAGGCGGGGCGGAGATTAAGGAAATCACAACCGCCCGATCTTCATCACTTGATCGGGCGGCTGCTGCTCCTTGCCGGCGGTGCAGAGGATGAGCAACCTCCGCCGCCGCCGGCAGGCCGCCGCAAAACTCCGTTGCCGGCCCTGATCAACTCGTCAGGGGCCGGAGACCCTCTAGGCGGCGTTTCGGCGGCCTGCTGCCAAAAAATTCCATCCCGAGAGCTTGGGGTGGCGATGGCTCTGCTCCCGGAGCCACCGCGCCACCCCTGCTCCTTGGGTGGTTGGCCGTCTACTGCACCACCCCCGGCCGGCACACCGTGGGTTTGGCTTCTCGCCGGGGTCGGGCTTCTTGTTGGCGGTTGTCCAGCGGCCTTGCACCGCTGTCCGCCACCGCCAGCTTAAACAGAGCCTTGCTCTATTTTGCGGGTGCCGCCGGAGCTGCATTTTTCGATGGCACCGCCCCTCTCCGCCACTGGGGGTCGCTGCCCCCAGTGTTCTAGCACTCCCCCAGCGCCAACACCGGCACTAGGGAGGGCTTTCCTCCCCGGGCACCACCCAGCCTAGAGCATGGCTCGGGTGGCACAGGAGGCGCTCCGGCCGCCGGGGGGGGGGGGGGGGGGTGGTGCATGCAGCACATCCAGAATGGGGAAGGGGGAAGGAGAAGGCTTGCACCTGGGTCTGGTGGGCTCGGGAGGGGCCAGCCTAATCGGCAATGCCAAAGGTGGCGGTGGTGGAGGGGAGGTTTGCCTTTTCCGGCCACCTGAGCTCCGGCAGAGCCTTGGCAAGGGGAAGGGAGTTGCTCTGTGAGCTGTGAGGAGGATTACATGGAGGGGGATTTATATAGGCTGGAGGGGGAGGGCTTCTACTCCCCTCTAAGATGTGGGATTAATCCCTCCTTAGGGAGGAATTAATCTCCACCCTCCAGCTATCCAAGGATAGCTGGAGGCTCAAACTCATTTCCCCATGTGGGAAATGAGGCTAGCCCCCCCCCCCCATGGGCTTGGGATTTTGTTTGTGGGGGAGGGGAAAGTTAGAGAAGGAGGGGTAGTGGTGGGCCTCCACTTTCCCTAGGGTGGGCTTGCTGGTTGGGGGCCCAAAGGAGAGTGAGGGGGCAAGGACCATCCACCCATGGGGAGGAGGTGGGCCCTTATTTGGAGAAAAATAAAAAATGGGTTTTTAGGGGGAGTTTGACCAAGTCAACCCTAGGGTTGGTCCCCCCTTACTGTTCAAAGCCAAAGTGGGTCCAAGTCGTCGGGGTCGGGTCAAAGTTCGGGTGTCGTGTCATAATTTGTGTGCGCACACTTTTCAGTGCATGACTATGCTTGATTTGACCACGGGTTGACCAATTGTCATCAAAATTGACTGGAACAACTTCTGTTGAATTCGTATTGACCAAATGAGTCCAACGCCACTGACTGGGGTTAAATCGTAGTTTGTTTGGCAAAAGTCTGAAATTTGCGCGCCGCAGCACGCTAAAATGGTCAAAATGTCTAAATCTGTCGTTAGATTTCGGATCATGACTAAAATGATCAAAATGTCTAAAATGACTAAAATACCTCAAAGGCAGCCTGGAACTCGTCCGTCCACTGGAACCCTGCGGTCCTAGCTCCTCTGAGAATCTTGAAGAACGGGAGATACTTGTCTCCGGTCCGTGCCAGGAACCGGGAGAGAACGGTAATTCTTCCATTCAAACGTTGCACATCTTTGATGGAGCGAGGTGCTGACATTTCTTCGAGAGCTTTGATCTTTTCTGGGATAGCTTCTATTCCCCGATGTGTTACCATATATCCTAGGAACTTTTCAGACGTAACCCTGAACGCGCACTTGCTGGGGTTGAGCCTCATACTATACTAGCGGATGATTTTGAAACACTTTTTGAGGTCCTCCAAGTGATCTTCACGATGAATGCTTTTTACATGCATATCGTCCACATACACTTCAATAGTCTTGTCAATAGATCCTTGAAAATTTTATTCATGAGTCGCTGATAAGTTGCTCCTGCGTTTTTGAGCCCAAAGGGGATCACTTTGTAACAGTAGATTCCTTTGTCCATCTGGAACGCTGTGTGCTCTTCGTCTGCAGGATTCATCCAGATCTGGTTATAGCCGGAGTAGGCGTCCATGAAGCTGAGGAGTCGGCGCCCGACGGTCGAATCGACTAACTGATCTATTTTGGGAAGGGGGAAGTTATCTTTTGGGCAAGCTTGGTTAAGGTTGGTGTAGTCCACACACATTCTCCACTTCTCGGAAGACTTCTTTATCATGATGACGTTGGCTAGCCAAGCGGGGTACTCAACCTCCCGGATGAACTAGGCGTCGAGGAGCTTTTGTACTTCTGCTTCAATTGCTTGGAGTCATTCTAGAGTAAAGTTTCGCTTCTTTTGGATGACAGGTTTGCAATCCAGGTTTATGCTGAGGGAATGCTGGATCACTTGAGGATCTA
Source organism: Platanthera zijinensis (assembly GCA_039513925.1). Lineage (NCBI taxonomy): Eukaryota > Viridiplantae > Streptophyta > Magnoliopsida > Asparagales > Orchidaceae > Platanthera > Platanthera zijinensis. The sequence goes on from CM077081.1 coordinate 77,752,971, forward strand.
TGCCAGGCATATCCTCGGTAGCCCAGGAAAAAATATCCTTGTTCTTGCAGAGATAAGTGTTAGTTCCTATTTTCTTACTGTGGCATGAGGGATATAAGCTGGACGGTGCGGGTAGGAGCAGTTAGTGACAGGGGGACTTCGACCAATCCTTCGATAGGCGTTCCCCGCTGCAGGATTGCCTCATCACGTAGATCGAAGTCATCGATATTTAAAGTCATATCTTTGACAAGCTGCGCTTGCTTTGAGTAACAAGTTCTAGCATCCTCTTGATTCCCGTGCACGACTCTGATCCCTCATAAAGTAGGAAACTTCATTGCGAGATGGGGAATCGTGGGGATGGATTTGAAAATGGACTGGACGGGTCTCCCGAAGATTGCGTTGTAGACAGAGCCTGAATCTACTACAACAAACTGGACTTCATGTGTTTCCTGCTTTGGGAACTCCCCCATAGTGACTTGTAGGGTGATCATCCCTAGCACCTAGATGGGATGGTTGTCGAATCTGTGCACTGGTCCCGCGGCTGGGGTCAGATGCTGCTTGGAGAGCTTCATGTTCTGAAGGGTGGAGGAGAACAATTCGACAGAGATTCTGTTGTCGACGAGAATTCGCTTGACATTATAGCAGGGATCTCCTATCCCGACGTTGATCACGAGGGGGTCATGATGAGGTGTTCGGATACCCTCGAGGTCTTCATCTCCAAAAGTTATGGTGATATATTGCCTGCACTTCTTATCGTTATGAATGCCCGTGTGTGTGCATACCGAGAGTATCTGTGCGGAAAGAACGGGCAATCTGGCGATGGTCTCGATGTTTCCGACCATCTGCCTACCACCGGCTCCTCCTTGCAGGGTAGTTTGATGATCTCTGTGCGGACTAGGAGGATCCTTCTGGTCTTGTAGGCGTCCCTACAAAAACCTTCCGAGCTGCCTTAGGAAAATATGACGCTCGATCTCCTCCATCAAGCTGGCACAGTCCTCAGTAGTATGCCCTATGCTTCGATGAAACTCGCAGTACTTGGACTGGTCGTTCCTGGGGTTATGAGCCGGCTGCTTAGGCTGATTCAGGGTCGGCTTATTCTGGATGGCGTAGGGCAAGTTGGTGCGCGTTGTGTTGAGGTGAGTATAATCCTGGGGCGGCTGATCTCTCTGATAGTCACGTCGGCGTTGCCCGTCCCGACATTCTTCCCGGAATCTTCCCTCTTGGCGTTGAGGGGCTGGCTCCTTCTCTCTCTTGCACTTTTGGTTCCCGGTGAACTGTTGACGATGAGCTTCAATAGCCTCGTCGGCTGCGATCTGCTCCTCTACGCGATGGACGAGGTCGAGGTAGCTAGGGACAGTTTCCCTCATTAATGCTGAGTAGAAGCCGCTGGGATGGAGACCCCTAAGGAACACTCCTCACAACAGTTCTGGGTCGATACCTGGGATTTGGCGGGCTTCTGCAGAGAACCTGCGGAAGAAGTCCTTCAAAGACTCTCCTTCGTTCTTGCAGATACCTAATAAGTGGGAGGGATCGTGGACGATCCTCCGATTTGCTATGAACTGATCCGCAAACTGTCTTGTTAGTTCTGTGAAGTTGGGAATGGTGCCCACCCTCAAGGAGTGAAACCATGTATGGGCCTACCCATTGAGAGTGGCTGGGAACACTTGGCAGAGTAATTGATCATGTGGGTTATAGATCCTCATGATAGTAGCGAAGTGGTTGGCATGCTCCAAGGGATCGTCCGTCCCGTCGAACGTCTTGATATTTGGTAGCTTGAAACCATGAGGAGTTGGATGATCTAGGATCTGCGGTGCGAGGGGGAGCCTTGGCCGAGTGGTCGACGAGTATGAGTATCCCGTCAGCCGGCTTGCTGGTATTCTTCAGCGATCACCTCCTAGATTTCTTCCCGGGTGAACCTCTCGAGTGGGGGAAGTCGGGCCTCGTCTTCACAGTTGTGGCGGTGTCGCCCAGTTTGAGTTCCTCCATGAGCTGGGTGAGTGGAGTTGGCGTTAGAGTATTATCCAGGCACCTCTTATCTTGGAGCTTCCTGCGTCCTACCATTATTTGGTTGTGGCGGATTAACTGGTGCTAGAGTAGGAGCAGGAGGTGCTCCCCGATTCCTGAGCAGTGCAAGTATTTTAGTTTGCTACTCCTCCATATGTCGAACTCACCCCTCGAGGGAGGTGACAGGCACGAAAGCGGCCTCAGCGGTCAATGGCACGTCCACCAGAGAGTGGGAGCATGTTGGTTCAGCGTGTCCCTCTAGGACGGATCCTTCAGTTGTGCGGGTGCTTCTTTTCGCCATTGCAGCAGAACTTGGACGTTGTAAAGGTGGAAATCTTGACTTCTGAAGGATGTTAGGAATCGTGGTTCCCACATACGGTGCCAAACTATTGCGGGCAAACTCGGCGTCCTGGTCGGACTGGAATAAACTGGACCGCCTTAGCTCTCGGGACGGTCGAGCGCGCACACAGTCAGTAAAAAGAACGAATTGACACAAGATATTTTTACGTGGAAAAACCCCTAAACTGGGTAAAAAACCATGTGACCGGATCTGTGTCGGTCAAAGTCCACTGTTTGCTTGCGGTTATAGGGCGTTTGGGGAATCGAGGGCGATAGGCTGCTCCTCGTTACAACTTAGAGATGAGAGAGAATTTCCTGACTCGCAACGGGCAACAGGCTGCACCGAAGGAGTGCTAAATTCTAACTTGGTGTCTAGCGCGTTCAAGCGTTGGCGGTGGTTGTCTTCTTCCATTCTCCGTGCACTTGAGGACTTGGCTCGTTGGCGACTTGAAGGTGACCCGAGGGAAGAGTTCGACAAAGCTTTGGCTTGAGGAAGAAGAAGACTCCGGGAGCGAAAAGGTGAGAAATGAGGAGGCCTGAGACTCTTTTTATAGCCTTTGGGAGGTGGTTATGGTGCCCCCCCCAACTAACTTGGTGGCATAGTGGGTGGTTACCTGTAGATCGGACGGCGAAGGATGCTTGGTCATGATCGAATGGTGGCCAACATGCAAGCGGGGGCGGCGGTTGACAGCGGCGGGATGCGGAGGCGGGGGCCTGCGGTCGGCGGCGGTTGCGAGCGATGGCGGCGGGCGGCGGCGGCGGCGGACGGTGGCCGGCGGCGGCGGGCGACGGCGGCGGGCGGCGACCGGCGGTGGTCGGCGGGTGGCAGCGGCGGCGGCGGTAGTTATTGAGTGGGGGCACCATGATCTCTCCTTTTATGGTGGAGATCATGGGGGAGTGGGTTTGTTAATAATTAGTTTTTTTAATGTATGGACTGTTTTTTTATCGTTTCTTTGTTTTTTCATGGGCCTTAATGTTGGAGGCCGTTTTTTGGAGTTTATTTCCCTTCAATAGCTGTAGACGTTTTGCCTTAAATGGTTTAGGAGTTATGATTTAATTAGGTGTTAATTATTTAGGCGTTTCTTTGTATAACTCCAGCTATATAATGGAGTTGTATTGCTGAATGAAATTATAAGGAAAAAATTACAAAGCTTTCTTTCTCTACCAGCTTTCTTCCACCAGTTTTTTTTGTTGAGCTCTAACACTTTGTATCAGAACCAGCCATCGCCGCCATAGATAGCCATCGTTCTCAGGAGGAGATCGATGACGACATCTTTGAAAAACATTGTGCTCAAATACGCGGTGCTCACGAGGAGCAACTGTAACGACCCCATCCGTTAGATGACGTATAGTAGAAGGTCCGGCCGGGGCCCCACACTATATGCCACAAACAGACGGTGAGGTCACAGGATAATACCAAACCAAATACGAATCCTAACTCAGAGCATTCTAGCGGAAGCTTTAAGTTACAACTTTGAACTCTTAACCGGAATGTCCAATATATAAAACCACATTTATATATATACCACGGAATGTACACAACCACAAGAGTTTGGCCTTAAGGCCTTACAGTTCCTCTGAACATACATCATGTTTTACAAACCTCGGCGCGCAGGCCGGCCATACATGAGTACAAAGAGAAAACAAAACAATGGCTTAGCCTTCCAGGCTAGCCGCAGCAGCAGCAGCAACAGCAGTAGGGCTCTCCCGCCCATCACTTACCACTTGGCTCTCCAGCACCTGCACGGGAACAACCCACCCAACCGGTGGCAAACAATGCAACGGTCAGCATTCAGCTGACCCAATTATAACAATCCTACCCCTTTCTCGGGGCATGAGCATTCTTTCCCTGCAAGCATGGCATCATCAATAGCAACTATGTGCGCGCAGGCACATTCAAGCCATCACAACCATCGGCCACCCGGCCCGACAGTCCGTGCACTCAGGGCACATTTTCGGTGTACCGGAATACCAGGGTCAACACCACCGTCTACACGGTATTTGAGCATTTCTAGTCTTTCCGGCGCGCGGGCCTAAGACTCTCATTAGGCGCTCCAACAAAACCTATACCAGGCTTCCAAGTCGGACGGACCTAACGCAGGTACGGATCAGCCACCCCCCGTTGCTCAAGTCGCCGAGCCACCTCGAATACGGAAGTATCCATGGCATTTTATAGGCGCGGGTCGGTTTCACCTTTCCTGTTCGGCACTCAGCCTTTTCAACGAGTTGCAGCCCAACGGCTCAACTACTCACAAAGTGGCAACGTACGGCCACAAGAGTTGCCGCCAACCCTCTTCATTTCCTGGACATCGTCCAGTACTTCCTGCCGCACCAAGCAACAGGTAGGAACAAGGCATCACAAGCCATAGGCATCACAAGCCATTATCACGGAGCCTTCTCCGATATGCAAACAAGCATCACCAATCCAGATTCCATCCAGATGGGCTTCACACAGCATGCCTAGAGCCGTACTCCAATTCCGGCCTCTAACAAGGGGGACTTCACATATCTACCCCAAGGGAAACCACAACCCACCGCACACTCGCGGGGAAGGGCTTTCCCTATGCAATGCAGAAAAGAAGGACTTCACATGTCCAAGGAGGGAGATCGTTACCCTTGTCGATCTCTTTGGTGCCATCGCAAACTAGCCGGTGAGAAAGAACCGCAGCAGCCTTGCCGTCACAACGCCGGCTTCGGATCGCGAATCGAACCACGGGAGCTCCGCCGGTGGCTTGGTCTCCTCCTCCTTCTTCCTCTCTTTCTCTCTCTTTTCTCTTCCTTAAGAATAATGAAGAATGGCTTTACCTCCTTCTCTCACGACTTAGCCAGCCCAAGAAACCACCTGAGCCTTTGGATCAAAAGAGAGGAAACTGAACGGCCAAGATTTCCCCAGAATTTCACTTTTTGGCCGACACGGCCTGTGACACGCCCGTGTCACAGGCCGTGTACCCCTTAAACGGTGCACACAGCTTGAACCGACTGAACAACACGGGTCATCGACACGCCCGTGTCGGACCTGACACGCCCGTGTCAAACCTGAGACACGCCCGTGTCTCCTGCTCCATCGAGCTGCAACCAGAACACGGGTCGGAACACGGCAGCTGACACGCCCGTGTCCAGCCTGACACGCCCGTGTTCCCGGCCGTGTTCAAGGCCGTGTCCGGCTCTGCCTGGAATAGGCCAATCTTGCAAAATAAATAGAACACGCCCTGGGACACGCCCGTGTCCCAGGCCGTGTCACCCGACACGCCCTGGGACACGCCCGTGTCCCAGGCCGTGTAACCTGACCTGCTACTCAAATTTCAAGTTGAGTCTTTTGGGGCCTTTTTGGGGTGTTACAACCCTCCCCCCTTATCAAAAATTTCGTCCCGAAATTTGCACGGTAAGGAAAGAAAACCAGCAATGCTATAAGCATGTTATAACAAAAAGTACACGGTCTACAGTTTATACAAATAACTCGGGAAACTCAGCTCGCATGGTCTGCTCCCGCTCCCATGTTAGCTCTTCACGGCCACAATTGTCCCATCGGACCTTGACCATCCCGATCACTTTGTTCCGCAACTGTTTCTCGGCTCGATCCTCGATCCGAATGGGTCTAACCCTCGTCGTTAGCCCATACTCGACCGGTACCCGATCAGCCTCCACGACTTGAGCTGGATCCTTTACCGCCTTACGAAGGACTGAGATGTGAAACACATCATGTAATCCACCCAAGTCCGCTGAAAGTGCTAGTCGATAAGCAGCCTCCCCAACACGCTCCACCACCTCAAACGGACCAAGATACCTCGGACTTAGCTTTTTCAAACGCCGAATCCTGGACACACCTTTGAAGGGTTTGATCTTCAAATATACCCAATCACCCACCGCGAACTCCACGTTCCGGTGCTTGGCATTGTAGTACTTGGCTTGACGATCTTGGGCTATCAATAGCCTCTCCCGAATAGAGCGGATGAGCGAAGTAGCTTCTTCGACTTCCTTTTTCCCATTCAGCTTCGATTCGCCTGCTTCTGCCCAAGCTAACGGTGTACGGCATTTCCGACCATACAACGCCTCAAATGGTGCCATACCAATACTCGCTTGGTAGCTGTTATTATAGGCAAATTCAACGAGAAATATATAATCTTCCCATTTCTTACCAAAGTCTAGGACGCACATGCGGAGCATGTCCTCCATCGTCCTGTTGGTTCGTTCAGTCTGGCCATCCGTCTGGGGATGAAAGGCCGTACTAAACGCTAATTTTGTACCCAACATTTGATGAACGAGTCGCCAATCATTCGATGTGAACCGCCCATCACGGTCACTAACGATGCTCCGGGGAACACCGTGCAGTCGAACAACCTGCTCCACATACAGCTTGGCCAAGGTTTCCACTGAATCGTCTCTTCTGTTTGGAAGGAAGTGCGCCACTTTCGTCAACCGGTCCACAATCACCCAGATGGAATCATGACCGCGTTGAGATCTCGGCAACCCGTGCACGAAATCCATCGAAATATCATCGAACTTCCACTCCGGAATAGGTAACGACTTCAGGAACCCGCCAGGCTTCTGGCATTCTGCTTTCACCAACGCACAGGTGTTGCATTTCGCCACATAACGAGCCACATCTTTCTTTAGTCCGGGCCACCAGAACAGCTTTTTCATGTCCCTGTACATCTTTGTGCTCCCTGGGTGAACTGAGTACTTTGCACAGTGAGCTTCGTACATCAACTCTTCCCTCAGTTTACCCACACTTGGGACGCATACTCGACCATTTCTCCGTAACAACCCGTTATCCCAAGAGAATTGATCATCCGGCCCATCTTTAGCATAGCGCTGGAGACTTTCATCAAGCTCCGTTGCTCGCCGAATTCTGTCCGTAAGGTCATACTGCACCTCCGTCCAATTCAAGCACGCATCGGTTGACGCACCCTTGTCAACACACGATATCTCCATTGCCTCCAATTCTTGGATCAAACGCTGATCATGCCTCTGCAACCAGCTTGCCCGTACCGGAGTCTTCCGACTCAAAGCATCAGCGACCACATTTCCCTTCCCGGGAGTATAGTGAATCTCGAAGGTGTAGTCCCCGAGGAACTCCATCCATCTTCGTTGTCGCATATTCAAATCCTTCTGATCCAACAAATACTTTAGGCTCTTGTGATCCGTATAGATATCCACTTTGACGCCATATAGATAGTGCCGCCACAACTTGAGCGCAAAGATTACCGCCGCCAACTCCAAATCATGGACGGGATAATTCCGCTCATGCACTTTCAACTGACGCGAGCCATAAGCAATCACTTTCCCAAACTGCAGAAGAACGCAGCCTAAGCCGCTCCCAGATGCATCACTATAGATCTCATACCCATCGGTACCACATGGCGATGTCAACACAGGCGCCGTGGTCAAACGACTCTTCAAGTCTTCAAAAGCTCGAGCGCACTCCGGCGTCCATATGAACTTTTGATCTTTTCTCGTCAGCGTGGTGAGAGGTAAAGCAATCCGTGAGAAGTTCTCCACAAACCGTCTATAGTAGCCCGCAAGTCCAAGGAAGCTCCTGACCTCGGCCACTGAAGACATCACTGGCCAATCTCGGATGGCACTTATCTTCAACGGATCCACCGCGATACCCTCTCCACTTACCACATGGCCTAAAAAGGCTACTGAAGAGAGCCAGAACTCACACTTTGAGAACTTGGCAAAAAGTTTATTCCTCTGCAGGGTATGCAAGACCAACCGCAAATGGTTTGCGTGATCCTCTTCCGACTGAGAGTATACTAAGATGTCATCGATAAACACAATAACAAACAAATCCAAGTACTCTCGGAACGTTCGATGCATTAGGTCCATAAATATCGAAGGCGCATTACATAGGCCAAACGGCATTACCGTGAACTCATAATGACCGTAGCGTGTTCCAAACGCTGTCTTGGGAATGTCACCTTCCCGAATCCTTAGCTGATAATATCCCGATTTCAGATCCAACTTGGAATAGACCGTTGATCCCGCCAGCTGATCAAAAAGGTCATCAATCCGTGGGATCGGATACTTGTTTTTCTCCGTCAGCTTATTCAACTCGCGGTAGTCAATACACAACCGTAAGCTACCATCTTTCTTTTTCACAAAGAGAACAGGCGCGCTCCAAGGTGACATACTTGGGCGTATATATCCCTGCTCCAACAACTCTTGCAGTTGGACTTTCAACTCAGCCATCTCTTTTGGCGCGACGCGATATGGAGAGCGGGCCACAGGTTTCGCACCTGGCACCAACTCAATAGAGAAGTCAATCTCCCGCTGGGGTGGTAACCCCGGAAGATCTTTAGGAAACACATCGGCAAACTCTGACACAACTGGCACTTCACCGACACTGGCCTTTGGCTCAACAGCCTGAATTAGCGTGAAGAATAACTCCGTGCCCTTCCGCACAGCATTGACGACTTGGAGTGCAGACAACAACGTTCCGCCAACTCCTCGCATACCAGCGAACTTCGTCACAAGCCCGGTATTCTGGCCCAGTGTAATCTCTTTGGAGTTGCAATCAATAAAGGCACGCTGCTCCGAGAGCCAGTCCATACCAAAGATCACATCAAACTCCGATAACGGTAGCACAGCTGCACTCAAACCGAAATCCCGACTTCCTATTTGCACATCCACATCGCAAGCCCTATCCGCAAGCATCACACAGCCATTCGGCAATAGCACCCTTGTACTATCCACCGTCACATGACTCGGTACCCCAATGCGAGATACGAAATCCTCAGACAGAAAAGAATGCGAAGCACCCGTATCAAACAGGGCTCTCGCTAAGTTATTCCGAATCAGGACAAAGCCTGCAGCACACACACATCACTTTGCTTAATCGCTTCCTGTTGGCCAAGTTGATAGATTCGGGGCTGCGCCTGGGAAGCAGAGGAATCCACCACCGCTTTGCCCTTCTCAGCATATGACGCACCCGTCTTCTTTTCCCCTTTGGGCTGCACAACTCGACAGTCACGAGCAATATGCCCCACCCGGCCACAGTTATAGCACGTACGAGCATCCGGCCTTGATGTCGCTCCCGACACAACGGTCGTAGTTACTTGCCCAGATGGCTTGGACCTCTTGCCCCCTTTCTTCTGGTAAAACGACTTGCCTGGGCGAGGTGCTTGAAACTCTGGCTTAGACACCACCAAGCCCTTATTCCCTTGCACTCGCCTCATGTCCTTCTCCAATGCGCACGCAGTATCCACCAACGCCTGAAACCCTTGGCTCACAGAACTCGAAAGCAGGAATCGTAACTCATCCCGCAATCCTTCATAGAACCGATTCGTTTTCCTTTGGTCATCCGCGAAGATTGTTCCCGCATATCGTCCCAACCTGGTAAACTCGTGCAAGTAGATCTCCACACTATCGTCCCCTTGCTTTAACCGTTGGAACTCATTTTCCATAGCAATACGTTGCGCCGCTGGGACATGTTTTGCCAGAAAGATTCGAGAGAACTCCTCAATCGACACTTGTGTTAATTGCCTGCCCGCCAAGTGGTGTAGCTCTACCTCATCCCACCACAACCGCGCCTCTCCTTCCAACATGAAGGTGGCCAAGGTGACCTTGAGAGTTTCCTCCGCCCTGATCGCTGTCATTACCCTCTTGACACGCGACAACCAATCTTCCGCCTGCGTTGGGGATCCCATTCCCGCAAACGTCGGAGGACTGAAGCTCATGAATTGCTTCAACTGTCGGTCAGCTGCTCGTGGATCTACAGCCTCAACCGGCTCGGGTCTTACATCCACACGAACTGGCGCTACCGCCGGCTGCGCTTGCCCGGTCGGCTGAATCATGGCAAATAGCGCCTCAGCCACTAAACGAACAGTTTCCGCAGATGGAGGAGGGGTTGGCACCTCAGCTGGTGCCGCACTCTCATCAGAACGCTGGGGCTCAGACTGCCCAGCACCACTACGTGTCACCTATAGGTGGACAAGACACACATTAGCGAACGTATGCAAGCAAAACAACACAAAAAGGAACGCGCAGATTCCTCAAACAAGAGTTTGTACATTCCTTAATGGACATTCCAGAGTTCATTAGCGTTACAGCAGGTCGCACAAACACGTGCTCACCACCCCACAAAAGAATTCGTCCACGAATTCGAAAGAGGAAGACCGACGAAAAGCTGATACCAAAATGTAACGACCCCATCCGTTAGATGACGTATAGTAGAAGGTCCGGCCGGGGCCCCACACTATATGCCACAAACAGACGGTGAGGTCACAGGATAATACCAAACCAAATACGAATCCTAACTCAGAGCATTCTAGCGGAAGCTTTAAGTTACAACTTTGAACTCTTAACCGGAATGTCCAATATATAAAACCACATTTATATATATACCACGGAATGTACACAACCACAAGAGTTTGGCCTTAAGGCCTTACAGTTCCTCTGAACATACATCATGTTTTACAAACCTCGGCGCGCAGGCCGGCCATACATGAGTACAAAGAGAAAACAAAACAATGGCTTAGCCTTCCAGGCTAGCCGCAGCAGCAGCAGCAACAGCAGTAGGGCTCTCCCGCCCATCACTTACCACTTGGCTCTCCAGCACCTGCACGGGAACAACCCACCCAACCGGTGGCAAACAATGCAACGGTCAGCATTCAGCTGACCCAATTATAACAATCCTACCCCTTTCTCGGGGCATGAGCATTCTTTCCCTGCAAGCATGGCATCATCAATAGCAACTATGTGCGCGCAGGCACATTCAAGCCATCACAACCATCGGCCACCCGGCCCGACAGTCCGTGCACTCAGGGCACATTTTCGGTGTACCGGAATACCAGGGTCAACACCACCGTCTACACGGTATTTGAGCATTTCTAGTCTTTCCGGCGCGCGGGCCTAAGACTCTCATTAGGCGCTCCAACAAAACCTATACCAGGCTTCCAAGTCGGACGGACCTAACGCAGGTACGGATCAGCCACCCCCCGTTGCTCAAGTCGCCGAGCCACCTCGAATACGGAAGTATCCATGGCATTTTATAGGAGCGGGTCGGTTTCACCTTTCCTGTTCGGCACTCAGCCTTTTCAACGAGTTGCAGCCCAACGGCTCAACTACTCACAAAGTGGCAACGTACGGCCACAAGAGTTGCCGCCAACCCTCTTCATTTCCTGGACATCGTCCAGTACTTCCTGCCGCACCAAGCAACAGGTAGGAACAAGGCATCACAAGCCATAGGCATCACAAGCCATTATCACGGAGCCTTCTCCGATATGCAAACAAGCATCACCAATCCAGATTCCATCCAGATGGGCTTCACACAGCATGCCTAGAGCCGTACTCCAATTCCGGCCTCTAACAAGGGGGACTTCACATATCTACCCCAAGGGACACCACAACCCACCGCACACTCGCGGGGAAGGGCTTTCCCTATGCAATGCAGAAAAGAAGGACTTCACATGTCCAAGGAGGGAGATCGTTACCCTTGTCGATCTCTTCGGTGCCATCGCAAACTAGCCGGTGAGAAAGAACCGCAGCAGCCTTGCCGTCACAACGCCGGCTTCGGATCGCGAATCGAACCACGGGAGCTCCGCCGGTGGCTTGGTCTCCTCCTCCTTCTTCCTCTCTTTCTCTCTCTTTTCTCTTCCTTAAGAATAATGAAGAATGGCTTTACCTCCTTCTCTCACGACTTAGCCAGCCCAAGAAACCACCTGAGCCTTTGGATCAAAAGAGAGGAAACTGAACGGCCAAGATTTCCCCAGAATTTCACTTTTTGGCCGACACGGCCTGTGACACGCCCGTGTCACAGGCCGTGTACCCCTTAAACGGTGCACACAGCTTGAACCGACTGAACAACACGGGTCATCGACACGCCCGTGTCGGACCTGACACGCCCGTGTCAAACCTGAGACACGCCCGTGTCTCCTGCTCCATCGAGCTGCAACCAGAACACGGGTCGGAACACGGCAGCTGACACGCCCGTGTCCAGCCTGACACGCCCGTGTTCCCGGCCGTGTTCAAGGCCGTGTCCGGCTCTGCCCGGAATAGGCCAATCTTGCAAAATAAATAGAACACGCCCTGGGACACGCCCGTGTCCCAGGCCGTGTCACCCGACACGCCCTGGGACACGCCCGTGTCCCAGGCCGTGTAACCTGACCTGCTACTCAAATTTCAAGTTGAGTCTTTTGGGGCCTTTTTGGGGTGTTACAGCAACTACGGCGTCTGGGCTATCAGAATGAGGGGGATCCTCGATGTTCAAGATGCATTGGAGGAGGTGGAACCAATCGATCTGACGGCGACAGTGGATGCGAAAAAGAACAAAATAGCTTTTTCGGCCATCCAACAAGCACTTCCAGATGACGTTCTCCAGATGGTTGCGGAGAAGAAAACTGCGAAGGAGATATGGGACATGCTTAGGATCATGTACCAAGGCGCGGACCGCGTCAAGGATGCAAAGATCCAAACTCTACAGACGGAGTTTGAGATGCTTCGCATGAAGGAGACGGATTCAATAAATGATTTCACAATGAAGCTCACCACCAACGTCAACATGCAAAGGGCGTTGGGAGGAGAGGTAGCGGAGGTTGCGGTTGTGAAGAAGTTCTTGCGATCCGCCCCATCGAAGTTCGTCCAGATTGCTTCGACGATAGAGCAATTTGGCGACTTCACGACGATGACCGTGGAGGAGGTTGTCGGTCGTCTCAAGACTCATGAAGAATGTGTTGGTGGGGCTACCAACAAAGACGAGGAGAAACTCCTTTTGATGATATGGGAGTTTATGGATCGTGACAAGAAGCCATCCAATGGTGGAAGACACCAAATCGGCGACCGTGGAGGCCGTGGCCATAGACGAGGGCGAGGCGGAAAACATCGCAACAACAACCGACGGGAAGGTCAAGATCTCAATAATGGTGTTAAAGACAAGTCAAAAGTCGAGTGCTTCTATTGCCACAAGATGGGCCACTTTGCCGCGGAGTGCCGCTCAAAGAAGAGGGACAATGAGGAGAAAGCGCACATGGCTGAAGCCTTCGAGGATCTTAAACCGGCCCTATTATTGGCGGAGGGGGAAGAATATCACTCAAAAATGGTATGTTCTAATCTTCTCCTTAATGAAGAGAATGTGCAACCAAGCATTTTTCAAGGCGACGTGGAGAAATCAGATTGGTACCTTGATACAGGGGCTAGCAACCATATGACGGGTTGCAAGGATTACTTCTCCTCGCTAGATGAGACGGTGAGAGGCAAGGTGAAGTTTGGCGATGGATCTTCGGTGGAGATATGTGATCGTGGAGCAGTCTTCTTCAAAGACCAGAAGGAGAAGCACAAAGTCTTTTCCAACGTCTACTACATCCCGAAACTCCGCGCAAACATTGTAAGTTTGGGACAATTGGAGGAGAACGTATGTAAGATCGTCATGGAGGATAGATTCTTGTGTCTATTAAATCAAGAGAGGCTTATCTTGGCGAAGGTGGAGAGGTCCAAGAATCGTCTCTACATCCTAAATATGAAGACGGATGCTCCGGTGGCCTTGCTAACGGAGAAATACAAAGACGAGGTGTGGTTATGGCAGGCTAGATGGGGACATCTCAATTTTCGGGCACTTCATGATATGGGGCGTTTCAAGATGGTGGAGGGGATGCCCTCCATTGAGCACTCACAAGAACTTTACGACGGGTGCTTGGTGGCGAAGCAAAGGCGATTACCATTTCCGAACGTTGCGGCTGATCGTGCATCAATTCCTCTTCAATTGGTGCATGGAGATTTGTGCGGACCCATCAATCCGGCCACCCCAGGAGGTAAACACTACTTCTTCTTGCTAGTAGATGATCATAGCAGGTTTATGTGAGTGGAGTTATTAAAATCCAAGGACGAGGCCATGGATGCATTCAAAAGGCTAAAGGCTCGAGCGGAGATGGAAACGAAGTTCAAAGTGAAGGGATTCCGTAGCGATCGAGGTGGGGAGTTCACCTCCAAGGGGTTTGATGCCTATTGTGAGGAAGTCGGGATCAAACAATTCCTCATAGCCCCTTATTCTCCGCAACAAAACGGCGTGGTGGAGTACCGCAATCAAACAGTCATGGGGATGGTTCGGAGTCTTCTCAAGTGCAAAAACGTGCCTATGAAGTTTTGGGGAGAAGCGTTGGCAACCGCGTTGTATCTTCTCAACCGGGTGGCTACTCATAGTGTTGTTGGAAAGACGCCTTACGAGGCATTCTACGGAAGGAAACCAAAAGTGCACCACCTTCGCACTTTCGGTTGCCTTGCATATGCGAAGACGACGAAGCCAAATCTCACAAAGCTAGCGGATAGAAACACGTGCATGGTGTTTATCGGCTACGAGGCAGGTTCTAAAGCCTATCATCTGTTCAACCAAGCAACAGACAAACTGGTGATCAGCCGGGATGTTGTTTTCCACGAAGAGGCGAAGTGGGAGTGGGAGGAGAAAAGCCTTGAGGAGCTCTTTGTCTAAGGTCCAATTTTTTCCTCAAAAGAGGGATCTGAAGGTGGATTTGGAGATCAGCTATAATTTGGCCCCCAAAATTTGGAGGCAATCGGAGCTGGAACAAGTGCTGCCGCAGCCCAATCAGGTGCGTCCGATGCACCCCGGGCTGCTTCGGGTGTGAACCTCGAGACTCCATCTCTTGTGCACGACAACGCCCCAACAACTCCACCGCATCTTCAGTTGGGATCTCCTACCTCATCAACTTCACAGAGCGAGTCTTCTTCCGACTCGAGCAGACCGATTCGATTTCGGTCGCTTGAAGAGATCTACGGCAAAATTGAGGACATGGAATTGCAGCGGGAAGAGGCTGGACTTTTCCTCTTCGCAGCAGGAGAGCCAACAACGTTTGAAGAAGCCAAAAATGAACCATGTTAGACACGAGCTATGGAGGAGGAGCTAACTTCCATCCGGGACAATGACACTTGGGAACTCACCACCCTTCCCAATGGTCATAAGTCCATTGGACTCAAGTGGGTCTTCAAGACAAAGCGAGATCCGAAGGGGAACATCATGAAGCATAAAGCTCGGCTTGTGGCGAAGGGGTATATGCAGCGACATGGGGTTGATTTCAACAAGGTGTTTGCACCCGTGGCGAGATTGGAGACGGTCTGTTTGCTCATTGCTTTGGCAGCAGAGGAAGGATGGGACATCCACCACATGGATGTCAAATCAGCGTTTCTCAACGGGGATCTAGTCGAAGAGGTATACGTCTCTCAACCCCTAAGTTTTGTCATTGCCGGAGAAGAGCACAAGGTGCTGAAACTCAAGAAGGGGTTGTATGGCCTTCGACAAGCCCCGCGGGCTTGGAATTTCAAGTTGGATCAAAGTCTATCCTTATTGGGCTTTGAGAGGAGTCCGACTTAGCACGTCGTTTACAAGCGAGTTGTGGGAGATTCCAACTTACTGGTTGGAGTCTATGTGGATGATCTCATCATCACCAGGTCAAGCGGCGTGGAGGTGAACAAGTTCAAATCTCAGATGAAGGAAATTTTCTGCATGAGTGATCTCGGATTGCTAACTTACTACTTGGGGATAGAGGTAACCCAAACGCCTCAGGAAATCACCTTTTGTCAGTCTTCGTATACATTAAAAATTCTTGAGAAATTTGGGATGTGAGACTGCAATAGCGCTTAAGTTCCAATGGAACCAAGGCTAAAATTGAGCAAGGCCGGCGATTATCCTTTGGTGGATCCTATGGAGTATAGAAGTGCAATAGGATGCTTGAGATATTTGGTGAATATGCATTCGGATATTGCATATACTGTTGGGATAGCGAGCAGGTTCATGGAGAAGCAAAATACCCGGCATTTTGCGGTGGTGAAGCAGATTTTGCGGTATCTGAAAGGTACAAGCGGGTTTGGTCTTTCTTATGAAAGGAATCTTTGTGGAGGAACGAAACTAGTTAGCTACTGCGATAGTGACCATGGAGGGAGCATTGATGATAAGAAGAGCGCTACAGGAGTTGCATACTTCCTAGGCCAGAACATCATCACTTGGATGTCACAGAAGCAACGGGTTGTAGCCTTATCTTCTTGCGAGGCCGAATATATATCAACTTCGATTGCGGCACAGCAAGGAGTATGGTTACTCAACCTACTTGATGATATTCAGAAGCGGATTAGGTGTAAAGCAACTCTCTTTGTTGACAACAAGTCGGCAATTGTACTAGCCAAGAACCTCGTGTATCATGATCGGTCAAAACACATTGATACTCGTTACCACTACATTTGAGACTGCGTGGAGCGTGGGATGATTGAGGTCGAGTATGTACATACTAACGACCAGCTTGCTGATATATTCACTAAGGCACTCGCAAGGAACAAGTTCGTTGAAATACGGGAGCGATTTCGAGTGTGTGACGTGAATGACATTCTAATTAGGGGTTGAATGTTAATAATTTGTTTTTTTTAATGTCTGGACTGTTTTTTTACCGTTTCTTTGTTTTTTCATGAGCCTTAATGTTGCAGGCAGTTTTTTGGAGTTTATTTCCCTTCAATAGCTGTAGACGTTTTGCCTTAAATGGTTTAGGAGTTATGATATAATTAGGTGTTAATTGTTTAGGCGTTTCTTTGTATATCTCCAGCTATATAATGGAGTTGTATTGCTGAATGAAATTATAAAGAAAAAATTATAAAGCTTTATTTCTCTACCAGCTTTCTTCCACCAGTTTTTTCGTTGAGCTCTAACAGGATTGACCAGTCAAACTCATGATCTCCACCATAGGAGGGATCATGGGAGAGATGGTTAAGTGAACGCCCAAGCCTATAAATGAGGCTTCACCCCCATCAGTGAAAACTTTTCTTTCTCTCGCGTAAGAACCTCGTTGGAACCGATACCCCCAGCCAACTCTAGACAGAAAAATCATCAATCTCATTGGAACTCATACTCAATGTCGGTACTGGATAGAAAAAGGTATTCCTCATGCAAGGTTATCAGGATCGAGATCCAAGATGAGATCATTTTGAGGTTGGATCAGATCGAATGGTAGGATTGGATCGAGGACTGCTTTATAAAATCTGGATCTCGTAGGATCGTAAAATCCTATGATTCGGATCGCGATCCTGAAAACCATGTTCTCATGCCATCCATTTCCTTCTCTCACGCAACAATTTCATCTGATCCACGAAATTATCTTCCAATCAGTCTTTTTTGCCGAATATAACTTGGGCACTATTTGGGGGGAAATTATTGGAACCGGAGCCCGTTTGGAAATCTAGGTCCGGGTTTAACCCGGTAGCGACGCGTGACGCGATCATAGCGGCATATTAAAGCCCGCTATTTTTCTTCTTCTTCCGCCGTTTCTTCTCCTCCAAACGAAATTATTCAAACCAACTCTGCTCCAGCGAACTGTGATCGGAACTCCGGCGAACTGTGCTCGAAACGAATCGTCTTCCTGCGCTTCTGCATCGTCGTCCTTCCGAAGTCTGTTTCTGCAGCTTCTCGTTCGGATATCTTCTACAGGTCAGTTCCTGCCCTTATTCCCCTTATTTTAGGGTTTCTTTGCTTATATCTTGCAATGCCTGACCGTGGCGATGGAAGACGATCTCGTCATGATCTGTATAACGATCCCCTGGGAGATCATAAATGTTTTCCACCATGGAGATCACTTTTGATCTCCATGGAGATTACTTTTGATCTCTATGTAGATCACTTTTGATCTCCATGGAGATCACTTTTGATCTCCATGGAGAGAGATCACAGTTGATCTCCATGGAGAACACAGTTGAGCTCAAATTTGATCTCCTGGTCTCCTGGTAGATCAAACATGATCTCAAGCCCGGATACCAGTTTAGATCACCCAGGAGATAAAATTTGATCTCCTGGGAGATAAATTTTGATCTCCCAGGAGATCCAATTTGATTTCCTGGGAGATGAAATGCGTTGTCTAGCCTAGAGATCTTTAGTGATCTCCTGGAAGATCCAATTTGATCACCAGGAGATCAAAATTGATCGCCAGTTAACTTGTTAAATGTGTTAACTGATGTCAATGGTTCCTCCTTGTTTGACAGATATAAATGGAGAAAGGTGGTAGCCGACATTTTCTAAGTTCAAGGTGCTATTTCTCTAATTTTTTGGGCCAGGTTGAGAAAATAATTGATCGACTGCTGGCCGAGGAGAAGGAAAAGCTGAGGGAATGTAAAGTTTTGCCTATTTTCACTGCTCCACGTGTACCACAAAATATTCCTCTACTGTATTACTTAGTTTCAGGCTATGATGCAAGGAAGGATACATTTTCTATTGGTTCAAGGGAGCTTAAATTTACCCCCAATGATGTCGCACTAATATTAGGGCTACCAAATAATGGGGATAACCTAGTCATGGTTCAAAAACCTTATACCATTAGAACAAAAGCCACTTTAAGGAGAGAAATTGCTGAAATGGATAGTGGTAGTTGTGTTGTTAGCATGACCTCCCTTCTCTTACATGTACTATGTAACTTATTTTTTCCCTCTAGTCTAGATAATATTCCACAGTTGTTTGAGAACTTGTCGGACTTGGAAGCCTTCAAAAAAATAAATTGGGCTCAAGCCATACATTCATACTTGATGATAAGTGTGAGATCTGTAAGGGGCAAGCTAACTCCCACCCCCCAAGTAATATTTATGTACGGCCTCAGGGGTCCTTGGGATATCTATATGGATGATGTTCTGGTGTACAACTTGGACACTTGTTTTAGGATTGGACAATTTTTAACATCAACATGGACAGTCCCCTGCTTGCATCTGAAATCCTCTTCTTTTTCTCTTTCCCGACAGTTGATTATCATTTTCTCCATTTGTAGAAAACAACTAACCATAGAGGACGATGCCTTCGTAATTGCATGACATACATTGTTCATGGACTCGCTTCTCTGAGTGGACCAAATACCATGATCAAGAACATTCTTATTAAATGTCGTAGACACCTTCTCTTTTAAATTGTAGAGATCATTCAACCATCTGTTATTTTGAAGGTTCCCAAGAACAATCATTCGACCCCAATATTCTTCAAATTCTTCAACGGTATCACATTTGTTAAGACAATGGTAAAATAAAGAACGTATATTACTGTCTACATTGAATGAGTGAACTTTGGAAGGAGCTTTCTTAGCAATATGCCATTGGCATAATCGATGTTGGCTTTGGCTCAACACTCTCCCAATTGCAACAGTCATTGCTTGATCTTGATCTGTGTATACTGTCAAAGGTTGCTTGCCGGAAATAAATTTGAGAAATGTCTCAAATAACCAGGTGAATGTTTCTATTGTTTCCTCAGATATAAACGCTATTGCAATAACTGCATTTTGCCAATGATGATTAACAGCCACAAAAGGAGCACATGCAAGATTATACTTGTTCATTCTATATGTGGTGTCAAATGTAATTACATCGCCAAAACAATCATAATCAATTTTTCCTTGGCCATCAATCCATAAAAAATTTATCAACCTGTTCGCGTCATCAACTTGAACATCGAAGGAAAACATATTATCCTGCATTTGACGCTCCTTCAGTAATTCTAAGAGACTAGCAGCATCACCACCATCGAGCTTAGATCTTCTTCCCTGCTCAATAAAGTTATATGCATC
This sequence comes from Platanthera zijinensis, assembly GCA_039513925.1. Lineage (NCBI taxonomy): Eukaryota > Viridiplantae > Streptophyta > Magnoliopsida > Asparagales > Orchidaceae > Platanthera > Platanthera zijinensis. Next base: position 77,772,815 of record CM077081.1, read on the forward strand.
ACGTTTGGTGAAGCCCAAATTTTGAGATCCCCCACTTCAGCAGCTAGGTAGGAGTATGCATCAGATGTTTTTATGCCAGCTTCAGTCATTGACTGTAGAACAGTACCGCTCTCCTTACTTATACTTTGTTGTGACGGAAGCAAATGCCGTTCATTTTCCGTAGCAAGAGGATGATTATGTTCTTCCACAAATTTGCTAACAGTCAACTGTTTACCTTCTTTATTTGCCTTAAAATAAAATAACAGCCGGACAATTTGTCCTAGTATCTAGCCGACGAAACTTAAATTCTGAATCTGGGACTTTTGACACTCTTTTTGATCCACCCTTACAACAACAGTATTCACGTAACTTCAAAATTTTAGTTCCAGGCCAAAAGAGTCTGTGCTCTTTACGCACACTAAATCCAATTCTAGTAGCATACTGAAAGTATAACTCATAAGCTTCCTCTTCACTGTACAAAATTGGAAAAATATCCTACACATGATAGCATCAAACAATTAAAAAAGAATGATCTCCTGGGAGATCAAAAATGATCTCTGAGAAATCATTTTTCGATCTCCCGATCTCCTTGGAGATCAAAAATGATCTCTGGGAGATCATTTTCTTTCTCCTTGGAGATCAAAAATTATCTCCACACAGATGATAAGGTTTCTCCTTGTCGAAAAATCATTTTGATCTCCCAGGATATTAAGAATGATCTCCTGGGAGATCATGATTGATCTCCTGGGAGATCAACAATGATCTCCTAGAAGATCAAAAGTGATCTCCTCACTTTTGTTTGCATGGATATTACACTCCATTTCCTAGGAGATCATTGTCGATCTCCATGGAGATCAAAAATGATCTGTGTGGAGATCATCGTTAATCTCCTTGTGGGTCAAAAATGATCTCCACACAGATCATAAGTTTTATCTCCGAAAAATCATTTTGAACCTTAGGTACATCTATTTGGAAGTACAAAAGTTTATATAATGGTATTCCATGAACTACGTTATCGACATACCTGTAACTTCGCCATTCACCTAGAATCCCGACGGTGGCGTAGAGTGAACTCCTGAGAAACCGACGTCAAAACTGCAGAAATAACGGGATTTAATGTGCCGCTGTGATCGCGCTATTTTTAGAGGATAAAGAACAGTGACGAAGATGAATGAGCAATTATCTGGGCCTCGGCTTCGCCAGTCTCCTGGTTATAAATTTTGCGCGGGAGAAGGAGAAGAAACGGCGGAAGAGGAAGAAAAATAGCGGGCTTTAATATGCCGCTGTGATCGCGCCACGTGGCGCTACCGGGTTAAACCCGGACCTAGATTTCCAAACGGGCTCCGGTTCCAATAATTTCCCCTGTTTGGGGCCACCATTTTGACTTCATTCCAGTTTCAAACTAGAGGAAACTGGATCGTTTTTTGCTGGCTTTGTAAGAAGGGAGAAGATGAATGACAATGATAGATAAAATCACATTGCAATGATTGCTATTACCTTGCCGTTTGTCATTCGTTCGGCTTCAAAACCTCCAAGTTTCCTCTCGTCGTACGTACAGAACTCATGGCAGGCATAAACAAATTTTTCATCTGTTCTTCTTCTCGAGATCTTGCATCATCGGCGATTGTCGAACTGTGATGCGGATTTCCCTGATCTCCTTATCTTGTAGGAAGATAATTTGGTGATTGAGCGATAGGTAAACCAATAACCAAAGAAAAAAAACAAAGAAAAACAAGAGAGGTAGTGGAGAGATGAAAAACTAATATAAATGTCCAATTATTATAGACCGTTGGATTGTTGAGATTGAATCCTATTCATGAACTAGCTAGATAGTATCCAGTTAGAGCCAAATGGAGCGTATCTGACCAATGAGAGGGGGCCGGGCAGAGTTTCCAACTCAGCCATTTAATCATTATTTAAATAAAAAATTTCTTCAGTGAATGTTGGGAAGTGATTACTTTTAATAGGACTAAAAATTTAGTAATAAAAATTTATTAAATAAGTTTCTTAGGCATGATTTTATAAACTAGATAAAATAATCAAGATAAAATTTGAGACTGATTTAGGCTCCTTTTGGGGAACTTATTTTCACCGGTCAAGCGGCTACGACCGTATGAATCGGGCCATAATTAAGGCCCGGTTCATTCGAACGTAACCGCTTGACCGGTGACCTGCATTATTAGCTGAAAATCAAGGATGAGAAAAACTTTATAATATATTGATGGGCATTCCGTGCAGGTTCTTGATATGCAGCTATTCACAATTGTAGTGTTGGCAGTTGTAATTGTCGGCGGCAGTTCAGCGCCGCTGATCAAGCACATCTATCGCCCCGAAGACCGCTTTGTAGCCTACAAGCGGCGGGCCGTCCAGTTTCTTAAGAGGGACAGCGAGCTCCGCATCCTAACCTGCATCCACGGCGAAGAGCACGTGAACGCCGTTCTCACCCTCCTGAAAATTATGCGGCCGCCCACCATCGCCCCCATCTGCCTCTACCCCATCCACCTGAAGCCCCTCGTCGGACGCGCAGCCACTCTCCTCCTCCCTTACACCTGCCACCGCACCCCCTACGATGCCCCCTCCTCCTCCTCCTCCGACACCGACCGCATATTCAACGCTTTCTTCCAAGCCGAGCAGCTCCACTCGGCCCACTGCTCCATTCTCCCCTACGTATGCATCTCCCCCTACGCCACCATGCACGAGGATATCTGCTCCCTCGCGCTCGACAAGAAGGTCAGGTTATAATTAATATATATTTTGAATTATTTACAAGATTTTTTAAATAATTATAATTGATCTGGAAGAAGAATTGAATGGCAGTTTTTTTTTTAAACAGGTCTTTCTAATACTCGTCCCGTTCCACAAGCAACTCGACATCGACGGTTCCAGCACCATCCCCATTCCCGCCATTCAAGCCGTAAATTCTTCCGTTCTTCGTTTTGCACCCTGCTCTGTGGCCGTCCTTGTGAACCATAGCCCAGTCGAGGAGAACACCACCTTTCGCTCGGGCACCCTCCCCAGTCCCGCGGTCTACTTCTTCGGCGGGCCGGACGACCGCGAGGCGCTAGCCTGCGGGTTACGGATGGCGGAGGACCCGGCCGTGGGGCTCACCGTCGTGAGGTTCCGGCACCACGAGGCGTTGCTCGACGGAGCGGAGGAGAGGCTGGACGAAATGATGCTGGAGGACGTGAGAATGAGGAGGGTTGGCGGGAGCAGGGTGGTTTACAGGGAAGAGGTGGTGAGGGATGCTGAGGAGATCATTGAAGTGATAAGGGAGCTGAGCGGGGGGTTTACTTTGTTGCTGGTGGGAAGAGGCGGCGGGAAGGAGATACCGTTGATGTCGGGATTGTCGGCTTGGAGCGAGTATCCTCAGTTGGGGATTATCGGGGATTTGTTGGCCTCGACGGATTTTGGGAGCAGGGTGTCAACATTAGTGGTGCAGCAGCAAAGGTGGGTGGCCGGAAATAGGCTATCGGAGAATGCCAGCATAAGTAAGCACGCGGTTCCGCGTGAGGAGGATGAGGACGAAGATGATTGATTCTCCGAAAAGGAAAACGAAAATTGGAATGTTTCAAGGAATTTGGATTAGTTCGTACGTAAGAATAATAATATTCTTGTACTTGATTGATTGATCATCAACGCTAATAATAGGCATTATTATGCGATTGTTATCCGCACTATAGTAGTTTTGATTATTCGCACATTACTTTGAGCGTTTTTTTTTCTTTTAAAAGATGATAACCGCACTTGTCTAATCTGCACACAGAACTGTTCGCGCTCACCTTTGCTCGTTCTTGATCGGGGAAACCCTAGGTTGCGACCCGCCCCTTCCCGACGCCGCCGGGCCTCTGCCGCCCTGACAGTCCCCCTCCCAGCATCAACGCAGGTCATCTCCGGCAGATCCGCGCGCTGCCGGAGGCTCATCCGGGAATCCAGGTCGGCGCCCGCTTTGATAACGACGACAGGCCGAACCTAGGGTTTCGCCTCCTTCTTTCTTAGAGGCCAACCTAGGGTTTCGCCTCTAGGGTTTTCAGAAGTTCCATGCAAGGCCGGCTAGGACTACAAAGGCCGACCTAGAGGTTCGGCCACCTTCTTCTCCGGCAACCCACCAAGAACCACCTTCCGTATATTATACCTATCTTGATCTACCTTTTAAGATTTTTTTTATTCCACTACATTTATTAACTAGAATTAATGCATTGATTAAGGTTCTTGTTACTTGGATTGTCAAGATGTGTGATGCATATAAATTTGGAAAAAACATGTTTAGCTATAACCGGTATGAAGAACATTCATTTTCTATCCTTCGTATAATTTTTTAGTTTATTCTAATTAGTATGTTGTTTTTCAAGATCCTAAATTACTCATTGATGAAAAAGAATCAAAAGTTGAGGTGGATGTGGGCATGCATTTTGAGACCAAAAATGTTTTTCATTCAAAGGAAGAGTTGGTGGATTGAGCTCGTTCGGTGTGTAGAAGCCTTGGTTTTGTTGTAACTATTAGGGCATCTAATAAGATTGTTGGATGTCTTAGACCTATCGTTTTGCTGGGTTGTGATAGAAGTGGAAATTATAGAAAAAATCAAAATAAAAAAGGATGGGTTAAGAAAGGTCTCCGCAAAACTACAACAAAGATATGTGGATGTTTGTTTACAGTTAAAGGAAAGAAGGAGGCCAGTTTAGATGAGTGCTAAGTCGAAGTTCTGTGTGGTGTCCACAATCATGAAAAAGTTCATTTAGAGGCACATGCTTATGCTGGAAGGTTAAACCTGGAGGAAGAGAAACTAGTTGAACAAATGTACAGTGCTGGTGTTAAACCGAGGAAAATACTTTCGTGTGTTAAAGGGAAAAATATTAGTAACACCACTGTTATGCGAACAATATATAATGCAAGGGCAAAGTTACACAAAAAACAGTTAGATGGTCATACGCCAATACAGTATTTGTATAAGTGCATTGAAACCGCGGACTATGTTAGTTTCAATAAATGATAATCATTACATCCGGCTACAATTAAGTAATTGTTCTCTGATTCCACAAATTACTCAATGTTGGGTGAAACATCATGAATGGACGGCGGATAGTTGGGGAAGACATTATAACGAACGATGTCGGGCACCGCCACCGGTTATGGGACCAACCAACTTAATAGTGTTGGATAATCTTCAATGAAGTAAGGTAAAAAATACTTAAATTTAAATTTTGTTTAGCATGCCTATTCAATTTGTATGGTTGATGTTTTTAAGACTTGCAAGTTTGAAGGTTTACAAAGCAGACAAAATTGAAGTAATTAAGCGGTGCCAAATTTTGCAAACTACTTCAGGTACAACAATGAAGGTTTACATTACAATATATATATATTCTACTTGCAAATTTAATTTATTTAACACTTTTAAAGCACTTTTTCCGAAAGCCATTGACGTCAAAGAAGACAATATTGACATTTTCTTATTGTTAAAACGTATCTTCACAACTTTTGGATGACATTATGGACTGTTGGAATTTTTGTGAACTCAGAATTGTTGTTAAATTCTTTTTTAATATTGAATTTGCGGATATAAAAAAAATATAGTGCGGATAACAATATGTTTTGCGGATATAAATTTATCAAAAGTGATTTGCGGATATCAAAAATATGCGAATAATCAAAACTATAGTGCGGATAACAATCACCTATTATTATTAATGTTATTGTCATCACTTTAAAGTTTTGAACAAATACGACATTTGTCTTGACTGTTGCATCTTAAAAATATTGTTGGCATAATGTTGATGCTTGGCAATAGCTAAATTGGGTGAAACAAGTTAGCATCATTGTTGAGCCAATTTGCCCTGTCATGTGTGCTAAAATGAAGCAGAAAATGACAAATTAGTTCTTAAATTTTAGTGGCTTTCTATGATCAATCTCAAAATTTTGAATGGTTTAAAATGAATCTCTAAGTTTTTGTGTCTTTTTGAAATCATTTATTAATTTTGTTTTGTTTTTTGTGTGTGTAAGAAATGAGCCCCAAAACTTTTAAATTATTTAAAATTAGTCCTACATTTTAATCCACATACTATAAAAATACCTAATATAAGATTTATTAACTGAGTTAATTTTAAAATTGTCAATATTATTTTTCAATAAATCAATTTTTTGAAATACTAGTTTAACATTTTTTTTTGTTTTAGAAAAATTTGATAACTTTAATGTGACTTTAAATTAAATTATATTTTAAATAATTATATTTTCATCAAAAAAATAGACATTGCTTTGTGGCATCGCAAATAGTTATTCCGAATAAAATTTTATTTGCAGCAGAACAAAGTTATTATAGTTAAAAAAATCTAAACAAGTAATCCAAAAGGCCCTCTAAATTGTAAAAATGGGTTTATTTTGAAATTAATTTAGCTAGTAAGGTAAGAAAGAAAGTAATTTTATGTTAATTAGCACATGACATATTGTTTAAGATTGATTTAAATTATGGCAAAATACCCAAATCAGACCATTATGTTTAGGGCTCATTTCAAATTGGTCCCTTAAATTTATTTTGAGTCAAATTGGTCCTACAACTATCATTCATATTTCAAAAAAGTCTCAAAATCATCTTTTCGTTAACTTCCCGTTATTTCATCTGTCAACCACAACTCAAATATACCGTGCTTCAAATAAATCTGCACTAATCAGCCCGACCTCGGCGCGGCGCTGCTTCTTCTTCCCTCCCGAGCAACCTGTCGAGGGCTCTAGTGGCATAATAGGTAAAATCCTGCTGCTTCTAATTCCGCGCTCGGTGTGGAAATAATCTGCCCTAATCTAAGGTTACTCACATCATTTGGTAGAGATCTAAATGATCAAATGCTACCAGTTGCGCATGGAATAGTTATTGTTGAAAATAAGGATTTATGGACTTGGTAGATTAGTACACTTCCATGTCGACATGCAATTAGTTGTATGTATTATTTGAATCTAGACATACACTTTTATGTACCAGATTGTTTCAAGAGATCAATTTATATTCATGTTGCATGCATAGAATCTTGTCAACTAATGAACCAAATTTCTGGCCAAAATTAGCACACACGGAGATTCTACCACTCATTCGTCGACGAGCTCCAGGTAGACCAAAGAAGAAACTGTTGAAATTGTTGTAGTGGGAGTAAGAGTGAAGTTGGGCGGTTTGACTGGTCAGACCGCACAGACCGCAAAGTCCGCTGCGGTCTGATGGACAGCCTTGGTGGACTGCGTTTAGCAGGTGCCGGTTATCTCTTGCAGTCTGGATCAGCAAGAATTCTTGGTAAACCATGTGGTTAGGAATGGCTAACCACGGATATGGCAGACTCATCTGGAGTTTGCCAAGTCCGGCATTATTGTTGTGGCAGACTCTTCTCGAGCTCGCTGATGTCCGGCTTATTTCTGTGCTTGCGGTCTGATTGTTAGATCGTGGTGGTCGGCGCAGTTGCGCGGACTGGTTGCCTGGAGGCTGCGCTGTCTGATGGAGCAGTCTGCAAGGTGGCGGATTTGTGTTCAGCTTGGGCGCGGTCTTGGTCTCAGGTGGCCCGGTTATTTTGAAACCGTGAAGCTTGTCGTTGACTTAATTTTGTGTGAAAGTCCAGCTTTGTAACCTAGCTCGCCGAGATTGCCTGTGTTGCGGAATACTTCTTGAGCTCGCCGAGTTCGGCAAATTTGCGACAGAGTTGTCGCGAGCCAGAGTTTTGTGCAGCCTGAAGTTGTGTCCGTAAGCTTGGCGATTTGGTTGTTCTTGCGGACAAAGAATGGTGTCCGTGCTTCCTTGTGGATAGCCTTTCTTTAGCGGCAGACTGGTTCTTGTATTCGCATTTGTGTGGATACGCGGTGTTAGCCGACAGGTCTGACGAGCGGTTATCCTATCGCTTTGGGTGGTGACGACACTCCTCCCACACTTATAAATAGTAGTCCTCGACTAGTCATAAATAACAATGAATAGTGAGAACTAGATCGCACTTTGTTTTTGCAGTTACGGTTTTCTAACTGTTGCGACTAAGGAAGTTGTTTCTGTGCAGGCTGTGCGGCTAACATAAGACAGCTAGGCACCTAGCAGAAGCTTGGTGTGGAATAGTTCGCGGATAGCAGTCAGCGGTTAGCAACAGGTCGCGGTCTCTACGACTTGTTCTCTTCCTCCGAGTTGCGGATAAGCAGAGCAGTTCGCCCGGTCTATCAACGGGTTCTGTTCAAGTTCCTTCAACATTTCAGTAACTAGCAGTCTGCGCGGCTAGTCGCGGATAGATGACTTCAACGGTCTCTGTGGGTTCGGTTTGGGGATTGTCGACTATTGCAGTTACAGTTTGCTGTCCGCACGGTTAATTTGTTGTAGATTTCTGTTTCCCTTAGTTACACTGTAAATCATGTCTGGTAATATATACCTCGCTTTGTAAAGAAGTTAATTTCAATTGGAGACTCTTGTGTTGTTGTTGCTACTTATTTTTACTTGTATTTGGTTGTGGTTGAGTTTTCTTGCGACTTCTTATGGCTTCCCCTGTAACGCCCCCGATTTTTTCCAGTGATTTATTTAAATTTCTTATTTGACGTAGTATGACGTCAGAGCGTTATGTTAACGCGTGTTGGTCATGTGACGTTGTTAGAGCGTGCTCTTAGCTCTTTAGGTTTCCTGCGTGGCTTGGTGATGCCTGGTAGCAAGATTCCCTAACGAGCCGGAGTCTGTTTGGTGACTCGGTGGAGCCTCTTGGGGAATGCTTGTGTTTTGGCTTCGGGAGGAATTTGCCCGAGTTTTGTTCGTCGGATTTTGATACCGACTTTGTCGTTAGCGCGTTTTGCGTTCGTTAGGTTTGACCGACCAAATTTTGGGATTTGCGTCGGGAGTGGAAAATTTCACATTAGGAAATTTGATCGGCTAATTTTAGACTTGCTCGTCAAGTTTCGTCGCGTTCCGAGCATTTTTGGAGCCTCGGCGCGCGATTGAAGTTTTGTATGTTTTCGCGTATGCCGTTAACTTTAGAAATTTTTATCTCGAAAACGGTGCGTCGGAATTCGATTTCGACTTCGCCGTTGGATTCGTACCGTCGTCATTCGCCTACGGTGTGAATTTCGTTCGATTTGGCGCGCGTTTGGCCCTCCGTAACGATATAATGTTATATCATTTTTTTAATAATTATAAATATTATTATTACTTATATATATATAAAGAATATAAAAAAAAGAAAAAAAAAAGAAAAAGGGGGAGAGAGGAATCGGTGAGAATGGTTTACCATTCTCACCGAATCAGCCCCGCCCCCCCCCCCCCCCCCCCCCCCCTTACCTTTCCCGCCGAATTAGCAGCCCCCCTTTGTTAATATTATTATTAATATTATTATTAATAATATTATTAGTAATAAATATAATATTATTATTAATATTAATATTCTTAAGTTTATATATATATAAAAAAGAAGAAACCCCCCTTTCTCCTTCCTCCGAACCAGCAGCCCCCCTCCTGTGCGAAAAAAAAGGCGAGTGCGGATCCTTTCGTTCGCGAATCTTCCGGCGGCCGCCACCGCCGATCCGGTGGACGGAATTTCGATCCGATTGCGGCGTTGGAAAGCTCTCGGCGAGAGCTTCGAGATCGCGGTAAGTTTTTCCCGTTTCAGTGACCGTTTCGCCATAGATTTTTTTGGCCCTAACCCCGGTTGTCCGTTTTTTTCGTAGATCTCGTCTCCGCGTGCCCCCTTTTGGACGGATCTACGTGGTGGAGTTTTTTTTTGGGTGGACGTTTTCAAGAACGATTTGAGGCAAGTGGACTTCTCCCCTCTTGCGTGCCTCCATGAGTTGTATTTTTTTCGCCTTATTGTCTCTCCTTGTCGTAGAATACCGGAGTAGTGTAGGTGAGGTTAGAAATATTCCTAGGTTAGGGCTTGTAGTCGGCCTAAACTAGGAAGAAATCGGAATTTATTTTCTAAGTTGAATTCGGCGGGTAGTGGGAAATAATTCAGCGGGTAGTGGGAAATAATTCGGCGGGTAGTGGGAAATAATTCGGCGGGTGTCGCCGAATTTAGGTTTAGTCCATTTCGGCGGGTTTTGGTTGTAGAACTTGGTAGTTTCTAAGTGGTGTTGTCGGCTAGTTTTAGCGCCGAATCGTGGATCCTTAGCATGTGGTAGCTGGGTTTCTGAGGGAGTATGGTACTAGGGGAGTTCGAGCCGTGGCCACCACCATTCCCTCCTTTGGACATTTTGGGTCCCTGTAAGAGGTTGGAACTCTATGTGTGTGGACCCTGTGGCAACCCCTTTAGTACTCTTGAGACACCTGGACCTGGTTGTTCGGTTGTGACTGTTCTTAGTCTCCGACACAGGTTTGGGATTTGTGCCAGTGCTAACGATTTACAAGTTAGGACTGTTAGTTCCTTTCATACTGTTCATTTGACGCATATTAGTTCCCTTTTTGCCTCTGCAGGCTTGAGCGGAGTTTGGTACGTTTTAGTACTTGTTGCTTTTCTCTCAATTTTCTGATTATTACACTTACATTTTGTCTCTTTTCTTGGATTCTTAGCTGAGGTTTTCAGCCTTTTCCCTTGCAGGGTTGGTAACCCTTTTCTTTCTGCTCTTCTCATTCGATTTTTATCCGATGTTTCTTTGCCACTTGTTTTATTATTTCTTGCTGAGGTGTTCTTCTTTTGAATGCCTCAGGTTCAGGTCTGTAGCCGGCTGAGCGGCTAATTTCAGGAGTTTCTTTGTGGACTGCGTGGTGGCAGTGTTTTCCTCACCTGTTGAGGTAGTTCTTTAGCTTTGTAGTAGTACAGACATACATGCTCGCCAGGGAGTTCGTGTCAGGTTGTTGACGCTCGTTGGTGATTTTCCTTGGTGATACTAAGTCTTTGCTTAGCTGCTAGTTTACCTATTTTGTGGTAGTTTCACTTGCTCTCTGGGAATGTTTTATGCTAGGTTGCTAGTTACTTTACAACCTATAAGAACTACTATATGTATTGCATGATCAGCATGTTTTATAAAAGCTCATACATTATTTTCCAAATGCGTAAAAAGATTGTTTTCTTTATAAATATTATAAATTGAAATCTAGGGTCTTGCATAGTGTAAGTTGTCCTCTTAGGACACTTATGCGCTCTTTTAGGATGTTAAACATAAATGAAGTATTTTTCCGCTACGTATAAAAATAGTTTTCAGACCGTGGACTTTCTAATCCACTGAGCCGAGGGATACGGCCAATTAATTTAAAATCAGTTTTCTATTCATTTTAACTTATGATTTGAAGGTTTAGAGTGTTGCCTGAGCGTCAGCAGTTATCCCCTGCTTGACGTGGCATCACAGCTCGTAGTTATCTCGTGCTCTGATTTATTTATTAATGAGAAAAAATGCGGGTTGTGACATCCCCCATCCCATTTTGGGAAATTTTTACATCGTATCGGAGGGATATTGAGGAGTTAGCAGTTCACCAATCTCAGGTTATATATTGCTTGGTGAAAATTAGGCGAATCAGTTAGTTGCAATGGAAGCCGGTTTTGTATATTTATATATCTATATATATATATAGATATAGATATATATATATATATATATATATATATATATATATATATATATATCTATATATATATATATATATATATATATATATATATATATATATATATATATATATATATATATATATAAAATAGGTATAAATAGGAAAGGTCGCGTCAAAACCTTATTTATCTTCTTCCTAAACTCGACGACGGTTTTTCACGAAAGAGGAGCAATCAGAGGATGGTGCGTGCGTTCAGTCGACGATAGGGAGAGATCCGGTGGTGGGTTTAGTCAATAGATTAGAGATTCGGAAAGCTCTCGGCGTGGGCTACACGATCGTGGTAAGTTTTCCTCGTTTACCCGATTTCTTGGAGTTATGGTTAGCATTTTTGACCCCTTTTTCCCTCCAAAAGTTTCAGTAAACGTTGTTTGGGCCTTTTCACGGCCGATCCTTGTCGTGGTGCGAGTGGGCGACGTTTCTTCGGAGGTTCAAGGCAAGTGGAATTCATCCTCTTGCATGTCCATGTTTAGTTCATTTTCTTTCTCTCTTCCTCCTCCCTTAGAGAATAGGAGTAGAGTAAGTAAAACCAAAAGAACCCCCTAGGTTAGGGCAGGATTTCAGCCAGAACTTAGGAAGCTCAGTTTTAGGATTATGTGAAATTCGGCGGGTATCGGGTTAAGATTCGTCAAGTGTAGGTAGTAGAATTCAGTAAGTTTCTGTAGAAAATTTCGACGAGTATTGATTAGAGATTCGTCGGGTTTCACTAAGTAGAATTCAGCGGGTATCGTGTAACACCCCGAAACTCAAAAGAGGGACGGGTGACTTTTTAAGCCAAGTCTGGAACTTGGAGCAGGTGTCATGGGCGTGTCACGGGCGTGGCACGGGCGTGTCACGGGCGTGTTCGGCCACGGGTCATGTGGTCGACGTTTTGACGATCGGCGATCGTCGAGTTGAGGCACACGGCCTGGGACACGGGCGTGTCCCAGGGCATGTCACGCTAGGGAGTTTCCTGAGTCATGTACACGGGCCATGACATGGGCACAGACACGGGCGTGTCACTTATGACACGAGCGTGTCGGGTGCCGTGTCGCAGGCCGTGTCCTTCTCGGGAAAAGAGTGTTGGTAGTTGCACACGGGGCGTGACACGGGGCGTGACACGGGTCGTGACACGGCCGTGTCGCATGGGACACGGGCGTGTCGGAGGCCATGTCGAATGCCGTGTGCTAGTTATCGCGTCGGTCGAGACGGTGAATGGGAGACACGGCCCTGGACACAGGCGTGTCGCAGGCCGTGTTCGGCCCAGATTCTGTATTTTTCGGCCTAAATCGTGGCCGTTCGTTTCCTTGGCTTGGGATCCAACGACTGGGGTTCGTTACTGCAGTGTTTTAGCCGGGATTGTTGAAGTGTGACCGGGCGGTCTGTCTTGGCGAGTTGGAGACCGCGCGGTCTGGCGGTCTCCCTCAGCGGTTTGGTTGCTGTGCTGTTGCTGTCTGGTGGTAGCCGTGCGGTTAGCCCTTCTGTCTAACCGCGCGGCCTGTGCGGTCTCCCCCTGGTGGTCTCTCTCTCTCTCTGGTGGTAGCCGTGCGGTTAGCCCTTCTGTCTAACCGCGCGGCCTGTGCGGTTTGATCTGTATAGTCCGCTTAGTCCTGTAAATTTTTAGTCCCACATCTCTTATTTGTATTCTCTCTCCTCTCCTCCATTCTATATAAGGGAGGGCATACCTTTGTAATAGATACCTTTTTCTGATAATAAAGTTTCAGTTATACTACTTCCGGTTTGTTTCTGTTCGTTTCTTACATGGTATCAGAGGGACTCGACCTTCTCCTCCTGTTCTCGCGGCTTGCGTCCTGTCCGCACGGCTTGCCCCTTCCTCTCGCGCCCTGTTCGCGCGACCTGTTTCTGTTGCTTGCTTCTTTCTTGCGACCTGTTCTAGTCGCCGCTTCCTCCCTCTCCTTTCTAGTCGCCGCGACCTGTCTCCGCGGCCCTTTTTTGCCTTGTTCGCCTTTTGCCTCCCGATATCCTCCCCTTCTGTTCGCGCGGTCTGTCTGCTAGCCGCCCGACTTCTCTCCCTCTGTTTGTTTCTGCGGCTTGGTCGTGGTTTTTCTGGCCGCTGGTGTCTGACATCGTGACCGCTGCAGAACTTCTTCTTCCTATCCGCGCGGATAGTTTCCTAACCGCGTGGCTTCCTGTTGTTTGCGCAGCAGATCTCTTTCTTCTTACCGCTGCGTTTTCTCTCTGTTCGCGCAAGTTCTTCCTTGTTTAGGCGGCCTCTTTGCCCTTCTTCCTTTAGCCGCTCCTGATTGTTAGTCGCTGCGACCTCCTGCTGAGTCGCGCGGCTTGTGCTTTCCTAACCGCGCGGCTTGTTTAGGCGGCCTAAGGCGAGTTCTTTTGTTCCTCCCTTCATGGCTTCCATATACTCCTCAGAGCCGTTCGCCTCGGTGGTCCCGTCTTCTGGTAGTGCCCACGTTGTTACTCAAGGAAAATGGTTGATCGACACCGGTGCTACTAATCATATGACCGGCAATCCCCAGTGTTTTTCTCTCCTAGAAACACATGGTCGGTTTCCCCCTGTTACTCTCGCTGACGGCTCTTCATCATCGGTTCATGGGACGGGGATAGTTCATGTCACTCCGTCTCTTCGCTTGGAGGATACTCTCTACGTGCCCAAGTTCCCGTGCAACTTATTATCTATTACCTCTCTATGCAAGCAATTACAATGTTCTGTTACTTTTACTTCTACTACTTGCTCTTTTCAGGATCCGGACTCCCAACGGACGATTGCTACTGGGACTGAGAGTGGCGGCCTATACTTTCTGGACAACATTTCCGCTTTCTCCACCTTCTCCTCCACCTCCACAGATCTTCTCCAATGGCATCTCCGCCTTGGTCATGCTCCTCCTCATCTTCTTCGTCAACTTCTGCCCCACCTTCCTCCACAAAGTCCACCGCTCAACTGTGAAGCTTGTCAGCTTGGCAAGCATCACCGCTCCTCCTTCCCTCCAAAGCACATTCGTGGATCCACCCGTCCGTTCGATCTCATCCACTCCGATATTTGGGGTCCTTCTCCTACCCTTACCGTTGGTCGGGGTAGTTCATATTTTGTCACATTCATTGATGATTTCTCTCGTTGTACGTGGGTGTATCTGTTAAAAGATCGCTCCGAATTATTCTCTGTATGGACGTCATTCTATCTCATGATCAAAACTCAGTTTGATGTTTCCATTAAAGTTCTTCGCTCTGATAATGCCAAAGAATATATCAGTCATGACCTTTCTGCCTTCTGCATGCAAAATGGGATTATTCATCAAACGAGTTGTGTCTATACTTCACAACAAAATGGTGTGGCAGAACGCAAAAACCGTCACCTTCTTGATGTCGCTCGCTCCTTGATGACTCAGATGCATGTTCCTCGCTCCTATTGGGGCTATGCTGTTCTCCTTGCCTGTTACCTCATCAATCGCATTCCCTCCACCGTTCTCCACGGAAAAACCCCTTTCTCCATTTTGTATCCGGGCAAGGAGCCGTTTCATCTCCCTCTCCAAATATTTGGATGCACTGCCTTTGTGCATGCCCCTTCTGCCACTCGTGATAAGCTATCTCCTCGCTCCACCAAATGTATCTTTCTGGGGTACTCCACCACTCAGAAAGGTTATTGTTGCTTTGATCCCATCCTTCGTAAGCAGTTCGTTTCTGCTGACGTCACCTTCTTCGAGAATACCTCCTACTTCTCGGATGACTCCCCTCCTCTTCTCCCAGCCTCTGATTCTCCTGCTGTTCCCTTTATTTCCTCGACTCCCACTACAATATTCACCCCTACTCCGCCCTTGTCCACTCCTCTTGTTCCACCTCTCTCTCCCTCTTCTCCACCTCCATCTCCCGCATCTCCGCCGCCGTCGCTCTCTACTCCCGGGCCAGCTCTCTCTGCCACGGATGCTCCGGATGCCGAGGAACCTGCTGACCTGGATCTTCCTATAGCTCTTCGCAAAGGGGTGCGGACGTGTACCCAACACCCTCTTACTACTGTTGTTTCATATGATCGTCTTACCCCTTCTCGCAGGGCCTTTGCTCTAGCTATCTCCGCCACTGCCACGCCCCGCTCCTACCAGGAGGCCCTTGCTATTCCTCACTGGAAGATGGCCATGGATGAGGAAATGGCCACCCTAACAGAGCGGGGTACCTGGACTCTTGTTCCTCCTCCCTTCAGCACTGATGTTGTTGGCTGTCGCTGGGTCTTTGTGGTGAAATTTGCCCCGGATGGCACGGTGGACTGTTATAAAGCTCGCCTTGTTGCTAAGGGCTTTACTCAGACCTATAGGGTTGATTACTTTGACACCTTCTCTCCCGTGGCTCGTCTCAGCACTATACGGGTTCTTCTCTCTGTGGCGGTCAATAAGGATTGGCCGATTTCCCAGCTGGATGTCAAGAATGCCTTCCTTTATGGTGATCTTCAGGAGGCCGTCTACATGGAGCAACCTCCTGGGTATGTTGCTCAGGGGGAGACACGTGTATGCCGGCTGAAGAAGGCAATTTATGGCCTCAAGCAGAGCCCTCGAGCTTGGTTTGACAAGTTCAGCGGCATCGTGGCGGCCGTTGGTTTTGTGCGCAGCTCTGCTGATCACTCTCTATTTGTTCGCAAAACCTCCTCGGGACTGGTGGTTCTTGCAGTTTATGTTGATGACATTCTTCTCACTGGCGATGATCAGGAAGGGGTAGCCTTGACAAAGCGGCACCTTCGTCAACATCTAGTCACAAAAGACATGGGCTCTCCGAAGTATTTTTTGGGGATCGAAATCTCTCGGAAGCCCAACTCCTTAGTCCTCTCTCAGCGTAAGTATGCCCTTGATCTTTTAAAAGAAGCAGGATTGACTGGGGCTAAACCTGCCCGGTGTCCCATGGCTGTTGGAGAAGACAAAACCTGGACAGATGATTCGCCTCTTCTTTCAGATACTACGCGGTACAGGCGACTTGTTGGTAAGCTCATATACCTCACCGTGACCAGGCCCGATATTTCCTATGCTGTGGGCAAGGTGAGTCAATTCATGCAAGCACCCAGGGAGTGCCATCTACAGTCCGCCTTGCGGATCTTGGAGTACGTCAAAGCAGCCCCTGGGAAAGGATTGCTCTTTCAGAAGAATGGTCATCTGAGGGTTGAAGCATACTCAGATGCGAGTTACGCTGATGACAAAGGGGATCGCAAGTCCACCTCCGGTTTCTGCACTTTTGTTGGGGGAAATCTGGTAAGCTGGAAGAGCAAGAAGCAGTCTGTTGTCTCCAGGTCCAGTGCTGAAGCAGAGTATCGGAGTATGGCATCGACCACTTGTGAGTTAAAGTGGCTTCGGGCTCTCATGCTGGATTTAGGAGAGGTCTACAACCATCCTCTACCTATGTTCTGTGAAAATAAGGCTGCTATATACATCTCCAAAAATCCAGTCTTTCATGAAAGAACCAAGCACATTGAGGTCGATTGTCATTTCATTCGTGAAGAGATTTTAAAGGAACAAATTTGCACTCCATTTGTTACTTCTGAGAAAGAGCTGGCTGACATCTTCACCAAGCCAGTATCCGCCTCGTTCCTACATATTTGTGACAAGCTGGGCATGATCGATATATATGCTCCAGCTTGAGGGGGAGTGTTGAAGTGTGACCGGGTGGTCTGTCTTGGCGAGTTGGAGACCGCGCGGTCTGGCGGTCTCCCTCAGCGGTTTGGTTGCTGTGCTGTTGCTGTCTGGTGGTAGCCGTGCGGTTAGCCCTTCTGTCTAACCGCGCGGCCTGTGCGGTCTCCCCCTGGTGGTCTCTCTCTCTCTCTGGTGGTAGCCGTGCGGTTAGCCCTTCTGTCTAACCGCGCGGCCTGTGCGGTTTGATCTGTATAGTCCGCTTAGTCCTGTAAATTTTTAGTCCCACATCTCTTATTTGTATTCTCTCTCCTCTCCTCCATTCTATATAAGGGAGGGCATACCTTTGTAATAGATACCTTTTTCTGATAATAAAGTTTCAGTTATACTACTTCCGGTTTGTTTCTGTTCGTTTCTTACAGGGATTTAGGGTTGGAAGCCTCATTTCTCTTTGGGCTTTATCTCTCTAAGATCTAGAGAGAAGGGAGAGCAAGGAGGAGGAAGGAGGCCAAGATCCGGTCACCGACGAAGCTTCGGAACTCCAAATCGCGAGCCTTCTTCGGATCCGTAGAGGCAAGGAGATTACAGTGCTTTCCATCCGCATAGATTTCCATGGCGCCGAGGAAAAAACGCAAGGGTAACGATTCTCATCCTAGGGCATGTGAAGCCCTCTTTTTCTTTGCATAGGAAGCCGTCGAGTGAGCAAAGAGTTGAGGCGTTCCTTGGGGTAGATATGTAAAGTCCCCCTTGTGTAGAGTCCGTATGCGTAAACGGGCATAGACATTGTGTGTGAAGCCTATCCGGACAAGTTGGTCTGGATAGGTGAAGTTGCATTGCATTTGAACCGGGGAAGACTCTTGGTGTTTGGGCGTTTTCGGGTTTTCTACGTGGTAGATTGCAACAGGGATCCTTAGAGATTAACTCCAAGGTGCACCCGGAAAACTGGGCAAAAGCGTGCTTTGCCAACATGGTGGCCGGGGAGCCAACGTGAACATAACCGGGTTATGTGATTATTGTGGTGGAAACGGGACTCGGTGAGTCTTGACCTGCGCATATGGCTTAAATTGCCGTTGCGGTGTGAGCACGGGTCAGGAGGAACCGTACCCGATCTATGTCGTTCGGTGGAACCGTTGGCATGGATGAGGGTCTTCGGCGGTCTATGGCTTAAATTATCGTGACCAAGGCCACGAAGGCAAAATGCTCATATGGTTGGCCGTCCAAGGGGCGGTGGTGGAATGGGAACGTCTATGGCTTGAATTGACGTGACGCTGGCCGGTCCACCGTGAATGTGCCCTGAGTGCACGGGGCGTGTGGCCGTGCGAGCCTGCACCTGTGATGAAGTGTGTTTACACTACTTTGATGCTTATACTAATAAAGTGCAGGGAAAGAGCATCGCTGCCCCGATTTTGGGGGCGAGATTGTTATAATTTGGTCAGCTTAGCTGACCGTTATTTTGTTTACCACCGGGCGGTGGATTGTGGCTTGCAGGTGCTGCGGAGCCGAGCGGGAAATAGCGGGCTAAAGCCCATGATGTTGTGCCGGCCCTCGAAGGCCTAACTTTGTATCTTTTCCATTTATCTCATGTATGTCCGGCCTGCGTGCCGAGGTTTGAAAGACATGTTTTATTAAGCAAACATTGTAAGGCCTTAAGGCCAGTTGTTGTTTTGTGTATTCAACATTCCTATGTTTTTGTTCAGTGGACATTCATGTTAGCAAGGTTCTTAACTGTGCAACTTAATAATTGCTTCCGCTAGGTGCTGTGTAGGACATCGTGATTGGTTGAATGGTTTCAACGCATAACCAACCGGTCTGTTCGTAGTATATGGCGTCGGGCCCCGGCCGGACCTACTGCTATATGCCATGTGCCGGATAGGGGTGTTACAAATTGGTATCAGAATACCGGTTTCGGTCAAGCTTAAATGAATTCGTGGACGAATTCACTTTAAGGGGTGGTGAGCACATGTGTGTGCGTCATCGTTATAACATGAAAAAAACCTATGAATGTCCACTTAGGAATGAAAATACACTTGTTTGAGGAATCTGCATGTTCCTATAATTGTTATTTGCAATATTGCTGGGTCGCTTATCGGTGTTTTGCACGATTATAGGTGACCAGAAGTGGTGCTGGACCGTCTGAACGGCTAGGTTCTAAGGCAAGCAGCGCACCTAATGATGCGCCTGCAACACCTCCGTCTGTCGAGACCATTAGATTGGTGGCAGAAGCTGTCTTTGCTATGATCAACGCGCAACCTACAAGGCAGGTGCAGCAGCCTGCTCCTGCGGTGGAGCAAGTGCCGCTCCAAGCGGCGGAGCCTAGAAGGGTGGAACAGGTGGCGGTGGAGCCGGAGTTGCCTCGGAGAGCAACTGAGAGACAGCTTAAGCATGTGATGGGCTTCCACCCACCAGTGTTCTCGGGAACTGGAACCCCGACTCAGGCAAAGGATTGGCTATCGAGAGTCAATAGAGTACTGACAGCAATAGTGACTGAAGAGTTACAGAAGACCACGATTGCAACGTTCTTGTTGGACGGGGACGCGAGGCTATGGTGGGAAGGGCTGGAGCTGCACCACCTGAGGGGAAGACAGTTGGCGGATGTCTCTATGGGGGCTTTCTCAAGGCTGTTTATGGCTCGATACCTCCCCTCAGTGTTGGGTACATTGGAAAATGTGTACCTGATTTGAAGAAGCCTAACTTAGCTTAATGATATACATCAAGGTGTATTTGATGTTGTTTTAAGTTGACATGTGCAGGTGAAGAAGTATTAAAGAATACAGGAAATTATTCTAAGTCCAAGTGTCGACACTTGAAGGAAGCTGTGTCGACACAGAGAAAGATAGTCGACCACATTTGTGTCGACACTAGGAAGCAGTGTCGACTCACAGAGAAAGATAGTCGACCACATTTGTGTCGACACTAGGAAGCAGTGTCGACTCACAGAAAGATAGTCGACCTCAACTATATCGACACCTGAAGGCAGAGTCGACACATACTGAGTTCTGAATCTACAACAACTGTGTCAACACACAGGACTTGTGTCGACACACTACAAAGTCAAGACCAAGTTATTTTCTAAAGAAAGATGAAGTGTTGAGTCGACACAAATTCTCTGTGTCGACTCATTCTCAAGATGAAGTTCTGAAGAAGCAGTGTCGACTTAAAGGCAAACTAGTCGACATCATCAAAGGCTGTGTCGACACCAAAGTCACTTGTGTCGACACATATAGACAGTTGGTCTCGACACTTTCTGACAGTCTGTCTCAACACTTTGCTGTCCAAGACTAAGGCACATGATCTGTTTGAAGAATTGACAGCTGCGGGTTATGACAGGTTAACTGAAGCTGTCAGACTTGTCAGAAGTCAGTTAGAAACCGGATCAGCCGGTTATCATGAAGAAGATCTATAAATAGACAGATTCAGAAGAAGAAAGGAACATACAAGAGATATACAAGAGGAAAATAATTCTTAATCAATACATCAGTTAAGTGACAAGTCCTCTCTTCAAGAAAGTGCAAGGCATTAAAGAAGATCTTCATCAGAAGATCTAAGAAGACGATCTCAGTGATAATTTTACTTTCAAGACAACCTAAACACCTAGAGGGGGGGGGGGGGTGAATAGGTTCTAATTGCTTGTTTATACTTTTAGGCAGAATTCAATTACAGAATTAAAACATCCAGCACAACAATCACAAAAATTTAATCATCACAGATTGCACAATGTTTTATAGTGGTTCCCCAAGGTTTGGGTACATCCACTTTCCCCCTTCACCTATCTAGCAGTATGCTAGATTCGGCCAAACTTCCACTATTCTCAGATCTGCAGATCCTATAGCTCAGAACCTGGATAGGTTCCTACAACTCAGAACCCAGAATGGTTCCTACACCTCAGGCACAACAGCCCTACCTCAGCCTTGCCACAAGGCCTACAACTCAGAGAAGAACCTTCTCCTACACTCAGGCAAACAGCCCTACCACTCAGAGATCAACTCTCCTACACTCAGCCTTTATATCACAGGCTTACAACTCAGATCTGTGTAAAACAGATCCTACAGAATTTTAGAAAAGAAGTTTTAATGTCTTGCCTTTGTTGAGAGAGAAGAGGACAAGACAATTCTTGATCAGCTGATGAAATCAACTGAAACTGAGCTTTCTTCAAAGCTTCTTGAATCTGAACTTAGCTGAGTTGATTTCCAAACAGCTTCTTGAGAAACCACTGATGGCTTCCTTCTTCTTCTTCAAATGGGTGGATCCCTCTCTATCCAACACCTTTGATGATACTTCTGAATTATTATTAGAACTCTTCTTAGATCGATCCTGAGATCGTCTTCTTAGATCTTTTGATGAAGATCTTCTTTAGTGCCTAGCACTTTCTTGAATTGATACTTCAATTGGATTGTAATCCTTCTTCACTTTTTTTATGTATCCTTTTTTTGCTTCCTTCTGAATCTGTCTATTTATAAACCTTCTTCATGGTAACCGGCTGATCCGGTTTCTAACAGTTTTCTGACAAGTCTGATAGCATCAGTTAACCGGTGGCAACCCACAGCTGTCATGTCTTCAAACAAATCCTGTGCCTTAGTCTTGGACAGCAAAGTGTCAAGACAGTCTGTCAGAAAGTGTCGAGACCAACTGTCTATATGTGTCGACATAAGTGACTTTGGTGTCGACACAGTCTTTGAAGATGTCGACAAGTTTGCCATTAAGTCGACACAGCTTCTTCAGAAAATAACTTGGTCTTGACTCTGTAGTGTGTCGACACAAGTCCTGTGTGTCGACACAGTTGTTGTAGATTCAGAACTCAGTATGTGTCGACACTGCCTTCAGGTGTCGACACAGCAATTGTCGACTCTGCCAAAATGTGTCGACTTAGTCTTCTGGTGTCGACACAAGTATTGTCGACTTCTGCCAATGTGTGTCGACTCTGTCTCATTGTGTCGACACAACCTCCCAGTGTCGACACAAATGTGGTCGACTATCTTTCTGTGAGTCGACGCTGCTTCTCAGTGTCGACATTAATGTGGTCGACTATCTCCTTCTGTATCGAGGTCGACTATCTTTCTCTGTGTCGACTATCTTTCTCTGTGTCAACACAGATGTGGTCGACTATCTCCTTCTGTGTCGAGGTCGACTATCTTTCTCTGTGTCGACTATCTTTCTCTGTGTCGACACAGCTTCCGTCAAGTGTCGACACAAATATTCTGAAGTGTCGACACTGTTTCTTCAGGTGTCGACACATGGACTTAAAATATTTTTTTTGCTGCATTCTTTAATACTTCTTCACCTGCACATGTCAACTTAAAACAACATCAAATACACCTTGATGTATATCATTGAGCTAAGTTGGACTTCTTCAAATCAGGTACACATTTTCCAATGTACCCAACAATCTCCCCCTATTTGGAGAAGTCATAACCCTTAAAGCCAATGATATACACCATTTATAAAAAGTATAATATGATGATATATGACATAACAGAAATACTTAATAAAAAACAAAATATGAACAATCCATCATAGAGTGAACATTATATGATTCCAAACAATATTTTATTTATAACTTAGTAATGTTTGATTATAGATCTTTACATTGAATGATTTAATCAAAACATTACAAAATACTTTTGAAAGAAATTAAAATTAAGATTGATCAGGCTCTCTTATGACAATCCCTTTGCCAGATTGGATTTGAGCCTTCACAGGAGCTTCAGCAACTTCAGCTGGCTTCTTGCCTTTTTGATCAGCCTTCTTCTGTGCTTCTTCCTTGAGCCTTTGCCTTTCAAAGTAATGATATGGCTTTGGAAAGTACTTGCTCGGCTCCTGATCATTTGGTGGCAGCCTACCCAGCTTGGCTTTTCTTCTGAACTGTACTATTGCCTCTTGCCTAGCTTCATGCTTTTGCCATTCCATTTCATTATACCACTTTCCTCTTTCATGAACTTGGTCTTTTACAGCCTTCCATGCAGTGAGTATAATATTTCTTGAAGTATGGCTCCACTGCTCAAAATCTGGCTTAAGTTCAGCCTGCTCTCTAAATCTTTTCTTGGATAGTAGAGCATCTTGCTGTTCTTTCAAGTTGGCATCAGGCTTATTAACTTTTTCAATAATAACCTTGGTAACCTCCTTTGGAGGACTATACATATCCTGAACTTGCTGATCAATCATATCAAAATCTGGAGGAGGGTAAATGACTTGGGCAATCTCAGGTTGATTGCCTTCAAGTAGACCTGTTTGAATGCCTGACTCAGCCACCATAGCATCATCACACAAAGGTGGATATCCCAATGTGGCTCGAATACTATTTGTCACCCATTTGGTGTGCTCTGAGCCAGCATGAACTAACAACCTCTCCCCCTTTATGACTTCTCTGGTAATATGATCTCTTAGATCTTCCTTCTGAAATCTGATCTGGCCATCCAGATAATTCACACCCTCTTTAAAAAATGGTTTTAACTTTTTAAGCTTGTCAGATATGTCCTTTTGAGAGGTAGTGATAGCAGTTTTAACTGATTCAATAGCATCTTGAAGTTTCTTATCAAATTCTTCTATTTCCTTTCCCCTTGCTGCAGTCAACCCTTCAGTAGTCTTTTTCAACTCATTAAGAATCTCATTGTGAGAGTCTTCAAGATTGACATTCATGTTTATCTGATTTGTAAGAACATAGCCTTGCTTCAGTGCTATATCATCTGCTTTGGTAATAATTGATTGCTGTTGTTTTGCCAAGAATACTACAGCATTACCTCCCTTATGGAAGCAATCTGTCATCTCCTTCTTATGCATATTGACTTCAAATCTAATTGACTTTATATCTTGAGCCAAGTCAAATTGAAGGGACTTATTGCTCTCATCAACATATTTTTCAACAGCCAATCTATGTTCATCCAACTTAACTTGCAAATCAACCATAAACTTGTTATAATTAAATTCAGAATGGGATTGTTGAGTTGTAGTCTGTAGAGCTTGCTTATAACTTTTGCTCCTTCTCTGGAAGACAACAAGTTTTCTCTTCTTAGCCATTCTGGCTTCTTCAGTCTCAGATTCAGATGAACTATCAATTTGAACTCTTTCTTGAGGAGGAGGAGGAATATCTGTCTCAGTGCCATGTTGTTCAGCCTCAACATGCACAGACTCCCCCTCCACCACTTGCTCCTCCTCAATTTCTTTCTCCTTCTCAACCTCTTGCTCGATCTCAGCTTCTTGCTCTATCTCCATGTCTAGGGCCTTCTCAATATCCTGCCCCTCTTCTACTTTATCAGTAGCAATTTCCACATTAGGAAATAACTCATCTAGAGTATATTACTTCTGAGTTTGAACAGAAGATGTGTCATTCAGATCTTCAATATTCAAATCTTTGGAGATATCAATTTGTTCTGCCTCTTGCACTGGGTCAGACATCTTCTCCCCTTATACTTATTCAGTATTGGTAATGTCCTGGGCAGGTGAGTACACTTGCTCCCCCTGTACCTGTGTAGAAATAGAAATTTTAGAAATATCTTTTGTAGGAAAATACACCAGCTCCCCCTGCAACTGTACCTGGTCAGGAGTAGATACATTCTGGGCAGGAGAATGAGCTTGTTCCCCCTGCATCTGTGCATGTATAGTTTCTTGCTGGGCTGGAGTAGATTCAGGCTGATCTTCAACCTGCTTTCTCACTAGTTCTTCTTGAAGCTGCTCAGTATCTTGAGCATGAGAAGGGGATTTCACCGGGGTGTCCTGCCTGCTCTCATCAGGCACATCCTTAGACAACACCCTATCCCACCTAGAAAACAATCTCATGTCCATCTTTCTCATGTGATTGATCTTTGTTCCTGGCAGTTATTGCATTACCTCAGGGATCACTCCAGTCAGATATAAACTCATAATTCTAGCCAGATTTGGCTTCTTGATTCCTTCCTTGATCTTTTCAAAGATTACAGCTGACCAATCAGTTGGAATTGTAAACACAATTCTGGTCATTAGGCAGAACATATAGGCTGAAATCCTATCATGTCCCCCTGGTTTGCACAGAATCACCTTGTCAACTACTTCAGACAAAAATTTCCCTTGCTGATTCATCCCTTTCCTGTTGAAAGCAGCTCCAATCTTCAGGGTGGGATCCAATCCACACCATTGGAGAGCCTCCCTTGATTTAGAAGCAGGGACTTCTTCTTCATTCTCAATTATTGGTAATTGGAGAATCTTCCTTAAACTTCTTGGGGTAATCTTCACTGTCGACCCATGAACAGTGGACTTTATCTTGAGAATATCTGAATCCAATTACGCAGAGTTAAAGAATTCATGCACCTCCTTCTTCCATATCTTAGAAGGTTCAGAAACTAAAAACTCTAATCCGGATTCGGAAATAAGAGTGATAACCCGTTGAACATCTGTTGGGGCTTCTGCAAAGGCATTCCGTACCAACTCATAACCTTCGTTGACGTTGTCTTCAATCTTCGGCGCCATTGATCAGTTGAGAAAGCTTGAGAGAAGAGAGAGAGAATGTCGACACAGGGTTTCAGTCTTGAAAACCTGTAAGCGTGTCGATAGATTAAGTTCTTGACCTATTTATACCTTCTATTGAAAGAAGATCAAAAGTCGGCAAAAACAGACTATAAGTGTCGACACAGATGGAATGTGTCGACACAAGCTTTTATTGTCTCGACATCAAGTCTGTCTACTATGTGTCGGCACCAATTTGTGGATATGTCGACACCTGGGATATATAGTAGAGCATCAGAAATTCTGTGTCGACTCTTAGTATAAGTGTCGACACAAAATCTGCAAGTGTCGACACCACTATTCTGATGAAGTCGACACTACATTCCTGGATAAGTCGACAATTTGATTCTTAAGTGTCGACACATATTCTCTGTGTCGACACAATATCTCTGACTTGTCGACATTACTTCACTGAGTCGACACATTATCACTGAATGTGTCGACACCATTTTACTTGGCCAATTTCTGTTGTTCAAAACAACTTGAAAGTACTTCAAAGTACTTGTTACTACTTCAATACCATTCATGATGATTTTGTTAATACACTAATCAATGGTTAACATGCCTAATTCAATTTTAAATTTATTGAATTTGGTTTCATCTAGTGGCTTAGTAAATACATCTGCAATTTGATAATCTGTTTTTACAAATTCCAATGAGATGTCTTCTTTTTCTACATGTTCTCTAAGAAAATGGTATTTAATTTCTATATGCTTAGTTCTACTATGAGAAACTGGATTATTAGCAATAGAAATTGCACTCTTAGAATCACACAAAAGAGGTGTTCTACTTACTTGAATACCATAATCTTTAAGCTGATGCTGCATCCATAATAGCTGTGCACAGCAGCTTCCAACAGCAACATACTCTGACTCAGCTGTGGATATTGCCACACTGGTCTGCTTCTTATTACTCCATGAAATCAGTCTTCCTCCCAGGAATTGACAAGTACCTGTAGTACTCTTCCTATCCTCTCTACAGCCTGCAAAATCTGCATCTGAATAACCTGTTAGTAGAAAATCTCTATTCCTAGGGTACCAAAGGCCTAGATTAGGTGTGCCCTTAAGATATCTCAGAATCTTTTTGACTGCAGTATAATCAGATTCTTTAGGGCGGGCTTGGTACCTAGCACAGACACATGTAGCATACATAATATCTGGTCTACTAGCAGTGAGATATAGTAGAGAACCAACTATTCCTCTATACAAAGTCTCATCAACAGGTTTACCTGCATTATCTTTGCATATAGGCATACTTGTTCCCATAGGAGTTCTCATGATGGAGGATGACTCCATACCATACTTCTTAATTAATTCTTTGGTGAACTTTGACTGGGATATGGACAAGCCATCATCAGTCTGTCTTACTTGGAGTCCCAAGAAGAACTTAAGTTCCCCCATACTGCTCATCTCAAACTTCCCTTGCATAAGTTTGGCAAACTTTTTACAAAGGTTGTTTTCAGTAGATCCAAAGATTATGTCATCAACATAGATCTGAACTAAGATGATCTTGCCTTTGGATTCCCTAAGGAATAAAGTCTATTTTTCCTCTTGAGAATTTATTCTCAATAAGGAAAGTAGACAGGGTTTCATACCAAGCCCTTGGGGCTTGCTTTAACCCATACAAAGCTTTTCTAAGCTTATAAACATAATCAGGTTTAAGAGGATCTACAAAACCTGATGGCTGCTCTACATATACTTCTTCTTTAAGATCACCATTCAGAAATGCTGACTTCACATCCATCTGGTATACTTTGAAGTCTTGATAGGCTGCATAGGCAAGGAACATTCTGATTGCCTCCAGCCTTGCTACTGGGGCAAAGGTTTGATCAAAGTCAATCCCTTCTTCCTGCCTGTATCCTTTAGCAACCAATCTTGCTTTATTCTTCACTATTACTCCACTCTCATCCAACTTGTTCCTATAGATCCATTTTGTCCCAATTATATTGTGGCCTCTTGGTTTAGGAACAAGCTCCCAGACATTGCACCTTCTGAATTGATTCAGCTCCTCTTGCATAGCATCAATCCAGTACTGGTCTTGGATAGCTTCTTCAAACTTCTTAGGCTCCATTTGTGACAGGAAACTTGAATGCAGAACTGTGCTTTGACTTCTGCTTCTAGTCTGCACTCCCTGTCTTGGATCACCTATTACCTGATCAGCTAGATGGTCTCTTAAATGTCTTGTAGATGGAGGAAGATTCCCTTTTGGTTGAACATCTCCAGCTCCTTCATTATGCTGAACCTCTTGGTTTTCTTCATCTTCTATTGTGTCTTGTACTCCCCCTGGACAGTAGCCTTCATTTTCCAATGCTCCATCTTCCCTTGAAGCTTCAGCAATGGAGAGCTTGTCCATTCTTTTGCTTATACCTATTGAGTCATTTGATCTACAAGACAACTCACATTTGATTAATCTTGTTTCATCAAACACAACATGCATAGATTCTTCAACAACTTGAGTAGTCAAGTTGAAGATTCTATAGGCCTTACTATTTATGTTGTACCCAACAAATATCCCATCCTGGGATTTGGCAGCAAACATAGTCAAATATGACTTACCATTGTTAAGTATATAGCATTTGTAACCAAAGATCCTAAAGTAGGATAGATTTGGTTTTCTACCTTTCATAATCTCATAGGGAGTCTTTTTGTGGCTCTTGGTGATAGAAGCTCTATTGATCACATGACAAGCAGTGTTTACTGCCTTAGCCCAGAAATATTCTGGTAGAGAGGTGTCACTCAATAGAGTTCTACCAGCTTCAATTAATGTTCTATTCTTTCTTTCAGCAATTCCATTTTGCTGAGGTGTTCTAGGTGAGGAGAACTCTTGGAAAATCCCAAAGTCTTCACATAACTTTGTCATGCTTTCAGATTGAAACTCAGTACCATGGTCACTTCTGATTTTGACCACTGTACTATTCAGTTCATTCTGAATTTGCTTCACAAAATTAAGTAAGACACTTGGGGTTTCAGATTTCTGTCTCAGAAAGAACACCCATGTAAATCTAGAATAGTCATCTACAACCACAAAAGTGTAGACCTTCCTACCTAGACTATGAACTGGCATAGGACCAAAAA
The DNA here is from genome assembly GCA_039513925.1 of Platanthera zijinensis. Classification (NCBI taxonomy): domain Eukaryota; kingdom Viridiplantae; phylum Streptophyta; class Magnoliopsida; order Asparagales; family Orchidaceae; genus Platanthera; species Platanthera zijinensis. The sequence goes on from CM077081.1 coordinate 77,801,419, forward strand.
TATCCATATGCAAGAGGTATAAGCACCTCACAGAATCCTTGTTTTCAAGGCTTTGAAATGAGGATTTTGTCTGCTTGCCCTTTTGACAAGCTGAACATATCCCTTCCTTTATACACTTAACTTGAGGACCATTCCTCACTAACTCTTTGCTAAAGATTTGGCCAATTGTCTTGTAGTTAAGATGAGCCAATCTCTTGTGCCACTTAACACAATGAGAAGCATTGTCATCAGCTACAAGACAGATGGGAGAAGCCTTATTCTCACATACAAAATTAAGACAATATACATTTCTCTTCCTATACCCAGTCAAAATGATCTCTTGATCACTTGACCTTTTGATATGACATCCATCCTTAACAAATGAAATGTCATATCCTAAATCACTCAGCTGGCTTATGCTTATTAGATTATGTTTCAAACCTTTTACATAAGCCACTTGGGTGATAGTAATTAGGTTAGAAGAAATGTTACCAAACCCTTTGATGACTCCTTTTTCAGATCCACCAAAGATCACTTTAGGTCCATCTTTGACAGATGAATACTCCTTCAGCAGCCCCTTTGTTCCAGTCATGTGCCTGGAACAACCACTATCCAAGTACCATATAGGGGCATGGCTACTTGGATTCACCTGCAACACAGATTTACTTACCCTTAGAACCCAAGCAAGTCTTGGGTCCTTGGTTCAGGTTAGCATAAACAAAGCTACCATTATATCTTCTAACTGGTAAACTATTGTTCTTTCTAACACTTGTGTTGTACCAGCAGTCTAGTACAAAATGACCTCTTTTGCCACAGCACCAACATTCAAACCTATTGTATCTAGTTCTAGATACATCCTTGACAAAAGAATTTCTGTCCATTGCTGGTGCTGCAGCAGCTTCACCAACTGATTTTTTATAACCATTGGGTTTATGAACATGGGTAGGCCTGTTGGCATTTACACCCTTGTTTTTCAGAACATTAGTCTTAATATGACCATGAATATTTTCATGATCATATTGGTTAGAAGGCACTTGCACCTTTCTAAACTTAATTGGAACTGAAAAGTTCAGTGGCTTGACAGGAGCTTTGCCTTTCCTCTTGAATCGGCCAGCCCTGGAGTTACCTTTGAATCCTAATCCTGCCTTACCCTTTTGATTCACAAATTCATCTATCAAGGGTAAGCCAGACTTTGGCTTAGAGTAACTAGCCACTAAATCTTTTTCAATTCTTAGTCTGGCCTCCAGACTCTTCACTTGATCATTGGTATAATTAATTGTGCCCATCTGAATAATCGTTATATTCTTCAGCTTGGCAATTTCATTTAACTTCTGATCAATTACTTTCTCTAACTCAGTTGCAGCTACCCTTAGTTTAGCAATCTCATGAGCCTGAGATTTAACCATGTTCTTGCTTTTCTTAAGGGCCTGCAACAAGTCTCCATACTTATCTATCAATTGATAGACATCTCCTTCAGAATCAGATGCATCTACATCACTTGATGCAGATGTAGCTGATTCTGTACTTGTACTACAAACAGATTTCATAGAAGGACATTGTACCTTATTAGGACCAGACTGATTCTGGCATATATCCTCTTCAGATCCTGCCATCAGTCCTATGCACTGATGATCCTCTTGATCATAGATGGAGTCTAGCAATTACAGAAACTCCTCTTCTTCAGATGCAGCATATAGTCTAATATATGCTTCTGCTTCAGATTCTGACTCTGAAGTTGACTGATCTGTTAGGCTCTTATCCTTCTTTGTAACAAAAGATTTCTCCTTCTTGCCCTTTTTATGAGTCTTCTTCTTGTCTGAAGACTCCTTTCTCTTATCAGGACAGTCAGCCACTATATGTCCAGGTCTATTGCAACAATAGCAGACAATCTTTGAAGTAGTAGCCTTGCTGGGCTTTGATCTGCTCTTTTCTTTCCTTGATGACTTTTTCTTCTGATAATAGTCATCAACTTGCTGTGAAGTGGAGGGCTTAGACTTCCACTGCTTCTTCTTCAAGAACCTCTGGAATTGCCTTGTGAATGCAGCAAAGTCTGCATCTGAATCACAACTTTCTGAACCCTAATTATCTGAATTTTCAGAACTGACTTCTGCAATTTCCTTAGGAGGGGATGGTGATATCCTCCTATTCTTTCTGATAGCTTCTGCATTGAATGCCACAGTCTTTTCTCTATGCTCTCCTCTTGAATTCTTTTCCTCCTCCTTCCTCACCATAAGTTGCATTTCATAGGATAGCAGCTTTCCAAACAAGGTGGGAGGAGAGATCTCTGCCAATTTAGCCACTTCTCTTATGCCACAGATCTTTGTGTCCCAATCCTTTGTTAAGGATCTTAAGAATTTGTCATTCAGTTCATAGGTACTGAAGACTCTTCCATATGACATTAGCTCATTCACAATTCTATAGAATTTCTTATAGCATTCAGTTATGCTATCAGTTTTTCCTTGTCTAAAACTTTCATATTCCTGGTTGAGCATAGACTTCCTATCCTGTCTTACTTCTTCAGATCCCTCCATGTAGACAATCAAGGTGTCCCTCATTTCTTTGGAGGTCTTGCAGTGAATCAGATTCTGAAATGTAGAATCATTTATGACACTCACAATAATATTCTGAGCTCTCTTGTCCATGGTTGCCAAAATGATTTCATCCTTGGTCATTTCAGAATAACTCTTTGGAGTTTGAATATTAGCATCAAGAACTGATACCTTCATTGGAATGAAGGGTCCTTCCTGAACTGTGATGTATATTCTTGGGTCAGATGCTTCCATGAACAATCTGATTCTTTCTTTCCAAATTCCAAAGATTTCCTTCCTGCAGATGGGTAACTTCATTGACCCTAACTCCTTGTGATTTTCTCCAGAACCCATCTTCTTGAATCTTGATTCTGCCTTTCAGATCTACCTCAGACTATTAAGTCCTTTTTGAGGAACCTCCCTCTAATACCACTTGATAGTTTTACTTTCAAGACAACCTAAACACCTAGAGGGGGGGGGGTGAATAGGTTCTAATTGCTTGTTTATACTTTTAGGCAGAATTCAATTACAGAATTAAAACATCCAGCACAGCAATCACAGAAATTTAATCATTACAGATTGCACAATGTTTTATAGTGGTTCCCCAAGGTTTGGGTACATCCACTTTCCCCCTTCACCTATCTAGCAGTATACTAGATTCGGCCAAACTTCCACTATTCTCAGATCTGCAGATCCTACAGCTCAGAACCTGGATAGGTTCCTACAACTCAGAACCCAGAATGGTTCCTACACCTCAGGCACAACAGCCCTACCTCAGCCTTGCCACAAGGCATACAACTCAGAGAAGAACCTTCTCCTACACTCAGGCAAACAGCCCTACCACTCAGAGATCAACTCTCCTACACTCAGCCTTTATATCACATGCTTACAACTCAGATCTATGTAAAACAGATCCTACAGAATTTTAGAAAAGAAGTTTTAATATCTTGCCTTTGTTGAGAGAGAAGAGGACAAGACAATTCTTGATCAGCTGATGAAATCAACTGAAACTGAGATTTCTTCAAAGCTTCTTGAATCTGAACTTAGCTGAGTTGATTTCTGTTGGGTACATTGAAAAATGTGTACCTGATTTGAAGAAGCCCAACCTAGCTCAATGATATACATCATGTTGTATTTGATGTTGTTTTGAGTTGACATGTGCAGGTAAAGAATTGTTAAAGTTTACAGAAAAAATTCTAAGTCCAAGTGTCGACACAAAGGAACATGTGTCGTCACATAGAAGAAAGTTGTCGACACAACACTGGGAAAGTGTGTCGACACAGAAGGTGTAAGTCGACACTACTCTGGGAAAAAGTGTCGACACATAACATAGTCTACAACAACACTGGGAAAAAGTGTCGACACAGAAGAAGTAAGTCGACACAACACTGGGAAATAGTGTCGACACAGAAGAAGTAAGTCGACACAACACTGGGAAATTGTGTCGACACAGAAGAAGTAAGTCGACACAACACTGGGAAATTGTGTCGACACAGAAGAAAAACGTCGACCTCAACATTGGGAGAATGCGTCGACACTGAAGAGTATAGTCGATCTCAAGTTTGTCGACATCATCTGAATATGTCGACACAGAAGAAAATAGTCGACCACAAGTTTGTCGTCACCAGCAGAATGTGTCGACACATAGTGAGTAAGTCGACACATTATAGCAAAGCTAAAAAATGAATGTGTCGACACCTGAAGGCTAAGTCAACACTTACTAAAGTTATGATTCTACAACAACTGTGTCGACACACAGGACTTGTGTCGACACACTGCAGAGTCAAAGACCAAGTTATTTTCAGAAGAAGATGTGTCGACACAAAGGCAATTTAGTCGACATCACTGAAGGCAGTGTCGACACCAAAGTCAATTGTGTCGACACAAATAGACAGATGGTCTCGACACTTTCTGATAGACTGTTTCAACACTAAGGCACAGGACTTGTTTGAAGACTTGACAGCTGTGGGTTATCACCAGTTAACTGAAGTTGTCAGACTTGTCAGAAAACGGTTAGAAACCGGATCAGCCGGTTACCATGAAGAATGTCTATAAATAGACAGATTCAGAAGGAGAAAAAAAAATTAACAACATATAGAACTGACCCTTTGAAATACATTGGATCAGAAAGTGGAGAAGGATTACATTCTACTCATTTCAAGAAAGTGCTAGGCACTTAAGAAGATCTTCTCCGGGAGATCTAAGAAGACTATCTAAGGGTAGATCTAAGAAGAGTTCTAATCAGAATTCAGAAGAATCATTCAAAGTTCTGGATAGAGAGAGATCAAGTCAGAATTTGAAGAAGAAGAAAGAATCCACCAGTGGATTCTCAAGAAGCTGTTTGGAATCAACTCAGCTAAGTACATTTTCAAGAAGCTTTGAAGAAGGCTAAGAAATAGTTGATTGCATCAGCTGATTAAGAATTGTCATTGCCTTTTCTCTCTCAACTTGGCAAGACAATTTAAACAATCTTTTCTATATTTCTGTAGGATCTGTTTATACAGATCTGAGTTGTAAGCCTATGTTATAAAGGCTGAGTGTAGGAGTGTTGAACTCTGAGTGGTAGGGCTGATTGCCTGAGTGTAGGAGAAGGATATTCTCTGAGTTGTAGGCCTTGGGGCAAGGCTGAGGTAGGGCAGTTGTGCCTGAGTTGTAGGAACCAGTTGGGTTCTGAGTTGTAAGATCTATTGATCTGAGATAAGTGGAAGTTTGGCCGAATCTAGCATACAGCTAGATAGGTGAAGGGGGAAAGTGGATGTACCCAGACCTTGGGGAACCACTATAAAACATAGTGCAATCTGTGATGTTTTGTTTTCTGTGATTGCTGTGTTTTTATATTAGTTAATAAATTGAATTCTGTCTAGAAGTTTTAGAAAGAGAAGCAGAACCTATTCACCCCCCCCCTCTAGGTGTTTAGGCTGCCTTGAAAGTTAAACTATCAAGTGGTATCAGAGGGAGGTTCCTCAAAAAGGACTTAACAGTCTGAGGTAGATCTGATAGGCAGATTCAAGAATCAAGAAGATGGGTTCTGGAGAGAATCATAAGGAGCTAGGGTCAATGAAATTACCCATATGCAAGAAGGAAATCTTTGGGATCTGGAAAGAAAGAGTCAGATTGTTTATGGAAGCATCTGACCCAAGGATTTACATCACAGTACAGGAAGGCCCCTTCATACCAATGAAGATATCTGTTCTTGATGCAAATATCCAAACACCAAAGACTTATTCTGAAATGACCAAGGATGAAATCATCTTGGCAACCATGGACAAAAGGGCACAGAACATCATTGTCAGTGCCATAGATGATTCAACATTTCAGAATCTGATTCACTGCAAGACCTCCAAGGAGATGTGGGACACATTGATTGTCTACATGGAGGGATCAGAAGAAGTAAGGCTGGACAGAAAATCTATGCTAAATCAGGAGTATGAAAGTTTTAGACAAGGAAAATCTGATAGCATAACTGAGTGCTATAAGAAATTCTATAGAATTGTGAATGAGCTAATTTCCTATGGAAGAGTCTTCAGTACCTATGAACTGAATGACAAATTCTTAAGATCCTTATCAAAGGATTGGGATACAAAGATCTGTGCCATAAGAGAAGTGGCAAAATTGGCAGAGATATCTCCTCCAACTCTGTTTGGAAAGTTGCTATCCTATGAAATGCAACTTATGGTAAGGAAGGAGGAGGAAAGAAACTCAAGAGGAGAGCATAGAGAAAAGACTGTGGCATTTAATGCTGAAGCCACCAGAAAGAATAGGAGGAAATCACCATCTCCTCCTAAGGAAGTTGAAGAAGGTAGTTCTGAAAATTCAGATAAGGGTTCAGTCAGCAGTGATTCAGATGCAGACTTTGCTGCATTCACTAGGCAATTTCAAAGGTTCTTGAAAAAGAAGCAATGGAAGTCTAGGCCTTCCTCATCACAGCAAGTAGATGACTATTATCAGAAAAGAAGGTCATCTAGGAAAGAGAAAAGCAGGTCAAAGCCCAGCAAAGCCACTACTTCAAAGATTGTCTGCTATTGTTGCAATAGGCCTGGACATGTAGTGGCTGATTGTCCTGACAAAAGGAAGGAATCTTCAGAAAAGAAGAAGACTTATCAGAAAGGCAAGAAGGAGAAATCCTTTGTAGCAAAGAAAGATAAAAGTCTGTCAGACCAGTCAACTTCAGAATCAGGATCTGAAGCTGAAGCATATATTGGATTATATGCTGCATCTGAGGAAGAGGAGTTTATGCAGTTGCTAGACTCCATCAATGAACATCAATGCATGGGTTTGATGACTAGATCAGAAGAGGACCTATGCCAGAATCAGTCTGGTCCTAATGAGGTAAACTGTCCTTCCAGTACATATGTTTGTAGTACAAGTGAAGAATCAGCTACATCTGCATCAAGTGATGAAGATGCATCTGGATCTGAAGGAGATGTCTATCAATTGATAGACAAGTATGGGGACTTGTTGCAGGCCCTTAAGAAAAGCAAGAACCTGGTTAAATCACAGGCTCAGGAAATTGCTGATCTAAGGGTTGCAACAACTGAGTTAGAAAAAGTCCTTGATCAAAAGTTAGCTGAAATTGCCAAGCTGAAGAATATAACTATTATTCAGATGGGCACAATTAATTATACTAATGATCAAGTAAAGAGTCTGGAGGACAGACTTAGAATTGAAAGGGATTTAGTGGCTAGTTACTCTAAGCCAAAATCTGTCTTACCCTTGATAGATGAATTTGTCACTCAGAAGGGTAAGGCTGGATTAGGATTTAAGGGTAACTCCAGGGCTGGCAGATTCAAGAGGAAAGGCAAAGCCCCTATTCAGCCACTAAACCTTTCAGTCCCCATAAGGTTTGGTAAGGAGAAAGTGCCTTCTAACATATATGATCATGAAGACATTCAGGATCATATCAAGACAAATGTTCTGAAGAACAAGGGTGTTAAGGCAAGTAGGCCTACCTATGGTCATAAGCCCTATGGTTTTAAGAAACCAGTAGGAGAAGTTGCAACAGCACCAGCAATGAACAGAAATGCTTCTGACAAGGATGTATCTAGATCTAGATACAATAAGTTTGAATGTTGGTGCTGTGGCAAGAGGGGTCATTTTGCATTGGACTGCTGGTATAACACAAGTGTTATAAAGAATAAGAGTCTACCTGTTAGAAGAGGTTATGATAACTTTATTAAGGCTAACCTGAACCAAGGACCCAAGACTTACTTGGGTTCTAAGGGTAAGTAATTCTGTATTGCAGGTGAATCCAAGTTACCATGCCCCTATATGGTACTTGGATAGTGGTTGTTCCAGGCACATGACTGGAACAAAGGGGCTGCTGAAGGAGTATTCATCTGTCAAAGATGGACATAAAGTGATCTTTGGTGGATCTGAAAAAGGAGTCATCAAAGGATTTGGTAACATCTCTTCAAACCTAATTACTATCACCCAAGTGGCCTATGTAAAAGGTTTGAAACATAATCTAATAAGCATAAGCCAGCTGAGTGATCTAGGATATGACATTTCATTTGGTAAGGATGGATGTCATATCAAAAGGTCAAGTGATCAAGAGATCATATTGACTGGGTATAGGAAGAGAAATGTGTATTGCCTTAATTTTGAATGTGAGAATAAGGCATCCCCCATTTGTCTTGTAGCTGATGACAATGCTTCTCATTGTGTTAAGTGGCACAAGAGATTGGCTCATCTAAACTACAAGACAATTGGCCAACTCTTTAGTAAAGAACTAGTGAGGAATGGGCCTCAAGTTAAGTGTATAAAGGAAGGGGTATGCTCAGCTTGTCAAAAGGGCAAGCAGACAAAAACCTCATTTCAAAACCTTGAAAACAAGGATTCTGTGAGGTGCTTATACCTCTTGCATATGGATCTTTTTGGTCCTATGCCAGTTCACAGTCTAGGTAGGAAGGTCTACACACTAGTGGTTGTAGATGACTATTCTAGATTTACATGGGTGTTCTTTCTGAGACAAAAATCTGAAACCCCAAGTGTATTATTTAAGTTTGTAAAGCAAATTCAGAATGAACTGAACAGTACAGTGGTCAAAATCAGAAGTAACCATGGTACTGAGTTTCAATCTGAAAGCATAACAAACTTGTGTATAGACTTTGGGATTTTCCAAGAGTTCTCCTCACCTAGAACACCTCAGCAAAATGGAATTGCTGAAAGAAAGAATAGATCATTAATTGAAGCTGGTAGAACTCTATTGAGTGACACCTCTCTCCCAGAATATTTTTGGGCTGAGGCAGTTAACACTGCTTGTCATGTCATCAATAGGGCTTCTATCACCAAAAGCCACAGGAAGACTCCCTATGAGATTGTGAAAGGCAGAAAACCAAATCTATCCTATTTTAGGATCTTTGGCTGCAAGTGCTATATACTTAACAATGGTAAGTCTTATTTGACTAAGTTTGCTGCCAAATCCCAGGATGGGATATTTGTTGGGTACAGCACAAATAGTAAGGCCTATAGAGTCTTCAACTTAACTACTCAAGTTGTTGAAGAATCTGTGCATATTGTATTTGATGAAACAAGATTAATCAATTGTGAATTGTCTTGTAGATCAAATGACTCAACAGGTATAAGCAAGAAGATGGACAAGCTCTCCATTGCTGAAGCTTCAAAGGAAGAGGGAGCATTGGAAAATGAAGGCTGCTGTCCAGGGGGAGTACAAGAGATAATGGAAGCTGATGAAAACCAAGAGGAACAGCAGAATGAAGAAGCTGGAGATGCTCAACCTGAAGGGAATCTACCTCCAGCTATAAGATATCTAAGAGATCATCCTACTGATCAGATAATTGGTGATCCAAGACAAGGAGTGCAAACTAGAAGCAGAAATCAAAGCACAGTTTTGCATTCTAGTTTCTTGTCTCAAATGGAACCTAAGAAGTTTGAAGAAGCTATCCAAGACCAGCACTGGATTGATGCTATGCAAGAGGAGCTGAATCAGTTCAGAAGGTGCAAGGTCTGGGAGCTTGTTCCTAAACCAAGAGGCCACAACATAATTGGGACTAAGTGGATCTATAGGAACAAGCTAGATGAAAGTGGAATAATAATAAAGAATAAAGCAAGATTGGTTGCAAAAGGATACAGGCAGGAAGAAGGGATTGACTTTGATCAAACCTTTGCTCCAGTAGCAAGGCTGGAGGCAATCAGAATGTTCCTTGCCTATGCAGCCTACCAAGACTTCAAAGTATACCAGATGGATGTAAAGTCAGCATTTCTGAATGGTGATCTTAAAGAAGAAGTATATGTAGAGCAGCCATCAGGTTTTGTAGATCCTCTTAAACCTGATTCTGTGTATAAGCTTAGGAAAGCTTTGTATGGGTTAAAACAAGCTCCAAGGGCTTGGTATGAAACCCTGTCTACCTTCCTCATTGAGAATAAATTCTCAAGAGGAAAGATAGACAAAACTCTATTCCTTAGGGAATCCAAAGGAAAGATCATCTTAGTCCAGATCTATGTTGATGACATAATCTTTGGATCTACTGAAAACAACCTTTGTAAAAAGTTTGCCAAACTTATGCAAGGGAAGTTTGAGATGAGCAGTATGGGAGAACTTAAGTTCTTCTTGGGACTCCAAGTAAGACAGACTGATGATGGATTGTCCATATCCCAGTCTAAGTTCACCAAGGAATTAATTAAAAAATATGGTATGGAGTCATCCTCCTCCATGAGAACTCCTATGGGCACAAGTATGCCAATATGCAAAGATGAGGCAGGTAAACCTGTTGATGAATCATTGTATAGAGGAATAGTTGGGTCACTACTATATCTCACTGCTAGTAGACCTGACATTATGTATGCAACATGTGTCTGTGCTAGGTACCAAGCCTGCCCTAAAGAATCTCATTATACTGCAGTAAAAAGGATTCTGAGATATCTAAAGGGCACTCCTACTCTAGGTCTTTGGTACCCTAGGAATAGAGATTTTCAACTAACAGGCTATTCAGATGCAGATTTTGCAGGATGTAGAGAGGATAGAAAGAGTACTACAGGTACTTGTCAATTCCTGGGAGGAAGACTAATATCTTGGAGTAGTAAAAAACAGACTAGTGTGGCAATTTCCACAGCTGAGTCAGAGTATATTGCTGCAGGAAGCTGCTGTGCACAGCTATTATGGATGCAGCATCAGCTTAAAGATTATGGTATTCAGGTAAGTAGAACACCCCTTTTATGTGATTCTAAGAGTGCTATTTCTATTGCTAATAATCCAGTTTCTCATAGTAGAACTAAGCATATAAAAATCAAATATCATTTTCTTAGAGAATATGTAGAAAAAGGTGACATCTCATTGGAATTTGTAAAAACAGATTATCAAATAGCAGATGTATTTACTAAGCCTTTAGATGAAACCAAATTCAATAAATTCAAAATTGAATTAGGTATGTTAACCATTGATTAATGTATTAAACAAAATCATTAACAATGCTATTGAAATGGTTTATAAGTAAGTAAAAGTAGTAACAACATAATCAAGTGTTAAAAAGGACACATTGAAGTTACAGAAATTGGCTAAGTATGAATGTGTCGACACATTCAGTAATAATGTGTCGACTCAGAGAAATTATGTCGACAAGTCAGAAATATTGTGTCGACACAGAGAATATGTGTCGACACTTAAGAGTTTTATTGTCGACTTAACCAGAAATGTAATGTCGACTCAACCAGAATTATGGTGTCGACACTTACAAAATATGTGTCGACACTTGTCCTTAGTGTCGACACAGAATTTCTGTCTTTCTACTATGTATCCAAGGTGTCGACATAACCACAAATTGGTATCGACACATAGTAGGCTGAAGAAATGTCGAGTTAATAGAAGCTTGTGTCGACACATTCCGTCTGTGTCGACACATTTAGACTGTTTTTGGCGCCTTTTGAACTTCTTTCAATAGAAGCTATAAATAGGTCAAAAGCTCTTTGTGTCGACACGCTTTCAAGGTTTTCGAGACTCAAACCCTGTGTCGACAGTCTTTCTTTCTCTCTTCTCTCAAGCTTTCTCGACACAACGATGGCGCCAAGGATTGAAGATAACATCAATGAAGGATATGAGTTAGTGCGCCAGGCCTTTGCAGAGGCGCCGCCTGATGTTCAAGGAGTTATCACCCTTCTCTCTGCATCAGGGTTAGAATTTCTCATTTCAGAACCAACTAAGATCTGGAAGAAGGAGGTGCACGAGTTCTTTACCTCTGCATCAGTCCATTCTACTGGCCTCAAGATTAAGTCCACTATTCAAGGGACGAAGGTAAAGATTACTCAAAGAAGTTTATGAAAGATCTTCCAACTGCAAGTGGTTGAGAATGAAGAGGCAGTTCCTATATCTAAGACAAGGGAAGCCCTTCAATGGTGTGGCCTGGATTCAGGATTGAAGATAGGAGCTGCATTCAACAGAAAGGGAATGAATCAGCAAGGGAAGTTCTTGTCGGAAGTTGTTGGAAAGGTAATCCTCTGCAAGACAGGTGGACATGATAGGATTTCTGCCTATATGTTCAGCCTGATGACCAGGATAGTTTTTACTATTCCTACTGATTGGTCAAGAGTACTCTTTGACAAGATCAAAGAGGGAATTAAGAAGCCTAACATGGCTAGGATCATGAGTCTGTACTTCACTGGGGTGATTCCAGATGTGATGCAGCAGCTGCAAGGGAGTAAGATTAACCATATGAGAAGAATGGATATGAGACTATTCACCAGGTGGGATAGGGTGCTGTCAAAGGATGTGCCTGAAGAGAGCAGGCCAGACACCCCTGTGCAATCCTCTACACCAAATCAAGAATCTGAACAAGTACAAGAAGGGACACAGCTTGCCTCAACTGTGGTCCAGGAAGTATCAACACCTGCCCAGATGCAGGGGGAGCCAGTTTCCACTTCTGCTCCAAAGGTATCTACTCCTGCTTAGGTTTAGGGGGAGCTAATGTATTTTACTATAAAAGACATTGCTCAAATTATTATTACTGCACAGGTTCAGGGGGAGCTAGTGTCCACACCTACTCCTGCCACTACAAATATTGAGGTGCAAGTCCAAGAGGAAGCACAGTTAAACATATCTCAAGATTTAACTGCTGCAGATGTGACCACTCAACTGGAATTTACTATGGAGGAGTTATTCCCAGATGTTGATACTGCTGCTGATAAAGAAGGAGGTGGACCAGATATTGAGAAGTTCATAGGAATGGACATTGATCAGGAAGCTGCTGTGGAAACACAGGTTGAGGATGAGCCAGTGGATGTTGAAGCTGAGCAACAACTCCCTGGCACAGAAAGAATTCATGTAGATACTTCCTCTGACACAGAAACTGAAGAAGCCAGGGTGGCTAAGAAAAGAAAACTTGTTGTCTTTAAGAGAAGAAGCAAGAACTACAAGCAGGCATTGCAGACAACAACTCCACAAGTTTCTCCAGCCTTTGATTACAATAAATTTATGGTAGATCTTCAAGTAAAATTGGATGACCAAAGGATGGCTCTGGAGAAGTATGTTGATGAAAATAGCAAGTCAGTTCAGTTTGACTTAGCTCAGGACATCAAGTCCATCCAATTTCAAGTCAACTTGCATAAAACTGAAATGACAGATTGCTTCCACAAGGGTGGCAATGCTGTAGTTTATCTGGCTAAACAACAGCAGGCTATCTCTACAAAGGTGGATGATATTGCTTTGAAGCAAGGTTATGTTCTGGAAAATCAAATAAGAATGAATGACAATTTAACTGAATCTCATAATGAGATCATTCAAGAGGTGAAGAAGATTGTTCCAGGGATGCCTGCAGATAGAGCCAAAGAAATGGAAGAATTTGATAAGAATTTTCAGGCTGCTATTGCATCTGTTAAGACTGCCATCACAACCTCTCAACAGGAAATATCTGAAAAGCTTCAAAAGTTAAGACCATTTTTCAAGGAGGGAGTGAATTATTTGGATGGCCAAATTTGATTTCAGAAAGAAGATCTTAGAGATCATGTATCAAGAGAAGCCATAAAGGGGGAGAGGATGCTAATTCATGCAGGCTCTGAGCATGCCAAATGGGTGACCAATAGTATAAGAGCCACATTGGGATATCCACCATTGTGTGATGATAACATGGTGGCTGAGTCAGGTCTACAAACAGGACTACTTGAAGGTGACCAACCTGAGGTTGCCCAAGTCATATACCCCCCTCCAGATTTTGATATATTGGATCAGCAAGTGCAATATATGTATAGTCCTTCAAAGGAGGTTGTAAATGTTATCTTTGGAAAGGTTGATAAGCCTGAGGTAAATTTGCAAGAACAGCAAGATGCTCTACTGTCAAAGAAAAGATTTAGAGAGCAGGCTGAGCTGAAGCCAGATTTTGAGCAGTGGAGTCCTACTTCCAGAAATATAATACTCACTGCATGGAAAGCTGTCAAAGATCAAGTTCATGAAAGGGGCAAGTGGTACAATGAGCAGGAATGGCAGAAGTATGAGGCAAGACAAGAAGCCATTGTACAATTCAGAAGGAAAGCTAAGCTGGGAAGACTTCCACCTGATGCTATGGAGCCAAGCAAATACTTCCCAAAGCCTTTTCACTATTTTGAAAGGCAAAGGCTCAAGGAAGAAGCTAAGAAGAAAGCTGATCTTAAAGGAAAAAAGATGGCTGAAGAATCAGAAGCTCCTGTGACAGCTAAAATTAAATCTGGCCAAGGGATTGTTATTAGAGAGCCTGATCAATCCTGATAATGTTTTAGTTCTTTCATAATGTTTTGTAATGATGTAATGTGATCAGTCAAAGAAAAACCATGTAATCAAACATTACCCAGTAATAAACAAAATATTGTTAAATCTGTGATAGATTGTTTTATCCATGATGTTCTTATTATTTTGTTTATAATTAAGTATCCCTGTGTATTGTCATATATCATCATTTTATACTATTTATAAATGGTGTATATCATTGGCTATAAGGGTTATGACTTCTCCAAATAGGGGGAGATTGTTGGGTACATTGAAAAATGTGTACCTGATTTGAAGAAGCCCAACCTAGCTCAATGATATACATCATGTTGTATTTGATGTTGTTTTGAGTTGACATGTGCAGGTAAAGAATTGTTAAAGTTTACAGAAAAAATTCTAAGTCCAAGTGTCGACACAAAGGAACATGTGTCGTCACATAGAAGAAAGTTGTCGACACAACACTGGGAAAGTGTGTCGACACAGAAGGTGTAAGTCGACACTACTCTGGGAAAAAGTGTCGACACATAACATAGTCTACAACAACACTGGGAAAAAGTGTCGACACAGAAGAAGTAAGTCGACACAACACTGGGAAATAGTGTCGACACAGAAGAAGTAAGTCGACACAACACTGGGAAATTGTGTCGACACAGAAGAAGTAAGTCGACACAACACTGGGAAATTGTGTCGACACAGAAGAAAAACGTCGACCTCAACATTGGGAGAATGCGTCGACACTGAAGAGTATAGTCGATCTCAAGTTTGTCGACATCATCTGAATATGTCGACACAGAAGAAAATAGTCGACCACAAGTTTGTCGTCACCAGCAGAATGTGTCGACACATAGTGAGTAAGTCGACACATTATAGCAAAGCTAAAAAATGAATGTGTCGACACCTGAAGGCTAAGTCAACACTTACTAAAGTTATGATTCTACAACAACTGTGTCGACACACAGGACTTGTGTCGACACACTGCAGAGTCAAAGACCAAGTTATTTTCAGAAGAAGATGTGTCAACACAAAGGCAATTTAGTCGACATCACTGAAGGCAGTGTCGACACCAAAGTCAATTGTGTCGACACAAATAGACAGATGGTCTCGACACTTTCTGACAGACTGTTTCAACACTAAGGCACAGGACTTGTTTGAAGACTTGACAGCTGTGGGTTATCACCAGTTAACTGAAGTTGTCAGACTTGTCAGAAAACGGTTAGAAACCGGATCAGCCGGTTACCATGAAGAATGTCTATAAATAGACAGATTCAGAAGGAGAAAAAAAAATTAACAACATATAGAACTGACCCTTTGAAATACATTGGATCAGAAAGTGGAGAAGGATTACATTCTACTCATTTCAAGAAAGTGCTAGGCACTTAAGAAGATCTTCTCCGGGAGATCTAAGAAGACTATCTAAGGGTAGATCTAAGAAGAGTTCTAATCAGAATTCAGAAGAATCATTCAAAGTTCTGGATAGAGAGAGATCAAGTCAGAATTTGAAGAAGAAGAAAGAATCCACCAGTGGATTCTCAAGAAGCTGTTTGGAATCAACTCAGCTAAGTACATTTTCAAGAAGCTTTGAAGAAGGCTAAGAAATAGTTGATTGCATCAGCTGATTAAGAATTGTCATTGCCTTTTCTCTCTCAACTTGGCAAGACAATTTAAACAATCTTTTCTATATTTCTGTAGGATCTGTTTATACAGATCTGAGTTGTAAGCCTATGTTATAAAGGCTGAGTGTAGGAGTGTTGAACTCTGAGTGGTAGGGCTGATTGCCTGAGTGTAGGAGAAGGATATTCTCTGAGTTGTAGGCCTTGGGGCAAGGCTGAGGTAGGGCAGTTGTGCCTGAGTTGTAGGAACCAGTTGGGTTCTGAGTTGTAAGATCTATTGATCTGAGATAAGTGGAAGTTTGGCCGAATCTAGCATACAGCTAGATAGGTGAAGGGGGAAAGTGGATGTACCCAGACCTTGGGGAACCACTATAAAACATAGTGCAATCTGTGATGTTTTGTTTTCTGTGATTGCTGTGTTTTTATATTAGTTAATAAATTGAATTCTGTCTAGAAGTTTTAGAAAGAGAAGTAGAACCTATTCACCCCCCCCTCTAGGTGTTTAGGCTGCCTTGAAAGTTAAACTGACGGCTTCCTTCTTCTTCTTCAAATGGGTGGATCCCTCTCTATCCAACACCTTTGATGATACTTCTGAATTCTTGTTAGAACTCTTCTTAGATCGATCCTGAGATCGTCTTCTTAGATCTTCTGATGAAGATCTTCTTTAGTGCCTAGCACTTTCTTGAATTGATACTTCAGTTGGATTGTAATCCTTCTTCACTTTTTTTATGTATCCTTTTTTTTTGCTTCCTTCTGAATCTGTCTATTTATAGACCTTCTTCATGGTAACCGGCTGATCCGGTTTCTAACTGTTTTCTGACAAGTCTGACAGCATCAGTTAACTGGTGGCAACCCACAGCTGTCATGTCTTCAAACAAATCCTGTGCCTTAGTCTTGGACAACAAAGTGTCGAGACAGTCTGTTAGAAAGTGTCGAGACCAACTGTCTATATGTGTCGACACAAGTGACTTTGGTTTCGACACAGTCTTTGAAGATGTCGACAAGTTTGCCATTAAGTCGACACAGCTTCTTCAGAAAATAATTTGGTCTTGACTCTGCAGTGTGTCGACAGAAGTCCTGTGTGTCGACACAGTTGTTGTAGATTCAGAACTCAGTATGTGTCGACACTGCCTTCAGGTGTCGACACAAATTGTCGACTCTACCAAAATGTGTCGACTTAGTCTTCTGGTGTCGACACAAGTATTGTCGACTTCTTCCAATGTGTGTCGACTCTGTCTTATTGTGTCGACACAGCCTCCCAGTATCGATACAAATGTGGTCGACTATCTTTCTGTGAGTCGACGCTGCTTCTCAGTGTCGACATTAATGTGGTCGACTATCTCCTTCTGTGTCGAGGTCGACTATCTTTCTCTGTGTCGACTATCTTTCTCTGTATCGACACAGATGTGGTCGACTATCTCCTTCTGTGTCGAGGTCGACTATCTTTCTCTGTGTCGACTATCTTTCTCTGTGTCAACACAACTTCCGTCAAGTGTCGACACAAATATTCTGAAGTGTCGACACTGTTTCTTCAGGTGTCGACACATGGACTTAGAATATTTTTTTTGCTGCATTCTTTAATACTTCTTCACCTGCACATGTCAACTTAAAACAACATCAAATACACCTTGATGTATATCATTGAGCTAAGTTGGACTTCTTCAAATCAGGTACACATTTTCCAATGTACCCAACACTCTGGATCAGTCTAAGAAGAGTTCTTTCAAGAATTCATAAGTATCATCAAAGGTGTTGGATAGAGAGGGATCCAGCCACTTGAAGAAGAAGAAGGAAGCCATCATTGGTTTCTCAAGAAGCTGTTTGGAAATCAACTCAGCTAAGTTCAGATTCAAGAAGTTTTGAAGAAAGCTCAGATTCAGTTGATTTCATCAGCTGATCAAGATTTGTCTTGTTCTTTTCTCTCTCAACAAAGGCAAGACATTAAAAACTTCTTTTCTAATTTCTGTAGGACCTGTCAATATAGATCAGAGTTGTAAGCCTGTGTTATAAAGGCTGAGTGTAGGAGAGTTGATCTCTGAGTGGTAGGGTTGTTTGCCTGAGTGTAGGAGAAGGTTCTTCTCTGAGTTGTAGGCTTTGTGATAATGCTGAGGTAGGGCTGTTGAGCCTGAGTTGTAGGAACCTTTTCAGGTTCTGAGCTATAGGATCTGTGGATCTGAGTAAAGAGGAAGTTTGGCCGAATCTAGCATACTGCTAGATAGGTGAAGGGGGAAAGTGGATGTACCCAGACCTTGGGGAACCACTATAAAACAGTGTGCAATATGTGATGGTTAAATTTCTGTGACTGCTGTGCTGTGTGTTTTAATTCTGTAGTTGGATTCTGCCAAAAAGTGTTAACAAGCATTAGAACCTATTCACCCCCCTCTAGGTGTTTAGGTTGTCTTGAAAGTAAAACTATCAAGTGGTATCAGAGGGAGGTTCCTCAAAAAGGACTTAACAGTCTGAGGTAGATCTGAAAGGCAGAATCAAGATTCAAGAAGATGGGTTCTGGAGAAAATCACAAGGAGTTAGGGTCAATGAAGTTACCCATCTGCAGGAAGGAAATCTTTGGAATTTGGAAAGAAAGAGTCATATTGTTCATGGAAGCATCTGACCCAAGGATATACATCACAGTTCAGGAAGGACCCTTCATTCCAATGAAGGTATCAGTTCTTGATGCTAATATTCAAACTCCAAAGAGTTATTCTGAAATGACCAAGGATGAAATCATTTTGGCAACCATGGACAAGAGAGCTCAGAATATTATTGTGAGTGCCATAGATGATTCTACATTTCAGAATCTGATTCACTGCAAGACCTCCAAAGAAATGTGGGACACCTTGATTGTCTACATGAAGGGATCTGAAGAAGTAAGACAGGATAGGAAGTCTATGCTCAACCAGGAATATGAAAGTTTTAGACAAGAAAAAACTGATAGCATAACTGAATGCTATAAGAAATTCTATAGAATTGTGAATGAGTTAAAGTCCTATGGAAGAGTCTTCAGTACCTATGAACTGAATGACAAATTCTTAAGATCCTTGACAAAGGATTGGGACACAAAGATCTGTGCCATAAGAGAAGTGGCTAAACTGGCAGAGATTTCTCCTCCAACCTTGTTTGGAAAGTTGCTATCCTATGAAATGCAACTTATGGTGAGGAAGGAGGAGGAAAATAATTCAAAAGGAGAGCATAGAGAGAAGACAGTGGCCTTCAAGGCAGAAGCCACTAGAAAGAATAGGAGGATATCATCATCTCCTCCTAAGGAAGTTGCAGAAGTTAGTTCTGAAAATTCAGATAATCAGGGTTCAGAAAGCTGTGAGTCAGATGCAGATTTTGCTGCATTTACAAGGCAATTCCAGAGATTCTTAAAGAAGAAGCAGTGGAAGTCTAGGCCCTCCTCATCACAGCAAGTTGATGACTATTATAAGAAGAAAAAGTCATCAAGGAAAGAGAAGAGCAGAACAAAGCCCAGCAAGGCCACTACTTCAAAGATTGTCTGCTATTGTTGCAATAGGCCTGGACATGTAGTGGCTGACTGTCCTGATAAGAGAAAGGAGTCATCAGACAAGAAGAAGACTTATCAAAAGGGGAAGAAGGAAAAATCCTTTGTTGCAAAGAAGGAAAAGAGCCTAACAGATCAATCAACTTCAGAATCAGAATCTGAAGCTGAAGCATATATTGGACTGTATGCTGCTACTGAAGAAGAGGAGTTCATGCAATTGCTAGACTCCATCTATGAACAAGAAGATCATCAGTGCATGGGACTGATGGCAGGATTAGAAGAAGACATGTGCTAGAATCAGTCTGGTCCTAGTAAGGTACTATGTCCTTCAATAAAATCTGTTTGTAGTACAAGTGCAGAATAAGCTACATCTGCATCAAGTGATGTAGATGCATCTGAATTTGAAGGAGATGTCTATCAATTGATAGATAAGTATGGGGACTTGTTGCAGGCCCTTAAGAAAAGCAAGAACCTGGTTAAATCTCAGGCTCAGGAAATTGCTGATCTAAAGGTAGCTGCAACTGAGTTTGAAAAAGTAATTGATCAGAAGTTAAATGAAATTGCCAAACTGAAGAATATAACAATTATTCAGATGGGCACAATCAATTATACCAATGATCAAGTGAAGAGTCTGGAGGCCAGACTAAGAATAGAAAAGGAGTTAGTGGCTAGTTACTCTAAGCCAAAGTCTGTCTTACCCTTGATAGATGAATTTGTGACTCAAAAGGGTAAGGCAGGACTAGGATTCAAAGGTAACCCCAGGGCAGCCCAATTCAAGAGGAAAGGCAAAGCTCCTGTCAAGCCACTGAACCTTTCAGTCCCTATTAAGTTTAGAAAGGTGCAAGTGCCTTCTAACCAATATGATCATGAAGATATTCATGGTCATTTTAAGACTAATGTTCTGATAAACAAGGGTGTAAATGCCAACAGGCCTGTCCATGTTCATAAACCCAATGGTTATAAGAAATCAGTGGGTGAAGCTGCTGCAGCACCATCAATGGACAGAAATTTTTCTGTCAAGGGTGTATCTAGATCTAGATACAATAAGTTTGAATGTTGGTGCTGTGGCAAGAGAGACCATTTTACATTAGACTGCTGACATAACACAAGTGTTAGAAAGAACAATAGTCTACCTATTAGAAGAGATAATGGTAGCTTTGTTAATGCTAAGCTGAACCAAGGAGCCAAGACTTACTTGGGTTCTAAGGGTAAGTAAATCTGTGTTACAGGAAAGTCCAAGTGGCCATGCCCCTATATGGTACTTGGAAAGTGGTTGTTCCAGGCACATGACTGGAACAAAGGGGCTGCTGAAGGAGTATACATCTGTCAAAGATGGACCTAAAGTGATTTTTGGTGGATCTGAAAAAGGAATCACCAAAGGGTTTGGTAACATTTCTACTAACCTAATTACTATCACCCAAGTGGCTTATATAAAAGGTTTGAAACACAATCTAATAAGCATAAGCCAGCTGAGTGATTTAGGATATGACATTTCATTTGTTAAGAATGGATGTCATATCAAAAGGTCAAGTGATCAAAAGATCATATTGACTGGGTATAGGAAGAGAAATGTCTATTGTCTTAGTTTTGTATGTGAGAACAAGGCTTCTTCCATCTGTCTTGTAGCTGATGATAATGCTTCTCATTGTGTCAAGTGGCACAAGAGATTGGCTCATCTTAACTACAAGACAATTGGCCAACTCTTAAGCAAAGAGTTAGTGAGGAATGGTCCTCAAGTTAAGTGTATAAAGGGAGAAATATGCTCAGCTTGTCAAAAGGGCAAGCAGACAAAATTCTCCTTTCAAAGCCTTGAAAACAAGGATTCTGTGAGGTGCCTATACCTCTTACATATGGATCTTTTTGGTCCTATGCCAATTCATAGTCTAGGTAGGAAAGTCTATACTTTTGTGGTGGTAGATGACTATTCTAGATTTACATGGGTGTTCATTCTGAGACAGAAATCAGAAACCCCAAGTGTATTACTTAGTTTTGTAAAGCAAATTCAGAATGAACTGAATAGTACAGTGGTCAAAATCAGAAGTGACCATGGTACTGATTTTCAATCTGAAAGCAAGACAAAATTACGTGAAGACTTTGGGATTTTCCAAGAGTTCTCCTCACCTAGAACACCACAACAAAATGGCATTGCTGAAAGAAAGAATAGAACATTAATTGAAGCTAGCAGAACTCTATTGAGTGACACCTCTCTCCCAGAATATTTCTGGGCTGAGGCAGTTAACACTGCATGTCATGTGATCAATAGGGCTTCTATCATTAAGAACCACAAAAAGACTCCCTATGAGGTTATGAAAGGTAGAAAACCAAATCTATCTTACTTCAGGATCTTTGGTTGTAAATGCTATATACTTAACAATGGCAAGACATACCTAACTAAGTTTGCTGCCAAATCCCAAGATGGGATATTTGTTGGGTACAACATAAATAGTAAGGCCTATAGAATCTACAACTTGACTACTCAAGTTGTTGAAGAATCTGTACATGTTGTGTTTGATGAAACAAGATTAATCAACTGTGAGTTGTCTTGTAGATCAAATGATTCAACAGGTATAAGCAAAAGAATGGACAAGCTCTCCATTGCTGAAGCATCAAAGGAAGATGGAGCATTGGAAAATGAAGGCTACTGTCCAGGGGGAGTACAAGACTCAATAGATGCTGATGAAAACCAAGAGGTTCAGCAAGAAGAAGGAGCTGGAGATGTTCAACCAGAAAGGAATCTTCCTCCAGCTACAAGAAATTTAAGAGATCATCCAGCTGATCAGATTATAGGTGATGCAAGATAGGGAGTGCAGACTAGAAGCAGAAATCAAAGCACAGACCTGCATTCAAGTTTCCTATCTCAAATGGAGCCTAAGAAGTTTGAAGAAGCCATCCAAGACCAACACTGGATTGATGCTATGCAAGAGGAGCTGAATCAATTCAGAAGGTGCAATGTCTGGGAGCTTGTTCCCAAACCAAGAGGCCACAACATAATTGGCACAAAGTGGATTTATAGGAACAAATTAGATGAGAGTGGAATAATAGTGAA
This sequence comes from Platanthera zijinensis, assembly GCA_039513925.1. Classification (NCBI taxonomy): domain Eukaryota; kingdom Viridiplantae; phylum Streptophyta; class Magnoliopsida; order Asparagales; family Orchidaceae; genus Platanthera; species Platanthera zijinensis. The sequence continues at coordinate 77,823,770 of CM077081.1, forward strand.
GAATAAAGCAAGATTGGTTGCAAAAGGATACAGGCAGGAAGAAGGGATTGACTTTGATCAAACCTTTGCCCCAGTAGCAAGGCTGGAGGCAATCAGAATGTTCCTTGCCTATGCAGCCTATAGAGACTTCAAAGTGTACCAGATGGATGTAAAATCAGCATTCCTGAATGGTGATTTAAAAGAGGAAGTCTATGTAGAGCAGCCATCAGGTTTTATAGATCCTCTTAAACCTGATTATGTCTATAAGCTTAGGAAAGCTTTGTATGGGTTAAAGCAAGCCCCAAGGGCTTGGTATGAAACCCTGTCTACTTTCTTTATTGAGAATAAATTCTCAAGAGGAAAAATAGACAAAACTCTATTCCTTAGGGAATCCAAAGGTAAGATCATCTTAGTTCAGATCTATGTTGATGACATAATCTTTGGATCTACTGAAAACAACCTTTGTAAAAAGTTTGCCAAACTTATGCAAGGGAAGTTTGAGATGAGCAGTATGGGGGAACTTAAGTTCTTCTCGGGACTCCAAGTAAGATAGACTGATGATGGCCTGTCCATATCCCAGTCTAAGTTCACCAAAGAATTTATTAAGAAGTATGGTATGGTGTCATCCTCCACTATGAGAACTCCTATGGGAACAAGTATGCCTATATGCAAAGATGATGCAGGTAAACCTGTTGATGAATCTTTGTATAGAGGAATAGTTGGCTCTCTACTATATCTCACTGCTAGTAGACCAGATATTATGTATGCTATATGTGTCTGTGCTAGGTACCAAGCCTGCCCTAAAGAATCTCATTATACTGCAGTCAAAATGATTCTGAGATATCTTAAGGGCACACCTAATCTAGGCCTTTGGTACCCTAAGAATAGAGATTTTCTACTAACAGGTTATTCAGATGCAGACTTTGCAGGCTGTAGAGAGGATAGAAAGAGTACAACAGGTACTTGTCAATTCTTGGGAGGAAGACTGATATCATGGAGTAGTAAGAAGCAGACCAGTGTGACAATATCCACAACTGAGTCAGAATATGTTGCTGCTAGCAGCTGCTGTGCACAGCTATTGTGGATACAACATCAGTTGAAAGATTATGGTATTTAAGTAAGTAGAACACCTTTATTGTGTGATTCTAAAAGTGCTATTTCTATTGCTAATAATCCTGTTTCTCACAGTAGAACTAAGCATATAGAAATTAAATACCATTTTCTTAGAGAACATGTAGAAAGAGAAGACATCTTATTGGAATTTGTTAAAACAGATTATCAAATAGCAGATGTATTTACTAAGCCACTGAATGAAACAAAATTCAATAAATTTAAAATTGAATTAGGCATGCTGACCATTGATTAGTTTATCAACAAACTTACAAGTGATATTAGATTATCAAGTGGTATTGACAAAAACAGAAATTGGCTAAGTAAAATAGTGTCGACACATTCAGTGATAATGTGTCGACTCAGTGAAGTCATGTCGACTAGTCAGAGAATATGTGTCGACACAGAGAATTTGTGTCGACACTTAAGAATCAAATAGTCGACTCATCCAGGAATGTAGTGTCGACTTCACCAGAATAGTGGTGTCGACACTCACAGATTTTTGTGTCGACACTTATCCTAAGAGTCGACACAGGATTTCTAATGCTCTACTATGTATCTCAGGTGTCGACATATCCACAATTGGTGTCGACACATAGTAGACAGACTTGCTGTCAAGACAATAGAAGTTTGTGTCGACACACTCCATCTGTGTCGACACATATAGACTATTTTTGCCTGACTTTTGATCTTCTTTCCCTAGAAGGTATAAATAGGTCAAGAACTTATTCTGTCGACACGCTTACAAGGTTTTGGAGACTAAAACCCTGTGTCGACAATCTCTCTCCCTTCTCTCTCAAGATTTCTTGTCTGATCAATGGCGCCAAAGGTTACAGATAACGTCAACGAAGGATATGAGTTGGTGCGCAATGCCTTTGCGGATGCCCCGACAGATGTTCAAAGGGTTGTCACTCTAATTTCTGAATCTGGATTAGAATTTCTAGTTTCTGAACCATCAAAGATCTGGAAGAAGGAGGTGATTGAATTCTTTACCTCTGCATCAGTGGATTCATCTGGTCTCAAGATAAAATCCACTGTTCATGGGACGAAGGTGAAACTGACACCAAGAATTTTAAGAAAAACACTTCAATTATCAAACATTGAGAATGAAGAAGAGGTTCCAGCCTCTAAGACCAGGGAGGCTCTCCAATGGTGTGGATTGGATCCAACCCTGAAGATTGGAGCAGCTATCAACAGGAAGGGCATGAATCAATAGGGCAAGTTTCTGTCAGAAGTAGTTGGGAAGGTAATTTTGTGCAAACCAGGTGGACATGATAGGATTTCAGCCTATATGTTCTGCCTAATGACCAGAATTGTGTTTACAATTCCAACTGACTGGTCAGCTGTAGAATTTGATAAGATCAAGGAAGGAATCAAGAAGCCAAATCTGGCTAGAATTGTAAGTTTGTACCTGACTGGGGTGATCCCTGAGGTTATGCAACAACTGCCTGGGACAAAGATTAATCACATGAGGAAAATGGATATAAGATTATTTTCAAGGTAGGATAGGGTGCTGTCTAAAGACGTGCCTGATGAGAACAGGCAGGACACCCCTGAGAGATCCCCTGCACATGATCTAGGCACTACCCAGCATCCAGAAGAGCAAGTGAGAAAGCAGGTTGAAGATCAGCCTGAGTCTACTCAAGTTCAGAAATCAACCATTCCTGTACAGATGCAGGGGGAGCAAGCTCACTCTCCTATCCAGAATGTATCTACTCCTGACCAGGTACAGGTACAGGGAGAGCAAGTGTATTTTCCTGCCAAGGACATTACTAATATTTCTATGCACAGGTGCAGGGGGAGCAAGTGTATTCACCTGCCCATGATATTTCAAATACTGAACAAGTGCAGGGGGAGCAGATGTCTGAATCAGTGCTGGAGAAAGAACAAATTGATTTATCAAAAGATTTGAATATTGCAGATCTGGATGATTCAACATCTGTTCAACCTCAGAAGGAATACACTCTAGATGAGTTATTTCCTAATGTTGAAATTGCTACTGATAGAGTAGAGGAGGAGCAAGACAATGAAAAGGCACTAGACATGGAGATAGAACAAGAAGCTGAGAAGGAACAAGGAGTTGAGGAAGAATAAGTAGTTGAGGGGGAGCCTGTGAATGTTGAGACTGAGCAACATGTCACTGAAACTAATATTTCTCCTACTCCTCCTGAAAGAGTTCAAATAGAAAGTTCATCAGACTCTGACACTGAAGAAGCCAGAATGGCTAAGAAGAGAAAGCTCATAGTCTTCAAGAGAAGGACCCAAAGTTATAAGCAGGCACTCCAAACTTCAACTCACCAATCTCCCTCTAAATTTAACTACAATAAGTTCATGGTAGATTTGCAAGTTAAGTTGGATGAGCAGAGATTAGCAATGGAGAAGTATGTTGATGAGAGCAATAAATCCCTTCAATTTGACTTGGCTCAAGATATTAAGTCTATTAGATTTGAAGTAAATATGAATAAGAAGGAGATGACAGATTGCTTCCATAAGGGAGGTAATGCTGTAGTGTTTTTGGCTAAACAACAGCAGTCTATCCTCACTAAAGTGGATAATATTGCTTTGAAGCAAAGTTATGTTTTGGAGAATCAGCTGAGGATGAATGATAATTTGGCTGAATCTCACCATGAAATTCTTCAAGAGTTCAAAAAGGCTACTGCAGGGATGACTGAAGCAAGAGCAAAAGAGATGGAAGCTTTTGATCAGAAACTAAAGGAGGCTATAGCTTCAGTTCAATCTGCCATCACTACATCTCAGAAGGAAATATCTGACAAACTTCAAAAATTAAAACCATATTTTAAAGAAGGTGTGAATTATCTAGATGACCAGATCAGATTTCAGAAGGATGATCTAAGAGATCATATTACTAGAGATGTCATAAAGGGGGAGAGGTTGTTAGTTCATGCTGGCTCAGAGCACACCAAATGGGTGACAAATAGTATTCGAGCCACATTGGGATATCCACCTTTGTGTGATGATGCTATGGTGGCTGAGTCAGGAATTCAAATAGGTCTACTTGAAGGCAATCAACCTGAGATTGCCCAAGTCATTTACCCTCCTCCTGATTTTGATATGATTGATCAGCAAGTTCAGGATATGTATAGTCCTCCAAAGGAGGTTACCAAGGTTGTTATTGAAAAAGTTGATAAGCCTGATGCCAACTTGAAAGAACAGCAAGATGCTCTACTATCCAAGAAAAGATTTAGAGAGCAGGCTGAACTTAAGCCAGATTTTAAGCAGTGGAGCCCTACTTCAAGAAATATTATACTAACTGCATGGAAGGCTGTAAAGAACCAAGAACATGAAAGAGGAAAGTGGTATAATGAAATGGAATGGCAAAAGTATGAAGCTAGGCAGGAAGCAATAGTACAGTTCAAGAGAAAAGCCAAGCTGGGAAGGCTGCCACCAAATGCTCAGGAGCTGAGCAAGTACTTTCCAAAGCCCTTTCATTACTTTGAAAGGCAAAGGCTAAAGGAAGAAGCTCAGAAGAAAGCTGAGCTAAAAGGCAAGAAGCCTGCTGAAGTTGTTGAAGCTCCTGTGAAGGCTCAAATCCAATCTGGCAAAGGAATTGTTATAAGAGAGCCTGATCAGTCTTAGCTCTAAGTTCATTCAAATGTTTTGTAAATGTTTTGATCATTCAATGTAAACATCTGTAATCAAACATTATCAAGTTATAAACAAAATTTTGTTTGGAATCATATATTCATGTTCACTCTGTGATGAATTGTTAATATTTTGTTTATATAAAATATTCCTGTAATGTCATACATCATCATATTATTTTTGTTATAAATGGTGTATCTCATTAACTAAAAGGGTTATGACTTCTCCAAATAGGGGGAGATTGTTGGGTACATTGGAAAATGTGTACCTGATTTGAAGAAGCCTAACTTAGCTTAATGATATACATCAAGGTGTATTTGATGTTGTTTTAAGTTGACATATGCAGGTGAAGAAGTATTAAAGAATACAGGAAATTATTCTAAGTCTAAGTGTCGACACTTGAAGGAAGCTGTGTCGACACAGAGAAAGATAGTCGACCACATTTGTGTTGACACTGGGAAGCAGTGTCGACTCACAGAGAAAGATAGTCGACCACATTTGTGTCGACACTGGGAAGCAGTGTCGACTCACAGAAAGATAGTCGACCTCAACTATGTCGACACCTGAAGGCAGAGTCGACACATACTGAGTTCTGAATCTACAACAACTGTGTCGACACACAGGACTTGTGTCGACACACTGCAATGTCAAGACCAAGTTATTTTCTGAAGAAAGATGAAGTGTTGAGTCGACACAAATTCTCTGTGTCGACTCATTCTCAAGATGAAGTTCTGAAGAAGCAGTGTCGACTTAAAGGCAAACTAGTCGACATCATCAAAGGCTGTGTCGACACCAAAGTCACTTGTGTCGACACATATAGACAGTTGATCTCGACACTTTCTGACAGTCTGTCTCAACACTTTACTGTCCAAGACTAAGGCACAGGATCTGTTTGAAGAATTGACAGCTGTGGGTTATGACAGGTTAACTGAAGCTGTCAGACTTGTCAGAAGTTAGTTAGAAACCGGATCAGCCGGTTATCATGAAGAAGATCTATAAATAGACAGATTCAGAAGAATAAAGGAACATACAAGAGATATACAAGAGGAAATTAATTCTTAATCAATACATCAGTTAAGAGAGAAGTCCTCTCTTCAAGAAAGTGCAAGGCATTAAAGAAGATCTTCATCAGAAGATCTAAGAAGACGATCTCAGGATCAGTCTAAGAAGAGTTCTTTCAAGAATTCAGAATTATCATCAAAGGTGTTGGATAGAGAGGGATCCAGCCACTTGAAGAAGAAGAAGGAAGCCATCATTGGTTTCTCAAGAAGCTGTTTGGAAATCAACTCAGCTAATTTCAGATTCAAGAAGCTTTGAAGAAAGCTCAGATTCAGTTGATTTCATCAGCTGATCAAGATTTGTCTTGTTCTTTTCTCTCTCAACAAAGGCAAGATAGTAAAAACTTCTTTTCTAATTTCTATAGGATCTGTCAATACAGATCTGAGTTGTAAGCCTGTGTTATAAAGGCTGAGTGTAGGAGAGTTGATCTCTGAGTGGTAGGGCTGTTTGCCTGAGTGTAGGAGAAGGTTCTTCTCTGAGTTGTAGGCTTTGTGATAAGGCTGAGGTAGGGCTGTTGAGCCTAAGTTATAGGAACCTTTTCAGGTTCTGAGCTGTAGGATCTGTGGATCTGAGTAAAGAGGAAGTTTGGCCGAATCTAGCATACTGCTAGATAGGTGAAGGGGGAAAGTGGATGTACCCAGACCTTGGGGAACCACTATAAAATAGTGTGCAATATGTGATGGTTAAATTTCTGTGACTGCTGTGCTGTGTGTTTTAATTCTGTAGTTGGATTCTACCAAAAAGTGTTAACAAGCATTAGAACCTATTCACCCCCCCTCTAGGTGTTTAGGTTGTCTTGAAAGTAAAACTATCACTCAGTGCAGAGGATCGAGCTGTAAAATGAGTTCCAAATGTTTGTGCAAGGAGACAACACCGTAGACGAGTACCTCGACGAGTTCACTCATTTGGGAAGATACGCTAGTACTACCTTTGCCGATGAGGAGCGCAAGACGAACCGCTTTTATGAAGGGTTAAGAGATGAGCTGAGGTTGTTACTGTCGGGGCCTATGGCGCAGGGTTTCCTAACCTTGGTCAACACGGCCCGGTCCTTGGAAAAGGACATGAAGAACGTGCAAGCGAAGAAGGAATCCGGTGGCAAGAAATCGGAGTTCAAAGCGCCGACTACGTCAAAGTCGGGTTATCGTAGGTTCTACAAGAAGGCTAGGACATCGGGTCTAACCCCTTCTTCAGGTGCATCGGGGACGACTACTAACCGAACCCCGGGCGCTTGTTTTACTTGCGGAAATACGGGGCACTTTGTCCGCGATTGCTGGAGCGGACGTCCAAAGTCCGAGAGAAAACAAGGAGCCACTTATGAAGAAAAGGGGAAAGCAGTGGAGTCAACCGCGTCCCATTATGCTCCGACTCAACCTAGAGTCTACAACTTGGGCCAGCAAGAGGCGATCAAGCAGGCCGATGTGGTGACAGGTACGGTTTAATTTATAGCAAGTTAGCTTTAAATACTGTTACCTAGTGCTTGTTAGCTTATACTGTTTGTGTAGGCTTTGTTCTTATTTGCGATAGTCCGGCACGAGCACTATTCGATACGGGAGCTTCACACTCCTTTGTGTCCGAAAGCTTTGTATCGCGCATCGGAGTCCCTTCTTCGACAGCGAAGGACAAATTGGATGTGCTGCTACCGAATGGTTGTTCGATGCGTACGGACAGAGTGTGCGCCGTAAAAGTTCTTATTGGAAACCAAGAGTTCGACTTGCTAGCGTCATTGCTGCCGCTAGTAGAGTTCGACGTTATCTTTGGGATGGATTGGCTTTCGGAGCAGAAGGCCTATATTGATTGCAATAGTAAGGAGGTCAAGCTGGGTGTTGGACGGGAGACAACATTCACGGGACTGAAGGGTTCGAGCAGGACGCTGATGTCTGCTCTTCAGGTGGTAAAGGCAGTTCGTGCTGGCGCAGAGCTATTCTTCAAATTAGTGGGGGCTGTAGAGCCAAAGTCCGCATTGGATAGTATCCCCGTGGTTTGTGAATACCCCGATGTGTTCCAAGATAGTCTTACCGGAGCCCCACCGCAGCGTGAGATCGACTTCACAATCGAGCTCGTGCTAGGTGCCAAACCTGTGTCACGTTCTCCTTATAGGTTGGCGCCTAAGGAGATGGCAGAACTGAAGGTTCAACTTGAAGAGTTGTTGGAGCAAGGGTATGTGCGTCCAAGCTCATTGCCTTGGAGCGCACCGGTCCTCTTTGTTAAGAAGAAGGACGGGGGTCTGCGGTTGTGTATTGACTATAGGGAGTTGAATAAGATAACAGAGAAGAATAAATACCCGATCCCAAGGATCAATGATCTCTTCGATCAGTTAGTCAGATCGTCGGTATATTCGAAGTTGGATCTGAAGACTGGGTATTATCAGCTGAGGATAAGGGAGTGTTATATCCCGAAGACGGCGTTCAGCACAAGGTATGGGCATTTCGAGTTCACGGTCATGCCGTTTGGACTGACGAATGCTCCATCAGTGTTTATAGATTTGATGAACCGAACATTCCGAGATTTTTTGGACCGCTTTGTGATCGTCTTTATTGACGACATACTAGTGTACTCGCAGTGCGAGGAAGACCACTTCAAGCACTTGCATCTGGTATTGGAGACACTGAGGAGGAACGAGCTCTATGCAAAATTCTCCAAATGCGAGTTCTGGCTACCCTCAGTAGCATTCCTTGGTCACATTGTCAGTGGGGAAGGTATAGCGGTGGATCCGGCGAAGATTGTTGCAATACGGGAGTGGCCTGTGTTTTCTTCGGTAGTGGAAGTCCGGAGTTTTCTTGGGCTTGCCGGCTATTACAGGCGCTTCGTGGAGAACTTCTCGCGGATAGCGTTACCTCTCACGAAGTTGACAAGGAAGGATCAGAAGTTTTGTGGACGCAGGAGTGCGTGCAAGCATTTGAGGAGCTGAAGGGACGGTTGACCACGGCGCAGGTGTTAAGTCGCTGAGTAGGACCGAGGGCTTCAAAATTTATAGTGATGCCTCAGATAGTGGTTTGGGCTGCGTGTTGCTGCAGCATGGGAGCGTAATAGCATATGGATCGCGTCAGCTAAAAGTGCACAAAAGGAATTATCCGGTCCACGACTTGGAGTTGGCGGCCGTGATATTTGCGCTTAAGCTATGGAGACACTACTTGTACGGCGTAAAGGTCGATATCTATACCGACCAAAAGAGCTTGAAGTACCTGTTGGATCAGAAGGATCTCAACATGGGGTAGCGTAGATGGATGGAGTTCTTGGGGGACTACACATTCAAGATGTTGGAACTCCCTATTACTAATTTGGGTAAGGATCACTATGTTTGTCTTAGGAAACCAGGTTGACCTAGTTGTATAGTTGTAAAGGTCAACATTAGAATGAGTCTAGGGCTTAGAACTTAGGTTTGAAGCTGCCCCCAGGACCATTCCAAGATCAAGGATATAGAGCCAAGTATTAGGCAATTTTCGTCGAGCTCCGGTCGACGAAACGTCGAACTCGGTTCGACGCTCTCTGAGCTCAACTTCGATAAATCGTCGAACTCCAGTCGACGATCTTTGAGCTCAGATCGACGATCTGCTTTCAGACAATTTTGGTTAGTCGTCGAACTGCATTCTACGTTTTTCTAGCTCAGGTCGACGATCTCTCTTCAGCTATTCTTCAGGTCACTGAGCTCGGTTCGACGATCTTCGAGCTCCGTTCGACGTTTTCTGTCTGTTTGATCTGTTTCCATCTCTAAGCTCAGTTCGACGATAGTAGAGCTCAGATCGACGATTTTTCTGAGAGATCAACGATTCTAAGGATTCAAATGCTGCCAGTCTTTGGAATGTTTTTGAAATCCCTCAGCATTTATGTTAAGGAGATCTGCCAGCCGTTTGTCTTTATTCTGGAGCAAGTTTCAAGAAATTATTCAGGGAATGTTTTATTGGACCTTCCTCTAGAAGACAAGACTCTTTATGGAAGACATTTATGCCTGCCAACGGCTATCTTTGACAAGATTCTTTTTGAGAATAAGATCTTCCTTTTCATCTTTAGTAAACAGAGTACACACAACAGTACACACAGAGAACACAACAAGAAGAATTAAGCTGTGACAGATAACAAGTGATCAATTCTGAAGAATCAGAACAATAGTCTTTTTGCTTACAGAAAAGTGATCACAGCCTCATCTCAAGAACTCTAGACACCTCATTTTTCAGCCTTTTTGCTGAAACAATCCCTTGCTGGAGATCTAAAGTTCTGAAGGCCTATCACCCTAGAGCAAAGCTTCCATTCCTGAACCTATCTACAACTCAGGGGGAGCTTTGACAACAAAAGATCCACTAGTCTTCTCTCATTTGATTTGAGAATAGAGAAGATAACTTCACCTTTTTATCTTTTCTTTTTCTGCTGTAAAAGGGTTCTTGAACTCCCTTCAAAAGTTCTGTCTGGTTCTGAGAGCCTTGTCAAAACTTAGTGGTGGCAAGACACCTTATCAAAAAATCCAATTTTGGTTTTTGAGCACCTTAACAAAAGCTCATTGGTGTCAGGACACCTGATCAACTCATCCTGAGTGGATTCCTACCAAGGGTGGTAGAAGAGTGGATGTACCCAGGTTTTTGGGGAACCACTATATTTCCTTGTGTTTTCTGGGTTGTTTGTGTGATTGATTTGCTGTGTGCTGTGCTCTTTACTTCTTTGTTTTTAACTCTTCATTAATACTCTACACTATACTATAAATTGAATTTTATATTTGCTGATCAATTTCAACTGTGAAATTAATTTAAATAAACTCTATTCACCCCCCTCTAGAGTTGAGATAGATCTTTTCCTCACTTTCAATTGGTATCAGAGGGAGGTTGGTTGCTCACACAGGCTAACACCTGAACCAAAAGATCCTTGATAAGATCAATCTCTTAAGAGGGTTATTTTCTTTATATCTTATATTACTCAAAGACATGGCACAGAACAAGGATTATGCAAGCACCAGACCTCCAGTGTGCAATCTATCTAAGTTTGCACTCTGGAAGGCAAGGATTAGATTATACATGAACTCTATTGATGAAGATATTTTCAATTCTGTCTTGACAGTCTGTCTAAGTCCACCTGCAAGCTCAAGCACAAATGCTGTTCCACCTCCCTCAGGAACAGATGCAGACATAAAGAAATGGAAAACTGCAGATGCAAAGGCCATGAACATCTTAGCTCAGACAATGTCTGATGAGATATTTCAGAAGGTAGCTGACTGCAACTCAGCCAAAGGAATTTGGGACAAGCTCTCTGAAATTGTCTCAGGGTCTGCTGATGAAAGAAAAGATAGGAGATCCCATCTGATAAGCCAATATGAGAACTTCAAAAAGGGAGAAGCTGAATCAGTGGCTGACATGTACAATAGACTAAGTCTGATTGTCAATGAGTTAAAGACCTTGGATAAAGAAATCTCATTGACTGAGCTGAATGACAAAATCTTGATGTGCTTCCCCAGCACTTGGGATTCAAGAATCTGGCCAATCAAAGATGCCAGAAGTCTAAATGAGATTACCACTGAAGCTCTCCTGGGCAAGCTCAAATCCTATGAGCTGCTCATTAAAAATAGAGAAGAAGAACAAAAGGCTACTTCTCCAGTCACAAGGAAAGAAAAGACCATAGCCTTCAAAGCTGCAGAAGAGGAGCCTGAAGATAAAGCTACATAAAATGATGAGCTCCTAAGTCTACTGGCCAAAAGATTCTACAAGATGGCCAGAAAAGATTTCAGAAAGAGATCATACAAGGGTCATGATAAACCAAGGTATGATAAATCAAATAACAATAAAGAAATCATATGTTTTGGTTGCAGGAAACCAGGCCATATTGTGCCTGACTGTCCAGAAAATAAGAACAAGGACAAGAAAGATAGAAGAGAAAGAAGAAAAGAAAAAGACTTCAGAAAGAACAGCTCAGACAAACCCTCCTTTAGTAAGAACAACCATACAAGGAAGGGATTTGTTGCTGAGACATGGAGTGAAACTGAAGAGGACTCTGAAGCCTCATCCAGCTCCAGTGATGATGAGGATGATGCTGATGAAAAGGAATTCTGCATGATGGCTATCAATGCCTCTCAAACAGACTCAGAAGCAGAAGAGTCAGAATCAGATTCAGAAGCTCAACTAGAAGAAGATCAGGTAATCAATTCATTTGATTTCAGTTCTGTGGATTTTAAACATGAGTTTAAGGTACTATGCCTAGATCTGTTGGAGTCTGAGAAGGAAATCACTTCCCTCAGAAAACAACTATCTGAGTATAGCACTATAAAATCAGAGAACCTCAAACTCTCCGAGGAGTTGGAATGCTGTAGGGAAGAGATAGCTTCACTGAAAAGTGAATTATCAAAAGCCAAAAAGTTTGAAGAATCCCTAAATGGGAGAAGTATCAGACTAATGGACATTACAAGCACAGTGAACTCTAAACTCAATAGTACACTGGGCTTGGGTGCTTCATCCAGTCAACTTATAATATTAACAACTCCAATCAAATTTATCTCTGACAAAGGAAAGAGAGTAGTAGAGGTAGCTAGGAAGAATGCAGATCTGCTAGATAAAATTTCAGTTCAACAGATTGCGTCGAGCAGAGCTCGATGATCGTCGAACAGAGCTCGACGATCTAACCCAAGATCGTCGACCTCAGCTCGACGATATCCAAACTCTGAACTCCAGAATAATCGATCTTCGAACAGAGATCGACAATCTGACCCAAGATCGTCGACCTCAGCTCGACGATCGTCGAACAGAGATCAGGTCTGTGAACATTCCTTCAATGGCACATCTAGATTCAACCCCAGAAATCCCACATCCTAAGGCTTTAACCCCTATACTGAATGGATAGTACCTCCTAGGAGATATCATCCTGAAGGTTATAAGAGTCAACCTGTGATGTCTTTCATTTCTGAATTCAAAGGATATCAACCTAGGCCCAAGGTTAACTGGGTCAAAAACAAATAAGCTGTTCATGTGCAGGTGAAGACCTATCTAGTATCTAACCAACAATGGTATCTGGATAGTGGGTGCTCAAAGCACATGATAGGGAACAGGGAAAACCTATCATCCTTCATAACCAAACTTGGACCCAAAGTGATTTTTGGTGATTCAAATTTTGGCCAAACCAAAGGATATGGTGCTGCTCAGATAGGCTCAGTCACTTTCAAGAAGGTGGCATATGTAGAAGGACTGAAGCATAATCTGATAAGTATCAGTCAGCTATGTGATGAAGGATACAAGGTGACTTTCAACAAATCCCTGTGCAAGATCAAGTCAGAGGATAACACAACTGTGTTAACAGGTAAAAGGACAGGTATCATTTACTTAGTAGATTTTCTTTCATCTAAAGTAGATATCTGTTTATTCAATTCTATATCTAAGACAAATATTTTATGGCATAAGAGATTAGGACATCTAAACCTTAGAACCATTGCTAGGCTATCCAAGGACAACCTTGTTAGAGGACTACCTTCTGGCCCCTACAAGAAGGAAGGACTTTGCAAGGCTTGTCAGTTAGGCAAGCAAACAAAAATAGCTTTAAGTCACTTAAAAAGAGTGATTCACCTAGGATTCTGTATTTGTTGCACATGGATCTTTTTGGACCCATTACAGTACAAAGCTTAGGAGGGAAATCTTATGCTTTAATGATTGTAGATGACTTCTCTAGATTCACATGGGTATTCTTTCTGAGGAAGAAGTCTGATAACTTTAAGTGTTTGACAGAGTTTCTCAAATGTATACAGATTGAGTTCAACACTCACATTGCCCTGATCAGAAGTGATCATGGCACAGAGTTTGATTCTCTTCTTATGCAAGAGTTCTGTCAAAGTGAAGGGATCGGGCACACTTTCTCAGCTCCTAGAGCTCCTCAACAAAATGGGGTAGCTGAAAGGAAAAATAGAACCCTAATTGAATTTGCTACTACATTATTGACAGATGCTCACCTACCTCTATCCTTTTGGGCTGAGGCAGTGAACACCTCCAACTATATGCTAAATAGAAGCCTGATACATAAACTAAAGGGCAAGACTCCCTATGAATTTCTCAAAGGGAAGAAACCTAAAATAGATTATTTTAAAATTTTTGGGTGTACTTGTTATATTCATAATAATGACAAGAAATATCTAGCAAAATTCCAAGCTAAAGCTGATGAAGGAGTGTTTCTGGGATACTCCATGATCAGCAAGGCCTATAGGGTATATAATAAATCTTCCTGTAAAATTGAAGAATCTGTTCATATTACTTTTGATGAGACTAACATGTGTTATAAGGAGAAGTCTACTTCTACCATAGAACCTTTGCAGGTACACTCTATTTCAGAAAGTATGGACAAATTATAGGTTAAAGAAGAGGATACAGCCAGTCAACCTATTCTGCAAAAGAATGAGAGCAGTGATGATGAAGAAGAAGTTCAACCTCTTGAAGAAAATCATCCTGAAGAGCCAGTTGTTATTCCACAAGAGGAAATAACAAAACAGGTTGGTGAACAATCAACATCCCCTGTTGATCTAGTAACAACAAGAGATCATCTAATCACCCAAGTAATTGGAGACATCTTAGCTGGTGTGCAAACCAGAAATCAGGTCAACCAAAACTTAATGCACACCTGCTTCCTATCTCAAGTTGAGCCTCAATCCATTTAAGATGCAGAGCAAGATCCACACTGGATCATTGTAATGCAAGAGGAGTTGCATCAATTTGAAAGGAATAAAGTTTGGGAACTAGTGCCTAAGCCAAAGGATCACTCCATTGTTGGAATAAAGTGGGTGTTTAGAAACAAGCTAGATGATCAAGGAGTTATTGTCAGAAACAAGGCAAGGCTAGTTGCTCAAGGCTACTCTCAACAAGAAGGAATAGACTATGACCAGACCTTTGCACCAGTTGCAAGGTTAGAGGCCATTAGAATATTCCTAGCTTATGCTGCTCACAAAGGCTTCAAGGTTTACCAGATGGATGTGAAGAGTGCATTTCTCAATGGGGACATCAAAGAGGAAGTCTATGTTAGACAACCTCCAGGTTTTATCTCTCTAACTCACCCTGATTATGTTTTCAAATTGCATAAAGCATTATATGGTCTCAAGCAAGCTCCTAGAGCATGGTATGAGACCCTAGCATGCTTTCTTCTGGAAAATGATTTTGTTAGGGGGAGAGTAGACCAAACTCTTTTTATTAGAACTCATAAGTCCCACACCCTACTAGTACAAATTTTTGTAGATGATATCATATTTGGATCTACTGATTCAAACTTGTGCAAAAAGTTTTCCAACCCGATGCATTCCAAATTTGAAATGAGTAGCATGGGTGAGCTCTCCTTCTTCTTAGGATTGCAAGTAAAACAGCATGCTGAGGGCATATTTATTTCCCAAACCAAGTACGCTAAAGAATTGGTTAAGAGATTTGGTATGTCTGAGGCATCTTGCATGAAAACACCCATACCTACCAATGTTGTATTGGATGCTGATGAACATGGGAAACCAGTTGATTAGACAACATATAGAGCAATGATTGGCTCTCTATTGTACCTTACAGCCAGTAGACCAGATATAATGTTTGCTACATGCATATGTGCTAGATTCCAAGTAAGCCCTAGAGAGTCACACCTAACATTAGTTAAAAGGGTTCTTAGATATGTAAAAAGTTGTCCAAATCTAGGACTCTGGTATCCAAAAGACTCAGGATTTGAATTAACTGGATTTTCAGATGCTGATTATGCTGGATGCAGAATAGACAGGAAAAGCACCAGTGGAACATGTCAGTTCCTTGGTGACAGACTTGTCTCTTGGTTTTGTAAGAAGCAAACATCTGTGTCAACCTCAATTGCTGAAGCTGAATATATGGCTGCAGGCAGTTGCTGTTCACAAATATTGTGGATACAAAATCAGCTCATAGACTATGGCTACAACTTAGAGAAGTCTAAATTTTTTTGTGATAATACTAGTGCTATCTCTATAGCACAAAATCCAGTCCTCCATAGTAGGACAAAACATATAGAGATTAGGCATCACTTTCTAAGGGATAATGTAGAGAAAAATAAAATTGAACTTCAATATATCCCTACTGATTTGAAAAGGGGAGATATTTTCACCAAGCTTTTGGATGAAAAGAAACACAGTTTCTTCCTAAATCAGTTAGGCATGTTAGATGGAGGAAGCCTAAACTAATTTACAAGATTTTTGAAAAGTTAAAACACACCAAGACTAAGCTAAAAAATCAGTTCTTTTTGTGTCTGTATACTAGGCTTTGTCTCTGAACTGCGCTCGACGTTTTCCCAGAAATCATCGAACATAGATCGACGTTTTTCTAAAAAAAAAAAATGTCGACCAGAGATCGACGTTTCCGAAATCGTCGATCTGAGTTCAGCGCCTCCGTTAGTTCCAAGTTTTCTCTCCTTCTGTTCAGAGACCGTCGAGCGGAGCTCGACGCTTTTCAACATCGTCGAACGCAGATCGGCGATATTGACGTCTCTTCAGATTCCCTCTGTAGCCCAAATCGTCGAGCTGAGATCGACGTTCTGTCGAACCGAGCTCCACGATTTTTCGTTTCGCCGTCGAACCCTAATATAAAATCATTTCCGCGGCCGTCGTTCATCTTTGCGCTTTCATACTCTCTGCAACTTTCTTCGTTTTCCCTCCAAATCTGCTACGCTTGGTCGTGTTTGGTTCTTTGTTGCAGGTAAAAATGGCTGGCTCCAATGCTGCAATCTCCAAAATGAAATATGACACCGGATTTGATATCGACATGAACTCGTTTGATGGAAGCGATCAGCGCTTCAAGGATATTCTTAATCTATTCAGAGATCAGCAGCTATCGCAAATAATGACTATCAGAATGAAGATTGCATCCGAAGAGATAAAGGAGTGGTGTTATACAGCGACAGATGAGAACGAGAACTCTGTCGTCGGCTTCATAAAAGGGACTCAGGTACAATTATCCCCGACCCTTTTAACTGAAGTTTTTCATCTTAGTTTTGGAGAAGATTCCATAGAGTTATCTGGAGAGGAATATGACTCCATGCTTGATAGAATGGGTCACAATGCTGTAAACCCTAACAAACTGCTGACGAAAAATCTGTCGATAGAATTTCAGTTTTTGGCTGATGTAGTTGGGAAAGTGCTTCTGGCCAAGCACTCAGCCCATGATACCATATCAAGATATCAATTTTGTCTAATGGGAGCTCTGCTTGATAAGAAACATCTAGACTGGGGATCAATTTTCTTCAACCTGATTAAGAAGAAGCTGAGTAAGACTGCTGTCAGTTTTGGGAGAATTCTAGGGGTCTATCTGAATTCCAGATGCCCTGAGCTGCTAACCTCTTCTGGGATGTTCATTAATGCATCCAAGAGGCTCTCCTGTGCCCTTTTCAGCAAATGGGACAGGCAGATTGTAAACCCCTCCAGAGCTGCTGCACCACTATCTTCAGGCACCAGGACTGTCTCAGTCACTCCACCTCTGGTCTCTGCCCTAGTAGAAGTGTTGCCTGCTTCTCCTCCTCCTCCAGTTGTCTCTACCCCAGCCACTTCATCCTCACCTCATATCACCACCATATTGATATCTTCCCCCATTAACATTTCCTCACCAATTTCAACCCCTCCAGCATCTACCTCAGAGGAATTCCATCCTCTATTCTCCTACCCAATCTTCACCTCTCCATCATTTTCCTTGGCAGATGATTCCTTTATGGATGATTCCCCCTCCTCTCCTCTTGAGCCTCCCTCTACCTCCTCATTCCAACAAATGCTGCAAGAAATTCTATCCCTACCATCCTTCACACCTTCCCTTGCCTCACATATCTACACCTCAACATCTTCAATCTCCTCCATTCCCCTCTAAGAGCCATTCATTCCCAGACCCCCTATACCATCGCTCTCCATGCCACCAGCTCCAGCCATCATCCTTCCAACAACATTCTCTCATACCTCTGCTCAAGCCCCTCTTGAGCATGTAGATTTATCAGCCCTGGAAGACAGGTTATATGAGCTGCTAGCTCCTAAGCTAACCTCATTACTGGAGACCACTTTGGCTCCACTCCTGACCCATGTCAAGGAGCTGTCTTCCAAGCTCTCCTCCTTCTCTCCCTCTCAGGAAATTACCTCTTCTGGGTGCCTTGACTCAATTCTCCCTGAATCCAGGCAGGGGGAGATGCCTTCTGAAGTAGTGGTTGTGCCTGAGTCTACTCCTGCTTTTGCAATGGACCTCCAGAGCTTGCTCTCTGTGTTTGATACAGTTTACCTCAGATCTTTGCCAGTTCCTCATGCTGAAGACTTGTCTAAGGCCATTGTGCCTATTTCTGTCTGTGATCCCAGCCAAATTGAAGCATATGTAAATTCCTTGAAGGCTGTGGATGATTTTGTTTCCATCTCTGATGCTGCTACTAAGGCCATTGTGCCTCTTGTTGTTGAAGCTGCTGCTGAAGATACTGAAATGGTTCCTGTATTTGAAGATACATCTGCTGCTGAAGAAGTTGCTTCTTACCTAGAAGACCTTGCACCTGCTGTTGTTACTACTCCTACTGCTGCTGTTGCTTCAAAAGTTCCTTCTCCTCAAATTTCTGATGCTGCTCCTGCCCTGACTGCTGATCAGTTGAAGTTACAAGAGAAATACATAAAAAGCATTGATGATTTGTATGACAATCCTCAAAGTTCAGAGAGTGATCAATTTCAAACTGATTCAGATGACTCTGCAAATGCTATTGCCAAGAAGAGGAAGGCCAGAAGCAAGGCCATGATGTCAGTCCCCCCAGCTCAGGCAAAGGATTCTAATGACATTCCCTACTATATTCTGCATAACTGCCCCATATCTGAGCCCTAGATGCAGTATTCCAAGAACCAATCAAAGGCTATGAAGAAGAGAAGGAAGCTGAATAAGTATGAAAAAGGATGTTCTCAGTATCAACCTCCTCCTCCAGATTCTGGTTCAGGCTCAGCCTCTCAAGCTCCAGCTTCCAGGCAAAGCTCCTCCCAGTCGTATCAAAAATACTATCAAAGGGGGCAACATCAAAGGGGATATCAGTCTAGAAGGGGCCAATATAGAGGAAGCCAGAGAGGGCACAGATTTCATCAAAAGGAAGGACAAGGGCATACTGATTCTACTTCAGGTCCTTTCCCTTATAAGCTAAAAGATGCAGTTGTCTCCAGGACTCCACCTACTGATTCTGAGTCCATCAACAGATATGAACCTCCTGTTTCATTTGAGGATCCTGAGAACAACCCCTTGTCCAGGACAGCTAGAATGAAAGAGTTGGCTGCTCTTGATCAAATAAAAAAGGCCAGAGAGCAAGGCAAGGACACTTCAAGCATAACAACTCTATCAGATCAGAGAAAGAACTGGAGAAATATACATCAAGAAAATTCTTTAATCCAGAAGATTATATGAAGCTGCACCCTGAGGCTGTAGTTCCAAGGCCCAGATCTCAAACTTCCTTAGGTGCAGAAGATGATAGAAGATCCAAGAAAGAAGCCCTCAATCCCAACAGAGAAATTTTGTTTAAAAAGGGAACTGAGAAGAAGTGAATTGTGTAAGCTGGACAATCATCCTCCTTTGGATATTTGCTGACTTCTTATCTGTGATTTGCTTTGCTGTTATATCTGTAAGACCCCCTTTTTTTTCTTTTTCAACCACCGGGGTCTTAGCCCAGAATTGCCGCTTTGTGGTGGCACCAACTCACGGGAAGGCAACCACTACAAAACGCCAATTCTGCCGGCCCTTTTCGATCACAAGAGAGAGAAGCATTTGTACAAAAGTGCAAACAAGTCCACAGAAACATGTAAATAAAAGTGAAATCATAACTAGTCCATCAATAGTAATAATAGGAAAATAGATAAATGGGCTCGAGCCCAGTACATCAGAGTCCTCACTACAAGTCACTCGTCGCGGAAGCTAGGAAAATACTAATCACTCACGGAGCTGGTCGCAGGTGCATCGGTGCTAGACTGTCCCACCTCCATGCGCACCGTACTCCGCTGGTGCTGGTCCCTGTCTCCCATCCGGAGCTCCTGTAATGTTTGGTTCGAAAACCATTAGTCATAAAGACTAAGCCCTATCATCCCCTACCCCTCCCACCACGGCCCCTAAGCACCGGGCGGAGAGGAGGAAAGGGAAGTTACAAAAGTGGAGAATAAACAAGCAGGTGACGGTGGACCTAACTAGCAAGTTATAATAGGTGAACGGTGTAAATGTTGTAATAGGTAGAACAATTAATAGATAACAAATAGTATAAAAAGGCAGCTAGAGAATAGTAAGTAAACAAACAAGTAAGTAAGTATGTAACCTTAACTTATATGAATGCCCATACAAACTTATAAGTTAAGGGATCTTCTGCAAAGCTCCCATCGTATAAAAATTCCCATACCAATTTATACGTTGGGGTGTCGATTGTATGCAAATATGAGTGTAGTGATATGCTATGCCATGATTCATGCAGGTGCAACTCATGCACACGACTCTATGCGCACAGACCTTTAGTTCCCCCTGTTCGGGCAGCTAGCTTCACTCCCAGGAACCTCCGTAGTGGCAAACAGAGACAGTGGGTCGGGCCCCCCACTCCTAGGCAGGCATCCACACTACCAGGCCTAGCCCATCCGTACGCCCCTAAAAGAACACAACCTAGAGTATCCGCGTACTGCTGCTGGATGTACCCTCCAGACTTTCTTTGGCTAAGTGTCCCACACCGCCGAGTCCGCGTACCGATGTCGGTGTGAACGACCATCAGATACCGAAGACCCACCACCTTTATTCTATACTCCAACTCTCGAGCCCTCGGCCCCCCGGACAGTCCTGTCCGTGCATCTACCTTCAGAGCTACTGTCTGAATGGCAACAAGTCCTATTATTCTACTTTCCTAGCTATCGGGGAGTGAGTGTGTGCAACCCTAGTTATACTATTTGCTCTTTTAATTTATTATTCCTATGGTTTACGTTAGCCCAGGACTGCCCCCGGTATACCCCGTGAAGGGCTCTCAAGGGGCACTAGGAACCAAGACGGCGGCATTATGGCCCGAAGTTCCCTTTCGCAAGGCACTTAATATTATTGGTTGATCTCCCTTAACCCGATCCTCTTTTAGTTACTTTAGTTCTAACCCTAGAGTATTAAGACTCTTCCTCTTCTTCCCGGGATGGACGATCTTTCGTCGTTCCCGTACTTCCTTATCCTAACCAGTCCCACACTCTACTTACCCTGACTTCCAATGATGAACTCAATCTTGACTTGCCCTACCAACCATCAACTACCAGAATTCTGTGGTTTTACTATATGCAGACCATCCTAAATTATATGATGTACACAAGGGGAGGTACACCAAGTTGTGTTCCAAATCTCCTATAATATTTACTGGAGGTCTACCATATCATACTTTGCCTAAAACCAGAAACTTATAATTTTCCTAGTTAATCTGATATTTATTAAATTTTCCCAAAGGACGTGCCACGGGTCATTTTAAACATGAACTACATGATCTTCCTAAGTAATGGCTACTCAAAAATCATGATCATTAAATAACAGCAAGATAACCTCAAATACAAATTCTCAGAATTTTATAGAAAGTATTTAACCTCTAAATAATTTATTCAGTATAATCACGTTAATTCTACGTAATGAAGGAAGTTCTGAAATTATTCATCTAAAAATTATAGAAAAATCACTAGTCAGTAATATGATATATAAAAGATCTTTGTGCAGAGAATCATAATTTTACTAGCTTGCTAAACACCACTAAAGATTTAATCAAATATTCAAGGTAAAACATACTTAATGAAGCAAGCCTTAGAATTAATCTTCCAAAAATCCCATAAAAATTCACAGAGATTTAAAATCATAATAAACGTTCCCTGCTTAAATTTCATCACTTTCCAGAGAGTGTGTATTCCCTAATAAATTTTCTAAGCAAATCATACAACTACTAAATCATTAAAGGAAGTATCCAAAATAATGATCATAAAATTCATAGAAAAATATCCAGAGCTTGTACCATCCCTATAATTCACTCTACCCAAATCTCACCACTTTTCAATGTGATTTAGTGTCATTTCCTATCTCTACAAGTTTTGCGCCCCAAACTAGGGTTAGATTTTTAGGTATCCCAACAATCTCCAAATTTACTAAGATTTTATCCAGAGAACTATATTTGCCCTATGGTTCTCTTCACCCAATTTCGGGTCAATCCAAGGTCATTTGACCACATGACCTTCACAAACCACCAAGATCCATCCTTAGGGTTTGGCCTTGGTCCTTAGGGCAAACTTACCCCGATCCACCTCAAACTCCATGAGGGGGTGCTAGAGAATATTACTAGCCAGTGGTAAAAATCTCAGCCTCTGTTGAGGTGATCTCACCACTCAAATTTCAAAAGTGCACTTTTAACCTAAGACCCCTCATTAGGGCAAAACTTAGGGTTGATCATTTCTAGTCCAAACCATCTACAAATGAGATGAAAAATTATACAGAACCTTATGGTGACCCCAGGGACCACTCACCAGAATTTGGGAGGGTTTGGAAATTATTTAACTATCTAATTAAATTCGGCTAGGATTATTGAATTTTTCTAAAAACTATAGAAAAATATTCTTTTTAAAAATTCTCATTTTTGGATGGCACCTAGATATATGTAAGATTAGACCACACCCCAAATTTCAAGTCATTTGGATGACTGGGTTGGAGTGGGGAATTTTTCTAAGGTCAAGGCAGCCCTCTGTATAGACCTCACCAAAAAGGGTGCTGTGGTCTAACCAGGATTCCAAATTGAGTGAAATTAATTTTGAATTAAAGTAGACTTCAAGGGCTACATTTTCTATGTAAATCATTTTTCCTGTAGAAGCCTCTAGGTATTTTTCCCAACTTATTTAACATGACAGATATTTCATTCAGAAATTGTTTAAAAAATAAAATCTAATTTGACGGCACTGTTCATCTTCTTCTACAGCCCGAACCAGAGGCCTGAAAACCTAATTTCCTGTAGCTTTTCCAAGCTATTTCCCGGCCATCCAGACATCTCCCTGGCCGGCCACCACCACCATCACCTCCGTTGAGGCGAGGGCTATCGTCGGGCGGCGGCACGGCCGCCGGAGAGGCGGTTTCCGGCGAACCCGCCACCATGAAATTTTTGGAAAACCACGAATACGCTCACCCGATCTGGCTCTTTTGAGCCCGATATCTCTCCTAACAATTCCTAAGATCTATCCGCAGAAGAAGGGGGAGGGGAGGACCTTGTTCGCGGGTTGGAGGCGTGCAGAGCGTCGGGAAGCCATTTGCGCGGTGGTGGCGTCGCCGGAAATTCTTCAACAGCAAGGGGGAAGTCTGAAACAGTTTGAGGGAGTGTAACCTTATCCTCTTGCTCTTAGGAGTCTTTTATAGATCAGCAAATGGGGAGGGGAAGGATGAAATGTTGGAGATGAACGTTCGCGGCCATTAATAATTCCCTTATGACGTTTCGGTTATGACGAATGGCAGTTGAAACGCTGGAGATGAAGAGGTGCTCGCCAGGTGACGATTTCCTATTGGACCAACATTTCCTTAATTATTTAAATCATTAAAGTAGGAAACGGCCCATAAAGACTCTTGGTTTTCATTCCCTTAATCGGATTTTATTACGACGTCAGTTATCGAAATTTCCAACCTGGCTGTCGTTTCGGCCTTGGTCACGGGCGTGACACATAGGTCACGGGCGTGAAAGGCCCGGTTAGCCAGTTATGGGTTCGACGATCGTCGAACTGAGATCGACGATCGTCGAAGGGTGGTCACGGGCGTGACACCTGGGTCACGGGCGTGACAGGCCTGTGCGGCCAATTCTGGTTCGACGACGTCGAACTGAAATCGACGATCGTCGAGCGTGTCACGCCCTATGTCACGGGCGTGACATGGCAGGTCACGGGCGTGACATGCCCGTGGGGCCAATTTTGGGTCGACGACCGTCGACTTGGAATCGACGATCATGGTCACGCCCTATGTCACGGGCGTGACATGGCGGGTCACGGGCGTGACAGGTCTGGTGACTAATTCTGGGTTCGACGATCGTCGAACTGAAATCGACGATCGTCGAATGTGGTCACGCCCTATGTCACGGGCGTGACGGGTCGGTCACGGGCGTGACCAACCCGTGACCCGATTTCTTGGTCGATTTATTTCAAGTTTTGGGCTCCCTAGGGTTCTACCACAACCAACCGACTCCTAGGGGTCTAGCCGGAAATGGGATGTTACAATATCTTTTCTTCTGCATTGTTGTTTTAGTTTCTGTCTTGAGTGTATGCTTATTTATTTCCTAATTCTGTCTGTAAATAGTAATCCTAACCCAAATAGGGGGAGATTGTTGGAACACCCTATTACTAATTTGGGTAAGGATCACTATGTTTGTCTTAGGAAACCATATTGACCTAGTTGTATAGTTGTAAAGGTCAACATTAGAATGAGTTTAGGGCTTAGAACTTAGGTTTGAAGCTGCCCCCAGGACCATTCCAAGATCAAGGATATAGAGCCAAGTCTTAGGCAATTTTTGTCGAGCTCCGGTCGACGAAACGTCGAACTCGGTTCGACGCTCTCTGAGCTCAACTTCGATAAATCGTCGAACTCCAGTCGACGATCTTCGAGCTCAGATCGACGATTTGCTTTCAGACAATTTTGGTTAGTCATCGAACTGCATTCTACGTTTTTCTAGCTCAGGTCGACGATCTCTCTTCAGCTATTCTTCAGGTCGCTGAGCTCGGTTCGACGATCTTCGAGCTCAGTTCGACGTTTTCTGTCTGTTTGATCTGTTTCCATCTCTGAGCTCAGTTCGATGATAGTAGAGCTCAGATCGATGATTTTTATGAGAGATCAACGATTCTAAGGATTCAAATGCTGCCAGTCTTTGGAATCTTTTTGAAATCCCTCAGCATTTATGTTAAGGAGATCTGCCAGCCGTTTGTCTTTATTCTGGAGCAAGTTTCAAGGAATTATTCAGGGAATGTTTTATTGGACCTTCCTCTAGAAGACAAGACTCTTTATGGAAGACATTTATGCCTGCCAACGACTATCTTTGACAAGATTCTTTTTGAGAATAAGATCTTCCTTTTCATCTTTAGTAAACAGAGTACACACAACAGTACACATAGAGAACACAACAAGAAGAATTAAGCTGTGACAGATAACAAGTGATCAATTCTGAAGAATCAGAACAACAGTCTTTTTGCTTACAGAAAAGTGATCACAGCCTCATCTCAAGAACTCTAGACACCTCATTTTTCAGCCTTTTTGCTGAAACAATCCCTTGCTGGAGATCTAAAGTTCTGAAGGCCTATCACCCTAGAGCAAAGCTTCCATTCCTGAACCTGTCTACAACTCAGGGGGAGCTTTGATAACAAAAGATCCACTAGTCTTCTCTCTTTTGATTTGAGAACAGAGAAGACAACTTCACCTTTTTATCTTTTCTTTTTCTGCTGTAAAAGGGTTCTTGAACTCCCTTCAAAAGTTCTGTCTGGTTCTGAGAGCCATGTCAAAACTCAGTGATGGCAAGACACCTTATCAAAAAATCCAGTTTTGGTTTTTGAGCACCTTAACAAAAGCTCATTGTTGTTAGGACACCTGACCAACTCATCCTGAGTGGATTCCTACCAAGGGTGGTAGAAGAGTGGATGTACCCAGGTTTTTGGGGAACCACTATATTTCCTTGTGTTTTCTGGGTTGTTTTTGTAATTGATTTACTGTGTGCTGTGCTCTTTACTTCTTTGTTTTTAACTCTTCATTAACACTCTACACTATACTATAAATTGAATTTATATTTGCTGATCAATTTCAACTGTGAAATTAATTTAAATAAACTCTATTCACCCCCCTCTAGAGTTGAGATAGATCTTACCCTCACTTTCACAAGATTCATTATGTACCCGGGAAGGGCAATGCAGTTGCGGATGCGTTGAGTCGCAGGGCACCCACCCAAGCCAACTGGTTGTCTGTTCATGATGAGAGGCTAGTACGAGATTTGGAGGCTTTGGAGATCTGTTGTGTGGACAAGAAGTCTAGCGCCAAAGCATTGTTGAATTGGACGGAAGTTCAGTATGACCTGGCTGATCGCGTTCGGCAGGCGTTGGAGTTGGATACTTGCATGAAGGAGCTTATGGATGCAGCTTTGGATGGGTCAAATTCCCAGTTTTTGGTTGTGGATGGGCTCCTAAGGAAGGACAATCATTTGTGTGTCCCAAGAGGGGGAAATCTATGGGAGGAGTTGATGTACGAGGCCCATAATACCAAGTACTCAATCCACCCAGGGAGCACAAAGATGTACCAAGACCTAAAAAAGCTGTTTTGGTGGCCAGGACTCAAGAAGGATGTGGCACTGTTTGTGGCTAAGTGTCAAACATGCTCCTTGGTAAAGGCGGAGTGTCAAAGGCCTGGAGGATTCCTGAAATCCTTGCCTATTCCAGAGTGGAAGTTCGATGACATATTGATAGACTTTGTGCATGGCTTGCCAAGGTCGCAGAAGGGGAACGACGCCATCTGGGTGATCATAGACCGGCTAACAAAGGTGTCACACTTTATTCCGCATAGGAAGGATGACTCAGTGGAAAAACTGGCAAAGCTTTATGTGGATAATATAGTCAGATTACACGGTGTACCGCGCAACATCATAAGTGACCAGGATGGGCATTTTACGTCTAACGATTGGAGGTTGGTGCAACAGATGTTGGGGACTAAATTGAAGTTCAGCACAGCCTTTCATCCGCAAATGGATGGGCAAACTGAGATAGTCAACAGAATGTTGGAAGACATGCTCCGCATGTGTGTTCTAGACTTCGGGAAGCATTGGTAAGACCACCTGTACTTGGTGGAGTTTGCGTATAATAACAGCTACCAGGCGAGTATTTAGATGGCGCCCTTCGAGGCCCTATATGGCAGGAAGTGTCGCACGCCGTTATCGTGGCTGGAAACGGGTGAGGCAAGGTTGTATAAGAAGCAGGAGGTGGAGAGTGCTACTTCTTTGGTGCGGATCATTCGAGAGCATTTGCTGATCGCTCAGGACATACAAGCTAAGTACTACAATGCCAAACACCGAAACGTGGAGTTCGGGGTCGGTGATTGGGTGTACTTGAAGATAAAGCCATTCAAGGGTGTTTCGCGGGTGAGACGCTTGAAGAAGCTGAGCCCAAGATACCTTGGACCCTTTGAGATTCTGGAGCAGGTCGGCGAAGCGGCTTATCGTTTGAAGCTATCGGTAGAGTTGAGTGGACTACACGATGTGTTCCACATCTCTGTATTATGGAAGGCGGTGCAAGAGCCTTCGCAGGTGATCGCAGTTGATCAAGTGTCGGTGGATGAAGGGTTGACAACTAAGGTCAAGCCCATTCGTATTGTAGACTTTGAAACTAAGCGACTCCATAACAAGGAGATCCGGATGGTCAAGGTCCGGTGGGACAATTGCGGTTGGGAGGAGCTCTCTTGGGAGCGAGAGCAAACTATGCTGGAGGAGTACCCAGAGTTATTTCGCTCAGGTACTGCTTAAAGTTTTCCGTTTACTTTCCTTTAGTAATTTCGTGGGCGAAATTCTTTTAAGAGGGGGAGAGTTGTAACACCCCGAAACTCAAAAGAGGGACAGGTGATGTTTTAAGCCAAGTCTGGAACTTGGAGTAGGTATCACGGGCGTGTCACGAGCATGACACGGGCGTGTCACGGGCGTGTTCGGCCACGGGTCATTTGGCCGACGTTTTGACGATCGGCGATCGTCGAGTTGAGGAACACGGCCTGGGATACGGGCGTATCCCAGGGCGTGTCACGCTAGAGAGTTTCCTGAGTCATGTACACGGGACATGACATGGGAACAGACACAGGCGTGACACTTATGACACGGGCGTGTCAGGTGCCGTGTTGCAGGCCGTGTCCTTCTCGGGAAAAGAGTGTTGGTAGTTTCACACGGGGCGTGATACGGGTCGTGACACAGGTCGTGAAACGGGTCGTGACACAGCCGTGTCGCATGCGACACAGGGCGTGTCGGAGGCCGTATCGAATGCCGTGTGCTTATTATCGCGTCTGTCGAGACGGCGAATGGGCGACACGGCCCTGGACACGGGCGTGTCACAGGTCGTGTTCGGCCCAGATTTTGTATTTTTCGGCCTAAATCGTGGTCGTTCATTTCCTTGCCCTTGGATCCAACGGCTGGGGTTCGTTCCTGCAGTGTTTTAGCCGGGATTTAGGGTTGGAAGCCTCATTTCTCTTTGGGCTTTATCTCTCTAAGATCTAGAGAGAAGGGAGAGCAAGGAGGAGGAAGGAGGCCAAGATCCGGTCACCGGCGGAGCTTCGGAGCTCCAAATCGCGAGCCGTCTTCGGATCCGCAGAGGCAAGGAGATTACGGTGCTTTCCATCCGCATAGATTTCCATGGCGCCGAGGAAAAACGCAAGGGTAACGATTCTCATCCTAGGGCATGTGAAGCCCTCTTTTCCTTTGCATAGAAAGCCCTCTCTCGCAAGTGAGCGAAGAGTTGAGGCGTTCCTTGGGGTAGATATGTAAAGTCCCCCTTGTGTAGAGTCCGTATGCGTAAACGGGCATATGCATTGTGTGTGAAGCCTATCCAGACAAGTTGGTCTGGATCGGTGATGTTGCATTGCATTTGAACCGGGGAAGACTCCGGGTGTTTTGGCGTTTTCTGGTTTTCTACGTGGTAGATTGCAACATGGAGCCTTAGAGATTAACTCCAAGGTACACCCGGAAAATTGGACAAAAGCGTGCTTTGCCAACATGGTGGTCGGGGAGCCAACGTGAACATAACCGGGTTATGTGATTATTGTGGTGGAAACGGGACTCGGCTTGACTTGCGTATATGGCTTAAATTGCCGTTGCGGTGTGAGCACGGGTCAGGAGGAACCGTACCCGATCTATGTCGTTCGGTGGAACCGTTGGCATGGATGAGGGTCTTCGGCGGTCTATGGCTTAAATTGTCGTGAACAAGGCCAGGAAGGCAAAATGCTCATATGGTTGGCCGTCCAAGGGGCGGTGGTGGAACGGGAACGTCTATGGCTTGAATTGACGTGACGCTGGCCGGTCTGCCGTGAATGTGCCCTGAGTGCATGGGGCGTGTGGCCATGCGAGCCCGCGCCTGTGATGAAATGTGTTTACACTACTTTGATGCTTATACTAATAAAGTGCAGGGAAAGAGCATCGCCACCCCGATTTTGGGGGCGGGATCGTTATAATTTGGTCAACTTAGCTGACCGTTATTTTTTTTACCACCGAGCGGTGGATTGTTGCTTGTAGGTGCTGCGGAGCCGAGTAGGAAATAGCGGGCTAAAGCCCATGATGCTGTGAAGGCCCTCAAAGGCCTAACTTTTTATGTTTTCCATTTATCTCATGTATGGTCGGCCTGCGTGCCGAGGTTTGAAAGACATGTTTTATTAAGTAAACATTATAAGGCCTTAAGTCCAGTTGTTGTTTTGTGTATTCAACATTCCTATGTTTTGGTTCAGTGGACATTCATGTTAGCAAGGTTCTTAACTGTGCAACTTAATAATTGCTTCCGCTAGGTGCTGTGTAGGACGTTGTGATTGGTTGAATGGTTTCAACACGTAACCAACCTGTCTGTTCGTAGTATATGGCGTCGGGCCCCGACCGGACCTACTGCTATATGCCATGTGGCGGATAGGGGTGTTACATATCGAGTGGTAAGTCATCGAGTATAGGTGTCAGAATTCGGCAAGTAAAGCAGACTAGTCTAAGAGGATTTTCGTCGAGTATCATCAACCATCGAATATTGTAAAGTAGCCAAGTAAAATTCGACGTATATCATAGGAATTCGTCAAGTATCACCAGTTCATTTTTGCCGAGTAGTATAGAATTCATCGAGAATCGCTGTAAAACATCGGGTATACTTGCCGAATTGGCCAGGACTTAGAAATTGTTTTGCCATTTTTGTTTGATTCGTCGAGTTTGGTTCTTAGGGTTTATTTTGGGTATTTTTGTCCCGTTTGTCGTGGTAAGTGTTTAGACTTTGTTATTTGGGTTTTACTGGGTTTTTAGGTTGTGTTTTACAGCTAGATCGGCAGTGGATAAAGGACCGCCTATTGGACTCCATATTGTGAATCATTGCATGTGGTAGTTTGTTTTGGGTCTCTGTTTACAGGCTGTTTAGGTCTATTCGACCTTGTTGCCGCCACCTTGGTGCCTATGAGACAATTGGGTCTGGCAGTTCAGTATTGGACGTTTTGGTCGCCGACTCAGATCCGTGGTTTTACCAGTGTTAATGATTCACATGTTTAGGACTGTATAGTTCCTATTCCTTCTATAGTGTTGGTTTTTGTTGGCTGTTTTCTTCTGCAGGTTTGAGCAAAGCATGATAAATTTTCGCACTTGGTGCAATTTGCTCACTTTAATGATGAATACTTTCTCACTTGTTTCTCTTTGGTTGATCCTATTAGCTGAGTTTGTCAGCATTTCTCTTATTAGGGTTTGGTAACCTCTTCTGTTTTAACTTGATTACTATCTAATTGCTTCCTTTTGCCACTTGTATTTTCTTGCTGAGATGTTCTTTCTTTGAATGCCTCGGGTTCTGGGCAGTAGTCAGTTGAGCGGCAAGGTTTGGTGGTTGCTTGTGGACTGTTGTGGTTGCAGTGTTTTCCTCACCATTGGGACGTAGTTCTTATTTTCAGTTATTAGTTAGACTTGCATACTCTTAGTGGGTTCGTGTCAGGTTGTTAACGCCCACTGATAGTTTTCTTTTGGAATATTAAATACTTTGCTAGCTGCTAGTTTACCTTTTTGTGTTGGTTGCACTTGCTCTTTGGGAAGGTTTTATGCCAGGTTTCATGTTAGATATTTTAAAGTATAAAAATTACTTTTGCTACTTCATACATACCATATTTGAAATCTAAATCCCTATATTTATCGACCGTAAAAGCTACCTTCACTACTATTATAAATCTAGAGTCTTGCATACCATGAGTTGTCCTCTAGGGATGTTTATACTCATGTAGAACGTCTAGTCTTGTAAATAAAGAATTTTTCTGCAGCGTATAACTACTTTTTTTCCTTGTGGACTAGATGAGGCACTGACCCGAGGGATACAGCTAACCCCTTTAACTTAAACTGGATTTCTCTAAATAACTTTTAGATCTTTCATAAAGTGCTTAGTTGGAGTTTTGCCTAAGCATCTGCAGTTATCTCTCCTGACGTGGCATCATGGCGTGTGTTTTCCCTTACTCTGATATATCGTTAAATGCAGGGGAAATACGGGTTGTGATAGCGAAGGTTCTCAAGAACGAGTCAATTGTTAAAGCTGATGTTACTCATGTTGGTATGAGAGTAAAGGACTTATTCGTGTTGGCGACAAGTTTCTATGCTAACAAGATGAGAGCTAATGATAACGCTACTATTTGGCATGAGAGACTTGGGCATGTTTGGAAGGATAAGCTGAAGGCTATGGCGGTTAGGGGACTGGTTCATGCCTTGCCTAGTCTTTCATCTTTTGGTGATGGTCATGTCTATGCGGGTTGTCGGTATGGAAAGACACATTGACTTTCAGTTGACATATCACAGACTAGGTGTAGAGCACTGCTGGAATGCATTCACGGTAATCTAACGGGACCTGCCATCTCTCCCAGTCTCGGCGATAGAAGGTATATGCTTGTTCTTATTGATGACTTTTCTAGGTATATTTGGGTATACTTCTTGAAAGAGAAGTCAGGGGCGTTCAGGATGTTCGTGGAGTTCAAGGAGCTCGTGGAAGGTCAGCTTTGTCTGCGGATAAAGAAGTTGCGAACTGATAATCACGAAGAGTTCACTTCACATGAGTTCTCTAACTTCTGTAGAAAGTTTGGCATTCAAAGGGAGCTTATTTTTGCTCACACTCCATAACAAAATAGAGTTGCAGAACGTAAGATCTGTCATTTGACGGAAACTTGCAAGTGCTGACTTCATGCAAAAGTATTCCCATGACTTTCTGGGTAGGGGGAATAGCTTGTGCGACATATGTCATCAATATGATGCCTCTCAGTCTAAACAATATGAAATCTCCTCATGAGTTGATATTCAAAGAGAAGCCCAGTGTCGAACATCTTCGAGTATTCAGATCTACCTGCTACGTGCATGTTCCAGACACTCTCAAGACAAAGCTAGATGCAAAAGCACATAAGCTAGTCTTTATTGGCTTTGATGAGCGAAAGAAGGGATGGAAGTGCATGGATCCTGCAATAAAGAAGTTTGTCATCTCAAGAGTCGTTGTCTTTGATGAACTTACATCATACCTGGTAGCTTATCTATGGAGCTACAGGAGAGCAGGTCAGACGGGGGCCAAGGAGAAGCTGCTCGGGATCTTTTGGTGGAGTTACATGTATCGCCAGGTGCTCCGGTGGAGTCTAGCTCAGGGGTGGAGGCTTCTGAATCTGGAAGCAAGGGGGTGATGCTCCTGGTAAGTCTGGGATCAGAGTTATACCAAAAGAAGCAACAAGAGTGGTGGATCAGGTTCAAGCCCTGCGAAGGTCCAAGAGGACAATTATTCTACCAACTCAGTATAGGGACGAGGATATGGTGAGTTTCGTCTCATATTTCTTTGCAGGTCCCTTAGATGAACGGGAGCAGTCTAGCTTTGAGAATGTCACTGACATAATGAGTAAGAAGATGTCATGGATAATAAGATGGTCGCCTCAGGAGGACTAAATTTGGGATATTGTATCCAAGATTGATGACATCACTCTTGTTATATGCAAGTGGGTTTACAAACTCAAGAAGAAGGCTGACAGTAGCATCGAGCAATATATGGATCGCCTTATAGCTCAGGGGTTCTTACAGCAGTAGGGGGAGGACTATGAAGAGACGTTTAGTCTGGTGGCTAAGATGACTTCAATTCGGGTGGTTATCTCCTAACGTCTTGCCAACGATGGAAGATTTGACAACTCGACGTAAAGAATATCTTTCTTTACGGTGAGATTGATAAGAATATATTAATGGTACAACCACCTTATTATGTCTTTAAAGATCATCCTGGACACGTCTACAAGCTAAAGAAAGCCCTATATAGTCTGAAGTAGGCGCCTCGGGCGTGGTATGGGAAGATTGCAGAATATCTCTAATTATGTGGTTACTTTGCTTTAGACATGGATTCTAGTCTTTTCGTTAAGAAAAGGGGGAGCTTCAGGTCCTCGTTATGTTATATGTTAATGACATGTTCGTCACGGGGAACTCGGAGGAGGAAGTAGCTAGGATCAGAGATGAGCTATCTATTCGGTTTGAGATGAAGGGTCTGGGTGAGCTCCACCATTTCCTTGGAATCGAGGTGGAGAGGCAGAAGAACGACATGCTCGTTTCCCATAAGGGCTATGCAGAGAGAATTGTCAAGCGATTCGGCATGCGAGAAGGGAAGAGTAGTTCTACTCCTCTTGAAATCAGTTTGAAACTTCGATGGGATGAGGGAAGGGTTCTTATAGACCCATTTGTTTTTCGGGCTCTCGTGGGGAGTCTCATATATTTTACAATTACTAGGCCATATATTACGTAAGCGGCGGGATGGTTTAGTCGATATATGGAGGAGCCATAGAAACCTCATTTGGTGGCAAATAAAGGAATTCTGAAGTATGTCAAGTCTACCTCAGATGTGGGTCTCTTTTATAAGAGTGACACGAGCTTTAGTCTCCATGGTTATATGAATGATGATTATGGAGGAGATACAGATGATCGGAAGTCAATGTCTTGTTACGTCTTCTTCACAGGATCAACATTTATTTCTTGGTATAGTAAGAAGCAGGATTTAGTGTCCGTCTCCAATACAGAAGCAGAATACAAGGCTTTGGCCTTGACAGTTCAAGAAGCCATCTGGCTTAGGAGATTTGTGGATGACATCCATGAGAAGGTGCAAAGTCCTACTCTGCTTCGCGGTTACACTGAGAGTGCTCTTAAACTGGTCAACAATCAAGTTTGTCACGCGTGGAAGAAGCACATCAAGATCGAGCATCACTTCGTTCGGGAGAAGGTGTTGGAGGGGTCTCTGATAGTTGAGCATGTGCAGAGTGAGGACAATATCGCAGACATCTTCACGAAGCCACTGTCAAAGAGACCATTTATTCAGTTTTGAGGATTTCTCAGGCTAGTCTTCACTTCCCACTTCAAGGGGGAGTGTTGAAATTGTTAAAGTGGAAGTAAAAGTGGAGTTAAGAGGTTTGACTGTGTTGGAACCCTAGTTATGATTTGGGCAAGGATCACTATTAGGATGATTAGATTAAACCAAAATGTATAGTCATGGGTCATAGGATTATTTCCAGGTTTGCTCCTTCAGAAAAATTCCAGAGAAGTTCAGAAAATAGCTGGAATAAATTCTCTGAGCTCAGTTCAATGAACTCTGAGCTCAGTTAGATGAACTCTTAGCTCAGCTCAAAGAAAGCTGTAAAACTCAATTCAACGATTTTGCAGTTCATATTCTCTGAGCTCAGCTCGACGAACTCCGAGCTGAGCTCAACAAACTCCGAGCTGAGATCAACTAACTTCGAGCAAGGTTTGAAGAAAGCTTTAAATTACAGTTTGACGTTTTATTTGTAGTATTCAGACAGAATTATTTACAACTGGCAGAATTAATTAATGCTTAATTAAAGGAAATTATAGCTATCATATTTAATGCTATATATTCTTATGAATATAACTGTTTGGAGGCTACATTAATTATGGATTAAATCAGGATTTAATGCTTATTGAATCTCCCTTTTGAACCGCTCCCTTTTAAAATGTCATCGGTTTTCCATATTTAGTGCTTATTGAATATTGACAAGAAAAGAACTCCGCCTTCTTCCAAAAATCTAAGTATCAGAGTTCTTCATCTACTCCAAGCTTTTAAGAGACAAAATACAAAATCAGTCTAAAAGGCTTGCTGAAGATCAACATCAATCCGAAGGCCTACACCCTGAAGCAAAGCTTCCATTTCCTGATCATCTACAAAATCTCATGGGGAGCTTTGACATCATTAACATCCACTAGTCTTCTCTCAGATCATTGACAGAGAAGACAACATCATTTTTTCCCTTTCCTATGTACAGGGTTATTACTCTCTTCAAAAGTAAAACCTCTTAGTGGCAGGGCACCTAATCAAAAACCTTGTGTGTTGGTTTTTCGGAACTTGATCAAAAGCTCAAAGGATTGTTATATCTCCCTTAGAAAATAGATATTGTGATGACAGGGCACCTGATCAAAAACCTATAGTGGATTCCTATCAGGGTGGTAGAAGAGTGGATATACCCAGTTTTGGGGAACCACTATAATCCTTGTGTCATCTGGATTGCTTGCTTTCTTTCTTTATTTTTGTGTTGTGCTTACTCCTTTATATAACATATATATTTAACTAGAGTAAGTCAGATCTATCCCTCTCTTTCAATTGGTATCAGAGGGAGGTTCCTTTGGTTGTACAGGCTAACACCTTAACCAAAACGATCTGATAGATCTTATTTTTCTTAAGAGTCCTTCATGGCACAAAATGAAGAGTTTTCAAGCACCAGACCTCCTATGTACAATCTAGATAAGCTTGCACTATGGAAGGAAAGGATTAGGCTTTTTATGATCTCCATTAATGAAGAAATCTTCAATTCTATCTTGACAGGTCCATTTCAATCTCAAGCAACAACAAGCATAAATATTGTTCCATCATCTGAGTGGATAGATGCCCAGAAAAGGCTAAAGATTGCTGATGCAAGAGCAATGAACATTCTAGCTCAATCTATGTCTGATGACATTTTTCAAGAAATTGCTGAATTCTCCTCAGCAAAGGATATGTGGGACTCCCTCACAACAATGATTGCTGGATCAGCTAAAAAGAGAAAACTTGATGCTGGATCATGGAGTGACTTTGACTCTGAAGCTTCATCCTGTACAACTGAAGATGAAGAAGAGTCAAGAGCAAGAGAATTCTGTCTGATGGCAATCAATGCCTCATGCAGTAATTCTGAAGAAGAATCCAAATCAGAGGATGAAGAATATTAGGTAATCTCTTCCTTTGATTTTTATTTAGATCAATTTAAAGATGATTTTAAAATCCTTTGTAGAGATCTGATTCAATTTGAGAAGAAAATAAAACTTCTCAGAAAGAAATTAAATATTTTATCTTATGAAAATATAGAACTTAAAGAAGATTTGAAAAATGTTTTTGATCAAATAGTTTCTTTAGAAACAATTAAAGGAAAAGAAAAGTCAGAAGGCTTAAATAAAATAACTGAAGTTTTACAAAATCCTAAACCAAAACAAATCAAGAAATTTCAGAAAAACTATGTTCAAAATATTTCATCGAACCGAGATCGACGAAATCGGTATGGTTCGTCGAACTCCGATCGACGAACTCTGAACAGAAATTTTTTGTCAAAAAATTATGATCGACAAAATAAATCCACTTCGTTGAACCGAGATCGATGATTGTCGAACTCCGATCAACTAAAATATTTTACTTCGTCGGACTCAAAATCTTAAAATAGAAAGTTTTATTCTTTTCAAAATTATAATCAAACTCAAGATTTTATAAATCCTTTTACCAAGTGATTCATCCCTTCTAGGAAATCTCATCCACTAGGTTATAAAAATCATCCTGAGTGTTCTTTTATGTCTTATTATTAAAAAGAACCAGGACCCAAGGTAATCTGGGTCCATAACTCATAACCTCTCTTTTCAGGAAAAGACCTATCTTACCACAAAGAACAATGGTATTTTATAATAATCAAAAGCTATAGTCTCAGCCAATACAGAGGATTCATCAGTAGCTTTGTTTTATTTATTTTATTTCTCAAAGCACCTTTATACATCTGCTGAAAAACTTATAATTCAGGCAGATTATTTTGCTTTGTGTTTTATTTTATTTTTTTCTTTATGTGAATAGTGTCCTCACCCAAATAGGGAGAGATTGTTGGAACCCTAGTTCTGATTTGGGCAAGGATCACTATTAGGATGATTAGATTGACCCAAAATATATAGTCATGGGTCATATAATTATTTCCAGGTTTGCTCCTTCAGAAAAATTCCAGATAAATTCAGATTTGAAGTTCAGAAAATTGCTGGAAGAAATTCTCCGAGCTAAGTTCAACGAACTCTGAGCTCAATTCAATGAACTCTGAGCTCAGCTCAAAGAAAGCTATAAAACTCTATTCAATGATTTTGCAGTTCATATCCTCTGAGCTCAGCTCAACGAACTCCGAGCTGAGCTCAACGAACTCCGATATGAGATTAACGAACTCCGAGCCCAGTTTGAAGAAAGCTTTAAATTTCAGTTTGACGTTTTCTTTGCAGTATTCAGACAGAATTATTTACAGCTGACAGAATTAATTAATGCTTAATTAAATGCAGTTATAGCTATCATATTTAATGTTATATATTCTTATGAATATAGCCGTTTGGAGGCTATATTAATTATGGATTAAATCAGGATTTAATGCTAATTGATTCCCAAAGCAATTACCATTCTCGGGAATATTCATCAATTACAGTAAAAGGAAATTGAAATGCTTTTGAATTAAGATCAGTCAATATATATAGATTCTCTCTTACAGAAGAGAAGTTATAGGAGAATGCTCAGACAAAAGGAGAGACAACAATAGATAAGAAAATAAATCTGCCTTCTTCCAAAAATCTAAGTATCAGAGTTCTTTATCTGCTACAAACTTTCAAGAGACAAAAATACAAAATCAGTCTAAAAGGCTTGTTGGAGATCAACATCAATCTTAAGGCCTACACCCTAAAGCAAAGCTTCTATTTCCTGTTCATCTACAAAATCTCAGGGGGAGCTTTGACATCATCAACATCCACTAGTCTTCTCTCAGATCATAAACAAAGAAGACAACATCATTTCTTTTCCCTTTCTTGTGTATAGGGTTATTACTCCCTTCAAAAGTAAAACCTCTTAGTGGCATGGCACCTGATCAAAAACCTGTGTGTTGGTTTTTGGGCACCTGATCAAAAGCTCAAAGGGTTGTTATATCTCCCTTAGAAAATAGATATTGTTGTGACAAGGCACCTGATCAAAAACCTGTAGTGGATTCCTACCAGGGTGGAATAAGAGTGGATGTACCCTGTTTTAGGGAACCACTATAATCCTTGTGTCATCTGGATTGCTTGCTTTCTTTCTTTATTTTTGTGCTGTGCTTAATCCTTTATATAACATATATATTTAACTAGAATAAGTCAGATCTATCCCTCTCTTTCAGACTGGTCAGACCGCAGGATGTTAGAGTCTGTCGCGACCTAGAGGATAGCCTTGGCAGACTTCCTTTGACAGGTGCCGGTTATCTCTTGCGGCCTGGCTCAACAAGCATTCTTCATAAACAAGGCAGTTAGGTTTGGCTAAATGTGGATGTGGCGGACTCATCTAGAGTTTGATGTGTCCGACATTATTGTTGTGGCAGACTCTTCTAGATCTCGCGGGTGTCCGAATTGTTTCTATTCATGCGATCGGGTTGTTAGATTGTGGAGTTCGGCACAGTTGCGCGTACTAGTTACCTAAAATCCACGCTGTCTGATGGAGCAGTCCGCAAGGTGGTGGGCTGGTGTTCAGCTTGGGCACGGTCTTGGTCTCAAGTGGCTCAGTTATTTGGAGACCGCAAAGCCTGTCATTGACTTTGTCTTGTGTAAAAGTCCAGCTTTGTTGCCTAGCTCACCGAGATTATTTATGTTGTGGACTACTTCTTGAGCTTATCGAGTTCGGCAAGTGTTGGGTCCATTGATCACAATGTCCTTTATTTGAAGAAGACCTACAGAATAATGGTAGACATATGATTGTATCGGATGCACGCTCTAAGTTCAATGCATGCAGGTTGTTCTTTATTACATTGATTAGACAGATAGTCTGAGTCAAATGACAGTTGGACTCAAGACAAGATGTTGGCAAAGCAAAAATCTAGCTAAGTCCAGATGTGTTGAGTTAAGACAGTTTACTCAACGCCAATAGTCTATAAGCGTTGACAGAAGTTCAAGCAGTCAAAGCCTCAGGGTTGCTGTCTGGAAATCTGTCTAAGGACAGAAGCGGTGAGTGAATGTAGTTCACTCAATGCCTACCCATCTAGAAATAAGCTTAAGTACAGAAGCATTGAGTGAAGACAGGCCACTCAACGCCTCATCAAGAAATCTGTCAAATAACAGAAGCATTGAGTAAAGGCAGTTCACTCAATGCCCACTCAACATAAATTCTGCCTAAGTATTGAAGCACTAAGGGAAGACAGTTCACTCAACGCCTCATCAAGAAGCCAGGGCAAGGACAGAAGCGTTGAGTGAAGAAGTAGAACACAACACATTCATACAAAGAAATTCAACTAAGTCAAGAAGCGTCGAGAGATGAAGGCTCACTCGATGCCTAAGCTGTTAGACTATAAAAGTCTATAAGCGTTGAGTGATGAAGGCTCACTTAACGCACTCAACGTCTGAAGATGTAGAATTCAACCAAGTACTTTTGCGTTGAGTGACAAGACTTCACTCAATGTCTGTGGAGTTTGTCTAGAATTTGCCAAGTCCATAAGAAATGAGTCATGCTGACGTCAGCAAAAATTTAAATATCATGAGTTTTGTTTACAAGAAGACAAAGGCGCCGCTTGCCTTTAGTACTATAGTTAATGCAAAAGGTGTGTTGCAGTTACCCATTCCGGTGTTACACACTACACATAGAGCCGTTGGACGGCGAGATATAAATATAGAGTCCCGAGAAAGAAAAAACAAGGTTTTTGGGAGAATGTTTTTTCGGTCATCTTCTTCCTCTCGAAAAAGTTGAAGCTTACCAAGAAATTACTTCAAAAGTTAGTCTGTTAATTACATACATAGGTTGTTGTAGAAGAGACATTTTTCACTGAAGATTAACTCAACTTTCAACAGTAAGGTCAGAAAGTTTTCTTTCTAAGTAAGAAGAAACAACACTCTACAGTTACTTCTCAGCACTAACAGAATATTCTTGAAGATCCTTTCCTAGTGCTGTGAAGAAGAAAGAGTTGAATTTACTCAGTTCAGCAAACAGGCTCAGAGAACAATTTCTTTGGACCAAGTCAACAATAACAAACTCAATCACTCTGTAGGATTTTTTTAGATCTGAGTTATAAGCCTGGAATATAAAGATTGAGTTGTAGGATCCTTCTGTGGATCTGAGGTAGGGCATGTGTGCTTGAGGTAAGAGAGCTATTCTTTGAGGTAGGATCTAGTGGTGGATCAGAGTGTAGGGCTATCCTCTTGGCCTTAGTGTAGGACTTTGATTAATTCCGAGGTAGGTGATCTGTGGATCACTAAGCTGTAGGAGTATCATTTACTTTCAGTGGTAGGGCCTTGGGCTTGAGGTAGGACTTGGAGGAGTCTAAGAGATCCCGAAGGATGTGTTTTAAGCTCTCTGAGCTGAGATTGAAGAAGTTGGCCATATCTAACACACTGTTAGAAAAGTGGGAGGGACAGTGGATGTACCCATACCTTGAGGAACCACAATAAATACTTGTGTGTTGTGTCTCTTCCTTGAAAGTTAATTGAACTAAATAAATATACAACACAGCTAATCAAAAATATATTCAAAAGACTAAGAAACCTATTCACCCCCCTTCCCACCTCTAGGTGTAAAGGTACTCTTGAAATAAAGACTTTCAAGTGGTATCAGAGATAGGTTGTTCAAAAAGTACTGAACCATCTGAACAGATCTCCATGAGTAGCTAAAAATTTGCTCTATGGGTTCAAGTGAGAACCATAAGGAGTTGAGCTCCATGAAGCTCCCTATCTGTAGAAAAGAGAATTTTGGGATTTGGAAAGAGAGGGTCAGGCTATTCATGGAAGCCTCAGACCCAAGGATTTTCATCACAGTCCAAGAGGGACCTTTCATTCCCATGAAGATATTTGTTCTGGATGCAAATGACCAAACTCCCAATTACTCTGAGATGGCCAAGGATGAGGTCATCCTGGCAACCATGGACAAGAGGACACAAAATATCATTGTGAGTGTCATAGATGACTCCACCTTCCAGAACCTTATCCACTACAAGATAAACAAGAAAATATGGGACTCACTTATAGTCTACATGGAAGGGACAGAAGAGGTGAGGGATGACAGAAAATCCCTCCTGAACCAACAGTATGAAGCATTCAAGCTAGGGAAGAAAGACTCTATAGTAAGAATTTTATGAAAAGTTCTTCATGATTGTGAATAGTTTGATCACCTATGATAGATAGTTCACTAATTATAAGTTAAATGACAAGTTCTTGAGATCCCTAAACAAGGAATAGGATATCAAGATTTCTGCCATCAGAGAAGTTGGTAACCTGGCCAACACTCTGCCTCAGAACTTGTTTGGAAACCTGCTGTCTCATGAGATGCAGCTGAACACCAGGAAGGCTAAAGAGGATGCAACCAGATCTCTCAACAAAGAGAAGTCAGTGGACTTTAGAGCTGAAGCCACAAGAAGAAGCAAAGAAAAGACTCCTCCTCCAAGGAAAGTTATAGAGTCAGAATGCTCAGAGCCCTGCTCCTCTAGGAATGAATTATCAGATGGAGAACTAGCAATGTTCTCTAGGCAGTTCAAGAAGTTGCTGAGTAGGAGAAGATAGTGGCAGAAGAGGGGCTCTTCATCAAGAAAGCCCCACTCCAGCAAAGGCAAGTCCAGAATTGACCCCTCTAGGGAAA
Source organism: Platanthera zijinensis (assembly GCA_039513925.1). Classification (NCBI taxonomy): domain Eukaryota; kingdom Viridiplantae; phylum Streptophyta; class Magnoliopsida; order Asparagales; family Orchidaceae; genus Platanthera; species Platanthera zijinensis. The sequence goes on from CM077081.1 coordinate 77,865,021, forward strand.
GGTATGACTCAAAACAGAACAAATATTATAAGTCTAATGTTGTTTGTTACTGTTGCAATATGAGTGGACATATCATTGTTGACTGTCTAGTTAAGAGAAAGGAGCAGATGAAGTCTGATGGCAAAAACCATCACAAGGCCAAGAAGGCTGAAAGGAGCTTCTTGGCCAAGAAGAAAGTCTGTCTATCTAACAGTGATTCTAAATCTTCAAAATCAAATGAAGAGGAGGCCTATGTTGGACTTATGTACCTTGAAGAAGAGACTGAGGCTCTAGTTGCACCATCAGGAATCAGGGATCCACTGTCCTCAGTTGACAGTGACTGTGAAGAGGATTAGGAATTTAGTCTCATGGCTCTATTTAAAGAAAATGAGGATAATGTCACTCATGATGAGGTACATTCTATCCCAAGCTCTTTTTCTATCTATAAGTCTGGCTCAGACTCTGATGCATCCACTTTCTCTAGTGGGGAAGAGGGATCAGATTCTGAAAATGATGTCAATCAATTAATTGACAAGTATGGTGAAATTTTGAATGCTCTGAAGAAGAGCAAAAGGCTTACCAAGAGACAAGCTGAGGATATTGTCTCCCTACAGCAAGTTGCTTCCCTACAGTCTGAGTCAGCCCCCTTGGTAGATCAGATGATGAGGGAAATTAGCCAACTGAAGACAATCTTAAATATCGAAGTTGGGACCATAAGCCAGAAGAACAAGATCATCTTGGATCTTGAAGAGAAGCTCCTTAAAGAGAAAAAGATTATGGTTGAATTTTCAAAGCCCAAAATAGTACTGCCACTGATAGACTCCTTCACCTCTTAAAATGATAAGAGAGGTTTTGGGTTCAAGTGAAATTCCAGTGCTACCTATCTTAAATGGAAAGGCAGAGCTCATGTAGTGACTCAGACAACCTTTCACAAGGTAATACTCCCATCAAACAGGTATGACAAAGATAACATTTATGGTCACTGTAAAAATGGGAACTCTGCTTATAAGAATACAAGGGTATCTTATAATGGAGGGAGAAAATACATGGGTGTAAGTGCACTGAAGGCTCCCAATGAGGAAATCCAGATGGACCATCATGGTCCATTTGTATTTGGTGCTCCAGCCCTCACACTCAAGAATAGAGGAGTAGCCTATTCTCATGCACTTCCAGCAAAAACCCATACCAAGGGTAAGTCAGTCAATAAGCCTTACTTGGCTATCTCTGAGGCCATTAACAGCATGTCAACTGCAAAGAAGACTGTTGTTGTTCGAACTCAAAGTAAGCCAAGTACATCTACTGGCAGACTCACTTTCAGTCAGATTCTTGCTGAAAGAATCAAGAAAAAGGTTGTTTCTTTCCATTTTGAACAGATAGCTGTTGACTTCTTGCACTCCACAAGGGTTATTTAGAAGAGGAGATATAATATTCATGAATGTTGATGCTGTGGTAAAGTGGGACACTTTGTCATAAATTGTTGGCATAACTCTAGTGTGCCAAGGGAAAGGGTGAGTCTTCCTATTAGGAGTGCTGCTTGTAGAAATGTTCAGTTTCAAGATAACAAGAACCAAGGACCCAATCCCTTTTGGGGTTCTAAGGTAAACTAAACTGTGGTTACAGGATAGTACAAGTACCCATTCACCAATATGGTACTTAGACAGTGGGTGTTCCAGACATATGATTCGAACAAGGTGCAACCTGAAGGATTATACTCCTGTGAATAATGGACCTAAGGTGATCTATGGAGGTTCAGACAGAGGAGTCACCAAAGGTTATGGTATGATCACCAATGACATAGTCTCCATCATAAAAGTAGCTTATGTAGAAGGATTGCAACATAATCTGATTAGCATAAGCCAACTATGTGACATTGGCTATGTCATTGTCTTCCACAAGGATGAGTGTCTGATCAAAAGGTCAAGTGACCAAGAGGTTATTTTGATAGACACTAGGAGTGGAAATATATATTGTTTAACCTTCTTGTGTTTAAGTACAAACTCACCAGTATGTCTAGTAGTAAATGAGAAAGTCTCTTATTGTGTGCAATGACACAAGAGGCTTGCTCACTTGAACTATAAGGCAATTATCAAGCTCTTCGGTGAAGGGCTAGTTAGAAATGGACCCAATATAAAATACACTAAGGAGAGTATTTGCTCTGCATGTCAAAAGAGCAAGCAGACCAAAGCATCCTTTAAGATCATTGGTGCCAAGGATTCTGAGAGGTGTTTGTACCTCTTGAATATGGACTTGTTTGGTCCTATTCCAGTTCATAGTCTAAGTAGGAAAGGCTATACACTTGTGATAGTTGATGACTATTCCAGATTTGTTTGGATTTTCTTTCTAATGAAAAATTCTGACACCATAGACATCTTCATGACCTTTATTAGGCAAGTTTAGAATGAAAAGAGTAGTTCTATGGTCAAAATCAGAAGTGACCATGATAATGAATTTCAGTCTGATAGTATGACGAAGTTCTGTGAAGAATAAGGGATTCATTAAGAATTTTCTTCTCCTAGAACACCCCAACAAAATGAGATAGCTGAGAGGAAAAATTAAACTTTCATAGAAGCTGGAAGGACATTGCTTAGTGACACTTCTCTCCCAGAATACCTCTGGGCTGAGGCAGTGAACACTACTTTTCATGTGTTGAATAGAGCTTCTATCAACAAGTATCACAAGAAGTCTCCTTATAAGATTATAAAAGGTAGAAAACCAAATATAGCCTATCTCAGGATCTTTGTAAGCAAGTGCTTTGTGCTCAACAATGGGAAGTCCTACTTGACCAAGTTTGCTGACAAGTCCTATGAAAGGATTTTTATTGGGTACAATAAAAATAAAAAAGTATATAGAGTCTACAACTTGAAAACTCAGGTTGTAGAAGATTCTATTAATGTTTTGTTTGATGAATCATCCATGATTAACAGTGAGTTGCCTAGCTCCTCTAGATCTGCAAGTGTAGAGTTGGAGATCGATAAACTAACCATCAAGGATACTCCTCCAATTGCCCAAGAAGAAGATGATGGTGTATGGATTCTTGTAGAAGGACAAAGTTCCCTGGACATGGGTGAATACAAATAAGACCCAATCATTGAAGAACATGATACTGAAGAAATAATGCCTCCTGCTATCAGGAATTTAAGGGATCATCTTAGAAATCAGATCATAGGAGATGCTAGCTAAGGGGTTACAACAAGGAGCAGAAGCCTCAACATGCCATGTACTCCAGCTTTCTGTCTCAGATTGAACCTAAAAGTTTGAAGATGCCAATATAGACCCATTTTTGATTGTGTCTATGCAAGAAGAATTGAACAAGTTCAAGAGATGCAAGGTCTGGAAGCTGCTTCCCAGACCACAATGACATAACATCATTAGAACTTAGTGGATCTACAAGAATAAACTTGATGGAAATGGTGTTATAATAAATAATAAAGCTAGACTGGTTGCCAAGGGATACAGACAATAGGAAGGTATTATTTTTGATTAAACCTTTGCACTAGTAGCTAGATTGGAAGATATAAGACTGTTCCTTGTATATACTGCTCATAAAGGATTTAAGGTCTACCAAATGGATGTAAAGGCAACTTTCCTAAATGGTGAGCTAAAAAAGAGGTTTATGTTGAGCAACCCTCAGGTTTTGTTAATTCTAACTTCCCTGATTATGTATTTAAGCTTAGAAAAGCTCTATATTGGTTGAAGCAAGCCCCTATGACGTGGTATGAAACCATGTCTAGCTTTCTCATTGAGAACAAATTTTCAATGGGAAAGATAGAAAAGACATTATTCCTAAGGGAAGTCAGGGGTAAGATCAATCTAGTCCAAATTTATGTATATGACATAATATTTGGGTCTACTGATGATAGCCTCTACAAAAAGTTTGCTAAACTTATGCAAGGGCAATTTGAGATGAGCAGTATGGGTGAACTTAAGTATTTCTTGGGCCTCCAAGTTAGACAATCAGAGGATGAACTATTCATCTCTCAGTCTAAGTTCACTAAGGAGTTGACTAAAAAATTAGGAATGGAAAGTGCCTCCATAATGAAAACTCCTATGGGGTCAAGTGTGTCAATAAACAAGGATAAAACTGGGGAACCTATTGATGAAAACTTTTATAAAGGCATAATTGGCTCCCTCCTTTACCTTATTGCTAATATGTCAGATATTATGCATGCTACATGTGTTTATGCTAGATATCAGGCTAGCCCAAAGGAATCTCAATATTCTGCAACTAAAAGAATTTTGAGATATCTCAAGGGCATACTTGATCTTGGTCTGTGGTACCCATGGAATAATGACTTTGAACTAATATGGTATTCATTTGCAGAGTTTGCAGGTTACAAAGTAGATGGGAAAAGCACCTCAGGCTCCTATCAATTTCTAGGAAGAAGGCTTATATCTTGGAGCATAAAAAAGCAAACAAGTTTTGCAATATCAACTACTGAATCAAAATACATCTCAGCTGGTAGTTATTGTGCACGGCTACTGTGGATCTAACATCAGCTCCAGGACTACAATCTCAAGCTAAGTAGAACTCCAATATTTTATGATTCTACTAGTGCAATCTCTATTGCTAGAAATCATATTTCTCATAGTAGGACTAAACAAATAGAGATTAAGTATCATTTTCTTAGAGAACATGTGAAATATAAGAACATCAGTCTTGAGTTTATCTCTACAAACAAACAAGTGGCTGACATTTTTACCAAGCCATTAGATGGAGCCAAGTTCAACACCTTCAAATTTGAATAGGGTGTTATGAACTTAGTATAGATTCAGTAGCTCTTCATGCATTATTCTGTTGCAGGTAGTACTAATTCCTACAGGATAACAAAGATGAAATGGACTAAGTGTCCAAGCATCGAATGGGCTGAGTCTAAGTACCCAGGCATTGAGTGCGCTGAGACAACTTTCGGCATCGAGTGCGTCGAATGTGTCGAAAGCATCAAGTCCACTCAATGCATACTCCTAGGGACTTCAAATTGCGCCTTCTAATCTCAGCCGTTGATCTTTTCGTGATTACAATAATAGGTACGCGCCTCTCCACATTCTCTACTTAGAGGCAAGTATAAATAAAACTAAGTGTGCTTAGAATAAAAAACACTATTCCTAGCCCTTGCGACCTGTCATCTCCCCGCGATGAAAGCTCGTCAAACCTTTTGAAACCAAGTAAATTCATGGCGCCGAAAGGAATGGATTTCTTATTCGAGGGCTCTGAACTTGTGCAAAATGCTTTCAAGGATGCTCCCGAGGTGGTTATGCATGTCCTACACTTAATTAAGGTCGCTGACCTAAATTTTGTTGTGTCCGAGATAATGTTTATTTGGAAGAGAGCAGTTCTGGAACTATACTCAAATGTCACCGTGGACTCAGCTTCAAACAATATCTCATGCAGAAGCCTCAACATGCCATGTACTCCAGCTTTCTATCTCGTGTTCTGTAGCTATTTGTCGTGTTTTGTAGCTTCCCGCAACTAATTTGAACTTGGTTGACTTTGGCTGACGTCATCAAGTATGGACTTAGCCAAATCTTCAGATTTACCACCAAGCGTTGAGTGCGTTGAGTGAACTGGCTTCACTCAACACCTCTGGACTTAGTCAATCTTTTCTGCACTGCCAGGCATTGAGTGTGTTGAGTGAATTGGCATCACTCAATGCACCTGGACTTAGCTGCAACTTTTTATCTGCTAGGCGTTGAGTGCGTTGAGTGAAGCTTCATCACTCAACGCTTTTATTCTTAGCTACTACTCTGAAGTCAGCCAGCTTGCCGAGGCATTGAGAGCGTTGAGTAAAGCTTCATCACTCAACGCTTTTGTACTTATCCGCTTTCTGTCTTCTTTCTTCTTAGGCTTTGAATGCAGCAACATGACTCAATGCTTTTGCTGTTTGGCATTGAGAGCGTCGAGTGAAGCTTCATCACTGAACGTTTTTGTACTTGGCCACTTTCTGTCATCTTAAGCTTCATCATAACACGACGCCTTTTTCTTTTGCGTTGAGTGAGTTGTGTTCACTCAACGCTTCTGGACTTAGTCGAATATTTAGCACGCCAATACTGAGGCTTTGACAGATTCAGCTATACTCGACGATTCTTGATATATGGCATTGAGTGAACTGCCATCACTCAATTCCTATGGACTTAACCGCAAAAATTTTCTTTGCATACTACATGTCTTTGACTATCCACAACTAACTCAATGCTGTTTGGAATCTGGCGTTGAGTGAACTGGCTTCATTCAATGCCTGTGGACTTAGGCGATTTTTAGCCTATCCAGCATCCTCCCATGCATCTGGCGTTGAGTGAACTGGCTTCACTCAATGCCTGTGGACATAGATAGATTTCTATCTCTCCATATATTTACTTTGTGACCGCCTATCACACCACTTAAAATACTTGTCCTATCAATTTTACAAAGACTAACCTGCTTGCATGAACTTGAATATATATTAAATACAATAATGTGTATATCATTGATATACTTGACTTCAACAAATCTGGGACATTGTGAGCAATGGACCCAACAATTTCTCCCTATTTGAAGAAGTCAAAACCCTCAATCAAAATCCTGAGTCAATGACATACACTAACATATGCAACAATAAAACATTAAATAGGAAAACTTATAAAAAGATAATAAGTTATAGGTTACCATCCTTTCCTTGCCTGCAGGGTGATCATCATCACTCCATGCTCCCCCTGAATTACTGCTACCTATCCTTGATCATTTCCTTCTCATTTCCTTTTCCTCCCCCTTTTTGACTTCTGTAAATAGTCTGGGAGTGAAAGACTTTGTTTCAAGAGCCTAAACACCTAGAGGGGGGGGGGGGGTGAATAGGTTCTAATCTTTTAAAGTCCTTTTTAGGCAAACAGTTAGATAATTATTCAACACAGATTAATCAAATCACAGAACATAAACACATCACAACAAACACCAGATCTATAATGGTTCCCCAAGATATGGGTACATCCACTTTCCCCCTTCGCCTATCCAGTAGATAACTGGATTCAGCCTAACTTCCTTCCACTGGCTCGGATCTGCAGATCTTACAATCTCAGAACCAAAATGGTTCCTACACCTCAGACTTAATAAGTCCTACCTCAGATTCTTCCCCAGAATCCTACCTCAGTCCTCAGCCCTACCTCAGTCTTTATAACTAGGCTTACAACTCAGACTTCCCACAAGTCCTACACCTCAGGATAACAACCCTACCTCAACCTTTATAATTTCAGGCTTACGACTCAGATCTGATAATAGATCTTACAAGAAATATAATGTAATAAGAAACAAACAAAGTCACCAGCTAGATTCCTCTGTTGGTGTAACCTTCTTGATCAGTTCTTGACTAAACTGATCCTTCTAATCTAACCTGACTTAGCTTCTCAAAGCTTCTTGATAAAACAAAATAAGGTGGATCTTCTTGTTGTTGAAGTTGATCTTCAGTCAGCTTCTTCCTTAAATTCAGATTGGAATCTGAATCTTTCTTGCAGAACAATTCTGAATCTGTTTCTCTTCATAAAATTCTCTTTTTCCTTTTTCTCTACTCTTTCTTTAGTTTCCGATCTGTCTCTTATATAGAGTTTGCTTCATGGTTACCGGCTGATCCGGTTTCTAACAAACTACTGACAGATCTGTCAGAGGTGTCAGACCGGTTGGATATGACAGCTGTCAAGTCACCAGACATGTCAGTAAATTCTTCAGAGTCATTCCAACTCAGTACAAATCACTTAGCAGGCTACTTCATATGTGTCGACACATATTGGCCAAGTGTCTACACAATACTCCAAGTGTCGACGCAGACATATTTCTGCTTCTCGACGCATCTTCTGTTGAATGTGTCGACACAAGTCCTATGTGTCGACACAAATGCTTCCAGTGTCGATACAGCTGTTGCTGGCAGATGGCATTGAGTATGTGTCGACACAAGTCATGTGTGTCGACACAGCTGCTTATGGTCTCGACATAGCTGTTGTCGACAGATGAAATTGAATGAATATCGACAGTGTTGAAAGTATCTAGACGACATTGAGTGTTTGTCAACATAAGTCCTGTGTGTCGGCACAATTACTTCTGGTGTCGACATAACTCCTGGCTCAGGTGTCGACACAATTCTGAGTGTCGACACAGCTTCTTCAGAAGTGTCGACTTAGCTTGAGTTTCGACACAACTTCTTCATAAGAGTCGACACAACTTGAGTGTCAACACAACACCTTCATAAGTGTCGACACAATTTCAGAGTGTCGATACAAGTTCTTCATAAGTGTCGACACAGCTTATGGGTGTCGACACAGCTTCTTTACAAGTGTCGACACTTGTACTTAGAAAATTCTCTTCAAATGCTTAAACCTACACAATGTAACTCAAACATCTATTAAATATAAATTGATGCATATCATTGACTAAGATGTGGCTTCTCCAAATCTGGTACACATTTTCCAATGTACCCAACAATCTCCCCCTATTTGGAGAAGTCATAACCCTTAGTCAAAAACATGCATCTCTCATAATAAAAAAGAAATAGAAATTGATGAACATTCAATTTACAGCAGGTAAACACATAATCATTGTAAACAACAAAGAAATTAAAACTGAACTGATTTCATTCAATTTTTAGAAAAAAAATGTCATGTTTACAAGGATTTCTTTCTAGATCAAAACACAAAATATTACATTGTTCTAATACATAAGCATATCTATCATGTTATTGACTAGGCTCCTTAATGACAATTCCTTTGCCATTCTTGATCTTTACCTGTACAGAAGGTTCAGCATCTTCAGCAGGCTTCTTTCCTTTCAGGGCTTTCTTCTTTAGTTCTTCAGCCTTAATTTTTTGCCATTTAAAATAGTGGAATGGCTTTGGGAAGTACTTTCTTGGCTCCTGAGCATTAGCAGGTAGCTTCCCAGCCTTGGCTCTTCTTCTATGTTGAAGAATGGCTTCTTATCCAGCTTGGTATTTATTCCATTCCTGTTCTGAATACCATTTACCCTTGTCATGGGTTTTATCCTTTACAGCTTTCCAAGCAGTAAGTATAATGTTTCTAGATATTGGGCTCCACTGCTCAAAGTCTGGCTTCAGCTCAACCTGCTCTCTGAATCTCTTCTTGGATAGTTGAGCTTCCTTTTGAGATTCTAAGGTAGCTTCTGACATCTCTACTTTTTCCAGAATTATATTTTGTGCCTCTTGTGGAGGACTATACATTTTCTGCACTTCTTCTTGAACCATTTCAAAGTCTGCTGGGGGGTAGATCACCTGAGCAACTTCAGGCTGATCTCCTTCAAGATAGGCAGGTTGTATCCCAGATTCTACTACATTATCATCATCACAAAGAGGATGATATCCAAGAGTGGCTCCGATGCTATTGGAAATCCATTTAGCATGGTCAGAGCTAGCTTTGACTAGTAATCTCTCCCCTTTTATGTCTTCTCTTTCAATATGACTTCTCAAATCATCCTTTTGAAACCTGACCTCATTAACAACATGGTCAGTTACTTCCTTAAAGTAATCTCTGAATTTTATCAAGAAATCAGATATATTCTTTTGAGAAGCCTGAAAGGTGTCCTGAACCGCAGCTATATCTTCCTTGATTTACTTTGAAACTTCATCTTTCATAGCAGTTGATAAATCATTTATCTTTGACAGTATAATAAAGTGTGAATCTTTAAGATTGTCATTCATTCTTATCTGATTTTCAAGTACGTATCCTTGCTTTACTTCAAGTTCATCCACTTTAACTTTGATAGCTTGTTGTTGCTTGGCTAGGAACACCACAGCATTACCTCTTTTATGAAAGCAATCTATCATCTCCTTCTTATTTTGATTCACTTCAAATCTAATAGATTTGATGTTCTGGGCCAATTGAAACTGTAACTCTTTATGAGTTTCATCCACATATTTTTTCTATAGATTGTCTTTTTTCATCAAATTTAATCTGCATCTGGACCAGTAAAGAACTGAAGTCCAAGCTTGGTGCAGATGGTGCTGTGCTTATTTGCAATGCATTTTTATATCCAGAACTCTTTTTCTTCAAAGCAGCTAGTTTCCTTTTCTTAGCCATTGTGGCTTCTTCATCTTAAGAAGATTCAGTTGTACATTCAATATCAACTATATTCTATTCAGCTGGGGCATCCTTAGATAACTCCCCCTCAGTCCTTGGAATATCTTTTTCTTGTGCAATCTGCTCCCCCTCAGTCCTTGTAGGAGGAAGATCAGAGAATAGTTCATCCATGGTGAATTCCTGCTATATTGGCTCATTTTGAGCTTTTGTCTTAATAGTTTCTTGAGCTGCAATGTTGATTTCAGATGCTATGTTCATGATAGTATCTGCAGCCAAGTCACTTTCTAATACTACATCATCAATGCCTCCCCCTCTAGCAGACAACTCAGCTGCTTATTCTATGTGTTCTCCCCTGGAGTTGTGTCCATTTGTTGTTCTTGGGGCACACTGCCCTGCACTTGTTCTTGTGCATCCTTTTGTTGTTGGTATTCATCTGAACTGAAGACCACTTCCTCCTCAGAATCACTTGAGGATCCAGCCTTTGGAACCACTTTTTTCTTTTTCTTATCTTTCTTTGTTTGCTCCTGAGGAGCAGGGACTTCCTTGGTCAGAACTCTATCCCACCTTGATAGAATTCTTACATCCATCCACCTCATATGATTTATTTTTGATCCAGCCACTTATTTCAATACATCTGGTATTACATCAGATATGCATAAACTCAGAATTCTTCCCATGTTTGGTTTCTTAGTTCCTTCATGAACTTTATCAAACACTACTGCTGCCCAATCAGTGTTTATCTTGAATATAATCCTTACCATAAGATTGAACATGTGGACAAAGATTCTATCATGCCCACCAGTTTTGCAAAGAATCACTTTGCCAACTACTTTAGATAGGAATTTTCCTTGGGAATTCATCCCTTTTCTGGTAATAGACGATCCAATCTTAATATTGGGGCTCATCCCACACTAGCTTAAAGCTTCTGTATTCTGGGAAGGGGTTATTTCATCTGTATCATTGACTGATGGAAGCTGAAGTGATTTCCTGATAGTTTCTAGTGTGAGTTTCACTAGGGAATTTTGAACAGTCCCTTTAATTTTCTTGCCTGCTGAATCCACTGTAGCGGTTGAATAAAACTCCAAAACTTCCTTCTTCCATATCTTTGTTGGTTCAGAAACCAAGTACTCCAATCCATTTTCTGAAATTAGGACAATAACACCCTGAATTTCATCTGAAGTTGTTGTGAAACCTTCACGAACCAATTCATAACCTTCATTGACTTTGTCTTCTTGACGAGGTGCCATTGACGTAAGAGTTGGAAGAGAAGAGAAGAGAAAAGAAAAGCTTTGTTGACAGAAGGTGGAAAGTCAAGAATACTGAAAGCGTAGTCGACCAGATTTTGGTTTCACTTATTTATAGTATAAATGTAAGGGCAGGTCAAAAGACGTGCCAGTGTCGACAAGTTTTCATACGTGTCGACAGAAATGACCTAGGTCTCAACAATACGTGTTTTAAGTCGACACGACTATGTGTCGACATACTAATGTTAGAGTCAACAACTCATCTTAAGTCGACACATTTATGTGTCGACAAACTTGTGTCTGTATCGACACACTTGTGTTTGTGTCGACACTTACTACTTAAGTCTCGACAGACTTATGTCTACACTTGCTTTTGTGTGTCGACACATGAATCCTCTCGACATATGATCTCGACAAAGTTGTATCAACATCAATTCTCCTATCGACACAGATACTATTTCTGTGTCAACACTTCCTTTTACTTAGTCAACATAACATATTGAGTGTGTTGACACGGCTTGTTTGTGTCGACACAAACATTGTACTTAGACAAATTTCCAGAGAAGTTTGATGCTTACATATTCACCTTAGGGATACTTATGCTAACCTATTCTAGGTTCAACATTCCTAATTCAATTTTAAAATAATTGAATTTAGTTTCATCCAAAGGTTTTGTAAAAATATCAGCTATTTGATTATCAGTTTTCACAAATTCTAGGCTAATATTTTCCTACATGTTCTCTGATGAAATGAAACTTAATTTCTATATGCTTGATCCTACTATGTGATGCAGGATTCTTAGCAATAGAAATAGCACTTGTAGAATCACAAAATAGAGGAATTCTACTTACCTGGATGTCATAATCTTCTAGTTGATGCTTTATCCACATCAATTGTGCACAACAGCTACCTGTAGCTATATACTCTGATTCAACTGTTGATATAGCTACACTAGTTTGCTTTTTGCTGCTCCATGACACCAGCCTCCCACTAAGGAATTGACAAGTTCCTGTGGTACTCTTCCTGTCTTCTTTGCATCCAGCAAAGTCTGCATTTGAGAAAATAGTTAGAAGGAAATCTCTATTCTTTGGATACCAAAGGCCTAGATTAGGTGTACCCTTAAGATATCTCATAATTCTCTTAACTTCAGTATAATGAGATTCCTTAGGGCAAGCTTGATATTTAGCACAGACACATATTGAATACATGATGTCAGGTCTACTAGCAGTCAAATAGAGTAGAGAGCCAATTATCCCTCTATACAAAGACTCATCAACAGGTTTCCCTGCCTCATCTTTGCATATAGGCATACTTGTTCCCATTGGAGTTTTCATGGTAGAAGCTGAGTCCAAACCATACTTCTTAATTAACTCCTTGGCGAACTTAGACTGGGATATGGACAATCCATTCTCAGTCTGTCTAACTTGAAGTCCCAAGAAGAACTTCAGCTCACCCATACTGCTCATCTCAAACTTCCCTTGCATAAGTTTGGCAAACTTCCTACAAAGGTTGTTTTCAGTAGAATCAAAGATAATGTCATCCACATATATCTGGACTAGTATTATCTTGCCTTTTGATTCCCTATAGAATAGAGTTTTGTCTATCTTTCCTCTAGAGAATTTATTCTCAATAAGGAAGGCAGACAAGGTTTCATACCAAGCCCTTGGAGCTTGTTTCAAACCATATAGATCTTTTCTAAGCCTATATACATAATCAGGAAAGTGATAGTCTACAAAACCTGAGGGTTGTTCAACATAGACTTCTTCTTTTAAATCACCATTCAGAAATGCGGATTTCACATCCATCCGGTATACCTTGAACCCTTGATAGGCAGCATAGGCCAAGAATAGCCTTATTGTCTCCAGCTTTGCCATTGGAGCAAAGGTTTGATCAAAATCAATACCTTCCTCTTACCTGTAGCCTTTTGCTACCAGTCTAGCCTTGTTCTTGACTATGGTGCCATTCTCATCAAGCATGTTCCTGTAGATCCATTTAGTTCCTATTATGTTGTGATCCTTAGGTTTTGGCAACCGTTCCCAGACTTTACACCTTTTGAACTGACTGAGCTCTTCTTGCATTACATCAATCCAGTTGGTGTATTGTATTGCTTCTTCAATCTTCCTGGGATCTATTTGAGATAGGAAACAAGAATATAGAACTGTGTTCATGCTCCTGCTCCTTGTTAGAACACCTTGACTTGAATCACCAATGATTTGGTGAACTCGATGATCCTTCAGGTGTCTCCTTGCTGGAGGAAATCTGTCAGCATTATGGCCTTCTCCAGTTTCCTCAACTTGATGCTCCGCACTGTCTTCTTCATCCAGAGAGACTTGTTCTCCCCCGTGATAGCTGGCATATTTATCTTCATCTAACCTAGAAGGAAAATCTTCAATGATGGTCAGCTTGTCAAGCCTATCTGTTAGACCTGTAGAGCAAACAGAAGAACTATACAATTCATTGTTAATAAATTTTGACTCATCAAATACAACATGCACAGATTATTCTACAACTTGGGTAGTCAAGTTGTAGATTCTGTATGCTCGACTTTGGTTATTGTACCCAACAAATATCCCTTCTAGGGATTTGGAAGCAAACTTAGTTTGGTAGTGCTTACCATTGATTAGAACAAAACACTAGCTACCAAATATTCTGAAGTAAGATATGTTTTGTTTTCTTCCTTTCAAAATCTGGTAGGGAGTCATCTTGTGTTTCTTGTTGATGGAGGATCTATTGAGCATATGACATACAGTATTAACTGCCTCAGCCCAAAAATATTGAGGGAGAGTAGTATCATTTAGTATAGTTCTACTAGCCTCAATTAGAGTCCCATTCTTTCTTTCAACAACACCATTTTGCTGAGGAGTTCTAGGTGAAGAGAATTCATGATGAATCCCAAGTTCTTCATATAATCTTGTCATACATTCAGACTGAAATTCAATTCCATGGTCATTTCTGATTTTGACCACTAAACTATTATATTCATTCTGTATTTGTCTAACAAAAGTCTGAAAAACAGATGGGATTTTAGATTTCTGCCTCAAGAAGAAAACCCATATATATCTGGAATAGTCATCCATAACAACAAGTGTGTATACTTTCCTACCAAGACTATGAACTGGCATAGAACCAAACAAATCCATATGAATGAGATACAAACATCTCATTGAATCTTTAATGTTAAGTGCTTGGAAAGAGGACTTAGTCTGCTTGCCTTTTTGGCAAGCTGAACACACACCTTCTTTGATGCACTTAATTTGAGGACCATTCCTCACTAATCCCATACTGAACAACAGTCCTATAGACTTATAGTTCAGATGAGCTAGTCTCTTGTGTCATTTGACACATAGAGAAGCTTTCTCTCCTGCAACCAGACAAATTGGTGAGTTGTTAAACTCACAATCTAGGTTAAGGCAATACACATTTCCTTTCCTAGTGCCAGTCAAAATGATCTCTTAATCACTTGACCTTCTTATCTGACACTCCCCTTTGAGAAAAGAAATGACATAACCTAGATCACTAAGTTGACTTATGCTAATTAGGTTATGTTTTAAACCCTTCACATAAGCCACTTTAGTGACAGTAATTGAATCACTAGTAATGTTACAAAATCCTTTGATGATACCATTTTATGATCCACAAAAGATAACTTTGGGTCCATTCTCTATGGGCGCATAGTCTCTCAACACTCTCCTTATTCCTGTCATATATCTGGAATAGCCACTATCCAAGTACCATATACTTGGATTCACCTACAACACATAAAGAATTACTTACCCTTAGAACCCAACTTGCTAGTGGGTCTTAGGTCGTTGTTAGTTTGAAATCCTGCAACTGTTCTAACAGGAAAACTACTCTTGGTTTTAACACTAGTGTTAAACCAGCAATCCATGGCAAAGTGCCCCACCTTGCCATAACACCAACACTCAAATCTATTATACCTTTTCATAAGTAAATACTTTACTGCTTTGTTGCTAGCAATCTTGTTGAGTGTTAGTGCTGGAGCATCACTCTTCAAGAAATCCTCTTGAACCTGATGGGCATGCCTATATTGTGGTCTATAAGCATTTGCACCCTTGCCCATGTGATTTCCATGCTCACAGTGACCATGTGTAGTGTCATGATTATACCTGTTAGTAGGATTCACCACCTTCCTAAAGAAAATAGGGGGTTCAGCATCTAGAGGCCGAACTGGGCCCTTACCTTTTCTATGTGAATTGAAAGCCCTAGTTCTTCCCTTAAATCCTAGACTACTCTTCCCTTTTTGTGAAATAAAATTGTCTATTAGGGGTAAGACAGATTTTGGCTTGGAGAATTTAGCCAATAGCTCTCTCTCTTGCTGAAGTTTTGCCTCCAGTTTCTTGATATGATTCTCTTTGAAAGAGATTGTGCCCATTTGAATAACTGTAATGTTCTTCAATTTGGCAACCTCATTCAGTTTTAGATCCAACATCTTAGCTGAATCTGCTGTAGCCAGCTTAAGAGACTCAATCTCTTTGGCCTGCACTTTAACAAGAAACTTATTCTTCTTCAGAGCTTGCAACAACCCACCATACTCATCAATGAGTTGGTGTACATCCCCTTCAGACTCAGATCCATCCATTTCTTTTGAAGCAGATGCTTCTGATTCTGATCCAGTAAAGTAATCTGAAACTAAGGGAGAATAGTTTACCTTACTTGGTCCAGGCTGATCCTGGCACTGATCATCTTTAGATTGAGCCATCAGCCCTCTACAACAATGTTCTTCAACTCCATTTATGGAGTCTAGTATCTGTAGGAATTCTAGTTCCCTAGACTCCTCTTCTGATGAGAATAGCACAACATATACTTCTGCTTCTTCTTCTCCAGATTCTGAAGATGATGAGTCTGTCCAACTCTTCTCCTTCTGAGCAACTTGATACTTCTCCTTCTTACCTTTGACCTGCTTCTTCTTCTTGTCCTTTGACTCCTTTCTTTTGTCAGGACAATCAACTATGACATGTCCAGTCCTATTGCTGTAATAACACACAATCTTAGTATTAGATTGTTTACCTGGTTTAGAGGCATACCTGTCCTCCTTGGGTGTCTTCTTCTTCCTGTAGTACTCATCCTTGGAATAGGATGAAGATGATGGTCTGGTTCTCCATTTCTTTTTCTTCATAAACCTTTGGAATTGCCTTGTAAAGGCAGCAAAGTCCTCATCAGAAGTATGACTATCTTATGTGTTATTATCAGAAATTCCTTCTTCTGCCTCAGCACTCCTTCTGGATGGAGAAGGAGTTTTTCTCCTACCCTTTCTTGAGCCTTCAGCTTTGAAGGCCACTGACTTTTCCTTAAACTCAGATCTGATGCCCTTCTCCTCTTCTTTTCTGGCAGTAAGCTACATTTCATATAAAAGCAACTTTCCAAACAGTATAGGTGGAGGTGTATCAGCCAGCCTGATCACTTCTCTGATGGCACATATCTTAGTGTCCCAATCCTTTGTTAGAGACCTAAGAAACTTATCATTCAGTTCATAGGTGCTGAAGACCCTTCCATAGGTCATCATCTCATTCACTATTCTAAAGAACTTCTTATAGCATTCAACTATGCTGTCAGATTTAGCTTGTCTAAAGCTCTCATACTCCTGGTTCAGCATAGACTTCCTGTCCACTCTGACTTCTCATGTGCCCTCCATGTAGACAATCAATGTGTCTCACATTTATTTGGAGGTTTTACAATGCACTAGATTCTGAAAAGTGGCATCATCTATAACACTTACAATAATGTTCTGTGCTCTTTTATCTAGTGTTGCCAGGATGATTTCATCCTTGGTCATTTCAGAATAACTCTTTGGAGTTTGAATGTTTGCATCAAGAACTGATACCTTCATTGGAATGAAGCGGCCTTCCTGTACTGTGATATAAATTCTTGGATCAGATGCTTCCATAAACAACCTGACCCTTTCCTTCCAAATGCCAAAGGATTCTTTCCTGCATATAGGTAATTTCATAGATCCGAATACCTTTTGATTCTCATTTGAACCCATTCTTGATATCTGTTATTTGCCCTTGAAAATAACTTTTACTGTTAAGTCAATCTTTGAGTAACCTCCCTCTGATACCACGTGAAAGACTTTGTTTCAAGAGCCTAAACACCTAGAGGGGGGGGGGGTGAATAAGTTCTAATCTTTTAAAGCTCTTTTTAGGCAAACAGTTAGATAATTATTCAACACAGATTAATCAAATCACAGAACATAAACACATCATATCAAACACCAGATCTATAGTGGTTCCCCAAGATATAGGTACATCCACTTTCCCCTTTCTCCTATCTAATAGATAACTGGATTCAGCCTAACTTCCTTCCACTGGTTTGTATCCGCAGATCTTACAATCTCAGAACCAAAATGGTTCCTACAGCTCAGACTTAACAAATCCTACCTCAGATTCTTCCCCAGAATCCTACCTCAGGCCTCAGCCCTACCTCAGCCTTTATAACTAGGCTTACAACTCAGACTTTCCAAAAGTCTCAGACCTCAAGCTAACAGCCCTAGCTCAGCCTTTATAATTTCAGGATTACGACTCAGATATGATAATAGATCTTACAAGAAATAGAATGTAATAAGAAATAAACAAATTCACCAGCTAGATTCCTCTGTTGGTGTAGCCTTATTAATCAGTTTTTGAATGAACTGATCCTTCTAATCCAGCCTGACTTAGCTTCTCAAAGCTTCTTGATAGAACAAAATAAGGCGGTTCTTCTTGCTGTTGAAGTTGATCTTCAACCAGCTTCTTCCTTAAATTTAGATTGGAATCTGAATCTTTCTTGCAGAACAATTCTGAATCTGTTTCTCTTCAAAAAATTCTCTTTTTTCTTTTTCTCTACTCTTTCTGTAGTTTCCGATCTGTCTCTTATATAGAGTTTGCTTCATGGTTACCGGCTAATCCGGTTTCTAACAAACTACTGACAGATCTGTCAGAGGTGTTAGACCAGTTGGATATGATAGCTGTCAAGTTACCAGACATGTCAGTAGATTCTTCAGATTCATTCCAACTCAGTACAAATCACTCAGCAGGCTGCTTCATATGTGTCGACATATATTGGCCAAGTGTCGACACAAGTCTTCATGGTGGATCTTCTTGCTGTTGAAGTTGATCTTCAGTCAGCTTCTTCCTTAAATTCAGATTGGAATCTGAATCTTTCTTGCAGAACAATTCTGAGTCTGTTTCTCTTCACAAAATTCTCTTTTTCATTTTTCTCTACTCTTTCTTTAGTTTCCGATCCGTCTCTTATATAGAGTTTGCTTCATGGTTACTGGCTGATCCGGTTTATAACAAACTACTGATAGATCTGTCAGAGGTGTCAGAACGGTTGGATATGATAGCTGTCAAGTCACTAGACATGTCAGTAGATTCTTCAAATTCATTCCAACTCAGTACAAATCACTCAGCAGGTTGCTTTATATGTGTCGACACATATTGGCCAAGTGTCGACCCAAGTCTTCATGGTGTCGACAAAATACTCCTAGTGTCGACACAGACATATTTCTGCTTCTCGACACATCTTCTGTTGAATGTGTCGACACAAGTCCTGTGTGTCGACACAAATGCTTCCGGTGTCGATACAGCTGTTGCTGACAGATGGCATTGAGTATGTGTCGACACAAGTCCTGTATGTCGACACAGCTACTTCTGGTCTCAACATAGCTGTTGTCGACAGACGACATTGAATAAATATCGACAGTGTTGAAAGTATCTAGACGGCGTTGAGTGTGTGTAGACACAAGTCCTGTGTGTCTACACAATTACTTCTAGTGTCGACATAACTCTTGGCTCAGGTGTCGACACAATTCTGAGTGTCGACACAGCTTCTTCAGAAGTATCGACTTAGCTTGAGTGTCAACACAACTTCTTCATAAGAGTCGACATAACTTGAGTGTCGACACAACACCTTCATAAGTGTCGACACAACTTCAGAGTATCGACACAAGTTCTTCATAAGTGTCGACACAACTTCTGGGTGTCGACACAGCTTCTTTACAAGTGTCGACACTTGTACTTAAAAATTTTTCTTCAAATGCTTAAACCTGCATAATGTAACTCAAACATCTATTAAATACAAATTGATGCATATCATTGACTAAGATGAGGCTTCTCCAAATCTGGTACACATTTTCCAATATACCCAACAGGGAGGTATGTTGCTCCTTCTCTACAGGAAATTGAATCTATCTCTGCAAGTGCTGGGCTTTATCCCCCTCAACAGAAGCATCCTCTATCATACTTCCTAGTATATACACGTCTGGATAACACTTGAACCATTTGAAAAACATGATACCACTGAGGGTATACCACTTGAAAAATCTTCATCCCACTGAAGGAAATTTCCACCTGCAAGAAATAGTATAACCTGCAATAAAAAAACAACATGAGGAGAAATTGAAGCTATACCAGGTTCAACATACCCAACTCAAACTTGAAGGTATTGAACTTTGCTTCATCTAGTGGCTTAGTGAAGATGTCAGCCACTTGCTTGTCTGTAGGGACAAACTCAAGGTTGATATCTTCATATTCCACATGCTCCCTAATGAAATGATATCTTATCTCAATATGCTTAGTCTTGCTGTATGAGATAGGATTCCTAGCAATTGAGATAGCACTAGTAGAATCACAATATGAGGGACTTCTACTTATCTAGAGGTTATAATCCTGGAGTTGATGCTAGATCCACAACAATTGAGTACAACAAATACCTTCTAAGATGCACTCTGACTCTGCAGTTGAGATTACAATACTTATTTGCTTCTTGCTGCTCCAAGACACTAGTATTCCACTTAAGAACTAACAAGTGCTAGAAGTGTTCTTCCTATCCTTTTTGTGCTCTACAAAATCTACATCTAAATAGCCTGTTAGTTCAAACTCCCCATTTCTAGGGTACCATAGGCCAAGATTTGGTGTGCCCTTAAGATACCTCAAAATCCTCTTTGCAGCAGAGTAGTGAGATTCTTTAGGGCAAGCCTGATACCTAGCATAAACACATATAACATACATGATGTCTGACCTACTTACAGTAAGCTATAGAAGGGAGCCAATTATCCCTCTATACAAAGTTTCATCAATAGGTTTCCCTGCCTCATCTTTTGCTTATATGCATACGTGATCCCATGGGAGTTTTCAATGTGGAGGCATTCTCCATACTAAACTTTTTGATCAACTCCCTGGTAAACTTAGGCTGAGATATGGACAAGCCATCATCAGTCTGTTTTACTTGGAGTCCCAAGAAGAACTTAAGTTCACTCATACTGCTCATCTCAAACTTCCCTTGCATAAGTTTTGCAAACTTTCTACAAAGGTTGTCATCAGTAGATCCAAAGATAATGTCATCCACATATATTTGGACTAGGATGATCTTACCCTTAGATTCCCTTAGGAACAGGGTCTTGTCTATCTTCTCCCTTGTGAATTTTTTCTCAATGAGGAAGTTAGACAATTTCTCATACCATGCTCTAGGGGCTTGCTTCAGCCCATATAGAGTCTTCCTAAGTCTATAAAAAAAATTAGGTAGGTTATGAACAACGAAACCTAGAGGCTGCTCAACATAGACTTCTTCTTTTAAGTCACCATTTAGGAAGGCTGACTTCACATCCATCTGGTAGACCTTGAATCCCTTATGTATAGTATATGCAAGGAAGAGTTTGATGGCTTCCAATCTTGCTACAAGGGAAAAGGTTTGATCAAAGTCAATACTTTCTTCTTGTCTGTACCCCTTAACAACTACTCTTGCTTTATTCTTGATTATAATGTCATTTTATTCTAGTTTATTCCTTTAAATCCACTTGACTCCAATGACATTATGTCCTTGCGATCTAAGAACCAGCTTCCAGACCTTACATCTCTTAAATTTGTTCAGTTCCTCTTATATTGCTACAATTCAGAACTGATATATGTTGGCCTTTTCAAATTTCTTGGGCTCAACTTGTGATAGGAAACTTGCATACATTGTTGTATTAAGGTTGTTACTTCTTGTCACCACTCTTTGGTTTGCATCACCAATGATCTGGTGTCTTGGATGATCTCTTAGATGCCTAATTGTAGGAGGCAATCTTCTTTTAGCTTCTTCTTCAGTAAAAGCTTCTTGCTGATCTTCATCCACTTCAAGTGAGCCCGGTACATCTTTTGGAATGTCCATTCCCTTAGCTATATCTTGGACTTTTGGAGCAGCTTCCTTAATAATCTTCTTGTCAATCATCTACTCTTTACCTACAATACTAGAAGAGGAGCTTGACAGCTCACTATTAATCATGGTAGACTCAATGAACACTACATGTATAGATTCTTCTACAACTTGCCTTTTCAAGTTGTAGATCTTATAAGCTTTACTATGATTGTTGTATCCAACAAAAATCCCATCAAAGGACTTGGAAGAAAACTTAGTCACATAGGACTTACCATTATGAAGCACATAACACTTGCTACCAAAGATCCTGAGATAGCCCAGGTTTGGTTTTCTGCCCTTCAAGATCTCATAGGGAGTCTTCTTGTGGCTCTTGGTGATATAGGCTTTGTTAAGGACATGACATGCAGTATTCACTGTCTTAGGCCAGAAATATTCTGGGAGAGATGTGTCACTCAACAAGGTCCTTCCAGCCTCCATGAGAGTTCTATTTTTCCTCTCAACAATCCCATTTTGCTTGGGTGTTCTTGGGGAAGAAAATTCTTGAAGAATCCCTAGCTCTTCACAGAACTTTGTCATGCTATCAGACTAGAATTCAGTTCCATAATCACTTCTGATTTTGACCACAGTATTATCAAACTCATTCTGAATTTGCTTGATAAACTTCATGAAGACATCAAGGGTTTCATTCTTTTTCTTAAGAAAGAACACCTAAGTAAACTTATAATAGTCATCAACCACTACAAGGGTGTAGACTTTCCTACCAAGACTATGAACTAGCATAGGAACAAACATGTCCATATGCAAGAGGTATAAGCACCTCACAAAGTCTTTGGTCCCAATGCCCTTGAAGGTAGCCTTGGTCTGCTTGCCCTTTTGGCATGCTGAGCAAAAGCTTTCCTTGGTGCATTTCATCTTAGTACCATTCCTAATTAGATCTTCACTAAAGAGCTTTCTAATAGTCTTGTAATTCAAATGAGCTAGTCTCTTGTGCCCTTGCACACATTAATAAACTTTCTCATTTGCCACTAGACAAATAAGAGAGTCTATATCTAGACAAAGGAAATTTAAGCAATAAACATTTCCACTCCTAGTGTCTATCAAGATGACCTCTTGGTCACTTGACCTCTTAATCTGACACTCATCCTTGTGGAAGACAATGACATAGCCAAGATCGTAGAGTTGGATTATGCGTATAAGGTTGTGTTTCAACCCTTAAATATAAGCCACTTTTTTGATGGTGACTATGTCATTGGTAATCTTACTATAACCTCTTGTCACTCCTCTATCTGAACCACTAAAGATAACTTTGGGTCCATCTTTCACTGGTGTGTACTCCATTAAGTTGCTCCTTGTCCCAGTCCTGTGCCTAGAATAACCACTATCCAAGTACCATATAGGGGTATGGGCACTTGGACTAACCTGCATCACATAATTTATTTTACCTTAGGACCCTAATATCTATTGGGTCCTAGGTGCATGTTAGTCTAAAAATGGACTTGTCTACCAACAACTTTTCTGACTGGTGGACTAATAGCTGCTCTTGGCACACTTGGATTGTGCCAATAGTCTATAATAAAGTGTCCCACTTTGCCACAACACCAACATTCATGAATGTTATATCTTCTTTTCTATGTAGGCCTTACTATTTGGTTAACTACTAACTAAATAGAAGGAAGAGGAGCAACAGCCTTCTTCAGATTAATTTCAACAAAGATCTGACTGAAGGTAAGTGTTCCAGCTGGCTTATTTGGCCTACTCTGAGTGCCATCAACAATAATATTCTCTGCAGAAGACATGCTCTTGATAGCATCAGAAATGACTAATTCAGGCTTGTTGATAGACTGACCCTTGCTCTGAGTCTTTGCGGAATGGTTCTGAAACTTGGCCACAACCACATTCTTGAGAGTGTGGGCTGGAGCACCAAAGATAAATAGTCCATGATGGGCCATTTGAATTTTTTCATGGGCAGCCTTAAAGGCACTCTCTCCCCTATTATACCTTCCACCATAGCTGTGAACCTCCTTGTTCACACTAGTGGATCTATCATTTATCGAGTGATCATGCTCTCTTGGTCATACCTATTTGAAGGTAACTGAACTTTCCTAAAAGCAATGGGAGGCTTGGAAGCCAGAGTATGAACAGGAGCTTTGCCCTTCCCTTTAGAAGGGGCAACTCTAGTATTTCTCTTAAACCCCAACCCATTCTTACCCTTCTAAGAGGAGAAGGAGTCAATCAAGAGCAACACTGTATTGGGCTTAGAGAAACTAGCCACAATTCTCTTCTCCCTCTAGAGCTTCTCTTTAAAGTCCCTAATGAGACTATTCTTATAATTTATGGAGCCTATCTGGATGAGATTCAAGACATTAAGTTGGCTAACTTCCCTATCCTTCTGATCCAGCAAAGATGTTATCTCAGTATGCTGGGAAGCAGCTAGCTGTAGAGAGGCAATTTCCACAGATTGTTTTTAGACAATTTCTTGCACTTCTTGAAGGCATCCAGAAGCTCACCATACCTGTCAATCAATTGATTGACATCTCCTTCTGATTCATAATCATTTTCACCACTAGATAAAGAAGCATTTGTATAAGGACTAGTCTCATACCAAGACTCAGAAGAACAACTAGATAGAGAATATACCTTGCTTTGACCAGGCTGATCTAGGATGGATTCCTCATCAGTCATTGCCTTCAGCCCATAACAGCTGGAGGCATCTTCATCCTCATCCTCTTCCGAGTCACTGTCTGAGTATGATAGAGGGGCCCTGATGCCTATCTTGGCAGCAGGATAGTCTTCTTCTGCTGCTTCAGCTCCTTTTTCAGCAACAGTAGCAACCAGCCCAATATAGGCTTCTTCTTCTTCAGACTCTGATGAAGATGAGTCTTTATAGCTCTTCTCCTTATTTACAATGAAGGACTTCTCCTTCTTCCCCTTGTGCTGGTGTTGTTTTTTCTCACCATCCTTCTTTATTTTCACAAGGCAGTCAACTATCACATGCCCTAGTTTGCTGCAACAGTTGCAGACAACTTTAGAGGAATTATATTTACTAGTTTTAGAATCATACCTGTCAGCCTTGGAGTGATTCTTCCATTGATAAGAAGAGGTGGAAGGTCTGTTCTTCTACTATTTTTCTTCATCGGCTTCTGAAAATGCATGTATAAGGAAGCAACGTCCTCATCAGATATGCTGCAGTCTTATGTATCTGATTCTAAGCTATCTGACTCAGCTAGCCTCCTAGGAGGAGAGGGAATCCTCTCCTTACCCTTCCTGGTGCAGTCTACTTTGAATGCCAAGGTCTTTTACTTGTCCAGGGATTTTTTGGTGGCCTCCTCCTCTTTCCTTGCAGCTAACTGCATCTCATAAGAGAGCAACTTTCCAAATAATGTATGGGGAGGAGTATCGGCTAGCTTGGCCACTTCTCTTATGGCACATATCTTAGTATCCCAGTCTCTAGTGAGAGATCTTAGGAACTTGTCATTAATCTCATAATGAATAAAGTCCTCCCATAGGTCCTCGTTCATTTATTATCCTGAAGAATCTTTCATAGCAACCGGTTATGTTCTCTTTCAATGACTGCCTGAAAGCCTCATACTTCTGGTTGAGAATGGACTTCCTGTCATCTCTTACCTCTTTAGTACCCTCCATGTAGACTACAAGTGTGTCCCACATCTCTTTGGAGGTCTGGCAGTGGACCAGATTCTTAAATGTTGAATCATCTATGACACTAATAATAATGTTATGTTCCCTCTTATCCAATATAGCCAAGATGACTTCATCCTTGTCATCTCTAAATATTTCTTAGGTGTTTGGACATTGGCATCCAGAACTGAGACTTCATAGGGATGAAAGGTCCCTCTCTGACTATCACAAAGATCCTTGGGTCATAGGCTTCCATAAATAGGCTAACCCTCTCTTTTTAGATTCCAAAACTTCCCTTCCTATTGATGGGGAGTTTCATGGAACCTAGCTCCTTACGGTTCTCTCCAGAACCCATAAGTATAGAATTTGTTTCAGCTACCCTTTGAAATCTGCTCTGACTGTTAGGTCCTTCTTGAGGAACCTCCCACTGGTACCACTTGAAAGTCCATAGTTTCTATAAAGTGTTTGTTTTAGGAAGCTAATTGACCTAGAGGGGAGTGAATAGGTCTAATTCGAATTTATTCTAATCTTGGCTATATATGGACACAAAAATTTCTTTAGTGAGGAAGTTACCATGCCACAACAATCAAGAAAACAGATAAACTAAGATCAACACAGATCTAATCTAACATTCACAACACAAACCACTTCACATTATACAGAAATTTTATAGTTGTTCCCCAAATTATGGGTACATCCACTTTCCCCCTTCCCCTATCTAGCAATGAACAACATTCGGCCAAACTCCTCCTTTCTTTTCATCAGATCCTTAGATCTTACACCTTAGAGCCCATCTGGCTCCTACAACTCAGATTCCCTTCAAGAATCCTATCTCAGAGTGCACCTTCACTACTACACCTCAGGCAAACCCTTGCCCTACCCCCTCAAAACACAATTATTCCTACAACTCAGAGAAAGTCCTTCTTCTCCTACCTCAGGCTCTCAGCCATATCTCAGCATTTTTAATTTAGGCTTACAGCTCAGAGATATATATATATCCTACCCCTTAGATATGCTACCAGATCTTAAAAAATAAGAATTAAAGTAGACTAGAATTTGAGATTTGATAAATCACCCAACAGGAAAAAAACATGTGACTTCTTCTTGATCAGATCTTGATGAGTAATCTTCTTCCTTGAACTTGATTGAGAAGAAATAGTTCAACCCTTCTTAGATTTTTCAAAGCTTCATGAAGGATAAGGTAGGGTTGAACTTGGCTGGAGAAGATTGGAGTTGATCCATGATCTGCCTCCTCTCTACCTTCAGAATTCTGTTGAATTGATCTGATGGACTAAGATGAGAAGAAGGAGAAAATCTATTATTGTTTCTGTTGTGTTGGTATCCTTATATAGGCTTTGGCAAGAGTTATCAGCTGCCCATGTTAATCCACTGACATCTGACAGTTCTGCCAGTTATCAGAACTTCAGGCTTCGAATTCTGGACTTAGAAGAATTTCTGTCTTGAGAGCTTATGCATAAAGGTGTTGACACCAATTCTGGGTGTTGACACTTTTGTACTTAGATTCTATCGACACCAAACCTGGGTGTCGACATTTCTCTTATAAGGGTGTCGACAATAATCGAGTGTGTCGACACTGCTAGCTTCTTGTCTCAACACAACTTATATAAAAGGTGTCGACACTAGTCCTGAGTGAAAGTGAGGGATAGATCTTCTTTATACTAGAGGGGGGTGAATAGGGTATTTTAAAATCTTGATTTAGTTTTATAGCGGATTTAAAAACTAGTGATATATATAAAGATACAATCACAGTACACGAATAAAAAGAATAACAATCATAGACAACACAAGGAATTTATAGTGTTTCCCCAATAAACCAGGGTACATCCACTCTTCTACCACCCTGGTAGAAATCCACTACAGGTATTTGATCAGGTGCCCTGCCACCACAGGTTTTTCCTCAGGTGCCCTGTCACCACAAGATCTATTTTTCTAAGGGAGATCTAGAAACCCTTTGATCATTTGATCAGGTGTCCAAAAACCAACTTAAGTCTTTTGATCAGGAGACTTAGAAACCAAAAGGGTAACTTTTGAAGGGAGTTAAGAATCCTGTACACAATTTATGAAAATAAACAAAAAGATTGATAGTGTCTTCTCTGTCAAGAATCTCTGAGAAGACTAGTGGATGTTGAAGCAAAAAGCTCCCCCTGATTTGAGTAGAGTTTATGATCAGGAGAGAGAGTCCTTTCTTCAGGGTGTAGGCCTTCTTGTATCTAAGAAAAAGAAGACTTTGCACAAGCAGAGATTAAAGATCTAATTCTGTAAGAGTGTATGTTTATCTCTAAGTCTCGAAGTCAGTAACTCTAAGTCTGTATATCTGAGTCTGCAACCTTGGTCTGTAACCTTGAGGCAACAATCTTCTGTACATATATATAAAGAATGTAGAGAAGAATTGAAACATTTTAATTAGTCGATTCTGAAATGTCTGAGAGATTTCCCGAGAATAGAAACTGCCTTGAAAATAGATCAGCCTTAAACTCTGTGATAAATCCATATTTATGCTGCCTCTAAACAGCTATATTCTTTAGAATATTTGGCATTAAATATCAGAGTTATGGTTGTCTGTAATTAAGCCTTTGAAATCATTCTGTCTTCAGAATATAATCAGCCTGAAATTTAGCTTGAAACTTGTTCTGCCTTCTGTAAACAAAATTGCCTAAAACACTGCAGAGAATTAGTCGAGCTCAGCAAGCATTTCGTCGACCTGAGCCAAGAGTTCGTCGAAATGAGTCTTCTTATTCGTCGACCTGAGGTCATAGTTTGTCGAGATGAGCTTGACTTTCATCGAGCTGAGTTTCTGAGTAGAGATCCGAGTTCATCGACCGGAGCTCAGAGTTCGTCGAGCTAAACTCAGATTTAAAACTCTGAGTTCGTCGAGCTGAGCTCGGCGATCGTCGAACTGCGCTAAGCTTTCATCGACCTGAATTCTGCATTCGACTAACTGCATTTTTGCTAGAATTCTTGAGCCAATAACCCTGGAAATAAACCTATGACCCTAGACTATACAAAATGGGTGAAACTCATCATCCTAATAGTAATCCTAGCCCAAATCAGTAATAGGGTTCCAACAATCTCCCCCTATTTGGGTGAGGATACTATTTACAAAGAAAAAACAACAAAGCATAGAATATCTACCATAAAAACTTTCAGCAGATATAAAATAAAGTGCTTTGAGAGTACAGAAGCATAAACATAGTCATAAGAACATAAAATTGGAAATCACTTGTCTTTCTTAGGAGTATCAGAGGAAGATTCTGAAGAAGGTATGGTGAAGATTAACTTCCTGTTAGGATCAACAGCTTACTTTTGAATCTTCTTCAGATCTTGAGAGCCAATAATTCTCAAAGATGTAGTCCTAGGCACTACTGCCTCTGGATGTAAGTTCATATATTTGTCAACATTGAATAAATTTTTAACCTGGTATTTATCAAGCTCTTTCTTTCTGTATGAGGACATAGTGGAGAATTGGGAGGTGTCCTTTCCTTCTTCTTTAGCTTTATTAATTTGAGATAAAGCAATAATCTCATTGAACCATTCCATTCTGAAGTTTGAGTCCAAATCAGGATCATAATGAGGTGAAGGTGGCCTCTCTGAATCTGATTGATGTGAGCTCCTTTGGCTTGACTGCTGACTGCACTGCTTTGATTGTTGCTACTTACTGCTTTGAGATACTGACTTTGAAGGTTTAGAGAGATGAGAAGAAGAAGTAAACTTATGAGAAATATTTCCTGCTGCTCCTACTACTGGAGGAGGAGGAGGAGGAGGTCCTCTGCTAGACCTTGGAGGTGAATTATATCTCTTAATTTTTAGAATATCTCATCCAGTGGGGAAGGTCTGGAGTGAGAGTTAATCCATGCAAGATATAATATGGAATGTCAGCAATAGAAGAAGATTGAGGAGCAACCTTTGCTAGATCTCTCTCTTTCTTATACTTTCTTTTCTTGGAACTAGAGTCATCTGATTCATCATCATCATCAGAATCATCTTAAGGCAGATCATATAAATCATCAATCTGTTTAATTAACTCTGACTGATCAGGAATTGAAACTACTGGTAGTGTATTCAAAATGTCTGTATATGCTGCTTGAATATGTACATTATCATCATCTTGTTCCCTATCTTGGAAAAGAATATCATCTAAATAAGGATTTGGGATTCATCTCATGCATAAGTTAGAGGGGAACAAACTTGCTCTATAATATTTATATTCTCAATAGTTATTACAGTCTGCAGGATTAGATTATAACTGGGAGAAACAACGGAAAGATTGTTTCTTTGTTGTTCTAGAACTGAAGAACTATAGGAGCTGTATAACATACTATAGCTGTTAACCCCAAAATCGGTGATCCCTCCCAAGGTCTCTAGCTTGCAAGTCGCGGCCCACTCAGGGGTACCCCCCGAGGGTCGCGTTCTGCCTCAGCCTTCCTTTTTTGGGCCAAGCAGGCTCCCTTCTCCTATTCGCTCAGGCCGTGCGGTTAGGACGGTTTCCCCGGTCTAACCTCCCCGGTCGCATAGCTACTACGTGCCATGCAGGACGATGGGCTGCTCCCATAGCTCACCCTCACAGACCACGCAGTTAGGCCTGCTAACCGTGCAACATTCTTCCTTACAGGAGGCAATATGAGGTAACGAGGACGATCTATGCAATCTACTCCTTCATACCGCTAGGTCGCCCAATCGACGTCAACCCTAGACCAACGCAACCGTCACAGGCTCGGCAAGCTCATTCTCCGGCTTGCCATCAGTTTTCCCCCATGAAGGTGGCATGCTACTCAGGCCACCTCCTATGTTCACCCAAGGGGCGCGACCTCCTGCCGCTGCCCGCCGACGCCGCCTCCAGCTCGCCAGGGGAGCAGCCTCCTGCCGCTCCCTGCCTAGGCCGCCCGCCTGGGTGGCCTCCCTTGGCCAGGCCGCCCATATGAGCGGCCTCCCTTGGCCAGGCCGCCCGCCTGGGCGGCCTCCCTTGGCCAGGCCGCCCGCCTGGGCGGCCTCCCTTGGTAAGGTCGCTTGCCTGGGCAGCCTCCTGAGGCCAGGCCGCCCGCCTGGGCGGCCTCCCTTGGCCAGGCCGCTCGCCTGGGTGGCCTCCCTTGCCCAGGCCGCCCTCCTGGGCGTCCTCCAGGTGCCAGGCCGCCCCCTAGGCGACCTCCCGTTCAGGGGCGGCATTCCTTCTTCGGTCAACCCAGGGGCGATATGCCCTCTTCTAGCTGCCCAAAAGTTTGCTCCTGCAGAGAAAATGCTAGTCCGCAGAGTCCGCTCAGGTCATCGACCGACTCTTCTAGCCAGCCGGGCAAACTGATTTTCTCAGTCCGCGGAGTCCGCTCAGGTCGTCGACCAGCTCTTCTAGCCAGCCGGGCGGACTGATTTTCCCAGTCTGCGGAGTCCGCTCAGGTAGTCAACCAGCTCTTCCAGCCAGCCGGGCGGACTGATTTTCTCAGTCCGCGGAGTCCGCTCAGGTAGTCAACCAGCTCTTCCAGCCAGCCGAGCGGACTAATTTTCTCAGTCCGCGGAGTCCGCTCAGGTAGTCAACTAGCTCTTCCAGCCAGCCGGGCAGTTTGATTTTCTCAGTCCGTGGAGTTCGCTCAGGTCGTCAACCAGCTCTTCCAGCCAGTCGGGCGGACTGATTTTCTCAGTCTGCGGAGTCCGCTCAGGTTGTCAACCAGCTCTTCCAGCCAGCCGGGCAAACTGATTTTCTCAGTCCGCGGAGTCCGCTCAGGTCGTCTACTAGCTCTTCCAGCCAGCCGGGCGGACTAATTTTCTCAGTCTGCGGAGTCCGCTCAGGTCATTAACCAGGTCTTCCAGCCAGCCGGGCGGACTGATTTTCTCAGTCCGCGAAGTCCGCTCAGGTCGTCAACCAGCTCTTCCAGCCAGCCAGGCGGACTGATTTTCTCAGTCCGCGGAGTCCGCTCAGGTCATCACCTATCTCTTCCAGCCAGCCGGGCGGACTGATTTTCTCAGTCCGCCGAGTCCGTGCAGTCCTCCATGATGACGCCACTAGGCCCCGCTTCTGGAAGTTTCTCCCCGGGCCTATAAATAGCCCCCAAGGCCTCTCATTCTGGGGAGGGGAGAGGAGAACTGCCAGCTTGATAAAGGTCTGCGTACTCAAATCTCCAATCCGTCACAGCTTGAGGAAGCAAGGTCGGCGGACTCAAATCTCTAGTCCGCGCAGGTCGTCGAGGACTGTGGACTTAATTTTTCTGCCCTTAGCAGGCAGTTTGAGCAAGACCTGCAGCCTCAGTTCTCAAGTCCTCTGCAGCCTCTTATACTTAGTCTCTGGCAGTTTCTTCCCTAGCCGCCAGCTTCTCCCATTGTACCCTTTATTGCTTTCTCTTGTAAAGGTGTAACAGCAAGTTGTAACCCTACTTGATTAAAGGAAAAGCCCGTCGCAAGAGTGGCATTCAAGCCGCGGCGGGCGAAGTCTGTTGTTTCCGCTGCTAGCGGCCCCCTCTTCTTTTCTCTTCTCTAGGCCCCAACCTGCAAGCCCAACCGCCAAAGTAACGTCTGCTCAATAGCTCCTAATCCAGCTTCTCGCTTGCTCAAGCAAGCTTCTCCCTTACTCAAGCAGGCTTACCGGCTGCTCTCGAGCAAACCTCTCCTCTATCCCTTCAATCCTTTTTCCTTCATCCTTAGCTTGTGAGATCGAACACCCCGTTAAATGAAAGGCGTAATTCTTGCATCAACAGTTAACACGCGACCTTCAGATCTCGAACAGATAGTGAAATCAGCGGTTACTCATGACAGACCATCAACCAGCCGAGAGCCTTGCTCCAAGTCCCAGTGATGATTCTCTTTGGGAGGCCTTGGAGCAATCTCGTAGAGATACTGCACAACAGCTTCAAGCGATCAATCGTACTCTAGCTGCTATCACCAAACGATTAGAAGCACAATCTTAAGCAGTGCCAGCTCCTCCAATCAATCCAGCACCAGCATTCGAGACTCCCCAAGATTATCCACCGACCTATCCTCCTCTTTACACTCCAACCTTTCTGCAAGGGCCTGCAGCCCCTTTGCGATCTCAAGATGATGAGTTTATAGCTCATCAAAATTTCTTCCGGGAAGCTGCCCAGGGAAGTCCAGCTCATCAAACTTTCAGGGAAGTCATCCCTTCTCTTCAGCTCCTGCCTCTGCTCCTCCCGCAATAACTTTTTTCTCCTATCCTCCGTCCCCTTCTGCAGCTACAACTCATGCTCCTTATTTTCCTTATGCAGCAGAACAAGAAGAGCCATCACCGTTTATAGAGAATGTTCGGCATGAACCAACTCCAATCAATTTCAGAGAGCCTCGGTAACCCGTCTATACTGGAGAGACTGATCAAGTTAAACATCTTCAAGCCTTCGAATCAGCCGTGGCTCTCAAGACCCTCTCAGATACAATTAAATGCAAGCTCTTTGTGACATCCTTCGATGGACAAGTGAGGGATTGGTTCTATGGACTACGTCCTCAGTCCATCTCTTCCTTCGCTGAGTTGTGAAGGGAGTTTTTGCTCAGATTTTCCACCTCTACAAAGAGGAAGGGCGGTCTAGAAGCCCTCTTTGAGATCAGGCAGCGAGAGAATGAGACATGGTCTCATTTTGTGGATCGTTTTCAGAGGGAAATATTGGACATTGAGATTGTTGACCAAGAGATGTATCAAGTGGCTCTCATTAAATGTTTGCAAGAGGGACCACTCAAGTTTGATGCCAATGTTCGTGCACCAAAGACATATCAAGAGCTAATTGCCTTAGCCAACTCATACATCCGTGGTGAGAATAGCAACCCCAGCTTCGTCTCCAGGCTTGTGTCGGAGAAAAATCCTTCTTCTTACAAGCAGCCTCTGAGGTCTCCTCGGAAAGACTTTTCATCCCACTCAAAAAAAAAACAAAAAGATTCCAACACCATCATCAACACCTCTTCCCGGGCCAGGATCGTGCCCAAGAGCGATTGCTACCATCAGCCCCACCTCCGCAAAAAGCTTCAGTTCATCAGCCGCAATATGATGACTTGTCATATTCTGGACTTGATGAGGCCATGCTAGAAGTATGCCAAATCATGAATGATAGTTTTACTTTCAAGACTACTTAAACACCTAGAGGGGGGGGGGGGGTGAATAGGTACTTTTCCTTGATTTAACTTAAGGCAGAATATAACTATAGTTCTTTGAATAAATCAGATATTTCTATAGCTAACACAGCACAACAATCACAATCATACACACATCACAGATTGCACACAGATTTATAGTGCTTCCCCAAGGTCTTGGTACATCCACTTCCCCCTTCACCTATCTAGCAGTATGCTAGAGTCGTCCTAACTTCTTCCTTTAGCTCAGAATCCAGAAGGATTCCTACAACTCAGAACCCTATAAGGTTCCTACAACAAAGGCTAACAAGCCCTACCTCAGCCTTGCAACAAGGCCTACAACTATGAGAATACCTTCTCCTACAACTCAGGCATAAACAGCCATACCTCAGCCTTGCCACAAGGCCTATAACTCAGAGAATACCTTCTCCTACAACTCAAGCATAAATAGCCCTACCACTCAGAGAATAAATCTCCTACAACTCAGGCATAAACAACCCTACCACTCAGAGAATAAATCTCCTACACTCAGTTTTTATAAAATAGGCTTACAACTCAGATCTATGAATAGATCCTACAGAATTTGATAAGGAATTTTGTAATCTCTTACCCCTATTGAGAGAGAAGGGATAAGAACTTTCTTGACCAGCTTCTTGAAGAGGCTGATGGCTGAAATCAACTTGATCTTAGCTTTCTTCAAAGCTTCTTGAATCTGAACTTAGTTGGGTTGATTTCCTTTGAATATAACTGACTGGCAGCTTCCTTCTTAGA
The DNA here is from genome assembly GCA_039513925.1 of Platanthera zijinensis. Classification (NCBI taxonomy): domain Eukaryota; kingdom Viridiplantae; phylum Streptophyta; class Magnoliopsida; order Asparagales; family Orchidaceae; genus Platanthera; species Platanthera zijinensis. The sequence continues at coordinate 77,898,902 of CM077081.1, forward strand.
CTTCAGAAATAAATCTGAATCTTCTTGACAAATTAGTTTAGTATCTGCTTCTTGAGAGACCTGTGAATGTATCCTGCTTGACTTCAAATAGCTGGATCTCTCTCTATCCAAACCTCTTGAAGATACTTCAGAATTCTTGATTGAATCCAACTTAGACTGAAACTGAGTGAATGATCACTTCAGAATGTCTTCTTAGATCTTCACACGAAGATCTTCTTCTGTGCCTTTCACTTTCTTGATCAGAGATCTTTGTCACAATAGTTATGTTTTTGTGTCAATAATAAATCATTCATTAACTGTCTTTTCCTTCTTCTGAATCCATCTATATATAGACTTCATCCATGATAACCGGCTCATCCGGTTTATAACTAACTTCTGACAAGTCTGACAGCTTCAGTAAACCCGTTGTAACTCACAGCTGTCAAGTCATCAAACAGATCTTGAGCCGTTGTCTTTGTCAGCAAAGCGTCGAGTCTGTCTGTCATAAAGTGTCGAGACCATCTGTCAATATGTGTCGACACAAGTGACTTAAGTGTCGATACAGCCTTTGGTGATGTCTACATAGCTGCCTTGATGTCGACACAACTTCTTGACACTGCATCTTGAGAATGTGTCGACACTGATTATTTGTGTCGACACAAACACTTCACCATTCATCAGCAATCAACTTGGTCTAGACTCAGCTGTGTGTCGACACAAGTCCTCTGTGTCGACACAATTGTTGTAGACACAGAATTTGTGTGTCGACACTGCCTCCATGTGTCGACACAATTGATGTCAACTCTTCTTCTGTGTGTCGACACAGTCTCCCGGTGTCGACACAGTTGCTGTCAACTGACTATTCCTGTGTGTCGACACTGCCTCCCGGTGTCGACACAAATTCACTGAGGTGTCGACACAGCCATTTCCAAGTGTCGACACAATTTTACTGAAGTGTCGACACAGCTTCCTCAGGTGTCGACATATGGACTTAGAATATTTTTCCTGCATTCTAGCACATTCTTAACCTGCACATATAAACTCAAAATAACATCAAATACACCTTGATGTATATCATTGAGCTAAGTGAGGCTTCTCCAAATCAGGTACATATTTTCCAATGTACCCAACAATCTCCCCCTATTTGGATAAGTCATAACCCTTTAGCCAATGATATACACCACTTAGAAAATAAACCTGATGATGTATATAAGCATTATATTACACATATCATTGTTACATCACAGAATAAAGATGTAAAAGAGAATGATCACAGAACAAAGTTTTGTATATTAACTCAAAAATGTTTGTTACAAGTTGTTTACATTGTTTTCTTTAACAAACTAACAATTACATTGTTCTTGAACAAAAACTAGTAAAGCTAAGACTAAGGCTGGACTGGCTCCTTGATGACAATCCCTTTGCCAGATTTAATCTGAGCCTGCACAATAGGTTATGTATCTTCAATAGGCTTCTTGCCTTTCAACTCAGCTTTCTTTTGTGCATCAGCCTTGATCCTTTGTCTTTCAAAATAATGAAAGGGCTCGGGGAAATACTTGCTAGGTTCCTGAGTATCAGGAGGTAGCTTCCCCATCTTAGCCTTTCTCCTGTGTTGAACTATGGACTCCTGCCTGGCTTCATACTTTTGCCATTCTTGCTCATTATACCATTTTCCCCTTTCATGTACTTGATCTTTTAAAGCTTTCCAGGCAGTTAAAATGATATTCCTTGAAGTGGGGCTCCACTGCTCAAAGTCTGGCTTTAATTCTGCTTGTTCTCTAAATGTTTTATTTGATAATAGAGCATCTTGCTGAGCTTTCAGACCAGCTTCTGGCATATCAACCTTTTCAATAATAATATTTGTAACTGGTAGAGGAGGGTTGTACATAGACTCAACTTGTTGATGTACCATTTCAATATCTACAAGAGGGTAAATGACTTGGGCAACCTCAGGTTGATCACCTTCAAGTAGAATTGGTTGCACCCCTGACTCAGCCATATTATCATCATCACACAAGGGTGGATATCCAAGAGTGGCTCTTATGTTGTTGGTTACCCATTTGGCATGATCATATCCAGCATAGACTAACACCCTCTCCCCCTTTATGACTTCTCTGGTCATATGATCTCTTAAGTCCTCTTTCTGAAATCTTATTTGCCCATCCAGGTAATTGATTCCATATTTAAAGAATGGCTTTAGATTTTGAAGCTTGTCACCAATTAACTTCTCAGATGAAGTGATGGTAGTTTTAACTAATTCTAGGGCAGCCTGTAGCTTCTTACCATATTCTTCTATTTCTTTAGCCCTTGCAGCAGTCATGGCAATAACAGTATTTGTAAACTCAGTTACTATGACATTGTGAGATTCTGTCAGATTGTCATTCATTCTTATTTGATTTTCAAGGACATAGCCTTGTTTGACAGCCATCTCATCCACTTGCTTCTTTATTTCTTCTTGTTGCTTGGCAAGAAATACCACAGCATTGCCTCTCTTGTGGAAGCAATCTGTCATCTCTCTTTTATTATGATTAACTTCAAATCTTATAGATTTTATATCTTGTGCCAGATAAAATTGAAGAGCCTTTTCGCTTTCATCCACATATTTTTCTAGAAGCAATCTATGCTCATCCATATTGACTTGTAAATCCACCAAAAGCTTGTTGTAATCAATTGCAGGTGCTGGTTGGGAAGAAGTAGCTTATAAAGCCTGCTTGTAGCTTTGACTTCTTCTCTTAAAAACCATCAATTTTCTCTTCTTAGCCTCCCTGACCTCTAAGATCAGGAAACAGCTCTTCAAGAGTGAATTCTTGTTGTGTAAGAGCAGGAGATTGTACTTTCTCAACAGCAGCAGCAATTCAAGAAATATCAAGATCAGTTTGAGGAACAATGTCCTCTGATAAATTGATTCTTTCTTCCTCTTGTACCTGTTCAGACTCTGGCTCCCCCTGCACTTGTGCAATAACTGGCTCCCCCTGCACCTGTGCAGATATAGTATCTTCCTGGACTTGTGCATCTTCAGGACCATGCTCTTGCCTGTCCACATCATGCATTTCTTTAGAAAGAACTCTATCCCATCTTAAGAATAACCTTATGTCTATTCTCCTCATATGATTTATCTTTGATCCTGGAATCTGTTGCATCACCTCTGGAATTATTCCAGCCAGGTACAGACTCATGAACCTAGCCAAGTTTGGCTTCTTGATTCCTTCTGTTATCTTATCAAACAGTACTGCATACCAATTTGTTCGAATCTTAAAGATTACCCTTGTCATCAGGCTGAACATATAGGCTGATATCCTATCATGGCCACCTGGTTTGCATCTGATCACTTTTCCTACAATTTCAGACAGGAATTTCCCCTGATGATTCATGCTCTTTCTGTTGATTGTAGATCCTATCTTTATGGTTGGATCCAATCCACACCATTAAAGCGCCTCCCTTGTCCTTGAGGCTGGGACCTCTTCCTCATCTTGTATTCTAGGAAGATGGAGAATCTTGCTCAACCTTTTATGAGATAGCTTGACTTTTTCTCCATGAACAGTGGATTTGATCTTCAAGCAAGTTGAGTCCATTGATGCAGTCGTGTAGAACTCGAAGACTTAGCTTACTCAGAGCCAAAGATCACTCAACACTCTCAACGCTATCAATGACTCAACGCTCTCAATGCTATCAATGACTCAACGCTCTCAAACGACTCAATGCCAGATGTGTTATTATCACAACGCCGTCAGTTTGACCAAGTTCTAAGGTCGACTAATTTAAGATTCTCAGGTCGATGAACATAGAGCACAGTATCCGTCAATTTATGCAGTGCAGTTTTTTGTAGATCACAAGTCGACGAAAGCTGATCTCAGGTTGACAAAATCTGATCTCAGGTCGACGAAAGCTGATCTCAGGTCGACGAAAGCTATTCTCTGGTCGACGAAAACTGTAAGACATATTGTTATTTATTCTTTCCTTTTCTGTCTCCTTATTTTATATCCTTTATAGGCTGTTAATTCCCTGGATAATCAATGCATTGAATCGAGCCATTACTGGCAGCATTGATTGTAAATATCCTCCATGGAATTAATTGCTTATATCTCGAGACAGACATAGAATAGAATATATGACAGCATACTTGCCGTTTTCATTTCCCAGATTTCGGCTAAGCATTTATTGCAGGATTTTGAATTCGAACTTGAGGCAGTTATCAATCTGATTTTCTCTCTGCCAGAAAGAAGTCAATACAGAAAACTCTTTGAGAAAAAAAATAAGAAGTGCAGTGCATACAGTTCTCAAGTAATCAACTTCTCTCAAAGGAAGAAGAAAGAACAACAATCACAATCAAGAGTCCTTCTTCTTCACCTTCTTTGTTTTCAGGGATCACAAGTGACAAGAATATTCAAATCAGTTAAAGGATATCTAAAGAGTTGATCATATAATAGAAGACCTACTCACCCTTAGCAAAACTTCCACTCCTGAACCATTCAAGATTTCAGGGGGAGCTTTGACAATACCACAGAATCCACATAGTCTTCTCATTTTGACTTGAGAAAAGAAGACTTCCATCAATCTCTCTTCCCCACCTATGTACAGGGTTTTAATTCCCTTCAAAATTATTCTGGTTGCAAGTCTCCTTCCAAAAGACTTGGGTTGGTTTTAGAGCACCTGATCAAAAGCTCATTGGTGGCAGTCACTTGACCAAAATATGTAGTGGATTCCTACCTAGGGTGGTAGAAGAGTGGATGTACCCAAGTTTTGTGAACCACTATAAAAATTCCTGTGTTGTCTGTGTGGCTGTGATCTTCCTGTGTGCTTGTGCTGTGATATGTTTTGTTGTGTAGCTTAGTTATCTTTTCTCTTTTTCATTTGCTGCACTTGTACACTCATACACCTATATCATAGTAACATATTTTATTAAAGACTTCTTATTTCAGAAAAAACCAAAAAGATCTTACAAACTCAATTCACCCCCCCTAGAGTTTGTCAAAGCTTACCCTATCTTTCACTTCTTCAGTTATATCTTCTCCAGATGAAGCAGTTTCAAAGTCTTCTGACTGTGTTTCTTTTCTGACTATGGGTGCAGTCTTTTCTCTGTCTTTCTTGGAAGAATCGGCCTTTAAAGCCAGTGTTTTCTCCTTATTATGAGCCTTAGTTGTGTCTTCTTCAAACTTCCTGAGGTTCAGTTGCATTTCATGAGATAACAGCTTGCCAAATAGAGCCTGCGGGTCTATATTGGCTAAGTTACCCATTTCCATGATGCCAAATATCTTGATGTCCCATTCCTTATTTAGAGACCTCAAGAACTTATCATTCAGTTTATAGGTTGTGAATTTTCTTCCATAGGTTCTCAGGTCATTCACAATTCTGAAGAATTTCTCAAAGGTGTCAGTTACTGCGTCTGTTTTGTCTTGCTTGAAGGCTTCATACTACTAGTTTAATAGAGATTTTCTGTCATATCTAACCTCATCAGTTCCTTCCATGTACACTATCAAAGATTCCCACATTTCTCTAGTTGTTTTACAGTGAATCAGATTTTGGAATGTGGAGTCATCTATGGAACTGACAATTATGTTCTGAGCCCTCTTATCCATAGAGGCCGGAATTATCTCATCCTTGTCCATCTCCATGTAGGTCGTAGGTGTCCTTATATTAGCATCAAGAAATGACACTTTCATAGGTATGAAATGTCCTTCTAATACAATGATGTATATTCTTGGATCTGTAGCCTCCATAAAGAGTCTAACCCTTTCCTTCCAGATCCCAAAGTTTTCTTTAGAATAGATTGGGAGTTTGATGGAATGGTTTTCTCTTTGAGCCATGATTAGATCTCAGTTAATCCCTAGGATTCTCACAAGGCTGTTATGCCTTCACAGTGAACCTCCCTCTGATACCAATTGTAAAGTGTTTGTTTTAGGAAACTGATTGACCAAGAGGGGGGTGAATAGGTCCAATTTGAATTTATTCTAATCTTGGCTACTTATGGACACAAAAATTTCTTTAGTGAGGAGTTACCACAGCCACAAAAATTAAGAAAACAGATAAACTAAGATCAACACAGATTTAATCTAACATTCACAGTACAAACCACAACACATCACATAGGAATTTTATAGTGGTTCCTCAAATTATTGGTACATCCACTTTTCCTCTTCCCCTATCTAGCAATGAACAAGAATCCTACCTTAGAGTGCACCTTCACTCCTACACCTCAGGAAAACCCTTGCCCTACCCCCTCAAAACATAACTTTTCCTACAACTCAGATAAAGTCCTTCTTCTCCTACCTCAGTCTCTCAGCCCTACCTCAGCTTTTATAATTTAGGCTTAAAGCTTTGATATATATATATCCCCTACCCCTCAGATATGCTACTAGATCTTACAAAATAAAAATTAAATTAGACTAGAATTTGAGATTTGATAAATCACCCAGCAGGAAAGAAACAGGTGACTTCTTCTTGATCAGATATTGATGAGTAATCTTCTTCCTTGAACTTGATTGAGAAGAAATAGATCAACCCTTCTTAGCTTTTTCAAAGCTTCTTGAAGGTAAAGGTAGGCTTGAACTTAGCTGGATAAGATTGGAGTTGATCCACGATCTGCCTCCTCTCCACCTTCATAATTCTATTGAATTGATCTAACAGACTGAGATGAGAAGAATGAGAAAATCTATTATTATTTATGTTGTGTTAGTCTCCTTATATAGGCTTTGGCAAGAGTGACCGGCTGCCCCATTTAATCCACTGACATCTGACAGTTCTGATACTTAGGGCTTCGAATTCTAGAATTAGAAGAATTTCTGTCTTGAGAGCTTCTGCATAAAGGTGTTAACACCCGTTTTGGGTGTTGACTCTTCTGTACTTAGATTCTATCGACAATAAACCTGGGTGTCGACACTTTTCTTATAGGGGTGTCGACAACAATTGAGTATGTCGACACTGCTAGCTTCTTGTTTCAACACAACTTATATAAAAGGTGTCGACAATAGTCCTGAGTGTCGGCACTGCTAGTTTCTTGTCTCAACATAACTTGTATAACAGGTGTCGACACTAGTCCTGAGTGTCGACACTGCTGGTTTATTGACTAACAGTGTCGACCCAAGTCCTGGGTGTCGACACAACTTGCTTCCTATCTTAGTACTACTTGTATAAGGGTGTCGACACTAGTCCTGAGTGTCGACACAACTTGATTTCTTGTCTCATAACTGCTTTTACAAAGGTGTCGACACTTGTCTAGTGTCTCGACACTTTTGTACTTAGTTTATTTTCTTCAACATAGAACCTGTACAAGGAAACTCAACATACATCAAATACGAATTTGTGTATATCATTGAGTTGAAAGGGCTTCTTCAAATTAGGTACACAATTCCTAATGTACCCAACAGTTTCAAGGTAGCTAAACACCTAGGTGGGTTAATAGGTATTCGAATCTTTTATTATTATCTTTTAACTTAGTGTGTAGTTAGTTAGTAGTTAAATGCTTTTAAGACAAACCACAAAGAACACACAAAAATTTATAGTGGTTCCCCAGATTATGGGTACATCCACTCTCCTCCAACCTTTATAACTTCTTGTTAGATAAGGCACTTCTCCAAAAACTCAACTCCTAAGATCTTACACCACAGATCCCTCAGGATCTCTCAATCTCCTCCAAGATTTACAACTCAGACACAAAGCCCTACCTCAAAGCAAACTTGCTCCTACAACTCAGTGATCAAATGATCACCTACCTCAGACTTGAACTCAAGTCCTACTGCCCAGGCTATGGAGGATAGCCCTACCTCAAAGAGGATGACTCTCCTACAATTTAGGCACAAGGCCCTACTTCAGATCCAAATCTGTATCCTACACTCAGACCCAAAGGTCCTACACTCAGAGAGAATGACTCTCCTACCTCAGGCAAAACTGTCTTACCTCATGCTCAAAAGACCTACAGCTCCAAAAGGATCCTACCTTAGACACAAAGATCATACAACTCAGATCCAAAATTGGATCCTACACTTAGGTAAATTCGCCCTACCGCAGGCACAAATGCCCTACAACTCAGATCCAAAAGGATCCAATAAAAATGAAAGAGGTTTTGTTTGTGTTGATTTGACATAGAGATATTTCTTTATGTCTTCTTCCTGAGCTGAGTTATCTCAACCCTAAATTTCTTCTCAGTACCTAGAACCTGATCTTCAATAAGCTTTTGCTAGTGCTGGAAGTATCTCAGAAATTTAATTCTGAACTTGCTGAAGAAGACTAAAGACTTGACAGATCTTGAGTTCTTCAAATAGCTAATCTGAACCTGTAGAAAACTGAAAGCTCTGGTTCTTTTTCTTTATCAAAAGCTTATCTGACCTTGTTGTAGCATAAGAAATTGCTACAACTATTTGGAATGAACTTTTAGATCAGCTGGATCGACTTCAAGCTTCAAGCTCGACAGCATTGGCGAGGAAGATGAAGTAAAGCCGAAACTTTGTGAAAAGAATAAAACCCTAAAAGTTAAGTTCTTCCTTCTGAAGCTGTAACTTTTTTCTTCTGCCGATTAATGGCTCTAAGAAGCAGTGGGGACCACCTGCAATTAACAACTACAACTTTCTTTAATGGAAGAAGACGTATAGTAGAGCGTTTGCGCTATTTGTCGTGTTCTGTAGCTATTTGTCGTGTTCTGTAGCTTTCCCGCAACTAATTTAAACTTGGTTGACTTTGTTGACTTTGGCTGACGTCAGCAAGTATGGACTTAGCAAAATCTTCAGATTCACCTCCTTGCATTGAGTGCGTTGAGTGAACTGGCTTCATTCAATGCCTCTAGACTTAGTCAATCTTTTCTGCACTGTAAGGAGTTGAGTGCATTGAGTGAATTTGCATCACTCAACGCCCCTGGACTTAGCTGCAACTTTTTATCTGTTAGGCGTTGAGAGCGTTGAGTGAAGCTTCATCACTCAACACTTTTATACTTAGTTGTTACTCTGAAGTCAGCCAGCTTGTTGAGGCATTGAGAGCGTTGAGTGAAGCTTCATCACTCAATGCTTTTGTACTTAACAGCTTTCTATCTTCTTTCTTCTTAGGCTTTGACTACAGTAACATGACTCAACGTTTTTGCTGCCTAGTGTTGAGAGCGTCGACTGAAGCTTCAACACTCAATGCTTTTGTACATGGACAATTTCTGTCATCTTAGGCTTCATCATAGCAAGATGCCTTCTGCTTTGGCATTGAGTGAGTTGTGTTCACTCGACGCTTATGAACCTAGTTGAATATTTAGCATGCCAATACTGAGGCTTTGACAGATTCAAATATACTCGACGATTCTTGATATATGGCATTGAGTGAACTGCCATCACTCAATACCTGTGGACTTAGCCGCAAAATTTGCTTTGCAGACTGCATGGCTTTGACTGTCCACAACTAACTCAGCGCTGTTTGGCATATGGCGTTAAGTGAATTGGCTTCACTCAATGCCCGTGGACTTAGGCAATTTTCAACCTATCCAGCATCCTCCCTTGCATCTAGCGTTGAGTTAATTGGCTTCACTCAATGCCTGTGGACATAGACAGATTTTTGTCTCTCCACATCTTTACTTTGTGACCACCTGTCACACCACTTGGAATACTTGTCTTATCAATGTTATAAGGACTAACCTACATGTATGAACTTGAACATACATTAAATACAACAATGTGTATATCATTGACATGTTTGACTTCTACAAATCTGGGGCATTCTGGGCAATGGACCCAACAAGAAAAAAATCAGGCTTAACAAGAAAAGGTTTAGAGAGGAGATGGAAACCAATCCATATTTTGAGAAGTGGATTCCTCAGTCTAGGACTATTATCTTGTCTGTTTGGGATTAGATAAAAGATAAGAAGACTGATAGGTGAAAGCTGTATAGCTCCCTAGAATGGGCCAAACTAAAAAGAAATGAAGAGGCTAGGAGAAAATTCAAAAGAGATAAAAAAGTCAGGTGCACTGCCACCAGATGGTGTGGAGCCCAGCAAGTACTTTCCTAAGGCCTACAACTATTTTGAAAAACAAAAGGAAAAGAAGGATGAAGATAAAGAAAAGGCTTCCAAGAAACCCAGCAGGGGGATAGTAATTAAGGAACAAGAAACATGATATGTTTTGTATTTTCTTAAGGGTTCTAGGAGAGTGAACATTATTTTTAAGCACACTGTATATTTATGATTATTGTCTTTAATGATATTCATATATTTGTGTGTGTGCTTCATTTTCTATTATGTAATTCTGTGAATGTTTATCTTCTATATGAGGAAGTATATATCATTGTCTACGGTTCTAGCTTCTTCAAATAGGGGGAGATTGTTTGGTCCATTGATCATAATATTTTAGATTTGAAGAAGGCCCACAGGATAATGGTATACACATGATTGTATATGATGCATGCTCTAAGTTCAATGTATGCATGTTATTCTTTGTTACATTGATTAGACAGGTAGTTTGAGTCACAATAACAGATGGACTCAAGACAGGATGCTGGAAAAGCAAAAATCTGGCTATGTCCAGAAGCATTGAGTGAAGGCAGTCCACTAAACGCCAAGAGACAATAAACATTAATAGAAGTTCAAACATTCAAAGCCTTAGAGTTGTTGTCTGGAAATTTCTGGCTAAGGATAGAAGCGTTGAGTGAAAGTAGTTCACTTAACTCCTACCCATCTTGAAATTAGCTTAAATATAGAAGCGTTGAGTGAAGATAGGTCAATCAACGCCTCATCAAAAAATCTGTCAAATGATAAAAACATTGAGTAAAGGCAGTTCACTCAACACCCACTCAAAAAAAATTCTGCCTAAGTATTGAAGCGCTGAGTGAAGACAGTTCACTCAACGTATCATCAAGAAGCTAGAGCAAGGACAGAAGCGTTGATTGAAGAAGCTGCACTCAACGCCTTCATACAAAGAAATTCAACTAAGTCAAGAAGCATCGAGTGATGAAGGCTCACTCGACGCCTAAGATGTTAGACTATAAAAGTCTATATGCATTAATTGATGAAGGCTCACTCAACACACTCAACGCCCGAAGATATAGAATTCAGCCAAGTACTTTTGCGTTGAGTGACAAGACTTCACTCATTTCCTGTGCAGTTTATCTGGAATTTGTTAAGTTCATTGGAGCTGCGTCATGCTGACATCAGCAGAAATTCAAATATCACAGGTTTTGTTTGCAAGAAGATAAAAGGCGGCACTTGCCTTTAGTATTGCAGTTAATGCAAAATGTGTGTTATAGTTCCACACTCTGGTGGTCCATATTACGCATAAAGCCATCTGACGGTGAGATACAAATGTAGAGTCCCGAGAAAGAAGAAGCAAGGTTTTGAGGAGAAAGTTTTTTTGATCATCTTCTTCCTCTCGAAAAAGTTGAAGCTTACCAAGAACTCGCTTCAAAAGTTAGTCTGTTAATTATAGACACAGGTTGCTATAGAAGAGACATTTTTTCACTAAATATTAACTCAACTTTCAACAGTAAGGTCAGAAAGTATTCTTTCTAGGTAAGAAGAAACTACACTATGCAGCTACTTCTTAGCACTAGCAGAACATTCTTGAAGATTCTTTCCCGGTGTTGTGAAGAAGAAATAGGTGAGTTTACTCAGTTCAACAAGCAGGCTCAGAGGACAATTTCTCTAGACCAAGTCAACAACAACAAACCCAATCTCTCTGTAGGATCTTTTTAGATCTGATTTGTAAGCCTGAAATATAAAGGCTGAGTTATAGGATCCTTCTGTGGATCTAAGGTAGGGCATGCGTGCCTGAGGTAAGAGAGGTATTCTTTGAGGTAAGATCTAGTGATGGATCTGAGTGTAGGATTATGTCACAACCCGCATTTTCTCCGAATTAAAGAATTATCAGAGTATGAGAAAACAGGCGTCATGATGCCACGTCAAGCAGGGGATAACTGCTGACGCTCAGGCAAAACCATCTACTGTACTTTATGAAAGAAATTCATGAGTTTAATGATTAGAAAATCAGTTATATTTTAGAGGCCGTATCCCTCGGCTCGGTGGATCACCTAGTCCACAGTTAAAAACTATACTTAAGCGCTGCGGAAAAATACTTTATTCAGGTTTGACATCCTAAGAAGTGCATAAGAGCCCTAAGAGGACCACGTATGCTATGCAAGACTCTACATTTAATTTATATTATATATAAGAAAATGATCTTTATACGTTGTTTGGAAAATAGTGATTTACTTTTATAAAACATGCTGATCATGCAATATACTTACAATAATAATTGTAGTTTTAAAATAACTAGCAACCTAGCATAAATCCTCCCTAGAGCAAGTAGACTATCTCCAGAAAATGATAGCAGCAAAAGTAATATATCTAGTACAAAGATAAAAACTACCAGTGGGTGCCAACAACCTGACACGAACCCACTAACACATATGTATGTCTGTAAGAAAAGTACTGAAAAACTACCTCACTAATAAAGCAACAGGACCTCTAAAGCCCAAGAGACCACCAGCAACTCCACCGCAACCTAGCCACCAAACTGGCTACTGCTAAGAACCTGAGGCATTCAAAAGAAGAAAGAATACCTCAGCAAGCAAAATAAGTAAAAACTGCATGAAAGTGTCAACCAGGGAAATAAATGAAGGAGGAGAACACACAGCAGTAAAAGTCACAACTGCCCCAAGGCAAGACAACAAGGAATGCACTACGTGCGAGGAAACAGCATCAACCCTGCACAAAAACTACATCCTGCAGAGTCTACTAAGCTACCAAGAGCCCAAAATGCTGCAATCTACCAAGGAAGAAACATCTAACACCCTAAGCTGTGGGAGGTGGTAGTAGCAAAAAATCAAACAACATGGATCCGGGTTGGAGGCAAACTCAGTCCCCCAACCACCATTTCCAAGCCAACAAGCTCAAGGGTCTACATGTGAAAGCACAAGGGACCTTCCACCCCCTTGCCCAGCCCGTACCTGGAGCAAGATAGAAGAATAAGGGTGGCCTTGGCTAAATTACACAACACCTCCCTCATGAAGAGCTCCAAACCACCACTACTAACCACGACCCACGATTCGGCCTTTAGTAAAGAAAAACATGGTCGATAAGGAAACTCAAAATATAAACAAGGAATTCACTCATTAAGGAAAATCGAGGTAGAGGAAAAAAGCGTTGAGATGTCTCAACACGGCATGGTGTTGAGTGAGCCCCACTCGCTCAACGCCTAACCAGACCTTGGCGTTGAGTGAGTTAGCCTCACTCAGCGCCAGAAACAACCATAGCATTGAGTGAGGTTCACTTACTCAATGCCCTCCGCAAGAACAGCTCTGGCGTTGAGTGAGCTAACCTCACTCAACGCCTTCAGCAAAAGAGGCAGTGGCGTTGAGTGATTTAACCTCACTCAATGCCAAAATAGCTACGGCATTGAGTGAGGTCTACTCACTCAACTCCTTAGCACTAAACCGCAGGAAAACCCTAAACCAACACCAATAGGAAGAGATCGACGAGATTGCCGACTGATTCTCGCCGAATCGGCGGGAATCCAGATTGATTCTCGTCGAATCGGCGGGAATCCATATTGATTCTCGTCGAATCGGCGAGAATCCAGATTGATTCTCGTCGAATCGGCAGGAATCCAGATTGATTCTCGTCGAATCGGAGGGAATCCAGATTGATTCTCGTCGAATCGGCAGGAATCTATATTGATTCTCGCCGAATCGGCGGGAATCACTAACGATACTCGTCGAAATCGGCGAGAATCACTTAGTGATTCCCGTCGATTTTGACTTAGACGAATTTCTCACTCAGTCGCCTCACTACTTAGCCACAAAAGAACAGATCAAACTATGGCTTTGAGTGTGTGCACCACACTCAACGCCAAGCCCGAGCGGCTTTTGGCTTTGAGTGTGTGCACCACACTCAACACAAAATCCCGAGAACCCACCAAGACTGGTTCTAACCAGAGCACTACCACTAAAACCTCCCTCACCCTCTCTCTCGGCTCCACCCGCAAAGGCACCCAACCAAAACAAAAAAATCTGGAGTCTAAACGGTGAAACAACCAGCGGGTTGAGCAAAAACAGCACAAGGAGGGGGGCTCATAAAGGGAAAACTGAAGCATAGAGTATTAAGCAAACAAAAAGAGAAAAAAACTTGGCTTCTATCCTAAGGCTAACCGGGTAGTTAAGAGGGGGAAAAACAAAACAGCAAGTGCAAGGACCACTTGCCTCGGTTTCCGACGAAGCTTGGTCGGCTTTCCCTTAACTGCACACGGCACCAGTAGCAGTAACACCCTAACAGCAAAAATCCCGAACTTTAATGGCGGAAAAAGGCCAAAACCAGAATCCAAATCTCCTAAAAACCCTACAAAAAACAAATCTCTTACCGTAGAAACGAAGGTCTAAGAGAGAGCAAGACAACGCCACTTTCAGAATCGAAATCCGTCCACGAACACCCCCAGAATCATCGTCCGAAAGCTAGGGCTAACTACTGTTCCGCCTCTGTTTTTCCACGAACAGGAGCAGACGGTTTTCTTCTTTTGGTCTCGGGAAGAAGGAGGGAGAAGTGGACCCGCCACTTCTTAAATAAGCTTTTATATAAGCTTTAAAAGCATCGGTTCAGCAAAACCGAATCCCAACCGCCGGCTCCCTTATTTAGATAAGAGGATTTCTACTAGGCTTTATTAATGGCACACCCAAAACGACGCGAAAACCAAAATATCTCGGAATTTGACGAAATTCACACCGTAGCTAAATATCCACGCTACGAACGCAACGACGAAGTCGAAACTAACTTTCGACGAACATGACTCAAGTTATACCCACCCGAATCCAAAACACAAGCATCCCCCGAGAGGCCACACCGGGTCACCCAAAACGACTCGGCTTGTTAGGGAGATCTTGCCAACAGGCTACAAAATAGGCCACTCAGTTCTAAGGAGCAAAACCACACTCCACATATGGCACAAGCCAAGAAAATGCGTCGACGTAACGCCAAACGAGAATTAAATAATCGCAGAAAAAAATCGGGGGCGTTATAGTCACTCCCCCTAATCTAAGTGTAGGACTTTGATTAAGTCTAAGGTAGGTGATCTGTGGATCACTGAGCTGTAAGAGTATCATTTACTCTGAGTGATTGGGCCTTGGGCCTGAGGTAGGACTTGGAGGAGTCTTAGAGATCCCGAGAGATCTGTGTTGTAAGCTCTCTGAGTTGAGATTGAAGAAGTTTGCCTTGTCTAACACACTGTTAGAAAGGTGGGAGTGACAGTGGAAGTACACATACCTTGGGGAATGTTGATGCGTGAAATGCGACACCGCCCAGTTACGGACTGCGCAACGAGCCCGCCTAACTCGCATCGGATAGGTTGAGCAGGTTGCCTGTTGGTGGGATCCTTTGCTTGGGGACGAGGGTTGGAGACCTGGCGGACTGACCAGATAGGTCAGCAGACAGCGCTGTCAGCCGATCAGGCAGCTCGCTGCATTAGGTAGGCGGCCTGTCGGATTGAGATCGAGTCCACCTACCGCTGGAGGACAGGAGAGCTGGTCACCTTCTGGATGTGCGGGCTGGAGAGCTGGTTGGAGGAGCGAGTCCGCCTCCCTTAGACGGACTGAAGACTGAGTCCGCTACCTTCTGCCAAATAGAAGGAGCAGGTCGCCGCCTCTGGCTTAGCATTTAGCATGCGGTCTGGACGGATAAGAATTTGAGTCCGCCACTCAGTTGAGTAGCTCGCACCTGAGAGGAAGAATAAACCACCACATGGTTAACGGATCTAACCTCACGGCCTGTAGGAGTGGACTAAGGAAGCAGTCCGCAGCCCCTGCAGAACGAGCGGCTGCTGCGCCACCTGGGCAGTCAGACAAGGGAGACCACCCTAGCCGCGCGGACTTAGCGGACTGAGAGTTCAGTCCGCCCACCCTTAGAAGAAAAGGCTGTCAGGCTGCGACTTCCTAGAGCAGGCCGCGACTTGCAAGCTGGCTACCTTCGGAGGGATCGCCGATTTCTGGGTTAACATAATCCCCGCACTTTTTCAAGTTTCGAAGAGAACTTCAAAAAAGTAGGAGACCCACGACAATCGTGATCCTTCCCTCCAGAAAAGTAAGGGGTAAGGAGAGATGGAACCTGATGTCTCTCCTCAGAAAAAATTTGCTAATGCCTGTCTTTTTCCTGCGAAGGAAAGAATTAACATAAACGAAAATAGGTACATCTTATGCGTACCTGAGTTGCTTTTGCAAAACGAAGAAGACATGAATTTCTCCTAATGGGCTCTGCAAAACAACGATGAGAGGAAAGAATAAAAGAATGATAACTTGCAAGTACCTGAAGGAGGCTTGCAAGCACTTGTTAACTTCTACAAGAGGGGTAAATCACAAGTATGATATAAAACTAAGTTGCAAGTATCTGGATAGAACTTTCAAATATCGACTAATCACTGCAAAGGGGAGAGTGAGCAGCAGATATGATAGGAAAGTAAGCTGCAAGTACCTTACGGAAACTTGTTAATATCTACTAATCTCTACAAAAGAATAGTAAGCAATAGATATGATAGGAAAGTAAGCTGCAAGTACCTGAAGGGAACTTGCTAATATCTACTAATCTCTGCAAAAGAAGAGTAAGCAACAGATTTGATAGAAAAGTAAAGTGCAAGTACCTGAAGGGAACTTGATAATATCTGCTAATCTCTCCAAAAGATGAGTAAGTCGCAGATATGATAGAAAAGTAAGATGCAAGTACCTGAAGGGAACTTGCTAATATCTGCTAATCTCTACAAAAGAAGAGTAAGCCGCAGATATGATAGAAAAGTAAGGTGCAAGTACCTGAAGGGAACTTGCTAATATCTGCTAATCTCTGAAAAATAAGAGTAAGCCGCAGATATGATAAAAAAGTAAAGTGCAAGTAACTGAAAGGAACTTGTTAATACCTGATAATCTCTGCAAAAGAAGAGTAAGCCGCATATAAGATAGAAAAGTAAGGTGCAAGTTGTTGGAACACCCTATTACTAATTTGGGTAAGGATCACTATGGTTGTCTTAGGAAACCAGGTTGACCTAGTTGTATAGTTGTGAAGGTCAACACTAGAGTGAGTCTAGGGCTTAGAACTTAGGTTTGAAGCTGCCCCCAGGACCATTCCAAGATCAAGGTTGAAGAGCTAAGTCTAAGGCAATTTTCGTCGAGCTTAGGTCGACGAATCGTCGAACTCCATTCGACGCTCTCTGAGCTCAACTTCGATAAATCGTCGAACTCAGGTCGACGATCTTCGAGCTCAGATCGACTATTTGCCTTCAGCCCGTTCTGCTGAATCGTCGAACTCCATTCGACGCTCTCTGAGCTCAACTTCGATAAATCATCGAACTCCTTTCGATGATCTTCGAGCTCAGATCGACGATCTCTCTTCAGTTATTTTTCAGGTCGCTGATCTCGGTTCGACGATCTTCGAGCTTAGTTCGACATTTTCTGTCTGCTTTATCTCATTTCATCTCTGAGCTCAGTTCGACGATCGTAGAGCTCAGATCGACGATTCTTCTGAGAGATCGACGCATTTAAGGATTCAAATGCTGTTATTCTTTGGAATGTTTTTTAATATTATCAGCATTTATGATAAGAAGATCTGCCAGCCGTTTGTCTTTATTCTAGAGCAAGTTTCAAGGTATTATTCAGAGAATGTTTGCTGGACTTTCCTCTAGAAGACAAGACTCTTTATGGAAGACATTTATGACTGCCAATGGCTACCTTGGACAAAGAATTTTTCAGAGAATAAGATCTTCCTCTTTCAATAAAAAGAACATATCATATACAGACACACAAGGAGAATATACAGAATACAGAACACTGATTGCAGAAGAACAATAGAAGAACTGTGACATAAAAATCTTCTTGCTTACTGAAAAGTGTTCACAACTTCATTTCAAGAACTCCAGACACCTCATCCTTCAGCCTTCTTGCTGAAACAATCTTTTGCTGGAGATCAAAATTCTAAAGACCTATCACCCTAGAGCAAAGCTTCTTTTCCTGAACCAGTCTAGATTTCAGGGGGAGCTTTGACAACAAAGATCCACTAAGTCTTCTCTCATTTGATTTGAGAACAGAGAAGACAACTTCATTTTCTTTTCCTTTTTATTTTCCTGCTGTAAAAGGGTTCTTGAACTCCCTTCAAAAGTTCTGTCTGGTTCTGAGAACCTTGTCAAAACTCAGTGGTGGCAAGACACCTTATCAAAAAAATCCAGTTTTGGTTTTTGAGCACCTTAACAAAAGCTCATTGGTGTCAGGACACCTGATCAACTCATCCTGAGTGGATTCCTACCAAGGGTGGTAGAAGAGTGGATGTACCCAGGTTTTGGGGAACCACTATATTTCCTTGTGTCTTCTGGATTGTTTGTTTGATTGTTGCTGTGTGCTGTGCTCTTAGTTTCTTGCTTCTTTAATTATTTTCTAGCACTCTACACTATAGTATAAATTAAATTTTATATATGCTGATATTTTAAAAACCTGTGAAACTTATTTGAACAAACTCTATTCACCCCCCCTCTAGAGTTAGATAGATTTACCCTCACTTTCAATTGGTATTAGAGGGAGGTTGGTTACTCATACAGGCTAACACCTGAACCAAGTGATCCTTGGTAAAATCTATCTTTTAAGAGGGTTATTTCTTCTTATATATATATTACTCTAAGACATGGCACAGAACAAGGATTATGCAAGCACCATACCTCCTGTGTGCAATCTATCTAAGTTTGCACTTTGGAAGGCAAGGATTAAATTATACATGAACTCTATTGATGAAGATATTTTCAATTCTGTCTTGACAGTTTGTCCAAGTCCACCAGCAAGCTCAAGCATAAATGCTGTTCCACCTCCCTCAGGAACAGATGCAGACATAAAGAAATGGAAAACTGCAGATGCAAAGGCCATGAACATCTTAACTCAGACAATGTCTGATGAGATATTTCAGAAAGTAGCTGACTGCAACTCAGCCAAAGTAATTTGGGACAAGCTCTCTGAAATTGTCTCAGGGTCTGCTGATGAAAGAAAAGACAGGAGATCTCACCTCATAACCCAATATGAGAATTTCAAGAAAGGAGAAACTGAGTCAGTAGCAGATATGTACAACAGATTGAGTCTGATTGTCAATGAGCTAAGAACCTTGGATAAAGAAATCTCATTGACTGAGCTTAATGACAAGATCCTAATGTGCTTCCCCAGTACTTGGGATTCAAGAATCTGGCCAATCAAAGATGCCAGAAGTCTAAATGAAATCACTACTGAAACTCTCCTAGGCAAGCTCAAATCTTATGAGCTGCTTGTCAAGAACAGAGAGGAAGAACAGAAGGCTGCTTCACCAGCCTCAAGGAAAGAGAAGTCAATAGCTTTCAAAGCCATTGAAGATCAGCCTGAAGAAAAACTCACAGGCAATGAGGAATTGGTCAGCCTACTGGCCAAAAGATTTTACAAGCTAGTCAGAAAAGACTTCAGAAAAAGACCATACAAAGGACATGACAAACCAAGGTATGATAAGTCAAATAATAATAACAAAGAAATCATATGCTTTGGTTGCAGGAAACCAGGCCACATTGTGCCTGACTGTCCAGAGAACAAGAACAAGGACAGAAAGGATAGAAGAGAAAGAAGAAAAGAAAAAGATTTCAAAAAGAACAGCTCAGACAAAGCCTCCTCTAGCAGGAACAAAAATACAAGGAAGGGTTTTGTTGCTGAGACATGGAGTGAGACAGAAGAAGATTCTGAAACTTCATCTAGCTCCAGTGATAATGAAGATGATGCTGATGAGAAAGAATTCTGCATGATGGTTATCAATGCCTCACAACAAAACTTTGATGAAGAATCAGATTCAGATTCAGAAAATCAACCAGAGGAAGATCAGGTAATCAGCTCTTTTGATTTTAATTCTGAGGACTTCAAAAATGAATTTAAGACATTGTGCTTGGATTTACTAAGATCTGAAAAAGAGATAATCTCTCTCAGAAATAAATTATCTGAATACAATGTCCTGAACTCAAACAACCTCAAACTCTCTGAGGAGTTAGAATGCTGTAGGGAGGAGATAGCTTCACTGAAAAGTGAACTGTCAAGAGCTAAAAAGTTTGAAGAATCCCTAAATGGGAGAAGTATCAGACTGATGGACATTACAAGCACAGTGAACTCTAGATTCAACAGTACACTGGGCTTGGGTGCCTCATCCAGCCAACCTATAATATTAACAACTCCAATCAAATTTGTCTCTGACAAAGGAAAGGGAGTAATAGAGGTAGCTAGGAAGAATGCAGATCTGTCAGAGAAAAATTCAGTTCAACAGATTGCGTCGAGCAGAGCTCGACGATCGTCGAACAGAGCTCGACGATCTAACCACAGATCGTCGACCTCAGCTCGACGATATCCAAACTCTGAACTTCAGTATAATCGATCTTCGGACAGAGATCGACGATCTGAACCAAGATCGTCGACCTCAGTTCGACGATCGTCGAACAGAGATCAGGTCTGTGAACATTCCTTCAATGGCACATCTAGATTCAATCCTAGAAGTCCCACTTCCCAAGGCTTTAACCCCTATACTGAATGGATAGTACCTCCTAGGAGATACCATCCTGAAGGCTATAAGAGTCAACCTGGGATGTCTTTTATTTCTGAATTCAAGGGATATCAACCTAGGCTCAAGGTTAACTGGGTCAAAAACAAATAAGCTGCTCATGTGCAGGTGAAGACCTATCCAGTTTCTAACCAACAATGGTATCTGGATAGTGGGTGCTCAAAGCACATGACAGGGAACCGGGAGAACCTATCATCCTTCATAACCAAACTTGGACCCAAAGTGATTTTTGGTGATTCAAATTTTTGTCAAACCAAAGGATATGGTGCTGCTCAGATAGGCTCAGTCACTTTTAAGAAGGTGGCATATGTAGAAGGACTGAAGCACAATCTGATAAGTATCAGTCAACAATGTGATGAAGGATACAAGGTGACTTTCAACAAATCCCTGTGCAAGATCAAATCAGAGGACAACACAACAGTGTTAACAGGTAAAAGGACAGGTAATATTTACTTGGTAGATTTTCTTTCTTCTAAAGTAGATATCTGTTTATTCAATTCCATATCTAAGCCTAATATTTTGTGGCATAAGAGACTAGGACATCTAAACCTTAGAACCATTGCTAGGCTATCCAAGGACAACCTT
The DNA here is from genome assembly GCA_039513925.1 of Platanthera zijinensis. Lineage (NCBI taxonomy): Eukaryota > Viridiplantae > Streptophyta > Magnoliopsida > Asparagales > Orchidaceae > Platanthera > Platanthera zijinensis. The sequence continues at coordinate 77,919,987 of CM077081.1, forward strand.
GTTAGAAGACTACCTTCTGGCCCCTACAAGAAGGAAGGACTTTGCAAGGCTTGTCAATTAGGCAAGCAAACTAAAAATAGCTTTAAGTCACTTAATAAGAGTGATTCACCTAGGATTTTGTATTTGTTGCACATGGATCTTTTTGGACCCATATCAGTACAAAGCCTAGGAGGGAAGTCCTATACTTTAGTAGTTTTAGATGACTTCTCAAGATTCACTTGGGTATTCTTTCTGAGGAAGAAGTCTGATAACTTCAAGTGTTTGACAGATTTTCTCAAATGCATTCAGATTGAGTTCAACACTCACATTGCCCTGATCAGAAGTGATCATGGGACAGAGTTTGATTCTCTTCTCATGCAAGAGTTCTGTCAAAGTGAAGGGATCAGGCATACTTTCTCAGCTCCTAGAACTCCTCAACAAAATGGGGTAGCTGAAAGGAAAAAATAGAACCCTAATTGAATCTGCTACTACATTGTTGACAGATGCTCACTTACCTCTATCCTTTTGGGCTGAGGCAGTGAACACCTCCAACTATGTACTAAATAGAAGCCTGATACATAAACTAAAGGGCAAGACTCCCTATGAATTGCTCAAAGGGAAGAAACCTAAAGTAAATTATTTTAAAATTTTTGGCTGTATTTGTTATATTCACAACAATGACAGGAAACATCTAGCAAAATTCCAAGCTAAAGCTGATGAAGGAGTGTTTCTGGGATACTCCATGATCAGCAAGGCTTATAGGGTTTATAATAAATCATCTTGTAAAATTGAAGAGTCTGTTCATATTACTTTTGATGAAACTAACATGTGTTATAAGGAGAAGTCTACTTCTACCAAAGAACCTTTGCAGGTACAATCTATATCAGAAAGTATGGACAGATTACAGGTTAAAGAAGAGGACACAACTTCTCAACCTATTCAGCAAAAGAATGAAAGCAGTGATGATGAAGAAGTGCAACATCTTGAAGAAAATCATCCTGAAGAGCCAGTTGTTGTTCCACTAGAGGAGACATCAACACAGGCTGGTGAACAATCAACACCCCATGTTGATTTAGTAACAACAAGAGATCATCCAATCACCCAAGTAATTGGAGAGATCTCAGCTGGTGTGCAAACCAGAAATCAGGTCAACCAGAACCTGATGCACACTTGCTTCCTATCTCAAGTTGAACCTCAATCCATTCAAGATGCAGAGCAAGATCCACACTGGATCATTGCAATGCAAGAGGAGTTGCATCAATTTGAAAGGAATAAGGCTTGGGAACTAGTGCCTAAGCCAAAGGATCATTCCATTGTTGGAACAAAGTGGGTTTTCAGAAACAAGCTGGATGACCAAGGAATTATTGTCAGAAACAAGGCAAGGCTAGTTGCTCAAGGCTACTCTCAATAAGAAGGAATAGACTATGACCAGACCTTTGCACCAGTTGCAAGGTTAGAGGCCATCAGAATATTTCTAGCTTATGCTGCTCACAAAGGATTCAAGGTCTATCAGATGGATGTGAAGAGTGCATTTCTCAATGAGGACATCAAAGAGGAAGTCTATGTTAGACAACCTCCAGGTTTTATCTCTCTAACTCACCCTGATTATGTTTTCAAATTGCATAAAGCATTATATGGTCTCAAGCAAGCTCCTAGAGCATGGTATGAGACCCTAGCATGCTTTCTTCTGGAAAATGATTTTGTTAGGGGGAGAGTAAACCAAACTCTTTTTATTAGAACCCATAAGTCCCACACCCTACTAGTACAAATTTATGTAGATGATATCATATTTGGATCTACTGATTCAAACTTGTGCAGAAAGTTTTCCAACCTAATGTATTCCAAATTTGAAATGAGTAGCATGGGTGAGCTCTCCTTCTTCTTAGGATTGCAAGTAAAACAGCATGCTGAGGGCATATTTATTTCCCAAACCAAGTATGCTAAAGAATTGGTTAAGAGATTTGGTATGTCTGAGGCATCTTGTATGAAAACACCCATGCCTACCAATGCTGTATTGGATGCTGATGAACATGAGAAACCAGTTGATCAGACAACATATAGAGCAATGATTGGCTCTCTATTGTACCTCACAGCCAGTAGGCCAGATATAATGTTTGTTACATGCATATGTACTAGATTCCAAGTTAGCCCTAGAGAGTCACACCTAACTCTAGTTAAAAGGATTCTTAGGTATGTAAAAAGTTGTCCAAATCTAGGACTCTGGTATCCAAAAGACTCAGGATTTGAATTAACTGGATTCTCAGATGCTGATTATGCTGGATGCAGAATAGACAGGAAAAGCACCAGTGGAACATGCCAGTTTCTTGGTGACAGACTTGTCTCCTGGTTTTGTAAGAAGCAAACATCTGTGTCAACCTCAACTGCTGAAGCTGAGTATATGGCTGCAGGCAGTTGTTGCTCACAAATATTGTGGATACAAAATCAGCTTCTAGACTATGGTTACAACTTAGAGAAGTCAAAAATTTTCTGTGATAATACTAGTGTTATCTCTATAGCACAAAATCCAGTCCTCCATAGTAGGACAAAACACATAGAAATTAGGCATCACTTTCTAAGAGATAATGTAGAGAAAAAAAAAATTGAACTTCAATATATTCCTACTGATTTGCAAAGGGGAGATATTTTCACCAAACCTTTGGATGAAAAGAAACACAGCTTCTTCCTAAATCAGTTAGGCATGTTAGATGGAGGAAGCCTAAATTAAATTACAAGATTTTGAAAAGCTAAAACAGACCAAGACTAGGCTAAAAAATCAGTTCCTTTTGTGTCTGTAGAATAGGTTCTGTCTCTGAACTATGCTCGACGTTCTCCCAGAAATCGTCGAACGAAGATCGACGATTTTCCAAAAATCGTCAATCAGAGATCGACGTTCCCGAAGTCGTCGATCTGAGTTCAGAGCCTTCGCTAGATCTAGGCTTTCTCTCCTTCTGTTCAGAGGCCTTCGAGCGAAGCTCGATGCTTTTCAACATCGTCGAACGGAGATCGACGATATTGACGTCTCTTCAGATTCCTTCTGCAGCCCAAATCGTCGAGCTGAGTTCGACGCTTCATCAAACTGAGCTCAACGATTTTCCATTTCGCCGTCGAACCCTAATATAAAATCAATTCTTCAGCCGTCGTTCTCCTTTTGCGCTTTCATACTCTGCAACTTTCTTCGTTTTCCCTCCAAATCCTCTACACTTGGTCGCGTTTGGTTTTCTGTTGCAGGTGCAAATGGCTGAATCCAGTGCTGCTATCTCTAAGATGAAATTTGATACAGGATTCGATATAGATATAAACTCGTTTGATGGAAGCGATCAGCGCTTCAAGGATATTCTCAATCTATTCAGGGAACAATAGCTGATCCAATTAATGACTACCCGGATGAAAATTGCTTCAGAAGAGGTCAAAGAGTGGTGGTTTACAGCGACAGACGAGACTGAGAACTCTGTCGTCGGCATCATTAAAGGGACTCAGGTACATCTATCACCGGCTCTCTTAACAGATGTCTTTCAACTTAGTACTGGAGAAGATTCTATTGAATTATCTGGAGAAGATTATGATTCAATGCTTAATCGAATGGGTCACAATGTTGTCAACCCTAACAAACTTTTAAAGAAAAATCTGTCTCTGGAATATCAATTCCTGGCTGATGTAGTTGGGAAAGTGCTGTTGGCCAAGCACTCAGCTCATGACACCATCTCTAGATATCAACTTTGCTTGATGGGAGCTTTAGTCGATAAAAAACACCTTGATTGGGGATCCATCTTCTTCAACTTAATTAAGAAGAAGATCAATAAGACTGCCATGAGTTTTGGGAGAATCTTAGGGGTCTATCTGCACTACAGATGCCCTAAACTGTTAACCTCCTCTGGGATGTTCGTCAATGCATCCAAGAGGCTCTCCTGTGCTCTATTCAGCAAATGGGACAGGCAAATCATCAACCCTACAAGAGCTACTGCACCACTTCCTTCAGGCACAAGGACTGCTTCAGTCACTCCACCAGCAGAAGTGTTGCCTGCCTCTCTTCCTCTTCCAGCTGTATCTACCCCAGCCATTTCCTCCTCACCACCAGTCACAACCATAACCATATCATCCCCAATTACCATTTCCTCACCAGTTTCATCCCCTCCAGTATCCACCTCAGAGGAATTCCATCCTCTCTTCTCTTATTCAACCTTCACCCTACCATCCTTTTCCCTTGTAGATGATTCCTTCATGGATGATTCTCCCTCCTCTCCTCCTGAGCCACCCTCTACCTCCTCTTTTCAACAAATGCTTAATGACATTCTTTCCCAACCATCCTTCACCACCTCTCTTGCTTCACCTATCTCCACCTCCACCTTCTCTATCTCCACAATTCCATCCTCAGAGCCATCCATTCCTACTCCACCTACCTCCACACCTTCAGCTCCAGCCAACATCCCTCCACCTACCTTTACTCCTACCTCTGCTCAAGCCCCACTTGAGCATGTAGATCTTCCAAGGTTGGCAGACAGACTTTATGAGTTGCTATCTCCCAGGCTGACATCTCTGTTGGAGACTTCCCTAGATCCACTCCTGAAACAAGTTCAGGAGCTGTCTACCAAGCTTTCCTCCTTTTCCTCCTCCCAGGCAATCCCTTCTACTGGGTGCCTTGATTCAGCTCTCCTTGAACCAAGGCAGGGGGAGATGCTTTATGAAGAAGTGGATGTGCCGGTGGATGCTCCTGTTTTTGCTCCAGCTCCAGCTCCTGCTCACTCAGAAAGCAGTGGATGTGCTTTTGCACTAAATCTTCAGAGCCTGCTATCTCAATTTGATACAGTTCATTTCAGCTTTCTGCCAGTTCCTCTCACTGAAGATCTGTCTAAGGCCATTGTGCCTGTATCTATTTGAAATCCCAGCCACATTGAATCCTATATCAATTCCTGGAAGGCTGTGGATATTCCTGATGCTGCTACTAAGGCCATTGTGCCTCCTGCTGCTGCTGCTACTGAAGATATAGAGATGGTCCCAGTAACTATTACTGATGAAACTGCTGATGAAGAACTTGCTTCCTACCTAGAAGATCCCACACCTGCTGCTATGCCTGCTCCTGCTCAAGTGTCTGTTGCTGCTGTTGCTCTTGCTCTAACCTCTGATCAGTTAAAGCTACAAGAAAAGTACTTGAAAAGCATTGATGATCTGTATGACAGACCACAAAGCTCAGATAGTGACCAATTACAGACTGACTCAGATGACTCTGCCCATACCATTGCCAAGAAGAGGAAAGCTAGAAGCAAAGCCATGATGTCAGTTCCTCCAGCTAAAGCAAAAGACTCCAATGATATTCCCTACTACATTCTGCATGATTGCCCCATTTCTGAGCCATGGATGCAATACTCCAAGAATCAACTGAAAGCTATGAAGAAGAGAAGGAAGCTTGATAAATATGAAAAAGGATCTTCACAATATCAGCCTCCTCCTCCTCCTCCTCCAGATTTTGGATCAGGCTCAGCCCCTCAAGCTCCAGCTTCAAGGCAAAGCTCCTCCCAATCTTATCCAAGATATTATCAAAGGGGACAACATCAAAGAGGATATCAATCCAGAAGGGGTCATTACAGAGGAAATCAGAGAGGACAAAGATCTTATCAAAGGGAAGGACAAGGCCACACTGACTCTTCTTCAGGTCCTTTCCCTTACAGGCTGAAAGACACAGTTGTTTCCAGTACTCCTCCTGCTTCTGAATCTCTCAACAGGTATGAACCTCCTGTTCCTTTTGAGGATCCTGAGAACAATCCTCTATCCTGGACAGCAAGAATGAAAGAGCTAGCTGCTCTTGATCAACTAAAGAAAGCCAGAGAGCAAGGCATGGACATCTCCAATATAACAACTTTATCAGATCAAAGGAAGAAAGAATTGGAAAGGTATGCTTCAAGAAAGTTTTTCAACCCAGAAGACTACATGAAGCTGCACCCAGAGGCTGTAGTTCCAAGGCCAAGATCTCAAACTTCTCTAGGTGCAGAGGATGACAGAAGATCAAAGAAAGAAACCCTGAATCCTAACAGAGAAATTTTGTTTAGAAAGGGAACTGAGAAGAAGTAAAATTGTGTAAGCTAAACTTTCATCCTCATCTGGATAATTGCTGCTATGTTCTCTGTGATCTGCTTGCTGCTATATCTTTGCTTGGTTAGCTCTTGTTTTTGAATGTATGCTTATTCTTTTCCTAATGTTATTTGTAAATAGTAATCCTAACCCAAATAGGGGGAGATTGTTGGAACACCCTATTACTAATTTGGGTAAGGATCACTATGGTTGTCTTAGGAAACCAGGTTGACCTAGTTGTATAGTTGTGAAGGTCAACACTAGAGTGAGTCTAGGGCTTAAAACTTAGGTTTGAAGCTGCCCCCAGGACCATTCCAAGATCAAGGTTGAAGAGCTAAGTCTAAGGCAATTTTCGTCGAGCTCAGGTCGACGAATCGTCGAACTCCATTCGACGCTCTCTGAGCGCAACTTCGATAAATCGTCGAACTCAGGTCGACGATCTTCGAGCTCAGATCGACTATTTGCCTTCAGCCCGTTCTGCTGAATGGTCGAACTCCATTCGACGCTCTCTGAGCTCAACTTCGATAAATCGTCGAACTCCTTTCGACGATCTTCGAGCTCAGATCGACGATCTCTCTTCAGTTATTTGTCAGGTCGCTAAGCTCGGTTCGACGATCTTTGAGCTCAGTTCGACGTTTTCTGTCTGCTTTATCTTATTTCATCTCTGAGCTCAGTTCGACGATCGTAGAGCTCAGATCGACGATTCTTCTGAGAGATCTACGCATTTAAGGATTCAAATGCTGTTATTCTTTGGAATGTTTTTGAATATTATCAGCATTTATGATAAGAAGATCTGCCAGCCGTTTGTCTTTATTCTGGAGCAAGTGTCAAGGTATTATTCAGAGAATATTTGCTGGACTTTCCTCTAGAAGACAAGACTCTTTATGGAAGACATTTATGACTGCCAATGGCTACCTTGGACAAAGAATTTTTCAGAGAATAAGATCTTCCTCTTTCAATAAAAAGAACATATCATATACAGACACACAAGGAGAATATACAGAATATAGAACACTGATAGCAGAAGAACAATAGAAGAACTGTGACATAAAAATCTTCTTGCTTACTGAAAAGTGTTCACAACTTCATTTCAAGAACTCCAGACACCTCATCCTTCAGCCTTCTTGCTGAAACAATCTTTTGCTGGAGATCAAAATTCTGAAGACCTATCACCCTAGAGCAAAGCTTCTTTTCCTGAACCAGTCTAGATCTCAGGGGGAGCTTTGACAACAAAGATCCACTAAGTCTTCTCTCATTTGATTTGAGAACAGAGAAGACAACTTCATTTTCTTTTCCTTTTTATTTTCCTGTTGTAAAAGGGTTCTTGAACTCCCTTCAAAAGTTCTGTCTGGTTCTGAGAACCTTGTCAAAACTCAGTGGTGGCAAGACACCTTATCAAAAAATCCAGTTTTGGTTTTTGAGCACCTTAACAAAAGCTCATTGGTGTCAGGACACCTGATCAACTCATCCTGAGTGGATTCCTACCAAGGGTGGTAGAAGAGTGGATGTACCCAGGTTTTGGGGAACCACTATATTTCCTTGTGTCTTCTGGATTGTTTGTTTGATTGTTGCTGTGTGCTGTGCTCTTAGTTTCTTGCTTCTTTAATTATTTTCTAGCACTCTATACTATAGTATAAATTAAATTTTATATATGCTGATATTTTAAAAACCTGTGAAACTTATTTGAACAAACTCTATTCACCCCCCCCCTCTAGAGTTAGATAGATTTACCCTCACTTTCACAAGTACCTGAAGGGAACTTGCTAATATCTACTAATCTCTGCAAAAGAAGAGTAAGCCGCAGATATGATAGAAAAGCAAAGTGCAAGTACCTAAAGGGAACTTGCTAATTTCTGCTAATCTCTGCAAAAGAAGAGTGAGTAGCAAATATGATAGAAAAGTAAATTACAAGTATCTGAAGGGAACTTGCTAATATCTGCTAATCTCTGCAAAAGAAGAGTAAGCCGCATATATGATAAAAAAGTAAAGTGCAAGTACCTGAAGGGAACTTGCTAATATCTGCTAATCTCTGCAAAAGAAGAGTAAGCCGCAGATATGATAGAAAAGTAAGGTGCAAGTACCTGAAGGGAACTTGCTAATATATGTTAATCTCTGCAAAATAAGTGTGAGTAGCAGATATGATAGAAAAGTAAATTGCAAGTACCTGAAGGGAACTTGCTAATATCTATTAATCTCTGCAAAAGAAGAGTAAGCAACAGATATGATAGGAAAGTAAGCTGCAAGTACCTGAAGGGAACTTGTTAATATCTGGTATTCTCTGTAAAAGAAGAGTAAGCAACAGATATGATAAAAAAGTAAAGTGCAAGTACCTAAAGGGAACTTGCTAATATCTGCTAATCTCTGCAAAAGAAGAGTAAGCCACAGATATGATAGAAAAGTAAAGTGTAAGTACCTGAAGAGAACTTGTTAATATCTTCTAATCTCTACAAAAGAAGAGTAAGTAACAGATATGATAGAAAAGTAAATTGCATGTACCTGATGGGAACTTGCTAATATCTGTTAATCTCTAAAAAAGAAGAGTAAGCCACAGATATGATAGAAAAGTAAGCTACAAGTACCTGAAGGGAACTTGCTAATATCTGCTAATCTCTACAAAAGAAGAGTAAGCCGCAGATATGATAGAAACGTAAGCTACAAGTACCTGAAGGGAACTTGCTAATATCTGCTAATCTCTTCAAAAGAAGAGTGAGTCGCAGATATGATAGAAAAGTAAGGTGCAAGTACCTAAAGGGAACTTGCTAATATCTTCTAATCTCTACAAAAGAAGAGTGAGTATCAGATATAGAAGAAATAAAACCAAGTCACAAGTACCTGGATGGAACCTGTGAATGTTGACTGTTGATATGATAGGATATAATTGGATAGCAGAAGAGATACTTGGCAAACTTTGTTATTAACTAAATAAAGATCAAACCGCGATAATGATTGTCTCGCGTGATCAAGTATGATGTTTTATACATGAAATCTAGATCAGCAAGATGAAACCATCTTAATTTAGACTTAAAACAGCATGACTTATCAATCAAGGAGAACAAGATACTTTGATTAAATGATTCATGTCGCTAGTATCTGATAAGAGAGCTTGTGGATAATCATCTTATAGAACTTTATGCAGGCAGCGCATATAAGATGATCATAAGCCAAAAGATAATACCGATCCTTGGAATAGGTTGAATTTAACCTGCCAACCTGCAAGAAGGCAGAAAATACAAAGGAGGGTTACACGCGCTCCCCTTGAAGGGCATAGAAGATAAACAAGCACAAGCAAGGAAATTCCTGCGGAGGAATCGACTGATACACTGCTCTCTTGCCTCGGGTTATAAATATCGCTGATCAATTAGACTAGTTGCACCAAGTGGCCTATTGCTTGTCTGCGAATTGATCAGCGGAATTGTGGGCCCTGCGAAGGCACAGATCGAGAGCGAGTGTTCGACCATCATAGTTGTGAGATGATCGAAGAGACAAGGCTACACTTTATCTCCATTGCTTGTCACTCAAAGATCATCGTAACTGTAACGTATCCCTCAATGAAGCATGATAGAACTATCACAGGCTGCCTCCCCTAGGCACACACACTGCACTAGACACCGTCCGAGATCCGAAGTCTAAAGTTCCCCATCATAGATTGAACGGCCCCCACTACACATATGTGAAAAACTCCTCGCTATATGTGGTCGTTGTGGTAGTACGCTGTAGGACAATCCACAAAGGGAACAATAAGACTTGGAGATATCTCAGTGGTTCAGTGATCTCTTTGGCAAAGAGAAAAATATGGAGGAGAAGCATCAAAAAAAGGGAACTGTGTCAGTATAAGATCTCTGACGTAATCTTTATTGAATGAAAATGAAAGAACACTTAGAAGTGTTTTAGAGAAAAAAATGTTTGAAGAGCGTAAAGGAAAATATAATCGGCCCAGATTGTGAATAGCTTTGTGGACTTTGAGGAGCTGCAATTGGTCATAACTGATGACGCAATAAATGTGCCCTCTTTGCTTTAGGATAGTCTTCCAAGGGTACCTTCGTCAATGACATCGATGTACTTAGACTGAACATCGATAGGCCCCAGACGGCTTGCATCCTCTATCTCCACACACTTCATCTGAACTTCAGCCACCTCCTTGCCCTTGGAGGTGGAAGGCTTCGAAGAATCAATTTTCTTGGCCAGGTCGTTGATCTTGCCCTCGACAATCAATCTTTCAAACACTGCCGAAGGGCCTTGCAGTCTTCAGTTAAATGACCTTTCTCTCTGTGAAATTCACAGAACGGATCTGAATCTCTTGATCTCTGATTCGCCGACTGGTAAGGCCTTTTGGAATTTGCCCTATCCTTCATGATCTGCCAAGCTTCTAGCATGGCCTCATCGAGTTCAGAGCATGATAAGTCATCATCTTGTGGTTGATGCACAGAAGCTGTTTGTAGAGGTGGGGTTGGTAGTAAAAGCAATTGTTTGTGGGCACAATCCTGGCCTGGGAAGGGGTATCAATGATGATGTTGGAACTTCTTTATTTTCCTAGAGTGGGATGGAAAATCTTTTCGAGGAGACCTCAGAGGCTGCTTGTAAGGTGGATTTCTCTTTGTGACAAGCCTGGAGACAAAGCTGGGGTTGCTCTTCTCACCACGGATGTATGAGTTGGATAATCCAATAAACTCTTGATATGTCATTGGTGCTCGGACGTTAGCCTCGAACTTGAGTGGTCCTTCACGCAGACCGTGAATAAGAGCCACTCGATACATTTCTTGATCGGCGATCTCAATGTCTAAGATTTCTCTTTCGAAACGATCCACAAAATGAGACCAAGTCTCGGTCTCTCGCTGCTTGATCTCAAAGAGGGCTTCTGGACCGCCCTTCCTCTTTGTAAAAGTAGAAAATCTGAGCAAAAACTCTCTTCGCAAATCAGCAAAGGAAGAGATGGACTGAGGATGTAGTCCATAGAACCAACCCTCACTTGACCATCAAAGGTCATGACAACAAGTTTGCATTTGGTTGCATCTTAGAGAGTCTTGAGAGTAATGGCAGATTCAAAGACTTGAAGGTGTTTGACTGGATCAGTCTTCCCGGTGTAAATGGGCAACCGTGGCTCTCTGAAGTTAACTGGAGTCGGTTCATACCGAACATTCTCTGTAAATGGTGACTGCTCTTCTTGCTCTCCTATAACATAAGGAAAAAAGGGAGCATAATTTGTAGCTGCACAAGGAGCTGGAGGATAGAAAGGAAAAGTTGTTGCAGAAGGAGAAAAGGCAGGAGCTAAAAAGTAGGGATGACTTCCATGAAAATTTAGGAATCTTGTTGGACTTCCTCGGACAGCTTCTCGGAATAAGTTCTGACAAGCTGCAAATTCGTCATTCTGAGACCGCAAAGGGGTTGCAGGCCCTTGCGGAAAGGTTAGAGTGTAAATAGGAGGATAAACCGGCGGATAGGCCGGTGGGTAGACTTGAGAAGTCTCAAATGCTGGTGCCGGATTGATTGGAGGAGCTAGTGCTGCTGAAAATTGTGTTTCAATTTGTTGAGCGATAGCAGCTAGAGTCCGGTTGATCGCTTGAAACTATTGTGCAGTTTCTCTGCGAGATTGCTCCAAGGCCTCCCAAAGAGAATCCTCACTGGAACTTGGAGCAAGGCTCTCGGCTGGTTGATGGTCTGACATGAGTAACCGCTGATTTCACTGTCTGATCGAGATCTGAAGGTTGCGTGTTAACTATTGATGCGCGAAATGCGACACCGCCCAGTTAATGGGTTGTTCGATCTCAAGAGCTAGGTGAATAAGAGGGTTATGGGGATAGAGGAGAGGTTTGATGGAGCAAGGGAGAAGCTTGCTCGAGCAGAGAAGAAGCTTGATCAGGAGCTGTCGAGCAGACGTTACTTTGGCAGTTGGGCTCTGATGGTTAGACCGAGAGAGAAAAATAGGAGAGAGGGTCGCTAGCAGCGACAACAGTAGACTTCGCCCGTCGCGGCCTGAATGCCACTCTTGCGACAGGCTTTCTTTTAATTATAATCGAAGTTACAGCTTGAGGCCACCCCTTTACATGGAAAGCAGAATAAAGGTTACAAAGGGGAGAAGCTTGCGGCTAAGGAGAGGAGAATGCTAGAGGCCGCGTTGCCTGACCAGGGAGGTCGGCAGACCACGCAGTTAGCTGATCAGGCAGCTCGCTGGACTTAGTCGGGCGGATTGCTTGATCGAGCAGAGAGAAGAAATGGGGAGCACGTCGTGCGGACTGGGAAACCGAGTCCGCAGGAACTGATGCCGAGATCCTGACGCCCTTGCCATATCGTCCCCTCCCTCCTCTCGAATGAGAGGTATGAGGGCCTATTTATAGGCCCGAGGAGGTAACGGTCTTGGTAACGTCACCATAGGTGAGGCGGTGAGCTGTGCGAGTACGAATGCTGAGTCCACGGAGTCTGCGCCAGGCCATGCAGTTAGGGACTTGGAGCTGGCCTTGCAGTTCGCGGACTGGGACGAGTCCGCCCCTACTGCTTAGCAATCTCGCGCTGGGCTGTGCGAGCTGAGGAGGAGTTCGCCCACTACTTGGTAGAAGCGGACACCTGGAAACTGGAGGGCTAGCTTGCGGACTGCAGAACGAGTCTGCCCAGCCCGTAGTAGAGAGGAGGCAGATCGCCGGCTGCCGAGCTGGGGCTCATCTGGCGGACTGTGCAATGAGCCCACCTAACTCGTGGCGGACAGGTTGATCAGGCTGCCTGTTGTTGGCATCCTTTGCTTGCGGACGAGGGTTGGCGACCTGGCGGACTGACCAGATAGGTCGGCAGACCGCGCAGTCAGCCGATCAGGCAGCTTGCTATATGAGGTAGGCGGCCTGTCAGACTGAGATCGAGTCCGCCTACCGCTAGCGGACAGGAGAGCTGGTCGCCGTCTGGATGTGCGGGTTGCAGAGCTTGTGGGAGGAGCGAGTCTGCCTCCCTTAGATGGACTGTAGACTTAGTCCACCACCTTCTATCGAATAGAAAGAGCAGGTCGCCGACTCTGGCTGAGCATTTAGAGTGCGGTCTGTATGGATAAGAATTTGAGTCAGCAACTCAGTTGAGTAGCTCGCACCTGAGAGGAAGAATGAACCACCACACAGTTAACCGATCTAACAATGCAGCCTGCAGGGGCGGACTGAGGAAGCAGTCTGCAGCCCCTGCAGAACGAGCGGCTGCTGCGCGACCTGGGCAGTCAGACCAGGGAGATCTCCCTAGCCGCACGGACTGAGCGGAATGAGAGGTCAGTCTGCACACCCTTAGAAGAAAAGGCTGTTAGGCCGCGACCTCCTTGAGAAGGCTGCGACTTGTGAGCTGGCTACCTTGGGAGGGATCGTCGATTTATGGGTTAACAGGAAACCACTATAAATACATGTGTGATGTGTCTCTTTCTTGAAAGCTAATTGAACTAAATAAACACACAGCACAGCTAATCAAAAAGATAGCCAAAAGACTAAGAAACCTATTCACCCCCCACCCCACCCTCTATGTGTAAAGCTACTCTTGAAATACAGATTTTCAGCAAGTTGGTGGCATGGTTGTCGCGGGACGAAGTTTTGCGTGGCCTGAAGTTTTGTCTGCAAGCTTGGCGATCTGGTTGTTCTTGAGGACAAAGAATGGTGTTTGCGCTTCTTTGCGGATAACCTTTCTTTAGCAGTGGACTGGTTCTTGTACTCGTACTTGTGCTGATATGCTGTGTTAGCCGACATGTCTGACGAGCAGTTATCCTATCTCTATGGGTGGTGACGACACTCCTCCTCACACCTATAAATAGAAATTCTCATCTCGTCATAAATAACAGTGAACAGTAAGAAGTAGCTCACGCTTTGTTTTTGTGGTTACGGTTTTATAATCGATGCGACTAAGGAAGTTGGTTCTGTGCAGTCTGTGCTGCTAACATCAGGCGGCTAGGCAACTAGGTGAAGCTTGATGTTGAACAGTTTGCGGATAGCAGTCAACGGTTAGTAGCAGGCCGCAGTCTCTATGACTTTTTCTGTTCCTCCGAGTTGCGGATAAGTAGAGCAGTTTGTCCGGTCTATCAGCGAGTTCTGTTCAAGTTCCTTCAACATTTCAATTACTAGCAGTTTGCGCGGCTAATCGCGGATAGGAAACTTCAACGGTCTCGGCAGAGTCGGTATGCGGACTGGCGACTAGTGCAGTTACAGTTTGTTGTACGCGCAGTTAACTTGTTGCGGATTTTTGTTTCCCTTGGTTATATTTTAAAGCATGTCTTGTAATGTATACCTCGCTCTGTAAAAAAAAATAATTTCAATTTAATATTATTGTACAGTTGTTGCTACTAATTTTTACTTGTCTTTGGTTGTGATTGAGTGTTCCCGCTGTTGAAATTTATGAAGTGAAAGTGGGTGATCGGGCAGACTGGGTGGCCTTGGCGGACTGTCCATACGGACTGATGGAGTAGGCTGGCGGTCTGGTGTTGGCGGCCTGTCATGTGTTCTGTAGATTGCCGTGCGGACTAGGTTTGGAGTCCTCCTGCTTCTGCGGCCTAGTTTATTGCCAGTTTGTTTTATGGGATGGAACTTATCCGTGGACTACGTAGACTGGTTGCAAGTCTGGAAGTTGGTTGCTGGCTTGGCTGTGGGAGCCTTGTTGGCGGACTGTTTTGGGAGCTGGCGGATTGGGGCCTTGTCCATCGAGCTTGTGCCGGACTTTTGGTTTGGACTTGTTATAATCCGTAACAAGTTCTGGGTGTTCGCTGTCCGTAGTGTCTACTGGTTGACCGAAGGAGTGCCTATTGGTCGTAGACATGTGGCGAGCTGGTGTGGTGTCCGTAGTATCCGCAAGTACGCTTGTTGACCGGGCGGTCTGTACCTATTGGTCGTGGACTTGTGTGGCGGACAGGTGCAGTGCATGCGAACTATCGTTGTGTCCGTCAGTTTTTGCAGACTGGCTTCTTGCCTTGGTGTCTAGCATTTTGGCTGATTTCTGGCCTTGTCCTTGCAAACTGGGCGGACTGCCTTGTGCGGACTGCCTTGTGCGGACTGGCAATCTGGCTAGCAGGTCTACTATGATGGCGATCTTGCGCTTGATGGTTGGCAGGCTGGTCGCAAGTCCGGCATTGTTGGTGCGGACAATGCGGACTCGACGGACTGTCTTGTTAGCTGCGATCAGGGGCGGTTATCCTATCTCATAGGGCGGTGATCACACTCCAACCCGCTCCTATAAATAGGACCCCCTGGCACCTCATTTGTAACTGAGTGAACAGTAAGTTGAGCTCGGATTAATTGATGCGGACTCGGTTTTCCTATCCGCGCGGGTTGTGCAGGTTTAACTGGTTACTGTTTGCAGGTGGCGCGGCTAGCACTGTGGAGCCAGGAGTTTGGTTTTGACTTCGGTCAGGTTCAGTGAAGCTCGTTGTTTGCAATCAACGGCTTGCCAGTTTTTCTCTGCTTCATCTTTTCCAAGTTCAATAACCTGTCCGCCGGACTCGGCGGTTAGGCAGTCTCTTCTTCAGTTCAGCGGCAGCTTGTAGAAGTCAGAGAATAACGGTGTGTTAGCGCGACCTCATGGTCTCGGTGGACTCTGTGTTCTATTCATCATCTTGTAGCAGTTCGGGCGGTTTTGGCAACTTCAGTGGACTGGGCAGTCTTGGCGGTCTCCGATTTTGTCCGCTCGGATTAATTCTTGGAATTTTTCTGTTTTCCATTGTGTACTAGCGAAATCATGTCTCGCCACATATACCTCACCCTGTAAAGAAGATAGTAAAAATTTGATCTGATTGTCTCTTCTGGTTACATCTGGTGTTTGAGCTTGCTTTTCAAGTTTCAGCTTGATCAATGTATGATCTTGATAGCTCTTAGAATATTAATTTGGCGTCAAATTATCTCGTTGATCATCTTGAGAAAATTCAACATGGTATCAAAGGGACGTTCAGTTGCTTGAGCAGTGATCAACTTGTGTTGTTCTCTGTACTTCTGAAAGCTTAGACTAGGGTTGTCGCAATGGAAGGAGGTTATGCAAGAGGTCTTGGCATTGAACTCTTAACATCGACTAACATTAAGAAATGGAAGTCGTGCATAAAGAGTTATCTTCTGGGCGAGGAGTTATGGGAGGTCATCGGTGGTGACGACAGGCAGGAAGTTACTGCTGCTTTTGGAACTATTAAGCAGGTGAGAGTCTGGAGGAAAACAAACGCAAAGGCTGAGTTAACTCTCAAGCGGGCTATCACACCTGAGCTGTTTGATGATATTATTGGATATAAGTCCGCTGCAGAAATTTGGACTTCTCTTGATGGGTTATTCAACAGGAAGAACGTAGCTAGACTATAGTTCCTGGAGAATGAGTTGGCTAGGACAACTCAAGGAGACCTGACCATCTCTAAGTTCTTTCTAAAGATGAAGAGTCTGTGTGCTGAGTTATCAGCGCTTGATCCTGATGAGCCCATCTTTGAGGCTAAGTTGAAAAGTGATGATGATTTTCTAAAGTTTTAAATATATATTTCAAACTAATATCCCAAATAGGCAAGTGTACCTATCGAAATATAGTATAGAAATGTCGTATTAGACTCGAGGCCTATTGAGTACTTCTACTCACGCAAATTAATATTATTTTATTGAAATATAAATTGAAGGTTAATTAAAAATAAATGAAGAAAATGAGAGTAAAACAAGCACTTGATCAAGACTCCATTTGAAATCAAATAAACTTATAAAATGCAAACTTGTAATTACCTACTTCGATTATGGAGGTTCTGTTGGAACACCCTATTACTAATTTGGGCAAGGATCACTATGTTATAAGGAAATTTGTTTGACCTAGTTGTATAGTTGAAAAGGTCAACTTAGAATGAGTTTAAGGCTTAGAACTTAGGTTTGGAGCTGCCCCCAAGACCATTCAAAGATCAGGATTCATTGCTGAGACAAAGACAATTTTCGTCGAGCTCAGGTCGAAGAAACGTCGAACTAAGTTCGACGTTCTCTGAGCTCAACTCTACAAGTCATCGAACTCCGGTCGACGATCTTCGAGCTCAGATCGACGCTCTGTCTTCAGCTATTTTCCAAGTCGCTGAGCTCAGTTCGATGATCATAGAGCTCAGGTCGATGTTTTCTGTCTCTAATATAAATCTAATCTCTGAGCTCAGTTCAACGATCGTAGAGCTCAGATCGACGATTTCTATGAGAGATCGACGATTTCAGATTTCAAATTCAAGAACAGTTATGGAATTCATTCAGAATTATTTCCGGCATTTATTGCAAAGGATTTTCTAGCCGTTTCAAGCAATCTAATGCAAGTTTCAAGGAAGGCTAAAAGGAATGTTACTTAGGACTTTCCCCAGAGGTAGTTGTCATTTATGGAAGTCATTTATGACTGAGTAACGGCCATCTAAGTCAGAATCTGATATACTCCTACAGAATATGTTTTTGAA
Source organism: Platanthera zijinensis (assembly GCA_039513925.1). Taxonomy (NCBI): domain Eukaryota; kingdom Viridiplantae; phylum Streptophyta; class Magnoliopsida; order Asparagales; family Orchidaceae; genus Platanthera; species Platanthera zijinensis. The sequence continues at coordinate 77,937,406 of CM077081.1, forward strand.
AACATAGCAGATCAATATAACAAGATAGGCAAGAGATATACAGGATCATTAGATTTAGAAAAAGAGTTACAGAAGAGGGATCAAAATATACTCTGATCAAGAACTCATCTTCTGAAACATACAGATTCACTGAGTCAAAATCTTCAAGAACACAAGAAAGTTTTCTGTGGAGGAAATCATCTGCTCCTCCAAATCCTCAAGTGTTCAAAAGCTTCAACATCAAAGACTCCAAACATCACACATTTCAGTATCTACTGAAATCATCTTTTGCTGGAGATCTGAAGCACCTAAAGACTATCACCCTAGCAAAGCTCACCTTCCTGAACCTTTAATGATCTCAGGGGGAGCTTTAGCTTCATCTTCCACTTGTCTTCTCTCAGACTGTTGACAGAGAAGAACAACTCAACTCTTTCTTTCTTTTTCCTTTCCCTCCTGTAAAAGGGTTTTTCAAAACTCCCTTCAAAAGTTCTGAGACTGGTTTCTGAGACCTTGTCAAAACTCAGTGGTGGTAAGACACCTTATCAAAAAATCTAGTTTTGTTTTTTGAGCACCTTATCAAAAGCTCATTGGTTCTCAGGACACCTGATCAACTATTCCTGCAGTGGATTCCTACCTAGGGTGGTAGAAGAGTGGATGTACCCAGGTTGTTGGGGAACCACTATAGTTCCCTGTGTCATCTGGTTGCTGTGTGTTTGACTTTGTTGTGTGCTGTGTGTTTTCTTAGTTCTTGCTTTAGTTTTTATTTCATAACAAGCACCTTACACATATACATAAATTAAGTCTTCCACTGCTTTATGGTTTTAATTGTAAATTATTTTAAAAATACTTTATTCACCCCCCCTCTAGAGTTAAGGTAGATATTTTCCTCACTTTCAATTAGTATTAGAGGCAGGTTGGTTATTCAACATCTGAATCTTCAACAGATTGGTTGAATAGGCTAACACCTGAACCAAAAGATCTTTGATAAGATAAACCTTCTATAGAGGATAGTTATTACTTTTTGTATTATATTTATTTTCAAACAAAACCATGACACAGAACAAAGATTATGCTAGCACCAGACCTCCAGTGTGCAACCACTCTAAGTTTATACTTTGGAAGGCAAGGATTAAGCTTTACATGAATTCTATTGATGAGGATATTTTTAATTCTGTTTTGGCAGTTTGTCCAAGACCCCCAGTGATCACAAGTACAAGTGCGGTTCCACCTTCTTCAGGAACAGATGCAGAAATAAAGAAATGGAAAGTTGCAGATGTAAAGGCTATGAATATCCTTGCTCAGACCATGTCTTTTGAGATATTCCAAAAGGTGGCTGAATGCAGTTCAGCAAAAGATATATGGGACAAGTTATCTGAAATTGTCTCAGGATCTACTAATGAAAGGAAGGACAGGAGATCCCATCTCATATCTCAATATGAGAATTTCAAGAAAGGAGAAGCTGAGTCAGTTACAGATATGTACAACAGGCTCAGTCTGATAGTCAGTGAGTTGAAAACATTGGATAAGGAGATCACACTAACTGAACTAAATGACAAGATCCTAATGTGCTTCCCTAGCACTTGGGACTCAAGGATCTGGCCAATCAAGGATGCCAGAACCCTAACTGAGATTACTACTGAAGCTCTTTTTGGCAAGCTCAAGTCTTATGAGCTGCTCATCAAGAACAGAGAGGAAGAACAAAAGACTGCTTCTCCAGCCATCAGAAAGGAGAATACCATAGCATTCAAAGCTACAGAAGATCTGCTTGAAGACAAGGTCACAGGCAATGAAGAATTGATGAGTTTGCTGGCCAAAAGATTCTATAAGATGGCCAGGAAAGATTTCAGAAAGAGGTCATCCAGAGGGCATGAGAAGCCAAGGTATGACAAATCAAATAATAAAGAAATAATCTATTTTGGATGCAGGAAACTAGGCCATATTGTGCCTGACTGTCCAGAAAATCAGAATAAGGACAAGAAAGATAGGAGAAAATACAAGGACTCCAGAGGAAACAACAGCAACAAATCCTCCTCCAACAAAAATAAACATACAAGGAAGGGTTTTGTAGCTGAAAGCTGGAGTGATACTGAAGAGGAATCAGAAGCCTCATCAAGCTAAAGTGATGATGAGGACGATGCTGAAGAAAAGGAATTCTGCATGATGGCTAGCAATACCTCTCAGCAAAATTCTGATGCAGAACAAGGATCAGATTCAAAATCTGAAACTCAAACTGAAGAAGACCAGGTAATAGACTCCTTTATCTTTGGCTCAGAGGACTTTAGGTCTGAATTTAAGGCACTTTGTTTAGACCTATTAAAATCTGGGAAAGAGATTATCTCTCTCAGAAATCAATTTCCTGAACATAACACCTTAAAATAAGACAACCTCAAACTCTCTGAGGAGTTAGAATGTTGTAGGGAGGAGATAGCTTCACTGAAAAGTGAGTTATCCCAGGCAAAGAAGTTTGAAGAATCCCTTAATGGGAGAAGCATCAGACTGATGGACATCACAAGCACAGTAAACTCAAGATTCAACAGTACACTGGGCTTGGGTGCTTCATCCAGCCAACCTATAGTATTAACAACCCCAATTAAATTTATTTCTGATAAAGGAAAGGGTGTTGTAGAGGTAGCTAGGAAGAATCCAGATTTACTTAAGGAAAATCAAGTTCAACAGAAAACGTCGAACAGAGCTCGACGATCGTCGAACAGAGCTCGGCGATCCAAGGCTGGATCGTCGAACTCAGATCGACGACTTCTGAACTTTGAACTCTGGTATAGTCGATCTTCGAACGGAGCTCGACGATCTGACCCAAGATCGTCGAACTCAGGTTGACGATCATCGAACGGAGCTCAGAGCTTTGAACCCTCTTTCAAAGGTAAATCTCAAGTCAATCCCAGAAGTCCCTCATCCCAAAGCTTCAACCCTTATACTGAATGGATAGTACCTCCTAGGAGACACCATCCTGAAGGATATAAGAGTCAGCCAGGGATGTCTTTCATTTCTAAATTTAAAGGTTATCAACCTAGACCCAAGGTAAACTGGGTCAAAAACATATAAATTGTTTATATGCAGGTGAAGACCTATCCAGCAATGAACCAACAATGGTATCTGGATAGTGGGTGCTCAAAGCACATGATAGGGAGTAAGGACAATCTCACATCCTTCAAAGCCAAACTTGGACCCAAAGTGATCTTTGGAGATTCAAACTTTGGTCAAACAAAAGGATATGGTGCTGTTCAGATTGGCTCAGTCACATTCAAGAAGGTGGCTTATGTGGAAGGACTGAAGCACAACCTAATCAGCATAAGTCAACTCTGTGATGAAGGATATCAAGTGACATTTAACAAATCCTTATGCAAGATAAAGTCAGAGGATAACACAACAGTGTTAACAGGTAAAAGGAAAGGTAACATTTATCTTGTAGATTTCCTTTCAACCAATATAGATATCTGCTTATTTAATTTAGTCTGCAAACCAAATGATTTATTGCATAAGAGACTAGGACACTTAAACCTTAGAACCATTGCTAGGCTTTCCAAGGATAACCTTGTTAGAGGACTACCTTCTGGCCCCTACAAGAAGGAAGGACTCTACAGGGTTTGTCAATTAGACAAGCAAACTAAAAATAGTTTTAAGTCACTTAATAAGAGTGATTCACCTAGGATTTTGTATCTGTTACACATGGATCTTTTTGGACCCATTACAGTACAAAGCTTAGGAGGGAAATCTTACACTTTAGTGATTGTAGATGACTTCTCTAGATTCACTTGGGTATTATTTCTGAGGAAGAAGTCTGATAACTTTAAATATTTGACAGATTTTCTCAAATGCATATACATTGAGTTCAATACTCACATTGCCCTTATCAGAAGTGATCATGGGACAGAGTTTGATTCTCTTCTTATGCAAGAGTTCTGTCAGAGTGAAGGGATCAAACATACTTTCTCATCTCCTAGAACTCCTCAACAAAATGGTGTAGCTGAAAGGAAAAATAGAACCCTAATTGAATCTGCTACTACATTGTTGACAGATGCTCACCTTCCTCTATCTTTTTGGGCAGAGGCAATGAACACCTCCAACCATGTGTTCAACAGAAGATTGATACATAAACTGAAGGGCAAGACTCCCTATGAATTCCTCAAAGGGAAGAAACCTAAAGTAGACTACTTCAAAATTTTTGGCTGCATTTGTTATATTCACAATAATGATAAGAAGTATTTAGTAAAATTCCAAGCAAAAGCTGATGAAGGAGTGTTTCTGGGATACTCCATGATCAGTAAAGCTTATAGGGTTTATAATAAAACTTCTCTTAAAATTGAAGAATCTGTTCATATATCTTTTGATGAGACTAATATGTGTTACAAGGATGAATCTACTTCTACCATAGAACCATTGCAGGTACAATCTCTTTCAAAAAATTTGGACAGGTTACACATTGTAGAAAAGGATTCAGTACGTTCACCTATCCAACAAAGAGCTGAAATCAGTGAAGATGAAGAGGATACTCAACATCTTGATGTTCAATATCTTGGAGAAAACCATTTTGAAGTACCTGTTGTTGTTCCACAAGAGAAAACAACAACACAGGTTGGTGAACAATCAACACCCCCTGTTGATTTAGTAACAACAAGAGATCACCCAATCTCCCAAGTGATTGGAAACATCTTAGCTGGTGTGCAAACTAGAAATCAGGTCAACCTGAACCTGATGCACACCTGCTTTTTATCTCAAGTTGAGCCTCAATCCATTCAAGATGTAGAGCAAGATCCACACTGGATCATTGCTATGCAAGAGGAACTACATCAATTTGAGAGGAACAAAGTTTGGGAGCTAGTACCAAGTACTAAGGATCACTCAATTGTTGGAGCAAAGTGGGTGTTCAGAAACAAGTTAGATGACCAAGGAGTTATTATAAGGAATAAGGCAAGGCTAGTTGCTCAAGGTTATTCTCAAGAAGAAGGGATAGACTATGACCAGACCTTTGCACCAGTGGCAAGGTTAGAGGCCATAAGAATATTCCTTGCTTATGCAGCTCACAAAGGATTCAAGGTCTACCAAATGGATTTGAAGAGTGCATTTCTAAATGGAGACATCAAAGAGGAAGTCTATGTTAGACAACATCCAGGTTTTATCTCTCCAACTTATCCTGACCATGTTTTTAAGTTGCATAAAGCATTATATGGTCTCAAGCAAGCTCCTAGAGCATGGTATGAGACCTTAGCATGCTTTCTTCTGAAAAATGATTTTATAAGGGGTAAAGTAGACCAAACTCTCTTTATTAGAACCCATAAGTCCCATACCCTACTAGTACAAATATATGTAGATGATATCATATTTGGTTCTACTGATTCAAATTTGTGCAAAAAGTTTTCCAACCTGATGCACTCTAAATTTGAAATGAGTAGCATGGGTGAGATTTCCTTCTTTCTAGGATTGCATGTCAAACAACATGCTGAAGGCATATTTATTTCTCAAACCAAGTATGCAAAAGAATTGGTTAAGAAATTTGGTATGTCTGAAGCATCTTGTATGAAAACACCTATGCCTACCAATGTTGTATTAGATACTGATGAACATGGTAAACATGTTGATCAGACAACATATAGAGCAATGATTGGCTCTCTATTGTACCTTACAGCTAGTAGACCTGATATAATATTTGTTACATGTATATGTGCTAGGTTCCAAGTAAGCCCTAAAGAGTCACACCTAACATTAGTTAAGAGGATTCTTAGGTATGTGAAAAGTTGTCCAAATCTAGGACTCTGGTATCCAAAAGACTCAGGATTTGAATTAACTGGATTTTCAGATGCTGATTATGCTGGATGTAGAGTAGACAGGAAAAGCACCAGTGGAACTTGCCAGTTCCTTGGTGACAGACTTGTCTCCTGGTTCTGTAAGAAACAGACATCAGTGTCCACTTCAACTACTGAAGCTGAATACATGGCAGCAGGTAGTTATTGCTCACAGATTCTGTGGATTCAAAACCAGCTCCTAGACTATGGCTACAACTTAGAAGGGTCAAAAATATTTTGTGATAACACTAGTGCTATCTTTATAGCACAAAATCCAGTCCTTCATAGTAGGACAAAATATATAGAGATTAGGCATCACTTCCTAAGAGATAATGTGGAGAAAAATAAAATTGAAATTCAATATATCCCAACTGATTTGCAAAGGGGAGATATTTTCACCAAACCTTTGAATGAAAAGAAACACACCTTCTTCCTAAATCAGTTAGGAATGTTAGATGGAGGAAGTTTAAAATAAATCCCAAGATTTTTAAATCTAAAAACAGACCAAGACTAGGCTAAAAACTTGTATTTTCTAGTGTCTGTAGATTCTGTTTTGTCTCTGAACTGCGCTCGACGTTTTCCCAAAAAATCGTCGAACGCAGATCAACGTTTTCCTAAATCATCAACCGGAGCTCAGCGCCGTCTGTTAGCTTTTAGCTATCCTTCTTTCTGTGCATCGATCGTCAAGCGGAGCTCAACGTTCACTAGTATCATCGAACAGAGATCGACGTTATTGAAGACTCTTCAGATTCCATTAAGAAGCCTAGATCGTCGAACAGAGTTCAACGATCCTTCCTTTCAAACGTCGAACCCTAATATAAAAATCATTCTTTCGCCATCGTTCTTCTTTTGCGCTTTCATATTCTCTGCAAATTCTTTCTTTCCCTCCAAACTCTACTACACTTGGTTGTGTTTGTTAACTTTTTGCAGGTATACAATGGCTATGAATGTTGCCGCTCTTGCAAAGATGAAGTTTGATACTGGATTTGATATCGATATGGATTCGTTTGACGGCAGCGATCAAATCTTCAAAGACATTCTGGAACTATTCAGAGAACAACAGTTGGTGCATATTATGTCTACCAGAATGAAGATTGCGGCCGATGAGATAAAGGAATGGGTATTTACAGCAAATAATCTGGATCAAAATACTATAGTCAGTACTATAAGCGGGACTCAGGTACCTTTATCACCTACTCTACTGACTGAAGTATTCCATTTAAGTACTGGAGATGATTCTACTGAAATGTCTGGAGAGGAATTTGATTCAATGTTGGATAGAATGGGTCACTCTGCAGCAAACCCTAACAAGTTATTGAAAAAGAACTTATCTATTGAATTTAGATTTTTAGCTGATGTTGTGGGGAAAGTGCTTCTGGCAAAGCACTCAGCTCATGATACCATATCCAGGTATCAGTTCTGTCTGATGGGAGCCCTAGTGGACAAGAAACACTTGAACTGGGGGGCAATTTTCTTTGATTTGATAAAGAAGAAAATAAACAAAAGCTTTGTGAATTTTGGGAGGATTTAGGGGTATTCCTGCACTCCAGGTGCCCAGAACTTCTAGTCTCAAATGGGATGCACATCAATGCATCAAAAAGACTGACATGTTCCCTATTTGGTAAGTGGGATAGGCAGATAATCAAACCATCCAGGACTACCATGGCTTCAGGCACAAGGACTCTTGCAGTCACTTCCCCTCAGGCCTCTGCCCTCATGGAAGAGTTGCCTGCCTCCACCTCTTCTCCTCCTTCTCCACCACATGTTTCTACCTCCACCTCCACTTCAACTACATCAACCATCTCCACATCCATCTCTTCCCCTATTACCATTTCATCACCAATCTCACCTCCAGCCACCTCAGAACAATTCCATCCACTCCACTACTATCCACCTCTTGACATACCCTCTTTCAACATCTTGGAAGATTCCTTTATGGATGATTCCACTTCCTCCCCTACTAAGCCTCCTTTTACCTCCTCATACCAATAGATCCTTCATGAAATTCTCACCCAACCATCCTTCACACCATCCATCTCCACACCCATACCATCTATCTTCACCATCCCAATCTCTCAACCAACCATCCTACCATCCACAATATCATCTACCACAGTCCATCCATCACCAGCCCAAACCATTCCCTCCTCTACATCTACTCAAGTCACACTTGAGTAAGTGGATCTATCAGCTCTGGAAGATAAGCTATATGGGATACTGGCCCCCAAGCTAGTAAGCCTGTTGGATACCTCCATGGCTCCACTCCTGAACTCAATAAAGGAGCTATCTGACAGGCTAACCTCTCTCTCCTCTCCTCAGGCAATCCCTTCTATGGGGTGCCTTGATCAAGTTATCACTGAATCAAGGCAAGGGAGATGCCCTATAAAGCTGAGGAAGTGTCTGCTGCTCCTAAGGAACTGTTGTATATAGAGATTTCTACTCCAACCCCAGTACTAGTACTCACAGTGGACTTCAGGTCACTGTTGTCTGAATTTGGTTCTTTTCCCAGAAGCTGCTTATCAACTCAGGGAGTTGAAGACCTTACTAAGGCCATTGTGCCTATTACTATCTATGATCCCATCCTGATTAGATCTTATGTCAATTCTCTTAAGGCTGTGGAAGTTTCTGATTGTGTTGCTGCTGCTGAAGGTGCTGAATCTACTGATATTGATATGTTGCCTGCTGATCCTGTTGATGTTGTTGCTGCTGTTGAACTTGCTGTTTTTCTAGAAGAACCTATTGTTTCTGAGGTTCCTGCTGCTCCTGCTGCTCCAGAAGTTCCTTCTGCTCCTGCTGCTACTACAATTGATTCTGCTCCTGTTCTGTCTGCTAAGAAGTCTAAACAAAGAGAAGAGTATATCAAAAGCATTGATGATCTATATGACAGACCCCAGAGTTCAGAAAGTGATCAATTCAACACTGACTCTGATGATTCTACTGGCACCATTGCCAGGAAAAGGAAAGCAAGAAGCAAAACAATGATGAGAGTCCCTCCTGCTAAAGCCAATATGTCAATGACATACAATATTACATTTTGCATGATTGTCAGATAACAGAGCCTTGGATGCAATATTCTAAGAATCAGTTAAAGGCTATGAAGAAAAGAAGAAAACTTGATAAATATGAGAAAGGATCTTCTCAGTCTCATCCTCCTCCTCCTCCTCCTATAGATGCTGGTACTGGTGGAGGATCTGCTTCTCAACCTGGATTTGCTCCAAAGCATAGTTCTTCTCAATCTTCTCAAAGATATCAACCCAGAGGTCAACATCAAAGAGGCTATCATTCTAGAATAGGTCAGTACAGAGGAAATCAGAGAGAGTACAGAACTTATTCCATGCAACAAAGGGAAGGACAAGGTCTTATTGATTCTACTCAAGGTCCTTTCCCTTACAAGCTTAGAGATTCAGTTGTCACCAGGACTCCTACTGATTCAGAATCTATCAATAAATATGAACCTCCAGTCCCTTTTGAAGATCCTGAAAACAACCCAGTGTCATGCACTATCAGAATGAAAGAGCTTGCTGCTCTAGATCAAATGAAGAAGGCCAAGGAGCAAGGTAAAGACATTTCAAACATTACAACCCTATCAGAATAAAGAAAGACAAAACTGGAGAATATGCTTCAAGAAAGTTCTTAGATCCAGAAGATTATATGAAGCTGCATCCTGAGGCTGTAGTCCCAAGGCCAAGATCCCAAACATCCTTAGGTGCAGATGATGACAGAAGATCAAAGAAAGATGCTCTCAATCCTAACAGGGAGATTCTATTTAAGAAAGGCAATAAGAAGAAATGATTTCTATAAGCAGACAGTACATCTATATCTCTGAATATTGCTGATATTCTATATGAGTTCTGCAATGCTGCTATGTTTTTCTTCTGCATTGTTGGTTTAGCTTTTGTTTCTACATGTATGCTTTTGTATTTCCTATTGTGTCCTGTAAATAGTAAACCTTACCCAAATAGGGGGAGATTGTTGGAACACTCTATTACTAATTTGGGCAAGGATCACTATATTATTAGGAAATTGATTTGACCTAGTTGTATAGTTGAAAAGGTAAAATTAGAATGAGTCTAAGGCTTAGAACTTAGGTTTGGAGCTGCCCCCGAGACCATTCAAAGATCAGGATTCATTGCTGAGACAAAGACAATTTTCATCGAGCTCAGGTCGACGAAACGTCGAACTCAGTTCGACGTTCTCTGAGTTCAACTTTGCAAGTCGTCGAACTCCGATCGACGATCTTCAAGCTCAGATTGATGCTCTGTCTTCAGCTATTTTCCAAGTCGCTGAGCTCAGTTCGACGATCGTAGAGCTCAGGTCGACGTTTTCTGTCTCTAGTATAAATCCAATCTCTGAGCTCAGTTCAACGATCGTAGAGCTCAGATCGACGATTTCTGTGAGAGATCGACGCTTTCAGATTTCAAATTCAAGAACAGTTATGGAATTCATTCAGATTCATTCAGAGTTATTTCCTGCATTTATTGCAAAGGATTTTCTAGCCGTTTCAAGCAATCTAATGCAAGTTTTAAGGAAGGCTAAAAGGAATGTTACTTAGGACTTTCCCCAGAGACAGTTGTCATTTATGGAAGTCATTTATGACTGAGTAACGGCCATCTAAGTATGAATCTGATATACTCCTACAGAATATGTTTTTGAAAACATAACAGATCAATACAACAAGATAGGCAAGAGATATACAGGATCATTGGATTGAGAAAAAGAGTTACAGAAGAGAGATCAAAATATACTCTGATCAAGAACTCATCTTCTGGAACATACAGATTCACTGAGTCAAAATCTTCAAGAACACAAGAAAGTTTTCTGTGGAGGAAATCATCTGCTCCTCCAAATCCTCAAGTGTTCAAAAGCTTCAACATCAAGAACTCCAGACATCACACATTTCAGCATCTGCTGAAATCATCTTTTGCTGGAGATCTGAAGCACCTGAAGACCTATCACCCTAGCAAAGCTCACCTTCCTGAACCTTTACAGATCTCAGGGGGAGCTTTAGCTTCATCTTCCACTTGTCTTCTCTCAGACTATTGACAGAGAAGAACAACTCAACTCTTTCTTTCTTTTTCCTTTCCCTCCTGTAAAAGGGTTTTTCAAAACTCCCTTCAAAAGTTCTGAGACTTGTTTCTGAGACCTTGTCAAAACTTAGTGGTGGCAAGACACCTTATCAAAAAATCTAGTTTGGTTTTTGAGCACCTTATCAAAAGCTCATTGGTGCCCAGGACAGCTGATCAACTATTCCTGCAGTGGATTCCTACCTAGGGTGGTAGAAGAGTGGATGTACCCAGGTTGTTGGGGAACCACTATAGTTCCTTGTGTCATCTGGTTGTTGTGTGTTTGACTTTGCTGTGTGTTGTGTGTTTTCTTAGTTCTTTCTTTAGTTTTTATTTCATAACAAGCACCTTACACATATACATAAATTAAGTCTTCCACTGCTTTATTGTTTTAATTATAAATTACTTTAAAAATACTCTATTTACCCCCCATAGAGTTAAGGTAGATCTTTTCCTCACTTTCAGGTTCCCAAGGTACAAAAGCGTCTCTCTCGAGCTCATGCTTTTGACTAAACTTAGGTTGATCGATTAAGACCTCTCGGCCAGTCGAAACCCCTAAGTTTGCTTTACGCGGTGAACCCTGCTATTAGATTTGACTCCAATCCGTAAGATCCATGTCATCCTCTCTCAAGGAGTACATGCGGCTCCTTCTATCTTTGAGTGATCTACTCGTATCTGCAACCTCTCGGTCATTTAAGATACGGATCTAGGGTAGAAAATGCATTCATGAATTACGAATTCTAAACAGATAAAATCAAAGTTAGATCAAAGCGATAAATAAAAAGTTTGACAAAATAGTTTTATTTAATTTTAAAGTTCATCATGATCAAATGTTAATGTAAATTAGCTACTTGACATGATAAAGTAAATACATAAAAAGAAGGGAAACAAGAACATGTTTGCAATAAGGAAATGCTTGAATTGAAATCTAAACTATGAATTTGAAATTACATAAAAGGAAATGCTGAAAAAATAGTAAACTAAGCTACAAAATACTCCTAAAACTGGCTCCTAATCTTCCTCCTGAGCTTCTGAACTCATCTGGACTTTATAGATTTTTCTGCTTGGGAGTCACTCCCTTGGTCATGCCCGTGACCTACGGTGTGTAAGCCTCGGAAACCGCTGTCTTGAAAGCCCGGGAACGTTGAAGAAAAACCACCAAAAGTCATCATTTTGCGTGTTACGCCCTAGGTCACGCCAGGCGTGACAAGTCTGTAACTGGAAATGGTAGGAAGGGGAAATGGCAAGAATTAATTCTGGCATTGTTGAAGAGGTCACGCCTCTAGTCATGTCGGTGACCTAGGGCGTGTACTGACCGGGTTAGCAAACAGTTGGAAACGGTACAATTTGGGATCAATTCGACAGTTCTGGGTAGGTCACTCCCTAGGTCACGCTCATGACAGGGTGCGTGTCCTTGGGAAATGTTCCAGAATTGTCCCGAGAAGATTTCTAGAGAAAACTATTTTTTTAACTGGACACGCCCGTGTTCACGCCTGTGTCTTGGGGGCGTGTACTTGTGAAACTCTCAAGAATTGTAGAGGACATCGTCCTCTTTCCGTTGATTGGTTGCATGTCCCGTAACTCTTCCTGGTTTGAAAGTTATGACCATTTGAAATTCAGCTATCCGCGACCAAAAATCATAACTTTTTAGAAAATGCCTCCAGATCTTGTGCATGGACATAAAATTTATATTTTAAGCCCAAATTGACTTGAAAAAGAAAAGAAAAGAATTAGTATTAATATTAATCTAAAACTAAATAAATTATACTCTTTTATTAAATAAAAACTATACTAAAATAACTATATAAATTGACTTATCAAATACCCCCATACTTAAGCTTTTGCTATTCCAGAGAAAAAATATGAGAAGTACTTATAAGAAATTAATATAATTTTTATAATTAAACTAAAAATTTATTAAATCAAAGGAAAGTAAAATATAAGTTTTAGAGATTTAAATATTAAGTCCAAAACTATGAAATTAAAATGTGAAGAGCAAAGATTTTTAACAAAAAATTCTCAAATTAATTAATTAGCATTCAAAATTAAGTAATTTAGCAAACAAAAGAAGAATAAAAATTATTAACACTTGTAACTAAAAAGAAGCTTGAAGGAAGAATTCACACTACTATTTATGCTCTCTTAATATTTTAATTTACTTCTAAAACCAAAAAAAAATTAGGTTAAGGAGATAAGAATAAAGAAGAGGTTTTGGATTGGGGGTGATGAATTTTATCCTCTCATCCCACAAAATTTTTTTTCTTTTGATATTTGCATATGTTTACCAAGAAAATGATGAATTTTATTCTCTTATTTTTCATGACATATGAACAAATATTTTTTTCTCTTCAGAAAAAAACAAAAATTAAATGGGAGTAATGAATTTTATTCTCTTACTCCTATTTTTTTATTTTTTTTGGGATTGCATATGTGTACCAAGGGATGATGAATTTTATCTTCTCATCCCTATGACATATGATCAAACAAGAAAAAAATGCATATGTGTACCAAGGGATGATGAATTTTATCCTCTCTTTCCTATGACATATGAGCTAATAAAAAAATTAAAAAAAAAGGGAACGTTACAAAAAAATTTAGATTAAATTAAAATAATTAGAGAGCAACTATAATAAATTTAGAATTTCCTAAAAATCTTTAAGCATAAGTGTTTATAATTAAAATCCAAAGATTGTTAAACTAAGCACTATAAAATTGAAACTAACTAGAATAAAGAGAAAAGGATGTAAATAAAATACTCTAAACAAAATTTATTCATAAGTTTATTTCTCAAATTAAACCACTAAAAATTAATCTAACAAACTATGATGAAATAAAAGACTAGTAATTTAAAAATTATAAAAATTTTATAAATAAACTTAATTATATTGATGAAAATCACATTAAATTAAGTATGGGTATATTTATTAATTATTATTTTTATTATTTTTTTGTAATATAATCCTATTGTTTTTGTTATTCTTGGACTTTCGAAGGGCAACCCAGTGACGGGTTCGCAAGGTACTAGGCGGTTTTGTGGAATTAAAGCCCAACACGGCCCTTTCCAAGAAATTAATTTTCGATTTTCGAATTTTTTGTATTTTCGATAATAAAAAGAAAAAAAAATTGTATTTTTAAAGATTTTCTTCAGTTTTTTTTTGAAATAAAAGCAAGAAATGAGATTTCACCCCCGTACTTAAAAATAAATATTGTCCCCAATGTTTACAAGCCAAGTAGGAGGGGAAAAATGCATAAAAAAAAAGTAAATTGCAATAATTTAAAGAAAATCAAGGGGTGTCTCCTAAGAGCGCTTTTCTTTTTCCCGTCTTTAAGCTAGACGGTTTGGGTTAGGAAAAAGGGAAATAAAAATTTAAGTGTAAGGGCAACTCCCTTAATTCCCGCTTTGACGAAGATGTCAAAGTCGCTCGCCCGGCTACTCCGCTTTCTTCTTGATTTTTCGTCTTTGAATGGTCGGTTTGATAATGTAAATTCAAATCACTTATCCATACCTGAGGTAATTTGAATTTATGTAGAGGAGCGGCAAATGAATCGTGGAAGACGTGTAATTGCAACGACTCCTCTTCTACATGAAAATCATTTATATAAGGAAAATCAAAAGTAAGAGTTTCAGAAAAATCTTCGCAAGGACGAGACTTTTGCGAAGATATAAGAGTAGGCTCTGGTTGTTTATTTTCTAAAATTAATTTTTTATCCAAAAGTTTACTGAAAATAAAATCATCGGACGCATCAGGATCAAAAATTTTTGCTCCTAAAAAATCATAAATTGTGCATGAAGATTTATTAGTAGGAGAAAAATTGGAAGTCGTAGGAGGAAACACATGTTCTTCTTCTACTTCGTCCAGAGCGTCCATACACCTAACAAATTCTTTAAATAAAATTTCTTTTTCTTCTTCGGAATAAGAATCTAAAGGAGAACATGAAGAGTCATGTTCCTTATTAGAATTGTTTTCCGAAAAAGGAGAAAAATCAGCAAGGGCAATAAAATTCGCTTCCAAATTTTGGGGAGAAGAATCACATGGAAATGGAGAACAATCCCCAAAATTAGGAGAGAAAAGTTGCGGTGCGGAAGAAGAAGAACAAAAAGTCGGATCTGAAGAAATAGCCTCGGGACTCGGGAATCTTTCCGGGTGATCATGCCGGAAATCAACATCCGAGGAAGAGGGAAAATTACTAAGATCAGAAAAATCGTTCGCATTAATGCTCGAAAAATTATTTTCAGGAAAATTATTTTCATCAAAATTTGAAAAATTAATTTCATTAAAATTGGAAAAATCATTCGAACTTTTTTCATGAAAATTAGATAAAGTGCTCCCATGAAAGAAGAAATAAGTATTATTAAAATTATAAGAATAATTTTGATAATAAAAATGATTACATTCCTCACTCCGATGAGAGGTACCACAAAAATTACATAAAATTTGGCGATTCCTTACGGCTTGCAGAAGATTAACTTTGTGCGTAAGCTCGGTAATTTTAGCGGCCAATTGAGAAATCATTATTTTTTAAGAAAGAAAATAAAACAACTATTACCTAATAAAAATGAATTTGAAAATGAAGATGAAGAGTAGAAAAGGAGGTGGAGAAAGAGAATGATAAAAGTAATAAAATTTGCGTTTTCAAAATATCAACAAAAACTCCCCGGCAACGGCGCCAAAAACTTGATGATAATTTTCTATAGTTTTAAATATATATTTCAAACTAACATCCCAAATAGGCAAGTGTACCTATCGAAATATAGTATAGAAATATCGTATTAGACTCGGGCCTTGTTAAGTACTTCTACTCACGCAAATTAATATTATTTTATCGAAATATAAATTGAAGGTTAATTAAAAATAAATGAAGAAAATGTAAATAAAACAAGCACTTGATCAAGACTCCCTTTGAAATCAAATAAACTGATAAAATGCAAACTTGTAATTACCTACTTCGATCGTGGAGGTTCCCAAGGTACAAAAGTGTCTCTCTCGAGCTCATGCTTTTGACTAAACTTAGGTTGATCGATTAAGACCTCTCGGTAAGTCAAAACCCCTAAGTTTGCTTTACGTGGTGAACCCCGCTATTGGATTTGACTCCAATCCTAAAGATCCATGTCATCCTCTCTCGAGGAGTACATGCGACTCCTTCTATCTTTGAGTGATCTACTCGTATCCGTAACCTCTCGGTCATTTAAGATACGGATCTAGGGTAGAAAACGCATTCATGAATTATGAATTCTAAACAGATAAAATCAAAGTTAGATCAAAGCGATAAATAAAGAGTTTGATAAAATAGTTTTATTTAATTTCAAAGTTCATCATGATCAAGTGCTAATGTAAATTAGCAACTTGACATGATAAAGGAAATATATAAAAAGAAGGGAAACAAGAACATGTTTGCAAAAAGAAAATGCTTAAATTGAAATCTAAACTATGAATTTGAAATTACATAAAATGAAATGATGAAAAAACAGTAAACTAAGCTACAAAATACTCCTAAAACTAACTCCTAATCTTCCTCCTGAGCTTCTGAACTCATTTGGACTTTATAGATTTTTTTGTTTGGGAGTCACGCCCTTGGTCACGCCCGTGACCTAGGGCATGTAAGCCTCGAAAATCGCTGTCTTGAAAGCCCGGGAAAATTGAAGAAAAACTGCCAAAAGTCGCCATTTTGCGAGTCACGCCCCAGGTCACGCCCGTGACCTAGGGCGTGTCAATTCTATAACTGGAAACGACAGGAATTAATTCAGGCGTTGTTGAAGAGGTCACTGTTGGGTACATTGGAAAATGTGTACCTGATTTGAAGAAGCCCAACTTAGCTCAATGATATACATCAAGGTGTATTTGATGTTGTTTTGAGTTGACATGTGCAGGTGAAGAAGTATTAAAGAATGCAGAAAAATATTCTAAGTCCACATGTCGACACCTGTAGAAATTGTGTCGACACTTCAGAATATTTGTGTCGACACTTCAGAATATCTGTGTCGACACAGAGAATGATAGTCGACCACATTTATGTCGACACTGGGAAGCAGTGTCGACACATAAAGAAAATAGTCGACTTCAACTATGTCGACACTGGGAAGCAGTGTCGACACATAAAGAAAATCGTCGACCTCAGCACTGGGAAGCAGTGTCGACACCGTGAAAGATAGTTGACCAGAGAAGGTTAGTCGACACCATGAAAGATAGTCGACCAGAGGAGGGTAGTCGACACCGTGAAAGATAGTCGACCAGAGAAGGTTAGTCGACACCGTGAAAGATAGTCGACTAGTGAAAGATAGTCGACCAGAGAAAGATAGTCGACTCACAGAAGAAGATAGTTGACGACAACTGTGTCGACACTGGGTGGATGTGTCGACACCAGAAGACTGTGTCGACACATATTGGCAGAAGTCGACTATGCTTGTGTCGACACCAGAAGACTGAGTCGACACATGTTGGCCGGATTGAAGATTGATGTGTCGACACCTGAAGGCTGAGTCGACACATGCTGAGTTCTAAATCTATAACAACTGTGTCGACACACAGGACTTGTGTCGACACACTGCAGAGTCTAGACCAAGTTATTTTATGAAGAAGCTGTGTCGACTTAAAGGCAACTTAGTCGACATCATCAAAGACTGTGTCGACACCAAAGTCACTTGTGTCGACACAGATAGACAGATTGGTCTCGACACTTTCTAACTGACTGTCTCGACATTTTGCTGTCCAAGGCTAAGGTACAAGAACTGTTTGAAGACTTGACAGCTGTGGGTTGCCACCGTTTAACTGAAGCTGTCAGACCTGTCAGAAAACAGTTAGAAACCGGATCAGCCAGTTACCATGAAGAAAGTTTATAAATAGACACATTCAGAAGGAATTATATAAGCAGCTAAGCTAAGAAAGATAACTGAAGAAGATCTAAGAAGAAGAAACAGAAGGATTACAATCCTGTTGTAGCTTCAATTCAAGAAAGATCTAAGCTCTAAAGAAGATCTTCATCAGTAGATCTAAGAAGAAGAAGAAGAAGTCTGAAGTATCAGAAAAGGCGTTGGATAGAGAGGGATCCAGTCATCTTGAAGAAGAAGAAGGAAGCCATCAGTGGTTTCTCAAGAAGCTGTTTGGAAATCAACTCAGCTAAGTTCAGATTCAAGAAGCTTTAAAGAAAGCTCAGATTCAGTTGATTTCATCAGCTGATCAAGAAGTGTCTTGTCCTCTTCTCTCTCAACAAAGGCAAGACATCAAAATATCTTTTCTAAATTTCTGTAGGATCTGTTTTCACAGATCTGAGTTGTAAGCCTGTGTTATAAAGGCTGAGTGTAGGAGAGGTGATCTCTGAGTGGTAGGGCTATTTGCCTGAGTGTAGGAGAAGGTTATTCTCTGAGTGGTAGGCCTTGAGGCAAGGCTGAGGTAGGGCTGTTGAGCCTGAGTTGTAGGAACCTATCCTGGTTCTGAGCTGTAGGATCTGAGGATCTGAGTATAGTGGAAGTTTGGCCGAATCTAGCATATTGCTAGATAGGTGAAGGGGGAAAGTGGATGTACCCAGACCTTGGGGAACCACTATAAAACATTGTGCAATCTGTGATGCTTAGTTGTCTGTGAATGCTGTGCTGGATGTTTTAAATTGCAATTGAATTCTGCCTAGATTTATAGACAAGAAATTAGAACCTATTCACCCCCCCCCCCTCTAGGTGTTTAGGTTGTCTTGAAAGTAAAACAAGTGGTATCAGAGGGAGGTTCCTCAAAAAGGACTTAACAGTCTGAGGTAGATCTGATAGGCAGAATCAAGATTCAAAAAGATGGGTTCTGGTGAGAATCATAAGGAGCTAGGGTCTATGAAATTACCCATATGCAAGAAAGAAATTTTTGGAATTTGGAAAGAAAGAGTCAGACTGTTTATGGAAGCATCTGACCCAAGGATTTACATCACAGTACAGGAAGGCCCCTTCATTCCAATGAAGGTATCAGTTCTTGATGCAAATATCCAAACTCCAAAGAGTTATTCAGAAATGACCAAGGATGAAATCATCTTGGCAACCATGGATAAAAGAGCTCAGAACATTATTGTTAGTGCCATAGATGATTCAACTTTTCAGAATCTGATTCACTGCAAGACCTCCAAAGAGATGTGGGACACATTGATTGTCTACATGGAGGGATCTGAAGAAGTGAGGCAGGACAGGAAATCTATGCTCAATCAGGAGTATGAAAGTTTTAGACAAGGAAAATCTGATAGCATAACTGAGTGCTACAAGAAATTCTATAGAATTGTGAATGAGCTTATGTCCTATGGAAGAATCTTCAGTACTTATGAATTGAATGACAAATTCTTGAGATCCTTAACAAAGGATTGGGACACAAAGATCTGTGCCATAAGAGAAGTGGCTAAATTGGCAGAGATATCTCCTCCCACCTTATTTGGAAAGTTGCTATCCTATGAAATGCAACTTATGGTGAGGAAGGAGGAGGAAAAGAATTCAAGAGGAGAGCATAGAGAAAAGACTGTGGCATTCAATGCTGAAGCCACTAGAAAGAATAGGAGGAAATCACCATCTCCTCCTAAGGAAGTTGCAGAAGATAGTTCTGAAAATTCAGATAAGGGTTCAGAAAGCTGTGATTCAGATGCAGACTTTGCTGCATTCACAAGGCAATTCCAAAGGTTCTTGAAAAAGAAGCAATGGAAGTCTAGGCCTTCCACATCACAGCAAGTTGATGACTATTATCAGAAGAAAAGGTCATCAAGGAAAGAGAAGAGCAGATCAAAGCCCAGCAAAGCCACTACTTCAAAGATTGTCTGCTATTGTTGCAATAGGCCTGGACATGTAGTGGCTGACTGTCCTAATAAGAGAAAGGAATCTTCAGACAAAAAGAAGACTTATCAGAAAGGAAAGAAGGAGAAATCCTTTGTTGCAAAGAAAGATAAGAGTCTAATAGACCAGTCAACTTCAAAGTCAGAATCTGAAGCTGAAGCATATATTGGACTATATGCCGCATCTGAAGAAGAGGAGTTTCTGCAGTTGCTAGACTCCATCAATGAACAAAAGGATCATCAGTGTATGGGGCTGATGGAAGGATCAGAAGAGGACATATGCCAGAATCAGTCTGGTCATAATAAGGTACAATGTCCTTCAATTACATCTGTTTGTTGTACAAGTGAAGAGTCAGCTACATCTGCATTAAGTGATGTAGATGCATCTGAATCTGAAGGAGATGTCTATCAATTGATAGACAAGTATGGAGATTTGTTGCATGCCCTTAAGAAAAGCAAGAACCTGGTTAAATCTCAGGCTCAGGAAATTGCTGAACTAAGGGTTACTACAACTGAGTTAGAGAAAGTTATTGATCAAAAATTAAATGAAATTGCCAAGCTGAAGAATATAACTATTATTCAGATGGGCACAATTAATTATACTAATGATCAAGTGAAGAGTCTGGAGGCCAGACTTAGAATTGAAAGGGATTTAGTGGCTAGTTACTCTAAGCCAAAATCTGTCTTACCCTTGATAGATGAATTTATCACTCAAAAGGGTAAGGCTGGATTAGGATTTAAAGGTAACTCCAGGGCTGGCAGATTCAAGAGGAAAGGCAAAGCTCCTGTTCAGCCACTAAATCTTTCAGTCCCCATAAAGTTTAGTAAGATGAAAGTGCCTTCTAACAAATATGATCATGAAGATATTCAAGGTCATATTAAGACTAATGTTCTGAAGAACAAGGGTGTAAATGCAAGCAGGCCTACCTATGGTTATAAACCCAATGGTTTTAAGAAATCAGTAGGTGAAGTTGCTGCAGCACCAGCAATGAACAGAAATTCTTCTGACAAGGATGTATCTAGATCTAGATACAATAAGTTTGAATGTTGGTGTTTTGGCAAGAAAGGCCATTTTACACTAGACTGCTGGTATAACACAAGTGTTATAAAGAACAAAAGTCTACCTGTTAGAAGAGGTTATGGTAGCTTTATTAATGCTAACCTGAACCAAGGACCCAAGACTTACTTGGGTTCTAAGGGTAAGTAATTCTGTGTTGCAGGTGAATCCAAGTAACCATGCCCCTATATGGTACTTGGATAGTGGTTGTTCCAGGCACATGACTGGAACAAAGGGGCTGCTGAAAGAGTATTCATCTGTCAAAGATGGACCTAAAGTGATCTTTGGTGGATCTGAAAAAGGAGTCATCAAAGGGTTTGGTAACATTTCTTCTAACCTAATTACTATCACTCAAGTGGCTTATGTAAAAGGTTTGAAACATAATCTAATAAGCATAATCCAGCTAAGTGATTTAGGATATGACATTTCATTTGTTAAAGATGGATGTCATATCAAGAGGTCAAGTGATCAAAAGATCATATTAACTGGGTATAGGAAGAGAAATGTATATTGTCTTAATTTTGAATGTGAGAATAAGGCTTCTCCCATCTGTCTTGTAGCTGATGACAATGCTTCTCATTGTGTTAAGTGGCACAAGACATTGGCTCATCTAAACTACAAGACAATTGGCCAACTCTTTAGCAAAGAGTTAGTGAGGAATGGACCTCAAATTAAGTGTATAAAGGAAGGGATATGCTCAACTTGTCAAAAGGGCAAGCAGACAAAATCCTCCTTTCAAAGTCTTGAAAACAAGGATTCTGTGAGGTGCTTATACCTTTTGCATATGGATCTTTTTGGTCCTATGCCAGTTCATAGTCTAGGTAGGAAGGTCTACACTTTTGTGGTTGTAGATGACTATTCTAGATTTACATGGGTGTTCTTTCTGAGACAAAAATCTGAAACCCCAAGTGTATTACTTAATTTTGTAAAGCAAATTCAGAATGAACTGGATAGTACAGTGGTCAAAATCAGAAGTGACCATGGTACTGAGTTTCAATCTGAAAGCATAACAAACTTGTGTAAAGACTTTGGGATTTTCCAAGAGTTCTCCTCACCTAGAACACCTCAGCAAAATGGAATTGCTGAAAGAAAGAATAGAACATTAATTGAAGCTGGTAGAACTCTATTGAGTGACACCTCTCTCCCAGAATATTTTTGGGCTGAGGCAGTTAACACTGCTTGTCATGTAATCAATAGGGCTACTATCACCAAAAGCCACAAAATGACTCCCTATGAGATTGTGAAAGGCAGAAAACCAAATCTATCTTACTTTAGGATCTTTGGTTACAAGTGTTATATACTTAATAATGGCAAGTCATATTTGACTAAGTTTGCTGCCAAATCCCAGGATGAGATATTTGTTGGGTACAGCACAAATAGTAAGGCCTATAGAGTCTTCAACTTGACCACTCAAGTTGTTGAAGAATCTGTGCATGTTGTGTTTGATGAAACAAGATTAATCAACTATGAGTTGTCTTGTAGATCAAATGACTCAACAGGTATAAGCAAAAGTATGGACAAGCTTTCCATTACTGAAGTATCAAAGGAAGATGGGGCATTGGAAAATGAAGGCTTCAGTCCAGGGGGAGAACAAGACACTATAGAAGCTGATAAAAATCAAGAGAATCAATTAAATGAAGGAGCTGGAGATGTTCAACCAGAAGGAAATCTTCCTCCAGCTACAAGACATTTAAGAGATCATCCAGCTGATCAGATAATAGGTGATCTAAGACAAGGGGTGCAAACTAGAAGCAGAAATCAAAACACAGTTCTACATTCAAGTTTCCTGTCACAATTGGAGCCTAAGAAGTTTGAAGAAGCTATCCAAGACCAGCACTGGATTGATCCTATGCAAGAGGAGCTGAATCAATTCAGAAGGTGCAATGTCTGGGAGCTTGTTCCTAAACTAAGAGGCCACAACATAATTGGCCCAAAATGGATCTATAGGAACAAGCTAGATGAAAGTGGAATAATAGTAAAGAATAAAGCAAGATTGGTTGCAAAAGGATACAGGCAGGAAGAAGGGATTGACTTTGATCAAACCTTTGCTCCAGTAGCAAGGCTGGAGGCAATCAGAATATTCCTTGCCTATGCAGCCTATCAAGACTTCAAAATATACCAGATGGATGTGAAGTCAACATTTCTGAATGGTGATCTTAAAGAAGAAGTATATGTAGAGCAGCCATCAGGTTTTGTAGATCCTCTTAAACCTGATTTTGTTTATAAGCTTAGAAAAGCTCTGTATGGGTTAAAGCAAGCCCCAAGGGCTTGGTATGAAACCCTGTCTACTTTCCTTATTGAGAATAAATTCTCAAGAGGAAAAATTGACAAAACTCTATTCCTTAGGGAATCCAAAGGCAAGATCATCTTAGTTCAGATCTATGTTGATGACATAATCTTTGGATCTACTGAAAACAACCTTTGTAAAAAGTTTGCCAAACTTATGCAAGGGAAGTTTGAGATGAGCAGTATGGGGGAACTGAAATTCTTCTTGGGACTCCAAGTAAGACAGACTGATGATGGCTTGTCCATATCCCAGTCTAAGTTCACCAAAGAATTGATTAAGAAATATGGTATGGAGTCATCCTCCACCATGAGAACTCCTATGGGAACAAGTATGCCTATATGCAAAGATGATGCAGGTAAACCTATTGATGAGACTTTGTATAGAGGAATAGTTGGCTCACTACTATATCTCACTGCTAGTAGACCAGATATTATGTATGCTACATGTGTCTGTGCTAGGTACCAAGCCTGCCCTAAAGAATCTCATTATACTGCAGTCAAAAGAATTCTGAGATATCTTAAGGGCACACCTAATCTAGGTCTTTGGTACCCTAGGAATAGAGATTTTCAACTAACAGGCTATTCAGATGCAGATTTTGCAGGATGTAGAGAGGATAGAAAGAGTACTACAGGTACTTGTCAATTCCTGGGAGGAAGACTAATATCATGGAGTAGTAAGAAGCAGACTAGTGTGGCAATTTCCACAGCTGAGTTAGAGTATGTTGCTGCTGGAAGCTGCTGTGCACAGCTATTATGGATGCAGCATCAGCTAAAGGATTATGGTATTCAAGTAAGTAGAACACCACTTTTGTGTGATTCTAAGAGTGCAATTTCAATTGCTAATAATCCTGTTTCTCATAGTAGAACTAAGCATATAGAAATAAAATACCATTTTCTTAGAGAACATGTAGAAAAAGAAGACATCTCATTGGAATTTGTGAAAACAGATTATCAAATAGCAGATGTGTTTACTAAGCCCCTAGATGAGACAAAATTCAATAAATTCAAAATTGAATTTGGTATGTTAACCATTGATTAGTGTAATCACAAAATCATCAACAATTAAGTTGAAGTGGTAACAAGACATTCAAGTGATATTAAGACACATTGAAGTAGTATAAAGTACTTTGTTGTACTTATAAGTTGTGATGAACAAACAGAAATTGGCTAAGTAAGATGGTGTCGACACATTCAGTAATTATGTGTCGACTCAGGGTAGTAATGTCGACAAGTCAGAGATATTGTGTCGACACAGAAAATATGTGTCGACACATAAGAATCTTATTGTCGACTTATCCAGGAATGTAGTGTCGACTTCACCAGGATAGTGGTGTCGACACCTACAGATTTTGTGTCGACACTTATACTAAGAGTCGACACAGAATTTCTGATGCTCTACTATATATCCCTAGTGTCGACATAACCGCAAATTGGTGTCGACACATAGTAGACGAACTTGTAGTCGAGACAATAGAAGCTTGTGTCGACACAATCCATCTGTGTCGACACTTATAGTCTGTTTTTGGCGACTTTTGATCTTCTTTAAACAGAAGGTATAAATAGGTCAAAAACTCATTCTGTCGACACGCTTACAAGGTTTTCGAAACCCTGTGTCGACATTCTCTCTCTCTCTCTCTTTCTCTCATCTTTCAAGCTTTCTCGACTGATCAATGGCGCCGAAGATTGAAGATAATGTTAATGAAGGATATGAGTTGGTGCGCCAGGCCTTTGCATCTGCCCCTCCAGATGTTCTTGGGGTTATCTCTCTCCTCTCCGACTCTGGTTTAGAATTTCTAGTCTCCGAACCTTCAAAGATATGGAAGAAGGAGGTGCATGAGTTCTTTACCTCTGCCTCTGTAAACTCTGAAAGTCATGAAATAAAATCCACAGTTCATGGCTCACCTGTGGAGATTACACCAAGTAAGATAAGAATAATTCTGCAATTACCTACAATTGAGAATGAAGAGGATGTCCCTGCTTCTAAATCTAGGGAGGCTCTTCAATGGTGTGGATTGGAATCCACCATGAAAATTGGAGCTGCGTTCAATCGGAAAGGAATGAATCAACAAGGCAAGTTCCTGTCAGAAGTAGTTGGAAAAGTTATTCTGTGCAAGTCAGGTGGACATGATAGGATTTCTGCCTATATGTTCAGCCTAATGACTAGGATTGTGTTTACAATTCCAACGGATTGGTCATCTGTAATTTTTGAAAAGATTAAGGAAGGGATCAAGAAGCCAAATCTGGCTAGGATAATGAGTATATATCTAAGTAAGGAGATTCCTGAGGTTATGCAACAACAACCTGGAACTAAAATTAATCACATGAGAAGGATGGACATGAGATTGTTCTCCAGATGGGATAGGGTACTGACCAAAGAGATGCCTGAAGTGGAAAGGCAGGATTCACCTAAGAAATCCCCAGGTCATGCTACCAGTACTGGGCATCCACAAGAAGAGCAAGTAAGACTGGAGGTTGAAGATTAGCCTGCATCTATACAAGTTCAGGATGCCACAATACCTGCAGTTCAAGAAGAAGAAGTAAGTATACCAGCTCAGCAAGTTTATTCACCTACACAAACTATATCTACTAATGACCAGGTACAGGTGCAGGGGGAGCTGGTGTATTTTCCTACAAGAGAGATTTCTAATATTTCTATTTTTGCACAGGTCCAGGGGGAGCAAGTGCTAGAAGATGCTCCAATTCATCAATCTCCAAATTTGAATACTGCAAATGAACAAGCCCAGAAGGAATATACTCTGGAGGAGTTATTTCCAAATGATGAAATAATTACTGATAGTCTGGAAGTGGAGCAAGAAATTGAGGGGGAGCCAGTGCATGTTGAGACTGTACAACATGGCACTGAAGCAGTTGTTTCTCCTCCTCCCAAAGAAAGAGTTCAAATTGATAGTACTTCTGATTCAGAGACTGAAGAAGCCAGGGTGGCTAAAAAGAGAAAACTTATGGTCTTTCAGAGAAGGAGCAAGAGCTATAAGCAGGCTCTACAGTCTACATCACATCACACTCCTTCTGACTTTGATTATAACAAGTTCTTGGTAGATTTACAAGTAAAATTGGATGAACACAGAGTAGCCATTGAAAAATATGTTGATGAGAACAACAAGTCCCTGCAGTTTGACTTAGCTCAAGATATAAAATCTATTAGGTTTGAGGTCAATATGCATAAGAAGGAAATGACAGATTGCTTCCATAAGGGAGGTAATGCTGTGGTATATCTGGCAAAACAACAACAGACTATCATCCCTAAGGTGGATGACATTGCTTTAAAGCAAAGCTATGTCTTGGAAAATCAGTTAAGAATGAATGATAATTTAATTGAATCTCATCATGAGATAATAGAGGAATTGAAAAAGATTGTTCCAGGCCTGCCTGCAGATAGAACAAAAGAAATGGAAGAATTTGATAAGAACTTTCAAGCTGCTATTGCTTCTGTTAAGACTGCAATCACTACCTCTCAAAAAGAAATATCTGACAAACTTCAAAAGTTAAAACCATTTTTTAAAGAGGGTGTGAATTATCTGGATGGCCAAATCAGATTTCAAAAGGAAGATCTCAGAGATCATGTTTCTAGAGAAGCCATAAAGGGGGAGAGGATGCTAGTTCATGCAGGCTCAGAGCACACCAAATGGGTGACCAATAGTATTCGAGCCACATTGGGATATCCCCCATTGTGTGATGATGCTATGGTGGCTGAGTCAGGAATACAAACAAGTCTACTTGAAGGCAATCAACCTGAGGTTGCCCAAGTCATTTACCCCCCTCCAGATTATGATATGATTGATCAGCAGGTTCAAGGGATGTATAGTCCTCCAAAGGAGGTTACTAATATTGTTATTGGGAAGGTTGATAAGCCTGAGGCTACTTTGAAAGACCAGCAAGATGCTCTTCTATCTAAGAAAAGGTTTAGAGAGCAGGCTGAACTTAAGCCAGACTTTGAGCAGTGGAGTCCTACTTCCAGAAATATAATACTCACTACATGGAAGGCTGTCAAAGACCAAGTGCAGGAAAGAGGCAAGTGGTACAATGAGATGGAATGGCAGAAGTATGAAGCCAGGCAAGAGGCCATTGTACAGTTTAGAAGAAAAGCCAAGCTGGGTAGGCTGCCTACAGATGCTCAGGAGCCAAGCAAGTACTTCCCAAAGCCCTTTCATTATTTTGAAAGGCAAAGGCTCAAGGAAGAAGCAAAGAAGAAGGCTGATCTAAAAGGCAAGAAGCCAGCTGAAGATTCTGAAGCTCCTATGAAGGCTCAAGTTCTATCTGGCAAAGGGATTGTCATTAAAGAGCCTGATCAGTCTTAATTTTTTAGTTCTTTCAAAGTATTTTGTAATGTTTTGATTAAATCATTAAATGTAATTCTCTGTATTCAAACATTATCAAGTTGTAAACAAAATGTTGTTTGGCATCATATAATGTTCATTCTGTGATGGGTTGTTTTTATGTTTTGTTTATATTAAGTATTCCTGTTATGTCATATATCATCAGTTTATACTTTTTATAAATGGTGTATATCATTGGCTATAGGGTTATGACTTATCCAAATAGGGGGAGATTGTTGGGTACATTGGAAAATGTGTACCTGATTTGAAGAAGCCCAACTTAGCTCAATGATATACATCAAGGTGTATTTGATGTTGTTTTGAGTTGACATGTGCAGGTGAAGAAGTATTAAAGAATGTAGAAAAATATTCTAAGTCCACATATCGACACCTGTAGAAATTGTGTCGACACTTCAGAATATTTGTGTCGACACTTCAGAATATCTGTGTCGACACAGAGAATGATAATCGACCACATTTATGTCGACACTGGGAAGCAGTGTCGACACATAAAGAAAATAGTCGACTTCAACTATGTCGACACTGGGAAGCAGTGTCGACACATAAAGAAAATCGTCGACCTCAGCACTGGGAAGCAGTGTCGACACCGTGAAAGATAGTCGACCAGAGAAGGTTAGTCGACACCGTGAAAGATAGTCGACCAGAGGAGGGTAGTCGACACCGTGAAAGATAGTCGACCAGAGAAGGTTAGTCGACACCGTGAAAGATAGTCGACTAGTGAAAGATAGTCGACCAGAGAAAGATAGTCGACTCACAGAAGAAGATAGTCGACCACAACTGTGTCGACACTGGGTGGATGTGTCGACACCAGAAGACTGTGTCGACACATATTGGCAGAAGTCGACTATGCTTGTTTCGACACCAGAAGACTGAGTCGACACATGTTGGCAGGATTGAAGATTGCTGTGTCGACACCTGAAGGCTGAGTCGACACATGCTGAGTTCTGAATCTACAACAACTATGTCGACACACAGGACTTGTGTCGACACACTGCAGAGTCTAGACCAAGTTATTTTCTGAAGAAGCTGTGTCGACTTAAAGGCAACTTAGTCGACATCATCAAAGACTGTGTCGACACCAAAGTCACTTGTGTCGACACAGATAGACAGATTGGTCTCGACACTTTCTAACTGACTGTCTCGACATTTTGCTGTCCAAGGCTAAGGTACAAGAACTGTTTGAAGACTTGACAGCTGTGGGTTGCCACCGTTTAACTGAAGCTGTCAGACCTGTCAGAAAACAGTTAGAAACCGGATCAGCCGGTTACCATGAAGAAAGTCTATAAATAGACACATTCAGAAGGAATTATATAAGCAGCTAAGCTAAGAAAGATAACTGAAGAAGATCTAAGAAGAAGAAACAGAAGGATTACAATCCTGTTGTAGCTTCAATTCAAGAAAGTGCTAAGCTCTAAAGAAGATCTTCATCAGTAGATCTAAGAAGAAGAAGAAGAAGTCTGAAGTATCAGAAAAGGTGTTGGATAGAGAGGGATCCAGTCATCTTGAAGAAGAAGAAGGAAGCCATCAGTGGTTTCTCAAGAAGCTGTTTGGAAATCAACTCAGCTAAGTTCAGATTCAAGAAGCTTTGAAGAAAGCTCAGATTCAGTTGATTTCATCAGCTGATCAAGAAGTGTCTTGTCCTCTTCTCTCTCAACAAAGGCAAGACATCAAAATATCTTTTCTAAATTTCTGTAGGATCTGTTTTCACAGATCTGAGTTATAAGCCTGTGTTATAAAGGCTGAGTGTAGGAGAGGTGATCTCTGAGTGGTAGGGCTATTTGCCTGAGTGTAGGAGAAGGTTATTCTCTGAGTGGTAGGCCTTGAGGCAAGGCTGAGGTAGGGCTGTTGAGCCTGAGTTGTAGGAACCTATCCTGGTTCTGAGCTGTAGGATCTGAGGATCTGAGTATAGTGGAAGTTTGGCCGAATCTAGCATATTGCTAGATAGGTGAAGGGGGAAAGTGGATGTACCCAGACCTTGGGGAACCACTATAAAATATTGTGCAATCTGTGATGCTTAGTTGTCTGTGAATGCTGTGCTAGATGTTTTAAATTGCAATTGAATTCTGCCTAGATTTATAGACAAGAAATTAGAACCCATTCACCCCCCCTCTAGGTGTTTAGGTTGTCTTGAAAATAAAACTATCAGTCACGCCCCTAGTCATGCCCGTGACATAGGGCGTGTACTGATCGGGTTAGCAAACGACTGGAAACGGTACAATTTGAGATCAATTCGGCAGTTCTGGGTAGGTCACACCCTAGGTCATGCCCGTGACATGGGGTGTGTCCTTGGGAAATGTTCCAGAATTGTCCCGGGAAGATTTCTAGAGAAAACTATTTTTTTTGAACTGGACATGCCCATATTCACGCCCTAGACACGCCCGTGTCTTGGGGGCGTGTACTTGTGAAACTCTCCAGAATTGTAGAGGACATCGTCGTCTTTCCGTTGACTGGTTGCACGTCTCGTAACTCTTCTTGGTTTGAAAGTTATGACCATTTGAAATTCAGCTATCCGCGACCAAAAATCATAACTTTTTAGAAAATGCCTCCAGATCTTGCGCATGGACATAAAATTTATATTTTAAGCCCAAATTGACCTGAAAAAGAAAAGAAAAGAAGTAGTATTAATATTAATCTAAAACTAAATAAATTATACTCTTTTATTAAATAAAAACTATACTAAAATAACTATATAAATTGACTTATCAAAAAAGCACATATTCTGCGGCTTGCGGAAGGAGTATGTGGCATTTGTAACCTCTATTCAAGGTTGGGCAACTCAGCCATCTCTGTTGGAACTTGAGAACCTGCTTGTTTCGTAGGAAAGTTTGGCCAGACAGATGGCTGGAGTCACTATCTTTGAAAGAGGTAGTGAAGCGCTCTTCACAAGCAAGAAGAAGAAGAGATGGGAAGGGAAGAAGAAGAATACCATTGTTGAAGATGAGCCTTCAAACTCTTATCAGCAAGAGAGGAGCGTTGCTCCTAAGAAGGACTAGAAGAAGAGTATGAAGTGTTACAAGTGTCATCAGCCAGGTCACTTCAAGCGTGACTGCAAGGTCAAACTGCATCTTGGGCATGCTGCAGGCAAGGAGGAAGCTTGCTCTAGTACTGAGGAAGTTGGAT
Source organism: Platanthera zijinensis (assembly GCA_039513925.1). NCBI lineage: Eukaryota > Viridiplantae > Streptophyta > Magnoliopsida > Asparagales > Orchidaceae > Platanthera > Platanthera zijinensis. The sequence goes on from CM077081.1 coordinate 77,967,851, forward strand.
GGGGTGGAGCTTTCATGACGAGAACTTGTGTCAGTGCCTTGTACACAATCGACTTCGAAGACGACTGGATCGTAGACTCTGGGTGTGGTCATCACCTCACCGGAGACAAGTCAAAGTTCTCCTCATTGCAAATTTACTCAGGTAACGAAGCTATTATTACTGTTGATAATACTGTTCATGCAGTAGAGAAGGAGGGGGTTGTGTCCTTGGGTAGTGATAAGGGTCCACTCACGTTAATGAGTGTGTATCATGTACCGGGCATGAAGAAGAACCTCTTCTCTATGACCAATACGGTAGACGCAGGTTATCACGTTCTGTTTGGGCCAACAGAAGTGAAGTTTCTTCGTAACATATCAACGATAAAGGCTTATGTTGCTCACATTGGGAGGAGAATAAAGGGCTTGTTTGTTCTTGCAACAAGCTCCTACGTTGATCGGATGAGGGCCAACGATAGCGCTGTTATTTGGCATGAGAGGCTGGGCATGTAGGGATGGATAAGCTGAAAGCTATGACAAACAGAAGCCTTATGAAAGACTTGCCTAAGCTATCATCCTTTGGGATGGTCACGTTTGTGTAGGGTGTCAGTACGAAAAGGCTCATCGCCATCCGTTTGATAAGTCACAAATGAGGAGCAAGAAACCATTGGAGTGTATCCATGGTGACTTGATGGGGCCAACTGCTACTGCTAGTCTTGGAGGGAGCAGATATATGCTTGTTTTGATTGATGATTACTCAAGATACACTTGGGTATATTTTTTGAAGGATAAGTCAGCAGCTTTCCAATTTTTTATGGAGTTCAAGGAGCTGATGGAGGGCCGGCTTTGCTTGCGAATCAAGAAGTTCAGATCAAACAATGATGGTGAGTTTACCTCTTCCGAGTTCTCTAACTTTTGAAGGAAGCAAGGCATCCAGAGGGATCTTACTTGTGCTCATACTCCACAACAAAATGGAGCAGCGGAGCGGAAGATCCGTCATCTGACAGAGACTTTCAAGTGCTGGCTTCATGCAAAGGGCATTCCCAGGTCTTTTTGGGTGGAAGGAATGGCCTGCACAACCTATATCATCAATCGGATGCCTCTGAGTCCGATCAACATGAAGTCTCCTCATTAAATGGTGTTCAAGGAAAATCCAATCATGGAACACCTTCGGGTGTTTAGATTAACTTGCTATGTGCATGTCTCGGATGCTTCAAGGACGAAGATTGATGCAAAGGCACGGAAACTTGTCTTTGTAGGCTATGATGAGCGGAAGAAGGGATGGAAGTACATGGATCCTGTGACGAAGAAGTCTTCCGTATCAAGAGACGTGGTCTTTGATGAGCTTACGTCGTATAGAGGAAGTTAGGTTGAGTTACCAAAGAGCAAGGTTGATGAAGAGCGGGAGGTTGCTGTTGAAGTTGTCCAAGAGGAGCTTGTTGTTTCACCAGCAGCTCCTATTGCTTCAAGCTCTGGGGCAGAGGCTTCTGGTTCAGGAAGTAGGAGGATAATTGCTCAAAGTTTGCTTAGAGACAGAGCTGAGCCTAAAGAAGCAATAGAGGTGGTGAGCAAGGAGCAGCCTCTTCAGAGATCAAAGAGGGTCATCAAGCCACCAGCTCGTTACTGTGAAGGGAATACAATTAATTTTGTTTCCTATTTCTTTACAGGCCCTCTTGATGAGCGAGAGCCTTCAAGCTTCAATGAGGCCACTGGAGTCAAGTAGTGGGAAGATGTCATGGAAGAGGAGATGGCTGCTCTTAAGAAAACTGAAACCTGGGACCTTGTGCCCAGGGTTGATGGCATTACTCCAGTGACTTGCAAGTGGGTGTACAAGTTGAAGAAGAAGGCTAATGGAAGCATCGAAAGATACAAAGCTCGTCTTATTGCTAGAGGATTATCACAACAGTATGGAGAGGACTATGAGGATACATTTAATCCAGTTGTGAAGATGACTTTGGTTCAGGTGGTGATCGCTTTGGTTGCATGCCAAGGAGGAGGATGTGGCAGCTTGACGTAAAGAATGATTTTCTTTAAAGGGAGATTGATAAGGACATCTTCATGGATCAGCGACTTGGTTTTGTCTCTGAAGTTCATCTAGACTACGTATGTAAACTCAAGAAGGCTCTCTACGGGTTGAAGCAAGCTCCAAGAGCTTGGTATGGGAAGATATCAGAATACCTCCAATTCTGCGGATATCTTGCTTCCAACTCAGATTTAAGCTTGTTCATCAAGAAGAAGGGGGAGATTCAGGTCTTGGTCCTGCTGTATGTTGATGACATGATCATCATGGGGAATTCAGAGGAGGAGATAGCTAGGCTCAGGGCTGAGCTGGCTATTCGCTTTGAGATGAAAGACTTAGGAGAACTTCATCACTTTCTCAATCTCGAAGTAAAGAGGAAGGAGAGCGCGATACTCATTTCCTAGAAAGGGTATGCGGATCGCATTGTGAATTGATTCGGCATGAGGGAAGGGAAGAGTTGCTCTACTCCTTTGGATTATGGGCTGAAGCTTCGACGAGATGAAGGAAGGATTCTTCCTGATCCCTTTATGTTCAGAGCTCTAGTGGGGAGCTTGATCTACTTAACGTTAACAAGGCCAGACATTTCTTACATTGTTGGCCGAGTAATTCGATTTATGGCAGAGCCAAGGAAGTCTCATCTGCTGGCAGCAAAGAATATTTTGAAGTATGTCAAGGCTACTTCTGATATGGGACTCTTTTATAGGAGGGACTCGGGCTTTTCTTTGCTAGGATATACGGATGCTGATTATGGTGGTGACTCGGATAATCGAAGATCAACTTCGGGCTATGTGTTCACTTATGGATCAGCTAGCATCTCATGGTGTAGCAAGAAGGAAGGATTCAGTATCCGTCTCTTCTACGGAAGCAGAGTACAAGGCTTCGGCCTTAGCTGCTCGTGAAGCCATCTAGCTAAGGAGGCTAGTAAAGGATGTCCATGAAGAAGTGCAAGGTTCTACTCTGCTCCGAGGTGACAATGAGAGTGTGTTGGGTATTGTATCCACAATTACCTGGATTTGAAGAAGACTCCAATCAAGCTAAGATGGATTCACAATGTATTTGACGATCTTCTATCAAGTTGTGCTTGCAGCTATTCCATGCTAAGTACACACCAATGTCAGGGTGCAGTGGGTCAATATACACGGGTCTGCGCAACGTAATCCCTCGTTGAGTAGATCAGTGTGTTGACTCACGTGTGTTCTCTCTATTGGAGTGTGCTTATTTTCAAGTACAGGGTTAAGGCAGATCAAGAGCAGAAGAAGGAGCAAAGAGGGGTCAAAGACCAAGTCTTCAAAGGAAGGAAGAGAAAATTCTTCTAAGTAAAAATCGACGGGAATCACTAAGTGATTCTCGCCGACTTCGATGAGAATCGTTAGTGATTCCCGCCGATTCGACGAGAATCAGTCTGCATTCCTGCCGACTTCGTCCAGCTATCAGTTTTCCAAACAGAAACTCTGCCAAGGAAGAATCGATGGGAATCACTAAGTGATTCTCGCCGACTTCGACGGGAATCGTTAGTTATTCCCGCCGATTCGACGAGAATCAGTCTGCATTCCCGCCGATTTCCTCCGGCTGACAAGGTTTCCAACTAGAATTCGGCCAAGGCAGAATCGACGGGAATTGTGAGTGATTCCCGCCGACTTTGACGGGAATCACCAACGATTCTCATCAATTTTTCCTTAGGCAAATTTTCTTCGTTTGCTGGACCAAACCACCTTGCCGTGCGCTGTTTAGGCCAGGGCTGGGATTTCTCCTTGTGGGCCCCACAACGGTCATTAAGGTTGGCTCTAGTATATATAGTCGTGTATTTTGAACATGAATAGGGATCTATTCTCGGAAATCAAAAGTAGGCCGAGCGTGACCTAGCGGATCGCGGATAACCGCCGATCGCCTGTAGCCGCTCGCAAGGAAGTCATCGCCGATAATATCCGATCATCTCTGATCTTTCGACGACAGTACCGAGGCAAGACGAGCATCTCACGCATCTGTCTTGAGATCTCTTGTCTCTTGATTCATTGAACGAGGTTAGTTCTTCATTCCGAATCGATTTAGACGATTGATCCGACTGAGATCGTTCATAGACCTTTCTTGCTTCGTCAAGAAGTTTGGATCTACAAAGTGTCATCACCGCATTCACTTGCCATCGCCGATCCTTTCAAGATCGTCTCCAAGAGAGAAATCCGGTTGTTGACTCTTCGTTACTTTCAAGAAAGCCTCAACGAATGAAGAAGGGCATCAGATTCTCCATAAGCGTTGTTTGTATTTTCTTATACATTCTATTTTGGTTTTGTTGTAAAGGAATTTTTTATTCCTAGTCTTAAGGGTTGGGTACAACCCGTGGTGGTTTAGTGGTGACTCCTTTGTTGGAAGGGTTCCTTCCGTAGTGTGAGGATTGGATTTCAATCCGTTTGTAGAAGTGACTGAGTCGTCTCTTGGTGGGAGATAGGTCGAAGGGGGAAAGTGGACGTACCCAAATCGGGGAACCACTATAACTCTTTGTGTATTTTTTGTGCTGTGTTTGTTAATTTGTGCAGGTACATTTAATTCCGCAAAAGACCGCACGACACCTATCCCCCCCATAGGTGGATTTAGTCGACACTAGAGAATTACAAGTGGTATCAAAGGGAGGTTACTCGTCAATAAGGTTAACACCTTGAGTAAGATCATGTATCTAGTGTCAAGAAGAAAACAAGACTCAAGCATGGAGCTATACACTGATGTCTATCCCCTGAGACTGTCTGCCTATACAAAAGAGTATTATCCTATCTGGAAAATGAGAGTTCAGTTTCATCTGGAAGCCATTAACCCCCGTGCTCTATTCATTGTGGAAGAGGGTCCCTTCATTCCCATGAAGTATTCTGACTCTAGAAAAGATATCAAATCCCTAAGAGTCCTGCGGAGATGTCTAAAATTGAGCTCTCACTATTAAACTTTGATTAGCTGGTTCGACAGATCATTTCTGATATTTAGTCTGGATCATCTCTTACGAAATTGGATAAGTGTAAGACTACAAAGTCCATGTGGCAAACTATCTCAGACCTCATGGAGGGAACGAAGACTACCGGGACTGAATGCCAGCAAGAGGATAAAGCATATGTGGGGGTCCTCATCTATGATGATGAAAGTCAAGAACAACTTCTCAATATCAGGGCTCCGATGTCTCTATCTGAGACTGAAGAAGAGATTGAGGAATGCAGTTGTGATGAAGCTGAAACCTCAGTCTCTACAGACCCTAACTCTAACCCTGATCCTGATCCTGATCAGCACAATCAGGATCAGGTATCTTCCTCTTCTTGCACCTTTCCTCTTGTATCTCCTGAATACAGGAGAAGTTCAGAGGTTTGTCCATCGATTGATGTAAGGGAAATTGACAGCTTCAATCAAAAGATTGAAACTCTTGATTCCCTTCATAGAGCCCTTCAGAAGAGAAACTCGCTTGTTGAGGAACAAGCTAAGGAAATTGCTCAGCTAAGGACCATGATTGACCTCCAATTGGAATCCATCAAGGTGAAGGACTCAAAGATCTCGGATCTAGAGTTTCTCTTAGAAACCGAGAAGAGGATGGCATCTAACTTTTCCAAGATAGATGCTATTAATAGAAAGGGAGAAAATGGGTAGATCTCGCGAATTATAAAATCGTGGAGAAATGGGGAAACTGTTTACAGACCTCCCACACCAAGTAGGAAGGGCATTCATCATTCCTTCAGGTATGACCATAAAAACAACTTTGGTCACTACAAGAATGATCGACCCTCAAGTGGAGACACCCATAGTGCAAGTGCTGTGATGGCTACCCATGAGAAAAAACACATGGCTCATTATGAACCGTTTGTGTTTATAGCCTCAGCCCCCTCACTTCATAACATTACTGGAACTATTTCTCGCAGTACATCTTACCACCCTAGCACACAGGGAAAGGGGATTGACAAACATGTAGCAAGCATCTATGGGGCCCCCTGATGTGTGCTAGCTGAAAAGAAAGCACCACCTCCAAGGCCTCAGGACACTCACCACATGTTCTCCATCCGCCCTCCCTCGAGTCTCGGTGGAAAGGGTAAATCTGTGAGCAGAACCTGCTCTGCCCCTGTCAGACCTAAGATCGTAACTAACTCAGTTAGTAGATCGGGTCAGAAAAGGAGATACAATATTCATGAGTGTTGGTGCTGTGGCAGAGTGGGTCACTTTGCTATTGATTGTTGGCGCAATCCTTCTGTGCCAAGGGCAAGGGTATGTCCACATCCTTTGGTAAGAGACAGCCTTCCTGACAGAAATCCTGCAGGAAGGCATGCTGTATTTTATGCTAACAAAAACCTAGGACCCAATACCTATTGGGTTCCTAAGGTAAGGTAATACTTTTTTGCAGGATAGTCTAGGTACCCATGAACATGATGGGACCTAGACAAGAGATGTTCCAGGCTTGCTATGGAATAAGTATATGAGATAAGAGATAATGCTGACAACAGTATCCTACTTGTACATGATACCCTTCGTATTTCAAATTGTGGATCCGAATGATCAACCTAATAATCCCAAGTACGCACATTCAGTTTCGAAAATTGAATCGCATTACATAGATAGATATATATATCCAAACACATATGTAGATTCCCCTTCAAGATTTACATATATATATATACACATCTGATATGGAAGGACACACAAGCTAATAACCGTATGATCCTTTTGTGGAAACTAATAAACTGTCAAAATCTTGATATGGTGAGAAAGTGGGTGTCAATTGGTCCGATGAGTCTCATGGGACTTGTACCAGTAGTTGCAACTACAATTATTACATTTTGAACTCAACAAGAAAAAGCCGGTGATTATTTCTAGTGTTAACCTTCCATGAACTCAACTTAGTTATCATGACATGAAAAATTGATATCCATTGTTTAAAGAAAAGAGGAAATGAACCATACCCTGCGATGTTGCGTATTCAAATAGGTTCCCTAGGTCATCACATATTCGCGGAAATCTGCATCTAACCCGTTGACCCGGTGGCCTTTAAATAGCGGAAATAGCGGTGAATTCCCGTCGATCGGTATAATCGAATAGAAACAGCGAAAGAGTCTCCCAACCATTCACATTCCTGTCGACCCTAGTCGAAACCCGTCAGCTCCTCTATGAATCTTGCAGAATCTAGCCTCCCCTCGCTTCGCAATCATCGATTCATTGACAACCGTCGTCTCCCGGAAACTCCGCGTTCCCATCATCGGCATCAGCTAAACGTGTGTGTCTCGCTGATCCATCGCCGGCCCTTCAGCCCCGACTCTCATCGGCCTAGGGATACTCTCCTCTCACAGCCTGCTATGCGTCTCCTTCCCTGTACCCTCCGTGTAAAAGGTAACTTCGGTTGCTCCCTTGAGATTCACCATTTTCAAGGATCACTCCCCCTTTAGTTCAGTTCCTACAAACTCTAGATTTGGATAGAGTTAATTCCTTGAGTGAAACTTTTTTAGGTTCATAATGGCTCCTCGAACAATGGTCGGGATCCTCACTGCAAGTGAGTTTGTTAGGACAGGCTTTGCCCATGCTTCTGATGAATTCAAGAACATCATCTTGATGCTATAACAAGTCGGGCTCTCCTTCATTCTCGAGCACCCATGCAAGATCCTAGACAAGGACGTTCTTGAGTTCTACGCAAACGCCAAGCTACGTCACGAGGACGCCCCGATAAAGAGTAAAATAGCAGGACTAAGGATCAAGATGATAGCTGCAAAACTATCACATCATCTCCAGCTCTCCAGCTCTGTACAAGAGGACTATCTAGATGAAAATGATCGTACGAGGACACTACTGTTCTGTGGATTAGCTCGAGGGACCAAGGCTATTAAACGCAAGGACATGAGCGAAGAAGGAAAGATCCTCTCAGATATCATAGGGAAGGTTCTGATCTGTAAACCTGGCTCCCATGATCATATTTCAAGTGACATGTTTAAGGTCCTGATGGCTATAGTGTGCAGAAAGAAATTCAACTGGGGGGCTATGTTATTTGAGAAGATAAAAGATACCCTATGTACTCCTAACTTCGGGAGAATCAGCAGTCTATACCTGAATCAAATGGACGGAGATCGATTTGATATGACTAAGGGAGTTCCCCTTCACTACCTAAAGAAGATGGACTCGAGCGTCTTTAACAGGTGGGAAAGAAGAATTTCCCAAGGGGGTGCGTTTGGAACACATGTGGATGAAGAAGACAGAGCACCAGAGTTCAGAAATCCTTCGGATGAGCCCAGTGAAGTTCCTTCTCTATTGCATGCAGAAACTGAGGGGGAGTCATTACCCAGCCCTTCTGCTGCCATCAGGATGGAAACCTGGTCTCAAATCAAGTAGACGTTGTCACTGATATTACACTCATCGCGAAGGATGCAGTGGAGACTCTCGCTACTGATCAGACTGACGAGGAAGAAGAAGAGGATGATGCAGAGAATATTACTGCTAGTGGGAATGATGTGGATTCCCCTGAATAGCAGGTTGCTGAGGAACTTGATGATGAGCAAGCTGGAAATGATATGGCCATGAGGGAGATTGATGTTGACCTCCCTTCTATGGAACAGATTCAGGTAAAAGTTCCTGATGTATTTGGTGCATCAGCTGAGGGGGAGACCTCCCAGCCTCAGGAAGAACCTGATACTATGCTGAAGGGGGTGATGAGTATACATGGAAACTTGGCAGATGCTACCTCTATCCCTCCACTGGAGACCGTAAATTTATCAAGCTCCACAAGTGTATCTGAAGAAGAGAATCCTGACTCACAGAGTCCTATCCCCCCAGAGCACGACCAGGCCATTCATCAGGATCATCCGCCAGGACCTAGCCTGGCAAATCACAGTGTAAATATCATTCAAGGTATAGTGGATGAATTGAAGACCGCCTTTGAACGATCTCACAAAAAGGTACTTAAACGAATTAAGCAATCAGAGGATCTGATGCTAAACAATGTTGTGGAGATAAATCACAAGCTGGAAAAGAAGGAACAGAGATTTGAAACTAAGTATGCTGAGGTCGGCACTGCCGTCAATCTTCTGATGCAAGGGCTACAGAAAAATACAGCTGACCTGGCAGTGGTAAATCAAAATGCTCACGTTGTTGCCAACAACATCAAATTATTCGATGCCAACATGGTCACACTCAACACGAATCAGAAAACCCTGCTGGACGATTTTACTCAGAATGTCAAGCATATAGATGAGTCACTGCATTCTTATACAAACTCAATTGCTCAAGAAGACAAAAAGGGGAGGATGAATATACAGCTAAGATGGCAGGGTTAGAGCAAATCATGGTCGAAAACTTCAAGCAATCAAACGAGTATGTTTTTGACAGTTGTCATTGGCTAGTTCGGCAAGCATCAGGTATACATATTCTAGTTGCTCCTACTAATGAGGTTACTACTGCTGCTGATGAGGTTGCAAGTGCTGAGGAGTTTCCTTTGAGTGAAGTTGATGCCAGAAAGGCTGCCAAAGCCGCTGCCAAAGCTGCTCACAGTGCAATGTTTGATCAAGAGGCCATTGCGAAAGGGAAAAGAAAGCTTCAAGAAGGAACTTCTACAGAAACTCCAGCAGAGAGTAAATTAAGAATGAAGGAAAGTGAAGTTAAGAATGAACGATGGAGTCCCGTGTCTAGAAGTATTATGCTGGATATATTCTTGCTACAATAGCGGGGAGATCTTAATAGAAATGAAGTGTACAGTCAGTATGAGTGGGAAATGCACAAAGAATATGAGGCTAAAAGAAACATATTCTTCAGGACAAACACTGTGCAGAATAAAGCTCCTCCCCCCAGGTACTACCCGAAGCCCAAGGAATATTTTGAAAGACAAAGCAAGAAGTACCTGGCTAAACAACTAAGAGATGCTGAGGCAAAGGAGTGATAGACTTGGAATCTAAACTTTTTATTTTTCAATATGTGTGTGCGTCTATTCTTGTAATGATAAACACTTTGGATATATATATATATATATATGATCACATACTGATTCAATTGTTTTTTTGAATGCGTGAAATTTTATTATTCTGATTTCTTGTCTCGCATATTTTTTTTATATATCTTTCTGGATGGTGTAATTCATCTTATCTAGTAGGATTTTGGCTTCTTCAAATAGGGGGAGATTGTTGGGTATTGTATCCACAATTGCCTGGATTTGAAGAAGACTCCAATCAAGCTAAGATGGATTCACAATGTATTTGACGATCTTCTATCAAGTTGTGCTTGCAGCTATTCCATACTAAGTACACACCAATTTAATGGTGCAGTGGGTCAATATACACGGGTCTACGCAACGTAATCCCTCGTTGAGTAGATCAGTGTGTTGACTCACGTGTGCTCTCTCTATTGGAGTGTACTTATTTTCAAGTACAGGGCTAAGGCAGATCAAGAGCATAAGAAGGAGCAAAGAGGGGTCAAAGACCAAGTCTTCAAAGGAAGGAAGAGAAAATTCTTCTAAGTAAAAATCGACGGGAATCACTAAGTGATTCTCGCCGACTTCGACCGGAATCGTTAGTGATTCCCGCCGATTCGACGAGAATTAGTCTGCATTCCCGCCGACTTCGTCCAGCTATCAGTTTTCCAAACAGAAACTCTGCCAGGGAAGAATCGATGGGAATCACTAAGTGATTCTCGCCGACTTCGACGAGAATCGTTAGTGATTCCCGCCGATTTGACGAGAATCAGTCTGCATTCCCGCCGATTTCCTCCAGCTGATAAGGTTTCCAACTGGAATTCGGTCAAGGCAGAATCGACGGGAATCGTGAGTGATTCCCTCCGACTTCGACGGGAATCACAAACGATTCTCGTCGATTTTGCCTTAGGCAAATTTTCTTCATTCGCTGGACCAAACCACCTTGTCGTACGTTGTTTAGGCCGGGGCTAGGGTTTCTCCTTGTGGGCCCCACAACGGTCATTAGGGTTGGCTCTTGTATATATAGTCGTGTATTTTGAACATGAACAGAGATCTATTCTCGGAAATCAAAAGTAGGCCGAGCGTGACCTAGCGGATCACGGAAAACCACCGATCTCCTGTAGCCGCTCGCAAGGAAGTCATCGCCGATAATCTCCGATCATCTCTGATCTTCCGACGACAGTACCGAGGCAAGACGAGCATATCACGCTTCTCTCTTGAGATCTCTTGTCTCTCGATTCGTTGAACGACGTTAGTTCTTCATTCCGAATCGATTCAGATGACTGGTCCGACTGTGATCGTTCGTAGACCTTGCTTGCTTCGTCAAGAAGTTTAGATCTACAAAGTATCGCTGCCGCGTTCACTTGCCGCCTCCGATCTTGTCAAGATCCTCTCCAAGAGAGAAATCTAGTTGTGGACTCTTCGTTACTTTCAAGAAAGCCTCAACGAACGAAGAAGGACATCGGATTCTCCATAAGCGTTGTTTGTATTTTCTTATACATTCTATTTTGGTTTTGTTGTAAAGGAATTTTTTATTCCTAGTTATAAGGGTTGGGTGCAACCCGTGGTGGTGGAGTGGTGAATCCTTTGTTGGAATGGTTCCTTCCGTTGTGTGAGGATTGAATTTCAATCCGTTTGGAGAAGTGACCGAGTCGTCCCCTGATGGGAGATAGGTCGAAGGGGGAAAGTGGGCGTACCAAAATCGGGAAACCACTATAACTCTTTGTGTATTTTCTGTGTTGTGTCTGTTAATTTGTGCAGGTATTTTTAATTCCGCAAAAGACCACACGGCACCTATCCCCCCCCCCCATAGGTGGATTTAGTCGACACTAGAGAATTACAGAGTGCTCTCAAACTGGTGAACAACCCAGTGTGTCATGCAAGGACCAAGTATATAGAGATCGAGCACCACTTCATAAGGGAGAAGGTGTTGGAGGGATCTCTTATGGTCGAGCATGTTCGAAGTGAAGATAACCTTGCTGACATCTTCACGAAACCGCTGTCGAAGGGGCCATTTCAGCGGCTACGGGGTCTACTGGGCTTGATCACCACTTCTCACTTCAAGGGGGAGTATTGAAATTTGTGAAGTAAAAGTGGGTGATCGGGTTGACCGGGCGGTCTGGGCGGACTGTCCATGCGGACTGATGGATCAGGTTGGCGGTCTGGTGTTGGCGGCCTGTAGTATGTTCTTGAGATTGACGTGCGGACTAGGTTTTGAGTCCGCCTGCTTCTGCGACCTGGTTTATCCCCAGTTTGTTTTGCGGGATGGAGCTTATCCACGGACTGCGCAGACTGGTTGCAAGTCCGGCAGTTGGTTGCTGGCTTGGCTGTGGGAGCCTTGTTGGCGGACTGTTTTGGGTGCTGGCGGACTGGGGCCTTGTCCGCCGAGCTCGTGCCAGAATTTTGGTTTGGACTTGTTATTGTTGGGTACATTGGAAAATGTGTACCTGATTTGGAGAAGCCTAACTTAGCTCAATGATATACATCAAGGTGTATTTGATGTTATTTTGAGTTTATATGTGCAGGTTAAGTATTGGCTAAAATACAGAAAAAGTTTCTAAGTCCATGTGTTGACACCAGAAGCAATTGTGTCGACACACAGAATATGTTAGTCGACATCAACTGTGTCGACACCGGTAGGCAGTGTCGACAAACAGAATAGATAGTCGACATCAACTATGTCGACACCGGGAGACTGTGTTGACACACAGAAGCAGAGTCGACATTAACTGTGTCGACACCTGGAGGCAGTGTCGACACACAGAATTCTTCGTCTACATCAACTGTGTCGACACACAGGACTTGTGTCGACACACAGCAGAGTTTCAACAAAGTTGATTGCTGTGGAATGAAGAAGTAATTGTGTCGACACAAAGAGGCAGTGTTGACACATTCTCAAGATACAGTGTCAAGAAGCTGTGTCAACATCAAGGCAGCTATGTCAACAGCACCAAAGTCTGTGTCGACACTTAAGTTACATATGTCGACACATATTTCCAGTTTGTCTCGACACATAATGACAGTCAATCTCGACGATTTGCTGACAGAGACAAAGGTTCAAGAACTGACCGGGGACTTGACAACTGTGCATTCCAACAACTTTAATGAAGGTGTCGGACATGTCAGAAGTTAGTTATAAACCGGATCAGCCGGTTACCATGGATGAAGTCTATAAATATAGATGGATTCAGAAGATGAAAGAGATGATTGATCATATACACAACTATAAAGAGATTGATCGTTGATCAAGAAAGTGCAAGGCACACAGAAGAAGATCTTCGTGAGAAGATCTAAGAAGACATACTGAAGTGATTATCCACTCAGATTTTGTCTAAGGTGAATTCATTCAGAATTCAGAAGGAACTTCAGAGGAATTGGGGAGAGAGGGCTCCAGCTGTTTTGAGGTCAAGGAGGAGACAATCACAAGTCTCTTAAGAAGTAGATCCTGAACTAATCTACTAAGAAGATCCAGATCCATATCTGGAATCCAAGAAGGAAGCTGGCAGTCAGTCAACTTCAAAGGAGATCAACCCTACTAAGTTCAAATTCAAGAAGCTTTGAAGAAAGCTAAGAACAGGTTGATTTCAGTCATCAGTCTCATCAAGAAGCTGATCAAGAATCCTCTTATCCTTTCTCTCTCAACAAGGGTAAGAGACCATCAAATTACTTATCAAATTCTGTAGGATCTTTTCAAAGATCTGAGTTATAAGCCTGTGTTATAAAGGCTGAGTGTAGGAGATTTTTATCTCTTAGTGGTAAGACTGATTGAGCCTGAGTGTAGGAGAATTTGTTCTCTGAGTTGTAGGCCTTGTGGCAAGGCTGAGGTAGGGCTGTTAGCCTGAGTTGTAGGAACCTTATAGGGTTCTGAGTTGTAGGAACCTTTAAGGGTTCTGAGCTGTAAGATCTGTAGATCTGAGAAGAAGGAAGAAATTAGGCCGAATCTAGCACACTGCTAGATATGTGAAGGGGGAAAGTGGATGTACACAGACCTTGGGGAACCACTATGAATCTATGTGCAATCTGTGATGCTTGTGTTATTTTAGATTCTGTGATTGCATATGATGTGTTAGCTGTAGGGATTTGAGATTTATCTTAAAGATCTGAAGTTATATTCTGCCTTAGTTTAAAACAAGGAAAAGAACCTATTCACCCCCCTCTAGGTATTTAGGTTGTCTTGAAGTTAATCGATCAGTTATAATCCGTAACAAGTCCTGGGTGTTCGCTGTCTGCAGTATCTGCTGGTTGACCAGACGGAGTGCCTGTTGGTCGTAGACATGTGGCAAACGGGTGTGGTGTCCGCAGTATCCGCAAGTCTGCTTGTTGACCGGGCGGTCTGTTCCTGTTGGTCGTGGACTTGTGTGGCGGACTGGTGCAGTGCATGCGAACTATCGTTGTGTCTGTCAGTTTTTGCGGATTGGCTTCTTGCCTTGGTGCCTGGCATTTTGGCTGATGTCCGGCCTTGTCCTTGCGGACTGGGTGGACTTCCTTGTGCGGACTGGCAATCTGGCAAGCATGTCTGCTGTGGCGGCGATCTTGCGTTGTCTTGCGCTTGATGGTTGTCGGGCTGGTCGCGAGTCCGGCATTGTTGGTGCGGACAATGCGGACTCGGCGGACTGTCTTGTTAGCTGCGATCAGGGGGCGGTTAGCCTATCTCATAAGGCGGTGATCACACTCCAACCCGCTCCTATAAATAGGACCCCCATGCACCTCATTTGTAACTGAGTGAACAGTAAGTTGAGCTCAGATTAATTGCTGCGGACTCGATTTTCTTATCCACACGGGTTGAGCAGGTTTAACGGGTTGTTGTTTGCAGGTGGCGCGGCTAGCACTGTGGAGTCAGGAGTTTGGTTCTGACTTCGGTCAGGTTCAGTGAAGCTCGCGGTTTGCAATCGGCGGCTTGCCAGTTTTTCTCTGCTTCATCTTTTCCAAGTTCAATAACCTGTCCGCCGGACTCGGCGGTTAGGAGGTCTGTTCTTCAGTTCGGCAGCAGCTTGCAGCAGTCAGCGAATAACAGTGTGTCTGCGCGACCTCGCGGTCTCGGCGGACTCCGTGTTCTATTCGTCATCTTGCAGCAGTTCGGGCGGTCTCGGCAACTTCGGCGGGCTGGGCGGTCTCGGCAGTCTCCGATTTTGTCTGCTCGGATTGATTCTTGTAATTTTTCTGTTTTTCATTGTGTACTGGCGAAATCATGTCTCGCCACGTATACCTCGCCCTATAAAGAAGATAATAAAAAATTTGATCTGCTTGTCTCTTCTGATTGCATCTGGCGTTTGAGCTTGCTTTTTCAGTTTCCGCTTGATGAATGTGTGATCTTGATAGCTCTGAGAATATTAATTTGGCGTCAGACTATCTTGTTGATCATCTTGAGAAAATTCAACACCTGCGACCTCTTTTGGTTCTCCCCCACCCCATTTTGGGGAATTTTTACAGAAACGGAAAGATGGGTACTAATGATGAGTTAAGTCAAACAAAGATGAGTCGTAAACATGAAGTAAAGAAATGCTCAAAGTGTGATATTTCAAACCAAAATGAAAGTTGTCACTAAGTACAATATTTGTTACTTTAATACTTTTTGTACAAGCAAGTAAACAATGTTTATAATTGCTAATGAATTTTTCTCTCAATAGGAATTCTACAAAATGAAGAGAAGTCGAATTCGAATCTAGCTGACATGAAGGATGGATCTACACGTACCATATTGAAGCCGAATCAAGGATCATGCATTTTTGTAAAAATTTAACTTAAATTTCCAAGTCGTAATTATGGGTATTATATCACCGATATTTGGGTGTTTTCATAGTTCTACTTATGGATGTTAATACCACTGACTTTTGCTTATATTTCAGAATTATAATTATGGGTATTATATCAGTGCCACCCTTTCATGCAAGTAACGTACTAACGTAGAATGTTTCTAAGATTTCTGCTTGAAATATTACCATTATCAATAAATAATAATTTTTTTTTATTAGATGGTGAAAATAGTTGACGGTGTTAGATTTAAGACATATTTTGAAAAAATTTATGGGAAATGAGAATGGGGTATACATTGTAAGACATGATTTACAATATAACCTGCAACAAGAAGTTAACCGTGCGGACAGATAACTGTAACCGCACTAGTCGCCAAACCGCCAGTCGAGTCCGCCGAGACCGCCGAAGCCGCCTATCCGCGGCTAACTGCGCGGACTGCTGTTATTAAAATGTTGAAGGAACTTGAAAGAAACCGCTGATTGACCAGGCAAACTGCTCTGCTTATCCCCAACTCAGAGGAAGAGATCAGGTCGCAGAGACCGCGACCTGTTGCTATCCGCTGACAACTATCCGCGAACTGTCCCACATCAAGCTTCCACTAGTTGCCTAGCTGCTTGATGTTAGACGCACAGCCTGCATAGAATCAACTTCCTTTGTCGCAGCGGTTAGAAAATCGTAACCGCAAAAACAAAGCACGATCTAGTTCTTACTGTTCACTGTTATTTATGACGAGTCGAGAACTCCTATTTATAGGTGTGAGGAGGAGTGTCGTCACCACCCATAGAGATAGGATAACCGTTTGTCATCCTGTCGACTAACACCATGTATCCGCACAGTGCGGATACCAACACCAATCCGCCTAGGTCACATCTGTCAACAAGGCCGGATAGAACCACCAGTCCGCCACGCCTAACATCAAACCATAATGATGGAGAACACAACACAGTTGGACTGCCAAACATCGCCACCAGACCGCACAACCCTACATAGACTACTTTTAGTCCGCGCAAACTGCAGCCCGCGACTAAAACAAAATCCGTGCCCAATCAATCTGCCGAACTCGGCGAACACCAGAAGCAGTCTGCAAACAGGCGGACTCGGCGAGCTAGACAACAAGCTGGACTTAGTCCCACAACCAAACCCACGATAGGCTTCGCGGTCTCCAAATAACCGCGCCAACTGATACCAAGTTTGCGCCCAATTTTAACAACACCAGTACGCCACCTTGCGAACTGCTCCATCAGACAGTGCGATCTCCAGGTAAACTAGTCCGCGCAACTGTGCCAACCTCCGCGATCAAAAACCAGACCGCAAGCACAGAAACGAGGCAGACACCGGCGAGCTCTAGAAGAGTCCGCAACAACCATTATGACGGACTCGACAAACTCCAGATGAGTCCATCACATTCGCGGTTAGCCAGCCCTAACTGCCCAGTTAACCAAGGATGCTTGCTGAACGAGACCACAAGAGATATCTGGATCTGCCAAAGGCAGTTTGCCAAAGTTGTTCGCTAGGCCACGACGGACTCTGTGGTCTGTGCGGTTTGACCAGTCTAACCGCCCAACTCCACTTTTACTCTCACTTCAACAATTTCAACACTCTCCCTTGAAATGGGAAGTGCAAATCAGCACGAGCAATCCTCGCAACTGAATAAACGGTCCCTTCAATAGTGGCTTCGTGAAGATGTATGCGACATTGTCCTCGCTCCGCACATGCTCATCCATCAAAGATCCCTCCAACACCTTCTCCCGAATGAAGTGATACTCAATTTTTATATACTTCTTCTGCGCATGACAAACTAGATTATTGACCAGTTTGAGAGCACTCTTGTTATCACTACAAAGCAGAGTAGGACATCGCACCTACTCATGGATGTCATCCACTAACCTCCTAAGCCAGATGGCTTCCTGAGTAGCCAAGACTAAAGCCTTGTATTCTGCCTCTGTAGTGGAGACGGACATCGAATCCTACTTCTTACTACATCAAAAAATAGTTGTCGATCCCGTGAAGAAGATGTAACAAGACGTCTACTTCCGATCATATGTATCTCCTCCATAATCAGCATTTGTATACACATAAAGACTGAAGCTCGTGTCCCTCTTATAAAAGAGACCCATCTCTGAGGTAGACTTAACATACTTCTGAATTCCTTTAGCTGCCACCAAATGAGGTTTTCGTGGCTCCTCCATATACCGACTAACCTGGACGACCACATAGGCAATATTCGGCCTAGTAACAGTCATATATATAAGACTCCCCACGAGAGTCTGGAAAATTAAAGGGTCTGTAAGAACCACTCCCTCATCCCGTTGAAGTTTTAACCTGACCTCCAAAGGAGTAGAATTGCTCTTATACTCCCGCATACCGAATCTCTTGTCGATTCTCTTTGCATAGCCCTTCTGGGAAACAAGCACGTTGTTCTTTTGTCTCTCCATCTCGAGCCTAAGAAAATGGTGGAGCTCACCCAGATCCTTCATCTCGAACCGAATATCCAGGTCAGTCCTGAGCCTAGTTACTTCCACCTCTGAGTTCCTCATGACGATCATATCGTCAACGTATAACAGAACGAGGACCCGAAGCTCCCCCCACTTCTTAACGAACAGAATGGAATCTGAGTATGAAGCAAAGTAACCGCGGAACTTGAGGTATTCTACGATCTTCCCATACCATGCCCGAGGCGCCTGCTTCAGACCATAGAGGGCCTTCTTCAACTTGCAGACATGTCCAGGATGATCTTCAGATACATAACTTGATAGTTGCACCATGAAGATATCCTTGTCAATCTAATCATAAAGGAAAGCATTCTTTACGTCGAGTTGTCAAATCTTCTATCATTGGCAAGCCACTAGGGAGATCACCACCTGAACTGAAGTCATCTTAACCACTGGATTGAATGTCTCTTCATAATCCTCCACGTACTACTGTGAGAATTTCCGAGCTACAAGGCAAGCCTTGTACCACTTGATACTGTCATCAGCCTTTTTCTTGAGTTTATAAACCCAATTGCATGTAATAGGAGTGATGCCATCGATCTTGGGTACAAGATCTCAAGTCCCATTCTTCCTGATGACGTTCATCTGCTCATCCATGATATCTTTCCACTCCTTTATGCTAGTGGAGTTCTCAAAGCTCGAAGGCTCCCGTTTATCCAAGGGACCTGCAAAGAAACATGAGATGAAACTCACCATGTTCTCATCCCTACACCGAGCTGGTGGAATAATTGTCCTCTTAGACCTCCGCAGGGCTTGACCATGATCCACCACTCCCTCTACTTCTTCTGACCCAACTCTGATCCCGGGCATACCAGGAGCTTCACTCCCCCTACTTCCAAATCCAGAAGCCTCCGCCCATTGTTAGATTTCACCGGAGCACCTGGTGATACAGACAACTCTACGAAAAGATCCCGAGCAGCTTCTCCTTGGCCCCCGTCTGACCTGCTCTCCTAAAGCTCCACAAACGAGCTACCCTGATACGATGTAAGTTAGTCGAAGATAGCGTTTCTTGAGATGACGAACTTCTTCATTGCAGGATCCATGCACTTACATCAATTCTTTTGCTCATTATAGCCAACAAAGAATAGTTTATGTGCTTTCACATCTAGCTTTATCCTGTGCGCATTTTGAACGTGCACGTAGCAGGTAGATCCGAACACCCGAAGATGTTCGGCACTGGGCTTCTCTTTCAACAGCAACTCGTGAGGAGACTTCATGTTGATCGGATTAAGAGGCATCATGTTGATTACATACGTCGCACAAACCACTCCCTCCGCCTAGAAAGCCCAAGGAATGTCTTTGGCGTGAAGCCAGCACTTGCAGGTTTCCGTCAGATGACGGATCTTACGTTTTGCAATCTCGTTCTGTTATGGAGTGTGAGCACAAGTAAGCTCCCTTTGAATGCCGAACTTTTTGCAAAAATTTGAAGAACTAATGTGAAGTGAAATCTCCATCATTACCAGTTCTCATCTTCTTTATTCGCAGACCGAGCCGACCTTCTATAAGATCCTTGAACTCTGAAAGTGAGGCTAAGATCTATCTCAACTCTAGAGGGGGGGTGAATAGAGTATTTTAAAATAATTTTTCACAGTTGAAATGAACAGCACATATAAAATTTAATTTATGATATAGTGTAGAGTGCTAGTAAAAATGTTAAAAGCTAAGAAGTAAAAAGCACAGCACACAGCAAACAAATCACACAAACAAACCAGAAGACACAAGGAATTATAGTGGTTCCCCAAAAACCTGGGTACATCCACTCTTCTACCACCCTTGGTAGGAATCCACTCAGGATGAGTTGATCAGGTGTCCTGACACCAATGAGCTTTTGATAAGGTGTCCAAAAACCAAAACTAGATTTTTTGATAAGGTGTCTTGCCACCACTGAGTTTTGACAAGGCTCTCAGAACCAGACAGAACTTTTGAAGGGAGTTCAAGAACCCTTTTACAGCAGGAAAAGAAAAATAAGAATGAAGGGTGTCTTCTCTGTTCTCAATCAAATGAGAGAAGCACAAGTGGATTGATGAAGTCAAAGCTCCCCCTGAGATGTAGAAAGGTTCAGGAAAAGAAGCTTTGCTCTAGGGTGATAGGTCTTCAAAACTTTGATCTCCAGCACAAGATGGTTTCAGCAAGAAGGCTGAAGGTGAGGTGTCTGGAGTAATGAGATTGTGAACACTTTTCAGTCAGCAAGAAGATTTTTGAGTCACCGTTCTTCTGTTGTTCTTCTGCTATCAGTATATTCTATTCTGTGTGTTCACTTCTGTGTGTATTCCCTAAAAACTTAATAACACAGAAGAAAGGAATAATAAATTTTCTGACGATTCCTTGTCCAAAATTAGCCGTTGGGAGTCATAAATGTCTTCCAAAAATAGTCTTGTCTTCTAGAGGAAAGTCCAGCAAACATTCTCTGAATAATTCTTTGAAACTTGCTCCAGAATTAAAGACAAATGGCTGGGAGATCTTCTGACATAAATGCTGATAATATTCAAAAACATTCCAAAGAACAGCAGCATTTGAATTCCTGAAAGCGTCGATCTCTCCAAAGAAAACGTCGATCTGAGCTCTACGATCGTCGAACTGAGCTCAGAGATCAAATGGACAAGCAGACAGAAAACGTCGATCTGAGCTCTACGATCGTCGAACTGAGCTCAGAGATCAAATGGACAAGCAGACAGAAGACGTCGATCTGAGCTCTACGATCGTCGAACTGAGCTAGAAGATAGTAGAGGGGAGTTCGACGACTCAGCATAAGCTAGACAAAAGCAGATAGTCGATCTGAGCTCGACGATCGTCGACCGGAGTACGACGATTTATTGAAGATGAGCTCAGAGAGCGTCGAACGGAGTTCGACGATTCGTCGACCTGAGCTCGACGAAAATTGCCTTAGACTAAGCTCTTCAACCTTGATCTTGGAATGATCCTAGGGGCAGCTTCAAACCTAGGTTCTAAGACCTAGACTCATTCTAATGTTGACCTTTTCAACTATACAATTAGGTCAACTGGGATTCCTAAGACAAGCATAGTGATCCTTACCCAGATTAGTAATAGGGTGTTCCAACAATCTCCCCCTATTTGGGTTAGGATTACTATTTACAGATAATCATAGGAAATGAAAAGCATACAACAATACATAAGCTAATACAAAATGCAGAGAAGATATATAGCAGTAAAGCAGATCACAGATAAATATCAGCAGATGTCCAAAGGTGGATGAAATGTTTAGCTTACACAGTTCACTTCCTTTCAGATCCCTTTTTAAATAAAATTTCTCTATTTGGATTCTGACTTTCTTTCTTTGACCTTCTATCATCCTCTGCACCTAGAGAAGTTTGAGATTTGGGCCTTGGAACAATAGCCTCTGGGTGCAGCTTCATATAATCTTCTGGATTGAAGAATTTCCTTGATGCATATCTTTCCAGTTCTTTCTTTCTCTGCTCTGATAAGGTAGTTATGTTTGAAGTATCCTTTCCTTGTTCTCTGGCCTTTTTTATTTGATCAAGGGCAGCCAATTCTTTCATTCTGGCTATCCAGGATACAGGGTTGTTCTCAGGGTCTTCAAAAGGAATGGGAGGTTCATATCTGTTGATGATTTCAGAAACAGTAGAAGGAGTCCTGGAAACAATAGTGTCTTTCAGCTTGTAAGGAAAAGGACCTGAAGAAGGGTCAGGGAGACCTTGTCCTTCCCTTTGATAGAATCTTTGTTCTCTTTGATTTCCTCTGTAATTACCCCTTCTGGGTTGATATCCTTTTTGATGCTGTCCCCTTTGATATAATCTTTGATAATGCTGGGAAGAGCTGTGTCTGGAGACTGGAGCTTGAGGGGCTGAACCTGAGCCTGAATCTGGAGGAGGAGGAGGAGGAGGCTGATATTGAGAAGAACCCTTTTCATATTTGTCAAGCTTCCTCTTCTTCTTCATAGCTTTCAGTTGATTTTTGGAATATTGCATCCAAGGCTCAGAGATTGGGCAGTCATGCAGAATGTAGTATGGAATATCATTTGAGTCTTTGGCTTTGGCAGGAGGGACTGACATCATTGCTTTACTTCTGGCTTTTCTCTTCTTGGCAATAGTTCTAGCAGAATCATCAGAATCAGTCCTGTATTGGTCACTCTCAGAACTTTGATGTTGATCATACAGATCATCAATTCTTCTGATAAGCTCTTCTTGAGCTTTAAGTTTTGCAGAAACATCAGGAGCAGGAGGAGAGGGAGAAACAGCAGAGCAGGCAGAAGCAGTTTCATCAGCATCAGTTGCTGGAATCATTTCTATGTCAGCAGTAGCATCAGCAGCAATTTCAACAAAAGGAGGCACAGTGGCCTTAGTAACAATTGAAAGAGGCACAGTGGCCTTAGTATCAGCATCAGAGATATCCACAGCCTTCCAGGATTTGATGTAGGAATCAATATGGCTTGGATCACAGGTAGCTATAGGCACAATGTCCTTAGACAAATCTTCAGCAGGAATTGCAGGCAGACAACTGAAATGGACTGTATCAAATATAGATAGCAGCCTCTGCAGATTCAGTGCAAAAGCACATCCAAGAGCTGGAGCTGGAGCAGACATAATATCAGCAGCTGGCACAACCACTTCTTCATAAGGCATCTCCCCCTGCCTTGGTTCAGAGAAAGATGAATCAAGGCACACAGAAGATGGGATAGCCAGGGAGGAGGAAAGGAAGGCAATCTTGGTAGACAGCTCCTGTACTTGCTTTAGGAGTGGAGCCAGGGAAGACTCCAGTAGAGATGTCAGCTTGGGAGCTAGCAACTCATATAGCCTGTCTGCCAAAATAGGAATATCTACATGCTCAAGTGGGGCTTGAGCAGAGGTAAAGGCAAAATTAGATGGAAGGATGGTGGCTGAAACTGAAATTGTGGAGAAAGGTGGAGAGGGAATGGTTGGTTCAGAAGATGGAATAATGGAGATAGAGGAGGTTGAGGTGGAGATAGGGGAAGTAAGAGATGGTGTGAAGGAGGGTTGAGAGAGAATGTCATGGAGCAGTTGTTGAAAGGAGGAAGTGGAGGGTGGCTCAGGAGGAGTAGAGGGTGAATCATCCATGAAGGAGTCATCTGTAAGTGAGAAGGATGGAATGGTGAAGGTTGAATAGGAAAAGAGAGGATGGAATTCCTCTGAGGTGGATAGAGGAGGGGATGGCATAGGTGAGGAAATGGTAATTGGGGATGAGATGATTATGGTGGATACTGGTGGTGAGGAGGTGACAATTTGGGTGGTTAGGGTGGTTATGGCTGGAAGAGGGGAGGAAGCAGGCAGCTCTTCTGCTGAAGGAGTGACTAAAATAGTCCTTGTGCCTGAATGAAGTGTTGCAGCAGCCCTGGAGGGGTTTATAATCTGCCTGTCCCATTTACTGAAGAGGGCACAGGAAAGCCTCTTGGATGCATTGATAAACATGCCAGAGGAGGTTAATAGGTCAGGGCACCTGTTGTGCAGAAAGACCCCTAAGATTCTTCCATAACTAACTGCATTCTTGTTGATCTTCTTCTTAATCAGAGTGAAGAAGATGGAGCCCCAGTCCAGGTGTTTCTTGTCTAATAAGGCTCCCATTAGGCAGAACTGATATCTGGAAATGGTGTCATGGGCTGAATGCTTGGCCAACAGCACCTTCCCAACTACATCAGCCAGGAATTGAAATTCGATTGCCAGATTTTTCTTCAGCAGCTTATTAGGGTTTACTGCATTGTGACCCATCCTATCCAGCATGGTGTCAAACTCCTCTCCAGATAGTTCAATGGAGTCTTCTCCAGTGCTGAGTTGAAAGACTTCTGTTAGAAGAGCCGGGGATAGAAATACCTGAGTCCCCTTAATGGTGTCGACAACAGAATTCTCAGACTCGTCTGTTGCGGTAAAACACCACTCTTTTATCTCTTCTGAGGCGATCTTCATCCTTGTAGTCATTATTGGAGTCAGCTGTTGTTCTCGGAATAAGTTTAGGATGTCCTTGAAGCGCTGGTCGCTTCCGTCGAAGGAGTTTATGTCGATGTCAAAACCTGTGTCGAACTTCATCTTAGCAAAAACAGCACTCGATTCAGCCATATTCACCTGCAACAGAAAACCAAAAACGACCAAGCGTAGAGAATTTGGAGGGAAAAGAAAGAGAGTTGCAGAGTATGAAAGCGCAAAGGGAGAACGACGGCTGAAAGAAAGATTTTATATTAGGGTTCGACGCGAAAAAGGAAAATCGTTAAGCTCAGTTCGACGAAACGTCGAGCTCAGCTCGACGATTTGGGCTACAGAGGGAATCTGAAGAGTCTTCAAAATCGGCGATCTTCGTTCAACGATGTTGAAAAACGTCGAGCTCAGCTCGACGGCCTCTGATCAGAAGGAGAGAAAGCCTAGCTCTAGCGAGGGCTCTGAACTCAGATCGACGACTGCAAAAGCGTCGATCTCTGGTCGACGATTTTTGGAAAATCGTCGATCTCTGTTCGACGATTTTGGGGAAAATGTCGAGCGCAGTTCAGAGTCTAAACTCATTCTACAGACACAAAAAGAGGGAAATTTTTGACCTAGTCTTGGTCTGTTTTAGCTTTTCAAAATCTTGTAATTTAATTAAGGCTTCCTCCATCTAATATACCTAACTGATTTAGGAAGAAACTGTGTTTCTTTTCATCCAAAGGTTTGGTGAAAATATCTCCCCTTTGCAAATCAGTAGGAATATATTGAATTTCAATTTTATTTTTCTCTACATTATCTCTTAGAAAATGATGCCTAATTTCTATGTGTTTTGTCCTACTATGGAGAACTGGATTTTGTGCTATAGAGATAGCACTAGTATTGTCACAGAAAATTTTAGACTTCTCTATGTTGTAGCCATAGTCTAAGAGCTGATTCTGTATCCACAATATTTGTGAACAGCAACTGCCTGCAGCCATATACTCAGCTTCAGCAGTTGAAGTTGACACAGATGTTTGTTTCTTACAGAACCAAGAGACAAGTATATCACCAAGGAACTGACAGGTTCCACTGGTGCTTTTCCTGTCTATTCTGCATCCAGCATAATCAGCATCTGAGAATCCAGTTAAATCAAATGCTGAATCTTTTGGATACCAGAGACCTAGATTTGGACAACTTTTAACATACCTAAGAATTCTCTTAACTAAGATTAAGTGTGACTCTCTAGGGCTAACTTGGAATCTAGCACAAATACATGTGGCAAACATTATATCAGGCCTACTAGCTGTAAGGTACAATAAAGAGCCAATTATTGCTCTATATGTTGTCTGATCAACAGGTTTCCCATGTTCATCAGCATCTATTACAGCATTTGAGGGCATGGGTGTTTTCATACATGATGCATCAGACATACCAAATTTCTTAACCAGCTCTTTTGCATACTTGGTTTGAGAAATAAATATGCCTTCAGCATATTGCTTGACTTGTAGTCCTAAGAAGAAGGATAGCTCACCCATGCTACTCATTTCAAATTTAGAGTGCATAAGCTTGGAAAACTTTTTGCACAATTTTGAATCAGTAGAACCAAAAATAATGTCATCTACATAAATTTGCACTAGCAGGGTGTGGGACTTATGGGTTCTAATAAAAAGAGTTTGGTCTACTCTCCCCCTAACAAAATCATTTTCTAGAAGAAAGCATGCTAGGGTCTCATACCATGCTCTAGGGGCTTGCTTGAGACCATATAATGCTTTATGCAATTTGTAAACATAATCAGGGTGAGTTAGAGAGATAAAACCTGGAGGTTGTCTAACATAGACTTCCTCTTTGATGTCCCCATTGAGAAATGCACTTTTTACATCCATTTGATACACTTTGAAACCTTTGTGGGCAGCATAGGCTAGGAATATCCTGATGGCTTCCAGCCTTGCAACTGGTGCAAATGTCTGATCATAGTCTATTCCTTCTTGTTGAGAGTACCCTTGAGCAACTAGCCTTGCCTTGTTTCTGACTATAACTCCTTGATCATCCAGCTTGTTCCTGAATACCCACTTTGTTCCAACAATGGGATGATCCTTTGGCTTAGGCACTAGTTCCCAAACCTTGTTCCTTTCAAATTGATGCAACTCCTCTTGCATTGCAATGATCCAGTGTGGATCTTGCTCTGCATCTTGAATGGATTGAGGCTCAATTTGAGATAGAAAGCAAGTGTGCATCAGGTTTTGGTTGACCTGACTTCTAGTTTGCACACCAGCTGAGATCTCTCCAATTACTTGGGTGATTGGATGATCTCTTGTTGTTACTAAGTCAACAGGGAGTGTTGATTGTTCACCAGCCTGTGTTGTTGTCTCCTCTAGTGGAGCAGCAACTGGCTCTTCAGGATGATTTTCTTCAAGATGTTGAACTTCTTCTTCATCATCACTGCTCTCATTCTTTTCAGCAACTTGCAGTTTGTTCAAGTCTTCAGCTAGAGAATGTACCTGCAGAGGTTCTATGGTAGAAGCATTCTTCTCCTTGAAAGACATGTTAGCTTCATCAAAAATAATATGAACAGATTCTTCAATTTTACAGGAAGATTTATTATAAACCCTATAGGCCTTGCTGATCATGGAGTATCCCAGAAACACTCCTTCATCAGCTTTAGCTTGGAATTTTGCTAGATATTTCTTGTCATTATTATGAATAAAACAAGTGCAACCAAAAACTTTGAAATAGCCTATTTTAGGTTTCTTCCCTTTGAGCAATTCATAAGGAGTCTTGCCCTTCAGCTTGTGTATCAGGCTTCTGTTCAACACATAGTTGGAGGTGTTCACTGCCTCAGCCCAAAAGGACAGAGGTAAGTGAGCATCTGCCAATAATGTAGTTGCAGATTCAATGAGTGTTCTATTTTTCCTTTCAGCTACCCCATTTTGTTGAGGAGTTCTAGGAGCTGAGAAAGTGTGCCTGATCCCTTCACTCTGACAGAACTCTTGCATGAGAAGAGAATCAAACTCTGTCCCATGATCACTTCTGATCAGGGCAATGTGAGTGTTGAACTCAATCTGAATGCATTTGAGAAAATCTGTCAAACACTTGAAGTTATCAGACTTCTTCCTCAGAAAGAATACCCAAGTGAATCTTGAGAAGTCATCTACAACCACTAAAGTATAGGACTTCCCTCCTAGGCTTTGCACAGATATGGGTCCAAAGAGATCCATGTGCAACAGGTACAAAATCCTAGGTGAATCACTCTTATTAATTGATTTAAAACTACTTTTAGTTTGCTTGCCTAATTGACAGGCCTTGCAAAGTCCTTCCTTCTTGTAGGGACCAGAAGGTAGTCCTTTAACAAGGTTGTCTTTAGATAGCTTAGCAATGGTTCTAAGGTTAATATGTCCTAGTCTCTTATGCCATAACACATTAGATTTTGAAATGGAATTAAACAGGCAAATATCTACCACTGGTGAATGAAAATCCACTAAGTAAATGTTACCTCTTCTGTTACCTGTCAACACAGTTGTGTTGTCCACAGACTTGACTTCGCATATGGCTTTGTTGAAGGTTACTTGATATCCTTCATCACACAATTGACTGATACTTATCAAGTTGTGCTTGAGTCCTTCAACATATGCCATCTTCTTGAATGTGACTGGGCCAATTTTGACTGCACCATATCCTTTTGTAGTTCCAAAGCTTGAGTCTCCAAAAATTACTTTGGGTCCAAGCTTGGCTTTGAAGGAAGTGAAGTTGTCCTTGTCTCCTGTCATGTGCTTTGAGCAACCACTATCCAAATACCATTGATGGTTTGATGCTGGATAGGTCTTCACCTACACAAAAACAACTTATTTGTTTTTGACCCAGTTGACCTTGGGCCTAGGTTGATATCCCTTGAATTCTGAAATAAAGGACATCCCAGGTTGATCCTTATAACCTTCAGGATGGTATCTCCTAGGAGGTACTAT
Source organism: Platanthera zijinensis (assembly GCA_039513925.1). NCBI lineage: Eukaryota > Viridiplantae > Streptophyta > Magnoliopsida > Asparagales > Orchidaceae > Platanthera > Platanthera zijinensis. The sequence continues at coordinate 77,995,833 of CM077081.1, forward strand.
CCATTCAGTATAGGTATTAAAGCCTTGGGATGTGGAGCTTCTAGGATTGAATCTGAATGTGTCATTGAAGGTGTGTTCACAAGCCTGAACTCTGTTCGACGATCGTCGAACTGAGGTCGACGATCTTGGGTCAGATCGTCGATCGCCGTTCGAAGATCGATTATGCTGAGATTCAGAGTTTGGATATCGTCGAGCTGAGGTCGACGATCTGTAGTTAGATCGTCGAGCTCTGTTCGACGATCGTCGAGCTCTGCTCGACGCCATCTGTTGAACTGAGTTCTTCTCTGACAGATCTGCATTCTTCCTAGGTACCTCTATTACTCCCTTTCCTTTGTCAGAGACAAACTTGATTGGAGTTGTCAGAATTATAGGTTGGCTGGATGAAGCACCCAAGCCCAGTGTGCTATTAAATCTAGAGTTCACTGTGCTTGTGATGTCCATCAGTCTGATACTTCTCCCATTTAGGGATTCTTCAAACTTTTTGGCCTTTGATAGTTCATTCTTCAATGAAGCTATCTCCTCCCTACAGCATTCTAACTCCTCAGAGAGTTTGAGGTTCTTTGAGTTTAGGACACTATGCTCAGATAATTGATTCCTGAGAGAGATTATCTCCTTCTCAGATTTTAATAGATCTTGACACAGTGTCTTAAATTCATCTTTGAAGTCTTCAGAATCAAAATCAAAAGAGTTGATTACCTGATCCTCATCTGGTTGACTTTCTGAATCTGAATCTGATTCTTCATCAGAGTTTTGCTGTGATGCATTAATAGCCATCATGCAAAATTCTTTTTCATCTACATCATCCTCATCATCACTGGAGCTGGATGAGGCTTCAGATTCCTCTTCAGTCTCACTCCATGTTTCAGCAACAAAGCCCTTCCTTGTATGTTTGTTCTTGCTGGAGGAGGCTTTGTCTGAGCTATTCTTCTTGTAATCCTTTTCTTTTCTTCTTTCTCTTCTTTCCCTTTTGTCCTTATTCTTGTTTTCTGGACAGTCAGGCACAATATGGCCTGGTTTCCTGCAACCAAAGCATATGATTTCTTTAGTGTTATTTGATTTATCATACCTTGGTTTATCATGACCCTTGTATGGTTTCTTTCTGAAGTCTTTTCTGGCCATCTTGTAGAATCTTTTGGCCAGAAGACTTATGAGCTCATCATTTCCTATAGCTTTATCTTCAGGCTCCTCTTCTACAGCTTTGAAAGCTATGGTCTTTTCTTTCCTTGTAGCTGGAGAGATAGCCTTTTGTTCTTCTTCTCTATTTTTAATGAGCAGCTCATAGGATTTGAGCTTGCCCAGGAGAGCTTCAGTAGTAATCTCATTCAAACTTCTGGCATCCTTAATTGGCCAGATTCTTGAATCCCAAGTGCTGGGGAAGCACATCAGGATTTTGTCATTTAGCTCAGTCAGTGAGATTTCTTTGTCTAGGGTTTTTAGCTCATTGACAATTAGACTTAGTCTATTGTACATGTCAGCCACTGATTCAGCTTCTCCCTTTTTGAAGTTCTCATATTGGCTTATCAGATGAGATCTTCTATCTTTCCTTTCATCAGCAGATCCTGAGACAATTTCAGAGAGTTTGTCCCAGATTTCTTTGGCTGAGTGGCATTCAGCTACCTTCTGAAAGATTTCATCAGACATTGTTTGGGCTAAGATGTTCATAGCCTTAGCATCTGCAGTCTTCCACTTCTTTATATCTGCATCTGTTCCAGAAGGAGGTGGGACAGCATTTGAACTTGAGCTTGCTGGTGGAGTTGGACAAACTGTCAAGACAGAATTGAAAATATCTTCATCAATAGAATTCATGTATAATCTAATCCTTGCCTTCCAGAGTGCAAACTTAGAAAGGTTGCACACTGGTGGTCTGGTGCTTGCATAATCTTTGTTATGTGCCATGTCTTTAAATAAAAAGAAGATGTAGAGAAAATAATCCCCTTAAGAGATTGATCTTATCAAGGATCTTTTGGTTCAGGTGTTAGCCTGTATGAGCAACCAACCTGCCTCTGATACCAATTGAAAGTGAGGCTAAGATCTATCTCAACTCTAGAGGGGGGGGGGGTGAATAGAGTATTTTAAAATAATTTTTCACAGTTGAAATGAACAGCACATATAAAATTTAATTTATGATATAGTGTAGAGTGCTAGTAAAAATGTTAAAAGCTAAGAAGTAAAAAGCACAGCACACAGCAAACAAATCACACAAACAAACCAGAAGACACAAGGAATTATAGTGGTTCCCCAAAAACCTGGGTACATCCACTCTTCTACCACCCTTGGTAGGAATCCACTCAGGATGAGTTGATCAGGTGTCCTGACACCAATGAGCTTTTGATAAGGTGCCCAAAAACCAAAACTAGATTTTTTGATAAGGTGTCTTGCCACCACTGAGTTTTGACAAGGCTCTCAGAACCAGACAGAACTTTTGAAGGGAGTTCAAGAACCCTTTTACAGCAGGAAAAGAAAAATAAGAATGAAGGGTGTCTTCTCTGTTCTCAATCAAATGAGAGAAGCACAAGTGGATTGATGAAGTCAAAGCTCCCCCTGAGATGTAGAAAGGTTCAGGAAAAGAAGCTTTGCTCTAGGGTGATAGGTCTTCAAAACTTTGATCTCCAGCACAAGATGGTTTCAGCAAGAAGGCTGAAGGTGAGGTGTCTGGAGTAATGAGATTGTGAACACTTTTCAGTCAGCAAGAAGATTTTTGAGTCACCGTTCTTTTGTTGTTCTTCTGCTATCAGTATATTCTATTCTGTGTGTTCACTTCTGTGTGTATTCCCTAAAAACTTAATAACACAGAAGAAAGGAATAATAAATTTTCTGACGATTCCTTGTCCAAAATTAGCCGTTGGGAGTCATAAATGTCTTCCAAAAATAGTCTTGTCTTCTAGAGGAAAGTCCAGCAAACATTCTCTGAATAATTCTTTGAAACTTGCTCCAGAATTAAAGACAAACGGCTGGGAGATCTTCTGACATAAATGCTGATAATATTCAAAAACATTCCAAAGAACAGCAGCATTTGAATTCCTGAAAGCGTCGATCTCTCCAAAGAAAACGTCGATCTGAGCTCTACGATCGTCGAACTGAGCTCAGAGATCAAATGGACAAGCAGACAGAAAACGTCGATCTGAGCTCTACGATCGTCGAACTGAGCTCAGAGATCAAATGGACAAGCAGACAGAAGACGTCGATCTGAGCTCTACGATCGTCGAACTGAGCTAGAAGATAGTAGAGGGGAGTTCGACGACTCAGCATAAGCTAGACAAAAGCAGATAGTCGATCTGAGCTCGACGATCGTCGACCGGAGTACGACGATTTATTGAAGATGAGCTCAGAGAGCGTCGAACGGAGTTCGACGATTCGTCGACCTGAGCTCGACGAAAATTGCCTTAGACTAAGCTCTTCAACCTTGATCTTGGAATGATCCTGGGGGCAGCTTCAAACCTAGGTTCTAAGACCTAGACTCATTCTAATGTTGACCTTTTCAACTATACAACTAGGTCAACTGGGATTCCTAAGACAAGCATAGTGATCCTTACCCAAATTAGTAATAGGGTGTTCCAACAAACTCCACGAACATCTCGAACGCCTCTGACTTCTCTTTCAATAAGTATACCCAAGTATACATGGAAAAGTCATCAATGATACTTAAAATCGCAAAGGTGGAAAAGAGGGGTTAAAGAGAAGAGAAGGTGGATGTGGTGAAAGTTGATAATATTCTCCGATTCTATATTGGATAAAGGCAAGTGTACCTTATTGTTTATAGTACATGATATTAAAGATTAATATTAAGGTCGTATTTCCCTGGGGCGTAATGATTACTTCTACTTCGAGGAGATCACTATTATTCTATCAATTGATTTTTTTCGATTAATTTACTTTACTAAATAAACAGAACTTATATTACTTAACTAAAAAAAGAAAACTAACTTACTTTGCAAAAATAAAATGTTAGAGCTAAAGATAAAAGAGGAGTACTCAATCTTGAATTACTTTGAAATAAGAAAATCAAAATGAAATAACAAACTAATTCTAAATAAAGTAAAACACCTTGACCGTGGAGGTTCCCGAAGTTTGGACACGCTTCTCTCAAAGAAGTGCGCAACTGAGTTTAGGAAGATCTGGTCGAACTCTCGTTCGTATTTGCTTAAGTGGTGAACACCGCTATTGGATTTCTCTCAGATCCGAGAGATTTAACGCCATCCTCTCTTGAGGGGTGCGTGCAACTCTCTTTACTCTTGGGTGATCGATTCAAACTACGAGCCTCTCAACTAACTAAGAATGAAAACTCAAATGGAAACTATATACCGGGAATATAGCTCCACTATGAAAACCAAGAGTAAATCTTAGGATTATACTTTAAAAGGAGAAAGTGAGCTAAAACATCATAACTTGATCAACTCATTCTCAGATCATCGCGATCGAGTACAAATGAGGATTAGTTATTCAAGGTAATAGGGAAAGAGAGGGGTAGATAATAAAGGTGCATTAAGAACAAAATGAAGAGAAAGATAAAAAGAGATTTAGAGAAGTTAACTAAAATTCATTAAAAAAAAGCGATTACAACTACCAAATGGAGATTATAAGTGCATAAAAAGAAAGCTAACTACTGATATTATACTAATAAAAAGAGATTACAAGTAAGTAAAATACAGTGCATGAAAAATAAAACTAGAAATGGAGGGGGAGAGAGTAAAAACATATGAAAAAACATAAAAACCCTATAAATAAAACTAGCAGCACCTCCCCTCTCCCCAAAACTTGGTTAGAATGGTGGAAATGACATGGTATTTATAGGCAAAAATCTGTCTCAGTCACGCCCCCTTACACGCCCGGGTCGGGCGTGTACCGGGGGCGTGCAATCTTAGTTGGCCTCGGGTATCGGATTTCTGGTGGGATGGCGAATGACTTCGGGATCCAGGGAACACGCCCATAGTACACGCCTGTGTAGGGGGGCATGACTGGTATAATGTAACGAATTCTGGCAGGAAATGACCTGGCGGCTTGGGAACGGTGTACACGCCCTAGGTACATACCCAGGTCGGGCGTGACCTGGGGGCGTGTAATGTACGGCTTGACGTGTGGGACGACGACTTCTACAACGACATTAATTTCCTCGGGACAGCGGGACACGCCACAGTTACACGCCCGTTCTAAGTGGTACACAGGTGTGACCTAGGGCTTGTAGGTGATTATCTCGGGATCTGACTTTTGGATGATTTCTGCTTCGGGAATGGGTTACACGCCCCAAGTACACACCCGGGTAGGGTGTGACCCGGATCATGTAACGACAAAATTGGTCGAAAAGCCCAAAAAAACTTGAAAAACAGAAAATAAACTAAGTTAGATTATTTATGCAAAAAGAAACTAAAAGGAACCTAAAAAATACATAAAAAGAGATTTAAACGAAAATAAATATACTTTTACCCTAATAAATTAAGCTAAAATATGCATCATCAAATTCTCCCATACTTATTATCTTGCTTGTCCACAAGCAAAGACTACGAGTTAGCGAAAATAAAGAGGATTAATTGAAAAGTTTGAAAATTTCATAAACGAGTAAGACGGGAATTTAGAGGTAGTGAAATTTTGAAAAAAAAAACTGAAAATTCCTTCTTTAACTTAACACATAAATTTCACTAAATATAAAAACAAATCATGCCAAATTTTTAATGAATTAAAACTTAATAAAATAACGAGTAAAAAGCGCATTGAGTCACTACTAAAGTCTAAGAGACATTAAAATCGTAGTCAATCAAGACAAAAATCAATATTTCTATTAAAAAAACACTTACTCATCTACTTTCTCACTACTATACTAAAAGTGAACGTAGGAAGCATGAATCACTAGGGCTTTAATTAGGTGTATATTTAGGCTTAAGGTTTTTAAGGGTGCGATATTTTAAAGATAAACATAAGGGGTATTTGCATACTTAAATAAAAAAGGAGCATTGCCAAAATAATGCTAGCAAAATAAATACTTTTCACTTTTTTTCATCAAATACTTGTTTCTTCATTTTTAATTTTTTCATATTTTCCACTTTGTAGCAAAAGATAATACAAGGATTTTCCATAATTTTTTCAAAAAGATGCACATTAGCAATTAAAGCTCAAAAACAAATTTAAAGTGTGCATATAGGTAAGCTATTTGGTCGTGGTGTAATAAAAAATATGGCTACAAAAAGGAAAAGAAAAAGCACAAAATGGCTAGCAACGATTATTGTTAGGCGGGGTGCAAAGGCTCAAACGTTTCCAAAAGAAATACCTAGATCATTTTCATACTTCCTAAATCTACTAAAAGTAAAGATTTGAAATTTCAAAAAAGATAAGCACAAAAATAAAAAATAGAGAATTTGCTTTCATGAAAACAATGATAATAAGCGTTTAGACCGGTTTGTGTTTACTACACTTAATACTAATTAACGTTTAAAAAGATTTTAATAAGTAAAAATAAAGGATGATAGGTTTTGTAAAAGTAAAAGAAATAAAAAAGAAGGCTAAGGAAAAGTGAAGAAAAATTCAAGAAATTTTTCAAAATAGCATATTATCCTAAATAGGAACACTGCATGAGTCAACATACTACTCGCTACACATTTAAACAGAAAATTAATCTAATTTATTCTAACTAAGCAAATAGACATGAGCTTAAAAACAATAAAATGCAAAGTGACGGGGTACTAATTGATTTGACAAAAATTAACTCAATTTAATTTGGGATTTTTCAAAAGTTTATATATATATATATATATATATATATATATATATATATATATTTGATTTTTCTAAAGTAAACTAACTAATAAAACACTTCCCCATACTTAAAGTTAGACATTGTCTCCAATGTTTAAAGCTAAGTATGAAGAGAAAGAGAAATAAAAGAAAGAAATAAAAGAGAGAAAAGGAAAAAAAACTTCCCCGGAGTTGGATGCGTAGACGTTGGAAAAGGCGTCTCCCAAACTTGAGCTAAAGGCTGGCTCGAGTTCAAGTTGAGAGGCGAGAAGTGGCACAAACCCGAGAGCTTATTCCTGTAGAAAAAAGAAAAACAACACACAAAACAAAAAAACAAAAACGGATAAGCAAGGGGTGCCTCTCAAGAGCGCTCTCCAGTTATCGTCGTTGAGCTCGACATTATTGGTTAGCTAAATGAAAAATAAAAAGAGAAATATAATGGCAGCTCACGTAATACGCGTTGCGGCACGAGTGACAAAACATTATTTAAGAAAATAAAAATATTTTTTTTATATTTTTTTATATTTTAAACAAAACAAAAATGAAAAAGTGCTAGAAAAAGAAAAATTGTCAGTAAAAGAAAATAAATTACTAAAAGGGGAAAAAGAAGTAGAACTAAAAACTAAATTAGAAACAAAAAAATTTAAAAGAAGAAGCGGAAGAAGAATTTTCATTGGGAAGGGGAAGAGAAGAAAAAGAAGAAAACGACGGCGGTTGATTACAAGAAAATTTTTGGATAAAAAATCTAGTTGCTCCACTTTGAATATCAATCATTTTCGTAAATTGGGAGCAAATCGGGATATCCGAAAAATCAATCTCCTCGAAAGATCGAACACAAGAAAGTTCGTCTTCCTCGAAAAATAAAAAAAAATCGGGATATCGGGGGAAATCTCCTCCTCGGGAGGTTGAAAGCACAATGGAATTTCTAAATAATCATCTTCCGCGAGTGATTGAAGGAACTGCGGAAAATCCAAAGATTCATCATTTGAAAGATAAATAGGAGAAGGAGAAGAAGAAAAAGTTACGGCCTCAGAAGCTAATGCGTCAAAAATCACTTTGAATTGAGCATTGATGCGTGCATCAAATGCTACATAATAAAAAATGATTTCATTTTTGCTAAAATAAAAAATAGGAGGCGCGCAAACTTGCGGAGAAAAGCAGAGAAATCTTGAGATGGAATGGGTTGATGATCACCCTGGCCCCAAGAATGATCAGGGTGTTGCCACCCTGAGTGTACAACCCCATATTCATTGAGTGCACCCCATCATATATGCGAGTGGTGCAGTTTGACCAGCACTCACCCAAGGCCTCAAGAGGGGCATTCGCGCTGCCCAAGGAGGAGTGGTTTGACCCTTCGGCGAGTGCAATCTTCATTCAGCACCCGCCTAAGGATCTCGCGCCTCAGCACATAGGCGAAGTAAGCTCTCACCAAGATAAGCGAGTGGCCGCCCAGCCAGGCACTCGCCCTTCAGAGATCTTCAAGGCGGCAAATGCATTTTGCTCCCAGCATTCGCCCCCTCAGGCGAGTGATGTCCTTATGGACCACTGGCCCAGGTAGGGCCCAGGGGTAAAGTTACCTAGATGCCCTTGTGGGATTGTATGTAGCCATTTGGAACAGCGGAGTTTGGTTGTTGGCAGACCAGCCCCGAGTTATTTTATTAATTTTAGGGCATCGGAGATTGGCTATTTGTAGGCCGTTTTTAAAAAAACTATAAATAGACCCAAGGGGGTACCTCAGAAGGCATGCTTACTGGTGCCCCAGTCTTCTTGCGTGCTGGGTACATTGGAAAATGTGTACCTGATTTGAAGAAGCCTAACTTAGCTTAATGATATACATCAAGGTGTATTTGATGTTGTTTTAAGTTGACATGTGCAGGTGAAGAAGTATTAAAGAATACAGGAAATTATTCTAAGTCCAAGTGTCGACACTTGAAGGAAGCTGTGTCGACACAGAGAAAGATAGTCGACCACATTTGTGTCGACACTGGGAAGCAGTGTCGACTCACAGAGAAAGATAGTCGACCACATTTGTGTCGACACTGGGAAGCAGTGTTTACTCACAGAAAGATAGTCGACCACATTTGTGTCGACACTGGGAAGCAGTGTCAACTCACAGAAAGATAGTCGACCTCAACTATGTCGACACCTGAAGGCAGAGTCGACACATACTGAGTTCTGAATTTACAACAACTGTGTCGACACACAGGACTTGTGTCGACACACTGCAAAGTCAAGACCAAGTTATTTTCTGAAGAAAGATGAAGTGTTGAGTCGACACAAATTCTCTGTGTCGACTCATTCTCAAGATGAAGTTCTGAAGAAGCAGTGTCGACTTAAAGGCAAACTAGTCGACATCATCAAAGGCTGTGTCGACACCAAAGTCACTTTTGTCGACACATATAGACAGTTGGTCTCGACACTTTCTAACAGTCTGTCTCAACACTTTGCTGTCCAAGACTAAGGCACAGGATCTGTTTAAAGACTTGACAGCTGTGGGTTGTGACAGGTTAACTGAAGCTGTCAGACTTGTCAGAAGTCAGTTAGAAACCGGATCAGCCGGTTACCATGAAGAAGATCTATAAATAGACAGATTCAGAAGAAGAAATATACAACACACAAGAGGAAATTAATTCTTAATCAACACATCAGTTAAGAGACAAGTCCTCTCTTCAAGAAAGTGCAAGGCATTAAAAAAGTTCTTCATCAGAAGATCTAAGAAGACGATCTCAGGATCAGTCTAAGAAGAGTTCTTTCAAGAATTCAGAAGTATCATCAAAGGTGTTGGATAGAGAGGGATCCAGCCACTTGAAGAAGAAGAAGGAAGCCATCATTGGTTTCTCAAGAAGCTGTTTGGAAATCAACTCAGCTAAGTTCAGATTCAAGAAGCTTTGAAGAAAGCTCAGATTCAGTTGATTTCATCAGCTGATCAAGATTTGTCTTGTTCTTTTCTCTCTCAACAAAGGCAAGACATAAAAAACTTCTTTTCTAATTTCTGTAGGATCTGTCAATACAGATCTGAGTTGTAAGCCTGTGTTATAAAGGCTGAGTGTAGGAGAGTTGATCTCTGAGTGGTAGGGCTGTTTGCCTGAGTGTAGGAGAAGGTTCTTCTCTGAGTTGTAGGCTTTGTGATAAGGCTGAGGTAGGGCTGTTGAGCCTGAGTTGTAGGAACCTTTTCAGGTTCTGAGCTGTAGGATCTGTGGATCTGAGTAAAGAGGAAGTTTGGCAGAATCTAGCATACTGCTAGATAGGTGAAGGGGGAAAGTGGATGTACCCAAACCTTGGGGAACCACTATAAAACAGTGTGCAATCTGTGATGGTTAAATTTCTGTGACTGCTGTGCTATGTGTTTTAATTCTGTAATTGAATTCTGCCAAAAAGTGTTAACAAGCTTTAGAACCTATTCACCCCCCCCCCCTCTAGGTGTTTAGGTTGTCTTGAAAGTAAAACTATCAAGTGGTATCAGAGGAAGGTTACTCAAAATGGACTTAACAGTCTGAGGTAGATCTGAAAGGCAGAATCAAGATTCAAGAAGATGGGTTCTGGAGAAAATCACAAGGAGTTAGGGTCAATGAAGTTACCCATCTGCAGGAAGGAAATCTTTGGAATTTGGAAAGAAAGAGTCAGATTGTTCATGGAAGCATCTGACCCAAGGATATACATCATAGTTCAGGAAGGACCCTTCATTCCAATGAAGGTATCAATTCTTGATGCTAATATTCAAACTCCAAAGAGTTATTCTGAAATGACCAAGGATGAAATCATTTTGGCAACCATGGACAAGAGAGCTCAGAATATTATTGTGAGTGCCATAGATGATTCTACATTTCAAAATCTGATTCACTGCAAGACCTCCAAAGAAATGTGGGACACCTTGATTGTCTACATGGAGGGATCTGAAGAAGTAAGACAGGATATGAAGTCTATGCTCAACCAGGAATATGAAAGTTTTAGGCAAGGAAAAACTGATAGCATAAATGAATGCTATAAAAAATTCTATAGAATTGTGAATGAGTTAAAGTCCTATGGACGAGTCTTCAGTACCTATGAACTGAATGACAAATTCTTAAGATCCTTGACAAAGGATTGGGACACAAAGATCTGTGTCATAAGAGAAGTGGCTAAACTGGCAGAGATTTCTCCTCTAACCTTGTTTGGAAAGTTGCTATCCTATGAAATGCAACTTATGGTGAGGAAGGAGGAGGAAAAGAATTCAAAAGGAGAGTATAGAGAGAAGACAGTGGCCTTCAAGGCAGAAGCCACTAGAAAGAATAGGAGGATATCATCATCTCCTCCTAAGGAAGTTGCGGAAGTTAGTTCTGAAAATTCAGATAATCAGGGTTCAGAAAGCTGTGAGTTAGATGCAGATTTTGCTGCATTTACAAGGCAATTCCAGAGATTCTTAAAGAAGAAACAGTGGAAGTCTAGGCCCTCCTCATCACAGCAAGTTGATGACTATTATCAGAAGAAAAAGTCATCAAGGAAAGAGAAGAGCAGAACAAAGCCCGGCAAGGCCACTACTTCAAAGATTGTCTGCTATTGTTGCAATAGGCCTGGACATGTAGTGGCTGACTGTCCTGATAAGAGAAAGGAGTCATCATACAAGAAGAAGACTTATCAAAAGGGCAAGAAGGAAAAATCCTTTGTTGCAAAAAAGGAAAAGAGCCTAACAGATCAATCAACTTTAGAATCAGAATCTGAAGCTGAAGCATATATTGGACTGTATGCTGCTACTGAAGAAGAGGAGTTCATGCAATTACTAGACTCCATCTATGAACAAGAAGATCATCAGTGCATGGGACTGATGGCAGGATTAGAAGAAGACATGTGCCAGAATCAGTCTGGTCCTAGTAAGGTACTATGTCCTTCAATAAAATCTATTTGTAGTACAAGTGCAGAATCAGCTACATCTGCATCAAGTGATGTAAATGCATCTGAATCTGAAGGAGATGTCTATCAATTGATAGATAAGTATAGGGACTTGTTGCAGGCCCTTAAGAAAAGCAAGAACCTGGTTAAATCTCAGGCTCAGGAAATTGCTGATCTAAAGGTAGCTGCAACTGAGTTTGAAAAAGTAATTGATCAGAAGTTAAATGAAATTGCCAAACTGAAGAATATAACTATTATTCAGATGGGCACAATCAATTATACCAATGATCAAGTGAAGAGTCTGGAGGCCAGACTAAGAATAGAAAAGGAGTTAGTGGCTAGTTACTCTAAGCCAAAGTCTGTCTTACCCTTGATAGATGAATTTGTGACTCAAAAGGGTAAGGCAGGACTAGGATTCAAAGGTAACCCCAGGGCAGCCCAATTCAAGAGGAAAGGCAAAGCTCCTGTCAAGCCACTGAACCTTTCAGTCCCTATTAAGTTTAGAAAGGTGCAAGTGCCTTCTAACCAATATGATCATGAAGATATTCATGGTCATTTTAAGACTAATGTTCTGATAAACAATGGTGTAAATGCCAACAGCCCTGTCCATGTTCATAAACCCAATGGTTATAAGAAATCAGTGGGTGAAGCTGCTGCAGCACCAGCAATGGACAGAAACTCTTCTGTCAAGGTTGTATCTAGATCTAGATACAATAAGTTTGAATGTTGGTGCTGTGGCAAGAGAGGCTATTTTGCATTAGACTGCTGGCATAACACAAGTGTTAAAAAGAACAATAGTCTACCTGTTAGAAGAGATAAGGGTAGCTTTGTTAATGCTAACCTGAACTAAGGACCCAAGACTTACTTGGGTTCTAAGGGTAAGTAAATCTGTGTTGCAGGAAAGTCCAAGTGGCCATGCCCCTATATGGTACTTGGACAGTGGTTATTCCAGGCACATGACTGGAACAAAGGGGCTGCTGAAGAAGTATACATCTGTCAAAGATGGACCCAAAGTGATCTTTGGTGGATCTGAAACAGGAATCATCAAAGGGTTTGGTAACATTTCTACTAACCTAATTACTATCACCCAAGTGGCTTATGTAAAAGGTTTGAAACACAATCTAATAAGCATAAGCCAGCTGAGTGATTTAGGATATGACATTTCATTTGTTAAGGATGGATGTCATATCAAAAGGTCAAGTGATCAAAAGATCATATTGACTGGGTATAGGATGTAACACCCCGAAACTCAAAAGAGGGACGGGTGATGTTTTAAGCCCAGTTTGGTTTTTGGAGCAGGTGTCACGGGCGTATCACGGGCGTGTCACGGGCGTGTCACGGGCGTGTCACGGGCATGACACAGGCGTGTTCGGCCTCGGCTCGTGCGGTCGACGCTTTGGCGGTCGACGCTAGTTGAGTTGAAGAACACGGCCTAGGACACGGGCGTGTCCCAGGCCGTGTCACTCTAGGGATTCTGCAAGTGTGATACACGGGCCGTGACACGGGCACAAACACGGGCGTGTCAAATTTGACACGGGCGTGTCTAATGCCGTGTCACAAGGCCGTGTACCTCTCTAACTGCGAAATGTTGGTCGATTGCACACGGGGGGCGTGACACGGGTCCCGACACGGGCGTGTCGCAGGTGACACGGGCGTGTCGGAGGCCATGTCAAAGGCCGTGTGCTGGTTTTTCGACTCGATCGAGACGGCGAATGGGTGACACGGCCAGGCACACGGCCGTATTGCAACCCGTGTTCGGCCCCAGATTTTGTATTTTGGGTTCCGATCGTGGCCGTTCGTTCTTTTCTTTGGAAGATCCAACGGTGGGGAGCCTCCCTGGGTGGTTTAAGGCCGGGAATAGGGTTTCAAACCCTCATTTTCCATTTGGCTTTATCTCTCTTGATTCTAGAGAGAAGGGAGAGCAAGGAGGAGGAAGGAGCCCAAGATCCGGCCACCGGCGAAGCTTCGGAGGTCCGTTTCGCGAGCGGAGTTCAGATCCGCGAAGGTGGGAGCATTGCGGTGGTTTTCAACCGAGCAAATCTTCTCCATGGCTAGGAAGAGGGGACGAAAGGTAACGATACTTCTCCTCTCGGTTTTTAGGATTTAGGATGCATGAATAGCATCCCCTTCCTTTCGTATTTTGAGCACCGAATCTCTCAAATGACAGGGATTCGTGTAGCCTAGGTTCAAGAGGAACCTCCGGGTTGAGTATGTTCATCCCGGCATGCTTTGCATTAGAGATCCGCTCCGTTAGCGGATTAGGCATTGTGGGTGAAGCCGTGGTCGCGACCGTTAGTCCGACCCGGTGATGTTGCATAGTGAGATATGAGGTTTCGGTAGAAATCCGTTGCGGTGTTACGCCGTTGTGTGTATGCGTTTTCCCTCTTATATTTGAGTGAGTACTCGTGGTCGGAACCAGACAAGGTTAGCTCCGTGTTGTGTGGTAGATGATTTCCTTGGAGCACGGGGAAGACACGGTGCGAATGGTGATTGGGGGGGGGGGAAACCTTTGTTTGTGCTGTGCAAAGGCGCGACTATGTCTCCGTGGTCGGCTGGCTATCCCGTGACGCGCAAGTCATGTGGGGGAAGTGTCCCGGTGAGACTAGCCCCTTGTGTGGACTGACGAGAATGTCGAGCGGAGGGCAATCTCGGGCAATGTGGCCATGAGCGGGTGGGGTCCAGCAAGACTTCTTAGAATCGGTCGGTGTGAGACGGAACCCTAACGTGCGAAGTCAGAATGTGCGGGCAAGCCCCGGGACATATGACCCTTATGCGGGTGGGGCCTTTGCAAGGTTCCGTGTGACGGCGTGTGTGCCGTTAGGGACATGGTGGTTCCCTTGTGTTTGCGGCTTTAAGCCAATGGGGAAACGGAAGTACCCAGTGTTTGATGTTGTGCTAGATGCATACGAACTAGGGTGCCTTGGGTGAAACCCGAGCTGCATTCATGCTGCATAGTAGGCCCTTTCACTTTGTACAAAACATAGAGAACATGTATGCTGTATGAGACATCCAAGCCCGTTTTACCGCTTTATTATATATACTCTTTTGGTATACGAAGTGCTAACTTGCAGGTGGAGTGGTACCCCGGGGTCCGTTAGGGACGGCCGGGAGGAGATGTGTTTGTTACACAGTAGAGGTCAGCCTTTGCTAACCCATGTTACTTCAAATCCTTACAGGGCAAGGATCGCATGCAGGAGCTAGCGCGCCGGGCGAAAATCCCTAAGCCTCATGAAGTGTTGCTGTGCTTAGATTTTCCTTTCGTGTTTTCTACCCTTGTTATGTTTATGTCCGGCTTGCATGCCGAGGTAGCCTAGGAGTGCTTGGCACATTTATATTTTTGGACTATTTTTGTGTAAGGCCTTAAGGCCATTTGATACTCTACCGTTAGTAGATAACTTCTGTCTGTTAGTATTCTGTTTCCGCTGTGTTTGTCTGGAGTTTTGAGATTGGGTAGTTTTCATATCATCTTTTAATACTAAAGCTGTGGCGTCCGTATGTTGTGGGGCCCCGGTCGGACCCATATTATATGGTCTTTACAGGGGAGGTGTTACAATTTGGTATCAGAGGCAGGTTCGCGTTCCAATGAGAAGTTTCGCGGTCGAAAGTATAAGTCGAGTCGCGTATAAGAAGTTATCCACATAGGAGTATCGCGGGACCATGAGTGTCCTTGTGTTCGAGTCTTGCAATTAGAGACTGATTTGCGTTTTCTTGCTTGTGTTTAGAGTGCAAGCAACGAGGCTGGGACCTCGAGGCCAAGAGAAGAGCTCTCGGCAAGTAGTGCGACTGCGCAAGGTCTGCTAGGGATGGGGGTCACACCGGCCGACTTCTGCCGCATGCTTGCAGAAGCGATGGTGGCGGCCCAAGCTGCAGCGACAGCACAGGTAGCAGCTCCTGTTTCTCAGGTAGCAACTCCTGCTACCCCGGTCACGGCAGCGACCGTGCAGGTTGAGGAGGCCAGGCGGGTGGAGCCGCAGGCCAAGAGAGTGGTTGTCGGGCATGGGGACCGGCAAATGAAGTACTTTCTGAGTTTCCACCCTCCAACCTTCAAGGGAATCGGCACGCCCACAGATGTAGAGGATTGGTGGGCTAGGATTCAGGAGCTTCTGAGGGCGGCAGAGGCGCCAGATGAGAAAAAGACAGAGTTCGCAGCCTTTATGTTGGAGGGAGATGCCAAGTTATGGTGGGTGAGCCACAGTGGCCGACAGTTTCTAGGACGCACACCGTCCATCGAGGAGTTTGGGAATTCCTTCCTGAAGAAGTACATTCCCGCCTCAACGAGGTTGGCCCTCCAGAGGCAGTTTCTACATCTGGTGCAGCGAGACAAGTCAGTGGATGAGTATGTTCAGGAATTTACTCGCTTGGGTTGTTATGCAGGGACGACCATGGCAGATGATGAAGAGAGGGACAACCTCTTCTATCATGGATTGAGGGAGAATCTAAGACAACCCCTCATATCGATGAAGCGTGCGGGTTTCAACGAATTGGTGGAGGCGGCCTGAATTTTGGAGAGTGACATGGAGCGATCCCAGCGTCGCAAGGGTTTTACACCCAAGCAGGGGGGGAGAAGAAGCCTGCTCAGTCCCATGGAAAGACGGAAGGGAGCCGATGGAAGAAGAAGCCTTCCCCATATAAGTCGGGCAAGAAAAGTAATTGGACGTCCGGAGGGTCACGCTCTAAGGGACCGCAGACGTGTTACAGTTGTGGCAAGCCAGGCCACATAGCAAGATTTTGTACCCAAGGGGGCGCTGAGCAAGAGCCAAAGCAGGAGCAAACCGTACGCTCCGGACCCAGTGCAGCAGAGAAGGCGAAAATGGCGGAGTCGAGTGCTTCTCGGTTTCAACCAGTGCAGCCAAGGGCCTACAACCTTGGGCAACAAGAAGCAATCCGTCAACCTGATGTGGTGACAGGTACGAGAGTTCAACCTGCACCTTAGATTCCTGTCTTTCAAACCTTTATGTTTGTTGCATGTGTGTAGGCTTTGTAGTGGTATCTGGGTACCCCGCTAGAGTACTTTTTGATATGGGAGCGTCGCACTCCTTCCTTGCGGAAAGTTTCACCCGGAGGATTGGAGTTGAGTCCTTTGCAACGGACTCAGAGTTGAAAGTGCGCATGCCCAATGGGTCGTCTATGACAACCAGGACTAAAGGGCGGATTTGTTGGAGTCTTGAGGGAGTCGACTTCATATTAGTAGAGGCGATCTTGCCGTTGTCCGAGTTCGATGTGATTTTGGGGATGGATTGGCTAGCGGAGCAGCGTGCCAGTATCGACTGTTTGTCCAAGGTGGTAACCCTGAGGAGCGTGGGGCAAGCAGAAGTCAAGTTTGAGGGCCTGCATGGAGTGGCCTGTTCCCTAGTTTCGGCACTTCATCTAGTGCGAGCTGTTAACCAAGGGGGTGTAGCTCTAGTAGCGTTGTTGGAGGTTAGCCTTTCCAGGCTGTCTCTTGGAGAAGTGCCCGTGGTGGCAGAGTTTGGAGATGTTTTCCCTGAGGAGCTACCGGGAGCACCTCCTCGGCGGGAGATTGATTTCTCCATCGAGTTAGTGCCCGAGGCTAGACCGGTGTCTCGACCACCCTTTAGGATGGCACCAAAGGAGTTGGCCGAGCTCAAGGTTCAGTTGCAGGAGCTTTTGGAGCAAGGGTATATCAGGCCCAGCTCCTCACCGTGGAGTGCGCCGGTGTTATTTGTAAAGAAGAAGGACGGTAGTATGCGTCTGTGCATAGATTACCGAGAGTTGAACAAATTGACTGTCAAGAATAAGTATCTGATTCCCCGGATAGACGATCTCTTCGACCAGTTGGTGGGATCGGTGGTGTACTCCAAGTTGGACCTGAAGTCCGAATATTATCAGTTGCGGATTCGTGACGAAGACATACCCAAGACCGCGTTTGGTACGAGGTATGGTCATTTTGAGTTCTCGGTGATATCGTTCGGGCTGACGAACGCGCCGTCCGTGTTCATGGACTTGATGAACCGAGTGTTTTGCGAATATTTGGACTGGTTCGTAGTTGTCTTTATTGATGACATTTTGGTGTATTCCAAGTCGGAAGCGGAGCACGAGTCGCACCTGCGAATAGTGTTACAAGTGTTGAGAGAGAACCAGCTCTATGCGAAGTTGTCGAAATGCGAGTTTTGGTTGGAGAAGGTGGCGTTTTTGGGCCATGTAATCAGTGGGGACGGGGTGGCAGTGGATCTAATGAAAGTAGAAGCCATCAGAGAGTGGCCAGTTTTGAGGACCGTGGCGGAAGTCCGGAGTTTTCTTGGACTAGCCGGGTACTACCGAAGGTTTGTGGAAAACTTTTCGCGGATAGCTCTACCCCTCACTTCACTAACTCGCAAGGATCAGAAGTTTGTATGGACTCAAGAGTGCAATCAGGCATTTGAAACCCTGAAGGAGAGGCTAATGACGGCGCCGATCCTAAGTCTACCAAAGGGGACCGAAGGGTTCTAGATTTTCAGCGACACATCCGGATGCGGTTTAGGGTGCGTGTTGGTGCAGCATGGTAGTGTGATAGCTTTTGGGTCGAGGTAGCTGAAGCCTCATGAGAGAAATTACCTCGTCCATGATTTGGAGTTGGCGGCGGTAATTTTTGCTTTGAAGTTGTGGAGGCACTACGTTTATGGTGCAAAGGTGGAGATCTTCACGGACCACAAGAGTCTGAAGTATCTCCTAGATCAGAAGGACCTCAATATGCGGCAGCGTAGGTGGGTCGAGTTCCTTGGGGACTACGAGGTGGCGATTCAGTACACGCCAGGGAAAGCCAATGTGGTGGCAGATGCTTTGAGTAGGAAATACTCGGGGCAAGGAAATTGGATTGAAGCTCAAGATAAGCAGTTAAGGCGGGACTGGGAGTCCCTTGGTTTGGAATGTGTGGCAAGAGGCGAGTCTAGCGTGGCTCGACTAAATTGGATTGAGATGCAGAGGGACTTATGTGATCGTATTCGGGAAGCGACCCGTGTAGATGCGGAGTTCCAACCTTTCGTGGAGGAAGCTCTGAAGGGCGAGGGTAGTGCCTGGGAGATGGTTGATGGAATTCTGAGGAAGGGCGGAAGGATTTGTGTACCGCAGTTCGGCAAGCCTCGTGAGGAGTTGATGTTTGAGGCCCACTTCACTAAGTACTCCATTCACCCGGGCAGTACAAAGATGTACTTGGATTTGAAGAAGTCCTATTGGTGGCCTGGGATGAAGCAGGATGTAGCTTTGTGTGTGAGTCGGTGCCAAACTTGTGCCTTGGTGAAGGCCGAGTCTCAGAAGCCGGGCGGGTTCTTGAAGCCTCTTCCAATCCCCGAATGGAAATTTGATGACATCTCCATGGATTTTGTGCATGGGTTGCCTAGATCACAGCAGGGTAATGATGCCATTTGGGTAATTGTGGACCGCTTGACCAAAGTGGCACATTTCATCCCAAACCGGAAGGAGGACGGTGTGGAAAAGTTGGTGGAGTTGTACGTCCGCAATATTGTACGACTCCATGGGATTCCGAAGAGTATAGTCAGCGACCGGGATGGACGTTTCACGTCTAAGGATTGGCGGTTGGTGCAGAAGAGCTTGGGCACCAAACTCAAGTTCAGTACGGCCTTTCATCCTCAAACCGATGAGCAAACTGAGAGAACGAACCGTACTTTGGAAGATATGCTAAGGATGTGTACTCTCGACTTCGACAAGAAGTGGGAGGATCACCTCTTCATGGTGAAGTTTGCGTATAACAATAGTTACCAAGCTAGTATCAAGATGACGCCATACGAAGCTCTGTATGGGAGGCGGTGTCGAACACCGAAGTCTTGGACAGAGGCGGGAGACACCAAGCTTTTGGGGAAAGAAGTGGTAGCCGACGCTAGTGAGCTAGTGCGGACCATCCAAGAGCGCATGAAGGTAGCTCAAGATCGGCAGTCGAAGTATTTTAATGCACACCACAGGCATGTGGAATTCGCTGTGGGCGACTGGGTGTATCTTAAGATCAAGACGTTCAAAGGCGTTTCGCGAATTCGCCGACTCAAGAAGCTAAGTCCGAGATTTTTGGGACCATTCAAGGTCATTGAGCGAGTGGGAGAGGCAGCGTACCAGTTGGCGTTGTCCACAGAGCCTCACATTATGGAAGGAACCCTTCCAACCAAAGGAGTTACTACTCCTCCACCACGGGTTTCACCCAACTCTTACAACTAGGAATAAAAATTCCTTTACAACAGAATAAAAATTGAATGTACAAGAAATACAAACAAACTTGTGGAGAATCCGATGTCGCTATTCGTTTGTTGATGCTTTCTTGAAAGATGCGAAGAGTCCACAACCGGAGTACTCTCTTGGAGAGGATCTTGTCAAGATTGGCGGCGGCAAGTGATTGCGGCGACGATGCTTTGTAGATCCAAACTTCTTGACGAAGCAAGCAAGGTCTACGAACGATCTCAGTCGGATCAGTCATCTCAATCGATTCAGAATGAAGAACAAACCTCATTCAACGAATCGAGAGACAAGAGATCTCAAGAGAGATGCGTGAGACACACTATTAGCCTCGGTACTGTCGTCGGAAGATCAAAGAAGCTCTGAGATCTGCGGCGGCGACGAGCTTGCGAGCGGCGACAGCGATCGACGACGTTTCGCGATCTGCTAGGGCACGCGTCAGCTACTTCAGATTTTCCGTGAATCGATTGTCGTAGATGTTCGAAATACGCATGTATATGTACCATAGCCAACCCTAATGACAGTTGTGGGGCCCACGAGGAGAAACCCTAGCCCCAGCCAAAACAGCGCACGGCAAGGCGGTTTGATCCAGCGAACGAGAAAAATTTCCTAAGGCAAAATCGGAGAGAATCGTTGGTGATTCCCGTCAAAGTCGGAAGGAATCACTCACGATTCCTGTCGATTCTGCCTTGGCCGAATTTCAGTTGGAAACCTTGTTAGCCGGTGGGAATCGGCGGGAATGCAAACTGATTCTCGTCGATTCGGCGGGAATCACAACGATTCCCGTCGAAGTCGGCGAGAATCACTTGATGATTCCCGTTGATTCTGCCTTAGCAGAATTTCTGTAGGAAAATAGTCATCCGGAAGAGATCGGAGGGAAAGCAGCCTGATTCCAGTCGAATCGGCGAGAATCACAAGTGACTCCCGTCGAAGTCGGCAGGAATGACTTAGTGATTCCCGTCGATTTTAACTTATACGATTTTTCTCTTCCTTTCTATGAACTTGGTCTTTGACCCATCTTTGCTCCTCTTCTGCTCTTGATCTATCTTGACCATGTACTTGAAAATAAGTACACTCCAATAGAGAGAGCACACGTTAGTCAACACACTGATATGCTCAACGAGGGATTACGTTGCGCAGACCCGTATATATTGACCCATTACACCCTGACATTGGTGTGTACTTAGTATGGAATAGCTGTAAGCACAACTTAATAGAAGATTGTCAAATACATTGTGAATCCATCTTAGCTTGACTGGAGGCTTCTTCAAATCCAGGTAATTGTGGATACAATACCCAACACATCCCTGTAGATATGATTCTCTAAAGACTTGTGGTTGTATCGCATATGTGCGATTACAAGACCTTAAGAGACCTAAGGTGGGACCAAGAACAACAACATGTGTTTACCTAGGTAGTGCAGAAGATAGTGCAGCTGACAGGTTTCTGAATCTATCCACTAATGAAGAGATAGACTCTAGAGATGATATTTTCTTTGAACATAAATTTATTAAAGATCATGGCATAATCGTCTAGGGTCTACTGGCGTGATTGCAGAATCTACTGTTGAACCTGAAACTGGCCTTTCTGGCACTGCTCCCCAACCTATAGAGGTGGAACCTGTTCCTATTAGAACGTCTACAAGAGATAGAATCCCAAAGAATTTTGATGAGAATTTCATCACCTATCATTTAGAGGACGATCCATTCTCCTATCAGGAAGCAATGAGATTTAGAGATTCATTAATGTGGGCAGAAGCCATCGATGATGAGATGGACTCACTGCTATAAAATAACACTTGACATCTAGTTGACCTGCAAAAAGAAGCTAAAATCCTAGGATGCAAATGGGTGTTGAATAAGAAATTACATAGTGATGTGTCTATAGCTAGGTATAAAGCATGTCTAATAGCTAAAGGCTATAAACAGCAAAAGGGAATATATTATTTTGATGTGTATTCACTAGTGTGTCACCTATCAATTATTAGGATTCTTCTAGCTTTAGCTTCTTTCGAGAACTTTATAGTTCATCAGATGAATGTGAAGACAGCTTTCTTAAATGGAGAGCTTGATGAAGAGATCTACATGGCACAACCTGAAGGTTATGTTCATAAAGATCTAATAGACAAAATGTGCAAATTAAATAAATCAATTTATGAGCTTAAACAAGCGCCTAAGATATGACACATAAAGTTTGATCAAGTGGTAAAGAGTGTTGGATTTCAGTCCAGTCTTTCAGACAAGTGTCTCTATCACCGCTTGTTGTTCAATCAAATAGTCATCATATGCTTATATGTGGACGATATGTTGATTCTGGGTTCAGATATTGATGCAGAGAGGGATATCAAATCCACTCTTACAGAAGCTTTTGACATGAAGAACCTTGGTCCTGTGGATACCCTATTAGGTATGAAAGTTAGAGTTTACAAGGGTAGAGTCACCCTTAGCTAGGCTCATTATATAGAGCAACTACTTTCTACTTGGGGGATACAAAGACTGTAGGCAAGTTGAGACACTGTTTGATCACAATATTAAGTTGTGTCCTAATAAAGGGACCAACATTGATCAATTAAAATATTCTAAAATAATTGGTAGTCACATGTACGCCACAAGTTGTACTAGACCAGACATTGTCTTCACGATTGGCATGCTGAGCCTCTTTACCAGTAGTCCAGACAAAGAGTATTGGGATTCCCTAGATAGGCTGATGAGATACCTGAGAGGTACTAAAGATCATGTCTTGTGCTACACTGGTTATCCTCCTACTGTTGATGGATTCTATGATGCCTCATGGTGTTCAAAAATTTGGAGCAGCAAGTCTACTAATGGATATATATTCACTTTGGGTGATGCTACTATTACTTGGAAATCAAAAAAGACAGAATTGTATAGTTTTGTCATCCATGGAAGCCGAGTTGTTTGCCTTAACTTTGATTGGTGAAGAGGCAGATTGGATCAGGAACCTAATTTTAGACATACCCCTGTCAAAGTTACAAGTCAACTCGTTGAGCTTGTATTGTGATAATCAAGCAGCAGCTCAAGTTGTAAAGAATGCCCTCTATAATACTAAGATAAGTCATGTACGTCTGAGACATGCTTTGTTGAATTATCTAAAAGAATAAGGAATTATTAATTTGATCGATGTGCGTTTGAAGGATAGCCTGGCTGATCCATTGACGAAAGGAATGCCCAAAGACCGACTAATCAAAATTGTGGGGGAAATGAGACTAAAGGCGATTTAGTTCGGCCTTAGTTGAACGATAGACGATTTAGTTCAGCCTTTGTCCAAACGTTTTGATTATTCTGATTTCCTTTGTCAAAGCAAGCATGTTGTGTTCCGTTGATATTCTTGGCTACTGAGCTCGGATCTGGTAAGTTGTTTCATTCAAAACTTGATGCTAACAACTTCACCTGGATTCGGCTTTTACCATGGAGGAGGGTGTTATTCCAAACTTTATAACACAATCAAACTTGGTTTTGTCTCTTCTTTTGGAGATTGGTTCCATTCCAAACTTGATGAGTTCCAATTAACTTTAGAATGGCCGTAACCGTGACATTTCATATAGGATCAGAGATATAGTTGTGATGTCCAGAAGTCTGAAAATCGTTTCGGTTGAAATAGATATCAGGTTCTGAGGTAAAACTATAATCCTCTGTGAACGTGGCCTCTCAGCCTAATAATAATAATAATTAAATATTATGTTCTTATAGTAAAACTAGATATTTGTACATTTTTAAAGGGATTGAATTCATTCTAAAATGAAATTCTTTGTTGAAAATTATAGGAACTGCTGATATAGGAGGCGTACTGGTAGACTGAGATCCTGATCATGATGATCTTCTGGATAATGACAGTTAGAGTTTTGTTAGAATTCTTTTTTGGTATCTCTGTTTCAGAGCACTGTTTATCTCTTTATTTTCTTTCACCTGTTTGTTTGAGCTTTTGTTGTTCTCTATTTGATCTGGAACGCTTTGCGTATAAGGTCTATGCCCTGATTGTGCCTGAGACATGCTGTGATGTGGCTAAGTTTTCTTTTTGTTTATGCGTGCATACTATTTTTCTGGTTAAGTCTAATATGTTTAAAAAGGTGCTGAACACGATTGTGAATGAATTATGTTTAGCTGAACATTGCACAAACCACCCATTTTCTGACATCGGGTTTACAGCGGACATAGGAGGAGATTGTTAGATATATTGTGTTTATGTCCGCACGTGTCGAGTCTGACTCGGAACGGGTTATTGGGTTCGTGTCAATATAGGGCTTTGCTCTACGCTAGAGGTACTATATATACATATTCCAAACTTGATAGGGCTATGTAGAATACTTTGAGCAGAACCAACCAAACACGTGTGTAGTGTGCAAATAGTCAATATATACACCGCATATACTATATACTAGTATTGTTCTTGAGCTGGGAAGTGAGAACTGCACTTGACCCAGACATGAGAGACAGAGAAAAGCATGAGTGTTTCTCTTTGTTACCCTGGTGTCTTACTTGAGTTGAGAGAATGTTATGAGTTTCTATCCCGAGTGTTTCTTTTTTGTAAGTTGTTACCCGATGTATATCTATTTGTGTAGGTGTTTGTGTTTTCAAGCAGGGGTAGACCCACATAAGGTCGAGACTGGGCGGCTGTCCACACTAAAATTTAAAAATACTATTTTAAGTAATAAAAAAAAAGTTTATCATGACAGATACATTATAAACTAATATATAAAAAGATAAATATAAAAATATGAATTACTTTATTGACATAGTTGGTAGAGTTTTTTAGTAATAGATATTAATTTAAAAATATGATATTAATTACATTATAAACAATATTTTTTTAAATATAAACTATTGTGGAGGAGATCATGGGAAGTGGATTGACTGGTCAAACTCATGATCTCTATAATGAGAGAAATCATGGAGGGGAGTGGTTAAATGCACCCCCAAGACTTTAAATGGATCTTCATCCCCATCACCATCTATTTTCTTCTAAGATTTTTCACTTTTCTTTCTTTTTTATTTATTTACTTATCTTCTTTCCATTTAAAATTGTTTTTAAAACAAATTAGCAGTTCAGCCATGATTAATTTTAGAAGCCACATTTATCTGCGCAGGTTTTTTGTTCTACTCATCTCGTAGCTCGCCAATGGCACCATGAAGAAGACAACCTCTGTTTCCCCAAATCATTGTAAGCATATGTATCTACGCCCTAAATCCCCTTTCTTCTTCATTTTTGTTGATCATATTTTGATGATTAATTATAGATTGTAATTTATATGTTGTGACATGATTACTAACTGAAGGGGGGGTGCCGGATTCCACTCCAGTATAAGGGTAAAAAAAGGGGGGAGAGGAAAGAGAGAGAAGAAAAGGGGGGAGGAGAAGAAAACACTTGTTTTTTAATTTAAAAATATGTAATTCATATGAAAAATATGATATTAATTACATTATAAAAATATAAAGAGCATGTTTATAGGAATTGAATCATATAGGTGAACAACAAGTGCTTATCCCCACCAACGCCATTAAGACCGGCAAGAATACCCTTATCCCAACCGACGACCATGATTAAGAATAAAAGCAGGATCTTCAGCGACGCCACATCCATCCTTATCCCCACCAACGCCATTAAGACCGGCAAGAATACCCTCTCCACCATCCTTTCCAACTTCTTCACCATCGTCACCCCCAACGGCGCCCCTCCTGGCAAAATAAACCCTAGAAAGAAAGGTTTCGCTAAAGCACGAGACCCGATCAGCTCGCCGATAAATCCGCACCCTATCACAAGCACCAACACCCTGATAAAGCACACATCGTTGAGCATTCCGCCCTCCGGCGTTCTCTTTATCGCCAAAATCGTCAGCTGTCTCGCCACAAACACCAGAAACACCAGGAACGTAAGGTAAGCCTCCATCGACGTCACCCCCATCGCAATGGAGTGAGACTTGGTTGCCAACATGTATGAACTCAGAGCGCAGCGGCCGAACAAGTTGGTGAATTCATTGATTACTGATGGCGAGGCAAACCAATTTGGAGGTGAGGAGATTGAGGTTGGCGAGGACGCAAGAGACAACAATGTAGGAGGTGCCTCTCCATAGGTACATCGTTTTGAGGATGATTGACTTTTCCCTAAATCTCGTAGGAATGATACTCTTACAGAAGTAGTCGGTGAGGACGATGAAGATGGAGGGGAGGATGGCCCTGGTAATGGCGATGGTGAAGGCCTTTTTCCCAGCCTTGGGTATCATGCTTAGATCGGTCTTCAGACTGTTGAGGAAATAGAAGAGGAAGAGCGCAAGAACTGAGATGATGTTGAGCTGCTCCCAGCTGACAGGAAAGTACATGATATCTTGAAGAGAAATTTTTTGGTCCGGTGGGTGGCCATGCCATCATCCATGTTTAAATAGGGTTTTATTTTATGGCCCACTCTTCTTCTCTCCCAGAAAGCCAATCCACCCCCTTCTCCCGCAAAAAACTTGCTTCCGCCATTTCTCCCCGTCGACCTCCTATCCGTATCCTCCCGGAAAGGAATAAAATTGCTACCTGCATCCTCCTAGAAAGGATTCCAGCTCACTTCTCCTGTCTCCGGGTGCTCTCATGCGAGTTAAACCTAGGTTTTTCCCGTGCTTCCACGGCTTTGCCTTAGGTGTAGGTAACTTCGTCTTCTCAAATGTTGTAGCTCTTATACATTTTTCTCGCTAAGCAGGGTTGAAAGCATCAACTCCCAGATGTCGGCCGAAATTGGTGAAGAAAATGTCGTAAGCAGCTCATGTTATTTTGATCCTGCAAAAGTTATAGTCGTATTTTTGTTCTTTATTATTACCACACTTTACAGTGGTATTTTTGTTCTATATTATGACTCAAAACATGTTATGGTCGTATTTTTTATCTATATTGTGACTGTAATTTCTGTTGTAGAAAGCTCCTGCTGTTTTCCCATTGTGCACTCGGAGGCTGAGTCGTACGCAATGTACTGTCTGTATGCTCACACAATATGATTTAGTGTTCGGAAAGAACATCTCACATACTGGACGCACACAAGAATTATTAAAATTCGAGAATTTTGCTGCGCCAAAGCGGGTGTTAAGAGAGTGAGGCCTTCACCGAAGAAGTACCGCAAATTGGAAACTCGCACTGGATGCCAAACATGCATTTCCTTTCACACAGATTCTGATGGAAAGAATTGGTAAGTAACAAGATTCATTGAGGAGCATAATCACCTAGTAGCAAACAAGAATGAGAAGCATTTATTGAGATCAAATCGTAGCATATCTAAAATGCAGGCTAACTTGATGAAGAATATGACTGGAGCTGGAATTAGACTGGTGGTTTCATATAACTTGCTTTATGGTGAAGCTGGTGGTGTTGAAAACATTGGGTTTTCTAAGATAGATGTCTTCAATTTTGTTCAAAGAGAAAGAAAAGGCTTAATAGAAAGCGGCGACACTGCAAACTTAATAAAGCTACTGCAGGAGAAACAAGTGGAAGATAATATATGATGTACGAACAGACGAATTGAACAGGTTGACTAGTTTCTTTTGGATGGATGGATGAAGCAAGGTAGACTACGACTGCTTTGGTGATGTGCTTATTTTTGATATGACGTATAGACTTAATAAATACAACCTGACATGTGCACCATTCATTGCTAAGAACCACCATTGACAAAATATTTTTATTGGCGGTGCTTTCATAGCTGAGGAGACCATAGAAAGTTTCTGCTGGTTGTTTCGTACCTTTTTAAAATTAACTGGTGGTAAGTAACCAATTTCTATTTTCACGGACCAAGATCAAGTCATGGCCGTAGCTCTTCAGAGGGTATTCACTAGCAGTCGCCACCGTTTGTGTCAATGACACATCTCTAAGAAAGCACCTTCTAAAGTCTCTTACTTCAACCAAGATCAAGTAGTTCAGTCTTATTTTTATTAGTGTATGAGCAAGTGCGATACTGAATTTGAGTTTGAAAGATTTTGGATTGAGATGATGACGAGAGGAAATCAACAAGAGAACAATTGGTTAAGTGATTTATTTACAATCAGAAAAAAGTGGTCTACTGCCTTTAACAAAGATAAGTTAGACCTCGAAATTTTGTCCACCCAAAGAAGTGAATCTGCTAACAATTGTTTGCATTAGTGTTCGAAGGCTACAAGAACACTCGTTGAGTGTTTTTTAGGAATGTAGAAGATGGTTTCATCGTGGCGACAAAACGAGCATGACGAAGACTTTAGATGCAAGCACGGTGTTATTAGCTTGATGTTTTAAAATTGTTCTCTACTTAAACACTTGTCTAAGCTGTACACTCGTAAGATTTTTTCCATTATTGAGAAAAAGTTCATGGAAGGTGTTACAGTTAGTATCGTTGATGAAACAAGATACGATGACCATCAAATTGTGTATGTGACGAAGGTAAGTTGAGATGAAGAGAAGAAATAGTTTGTACGCTTTAACTGTACAACTATGGATGCAGATTGTTCGTGCATGAGTTTTAAAACTAAGGGTTTATTATGTTCACACATATTAATAGTGTACAATGTTCGAAATGTAAGTAAGATCAACCTCAAATATGTACTTAAAATATTTACAGTTAATGCAAAGAAGGGCATCTACTTGCCCAATACCCCATCCATGACCGAGCATGAGTTGAATATGATATTTCACAACTAGTTGATGCGGTATAGTTACAACCTAGCGAATCGTATTGAGAACTGTAAAATTGGAAAAGAACATGTATTAAACGTCATGACTGAGTTGTCTAAAATCACAGATAATATGGTGGACTTGGACGAGCAATATAAGAAGAGGTTCTTGGACCAAAATGACATGAGTGATACTTGTGTTAGGGATCTAGTGGTGAAGAGGCCTAAAGGAGCACCATCGGTGCGTATGAAGTCTCATTGGGAGAAAATAGTAAAATCCAGTAAGTTTTTGTGTTTGTATTTATACTCATTTGTTTATGTCTTTCGAATAAAAACAATAATAAAATTTGTCTTATCTATGTTATTAAACAGGAAAGAGAGCATAAAACAAAAAACCTGTAAACTGTACCAGACAGACCTACAAAGATGAAAGAGTTCAACTTCTTAGATGATTTTACAACGAAACAACGCAAGAGAGGAATGAGTACACCACTTACGAGCAAACATCGACACAGCAGGACATCCCAACTACCTTATCGGATGAGTTTACTATCGATATGTCTTTTGATTTTTTGGGTGTACCAGATATATTTAAACCTTGAAGGTTATTGTTCAGTGATTTAAACCTTGATTTCATAATAACAAAAAATGTATAATTTTTAAACATAAAAACTACAATAAACTACCATGTCAACTAAAGTACAATAAACTACCATGCAAAAAAAAACTACCAAGGATGTCAAAGGAATGACATTGACCTTCATCGAAGGATTCCCAAATCAGTTATAAACACAAGTATCTCAGCAAAATTACCAAGTAAAATAAAACATCAGTTATAAACTACACATCTCTTACTTCACTACTTCTTGGAAATCATGCTTAATAAAGGAGAGAATTTTTTCAGTATCTCAGCCGCGATTTCAGCCCGGAATTTGGGCATTTCGGCATGCCATTTCTGACAGGCACTCCATTCGATCGACTTTCTCTGCAGCACCGCCTCCATGAACTTGATACGGCTGTAAGACAAGGTCAATGAAATATGACTATAAAATAATAAAACATTACGACTGTAACAGATCCCACCAAAATGACTGTAACAAAAAGATTGTAAAACTCACGAACACCAGCGAAAATCAGCATAAACCAACCAAAAACCAGCAAAACCACACAGAATCGAAACTGAAAATGCATTTATACCTGTGGAACTGGGGGTCGCGTGGATCTGTGGTTGCAGTTGAGGAGAGGACAGTCGGACGCAGTGCTCCTTGCTTTCGACCTCGACACAGCCTAAATGCGAAGCGCAGAACTCCTTCCAATGCAGCTCGTCGGTTGAGAAACCATATAAGAAGAGGCTGGCAGTGACCGACGAGAGCCGGAGTGGACGGGAAGAAGACGAGAAGGTAGGGTTTCATCCTCCTTCGAAATTGGAGAGTTATGGTGGGCCCCCGAAATTTGAAAACTTATTTAAAACCCGACGATCTGAATTGTCTGTAGCATGTTTATAGGAATTTGAAAACTTATTTAAAGCCTTACAATCTGAATCGTCCGTAGCCCGAAATTATCTCAAAGGCCGTTACAGGCCCTTTGAGATAATTAATATAAAATTATTAATTACTTTATCTTTCTTTATATTAGTAATAAATATAAAAATATGAATTACATTATAAACAATATTTTTTCTATATAAACATGGTTGCTATTTTTTTTATAAACATGCTCTTTATTATGTTGTTATTTAAGGTGATTGTTATTAGCACTGCACTTTTGGATATTCGCACTATATTTACTCTTAATCTTCCGCGTCTTTTGAAAATTATCCTTTTACAAGCATTTTTAGGAAAAGTGTTCAACACGAAAGTTGTAGATCTTGACGAGATCTACAACTTTCGTGTTGAACACTTTTCCTAAAAATGCATGTATAAAGCGTATTTCTAGAAATCCGCTCAGATTTCGCGCCTTTTATGAATACGCTTTATACATGTATTTTTAGGAAAAGTGTTCAACACGAAAGTTGTAGATCTCGTCGAGATCTACAACTTTCGTGTTGAACACTTTTCCTAAAAATGCATATACAAGGAGTATTTTCAAAAGACGCGAAAAATTAAGAGTAAATGTAGTGCGAATATCTAAAAGTGCAGTGCTAATAACAGTCACCTTATTTAAACTTAAAGTAATATTAAAATTAATTTGTTGTTATATTGATGTTTAATTTTTGTTATAAACAAATTTGTAGTTATATTTTTGTCAAAAACATTTTATAAATTAATTTATTGTTATGTTATTTTTTATATTATATATATAAAGTTTGTTGTTATGTTGTTAACAAATTAATTGTTTAAATTTTTTTATATAAATATGTTCCTTATTATGTTATTGTGTAAATCATTTAAAATATTTAAAATGAATGATGATATTCAAATAATTCATAAAAACAATAAATTTAGATAAATGATATCGTTTTCTCTGAATTGATCAACTATTTTAAATAATTACGTGATATTAATGTAATATAGACAATATAATAATGTAATTTAGACATATTTTAAAGGGAGACCGAGTCAATTTATTTTATCAAATAATATTATACTCCGCCCACACAGAATATAATTCTTGCGTTCGCCACTATTTTCAAGTGATTTGTAGGAGCGTATGTGCGGATTAAAATGGGTTTTAAAGTGTTTGCACGTGGATAAAAATGTGTATACATATGTGTGGTTATGTGAACCTTATTTTTATTTATTTATTTTATTTTTAGTGAATTTATTTTGATGTTGTCGACATTTCATAATTATGTATGTCGATGCATTGGTACTCATTTATTATCTATCTACATATTTCTGTCATTGTTTTAAATTTTAAATTTCAATTTCAATTTCAGCGATTGAATCCTAATATGTAGTTGAACAACAAAATTATTAAATCCAATTTCAATTCTTATGAAAGAATTTATGTCTTCGGTGAAACTGTAAAATTGAAATTGATTTTAATTTCAATTTTTGAGACAACTCTGATTCCAACCTTCAAAATCCTTCCGAATGATCGGAGTCTTACATTTCTTTTGTCTTCCTCTTGCATTTTTCTTTCATTTGTATTTTTTGATTTATGTCTAATAAATTTATTTGATCGTACAATTTCCAATTAAAAATTTTTTAGGTAGAAATAATCCACGTTAGAAAGACAAGGATGAACTGTAGGCAGCCGGTTCACAAAATTTAAGATACAATATTTTTTCTTTGATTTTTTCTTTTTAGTAAATAAAGTAAGATTTAGTGACCCGTCAAATCGTTGATCGGACGGCACAAGATTCTTCCCTACCTTATTCTATCAGGATTACTCCTATCAAATTCGGACTCTTTTTAATTTCCTTAAAAAAATTTTAAATTAATAACTCACCTTGAAATCCCGCAACTTGCAGGCTATAACGGCCTCAAAAATACCTTTACTAATCATCATCAATCCAACATCCAGAAAGTTCCGAATGGGCATCTTGCAGTAGTAGCAAACCGTTGCTGATGTTGCCGCTGTAAATAGTATGGATTACAGACATCGGCGCGCAGGCCGACCATACATGAATAAAAGAAAATACATTAGTTAGACTTCAAGGGCTAGCAACAACAACAACAGCAAGAGCGGAAACAGCAGCAGCAGGGGCATCAGTCCTTCATTTTCCGCTCGGCTCTCCAGCACCTACACAGGAACAAACTACCCCGAAGGTGGCAAACAAGGCAACGATCAGCATTCAGCTGACCAGAATCATATAGTTTGTAATTATCCTAAGCTTCCGTGAACACACGGCCCTTCATATTTGGCCCTGCCAAATGAAAAAAAAACATTATTAGGTATAAAAATTCAAACTTCTCTCTCACATTTGAGCAGATTCTAGCACTGCAATATGCTGCACAACATTTCCTAAGTTGATTTGAGTTAATCAGTATATTTCCGCTAAAGTGCGGATTGCAACATGGTAAGAACATCTTTTGCAAACAAGAATCAACAAAGCAAAACCAATAAACCGTAAGGAATTCTTATAGAAATATATGTATATGAATTATTCAGATTATTACTAATGAATTTCATAGAAATTTGTCATGAGTTTCCTGGCTATTTCATACTGTAATTGTTCAAACAGGGGAAAATTGTTGGGCAAGAAGCTCCGTAAAAATCTAATTTTTTTTTTCAACACTAGTTATTCACGGTCATAATAATTTATCAGGGAACAAATTCATATAGCAGTTATTCGCGGATTGCAATGGGTGGTAATTGCATATTCGAATAAGATTGAAAAATGCGATCGAATGAGACTATTAATAGCCTTAAAATCCTTCACGTCGATAGCTAAACAGTAGTTGTTTTTAAGCTTGTACTTACATTTCATCTTGAAAGTCGACTCCCCGCTCTTAATTATATGAGTGAACGATACCGCCACCTTTGACATGCTAACCGTCGTCGCCACGAGATCGATGGTGTGCACCATAGTAATTCATCCCGTGTTCTAGAATCAGTATAATAAAGAATTTTGGTAAACAAGTTTTGAAAAAATTATTGTACACACAAATGTTGACCTTTTCAAACTTTGAAGTATTCATGACAAGAAATTATTTAAGAAGGAAACTACAATTATATCTACCTACTTGAGCATCAAATTATAAAATAAGTACTCAATAACCTACCACAAGATCACTATAAACATTGACTTAGACAAGATCATTATTTCCTTCGAAATGCCAACAAAAAAGGCTTAGATAACAGTAAATGACAAGCTTTTACGGTCCGGTTGATTGAACAAAATTGCGGATTCAAAATTGAAATTAAGGTCCAATTCCAATGAAAATAGATCTACACTTCTAATCTCAGATCCCCAATTCCATCAAAATGAACAAAGCCTTAAGAAAAAGGATGTAATTAATTAACTGAAGATGGAAATGGAACCTTTAGTTGAGCTTTGGTAGAGTGTGACGCAACAGAAGTGTTGTTTGCAGCAATATCGCCCCAATAAGTTTGCTCCATCAATGTTAAATATATGACCACCACGGGGCTGGCTTAACATCATGCTTATTGCCTGAAATATCAATAATCCAGTAAGAAACCATGCCAATTGTTTGAGCATCTTAACTTCATTTTGGTGGGATAGAAACGCCACGATAGAAATTGGTGTGTTTAGTAAATCTCCAGTTTAGAGCACTAGAGAAGTGGGAAAGGCTAAAAAATCCAATTTTGATTTATTTCCCACCGAATGGTAGTGCTCTATTTTGCATTGTAGCTCCATTTTCACACCTCAGCCAAAGGCACCGCTCTCCCAAACAAAACCTAAGAGATTCTATACATATACCAATTTGAACTTTTCAAGATGTAGTGCTTAACAATTACCTCGCGACAGAATAAGATCAAACCTGGAAAGTGCTAATAGCCAAGCCCTTAAGAGAAATGATGAGGTGTTAAGATAAACAGATGAAAATTTAAAGTGTATTCAAAAGCCGGCGAACACAACATCATATAAAATAACAAAGTGCAAAATAAATAAATAGTCATGAAAGCCGTCTTCGATCTCTCCTCCTCCAGACGGGTTCGTCATCATCTCCCTCCGTGTGAGGACACGCTACGGTGTCTCGTCGGCGCGTGCGTGTCCCGTCGTCATGCGCAACCGTAAAATTTTCCTGGGTTCTTTTTTCAGGTTTTTCACTTTTTGGCCTCTAACTGCATCTATGAGAAGTCCATCTGATGAGATGCTCCCGCTTGGTCTCGATGGGTAGCTGATAGATTTTTGGTTCTGACATAGTCTTGTTTTGAGGTTGCCCAACAATTATTTGTGTTTGATACTCATCTTGATTGGGTGTTTCATGTTCAAGTTTCTTCTGAATCATAAAAAGCTTTATTTTTTTATATTCCTCACGCTGGGTGGACTTAATTAAGCCCTCTATTGGCTGTGTTTTAACTTCCATATTCACATTGAATCAAAGCATATTCTTTGTTGAGGGCATGTGGTAATGAGAAAATAATCGCAATACCCAATGATTAATAGTTGTTGTAACCAGAGAAATCAACAAAACATATGTTCAAGACAAACCGCCCAATCAATAATCATTCATCAAAGTAGTATGCAAACCGGCAATTGTCCAAAGATTCTCGCATCTTAATGAGACGTGCTTCATCATTAATTACATCCACACGCCTAGCCCTGTTCGCATAGTTGCCTCCAATTGCCAGGTAGTCACACTAGAGAATATGCTTTGATATGTGGGCCAAACATTAATACAAGTCAACAATCTTAATTTTGCTTTAGGATCCAATCAGTTTTATGAATTTGAAAGGGCATGCAAAAACAGTTTCAAGAAATTTGCATTGTTGTATGGGCCTTGGGACTACAATTAAAGAAACAAATGCAAGAGATGGAGCAAACATGATTTTTCTTAGAAAAATTAAAGACTTGCACACTAGAGAACATGAAAAGGTTTTCTCCAGCTTGCTAGAGAAAGGGATTTAGGAAAACAATCTCACACACAACAAAAAAACATTGAGGAAGTCAGGAAGACCTGAAAGCCGGCCGCCAGAGCCATGTCACCCTCATTTTAAGCTGTGACGTCGAGCCGTCGAGCGATTGAGGTGGCAGAGTCCGTCGTCCTCTTTGTCGAGTAGTCAGAGATGCCCAGGGCCGCGCAAATTATGGGGCACTGATCTATCGTCGCTCGCCCGCTTCACTGGTCGCTGAAAGCAGTTTTATTTTCTTGATGATGTTCATAATTGTCATGTCAAACATACATTCTATGAATGGTGGCATTTTTGTCCAAACTCACGGGAGCAAAAACGCCGCGCCAAAGGGAGCCTAAGTCTTCATCAAGGAGCAAATTAAAGTAAAAAATTTACAAATATTGATGGTTGTTTGCAAATCATTTATACATTCTCGCATATGAACTTAATGCTTGCAAAAGCTAGTGAAACATGATGAAATACCATTGCATGTACCTACAATTTTAACTAAATTTTAGCAATACATAAATTTTAGCAAATACCATTGCTACTCTATTTTCATGATTCAAATTCTAAACAAAAAACATAATATAAGCAAATATTGGGGGAACTGGAAAACGGGTGCAACACAGAGCAAAGAGGAATACATTAGCACGAATTCGAAAAACTGTAGCTAATAAGTTGAAACTAGAGAAATACATCACAATAAAGTCTCGGGATAATAAAGATTATATGTTGCAAAGAATTAAGCACATCAA
Organism: Platanthera zijinensis; assembly: GCA_039513925.1. NCBI lineage: Eukaryota > Viridiplantae > Streptophyta > Magnoliopsida > Asparagales > Orchidaceae > Platanthera > Platanthera zijinensis. Next base: position 78,031,446 of record CM077081.1, read on the forward strand.
TTTCTACTTACTTTCACGCTAAATGAATGTGGTGAAGCCCACGACATTTACTGGCATTTCAATACCTACCAAAAATCCAATCACTTGTAAGCTTTATGTCATGAGTAAAAAATCATGTTTATAAATTTATTATCAACATGAATTTGCAGGAATTCTAGCCATAAACAACTTCTAAAACTTCCGATTGATAAATTAAGAAACAATAAAACCTGAATTGATTGTTCATGTATGCAGTTCAACAAATGGAATGAAGGAAGCGTAAAAAATAATCATGTTACAGGATGCCAAATATAAATTAGGAAGGGACTATTAAAAACAATAATATAAGAAAAACAACTTACCCTTCTTTGCCCTTACCCTCAAAAATGATTTCAACAGTACCGTACCACATGGAATTGTCAAAAAATGAAATATAAGTACTTAACAACTATACCTTTTAGTTTAACATCCATCTCTTTATTACCCAATCCCTCCATTTGACAGTCCTTCCACTTCCCTGTGTTTGTAGTATGTATTATAACATGGTCTTCCATATTTATTAGGATTTCTCTGCTACCATTTCGATATTTACCCTTCCATAAAATAAGGTCTTCCATATTTATTATGTGACTACATAGATTATCATTTCAAAAAACAACACGACACAAATTCAGAAAAGTGGTGGCTATAAGAAGCTGATAGACTACTAAACATAAAGATACTCATTCGATTATATGCAGTATGAAGAACCTGGAGCAACTCTTTTGTAAAAAACTAAAAAATCTGACTTCATGGAGAGTTTGTTGTAGCAGATTGCAGTGTGGCATCATCATCATGTACAACATCTTTGTCCGGGTTCAAACTTTGACTATTAATAAATGATAGACCGGCTGACTCAGGGCCATATGCATTCGAAGATCCGGAGAGATCTGATGTGAGCATAGTATATCCATCACCTATCAAAGGTAACATTTGCTGAGACATGATGTTGCATAATAAGGAATGTCAGAAAATATTCAAATTTAACAAAATATGAACAGAAAATCATAATTTAAGTATAAGTACAAATGAAAACATCAGAACAAGAAAAACAGTTAGCAGAGAAGAAAACAAAACATGATCTTGAAGAAAAAAAAGTAGGGCAATTACTTGGCACCAAAGTCTGATGTTGCTGCCTGTCTAAGTTCTACTGAATTGGTTTTTGAGAAACCCCATAAGGAACTGGACAAAGATAACTTTCAGAAGTTGTAGGACTATTAATATGTTGTATATTACTGCCAATTAGACCGCATGTAGCACTATTCATAAGTCCATTATGTAAATTATACGAAGGAGGCTTCTACTGTATGTTCCTTAAACCAGCTCCCATTCCAAGACCATGCAACATATGGTTGTTCTGGATCCCAACATATTGCTTCGTCTGTTGTTGTGATGTCGTTGAAGAATCCAAGATAGAAAATCCAATTTTAGAGTTTCACAAATATAAGTAAATTTAGATTGGAAGCATTCAACCAGGAAGCAAAATCGAGCAACAAGGAAGCAAAATCACCAACAGCTGAACATGCCATTAATCCAAGGAACTGCATTCAACCGGGAAGAAAACTCAGAAAATGTAGGGCATCACCAACCCTTGAACTTGAACATTCCTCTAATCCCTGGATTTGCATCCAACCCATGACAAAGATACCATGTGAAATTTAGAAGAAGAGGAGGAAAAAGAAGGAACCTATATGAGGCAAGCGATGGAAGAATGATGAAGATGAGGATCTCTAAGAATGTGGCATTTCCGGCAAACCCTTGGAAAGGAGGAGATACGCACAAAGATGCTAGCAGAGAAGGGCTTTTCGGCGGGAGGGCGCGACGATGGGGATGATTGTTGACGCCGAACGTAGCCGATGTGGAGCTCCAGCACGCTGTGATTCAGGTCGTGGAGGAGAGGGGTAGGGTTATCGCCGTAAAAGACTAGCTGTGGAAGACTCGCCGTGGAAGACTCTGCCGAGGAAGACTCGCCGCGGAAGAGAGGAAGACATTGCTATTGATTGCGGGGAAGAAGACCTAGCGCAATTTTGTCAAAAATCTGCGGGATTCTCCTCCCTCTCCCACGATGGATTCACCCCTGCTTCAATCGAGGAGATCACCGGTATCATTGGCGTAGAGCAAAATCTTCTTGTCATCGCCTCCAAGGTGCGCGACTCCCTCACCTTGACGCGCTCCGCCTCCTTGATTCAAGAATAGACGCTATCGGGAGACGGGACTCGGGAGTGAAAACGATTTTTTAAAAATGTTTATTTAATAATTTCAGTCAGATTTAGTCGACAGGAGTGAGGCCCGACCGGGAGGGATCCGGATCCCCTGGAGTTCCTTCGGGAATTTCAGGGGGTGGAGTTCCTCATTTGCGAAATAACGGAGCGGAATTAGAAAAAGTGGTTAATATGAAAGTTGTAGATATCCCCGAGACGAATAACTTTCATTTTGAACATTTTTTGATTTGAGGTCGTTTAGACCCCCAATTTAGGCCCCGAAAAAAATCGATAATTATTTTCGAACTGATTTTTTTCGGGGGCCAAATCGGGGGTCTAAACGACTTCAAATCAAAAAATATTCAACATGAAAGTTATTCGTCTCAATGATATCTACAACTTTCATGTTAACCACATTTTCTAATTCCGCTCCGTTATTAAGCAAATGAGGAACTCCACCCCCTGAAGTTCCCGAAGGAACTCCAAGGGATCCGGATCCGACCGGGAGGGGGGGAGGGGGTTGAGAATAGGTGAACAACAAGTGTTTTCTTCTCCTCCCCCTTTTCTTCTCTCTCTCCCTCTCTCCCCTTTTTTCCCCTCATACTGAACCCGACACCCCCCCTTCAATTAGTAATCATGTCACAACAGATAAATTACAATCTATAATTAATCATCAAAATGTGAACAACAAAAATGAAGAAGAAAGGGGATTTAGGGCGTAGATACATATGCTTACAATGATTTGGGGAAACAGAGGTTGTCTTCTTCATGGTTCCATTGGCGAGCTACGAGATGAGTGGAACAAAAAAACCTGCGTAGGTAAATGTGGCTTCTAAAATTAATCATGGCTGAACTGCTAATTGTTTAAAAAATAATTTTAAATGGAAAGAAGATAAGTAAATAAATAAAAAAGAAAGAAAAGTGAAAATCTTAGAAGAAAATAGATGGTGATGGGGATGAAGCTCCATTTAAAGTCTTGGGGGTGCATTTAACCACTCCCCTCCATGATTTCTCTCATTATGGAGATCATGAGTTTGACCAGTCAATCCACTTCCCATGATCTCTTCCACAATAGGAGGATCATTGCGGGGGGGGGGGGGGGGGGAGGGCATCCTTTCAATAACTACCACTGCCGCCGCCCCACGCCGCCGCCGTCGCCCGCCCGTCACCGCCGCTCGCTGCCGCAACTTGCAGGTTGGCCACCGTACGATCATTACAGAGCATCCATCGCCGTCCAATTTACAGGTAACTACCCACTAACCACCAGGTTAGTGGGGGGCCCACCATAACTACCTCCTGAAGGCTATAAAAGGAGCCTCAGGGCTCCTCATTTCTCACCTTTTTGCTCCTCGAGCCTTCTTCTTCCTCAGGTCAGAGCTCTGCCGAACTCCTCCCTCGAGTCATCTTCAAGCCACCATCTAGCAAGAGGAACGCAAGTCCCCAAGTGCATAGAGAAGGGAAGAAGATGACTATCACCAGCACTCAAGCATACAAGCCACCAAGCAGCATCCAACACTCCCTCGGCACAGCCTATTGCCCGCTGCGAGTCAGGAATTCTCTCTCACCACCAAATTGTAACGAGGAGCGGCCTATCGCCCTCGATTCACCAAGCATATTGTAACCGCAAGCTGATAGTGGACTTTAACCGGCACAGATCCGGTCACGTGGTTTTCTACTCAGTTGAGGGATTTTTTCATGTTAAAAACTCTTGTGTCAACTCTCTATTTTCATTGACAGTGTGCGTTCTTGACCGTTTTGAGAGCTAAGACGGTCCAAGTATTCCGGTTCGACCAGGACGTCGAGTTAGTCCGCAATAGTTTTGAAAGTTCTTAAGTTTAAGGCAGCTTGCAACCAGAGGGGGGGGGGGGGGGTGGGTGAATAGGTTTTCTTCCTCTTTTTATATCTTTTAGTTTCTTCCTTTAATGCTTAGTGAGTTGGCAGTAATTTGCTTTCAAGTATCTGCAAAAAAAGAACACCACAAGAAAGCACACAATGATTTATAGTGGTTCCCCAACTTTTGGGTATATCCACTCTCCTCCCACTTTGCTAACTTCCTATTAGTCAAGACACTTATCCAAAACAATGCTCTATAGAGCTTACACCTCAGATCCCTCAAGATCTCTCAATCTCCTCCAAGACCTACAGTTCAGCCACAAGGATATACAACTTAGTTATCAGCTGATCACCTACCTCAGGCTGTTAAGCCCAACACTTAGGCTGGGAGGGCAGCCCTACCTCAGATCCTCAAGGGATCCTACTCTCTGAGAGCAGCACTCTCATACAACTCAGGCAAGTTGCCCTACCTCAGGCCAGTTGCCCTACAACTCAGATCTAGTTGGATCCTACTAGAGTGAAATAGATTTGTATCTATCACAGAGAAATTTATCTGTGACAGCACTTTGAGCTGAGTTATCTCAGCTCAAACTTTCTTCACAGCTACAAGGATCTTGAGCTGGAAGTAACTAACAGTAAACTGCTTTGCTTCCTCTCCTTTCTTAGGACAGAGTCAGCTACTTTATTCTTTCTTCTTCCCAGCTTAAGAAGTAGATCTTCAGGTTTGGGCTTACTAAACTAAGAAGAAACTTGATCTGCAGAGACTTCTTCCTTCTTCTTTGCTTCTCCCTTAGAAAGAAAGCCTCCTGCTCTTGCTGGTGTCGATGAGGAAGACACACAACTCACTGAACTTTTTGCAGGGAGACTTCAAGCTTTTACTAGCAGCAATGGCGAGGAAGATGAAGTCCAACCACAATCTTTTTGAAAATGATAAACCCTAAAAGCTATCTTGTGTCTTGGCCCATCTCTTCCTTTTGTAGTTCGTCGATCAACGGCTCTTAGAGATCAGTGGGCCCCACCTGTAGCTTCCAAATTCACCCTGCTTTAATGGAAGAAGACGTACAGTAGCTTCTCGGCATAGTTTATTGTGTTCTGTAGCTTCCGTACTTGATTTGAAATCTGTTGACTTTGTCGATTTTGCTGACGTCAATACCTATAGACTTAGCCAAAATTGAGCATCAGTAGAATAGACGTTGAGTGAATGAGCTTCACTCAATGCCAAAACACTTAGACAAAATTCTGTCTATCTAGGTGTTGAGTGAACAAGCCTTACTCAACACTTTTTGCCTTAGCAAAATCTTTAGCCACTTCTGCATGCTTGGCATTTAGAGCGTTGAGTGAGCACACCTCACTCAACGCCTTGTGCCTTAGCCTATGCATTCTTTTGTTTAGGCGTTGAGAGCGTTGAGTGAGCATACCTAACTAAACGCTTTTACCTTAGCCAATTTTATCCTCATTTCTTCTTAGGCTTTTACTACTTTAGCCTGTCTCACAACTTTTTGCTGTATGGCGTTGAGTGAGTTGATTGCTCTCAATGCTTGTGGACTTAGCCACTTTCTCAGCTTGCCACTACTTTGGCTTTGATTGTATAGGCTTTACTCAGCGCTATAAGCCATCTGGCATTGATGAGTCACCTTCACTCAACGCTTGTGGACTTAGACATATTTCTATCAACCCACATCTTAGGTAAGTGTTTACCAGACTTGGCCACTTAAGCTACCTGTCCCATCACTGTCAACTACAACTATATGTATATCATTGGCAAGATTGACTTCCTCAAATCTAGTATATTGTGGGCAATGGACCCAACAAGTTTGGCACCGTCTTTGGGAAACGATCCCCAACATCCTTCAGAATCCAAGACCTCCATCCTTGTAACATTCAAGTTTCACTTTACTGACAAAGAGAAGCAGTATAGCTGAAGGATCCGTCCCAGAAGTGTTGGGTATTGTATCCACAATGTACCTGATTTGAAGAAGCCCCTGGACCAGCTAAGGTGAATTGACATTATATTTGATCATTTGTCTTCAAGTTATGCTTGCAGTTATTTCATGCTAAGTACACACCAATGTCAGGGTGCAGTGGGTCAATATACACGGGTCTGTGCAACGTAATCCTTCGTTGAGCAGATCAGTGTGTTGGCCTACGTGTGATCTCTCTATTGGAGTGTACTTACTTTCAAGCACAGGGTCGAGATTGAGCTAGAGCTGAAGAGGAGCAAGGATGGGTCAAAGACCAGCTCACGGGAAGATAGACGAAAATTCGTCTAAGTATGATTCGACGAGAATCACTAAGTGATTCTCGCCGATTCGACGAGAATCACTAGCTGATTCTCGCCGAATCGTCGAGAATACCTAGCTGATTCTCGCCAAATGAATCCGGCTGACTCAACGCCTTCAAGGATTCTGCCAAGTCAGAATCGGCGAGAATCACCAGGCTGAGTCAATGCCTTCAAGGAATCTGCCAAGTCAGAATCGTCGAGAATGACTCTGCATTCTCGACGATTCGTCGAGAATGGATGATGACTCTCTACGATTCTTTCCGGCTGGCAAGCAATTCAGCTAAGAATTCTTCTAAGTAGAATTCAATGGGAATCATTAGTGATTCTCGTCGATTTGTCGAGAATCACCAATGATTCCCACCGAATTTGCCTTAGGCGAATTTCTGCTGCTCGCTAGACCGGACCAAGTATACACGCGCTATTTTGAACCGGAGTTAGGGTTTCTACTGGTAGGGCCCACAACGGTCATAATATATGACCTACTATATAAATACTGTTGTATTTCGAACATCACGGACAATCTATACATACGAAAAGAAAGAGCCGTCGGATTTGACCTAGCGGATCACGTCTTCTCTTCTGCCTCCTTCTCCGTGCCTCAAGTTGTTGCCGCCGCCGATCATGGGTTCTTCCTGATCTCCCGGCGACAGAAGCTTAGCCAAGCAACGCGTCTCACATGTCTATCTTGAGATCCTTTGTCTCTTGATTTGTTGAACGGGAATACCTTCCCATTCCAAATCGATTGAGACGATCGATTCAAGTAAGATTGTTGGTAGACCTTGCTAGCTTTGCTACGAAGGTTGGATCTACAAATCTCGCCGTCGCAAACCTTATCGTCGCCGATCCCGAAAGCTCCGCTGCTGCACTTCTTGCCGCCACCGATTTCGGGGAGATCCTCTCTAAGTGAGAGCTAAGGTCGTGGACTCTTCGTCTTCTTCAAGAATGCGTCATTGAACAAAGAGGGACACCAAGCACTCCATAAGTAGTTTGTATTTTATACATTCTAATTTTCTTTTGTTGTAAAGGAACGTTGGTTCCTCATTGTAAGGGTTGGGTGCAACCCGTGGTGGAGGAGTGGTGACTCCTTTGGTTGGAAGGGTTCCTTCCATTAGTGTGAGGATTGGATTTCAATCCGGTTGGTGAAGTGACTGAGTCATCCTTGGTTGGGAGATAGGTCGAAGGGGGAAAGTGGACGTACCCAAGTCGGGTAATCACTATATCTGTCTGTGTCTTTCTGTGCTTTGTTTGTTTTCTTTTATTGTGCAGGTAAAATTTTAATTCCGCAAAAATACTACGCATCACCTATCCCCCCCTTAGGTGAAGTTAGTTGGCACTAGTGTGACTTTCAAGTGGTATCAGAGGGAGGTTACTCATCATAAAGGTTAACACCTTGAGTAAGTTCCTGCCACTAGTGTCAAGAAGATGGCAGATATCTACTATGGACGGACTCAAGTACTCAGGCAAGATCCCAGTGTGCACCAGGCTAAACTTTCCTATCTGGAAGGAAAGGATTAGAATTTACATGGAAGTTGTCGACCCTCGACTCTTCATGATCATGGAGGAGGGACCTTATATTCCCACTAAGGCCTCCACCATTGATCCTACCAAAATGGTGCCAAAGAAGCTTTCTGAAATGGACAAGGACGAGATGGTGCTGGTCGGACTTGACAAGAAGGCACAGAACATACTAATCAGCGCAGTCAATGACTCCATGATGCAGAACTTCTGCAACTAAAGGACAACCAAGGATATCTGGCACAACCTGATTATTCTGATGAAGGGCACAGATGAAGTGAGGGATGATCAGAGATCACTCCTGAACAAAAAATATGAGGCCTTCAGGCAGGGGCCCAAGGAAGAGATCAGAGTTACCTTCAAGAATTTCCTCAAGATCGTCAATGCTCTCAAGGGATATGGAAGAGTGTTCACTGATGGTGAACTTAATGATAAATTCCTTAGGTCCCTTACTAAGGAATGGGACACGAAGATCTGCTCCATCCGAGAGTTTGGCAGATTAGCAGAAACTGATCCTCAGATACTCTTTGGGAAGCTCATGTCCTATGAGCTCCAGTTGAACACGAGGAGAGCAGAAGAAGAAGTAGAGAAAGCTGCTGCCAAGGAAAAGACTGTGACCCTAAAAGCCATTCACTCCAAGAAGGGCAAGGGTGCGGCTTCATCCCGTGCGGGGAAAAAGGATGAGGAGGAAGACTCCAAGCCATGCTCCTCCGGCTCAGAGTTTTCTGAAGAAGACTTCTCCCTCATCACCTGAGAATTCAAGAACTTCCTCAAGATGAGGAATCAAATAAAGAGAGACGGCTCCTCCTCCAGAAACCAGAAGAAGAATTATTCTTCTGACATGTATGAATCAAAACCGAACAAATATCGTCATACTGACATCATTTGTTTTGGGTGCAATAAGCCAGGACACGTCGTGGCTGACTGCCATCAAGGCAAGAGAGAGACGGGGAAGGGAGAAAAGCACAAAACCTCTAGAGAAAAAAAGAAGGAGAGGAGCTACATTGCCAAAAAGTCAAAGACACTGAGTGAGTATGATTCATCAGACTCCAGTGATGATGAGGAAGCCTACTTTGGGCTGGTGGGTCGCTCTGACTCAGAAGGAGAATTCCCCCCATTCACTGGGAAGGTAAAGGCTCGTACCCCCCTCTCTTACTCTTACTATGAGTCTCCTGATGATGATCTCGAGGACAGACCATTTGCCCGAGAAGCTGAGCTCCTCGAAAAGTATGAGCTTCTGCTCAACACCTTCGAGGAATGCCGCAAGAGATTGAGGGCTCAGAAAAAGGAAGTCAAATTCCTTAAGGTCGAGGGTGTCTCCCTAAGGGAAGAGATCACTAGCTTGATTTCTCTCCGACAGGAGAACCTGGACCTGATCTCTAAGCACTCAGAGTCTCTAAGTCTCCTTGACCTTAAACAGGAAGAAATCAATAAGTTGGAAGAAGAACTTGCGGCAGAAAGGAAGATTGTCCAAAGCTTCTCTATGCCAAAGACTGTTCTTCCACTGGTTGATACCTTCTTTACTCAGGCTAAGGGGGCTGGCTTGGGGCATGTGGTTGTGCCTGGTAAATCCTCCAGGAGAAACAAAAAGCAGAGAAAAAATAAGGCTGCTAAGAAGGCCTCTGCTGCAGAAAAGGGAAAGGCCCCACTCAACCTTGTTGTATTCAGGAAGCCTGGCTTTCCCTGCAATGAACAGGACTTTGAGTCAACCTATGGCCACTTCTTCCGGCCCTCAGTTGAAAAGCCCATGAGCCGGTATGATGGTTGGGCCTTCTCCCATAACTTTGGTGAGAGTGTCTTCAAGGCACCTTATGAGGAAATCCAAGTGGAGGATTATGACCACTTCTCTAGCGGCCATAATAGGAAGAAGGCACCAAAAGCCAAGCCTGTTATACTGAAGGAACAGGAGGTGAAGAATTCATGTGACTGCTGTCATCATTATGGCTCCACCTCCAGATCAAAGGCCCCGACTGGACCCACCATTCCCAGGGTGAAGCAGGAGCCTAGGAAAAGGTACAACAGATTTGACTGTTGGTGCTGTGGCAAAGTTGGTCACTTTGTCGTGGATTGCTGGTTTAATCCGAGATATAACGAGACTCCTCATGTTAGCAATGCGAGACCGACCACTCATAGGGTTAACCATCCGAGAGGGAGTATGCTAACAAGGAATCTAGGACCCAAGTTCGATTGGGTTCCTAAGGGAAACTGATTCTGTTTTGCAGGTATGTCCAAAGGCCACCAAAACTCCTATATGGTACTTAGACACTGGATGCTCCCAGCATATGACTGGGACAAGAAGCCTGCTGCGTGATTACTCTCCAGTCAAAAATGGACCCAAAGTCATCTTTGGAGGATCAGATCGAGGAGTCACCAGAGGTTACGGTATGATTTCCAACGGTATAGTCTCTATCACCGATGTGGCATATGTTGAAGGGTTAAATCATAACCTGATCAGAGTAAGTCAGTTGTGTGATAAAGGTTATAACGTTAAGTTCTGCAAGGATAAATGCCTAATAATATCGTGTGCCTCTTCGGAGACGGTATTAACAGGCATTAGGAGCAGAAACATCTTCTGTTTAGATTTTCTTAGTTTAGATTCATCTACCCTCGTGTACCTAGTAGCAACAGGCAGTGCATCTCTTTGTGAACAATGGTACAAGAGATTAGCACATATTAATTTCAAGACAAATAGTATGCTGTTTTCTAAAAACTTAGTAAGGGATGCTCCCATCATTAAGTGCATGAAAGATAGCCCCTGTCCTGCATGCCAGAAGGGCAAACAGACTCAGGCTACCTTTAAGGGCATTACAGACAAAGACTCCTCCAGATTTCTTTATCTTCTGCATATGGACTTGTTTGGTCCAATGCAAGTTCATAGCTTAGGAGGCAAGTCTTATACGCTAGTGATTATTGATGATCACTCTCGGTTTACTTGGGTGTTCTTCTTAAAACACAAGTTTGATACGTTTGAAATCTTCACTAGTTTTTTCAAGCAAATTCAGAACGAACTTAACTGCTCGGTGGTCAAAATCAGAAGTGACCATGGAACAGAGTTCGAGTCTGGTGCTATGACAAAGTTCTGTGAAGAACTTGGTATCTTTCATGAGTTTTCCTCCCCGCGCACTCCTCAGCAGAATGGAGTTGCGGAGAGGAGAAATAGAACACTTATTGAAGCTTGCACGACAATGTTGAATGACGCTTCTCTCCCAGAATACTTCTGGGCAGAGGCTGTCAACACAGCTTGTCATGTACAAAACCGGGCCTTGATCAACAAGAGCTATCGTAAGACGCCTTATGAGCTACTGAAAGGCAGGAAACCTACCATGTCCTATTTTAGGATCTTTGGCTGCAGATGGTATGTACTAAATAACGGGAAGTACCCGTGTACTAAGTTTGGTGAAAAATGCTTCGAAGGCATATTTATGGGCTATAGTAGCCATAGCCAGGCATATAGGGTTTTCAATAAGAAAACCCTATGGTAGAGGAATCTATAAATGTTGTATTTGATGAAGGAAGCTTGCTTAAAAGCAATTCTTCCAGTGGTCTTCTTGAAGATGCAGGTACAAGAATTGAACAGCTTAGTCTCGATGAGACCGCTAAAGATGCAACTCCCAAGTACGTCAAAGTCTCCACCACAAGGCCTATCGGAGATGATGACGGTCAGAATGGAATTATCCTCCCTGAAGAAGGAGAAGCCCAAGAAGACGCCAGAGCTCTAGATGCCAGACTCCTAGAGCTCAGACACGTGAGGGATCATCCTAGAGATCAGATCATTGGAGATCCCCGTGACGGTGTCAGAACTCGCCAAGGTACAATTAACGAGATTCTGCATTTTAGCTTTCTGTCACAGGTTGAGCCAAATAAGTTCGACGAAGCGAACAAGGATGCATCTTGGATCTTGGCCATGCAAGATGAGCTGCATCAATTTGAACGATGCAACATCTGGACGCTGGTTCCCAGACCAAAGGGGCAGAACGTGATTGACACAAAATGGATCTTCAGAAAAAAAATTGATGAACACGGTGTCATCATAAAGAACAAGGCCAGGCTGGTGGCTCAAGGTTACAGATAGGAGGAGGGGATTGACTTCGACCAGAACTTTGCACTAGTGGCAAGGCTCGAGGCAATCAGATTGTTCCTAGCGTATGCTTCTCACAAAGGATTCACAGTCTATCAGATGGACGTGAAATCGGCCTTCTTAAATGGCAACCTGAAAGAGGAAGTATATGTCGCACAACCCCCAGGTTTTGTTAATCCGAGTTATCCCAATCATGTATATTTTCTTAATAAAGCTTTGTATGGCTTAAAACAAGCTCCTCGAGCTTGGTATGAGACTCTGTCTAGCTTTCTTCTTGAGAACAAGTTTTCTAGAGGAAAAATAGATAAGACATTATTTCTTAGGGAAGTCAAAGGCAAGATTTTGCTGGTGCAAATCTATGTCGATGACATAATATTCGGGTCAACGGATAACAACCTTTGCAAGAAGTTTTCCAAACTTATGCAAGGGAAGTTTGAAATGAGTAGTATGGGAGAGCTGAAGTATTTCTTGGGACTTCAAGTGAAACAGTCTGAGGATGTGATTTTAATCTCTCAGACGAAGTTCACAAATGAAATCCTCAAGAAATTCGGAATGGAGAGTGCAACCTCTATGAGGACTCCAATGGGATCCACTGTGTCTCTGGACAAGGATGATAAATGGAAACCTTTTGATGAAACCAAGTACAGAAGCATAATTGGATCCCTGCTCTACCTTACTGCAAGTAGACCAGATATTATGTTTTCCACATGCATTTGTGCCAGATATCAGGTGAACACTAAGGAATCTCACTATGTCGCTGCAAAGCGAATTCTTAGATACCTTAAGGGTACACCTAATCTTGGCTTGTGGTACCCGAGAAACAATGATGTCGAGCTAATAGGCTTTTCAGATGCTGATTTTGCAGAAAGCAGGGATGATAGGAAAAGCACTTCCGGGACGTGTCAATTCCTCGGAAGAAGGCTTATATCATGGAATAGTAAGAAGCAGAATTGTGTTGCAACCTCCACAGCTGAATCTGAGTACATCTCAGCAGGCAGCTGTTGCGCACTTCTATGGATCAAAAATCAGCTAGCAGACTATGACCTTAAGTTCAAAGAAATACCAATGTACTACGACTCCTCAAGTGCTATAGCCATTGCGAACAATCTCGTGTCGCACAGCAGGACGAAGCATATTGAAGTGCGCTACCACTTCATTCGGGAGCATGTGGAAAACAAGGACATCTCTCTCTGCTATGTCCCCACGGATAAGCAGATTACAGATATTTTTACAAAGCCCCTAGACGAAGCCAAGTTCAGTCTCTTCAAAACTGAACTGGGTATGCTAAACTTTGAGGAATGAAGAATACAGAGGCTCCCGGCTCTTGGATCAAGGGGGAGCATCCGCAAGAAACTCAAGAGTAAGCTCAGATGCAAGAACTGAGGGGGAGCATTGTGGCAAGTGCTAAAGTCCCAGATTTGTAGAAGCCGAAAAGGGGGAGATTACCCTCTCGGCTAAGGTGCTAAGGTGCTCACGCAAAGTATGCTCCAAATGCTCTAAAGGTAAAGATATGGAAATTCATTCTCAACTAAGGTGCTAAGGTGCTAAGGTGCTCACGTAAAGTATGCTCCAAATGCTCTAAAGGTAAAGGTATGTAAATTCATTCTCAACTAATTATTCAGTTTATGTTTTTCTTCCATCTGTTATATTTACCTTAGCTTGTAGGGTTTAAGCTTCTTCAAATAGGGGGAGATTGTTGGGTATTGTATCCACAATGTACCTGATTTGAAGAAGCCCCTGGACCAGCTAAGGTGAATTGATATTGTATTTGATCATTTTTCTTCAAGTTGTGCTTGCAGTTATTTCATGCTAAGTACACACCAATGTCAGGGTGCAGTGGGTCAATATACACGGGTCTGCGCAACGTAATCCTTCGTTGAGCAGATCAGTGTGTTGGCCTACGTGTGCTCTCTCTATTGGAGTGTAATTACTTTCAAGAACAGGGTCGAGATAGAGCTAGAGCTGAATAGGAGCAAGAATGGGTCAAAAACCAGCTCACGGGAAGATAGACGAAAATTCGTCTAAGTATGATTCGACGAGAATAACTAAGTGATTCTCGCCGAATCGTCGAGAATCACTAGCTGATTCTCGCCGAATGCATCCGGCTGACTCAATGCCTTCAACGCCTTCAAGGATTCTGCCAAGTCAGAATCAATGAGAATCACCAGGCTGAGTCAACGCCTTCAAGGAATCTGCCAAGTCAGAATCGTCGAGAATGACTCTGCATTCTCGACGATTCGTCGAGAATGGATGATGACTCTCAACGATTCTTTCCGGCTGGCAAGCAATTCAGCTAAGAATTCTTCTAAGTAGAATTCGACGGGAATCATTAGTGATTCTCATCGATTCGTCGAGAATCACCAATGATTCCCACCGAATTTGCCTTAGGAGAATTTCTGCTACTCGCTGGACCGGACCAAGTATACACGAGCTGTTTTGAACCGGAGTTAGGGTTTCTACTGGTAGGGCCCGCAACGGTCATAATATATGACCTACTGTATAAATACTGTTGTATTTCGAACATCACGGACAATCGATACATACGAAAAGAAAGAGCCGCCAGATTTGACCTAGCGGATCACGTCTTCTCTTCCGCCTCCGTCTCCGCGCCTCAAGTTGTCGCTGCCGCCGATCGTGGGTTCTTCCTGATCTCCCGGCGATAGAAGCTTAGCCAAGCAACGCGTCTCACGTGTCTATCTTGAGATCCTTTGTCTCTTGATTTGTTGAACGGCAATACCTTCCCCTTCCGAATCGATTGAGACGATCGATCCAAGTAAGATCGTTGGTAGACCTTGCTAGCTTTGCTACGAAGGTTGGATCTACAAATCTTGCCGCCGCAAACCTTGCCGCCGCCGATCCCGAAAGCTCCGCCGCCGCACTTCTTGCCGCCGTCGATTTCGGGGAGATCCTCTATAAGTGAGATCTAAGGTCGTGGACTCTTCGTCTTCTTCAAGAACGCGTCATCGAACGAAGAGGGACACTAAGCACTCCATAAGTAGTTTGTATTTTATACATTCTAATTTTTCTTTTGTTGTAAAGGAACATTGGTTCCTCATTGTAAGGGTTGGGTGCAACCCGTGGCGGAGGAGTGGTGACTCCTTCGGTTGGAAGGGTTCCTTCCATTAGTGTGAGGATTGGATTTCAATCCGGTTGGTGAAGTGACCGAGTCGTCCCTGGTTGGGAGATAGGTCGAAGGGGGAAAGTCGACGTACCCAAGTCGGGGAACCACTAAGACTGTCTGTGTCTTTCTGTGCTTTGTTTGTTTTCTTTTATTGTGCAGGAAAAATTTTAATTCCGCAAAAAGACTACGCATCACCTATCCCCCCTTAGGTGAAGTTAGTTGGCACTAGTGTGACTTTCAAGAAGGACACACTGAACCAGCACACTCCCACTCTCTAGTGGACGTGTCATTGAACGCAAAGGCCGCTTTCACACCTATTACCGCCCTCGAGGGGGTGTTCACCAAATGGAGGAGCAGAAGACTGAAATGCTCACTATTAAACCGAAAACTCGGTCTCTGTGGAGTTCACTCTTGGGGAAGGGGAGATCGCACACTTACTTCTCTCCTGCTAGCTGAACAACTAAGGAAAACCGAACATGGAAAATACCCAAGGGCTCGACGTGGAGGTCCTACAACACACACAGAAGATCTTAGAGAGCTTCCCCTCCCTAGGCAAATGTTGAGCTAAGTATACCTCAGAAAGCGCAAGAAGACCGGGGCACAAGTGAGCATGCCTTTTGAGGTACCTCCTTGGGTCTATTTATAGATTTTTTAAAAACGACCTGCAAATAGCCAACCTCGGCTGTCCTGAACAGCTATGTGCAGCCCAACTGGGCATGCCAACAACATAACTCTGCTATTCCAAACGTCTACAGGCAGGCCAATATGGGTAAAATAGTAAAAACACATCACAAGAGACTAGGCTAGTGGCCTTATGAAACCTCCACATGCCAGGGGAGGCGAGTGCTCGATGGAGCTGGAACTCGCTGCCTCTATCCCCCCTAGGCGAGTGCGGGCCCGGCCTGCCCCACTCGCCTGCTGCCTGACGAGACTCTTGTGGAGAGTGCGAGCCGGCCTGCTCCACTCGCCCATTGCTTGCCGAGCCCCTGGGGCGAGTGCGAGCCGACCTGCTCCACTTGCCCCTCAAATAACTCACCCCACCTGGACGAGCCGGACTGCTGGTCTTGGCCGATCTGGTTCTTGTCGCCCACTACTTATCGGATATGGGGTTGTACACAATCCCTGCCCTTTGCAAGGTTGATCCAAGCACGAAAAGAAACATCCAAACCCGCAATATACGACAAGTGCGACAGGGACCAGAGAATCTTTTGGTGGGCTCCACCAGCGGTTATAAATACATGCCCGTGTACCTGGATGGCCTCCGCCATTCCCCTTACTTGAGTTTTGCCGAGATGCCTCTCTCAAAAGAGCTCCAAGAGAAGCTTATCCATGCCCGCGAGCTCAGCGTCGTTCGTGCCGACGCGCTTGTCTGCATGTATCCCAATACAGCACTGCGCGAGCAGTCCAAGTCCAATCCTGCCAAGAAGGTGAAGTCCATCCCAAAGGATGCTGAGTCTATATACCGTGACCTAGAGTCTACCCTAACTCCCAGTGATGCAGGCCAATGGTTCCGACGGATGAAACTACGCGCTCTTGGGTTCGACAATTAAAATAGATACGTAGCGTGTGTTTTCCCTACTTAACACAATCGATATCTCAAGCAATTAATGGCACAAAAAATTAACAATGCAAAGGGTCGCTACCTATTTTAGAGATTGAACAAGGGCTATCAGCTAATGTTTGCTCAAGCGAATAAGACCTACTCGATTCCGACAATTAGCAATTCAAATTAAATTTTATCTGCAAACATTCACAAACCCAACAAGAGAGGACCCTGACTAAAATAGCGATTTTAAAGAAGTCCAAATCGATCCCTAATTAATTTAAAATGAGATAGGCCAAATCACATGAACTCGAGGGTAAATCAAGGATAATGAATCCGATTTCTACTAGCGTTCAGGAGATCTACCCGATCCGATTCATACAAAAATATTCGGAAGAATAAATGCTTAAAAATCAGATTTTAATTAAGGCACTAATTTCAATATAAATCAAAACAAATTACTAGCCTTCTAATCCACCAAATCTCACAAATATTTTAGAAGAATTCATACAAGAGATGCTTAAAAATTCATTACCCAAATCCCAAGAAAATCCGTTCACAAGATGAGTGGAGGAAACACACACGATGGTGGTTGAATCTATTTCCATCCTTGGATCCGCCCCGGACGATGAAGACGCGAGCTATTGTCCTTTGTAAGAAACCCTAGAAGAGGGAGAAACCTTGAAAGCCAAAAATATTGTGAGAGGAGAGAGAAACGGTTGTGGCCGAATTCTTTAGGAAAGAAAAGGAGAGGGAGTGGGTGGTGGTCGGTTTTGGTGTTGGAAGGGAGGAGTGGGCTCGGATTGGTAATGGTAGTGGGTGGCGGGAATCTTGAAGGGGAGGGAGAGGGTGGCGGCTAGGAGTTGGCCAAACCCTAGAGGGGTGGTGGTGGTCGGCAGCTAGAGGAGAGGGTTGCTCGGGTTGGTGTGGAAAGAGGGTGGCTGAGAGAGGGAGAGTAAGGGGAGATGTTGGGTTTTTTGGTGGTGAACTTGAGGAGGGAAGAGGAGGAGGAGAGGAGGCCGAGAATAGAGAGGGGGAGGAAGAGGTGGCTGGCAACCAAGAGAGAGGAGAAGAGGAGGGTCGAATATTGCAAGGAGGAGGAAAATCTCAATAGATTTAGTGTTTTCAATTTCGAATTCTTCTTGCAAATCTCTTCATAACATGACCTATATATAGGCTACACCACTCAATCTCCTCCATTAAAATAAAATAAACACATGATGGTTATATGCATCCATCATACACATGACATAATAAATATAATAATAAATGCATGAAATAAAAACACCCTTGATGGTTATAGACACCCATCATACATGAAATGAAGTAAATACTTAAAATAAACTGTTTTAAAATAAAATTACTAAACAATATATAATTATAAATATTTATTTTATAATTATATATTTTTAATTGATGGTGACGGCAGACGTCGGGAAGAATATGTAACGGTGGCGGCGTTGGCGAAGAACGTCGTGGTAGAATCCCATCCTCGATCTTGCGGCATCGTTCGTCCCAATCAACGAACTCTCTATATCGGGGATCAACAACCGCATCAGCAATGTCGCCACCAATCCTCCCCCACTCAAAATTACTCATCACCGATGAGTGGCCTGTGAGGGGAGAATAGTCGAAAGCAGCAGCAATAGTGGGCAAATCTGGCCCCACAATCCAAGTCGCAGTAGCAGAAACATCCCACAACAATGAGAACCTTGCAGACATAGAAACAACAAGACTTTCGAGGAAAATCGAAAGGGTGTCAAGCAAAAGAAAAATAACTTGAATCTTACCATCCGGTTCAAGAGTCAAGGAGTCCACGTGGAAAATAGATATGGTAGAACTAACACTCCCCTACCCAAGAGAACATGTAATGGGAGAGAAGAACGACGAAGAAAGCCACTCAGGTGGAAAAGAGACGTACAGTAAAAAGTCCGGAAACTTGAAATAAAGTGAAACACCGTGTGCTTTATAAAAATCTGAAATAAATACATGAAATCCGAAGTCCTTCATATCCATGGATGGGTCAGCGTTCCTACATATTAAATTATTAACGGCTCCAGAAGGCATCTGCTCGAGGACTGACCAGACTAAACCCAAATCACTAACTCTAGTGTAGGTCGGTCTCGGAAGGGAGCGGAAGTGCGTGCGACATAAATTAAAATGATAAGTTAATGTTCTAGATACATGTAAGGCATACAAATAATAAGACACAAATTGAATGATTAATTTCTTAAAAGTGCGCCAAAGTAACTTACGAATGTGAGGAGTGAAACCATGTGCTACATGACTTGACCCAAAAGAGGAGGATAATGGGGTTAAGTTAGGTGGCACGGGAGCCTTATAATTAAAAATGATTTCAATGGGCTCAAAATACACAGTTTTAATTTTAACTTTAATATACTCACCCTTGACATGAAGATATGCCAAGGAGAACCGCTCATCATAAACAATAGAATTGGACGCTCCCAGATGTGAAAGGATGTGCGAGCGATATAACTCAAGGGGCCCAACTATAGTCAGAAATGTATGGACATGTGGGTCATCAAAAGGCAGTGGATAAATGCATGCAACTAGGTGTGTTATATAAGTATGTTTAGGAGACCCCACCTCCAGAGGCACAATAGCCAAGGAATCACAAGCGGTCCTAAGTGAGGTTTTGCCCAAAGTCGTGCGATCAGAGGAACGGTCTATCCCCGGAAAAGCGTAGTCAGATCTACGGATGGTGGTGGAAATACCGAACACGTCAACTAATAACTCACTCACACATAGCCGACTAGATAAGTCCAACGGGAAAGCTAAATAAAAGGGCACCTCAAAATGTCTCAGACTAGATAGAACTAGCTCGTGTCCTAACAAGTCATCACCTAAATTACTTTTGGGAAAAATTTCATAACAAGGTGACTCTACCAACTCAGCCGAACTGTCTTCCAACTCAGGGTCATCAAGAGACTCCATGACAATCAAAGGAGATGGCTCAGAAGTATAGTCGAAGGGAAGTGGGAGAATCCCAGGGGTTGATACCTCAGAGGAGAAATCCTCATCCAGGTCACTAGGATATCTAAGCTCCTCATCATCACTAAAATCGTCAATTAAATCGGCCTCGCCCTCAATGATGGGATCAATCCTAAACACAGCCTCAGACTCATCACGAGAGTCAACGACTAGATCAGGCAGCTCAGGGGGAAACTCAAAAGGGATTACAGGTATATTCGGAATAGGACGCACAATTAAACCAAGATAAGATACGCCACTAGGCTCATATGTCGTAATCGTTTGTCTGCCCCTATAGATAGGACTACTCTCACCTCGCGGGCTCATAGCAGTCCTAGCAGTCACTTGTACAAAACTTGGGATAGGGGACATCACCTTTTCCTTTATTCCATAGGTGGGTGCGGGTATGCTATGGGTAGCTCTACCAACCAGGGGAAAGGGTCTATCCTGGGGGAATATGTCACTCTTATAAGAAGCTACTGGTCTAGTGCCATAATTATTCGCGCTCACGAATGTGGTGCTATTAGTACGAAGGTAGTCAGGATCAAATTGATCCACAAGTAAGCTACGCATGTGCGGTCAAGCATATGTACCAACACGATGCTCTTCGTTTAACCAAAACACGCGGGCTTGACCTACTAACCACTCTCGGGCGACAACAACCTTTTGGTGGTTGTCCCATACGTGGCAATCAAAATAAATTTCAATCCCCTTAAGCCAGTCTCTAAAAATTTTAGGACACCCATAACCGTCATAAGTTGGTACCTCGTTCCTAGTGGGAGGAAAAGTGTGGGGTTGCATAGGGGTCGGTGGTGTCACTTGGTTAGCCGTTAGTTGCCAAAGCAAGTCCCTAATCTCACCCATTATAGGTGAATGAACTGGTTTCCTAACATTCGACATAGATCCAGAAGATTTTAATCGGGAAATGTTAACGTCATAGACCATTTTCTAGGGGTGACGGGACCCTAAAGGGGTGGCAGCTAGGAGTTGGCCGAACCCTAAATGGGTGGTGGTGGTCGACAGCTAGGGGAGGGGTTGCTCGGGTTGGTATTGAATGAGGGTGGACAAGAGAGGGAGAGTAAGGGGAGATGTTGGGCTATTTGGTGGTGAACTTGAGGAGGGAAGAGGAGGAGAGGAGGCGGAGAATAGAGGGGGAGGAAGAAGTGGCCGATGGCAAAGAGAGAGGAGAAGAGGAGGGTTGAATATTGTAAGGAGGAGGAGGCAAATCTCAATAGATTTAGGGTTTTCAATTTCTTATTCTTCTTGCAAATTTCTTCATAACATGACCTATATATAGGCTACACCACTCAATCTCCTCCATTCAAATAAAATAAACACATGATGGTTATATGCACCAATCATACACATGAAATAACAAATACAATAATAAATTCATGAAATAAAAACACCCTTGATGGTTATAGACACTCATCATACATGAAATGAAATAAACACTTAGAATAAAATATTTAAAAAAAAATTGCTAAACAATATATAATTATAAATATTTATTTTATAATTATATATTTTTATTTGATGGTGATGGCGGACGTCGAGCAAAACATGTAACGGTGTTGGCGTTGGCGAAAAACATCGTGGTAGAATCCCATCCTCGAGCTTGGGGCATTGTTCGTCCCAATCAACAAACTCTCTATGTCGGGGATCAACGGCCGCATCAGCAGCGTCGCCATCACCCAGGCTTGCCACCTCCAAACCAGCCGATGAACACAAGGGGAAGATGGTCGTTGACATTCCCGCCGACCCTGAACGCCGCCAGACTAACGCCGAGACCTCCACACCGTGAGTCCACACCCCTCGCGATGAATCGCGGCCGTAGACTCCCCCCAACGCTCGCCTACAGAGCAAATCACCTCCCTTCAGGACCATAGGGCTGGACTCGATTAATTACAAGTCGCCAGCCCGCATTCCTTCTTAGCAGCTTGCATCTGCTCTTGCACTCGTGGGGGAGAGGGTCGAGGAAATCCCGGTTCCCAACTTCATCCTCATCTCTTTGTGGGCCAATCCCCCTGGTCGCGGTAAGAACTAGGCCTTGTTGCCTTCGCACACCCTCTAAGGGCTGCAGAGCTCATCCCTTAAGCCCTACTTATTAGAATATCTTTCCCAGACATCTTTGTTGTGCTCGCACACCTTCTTTACCAGAGTTGGTCATTTTTGCAGGTCTCCCTGCTCCATCTGAGGTCGAGGAATCTTCCAAATAGGCTCGCCACTCTCCACCCCCGAGCCTAGGATGGAAAGCTTCCTGGATGAATCGCTGGACCCTGTCGAGCTGAGGCAGCGAATGATAGAGGTGCTGAAGAGCAGGACGCCACCCTACACCTACTCCGAGTGAACGTCGCCTATTGCGAGCAGATATTGTAGGCACTGAAGAAGGATTTCATGATGTTCGCGGATAAGGCGGATGATGGGTATTGTATCCACAATAACCTAGATTTTTGTGAAGTCACCCTTGAACTAAGTTGAATTAATTATGTATTTAATGTCATTCTCTAGTTGAGTGCTTGCATGTCATTATTGCTAAGTGTAGACCAATGTCAGTTTACAGTGAGTCACCAAACATAGGACCATGCAATGTAATCCCTCATTGTGTGATCCATGGTGTTGACTCATGTATAACCTTTCTATTGGGATGCACTTTATTTTCAAGTACCAAAGAATTGAGAGAAAGGAAGGGTTGCTAGTGTTTGAAAGAAGAAAAAAAATTTTCCTTGAAAATTTCCTAAGTAAATTTTTCGAAAAGATTAGTGTTTTTCAAAAAGTCTAAACTTCATTTTTGGAGAAAGCCAAGTTGTTCCCGAGAAACATTATGATGTTTCAAAAAACTCTCAAAAATTTCTAAGTTATCCTTTTCGAAAAATAACCTGAAGAGTTCTCGAAAAATCAAGTCGTGTTTTCGAAAGAGCAAGTAGTTTTAGAAAAGTCATAAACTAGTTTTTGAAAAATCGATTTCATTCTTCGAAAAAGAAGAGTTGTTTTCGAAAAGTTTTATTCCTTTCGAACAATAAGTTTCCGGCTCAAAGGAAATTCTGCGTGAAGTCTTTTTCGAAAAAGGCTGAGTTAGTTTTCGAAAAGCCAAGATGCTTTCGATGAATTTTGATCCTTTCGAAGAACGCAGTCCAGAAAAATTAAAGTTCATTTGCCGAATGGAGTTCACAGTTCGTCGAACGAGAATTCAAAGTTAATTCATCAAATGGAGTTCGTAGTTCGTCGAACAGGATTTCATTTGTCGAACGGGAATTCAAAGTTAATTCATCGAACAGGGTTCATGCAATTTGTCGACCGGGAATTCAAAATTAATTCGTCGAACGGGATTTCATAATTCGTCGAACGGAATTTCATTTCAACCTAAATTATTCTTGATTGATCCACGTGGATCTTTCCTTAATGAATTCAGACCGTTAGAAAAAAAAGTTATATATAAAGTCTTGTCGATGGATTCGCTAACCCTAATGCTAATCGCTAATCTTATCAGAAGTCTGAATCACTGCAATTTCTAAGATCGGGATAAGCCACACGCTCTGTCTTCCTCGACACTCTGCTCTGCGTTCATCCTGCGATCCAGCGATTCACCAAGAGAAAAGACACGACCGATCCAAGATTCAAGATTCTTCAACATCAAATTGATCGGGCTAGCTTTTAGTTTTCAGATTAAGTTTTCTTGGATTTCTTCCTCAACTTCTTCACCGAGCTTTCAGTTTTCAAGAAGGAAGAACTCTGTAGATTTCAAATCTGAAGTGAAGTTTTTTTTATTGTTGTAAAACTTTATTTTAATTCTTGTAGTAGCTCTGTCTCTGAGCTTGTAGGAAGAGTTTTCTTCTGAGTGTTGATCCATTTTGGGGGATCGAATTTATAGGAGTGTGTTTACTCCGAGTTGTAGGATTGTTTTCAATCCGAGAAATTATGAAGTAGCCAAGGCTAGCATGGAGCTAGATTGGTGAGGTGGAAAGTGGATGTACCCAATCTTGGGGAACCACTATAACTCTATGTGTCGTCTTGTGTATGCTTGATTATTCTGTGTTAATCCCTCTAAATTTTTTATTCCGCAAAAGACGCAGATCTCACCTATTCACCCCCTTTAGGTGATTTAGGTACACAACTAGATACTTTCAATTGGTATCAGAGGGAGGTTGTTCATTAAAAGGTTAATACGTTGAACAGATCTACTTCGAGTTGTCGAAGAGATTATCAAGTATGGACAGATCCAAGGACTCTGTAAAGCGTCCGGTGTGTATAAAGGCAAACTTTCCCATGTGGAAAGAAAGAGTAAAATTATTCATGGAAGCCGTCGACCCCCGCATCTTCTTGATTATGGAAGAAGGCCTTCATGTTCCAATAATAGCTACCACTATTGATCCTACAACAAAGGTGCCAAATAAATTGATGGATCTCGTCAAAGACGAGATTGCACTTGTCTCTCTGGACAAGAAGGCTAAAAATATCATCGCAAGCGCAGTCGATGACTCTATGCTACAGAACCTCATTCACTGCCAATCTGCCAAGGAGATGTGGAAGTCTCTAATCGTCTTGATGGAAGGTACCGAGGAAGTAAGGGGTTACAGAAGATACCTTCTAAATCAGAAGTATGAGGCCTTCAAGCAAGGCCCCAAGTACAACATTGCTGACACCTATAAAAACTTCTTTAAGATCATCAATGGCCTGAAGAACTACGTCCTGAAGTTCACAAATGGGGAACTCAATGACAAGTTCCTGAGATCCGTAACCAAGGAATGGGACAAAAAAATCTGTGTTATTAGGGAGTTCGAGAGACTGGCAAAAACTGACCCTCAGAACCTCTTTGGGAATCTTATGTCCTATGAGCTTCAAATCAATACAAGAAAAGCTGAAGAAGAGGGCAACATATCTTCATCAAAAGAGAAGCTTGTTGCACTGAAGGCAGACAACTTAAGGAAGGGCAAGGCTGCATCTCCTGTTCCCACTCAGGAAGAATATGAAGAAGAAGATTCTGAGCCAAGCTCCTCAGGCTCAGAATTATCTGATGGAGAGTTTTCTCTACTCTCCTGATAATTTAAGAAGTTTCTTAGTAAGAAGAAACAGATGAGAGGAAATGATTCCTCGTTCAGAAGATCACGTCATGGTGGTGATTATCAAAAGAAAAATCACACATCCGATAGTTATAAATCTAAACCAAACAAACATTATTCTACTAACGTCGTTTGTTATTGTTGTAACAAGCCAGGTCATGTGATCTCTACTGCCCTCACAAGAAGAAGGAGGGTGGAAGAAGAGAAGAGAACAAGTCCTCCAAGTGCAAAAAGAAGGAGAAGGGCTTCTTGGCAAAGAAGCAGAAGACCTTTAGTGATACTGACTCATCCGAGTCAAGTGATAATGAAGAAGCCTACTTCGAGCTCATGGCTCACTATGACGAAGAAGGGGAAGTTCCCCAATTTCATTGGGAGGTAAATGCTCACACCATTCTCTCTGAATAAGATACTCCTGACAATGACCATGAGGACTGTTCATCTGATGATGAATCAGAACTCATGGATTAGTACAAAATGCTGATCAAGGTCTATGAACGATGCAAAAAGGTTATTAGAACTCAGACCAAGGAAATAAAGCCCCTTAAGGCTGAGGAGATCATTCTGAGGGAGGACGTCGCAAGTATGGACTCACTCAGAAAGGATTACCAAGCCTTGGTCTAAGAATATTACAACTCTCTCGGGCACCTTAACCTGAAACAAAAAATCATCGAGAATTTGGATGAATAGCTTGATGCTGAAAAGAAACATGTTGAGAGTTTCTCCAAGACCAAGATAATTCTTCCACTTGTTACTGAATTCTCTGCTCAGGCTAAAGGAGCCGGTTTGGGTCATGAGACTGCTCCTAGTAAATATTCTAGGAGGAATAAATCAAAAAGGAAAAATAAGGCTGCTAAGGAAGCCTCATGTGAAGAGAAATGGAAGGCCCCTCTAAATCAAACTACATTTAAGAAGGTAATCTTCCCGACGAACAAGTTTGATTTTGAGTCATCCTATGGTCACTTTACCAGGCCTACTCACGTAGGTCCTAAGTCGCTCTACCAAGGATGGACCTGTTCCCGGAACTTCGGTGAGAGTGTCTTTAAGGCACCTTATGAGGAAATTCAAATGCAATACTATGGTCCATACATTCATGGCCATAATATTAAGGAGAAAATTAAGACCAAGCCAGTTGTACATAAGGAAAAGGAGGTGCAAAAAGCCAGTGAGTGCCATCATCATGAGGCCTCTACCTCAAGATCCGCCGCCCCTGCTAGACCACACATTCAAAAGGTCAAGAAGGAGACTTGGAAAAGATACAACAGATTTGATTGTTGATGTTGCGGTAAAGTTGGTCACTTTGTTGTGGATTGCTGGTTTAATCCAAGAAACTATGAAACTCCTTAAATTAATCATACGAGGAAGACCACTCATAGTGGTAATACTCCTAGGGGGAGTATGCTAACAAATAACCAAGGACCTAAATATGTTTGGGTTCCTAAGATAAACTGATCTCATCTTGCAGGTATGTCCAAAGGCCAACAAAATGCCTATCTGGTATTTGGACAGTGGATGCTCTCGGTATATGATCAGGACAAGAAGCCTACTACAAAATTTCACTCCAGTCAAGGACGGTCCAAAGGTTATATTTGGTGGCTCTGACTGGGGAATTACAAAAGGCTACGGTATAATCTCTAACAGTATAGTCTCATTCACTGATATGGCTTATGCGAATGTATTGGAACATAATCTAATTAGCATAAGTCAATTGTGTAATAAAGGCTTCATTGTTTCATTCTCTAAAGATCAGTGCCTGATAAAATCGGCCTCTACTATTGAGATGATATTAATTGGCACTAGGAGTAGAAATATTTTTTGTCTTAATTTTCTATGCTTAGACATTTCCACCCCAGTATGCTTTGTTGCAAAAGATAGTGCATATCTTTGTGACCAATAACATAAGTGATTAGCACATATTAATTTCAAAACTATTAATATGTTATTTTCTCAAGGCCTAGTACGTGACGCATCAGCTATGAAGTGCATTAAAGAGAGTCTATGTCATGCATGCCAGATGGGAAAGCAGACAAGGACTACCTTTAAGGGCATTACTGATAAAGTTTCATCAAGGTGCTTGCATTTACTACACATAGACTTATTCATTCCAATGCAAGTTTATAACTTAGGAGGTAAGTCAAATATGCTGTTAATTGTTGATGATCACTCACGTTTTACTTGAGTGTGTTGGATCTAGTGGCCAACCTTAGAGGGGGGGGGGGGTGAATAAGGTTTGCGAATGTTTATTGAATTTTAAAATATCACACACCAAAACAATCATAGAGAAAAGAATATCATTGCATTAAATCAATAATGAAAAATAGTACAAGATGAGTATACATCAAAACTTGATCTTCATGGCATCAAAGATCAGAGACGAAGAGAATAAAGATTCTTTTGGTTTGTATACCGACCAAACTATGATCGGTTGGCTCTCACCCTTTCCCTCCAGGAAAGGAGTTCAAGCCCACTCTTCATCTCCACACAAGGAAGGGTCTTAGAGCCCACTCTTCACCTCCATACAAGGGAGGGTATTAGATCCTACTCTTCACCTCCACACAAGGGAGGGTCTTAGAGCCCTGCTAGATCCTCCCATATAGACGTCCCAAATCCCGAGACGATTTACCGAAGAATACTTCTCGGATTCCGATGACCCTCTTTGGTCAATTTTCCTCACCGAAAACTAAACAGAAAATAGAAAAAGTGTACAAAGATTAAAAGTAAAGACGATAAGAAAATGAAGTTCTCCCTCTTGATGACTTCTCCGGTGTGTAATTTACGGTCGGTGCTTGAGATCTTCGTTGGCTAGCAACCAGTCGGTTATCAGTGGTCGATGAAGATTCTAGATCATCGGAGTTCTTCGTTCACGAACGGGAGGGAGAAGGCTTCCTTCAACTTTGACGAAGACAAGTAGAGACGGGCGCAAGGAGGCGGCCGAATCAGGAGTTCAGAAACCCTTCGTCAAAATTCGCCTTGGAGCAGTCATGATAACAAAAAAAGCATCAGGTTTTATACGTCTTCATGAAAATAGGCTAACGCCGGCAGTAAGACTAGCGCCTGCGGTAGTTTCGCGCGCTTGTTGTGCTAGCTGTCCTCCAAAACTGAAAATATTCTTAAAAACGATCTTTTTCTTTTTTATTTGAGCTAGCGCCGCGCGATAGGGCCTACCGCCGTGCTGTAATATAGGATGCGATGTTCCTGAAAAGGAAACATCCGTTTGACAAGGCTAGCGCTGCGCGGTAGGTGTTACCGCCAAAATATTCCAGAGCGCTAGGACCGAGTAAATCATTTAGTTACTGCCTGCGGTAATCCAGTCTCCTAGCGGTAGTGCTGCGCTCAACGTTTCTGCCTTTGAAACTTGTCAAAGACTTAGCGCGGTGCGGTAGAGCTAGCACCGAAACCATCCAGAGCGCTAGGTCCAAATAAATCGTCGCGTTAGCGCCTGCGGTAGAACTAATGCCTGGCGATAGCCAAGAGTCTCAATGCTTCTTCTCTCGACGTTCGTCGATGGGCTAGCGCGGCGTGTTAGTGCTAGTGCCTGGTGGTAGCATCTATATGAGCCTTCTTTATTGCTTGAACCTGACAACCTGCACACTCTATCAACATATAGCATGATCAAATACAACCGGGGATTTGATATTCTCAAACACAAAGAATGTGAAACATCAGTTCCAACAAAATCACCTTTTTGATAATATCAAATCCCGTTCATGATAAATAATATATGGGATATTGTGCATAGAGAAAATAAGAATTATAAGCTACCATCAGGTTGCAGTATATATGTGGCTCTACACATTCGACTTGCCCCCTATCTATGTGCTGCTCCCCCTATCTATGTGCACACAATTGAACCATGCTCCCCCTACATTTGACCTCTCCTAACCAGTGATGCATACTCATGACCAAACTCATGAACCAATTTATTCTCCCCTTTGATAATATCAAAAGGGTGGGCAAGGCCTACACGACATGCAGGATGAAAAATAGGAGATATGATGACGATTTAGACAAAAAGCAGATAGTACACAGACACGGTATGTTTTGAAACAATAAGCATAGAGGGGACCCAAAAATAAAAGAAAATCAGAGAATTGGAGATGCTCGGGTCATAAAATAGAGCAAGATAGATAAAAAAAGTTTCGTATTTCAGATGAATTGGACAGCACAGACTAAACTAAGCACACAATGAGAATGACTACAATGCTAGATGAGTTATAAGGGAAATCATGTTGAACAAACATTGTAAACGTCATGAGTGTAAATCGAGTGCTAGTATGTGTTGTGCACAGAACATATAATGCAGTTTAAGTTCAATTCTTATGCATTGAAGCGTTAAATAAGGCAATGACATGTGAACGTGTAGCATCAAAAGAGATAAAACACTAATTAGAAATATCATAGTTTACATGTTTATCTCGATCCGATAAAATGCTAACCCAAGAGAAATAAAGTGAATGATCACGTCACATGTCTACCTAAGGCATAACGAGATTTGAAATAGGGGCACTAAGCATAAGGTTTGGTCTATGCACAAGATAAAATGACTTTTTGATCCAAGGTGCTCATCCTCACAATGCTCAAAAAGACTTATTAGGAGGAGTGAGTAGCGCTTCGGGGGGGGGGGGGGGGGGGGGTCCTTTTCATGTGATATTATAGCCACCATATTATTTTTTATTGTTGTTTTGAGCTATCATATTTATCTCTTTTGAATACAAGGAACCCCAAGTCAATCGAAATCTACTCACACAGGTAGATACACTTTAACTTATAGGCATAAGACTTTAACACTAAGATTTGACCCACCGTTTTAATCTCAATAAAGCATATGTGTGTCGTGACATTAATAATTCAACATATTTCTAACGCGTTAAGATACAATGTCACGAGTTATGGCATGTAAATCGATAATTTCGTCATGAGTGCTCCGTCTAGGGATGTGTGAATAGTGAAGTCATTCCCTTATCTAAATCCTCACACATACCTAGGGGCATAGTCAACTTACACGCAATTGTACTGTCGCACTCAATAGCTAAGCACTTATAAATTCAGCCCACAATGACTGGAGGAACATTTTTTGGATAGATTAACCGTCTAAACTCATACATTGTGCGTATGCGTTATGGTCTAAGTTGCAGTCATGTGATCCCCAATCATGCATTGTATTTTTTTCAGCAGTTTTTTTTTGTTTTTGTTTTTTTTAGAGAGAAATACATGGTTTTTTTGAAAATTAATACTATTTTTTAAAAAAACAGTTCAAACAAAATATAAAGTTACAACATGCACACAAACATAACAAAAAAACTTGAAACATGCAAACACAAGGGAGTAATAACAAAAAATATATAGAATTAGGATGAGAGGTCAAGAATGCCAAGCTCGAGTCGGAGTAGAGAAAAACATGCATCAGGGAGCAGTTTAGTTAGGATGTATGCAAGTTGGTCATCGGTGCCAATAAAGACAACACTCACGTTCTCCTTTTTTATTTGATCACGAATAAAATGATGACGCACGTCAATATGTTTTGACCGAGAATGGTGCACTAGATTATATGTTAAGTCTATGACACTCTTTTTATCACATCAAAGTGTAACATTCCTACATGTGAGGCCAAAGTCTTCTAACGTTTGAGACATCCATAATGCTTGAGCGCAAAAGCTTCCTAAAGTAATGTACTCGGCCTTAGCAGTTGATAAAGCAACCGAGTTTTGTTTGCGGCTAGACCATGAGACTAGTGCTGGGCCTAGGAAATGGCATGCACCGCTTGTGCTCTTGCGGTCGAGAGAGCATCCGACATAGTCTGAGTCAGAGTACCCGTAAAGAAAAAAAACTGTAGAATGAGGGTACCAAAGTCCAATGTTCTGTGTGCCTATAAGGTACCTAAAGATATGTTTTACAACTTTCAAATGAGACTCTCTAGGATCGGCTTGATACCTAGCATACATCCCAACTACAAAAGTGATGTCTGGCCTAGAGGCACTCAAATATAGCAGTGATCCTATCATACCTCGAAACATAGTCTGATCAACAGAAATCCCACTCTCATCTTTCCCTAATTTAAGAGATGCACTCATAGGATTTTTGACTTGTTTCAGATTCTCATACCCAAAACGCACAAGCATATCTTTAATATATTTTTATTGGTTAATAAAAATCTCATCTTCGCATTGAGAAATCTGAAATCTTAAGAAATAGGTGAGTTCTCCTACTAAGCTAATTTCAAATTCAGATTTCATTAAAATGACAATTTTCATCACACAGCTTCTCATTTGTTGCCCCGAAAATGATATCATCAACATAAATTTGAAGTATAATAAGATCTGAATTCTTGGTTTGAACAAAAGGAGTTGTGTCCTCACTACCCATCCTAAAGCCATGATCTAAGAGAAAGGTAGTGAGCCTATTGTACTAAGCAAGGGGTGCCTGCTTCAATCCGTACATGGTCTTCACCAACCTATAAACATGATTTTGGTTGATGACATTCATGAAATCGGGTGGTTGCTCGACATACACCTCCTCAATGTGTCTGTTTAGGAAGACACTCTTAATGTCCATTTGGAATAATTTAATTCGCTTATAACTAGCAAATGCTAAAAATATACGAATAGACTCAAGACGAGCAACTAGGGAAAATGACTCTTCAAAATCCACACCCTCTATTTGAGAATACCCTTGGGCCACCAAAAGAGCATTGTTTCTAGTTATACTAGATTCACCATTGAGTTTATTTTTGAAAACCCATTTTAAACCTTTGACTGGATGGTTATCCAGACGTTCTACTAACACCAATACCTTACTTCGCTCGAATTTGCTCAGTTCCTAAGTCATCGCCAAAAACCATGATACATCTCTTAAGGCTTCCGAGACATTCTTGGGTTCAATATCCAAGAGAAAACACAGGTTTGAAAAAGACTCAAGAAGGGCGGACCGGGTTCTAACTCCATGAGATGGCTCTCCTATGACTAGATCACGAGGATGTTGCTTTGAGAAAGTTAAGTTATTAGGAGGCCTATATCCTTGATCTATTATATGTGTTTCACTCTCCACGATTTTGTCCTCCCTGTTACTCTTAATTGGTACGTTCTCTTCAACTTCCTCTTCACTCGCCTTAGGCTCGCAAGTTTGAGTATTTTCATCGAAATGCACATGAGCCGATTCTTCAACCACTAAGA
The DNA here is from genome assembly GCA_039513925.1 of Platanthera zijinensis. Classification (NCBI taxonomy): domain Eukaryota; kingdom Viridiplantae; phylum Streptophyta; class Magnoliopsida; order Asparagales; family Orchidaceae; genus Platanthera; species Platanthera zijinensis. The sequence continues at coordinate 78,063,253 of CM077081.1, forward strand.
TCCTCTTATTGTAGATCCTATAGGCACGACTCTTGCTCGACTATCCTAGAAAGATGCCTAGATCAGATTTTTCGTCAAATTTTCCTAGATGGTCCTTTGTGTTTAGAATATAGCATGAACACCCAAAAACTCTAAAGTATGATACTGACGGCTTCCTTTCAAAATATAGCTCGTAGGGAGTTCGCTTTAAAAGAGGGCGAAATATGACACGGTTCATCACATAACTTGCAGTGTTGACCGCTTCAGCCTAAAAATAACGAGGTAGACCGAACTCTACGAGCATCGTGCGAGCTAATTCTTGAAGAGTACGGTTCTTCCTTTCAACAACCCCGTTCTACTGTGGAGTGCGAGGGGAGGCGAATTCGTGCTTAATACCTAAGGAGTCACACATGTTTGAGAAGTCCTCATTCTGAAACTCTCCTCCATGATCTGATCTGATACATTTAATTTTGAGCTCCTTCTAAGTTTGACGTCTCGTGCACAGGTTTGAGAATCCACGAAATGTGTCAGATTTGTTCGCAAGGAAAATTGTCCAACAATAGCATGAGAAATCGTCTATGATGACAAAGGTATACCATTTCCCACATAAACTACATGTACTAAGTGGTTCAAACAAGTCCATGTGTATGAGTTCAAAAGGTCTAGTCGTGGAAATCTCAGTTTTGCTTTTGAATGAGTTTTTAATGAATTTCCCTTTTTGACAAGGAGCACACAGAAAATTTAAACTACCGCTTAAGTTGGGGAGGCCTTGTTTGAGTTTCTTTCATGATAGTTTAACAATAAGCTTGCTACTAGTGTGTCCTAGTCTCCTATGCCAAAGATCTAATTCATCGTTCTTTGTCACAAGGCATTTCAAATTAGATACAGAAATATCATCAAAATTAACGGTGTACACATTATGATTCCTATGAGCTACAAGCAGTATACTAGAAGTTTTGGCATCAATAAGTTTGCACGTGTTTGAGGACGACTCAAATATAACATTTATACCTTTATCACACAATTGACTAATAGAAATAAGATTATGGTTTAAGCCATCCACAAGCAGAATATTTGAAATAGAAAATAACTTGTTACCTATAGTGCCGATTCCCAGTATCCTTCCTTTGCTATTATCTCCAAATGTCACCATGCCACCCTTCTTCTTTTCCAGGCAAAGGAACTTGTCTTTATCTCCCTTCATGTGCTTGGAGAAACTAGAGTCCAAGTACAACACATTCTTCATGTCCTTAGCCTATCAACATACCTAAGAAGAAGATGAGGGTAAAGTCCTGGTTACCCAAGTTGTCCCACCCATAACATAGGTAGAAGACTTTGGTAGCCAGACTTGTGAATTTTTTGTGGCACCTTTCCTTAGGCATGAGCTAGATGTGTGACCAAACTTATGATAGTTTCCACACAAGATGTAACCAGTGGATGCTATTTTTATCACGTTGCTTGAGCTCTTGCTTGAGGAAGGAGATAGCCCTCCATAATTTTTAAGCTTATCTTTCGGTTTATGAGCGTTGGGCTTAAGCTTAGAAAAATAATGATTTCCCCTTGGTGGTGATGTTGTACCTCCATATCCTAGTCCAAATTTCCCAGATGCATGACACTGTGCACCCAACAACATATTTAATGATTTTTGGCCTACTCCAAACTTTTTGATAGCGCAGTCAAGATCATGGAACCTCTCCTTTAAGGCAGTGTTCTACGTCACAAGCATCACACACCGATTAGAAAATTGTTTCTTGCCTTCCTCTACCTTGGCAATAGATAACTGGAGTCTCTTCTCCAAGACGATCTTTTCATTTATGAGACTAGTTGTTCTCACCGATGACTTGGAGAGACATGACTTTTGATCTTTGATCGTTGTCATCAAGTGAAAACACTCTAGACACTCGATCTTTTCTTTTCCAGTTCTAATTACTTCATTTTTTAAATTTTCTAAATCCTTTTTGATTTTCTTATTTTCGGCTCTTAAGGCCTTTTTCGTAGAAATCGTGTTTTCTAATTTATCAACTAAATTTTCATAAATTTGAAGAAGTTTAGAGTATGTAGGTGGGTTTACCTCAGTGTCTCTTTGGACACTGTATTCATCATCAGATTCTTCTTAGCTCTTTCCCATGAGGCACAGATTTGCCTCATAATCACTCCCTGAATCTGAGGTGCTTGAATTTTCAGATACATTCTCATCCCAAGTAAGCGCCTTCAGTACCTTCTTCTTTACTTTGTATCGGCTTTCTTTCCCCCTCTCTTTATTATAAAATCTCGGGCAGTCTCTCTTTAAGTGTCCAGGTTTGTGGCAGTGATAACATTCCGGCTGGGACTTCTAATCGTTGATCTCTGTCTGTTTCCCTGGCTTGTTCCACCTTCTACCTTCTCTAGCTCCTTTCTTCAGGAATTTCTTGAACTGTCCCAGTTTTTAGGGTTCTTCATGAATTTCCTGAACTCACGGACATAGAGAATTTCCTCCTCATCCTCCTCAGAATCTTCCACAGCTTTTCTTTCACGTGCTCCTTCAGTGCCAATCCCTTCTTCTTTATATCCTTGGGATATTCCTCTGATTGAATCTTCAGTTCCACCTTATGTGTTTTAAGGTTTCGATGAGGCTCTCTATCTCCAGGGTGTTAATTTCATGAGACTCATCAATCGCAGTCACCTTAGGATTGAAGCGTGGAGGCAAAGATTGAAGGATCTTCCTCACCAGATCACCGTTTGGAAAGTTCTTTCTGAGAGACTTTGAAGTGTTGACGATCTTGGTGAAATGCGTGTACATGCTGTCCACATCCTCATCGATCCCCATCCAGAACTGTTCATATTTAGATTCGAGTTAGAACAACTTCGACTCCTTAACTTGCGATGTACCTTCATGAGTAAGCTCTAGCAGTCTCCATATATCATAAGTAGTTTCACTGTTGCAGATTCTATTGAATTCAGTTTTGTCCAAAGCATAGAATAAAGCATTCATGGACTTGGCATTATTTGTACATCTTAACTTATCTGCATCATCCCACTTATCTCGTGGTTTTTCGATGACGGTATCACCAACCGTGACAATGGGAGCAGTGTACTTTGTCTCTACCATGACCCATACGTCCATGCTATGAGTCATCAAAAAAATTTTCATCAGTGTCCTCCAGTGACTATAGTCACTCCCCATAAAGAGTGGAGGATGACTCACACCTTGTCCCTCAGTGAAAGCATGCACAGTGTTGGCCATCTTACTTCAGGTTATTAAGCCTATTGGAAGTAACCTCGCTCTGATACCACATGTTAGATCTAGTGGCCAACCTTAGGGGGGGGGGCTGAATAAGGTTTGCGAATGTTTATTGAATTTAAAAATTTCACACACCAAAACAATCACAGAGAAAAGAATTTCATTGCATTAAATCAATAATGAAAAATAGTACAAGATTAATATACATCAAAACTTGATCTTCATGGCATCAAAGATCAGAGATGAAGAGAATAAAGATTCTTTTTGTTTATATACCGACTAAACTATGATCGGTTAGCTCTCACCCTTTCCCTCCAGGAAAGGAGTTCAAGCCCACTCTTCACCTCCACACAAGGAAGGGTCTTAGATCTCACTCTTCACCTCCACACTAGGGAGGGTCTTAGAGCCCACTCTTCACCTCCACACAAGGGAGGGTCTTAGACCCCGCTAGATCCTCCGATCTAGACGTCCCAAATCCCGGGACGATTTTTCGTGGAATCCTTCCTGGATTCCGACAGAAATATCATCGTACAAGTTTGGAGAAAAATATTTTGAAGGTATTTTTGTAGGTTATAGTGGTCATAGTAAGGCTTATTGAATTTTTAATAAGAAAACTCTTGTGGTAGAAGAGTCAATTAACGTTGTATTTGATGAGACGAGCCTGCTACATAGCAGCTTGTCTAGTATATTTCTTGAAGATGCAGGTTAAAGGCTGAAAGAATTAAGCTTGGATGAGGCAGTTGACGAAAGCCCTCAAAGGTTCATCAAGATCACTCCTCCAACCTCAATTGGAGAAGAAGACCACCAAGATGAAGAAGTAATCCAAGTGGAAGAGGAAACTCTAGAGATAGTGGAAGCTCCCGATGCAAGGACTCTAGAGCTCAAACACTTGAAGGATCACCCGATTGATCAAATCATAGGAGTTCCTTATGACGTTATACAAACTCGAAGAGGTACTACTAATGAAAATTTGCATTTGAGATTTCTTTTGCTGGTTGAACCAAAGAAATTCAAAGAAGCAAACCAAGACGCATCTTGGATAGTCACAATGAAAAAAAAACTAAATCAGTTCAAGCGCTGCTAAGTCTGGAAGCTTGTACCTAGACCCAAAGGCAAAAATGTGATTGGAACCAAATGGGTCTACAGGAACATGATGGATGAAGTTTGAATCATCGTCAAAAACAAAGCCAGACTCATAGCTAAAGGATACAGACAGTAAGAAGGGATCAATTTTGATCAGACCTATGCTATGGTGGTAAGACTCGAAGCAATCGGGTTATTCCTCGCATATGTTGCCTTTATGGGCTTTACTGTCTATCAAATGGACGTGAAGTCGGTCTTCCTTAATGGTGATATAAAGGAGGAAGTATACATGGAACAACCCCCAGGTTTTGTTGATCCTAACAATCCTAATCATGTTTACTTATTATTTAAAGCATTATACGGTTTAAAACAAGCTCTACGAGCTTGGTATGAAACGTTGTCTAACTTTATTCTTGAAAACAAGTTCATAAGGGGAAAGATAGATAAGACATTATCTCTTAGGGAAGTACAAGGCAAGATTTTGCTAGTGCAAATCTATGTCGACGACATTATTTTTGGCTTTACTGATGACAACCTTTGCAAGAAGTTTTCCAAACTTATGTAAAGGGAAGTTTGAAATGAGTAGTATGAGTGAGCTGAAGTATTTCTTAGGACTTTAAGTGAAACAATCTGAAGATGAAATTTCCATCTCTCAGATGAAGTTCACCAAGGAGTTGGTCAAGAAATTCGGAATGGAGAATGCAACCTCTATGAGGACTCCAATGGGTTCGGCTATGTATCTGGACAAGGACGAGAAAGGGAAACCTTTCGATGAAACCAAGTACAAGAGCATAATTGGATCCTTGCTTTACCTTACTGCTAGCAGGCCTAACATAATGCTTTCAATATTTGTGTGTGCTAGATATCAAGTGAACTCTAAGGAAACTCACTACACTGCTGCAAAGCGGATTTTGAGATACCTTAAAGGAACACCAAATCTTGGCTTATGATACCCAAGAAATAATGATAGCGAACTAATTGGATTTTCAGATGCAGACTTTGTAGGTAGCAAAGATGATAGAAAGAGAACTTCTGAGACTTGCCAATTCCTCAGAAGAAGACTCATTTCTTGGAGTAGCAAGAAGCAGAATTGTGTTGCAATGTCAACCGCCGAGTCAAAATATATTTCTGCAGGCAGTTGCTGCGCACAACTTATCTGGATCAAGAATAAGTTTAAAGATTATAACTTGAAGTTTGATGAAATTCCCATGTTCTATGAATACAACGCTATAGCAATCGCCAATAATCCAGCCTCTCACAGCCGGACGAAACATATCAAATTGAGATACCACTTCATTCGAGAGCTTGTGGAGAATGAGGACATTAACCTTCAGTATGTTACCACAGATAGGCAAATTGCAGACATTTTCACGAAGCCGCTGGATGAGGGCAAGTTATCGTTCTTCAAAACAGAACTTGACATGCTTAACATGGAGTCATGAAAAGTTCAATCAAAGTCAAGTGAAGATTCAACATCAGCAACTTAGAGAATGCCAAAGGAATTCTCACTCAGGCAATGGTCCGGAAAGTTCAAGATCAGAAATTGATTTCTCAGAAAAGACTTCTGGATTTTTCGAAAAGGACTTGGATCTTTCGAAAAGAACTCGGATTTCTCGAAAAGTCTTCTAGATTTTCCAAAAAGACTTGGACTTCTCAAAAGAGGACTTGCATTCTTTTTCGAAAACCTCTGGCTTACTCAAAAAATAATAAGACTTCTCGAAGAAAATTTTAATCCCCTTTCGAAAAATCCCATTCCTCTCGACATATACAGTCTACTTTTCGAAAAAAGCCCAAAATCTGCTTTCCGAAAAATTTCCAAGAATTCGAACCGCCAGGTGCGCATATCCTTCTTTTCAAAATTCTTAATTATATATATAAATAGGAAGTCCATAGAATTTCCAAATACTGACATTTCGGACGAGAGCTTTCGGAGCACGCCGATTCAAATCCCGCCGCTTAAGTTCCTCTAATTCTTCCGACAAAAGCCATCGTTCTCCCTCAACAAGCAAGGAAATCTTCCAACTCCTACAGAGATGTAAGGGTTCAGAAGCGAGTTTGTTCACGCTGGAATCACCGAACTCTCTGACGATTTTTGAAATATAATCCAATTGCTTGAAGCCGCCGATCTCTCTTTCATTTTAGAGCAACCATGTAAGGTATTCCTTCCAGACATTGAAGAGTTTTTCCGAAACGCCAAGCTTAAGAAAAATGGGAAGATATTGAAGACATCTGTCAATGATGTGAAGATTAAAATGAAGTCGTCTTCCATCATAGAGATTCTGAAATTGCCAATTATCGACGAGGAAGATTATTTGGAAGAACCCAACTACTCAAGGGCAATGTCTTTCTGTGGTCTCTCCCAGTCAATCAGCTCCATTCGACGACTGAGTATGAATGTTGAAAGCAAGCTCTGGCAGATATTCTAGGGAAAATTCTACTGTGAAAAAACCACTCCCTTCAATATATTTCCTCAGAGTTCTTCAACATGATGACAGCTGTAATAAGTCGCAAGAGATTTCACTGGGGACAAATGCTATTTGATAAGATTAAGGAGAACATAACTGCACCTAGTTATGCAAGGATCATAACTCTGTATCTCCATCAACTCCACCTAGAAGTATTTGACTTGTTTAAAGGTGTGTCTATCCACTACCTGAAGAAAGTCACCCTCGCCTCAATAAACAGATGGGAAATTCGAATTCAGAGGCCATGGCAAGCTCCAAAAGTTCATAGAGAAGTTGTTGATAAGGACATGACCCCATTTCCTCCTCATACGTATACAGTTGGCACATCTAGTACAGCTGTTGAGGGGGATACTGCTCCGTCAGTTGTTGATGATGTTCAGCCAGCTGAGGTTCAAGACATAGTTCTACAGTCAGAGATTCCAAAGACAGCCACTGCAGATGATAACACTGCTGAAAAGAGCACCTCTATGCATGTTGGTGACTCAGGTATGAATGTTGATTCTTTCTCAGATCTGGAAGATCTCTCTGATGGTCAAGTGATTGAAAGAGTCACATCTATTGATGCTGATACTGACAAGATGAAAGAAGAACTAAATTCAGATGATCCTCTATTCATATCTCCTAAAAATACTACAAATGCTCAATCTTCCAAAACTCCTGAATAGATTCTGGATGACTCTCAGCCCCAGGTACATATTGAGGGGGAGAATGAGAACAACCTCTCTGATGTTGAAGAAATAATTCAAGACATTGTTGAACCTCCTCTCAGGAGCTTAGACTTCTCCCTCCCTATAATTCTTAGTGAGGAAGGGGATGTCCTGCCTTCTTTCCAAAGAGGCAAAAGTTCTGTTATTATTGAAGCAATTCCTGCATGGACAGTTTAAGAAATACCTCCTCCTCCTCCTATTCCATCCATTCCTGATGTTACCCTTTTGGGTAAAATAAAACTCTTGTTAACACAATAAAGAGAGTATTTTGACAAATCTCTCAAAGAAGTAACGGACAAAGTAACTGCTCTTGAAAAAGAGCCGAGGAGAGGCTTTGCAGAGATTCAGCATAATACTGATACATTCAAACAACTGCTCCAAATAGGTGGAAAGGCTCTAGACCATACCATTACCAGTATTGGTCAAGTCATGGAACAATCAGTCACTCTAGACAATAATTAGATTCAATTGGAAAAGAAAGCTCAAGAGCACAACATCAAGATTTATGAAGAAGTTGGCAAGTTCAAAGAAGAGGCTATAAGTACCCTATCTGTAGAAGTCAGAAAGGGGGAGGACAAAGTCAAAGAATATCTTTGAAAGCCTCTGCAGACATGAAGACCCAATGGGAATCCAAGCTGAAAGAAATAAGTACTGATGTACAAACTCAGATATTTAATGCTAAATTTAATATCTATGATACTGCAGTTTGGATGCACAATCAGATCTTTCCCGACTTCCAAGTCAATCCAAATGCAGCTCCACCTCCTCTTCTAAATCCAATTGTCCAGCAACCTACTGCCTAGATGCCTACATTCTCTCCCACACCTAAAGATTATGAAGCCCCTCTTGTAGAGTACTCCCATGTTTGGGCTGAACCAGAGATGCCTCAAAATCCACCTCCAGAAATTCCAGTTCTAAAGAAAAGGAAATATGGTGACGGTGCCTCTGCTAGCCGATCCATCCCGAATCAAGAAGCTGAGAAAAAAAAACAACAAAAATTTGCTGAAGTGTGGAGCCCAACCTCAAAGTCTCTCATTCTTGACACTCTGAGGTTGGTTGTGGAACTTAATGGAAATAGAGATGAGCACTGCAGCCACAAGGAATTGAAAGAATATGAAACTTATATGACCAAGATAAGAATTCATGATAGAGTACATGGCCGTAACAATCCAGATGCTCCTTGGCCTCCGAAGTACTATCCAAAGCCCTACAACTATCTAAAGAGACAACAAGAGAAAAGGGAACGACAACACAGACAACAACATGTGTGATCCTTGATTTTCAGTGTTATGAAATGGTGTGGACCTGGACTCTTCTATGGATAATTCTATACATACATATATTTCTGAATTTTGATGATATATTTTTTCTTGATAGTCATTGCATATATTTCTGTCTTTGCTAGTTGATTATTTGATTATCTTGAGTTAATTCACCTTAGTGTAGAGGGTTTTGACTTCTACAAAGGGGGAAGATTGTTTGGTATTGTGTCCATAATAACCTAGATTTGTGTGAAGTCACCCTTGAACTAAGTTGAATTAATTATGTATTTGATGCCATTCTCTAGTTGAGTGCTTACAAGTCATTATTGCTGAGTGTAGACCACTATCAGTTTACAGTGAGTCACCAAACACAGGACCATACAATGTAATTCCTCATTGTGTGATACATGGTGTTGGCTCATGTGTAACCACTCTATTGGGATGCACTTCATTTTCAAGTACTAAAGAATTGGGAGAAAGGAAGGGTTGTTGGTGTTTGAAAGAAGAAAAGAAATTTTCCTTGAAATTTTCCTAAGTAAATTTTTCGAAATGATTAGTGTTTTTCGAAAAGTCTAAAATTCATTTTTGGAGAAAGCCAAGTTGTTCCCGAAAAACATTATGATGTTTCAAAAAACTCTCAAAAATTTCTAAGTTATCCTTTTCAAAAAATACCCTGAAGAGTTCTCAAAAAATCAAGTCTTGCTTTCGAAAGAGCAAGTAGTTTTAGAAAAGTCATAAACTAGTTTTTGAAAAATTGATTTCATTCTTCGAAAAAGAAGAGTTGTTTCAAAAAGTTTTATTCCTTTCGAACAATAAGTTTCCGGCTCAAAGGAAATTCTGCGTGAAGACTTTTTCGAAAAAGGCTGAGTTAGTTTTCGAAAAACAAAGATGCTTTCGATGAATTTTGATCCTTTTGAAGAACGCGGTCCAGAAAAATTCAAGTTCATTCGTCGAACGGAGTTCGCAGTTCGTCGAATAGGATTTCATTCGTCGAACGGGAATTCAAAGTTAATTCATCAAACGGAGTTCGCAGTTCGTCGAATAGGATTTCATTCATCGAACGGGAATTCAAAGTTAATTCATCGAACAAGGTTCATTCAATTCGTCTACCGTGAATTCAAAATTAATTCGTCGAATGGGATTTCATAATTCATCGAACAGAATTTCATTTCAACCTAAATTCTTCTTGATTCATCCACGTGGATCTTTCCTTAATGAATTCAGACCGTTAGAAAAAGTTCTATATAAAGTATTGTCGATGGATTCGCTAACCCTAATCCTAATCGCTAATCTTATTAGAAGTCTGAATCGCCATAATTTCTAAGATCAGGATAAGCCGCACGCTCTGTCTTCCTCGACACTCTTCTCTGCGTTCATCCTGCAATCCAGCGATTAACCAAGAGAAAAGACTCAACTGATCCAAGATTCAAGATTCTTCAACATCAAATTGATCGGGTCAGCTCTTAGTTTTCAGATCAAGTTTTCTTGGATTTCTTCCTCAACTTCTTCACTGAGCTTTCAGTTTTATAGAAGGAAGAAATCTGTAGATTTCAGAGTTGAAGTGGAGTTTTTGTTTACTGTTGTAAAACTTTATTTCAATTCTTATAGGAGGTTTTTCTTCGAGATTATAGGAAGAGTTTTCTTCCGAGTGTAGATCCCGTTTTTGAGGATCGAGTTTGTAGGAGTGTGTTTACTCCGAGGTGTAGGAGCGTTGCTCCGAGGTAGGATTATTTTCAATCCGTGAAATAGTGAAGTAGCCAAGGCTAGCGTGGTGTTAGATTGGTGAGGTGGAAAGTGGATGTACCCAATCTTGGGGAACCACTATAACTCCTTGTGTCGTCTGGTGTATGCTTGATTATTCTGTGCTAGTCCTTCTAAATTTTTTATTCTGCAAAAGACGCAGATCTCACCTATTCACCCCCCTCTAGGTGATTTTGGTAGACAACTAGATACTTTCAGCGGAGCTCAGCTCGGCGGGCGAGATGATGTCCTGCACCCTAGTTATGGCGAGGATTAATGAGAACCTGCATACCTTCAGCCGCGACCTGGACCTGGTTCACGAGTTCCTCACCCCGCGCCGACCTCCAGGAATGGGGATGCGAGGCCGGGGTAAATGGAAATGGCACCCCAGCTGAGCCTACCAGCTCTCACCCCCCAGCACCCATCTTGCGTGGGTTGACTGAACTTCTTCTGCTCACTAAGAACCTTTTTTTATTTTCGGGGCTGCGATAGTCCATGTCTGTAATAACTTTAACTATTTTTTAGAATTCTGTATATTATTTAGAAATAATAAGATGTGCCAACTAAATCTCTTCTCGCACAAGGATAGGTCAGGTCACCAGAATGGCGAGCTGGGGCTAGCGAGCAGGGGCCGACAAGCTGGACCGACTCTTCAGCTCGGCCCTAAATTCTATTTTATATAAATAGGCCCCCTCACAAACCCTCTGACCCATAGCCTTTAGTGCATTCAGACCCCTCCTTGCTGCCCTTATCTCTACCTATTCTCGCACCGCAACCCCTTTCGCGAGCATGGGAAAAGCAGGACCTGATGCCGATGGGCGCTCCAAATATGCTCGACAATTTGCCGAGTACCTATTCTTTGACGAGAATACCATTGAGCATGAGCTCACAACCTTCAAGAAAGAGTACCTGCCCCCCGGTTATGAGGTGTGCCGGCTGGCAGTGGGCGATACCATCAACACTTTTTCCCGAGATGAGCTATCCTTACCCATCTCGCACTTCGAGGTGGTGTTTCGCTTGCCCCTCTAGACTGAAATCTGCCAGATCTTGAAGTACTTTGACGCGGTGCCCGCGAAGCTGAACCCGAATACGATTGTAATGATGGTCGCGTTCGCCTACCACCTCTTCCGCAAGCAGACCAAATTCAACCTTGCCGTCTTCCGTAAAATCTTCACTTATCATGCAACCAATGATGGGGTCTCCTACTTGATGGGCTCGTAGATCAAGGTTCGCGAGACCGCGAACAAAAACCACATCTGGGTATCCAAGATTATCTTCATCATTGGCGACCTGGGAAACATACCCTTCTCCCCCCACCAGAAGAGCGAGGAGGTATACCGGCCTCCAATGCTATCCGGCGACGACGCCAAGCTGCACAAGTTCATTGTAGGGAAGGAATTTAAGGTCACCCACCATAGAAGGGGCCTCGACTCGCTCCTCCCAGTCCTGCCCGGTGAAGGTATACTTCTTCCGTGTCTTCTTACAGGCTCGCTTACAATCATTAATTATTCTTACTCATTTCCTGCAGGGGAGCAATCAATTCCCGAGCATCTGCCTCATGCGGACTCGGGACTCAACCCAGACCCGCTCGCGCACGAGCGTGCAGCAGCGGCCTGCCGAGGCGAGATGGAGTCAGGTGGACCCTCCTCCAGCCGGAAATGGCTTGTCCTCGAAGGGTATAGCTCGCCTCGCTGCCCCTCGCCACCAAAGAAGATGAAGACAATAATGGTCTCCGGGGGGGGACTACAACAACAAAAACAAGTTCGGGGGAGACAAATAACCAAAACATATCTACGTGAGCTCGCCAGAAACCACCCCCGAAGGATCGCTAGTGATCTCGCTAAAGGACTCGATAGAGAAGAACCAGGAGGGTGGCGAGCCCTCTTCCCCTGCTGTAGTGGAAGTCACGGCCCGCGAGCCGGTCCTACCAAAGAGCCATCCCCTCTCCGGATTTGGGGGGAAGCAAAAGGACTCGGCTGGTGAGCCGATGGTCTTGTGGGATGAGGAGGCACATAGGATCTCCATCTCCTCAATCCATCCCTCATGGTCAGGTTGTCAACCCCCCTCGGGTCTTGCCTATGCGCTCGGCTTCAGCCTGTATTGCCGCAAGGATTCTGAGGCCTACAATGGCATGACCTGTGCAAGCTCGGCTACAAGGGCATGCAGGACCAAATGCGGGCCCTGGAGATGCACCACATGATGGTCCGCTGAGGATTCAAGCTAAACAACCTCCTGTTGAAAGCAGAGCAGGAGCGAGACCTTGTCAAGGATAGTGCTGCCTACCTGGCGGGTCGACTAAAGGTCGCCGAGAATCTGCTCGCAATGGTGGCCGACGGGATGATAAGAGCCGGCTAACCCATTCATTTTTCCCTTAGAATTTTTCTAGCATATTGGTCTTACCTGCCCTTCTCCTCAGGATGTCGAAGCTGAGGATAAACTGCGAGCTCGCGCCACCGAGCAGGAGGCTTGCGCCGCCGAGCTAGAGAAGGAGAATCAGAAACTGAAGGGTGAGAATGAGGGGCTACATAACGATCTCATCCTCCTAAAGGATATCTTCTTCCCCCAGGACAGCGGCGATCCGAGCATCCCTCCCAAGTGGCCGAAGGTTTATGGCAAGGCCAAGGTCGTTGAGAGGGTTCAGATCAACTCCATTAGCACTGAAATAGAGAGTTAGACCTGATTTACTCTAGCGGGGGGGGGGGGGGGGTGGGTGGGTGGGTGAATAGAGTAGCTAAAAACTTTTGCTATTTAAAAAAAATAATTAGAGTAGAGAGACTAGTGAATACTAAGATTATCAGTAAGCAAGAATACAACCTAAGTAAAACTAATCTACCACAGAACACAGATCTAAGCTATCACAGCCACAGTAAGAACAAAGAGAAAAGGGCAACCAGACAACACAAGAACTTTTATAGTGGTTCCCTAACCTGGGTACATCCACTCTTCTACCACCCTAGTAAGAATCCACTAACAGGTTTTGATCAGGTGACTGCCACCTTTGAGCTTTTGATCAGGTGCTCAAAAACCAATCTCAAGTCTTTTGATCAGGAGACTTGCAACCAAAATAACTTTTGAAGGGAGTTAATGAACCCTTTTTACAGTGGGGGAGAGAGATTGATGATGTCTTCTCTTTCTCTTTTCAACAGAGAAGACTAGTGGATATGCTGTTGTCAAGAACTCCTTTCAGTAACACTTGGAGTCTTATACAAGGTGTAGGTCTTCAGTCTTCAGCCTTGAATTCAGAGAGAGATCTAGGAACTTCTGACTAATAGAAGTTTGTTGTTGTTGAAGGATCCTGGAGTGAAGGTTGAAGAAGACACTTGATTTGGAATGATTGTTCTTCTTTTTCTTCTTCAGTAATGTCAAGGAGAAAATAGTTTTCTTTTCAGTACAGAGAAGGTTAAGAGTATTGTTGATGTTTTTCTCCTCTCTGTGTGTTTTCTATTCACTATCTGTGTATCTCTATGTATGCTGTATTTTTTCTTTTATGTCCTCATTCAAATTTTGCTTTTGAATTTCTAATTCCATTCCATTATTTGCTGGTGGCCTGGAGAATGAAAAAAGGCTTGGAGAGAATATTATCATTAATGGATTTCCCCAACTATCCCATTAAAGATGACAAGTAATATTCCTGATGAAGACCATAATCAATGCTGTTTCTAACAACTATATTCAGAGAATATAAGAATTGGTTATTCAGGAATTACTGCAAGAGAATAAGGACAAGATAAGGGAAAATTCCAAGTCTGGGACTCCATAGAGTTCATTGAGCATGGAGCAGATTTCGTCGACCCGAGTCCAAAGTTCGTCGATCAGAGAAACCGTGTTCGTCGACCTGACAACCGAGTTCGTCGACCTGAGTTCAGAGGAAGGATTCTTGACTGTTGAAGATGAACTTACAGAGTTCGTCAACCTGAGCTTGAATATTGTCTAGCTTAACTCAGAGGATTCTCTGAGTTCGTCGAGCGGAGCACGACTTTCGTCAAGCTGAGTTCGACGAATGCCAAACTCACTTTCCTGAACTTGATTCTCTTCTAAGTCTTGAGTATTCTTCTATTTTCTGTTGCCTGGTCCATGTGTAGTTGTTTCCTAGGACTTAGGCTAACCTCTAGGACACAAACGTGACCCTGATTATACATGTTGGGTCAATTATCCTAGTAAGTGAACCTAACCCAAATCAAACTAGGGATCCAACAATCTCCCCCTATTTGGGTGAGGTCACTAAGTACAAAATAAAAGAAACAGTCACAATGCAAGAAAATATATATCTGACAGAATTAACACATTCAGCAGATATTTACAACACATGCTTCATGATATAAGCAGAAATTGAGTTCAAAAGTAATTAAGAACAACACAATAATTGACTCATTTTTCTGTTTAGCATCTCCTTTGTCAGTCTTTTCTGCAGGCTGTCTTAACTTGATTTCTCTATTAGGATTTGCTGCTTCTCTCTTTGACATATACATATTAGATGCACCAATAACAGTCTGAGAAGATGTTCTGGGAACTATAGCCTCTGGATGCAATTTCATATACTAATCAGCATTAAAGAACTTATTAGCTTTTGCATACCTGGTCAGTTCTTCTTTCCTGTAAGATGACATAATTGAAAACTGAAAAGGGCCCTTGCCTTCAGCTTTAGCTTTCCTAATCTGAGAGAGTCCTACTAACTCCTGAAATTTAGCCATTCTAGCAGAGGTCTCCTGCTTAGGATCCACAGAAGGAATAGGAGGAGACTTTGGCCTTTTTGGACTAGAGTCCTGCTTTGATTCATCTGTATGAGCTTTCTTAGAAGTAGATGGAGGTGGATGACTTGAAGAGGTTTGCTGACTATTGTGCCTTGATTGTCTTTGATAGGTCTTAGTCACTGGAGCAGGTTTTTGAGTGACATTACCTGAAGTACCTGAAGAGGGAGGAGGAGGAGGAGGAGGGTCTTTCCTAAATTGTCTAGGAGGTGACCTGTACCTTCTCTTCTTCTTCCTTTCTTTCTATTCATTTTTGGACAACCACATACACAGGGGCGTTCCTGGATAAGGAATTATTTTCTGCAAAATGTAATAAGGAGTATCATTGTTTGGATTTGGCTTAGGAGAAGCCTTAGGATCAACCTTTCTCTTCTTGATAGATTTCTTCTTGGATTTGGAATTATCAGAATCTTCTAAATAATTTTCTGAGTCATCTTCAGAGGAACCTTGAGGATTTTCATAAAGAGCATCTATTGCTTTTAATGTTTGCTTTAAGATCTGCTTGTCTACTTGAGGAGGAACAATTGGAGGTAGAACATCTTGAGGAGGAACCACTGCATATGAAACCATTTCAACTTCCTGAGCCATGTCTGCAGCAAAAATCTCATCCATATCTGGTAATGGAGAGGTAGAGTAAACAAAAGTGGGAGGAGAGAAAGCCTTGGGCTCAAAGAACACATCCTCAGCAACCTTAACAGGCTCAGCCTTTGGAACTTGAACAAGCTCAGGCTCTGGAGCTGAAAAACTGTTCTGAATAAACTATAACATTTCTGAGCTAACATGAGCTGTATAAGACACAATATCTTCACAGTACTGATGGAAGAAAAAGGAGAGACTGTTTCTATACATAAGATCAAAATAATCAAGAACTGAGTTCAGTTCAAGAGCTGGAGAAAGGAAGCAGTCTCCAGAAAGAATATCCAAAGAATGGTTTAAAGTAGCTATCTCATAATCAGTGTCCAAAAATTCAGTAAGCTCTACATCTGGTATATCTGTATCAACAATATCTTTCTCTGCTTCTGGTATATCTATTGTTGCTTCTACTGCTACTGGAGATACTGGAGCTTCTTCTTCATGGAGTATCTCCCCCTTCCTGGTTTCAATAACTACTGGAGCCAGGCCCATGACTGAAGAAGGAGGGACATGGAGGGCAGATAGTTGTGCAATAAGAGTAGAAATGGAAGAAGCAAGAGGTGTAATGGCCTCTGCTATGAGTTGTTTAAGGAGAGGTGTGATGGATTGTAGAATGGAGGAAATGGAGGGTGAAGCTGTGTCCATGAATTTAGGTGGGGTTTGAATAATACAGATGGATTGAAAGTGGAAGAGGAGGGATGAGAATCTAAGATTTGCTCATCTGGAGGGGATGGAGAATGACTGAGGATTAAAGAAGACTGAATGAAGGTAAGGAGGATAGATTATAAAGAGGAGGAATATAAGTAACATGAGAGGGAAGAGGGGATAGAGTACGAGTATCAGGTGCTGGTGAATAATCATGCTCTAGAGATACTTGTACTGATTGTTCTACTGGAAAAGAGATTGGGGATTGTTGAGGTAGTGGTGATTGGACTGGTAAAGAGGGATGGATGGGGGAAACAAGAGGTGTAGGTTTATGTGCTGGAGTTATGTAAGTTTGTTGGAGGGATATTGAGGTTGTTTGAACAAGGGGAGGAGGAGGAGGGATGGAAATATCCTCAGCAGGGTGGGAAGTGGCTGAAACAACCCTTGCACTCTCAGAAGTTTTGGACGAGGAAGCCCTGGATGGCTTAGGGAAGCTCCTCTCCCACCTACCAAATAAGACACAGGTTAGCCTCTTGGAGGAATTGATGAATATGGTCGGGGTGACCAGTGATTCAACGACCTTAGCCTGGAGGAAGATTCCCAATATTCTCCCAAAACACACTTCCTTCTTTGTGTTTTTCTTCTTTATCAATTCAAACAAAATTCTAGCCTAGTTGATGGCCTTTTTGTTAACCACAACACAAATTACTAGGAACTTTTGTCTAATAATATAATTGTGGGCGGTATGCTTGCCCAACAGAACTTTTCCTACAACGTATGCGAGAAATTCGTACTCAGCAAACAAATATTTCTACAGCATCTTATTAGGGTTGTCTCTAGAATAGCCAATTAAACTCAACATTTCATCAAACTCAGAAGTATTAATCTCTAATTCTTCTTCTCCATTCACTAAACCGAATATTGAAGAAAGAATTTTAGGGGTGAGAGGGACGGAGTTACCCGCTATGGTTCTGACCAAAGTATTAGCATCTGGTGATGATAACGAGTAAACCCACTCTCTAATCTCGATTGCTGCAAACTTCATCGTGGTTGTCATTAGGTTCTTCAATTACTGATCTTTAAACAATTGCAAAATATCAAGAAAAATCTAATCTGAATGCTGAAATGATTTGAAGTCAATATTGAAACCCATATCAAATTTCATTCCTGCGAGAGCACTTGCGGAAGCGCCATAATCACCTGCAACAAAGAAAACAAAAAGATCAAGTGCGAGGGAACTAAAAGCGCAGGATGGAGGTCGAAGAAAGCCTAGTAATAAGGTTTTTTAGAATATGAAACGACAAACTCCGTCCTGTGAAAATAGAAAAATTCTTTGATTTGGGGTCAACAAAATATTTTATTGACAAAAGAGTTCGTCGATCTCAGTTGGAAGAAGTGAAAACATTTCATCGAGCTCCGTTCGACGAAGGTTTTCTGAAGCAATTTCTTTGATCTCTGGTTGACGAAAATAGCTTCTCTCACAGAAATTTCGTCGATCTCCATTCGATAAATTTCCCTAGAACTTTTCCTAGTTCGTCGATCTCCGTTCGACGAAATTTGAAAAATTCATCGACCATTGACAGAAATTAAATTAAGGCTTCTCCATTTATCATACCAAGCTTATTTATGAAGAACAGATGGTTCCTCTCTTCCAAAGGTTTGGTGAAGATATCTGCTCTTTGCAAATCAGTGTATATATAGACAAGATTAATTTTATTTTTATCTACACACTCTTTAATGAAATGATGCCTAATATTTATATGCTTAGTCCTACTGTTATGGACTGGATTTTGTGCAATGGAAATTGCACTTGTGTTATCACATAATAGAGTTGAATTATTTAAGTTGAACCCATAGTCCAGAAGTTGGTTCTGGATCCACATCATCTGGGAACAACAACTGCCAGCTGCTATATATTCTGCTTCAGTAGTTGATATAGACACAGATGACTGTTTCTTGCAAAACCAGGAGACTAATCTAGTACCAAGGAATTGGCATGTTCTAGAGGTACTTTTTCTTTCTACTCTGCATCCAACAAAGTCAATATCTGAGTATCCAGTTAACTCAAACTCTGACTCAGTAGTATATCAAAGTCCTAAACTAGGACAACTCTTTATATATCTTAAAAGCCTTTTTAAGAAGGTAAGGTGAGATTCTTTTGGGTTCACTTGGAACCTATTACAAAGACATGTAGCAAATATTATGTCAGGTCTGCTTGCTATATGGTATATTAGGGATCCAACAATGGCCCTATATAATTTCTGATCAACAGGTTTCCTATGTTCATCAGAGTCAATTACAATATTTGTAGCCATATGTGTTTTCTTGGCTGAGGCATCTGACATCCCAAACTTATTGATCAGCTCTTTAGCATATTTAGATTAGGATATAAAGATGCCATCAGGTAGCTGCTTCACTTGGAGACCAAGGAAGTAGGAGAGCTCACCCATGCTACTCATCTCAAACTTTGAATGCATGAGGTCAGAGAACTTCTTGCATAGTTTGGAATCTGTAGACCCAAATATAATATCATCTACATAAATTTGTACAAATAAAATTTGATCCTTATGGTGCCTAGTGAATAATGTCCTATCTACAATGCCTCTAGAAAATTTATGTTCTAAAAGGAAGCTAGCTAGGGTCTCATACTAAGATTCTGGAGCTTGCTTTAAACCATAGAGAGCTTTATGCAATCTAAAGACATAAGAGGGATGAGTTGGAGAGATGAAACCTGGAGGTTGTTTAACAAAAACCTCTTCTTTTAGTTCTCCATTCAGAAAGACACTCTTGACACCCATTTGAAAAACTTTGAATTTCTTGTAGGAAGCATAAGCATGGAAGATCTTGATTGCTTCCATCCTTGCAATAGGTGCAAAAGTCTTGTTATAGTCAATCCTTTCCTCTTGCCTATAACCTTGAGCAACAAGTCATGCTTTATTCCTTATGATGACACCTTGGGCATCCAGCTTGTTTCTATATACCAACTTAATACCAATGACTGGGTAGTCTTTGGCTCTTAGAACTAAGTCTCAAACTTTGCATCTCTCAAATTGATTGAGCTCGTCTTGCATTACAATGATCCAGTGTGGATCTTGCTCTGCATCATTAATGGATTGGGGCTCAATTTGAGATATGAAGCGGGCATGCATCAAATCTTGGTTGAGTTGATGCCTTGTCTGCACACCAGCTGATATGTCTCCAATTACTAAAGATATGGGGTGATCTCTAAGTGTGACAAAGTCAGTGGGTGGAGTTGGTTGTTCAACAGCTTGATGAATAAATTCCTCTTGTGGAATTAAGTTATCTGTTGTTGGTTTATCACTGATTTCAGTGTCTTCTTCTTCACTTTCTTCAGCACATTGCGGAGAAGAATGGCTACCTGCCTCATTGTTGAGGGTTAGGTCATTAAGCTTCTCACACAACTTATGTTCCTGCAAAGATTCATTGGTAGAAGAAGTATTCTCCTTGAAAAACATGTTAGTCTCATCAAAAGAAACATGGATAGACTCTTCAATTTTAAAACTAGATTTGTTATATACCATATAAGCCTTGCTTATTTGGGAATATCCAAGAAAAATTCCCATATCAGACTTGACTTCAAACTTTCTAATGTGTTTCTTATTGTTGTTGTGTATATAACATAAACATCCAAATATTTTAAAGTGGTCTACTTTAGGTTTCTTCCCTTTCAGTAGCTCATAAGGAGTCTTATTCTTAAGTTTGTGTATACGACTTCTATTTAGCACATAATTTGTTGTGCTTACAGCCTCTACCCAAAAGGATAGGGGCAAATAAGTATCTGTAAGTAATGTGCCTGCATATTCAATTAGTGTTCTATTCTTCTTTCAACAACCCCATTATGTTGAGGTGTTCTAGGAGCTGAGAAGCAATGTCTGATACCTTCCTTCCTATAAAACTCTTGCATAAGAAGAAACTCAAACTCAGTACCATGATCACTTCTGATCAATGCAACTGGAGTAGAGTACTCAATCTGTATGTTCTTGAGAAAATCTGTAAGAATCTTAAAGTTATCAGACTTAGATCTCAGAAAGAAAACCCAAGTGAATCTAGAGAAGTCATCTACAATCACTAAAGTATAAGATTTCCCCCTAGACTTTGTACTGCTATAGGGCCAAAAAGGACCATATGCAGTAAGTACAATATCCTCGGTGAGTCACTTTTGTTTAATGATTTAAAACTGTTTTTAGTTTGCTTTCCTAATTGACAAGCCCGACAAAAGCTTTCCTTCTTGTAGGGGTACAAAGGCAAACCTCTAACAAGGTTATCCCTAGATAATTTGGCAATATTTTTCAAGTTCACATAACCTAATCTCCTATGCCAAAGGTCATTGTTATTACTAGTTGAATTATTGTCCAAAGAAGTGATAATATAGGAGGTTTTAGTAAATGATACTTGAAACTTTTCATCAAATAATTGACTTATGGAGATAAGGTTGTTCTTCAGTCCACTTACATATGCTACATTTTTGAAGGTGACAACTCCAACTTTAACTTTTCCATAGCCTTCTGTCTGGCCACAGTTGGAGTCATCAAATCATACTTTTGGTCCTAGCTTTGCCTTGTAATGTGTTAGGTTGGCCTTATTTCTAGTCATATGCTTAAAACAGCCACTGTCCAAATACCACTGTTGCTCTGTGGTAGAATAGTCTTTCACCTGCAATGAAATAGATTAATCATTTCTGACACAGGTTACCTTGGGTCCTTCTTTCTTCATATAACTAAAATTGGAAATAAATGAATACTCAGGTTTGCTTTTATATCCTAAAGGGTGATATTTCCTAGGTGGGATGATCCATTGATTAAATTCATTATTAAATGTTCTTGGTTGATTATAGGTTTCAAAAGGATTAAGATATCTGTTATACTGATCTGCGTTCGACAAATTCTGGTGAGTTCGTCGACCTAAGTTCGACGAATTTGGATGAGTTCGTCGAACTCAAATCAAATAATGAAAATATTCATTTTTGGGCCCTAAAATCGTCGATCTCTGGTCGACGAACCATACTGGTTTTGTCAATCACAGTTCAGAGAATGATTATGGTACAAGTTTACGTTCGGAGTTCGTCGACTTGAGTTAGACAAACTGTACACATTTCGTCGATCTGAGTTCGACGAAATCTGCTGAACATTATTCTAATTATTATTTTTCTTACTCCTTTTCTTTTTCTTAATTTTTTGTTTAAGCTCTCTTTGATTAGGGTTATTATTTTCTATCTTCTCTTTCCCTTTTTCAGAAACAAATTTTATTGGTATTGTTAATATGTTCTTCTGAATTAGTGGGGGTAGACTTGAGGAAGCACCCAAGCCCAGCTTGCCAGTTAACCTGGCATTTACTGTGCTTATTATGTCCATCAGCTTAAGGCTTCTCCCATTGTGAGATTCCTCAAGTTGCTTAGCCTCACTTAATTCTGTCTTTAATTTAATAATTTGCTCATTTGCTACAGCCACTTCATCCTTTAATTTATTATTTTCCAGTATCAGGTTCTCTTGTTTATTTAGTTTCTCTCTAAGTTGTTTAATTACTTTTTTAGAGTTTATTAAATCTATACACATGGTTTTAAATTCAATTTTAAAGTTATTAGAACTATAATCAAATGATGATAGTACCTGGTCAGCTTCTGATTATTAAGCTTCTTCATTTTCAAATTCTTCTTCAACATCTAATGAGTTATCAAGAGGCATTGATAGCCATGAGGCAGACTTCCCTTGCCTTTGCCTTTTCTTCCTCTTCACTAGAGCTAGAAGATGTGGATTCATCCTCTGTGTCACTCCAGGTTTCAGCAACAAAGACCTTCTGCTTCTTTTGTGTTTGCTAGAGGAAGGCCTTGTAAGACCCCTCCCCCTTACCAAGGAGGCTCCCGATCTTATGCTCAGGACCGCCGCCTTACGATGACCTAACACGCGGTTTAGTCGACACCGCAAGACGCCGATTCTGCCGGCTAGCACGATCATAAACCTTGTCGGCCAATATGTGAAACAGAAGTATAGAAGTAGCATGAAAACAAACTATAACAAGTCCACAGTCACAGTACATATCATATAAGTGAATGAAAGTATATCCAGTACACAATGAGTAAGAATAATATGAAGAGTAAAAATGGCTTATGCCCTGTACATGAATATCAACTCTCCTTACGAAATAAAATGCGGAAGCGAAACTATCATCCTCAAACTCCTCCAACCTGAGGGAACTCTGCAGTAGTGGTAGTAGGTGATAGTGGCACTGGCTCCTCACGTCCTATCACCTCGTCCTGCCGGGCGTGCTGGTGCTCCATCTCCTCGAGCCCCTAATAATAGTTTGGTCACCGACCATTAGTCAAAAAGACTAAGTCGTTTCCTCCGCACCTCGCCCCACAACTCCTAGGCACCGTGCGAGAGGACGAAGCGGAGGACAACAAGGGGTAACAAAAGGGAAGCAGGTGACAAGGAATCTGTGCTACTAAGTATGAATGTAAGCAGTAAATCTACACTAGCAGTTCTATGTATATAGTTCAGGTGAAGTAAGCATGTACAGTACTGAGTAAGTAAAACAAAAGTAAGTAAAGTGCAGTATAGTAAAATAAGCATAAATTTCTACATCTAATCTACCATCACACAAGTACCCTAACTTATATGAATGCCCATACAAATATATAAGTTAGAGATTCGAAAAATTAACTTATCATATAAAATATCTCATACTAATTTATATGATAAGGATCCATGAAGCGTATGACCTAATATGAATGAATGCATGCAGGCTATTTGAATAATGCAAGTGCAATTCACACACAATGACTCTGTGATCATAGACCTTTAGTTCCCACTTTTCGGAGCTAGCATCACTCTCTGGTACCACCGTTGTGGCTATGGCAGCAGTGGAGCGAGCATCTCCACTCCTAGGCAGGTATGCACACTACCAAACCTTGACCTCCCATATGCCTCTGTACACGTCCTAGGTGTACTCTAGAGTCTTGCGTACTAATTGCTGACTACCCGTCAGTCTTGTTGGGTCGGGTGTGCGTTTTCGGGGATTGTCCACCAGACCACAATATAAACAACCTACTAGCCCCTCAAACCCACACACCTGCCTAAGTCACCGTACTGCTTTCAGTGTGACGATTGGCCCAGTACCGCATGATCCACCACAAGTTTTTTTTATGCACATGCAAGGTATTTCAACTCAAGCCAACAGCTCGCAGGACTAACTTGTCCTGAATCCCTCCAACCATACACGGGTGAGAATATACCACAAATCCCACCAACCCTATGCGGGTGAGAATATTACCACGAATCCCTCCAACCCTACGCGGGTGAGGATAATGGTACGGTGCTTAACCTATTAGGCTACTCTTGTCTACAAGTTATTATACTTAGTGATTTAAGGTTAATCCCAGGACTGCCCAGGGCATACCCGGTGAAGGGATCTCGGGGGCACTAGGAACTATGATGGGCTGAAGCCCAAAGATCCATTTCTCAAGGATATTTACTTTAGTTGATGTCTACCCATGCTTCATCCCTAGCTCTCGTTGTTTCTCTGGAACAATCCTAATAACTTAAGATATTACCGAGAAATTGACGGTCTTCCGTCGATCTCTGTTTTAGCCACTATCCTTATGGTTTGCACTCCACCCCATGTTATCAAGTTGTGACCTATAGGGGACAGACCAAGTCTTATTCCTCTAATGCAATTCTCACCTCAATGGTTAATCATATCTCCCTGTGGTCCTAGTAGTTTAGGCTAACTATGTTTGTCGCTACCCATGATCCAATACCACCCGTATAGTCGGACTTCCAATCCTTTGGTCACCATGACCCTTAATATTTATTATAGGATGGTATGATATGTGATGTTGCCCACATAAAGTTTTACTATTTTCCCACATCATTAAGACCTTAAATTAAATTATTTAATTAAGTGGTCTACGTTACTTTATACATGAGATACAATGACAAATGGTGCTCTTGATCTAATAATTTTTCCTGAGGATCATCTAGGTTAATTATGATCGGATATCAAGAATTGTGATTTTCCCATTTATATCTCTATTTAATTTCCATTTATTGTTAAATCCATTTATTGGACACTTTCCAAAAGAAGTACAAGAAATATGTTACTGAAAAATTCTATAAAAATTACTACATATGTGAATTACTGAATTAACACTAAGTACCAAAATTCATAAATTTAAACAGCAATTTGATCCTCTAATGCCCATATGAAAAATATCACTAAAATGCCATTACTTGGGTTTAAAATTTAATGAAGTATCCAAAAATTCAGAGATAATTACACCATGTCACCTTATAAAATACACCATTATGAAGTTTTCCAGAATATTTATACTGCAATTTCCATCATAAATAAATAATTTCCCCAAAGGGCAAAATGGTCAAAACTACATAAAATCATTATAAAATCAACTAATCAGGGCCATAAATTTTTCCACGGATTACATATGACTTCCTTGAGTGTTAAACCTATTTTGAGAATTTTAAACCCTAAACACCCTATTTTCCAAATTTTTTATCCTAAATGACCTAAATTTTCAAAAATATCAAATAATGGGAATTTTGAACCCCAAAATTCCATTATTTCTGTTGGGGGTGTATTTCACCCTTATAATCCACTAAAAATAATTTGATTGAGTTTTCATGACCCAATTGGACTAAATTCCCATTATATGGGAATTTGCTAATTGCACACCAAGCCTAAGTATATCCAACACATGCAAGTGGAATTAACCAACATGCAGTGGTCCAAAGAGGCTAAAAATTTAACCGTGGGTATATACTGACCTCAAGGCCATGCCGCCAAGATTTGGGGCCTTTTGGAGTCATATTACTCCAAATATTTCATTAATTTAATTTTATGTATTTTGACAAATACTTTAGAAGTTATTTTCCCAAAAATTCAAAATTTTGGATAGGGTTTAAGGCTCCATTTGTTTGGGCGTTTTGTTGCTCCGTTTTGAGCAAACGCTGCCGGAAGGAGGAAAAACAAATGAACCTCCGGCGGCATTTGCTCCGTTTCCACCCGCCCCCTTGAGAAACGCCCCCAAAAAGCTCCGTTTGGAGCAGCCACCTCCCCCCTCCGATTCGAACACTCCGTTTCCACACGCCGGATCGACCCGCCACCGCCAAACCAAATGAAGCCTAAGTCTACCCTAGTCAAGCATATGCCCAAAATTTTTTGTCATCTGAAGTTCTGGTTTGGCATGGGTATGCATTTTGAAATTCTGTCCTTGCCTAGGACCAGTCATAGTAGAACAGCCCTACAGGGAGTTCTACTGCCTGAAAATTGGACTTTAGGGTGGCAAATGAAAGCTAAGAGAAATGACTACAACATTCCTATTCATCACTACCTCTGCAAATGTCCTTAAGTGGCCTAAAATTTTCATGCAATGTCACTGATTAAGTGTGATAGAATAAACACTGTTCATTTATTAATATCAAGCATAGATTTTAATTTAATTCTTGGAAGTTGAACGACATCCGTTCTTCGTCCCCAATTAGCCACTGGTGGAGATTTATTCTGGCTACGCCACTTGTCTGACTATTTCCTGCCACCTGGGCCGGTGCCACCGTCGGCGATTATTGCAACCACCTCCGTTGAGGTGGGGGATAGCGTTTCCCGGCGGTGAGGCAGCCAGAGGCGGCCAGAGGCGGCTCCTCCGGAGATCTCGAGCAAGAAGAAAAACTCGAGAATTTGACCCTAATATCACATGGCATCGGGCTCAATTGAGCCCGATATCTCTCTTAAACGATCTAGGATCCTAGTACAGATAGAGGTGAGGAGAAACGAACCGTTAGGGCGGCTTTACGGCGAGTTGGGCGGCGGTTGGCCATGGCCGATGTGCTCCAGCGACTTCTTGCTCAAAACATTGATTCTCCACCAATTCTCTTGCTTTAGGACTCGATCTCCAGTCGTTTACCCTCTCTGAAGCTGATGGTGTGGCTAGATTGGGCTGAGAATGGGTGTATGGGGAGATAAATTCAGGGGGAGCTCGAGTTGAGCTTTGGTTGTATCACCCATGGTGCCAAGTGACCTCCATGCATCAACATTCTCCTTAACATCCTTTGGAGACTTCAGCCAGCAGGCTTAGGTAGCTGAACAAGTGGCCATGTGGCCATTCCTCCTCTCATTCTTCTTCACTCTCCTCTTTTCTCCAAAATTTCTTTTCTACCCCTTTGCATGTGATCTCTCTCCTGATTTTGGGGGTTAGGGGCAGACCTTGACCACTTGAGCTGGTCATGGGTCAAGGTTGGTGGGCTTAACCCAAGGGGAGTTGGCTTAGCCTTTATTTTCCTCTTAGGCCACATGTTTGTCCAAGTTGACTTTTTAGGTTGACTTGGTCAACATCGTGAGTGGGCTGATCCCACTTGAGGGTCATGGATCCTATGGTCTCACCCAACATGGGTTGGATCATGGTGATGCCCCACTTGGACTAATTGGGCCTTTAAGTGTGGGTTTGACCAATTTTATGCTTAGGGTTGACTTGGTCAAATTGGGTCAATGGATGACCAATGACATGTTTTAGGGTCCACTTAGATTATTTTTAGGGTTTGGGAAATGTGGTGGGGTCATGGTGTGGCTAGGGTTCTTATTTAGGCTAGTTTGACCTAGCTTGACTTGGGCCTATAGTGGGCCCCACATTGCTACACCCCACCTTCTAGGGTCAAACCTAGCTAAAATCCTTATCACCCAACCCATGCCTAACCCAATCTAAGTTAAGGGGCCTAATTAAAAATGGGATGTTACAAAATCCTATAAACAAACAAATAATTTCGTCCCCGTAATTTAAGTTCGGGTCTACGGGTTTTTGCAAATATAAAAGAGAGTTTAAAATGAAATTAAAATATTACCTGAAGTAAAGAGCTCAGGGTGCCGCTCTAGCATCAGGTCCCTTGGCTCCCAGGTGTGCTCCTCCCATCTATGGTTGGACCACAACACCTTCACAAGGGGAACCTTCTTCTTTCGCAACACTCGAACCGCTGTATCGTTGATCCGGATAGGCTCCAACCAAAATGATCTATCGGGTGCTATCGGGCAGACTGTAGTAGTGATTTGCTGCTCCGGCCGAAGGAGAGTTCTTCGCAATGAAGATACATGAAAGACATCGTGCAGGGTCGCCAACTCTGGTGGCAGCTCCAGTCTATAAGCCAAAGGACCGACCCGCTCCAGAATCAAGTATGACCCCATATATCGTGGACTGAGCTTCTTGTGTCTCCGCATCCGAGAGACACCGTGCACATGATGTATCTTCAAGAATACCATGTATCCTACCTGAAACTCCACCTTCAGATGACACGCATCATAGTACTTGGCCTGTCTACTCTGGGCCTCCAGCATTCGTTCCTTGATTAGTCGAATTTGAGCTTCCGTATCCTCAATGTACTCTGAACCAAGAGTCCTCATATCCACATCCTGAACCCAAGATAGAGGCGTCCGACACTTCCTTCCATACAAAGCCTCATAATGCGCCATCCCGATGCTTGTCTGGTTACTGTTATTATAAGAGAACTCGATCAGGGGCAACAGTCTCTCCCAGGGTTTCCCCGTATCCAATATATATAGACGAAGCAGATCCTCCATGGTCTTGATGGTCCGCTCGGTCTAGCCGTTGGTCTGCGGGTGGAAGGCGGTGCTAATAAAAGCCTAGAGCCCATGTAAGCATGCACAACCCTCCACTCCCTCGAAGTGAACCGACCATCACGGTCTAAAACGATCGTCCTGGGGATGCCATGGTATTTTATGAACTGCTCTACAAACAATCTCACCAAAACAGCATCAGGGCAGTCCTTCCTGATCGGAATAAATCGAGCCACCTTGGTCAGCCTGTCTATGATGACCTATATGGAATCGTGCCCAGAGCGGGAGCGTGGCAATCCATGCACGAAATCCATAGATATATCCTCGAATTTCCACTCTGGAACAAGTAATGGCTGTAACAGTCCTCCAGGGCTCTTGCATTCCGCTTTTACTTGCTAACATGTCACGTAGTGTGTCATATAATGAATGATCTCTCTCTTCATCCCTTGCCAATACATGTGTCACCGCAAATTAGCTGTCATCTTGGTGATCTCGGGATGCACTGAATACTGAGAGTGGTGCGCCTCTCTAAGTATATCCTCCCGAATGACACCACCTGCGGGTATATAAATGCGCCCATGAAAATGAATGAGATCATCATGCAGTGTATAATCCATGAATTTTCCCCTTCCAGGGCTCTAAATATCGGCTTTAAGGCTGTATCTAGCCTCTACTGCATCAAGATGCGCTCCCGAAGGTCACACTCCCCGATCAAGGATTTCAGATATTCCCGATAAATTGCCGGCTTAGCCTCTGAAACCATGGTGATATGCATATAATCCATCATCTGCATCAATCCCATATACATCACCCGGGGCTCCGGTCCAGTAGTGTCGGCTCTCCTACTCAATGCATCTTCCACAGTGTTCGCTTTCCCTGGGTGATAATGCAATTTGTAATCATAATCGAAGAGAAATTCCAGCCATCTCCTCTGCTGAAGTATCAGATCTTTCTGCGTGTTGACATATTTGAGGTTCCTATGATCCAAGAAGATATCACAATGAACCCCATATAAGTAATGTCTCCATATCTTTAGTGCGAATACCACTGCTCTGAGCTCCAAGTCATGCACCGGGTAATTCTTCTCATGTTTCTTCAATTGCCTTGAGGCATAGGCAATGACATGGCCGTGCTGCATCAAGACGACACCCATCCCCTGATATGAACCGTCTGTGTAAATTTGGAATCCTTCCTTCCCAGATGGAAGTGCAAGGATAGGGGAAGAGGTGAGATGGTCCTTTAACTCCTGAAATGCTGCCTTGCACCTTTCTGTCAACACAAATGCTGTCTCCTTCGTCAAAGTTGTGAGGGGAAGTGTTATCCTCGAAAACCCCTCCATGAACTTGTGATTATACCTGGCGAGTCTCAAAAAGCTGCATATATCAGAAGCTGATTTTGGTCGCGGCCAATCACGCACTGCTTATACTTTGGCTGGATCTACGTCCAACCCGGCTCCACTGACAACATGTCCCAGGAATGCCCCCTCCTGCAGCCAGAACTTGCACTTGTAAAAATTTGCATATAACTGGTGTTCCCTCAATCTCCCCAGCACCTATGCCAAATGCTGCACATGTTCCTCCTTCGTCCGAGAGTAGATCAAGATGTCATCAATAAACACTATGACGAATCTGTCCAAGTAGGGCTCGAAAACACGGTTCATCAGAATTATGAATGCGGAAGGTGCATTCGTGAGCCTTAAAGGCATCACCGTGAACTCATACAACCCGTAGCAAGAACTGAATGTTGTCTTCGGAATGTCTTTCTCCTGAATCCGTAGCGGATAATACCCAGATCGTAAGTCCAGCCTTGAGAACCAGAAGGCTCCCTGAAGCTGATCAAACAGCTCATCGATCCGGGGCAATGGGTAAGTATTCCGGACTGTCAGCCGGTTCAGCTCTCGATAGTCGATGCAGAGCCGCAACGACCCATCCTTCTTCTTGGCAAATAATACTGGTGCTCCCTAGGGTGATGAGCTGGGTCGAACAAAGCCCGACTCCACTAACTCCTGGAGATGGGTCCTGAACTCCGCCAACTCCTTAGGATCCATCCTGTACAGTGCCCGAGATATGGGCCTTGCTCCTGGTAGTAACTGTATCCGGAAGTCCACATCTCTAGCTGGTGGTAATCCGGGCAATTTCTCAAGAAATACATCAGGGAAATCCTGAACCACCGGGATGTCAGTAATGGAAGCTTATGCTCCCGCCATCTCGAAGCATATGATGTATACCTCCTCTCCCTGATGGTGGGCCATGACAGCCTATACAGATGATAATAATAGATGGGAGATAGGTCTAATACCTTCGACGATGACGTAGGAGTCTCTATGTCTCAGTGTGATCCTTTTCGATAAGCAATCGATCTGGGCATGATTCCAGTGTAACCATGTCATGCCCAAGACCAAGTCGAAATCTGGTAATCTCATGATTGTTGCCGACACCTCAAATGTCTTACCACCAATCTCGGCCTCCATGTTGTAATGGGAAGTGGTCCGTTGCTCTGATCCATCGGGTAGGCGCACCCTCATCTCTAAGCCCGAAAATCTTTCCACGCCTTCCAGTCCCTCTATAAAGGCCTCAGAAACGAACGAGTTGGAGGCACCCGTGTCGAACAAGGTACGAGTGGGCTTGCTGTTGGGTACATTGAAAAATATGTACCAAATTTGGAGAAGCCTCATCTTAGTCAATGATATGCATCAATTTGTATTTGATAGATGTTGGAGTTACATTGTGCAGGTTCAAGAAGTTGAAGAAAATTTTCTATGTACAAGTGTCGACACTTATGAAAGAGTTGTGTCGACACCCAAGCTAAGTCGACACTTATGAAGGACTTGTGTCGACACTCAATCTTTGTCGACACTTATGAAGAAGTTGTGTCGACACTCAAACTGAGTCGACACCTAAAGAAGCAGCTGTGTCGACACCCAGAATTGTGTCGACACCTGAGGCAGAATTTGTGTCGACACCTAATACAGGAGTTGTGTCGACACCAAGGAGCTATGTCGACAATGGAAGCAGTTATATCGACATACTGGACTTGTGTCGACACATCAACTCTCAAAGTGCTGTGTCGAGATCAAAAGCAATTGTGTCGACACACAGGACTTGTATCGACACACACTAAACGCCATCTAGACACACTCAACGCTGTCGACACACACTCAACATCGTCTGTCGGCAACAGTTATGTCGAGACCAGAAGGACTTGTGTCGACACACACACTCAACGCCGTCAGATATATACTCAACGCCATCTGTTTGCAGCAGTTATGTCGAGAACATGAAGACTTGTGTTGACACACTGGACTTGTGTCGACACATACAACAGAAGAAGTGTTGAGTAGCAGAAGATTGGATGAGTCGACACGTTGAATGTTATGTCGACATCATGAAGACTTGTGTCGAGACTTAGCCTATATGTGTCGACACATGTGAAGCAGTTTGCAGAGTAGAATGTGCTGAGTTGGAAAGTATTTGACGAATCAACTGACGTGACTGATGACTCAACAACTGTCATAACCAACCGGTCTGACACCTCTGTCAGAACTGTCAGAAGGTTGTTACAAACCGGATCAGCCAGTAACCATTGGGAAACTCTATATAAGAGTGAGAACTGTGACAACCACAAACAACACAACATAAGAAGAAGAAGAACAACATTAGAGATTTCTTTAACAAGAACAGGGAAAACCCTTACGAAGGCAGATCCAGAGCTGTCTGCAAGAAAGATTCAGAATTCATTCTGAATCTAAGGAAGAACCTGACTGAAGATCATCTTCTAAATCAAGTGAAGACCCACCTTATTTTGTTCTATCAAGAAGCTCTGAAAAGCTAAGTTAGGTTAGATCAGAAGGGTCAGTTCATTCAAGAACTGATCAAGAAGGCTACATCAATAGAGAAATCTTGCTGGTGAATTTTTCAGTATCTTTATATCATTCAATTTCTTGTAGGATCTATTATTAGATCTAAGTTGTAAGCCTGAAATTATAAAGGCTGAGGTAGGGCTGAGAGCCTGAGGTGTAGGATCTATTGTTAGATCTGAGTATAAGCCTGAAAGTATAAAGGCTGAGATAGGGCTGAGGCCTGAGGTAGGATTCTTGGGAAGAATCTGAGGTAGGACTTGTTTAAGTCTGAGCTGTAGGAACCATTCTGGTTCTGAGTTATAAGATCTGCGGATCCGAGCCAATGGAAGGAAGTTAGGGTTAATCCAATTATCTACTGGATATGCGAAGGGGGAAAGTGGATGTACCCATACCTTGGGGAACCACTATATATCTGGTTTAAACTGTGTTGTGAATTGTGGTCTGTGTTTTACAAGTTCTGTTTAAATTGCCTAAAGTATTAAAGAAAAAATTAGAACCTATTCACCCCTCTCTAGGTGTTTAGGCTCTTGAAATCAAGTCTTTCAGGTGGTATCAGAGGGAGGTTACTCAAAGATTAACCTAACAGTTTGAGTGAATCTCCAAGGCAAATAACAGATATCAAGAATGGGTTCAAATGAGAACCAAAAGAAGTTTGGATCTATGAAACTGCCAATTTGCAGGAAAGAATCCTTTGGCATATAGAAGGAAAGGGTCATGTTGTTTATAGAAGCATCTGATCCAAGAATCTATATCACAGTACAAGAAGGCCCCTTCATTCCAATGAAGATATTAGTCCTAGATGCAAATGTGAAAACCCTAAAGAACTATTCTGAGATGACAGGATGAAATCATCCTGGAAACTCTAGACAAAAGGGCACAAAATATAATTGTAAGTGCCATAGATTATGCCACCTTTCAGAATCTGGTGAACTGTAAAACATCCAAGAAAATGTGGGACACATTGATTGTCAAAATGGAGGGCATGAAAGAAGTCAGAGAGGATAAGAAGTTTATGTTGAATCAGGAATATGAGAGTTTTAGGCAGACCAAAACTGACAGCATAGCTGAATGCTACAAGAAGTTCTTCAGAATAGTGAATGAGCTGATGACCTATGGAAGAGTCTTCAGCACTTATGAACTGAATAACAAGTTCCTTAGGTCCTTAACAAAGGATTGAGACACTAAGATATGTGCCATTAGAGAAGTGGCTAGGCTGGCTGATACACATCCACCCACACTTTTTGGAAAGCTGCAATCCTATGAAATACAGCTTACTGCCAGAAAAGAGGAGGAGAAGGGCAGCAGATCTGAGTATAAAGAAAAGTCAGTATCCTTCAAGGCTGAAGGCATAAGAAAGGGTAGGATAAAATCTCCTCCACCCAGAAGGAGTGCTGAGGCAGAAGAAGGAAATTCTGACAACAACACATCAAATAGCCACACTTTTGATAAGGACTTTGCTGCCTTTATAAGGCAATTCCAAATGTTCATGAAAAAGAAGAAGTGGAGAACCAGGCCATCAACATCCTACTCCAAGGATGAAAACTACAAGAAGAAGAAGACTCCCAAGGAGAACAGGTATGCCTTTAAACCTAGTAAACAATCTAATACTAAGATTGTGTGTTATTGCTGCAACAGACCTGGACATGTCATAGCTGAATGTCCTGACAAAAGAAAGGAGTCTAAAGACAAGAAGAAATAGCAAGTCAATGGCAAGAAAGAGAAATCTCTTGTAGCTCAGAAGGATAAGAGTTGGACAGACTCTTCATCTTCAGAATCTAGAGAAGAAGATGCAGAAGCATATGTTGGGCTGTTCTCAAAAGAAGTGGATTCTATGGAACAAGAATTCCTATAATTGCTGGACTCCATTAATGGAGTAGAAGACTACTGCTATAAAGGGATGATGGCTCAATCTGAAGGTGATCAGTGCCAGGATCAGCCTGGACCAAGTAAGGTATATAATTCTTCCTCAGCTTCTGATTACTTTACTGGAACAGAATCAGAAGCATCTGCTTCAATAGAAGTGGATGGTTCTGAGTCTGAGGGGGATGTACACCAACTCATTGATGAGTATGGTGGGTTGTTGCATGCTCTAAAGAAGAGCAGGTTTCTTGTCAAAGAGAAGACCAAGGAGATTGAGTCTCTTAAGCTGGCTGCAGCAGATTCAGCAAATCTGTTGGATCTAAAATTGAATGGGGTTTCCAAACTGAAAAACATTACTGTTATTCAGATGGGCACAATCTCTTTCAAGGAGAATCATATCAAGAAACTGGAGGCAAAACTTCAGCAAGAAAGAGAGCTAGTGGCTAAATTCTCCAAGCCAAAATCTGTCTTACCCTTAATAGTCTATTTCATTTCACAAAAAGGGAAGACTGGTCTAGGTTTTAAGAGAAGAACTAGGGCCACCAGTTCACATAAAAAAGGTAAGGCCCCAATTCAACCTCTTGCTGCAAAACCCCCTATCTTCTTTAGGAAGGTGATAAATCCTACAAACAGGTATGGTCATAACACTACTCATGGTCACTGTGAGTATGGAAATATCATGGGCAAGGGTGCAAATGCCAATAGGCCACTCTATAGGCATGCCCATCATGTACAAGATAAATTCTTGAAGTTTGCTGCTCTAGCACCAACACTTAACAAGACTGCTGGCAACAAAGTTGCAAATTCTGTACCTAATAGAAGGTATAATAGATTTGAGTGTTGGAGTTGTTGCAAGGTGGGACACTTTGCCATAGATTGCTAGTTTAACACAAGTGTTAAAACCAAGAGTAATTTTCCTGTTAGAACAGCTGTAGGATTACAAACTAACAAGGACCTAGAACCCAATAGCAAATTGGGTTCTAAGTGTAAGTGATTCTTTATTTGATGCAGGTAATCTAAGTGACCATACCCATATATGGTACTTGGATAGTAGCTATTCCAGATACATGACTGGAACAAGAAGAATGTTGAGGGACTATGTACCCATAGAGAATGGACCCAAAGTAATCTTTGGTGGATCAGAAAAAGGAATCATCAAAGGACTTAGTAACATCTATAGTGATTCAATTACTATAACTAAAGTGGCTTATGTGAAGGGTCTAAACATAACCAGATTTGCATAAGTCAACTTAGTGATCTAGTTTATGACATCTCTTTTCTTAAAGGGGAGTGCCAAATAAGAAGGTCAAGTGATCAAGAGATCATTTTGATTGGCACTAGGAAAGGAAATATGTATTGCCTTAACCTAGAGTGTGAGTTTAACAACTCACCCATTTGCCTAGTTGCAGGTGAGAAAACTTCACTATGTGTCAAATGGCACAAGAGGTTAGCTCATCTGAACTATAAGTCCATAGGACTGCTGTTTAGCATGGGTCTGGTGAGGAATGGTGCTCAAGTCAAGTGCATTAAAGAGGGAGTGTGTGCAGCTTGCCAAAAGGGCAAACAGACCAAGTCCTCTTTTCCTACACTAGATACCAAAGATTCTTTGAGTTCTTTATATCTCTTATATATGGACTTGTTTGGTCCTATGCCAGTTCACAGTCTTGGTAGGAAACATACACACTAGTTATTGTGGATGACTATTCTAAATATACATGGATTTTCTTCTTGAGGCAGAAATCTGAAACCGCAACTGTTTTTTAGACTTTTGTTAGACAAATTCAGAATGAATATAACAGTTCAGCGGTCAAAATCAGAATTGACCATGGAAATGAATTTCAGTCTGAATGTATGACAAAATTCTGTGAAGAACTTGGGATTTATCAGGAATTCTCTTCACCTAGAACTCCTTAGCAAAATGGTGTTGCTGAAAGAAAGAATAGGACTCTAATTGAGGCTAGTAGAACACTAGTAAATAACACTACTCTCCCTGAATACTTCTGGGGTGAGGTAGTAAATACTGCATGTCATGTGCTCAATAGGGCTTCCATCAATAAGAAACACAAGATTACTCCCTACTAGATTTTGAAAGGCAGAAAACCAAACATATCTTACTTCAGAATCTTTGGTAGCAAGTATTTTGTTCTAGTTAATGGTAAGCACTACCAAACAAAGTTTGCTGCCAAATCCCTAGAGGTGATATTTGTTTGGTACAACAACAAAAGTAGGGCATACAGAATCTACAACTTGACTACCCAAGTTGTAGAAGAATCTGTACATGATATATTTGATGAGTCAAAGTTTATTAACAGTGAATTGTCTAGTTCTTCAGTTAGTTCTACAGGAATAACAGACAGGCTGGACAAGCTGACCATCAATGAAGAAGTTCCTACTAGGCTGGATGAAGAAAAAGATGCCAGCTATCTAGGGGGAGAACAAGTCCCACTGGATGAAGAAGACAATGTGGGGCATCAAGTTGAGTAAACTGAAGAAAGCCATAATGCTGACAGATTTCCTCCAGTAAGAAGACACTTGAAGGATCACCCAGCTCACCAAATCATTGTTGATGCAAGTCAAGGGGTTCTAACTAGGAGCAAGAGCATGAACACAGTTTTATGTTCTAGCTTCCTGTCATAAATAGAACCTAGGAAGATTGAAGAAGCAATGCAAGACTCCAATTGGATTGATGCTATGCAAGAAGAGCTCAGTCAGTTCAGAAGATGTAAAGTCTGGGAACTGGTGCCTAAACCTAAGGATCACAACATAATAGGAACTAAGTGGATCTACAGGAGCAAGCTTGATGAGAATGGCACCATAGTCAAGAACAAGGCCAGACTAGTAGCTAAAGGCTACAGGCAAGAGAAAAGTATTGACTTTGATCAAACCTTTGCTCCAATGGCAAGGCTGGATGCTATAAGGCTGTTTTTAGCCTATGTTGCCTATCAAGGGTTCAAGGTATATCAGATGGATGCGAAATCAGCATTTCTGAATGGGGATTTAAAAGAGGAAGTCTATGTTGAACGACCCTCAAGTTTTGTAGATTCTCATTTTCTTGATTATGTATATAGGCATAGGAAAGCTCTATATGGTCTGAAATAAGCTCCAAGGGCTTGGTATGAGATCTTGTCTGCTTTTCTTATTGAGAATAAATTCTCTAGAGGAAAAATAGACAAAACTCTATTCTATAGGGAATCTAAAGGCAAGATAATACTAGTCTAGATATATGTGGATGACATTATCTTTTGTTCTACTGAAAACAACCTTTGTAGAAAATTTGCCAAACTTATGCAAGGGAAGTTTGAGATGAGCAGCATGGGTGAGCTGAAGTTCTTCTTTGGACTTCAAGTTAAACAGACTGATAGTGGTTTGTCCATATCTTAGCCTAAGTTCACCAAGGAGTTGATTAAGAAGCATGGTATGGATTCAGCTTCTACCATGAAAACTCTAATGGGAACAAGTATGCCTATAGACAAAGATGAGGCAGGAAAACCTGTTGATGAGTCTTTATATAGAGGATTAATTGGCTCCCTACTTTACTTGACTGCTAGTAGACCTGACATCATGTATGCAACATGTGTCTGTGCTATATACCAAGCTTGCCCAAAGGAATCTCATTATACTGCAGTTAAGAGAATATTGAGATATCTGAAGGGCACACCTAATCTAGGCCTTTGGTACCTTAAGAATATAGATTTCATTCTAACTGGTTTCTCAGATGCAGACTTTGTTGGATGCAAATAAGACAGGAAGAGTACTACAAGAACTTGTCAATTCCATGGTCGGAGGCTGGTGTCATGGAGCAGCAAGAAGCAAACCAGTGTAGCTATTTCAACAGCTGAATCAGAATATATAGTTGTAGGTAGCTGCTGTGTACAATTGATGTGGATAAAGCATCAACTTGAAGACTATGACATCCAGGTAAGTATAATTCCACTGTTTTGTGATTCTACAAGTGTTATTTCTATTGTCTAAGAATCCTGTATCACACAGTAAGACCAAACATATAGAAATTAAGTTTCATTTCATCAGAGAACATGTAGAGAAGGAAAATATTAGCCTAGAGTTTGTGAAAATAGATAATCAAATAGTTGATATTTTTACAAAACCTGAAACTAAATTCAATTATTTTAAAATTGAATTAGGTATGTTGAACCTAGAATAGGTCAGCACAAGCTTTCTTAAGTAGCATATATAAGCATCAAATTTCTTTGGAAATTTGTCTAAGTACAAAGTTTGGGTCGATACAAGCAAGTTGTGTCGACACACTCAGTATGTTGTGTCGACACAGAAAATGGATGTGTCGACACAAAAATAGAATCTGTGTCGATAGAAGAAGTGGGTCGACACAACCAAGTCGAGACCTTATGTATGGAGGATTTTTGTGTTGACACACAAAAGTTGGTGTCGACACAACTCTGTCGAGACTTAAGTGACTGTATCGACACAGACACAAGTGTGTCGACACATCGATGTGTCGACTTAATATAAGTATTGTCGACTAAGACATTAGTATATCGACACATAGTCGTGTCGACTTAACCCAAGTATTGTCGAGACCTAGGTCATTTCTGACGACACGTATGCTGATTTGTCGACTTAGGCCCGTATTTTGACCTGCCCTTGACACTAATACTATAAATAGGTGAAGCCAAAATTTGGTCGACTATGCTTTCAGAATTCTTGGCTCTGCACCTTCTGTCGACAAAGACCTTCTCTTCTTTTCTCTCTCATCTCTCTCGTCGATGGCGCCACATCAAGAAGACAAAGTCAATGAAGGATATGAGCTGGTTCGTGAAGGGTTAACGACCACTTCAGAAGAAATTCAGGGTGTCATTGCCCTAATTTCTGAGAATGGATTGGAGTTCTTGGTCTCTGAACCAACCAAGATTTGGAAGAAGGAAGTTTTGGAATTCTATTCAAAAACAAGCGTGGATACAGAAGGGAAGAAGATCAAAGCAATATTTCAGGATTCCCATATGAAACTTACACTGAAGACAATTAGGAAATCTCTTCAACTTCCTTTGGTTAAGGATACAGATGAAATAACTCCTTCCCTGACTACAGAAGCATTAAGTTGGTGTGAGCTGAGCCCTAATATCAAGGTTGGATCATCCATAACTCGGAAAGGGATGAATTCCTAAGGGAAGTTTTTGTCTGAAATAGTTGGGAAGGTGATACTCTGTAAGACTGGTGGACATGATCGAATTTAAGTCCACATGTTCAATCTGATGACACAGATAATATTTAAAGTAAACACTGACTGGGCAACAGTAGTGTTTGACAACATCCAAGAAGGAGTGAAGAAACCAAACCTGGGAAGGATCCTAAGTTTATGTTTATCTTCAGTAATACTAGATGTTTTGAAACAAGTGGATGGATCCAAAAGCAATCACATGAGGAGAATGGATGTGAGAATTCTGTCAAGGTGGGATAGGGTTCTGACCAAGAAAGTCACTACTCCTCAGAAACAAACTAAGAAAGATAAAAAATAGAAGAAAGTTGTTCAACAAGCAGAATCCTCTAGTGATTCTGAAGAGGATGTAGTCTTCAGCTCAGATGAAGACCAACAACTAAAAGAAGCCCAAGATCAAGTGGTGGGCAGTGATCCCCAAGAACAACAAATAGACTCCACTCTAGGGGGAGAAAATACTGAACAAACTGAGCGGCCTGCCCAAGGGGGAGGCATTGCTGAAGCTGCCCTTGAGAGTGAATTTGCTGCAGATACTGTCATGAACATAGTATCTGAAATCAATAATGTAGCTCAAGAAAATGTTGAGATAGAAGCTCAAAATGAGCCAGTAAGTATCTCCTCAACAATTTGGTGGTATCTAGTGGTATTCTCCTCAACAATGTTCCAGGAGAAACTTTTATTTTAAAAGCTAATCTTGTTCCTCCTATACAGATACAT
The DNA here is from genome assembly GCA_039513925.1 of Platanthera zijinensis. Lineage (NCBI taxonomy): Eukaryota > Viridiplantae > Streptophyta > Magnoliopsida > Asparagales > Orchidaceae > Platanthera > Platanthera zijinensis. Next base: position 78,102,954 of record CM077081.1, read on the forward strand.
CAGGAGTTCATTATGGAGGAGCTATCCCATGATCCACGTGCAGTAAGGATTGGGGGGAGGAACAAATCAAAGAAAAAGATTTACCAAGGACTAACGGGGAGTTGTATCAGCATGCCCCAACTGATAAGGACACAGTTGATATACAAAGTACATTTGAAACTTCTGATGATGAAGAAGCCTCAATGGCTAAGAAAAGAAAACTAATTGCCATAAGGAAAAAGAGTTCTGGGTACAAAAAGGCTTTGCAAACAGGCACAGCACCACCTGCTCCAAGCATGGACTTCAGTTCTCTATTGGTCAAAATGCAAATTAAGTTGAATGAGCAAAGACAATCTCTGGAGAAATATGTGGATGAAACTCACAATGAGTTGCAATTCCAATTAGCTCAGGATATCAAGTCTATTAGATTTAAAGTTAACAAAATAAAAAGGAAATGACAGATTGCTTCTATAAGAGAAGTAATGGTGTGGTATTCCGGGCCAAACAACAGCAGGATCTGAAAGTACAAGTGGAAGATATTGTAGTAAAGTAGGGTTATGTACTAGAGAATCAACTAAGAATGAATGAGACTCTTAAAGATTCACACCATGCTATCTTGACAAAAATTGATGCTTTAACAACTACTGTCAAAGCTGAAGTCTCAAAGCAGATTAAAGAAGATATAGCTTCTATTCAGGCCACATTTCAAGCCTCACAGAAGAATATATCTGTTTTCTTGAAAAAATTCAGAGATTATTATAAAGAAGGAACTGGCTATGTTATTAATCAAGTCAGATTTCAAAAAGATGATCTGAGGGATCATATTGATAGAGAAGTCATAAAGGGGGAGAGAGTAGTAGTCAAAGCCTGCTCTGATCATGCAAAAGGGATATCAAATAGCATCAGAGACCCTCTTGGATATCCTCCCCTATGTGATGGTGACAATGTAGCTGAGTTTGGAATACAACCTGCTCATACTGAAGGAGATCAGCCTGAAGTTGCTCAGGTGATTTACCCCCCAGCAAATTTTGAAATTATTCAAGAGGAAGTTCAGAAAATGTATAGTCCTCCACTAGAGGCACAAAATGTTATTCTGGAGAAAGTAGAAATGTAAGAAGCTGTCATAGAAGCTCAGAAGGAAGCTCAGCTATCCAAGAAGAGGTTCAAAAAACAGGATGAGTTGAAGCCAGACTTTGAGAAATGGAGTCCTACTTCCATAAACATTATACTGACTGCTTGGAAAGCTGTGAAGGATAACATCCATGATAGGCGTAAATGGTATTCAGAGCAGAAATGGAATAAGTATCAGGCTGGGCAGGAAGCCATTCTTCAACATAGAAGAAGTGTTAAGGCTGGGAAGCTACCAGCTAATTCTAAGGAGCCAAGCAAGTACTTCCCAAAGCCATTTCACTATTTTGAAAGGCAGAGAATAAAGGCTGAAGAATAAAAGAAAAAAGCTCTGAAAGGAAAGAAGCCTACTGATGATACTGAATCTCCTTTGCAGGCTAAGATCTGTTGGGTATTGTATCCACAATGTACCTGATTTGAAGAAGCCCCTGAGCAAGCCAAGGTAAATAGACAGTATGTTTGATGAAATCTTTTAAGTTGTGCTTGCAGTTATTTCACGCTAAGTACACACCAATGTCAGGGTGCAGTGGGTCAATATACATGGGTCTGCGCGACGTAATCCCTCGTTGAGCAGATCAGTGTGTTGGACTACGTGTACTCTCTCTATTGGGGTGTACTTAATTTCAAGTACAGGGCTATGATAAAGCAAGAGCAGACAAGGAGCAAGGATGGGCCATAGACCAGCTCACGGGTTGAAAGACGAGAATCGTCTAAGTGTAAATCGTCGAGATTCACTAAGTGATTCTCGCCGATTCGTCGAGAATCACTAAGTGATTCTCGCCGATTCGTCGAGAATCACTTGTGATTCTCGACGAGTCGTCGAGAATCATTAGATGATTCTCGCCAGGTTGGGCCGGCTGTCTCGACGCAGTCAAAAAATCCTCTTAAGGCAGAATCGTCGAGAATCACTAAGTGATTCTCGCCGATTCGTCGAGAATGACTTTGCATTCTCGACGATTCGGCGAGAATCAAATGTGATTCCCGCCGATTCTCCCCGGCCTGTATAACCTGTGATGCCAGAATTCGCCAAGTAAAATTCGGCGAGAATCGTAAGTGATTCTCGCCGATTCGTCGAGAATCACATACGATTCTCGCCGAATTTGACTTGGGCAAATTTCTGACATTTCCTGGACCGGTCCAGGTTTCCAGCGGTATTTCGAACCAGACTTAGGTATTTACTTTGGTGGGGCCCACAACGGTCATCTTTATGACCTAGTGTATAAATACACAAGTATTGGTGCACAGTGAGAAGAACACGGATACAGAATACGAAAGCTATCGGCCGTCAAACCCTAAATTCGCGATTCTGCTCCGTCTCCGTCACCGCCGCTCGTACAGTGATCACCGTTGCTGATCTCGATCTCCTCCAGATCCCCGGTGATAGAAGCCAAGTCTTGCACAGCGTCTCACGCGTCTAACCAGAGATCTTTTGTCTCTTGATTTGAGATAGGGAAATCCATCCCCATCCGAATCGATCGAGACGATCGATCCTAGTGTGACCGTTGGAAGACCTTGCCGACTTCGCTAAGAAGATTGAATCTCCAGTGCTTTGCTGCTATTTTCAGTTGCCGCCGCCAACACCGAGAGCCTAGCCGCCGCTCGTCGCCGCCGCCGGTCTCGGGGAGATTCTCTCCAAGAAAGATCTAGGGTTGTGGACTTTTCGTTGCCTACAAGAACAAGTAGTCTAACAAAAAGGGACACCTAGATCTTCAAGTTGTTTGTATTTTCTTATACACTCTAATTTCATTTTCATTATAAAGGAACATTTGGTTCCTAGTTGTAGGGTTGGGTGCAACCCGTGTTGTGGGAGTGTTAACTCCTACGTGTGGAAGGGTTCCTTCCGATAGTGCAAGGATTGGATTTCAATCCTGTTGGTGAAGTGACCGAGTCGTCCCTGGATTGGGAGATAGGTCAAAGGGGGAAAGTGGACGTACCCAAATCGGGGAACCACTATATATTGCCTGTGTTGTTTTCTGTGCTGTGTGTTTTGTTTTGATTCTGCAGGTACACTTTTAATTCCGCAAATACGCTGCAAGTCACCTATCCCCCCCTAGGTGAAGGTAGATGACACTAGGTGGACTTTCAACTGGTATCAGAGGGAGGTTGCTCATTAAAAAGGTTCACACCTTGAGTAGAATCCTACCACCAGTGTCAAGAAGAAGATCGATATTCTCCATGGATGGACTCAAGCACTCCGGCAAAATCCCAGTGTGCACCAGACTGAACTTTCCTATCTGGAAGGAAAGAATCAGATTCTACATGGAAGCAGTCGACCCCCGGCTCTTCTTGATTGTGGAGGAGGGACCTTACATTCCCACTAAGGCCTCCACCATTGATCCTATCAAGAAAGTGCCCAAGAAACTTTCGGAAATGGACAAGGACGAAATGGTGCTGTTCGGACTTGACAAGAAAGCTCAGAACATCCTGGTAAGCGCAGTTGACGACTCTATGATGCAGAACTTCTGCAACTGCAGTACAGCCAAGGATCTCTGGAGCTGCCTGATTGTATTAATGGAGGGCACGAGTAAAGTGAGGGACGATCGGAGATCCCTCCTTAATCAGAAATATAAGGCCTTCAGGCAAGGGCCCAAGGAGAAGATCGGAGTTACCTTCGAAAACTTCCTCAAGATCGTCAATGCACTCAAAGGATACGGAAGAGTGTTCACTGACGGTGAGCTCAATGATAAGTTCCTTAGATCCCTCACTAAGGAATGGGACACAAAGATATGCGCCATCCGCGAGTTTGGCAGACTTGCGGAAACCGACCCTCAGATTCTGTTCGGGAAGCTCATGTCCTATGAGCTTCAGTTGAACACAAGGAAGGCTGAAGAGGAAGCAGAGAAAGCCGCGGCCAAGGAAAAGACCGTGTCCCTGAAAGCCATTCACTCCAGAAAGGGCAAGGGTGCCGCTTCTTCCCGTGTGTGGAAGAGGGATGAAGAGGAAGACTCTGAGCCAAGCTCCTCCGGCTCAGAGTTGTCAGAGGAAGACCTCTCCCTTATCACAAGGGAATTCAAGAAGTTCCTCAAGCTAAGGAATTAGAGAAAGAGAAACGGCTCCTCTTCAAGGGATCAGAAGAAGAACTATTCTTCTGACAGGTATGCTTCCAAACTGAACAAACACCGCTCATCTGACAATATTTGCTTTGGTTGCAACAAGCCAGGATACGTCGTGGCCGACTGCCATCAAGGCAAGAGGGAAAAGGGAAAGGGAGAGGAGCACATGTCCTCAAAAGACAAGAAGAAGGAGAGGAGTTACATCGCGAAGAAGCCAAAGACGCTGAGTGAGTCTGACACATCAGACACCATCGATGACGAGGAAGCATACTTTGGGCTAATGGGTCGCTGTGACTCGGAAGGAGATTGCCCCCCATTTACTGGGAAGGTAAAAGCTCACACCCCTCTCTCCGACTCTGACTCTGATCCTGAGTCTCAGGATGAAGACCCTGAGGATAGCCCTTCGGCCTGTGAAGCTGAGCTCCTCGAGAAGTATGAGCTTCTGCTCAATACTTTCGTGGAATGTCGAAAGAGACTGAAGGCTGAGAAAAAGGAAGTCAAATTACTTAAAGGTGAGAGTGTATCCCTGAGGGAAGAGATCACCAGTTTGATCTCCCTCCGACAGGAGCACTTGGACCTGACTTCAAAGCATTCAGAGTCTCTTAAGCTCCTTGATCTTAAGCAGGAGGAAGTCGACAAGTTGGAAGAACTACTTGCGGCAGAAAGGAAGATCGTGTTGGAACACCCTATTACTAATTTGGGTAAGGATCACTATGGTTGTCTTAGGAAACCAGGTTGACCTAGTTGTATAGTTGTGAAGGTCAACACTAGAGTGAGTCTAGGGCTTAGAACTTAGGTTTGAAGCTGCCCCCAGGACCATTCCAAGATCAAGGTTGAAGAGCTAAGTCTAAGGCAATTTTTGTCGAGCTCAGGTCGACGAATCGTCGAACTCCATTCGACGCTCTCTGAGCTCAACTTCGATAAATCGTCGAACTCAGGTCGACGATCTTCGAGCTCAGATCGACTATTTGCCTTCAGCCCGTTCTGCTTAATCGTCGAACTCCTTTCGACGATCTTCGAGCTCAGTTCGACGTTTTCTGTCTACTTTATCTCATTTCATCTCTGAGCTCAGTTCGACGATCGTAGAGCTCAGATCGACGATTCTTCTGAGAGATCGACGCATTTAAGGATTCAAATGCTGTTATTCTTTGGAATGTTTTTGAATATTATCAGCATTTATGATAAGAAGATCTGCCAGCCGTTTGTCTTTATTCTGGAGCAAGTTTCAAGGTATTATTCAGAGAATGTTTGCTGGACTTTCCTCTAGAAGACAAGACTCTTTATGGAAGACATTTATGACTGCCAACGGCTACTTTGGACAAAGAATTTTTCAGAGAATAAGATCTTCCTTTTTCAATCAAAAAAAATATCATATACAGAACACTGATAGCAAAAGAACAACAGAAGAACTGTGACATAAAAATCTTCTTGCTTACTGAAAAGTGTTCACAACTTCATTTCAAGAACTCCAGACACCTCATCTTTCAACTTTCTTGCTGAAACAATCTTTTGCTGGAGATCAAAATTCTGAAGACCTATCATCCTAGAGCAAAGCTTCTTTTCCTGAACCAGTCTAGATCTCAGGGGGAGCTTTGACAACAAAGATCCACTAGTCTTCTCTCATTTGATTTGAGAATAGAGAAGACAACTTCATTTCCTTTTCCTTTTTATTTTCCTGCTGTAAAAGGGTTCTTGAACTCCCTTCAAAAGTTCTGTCTGGTTCTGAGAACCTTGTCAAAACTCAGTGGTGGCAAGACACCTTATCAAAAAATCCAGTTTTGGTTTTTGAGCACCTTAACAAAAGCTCATTGGTGTCAGGTCACCTGATCAACTCATCCTGAGTGGATTCCTACCAAGGGTGGTAGAAGAGTGGATGTACCCAGGTTTTTGGGGAACCACTATATTTCCTTGTGTCTGCTGGATTGTTTGTGTGATTATTGTTGTGTGCTGTGTTCTTAATTTCTTGCTTCTTAAATTTTTTTCTAGCACTCTACACTATAGTGTAAATTAAATTTTATATGTGTTGATATTTTCAAAACTGTGAAACTTATTTGAATAAACTCTAGTCACCCCCCCTCTAGAGTTGAGATAGATCTTACCCTCACTTTCAATTGGTATCAGAGGGAGGTTGGTTGCTCATACAGGCTAACACCTGAACCAAGTGATCCTTGGTAAAATCTATCTTTTAAGAGGGTTATTTCTTCTTATATATATTACTCTAAGACATGGCACAGAACAAGGATTATGCAAGCACCAGACCTCCAGTGTGCAATCTATCTAAGTTTGCACTTTGGAAGGCAAGGATTAAATTATACATGAACTCTATTGATGAAGATATTTTCAATTCTGTCTTGACAGTTTGTCCAAGTCCACCAGCAAGCTCAAGCACAAATGCTGTTCCACCTCCCTCAGGAATAGATGCAGACATAAAGAAATGGAAAACTGCAGATGCAAAGGCCATGAACATCTTAGCTCAGACAATGTCTGATGAGATATTTCAGAAAGTAGCTGACTGCAACTCAGCCAAAGGAATTTGGGACAAGCTCTCTGAAATTGTCTCAGGGTCTGCTGATGAAAGGAAAGACAGGAGATCTCACCTCATAACCCAATATGAGAATTTCAAGAAAGGAGAGACTGAGTCAGTAGCAGATATGTACAACAGATTGAGTCTGATTGTCAATGAGCTAAGGACCTTGGATAAAGAAATCTCATTGACTGAGCTTAATGATAAGATCCTAATGTGCTTCCCCAGTACTTGGGATTCAAGAATCTGGCCAATCAAAGATGCCAGAAGTCTAAATGAAATCACTACTGAAACTCTCCTAGGCAAGCTCAAATCTTATGAGCTGCTTATCAAGAATAGAGAGGAAGAACAAAAGGCTGCTTCATCAGCCTCAAGGAAAGAGAAGTCAATAGCTTTCAAATCTATTGAAGATCAGCCTGAAGAAAAACTCACAGGCAATGAGGAATTGGTCAGCCTACTGGCCAAAAGATTTTACAAGCTAGCCAGAAAAGACTTCAGAAAAAGGCCATACAAAGGACATGACAAACCAAGGTATGATAAGTCAAATAATAATAACAAAGAAATCATATGCTTTGGTTGCAGGAAACCAGGCCACATTGTGCCTGACTGTCCAGAGAACAAGAACAAGGACAGAAAGGATAGAAGAGAAAGAAGAAAAGAAAAAGATTTCAAAAAGAACAGCTCAGACAAAGCCTCCTCTAGCAGGAACAAAAATACAAGGAAGGGTTTTGTTGCTGAGACATGGAGTGAGACAGAAGAAGATTCTGAAACTTCATCTAGCTCCAGTGATGATGAAGATGATGCTGATGAGAAAGAATTCTGCATGATGGCTATCAATGCCTCACAGCAAAACTCTGATGAAGAATCAGATTCAGATTCAGAAAATCAACCAGAGGAAGATCAGGTAATTAGCTCTTTTGATTTTAATTCTGAGGACTTCAAAAATGAATTTAAGACATTGTGCTTGGATTTACTAAGATCTGAAAAAGAGATAATCTCTCTCAGAAATAAATTATTTGAATACAATGTCCTGAACTCAAATAACCTCAAACTCTCTGAGGAGTTAGAATGCTGTAGGGAGGAGATAGCTTCACTGAAAAGTGAACTGTCAAGAGCTAAAAAGTTTGAAGAATCCCTAAATGGGAGAAGTATCAGACTGATGGACATTACAAGCACAGTGAACTCTAGATTCAACAGTACACTGGGCTTGGGTGCCTCATCCAGCCAACCTATAATATTAACAACTCCAATCAAATTTGTCTCTGACAAAGGAAAGGGAGTAATAGAGGTAGCTAGGAAGAATGCAGATCTGTCAGAGAAAAATTCAGTTCAACAGATTGCATCGAGCAGAGCTCGACGATCGTCGAACAGAGCTCGACGATCTAACCACAGATCGTCGACCTCAGCTCGACGATATCCAAACTCTGAACTTCAGTATAATCGATCTTCGAACAGAGATCGACGATCTGACCCAAGATCGTCGACCTCAGCTCGACGATCGTCGAACAGAGATCAGGTCTGTGAACATTCCTTCAATGGCACATCTAGATTTAATCCTAGAGGTCCCACATCCCAAGGCTTTAACCCCTATACTGAATGGATAGTACCTCCTAGGAGATACCATCCTGAAGGCTATAAGAGTCAACCTGGGATGTCTTTTATTTCTGAATTCAAAGGATATCAGCCTAGGCCCAAGGTTAACTGGGTCAAAAACAAATAAGCTGCTCATGTGCAGGTGAAGACCTATCCAGTATCTAACCAACAATGGTATCTGGATAGTGGGTGCTCAAAGCACATGACATGGAATAGGGAGAACCTATCATCCTTCATAACCAAACTTTGACCCAAGGTGATTTTTGGTGATTCAAATTTTGGTCAAACCAAAGGATATGGTGCTGCTCAGATAGGCTCAGTCACTTTTAAGAAGGTGGCATATGTAGAAGGACTGAAGCACAATCTGATAAGTATCAGTCAACTATGTGATGAAGGATACAAGGTGACTTTCAACAAATCCCTGTGCAAGATCAAGTTAGAGAATAACACAACTGTGTTAACAGGTAAAAGGACATGTAACATTTACTTAGTAGATTTTCTTTCTTCTAAAGTATATATCTGTTTATTCAATTCCATATCTAAGCCTAATATTTTGTGGCATAAGAGACTAGGACATCTTAACCTTAGAACCATTGCTAGGCTCTCCAATGACAACCTTGTTAGAGGACTACCTTCTGGCTCCTACAAGAAGGAAGGACTCTGCAAGGCTTGTCAATTAGGCAAGCAAACTAAAAATAGCTTTAAGTCACTTAATAAGAGTGATTCACCTAGGATTTTGTATCTGTTGCACATGGATTTTCTTGGACCCATCACAGTACAAAGCTTAGGAGGGAAGTCCTATACTCTAGTGGTTGTAGATGACTTCTCAAGATTCACTTGGGTATTCTTTCTGAGGAAGAAGTCTGATAACTTCAAGTGTTTGACAGATTTTCTCAAATGCATTCAGATTGAGTTCAACACTCACATGCCCTGATCAGAAGTGATCATGGGACAGAGTTTGATTCTCTTCTCATGCAAGAGTTCTGTCAAAGTGAAGGGATCAAGCGTACTTTCTCAGCTCCTAGAACTCCTCAACAAAATGGGGTAGCTGAAAGGAAAAATAGAACCCTAATTGAATCTGCTACTACATTATTGACAGATGCTCACCTACCTCTATCCTTTTGGGCTGAGGCAGTGAACACCTCCAACTATGTATTAAATAGAAGCCTGATACATAAACTAAAGGGCAAGACTCCCTATGAATTGCTCAAAGGGAAGAAACCTAAGGTAAATTATTTTAAAATTTTTGGCTGTATTTGTTATATTCATAATAATGACAAGAAACATCTAGCAAAATTCCAAGCTAAAGCTGATGAAGGAGTATTTCTGGGATACTCCATGATCAGCAAGGCTTATAGGGTATATAACAAATCATCTTGTAAAATTGAAGAGTCTGTTCATATTACTTTTGATGAAACTAACATGTGTTATAAGGAGAAGTCTATTTCTACCAAAGAACCTTTGCAGGTACAATCTATATCAGAAAGCATGAACAGATTACAGGTTAAAGAAGAGGATACAACTTCTCAACCTATTCAGCAAAAGGATAAAAGCAGTGATGATGAAGGAGTACAACATCTTGAAGAAAATCATTCTGAAGAACCAGTTGTTATTCCACAAGAGGAAACAACAACACAGGTTGGTGAACAATCAACACCCCTTGTTGATTTAGTAACAACAAGAGATCATCCAATTTCCCAAGTAATTGGAAACATCTCAACTGGTGTGCAAACCAGAAATCAGCTCAACCAGAACCTGATGCACACCTGCTTCCTATCTCAAGTTGAGCCTCAATCTATTTAAGATGCAGAGCAAGATCCACACTGGATCATTGCAATGCAAGAGGAGTTGCATCAATTTGAAAGGAATAAGGTTTGGGAACTAGTGCCTAAGCCAAAGGATCATTCCATTATTGGAACAAAGTGGGTTTTTAGAAACAAGCTGGATGACTAAGGAATTATTGTCAGAAACAAGGCAAGGCTAGTTGCTCAAGGCTACTCTCAACAAGAAGGAATAGACTATGACCAGACCTTTGCACCAGTTGCAAGGTTAGAGGCCATCAGAATATTTCTAGCTTATGCTGCTCACAAAGGCTTCAAGGTCTATCAGATGGATGTGAAGAGTGCATTTCTCAATGGGGACATCAAAGAGGAAGTCTATGTTAGACAACCTCCAGGTTTTATCTCTCTAACTCACCCTGATTATGTTTTCAAACTGCATAAAGCATTATATGGTCTCAAGCAAGCTCCTAGAGCATGGTATGAGAACCTAGCATGCTTTCTTCTGGAAAATGATTTTGTTAGGGGGAGAGTAGACCAAACACTTTTTATTAGAACCCATAAGTCCCATACCCTACTAGTACAAATTTATGTAGATGATATCATATTTGGATCTACTGATTCAAACTTGTGTAGAAAGTTTTCCAACCTAATGCATTCCAAATTTGAAATGAGTAGCATGGGAGAGCTCTCCTTCTTCTTAGGATTGCAAGTAAAACAACATGCTGAGGGCATATTTATTTCCCAAACCAAATATGCTAAAGAATTGGTTAAGAGATTTGGTATGTCTGAGGCATCTTGTATGAAAACACCCATGCCTACCAATGCTGTATTGGATGCTGATGAACATGGGAAATCAGTTGATCAGACAACATATAGAGCAATGATTGGCTCTTTATTGTACCTTACAGCCAGTAGACCAGATATAATGTTTGCTATATGCATATGTGCTAGATTCCAAGTTAGCCCTAGAGAGTCACACCTAACTCTAGTTAAAAGGATTCTTAGGTATGTAAAAAGTTGTCCAAATCTAGGACTCTGGTATCCAAAAGACTCAGGATTTGAATTAACTGGATTCTCAGATGCTGATTATGCTGGATGCAGAATAGATAGGAAAAGCACCAGTGGAACATGCCAGTTCCTTGGTGACAGACTTGTCTCCTGGTTTTGTAAGAAGCAAACATCTGTGTCAACTTCAACTGCTGAAGCTGAGTATATGGCTGCAGGCAGTTGTTGCTCACAAATATTGTGGATACAAAATCAGCTTCTAGACTATGGTTACAACTTAGAGAAGTCAAAATTTTTTTGTGATAATACTAGTGCTATCTCTATAGCACAAAATCCAGTCCTCCATAGTAGGACAAAACATATAGAGATTAGGCATCACTTTCTAAGGGATAATGTAGAGAAAAACAAAATAGAACTTCAATATATACCTACTGATTTGCAAAGGGGAGATATTTTCACCAAGCCCTTGGATGAAAAGAAACACAGTTTCTTCCTAAATCAGTTAGGCATGTTAGATAGAGGAAGCCTTAAATAACTTACAAGATTTTTGAAAAGATAAAACAGACCAAGATTAAGCTAAAAAAATCAGTTCCTTTTGTGTCTGTAGAATAGGTTTTGTCTCTGAACTGTGCTCGACGTTTTCCAGAAATCGTCGAACGAAGATCGACGATTTTCCAAAAATCATCGACCAGAGATCGATGCTTCCGAAGTCGTCGATCTGAGTTCAAAGCCCTCGCCAGCTCTAGGCCTTTTTTCTTTCTGTTCAGAGGCCGTCGAGCGGAGCTCGACGCTTTTCAACATCATCGAATGGAGATCGACGATATTGACGTCTCTTCAGATTCCTTCTGCAGCCCAAATCGTCGAGCTGAGTTCGACGCTTCGTCGAACTGAGCTCAACGATTTTCCATTTCGCCGTCGAACCCTAATATAAAATCATTTCTTCAGCCGTCGTTCTCCTTTTGTGCTTTCATACTCTGCAACTTTCTTCGTTTTCCCTCCAAATCCTCTACACTTGGTCGCGTTTGGTTTTCTGTTGCAGGTGCAAATGGCTGAATCCAGTGCTGCTATCTCTAAGATGAAATTTGACACAGGATTTGACATTGATATAAACTCGTTTGATGGAAGCGATCAACGCTTCAAGGATATTCTCAATCTGTTCAGAGAACAACAGCTGATCCAAATAATGACTACCCGGATGAAGATTGCTTCAGAAGAGATCAAAGAGTGGTGGTTTACAGCGACAGACGAGACTGAGAACTCTGTCGTCGGCATCATTAAAGGGACTCAGGTACATCTATCACCGGCTCTCTTAACAGATGTCTTTCAACTTAGTACTGGAGAAGATTCTATTAAATTATCTGGAGAAGATTATGATTTAATGCTTAATCGAATGGGTCACAATGCTGTCAACCCTAACAAACTTTTAAAGAAAAATCTGTCTCTGGAATATCAATTCCTGGCTGATGTAGTTGGGAAAGTACTGTTGGCCAAGCACTCAGCTCATGACACCATCTCTAGATATCAACTTTGCTTGATGGGAGCTTTAGTCGATAAGAAACACCTTGATTGGGGATCCATCTTCTTCAACTTAATTAAGAAGAAGATCAATAAGACTGCCGTGAGTTTTGGGAGAATCTTAGGGGTCTATCTGCACTACAGATGCCCTGAACTGTTAACCTCCTCTAGGATGTTCATCAATGCATCCAAGAGGCTCTCCTGTGCCCTATTCAGCAAATGGGACAGGCAAATCATCAACCCTACAAGAGCTACTGCACCACTTCCTTCAGGCACAAGGACTGCTTCAGTCACTCCACCAGCAGAAGTGTTGCCTGCCTCTCTTCCTCCTCCAGCTGTATCTACCCCAGCCATTTCCTCCTCACCTCCAGTCACAACCATAACCATATCATCCCCAATTACCATTTCCTCGCCAGTTTCATCCCCTCCAGTATCCACCTCAGAGGAATTCCATCCTCTCTTCTCTTATTCAACCTTCACCCTACCATCCTTTTCCCTTGTAGATGATTCCTTCATGGATGATTCTCCCTCCACTCCTCCTGAGCCACCCTCTACCTCCTCTTTTCAACAAATGCTTAATGACATTCTTTCCCAACCATCCTTCACCCCCTCTCTTGCTTCACCTATCTCCACCTCCACCTTCTCTATCTCCACAATTCCATCCTCAGAGCCATCCATTCCTACTCCACCTACCTCCACACCTTCTGCTCCAGCCAACATCCCTCCATCTACCTTTACTCCTACCTCTGCTCAATCCCCACTTGAGCATGTAGATCTTCCAAGGTTGGCAGACAGACTTTATGAGTTGCTAGCTCCCAGGCTGACATCTCTGTTGGAGACTTTCCTGGCTCCACTCCTGAAACAAGTTCAGGAGCTGTCTACCAAGCTTTCCTCCTTTTCCTCCTCCCAGGCAATCCCTTCTACTGGGTGCCTTGATTCAGCTCTCCTTGAACCAAGGCAGGGGGAGATGCTTTATGAAGAAGTCGATGTGCCAGTGGATGCTCCTGTTTTTGCTCCAGCTCCAGCTCCTGTTTTTGCTCCTGTTTTTGCTCCAGCTCCAGCTCCTGCTCACTCAGAAAGCAGTGGATGTGCTTTTGCACTAAATCTTCAGAGCCTGCTATCTCAATTTGATACAGTTCATTTCAGCTTTCTGCCAGTACCTCTCACTGAAGATCTGTCTAAGGCCATTGTGCCTGTATCTGTTTGTGATCCCAGCCACATTGAATCCTATATCAATTCCTGGAAGGCTGTGGATATTCCTGCTGCTGCTGCTGCTGAAGATATAGAGATGATTCCAGTAACTATTGCTGATGAAACTGCTGATGAAGAACTTGCTTCCTACCTAGAAGATCCCACACCTGCTGCGATGCCTGCTCCTGCTCAAGTGTCTGCTGCTGCTGTTGCTCCTGCTCTGACTTCTGATCAGTTAAAGCTACAAGAAAAGTACTTGAAAAGCATTGATGATCTGTATGACAGACCACAAAGCTCAGATAGTGACCAATTCCAGACTGAATCAGATGACTCTGCCAATACCATTGCCAAGAAGAGGAAAGCTAGAAGCAAAGCCATGATGTCAGTTCCTCCAGCTAAAGCAAAAGACTCCAATGATATTCCCTACTACATTCTACATGATTGCCCCATTTCTGAGCCATGGATGCAATACTCCAAGAATCAACTGAAAGCTATGAAGAAGAGAAGGAAGCTTGATAAATATGAAAAAGGATCTTCACAATATCAGCCTCCTCCTCCTCCTCCTCCAGATTCTGGATCAGGCTCAGCCCCTCAAGCTCCAGCTTCAAGGCAAAGCTCCTCCCAATCTTATCCAAGATACTATCAAAGGGGACAACATCAAAGAGGATATCAATCCAGAAGGGGTCATTACAGAGGAAATCAGAGAGGACAAAGATCTTATCAAAGGGAAGGACAAGGCCACACTGACTCCTCTTCAGGTCCTTTCCCTTACAGGCTGAAAGACACAGTTGTTTCCAGGACTCCTCCTGCTTCTGAATCTCTCAACAGGTATGAACCTCCTGTTCCTTTTGAGGATCCTGAGAATAATCCTCTATCCTGGACAACAAGAATGAAAGAGCTAGCTGCTCTTGATCAACTAAAGAAAGCTAGAGAGCAAGGCATGGACATCTCCAATATAACAACTTTATCAGATCAAAGGAAGAAAGAATTGGAAAGATATGCTTCAAGAAAGTTTTTCAACCCAGAAGACTACATGAAGCTGCACCCAGAGGCTGTAGTTCCAAGGCCAAGATCTCAAACTTCTCTAGGTGCAGAGGATGACAGAAGATCAAAGAAAGAAACCCTGAATCCTAACAGAGAAATTTTGTTTAAAAAGGGAACTGAGAAGAAGTAAAATTGTGTAAGCTAAACATTCATCCACCTCTGGATAATTGCTGCTCTTTCTCTGTGATCTGCTTGCTGCTATATCTTTGCTTGGTTAGCTCTTGTTTTTGTATGAATGCTTATTCATTTCCTAATGTTATTTGTAAATAGTAATCCTAACCCAAATAGGGGGAGATTGTTCGAACACCCTATTACTAATTTGGGTAAGGATCACTATGGTTGTCTTAGGAAACCAGGTTGACCTAGTTGTATAGTTGTGAAGGTCAACACTAGAGTGAGTCTAGGGCTTAGAACTTAGGTTTGAAGCTGCCCCCAGGACCATTCCAAGATCAAGGTTGAAGAGCTAAGTCTAAGGCAATTTTCGTCGAGCCCAGGTCGACGAATCGTCGAACTCCATTCGACGCTCTCTGAGCTCAACTTCGATAAATCGTCGAACTCAGGTCGACGATCTTCGAGCTCAGATCGACTATTTGCCTTCAGCCCGTTCTGCTTAATCGTCGAACTCCTTTCGACGATCTTCGAGCTCAGTTCGACGTTTTCTGTCTACTTTATCTCATTTCATCTCTGAGCTCAGTTCGACGATCGTAGAGCTCAGATCGACGATTCTTCCGAGAGATCGACGCATTTAAGGATTCAAATGCTGTTATTCTTTGGAATGTTTTTGAATATTATCAGCATTTATGATAAGAAGATCTGCCAGCCGTTTGTCTTTATTCTGGAGCAAGTTTCAAGGTATTATTCAGAGAATATTTGCTGGACTTTCCTCTAGAAAACAAGACTCTTTATGGAAGACATTTATGACTGCCAACTGCTACTTTGGACAAAGAATTTTTCAGAGAATAAGATCTTCCTTTTTCAATCAAAAAAAAATATCATATACAGAACACTGATAGCAAAAGAACAACAGAAGAACTGTGACATAAAAATCTTCTTGCTTACTGAAAAGTTTTCACAACTTCATTTCAAAAACTCCAGACACCTCATCTTTCAGCCTTCTTGCTGAAACAATCTTTTGCTGGAGATCAAAATTCTGAAGACCTATCACCCTAGAGCAAAGCTTCTTTTCCTGAACCAGTCTAGATCTCAGGGGGAGCTTTGACAACAAAGATCCACTAGTCTTCTCTCATTTGATTTGAGAACAGAGAAGACAACTTCATTTCCTTTTCCTTTTTATTTTCCTGCTGTAAAAGGGTTCTTGAACTCCCTTCAAAAGTTCTGTCTGGTTCTGAGAACCTTGTCAAAACTCAGTGGTGGCAAGACACCTTATCAAAAAATCCAGTTTTGGTTTTGAGCACCTTAACAAAAGCTCATTGGTGTCAGGACACCTGATCAACTCATCCTGAGTGGATTCCTACCAAGGGTGGTAGAAGAGTGGATGTACCCAGGTTTTTGGGGAACCACTATATTTCCTTGTGTCTGCTGGATTGTTTGTGTGATTATTGCTGTGTGCTGTGTTCTTAATTTCTTGCTTCTTAAATTTCTTTCTAGCACTCTACACTATAGTGTAAATTAAATTTTATATGTGTTGATATTTTCAAAACTGTGAAACTTATTTGAATAAACTCTATTCACCCCCCTCTAGAGTTGAGATAGATCTTACCCTCACTTTCAGATCGTCATGAGCTTCTCTATGCCAAAGACTGTTCTTCCATTAGTTGATATCTTCTCTGCTCAGGCCAAAGGAGCTGGCTTGGGGCATGTAGGGGCACCTAGCTCCTCATCCAGGAGAAACAGGAACAAGAGGAAGAATAAGGCTGCCAAGAAAGCCTCTGCTGCTGAGAATGGAAAGGCCCCACTTAGCCCTGTTGAGTTCAGAAAGCCTAGCTTTCCCTGTAACCAACATGACTTTGAGTCAACATACGGCCATCACTTCTGGCCCTCGGTTGCAAAGCCGAAGAGCCGGTATGATGGGTGGACCTTTCCCCGCAACTTCAGTGAGAGTGTCTTCAAGGCACCTTATGAGGAAATCCACTTGGGAAATTATGGTCAATTCTCTAGCGGCCATAATATAAAGCAGGCACCAAAAGCCAAGACTGTTATACTGAAGGAACAGAAGGTGAAGAAATCATGTGACTGCAATCACTATGATGCCTCCACCTCCAGTTCCAAGGCCCCAGCTGTGCCCACCATTCCCAGGGTGAAGCAGGAGCCTAGGAAGAGGTACAACAGATTTGACTGTTGGTGTTGTGGCAAAGTTGGTCACTTTGCCGTGGATTGTTGGTTTAATCCACGGTATAACGAGACTCCTTATGTTAGCAATGCGAGGCCGACCACTCGTAGGGCTAACCAATCGAGGGGGAGTATGCTAACAAGGAATCTAGGACCCAATTTCGATTGGGTTCCTAAGGCAAAATTAATTCTGTTTTGCAGGAATGTCCAAAGGCCAACAAAACTTCTATTTGGTATTTGGACAGTGGATGCTCCCGTAACATGATCGGGACAAGAAGCCTGCTGCGGGAGTACTCTCCAGTCGAGAATGGACCCAAAGTCATATTTGGGGGATCTGATCGGGGAGTCACCAGAGGTTACGGTACGATTTCCAATGGTATACTCTCTACCACTAACGTAGCTTACGTTGAAGGATTAAATCATAACCTGATCAGCGTAAGTCAGTTATGTGATAAAGGATATGACGTTAAGTTCTGCAAGGATAAATGCCTGATAATATCATGTGATTCTTCGGAGACTGTATTAACTGGCATTAGGAGCAGAAATATTTTCTGTTTAGATTCTTCTACCCCAGTATGTCTCGTTGCAAAAGGCGGTGCATCTCTTTATGAACAATGACACAAGAGATTGACACACATTAATTACAAGATAATTAATATGCTGTTTTCCAAAGACTTAGTAAGGGATGCTCCCATTATTAAGTGCATTAAAGATAGTCCATGTCCTGCATATCAGATGGGCAAGCAGACTCGGGCTACCTTTAAGGGCATCCCAGACAAAGATTTCTCCAGATGTCTTTATCTTCTGCACATGGACTTGTTTGGTCCTATGCAAGTTCATAGCTTAGGAGGGAAGTTGTATACGCTAGTGATTGTAGAAGATCACTCTCGGTTTACGTGGGTGTTCTTTTTAAAGCGCAAGTCTGATACGTTTGACATCTTCACCAATTTTGTCAAGCAGATACAGAACGAACTTAACTGCTCAGTGGTCAAAATCAGAAGTGACCACGGAACAGAGTTTGAGTCTGGGGCTATGACAGAGTTCTGTGAAGAGCTTGGTATCTTTCATGAGTTATCCTCCCCTCGCACTCCTCAACAAAATGGAGTGGCGGAGAGGAAGAATAGAACACTCATTGAGGCGTGCACGACAATGTTGAATGACGCTTCTCTTCCAGAATACTTCTGGGCCGAGGCTGTCAATACGGCTTGTCATGTACAAAACCGGGCGTTGATCAACAAGAGCCATCGTAAGACTCCTTATGAGCTACTGAAAGGCAAGAAACCAACCATGTCCTATCTGAGGATCTTTGGCTGCAAATGTTATGTACTGAATAATGGGAAGTACCCTCATACTAAGTTTGGTGAAAAATGCTTCGAAGGCATATTCATGGGCTATAGTAGCCACAGTCGGGCTTATAGAGTTTTCAACAAGAAAACCCTAGTGGTAGAGGAATCAATAAATGTTGTATTTGATGAAGGAAGCTTGCTTAATTGCAAGACTTCTAGTTGTCTTCCTGAAGCTGCAGGTGCCAAACTCGAAAAGTTACAACTGGATGATTCCGAGAAAGATGCAACTCCAAAATACGTCAAGGTCTCCACATCAACGCCGATCGGAGATGTTGAATGTTAAAAGCGAACTAAAACAAGCCGGAAATGGTATAACTGAAATTTTATTATCCGAAAAAGGTATGTATTACAAAGGTATGGCCTCCCTTATATAGAATGGAGGAGATAAGAGAGAATACAAATAAGAGATGTGGGACTAAAACTATACAAAAGAATCTGGGCGGCTAGAACAACAGACCGGAACAAGCCGCGCGGTTAGACAGAAGGGCTAACCGCTCGGCCACTGCCTGATAGAGAGACGAGCCGCCAGGGGAGACCGGTTAGACCGCACGGTCTCCTAGTCGCCAGTAACAGACCGCTTGACCGCTTGCGCCTCAGACCTCAACACAGCAACCAACCCGCTGAAGGCAAACCGCCAAACCGCCAGACCGCCAGACCGCCCGGTCAATAACCCGCCAAGCCAGACCGACAGATCGCCCGGTCTCAACTCCAACACTCCCCCTCAAGCTGGAGCATATATGTCGATCATGCCCAGCTTGTCACATATATGAAGAAATGAGGCAGATACTGGCTTGGTGAAGATGTCAGCCAGCTCTTTTTCAGACGTGACGAAGGGAGTGCAAATTTGTTCCTTCAGAATCTCTTCACGAATGAAATGACAGTCGACCTCTATGTGCTTGGTTCTCTCATGGAAGACTGGATTTTTGGAGATATATATAGCCGCCTTATTGTCACAGAACATAGGTAGAGGATGGTTGTAGACCTCTCCTAAATCCAACATGAGAGCCCGTAGCCACTTTAGCTCGCAAGTGGTCGATGCCATACTCCGATACTCGGCTTCAGCACTGGACCTGGAGACAACAGATTGCTTCTTGCTCTTCCAACTTACCAGATTGCCCCCAACAAAGGTACAGAAACCGGAGGTAGACTTGCGGTCCCCTTTGTCATCAGCGTAACTCGCATCTGAGTAAGCTTCAACCCTCAGATGATCATTCTTCTGAAAGAGCAATCCTTTCCCAGGGGCTGCTTTGACGTACTCCAAGATCCGCAAGGCGGACTGTAGATGGCACTCCCTGGGAGCTTGCATGAATTGACTCACCTTGCCCACAGCATAGGAAATGTCGGGCCTAGTCACGGTGAGGTATATGAGCTTACCAACTAGACGCCTGTACCGCGAAGCATCTGAAAGAAGAGGCGAACCATCTGTCCAGGTTTTGTCTTCTCCAACAGCCATGGGACATCGGGCAGGTTTGGCCCCAGTCAATCCTGCTTCTTTTAAAATATCAAGAGCATACTTACGCTGAGAGAGGACTAAGGAGTTGGGTTTCCGAGAGATTTCGATCCCCAAAAAGTACTTCGGAGAACCCATATCTTTCGTGACTAGATGTTGGCGAAGATGCCGCTTTGTCAAGGCTACCCCTTCCTGGTCATCACCAGTGAGAAGAATATCATCCACATATACTGCAAGAACCACCAGTCCCGAAGAGGTTTTGCGAATAAATAGAGAGTGATCAGCAGCGCTGCGAGCAAAACCAACGGCCGCTACGATGCCGCTGAATTTGTCAAACCAAGCTCGAGGGCTCTGCTTGAGGCCATAGATTGCCTTCTGTAGCCGGCAGACACGTGTCTCCCCCTGAGCAACATACCCTGGAGGTTGCTCCATGTAGACGGCCTCCTGAAGATCACCATAAAGGAAGGCATTCTTGATATCCAGCTGGGAAAGGGGCCAGTCTTTATTGACTGCCACAGAGAGAAGGACCCGTATAGTGCTGAGACGAGCCACGGGAGATAAGGTGTCAAAGTAATCAACCCCATAGGTTTGAGTAAAGCCCTTAGCCACCAGACGAGCTTTGTAACGGTTCACAGTGCCATCGGGGCCAAACTTGACTACAAAGACCCAGCGACAGCCAACAACATCTGTATCAAGGGGAGGAGGGACAAGAGTCCAGGTACCCCGCTCTGTGAGGGTCGCCATTTCCTCATCCATGGCCAGCTTCCAGTGAGGAATGGCAAGAGCCTCCTGGTAGGAACGAGGTGTGGTAGTAGCAGAGATAGCCAGTGCAAAGGCCCTGCGAGAAGGGGTAAGACGATCATATGAAACAACAGCAGCAAGGGGGTGTAGGGTACACGTCCGCACCCCTTTGCGAAGAGCTACAGGAAGATCTAGGTCGGCGGGCTCCTCGGCATCCAGAGCATCCGTGGCAGAGAGAGCTGGCCCGGGAGGAGAGAGCGACGGCAGCGGAGATGAGGGAGATGGAGGCGGAGAGAGAGGCGGAGGGAGAGGAGTTTGCGGAGACGGAGGAGGAGCGGATATCGCAGTAGGAGACGAGGGAACGAACGGAATAACAGGAGAATCCGAGGTGGGAGGAAGAGAAGAGGAGTCATCCGAGAAGTAGGAGGCATTCTCGAAGAAGGTAACGTCAGCGGAGACAAACTGTTTACGAAGAACAGGATCAAAACAGCAGTAGCCTTTCTGAGTGACCGAGTACCCCAGAAAAACACATTTGGTGGAGCGAGGGGAAAGCTTATCGCGGGTGGCAGATGGGACATGCACAAAAGCAGTGCACCCAAAGATTCGGAGAGGGAGAGGAAAGGGCTCCTTGCCAGGATAAAGGATGGAAAAAGGGGTTTTTCCCTGGAGAACGGAGGAGGGAATGCGATTGATGAGATAGCAAGCAAGAAGAACAGCATAGCCCCAATATGAGCGAGGGACATGCATCTGAGTCATTAATGTGCGAGCAACATCAAGGAGGTGACGGTTTTTGCGTTCCGCCACCCCATTTTGTTGGGATGTATAGACACAACTTGTCTGATGAATAACGCCATGTTGCACACAGAAAGAGGTAAAATCATGACTTAAGTACTCTTTTGCGTTATCAGAGCGAAAAGTTTTAATACTAATACCAAACTGATTTCTGATTAAATAATAAAAGGAGGTCCATACATTAAAAAGTTCAGAGCGATCTCGTAAGAGATACACCCAAGTACATCTAGAAAAATCATCAATAAAGGTGACAAAATAAGAACTACCCCGACCAATAGTAAGGGTAGGAGCAGGTCCCCAGATATCGGAGTGGACAAGATCAAACGGACGGGTAGAGCCCCGACCTTGCTTCGGCGGGAAGGAGGAACGATGATGCTTGCCAAGTTGACATGCTTCGCAGTGGAGAGGAGTAGTGGAAGGAGGGAGGTGGGGCAGAAGCTGATGCAGAAGCCGTGGTGGAGGATGACCGAGACGGAGATGCCACTGAAGAAGATCCGTACAAGAAGAAGAGAAGGCGGACAAAGCGGAAACGTTGTCGAGGAAGTAGAGGCCGCCGCTCTCAGTCCCAGTAGCAATCGTCCGCTGGGAGCTCGGATCCTGAAAAGAGCAAGAAGATGGAGTAAACGTTACAGAACATTGAAGCTGCTTGCACAAAGAAGTAACCGATAACAGATTGCATGGAAACTTGGGCACATAGAGAGTGTCCTCTAGTCGAAGGGACGGAGTAACATGAACCACTCCCGACCCATGAACCGGGGAGGGAGAACCGTCTGCAATGAGGACCGGGGGCAATCGATCATGCTGTTCGAGGAGAGAGAAGCACTGAGGATTGCCCGTCATATGATTAGTAGCACCGGAGTCGATAAGCCATTTACCTTGAGTGACTACATGGGCACTACCTGATGATGTGACCATGGAAGCAGACGGCTTGGAAGAAGAGGCGGAAGAGTCACCCGAGGGGCGAAGATGGGGATGTTTTGTCCAGCAGCGGTCAAGAGTGTGTCCGGTGCGGCCGCAGTGAGAGCAGAGATAGCGAGAAGAAGGACGTCCGCCAGACTGATGACTGCGGCTACCAGAGCCACTCCACTGAGTTTGATGAGCATAGTTATCCGGAGGAGAAGGAGCGGGTAGAAGCGGGCGCTGAAGGAGGGAGGTGACAGCGGCGATGCGAGCAGCGGTGGCATCCAAGGTAGGAGATTCCGCCTCACCCAGAATTTGTTGGCGGATCATGTCATAAGTGTCAGGAAGACGGAGCAGATAACACACAATCAGAAGCTCCTGGAAGTGCTTGTGTTGTTGAGCCAGATCCGCAGAAAAGGGGCGATTCTGAAGAATCTCAGCCCCAAGAGCTTGAACTTGTTGGTAGGCAGCAGCAGGAGACAAGGTAGGCCGGGCAAAGAGGTCCGCATACAACGTATAGATGCGGGATGTCTGAGCCCCTTTGGAATACAAAGCAGCAAGATGAAGCCAAGCGGCCTTCACCATCTCATCATGACGGATGACGGGAAGGCATTCATCGGATAGACTGTTAGCGAGCCAAGTACGCACAAGAGCGTCACTCGCATCCCAGTCATCAAAGAGAGGGG
Organism: Platanthera zijinensis; assembly: GCA_039513925.1. NCBI lineage: Eukaryota > Viridiplantae > Streptophyta > Magnoliopsida > Asparagales > Orchidaceae > Platanthera > Platanthera zijinensis. The sequence continues at coordinate 78,125,971 of CM077081.1, forward strand.
AAGTGGTAGGAGGAGGGTCATCAACGAGATGGTGGCGTTTGCGTTGCGAGCGAAGGAGAAAGGTGAAAGAGACGCTCCAATCCGGGTAGTTGGAGCCGACAAGCTTGGAAACGGTGCCAAGGTTCCCGGAAGGAGTAGGAGGAGGAGCCGGATTGGCTACAGGGGGGGTGGCAGGAGTGGTGGCAGTAGAAGCATCAGAAAGAGCCATAAGACTAAACAACAGGAAGCCGCGCGGTTAGAAAGCAGGCCGCGCGGATAGGCAGAAGAGAAACTGCGGCGGTCAGGATGACAGACACCAGCGGCCAGAGAGACCACGACCAAGCCGCAGTAACAAGCAAAGGGGAAGAAGTCGAGCGGCAAGCAGACAGTCCGCTCGAACAGAAACACAAGAGAGGGCAAGGCACAGGGCAATAAGTCGCGGCGAACTTGGCAACAGGTCGCGGCGAACTAGGCAACAGATCGCAGAGAACAAGGCAACAGGTCGCGCACACAGAGGGCAACGACAAGGAGACCGCGCGGACAGGGCGCAAGCCGGAGAAGCAAGCCGCGCGGACAGAGAGAAGACAGAATCAGGAGGAAAGGATCGATTCCTCTGATACCATGTTAAAAGCGAACTAAAACAAGCCGGAAATGGTATAACTGAAATTTTATTATCCGAAAAAGGTATGTATTACAAAGGTATGGCCTCCCTTATATAGAATGGAGGAGATAAGAGAGAATACAAATAAGAGATGTGGGACTAAAACTATACAAAAGAATCTGGGCGGCTAGAACAACAGACCGGAACAAGCCGCGCGGTTAGACAGAAGGGCTAACCGCTCGGCCACTGCCTGATAGAGAGACGAGCCGCCAGGGGAGACCGGTTAGACCGCACGGTCTCCTAGTCGCCAGTAACAGACCGCTTGACCGCTTGCGCCTCAGACCTCAACACAGCAACCAACCCGCTGAAGGCAAACCGCCAAACCGCCAGACCGCCCGGTCAATAACCCGCCAAGCCAGACCGACAGACCGCCCGGTCTCAACTCCAACATTGAAGATCAAAATGAAGCAAATCCTTTAGAAGAAGGAGATGCCCAAGAAGTAGTCGAAGCACCTGATGCAAGACATCTAGAGCTCAGACACGCGAGGGATCATCCCAGAAATCAAATCATTGGAGATCCCCGAGATGGTGTCAGAACTCGCCGAGGTACTCTTAACGAGATCTTGCATCTTAGCTTTCTGTCGCAGGTTGAGCCAAAGAAGTTCGACGAAGCGAACAATGACGCATCATGGATTTTGGCCATGCAAGATGAGCTGCATCAATTCGAAAGATGCAAAGTCTGGACACTGGTTCCCAGACCGAAGATGCAAAATGTGATTGACACCAAGTGGATCTTCAGAAACAAGTTGGATGAACATGGAGTCATCATCAAGAACAAAGCCAGACTGGTGGCTCAAGGATACAGACAGGAGGAGGGGATTGACTTTGACCAGACGTTTGCACCAGTTGCACAGCTCGAGGCAATCCGGCTATTCCTAGCCTATGCCTCTCACAAAGGATTCACAGTCTATCAGATGGACGTGAAATCGGCTTTCTTGAATGGAGATTTGAAAGAGGAAGTATACGTTGCTCAACCTCCAGGTTTTGTCAATCCTACTTATCCTAATCATGTATATTTTCTTAATAAAGCGCTATATGGCCTAAAACAAGCTCCTCGAGCTTGGTATGAGCCATTGTCTAGTTTTCTTCTTGAGAACAAGTTCTCTAGAGGAAAAATAGATAAGACATTGTTTCTCAGGGAAGTCAAAGGCAAGATTTTGCTGGTGCAAATCTATATTGATGGCATTATATTCGGCTCAACGGACAACAATCTTTGCAAAAAGTTTTCCAAACTTATGCAAGGAAAGTTTGAAATGAGCAGTATGGGAGAGCTGAAGTATTTCTTGGGACTTCAAGTGAAACAGTCTGAGGAAGGAATCTTCATTTCTCAGACGAAGTTCACAAATGAACTCCTCAAGAAATTCGGAATGGAGAATGCAACCTCTATGAGGACTCCAATGGGATCCACCATGTCTCTGGATAAGGATGAGAAAGGGAAACCTTTTGATGAAACCAAATACAGAAGCATCATTGGATCTCTGCTCTATCTTACTACGAGTAGACCAGATATCATGTTCTCCACATGTGTTTGTGCCAGATATCAGGTGAACACTAAGAAATCTCATTATGTCGCTGCAAAGCGAAATCTTAGATACCTTAAAGGTACCCCTAATCTTGGCTTATGGTACTCGAGAAGCAATGATGTCGAGCTAATAGGGTTTTCAGATGCTGATTTTGCAGGAAGTAGGGATGACAGGAAAAGCACCTCCGGGACGTGTCAATTTCTCGGAAGAAGGCTTATTTCATGGAACAGCAAGAAGCAGAATTATGTAGCAACCTCTACTGCAGAGTCTGAGTACATCTCGGCTGGCAGCTGTTGCGCACAACTCCTATGGATAAGAAACCAGTTAGCCGACTATGACCTCCAGTTCAAGGAAGTACCAATGTACTGCGACTCCTCAAGTGCAATTGCTATTGCCAACAATCCCGTATCGCACAGCAGAACGAAGCATATTGAAGTACGCTACCACTTCATTCGGGAGCACGTGGAGAACAAGGACATCTCTCTCTGCTATGTCCCCACGGACAAGCAGATTGCAGATATTTTCACAAAGCCCTTAGACGAGGCCAAGTTCAGTCTCTTCAAAACTGAATTGGGAATGCTCAACTATGAGGAATGAAGACTCCAGAAGCTCCTAGGTCGTGCATCTAGGGGGAGCATCTGCCAGGAACTCAAGTGTAAGCATAGGTGCACGAACTGAGGGGGAGCATGGTGTCAAATGCACCAGACCCAGATTTACAGAAGCCGAAAAGGGGGAGATTACCCTCTCGGCAAAGGCTAAGGTGGCTCCAAGTTTGGGCTCCAAGTTTGCTCCCAAGTAATTGGTAATGAATATCTCTCAACTCAATTTTAAGTTTATGATTTTCATTCCTATATGCTATATTCACCTTAGTTTGTAGGGTTTAGGCTTCTTCAAATAGGGGGAGATTGTTGGGTATTGTATCCACAATGTACCTGATTTGAAGAAGCCCCTGAGCAAGCCAAGGTAAATAGACAGTGTGTTTGATGAAATCTTTTAAGTTGTGCTTGCAGTTATTTCACGCTAAGTACACACCAATGTCAGGGTGCAGTGGGTCAATATACACGGGTCTGCGCGACGTAATCTCTCGTTGAGCAGATCAGTGTGTTGGCCTACGTGTACTCTCTCTATTGGGGTGTACTTAATTTCAAGTACAGGGCTATGATAAAGCTAGAGCAGACAAGGAGAAAGGATGGGCCAAAGACCAACTCACGGGTTGAAAGACGAGAATCGTCTAAGTGTAAATCGTCGAGAATCACTAAGTGATTCTCGCCGATTCGTCGAGAATCACTTGTGATTCTCGACGAGTCGTCGAGAATCATTAGATGATTCTCTCCAGGTTGGGCTGGCTGTCTCGACGCAGTCAGAAAATCCTCTTAAGGCAGAATCGTCGAGAATCACTAAGTAATTCTCGCCGATTCGTCGAGAATGACTTTGCATTCTCGACGATTCGGCGAGAATCAAATGTGATTCCCGCCGATTCTCCCCGGCCTGTATAACCTGTGATGCCAGAATTCGCCAAGTAGAATTCGGCGAGAATCGTAAGTGATTCTCGCCGATTCGTCGAGAATCACATACGATTCTCGCCGAATTTGACTTGGGCAAATTTCTGACATTTCCTGGACCGGTCCAGGTTTCCAGCGATATTTCGAACGGGACTTAGGTCTTTGCTTTGGTGGGGCCCACAACGGTCATCTTTATGACCTAGTGTATAAATACACAAGTATTGGTGTACAGTGAGAAGAACACGGATACAGAATACAAAAGCTAGCGGCCGTCAAACCCTAAATTCGCGAACCTGCTCCGTCTCCGTCGCCGCTGCTCGTACAGTGATCATCGTTGCTGATCTCGATCTCCTCCATATCCCCGGTGATAGAAGCCAAGTCTTGCACAGCGTCTCACGCGTCTAACCAGAGATCTTTTGTCTCTTGATTTGAGATAGGGAAATCCATCCCAGTCCGAATCGATCGAGACGATCGATCCTAGTGTGACCGTTGGAAGACCTTGCCGACTTCGCTAAGAAGATTGAATCTCCAGTGCTTTGCTGCTGTTTTCAGTTGCCGCCGCCAACACCGAGAGCCTAGCCGCCGCTCGTCGCCGCCGCTCGTCGCCGCCGCCGCTCGTCGCCGCCGCCGGTCTCGGGGAGATTCTCTCCAAGAAAGATCTAGCGTTGTGGACTTTTCATTGCCTACAAGAACAAGTAGTCTAACAAAAAGGGACACCTAGATCTTCAAGTTGTTTGTATTTTCTTATACACTCTAATTTCGTTTTCATTATAAAGGAACATTTGGTTCCTAGTTGTAGGGTTGGGTGCAACCCGTGTTGTGGGAGTGTTGACTCCTACGTGTGGAAGGGTTCCTTCCGATAGTGCAAGGATTGGATTTCAATCCTGTTGGTGAAGTGACTGAGTCGTCCCTGGATTGGGAGATAGGTCGAAGGGGGAAAGTGGACGTACCCAAATCGGGGAACCACTATATATTGCCTGTGTTATTTTCTGTGCTGTGTGTTTTGTTTTGATTCTGCAGGTACACTTTTAATTCTGCAAATACGCTGCAAGTCACCTATCCCCCCCTAGGTGAAGGTAGTTGACACTAGGTGGACTTTCAAGATCAATCCTGGAAAAGGCATTGTAATTAAGGAGCCTAGTCAGTGATAGGATAGTTAGGCTTATATAAAAGAACAATGTAATATTTTGTTTTTTGTTCTAAAAGAAAAATCTTGTAAACATATCATTTTTCTGAATTAAATGAAATAAGTTTTAGTATTCATTTTTATTGTTCATAATGATTATATGTTTACCTGCTGTGAAATTGATGTACATCTATTTCTATTATGTCTTATTATGAGAGATGTATATCTTTGACTAAGGATATGACTTCTCCAAATATGGAGAGATTGTTGGGTATATTGAAAAATATGTACCAGATTTGGAGAAGCCTCATCTTAGTCAATGATATGTATCAATTAGTATTTGATAGATGTTTGAGTTACATTGTGCAGGTTCAACAAGTTGAAGAAAATTTTCTAAGTACAAGAGTCGACACTTATGAAGGAGTTGTGTCGAAACCCAAGCTAAGTCGACACTTATGAAGGAGTTGTGTCGACACTCAAGCTTAGTTGACACTTATGAAGAAGTTGTGTCGACACTCAACTGAGTCGACACCTAAAGAAGAACCTGTGTCGACACCCAGAATTATGTCGACACCTGAGGCAGAATTTGTGTCGACACCTAATACAGGAGCTGTGTCGACACCAAGGAGCTATGTCGACACTAGAAACAGTTGTGTCGACACACTGGACTTGTGTCGAAACATCAAGTCTCAAAGTTCTGTGTCGAGATCAGAAGCAATTGTGTCGACACACAGGACTTGTGTTGACACACACTCAACGCCATCTGGACACACTCAACGCTGTCGACACACACTCAACGTCGTCTGTCGGCAACAGCTATGTTGAGACCAGAAGGACTTGTGTCGACACACAGGACTTGAGTCGACACACACACTCAACGTTGTCAGACATACACTCAACGCCATCTATCTGCAATAGTTATGTCGAGAACATGAAGACTTGTGTCGACACAATGGACTTGTATCAACACATACAACAGAAGAAGTGTCAAGTAGCAGAAGATTAGCTGAGTCGACACATTGAATGCTGTGTCGACATCATGAAGACTTGTGTCAACACTTAGCCTATATGTGTCGACACATGTGAAGTAGTTTGTAGAGTGGAATGTGCTGAGTTGGAAAGTCTTTGACGAATCAACTAACGTGACTGATGACTCGTCAACTGTCATAACCAATCGGTCTGACACCTCTATCAGAACTGTCAGAAGGTTGTTATAAATCGGATCAGCTGGTAACCATTGGGAAACTCTATATAAGAGTCAGATATATGACAACCACAAACAAAACAACATTAGAAGAAGAAGAACAACACTAGATATTTCTTCAATAAGAACAGGTAAAACCCTTACGAAGGCAGATCAAGAGCTGTCTGCAAGAAAGATTCAGAATTCATTCTGAATCTAAGGAAGAAGCTGACTGAAGATCATCTTCTACATCAAGTGAAGATCCACCGTATTTTGTTCTATCAAGAAGCTTTGAAAAGCTAAGTCAGGTTGGATCAGAAGGGTCAGTTCATTCAAGAACTGATCAAGAAGGCTACATCAATAGAGAAATCTAGCTGGTGAATTTTTCAGCATCTTTATATCATTCAATTTCTTGTAGGATCTATGGTTAGATCTGAGTTGTAAGCCTGAAATTATAAAGGCTGAGGTAGGGCTGAGATCCTGAGGTATAAGATCTATTGTTAGATCTGAGTTGTAAGCCTGAAAGTATAAAGGCTGAGGTAGGGCTGAGGCCTGAGGTAGGATTCTTAGGAAGATTCCGAGGTAGGACTTGTTTAAGTCTGAGGTGTAGGAACCATTCTGGTTTTGAGTTGTAAGATCTATGGATCCGAGCTAGTGGAAGGAAGTTAGGCTGAATCCAGTTATCTACTGGATAGGTGAAGGGGGAAAGTGGATGCACCCATACCTTGGGAAACCACTATAAATTTGGTGTAAACTGTGCTTTTAATTGTGGTCTGTGTTTTATAATTTCTGTTTAAATTGCTTAAAGTATTAAAGAAAAAATTAGAACCTATTCACCCCCCTCTAGGTGTTTAGGCTCTTGAAATCAAGTATTTCAAGTGGTATCATAGGGAGGTTACTCAAAGATTGACCTAACAGTCTGAGCGAATCTCCAAGGCAAATAACAGATATCAAGAATGGGTTCAAATGAGAACCAAAAGGAGTTTGGATCTATGAAACTGCCAATCTGCAGGAAAGAATCCTTTGGCATATGGAAGGAAAGGGTCAGGTTATTTATGGAAGCATCTGATCCAAGAATCTATATCACAGTACAGGAAGGCCCCTTCATTCCAATGAAGGTATCAATCCTAGATGCAAATGTGAAAACCCCAAAGAACTATTCTGAGATGACAAAGGATGAAATCATCCTGGAAACTCTAGACAAAATGGCACAGAATATCATTGTAAGTACAACATTATCCTTAACATCCTCTGGAGACTTCAACCAGCAGGCTTAGGCAGCTTAACAAGTGGCCATGCGGCCATTCCTCCTCTCATTCTTCTTCTCTCTCGTCTTTTCTCCAAAATTCCTTTTCTACCCCTTTGCATGTGATCTCTCTCCTGATTTTGGGTGTTAGGGGCAGACCTTGACCACTTGAGCTGGGCATGGGTCAAGGTTGGTGGGCTTAACCCAAGGGGTGTGGGCTTAGCAATTATTTTCCTCTTAGGCCACATATTTGACCAAGTTGACTTTTTAGGTTGACTTGGTCAACATGGTGAGTGGGCTGATCCCACTTGAGGGTCATGGATCCTATGGACTCACCCAACATGGGTTGGGTCATGGTGATGCCCCACTCTGACTAATTGGGCATTTAAGTGTGGGTTTGACCAATTTTAGGCTTAGGGTTGACTTGGTCAAATTGGGTCAATGAGTGACCCAATGACATGTTTTAGGGTCCACTTAGATAGTTTTTAAAGTTGGGGAAATGTGGTGGGGTCATGGTGTTGCTAGGGTTCTTATTTAGGCTAGTTTGACCTAGCTTGACTTGGGCCCTATAGTGGGCCCCACATGGCTACACCCCACCTTCTAGGGTCAAACCTAGCTAAAATCCTTATCACCCACCCATGCCTAACCCAATCTAAGTTAAGGGGCCTAATTGAAAATGGGATGTTACAGGCCTGCTGTAGTGCTTGCTCCTGGAGTCTTTTTCTCTTCTCCTCTCCTTCTGATTCTTAGGGCATTCAAAAATGAAGTTTCCAGGTTTCCTACATCCAAGAAACAGTATTTCTTTAGTAGGAGTTTTATCATACCTGGGCTTGTCATCATTCTTGGATGACTTTCTCCCGAAGTCCTTTATTGTCATTTTGTAGAATTTCTTAGCAAAGAGACTCATCAATTATTCATTGACTGTTGAAGCTTTAGTCTCTTTAACAGCTTTGAATGCTATATTTTGCTCCTTTCTTGCTGGTGGAGGAGTCCTTTGTTCTATAGCTTCCCTGGATTTTATCAACTGCTTATAGGATTTGAGCTTTCCAAGGAGAGATTCTGTGGAAATCTCATTCAAGCTTCTGGCCTCTTTGATTGGCCAGATCCTGGAGTCCCATGAGCTTGGGAAGCACATTAGGATCTTGTCATTCTCCTCTGTGAGAGATTTCATTATCCAAGGTTATTAACTCACTGATGATGGAGCTTAGTCTGTTGTACATGTCACTGACAGATTCATCTTCATCTTTCTTGAAATTCTCATACTGTGAGATGAGAGTTGATCTTCTATCCTTTCTCTCATCTGCTGAGCCAGCAACCATCTAGTTGAAGCAATCCCAGATTGCTTTTGCAGAGGTGCATACAGCCACCTTTTGGAAGATGTCATCTGACATGGTTTGAGCCAATATGTTCATGGCTTTAGCATCTGTTATTTTTGCTTTCTTCTGTGCATCTGTCCATTCAGGTGGTAGAACTATATGAGTGCTAGAGGTTGATGTAGATGTGGATACTGTTGGTTGAGGAGGACCTGTTAAAATAGAATTGAAAATGTCCTCATCAATAGAGTTCATATATAGCTTGATTCTTGCCTTCTAGATTGCAAATTTATTTAAATTGCAAACTAGAGGTTTGGTGCTTGCATAATCCTTATTCCGTGCCATGCTGTGAAAATAGTCCTAAGAGAAATAAAAGATCAGATCTAACACAGGATATTTTGGTTCAAGGGTTAGCTTGTATAACCAAAGAAAACTTCCTCTGATACCAATTAAAAGAGAGAGTTAGACCTGATTTACTATAAAGGGGTGGGGGGTGAATAGAGTAGTTAAAAACTTTTACTGTTTTAAAAAAATAATTAGAGTAGAAAGACTAGTGAATACCAAGATTATCAGTAAGCAAGAAAACAACCTAAGTAAAACTAATCTAACATAGAACACAGATCTAAGCTATCACAACCACAGCAAGAACAATGAGAAAAGGGCAACCAGACAACACAAGAACTTTAATAGTGGTTCGCCAACCTGGGTACATTCACTCATCTACCACCCGAGTAGGAATCCACTAACAGTTTTGATCAGGTTGTTGAAACCGGAAATCGGTCTCTTGTGGAGTCCACCCTTGGGGAAGGAGTGGTTGCGCACCTACTTCACTCCTGCAAGAAAAAACAACCAAGGAAAGAAAGAGCAAAGGACTAGACCAAGGGCCCGGCGCAGAGGTCCCACCACAAACCCAGAAGATCACTGAACGCTTCCCCTCCTTAGCCAAATGTCGAGCTAAGATACCTCAGAAAGCGCTAGAAGACTAGGAGATCAGTAATTCTGCCCCTCTGAGGTACCCCTTGGGTTCTATTTATAGGATCCTAAAAGTGATATACTAATAACTATCCTCTACTGTCTTGAAATTACTGAAAACTCCCTGGGCTTGCCTACCAACAGCCAAACTCCGCTGTTTTGGGCAGCTATATGCAGCCCACCTTGGCCTGCCAACAGCGAGACTCCGCTATTTCGACTTGCTAGGGGCAGGCCAACTGTGCAAAATAGCAAGAAATTCCCCCCACTAGGACAGGGCGTGTAGCCCTTCAATGCCCCTACTCGGTGGGAGGCGCGGGCCGGGGCTGGATCGCCGAGAGGGACGCAGGTTGGAGACGGACCGACTGGGAATGCGCGGGCCGACCCTCTTAGGAGGCGCGGGCAAGGCTGACCCGCCAAAATAAGCGCGGGCTAGGGCATACCCTCCAAAATAGGCGCGGGCCAGAGGCTGACACACCTGGGAGGGCGCGAGTCAGAAGGCGGCCTGCCTAGGAGAGGCGGGCAGGACTGATCCGCCAAAACCGGCGCGAGCCAGAGGTTGACCTGCCTGGGAAGGTGCGGGTAAGAAGTTGACCCGCCTAGGTGGGCGCGGGCCGATCCACCTAGGAGAGGTGGGTAGGGCTTAACCGCTGGGAGGGTGCGGGCCAGGCTAGCCTGCTTGGGCAACCCTTAGATGTGTGGGTCGAGGGTGAACCGCCCGCTTGACTGAGTCCCTTCAGCGAACAGGGGGTTGTACATAATCCCCGCTCTTTGCGAGCTTTTGTGAAAGGCTCGGAAAGAAACATCCAACCCCACGTGTTCGACGAAAATCCTGCTGAGCTGGAGGGAATCTTTTGGTGGGGCCCACCTTCTTGCTATAAATAAGCTGTCGGGCCTCTAGGATGACTCCCCTTCTTTTCCTCCTTCCACGATCTATTGTTGCGAGATGCCAATGTCTGAGGAGTTGCGGGCTCATTTGGCGGCTGCGAGGTTGGGTGCTAGGGATGCAGCTTTAGAAGCCGCCCCGTGGCTGGCACGCTGGTCGCCTGGCCCCATTTTCAAGCCCAAGAAAGCAAAGGTCGTCGGGCGGTCTTTAGGGCACGATGACCCTACCTCCAGCTCGGCCGGCGGTGTCGAGGTCATCCCTGAGGTATATGCGTTTCCCTTGCTCGGTCCGCCGCCCCGCTTCTTGACTTTTCTTTCCTTTTGGTAGATGTCTCGGGGAGATAGGGCAGACGAGGGAGATCACGGGCATTCCGCTCTGGCGGCGGCCGATCGGGTCGCTAGTCCTTTGCCACTGGAGCCTATCCCTCTTGTGGTGCTTCTGTCGCCAAGGCCCCACGGCCTGGGGAAACCCTTCATCACTCTTGGAGGAGAACCCTTCTAGGGTCGGCCGGGCTCCTCTCGGCTTGCTGAGGGCACGGGTGACGTGCCGACACCAGGTGAATCCCCTGGCCTTAGCCCGCCTACTGTCGCCGCTTCTTATGGCCTATTTTATGTAGGCTATAATGTGATTTCCTCCTCCGACGCCGAGATGAGCAAAGGGTACTCGCCTCCCCCCGACACGGACCGCATCTCTGAATACCTGAGAGACCCGTTCGATGCCGAGAAGATGAAGATGCAGGTAACGCGTCTGTTCCAAAAGCATACGCTGCTGTTGCGGGAGGTATTCTATAGAGTGGAGAAGGACAAGGCCGAGGCGGTGGAGTGGTTCGCGCTCTATAAAGAGCGAGAGGTCTATCTGACGAGGATGAGGCAACTTCTTCGGGCGTACACATCACGCGAGCCGAGGGGCGACTGAGGCGTGCCTCTGAGCAGATTGATAGGACCCAGCGGGAGCTGTCGGTGGTCCGTGAGTATCAGTACCCTCGCGTACTGCCCCGAACCAGCACGGGGAGGGGAGGTAAGTGGAAATGGATCCGCGTTGAGTTTTCATCCTCCCCTCGCCGGTCGTGATCCGCTGGGTCCAGATCGCCCCGCATGCAGCGGTTGAAATGCTCAGGGTGTTAATTCCTTTACTTTTGACAGTCTAAATATTTGTAATAATTCAGGACTACTCTCGCCCGCCACGGGATAATATTTACTGCAATTTTCTTTTGGTTGCATCACCGTTCAAATCCCCGCGGGATGTGCGTGCGAGACGCTCTTGCTCGGCCGACATTCCTTCGGGCAGGCTCGGACTTGTTGAGTCGCCTTGCCTGGCCCTTTCTCCCGTACTGGCAAAGGCGAGCCGGCTGCTCGTGGTTCGCACGACGGGTGACTCGCGCGTGGGCCAGAGTTGGACCGCACCGCGGCCACTCTTCGATTATGCGGGCGCGAGTGAGGGCGGTTCGCGGCCGACTGACGGGTTGGCGAGGACTCGGCTTGGGTTCGTAAGTCGAAACATCAGGGCCTTATTGTTATCCGCACTTTTCCCACCAAAAGAGTCTTTTTTCCCGCCCTTTCTCATCCTATAAATAGCCCCTGCCAGCCTTCCCTCACCTACCGCATTTAAGATTTCTTCTCCCTCCTAGCTCTTTGCGAGAAAGCCCCCTGTCCCGCTCGACAAGATAACTGTAAGATGGGCGGTGGTAGTGGCGAGGAGGAGGGGAGGAGCAAATGCGCTTGGACCTTCTCCGAGCATAATTTCCCTCTCTCCGTCCTTACGGAGAGGGAATTAGTAGACGTGGTCGGCCACTTCGTCCCGCCAGGTTTGTAGGCAAGGCGGCCCAGGAAAGAGGAGCGAATAAACGAGCTCTTCGCTGGCGAGCTCGCGTTCCCGATGGCTCACTTTGAGGCGGGCCTTCGGCTACACCTATGGCTGGAAATCCGCCAAATCTTCAAGTACTACTGGGTGGTTCCCGGGCAGATGACCCCGAACTCTGTCGCAGTGGTCGTCGGGTTCGCCCGCTTCCTGCGAGAGGAGAAAATCGAGTTCAGCCGCGTGGTATTCCGCAAGCTGTTCTCTTTCCAGGCGAAAAAGGATGGGACTGCATGCTTCGCCAGCAGCCACGTCAAGGTGCGGGAGACCGTCAATAAGAGCCACAACTGGCTCAAGAAGTTCATCTTCGTCAAGGGGGACTTCGACAACATCCCCTTTTCGCCGATCCAATTCAGCGAGGCGAGCTACCACACCCGTCCCTAGGGGGCCACGAAGCGGGGTTGTTCAGGTTCTTCGCTGGGAAGAATTTCGAGGTGGCCTACCTCCGTAGAAACCTGGACGACCTCGTCCCCATCCCGCCTGGTGAAGGTAAGCGGTTCGGCCATCTACGCATCATTGATGTTTTCAAATATTTTCTAAGTCCAACTTTCTTGCAGGCGAGCGCGACATCCCTATCCACCTGACTTATGAGAGCGCGCGACTCGCTGTCAGCGAGCTCGCCTGAGCCAAGCAGCTGCTGCCGCCCATCGCGAGCTCTCAATCCCTATTCCCGCGAAGCGGTCCAGCCGCGAGCGGCCTCAGGACCTGCCACCGCGAGAGAAATCGAAGAAGGTGGGTGGTTCACCTCTCCCAGCTCGGGACAAGGGTAAGGCCCCTGCGAGCCAGCCATCCGCCGTTCCCGCCACCGCGGCCTCTCTGGCCATCAGATCTTTTAGCGCAGAGGTGGGCACGTCGCAGCCGCCAGAGGAGGTTCGGCCCGCCAGGAAGGCAATTCCCCGGGGTCATCGTAACTTTGGTTACGGCGAGGGGCCCGCGGACGAGGCCGGAGTCCCGCTACTTCAGTGGGATAAGGAGACCAACTTGGTCCACATATCCTCGCTGCTGCCAAGCTGGTTGGAGGATGAATCAAGCAGCGTGGACGCTTACAACCTCGCATTCGGCATCTATGGGAGAGAGGATGCCACCGTTTACGACTATGAGGCGATGCGGGTGTTGATTTATGAGAGCGCGCGGGCCCAGTTTCGCAGCCTCGAGCTGGCCCATATGGTCGGCCAGCAGTGCCTTCGGCTGGACAAGAGTGCCCCATTCCTCACCAGGCTCATCGACGAGAAGGAGGCGGCCCGCCAACTAGCTCGGGAAGAGGCGACGAGCAGCGAAAGCGGGCCGATGCAGCGAAGGCCGCTCTCGCTCAGTATCTAAGCGGAGCGGTAGGTTCCTCCACTTGCCTCAGGCTCTCTCCCTTCCACGCGGCTTAACCCGATTATTCTTCCTTTCGTAGGACGCAGCGACGGCCAGCTGACTGGGCACTGAGATTGCCACACTTCAACAGGAGAAGCAGGCGCTTCAGGAGCGGGTGGATGCATTGGAGGCTGCTGTCCCCCCCACCGCTGCCATCTACAAGAGGTTGCCAGCTCGCTCATTACAACGATCACGAGATCGAGGTGATGATGCAAAATAACGTGCCTGGCATGGCGAAGTACACTTTTCGGACGCTGCAGCGGGCCAACCTAATCAAAGACGACGGTGCCGAGCTTCTGGTGAGCGAGGTGGTACAAGAGTTGTTCCTTTCGGAACCGGAGCTAGGCGACGGGTCCTACCACAGTATATAAGGGCCCGCCGCTCGGGCTCGCCTCGCCGGGAGCTTGCATTTGTTCTACTTTTGCTGTGTCGGTGTCGCGGGCTATAACCCAGTTTGTAATAGTCTTTCCTCTTTTGATTTCCCTAATGTATATAAAAATCCTTTGATTTGGAAATTAAAATGTTTGTATTTCTCGCTTTCGCCCCTTGATTCTTACTGATGCTATGATCTCTTTTACATTCGAATGCTCTCTTGGACGCCACGGTAGTGAGCGAGCGAGTGGGGTCGTCCACTCGCTTTAAACTCTGAACTTAGGCTTAGGAGCGAGGGGTAGGTTGGGTGGCCACGATGCGAGGGAGTGACTCGCCTACTCCATCCGGGCTCGCTAATCCATATGCGTCATTGGGTAGGCGAGAAAAGCCTGGCGTGTGTTTTGACTTTGGGCGGGCCGGCTTCTGGGGGCCTTGGTGCGGTAGGGTTGTCGTCGTACGAGCCCTTTTCTCTGGGGCTTGCCGATCTTTAGGCCGAGGCCGGCTTTCCTGGTTCGCCATCATACCGAGAACCATTCGTCGACCTGCCGATCCATTCGTGGCGAGGGCGGTAAGTGCCTTCGCCGCCCGGGCCCCCTTCCATGGGACCCGCCGATCTCTAGGTCGGAGCCGGCTTTCCTTAAGCGTGATCATGCCGAGATCCCTTCGTTAACCCGCCGATCCATTCGTGGTTCCCTGCCGAGGTAGAGAATCTGCTCAGGTGACTCTGGGACAGACAACTCCGAGTGACATCCTGCCCTGCCAGCTTGTCGGGAGCCTAGCAGTGGGATTTGCCTTGGGTTTAAGGAAGACTCCCTCGAGTGACATCCAGCCCTTCCAGCTTGATGGGAGCTTGGAAGCGGAATCTACTCGGGGTCTGAGGCAGACTCCTCCGAGTGACATCCAGCCCTGCCAGCTTGGTGGGAGCCTGGCAGCGGGATCTGCTCGGGGTATGGGATAGACTCCTCCGAGTGACATCCAGTCCTGCCAGCTTGATGGGAGACTGATAGCGGGATTTGCTCGGGGCTTGAGGCAGACTCCTCCGAGTGACATCCAGCCCTGCCAGCTTGATGGGAGCCTGACAGCGGGATCTGCTCGGGGTCTGAGGCAGACTCCTCTAAGTGACATCCAGCCCTGCCAGCTTGATGGGAGCCTGACAGCGGGATCTGCTATGGGTCTGAGGTAGACTCACTCGAATGACATCCAGCCCTGCCAGCTTTGTGGGAGCCTGGCAGCGGGATCTGATCGGGGTCTGGGATAGACTCCTCCGAGTGACATCCAGCCCTACCAACTTCATGGGTGCCTGGAAGCGGGATTTTCTCGGGGTCTGAGGCAGACTCCTCTAAGTGACATCCATCCCTTCAAGCTTGGTGGGAGCCTGGCAGCGGGATCTGCTCGGGGTCTGGGATAGACTCCTCCGAGTGATATCCAGCCCAGCAAGCTTGATGGGATCCTGGAAGCGGGATCTGCTCGGGGTCTAAGGAAGACTCCTCCGAGTGATATCCAGCCCTGCCAGCTTGGTGGGAGCCTGGCAGCGGGATCTGCTTTGGGTCTGGGATAGACTCCTTCGAGTGACATCCAGCACTGCCAGCTTGATGGGAGCCTGACAGCGGGATCTGCTTGGGGTCTGAGGAAGACTCCCTTGAGTGACATCCAGCCCTGCCATCTTGGTGGGAGCCTGGCAGCGGGATCTGCTCGGGGTCTGAGGCAGATTCCCTCGAGTGACATCCAACCCTGCCAGCTTGGTGGGAGCGTGGCAGAGGAATCTGCTCGGGGTCTTAGATAGACTTCTCCGAGTGACATCCAGCCCTGCCAACTTGATGGGAGCGTGGCAGCGGGATCTGCTCAATGTTTGAGGCAAACTCCTCCGAGTGAAATCCAGCCCTGCCAACTTGGTGGCAGCCTTGCAGCGGGATCTGCTCGGGGTCTGAGGCAGACTACTGCGAGTGACATCCAGCCCTGCCAGCTTGGTGGGAGCCTAGCTGCGGGATATGCTCGGGGTCTGGGATAGACTCCTCCGAGTTACATCAAGCCCTTCCAGCTTGATGGGAGCCTGGCAGCGGAATCTGCTCGGGGTCTGAGGCAGACTCCTCTGAGTGACATACAGCCCTGCCAGCTTGGTGGGAGCTTGGCAGTGGGATCTGCTCGGGGTCTTGGATAGACTCGTCCGAGTGACATCCCTTGATGGGAGCCTGACAATGAGATCTGCTCCAGGCCTGAGGCAGACTCCTCTGAGTGACATCCAGCCCTGCAAGCTTGATGGGAGCCTGGTAGTGGGATCTGCTCGGGGTCTGAGGCAGACTCCTCTGAGTGACATCTTGCCCTACCAGCTTTATGGGAGCCTGACAATGAGATCTACTCGGGGTCTGAGACAGACTCACTCGAGTGACATCCGGCCCTGCCAGCTTGGTGGGAGCCTGGTAGCGGGATCTGCTCGGGGTCTGGGATAGAGTCCTCCGAGTGACATCCAGCCCTGCCAACATGATGGGAGCCTGGCAGCGGGATCTGCTCGGGGTTTGAGGCATACTCCTCCAAGTGACATCCAGCCCTGCCAGCTTTGTGGGAGCCTAGTAGCGGGATCTGCTCGGGGTCTGGGATAGACTCCTCCGAGTGACATCCAGCCCTGCCAGTTTGATGGGAGCCTTGTAGCGGGATCTGCTCTGGGTCTGAGGCAGACTCCCTCGAGTGACATCCATCCCTGCCAGCTTGGTGGGAGACTAGAAGCGGGATCTGCTCGGGGTCTAGTATAGACTCCTCCGATTGACATCCAGCCCTGCCAGCTTGATGGGAGCCTAACAGCGGGATCTGCTTGGGGTCTGAGGCAGACTCCTCCGAGTGACATCCAGCCCTACTAGCTTGGTGGGAGCCTGGCAGCGGGATCTTCTCGGGGTCTGAGGCAGACTCCCTCAAGTGACATCCAGCCCTACCAGCTTGGTGGGAGCCTGGCAGCAGGATCTGCTCGAGGTCTGGGATAGATTCGCATTTGCGTTTTTCATTGTCGGGGCACAAGTTCATCAATAAAAGCTTTATTAAGAACTGAAGCGACATTTACATGACTCAGGGAAAAAAGCGCTTCAAGTCATCACCACTCCAGGTGCGACTTAGGGTCTCGCCCTCCACATTCCGGAGGCGGTACCCTCCTGAATTCAATGCCTCCGATACAATGTATGGTCCCTCCCAGTCGGGAATTAGCTTTCCCACGATGGCTGACCTTCCTGCGGCATCCACTTTCCTCAAGACCAAGTCCCCTTCCGCGAATTGTTTGACTCTGACGTGCTTGTCGAAGTACTTGGCCATTCTTCACTTCACTTCTTCTTGCCTGATGGAAGAGAGGTCTCGCAACTCCTCAACCATGTCGAGTGAGAGCCGCAGCTCCTCCTCATTCTTGGTTCTCCATTCCTCTCTGCCCTCTTCAGCATCGACCACCCGAGGATTTCAGACCTCGAGCTCTATCGGAAGTACCGCCTCGCACCCATGGAAGAGTTTAAAAGGAGTCTCTCCCATCGCCGTATTGGGTGTGGTTCTAAGGGCCCAGATATAACGGTCCATGCCCGCAAACCCTATGGGACCCAGCTGGCACCGTCGGACTACCAGAGTCCAGACCCGGGCCAACTACTGGTAGTCAGCCTATCACATCAAGCATGCATGCCATGCACCCTAACCCCTCTCCGTGCCAGTTTTTCAGAAGCAGTAGGTTGTTGTCACTGGGGATCAAACCAAGGACCTTGAAAAGAGACTCTTTACCACAGCTCTCATCACCAATTGAGCTGCAACTAAGTTGGTGATGAGAGCTATGGTAAAGAGTCTCTTATCAAGGTCCTGGGTTCGATCCCCAGTGGAAACAACCTACTGCTGCTGAAAAACAGGCACGGAGAGGGGTTGGGGTGCATGGCCTGCATGCTTGATGTGATAGGCTGACTACAAGTAGTGGGCCCGGGTCCTGACTCTGGTAGGCCGACGGTGCCAGCTGGGTCTCTTATCCTAGAGTCCAGACCCGGGCAGCTAAATTGGTAATGAGAGCTGTGGTAAAGAGTGTCTTATCAAGGTCCTGGGTTCGATCCCCAGTGGAAACAACCTATTGCTGCTGAAAAACAGGCACGGAGAGGGGTTGGGGTGCATGGCCTGCATGCTTGATGTGATAGGCTGACTACAAGTAGTGGCCCGGGTCTGGAATCTGGTAGGCCGGCGGTGCTAGCTGGGTCCCGCAGGGTTGGCGGGCCTGGACCGTTATAAAAAGTGCACTTTTTGTTCAATTGGTAGCTCTTGGAACCCTTAAGAAAATTAATTAAATATCAGAATAATTAGTAAAATTATAATCTTTTGGATTTAGTCTATTTTTGTCATGATAAGTCTCCAGTAAATAATTTAGGGCATTTGGATGATTATTTAGATTATCTTCTATCCGGTCCAACGTATAGCCTAAGTTGGCCTACACTTAGCAAATCATTAAAGTTGCAATAGGATATGATTTGGGATAGTTGTTGGAGTTAGTCATTTTGCTGGGTCGGATAGATGTGGATGATTTCACCATACAAAGATGGGAGGTGTAGTGAGAAGTGGTTTGGCTAGAGTGTAGAGGTGCTCAGGTTTTACGAAAGATCGTTTTTCCCGAAGAGAGGAAGGTTAAAAATCACACTAGGTTTGTCTATCGTAACACGAGGAAGTAATGGGTAAGAGAATCAACCAATAATAATAAGTACCTTGCGAAAGGGAATGATGGGCGTAATCCCATCATAGTTCCTAGTGCCCCTTGAGAGCCCTTCACAGGGAATACCGGGGGCAGTCCTAGGTTAACGTAAACTGTATTAACAAACTGAAAAGAGTAACCTGGTAATTAGAATCTCACATTTCACAAGCATTGTTAGCACAGGATGATTGTTGGGAGCTTCAGCTCGATTTGTTAAGAGACGGACGGAATGGTCCGGGGAGCTTCGGCTCGATTTGTTAAGAGACAGACGGAATGGTCCGAGGAGCTTCAGTTCGATTTGTTAAGAGACGGGCGGAATGGTCCGGGGAGCTTTGGCTCGATTTGTTTGATACGCTAAATTTGCATGTGCATAAAAGGAAAGGAAAAGTAAGGTGGTGGGTCTTCGGTATTGGAGGGTCGATGCACCGACGCTGACTCGACGAGTGTTGTTAGCACTTCGCCAACAGAAGTCCGGTGCGCCAGCCGGTAAGAGTACACAGGAGTCTGCTTCGTGCACCAAGCGTTGAGGTGTACGATAGGTCTGACCGGCAGTGGTTTACTGGTTTAGAGGTGGGCGAGGCCCAACCCACCGCTTCCGTCTGCCACTACGGAGGAATCCTGGGAGGTTCGGCTCCAGAAAGGGGGAACTAAAGGTCTGTGTGCACACAGTCGGGTGTGTGTGTTGCACTTGCATGTTCCATCATACCCACTTGCATGCCATAGCATAACCGATTCATTTAACCCCTGACACCTAAGGTATAAGTGGAATGGGACGCTTATAAATTAGGACTTGCAAAACGACCCCTTGGTCTATAAGCTTGTGTGGGCAAGTTTATAAATTAAGGTTAATTTTGATATATATATATACTGCTATTTGATAACCGACACCCCAACGTATAAATTTGTATGAGAATTTTTATACGATGGGAGCCTTGCAGAAGACCCCTTGGCTTATATGTTCTCACATAAGTGAAGGTTACTTTCCATTTTTCGTCTTATTGCCATTACTTATTATAGAATTGCTAGCATAGGTCCGCTTCCACCTTCTGTATATTTATTCAACACCTTCATGTCCTTCCCTTTCTTCCTCTCCGCTCGGTGCTTAGGAGCCATGGGGGAAGGTGTAGGGGATGATAGGGCTTGATCTTTATGACTAACGGTTTTCGGACCACATCATTTAGGGGATTGTGGAGCCCACTTGAGTAGCTATGTAGTGAGGATTTGATGTATCGGGCTTAAGCCTGCATTTTAGTACTCTGATATATTATTCTGTGGACACTCCCTTCGTCGAGATTTTATTACTTTCTATATGTGATTTCTGTGGACTTGCTTTATTATTTGCTACAGTTGTGATCGAATTGGCCGGCATGATTGGCGTTTTGTAGTGATGACCTTCCCGGGAGCGAAGGTGTTACCGCAAAGCGGCGGTTCTGGGCCTAAGACCCTGGTGTTTTAAAAAGAAAAAAAAATGGGGGTCTTACAAGTGGTATCAAAGCGTTCAGTGCACAAAATGCATAAGATAGACGAC
This sequence comes from Platanthera zijinensis, assembly GCA_039513925.1. NCBI lineage: Eukaryota > Viridiplantae > Streptophyta > Magnoliopsida > Asparagales > Orchidaceae > Platanthera > Platanthera zijinensis. Next base: position 78,146,156 of record CM077081.1, read on the forward strand.
GTTGAGTGCACAGACTGCACTCAACGCCATCTTAAGTGGGCTGGATGGCGTTGAGTGAGCAGAGCTCACTCAACGCCATTATACTTAGAAAAAATTTTGGCGAAAATTTCAGCCTGTTTGCTGGTTCGGCTGACACGCCCGTGACATCAATCGACATGCCTGTGTCACCAATTGACACGCCCGTGTCACCCATTTGACACGCCCGTGTCAGTACTATTCCGTGTTATTGAAGAGAGAGAAAGTAAGGAGTTTATGCCATGCATGGCCTTGGAGGCCAAGGGCTTACTCTCTTGCTAGAATCACCTCCCCAGACCATGACAGCAACTAAGAGAGAGAAAGGAATAGTTTGGGACTCCTCTTTCCCCTCCCCAACAACCCCCATTCAATTCACTAAGACAAAGGGGCTTCAGCCAGCTGGTATGTGATTGGTTTGAGCCATGCTTATCATTCTTTCACCCCCTACCTACTGTAAGACCCCCTTTTTTTTCTTTTTAAAAACCCGGGGTCTTAGGCCCAGAATCGCCGCTTTGCGGTGACACCTTCAAGTCCTGAAGGGGGTCATCACCACAAGGCGCCGATTCTGCCGACCGATTCGATCACAGAAAAGGTAGCACAATAATTGAAGTAAGAGCAAGTCCACTGGAAATAAATCACATATATATATAAAACTCCACGAAGGGAGTGTCCACAGAATAACAATAATCAGAGTACTATAAAATGCGGGCTTATGCCCGGTACAAAATGTCCTCACTACAAGTCTCTCATGCGGAAGCAAAAATAGGAACTACTCAGGGTCGAGACTCACGGTCCCGGCTGTATGAACTCCGGAGCTAGACTGCCCCATCTCCAGGCGCACCGATCTCTGGGGCTGCTCCTCCATGCTGGGCTCCACGATCCCCTAAATGATGCGGTTCGAAAACCGTTAGTCATAAAGACTAAGCCCTATCATCCCCTACCCCTTCCCCCATGGCTCCTAAGTACCGAGCGGAGAGGAAGAAAGGGAAGGACATGAAGGTAGAGATTAATCAAGAAACAGATGGCAGCGGAACTAATCTAGCAATTCTATAATAATATGACAGAAAACAGAAAGTAAGAAAAGTAACCTTAACTTATGTGCGAAAGCGCATAAGCCAAGGGATCTTCTGCAAGGCTCCCATCGTATAGAGTGTCCCATACCACTTATACGTTGGGGTGACGGTTCTCAAACAACAACATGTATATATATATTGAAATTAACCTTTGATTTATAAACTTGCCCACACAAGCCTATAGACCAAGGGGTCGTTTAGCAGGTCCTAATGTATAAGCGTCCCATACCACTTATACTTTAGGTGTCAGGGTTAAATGAATCGATTATGCTATGACATGCATGTGGGTATGATGAAACATGCAAGTGCAACTCACACACCCGACTCTGTGCACACAGACCTTTAATTCCCCCTTTCGGAGCCGTTACCTCCCAGGATACCTCCGTAGTGGCGGACGGAAGCGGTGGGTTGGGCCTCGCCCACCTCAAAACCAGTAAAAGCACCACTGGTCTGACCTATCGTATGCCTCAACGCTTGGTGCACTAAGCGGACGCCTGCGTACTCTTGCCGGCTGGCGCACCGGACTTCTATTGGCGAAGTGCTAATCACCTCGCCGAGTCAACGATATCGGTGTCGGTGCAATCGAACTCCCCGATATCGAAAACCCACCACCTTAACTTTTCCCTTTTTTATGCACATGCAAGTTTAATCGTAAACACACAAAAACCGAGCCGAAGCCCCCGGACCAAAACGTCCGTCTCCAAACCAACCGAGCCGAAGCTCCCCGGACCAAAACGTCCGTCTCCAAACCAACTGAGCCGAAGCTCCCCGGACCAAAACGTCCGTCTCCAGACCAAACCGAGCTGAAGCTCCCATCAATCTTCTTGTGCAACCATTGTTTGTGAAAGGTGTAGCCCTAGTTACTAAGTTACTCTTGCCAGTTTGTTATTACAGTTTACGTTAGCCCAGGACTGCCCCTGGTATTCCCCGTGAAGGGCTCTCAAGGGGCACTAGGAACCAAGACGGCGGCATTACGGCCCGAAGTTCCCTTTCGCAAGGCACTTACTTTAATTGGTTTCTCACCTTACCTTTTTCCCTTTAAGAGTTACATTAAACTAAACCTAGGGTAGCTTGACTCTTCGCCCTCTCCACATGGAAAGACGGTCTTCCGCCATACCCGCGTAACACCTAATCTTCCAGCTACCATCAGTGCTAAACCAAACCTCATAGGGACTCACCTAGGCTACACGATAATCAAGATTACACGTAATTTACTTTTTCATCCAAATGCCACCATTTATTTATCGGGGGTCTATCCTAACAAGATTTGCCTAAATCCAAAATATTGGAATTTTCCTAATAAATCCGATAACTTATTTATTTATTCTTAAGGGTCTAATATCATCATTTTGAACATGAGGTATAACATTCTAGTTGATTCCAGCTATCACAAAATTAAGGTAAATAATAGTAGGCCTAAATATCAAGTTTCCAAAGTTTGATAGTTTTACAATGATTTTCAAGGGCCAAAACTTATTTAATCATTATTTCAGTTATTTCAAGCTTAATGAATAAACTACCTTAATTTGTCCTCCAAATAATTCAAATAAAATACAGGGTGCTGGTTTTATCATGAAAATAACTTTGACAGAATCCCATAATTTTCTTGCTGGTAATTAAATCATAATAAATCAAATACTAAATTACAATCTGACATGCTTTGTGAATGAAGTGCTATAACAGTAACTCTAAAAATTCCCAAATAATTCCCAGTGATATAAAAGGGCCTAAAAAAACTTAAGTTCCAACTATCATAATTTTCCAGCAATTGTACAAGCCCTAATTTATTTTTATGCTTAAAAGCCCATATTAAAACATTGTGAATGAACCTCTAAAATTTCTCAACATAAAATTCTATAAAAAATTCAGGGATCAATGTTCTACTAGTCAAGATCTAAATCCAGAATTTTAACTGATTATAATTAATTTAAAACTACCAAATAATTGAAACAACAAATCGGGCTAATAATCATTTAACACATGAAGTATAATATTTATTAATCATAAAATTCCAGGAAAATTACCATAAGTCTAAAACATCCTAAAACTCCCTCCTCCCGAGTTTCATTTAAAATAACTAAATTACATTTTTATCCTAATCCAAAATCTCAACTTTTGAGCTACTTAATTACCTCCAATTCCTCCACTATTTCAACCAGAGGGTTTTCCTCATATCATCCCCCTCTCCTCCAAATTTCAAGGGCATACAAGAGCTTTTGCTCTTATGTCCTTCACAAACCTCAAACTCCCACCCACTGGATTTGAGCCAATCTCTTAGGGTAAAATCCACCCTAATCCACACCATGTTACCCAAGAGGGTAGACATAGACTCAACAAATCAGTGGCCACAACATCAGCCTCTTTTGAGGAGATTTGTCCACTCCATTTCCAAACTCTTAGTGCACTTTTTACTAAAAGATGTCTCACTAATGCCTAGTTAAGGGTAGAAGGTCTCCCACCCAAAACTCCTCCAAATTAGTTGGAATTTTGTACAGATTTAGGTTTAATAGCCAGGGACCACTCACCAAAATTTGGGAGGGTTTGGAGGTCATTTGACCACTAAAATAAATTCCTCTAAGTTTATTAAATTAAAACAAAAATTTTAGGCAAAGTATCTCCAAAAATTCCCATTTTTGGTCTGCCTTTAGGTATTGCTAAGGTTAACCCCCTGCCCAATTTTCAGGTCATTTGGAGAAGGGACGAAGAGTGGGCATCCATTTTAATTTCTGCCCAACTCTAGGTACAGCCCCCACTAAGACGGGTTCTACGGCCGAACCGCTTAACCAAACGAGTTGAAACCAATTTTAAATTAAACTAGACTCGAAGGGCTACAACTTTCGTGACTGGTCATTTTTCCTAAAACGGCCTCTAAGCGCCTCATTTCGCAGCCTCAACATATACTCAGATAATATATCTTTCCTCTATGTATTATACACTTAATTTATAAATTATAAAATTGATTCTACTGTTCATCTTCTACATGAACCCGAAACCAGACTCAGAAAACCATTTTTCCTGTAACCTTTCCGTGATCTGTCGCCGGTAGTTCGGTCACTTCCCTGGCCAGCCACCACCACCACCTCCTCCGTTGAGGCGATGACTAGCGGTCGGCGGTGGTTTGGCCGCCGGAGGTGGCGGTTTCCGGCGAACTCAAGAATACATTTTTCATGGTTTTCCATGAAAACGACAGATGGGCCCGGCTCCGTTGAGCGCGAACTTCCTTTCTAAGAATCCTAAGATCTACCCATGAAAGAGAAGAAGCAGAGGAGGACCTTGTTCGCGGTTTGGAGGTGAGATGAACGACGGGGTGCCATGGCGCAGTGGTGGCGTAGGCGAACTTCTCCTACAGCAAGAACGAAGATCTGATCCGTTTGATTGAGCGTGTAAACTTCTCCTCTTGCTCCAAGTGGACTTTTATAAGTCAGCAAGTGGGGAGGTGAAAGGGTAAAGCCTTAATGGTCATGAAGGCTCCCCTTAATAATCTTTCGGTTATAGTGAAGGGATAGGAAACGGTGGAAGATGAACAGGTGTTTGCCAGGTCGATTCCTATTGGACCAACATTTCCTCCTTTATTGTATAATTACAGAAGGAAAAACAGCCCGTAATTACTCCTGGTGTAACTTCCCACACCAGCAATTATTACCACGTGTGTTAGAATAATTTCGGGCCTGAACCGTCGTTTCGGCCAATGTCACGGGCGTGACACTTAGGTCACGGGCGTGACAGGCCCGGGTGACAATTCTGAGGTCGACGATCGTCGAACTGAGATTGACGGTCGTCGAAGGGTGGTCACGCCCTAGGTCACGGGCGTGACACCTAGGTCACGGGCGTGACAGGCCCGAACGGCAATTCTGAGGTCGACGATCGTCGAACTGAGATCGACGGTCGTCGAAGGGTGGTCACGCCCTAGGTCACGGGCGTGACACCTAGGTCACGGGCGTGACAGGCCCGAGTCTCAATTTCGACGATCTCCTTACGGAGATCGACGATCGTCGAAGGAGTCACGCCCTAGGTCACGGGCGTGACACCTTGGTCACGGGCGTGACATGCCCGGGCTGCAAGTTCGACGATCGTCTCACGGAGATCGACAATCGTCGAAGGAGTCACGCCCTAGGTCAAGGGCGTGACACCTTGGTCACGGGCGTGACATTCCCGGGCTGCAAGTTCGACGATCGTCTCACGAAGATCGACGATCGTCGAAGTAGTCACGCCCTAAGTCACGGGCGTGACGGGTCGGTCACGGGCGTGACCAACCCGTGACCCGAAATCTCGTTCGATTTATTTCAATTTTTGGGCTTCCTAGGGTTCTGTCATGACCAACCGACTCCTAGGGGTCTAGCCAGAAATGGGATGTTACAAATCCCAATAAACAAAACAAAAATTTTATCCCCGAAATTGAGGTTGAGCCTACGGGGATTTCTATAGGAATAAATTAAACTTGTAACATCTCATACGATCTTTCTATTGGGTTCAGGCGACTATTCGTTTGATTAACGAAGACAACCTCCCCAATAAACAAAAGATTAGCCCCTACTTTCCTGCGCATGCCTAGGTTATCAATTTTCCTTATCTAGTCTTAACTGTCCAACACAAGAAGGCAATCTATAGTATACCGAGAGGTGGTGAGATGTACCTGACTGAACAACTCCGGGTATCTTTGCCTCATCAGGTCCTGCGGTTCCCAGGTGTGCTCCTCCTGACCGTGATTTCTCCACAGAACCTTGACTAAGGGGATCTTCTTGCGGCGCAAGATCCGTACTCCTTTGTCGTCGATCCGAACCGGCTCCAAGTGAACAGATCGGTCTGAAGCTACCGGCCCTTCGGTGGTAAAAATCCGCTGCTCCGGGCATAGTAGAGCCCTTCTCAGCGAAGAAATATGGAAGACGTCATGTAGAGCTGCCAGCTCTGGTGGCAACTCTAGCCTGTAGGCTAGGGGTCCGATCCGCTCCAGGATCCGGTAAGGGCCCATATACCTAGGGTTGAGCTTCTTCCTCCGACCGCGCACCCGTGAGATTCCGTGCATGGGCCGGATCTTCAAGAACACTCGATCCCCTACCCGAAACTCCACCTGACGATGCCGGGCATCATAGTATTTAGCCTGTCTGCTCTGCGCCTCCAACATCCTATCTCTGATCAGTCTCACCTGAGCCTCAGTGTCTTCAACAAAATCCGATCCCAACACCTTCGGATCCTCGTCTTGAACCCAAGAAAGCGGGGTCCTACATTTTCTTCCATACAAGGCTTCATAAGGTGCCATCCTGTTGCTGGACTGGTAGCTATTGTTATAGGAGAACTCGACCAACGGTAACATCTTCTCCCACGGCTCCCCTCGGTCCAGTATACACAGTCGTAGTAAATCCTCCAAGGTCCGGTTGGTGCGCTCTGTCTGCCCGTCCGTCTGAGGGTGGAAGGCCGTGCTAAAAGTCAACCGGGTGCCCAAATATGCCTGTACTGACCGCCACTCCCTGGATGTAAACCGTCCATCGCGGTCCGACACTATCGTCCGGGGCACGCCATGATATCGGATATACTGCTCCACGAACTTCCGCACAAGCACTCACACCGAGTCATCCTTCCTGATCGGTATAAAGCGGGCCACCTTCGTCAACCGATCAACAATCACCCAGATCGATTCGTTCCCCGTCCGAGACCGGGGAAGACCATGTATAAAATCCATAGCTATATCGTCAAATTTGCACTCCAGCACCGGTAGTGGCTGCAATAATCCTGCGGGGTTCCTGCACTCCGCCTTCACCAACTGACATGCCTTGCAATGGGTCACGAAGTACGTAATGTCCTTCTTCATGCCCGGCCAAAACATCGTCTTCTTCAGATCAGCGGTCATCTTTGTGATCCCCGGGTGCACAGAGTACCGGCTGCAATGCGCCTCCATCATAATATCCTCTCGGATCTGGCCTCCTGCGGGTATATATACTCTGCCTCTGAAATGTAGCAATCCATCTCTCAGGGAATAATCTCCTGTCGAACCTTCCTCCAAGGCTCGAAACATCGGCTCTGCCCATGCATCTGTCCTCTGTCCGTCCCGAATGCGATCCCGAATATCGTCTATGGCCACCATCGATGTCAGATACTCCCTATACAGCTCTGGATCATCCTCGGACACTAGGGATATCTGCATATCTCTGAATGACCGGACTAGCTCCATGGACATAACCTGGGGCCCAGCTTCGGAAGTGGCAGCTCTCCGACTCAATGCGTCGGCCACCATATTTGCCTTCCCTGGATGGTAGTGCATCTCATACTGATAGTCTGCTAAGAACTCCACCCAGCACCTCTTCCTGATATTCAGCTCCTTCTGAGTGTCCACGTATTTCAGGTTCTTGTGGTCGGAGTAGATGTCGCAGTGGACTCCATAAAGATAATGACGCTAGAACTTCAGAGCAAAAATGACCGCTCCCATCTCAAGGTCGTGCACTGGGTAGTTCTTCTCATGGGTCTTCAGCTGGCGGGAGGCATATGCTATGATGTGTCCGTTCTGCATCAGCACTGCTCCCATCCCCTGGTATGATGCGTCGGTGTACACCTGGAATCCTTCCTTTCCAGATGGAAGGGCCAGAATAGGGGCTGAGATGAGTCGGTCCTTCAGCTCTTAGAAAGTCGCCTGGCACTGCGGGGTCCAAACGAAAGGTGCCTCCTTCTTCGTCAAAGATGTGAGGGGGAGGGCAATCTGAGAGAACCCCTCCACGAACTTCCGGTAGTACCGGAAAGTCCCAAGAAACTTCGTACATCGGTGGCTGTCTTCAACTGCGGCCAATCTCGAACTGCCCGAATCTTTGCCGGATCCATTGCCAACCCGGCTCCGCTGATAATGTGGCCTAGGAAGGCCACCTCCTTCAACCAAAACTGACACTTGCTGAATTTTGCATAAGGGTGATGCTCCCGCAACCTCTCCAGAGTAAGTGCCAGATGTTGAGTGTGCTCCTCCTCCGTCCTAGAGTAGATCAGGATGTCGTCTATGAATACTATGACGAACACATCCAAGTAGGCCTCGAAAACCCGGTTCATGAGGCTCATGAACGCCGACGGTGCATTCGTGAGCCCGAAGGGCATCACGGTGAACTCATACAGGCCATATCTGCTACTGAAGGCCGTCTTTGGGATATCCTCCTCCTGGATCCGCAGCTGGTAGTATCCTGATCTCAAGTCCAGCTTCGAGAAATAATGGGCCCCCTCTAGCTGGTCGAACAATTCGTCTATCCGTGGGAGCGGATAGGTATTCCGGACGGTCAGCCTGTTTAGTGCTCGATAATCGATGCACAGGCGGAGTGTCCCATCCTTCTTCTTCACGAATAGGACCGGTGCTCCCCATGGCGAGGAACTCGGTCAAACAAACCCTGCCTCAACCAATTCCTGCAACTGAGTCCGAAACTCTGCCAACTCCTTTGGGGCCATTCGATAAGGGGCCCTTGATGCGGGCTTGGCCCCCGACACAAGCTGTATCTGAAAGTCCTGCTCTCGGTGTGGAGGTAGTCCTGGCAGTTTCTCTGGAAAGATGTCAGCGAAATCTCGCACCACCGGGATGTCTGTCACCGACTCCTTAACTTCCGCCATCTCAAATAGAATCTGATAGACCTCCTCTCCCTGCAGATGGGCCTTAACGGCCTGTACCGAAGATAAGAGTATACGAGAGATAGGTCTTATACCTTCGATGGTAATGAAAGAGTCCCCGTGTCTCACGGTGATCCTTTTCGCCTGGCAGTCAATCTGGGCATGGTTCCAGTGCAGCCATACCATGCCCAGGATCAGGTCGTAGTCCGTCAGCTTCAAAATCATCGCTGGAGCCTCGAACGCTTTTCCACCAATTTCTGCCTCCATATTACAGTGATCCGTGGTAAGGAGCTCAGATCCATCTGGTAGTCGCACCCTCATCCTCGAGCCTGTGAACCGCTCCACACCTTCCAGTCCTTCTACGAACGTCTCTGATACAAAGGAGAGAGTAGCTCCAGTATCGAACAGCGTGCGGGCAGGCTTGCCGCTGATGAAGACTATACCTGGGGTGATTAGATATCTTAGGGTTCTATAGTGAGTTTTACTTTCCTTGATAATCTATCTAGTGCGATTCAAAGTTTTAACCATTGAAAAGGAAAATCTATGAAAATTAAAGATGCATTGCAGCATACCTGCTATGACCTGCTCCGGATTCCGAGGCTACGCAAGGTCCAAGGCATATACCTGCTGCCTTTCCTGTCTACGATCTCCCCCCTGGTATCCACGACCGCGGCCGCGTCCTCGGCCTCCGTAATGCTGAGCTGGTGGGCCGCCCTGTGGTGCTGGAGGTGGTGCCCCCCTCATGGGGCAGTTCCTCCGAATGTGCCCAATTTGATGACAAAGGAAGCACTCTGGGGGGGGGGGATACGCCATTCCCCCGGGTCTCGGCATCTCCTGCATCCGAAGAGGTGGAGGGGCCAATATCACCTGTTCCCTCGGCTCCTGCCTCACGTCCTGGCGAGGCTGGTCCTCTGTCCTCCTCCCCTCTGGTACAGCACCTCGCCACTGGTCATTTCTACCTCTCCGTCCCTGATCCTCTGCTGGCCGTTTCCGGACCCGGGTGGCGTGCCAATCTGCCTCAATCCTTTTTGCCATCTCCAAAATCCGGGAGATGGGCCCGTCAGATACAAACAACAGAGCCTCCCTCAAGTCCTCCCGCAGGCCCTTATAGAACCTCCTAATATACCCTGCTTCGTCCAGCTGGTAGGAATCTGCGTATCGAGCCAGATGGTCGAACTCTCGATGATACTCCACCACGGTCCGGGTGCCCTGCTTCAGCTGTAAGAACCGCTCCTCCAAATCATCCCTGGCCGACTGCGGAACGAAATGCTCCAGCAGTGCGGCCCTAAACTCCTCCCAAGTAACCTCCACAACCTCCCTATCGGCAAATGTCGTGTCCAACAGCGTCTTCCACCACCTCTTTGCATGGGACTCCAGGCAAGAGACAACCAGAGCCACCCTCTCCTCCCAGGGACACCGTATCCCAGTCAGCATCTCATACATGATATCTAGCCACTCTTCCGTCCGAACCGCCGACTCTGTCCCCAAATAGGACGGGGGAGAAAGACCCCGGAAGATGCTCAGCCAATTGGCCCCCGGGTTTGGCTGCGGGGCCGGAACCTGCTGGGCCCTGAAAGCCTCTAGGATGGCTGTTAGAGTCTGTCCCATGTCTGACTGAAGGAAAGGAGTGGGGACCGGTGGGGGTGGTGCAACATCCTGAGCCTGTTGAACTCCACCTTGTGGCGTAGGCCGTGCTGGAGGCTGCGTAACAAAAACACATGCTGAGAAAACGTTCAAATATTACATAAAGGTGGACAATTTATATGTGATCCCCATATGGGCACACCACTGCTTCCGCTGCTTAGTTTGTCCCCAAACTAAACTCGAGCGGGGGTGACCCAGTGTTAGTGGACTACTACCTTTTCAGATCGATGTTTGCTCTGATACCACTTGTAAGACACCCTTTTTTTTTTCTTTTTTAAAACCCGGGGTCTTAGGCCCAGAATCGCCGCATTGCGGTGACACCTTCACGTCCTGAAGGGGGTCATCACCACAAGGCGCCGATTCTGTCGGCCGATTCGATCACAGAAAAGGTAGCACAATAATTGAAGTAAGAGCAAGTCCACTGGAAATAAATCACATATATATATAAAACTCCACGAAGGGAGTGTCCACAGAATAACAATAATCAGAGTACTATAAAATGCGGGCTTATGCCCGGTACAAAATGACCTCACTACAAGTCTCTCATGCGGAAGCAAAAACAGGAACTACTCAGGGTCGAGACTCACGGTCCCGGCTGTATGAACTTCGGAGCTAGACTGCCCCATCTCCAGGCGCACCGATCTCTGGGGCTGCTCCTCCATGCTGGGCTCCACGATCCCCTAAATGATGCGGTTCGAAAACCGTTAGTCATAAAGACTAAGCCCTATCATCCCCTACCCCTTCCCCCATGGCTCCTAAGTACCGAGCGGAGAGGAAGAAAGGGAAGGACATGAAGGTAGAGATTAATCAAGAAACAGATGGCAGCGGAACTAATCTAGCAATTCTATAATAATATGACAGAAAACAGAAAGTAAGAAAAGTAACCTTAACTTATGTGCGAAAGCGCATAAGCCAAGGGATCTTTTGCAAGGATCCCATCGTATAGAGTGTCCCATACCACTTATACGTTGGGGTGATGGTTCTCAAACAACAACATGTATATATATATTGAAATTAACCTTTGATTTATAAACTTGCCCACACAAGCCTATAGACCAAGGGGTCATTTAGCAGGTCCTAATGTATAAGCGTCCCATACCACTTATACTTTAGGTGTCAGGGTTAAATGATTCGATTATGCTATGACATGCATGTGGGTATGATGAAACATGCAAGTGCAACTCACACACCCGACTCTGTGCACACAGACCTTTAGTTCCCCCTTTCGGAGCCGTTACCTCCCAGGATACCTCCGTAGTGGCGGACGGAAGCGGGGGGTTGGGCCTCGCCCACCTCAAAACCAGTAAAAGCACCACTGGTCTGACCTATCGTACGCCTCAATGCTTGGTGCACTAAGCGGACGCCTGCGTACTCTTGCCGGCTGGCGCACTGGACTTTTGTTGGCGAAGTGCTAATCACCTCGCCGAGTCAACAATATCGGTGTCGGTGCAATCGTACTCCCCGATATCGAAAACCCACCACCTTAACTTTTTCCTATTTTATGCACATGCAAGTTTAATCGTAAACACACAAAAACTGAGCCGAAGCCCCCGGACCAAAACGTCCGTCTCCAAACCAACCGAGCCGATGCTCCCCGGACCAAAACGTCCGTCTCCAAACCAACCGAGCCGAAGCTTCCCGGACCAAAACGTCCGTCTCCAAACCAACCGAGCCGAAGCTCCCCGGACCAAAACGTCTGTCTCCAGACCAAACCGAGCCGAAGCTCCCATCAATCTTCCTGTGCCAACAGTGTTTGTGAAAGGTGTAGCCCTAGTTACTAAGTTACTCTTGTCAGTTTGTTATTACAGTTTACGTTAGCCCAGGACTGCCCCCGGTATTCCCCGTGAAGGGCACTCAAGGGGCACTAGGAACCAAGACGGCGGCATTACGGCCCGAAGTTCCCTTTCGCAAGGCACTTACTTTAATTGGTTTCTCACCTTACCTTTTTCCCTTTAAGAGTTACATTAAACTAAACCTAGGGTAGCTTGACTCTTCACCCTCTCCACACGGAAAGACGGTCTTCCGCCATACCCGCGTAACACCTAATCTTCTAGCTACCATCAGTGCTAAACCAAACCTCCTAGGGACTCACCTAGGCTACACGATAATCAAGATTACACGTAATTTACTTTTTCATCCAAATGCCACCATTTATTTATCGGTGGTCTATCCTAACAAGATTTGCCTAAATCCAAAATATTGGAATTTATCCAATAAATCCGATAACTTATTTATTTATTCTTAAGGGTCTAATATCATCATTTTGAACATGAGGTATAACATTCTAGTTGATTCCAGCTATCAAAAAATTAAGGTAAATAATAGTAGGCCTAAACATCAAGTTTCCAAAGTTTGATAGTTTTACAATGATTTTCAAGGGCCTAAACTTATTTAATCATTATTTCAGTTATTTCAAGCTTAATGAATAAACTACCTTAATTTGTCCTCCAAATAATTCAAATAAAATACAGGGTGCTGGTTTTATCATGAAAATAACTTTGACAGAATCCCATAATTTTCTTGCTGGTAATTAAATCATAATAAATCAAATACTAAATTATAATCTGACATGCTTTGTGAATGAAGTGCTATAACAGTAACTCTAAAAATTCCCAAATAATTCCCAGTGATATAAAAGGGCCTAAAAAAACTTAAGTTCCAACTATCATAATTTTCCAGCAATTGTACAAGCCCTAATTTATTTTTATGCTCAAAAGCCCATATTAAAACATTGTGAATGAACCTCTAAAATTTCTCAACATAAAATTCTATAAAAAATTCAGGGATCAATGTTCTACTAGTCAAGATCTAAATCAAGAATTTTAACTGATTATAATTAATTTAAAACTTCCAAATAATTGAAACAATAAATCGGGCTAATAATCATTTAACACATGAAGTATAATATTTATTAATCATAAAATTCCAGGAAAATTACCATAAGTCTAAAACATCCTAAAACTCCCTCCTCCCGAGTTTCATAATTTTTGGATTAGATTTAGTGCTTAAAATAACTAAATTACATTTTTATCCTAATCCAAAATCTCAACTTTTGAGGTACCTAATTACCTCTAATTCCTCCACTATTTCAACCAGAGGGTTTTCCTCATATCATCCCCCTCTCCTCCAAATTTCAAGGGCATACAAGAGCTTTTGCTCCTATGTCCTTCACAAACCTCAAACTCCCACCCACTGGATTTGAGCCAATCTCTTAGGGTAAAATCCACCCTAATCCACACCATGTTACCCAAGAGGGTAGACATAGACTCAACAAATCAGTGGCCACAACATCAGCCTCTTTTGAGGAGATTTGTCCACTCCATTTCCAAACTCTTAGTGCACTTTTTACTAAAAGATGTCTCACTAATGCCTAGTTAAGGGTAGAAGTTCTCCCACCCAAAACTCCTCCAAATCAGTTGGAATTTTGTACAGACCTAGGTTTAATAGCCAGGGACCACTCACCAAAATTTGGGAGGGTTTGGAGGTCATTTGACCACTAAAATAAATTCCTCTAAGTTTATTAAATTAAAACAAAAACTTTAGGCAAAGTATCTCCAAAAATTCCCATTTTTGATCTACCTTTAGGTATTGCTAAGGTTAACCCCCTGCCCAAATTTCAGGTCATTTGGACAAGGGATGAAGAGTGGGCATCCATTTTAATTTCTGCCCAACTCTAGGTACAGCCCCCACTAAGACGGGTGCTGCGGCCGAACCGCTTAACCAAACGAGTTGAAACCAATTTTATATTAAACTAGACTCGAAGGGCTACAACTTTCGTGACTGGTCATTTTTCCTAAAACGGCCTCTAAGCGCCACATTTCGCAGCCTCAACATATACTCAGATAATATATCTTTCCTCTGTATTATACACTTAATTTATAAATTATAAAATTGATTCTACTGTTCATCTTCTACATGAACCCGAAACCAGACTCAGAAAACCATTCTCCTGTAACCTTTCCGTGATCCGTCGCCGGCAGTTCGGTCACTTCCCTGGCCAGCCACCACCACCACCTCCTCCGTTGAGGCGATGGCTAGCGGTCGGCGGTGGTTTGGCCGCCGGAGGTGGCGGTTTCCGGCGAACTCAAGAATACATTTTTCATGGTTTTCCATGAAAACGAGAGATAGGCCTGGCTCCGTTGAGCGCGAATTTCCTTTCTAAGAATCCTAAGATCTACCCATGAAAGAGAAGAAGCAGAGGAGGATCTTGTTCGCGGTTTGGAGGCGAGATGAACGACGGGGTGCCATGACGCAGTGGTGGCGTAGCCGAACTTCTCCTACAGCAAGAACAAAGATCTGATCCATTTGATTGAGCGTGTAAACTTCTCCTCTTGCTCCAAGTGGACTTTTATAAGTCAGCAAGTGGGGAGGTGAAAGGGTAAAGCCTTAATGGTCATGAAGGCTCCCCTTAATAATCTTTCGGTTACAGTGAAGGGATAGGAAACGGTGGAAGACGAACATGTGTTTGCCAGGTCGATTCCTATTGGACCAACATTTCCTCCTTTATTGTATAATTACAGAAGGAAAAACAGCCCGTAATTACTCCTGGTGTAACTTCCCACACCAGCAATTATTACCACGCGTGTTAGAATAATTTCGGGCCTGAACCGTCGTTTCGGCCAATGTCATGGGTGTGACACTTAGGTCACGAGTGTGACAGGCCCGGGTGACAATTCTGAGGTTGATGATCGTCGAACTGAGATCGACGGTCGTCGAAGGGTGGTCACGCCCTAGGTCACGGGCGTGACACCTAGGTCACGGGCGTGACAGGCCCGAACGACAATTCTGAGGTCGACGATCGTCGAACTGAGATCGACGGTCGTCGAAGGGTGGTCACGCCCTAGGTCATGGGCGTGACACCTAGGTCACGGGCGTGACAGGACCGAGTCTCAATTTCGACGATCTCCTTACGGAGATCGACGATCGTCGAAGGAGTCACGCCCTAGGTCACGGGCGTGAGACCTTGGTCACGGGCGTGACATGCCCGGGCTGCAAGTTCGACGATCATCTCATGGAGATCGACGATCGTCGAAGGAGTCACGCCCTAGGTCACGGGCGTGACACCTTGGTCACAGGCGTGACATGCCCGGGCTGCAAGTTCGACGATCGTCTCACGGAGATCGACGATCGTCGAAGTAGTCACGCCCTAAGTCACGGGCGTGACGGGTCGGTCATGGGCGTGACCAACCCGTGACCCGAAATCTCGATCGATTTATTTCAATTTTTGGGCTTCCTAGGGTTCTGTCACGACCAACCGACTCCTAGGGGTCTAGCCAGAAATGGGATGTTACAAATCCCAATAAACAAAACAAAAATTTCGTCCCCGAAATTGAGGTTGAGCCTACAGAGATTTCTATCGGAATAAATTAAACTTGTAACATCCCATACGATCTTTCTATTGGGTTCAGGCGACTATTCGTTTGATAAACGAAGACAACCTCCCCAATAAACAAAAGATTAGCCCCTACTTTCCTGCGCATGCCTAGGTTATCAATTTTCCTTATCTAGTCTTAACTGTCCAACACAAGAAGGCAATCTATAGTATACCGAGAGGTGGTGAGATGTACCTGACTGAACAACTCCGGGTATCTTTGCCTCATCAGGTCCTGCGGTTCCCAGGTGTGCTCCTCCTGACCGTGATTTCTCCACAGAACCTTGACTAAGGGGATCTTCTTGCGGCGCAAGATCCGTACTCCTTTGTCATCGATCCGAACCGGATCCAAGTGAACAGATCGGTCTGAAGCTACCGGCCCTTCGGTGGTCAAAATCCGCTGCTCCGGGCGTAGTAGAGCCCTTCTCAGCGAAGAAATGTGGAAGACGTCGTGTAGAGCTGCCTAGGCCTCCATACGCCTCAACGATAAGAACACAACAGCGGAGCTCACATGCGTACTACGGCTAAGAAGGGGTCTTGGGTAGATGTGCACCAAGAACACATCCCAACCTCGGAATCGCACGAGGCGCAAGCCCAACCGTTCTCATGGCGCGGAGGAGACCTCGGGTTATGGACACCAAGTGTTTAGCCCTATCGCCCAAGGTCTAACTATTGTCTCCCATCGGTGTGACGACTGGCGAGCCCGTAGACCTGCCACATTCATTATCTCAGTATCGCGACACATCGAGTCGTCGCACACCACATGCACCATCACAACTCACTCGATGCTACCCGTAGGGAGACTACATCTATAAGCATCGGTTATCAACAAAACCCATTAGGCTCGGATCACGGTTACAAAATACTCTCCCAATAAAGTTCATCACAATCACAACTATCTATTCAGTCGATCACCTGAATTCATCACATGATATCGATAGCTATATTCTACAACCAAGCTCAACCTCCATTGATCACTAGCAATCCTATCTCGATTCACATCACCATTAACCTAGATGGCTACCAATGTTAAGCACAACATTCATAAGTTTAATTATATCATCATGATTAAGGGAGCCAAAGGATATAAATTGCACATCATACTTTCACAAGAGTACACTTAACCATGAGTTAACATGAGCATTATTATTGTATAGCCTGACACTAAAGCTGGAATTCTAGGAGATACAGGAATCCTCTATAAACGCTCAACCCCTTGTTAGAAAGGTATTCGCGAGGGCTAAGACTTTCATGTTGAGTCAAAAACCCAGATCTGGTCGCATCACACCAGAAATTTGACTCGAAGTCTACTGCGTACAGGATACATATTTCCTGGACATAATTTTCCCCCAATCGCAGCAGACTCGAACAGACTTTCCTGTGGCTACAAGTATCTCCTGGAAATGTGCAACCACTCGTTGGAAAGGTATTTTCGAGGGCTATGACTTTTATGTTGAGTCGAAAACCCAGATATGAGCAAAACTCCTCCGAAACTTGCAGCGAAGATCGCTGCGTGCAGAAATCAGATTTCTGCACGCATCTTAAGGTGAGATGAATGGCATCCGTTCATCTTCCTCCTTGCACCGATCTCCCAAAAACTTCTCCAGAAACTTTGTCCACCCTTATTCACCCTCACAAAGCCGTACTTCTCCACGAATCACTCTCTCATCTTCACTTTGAATGATGAAGAGGTTGAAGAAGACTAAAGCCTAGAAAACAACTTAGGCATGACTTTCCCTAAGAAATCTCTTCCTCACCATCAAGACTCTATGGAGTCGATGTCTCTCCTAGAATATTAACTACAGATCTAGCACCAAGGGAGAGGGGAGAAAGCTCACCAGATGTCCATGCATATTACCCAATAGTCGTGCATGCGGCATGTGCACATTGCTCCATCGTTCGCGGCCATGGTGATATCTCGCTGATCTTAACCTCATGAAACAGTTGCGAAGGAGTCGGCCTTGGGGAGTGAGTCTCTTTCCAACGGATAGATCTCAAACTTGTTGATCTTCTATACCCCATGATTTGTCCAAAAGTTATTATAAGTGCAGTTTCTACTTGCATAGGAAACAGCCGCTAATAAACTCAAGATTTGGCCCGATTCAGTGGATTTGGAGGCTAGATGGAGAAGATCTCGCCAGCTGGAGCTTAGCAAGGAGGGAGTTGCTCGGTTTTGCCGGAGGAGATGGTGGTTTTCGGTCATGAGGGATTTCATCGTTAGAGCGGAGATGGCCGGAGTGAATCTCATAGAAGATGGAGGCTGGATCTCGGACCTTATAGAGGGGCAGTCATGGAGGAAGCTTGGAGCACCGGCCATGGAGGAAAGGGATCTAGAGAGCTCGCCGGGAATGGAGAGGGAGGAGGGTGACGACGGGCTGCTGGATCGAGATTCTGGAAGAAATGGAGGAGATCTAACTTTCCATGTTCAGATCTGGACTGGAAAAAGAGTTTGCCGGAGGAAAGTGTCACCGGAGCTAAGGGAGGAGGTCTCGGCCATGGAGTAGCTGTAGAGAGATAGAGAAAGGGAGAGAGAAAAGGAAACTCTGCCATGAGCGTAGACGTCGGGGGGCTACTGGGAGGAAGAGGGCACAGGTGAGTGATTTTTAACCTAAATTTTACTTATATACATAGTATATTTAAAATGAATATTAATATTATTATTATTTAAGTTTTTTGTTCAAGTGCCAATACAAAACTCTAGAGGACACAAAAACTGTCCCGAATGGGCTCGTTACGATCGTCTCGCCGATACACACGTAACGATATGAGCCATGATACATTTCAAGTTTGATTGCTCAAATTATGCTCTCCGAAGCATTTGCGGACAATTTACTTAAACTTTAAGTTTGTCCAAATGACGTCGAAATCGTGAACGGATGACTCTGTTGGACTTGTAATATCATTATGAATCTGATAAAACAATTTGAGATCATGTCCAAGGCCGTTATGTAATGACACAAGTCACTCGGGGGGTCTAGCTCTAATTGGGATGTTACAAATCCAATAAACGAAGAAACAATTTCGTCCCCAAAATTTTGGTTGGGGCATCGAGGATTTTTTGGATGAGAGTAAAACATACCTATCATGTACCGTTATGGATACTTCACCCATAATAATTTCAAGCTCATATATACATTCTCAATCGTCACAATTTGTACATAGAATCTAGACTGTATGAGCACCTCCTATCTTGTAAGACACGGACTAATAGTGATACGCACTATTTCAGAATAACTACATTTGTTTAAGCTGATTCAGTTTTGATTTAAATTCAATTACATAAACTACAAGAAGGTATTCCGCGAGGACATAATGAGTACGACATCATGCAGGCTACTTATTTATAAAACCACGATGCATTAGGCTACCGCTATCAACTTCTCTACCATAGTACATGTTCCATGAACCAACAAAATGTCAAATCAACAACTCCTTTATACCGTACAGGACTTGATCTCAAAGCACTAGATCCCTAATGCAAGTGTCATTATCGATTTCCTTGCACCAATATCTTCCATGTCTGTCATGAGTCTCCAACACACACCTCGATAATCTTATATAGCTTATAATATCATCACATTATATATATAGACCAGCGCATTGACGCAACCATTGTGAATTCATGATTACTAGAGACTACATTTAGAATATCAACATTCATCTTAAAACAATAAGTCTGAGAAGGTGGATTAGCCAACAAGGCTTCTATATGGGTTTTGTGTACATATAAAGTATCTTGAGTAAAATCTACTCATCACTTATTCACACCTTACAAAGTTCAATATACATCTCGTGATTTCACATGGTCTAAAAATTTCTCATCATACTTATAATGTAGTTGCTTGAATTTGTTAACTAACCTACGTTGCAAAAGCTTAGCACAATGAGTGTTCTGATTTTGATCCATTTATCCTTAATTTGTCAATGTTTTTGTAAACCTACCTCTTTGATCAACAATCAATACAACTCCAACTTAACAAATTCCAGGGCGTCCCCCAAAATTGTCATGCGGTCATCAGACCAACCATTGATCACTGAGAGGTATTACAACACTATAAAAAAAATATTTAAGTTTTCATTCAACTATACTCTCGGTCTAAAAGTTAAGGAGTTTAAAACAGCTAATCGAGTTAACTGATTATGATAGTTTCTCATTAGTGTGTGTCCGTCATAAGAGAAAGATAACCTAAATGAATCAACATTCTGACATAACCACCAGAGATCAAAATCATCTGAGTGCTCGTTGTGTTGTCAGTGCACTAACAACACAGGAAAGCTTTTTGGTGGGCAAATCAAAATATTGATTATAATGATTATATTTCATCAATAATTTATATGAGTTCAAAGTTCCCCAATACGACAAAGAGGAATAAACCTGGGATCAAATGAGATAATTTATTTATTTATTTTCTCCAAGGAGCACATGAGTTTGTAAGGTGCTGGACTACCAATAGAACAAAGAGGCACAAACCCGGGATCAAATGAAGGTAAATTGAACTTAGATTCGTTGAGAGTGTGTGTGAAAAGTCAAAATTAATTATGAAGACTTTGACACTTACACCTTCAAATAAAAATTCCACTAGATTTGTTTGAAGTTATGTTATGCCTAGGAAAATTGAATACTACCGAACCCATAATCATTAATATGTTATCTTCACAAGCATGCGATTTCTATATGACGGGTATATCTTCAAGCCCCTAACTAATATTATCCAATTCATCATTGATTACACTTTAGATCTAAAATCTCTTATGTCCAAAAGTCCTTATACACATGAGATTAGTATTCATATATTCAAATAATAATTAGACACCACTTTCAAAATCATATCATGATGTTAACTTTTGCAATATTGGTTCTTCTAATACACTTCATCATGATCCAAATAATATTTAGTATAACAATGTCAACATGCCCCAGATAAATACAATTTTCCTCCGTGACAAAAATCCTCATTGTTTTGTACATGTAACAACTTGCGAATTTTATAAACTTGGTCAAGTTCTTTATCTCCCTCAAATACGCATGAGTAGTCAATCAATACAATCAATTTTATCCATATGAAATTGAGCATTTAATATGGCTGGTCACAAGGTCAAACGGTTCATCGTCTTTAAAGTTCAAAAAGTTACGTCATTAAACTTCAGATTATATGTCCAGTAATAATTGTATTATTGAATAACAATTATTAACTAAAGCCACTAAATTTAGGGAAATCGTGCTCCTCCAATAATTACACCCAATTTTGGAGCACTTCCTATGGTGGATATGATGGTAGATATCAAGTTTCACATCCTTTGGGTAATTGTCCAGAGAAGAGTTCAACGTATAAGTTTCTGTTATCCGCACCTCAAGTACGTGTGACCTCTTTCTAGGTCAAAACATTAAGGATGATTATTAATATGAATCTCTATTCCAAATGCGATAATATCTTAATCACCGATCAAATATAATCAGCATCGCTCGCGTAATATTTGAATAAACAAAACATTGATATCATACGTTTGTGACATGTCATTTTCAAAGTATGATCTAGGGGAAACCCCAGTTGATACATAACTAGCCCAATAAACGAAGAGATAAGCCCCAGTGCATCCTGGGCTGAGTTTCTTCCACCACTAACGTGGTACGTTCATCTCATGTAAGCGCACAATCCTAAGTGGCATATAGTCCTTGACTTGGCGTTCATACATTATAAATCCTTGTATCGAAGCACCTCTATATCAGCCCTTGAGAAATATTTATATAATACAAGTTCTAGCTCCTCAATGCAACCTTTTACAACAATCTTTAATGGGTCGACATGTTTCCGACCCCAAAATGGTCACCTTCTAGACTCACGGTCTTATTTGACGTAAACTATAGTGGGGAGCACCACATCATGGGTACGAACATCAAACTTATAAGTCTCATTCTATTTCAATAGTAGATTATAAGTAATACTTCTCCTCAAGATGCTCCCAACTTCCCAATAAGTTATATGAGGATAACCGGGTGTAAGACTTGGATAATTATATTTGCATTCAACTCTATCATTTTGGTCATTCTCATGAATCTTACTACCTGGACATACCATACCCGAGGTCAGTTTTAAACTAAGGTACGACATAAAGTGTCTTGGTCAGCCAAATACGGGTGTTATCCTAGTTAGGTTGGCACTATATCTAAGGGTTAGTGGACATACTTAATGTGAATCTCACATGGGCACACCACTGCTTCCGCTAAGTCAGTTTGTCCCCAAACTGAATAATCAAACGGGGGTGGCACCATTGATCAATGACTTCTTTTGTTCAGGATCGTTGCAATCTGATACCATTTGTAAGACCCCCCTCCCGGAACACAAGACACGGCCGAGGGGAGTCTTATGCCCAGAACAGCCGCCTTGCAGTAGCATCAGCACACAGGCTGACCTGTACCACAAGACGCCTATTCTACCGGCTAGTCTCAAATATCATACTGCAAACCCATCAATAAAATAATAAACACAGAAGTCATGATCCACATAAAGTAAAAAGTCCAGAAAAGCAGGAAGATACACAAAGGGTCCTGAAAATATTAGAGTATATAAAAACTTTGCCCAAACGGGCTACATTATGAGTCTCTCAAAACTCACATCAGTCACCGACGGCAACGACGGTACCATCACATCAGGCTCTATCGTTCTAGCCTGACTTCCCTCCTACATAACCTGCTGTTGCTCTGTTTGCGGGGTTTCCTCCTAAAAAGGAAGACGTAACAACCGTTAGTCATAAAGACTAAGTGGCTTCACATCCGCTCCACCGGCGACTCCTCGACACCGGGCGAAGAAAGGAAACAAGTACAATATGTA
This sequence comes from Platanthera zijinensis, assembly GCA_039513925.1. Taxonomy (NCBI): domain Eukaryota; kingdom Viridiplantae; phylum Streptophyta; class Magnoliopsida; order Asparagales; family Orchidaceae; genus Platanthera; species Platanthera zijinensis. Next base: position 78,168,658 of record CM077081.1, read on the forward strand.
TATATAAAGCATGAGTAATCAAGCAGGTGACAAGGAACAGGTAAGAATAATATATGTAAAAAGTAAGCTAGCAGTTCTATTAAATCTAATAATAAATCAGCAAGTAATCTACAACATGAACAGTAACTTAACTTATAAGAGTGCCCATACAAACTTATAAGTTAAGGTTCGGCTTAACAGAAAAGTAACTCATCGTATAAGAGTGCCCATACAAACTTATACGATAAGGATCTTGTATATGATATGAATGCTATGCAATGATCGACCCATGGTCACACACATGCAAGTTGCTATGTCGACACAGACTTGAAGATCCCACTTTTCGAGAAGGTAGCTAACCTCTCAGGCGTCAACCGTCGTGGCCAGACGGTGACAATGGAGCGGGCGTCTCCACTACTAGGTGGTATCCACACTACCTATCCTAGGCCTCCGTACGCCTCAACGCTAAGAACACAACAGCGGAGCTCACATGCATACTACGGCTCAGAAGGGGTCTTGGGTAGATGTGCACCAAGAACACAGCCCAACCTGGCCTTTGATATCGAATCGAAAGGAACCTCGGAATCGCACGAGGCGCAAGCCCAAACGTTCTCATGGAGTGGAGGAGACCTCGGGTTATGGACACCAAGTGTCTAGCCCTACCGCCCAAGGTCTAACTATTGGCTCCCATCGGTGTGACGACTGGTGAGCCCGTAGACCTGCCACATTCATTATCTTAGTATCGCGATACATCGAGTCGTCGCACACCACATGCACCATCACAACTCACTCGATGCTACCCGTAGGGAGAATACATCTCTAAGCATCGATAATCAACAAAACCCATTAGGCTCGGATCACGGTTACAAAATACTCTCCCAATAAAGTTCATCACAATCACAACTACCTATTCAGTCGATCACCTCAATTCATCACATGATAGCTATATTCTACAACCAAGCTCAACCTCCATTGATCACTAGCCATCCTATCTCGATTCACATCACCATTAACCTAGATGGCTATCAATGTTAAGCACAACATTCATAAGTTTAATTATAGCATCATGATTATGGGAGCCAAAGGATATAAATTGCACATCATACTTTCACAAGAGTACACTTAACCATGAGTTAACATGAGCATTATTATTGTATAGCCTGCCACCAAAACTAGAATTCCAGGAGCTACAGGAATCCTATATAAACGCTCAACCCCTCGTTGGAAAGGTATTTGCGAGGGATACGACTTTCATGTTGAGTCAAAAACCCAAATCTGGTCGTATCACACCAGAAATTCGACTCGAAGTCTGCTGCGTACAGGATACAGATTTCCTGGACATAATTTTCCCCCAATCGCATCAGACTCGAACGGACTTTCCTGTGGCTACAGGTATTGCCTGGAAACGTGCAACCACTTGTTAGAAAGGTATTTTTGAGGGCTACGACTTTTATGTTGAGTCGAAAACCCAGATATGAGCAAAACTCCTCCGAAACTTGCGGCGAAGATATCTGCATGCAAAAATCAGATTTCTGCACGCATCTTAAGGTGAGATGAATGGCATCCGTTCATCTTCCTCCTTGCACCGATCTCCCAAAAACTTCTCCAGAAACTTCATCCACCCTTATTCACCCTCACAAAGCCGTAATTCTCCACGAATCACTCTCTCATCTTCACTTTGAATGATGAAGAGGTTGAAGAAGACTAAAGCCTAGAAAACAACCTAGGCATGGCTTTCCCTAAGAAATCTCTTCCTCACCATCAAGACTCTATGGAGTCGATGTCTCTCCTAGAATATTAACTACAGATTTAGCACCAAGGGAGAGGGGAGAAAGATCACCAGATGTCCATGCATACTACCCAATAGCCGTGCATGCGGCATGTGCACATTGCTCCATCGTTCGCGGCCATGGTGATATCTCGCTGATCTTAACCTCATGAAACAGTTGCCGAAGGAGTTGGCCTTGGGGAGTGAGTCTCTTTGAAATGGATAGATCTCAAACTTGCTGATCTTCTATACCCCATGATTTGTCCAAAAGTTATTTTAAGTGCAGTTTCTACTTGCATAGGAAACAGCCGCTAATAAACTCAAGATCTGGCTCGATTCAGTGGATTTGGAGGCTAGATAGAGAAGATCTCGCTAGCTGGAGCTTAGAAAGGAGGGAGTTGCTCGGTTTCGCCGGAGGAGATGGTGGTTTTCGGTCATGAGGGATTTCATCGTTAGAGCGGAGATGGTCGGAGTGAATCTCATAGAAGATGGAGGCTGGATCTCGGACCTTATAGAGGGGCAGTCATGGAGGAAGCTTGGAGCACCGGCCATGGAGGAGAGGGATCTAGAGAGTTCTCCGGGAATGGAGAGGGAGGAGGGTGATGACGGGCTGCTGGATCGGGATTCTGGAAGAAATGGAGGAGATCTAACTTTCCATGTTCAGATCTGGACTGGAAAAAGAGTTTGCCGGAGGAAAGTGTCACCGGAGCTAGGGGAGGAGGTCTCGGCCATGGAGTAGCTGTAGAGAGATAGAGAAAGGGAGAGAGAAAAGGAAACTCTGCCATGAGCGTAGACGACGGGGGGCTACTGGGAGGAAGAGGGCACAGGTAAGTGATTTTTAACCTAAATTTTACTTATATACATAGTATATTTAATATTAATATTATTATTATTATTTAAGTTTTATGTTCAAGTGCCAATATAAAACTCTAGAGGACATGAAAACTGTCCCGAATGGGCTCGTTACGATCGTCTCGCCGATACACACGTAATGATATGAGCCATGATACATTTCAAGTTTGATTGCTCAAATTATGCTCTCCGAAGCATTTGCAGACAATTTACTTAAACTTTAAGTTTGTCCAAATGACGTCGAAATCATGAACGGATGACTCTGTTGGACTTGTAATATCATTATGAATCTGATAAAACAATTTGAGATCATGTCCAAGGCCGTTATGTAATGACACAAGTCACTCGGGGGGTTTAGCTCTAATTGGGATGTTACACTCAAACCCTAAGGAAGGGCCCTTGGGTGTTGTGAAGGGCATAGGGGCAAATTCACTTGTGTGACCTTGTAACTCAGTGGAGTTGAAGGTAATAAAACCTAAGTCCTCTGGTAGGAATCTTAGAAAATTTGGAGGTAGGTAGACACCTCAAAACCCTAACCCTAGTTTTAGGATAGAAACTCAATTATAGAAACACAGCCATAAAATCTTAGTTAAAAGTTGTGAAACTTGGGTATAGTAGGTTTTAGTCTAGGTAGAACCCTTACAAATTTTAGTAGAATTTTGTGGGTTATATTTCTAGTACTTTATTTGTTAGGTATTAATTTGCCCAAACTGGTGTTTTAATTATTTTGATTACTCTGTTCATTTGAATCTAATGAAACTTGTTCAGCAGATGATTTAGCTCTCAATGAATATTTCTGAATTTTGTTACCAATTTTTAGTAGATTATATTTAGTACTTCATTCACAAGTTCCAAAAGGGCAATTATTGTCAATAAATCATTTAGAGCAAATTACCTACTGTAAAATTATGAAACCTGGTCACTGATGTTTCCAGATCAATATTTAGTTATAGGATTTTATTCATGATTTTTGGGAGAATATTTACAATACTTGCTTTACAAACATAACCTTTTGAGATTTTTGTAATTATTTATTCTAAAGCTCTATTCCCATTGAAGAATTATGAAATTTGGCCACTGATGTTTTTAGGACAGTATCTGCTCTAGAAGATTAATAAAGAATTTTTGGATGAGTATTTATTGCACTTACTTTATTAATGAAAGGAAAAATGATTTACCCTCAAAATTAAATTAGAGTCCTTAAATACTGGAAAAATTGATATATCTTGGACTTACTGATAAATTATTGTTTAGAAATTATCATGATTTTATGAAGATTTATTCATATCTAAAAAGTGCACTTTATGTTCAATTGGTAGCTCTTGGAACCCTTAAGAAAATTAATTAAATATCAAAATAATTAGGAAAATTATAATCTTCTGGATTTAGTCTATTTGTGTCATGATAAGTCTCCAGTAAATAATTTAGGGCATTTGGATGATTATTTAGATTATCTTCTATCCGGTCCGACGTATAACCTAAGTTGGCCTGCACTTAACAAATCATTAAAGTTACAATAGGATATGATTTGGGATAGTTGTTGGAGTTAGTCATTTTGCTGGGTCGGATAGATGTAGATGATTTCACCATAGAAGGATGGGAGGGGTAGTGAGAAGTGGTTTGGCTAGAGTGTAGAGGTGCTTGGGTTTAACGAAAGATCGTCTTTTCCGAAGAGAGGAAGGTTAAAAATCACACTAGGTTAGTCTATCATAACACGAGGAAGTAATGGGTAAGGGAATCAACCAATAATAATAAGTACCTTGCAAAAGGGAACGATGGGCGTAATCCCATCATAGTTCCTAGTGCCCCTTGAGAGCCCTTCACAGGAAATATCGGGGGCAGTCCTAGGTTAACGTAAACTGTATTAACAAACTGAAAAGAGTGACCTGGTAATTAGAATCTCACATTTCACAAACACTGTTAGCACAAGAAGATTGTTGGGAGCTTCAGCTCGATTTGTTAAGAGGCGGACGGAATGGTCCGGGGAGCTTCGACTCGATTTGTTAAGAGACGGACAGAATGGTCTGAGGAGCTTCGGTTCGATTTGTTAAGAGACGGACGGAATGGTTTGGGGAGCTTTGGCTCGATTGGTTTGATACGCTTAATTTGCATGTGCATAAAAGGAAAGAAAAATTAAGGTGGTGGGTCTTCGGTATTGGAGGGTCGATGCGCTGACGTTGACTCGACTAGTGTGGTTAGCACTTCGCAAACAGAAGTCCGGTGTGCCAGCCGGCAAGAGTACGCAGGAGTCCGCTTCGTGCACCAAGCATTGAGGCGTACGATAGGCTTGACCGGTAGTGCTTTACTGGTTTAGAGGTGGGCGAGGCCCAACCCACCGCTTCCGTCTGCCACTACGGAGGTATCCTGGGAGGTTCGGCTCTAGAAAGGGGGAACTAAAGGTCTGTGTGCACAGAGTCGGGTGTGTGTTGCACTTGCATGTTCCATCATACCCACTTGCATGCCATAGCATAACCGATTCATTTAACCCCTTACACCTAAGGTATAAGTTGAATGGGACGCTTATACATTAGGACTTGCAAAATGACCCCTTGGTCTATAAGCTTGTGTGGGCAAGTTTATAAATTATGGTTAATTTTGATATATATATATACTGCTGTTTGATAACCGACACCCCAACATATAAATTGGTATGAGACTTTTTATACGATGGGAGCCTTGCAGAAGACCCCTTGGCTTATGTGTTCTCACATAAGTGAAGGTTACTTTCCATATTTCGTCTTATTGCAATTACTTATTATAGAATTGCTAGCATAGGTCCGCTGCCACCTGCTGTTGATTTATTCTCCACCTTCATGTCCTTCCCTTTCTTCCTCTCCGCTCGGTGCTTAGGAGACATGGGGTAAGGGGTAGGGGATGATAGGGCTTAGTATTTATGACTAACTGTTTTCGGACCACATTATTTAGGGGATCGTGGAGCCCAGCATGGAGGAGAAGCCCCAGAGGTCGGCCCGTTTGGAGACAGGGCAGTCTAGCTCAGGAGTTCAGACAGCTGGGGATTGTGAGTCCCTAATTCTAGTAGTGTTTATTTTTCTTTCGCTTGAGTGGCTATGTAGTGAGGATTTGATGTATCGGGCTTAAGCCCGTATTTTAGTACTCTGATATATTATTCCGTGGACACTCCCTTCGTGGATATTTTATTACTTTCTATATGTGATTTCTGTGCACTTGCTTTATTATTTGCTACAGTTGTGATCAAATTGGCCAGCAGGATTGGAGTTTTGTAGTGATGACCTTCCCGAGTGTGATGGTGTCACCACAAAGCGGCGGTTCTGGGCCTAAGACCCCGGTGTTTTAAAAAGAAAAAAAATGGGGGTCTTACACCAGAGGACCGAAGGAAGCTGTTCCACCCAACTTCCTCTCAGATTCTCTACCTTCTTTTTGAGGAGGTTAACGATGATCTTGTTCGTCGCCTCCACCTGCCCGTTGCTCCTGGGGTGATGAATTGAGGCGAACCTAAGGTTGATCCCGAGATGTTAACAAAAGATGTTGAACTCGGCGCTGGCGAACTGAGGGCCGTTGTCCATAACAATGGCTTGAGGCAACCTATGATGGCAGATAATCTCCCCCCATACGAAGTTCCTGATGACCTGGGAGGTTACCTTGGCCAACGCCTTAACTTCCAACCACTTAGAGAAATAATCAATCATCACGAGCAGGAACCTTCTCTAGCCGCTGGCCCAGGGGAAGGGCCCAACCATGTCTATTCCCCAGATTACAACTGACCAGGGGGCTGTGATAATTCTGAGGCGTTGGGCTGGCTGTAGCTGGAGGGGAGCGAACAGTTTGCACTTATGACACTACTTCATGAACTTTGCCGCGTCTCGGCTCAGGGTCGGCCAAAAATACCCCTGCCTGATGATCTAGCCTTCCAGGGTTCGACTCCCGGAATGGCTCCCACACTCCCCGGAATGAATTTCCTCCAAGATCCTTAGGACCTCCCTCTCGGCCACACAACGTGCCAACATCCCGGAAAGGGTCTTTCAGTATAGCTGGCCATCTCGCATGATATAGTATGCCGACTTGTACTTGAGACTCTTCCTGTCCATCCCTTCAGGATACTCCCCAGTGGACAAGTACGTCGAGAAGGGATCCATCCACGAGGGGTGCTACTCCACCTCCATCAGCTCCCCCTCTTCAATGGATGGCCAAAAGAGATCTGTGAGGGTACCCCCCACCCGGGGGCCGTGCTTTGCTAGTTGATCTACTTGCTCGCTCTCTTCCCTGGGCACGTGTCGAATGAAAAAAGTCTGGAAGGTGCCGATGACTCCCTTTACCTTTGCCAAGTAGAGCTGTGCTCCCTTGCCTCAAACTCCCCGTTAATCTGGGAAGCCACCACCATGGAGTCAGTGAGTACCTCCATATTATTCACCCCTATTTCTCTGGCCAAGTGCAGACCCGCAATCACAGCTTCGTACTCAGCTTGATTGTTGGTGATGGGGAAATGTATCACCACTATCTGCTCGATCTTCGTTCCCTGGGGGCTTTCCAAGATGATGCCCGCCCCAAGGGAATGCCTCCCCGAGGCACCGTCCACCATGACCTTCCAAGGAATCAAATGAGTGAGTTCTTCCTTCGCCACTTCGATCACATAGTCTGCCAAGAAGTCGGCCATAGCTTGGGCCTTGATCGAGAGACGGGGAATGAAGGAGATGTCAAACTCGCTCAATTCCAGCGAACACTTAGCCAATCTGCCCGAATGTTCCACCCCCTCGAAGATGTTGCGGAGGGGGTGGTCAGTCACTACTCAGATCGAGTGTGCCTAGAAGTAAGGCCTGATCCTCCGGGCCGATATGATCAGAGCGAAGGCCAGCTTCTCCAGAATAGGATAGCAGAGCTCGGCCGTCCTCAACACCCTACTCTCATAATAAATCGGGAGCTACTTTTTTCCCTCTTCCCGAACTAAAACAGAGCTCAGGGCCTCCTCCCCGAACCCTAAGTTCAAGAATAAGTCCTCCCCCTCCCTTGGCCCCTGGAGCAGGGGGGCTTGAGTTAGCTGCCTCTTCAAGGCCAGGAATGCCTCCTCGCTTTCCGAGGTCCATTCAAACTTCTGACCTCCTCTCAAAGTCTTGAAGAAGGGAGAGCACTTCTCTCCGGCCTGGGAGAGGAACCTGCTCAACCCTGCCAGCTTCCCTGTTAACCGTTGTACCTCTTTTACATTTCGGGGTGACCCCAGCTCAATAATCGCTCGGACCTTGTCGGGATTGGGTTCTACCCCAGCGGGAGTGAGAAGGTGGACCAGAAATTTTCCCTTGCTTGCCCCGAAGATGCACTTCAAGGGATTCAGCCTCATCTTGTAATCGCGTAGGATGGCGAAGGTTTCCTCTAGATCCTGGAGGTGAGAGTCACCGTCTTGACTCTTGATCATGAGGTCGTCAACGTACACTTCCAGGTTTCTTCCCTTCTGCTCTCGGAAGACCCTATCCATCATTTTTTCATAGGCCGCTCCTGCATTCTTTAGCCCGAAAGGCATCATCTTATAGCAGTATCACCCCTCCCCAGTGATGAAAGAGACATCCTTGATGTCGGGAGGGTGCATCCTGATCTGGTGATAACCTGAAAATGCATCTAAAAAACTCATTATAGGGAAACCAATGGCTGAGTCAACCAGCGCGTTGATCCGAGGCAAGGGATAACAATCTTTAGGGCATGATTTATTAAGAAGAGAAAAATCAACACACATACGCCACCGACCGTATCATTTTTTAACCATTACAACATTGGAGACCTAGCTCGGGTATTGAATCTTGGATACAAAACCGGCCTTGAGGAGCTTCGCCACCTCCTCTCAGATCGGCACGGCCAACCTGTCTTCCATGGGCCTCTTCTTCTGTTGGACGGGGCGAGCCTCCGGATCCAGGTTGAGGCGGTGGCAGGCCATGTCTGTGTCGATCCCGGGCATCTCTGCAACACTCCAAGCGAAGATGTCCACGTTCTTCTGAATGCACTCCAACATCTTGCCTTGGGCCTCCGGGGTCAGCCCCCCCACTGATGCGAACCCTCTCCACCTTGCCTCCGAGGGTGAGAGCCTCCATCTCCACTACCTCTTCGGCCGCCTCCAGACGAGACTGCTCCCCCCATTCTTCAGCATCCCCTCCTTCTGGGGTGAGGGCCTCTTCTTTGGCTTCTTCCACGCCCATTGCCTCGGCCGGCTCCTGAACTTTCTTTACCTCCTCTTCCTGGGCGCAACTCTCCTCCACCTCCCTCGACTTGGAGTCCTACCCATCCCTCGAATTCCTTCCTCTCCCCCGAGAAGCCAAAAAGGGGCCCATCTTAGGCAAACACCCTTATGGCCTCAACTTTCATCGCTTCGAATGCCTTCTTGAAGGTGACGTTGACGGAGCTCTCGTTGTCGATGAGGATTCGAGAGACGGTGAAATCCTTGATGGCCGTCCGGATGACCAGCGCATCACAAAAAGGGTCTTTGTGACCCGACATGTCCTTGACCGTGAAGGTGATTCTTTCTTCTGGGGGCGGGGTCTGGGATGTGGAGCCAACGATCCATCGGTACATGGTGTGGAGGCTCGCCTTACGGGAAGCCTCGATCCCCGCCCCCCCCCCATGGATTGATCTGATCCCTCCCCGGGTTCCCACATCTGCCCGGTCTTCGCACCTGTCCTCCTCTGCCCGAGGCAGGACCTCCTCGATATGTAACCCTTGGCGGTCTTGCTGCTGCTGCTCCCTATTTCCTCTCATTTCAAGGAACTCCGGGCACGTGGCCGTGGCGTGCCCTTCCTCCCGATGGAAGTCACAGTAGGGTAACTCCACCCTAACCTCCCTTATTCTCCTCAATGCTGCTCTTCTCCTTTCCCCCATGGCTATGGCGATAGCCTCCTCTTGATCGAGGAGGGGGGGGGGGGGGGCCTTTGGCCCTGCCTCCCACCTAGAGGGTAGAACTGGCCCTGGCCTCCTTGACGTTTATCTCCTCCGCGGAACCCTCTCCTCGCCCCTGCTCCTACCATTCAGGCCTCCAACCTAGCCGCTGATTCGGCTCCTAACGTCACCACCTAGGCTGCTGCTGCGGCTGCTCCCTATATCGGGGCTCAACTCTTCTTTCTTCCTGACCTCTACCTCCTCTGGGCCTCTCCTACTCCCTAGCCCACCTGGCTAACCTCCGGGAAAACTCCGGGTTCGACGCCTCCCCATCGACTTCTCTCGCCGCCCTCTCCATCAACTCCTCGTAGGAGAGGGGGGATGTTGGAACACCCTATTACTAATTTGGGCAAGGATCACTATGTTTTTAGGAAATTGGTTTGACCTAGTTGTATAGTTGAAAAGGTCAAATTAGAATGAGTCTAAGGATTAGAACTTAGGTTTGAAGCTGCCCCAAAGACCATTCAAAGTTCAGGATTCAGTGCTGAGACAAAGATAATTTTCGTCGAGCTCAGGCGACGAAACGTCGAACTCAGTTCGACGTTCTTGGAGCTCAATTCTGCAAGACGTCAAACTCCGGTCGACGATCTTCGAGCTCAGACTGACATTCTATCTTCAGCTATTTTCCAAGTCGCTGAGCTCAGGTCGATGATCGTAGAGCTTAGGTTGACGTTTTCTGTCTCTAGTATAAATCCAATCTCTGAGCTCAGGTCGACGATAGCTTAGCTCAGGTTGACGATTTCTGTGAGAGATCGACGCTTTCAGAATTCAAATTCAAGAATAGTTATGGAATTCATTCAGATTTATTTCCTGCATTTATTGCAAAAGATTATGTAGTCGTTTCAAGCAATTTGGAGCAAGTTTCAAGGAAGACTAAAAGGAATGTTATATAGGACTTTCCCCAGAGACAGTTGTCATTTATGGAAGTCATTTATGACTGAGCAACGGTCATCTAAGTCAGAATCTGATACACTCCTACAGAATATGTTTTTGAATAAGGAGATAACAGATCAATACAATAAGATAGACAAGAGATATACAGGATTATTAGATTGAGAAAAAGAGTTACAGAAGAGAGATCAAAATATACTCTGATCAAGAACTCATCTTCTGGAACATACAGATTCACTGAGTCAAAATTCAAAAACACAAGGAAATTTTCTGTGGAGGAGATCATCTGCTATTCTACTCCTCCAAATCCTCAAGTGTTCAAAAGCTTCAACATCAAGGACTCCAGACATCACACATTTAAGCTTCTGCTGAAATCATCTTTTGTTGGAGATCTGAAGCAACTGAAGACCTATCACCCTAGCAAAGCTCACCTTCCTGAACCCTTACAGATCTAAGGGGGAGCTTTAGCAATATCTTCTACTTATCTTCTCTCAAACTGTTGACAGAGAAGAACAACTCAACTCTTTCTTTCTTTTTTCCTTTCCCTCATGTAAAAGGGTTTTTCAAAACTCCATTCAAAAGTTTTGAAACTGGTTTCTGATACCTTGTCAAAACTAAGTGGTGGCAAGACACCTTATCAAAAAATCTAGTTCTGGTTTTTGAGCACCTTATCAAAAGCTCATTTGTTCCCAGGACACCTGACCAACTATTCCTGCAGTGGATTCCTACCTAGGGTGGTAGAAGAGTGGATGTACCCTGGTTGTTGGGGAACCACTATAGCTCCTTGTGTCATCTGGTTGCTGTGTGTTTGACTTTTCTGTATGCTATGTGATTTCTTATTTCTTGCTTTAGTTTTTATTTCACTGCAAGCACCTTACACATATACATAAATTAAGTCTTCTACAGCTTTATAGTTTTAATTGTAAATTTATTTTAAAATACTCTATTCACCCCCCCCCCTCTAGAGTTAAGGTAGATCTTTCCCTCACTTTCAATTGGTATCAGAGCCAGGTTGGTTATTCAATATCTGAATTTTCAACAGATTGGTTGAACAGGCTAACACCTGAACCAAAAGATCCTTGATAAGATAAACCTTCTATAGAGGATAGTTATTTCTTTTTATATTATATTTATTTTCATACAAAACCATGGCACAGAACAAAGATTATCCTAGCACTAGACCTCCAGTGTGCAACCTTTCTAAGTTTGCACTTTGGAAGGCAAGGATTAAGCTTTACATGAATTCTATTGATGAGGACATTTTTAATTCTTTGTTGACAGTTTTTCCAAGACCCCCAGTAATCACAAGCACAAGTGCTGTTCCACCTCCTTCAGGAACAGATGCAGAAATAAAGAAATGAAAAGTTGCAGATGCAAAGGCTATGAATATCCTTGCTCAAACCATGTCTGATGAGATATTCCAAAAAGTGGCTGAATGCAGTTCAGCAAAAGAGATATGGGATAAGTTATCTGAAATTGTCTCAGGATCTACTGATGAAAGGAAGGACAGGAGATCCCATCTCATAAGCCAATATAAGAACTTCAAGAAAGGAGAAACTGAATCAGTGGCTGACATGTACAACAGGCTCAGCCTAATAGTCAGTGAACTAAGAGCACTGGAAAAGGATATCTCTCTAAATAAACTAAATGACAAGATCCTAATGTGCTTCCCTAGCACTTGGGACTCAAGGATCTGGCCAATCAAGGATGCAAGAAGCCTAACTGAGATTACTACTAAAGCTTTGTTGGGCAAGCTAAATTCTTATGAGCTGCTCATAAAGAACAGAGAGGAAGAATAAAAGGCTGCTTCTCCAGCCATAAAAAAGGAGAAGACCATAGCATTCAAAGCTCCAGAAGATCTGCCTGAAGACAAGGTCACAGGCAATGAAGAATTGATGAGTTTGCTGGCCAAAAGATTCTATAAGATGACCAAAAATAAGGTATGACAAGTCAAATAATAAAGAAATAATCTGTTTTAGATGCAGGAAACCAGGCCATATTGTGCCTGACTGTCCAAAAAATCAGAACAAGCACAAGAAGGACAGGAAAGATAGGAGAAAAGACAAGGACTCACGGGGAAACAACAACAACAAATCCTCCTCCAACAAAAATAAACATACAAGGAAAGGGTTTGTAGCTGAAAGCTGGAGTGATAACGAAGAGGAATCAGAAGCCTCATCAAGCTCAAGTGATGATGAGGATGATGCTGAAGAAAAGGAATTCATCATGATGGCTATCAATGCATCTCAGCAAAATTCTGATGCAGAACAAGAATCAAATTCAGAATCTGAAACTCAAAATGAAGAAGACCAGTTAATAGACTCCTTTGATTTTGATTCAGAGGACTTTAGATCTGAATTTAAGGCACTTTGTTTAGACCTGTTAAAGTCTGAGAAAGAGATTATTTCTCTCAGAAATCAATTATCTCAACATAGCACCTTAAAATCAGATAACCTCAAACTCTCTAAGGAGTTAGAATGCTGGAGGGAGGAGATAGCTTCCTGAAAAGTGAGCTATCCCAGGCAAAGAAGTTTAAAGAATCCCTTAATGGGAGAAGCATCAGATTGATGGACATCACAAGCACAGTGAACTCAAGATTCAACAGTACACTGGGCTTGGGTGCTTCATCCAGCCAACCTATAGTATTAACAACCCCAATTAAATTTATTTCTGATAAAGGAAAGGGTGTTGTAGAGGACACTTAAATTCAGTCTGCAAACCAAATGATTTATGTCATAAGAGACTAGGACACTTAAACCTTAGAACCATTGCTAGGCTGTCCAAGGATAACCTTGTTAGAGGACTACCTTCTGGCCCCTACAAGAAGGAAGGACTCTACATGGCTTGTCAATTAGGCAAGCAAACTAAAAATCGCTTTAAGTCACTTAATAAGAGTGATTCACCTTGGATTTTGTATCTGTTACACATGGATCTTTTTGGACCCATTACAGTACAATGCTTAGGATGGAAATCTTACACTTTAGTGATTTTAGATGACTTCTCTAGATTCACATGGGTATTATTCCTTAGGAAGAAGTCTGATAACTTTAAGTGTTTGACAGATTTTCTCAAATGCATACAGATTGAGTTCAATACTCACATTGCCCTGATTAGAAGTGATCATGGGACAGAGTTTAATTCTCTTCTTATGCAAGAATTCTGTCAGAGTGAAGGGATCAGACATACTTTCTCAGCTCCTAGAACTCCTCAACAAAATGGGGTAGCTGAAAGGAAAAATAGAACCCTAATTGAATCTGCTACTACATTGTTGACAGATGCTCACCTTCCTCTATCTTTTTGGGCAGAGGCAGTGAACACCTCCAACCATGTGTTGAACAGAAGTTTGATATATAAACTGAAGGGAAAGACTCCCTATGAATTGCTCAAAGCGAAGAAACCTAAAGTAGACTATTTCAAAATTTTTGGTTACATTTGTTATATTCACAATAATGATAAGAAGTATTTAGCAAAATTCCAAGCTAAAGCTGATGAAGGAATGTTTCTGGGATACTCCATGATCAGTAAAGCTTATAGGGTTTATAATAAAACTTCTCTTAAAATTGAAGAATCTGTTTATGTATCTTTTGATGAGACTAACATGTGTTACAAGGAGAAGTCTACTTCTACCATAGAACCATTGCAGGTACACTCTCTTTCAGAAAATTTGGACAGGTTACACATTGTAGAAAAGGATTCAGTACATTCACCTATCCAACAAAGAGCTGAAATCAGTGAAGATGAAGAGGATACTCAACATCTTGATGTTCAACATCTTGGAGAAAACCATTTTGAAGAGCCAGTTGTTGTTCCACAAGAGGAAACAACAACACAGGTTGGTGAACAATCAACACCCCCTATTGATTTAGTAAAAACAAGAGATCACCAAATCTCCCAAGTGATTGGAAAAATCTCAGCTGGTGTGCAAACAAGAAATCAGGTCAACCAGAACCTGTTGCACACCTGCTTTCTATCTTAAGTTGAGCCTCAATCCATTCAAGATGCAGAACAAGATCCACACTAGATCATTGCTATGCAAGAGGAACTACATCAATTTGAGAGAAACAAAGTTTGGGAACTAGTACCAAGGCCTAAGGATCACTCCATTGTTGGAACAAAGTGGGTGTTCAGAAACAAGTTGGATGATCAAGGAGTTATTGTAAGGAACAAGGCAAGGATAGTTGCTCAAGGTTATTCTCAAGAAGAAGGGATAAACTATGGCCAGACCTTTGCACCAGTGGCAAGGTTAGAGGCCATAAGAATATTCCTAGCTTATGCAGCTCATAAAGGTTTCAAGGTCTACTTGAAGAGTGCATTTCTAAATTGAGACATCAAAGAGGAAGTCTATGTTAGACAACCTCCAGGTTTTATCTCTACAACTTATCCAGACCATGTTTTCAAATTGCATAAAGCATTATATTGTCTCAAGCAAGCTCCTAGAGCATGGTATGATACCTTAGCATGCTTTCTTCTGAAAAATGATTTTATAAGGGGTAGAGTAGACCAAACTCTTTTTATTAGAACCCATAAGTCCCATACCCCACTAGTACAAATATATGTAGATGATATCATATTTGGGTCTACTGATTCAAATTTGTGCAAAAGATTTTCAAATCTGATGCATTCTAAATTTGAAATGAGTAGCATGGGTGAGCTTTCCTTCTTCCTAGGATTGCAAGTCAAACAACATGCTGAAGGCATATTCATTTCTCAAACAAAGTATGCAAAAGAACTGGTTTAGAAATTTGGTATGTCTGAAGCATCTTGTATGAAAACCCCTATGCCTACCAATGCTATATTAGATGCTGATGAACATGGAAAACATGTTGATCAGACAACATATAGAGCAATGATTGGCTCTCTATTGTACCTTACAGCTAGTAGACCTGATATAATGTTTGCTACATGTATATGTGCTAGATTCCAAGTAAGCCCTAGAGAGTCACACCTAACATTAGTTAAGAGGATTCTTAGGTATGTAAAAAGTTGTCAAAATCTAGGCCTCTGGTATCCAAAAGACTCAAGATTTGAATTAACTGGATTTTCAGATGCTGATTATGCTGGATGTAGAGTAGACAGGAAGAGCACCAGTGGAACCTGCCAGTTCCTTGGTGACAGACTTGTCTCCTTGTTCTGTAAGAAACAAACATCTGTGTCCACTTCAACTGCTGAAGCTGAATATATGGCAGCAGACAGTTGTTGCTCACAGATCTTGTGGATTCAAAACCAGCTCCTAGACTATGGCTACAACTTAGAAGGGTCAAAAATATTTTGTGATAACACCAGTTCTATTTTTATAGAACAAAATCCAATCCTCCATAGTAGGACAAAACATATAGAGATTAGGCATCACTTTCTAAGGGATAATGTTGAGAAAAATAAAATTGAACTTCAGTATATCCCAACTGATTTGCAAAGGGAAGATATTTTCACCAAACCTTTGGATGAAAAGAAACATACCTTCTTCCTAAATCAGTTAGGAATGTTAGATGGAGGAAGTTTAAAATAAATCCCAAGATTTTAAAACTCTAAAAACAGACCAAGACTAGGCTAAAAACTTGTTTTTTCTAGTGTCTGTAGGCTGTTTTCTGTCTCTGAACTGCGCTCGACGTTTTCCCCAAAAATCGTCAAATGCAGATCGACGCTTTCCAATAGCGTCGACCAGAGTTTAGCGTTTTCCAGTCAGCTCAAAGCTTTCTTCTTCTGGTCGATCGGAGATCGACGCTCTCCAATACCGTCGAATGGAGATCGACGATATTGAAGACTCTTCAGATTCCATTAGAAGCTCAGATCGTCGAACGGAGTTCAACGATCTTTCCTTTCCTGCGTCAAACCCTAATATAAAATCATTCTTTCGGCCGTCGTTCTTCTCTTGCGCTTTCATACTCTCTGCAAAATTTTTTTTCATTCCCTCCAAACTCTACTGCACTTGGTTGTGTTTGTTACTTTTTGCAGGTATACAAGGGTCATGAATGTTGCCGCTTTCGCAAAGATGAAATTTGATACAGGATTTGACATAGATATGGATTCGTTTGATGGCAGCGATCAGGTTTTCAAAGACATTCTGGAACTCTTCAGAGAACAATAGTTAGTACATATAATGTCTACCAGGATGCAGATCGCCGTTGATGAAATTAAGGAATGGGTATGTACAGCACATAATATGGATCAGACTACCCTTGTTGGTACTATCAGCGGGACTCAGGTATCATTATCACCTACTCTCCTGACTGAAGTATTTCATTTGAGTACTGGAGATGATTCTGTTGAACTTTCGGGAGAGGAATCTGCTTCAATGTTAGACAGATTGGGTCACTCTACAGAAAACCCTAACAAATTATTGAAAAAGAACTTATTTATTGAATTTAGATTTCTAGCTGATGTTGTGGGGAAAGTGCTACTTGCAAAGCACTAAGCACATGATACCATATCCAGGTATCAGTTCTGTTTGATGGGAGCCCTAGTGGATAAGAAACACCTGAACTGGGGAGAAATTTTCTTTTATTTGATAAAGAAGAAAATAAACAAAAGTTCTGTGAACTTTGGGAGGATCTTATGGGTATTCCTGCACTCCAGGTGCCCTGAACTGCTAGTCTCAAATGGGATGCACATCAATGCATCAAAAAGGCTAACCTATTCCATGTTTGGGAAATGGGACAGGCAGATAATCAAGCCAACCAGGACTACCACTGCTTCAGGCGCAAGGACTATTGCAGTCTCTTCCCCTCAGGCCCCTGCCCTCATTGAGGAATTGCCTGCCTCCACCTCTTCTCCTCCTTCTCCACCTCCTGCTGTTTCTACCTCCATCTCCACATCCATCTCCTACCCCATTACCATTTCATCACCATTTTCACCTCCAGCCACCTCAGAACAATTCCATCCACTCCATTACTATCCACCTCTTGACAATCGATCCTTCAACATCTTGGAAGATTCCTTCATGGATGCTTCCCCTTCCTCACCTGCTGAGCTTCCCTATACCTCTTCATATCAACAACTTTTGCATGATATTCTTACCCAACCATCCTTCACACCATCCATCTCCACACCCATACCATCTATCTCCACCATCCCAATTTCTCAACCAACCATCCTACCATCCACAATACCATCTCCCACAGTCCATCCATCTCCAGCCATAATATTTCCATCCTCCACCTCTACTCAAGTCACACTTGAGCAAGTGGATCTATCAGCTTTGGCAGATAAGCTATACAAGATACTATCCCCCAAGCTAGTAAGCCTGCTAGAGACCTCCATGGCTCCACTCCTGAAATCAATAAAGGACTTATCTGATAGGCTATCCTCTCTCTCTTCTCCTCAGGCAATCCCTTCTATGGGGTGCCTTGATCCAGTTATCACTGAATCAAGGCAGGGGGAGATGCCCTATGAAGCTGAGGTAGTGCCTTCTGCTCCTAAGGAATTGCTGCTGCCAAAGATTTCTACTCCAGCTCCAGTACTAGTACTCACAGTGGACCTCAGGTCACTGTTGTCTGCATTTGAGCTTCTTCACAGAAGCTGCTTATCAACTCAGGGAGTTGAAGACCTTACTAAGGCCATTGTGCCTACTGCTGTCTGTGATCCAAGCCTGATTATCTCTTATATCAATTCTCTTAAGGCTGAGGAAGTTTCTGCTTGTGTTGTTGCTGCTGCTGCTGAAGTTGCTGAATCTACTGACATTGATACGTTATCTGCTTTGATGCTGCTGCTGTTGATGAACTTGATGTTTACCTAGAAGAACCTATTTTTCTGAGGTTCCTGCTGTTCCTGCAGCTCCTGCAGCTCCAGAAGTTCCTATCTCTGCTCCTACTGCTACTACAATTATTTCTGCTCCTATTTTGTCTGCTGAGAAGTTAAAATAAAGAGAAGAGTACATCAAAAGCATTGATGATCTATATGACAGACCCCAGAGTTCAGATAGTGACAGATTCAACACTGACTCTGATGATTCTGCTGGGACCATTGCCAAGAAAAGGAAAGCAAGAAGCAAAGCAATGATGAGAGTCCCTCCTGCTAAAGCCAAAGATGTCAATGATATACCATATTACATTTTGCATGACTGTCAGATAACAGAGCCTTGGATGCAATACTCTAAGAATCAGCTAAAGGCTATGAAGAAAAAAAGAAAGCTAGACAAATATGAGAAAGGATCTTCTCAGTTTCCTCTTCCTCCTCCTCCTCCAGACTCAGGATCTGGTGGAGGCTCAGCTTTTTAATCATCTACTTCAAAGCACAGTTCATCTCAATCTTCTCAAAGTTATCAACCTAGAGGACAATATCAAAGAGGCTATCATTCTAGAAGAGGTAAGTTCAGAGGAAATCAGAGAGAGCACAGAACTTGATCCAGACAACAAAGGGAAGGACAAGGTCCTATTGATCCTACTCAAGGCCCTTTCCCTTACCAGCTTAGAGATTCAGTTGTCACTAGGACTCCTACTGATTCAGAATCAATCAATAGATATGAACCTCCAGTCCCATTTGAAGATCCTGAAAAACAACCCATTGTCATGGACTGCCAGAATGAAAGAGCTTGCTACACTAGATCAAATGAAAAAGGCCAAAGAGCAAGGCAAAGACATTTCCAACATTACAACCCTATCAGATCAAAGAAAGATAGAATTAGAGAGATATTCTTCAAGAAAGTTCTTT
This sequence comes from Platanthera zijinensis, assembly GCA_039513925.1. NCBI lineage: Eukaryota > Viridiplantae > Streptophyta > Magnoliopsida > Asparagales > Orchidaceae > Platanthera > Platanthera zijinensis. Next base: position 78,187,685 of record CM077081.1, read on the forward strand.
AATCAAGAAGATTATATGAAGCTGCATCCAGTGGCTGTAGTTCCAAGGCCTAGATCCCAAACCTCCTTAGGTGTAGATGATGACAGAAGATAAAAGAGAGAAGCCCTCAATCCTAACAGGGAAATTCTGTTTAAAAAGGGAAATGAGAAGAAGTGATTTCTGTAAGCTGCACAAACATCTATCTCTTGCTGATATTCTATCTGTGATCTGCAATGCTGCTATGTCATTGTTGGTTTAGCTTTTGCTTTGTCTGCATGCTTATTTATTTCCTACTTTGTCTTGTAAATAGTAATCCTAACCCAAATAGGAGGAGATTGTTGGAACACCCTATTACTAAATTGGGCAAGGATCACTCTATTTTTAGGAAATTTGTTTGACCTAGTTGTATAGTTGAAAAGTTCAAATTAGAATGAGTCTAAGGGTTAGAACTTAGGTTTGAAGCTGCCCCAAAGACCATTCAAAGTTCAGGATTCAGTGCTAAGAGAAAGACAATTTTCGTCGAGCTCAGGTCGACGAAACGTCGAACTCAGTTCGACGTTCTCTGAGCTCAATTCTGCAAGACGTCGAACTCCGGTCAACGATCTTCAAGCTCAGATCGATGTTCTGTCTTCAGCTATTTTCCAAGTCGCTGAGCTCAGGTCGACGATCGTAGAGCTCATGTCGACGTTTTCTGTCTATAGTATAAATTGAATCTCTGAGCTCAGGTCGACGATAACTGAGCTCAGGTCGACGATTTCTGTGAGAGATCGATGCTTTCAGAATTCAAATTCAAGAACTGTTATGGAATTCATTCAGATTTATTTCCTGTATTTATTGCAAAAGATTATGTAGCCGTTTCAAGCAATTTGGAGCAAGTTTCAAGGAAGGCTAAAAGGAATGTTACTTAGGACTTCCCCAGAGACAGTTGTCATTTATGGAAGGCATTTATGACTGAGCAACGGTCATCTAAGTCAGAATCTGATACACTCCTACAGAATATGTTTTTGAATAAGGAGATAACAGATCAATACAATAAGATAAACAAGAGATATACATGATTATTAGATTGAGAAAAAGAGTTACTGAAGAGAGATCAAAATATACTCTGATCAAGAACTCATCTTCTGGAACATACAGATTCACTGAGTCAAAATCTTGAAGAACACAAGGAACTTTTCTGTGGATGGGATCATCTGATATTCTACTCCTCCAAATCCTTAAGTGTTCAAAAGCTTCAACATCAAGGACTCCAGACATCACACATTTCAGCATCTGCTGAAATCATCTTTTGCTGGAGATCTGAAGCAACTGAAGACCTATCACCCTAGCAAAGCTCGCCTTCCTGAACCCTTACAGATCTAAGGGGGAGCTTTAGCAATATCTTCCACTTGTCTTCTCTCAGACTGTTGACAGAGAAGAACAACTCAACTCTTTCTTTCTTTTTCCTTTCCCTCCTGTAAAAGGGTTTTTCAAAACTCCCTTCAAAAGTTCTGAAACTGGTTTCTGAGACCTTGTCAAAACTCAGTGGTGGCAAGACACCTTATCAAAAAAATCTAGTTCTGGTTTTTGAGCACCTTATCAAAAGCTCATTGGTGCCCAGGACACCTGACCAACTATTCCTGCAGTGGATTCCTACCTAGGGTGGTAGAAGAGTGGATGTACCCAGGTTGTTGGGGAACCACTATAGCTCCTTGTGTCATCTGGTTGTTGTGTGTTTGACTTTGCTGTGTGCTGTGTGATTTCTTATTTCTTACTTTAGTTTTTATTTCACTACAAGCAACTTACACATATACATAAATTAAGTCTTCTACTGCTTTATAGTTTTAATTGTAAATTTATTTTAAAATACTCTATTCACCCCCCCTCTAGAGTTAAGGTAGATCTTTCCCTCACTTTCAGGAGAATCCTCTTCAACTCCATTTGGAAGAAACCATGTTGTAGCCCCAGGGTGAAGGCCATCATCAGAGTGTTGCCCGACATCTCTTGAACCTTGTTAACCTCCTCCTTGAAGCGATCGACGTAGCTCTCCAGGGTCTCATTCACCCCCTTCTTGATGCAGAACAGGGACTCTGTCTCCCTTTTCCTCTTCTTCGAGGTTGTGAACCTCAGCATGAACCCCCGATGGAGGTCCTCGAAATAGTAGATGGAACTGGCCGGCAGCTGGTGGAACCACTCCCCGGCCTTCTCTTTCAGAGTGATGGCAAAGAGACTGTATTTGACACCATCCGACATCTGCCGGATCGAGGCCACATCCTCAAACCATTGGACGTGCTGGACCGGGTCTCCCTTCCCGGTGTAGTAGGACACATCGGGCTGCATGAAACCATCTAGGACAGGTGTAGAGGAGACCAGCTTGCTGAAGGGACTCTCTCCCCCCACTAGGCGAGCATGAGGGTCTCGCGCTCCCAACTCGCAAAATCTGTCGCCGCCTCCCGAGCCGGGGAAAAGCACTCGCCCGGGGAGCTCGGCGCCCCGGCTTTCCTCGACGACCTCCTTCCCTGCTCGCCGGGAGGGAGTGGCCTCGCCGAGTACCAGATCCGGTAGAATCGGGATTACTGGAGTCGAGCACAGGGCACGCGCACCGAGTGCGAATTGAACCAGGCCGAGTACCTCCTACATGAAGTCCTCGAACATCCCCATCATCGCGAGAGGGGGAGGGGGTGGCGAGTCGGTCCTGTCCGATCCTTGCCCTTCTCCTCCAGTCATTGAGCTCGCTGAAGGTTTTCTATACTGACCACTTTCCATGCTCACCGCACAAAAATGGTGAAACTGGAAATCGGTTTCTTGTGGAGTCCACCCTTGGGGAAGGGGTGGTCGCGCACCTACTTCGCTCCTGCAAGAAAAAATAACCAAGGAAAGACTGGGAGATCAGTAATTCTTCCCCTCTAAGGTACCCCTTGGGTCCTATTTATAGGATCCTAAAAGTGATCTGCCAATAACTATCCTCTGCTGTCTTGAAATTACTGAAAACTCCCCGCGCTGGCCTGCCAACAGCCAAACTCTGTTGTTCTGGGCAGCTATATGCAGCCCACCTAGGCCTGCCAACAGCGAGACTCCGCTATTTCGATTGGCTAGGGGCAGGTCAACGGGGCAAAATGGCAATAAATTCCCCCCACTGGGACTGGGCGGGTAGCCCTTCAATGACCCTACTCGGCGGGAGGCACGGGCCGGGCCTGGCTCGCCGAGAGGGACACAGGTTAGAGACGGCACGCCTTGGAAGGCGCGGGCCTATGCGCCTAGGAGGGGAGGGGAGGGCTGACCCGCAAAAATAAGCGCGGGCTAGGGCTGACCCGCCAAAATAGGCGCGGGCCAAGGGCTGACTCGCTTGGGAGGGCGCGAGTCAGAAGACGGCCCGCCTAGGAGAGGCGGGTAGGATTGACCTGCCAAAATAGGCGTGATCCCGAGGTTGACCTGCCTAGGAAGGCGCAGGTCAGAAGGTGACCCGCCTAGGCTGGCGCGGGCCGACCCACCTAGGACAGGTGTGTAGGGCTGACCCGCTTGGATGGTGCGGGTCGGGCTGGCCTGCTTGGGCAACCCATAGATGTGTGGGCAGAGGGTGAATCGCCCGCTTGACTGAGTCCCTTCGGCGAACACGGGGTTGTACACAGGTGAATACAACCTTTGAGCTTTTGATCAGGTGCTCAAAAACCAATCTCAAGTGTTTTGATCAGGATACTTGCAACCAAAATCACTTTTGAAGGGAGTTAATGAACCCTTTTTATAGTAGGGGGAGAGAGATTGATGATGTCTTCTCTTTCTCTTTTCAACAGAAAAGACTAGTGGATATGCTATTGTCAAGAACTACTTCCAGTAACACTTGAAGTCTTACACAGGGTGTAGGTCTTCAGTCTTCAGCCTTGAATTAAGAGAGATCCAGAAACTTATGACTAATAGAAGTTTGTTGTTGTTGAAGAATCCTAGAGTGAAGGTTGAAGAAGACTCTTGATTTGGAATGATTGTTCTTCTTCTTCTTCAGCAATGCCAAGGAGAAAATAGTTTTCTTTTCAGTACAGAGAAGGTTCAGAGTATTGTTGATGTTTTTCTCTTCTATGTGTGTTTTCTATTCACTATCTGTGTATCTCTATGTATGCTGTATTTTTTCTTTTATGTATTCATTCAAATTCTACTTTTGAATTTCGAATTCCATTCCATTAATTGCTGGTGGCCTGGAGACCGGAAAATGGCTTGGAGAGAATAGTAGCATTAATGGATTTCCCCAACTATCCCATTAAAGACGACAAATAATATTTCTGATGAAGACCATAATCAATGCTGTTTATAACGACTAAATTAAGAGAATATAAGCATTGATTATTTAGGAATTACTGCAAGAGAATAAGGACAAGATGAGGGAAAATTCCAAGTCTGGGACTGCACAGAGTTCGTTGAGCATGGAGCAGATTTTGTCGACCCGAGTCCAAAGTTCGTCGACAAGATAAACCGTGTTCGTCGACTCGACAACCGAGCTCGTCGACCTGAGTTCAGAGGAAGGATTTTGGACTGTTGAAGATTAACTTACAGAATTCGTCAACCTGAGCTCGAATATCGTCGAGCTCAACTTAGAGGATTCTCTGAGTTCGTTGAGAGGAGCACGACTTTCGTCAAGCTGAGTTCGACGAACGTCGAACTCACTTTCCTAACTTGATTTTCTTCTAAGTCTTGAGTCTTCTATTGGCTGGTCCATGTGTAGTTATTTCTAAGGACTTAGCCTAACCTCTAGGACACAGATGTGACCCTGGCTATACATGTTGGGTCAATTATCCTAGTAAGTTAACATAGCCCAAATAAAACTAGGGATCTAATAAGCACTGCCGACTATACCCTCTAGGTGATGAAAGACATGGAGGTGTTGGTGGAGGGATGCAAGGAGATCATGGCAAGGGACCTGGTGCCGAAGCTATTCCCTCCGGCCACCCCTCCCAGCAAGGAGGAAAGCTTCGAGTCCATGTTTAAGGGCGTCAAGGGATATAAGGATGGCCACACTTCTAGAGGAGAAGGAGAGGACCACTTGTCTGGAGGAGCGGGCGAGAGCTGACACACGCCTCCAGCCTTTTTTTTTCTTCCGCTGTAATTCTCTTCCCTCCCCCTTTTTTGTAATCTCGCCGAGGCGAGCTTCCCCATGTAAAAATACTTGTAAATGAAAATAATACTTTTTTTTCTTCCCCTTTCTCTTTTTGAATTTGCTATGATGTACTCGCTTGCGAGTCGCCCTCCTTTATAGAGTGATCTCGCTAGGATAGAACTTACCGCTATAATGCATTTGAGTTAGGATTCGTGCCCGCGAAGAGGCCTTGAGTGCTCGCCAACCCCGGACGATCAAGGGTGGATTACTCACCGTGCTTGGCTCGCGACTACCTGGCTCGCCCATGAGCTTTCCACTTTCTCACCAATGCCAAGCAGAAATCGTTAGAAATTCACAAGTAAAATTTTAGGAGGGTAGAAATATACCGCCGAAGACCACCTCCTTTTGCCTTCCTCAGCAGATGCCGAGACCCGGGCTCGCCACCCTTTATCATTCCCATGGCAACTAGGCTGGTGGCTTCCCGAGCTGGGTCAGTGAATGCCCAGCTCTCCTGTCACGGCTATCCTTCATTAAGAATTGGCAGAAATCCAGGAATCTTCCAAGTAAGATTTTGGCTGGATGAATTGTAATAGATGATAGTAGTCTCGGCTCGCAGAACAGCAGAGGTCGCGGCTCGGCACTTCCGGTTCGCCGACCTACCAAGCTTAACCTATCAACCTTGCGATCTTTGCCTCTGAAGCTCAAATGTCTGGGTCCCATATTTAGATATCATCACGTTCACCAAGACCCCCTACCCTGCTAGATAGATAGGAGCTTGACAGCGGGAGTATTTCGGGACCTATCCCCAGAACAAGAAAAACTTGCCATCCACCAATCTCCGGGTGCTACCACCGGCCCATAAGGTAGATGAGAGCCTGACTGCGAGTGTTGAGCATCCACCAGACTCAGCCCTCCAAGGTAGTAACGATGTCACCTGAGGATCCCGACCCTGCCAGCTAGGTGAGAGCCTGACAGTGGGAGCACCTCGGGACCTAACCCCAGAGCGAGAAAAATAAGTATCCAATAACCTCTGGGCGCTACCACCGACCCATCAGCTAGGTGAGACCCTGATGGAGGGTTATGTGCATCCACCAGACTCAGCCCTCCAGGTACATAATGATGTCACCAGAGAATCCCAGCCCTGCGAGCTAGGTAAGAGCCTGACAGCGGGAGCATCTCGGGACCTAATCCAAGAGCAAGAAAAACTTGTCATCCAATAACCTCCGGGTAATACCACCGGCCCATCACCTAGGTGAGAGCATGATTGCAGGTGTTGAGCATCCACCGGACTCAGCTCTCCATGGTCATAAATACGTCAGCTGAGGATCTCGGCCCTACAAGCTAGGTGAGAGCCTGGCAGCGGGAGCATCTTGGGACCTAACCCCAGAGCGAGAAAAACTTGCCATCTAATAACCTCCGGGAGCTACCATCGGCTCATCAGCTAGGTGAGAGCCTGATGGAGGGTATTGTGTATTCATCGGACACAGGCACATAGCCCTCCAGGGTCATAACGATATCACCTGAGGATCCCGGCCCTGCCAGCTTGGTGAGAGCCTAAAAACGGGAACATCTCGAGACCTAAACCCAGAGCGACAAAAACTTGCCATCCAATAACCTCTGGGCGCAAACACCGACCCATAAGCTAGGTGAGAGTGAGATGGCGGGTGTTTAGCATCCATCAGACTCAACCCTCTAGGGTCATAATGATGTCACCTGAGGATCCGGTCCATGCCAGCTAGGTGAGAGCTTGACAGTAGGAGCATCTCACGACCTAACCCCAGAGCGAGAAAAACTTGTCATCCAATAACCTACGGGCGCTACCACCGGCCCATCAGCTAAGTGAGATCCTGATGGCGGGTGTTGAGCATCGACCATACTGAGCCCTACAGGGTTATAATGACATCAATTGAGGATCCCGACCCCGCCAGCTAGGTAAGAGCCTGATAGCGAGAGTATCTTTGGACCTAACCCTAGAGCGAGAAAAACTTGCCATCCAATATCCTCCGGGAGCTACCACCGGCCCATCAGCTAGGTGAGAGCCTAATTGCAGGTGTTGAGCATCCACTAGACTCAACCCTCTAGGGTCATAATGACGTCACCTGAGGATCTCGGCCTTGCCAGCTAGGTGAGAGCCTGACAGTGGGAGCAACTCAGGGCCTAATCCCAGAGTGAGAAAACTTGCAATCCAATAACCTCCGTGCGCTACCACTGGCCCATCAGCTAGGTGAGAGCCTGATGGCAGGTGTTGAGATCCCACCGGACTCAACCCTCCAGGGTCAAAACGACATCACTTGAGGATCTCGGCCTTTCCAGCTAGGTGAGAACCTAACAGCAGGAGCATCTCGGGACCTAACGCCAGAGCGAGAAAAACTTTCCATCCAATAACCTCCGGACGCAACCATCGGACAATCAGCTAGGTGATAGCCTAATGGCGGGTGTTGAGCATCTACCAGACTCAGCCCTCCAGGGTCATAATAACATAACCTGAGGATCCCGGCCCTGCCAGCTAGGTGAGAGCCTGACACCGGGAGCATCTCGGGACCTAACCCCAAAAAGGGAAAAACTTGCCATCCAATAACCTCCAGGCGCTACCACCGGCCCATCATCTAGGTGAGAGCCTAATGGTGGGTGTTGAGCATCCACCGAACTAAGGCCACTAGGGTCATAACGACGTCACCTGAGGATCCTGACCTTGCCATCTAAGTGAGATCCTGGCAGTAAGAGCATCTCGGGACCTATCCCTAGAGCGATAAAAACTTTCTACCCATCAACCAATCTCTGGACCTGCCAGCTAGGTGGAAGCCTGGTAGCGGGGGCATTCCAGGACTTAGCTTGATAAACACTCGCCTCAAACTCTATCTGCAAAATAATTTGAGCATCAAAGTATTTCATATTCATTAAGTGAATGGGCGTACATAATTTTAAAGGTAAAAATGCTTCAAGTCATCACCATTCTAGGTATGACTTAGGGTCTATCCCTCCACATCTCGGAGGAAGTACCCCCTGACCTTATAGCTTCCTGGACAATGTACGTGCCCTCCCAGTTAGGGTCGAGCTTCCCCACTACCTTAGATCTCTCTGCCACATCCACCTTCTTCAGGACTAAGTCCCCTTCCGCGAACTGTTTGACCCTGACATGTTTGTCAAAGTACTTAGCCATTCTTCTTTTCACCTCTTCCTATCAGATGGCGGAGAGATCGCGCAGCTCCTCCACCATGTTATGGGAGAGCTGTAGCCCCTCCTCGTTTTCAGTATATCATTCTTCCCTGCCTTCCTCCGTCTCAACTACCCGAGGCGTCTGGACCTCGAATTCTATTGGAAGCACTACCTCACATCCATGAGAGAGCTTGAAGGGGGTCTCCCCTGTGGCCATGTTAGGAGTGGTTCTCAGGGCCCAAAGAACTGATGGAAGCTGCTCCGTGCAGCTACCCTTCAAATTTTCCACTTTCTTCTTAAGTAGTTTCACGATGATCTTATTTTCCGCCTCCACATGCCAATTGCTCTTAGGGTGGTGGCCTGAGGCAAACCTGAGGTCAATCCCAAGCTGTCTGCAAAAATTGATGAATTTGGAGCTGGTAAACTGAGGCCCATTATTCGTGACGATGGCCTGCGGCAACCCGTGCCGACAGATGATCTCCCCCCAAATAAAGTTCCTGATAACCTGGGAGGTCACCTTGGCCAGCGTCTTTACTTCAAACCACTTAGAAAAATATTCTATCATGACAAGCAGGAACCTCCTCTGCCCGCTAGCCTGGGTGAAAGGTCCTACCAAATCCATCCCCCAAATGGAAAATGGCCAAGGGGCCGTGATACTCCTGACCCGCTGAGCCGGTTGAAGTTGGAGGGGGGCAAACAGTTGGCACTTGTGACATTTCCTTGTGAACTCCGTGGCATGCAGGCTTAGGTTCGGCCAGAAGTACCCTTGCCTGACTATCCTTCCCTCCAAGGTTCTGCTCCTTGAGTGTCATCCACACTCTCCTAAAAGGACCTCTTCCAAGATTCTCTGAACCTCCCTCTCAGCCACACAATATGCCAGCATCCCCGAGAGGGTCTTCCTATACAGCCCATCACGCATATGATAATATACCGACTAGTGCTTGAACTTCTTGTTGTCCATCCCTTCAGGGAACTCCCCTGTGGATATGAATGTTGCAAGAGGATACATCTACGAGGGGTGTTGGTCTACCTCCATTAGCTCCCCTTCTTGGATGGATGGACGGAACAAGTTGGTAATGGTACCCCCGACCCGAGGACCATGCTTGGCCAACTGATCAACCTGCTCATTCTCCTCCCGCGGCACATGTCAGATGGAGAAGGTATGGAACATACTGATGACCCCCTTCAACTTTGCCAAGTATAATTGGAGAGTAGGTTCCCTTTCCTCGAACTCCTCGTTGATCTGGGAGGCCACTACCATGGAGTCAGTGAGGAACTCCACGTCTTGCACCCCTATCTCCCTTGCCAGGTGCAACCCTGCTATCACAACCCCATACTCGGCCTGGTTGCTAGTGATGGGAAAGTGCACCACCACCGTTTACTCGATCCTCGTTCCCCGGGGTTCTCCAAGATCATCCCCACCCCCAAGGATTATTTCCCTAACGCGTCGTCTACCATCACCTTCCAGGGAACTGGGCGAGTGAGTTCTGCTTTCGCCACCTCGGCCACATAGTCATCAAGAAAGTCAGCCATCGCCTGGGCCTTGATGTAGAGTAACGGGACAAAGGAGATATCGAACTCACTTAGCTCCACCGACAAATTAGCCAACCTTCCCGAATACTCCACCCCCTTTAAGATATTGCGGAGGGGGTGGTCAGTCACCACTCGTAAGGAGTGTGCCTGGAAATAGGGTCGGTGCCTCCAAGCTGAGATGACTAGCGTGGAGACCAGCTTCTCAAAGATGGGATACCAGAGCTCTGCCTTCCTAAAGACTCGACTTATGTAGTATACATGCAGCAGCTTTTTCCCCTCTTCCCGAACTAGGACGGATCTCAAGGCCTCTGCCCCGACCCTGAGATACAAAGATAGGTCCTCCCCCTCTTTCGGCCCTTGGAGCAGGGGGTCCTGAGTTAACTGCCTCTTCAAGGCCTGGAACGCCTCCTCGCATTCCACAGTCCATTCAAACTTATTTCCTCCCCTCAATGCTTTGAAGAAGGGAGAGCACTTCTCCCCAGCCCGAGAAAGGAACCTGCTTAGCCCAACCAACTTTCCTGTCAGCTGCTGCACCCCCTTAGCATTTCGAGGCGCCCCAACTCCATGATTGCCTTGACCTTGTCAGGAGTTGGCTCCACCCCCTCGAGGGTGAGAAGATGGCCTAAGAACTTCCCCCTGCTGGCCTCGAAGACACTTCAGGGGGTTCAGCCTCATCTTATATTTGCGCAGTGTGCCGAAGGTCTCCTTCAGATCCTGGAGGTGAGAGTCTATCCCTCGACATTTGATCATCAGGTCATCCACAAACACCTCGAGATTCCTCCCATTCTGCTCTTGGGAAACCCAATCCATCATTTTTTGGTATGTTGCCCCTGCATTCTTCAGCCCCAAAAGCATCATCCTATAGTAGTAGTACTCATCCCCTATGATGAAGGAAACATCTTTCACATCGGGAGGATGCATCCTGATCTGATGATAACCTGCAAATGCATCTAAAAATCTCATTATAGGAAAATTGACGGTTGAGTCAACCAGTGCGTCGATTAAGGACAAGGGGTAGCAATCCTTAGGGCATGATTTATTAAGTAAAGAAAAATCAACACACATTCTCCACCGGCCATACCCTTTTTTAACAATTACCACTTTGGAGACCCAGCCGGGGTATTGAATTTCGGATACAAAGCCAACAATCAGGAGCTTCGCTACCTCCTCCCTGATGGGATCAGCCAGCTTATCCGCGATGGACCTCTTCTTCTGCTAGATGGGACGAGATTCTGGGTCCAGGTTGAGGCAGTGGCAGGCGACGTACGCATTGATCCACTACATCTCCGCTGCGCTCCAAGCAAAGAAATCCACATTCTTCTAGATGCATGCCAACATCCTCTCCTAATCCACCGGGGTCAGCCCCCCGCTGATTCACAAATTCTCCACCCTGCCTCCAAGGGTGATAACTTCCATATCCACCACCTCCTCCAAAGCTTCAAAGCGGGACTGCTCCCCCATTCTCCAATGCCCCCTCCCCTGGGACAAGGACCTCCTCAGCTTCCACCACTTCCTCCATAGCCATCACCTCGGCCAGCTCCTCCCGAACTCCTCCTTCCACCTCCACCTCGGTGCAGCTCTCATCCACCTTTATCTCCTCTCCACCTTCCTCCTATTATGCCTCCTCAATCCTCCGCTCCCTCCTTCCAAGAGATAGAGTTCACGGCGGTGACGTAGCACTCCCTTGCCATCTTGGCGTAACCACGGACCCAGATCTTGATCCCTTCGGCGCTGAACTTCAAGCATTGGTGGAAGGATGAGGGGACGCAACGAAAGGCGCTGATGAGGGGCTTCAGAAGATGGCGTTGTAGCTGCTAGGTTTGTCTGTAATGCCCTGAAACTCAAAAGAGGGACGGGTGGCGTTTTGAGCTAAGTATGGGATTTGGTGGCGGTGACACAGCCTGGGATACGGGCATGTCCCAGGAGCGTGTCATGCTCAGGTTTGTCGATGGCCGTGTGGTCGACGAAATTATAGTCGACTATCGTAAAATAACGAATATGGCCTGATACATGGGCGTGTCCCAGGCCGTGTCCTACTCGGGTTGTTAGCTGAGTTGTGTTGGAGGAGAGACATGACTTGAGCCCAGACATGTTCGGGTCCAACACAGGCATGTCAAATTCAACATGGGCATGTCGAATACCCGTGTTCTCCTTGGGTTGGTGCTGGACCTGTGTCGGTGGAGGAACACGCCCAGCTACATGGGCGTGTCAAGCCTGACATGGGCATAACAAGTGCCCGTGTTATTTTCAGAACATGACGGTTTCGGGGTCGGATGAGTTGCACGGCCTTGGACACGGGCGTGTCGCAAGTCGTGTTCGGCCCAGGAAGTTTATTTTCGGGATGAATCGTGGCCGTTCGTTTCCTTATTTTGGTATCTAACGGCTCAGGCCTCTCCATGCTAGGTTTAAGGCCGGGATTGGGGGTTTAAACTCTCATATTCCTTTTGCCATTCTCTTTCTAAATCCTAGAGAGAAGAGATAGCAAGGAGGAAGAAGGAAGAGGGAGATCCGGTCGCCGGAGGAGATTTAGAGAGCCAAATCGCAAACCGAGTCCAGATCTATGGAGGTAAGATCATCGCAGTGCTTTTCATCCACATAGTTTTCCATGGCGACGAAGAGGAACACTAGCATAATGATTCTCATCTTGAGCATGTGAATCTCTTCTTCTTTTGCATAGGAAAACCCTCTCCCGCAAGTGTCCGGTGAGTTTGCGGTGTTCCTTGGGGTATATATGTAAAGTCCCCCTTTGTTTAGAGTCCGGAATCGTAGTACGAACATAGGCATGATGTGTGAAGCCTACCCGGACATTTTGGTCTGGATCGGTGATGTTTTGCTATGCATTGTTAGCCGGAGAAGACTCCGTGCCTTTGGTTGTTTTTGGGTTTCTATGTGGTAGATTGCAGCAGGGATCCTTGGGGATTAACCCCAAGGCGCTCCCAGAAAACTGGGCGGAAACGCATTTCTGCCATCTTAGTGGCCTGGGAGCCAACCTTGAACATAACTGGGTTATGTGCTTGTATGATCAGATTTTGGGATCCGACGAAGTTTGGCCCGCGCATTTGGCTTAAGTTGGCAGTGTGGTGTGGGCAACGGGCAAGTGGAACTGGACCCGAAGAATGTGGTTTGGTGTAGAGACATGAAAACAGGGACTGGCCATTGGCATAGTTGTGCGAGTCTTAGGCTTAGGCCAGAAAGACTAGAATGCTCAGGAGATTTGCCGTCCAAGGGATGGTGGTGAGACTGCGATTTTGACCGGGTTCACCGAGTTAGTGCCCTGAGAGCACGGGGTGCGTGTCCTTGTGAGCCTGCACTTGTGATATTGTGTTTATTCACTATATTACTTGCTATGCTAATAAGTGCAGGGAAGAAGCCTTGCCGCCCCGAGTTTGGGGGCGGAATCGTTATAATTTGGTTAGCTTTAGCTGGCCGTTATTCTAGTTTGGCACTGTTTCGGTGATTTGTGCTTGCAGGTGCTGCGGAGCCGAGTGGCAAAAAGCGGGCCAAAGCCCAAGTTGCTGAGCTGGCCCTCGAAGGCCTGGTTGTTTACTTATTTAAATCATGTGTGGCCGGCCTGCGAGCCAAAGTTTGTATAACACTATCTAAATTTGGTGAACTATTGTAAGGCCATAAGGCTAGTACTTTTGTGTATGTAGTAGTTCATTCCTACTGGGTTTTGTTAGTGGACATTCGTTCTTGTGGCTGGGTTCTTGCCCTTGCAACTTAATAAATTGCTTCCGCTAGATGCTCTGTGTAGGACGTTATGATTGGAAGGATGGTTCCACCTAGTAACCCACCGGTCTGTCCGTGACATATGGCGTCGGGCCCCGGCCGAACCTACTGCTATATGCTATGTGATGGATAGGGGTGTTACAATTTGGTATCAGACTACCGGTTTCGGTCAGAATTAAATGAATTCATGGATGAATTCACTTTAAGGGATGGTGAACACATATGTTTGCGTCATCGTTATAACATGAAAAGTACCCATAAATGCCCACTTAGGAATGAAAATACACATGTTTGAGGAACCTGCGTGTTCCTATAATTACTTTTTGCAATGTTGTTTGGTCTCTTATCGGTGTTTTGTACGACTATATGTGACCAGGAGTGGTGCAGGGCCATCAGAACGCCTAGCTTCAGAGGCGAGTAGTGCACCAAATGATGCGCCGACAATACCTCCTTCAGCTGAGACCATACGATTGGTAGCGGAGGCAGTGTTTGCGATGATTAATGCGTAACCTGCGAGACAGGTGAAGCAGCCTGCTCCTGCTGTGGAGCAAGTACCGCTCCAAGCGGTAGAGCCAAGGAGAGTGGAGCAGGTTGTAGTGGAGCCAGTGTTGCCTAGGAGAGCAACGGAGAAACAGCTCAAGCATGTTATGGGCTTCAATCCTCCAGTGTTCTCGGGGACGGGAACCCCAACCCAAGAAGAGGATTAGCTCTCCAGAGTCAAGAGAGTGCTGATAGCTACTGAGACGGAAGAGTTGCAGAAGGCAACAATTTCCACGTTCTTGTTGGATGGTGACGCAAGACTATGGTGGGAAGGCTTGGAGATACACCATCTAAAGGGTAGGCAGCTTTCTGACGTCTTGATAGAGGAATTCTCGAGACTGTTCTTAGCTCGATACCTCCCCTCAGCTTAGAGAATATCAATGGAAAACGAGTTCCAGAAGCTGGTACAAGGTGAGAGTAGCGTGGATGAATATCTCCACGAGTTTCCTCCCTTAGGTCGGTATGCAAGCGCTATCTTCGCCGATGAGGAGCAAAAGACAAACCGATTCTATGAAGGTCGAAGAGATGATTTGAGATTGCTACTTTCGTGGCCGATGACGCAGGGTTTCCTGACCTTGGTCAACACGGCCCGGTCTTTGGAGAAAGACATGAAGAATGTTCAGGCGAAGAAGGAATTCAGTGGTAGGAAGTCAGTGTTCAAGGTGCTGCCTACAAAGTCTGGTTTTCGAAAGTGGAATAAGAAGGCTAGGATGTCGGGTCCAGCCCCTTCTTCGGTTGCCTCAGGGGAAACTACTAATCGAACCCCGGGCGCTTGTTTTACTTGTGGGAAGACAGGGCACTTTGCCCGTGACTGTTGGAGCGGACGTCCAATGTCCGAGAGGAAGTAGGGAGCAACTTATGAAGAAAAGGGCAAGGCAGCGGAGTCAACCGCATCCCATTATGCTCCAACTCAACCAAGAGTCTACAATCTGGGCCAGTATGAGGCCATCAAACAAGCAGATGTCGTGACGGTACGGTTTAAATTTTATACCAAGTTAGCTATAAATACTGTTACCTAGTGTTTGTTAGCTTATTACTGTTTATATAGGCTTTGTTCTGATTTGCGATAGTCTGACAAGGGCATTATTTGATACGGGAGCTTCGCACTCCTTTGTGTTCGAAAGTTTCATATTGCGCATCATAGTCCCCTCTTCGATGGCAAAGGACAAATTGGACGGGTTGCTGCCGAATGGGTGTTCTATGCGTGCAGACAGAGTATGTCCAATAAAGATTTGTTTTGGAAGTCAGGAGATCGACTTACTAGCGTCGTTATTGCCACTAGTAGAGTTCGACGTCTTTTTCGGTATGGATTGGCTTTAGGAGAAGAAGGCATACATAGATTACAACCGTAAGGAAGTAAAGCTGGGTGCTGGGCAGGATACAACATTTGCGGGATTGAAGGGGTCGAGCAAGACTTTAATGTCTGCTCTTCAAGTGGTCAAGGCAGTCCGTGATGGTGTAGAGCTGTTCATCTCATTAGTGGAGGTTGCAAAGCTTAAGGCCACTTTGGGTAGTATCCTAGTAGTGTGCGAGTACCCCAACGTGTTCTCAGACAATCTTCCGGAGCCCCACCTCAGCGGGAGATTGATTTCACAATTGAGTTGGTGCCAGGTGCCAAACCTATGTCATGCTCTCCTTATAGGTTGGCGCCTAAGGAGATGTTGGAGCAGGGCTATGTGCATACAATTTTGTCGCCTTAGAGTGCACCATCCTTTTCGTTAAGAAGAAGGACGGAAGTTTGCGGCTCTGTATCGACTATAGAGAGTTGAACAAGTTAACGGAAAAGAACAAGTACCCGATCCCAAGGATTGATGATCTTTTTGTTCAGTTAGTCGGGTCATCGGTGTAGTCAAAATTGGATCTGATGTCCGGTTACTATCAGCTGAAGATAAGGGAGAGTGATATCACAAAGACAACATTCATAAAAAGGAATGGGTATTTCGAGTTTACGGTCATGCCTTTCGAGCTGACTAATGCGCCATCAGTGTTCATGGACCTGATGAACAGCACGTTCAGGGAGTACTTAGACTGTTTTGTGATCGTCTTTATTGACGACATATTGGTGTACTCGCAGTGCGAAGAAGATCAGTTCAAGCATCTGCATTTGGTTTTGGAGACACTGAGGAGGAACGAACTATACGCATAGTTTTCCAAATGCGAGTTCTGGTTGTCCTCAGTAGCGTTCCTTGGTAACATAGTCAGTGGTGAAGGGATTGTGGTTGATCCAGCGAAGATTGTTGCGATACGGGAGTGGTCTGTGTTGTCTTCGGTAGCGGAAGTTTGGAGTTTTCTGGGGCTTGCCGGCTATTACAGGCGCTTCGTAGAGAACTTCTCGCGGATAGCGTTACCTCTCACGACGTTGACCATGAAAGATCAGAAGTTTGTTTGGATGCGCGAGTGCGCACAAGCTTTTGAAGAGTTGAAGGATTGGTTGACCATGATGCCAGTGTTAAGTTCGCCGAGTGGGACCGAGGGCTTTGAGATCTACAACGATGCTTCAGGCAGTGTTTTGGGCTGTGTGCTGTTGCAGCATGGAAATTTTATTGTGTATGGTTCGCATCAGCTGAAAGTGCACGAGAGGAATTATCCGGTCCACGACTTGGAGTTGGCGGCCGTGATTTTTGTGCTAAAGCTGTGGAGGCATTATTTGTACGGCGTAAAGGTCGATATTTATACCGACCACAAGAGCCTGAAATACCTGTTGGACAAGAAGGATCTGAACACGAGACATCGACGATGGATGGAGTTCCTGGGGGACTATACATTCATAATTTATTATGTACCCGGGAAAGGCAATGCAGTTGCGGATGCATTGAGTCTCTGGGCTCTCGCACAAGCCAACTGGTTGTCAATTCATGATGAGTGGCTGATTCGAGAGTTGGAGGCATTAGATATATCTTGTGTTGACAAGCAGACTAGTGCATAAGCATTATTGAACTGGACGGAAGTTCAGTATGATCTGGTTGATCAGATTTGGCAGGCTATGGATTTGGATAGCAGTATGAAGGAAATCATGGATGCAGCTTTGGATGGATCAAATTCCCAATTTACAGTTGAAGATGGACTGCTAAGAAAGGACAATCATTTGTGCATCCCAAATGTGGGTAATTTACGGGTGGAGTTGATGTACGAGGCTCATCATACCAAGTACTCAATTCACCCAGGGAGCACGAAGATGTACCGAGATCTGAAGAAGTTGTTCTGGTGGTCAATACTCAAGAAGGATGTGGCTTTATATGTGGCTAAGTGTCAGACTTGTGCGTTATTGAAGACAGGGTGCCAAAAGCCAGCGGTTTTCTTGAAATATTTGCCTATTCCGGAGTGGAAGTTCGACGACACTTCGATGGACTTTGTGCATGGTTTGGCAAGGTCGTAGAAGGGATACGACGCTATCTGGGTAATCGTAGATCGGTTGACAAAAGTGTCGCACTTCATTCCGTATAGGAAGGATGATTCAGTGGAGAAACTAGCGATGCTTTATGTTGACAATATTGTTAGACTGCACGGTGTGCCCCGTAGCATTGTGAGCAATAGAGTTGGACGTTTTACGTCCAATGACTGGAGGTTGGTGCAGCAAATGCTGGGAACTAAGTTAAAGTTCAGCACAACCTTTCATTCACAAACGGATGGGCAGACCGAGAGAGTCAATAGGACGATGGAGGACATGCTTCGCATGTGCGTCTTGGACTTCGGAAAACAGTGGGAAGACCATCTGTTTTTGTTGGAGTTTGCGTACAACAACAGTTACCAAGCGATATATCTTGGACTTCGGAAAACATGTGGAAAGTGTCACTTATTTGGTGCGCACCATTCAAGAGCGTTTGCTGATCGCTCAGGATAGACAAGCTAAATACTAAATTTCCAAGCATCAGAACGTAGAGTTCGCAGTTGGCTATTGGGTGTATCTAAAGATAAAGCTGTTCAAGGGTGTTTCACGGGTACGACGCTTGAAGAAGCTGAGCCCGAGGTACCTTGGACCATTTGAGATTCTGGAGCTGATCAGCGAAGAGGCTTATCGTCTAAAGCTATCGGCGGAGTTGAGTGGTCTACAAGACGTATTCTACATATCAGTGTTGCGGAAGGCGGTGCAAGAGCCTTTGCAGGTGATATCGGTTGATCAAGTACCGGTGGACGAAGGGTTGATGACGAGGGTCAAGCCATTCGTATTGAGGACTCTGAAGTCAAGCGACTTCGTAACAAGGAGATCAGGATGTTCAAGGTATGATGGGACAATTGCGGTAAGGAGGAGCTCTTTTGGGAGCGAGAGCAGACCATGCTGGAGGAGTACCCAGAGTTATTCCACTCAGGTACCGCTTTTGGTTTTGTGTATCTTTTCCTTTCGGTAATTTCGTGGACGAAATTTTTTTAAGAGGGAGAGAGTTGTAACGCCCCTAAACTAAAAAGAGCGATGGGTGACATTTTAAGCCAATTCTTGGATTTGGTGGAGGTTACACGGCTTGGGACACAGGCGTGTCCCAGGGGCGTGTGGTGCTCAGGTTCGGCGATGGCCCTGTGGTCGAATAAATTGCAGTCGACGATCGTCAAACAACGAACACGGCCTGAGACACGGGCATGTACCAGGCCGTGTCCTACTCGGGTTGTTAGATTAGTTGTGTTGGGGGAGAGACACGACCTGAGCCCAGGCGTGTTTGGGTCTAACACGGGTGTGTCATATTCGATACGGGTGTGTCGAATACCCATGTTCTCCTTGGGTTGGTGCTGGATCTGTGTCGGTGGAGGAACACGCCCAGCTATACGGGCATGTACTGGGTGACACAGGCGTGTCAAGCCTGACACAGGCATGTCAAGTGCCAGTGTTCTTTTTGGGACGCCACGGTTTCATCGTCGAATGAGTTACACGGCCTTGGACACAGGCGTGTCACAAGATGTGTTCGGCCTAGGAAGTTTATTTTTGGGATGAATCGTGGCCGTTCGTTTCCTTATTTTGGGATCTAACGGCTCAGGCCTCTCCATGCTAGGGTTAAGGCCAGGATTGGGGGGTTTAAACTCTCATATTCCTTTGGCCATTCTCTTTCTAAATCCTAGAGAGATGGAAGAGCAAGGAGGAAGAAGGAAGAGGGAGATCCGGTCACTGGAGGAGATTCGGAACGCCAAATCGCAAACCGAGTCCAGATCTGCGGAGGCAAGATAATCGCGGTGCTTTTCATCCGCGTAGTTTTCCATGGCGCCGAAGAGGAATGCTAGCATAACGATTCTCATCTTGAGCATGTGAAGCTCTTCTTCTATTGCATAGGAAAACCCTCTCCCGCTAGTGTGCGGCGAGTTTGCGGTGTTCCTTGGGGTAGATATGTAAAGTCCCCCTTGTTTAGAGTTCGGAATCGTAGTACAGACATAGACATGATGTGTGAAGCCTACCTGGACATGCTGGTCTGGATTGGTGATGTTTTGCTATGCATTATTAGCTGGAGAAGACTCCATGCCTTTGGTTGTTTTCGGGTTTCTATGTGGTAGATTGCAGCAGGGATCCTTGGGAATTAACCCCAAGGCGCACCCGGAAAACTGGGCGGAAACACATTTCTGCCATCTTGGTGGTCTGGGAGCCAGCCTTGAACATAACTGGGTTATATGCTTGTATGATCAGATTTTGGGATCTGGCAAAGCTTGGCCCACGCATTTGGCTTAAGTTGACAGTGCAGTGTGAGCAACGGGCAAGTGGAACTGGACCCAGACTATGTGGTTTGGTGCAGAGACCTGAAAACAGGGACTGGCCATTGGCATAGTTATACGAGTCTTAGGCTTAGGCTGGAAAGACAAGAATTCTCACGAGATTTTCCGTCCAAGGGATGGTTGTGAGACCGCGCTTTTGACCGGGTTCACCGAGTTAGTGCCCTAAGAGCACGGGGTGCGTGGCCGTGTGAGCCTGCACCTGTGATGTTGTGTTTATTCACTATATTACTTGCTATGCTAATAAGTGCAGGGAAGAAGCCCTGCCACCCCGAGTTTGGGGGCGGAATCGTTATAATTTTGTCGGCTTTAACTTACCGTTATTCTTGTTTGCCACTATTGCGGTGATTTGTGCTTGCAGGTGCTGCGGAGCCGAACGGCAAATAGCGGGCCAAAGCCCAAGTTGCTTAGCCGGCCCTCGAAGGCCTTGTTTGTTTACTTTTTAAAATCATGTATGGTCGTCATGCGAGCCGAAGTTTGTAAAACACTATTTAAATTTGGTGAACTATTGTAAGGCCATAAGGCCAGTACTTTTGTGTATTTAGTAGTTCATTCCTACTGTGTTTTGTTAGTGGACATTCATGCTTGTGGCTGAGTTCATGCTTGTGGACATTCATGCTTGTTTGTTTACTTTTTAAAATCATGTATGGTCGTCATGCGAGCCGAAGTTTGTAAAACACTATTTAAATTTGGTGAACTATTGTAAGGCCATAAGGCCAGTACTTTTGTGTATTTAGTAGTTCATTCCTACTGTGTTTTGTTAGTGGACATTCATGCTTGTGGCTGAGTTCTTGCCTTTGCAACTTAATAAATTGCTTCCACTAGATGCTCTGTGTAGGATGTTGTGATTGGAAGGATGGTTTCATCTAGTAACCCACCAGTCTGTCCATGGTATATGGCGTCGGGCCCTGTACAGACCTACTGTTATATGCTATGTGACAGATATGGGTGTTACAATGTCCACGATGACAAACCTGCAGTGTCGGGACTGCCCCCCCAGTGTGACATGTAGCCCCACTCCTCCTTCCACCTCCTTCCACTCTCCCGAAAATCCAAACAGGGGCCCATCCAAGGCCAGCACCCTCTTGTCCTCCACCTTCATCACGTCAAATGCCTTCTTGAAGATGACGTTTACTTAACTCTCGTTGTCGATGAGGATCTGGGAGACGGTAAAGTTCTCGACCATGGTATGGATGACCAACGCGTCGCAGAAGGTATCCTCATGATCTGGCATGTTACTCCTAGAGAAGGTAATCCTCTCCTTTGGGCATGGGGTCTAGGATGTAGAGCCAATGATCCTTCGATAAATGGTATGGAGGCTTACCTTCTGGGAAGCCTTGACCCCCACCCCCATGGATCACTTTGATCCCGCTTCGGGCCCCAATATCTGCCCGGTTTTCGCAACTATCCTCCTCTACTCGAGGCAGAACTTCCTCGATCCGCACCTCCCGGTGGTCTTGCTGTTGTTGCTTCTCACTGTTTCTTCGCATCTCGAGGAACTCTGGGCATGCGGTCGTAGCGTGCCCCTCCTCCTGGTGGTAGTCACAGTATGGTAACTCCACCGTGAATTCCCTTCATCTCCTTTGCTGGACCCTCCTCCTCTGTATGGCTATTGTTATAGCCTGCAATTGATCGGGGACAGGAGGCCTCTGGCCCTGCCTCCATCCTGGAGGGTGAAACTGACCCTGGCCCCCTAGCGGTAGTCTCCTCCGTGAAAACTCCTCCGTTGGCCTTATTCTTGCCAGTCCGGCTACCTCTAGCCGAGCCAGTTGTTCTGCTCCTAACACCCCCACCTGGGCTACTATTGTTGTTGCTACTGCCCCCTCTGCCTAGGTTCGACTCTCATCTACTTGATCTGGCCACGTCCTAGACCCTTCTCCTCTTCTGTGGCTTACCTGGCCAACTCCTTCGCAAACTCGGGGTTTGACACCTCCTCGTCGACTTCCCTTGCCGACCTCTCCATCATCTCCTCGGAGGAGAGGGGCGGTACTCTCTTCAGCTCCATCCTGAAGAAACCATGTTATAGCCCCAGGGTGAAGGCCATCATCAGGGTATGCCCTGACATCTCGTGGACCTGGGTGACCTCCTCCTAAAACCGGTCCACGTAGCTTCCTAAGGTCTCGTTCACCCCCTTCTTGATGTGGAACATGAACTCTGACTCCTTCTTCCTCTTTTTGGAGGTGGTGAACCTCAACATGAACCCCCGTTGCAGGTCCTCGAAGCAGTAGATTGAGTTGTCTAGTAGCTGGTTGAACCACTCTCTTGTCTTCTCCTTGAGGGTGATGACAAAGAGTCTGCATTTGAAGGAATCAGACATCTGCCTTTTTGACACCACATCCTCGAACCATTGGATGTGATGGACCGGTTCATCCCTCCCGGTATAGTAAGACATCTCCGGCTCCCTGATCCCCTCTGAAATAGGAGCAGAAGAAACTAACTCGCTGAAGGGGTTTCCTCCCCTTGCTGGGCGAGCTGGAGGGTCTCTCCCCCCATCTCGCTGAACCGGCCTCCGCTCACCGAGCCCGGGAAAAGAACTCACCCGGGGAGCTCGCGCCCTCAGCACTCCCCTACAACATCCTTCCCAGTTCGCCGAGCCGGGGCATCCTCACCTAGAGCCGGGGCGGCAGCGATTAGATCAGCTAGTGTCGAGCACTTGGCTCGCACGCCGAGTGCTAATCTGACTAGGTTGAGCACTTCTTGCCTGAAGTCCTCGAACATCCCTATCGTGGTGAGAGGGGGTTGGGGTGGCAAGTCAGCCCTATCCGAACCTCGCCCTTTTCCTCCAGCCATCTAGCATGCTAAAGATTTTCTTGTGCTGACCATGCTCCACACTCACCGCACCAAAATGTTAAAACCGAAAACTCGGTCTTTGTGGAGTTAACCCTTGGGGAAGGGGTGATCGCACACTTATTTCTCTCCTGCAAGCTGAATAACTAAGGAAAAAGAACAGGGGAAAGACCCATGGGCTCGACGTAGAGGTCTCACCACACACCCAGAAGATCTTAGAACGCTTCCCCTCCCTAGCCAAATGTCGAGCTATGGATACCTAAGAAAGCGCAAGAATATAGGGGCACAAGTGAGCATGCCTTTTGAGGTACCCCCTTTGGTCTATTTATTGATTTCTGAAAACGGCCTGCAAATAGCCAACATCCACTGTCCTGAATAGCTAAGTGCAGCCCAACTGGGTCGTCCAACAACATAACTCTGTTGTTCTAACAGGCTACAGGCAGGCCAACGAGGGTAAAATAACAAAAACACATCACAAGAGACTAGACGAGTGGCTCTTTGGAACCTCCAATCACCGGGGGCGGCGAGTGCTCGATAGAGTTGGCACTCACTATCTCTATCCCCCCTGGGCGAGTGCGGACTCAGCCTGCCCCACTCACCCGCTACCTACTGAGCCTCCTGGGGTGAGTGCAAGCCGGACTACTCCACTCGCCCGCTACTCGCCGAGCTCCTAGGGCGAGTGCGAGCTGGCCTGCTCCACTCACCCCTCAAATAACTCACCCAACCTAGAAGAGTTGGATTGCTGGTCTTGGCGGATCTGGTTCCTGTCGCCGATTACTCACTGGATATGGGGTTGCACACTCACTCTGCTCAGAAATTTAGGACCACTCCCCGCTCCTCCTCTGCCACCAGCACCAACTATTCCCCTGCCTCTACCAAATCATAGCCCGACGTAAGAAGTTCTGTAAAGATAAGAAATATCAGAAGAACTCTCTGATGTCGCTAGCTCCACTCACCCGACTCCCCGGGGAGTCGGAGTTAGTCACTGTAACTTAGGAGAAGAAGCTCGACTGCCGCCACAGAAGAGGATCACTCGAGAAGAAATTCAAGAAGTAATTTCTTAGGAATATAGACAACTTGGGCGACATGACGTCCTCGCGCGCCGCCACCTCCATCAGGACTCTCCACTCGCCCCCAGGTTCTAGCACATCCAATCCCGCATGGGTTCAAACTGTCAAGCATCGAAACGTTCGATAGGAAGAACGACCCGCTAGAACACATCAACCATTTCACCACAATTATGAGAATCTATAATGCAACAGACCAACTGCTCTGTCAAGTCTTCCCAGCTACCCTTAGAGGCCAAGCTTGTACCTGGTTCTACTCCCTGAGAGAGGGAACTGTAACAAACTTTGTCAAACTGTCAATACAATTCACTGACCAATTCATTGCCAACCGAATAATTGTAAATGATCCCTTACACCTTTCTGGCATTTGACAGAATGAAGGAGAATACCTTAAGGACTTCTTTCATCGCCTCACCTCAGAGGCACGTCAAATTCTAGGCATTGACCCCTAACTTCTCAGAGGAGTCTTCCTTGGCGGAATCCACCCCAACGGCTTCTATTCAGCCCTAATGAGGGAAACCGTGCCCAGTTATCCAGATCTTGTTCACCGTTTCGATGCCCAGATAGCGACTGACGACACCAATGAAACACACTGCCAGCAGTTTGAAGGTAGACAAAAAAGGAAGAAAGGAGAAGAACAAAGTCTCATAGGACAAGAATAATGTCGTCAGGCTGAGCACCGGAGTGACATCCGTCGACGTGAACCTCCAAGGAATGAGTGGCAACAACCACTTCAAGACTACACCCCTCTAAATACCACCCACACTAACGTGATGTATGCAATTCATAATGATCCGACATTCCAACGGCCAAGAATACCGCGGACAAACCCTGATGCCGACCAAACAAGGTACTGCGAGTTCGACCGCGCTCCAGGTCACAACACCGAAGAGTGTGCTAGATTGAAAGATTAAATTGAGCACCTCGGCCGCCAAGGGCTCCTTAGGATATTCTTGCAAGGACAAGCATAAAAGCAACAAACACAATGTCGTGAAAGAAACCAGCAAAACCCACCATAGGAAACTGGTGGGGGAAGGCAGATTGTGGGAAACATAGTGACCATCGTCGGGCCCCTAACAAAGATACTTTCAGTAAAAGGATCAGATAGGAAGCCAAATCAGTATATCACCATCACATTCGATGATAAGGTCCTCGAAGGGCTGCAGACGCACAACCAAGATCCCCTCATTTTCCATGCTTGGATCGAGGATCCCTACTTCAACATCAAAAGGATCATGGTAGACAACGGAAGCTCAGTAGATGCGTTATTCCTCTCCACCCTGGAAAGCATGAAGCTCACTAAACAACATCTTAGCCCCACAAAAGGTCCAGTCTATGATTTCGAAAACCACCTCGTTCCTATCCAAGACATAATCACGTTTCCTGTCACGATGGGAGAATTCCCGAAGCAAGTTACCCATGATGTCAACTTTGTAGTGATCAATTCAAGTTCAGCATACAACACCATTTTAAGATGTCCAGTTCAGTCCAATTTCAGAGCAATACCGTCAATTCCCCATCTTGCAATTAAATTTCTAACCCCAGAGGAGTGGGAGTTGTTCGCAGAGATCAAGAAGAAGCACATGCTTGCTACGCAAGATAGGTACAATCATTATCCGCTACCACCTTTAGTGTTGACGACATGAACCTACGCCCAGGAGTGGATTCCTCGGAAGGATGCTCTCCCCGACGCAGGAAGATCCCCCGTAGCATACCAGCAGCTTGTGATGTGCATCACGACTTTCCCTCGACGTTTTATACTTTATTTGTACTCTTTATTATCTGCATCTTCTTGCATCTTGCATTTGTCACTTTGTGATAGTAAAAGTCGCGAGCTCAGGCTCACGCAAACTATGCTTATTTCTAAATGCAATATCATATTTGTTTCAATAATATCAATCTGAAATCTTTAGGTAAAACTTTGCTTGCAAGCCAAACAAGCAGGTTCTTTGCCAACATTGACGCTCAACATCTTAACATCGGCAGGGCTTGCCCCCACGCGATTGCACCCGGATCGAGTATTTACACTCTCCAACAATCAACTCATACCTGGGCTAGGTTGCGCAACCAGATTGAGTACCTACATTCTCCAACGGTCGGATTGAGTACTTACATTCTCCTCCATTACTGCAGACCATCGCCCTGTCGTCGCTAGGGCCTTCCCCCTCGCGATTGCACCCGGATCGAGTATCTAAATTCTCCTACAATTGCCTTATTGTCAGTCTAGGTTGCGCAACCGGATTGAGTACCAACATTCTCCGGCGGTCGGATTGAGTACTTACATTCTCCGCCATTACTGCTGACCATAACCCTGCCATCGCCAGGGCCTACCCCCCTTGCGATTGCACCCGGATCGAGTATCTACATTCTCCGACGGCCGTATCGAGTACTTACATTCTCCGTCGTTACTGCAGACCATCACCTTGCCATCGCAAGGGTTTGCCCCCCCCCCCCCTTGCGATTGCAATTGGATTGAGTGCCTATATTCTATGGCGGCAGGATTGAGTACTTATATTCTCCATCGTTACCATAGGCCAACACTGTGCAAACTCCTCGTGGGGTCCTGCCCCCCTCACGGCTACTGATGACTACTTTTAGTCATCGTTTTTGGGGTAATTTAGTAGCCTAAATGCGTAAGTTTATCTATAATTTATGCTTGTCATTTCATGTTTTAATGTCTTTTTATAAAATCCTAAGTTTATTATAGTTATTTTATGTTTTGATATAAAAAATCAATATAATCTTATTGTATGTATTATGCTACTATTTGTATTAGATTATATTATGTTTAGTAATTATAATTAATGTAATGTCTTGTGTTAATGTTTTAATTTTAACATTTTAATGTATTTTATTTTATGTTGTTATGATGTTTTGTTTTTGTCATTGTTATCTTTATGTTTGTTGTGTTATATAACTAATATTATGTTTTATTAATTTGTTTTTCTTGTAGGTACATGCTACATGGAGCAGCCCACCAAGCCTACCCGAGCCCATAGAGCAGCCCTCAAGCCACCTAGCCCTCTACCCGAGCCCACTACATGCAGCCCCCATGATGTGGCCGGCCACTATTCACTTCCTTGCCACCTCATTCATTCTCTCTTCCTCTCTCTCCATTTATTACATGCATGCATATTTTCCCCATGGTGTGGCCGGCCCCTCCCTTCTCTCCTTTATTATTTTCTTCCCCTCTTTTATTCATATTCACCCCCCTTTTCTCCCTCTTTCATCCTTAATTAAATCCCATCCGTTCCCCCTTTATTATTTATTTTATTTCCTTTTATTTTCTTTTCATAAAATGCATGCACCTTCTCCTCCTCTCTCTTTCCATTTATTAAAGTACATGAATCCTCCCATTCTCTCTCCATCATTGAATATCATGCATGAACTTCCCCCAACATACATGGCCGGCCACCCCTAATGTCCCTTCATTTTCCATTTCATTCTAAATCATTCCTCCCTCTCCTATATAAAGGACCCCTTGCCTCTTGTTTATGTTAAGTAGTTTTTGTTTGAAGAAGTAGTTTTTTAGTGAAGTTTTTATATGTAGTTTCTTTTTAGTGAAGCATATGAAGGAGTTCTTGTTAGAGAATTTTATTTCAAGTAGATTAGTGTTTCATGCTTTATGTTTTATTTTGTTAAAGTAATGTTATAATGCCCATTTTATTTTTCCATGTACCTCTCTTTTATTATGCAATGAAATCTTTTTCTTTTTCTCTTTTTCGCATTTCCTTCTCAATCATGTCAAGCTAATTTTATTTTGTGCCCGATCGTGACGATATTTGCTATGAAATGACGCATTCTTAATTTTATGTTTGGATTTGTATTTTTCTATTTTTGATCCTTCCTTGATTTTTATCGTGTCGACTCCGTATTTCGGTATATGGTAGTAGGCATCCGATCTCATATTTGAGTAGCCGAGAGGCTCGTGAATATGAAAGATCACTCAAGGAAGGAAGGAGTTGAACGCACCCCTAGAGATAGGATGACGTAAATCCTCCGGATTGGAGTCAAATCCAATAGTGCGGGTCACTTCGGTAATGCGACTTTAGGCCTTTTTGACTTGAAAGAGATTTCAGTCAAAACATCTATAAGTCAGGGGATTTAATGCTCTAGCGAGATTATTTCCTAATATCGGATCCGTCACGGTCTTAATAGAAGTGCAAATACTAAACTAATTTATTTGGTTATTTTGTTTCAAGGTGAATCGTCGATCGAGCACTTTTCTCGTAATAGTTTATTTTCTCTTTTTAAGCTTAGTTTATTTTTATTTTCAAAACGCATCAATCATCCGGTAGGATAATAGAGTCGTTGTGAGTAATAGTACTTGCCTGCCCCGAGTTTTTATACGACCTTGATTTATTTATATCACTATACTATAAAATGATAGGTACACTTGCCTATTCGTATTGTAGTCCGTGAGACGATTTGTACGCATCAAGTTTTTGGCGCCGTTGTCGGGGAATTTTTTTGGCAATATTACGAAAGCCTTGAATTTATTACTTCTACTAAAAAAAAATATTATCATTATTATTATTATATATTATAATCAACCCACATCATCTAATTTCTACCCAACCTAAAATCTCTCGAAAAGGGTAAGAGGCTTTAAGCGCCACCATTTTACCTAGTACCTTGCGAACCCTTCACCGGGTAGCCCTTGGGAAGTTCGGGAGCCAATCCATTAAAAAAATCTATTTTCAAAAAATATATATATTTTAAAAAAATAAAAACAAATCAAAAAAATTAATTTTTCTTTTTCCTTTTGGTAACAGTTTATTTTTTTTTATGGAATCATTGTATTTTTGCGCTTCTTGCGGGTCGCCCGACCACTTTTATTCTGAATGTCTTTCGGGAACCCCTCCCTCTTTTGATTTTAATTTTTCTGGGGAAGGTCAAAATGGCCAATTTGACCCTTACTCCAATTTTTATCCAACTTGGGAGATGGGGAACCCGTCTTATTTTTCTTATGATTTTGCCCCGCAAAGCGCCGCGCCTTCAAATTTTAATTTTAATTCTATCAATAATGGGTATCTTGAATTGCAAACTTTTATTGATAATTTTAATTCGCATTTCAAGACCATTATGGATTATCTTTCTTGTGAGGCCGCATATTTTTCTTCGTCTTCTCCGTCTCCTCCAATTTCTTCATGTAATGAGTCACCGGATATCCCAGCTTGTCTTTTTCCTCTCGAGGAGGATAACTATTCGGATATCCCGGATTGTTTCCTTCCTCCTTTGGAAGACACCCCTATGGATATTCCGGTGTGCTTCTTACCCGTTGAGGATGACGAGACGTCTCATATTTCTCCTTCTTAAGACGTTTGTGATTCCATTTCACTTCAATTTTCAACTGTTCCAAATTTCTCTAGTGTTAGCGAGTCTTTTTCTTCTTCTTTTATTTTAGATGATTTTCCTTTAGTTCTCCCTACCTCTTCTTCTCTCGAAATTTCACAAGATTCCCCTTCTCCTTGTGAAATTTTCGATGATGAAATTTCTTTTTCTACTTCTTTTATTCCTCTTTCTATTTCTTCTTCTTTTTTTTCTTCTTCTTTTCATAACCCCTTCTTTCCCGCTTTATATACGGCGGAGTTCTTCTATAACTCCGTCCGTTCATTTCCGGGCGTCATTCCCTTGAAGATTCCACCGCATGTCGGTGCGATTCTTCATTTCTACTTTTTTTTACTTTACTCTCCTAAGCGCATACTTAGGGAGTTACCTCTTCATTTCAGCTTTTATTTTCCATTTAGCTAACAAATAACGTCGGGCTCAGCCGACGTTAAGCAGAGAGCGCTCTTGGTAGGCACCCCTTGCTTATCCTTTTTTTCTTTTTCTTTTTTTTCTTTTTGTTTTATTTTGTTTTGCAGGAATAAAACCCCCTCCGGCGGTTCGTTTGGCTCCATCATTTCCTCTCTTCCTTAGGCCTGAGCCGGTGTCCAGCTTAAGCATGGGGGAGCGATATCTACAATCAGCCTTACGACTCCGGGGATGTCATTTTCTTTTTTATTTATTTTTATTTACTTTATTGCATCCCCCCTCCCCCTTCTTCTTCCTTTTTCTTTCTTGTCTTTATTTTTCATTGAGGACAATGCAAAATTTAAGCATGGGGGAGGGTTTAGTTGTTTTATTTCTTTCTTTTCTAAAAAAAATGTTTTAAATTTCTTAAAATTAGTATAGTTATATTATGCCTTTTAATGCTTTTATTTAGCCTTATCAAAAACCCAAAAATTAGAAAAATCAAAAATCCCAAAAAAATATCATATTTCAAAACCCAAAAAAAATGAAAAATGTCAGAAAAATCAAAAAAATATATAATAAATCTCATGCTTAGCTTTCTGTTATTTTTAGAAATTTAGTCTGAGTCAGTTTATAAGCATTATTTTATTTTATTTGCTAATCTTTTATTTCATCATGTTTAGGTAAATCTAATATTTAGTGATTTAGTTTTGAGGATCATCTTATGATTTTACTTTGCTTAGAGTAATTTATTTAGCACTTTGTCTCTTTTATTTTAAATAGTTTCAATTTTGTAGTAATTTGGCTAAACAATTTTGGATTCCAATGATTATTACCTCATGCTTTTAGATTCTTAGAAAATCTCAATCTACTAGTAGTTGCTCTCTAGTATTTTAGTTCATTTTCTAAAATCTTGTTTAACCCCTTATCCTTTCCCTAATTCTCTTTTTTCCTTTTATTGTTAGATCATATGTCATGGGAATAAGGAGATGTTAGTTCCTTATTCTCTGGTACACATATGCAACCCTAATGAAGAGAGGATTTTAAAGTTCATATATGTCGTGGGACGTGATAGGATGTTAGTCTATCATTATCTGGTATTACATATATATTATTAAAAAGAAAAAAATTGTGTGGGGTGTGAAGAAAAAAAAATCACCTTCATTCAAAGACCTCTTCATGTTAATTTCCTCCCCAAAACCCCTTAGCCAATATTATTATCTTAGTCTTTAAATTAAAATATTGGGAGAGCATAATTAGTAGGTTGCACAATTTTTCCTTAAGTTTCTTTCAAGTTATGGTTTTTATAATTTCAATCTAACCTTGTTTGCACTTTACTCAATTTTGAATACTAGTTAATTTATTTGAGAATTCTTGGCTAAGTACTTCTCTCTTTTCACTTTAATTTCATAATTTAGGACTTGATTCATAAATCCCTAAATTTTATTTTTGGCTAGATTTTGATGTAAATAAATTTTTAGTTTAATTGCAAATTATATAATGTCTTATAAATATTTCTCTTCCTTTTGCTCTGGAATAACAAAAGTCTAAGCATGGGGGTGTTTGATGACTACTTTTAGTCATCGTTTTTGGGGTAATTTAGTAGCCTAAATGCGTAAGTTTATCTATAATTTATGCTTGTCATTTCATGTTTTAATGTCTTTTTATAAAATCCTAAGTTTATTATAGTTATTTTATGTTTTGATATAAAAAATCAATATAATCTTATTGTATGTATTATGCTACTATTTGTATTAGATTATATTATGTTTAGTAACTATAATTAATGTTATGTCTTGTGTTAATGTTTTAATTTTAACATTTTAATGTATTTTATTTTATGTTGTTATGATGCTTTGTTTTTGTCATTGATATCTTTATGTTTGTTGTGTTATATAACTAATATTATGTTTTATTAATTTGTTTTTCTTGTAGGTACATGCTACATGGAGCAGCCCACCAAGCCTACCCGAGCCCATGGAGTAGCCATCAAGCCACCTAGCCCTCTACCCGAGCCCACTACATGCAGCCCCCATGATGTGGCCGGCCACTATTCACTTCCTTGCCACCTCATTCATTCTCTCTTCCTCTCTCTCCATTTATTACATGCATGCATATTTTCCCCATGGTGTGGCCGGCCCCTCCCTTCTCTCCTTTATTATTTTCTTCCCCTCTTTTATTCATATTCACCCCCCTTTTCTCCCTCTTTCATCCTTAATTAAATCCCATCCATTCCCCCTTTATTATTTATTTTATTTCCTTTTATTTTCTTTTCATAAAATGCATGCACCTTCTCCTCCTCTCTCTTTCCATTTATTAAAGTACATGAATCCTCCCATTCTCTCTCCATCATTGAATATCATGCATGAACTTCCCCCAACATACATGGCCGGCCACCCCTAATGTCCCTTCATTTTCCATTTCATTCTAGATCATTCCTCCCTCTCCTATATAAAGGACCCCTTGCCTCTTGTTTATGTTAAGTAGTTTTTGTTTGAAGAAGTAGTTTTTAGTGAAGTTTTTATATGTAGTTTCTTTTTAGTGAAGCATATGAAGGAGTTCTTGTTAGAGAATTTTATTTCAAGTAGATTAGTGTTTCATGCTTTATGTTTTATTTTGTTAAAGTAATGTTATAATGCCCATTTTATTTTTCCATGTACCTCTCTTTTATTATACAATGAAATCTTTTTCTTTTTCTCTTTTTCGCATTTCCTTCTCAATCATGTCAAGCTAATTTTATTTTGTGCCCGATCGTGACGATCTTTGCGATGAAATGACGCATTCTTAATTTTATGTTTGGATTTGTATTTTTCTATTTTTGATACTTCCTTGATTTTTATCGTGTCGACTCCGTATTTTGGTATACGGTAGTAGGCATCCGATCTCATATTTGAGTAGCCGAGAGGCTCATGAATATGAAAGATCACTCAAGGAAGGAAGGAGTTGAATGCACCCCTAGAGATAGGATGACGTAAATCCTCCGGATTGGAGTCAAATCCAATAGTGCGGGTCACTTCGGTAATACGACTTTAGGCCTTTTTGACTTGAAAGAGATTTCGGTCAAAACATCTATAAGTCAGGGGATTTAATGCTCTAGCGAGATTATTTCCTAATATCGGATCCGTCACGGTCTTAATAGAAGTGCAAATGCTAAACTAATTTATTTGGTTATTTTGTTTCAAGGTGAATCGTCGATCGAGCACTTTTCTCGTAATAGTTTATTTTCTCTTTTTAAGCTTAGTTTATTTTTATTTTCAAAACGCATCAATCATCCGGTAGGATAATAGAGTCGTTGTGAGTAATAGTACTTGCCTGCCCCAAGTTTTTATACGACCTTGATTTATTTATATCACTATACTATAAAATGATAGGTACACTTGCCTATTCGTATTGTAGTCCGTGAGACGATTTGTACGCATTAGCTACAACCCGTGCAAACTAAGCCGCTACCCCGACTCGTGCAAACTCCCCGTGGGGGCCTGCCCCTTCATGGCTAAGCTGCGATTACAACCCACGCAAACTAAGCCGCGAGCCCGACTCGTGCAAACTCCCCGTGAGGTCCTACCCCCCTCACGGCTAAGCCACAATTATAACCCGCGAAAACTAAGCCGCAAGCCTAACTCGTGCAAAATCCCCGTGGGGGCCTGTCACCCTCACGACAAAGCCACGGGCTAGAACCATGCAAACCATGCCGCATTCCAGAACCGTGCAAACCAAGCCATAGGATGGAACTGTGCAAATAAAGTTACGAATCTAGTTCACGTGAAATACTGCGCCAACACTCTCCGACAAGCAAAACTTGCAAAAATAGTACTCAAAGGAGAAAAAGGAAAATACAAAATAGCTAAGTGACATAAAATATGATGATGTCATACAGACCAGCGCACAAGTGTGCCCACTATAACTGCTAAGCAAAAAACCACACAGATACGAATTGTTGGAGGAAGAATACAAAAACATACAAATACAGAAACATGAGGCCACTACTCATAAATAAAATCGACATCAGAGTGCTCATCCTTAGAAACATCGTCAAAGCTAAAGCCAGAGGTGTCATATCCTATGTGTCAGATAATAAATCGGAAGGCCTTCGCCACTCCATGCCTGAGGGATAACTCATGGGAATCTTCCACTTTAAGCTCCATTTCCTTGGACCAGATCTCGTTGTGCACCTCCACGGCAATCAGGCATTGGTTTCGCATGTAGTCCATTGACTCCAAGTACTCTGCGAGTCCAGCAACTTTTAACTCCAACACACGGCTATCAGATGATTGCGCCTCCACTTGGGCGAAGCTCTGCATCCAAATGAGAAGTCTCATCTTGAGCATGCTTCAGCATCTGTGTAGTCCTCTCCATCAGATACTTCTCCACCTCTAAAGAAGCCCGAGTCTCCTCCAACTCCGCCTTAATCTCCGACCAAATCCAGCGAAATCGAGAAACATTCCGGTCATAGTCACCCTTCAAGGCGACAAGAGAACCCACCGTAGCTTGAAATTTCTCCTGGAGAGCTAGGTATCCATCCTTCAAACTCACATAATGGTTATTCTAGGTAACAAAAATCTGAACCTGAGCCTCTATCTATAAAAGAAAAAAGAGAAGTCAGAGCAACATAACAATAAAAAGGAGCCAAAAATGGTCATGCTCACTTACCACTTCATTTATCGTCTTCAAAGAAGAAGATAGCCTCGGAGCTGATGCCTCCGTAGGGAAATACTGGTTGGCAGACGAACCAAGCACCTGTACCTCGGGAGGCGAACAACCACGACCACCTGAAGGAGAATCATCACTCAGAGAAGACGAACAAGGCACCGCATTCCCTCCACCTCGGGAAACTACAACGGCCTTTCGTTTCCGACTACCACCCAAAGACATCTCAGCGGTCCACCCAGAGATGAAAGAAATATTGCATTTCAGCAAGCGCTTCTCCTCCACAAATGAGAAGATGTTGAACAGGCGATTGGCCAATTCATAGGGATCCAAAAACCCCAACACCGGTGAAAATTCTCGCTCCATCCCCTTCTGGAGGCGACAACGATCGGGGAGCGAACTCCACACCTCCGGTAAGCCCCAAGGGTTCCTGATGTATCCAAAAAGGGTGTTTTTGTGACGACGGTCTATTACAGCCTCGAACTGAGCCAACTCTTGTTGCTATGAATCTCCACACGCTCCCCACCATCGGAGCGGACATCGCACCACTCTCGAAAACACTCAAAAAAAGTCTCCTGCCATGCTCACAGAAGAAAACAACCATGCCCATAAGGCGCACTACTCCCAACGGGGTAAACTGGGAGATCAGAACCCCGCAAAATTTCAAGATCTCGATCACTTCCTCGCAAGTCGGGAATCGGAAGCCAGACCTCAAAGTACTCTCGCAGACCATTAGCCAGCCTCGGGGGGATTTTGCACTCTCTTCTTGGCATGCAGAATTTTCACCTCTAAATCTGCAGGTATCCCAATCCTCTTTCTCCAAATGACGATTTGGGCCCTCGGTAAGAGAGGAGCGCAGGCGCATTGATCTCACAGTACGCATCGAGCCCTATCACCACAAAGGAAAAGTCAGATACAGTATGAAAGCACACCTCGTACGGTAAAATTAAAGGACATACCCCCTCGAAGCAAGCCAAGGGGAACCCCCGAGCATGCGCACACATAAAGCATAATACCTACGGGCCCTATGCAGCAAATCATTCATGCGCAAGCGCACCAGCACACACATTGTCCAGTACGCATACACCCACGTGCACTGGTCACCAAGACGTGCGCCCCCAGGTGTGCACGCAACAAGGTTTTAGGCACGCACACCCAATCGCCCGCGCATATACCCGCACGCGCATGACCTGGTGCATGCCCCAAGCTTCCCAAATGGCCTGGTGCGCAGACGCCCGTGCGTGCATGCGAATGCGCGCACGATCAAGTGCGTGCACCTCCTCGCGTGCCCGCGCATTTGCCGCCGCCGCACCGCCCGTCCGTGGGAGTGCTGGGAGCCCCCCGTTTTGGGCACGCTGGCGCTTCCTCTCGCAGTCCCTTCTCTCCCCCTGAAATATTTTAATATATTATTACCTAGGCTCACTGGGAGCCGCTCTCTCATGTTTCTTGCCTTTCGCTGGACGATGTCATGATCGAAGAGAATGGGGGAAAATCTTGTTCTCTCGCTTGTTCCAACCTCTGACAACAAAGGATTTGGAGGGCAATTGATGAGGATGAAGCTCCATTTAAAGCATTAGGGGTGAATTTAACCACTCTCCCCACATGATTTCTCCAATTTTGAAGATCATGGGTTAGATCGGTCAACCTACTGCCCATGATCTCCTCCAAAATAGGAGGATCATAGAGGGGGGGGGGCATCCTTTCAATAACTACCACCGTCATCGCCGCCCGTCGTCGTCACCGCCCGTCTCCACTGCCACCGGCCTCCTCCTCCCACCGCCCACCGCTGCTGGCCTCCGCCGCCCGCCTGCCTCTTGGCCGCTAGGCCGCCGCGACTTGCAGGTTAACCACGATCTGATAACAATGGAGCATCTATCGCCATCCGATCTACAGGTAACCACACACTAACCACCACGTTAGTAGGGGAACACCATAACCACCACCTGGAGGCTATAA
This sequence comes from Platanthera zijinensis, assembly GCA_039513925.1. NCBI lineage: Eukaryota > Viridiplantae > Streptophyta > Magnoliopsida > Asparagales > Orchidaceae > Platanthera > Platanthera zijinensis. The sequence goes on from CM077081.1 coordinate 78,223,562, forward strand.
AAGGAGCCCAGGACTCCTCATTTCTCACCTTTTTCTCCCTGAGCCTTCTTCTTCCTCAGGCCAAAGCTCTACCGAACTCCTCCCTTGGGTCATCTTCTAGCCTCCTACAAGCCAGAGGAATGCCTAAGTCCCCAAGTGCGCAGAGAAGGGAAGAAGATTATCACTAGCACTCAAGCATACTAGCCACTAAACAGCATCCAACACTCCCTCGGCACAGCCTGTTGCCTGATGCGACTTAGGAATTCTCTCTCACCACCAAGTTGTAACGAGGAGTGTCTTGTCGCCCTCGATTCTCCAAGCATATTGTAACTACAAGCTGATAGTAGACTTTGAACGACACAGATCCGGTCATGTTGTTTTCTACACAGTTGAGGGGTTTTTTCACATTTAAACCTCTTTTGTCAACTCTTTATTTTCATTGACTATATGCGCGCTCGACCGTTCTGAGAGCTAAGACGGTATAAGTATTCCAGTCCGACCGGGACGTAGTTAGTCCACAATAGATGGAATTAAATACCATTTAAGAACCGGACCCGACTAAAAATTTCTGAATCAAATGGGAAGAACATTAACCTGAATGCATGAGAATGTCAACCCAATCGAGTTAACTGCAAAATACACTTAAGCAAAAGATGTTAGTTGTATGCAATAGATATCTATTTTTTGTGAAGTTTGATGTCATATTCTTGGAGGTTAATTGTTTTGTGAGATTTTTGCATATAAGATTTTCTCCAACAATATTGCATTCCTTTGTTAGATTACATGAAAATATATACCAACCTAAAGGAGTAATCTGATACCTAACGAGCTCTTTGATTGCTCTCAGTTCATCTAGCTTTCCATTCTCCTTCAAGCTCGTAGTTTATTTAGCTTCTCAATTATAAATTGACTGACCACAAGCACGAACCGCTCTTATACTTCATCTATCTTCTCATTTATATGATATCAAAAAATTAAAGATCTTTCCAAGCCATCTGTTCAAAACTTTATATTTTATCTGTTTAATTTGTATATTAAGATGAAAATACGTCAAAATTTCAGTCACTAACGTCCAAATAGATCAACCCCGATTCAACCGGTAAAACCTTGAACTTATCTCAAGACCAGTTTCATGTCAAGTCCGGTTCTCAATCCAACGACCAGGCATTCCTGGGAGGGCATCTTACAGTAGAAGCATGGTAGCATGGCCCCCATAAACTTGCCCATGGTGATGAGGGGTGGCTTGCAAGGGGCGGGTGGACACGGCTTTGGCAAGGATGCCCAGCCTAAAGCGGGATCGGTGTGTGGGAGATCGCGTGCGCGACAATAAATCCCATAATATCAATAAGTTTGTGGGAATCATGATGAGTGGGCTATTTGCACACCCAATTTTCTTTAAATATCATGATTGACTCATCACATGCCCCAAAAATTTTCGGTGCTTAGAGCCAAAGCGCGAGAAAAGCGAGGATTTTTACGTATCTTCTTCTGCGGTGATCAAGACGACAATTTGCGGAAAGGTGCATATAGGAGTGATGGACGATGATGTGCATGCACGGTATATTGTTAATTGTTCGAACTAGGAAGATGTGTTCAGAGGAAAAGGCGTACGGAGTTGTAGAAGTGGTGGTAATATGCGAAAGTAGAGATGCACGAAGGCAGAGGTGTGCAGAGGCGGAGGCGTGTAGAGGAGAAGGCATATGGAGGCACACAGAGGCACGTAGGTCTGCGTGTCGCGCGCTTGCATGCGGCTCTGCTCACACGCATGCCTTCACAGAACCGGTCGCTTGCACCTGCACGCGGTGCTCCATGCGCACCTGGGGCATAAACAATGCTCACGTGCGCGCACCTGGGCGTGCCCCTTAGCCCACGCGTGCACCTCGACATGCCCACGCATGCGCACGCGGTACCTGGGCGCGCACGTGCACACGGCCACCTAGGCGCGCGTGATAGTGCATCTACACCCATTCACGCACATCCACGTATGCCCCTAGGCGCCTGCGCACACCTGGGAGCACGCTCATGCGTCGGGGCATCCACGCATCGGGGCGTCCGCGCGTGCACTTGGCCGCGGGGGGGGGGGGGGGGGGGTTGCCTTACGTGCGCACGTGTATGAGCACGCGCACTCGAGCACTTATGCACCTGGGCACACGTGCATCATGGTGCACGTCTTGGCTCTTTTGGGCGCGTGCTCATGTGTGCTGCCGAGCACGTCTTTTTGCATGTGTTTTCGTGCGAGTGACTAGGATACATTTGCTCATATATGGTGGCTCTTTTTAGCGTCCAAGGCCTTATTAACACGCTGTGAGGATGGCATTATCCTTGCTGCGAGTGCTCATTTTGGTGTAATATTTTGTAATTTTGGTTTTACCTTGATTTTTCAGATCTCTATGTGCAATACACAAGGTCATCAGATGCGATTGCGCTCCACGCTTACTGCTAAGCAGTTTGTTATCTGGGGAAAAAGATATGGGATACCTTCTGATCTTGAAGTAAATTCCCCATGCCGAGGAAAGAGTTCAGAATCCGCTAAAGGGCTGGTCGACAGTATGCGAGATGACTTTACAGTCCAGATTCTGATTTCCGCCTTGCGAATAGGTGGTTGACATCTTGAAGATGTGTGACATCCCTATATTGCAATTCACTCCTGTTGGGATGACACACCTCATGGGTTTGGTTGCGTTCTTTAGAGAGCATGCCTCAAAATTCTCCTTGGGCTTGTTTAGAGACTGGTGCAATGTTTATATCGATGGCGACGACCGTATTGAGATTTATAACAACGAGAGTTTGCTCGACTTTGAGAGTCGGATGGATCCCTCCCATGGGAACTCCTTGTTTGGATATGTTCTAAATTCCTGGGGTCTACTGGAGCTTTAGAATTCTATACCTGATCATTGTCTCCATCAGAGGAGGCGAGAATGGGACTTTTCTTCCGTGTTGGGATTTACAGAGCCTTAAGAGTTGGCAAATCGTTTGTTCACCATTTTCATATTTGTGGAGGAGAAACGCCTATTGTAGTGTGGGATTTCTGTCTCCTCAAGCGCGCCATTGAGGTCCCTCTGGTGCATGACCGGAAGAGGAAACGTATTTCAGCAGGCCATAAGGGTGCAGATGCGGAGCCTCGATCTTCTTCAATGTAGAAGGATTCTCGGATTGAGGAGGTTCCTTATAGATCCTGATATGAGGTTGCCTCTACAGATGCTGACGTGGAGATATTGGGATCTACTATCCCCGAGCGTCTTCCTCACTGAGGGCAATGCATGATATGGTGAGTATATTTTCTCTTTGATACTTGGCTTGGATTCCCAACATAATTTTGGTCCTTTTTCCTTCTTTTGGTTACATATTGAAGCTCAGGCTTATATTGTGTTCACATTGAACGACCATTATGTGAGCTTGAAGGATGGATACTCGTCTCTTAAGGAAAGTCTTCGGGTGACGGAGGGCTCACTTATTGTCTCAAAAGAGGAACATGATCGATATGTATCACAATTTTGGCGGATCGGGTCAGAACTGAAGGCAGAGCTGGAGGAGGCTCGAGTGGAAATGCAGATGGAGAATTCTATAGTGGAGAAGATAGTGCAATTTATGAAGGCTTCTCAGGAGGTGACTTCTTTCTTGGAGAAAGAGCTTGGGGCTTCGAAGGCTCAGGTGGAGCGACTTTCTTCTGAGGATTGGGTATCAGAGCTGAAGGCCGTTGGGGTTGCCGAGTAGAAGAATTCTTTGTACTATATGCGTGTTCGCTACTTGATTTGCAAGGAGATTCGTGAGGAGGTCTGAATTAGAGAGGTAGAGCCCTAGATGGAAGATGTTCGTGAAGTCGCACTTAGGCGTAAAGTGTCGAAGGCTTTTTGCCTGGTAGCTAAGAGCTTGAAGTGTGACTTGTATGGTCTTATTTTTGATGATATCATTGATGAATAGGGCTCGAGCCCTGATTCTGATGTAGATATAGACGACCAGTAGCTGCTTGTGCTTTTTTACTTTTATATGTTGATACATATTTACTTTCTTTAGTCGAGTCTGGTGCATGTTTGTCATCACCCTTTAGTGGTTTTTGGCATCGCATTTGCACCTATTTTTGTATGATATTGTTGTTTCCCTTCTTCTCACCTTTTTTTGTACAGATTCTGGTAGTTGGCGAAATGTAGGCTTGTAGTTACGATGAAGAGCTTGTATGCTCAATCCAGTTGTGTGGCCTTTTTGATTGATGTCGATCGGATGGGCTTGCCCGGGTGATGATATGACATAGAAAGGCAGAGTCAGTGAAGAGCTTGCTCATTCAAACCGCATGCGCAATCTTACCTGATTATGTTTCGGTTGGTGTCGATCGTGAGGGGGGTAGGCCCGAGCGATGACGGGCGTAGAAAGGTAGGGTTGGTTAAGAGATTGTTCCTTCAAACCGCATGCGCTATCTTACTCAATTGAGTTATGATTAGTGTCGATCGCGAGGGGGCAGGCCTAGGAGATGACAGGGCATAGAATGGTACGGTCGGTGAAGATCTTGCTCGTTCAAACTGAATGCATAGTATTACCCAATTGAGTTATGATTGGTGTCGATCGCGAGGGGGTAGGTCTGGTCAATGAAGTGGCATAAAAAGGAAGGGTTAGTGAAGAGCTTGCTTGCTCAGTCTTAACCGATTGAGTTTCAATTTGTGTCGATCGTAAGGGGCAGGCCCGAGCAATGAAGAGGCATTGAAACGCAAGTTCAATGTAGAGCTTGTTCGTTCAAATCGCATGCGCGATCTTACCCGATTAAGTTTTGGTTGGTATCGATCGCGAGGGGGGCAAGACCGGGCGATTGTGAGGCATAGAAAGGCAGGGTTGGTGAAGAGTTTGTTCGTTCAAATCGTATGTACATTCTTACCCGATTGAGTTTTGGATGGTGTCGATTGCGAGGGGGGGTAGGCATGGGTGTTGACGGGTGTAGAAAGGCAAAGCCGATGAAGATCTTGCTCATTACAAATGCATGTGTTTTCTTACCTGATTGAGTTTCGATTGGTGTTGATTGTGAGGGGGCAGCCCCGGGCTATGATACGACGTAGAAAGGCAGGGTCGGTGAAGAGCTTGTTCGTTAAAACCACATGCGCAGTCTTACCCAATTGAGATCCCTTTGGACAAGATTGAAGGAAAACATAATGCAATATTATTTAAAGATAGTTTGCGCGAGTCATAACTCATGACTTTTTCAATAAAAAACATGAAATAAGAAAATGAAAACAGGATATCACTGCTAGGATCAGCGCAGATTTTGCGTGTTCCAAGTGCGGGGAAGAATTTAACCTTCTATAGTTCTGATCTTTGAATTTCCTGGCTTGACAACTGTAGTGACGATGAATGGTCCCTCGTATGATGGCGAGAGCTTGTCCCTTTGCGTTCTTTTGCCAGTTGCTTTAATGCTTTATAGAGCCAAATCTCCTACATTGATTGGTGTCGGCTTCACTCTTCGATTGTAGAGCAGCGTCATACGTCCTTGATAGGAGGTGCTGCGTAGAGCAGTTGTATCCCTAACTTCTGAGATTAAGTCAATGTTTTCTCGCGGTTGCTCTCTATTCTTTTCTGTATCGAAATTCAGAATGTGAGTACTCGAGACACTAATGTTGATAGGGATGACAGCCTTAGTTTCGAAACAGAGATTATACGAATTTTCTCATGTAAGAGTCCTCTCCATGGTGTGGTAGGTCCATAATACATTCAGGAGTGCGTCGAACCACTGCCCCTCTGCTTCCCGTAGTTGTGTATTCAATACCTTGAAGATGATGAGATTTGACACCTTGACCTACCTGTTTGTTTGCGGGTGTGATACAATGGTGTGGTGCAGGTTGATCTTCAAATCTTCACACATCTTGGTGAATGACTTCCTTTTGAACTGAGTGTTGTTGTCGGCAATGATGGTTGCTGGTATAACATATGATATTTTTCCAGATAAATTGTTTGGCATTCTCTTCCGTTATCTTGTCCACAGGCTTAGCTTATAGATAAACTTCCTTTGGCCTAATGCCTGGTTGAGGGCACCGAGGAGGTTGATGCCCCATTGTATGAAAGGAAGCACCTTGTAGTGCCGTGAGAGAAACTAATGGATATTGAGGAACGTTTGAGTGCTATTTGTAAGACCCTCTCCCCCACCCCTTACCCGGGTCGGGTTGGAGACGGTCCTTAATGCCCAAGACGTCCACCCATTGTTTACCAAGAGGCAATAACTTACACTATTAAGCACTTGTTGGCCGCCTTGCTTGAATTGAATCACAACATTCACAACACAGAGTTGTGGAAGCAATAACAGTAAGCCACAATATATATATGATATATATTGTTGGGTATTATATCAACAATAGCCCTAATTTGAAGAAGTGTTACATGAACTAAGTTGAATTGAGTCTATATTTGATGTTAGTTTTAGTTGTGTGTGGGGAAGGTATTTATGGCATAGCGCAAACCATTGTCAGGTTGCAATGGGTCTCCAAACACAGCTCTGCGTAATGTAATTCCTCGTTATATAGAACGTCGTGTTGACCCATGTGTAATCTTTCTAATGGGGTATACTTCATCTAACATCATAATGGAAGTTGTTGTTCAGAAGTTGCTGATTTTTGCCAAGTCAATTCATCGAGTGCTCTCGTGAAATTTGTTGAGAACTCACGTACGCACTCGAGGAATTTGTCGAGTGATCTAAGGAGTACTTGAGAGATCACTAAGAACTGTTGTCCAGAACAGCTAAGTTAAAGTAGCTTACACTTCTGGTATATACTCGACGAGTATTTACATGAGTACTCGTAAAATTCATTGAGTGCTCTCGAGAGGTCAAGTGAACTACTTTAATGTTCCATATAAAGTTTGAAGTCTTAGCCGATTCAAGTAAATTCGTTGTGTACTCAAGGAAATTCGTCGAGTACTCTCGAAAGCTTTCAGCTAATTCGTCGAAAGGTCTAGGGGAGGTCAAAAATATCGCGCAAACTATCTCCCAAGTTGTTTTGACTGGTTCGTCGAGTGGTTTGAAGAGTTCACGTGATGTCTCGACAAATTTAGACTTAAACAAATTTTCGTTCAGTTTGATTCTGGTTTTTACGGCTTTCAAAAATTAGGGTTTCTGCCATGTATAGTACATGTGGACGGTAGAAGTAAGTTTGAAATTGATCTATTAGTGAGCAATCGTCTATAAATAGTCAAGGGTTATTTCATAAAACCTAATCGTGTTCTAATTGCAAATTGCCATAAACGATCGAGAATTCAAAATCGATTTAACGAAGAATTCTGTCGCCGACACCCCCCGATCCACGACACCTCCTGCAAAGAAAAGACTTGATAAATGTCAAGATTTCAGATTCACATACGTTCAAAAATCAGTTGTTTCTCAGATCAGATCTGTGTTCTAATTTTAGATCCTTCTTCTTCCTCTTTAAGATTTTAGATAGAGCTTTCACGCAACGAAGAAGGCCCGTTTTGAGATATGATAAAGGAGATTATTTTCAAACAATATTTTTCTTATTTCTTTGTAGGAAGTTTGTTCTTCTGAGTTTTTGTAGACCCTTGTTGTCAGATCGAGTATAGGTGAAGTTATTCTCTGAGATTATAGGAGTTGTATACTCTGAGTGTAATATTGTTTAATCTGAGTTTTTGGTGAATTAGCTGGGTCTAGCCCAAAGTGCTAGATAGGCGAGACAGGAAAGTGGACGTAGCCATCTTCAGAGGACTACTATAAATCTCTGTGTTTGTGCTATGATCTCTTATTTTGTGCGCTTTATTTTGATAAGTTTTTAATTCTTCTAAAAACTACAAGATTCACATATTCACCCTCCTCTAGGTGATTTATTTTGGTAACTAGATACTTTCAATTGGAATCAGAACTAGGTTGTTCATTAAAAAGCTAACACCTTGAACAGATCTTGATCTAGTTTTTAAAAGAGAAAAACATGTCTGGGATGGACAGGAGCAATGATTTATTCTCGATGAAGCTGCCAGTGTGTACCAAAGAAAATTTCTCTATGTGGAAGGAAAGAGTTAAATTCTTTATGGAAGCTTGTGATCCAAGAATCTTCACAATTGTTGAAGAAAGTCCACATGTTCTTATGACTCTGTCAATAACTGATCCAAATCTGATGGTTCCCAAAAGGTTGATGGACTTGAACAAAGTTGAGATTGCTCTTATTGCTCTGAATAAGAAGGCAAAAACATAATTGCCAGTGCGGTTGACGATTCAGTGCTATAAAATTTAATCTACTGCAAGTCTGCTAAGGAGATGTGACAATCACTAATTATTCTTAAGGAAGGAACAGAGAAAATCAAGGATGATAGGAAATCCCTCCTTAATCAGGAGTAAGCGGCCTTAAAGCAAGATAAGAGAGACACTATTTCTGACTGATACAAAAATTTCAACATGATCGTCAATGGTCTAAGAAATTATAGTTGTGTGTTTACCAACAGCGAACTTAATGATAAATTCTTGAGATCCCTGACCAAAGAATGCGATATTAAGGTTTGTGTTATAAGGGAGTTTGTTAATCTGGCTTAGATAGAGCCACAAAACTTGTTTGAGCAAAGGTCGTAGCCACTATTTATACATCGAGCCCATAAGCTGCAATAGTCTACTACTAACAGCCTCTCTCTCTTTATCTCAAGCATGTATGATAGAAACTCACGTCTTGGAAGTCTGGAGATAATAAGAGTGCCTATGCTAGGGTAGTGTTGGGATTATTGTCCTCAATGTTCCCTAGATTTGAAGAGGCATCACGATCAATACAAAGAGCATAATTGTATTTGATGTATGTTAAAGTTCAATATGTGCAGGATGTTCCTTGGAACAAGTTTAGACAGGTCGTCTAAGTGATTGTGACAGGGTGTCACAAGGAAGAAAGGTGGAGAGACAGAATTTTGTCTAAGACCACAGACGTTGAGTGAAGCCAGTTCACTCAATGCCAGATGTCAAGGAAGAATGTTGAAAAGACAGAAATTCATGTAAGTCTGCAGGCATTTAGTGAAGCCAGTTAACTCAACGCTAGATGCCAAAAAGCACAGATTAAATCATAGAAAGTCAAAGCCCAACAGTTTGCAAAGCAGATTTGCGGCTAAGTCCACAGGCGTTGAGTGAAGAAAGTTCAGTCAACGCCATATAATTAGAGGCATCGAGTAAAGCTCAGTCTGTCAATGCTTTAACATTGGCAAGTAAGAAATCTGACTAAGTCCAGAAGTGTTGAGTGAGGACAACTCACTCAACGCCTGAAAAAAGAAGTGTTGAGTCAAGCTAGAGCAGTCAAAGCATTTGAAGAATCTGTCAAGAATTCTGGCTAAGTCTAGAAGCGTTGAGTGAGGATAGCTCACTTAGCACCCAAAGAAGAAAGTGTCAACATGACAATGTTCAGTAAGAGCTTAAGAAGATATTGACAGAAAAATCTGTCTAAGTCCATATGCTTTGAGTAAGGACAACTCACTCAACAAAAGCTCATCAAGAAGATCGACTAAGTACAGAAGTGTTGAGTGGATGCAGTTCACTCAATGCCTCAGCAAGATGGCCGACATTTAGAGAAGTGGCTTAAGTCCAGAAGCGTTTAGTGATGAAGGCTCACTCAACGCACTCAATGCCAAGCAGTTAAGAAGTATTGGCTAAGTCCAAATTCGTTGAGTGATGAAAGTTCACGCAACACACTCAATGCGTATCAGTAGAAGGTTTGTCCAAGGATAAAAGCGTTAAGTGAAGGCCATTCACTCAACGCACTCAATGCCTGGCAGTGCAGTTTATCTTGTTAAGGGTTTTTACGCTGAGTGAAGCCTATTCACTCAATGCACTCAGCGCCTGGGATGAAACTGTGAATTTGGCTAAGTCCACAGATGTTAACATCAGCAAGAGTCAGCAAAATTAAAACTCATTGCGGGAAGTCTATAGTATACGACAAATGGTAATGCAAGCCTACTATATTACTTTTTCTGTAAAAGCAAAGTTGCAACCAACAACTTCAGCTGGTCCCACGGGTTGATGTGATTTATGGCAAGTGTACCGGTCGCACAAGTAATATAAAATGGGCGAATTTTCCCAAGTATCGATCTCTCAAGGAACACAGTAAGATGGGGTCAATTTTGAGGAGGACTTGAGATTGAAGTCCTTAGGTCAGCGTTTATGAAGAGGGTTTTGATTTTTATGGAAAAAGAAAGTAAAACACTTATAAACTACTCCTATTCAACGCCGCTATGCGATGCTTTGCTCGGCGGATGGAAAACTACAAGGGCCTCTATGCACCGAATCGCTAGGAGGATGGGCGAGTTGGCTTGCAGATGAGGTGGTGAGAATGGCGGGATGAGGGTTGTGAGCACCTCTTCGCTATGCACGCCACTAGCAATTGCTAATGCGACACTATGTGGTGGAGGATGGATAAGGGAGCACCTCAAGCAAATAATGTGAATATAAAATCCCATAGACCTGATTGTACACAAACGTATATCAAATTAAACACACTTCATAAAATACAAAGAGATCAGACTACACTATTAACAACAAGAGAAGAAGAAAGTGCAAAATTGACCAGATCCAAAGTATTGCTGAGGCTTCATGGAAGGAATCGCCGGGTTGTCAATCCGCATCCTAGCTCAGTCCTCAACTACGTCCGGGGTAGAGGAGACTGTCACTAACTCCCAATAGACCCGTATTGTTTGTGTCACGTTCCGGTGGAGGATGGCACAAACTCCTCCGAGCTTGATGGTGAAAGCTAGGTCAAACTGATGGCGCGGCTCCTCCAACACTTCTTGATGACGACCCGGTTGCCGCGGCGCAACAACATAAAGATTTTAGGCGTCATGACAATGCCACTGGCGCGAACGGAAAGCTGCGTTACAACCTCCGTCCGCGGCACGCAAAGCCTACTAGAAGAAGTTTAAATAGTTTTAATTAGTTTAAATTTATTTGCTTTGAAATATAACTTGTAATATTTTATTTTCATGTTGGTGTGTTAGTAGACAATTGGTGTGCTATTAACCATCCGGATTGATGAGATCTTCATCTCAATCTTGGATGGTTGGATTTCATTTGTAACTCCTATATAAGGAGACTATTATGAAGAGTTAAGCATTGAAGAAGAAACCTAATCTCCTATTGAGAATTTCGGCCAAGGAGAATTATAACGTCTCAGGTTTTCGTAATTTATTTTATTATGTCGGTGACGTCATATTGACGTAAGGGCGATACGTTTCCGCGAGTTGACGGCGCGTCGCCGTTAGCGCTTTTTGAGTCCGTTAGGTTTGACCGGCCAAATTTTGGGATTTGTGCCGGAAGTGGAAAATTTTACGTTAGGAAATTAGATTGGCTAATTTTAGACTTGCTCGTCAAATTTCGTCGCGTTCCGAGCAATTTTGGAGCATCGGCGCGCGTTTGAAGTTTTGTGTATTTTTACGTACACCGTTAGCTTTAGAAATTAATATCTCGAGAACGGTGCGTCTGAATTTGATTCCGACTTCGACGTTGGGTTCGTAGCGTCGTCATTCGCCTACGCTGCGAATTTTGTTCGAATCGGCACGCGTTAGGCCCTCCGTATTAACGTCACACTACAACGTTATTTTAAAATAATTCAAATAATAATAAAAAAAATTCTTACCATTCCCGTCGACAGCAGCCGACTCTCGCCGATCCTCTGAAATTCTGCCCGCTTCCTTTTTTTGGGTGTTTTATCTTAACATAAATTATATACTATTATTATTATTATTATTATTACTATTAATACTATTATAATTATATATAAAGTAACTTCTCCTCTCCCAAACCGAGCAGCCCCCCCTTGTGCGACGTTTGTTTTTCCTTCGCCATTAACGAGGCGGAAACCCTTCCGCTAGCTAATCTTCCGACGGCCATCACCGTCGTTCCGGTGGACGAAATCGCGATCCGAGCGCGGCATTGGAAAGCTCTCGGCGAGAGCTTCGAGATCGCGGTAAGTTTCTTCCGTTTCGTCGACCTTTTCGCCATGGATTTTTTTTTCGGCCCTAACCTCATTTCGTCCGTTTTTCGTAGATCTCACCTCCTCGTGTCTTCTTTTGGGCGGATCTACGTTGGGAAGTAGATTGGAGACCAAATTCCGAGGCAAGTGGTGTTGCTCTCGTCAATTTCTTCTGTCGTTAATTTCGCTCCTAACTCGTAACATTTCGCGTAAAATTATTGGTTAGAAAGTCACGATTTTCCGTAGGTTTCGCCATCTAGAAAAATTGCGCGTATCGCCTCGCGAATAAATTAATTTTCGCGAGCGATCTCGTCGGAAACGTAACGGTTTATGGAAGCACCGTACTGGTTTACGGACGTGTCGTAGTGATCGCGACGTTTCGATCGCCTCGTTGATTTGACGAGTATAATTTGTGAAAAATATTTAGTTGCACGAATCATTGTCGTACCGTTCCTGTCGACGTGTCGCATTGTCCGTTCAATTCAAACTAATTACACGAACCTTAACTAAAGAAACTGAATAATACGTTATGAATTAAAGAAATTATGAAATGGTCTGTGCGCGTGGGGTTTCTCCCACAGCAAGAATTTATGAAATGAAGAAAGCTTGAAATGGTCTGTGCGCGTTGGGGTTTCTCCCACGGCACAGTGCCTTAGGGCGAAGTCTGTGCACGTGATGGATTTTCATCCCCGGCATGTTACCTTAGCTGTAGGACTGTGTGCGTTGGGGCTTCTCCCTCGGCATAGTGCCTTTAGGCTGGGTTTATGCACGTAGTGGACCTACTCCCCCGGCACAACACTCTGTCCCGATGAGCCGATTTCTCTCAATTTAAAATACTGAATAACTAGAATACCGAAGAAAAAGAATAAAGTAGAACTCTGATAGTAGATGTGATAGTTTGAGCAGGCTGTTCTAGCCTAGTTTTCCTGACTTGTTAGATTTCCTGTTATGATTTGCTATACCATGTTTCTGACTCCATTTGCAGCTGTTTGTTTTACCTCGCTTGTTTCGAGGTTTGTTAGCTTTCTTTTTTTTACTCTTGCACTGCTTGTAGCTTGCTTTCTGAGGTGTTCTTATTTTGAATACCCTAGGTCCAGGGCAGGAGCAGAGTTAGCTGGCAGGGTAGTGCTGCAGGTGTAGCGGGTTGCCGCCACCGCTTTTGGTTTCACCTCAGGGTGTTGAGGTAGACTTTTGTAAGACTTGATAGATTTTTTATGGGTTCGTGTCAGCTGTTGACGCCCATAGTTTTAGACTTTATGTGATAGACTACTTGCTACTTGTGCTGTTTTACTTACTTTTAGCTTAGTACTTGCTCACTGGGAATGCTTTATGTTAGGATACATGTTAGGTATTTTAATATAAAATAAAACTGCATTTTTTACATGACTCTTTAGCTTGCTTTTCAAAAGATCAAATCACTATTTTAAGGGCTATAAAACTGTTTTCTTACTTATAGTAAATCTAGAAGTCACATGTTCATTGTATTTTATGCTGAACTTTTATTCTCATATAGGATGATAAATGAATCATACTAGTGTTTTCCGCTGTGTAAACCTATACTTTCTAACCCGTGGACTAGTTGATCCACTAGACTGAGGGACACGGTCAGCATACCTAATAATAAAACAATGTTTTAAAACCAAACTCATAGTCTTTTTATAAAAATAAGTGATAGGACAGGGTTGCCTGAACGTCTGCAGTTATCCCCTACACGGCGTGGCATCACGATCGCGTATTTTCTCTCACTCTGATAGTATTTTAATACTGAGAAAATACGGGTTGTGACAGTTGGTATCAGAGGGAGGTTTTGCAAGAGGGGTGGTTGGTTTGACAAGACAGTCGAACAACTTTCCCTTAAGCAAAACCTCAAGCATTGAGTTTCATTTCATTGCATACACACACCGATATGTCATCCGTAGATCTTTATGGAAGCATGAACACTACACTCATAGCATAATAAGAAGTATACGAGGCATATTATGTAGTATGGGATACATAATATGTGTTTGTATATGGATCCACCATAGGTGGCAACATGTAACGGTTATGTAGTATGGGATGCATAACCACCATTACATGGATGCCCATTAGCACGTTTTACTTTTTCGTTGCATACAATATTATGTAGTATGGGATGCATAATATTGTATGTGTATGCCGCTCATAACATGTACTAGGGCCTTTTTAGAATGCATAGCACTTCATACATAGCATATCATTGTATAAGCACACGTGTCAAGTTAAAGATCTACATGATGACATATATACACACATGATTTTTAAAAAAAAAGAAAAATTTGATCATTTATGCATTCATATCATTATCACAAGTGTCAGTGAGAGCATAACATCATCTATTGATTCCCAGAGCAAGGTAACAGCTAGAGCAAGTATCTGTCTATTCCGATCTGATCTGAGTTAGGATATCTGAGTTTCTAGCTTAGGTGTCTTAAACTAGGTATTAATTATAGTATGTTTGTTCTGTAGAAATGCCGGCAAAGTGTATTGCGACGAGATCGACTCCCCAGTCTGAGGGCGAGTCTTCCAGTGCTCAGAGCGAAGCAGTGATCGAAGGATTGCGTCAAAGTAATGAGGCCTTGACAAGGCAGATGTTGGACATGCAGTCACAGATTCAGTCGTTATTAGCTGTCGCTGCTGGGCAGCAGCCTATAGTGCAGGGCCCTGTCGTAGAACAAGCTGCTCCTACTCCTTCTGCGTTAGTACCCCCAGTTGTACTGCCTCCAGCGATGAATTTCATTTCTCATTTCCAGCGTTTGGGACCCCCTACCTATGATGGTCGGGCAGACTTCATGGCGTTAGATGATTGGGTCATAGCCATCGAAGAGATGTTCTCTTATTCTGGCATCTCCGCCGATCAGAAGGTAATGATCGGGGCTTATCAACTCAAAGGGCTTGCGAAGAGTTGGTGGATCAAAGAGAAGGAGAACCTTACAGAAGGATGTACGTGGGATTCGTTTAAGAGTATGTTGCGAAAGAAGTTTCTTCCGTCGGTCGAGCAAGACCGTCTGATGAACAATTTCCTGTATCTTAAGCAGAGACAACTTACTGTCAGCGAGTACGAGATCGAATTTAGTAAGCTCAGTCGTTTTGCCCCTGAGCTAGTAGCGTCTGAAGAAAGCAGAGTAAGACGCTCTTGGGTGGTCTGAGGTTTGACATCCAGCAATTGACAAGTACGTACAAATCAGAGACCTTCGCAGAAGTGATGGAAGCTGGCTTGAAGGTTGAGTCGATAGAAAATGCAAAGAATCAAGGAATGATGGCAAGGAAAGATAAGAGAAAGTCTGATGACAGTGGTGGTGCAAGGGCGTCTGGCCCTGTGGTGAAGAAAGATCGAAAAGAAGTATGCAGCTTCTGTGGCAAGCCTGGACACCCGATGGAAAGGTGCTTTAAGAAGCGGGATGCGCAGAAGCAGTCTCAGGTTCACGCGATTCAAGATGCACCAAAAGGAACCCTTGTCTGTACCTATTGCCAGAGGAGCGGGCACGATGTGGCTCATTGTCACAAGAAGGCTGGAGCTTGTTTTCGCTATGGCCAGAAAGGGCACATTAAGGCTAATTGCCCGCAGGTCCAACCTGCATTGCATGTAGTTCCGTTGCAGACTCTACCGCCGCCCCCTCTACTCATGGACAAGGGAAAAGGAAAGTTGAATGTGCTGACAAAGGAAGAAGCTCAATCATCGGCTCAAGTGATCTCTGGTTAGTCTCCATCTCAGCTAGTAATCTGTTTTGGTAGTCTTTTAGTTCTTGTATGTTAGTTGTTCGCGCATTGTGTTTAAGTGAATTTAAGGTGAAGGATAAGTAGGCGCGCGTTCTGTTTGATTCGGGTGCTACTCACTCCTTTGTAGCGAGGAGTTTTGTAGACCGACATCAATGGGATCTCGACCAGCTTGACACTTCTCTGAATGTCAAATTCCATTCAGGAGAGTTGGTGATCTCAATTCAGGGTATTAAAAAATGCCCTATCTTCCTAGGTGGCTTTATGGCCTTTGCGGATTTGAAGTTGTTAGACTTGGAAGACTTCGACATGATTTTAGGCATGGATTGGCTGTCTAGCTATGATGTCGTCATTCAGTGCAAGCAAAAGCGCTTGGATTTCAAAGATGACAAAGGCTAGCCCATGAGTGTGTATGGTATATCGCGTCAGGAATCTCCAATCATTTCTGCGGTGCGTGCTCGTAAGTTTCTAGAGTCGGGCTGTGATTCTTTTCTTGTCTCTGTTTCTGTTTTGGAAATTGCACCTGTTGTGCCTCGGGTTGAGGACATTTCTGTGGTGTGCGAGTTTCCGGATGTCTTTCCAGTTAGTCTTCCAGGACTTCCACCTGAGCGAGATGTGGATTTTGTTATAGATCTCAAGCCAGGCAATCGCCCTATCGCGAAAGCACCGTACCGCATGGCTCCGCGTGAGTTAGAGGAGCTGCGTTCTCAGTTAGATGAATTGCTTCAGTGTGGTTTTATTAGACCCAGTTCTTCCCCCTGGGGTGCACCAATCCTCTTCGTGAAGAAAAGGGATGGAACATTGAGGCTGTGTATAGATTATAGAGAGCTAAACAAGGTGACCATCAAAAACAGATATCCATTGCCAAGGACAGACGACTTGTTTGATCAGCTTCGGGGTAGTTCTGTATTCTCGAAGATTGACCTTCGTTCGGGCTACCATCAGTTGAGAATCCGTGAGGCAGACGTGCCGCGAACTGCTTTTCATTCCCGATATGGTCACTTTGAATTTCTGGTGATTTCGTTTGGATTAACAAATGCACCGTCAGCTTTTATGGACATGATGAACAGAGTATTCAAAGATTTTCTTGATAAGTTCGTGGTGGTATTCATTGATGATGTCCTCGTATATTCTAGAAATGCTGAAGAGCACGCCTTGCACTTGCGACTGGTCTTGGCTACTCTGAGAGAGCACAAACTATATGTGAAGCTTAGCAAGTGTGAGTTCTGGTTGTCTCAAGTGTCATTCCTAGGACACATTATAAGCAATGACGGTATCTCAGGGGATCCTTCAAAGATAGCTGCAGTCTTGGAATGGAAGAGGCCTACGACGCCTAAGGAGATAAGGAGCTTCTTAGGGTTGGAATGTTATTGCAGAAGATTTGTGGAAGGATTCTCTGTGCTTTCTTCGTCGTTGACTAGACTCACGCAGAAGAACACAACATTTGTTTGGAGTGAAGCCTGTGAAGAAGCTTTTCAGGAACTCAAGAGAAGATTGTGTTCTGCTCCAGTATTGACTTTGCCTAGAGAAGGAGTGGAGTATGCTGTTTATGTGGACGCCTCGCGAGTTGGACTCGGTTGTGTGTTGATGCAGGACGGCAAAGTGATTGCATATGGATCGAGACAATTGAAAATTCATGAAAGGAATTATCCTACGCACGACTTGGAATTTGCTGCCGTCATTTATGCTTTGAAGTTGTGGAGACATCTCTTGTATGGAGTTTCGTGTAAAATCTACATAGACCACAAAAGTCTGAAGTATGTATTCACTCAGAAGGAGTTGAATCTGCGCCAGCGTAGGTGGTTAGAATATGTTGCGGACTACGAAGTCGATATCCTTTATCATCCCGGCAAGGCTAACGTTGTAGCGGACGCCTTGAGCCGAAAGCCCGAACATATCTTTAATCTCTCAGTGCAATCGCTTGCAGAAGAGTTTTTGCTCATGGATATAACTGTAGGGAATAGCGCTTCGCCGAGTAGCTTAGAAGTGGAAGAGCCTTCGTGGATCACTCTCACAAGGCTACATCAGAAAGATGACCCTGATTTGCAGTACCTCCACAGTAGGACTGAGAAAGGGGAATTACCTGACTTTTCAATTGATGACGTGGGTACCCTAAAGTACCGCGACAGATATTGTATTCCCGCTGTTGAGAACATTCGGGTAATGATATGCAGTGAAGCGCATGGATCAAGTGTTGCTTATCATCCTGGTTCCACGAAAATGTACCGAGATTTGAAGCAGATTGTTTGGTGGTCAGGTATGAAGAATGATATCGCAAGATTTGTATCTGAATGTTATACCTGCCAGCGTGTAAAAGCTGATCATAGAAGGCCAGGTGGTAAGTTAACGCCTTTAGATATACCGAGTTGGAAATGGGAAAGTATATCCATGGATTTTATAATCGGTTTGCCTAGATCGCCTCGAGGGCATGATGCAGTATGGGTCATTGTGGACAGACTGACCAAGTATGCCCACTTTGTGCCTTTCAAGATTGATTATTCTATGGAAAAGATAGTAGAGCTTTACTTGGACGAAGTTATCAGACTGCATGGTGTGCCTATGAGTATCGTGTCAGATAGAGATTCCCGATTCATGTCTCGTTTCTAGCAAAGCTTGCAAGGAGCTCTAGGTACTGACCTTAGGTATTCTACTGCCTATCATCCTCAGACAAATGGTCAGACAGAAAGGGTGAATCAAATTTTGGAAGACATGATAAGATGCTATATTCTGGACCATGGTGGACCTTGGGATAAACGCCTCGGACTGATGGAATTCGCGTACAATAATAGCTATCAGGAGAGTTTGTAGATGGCACCCTTTGAAGCCTTATATGGTAGGCGTTGTAGAACTCCCCTCTTCTGGGCAGAGGTTGGTGAGAAGCCTTTGCTGGGTCCGGAAGCTTTAGAGAAAATGAGCATTTTAGTGACGCATATGCGTAAAAAGCTTAAGTTGGCTCAAGAGCGATATGAAAATTATGCAAATCAGCGTAGAGTTGATCTGGAGTTTGTAGTTGGGGACATGGTGTTTCTGAAGGTCTCTCCGATGCCAGGTGTTAAGAGATTTGGAAGGAACCATAAGCTGGATCTCAGATATGTGGGACCTTTCCTGATTCTGGAGTGCATCGGAGTTTCTGCCTATAGACTGGAGTTGCCTGTTTCTTTCCCTGGTGTTCACGACGTGTTTCATGTGAACCAGTTGCGAAAGTGTATTCGTAGCGATCGTCAAATTCTTGACTCCGTGCCTCGGTTGCAGCCCAATCTTTCTTATGTCGAAGAACCTGTCCGGATTCTGGAATCGCAAGATCGGGTACTGAGAAGGAAGACAATCCCAATGGTCAAGGTTCTCTGGCGTAATCAGGATGCTAGAAGTGCGACTTGGGAATTGGAATCCTCGATGAGAGAATCTCATCCTCAGCTTTTCGCCTAGAATTTCCAAGTTAGTAGTCTGTTTGAGAATTCCTTTTTCTAACTTGTCTCTCCCTCTGTTCTTTTTTGTTTTCGTTCCACGTCTCAAGTTTCGGGCCGAAACTTCCTTTTTGGAGGGGTGACTGTAACGCCCCAGGTTTTCGTAATTTATTTTATCATGTCGGTGACGTCATATTGACGTAAGGGCATTACATTTCCGCGAGTTGACGACGCGTCGCCGTTAGCGCGTTTTGAGTCTGTTAGGTTTGACCGGCCAAATTTTGGGATTTGCGCCGGAAGTGGAAAATTTTACGTTAGGAAATTAGATTGGCTAATTTTAGACTTGCTCATCAAATTTCGTCACGTTCCAAGCAATTTTGAAGCCTCGGCGCGCGTTTGAAGTTTTGTGTATTTTTACGTACGCCGTTAGCTTTAGAAATTAATATCTCGAGAACGGTGCGTCTGAATTCGATTCCGACTTCGTCGTTGGGTTTGTAGCGTCGTCATTCGCCTACGCTGCGAATTTCGTTCGAATCGGCACGCGTTAGGCCCTCTGTATTAACGTTACACTACAACGTTATTTTAAAATAATTCAAATAATATAAAACAACAAAAAAAAAATTTTCTTACCATTCCCGTCGACAGCAGCCGACTCCCGCCGATCCTCTGAAATTCTGCCCGCTTCCTTTTTTTTGGGTGTTTTATCTTAACATAAATTATATACTATTATTATTATTAATATTATTATTAGTACTATTAATACTATTATAATTATATATAAAGTAACTTCTTCTCCTCTCCCAAACCGAGCAGCCCCCCTTGTGCGACGATTGTTTTTCCTTCGCCATTAACGAGGCGGAAACCCTTCCGCTCGCTAATCTTCCGGCGGCCGCCACCGCCGTTCCGGTGGACGAAATCGTGATCCGAGCGCGGCGTTGGAAAGCTCTCGGCGAGAGCTTCGAGATCGCGGTAAGTTTCTTCCGTTTCGTCGACCTTTTTGCCATGGATTTTTTTTTCGGCCCTAACCTCATTTCGTCCGTTTTTCGTAGATATCGCCTCCTCGTGTCTTCTTTTGGGCGGATCTACGTTGGGAAGTAGATTGGAGACCAAATTCCGAGGCAAGTGGTGTTTCTCTCGTCAATTTCTTCTGTCGTTAATTTCGCTCCTAACTCGTAACATTTCGCGTAAAATTATTCGTTAGAAAGTCACGATTTTCCGTAGGTTTCGCCGTCTAGAAAAATTGCGCGTATCGCCTCGCGAATAAATTAATTTTCGCGAGCGATCTCGTCGGAAACGTAACGGTTTACGGAAGCGCCGTACTGGTTTACGGACGTGTCGTAGTCGCGACATTTCGATCGTCTCGTTGATTTGACGAGTATAATTTGTGCAAAATGTTTAGTCGCACGAATCATTGTCGTACCGTTCCGATCGACGTGTCGCATTGTCCGTTCAATTCGAACTAATTACACGAACCTTAACTAAAGAAACTGAATAATACGTTATGAATTAAAGAAATTATGAAATGGTCTATGCGCGTGGGGTTTCTCCCACGGCACGAATTTATGAAATGAAGAAAGATTGAAATGGTCTGTGCGCGTTGGGGTTTCTCCCACGACACAATGCCTTAGGGCGAAGTCTGGGCGCGTGGTGGATTTTCATCCCCGGCATGTTACCTTAGTTGTAGGACTGTGTGCGTTGGGGCTTCTCCCTCGGCATAGTGCCTTTAGGCTGGGTTTATGCACGTAGTGGACCTACTCCCCCGGCACAACACTCTCTCCCGATGAGCCGATTTGTCTCAATTTAAAATACTGAATAACTAGAATACCGAAGAAAAAGAATAAAGTAGAACTCTGATAGTAGATGTGATAGTTTGAGCAGGCTGTTGTAGCCTAGTTTTCCTGACTTGTTAGATTTCCTGTTATGATTTCCTATACCATGTTTCTGACTCCTTTTGCAGCTGTTTGTTTTACTTCGCTCGTTTCGAGGTTTGTTAGCTTTCTTTTTTTACTCTTGCACTGCTTGTAGCTTGCTTTCTGAGGTGTTCTTCTTTTGAATACTCCAGGTCCAGGGCAGGAGAAGAGTTAGCTGGCAGGGTAGTGCTGCAGGTGTAGCGGGTTGCCTCCACCGCTTTTGGTTTCACCTCAGGGTGTTGAGGTAGACTTTTGTAAGACTTGATAGATTTTCTATGGGTTCGTGTCAGCTGTTGACGCCCATAGTTTTAGACTTTCTGTGATAGTCTACTTGCTACTTGTGTTGTTTTACTTACTTTTAACTTAGTACTTGCTCTCTGGGAATGTTTTATGTTAGGATACATGTTAGGTATTTTAATATAAAATAAAACTGCATTTTTTTACATGACTCTTTAGCTTGATTTTCAAAAGATCAAATCACTATTTTAAGGGCTATAAAACTGCTTTCTTACTTATAGTAAATCTAGAAGTCACATGTTCATTGTATTTTATGCTGAATTTTTATTCTCATATAGGATGATAAATGAATCAAACTAGTGTTTTCCGCTGTGTAAACCTATACTTTCTAACCCGTGGACTAGTTGATCCACTAGACTGAGGGACACGGTCAGCACACATAATAATAAAACAATGTTTTAAAACCTAACGCATAGTCTTTTTATAAAAATAAGTGATAGGATAGGGTTGCCTAAACGTCTGCAGTTGTCCCCTGCACGGCGTGACATCACGATCGCGTATTTTCTCTCACTCTGATAGTATTTAAATACTGAGAAAATGCGGGTTGTGACAAGAATCCCTAGCCACCGCCCCCCTTCTTGATGTGAAGCCATCCTTTTACTCCTCCATCCCCGTTCGGTGCGACTCCGGCGTGGCTTCTATTGGTGTGACTCCGTGGAAGAAGGTAGCAGCCCCATTCGGTGTGAAGCCGGTGGTTACGTGGAGAGAGTGATTCTCCCACTTATCTTGAGTGCTTGATCTTCTTGGTTGGGTAAACTCTTCTCCTTCTCTTGTGTTTCTTCTTGTGAGAGTTGTGGAGGAGAACCATCGTGTTCTCCGTGATTTTAAAATCTCAAACGCTTTCAAATCTCTTATTTAAATTGTTATTGTCGCGTTTCTTTTTTCCGGATCGGGTAGATCCATTTTGCTTGAGCGGATCTTGGCTTATCGCTTTGGTCTTGCCCTTGAAAAGGATTGGAAACCTTTGCGTTTTCTTGGGGAAAAAGTCGACTCTTATTTTGATCGCTGTTTTAGAGTTTGCACGCCTCCGATTTGTTTTGGTTGTATGCGGAAAGGAAACGTGTTGTGAGTGATAGATGCTTGAGTAGGTGCGATCGATCAAGAGTGCATTGTATGCGAACTAGAGTTTTCCCGTATAACTTTTCGCGATGACATACGCTGCATCAATTTTGGTATCAGAGGAGGTTGTTTCAACTCCCAAGTTACAAACATCCTCGCTGCGTTCTTCGTTGATCGATCTGAACTTTCAAAAATCTGAAATTTTCGGGTTGGTCTGCATTTAGTAAACCCTCAAAATTTTAAAACTTGTCGAAAAAATCTGAAAATTTTTCTATAGCCTCATACACCTATTTCTAGCAACATTAATACAAATTTTTTTTCGATTCGTCCTCGTTAGGTCAGCCTGCAAATTGGAAACGTTGTAATTCAGTTTAGCTAGTCTACAAATAGCGGGCTGAAATCTTTATTTTTCAGCAAACTTCCAAAATTTTTTTTTAACGATCCACGTATTAAGCACGTCAGGAATCTATAGAAATATCCTATTTTCAATATAGCTACAGGCTTAGGAAAAATCATCTTTCCAAAATTATTCTGAACCTGAATGCGAACTAGGCTAGGTACGGAGTACACGACACCGTCTACGTCTAGAATGTCTACGAGAGAGCATGATGATCCCAACACCCAGGCTATAGCAGATCTATGTACCGAGATGACTGAGCTTAGGAACATTTTAGCACAGATTTTTCAAAATCAGGAAAGTCCACCCCCACCTCCCGTTAATGTTGAGCGGCCCAACCGGCGCCCACAAACTCCTAACTCGGCTTCCGATGAGGACTCCCCCCAAGCACCCCATCGAGAACACCGCCACGAGAAAGGGTTTGATATCACGAGGGCCATTAAGATTAATTCCCCCACTTACGATGGTATGGGTGATCCCCAGATCTTTCTTAATTGGGCGGTGGATATGGAGTGTTACTTCGAGTGGCACAACCTGACGGATCCCCAAAAGGTCCAAGTTGCCCGGATGAAGTTAACTGGTCGTGCTAAGATGTTTTGGCTGAATGAGGAGCGGAGGTTAGGAATCGGACACGGAGCTCCACTTATAGGTTGGCCGGTGTTGAAGAACCTGTTGATCGATCAGTACATTCCCGCGTACCATCGGACACAGATTTTCGATGAGCTTGCTACCCTTCGACAAGGTTCAATGTCGGTGGCTGAATATATGGGTGAACTTAAGGACCGTATGGTGCGATGTGACCTTAGGGAGATCCCCGAAGTCACTTTATCTAGATTTCGAAAGGGACTTCACCCCGATATCCAAAGGAAGCTCTTACGATATGGTCACACGGATCTGAACATGACATTCAATACCGCCCTCGACATTGAAAAGCACCTAGCCTCTAAGGCTCACTCTCGTTACTCTCATGCGAAGAATAAGTCCAACACCGGGGCATCCTCTTCCACATATCCTGATAAGGGAAAATTTAGATCCACTGAGTCGAAGTCTGTTGTGATCACCGCTAGAAACACTAAGAACCCTGCAAGTGAGCGTGTTCCTATAGGGAAGGTTAGCAAGGCTAACACCACTTGTTACTCTTGCGGCATTCAAGGCCACTATGCCTTCGAATGTCGAACAAAGACGAAGGCCCTAGCCTTGTTAGAACCAGCTACCGACCCTGACGATTATGAGTATGAGGTCGCAGAGGAAAGTGACCCCGAAGGAGTCCCTAGTGATTTGGAGGACGATCACCGCCTTATGGTGATGCGTTGTATTTTGACCATCCCTCGTCTTGTAGACGACTGGAAAAGGGCGAGCATATTCTCCTTGATCTTTAAGAGTGGTGATAAGCTTTGCAAACTTGTTATTGATGGTGGTAGTTGCATGAACACCATTTCTGAGAACGCCGTTAAGCGTATGTCCTTGACTGCGGAACCGCACCCGACCCCATATCAGGTTGCTTGGATTAGTAAGGTTACTATTAAGGTTACCCAGCGATGCCTAGTCCCCCTGTCATTCAAATCCTACACGGATTAGGTTTGGTGCGACGTCCTGCCAATGGACGTTTGTCATGTGTTATTAGGCCGCCCCTTACTCTACGACTGTGATGTGACGCACTATGGTCACGCCAACACATATGAGTTCAAATTCAACGGCAAGACCGTCACCTTGAGACCGACTGTGCCAAAAGAGCCGGTAGTGTTGGCTAAGGATACCACCGTCCCAGTAGAGAGGAAAGCCTTGAGCTTGGTTGGTAGGAAAGAATTTGTGAAGGATTCCTTCGTCGAGGGTATGATGTACGCTCTCATTCTCATTCTCATGAGTGCAAAGACTGATCGTGGCATGTTGGATGACTTACCCCGAGAGCTACGGGTATTGTTGGATGAGTTTAGGGACGTTTACCCGGACGAGTTGCCTTTGTCATTGCCACCGCTTAGAGAAATACAACATGCCATAGACCTTATCCCCGGATCATCCTTACCACCCCAACCGCACTATATGCTTAATCCCACTGCCCACAAAGAGTTACAAACCCAGATTGAGGATTTACTGAGTAAGGGATTCATTAGGACGAGTATGAGCCCATGTGTTGTCCCGACCCTTCTTGCCCCTAAGAAGGATGGCACCTGGCGCATGTGTGTTGATAGCCGGGCTATCAACAAAATTACTATAAAATATAGGTTTCCAATCCCGCGACTAGATGACCTCTTGGATGTCCTTTCGGGTGCCACTATCTTCTCGAAGTTAGACTTACGGAGTGGTTACCACCAGATTAGGATCCGAGAAGGGGATGACTGGAAGACAGCGTTCAAATCTAAGGACGGGTTGTATGAGTGGCTGGTGATGCCCTTTGGGTTATCCAATGCCCCCAGCACCTTCTCCCGGATGATGTCGCGCATCTTTAGGCCGTATATGGGGAAGTTTGTTGTAGTATATTTTGACGACATCCTAGTATTTAGTACCTCCCCCGCCGAACACCTCTCCCACATCAAAGTAGTCCTCTCCACCTTAAGGAAGGAAACCTTATATATAAATCTTAAGAAATGCACATTTTATGTTTCAGAGGTTGAATTCTTGCGTTACATAGTTGGCACTGAAGGAATTCGTGTTGACCCAGGAAAGGTTCAAGTGATTAGAGACTGGCCCGAGCCCACTAGCCTTCGTGAGATGCGTAGTTTCCACGGATTAGCTACCTTCTATCGTCATTTCATACGCGATTTTAGTGGCATTATGGCACCCATTACTGACTGCATGAAGAAGGGCGAATTCACATGGACGAAATCCACCACGTTTGCATTCCGTCGTATTAAAGAGCTTATGATCGAAGCCCCGGTGTTGCGTCTCCCCAACTTCACCAAGGTCTTCGAGCTTACGTGTGATGCATCTGGCGTAGGAATTGGAGGTGTCTTGAGTCAAGAGGGTCACCCGATTAGCTATTTTAGTGAGAAATTAGCGGGCGCCAAGTAAATTATTCCAATTATGATAGGGAGTTTTATGCGATCGTTAGGTGTTTACATCATTGGAGGCACTATCTCCTTTCTAAGGAGTTTGTCATCCTCTCCGATCATGAAGCATTACGATTCATCAACGGTCAACACAAAATCAGCCCGCGCCACGCTAAATGGGTATCCTTCTTGCAGGAATACGCATTTAATCTTAAGCACCTTAAGGGTTCCGAAAATCGGGTCGCCGACGCTTTTAGTCGCCTCACCCTCTTGCTTACCTCCATGCAAGTCCACGTGGTAGGATTCGAGCGCATAAAGGATGAATACGCCACATGCCCTGATTTTCAGGAGCCATATTTATCTTCCCAGGATAGCTCCTCCACGACCATCACAGCCTTTTCACTTAGGGACGGTTATCTATTCAAGCACGGGAAACTATGTATCCCTCGCTCCTCCTTGCGACTCCACATCATTTGGGTGTTCCATAGTGGTGGCTTGGGTGGACACTTTGGGAGGGACAAAACGATTATGCTCGTAGAGGAGAAATTCTATTGGCCTAAACTAAAGGCGATGGTTGGGAGGGTAGTGAACAATTGCCGTACGTATCAAGTTTCTAAGGGTACCAAGTTCAATGTAGGTTTGTACACCCCGCTACCAATCCCGTCCGTACCATGGGACGACGTGAGCATGGACTTCGTATTAGGCCTTCCCCCACCCTTCGACATCACGACTCTATTCTCGTCGTTGTGGATAGGTTCTCTAAAATGGCATATTTTCTTCCATATAGTAAGACCGACGACGCTTCTCACATAGCGAAGCTGTATTTTAAGGACGTCGTTAGTCACCGCGGAGTGCCGAAGACTATTGTCTCGGATAGGGACGTAAAATTCACTAGCTACTTTTGGAAAACCTTGTGGATTCTTATGAGAACAAAATTACTATTCTCCGCGGCTTATCATCCCCAAACTGATAAGAAGACAGAGGCAGTCAATAGGAGCCTAGGAAATCTTCTTAGATGTCTAGTGAGCGATCATAAAGGCACTTGGGATTTACTTCTTCCACATGCCCAATTGGCCTACAATAATTCTAAAAATAGGTCCACGGGTATGTCTCCAAACGAGATTGTTCACGGGTACAAGGCCCCTGTGCCTCTTGACTTAGTTCCGTTGCCGCCAACTTATAAAACAAGTCAATTTGCAAGATCCTTCGCCCAACACATTCATGATTTACATGCACATATCCGAGCAACCTTGACCTCCCAATATGAATCATATCAAGCACATGCTAATCAACATAGGAGGGTGTCGCACTTTCAAGTTGGCGATCAAGTCTTAGTCCGCTTAGTTCCCGAATGAATGTCAACCGGCACCGTTAAAAAGTTAGCGCCAAAGCTAGCCGACCCTTTCTAGATTATAAAGAAACTAGGTGATAACGCTTTTATCTTAGATTTGCCTGTTGACTGGGGTGTTTCACCCATTTTTAATGTCTCGGATTTAACGATGTTTGTTTCGCCTCCACAAGAGATTACTTCTTTGTCGTCTTCTCCCTCCACTAAAATATCTAATGGGTTGGGGAGTGGTAGTACAGATGATCTCTCTCCTATGGTCCCCACAGGTATAACATCAGATGGTAAGTTGTCTTCTTTTATTCCTACTACTGATATGTTTCCCAGGTTCCCGAAGACATTTCTCATTCCAGATGCGATTCTCGCTGCTGAGCCACTTACTACTCCTGATGGTGCTACATACCGCTTCCTCATCCGCTGGCGTGACCGCCCCATTCTGATGACTCCTGGATACTCGCGATAGAGCTTCAACATTTGGATGCCGAGCTTCTCCGCCGCTATCTCTCGGACCACGCATTGGAGATACACGATTTTGAGTGGGGGAGGATTGATGGCGCGACTCCTCCAACACTTCTTGATGACGACCCGGTTGCCGCGGCGCAACAACATAAAGATTTTAGGCGTCATGACAACGCCATGGGAGCTAACGGAAAGCTGCGTTACAACCTCTGTTTGCGGCACGCAAAGCCTACTTGAAGAAGTTTAAATAGTTTTAATTAGTTTAAATTTATTTGCTTTGAAATATAACTTGTAATATTTTATTTTCATGTTGGTGTGTTAGTAGACATTTGGTGTGCTATTAACCATCCGGATTGATGAGATCTTCATCTCAATCTTGGATGGTTGGATTTCATTTGTAACTCCTATATAAGGAGACTATTATGAGGATTTAAGCATTGAAGAAGAATCCTAATCTCCTATTGAGAATTTCGGCCAAGGAGAATCCCTAGCCGCCTCCCCCTTCTTGGTGTAAAGCCATCCTTTTCCTCCTCCATCCCCATTAGGTGCGACTCCGACGTGGATTCTATCAGTGCGACTCCGTGGAAGAAGGTAGCAGCCGCATTCAGTGTGAAGCCGGTGGTTCCGTGGAGAGAGTGATTCTCCCACTTATCTTGAGTGCTTGATCTTCTTGGTTCTTCTCCTTCTCTTGTGTTTCTTCTTGTGAGAGTTGTGGAGGATAACCATCGTGTTATCCGCGATTTTAAAATCTCAAACGCTTTCAAATCTCTAATTTACATTGTTATTGTCACGTTTCTTTTTTCCGGATCGGGTAGCTCCATTTTTCTTGAGCGAATCTTGCCTTATCGCTTTGATCTTGCCCTTGAAAAGGATTGGCAACCTTTGCGTTTTCTTGGGGAACAAGACGACTCTTATTTTGATCACTGTTTTAGAGTTGGCATGCCTCCGATTTGTTTTGATTGTATGCGGAAAGGAAATGTGTTATGAGCGATAGATGCTTGAGTAGGTGCGATCGATCAAGAGTGCGTTGTAGGCGAACTAGAGTTTTCTCGTTTAACTTTTCGCGGTGACATACGCTGCATCACAAACCCTTCTTTAAGCTTAAGGATGAAGGAGGAGGCCGAGAGGAAGCTCAGGCTTGAATTTGGCGTTGAAAGCTTGCCCGGAGTCCCTCCCTACGGTGGAGGAAGAAGGAAAATGGTGGAACCTGGTAAAAATTGGACAGTGGTCGTGCTCACTATGTCCCTTGATCGTGCCTATTGGCATGGCAAAACCTGGTGAAAATTGGAATCAATGCAAATGATCAGTGGCGCACGACCAGTGGTCCTGCATACTGTGTCCTGTAATAGTGCGTTTGCCCCCGAAAGAACTTGGAAAAATAGAGAATAGCACAAACGATCAGTGGCGCATGACCAGTGGCTGTGTACAATAGATCCAATGATTGTGCGCCATGTTCCTGTACTGTTTGGGATTCGATGAATAGATCGCGCATGACCACCGGTCATGCGCTAAGGAGTCCACTGATCGTGCGCGTGTAAAAACGCACGATCAGTTTCACTTAGGCGAAAACCATTCCCAAACATTCCCAGAACACACACCATTATTTTACCAGCAGAAAAAACAAACCACTGATATGTGCAGACATTCCTAGCAATTATAAAAAGAAGTATAATCTATAAAAGTAACAAAAATGCACAACCACGGGCCTAAGAGTGAACTTCCTATGGAAATAAAGATAAGATGAAATATATACGATAACGAACTAAAAGTGAAGTGCATCATCGAGAAAACTAGCCCAGATGTGTCCGAAAATCAGTACATGAATATGACTCATCGCACCCCCAGACTTACCTGTTTGCGCGTCCCGAGTAAACAAAATCTATGCAGATAGGTAAAATAAACTGGCTAACATTGAAATTGAGATACAGAGTACCATGCGAAGTCGCATGCTCGCGTGTATAAAAATATAATAGAGGAAATTTCTAAGTATATAAAATAGTTTATACTTTTCACAATGCGTATCAATATTTTATTACTACTCAAAAATGGAATCACGGTGAATCTTCCGGTCAAGCGTTGGGATAAAGTAGGTAGGCCACTAAGGTGAGTATTGCCAAAGACCGGGGCTCATGATCACTTCCAAAGAAATCCATCAATATCGTGGACCATATGCTTTCCCATTCACACTCTCTCCACGGTACTAGTTCGACTGAAGCATGAATCCGTAGAACTTTAGGTGAAGAGATGGGGCTTAGGTTTGGGTGAGGTAAACAAAGATAAATAAGAAGGCTACACACCTAACCCAAATGAGCTAGCATAAAAAAGAATCAATCTGCTAACCAAAATACATACGGGTACACCACACCCCCAGACTTATTTTTTTAAAATATGGGTGTGTGCACTGCCTACTCCAAATACAATCTCATCTCAAATAGAATTTTCAATTATACTTTTTCTTTTCACTTTTATTTTTCACAATATTTTATATTTTTTGCAAATCATCTTTTTATTTTAACAAATTCAGCAAATAAAAACTTTGGAGCACATCCACATATTCACAAGGAATATCACCACAACAACACCCCAAAATGAAAATATAAAACACTAAAGCTCGACTTGGGTGTGCGATTAGGATCGACTATGACGCTTTGGTGATATAATAGTCGAGCTGAATCAAAAGAAGGGGTAGGAACAATGGGGCTAGCGAGGATAAGATGTTAGGAACGGTACAAAGCTCAACTGGGCCAAAATGATGGCCTACATCACGCTCACGCTTGACTAACCATGCACCGATGCTTCGAGAGTAGCTTGGGACAAGTTCTTAGACACCGAGAAAGATGATCCTTCCTTCCAACTCGAACAAAATGAGTCTAGTGATGGCTACACACATCCCTACACTACCGTTCGATTCACACCGGATTCACCAATTTTTGAGTAGTATAAAAAGTCTTTACGTAATTAGAAAAATATAAAACAATAAGCGTACAGAAAAATTTAATCTACTCCAATTTCTACACGAGACAAGAACACTCAACTAGGAGCACTGCAGGAGTAAACATTTTACTCCGTCTCACAATCCTATGACAGCACAATAATTTTCCTAAATCATACGAAAGAAACGAGTTTAACTCGCAACATGCTAACAGCTAAGCACACGCTCATGTGGGTGCAGTGGTGTGCGATGCAATGAACTAATAAAACTAAATCAATAAAAGATTCTTGAAAAATGTTTAAGTTGTCTATCTAAATCACCTTGAGGGGGGTGAATAGGTGAGTTGTGCGTATTCTTGCGTAATAAAATTTTTAGCAATCTAAGCATAGAAAAATAATCAAGCTATCATAGACGACACAAAGAATTATAGTGGTTCCTCAACCTTGGGTACGTCCACTTTCCACTCACTGATCTAGCAATGAACTAGACTCAGCTACTCCACTAATCTTAGATTGAAAACAATCCTACTACTCGGAACAACGTTCCTACAACTTGATCCACAAAACGGATCTACACTCAGAAGATAAAAACTTCCTACAATAACTCGGAGAATAAAGCTCCTACACTCGGAGAATAATCTCATATAAGAATAGATTTGAACTAATAAATACAAACAGTAAAATCACTCAGATCTAGAAATTTTTGCCTAGGTCTTCTTTCTTGAATTTTGCATCTCTGTCAGAATATATTGAAGAAGACTCGGCTAGATCCTTGATCTGAAATTTCTGGACTCACAAGATCAAGGAGAGGATGTGTAGATTGTAGAAGATCTTGATCTGCAAGTCGACTGCCCTGAATCGTTCTTAATCGAAATCCCTTGGCGATGAGCACGATGAGCACGATGAGCGGCGACTTTCGAATTAGGGATTCAAAATTTCTTCTTATGCGTCTTAGGGTTTGTCGGAATGACAAGAACTTTTATAAGATATCCCTAATGGTCATAGTTATGATTAATGATGGCCACGTGGACCAATCACATCAAATCATATTTAAAAATCACGTATGTCAGGACTTAGAAAAAAATTCTCAGAAAACAGTTGTAGTTCTCGAGAGGAAGTATTGTACTAGAGAAAAGGACTTGTGTTCTCGAGAACAATTATAGAGATGTCGAGAAGAATGTCTTGGAAGATTTTTTGAAAAACAGTATAGCATTTTTCGAGAGGAAAAGTTGTACTCGAGAAAAGGAATTTAGTTCTCGAGAACAATCATGGTGAACTCGAGAAATGAACTTAGTAAAAAATGTGGAGGTGGAAAACACCGATCTCGAGAAAGAAAGAAAATACTCAAGAAAAACAAATATTGTTCTCGAGAAGAAAAGCTGGTACTTGAGAACAAGAAGACTTCTACTCAAGTACAACAGACATTACTCGAGAAATAAACATAGCCATCTCGAGAACTAATCAAAGTCTTCTCGAGAAAAAGACTTGGATAAATTCTGTCTGTATGGAAAGTAACCCAAGAAGAAGAGTCATGAAGTACTCGAGTACATTGGACTTTCTCTAGAACAGCAAGTTGCTTTCTCGAGAACAACTTCTGTCACTCAAATATGAAAGTGAGGGTAAGATCTATCTCAACTCTAGAGGGGGGGGGGGTGAATAGAGTATTTTAAAATAGTTTTTCACAGTTGAAATAAACAGCACATATAAAATTCAATTTATAATATAGTGTAGAGTGCTAGTAAGAAGTTAAAAACTAAGAAGTAAAAAGCACAGCACACAGCAGACAAATCACACAAACAAACCAGAAGACACAAGGAAATATAGTGGTTCCCCAAAAACCTGGGTACATCCACTCTTCTACCACCCTTGGTAGGAATCCACTCAGGATGAGTTGATCAGGTGTCCTGACACCAATGAGCTTTTGATAAGGTGCTCAAAAACCAAAACTGGATTTTTTGGTAAGGTGTCTTGCCACCACTGAGTTTTGACAAGGCTCTCAGAACCAGACAGAACTTTTGAAGGGAGTTCAAGAACCCATTTACAGCAGGAAAAGAAAAATAAGAGTGAAGGGTGTCTTCTCTGTTCTCAATCAAATGAGAGAAGCACAAGTGGATTGATGATGTCAAAGCTCCCCCTAAGATGTAGAAAGGTTCAGGAAAAGAAGCTTTGCTCTAGGGTGATAGGTCTTCAGAACTTTGATCTCCAGCAAAGGATGGTTTCAGCAAGAAGGCTGAAAAATGAGGTGTCTGGAGTTCTGAGATGAGATTGTGAACACTCTTCAGTCAGCAAGAAGATTTTTGAAGTCACAGTTATTCTGTTGTTCTTCTGCTATCAGTATTCTCTATTCTGTGTGTTCACTTTCTTTCTTGTCAATCTGTGTATATCTTTTCTCTTGTGTATTCTGTATATCTTAAGAAACAGAAGAGAGGAATTGAAATTTTCTAAAGTTTCCTTGTCCAAATTAGCCGTTGGGAGTCATAAATGTCTTCCAAAAAGAGTCTTGTCTTCTAGAGGAAAGTCCAGCAAACATTCTCTGAATAATTCCTTGAAACTTGCTCCAGAATAAAGACAAACGGCTGGGAGATCTTCTGACATAAATGCTGATAATATTCAAAAACATTCCAAAGAACAGCAGCATTTGAATTCCTGAAAGTGTCGATCTCTCTAAAAAAACGTCGATCTGAGCTCTACGATCGTCGAACTGAGCTCAGAGATGAAATGAGACAAGCAGACAGAAAACGTCAATCTGAGCTCGAAGATCGTCGAACCGAGCTCAGCGACCTGAGAAATAACTTGAAGGAGGGATCGTCGAACTGAGCTAGAAGATAGTCGAGGGGAGTTCGACGACTAAGCAGAAGCTAGCCAAAAGCAGATAGTCGATCTGAGCTCGAAGATCGTCGACCGGAGTTCGACGATTTATTGAAGTTGAGCTCAGAGAGCGTCGAACGGAGCTCGACGATTCGTCGACCTGAGCTCGACGAAAATTGCCTTAGACTTAGCTCTTCAACCTTGATCTTGGAATGGTCCTGGGGGCAGCTCCAAACCTAAGTTCTAAGCCCTAGACTCATTCTAATGTTGACCTTCTCAACTATACAACTAGGTCAACTGGGATTCCTAAGACAAGCATAGTGATCCTTACCCAAATTAGTAATAGGGTGTTCCAACAATCTCCCCCTATTTGGGTTAGGATTACTATTTACAGACAATCATAGGGAATAAAAAGCATACAACAATACAGAAGCTAATACAAAATTGCAGAGAAGATATATAGCAGCAAATATCCAAAGGTGGATGAAATGTTTAGCTTACACAGTTCACTTCCTTTCAGTTCCCTTTTTAAATAAAATTTCTCTATTAGGATTCTGACTTTCTTTCTTTGACCATCTGTCATCTTCTGCACCTAGAGAAGTTTGAGATTTGGGCCTTGGAACAACAGCCTCAGGGTGCAACTTCATATAGTCTTCTGGATTGAAGAATTTCCTTGATGCATATCTCTCTAGTTCTTTCTTTCTCTGCTCTGATAAAGTAGTTATGTTTGAAGTATCCTTGCCTTGTTCTCTGGCCTTTTTTATTTGATCAAGGGCAGCCAATTCTTTCATTCTGGCTGTCCAGGACACAGGGTTGTTCTCAGGATCTTCAAAAGGAATAGGAGGTTCATATCTGTTGAGAGATTCAGAAGCAGGAGAAATCCTTGAAGCAACTGTGTCTTTCAGCTTGTAAGGGAAAGGACCTGAAGTAGAGTCAGAGTGGCCTTGTCCTTCCCTTTGATAGGATCTTTGTCCTCTTTGATTTCCTCTGTAATTACCCCTTCTGGGTTGATATCCTCTTTGATGTTGTCCCCTTTGGTAGTATCTAGGATAGGATTGAGAGGAGCTTTGTCTTGAAGCTGGAGCTTGAGAGGCTGAGCCTGATCCAGAATCTGGAGGAGGAGGAGGAGGAGGCTGATATTGTGAAGAGCCTTTTTCATACTTATCAAGCTTCCTTCTCTTCTTCATGGCTTTCAGTTGGTTCTTGGAGAATTGCATCCATGGCTCAGAGATGGGGCAGTCATGCAGGATTTAGTATGGAATATCATTGGAGTCTTTGGCTTTGGCAGGAGGGACTGACATCATTGCTTTACTTCTAGCTTTTCTCTTCTTGGCAATAGTGCTAGCAGAATCATCAGAATCAGTCCTGTACTGATCACTCTCAGAACTTTGAGGTTGATCATACAGATCATCAATTCTTCTGATATGCTCTTCTTGAGCTTTAAGCTTTGCAGAAACAGCAGGAGCAGCAACAGCAGGAGTGGGATCTACTAAGTATGAGGCAAGCTCTTCATCAGCAGTCTCAACAGCAATTTCATCAGCATCAGTTGCTGGAATCATCTCTATGTCAGCAGTAGCAGCAGCAGCAATTTCAACAGAAAGAGGCACAGTGGCCTTAGTAGCAGCATCAGAGATATCCACAGCCTTCCAAGACTTGATGTAGGAATCAATATGGCTGGGATCACAGATAGATACAGGCATAATGGCCTTAGACAAATCTTCAGCAGGAGTTGCAGGCAGACAGCTGAAATGGACTGTATCAAATATAGATAGCAGCCTCTGCAGATTCAGAGCAAAAGCACATCCAAGAGCTGGAGCTGGAGCAGACATATGATCAGCAGCTGGCACATCCACTTCTTCATAAGGCATCTCCCCCTGCCTTGGTTCAGAGAGAGGTGAATCAAGGCACCCAGAAGAAGGGATAGCCTGGGAGGAGGAAAGGGAGGCAAGCTTGGTAGACAGCTCCTGGACTTGCTTCAGGAGTAGAGCCAGGGAAGACTTCAGTAGAGATGCCAGCTTGGGAGCTAGCAACTCATACAGCCTGTCTGCTAAACTAGGAAGATCTACATGCTCAAGTGGGGCTTGAGCAGAGGTAGGAGCAAAGGTGGATGGAGGGATGGTGGCTGAAACTGAAAATGTGGAGGAAGGTGGAAAGGGAATGGTTGGTTCATAAGATGGAATTATGGAGATAGAGGAGGGTGAGGTGGAGATAGGGGAAGTAAGAGAGGGTGTGAAGGAGGGTTGAGAGAGAATGTCATGGAGCATTTGTTGAAAGGAGGAGGTTGAGGGTGGCTCAGGAGGAGTAGAGGGTGAATCATCCATGAAGGAATCATCTATAAGTGAGAAGGATGGTAGGGTGAAGGTTGAATAGGAAAAGAGAGGATGGAATTCCTCTGAGGTGGATAGTGGAGGGGATGACATAGGTGAGGAAATGGTAATTGGGGAGGAGATGATTATGGTGGTGACTGGTGGTGAGGAGGTGACGGCTTGGGTGGATATGGCTGGAGGAGGGGAAGAAGCAGACAACTCTTCTGCTGGAGGAGTGAATGAAATAGTCCTTGTGCCTGAATGAAGTGGTGCAGCAGCCCTGGAGGGGTTTATGATCTGCCTATCCCATTTACTGAAGAGGGCACAGGAAAGCCTCTTGGATGCATTGATGAACATGCCAGAGGAGGTTAAAAGGTCAGGGCACCTGTTGTGCAGATAGACCCCTAAGATTCTCCCACAACTAACTGCAGTCTTATTGATCTTCTTCTTAATCAGAGTGAAGAAGATGGAGCCCCAGTCAAGGTGTTTCTTATCTAATAAAGCTCCCATCAGGCAGAACTGATATCTGGATATGGTGTCATGAGCTGAGTGCTTGGCCAACAGCACCTTCCCAACTACATCAGCCAGGAATTGAAATTCTATAGCCAGATTTTTCTTCAATAGCTTATGAGGGTTGACTGCATTGTGACCCATCCTATCCAGCATGGAGTCATACTCCTCTCCAGATAGTTCAATGGAGTCTTCTCCAGTACTGAGTTGAAAAACTTCTGTTAAAAGAGCTGGGGATAGAAGGACCTGAGTCCCCTTAATGGTGCCGACAACAGAATTCTCAGTCTCGTCTGTTGCGGTATAACACCACTCTTTAATTTCTTCTGAGGCGATCTTCATCCTTGTAGTCATTATTGGAGTCAGCTGTTGTTCTCTGAATAAGTTTAGGATGTCCTTGAAGCGCTGGTCGCTTCCATCGAAGGAGTTTATGTCGATGTCAAAGCCTGTGTCGAACTTCATCTTAGCAATAGCAGCACTTGATTCAGCCATATTCACCTGCAACAGAAAACCAAAAACGACCAAGCGTAGAGAATTTGGAGGGAAAATAAAGAAAGTTGCATAGTATGAAAGCGCAAAAGGAGAACGACGGCTGAAAAAAGATTTTATATTAGGGTTCGACGGCGAAAAGGAAGATCGTTGAGCTCAGCTCGACGAAACGTCGAGCTTAGCTCGACGATTTGGGCTACAGAGGGAATCTGAAGAGTCTTCAAAATCGGCGATCTTCGTTTGACGATGTTGAAAAACGTCGAGCTCAGCTCGACGGCCTCTGATCAGAAAGAGAGAAAGCCTAGTTCTAGCGAGGGCTCTGAACTCAGATCGATGACCGAAAAAGCGTCGATCTCTGGTCGACGATTTTTGGAAAATCGTCGATCTCTGTTCGATGATTTTGGGGAAAACGTCGAGCGCAGTTCAGAGTCTAGACTCATTCTACAGACACAAAAAGAAGGATTTTTTGCCTAGTCTCGGTCTGTTTTAGCTTTTCAAAATCTTGTAATTTAATTAAGGCTTCCTCCATCTAACATGCCTAACTGATTTAGGAAGAAACTGTGTTTCTTTTCATCCAAAGGTTTGGTGAAAATATCTCCCCTTTGCAAATCAGTAGGAATATATTGAAGTTCAATTTTATTTTTCTCTACATTATCTCTTAGAAAATGATGCCTGATTTCTATGTGTTTTGTCCTACTATGGAGGACTGGATTTTGTGCTATAGAGATAGCACTAGTATTATCACAGAAAATTTTTGACTTCTCTAAGTTATAACCATAGTCTAGAAGCTGATTCTGTATCCACAATATTTGTGAACAACAACTGCCTGCAGCCATATACTCAGCTTCAGCAGTTGAAGTTGACACAGATGTTTGTTTCTTACAAAACCAAGAGACAAGTCTATCACCAAGGAACTGACAAGTTCCACTGGTGCTTTTCCTGTCTATTCTGCATCCAGCATAATCAGCATCTGAAAATCCAGTTAAATCAAATGCTGAATCTTTTGGATACCAGAGACCTAGATTTGGACAACTTTTAACATACCTAAGAATTCTCTTAACTAAGATTAAATGTGACTCTCTAGGGCTAACTTGGAATCTAGCACAAATACATGTGGCAAACATTATATCAGGCCTACTAGCTGTAAGGTACAATAAAGAGCCAATTATTGCTCTATATGTTGTCTGATCAACAGGTTTCCCATGTTCATCAGCATCTATTACAGCATTTAAAGGCATGGGTGTTTTCATACATGATGCATCAGACATACCAAATTTCTTAACCAATTCTTTTGCATACTTGGTTTGAGAAATAAATATGCCTTCAGCATGTTGCTTGACTTGCAGTCCTAAGAAGAAGGACAGCTCACCCATGCTACTCATTTCAAATTTAGAGTGCATAAGCTTAGAAAACTTTTTGCACAATTTTGAATCAGTAGAACCAAAAATAATATCATCTACATAAATTTGCACTAGTAGGGTATGGGACTTATGGGCTCTAATAAAAAGAGTTTGGTCTACTCTCCCTCTAAC
Source organism: Platanthera zijinensis (assembly GCA_039513925.1). Lineage (NCBI taxonomy): Eukaryota > Viridiplantae > Streptophyta > Magnoliopsida > Asparagales > Orchidaceae > Platanthera > Platanthera zijinensis. Next base: position 78,261,616 of record CM077081.1, read on the forward strand.
AAAATCATTTTCCAGAAGAAAGCATGCTAGGGTCTCATACCATGCTCTAGGAGCTTGCTTGAGGCCATATAATGCTTTATGCAGTTTGAAAACATAATCAGGGTGAGTTAGAGAGATAAAACCTGGAGGTTGTCTAACATAGACTTCCTCTTTGATGTCCCCATTGAGAAATGCACTCTTTACATCCATTTGATACACTTTGAAACCTTTGTGAGCAGCATAGGCTAGGAATATTCTGATGGCTTCCAACCTTGCAACTGGTGCAAATGTCTGATCATAGTCTATTCCTTCTTATTGAGAGTACCCTTGAGCAACTAGCGTTGCCTTGTTTCTGACTATAACTCCTTGATCATCCAGCTTGTTCCTGAATACCCACTTTGTTCCAACAATGGGATGATCCTTTGGCTTAGGCACTAGTTCCCAAACCTTGTTCCTTTCAAATTGATGTAACTCCTCTTGCATTGCAATGATCCAGTGTGGATCTTGCTCTGCATCTTGTATGGATTGAGGCTCAATTTGAGATAGGAAGCAAGTGTGCATCAGGTTCTGGTTGACCTAATTTCTTGTTTGCACACCAGCTGAAATTTCTCCAATTACTTGGGTGATTGGATGATCTCTTGTTGTTACTAAGTCAACAGGGAGTGTTGATTGTTCACCAGCCTGTGTTGTTGTTGTCTCCTCTAGTGGGACAGCAGCTGGCTCTTCAGGATGATTTTCTTCAAGATGTTGAACTTCTTCTTCATCATCACTGCTCTCATTCTTTTCAGCAACTTGCAATTTGTTCAAGTATTCAGCTAGAGAATGTACCTGCAAATGTTCTATGGTAGAAGCATTCTTCTCCTTGAAGGACATGTTAGCTTCATCAAAAATAATATGAACAGATTCTTCAATTTTACAGGAAGATTTATTATAAACCCTATAGGCCTTGCTGATCATGGAGTATCCCAGAAACACTCCTTCATCAGCTTTAGCTTGGAATTTTGCTAGATATTTCTTGTCATTGTTATGAATAAAACAAGTGCAACAAAATACTTTAAAATAGCCTATTTTAGGTTTCTTCCCTTTGAGCAATTCATAGGGAGTCTTGCCCTTCAGTTTGTGTATCAGGCTTCTGTTCAACATATAGTTGGAGGTGTTCACTGCCTCAGCCCAAAAGGACAGAGGTAGGTGAGCATCTGCCAATAATGTAGTTGCAGATTCAATGAGTGTTCTATTTTTCCTTTCAGCTACCCCATTTTGTTGAGGAGTTCTAGGAGCTGAGAAAGTGTGCATGATCCCTTCACTTTGACAGAACTCTTGCATGAGAAGAGAATCAAACTCTGTCCCATGATCACTTCTAATCAGGGCAATGTGTGTGTTGAACTCAATCTGAATGCATTTGAGAAAATCTGTCAAACACTTGAAGTTATCAGACTTCTTCCTCAGAAAGAATACCCATGTGAATCTTGAGAAGTCATCTACAATCACCAAAGTATAGGATTTCCCTCCTAGGCTTTGTACATATATGGGTCCAAAAAGATCCATGTGCAACATGTACAAAATCCTAGGTGAATCAATCTTATTAATTGATTTAAAACTACTTTTAGTTTGCTTGCCTAATTGACAAGCCTTTCAAAGTCCTTCCTTCTTGTAGGGACCAGAAGGTAGTCCTTTAACAAGGTTGTCTTTGGATAGCCTAGCAATGGTTCTAAGGTTAATATGCCCTAGTCTCTTATGCCATAAAATATTAGATTTTGAAATGGAATTGAACAGGCAAATATCTACTACAGGTGAATGAAAATCCATCAAGTAAATGTTACCTCTTCTGTTACCTGTCAACACAGTTGTGTTGTCCTCTGACTTGACCTTGCATATGGCTTTGTTGAATGTCACTTGATATCCTTCATCACACAGTTGACTGATACTTATCAAGTTGTGCTTGAGTCCTTCAACATATGCCACCTTCTTGAATGTGACTGAGCCAATTTGGACTGCACCATATCCTTTTGTAGTTCCAAAGCTTGAGTCTCCAAAAATTACTTTGGGTCCAAGCTTGGCTTTGAAGGAAGTGAAGTTGTCCTTGTCCCCTGTCATGTGCTTTGAGCACCCACTATCCAGATACCATTGATGGTTTGATGCTGGATAGGTCTTCACCTGCACAAAAACAGCTTATTTGTTTTTGACCCAGTTAACCTTGGGCCTAGGTTGATATCCCTTGAATTCTGAAATAAAGGACATCCCAGGTTGATCCTTATAACCTTCAGGATGGTATCTCCTAGGAGGTACTATCCATTCAGTATAGGGATTAAAGCCTTGGGATGTGGGACTTCTAGGATTGAATCTAGATGTGCCATTGAAGGAATGTTCACAATCCTGATTTCTGTTCGATGATCGTCGAACTGATGTCGACGATCTTGGGTCAGATCGTTGATCTCTGTTCGAAGATCGATTATGCTGAAGTTCAGAGTTTGGATATCGTCGAGCTGAGGTCGACGATCTGTAGTTAGATCGTCGAGCTCTGTTCGACGATCGTCGAGCTCTGCTCGACGCCATCTGTTGAACTGAATTTTTCTCTGACAGATCTGCATTCTTCCTGGGTACCTCTATTACTCCCTTTCCTTTGTCAGAGACAAACTTGATTGGAGTTGTCAAAATTATAGGTTGGCTGGATGAGGCACCCAAGCCCAGTGTGCTATTAAATCTAGAGTTCACTGTGCTTGTGATGTCCATCAGTCTGATACTTCTCCCATTTAGGGATTCTTCAAACTTTTTGGCCTTTGATAGTTCACTTTTCAGTGAGGCTATCTCCTCCCTACAGCATTCTAACTCCTCAGAGAGTTTGAGGTTCTTTGAGTTTAGGACACTATGCTCAGATAATTGATTCCTGAGAGAGATTATCTCCTTCTCAGATTTTAATAGATCTAGACACAGTGTCTTAAATTCATCTTTGAAGTCCTCAGAATTAAAATCAAAAGAGTTGATTACCTGATCTTCATCTGGTTGAGTTTCTAAATCTGATTCTGATTCTTCATCAGAGTTTTGCTGTGAGGCATTGATAGCCATCATGCAAAATTCTTTTTCATCTGCATCATCCTCATCATCACTGGAACTGGATGAGGCTTCAGATTCTTCTTCAGTCTCACTCCATGTCTCAGCAACAAAGCCCTTCCTTGTATGTTTGTTCTTGCTGGAGGAGGCTTTGTCTGAGCTATTCTTCTTGTAATCCTTTTCTTTTCTTCTTTCTCTTCTTTCCTTCTTGTCCTTATTCTTGTTTTCTGGACAGTCAGGCACAATGTGGCCTGGTTTCCTGCAACCAAAGCATATAATTTCTTTATTGTTGTTTGATTTATCATACCTTGGTTTATCATGACCCATGTATGGTCTCTTTCTGAAGTCTTTTCTGGCCATCTTGTAGAATCTTTTGGCCAGTAGACTTATGAGCTCATCATTTCCTGTAGCTTTATCTTCAGGCTCCTCTTCTACAGCTTTGAAGGCTATGGTCTTTTCTTTCCTTGTGGCTGGAGAGGTAGCCTTTTGTTCTTCTTCTCTATTTTTAATGAGCAGCTCATAGGATTTGAGCTTGCCCAGGAGAGCTTCAGTAGTAATCTCATTTAAACTTCTAGCATCCTTGATTGGCCAGATTCTTGAATCCCAAGTGCTGGGGAAGCACATCAGGATTTTGTCATTCAGCTCAGTCAGTGAGATTTCTTTGTCTAGGGTTTTTAGCTCATTGACAATTAGACTTAGTCTATTATACATGTCAGCCACTGATTCAGCTTCTCCCTTTTTGAAGTTCTCATATTGGCTTATCAGATGAGATCTTCTATCTTTCCTTTCATCAGCAGATCCTGAGACAATTTCAGAGAGTTTGTCCCAGATTTCTTTGGCTGAGTGGCATTCAGCTACCTTCTGAAAAATTTCATCAGACATTGTTTGGGCTAAGATGTTCATAGTCTTAGCATCTGCAGTCTTCCACTTCTTTATATCTGCATCTGTTCTAGAAGGAGGTGGAACAACACTTGTACTTGAGCTTGCTGGTGGAGTTGGACAAACTGTCAAGACAGAATTGAAAATGTCTTCATCAATAGAATTCATGTATAATCTAATCCTTGCCTTCCAGAGTGCAAACTTAGAAAGGTTGCACACTGGTGGTCTGGTGCTTGCATAATCTTTGTTCTGTTCCATGTCTTTAAATAAAAAGATAGATGTATAGAAAATAATCCCCTTAAGAGATTGATCTTATCAAGGATCTTTTTGGTTCAGGTGTTAGCCTGTATGAGCAACCAACCTCCCTCTGATACCAATTGAAAGTGAGGGTAAGATCTATCTCAACTCTAGAGGGGGGGGGGGTGAATAGAGTATTTTAAAATAGTTTTTCACAGTTGAAATAAACAGCACATATAAAATTCAATTTATAATATAGTGTAGAGTGCTAGTAAGAAGTTAAAAACTAAGAAGTAAAAAGCACAGCACACAGCAGACAAATCACACAAACAAACCAGAAGACACAAGGAAATATAGTGGTTCCCCAAAAACCTGGGTACATCCACTCTTCTACCACCCTTGGTAGGAATCCACTCAGGATGAGTTGATCAGGTGTCCTGACACCAATGAGCTTTTGATAAGGTGCTCAAAAACCAAAACTGGATTTTTTGGTAAGGTGTCATGCCACCACTGAGTTTTGACAAGGCTCTCAGAACCAGACAGAACTTTTGAAGGGAGTTCAAGAACCCTTTTACAGCAGGAAAAGAAAAATAAGAGTGAAGGGTGTCTTCTCTGTTCTCAATCAAATGAGAGAAGTACAAGTGGATTGATGATGTTAAAGCTCCCCCTGAGATGTAGAAAGGTTCAGGAAAAGAAGCTTTGCTCTAGGGTGATAGGTCTTCAGAACTTTGATCTCCAGCAAAGGATGGTTTCAGCAAGAAGGCTGAAAAATGAGGGGTCTGGAGTTCTGAGATGAGATTGTGAACACTTTTCAGTCAGCAAGAAGATTTTTGAAGTCACAGTTACTCTGTTGTTCTTCTGCTATCAGTATTCTCTATTCTGTGTGTTCACTTTCTTTCTTGTCAATCTGTGTATATCTTTTCTCTTGTGTATTCTGTATATCTTAAGAAACAGAAGAGAGGAATTGAAATTTTCTGAAGTTTCCTTGTCCAAATTAGCCGTTGGGAGTCATAAATGTCTTCCAAAAAGAGTCTTGTCTTCTAGAGGAAAGTCCAGCAAACATTCTCTGAATAATTCCTTGAAACTTGCTCCAGAATAAAGACAAACGGCTGGGAGATCTTCTGACATAAATGCTGATAATATTCAAAAACATTCCAAAGAACAGCAGCATTTGAATTCCTGAAAGCGTCGATCTCTCTAAAAAAAACGTCGATCTGAGCTCTACGATCGTCGAACTGAGCTCAGAGATGAAATGAGACAAGCAGACAGAAAATGTCGATCTGAGCTCGAAGATCGTCGAACCGAGCTCAGCGACCTGAGAAATAACTTGAAGGAGGGATCGTCGAACTGAGCTAGAAGATAGTCGAGGGGAGTTCGACGACTAAGCAGAAGCTAGCCAAAAGCAGATAGTCGATCTGAGCTCGAAGATCGTCGACCGGAGTTCGACGATTTATTGAAGTTGAGCTCAGAGAGCGTCGAACGGAGATCGACGATTCGTCGACCTGAGCTCGACGAAAATTGCCTTAGACTTAGCTCTTCAACCTTGATCTTGGAATGGTCCTGGGGGCAGCTCCAAACCTAAGTTCTAAGCCCTAGACTCATTCTAATGTTGACCTTCTCAACTATACAACTAGGTCAACTGGGATTCCTAAGACAAGCATAGTGATCCTTACCCAAATTAGTAATAGGGTGTTCCAACAAAATATACGATGAGTCTTACTCGAGAACTTACTCTAGTTCTTCTCGAGAGCAAAAATTAGTACTCGAGAAAAACACTTAGAATTTCTTTGAGTCTGAAAACATAATTTCTTGAAGAATACAAAGGATCTAAATTTCCATCCATGCCTTTAGTGCTTGAAAAGGAAGTGTATCCCAATAGAGAGGCTACACATGAGTCAACACCATGGATCAAACAATGAGGGATTACATTATATGGTCCTGTATTTGAAGACTTATTGTAGACTGACATTGGTCTACACTTGACATATAAGTCTTGCAAACACTCAACTAAGAAGAACCCTTTACACTAAGGTGAATTTCATCAAGAGAAAAACAAATAAAGAAACTAATAGCATGATAAGTAGAATAAAAAGCTATTATGAGTAAAGTATGATCATCAAAATTAAAAGTTCATATAAATAGACATTTGTCCAAGAGAAATTTAATTCCACAATTTCAAAAGAATGAACTTTCAAGATATCTTCAGCTTCTACAGATCCTGTGGAGGTTACTGTCTTTCAAGTTTCTCCTGTTGTCTCTTTAGGTAGCTAAAAGGCTTGGGGAAGTATTTTGGAGGCCTAGGAGGAGCCTTAGGATTATTTCTTCCATAAACTCTGTCATATATTCTTCTTTTAGTAAGAGACTTCTCATATAATCCCCATTCATCTGAGCTGTAGTGAAGGCTTGTGGATTCATTATAATCAAGGACCAGCTTGAGAGTGTCAAGAATAAGGGATTTGGAGGTTGGACTCCAAACTTTAGTAAACTCTTGAGTTCTTATCTTTGCAGCTTCAGGATTTGGAGTAGATCTGCTTGCTGAGGCTCCATCCCCAAATTTCCTTATTTTGGCTTTCTGAATCTCTGGAGGTTGAGAAAACATACCTATTTTTATCTGATTTCCAAACTTGTTCATATTCCTTAGGAGGAGGTCCTTCACAGTAGTCTAGAGGTGGTCCTTCAAAATGTCTTGGAGGTGGTCCTTCAAAGTGTTCTAGAGGAGGAGAGAAAGTAGGTCTGTTAACATCCAGATGTGCAGGAGGGGGTGCAGTAGGATCCATGGGCATCTCAAGAAATAGTTGATTGTGCATCCATACTATTGTGTCAAATGTATAAAGCTTTGTACTCTTGACTTCCTTAAGCACATATGTCTGAATCTCATTCACTTGATTTTCCCACTGACTTTTCAAGAATTGACCTTATTTTTCCAATAGTTCCTTCACCTTATCCTCCCCATTTCTAACTTCTAGGGTGAGGTTGCTGATCACATCTTCCTTAAAGGTTCCAACTTCTTCACAGGTTTTGAAGTTTCTCTTTTGGGCTTCCTTTTCAAGCTGAATCTAATTATTAGTAAGGGTGATTGATTGTTCCATCACATTACCAATGCTTATTACAGTATGATCTAAAGCTTTTCCTCCAATTTGGAAGAGCCTTTTGAGTTCATCAGTGTTGTTCTGGATTTCAGCAAATCCATAGCTCATTTATTTATCTAAGGCAGTCACGTTTTTAGTTACATTTTTAAGAGGCACATCAAAGTATTATCTCTGTGCAGCAAGCATAGCTTCAATTTTATTTAGAATATGGCCATTAGGGAAGACCTTTGTAGGTTGAGCAGATGGAGGAGGCAGAGCAGGGGCTTTCCATGGAAGGATCTCTTCAATCACAACTGTTGAGGTAGATGGCAGTTTCTTGTGGACAGTGTTGTCCTCATTTTCAGCATTTGAAGGTAGCAAGGAGGGAATCGAGAAGTTAAGACTTGGGAGTCTTGGTTCAGCATCTTCTGGAGGAGTTTCATCTTCTGAATCATTAATAGAAATAACTTCAACATCATGTAGATGTTCAGGAGATTTCTCTTGTTCTGTCTCAAGAGACTTGTCTTGATGAGGAGAGGGAGACTTTGTTGGTGACTTAGCTAGTTGTTTAGGGGACTTAGAGGATGAGGGGTAATATTCAGGAACAGAGGATAGATGCTCTTTGGATGTGAGCTCCTCTATCATTTTGGTGATATACTCTTCAGTGGAGAGAATGTTCTCTTAAACTTGAGCATCTGATAGTGCCTGATCAGGAGTGGAAGAGTTGAGAGCAGCAGAAGTAGGGGTAGGAATCCTTTCTTCATGAACTAAAGGAGTAGGCTCCCCCTCAGCAGCCACACCAGATGTGCTAGTAAAATGAGGTAGAGAGCGAGATGGAGTCCTGTCCTCAATGAATGGATGGTCATGAGCCTTTGCATCATGGGCTGGATTCTGTAGTTTGATTTCCCATCTCTGAATGGATGAAATAGATACCTTCTTCATTTGATGAAGTGTTGTGCCCTTGGAGAAGTTAAAAACTTTTGGATTCAACTCATGCAGGATAAGAGAAATAATCCTAGCATAGTTGGGAGCCTTGATGCTTTCTATTATCTTGTTAAGAATCATCATACCAACCTGAAACTTCTTCCTACAGATAATGGCTATAATCATATAAAATAAATCAGGAGAGATGAAGCTTATTGAAGCTGTCTTGCATAGTAGAACTTTGCCCAGAATGTCCACCAGAAGCTTTCCCTCTGCATTGAGGTCTGGTTGACGAATGTTGTTTAGAACAATAGAAATTCCACAAAAACTGTATGCTCTGTCATAATCTTCAGAGGTTATGTCATCTTCCTCTTCAACCAAGGGTTGCCGAAGAAGGGTATAGACATTGGACTTGGTAAGCTTGATCTTAATTCCCTTAACTTTGGACCAAAGAACATTACCTTTCCTTCTCACTTTGGCATTTCGAAAGAACTCTTCTACTTCAGGAAAGTGAATTTTGCAAGGTTGCTGTAGAACGAAGGTTAATCCGACGATGTCTAGGAGAAGAAGAAGATTTTGGAAATCGTCGAAAATTTTTGCAATCCCAGCAACAACAAGCTCACTCCCAATCCCAATCTTGGAAGTTGAAGCCATTGATAAGGAGGAAATGATTTTGGATGGCCGGTGACTAGAGAATCTAGCTTGCGGCAGACGGCAGAGACGGAGAATACGAAATAGTTTTCTCGAGTGGAAGGGTTTTGAAATCAGGAATATGATTTTCATGGACCTAAGTCTATTTATACTAACCTTTAAATTTGATGAAAAATGATATTAATAACATTTAAAATACCTGGAATGAGGCGGTATAAACTTTTGGCTGTGAATATAGAAATTTGAACTGAAGTCGAGAAAATTTCGTCTTATTTCTCGAGTGGGCCAGCATTACTCGAGTGAGAGAATATTAGTACTCGAGTGACATCTTGGCGGTTCTCGAGAAGAGTCTCATTACTCTAGTAGTATGACTCGAGTAATTTACCGTCTTCTCGAGTAGTCCAAGGAAGTACTCGAGTAATTATATTCTTACTTGAGAGATGAGGTCTGGACTTGAGAAATTTTTGACTTTTTGATGTGTTCCTTGATCTCTGAGCTATGTTATGATTCCTCCTTCTCTATTCTTCTTTGTTGAGCATTCCAAGTTCTATTTTGAAGAACGAGAACTTGGTCTCGTCCAGAAGCTTCGTTAAAATATCTGCAATCTACTTGTCAGTTGGGACATATTGTAGATTTATGTCCCTATACCTCACATGCTCCCGGATGAAGTGGTACCGTAGCTTTATGTACTTTGTACGACTGTGTGAGACTGGGTTGTTGGCTATTACAATATACTGGAGGAGTCGCAAAACAAAGGAATGTCTTTGACTTTCGGGTTGTAATCTTTAAGTTGGTGCTTTATCCAAAGCAATTGTGCACAACAACTGCCGACAGAAATGTATTCTGACTCGGCTGTTGAAATTGCGACACAATTTTGCTTTTTGCTTCTCCAAGAAATGAGTCTTCTTCCAAGGAATTTGCAAGTCCCAAAAGTGCTCTTTCTATCATCTTTACTTACTGCAAAGTCTGCATCAGAGAAACCAATTAGTTTGCTGTCATTACTTCTTGGGTACCATAAGCCAAGATTTGGTGTACCTTTAAGATATCTCAAAATCTGCTTTGCAGTAGTGTAGTGAGATTCCTTAGAGTTCACTTGAAATCTAGCACATACACATGTTGAAAACATTATGTCCGATCTACTAGCAGTAAGATAGAGCAATGATCCAATTATGCTTTTATACTTGGTTTCATCAAACGGTTTCCCTTTCTCATACTTGTCCAGAGACATAGTTGAACCCATTTCAGTCCTCAAAGAGGTTGCGTTCTCCATTCCGAATTTATTAATAAACTCCCTAGTGAACTTCCTTTAAGAGATGAAAATTCCATCTACAGATTGTTTCACCTGAAGTCCTAAGAAATACTTCAGCTCTCCCATATTGCTCATTTCGAACTTCCCTTACATAAGTTTAGAAAACTTTTTGCAGAGGTTGTCGTTAGTAGAGCCGAAAATGATGTCATCGACATAGATTTGTTCTAGCAAAAACTTGCCTTTTATTTCCCTAAGAAATAATGTCTTATCTATCTTTCCCCTTGTGAACTTGTTCTCAATAAGAAAGTTAGACAACATCTCATACCAAGCTCAAGGATCTTGTTTCAAACCATACAAGGCTTTAAATAAGAGAAATACATGATCAGTAAGTTAGGATCAACGAAACCTGGAGGTTGTTCCACATACACTTCTTCCTTTATATCACCATTAAGGAAGGCAGACTTCACGTCCATCTGATAGACAGTGAACCCTTTGAGTGCAGCATATGCTAGGAACAACTTGATTGCCTCCAGTCTTGCCCCTAGAGCATATGTCTTATCGAAGTCGATTCCTTCTTCTTGTCTGTATCCTTGGGCGACGAGTCTGGCCTTGTTCTTTATGATTGTCCCTTCCTCGTCCATCTTGTTCCTGTAGACCCACTTGGTTCTAATGACGTTCTTACCTTTGTGTCTTGGAACAAGCTTCCATACTTGGCAATGCTTGAATTGGTTCAACTCTTCTTCCATCGTCATTATTCATGATGCATCTGAGTTTGCTTCCTCAAACTTCTTTGGTTCAACCTGTGAGAGAAACCTTAGATATAAATTTTCATTAGATGTACCTTTACGAGTTCTGACACCATCCCTGGGATCTCCTATGATTTGGTCCATTAGGTGATCCTTCAGATGTCTGAGCTCTAGAGTCCTTGCATCTGGAGTGTCTTCAATCACAGGAGTGACTTCATCAACTTGGATGATTTCTTCATCTTGATCATCAACCTCTCCAATCGGTGTTGGAGTGGTGATCTTGATGAACTTTTCACCTTTTTCTTCAGTTGGCTCACCAAAGTTAAGTTCTTTCATCTTTGAACATGCATCTTCAACAAATATACTAGAAGAGCTGCCTTGCAGCAAGCTCGTCTCATCAAATACAACATGAATAGATTCTTCTACAACCAGGGTTTTCTTATTAAATACCCTATATTCCTTACTATGGCAACTATACCCTACGAAAATACCTTCAAAGCTCTTTTAACTAAATTTAGAAGTGTGATACTTGCGATTGTTAAGGACGAAGCACTTGCAATCAAAGATTCTAAAATATGAAACAGTCGGCTTTCTGCCCTTTAGTACTTCGTATAGTGTCTTATTATGGTTCTAGTTTATGATTGCTCGATTTTCCACGTGGCATGCAGTGTTGACGGCTTCGGCCCAGAAATATACCGGTAGTGAGGCATCAGTCAACATGGTTCTGCAGGTCTCTATAAGTGTTCTATTCCTTCTCTTAGCTATTCTGTTCTGTTGAGGAGTACGAGGAGTGAAAAACTCATGAAAGATACCTAGGCATTCATAAAATTCTTGTCATGGCCCCAGACTTTAACTCAGTTCCATTGTCACTTCTGATTTTTACTACGGAATGGTTGTATTCATTCTGGATCTGCCTGAAAAAATTTGTAAAGATATCAAAAGTATCTGACTTTTGTTTTAGAAAGAACACCCACGCAAAGCACGAGTAATCATCAACAATAACCAATGTATAATCCTTACCTCCTAAACTTATAACTTACAGTGGACTGAACAAGTCCATATGAAGTAGGTCTGAGCACCTATTAGAGTCTTTGCCAATAATGCTTTTAAAGGTAGCCCTTGTTTGCTTGCCTTTTATACATGCGTGACATGGTATATCTTTAACGAACTTAGCATTTGGGGCATCACATTTTTAATTAATAGAAAATAATTTATTAATAGTTTTGAAATTAATATGTGCTAATCTCTTGTGCCATTGGTCATCAAGAGATGCACTATCTTTTGCCAAAAGACACACTGGTGTAGAAGAGTCTATGCAAATAAAATTCAAACAAAAGATATTCTTACTATGAGTTCCTGATAGAATCATTTCTAGATTATCAATCGATTTTATCAAGCACTTGTCTGTATGAAATTCTACGATGTATCCTTTATCGCAGAGTTGACTTATGCTTATGAGATTGTGTTCCAATCCTTCAACATAAGACACATCCGAAAAGGATACACTACCATTTGTAATCATACTGTAGCCTTTAGTAATTCCTCTGTCAGAACCTCCAAAGATGACCTTTGGCCCGTTCATGACTGGCGAGTAATTCTACAGAAGGTTGCTTATCCCGGTCATATGCCGAGAGCATCCACTGTCCAAATACCAGATAGGAGTTTTGGTGGTCTTTGAATATACCTGCAATCACAAATCAGTTTGCCTTAGGAACCTAAACTTGTTTGGGTCCTTGGTCTCTAGTTACCATACTCCCCTTACATGTATTAACATTATGAGCGGTCTTTCTCACATTGTTAACCTGAGGAGTTACATAATTTCTGGAGTTAAACCAACAATCAAAGGAAAAGTTACCAATTTTTCCACAACACTAACAGTCAAACCTATTGTATCTTTGCCTGAATTTCTCCTGCTTGACCTCTTGGGAGTGTGGACTAGCAGGGGCAGCATTCTTAGAGGTAGAAGCTTCATGGTGATGGCATTCACATGGCTTCTTCTCCTTAAGAGGCTTATCCACAATGGGCTTTACTTTTGGTGCCTTCTTGATGTTATGACCATGATTATAAGGGCCATAGCTCTGAAATCTCTTCATAAGGTACCTTCAAGACACTCACACCAAAGTCCCGGGGACGGGTCCATCCTTGGTAACGAGACATGGGCTCTACTTAAGTAGGGCTAGCAAAGTGACTGTAGGACGAATCAAGATCAAACTCGTTGGTTGGAAAGATAACCTTTTTGAATGACGTCTGATTTGGAGGAGCTTTCCCCATTTCCTTGGCCAGAGCCTTCTTGGCCTCCTTATTCATTCTTTGAGCCTTATTTCTCCTAGAGGATTTACTAAGAGCAAAAACATGGCCTATGCCAGCATCTTTGGCCTGAGCTGAGAATTCAGCAACCAAAGGGAGGACAGTCTTGGGCTTGGAGAAACTTTGAACAAGTTTCTTTTCCATTTCAAGTTGTTCTTCCAGTTCTTTGATGATCTTCTCCTTTAGATCTAGGTGCTCGAGAGCCTTATTATACTCTTCAACAACAGTATTTAAGTCTTCTCTGAGTGAGTTCATCTTGATGACTTCCTCTCTCAGAGTGCTCTCTTCAGCCTTGAGAGATTTAATCTATTTGGCCTTAGTTTTCACGACTTTTTGACATTTGTCATAAGACTTGATTAACTCCTTATATTGGGCCATGAGTTCAGACTCATCGTCAGAAGAGCTATCCTCATGATCATGATCGAAAACATTTGATTCAGAAAGAGGATTATGAGAGTTTACCTTCCCAGTGAAATGGGGTTATTCTTCTTCATCAGTTTGAGCCATTAGCCCAAGATAGGCTTTCTCTTCTTCACTTGAATCAGATGAGTCAGAGTCCTGAGATTCTTGCGCTTTTTGGCTACTAGGCTTCTTTCAGGTCTCTTCTTGTGGTAAGAAGATTTCTTCTCCTCTCTTTTTTCACCCTCCTTCTTATTGTGAGGGCAATCAACAATAACATGACCTGGCTTATTGCAATAATAACAAATGATGTCAATAAAAATATGTTTATTCCGTTACTATGATACCTGTCTTGGCTACTTGAGCCTTTCTTGTGTCGATCACCATCATGACGTGATCTTATGTACGAGGCATCTTTGCCTCTCTATTATTTCTTCTTGTTCAAGAATGTCTTGAACTATCTTGACAGAAGAGAAAATTCTCCTTTAGATAACTCTGAGCCTGAGGTACTTGGCTCTGAAGTTTCTTCTTTACTATCTTTCTGTGCAAGAGCAGGTGATGCAGCTTTGGCTTTCCTTGAGCATTCTGCCTTCAGTGCGACAGCCTTCTCTTTGGATGAGAACCGACTCTTCTATTCTTCAGCTTTTCTGGAATTGATTTGCAACTTATGTGACATTAGCTTTCCGAAGTGATTCTGAGAGTCAGTCTCTGCCAGCTTGCCAAACTCACAGATAGCACAGACTTTGTTGTCCCACTCCTTAGTCAGGGACCTTAGAAATTTATCATTCTGCTCTCCATTAGTGAAGACTCGACCATATACTCTTAGGCCGTTAACAATCTTGAAGAAATTTTCAAAGGTATCTGCAATTGAGTCCTTGGGTCCTTATCAGAAAGCTTCATATTTCTGATTTAGAAGGGATCTCCTGTCATCCATAACTTCTTCAGTGCCTTCCATCAAGTTGATGAGAGACTGCCACATTTCCTTAACAGATTTGCAGTGAATCAGGTTCTACAGCATAGAATAATCGACTGCACTTGCGATGATATTTTTGGCCTTCTTATCTAAAGAGACAAGTGCAATCTCATCTTTGTCAAGATCCATCAACTTCTTAGGAACTTTCTTGGTAGGATCTATAGAGGAGACGGTCATGAGAACATGAGGACCTTTTTCAATAATCATGAAGATCCTTGGATCCACAGCTTCCATGAAAAACTTAATTCTTTCTTTCCACATGAGAAAGTTGGTCTTTGTACACAAAGGAAGATTAGTAAGATCCTTGGCCTTGTCCATGCTTGGATAACTCAATAGACAACTTGGGGCAGATCTGATCAAGGTGTTATCCTTTTAATGATGAATCTCCCTCTGATACCAATTGAAAAATGTTTATGTTGTCTACCTAAATCACCTAGAGGGGGGTAAATAGGTGAGTTGTTCGTCTTTTTATGGAATAAAAATTTTAGGGATCTAAGCACAGAAAAACAATCAAGAAATCACAAACGACACCAAGAATTATAGTGGTTCCCCAACATTGGGTACATCCACTTTCCACTCACCGATCTAGCAATGAACTAGACTCAGCTACTCCACTTATCTCGAATTGAAAACAATCCTACTACTCGGAACAACGTTCCTACAACTCGATCCACAAAACGAATCTACACTCGGAAGATAAAAACTTCCTACAACAACTCGGAGAACAAATCTCCTACACTCGGAGAATAATCTCCTATAAGAATAGATTTGAAATAAGAAATACAAACGGTAAAATCACTCAGATTTGGAAATTTCTGCCTAGGTCTTCTTTCTTGTACTTGCGGCTCTGTTATAATATATTGAAAAAGACTCAGCTAGATCCTTGATCTAAAATTTCTGGACTCACAAGATCAAGGAGAGGATGTGTAGATTATAGAAGATCTTGATCTGCAAGTCGATTGCTCTGAATCGTTCTTGATCGAAAGCCCTTGGCCATGAGCACGATGAGCGGCGGCTTCTGAATTAGGAAAGAGAAATAGGGATTCAGAATTTCTTCTTACGCATCTTATGGTTGGTCGGAATGACAAGACCTTTTATAAAATATCCCTAATGGTCATAATTATGATTAATGATGGCCACGTGGACCAATCACATCAATTCATATTTGAAAATCACGTCTGTCGGGACTTAGAAAAAATTCTCAGAAAACAACAGCAGTTCTCGAGAGGAAGTATTGTACTCGAGAAAAGGACTTGTGTTCTCGAGAACAATTATAGAGATCTCGAGAAGAATGTCTTGGAAGATTTTCTGAAAAACAGTATAGTATTTCTCGAGACGAAAAGTTGTACTCGAGAAAAGGAATTTAGTTCTCGAGAACAATCATGGTGAACTCGAGAAAAGGACTTAGTAAAAAATGTGGAGGTGGAAAACAATGATCTTGAGAAAGATAGAAAGTACTCAAGAAAAAGAAATATTGTTCTCGAGAAGAAAAGCTGGTACTCGAGAACAAGAAGACTTCTACTCGAGTACACCAACCATTACTCGAGAAATAAACATAGCCATCTCGAGAACTAATCAAAGTCTTCTAAAAAAAAAGACTTAGAGAAATTCTTTCTGTACGGAAAGTAACCCGAGAAGAAGAGTCATGAAGTACTCGAGTACATAAGCCTTTCTCGAGAACAACAAGATGCTTTCTCGAGAACAACTTCTGTCACTCGAATATACGATGAGTCTTACTCGAGAACTTACTCTAGTTCTTCTCGAGAGCAAAAATTAGTACTCGAGAAAACACTTAGAATTTCATTGAGTCTGAAAACATAATTTCTTGAAGAATACACATCATCCAAATTTCCATTTATGCCCTTAGTGCTTGAAAAAGAAGTGTATCCCAATAAAGAGGCTACACATAAGTCAACACCATGAATCACACAATGTGGGATTACATTGTATGGTCCTGTGTTTGGAGACTCATTGCAGACTGACATTGGTCTACACTTGGCATATAAGTCCTGCAAACACTCAACTAAGAAGAGCATCAAATACAAACTTAATTAATCTTAGTTCAAGGGTGACTTCATACAAATCTAGGTTATTGTAGATACAATACCTAACACTTCTAGTATGCAAATGAAATGTGCGCGTGAAAAAGGTAACAAATACCGGCTCTCCCCTAGACTTAAACTAAGCTACACAACATATGATATTGAAATTAAAATCAGATAGAGACAAGGGAGAGGTTACGCAATGCTCAGCTAGTGAGCATACCCGAATACGTGTGAAAAACAGAAGCAGGTCCGCCAAACGAAGAATCACAACCCCGCCAATATGAATTTTCATGAATACCTGCAGGGGTGAGCTCCGCAAAAACAAAAGAAAAATTGACAAAATACAAAGAAATACTAAAACTAAGATAGACATGAAAAATAAAAATGCAGGAAATGAAAGATAACTACTGGGTTATTGTCCTCCCTACAAGACTTATTAAATTCTATACATTTCTAGCTAATGGGCCTATGAAAAGAAAAGTGCACAGGTCACTATTCCATTATCCATTTCGGTAATGGGTACCAATATGACGATAAAATAGTTAGCCCTCTACCTAAATAATAATACCTGCCCAACACAGGTAGAGTAAATAAGAAATAAGAAGATGAGGAGCACTGGTCCTCGCTCATCTCATCACCAGCTAAATCCTTGCCTAGCAAGGCGTCATACATCGCAGGTCCACAGGAGGCGATGGCGACAACATGGACTTCCACATCGAAGGAGGTAGAAACCTTCTCGCACCGGCAGAAGCACTTGCTGTCAGCATGAGCACAACGCATATCGTCATCCCAACGCATCCATGGAGACTCAGCCTGCACAAGATCAGATAATGAAGGGGGGGTCAAGTAATAAACGAGAGGAAAAACTAAAACACGCAAAATATGGGAAAGTGGTCCCGGTATCACTCTCATTAGGATCTGAGCACAGATCATCGTCGGTATCATATAAGTTGTATCATGGGGGAAGCCAAGAACTCGAGGTCCGCAGTGGTAAGAGGGACCGCCTCATCCAATTTGGAGGTGCAAATCACTACATCAGAAAAGGGATATTCCTTATCCCACCGGGGAGGGTCATAGCGTTCCGAAGATCCACATTCTCCATCGGAGATAGTTGAGTCCTCATCCCACTTTGGCGCAACCTCAAGTACTGAATAATCAAAAAATACAGCATCATAAGCTGACTCACACAAAAATGGAGTAGCACCATCAGACAAAAATTGCGGAGGGGCAAAACTGCTCTCGAAACTAGGCATAGAATGAGCAGGCCCCATCGTAAAATCGTCTGCTGACACATCCCCGCTGACAGGAACAATCTCATCGTCCTATACAGGAGTGCCCATGAGTTCATGAACCTCTTTTTGCTGGCAAACACCAGAGTGATCGTCATCACTCAAGGGAAGCTCGTAAAAAGGGAGCGAGGGACCCATGAAATAACTGTATGCGGCGAGAGATTCTTTGGTAATCTCAACGGGCAAGGAACGAGCATGATGTGCAATGTCAATGTATGGGCCAGGCAACACCCTGATAGGCCTGTCCACAATAGTCCTCCGTAAACGGGGGGTTGCTGCACACACGCCCTCATAGGGAGAAGGCTAGCACAAATGAGGGCAATCCTTCACCATGTGGCCTATACCTTGGCATAGTAAACACCTAATACAATGCTCGACATTTAAAACAGCCAAGGCGTCAATGTATCGGCACAAAGTATCATAGAGACGACACTCAGCTACAGAATATATTGTGAACAAAAATATTTGCAGCAAGGGTGCTACACAACTGAAAAAAAATAAGAAACACGGATCAGCCTGCTAAGCCAAAAACGAAAAAGGAACAAAGAAAAATAAGCAAAGAATTCTAAAAACTAAAGCAAAGAAGAAACATGATATGAACAAATGGAAAAAGGCTTCTATCTCTTATATCCCTCTCCAAAAACTCACACGTCTGTCTTCCTCGGCAACAATGCCAAAAACTTGATGCGGTTTACGGCAAGTGTACCGGTCGGACGAGTAATATAAAATGGGCAAATTTTCTCAAGTATAGATCTCTCAAGGAACACAGTAAGGTGGAGTCAATTTTGAGGAGGAATTGAGATTGAAGTTCTTAGGTCGGCGTTTACGAAGGGGGTTTTGATTGTTGCGGAAAAAGAAAGTAAAAAACTAATAAACTACTCCAATACAACGCCACTGAAAGTGAGGGTAAGATCTATCTTAACTCTAGAGGGGGGGGGTGAATAGAGTATTTTAAAGTAGATTTACAATTTTAAAATGCACAGCAGTAAAGGCTTAATTTATGTATAGGTGTAAGGTGCTTTGATGTAGAAAATAAAACTAAAGCAGTAAGAATAAAAACCACAGCACACAGCAAAGAATATCCACAAGAAACCAGAAGACACAAGGAACTATAGTGGTTCCCTAAAAACCTGGGTACATCCACTCTTCTACCACCCTTGGTAGGAATCCACTGCATGATGAGTTGATCAGGTGTCCTGGGCACAAATGAGCTTTTGATAAGGTGCTCAAAAACCACACTAGATTTTTTGATCAGGTGTCTTGCCACCACTGAGTTTTCACAAGGCTCTCAGAACCAGAATCAAGACTTTTGAAGGGAGTTTTGATAACCCTTTTACAGCAGGAAAAGAAAAAGAAAGAGGTGAAAATGTCTTCTCTGTCTCAGTCACTGAGAGAAGACTTTTGTGGATTGATTGTGTTGTCAAGGATCCCCCCTGAGAAAGATGAGAGCTTTGCTAGGGTGATAGGTCTTCAGAAGCTTCAGATCTCCAGCAGAAGATGGTTTCAGCAGAGGCTGAAATATGAATTGTCTGGAGTCCTTGATGTTGAAACTATGATCAATTTTCAGTATGCCAACTAATTCTCCAGGATTGATCACTTGATTTTCTTTTGAATTGATCTCACTACCCTGTGAATCTGTACTGAGAATTTCTTATTGTAGATTGTCTATGCTTGCGCAGTCTCTTGTTGTTATTGTATCTCTGTCAGACTAGAAAAGATGATTTATTCTCTAAAGATCCTCTATCCAAGATAGCCGTTATCAGTCAATAAATGTCTTCCATAAATGTTTTGTCTTCTGGAGGAAAGTCCAATAAACATTCTCTGATAAATCCCTTGAAACTTGCTCCAGAATAAATGAAAACAGCTAGCAGATCTCTTGAAATAAATGCTGAGAGAATTTGAAAATCATTCCAAAAGCTGACTGAATTTGAATCCTCAAAGTCGTCGATCTCTCAGGAAAAACGTCGATCTAAGCTCTACGATCATCGACCTGAGCTCAGAGATTGAAATGAACATCAGACAGAAAACGTCGACCTGAGCTCGAAGATCGTCGACTAGAGCTCAGCGACCTGAAGAATAAGCTTAAGACAGATTGTCGATCTGAGCTCGAAGATTATCGACCGGAGCTCGACGATTTAGCAGAGTTGAGCTCAAAGAGCGTCGAACGGAGTTCGACGTTTCGTCGACCTAAGCTCGACGATAATTGTCTTTGCCTCAGCTCTAAGTCTGAATCCTTGAATGGTCTTGTGGGCAGCTTCAAACCTAAGTTCTAAGCCCTAGACTCATTCTAACTTGACCTTTTCAACTATACATCTAGGTCAAACTGATTTTCTAAAAACATAGTGATCCTTGCCCAAATTAGTAATAGGGTGTTCCAACAATCTCCCCCTATTTGGGTTAGGATTACTATTTACAGAACTCAGTAATAAATACAAAAACAACATACATAGAAACAACAATCTAACACAAAAAGAGCAGATCATGCAACATAGCAGCAAATAGATGGAATATCAGCAAATGTTCAAGATGAGTATACTGTCTGCTTACAAATGTCATTTCTTTTCACTTCCCTTCTTAAATAAGATTTCCCTATTGGGATTTAGAGCTTCTTTCTTTGACCTTCTATCATCCTCTGCACCTAAGGAGGTTTGAGATCTTGGCCTGGGAACCACAGCCTCAGGATGCAGTTTCATGTAGTCCACTAGGTCAAAGAATTTCCTTGATGCATACCTTTCTAGTTCTGTCTTTCTTTGATCTGACAAAGTAGTAATGTTGGAAGTGTCTTTCCCTTGTTCTCTGGCCTTCTTCAGCTGATCTAAAGCAGCAAGTTCTTTCATCCTAGCAGTCCATGATAATGGATTGTTCTCTGGATCTTCAAAAGGAACTGCAGGCTCATATCTATTGATAGTTTCTGAAGCAGTAGGGGTTCTTGTATCAACCATTTCTCTGATTTTATAGGGGAAAGGACCTTGAGTTTAGACCATGTGACTTTGTCCTTCCCTTGCTTGAAATCTATGTCCTCTTTGATTTCCTCTATAATGTCCCCTTCTGGACTGATAACCCCTTTGATACTGCCCCCTGGGATGATATCTTTGAGAGGATTGGGAGGAACTTTGCTTTGGAGCTGAGGTTAGAGAAGCTGAGCCTCCACCTGATCCTGAATCTGGAGGAGGAGGAGGAGGCTGAAATTGGGATGAACCTTTCTCATACTTATCAAACTTTCTTTTCTTCTTCATCGCCTTTAGTTGATTTTTAGAATATTGCATCCATGGTTCAGTAATTTGGCAATCATGAAGAATATAGTAGGGTATATCATTAGCATCCTTGGCCTTAGTAGGAGGGACTTTCATCATGGCCTTGCTTCTGGCCTTCCTTTTCTTTGCAATAGTACCAGAAGAGTCATCAGAGTCAGTGTGAAACTGATCACTTTCTGAGCTCTGGGGTCTATCATACAGATCATCAATGCTTTTGATGTATTTTTCTTGTTGTTTCAGTTGTTCAGAAGTCAGAGCAGGAGCAGCAGCAGCAGCAGAAGTAGAACTTATGGAAGCAGCAATAGGAGCAGAAGTAATTTGAGCAGCAGGTTTAGGTTCTTCCAGATAAGCAACAACATCAGCAACAACAGATAGCATTTCAATATCAAAAAATCCATTAGGTGTAACAGCAGTAGCAGCAGCAGAAAAAATTGAAGTAACAACATCCTCAACCTTGAAAGAGTTTATATAAGATGCAATAAGGCTAGGATCACATTCTAAAACAGGCACAATGGCCTTAGTAAGGTCTTGAACTTGTAGAACTGGCAGAGAATTGAAGTACACAGAATCAAAAACTGACAGCAGGCTCTGAAGATCTACTGCAAATACTAGAGCAGGTTCTGAAATTTCAGCAGCCTCAGGCATAACCAGAGCTTCATTAGGCATCTCCCCCTTCCTGGATTCTGTGAGAACTGGATCAAGACACCCAGAAGAAGGGATTGCCTGAGAGGAGAGGAAGGTAGATAGCCTGGTAGACAGCTCCTGAACATTTTTCAGAAGTGGAGCCAAGGTGGTCTCCAGCAATGAGGTTAGCCTGGGGGCTAGCAGCTCATACAGCCTGTCTGCCAAATCTGAAAGATCTACATGCTCAAGAGGGGCTTGAGTAGAGGTAGGAGTTGATGTAGCTGGAATGATGTTGGCTGGGACTGATGGAATGGATGGTGTGGAGGTAGGAAATATAAGGATGGATGGCTCAATAGAAGGAATTGTTGAGATTGATGTTACTGAAGAAGAGATGGATGATATGGGAGAGGTAAAGGATGGGGTGAAGGATGATTGAGAAAGTATGTCCTGAAGAAGCTGTTGGTAGGAAGATGTAGATGGAATTTCAGGAGGAGTAGGAGGAGAATCATCCATGAAGGAGTCATCTAGAAGATTAAATGATGGAGTGGTGACAGGTGGATAGTAGTGCAAGGGATGAAATGATTCTGAGGTAGAGGCTGGAGGAGGTTAAATGGGTGATGAGATTGTAATGGGGGAAGATATGGCTATGGTTGAGATGAGTGGTGAGGTTGAGATGACTGGGGAAGAGACAGCTGGAGGAGGAGGAGAAGCAGGAAAATCTTCTGCTGGGGCAGAGACCTGAGGAGGAGTGACTGAGGCAGTCCTTGTTCCTGAAGTAGGTGTTGCTGCAGCAGCCCTGTTGGGGTTTATGATCTACCTGTCCCACCTGCTGAAGAGGGCACAGGTGAGTCTTTTGGATGCATTGATGTGCATCCCACTTGAAACCAACAGATCAGGGCACCTGAGATGAAGGTAAACCCCTATAATCCTCGCAAAACTGACACAGCTTTTGCTAACTTTCTTTTTGATCAAATTAAAGAAGATCGATCCCCAATCCAAATGTTTCTTATCAACTAAGGCAACCATTAGGCATAACTGATATCTTGAGATTGTATCATGGGCGGAGTGCTTTGCCAGAAGCACTATTCCAACAACATCAGCCAAGAATTGAAATTCAATAGATAAATTCTTTTTCAACAGTTTATTAGGGTTCATAGCAGAGTTACCCATTCGATCTAACAAAGAATCATATTCCTCTCCAGACAATTCGATGGAATCATTCCCAGTACTTAATGCGAATACTTCTGTCAAAAGAGCTGGGGACATTGGTACCTGAGTTCCATTGATGGTCCCGACTATAGAATTTTCACTTTCGCTAGTGGCAGTATAAACCCATTCTTTTACTTCATCTACTGCAATCTTTATTCTTGTTGTCATTAACTGAACTAACTGCTATTCGCGGAACAAATTCAGAATGTCTTTGAATCGCTGATCGCTCCCATCGAAGGAGTTCATATTAATGTCAAAGCCTGTATCAAATTTCATTTTGGAGAGGGAGGCGACCGACATTGCCATCTGTACCTGCAAAGATTCAATAAACACGACCAAGTGTAGAGAGTTTGGAGGGAAAGAGAAAAATTTGCAGAGAGTATGAAAGCATAAACGACGAGCGGCGGCCGAAAAATGATTTTATATTAGGGTTCGACGCGAAAAAGGAAGGATCGTCGATCTCCGTTCGACGATCAGGACTCCTGATGGAAGCTGAAAGGTCTTCAATATCGTAGATCTCAGTTCGACGATCTAGAGAGAACGTCGAGCTCAGTTCGACGATCGAAGCCCTGAAAGAGATAGTATGCAACTATCTGACACGCTCTGAACTCAGGTCGACGTTTTGGGAAAACGTCGATCTCCGTTCGACATTTCTCGGGCAAACGTCGATCTCCGTTCGACGCTTTCTGGGGAAAATGTCGAGCGCAGTTCAGAGACAGAAACTATCCTACAGACACAAAAAGAGATGAGTTTTTAGCCTAATCTTGGTCTGTTTTTAGCTTTTCAAAATCTTGTAA
Source organism: Platanthera zijinensis (assembly GCA_039513925.1). Classification (NCBI taxonomy): domain Eukaryota; kingdom Viridiplantae; phylum Streptophyta; class Magnoliopsida; order Asparagales; family Orchidaceae; genus Platanthera; species Platanthera zijinensis. Next base: position 78,285,294 of record CM077081.1, read on the forward strand.
TTTACTTTAGGCTTCCTCCATCTAACATTCCTAACTGATTGAGGAAGAAGTTGTGTTTCTTTTCATCCAAAGGCTTGGTGAAAATATCTCCCCTTTGCAAATCAGTTGGGATATATTGAAGTTCAATTTTATTTTTCTCAACATTATCCCTTAGAAAATGATGCCTAATTTCTATGTGTTTTGTCCTACTATGGAGGACTGGATTTTGTGCAATAGAAATAGCACTGGTGTTGTCACAAAATATTTTAAACTTCTCTAAGTTGTAACCATAGTCTAGGAGTTGGTTTTGTATCCACAATATTTGTGAACAACAACTGCCTGCAGCCATATATTCAGCTTCAGCAGTTGAGGTTGACACAGATGTTTGTTTCTTACAATACCATGAGACAAGTCTATCACCAAGAAACTGACAAGTTCCACTGGTGCTTTTCCTGTCTATTCTGCATCCAGCATAATCAGCATCTAAAAAACCAGTTAAGTCAAATGCTGAATATTTTGGATACCAGAGTCCTAGATTTGGACAGCTTTTAACATACCTAAGATTCCTCTTTACTAAAGTTAAGTGTGACTCTCTAGGGCTAACTTGAAATCTAGCACATATACATGTAGCAAACATTATGTCAGGCCTACTAGTTGTAAGGTACAATAGAGAGCCAATCATTGCTCTATATGTTATCTGATCAACTGGTTTTCCATGTTCATCAGCATCCAGTACAGCATTGGTAGGCATGGGTGTTTTCATATATGATGCATCAGACATACCAAATTTCTTAACCAGTTCTTTTGCATACTTGGTTTGAGAAATAAATATGCCTTCAGCATGTTGTTTGACTTGCAATCCTAAGAAGAAGGATAGCTCACCCATGCTACTCATTTCAAATTTAGAGTACATAAGCTTGGAAAACTTTTTGCACAAGTTTGAATCAGTAGAACCAAATATAATATCATCTACATAAATTTGTACTAGTAGGGTATTAGACTTATGGGTTCTAATCAAAAGAGTTTGGTCTACTCTCCCCCTAATAAAATCATTTTCCAGAAGAAAGCATGCTAGGGTCTCATACCATGCTCTAGGAGCTTGCTTTAGACCATATAATGCTTTATGCAGTTTGAAAACATAATCAGGATGAGTTGGAGAGACAAAACCTGGGGGTTGTCTGACATAGACTTCTTCTTTGATCTCCCCATTGAGAAAAGCACTCTTCACATCCATTTGGTAGACTTTGAATGCCTTGTGAGCAGCATAAGCTAGGAAGATTCTTATGGCCTCTAACCTTGGAACAAGTGCAAAGGTCTAGTCATAGTCTATCCCCTCTTCTTGAGAGTATCCTTGAGCAACTAGTCTTGCCTTGTTCCTTAAAATAATTCCTTGATCATCCAATTTGTTTCTGAACACCCATTTTGTTCCAACAATGGAATGATCCTTTGGCTTAGGCACTAGTTCTCAGACTTTGTTTCTTTCAAATTTATTCCCTCCTCTTGCATTGCAATGATCCATTGTGGTTCTTGCTCTGCATCTTGAATGGATTGAGGTTTAATTTGAGATAGAAAGCAAGTGTGCATCAGGTTTTGGTTGACCTGATTTCTGGTTTGCACACCAGCTGAGATGTTTCCAATCACTTGGGAGATTGGATGATCTCTTGAGGTTACTAAATCAACAGGTGGTGTTGATTGTTCACCAACCTGTGTTGTTGTTTCCTCTTGTGGAATAGCAACTAGCTTTTCAAGAAGATTAGCAGCTTCTTCATCTTCACTACTTTCATCCTTTTGAGTAACTTGTAATCTGTCCAAGTCTACAGCTAGGGAATGTACCTATAATTGTTCTATGGTAGAAGCATTCTTCTCCTTGAAAGACATATTAGTTTCATCAAAAGAAATATGAATAGATTCTTCTATTTTTAGAGTAGTTTTATTATAAACCCTATAAGCTTTACTGATCATGGAGTATCCCAGAAACACTCCTTCATCAGCTTTTGCTTGAAATTTTGCTATATATCTCTTGTCATTGTTGTGAATATAACAAATGCAACCAAAGATTTTAAAATAGTCTACTTTAGGTTTCTTCCCTTTGAGCAATTCATAGGGAGTCTTGCCCTTCAGTTTATGTATTAGACTTCTATTCAACACATAATTGGAGGTGTTCACTGCCTCAGCCCAAAAGGATAGAGGAAGGTGAGCATCTGACAACAATGTAGTTGCAGATTCAATTAGGGTTCTATTTTTCCTTTCTGCTACCCCATTTTGTTGAGGAGTTCTAGGAGCTGAGAATGTATGCCTGATCCCTTCACTCTGACAGAACTCTTGCATAAGAAGAGAATCAAACTCTGTCCCATGATCACTTCTGATCAGGGCAATGTGAGTGTTGAACTCAATCTGTATGCATTTGAGAAACTCTGTCAAACACTTGAAGTTATCAGACTTCTTCCTCAGAAAGAACACCCATGTGAATCTTGAGAAGTCATCTACAACCACTTAAGTGTAGGATTTCTCTCCTAGGCTTTGTACTGTAATGGGTCCAAAAAGATCCATGTGTAACAGATACAAAATCCTAGGTGAGTCACTCTTGTTAAGTGATTTAAAACTATTTTTAGTTTGCTTGCCTAATTGACAGGCCTTGCAAAGTCCTTCCTTCTTGTAGGGGCCAGATGGTAATCCTCTAACAAGGTTGTCCTTGGATAGCTTTACAATGGTTCTAAGGTTAATATGTCCTAGTCTCTTATGCCATAGAATATTAGGTCTAGATATGGAATTGAACAGGCAAATATATACTTTAGATGAATGAAAATCTACTAAGTAAATGTTACCTCTTCTGTTACATGTCAACACAGTTGTGTTGTCCTCTGACTTGACCTTGTATATAGCTTTGTTGAAAGTCACTTGATATCGTTCATCACATAGTTGACTGATACTTATCAAGTTGTTCTTGAGTCCTTCAACATAGGCTACTTTCTTGAAGGTGACTGTTCCAATTTGGACTGCACCATATCCTTTTATTGTTCCAAAGTTTGAATCACCAAAGATTACTTTGGGTCCAAGCTTGGTTTTAAAGGATGTGAAGTTATCCTTGTTCCCTGTCATGTGCTTTGAGCACCCACTATCCAGATACCATGGCTGGTTTGATGTTGGATAGGTCTTCACCTGCACATAAACAGCTTATATGTTTTTGACCCAGTTTACCTTGGGCCTAGGTTGATATCCCTTAAATTCAGAAATGAAAGACATCCCAGGTTGACTTTTATAACCTTCAGGATGGTATCTCCTAGGAGGTACAATCCATTCAGTATAGGGGTTGAAACCTTGGGATGTAGGACTTCTAGGATTGAATCTAGATGTACCTTTGAAGGATTGTTCAAAGTCCTTATCTCTGTTCGACTATCATCGAGCTGAGGTCGACGATCTTGGGTCAGATCGTCGATCTCTATTCGAAGATCGACTATCCTGGAGTTCAGAGTTCAGGTGTCGTCGAGCTGAGGTCGACGACCGTTTCTTGGATCGTCGAGCGCCGTTCGATGATCGTCGATCTCTGTTCGACGCATTCTGTTGAACTGTATTTTTCTTTGGCAAATCTGCATTCTTCCTAGCTACCTCTACAACTTCCTTCCCTTTATCAGAGATAAATTTGATTGGAGTTGTCAGAACTATAGGCTGGCTGGATGAAGCTCCCAAGCCCAGTGTACTATTAAGTCTAGAGTTCACTGTGCTTGTGATATCCATCAGTTTGATACTTCTCCCATTAAGGGATTCTTCAAACTGCTTGGCCTTGGATAGTTCACTCTTTAGTGAAGCTATCTCCTCCCTATAGCATTCTAACTTTTCAGAGAGTTTGAGGTTCTCTGATTTTAAAGTGTTATACTCAGACAGTTGTTTTCTGAGGGAAGTGATTTCCTTCTCAGACTCCAATACATCTAGGCATAGTACTTTAAATTCATGTTTAAAGTCCTCAGAACTGAAATCAAATGAATTTATTACCTGATCTTCTTCTAGTTGAGCTTCTGAATCTGATTCTGACTCTTCTGCTTCTGAATCTGTTTGAGAGGCATTGATAGCCATCATGCAAAATTCCTTTTCATCAGCATCATCCTCATCATCACTGGATCTGGATGAGGCTTCAATGTCCTCTTCAGTTTCACTCCATGTCTCAGCAATAAATCCCTTCCTTGTATATGTGTTCTTGCTGTAGGAGGGTTTGTCTGAGGTGTTCTTCTTGAAGTCTTTCTCCTTTCTTCTTTCCCTTCTATCTTTCTTGTCCTTGTTTTTATTTTCTGGACAGTCAGGCACAATATGGCCTGGTTTCCTGCAACCAAAACATATAATTTCTTTATTGTTATTTGATTTATCATACCTTGGCTTATCATGTCCCTTGTATGATCTCTTTCTGAAGTCTTTTCTGGCCATTTTGTAGAATCTTTTGGCTAGTAGACTTAGGAGCTCATCATTTCCTGTAGCTTTATCTTCATGCTCCACTTCTGTAGCTTTGAAGGCTATGGTCTTCTCTTTTCTGATGACTAGAGAAGTAGCCTTTTGTTCGTCTTCTCTATTTTTAATGAGCAGCTCATAAGATTTGAGCTTGCCCAGGAAAGCTTCAGTGGTAATCTCATTTAGACTTCTGGCATCTTTGATTGGCTAGATTCTTGAATCCCAAGTGCTGGGGAAGCACATTAGGATTTTGTCATTCAGCTCAGTCAATGAGATTTCTTTATCCAAATTCTTTAACTCATTGACAATCAGACTTAGTCTATTGTACATGTCAGCCACTGATTCAGCTTCTCCTTTTTTGAAATTCTCATATTGGCTTATAAGATGGGATCTCCTGTCTTTCCTTTCATCAGCAGATCCTGAGATAATTTCAGAGAGTTTGTCCCAAATTCCTTTGGTTGAGTTGTATTCAGCTACCTTCTGAAATATCTCATCAGACATTGTCTGAGCTAAGATGTTCATGGCCTTGGCATCTGCAGTCTTCAACTTCTTTATTTCAGCATCTGTTCCTGAAGGAGGTGGAACAACATTTATACTTGAGCTTGCTGGTGGACTTGGGCACACTGTCAAAACAGAATTAAATATGTCTTCATCAATAGAATTCATATAGAGTCTAATCATTGCTTTCCAAAGTGCAAACTTGGATAGATTGCACACTGGAGGCCTGGTGCTTGCATAATCTTTGTTCTGTGCCATGTCTTTATATAAAATTAAATATAATGAAAATAACCCTCTTGAAAGATTGATCTTATCAAGGATCTTTAGGTTCAGGTGTTTGCCTGTATGAACAACCAACCTGCCTCTGATACCAATTGAAAGTGAGGGTAAGATCTATCTTAACTCTAGGGGGGTGAATAGAGTATTTTAAAGTAGATTTACAATTTTAAAATGCACAGTACTAAAGGCTTAATTTATGTATAGGTGTAAGGTGCTTTGATATAGAAAATAAAACTAAAGCAGTAAGAATAAAAACCACAGCACACAACAAAGAATGTCCACAAGAAACCAGAAGACACAAGGAACTATAATGGTTCCCCAAAAACCTGGGTACATCCACTCTTCTACCACCCTTGGTAGGAATCCACTGCAGGATGAGTTGATCAGGTGTCCTGGGCACCAATGAGCTTTTGATAAGGTGCTCAAAAACCACACTAGATTTTTTGATCAGGTGTCTTGCCACCACTGAGTTTTGACAAGGCTCTCAGAACCAGAATCAAGACTTTTGAAGGGAGTTTTGATAACCCTTTTACAGCAGGAAAAGAAAAAAAAAGAGGTGAAAATGTCTTCTCTGTCTCAGTCACTGAGAGAAGACTTTTATGGATTGATTGTGTTGTCAAGGCTCCCCCTGAGAAAGATGAGAGCTTTGCTAGGGTGATAGGTCATCAGAAGCTTCAGATCTCCAGCAGAAGATGGTTTCAGCAGAGGTTGAAATATGAATTGTCTGGAGTCCTTGATGTTGAAGCTATGATCACTTTTCAGTATGCCAACTAATTCTCCAGGATTGATCACTTGATTTTCTTTTGAATTGATCTCACTATCCTGTGAATCTGTACTGAGAATTTCTTGTTGTAGATTGTCTATGCTTGCGTAGTCTCTTGTTGTTATTGTATCTCTGTCAGACTAGAAAAGATGATTTATTCTCTAAAGATCCTCTATCCAAGATAGCCGTTAGCAGTCAATAAATGTCTTCCATAAATGTTTTGTCTTCTGGAGGAAAGTCCAATAAACGTTCTTTGATAAATCCCTTGAAACTTGCTCCAGAATAAATGAAAATGGCTAGCAGATCTCTTGAAATAAATGCTGAGAGAATTTGAAAATCATTCCAAAAGCTGACTGAATTTGAATCCTCAAAGTCGTCGATATCTCAGGAAAAACGTCGATCTGAGCTCTACGATCGTCGACCTGAGCTTAGAGATTGAAATGAACATCAGACAGAAAATGTCGACCTGAGCTCGAAGATCGTCGACCGGAGCTCAGCGACCTGAAGAATAAGATGAAGACAGATCGTCGATCTGAGTTCGAAGATCGTCGACCGGAGCTCGATGATTTAGCAGAGTTGAGCTCAGAGAGCGTCGAACGGAGTTCGACATTTCGTCGACCTAAGCTCGACGATAATTGTCTTTGCCTCAGCTCTAAGTCTGAATCCTTGAATCGTCCTGGGGGCAGCTTCAAACCTAAGTTCTAAGCCTTAGACTCATTCTAACTTGACCTTTTCAACTATACATCTAGGTCAAACTGATTTCCTAAAAACATAGTGATCCTTGCCCAAATTAGTAATAGGGTGTTCCAACAGCCACTATACGATACTTCGCCAGCTGGATGGAAAACTACACGGGCCGCTATGCACCGAATCGCTAGGCAGATGGACAAGTAGGCTTGTGGATGAGGTGGTGAGAATGGCGGAATGAGGGTCATGAGCACCTCTTCGCTACGCATGCCACTAGCAATTGCTAATGCAACACTATATGGTGGAGGATGGATAATGACACACCTCAATCAAATAAAACACAATCAGTGGCCCTTAGGCGGAAAGATGGGAGGGACAATGTAGTTTTCTTCGTGTCACGATCCGATGGAGGATGACACAAACTACTCCGAGCTTGATGGTGAAAGCTAGGTCAAACCCTTATTGGAGCTCAAGGATGAAGGAGGAAGATGAGAGGAAGCACCGATTTGAATTTGGCGTTGAAAGCTTGCTCGAAGTCCCTCCATACGGTGGAGGAAGATGGTAAATGACGGAACCCTACTCAGAGATGAAAATGGCGGAGAAAAAGTCCAGAATCTGGAATTAGGGCGGAACCTGTGAATTTATAGATAGTAGAAATTATAATGCACACGATCAGTGGCGCACGACCAGTGGTCGTGTGCACTGCGTCCTGTGATCGTGCGTATTGGCATCATAGAACTGGTAAAAATTGGAATCAATACACATGATCAGTGGAGCACGACCAGTGGTCGTGCACACTGTGTCCTGTGATAGTGCATTTTCCCCAGATAAAACTTGGAAAAATGGAGAATAACACGCACGATCAGTGGCGCACGACTAGTGGTCGTGCACAAAAGATCTAATGATCGTGCGTAGTGTTTTTATACTGTTTGGGCTTCGATGAACAGACTACGCACGACCAGCGGTCGTGCGCTAAGGAGTCCACTAACCGTGCTCGTGTAAAAATGCACGATCAGTGGCCCTTAGGTAGAAACCATTCCCAAACAATCCTGGAACACACACCACCATTTTACCAGCAGGAAAAACAAACCATTGATATGTGTAGACATTCCAGGCAATTACAAAAAGAAGTACAATCCATAAAAGTACCAAAAATACACAACTACGGTCCTAAGAGTGCACTTCCTATGGAAATAAAGATATGTTGAAATATATATATGATAACAAACTAAAAGTGAAGTCCATCATCAAGAAAATTAGCCCAGATGAGTCCGAAAATCATTATATAAATAGGACTCATCATGGGTCAAAGATCCGTTGGATGGCGAAAGATAAAAGGATTGAGATCGACAGAAGCAAATTAAATTTTAGGGTTTAATCTTTTCTCAAAGATGCAGAACTTCATCTTCTTTCTCTCGTCATTATTGCAGAGCCTGAAGCTAAATTTCAACCCGCTGGTCTAAAAGTTCAAGAAGTTAGCTCCTGAGATTTTCACCTGAAAAAGCAAGTTTAGAAAAATATTCTTAGAATGAAGAAGAAGCAGAGCTATCTGATTTCTACAGAAAAGGTTAGCTGAATGAAGAACACAAAGAACTGTCAACTAATTTGTCTTCATTAACAAGTTCAGAAACTTGTGATTCTCAGTTACTTCCAGCACAAGCAATAGTTTCCTGAAGATCATCTTTCTTGTAGCTGTGAAGAAGTTAGGGTTGATTTCATCTCAGCTCAGGAAGAAGAAGGCTCAGAGAATATTTCTCTGGAGTCTTATCAACAACAACAAAACTCATAACTTTCTATAGGATCCTTTGGATCTGTGTGTAGTCCTAATTATAAAGGCTTAGTGTAGGATCATTTGTTGATCTGAGGTAAGATCTTGTGTGGATCTGAGGTAGGGCCTGTGTGTCTGCGGTAGGGCAGTTTTCCTGAGGTAGGAGAGTCGTTCGCTCTGAGTGGTAGGGAATTTGTGCCTGAGTTGAAGGATCCTTCTATGGATTTGAGGTAGGGCCTTTGTGCTTGATCTTTTGGAGAGTCATCCTCTCTGATTTATAGGGCAATCCTACTAGCCTGAGCTATAGGACTATTAATTTAGTTTGAGGTAGGTGATCTTTGGATCACTGAGTTGTAAGATAAAGCTTGCTCTGAGGTAGGGTTTTGTGCCTGAGGTAGGTCTTGGAGGAGACTGAGAGATCCTGAGTGATCTATATTGTAAGCTCTTTGGAGCCGAGTTTTGGAGAAGTTCCTTGTCTAACACACTGTTAGACAGATGGGAGGGACAGTGGGTGTACCCATAATCTGATGAACCACTATAAATCTTGTGTGTGCTTTTATGGTTTGTCTTGAAAGCAGAAAATAACTAACTCACAACACACTTAAAGAAGTAAAAATATAAAGAGACTGAAAAATTTATTCACCCCCTCTAGGTGTTTAGCTATCCTTGAAACTAAAGACTTTCAAGTGGTATCAGAGGGAGGTTTCTCATAAAGGAATTAATAGTCTGAGTAGATCTCAAAGGGTAGCTAAAAGTATAGTAATTATGGGTTCAAGTGAGAACCATTAGGAGTGGAGCTCAATGAAGCTTCAAGTCTGCAGAAAGGAAAACTTTGATATTTGGAAAGAGAAGGTCATGCTGTTCGTGGAAGCCTCCGATCCTAGTATCTTTACTACAGTTCCAGAAGGACCCTTCATCCCCTTAAATGTATCTATCTTAGATGAAAATGTCCAGACCCCAAAGAGTTATACTGAGATCACTAAGGATGAAGTCATCTTGGCAACTATGGACAAGAGAGCACAAAACATCATTATTAGTTCCATAGATGACTCGAACTTCCAGAACTTGGTCCACTACAAGACAGCCAAAGAGATGTGGGATTCTCTCATTGTTTACATTGAAGGAACAAAGGAGGTGAGGGATGACGGAAAATCCCTTCTAAGCCAACAATATGAGGCATTCAAGCAGAGGAAGAAGGATTCCATAGCTGATTGCTATGAAAAGTTCTTCAAGATAGTGAACAGTCTGATCATCTATGGCAGACAGGTCACTAATTATGAACTTAATGATAAGTTCTTGAGATCCCGAAACAAAGAATTAGATATCAAGATTTGTGCCATCAGAGAATTTGGCAATCTGGCAAACACATTGCCCAGAATCTGTTTGGTATGCTTCTCTCCTATGAGATGTAGATGAACTCCAGGAAGGCTAAAAAGGATACTGCCAGTTCTCAGGACAAAGAGAAGTTTGTGGCCTTCAAGGATGAAGCCACAAGAAGAAAAAGGAGATAGACTCCTCCACCAAGGAGAATTCTAGAGTTAGAATGCTCAAATCTTAGCTCCTTTTGGAATGAACATTCAGATTGGGAACTTGCACTATTCTCCAAGAAATTCAAGAAGCTACTGAGTAGAAGGATTAAGTGGAAGAACAATTGCTATTCTAGCTCTACCTCAAAGTAGCCTTACTCTAGCAAGGACAAATCCAGACATGACCCCAATAGGGAAAGGTATGACTCCTATCAGAACAAATATGTTAAGTATAATATTATTTTCTACTGTTGCAACAGGAGTGGACATGACATTGCTGACTATCCAGATAATAAGATGGAGCAGGTGAGGTCTGAAGGCAAAAAGAATCACAGGGAAAGGAAGACTGAAAAGAGCTTTTTGGCCAAGAAGAAAGTCAGCCTATCAGACAGTAATTCTGAGTCTTCAGATTTAGATGAAGAGGAGGCCTACATTGGTCTCATGTCCATTGAAGAAGAGGCTGATTATCCAACTTCCCCATCAGGCATAAGGGCTCCACTGTCCTCAGTTGATAGTGATTGTAAAGAGGATGAGGTGTTCTGCCTCATGGCCCTATCAGAAGACAATCGGGACAATCCTACTCCTGATGAGGTACTCTATATCCCTAGCTCTTGTTCTACTTATGAGTCTGGCTCAGTCTCTGAAGCATCCACTTCCTCCAGTAGGAATGATGGTTCAGATTCTGAGAATACTGTCAATCATTTGATTGATAAGTATGGTAAAGTATTGGATGCTCTGAAAAAAGAAAAAGACATGTCAAGAGATAGGCTATGGAGATTGTCTCCACGTAACAAGATGCTTCCCTGCAGTCTGTGTCTGCCCCCTTGCAAGCTCAATTGAGGAGTGAAGTTAGGAAGATAAAGACAATCTCAATCATCCAAATTGAGACAATCAGCCAGAAGAACAAGATCATCTTGGATCTTGAAGAGAAACTCCTAAAGAAGAGAAATATTGTGGCTAAATTTAGTAAGCCCAAAACTGTATTACCACTGATTGGCCCCTTTACCTCACAAAAAGATAAGAGAGGTTTAGGGTTTAAGTGGAATTCTAGAGTTGCCCGTTCCAAAGGGAAAGGCAAAGCTCCTATAGTGCCTCAGGCCACCTGTCACAAGGTAATCCTCCCTTCCAACAGGTATGACTAGGACATCATGTATAATCACCGAAAGAATGAGAATTTTTCTTGTAAGAGTACAAGTGTATCTTACAATGGAAGAAGAAACATCATGTGTTTTAGTGTACTAAAGGCTCCCCATGAGGAAATTCAAATGACCCATCATGGATCATTTGTATTTGGTGCTCCAACCCCCACACTCAAGGTGACGGTAGTGGCCTATTCTCAGGCTCTTCCAGCAAAAACCTAGACCAAGGGTAAGTCAGTCAGTAAGGATGACTGGGCTTTCTCTATGGCTTTTAATAGTATGTCAACTGCAAAGAAGGGTTTGTTGATGAAACTTATAATAAGCCAAGTACTTCTATTGGTAGACTCATATTTAGTCAGATTCTTGCGGAGAGAAATTAGAAGAAGGCTACAAAACTCCCCTTTGAACAGACAGCTAATGATAGATTGCATTCTTTAAATGTTGTTTAGAAGAGGAGATATAATATCCATGCAAAGGGCAATGGTGAGTCTTCCTTACAGTACTGCTGTATGCAGACATGTGCATTTTTATGCTAACAAGAACCTAGGACCTAATAAATATCATTGTCCTAAGGTAAAATAATCTGTGTTTGCAGGATAGTCCAAGTGCCCATACCCCCATGTGGTACTTGGACAGAGGTTGTTCCAGGCATAAGACTAGAATATGGAGCCATCTTAAGGATTACACTCCAGTGAAGGAATGGACCTATGATCTACATGTGTGAAGTTGGAGATGGATAAACAGACCATCAATAATACTGCTCCTACTGCCCAAGTGGAAGAGGATGGTGTGATGTTGTGTGCATTCTTGAAGAAGGACAAAGTACACAAGTCCTTGGTAAAGACCTTCAAGTGGTATTTGACTAGAAAAACAGACAAGCAGGATCCATCCATTGAAGGTCTAAGATGTCTGACTGATAGGACATAGTTTTGCTTCCAATTCAGCGGAGTAGTGAGAAGAAAAGAGAAGAAAAATCAAGCTTTACACATCAATAGGGAAAGCACATGAAGTAGCTCTTTTGAGAGCAGTAAGGAAGGGGCACATGATCCTCAGCTGAAAAGAATTTCAATCCTCAGCTGAGAAGATTCTCAAGTGGTATCCTCAGCTGTCAAATTCTTTTGAGAAAACAAAAAGAGATAAGAATGCTCAGGTTTCAATATTTTCTGAACCTGCAACAAAGAATGTCCAAGTTAGTGGGTATTTTGGACAGGATCTGTGTAAATATTAGGGGGAGACTGTCAAGCTAGATGCTCCTATTGATGGAGAGTAAGTTCAGTCTAGGTTGCTAGACAAGCTTGAGTCTTACCTAGAGTACCTCCAGCACAAAATAGATAAATAATACTGCTGAAGATCAGCTTGTCCCTATGGACATTGCTGGGGTTGAAGGGGAGACTAACCAGATGGTTGGACCTGCTATGGAAAGCAAGTACAATTAGTTCAAGAACAACTAGATTGCTCCAGCTATAGTTAATACAAGTTAGCAAATTCCTATGGAAAATGCAAATATTGAGGGGGAGATTCCAGCAGATCTCCATGCTCAAGAAGATGAGAATATCATAACCTCCCTGACTGTAGCTGTATGAAACCCTGACTGCAGTTGTATCTAAAGAAGTCATAAAGAGGGTAAATAATGATCAAGAAGAGTCTGTGCAGGTGCAAGGAAGATAAGAAAAGCAAGGATGATAAAAAAGCGAGGATGATAGGAAAAGCAAGGATGAAGCTTGTAAATTCCAAGGGAGAAGGATGATTTCATGAAGTAACAAGAAGCTATATCTACTACTGAGTCAGAATACATACTTTTAGGGAGCTGCTGTTTATAGTTACTATGGATCCATCATCAACTCTAGGACTATAACATTGAGGTAACATTCCCATATACTTTGAGTCAACTAGTGAAACTCCATTGCTAGGAATCCTGTCTCTCATAGCAGAACTTTATATAGAGATTAGGTATCATTTTATTTGAGAGCATATGGAGAAGGTAGACATTAGTCTTGAGTTTGTCCCAACAGACAAGCAAGTGACTGACATCTTTACTAAGCCACTAGATGAAGTCAAGTTCAACACCTTCAAGTTTGAGTTGGGTATGTTTAACTTGGTATAGCTTCAGTTGCTCCATATGTTGTTTTTATTATAGGAATCACTTTTCTTATAGGGTGATAAGTCTCTCAAGTGGTATCAAGACTTAAATAGACTCAAGTGTCCAGTAGAAAGAATGATAGAAGATGCTCCTGTTAAGATGGAGCAAGTCAAGATGCTCCTATTGAGAGGGAGCAAGTCCATCAGTTGTAGGAACAAGTTCAGCTTCCTAATTGAATGGAAGCAAGCAGCTGCAACAGTGGATCAAAGATCAACACTACTGATCTGTATGTCCGTAGGACAATGCACAGACTGGGTGGGAGATCAAAACTAGTGGATTGCTGCTGTTGAGAATACAAAGCTACTGTAGAAGAAGAGGAAAAGCCAGAACCTCCCTGACTATAGCTTCTTCTATAGAAGTCATAAAGGGGGAGGAGTAGCATTAACTTAAAGTGAATCAATGATAGCAGCTAGCTCAAGTGGATCAATGGAACACTCAAGTATCACGTGGTTGCAGTGAAGTGTTGTATCAGTCGTATCAATATAAGAGGTATGATCTCTAGTCAAATAGTTTGTTCACTAGTGTAGTGGAATTTTGCTAGTATCAAGAGATAAATTCTCCCATGACCCTTTCACCTCCCTTATTAGAAAATGCCTTTTTTGAAGAAGCCAGAAAGGGGGAGGTGTGGGTAATACTTGAAATGACCAGGTCATGTTGATTCAATGTATATTACTTGGAAAAATTCAAGTTGTATGAGGAGTGCAATGACCGCATGTTGAGCCATTGTATATTACTTTCCCACCTCCAAGTAGTATGAGAGAAGTGCTTCAAGTGGTATGAGGAAAGTGCTCCATTTAAGTGGTAAGAGGAAAGTGCATATTACTTGAGCAAATATTCAAGTGGTATGAGAAAGCAATGACTTGACATGTTGAGTCAATGTATTAAAATGGAGAACATTGAATTAATATGCTGGAGAGACATAAATTCAAGTGGTATGAGAAAGCAACATTTGCTAGCTTATAGCTGTATTGAATTAATATGCTTTATGTAATAATGCTTTTTAGTATTGCTGTGTGTTCTGCCTTCATCAATTAGGGGGAGATAGTTGGGAATATTGCCCACAATGTTCCCTAGATTTGAAGAGGCATCTTAATCAATACTAAGAGCATAATTGTATTTGATGTCTGTTTAAGTTCAAAATGTGCAGGATGTTCCTTGGAACAAGTTTAGACAAGCTGTCTAAGTAATTGTGATAGGTGGTTAGAAGGAAGAAAGGTGGAGAGATAGAAATTTGTCTAACTATACAGGCATTGAGTGAAGCCAGTTCATTCAACGCCAGATGTCAAGAAAGAATGTTGGAAAGACAAAAATTCATCTAACTCTACAGGCATTGAGTGATGCCAGTTCACTCAACTCCAGATTCCAAAAGCACTGAGCAATGCATGGACAGTCAAAGCCCAACAATTTGCAAAGCAGATTTGCGGTTATGTCCACAGGCGTTGAGTGAATGCAATTCACTCAACGCCATATAACAAGAGGTATCGAGTAAAGCTCAGTCTGTCAAAGCTTCAACATTGTCAAGAAAGAAATCTGACTAAGCCCAGAAGCTTTGAATGAGGATAGTTCACTTAATGCCTGAAGAAAGAAGCGTTGAGTCAAGCTCAAGAAGTCAAAGCATTTGAAGAATCTGTCAAGAATTCTGGCTAAGTCAAGAAGCGTTGAGTGAGGATATCTCACTCAACGCCCAAAGAAGAAAGCATCGACAGGATAATGTTTAGTCAAAGCTTAAGAAGATATAGACAGAAAAATCTGTCTAAGGCCAAATGTGTTGAGTGAGGACAGTGTTGGATCCATTGATCCCAATGTACTGGATTTGAAGAAGGCCTAGCAAACAATGTATATATATGTGGTGATCTAACTTGTGCTCAAGTTTAATGATTGTAGGATGCCCTAACAACAATGATGAGATAGATAGCCTAAGTGGCTAAGTCAGGTAAATGGTAACCTAAGGTATGGATAGATAGAAAACTATCTATGTCTACAAACATTGAGTGAAGGTCATTCACTCAATGCCAGATGACTTATAGCGCTGAGTGGAGACTATGCAATCAAATCCAAAGCAGTGGCAAGCTGAGAAAGTGGCTAAGTCCACAGGCATTGAGTGAAATCAACTCACTCAACGCCATACAACAAAAGGCTGTGAGACAGGCTAAAGCAGTAAAAGCCTAAGAAGAAATGGGTAGAAAACTGGATAAGTCCATAGGCATTGAGTGAGTACCACTCACTCAATGCTATACACAGTATTCATTGAGTATAGATCAGTCAGTCAACGACACAGGAAAACTGTGAATATTTACCAAGTCCACATGCATTGAGTGAGGCAAGCTCACTCAATGCCATGTGATAATGTTTTGACTAATTCTCAAAGTCAGTGTTGTTTTTAGACAGAGAAATTTGGCTAAGTCCAAATGCATTGAGTGTAGCTCATTCACTCAACGCCAGATAACAGAAGAAAATCTGTTAAGAATTTTTGCGTAGAGTGGAGCTTACTCACTCAACGCTAAGGAGCAGAAAAATTTGGCTAAGGCAAAAAGCGTTGAGTGAGTCATGCTCACTTAACACTCTCAATGCTAAGGCTGAGAAAATTTGCTAAGGAAAAAGGTGCTGAGTGAGACATGCTCACTCAATGCTCTCAATGCTTAAGATGCTGAAGAAGCAAAAAAAATGGTTAAGGCAAAAATCATTGAGTGAGGCATGCTCACTTAATGCTCTCAACGCCTAAATTATTGAATGCATGGCTAAGGCACAAGGAGTTGAGTGAGGTGTGCTCACTCAATGCTCTCAACGCCAGGCATACAGAAAAAGCTGCAGAAATAGTTAAGGCAAAAAGCGTTGAGTGAGGCTTGCTCACTCAATGTTATCAACACCTAGATAGACAAAATTCTGCCTAAGTACTTTGGAGTTGAGTGAAGCTTATTCACTCAACGCCTATTCTACTGATGCTTGATTTTTGACTAAGTCCACAGGTGCTGACGTCAGCAAGTCAACATTAATCAAATTGTTAGCGGTAAAGCTATAGTATATGATAAAAGGTGTCGCAGACCTACTATACGGCAGTTAGGCGTTAGAGCAAGGATGCAGCTGACATTAAATATGTGTGGTCCACTGCTAAAAGTGTCATTGAGTTGCATTCAATAAATGGAGACGCCTTTTACGAAAAAGACAGCTGCTGAGATAGTTCTTCTTCATCACCATTGTTGTTATAAAGAGAAGAACAGAGAGCAAAAAGACTGGAGGTCTAAAGGCTCAACAAGTTAGCTGTTTGTATTCATCTTTGACTATAGTAAGATCAGAGCAAATCTCTGAAGAGAAAAAGAAAGTTAGTTGGTGCCATTCCATCTGCATCAGCAGGTTCTTCATAGATCCAGCAGCATATCATTGTAGAACATCTACTAGAAGCTGTGAAGAAGAAGTTAGGGCTGAACATCCTCAGCCTAGGAAAGAAAGAAGAAGCAGAACTATTTTCTGCCAGTTTCTTCCAGCACAAGATAAAATAAGTCCTTTATCATTGTTGCTGTGAAGAAGTTGAGCTGAGAATCTTTTCAGCTCAATTAGCAGTAAGTTTTGCTGCAGTTACTTCACAGATCCAGCAGGAATTATTCTTGGTGCTGTGAAGAAGAAGTTAGGACTAAATGTATCTCAGTTCATGTAAAGGTAGACTCGGGAAAATATTCCTGGAGTTAAAGTTGGACTGAGTCTATCTCAGTCAAGATAGATTGGCACAGAGAAATTTCTCTTGTGTCTAATCAAGACTCACCAACCCACTTCCATCTTGTAGGATCCTTTTAGATCTGAGAGGTAGGGCAAATTTGCCTGAGTTATAGGAGAGGAATACTCTCTGAGTGTACGACTTTGGGTCTGAGGTATGATCCCTAGTGGATCTAAGGTAGGGCTATCCTCCTATCCTGAGTGTAGGGCCTTTGGCCTGAGGTAGGTGATCTACTGATCACTGAATTATAGGCCCTTGTGGCTGGGCTGTAAGTCTTGGAGGATATTGAGAGATCCTGAGGGATCTGAGGTGTAAACTCCTTGGAGCAGTAGTTTTGGAGAAGTGCCTAGTCCAAGAAGATAGTTGGATAGGAGGGAAGTGGATGTACCCTTGTTAGGGGAACCACTATAAATCTTGTGTGCTTTGTGTATTTTCTCTATGTTGGCTTTATTGCAGGTTGCTTTTCTTGAAAGCAGAATATAATCACCTAATAAAGCATCCAACTCAAAGAAAATAAAAGATAGTCACTAAGGAATAAGAAACCTATTCACCCCCCCTCTAGGTGATTTAACTATCCTTGAAATTATAAACTTTCAGATAGCTCACTCAACGCAAGCTCATCAAGAAGGTCAACTAATTACAAAAGCATTCAGTGAAGGCAGTTCACTCAATGGCTCAGCAAAATGACCAACATTCAGAGAAGCGGCTAAGTCTAGAAGCGTTGAGTGATGAAGGCTCACTCAATGCACTCAACACCTAGCGGTGAAGAAGTATTGGCTAAGTCCACAATTATTGAGTGATGAAGGTTCACTCAACGCACTCAACGCCGATAAGCAGAAAGTTTGTCCAAGGACAAAAGCATTGAGTGAAGGTTATTCACTCAACGCACTCAATGCCTAGCAGTGCAGATTATCTGGCTAAGGGTTTTTGCGCTGAGTGAAGGCTATTCACTCAATGCACTCAATGCCTGAGATGAAACTGTGAATTTGGCTAAGTCCATAGATGCTGATTTCAGTAAGAGTCAGCAAAATTCAAACTCATTACAGGAAGTCTACAATACATGACAAATGGCGCCACAAGCCTAGTGTATGAATTTTTTTTTGTAAAAGCAAAGTTGCAGCCAAAAAATTCAGCTGGGCCCACAGGCCAAAGAGCTGTTGGATGGCGGAAGATAAAAGGATTGATATCCGCAGAAGCAAAGCAACTTTAGGGTTTTATCTTTTCGCAAAGAGGAGGAACTTCATCTTCTTCCTTTCGCAATTATCGTAGAGCCTGAAGCTAAAGTTCAACCCGCTGATCTAAAGGTTCAAGCAGTTAGCTGTTGCAATTTTCACCTGCAACAGTAAGTTTAAAAAAATATTATGAGAAAGAAGAAGAAGCAGAGCTATCTGATTTCTGCAGTCAAGATTAGCTGAGTGAAGAACACAAAGAACTGTCAACTCATTTGTCTTCATCTGCAAGTTTAGAAACTTGTGTTTCTGAGTTACTTCCAACACAAGCAGCAGTTTCCCGAAGATAATCTTTCTTGTAGCTATGAATAAGTTAGGGTTGAGTTCATCTCAGATCAGGAAGAAGAAGGCTCAGAGAATATTTCTCCAGAGTCAAATCAACATCAACAAAACTCTTTACTTTCTATAGGATCCTTTAGATTTGTGTGTAGGCCTAATTATAAAGGCTGAGTGTAGGATCATTTGTTGATCTGAGGATGGATCCTGTGTGAATCTGAGGTAGGACCTGTGTGCCTGAGGTAGGGAAGTTTGCCTGAGGTAGGAGTTGTTGGAACTGAAAATTCGGTCCCTTTGGGGTTAACCCTTGGGGAAGGGGTGATCGCACACTTACTTCTCTCTCGCGAGCCAAATGACAAAGGAAAGAGAATAGGGGTCGGACCCAAGGGCTCGGCTTGGAGGTCGCACCACACACCTAGAAGATCGTAGAGCACTTCCCCTCACTAGCCAAATGCCGAGCTAAGGTTATCTCAAAAAGCATAAGAAGACTGGGGCACAAGTAAGCATGCCTTCTGAGGTATCCCCTTGGGTCTCTTTATAGATTTCTAAAAATGGCCTGCAAATAGCCAACCTCAGTTCTTTTTTGAACTGCTATATGCAGCCCAACTAGGTCTGCCAATAGCGTAACTCCGCAGTTCTAATTGGCTATAGACAGACCAGCGAGGGCAGAATGGTAAGAACACCTCAGAGGAGATTGGGCGAGTGGCCCTCCTGAACCTCCACTCGCTGGGGGCGGCGAGCGCTCGATAGAGCTGGCACTCACCACCTCTATCCTCCCCTGGGAGAGTACGGGCCCGACCTGCCCCACTCTCTCGCTGCCTACCGAGCCTCCTGGGGAGAGCGCGAGCCGACCTACTCCACTCACCCGCTGCTCGGCGATCCCCTGGTGCGAGTGCGAGTCGACCTGCTCCACTCGCCCCTCAAATGGTCCTCCCAACTTGGGCAAGCCTGACTGCTGGACTTTGGCTGATCTGGCTCCTGTCAACCACTACTTGTTAGATATGGGATTGTACAAGAGAGTCATTCTCTATCAATTATAGGGCCTTTGTGCCTGATTTATAGGATCCTTCTATAGATCTGAGGTAGGGCCTTTGTGACAGAGCTGTAGGAGAGTCATCCTCTCTGAGTTGTAGGGATATCCTCCTAGTGTAAGACCCCATTTTTTCGGGTCTTATGCCTAAAACCATCGCATTGTCACAAACTCTCAAGGAGGTCATCGCTACAAATCGCTGATTGTGCCGGCAAGAACTCAAGCACATATCACAGAAGAAAAGAAGTAAACATATATAGATGAATCCAGTCCACAATCACAATGCATCATAAGAAGGTCCACATAAATTCAAAAGCTGAAAGGAAAGATCAAGGGGCTCCTGCCCAGTACATATAGTCCTCACTACATAATACTTGCGGAAGTAAATCTACTAGTCACTCACTGATCCCATGAACGCTAATGCTTCTTCCAATCCTGGGTTAGGCTAGTTCAGCTCCTCCTGGACGTGTTATTTCCCTTGGTGCTGCACCCTATTTCCTAGCTGGAGTCCCTGGTGTTATGACCATCAGGCCGTTAGTTTAAACTATGTCTTGGTCCCCCTCCCCTCTCCTGCGACATGTAGGCACCATGTGGGGGAGGAAGGAAAAAGAGTTATTGAAAGTAGAGATAAAGCAAATGCAGGTGACAGTGACCCTATCAAACATATGCAAAAAGTATCTACCAACGTAATAATGGGTATATGAAAGAACATAAAGTAAAAGTAGCAATATGATAAAAGGAGTAGAATAAAGTGAAGGTAGAACAACTAACTATCATCACTGAGAAAGTAACCTTAGCTTATAAGAATGCCCATATAAACTTATATGTTAAGGGGTCACTTTGCAAGGCCTAACGTATAAAAGATCTCATACTAATTTATACGTTAGGGGTAGAGGTTTTTTGCGGGGTATGTATGACATGGAATGCTATACATGCTAAATGATGGATTTCACACAGTTGTAACGCACACACTCGACTCTATGCGCACAGACCTTTAGTTTCCCCATTTGGAGTTTGCTAAACTCTGAGGTAGCTCTCGTAGTGGCAAACAGAGGCAGTGGATTAGGCCTCCCCACTCCTAGGTTGGTATTCACACTACCCAGCCTAGACCATAGATACTACTCAATACACCCACAGTCAGGTGTTATCGAGTCTCTTGTACTAGTGCTGATAAAAACATAAGTCTTTTATGGGCTAAGTGAACACTTACACTTGCTAGTAACCATATCGACGTTGGTGTGAACGACCGTCTAATAATGAGGACCCACCACTTAATGCACACGCACACATGTTATAAGAGCTCGTGAGCCATCGACTCTTCAAACTTAAACCATCTTTCTATCAAACACCGAGCCCACCGCTCATGAATATATACCAACTATCCTCCTGAAACGA
Source organism: Platanthera zijinensis (assembly GCA_039513925.1). Taxonomy (NCBI): domain Eukaryota; kingdom Viridiplantae; phylum Streptophyta; class Magnoliopsida; order Asparagales; family Orchidaceae; genus Platanthera; species Platanthera zijinensis. Next base: position 78,306,149 of record CM077081.1, read on the forward strand.
CGGGGTGAGTGTATGTGATAGTGGTTTATTAAAGGTTACTCTTTTAGTCTGCTTCTTCTTATATTTTAGGGTTTTTCCTTGGACTGCCCAGGGAATTCCCTGTGAAGAGCTCTCGAGGGCACTAGGAACTACGATGGGCTGAATCCCAAAGTTCCCGTTTACAAGACACTTACTTTTATGAGTATCTATCTATTACAAAACCTTTTCCCCACATTGCCTTTTATCTAATCCTAAGTGAAGTTATATTCCTCAGGAGAAGACAACACTCTGTCAACCCCAAGCACTCCCATCTCCATGGCACCCAGACTACTCAGGATTTGGCCCTAAAGGTGACCTCATCAAGACTCCACCCAAACCTGGTGCAACCACTATAATTCAACCCAGGTATGGTCTACTATCCTACCCTTAATCAGAAAATATCTATTACCCATGTTTCATGACCATCCAATGCTTTAGACATGTATTCTATACTTGACAAGAAAATTCATATTGTAATTAATAAGTGATTTGTAGGGGAGGAAATTTTACTTCATATCGTAATTCTATCTACAAAGTCTTGAACCAAGACTTGGAAATGTGACCCTCTTTCCTTCATTAACCCAAATAGGCAACCATAAGGTTTAAACTTAGGGTTTCATGGCATTCCCACCCTAATAGTTGGGTATATTGCAGATTGTGTACCTGATTTGGAGAAGCCTCACCTGACTCAATAATATACATCGTGTTGTATTTGATGGTGTATTGAGTTTATTTGTGCAGGCAGAAGAATGAAGAAAATATTCTAAGTACAAAAGTGTCGAGACATTTATAATGTGTCGACATCTATGAAGGAGCAACGTCGAGATCATAAGTAAAGTTGTGTCGACACACAGGACTTGTGTCAACACATGAAATTTGAGTCGACAACAGTTGTGTCGACACATAGGACTAGTGTCGACACACTTTTATTTGAAGTGCTGACATGAGTAGGAGGATCTATGTCGACACTCAGGACTTGTGTCTACATTCAGAGTTCAAGTCTACAACAGCTATGTCGACACTCAAGACTTATGTCGACATTCAGAGTTCAAGTCTACAACAGCTATGTCAACACTCAGGACTTGTGTCGACATTCAGAGTTCAAGTCTACAACAGCTATGTCGACACACAGGACTTGTGTCGACATATAGAAGTTCGGTCTTCATCAGTTATGCCGACAGTTTTTGAAGACTATTGACACTATCAAAAGAAGTTTGTCGACATATTCTATAAAGGGAGTGTAGAGACTGGTTGAAGAGCAGTGCCGACAGTTTTTGAAGAGTGTTGACAACATCAAAGGAGTTGTGTCAACACATTGTATAAAAGCTATGTTGACTGTTTCTGAAGTTTATCGACAACTCTAGAGGAAGTGTGTCGATACCCAGGTAATTTTGTTGACACATACTTCATCTTTGTCGACACATACTATCCTTATGTCTCGACACATTCAGCTTAGTTGAATAACTCAAGTGCCAGATCTCCAGGATGAAGACTTGACAGCTGCCAGGATTGTCAAGGCCTGTTAGATATATCAGAACTGTCAGAAGTTAGTCATCCACCGGATCAGCCAATTACCTCTGATGTGATCTATAAATAAAGCCGAGCATTCAGATAAAAAAGAGACACACACAGTAAGACAAAAAAATTAGAGGGAAGTCAAAAAGAAGGAGGATTACTCCAAGAAGAATTCACAGGATTTTATACAGCAAGAAGGTTCTGATTCTCTTTCAGAGAAGGAGACAACATCTCTTTGGATCTGTCCAAGTTTGCTGAATCAAGTCAACAAGAAAGAAGAAGCTGTGTCTACATCAACTTCTTAAGAAGATTCAACCTAGGTTCTCTCTTTCAAGAAGCTTTGAATAAGCTAAGTAAGGTTGAATCTGATTCATTGCAGCAATAATCTGAAGGAAGCAGATTAATCAAGATCTGATCAAGATTCTTTCACTTCTTTTTTCTCTCTATCTAGGTGAAGGAAGGAAAGTAATTCTTTTTACAATTTCTTTGTAGGATCTATTTGTAGATCTGTGTTGTAAGCCTGTATTTATAAAGACTGAGGTAGCGCTGTTTGCCTGAGGTAGGAGATTAGGTTCTCTGAGCTGTAGGACTGGTGATAAGGGCTGAGGTAGGGCTTGATAGCCTGAGTGGTAGGAGTGTGGATTCACTCTGAGGTAGGGTTCTTTGGAAGAACCTGAGATGTAGGACTTGTTGAAGTCTGAGTTGTAGGAACCAGTTTTTGTTATGAGTTGTAAGATCTGAGGATCTGAGAAGGTGAAAGAAAGTTTGGCCGAATCTAGTGTATTGCTAGGTAGGCAAAGGGGGAATGTTGATGTATCCATCTCTTGGGGAACCACTATAAACCTGTGTGTCTGATGTGATTAATGTGTTTTATGTTGTGATTGCTTTAGAATTTAGTCATACTGTGAAGAATCTATTAACTGCCTAAAAATAAAGAATTGAACCTATTAACCCCCCCTCTTGGTGTTTAGTCATTCTTAAAACTTATTCTTTCAAGTAGTATCAGAGGGAGGTTACTCAAAATAGACTTAACAGTCTAAGTTTTTCTCCAAGGCAGTAATAAGATAGCTAAGATGGGTTCAGGTGAAAATCACAAAGAACTTGGATCCATGAAGATTCCTATATGTAGAAAGAAAACTTTTGGCATATAGAAAGACAGGGTCAGATTATTCATGGAGGCATCTGATCCAAGAATTTACATCACAGTTCTGGAATGTCCATTCATCCTAATGAACACATCTGTTCTTGATGCAAATTTACAAACTCCAAAGAATTTTTCTGAAATGACAAAATATGAGATCATCTTAGCAACTTTGGACAAGAGGGCACAGAACATAATTATCAGTGCCATAGATGATTCCACATTTCAAAATTTGGTCCACTGCAAAACCTCAAAGGAAATCTGGGACACATTGATTGTCTACATGGAAAGGACAACAGAAGTAAGAGAGGATAGAAAGTCCATACTCAATCAAGAGTATGAAAGCTTCAAACAAACTAAGACAGATAGCATAGCTATGTGCTATGAAAAGTTTTTTAGAATTGTTAATGAGCTGATGACTTATGGAAGGGTCTTCAACACTTATGAACTAAATGATAAGTTTCTTACTTCTTTGACCAAGGACTGGGATACCAAGGTCTATGCCATCAGAGAAGTGGCCAGTCTTGCAGATACTCCTCCACCAACCTTGTTTGGAAAATTGTTGTCCTATGAACTGCAGTTGATTGACAGAAAGGAAGAGGAAAAGAATAACAGGTCATAAAGCAAAGATAAGTCTGCGGCTTTCAATGTTGAAGCTATAAAGAAGGGCAGAAGAAAGACTCCTCCTCCCAGAAAAGTTGCTGTTACTGATTCAGAAAGTTTAGACTCAAGTACATCAGATTGCATAATTCTGATGAGGATTTTGCTACCTTTTCTAGGTAATTCGAGAGTTTTCTGAAGAAAAAGAACTGGAGGAGTAGGCCATCTTCTTCTTCTTACTCTAAGGGTGATTACTACAAGGGAAAAAAACATCTAAAGAGAAAAGGTATGACTCTAAACCTGGTAAACAAACTTTTACTAAAATTATTTGTTATTGTTGCAGCAAGCCAAGACATGTAATAGCAGACTGTCCTGTCAAAAGAAAGGAGTCTGGTGAGAAAAAGAAATACCAGCATAAAGGAAAGAAGGAGAAATCCTTTGTGTCCAAGAAATAGAAAAGCTGGACTGAATCTTCGTCATCAGAGTCAGAAAATGAAGTGGATGCTGAGGCCTACATTGGGTTGTTCTCAACTGAGGAAGATTCTGAAGAAATAGAATTCTTGTAGTTGTTGAATGATATCAATAAATAAAAAGATAGCCAATGCATAGGGCTGAAGGCCATAGCCGAGGATGGATACAACTAGGAGCAGCCTGGTCCTTGTAAGGTACAATTATCACCTTCAGTGTCAGATTATGTTACTAGCACAGAGTCAGAAGCTGTTTCATCAAGAGATGAAGGTGGTTTTGATTATGGAGAGTTCCTGCAAGCCTTTAAGTAAAGCAGGCACCTAGCCAAAAAATTAGCAAAGGAAAATTACACTCTGATGTTGGCTGCCTCAGACTCAACAAAAGTGTTGGATCTGAAGTTAAAAGAAAATTACAAATTGAAGAATATAACTTTTATTCAGATGGATACCATTACTTTCCAGAATAACCATATTAGGAATCTTGAAAGTAAACTCCAAAAGTAAAGGGAGCTGGTGGCCAAGTTCTCAAAACCCAGTTCTGTGTTACCTTTGATAGATTCCTTCTCTTCCCAAAAGGGTAAGAAGGGATTAGGTTTCAAAGGAAGAACAAGAGCTGGTAATTATAAAAGGAAAGGCAAAGCTCCAGCTCAGCCACTGGCTTCCAAGCCTCCTATTTCTTTTAAGAAAGTGGTTCATCCTTCTAATAGGTATGACCATGATAGTATATTTTGTCACTATGAGCAAGGTAGTAGAGATGGCAAGGGTGCTAGTGCATTTTGGGAAGTCAATGAGAAAACCCAAATGGCCCATAATGGACCATTTGTGTTTGGTGAACAAGCCACAACACTCAAGGACAAGGTATCAGCTTACTCAAAAAGTCTGCCAGTCTATCATAAGCTAAGGGAAAATCTATTAGCAAAGCATACTTAGGAATATCTGAAGCTATCAGAAGTATGCATTCTGAAAAGAAGGCACCTGCAGATAGGATTCAAGATATCCCAATTACTTCTGCTGCCAGACAAGTCCCTAAGTATGCCCTGGCTGAAAGACTTTAGAAAGGTATTGATGTACCAGCTTATTAAAGAGCTACAAACAACATTACTGTTAAGCCAGTTTTTAAAAGAAGGTACAATATGCATGAGTGCTGGTGCTGTGGCAAAGTGGGCCACTATACCATTAATTGCTAACACAATAAGAGTGTCCAGAGGAGTAATGGTGGCCTATCTGTCAGAAAAACTGATGATAGAAATGTTCAGTTTAGATCTAACTTGCACCTAGGACCCAATAAAATATGGGGTCCTAAGGTTAGATAATATGTTTGTTACAGGTTAGTACAAGTGGTCATACCCCTACATGGTACTTGGACAGTGGATGTTCCAGACACATGACTGGAATAAGAAGCATGCTAAAGGAGTACACTCCTATTGAGAATGGTCCCAAAGTTATCTTAGGGGGCTCATAAAAAGGGATAACTAAAGGTTTGGGTAAGATAACAAATGACATAGTAACTATCACACAAGTAGCTTATGTGAAAGGTTTGAAACATAACCTTTTTAGCATAAGTCAACTTTGTGATCTAGGCTATAACATTTCCTTCCTCAAGGATAAATATCAAATTAGAAGGTCAATTGACCAAGAGGTTATCTTGACTGACACTAGGAGTGGAAATATTTATTGTCTAGACTTTGAGTGTGAGAGTGGGGACACTCCTATATGCTTAGTTGCAGATGAGAAAGTTTCTCATTGTGTCAAATGTCACAAGAGGCTAGCTCACCTAAACTACAAGACCGTAGGTAGACTCTTTAGTGAAGAGTTGGTAAGAAATGGTCCTAAAGTTAAGTGTATTAAGAAGGAAATTTGCTCAGCTTGTCAAAAGGGCAAGCAGACCAGGTCTTCCTTCCATAGTCTTGATACCAAAGACTCAGTGAGGTGTTTATACCTCCTGCATATGGATCAATTTGGTCTTATGCAAGTTCATAGTCTAGGTAGGAAAGTTTATACTCTTGTGGTGGTTGATGATTTTTCTAGGTTTGCTTAGGTATTCTTCCTAAGGAGAAAATCTGAAACCCTAGATATCTTCCAGACTTTTGTCAAGCAAATTCAGAATGAACTAAATAGTTTTGTGGTAAAAATCAGAAGTGATCATGGAACTGAGTTTCAGTCTAAATGCATAACAAAGTTCTGTGAAGGGATTGAGATTCATAAAGAATTCTCCTCACCTAGAACTCCTATGCAAAATGGTATTGCTGAAAGGAAGAATAGAACTCTAATTGAGGCAGGTAGGACCTTATTAAATGACACTTCCCTCCTAGAATATTTCTGGGCAGAGGCAGAAAATACTGCTTGTCATGTTCTCAATAGAGCTTCCATCACTGATTGTACATTTTGTAGTCTTAACTATATCTTATTTTTCTAGTTTATAATGTACAAATCTTGTATTTGAAGCTTTATTTTTATCTTTCTTATGTTAATTTTATTGCCTCTAACTTTTTCCTCTCTTTTTGCAGCTTTTCTGAAAAATAGGTCAAAATTGAACTGACACGCCCCCCTGTCACGCCCTCCCCGGGCATGACCTAGGGCATGTCACCTACTTAAGAGGAATCCAGAAGGTAGAGGAAAAATAATAGGAAAAACAGCTGTCACGCCCCCTAACACGCCCTCAACGGGTGTGTCCAAGGGCGTGACACGGGGCGCATCACCCTCTGCCTGAAAGCCTGCCGCCGCGTAAAATGCCATTTCATCTCAGCATGCCAACATTACTGTCACGCCCCCTGTCACGGGCGTGACACAGGGCGTGAGCCCACGTTTTTCGATGACTGACGGATTTCCGACCAATGATTTCAACGAGACGTGCGTGTCACGCCCCCCTACACGGGCATGACCAAGGGTGTGTCCACTGACATATAGAAGCAATCATCCTTCCTGCCAGAATCTAGAGCCCGAGGTCAATGCCGTACTTGTCATGCCCCCTAACACAACCTCCCTTGGGGGTGTCATAGGGCGTGACCAACCCGAGAATTTTCCTATAAATTCAGACCCCCTTCCATTTCAACAAGCTTCTCTTAAGAGGGGGAAGTGCTGCCCCTTTATTTCTTGATCTTTTTCATGTTCTTCTCTCTCTTTCTCTCTCTCTCTTTCTCTTTTTGTAATTTTCTTAACCCTAGCTTAGGTCTTAGTTTGTTTAAGCTTCTATTGTAATTTATGCACTTGTTTTTGTTGATAAATGTAGGGCTAGATTTGGAATTCAATTTCGTGCAAGTGTAATTTCCATTTCAAATAGTTGTAGCTCTCCTTTTTTATTTAAAAAAAGTGCTCTTTTCTTACTTGTGTTCTTATAATGCTTTACTACTCATCCCCCCTCCTCCACTCCATTATGATTAACTAATACTCCTTGTACTCGATCTTGATGATCCGAGGTTCGAGCGATTAACTTATGATGTTTTAATTTACCTTCTCTTTTTAGGTTTTAGGCCTTGAATTACTTTGATTTTTCATGGGCTGGAGGTATATTATCGATATATACTCTCCACCTTTGCTTTCATTCTGGGCTAGCCGAGAGGCCGATAGAATGAAGTGAGCATTCAAGAGTAAAGGGAGTTATACGCACCTCTCGAGAGAGGCAGATGTCATAATCTCCCTGATTGGAGTAAAATCCAATAGTGGGGTTCACCACGTAAAGAGAGCTTTAGGACTCTGATTTAGACGAGAGTCGGTCGGACCTTCCTAAACTCAGTTGGGCACGACTTCTAGAGAAGCGTGTTCAAGCTTTAGGAACCTCCACGGTCAAAGACCTTTACCCTATTAAGTTTAGGTTTTTATCGCATTTTCTTAGTCATCTTTAGCCGAGTTTATTCTTGATCGAGTGCATTTCTATTTAATAGTTTTGGCCCTTCGTTGTAATCGCTTATTTTATGCTCTTTAATAAACTGTAGTAGTTCTCTTTCTAGAATAGCTTTATTTCTTTAATTGCAATTAGTTTCTCAAACCATAGTTTTTCCATCGATAAAATAATAGCCTTCGTGTGAGTAAGTGTACTCAACAGTTCTCTGATTTCAATACGACACTTGTGTCCCCTAGCTACAGTTCGATAGGTATACTTGCCTCATTGGATTGCTAGTTCGGTTGCTTTTATTTTCTTCGAAGCTTAGCCGTCACCAAGTTTTTGGCGCCGTTGCCGAGGGGCAACTTTCGTTGATATATTGAAAACACGAGCCTATTAATTTTATCTCTTCTCTTTCTCATCCTCTTTCTTAAAATTCTAAAAAAAATCAAAAATTTTATTACCGCTTTTAATAGTAACCAACTTCACAATTTTTCTGTGCCACCTAATTCTCTTGAAAAGGGCAAAGCGGCTTTTAGTGCCTCTATCTTATGTAGTACCTTGCGAACCCTTCATCGGGTAGTCCTTAGGAAGTTCGGGAGTTAATCTATTAACAAAAATCTATTTCAAAAAATCAAGTCTTTCTTTCTAGTTTATTGTATTTCTCTTTCTTCTCTTCTCTTCTTTTAGTGCATGACCCGCGGGAGTCCGTCAATTATTTTGGACTTGGATCATGAAAATGAGCGTACTCTTCGGAAAAATCGCGATTTCAAGGTCCTACTATCAAAGTGCCGGTTGAGGACTCCGAGTCATTCTCTACTCTAAGAATGGAAGAACCCAACGTAGATGAAGCCTTGCAAAGGACTATGTCCTATCATGCACGGTCGAATCTCGAGGGAACAGAATCAAGTATGGTTCGCCCTGCTATAGCAAATAATAATTTCGAATTAAAGCCTAGCATAATTCAAATGGTGCAGCAATATGTGCAATTTAACGGACTTCAAGATGAAGATCCGAACGCACATATAACAAGCTTTCTTGAAATTTGTGACACCTTCAAGATAAATGGTGTCACAAATGAAGCAATCAGACTAAGACTCTTCCTCTTCTCTATAAGAACTAAAGCTAAGCAGTGGTTGAACAATCTACCTAAGAATAGCATAACCACATGGAATGAATTAACCAAAATTTTTTTAGCGAAGTATTTTCCGCCAACTAAAACTGCAAAACTTAGGAACGACATCTCTTCTTTTGGACAAATAGACTCTGAAACCTTATATGAATCTTGGGAAAGATTTAAACAATTATTAAGACGATGCCCACATCATGTGCTACCTGTATGGTTACAAGTGCAGACGTTCTATAACGGGGTAAATCAAAATACAAAGCAAATGATAGACGCAGCTTCTAGCGGTACTTTAAATCATAGGACCCCGAAAGCAGCTCTTGATCTTTTTGAGGACATGGCCATGAACACTTATTAGTGGAATGTGCCTAGGTCTCGACCAAACAAACCCGTAGGTATCTTTGAAGTGGAAAACGTCTCCCAGCTCGCTCTACATGTTGAAATATTAAGCAAAAAGATAAAGGAGATGACTGCTGTCTCCGCCCCTCAGGTATGGGAATCTGCAACCCCTGCCCCAAAATAATTAGATTTTGTTAACAATATGCCTAGAAATGCTTTTAATAATTTTTCTGCTGCGAATTTTCGTCTTCCTGGTTTTAATTTTCCGAATAGTTATAATCCTGCCTTAAGAAATCATCCGAATTTTTCATGGAGTAATCCATCGAATGCTATGCGCCCGCCACCACAAAATGATTTTTCTGCACCACCACCACCACCTCTTCAAAATAATCCAAAACCTCCAAGCTTGGAGGAGTTACTTTCAAAATATATCGCCACAAATGATGCTACGATAAGAACTTTAACTGGAAGCGTTAAATGTCTTAAAAATCAAGTAGGATAGCTAGCTAAAATTATTTCTGAGCGACCCGCAGGGTCTCTTCCTTCCAATACCGAGCCCTACCCGAGAGAGCAAGCGAAAGCTATAACTCTGTGGAGTGGGAAGAATGTTCCCAGTATGGTAAGTGAAGAGCCCGAGGCAAGCTCCGCCCCCGCTTTAAAAAATCAAAGCTCCGCCCCAGCTTTAAAAAAACAAAGCTCCGCTCCCATTTTAAAAATTCCACCCTCTGCTGAAGAAGTTATCACCCCTCTCTCCACATTATAAAAATATCTCACTCCACCACCCATCTTTATAAATAATTCGAACCCGCCTTACCCTTCCGAACTTAATAAACAACGCCAGGACGATCAGTACTCTCGATTCTTGGAAATGTTCAAGCAAATTTGCATAAATATGCCTTTCCATAAAGCGATTTCACAGATACCGAAGTACGCCAAGTATCTTAAGGACCTCCTGACCAACAAGAAAAAGTTAGAGAACCTTTCACATGTCACGTTAAACGCTGAGTGCTCTTTTGTTTTGATAAATGGTTTGCCGAAGAAAATCTGCGACCCGGGTAATTTTTCTATTTCGTGTGTCTTCGGTGATCTCTTTGTAAAGCACACATTAACCGACTTGGGTACGAGTATTAACCTAATGCCCCTCTCGTTGTTTAAAAAGTTAGGAATTGGTAGCCTCAACCCCACACGCATGAGTATCCAGCTCACCGATAGATACGTTAAGTACCCGTTAGTAATAGTGGAGGATGTTCTAGTAAAAGTCGGCAAGTTCATCTTCCTGGGGGACTTTGTAATTTTGGACATCGAAGAAGACATTGAGGTTCCACTGATCCTTGGCCGACCCTTCCTTGCCACCTCCAGAGCCATCATTGACGTAAGCAATGGCAAGCTCTTCCTTCGAGTAGGCGATGACGAAGTCACTTTCTCTATCACACCTTCGATGAAAAACACCTTAGCAAATGATGGCTCCTGCATTTTCGTAGATGCCGTGAGTGATGAATCCTCCTATTGTCTCTCTAATTTTGAAAAAGAATTTTCTATTTTTTGTTCCTCTTCTTCTTTTCCAACTGAATCGCTACACCTAAGTGAAGAAAGTGTTGAATCCTCTTATCTTTTATCTGATTTTGAAATTTTTTTTCTTATTTTTGTTCCTCTTCTAATTTTCCAACTGAATCGCTGCAAGAAGCCGTCGCGGCCACCTGCTCCACCACATTTAATTTTCCATATAAAAAAGTCTACGAAGATATAGTATTTGAAAAAGAGAGAATTTCTCAAACCTCTTATGAAGAACCCCCTACCCTAGAACTTAAAGAACTTCCTGAACATCTCAAGTATGCCTTCTTAGAAAAGAACTCCAAGCTGCCAGTTATAGTTTCGGCCTACCTCACGGATGTCAAAAATAAAAAAACTCCTTTTAGTTTTATGTAAGCATCGCCGAGCTATTGCTTGGTAGATTTCTGATATCAAGGGCATAAGCCCATCCTTCTGCACTCATAAATTTTTAATTGAAGATAAATCGCGTAACTCTATTCAACCTCAGCGACGTATAAACCCGAACATGAAAGAAGTAGTTAAGGGCGAGGTTATGAAATTATTAGACACATGAATTATCTACCCTATATCAGATAGTAAGTGGGTTAGCCCTGTTCAGGTAGTACTAAAGAAGGGAGGGATAACATTAGTTAGTAATGAAAATAATGAATTAATCCCAACACGGACGGTGATGGGTTCGCGTATGTGTATAGATTATAGGAAGCTGAATGTCGCCACCCACAAGTACCACTTTCCTTTGTCGTTTATCGACCAGGGTTTTAGAACGATTATCCGGTCATAGCTTTTATTGTTTTCTCGATGGCCTCTCGAGGTATTTTCAAATCCCCATCTCTCCCGAGGACCAAGAGAAAACTACGTTTACTTATTCCTTCGACACCTTCGCCTACTGAAGAATGTCGTTTGGATTGTGCAATGCGCCAGCTACATTCCAGCGATGTATGCTCGCTATATTTGACAAGTACGTAGAAAGCATTATGGAGATATTTATGGATGATTTCTCCGTGTTCGGCGATTCCTTTGATAAATGTTTAGAAAACCTCAAAAATGTCTTAGAACGATGCGAAGAGACTAACCTTGCCATAAATTGGGAAAAATGCCATTTTATGGTGACGGAAGGGTTAGTTTTGGGTCATAAAATTTCTGCGAGAGGTATTGAGGTAGATATTGTGAAGATAGAAGTTATCGAGAAGCTGCCGCCGCCTACGAATATAAAAGCTATAAGAAGTTTCTTAGGTCACGATGGTTTCTACTGCCACTTCATAAAGTATTTTTACAAGATCACCAAGCCCCTTACCCATCTTCTAGATAAAGATGCCCCATTCATTTTTGATGACTCTTGTCTTTCTGCCTTCGAATTGATTAAAGAAAAGTTATTTAATGCACCGATTATGATAGCTCCAGTGTGAGACCTTCCTTTTGAGATAATGTGCGATGCGAGTAGTTTCGCGGTGGGAGCTGTATTAGGTCAACGTATATCTAAAAACTTCCACCCCATCTATTACACGTGTAAAACGCTCACATCTGCACAGGAAAATTACACCGCGACCGAGAAGGAGTTCCTCGCTGTAGTATTCACATTTGATAAATTCCGTCCTTATAATACACTTTCAAAAATTATTGTTTTTACGGACCACTCGGCCCTCAAATATCTTCTTGCCAAAACGGATGCCAAGTCATGCTTGATTCGATGGGTCTTACTCCTCCAAGAGTTTGACTTAGAGATCTGTGATAAGCGAGGAGCTGAGAACTTGGCTGCCGACCACCTCTCCAGACTAGACAAACCCTTTATAGAAAAATTAAATGAAAAATATTTTAATGATTATTTTCCTGATGAGAAGCTTCTCTCAATTAACACATCTACTTCTCCTTGGTTCGCACACATCGCCAACTATTTAGTGGCTCGGGTGCTCCCAAAAGAGTTCTCCTCTTAGGAAAAGACGAAATTATTTTCTAAGCTGAAGAACTATTTTTGGGAAGACCTGCATCTTTTTATAATCTGTGCGGATCAAGTGATGAGGAGATGTGTTTCTTATGAAGAAGGAGTTGATATTTTAAAACATTTACATGAAGGTCCGACAGGTGGGCACTATCAAGCTGCTCGCACCGCTCACAAGGTGCTTTGCGCGGGTTTTTACCGGCCTAGCCTATTTAAAGACGCACAAGCCTTTATGAGTAGGTATGATAGTTGTCAACGGCCGGGCAACATTTCAAATAAAAGTGAAATGCCACAAAATTATTTCCTCGAATGCGAATTTTTCGACCCTCAGGGAATCGATTTTGTTGGCCCTCTTCCTTCTAGCTTCGGAAATAAGTATATTTTAGTCGTCGTTGAGTATGTTTCACGTTGGGCCGAAGCCCAAGCTCTTCCTACGAACGACTCCCGAGTTGTAGTTACCTTTTTGAACAATTTATTTTCTCGATTCGGAATGCCGCGAGCCATCGTTAGCGATAGGGGTTCCAATTTATGTAACGCACAATTTTAAAAAATCCCTACCAAATACGGCATTACACATAAGCTTCCAACTGCCTACCACCCCCAAACTAACGGACAAGTCGAAGTAGTAAATAAAGAAATAAAAAGAATATTATAAAACACTGTTTCAACTTCTAGGAAAGACTGCTCAGCCAAATTAGACGATGCTTTATGGGCCTACCGAACTGCGTACAAAACCGCCCTCAGATGTGTAACGTCCCAATTCGCGCTAGGCCCCTCGCACGAGTTTTGAGTTAAGAGACTTGACTCGGGCTCGGGGCGCACTGACAAAATGTGTCAAATGCATTGGATGGAGTGTATGGTTGAGTGATATCCAACGGATCGAAAGGGAATGGCCTAAGGGAAAATCGTCGAGAATGCCTGGTGATTCTCGCCGATCGTCGAGTATCGATGAGAATACTCAACGCTCTTAACGCCAGATTTCCGATAAGAATGGCCCAAGGGAAAATCATCGAGAATGCCTCGTGATTCTCGCCGATCGTCGAGTATCGATGAGAATACTCAACGCCAGATTTCCGATAAGAATGGCGCAAGGGAAAATCGTCGATAATGCCTGGTGATTCTAGCCGATCGTCGAGTATCGATGAGAATACTCAACGCCAGATTTCTGATAAGAATGGCCCAAGGGAAAATCGTCGAGAATGCCTGGTGATTCTCGCCGATTGTTGAGTATAATCCTATAAACAAAATAAAAGTTTTCGTCTCCGAAATCAGGCTAGGGCTATGGGGATGCAAGTACTAAATAATATGCGCTATAAAATGTTACCATGGAAGAACAGCTCCGGGTAGCGCTTCTGCATCAAGTCCACCGGCTCCCAAGTAAATTCGTCCTTCCCATGATTAGACCACATCACTTTTACCAGCGGCACACTTTTGCGGCACAGGGTTCTTATCTCATTATCAGCGATTCGTACAGGCTCCAGTCGCACAGATCTGTCAGATGCCACAGCACCATCAGTCGTGGGGATGTATTGTTCGGGCCGCAACAACGCCTTCCGAAGTGACGAGACATGGAACACATCGTGGAGATTTTCTAACTCGGGCGGTAGCTCCAGCCGATAGGCCAAAGGGCCAATCTTCTCCACTATGACATAGGGCCCATCATACCGTGGGTTGAGCTTCTTCACTCCTCGTACTTGTGATACTCCATGCATCGGTCGGATTTTCAGAAACACCTTGTCTCCCACTTGAAATTCCACCATCCGGTGTTTAGCGTTGTAATACTTCGCCTGTCAACTTTGAGCCTCTAACATGTGATCCCATATCAACCTAACCACCGCATTCGTGTCATCTATATATTCAACACCCAAAGTCTTCGGTTCTTCATCTTGCACCCAAGACAAGGGGGTTCTACACCTCCTTCTATATAAGGCTTCATGGGGTGCCATGCCAATGCTAGCTTGATGGTTGTTGTTGTAGGAGAATTCCACTAAGGGCAAGAGTCTTTCCCACGGCTCTCCCCTATCTATCACACACAACCTCAACAGATCCTCCAATGTTCGGATGGTCCGCTCAGACTGCCCGTCCGTCTGTGGATGAAATGCGGTGCTAAAGGTAAGGCGCGAGCCCAAATATGCCTGTACCGCCTTCCACTCCTTGGAGGTAAAATGACCATCACGGTCCGAAACTATCGTCTTAGGTGCGCCGTGATACCGTACAAACTGTTCCACAAAAAGACGTACTAAGACGTCCACATGAGCCTCCTTCTTCATAGGAATGAACCAGGCAACTTTCGTCAGGCGGTCAACGATCACCCACACTGAATCATTTCTTGAGCGGGAGCGAGGTAGCCCATCTACGAAGTCCATGGAGATATCCTCGAACTTCCATTCGGGGATTGGCAACGACTACAATAGGCCACAGGGGCTCCTACATTCCGCCTTTACTCTTTGGCAGGCTTCACAATGCGTGACAAAGTACCGGACATCTTTCTTCATTCCTGGCAAACACATCGTCTTCCGTAAGCTAGCGTACATCTTTGAAATTCCTGGGTGCACGGAATATTGAGAGCAATGTGCTTCTCTCATAATATCCTCCCGGATTCTGCCACCTTTGGGAATGTAGAGCAAGCCACGAAAGTAAACGAGGCCGTCCTTTAGTGTGTACTCGTCGGTAGTCCCGTCTTCGATTAACTTTATTGCCGGGGCCAAAGCCTCATCCAATCCTTACTCCACTCGGATCCGGTCCCGGATATCAAAAACTATGCTCATGCTGGACATGTACTCTGTATATTCCGAAGAAGCCTTAAATATTAAGGTGATGTCCATCTCCTCGATCATCCGTGACAACTCCATGCTCATCAATCGAGATTCTGGGCTCGAGCCGGATACTTTCCTACTCAACGCATCGGCTACCGAGTTTTCTTTTTCGGGGTGGTAGTTCAAGGTGAACTCATAGTCGCATAGAAACTCTAACCACCGCCGTTGTCTTAAGTTCAATTACTTCTGGGTATGGACGTACTTCAAATTTTTATGATCCGAGAAGATTTCGCAGTGGACGCCGTATAGATAATGCCTCCATACCTTCAAGGCAAACACCACCGCTCCTAGCTCCAAATCATGCACCGGGTAATTGATTTCATGCTTCTTCAATTGTCTTGAAGCATAAGCAATTACGTGCCCGTGCTGTATCAGCACCGCTCCCAACCCCTGATAAGACGCGTCCGTGTAAACTTGGAATCCTTCCTTCCTAGACGGAAGGACAAGGATGGGGGCGGAGGTAAGTATATCCTTCAATTCCTGGAATGCCGCTTCACACTGGGGTGTCCATTCAACTGGCACTCCTTTCTTTGTCAAGGAAGTAAGAGGAAGGGCAATCTTGGAGAATCCTTTTACGAACTTGCGGTAGTATCCGGCAAGTCCAAGAAAACTCCTCACATCGGCCGCCGACTTCAAGGGCGACCACTCCTTCACGACACGCACCTTGGCCGGATCCACAGCTAGTCCAACCCCACTAATTACGTGACCCAAGAAAGCCACCTCCCTAAGCCAGAATTCACACTTGTTAAACTTGGCGAACAAGGCGTGCTCTTTTAGCTTCTCTAGAACTAAGGCCAAATGTCCGACATGTTCTTCCTCCGTCTTCGAGTAGACTAGGATGTCGTCAATGAACACAATGACGAAGACATCTAAGTAGGGCTCAAACACTTTATTCATCAAGCTCATGAAAGCTGATGGGGCATTGGTGAGCCCAAACGACATCACTGTGAACTCATATAAGCCGTACCTCGAGCTGAAAGCCATTTTCTGTATATCATCCTCCTGTATTCTCAATTGGTAGTACCACGAGCGCAAATTTAGCTTGGAGAACCAATGCGCTCCCACCAGTTGGTCGAACAACTCATCGATCCGAGGTAACGGGTAGGTGTTCCGTACTATCAGTCGGTTGAGTTCCCGATAGTCTATACATAAATGCAGGGTTCCATCTTTCTTCTTGACAAATAGAATAGGGGCTCCCCAAGGTGACGAGCTAGGGCGAACAAACCCTGATTCTACTAGCTCCTGCAGTTGAACACTAAACTCTGCGAGTTCTTTTGGGTCCATCCGATAAGGTGTCCTGGAGACAGGCTTAGCTCCTGGTACAAGCTTAATCTGAAAATCCACTTCTCTATGCGGGGGTAACCTTGGAAATTTCTCAGGAAATACCTCAGGGAAATCCCGTGCTACCCGCACATCCTTCACATCTACCTTCATCTCTTTTAGTTCGAAACGTATCATGTAGACTTCATCCCCTCTCATATGAGCTTTCAAGGTCTGGATTGAGGATAACAATATTCGTGGTGCGAAATTTATACCTTGGAAGACTATATTAGTATCCCTATGTCTCAAATAGATACGCTTCTCCGCACAGTCGATTCTTGCATGGTGCCAATCCAGCCACGCCATACCCAGGATGAGGTCGAATTCTGGTATTCTCAAAATTGTGGCAGGGGTATCAAAGGTTTTTCCCCCAATGGTTATCTCTAACTCACACTTCGCGATTGCCGTCATCTCAGATCCGTCTGGGAGGCGTACTCTTTGGGCAATACCGGTGAAATATTGCACTCCGGGTATATTCTTGATGAAGTCTTCGGGCATGAAAGAATGTGAGGCGCTGGTGTCAAATAACGTATAAGCCGGTTTCCCGCCGACCATCACGGTGCCTAAGTGTCATTTAATAATACTCAAGCTAGACGTCTAGTATATCTTAAGCCACTAGAGAATATTAATGGAAGCAAAATGACTAATTCAAATCGTACCTGCAATGATCTCTTGAGGATTCCGCTCTTGAGTCATGTCCAAGGCGTACACCTGATCTCAAGCGGGTCCGGGGTTTCTTCCTCATGGTCCTCGTCCTCGACCACGCACATACCCTCTCCCCCGCGGGGCTGCTGGAGGGAGAGCGAAAGGCGCATCTCCAAACAGTTGCGGGCAGTAGCGTCGAATGTGGCCCGGTTGGTTGCATTCAAAGCACACCCGTTCCTGCCTTCCGCCGTGTTGCTGAAATTGTGGAGGTGGAGGTAATGCTGGCGGTTGCGGAACCGGGCGCTCCTCTCTAAAGTTCTGGGGGAAACGCCCGCCACCCCTCTGATATCCTCTTCCTCTTTTATTGTCGAATCTCTTTCTGTTGTTGGGGCCGGCTTCCATCACTCCCTCTGTTGGCCTCTTACCACATCCCAAGTGGTCCGCTTCCAATCTCTTCGCCATATCAATAATCTCCGCCAGACTAGAGTCCGCTATAAACAAAAGGGCTTGCCTTAGGGGATCTCGCAAGCCTTTGTAGAATTGTTTGGTGTACCCTCTATCATCTAGCTCATAGGAGTCATCAAATCTAGCCAGGTGCTGAAACTCCTGTTGGTACTCCGTCACCGACATGGACCCTTGCTTTAGTTGCAAAAATCTCTCTTCCAAGCCATCCCGATCGGCCGAGGGGATGAAATGTTCTAAGAAGGCTTCGGAGAATTCGCTCCACCTAATGTCCGTGTACACTCTTCCACGAAAAGTGGGGCCCATGAGAGACTTCCACCACCTTTTGGCGTGCAGCTCTAAGAGTGTCACCACAAGGGTCATGGCATATAGTGTCAAGCCACTCTTCCGTACGCACTGCCGACTCTGTCCAAATATAAGCGAGAGGGGAGAGAGCTCGAAAAACGCTAAACCAACTAGATCCCGGACCCTATTGTTGTACAGATGCCTGCTGAGATTGGGACCTAAAGGCGTCCAGAATAGCTGTGAGCGTCTGCACCAGCTCTGATTGTTGGAATTGTGTAGGTATGGATGGGGCGGGGGTGCCCCTTACTGGCTCAGCATGTGTTGGGATCTACACATAAGGTACAAACCTAGGGTAAGGTTGGTTAATCTAAAGTTAAAGATGGACAACTTAGTGTGAATTACATATGGGCACACCACTGCTTCCGCTAAGTCAGCTTGTCCCCAAACTGAATAATCAAACAGGGGTGGCACCATTGTTAAGTGACTTTCGCCTTGGAGGATCGTAGCAAGCTGATACCATTTGTAAGACCCCCCTCGCGGAACACAAGACATGACACGAGAGGGGTCTTATGCCCAGAACAGCCGTCTTGCGGTAACACTAGCACTCGAGCTAGCCTGTACCACAAGACGCCTATTCTGCCGGCAACAACCAATATCAACACATAATTGCCAACCCAACCATGATAATATAAGAAAGTCAATCCACACTAAGCATATATCCATAAGCAAAACAAAAGAGAAGCTAACAAGCTTCTACATAATCAGAGTACGTGAATATATTTGCCTCGAAGGGCTACAACAAAATCTCTCTCACTCACATCTGTAACCGACGGTAGCGACGGTACCGTCCCTTCAGGCCCTGTCGTCCTGGCCTTGCTGTCCAGCTATATAGCCTGCTGCTCCACCTACGGGGTTTCCTCCTAAAAAGGAAGATGTAGCAACCGTTAGTCATAAAGACTAAGTGGCTTCACATCCGCTCCCCCGGCGACTCCTCTGCCCCAGGCGGAGAAAGGAACAGGTACAATATATAAATAACAGTTGTACAACAGGTGAAGTGAGTATATATATCATAAGTAGCAACATCAGTAGTGTATAATAAACAAGCTCTTATTTTACAAATCTACTATCTACAGCAGCAAGAGAGTATATAGCTATAACAGTAAGTAACTCAACTTATATGGATGCCCATACAAGCATATAAGTTGAGGGTTGTTCAACAATAAGTGACTCATCGTATAGGAGTGCTCATAAAAACTTATACGATGAGGTTCTTATGTATGCAATGAAGTGTAATGCTGTGAATGCAATGCAATGACACACCCATGATCAGACACATGCAATCGCTATGTCGACACAGACTTATAGTTCCCACTATTCGATCAGGTAGCTAACCTCTCAGGCGTCAACCGTCGTGGCCAAATGGTGATAGTAGAGCGGGCATCTCCACTACTAGGCTGGTCTCCACACTACCTGTCCTAGGCCTCCGTACGCCTCAACGCTAAGGACACAACAGCGGAGCTCGCATGCGTACTACGGCTCAGCGGGTTCTCTTGGGTAAGTGAGCACCAAGATCCTATCCCCGAACTTGCCTATGCGTGACACGGAAGGAGCCTCGTAAATTAACACGAGGACCAAGCCCAACCGTTCACTTGGAACAGAAGGAGCCTCGGGACATGAACACCTAGGACCAAGCCCAACCGTCCAAGGTCTAGCTGCCGACTCCCATCGGTGTGACGATTGGCGAGACCGTAGACCTGCCACACTATCCTTAACCCGGGATTACGACACCGTGTGTCGACTCACACCACATGCAATTTCATAATATCGCGGCATGGAAGTAGCCTCGGGACGTGAACACCGAGGACCAAGCCCAACCATCCATCGAATGCGGAAGGAGCCTCGGGACATGAACACCGAGGACCAAGCCCAACCGTCCAACTTTACCCATCTCAATCTCATTCCAACTAGTGACAGTCAACACCGCACTTGTTACTTCCACAATGCTACCCGTAGGGAGACGACACTCTAAGCACTGGGTTATTAATTCCCTTTTATCCATCCAACATGTATCATGGCCATAGTTAAATCATTTAGACATTTATCCAATTACATCCACCCAATTATATCAAGTTCTTTCCTTCAATTAAACTTGTCCACAACTCGTTATATGAATTTAGATTTGTAACCTCAACTTATCACGTCACTATGATGATTTTGTCAAAAGAGTCCACCCAAGCTTCGAGTTGGATTGAAACATTAAATTCCACCACATTGCATTCGACATTACACAAGCCCAGAATTTAGGTGCAGCCTTAATCCGGGCAGCCACTTCGACCAAGGATTCCCGAGGCTACAGAAATCCGACGAGTGCGAGTAACCACTCGTTCGAAAGATAATTCCGTGGGATACAACTTTCGTATTTAGTTGAAAGCCCAGATTGGATCGCATCGCACCAGAAATCCACTCGAAGCCTGCTGCGTACAGGGTACAAATTTCCTGGGTGGAATTTCCCCCAACCGTAGCAGATTCGAACAGACTTTCCCGTGGCTATAGGTATCGCCTGGGAACGTGCAACCACTCGTTGGAAAGATAATTTTGAGGGCTACGACTTTCGTGTTTAGTAGAAAACCCAGATATGAACATAGCACCCCCGAAATTGGCCATGAGGGTCGCTGCGTGCAGAAAATAGATTTCTTCACGCATCTTAAGGCGAGGTGAACGACATCCGTTCATCTTCCTCCTTGCACCAAACTCCCAAAATCTCCTCCAGAAAATCATCCACCCTTATTCACCCTCACGAAGCCATATTTCTCCACGAATCCTTCTCTCATCTTCACTTTGATGGATGAAGAGGTTGGAGGGGGCTAAGCCTAGAAAACAAACCTAGGCATGGCTTTCCTAGGAAATCTCCTCCTCACCATCAAGACTCTATGGAGTTGATATCTCTACTAGAATATATCTACAGATCTAGCACCAAGGGAGAGGGGAGGAAGCTCACATCGTTTCCAGCGGTACCACCGTCCCGGCCATGGATCTAGTCGTTCTCCTTTGCGGCATCTCTCGCTTGGTGCGGTTGTTCTTCACGGCAAAGGAAGGAGAGGGAGAGAGAGAGAAAGAAGGCCGCCTCAAAAAGCTCCGCCTGCTTCCGCCGGCTCCGTCGGTTTCGCGAGATCCACGATGACGGCAAGGGTCGATCGGCGCAAAAAGCTAGGGTTCGGATTTAACTCCCTTTTTATAAGCCGATGTATTAGGTTACATCTTCTGCCACGTGTAAATGCCTCATTGGACCGCCCATAATGGGTCATATTGAAGTGACCCGGTCCAAGGAACCATCCAGCGCGAATACCGAAATCCGGTTCGGTCTGCCTGTACAAGCCGACGAATCTGCATGGGCGAAGAAAACGCACAAGTCAAATTCGCCGGGAATCATCTATCATTCTCGACAATCGGCGAGAATTGTCAGGCATTCTCAACGAATTCGTCGGGTATCACCAATGATACCCGGCGATTTTCCCTTAGCCTTACTTATCGAAATCTGGCGTTGAGAGCGTTGAGTATTCTCATCGATACTCGACGATCGGCGAGAATCACCAGGCATTCTCGACGATTTTCCCTTGGGCCATTCTTATCGGAAATCTGGCGTTGAGTATTCTCATTGATACTCGACGATCGGCGAGAGTCACCAGGCATTCTCGACGATTTTGCCTTGGGCCATTCTTATCGGAAATCTGGCTTTGAGTATTCTCATCGATACTCGACGATCGGCGAGAATCACCAGGCATTCTTGACGATTTTCCCTTGGGCCATTCTTATCGGAAATCTGGCGTTGAGTATTCTCATCGATACTCGATGATCGGCGAGAATCACCAGGCATTCTCGACGATTTTCCCTTGGGCCATTCTTATCAGAAATCTGGCGTTGAGAGCGTTGAGTATTCTCATCGATACTCGACGATCGACGAAAATCACTAGGCATTCTCGACGATTTCCCTTAGGCCATTCCCTTTCGATCCGTTGGATATCACTCAACCATACACTCCATCCAACGCACCTAACACCTTTTGCCAGTGCGCCCCGAGCCCGAGTTAAGTCTCTTGACTCAAAACTCGTGTGAGGGGCCTAGCGCGAATTGGGACGTTACAAGATGTATGTCGTATCAGCTGGTTTATGGAAAATCGTGCCATCTACCCGTAGAATTCGAACACCGCACTTTTTGGGCCTTAAGATATTTAAACTTCGATCCCCACTCTGTTGGTGACCTTAGAAAATTTCAACTTAATGAACTCGACGAGTGCCGCTCTTACGCGTACGAAAATAGTAAACTTTATAAAGAGCGGACGAAGCATTTACACGATAAGCACTTAAGGCATTTGAAAACTTTTAAGACGGGTGACCAGGTTTTTCTTTATAATTCTCGATTATGTTGATTTCCAGGCAAATTAAAATCTTGTTGGTCTGGGCCCTTTTCTATTTTAGAAGTTTTCCTGTATGGAACTGTTTTCATTTCGCACCCTGATAAGGGTAATTTCAAAGTGAATGATCAGCGTCTTAAACTTTATTTCTGTGGTGATGATGATGACAGTCCAAACATTGTTAAGTATCTACTGTACGAACTCTAACTTCGATTTTTTTTGTTAAAAACAATTTAATTTCTGGACAACAATATTTTTGGACAATATTATTTTTTATGTCTCGAGCTCATATGACGCTTTAAACTTAGGGCACTCTTTGGAGGCAACCCAAGTTATCTTTTTCTGTTTTCATTATTTTACAATTTTTTCCCGGACGGCTCCGACAAGCTGAAGCTTCTGCGATCGCTTGCTCCAACGTTGCTGAATCCATCACGAAGTCAAAAGAAGACATTTGGGGGAGCGACATCACTCAGCTTTCGCGGCAAATAAATTCGGGAAAGTACTTGTTTTTTTAATTATGTCTTTCAATTCTGTACTTTAATTTTCTCTCCTTCTCAGATCCCCTTCTTTTGCCATTGAGGACAATATCCATTTTAAGCTTGGGGGAAGACTTCCTCCTTTTTGCTTAGTGTAAATATATTTTTTCTTTTTGTGTATATTTCTTTTTCAAAAAAAAAAACCCAATAAAAGATTGAATATCTTAAAAATAAAAAAAAGGAATATTTCAAAAATTAAAAAATATTTATATATATATATGTTTTTTGTTTTTGCCTTAATAGTTTAGACATTTTAGTATCTCAATAGTACCCTTAGTTTTTGTTTTGTTTTACTCAAAATTTCCTATAAACAACTTAGCTAATTATAATACTTCTAATCATCCTTTTTAATTATGTTTCACAAGTAAAATGTTTGCCATGCTGTGTTTCTAATTCATGGTAGCATGTTAAGTTGAAATATTTTTCTAAAACTCTCATTTCTATTATGGTTTTTCGTTTTTTATTTCCTTTACTTTCTCAAAAATTCATCATCCACTATTTTCCTTTTCATTTTTGGATAATTTTTGTAAGGTAAACGTTTGAATAGCGTAGTAGATGTGAACGATCCAAGTCACCTATTATTTTTATTTTCAAGACAATTTCAGCAATCTTCTTTTATTATCTAGGACTCGCTTTTTGAAATTTTTCAAACCTATGTTTTAAATAAATTTAAAACCATTAATATGATTTAGGCCATTTTTGTTTTCGTTTGAGCTTTCCTGCCAACCTAAAAATTTTTACCACTAGTTAGCCGCTTTTGAACCTTTTCCAAATTCAATTGATAGCTCCTCTATTCATATCATTTTTACTAAGGCCAAAATTTCCAACCTATCTAATCACACTAGCCCTTTTGAGTTTCAAAAAATTTGTCCATGATTATGATAGGATATTTTGTGATATTTTTGGGAGAAAGGTTTTGAAAAGAGTATGCTCAAAAGATATGTTTGTTTTTATTTGGCCGACTCAAAATGAAAATTAAAATATTTATGGCCTTTGTTTTGAAAAAAAGGAAAAAATGGAGAAAAGAAAAAAAAATGGAAAAGAAAGAAAAAGAAAAAAAAAATATATATATTTTTATTTTTAAATTTTTGAAACTCTTTGTTTTGGTTTAGTGTGATTTTAAGCCTTCACGTTTATCTTTGAATTCCACTCCTAATCATATTTCTAAATCAAACGTTTCTGTCCTATTTAAGTTTTTTTGATTCACACCTATTGAATTTTTTTTAATAACTAAGAAAAGAAGAAAAGTAAATCAGTTTTAGTTTTGTATTTAAACTTAGATTTTTGTTAATTGAATTGATATAATTATAATGCGTTGCTTGGATCTAGTAAAAACTCAAAGCATTTTTTTCATCATCGTTGCTTTGCTTAAATATATTTAAAGAATTTTGTCAAAATTTTGGATGATTTATTTTCGTTAAGTAATGTTTATAAAAGTTTAACCTTACCTAAATAATTGTTTTAGATTTACGTTTCACCTTTTCCCTACTTAGAATTTCGCATAGTACTTGTGTGGGCATAATTAGATCTTTTTGATTAGTCTTTTTTATGATTATCTAGTTTTTATATTTTTGCTTAGGGACAAGCAAAGCTTAAGCTTGGGGGAATTTGATAGTACATTTTGTAGTCTTAACTATTATCGTATTTTTCTAGTTTATAATGTACAAATCTTGTATTTTAAGCTTTATTTTTATCTTTCTTATGTTAATTTTATTGCCCCTGACTTTTTCCTCTTTTTTGCAGCTTTTCTGAAAATTTGTCAAAATTGACCTGAAACGCCCCCTATCACGCCCTCCCCGGGCGTGAGCTAGGGCGTGTGACCTGTTCCAGAGGAATCCAAAAGGCAGAGGAAAAATAACAGGAAAACGACTGTCATGCCCCCCTGATACGCCCTCACTAGGCGTGTCCAAGGGCATGACACGGGGCATGTCGCCCTCTGCCCGAAAGCTTGCCGCCGTATTAAATGCCATTTTGTCTCAGCACGCGAATAGTACTGTCACGCCCCCTGTCACGGCTGTGACATCGGGCATGACCCCACATTTTTCGATGACTGACAGATTTCCGACCAATGATTTTGACGTGATGTGCGTGTCACGCCTTCCCTACACGGGCGTGACCAAGGGCGTGTCCACTGACGTACAGAAGCAATCATCCTTCCTGCTAGAATCCAGAGCCCGAGGTCAATGCCATACTTGTCATGCCCCCTAACACACCCTCCCTAGGGCGTGTCATAGGGCGTGTCCAACCCGAGAATTTTCCTATAAATTCAGACCCCCCCCTTCCATTTCAACAAGCTTCTCTTGAGAGGGGGAGGTGTTGCCCCTTTATTTCTTGATCCTTTTCATATTCTCTCTCTCTCTTTCTCTTTTTGTAATTTTATTAACCCTAGCTTAGGTCTTAGTTTGTTTAAGCTTTTATTGTAATTTATGCACTTGTTTTAGTTGATAAATGTAGGGCTAGATTAGGATTTCAATTTCGTGCAAGTGTAATTTCCATTTCAAATAGTTGTAGCTCTCCTTTTTAATTTAATAAAAGTGCTCTTTTTTTACTTGTGTTCTTATAATACTTTACTACTCATCCCCCTCCTCCACTCCATTATGATTAACTAATCCTCCTTGTACTCGATCTTGATGATCCGAGGTTCGACCAATTAAGTTATGATGTTTTAATTTATCTTCTCTTTTTAGGTTTTAGGCCTTGAATTACTCTTGATTTTTCATGGGCTGGAGCTATATTATCGATATATACTCTCCACCTTTGTTTTCATTCTGGGCTAGCTGAGAGGTTGATAGATTTAAGTGAGCATTCAAGAGTAAAGGGAGTTGTACGCACACCTCAAGAGAGGCAGACGTCCAAATCTCCCGGATTGGAGCAAAATCCAATAGTGGGGTTCACCGCGTAAAGCGAGCTTTAGGCCTCCTATTTAGACGAGAGTCGGTCGAACCTTCCTAAACTCAGTTGGGCACGACTTCGAGAGAAGCGTGTTCAAGCTTTAGGAACCTCCACGATCAAGGACCTTTACCCTATTAAGTTTAGGTTTTTATGACATTTTCTTAGTCGTCTTTAGCCGAGGTGATTCTTGATCGAGTGTATTTCCATTTAATAGTTTTAGCCCTTCGTTATAATCGCTTATTTTATGCTCTTTAATTAACTGTAGTAGTTCTCTTTCTAGCATAGCTTTATTTCTTTAATTGCAATTAGTTTCTCAAACCCTAGTTTTTCCATCGAAAAAATTTATAGCCTTCGTGTGAGTAAGTGTACTCAACAGTTCCCAGATTTCAATATGACACTTGTGTCCCCTAGCTACAGTTCGATTGGTATACTTGCCTTATTGGTTTGCTAGTTCGGTTGCTATTTTTGGATTTTTGGTAGTAAGTGTTATGTACTTAATAATGGTAAGTCTCATTTGACAAAGTTTGCTGCCAAGTCCCAAGAAGTGATATTTGTTGGGTGCAACAACAATAGTAGAGCATATAAAATCTATAACTTGACTACACAAGTTGTAGAAGAATCTATCCATATTGTCTTTGATGAGTCTAAGTTGATTAACTGTGAGCTGCCAAGTACTTCTTCATGTTCTGCAATTTTAAAAGACAGGAGGAAAAATCTGACCATCAGAGAAGATAAACCAGCAGGCAAAGAGATTGAAGATGATGGATTTTTTCCAGGGGGGCTCAAGATTTACAAGCTGAGAATGAAGAACAACTAGCTGAAGACATTGAGGTTCAGCAAGCTGAAGAAAATGAAGAACACCAAGCTGAACAAAGATTGCCACTAGCTATGAGAAATTTAAGAGATCATCCACCTCACCAAATCATTGGTGAAGCAAGTCATGGTGTGATGACTAGAAGCAAGAGCTTGAATTCAGCACTATGCTCAAGCTTCCTGTCTCAAATGGAACCAAAGAAGTTTGAAGAGGCTATTCAAGACTCACACTGGATTGGTGCTATGCCGGAAGAGCTGAACCAATTCAAGAGATGCAAAGTCTAGAAACTAATTCCCAGACCTAAGAGACATAATGTCATAGGAACTAAATGGATATACATGAATAAGTTAGATGAAAATGATATTATTGTCAAGAACAAAGAAATATTAGTGGCAAAAGGCTACAAGTAGGAAGAGGGAATAGACTTTGATCAGACCTTTAACCCAGTAGCAAGGCTGGAAGCAATAAGAATATTCCTTGCCTATGTAGCCCATAAAGGATTCAAGGTCTTCCAAAGGGATGTCAAGTCAGCATTTCTGAATGTAGATATAAAAGAGGAAGTATATGTGGATCAGCAATCAGGTTTTGTTGATCCACACTTTCCTGATCATGTTTATAGTCTTAAGAAAGCTCTGTATGGGTTGAAACAAGCTCCTAGAGCATGGTATGAGACATTGTCTACTTTCCTCATTGAGAACAAATTCACAAGGGGGAAAATAGACAAGTCCCTATTCCTAAGGGAATCAAAGGGCAAGATCATTCTAGTTCAGATATATGTTGATGACATAATCTTTGGATCTACTGAAAATAACATTTATAGGAAGTTTGCCAAACTTATGCAAGGGAAGTTTGAGATGAGCAGCATGGGTGAGCTAAAGTTCTTCTTGGAACTCTAAGTAAGACAGACTGATGATGGACTATCCATATCCCAGTCTAAGTTCACCAGGGAGTTGATTAAAAAATATGGCATGGAGACTGCCTACACCATGAAAACACCAATAGGATCAAGTGTACTTATAGGCAAAGATGAGGCAGGTAAACCTATTGATGAGTCTTTGTATAGAGGGATAATTGGCTCCTTACTATACTTAATTACAAATATAACTGACATCATGTATGTTATATGTGTCTGTGCTAGATACCAAGCATGACCTAAAGAGTCACATTATTCAGCTGCAAAGAGAATTTTAAGATATCTTAAGGGGACACCAAATCTTGGTCTATGGTACCCTAGGAATGGAGATTTTCTGCTAACAGGATTTTCAGATGCAGACTTTGTAGGCTGCAAGGAAGACAGGAAAAGTACCAGTAACACATGCCAATTCTTAGGTGAAAGACTGGTGTCTTGGAGAAGCAAAAAACAGACAAGTGTTGCTATATCCACAGCAGAATCAGAATACATAACAGCTGGAAGGTGTTGTACCTAGTTACGTTGGATACAACATCAACTTGAAGACTATGACATCAAGATAAGTCAAACTCCTTTATATTGTGATTCAACTAGTGCAATATCAATTGCTAGAAACCCTATTTCACATAGCAGAACAAAGTACATTGAAATTAGATGTCATTTTATTAGAGAACATGTTGAGAAAGGGGACATAATTCTAGAATTTGTTTCTACCAACAATCAGGTACCAGTCATATTCATTAGACCTCTAGATAAAAGTAAATTCACCTATTTTAAAATTGAATTAGGAATGTTGAACCTCGAATATGATGACAGGTCAAAGGAAATTTACTTTTTAAACATATGACTAAGTGACAACACAAGTTATAAGTGTCGAGTTCTTAGTAGTCAGTGTCGACACACAGAATTTGGTGTCGACACAATGTAGGTTAGAGTGTGGACACATGGAAGAAGGTGTTGACACATAGAGCTTGAGTATGACGACACATAGTGTTGTCGAGACACTAAACCCTCTGTCAAGACTTTAGAAATTTGTGTCGACACACAGAAATTGGTGTCGACACATAGAGTTGTCAAGACTCAAAACCCTTAGTTGACACTTTTAGAGGACAAAGTCGACACAACCAAATTTGTGTCGACATACAAAACTCTAATTTCAACCCTCAACCCACCTTTTGAGCTAGCCTATTTAGAAAAATATAAATAGGTGAAAGCGTGACCTTGTCGACTACGCTCTCTGAAATTTTGAGACTAAACCATTAGTGTCGACCAAGAAAGACTATTTCTCTCTCTTCAACTACCACTTCTCTCATCTCCATTGGTACCTAAGACAGACAACAACATCAATGAAGGTTATGATCTTGTTCGGGGTGCATTTGCTGATGCAGAACCTGATATTAAGGCGGTAGTGGACCTAATCCAGGAAGCAGGACTGGATTACGTAGTTTCGGAACTGACAAGGATATGGAAGAAAGAAGTCTTATATTTCTATTCCAACACAACAAAAAATTCGAAGGGGAACAAGATAAAATCCACTATTCAAGAAGAAATAGTAAAAATAACTTCCAAAAATCTGAGCAAATCCCTTTAACTAGCAAGGGTTAAAGAAGAATCGAAGAGTGAGTCTGCACTGATTGCAAAAGCCCTCAAATGGTGTGGGCTAACCCCAAACACAAACATTGGATCATACATGACTAGGAAAGGGATGAACTCTTGGGGAAGTTTCTGTCTGAAGTTATAGGGAAATTTGTCCAATGCAAAACTGGGGGACATGATAGGATTCCCACCTACATGTTTAGCCTAATGACATGAATCATCTTCAAGATAAAGACTGATTGGAGTACTGTTATCTTCAACAAGGTTAAGGAAAGCATTAAAAAGCCTAACTTTGGCAGAATACTGAGTTTGTATCTGGATGCAAACATACTTGAGGTACTGAACTAAACTGCTGGTTCAAAGATTAATCACAAGAGAAGAATGGATACAAGGATCCTAACTAGATGGGACAGAGTATTGTCCAAAGAAGATCCTGAACCTAAGCAGAAGCCCAAACAGGTAAGAAAATCTAAGAAAGATATAGTGGAAGGTGAGGAGTCCTCCAGTGACTCAGAAGAAAGGATTGAATTTTTCTCTGATGAAGAAACCACTGAACTACCAAGGAAGTCTCCCACTAACACACCTGGAACTTAAGCTCATATCCAGGGGGAGACTGCCCATCTGCCAGATAATCAAGAGATATCAAATCAAGGGGGAGATATTACTGCAGCTGAGAAAGATAGTGAGACTGCAAACCTCACTATGATGGAAGTAGTTCAGGACATCACCATAGCTCCAGAAACTTATGAAAAGAGGCATAAGATGTGCATATTCCAGATCTGTCAGAAAAACCTCAGACTCTAGATAATGATCTAATTTATGGATTAGAGACTGACTTCTAGGGGGAATAAGAAGAGGTTTACGAGGAAGATATTTATACTAATCAACACACTGATGTAGGGGTTGAGGGTGAGGTGCAACACCTAGCCACAGGACTAGATATAAATGTTCAAGGCACACCAATGGAACTAGACATATCTTCTGACTCTGAAAGCGAGGAAGACGCCTCAGTCCTTAAGAAAAGGAAGATATTGGACCTCATGAAGAAGAGTGCAGGCTACAAGAAAGCTTTACAGGCTGGGAAAACATCTCTTGCTTTTAAAGTAGATCTCAGTTCCCTACTGGTGAAACTGCAAGAAAAACTTGATGAGAAAAGACTTGCACTTGAAAAATATGTGGATGAAAGACACAAAGAGATGCATTTTATCCTGGTACAGGAAGTCAAATCTATCATATTTGAGGTCAATTTGCTCAAGAAAGAAATGACAGACTGCTTTCATAAAGGAAGAAATGTTGTAGTATATATTGCCAAACAACAACAAACCACTCAAATTAAAGTGGATGATCTAGTTGTTAAACACGGTTGTGTTCTAGAAAATCAGAAGAGGATGAATGAGAATTTGATGGAAATACATTCCATCACTCTACAAAAGTTGGTTGAACAAACCACAGCCCTAGAAACTCATATGGACACCAAAATCTCTGTTATTGAAGCAGAAATAAAACAAGACTTGACAGCAGTACATACTGCCATAAAGACTTCTGAAACAACTATTTCAACTCAAATGAAAAAGTTCAAGGAATATTATACTACTGGAAATTATCATGTAGTAGATCAAGTCAGATTTGAGAAGAATGATCTCAGAGATCATATTGCCAGAGAAGTCATAAAGGGGGAGAGGGTGCTTGTCAAAGCTAGCTCTGACCATCCAAATGGGTATCAAATACTATCAGAGTTACCTTGGGATATCCACTTCTATGCGATGATGATAATGTTGCTGAATTTGGATGCCAACCTGCAATCTTAGAGGGGATGCAACCTGAAGTGGCTCAAGTCATATATCCCCCTTCTGAGTATAAAGAAATTCATTAGGTAGTCCAGGATATATACAACCCTCCACTGGATAAAGTACCTTTAATCTCTGAAGAAGTGGAAATGCCTGATCCAGTTCTTCTTAAAGAGCATGATGCACAAATATCCAAGAAGTGATTCAGAGAATAGGCTGAAGCTTGGCCTGACTTTGAGAAATGGAGTCCAACCTCCAAAAGCATCATCCTAACTGCATGGAATGCAGTGGCTGAAAATCAGTATGATAGGGGCAAGTGGTACTCCAAATAGGAATGGGATAAGTATCTTGCACAACAAGAAAAAATCTACAAATTCAGGAAGGACTTGAAGGCTGGTAGAATTCTTGCAAACTTCATAGAGTCTTGCAAGTATTTCCCCAAACCATTCCATTATTTTGAGAGGCAAAAGCTAAAAGAAGCTCAACTTAAAGCCAAAGACATCAAGGGAAAGAAGCCTGTTGATGATGCTGAAGCTGAAGTCAAAGCTACTGTCCAACCAGGAAAAGGGATTGTAATCAGGGAACCTGATTAATCATAATTTTAGACTGACTTGGCTCTAGGAGAACTTTGTAGATATTTTACTTTTTTGATGTAACTTATAAACATTGTAATCTTACTTTGCTTATATAATGATGAAATTATTGCTTGCCAACAATTGATATACCTATGTCTCTGAGTTGCATAGTTTCTTATGATATTTCATGTTGAATATTTGTGTATGGTATGCTTAAAATGCTAATGAAGTAATTTGAAATTGCTAAATACATCATGTTTATTTTTTCATTATATATTGGTGTATATCATTGACTATGGGTTATGACTTCTCCAAATATGGGGAGATTGTTGGGTACATTGGAGATTGTGTACCTTATTTAGAGAAGCCTCACCTGACTCAATAATATACATCAAGTTGTATTTGATGGTGTATTGATTTTATTTGTGCAGGCAGAAGAATGAAGAAAATATTCTAAGTACAAAAGTGTCGAGACATTTATAATGTGTCGACATCTTTGAAGGAGCAGCATCGAGATCAGAAGCAAAGTTGTGTCGACACACAGGACATGTGTCGATACATGAAATTTGAGTCGACAATAGTTTTGTCGACACACAGGACTAGTGTCGACATACTTTGATTTAAAGTACTTATATGAGTAGGAGGAGCTATGTCGACACTCAGGACTTGTGTCGACATTAAGAGTTCAAGTCTACAACAACTATGTCGATACTCAGGACTTGTGTCGACATTCAGAGTTCAAGTCTACAATAGCTATGTTGACACTCAGGACTTGTGTCGACATTCAGAGTTCAAGTCTACAACAGCTATATTGACACACAGGACTTTTGTCGACAAACAGAAGTTCGGTCTTCATCAGTTATGCCGACAATCTCTGAAGAGTGTCGACACTATCAAAAGAAGTTTGTCGACATATTCTACAAAGAGAGTGTAGAGACTGGTTGAAGAGCTGTGCCGATAGTTTCTGAAGAGTGTTAACAATATTAAAGGAGTTGTATCAACACATTGTATAAAAGCTGTGTCGACAGTTTCTGAAGTTTGCCGACAACACCAGAGGAAGTATGTCGACACCCGGTTAATTGTGTCGACACATACTTCATCTGTGTCGACACATACTATCCTTATGTCTCGACACATTCAGCTGAGTTGAATAACTCAAGTGCTAGATATCAAGGCAGAAGACTTGATAGCTACCAGGATTATCAAGGCCTCTTGGACATGTTAGAACTGTCAGATGTCAGTCATCCACCGGATTAGCCAGTTGCCTCTGATGTGATCTATAAATAAAGCCGAGCATTCAGATAAAAGGAGAGACACATAGCAAGACAAAAATATTAGAGGGAAGACAAAAAGAAGGAGGATTACTCCAAGAAGAATTCACAGAATTCTATACAATAAGAAGGTTCTGATTCTATATCAGAGAAGGAGACAACATCTCTTTGGATCTTTCCAAGTTTGTTGAATCAAGTCCGCAAGAAAGAAGAAGCTGTTTCTACATCAACTTCTCAAGAAGATTCAACCTAGGTTCTCTCTTTCAAGAAGCTTTGAATAAGCTAAGTAAGATTGAATCTGATTCATTGCTACAATAATCTGAAGGAAGCAGATTAATCAAGATCTGATCAAGATTCCTTCACTCCTCTTTTCTCTCTATCTGGGTGAAGGAAAAAAAGTAATTCTTTATACAATTTCTTTATAGTATCTATTTATAGATCTGAGTGTCGTAATACTATATTTATAAAGGCTGAGGTAGGGCTGTTTGCCTGAGAGAGGAGATTAGGTTCTCTGAGCTGTAGGCCTGGTGATAAGGGCTGAGGTAGGGCTTGATATCCTTAGTGGTAGGAGTGTGGATTCACTCTGAGGTAGGGTTCTTAGGAAGAACCTGAGGTGTAGGACTTGTTAAAGTCGGAGTTGTAGGAACCAGTTTTGGTTCTGAGTTGTAAGATTTGAGGATCTGAGAAGGTGAAAGAAAGTTTGGCCGAATCTAGTGTATTGCTAGATAGGCAAAGGGGGAAAGTTGATGTACCCATCTCTTGGGGAACCACTATAAACCTGTGTGTCTGATGTGATTGATGTGTTTTATGTTGTGATTGCTTTAGAATTTAGTCATACTGTGAAGAATCTATTAACTGCCTAAGAATAAAGAATTGAACCTATTCACCCCCCCCCCCTCTAGGTGTTTAGTCATTCTTAAAACCTATTCTTTCAAGTGGTATCAGAGGGAGGTTACTCAAAATAGACTTAATAGTCTGAGTATTTCTCCAAGGCAGTAATAAGATAGCCAAGATGGGTTCATGTAAAACTCACAAAGAACTTGGATCGAGCTCAATTGAGCCCGAATTCTCCACCTAATGATCTAAAGATCTACCACAGGAGAAAAGGAGAAGGACTAGACCTGCAGGCGAGCTTGGCGGCTTATGAGGTGGTGGTGTGCAATGATCGACAATCTCAGTTCTCCTCCTTGCAGAATTCTCAACTCCTCGACTAAATCAGTGATGTAAACGTTCGTTTTGATTACTTGGAAGATTTTAAAACTGATGGAGGAGTTGTTTTGGATAGTGGGAGAGGCTACACTTGAATAGCGATTAATGGCAATGAAGGGGGGGTGTTCGGCCATGGTGAAGTGGTGCCTTTTCATATGCTGCGTGATGAGTTGTAAATATACCTATATTTTCGTATTTTATTTAAGTCAATTTTGTTTATTTTTGTCTTTTTTATTAGTTTTATTCAATAAATTGCTTATTTTTGTAAATATTATTTCTAACTTAGCTTTTTTTTTATTCCAGAAAAATTCCAGAAAAAGTCAAAATGTTGACTGACACGTCCATGTCACATGACCGACACGCCCGTGTCACGCCCTCGACGATCGCCGACCACAGGTTGCCAGCTCGACGATCGGCAATCATCAAACCGAGCTCGACATGCCCCCAGACACGCCCGTGTCAAAGTGTGACACGGGCGTGACTTAGCCACCTGGCCCGACGTGACACGCGCGACTTTGCGGCCGGACCGCGCCCAGATCGACCTCCCCGACATGCCCCAGTCACACCCGTGACTGACACATGTCACGCCCGTGACCTAGGGCGTGACCGCCACATTTTCAGCCGAAGTCAACTTTCCAGTCAGGTCACCTGATCAGCTCATGTACAGTATCGACACGCCCCCCTATCACGCCCTAGTCACGGGCGTGACCAACCCAAAAATTTGCCTATAAATAAGAGCTTCCAGGAAGCTTTTCTTGTCCACTTTTTGACCACTTTGCTTAGGGGAGGTGCTGCCCATTTGGATTCCATGCTTATGTAAGGAGAATTTCTCCCCCCTCTCTCTCTCTTAGTTTGTATTAGGGTGTTTGCTTTAATAAAATTTGAAATTTTCTCTCTTTCTTAGTATGAAAAATCCATTTGAATGCGCCTACTTAAGCAATTTTTCGTTCATCTTTTTGTGTTTCTTTTATGTTTTCATTTTTATAGCTTTGATAACTTAGTTAGATTTAGGAGATCGGCATTTCTAGCCGTTGTAATGTCCGTTTTATTTTCATAATCCGCACTTGTTTAGGTTTCGCTTTTCCTTTTTTCCTTATTTTTTCATTCTTAAGGGTTTATAAAAACACCTAAAAAAGTGTGATTTTCATTTTCCTTAACTTAGGGTTTTTAGGATTGTAAAACTCATTCGTTTTTTTTAGTTTTATTTTCATTTTTTAGGAGTTTTTATAAAAATATAAGAATGAAAATATAGTCGTTATAATTTTTCGCTCACTTCATTTTAGCTTTTTATTTGTAAAACTTTTAGTCCCTTTAATTTTTATTTCATTTTTTTATGCATTTCTACCGCATTGTAGCGGTAGAAATGCAGTTGTATTAATTTTTCGAGTACTTTCATGTTGCATTTATTTGCAAAACATTTTCGCTTGGTTAATTTTTATTTTCACTTTTTATGCATTTCTACCGCATTCTAGCGGTAGAAATGCAGTCGTTTTAATTTTTCAGCAACTTTGTTTTTCTTATTTTTTTGCAAGTGTGCGTGCGTGTATGAGTTAGGTTTCATTGCTTTATTTCAATTTCTGTAGAGTGCGCGTGTGCGTATGCATTTATTTCCGCCTACTCGTTAAGAGTTAAATGGCACTCTGCTTTCATTTCCCGCCCACTCGTTTGAGTGGGACTTGTTTTTTATTGCTTTTATTTTCTCCTACTCACTTGAGAAGGAAACTTAGGGTGCGTGTGTGTGTGTTTTCATTTATGTAGAGTGTGTGTGTGTGTTTTACTTTCAGGTAGAGTGTGTGCGTGTATGAGATAAATTTACCCCCGCCCACTTATTTGAGCCGGGACTCGCAATTTTATCGCTTTTTCAATTATGTAGAGTGCGTGCATGTAGGAGATAATTTTGACGCTTTATTTATCGCTTTCTTCAATTAAGAAGAGTGTGTGCGTGTGTGCATTTATTTCCGCCTACTCATTTGAGTAGGGCTTGCTTTATTTAATTTTCTTTATGGTTTTGAAGTGTGCGTGAGTGCTTGCATCAATTAACCTTCAATTTATCTAATTGTCCTATTTTTTGTGTTTTCTCTTATAATTGTTCAGTGCTTAATTTAACACTCACGTTTCACCTAAAAACATAAAGCCGTCCCCATACCGATGAGTGGTTAATCTCTATTAGCCTTCGGTATCGAAGAGCATTGGGACAAATAAAATGATTTGAAATAATTAAAGAAATTTATTTTTATTTTAATTTAAGGACTTATGGTTTGCCCCGGGTTAACGACGCATAAGACCACATAATCGATTTGTGGGCTCTATTTCTGTTATCCATACGCAACGCCGAGAGGCCGCACGTATGGACCGATCCCCCTTGGGTAAAGAGAACTGCGTACGCCCCCTCGAAAGAGGAGAAACGTAGTTCTGCCGGATTGGGTTCCCCACCTAATAGCGGGGTTCTTAGCGTAATGCGGGAGTTAAGGGGAATCCTTTGTCGGACTAACGTTCGGTCAAATAGCCTTAGCGCCCAGGTGAGCGATATCCCTAGACCAAGGTGAGCTCATATTCTTGGAACCTCCACGGCCAAGTGCCTTTTATTAATTTAAAAACAAAGTTCAATAATTGTTAAGAATTATTTTAGTCTTAATCCGATTCGATGCCGAGCGTTAACCCGTCATCGAACTAACTTAGTAAAATTCAGCTCTCTTTCTTTCCATTTTAATTAGACTAAAAAATCCCACCTTACTGATAGTAAGATAATAGTGTTCCTGGAAGAGTAGATATAATCAACGCGTCCCCGAGAATAATACGACCTCGGTATTTTCCCGAATACCGAGTACTACTTGCGATAGGTGCACTTGCCTCCTCTCGTCAGAAAACTCGATCTTCTAACCGGGCCGTGGAATCTGACCATTTTGAACCACCCACAGTCGGTCTCTGTTCTGCGGCCATCAAGTTTTTGGCGCCGTTGCCGGGGAACACGGTTGTTATATTGAATTCGGGACTCTATTAATTTTACTTTATTTTCAAATAAAAATTTATACAAAAAAAAATCCTTCCCCCTTTCGTTGTTTTTTTTAGGGTGTATGACCCGTGGACAACCTTCGAGTTCTGAAAATCTTGAATTCGACCCCGAGATCGACCGCTCTCTTGCGCGTATCCGATCTCTCCGTCGAATTCCCTTTTTAGACCCCGCAGAATTTATCGGAGAACCCTCTTCTTCTTCTATGGCCGACCCAAATAATGCCCAGCCGGCCGAGCGTACTATGTCTTACTACGCTCGACCCAACTTGGATGATACGGGGTCGAGTATTGTTCGGCCCGCTGTGGCCAACAATAATTTTGAAATTAAGTCGAGTGTTATTCAAATGATCTAAAATGACGTGCAGTTCGACGGACTGCCGGATGAGGACCCCAATAACCACTTGTCTAATTTTCTTGAGATTTGCGATACTTTTAAAATTAATGGCGTCACTGATGATGCCATTCGTTTGCGCCATTTTCCATTCTTTTAAAATTAATGGCGTCACAGTTGTTCTCTTTTAAAATTAATGGCGTGGTTACTCTCCCTCCCGCGAGGATCCATCACGTCCTGGGCGGAGTTTGCAGAGAAATTCCTTACGAAGTATTTTCCGCCCGCGAAAACTGCAAGATTGCGGGCGGACATATCTTCGTTCGTCCAAAACGACTCCGAGTCTCTTTACGAGACTTGGGAACGCTTTAAGGAGTTTCTCCACCGGTGCCCGCACCACGCTCTGCCAACGTGGTTGCAGGTATAATTTTTTTATAATGGACTGAACAGTCAGACACGTCAAATGATTGACGCGGCTGCCGGGGGCACTCTGAACAATAAGACCCCCGAGGCCGCCCAGGCCCTTTTCGAGGAAATGGCTGTGAATGCCTACCAGTAGAATGTCCCGCGGGCGCGCCCTAAGCAGGCGGGCATTTTTGAAGTGGATGCCACTGCTCAGCTAGCCCTCCAAGTGGAAAGGCTAACTAAGCAGGTGGCAGAGATGTCTGTTGCCTCCTCCACTCCGCCTTGTTTTCTTCCCCCCTCTAACGTCTGCATAGTCGACGAGTTCGTGGACTACATGGGAAATTCGGTGCGTCCCTCCTTTCAAAACAACCCTTATAGTAGCCACTATAATCCGGGTTGGAGGAACCATCCGAATTTCTCCTGGAGCAACCCGAACAACGCGCAGCGTCCCCCTCCCCCTCCTTTTGCGCCAACGTTTCCTTCTCCCCCTCCTATGAAGCCATCCCCGGTGGGGGAAAATTTTAATCGTTATGTCGCGTCCAACGAGTCCAATATCCGGAACATCATCGGATCGCTAAAAAATTTAGAAATCCAGGTTGGACAACTGGCGCGACTTATGTCAGAACGCGCTCTGGGGGCACTGCCAGGGAACACGGAGCCCAATCCAAGGGAAACTGCCAATGCTATAACCCTCCGTAGTGGTAAGGAGGTGGTCGATCCAAAACGGATCGATCCTCAGGTACATATTTCACCTCCGACCCCTCTTCCCTCTTCTTCGATTACGCAACCCTTACCGATTTTTAACGACAAAACTATTTTAAACAAGGCGTTGCCCTACCCGCATAAGTTAGATAACGAGCGAGTGAACGCGCAATATGAAAAATTTATTTTATTACTTGAACAAATTCATATTAATGTTCCTTTTTGCGGGGCTATCTCGCAAATGCCTAAATATGCGAAATTTTTAAAAGAACTACTTTCTAATAAACGCAAACTCGAGGATATTTCGCATATATCTCTTAACGCTGTCTGCTCGGTGGCTCATACTAGTAAATTGCCCTCAAAACAAAATGACCCGGGACAGTTCTCCATCCCGTGCCTTTTTGGCGATGTATTAGTAAAATACGTCTTGGCAGACTTAGGCGCGAGCATTAATTTGATGCCATTCTCGCTCTTCCTGCGTTTAGGTTTGGGTACTCCTGCTCCTACCAATATGCGCATCCAACTAGCGGATCGCTCGGTTAGGTTCCCCATCGGGGTTGTTGAGGATGTCCTTGTCCGAGTAGACAAGTTCACCTTCCCGGTGAACTTCATCATCTTGGACATCGAGGAAGATGCCAACATACCAATAATACTTGGTCGCCCTTTCCTCGCGACCTCACGTGCGTTAATCGATGTAAGTAATGGTCAGCTTCTCCTTCGGGTAGGAGACGACCAAGTTACTTTTTCTATTAACTCCTCAATGGAA
The DNA here is from genome assembly GCA_039513925.1 of Platanthera zijinensis. Taxonomy (NCBI): domain Eukaryota; kingdom Viridiplantae; phylum Streptophyta; class Magnoliopsida; order Asparagales; family Orchidaceae; genus Platanthera; species Platanthera zijinensis. Next base: position 78,345,404 of record CM077081.1, read on the forward strand.
GACTCGTCGCCGAGCGACGATTTCTGCTACTCTTTAGATTCTTTTTATGGAGATTGTTCTTCTCCGGTTTTCGAGTCCGAGTTTTTAAACGAAAATATTTTTTCGCTCGAAAATTATTATTGTGATGAGGACGCGTCTACGGATATGCCTTTTGAACCAATTGGTTCAAAAGACATTAGCACTAAAACCTCACTAGAAGAACCGCCCACCCTAGAACTCAAACCATTACCCGAATCCCTAAAATACGCCTTTTTGGTGAAAAATGATACACTCCCGGTAATCATTTCTTCGTATTTAAGCGATTCGGAGACCTCCGGTTTATTGGAGATTTTGCTTAAATATCGCCACGCAATTGCGTGGCAAATTTCTGACCTAAAGGGGATTAACCCTTCTTTCTGCACTCACAAAATTTTCCTAAACGATAATTGCCGCAAAACCATTCAGCCGCAGCGACGTCTTAACCCAAACATGAAAGACGTCGTGAAAACTGAGATAATCAAATTATTAGATGCGGGGATTATTTATTCCATTTCTGATAGTGCATGGGTTAGTCCCATTCATGTCGTGCCCAAAAAGGGCGGTCTAACCGTAGTGGCGAATGAGCACAACGAGCTCGTCCCAACTCGTACTGTTACGGGTTGGCGTGTGTGCATCGATTATCGCAAACTTAATGATGCCACCCGCAAGGACCATTTTCCACTACCGTTCCTTGACCAGATTCTCGAGCGTCTCTCCGGTCATCCATATTATTGTTTTCTCGACGGTTTATCGGGGTTTTTCCAAATCCCCATTTCCCCCGAGGACCAAGAGAAAACAACTTTTACTTGCCCCTTTGGCACCTTCGCCTACCGAAGGATGCCATTTGGCCTCTGCAATGCGCCAGCTACATTCCAAAGATGTATGCTCGCAATCTTTGGCGAGCTAGTAGAAGATATTATGGAAGTATTTATGGATGACTTTTCTGTATTCGGATGCTCATTCCCGGATTGTCTTCGTAATCTCGATCGTGTCCTCCAGCGATGCGAGGACACGCATCTTGTTTTAAATTGGGAAAAGTGTAACTTTATGGTTCGAGGAGGTTTGGTCCTCGGCCATAAGATTTCGATTAAGGGGATAGAGGTCGATAAGGCCAAAGTAGAAATCATAGAAAAGCTTCCTCAGTCGACAAACATAAAATCCATTAGGAGTTTCTTAGGCCATGCGGGCTTTTATAGGCGCTTCATTCAAGATTTTTCAAAAATAACAAAGCCGCTTACTCACCTCTTGGAAAAGGAATAACCTTTTGTCTTTAGTAGCGATTGCGAGTCTGCTTTTAATTTTATAAAACAAAAACTTATCAATTCTCCAATTCTATTGGCCCCTAATTGGTCCCTTCCGTTCGAAATCATGTGCGACGCTAGTGATATTGCCTTAGGCGCCGTTCTTGGCCAACGCGTAGAAAAACATTTTCATCCTATTTATTACGCTAGCAAGACGCTCACTTCCGCACAAGTGAATTACACGACGACGGAAAAGGAACTCTTAGCCGTCGTTTTCGCTTTCGATAAGTTTCGCTCGTACCTTACGCTATCTAAAGTTATCATTTTCACCGATCACTCCGCCCTTAAGTATTTACTAGCCAAAACCGACGCGAAGCCCCGCCTTCTTCGATGGATTCTCCTCCTACAAGAGTTTGACTTGGAGATCCGGGATAAGAAGGGCGCGGAGAATCTAGCGGCTGACCACCTCTCCCGTTTAGAAAATCCGGGTGCGGAAGCGCTCGTCGAATCTGAAATAAATGACAGATTCCCCGAGGAACGCCTTCTCGCCATTCGTTCGTCTTCGTCATCTTCGCCTTGGTTCGCAGATTTTGCGAACTACTTAGTCGCGCGGGTACTTCCAAAAGATTTTTCAAGTCATCAAAAGAAGAAATTCTTTTCCGACTTGAAAAATTTCTTATGGGATGACCCATTTCTTTTCCGTATCTGCGCGGACCAAGCGGTTCGAAGATGCGTCGCGGGAGTGGAGTGCACACAAATATTGAGGCACTGCCACGAGGGTCCAGCCGGGGGGCACTATCAAGCCAACCGGACTGCTAAGAAGGCGCTAGAGGCGGGCTACTTTTGGCCCACTCTCTTCAAAGACGCGCACAATTTTGTGCGCGCATGCGATAGCTGTCAGCGGTCGGGTAACAACTCACGTCGAGACGAGATGCCCCAAAATATGTTTTTAGAATGCGAAGTCTTCGATTTATGGGGCATAGATTTTGTTGGCCCCCTACCTCCTTCTTATAAAAATTCTTATATTTTAGTGGTGGTCGACTACGTATCACGGTGGGCGGAAGCACAGGCTCTCCCCACCAACGATGCGCGAGTCGTCGTTACATTTCTAAAAAAATTATTTTCTCGCTTCGGAACGCCTCGCGCTATTGTTAGTGATAGGGGAACGCATTTCTATAACGCTCTAATGGCTAAGACGTTAGCTAAATACGGAGTCACGCACAAGCTTGCCACCCCCTACCACCCGCAAACATGTGGCCAAGTTGAGGTAGTAAATCGAGAGATAAAACGCATATTAGAAAAAACTATTTCACTTAATAGGAAAGATTGGTCCGCTAAGCTCGACGACGCGTTATGGGCGTATCGTACGGCGTACAAAACTGCTACCGGTTGTACCCCGTTTCGATTAGTCTATGGCAAAGCATGCCATTTACCCGTAGAACTCGAAGATCGCGCACTTTGGGCATTAAAACTCTTAAACCTCGACTCTAACTTAGCCGCACAGAATAGAAAACTGCAACTAAACGAGCTCGATGAATGGCGTGCGAATGCTTACGAGAGCAATAAGTTCTATAAGGAGCGTTCTAAGTTCTATCACGATCGAAAAATTAAAACCCCCAAAATTTTTTCTCCGGGTGATCTAGTCCTTCTTTACAACTCACGTCTTAGGCTTTTCCCGGGGAAGATAAAATCGCGATGGTTCGGACCCTTCAAGGTTGAAGAGGTTTGGCCATATGGGACCATACTCATCTCCCACCCCGAAAAAGGCACTTTTAAGGTGAACGGTAATCGGTTAAAGTCTTATATAGCGGGCGACCCTGTGATCAGTAGGAGCGAAACCATAACCCTTCTCCATATATAAACCCGCCAATATAGTCAAGCTACGCGACTATAAACAAAGCGCTCCTGGGAGGCACCCCACGTCTATCTTTTTTTTTACGTCTTTATTTATTATGTTTTCTATTTTTCTAATAAATGCAGGGTTTCTAATGGGCTTCCCCGAGAGCAGATCAGGGTCGTTTTCTGCCCCCCTCTTTTTCCTTTTTTTGTACATATACCTGCTATCTTGTTCCTCATGCTTAGCATACAACATTGGGGACAATGTTGGATCTAAGTATGGGGGTGTTTTCGTATTTTCGTACTTTCTTTTTTACTTACAAAAACAAAACAAAGAAAAAAAAAGAAGAAAATTTTTTAAAAAAAAAACAAAACTTCAAAAATAAAAAAATATATATATAAACAAAACTTCAAAATATATATATATATACATAACACAAAAAATTTTGAAGTTTCATTTTTGAAACTTTGACTTATTTTTAACTTTGTCCCCGAGATCCGGCTCATCGAGCCATCCACATAACGAGTCATCTCGCGGCTACCTAGTTTATATTTTTCTAAATATTCTTGTAAATATTTTTTGTAAATAATTTTTATAATTACTTTTTGTAAATATTCTTTCTCTCTCCCTTTTTCCCTCTCATCTTTGTAAATATTTTTTATTTTTTTTTCCCAATTTTTTGTAAATAGAATGAAAATTTCATTAAAAATACAAAAAAAATTCACAAAACATAAAAATACAAAAAATTCACAAAACTTAAAAATCCAAAATATTTTTTTTATTTTCGCATTTTATTTCTTTCTTTTTTGTATGTATATATTAAAGATATAAATACAAAAATAAAAAAAAAGAGCATAACTTCAAAAAAAACAAAAAAAATTTTATGTAAGTTATGAAACAAATAAATCAAACATCTCATTCTTAAGTTTCTTGCTATCCAAAAATTTAGTTTTGAGTTTATTTATATGCGAATTTGATCAATTCTTTGTTCACTATTCGTTTGTTAATTATAGATTGAAAAATCTAAATAGCCGGGGTTAAGTTTTAAAGAATTTATTATACTTTGTTAAAAATAGGGGACTCGCTTTAAGTACTACTTCTAATTTTTCATAGATAGGAGCATGTGTACCATGTTAGAAAATAACGACTATAGAATTCAATTATGCTTGCTTTTAGCTTTCTGAAAAATTGGAACGTACAATTTATAAAGGTTGCTCTCAATTATTTTTCAATTAAAATTCTAGTTCTCTTTTCTCCCCTTACCTATCATAACCTATGTGGTATGATAAAAATATTTCCCCAAAAAGAAAAAAAGATCTTATGTCAATGGGAATAAGATTTCATTCCGTAAACATAGGCACCCAATAAATTAAAAGATTATACATTACGGAGTAAGAGGATAAAATTCATTACTCCAACACATATACATTGGGTTATTTTTATGAAGAAGAAAAAAAAATTTCGTTAAGGAAAATAAGATTTCGTTTTCCTTTAACATCCAAATCAAAAAAATGGAGGTTCGAGAAAAAAAATAATAACCTCGCCTCAAAATCCAAGCATCTTCATAAACCAACATCAACCCCCCTTAGCCAATTTCATGACTCTAGAATTAATTCAAAAATCTTTTTGAGAACATAATTCGTAAATTGCATTATTTCCGATAACACTCCTATATGCTAAAGTTCGTATAACTCCAAACTATTTTCTGTTAATCTAACCAATATAATTATTGCTTTCTATTTGATTACATCAAGAAGTCTTTTGGCCAAAACCTTTGCCCTGTTTAAATCATCTAAATGATTTTAGGACTTAAGTCTTATACCCCGTATATTTTATTTGATCTCTTATAATTAATTTAGCGGTAGCAGAACTTAGGGTTTTTTATTTTTCCTTATAAGTTCACCTCAAACTTTTGCTCTGGAATAGCAAAAGCTTAAGTATGGGGGTATTTGATGAGTTGTAAATATACCTATATTTTCGTATTTTATTTAAGTCAATTTTGTTTATTTTTGTCTTTTTTATTAGTTTTATTCAATAAATTGCTTATTTTTGTAAATATTATTTCTAACTTAGCTTTATTTTTTATTCCAGAAAAATTCAGAAAAATTCCAGAAAAAGTCAAAATGTTGACTGACACGCCCGTATCACATGACCGACACGCCCGTGTCACGCCCTCGACGATCGCCGACCACAGGTTGTCAGCTCGACGATCGACAATCATCAAACCGAGCTCGACACGCCCCCAGACACGCCCGTGTCAAAGTGTGACACGGGCGTGACTTAGCCACCTGGCCCAACGTGACACGCGCGACATTGCGGCCGGACCCCGCCCAGATCGACCTCCCCGACATGCCCCAGTCACGCCCGTGACTGACACATGTCAAGCCCGTGACCTAGGGCGTGACCGCCACGTTTTCAGCCGAAGTCAACTTTCCAGTCAAGTCACCCGATCAGCTCATGTACAGTATCGACACGCCCCCTGTCACGCCCTAGTCACGGGCGTGACAAACCCAAAAATTTGCCTATAAATAAGAGCTTCCAGGAAGCTTTTCTTGTCCACTTTTTGACCACTTTGCTTAGGGGAGGTGCTGCCCATTTGGATTCCATGCTTATGTAAGGAGAATTTCTCCCCCCTCTCTCTCTCTTAGTTTGTATTAGGGTGTTTGCTTTAATAAAATTTGAAATTTTCTCTCTTCCTTAGTATGAAAAATCCATTTGAATGCGCCTACTTAAGCAATTTTTTGTTCATCTTTTTGTGTTTCTTTTATGTTTTCATTTTTATAGCTTTGATAACTTAGTTAGATTTAGGAGTTATCGGCATTTCTAGCCGTTGTAATGTCCGTTTTATTTTCATAATCCGCACTTGTTTAGGTTTAGCTTTTCATTTTTTCCTTATTTTTTCATTCTTAAGGGTTTATAAAAACACCTAAAAAAGTGTGATTTTCATTTTCCTTAACTTAGGGTTTTTAGGATTGTAAAACTTTTTCGTTTTTTTTGGTTTTATTTTCACTTTTTAGGAGTTTTTATAAAAATATAAGAATGAAAATATAGTCGTTATAATTTTTCGCTCACTTCATTTTAGCTTTTTATTTGTAAAACTTTTAGTCCCTTTAATTTTTATTTCATCTTTTTATGCATTTTTACCGCATTCTAGCGGTAGAAATGCAGTTGTATTAATTTTTCAAATACTTTCATGTTGCGTTTATTTGCAAAACATTTTCGCTCGGTTAATTTTTATTTTCACTTTTTATGCATTTCTACCGCATTCTAGCGGTAGAAATGCAGTCGTTTTAATTTTTCAGCAACTTTGTTTTTCTTATTTTTTTGCAAGTGTGCGTGCGTGTATGAGTTAGGTTTCATTGCTTTATTTCAATTTCTGTAGAGTGCGCGTGTGCGTATGCATTTATTTCCGCCTACTCGTTAAGAGTTAAATGGCGCTCTGCTTTCATTTCCCGCCCACTCGTTTGAGTGGGACTTGTTTTTTATTGCTTTTATTTTCTCCTACTCACTTGAGAAGGAAACTTAGGGTGCGTGTGTGTGTGTTTTCATTTATGTAGAGTGTGTGTGTGTGTTTTACTTTCAAGTAGAGTGTGTGCGTGTATGAGATAAATTTACCCCCACCCACTCATTTGAGCCGGGACTCGCAATTTTATCGCTTTTTCAATTATGTAGAGTGCGTGCGTGTAGGAGATAATTTTGATGCTTTATTTATCGCTTTCTTCAATTAAGAAGAGTGTGTGCGTGTGTGCATTTATTTCTGCCTACTCATTTGAGTAGGGCTTGCTTTATTTAATTTTCTTTATGGTTTTGAAGTGTGCGTGAGTGCCTGCATCAATTAGCCTTCAATTTATCTAATTGTCCTATTTTTTGTGTTTTCTCTTATAATTGTTCAGTGCTTAATTTAACACTCACATTTCACCTAAAAACATAAAGCCGTCCCCATACCGATGAGTGGCTAATCTCTATTAGCCTTCGGCATCGAAGAGCATTGGGACAAATAAAATGATTTGAAATAATTAAAGAACTTTATTTTTATTTTAATTTAAGGACTTATGGTTTGCCCCGGGTTAACGATGCATAGGACCACATAATCGATTTGTGGGCTCTATTTCCGTTATCCATACGCAACGCCGAGAGGCCGCACGTATGGACTGATCCCCCTTGGGTAAAGAGAACTGCGTACGCCCCCTCGAAAGAGGAGAAACGTAGTTCTGCCGGATTGGGTTCCCCACCCAATAGTGGGGTTCTTAGCGTAATGCGGGAGTTAAGGGGAATCCTTCGTCGGACTAACGTTCGGTCAAATAGCCTTAGCGCCCAGGTGAGCGATATCCCTAGACCAAGGTGAGCTCATGTTCTTGGAACCTCCACGGCCAAGTGCCTTTTATTAATTTAAAAACAAAGTTCAATAATTGTTAAGAATTATTTTAGTCTTAATCCGATTCGATGCCGAGCGTTAACCCGTCATCGAACTAACTTAGTAAAATTCAGCTATCTTTCTTTCCATTTTAATTAGACTAAAAAATCCCACCTTACTGATAGTAAGATAATAGTGTTCCTGGAAGAGTAGATATAATCAACGCGTCCCCGAGAATAATACGACCTCGGTATTTTCCCGAATACCGAGTACTACTTGCGATAGGTGCACTTGCCTCCTCTCGTTAGAAAACTCGATCTTCTAACCGGCCCGCGGAATCTGACCATTTTGAACCACCCACAGTCGGTCTCTATTCCGCGACCATCACCGGGATGGCAGGAATTGATGGCAAACTCCTCCCAAAGGTCAGGGTAGATGAATGGAGGCTTAGGGGGGAAGAATGGGGACGCCTCTTTGCATTCTCCATTATTCTCCCCTCTTTCTCTCTCCTCCCTTAAATGAAAACTCCACCTTATCTCTCCCAATAATCACCTCCAGAAATTGTGTAGTATTCTAGCTGATTTCTACTTGCTCTACCTAATGGGCCATCCTAATTGGTCCTAGACCATTTGGATAGAGTTGGTTTTGGCTTCCATCCCCATTTTGGGCTTGGTTTGACCAGTGTTGACTTGAGGGTGTTTACTTGGTCAAATGAGTGGGTGGACTGGTCAACTAGGAGTCTTGAGTCCCTTTCCACCACCACCCAAATCCATTAGTGACTTGGTGCCCTTCACTTAGGTCAAATTAGGGCAATTTGACCTAACTAGGGTAAGGGTTGACTCTGGTATATTTCACCACTTGGTTGACCCCTAATGTGTTATTTGGGCTTTCAAGGGTCTCTATGGAGTTGAGAATGACATGGTGGGGTCAAGAGGTCATGTTGGGAGTCATTGGCCAAACCTAGCTTAGGTGTCTAGAAACTACTATTTGTAGACCAAAGTGCTTTCACCTATTTTTCTTAGGCACCCATGGCCCTCCTAGTCTTCTTAAAGCTTTGTTATGAACTAGTCATGACAAAAATCCTCCTAGAAGTCTTGTTGTTTGTGGGATGTTACAAATTCCAATATATAAAAATAAAAATTTCGTCCCCGAAATTAAGATTAGGCCAACGGGGTTTGCACAAAAAATTAAAGAATATAAAATCTTGGGCAATTAAGGTTATACCTATCATGAAGAGTTCTGTATACTTCTGCTACATAAGGTCCAAAGGCTCCCAAGTATGCTCCTCCCGTCCTTGATTCGACCACAGAACCTTGACTAGGGGGACCTTCTTCCATCGTAAGACTCGTACCTCCGTATCATCTATCCTGATTGGATTCAAGTAAACTGATCGGTCGGATGCCATTGGGCAAGCCATGGTGGAAATCCGCTGCTCTGGATATAGGAGAGCCCTCCTATGGGAAGAGATATGGAAGACATCATGTAAGCCGGATAGCTCGGGCTGTAGCTCAAGTCTATAGGCCAAGGGGCCGATCCTTTCTAGAATCCTGTAGGGCCTCATATTTCTTGGACTGAGCTTCATTCTCCTGCTAACTCACGAGACTCCATGCATAAGGCATATCTTCAAAAATACCTGGTCACCAATCTGAAATTCTACTTGACGATGTTGCGCATCATAATATTTTTCCTATCTACCTTGGGCCTACATCATCCTGTCCTGAATCAATCGCACATGAGCATTTATGTCTTCCACAAACTCGGAGCCAAGCGCCTTTGGATCCTCATCCTGAATCTAAGATATCATCCTTCCTGATTGGAATAAATTGGGAAACCTTCATTAGTCTGTCAATGATCACCCAGATCGAATCATTTCCTGCATGGGAATGAGGGAGTCCATGTATAAAGACCATCGCTATATCCTTGAACTTACACTCTAGCACCGGTAGTGGTTGCAGCAATCCCGCAGGGCTTTTTCATTCAGCCTTCACAAATCGACAAATCTCATAGTGCGTCACAAAGTAGGTGATATCCTTCTTCATACCTGGCAAGTACATGGTCCTCTTCAGATCGGCTGTGATCTTTGTGATTTCAGGGTGCGCTGAGTACCTACTTGTGTGTGCCTCAGTCAAAATATCTTCCCGTTGCTAGCCTCCCGATGGTATATATACTCTTCCTATGAAACATAGTAGTCCATCTTTCATCGTGTACTTCCCAGCCATGCCTGCCTCTAATGCTCTGAATATTGTCTCTAGTTTGACATCCTGCCTCTGCCCATCCCTGATGCGGTCCTGAATGTCACTGGTAGTGCCCATCGCTACTAAATACTCCTTGTAGAGTTTGGGATCTACCTTGGACACTAAGGAGATCTGCATTCCCTCCAACATCCGAACCAGCTCCCTGGACATCATATGGGGTCCAACTCCTTTTGTGGTATCTCTCCTTCTAAGAGCATCTACTACCACATTCGCCTTTCCTGGGTTGTAATTCATCGTGTACTGATAATCAAATAAGAAAATCTACTCATTGTCTCTAGCGCATGTTTAGCTCCTTTTGCGTGTACACATACTTAAGAGTTTTGTGATCGAAAAAGAAATCACAATGTATCCCATAGAGGTAAAACCGCCAGATCTTCAACGCAAAGATTATCGCCCCCAACTTTGAATCATGTACCGGGTAATTTTACTCGTGCTTCTTCAACTATTGGGAGGCATAGGATATCACGTGTCCGTGCTGCATCAGGACAACACCCATTCCATGGTAGGATGTGTCTATATAGATATGAAATCCTTACGTTCTAGAGGGAAGGGCAACGATAGGAGTCAAGGTAAGCCAGCCTTTTAGCTCCTGGAAGCCAGACTCGCACTACGGTGTCATACAAAGGGTGGTATGCTTCTTTGTCAATGAGGTAAGTGGGAAGTCAATCCAAGAAAATCCCTCTATAAACTTCTGATAGTATCCGGTGAGTCCTAGAAAACTCCATATATCGGATGCCATCTTTAGTGGTGGCCAATCTCGTATTGCTTGGATCTTTACCGGATCCACAGCTAGCCCTATTCCACTGATAACATGACATAAAAAGGCCACCTCCTTTAATCAGAATTGGCATTTAATGAACTTTGCAGTTCCCAGAATTTTCCAATGTTAGTTCCAAATGTCGTGCATGGTCCTCCTCTATCCTTGAATAGATAAGGATGCCATCTATAAATATGATGACGAAAACATCTAGATAGGCTTCGAATACCTAGTTTATCAGGATCATGAATGCATAAGGTTCATTCGTGAGGTCGAATGGCATCACGGTGAAATCATATAGACCATACCAGCTACTGAATACGGTCTTCGGGATGTCCTCCTCCTGGATCAGGAGCTGATAATATCTAGACCTCAAGCCTAACTTTGAGAACTAGTGAGCTCCTTCCAGCTGATCAAAAATCTCGTCTATTCTTAGTAAAAGGTACGTGTTTCGTATCGTCAACCTGTTCAACCCTCTATAGTCTATGCATAATCTGAGAGTCCCATCCTTCTTCTTTACAAATAATACTGGGGCTCCACATGGCGAGGAGCTTGGTCTAATGAACCCAGCCTTGATCAACTCCTGCAACTGACTCCGGAATTCCACTAACTCCTTAGGGGTCATCCGATATTGAGCTCTAGATACTGGCTTAGCCCCTAACATAATCTGGATCTGTAAGTCCTTCTCACGGTATTGTGGCAACCCTGGTAGCTTCTCTAGAAAAACTTTAATGAATTCCTGTACCACCGGGATGTTGGAGATAACACTCTCTTCCTCAGTCATCTCAAATAACACCATGTAAACCTCGTCCCACTGTAGATGGGCCTTGAAGGCCTGGATAGATGAAAGTAGACAACGAGAAACCCGGATAGTACCCTTGAAGGTTGCATAGGAGTTGCCATATCTCAGTATGACCTTCCTTGCCTGGCAATCAATCTGTGCATGGTTCCAGGTGAGCCACATCATTCCCAAAACAAGATCAAAGTCTGGCAACTCCAAGATCGTCGTCGGAGCCTCCAATGTTAATCTTTGTTGGTCACCTCCAGGAGACATTTTGCAGTGGATAGGATCTCCCTCCCATTGGGAAGACCCTCCTAGTGGCTCCCATAAAGTGTTGGACCTCATCCAAGTCCTTGACATAATCTTCTGCGATGAAGTTATGAGATGCCCCCCGTGTCGAATAAGGTATGGGCAGGCTTTCCACATGCCATTACTATCCCTAAGATTATTAAACGATCTTAGGTGGCTTGTCGTAAAGCTTTATTTCTTAGCACTACTAGTTTGATATTAGTTCTACTATTTAAGGAAAAGAAGGCAAGAAGTTGAAATTGCTAGCATACCTGCTATATACCTATCCGGATTCCAGGGTTGAGCAAGAACCAAAGCATACATTTGATCTCTGTTCGGCCTACGGTCGCCACCTTGGAACCCACGTCCCTGACCACCTCCCCGACCCCTAAATTGTCGTACTAGTGGGACAACCTGAGGTGCTGGGAGTGGTGCTTGTCTTCTGGGGATGTTAATCAGAATATGTTCAGGTTGGTGACAGTGATAACACACCGGCGGGGAGGTGCACCATCCTCTGTCCTTGGCATCTCATGGACTTTTAATGGATGAGGGGCTAATACCTCTGAACCCTTCTGTTCCTGTCTATGATTCGGGCGGGGTTGATCCCCATTTATCTTATCCCTCTGCTGTTCCCTCTGGCCACTAACAACTATGTCGTCTGCCAGTCTTTTCCCCTGTCTCAAACCGTAAGCTAGTCTGTCTCTAACTTCTTGTCCATCTCAAGGATCCAGGCTAGGCTACCATCATAGATGAAAAGGAGTGCCTACCTCAGGTCATCTCTGAGGCCCTTGTAGAACCTCTTTGCATAGCCGGCATCATCTAACTGGTATGAATTATTGAAGCAAGCTAAGTGGGTAAACTTCCGGTAGTACTCCAAAATTGATATACTGCCCTGCCTCAACAACAAGAACCATCCTCTAGCTCTTCCCTCGCAGTCTATGGCACAAAATACTCCAAAAATATTGTCTTGAACTCATCCTAGGTGATGTATGCACCCTCAAATCCTGCATAAGTGGTGCCTAAAATAGAATTCCACCACCTCTTGGCGTGGGACTCCAGACATGAAACTATTAAGGATACAGCCTATCAGTTGGGCATCATATCCCAACCAACATCTCGTAGATGATGTCCAGCCATTCCTCTATCAGTATGGCTGACTCCGTCCCCAAATATGATGGTGGGGAGAGTCCTCAAAAGACGCTCAACCAATTTTCCCCGGGATTTGATTGAGGAGCCGGAGCCTGCTGTGTCCTAAAAGCCTCCAAGATGGTTGTCAGTGTCTATCGCATCTCCGATTGCTAGAACGGAGTAGGAACTGGTAGAGGTGGAATAATATTCTAAACTGGAGGTGTTCCCTATTCAAAGGACATAACTAGTTATAAACTTCAGAGGGGGGGGGGGGGTCACTTATAAGTTGGTTGACTTGAATCAAGTCAGGAGTGGACAGTTGCATGTGATTCTCTATATGGTCACACCATAGCATCCGCTGCTTAGTTTGTCCCCAAACTAAACTCGAGCGGGGGTGTCCCAGGGTTTGTGGACTTCTTTCTTCGAGTTGAGGTTTTCCTCTGATACCAGTTATAAGACACCATTTTTCGGGTCTTATGTCCAGAACCACCGCTTTGTGGTGACAACAAATCTTGAGGAGATCATCGCCACAAATAGCCGATTCTGCTAGCAAGAACTCAATCATATATCACAGAAGAAAAGAAGTAAACATATATATATGAATCAAGTCCACAATCATAATGCATAATAATAAGGTCCACTTAAATTCAAAAGTTGAAAGGAAAGATCAAGGGGCTCCTGCCCAGTACATATAGTCCTCACTACATAATGCTTGTAGAAGTAAAGCTACTAGTCACTCACCGATCCCATGACTGCTGGTGCTGCTAACACTCTTGGGTTAGGCTAGTTCACCTCCTTCTGGACATTCTGGTTCCCCTAGTGCTGCACCCTATCTCCTAGCTGGAGTCGCTTGTGTTATGCCCATCAGGCAGTTAGTTTAAACAAAGTCTTTGTCCCCCTCCCATCACCTGCGACACCTATGCACTGTGCGAGGGAGGAAGGAAAGGAAGGTACTGAAATTGGAGAGTAAGCAAAAGTAGGTGACAGTGGCCCTATCTAACATATACTAAACGTATCTACCACAGTAATAATGGGTATATGAAAGAACAGGAAGTAAAAGTAGCAATATGATAGAAGCAGTAGAATAAAGTAAAGGTAGAACATATGACTATCATCACAGAGAAAGTAACCTTAGCTTATAAGAATGTGTTAGTGTTACCATTGTGTTCTTGAAGTGATCAAGTATGTAGCCTCACTGCCAATGCAGTTTGATCCTATCATGGTCGCACATAAGAATGTTTGGAGAAATTTGGAGATTGGCTTAGTATGATTTGCTCATATGATGTGTTGAAAAGACTTAGCTCAACCAGGATTTGGAAGCGCCGAGTGCGTTGAGACCACTCAACACTTTCGTTGAGTCAAGTGTTGACTCGTCAAATGATGGAGTTGAGTGTGTTGAGTTTGCTCAACGATTCGTCGAGTCAAAGAGTTGATTCATCGAGTATGGCACTTAGGCGTTGAGTGTACGTGTTGAGCATACTCGATGATTCGTTTAGTCAAAGAGTTGATTCGATGAATCGGAGTCTCAGGCATTGAGTGTGTTGAGCCAACTCAAGGCCTTTTTCGAGTTAAATGTTGATCGATAAATCTGGCACCTTGGCATTGAGTGCATTGAGTCCACTCATTGCCTTCGTCGAGTCAAATGTTGATTCGACGGGTTTGGCGCTGAAAGCATTAAGGCATTGAGTTCACTCAACTCCATTCATTGAATATCATACAGATACTCGATGATTCGTTGAGTATAGTTTGGATACTAGACGATTCATCGTATATGTCATTGATACTCGACGATTCGTCGAGACAAGGGTTGTTTGGTAGAAAATGCTAGATTCTTAGTCCCGGGTCTGCGAATAGCGATGAGAGCTGTTCTATTTATTCCTTGGGTATAAATAGAAGGTTTTAGGGTTTCAATATAACTGTTCATTTTATTTAAGCATACGAGTCGCACCGTGCAAAAGACCCGAGACCTAAAGGCCGACAGAAGTTGTTCCGCCTCCGCCGATCATGTGCTGGTGCTTAGCCTTATTCCAGCGACTGTCGCCGCTGCCTCTTCTGTAATGGATCTAGCAGCTCGTGAAGGCACAGAGCTTTCTCTCACAACCTAGATCTTGTGTGACAAGATTCTACGGGTTCTTCCATTCGTGTGGAATTCCTGTAGATGTGCGGACAATATTCTGCACTAGGAACTATAGCCGCTAAGTGATCAGTTTATCTCCTGGAGAATCTAGGTTGAGTATAGACTAGATCCCCTAGAGGTAAAATTTTATTTACTACTCTTTACCTCTTAATTAATGTTCATCGCTAGATCCGAACTCTTTTGGGTTTTCTTTTCTTTATTTCTGTTGCATGCGTGCACAAGTGTTGTGAATTCCTAGCAAAACCCCAACAGAATGCTCATACAAATTTATAAGGGATCATATTGCAAGGCCTAATGTATAAAAGATCCCATACTATTGGGTCCATTACCCATAATGTACTAGATTTGAAGAAGTCAACCATATCATTGGCATACACAAAGTTTTATTTAATGTATGCTTAAGTTCATGCATGCAGGTTAGTCCTTATGACATTGATAGGACAGGTATTCCAAGTGATGTTATAGGTGGTCACAAAGTAAAGATGTGGAGGGACAGAAATCTGTCTAAGTCTACAGGAGGAGTTAAGTGAAGCCAGTTCACTCAACACCACATGCAAGGGAAGATGCTAGATAGGCTGGAAATTGCATGTCCGCGGGCATTGAGTGAAGCTAGTTCACTCAATGCCAGATGCCAAAAGCACTGAATAGAGTTGTGGACAGTGAAAGTGAAGGGATAGATACAACTCTAGAGGGGGGGTGAATAGAGTTATCAAATTTTGCACTAGACAAAACTTAATGGTCTACCCAACTCCCTTGGAGTGAAATGCGGAATGAAAAGATTATAGATATAGAAATAACCCTAAAGCCTAACACAAGTATTGTGCACAAACTCAAGCTAACTGTAATTACAGTTAAGGCTTGGAAAACCTAATCAGCAACTAGCAAACCTAGTTATATCTATTCACAGCCACAATGCAGGAATTAAACAAGGCAATCCAGACGATACAAGGAATTTATAGTGGTTCCCCAAACAACTTGGGTACGTCCACTCTTCTACCAACAAGGTAGGAATCCACTCAGGTTTTTGATCAGGTGCCCTGCCACCAACAGGATCTGCTTCAAGTAGATCCAGAAACCCTTTAGACTTTTGATCAGGTGTCTAAAAACCGAACACAGGTTTTTGATCAGGTGCCCTGCCACCAAGGGATACTTTTGAAGGGAGTAATAACCCTGTACAGGAGGGGGAAAGAAGGTTAAGATGTCTTCTCTATTTTACAATAGATTAGAGAAGCACAAAGACTTGCACTGAGCTAGAAAGCTCTAAAGAATCAAGGCTCCCCCTGGCTCAAAAATGTCCAGGTGAAGTCTTGCTTCAGTGCAGAATACTCTTCAGAAAGATCTGAAGGAAAAACTACAAGAAGATAATAAATAATAAAATTAGAAATCTTCTAGCAGCTATCTTCTTCTTCTTCTTCTTCAAAAGAACTCTGAGTCTGAACTTCCTGGAAGCAGGAGAACTCAGGTTGAAGAAGAGCAGAAGAGCTTAACACTTTTCAGATGAATGGAAATTGTTGAGAGCAGAAAACTTGGTCTTGATGAAGGCTTGAATGCTTAAATGAATAACTGGTTAGCTAGCTCTAATCCTTCTCCAAAAGAATCCTTTTATAGCAGCAACAAGCAACGGCTCTCTTCAATTTGAACTGTTTGTCTTCTTCTGAAACTTGAGACCTGGGCTGCAAATATCAAAAAGACAAACAATCTCTGCAGCAAAAACATTCTCTAAAAGGGATAAACCTTCTTCAAGGAAGCTGCCGGAAGCAATCTTATAATACAGGTACTAAATAAAATCACATCAGAGATAAACTCTTTATAGCAAAAGAAAGACTTTTCAGTCTAACGGCTATAAAGGACTGACAACAGATAAAGTAAAATATAATGTCAGCTAATAAGACAAACAACTTTATCTGAAAAGATTTGACTCAGGCAAAAGGGATGGAGCAGATATTGCCTGGAAATATTATCATAAAACAACTGAAATAACAAGCCAGATAATGTATTAATTAATTAAATATAATAAATAAATACAAAATAAAAAGGCAGACAGAAAACGTCGAACGACCTTCGGAGATCGTCGACCGACGCACGGAGATCGTCGACCTATCGGGCAGATAGTCGAACGATCCAGATAGTCGAACTATCAAAGGAGATAGTCGAACTATCACAACAGATAGTCGAACTATCAGAAGATAGTCGAGCTATCAGATAGTCGACCTACCAACAGATAGTTGAACTATCAAAGCAAAACCGATAGTCGACCTATCAACAGATAGTCGAACTATCAGAACAGAAACAAATAGTCGACCTATCAACAGATAGTCGAACTATCAGAAGAAAGCAGATAGTTGATCTATCAACAGATAGTCGAGCTATCAAACAACGCAGATAGTCGACCTATCAAACAGATAGTCAAGCTATCAGATAGTTGAACTATCCAAGCAGATAGTCGAACTATCAAAGCACACAGATAGTCGAACTATCAACCGATAGTCGAACTATCCTCACAGACTGAAAGTCGAACAACTGATAGACGATCGTCGAACAGTTAGTCGACGATAGTCGAGCGGCGTTCGACTATAGTCGAACGAAAAACTACTTAACCAAATTCTTTATCTAGAAAAGCGGGGACTCCACAGCTAGACCACTAACCATTGACCATAGATATTTCTTGGGTCAAGGGACAAAAAGAGAAGACTAAACTCAAATCAAACTAGGGTACCAACAATCTCCCCCTATTTGAGTTAAGTCTCTCAAAAACTAAAACATAGAACTAGCTATAGAGCAATAAAATTAATACAGGAAATAGATAAATAATTAACAGCCAATCAGATAAATAACAATAGTCAAACAAAACTAAGGATCTACAGAGTCTGGCTTAGGGTCAGAAGAGCTAGGAACAAAGGAAACTTTCCGCAAAGGATCAAAGGCCTCTTTCTTAGACATCTTCAAGTCTTGCATGCCAATAATCTTTAATTCTGCAACCCTTGGAACAACTGCTTCTGGGTGCTTTTCCATATATTTAGAAGGATCAAAAACTTCAGGACTAACCTGGAACTTTTCGAACTCCTTCTTTCTGAATGTAGACATTGTGGTTAATCCAGTAGTGTCCTTTCCTTCAGCTTTTGCTTTCCTGATTTGAGCTGCTCCAACCAATTCGAGAAAACGAGCCATCCTAATGTTAGGATCAAGCTCAGGACTTTCATAAACAATCTCAGAAGGAGTATCATCTGGTTCTTTATCTTGATTAACTTTTGAAACAACTTTTTCAGAATGCACTAGCATTGGAGATGAAACCCTTTTCTTTGGAGAAGGAGGAGGAGGAGGGGAAAAAGTTGGTCTTTGATACACAACCTCCTTCACTTGTTCTCTCACTGTATCAGTTCTTTGATAGCCAGAATATGATTTACCTTGAAAACCTTGAGAGCTTTTCCTTGAAGAAGACTGAGAAGGAGCAGATTTTGCTGACGGAGCAGAAGGATTAGCAGAAAGGTTGCCAGAGGCTCCTGCACTGGGAGGTGGAGGAGGAGGACCTCTGGGATTCCATCTAGGGGTAGGACTATCATATCTCTTAGATCTCTTTCTCTCTTTTTGCTGGTTCTTGGAGAACCACATCCAATGTTGAAACTCTTTTGACTTGGGGTCAATTCCTTTCAGAATATAATATGGAGTGTCATTATCACGATTGAGAGGAGGAGGAGCAACAGCTTTTCTTTTCTTCTGTGCAGCTTTCTTTTTCTTTGAATTCTCAGATAAATCTGAATCCTCTTCATCTTCAGAGTGAGATGAGGGAGGATTGTCATATGGGTCATAGGCTTCAGAAACAGCCTTTTCCTTTAAAGCAGCTTTCTCCTTTTCTTCTTCTATGGCATCCTGAGCCAGAAGGGAATCCAGGTCAAGTCCTGGGGAATCATCCCAAACAGTTGATTTTTCAACTTGTAAATCCTTTTCTTTTTCTTCTAACAAAGATTGTACTCTTTGATTCCAAGCATCTCTTGCTTTCTCTTTGATTTCATCTTGATTTTCAGACATATCTTCTATATCATCTAAAAAGGAATCCAGTTCTGGATCTACTTGAACATCAGGAACATCTGGAGCAGCTTCTGAAACAACTACTATAACCTGAGCAGCTATATCTTCTTTAATATAATCTTCATACTTTACCAACTCCCAGGATTCATCTAGATAGGATGTAATAATGCCTTCTAGGAGACGGGCAACCAAGGGAGTGGTGAGATCTTCTAAACAAACTTTTACAGCAAATTCAGATAGCATAACTGCATCAGATATTTCTTTGTCAGATAACACTGAAACTGATTCATCATGAGCTGGAGCAGTCTCTTCTTGAACTGTCATTACTACATCTGTTACTGCTGGAAGATCTGCTGGAAGGGAGGAGGCTGGAAGCTCTGAGACTGGAAGCTCTGAGACATCTTCATAGAACATCTCCCCCTACCTGATTTCAGTGGAAACTAAAACCAGGCCCCTGGAAGAAGAGGGCTCAGCAGATTTAGAGAGGGATTGGATGGTAGCAGTCAAAGTAGCAATAGAGGAGGCAAGTGGAGCAATTGCCTCTTCAATCATGATTTTGATTGAAGGGGTAATCAACTCCAAAATGCTGGATATGAATGCTGGGGTGACTTTAAAGGAATGTGGGGGAACTGTAGATGATGGAAGATCAACAGGAGGAATGTATTCCTATTGAACTGGAGAACGAACAGGAGATGGAGAATGATGTGGAGAATGAACTGGAGAACGAATAGGGGACTGAAGAGGTGTTGGAGTTCTCTCAGATCCTATCAAATCAAAACTAGGAGCAGATATCCTAGCTAGATGAGAAGGAATAGGAGATGCAGGAGGAGAGGGAAGAACAACCGTGGTTGTTTCTCGAACAGGAGAAGCAGGAAGTCGTACTTCAACTGAAGTTGATGGAACTTCAACTGAAGCAGACTGCATAGCAGAAGAAGATAAGGAAGGGAAAGATGAGCTGAGCCAGCTTCTTGAGGGTGAGGAGCGACTGAATCAGTCCTAGTGCTCTCTGATGTCGCTGGAGCAACCCCTGTGAGAGCGGGCTTCACAAATGTCCTCTTCCACTTGGAGAACAAATTCGGATCCATCTTCTTACTCGCATTTATGGTTGTTGCAACGGAGACCAGCAGCTGAGGATACTTTTCCTTCAGGAAAATTCCAATAACCCTGCCTAGGGTAACCTCTTTCTTACTGTTCTTTTTCCTTATCAGATCGAACATTACTCCTGCCCAATCAATCCTTTTCTGATTAACAATTGCACACATCAGTGCAAATTGTTGCCTTGTAATGTTGTCATGGGCGGAGTGCTTTCCAAGAAGCACTTTTCCAACTAACTCAGCAAGAAATTTAATCTTAAATGGGAAATTGACCTTGAGCAGCTTCGTGGGAATGCCCTCCGTATGTCCCAGCTCAGTAAGCATTCTTCCAAACTCTTGAGCATCTTGCTCATATTCTTCTTCACCATTTATCAAGCCAAATACATCAGTCAAGACGGCTGGAGTTAAAGTTACCTCTTCTCCGCCAATAGTGCCAGTCATCGAATCGTCAGAGGAGGACGAAGTGAAATCCAATTCCTTAATCTCTGGAACATTTAACTTTATCCTTGTAGACATTAATCTTTCTAGACCTTGATCTCGGCATAACTGAAGAATTTCCACAACCCCTGCTTTACAGCAACTGAATGCGTCAAAATCGACGCTGAAACCTGCATCAAACTTTACAACAGCTAGCACTGCTGGAGAAATCGCCATTGAAGGAGCTGGAGAAGACGGAAGACGACGAGGGAGACGAAGCGGCAGAAAATCGCAAGCGGGAAGATAGAATGCGAAAAGTCACGCTCCGTCGACGATAAAACAAAAGATCTTTTAACCTAGGTCGACTATCGGCTTTATATTAGACCGGAGATAGTCGATCTATTAAAAAGATACTGAACCCGATGGTCGAACGGCCGTTCGACGATCGGTCCAGAAGCAGAGTAGTCGATCAAGCGTTCGACTACTTCTGGCTTCTCAAACAACACGCTGTCGTCATTCAGAGATCGACGATAAGCTCGACTTGTTCGACGATGGTCGAACGCCGGTCGACGATCTTCAAACAGATAAGCTATCATTAACCAGAGGTCGACGATAGGCTTGATCCGTTCGACGATCTTCGATCATCGTTCGACGATCTTCAAGCAGGTTTCAACATTGGCAGATATAGTCACACTTAGTCTCGTCCATTGATCATGCCTAGTTGAACTAAAAAGAACAGATGCTTCTGTTCATCTAAGGGCTTGGTGAATATATCACCTCTCTGAAACTCAGTGGATATGAACTCAAGACAAATCTTGTTCTTTTCCACACAATCTCTCAGGAAATGGTGCCGAATCTCAATGTGCTTCGTTCTAGAGTGGTGCACTGGATTTTGTGCAATTGAGATAGCACTGGTACTGTCACACATGATTTTGGTGTTCTTGTGTGAGTAACCATAATCCACAAGCTGGTTTTGAATCCACATGATATGTGAACAACAACTAGCAGCTGCTATATATTCAGCCTCTGTAGTTGAAGTTGAGACAGAAGCCTGCTTCTTACAGAACCAAGAGACCAATCTCTCTCCCAGGAACTGACAAGTTCCTGAGGTGCTCTTCCTGTCAACTCTGCAACCAGCATAATCAGAATCAGAATATCCAATTAATTCAAATTCTGACTCAGCTGGGTACCAAAGTCCTAGATTTGAACATCCCTTCAGGTATCTCAGGATTCTCTTGAGAAGAATCAGATGAGATTCCTTGGGGTTGACCTGGAATCTAGCACAAAGGCATGTAGCAAACATTATATCTAGCCTACTTGTAGTTAGATATAATAGGGAACCAACAATGGCCCTATAATTCTTTTGATCAACTGGCTTGCCGTGATCATCAGAATCAATAACTACATTAGTAGCCATAGGTGTAGGCATTGCTGAAGCATCAGCCATCCCAAATTTCTTTACCAATTCCTTGGCATATTTGGATTGGGAGATGAAGATACCATCAACATCTTGCTTAACTTGGAGACCAAGAAAGTAAGACAGCACACCCATACTACTCATCTCAAACTTAGAGTGCATCAGGTCAGAGAACCTTTTGCAAAGTTTGGGATCAGTGGAGCCAAATATAATATCATCCACATACACTTGAACTAACAGGATTGTGTCCTTGTGGTGCTTGACAAAAAGGGTTCTATCAACTACTCCCCTAGTAAAGTTGTGCTCTAAAAGGAAACTAGCTAGAGTCTCATACCAGGCTCTGGGAGCTTGCTTTAGTCCATAAAGAGCTTTCTGCAACTTAAACACATGTGAGGGCTGAGTTGAAGAAACAAACCCTAGTGGTTGTTCAACAAACACCTCTTCCTTAAGCTCACCATTCAGGAATGCACTTTTGACATCCATTTGAAAGACCTTAAACTTCATGTAGGTTGCATAGGCCAAGAAGATCCTTATTGCTTCTAGCCTTGCAACAGGAGCAAAGGTTTGGTCATAATCTATACCTTCCTCCTGTCTGTAGCCCTGAGCTACAAGCCTTGCTTTATTCCTTACAATAATTCCATTTGCATCCAACTTGTTTCTATACACCCACTTGGTGCCTATGATCAGTTGGCCTTTAGGTCTTGGAACCAAAGTCCAAACTTTACATCTCTCAAACTGATTGAGTTCCTCTTGCATAGCAATGATCCAGTGGGGATCTAGCTCAGCATCTTTAAAGGTGAGGGGCTCAACCTGTGAGAGGAAACAAGCGTGCATCACATCCTGTCTTAGCTGATGTCTTGTTTGAACACCAGCTGATATGTCTCCAATCACTTGAGATGTGGGGTGATCTCTAAGTGTGACAATATCAGCAGGTGAGATGTGATCTTCAGCAACAGTTGGGATTAATTCCTCAGGAGGAATTTGACCTACTGTTGGTGGTACAACAACAGCTTCTGCAATGTCTTCATCACTGTCTGATTCAGTGATCTGAAGAGTTGATAGTTGAAGAATCTCTTGAGTAGCATCAGGTACCTGCAATGAACTAGAGGAAGGAGAATTTTCCTTCTCCTTGTAAAACATCTGAGTCTCATCAAAAGATACATGCACAGATTCTTCAATTTTACAGGTTGATTTGTTATAAACCCTATAAGCTTTGCTTACTTGGGAATATCCAAGCATGATTCCCATTGAAGCTTTTGCTTCAAACTTTCTAAGGTATTCTTTATTGTTATTATGAATATACACTACACAACCAAATACTCTAAAATAATAAATTTTAGGTTTCTTTCCTTTAAGCAACTCATAAGGAGTTTTACACTTAAGCTTGTGTATCAAACTTCTATTCAAGACATAATTGGCTGTATTAATGGCTTCTGCCCAATAGGAGAGAGGCATATTAGCATCTGCCAACAATGTACTAGCAGCTTCAATGAGTGTTCGATTTTTCCTTTCAACTACCCCATTTTATTGAGGAGTTCTAGGAGCTGAGAAGCTATGTTTGATACCTTCTCTCTCACAGAATTCTGGCATGAGAAGAGAGTCAAACTCAGTACCATGATCACTTCTGATCAAGGCCACATGAGTAGAGTACTCAGTCTGCACACATAATAAAAAGTCTGTAAGGGCTTTGAAGTTATCAGCCTTACTTCTCAAAAAGAAAACCCAACTGAACCTAGAGAAGTCATCTACAATTACTAAGGTGTAATACTTCCCTCCTAAACTTTGTACATTTATTGGGCCAAATAGGTCCAAATGTAATAAGTACAAGATTCTAGGAGAATCACTTTTATTCACAGATTTAAAAGAGTTTTTGGTTTGCTTGCCTAGCTGACAAGCCTTGCATAGGTTCTCCTTCTTGTAGGGCCAAGAAGGTAAACCTCTAACAAGGTTGTGTTTAGATAACCTAGATATATTTTTAAGGTTAACATGACTAAGCCTCTTATGCCACAAAGAATTATTATTAATTGTTACTTCATTAAATAAACAGATTTCAGAGTGAGTTGAATTGAAATCTACTAAATAAATATTACCTATTCTAATGCCTACTAAAACAACATTATTATTTAAAGTAATATTACAAGAAGAGTTAGAAAATGAAACCTGGTAGCCAGCATCACATAGTTGGCTGACTGAGATCAAATTGTGCTTCAGTCCAGTCACATATGCAACTCTCTTGAAAGTAACATCTCCAATTGTAATCCTGCCATAGCCTTCTGTCTGACCACAGCTTGAATCTCCAAAGATAACCTTTGGGCCGAGCTTAGCTTTGAATTTTGACAGATGATTTTTATTTCCTGTCATATGCTTGAGCATCCACTATCCAAATACCACTTATTTTGAGTGATAGGATAGGCCTTCACCTGCAAGACATTTATTTAGACAGTGTGGACCCAGGTAACCTTGGGTCCCTTGTTTTTCACATAAGAAAAGCTAGAAATAAATGAAAATGCAGGCTGAGGGTGATAACCTAATGGGTGAGATCTCCTAGGTGGGATTCTCCATGCAGATGATGGGTCAACAAACCTAGGGTTTCTATTTTCATTTAGATTTCTACGGGTTTGATTATGATTTTGAAAATCATATTGAAAACGTCGATCGACGTTCGACGATGGGCGCACAGATCGTCGAGCTTCGTT
Organism: Platanthera zijinensis; assembly: GCA_039513925.1. Classification (NCBI taxonomy): domain Eukaryota; kingdom Viridiplantae; phylum Streptophyta; class Magnoliopsida; order Asparagales; family Orchidaceae; genus Platanthera; species Platanthera zijinensis. Next base: position 78,369,850 of record CM077081.1, read on the forward strand.
CGACCATTGAGCTTCCGATCGTCGAGCGGCGTTCGACGCTCTTTGCATTTCTTTAAAAAATTTCTTCCTCTTTTCTCTCTTAGCTTTATTTAAAGTTTTATTAACTTGGTTTACTTGCTCAGTGTTCTTCATTCCACTAGCTGAAATGAAGTTCACTGGAGTTGAAAGGTTATTTTTAAGAATAACTGGGGGTTCACTGGGAGAAGCTCCTAAGCCTAGTTTGTTACTGGCTGACCTAGTGTTAGTCATGTTGGTTATCTCTAACAGCTTAAGGCTTCTACCATTTAGAGATTCCTCAAACCTTTTAGACTTAGCTAACTCTATTTTAAGAAATTTAACTTCTTCACTACAAGTAGTGAGATCTTCATTTAACCTAATATTTTCTGTAGCAATTAATTCTGAGTCAGCTAACTTATTTCTAAGTTCTTTTATCTCCTTTTCTGAGCTAATCAAATCTAAGCATAAAGATTTAAAATCTAATTTAAATTCTTCAGAAGTGAAGTCATAAGAAGATAGTACCTCATCTTCTGTTGGCATTTCTTCTTCTGAATCTGAACTCTCTGCAGCTGAGTGATTGCTATAGGCATCTATTGCCATCAGGCAAACCTCCTTTGCCTTCTTCTCTTCCTCATCCTCACTGGAGCTAGAGGAGGAAGATTCTTCATCAGAATCACTCCAGGTTTCAGCAATGAAACCTCTCTCCTTCTTCTTGTTCTTGTAGGAGGATGGCTTGGAGTGCTTCCTGTGCTGCTCCTTTTCTTTCCTCTTGTCTTTGTTCTTCTCCTCTGGACACTCTGGTAAGATGTGTCCAGGCTTCCTGCAACCATAACAGATAATTTCTTTAGCAGGTGAACGGTCATACCTTGGTTTGTCTTCATAGCGTGAAGACTTCTTTCTGAATTCCTTTCTCCACATCTTGAGAAACCTCTTGGCAAATAATGCCATTAGTTCCTCATTTGATTGGCTGCCTTCAGACGCATCAGCAGCCTTAAGAGCTAGAGATTGCTCTTTTCTTGTTGGAGTAGGGGTCTTTGCTTCAGCTTCTGCTTCCCTTGTCTTCAGCACTTGCTCAAAAGACTTGAGCTTGCCGAGAAGAGCTTCAGTGGAGATCTCTGTGGTGCTTCTGGCTTCCTTGAAGGGCCAGATCCTTAGATCCCATATGCTAGGGAAGCACATAAGAATCTTATCATTGACCTCTGTCAATGATATGTCCTTGTCAAGGGTCCTCAGCTCATTGATGATTGAGCTGAGCTTGGTGTACATGGCTTCAACTGATTCAGCATCAGTTTTCTTGAAGTTCTCATATTGTGAGATAAGGTTGGACCTTCTGTCCTTCCTTTCATCAGCTGAACCAGCTACAATCTGGTTCAGTGTATCCCACATAGCTTTTGCTGAAGAGCAGTCAGCTACCTTCTGGAATACCTCATCAAACATTGTCTGAGCCAGAATGTTCATCGCCTTGGCATCTGCTATCTTTGCCTTCTTGTACTCATCGTTGTAATCTGGAGGAGGCACTGCACTCATATCAGATGATGAGGCAGCAACAGCAGCAGGTGCTCTTGGGGGTCTTGACAAAATAGAAGCAAAGATGCTTTCATCAATAGAATTCATATATAATTTTATCCTTGCCTTCCAGATGCCAAACTTAGCTAAGTTGCATGCTGGAGGTCTGGTGCTAGAATAATCCTTGGACTGGGCCATGATAGTGAATATCTATAAGCTTTGGTATCTATCAGGATCTTGTGACTTAGGTGTTAGCCTATTCAGTCAGACAACCTCCCTCTGATACCAATTGAAAGTGAGGGATAGATACAACTCTAGAGGGGGGGGTGAATAGAGTTATCAAATTTTGCACTAGACAAAACTTAATGGTCTACCCAACTCCCTTGGAGTGAAATGCGGAATGAAAAGATTATAGATATAGAAATAACCCTAAAGCCTAACACAAGTGTTGTGCACAAACTCAAGCTAACTGTAATTACAGTTAAGGCTTGGAAAACCTAATCAGCAACTAGCAAACCTAGTTATATCTATTCACAGCCATAATGCAGGAATTAAACAAGGCAATCCAGACGACACAAGGAATTTATAGTGGTTCCCCAAACAACTTGGGTACGTCCACTCTTCTACCAACAAGGTAGGAATCCACTCAGGTTTTTGATCAGGTGCCCTGCCACCAAGGGATACTTTTGAAGGGAGTAATAACCCTGTACAGGAAGGGGAAAGAAGGTTAAGATGTATTCTCTATTTTACAATAGATTAAAGAAGCGCAAAGAATTGCACTGAGCTAGAAAGCTCTAAAGAATCAAGGCTCCCCCTGGCTCAAAAATGTCCAGGTGAAGTCTTGCTTCAGTGCAGAAAACTCTTCAGAAAGATCTGAAGGAAAAACTACAAGAAGATAATAAATAATAAAATTAGAAATCTTCTAGCAGCTATCTTCTTCTTCTTCTTCTTCAAAAGAACTCTGAGTCTGAACTTCCTGGAAGCAGGAGAACTCAGGTTGAAGAAGAGCAGAAGAGCTTAACACTTTTCAGATGAATGGAAATTGCTGAGAGCAGAAAACTTGGTCTTGATGAAGGCTTGAATGCTTAAATGAATAACTGGTTAGCTAGCTCGAATCCTTCTCCAAAGGATTCCTTTTATAGCAGCAACAAGCAACGGCTCTCTTCAATTTGAACTGTTTGTCTTCTTCTGAAACATGAGACCTGGGCTGCAAATATCAAAAAGACAAACAATCTCTGTAGCAAAAACATTCTATAAAAGGGATAAACCTTCTTCAAGGAAGCTGTAGGAAGCAATCTGATAATACAGGTACTAAATAAAATCACATCAGAGATAAACTCTTTATAGCAAAAGAAAGACTTTTCAGTCTAACGGCTATAAAGGACTGACAGCAGATAAAGTAAAATATAATGTCAGCTAATAAGACAAACAACTTTATCTGAAAAGATTTGACTCAGGCAAAAGGGATGGAGCAGATATTGCCTGGAAATATTATCATAAAACAACTGAAATAACATGCCAGATAATGTATTAATTAATTAAATATAATAAATAAATACAAAATAAAAAGGCAGACAGAAAACGTCGAACGACCTTCGGAGATCGTCGACCGACACACGGAGATCGTCGACCTATCGGGCAGATAGTCGAACGATCCAGATAGTCGAACTATCAAAGGAGATAGTCGAACTATCACAACAGATAGTCGAACTATCAGAAGATAGTCGAGCTATCAGATAGTCGACCTACCAACAGATAGTCGAACTATCAAAGCAAAACCGATTGTCGACCTATCAACAGATAGTCGAACTATCAGAACAGAAAAAGATAGTCGACCTATCAACAGATAGTCGAACTATCAGAAGAAAGCAGATAGTCGATCTATCAACAGATAGTCGAGCTATCAAACAACGCAGATAGTCGACCTATCAAACAGATAGTCGAGCTATCAGATAGTTGAACTATCCAAGCAGATAGTCGAACTATCAAAGCACACAGATAGTCGAACTATCAACCGATAGTCGAACTATCCTCGCAGACTGAAAGTCGAACAACTGATAGACGATCGTCGAACAGTTAGTCGACGATAGTCGAGCGGCGTTCGACTATACAAAAAACTACTTAACCAAATTCTTTATCTGGAAAAGCGGGGACTCCACAGCTAGACCACTAACCATTGACCATAGATATTTCTTGGGTCAAGGGACAAAAGGAGAAGACTAAACTCAAATCAAACTAGGGTACCAACAGACAGTCAAATCCATGCAGTGCAAAACTACTATGCAGCTAAGTCCACAGGTGTTGAGTGACTACAACTCACTCAACGCCAAAGTCATAATATTGAGTCTCGCTGATGTAGTCAAAGCCTAAGAAGAAGACAGAAATCGACTAAGTCCAAAATCGTTGAGTTAAACCAATTCACTCAATGCCCAATAAAGAAGGTAGGCTAAAGAAGAAAGTGTTGAGTGAGGCCAGCTCACTCAATGCCTTTAGACAGGTAAAGAAATGACTAAGTGTAAAAGCGTTGAGTGAAGCCATTTCACTCAACGCTCTCAACGTATATATTGCAGAATAATTCAGTTAGTTGACTAAGGGTTTTGGAGTTGAGTGAAGCCAGTTCACTCAACGCACTCAACGCCTGGAGTGGAATTGAGAAATTGGCTAAGTACATAATTTATGACGTCAGCCAAAGTCATCATCATTCAAAATACTTGCGGGAAAGCTACAAAACACGACAAATACTACCAGAGAGCTACTGTACGTCTTTTTCTATTAAAGCAAGATGCAACTATGAACTGCAGGTGGTACCCACTGCTTCTTGGAGCTGTTAATTGACGGGAGATAAATAGGACCGCTATTGGATGTTGAACTCAACTTTTAGGGTTTGGTTTCAAAAAGAAAAAGAGCGGCTGGACTTCATCTTCCTCACTATTATTGCCGGGAAAAAGCTTGAATTCGACTTCAGGACTAAATGTTCAGATAGCTATAACATTTTCTTCTGCAATAGCAAGTTCAGAAACACTTCTTATAAAGAAAGAAATGAGAGCCTTCAGTCTTCTGCAGGTTCAATAACTGTTTGAAGAATACAAGACCTAGCAGATCTTCAGTCTTCTACAATAAGTTCAGAAACAGATTTCTGAGATACTTCTAGCAGAGATAGCTATTTATTGAAGAACATTTTTCTGCTCCTATAAAGATAGTTAGAGCTGATATAACTCAGCTATAGTAGCAGACATAGAGAAATTTCTCTCTGTCAAATTAATTAAAACCACTATATTTCTAGAGGATCCTTTTGGATCTGGGCTATAGGGATATTGAGCCTGAGGTAGGGAAGATTTACCTGGCTATAGGAGAGTTAAACTCTCTAAGTATAGGATCCAGTTTGGATCTGAGGTAGGGCTCTTGAGCCTGAGGTAGGATAGTCATTCCCTCTGAATTGTAGGGCACTTGTGCCTGAGTTGTAGGATCCTTTGGATCTGAGGTAGGGCCTTTTTGCCTGAGCTGTACGAGAGACATTCTCTTTGAGGTTGATCCTTTGTGGATATGAGGTAGGGCTATCCTCCTAGCCTGAGTGGTAGGGCCTTTGGCCTGAGGTAGGTGATCATTTGATCATTGAGTTGTATGGCTAAGTGCCTGAGCTGTATTTCTTAGAGGAGATTGAGAGATCGTAAGGGATCTGAGGTGTAAGCTCTTTGAGCTGAGTTTTGGAGAAGTGTCTTGCCTAACTAGAAGTTAGAAAGGTGGGAGGAGAGTGGACGCACCCATAATCTAGAGAACCATAATATATTATTTGTGTGCTTTTTGTTGTGTTGTTTCTTTATTACATGTTCTTGAAAGCAGATAACTACTAAAACACTAAGCAGTTCAAGAATAAAATAAAATAAAGTCACAAGAGTCTTAAAAACCTATTCACCCCCCTATGTTGTTAACTATCTTGAAAACAAAACTTTCAAGTGGTATCATGGGGAGGTTGCTCAAGAAGGACCTAAAAGTTAGAGCAGATCCCAAAGGGTAACTAAAGTTCTATACTTATGGGTTCTGGAGAGAGCCATGAGGAGCTAGGTTCCATGCAACTCCCCATCTGCAGAAAGGAGAATTTTGGAATCTGGAAAGAGACAGTCAGGCTATTTATGGAAGCCTATAACCCTAGGATCTTTGTGACAGTAAAGGAGGGACCCTTTATACCTATAAAGATCTCTATTCTAGATGCCAATGTCCAGACACCTAAGACATACTCAAAGATGACAAAGGATTAAGTCATCTTAGCTATACTGGGCAAGAGGGCACAAAACATTATTGTTAGTGCCATACATGACTCAAACTTTCAGAACTTGGTCCACTGCCAGACCTTAAAAGAGATGTGGGAGACCCTTGTGGTCTATATGGAGGGTACTGAAGAGGTAAAAGATGATAGGAAATCCATGCTAAACCAGGAGTATGAGGCTTTCATACAATCCCTGAAAGAGAACATAGCTACTTGCTGTGAAAGATTTTTTAGGATCATAAATGAACTGAGGATTTATGGGAGGGTCTTCAGTCATTATTAGATTAATGACAAGTTCCTAAGGTCTCTCACTAGAGACTATTATACTAAGATATGTGTAATAAGAGAAGTGACCAAGCTTGCTTAGACTCCTCTACAAAAATTGTTTGGAAAGCTGCTCTCTTATGAGATGAAGCTGGCTGCCATGAAATAGGAGGGGCCACCAGAAGATCCCAAGCCAAGGAAAAGTCCTTAACCTTCAGAGAAGACAGCACAAGGAAGATAAAGGAGATGATTCCCTCTCCTCCAATAAGACCAACTGATTCAGGCAATGCAGAGTCAGATGCATCAGATTGAAGTATGTTAGATGAGGACTTTGTTGCCTTCTCCAAACTCTTTCAGAAGCTGATGAAGAAGAAATAGTGGAAGATAAGACCTTCCACCTCTTCTCATCACAGGAAGAATCACTCCAAGGTTGACAAGTATGATTCTAAAACTAATAAATATATTTCCTATAAAGTTGTCTGCTATTATTGCAGCAAACCAGGGCATGTAATAGCTGACTGCCTAGTGAAGAGGAAGGGCGCTGATGAGAAGAAATAGCTCCAGCAAAAGTGAAAGAAGGAGAAGTCTGTCACAACCCGCATTTTCTCCGTATTAAATAATACGTCAGAATAAGAGAAAATACATGCCGTGATGCCACGTCGTGCAGGGGATAACTGCAAGCGCTCAGGCAAAAAAAAACTAACTCTATTACTTTTCATGAAAATCAATGAATTATAGTTTGAAAACATGATTTAATTAAGTAATTAACCATGTCCCTAAATTCAGTGGAACGACTAGTCCTTAAGTAAATATGTGGTTAGAATTAAGCAGCGAAAAATACTTGTTTTATTCACTTATTATCCTATATGAACACGACAAACCAATGCTATTACAAGAAATGCAGAACTATAGGTTTAGTATAAGTACGAAATGAGCTTGTTATGGTCTTCAAAATAGGGTGACGTTACTTTTAAAAGATGTTATGCAATGCTAGTATAAGTCGTTTTATATTCAAAATATCTAACATGCTATCCTAGCATAAAACTTGCTAGAGAGCAAGTAACTACACAAAAATTAGCAAATGATAAACTAGCAGGTAGCAGAGTGTCTAACATAAGAAAACCCTCTGGGTGTCAACAACCTGACACAAACCCACAGACCACAACAGTATGTCTGGATAAAGTGAACAAAACCACAAAAAAATTTCACACAACAGTGAGGGAGGGGATCTCGACTGCAACTACAACGCTGCAGATTGCCAATACAAGCTCCACTACCTACTACTGCTCTAAACCTATGGAATTCCAAAGACAGAACAACCCAGCAAGAAGGTACAAGTAGTGGCAGAAAATAAGAAAAAGTAAACAAAGGTCAATAGGGGTACTAACCCAAGACCAACAGTACTGAAATAAAAGTACAGAGAGAATAGTACATAATAAAAAAAAACACTTACGTGAATCGTAATGTACACCAGACTACACCAAATGCATGAAGCTATAAGATGGATGTAACGCATCCATACCTCACATGGAATAAAACAGAGGGTCCGGCCGGGGCCCCACGCCATATTTCATAGACAAACGGCAGAATCACTTGTGAATATCAAAATACTTTCTACTCGCATCTTAACTCAGAGGATTCAGTGGAAGTTTATTACTTGCAAGAACTAGTCCAATGAATGTCTACTAAACATATAAATAACCATTTATATATAACGCCAGGAATGTATACAAATACACAAACGCTCACGGCTTTAAGGACTTACATGTTTCTCTTTACAAGAGGTGGTTTCATACATTGACACGCAGGCCGACCACACATGAAATCCAATTCTTCGCACGACATTCAAGGGCCTACAAGCCACAATAGTAAGGGCTTCAGCCCACTCAATCCAAGTCAGTATCAGCAACACATGCATATGGGCGTCCACCCCAAGGGTGAAAAACAAAGCAACGGCCAGCATTCAGCTGACCAATTATAATGATCCTACCCCTTACCCGGGGTAGTGGTTCCTTCCCTGCATGCAATGCAATTACAATATATATCACAATAAGTGTACTCACACACAAAAACATCATAAACGTCGGCCTTCGTGTCAGACGCTCCATGCACTTAGGGCACGCTTACGGTGTACTAAATTATTCTAGGTCCCACCACTGATTAGAGGTTATTAGCTTGGTTGTCAGGAACTAGTCTAGTACAACTTGCATGTTGGAGACATCCTCACCCAGACCACTCAGAGATGTTCACCTTACGGCAACAAGTGAGTACTTTAGATCGACCTATGCCTGTAGTGTAACAAGCTGGGGAAACCCCCCTCTGCATTGCCACCAATCAACCTCTCACAACGCAAGTACATAGTACCTCTAGATCGACCTACCACAATTGTTGTAACACATCGGGGAAACCGCTCCTCTGCATTGCTACCAATCGATCTCTCATAACACAATACCGCTTTCCGGTTCAGCTCACAGCTCACGCAGAGCGTAAAATTCCTATGCCACAGGCTCCACAGTCCCAAAAAATGGTTTTCACGTATTGGGTACATTGGAAAATGTGTACCTGATTTGAAGAAGCCTAACTTAGCTTAATGATATACATCAAGGTGTATTTGATGTTGTTTTAAGTTGACATGTGCAGGTGAAGAAGTATTAAAGAATACAGGAAATTATTCTAAGTCCATATGTCGACACCTGAAGAAATTGTGTCGACACTTCAGAATAATTGTGTCGACACTTGAAGGAAGCAGTGTCGACTCACAGAAAGATAGTCGACCACACTTGTGTCGACACTGGGAAGCAGTGTCGACTCACAGAAAGATAGTCGACCACATTTGTGTCGACACTGGGAAGCAATGTCGACTCACAGAAAGATAGTCGACCACACTTGTGTCGACACTGGAAAGCAATGTCGACTCACAGAAAGATAGTCGACCATATTTGTGTCGACACTGGGAAGCAGTGTCGACTCACAGAAAGATAGTCGACCTCAACTATGTCGACACCTGAAGGCAGAGTCGACACATACTGAGTTCTGAATCTACAACAACTGTGTCGACACACAGGAATTGTGTCGACACACTGCAAAGTCAAGACCAAGTTATTTTCTGAAGAAAGATGAAGTGTTGAGTCGACACAAATTCTCCGTGTCGACTCATTCTCAAGATGATGTTCTGAAGAAGCAGTGTCGACTTAAAGGCAAACTAGTCGACATCATCAAAGGTTGTGTCGACACCAAAGTCACTTGTGTCGACACATATAGACAGTTGGTCTCGACACTTTCTGACAGTCTGTCTCAACACTTTGCTGTCCAAGACTAAGGCACAAGATCTGTTTGAAGACTTGACAGCTTTGGGTTGCAACCGGTTAACTGATGTTGTCAGACTTGTCAGAAGTCAGTTAGAAACCGGATCAGCTGGTTACCATGAAGAAGATCTATAAATAGACAGATTCAGAGAGAAGTAATAGATTGAATTTTGGCAATCAATTTGAGAAATAAAATCAAGAAGGAGTAATACACAAAAGAAGATCTTCATCAAAAGATCTAAGAAGACGATCTCAGGATCTGTCTAAGTAGAGTTCTTTCAAGAATTCAGAAGTATCATCAAAGGTGTTGGATAGAGAGGGATCCAGACTCTTGAAGAAGAAGAAGGAAGCCATCATTGGTTTCTCAAGAAGCTGTTTGGAAATCAACTCAGCTAAGTTCAGATTCAAGAAGCTTTGAAGAAAGCTCAGATTCAGTTGATTTCATCAGCTGATCAAGATTTGTCTTGTTCTTTTCTCTCTCAATAAAGGCAAGACATTAAAAACTTCTTTTCTAATTTCTATAGGATCTATCAATACAGATCTGAGTTGTAAGCCTGTGTTATAAAGGCTGAGTGTAGGAGAGTTGATCTCTGAGTGGTAGGGCTGTTTGCCTGAGTGTAGGAGAAGGTTCTTCTCTGAGTTGTAGGCTTTGTGATAAGGATGAGGTAGGGCTGTTGAGTCTGAGTTGTAGGAACCTTTTTGGGTTCTGAGCTGTAGGATCTGTGGATCTGAGTAAAGAGGATGTTTGGACGAATCTAGCATACTGCTAGATAGGTGAAGGGGGAAAGTGAATGTACCCAGACCTTGGGGAACCACTATAAAACAGTGTGCAATCTGTGATGGTTAAATTTCTGTGACTGCTGTGCTGTGTGTTTTAATTCTGTAATTGAATTCTGCCAAAAAGTGTTAACAAGCTTTAGAACCTATTCACCCTCCCCCCCTCTAGGTGTTTAGGTTGTCTTGAAAGTAAAACTATCAAGTGGTATCAGAGGGAGGTTCCTCAAAAAAGGACTTAACAGTCTGAGGTAGATCTGAAAGGCAGAATCAAGATTCAAGAAGATGGGTTCTGGAGAAAATCACAAGGAGTTAGGGTCAATGAAGTTACCCATCTGCAGGATGGAAATCTTTGGAATTTGGAAAGAAAGAGTCAGATTGTTCATGTAAGCATCTGACCCAAGGATATACATCACAGTTCAGGAAGGACCCTTCATTCCAATGAAGGTATCAGTTCTTGATGCTAATATTCAAACTCCAAAGAGTTATTCTGAAATGACCAAGGATGAAATCATTTTGGCAACCATGGACAAGAGAGCTCAGAATATTATTGTGAGTGCCATAGATGATTCTATATTTCAGAATCTGATTCACTGCAAGACCTCCAAAGAGATGTGGGACACCTTGATTGTCTACATGGAGGGATCTGAAGAAGTAAGACAGGATAGGAAGTCTATGCTCAACCAGGAATATGAAAGTTTTAGACAAGGAAAAACTGATAGCATAACTGAATGCTATAAGAAATTCTATAGAATTGTGAATGAGTTAAAGTCCTATGGAAGAGTATTCAGTACCTATGAACTGAATGACAAATTCTTAAGATCCTTGACAAAGGATTGGGACACAAAGATCTGTGTCATAAGAGAAGTGGCTAAACTGGCAGAGATTTCTCCTCCAACCTTATTTGGAAAGTTGTTATCCTATGAAATGCAACTTATGGTGAGGAAGGAGGAAAAGAATTCAAAAGGAGAGCATAGAGAGAAGACAGTGGCCTTTAAGGCAGAAGCCACTAGAAAGAATAAGAGGATATCACCATCTCCTCCTAAGGAAGTTGCAGAAGTTAGTTCAGAAAATTCAGATAATCAGGGTTCAGAAAGCTGTGAGTCAGATGCAGATTTTGCTACATTTACAAGGCAATTCCAGAGATTCTTAAAGAAGAAGCAGTGGAAGTCTAGGCTCTCCTCATCACAGCAAGTTGATGACTATTATCAGAAGAAAAAGTCATCAAGGAAAGAGAAGAGCAGAACAATGCCCAGCAAGGCCACTACTTCAAAGATTGTCTGCTATTGTTGCAATAGGCCTGGACATGTAGTGGCTAACTGTCCTGATAAGAGAAAGGAGTTATCAGACAAGAAGAAGACTTATCAAAAGGGCAAGAAGGAAAAATCCTTTGTTGCAAAGAAGGAAAAGAGCCTAACAGATCAATCAACTTCAGAATCAGAATCTGAAGCTGAAGCATATATTGGACTGTATGCTGCTACTGAAGAAGAGGAGTTCATGCAATTGCTAGACTCCATCTATGAACAAGAAGATCATCAGTGCATGGGACTGATGGCAGGATTAGAAGAAGACATGTACCAGAATCAGTCTGGTCCTAGTAAGGTACTATGTCCTTCAATAAAATCTGTTTATAGTACAAGTGCAGAATCAGCTACATCTGCATCAAGTGATGTAGATGCATCTGAATCTGAAGGAGATGTCTATCAATTGATAGATAAGTATGGGGACTTGATGTAGGCCCTTAAGAAAAGCAAGAACCTGGTTAAATCTCAGGCTCAGGAAATTGCTGATCTAAAGGTAGCTGCAACTGAGTTTGAAAAAGTAATTGATCAGAAGTTAAATGAAATTGCCAAACTGAAGAATATAACTATTATTCAGATGGGCACAATCAATTATACCAATGATCAAGTGAAGAGTCTGGAGGCCAGACTAAGAATAGAAAAGGAGTTAGTGGCAAGTTACTCTAAGCCAAAGTCTATTTTACCCTTGATAGATGAATTTGTTACTCAAAAGGGTAAGGCAGGATTAGGATTCAAAGGTAACCCCAGGGCAGCCCAATTCAAGAGGAAAGGCAAAGCTCATGTCAAGCCACTGAACTTTTCAGTCCCTATTAAGTTTAGAAAGGTGCAAGTGCCTTCTAACCAATATGATCATGAAGATATTCATGGTCATTTTAAGACTAATGTTCTGATAAACAAGGCTGTAAATGCCAACAGGCCTATCTATGTTCATAAACCCAATGGTTATAAGAAATCAGTGGGTGAAGCTGCTGCAGCACCAGCAATGGACAGAAATTCCTCTATCAAGGGTGTATCTAGAACTAGATACAATAAATTTGAATGTTGGTGCTGTGGAAAGAGAGGCCATTTTGCATTAGACTGCTGGCATAACACAAGTGTTAGAAAGAACAATAGTCTACCTGTTAGAAAAGATAATGGTAGCTTTTTTAATGCTAACCTGAACCAAGGACCCAAGACTTACTTGGGTTCTAAGGGTAAGTAAATCTGTGTTGCAGGAAAGTCCAAGTGGCCATGCCCCTATATGGTACTTGGACAGTGGTTGTTCCAGGCACATGACTGGAACAAAGGGGCTGCTGAAGGAGTATACATCTATCAAAGATGGACCTAAAGTGATCTTTGGTGGATCTGAAAAAGGAATCATCAATGGGTTTGGTAACATTTCTACTAACCTAATTACTATCACCAAAGTGGCTTATGTAAAAGGTTTGAAACACAATCTAATAAGCATAAGCCAGCTGAGTGATTTAGGATATGACATTTCATTTGTTAAGGATGGATGTCATATCAAAAGGTCAAGTGATCAAGAGATCATATTGACTGGATATAGGAAGAGAAATGTATATTGTCTTAATTTTGTATGTAAGAGCAAGGCTTCTTCCATCTGTCTTGTAGTTGATGATAATGCTTCTCATTGTGTCAAGTGGCACAAGAGATTGGCTCATCTTAACTACAAGACAATTGGCCATCTCTTTAGCAAAGAGTTAGTAAGGAATGGTCCTCAAGTTAAGTGTATAAAGGAAGGGATATGCTCAGCTTGTCAAAAGGGCAAGCAGACAAAATCCTCCTTCCATAACCTTGAAAACAAGGATTCTGTGAGGTGCTTATACCTCTTGCATATGGATCTTTTTGGTCCTATGCCAGTTCATAGTCTAGGTAGGAAGGTCTACACTTTTGCGGTTGTAGATGACTATTCTAGATTTACATGGGTGTTCTTTTTGAGACAGAAATCAGAAACCCCATGTGTCTTACTTAATTTTGTGAAGCAGATTCAGAATGAACTGAATAGTACAGTGGTCAAAATCAGAAGTGACCATGGTACTGAGTTTCAATCTGAAAGCATGACAAAGTTATGTGAAGACTTTGGGATTTTCCAAGAGTTCTCCTCACCTAGAACACCACAGCAAAATGGCATTCCTGAAAGAAAGAATAGAACATTAATTGAAGCTGGTAGAACTCTATTGAGTGACATCTCTCTTCCAGAATATTTCTGGGCTGAGACAGTTAACACTACATGTCATGTGATCAATAGGGCTTCTATCACCAAGAACCACAAAAAGACTCCCTATGAGATTATGAAAGGTAGAAAACCAAATCTATCCTACTTCAGGATCTTTGGTTGTAAATGCTATATACTTAACAATGGCAAGACATACCTAACTAAGTTTGCTGCCAAATCCCAAGATGGGATATTTGTTGGGTACAGCATAAATAGTAAGGCCTATAGAGTCTTCAACTTGACTACTTAAGTTGTTGAAGAATCTGTACATGTTGTGTTTGATGAAACAAGATTAATCAACTGTGAGTTGTCTTGTAGATCAAATGATTCAACAGGTATAAGCAAAAGAATGGACAAGCTCTCCATTACTGAAGCATCAAAGGAAGATGGAGCATTGGAAAATGAAGGCTACAGTCCAGGGGGAGTACAAAATTCAATAGATGCTGATGAAAACCAAGAGGTTCAGTATGAAGAAGGAGCTGGAGATGTTCAACCAAAAAGGAACCTTCCTCCAGCTACAAGACATTTAAGAGATCATCCAGCTGATCAGATTATAGGTGATCCAAGATAGGGAGTGCAGACTAGAAGCAGAAATCAAAACACAGACCTGCATTCAAGTTTCCTGTCTCAAGTGGAGCCTAAGAAGTTTGAAGAAGCCATCCAAGACCAGCACTGGACTGATGCTATGTAAGAGGAGCTGAATCAATTCAGAAGGTGCAATGTCTGGGAGCTTGTTCCTAAACCAAGAGGCCACAACATAATTGGCACAAAGTGGATTTATAGGAACAAATTGGATGAGAGTGGAATAATAGTGAAGAATAAAGCAAGATTGGTTGCAAAAGGATACAGGCAGGAAGAAGGGATTGACTTTGATCAAACCTTTGCCCCAATAGCATGGCTGGAGGCAATCAGAATGTTCCTTGCCTATGCAGCCTATCAAGACTTCAGAGTGTACCAGATGGATGTGAAATCAGCATTCCTGAATGGTGATTTAAAAGAGGAAGTCTATGTAGAGCAGCCATCAGGTTTTGTAGATCCTCTTAAACCAGATTATGTCTATATGCTTAGGAAAGCTTTGTATGGGTTAAAGCAAGCCCCAAGGGCTTGGTATGAAACCCTGTCTACTTTCCTTATTGAAAATAAATTCTCAAGAGGAAAAATAGACAAAACTCTATTCCTTAGGGAATCCAAAGGTAAGATCATCTTAGTTCAGATCTATGTTGATGACATAATCTTTGGATCTACTGAAAACAACCTTTGTAAAAAGTTTTCCAAACTTATGCAAGGGAAGTTTGAGATGAGCAGTATGGGGGAACTTAAGTTCTTCTTAGGACTCCAAGTAAGACAGACTGATGATGGCCTGTCCATATCCCAGTCTAAGTTCACCAAAGAATTAATTAAGAAGTATGGTATGGAGTCATCCTCCACTATGAGAACTCCTATGGGAACATGTATGCCTATATGCAAAGATGATGCAGGTAAATCTGTTGATGAATCTTTGTATAGAGGTATAGTTGGCTCTCTACTATATCTCACTGCTAGTAGACCAGATATTATGTATGCTACATGTGTCTGTGCTAGGTACCAAGCCTGTCCTAAAGAATCTCATTATACTGCAGCCAAAAGGATTCTGAGATATCTTAAGGGCACACCTAATCTAGGCCTTTGGTACCCTAGGAATAGAGATTTTCTACTAACAGGTTATTCAGATGCAGACTTTGCAGGCTGTAGAGAGGATAGAAAGAGTACAACAGGTACTTGTCAATTCTTGGGAGGAAGATTGATATCATGGAGTAGTAAGAAGCAGACCAGTGTGGCAATATCCACAGCTGAGTCAGAATATGTTGTTGCTGGTAGCTGCTGTGCACAGCTATTGTGGATACAGCATCAGCTTAAAGATTATGGTATTCAAGTAAGTAGAACACCTCTTTTGTGTGATTCTAAGAGTGCAATTTCTATTGCTAATAATCCTGTTTCTCATAGTAGAACTAAGCATATAGAAATTAAATACCATTTTCTTAGAGAACATGTAGAAAGAGAAGACATCTCATTGGAATTTGTTAAAACAGATTATCAAATAGCAGATGTATTTACTAAGCCACTAGATGAAACAAAATTCTATAAATTTAAAATTGAATTAGGCATGCTGACCATTGATTAGGTTATCAACAAACTTACAAGTGGCATTAGATTATCAAGTGGTATTGACAAAAACAGAAATTGGCTAAGTAAAATTGTGTCGACACATTCAGTGAAAATGTGTCGACTCAGTAAAGTCATGTCGACTAGTCAAAGAATATGTGTCGACACAGAGAATTTGTGTCGACACTTAAGAATCAAACAATCGACTCATCCAGGAATGTAGTGTCGACTTCACCAGAATAGTGGTGTCGACACTTACAGATTTTGTGTCGACACTTATCCTAAGAGTCGACACAGAATTTCTGATGCTCTACTATGTCTCTCAGGTGTCGACATATCCACAATTGGTGTCGACACATAGTAGACAGACTTGCTGTCAAGACAATAGAAGTTTGTGTCGACACACTCCATCTGTGTCGACACATATAGACTGTTTTGCCCGCCTTTTGATCTTCTTTCAATAGAAGGTATAAATAGGTCAAGAACTTACTCTGTCGACACGCTTACAAGGTTTTCGAGACTGAAACCCTGTGTCGACATTCTCTCTCTCTCTTCTCTCAAGCTTTCTCGTCTAATCAATGACACCAAAGGTTGAAGATAACATCAACAAAGGATATGAGTTGGTACGCAATGCCTTTGCTGATGCCCCGACAGATATTCAAAGGGTTATAACTCTAATCTCTGAATCTGGAATAGAGTTTCTAGTTTCTTAACCTTCAAAGATATGGAAGAAGGAGGTGCTTGAATTCTTTACCTCAGCATCAGTGGATTCAGCTGGTCTCAAGATAAAATCCACAGTTCATGGGACAAAGGTGAAAATCACACCAAGAAGTTTGAGAAAGATTCTACAATTGCCTATAATTGAGAATGAAGAAGAGGTCCCAGCTTCTAAGTCAAGGGAGGCTCTCCAATGGTGTGGATTGGATCCAACCCTGAAGATTGGAGCTGCTTTCAATAGAAAAGGAATGAATCAACAAGGAAAGTTTTTGTAAGAAGTAGTTGGGAAAGTAATTTTGTGCAAACCAGGTGGACATGATTGGATTTCAGCCTATACGTTCAGCCCAATGACCAGAATTGTGTTTACAATTCCAACTGACTGGTCAGCTGTAGTATTTGATAAGATCAAGGAAGGAATCAAAAAGCCAAATCTGGCTAGAATTGTGAGTTTATACATAACTGGGGTGATCCCTGAGGTTATGCAACAACTGCCTGGGACAAAAATTAATCACATGAGGAAAATGGATATAAGATTATTTTCAAGGTGGGATAGGGTGCTGTCTAAAGATGTGCCTGATGAGAACAGGCAAGACACCCCTGTGAGATCCCCTGCACAAGATCTAGGAACTGCCCAGCATCAAGAAGAGCAAGTGAGAAAGCAGGTTGAAGATCAGCCTGACTCTGTTCAAGATGAAACCATTCCTGCCCAAATGCAGGGGGAGCAAGCTCACTCTCCTGCCCAGAATGTATCTACTTCAGAACAGGTAAAGGGAAAGCAAGTGAGTTTTCCTGCCAAGGACATTCCTAATATTTTTACTCCTGCACAGGTACAGGGGGAGCAAGTACATTCTCCTACCCAGGAAATTCCACATACTGAACAAGTGCAGGAGGTGCAAATGTCTGAACAAGTGCAAGAGGAAGAACAAATTGATTTATCAAAAGATTTGAATATTGCAGATCTGGATGATTCAACATCTGTTCAAGCTCAGAATGAATACACTCTAGATGAGTTATTTCCTAATATTGAAATTGCTACTGATAGAATAGAGGAGCAAGACAATGAGAAGGCACTAGATAGGGAGATAGAGCAAGAAGCTGAGAAGGAACAAGGAGTTGAGAAGGAGAAAGTAGTTGAGGGGGAGCCTGTGCTTGTTGAGGCTGAACAACATGGCACTGAGACAGATATTCCTCCTACTTCTCCTGACAGAGTTCAAATTGAAAGTTCAACTGATTCTGAGAATGAAGAAGCCAGACTGGCTAAGAAGAAAAAGCTCATGGTATTTAAGAGAAGGAGCAAAAGCTATAAGTAGACTCTACAAACTACACCTCTCCAATCTCCTTCTGAATTTAATTATAACAAGTTTATGATAGACATGCAAGTTAAGTTGGATGAACACAGATTGGCTGTTGAAAAGTATGTTGATGAGAGCAATAAATCCCTTCAATTTGACTTGGCTCAAGATATTAAATCTATTAGATTTGAAGTAAATATGAATAAGAGGGAGATGACAGATTGCTTCCATAAGGGAGGTAATGCTGTAGTGTTTTTGGCTAAACAACAGCAGTCTATCCTCACTAAAGTGGATGATATTGCTTTAAAGCAAGGTTATGTTTTGGAGAATCAGCTAAGGATGAATGATAATTTGACTAAATCTCACCATGAAATTCTTGAAGAGTTCACAAAGGCTACTGCAAGGATGACTGAAGCAAGAGCAAAGGAGATGGAAGAGTTTGATAAGAAACTTCAAGAAGCCATTGAATCAGTTAAGACTGCCATCACTATATCTCAGAAGGACATATCTGACAAACTACAAAAATTGAAACCATATTTTAAAGAAGGTGTGAATTATCTAGATGGCCAGATCAGATTTCAGAAGAATGATCTAAGAGATCATATTACCAGAGAAGTTATAAAGGGGGAGAGGTTGTTAGTTCATACTGGCTCAGAGCACAGCAAATGGGTGACAAATAGTATTCGAGCCACATTGGGATATCCACCTTTGTGTGATGATGCTATGGTGGCTGAGTCCGGAATTCAAATAGGTCTACTTGAAGGCAATCAACCTGAGATTCCCCAAGTCATTTACCCTCCTCCTGATTTTGATATGATTGATCAGCAAGTTCAGGATATGTATAGTCCTCCAAAGGAGTTTACCAAGGTTGTTATTGAAAAAGTTGATAAGCCTGATGCCAACTTGCAAGAATAGTAAGATGCTCTACTATCCAAGAAAAGATTTAGAGAGCAGGCTGAACTTAAGCCAGATTTTGAGCAGTGGAGCCCTACTTCAAGAAATATTATACTAACTGCATGGAAGGCTGTAAAGGACCAAGTACATGATAGAGGGAAGTGGTATAATGAAATGGAATGGCAAACGCATGAAGCTAGGCAAGAAGCTATAGTATAGTTCAGGAGAAAAGCCAAGCTGGGAAGGCTGCCACCAGATGCTCAGGAGCCGAGCAAGTACTTTCCAAAGCCCTTTCATTACTTTGAAAGGCAAAGGCTCAAGGAAGAAGCACAGAAGAAAGCTGAGCTAAAAGGCAAGAAGCCAGCTGAAGTTGCTGAAGCTCCTGTGAAGGCTCAAATCCAATCTGGCAAAGGAATTGTCATAAAAGAGCCTGATCAGTCTTAGTTCTAAGTTCTTTCAAAAGTGTTTTGTAATGTTTTGTTTAATCATTCAATGTAAACATCTGTAATCAAACATTACCAAGTTATAAACAAAATTTTGTTTGGAATCATATATTCATGTTCACTCTGTGATGAATTGTTAATATTTTGTTTATATTAAGTATTCCTGTAATGTCATTTATCATCATATTATATTTGTTATAAATGGTGTATATCATTAACTAAAAGGGTTATGACTTCTCCAAATAGGGGGAGATTGTTTGGTAGATTGGAAAATGTGTACCTGATTTGAAGAAGCCTAACTTAGCTTAATGATATACATCAAGGTGTATTTAATGTTGTTTTAAGTTGACATGTGCAGGTGAAGAAGTATTAAAGAATACAGGAAATTATTCTAAGTCCATATGTCGACACCTGAAGAAATTGTTTCGACACTTCAGAATAATTGTGTCGACACTTGAAGGAATCAGTGTCGACTCACAGAAAGATAGTCGACCACACTTGTGTCGACACTGGGAAGCAGTGTCGACTCACAGAAAGATAGTCGACCACATTTGTGTCGACACTGGGAAGCAATGTCGACTCACAGAAAGATAGTCGACCACACTTGTGTCGACACTGGGAAGCAGTGTCGACTCACAGAAAGATAGTCGACCATATTTGTGTCGACACTGGGAAGCAGTGTCGACTCATAGAAAGATAGTCGACCTCAACTATGTCGACACCTAAAGGCAGAGTCGACACATACTGAGTTCTGAATCTACAACAACTGTGTCGACACACAGGACTTGTGTCGACACACTGCAAAGTCAAGACCAAGTTATTTTCTGAAGAAAGATGAAGTGTTGAGTCGACACAAATTCTCCGTGTCGACTCATTCTCATGATGAAGTTCTGAAGAAGCAGTGTCGACTTAAAGACAAACTAGTCGACATCATCAAAGGCTGTGTCGACACCAAAGTCACTTGTGTCGACACATATAGACAGTTGGTCTCGACACTTTCTGACAGTCTGTCTCAACACTTTGCTGTCCAAGACTAAGGCACAGGATCTGTTTGAAGACTTGACAGCTTTGGGTTGCAACCGGTTAACTGATGTTGTCAGACTTGTCAGAAGTCAGTTAGAAACCGGATCAGCCGGTTACCATGAAGAAGATCTATAAATAGACAGATTCAGAGAGAAGTAATAGATTGAATTTTGGCAATCAATTTGAGAAATAAAATCAAGAAGGAGTAATACACAAAAGAAGATCTTCATCAGAAGATCTAAGAAGACGATCTCAGGATCTGTCTAAGTAGAGTTCTTTCAAGAATTCAGAAGTATCATCAAAGGTGTTGGATAGAGAGGGATCCAGCCTCTTGAAGAAGAAGAAGGAAGCCATCATTGGTTTCTCAAGAAGCTGTTTGGAAATCAACTCAGCTAAGTTCAGATTCAAGAAGCTTTGAAGAAAGCTCAGATTCAGTTGATTTCATCAGCTGATCAAGATTTGTCTTGTTCTTTTCTCTCTCAACAAAGGCAAGACATTAAAAACTTCTTTTCTAATTTCTGTAGGATCTGTCAATACAGATCTGAGTTGTAAGCCTGTGTTATAAAGGCTGAGTGTAGGAGAGTTGATCTCTGAGTGGTAGTGCTGTTTGCCTGAGTGTAGGAGAAGGTTCTTCTCTGAGTTGTAGGCTTTGTGATAAGGCTGAGGTAGGGCTGTTGAGCCTGAGTTGTAGGAACCTTTTTGGGTTCTGAGCTGTAGGATCTGTGGATCTGAGTAAAGAGGAAGTTTGGCCGAATCTAGCATACTGCTAGATAGGTGAAGGGGGAAAGTGGATGTACCCAGACCTTGGGGAATCTGATAGTTTAACTTTCAAGGCAGCCTAAACACCTAGAGGGGGGGGGGTGAATAGGTTCTGCTTTTCTTATAAAAACTTTTAGGCAGAATTCAATTCAATAGCTAACACAATTGGCACAGCAATCACAGAAAATAAAACATCACAGATTGCACAATGTTTTATAGTGGTTCCCCAAGGTCTGGGTACATCCACTTTCCCCCTTCACCTATCTAGCAGTATGCTAGATTCGGCCAAACTTCCACTTATCTCAGATCAACAGATCCTACAACTCAAAACCCAACTGGTTCCTACAACTCAGGCACAACTGCCCTACCTCAGCCTTGCCCCAAGGCCTACAACTCAGAGAATATCCTTCTCCTACACTCAGGCAAACTGCCCTACCACTCAGAGTTCAACACTACTACACTCAGCCTTTATAACATAGGCTTACAACTCAGATCTGTGTAAACAGATCCTACAGAAATATAGAAAAGATTATTAAACTGTCTTGCCAAAGTTGAGAGAGAAAAGGCCAAGACAATTCTTGATCAACTGATGCAATCAACTGTATCTGAGCCTTCTTCAAAGCTTCTTGAAAATGAACTTAGCTGAGTTGACTCCAAACAGCTTCTTGAGAATCCACTGGTGGTTTCTTTCTTTTTCTTCTAATTCTGGCTTGATCTCTCTCTATCCAGCACTTTGAATGATTCTTCTGAATTCTGATTAGAACTCTTCTTAGATCTATCCTTAGATAGTCTTCTTAGATCTCCCGGAGAAGATCTTCTTAAGTGACTAGCACTTTCTTGAAATGAATTGGATTGTGATCCTTCTCTTCCTTTTTGATTCAAAGTTATTCAAAAGGACTATCTGTTGTGTTTTTTTTTTGTTCTCCTTCTGAATCTGTCTATTTATAGACATTCTTCATGGTAACCGGCTGATCCGGTTTCTAACCGTTTTCTGACAAGTCTGACAGCTTTAGTTAACCGATGGTAACCCACAGCTGTCAAGTCTTCAAATAAGTCCTGTGCCTTAGTCTTGAACCACAAGTTGTTGAAACAGTCTGTCAGAAAGTGTCGAGACCATCTGTCTATCTGTGTCGACACAATTGACTTTGGTGTCGACACAGTCTTCAGTGATGTCGACTAAGTTGCCTTTGAGTCGACACAGCTTCTTCTGAAAATAACTTGGTCTTGACTCTTCAGTGTGTCGACACAAGTCCTGTGTGTCGACACAGTTGTTGTAGAATTATAACTTAGTAAGTGTCGACTTAGCCTTCAGGTGTCGACACATTCATTTCTTAAATCTGCTTTAATGTGTCAACTTAATCACAATGTGTCGACACATTCTGCTGGTGTCGACAATCTTGAGATCGACTATACTCTTCTGTGTCGACACATTCTCCCAATGTTGAGGTCGACGCTTTTCTTCTGTGTCGACACAAATTCCCAGAGTTGTGTCGACTCTTTTCTTCTGTGTCGACACAAATTCCCAGTGATGTGTCGACTTACTTCTTCTGTGTCGACACTTTTTCCCAGTGTAGTTGTAGACTAACTGCTATGTGTCGACACTGCTTCCCAGTGTTGTGTCGACTATTTTCTTCTATGTGTCGACACTGCTTCCTCTGTGTCGACACTTGGACTTAGAATTTTTCTACATACTTTATCAATTCTTCACCTGCACATGTCAACTTAAAACAACATCAAATACACCTTGGTGTATATCATTGAGCTAGGTTGGGCTTCTTCAAATCAGGTACAAATTTTCCAATGTACCCAACAATCTCCCCCTATTTGGAGAAGTCATAACCCCTATAGCCAATGATATACACCATTTATAAACAGTACTAAATGATGATTAATGACATAACAGGAATACTTTAATATAAACAAAACATAAAAACAATTCATCACAGAATACACATTATAATATGCCAAACTACATTTTGTTTATAACTGGGTAATGTTTGATTACAATGTTTTACATTTAATGATTACATCACAACATTACAAAACACTATAAAAGAACTTAAAACATAATCAGGATTGATCAGGCTCTCTAATTATAATCCCTCTGCCAGATTGAATTGTAGCTGTCACAGGAGCTTCTGATTCATCAGCTATCTTCTTTCCTTTAAGATCAGCTTTCTTCTGAGCTTCTTCCTTGATCCTTTGCCTTTCAAAATAATGAAAAGGCTTTGGGAAGTATTTGCTTGGCTCCTTAGCATCTGATGGCAGTCTTCCCAGCTTAGCTTTCCTTCTGAATTGTACTATTGCTTCTTGTCTTGCCTCATACTTCTGACATTCTATTTCATTGTACCACTTGCCTCTCTCATGAACTTTATCTTGTACAGCTTTCCATGCAGTGAGTATTATGTTCCTCGAAGTAGGACTCCACTGCTCATAATCTGGCTTAAGTACAGCCTGCTCTCTGAATTTCTTCTTTGCTAATAGAGCATCTTGCTGTTCTTTCAGAGTAGCCTCAGGCTTATCAACCTTTCCAAAGACAATATTAGTAACCTCCTTTGGAGGACTATACATTCCTTGAACTTTCTGATCAATCATGTCAAAATCTGGAGGGGGGTAAATGACTTGGGCAACCTCAGGTTGATTGCCTTCAAGTAGATTTGATTGTATTCCTGATTCAGCCACCATAGCATCATCACACAATGGGGGATATCCCAAAGTGGCTCGGATACTATTGGTCACCCATTTGGAGTGCTCTGAGCCTGCATGAATTAGCATCCTCTCCCCCTTTATGGCTTCTCTAGATACATGATCTCTTAGATCTTCCTTTTGAAATCGGATTTGGCCATCCAAATAATTCACACCGTCTTTAAAAAATGGTTTTAACTTGTTAAGCTTTTCAGATATTTCTTTTTGAGAGGTTGAGATGGCAGTCTTAACAGAAGCAATGGCAGCTTGAAAATTCTTATCAAATTCGTCCCTTTCTTTGGCTCTATCTGCAGGCAGACCTGAACCAATCTTCTTTACTTCCTCAATGATCTTATTATGAGATTCAGTTAAATTATCATTCATTCTTAGCTGGTTTTCCAAAACATAGCTTTGCTTCAAGGCAATGTCATCCACCTTTGTAGTAATAGCCTCCTGTTATTTAGCTAGGTAAACCACAGCATTGCCACCCTTGTGGAAGCAATCTGTCATTTCAGTTTTATGCATGTTGACCTGAAACTGGATGGACTTTATATCCTGAGCTAAGTCAAACTGAAGTGACTTGCTATTCTCATCAACATACTTTTCCATAGCCAACCTTTGTTCATCCAATTTTACTTGTAGATCGATCATAAATTTGTTGTAATCAAAGGCTGGAGAGACTTGTAGAGGTGTGGTCTGTAAAGCCTGCTTATAATTCTTGCTTCTTCTCTTGAAGACAATAAGTTTTCTTTTCTTTGCCACCCTGGCATTTTCAGTTTCTGTTTCAGATGAAGTATCTACATGAATTCTTTCTTGAGGAAGATGAATTGTATCTGTTCCAGGGGCCTGTTGCCCAGCTCCAACATCCACTGGCTCACCCTCAACCTGTGGCTCAACTTCAGCTTCCTGATCAATGTCCATATCTATGGACTTCTCAATATCTGGTCCACCTCCTACTTTATCAGCAGTAGTATCAATATCAGGGAATAACTCCTCCATAGTGAATTCCAGTTGAGCTGTAACTTCTGCAGCAGTTAAAACTTGAGACAAGTTTAACTGTGCTTCCTCTTGTACTTGCACTTCAGTATTTGTAGTATCTGGAGTAGGAGTGGACACTAGCTCCCCCTGAACCTATGCAGTAATAAGAATATGAGCAATGTCTTTTATAGTAAAATACATTAGCTCCCCCTATACCTGAGCAGGAGTAGATACCTTTGGAGCAGGAGTGGAAACAGGCTCCCCCTGTATCTGTGCAGGTGTTGACACTTCCTGAACTATAGTTGAGTCAAGCTGTTTTTCAACCTGTGTCCTCAATGGGTCTTCTTGTAATTGTTCAGATTCTTGATTTTGTGTAGGGGATTTCACAGGGGTGTCTGGCCTGCTCTCTTCAGGCACATCCTTGGACAGCACCCTATCCCATCTAGAGAACAGTCTCATATCCATTCTTCTCATATGATTAATCTTACTCCCTTGCAGTTGCTGCATCACTTCAGGAATCACTCCAGTGAAGTACAGGCTCATGATCCTAGCCATGTTAGGCTTCTTGATTCCTTCTTTGATCTTGTCAAAGATCACTCCTGACCAATCAGTAGGAATAGTAAAAACAATCCTGGTCATCAGGCTGAACATATAGGCAGAAATCCTATCATGTCCACGTGTCTTGCAGAGGATTACTTTCCCAACTACTTCTGACAAGAACTTCCCTTGCTGATTCATACCCTTCCTGTTGAATGCAGCTCCAATCTTCAATCCTGAGTCCAGTCCACACCATTGAAGGGCTTCCCTTGTCTTAGATATAGGAACTTCCTCTTCATTCTCAACTACATGCAATTGAAAGATCTTCTTTAAACTTCTTTGATTAATCTTCACCTTAGTCCCTTGAACAGTGGACTTAATCTTGAGGCCAGTAGAGTGGACTGATGCAGAGATAAAGAACTCGTGCACCTCCTTCTTCCAGATTTTAGTAGGTTCTGAGATGAGAAATTCTAACCCTGACTTAGAGAGGAGGGTGATAACTCCTTGAACATCTGGCGGCGCCTCTGCAAAGGCCTGGCGCACCAACTCATACCCTTCATTTATGTTGTCTTCAATCCTTGGCGCCATCGGTTCGTCGAGAAAGCTTGAGAGAAGAGAGAAAGATAGACTGTCGACACAGGGTTTTAGTCTCGAAAACCTTGGAAGCGTGTCGACAGAATGAGTTTTTGACCTATTTATAGCCTCAGTTGAAAGAAGTTCAAAAGGCGCCAAAACAGTCAAAATGTGTCGACACAGACGGAGTGTGTCGACACAAACTTCTATTGTCTCGACATTACTTCAGCCTATTATGTGTCGACACCAATTTGTGGTTATGTCGACACCTTAGATAAACAGAAATTCTGTGTCGACTCTAAGGATAAGTGTCGACACATATTCTGTAAGTGTCGACACCATTTTCCTGGTTGAGTCGACATTACATTTCTGGTTAAGTCGACAATATAACTCTCAAGTGTCGACACATATTCTCTGTGTCGACACAATATTTCTGACTTGTCGACATAATTTCTCTGTGTCGACACATTATTACTGAATGTGTCGACACATTCTTACTTAGCCAATTTCTGTAACTTCAATGTGTCCTTTTTTTTAACACTTGATAATGTTGTTATTACTTTTACTTACTTATATACCACTTCAATAGCATTGTTAATGATTTTGTTAATACATTAATCAATGGTTAACATACCTAATTCAATTTTGAATTTATTGAATTTGGTTTCATCTAAAGGCTTAGTAAATACATCTGCTATTTGATAATCTGTTTTTACAAATTCCAATGAGATGTCTCCTCTTTCTACATGTTCTCTAAGAAAATGGTATTTGATTTCTATATGCTTAGTTCTACTATGAGAAACTGGATTATTAGCAATAGAAATAGCACTCTTTGAATCACATAAAAGGGGTGTTCTACTTACCTGAATACCATAATCCTTAAGCTGATGCTGCATCCACAATAGCTGTGCACAGCAGCTTCCAGCAGCAACATACTCTGACTCAGCTGTGGAAATTGCCACACTAGTCTGCTTCTTACTACTCCAAGATATTAGTCTTCCTCCCAGGAATTGACAAGTACCTGTAGTACTCTTTCTATCCTCTCTACATCCTGCAAAATCTGCATCTGAATAGCCTGTTAGTAGAAAATCTCTATTCCTAGGGTACCAAAGACCTAGAGTAGGAGTGCCCTTTAGATATCTCAAAATCCTTTTGACTGCAGTATAATGAGATTCTTTAGGGCAGGCTTGGTACCTAGCACAGACACATGTTGCATACATAATGTCAGGTCTACTAGTAGTGAGATATAGTAGAGACCCAACTATTCCTCTATACAATGATTCATCAACAGGTTTACCTGTCTCATCTTTGCATATAGGCATACTAGTTCCCATAGGAGTTCTCATGGTGGAGGATGACTCCATACCATACTTCTTAATTAATTCTTTGGTGAACTTAGACTGGGATATGGACAATCCATCATCAGTCTGTCTTACTTGGAGTCCCAAGAAGAACTTAAGTTCACCCATACTGCTAATCTCAAACTTCCCTTGCATAAGTTTGGCAAACTTTTTACAAAGGTTGTTTTCAGTAGATCCAAAGATTATGTCATCAACATAGATCTGGACTAAGATGATCTTTCCTTTGGATTCCCTAAGGAATAGAGTTTTGTCTATCTTTCCTCTTGAGAATTTATTCTCAATGAGGAAGGTAGACAGGGTTTCATACCAAGCCCTTGGAGCTTGTTTTAACCCATACAAAGCTTTCCTAAGCTTATACACATAATCAGGTTTAAGAGAATCTATAAAACCTAATGGCTGCTCTACATATACTTCTTCTTTAAGATCACCATTCAGAAATGCTGACTTCACATCCATCTGGTATACTTTGAAGTCTTGGTAGGCTGCATAGGCAAGGAACATTCTGATTGCCTCCAGCCTTGCTACTGGAGCAAAGATTTGATCAAAGTCAATTCCTTCTTCCTGCCTGTATCCTTTTGCAACTAACCTTGCTTTATTCTTCACTATTATCCCACTCTCATCTAGCTTGTTCCTATAGATCCACTTAGTGCCAATTATATTGTGGCCTCTTGGTTTAGGAACAAGCTTCCAGACTTTGCATCTTCTGAATTGATTCAGCTCCTCTTGCATAGCATCAATCCAGTGCTGGTCTTGGATAGCTTCTTCAAACTTCTTAGGTTCCATCTGGGACAAGAAACTTGAATGCAAAACTGTGCTTTGATTTCTGCTTCTAGTTTGCACTCCTTGTCTTGGATCACCAATTATCTGATCAATTGGATGATCTCTCAGATATCTTATAGCTGGAGGAAGATTCCCTTCAGGTTGAGCATCTCCAGCTTCTTCATTCTGCTGAGCCTCCTGGTTTTCATCAGCTTCCATTATCTCTTGTACTCCCCCTGGACAGCAGCCTTCATTTTCCAATGCTCCATCTTCCTTTGAAGCTTCAGCAATGGAGAGCTTGTCCATCTTCTTGCTTATACCTGTTGAGTCATTTGATCTACAAGACAACTCACTATTGATTAATCTTGTTTCATCAAATACAACATGCACAGATTCTTCAATAACTTGAGTAGTTAAGTTAAAGACTCTATAGGCCTTACTATTTTGTGCTGTACCCAACAAATATCCCATCCTGGGATTTGGCAGCAAACTTAGTCAAATATGACTTGCCATTGTTAAGTATATAGCACTTGCAACCAAAGATCCTGAAATAGGATAGATTTGGTTTTCTGCCTTTCACAATCTCATAGGGAGTCTTTCTGTGGCTTTTGGTGATAGAAGCCCTATTGATGACATGACAAGCAGTGTTAACTGCCTCTGCCCAAAAATATTCTGGGAGAGAGGTGTCACTCAATAGAGTTCTACCAGCTTCAATTAATGTTCTATTCTTTCTTTCAGCAATTCCATTTTGCTGAGGTGTTCTTGGTGAGGAGAACTCTTGGAAAATCCCAAAGTCTTTACACAAATTTGTTATGCTTTCAGAATGAAACTCAGTACCATGATCACTTCTGATTTTGACCACTGTACTATTCAGTTCATTCTGAATTTGCTTTACAAAATTAAGTAGTACACTTGGGGTTTCAGATTTTTGTCTTAGAAAGAACACCCATGTAAATCTAGAATAGTCATCTACAACCACAAAAGTGTAGACCTTCCTACCTAGACTATGAACTGGCATAGGACCAAAAAGATCCATATGCAAGAGGTATAAGCACCTCACAGAATCCTTGTTTTCAAGGCTTTGAAATGAGGATTTTGTCTGCTTGCCCTTTTGACAAGCTGAGCATACCCCTTCCTTTATACACTTAACTTGAGGCCCATTCCTCACTAGTTCTTTACTAATGAGTTGGCCAATTGTCTTGTAGTTTAGATGAGCCAATCTCTTGTGCCATTTAACACAATGGGAAGCATTGTCATCAGCTACAAGACAAATGGGGGAAGCCTTATTTTCACACTCAAAATTAAGGCAATATACATTTCTCTTCCTATACCCAGTCAAAATGATCTCTTGATCACTTGACCTTTTGATATGACATCCATCCTTACCAAATGAAATGTCATATCCTAGATCACTCAGCTGGCTTATGCTTATTAGATTATGTTTCAAACCTTTTACATAGGCCACTTGGGTGATAGTAATTAGGTTAGAAGAAATGTTACCAAACCCTTTGATGACTCCTTTTTCAGATCCACCAAAGATCACTTTATGTCCATCTTTGACAGATAAATACTCCTTCAGCAGCCCCTTTGTTCCAGTCATGTGCCTGGAACAACCACTATCCAAGTACCATATAGGGGCATGGTTACTTGGATTCACCTGCAATACAGAATTACTTACCCTTAGAACCCAAGTAAGTCTTGGGTCCTTGGTTCAGGTTAGCATTAATAAAGTTATCATAACCTCTTCTAACAGGTAGACTCTTGTTCTTTATAACACTTGTGTTATACTAGCAGTCCAATGCAAAATGGCCCCTCTTGCCACAGCACCAACATTCAAACTTATTGTATCTAGATCTAGATACATCCTTGTCAGAAGAATTTCCGTTCATTGCTGGTGCTGTTGCAACTTCACCTACTGATTTCTTAAAACCATTGGGTTTATGACCATAGGTAGGCCTGCTTGCCTTAACACCCTTGTTCTTCAGAACATTTGTCTTAATATGACCTTGAATGTCTTCATGATCATATGTGTAAGGCACTTTCTCCTTACTAAACTTTATGGGGACTGAAAGGTTTAGTGGCTGAATAGGGGCTTTGCCTTTCCTCTTGAATCTGCCAGCCCTGGAGTTACCTTTAAATCCTAATCCAGCCTTACCCTTCTGAGTGACAAATTCATCTATCAAGGGTAAGACAGATTTTGGCTTAGAGTAACTAGCCACTAAATCCCTTTCAATTCTAAGTCTGGCCTCCAGACTCTTTACTTGATCATTAGTATAATTAATTGTGCCCATCTGAATAATAGTTATATTCTTCAGCTTGGCAATTTCATTTAATTTTTGATCAAGGACTTTTTCTAACTCAGTTGTTGCTACCCTTAGTTCAGCAATTTCCTGAGCCTGTGTTTTAACCAGGTTCTTGCTTTTCTTAAGGGCCTGCAACAAGTCCCCATACTTGTCTATCAATTGATAGACATCTCCTTCAGATCCAGATGCATCTTCATCACTTGATGCAGATGTAGCTGATTCTTCACTTGTACTACAAATAGATGTGCAGGAAGGACAGTTTACCTCATTAGGACCAGACAGATTCTGGCATATGTCCTCTTCTGATCTTGTCATCAAACTCATGCATTGATGTTCATTGATGGAGTCTAGCAACTGCATAAACTCCTCTTCCTCAGATGCAGCATATAGTCCAATATATGCTTCAGCTTCAGATCCTGATTCTGAAGTTGACTGGTCTGACAGATTTTTATCTTTCTTTGCTACAAAGAATTTCTCCTTCTTGCCTTTCTGATAAGTCTTCTTCTTTTCTGAAGATTCCTTCCTTTTGTCAGGACAATCAGCCAGTACATGTCCAGGCCTATTGCAATAATATCAGACAATCTTTGAAGTAGTGGCTTTGCTGGGCTTTGATCTGCTTTTCTCTTTCCTTAATGACCTTCTATTCTGATAATAGTCATCAACTTGCTGTGATGTGGAAGGCCTAGACTTCCATTGCTTCTTTTTCAAGAACCTTTGGAATTGCCTAGTGAATGCAGCAAAGTCTGCATCTGAATCACAGCTAACTGAACCCTTATCTGAATTTTCAGAACTATCTTCTTCAACTTCCTTAGGAGGAGATAGTGATTTCCTCCTATTCTTTCTGGTGGCTTCAGCATTAAATGCCACAGTCTTTTCTCTATGCTCTCCTCTTGAGTTTCTTTCCTCCTCCTTCCTTACCATAAGTTGCATTTCATAGGATAGCAACTTTCCAAACAGGGTTGGAGGAGATATCTCTGCCAATTTAGCCACTTCTCTTATGGCACAGATCTTTGTATCCCAATCCTTTGATAAGGATCTTAAGAATTTGTCATTCAGTTCATAGGTACTGAAGACTCTTCCATAGGATATTAGCTCATTCACAATTCTATAGAATTTCTTATAGCACTCAGTTATGCTATCAGATTTTCCTTGTCTAAAGCTTTCATACTCCTGATTTAGCATAGACTTTCTGTCCAGCCTTACTTCTTTAGATCCCTCCATGTAGACAATCAATGTGTCCCACATCTCCTTGGAGGTCTTGCAGTGAATCAGATTCTGAAATGTTGAATCATCTATGGCACTGACAATGATGTTCTGTGCCCTTTTATCCATGGTTGCCAAGATGATTTCATCCTTGGTCATTTCTGAATAAGTCTTTGGTATTTGGATATTTGCATCAAGAACAGATATCTTCATTGGAATGAAGGGCCCTTCCTGTACTGTGTGTAAATCCTTGGGTCAGATGCTTCCATAAACAATCTGACTCTCTCTTTCCAGATCCGAAAGATTTCCTTCTTACATATGGGTAATTTCATAGACCCTAGCTCCTTATGATTCTCTCCAGAACCCATCTTCTTGAATCTTGAATCTGCCTTTTAGATCTACCTTAGACTGTTAAGTCCTTTTTTGAGGAACCTCCCTCTGATACCACTTGATAGTTTAACTTTCAAGGCAGCCTAAACACCTAGAGGGGGGGGGGGGTGAATAGGTTCTGCTTTTCTTATAAAAACTTCTAGGCAGAATTCAATTCAATAGCTAACACAATTGGCACAGCAATCACAGAAAATAAAACATCACAGATTGCACAATGTTTTATAGTGGTTCCCCAAGGTCTGGGTTGTAACGACCCCATCCGTTAAATGACGTATAGTAGAAGGTCCGGCCGGGGCCCCACACTATATGTCACAAACAGACGGTGAGGTCACAGGATAATACCAAACCAATTACGAATCCTAACTCAGAGCATTCTAGCGGAAGCTTTAAGTTACAACTTTGAACTCTTAACCGGAATGTCCAATATATATAAAACCACCTTTATATATAAATACCACGGAATGTACACAACCACAAGAGTTTGGCCTTAAGGCCTTACAGTTCCTCTGAACATACATCATGTTTTACAAACCTCGGCGCGCAGGCCGGCCATACATGAGTAAAAAGAGAAAACAAAACAAAGCCATTCGCTTAGCCTTCCAGGCTAGCCGCAGCAGCAGCAGCAACAGCAGTAGGGCTTCAGCCCATCATTTACCACTTGGCTCTCCAGCACCTGCACGGGAACAATCCACCCAACCGGTGGCAAACAATGCAACGGTCAGCATTCAGCTGACCCAATTATAACAATCCTACCCCTTTCTCGGGGCATGAGCATTCTTTCCCTGCAAGCATGGCATCATCAAATAGCAACTATGTGCGCGCAGGCACATTCAAGCCATCACAACCATCGGCCACCCGGCCCGACAGTCCGTGCACTCAGGGCACATTTTCGGTGTACCGGAATACCAGGGTCAACACCACCGTCTACACGGTATTTGAGCATTTCTAGTCTTTCCGGCGCGCGGGCCTAAGACTCTCATTAGGCGCTCCAACAAAACCTAAACCAGGCTTCCAAGTCGGATGGACCTAATGCAGGTACAGATCAGCCACCCCCCGTTGCTCAAGTCGCCGAGCCACCTCAAATACGGAAGTATCCATGGCATTTTATAGGCGCGGGTCGGTTTCACCTTTCCTGTTCGGCAATCTGCCTTTTCATCGAGTTGCAGCCCAACGGCTCAACTACTCACAAAGTGGCAACGCACGGCCACAAGAGTTGCCGCCAACCCTCTTCATTTCCTGGACATCGTCCAGTACTTCCTGCCGCACCAAGCAACAGGTAGGAACAAGGCATCACAAGCCATAGGCATCACAAGCCATTATCACGGAGCCTTCTCCGATATGCAAACAAGCATCACCAATCCAGATTCCATCCAGATGGGCTTCACACAGCATGCCTAGAGCCGTACTCCAATTCCGGCCTCTAACAAGGGGGACTCACATATCTACCCCAAGGGACACCACAACCCACCGCACACTCGCGGGGAAGGGTTTTCCCTATGCAATGCAGAAAAGAAGGACTTCACATGTCCAAGGAGGGAGATCGTTACCCTTGTCGATCTCTTCGGTGCCATCGAAAACTAGCCGGTGAGAAAGAACCGCAGCAGCCTTGCCTTCACAACGCCGGCTTCGGATCACGAATCGGACCACGGGAGCTCCGCCGGTGGCTTGCTCTCCTCCTCCTTCTTCTCTTCCTCTCTCTTTCTCTCTTCCTTAAGCACAAATGAAGAATGAATCTTCATCCTTCTCTCACGACTTAATCCAGCCCAAGAAACCACCTGAGCCTTTGGATCAAAAGAGAGGAAACTGAACGACCAAGATTTGCCCAAAACTTCACTTTTTGGCCGACACGGCCTGTGACACGCCCGTGTCACAGGCCGTGTACCCCTTAAGCGGTACACACAGATTGAACCGACTGCACAACACGGGTCATCGACACGCCCGTGTCGGACCTGACACGCCCGTGTCAAACCTGAGACACGCCCGTGTCTCCTGCTCCATCGAGCTGCAACCAGTACACGGGTCGGAACACGGCAGCTGACACGCCCGTGTCCAGCCTGACACGCCCGTGTTCCCGGCCGTGTTCAAGGCCGTGTCCGGCTCTGACTTGAATAGGCCAAATTCGCAAAATAAATCGAACACGCCCTGGGACACGCCCGTGTCCCAGGCCGTGTACACCCGACACGCCCTGGGACACGCCCGTGTCCCAGGCCGTGTAACCTGACCTGCTACTCAAACTTCAAGTTGAGTCTTTTTGGGCCTTTTTGGGGGTTACAACCCTCTCCCCCTTAACAAAATTTCGTCCCGAAATTTGCACGGTAAGGAAACAAAACCCAGCAGCTAGAACTCTGTTATAACAAAAAGTACACGGTCTACAGTTTATACAAATAACTCGGGAAACTCAGCTCGCATGGTCTGCTCTCGTTCCCATGTTAGCTCTTCACGGCCACAATTGTCCCATCGGACCTTGACCATCCCGATCACTTTGTTCCGCAACTGTTTCTCGGCTCGATCCTCGATCCGAATGGGTCTAACCCTCGTCGTTAGCCCATACTTGACCGGTACCCGATCAGCTTCCACGACTTGAGCTGGATCCTTTACCGCCTTACGAAGGACTGAGATGTGAAACACATCATGTAATCCACCCAAGTCCGCTGAAAGTGCTAGTCGATAAGCAGCTTCCCCAACTCGCTCCACCACCTCAAACGGACCAAGATACCTCGGACTTAGCTTTTTCAAACGCCGAATCCTGGACACACCTTTGAAGGGTTTGATCTTCAAATATACCCAATCACCCACCGCGAACTCCACGTTCCGGTGCTTGGCATTGTAGTACTTTGCTTGACGATCTTGGGCTATCAATAGCCTCTCCCGAATAGAGCGTATGAGCGAAGTAGCTTCTTCGACTTCCTTTTTCCCACTCAGCTTCGATTCGCCTGCTTCTGCCCAAGCTAAGGGCGTACGACATTTCCGACCATACAATGCCTCAAATGGTGCCATACCAATACTCGCTTGGTAGCTATTATTATGGGCAAATTCGACGAGAAATATATACTCTTCCCATCGTTTACCAAAGTCTAGGGCGCACATCCGGAGCATGTCCTCCATCGTCCTGTTGGTTCGTTCAGTCTGGCCATCCGTTTGGGGATGAAAGGCCGTACTAAACGCTAACTTTGTACCCAACATTTGATGAACGAGCCGCCAATCATTCGATGTGAACCGCCCATCACGGTCACTAACGATGCTCCGAGGAACACCGTGCAGTCGAACAACCTGCTCCACATACAGCTTGGCCAAGGTTTCCACTGAATCGTCTCTTCTGTTTGGAAGGAAGTGCGCCACTTTCGTCAACCGGTCCACAATCATCCAGATTGAATCATGACCGCGTTGAGATCTCGGCAATCCGTGCACGAAATCCATCGAAATATCATCGAACTTCCACTCCGGAATAGGTAACGACTTCAGAAACCCGCCAGGCTTCTGGCATTCTGCTTTCACCAACGCACAGGTGTTGCATTTCGCCACATAACGAGCCACATCTTTCTTTAGTCCGGGCCACCAGAACAGCTTTTTCATGTCCCTGTACATCTTTGTGCTCCCTGGGTGAACTGAGTACTTTGCAAAGTGAGCTTCGTACATCAACTCTTCCCTCAGTTTACCCACACTTGGGACGCACACTCGACCATTTCTCCGTAACAACCCGTTATCCCAAGAGAATTGATCATCCGGCCCATCTTTAGCATAGCGCTGGAGACTTTCATCAAGCTCCGTTGCTCGCCGAACTCTGTCCGTAAGGTCATACTGCACCTCCGTCCAGTTCAAGCACGCATCGGTTGACGCACCCTTGTCAACACACGATATCTCCAATGCTTCCAATTCCTGGATCAAACGCTGATCATGCCTCTGCAACCAGCTTGCCCGTACCGGGGTCTTTCGACTCAAAGCATCAGCGACCACATTTCCCTTCCCGGGAGTATAGTGAATCTCGAAGGTGTAGTCCCCGAGGAACTCCATCCATCTTCATTGTCGCATATTCAGATCCTTCTGATCCAACAAATACTTTAGGCTCTTGTGATCTGTATAGATATCCACTTTCACGCCATATATATAGTGCCGCCACAACTTGAGCGCAAAGATTACCGCCGCCAACTCCAAATCATGGACGGGGTAATTCCGCTCATGCACTTTCAACTGACGCGAGCCATAAGCAATCACTTTCCCAAACTGTAAAAGAACGCAGCCTAAGCCGCTCCCTGATGCATCACTATAGATCTCATACCCATCGGTACCACATGGCGATGTCAACACAGGCGCCGTGGTCAAACGACTCTTCAAGTCTTCAAAAGCTCGCTCGCACTCCGGCGTCCAAATGAACTTTTGATCTTTTCTCGTCAGCGTGGTGAGAGGTAAAGTAATCAGTGAGAAGTTTTCCACAAACCGTCTATAGTAGCCTGCAAGTCCAAGGAAGCTCCTGACCTCGGCCACTGAAGACATCACTGGCCAATCTCGGATGGCACTTATCTTCAACGGATCCACCGCGATACCCTCTCCGCTTACCACATGGCCTAAAAAGGCTACTGAAGAGAGCCAGAATTCACACTTTGAGAACTTGGCAAAAAGCTTGTTCCTCCGCAGGGTATGCAAGACCAACCGCAAATGGTTTGCGTGATCCTCTTCCGACTGAGAGTATACTAAGATGTCATCAATAAACACAATAACAAACAAATCCAAGTACTCTCGGAACGTTCGATGCATTAGGTCCATAAATACCGAAGGCGCATTACATAGGACAAACGGCATTACCGTGAACTCATAATGACCGTAGCGTGTTCCAAACGCTGTCTTGGGAATGTCACCTTCCCGAATCCTTAGCTGATAATATCCCGATTTCAAATCCAACTTGGAGTAGACCGTTGATCCCGCCAGCTGATCAAAGAGGTCATCAATCCGCGGAATCGGATATTTGTTTTTCTCCGTCAGCTTATTCAACTCGCGGTAGTCAATACACAACCGTAAGCTACCGTCTTTCTTTTTCACAAATAGAACAGGCGCGCTCCAAGGTGACATACTTGGGCGTATATAACCCTGCTCCAACAACTCTTGCAATTGGACTTTCAACTCGGCCATCTCTTTTGGCGCGACGCGATAGGGAGAGCGGGCCACAGGTTTCGCACCTGGCACCAACTCAATAGAGAAGTCAATCTCCCGCTGGGGTGGTAACCCAGGAAGATCTTTAGGAAACACATCGGCAAACTCTGACACAACTGGCACTTCACCGACACTGGCCTTTGGCTCAACAGCCTGAATTAGCGTGAAGAATAACTCCGCGCCCTTCCGAACAGCATTGACGACTTGGAGTGCAGACAACAACGTTCCGCCAACTCCTCGCATACCAGCGAACTTCGTCACAAGCCCGGTATTCTGGCCCAGTGTAATCTCTTTGGAGTTGCAATCAATAAAGGCACGCTGCTCCGAGAGCCAGTCCATACCAAAGATCACATCAAACTCCGATAACGGTAGCACAGCTGCACTCAAACCGAAATCCCGACTTCCTATTTGCACATCCACATCGCAAGCCCTATCCGCAAGCATCATACAGCCATTCGGCAATAGCACCCTTGTACTATCTACCGTCACATGACTTGGTACCCCAATGCGAGATACGAAATCCTCAGACAGAAAAGAATGCGAAGCACCCGTATCAAACAGAGCTCTCGCTAAATTATTCTGAATCAGGACAAAGCCTGCAGCACACACACATCATGCACAAGCTAAACAAAACCAAAACCAAAAGCACAGCAAGTAAACTAAATCAACTCGTACCTGTGACGACGTCACTTTGCTTAATCGCTTCCTGCTGGCCAAGTTGATAGATTCGGGGCTGTGCCTGGGAAGCAGAGGAATCCACCACCGCTTTGCCCTTCTCAGCATACGACGCACCCATCTTCTTTTCCCCTTTGGGCTGCACAACCCGACAGTCACGCGCAATATGCCCCACCCGGCCACAGTTATAGCATGTACGAGCATCCGGCCTTGATGTCGCTCCCGACACAACGGTTGTAGTCACTTGCCCCGATGGCTTGGACCTCTTGCCCCCTTTCTTCTGGTAAAACGACTTGCTTGGGCGAGGTGCTTGAAACTCTGGCTTAGACACCACCAAGCCCTTATTCCCTTGCACTCGCCTCATGTCCTTCTCCAACGCGCACGCAGTATCAACCAACGCCTGAAACCCTTGGCTCACAGAACTCGAAAGCAGGAATCGTAACTCATCCCGCAATCCTTCATAGAACCGATTCGTTTTCCTTTGGTCATCCGCGAAGATTGTTCCCGCATATCGGCCCAACCTGGTAAACTCGTGCAAGTAGATATCCACACTATCGTCCCCTTGCTTTAACCGTTGGAACTCATTTTCCATAGCAATACGTTGCGCCGCTGGGACATGTTTCGCCAGAAATAGTCGAGAGAACTCCTCAATCGACACTTGTGATAATTGCCTGCCCGCCAAATGGTGTAGCTCAACCTCGTCCCACCACAACCGCGCCTCCCCTTCAAGCATGAAGGTGGCTAAGGTGACCTTGAGAGTTTCCTCCGCCCTGATCGCTGTCATTATCCTCTTGACACGCGATAACCAATCTTCCGCCTGCGTTGGGGATCCCATTCCCGCAAACGTAGGAGGACTGAAGCTCATGAATTGCTTCAACTGTCGGTCAGCTGCTCGTGGATCTACAGCCTCAACCGGCTCGGGTCTTACATCAACACGAACTGGCACTACCGCCGGCTGCGCTTGCCCGGTCGGCTGAATCATGGCAAATAGCGCCTCAGCCACTAAGCGAACAGTTTCCGCAGATGGAGGAGGTGTTGGCACCTCAGCTGGTGCCGCACTCTCATCAGAACGCTGGGGCTCAGACTGCCCAGCACCACTACGCGTCACCTATAGGTGGACAAGACACACATTAGCGAACGTATGCAAGCAAAACAACACAAAAAGGAACGCGCAGATTCCTCAAACAAGATTTTGTACATTCCTTAATGGACATTTCAGAGTTCATTAGCGTTACAGCAGGTCGCAGAAACACGTGCTCGCCACCCCACAAAAGAATTCGACCACGAATTCGAAAGAGGAAGACCGACGAAAAGCTGATACCAAAATGTAACGACCCCATCCGTTAAATGACGTATAGTAGAAGGTCCGGCCGGGGCCCCACACTATATGTCACAAACAGACGGTGAGGTCACAGGATAGTACCAAACCAATTACGAATCCTAACTCAGAGCATTCTAGCGGAAGCTTTAAGTTACAACTTTGAACTCTTAACCGGAATGTCCAATATATATAAAACCACCTTTATATATAAATACCACGGAATGTACACAACCACAAGAGTTTGGCCTTAAGGCCTTACAGTTCCTCTGAACATACATCATGTTTTACAAACCTCGGCGCGCAGGCCGGCCATACATGAGTAAAAAGAGAAAACAAAACAAAGCCATTCGCTTAGCCTTCCAGGCTAGCCGCAGCAGCAGCAGCAACAGCAGTAGGGCTTCAGCCCATCATTTACCACTTGGCTCTCCAGCACCTGCACGGGAACAATCCACCCAACCGGTGGCAAACAATGCAATGGTCAGCATTCAGCTGACCCAATTATAACAATCCTACCCCTTTCTCGGGGCATGCGCATTCTTTCCCTGCAAGCATGGCATCATCAAATAGCAACTATGTGCGCGCAGGCACATTCAAGCCATCACAACCATCGGCCACCCGGCCCGACAGTCCGTGCACTCAGGGCACATTTTCGGTGTACCGGAATACCAGGGTCAACACCACCGTCTACACGGTATTTGAGCATTTCTAGTCTTTCCGGCGCGCGGGCCTAAGACTCTCATTAGGCGCTCCAACAAAACCTAAACCAGGCTTCCAAGTCGGACGGACCTAACGCAGGTACGGATCAGTCACCCCCCGTTGCTCAAGTCGCCGAGCCACCTCGAATACGGAAGTATCCATGGCATTTTATAGGCGCGGGTCGGTTTCACCTTTCCTGTTCGGCAATCTGCCTTTTCATCGAGTTGCAGCCCAATGGCTCAACTACTCACAAAGTGGCAACGCACGGCCACAAGAGTTGCCGCCAACCCTCTTCATTTCCTGGACATCGTCCAGTACTTCCTGCCGCACCAAGCAACAGGTAGGAACAAGGCATCACAAGCCATAGGCATCACAAGCCATTATCACGGAGCCTTCTCCGATATGCAAACAAGCATCACAAATCCAGATTCCATCCAGATGGGCTTCACACAGCATGCCTAGAGCCGTACTCCAATTCCGGCCTCTAACAAGGGGGACTTCACATATCTACCCCAAGGGACACCACAACCCACCGCACACTCGCGGGGAAGGGTTTTCCCTATGCAATGCAGAAAAGAAGGACTTCACATGTCCAAGGAGGGAGATCGTTACCCTTGTTGATCTCTTCGGTGCCATCGAAAACTAGCCGGTGAGAAAGAACCGCAGCAGCCTTGCCTTCACAACGCCGGCTTCGGATCACGAATCAGACCACGGGAGCTCCGCCGGTGGCTTGCTCTCCTCCTCCTTCTTCTCTTCCTCTCTCTTTCTCTCTTCCTTAAGCACAAATGAAGAATGAATCTTCATCCTTCTCTCACGACTTAATCCAGCCCAAGAAACCACCTGAGCCTTTGGATCAAAAGAGAGGAAACTGAACGGCCAAGATTTGCCCAAAACTTCACTTTTTGGCCGACACGGCCTGTGACACGCCCGTGTCACAGGCCGTGTACCCCTTAAGCGGTACACACAGATTGAACCGACTGCACAACACGGGTCATCGACACGCCCGTGTCGGACCTGACACGCCCGTGTCAAACCTGAGACACGCCCGTGTCTCCTGCTCCATCGAGCTGCAACCAGTACACGGGTCGGAACACGGCTGCTGACACGCCCGTGTCCAGCCTGACACGCCCGTGTTCCCGGCCGTGTTCAAGGCCGTGTCCGGCTCTGACTTGAATAGGCCAAATTCGCAAAATAAATTGAACATGCCCTGGGACACGCCCGTGTCCCAGGCCGTGTACACCCGACACGCCCTGGGACACGCCCGTGTCCCAGGCCGTGTAACCTGACCTGCTACTCAAACTTCAAGTTGAGTCTTTTTGGGCATTTTTGGGGGTGTTACATGGGTACATCCACTTTCCCCCTTCACCTATCTAGCAGTATGCTAGATTCGGCCAAACTTCCACTTATCTCAGATCAACAGATCCTACAACTCAGAACCCAACTGGTTCCTACAACTCAGGCACAACTGCCCTACCTCAGCCTTGCCCCAAGGCCTACAACTCAGAGAATATCCTTCTCCTACACTCAGGCAAACTGCCCTACCACTCAGAGTTCAACACTCCTACACTCAGCCTTTATAACATAGGCTTACAACTCAGATCTGTGTAAACAGATCCTACAGAAATATAGAAAATATTATTAAACTGTCTTGCCAAAGTTGAGAGAGAAAAGGCCAAGACAATTCTTGATCAGCTGATGCAATCAACTGTATCTGAGCCTTCTTCAAAGCTTCTTGAAAATGAACTTAGCTGAGTTGACTCCAAACAGCTTCTTGAGAATCCACTGGTGGTTTCTTTCTTCTTCTTCTAATTCTGGCTTGATCTCTCTCTATCCAGCACTTTGAATGATTCTTCTGAATTCTGATTAGAACTCTTCTTAGATCTATCCTTAGATAGTCTTCTTAGATCTCCCGGAGAAGATCTTCTTAAGTGACTAGCACTTTCTTGAAATGAATTGGATTGTGATCCTTCTCTTCCTTTTTGATTCAAAGTTATTCAAAAGGACTATCTGTTATGTTTTTTTTTGTTCTCCTTCTGAATCTGTCTATTTATAGACATTCTTCATGGTAACCGGCTGATCCGGTTTCTAACCGTTTTCTGATAAGTCTGACAGCTTTAGTTAACCGGTGGTAACCCACAGCTGTCAAGTCTTCAAATAAGTCCTGTGCCTTAGTCTTGAACCACAAGTTGTTGAAACAGTCTGTCAGAAAGTGTCGAGACCATCTGTCTTTCTGTGTCGACACAATTGACTTTGGTGTCGACACAGTCTTCAGTGATGTCGACTAAGTTGCCTTTGAGTCGACACAGCTTCTTCTGAAAATAACTTGGTCTTGACTCTTCAGTGTGTCGACACAAGTCCTGTGTGTCGACACAGTTGTTATAGAATCATAACTTAGTAAGTGTCGACTTAGCCTTCAGGTGTCGACACATTCATTTCTTAAATCTGCTTTAATGTGTCGACTTAATCACAATGTGTCGACACATTCTGCTGGTGTCGACAATCTTGAGATCGACTATACTCTTCTGTGTCGACACATTCTCCCAATGTTGAGGTCGACGCTTTTCTTCTGTGTCGACACAAATTCCCAGAGTTGTGTCGACTCTTTTCTTCTGTGTCGACACAAATTCCCAGTGATGTGTCGACTTACTTCTTCTGTGTCGACACTTTTTCCTAGTGTAGTTGTAGACTAACTGCTATGTGTCGACACTGCTTCCCAGTGTTGTGTCGACTATTTTCTTCTATGTGTCGACACTGCTTCCTCTGTGTCGACACTTGGACTTAGAATTTTTCTGCATACTTTATCAATTCTTCACCTACACATGTCAACTTAAAACAACATCAAATACACCTTGGTGTATATCATTGAGCTAGGTTGGGCTTCTTCAAATCAGGTACACATTTTCCAATGTACCCAACAGAATCACTATAAAACAGTGTGCAATCTGTGATGGTTAAATTTCTGTGACTGCTGTGCTGTGTATTTTAATTCTGTAATTGAATTCTGCCAAAAAGTGTTAACAAGCTTTAGAACCTATTCACCCCCCCCCCCCCTCTAGGTGTTTAGGTTGTCTTGAAAGTAAAACTATCATCACGGTTACAATGCATATAGCTCATGCAGAGCAAACAACACAAGAAACTCACAAGCATCCTCACAAACTCCGTAACCTACTCGTTATATACATAGAGTCTTCTCCATTTCGCAATATAAACATCACCAATCCAGACTAACCGTTCGGATGGGCTTCACATAGCATGCCTATTCTGTACTACTCATTTCCAGATCTAGATGCAAACTCAATCGGGGATATCAACTATCAACCCGCTGGAATTGCTTATGCTTTCCACCTCTTGGTGGAGGATTCCATGCACATGCATAAAGTAGGACTTCACTGTCCAATAAGGAGATCATTACCCTTGACGATCGCTTTGGAGCCATGGAAATCTAGCCAGATTGTAATCATCGCGACAGCTTTGCCTCTACAATGCTAAACTCGGCTCTCGATTTAGATCGTTGAAGCTCCAACGGCGGACGAAAAATCCTTCTCCTTCTTCCTTCCTTACTCTCCTCTCTCTCTTCTATTTAGGAAGAGAATGGTGAACATAGAATGAGATTTTATCTCTCAGTCCTTAGACTTATAATAACAGAAGGAGTCTTGGACCATTAGATCCAAATTAAAGGAAATGAACGAACACGATTTGCTCTGAAAAGCATCTCCCCTAGGCTGACATTGCCTATGACACACCCGTGTCACAGGCCGTGTACATTAATCGGCATACAACCGACTCAATCCAGACTAGTACACGGGCTTAGACACGCCCGTGTCAGCTCTTGACATGCCTGTGTCAGCTCTTGACATGCCTGTGTCAGCTCTTGACACGCCCGTGTAAACCAGTACACGCCCATGTTGAGGGTTGTGTCCCTCAATCGACACAGGACCAACAATCCTGAAAGGGACACGGGTTCCCAACACTCCTGTGTAAACTTTGACACGCTCGTGTCACCCAGAACATGCCTGGGATCAAGACCATATTCCTCACCCAACACAGCCCGTATACCAACCCGAGCAGGACACGCCCTGGGACACGCCCGTGTCCCTAGCCATATTTTCTCTCGAAGATCGTCGACTGTACTTCGTCAAGAACTCACGACAATACAGTGACAGACATGCCCGTGTCCCAGGTCGTGTGCCTCACTCGAGACACACTTGAGGCCCACTAGAGTCCTACTCGAGACCCACTCGAGTACACAGATCTTGACACGCCCTGGGACACGCCTTGGGAAACGCTCGTGTCCCAGGCCGTGTCACCCAGCTTGAACTCCAAATCGGGATTTGGGGTGTTACAACCCTCATCTTCTTCCAGAAATTTTGTCCTGAAATTTAGCGCAACAATAGACACCAACACAACCACTCCTTTGTTGTACCTTTAACAATAAACGATCTGGGTTTAGAGCTCAGAGGACGCAGTTTGTCTCGCCCCACGACATCGCGCAAACACAATTTTTTACAAACAAACATACAACATTACATGACAACAACAGTAAAGTACACTCTGTCTTTATTTCCTCTCGGCCGCGTCCTTCATAAACCGCTTTACGGCCTCCTGTAATTCTAGATTATACATGCAAGGCTGCTGTACTTCACGATTCGAGCTTTGCAGATTTGTTGGTTCCCTAGTTTTGATTTGGGTCATGTCATCTCAATTAGGCTTAATTGACCCAAGAATTATCTATGGTCAATGGTTAGACTAAAGGTTAGTCTACCCTTAGGTTAGGCTAGTTGAGATTGGATTGAAATGAAAATTGGTTAAGTAAAATTGTGCTCGACGATAGTCGAATATTGTTCGACGATCTTCGATTGCTGATCGACGATCTCAGAGTTATATGAACTCTGAAGTTGGATCGACGATCTGCTTATTCAGATCGACGATCGTGTGCCCTGGTGGACGATTTTTGTGAAGACAGTTTTTCTTTAGGTCGACGATCTGCTTGTTCAGATCGATGATCTTCGATCTATGGTCGATGACTTATGTCTGCTGTTATCAATATTCATTTCATTTGATCATTGTTTTATTTCCTCTTTTTTAAGACACACTTTATTCAGAATATTCTGCTCAATTTAATGCTTATATTCTTTTGCTTATTTGCAATATTCCTTATGCATTAATTAAGAGATTTGGCAGAATAAAGTCGTTTGTTTTATTAGAGGAAATCGTGATTTTTCTACAGCTGTAATATAGCCGTTAGGCTTTGTTTCCTGTGCCAATTTGTAAAGTCAAATTGAT
Source organism: Platanthera zijinensis (assembly GCA_039513925.1). Taxonomy (NCBI): domain Eukaryota; kingdom Viridiplantae; phylum Streptophyta; class Magnoliopsida; order Asparagales; family Orchidaceae; genus Platanthera; species Platanthera zijinensis. The sequence continues at coordinate 78,414,655 of CM077081.1, forward strand.
AGGATATTTTTAATATCCTTAATTCCTTTTTTGGAATGACAGAAAATACTACATGTGCAGTTTATTTATTTCTTTTATTTTATTATTTGGAAAGTTTTCAAGTGCAGGGCTCGGGACTTTTTCAAAAGAAGAGAAGTTTCTATATTATCAGAGCAGTCGGCTGAAGATAATAACAAACATACATACACAACAGACACAGAACCAGAAATCTCAAGAGAAAGAAAAGTTCTTCTTCATCCTGAGTTCATCCTGTCTTCAGGAAAATCAATACTCAGAGCTCAAGCCTTCAAGAAGAAGAACCTCCCAGATTGCTGAACATTCATTGTTGCAAACTCTCCCAGATTGCTGAACATTCATTGTTGCAAACTCTCCCAGATTGCAAAAGCTGCTAAAGAAGAACATTCATTCAAAATCTAGAGTCTTCTTCAAGGCTGCATCAGAAAGTCATCTCAAGCAATTTGGAGATCCTACACCCTAAAGGAAAGCTTCTTCCTAGACATTCTCTAAGCCAGGGGGATCTTTGATATATTCAGAGCTATCCACTAGCTTCTCTGAACACAGAGAAGACATCTTTAATTCTCTCTTTTAACCTCCTGTAAAAGGGTTATTACTCCCTTCAAAAGTGAACTATTGGTGACAGGGCACCTGATAGAAACCTGTTTGTTTGGTTTTTAGGCACCTGATAAAAGCCTGAAGGGTCTTTGGATCTACCTGAAGCAGATCTACTGGTGGCAGGGCACCTGATCAAAAACCTGTAGTGGATTCCTACTAGGGTGGTAGAAGAGTGGATGTACCCAATTGGGGAACCACTATAAAGCTCTTGTGTTGTCTGGTTGCTTATTTTAATCAATGATCTGTGGCTATGATAGTTTTAACTAGGTTGCTAATTGCTGTGTTAGGATAAAAGCTCAACTGAAACTTCAATGAGCTTCTCCTTTATTCACTACACTCTATTAGGCTAGATTTAAAGCTTTTATCTTTCTATTCCGCAAATAGCTCGAAGAGAAGTGTTTAGAGTCTCCTTCTTTTTGAATACTATATTCACCCCCCTCTAGAGTAGTAAGTATCTTATCCCCTCACTTTCAAGATTCTACAATTCGAGAGTGTACATTCAAGGTTATGCCCGGGATGCATATGACTCTGCCACTGCCTTGCCCTTTTCCACATAGGACGCATCAGTCTTTTTCTCACCCTTTGATGGGCCACTACAATAATTGCGGGTGACATGTCCCTGTTTCCCACAATTAAAACACATACGTGTTTCCACACGTCCTTGCCCATATGTTGCTCTTGAAGCCACATCTGAAGAAGTTTATTCAGCAGGCATGAACCTCTTCTTATCTTGATTCATCATTTCTGATTGTTTCGACTGCGGAACTTTGGACTACGGCTTTTCCACCGCCAAGTTGTTCTTGTCCTGCACTCACTTCAAATCCTTCTCCAGCGCATAGGCTGTATCTACTAACGCTTGGAAGCTATGGTTACCCGAACTCGGGAGTGCCAACGTCAGCTCATCATTAAGTCCCACATAGAACCTATTCGTTTTCTGTGCTTCTCCACAAAAGTAGACCCCGCATAGCACCCCAGCCTGGTAAACTCATGCTGGTAATTATAAACAGTACTCTCACCCTACACCAGACGTTGGTACTCATTCTCCATTACAATTCGCCGCAACAATGGCAAATACTTTGCCTAAAATAATCTGGAGAATTCCTCCATCGATATCTCTCCTAGGCCTCTGCCTGCCAATTGGTGCAATTCCACTTCATCCCACCAACGCTTTGCCTCTCCTTCCAGCAGGAAAGTGGATAAAGTAACTTTATGTCCCTCATCAGTCCTGATTGCTGTCAGGATCCTCTTCACTCTTGCGAACCAATCATCAGCTTGCGTTGGGGAACCCGCCCCCATCGAACGTAGGTGGATGAAACTCCATAAATCGCTTTAGTTTCTCATCAGCCGCTTGCTCGTCAATCAGAGCCTCAAGATGCTCTGGCCTTGCACAAACCCTTACATGCTCCACTGTAGGCATTGCCTGCCCAGTCGGCTGTGCATAAAACATGGCAAATAGTGCCTCTGCAACTAAGCGTATGGTTTTTGCAGAAGGAGGACGTGTGGTCACCTCAGCTGGTGCCACACTCTCATCCGAATGCTGGGGTTCAGACTGCCCAGCTCCACTCCTTGTCACATATACATGAACACGACATCATTAACATCCATTCCAAAATGGCAAACATGCCTCGTATACGCTCACACTCCTCAAACACATGTAATGCATTCCTAGTGGACATTCTTCAGTTCATTCATGTTATCCCTACCAAACCCTAACCTCTTATACCAATTTGTAACGCCTCCATCCGTCACATGGAATATAATAGAGGGTTCGGCCAGGGACCCACACCATATTTCACAAATAAACAGCAGAATAACGTGTGAATATCAAAATACTCTCTACTTGCATCTTAACTAAGAGCATTCTAACGGAAGTTTATTACTTGCAAGAACTCATCCAATGAATATCCACTAAACATATAAATAACCATTTATATATAACACCAGGAATCATTACAAATACACAAACACTCGCGGCCTTAAGGCCTTTAATGTTTCTCTTTAAAAGAGGTGGTTTCATACATCGGCACGCAGGACGGCCACACATGAAATCCAATTCTTCGCACGACCTTCAAGGGCCTACAAGACGCAGCAGTAAGGGCTTCAACCCACTCAATCCAAGTCAGCATCAGCAACACATATATATGGACGTCCACCCCAAGGGTGATAAACAAAGCAACGGTCAGTATTCAGCTAACCATTTATAACGACCCTACCCCTTATCCAGGGTAGTGGTTCCTTCCCTGCATGCAATGCAATCACAATATATATCACAACAAGTCCACTCACGCCCAACAACATCATAATCGTCGGCCTTCATGTCAGACGCTCCGTGCACTCAGGGCATGCTTACGGTGTACCGAATCATTCTAGGTCCCATACTGATTAGAGGATATTAGCTTGTTTGTCGGGCATTAGTCTACTACAACATGCATGTTGGAGACATCCTCGCCCAGACCACTCAGAGGTGTTCACCTCACGGCAACCAGTGAGTACTTTAGATTGACCTACGTCCGTAGTGTAACAAGCCGAGGAAACCCTCCTCTGCATTGCCACCAATCGACCGCTCACAATGTAGGTACATAGTACCTCTAGATCGACCTACCACAGTAGTTGTAACACACCGGGGAAACCGCCCCTCTGCGTTGCTACCAATCGATCTCTCATAACACAGTACTGTCTTCCGATTCAGCTCATGCAGAGCGTACATTTCCGATACAACAAAGGCTCCACAATCCCAAAGAATCGTTCTCACGGTCACAACGCATACAGCTCATGTAGAGCATACAACACAAGAAATTCACAAGCATCCTCACACACTCCGTAACCAACTCGTTACATACACGGAGTCTTCTCCGGTTCGCAATATAAACATCACCAATCCAGACTAACCGTCCTGATGGGCTTCACACCTCATGCCTATTCCATACTACTCATTTCTAGATCTAGATACAGACTCAATCAGGGATATCACCTATCAACCCGCTGGAATCGCTTACGCTTTCCACCTCTTGGTGGAGGATTCCATGCACATGCATAAAGTATTCACTTGTCTAAGAAGGAGATCGTTACCCTTGACGATCGCTTTGGAGCCATGTAAATCAAGCCGGATGGTAATCATTGCGACGGCTTTGCCTCCACAATACTGAACTCGGCTTTGGATTCGGATCGTCGAAGCTCCACCGGCGGCAGAAATCCTTCTCCTTCTTCCTTCCTTGCTCTCCTCTCTCTCTTCTCTTTAGGAAGAGAATTGTTAACATAGAATGAGAATTTATCTCTCAATACTTGGTCTTATAATAATAGAAGGAGTCCTGGACCATTAGATCCAAATTGAAGGAAATGAACGGCCACGATTCGCTCTGAAAATCATCTTCCCTGGGCTGACACGGCCTGTGACACGCCCGTGTCATAGGCCTTGTACCTTAAATGGAACACAACCGACTTAATCTAGACCAGGACACGAGCTTAGACAAACCCGTGTCAGCTCCTGACATTCCCGTGTAAACCAGTACATGCCCGTGCTGAGGGGCGTGTCCCTCAATCGACATAGGACCAACAATCCCGAAAGGGATACGGGTGCCCAACACGACCGTGTCAACTTTGACACGCCCGTGTCACCCAAAACAAGCCTGGGATCCATACTGTGTTCCTCACCCGACACAGCTCAGATACCAACCTGAGCAGGACACGCCCTAGGACATGCCCGTGTCCCTGACCGTGTCGCCTCTCGAAGATCGTCGAATGCACTTTGTCGAGAACTAAGAACAATATATTGAAGGACATGCCCTGGGACACGCCCGCGTCCTAGGCCGTGTGCCTCACTCGACACACACTAGAGGCCCACTCGAGTCCTAATCGAGACCAACTCGAGTACACAGAGCTGGACACGCCCTGGGACACGCCCGTGTCCACGGCCGTATCACCCAGCCTGAACTCCAAATCGATATTTGAGGTGTTACAACCCTCCCCTCCTTACAGAAATTTTATCGCGAAATTTAGCGCAATAATAGACACAAACAGAACCACTCCTTTGTTGTACATTTACCAAAAAATGATGCGGGTTTAGAGCTCAGAGGCCGTAGCTTGTCTCTCCCCACAACATCGCGCAAATACAAGTTCATACAAACAGACATACAACATTACATCACAACAACAGTAAAGTACACTTTGTCTTTATTTTCGCTCGTTCGCGTCCTTCATAATCCGCTTTACGGCCACCTATAATTCCAGATTATACACACGATTCTGTTGTACTTCACGATTCGAGCTCTGCGGCTCCTGCAATTCGAGAGTATACATTCAAGGTTGCGCCTGGGATGCAGATGACTCTGCCACTGCCTTGCCCTTTTCCTCATAGGATGCACCAGTCTTTTTCTCACCCTCTGACGGGCCACTCCAACAATTGCGGGCGACATGTCCCTGCTTCACACAATTAAAACACGTACGTGTCTCAACACGTCCTTGCCCATATATTTCTCCCGAAGCAACATCCGAAGAAGTTTGTTCAGCAAGCCTGAAAATCTTCTTATCTCGTTTCCTCATTTCTATTGTTTCGTCTGCGGAACTTTGAACTCTGGCTTTTCCACCGCCAAGTTCTTCTTGTAATGCACCCGCTTCAAATCCTTCTCCAGTGTACAAGTTGTATCTTCTAACGCTTTGAAGCCATGGTTCAACGAACTCAGGAGTGCCAACCTTAGCTCATCACGAAGTCCCACATAGAACCTGTTCATTTTCCGCGCTTCTTCCGCAAAAGTAGAGCCCGCAAAGCGCCCAGCCTGGTAAACTCATGCAGGTAATAATCAGCAGTACTATCACCCTGCACCAGACATTGGAACTCATTCTCCATTACAATTTGCCGCGACACTGGCAAATACTTTGCCTAAAATAATCAGGAGAATTCCTCCATCGATATCTCTCCTAGGGCTCTGCCAGCCAATTGGTGCAATTCCACTTCATCCCACCAATGCCATGCCTCTCTTTCCACCAGGAAAGTGGCTAAAGTAACTTTTTGCCCCGCATCAGTCCTAATCGCTGTCAGGATCCTCTTCACTCTTGCGAACCACACCTTAACTTGCGCTGGGGAACCCGCCCCATCGAACGTAGGTGGATGAAACTCCATAAACCGATTCAGTTGCTCATCAGCCGCTTGCTCGTCAATCAGAGCCTCAACACGCTCTTGCCTCGCACCAACCCTTACTTGCTCCACTACAGGCGTTGCCTGCCCAGTTGGCTGTGCATGAAACATGGAAAATAGCGCCTCCGCAACTAAGCGTACGGTTTCCACAGAAGGAGGAGGTGTGAGCATCTCAGCTGGTGCCGCACTCTCATCCGAACGCTTGAGTTCAGACTGCCCAGCTCCACTACTTGTAACCTATACGTGAACACGACATCATTAATGTCCATTCCAAAACGGAAAACATGCCTCGTATACGCTCACACTCCTCAAACACATGTAATGCATTCCTAGTGGACATTCTTGAGTTCATTTATGTTTTCACTACCAAACCCTAACCTCTGATACCACTTTGTAACGCCTCCATCCGTCACATGGAATATAACAGAGGGTCCGGCTGGGGCCCCACGCCATATTTCACAGACAAACGGCGGAATAACGTGTGAATATCAAAATACTTTCTACTCGCATCTTAACTCAGAGCATTCTATCGGAAGTTTATTTCTTGCAAATACACAAATGCTCACGGCCTTTAGGCCTTTCATGTTTCTCTTTACAAGAGGTGGTTTCCAACATCGGCACGCAGGTTGGCCACACATGAAATCAAATTATTTGCACGGCCTTCAAGGGACTATAAGCCGCAGCAGTAAGGGCTACAGCCCGCTCAATCCAAGTCAGCATCAGCAAAACCTGCATATGGACGTCCACTCCTAGGGTGATAAACAATGCAACGGTCAGCATTCAGCTGACCAATTATAACGACCCTACCCCTTACCCGGTGTAGTGGTTCCTTCCCTACATGCAATGCAATCACAATATATATATCACAACAAGTGCACTCAAGAACAACAACATCACAAACGTCGGCCTTCGTGACAGACACCCCATGCACTCAGGGCACGTTTACGGTGTACAGAATCATTCTAGGTCCCACCATCGATTAGAGGTAATTAGCTTGTTGGCTGGGCACTAGTCTACTACAACACGAATGTTAGAGACATCCTCTCCTAGACCACTCAGAGGTGTTCACCTCACGCTAACCAGTGAGTACTTTAGATCGACTTACGCCCGTAGTGTAATAAGCCGGGGAACCCCCCCCCCCCCTATGCATTGCCACCAATCGACCGCTCACAACGCAGGTACATAATACCTCTAGATCGACCTACCACAGTAGTTGTAAAACACCGGGGAAACTGCCCCTCTACATTGCTACCAATTGATCTCTCATAACACAGTACTGCTTCTGATTCAGCTCACAGCTCACGCAGAGCGTACAATTCCAATGCCATAAAGGCTCCACAATCCCAAAGAATGGTTCTCACGGTCACAACGCATACAGCTCATGCAGATCATACAACACAAGTAACTCACAAGCATCCTCACACACTCTGTAAACTACTCGTTACATACACTGAGTCTTATAAGGTTCGTAATATAAACATCACCAATCAATACTAACCATCCGAATGGGCTTCACACATCATGCCAATTCCGTACTACTCATTTCCGGATCTAAATGAAGACTCAATCGAGGATATCAACTATCAATAGCTAGAATCGCTTACGCTTTCCACCTCTTGGTTGAGGATTCCATGCACATGCAAAAAGTAGGACTTCACTTGTCCAAGAAGGAGATCGTTACCCTTGACGATAGCTTTGGAGCCATGGAAATCTAGCTGGATGGTAATCATCGGGACGGCTTTGCCTCCACAACGCTGAACTCGGCTCTCGATTCGGATCGCTGAAGCTCCACCGGCGGCCGAAATCCTTCTCCTTCTTCCTTCCTTGCTCTCCTCTCTCTATTCTCTTTAGGAAGAGAATGGTCAACATAGAATGAGAGTATATCTCTCCGTCCTTAGTCTTATAACAGCAGAAGGAGTTCCAGACCATTAGATCGAAATTGAAGGAAATGAACGACCACAATTCACTCTGAAAACAATCTCCCGTGGGCTGACACGGCTTGTGACACGCCCGTGTCACAGTCTGTGTACCTTAAGCGGCACATAACTGATTCAATCCAGACTAGGACACGGGCTTAGACATGCCCGTGTCAGCTCCTGACATGCCCGTGTCAGCTCCTGACATGCCTGTGTCAACCAGTATACCCCCGTGCTGAGGGGAGTGTCCCGCAATCGACACAGGACCAACAATCCTGAAAGGGACACGAGTGCCCAACACGCCCGTGTCAACTTTTACATGCCCGTGTCACCCATAACACGCCTGGGATCCAGAATGTGTTCCTCACCCGACACAGCCCGGATACAAAACCGAGTAGGACATGCCCTGGGACATGCCGGTGGCCCTGGCCGTGTTGCCTCTCGAAGATCGTCGACTGCACTTTGTCGAGAACTCGCGACAACAAAGTGAAAGATACGGCATGGGACACACCCGTGTCCCAGGTCGTGTACCTCACTCGAGACACACTCAAGGCCCACTCGAGTCCTACTTGAGACCCACTCGAGTACACAGAGCTGGAGACGCCCTGGAACACGCCTGTGTCCCAGGCCGTGTCACCAAGCCTAAACCCCAAATTCGGATTTGGGGTGTTATAGTTGAAACATGAATAAATCTTAAGGAAATTTTTAGATAATTTATTAGGCACTTGTGAACACCGGAAACGCCCGGTGACTAAAGGGGAAGGCATTTCTGCCAGCGCCCCCAAAGAAATCAAACACTACCAGGAACAAGGGCGAGGTGGTCTCACACCCTAACACACCCCCATTGATAAATATCATACAACTGCGATGGGAGAGTGCTCCAACAGTACACCGATAGACACCAAAGCAAAAACCCGAGTAGAGTTCCACAAGGTACCAATTTAAAGAAAATGGTCACTACGGAGGTAGTCTAGTCCACTAACACCCATAGCCTAGAAAACCATGTCTTATACCTCGAGACTAGACATCACTAGACTTAAAGAACGAATTTAACCAAGATAAACGTATCATTCCAAAAAAAATCAACTCAACACGCCGAACAATCTCGACACACTAGCTTCGCGAACCGGAGGCCCACTTAACAAGTGAACAACCTTTACAATGAATTTACGAAACTAAACACACTTTATTACGACCTACATAACGGTTAAGGGACGATCAAAATCCAACGAACGTAAATCGTTCGTGGAAATGCAACACAAATATTATTAGCGACGCTACGTGGTTAATTTAGCATAACAAAAATAGTTCTACGACTGGATTTCAAGTGGAAAAATTAAGGCATACATACTAATCGAAACAAATCGGAATGACCATCGATATTTACAAAAACGAAAAGCATTCGAAAACGCGATCTAAGCATGACAGCATGTCAAAAATAATTTATTAACAAAGAATAGAAGGTTTTTACCATGATCCAAAGAGGAGGGAGGAGGGAAAAAGCACCACTTATCTTGGTTTTGCCGGAAAAGATCTCTAAATCGCTCCTCTTTGTAGATCGGGGCAAGAGAAGGCGGGAGAAGTTGAAATCTACACGAAAATGAACGAAATAGAGGTTGGGGTAAAAAAAACCCTAATGAGAAAAGCTCACGAAATAGGAAAAGCTTACCATGATTGCATAGCTCTCGTCGGGATCTTTATGGATCTATGCTCTGTTAAAGATTTCGAGCACCGGAGCTCCGTCGACGGCCACTGGAAGATCCACGTAAATCTCATTCTCGCTCTCGGTCTCTCCGCTCTAGTTGGGCTCAAATGAAGAAAAAGAAGTTTTGTCTTTTTTATATATATATATAGCTATAATATTAAAAAAATATTAATTATTATACATAATATATTTTTACCTTAAGCGCAGACGCGCGGGAAATAAAAATAGAGGCTTAAGATGGCTTCGAATCTAAAAGTGATCAACACGAAAGTTGTAGATCTCGTCGAGACGAATTTCTCAAGACCTAATGGATTTCTCGAGAAAAGTGCAGGCTGAAACGAATTTCTCGAGATCAAGTGGATTTCTCGATTTCTCGAGAAATTAGTTGTCTTTTATTTTGGGATAAAATGACGATACGGTGGGCTAAACGCACCCCGATTCGAACGAAATTTGCACCGTAGGCGTATGTCGGCGCTACAAATCTAACGACGAAGACAAAACTAAAATCCGGCGTACCGTTCTCGAGATATTAATTTCTAAAGTTTACGACAAACGTAAATAATACAAAACTACAAACGCGCGCTGAGACTCCAAAAAAGCTCGGATCACGACGAAACTTGACGAGCAAGTCAAAATTAATTAACTTAATTTTCCAACGTGAAAAATTTCAGTTTTCGATGAAAATCCCAAAATCTAGTTAGTCGGACCTAACGGACGCGAAATCGCATTAACGGCATGGCGTCATCAACTTGACGTTAAAAGTAATGCCATGACTTCATAAATACATCATTATTGAATTAAATAATTCCCCAAAAATGGGTACGTTACAGTCACCTCCCTAAAAAGAAGTTTCGTCCCGAAACTTAAAGCAACTCCAAAACTAAACCAAAAGAAATAGCCAAATACTAACAAATTGGAGACGTACCAGAAAACTAGGGGAAGTGATGCGGATGAGATTCCCTATCACTGACTCCAATTCCCATGTCGCGCTCTCGACGTCTTGATTCCTCCAAAGAACTTTGACCATGGGGATTGTATTCTTCCGCAACACTCGATCCTGGGTCTCCAAGACACAGACAAGATCTTCCACGTACAAAAGGTTGGGCTTAATCTGGGGTACCGAGTTAAGGACCTGACAATCACTACGAACACACTTCCAACAGGCTCACATGAAAAAAATTATAGACACCTGGGAAGTTAGCAGGCAGATCCAGCCTATAAGAAGACACTCCGATGCGCTCAAGAATCTTAAAAGGTCCTACATACCTGGGATCTACCTTGTGGTTCCTTCTAAACCTTTTAACACATAGCATCGGAGAGACTTTTAGAAAAACCTTGTCCCCAATAGCGAACTCCAAATCAGACCTTTGCTGATTAACATACTTCTCATAATGCTCTTGAGCTACCCAGAGCTTCTCACGAATGTGCGTTAATGAGATACTCATTTCTTCTAGGGCTTCTAGACATAACAGTGGCCTTTCTGTAACTTCAGCCCAAAATAGGGGAGTCCTACAATGCCTCCCATACAATGCCTCGAACAGGGCCATTTGTAAACTCTCTTGATAACTGTTATTATAAGCGAATTCCATCTATCTGAGACACTGATCCCACACTCCACAGTGATCTAGGATGTAACATTTTATCATATCCTCCACAATCTGATTAACTCTCTCCATTTGACCATTGGTCTGTGGATGATAAGTGGTTGAAAACCTGAGGTCAGTGCCCAACGCTCCCTGCATGCTCTGCCAGAATTGTGACATAAACCTTGAGTCTCGATCTGACATGATACATACGGGCACTCCATGCAATCTGATGACCTCATCCAAATATAGCTCTAAAAGCAAGGGGATAGACCTGATTTACTCTAGAGGGGGGGGGGGTGAATAGAGTAATTAAAACTTTTGGCTGTTTTAAAATTTATCAGAGTAAAATAGATGATATCAATAGTAATAACAGTAAATTGAAATAGTCTAAGCTAATCTATCACAACACAATAAAGCAAAACGGAAAATGATCTACCAAACAACACAAGAATTTTATAGTGGTTCCCCAAACTGGGTACATCTACTCTTCTACAACTCTGGTAGGAATCCACTATCAAGTTTTTGATCAGGTGACTGCCACCACAAGATCAATTTCCAGGGAGATCTCACAAACCTTTAGGATTTTGATCATGTGCCCAAAAACTAACAATAAACTTTTGAAGGGAGTTAATAAACCCTTTTACAGGAGGTTGAGAGAGGTGATGATGTCTTCTCTTTTCTCTATACAATAGAGAAGACTTGAGTGGATTCTATTATCAAAGCTCCTTCTGAAATGTTGAGATCCTCAGAAAACTTGGAGCCTTGCTCAAGGTGTAGGTCTTTAGCCTTGTCTTGAAAGATCCATGAATTTTCTAACTGATTCAAAGTTGGTGTCCTTGAATGTTCTAGGAGGAGAAGTTGAAGAAGACTCTTGATATTGATGGTTCTTCTTCTTCAATCTTCAGAAAGAACAAGGGAAAAAAGAATGTTATCTTGCACAGATAAAGAGTTATGTATGTTGTTGTTATAAATGTCTAAGTACTACACTCTTTCTATTGAATCAAATCTCTATATTCTCAGTACTGTCTGGTCTGTGTATACATGGATTGATTGTCGTCTGAAAAAAAAATCTCTTTTATATTCTTCTATCCAAATTCTTCTTTGAAATTTGAATTCCAAGCATTAATTGCGGACTGATCTGGAGAATAAAACGGCGGAATATTTGAATTTAAATGAGTTTCCCCAACTGTCCCAATAAAATAAGAAAGTAATTAACCCTAATGAAGACCATAATTAATGATGCTAATAACGACTATATTCTGGAGAATATGAGCATTAATTACTCATAGAATTATTGCTAAATAATTTAATAAATAAGGATAGAGATAAGGAAAACTTCTAAGTCTGGCTCGGGATAGAATTCGTCGACCTCTAAACAGAATTCGTCGATTGGAGTTTTAAGATCGTCGAGCTGATATTTCCTATTCGTCGACCTGAGCTCAGCGAACTGTAATATGAAAATAACCTTCCAATTCTACGCTCTAAGTTTGTCGAGCTAAGAGTCTATCTGAATGAAGAAATCATGGACATGAGCTCGAATATCATCGAGCTCAACTCAGAGAAGGATTTTTGAGTTCGTCGATCTGTGATCGATGATCGTCGAGCTGAGTTCAAAGAATTTCAAACTGATAATTTGAACTCTGAATTCTGCTAAGTCTGATTCTACTGAAGTCCTCTATTGCCTGGTCCATGAAGGTTGAACCTAATGACTAGCCTAAACTCTAAGACTCATAGACTTGACCTTGGCTATGCAATATGGGTCAAACTCGTCCTAATTAGTGAACCTAGCCCAAATCCAAACTAGGGATCCAATAATCTCCCCCTATTTGTGTGAGGTCACTAATACAAACAAAAGTAAAAAATCACAAAGCAGAATAAAATATATCTGGCAGAAAATAAAACATTCAGCAGATATGTACAAAGGTGATTCATGATTAATAAATAGAGTTCAGAAAATAAAAACTAAACATAACAGTCATTTGTTCTTCTTTGGCTTCTCTTTCTAAGATTTGTCAGATGGCTATTTGAAAATAATTTCTCTATTTGGATTTGCAGCTTCTCTTTTTGACATTGTCATGTTTGATGCTCCAATTATATTGCATGAGGTGGCTCTTGGTACTACTACTTCAGGATACAAACTCATATAATCATCTACATTGAAAAATTTACTAGCTTTAGCATACCTCTTGAGTTTTTTTTATAAGATTACATTGTAGAGTATTGTGATGGATCTTTTCCTTCTGCTTTAGCTTTGTTGATCTATGATAGTCCAATCAGCTCTTGAAATTTTGCCATTTTTATAGTAGTTTCTTGTTATGGATCTACAAAAGGAATAAGTGGAGATTCAGGCCTTTTAGGACTAGAGCCCTTCTTGGAATCAACAGGATAAGCTGAAGAATTTTTTTTTTGTTGCAAGAGGAAGCTTTCTCTGAGAGTATTGCTGCTGACTGCTGCCTTGTGGACTTGGCTTGGAGTGTCTCTGATAGGTTTTAGTAACTGGTGCTGATTTGAGAGAAGCACTTCTAGAGGCCCCAGCTGATTTTGGAGGAGGAGGATGGTCTTTCCTGAAGTGCTTAGGAGGAGATCTATACCTTCTTCTCTTCTTCATTTCTTTTTGCTCATTCTTTGACAGCCACATCCACTGTGGCATCTCAGGATAAGGAGTAATATTGTTCAGAATATAGTTGTGAAAGTGAGGGTAAGATCTACCTTTACTCTAGAGGGGGGGGGGTGAATAGAGTATATTAAAATAATTTTTATAAATTAAAAATTATTTGGCAGTGGAAGACTTGATTTAATTTATATGTGTATTGTGCTTGCAGTAAATAAAACTAAGTAAATCAAGAAATAAAAAAACACAACACACAACAAATAAAACACATGCAACCAGAATACACAAGGATCTATAGTGGTTCCCCAATCAACCTAGGTACATCCACTCTTCTACCACCCTAGGTAGGAATCCACTACAGGAATAGTTGATCAGGTTTCCTGGGCACCAATGAGCTTTTGATAAGGTGCTCAAAAACCAAACCAGATTTTTTGATCAGGTGTCTTGCCACCACTGAGTTTTGAGAAGGTCTCAGAAACCAAGCACAAAACTTTTGAAAGGAGTTTTGAGTAACCCTTTTACACCAAAGAAAAATAAAAGAGGTGAAGTTGTTCTTCTCTGTTCAACACTCAAAGAGAAGACTAGTGGATTGATGTTGTCAAAGCTCCCCCTGAGATTTGCAGTTGTTCAGGAAGATAAGCTTTGCACAGGGTGATGGGCCTTTTAGAATAATTGAGATCTCCAGCAAAGAATGATTTCAGCAAAGACTGAAATGTGTTGTGTCTGGGGTCTTGATTGATGAAGCCTTGAAAAACTTGAATCTGAGATGAGAAACTATAATCCTGTTGATGAAGCCTTGAAAAACTTGAATTGATGTTGTTCTTAGTTTTTCTCTTGTTATCTGTTTTTCTTGATGATGTATCTTTATTGTCTGAAAAATGATATATTGTAATCCAATCTTCTAGATAGCCGTTAGCCAGTCATAAATGACTTCCTTAATTGATATCTGTCTCTGGCAGAAAGTCCTAAGTGATATTCTCCTTTAGTCTCCTTGAAACTTGCTCTAGATTAATTAAAACGGCTACCAAATCCTTTGCATTAACTGCTGAATATGAAGAAATTTGAATTCCATAACTGACTGAATTTGAAATCCTGAAATCGTCGATCTCTCAAGAAAATCGTCGATCTGAGCTTGACTACCGTCGACCTGAGCTCAGAGACTGGAACTTGACTTGGAATAGAAATCGTCGATCTGAGCTCGACTATCGTCGATCTGAGATCAGAGATCTGGATTTTTGCAAGAGACAGAAATGTCGATCTGAGCTCGAAGATCGTCGAACCGAGTTCGACAACTCGTTGAACTGAGTTCAGAGATAGTCGAACTGTGTTTGACGCCTCGTCGATCTGAGCTCGACGATAATTGCCTTAGTCTCACTACACTTGTAGTCTGAACTAGGTGGTCTTGGGGACGCTTTCAAACCTAAGTTCTAAGCCTTAGACCTATTCTAGTTGACCTTTAAATCTATACAATGAGGTAAAGACACATTCCTAAGGACATAGTGATCCTTACCCAAATCAGTAATAGGGTGTTCCAACAAGTTGGGAGTGTAATGTGAAGGATTGGGCTTGGGAACAGCTTTTCTTTTCTTAATAATCTTCTTTTTTGCCATAGGATCATCAGCATCATCAGAATAATTGTATTCATCAAAAGATTCAAGAGGATTATCATACATATCATCAATTTCCTTCAAAGATTCCTTTGATATTTGCTTCTCAGCTTGAGGAAGCACTTGAGGTTTTGTAACTTCTGGTGGAGCAACATTCTCAATAACCATGTGATTATCATCTTCCTCTAAATCAGCAAACAAAAACTCATCTATGTTTGGCATTGGGGACTCAACCCACATATGAGGAGGAGGACTGCAAACCTCCTCAGCAACTGGTATTTCAGAATTTATAGAAATTGCAAAACTTGCCTTTAGTTGTTTAACATCATTAGGGCTTATTGGGGAAGTACAACAAACAATAGCCATAAACTGTACTTGAAATTTTTTTGGAAGATAATATATATGTGTATAAAAAGACTTCAATAAACTAAATAAATCCACTGTAGGATTGATAAAACAATCACCAACAGTCAAAACTTCTGGCAGATCAACTTGCTCATCTATACAAAGCATATAAAAATAGACTGTCTCAACTTCTGAAATAATATTTGCATTTGCATCTGCATCTGCTGTAAGACCACATTTTTTTTCTTTTTAAACACCGGGATCTTAGGCCCAGAACCGCCCCTTTGTGGCGACACCTTCACGCCCAGAAGGCCGATCCTTCCGGCCAAATCGATCATAACTGCAGCAAGGAAATAGAGAACAACCAGTCCAGAGAGATCACATATAGAGAAATAAAAGTCTCCATTATTCCCTAAAATGATGCAGTTCGAAAACCGCTAGTCATAAAGACTAAGCCCTATCATCCCCTACCCCTTCCCCATGGATCCTAAGTACCAAGCGGAGAGGAAGAAAGGGAAGGAAATGAAGGTGGAGATTAAATCAAAAGAAACAGGTGGCAGCGGAACTAATCTAGCAATTCTATAATAAATAACGGCAATAAGATGAAATATGAAAAGTAACCTTCACTTATGTGAGAACACATAAGCCAAGGGGTCTTCTGCAAGGCTCCCATCATATAAAAAGTCTCATACCAATTTATACATTGGGGTGTCGGTTATCAAACAACAGTATATATATATATCAAAATTGACCTTAATTTATAAACTTGCCCACAAAAGCTTATAGACCAAGGGGTTGTTTTGCAAGTCCTAATATATAGCATCCTATTCCACTTATACCTTAGGTGTCAGGGGTTAAATGAATCGATTATGCTATAACATGCTAGTGGGTATGATGGAACATGCAAGTGCAACACACACACCCGACTCTGTGCACACAGACCTTTAGTTCCCCCTTTCTAGAGCCGTAACCTCCTAGGATACCTCCGTAGTGGCAGACAGAAGCGGTGGGTTAGGCCTCACCCACCTCTAAACCAGTAAAGTACTACCGGTCAGACCTATCGTACGCCTCAAACCTTGGTGCACGAAGCGGACTCCTGCGTACTCTTGCCGGCTGGCGCACCGGACTTCTGTTGGCGAAGTGCTAACCACACTTGCTGAGTCAGCGTATTGGCGTCGGTGCATCGACCCTCTAATACCGAAGACCCACCACCTTAATTTTCTTTCCTTTTATACACATGCAAATTTAACGTATTAAAAAAAACCGAGCCGAAGCTCCCCGGACTAAAATATCTGTCTAAAATAATCGAGCCGAAACTCCCCGGACCAGAACGACCGTCTCTTAACAATCTATGCCGAAGATCCCAACTATCTTCAGCTTGTTAATACAGTTTGTTAACCCAGGACTGCCCCCGGTATTCACTATGAAGGGCTCTCAAGGGGCACTAGGAACTATGATGGGATTACGCCCATCGTTCCCTTTCGCAAGGTACTTATTGTTATTGGTTGATTCCCTTATCCATTACCTTCTCGTGTTACGATAGACTAACCTAATGTGATTTTTAACCTTTTTCTCTTCGGGAAAGACGATCTTTCGTCGAACTCGAGCACCTCTTAACTCTAGCCAACACCACTTCTCACTATCCTTCCCTTCCTTATGTGGTGAACACTTTCACATCCATCCAATTCAGTAGATTAACTAACTCCAATATTGTGCCCCAACATATCCTATGACTGTTAACACAAATTGCTAATTGCAGACTATCCTATGCTATATATCGAACCGGATAGGAAATGATCCAATACTCATCCAAATGCCCTAACTTTTTTACTGGAGTTATATCATGATATAATTAGCCTATAATCAGAAAATAATATTTTTTCCTAATTTATCTGACATTTAATTAATTTCTTCAAAAATTCCAAGGGCTACAAGTTGAACATGAACTACCCTAAGTACTCATGCAAGATGTCCAACAAAATTATTATAAATATTATGTTATCTCAATATGGTAAATCCAAAGTATCACAATTTTTCTATCATCAAAAGGGCACTAAAACTATTTTAGCAATATTTTTTATCTTTCGTTATTTATGAATCAATTACAGAGAATATCCATCCAAAAATTATATATTTATTATACTATGCAGATACAACCTTGAAAATAGCATTGTCCAAGTTTCATAATTTTTCAGCAAGTAATAATCTCTGAATAAATTAATTATAAAAATTCTCCACAAGGTGGACTTGTAAAGAAAGTGCCGTAACTAAAATTTTAAAAATCTAGAATACATGTCTACAAGCATATAATGGCCTGAAAGTCTCAATTTCTAAGTCCCATAATTTTTCAACAGCAATATCATCCATAATAAATTTTTTAACCATAAACCTTTTATTAACATTTGTGAATGAAGTACTAGATTTACTCAACTAAAAATTATACAAAAATTCAGGAGCAACCATTCTGACCTAAAACATTTACTTCCAAGATTTCATGGGGATTCAATAAAGTGAAAGATCTAAATAATTAAAATGTCAATTAGAGTGACAACAAACTTTACAAATCAAGTGCTAGAAATAAACATAATAAAATTCCAGTAAAATTGCTATAGGTTATACCAATTCCAAAACTCACTCTATCCGAGTTTCACAGCTTTTAGATAATGTTTAGTGACTGATTTTACTTATTTGAGATTTTATCCTAAAACTAAGGTTAGGGTTTTGAGATCTCTACCTTATCTCCAAATCCTCCGAGATTCCATCCAGATGATTTATATCATGCTACCGTCGACTCTACTAAATTTCAAGGCAATATGATGAAATTTTCCCCCTTTTCTATCACAACCTTCAAAACCCTCCCTTTAGGGTTTGAGTTTGGATCCTAGGGTAAATCAACCCGAAACTATACCATTTTTATCAAGGTGGGTTATAATAACCCTTCTAAGTCAGTGGTCAAAATATCAGCCTCTGTTGAGGTGATTTGCCAGATCCAACCTCTTAGTGCACTTTTTACTCAAAAACGCCTCATTAATGCCTAGTTAAGGATAGGTGATTTCCTACCCAAAACTCATCCAAATGAGTTGGAATTTTGTACAGAGCTAGGTTTTATAGCCAGGGATCACTCACCAGTATTTGGGAGGGTTTGGAGGTCATTTAACCACTTAAATAAATTACTCTAACTTTATTTAATTAAAACAAAAATCTTAGGAAAAGTATCTCCAAAAATTTCCATTTTTGGACAGCCTCTAGGTATGTTTAAGGGTAACCCCCTGCCAAAATTTTAGGTCATTTGGACAAGGTACGAAGAGTGGGCATTCATTTTAGTTTCTGCCTAACTCTAGGTACAGCCCCCACTAAAACGGGTGTTGCGGTCAAACCACTTACCCAAATGAGTTGAAATTAATTTTAAATTAATCTAGACTCGAAGGGCTACAACTTTTGTGACTGGCCATTTTTCCTAAATTTTGCCTCTATGTGCCTCGTTTTATAGCATCAAAATGCGCTCATTTAATGTATCTTTTCCTTATATACTATATACATAATTTTTATATTATAAAAATGTTTTTACTGTTCATCTTCTACAGAACCCGAAAACCTGAAATCAGAAAACTTATATTTCTTTTAGCTCTTCAGCGATCTGTCGCCGTCCTTCCGGTCACTTCCCTAGCCAGCCACCACCACCACCTCCATCGAGGCGATGGCTATCGGTCGGCGGTGGTTTGACCGCCGGAGGTGGCGGTTTCCGGCGGACCCGAAACTATATTTTTCATGGTTTTTCCATATAAATGCTAGATAGGTCCAGATCCGTTGAGCACGAACTCCCTTTCTAAGATCCTAAGATCTACCCATAAAAGAAGAAGTAGAGGAGGACCTTGTTCGCGGTTTGGAGGCAAGATGAACGTCGGGTTTTCATGGAGCGATGGTGGCATTGCCGAACTTCTCCTACAGTAAGAACAACAACTCTAATTCGTTTGGTCAAGAGTGTAAACTTCTCATCTTTCTCTAAGGGGGCTTTTATAGATCACCAAGTGGGGAGGGGGAAGGGTAAAGCATTTATGGCCATGAAGGCTCTCCTCTTAATAGTATTTCAGATATGGTGGAGGGAGAGGAAAAGGTGGAAGATGAAAAGATGTGTCCAGGTGTCGATTTCCTATTGGACCAACACTTCCTCATTTTATTAAGTAATTAGAGAAGGAAATGGCCCATAAATACTCCTGGTGTAACTTCCTATAATCAGAGTTAATTATGACATGTGTTAAAGAAATTTCCAGCCTGGCTGATGTTTCGGCCTTTGTCACGGGCGTGACACATATGTCACCGACGTGACACTAGTCCAATCGTCATTCTCGAGTCGACGAGCGATTTTACTGCGTCGATTCGTGGGCCACCCCCTATGTCACGGGCATGATACATTTGTCACGGGAGTGACAGGTGTTCTTTGGTCGACGTTCGTCGATCTGAGGTCGACGGTCGGTAGGGGCATTACGCCCTAGGTCACGGGCGTGACGGGCCTGTCACGGGCGTGAACAACCCATGACATGAGTTCTGAGCTCAGCGATCAGCTTCCTGATTTCGCCGACCATCGAAGGAAATCACGGGCGTGACGGGTCAGTCACGGGCGTGACCAACCCGTGACTCGGGATTTTTGTCGACGGACTTCGGAGGATTGCGTGTTCCACTAGCCGTCGTGCCTGAACCTATTTTTAGATCGGTTACTGTCAATTTCTTGGGTTTACGGGGGTTCTGTCACGGCAGACCGACTCCTAGAGGTCTAGCCGGAAATGGGATGTTACAAATACCAATAAACAAAACAAAAATTTCGTCCCCGAAATTGAGGTTAAGCCTACGGGGATTTCTACCAGAATAAAATAAACTTGTAGTATCCCATATGGTTTTCTTATTGAGTCGAAGCGACTACTTGTTCAATAAACGAAGGCAATTCCCCAATAAACAAAAATTAGCCCCTAGTTTCATGTCTGAGTGCGCATGCCTAGGTTCTCAATTTCACTTATCTAGTCCTATCGGTTCAATACAAGAAGGTAATTTATATTATACCGAGAGGTGGTGAGGTATACCTGACTGAACAACTCCGGGTATTTTTTCCTCATCAAGTCTTGCGGTTCCCAGGTGTACTCCTCCTGACCGTTATTCCTCCACAAAACCTTGACTAAGGGGATCTTCTTGCGGCGCAAGATCCATACTCCTTTGTCATCGATCCGAACCGGCTCCAAGTGAACAGACCGGTCTGAAGCTACCGGCCCTTCGGTGGTCAAAATCTGCTTCGGGCGTAGTAGAGCCCTCCTCAGCAAAGAAATGTGGAAGATGTCGTGCAGAGCTGACAGCTTTGGTAGCACCTCAAGCCTGTAGGATAGTGCCCCGATCCGCTCCAAGATCCTGTAAGGGCCCATATACCTAGGGTTGAGCTTCATCCTCCGACCTCTCACCTATGAAACTCCATGCATGGGCCGGATCTTCAAAAAGACTCGATCCCCCACCTGAAACTCCACCTGACGATGTCGGGCATCATAGTACTTAACATGTCTTCTCTACACCTATAACATCCTGTCTCTGATCAGTCTCACCTGAGCTTCAGTGTCTTCAACAAAATCTGATCCCAATGCCTTCAGATCCTCATCCTGAATCCAAGAAAGCAGGGTCCTGCATTTCCTTCCATACAAGGCTTCGTTAGACGCCATCCTGATGTTGGACTGGTAGATGTTGTTATAGGAGAACTCGATCAGTGGTAAAAGCTTCTCCCAAGGTTCGTTTCGATCCAAAACGCATACCCTTAAGAGGTCCTCCAATGTCCGGTTGGTGCGTTCCGTCTGCCCATCCGTCTGGGGATGAAATGTTGTGCTGAAGGTCAGCCGCGTGCCTAAGTAAGTCTGCACGGATGTCCACTCCCTAGATGTGAACTGACCATCCCGATCCAACACGATCGTCCTGGGCACCCCGTGGTAACGAATGAAATGCTCTATGAATCTCCGTTCTAGTACCCCAACCGAGTCATCTTTTCTGATCGGAATGAATCTGGCCACCTTCGTCAGCCGATCGACGATGACCCAAATCGAATCGTGTCCCGTCCGTGATCGGGGGAGGTCATGAATAAACTCCATCGCGATGTCTTCAAACTTCCACTCCGGTACCGGGAGTGGCTGTAGCATTCCTGCAGGGTTCCTGCACTCCGCCTTCACTAGCTGGCATACCTCGCAATGAGTTACGAAGTATGTAATGTCCTTCTTCATCCCTAGCCAAAACATCATCTTCTTCAAGTCTGCCATCATCTTTGTGATCTCTGGGTGTATAGAATATCTGCTATAATGTGCCTCTACCATGATGTCCTCCCGAATCTGGCCTCCTGCGGGTATATAGACCCTGCCTCCAAAATATAGCAATCTATCTCTTAGTGAATTTTCTCCGGTCGAACCCTCCTCCAAGGCTTAGAATATCGGCTCTGCCCATGCATCTGTCCTCTGTCCGTCCCGGATGAGGTCCCGAATATCATCTATGGCAACCATCGATGCTAGATACTCCATATACAGCTCTGGATCATTCTCGAACATTAGGGATATCTGCTTATCTCTGAAAGACCGGACCAGCTCAATGGGCATCAGTTATGGTCCCTTCCCTGAGGTATCTCCTCTCCAGCTCTGAGCATCTGCCACCACATTCGCCTTCTCGGGGTGGTAGTGCATGGTGTACTAGTAATCCAATAGGAACTCCACCCAACGTCTCTGTCTGATGTTGAGTTCCTTCTGTGTGTCCACGTATTTCAAATTCTTATGATGTGAGAAGATGTCACAGTGAACCCCATAGAGGCAGTATCGCCAAATCTTCAGAGCAAAGATCACTGCACCCATCTCCAGATCATGCATCAGATAGTTCTTCTCATGTATCTTCAGCTGTCGGGAGGCGTAGGCTATTACGTGCCCGTTCTGTATCAGAACGACACCCATCCCTTGGTAGGAGGTGCCCGTGTACACCTGAAATCCCTCCCTTCCCGACGGAAGAGCAAGAATGGGAGCCGAGGTAAGCTGACCTTTCAACTCTACAAAGGCCGCCTCGCACTGTGGCGTCCAAACGAAAGGGGATTCCTTCTTTGTTAGGGATGTAAGAGGGAGTGCAATCCGTAAAAATCCTTCGATGAACTTTCGATAATATCCGGCAAGTCCCAGGAAGCTCCGTACATCCGTGGCCATCTTCAACGGTGGCAAATCCTTAACTACCTGAACCTTGGTAGGGTCTACTACCAACCTAGCACCGTTGATAATATGACTTAAGAAGGCCACCTCCTTTAACCAAGACTGGCATTTGCTGAACTTTGTGTACAGTTGGTGCTTCCGTAGCCTCTCCAGAGTCAATGTCAGGTGTCGTGTATGCTCCTCCTCCATCCTTGAGTAGAAGAGGATGTCGTCAATAAATACGATGATGAATACATTCAAATACTTCTCGAATACCCTGCTTATGAGGCTTGTAAATACTGACGACACATTTGTGAGCCCGAAGGGCATCACTATAAACTCAAACAGTCTGTATCTACTACTGAAGACGGTCTTCAGAATGTCCTCCTCTCGAATCCGTAGCTGGTAATAACCTGACCTCAAGTCAAGTTTCGAGAAGAAATGCGCTCCCTCCAGTTGATCAAACAACTCGTCAATCCGTGGCAGCGGGTATGTATTTCGGACTATCAGTCTGTTCAGCGCTCGATAATCAATACACAAGCGGAGACTTCCGTCCTTTTTCTTGACAAATAGCATAGGGGATGCCCATGGTGAAGAGCTTGGCCAGACAAACCCTACCTCTATTAGTTCCTACAACTAGCTTCAGAACTCTGTCAACTCTTTCGGGGCCATCCGGTAAGGGGACCTAGATGCCAGCTTGGCCCCCGGCACAAGCTGTATCTAGAAGTCCTGCTCTCGATGCGGAGGTAGTCCTGGCAGTTTCTTTGGAAAGATGTCAGCGAAATCTCGCACCACCAGGATGTCTGTCTCAGACTCCTTGACTTTCACCATCTCAAATAGAATCTGATAAACCTGCTCTCCCTGTAGATGGGCCTTAATGACCTTCACCGAAGATAAGAGTATACGAGAGGCAGGTCTTATACCTTCGATGACAATGAAAGAGTCCCCGTGCCTCACGGTGATCCTCTTCGCTTGGAAATCAATCTGGGCATGGTTCCAGTGCAGCCATACCATGCCCAGGATCAAGTTGTAGTCTGTCAACTTCAAAAGCGTCGCCGGAGCCTCAAACCCCTTTCCACCGATTTTTACCTCCATGTTACAGCGGTCCGAGGTAAGGAGTTAAGATCCATTAGGTAGTCGCACCCTCATCACCGAGCCTGTAAATCGATCCACGCCTTCCAATCCTTCTATGAACGTCTCTGACACGAAGGAGTAAGAAGCTCCGGTATCGAAAAGCGTGCAGGTAGGCTTGCCACTGATGAAGACTATACCTGGGGTGGTTAAATATCTTAGGATTCTATAACGAGTTTTTCTCTCCTATTTATTCTATCTAGTGCAGTTCTACAAAATTTGTCAACTAAGAAAAAGGAGAATTCTTTTTAAACAATTAAACTTGTCGGCATACCTACTATGACCTGCTCTGGGTTTCGAGGCTACGCAAGGTCCATAGCATACACCTGCTCCCTTTCTTGTCTACGATCTCCCCCCTGGTATCCACGTCCTCGGCCGCGTCCTAGTCCTCTGAAATGCTGAGCAGGTGAGACACCCTGTGGTGCTGGAGGTGGTTCCCCCCTCATGGGGCAGTTTCTCCGGAGGTGCCATATCTGATGACAATGGAAGCACTCCTATGGGGGGTATGCCATACCCCCGGGTCTCGGACTCTCCAGCATCTGAAGAGGTTGAGGGGCCAATATCACCTGCTCCCTCAGCTCCTGCCTCACTTCCTGACGAGGCTGGTCCTCTGTCCTTCTCCCATCTGGTATAGCACCTCGCCGCTGATCATTTCTAGCTCTCCGGCCCTGATCCTCCGCTTACCGCTTTTGGCCCCGAGTGGTGTGCCAATCAGCCTCAATCCTATTTGACATCTCCAAAATCAAGGAGATAGGACAATCAGATACAAACAACAAGGCCTCCCTCAACTCCTCTTTCAGGCCCTTATAGAACCTCTTGATGTACCCTGCTTCGTCCAGCTGGTAAGAATCTGCATATCGAGCCAAATGGTCGAACTCCCGATGGTACTCAACCACCATCCTGGTGCCCTGCTTCAACTGTAAGAACCGCTCCTCCAACTCATCCCTGGACGACTGGGGAACAAAATGCTCCAACAGTGTGACCCTGAACTCTTCCCAGGTAATTTCCGCAACCTCCCTATCGGCAAACGTCTTGTCCAGCAACTTCTTCCACCACCTCTTGGCATGGGACTCCAGGCAAGAGACAACCAAAGCCACCCTCTCCTCCCAGGGGCACCGTATCCCAGTCAGCATTTCGTACATAATATCCAGCCACTCTTCCGTCCGAACTACTAACTCTGTACCCAAGTAGGACGGCGGAGGAAGTCCGCGGAGAATGCTGAACAAGTTGGCCCCCGGGTTTGGCTACGGAGCCGGAGCCTGTTGATCCCGAAAGTCCTCAAGGATAGCAGTAAGAGTCTACCCCATGTCTGACTGAAGGAAAGGAGTGGGGACCGGTGGAGTTGGTGCTGCATTCGAAGTCTGTTGAACTCCACCCTGTAGCCTAGGTTGTGCTGGAGGCTGCGTAACAAAATCCATAATGATAAAACGTTTAATCTTTACTAAAAATGGACAATTTATATTTGATCCCCATATGTGCACACCACTGCTTCTGCAGCTTAGTTTGTCCCCAAACTAAACTTGAGCGGGGGTGACCAAGGGTTAGTGGACTGCTATCTTTTTTCAATGGATGTTACCCTCTGATACCACTTATAAGACCCCATTTTTTTCTTTTTAAACACCGGGGTATTAGGCCCAGAACCGGCCTTTGCGGTGACACCTTCACGCCCCAGAAGTCCGTCACTACAAAGCGCCGATCCTGCCGGCCAAATCGATCATAACCGCAGCAAAGAAAATAGAGAACAACAAGTCCACAGAGATTAAATATATAAAAATAAAAGTCTCCACGATTCCCTAAAATGATGCGGTTCGAAAACCGTTAGTCATAAAGACTAAGCCCTATCATCCCCTACCCCATCCCCCATGGCTCCTAAGTACCGAGCGGAGAGGAAGAAAGGGAAGGACATGAAGGTGGAGATTAAATCAAAAGAAACAGGTGGCAGCGGAACTAATCTAGCAATTCTAAAATAAATAATGGCAATAAGACGAAATATGAAAAGTAACCTTTACTTATGTGAGAACACATAAGCCAATGGGTCTTCTACAAGGCTCCCATCATATAAAAAGTCCCATACCAATTAATACGTTGGGGTGTCGGTTATCAAACAGCATTATATATATATATCAAAATTGACCTTAATTTATAAACTTGCCCACATAAGCTTATAGGCCAAGGGGTCGTTTTGCAAGTCCTAATGTATAAGCGTCTCATTCCACTTATATCTTAGGTGTCAGGGGTTAAATTAATCGATTATACTATGACATGCTAGTTGGTATGATGGAACATGCAAGTGCAACACACACACCCGACTCTGTGCACACCGACCTTTAGTTCCCCCTTTCTGGAGTCGTAACCTCCCAGGATAACCCCATAGTCGCAGACGGAAGCGGTTGGTTGGGCCTCGCCCAGCTCTAAACCAGTAAAGCACTACCGGTCAGACCTATCGTACGCCTCAACGCTTGGTGCATGAAGCGGACTCCTGCGTACACTTGCCGGCTGGCGCACTGGACTTCTGTTAGCGAAGTGCTAACCACACTTACCGAGTCAGGGTATTGGCATCGGTGCATCGACCCTCCAATACCGAAGACCCACCACCTTAATTTTATTTCCTTTTATACACATGCAAATTTAACGTATTCAAAAAAAACGAGCCGAAGCTCCCGGGACTAAAACGTCCGTATAAAACAATCGAGCCGAAACTCCCCGGACCAGAACGTCCATCTCTTAACAGTACAAGCCGAAGCTCCCAACTATCTTCCTATGTTATCTGTGTTTGTGAAATGTGCAACCCTAATTACTAAGTTACTCTTTTCAGCTTATTAATACAGTTTACGTTAACCCAGGACTGCCCCCGGTATTCCCTATGAAGGGCTCTCAAGGGGCACTAGGAACTATGATGGGATTATGCCCATCATTCCCTTTCGCAAGGTACTTATTATTATTGGTTGATTCCCTTACCCATTACCTTCTCGTGTTACGATAGACTAACCTAGTGTGATTTTTAACCTTCCTCTCTTCCGGAAAGACGATCTTTCGTCGAACCCGAGCACCTCTTAACTCTAGCCAACACCACATCTCACTTACCTTCCCATCCTTATATGGTGAACACTTTCACATCCATCCAATTCAGCAGATTAACTAACTCAAACGCAGTGCCCCATCATACCCTATGACTGTTAATATAAATTGCAAATTGCAGACTATCCTATGCTATATGTCGAACCGGATAGGAAATGATTCAATACTCATCCAAATGCCCTAACTTATTTACTGGAGGTATATCATATATAATTAGCCTATAATCATAAAATTATAATTTTTCCTAATTTATCTGGCATTTAATTAATTTTCTCAAAAATTCCAAGGGCTACCGGTTAACATGAACTACCCTAAGTACTCATGCAAGATGCCAAACAAAATTATTATAAATATCATGTTATCTCAATATGGTAAATCCGAAGTATCACAATTTTTCTTATCATCAAAAGGGCACTAAAACCATTTTAGCAATATTTTCTATCTTTCGTTATTTATGAATAAAGTATAGAGAATATCCATCCAAAAATTATAAATTATTTATACTATGCAGATACAACCTTAAAAATAGTATTGGCCTAGTTTCATAATTTTTCAACAAGTATTAATCTCTGAATAAATTAATTATCAAAAATCTCCATAAGGTGGACTTGTAAAGAAAGTGTCGTAACTAAGATTCTAAAAATCATGAATAAATGTCTACAAGCATATAATGGCCTGATAGTCTCAATTCCTAAGTCCCATAATTTTTCAACAGCAATATCATCCATAAATAATTTTTAAACTATAAACCCCTTTTTAACAATTGTGAATGAAGTACTAGATTTACTCAACTATAAATTATACAAAAATTCAGGAGCAACCATTCTGACCTAAAACATTTACTTCCAAGATTTCATGGATATCAATGAACAGAAAGATCTAAATAATTAAAATTTCAATTAGGGCGATAGCAATCTTTACGAATCAAGTGCTAGAAATAAACATAATAAAATTCCAATTAAATTGTTATAGGTTATACCCATTCCAAAACTCACTCTACCCGAGTTTTACAGCTTTTAGATAATGTTTAGTGACTGGTTTTACTTATTTGAGATTTTACCATAAAACTAAGGTTAGGGTTTTGAGGTATATACCTACCTCCAAATCCTCCGAGATTCCATCCAGATGATTTATATCATGCTACAGTCGACTCTACTTAATTTCAAGGCAATACAAGGAAATTTGCCCCCATGTCCTTCACAACCCTCAAAACCCTCCCTTTAGGGTTTGAGTTTCGATCGTTGGGTAAATCAACCATAAACCACACCATTTTTCTCTAAGTGGGTTATAATAACCCTTCTAAGTAAGTGGTCAAAATATCAGCCCTTGTTGAGGTGATTTGACCGATCCAACCTCTTAGTGCACTTTTTACTTAAAAATGCCTCATAATGCCTAGTTAAGGAAAGGTGATTTCCTACCACAAACTCATCCAAATGAGTTAGAATTTTGTATAGAGCTAGGTTTTATAGCCAGAGACCACTCACCAGTATTTGGGAGGGTTTGGAGGTCATTTAACCACTTAAATAAATTACTCTAACTTTATTAAATTAAAACAAAAATCTTTAGCAAAGTATCTCCAAAAATTACCATTTTTGGACAACCTCTACATATGGCTAAGGGTAACCCCCTGCTCGAATTTAAGGTAATTTGGACAAGGGACGAAGAGTGGGCATTCATTTTAGTTTCTGCCCAACTCTAGGTATAACCCCCACTAAAACGGGTGCTGTAGTCAAATCACTTACCCAAACGAGTTGAAATTTATTTTATATTAATTTAGACTCAAAGGGATACAACTTTCATGACTGGCAATTTTTTCTAAATCGGTCTCTATGTGCCTCCTTTTGCAGCATCAAAATGCGCCCATTTAATGTATCTTTTCCTTATATACTATATACATAATTTTTATATTATAAAAATGTTTTTACTATTCATCTTCTACAGAACCAGAAAACCTGAACTCAGAAAACTTATATTTCCTGTAGCTCTTCAACGATCTGTCGCCGGTCGTCCGGTCACTTCCCTGGCCAGCCACCACCACCACCTCCGTCGAGGCGATGGATATTGGTCGGCGGTGGTTTGGCCGCCTGAGGTGGCCGTTTCCGACGGACCCGAAAATATATTTTTCATGGTTTTTCCATGAAAACACGAGATAGGTCCGGCTCCGTTGAGCACGAACTTCCTTTCTAAAATCCTAAGATCTACCCATAAAAGAGGAAGTAGAGAAGGACCTTGTTCGCGATTTGGAGGCGAGATGAACGTCGGGTTGTCATGGCGTGGTGGTGGCGTTGCCGAACTTCTCCTACAGCAAGAACAACAACTCTAATTCGTTTGGACAGGAGTGTAAACTTCTCATCTTGCTCTAAGGGGGCTTTTATAGATCACCAAGTGGGGAGGGGAAAGGATAAAGCATTTATGGCCATGAAGGCTCTCCACTTAATAGTATTTTGGATATGGTGGAGGGAGAGGAAAAGGTGGAAGATGAAAAGATGTGTCCAGGTGGCGATTTCCTATTGGACCAACACTTCCTCATTTTATTAAGTAATTAGAGAAGGAAATGACCCATAAATACTCCTGGTGTAACTTCCCATAATCAGAGTTAATTATGGCATGTGTTAAAGAAATGTCCAGCCTGGCTGACGTTTCAGCCTTTGTCACGGGCGTGACACTAGTCCATTCGTCGTTCTTGAGTCGACGACCGATTTTTCTGCTTCGGTTCACGAGTCACCCCCCATGTCACGGGCATGACACGTTTGTCACGGGAATGACAGGTGTTCTTCGGTCGACGTTCGTCGATTTGAGGTCAACGGTCGGTGGGGGCGTCACGCCCTAGGTCACGGGCGTGACGGTCCTGTCACGGGTGTGACCAACCCGTGACATGAGTTCTGAGCTCGGCGATCAGCTTCCTGATTTCGTCGACCATCGAAGGAAGTCACGGGCGTGACAGGCCGATCACAAGTGTGACCAACCTGTTACTCGTGATTTCGGTCGACGGACTTCGGAGGATTGCGTGTTCGTCTAGCCGTCATGCCTGAACTTATTTTTAGATCAGTTACTGTCAATTTCTGGGGTTTACGGGGGTTTTATCACGACAGACCGACTCCTAGGGGTCTAGCCGGAAATGGGATGTTACATCTGCTAGCTCATCTAACTTCAAAACAACTACTGTTGCTGTATCTGTTGGAGGAGGGGAGACTGGAGCTTCTTCAATGGATATCTCCCCCATCTTTGTTTTATAGGGTCCTGAAGCTAGACCCCCAAAAGAAGGGACAGTGGGGACAGCAGAAATGGGGGCAGATAGAGAAGAAATAGATTCTGCAAGAGGTTTAATTGCCTCTGCTATAAGATTTGGGAGAAGGGGAGTGAGGAGTTCCAGAAGGGAGGGAATGGAAGGGAAATTCATTTGCATAAATTCAGAGGGTGTCTGAGTTGATACAAATGGATGGAGGGTGGATGATGAAGGGAAAGAAATGGTGTCAAGAATTGGTTCATCTTGAGGTGAAGGTGTGTGGATGGGAGATGATGACAGAAGGTCAATAGATGGAATAAATGAGAGGTTATGGAGGGGAATGTCAGCAAGATGTTGGGGGAAGTGGATGATTGAGTTAGTGTGGTATGCTCTGGAGATTGAATAGGTTTGGGTTGATGTTCAGGAGATTGAATTGGTGTTGGTTGATGGAATGGAGATGTAGGTGGTGTAGGAATATGGATTTGTGATGTGGATGGTTGTTAGAGGGTTGATGAAGGAATTGGTGCAATGAGGTGTTATTGAGATAGAGGGGATGGAATTTTTATGGAGGGGACATCTTTTGGGGGTGGGGGATTAGTTGTCACAGCTCTTGTATCCTCAGAAGGTTTGGAGGAGGAAGAAGCCTTAGAAGGCTTTGAGATAGTCCTCTCCCATCTTCCAAATAAGTCACAGGTTAGCCTTTTGGAAGCATTAATGAATATGGTCTGTGAGACTAGGGATTCAAT
Source organism: Platanthera zijinensis (assembly GCA_039513925.1). Lineage (NCBI taxonomy): Eukaryota > Viridiplantae > Streptophyta > Magnoliopsida > Asparagales > Orchidaceae > Platanthera > Platanthera zijinensis. Next base: position 78,445,530 of record CM077081.1, read on the forward strand.
TCCCTTTTCCTTAAGAAAAATTCCCAAAGTTCTTCCAAAACAAACCTCTTTCTTACTGTTCTTTTTCCTTATTAAGTCAAACAAGATTCTGGCCCAATTCACTACTGTCTTATTTACAACAACACACATTACAAGAAATTATTACCTGGTAATATAATCATGGGCAGTATGCTTTCCTAGCAATACTTTACCCACCACAATGGCTAAAAACTTGTAGTCAGCAGAAAAGTTTTTCTTCAACAGTTAATTGGGGTTCTCTCCAGTATGAACCATTATATTCAGCATTTCATCAAACTTAGAACTATCAATTTCTAGATCTTCTTCACCCTTTATCAAGCCAAAAATTCCAGTTAATACAACGGGGGTTAGAGAAACCTGATTACCAGATATTGTGCTTGCCATCGTGTCGGCATCTAGAGTTGAGGAGGTGAACACCCAATCTCTGATCTCTATAGCAGCAATCTTTATTCTGGTTGTCATGAAATTCTTCAACTATTGTTCCTCAAATAACTTCAGTATGTCCAAGAAAATCTGGTCAGAATTTTTAAAGGATTCAAAGTCTTTGTTGAGTCCGGTGTCAAACTTCATTACGGAGAGAGAGCTCGCCGGAATCGCCATTGATCGCCTGCAAAAGGAAACCAAGAGATCAAGTTCAAGGGGAACAAAAAAGGCGGGATGGAGCTCGAAGAAAACCTAGATATAAGATTTTCAGAATATGAAGCGTTAAACTCAGTCCTGTGAAATAAACAAAATTCTTCGATCCGAGGTCGACGAAATATTTTATTGACAAAAGAGTTAGTCGATCTACATTTGAAGAAGGGAAATTATTTTGTCGTTCTCAGGTTGACAAATTTTTTTTGAAGCAGTATCATCATTCTCTGGTCGACGAATAAAACTTCACACAAAGAGAGTTCGTCGATCTCAGGTCGACAAATTTTCTCAAGAGCTTTTCTTAGTTTATCAATCTCTGTTCGACGAACTGTGGCAAATTCTTCGACCATAGACAGAAAGATAAATTAATGCATCTTCATTTATCATACCTAGCTGATTTATAAAGAACAGATGTTTCTTCTCATCCAAGGGTTTGGTGAAGATATCTGCCTTTTGCAAATCAGTAGAGACAAAGGTGAGATTAATTTTCTTTTTGTCAACACTCTCTCTAATGAAATGATGTCTTACATCTATATGCTTAGTTCTACAATGATGCACTGGATTCTATGCAATGGAAATTACACTAGTATTATCACAAAGTAGAGTTGAATTATTTAAGTTTATACCATAATCTAAGAGTTGGTTCTGAATCCACAGCATCTGTGAATAATAACTGGCAGCTGTTATGTATTGAGCTTATGCTGTTGAGGTAGACACAGATGTTTGCTACTTGTAAAACCAAGACACTAGCCTATCACCAAGGAACTGCATGTTACTGATGTGCTCTTTCTGTCCAGTCTACATCTAGCAAATTCAGCATCTGACTATCCAGTTAACTCAAATTCTGACTCAGTTGGATACCAGGGTCCTAAATTAGGGCAACTCTTTATATATCTCAAAATTCTTTTTGGGAAAATAAGGTGAGATTCTTTAGGGTTCACCTTAAACCTAGCACAAAGACAAGTAGCAAACATAATGTCTGGCCTACTTGCTGTAAGATATAACAGGGACCCAAAAATGACCCTATATAATTTCTGATCAACAGGTTTCCCATGTTCATCAGAATCTATCACAACATTTATAGCCATAGGTGTTTTCTTAGCTGAAGCATTAGCTATCCCACAACTCTTTATTAGCTCCTTAACATATTTGGATTGGGATATGAAGATGCCATCAGGTGACAGCTTCACTTGGAGACCAAGGAAGTAGGAGAGTTCACCCATGCTACTCACTTAAAACTTGGAATACATAAGGTTGGAGAACCTTTTGCATAGTTTGGAATTAGTAGAACCAAATATATTATCATCTATATATATTTTTACTAACAAGATTTTATAATGATGATGCTTAAAAAATAAAGTCCTATCTACTATGTCTCTAGAAAAGTTATGCTCTAAGAGAAAGCTAGCGAAGGTTTCATAACAAGCTCTTGGAGCTTTCTTTGGACCATATAGAGCTTTATGCAGTTTAAAAACATAAGATGGATGGGTTGAAGAGATAAAACCTTATGGTTGTTCCACATAAACCTCTTCTTTGATTTCATCATTTAGGAATGCACTTTTGCATCCATTTGATATACTGTGAACTTCTTGTAGGCTACATAAGCTAGAAATATCCTAATTGCTTCTATTCTTGCAATATGGGCAAATGTCTGGTCATAATCTATACCTTCCTCTTGTCTGTATCCTTGAGCAACTAATCTTGCTTTGTTCCTAATGATAGTACCTTGAGCAACTAGCTTGTTTCTAAATACCCATTTAGTTCTAATGACTAGTAGTATTTGGGTCTTGGAACTAAATCCCAAACTCTACATCTCTCAAACTGGTTGAGCTCCTCTTGCATTGCAATGATCAAGTGTAGATCTTGCTCAGCATCTTTAATGGATTGGGGCTCAGTTTGAGATATGAAGCAGACATGCATCATGTCCTGGTGGAGTTGATGCCTTGTCTGTACGCCCACTGATATGTCTCCAATCACTTGAGATATAGGGTGATCTCTAAGTTTGACTAATTCAGTAGGAGGAGCTGGTTAAGCAACAGCTTGGGGAATTAATTCCTCTGGTGTAATTATAACTATTGTTGGCTCTTCACTGAGTTCAGTGACATAATCTTCACTTTCTTCAACACCGTGTGGAGAATGATGTTCAACAGCCTCATTGGTGAGGGTCAACTCATCCAACTTCTCACACAAATCTGGTACTTGCAAAGTTTCACTAGTAAAAGGGATCTTCTCCTTGTAAAACATGTTAGATTCATCAAAAGAAATATGAATAGACTCTTCTATTTTCATAGATGATTTATTAAATACCCTATAAGCCTTTCTTACTTGGTAATATCCAAGAAAAATTCCAATTTCAGCCTTGGCTTCAAACTTTCTAATGTATTTCTTGTTGTTATTGTGAATGTAACAGATACAATCAAAGACTCTAAAATAATCTACTTTAGGTTTCTTCCCTTTGAGTAGTTCATAGGGGGTCTTACCATTAAGCTTATTAATCAAAGTTCTATTCAGTACATATTTTGTTGTGCTCACAGCCTCTGCCCAAAAGGATAGGGGCAAGTGAGCATCTGTAAAAAATGTGCCTGCAGCTTCAATGAGTGTTCTATTTTTCTTTTCAGCTACCCCATTTTGTTGAGGAGTTCTAGGAGCAGAGAAGCAATGCCTGATACCTTCCTTCTCACAAAATTCTTGCATGGGAAAAGACTCAAACTCAGTACCATGATCACTTCTGATCAATACAACTTGAGTAGAGTACTCAATCGTTATGCTCTTAAGAAAATCTGTAAGAACCTTGAAGTTATCTGACTTTTTTCTCAAGAAGAACACCCAAGTGAACCTTGAGAAGTCATCAACAATTTCTAAGGTATAAGGCTTCCCTCCTAGGCTATGTACAGCAATGGATCCAAAGAGATCCATATGGAGCAAGTACAGAATCCTATGTGAATCACTCTTATTATGTGACTTAAAGCTATTTTTAGTTTGCTTACCTAATTGACAAGCCCTGCAAAGGATTTCCTTCTTATAGGGGCAAGAGGGCAATCCTCTGACAAGTTTGTCCCTAGAGAGATTAGCAATGTTTTTCAGATTAACATGACCTAATCACCTATGCCAAAGTTCATTATTATTACTAGTTTGATTAAATATGCATATTTCAGTTTTAGCAGACCTAAAGTTAACTACATAGATATTTCCTACTCTAGTACTAGTTAACACTACATGGTTATCTACAGAAGTAATAATACAGGAGGTTTTGTTAAATGATACCTGAAACCTTTCATCACATTACTGACTTATGGATATCAGGTTGTGCTTTAGTCCACTTACATAAGCTACCTTCCAGAAGCTTACAGCTCCAATTTTGACCTTCCCATATCCTTCAGTCTGGCCACAATTAGAGTCACCAAATATTTCTTTGGGTCCTAGCTTTGACTTATAGTTTATTAAGTTGTCCTTGCTGCTAGTCATATACTTTGAACAACCACTATCTAGATACCACTATTGCTCTGTGGTGGGATAGTCTTTCACCTTCAGTAAAACAGATTAGATATTCTTGACCCAGGTCACCTTGGGTCCTTGTTTATTCACTTAATTAAAACTGGAAATGTAAGAGTATTCTGGTTGATTTTTATAACCTAGGGATGAAATCTTCTAGGTCGAATTATCCACTTGGTAAATTGATTAATATAATCTCTTGGTTGATTAAGTGGTCTGTTAGAATTAAAGTTTCTGTTATTATGAATTGGGGTCGACGAATTATGGTAAGTTTGTCGATCTGAGGTCGACAAATGGGGATGAGTTCATTTAACTCCATTCAGAGAATGAAAATATTCATTTTCTAGGCCCCAATATCGTCGATCTCGAGTCGACGAATCATACTGGTTTTGTCGATTGCAGTTCAGAGAATAATTATAATAAAAGTTTGCATTCTGAGTTCGTCGACTTAAGTTTGACGAACTGTATGTATTTCGTCGATTTTTGTTCGAAGAAATCTGCAGAACATTGTTATAGTTAGGCTTTTTCTTATACTTTCTCTTTTTCTTATTCTTCTATTGTTAACCCTAGAATCCACAACATGTTCAGCATGACAGATCCTTCTCCCCTTCTTGCGGACTCGATTTCCTTAGTCCGCTAAAATCGTCAGGACTATGCAGATCTAAGGCTCCCCCAGCGGTGGACTCAAGTTACCAGTCTGCCCAGGTCCTTGAGCTGAATTTCCAGTGTTCCTCCTTCAGCGGCGGACTAAATTGTTCAGTCCGCCCAGTGCATCTAGCCTCAGTTGATCAGCTTCCAGATCGTCTGCTAGTTTTCTAGGCGGACTCCAGCATCAGTCCGTACAGGTCGCGAACACTCAGCCAGGATCGCACCTTATGGCTAGATGGAAGCTCCAGCCCGCGAGCCCAGTCTGCCCCCTTATGCGGACTGCTTGTCTTTTCTTTCTTGATTCCCCTCACCGCTGCCCAGTTCTCCTGTACCCTAGGCAGCCGATTATTTTAGCACTACCCGGTTGGGCAGGCCCCCAAACTTATAAATAGGGGGAAGCGGTGCACCCAATGCACACTAACTCGAGCTCAGGAGCCTACTTAGTAAAGGCTGCGGACTCGAATCTCGGGCTTTACGGTCTCCAGCTTGCTCTCTGTTCTGTTATTCTTTCCTCTACTTATAATCTGCCTTTTGCAGTCAAAGTAAAGCCCGTCGCAAGAGAGGCATTCATGCCACGGCGGGCAAAGTCTGTTGTTATCGTGGCTCACAGCTCTACTGCTCTTTTTCTCTGGTCCGCTCAGTAGATTGCTGATTGGAGTTTGCCTTTTCCCTTCCTTTCCCCAGTACTCGAACCGTTAACTGGTGGTGCTCGACTTCCTATCGCTTTTCATGCATCAATAGTTAACACACGACCTTCAGATTCAAGTAGCTTTTTGAAACCAGCGGAAAGACATTTCAGACCATCAAGCCCGCTGTTCAGACTGCTCTAGTTAATCAGAGGACTCGCTGTGGAAGGCCATCAAACAGTCTCGCTAGGAGGCTGAACGATCTCGCAGGGAGACCAATCATTGTCTTGATACCATCAGTTAGGCCTTGCTTGCACTGACTCAGCGGCTTGCTCCTAATTCCACACAAGATATTGCGGACATCCCAATTTGTTAGACTCCAGTCCACCAGACTCTAGCTTGCCAAACTCCTCTTTGGCAATCACCTGTAGTCTCTCCTCAGCCTCGCCATCGAGCTCAGCCTGCAGTTCGTCTGCGGCCTCAGTGTGATCAGTTCTCCCCTCTGATGGACTTCTTCAGAGAGGCAGCCAGGGGAACTCCAGCCCGCTAGCTCGACTTCGCTTACCGCCAGTTTGCCGAGCCCCCAGACACTTTCGTTCCAGTCCGCCCTCCTACCCTGCATAGTTTAAAACTCCATCTCCCTTCATCGATAAAATCCGATGTGAGTCTGCTCCTAATAAATTCAGAGAAACTCATGTTACTTTCAACTCAGGGGAGACTGATCCCATTGCCCATCTGCAGGCATTTGAAGGGGCTGTTGCATTGAGATGCCTCTCTGATGCCCTGAAATTTAAGCTTTTGGTTACCACTCTCAATAGACAGGCGAGAAAGAGGTTCTAAGAGTTGCCTCCAGGCACAATTTCTTCCCTCGCTGAGCTTCGCAGCGAACTCTTGCTGAGGTTTGCAACCTCAAAAAAGAGAAAAGATGGACCAGCAACTCCCTTTAACATCAAGCAAAGGGATAACGAATCGGTTGCACAGTTCATTGATCGGTTTTAGAAAGAGATCAAGGGGGTGAGGAATGTGAACCCCGATTATTATAAAGTTGCCCTGATTCATGGCCTCCGGGAAGGCCCCTTAAAGTTTAAAGCAACAACAAAGGCACCATTAACCTACCAGGAATTGATCGCAATGGTCAATCGCTTCATCGAGGGCGAGAATGCCAACCCAACCTATATCTCATCCCTGACAGCTAAGGCTGCAGGAAGGGATGCTTCCAACTCTTCTTCTAACAACCATCATCACAATAAGCCTCCTCAGCCCAACTTCCAGCCTCATTCTCAAAGGGGGCAAAACCTCTTCCATAAGAAACCCTTCATCGGTCATCAATAGTTTCATGATCCGAGACTGCCGTTTGCCGCCACTCCCACCGTACCGCATCAAGCGCTTCCTATTCTTCAGAATGGCTTGCCTTCTCCAAGACCGCATAAGAGCAGCTCCGTGGAGGAGCTTGCAGATCTGGGATTCGACATTGAAGAGGTCGTCCAGATCATTCAAAGAAAATGAGAGGAAAAGAGGCAAGGGCCTCAAAGAGAGTGGAGGCCAAGAAACAATTCCCAGTACTGCAAATTCCACAGAGAGAAGGGTCACTTAACTGAAGACTGCAAGGCCCTTCGGCAGTTGGTTGAAAGATTACTTGCCGAGGGCAAGATCAAGGATCTGGGCAAGAAAAGTGATTCTTCGAAGCCTTCCACCTCCAAGGGCATGGAGGTGGCTGAGGTTCGGTTGGAGTGTGTGGAGATAGAGGATGTAGGCCGTCTGGGGCCTATCAATGTTCAGCCTGAGTGTTTTGATGCAGATGATGAGGGTGCCCTGGGGCGACTCTTCTATATTCATTGAGTAGTAGGGACCAAAGCTACTCGGAAGTATTCAATCACGAGGGTTTCCCGGGCAGAGGTTGCCTCTTCTTCCTCCTCTGCTCCATCTGGTGGAGATATTTTCTTTGGCCAAGAAGATCTTCCTCAAGCCGCCAATCCGTTCGATGATGCTGTTGTAGTCAAGGAAGCCATTGAAGATTATACAGTGGATAGAATTCTAATTTATATAGGCAGCTCAGTCAATCTCCTTTTCAAGTCAACCTTCGAGGCCCTAAGAACTGGGAAGCCTTTGCTTTCCACCAAAGGGATGCTCTACGGCTTTTTAGGAGAAAGGAAAGAAGTTGAGGGGAGCGTCACTCTCTCGGTAAAGCTTGGAGGAGCGATCAAGCCAATTCAGTTTATAGTGGTAGATTCTCCTAGTTGTTATCACGCAATCTTTGGAAGGCCTTCGCTTAACAAATATCAAGCGATAGTTTCGAGTTACCACCTTGCAATCAAGTTTTATGCTGATGGCTTGATGTGTAGGGTCAGGAGAAACCCACGACATGCTAGAGAGTGCTATCTTTAAACAGTCAACATGACTGAAATCGCCCCTCTCGTCTTCCCAGCAGAAACAGAAGCGTCTTCTCAGTCAGTGGCTGCTATGGATAGAGAAGGAGTTCACTTGGAACCTGCCCAGGTGATGCAAGGAGTCCCCATTGCTGAGGGGGAGGAGAGGAAGCTCTCCATCAACTCAGATTTACCAGAAGATCAAAAGGCCGAGTTGATCTCTTGTTTGCTGAAGAACCTAGACGTCTTCGCTTGGGCAGCGGAGGACATGTCGGGCGTTGTTCCGAATATTGCTTGCCATCATATCAATGTTGATCCCAACTTCAAGCCAGTGCAGAAGAAGAAGAGGGATGTGGCAACAAAGCTCGCTGATCTTATCAGAGAGGAGGTCTCGAAGCTCCTCAAAACGAATTTTATTCATGAAATTCAATACTCTACCTTGATATCAAATGTTATAATGGTTAAAAAACTAGGAGGGAAGTGACGAACGCGTGCGGATTTTACTCGTTTAAATAAAGCGTGCCCCAAAGATTTTTACCCCTTGCCTCGGATAGATTCTTTAGTAGATTTTGCGGTAGGGTACTCTTTTATGAGTTTTTTAGATGCATTCTCTTGTTACCACCAAATAAGAATGCATATGCCCGACGTTGCTATTACCAACGATGATTTTTATTATTATCTCGTAATTCCCTTCGGGTTTAAAAATGCTGGCGCGACCTATCAACGCATGATGGATCATTTGTTCAAGGAAAAAAAAGGATGAAATTTTGGGGTATACATGGATGATCTTCTGGTCAAAAGAAAGTCTTTCTCACTACACCTACAAGATCTAGCATAGACTTTTTCTACTCTACATAGATATAAAATGAAACTCAACCCATCAAAGTGTACTTTTGGGGCGAGTAAGGGGAAATTCCTTGGCCCCCTCCTTACTCCGGAAGGGCTTTCCCCTAACCTTGACAAAGTTAAATACATCCTTGATATGGCTCCTCCCTGTTCTCCAAAAGAAGTTCAGTAGTTAGGGGGGAGGTTGGCAGGTCTCGTGAGGTTTATCTCTCGAGTTGGAGATAAGAGTGCATCGTTCTTTAAAACTCTTCGAGGAGCGTCCAAGTTTTAATGGACGGAAGAGTGCTCCCAAGTCTTTGAGTAGTTAAAGAGGCAATTGACTTCAACACCTTTACTGCAGAGCCCCCGATAAGGGGAGATGTTGTTCTTATACTTAGCAGCTTGCCCTGAGGCTGCCAGCTCAGTTCTCGTTCGAGAAGAAAACGGGAGGCAGTTCCCAGTTTACTATGTCAGCCATATTCTCAAAGATGCAGAAACGAGATACCAATCATGGAGAAGTTGGCCTTGGCATTGGTTATGTTTGCTCGTAGACTCTGTCCTTACTTCCAGGCACACTCAATTCAAGTAGTCACTGATCAGCCTTTGAAAAGTGTGCTGGAGAAACCAGAGCATTCAGGCAGGTTGGCTAAATGGGCAATTGAATTAAGTGAGTTCGAAATTTCTTATGTGCCCAGGAAAGATATCAAAGATCAGGTGCTAGCAGATTTCCTGGTTGATACTGCAGAGTCCAGTTCTGATCAAGCAGAAAGGTCTCCTTTATATTGGACCATCTATGTTGATGGTGCCTTAGGAAGAAATTCTTCTTGAGCAGAAGTGGTTCTGATCAATCTAAATGGCATCAAACTTGAGCAGGCAATCAAGTTCTATTTTCCAGTTACAAATAACCAGGCAGAGTATGAAGCCTTGTTAGCCAGCTTGAGGCTTGCAAGAGAGCTCGGAATTGACAATGTGCACATAAAGACTGACTCTCTGTTGATAGCGTCACAAGTTCTTGGTAACTTTGAGACCAGGGAGCCTGTGTTGAAGAAGTATCTTACTCTTGTAAAAATTGAATTTGGTAGATTCAAAAGTTTCACTATTGAACACATCCCGAGATCAAAAAATGAAGAAGAAAATGTTCTTGCCAAGTATAGACTCCCATTAGGAGAAACAACTTCTAAACTCTCCCTCCCGACAGTAGATGAAGAAGATTTGATGCAAATTGATCAGCATCCCTCTTGGATGGATCCACTCATTCTTTACTTATCAACTGGAAACTTTCATCAGTCAATCAAAGATAAGAAAAGATTCAAGATAAAAGCAGCCTACTATTACCTGGTGTCTAGTATTCTATACAGAAAAACCTTCTTGTCTCCAATGGTAAGATGTGTTTCAGAAGATGAAATCCCTGCTATTCTTCACGAAGTGCATTCTGGTGAGTGTGGAAGTCACTCAGGAGCAAGAACCTTAGAAAGAAGGATCCTACGGCAGGGTTATTTCTTTCTTACTATGAGGAAAGATTCTTAGGCTTATGCAAGAAAATGTGTTCAGTGCCAGAAGTTCGCTCCACTTCAACATCAAGCTGCTCAGTCACTCAGATCAATCGCAACTCCTTGGCCCTTTGCAATTTGGGGAAAGGATCTCATTAGTCCTTTTCCCACGACAAGTGGATAACGATGCTTTTTCATAGTGATGATTGATTACTTTAGCAAATGGATCGAGGTTAAGGCATTAGCAAAAACAATGACTCAAGTCGTGAAGAATTTCATTTGGGGTTAGATAGTCTGCCAGCATGGTATGCCAATGGCAATAATAACTGACAACGGGCCACAGTTCAACAATGCTGAGATGGTTGATTTTTGCGAGCAGATCGGAACAGAGCTGCGCTTTACGTCAGTCCATCATCCTAGAAGTAATGGTCAAGTTGAAGCAGCTAATAAGCAGATCCTCGGCTTGCTCAAAAAGAAAGTGCAGAATCTCAAGGGAAGTTGGGCTGATAAACTCCCGTCGGTTCTGTGGACCTTGAGAACAATGCCTTCATCTACAACAGGAGAAACTCCATTCAAGCTTTCTCATGGTTCGGAAGCTCTTATTCCAGTTGAGTTTTAAGTCCCGTCACCAAGAGTTCTGCCTGCTAAACAAGGCGTGGAGGATTGGCATGAGCTAAATATTTAAGAGATGAAGTTCAGCTTGGAACATATTGAAGAAGTCAGAGATAAGGCGACAATAAGGCAAGAAGAAATCAAGAGAAGAATGGCCTGCTACTGTCACAACCCGCATTTTCTCAATGATTAAATCGTATCAGAGTAAGAGAAAATGCGTGTCGTGATGCCACGTCATGTAGGGGATAACTGCACACGCTCAGACAAAACTCCAGACTTTAGATTTAAGGAAAAATTCATACTTTAATATGATAGAAAACCAGTTATATCTTAATGGCCGTATCCCTCGTCACAATGGATCAACTAGTCCAAAATATATATTTATATGCAACGGAAAATACTTTTGTTAAGTTGCTTAGTCACCCTGAATGAGCATAAGTGTCCCCGGGGGACGACTCATGGTATGCACGATTCTAGAGGTTAGTATAGTATGTATAAAAAAATACACTCTTTACGCTACTAGGAAAAATAGTGTCTGAGTTTTAGAAACATGACGTGCATGAGATACATATAGTAATGCTTTAGGGTTTTTAAATACCTAACAAGCAACATAGCATAAATAGTCCCCAGGAAACAAGTGAACAACCTCAAATAGGCAAAAGTAGCAGTTTTAGTTCCTACCCAGCATCATAAGTAAGCCACCAGTGGGCGTCAACAACCTGACACGAACCCACTGGTGAGTATGTATGTCTATACAGAAAGGAAGATTACTACCTCACAAGTATGAAGAAAAACAACCTCAGCCACCTAGGAGGCCACAAGCAAGCTCCACAAGAGTACTAGCCGTCTAACTGGCTATAACCTGAACCTGAGGCATTCAAAAAAAGAACACCTCAGCAAGTAAAAAAAAGAAACAAAGGAAGTGGAGTGTTAGGTTCATAAGCAATAAAATAAGGGGGTTTACCAACCCTGCAAGAAAAAGCTATCAGTATAAGAAAAGGCATGACAGTAAGAAGAAACATTGTCCAAAGAGCAGTAAAAAGTACGCCAAGTATGAACATAAATAGCAACAAGCTCTGATAAATACCTGCAGCAGCACCAAGGTAAACATATGCCAAAAGAAATATCCATGAGAAAGGAAAGGGACAAATAGTCATAATCTTTGTGAATTATTTGTCGTGGTGAAAAACTTGGATCGGAGTGGGCAGCACATCCCTCAGCAACAACAAGACCCAAAAACACTACAGGGTGAAAACAACCGGTGACAACTACAGGGTCCACACACCCAACCATACCAGCCCAACATGGCCTAGGTGGTGGTGCCCACAGCTCAGCACGCACAATTCATCCATTATAAAGCCCACAAAACAACACCACCTGCCATAATCCATGAGTCAGCATTCAAAAACTAGCCGAACACAAAACACACACCCCCACCCTTCTAAGGGAAAAACAAACCGTACTAACAATCCTATGGAAACACACCAAACCGAAGGCAAAAGCATCGAGTCCACTCGACGCGGCGTTGAGTGAGCTCCACTCACTCAACGCTAAACCTGACATGGGGTTGAGTGAGCTTCACTCACTCAGCGCCGAACGCTAGCCAGGAACGGCGTCGAGTCCACTCGACGCGGCGTTGAGTGAGTTCCACTCACTCAACGCCAAACGAATTAGCCGCAAAACTTCCGCTGGTTGATGGCGTCGAGTGAGCTCAACTCACTCAACGTTGTCAACGCTTTTCTACTTAGCTGCAGAAACTAGCCTCGGCATTGAGTGAGTTCACCACACTCAATGCCAAACCTGACTGCCAAGGCTTTGAGTGAGGTCCACCCACTCAACTCTTTGGACTTAAAGCAAGAACAAGCTTTGGCATTGAGTGAGTCCACCACACTAAATGCCAAAATAGCTACGACGTTGAGTGAGGCCGACTCACTCAACGCCAAATGACTTAGCCGCTAGGAAAAGTTGCGTCGTTGTGTGAGTCCACCTCACTTAATGCCAAACAGCGACGTTGAGTGAGGTCCACTAACTCAACGCCAAAACACTTAGCCAAAAAAACGACCATGGCGTTAAGTGAGGGCACCACACTCAACGCCAAAAGCCTAACTATCTAGGCATTGAGTGAGGTACACTTACTCAATGCTTTTGACTTAGCCTAAAACCCACTCGACACCAGTAACCCGAGAGCTCTAACTGGCCTAAAAAAAGTCTCTTAATCCAACCACCCATCTACAACAGCTATCAGACTTGGACTACAAACCATATCTCCAGCTACTGACCTGGACTTAACCCTACCTCCAGTTATTGACCTGGACAACCCACAGCAACATGTAGAGAGAAAACCTAAATCTGGACAAGGTTAAGATCAAGCCTGAAGCAGTCCTAGCTTCTAAGAGAAGAACAACTAAGCTATAGCTATACCAAAGAAATAAAACAACACACAAAAAAGGGGAACAAGCTTGGTAAGGGCAAAGGGCTCCAATTGCCTCTACCTCCAGGAAACAACAGTTAACTCCCAAGCTTGGCACCGACGGCAAGATCGGCCACCTAAGAGAAATTATGGAGCTTTTAGAGGGAAGAAGAGCAAACCCGAAAACCCTATCTACTAAAGACAACCCTAGAACAAGGGATACTTACCTAGGGAGGATGATCTGGAGGAGAGAAAACCGAATCTGCTATCACACGAGAAAACTGAGCTGAAATCCTCCAGAAATCACCGGCCAAAGCTCTAGGGCCTCCGCCTCCCGCTCCTTCCGCAAGAAGCTAGCTGACTTCTTTTTTTGGGGAAGATGAAATTAGCTAATTATTTTATAATACCTCCAGCCACTAAGCTAATATAATAATAGCATAATGGAGAAGCTTGGCCACCAAGCTGATAGAATATTATATAATCTTTGAAAACTCCCCCCACTCAGCTAGATAGTTAAATAAACTAATCATAAAGCTTGGCAAGCTCGGCCACTAGCAGCAAAGGAAGGTCTAATACATATAATATATATATATATATATACAAGAAGTCGTGCATGGGAGACTCCGTACAGGCAACATTTGTCGTGGGTGCGACATTCGTCGTCGGTGCGACATTTGTCGTGGGGGCGACATTTGTCGTGGTGGCGACATTTGTCGTGGTGGAGACATTTGTCGTGGTGGCGACATTTTTCATGGGGGCGACATTTTTCGTGGGGGGCGTCACTTGTCGTGGTGGCGACATTCATCGTCGGGGCGACATTCGTCGTCGGGGCGACATTCGTCGTTGGGGCGACATTTGTCGTAGGGGCGACATTTGCCGTGGGGGCGACATTCGCCGTGGGGGCGACATTCGTTGGGGGGGGGTGACATTCGTCGGGGGCGACACTGTGCGGGTAAAACATTGTGCAGGTAAAGGAAACTCATTAGATCAATAGAAATAATTGTGGACCATAATACCCTCAAAAAAGCTTATTTCATTTCAAAATTCGACTGTTTTTTTGTCATTCCGATTTTCCACTTGGTTTTCCCGGAGGGCCGTCGGACTACCCCTGGCAGTTCGCCGGAGTCTGGCGAGTCTGCTGGTTGGCTATGGGCAAGCCGGTGACATCGGCCTATATCGTGAGGGCTGGAATATTTTTTTTAAATGCTGTGCGGGAGTTGTGCAAATCAAGTACATCAAAAATAAGTTTAGAACTTAAGATTGATGATTAAAATAATTAGGAAAACAAAAAAAAATAGTCCGGCCAGAAACAAAGATGAAAACAGGGCAGCCATAAACAAAGAAAAACACGGTAGCTTGACTTCACTTGCGTCAGCGAAAGTCTTCTATGATCTGAGAATGAGGGCCTGTTGTAAGAAGAAATTTCAGAAACTTGGAGTCACTTAGGGAAAGAATCAATTAAGAAAAGAAACTTAACTTTTTCTGCGGAGCTGGATCTCAAAGTAGAGAGGAAACTCGAAATAGGTCATGCTTAATCTTCATCCTCCTCGACATCAATTTAAAATGGACTAAAATATATAGCCATGAAAACTTTACCACAAATAAAATATGAGAAAAGTGAAACTTAAACATTAAATAAAATTGAGATTACATGTAAAAACAAATTGAAGATGTAACACTGCACATCAAAGTAAAATAAGACATTAAAAGTTAACATCAAAAATTTGTAAAACAAACTTCTTAAAAATGAAATAAAAAGCCAAAAAAATTGAGATTACTTGTGCAAATAAACTGAAGATGTCTTTATAAACTACAAATAAATTGAGATTACCTGTGCAAAGATTTTAAAAATTGAAAAGTAACTCAGTCTGAAAAGATGCAACTGTGTGTGAGAGAGGGAGGGAAGGAAGAAACGGCGGTGGAGCTCACAGATCTAGGTTGCCAGAGAACCTTCAAGTGCGCAGAGCACATGAGAGGGAGAGTATGGATGCAATGACATCGTATTCTGGAACTTTTGAGTGTTGTTAGATAAGCGAAAGAAAAAGGAACCGCTGAGGAGCAGCTTGGAGGAAGACTTGGAGGAGGCGAGGCTATGCCAAGACGAAGAGGTCGAGGAGCCGCTGAGAAGGATTGTGGAGGAGGAGCTTTGGAGGGGGTGAGGCTCTGCCGTGGAAGCAGAGATTTTTTTTATGTAGAGGAGGCGTGATAGAGGTCCATTCGATGGGCAGAAATCGAGGAGCAGCTGGCGTTAACCTGTAGCATTGAATTTTTTTATCTTGTAGCAGTGATTTTTTTTTTATCTTGTAGCAGTGGCGTTAACCTGTAGCATAAAGTTCTATTTTGGGGCAACATTCGAGGGGCAACAGTCGAGGAGCAGCAGCGAGTAGCAGGGGGATTTGAAATTACCTTCTTCCTTTTTGAGGGGCAACAGTCGAGGAGCAGGGGGTATACAAATGATAATACCAAATGACCTAAATGTCATAGAATTAATGAGGCGAGTTAGAAAAAATGAGGGGCAAAATGGGATTAAAATGTTACACCATCCTTTCTTTTGGGTTTGCTTATATAATAAAGATATATATATATCATAACAATATTATATAAACATATATATATATATATATATATACTTATATATCTATAACAACCTATACTTATATAATACATAAACTTATATGCCAACATAGCTACTTATATAAATTTAGCTATCTGCACCCAAGCCAAAATCCAAACATATATATATATATATAATTAGCTAAGCAACTTTGTCTAAAAACAGGGCACCAACCCTACCATGCTCGGCCACTCAAGGCCATGCCCAACAAAAGCAACTACTACTAGCTAACAAGCAAACATCGAAACAATGCGAAAACAAAAGATCTCAGACTTCGACGAAACTCGCATCGTAGATAAACACCCATGATACAAAAACAACGGCGAAGTCGAAAACAACATCCGACGATCAAAACTCGGGCTAACACCTCCCAAAGCTAAAGCACAAGAATTCCCTGAGAGGCTCAGTCGAGTCACCAAAACAGACTCTGGATAGCTAGAGAATCTTGCAAACAGGGTACAAATAGACCACTCAAGGAACCTAAAGAGCTAAGACCACGCTCTAACAATGGCAAAGGCCGACAACGCGTCATCGTAATGCCAACAACGATCAAACAAAACCCAAAAAAATCAGTGGCGTTACAGTCACTCCCCCTAAATGAAAGTTTCGCCCCGAAACTTTACACACAACCCTTCAAGCAAAAGGGAAAAGAAAAAGCTAACCAAAAGACACAAAATAAAGAGTGCAAACATACCAGGCACAAGTCAGGGAAACAGATGAGGGTAAGCCTTCCTCATCGCTGACTCTAGCTCCAACATTGCGCTTTCCACACCCTGATTTCTCCACAAAATCTTAAACATAGGAATTGTTTTACTCCACAACACGCGATCCTGAGCCTCCAAAATGCGGACAGGCATCTCCACGTAAGAAAGATTCGGCTCCAACTGAGGCACAAAATCCAAAACCTGCCTGCCACTCTGCACACATTTCCGCAGCTGACTGACGTGAAAAACATCATGTACGCTAGGAAAACTCGCGGGCAAATCCAGCCTAATAGCTGCCACACTGATCCGCTCAACAATCTTAAATGGCCCCACATACCTCGGGTCCAACTTTCGGTTCTTTCCAAACCTCGTGACTCTAATCATTGGGGAAACCTTTAAGAACACCAAGTCCCCCGCAGAAAACTCAAAGCTAGAACTACGTCGGTTGGCGTTCTTCTCGTACCTCTCCTTGGCTATCCGAAGTTTCTTCTTAATAAGTTTCACAGCAATTTCCATCTCTTCGAGCGCCTTTGGACCCAACAGCGGTCCCTCGCTAATCTCAGCCCAAAACAAGGGAGTCCTGTAGCGCCTCCCATACAAAGCTTCAAAAGGAGCCATTTGCAAGCTTTCCTGATAACTATTGTTACACGCAAACTCTATAAGCCGCAAACGCTCATCCCACGCTCCTCTGTGGTCTAGAATATAGCATCGGATCATGTCCTCCACGATCTGATTGACTCGCTTTGTCTGTCCATTAGTCTGCGGGTGGTAAGCAGTAGAATATCTCAAATCCGTACCTAAACCCTCTTGCAGGCTCTTCTAGAAGCGAGATGTAAACCGGGAGTCTCGGTCTGAAATAATGCTGACTGGCACACTGTGCAACCAGATGCCCTCATTCAAATACAGCTCGGCTATCTTCCTCATCGGATAGTCGATCTTAAACGGTACGAAGTGAGCACACTTCGTCAATCTGTCCACGATCACCCAAACTGAATCATGCCCCCTAGAAGATCTTGGTAAGCCTGTAATGAAATCCATCGAGATGCTTTCCCACTTCGAAGTCGGAATCTCCAAGGGAGTCAGCTTTCCATCAGGCCTTCCATGATCGGCTTTCACACGTTTGCAAGTGTGGCAGTCAGAAACAAATCTGGCTATGTCTCCCTTCATCCCATATCACCAGGCAATCTGCTTTAAATCACGATACATCTTAGTAGATCCTGGATGGTAGGCAACACTAGATCTATGGGCTTCCCTGCACACCATCACCCAGATATCTCCAACGGGGTGGATGAAAAACTTGCTGCGGTACCACAAGGTACTCGCATCATCATTAGAAAAATCTGGCAATTCACCTTTCTGAGCTCGAAGACACAAATATAGAAGATCGGGATCGTCCTTCTTATGTTGTCTCGTAAGCGCAATCCATGAATGTTCTAGCACTGCCAAACTACTCTGAAAATTGCTGCTTCCCACAGAAATGCCCATCAAAAGAAACTCCTCTACTATAAGCTCGGCAGAGAGACCAAAAATCTTCCCTGACTTCCGACTCAGGGCGTCGGCCACCACATTGGCCTTACTCGGATGATACTTGATCTCAACGTTGTAGTCGACCACAAACTCCAACCATCGCCGCTATCGCAGATTCAATTCCTTCTGGGTGAAGACATACTTTAAGCTCTTGTGATTAGTAAAAATCATGCACTGCGCGCCATAAAGAAGATGTCTCCACAACTTCAGCGCATAGATCACGGCTGCAAACTCAAGGGTCATGCGTAGGGTAGTTCCACTCATGAGTCTTCAGCTATCTCGACCCGTACGCAATGACTTTTCCGCCTTGCATCAATATGTAACCAAGACGAACATGCGACGCATCCACATAAACATCATAATCCACACCCTCAGTAGGCAGCGTCAAAATAGGGGCACTGCATAATCTGTCCTTGAGCTCCAGGAAAGCTTCCTCGCACTTCTCGCTCCAGATAAAAGCTGTGTTCTTCTGGGTCAATCTGGTTAAAGGTGCAGCCAGGGTGGAAAAACCCTCCACGAATCTCCTGTAATAGCCGGCTAATCCCAAAATGCTCCTAATCTCCTTGGGTGTTCCCGACCTACTCCAATCCATCACAGCAATAATCTTTTTTGGGTCAACTTAAATCCAATTCTTATTCACCACATGGCCCAGAAATGCAACTTGAGGGAACCAAAACTCGCACTTGCTCAGCTTGGAGAAAAGCTTGTAGTCCCTCAAGGAAGATAAAACCAAATGCAGATGCTGGTCATGCTCCTCAGCATTGCGGGAATAAATCAGGAAGTCATCGATAAACACGACCACAAACTTATCCAGGAAGTCCTTGAACACGCGGTTCATCAAATCCATAAAAGCTGAGGGCACATTTGACAAACCAAATGACATCACCAAAAACTCAAAATGCCCATGCCTTGATCGAAAAGCAGTCTGCGGAATGTCGGACTCATGGATCCTGAGCTGATGGTAGCCCGATCGAAGATCAATCTTAGAGAATACTATGCTACCGCACAACTAATCAAACAAATTGTCAATCCGAGACAGAGGGTACCTGTTCTTGATAGTAACCTTGTTCAGCTCTCTATAGTCGATGCACAGCCTCATCGACCAGTCTTTCTTCTTTACAAACAGAACATGCGCACCCCAGGGCGATGAACTCGTCCTGATAAAGCCCTTTGCCAACATCTCATCCAGCTGGGAACACAACTCCTCCAGCTCTCGTGGGGCCATCTGGTACGGCACCTTCGCAATAGGACGCGTACCTAGCTCCAAATCTATAATAAACTCGACATCTCTATCTGGTGGGAGACCGGGAAGATCGTCAGGAAACACATCAGAGAAGCCACATACCACAGGAATCTCCTTCAAACGCATCACACTAGCAGTTGTCCCTACTAGAGAGACTAAATAGGCAAAGCAACCAGAATCAAGCAACTTCTGAACACATACTGCAGAAATGACTGGAAACTCCTGGCGCGGAGCAGCATAAACACTCCCAGGCTGACCGTCGTCCTTAACGAAGTCCAGGAGCTTACCCTTGCACTGGATAACTGCATCATAACTGGACAACAAGTCCATGCCTAAGATAATATCGAAGTCTTCAAGGTCGATCACCTTCAAATCTGCCTTTGCTAGAAAATTCCCTAACAAAATCGGGCAATCCTGAATGCCCTAATCCGAAACAACAGAATCACCGGAAGGAAACCTGATGCAAAAGGCATCACTAACTTATTCTAGAACCAAACAATAGCTCTCCACAAAGGCTGTAGCCACAAAGGAGTGAGTAAAGCCAGAGTCAAAGAGAACACGCGCCCAGCGGTTCCTCACCTTAAATCTTCTTATAAGATAGCATACGCAACTAAGGAAAACAATGTTAATGCTATACTAGAAACAAAACATTCAGGCTAGGGAGAAATCTAACCTGAAATTACCTGAGTCGATGTCTGCGCTTCCTCTGAAGAAATTACATTCAGCTTCCCCTTGCCTTTATCCACACGCTGAGGCGGTGGCAATGCCTGGAGTGGCACTAGATGGAACACCGGCTAGAGTTGTGGGCACTGAGCCTTGATGTGCCTTTCTTGACCGTAAAGAAAACAACTTCTCGACTTACTCTTATCCTTGCCCCAGTAATGGGTAACATCATGGCCTGCTCGCTTACACGCAGAATAGAATAAATTTTTCCTGGGAGCGCCTTTAATCGCATGCACCGGCTCCTTCTTCTAAGCTGCCAAACTCTTGAAACATTTCTCCATGGGATGGCCCAGCCGGCCACAGAAGCTACAATCCTCCTTGTATTTCTTTCTTGAAGACGCAACGGGTACCTGGGGGCTCTTTCCTTCAACCGCTTTCCTTTTATCTTTTCTCACCTGCTGTCCTCTTTGCTTAGCATTATCAATGGCTTCCACCTTCAAAGCAGCTTCTACCGCACCAACAAACTCACTGCTCCATGAGCAACGGCTAACAACTGAGCATCACTTCTCAGGCCGCCAAGAAATCGCTTAACACTATCCGCTTCGCAACTCACCAAGCTGGGAGCAAACTGACTAAGTTTGCGGAATTCTATTTCGTACTCCGCAACCGTAAGCTGGCTCTACTTCAAATATAGGAAATCATTCATCAGGCGATCGCGCTCGACCGAAGGCAGAAACTTCCTTAGCAATAGTTCCTTAAAGGTCTCCCAAGAGCATCCCTCTTTCAAGCTCTCCTTCTCTCTCAGTCACCAACTCTTTGCCAATACCTTAAGTTGATAGGCGTCGATCATCACCTTCTGATTAGGGGAAACTCCAGAATAAGAGAACATCTCCTCGATGGCTATAAGCCAATCATCCAAAACCATGAAGTCTGCTTTCCCATCATAAGTAGGTGGTCCAATTCGCTGGAAGTGTGATATGAATGTCATCTCCGGGGGCAGCATAATAGGAGGTACCAGGGGAGCAGGAGGAACAAGAATAGCTACTCCTACAACAGGGTTCGACACTCTCGGAGGCTATCCTGCCACAACTGCTATCAGAGACTGGATCTGAGTCTGTATATCCACCACTTGCTTAGATAAGGCTTCATTACTCTACCGCTGACTTTCAATCAATGCCTCGCTTTACGCTCCGGAAGACTCACCCTCAGATTGGGGAGTCGATCTCGTCGAAGGATGCCTCGCCATCCTTAAATCGTATCAGCAAGACTTAGAACCTACCCCAACTGATAGAACAAAACTACCTTGTATAGACGAACATTGTTAAATATGAACATTAACTGGTAAACTTATTCTGGGATTTGTTTTTTTTACAATGATGATGTTATGCTTAACCTAAGATGGTTCACCACCATCCTACTAAATCATGTGCTTAGCCCATGAATGCATGAGTTTCTATTCTTTTTTTTTGACTTAAAACCATGTGTGTACATACGTCAACATGCAAATCTTTAGCTTGGCACGTTGTGCTGATGATATGTTATGCTATGCATGTTGTGCTATGCATTCTAAAAAAAGGTCTTAATGCATGCCATGGGCGGCGTACACATGAAAATGTTATGCATTCCATACTACATAATATTCCCATGCAATGAAAAAAAAAGAAAACGTGCTAGCCGTATTCATGTGGTGAGGTTATGCATCCCATACTATATAACCCTCACATGTTGCCTCCTATGGTGGATCCATATACAAATACATATTATGCATCCCATACTACATAATATGTCCCGTATACTTCTTCATGCTTATGGGTGTAGTGTTCGTGCTTTAGCCAAGACGTGTTGATGACATATCGGTGTGTGTATGATATGACGCTAAACCACTAATGCTAATAGGGAAAGGTTGCCCCACCAATTATCAAGCAACCTCCCTATGATACCAACTGTCACAACCCACATTTTCTCAACAATTAAATCATATTAGAGTAAGAAAAAATACCCATCGTGATGCCACGTCGTGCAGGGGATAACTGCACACGCTCAGGAAAAAATCCATACTTTAGATTTAAGGAAATATTCATAGTTTAATATGAAAGAAAGCCAGTTATATCTAAATGGGCATATCCCTCAGGACAATGTATAGCTAGTCCAAAATATATATTTATATGCAGCGGAAAATACTTTGGTTAAGTTACTTAGTCACCCTGAATGAGCATAAGTGTCCCCGGGGGACGACTCATGGTATGCACGACTCTAGAGGTTAGTACAGTATATATAAAAAAATACAGTCTTTACGTTATTAGGAAAAATATTATCTGAGTTTTAGAAATATGACGTGCATGAGATACATATAGTAATGCTTTAGGGTTTTAAAGTACATAACATGCAACCTAGCATAAATCCTTCCTAGGAAACAAGTGAACAACCTCAAATAGGCAAAAGTAGCAGTTTTAGTTCCTACCCAGCATCATAAGTAAGCCACCAGTGGGCGTCAACAACTTGACACGAACCCACTTGTGAGTATGCATGTTTATACAGAAAGGAAGATAACTACCTCACAATGATGAAAAACAACAACCTCAGCCACCTAGGAGGCCACAAGCAAGCTCCACAAGAGTACTAGCCGTCTAACTGGATATAACCTGAACCTGAGGCATTCAAAAAAAAGAACACCTCAGCAAGTAAAAAAAAGAAACAAAGGAAGTGGAGCGTTAGGTTCATAAGCAATAAAAGAAGGGGGTTTACCAACCCTACAACAAAAAGCTATCAGTATAATAAAAGGCATGACAGTAAGAAGAAATACTGTCCAAAGAGCAGTAAAAAGTACAGCAAGTGTGAACATAAATAGCAACAAGCTCTGCTAAATACCCGCAGCAGCACCAAGGCAAACATATGCCAAAATAAATAGCCATGAAAAAGGAAAGGGACTAAAAGTCCTAATATTTATCAATTATTGGCCGTGGTGAAAACCTTGGGTCGCAGTGGGCGGCACAACCCTCACCAACAACCAGACCCACAAACACTCCAGGGAAAGGTTGCACACACAATTCACCCCTTACAGAGCCCACAAAACCACACCACCGCCAATAATCCTCGATTCAGCATTCAAAAACAAGCCAAACACAAAACACCACCCCACCCCTTTTAAGGGAAACACAAACCATACTAACAATCCAAAGGAAACACACCAAACCCAAGGCAAAAGCATCGAGTCCACTCGACGCAGCTTTGAGTGAGCTCAACTCATTCAACGCAAAACCTAACACAGCGTTGAGTAAGCTTCACTCACTCAGAGCCAAATGCTAACCAGGAATGGCGTCGAGTCCACTCGACGCGGCGTTGAGTGATATCCACTCACTCAATGCAAAAAGACTTTGACGCAAAACATCCGCTGGTTGACGGCGTCGAGTGAGCTCAACTCACTCAACACTGTCAATGCTTTTCTACTTAGCTGCAAAAACTAGCGTCGGCGTTGAGTGAGTTCACCACACTCAACGCCAAACCTGACTGCCAAGGCATTGAGTGAGGTCCACCCACTCAATTCTTTGGACTTATAGCAAGAACAGGCTTTGGCGATGAGTGAGTCCACCACACTCAATGACGAAATAGCCACAGCGTTGATTGAGGCTGACTCACTCAACGCCAAATGACTTAGCTACTGGGAAAAGATGCAGCATTGAGTGAGTCCACCTCACTCAACGCCAAACAGCCACAATGTTGACTGAGGTCCACTCACTGAACGCCAAAACACTTAGCCAATAAAAATGACCATGGAGTTGGGTGAGGGAACCACACTCAATGCCAAAAGCCTAACATTCTAGGCGTTGAGTGAGGTACACTCATTCAATGCTTTTGACTTAGCCTAAAAACCACTCGACGCCAGCAACTTGAGAGCTCTAACTGGCCTAACATAAGTCTCCTAATCCAACCACCCAGCTACAGCAGCTATTAGACTTGGACTACAAACCCTGTTGGGTTTCTCTATGAGGTTGGCACAACACTTGTGCACGCAGCAGAATAATAAAATCTAGAACAACCAAAAAGAGATTGGATCGGGCCATGAATGTTGAATCAAGAAGGTAACAAAAATTAGGCAAAAATTACCTCTTCGGTGTTGAGTCACAACTCAACGAAGATGCTCCAAATGTGATTCCTTATCGGTGGCGAGTTCCACGTAGAATAATATTTACGTCTCTGCAGAAATCCACACGAGCAGGAGAACACCAATCTTCCGTCACACGGATGATCGAAAAGAGATCGACCGCACCTTACACTTCCACGGACTGCTAGGTCTGCTCTAGGAAGCGCGGCACTGGCGAATATCATCGGAGAGGAGGAGGTCAGCGGCGCGAATGTGGCGACTGAACGCTTCCGGCCGACAGGATTCGGGAAACGGCGGGGCAAACAAGAACGGCGGAACAGGCCCGTCGGTTTTGATTCGGTCAAAGGAAAAACCCGATCAATCCGATTTACTGTCTCAATTCCCAAAACCCTAAGAACCTATTTATACTCAAAGCATAAATAAACCTAGGCAAAATCGCTATCCGCAGACCACCGCAAAATAGGGTTTCAGAATCGATCGACGAGAATCACCTCAAGATTCTGCGAGAATCAGTCGGCGAGAATCAGCCCGCAGAAACAGCGTTGAGAGCGTTGAGTCATACTCAACGATTCTTGACGAATTTGCCTTGGCGTTGAGAGCGTTGAGTCATACTCAACGATTCTCGACGAATCTGCCTTGGCGTTGAGAGCGTTGAGTCATACTCAACGATTCTCGACGAATCTGCCTTGGCGTTAAGAGCGTTGAGTCATACTCAACGAATCTCGATGACTCTCGTCGAATTTGCCTTGGCGTTGAAAGCGTTGAGTCATACTCAACGATTCTCGACGACTCTCGTCGAATTTGCCTTAGTCTCTAAGAACCTTCTTTGGAAACTTTTGCCCAACCCCATTCTATGTGGTGATTGGTAACCCTTACCAACACAGTCGATCTTCAAACTTCTCCACATGCTCTTATGTGCGACCCTGCAGGCTCATATCGCGTTGGCAGTGAGATGACATGTTTGACCACTTCTAGATCACCATGGTAACTCCAACAGTCACCCACTTGATCTTGAAAGTATCAAACAAAAAACCTCACAAACAATGAGCGGAATCTAGCAATGCATCATTGCTCCCCAAGAAATAAGAGTTCATAACTCATAAGCCTTCATGACTAATGTTCCAGTGTTGTCTTTATCCCTTTGTCCCTTACATCTGGAAATAACTAGAGGCATGGACCGTGTCACCCTCATAATAGCTCAATCCAAGTTTCTTGATCTTGAATGGACTTCAAGAGAATGGTGAGTCCAATATCACATACTGACTCAACCAAGCATGGTCATGCATTTCTCAGTCCAGTTCCATCAAGGGGCCCATGGATGCAACTCCTATCATATAGGAGGACAAATCCCATATCTGCTCACACACAAACACCCAAATGATTCGTAACGTACCCAACAACCACCCTTATCATCAATTTTTCTCAAGGAAGACTTTAGATGGCATCAAAGCACGCTCTTCCTCACTTGATGAATTCTGTGACGTCAGGTCAAAGGACCACAATACCATTGCCAATAGAGACCTACTTGTGACACGATTAGATAACAATCCACAAAGTAGTCTCGGGATGGGTCTGTCCAGTATAACTTGTTCATTAACAAGTACCCACGTGATGACTTGATATCACAATATCATGACCTGTGAGAACTGGTCATCAGTCAACGCACGTGCAAGTCTTAAGGTATCATCATCACCCTTAGTATCTATGATGATAAAACGACCAGGGACCTTTTAAGAATGAAGCTTCAAATAAATCATAGGCTCTCACATTCAAGTCACGTACTTGATGTCCTATGGAAGCGAACACTCTAAGGGTATTTATTATGTTACAATTTAACTATCACATAGAAAAATCACAATAAAAGAACTTGCCATTAATTGTAAAAAGAAACATTTGGTACAAAATTCATCATATGAATAAACAATAAACAGCCAACAGAATATATGTTTACATGCTTTCTCTGTGCGAGAGGCTTTGTCGGTGGATCCACAATATTCTCCTCAGTCGGCACTCTGCAAATGTTCACATCTCCTCGTTCGACAATCTCACGAATAAGATGGAACTGCTAAAGTTTGTGCTTGGAGCGCTGATGGGATCTAGGTTCCTTAGATTGTGCAATTGTGTAACGACCCCATCCGTTACATGACGTATAGTAGAAGGTCCGGCCGGGGCCCCACACTATATGCCACAAACAGACGGTGAGGTCACAGGATAATACCAAACCATACACGTATCCTAACTCAGAGCATGCTAGCGGAAGCTTTAAGTTGTAAAATTGAACTCTAACCAGGAATGTCCAATATATAAACCACAGTTATATATATAGCCACGGAATGTACAACAAATACACAGGGTTTGGCCTTAAGGCCTTAAAGTTCCTCTTTCCACACCGTATGGATTACAAACATTGGCGCGCAGGCCGGCCATACATGAGTGAAAGCAAAACAAACAAAACCATTCGCATAGCCTTCAAGGGCCAGCCGCAGCAGCAGCAACAACAGCAGCAAGGGCTTCAGCCCTTCATTTACCACTTGGCTCTCCAGCACCTACATAGGGACAATCCACCCAAACGGTGGCAAACACGGCAACGGTCAGCATTCAGCTGACCCAATTATAACAATCCTACCCCTTTCTCGGGGCAGTAGCATTCCTTCCCTGCACAGTATGGTATCAACAATAGCAAATATGTGCGCGCAGGCACACTCAAGCCATCATAACCGTCGGCCACACGGCCCGACAGTCCGTGCACTCTGGGAACATTCTTGGTGCACTGGAAAACCAGGGTCAACACCACAGTTTACACGGAATTTAGCATTCTAGTTTTTTTGGCGCGCGGGCCTAAGACTCTCATTATGCGCTCCAACAAACCTATAACCAGGCTTCCAAGTCGGACGGACATAACGCAGGTATGGATCAGCCACCCCCCATTGCTCAAGTCGCCGTGCCATCTTGAATACGGAAGTATCCATGGCAATTTATAGGCGCGGGTCGGTTTCACCTTTCCTGTTCGGCAATCTGCCTTTTTATCGAGTTGCAGCCCAACGGCTCAACCGCACACAAAGTGACAACGCACGGCCACAAGATTTGCATCCAACCCTCTTCATTTCCTGGACTTCATCCAGAACTTCCTGCTGCACCAAGCAACAGGTAGGCACAAGGCAAAACAAGCCATAACCACGGAGTCTTCTCCGATATGCAAACAAGCATCACCAATCCAAATCAACATGTCCAGATGGGCTTTACACAGCATGCCTAGATCCGTACTCCAATTCCAGACTCTAACAAGGGGGACTTCACATATCTACCCCAAGGGATGCCACAACCCACCGCACACTCGCAGGGAAGGGTTTTCCCTATGCAATGCAGAAAAGAAGGACTTCACATGTCCAAGAAGGGAGATCGTTACCCTTGACGATCTCTTGGGAGCCATCGAAATCTAGTCGGTGAGAAAGCACCGCAGCAGCTTTGCCTTCACAGCGCTGGCCTCGGATCTCGAATCGGACCATGGGAGCTCCACCGGTGGCTTGATCTCCTCCTCCTTCTTCTTCCTCCTCTGTCTTTCTCTCTTCACTTAACCAAATGAAGAATGAGCTCTTCTGGTGTTTTAATCCAGCAAGGAATCACCTGAGCCCTTGGATCCAAATAGAGAAAAGGAACGGCCACGATTTTCCCAAAATTACACTTTTTTGGCTGACACGGCCTGTGACACGCCCGTGTCACAGGCCGTGTACCCTTAAGCGGCACATGCGGTACGTGTACCGACTGAACTCTACCAGAACACGGGCATCGACACGCCCGTGTCAGACCTGACACGCACGTGTCAGTCATGAGACACGCCCGTGTCACCCCTGCCACATCGAGCTCCAAAACCAACAAGCAGTACACGGGTAGTCACATGGCATCGGACACGCCCGTGTCAAATCTGACACGGCCGTGTTCAAGGCTTGGTTCCGGGCCGTGTACTTCCCTGACTCGATCAGCCTATTTCTTGAGTGACACACCCTGGGACACGCCCGTGTCCCAGGCCGTGTACCCCCGACACGCCCTGGGACACGCCCGTGTCCCAGGCCGTGTCAAACAGCCTGCACCTCAAATTCAATTTTGAGATTTTTGGGGTGTTACAATCCCCCCCTCCTTAATAAAATTTTGTCCCGAAATTTGACACGGTAAGGAACCAGAAAAATACAATGCTATAACTTGATAACTCTGTTATAACAAAAAGTACACGGGCTACAGTTTATACAAACAGCTCGGGAAATTCAGCTCGCATGGTCTGCTCTCGCTCCCATGTTAGCTCTTCACGGCCACAATTGTCCCATCGGACTTTGACCATCCCGATCACTTTGTTCCGCAACTATTTCTCGGCTCGATCCTCGATCCGAATGGGTCGAACCCTCGTCGTTAGCCCATACTCGACCGGTACCCGATCATTCTCCACTACTTGAGCTGGATCCTTGACAGCCTTACGAAGTACTGAGATGTGAAATACATCATGTAATCCACCCAAGTCTGCTGAAAGTGCTAGTCGATAAGCAGCTTCCCCAACTCGCTCCACCACCTCAAATGGACCAAGATACCTCGGACTTAGCTTTTTCAAACGCCGAATCCTCGCCTTTGAAGGGTTTGATCTTCAAATATACCCAATCACCCACCGCGAACTCCATGTTCCGGTGTTTGGCATTGTAGTACTTTGCTTGACGATCTTGGGCTATCAGTAGCCTCTCCCGAATAGAGCGTATAAGCGAGGTAGCTTCTTCGACTTCCTTTTTCCCACTTAGCTTAGATTCGCCTGCTTCTGCCCAAGCTAACGGTGTACGGCATTTACGACCATACAAAGCCTCAAATGGTGCCATGCCGATGCTCGCTTGGTAGCTATTATTATAGGCAAATTCTACAAGAAAAATATAATCTTCCCATCTCTTACCAAAGTCGAGGGCGCACATGCGGAGCATGTCCTCCATCGTCCTATTGGTTCGTTCAGTCTGGCCATCCATTTGGGGATAAAAGGTCGTACTAAACGCTAATTTTGTACCCAACATTTGATGAACTAGCCGCCAATCATTCGATGTGAATCGCCCATCGCGGTCACTAACGATGCTCCGAGGAACACCGTGCAGTCGAATAATCTGCTCCACATAAAGCTTGGCCAAGGTTTCCACTGAATCGTCTATTCTATTTGGAAGGAAGTGCGCCACTTTTGTCAACCGGTCCACAATCACCCAGATTGAATCATGAGCGCGTTGAGATCTCGGCAACCCGTGCACGAAATCCATCGAAATGTCATCGAACTTCCACTCCGGAATCGGTAACGACTTCAGGAAATAGCCAGGCTTCTGGCATTCTGCTTTCACCAACGCACAGGTATTGCATTCAGCCACATAACGTGCTACATCTTTCTTTAGTCCGGGCCACCAGAACAGCTTTTTCAGATCTCTGTACATCTTTGTGCTCCCTGGGTGAACTGAGTACTTTGCAAAGTGAGCTTCGTACATCAACTTTTCCCTCAATTTACCCACACTCGGGACGCACACTCGACCATTTCTTCGTAACAAACCGTTATCCCACGAGAACTGGTCATCCGGCCCATCTTTCGCATAGCGCTGGAGACTTTCATCAAGCTCCGTTGCTCGCCGAACTCTGTCCGTAAGGTCATACTGAACCTCCATCCAGTTCAAGCATGCATCGGTAAAAGAACCCTTGTTAACGCACGATATCTCCAATGCTTCCAAATCCTGGATTAAACGCTGATCATGCCTCTGCAACCAGCTTGCCCGTACCGGAGTCCGACTCAAAGAATCAGCGACCACATTTCCCTTCCCGGGAGTATAGTGAATCTCGAAGGTGTAGTCCCCAAGGAACTCCATCCATCTTCGTTGTCGCATATTCAGATCCTTCTGATCCAACAAATACTTTAGGCTTTTGTGATCTGTATAGATGTCCACTTTAACGCCATAAAGATAGTGCCGCCACAACTTGAGCGCAAAGATTACTGCCGCCAACTCCAAATCATGGACGGGGTAATTCCGCTCATGCACTTTCAACTGGCACGAGCCATAAGAAATCACTTTAACCAAACTGCAGAAGAACGCAGCCTAAGCCGCTCCCGGAAGCATCACTATAGATCTCATAGCCATCTGTACCACATGGCGATGTCAACACAGGCGCCGTGGTCAAATGACTCTTCAGGTCTTCAAAAGCACGCGCGCACTCCTGCGTCCAAATGAACCTTTGATCTTTTCTCGTCAGCGTGGTCAGAGGTAAAGCAATCCGTGAGAAGTTTCCACAAACCGTCTATAGTAGCCCGCAAGCCCAAGAAGCTCCTGACCTCGGCCACTGAAGACATCACTGGCCAATCTCGAATGGCACTTATCTTCAACGGATCCACGCGATACCTTCTCCACTTACCACATGGCCTAAAAAGGCTACTGAAGAGAGCCAGAATTCACACTTTGAGAACTTGGCATAAAGCTTATTCCTCCACAGGGTATGCAAGACCAACCGCAAATGGTTTGCATGATCCTCTTCTGACTGAGAGTATACTAAGATGTCATCGATAAACACAATCACGAACAAATCTAAGTACTCTCGGAACGTTCGATGCATTAGATCCATAAATACCGAAGGCGTATTACATAGGCCAAACGGCATTACCGTGAACTCATAATGACCGTAGCGTGTTCCAAACGCCGTCTTGGGAATGTCACCTTCCCGAATCCTCAACTGATAATATCCCGATTTCAAATCCAACTTGGAATAGACCGTTGATCCTGCCAGCTGTTCAAATAGGTCATCAATCCGTGGAATCAGATATTTGTTTTTCTCCGTCAGCTTATTCAATTCGCGGTAGTCAATACATAACCGCAAACTACCGTCTTTCTTTTTCACAAAGAGAACAGGCGCGCTCCAAGGTGACATACTTGGGCGTATGTATCCCTGCTCCAACAACTCTTGCAATTGGACTTTCAACTCAGCCATCTCTTTTGGTGTGACACGATATGGTGAGCGGGCCACAGGTTTCGCACCTGGCACCAACTCAATAGAGAAGTCAATCTCCCGCTGGGGTGGTAACCCAGGAAGATCTTTAGGAAACACATCGGCAAACTCTGACACAACCAGAACTTCACCGACACTGGCCTTTGGCTCAACAGCTTGAATTAGCATGAAGAATAACTCCGCGCCCTTCCGAACGGCATTGACGACTTGGAGCGCAGACAACAAAGTCCCGCCAACTCCTCGCATACCAGCGAACTTCGTCACAAGTCCGGTATTCTGGCCCAGTGTGATCTCCTTGGAGTTGCAATCAATAAAGGCACGCTGCTCCGAGAGCCAGTCCATGCCAAAGATCACATCAAACTCCGATAACGGTAGCATAGCTGCACTCAAACCGAAATCCTGACTTCCTATTTGAACATCCACATCGCAAGCCCTAACCGCAAGCATCACACAGCCATTCGGCAATAGCACCCTTGTACTATCAACCGTCACATGACTCAGCACCCCAATTCGAGATACGAAGTCCTCAGACAAAAAAGAATGCGAAGCACCCGTATCAAACAGGGCTCTCGCCGGACGATTCTGAATCAGGACAAAGCCTGCAGCACACACATCATGCACAAGCTATATATAACAAAAGGCAATAGCACTTAAGCATAGTAAGCTATAATAACTCGTACCTGTGACGACGTCACTTTGCTTAATCGCCTCCTGCTGACCAAGGTGATATATTCGGGGCTGTGCCTGGGACGTAGAGGAATCAACCACCGCTTTGCCCTTCTCAGCATAAGACGCACCCGTCTTCTTTTCCCCTTTGGGCTGAACAACCCGACAATCACGGGCTACATGCCCCACCCGGCCACAAGTAAAGCATGTACGAGACTCTGGCCTTGACGTCGCTCCCGACACAACAGTCGAAGACACTTGCCCAGACGGCTTAGACCTCTTTCCCCCTTTCTTCTGGTAGAACGACTTGCTAGGGCGAGGTGCTTGCTCTGGCTTCGACACAACCAAGCCCTTGTTCCCTTGCACCCGCCTCATGTCCTTCTCCAACGCACATGCAGTATCAACCAATGCCTAAAACCCTTAGTTCACTGAACTCGAAAGCAGGAACCTCAACTCATCCCGCAATCCTTCATAGAACCTATTCGTTTTCCTTTGGTCATCAGCGAAGATTGTTCCCGCATACCGTCCCAACCTTGTAAACTCATGCAGGTAGGTATCCACGCTATCTTCTCCTTGCTTTAACCATTGGAACTCATTTTCCATGGCAATGCGTTGCGCCGCTGGGACATGTTTCGCCAGAAAGATTCGAGAGAACTCCTCAATCGATACTTGCGTTAATTGCCTGCCCGCCAAATGGTGTACCTCAACCTCGTCCCACCACAACCGCGCCTCTACTTCAAGCATGAAGGTGGCCAAGGTGACCTTTAAAGTTTCCTCCGCCCTGTCGCTGTCATTATCCGCTTGACACGCGATAACCAATCCTCTGCCTGTGTTGGGGATCCCAGTCCCGTAAACGTAGGCGGACTGAAGCTCATAAATTGCTTCAACTATCGGTCAGCTGCTCGTGGATCGACTGCCTCAACCGGCTCGGGTCTTACATCAACACGAACTGGCACAACTGCTGGTTGCGCTTGCCCGGTCGGCTGAATCATGGCAAAGAGAGCCTCAGCAACTAAGCGAACAGTTTCCGCAGATGGAGGAGGTGTTGGCACCTCAGCTGGTGCCGCACTCTCATCAGAGCGCTGGGGCTCAGACTGCCCAGCACCACTACGCGTCACCTATAGGTGGACAAGACACACATTAGCGATCGCATGCAAGTAAAACAACAGAAAAGGAACGCGCAGATTCCTCAAACAAGATTATGTACATTCCTTAGTGGACATTCCAGAGTTCATTAGCATTACAGCAGGGCGCACAAACACGCGCTCGCCACCCCATAAAAGAATTCAACCACGAATTCGAAAGAGGAAGACCTCCCTCTGATACCAAAATGTAACGACCCCATCCGTTACATGACGTATAGTAGATGGTCCGGCCGGGGCCCCACACTATATGCCATAAACAGATGGTGAGGTCACATGATAATACCAAACCATACACGTATCCTAACTCAGAGCATGCTAGCGGAAGCTTTAAGTTGTAAATTGAACTCTAACCAGGAATGTCCAATATATAAACCACAGTTATATATATAGCCACGGAATGTACAACAAATACACAAGGTTTGGCCTTAAGGCCTTACAGTTCCTCTTTCCACACCATATGGATTACAAACATCGGCGCGCAGGCCGGCCATACATGAGTGAAAGCAAAACAAACAAAACCATTCTCATAGCCTTCAAGGGCCAGCCGCAGCAGCAGCAGCAATAGCAGCAAGGGCTTCAGCCCTTCATTTACCACTTGGCTCTCCAGCACCTGCATAGGGACAATCCACCCAAACGGAGGCAAACACGGCAACAGTCAGCATTCAGCTGACCCAATTATAATAATCCTACCCCTTTCTCGGGGCAATAGCATTCCTTCCCTGCACAGCATGGTATCAACAATAGCAAATATGTGCGCGCAGGCACACTCAAGCCATCACAACCGTCGGCCACACGGCCCGACAGTTCGTGCACTCAGGGCACATTCTTGGTGCACCGGAAAACCAGGGTCAACACCACCGTTTACACGGTATTGAGCATTCTAGTCTTTTGGGCGCGCGGGCCTAAGACTCTCATTATGCGCTCCAACAAACCTATAACCAGGCTTCCAAGTCGGACGGACATAACGCAGGTACGGATCAGCCACCCCCGTTGCTCAAGTCGCCGTGCCACCTCGAATACGGAAGTATCTATGGCAATTTATAGGCGCAGGTCGGTTTCACCTTTCCTGTTCAGCAATCTGCCTTTTTATCGAGTTGCAGCCCAACGGCTCAACCGCACACAAAGTGGCAACGCACGGCCACAAGAGTTGCATCCAACCCTCTTCATTTCCTGGACTTCATCCAGTACTTCCTGCTGCACCAAGCAACAGGTAGGCACAAGGCAAAACAAGCCATAACCACGGAGTCTTCTCCGATATGCAAACAAGCATCACCAATCCAGATCAACATGTCTAGATGGGCTTCACACAGCATGCCTTGATCCGTACTCCAATTCCGGACTCTAACAAGGGGGACTTCACATATCTACCCCAAGGGATGCCACAACCCACCGCACACTCGCGGGGAAGGGTTTTCCCTATGCAATACAGAAAAGAAGGACTTCACATGTCCAAGAAGGGAGATCGTTACCCTTGACGATCTCTTGGGAGCCATCGAAATCTAGCCGGTGAGAAAGCACCGCAGCAGCTTTGCCTTCACAGCGCTGGCCTCGGATCTCGAATCGGACCACGGGAGCTCCACCGGTGGCTTGATCTCCTCCTCCTTCTTCTTCCTCCTCTCTCTTTCTCTCTTCACTTAACCAAATGAAGAATGAGCTCTTCTGATGTTTTAATCCAGCAAGGAATCACCTGAGCCCTTGGATCCAAATAGAGAAAAGGAACGACCACGATTTTGCCAAAATTACACTTTTTTGGCTGACACGGCCTGTGACACGCCCGTGTCACAGGCCGTGTACCCTTAAGCGGCACACGCGGTACTCGTACCGACTGAACTCTACCAGAACACGGGCATCGACACGCCCATGTCGGACCTGACACGCCCGTGTCAGTCATGAGATACGCCCGTGTCACCCCTGCCACATCGAGCTCTAAAACCAACAAGCAGTACACGGGTAGTCGCACGGCATCGGACACGCCCGTGTCAAATCTGACACGGCCGTGTTCAAGGCTTGGTTTCGGGCCGTGTACTTCCCTGACTCAATCAGCTTATTTCTTGAGTGACACGTCCTGGGACACGCCCGTGTCCCAGGCTGTGTACCCCCGATACGCCCTGGGACACGCCCGTGTCCCTGGCCGTGTCAAACAGCCTGCACCTCAAATTCAATTTTGAGATTTTTGGGGTGTTACAAATTGCACCATTGTTATCACAGTAGAGAACTACGGGACCAACAATGCTAGGAACTACATCAATCTCGTCGATGAATTTCCTAATCCATACAGCCTCCTTCGCTGCGTTAGCTGCAGCGATATACTCAGCTTCTGTTGTAGAATCAGCAACTATCTCTTGCTTGGAACTCTTCTAGCTCACAGCTCCTCCATTAAGGCAAAACAAAAACCCTGACTGAGACTTTGAATCATCTCTATCAGTTTGGAAGCTAACATCCGCGTAACCACTTACAACGAGCTCTTCCTCTCCACCATACACCAAGAACACATCCTTAGTCCTTCTCAAGTACTTCAGGATATTCTTGACTGCAATCTAGTGACACTCACCGGTGTCTGACTGATACCTGCTATTCATGCTCAAAGCAAAGGAGACATCGGGTCGAGTACACAACATTGCATACATGATTGATCCAATTGCCGAAGCATATGGAATCAACTTCATGCGGTCCTTATCTTCATAAGATTTTGGACACTGGTCCTTAGAGAGATTCACACCATGAGACATGGGTAAAAATCCTTTCGTGGACTCAAGCATGTTGAACCGCTTCAACACCTTTTCAATGTATGTACTCTAGGTCAAACCCAGCAACTTCTTCGATCTATCTCTATAGATCTTAATACCGAGTATGTAAGTCGCTTCACCCAAGCCCTTCATAGAAAAGCAGTTCCCTAGGTTGTTCTTAACCACTTTCAGGGTAGGAATGTCATTCCCAATCAAAAGTATGTCATCTACATATAATATCAGGAAGACAACAATGCTCCCACAAATTCGCTTGTAAACACAAGGCTCATCTTCATTCTTGATGAAACCAAACTCTTTGATTTTATCATCAAAACGAAGATTCCAACTTCGACAGGCCTGTTTCAGTCCATAGATGGACTTATTCAGCTTGCATATTTTTGTGGCTTCATTTGGGGATACAAAACCCCCGGGTTGTGTCATGTACACTTCCTCAAAGAGGTTTCCATTAAGGAAAGCCGTTTTAACATCCATCTACCAGATCTCATAGTAATAATACGCAGCAATAGCAAGCAATATCCTTATGGACTTTACCATAGCAACAGGGGAAAGGGTCTCATCATAGTCAATACCATGAATTTGCTTGAAACCCTTAGCCACCAGTCGCCCTTTGAATGTCTATACATTCCCATCCATGTCGGTCTTCTTCTTGTAGACCCATTTGCATCCTATGGGTCGTACCCCTTCAGGTGGTTCCACCAAGTTCAAAACATGGTTTGCATACATGGAGTCCATTTCAGATTTCATAGCCTCAAGCCATTTGTCGGAGTCCGGTCAATTCATAGCCTCTTGGTAGGTTATTGGTTCATCATCATGATCCATAAGCAACACATTACCTATTTGAGACATGAGAAATCCATATCTCTCCGGCTCAAACCTCGGTCTACTGGATCTACGTAGGACTTGTGTTTCTTGAGCATGTTCTCTAGCTACAACATCTTGTAGTCCTGTCTCAAAATCCAATTCAGGTTGATTCACTACTTGTGGTTCTTGAACTTCTTCAAGTTCTACCTTTTCAGTCTTTCTTGATAAGAACTCTTTCTCCAAGAAGACGCCAGTCCTTGCGACAAACACTTTGCCCTCGGACGGTAGGTAAAAGTAATACCCTTTCGTTTCCTTAGGATATCCCACCAGATAACATTTATCCGATTTGGGTTCCAGCTTGTCAGGCATTTGACGTCGCACGTATGCCTCACAACCCCAAATTTTAATGAACGACATACTAGGACGCTTCCCAGTCCATATCTCATATGGTGTCTTCAGAACCGTTTTCGTTAGAGCGTGATTCAGTGTCATTGCAGCAGTCTCTAAAGCAAAACCCCAAAAGGAAACAGGCAAGTCTGCATGACTCATCATCGAACGTACCATGTCTAACAAAGTACGATTTCTCCTCTCAGATACACCATTATGTTGTGGTGTTCTAGGTGGAGTGAGCTGTGATACAATACCACACTCTTTCAGATGATCACAGAACTCATGACTCAGGTATTCGCCACCTCGATCAGATCGGAGTGCTTTAACCCTTTTACCCAACTGGTTTTCTACTTCATTCTTGAACTCTTTGAACTTTTCAAAGGTCTCGGATTTGCACTTCATAAGATACACATATCCGTATCTACTGAAATCATCAGTAAATGTAACGAAGTAGAAATACCCACCCCTAGCCATGGAACTCATGGGTCCGCATACATCACTATGTACAACACCCAAGAGATCCTCAGCCCTCTCAGTATAACCAGTGAAAGGGGCCTTAGTCATCTTGCCTAACAAAAAAGATTCGCATCGCTCAAATGATTCATAATCAAATGAGTCCAAAGGTCCATCTTTATGTAGCTTGGATATGCGCTTCTCGTTTATATGGCCCAAACAACAATGCCAGAGATATGTAGGGTTTGAGTCATTTGTTCTTAGTCTTTTATTATTTTCTACATTATAGATCTGATGGTCCAAGTTCAAAACATAAAGACCATTCAAAAATTGGGCTACAACATAACAAACACATTCTTAAATATAGAACAACAGTTGTTCTTAATTATAAAAGAAAATCCAATCATGTCCAAGCATGAAATGGATATAATGTTTCTATTTATTGCCGGAACAAAATAACAGTTATCTAGTTCTATTACAAGCCCACTGGGCAAAGAAAGACGGTAAACCCCTACGGCTACAGCAACAACTCTTGCTCCATTGCCGACGCGCAGCTTTACCTCCCCTTTACTTAGCAATCTTCTCCTTCCAAGTTCCTGCACATTTGTACAAATGTGAGAACCACATCCGGTATCCAATACCCAAGATGAAAGAGCAGAAAGGTTTATCTCTATAACATAAATACTTGAAGCGGAAGTCATACCTCCCTTCATTTTCTGTAGACCCTCAATGTACATAGGACAGTTCCTCCTCCAATGACCAGTCTTGCCATAGTGTTGGCATTTCCCCTCCTTCACCGTGCTCTTCTTCTTCATCAGTGTAGAAGACTTGGGCTCAAGATGTGACTTAGGACCCACCTTCGTCTTCTTGAAGCCCTTGGCCTTGCCCTTATGCACCATCAGTATGGGGCTGGCAGGCTTGGCCTTCTTCATATTGATCTCGGCAGTTCTCAACATGCCAAGGAGCTCGGGCAGTGTCTTGTCTATCTCATTCATGTTGTAGTTCAAGACAAACTTCTCGTAACTGTCCGACAACGATTGCAGGATCAGATCTGTGGCCAACTCTTGACCCAGAGGAAAACCCAGTCTTTCAAGATTCTCTATATACCCAATCATCTTGAGTACGTGAGTCCCTACTGAGTCTTGAACTCCCATCTTGCACTGAAACAACACTTTGGTGACGTCAAACCTCTCTTGACGAGCTTGCCCTTGAAACTTTTACTTGAGATGCTTGTTAATCTCCTTGCACCCCATGTTCTCATGTTGCTTCTGAAGCTCAGAGTTCATGGTGGCAAGCATAAGGCATTTGACGTCCAAGGCGTCATCAGTATACTTCTTGTAAGCATCCCTATCAGCACGGGAAGAATTCCTGGTCGGCACCTCGGGGGCTTCTTCTTCCAAGACGTAGAGTTTTCGCTCTTGCTTGAGAACAATTCTCAGGTTCCTATACCAGTCCATATAATTAGTCCCACTGAGCTTATCCTTCTCAAGGATGGCTCTCAGAGACAGAGTGGAGTGCGAACCACTTGCCATGGAATTCTATAAGAATTTATGCAAAATAAAATCAGTACCAAAATTTCAAAATATAATTATTTTTCTTAGTTTGGACTTCAACTAAAACTCCCACTATTTTATTCGAAATAATAGCCCTCACTATCAATTCGGAGAGTTCATGCGAGCTACTCTCTTAGTGGACAAGATCCGTATTTCACCAACACAATGAGTCAGCTTTGGCTTTCCTCTCACAATATGGTTATTTAGGTAGGCAACGCTTGCCAATTGCATCCTCATGCAATTCTTGTATGGTTGGTGAATAACTCCTTATTCGCATCCATCATATGGTGCATGCCAACCCCATGCCTCTAGGCACTCAACCTTTGAGGTCACCTAGTTAAGTTAGACCTGATTTCGACAATGGGATATCACAATTATCCGCTCGCACCCTTACCAAGATAGATTAATGCACCTTGCTTTGGCAAGCCCACACTTCATCGATCGAGGCAGGAAGAGTGTCATCCATCAGAAGGCATCCGAACACTTAATATTTTATGAAGGGATTTTGATAATAGGTTAACAATTAACCATGATCAACATTTGATCAATGTGCACATCCAAAGAAAAACACTTCACTAAAATCCCCATGCATCACTTATGTGCACAATAGAACACTATCAACATTTGATAGAGGAAAAGGGATAAATCTGAACATCTGGACACTTCCAAATCTTCAGGTTTACATGCATTGGACAAGAGACAAAGGAAACTCAACTTAAAGCAATAGACAAGCTCATCTCTCCTAGTTGGATTCAAAATCCAAAACAAAATCGAGGGATGGTTACTGCTAAGGAGACAGTAATTCCAAACGATTAGAAATTACTATAAGATTCAATACGTTCCCGGCGGGGTGCCAAGATTAAATCTAGACATTTAGAACACTTCTAAATCCCTAGGTTTACACGTACTGGAATAACCTAACTTCCAATACAACAAACATGGCCGAAACCTCCCTCTGATACCACTGTTGGGTTTCTCTATGAGGTTGGCACAACACTTGTGCACGCAGCGGAATAATAAAATCTAGAACAACCCAAAAGAGATTGGATCGGGCCATGAATTTTGAATCAAGAAGTTAACAAGAATTAGGCAAAAATTACCTCTTCGGTGTTGAGTCACAACTCAACGAAGATGCTCCAAATGTGATTCCTTGTCGGTGGCGAGTTCCACGTAGAATAATATCTACGTCTCTGCAGAAATCCACACGAGCGGGAGAACACCAAGCTTCCGTCACACGGATGATCGAAAAGAGATCGACCGCACCTTACACTTCCACGGACTGCTAGGTCCGCTCCAGGAAGCACAGCACCGGCGACTATCGTCGGAGAGGAGGAGGTCAGCGGAGCGAATGCAGCGACGGAACACTTCCGGCCGGCGGGATTCGGGAATCGGCGGGGCGAACGAGAATGGCGGAACATGCCCGTCAGTTTCGATTCGGTCGAAGGAAAAACCCGATAAATCCGATTTACTGTCTCAATTCCCAAAACCCTAAGAGTCTATTTATACTCAAAGCATAAATAAACTTAAGCAAAATCGCTTTCCGCAGACCACCGCAAAATAGGGTTTCAGAATCGATCGGCGAGAATCACCTCAAGATTCGGCGAGAATCAGTCGGCGAGAATCAGTCCGCAGAAACGGCGTTGAGAGCGTTGAGTCATACTCAACGATTCTCGACAAATCTGCCTTGGCGTTCAGAGCGTTGAGTCATACTCAACGATTCTCGACGAATCTGCCTTAGCGTTGAGAGCGTTGAGTCATACTCAACGATTCTCGACGAATCTGCCTTGGCGTTGAGAGCGTTGAGTCATACTCAACGATTCTCGACGACTCTCTTCGAATTTGCCTTGGCGTTGAAAGCGTTGAGTCATACTCAACGATTCTCGACGACTCTCGTCGAATTTGCCTTAGTCTCTAAGAACCTTCTTTGGCAACTTTTGCCCAACCCCATTCTGTGTGGTGATTGGTAACCCTTACCAACACAGTCGAGCTTCCAACTTCTCCACATGCTCTTATGTGCGACCCTGCAGGCTCATATCGCGTTTGCAGTGAGATTACATGTTTGACCACTTCTATATCACCATGGTAACTCCAACAAACCCTACCTCCAGCTACTGACCTTGACTTAAGCCTCCCTCCAATTATTGACCTGGATAACCCACAACAACAAGTAGAGAGAAAACCTAAATCTGGACAAGGTTAAGATCAAGCCTAAAGCAGTCCTAGCTTCTAAGAGAAGAACAACTAAGCTACATTTATACCAAAGTAATAAAACAACACAAAAAAGGGGAACAAGCTTGGCAAGGGCAAAGGGCTCCATTTTCCTCTACCTCCAAGAAACAGCAGTTAACTCCCAAGTTTGGCACCGGCGGCAAGATCGGCCACCTAAGAAGTATTCTGGAGCTTTTAGAGGGAAGAAGAGCAAACCCGAAAACCCTAGCTCCTAAAGACAACCCTAGAACAAGGGATACTTACCTAGGGAGGAAGATATTGAGGAGAGCAAACCGAATTTGCTATCACACGAGAAAACTGAATCTGCTATCACACGAGAAAACCGAGCTGAAATCCTCCAGAAATCGCCGGCCAAAGCTCCAGGGCCTCCGCCTCCCGCTCCTTCCGCAAGAAGCTAGCTGACTTCTTTCTTTATTTATTTGGGAAGATGAAACCAGCTAACTATTTTATAATACCTCCAGCCACTAAGCTAATCTTATAATAGCATAATGGAGAAGCTCGGCCATCAAGCTGATAGAATATTATATAAGCTTGGAAAACTCCCCCACTCAGCTGAATAGTTTAATAAACTAATCCTAAAGCTTGGCAAGCTCGGCCACTAAAAGCAAAGGAAGGTCTAATACATATAATATATATATATATATATATATATATATATATATAAATATCATAACAATATTATATATACATATATATATATACACTTATATATCTATAACATCATATACTTATATAATACATAAACTTATATGCCAGCATAGCTACTTATATAAATTTAGCTATCCGCACCCAAGCAAAAATCCAAACATATATATATATATATAAATAATTCTCTAAGCAACTTAGTTTAAAAATAGGGCACCAGCCCTACCAAGCTCCGCCACTCAAGGCCATGCCCAACAAAAGCAACTACTACTAGCTAACAAGCAAACGTCGAAACGACGCGAAAACAAAAGATCTCGGACTTCGATGAAACTCACACCGTTGCTAAACACCCATGTTACGAAAACAACGACGAAGTCGAAAACAACATCCAAAGATCAAAACTCGGGCTAACACCTCCCAAATCCAAAGCACAAGAATTCCCTGAGAGGCTCAGCCGAGTCACAAAAACAGACTCTGGCTAGCTAGAGAATCTTGCAAACAGGCTACAAATAGGCCACTCAAGAAACCTAAAGAGCTAAGACCGCGCTCTAACAATGGAAAAGGCCGACAAAGCGTCATCGTAATGCCAAACAACGATCAAGAAAAAGACAGAAAAGCCGGGGGCATTACAGCTACTTTGATAAGAATGTAAGGATCAAACACTTTCAAGTGGGAGATCTGGTTCTTAAAAAGGTTGATATTGCTGCAAGAGCCGGCTTAGTTGGGAAGATTTATCCGAATTGGGCTAGGCCATTCATTATCAAAGAAGTTATCAAGAATGGGGTTTATCGCTTGCAAACGTATGAAGGAGAAGATGTGCCACATACATGGAGTGAGGATGATCTAAAGCGGTTCTATTCCTGAACCTCCTCCTCTTTTTTCCTTCCTATGTAAACTCTTCAGAGAATGTCATTAATAAAAATCTCCTTGCTAACACTTCTTCAAGTGTCTTTTTGTCTCTTAAATATTGACAGTTAATGCATTGAGCAAGAATGACTTCAAACGGTTCTATCCCTGAACCTTCTCTTTTCTCTCTTATGAAAGTTTCACAAAAGTTTGTATTGATCAAAGTCTTCATACTAGCACTTTTTAAGTGTTTTCTTTCTTTTATTTCTTGAACAACTCCAACAGTTGCCTGATATCAGGAGACATCGCCGAGTTCAGCTAAGACCTCCCTTAGAATTGTTGTCATTAGCGTAATACCACGAAGACCACGTGTTGGTGGGGAGGGGAGATTTCGCACCATGTAGTGGGAGCTTACTGGTTCTAGTGTGGCAGGATACTAGATTTCAGATCCCGGCTAGTACCTGACCCCACCTCTGCATTATGGAGGGATAGGGTGGAGGTTAGTTCTACCATGCAATTTAAGGGGTCTCGTTACAACTTTGATGATCTCGTGAGAAAAGCAATGTCATACGCACTTGCCCGCGGATCATATTAGTTTGTGACCCTCGAACACTCTATGGTACCATCAAGTAGTGCCTGCAGGAGACCCACAGCCTTGTTGATTTCAGGGGAAAGCAATTCCGCTCCGGCCGCACCTGCCCAAAAGATCAATTTGGGTTGTACTCCAAGCAAGAGGGCAATGAATCGTTTTGTTAAGTGTGTAGATCTTGAGATCCAGTGAGAAAAGCAATGCCGCTCCGGTCGCACCTGCCCACTTGCTCACAAGTCTGCAGCTCATTCTTCACAGGAATTTGATTATGGGCGGACTCTAGTTTTCTAATCCACCCAGTCCGCCGGTTTTCCTTGGGTTGATCTCAATAGCTTGTGGCCCGGTTATGAAAGTAATGCTGCTCCGGGCGCACCTACCCACTTGGTCACGAGCAATAGATCATTTCTATTTTATTATGCGCGAACTCTGGTTTTCTAATCCGCCCAGTCCATTTGATTCATCGGGGTTGACCTTATCGTTTTTGTGTCCTTGCGAGAAAAGCAATGCCGCTCCGGTTGCACCTGCCTACTTGGTCGCGAACTATGGGTCATTTCTATTTACAGTTAAAAGCGGACTGTGATTTAATATCCGCTCAGTCAACATACTTGGTCAGGTCAACCTTTTCATTCAATTCACAGTCCAACAAGTATTCTAAGTCCGCAGCTTTTATTAGCAAAGCTCTCTTAAGCTTGCAAAGGTTTTCTCACTTTTGGTAAAGGAAATGGTGGACTGCTATTGGAACTCGTCAGAGTCCGCTTAATGTTTTATTATTTTGGCGAGCAATCAGAAAACATTCATATTATATATATTGCAGCAAGCTGTAGTTAAACTATTTGATAAGGTTTCTTAATTGACAAGTAGAAAAGTTATATGGAGCGGATAATGTCTACATTGCGCGGATTGATATATGGAGTTCACCCTTTAACTATAGATTGCATCTAAACAAGGAAAAAAGCAGAGCATAGCAGAAGGCGAGGACTGAGCAAAATATCCTTTATATTCATTAAAAAAATATTTATATCTTTCTGTCTTTGACGAACTTGAATGGAGTCCGCCTCATTAAAATAAAGCAAAAAAAAACAAAATACATCTTTTCTATCCTATGGTCTTTTGTTTCTTCTCTGCAGGCGCCTCCGGGCTTGATCCATCAACATTGACTTCAGAAGAGTAACCTCCTAAGTCGCTGCTGCTGCTGCCACCAGAATTAGTGCTATTTGCAGATTCCATCCGCCCACTTCCCTCATCAGAACCATAAGAGGCAGACTGCCCGGACTTGACTCCTTATTGCTTACTTGAAGCAGCATCCTCGGGGACTTCATCATCAATGAGCTCCTCTTCTCTTTCTTCTTCATCCTCCTCATCAGCGACTGCCTTTCCCTTCGCAGCCCGCTCAAACTCGACGATCTTATCCTTCAGCTTGAGGAATAGCTGCAAGAAAGAGATCGTTTCCACTCCCTCCTTCGCG
This sequence comes from Platanthera zijinensis, assembly GCA_039513925.1. NCBI lineage: Eukaryota > Viridiplantae > Streptophyta > Magnoliopsida > Asparagales > Orchidaceae > Platanthera > Platanthera zijinensis. The sequence continues at coordinate 78,490,025 of CM077081.1, forward strand.
AAGCCATCATTGATGAAGCGCTCGATAGTGACCTCAATAGTTTCCTTCACAAAATGAAACATAGTATTTTAGAAGCTATGATTGGTGACTTCATACGTGGTCTGCAAGAAGAAGAAACAAGTCAGTCCGCCACGGTTGGAATTCTCTCTTCTGACAACGAACCTCCTCTCTTTTCTGGCCGAGCTACCATCCTGGACGACTCACCCACTTCCTTTATCTTTCTTTTCCCTTTCCCCTCTCCTTCATTTCCCTCTTATCCTTCTACTTCAATCTCTCCTTCCTTCTCTCCCATCATTTCCTGCTCCACCGCAATGCCTCTCCCCATCCTCACTCTTCTTTCTCCTCCTCTACCTCCATCTCTCCCTCCTACTCTCCTGCCGTTTCCAGCTCCACCGCAATGCTTCTCTACATCCTCACTTCTTCTTTCTCCTCTTATACCTCCATCTCTACCTCCTTCTCTCCTACTGTTTCTCTGACCTGATCCTAACGTTCCATCCTTTTCTCCATTTTCTTGGCCTCTCCTTGCCATGAAATAGTATTCACTGTCGTCACATAACACTCCCAAGATGCGTTTGGATCTCCTCGTACTCAGATCTGGGTTCCCCAACATTGAGCTTCAGGCATTGGTGAAAAGATGATGGGACGCACCTAAAGGCACTGATCAAAGGGTGCCCGAAAATTGCGTTGTAACTGTTGGGGACATCCACTAAGATAAAATGGAAATTCCTGGACAGCCCCCCAGAGTTTCCTGGAGTCCTACTCCCCCCTTGACTTCCATCGTTTCTCTCAAGAATCCGAACAACGGCCCATCTGCTGCCAACACCCTTCGAGCCTCCACCCTCATCTCATTGAATGCCTTCTTGAAGATGACATTCATCGAACTCCCATTATCGACTAGGATCCGTGATACCGTGAAGTTTTCGATGGCAGTCCGGATCGCCAGTGCATCACAAAAAGGGTCTTCGTAGTCTGGCATGTCTTTCCGAGATAAGGTGATTTTCTCGTCTGGGGGAGGGGTTTTTGATGTCGAGGCTACGTTACGATTGTACATGATATGAAGGCTCGCCTTACGGGTAGCCTCAACCCCCACTCCCCCATGGATCACTCTTATCCCACCCCGATCTCCCACATCAGCTTGATCCACAAACCGGTCCTCCTCCCCTTTCCCAATCATCTCCACTATTCTTACTGGTAGCTACTGTTCCCCTACTCCCCTAGCTCTCTTCAGCTCCATAAACTCCGGGCAAGTAGCTGTTGCATGCCCTTTCTCCTCATAGAAGTCACAATATGGTAATTCCATTTGCTCCACCTGTCTCCCCTCCTGGTGATTCCTCCTTCTAGCTCCAACTCCTGCTCTCCCACTTTCTCTTCCCCTTCCTCTCCCTCGGCCGATTGCCATAGATTGCTGTGGCGGGGGTAGGGGTGGTCTAGGACAATATCCCCACCCCTGCTGGTTGAATCATCCTGGTCCTCCTTGGTAATTCCTTTCCCCTTGGGGAAAACCTCTTACTTGCCCTTGAGTAGGGCCTCCTGGTTGCCTCTAACCCAAGTAGTGATATGCCAGAGCCCTCGACTCCTCTCTCCTTCTTCCTTCTTGCTGTCTTGCCCCTCCCGGCTATCTCTACTTAGCCTCCATCAACCTTGCAATTTTCCTGGCAAACGCAAGGTTCGCCGCCTCCATCGCTATCTCTTTTGCTGCTTTCTCCATCAATCCTTCAAATGACAGTGGTGCCTTTCGAGTTAGGCTAGTCTTGAAGAAACCCTCCCGCAGTACAATGGTTAAAGAAATTTGGAGAACAAATCCTGGCACCTCCTGAATATCTAAGATCTCTTCCTGGAACATATCTACGTACTGGGCCAAGGTTTCATCTGCCTTCTACCGGATCAGAAAAATCGACTCAGGGTTCTTCTTTCTTTTCTTCGAGGTTGAGAAACACAACTGGAAACTTCTACTCAGGTCTTCGAAGCCATATATCGATCCTGTTGGGAGTTGATAAAACCAGTTCCTAGCTTTATCATTTATGGTGATGGCGAAAAGACGGCACTTGAATGCGTCCGTCATCGGCCTGATGGAGACCGCATCTTCAAACCATTACAAGTGTTGGAGAGGGTCATCTTTTCCCACATTGTAGGTCATTTCGGGCTCCCTAAACCCCTCTGGGACTGGAGCTAAAAGGATGAGCTCGCAGAATGGGGACCCTCTCGCCGCGGGTTTCGCCGCCTCCACTCGCGCAACGACCTCTTCCGACAAGACGACACTTACAGGGTTAGGGAATAACTCCCTGCCCGCCAGGTCTCGCCCGCTTCCTTCCACCACTTTTTCCTTTCCAGGTCACCACCCGGGTGTGTCCTATCCAACCCTTGCCCAGACGAGCTCGTCCTGATGCGTGAGAGTGGACGCCAGAGGTAGAGGAGTCGAGCAGTCGCCTCGCTGTGAGATCCCCTGCAACATGTCCATGATGCCTCTAATGGACGCTAAGAATTCTTCTCTTCCTACATATCCTCCCGGGTTCTGGGAGCCGTCTCTGTCTCCTTCGCCAAGGTCTCCTGCCATGTAATAGCTCAAGATTCTTCTGTATAGGCTGCGATCCACGCTCACCGCACAAAAAATGTTGAAGTCAGAAACCCAACTTCTCCTATAGTTTGGATCTAGATTTGCTGCTCACACATACTCTTCTTGAATCCTTTCCTTGACGTGTGTCTCGGGAGCTAGAAACAGACCATGGGCTTTAACTTGGAGGTCCCACCTCTTACCCGGAAGAATTAGAAATCCTTCCCCTCCCTAGCCAATGCTGAGCTAGGTGCCTTAGAAGAAGAAGATGAAAGGGGTCAACAACCTCTTCAAGGCACCTTATCAGTCAATTTATAGGTCTCTGAGTTTGACCTGCCAAAAACCAAACTAGACCGACCAGAAGTTACAAAAATACCCTCGTCTGGGTCTGCCAACAGCCAAACTCCACTATTTTGAAGGGTTATACGCAGACCACAAAGGGTAAAAGGGTAAAATTACCTCGGGTAAAAGAGTAAATTCCCCCCTTGGGGGTAAGAAAGTAAAAAACATGTTTTCCCTTATAGCGAGTGGGAAATACCCGGTGGGCAAGGGGATCCTATCTGCTTCTCTCGCGAGTCGCCCATCCTACGAGATGCGTCTCGCCACAAAAGGCCAGCATGCACCAGGGGGGATGTCTTACCTGCTACGTTGTTCCCATCTTTCCCATTGTATTTGGCCTCTTTAAAGTACTAGCGAATTGACCCAATGGTCCCACCCGCCCCTGCCGTCCTCTCGCCCCTAACTCAGCACTCTTCCTTGAGTTGCCTCTTGCGAGCCCGAGGTTGTATAGTGTTGATCTTGATAGCGTGCCATATAATAAATGTATCCAAAGCTTCAACGCATATATTACAGCTGCAAATTCTAGGTCATGCGTAGGGTAGTTTCTTTCATGGATCTTCAATTGCCTCGATCCATACGGGATCTCCTTTCCTTCTTGCATCAAGACACAACCATGTCCGATGTGCTATGCACCCACATACACAACATACTCGACTCCTTTAGTAGGCAAGTCAAGACTGGAGCAGTGCACAATCACCTCTTCAACTCTTGGAAAGCTTTCTCGCAGTTATCACTCCAAATAAACGCGGTGTTCTTCTGTGTAAGTCTAGTCATCATAGAAGAAAACACAGAGAACCCTTCCATGAAACTTCTATAATATCTGGTCAGACCTAAGAAGCTCCTAATATCCTTAGGTGTAGTAGGCCTCTTCCAATCCATTACAACAGAAATCTTGGCTAGGTCCACAGAAATTCCATCCTTGCTCACAACATGACCCAGAAAGGACACCTGGGGTAACCAGAACTCACACTTACTTAGCTTTGCATAGAGCTTGTGCTCTCTAAGGGTCTACAAAACTAAATGCAAGTGTTGGGCATGTTCCTCAACACTGCGGGAATATACGAGGACGTCGTCTATGAACACGACCACAAAACTGTACAAGAAGTCCTTGAACACTCTATTCATCAAGTCCATGAAAGCAGAGGGAGCATTCGTCAAACCAAATGACATCACCAAGAACTCAAAATGTCCATGCTGGGAAAGAAAGGTCGTTCGTGGTATATCAGACGCACGGACCCTCAACTGGTGGTAGCCTGAACGAAGGTCAATCTTTGAAAACACAAAGCATCCCCACAACTAATCAAATAGATCATCAATTCGTGATATTGGATACCTGTTCTTGATTGTTTCCCTATTTAACTCTCGATAATTAGTGCAGAGTCTCATAGAATTGTCTTTATTTTTCACGAACAAAACTGGAGCACCTCAAGGCAAAGAACTTGGTCTTACAAAGCTGCACTTCAGCAACTCGTCTAGATGGGTGCGCAATTCTTCTATCTCAAGTGGTACCATTCGGTACGGTTCCATAGCAATGTGGCGAGTACCGGGATCGAGGTATATTACGAACTCCACCTCTCTCTCAGGAGGAAGTCTTGGAGGACTATCAGGAAAAATGTCTAGAAATTCTCGCACCACCGGGATATCCTGGACACATGGTGTAACCAAAGACATTTCCAAAGCAGAAATAGAAACAAGATATGCCTCGCAACAAGACTCTATAGCTCGATGAGCACGTACTACATAAAAAATAGGGGAGTCCTTCTCCCGAACACCATATAATCTCATAGGCTGACTATTGTCCATCTTGAAGTCCAGTCGCTTCGCATTACACTGGATGACCACATCGTACTTGGACAACCAATCCATGCCCAAAGTTACATCGAAGTCCACTAGATCCAGCACTTTCAGATCTGCAAAAGCTAGGAAACCACCTAGATAGATAGGGCATTTTTGAACAACCTTATTTGTTATCACTAGATCTCCAGATGGAAGCTTGATGTTAAAAGAATCTTCTAACTGATCCACATCCAAATGATGTTTATCTACGAAACTCCAAACTATAAAGGAATGGGTGGCACCCGAATCGAAGAGAATGCACGCCCACCTATTCTTCAAATTAAACTCACCTATAATCGTAGAGTACATAAGTAAACGAATGAGAAACTAGGGCAAATAATGAAGGTTAAAAGTTACACTAGAATCTAACCTAATATCACCTGAGTGTAGGTTTGAGCTTCCTCCCTAGTCACCACATTACTCTTTCCTTTCCCCTTATCCTGGTATTGCGGCGACGAAAAAGCTCAAAGCGGGGAAGGCTGTAGTGGAGACTGAGTCTGGGGGCATGAAGACTTCAAGTGTCTTTTCTGCCTGTACTGGAAGCAAGTCTTTTCCTTCAACCAACATCGACTCCCATCATGCCCCTTTCTTGTGCAGAACGTGCACACCAGATCTCCTTTGGGTGTGCCTTGGATTGCAAGAACCCGCTACTGCTTCTGAGCTGCATTCCTCTTATAACACTTTTCATAAGGGTGGCCAGGATGAACACAGAAGCTGCATGCTTCTCCACCTTTCACTTGGAAGCAGGGCAAGATGCCGTAGAACTTCCATCATCTTCAGCCTTTCTCTTTTCTTTTCTTAATGCAGCACCCCGATTCTTGGCGTTATCGATCGCTTCAACTGTAAGAGAGGCTTCCACTTCCTCAGCATAACTTTTAGATTTATAAGCGCATGCCAACTACTGAACATTGCTTCGAAGTCTTCCGAGGAAACACTTCACTCTCCATGCCTCTGAAGCTACCATAACAGGAGAAAATCTGCTCAACTTAATAAATTCGATCTCATATTTGCTCACAGTGAGATGTCTCTGCTTCATATGCTGGAAATTGTTCATCAGGCGGTCTTGTTCTATTGATGTTAGAAACTTCTTAAGTAGCATCTTCCTAAAGGATTCCCAAGATCATCCTACAGTCAAGCTCTCCTTCTCCCAGATCCACCAGCCTTTCCCCATACCTTTCAGCTAGTAGGCAGCAATCATCACCTTTTCGGCTTCTGCGATTCCCGACTACGAGAACATCTCTTCTATGCCGATGATCCAATCATCCAAGTACATAAAGTTGGCTCTCCCATCGTAGGTGGGAGGTCCCAATCGCTGGAAATGCGAAATGAAGTTCATCTCTTGCAGTATTGACATTAGGGCACTAGAAGAGCAGGAGTAACGTGTACGACTTGAACCACAACAGGGTATTGCACCATGAGTTGCTACACGGGAGTGACAGATAATAACGACTAAATCGGCGATTGCATCGCAACTAACTACCTTTACAGATCCTCATTGCTCTGACGTAGAATCTCGATCACTGCATCGCTTTGTGCACCCGACGACTCACCCTCATAATGGGGAGTCGAATTCATCGCAGGACGTTTTGCTGGCATTTCTAGAAATACAAACAAACGACTTATTAAAATCCTTGCTTATTACTAGGACTACACATCTTAGTTCATACCATACTTTTTAGACACTTGCTCTTGCTACAAACTTGCTCTAGGATTTTATAAATGATGCTTTGTCCTACTTATGATGATATACTCTCATCCTATTAACTCTTGTGCCAATGATATGAATGTAAGAATTCTTTATTCTTATTTAAAACCATGTGTGTACATGTGTCATCATGTAAATCTTAGCTTAGGGCGCGTGCTTATGCGATGATAAGTTATGTATGCAGTGCTATGCATTCTAAAAAGGCCTTAATACATGTTATGAGCGGCGTACATATGAAATTTTATGCATCCCATACTACATAACATTGCATGCAACAAAAGAGAATAATGTACTAAAGGGCATCCATGTGATGGTGGTTATGCATCTCATACTACATAACTGTCACATGTTGCCACCTATGGTGGATCCATATACAAACACATTATGCATCCCATACTACATAATATGCCATGTATACTTCTTATCATGTTATGAGTGTAGTGACTATGCTTGGGCTAAGATGTACTGATGACACATCAGTGTTTGTATGCAAATGAATGGATGAATTGAAACATTATCTGATTGGCTGGTTCAACCAACTTGTCAAACCAACCTCCCTCTAAAACTAACTCTCACAACCCGCATTTTCTTCGGATTAAATAATACGTCAGAGTAAGAGAAAATACACACCGTGATGCCACGCCGTGCAGGGGACAACTGCGTGCGCTCAGGCAAAAAAACCTAACTCTATTACTTTTCATGAAAATCCATGAATTATAGTTTGAAAACATGATTTAATTAAGTTATTAACCGTGTCCCTCGGTTCAGTGGAACGACCAGTCTACAAGTAAAGATGTGATTAGAATTAAGAAACATAAAATACTTGTTTTATTCACTTATTGTCCTATATTAACACGATAAACCAATGCTATTACATGATATGTAGACCTCTAGGTTTAGTATTAGTACGAATGAGCTTGTTATGGTCTTCAATGTAGGGTGACGTTCCTTTTAAAAGATCTATGCAATGCTAGTACAAGTCTTTGTATATTCAAAATATCTAACATGCAACCCTTACATAAAATTTACCAGAGAGCAAGTAACTACGTAAAAATCAGCAAATGATAAACTAGTAGCTAGCAGAGTGTCTAACACAAGAAAACCATGTGAGTGTTAACAACTTGATACAAACCTACATACCACAACAGTATGCCTGAAAAAGTTAACAAAACCACAAAAAAACTACCTCATAACGGTGAGGGAGGGGATCTCGGCTGCAATTGCAACGCTGCAAAGCCAATTCAAGCTCCACTACCTGCTACTGCTCTGAACCTGAGGCATTCCAAAGACAGCACACCTCAGAAAGAAGGTACAAGTAGTGGCAGAAAAAAAAAAGCAAAAGTAAACGAAGGTCAATAGGGGTACCAACCCAAGAACAACAGTACTGACAGTAAAGTACAAAAAGAATAGTACATAATAAAAAACACTTACGTGAATCTTCACGTACACCAGACTACACAAAACACATGAAGCTATAAGGTGGAAACATAAATAAATCATATGGAAAATTTTAGATAATTTATTAGCCACTTGTGAACACCGGAAACGCCCGGTGACTAAGGGGGAAGGCATTTTTTCCAGCGCCCCCAAAGAAATAAAACACTACCAGGAACAATGGCGTGGTGGTCTCACACCCTAACACACCCCAACGGATAAATATCCTGCAACTACGGTGGGAGATCGCTCCAACAGTACACCAACAGAGACCCTAGACAAAACCCGGGTAGAGTTCTACAAGGTACCAATTTAAAGAAACCGGGCACAGCGGAGGTGGTCTAGTCGACTAACACCCACAGCCTAGAAAACCATGACTTATACCTCAAGACTTGGCACATAAGACCCGACTGGACATCACTAGACTTAAAGATCAAATTTAACCAAGGTAAACTTGTCATGCCAAAAAAAATCAACTCGACTCGCAGAACAATCTCGACACAGAAGCTTCGCTAACCGGAGGCCCACTTAACAAGTGAAGAACCTTTATGATGGATTTATGAACTTAAATACACTTTACCACAACCTACATAGCGGTTAAGGGACGATCAAAATCCAACAAACGTAAATCATTCGAGGAAACGCAAAACAAATATAATTAGCAATGCTACGTGGTTAGTTTAGCCTAATAAAACTAGTTATATGTGTGGATTTCAAATGGAAAAATAAAGGAATACATACTAATCGGAATGACCATCGATATTTACAAAAAACGAAGAGCGTTCGAAAATGCAATCTAACCATGACAACATGTCAAAAACAATTTATTAACGAAGAATAGAAGGTTTTTACCATGATCAAAAGAGGAGGGAGGAGAGAAAAATCACCACTTGCCTTGGTTTTGCCGGAAAAGATCTCTGAATCGCTCCTCATCATAGATCGGGGCAAGAGAAGGCGAGAGGAGTTGAAATCTACACGAAAACGGACGAAATAGAGGTTTGGGCCAAAAAACCCTAACAAAAAAAGCTCACGAAAAAGGAAAAGCTTACAACGATTGCGTAGCTCTCGTTGAGAGCTTTCCGGATCTATGATCTATTGAAGATTTCGAGCACCGGAGCTCCGTCGGCGGCCACTGAAAGAACCACGTAAATCATGTTCTCGCTCTCGGTCTCTCCGCTCTGGTTTTGCTCAAATGAAGAAGAAGTGTTGTCCTTTTTTACATATATATATAGGTATAATATTAGGAAAATATTAATTATTATACATAATATATTTTTACCTTAAGCGCAGGTGCGTGGGAAATCAAAATAGAGGCTAAATGGCTTTGAATCGAAAAGTGTTTGACATTAAAGTTGTAGGTCTAATCGAGACGAACAACTTTCATGGTAATCATTTTTTATTTGACGCCGTTTTGATCCTCAAAACGGTCCCAAGAAGTTCGCGAAATGTGAAAGCTGAAATGAATTTCTCGATAACTAATGGATTTCTCGAGAAATTAATGAATTTCTTGAGAAATCAGTTTTGTCATTTATTCCGGGATAAAATGAAGTTACGGGGGTTAAATGCACCCCGATTCAAACGAAATTTGCACTGTAGGCGAATGTCGGCGCTACGATTCTAACAGTGAAGAAAAAACTAAAATCCGACGTACAGTTCTCGAGATATTAATTTCTAAAGTTTAAGGCAAACGTAAATAAAACAAAACTCTAAACGCGCGCCGAGACTTCAAAATGCTCAGATCGCGACGAAACTTGACGAGTAAGTCCAAAATTAATTAACTTAATTTTCCAACTAGAAAAATTCCAATTTTCGACCAAAATTTCAAAATATGATCAGACGGACCTAACAGACGCAAAATCGCACTAACGACGTCGCGCCGTCAACTTGACGTTAAAAGTAAGGCCCTGACATCTTAAATACGTCATTAATGAATTAAACAATTACCGAAAAATCGGGGGTGTTATAAAATCCTTCAATGATAAGAAAAAGAAGAGATAGACAGACTTATCTTCATCTGAGTCTGATGAAGAAGTGGCTTATATTGGGCTAGTTGTTGCTACTGCTGAAAAGGAAGCTAAAATAGCAGATGAAGACTATCCTGCTTCCAGGATAGGTACCAAGGTCCTTTATCACACTCAGACAGTGATTCAGAGGTGGATGATGAGGATGAAGAAGATGCCTATAGCTGTTATGGGCTGATGGAAATGACTGATGAGGAATCCAACCAGGATCAGCCTGGTCAAAGCAAGGTAAATTCTCTATCAAGCTTCTCTTCTGAGTCTGGATATGAGACTAGTCCCTATACAAAATCTTCTCCATCTAGTGGTGAAGATGATTTTGAGTCAGAAGGAGATGTCAATTAATTGATTGACATGTATGGTGAACTTCTGGATGCATTTAAGTGGTGCCAGAAATTAACAAAAAAGCAAGCTGCGGAGATAGCCTTTCTTCAGCTAGCTGCTGCCTAGCTGACTGAAACAATAACTCTTCTAGATCGGAAATCAGGGGAAGTTAGCCAACTGAGAAACATCACACTCATTAAAATTAGCACCATCATGTTCAAAGATAGTCTCATAAGGGACCTTGAAGATAAGCTCCAGAGGGAGCAAAGAATTATGGCTAGTTTTCCTAAGCCCAATACAATATTGCCCTTGATAGACTCCTTCTCCTCTCATGAGGGTAAGAAGGGGTTTTATTTTAAGGGAAATACAAGGGTTACCCCTTCCAAAGGGAAGGGCAAAGCTCCTGTTGAGCCTCTGTATTCTATGCCTCCCAATCCTTTTAGGAAAGTTCAGTTTCCTTCAAACAGGTATGTCCAAGAAAGCATCTTTGGTCACTAGGTGAATGGCAGATCCACTGGTGTGAACAAAGATATTCATAGCCATGGTGGAAGGTATAGCAGGGTGAGTTCTATAACACCCCTATCCGTCATATAGTATATAGCAGTAGGTCCGGCCAGGGCCCGATGTCATATACCACGGACAGACCGACAGGTTACTCAATGAAACCATTCAACCAATACACACATCCTACACAGAGCATCTAGCGGAAGAAATTTATTAAGTTGTAAGATAATAAGAACCCAGCCATAAGCATGAATGTCCACTAACAAACCCAAACAGGAATGAACTACAAAATACACAAAGTACTGTCCTTATGGCCTTACAAGGGTTCACTAAATTTAAAACAGTGTATTCCATAAATCGGCTCACATGCCAGTCACATGTGGATTAAACAAGTAAACAAAATAAGGCCTTCAAGGGCCGGCTCAGCAACAAGGGCTTTGGCCCGCTATTTACCGCTCGGCTCCGCAGCACCTGCAAGAACAATTCACCACAACGGTGGCAAACAAAAGTAACTGTCAGCTATAGCTGACCAAATTATAACAACCCCACCCCGCCATTGGGGTGGCAGTGCTCCTTCCCTAGAGTGCATTAGCATAAAGCAACAACTAAGAGAAAGTACCATAGCTGTACATATCACCACAGGTGCAGGCCCGTACGGCCACACACCCCGTGTTCTCAGGCCACTTACTCGATGAACCCGGTCCGAACCCGGTCCGTTTCGCAGTCCACCACCACCCCAAGGAAGGCAAACATCGTGAGAATTAAAGTCCTTTTAGCCGAAGCCTAGACTCGTCCTCCAAGCCAACTTTCACGGAACGACTTGGAGTGGGTAAGGTTCAACCCGCCCGTTGCTCACCTCGCCACGACCATTTGACCTTCGACGCGGGCCAAGTTTCCCCCAGTCCCAAACTATCGATCATACAATGGTACATAGCCCTGCTATGTACCAGGATGGCACCCAGGCCATCACAAATGGCAGAACTTTGCTTCCGCCAAGATTTCCGGGTACACCATGGAGCTAATACCCAAGGTGCCCTGTTGCATTCTACCGCATAGAAAACCTGAAAACAACCAAAGGCACGCAGTCTTCTCCAGCTATTCATGCATAATGAAACATCACCGATCCAGAGTAACTTGTTTGGGTAGGCTTCACACACCATGCCTATGTCCGTTTCTCGATTTCGGACTCTAAATGCAAACAAAGGGGATTATTCACATCTACCCCAAGGAACAGCGCACACTCACCGCACACTCACGGGAGTGGGTTTCCTTATGCAAAAGAAGGAGAGCTTCACAAGCTCAAGAAGAGAATCATTACCCTAGAAATCCTCTTTGGTGCTATGGAAATCTATACAGATGGAATGCACCGTGATGATATCGCCTCTATAGATCTAGACTCGGCTTGCGATTTGGCGCTCCGAATCTCCTTCGGCTACCGAATCTCTCTTCCTTCTTCCTACTTGATCTCCCCTCTCTCTAGAATTTTTGAAAGAAAAAACCCAAATAGAATAAGGGTTTTAAGACCTATTCCTGGGTATATTCAAGCAAGAACATCCCTGAGCCGTTGGATCCCAAAATAGGAAAACAGACGGCCACGATTCACACTTCAAATCCAAAACCTGGGCTGAACACGGCTTACGACATGCCCGTGTACAAGGACGTGTGCCTCAATCGATGCCGAAACCGTCGCATCCCGAAAATATCGCTGGTTCTTGACACGCCCGTGTCAGGCTTGACACGCCCATGTCATCCGGTAAATGCCCATATAGCTGGGCGTGTTCTTCCATCGATACAGGTCCAGCACCAACCCGAGGAGAACATGGGTATTCGACATGCCTGTGTCGAATTTGACACGCACGTGTCGGACCCAAAAATTCCTGGGCTCAGGTCGTTTCTCTCCCCCGACACAACTCGGCTAATAACCCGAGTAGGACACGGCCTGGGACACGCCCGTGTCTCAGGCCGTGTTCACTGTTCGACGATCGTCGACTACAATTTTGTCGACAACACAGCCATCGTCGAACTCGAGCATGATATGCCCCTGGGACATGCCCGTATCCCAGGCCGTGTGACTTCTACCAAGTCCCACACTTGGCTCAAAATTCCACCCATTCCTCTTTCGAGTTTCGGGGCGTTCCAAGTTCCTTTAAGGCTATCCATGAAGAAATTTAAATGGCCCATCCTGGACCATTTATCATTGGTGCTCTAGCCCCCACTCTTAAGAATATGACTGCAGCAAATGTTCAATATCATTCATCAAAGACTCAGACCAAGGGTCAGTCTTCCAACATGTCTGGTTTAGCTGTGTCTAATGCTATCAAGAGTATGCTTTCTAAAAAGAAGCTTGCTGCTTCTGGCACTTAGAGCAGGCCAAACAAGCCATTTAGAAGACTTACCTTTAGTCAAATCCTTGCTGAAAGGAATCTAAAGATGGTTACTGCACCTCTTCCTACTGTTCAGTCAGCAGTTAACCACACTGCTGGGCTTACACAGAAAACAAGATACAACATTCATGAATGTTATTGTTGTGGCAAAGTGGGCCACTTTATTATAGACTGCTGTCATAATCCAAGTGTTCCAAGAGTAGCTGTTTGTCCACTAGTTAGAAAAATTTCTAGTAGACATGTTCATTTTCAGACTAGCATGCACTTAGGACCCAATAGATATTGGGGTCCTAAGGTAAAGTGAATTGTGTGATGCTGGTAAGTCAATGTGCCCATACCCCTAAATGGTACTTGGACAGTGGTTATTCCAGGCACATGATTAGGATAAGGAGCAATTTAAAGGAGTACACTCCAGTGAAAGATGGACCCAAGGTTATCTTTGGTGGTTCTGATAGAGGGGTGGCTAGAGGTTATGGTAAGATTACCAATGGCATAGTCTCCATCACAAAATGGCTTATGTTGAAGGGTTATAACACAATCTCATAAGCATAAGCCTACTATCTGATCTTGGCTATATTATTGTCTTCCACAAGGATGAGTGCCCGATTAAGAGGTCAAGTGACCAAGAGGACATCTTGACAGACACTAGGAGTGGAAATGTTTATTGTTTAAACTATCTTTGTCTAGATACAAACTCTCCTATTTGTCTAGTGGTAAATAAGAAAGTCTCATATTATGCCGAATGACACAAGAGGCTAGCTCATTTAAATTACAAGACTATTGGCAAGCTCTTTAGTCAAGAGCTAGTTAGGAATGGTCCTAATGTAAAGTGCACTAAGGAGGGCATTTGCTTAGCATGCCAAATGGGCAATCAGACCTGAAAGTGAGGGTAAGACCAATCCTTCACTCTAGATGGGGGGGGGGGTGAATAGAGTGTTTTAAAATAATTTTGCAAATATAAAAATTAAAATAATTCTAGCAGTGGAAGACTTAGTTTAGTAAGTGTAGAGTGCTTAACAGAAATTGAAATAAAACAACTACAAGAAATAAATCCATAGCACACAACAAATGAAAATTACGAGCAATCCAGAAGACACAAGGATCTATAGTGGTTCCCCAAAACCTGGGTATATCCACTCTTCTACCACCCTTGGTAGGAATCCACTGTAGGATGAGTTGATCAGGTGTCCTGGGCACCAATGAGCTTCTGATCAGGTGCTCAAAAACCAAACCAGATGTTTTGATTAGGTGTCTTGCCACCACTGAGTTTTGATCAGGTCTCAGGAACCAAAGCAGAACTTTTGAAGGGCGTTCAAAAACCCTTTTACAGGAAAGGAAAAAGGAAAAGTTGAAGTTGTCTTCTCTGTCAACAATCAAGAGAGAAGCACTAGTGGATGAGATATTGTCAAAGCTCCCCCTGAGATGTAGCAAGAGTTCAGGAACTGGAAGCTTTGCAAGGGTGATAGGTCTTCAAAGTATTTGATTGCTCCAGCAAAAGATGATTTCAGCAAGAACTCAAATGTTTGTTGTCTGGAGTATGGAAGATGAAGACTTGAGAAAGCTTTTGATCAGCAAGAATCAGAAAGAAAACTTGTTCAGATTTTTTTCTGTGTTATTGATCTTATTTTTCTCTTCTGTATATTCTGTGTATACTGATATGTATATTGTTGTGTATATGTTCTAGTTCTCTCTGAATGATAATAAGAATTCCAGTTGTCAAAAATTCTTGATAGTCGTTTGCAAAGTCATAAAGACTTCCTTAAATGTCAACTGTCTCTAGAGGAAATAACCTAAGTACATTCCTTCTTTGTCACCTTGAAACTTGTTCCAGATTTGTTATAACGGCTAGAAATCTTCTTCAATAAATGCTCTGATTTGAAATCCTTAACAAACTGAAAAAATTCTATAAATCATCGATCTCAAAAGATAATCGTCGATCTCAGCTCAACTATCGTTGAACTGAGCTCAGAGATATTTGAATTAGTCTAAGACAGAAATCGTCGATCTGACCTCAGAGATCGTCGAACTGAGTTCGACGCCTCGTCGACTTGAGCTCAGAGATCGTCGAACTGAGTTCGACGCTTTGACAACTTGAACTCACAGATAGTCGAACTGGGTTCGATGCTTCGTTGATCTGAGCTTGACGACAAGTTGAATTCTTCTTCTTGGATTCTCATCTTTACTAGGAGGTCTTGGGGAAAGCTTCAAACCTAAGTCCTAAGCCTTAGACCTAACTAATTTACCTTTACTCTATACAACAAGGTCAAAGCAACATTCCTATAGATATAGTGATCCTGACCCAAATTAATAATGGGTGTTCCAACAATCTCCCCCTATTTGGGTTAGGATAACTATTTACATGAGTTATCAACAAGAAAAATAGAAATACAAAAGTATTATAGAACCATAGAGATAATTATATCACAGCAAGATAATTCAAAAGAGTTTTCAGCTTACACCCAGATTAATGCTTATCATCAGTTCTTTTCTTGAAAATGATTTCTCTATTTGGATTTTCTGAATCTTTCTTTGATCTGAAGTCATCAGCAGCACCAAGCATCTTCTGGCTTCTTCCTCTAGGGACTACAGCTTCTGGATGAAGCTGCATGCACTATTCAGTATTGAAGAATTTCTTGGAGCTGTATCTTTCAAGTTCATGTCTTCTTTGATCTGATAGAGTGGAGATATTGGAAGTATCTTGGCCCTTTTCTCTTGCTTTCTTAATTTGATCTAGAGCAGCCATTTCTTTTAGTTTAGCTATCCAGGAGACTGGGTTGTTATTTGATCTTCAAAAGGTACTGGTTGCTCATACTTATTTATGGTGTCAATGGGAGGAGCTTTTGGATGAAAGCCTTCTTTGAGCTTATAAGGAAAAGGACAAGAAGTAGAATCACTTGGGCTTTGTCCTTTCCTTTGAAAGGGTTGATGTCTGGACTGTTCTCTTGAATAAACTTGATAATCTCTTTGATTTCCTATGTACTAACTTCCTCTTGACTGATTGCCTCTTTACTGATATCCTCTGGATTGGGATCTTCCTCGAAACTGAGAGGATCTTTGAGATGAAGCATTGGAGGATTGATAAGCTGAGTTTCCACTAGATCCTGCACTTGGAGAAGGAGGAGGAGGAGGAGGATTATGATGAGAAGTTCCTTGGTCATATTTCCTTTTCTTCCTCATGGCCTTCAACTGGTTCTTAGAGAATTACATCTAGTGCTCAGTTATAGGACAATTATGCAGAATATAATAGGGTGCGTCATGATCAGAAGTAGCTTTGGACAATTGAACCCTTTTCATAGCTTTGCTTCTGGTTTTCCTCTTCTTTGCAATAGTTGCAGAGGAATCATCGGAGTCAGTCCTGAATTCATCATCATCATCAGAACTCTGAGGCTCATCATATAAAGCATCTATATCCTTTAATACTTCTTTAGATCTAACAGGAGCTAGAGCAGGAGAAGCAGGAATAACAACATCAGTAATTGAAACAACAGGAATAGCAGCATCTGAAACAATAGGCTCAGGAGCTGAACAAACTGGCTCATCAGGCTCTATAATAGCCTCTGAGAAAGTAACATCAGCAGCAGTAGCAGCAATAACCACAGAAATACTTTCCATAGTTTTAAAAGAATTTATATACATCTCTATCAGGTTTGGATCACAACAGGAGAGGGGAACAATAGCCCTGGTTAAATCTTCAGCAAGGAGAGGTACTGGAAGATAACTGCTATAAAAAGAATCAAACAAAGATAATAAAGAATATAAATCTACTTTAGGACTGATGATTGGAGCTGGAGCTGAAGCTGGAACTGAAACTTGCTTTGAAGCTGGACTCTCTGAAACTAGAACTTCTGATATTTGCATTTCTTAAACAAAATTTTCTGAGGGCAGCACTTCTTCATAAGGTATCTCCCCCTACCTAGTTTCAGTGACACCTAAATCTAGGCCCCCAGAAGAAGGGATGGCCTTAAGGGAGAAGGAAGAAGATACTCTAACAGATAACTCATTCAAAGTCTTGACAAAGGGAGCCAAGGTTGAATCCAGGAGGAGAGTTAGCTTGGGTGCCAATAACTCATATAATTTATCTGCTAGAGGAAGAAGGTCTACTTGCTCAAGATGAACTTGAGTAGAGATAGAGGGAGGGGCTGTAGAGATAGATGGAATTGATGCAGGGTGAAGTTGTATGGATGGTTGAGAGATGGGGATAGATGTAATAGATGGAGCTGGGATAGTGACTGTTGGTAGAAATGAGGATATGGTAGGGGGAAAAGAATGGTTGAGATATGATGTCATATAAGATTTGTTGAAAAGATGTTGAGGTGGATGGAATGTCTTGAGGTGAAGATGGAGAATCATCCATGAAGGAATCATCTAAAAGGTTGAATGATGGAAGATGGGAGGATGATTCTAAATCAATGGATGGGAAGAAATGTAGTGGATGAAAAGCTTCTTGATGGGTGGCTGGAGGAGGTGGAGAAGTTATTGGAAGTGAAGGAATGGATGATGTAGCTGGAGGTAGAGAGGGAGGAGAGGATATGGAAGAGGATGACAACACTTCTGTTGGGGCAGTGGACTGAGGAGGAGTGACTATTTCAGTCCTTATGCCTGAAGAAGCTTGAGCTATAGGAGCCATGTTGGGGTTGACAATCTGTCTCTCCCACTTGCCAAAAAGGGCTGAAGACAGCCTCTTTGAAGCATTAATATGCATTCCATTGCACACCAACAACTGAGGGAACCTATTTTGCAGGAATAGGCCCAAAATTCTTCCAATATTCACAATATTCTTAGTGATCTTTTTCTTAATCAGATCAAAGAAAATGGCTCCCCAATCCAAGTGCTTCTTATTTACTATTGCAGTCATTAAACAGAATTGATGTCTTGATATTATGTCATGGGCTGAATGTTTGGCCAATATTACCTTGCCTACAACATCTGCTAGAAATCTATACTCCATAGATAGGTTTTTCTTCAGCAACTTATTAGGGTTCTAAGAATTATGACCCATTCTAACATTTCAGAAAATTCTACCCCTGATAGTTCTATGCTATCATTTCTAGTACTTAATCCAAAAATTTCTATAAGAATGGCTGGGGTTAGGGATACCTGTGTCCCTGAGATGGTTCCAATAACTTTGTTTTGATCCAGATTATGGGCAGTATAGACCCATTCTTTAATCTCATCTGCTGCTAACTTGATTCAGGTGGTCATAATATTCATAAGTTGGTTCTCCTTGAAAAGTTCTAGAATGTCCTTGAACATCTGATCAGTTCTTTCAAAAGATTCCATGTCAATATCAAATCCAGTGTCGAACTTCATAGCAGCTAGAACGGCGACTGAGACCGATATATTTCCTGATAAAACAAACAAGATCAGGTATATAAAAGTTTGGAGGGAAAGAAGATTCTTGCAGAAAGTATGAAAGCGCAAAGGAGAACGACGCCCAAAAAATGATTTTATATTAGGGTTCGATGATCTGCGGCTCTAAGAGAAACTAAAGGGCAACATTGTCGATCTCTGTTCGACGCTATTTTATATCGTCGATCTCCATTCGATGCTATTTTACATCGTCGATCTCCGTTCGACGATATTGAGAACGCTGAACGAGAAGAAAATGCCGAGCTCCGTTCGACGATCTTCATGAAAAACGTCGAGCATAGTTCAGAGTTCATAGAAAATCTACAGACACTAGGAAACTCAAATTTTAACCTAGTCTTTGTCTCTTTTTAGGTTTAAAGATCTTGGAGCTTAATTAAGACTTCCTCCATCTAACATTCCTAACTGATTAAGGAAGAAAGTTTGTTTCTTTTCATACAAGGGTTTGGTGAAAATATCTCCCCTTTGTAAATCAGTTGAGATGTATTCCAATTCAATTTTATTTTTCTCTACATTATCCCTTAAGAAAAAAAATGATGCCTAATCTCTATGTGTTTTGTCCTACTATGGAGGACTAGATTTTGAGCTATTGAAATAGCACTAGTGTTATCACAAAATATTTTGGACTTCTCTAAGTTGTAGCAATAGTCTAGGAGCTGATTTTGAATCCATAATATCTGTGAGCAACAACTACCGGCTGCCATATATTCAGCTTCAGCAGTTGAAGTAGACACAGATGTTTGTTTCTTACAAAACCAGGAGACAAGTCTGTCACTAAGAAACTTACAAGTTCCACTGGTGCTTTTCTTATCTACTCTACATCCAACATAATCAGCATCTGAAAATCCAGTTAAATCAAATCCTGAATCAGCTGGATACAAGAGACCAAGATTTGGAAAACTTTTCACATACCTAAGAATCCTCTTAACTAATGTGAGGTGTGACTCTCTAGGGCTGACTTGAAATCTAGCACATATGCATGTGGCAAATATTATATCAGGTCTACTAGCTATAAGATACAATAAGGAGCCAATCATTGCTCTATATGTTGTCTGATTAACTGGTTTCCCATGTTCATCAGCATCTAATACAACATTAGTAGGGATAGGTGTTTTCAGAGAGGATGCATCAGACATACCAAATTTCTTAACCAATTCTTTTGCATACTTGGTTTGAGAAATAAATATGCCATCAGCATGTTGTTTGACTTGCAATCCCAGAAAGAAGGATAGCTCACCCATGCTACTCATTTCAAATTTAGAATGCATTAGGTTGGAGAACCTTTTGCACAAATTTGAATCAGTAGAACCAAAAATAATATCATCTACATAGATTTGTACTAGTAGGATATTGGACTTATGGGTTCTAATAAAAAGAGTTTGGTCTACTCTACCCCTTTTAAAATCATTTTCCAAGAGAAAGCAAGCTAGGGTCTCATACCATGCTATAGGAGCTTGTTTGAGACCATATAATGCTTTATGCAATTTATAAACAAAACCAGGGTGAGTAAGAGAGATAAAACCTTTAGGTTATTTTACATAAACTTCTTCCTTGATATCACCATTGAGGAATGCACTTTTGACATCCATTTGATATACTTTAAACTTCTTGTGAGCTGCATATGCTAGGAAAATCCTTATGGCTTCCAACCTTGCAACTGGTGCAAAGGTTTGGTCATAGTCTATGCCTTCTTCTTGAGAGTATCCTTGAGCAACTAGCCTTGCTTTATTTCTTACTATAACTCCTTGATCATCTAACTTGTTCCTGAATACCCATTTTGTTCCAACAATGGGATGATTCTTTGGCTTTGGCACAAGCTCCCAAACTTTGTTTCTTTCAAATTGATTTAATTCCTCTTGCATAACAATGATCTAGTTTGGATCTTGTTCTGCATCATGTATGGATTGAGGCTCAATTTGAGAAAGAAAGCAAGTGTGCATCAGATTTTGATTGATCTGATTTATGGTTTGCACACCAGCTGAGATGTCTCCAATCACATGGGAGATTCGATGATCTCTTGTTGTTACTAAATCAATAATGGGTGTTGATTGTTCACCAACCTGTGTTGTTGTTTCCTCTAGTGGAACAACAACTGGCTCTTCATTTAGATTGTCACCATGGTTTGCTAAGATCTGACTGTCATCTTCATTTTCACTGCTTTTAGCTTCTTGTTGAGTGGATGAAGGTGATGGATCTTTTTAATGATATGTAGTCTGTCCAAATTCTCTGATAGAGAATGTTCCTGCAAAGGGTCTATGGTAGAAGTGCTCTTCTCCTTGTAAGACATATTAGTTTCATCAAAAGAGACATGCACAGTTTCTTCAACTTTATGAGATGATTTATTAAAAACCCTATAGGCCTTACTGATCATGGAGTATCCCAGAAACACTCCTTCATCAGCTTTGGCTTCAAATTTTGCTCAGTATTTCTTGTTATTGTTATGAATGTAGCAAATGCAACCAAAAATTCTAAAATAATCAACTTTAGGTTTCTTCCCTTTGAGTAATTCATAGGGAGTCTTTCCCTTTAGCTTATGTATCAAACTCCTATTCAAAACATAGTTTGAAGTGTTCACATCCTCTACCCAAAAGGATAGAGGGAGATGAGCATATGTCATCAATGTTGTGGTAGATTCAATAAGGGTTCTATTCTTCCTTTCAGCTACCCCATTCTGTTGAGGAGTTCTAGGAGCTGAGAAAGTGTGCCTGATCCCTTCCTTCTGATAGAACTCTTGCATAAGAAGAGAATCAAACTCCGTCCCATGATCACTTCTGATCAGGGCTATGTGAGTATTAAACTCAATCTGTATACATTTGAGAAACTCTGTCAAACATTTGAAGTTATCAGATTTCTTCCTCAGAAAGAACACTCATGTGAATCTAGAGAAGTCATCTACAACTACTAAAGTATAAGATTTCCCTCCTAGGCTTTGTACAGTATTGGGTCCAAACAGATCCATATGTAACAAGTACAAAATCCAAGGTGAATCACTCTTATTAAGTGACTTAAAGCTATTTTTAGTTTGCTTGCCTAATTGACAAGACCTGTAGAGTCCTTCCTTCTTGTAGGGCCATAAGGTAGTCCTCTAACAAGGTTGTCCTTGGATAGCCTCGCAATGGTTCTAAGGTTTATATATCCTAATCTCTTATGCCATAATTCATTAGGTTTGCTAAGAGAATTAAATAAACAGATGTCTACTTTGGTTGAATGAAAATCTACTAGATACATGTTACCTCTTCTGTTACCTGTCAACAAAGTTGTGTTGTCTTCTGATTTGATAAGGCATGAGGATTTGTTGAATGTTACTTTGTAACCTTCATCACATAGCTGACTGATACTGATAAGATTGTGCTTCAGTCCTTCTACATATGCTACCTTCTTGAATGTCACTGATACTATTTTTACTACACCATATCCTTTGGTCTGTCCAAAGTTTGAATCTCCAAACATGACTTTGGGTCCATGTTTAGCCTTGAAGGATATTAGGTTATCCTTGCTTCCAGTCATGTTCTTGGAGCACCCACTATCCAGATACCAATGCTGGTCTATGGTTGGATAGGTCTTCACCTGCACAAATAACAGTTCATTTGTTTTTGACCCAGTTTACCTTGGGTCTAGCTTGATAACCTTTGAAATCAGAAATGAAAGACATCTCTGGTTGACTCTTATATCCTTCAGGATGATATCTCCTAGGAGGAATTATCCATTCAGTATAAGGGTTGAACCCTTGAGATGTAGGATATCTAGAATTAACTTTTGATGTACCCTTTGAGAACTGGTCAAATCTCTGAGCTCCGTATGACGATCGTGGATCTGAGTTCGACGATCTTGAGTCAGATCATCGAGCTCCGTTTAGCGATCAATCTTGCCTGTGTTCAGAGATCAGAGATCGTTGACCTGAGTTCGACGATTCAGCATGAAATCGCTGAGCACCGTTCAGAGATCGTCGAGCTCTGTTCGAGGATCGTCGGGCTCTATTTCATGATTTTTGTTGAACTTTGTTCTTTTTGGGTAGATCAGAATTTTTCTAGCTACCTCCACAACTCCTTTTCCTTTATCAGAGATAAATTTAATGGGAGTTTTTAACACAATAGCTTGGCTGGATGAAGCACCCAAGCGCAGTGTACAACTATTTAGTCTTGAGTTCACTGTGCTTATGATGTCCATCAGTTTGATACTTCTTCCATTGAGGATTTCTTCAAACTTCTTGGCCTCAAATAGTTCACTTTTCAGTGAAGCTATCTGCTCCCTACAACATTCTAACTCTTTTAACAGTTTGAGGTTATCTGAACTTAAGGTACTGTATTCAGATAATTGATTTCTGAGAAAGATAATTTCTTTCTCAGAATTGAGTAGATCTAAACACAGTGCTTTAAATTCACACTTGAAGTCCTCAGAGGTAAAATCAAATGAATTAATTACCTGGTCTTCTTCTAGCTCTGGCTCAGATTAAGATTCAGATTCATGTTCTGAATCAGTGTTGTTCTGAGATGCATTGATTACCATCATGCAGAATTTTTTTTCTTGTGCATCATCCTCATCATCACTTGAGCTTGATGATGCATCAGATTCTTCTTCTGTTTCACTCCATATTTCAGCAATAAATCCCTTCCTTGTGTGCTTGTTCTTGCTGGAAGAGGATTTGTCATAGTGATTTCTTCTGGAGTCTTTATCTTTCCTGTTTTCCCTCTTGTCCTTTTTGTCCTTGTTTGGAATTTCTGGAAAATCAGGCAGTTTGTGTCCTGGTTTCCTGCAACTATAGCAAATAATTTCTTTGTTACTTGATTTATCATACTTTTGCTTTTCTTGGCCTCTGGATGACTTTTTTCTGAAATTCTTCATGGCCATTTTGTAGAACCTCTTGGCTAGGAGGCTCATCAGTTCTTCATTGCATGTTGCTTTGTCTTCAGGCTATTCTTCTATTGCCTTGAAAGTAATTGACTTCTCCTTCCTGACTGCTGGAGAAGTTGACTTTTGCTCTTCTTCTCTATTTTTGATGAGCTGCTTATAAGATTTGAGCTTGCCCAATAGAGCTTCTGTAGAGATCTCATTCAGACTTCTAGAATCCTTGATGGGCCAGATCCTTGAATCATAAGTGCTGGGGAAGCACATTAGGTTTTGTCATTTATCTCTGTGAGAGAGATCTCCTTATCCAATGTTTTGAGTTCACTAATAATTAGGCTTAGTCTGCTGTACATGTCAGCTACTGACTCATTTTCTGCTTTCCTGAAATTCTCATATTGAGTGATAAGATGAGAACTCCTATCTTTTCTCTCATCAGCTGATCTTGATATAATCTCTGATAGTTTGTCCCAAATCTCTTTAGTTGAGTTGCATTCAGCTACCTTTTGGAAGATGTCATCAGACATTGTCTGTGCTAGAATGTTCATAGCTTTAGCATCAGCAACCTTCCATTTTTTTATGTCAGCATCTGTTCCTGAAGGAGGTGGAACAACATTTGTACTTGTGCTTGCTGGTGGCTTTGGGCAATCTGTCAAAACAAGAATTAAAGATATCTTCATCAATGGAATTCATGTATAATCTGATCCTTGCCTTCTAAAGTTTAAACTTGGAGAGATTGCACACTGGAGGTCCGGTGCTAGCATAATCTTTGTTCTGTGCCATGAATTTAGATTAAAATAAATATAATAAAAAAATAACCCTCTATTAAGGATGGATCTTTAAGATAGTTCTTTTTGTTCAGGTGTTAGCCTGTGTGAACAACCAATCTGGCTGAGAGACCAACCTCGCTTTGATACTAATTGAAAGTTAGGGTAAGACCAATCCTTCACTCTAGAGGGGGTGAATAGAGTGTTTTAAAATAATTTTTCAAATATAAAAATTAAAATTATTCTAGCAGTGGAAGACTTAGTTTAGTAAGTGTAGAGTGCTTAACATAAATTGAAATAAAACAACTACAAGAAATAAATCCACAGCACACAACAAATGAAAATTTCAAGCAATCTAAGAGACACAAGGATCTATAGTGGTTCCCCAATCAACCTGGGTACATCCACTCTTCTACCGCCCTTGGTAGGAATCCACTGCAGGATGAGTTGATTAGGTGTCTTGGGCACCAATGAGCTTTTGATCAGGTGCTCAAAAACCAAACCAGAGTTTTTGATTAGGTGTCTTGCCACCACTGAGTGTTGATCAGGTCTTAGGAACCAAAGCAGAACTTTTGAAGGGCGTTCAAAAACCATTTTACAGGAAAGTAAAAAGGAAAAGTTGAAGTTGTCTTCTCTGTTAACAATCAAGAGAGAAGCACTAGTGGATGAGATATTGTCAAAGATCCCCCTAAGATGTAGCAAGAGTTCAGGAACTGGAAGCTTTGCAAGGGTGATAGGTCTTCAAAGTATTTGATTGCTCCAGCAAAAGATGATTTCAGCAAGAACTGAAATGTTTAATGTCTGGAGTATGGAAGATGAAGACTTGAAAAAGCTTTTGATCAGCAGGAATCAGAAATAAAACTTGTTAAGTTTTTTTCTGTGTTATTGATCTTCTTTTTCTCTTTTATATATTCTGTGTATACTGCTGTGTATGTTGTTTTGTATATGTTCTAGTTCTCTCTGAATGATAATAAGAAATCCAGTTGTAAAAAATTCTTGATAGCCGTTAGCAAAGTCATAAAGACTTTCCTTAAATGTCAACTGTCTCTGGAGGAAATAACCTAAGTACATTCCTTCTTTGTCTCCTTGAAACTTGTTCCAGATTTTTTATAACGGCTAGAAATCTTCTTCAATAAATGCTCTGATTTGAAATCCTTAACAAACTGACAAAATTCCAGAAATCGTCGATCTCAAAAGATAATCGTCGATCTGAGCTCAACTATCATTGAACTGAGCTCAAAGATATTGTAATTACTCTAAGACAGAAATCGTCAATCTGAGCTCAGAGATCGACGAACTGAGTTCGACGCCTCGTCGACTTGAGATCAGAGATCGTCGAACTGAGTTCGATGCTTTGATAACCTGAACTCACAGATAGTGGAACTGGGTTCGACGCTTCGTCGATCTGAGCTCGATGACAAGTTGAATTCTTCTTCTTGGCTTCTCATCATAACTAGGAGGTCTTGGGGAAAGCTTCAAACCTAAGTCCTAAGCCTTAGACCTAACTAGTTGACCTTTACTCTATACAACAACGTCAAAGCAATAATCCTATAGACATAGTGATCCTGACCCAAATTAGTAATAGGGTGTTCCAATAAGACCAAAGCCTCCTTCAAGGGCATTGGGATCCAAGACTCTGTGAGATATTTATATCTCTTACATATGGACTTGTTTGGTCCTATGCCAGTTAATAGTCTTGGTAGGAAAGTCTACACCCTTGTGGTGGCTTATGACTATTCCAGTTATGATAGGGTGTACTTTCTTAAGAAAAAGAATGAAACCCTTGATGTCCTCATGAAGTTTGTCAAGAAAATTCAGAATGAGTTTGTCAAGCGAATTTAGAATGAGTTTGACAGTACTGTGGTCAAAATCAGAAGTGACCATGGGACTGAATTCCAGTCTGATAGCATGACAAAGTTCTATGAAGAGCTAGAGAATCATTAAGAATTTTCTTCTCCAATAACACCCAAGCAAAATCAAATTATTGAGAGGAAAAATAGGACTCTCATAGAGGGTGGAAGGACATTGTTGAGTGACACATCTCTCCTAGAATATTTTTTGGCTGAGGCAATAAATACTACATGTCATGTCCTCAACAGAGCCTCTATCACCAAGAGTCATAAGAAGACTCTCTATGAGATCATGAAAGGCAACAAACCAAACCTGGGCTATCTTAGAATCTTTGGTAGTAAGTGTTATGTGCTTCACAATGGGAAGTCCTATGTTACTATGTTTGTTGCCAAGTTCTTTGATGGGATTTTTGTTGGGTACATCAATCATAGTAAATCCTATAGGATCTACAACTTGAAAAGCCAAGTGGTAGAAGAATCTGTACATGTAGTCTTTAATGAGTCTACTATGATTAACAGCGAGCTGCCAAGCTTCTCTTCTAGTACTGCAGGTACAAAACAGATGATGGACCAACTAACTCACAAAGAAACTGCTCCATTAGTCCAAGATAAAGCTGATGGAATGTACATTCTTGTAGAAGGACTGCATGATACAAGTGAGGTGGATGAAGATCTGCAAGAAGCTGCCCCTATAGCTAATGCTAAAGCAAGATTACCTCCAGCAATCAGGCATCTGAGGGATCATCCAAGACACCAGATCACTTGTGATGCCAGCCAAGGAGTAGTGACCAGGAGAAAAATTTTCAGCACAACACTATACTCAATTTTACTCTCACAGGTAGAGCTAAAGAAATTTGAAGAGGCCAACATAGATCAGTTTTGGATTGTAGCAATGCAAAAGGAACTGAACCAGTTTAATAGATGCAAGGTCTGGAAGCTAGTTCCCAGATCACAAGGACATAATGTGATTTGAGTCAAGTGGATTTATAGGAATAATGTTGGGTCTATTGATCCCAATGCCCCAGATTTGTAAGAAGTATAACTGGTAAATGCCATACATATATAATGTATTTAATGTGTGCTTTAGGTCATGCATGCAGGTAGTCCATGATTGGATAGGTCAACAAGAAGAATATACTGGAGAATTCAAATTTTGTCAAGCTCAGTTCAAAGTGTGGGTCTCAGATTTTGTCGAGCTCAACTCGTAGTTCATCAAGCTCAGCTCACAGATCGTCGAGCTCAACTCACCATTTCTTGAGCTAAAACTCAGAAGCTTGAGGTTCAGAATTCGTGGAGCTCGGCTCGCAGTTCGTTGAGCTCAGCTCATATATCGTCGAGCTTAGCTCACCATTCCTTGAGTTAAACCTCAGAAGCTTGAGGTTCAGAATTCGTCGAGCTAAGCTCGCAGTTCGTCGAGCTCAGCACACAGTTCATCGAGCTCAACACACAGATCGTCAAGCTCAGCTCTCCACTCATTAAGCTAAGTTTAGAAGCTTGTGGTTCAAAATTCGTCTAGCTCAGCCCACCGATCGTTGAATGTAGTTCAACATTCGTCAACCTAAAGTCAAACAAATTGACTAAGGCAAAACCACCAAGATAGCTCAGACCGCTGAGAAGAAACCATTGAGACAGAAGACTGCCATAGCTGAGAAGAAGAAAGCGTTGAGATCGCTGAGAAGAAAGCACTGAGATAGAATCTTGTCTCAACTATTAAGAAGAAACCACTGAGACTACTGAGAAAGAACCGCTGAGACAAAGCCAATGAAAATTCACAGTTCCAGAAGCACTAAGAGCCAAGACAGATGGTGTTGAGTGACTTAACATCACTCAACGCTTAATGAAGTTCTGGAATATTTTATAAGTCTAGATGGTGATGACCACTACTGATGTCATCAAAGTCAAATTACATGAAGCCGTTGCGGGAAAGCTGCAATAGCGTCGAAAGCTGCTTTGTCCTTTTCTGAGGGAGGTGGCGCTCACCAATCCTTGGCTAGGCCCACTCTCAAATTGTGTCGTTGATTCAAATCAAAAGATATAAAAAGGAGAAAGAAAAAAGGCATTAGGGTTAACAAAATGAGAACGATAGAAGAAAATGAAAGAGAGGCGGTTGGACTTCATCTTCTTTGACAAGCATGAAAGCAAAGTCCAGCAGTGAAAGCTAGAAGGCAAAGATAGCTGAAGCTTCTTCCAGTTTAGGAAGATTGTTCCTTGAAGAACAAGTTTTATGATTCAATCTATCAACAAGAGATGATAGCAGTGTGAAGGGCTATAAGCTTTCAACAGTAGTTGCTGCCTTCAGTACAACAGAGAAATTGGTAGCTGTAGAAGAAGACTAATTCCTTCTATAGCATAAGGGCTGGACTGATATCGCTCAGTCCAGCAAGTTAGGCTTAGAGATTTTTCTATGAGTTAGTATTTCAATTTATTGATTAATTGCCTGTAGGATTCAGTATATTTGAACCTGAGCTATAGGGCCTTTTGTCCTGAGTTGTAGGTGACAAATTAGTCACTAAGGTAGGTGCCCTACTGGGCTACTGAGGTAGGATTCAAGTGTGGATCTAAGAGTAGGGCTGTCCTCCCATACTGAGTAGTAGGCCTTAGAAATAAGGCTGAGGTAGGTTACCGGTGAGTCACTGAGCTCTAAGTGGCAAGTGTATCACTGAGTTATAGGATTTTGAGGAGGCTTAGCTATAGGTGCTTGGATGGGCACTGAGGTAGGTACCTAGATATGCACTGAGTTGTAGGAGTACTGCAGCACTCTGAGAGTAGGGCTGTGTGCCTGAAGTTATAGAGCTGAGAAGCCTGAGTTATAGACCTTAGAAATAAGGCTGAGGTAGGTGGTCAGTGGACCACTGAGCTATAGGAGCACTGCAGGGCTCTGAGATAGGAACCCTTGTGTTTTTTAGGTGGGGTTCTGAAGAGAACCTGAGTGTAAGACAGAGGGACTAAGGTGTAAGCTCTAAGGAGCATTTTGGTGGAGTTTGTGCCTTGTCTAACATAAGTTAGAAAGGTGGGAGGGAAAGTGGATGCACCCAATTAGAAAACCACTATAAATACTTGTGTGTTGTATTGTGTTTCTTATCCCTTCTTTTTATTGTAGGTACTAAGGACAAGTTGTAGATAACTTAGTTTATAAACAATAAAAAGAATAAAGAAATTTCAAAGACCTATTCACCCCCTTTAGGTGACTAGCTAACCTTGAATTAATAACTTTCAAATAAACTTGATGAAAATGGCATTATAATCAAGAACAAAGCAATGCTAGTAGCTATGGGTACAAACAAGAAAAAGGTATTGATTTGATCAATCCTTTGCCCTTGTAGAAAGATTGGAAGCTATAGGACTCTTCCTTGCATATGCTGCACACAAGGGATTAAAGATCTACCAGATGGATGAGAAGTCGGCCTTCCTGAATGGTGAATTAAAGGAAGAAGTCTATCTTGAGCAGCCTCCAGGTTTTGTTGTTCCTAACCCACCTAATTCTTTTTAAAGACTTAGGAAAGCTCTATATGGGGTGAAGCAAGCTGCTAGAGCATGGTATAATACAATGTCTAGCTTTCTTATTGAGAAAAAATTCTCAAGGGGGAGGATAGACAAGACCCTATTCCTAAGGGAATCTAAGGGTAAGATCATCCTAGTCTAGATATATGTAGATGACATTATCTTTGGATCTACTGATGACAACCTTTATAGAAAGTTTGCCAAACTCATGTAAGGAAAGTTTGTGATGAGCAATATGGGTGAACTTAAGTTCTTCTTGGGACTCCAAGTAAGACAAATTGATGATGGCTTGTCTATATCCCAGTCTAAGTTTACCAGAGAGTTAATTTAAAAGTTTGGTATGGAGACTACATCCACCATAAAAACTCCTATGGGGTCAAGTATGCCTATTGGCAAAGATGAGACAGGGAAACCTATTGATGAAACTTTATATAGAGGGATAATTGGCTCCCTTCTATATCTAACTACAAGTAGGCTATACATCATGTATGCTACACATGTTTTTGCTAGGTATCAGGCTTGCCCTAAAGAATCTCACTACTCTACTGCAAAGAGAATTTTAAGGTATCTTAAGGGCACACCAGATCTTGGCCTATGGTACCCTAGAAATGGGGAGTATGAACTAAAAGCTATTTAGATGCAGATTTCACAGGCTGCAAAGAGGACAGGAAGAGAACTTCTAGCACTTATCAATTCTTGGGAGGAAGACTAGTGTCTTGGAGCAGCAAAAAGCAAACAAGTGTTGCAATCTATTAGCTCCAAGATTATAACCTCCAGATAAGTAGAAGTCCCTTATATCGTGATTATACTAGTGCCATTTCAATTAGTAGGAATCCTATCTCTCATAGCAGGACTAAGGATATTGATATAAGATATCATTTCATTAGGGAGCATGTGGAATGTGAAAAAATGAATCTTGATTTTGTCCCAACAGACAAGCAAGTGGCTAACATCTTTACTAAGCCACTAGATGATGCAATATTTAACACCTTCAAGTTTGAATTGGTTATGTTGAACCTAATATAACTTCAGTTGCTCCTCATGTTGTTGTAGTTTATACTACTTCTTATAGGTGAAATTGTTCTTCTGTAGAATGAAGACTTTTCAAGAGTATACCTCCTGTGGTATCATGATCACGTACTATCTTGACTGGTTTAGACTAGAATGTTTATCAAGAAGTATGAAAGAGGATGCTTCAGTTGAGGGGGAGCAAGTCTAGCACTTGTAGAGGCAGATTCAAGTGGTATCCAAAAGGGGGAAGGAGCAACACACCTCCATCACTCTCAAGTGGTTAAACCCCTGATAGAGTTTCTTATTTGTACTCAAAAAGGGGAGCAGATAATACGTACCTCCCTGACTATTTACAGAAGTCAAAAAGGGGGAGGAGAAGGATATAAGTTAAGGAAAGTGGTATTAGAGTTATGAGTGTATCAGATACCAACCAAGGATATGTGAGAAGGATATAAGTGGTAGCAGTAATTAAGGGGGAGCAGGAGCAGGTGTGCCCTGCAGGACAGGAAGTGTGGTAACTATAACTTGTTCTCTTATTATATGTTTTCCAAGTTAATATTTTATAGCTGCATATGTTAGTGTATGTTATTAACTAATTTGTTTGAGGGTTTTTAATTCATCAAATAGGGTGAGATTGTTGGGTCCATTGCCCATAATGTCCTAGATTTGAAGAAGTCAACCATATCATTGACATACACAAAGTTGTATTTGATGTATGCTTAAGTTCATGCATGTAGGTTAGTCCTTATAAAATTGATAGAACATGTATTCCAAGTGATGTGATAGGTGGTCGCAAAGTAAGATGTGGAGAGATAAAAGTCTGCCTAAGTCTACAGGCGGCATTGAGTGAAGCCAATTCACTCAATACAAGATGAAAGGTAAGATGCTGGATAGGCTGTAAATTGCCTAAGTCCACAGGCATTGAGTGAAGCTAGTTCACTCAACGCCAGATGCTAAAAGTGCTGAACGGAGGTGTGGCCAGCTAAAGCCATACAGTGCAAAGCTACTCTGCGGCTAAGTCCACAGGCGTTAAGTGATTACAGCTCACTCAATGCAAAAGCAACATCGTTGAGTCTTGCTACTGCAGTCAAAGCCTAAGGAGAAGATAAAAATCGACTAAGTCTAGAAGCGTTGAGTGAAGTCAGTTCACTTAACGCCCAATAAAGAAGGCAGGCTAAAGCAGAAAGTTTTGAGTGAGGTTAGCTCACTCAATGCCTTCAGACAGGTGAAGAAATGACTGAGTGTAAAAGCATTGAGTGAAGCCATTTCACTCAATGCTCTCAACTCCTATGTTGCAGAATAATTCAGTCAATTGACTAAGGGTTATGGAATAGAGTGAAGCTAGTTCACTCAACGCACTAAATGCCTGGAGTGGATTTGAGAAATTGGCTAAGTTCATAACCGATGATGTCAGCCAAAGTCAACAGAAGTCAACATCATTCAAAATATTTGCGGAAAAGTTATAGAACACGACAAATACTGTCGGAGAGCTACTGCACGTCTTCTTCCATTAAAGAAAGGTGCAGCTATCAATTGCAGGTGGTCCCTACTATTTCTTGGAGCCATTAACCGGCCAAAGATAAAGGGAAAGCTACTGGATTTTTAACTTAACTTTTAGGGTTTTGTTTCAAAAAGAAAAAGAGCGGCTGGACTTTGATTAGTAGCAAAATATATATATTTTTAGTATATTTTTTTTATTTTGTTTTAATAATAAATGTAAATATATTATATAAATACCTAAATAAATCATTTCTTTTTTATTTTTAGGTCTAACTTAATCTTTTTAATACCCTATAGGTATTTTTGGACATTTTGGGCATTTCGTGAAAATTTCCTAAGTCACGCCCTAGGTCACGCCCGTGACCTAGGGCATGTAACATTAAAACAACAATTCCTACATTTTGGGAAATATAGACCAGCAAACCTAAGTCATGCTCGTGACACGCCCATGTGCCAACAGTCACGCCCATGACATCAACCTTTACTAAGCAAGATGCCAGCTGTCGCTCCATCCAGAAGCCAAGCTGTCACACCATGTAGATACACCCAGATTACACACCCTAGGGGACGTGTATGGGGCATGTAATTCAAAATTTTCGGCTATAAAAGGAGGGCAAAGGCAGACATTTAGGAAAACTTGTAGAGTTCAAACTAGTTCTATATTATGTTTATAAGTAGCTTTTGAGTGATATTTTCCTAACCTTTGTTTGAGTTTTCTAGTGTGTAACACTATTTTAAGTAATAAAATTTTAGCTTTCAGTAAATTTTCATCTCTTATTGCTTATAACTTAGCTTTCATATTTTTTTAAGAAAGAGTGTGTAAGTATTTTTCTTTTTATACCACCCTCATCTCGGATGAGAGGCTAATAACTTTTTAGCGCTTGATTAAGATAGTTGGGATAGATATTATTTCTGCACCTTTATAAGTCTTTTAATTTTATTACTACTATCCCTATATCGATTGGAGGCTAAGAAAATTTTAGCACCAACCGAGATACGTTGGGAAGAATATTATTTTTGCACTTTATATGTCCTTTTACTTTTCTACTACCACCTCTATCCCAATGAGAGGCTAAAAACTTCTTAGCACTCGATTGAGATGAGTTTTGGGAAGGATATTATTGCTGCATATTAAAAACCCTATGTTCTGAATTAAAAACTTAAGATTTACCCGGAAATTGATCATTCTCAGGTAAAGAGAAACACCGCCTCATTCTCAAAAGAGTTGAACATAAGTCTTCCGGGTTGAACCTTCGAAAACTAGTAGAAGGTCAATAGCGGGGTTCACAACATAAAGCGTGCATTAAAGTATTTTTTTATTAAAAATGAAAGTTCAATCAAAATACGTAATCACAGGTATTTCAAAATATGTATCCTCTATAGAGGTGCACTCATGTTTTTTGAACCTCCACGGACAAGTATTTTATTAAAGTAAATAAGAGTTTTTTTCTTGTTTAAAAATTATTTCCCAAAGTAAGTCAAAATCGAGGGCTCTCTATCTCATCTATTTTAAAAAACCCTAAGTATTACTTGTATTTTAATTTCAAAAAAATCTCCAACTCTTTTTTTTGATAAAATAATAGTTTTAGTCCTTAAAGTAAAGTACTCGACACAGATCTGTGGAAAAATACGACCTTGATATTTTAAAATACTATACTATTACTCGATAAGTACGCTTGCCTTAATCGAAGTATATAAGTGAAAAAAGATAGATTACGCAGAGCGTCTAATTTTAAAATCCAACTTAGTTTTTAATTTAAAACAATCTCACATTTTACTTATTAAGTTTTTGATGCCGTTGCCGGGAATTATTTTATGTTGATATTTTAAATAAAAAAGAATTACTATTATTTTTATCTTAGTTATTAATAAAAATTTCTATTTTTATAAAAATAAACAAACCAAAAATTTTCTGTTCATTACAAAACTTTTATTTTTATAAAAACTATATTGTTATTAATAACACTTTTATTTCTATTTTTTATTTTATAAAAACAAGAACAAAAAAAAAATAAAACCACAAAAAAAATAAATAATAAAACATAAATAAAAAAATATAAGTTTTATATAATAGTTTTTTAGTGCATGACCCGACTAAACTCTCCAATTGATCATAATCTCGACTGAAATCGACCACACCTATTACAGGCGCCATCGATCTCGTGACCAAAACCAAGAAATAAATATGGAAGAGTCTATCAGAACCACTCACATTGAAGCTATGGCAGAACAAAATCCAGTCGTGGCCCCACAAACGACTATGTCTTGTTATGCGAGGCCGAACTTGGACAACACCGGGTAAAGTATAGTTCGTCCCATGATTGCTAATAATAATTTTGAATCAAATCTAGCACAATCCAAATTGTTCAAAACTCTGTTTAATTCGACATATTGCTAGATGAAGATTCAAATACGCATCTGTCAAATTTCTTAGAAATATGCAATACATTTAAAATAAACGGAATCACTGACGATGTCATTCGTTTACGTTTATTTCCATTTTCATTACAGATGAAAGCAAAGCAGTGGTTTGGTTCTCTACCCAGAGGATCCATCAATACTTGGGCTGAGATGACCGAAAAAATTTTAACTAAGTATTTTCCGCATGCTAAAACTGCTAAATTACGTGCAGATATTTTTTCCTTTGTTCAGGGCGAGTTTGAGTCTCTCTATAAGACTTGGGAACACTTTAAAGAATTTTTACGTAGGTTTCCACATCACGCACTGTCGTCTTGTCTCCAAGTGCTTACATTCTATAATGGTTTGAATTTCCAAACTAGACAAATGATTGATGCTGCCGCTGGGGAACGTTAAATAAAAAAACCCCGAAAGCCGCTCAAGCCTTGTTTGAGGAAATTGCCATGAATGCCTAATAATGGAATGTGCCTAGGTCATTCCCTAATAAACAAGCTAGGCTTTATGAGCTCGACACTTCTTCAAATTTACCACTTCAAGTAGAATTTCTAACTAGGCAAGTAGCGGGGATATCTGCTCCCTCCGTCACTCCTTGGAATTCAAATAATAAAAAAAATAGAAGAACAGGTCGATTATATGGGGAATCCATATCGAACTCATTCCTATAACCCAAATATTAATTCGTATAATAATACTTATACTCCAGGGTTTAGGAATCCTCCAAATCTGTCAAGGAGCAACCCAAATAATGCTCAGTGTTTGCCTAATGCAAATCCAAATTGATTTGCACCACAACCACAGCCGCCACAATAACAACCACTATGACCCACCCCGATAGATGACATCTTTACTAAATATGTCATCAGAAATGAGTCAAATATCCGTAACCTGACTGGATCAATTAAAAATTAAGAAACTCAAATTGGACAGATTTCAAAGATGTTGTCGGAGCGCCAACCTGGAACTTTACCAGGAAATGCGGAGCCAAATCCGCGGGAGAATGCCCATGCCATCACACTTTGAAGTGAAAAGGAGGTACAATCACCTAATAAAGCTGAATCTGAATTAGAGGTTATAGTATCTACCCCTCCTCCTCCTATTACTTATTCTTCTCCTCCTTCTTTTATTTCACAACGTATTTATCCAACGTCTTTACCCAATCCTTTTAAACTAATTAATTAGAAACAAGACGAGCATTATATTTTTATTTACAAATTTAAAACAAATACAAATTAATGTTCCTTTCTACGAGGCAATCGCACAGATGCCAAAATACGCAAAATATCTTAAAGTTACTTTCTAATAAAAAGAAACTCGATGATATATCACGAGTTTCCCTTAACGCTGAATGTTCAACAGTTTTACTAAACAAATTCCCCCAAAATTAAATGATCTGAGATGATTTTCAATCCCGTGCCTTTTCGGTAATTTATTAATAAAAGATGGCATAACAAATTTGGGCGCTAGCATTAACTTAATGTCGTACTTGCTTTTTAAAAAACAAGGATTGGGTATTCTATGCCCAAACAAAATGAGCCCAATTAGCAGATTGTTCCATAAAATATCCAATAGGGATAATGGAAGACGTTTTAGTCAAGGTTGACACGTTTATCTTCCCGGTAGACTTTGTTAACATCGACATCGAGGAGTACGTTGATGTACTCATTATACTCGGTTGCCCCTCTCTCGCCATCTCCTGCGCTTTAATTGATAAAAGTAACGATAGACTCCACATTCGGGTTGGAGATGACGAGGTTACTATTAATATAAATCCCTCTATGCGGAATTCGCTTTCAAACGGCGATTCCTGAGTTCAACTAGAAGCCTCTTTTGAGGAAAATGGTGTTTCTTTTTCTAACGAATTTTCTAAAACTTTAGAAGAAACGGACTTGGCAAACTTACCTATTTTATACAAAAAATCTAATAATTTTCCTTTTGAAACCATTACTTCTAAAAACTTCAAAATAAAAAATTCCTATGAAGAACCACCAACCCTCTAGCTTAAACCACTTCTGGATCATCTAAATACATTTTTCTTGAAGAAAATTCAAAACTCCCTATTATCATTTCTTCAAAGTTAAACGATTCGGAGACTTCCGATTTAGTGGAAGTGTTAAAAAAACATAGCCAAACAATTGCATGGCAAATTTATAATATACAGGGGATTAACCCCTCGTTCTGTATACATAAAATTTTTCTCAAAAAAAATACTCGCAGATCCATCCAGCCTCAACAATGAATTAATCCTAATATGAAGGATGTCGTTAAGACTGAGGTAATAAAACTTCTAGATGCATGGAATATTTACCCGATTTCAGACAGTACTTGGGTTTGTCCCGTACATGTCATCTTGAAAAAGGGCGGCATAACGGTAGTGACAAACTCTAATAACAAATTAATTCCAAGTCGTACTATTATGGGTTGGACGATGTGCATCGACTACAGAAAATTAAATGATGCCACCTGAAAAGATCACTTTCCACTACCGTTTATCAATCAAATTTTGGAGAGGCTCTCTGGCCAATCATATTATTGTTTTCTTGATGGCATGATGGGGTATTTACAAATCCCTATCACCCCCGAAGATCAGGAGAAAACCACATTTACTTTCCCCTTTGGCACCTTCACATATAAAAGAATGTTGTTTGGCCTTTGCAATGCACCAACTATATTTCAAAGATGTATGCTTGCCATTTTTGTCAAGTTAGTAGAGGATGTAATGAAGGTGTTTATGGACGATTTTTACGTATTAGGAGACTCGTTCCATATTTGTTTAGAAAACCTCGCTCGTATTCTTCAACGCTGTGAAGACATGAATTTAGCACTGAACTAGGAGAAATGTCACTTTATGGTCCTAGAAGGCTTAGTTCTCAGTCATAAAATTTCTATCCAGGGAATCGAGGTTGATAAGGGCAAGAGGGAAATTTTTGAAAAACTTCCCCCACCTACAAACGTTAAAGCTATACAAAGTTTTATAGGCCACATAGGTTTTTATAGACGGTTTATTCAAAAATTTTCCATAATTTTTAAACCGTTAACCCACCTCCTAGAAAAAGAATCCCCCT
Organism: Platanthera zijinensis; assembly: GCA_039513925.1. Classification (NCBI taxonomy): domain Eukaryota; kingdom Viridiplantae; phylum Streptophyta; class Magnoliopsida; order Asparagales; family Orchidaceae; genus Platanthera; species Platanthera zijinensis. Next base: position 78,527,438 of record CM077081.1, read on the forward strand.
TTACTTTTGATAGCGAATGCTTATTAACATTCAATTTTATAAAAAAAACATATCAATTCTATTATTCTAGTAACATCAGATTGGTCCTTTACTTTTGAAATAATGTGTGATGCGAGCGATTATGCAGTAGGAGCTGTATTAGGAAAGTGCGTAAACAAGTATTTTCATTATATTTATTACGCTAGTAAAATGCTCACATCTACACATGTCAATTACACCACTACAGAAGAGGAATTGCTGGCAATTGTATTCGCTTTTGATAAGTTTCAATCATATATAATGCTATCTAAAGTTATAGTTTTTTACTGATCATTCTGCTTTAAAATATCTATTACGTAAAGCAGATGTCAAACCCTGTCTACTATGCTGTATTCTCCTCCTACAAGAATTCGACTTGGAGTTCTGAGATAAAAAGGTGCAGAGAACTTGGCGGCCGATCACCTTTCTCGATTAGAGAATACTGCTATAGATACGCTAGTGGAGGCCGACATCGAGGAAAAATTCCCTGAAAAATGTCTCCTTGCCATAGAAACGGTAACGAATTCCTCTACTCCTTGGTTTGCAGACATGGCCAATTATTTAGTGGCCCGAGTCATTCCAAATTTTTTTTTCAAGTCAGCAAAAGAAGAAATTCTTTTCTGACCTGAAAATTTTTTTTGGGCTGACCCATTTTTATTCAGAGTCTGTGCAGATCAAGTGATTAGAAGATGTATTTCAGGCTAGGAAGGTGTCAAAATCTTACGGCACTGCCACGAAAGACAAACCGGCAGACATTATCAAGCAAACCGGACTGCATGAAAGGTGCTTGAAATGCGCTTCTTTTGGCCAACTATATTCAAAGATGCTCAAAAATTGGTTAGAACTTGCAATAGCTGCCAACAGTCAGGTAATATTTCTCGTCGGGACGAAATGCCCCAAAACTTATTTATAGAATGTAAAATATTCGATCTATGGGGAATAGATTTTATAGGCCCTCTACCTCCTTCTTATGAAAATCATTTTATTTTAGTAGTGGTTGACTATGTTACAAGGTGGGTAGAAGCTCAAGATCTGCACACCAATGACGCGAGAGTTGTCATATAATTTTTGAAAAAATTATTTTGTCATTTTGGCACACCTCGTGCTATTGTAAGTGATCGCGAGACGCATTTTTGTAATACCCAGTTAGCTAAAATTTTAGCTAAATATGGAGTCACTCACAAACTCATCACCGCTTATCACCCACAAACGAGCAGCCAAGTGGAGGTAGTTAATAGGGAACTGAAGCGTAGTCTTGAGAAAATAGTAACCATCAATTGAAAAGATTGGTTTCTTAAGCTTGATGATGCACTTTTGGCTTTTTGCACAACATACAAAATAGCTCTCGGTTGTACGCCTTATCATTTAGTATTTAAAAAAGCGTGTCATCTTTCGAGAGAATTAGAACATCGTGCATACTGGGCGCTAAATTTTTCAAACTTAGATATAAACTTAGTCGTCGAACAAAAAAAATGGTTTGGTCATATGAAACTATTCTTATTTCTCACCCCAAACTAGGCTCTTTTAAAGTTAACGGGCACCACTTAAAATTTATCTGGCGGGAGACTCTCAAAATAAACATATAGAATCCCACATCCTTCGTAACATATAAATAATCCACTAAATAAGTCAAGCTATGTAACAAATAAATAAAGCGCATATGATAGGTACCCCATAGTTATCTGCTTAATCTATTTTGTTTTACTAAATATGCTGGTTTTTGCTTACGGCTTCCCCGATCTCTAATCAGGAAAGCCTCTTTATCTTCTTGTCCTTTAAAAGTTTTGAATATAGTTTCTTTTTTCTTCCTACTTTTGCACAACATAAGTATGGAGGTGTATTTCCTTGTTGTCATACGTATAAATAGTTTCCAAAATCATTTTTTACAATCCTGTTTATATACTCAATGTTTTCCCTTTAATGCTCATCTATATATTTACTTAGAAATACAAAACATCCACATAAAAATATATAATTTTGCTTGATCAATCATCAAAAAATAAATTTAAAACCCCTACTTCATTTGTCTCTTTTCCAAAACCAAAAACATAATTTCTGAGTTGATATATAAATAGTTATCTAATTTTTCAATTTGCTAGTCATTTATTTATCATAAATAGATATATCTAAATATCCTGGGTTAAGTTTTAAAGAATATCTTGTGTATTAAATTTAAATTTAGAAGATTTGTTTTGACCACTACTTCTGGTTTACGATAAATAGAAGAATGTGTATTATGTTAGCTAAACATTTGTAGACTATAATTATCTTAACATCAATCTTATTGAAATATAGGAATTTTCAAGCTATTACAGTGGCTCTCAAAAAATTTTTATCGAAATTCGAATATTATTTTTAAACCCCCTACCTATTTACTTTTTGCTTGGTATGTTTTCTTACGCAAGCAAGCATCTAGAAGTAAGTACTCATAGAAAAGAAAAGATCTTATGTCAATGGTAATAAGATTTTGTTCTTTAAACATAGACATCCAACAATTATTAAAAGACTATATGAAATGGAGTATATGCTCCTAAACATATACATTGAATTAAAATAAAATAAAAATATGCTATGTTTTTTTGTCCTTCGAAAATATTTTCCTAAGTAGTTGTAACAAAGAAAGAATAAGTTGAGAGGATAAAATTCATCACCTCGTACATCATTACCTGCTTTATAAGCAAACACCAAGTTTGTATCCCGTAAAACCACTACAACTTGATCTATATTTGCTTAAAATTTTGAGAGAGCGTATTTAATAGGTTGTTTATTTTTCATCATATCTCTGTTAAAGTACGATTTTTATAATTCCAATCTAACTTGTTACTAATGATTGCAATGTTGCTTATTATTTGGTTTTCTCAAGAAGTTTTATAGCGACGAATATTTATTTTTGGCTAAATCATTTGCATAATGCAGGACTTAATGCTTTATACTGCAGATCTTTATGCCTATTTTCCCTTGATTTAATAATTGATAATGGAATTAGAAAATTTATAACTGTTTGTATAATCAACTCATACTTTTGCTCTGGAATAGCAAAGCTTAAGTAGGAGGGTATTTGATGAGTAGCAATATATATGTATAGTATATTTTTATTTTGTTTTAATAATAAATGTAAATATATTATATAAATACCTAAATAAATTGTTTCTTTTTAATTTTTTTAGTTATAACTTAATAATTATTTGCACCTTATAGGTATTTCTAGACATTTTGGGCTTTCGGGAAAATTTACTAAGTCACGCTCCTAGGTCACGTCCGTGACCTAGGGCGTGTAACTTTAAAACAACAATTCCAATGTTTCAGGAAATTTCGGCCAGCAAACTGAAGTCATGCCACTTACATGCCCATGAAACGCCCGTATACTAGCTGTCACGCCCGTGACATCAGCCCTGACCCAGCAAAAAACCAACTATCGTGCCAACTAGAAGCCAAGCTACAACGCCATGCATACACGCCTAGATTATACTCCCGTGTCCCTCAAGTCATGCTTGTATATTTTCAATCCAATCCAGAAATCATCTGAAATTCTATCCAGATCTGCCACGTTAGCGTCATGCCCTAGGTGGGCATGCACCTCAAAATTTTCGTCTATAAAAGGAGGGCCAAGGCAGATGTTTAGGGATAACTTGTAGAGTTCAAACTAGTTTTATATAGTATTTATAAGTAGCTTTTGAGTGATATTTTCCTAACTCCAGTTTAGGTTTCCTAGTTGTAATACTTTTTTAAGTAATAAAATTTCAGCTTTCAATAAATTTTCATCCCTTATTACTTTTAACTTAGCTTTAATATTTTGTTGAGAAAGGGTGTGTGTGAAAGTACTTTTCTTTTTATACCACCCAAATCTCGGATAAGAGGCTAATAACTTTTTAGCGCTTTATTAAGATGGTTGGGACAAATATTATTTCTGCACCTTTATAAGTCTTTTAATTTTATTACTACCACCCCAATCCCGATTGGAGGCTAAGAACTTTTTAGCACTAATCAAGAAATGTTGGGAAAGATATTATTTCTACACTTTTATATGTCCTTTTTCTTTTGTAGTACCATCCCTATCCCATTGAGAGGCTAAGAACTTCTTAGCAATCGATTGAGATGAGCTTTGGGAAGGATATTATTTCTACATATTAAAAATCCTATGTTCTAAATTAAAAAAATTAAGATTTACTCGAAAATTGATCATTATCAGGTAAAGAGAAACAACGCCTCATTCTCGAAAGAGATGAATGTAAGTCTCTCGGGTTGAACCTTTGAACACTAGTAGGAGGTCAGTAGTAGGGTTCACAACATAGAGCGTGCATTAAAGTATTTTTGATTAAAAACAAACGTTCGATCAAAATACGTAATCACAGGTAGATGTATCGTATATAGAGGAGCACTCATGTTTTTTGAACCTCCACAGTCAAGCATTTTAATAAAGTAAAGTAGAGTTTTTTTTCTTTTTTAAAAATTATTTCCCAAATTAATTCAAAATCGAGGGCTCTCTACCTCATCTATTTTCAAAAAACCCTAAGTATTACTTGTATTTTAATTTCTAAAAAATCTCCAACTCCTTTTTATATAAAACAATAGTTTCAATCCTTAAAGTAGAGTACTCGACACAGATCCGTGGAAAAATACGACCTTGATATTTTAAAATAATATACTATTAGACGATATATACGCTTGACTTGATAGAAAGTATATAAGTGAAAAGAGATAGATTACGCAGAACGTCTAATTTATAAATCCAATTTACTTTTTAATTTAAAACTATCTCACATTTTACTTATCAGACTTCATCTTCCTCACCATTGCTGTCGGGAAAAAGCTTGAAGTTGACCAGCAAAACTAAAAGTTCAGTTAGTTGTAGCATTTTCTTTCTATAGTAAGTTCAGAAACACTTCTGATAAAGAAAGAAAGGAGAGCCTTCAGTATTCTACAAATTCATTAACTATTTGAAGACTCAAGACCTAGCAGATATTCAGTCTTCTACAGTAAGTTCAGAAATAGTTTTCTGAGATACTACCAACAGAGGCAGCTATTTATTGAAGAACATTTTTCTGCTACTGTGAAGATAGTTAGAGCTGAGATAACTCAGCTCTAGTAGCAGAAACCAAAATTTCTTTGTGTCAAATTAATTAAAACCACTGTATTTCTATAATATCCTTTTGGATCTAGGATGTAGGGCTCTTGAGCTTGAGGTAGGGTAGATTTGCCGGAGTTGTAGGTGATTTAAACTCTCTAAGAGTAGGATCCAGTTTGGATCTAAGGTAGGGCTCTTGAGCCTGAGGTAGGAGAGTCATTCTCTCTGAGTTGTAGGGCACTTATACCTGAGTTGTAGGATCCTTTGGATCTGAGGTAGGGCTTTTGTGCTTGAGCTGTACGAGAGTCCTTCTCTCTGAGGTAGATCATTTATGGATCTGAGGTAGGGATATCCTCCCAGCTTGAGTGGTAGGGCCTTTGTCTTGAGGTAGGTGATCATTTGATCACTGAGTTATAGGGCTAAGTGCCTGAGCTATAAGTCCTGGAGGGGACTAAGAGATCATGAGGGATCTGAGCTATAAGCTCTTTGAGTTGAGTTTTGGAGAAGTGTCTTCTCTAACAAGAAGTTAGAAAGGTGGGAGGAAAGTGGACGTACTCATAATCTGGGGAACCACTATATATTTTGTGTGTACTTTTTTTTTCTGTTATTTCTTTATTGCAGGTTATTGAAAGTAGATTACTACTTAAACACTAAGCAGTTCAAGAAAAAAATAAAAGAAAGTCACAAGAGACTTAGAAACCTATTCACCCCCCCCTCTAGGTTGCTAACTACCTTGAAAACAAAGACTTTCAAGTGGTATCATGAGGAGGTTGCTTAAGAAGGACCTAACAGTCAGAGTAGATCCCAAAGGGTAGCTACAGTTATGTACTTATGGGTTCTGGAGAGAGCCATGAGGAGTTAGGTTCCATGAAACTCCCCATCTGTAAAAAGGAGAATTTTGGAATCTAGAAAGAGAGGGTCAGGCTATTTATGGAAGCCTATAACCCTAGGATCTTTATGATAGTAAAGGAGGGACCCTTCATACCTATGAAGATCCTTATTCTAGATGCCATTGTCCAAACACCTAAGAAATACTCAGAGATGACAAAGGATGAAGTCATCTTAGCTATACTAGGCAATAGGGCACAAAACATTATGTTAGCCATAGATGACTCATACTTTTAGAACTTAGTCCACTGCCAGACCTCCAAAGAGATGTGAGAGACCCTTGTGGTCTACATGGAGGGTACTGAAGAGGTAAGAGATGATAGAAAGTCCGTGCTCAACCAGGAGTATGAGGCTTTCATACAATCCATGAAAGAGAACATAGCTACTTGCTATGAAAGATTTTTCAGGATCATAAATGAACTGAGGACCTATGGGAGGGTCTTTAATCATTATGAGATTAATGACAAGTTCCTGTGAAGAATATTTTTTTCTCCTGTGAAGATAGTTAGAGCTGATATAACTCAGCTCTAGTAGCAGACACAGAAAAATTTCACTATGTAAAATTAATTAAAACCACTGTATTTCTTCTGGATCCTTTTGGATCTGGGCTGTGGGGATCTTAAGCCTAAGGTAGGGCAGATTTGCTTGAGCTATAGGATAGTTAAACTCTCTGAGTGTAGGATCCAGTTTGAATCTGAGGTAGGGATCTTGAGCCTGAGGTAAAATAGTCATTCTCTCTGAGTTGTAAGGCACTTGTGCCTGAGTTGTAGGATCCTTTGGATCTGAGGTTGGGCCTTTATTCCTGAGCTGTAGGAGAGTCATTCTCTCTAAGGTAGATCCTTTGTGGATCTGAGGTAGGGATATCCTCCCAGCCTGAGTGGTAGGGCCTTTGTCCTGAGGTAGGTGATCATTTGAATACTTAGTTGTAGGGCTAAGTGCTTGAGCTGTAAGTCTTGGAGGAGACTAAGAGATCCTGAGGGATCTGAGGTGTAAGCTCTTTAAGCTGAGTTTTGGAGAAGTGCCTTGTCTAACTAGAAGTTAGAAAGGTGAGAGGAGAGTGGATGTAACCATAATTTTGGGAACCACTATATATTTTATATGTGCCTTTTGTTGTGTTGTTTCTTTATTGTAGATTTTGAAAGCAGATAACTACTAAAACATTAAGCACTTCAAGAAAAAAAATAAAAGAAAGTCACAAGAGAATTAGAAACCTATTCACCCCCCACTAGGTTTCTACCTACCTTAAAAACAAAGACTTTCACATACTAATTTATACGCTAAGGGTAAAGGTTTTATGCGGGGTATTTATGACATGGAATGCTATACATGCTAAATGATGGAATTTACACAGGTGCAATACACACACTCGATTATTTACACACAGACCTTTAGTTCCCCCATTTGGAGTTAGCTAAACTCTCAGGTACCTCTCGTAGTGGCAAATGTAGTTAGTGGATTGGGCCTCCCCACTCCTAGGTCAGTATTCACATTACCCAACCTAGACCATACGTACTACTCGGTACACCCACAATCAGATGCTACGGAGTCTCTTGTACTAGTGCTAGTAAAACCATCAGTCTTTTATGGGCCAAGTGAACACTTACACTAGCCGAGTCAATGTATCGATATTAGTGTGAATTACTGTCCAATAATGAGGACCCACCACTTAATGCACATGCACACATATTATAATAGCTCCTGAGCCATCGACTATTCAAACTTAAACCATCTTTCTATCAAAAACCAAGCCCACCGCTCAACATGACTTAGTCATGTCAAGTATTGCTTCTACATGTCCAATATCGCCCATTCCTCCAACGTTCCCCATTCAAAGTATTGCCACACCTCTCCCCCATTCTAGATTCTTCAATAAGCATATCTATTGAAGGATGTGGTAGGAATATGGCACATATCTCCTCCTTTCTAATTCTACTACACTAGTAATCAAACTAGTTGACTAGAGAACATACCTCTTGTGTTGATGCCAACGATACAACATATCACTTGACACTTGACTGATCCATTGATCCACTTGAGCTAGCTACTATCATTGATCCACATGGATGTTCCTCTTCTCCTTATAACAGTAGTAATGACCTCACAATAGCAGCAATGATGATCTTTGATCCACTGTAGCAGCTGCTGGACTTGCTCCCATACAACAAGAGCATTTGTACTTGCCCCCATTAATATGAGCATCTATTATCTTCTCTTTACTAGACAGTTGAGTCCATCTTAGTATTGATACCACTTGATATCACTTGAATGACTTATCTACCTGTAAGAAGAGTAAATTCTACAATAATAACAACACAAGAAGCAATTGAAGCTATACCAAGTTCAACATACCCAGCTCAAACTTGTAGGAGTTGAACTTTGCTTCATGTGGTGGCTTAGTGAAATTGATACCTAATCTTAATGTCTGTATGGAAAAACTTAAGACTGATATCTTCACACTCCACATACTCCCTAATTAAATGATACCTAATCTTAATGTGCGTAGTCCTGCTATAAGAGACAGGATTCCTAGAAATTGAGATTGCGCTAGTAGAATCAAGTTCTACTTAATTGGAGATTGTAGTCCTGGAGCTGATATTGGATCCATAACAATTGTGCACAACAGCTACCTACTGAGATGTATTCTGACTCAATTATTGAGATTACAACACTGGTCTGCTTCTTGCGGCTTCAAGACACTTGTCTTCCTCCCAAGAACTGACAGTGCCTGAAGTGCTCTTCCTATCCTCTTTGCAGTCTGCAAAAACTGCATTTGAATAGCCTGTTAGGTTAAAATCCCTATTTCTAGGGTATCATAGGCCAAGACCTGGTGTTCCCTTAAGATACCCCAAAATCCTCTTAGCGGTAGAGTAGTGACATTCTTTAGGACTAGACTAATACCTAGCACATACATATGTAGCATACATGATGTCTGGCCTACTTGTAGTAAGATATAGAAGGGAGCCAATTATCTCTCTATACAAAATTTCATCAACAGGTTTCCTTGCCTCATATTTGCCTATAGGAATAATTGATCCCATGGGAGTTTTCATGGTGGAGGCCTTCTTCATACCTAACTTTTTGATCAACTCCCCAGTAAACTTAGACTGGGATATGGACAAGCCATCATCAGTTTATCTTACTTTGAGTCCTAAGAAAAACTTTAGTTCACTCATACTGCTCATCTCAAACTTCCCTTGCATAAGTTTGGCAAAATTCCTGCAAAGATTGTCATCAGTAGATCCAAAGATAATGTCATCTACATATATCTGGATTAGGATGATCTTACCCTTAGATTCCCTTAAGAATAGGGTCTTGCCTATCTTCCCCCATGAGAATTTGTTCTCAATAAGGAAGCTAGACAATGTCTCATAACATGCTCAAGGGGCTTGCTTCAGACCATATAAAGCTTTTCTAAGTCTATAAATAAATTCAGGTGAGTTAGAATCAACAAAACTTGGAGGTTACTCAGTAAAGACTTCTTCCTTTAAGTCAACATTCAGGAAGGCTGACTTCACATCCATCTAGTAGACTATAAATCCTTTGAATGCAACATATGCAAAGAAGAGTCTGAAGACTTCTAGTCTTTCTACAGGGGCAAATGTTTGATCAAAATCAATACCTTTTTCTTATTTGTACCCCTTAGCTACTAGCCTAGCCTTGTTCTTGATTATAATGCCATTTTCATCAAGTTTATTCCTATAAATCCACTTGACTCTAATGACATTATGTATTTATAGTCTAGGAACCTGCTTCCAGACGTTGTATCACTTAAATTTGTTCAATTCCTCTTGCATAGCTCCAATCCAAAACTTATCTTTGTTGACCTCTTCAAATCTCTTGTGCTCAACCTGTGATAGGAAATATGCATATATAGTTGTATTAAGGCTGTTGCTTCTTGTCACCACTCTGTGGCTTGCATCATCAATTATCTGGTGTCTTGAATGATCTTTTAGATGCCTGATAGCTGAAGGAAATCTTCTTTCAGCATCAGCTTCAGGGGCAGCTTCTTGTTGATCTTCATCCACTTCAAGTGTGCCTTAAACTTCATCTGGAATATCCACTCCATCTTGGATTTCTGGAGAAACTTCTTATATGTTTAGCTTATCTATTATCAGCTCTGTACCTGTACTACTAGAAGAGGAGTTTGGCAACTCACTATTAATCATGGTAGACTCATCAAAGACTACATGCACAGACTCTTCTACAACTTGGCTTTTCAAGTTGAAGATCCTTTAGGTTTTTCTATAATTATTATACAAAACAAAAATCCCATCAAAGGACTTGAAAACAAACTTAGACACATAGGACTTACAATTATGAAGCACATAACAGTTGCTACCAAAGATCCTGAGATAGCCCCGGTTTTATTTTCTGCCCTTCAAGATCTCATAGGGAGTCTTTTTGTGGCTCTTCATGATAGAGGCTCTATTAAGGACATGACATATAGTATTCACTGCCTCAACCCAAGAATATTCTGGGAGAGATATGTACCTCAATAAGGTCATTCCAGCCTCTATGAGAGTATTTTTTTCTCTCAATAATACCATTTTGCTTGGGTGTTCTTAGAGAAGAAAATTTCTGAAGAACCCCTAGCTCCTCATAAAACTTTGTCATGCTATCAGACTAGAATTCAGTTCCATGGTCACTTCTGACTTTGACCATAGTACTATCAAACTCATTCTGAATTTGCTTGACAAACTTCATGAAGACATCAAGGGTTTCATTCTTTTTCTTATGAAAGAATACCCAAGTAAACTTAGAATAGTCATCAACCACCACAAGGGTGTAGACCTTCTTACCTAGACTATGAATTGGCATAGGACCAAACAAGTCCATATGCAAAAGGTATAAGCACTTCACGGAGTATTTAGTCTTAATGCCCTTAAAGATAGCCTTGGTCTGGTTGCCCTTTTGGCATGTTGAGCACAACCTTTTCTTGGTGTATTTCATCTTAGGACCATTCCTAACTAGCTCTTTACTAAAGAGCTTGCGAATTATCTTGTAATTTAAATGAGCTAGTCAATTGTGTCATTGCACGTAATAAGAAACTTTCCCATTTTCTACTAGATAAATAGGAGAGTCTGTATCTAGATAAAAGAAATTTAAGCAATAAATATTTCCACTCATAGTGACTATCAAGATGACCTCTTTATCACTTGACCTCTTAATCTGGCAGTCATACTTGTGAAATACAATGATATAGCCATGATCAGAGAGTTGGCTTATGCTTATAAGGTTGTGTTGCAACCCTTCAACATAAGCCACCTTTGAGATGGTGACTACGTCATTGGTAATCTTACCATAGCCTCTTGTCACTCCTCTATCTGAACCACCAAAGATAACTTTGGGTCCATCTTTCACTAGAGTGTACTCCTTTAAGTTACACCTTGTCCCAGTCATGTGCATAGAATAAACACTGTCCAAATACTATATAGGGGTATGAGCACTTGGACTAACTTGCATTGCATAATTTATTTTACCTTAGGACCCCAATATCTATTGGGTCCTAGGTGCATGTTTGTCTGAAAATGCACTTGTCTACCAATAGCTTTTCTGACTGGTGGACTAACACTATCTCTTGGCATAGTTGTATTGTGCTAGCAATATAAGGCAAAATACCACACCTTGCCACAACACCAACACTCATGTATATTATACCTTCTCTTCTAAGCAGGTCCTGTAGTTTGCTTAACAACTGACTGAATAGAAGGAAGAGGTGCATCAGCCTTTTTCAAATTCCTTTCAACATGGATCTGACTGAAGGTAAGTATTTTAGTAGGTTTTCTTGGCTTGCTCTGAATTCTCTTAACAACAAGCTTCTTTGTAGATGACATGTTGTTTATAGCATCAGAGATAGCTAGCTCTGGCTTGATGATAGACTTGCCCTTGGTCTGGGTCTTTGTTGGATGGATTTGAGAGTTAGCTACTGCCTCTTTCAACAGATTTTCTTGGCTTGCTCTGAATGCTATTTAAAGAAGACTTCTTTGTAGATGACATGCTATTTATAGAATTAGAGATAGCTAGCTCTGGCTTGCTGAAAGACTTGCCCTTTGTCTACATCTTTGTTTGATGGCTTTGAGAGTTAGTTACTGCCTCTTTCTTGAGTGAATGGGCTGGTGCACCAAATACAAATGATCCATAATGGGCCTTTTGGATTTCCTCATGGGAAGCCTGAAAGGCACTCACTCCCCTATTTTACCTTCCACCATAGCTGTGAACCTTTTTGTTCATACTAATGGATCTACCAGTCATCCAATGACCATAGATGCTCTCTTGGTCATACCTATTTGAAGGTAACTAAACTTTCCTAAAAGGAATAAGAGGCTTGGAATCCAGAGGCTGAATAAGAGCTTTTCCCTTCCTTTTGGAAGGGGAAATATTAGTATTTCCCTTAAACCCCAACCCCATCATTCCCTTCTGAGAGGAGAAGGAGTTTATCAAGGGTAACATTGTATAGGGCTTAGAAAAACTAGCCACAATTCTCTTCTCCCTCTAGAGCTTCTCTTTAAGGTCCTTAATGAGACTATTCTTGGTCTTTATGGAGCCTCTCCTGATGAGATTCAAGACCATAAGTTGGCTAACTTCTCTGTCATTCTAATCCAACAAAGATGATGTCTCAGCATGCTGGGAAGCAGCTAGTTGTAGAGAGACAATCTCCACATCTTGCTTTTTAGACAACTTCTCGCTCTTCTTAAAGGAATCCATAAGTTATCCATACTTGTTAATCAATTGATTGACATCTCTTTTTGATTCAGAATCATCTTCACCACTAGATGAAGAAGCATTTGTACAGGGACTAGTCTTAAATCCAGACTCAGAAGAAGAACTAGATAGAGAATATACCTTGTTTTGACCAAGTTGATCCTGGATGTATTCCTCATCAGTCATTGACATCAGCCCATAGCAGCTGTAGGCATCTTCTTCATCCTCGTCCTAGTCTGAGTCACTATCTGAATGTGATAGAGGGGACTTGATGCCTATCCTGGTGATGACTAGTTTTAGTCATCCTTTTTTGGGGTAATTAAGTAGTTAAAATCCTTAAGTTTTATTATAATTTTGTGTTTTGTATGCTTGTTATGATGTCATTTTATGTTTTGATATTAAAATCTATATATTCTTATTATATGTATTGTGTTACTATATATTATGTTATGTTTATGTTTATGTTTTATATGGTTATTATTTTTTTTTATGTTTTGTTAAATGTTTTGTTTAATGTCTTACTATTGTTATATTTAGTCTTATTAGAGTATATCATATTATGTAATGTTTAGTTTTATTTATTATTATTATGTAATATTTATAAATAATATTACGTGTCTAATATTTGTCTTGTTTTGTTTTATTTTATTTTGTAGGATTCAAGCCTTTGGTGGCCGACCCTTCTTTGGTGCATCCCTTCAACTACAAGCAGCCCGACCCCCTCTAATGCATGCTACCCGAGCCCCCCATGCAAGATATGGTGCAGCCCGAGCCTAGTGCATGCAGCCCGGCCTCCATTACAAGCCCAACCCGAGCCCTCAAACATGTCCAAGCCCACATTGAGCAGCTCACATGCAGCCCGGCCTCCCAGTTCATCCTACTCGAGCCCTACATGAAGCAGCTCACCTCTCTTGAGCAGCCCACTAATATCCCTTTAGCATGGGCGGCCACCTTTCACTCTCATGCATGCACTTTCCACCTAATTCACTCTCTCTCCATTTATTACTTGCATGAATATTCCCATACATATGGCCGGCCCCCTCCCTCTTTTTCCCCTTCTAAACACTTCAATTCATCCCCCTCCTATTTATTTTCACTTCCATTAAATCAAATACAATGCATCCATACCTTCTCTCTCCCCACATTTAATAAAGTGCATAAACCTTCTCCCCTTGATGTGGCCGGCCACCCCTTTGTCTCCCCCAAATCTAGAAGCTTCTCCATCTCTTATAAAAGGAGCCCATGGTCTCATGTTTTAGAAGTTGGCTTTTGGAAAGAGCAAGTGGAGAGTACAAGTCAAGAGGGCTTTTGTAATTTTATTTCCTAGTTGCCTAGTTGTAATTTCATTTTTGTTTAAGAGTTTTTAATATCATTTTGTTTAAGCATTGTGAACTTCTCTTTTTATTGTTATTAATGAAATTTTCTTCTCTTATTATTGTCGTTCTCTTTTTCAATATGGGGAGCTAATTTTCTTGTAGCATTCGATCGTGAGGATCCATGAAGTGAGATGAGAGTTTATTTTCTTTCTTAGTTTTATTTTTGTTATTTCATGTTCGATCCTTCTTTGATTTTTTTTGTGTCGACTCCGTATTTCCGGTATACGGTTGTAGACCTTGTTCTCATTTCATAGTAGTCGAGAGACTAATGATTTGAAAGACCACTCAAAGAAGGAAGGAGTTGCACGCAATCCTAGAGATAGGACGACGTAAATCCTCCAGATTGGAGTCAAATCCAATAGTGCGGATCACCTCGATAATCCAACTTTAGGCTTCTTTTGTTTGTAAAGAGATTTCGATCAAAGATTCTATAAGTTAGGAGACCTAATGCTCTAGCGAGATTTTGTCTCATTTTCGGATCCGTCACGGTCGAGTATTATTTGCAAAATTAAAACTATGTCTTTTTTTCTCTCTTATATCATTTCATGGTGATTCACTGATTGGGTGCTAGCTTTTTATTATTAGTTTTTCGTCAAAAAAATTATCTTTTATTTTACCTTTAAAAATTCTCAAATCCCAACAATTTTCCGGTAGGATAATAGTTCGAGCGTGAGTAACAGAAGTTGACAACCCCGTGTTTAAGTATGACCTTGGTACTACAATTCGACAGGTACACTTGCCTGTTCGGGTTTTGGCACACCAAGTTTTTGGCGCCGTTGGCGGGGATTTTCTTCGTCAATATTTTGATAACGCTTTCGCTATTACTTCTGTAAAAATAAAAAAAAATTATATTTTCTTTTATTATTATAATCAACTCATATCATCTTATTTCTACCCAACCTAAATTCTCTCGAAAAGGGTAAGGGGCTTTAAGCGCCACCATTTTACCTAGTACCTTGCGAACCCTTCACCGGGTAGCCCTTGGGAAGTTCGAGAGCCAATCCGTAAAAAATCTATTTTCAAAAAAATCCTTTCTTCTTTTTTTCTTTTTTTTCAAGTTTTCATTTCCATTCTCCTTCGTTTTCTTTTCTAGTGCATGACCCGCACGAATCCGTCGCTACTTGTTGATTTGGACCCAGAAATCGAACGCTCCTTTCAGAGACAACTACGATTCGGGGCTTCCACTTCTCAAACAGCGGTTGAGGATTCATATGGGGATTGTAATTTTAATTCTGTAATGGGAGACCCTAACCCAGGAATGGCTCAGCAAAGGACCATGTCCGATTATGCTCGACCCAACTTGGAAGGGACTGAATCAAGTATTGTTCGACCTGCGATTGCCAACAATAACTTCGAGCTTAAGCCTAGCATCATACAAATGGTGCAACAATATGTACAGTTCGACGGATTATAAGATGAAGATCCGAACTTGCATATTGCCAATTTTCTTGAAATATGTGACACCTTTAAAATTAATGGTGTTTCAGACGATGCTATAAGGCTAAGACTCTTCCCATTCTCCTTAAGAACTAAATCCAAACAATGGTTGAGTTCTCTTCCAAGAGGATCAATCACTACTTGGAACATTTTAACTGAAAAATTTCTCTCTCGGTACTTCCCCCCCCCCCTGCCAAAACTGCTAAGCTAAGAAATGATATAACTTCTTATTCTCAAATTGATTATGAGACCCTTTATGACACTTGGGAGAGGTTCAAAGAACTTTTGAGAAGATGACCACATCATGCTCTGCCTGTATGGTTACAGGTCCAGCCATTTTACAATGGGCTAAATCAAGAAACTAAGCAAATGATAGATGCCGCTTCCGCTGGTTCTTTGGACCGCAAAACTCCGGAAGCCGCTCTTGAGCTTATCGATGACATGGCGATGAACACTTATTAGTGGAATTTGTCTAGGTCTCGCCCATCTAAACCTGCAGGTATCTACGAAGTGGATTCGGTGACACAACTGGCGATGCAAGTGGAAATGCTGAACAAGAAGATTTCGGAGATGACTGCTGCCTCCGCTGCTAAGGTATATGAAAATGTTGCTGCTGCCGAGCAGGTGGATTATCTGGGGAACATACCCAGGCTTGCTCAAAATAATTCTGCAAACAATTTTTCTGCTTTTTCGAATTTTTCTTCTCCTCCTGGTTTTAATTCTTCTTCTAATTCTTATCACCCTGGATGGCGTAACCATCCTAATTTTTCTTGGAGTAATAATGCTAATGTCGTACGCCCACCGCACGATTTTACACCACCACCACCACAACAAAACCAAAACTTTCAATAACCTTCCCACTTGGAAGAGATCCTTTCTAAATATATAAGTTCGTACGAAGCCAATATTTGAAGTCTAACTGGGTCCGTGAAAAGTTTAGAAAATCAGGTCGGGCAACTCGCCAAGGCTTTTTCCGAGAGACCACCTGGAACTCTTCCCTCGAACACTGAACCTAACACAAGGGAGCACGCAAATGCGATTTCCCTTCGGAGCGGTAAGGTTGTTAACGAGCCCACCACAAGGGAAGAGCCAAAGGTGTTTGTTCCTCCTGCTTTGGAAACAATTATCCCTTTGGAAAATGAAAAATCTACTTTTGAAAAAGAAAAAGATATCTCTATTTTTTCTGATTTTGAAAAAGAAAAAGATGACGTTCAAAATGATGCTCCGGTTGTTGTAAAGGAATTTCCGCCACTTCCTTATCCGGCACGACTTAGGAAAGAAAAACTAGATAATCAATATCAATGCTTTCTTGAAATATTTAAACAAATTCATATTAATTTGCCATTTCACGAAGCGATTAGTCAAATGCCGAAGTATGCGAAATATCTTAAGGATTTATAAACGAACAAGAAGAAATTAGAAAATTTATCGCATGTAACGTTAAATGAAGAGTGCTCGGCGATCATTAAAAACTCAAATCTTCCAAAAAAAAAAATAAATGACCCGGGTAGTTTTTCAATTCCTTGTGTTTTTGGCCACCTTTTTGTAAAACATGCGTTAGCAGATCTTGGAGCAAGCATCAATTTGATGCCTTTTTCTTTATTCAAGAAGTTAGGATTGGGCACTCTAACCCTATAAAAAAGAGTATCCAGTTAGCTGATAGGTCAATTAAGTATCCGTTAGGTATCGTTGAGGATGTGTTAGTGAAGGTCGACAAATTCATCTTCCCAGTGGATTTTGTCATTCTCGATATTGAAGAGGGCATCGAGGTCCCTCTTATCCTTGGTCGTCCCTTCCTAGCCACCTCTCGTGCGGTCATCGATGTGTGTAATGGCAAACTTTTGCTTCGCGTGGGAGATGACGAGGTGACGTTTTCAATAAACCAATCAATGAAAAATTCTTTAAAAAATGACGATTCATGTTTTTTACTCGATGTTTTAAATGAAGACTCCTCTCTTTTTCTCTCAAATATTTCTTCCAATGATTTTTCTTCCTCTTTTTCTGATTTCTCTACAAATGTTTTTAAAGACACGGCTATGTCCGCACAAGCCAACTCTGCAAATGAACCAATATTTAGGAAAAAAAATTATGAAAATATTGTTTTTGAAAATGAAAAAGTTTTAAAGAACTCTTACGATGAACCACCCAACTTAGAGCTCAAACCCCTTCCCGAACATCTCAAATATGCCTTTCTTGAACAGAATTCTAAATTGCCCGTTATAATCTCGGCTTTGCTTTCTCAATCTGAAAACGATCAATTGATCGAACTACTACAAAAGCATCGCCGAGCTATAGCGTAGCAAATTTCTGATATTCCTGGCATTAGCCCTTCCTTTTGCACCCACAAAATATTCTTTGAAAATAACTCGAAGGGAGTAGTCCAACCTCAACGTTGACTTAATCCTAATATGAAAGAGGTTGTGAAGGGCGAGGTTCTTATGTTATTAGATGCGGGGATAATTTACCCTATTTCTGATAGCCAGTGGGTAAGTCCGGTCCAGGTTGTTCCTAAAAAGGGTGGGGTCACGGTAGTAACAAATGAAAATAACGATTTAATTCCAACTAGGACGGTAACGGGATGGAGGATGTGCATCGACTACCATAAATTGAATGATGTCACTCGTAAAGATCACTTCCCCCTCCCCTTTATCGATCAAATTTTAGAACGCTTATCCGGGCATAGTTTTTATTGTTTTCTCGACAGTCTTTCAGGATACTTCCAAATCTCTATCGTACCCGAAGTCAAAGAGAAGACAACATTCACTTGCCCCTTCGGAACTTTTGCTTATCGTAGAATGCCTTTCGTTTTATGCAACGCACCCGCTACTTTTCAGCGGTGTATGCTTGCTATTTTTGATAAGTACGTAGAAAATATTATGGAAGTTTTTATGGACGATTTTTCTGTTTTTGGCGACTCATTTAACTTATGTTTAGCGAATTTAGAAAAAGTTTTACAACGCTGCGAAGAGACCAATTTACTTTTAAATTGGGAAAAGTGCCACTTTATGGTACGTGAAGGCTTAGTCCTTGGCCACAAAATTTCTGCTAAAGGAATTGAAGTGGACAAGGCAAAAATTGAAATAATTGAGAAGTTACCGCCACCTACAATATTAAAGCGATTAGAAGTTTTTTAGGGCATGCGGGATTTTATCGAAGATTTAATAAAGACTTTTCAAAAATTACTAAGCCTCTCACTCACCTTCTCGAAAAAGACACTCCTTTCATTTTTGATGAATCTTGTCTTGCTGCGTTTGAATTAATTAAATCAAAACTTATAAATGCTCCTATTATGATCGCCCCAGTTTGGGATTTACCATTCGAAATAATGTGTGATGCGAGTAATCATGCGGTAGGTGCGGTTCTAGGACAACGAATTGCTAAGAACTTTCATCCGATTTTCTATGCTAGTAAAACTCTAACTTCTGCTCAAGAAAATTAAACCACGATGGAGAAAGAACTCTTAGCTATTATTTTTGGTTTTGACAAATTCCGACCGTACGTTACTCTTTCTAAAGTTATTGTTTTCACGGATCATTCCGCTTTGAAGTACCTCCTTTCTAAACCGGATGCCAAGCCGCGTCTTATTCGCTGGGTCCTCTTACTTCAAGAATTTGACTTGGAGATTCGGGATAAGAACGGAGCGGAAAACCTAGCGGCCGATAATCTTTCTCGTCTTGAAAATCCCACACTTGATATTTTAAATGAAAATTTTATTAATGACTCTTTTCCGGATGAGCTAATTTTAAACGTTTCTTCTTCAACCCCCTGGTTTGCCGATTTGGCCAATTATCTAGTGGCCCGCATCCTCCCAAAGGAATACTCATCTCAGCAAAAGAAGAAATTCTTTTCTGAGTTGAAGTATTACTTTTGGGAGGATCGATTTTTATTTCGCATTTGTGCAGATAAGGTGGTAAGAAGATGTGTTTCCCAGTAAGAGGGTCAACAAATTTTAAAACATGTTCATGAAGGTCTGACTGGCGGGCATTATCAAGCGAACCGCACCGCCCACAAAGTGCTTAGTGCTGGCTTTTACTGGCCAAGCATATTTAAATATGGACAAATCTTTGTGGGAGGATGTGATCAATGCCAGCGGACTGGAAATATCTCTAATAAAAATGAAATGGAACAAAACTATTTTCTCGAGTGCAAAGTTTTTGATTTGTGGGGCATAGACTCCGTCGTCCCATTCCCCTCAAGTTTAGGAAATAACTATATTTTAGTCGCCGTAGATTAGGTCTCTAAGTGGGCGGAGGCCCAAGCTTTACCAAGTAATGATTTCTCTAAGTAATTATTTTCTCGTTTTGGTTTTTCTCGAGCGATCGTTAGTGATAGGGGGAGCCACTTTTGTAACGCACAACTAACTAAGGTTTTAACTAAATATGGCATTACCCATAAATTATCCACCGCTTATCACCCCCAAACTAACGGTCAGGTCGAGGTAGTCAATCGAGAGTTAAAAAGAATTTTGGAAAAAACTGTTTCTACTTTTCGTAAGGACTGGTCCCTAAAATTAGACGATGCTCTTTGGGACTATCGGACAGTGTACAAGACCGCCATCAGTTGTACTCCTTTCCGATTAGTCTATGAAAAATCGTGTCATCTTCCGGTAGAAGTAAAACACCGTGCGTATTGGGCGTTGAAGTTTTTTAATTTCGATCCGCACTCGGTCGGCGAGCATAGAAAAAATCAGTTGAATGAACTCGATGAATGGAGAGCGTACGCTTACAAAAATAATAAAATTTATAAAGAACGCACGAAATTGTATCACGATAAGAACCTGTGCCATCCTAAAACGTTTAAACCGGGCGATCAGGTTCTTCTTTTTAATTCGCGTTTACGTCTCTTCCCTGGTAAACTAAAATCAAGATGGTCTGGACCGTTTACGGTCAAGGACGTTTTTTCTTATGGAACTGTGCTACTCTCACACCCGGATAAGGGTGAATTTAAAGTAAATGGGCATAGACTTAAATTATATTTTTCTAATGATTCTGTGACTCCCACAAAGGAGAATCTTATTCTGGACTCTTAAAATTTTTATTTTGTTATGGACATTTTTCTTTTGGACTTCTTATTATTATTATGGAACTTTTATTTGGATTGTTGTAATAAAGAACACTTTTGGGCACCTGCCCACAGACTCTATTTTCTGTTTTTATTTTGCTCTTCCTACCGGAGGCACATCAATTACAAGTTCGTGATCGCCGCTCTAACGTTGCTGATTTCAAAATGGATCAAGTCAAAACCTGCTAACGATCAAGTGCGCTAAAAAGCAAGCATGGGGAGCGACATCCGCCTTCATCTCACAAACCCGGGGAAGTCCTGTTTTTTTTTTATTTCATTTAATTTCTGCATTTTTCTCTTCTTCTCAGTCCCCTTCTCTTTTTTCTGTTTGTTTTCTTTATTGAGGGCAATGAAGAATTTAAGCATGGAGGAGGGTCTAGATTTCTTTATTTCTTCTTTTCATACAAAAAAAATGTGTTTTAAAATTAGTATAGTTATAGTATTGCTTTTTATTTTAACTGCATCAAAAACCTTAAAAAATTAGAAAAAACAATAATAATAAAAAAATTGTGCTAAAATCTATTTGAAAATCAAAATCGAAAATTATTTTCTATCTTTATTTTTATGTTTCTTTTAGTGATGTGTAGGCCCGTGCGGTTTTTGTAGTTCTATGTAGATTTCTTTGAAATGGTTTTCTACACTTATCATTTTAACATAGCTTAGTTTTACTATTTTCTTCTTCTAAAATATAGGCATCTGTCTTTTACGTTATAAGTTGGCAATTCGTAGTTATGTCTTTTTATTCGGTCAAGTTGCTTACGAATGGTTGCTAGGTAATATTAGCCCTTTTTCATTTGTGGGGTAGTCTTTCTTGGTGTCTAGAACTTGTCCTAAGCTACTCTCGAAGCATTTGCGTCATTTTTACGTACTTTAGAAATGATTTAGGCCACCATTTGACTAGTTTGAGCTTTTCTTGCCAACCAAAAACATTACCATTGCAAAACAATTTTTGGGTCTTTTCCATGTTTTCTTTATTTTTAGCTCCACCTTTCATTTCACTATTTTCAGCAAAGCCAAAATGCCTTTCCTATTTTTTCACACTAAAACTTTGAGCTTAAAAATTATTTTTGTGAAAGGGTTTTACCTTTGAAATGAATAGGAAATTTTCAAGCCTATTTTTGGAGCTTTCTTTTATGAAAGAATGTTATTATCAAAATGTTATAAAAAAAGGGAAAAAATCAATCAAAAAAACCAAAAAAAAAGAAGAAATGAAATTTATTTGTGGCCAAAAATTTATAAAAGAAAAAAAATTCATGGCCTTGTTTTGTAGTTTGAATTGGAGAAATGACTTGCTTGTCATTTCTCATTTTGTTATCATGTTTTTTTATATATTTTTGAGCTCAACATTGGTTTAGTGTGTCTTAGCCTTCATGTTTATCCTTATTCTCCTTTCCTAATTATTTACCTAAGCCAAGTCTTAACGCCTATTAGAAGTCCTATTGATCTTTAGAATGTAAATTTGCATAGTGGAGAAAGTGTGAACGAACAAGCCTATGGCCACCATCATTGATGGATTTCTTTGGAGGTTACCTTGAGGTGTTTTAGGGTTAATTTTTATCTAGCAACCTAGTAGTTCATTAATGCGCCGTTTATTTAGAACCTCTACTTTTGTTTTCCTTATTTTCATTTATCTTGGATGCCTTGTTTAAAGATTTAGAAATGTGTAAACTTTTCTTATGTTTTAATGAGATTTTTAGGGTTCCACTTTCGAGTTTTCTATTGTGCACTTCTCACCCCACTAGTTAATAACATGGAATTTAGGATAGTTTAATTTTTCATGTTTTGCTTTTCTTAACTATGGAACCTAAAATATAAAAAATATCTTTTGCTTTTTCCAAGTTCTTTATTTCTATTTGCTTGAGGGCAAGCAAATGTCTAAGCATGGGGTAGTTTGATGACTAGTTTTAGTCATCCTTTTTTGGGGTAATTAAGTAGTTAAAATCCTTAAGTTTTATTATAATTTTTTGTTTTGTATGCTTGTTATGATGTCATTTTATGTTTTGATATTAAAATCTATATAGTCTTATTACATGTATTATGTTACTATATATTATGTTATGTTTATGTTTTATATGATTGTTTTTTTTTTATGTTTTGTTAAATGTTTTGTTTAATGTCTTACTATTGTTATATTTAGTCTTATTAGAGTATATCATATTATGTGATGTTTAGTTTTATTTATTATTATTATGTAATATTTATAAATAATATTACGTGTCTAATGTTTGTCTTGTTTTGTTTTGTTTTATTTTGTAGGATTCAAGCCTTTTGTGCCCGGCCCTTCTTTGGTGCATCCCTTCAACTACAAGGAGCCCGGCCCCCTCTAATGCACGCTACTCGAGCCCCCATGCAAGATATGGTGCAGCCCGAGCCTAGTGCATGCAGCCCGGCCTCCATTACAAGCCCAACCCGAGCCCTCCAACATGTCCAAGCCCATATGGAGCAGCTCACATGTAGCCCGGCCTCCCATTTCATCCTACCCGAGCCCTACATGAAGCAACCCACCTCTCTTGAGCATCCCACTAATATCCCTTTAGCATGGCCGGCCACCTTTCACTCTCATGCATGCACTTTGCCACCTAATTCACTCTCTCTCCATTTATTACATGCATGAATATTCCCATGCATGTGGCCGGCCCCCTCCCTCTTTTGCCCCTTCTACACACTTCCATTCATCCCCCTCCTCTTTATTTTCACTTCTATTAAATCAAATACAATGCATCCATACCTTCTCTCTCCCCTCATTTAATAAAGTGCATGAACCTTCTCCCCTTGATGTGGCCGGCCACCCCTTTGTCTCCCCCTAATCTAGAAGCTTCTCCATCTCTTATAAAAGGAGCCCATGGTCTCATGTTTTAGAAGTTGGCTTTTGGAAAGAGCAAGTGGAGAGTACAAGTCAAGAGAGCTTTTGTAATTTTATTTCCTAGTTGCCTAGTTGTAATTTCATTTTTGTTTAAGAGTTTTTAATATCATTTTGTTTAAGCATTGTGAACTTCTCTTTTTATTGTTATTAATGAAATTTTCTTCTCTTATTATTGTCGTTCTCTTTTCCAATATGCGTAGCTAATTTTCTTGTAGCATTCGATCGTGAGGATCCATGAAGTGAGATGAGAGTTTATTTTCTTTCTTAGTTTTATTTTTGTTATTTCATGCTTGATCCTTCTTTGATTTATTTTGTGTCGACTCCATATTTCCGGTATACGGTAGTAGACCTTGTTCTAATTTCATAGTAGTCGAGAGACTCATGATTTGAAAGACCGCTCAAAGAAGGAAGGAGTTGCACGCAATCTTAGAGATAGGACGACGTAAATCCTCCGGATTGGAGTCAAATCTAATAGTGCGGATCACCTCGATAATGCAACTTTAGGCTTCTTTGGTTTGTAAAGAGATTTCGATCAAAGAGTCTATAAGTTAGGAGACCTAATGCTCTAGCGAGATTTTGTCTCATTTTCGGATCCGTCACGGTCGAGTATGATTTGCAAAATTAAAACTGTCTTTTTTTTCTCTCTTATATCATTTCATGGTGATTCACTGATCGGGTGCTAGCTTTTTATTATTAGTTTTTCGTCAAAAAAATTATCTTATATTTTACCTTTAAAAATTCTCAAATCCCAACAATTTTTCAGTAGGATAATAGTTCGAGCGTGAGTAGCAGTAATTGACAACCCCGTGTTTAAATACGACCTTGGTACTATAATTCGACAGGTACACTTTCCTGTTCGGGTTTTGGCCCACCACCTGGCAGCAGGATCGTCTTCAGTTTCTTCTTAAGCTCCTTCTTCAGCAGCAGCTTCAACCAGCCTAATTTAGGCTTCTTCTTCTTCTTCAGACTGATGAAGATGAGTCTATCCAACTCTTTTCCTTCTTTGCAATGAAGGACTTATCCTTCTTGCCCTTGTGTTGAAGAGCCTATTTCTCACCAGCCTTTTTTCTCTTCACTAGGCAGTCAACTATAACATGCCCTGGTTTGCTGTAATAATAGCAAACAACTTTAGATAAAATATGTTTATTAGGTTTTGAATCATACCTGTCAGCCTTGGAGTAATTCTTCCTTTGATGAGAAGAGGTGGAAGGTCATCTCTTTCACTGTTTCTTCTTCATCAGCTTCTGAAAATGCTTTGAGAAGGCAGCAAAGTCATCATAAAATATGTTGCAGTCAGATGTATCTGATTTTGAGCTATCTGAATCAGCTATCCTCCTTGGAGGAGAGGGAATCCTCTCCTTACTCTTCATAGTGCTGTCTGATCTAATGTCCAAAGTCTTTTCCATGGCCAAGGATTTGCTAGTGGCCTCCTCCTCTTTCCTAGCAACCAACTGCATCTCGTAAGAGAGCAGCATTCTAAAAAATGTATGGGGAGGAGTATCAGCTAGCTTGGCCACTTCTCTAATGACACAAATCTTAGTATCCCAGTCCTTATTGAGAGACCTTAGAAAGTTGTCATTAATCTCATAATGACTTAAGACCCTCCCATAGGTCCTCAGTTCATTTATTATCCTGAAAAATCTTTCATAGTAAGCAGCTATGTTCTCTTTCTATGACTGCCTGAAATCCTCATACTCATGGTTGAGCATGGACTTCCTGTCATCTCTTATCTCTTCAGTTCCCTCCATTAAGACTATATGAGTGTCCCACTTTTCCTTGGAGGTCTGGCAGTGGACTAGATTCAGAAAGGTTGAATCATCAATGACACTAACAATAATGTTCTGTGCCCTCTTTTCTAATGTAGCCAAGATGACTTCATCCTTTATCATCTCAGAATATTTCTTAGGTGTTTGGACATTGGCATCCAGAACTGATACCTTTGTAGGGATGAAAGGTCCCTCTTTGACTATCACAAAGATCCTTGGGTCATAAGCTTCCCTAAATAGCATGACCCTCTCTTTCCAGATTACAAAACTCTCTTTCCTATAGATGAGGAGTTTCATGGAACCTAGCTCCTTATGGTTCTCTCCAAAACCCATAAGTATAGAACTTGTTTCAGCTACCCATTGAAATCTACTCTGACTATTAGGTCCTTCTTGAGCAATCTCTCTCTCTCTGATACCACTTGAAAGTCTTTAATTTCAAGGTAGCTAAACACCTAGAGGGTGGTGAATAGGTTTCTTAGACTTTTATTATTATCTTTTGCTTAGTGTATTGTGAGTTAGTAGTTTTTTGCTTTCAAGAGAAAATATATAGAACACATACAAAATTTACAGTGGTTCCCTAGATTATAGGTACATCCACTTTTCCTCCCGCCTTTCTAAATTCTTATTAGACAAGGCACTTCTCCAAAAACTCATCTCCTTAGATCTTACACCACAAATCCCACAAGATCTCTCAATTTCCTCCAAGACTTACAACTCAGGTATAAAGCCTACCTCAGAGCAAACTTGATCGTACAACTCAGTGATCAACTGATCACCTACCTCAGACTTGAACCCATGTCCTACAACTCAGGCTATGGAGGATATTCCTACTTCAGAGAGAGTGACTCTCCTACATCTCAGGAATAAGGCCCTACCTTAGATCCAAATCTGGATCCTACCTCAGACCCCAATGTCCTACACTTAAAGAGAATGACTCTCCTACCTCCGGCAAAACTGCCATACCTCTGGCTCAAAAGCCCTACAGCTTAGATCCAAATAGGATCCTACCTCAGACCCAAAGTTCATACATTCAGATCCAAAACTGGATCTTACCTCAGGCAAATCTTCCCTACCTCAGGCACAAAAGCCCTACTCTTAGATCCACAACTGGATCCTATATAAAATGAAAGGGTTTGTTTGGAGTTGATTTGACACGGATAAATTTCTCTTTGTATTCTTCCTGAGCTGAGTTATCTCAGCCCTAACTTTCTTCATAGCAGCAAGAGTAATATCTTCAGTAAGTAGCTGCATGTGCTGGAAGAACCTTTGAAACTTGTTTCTGAACTTGCTGAATAAGACTGAATACTTGATAGTTCTTGAGTTCTTTAATCAGCTAACCTGGATCAGTAGAAACCTAAAGCACTGCGCTTTCTTATTTATCAGAACCTTATCTCAACTTGCTCTAGTAGAAGAACTTTGCTACAGCTAACTTGGAAGAACTTTTAGTTCAGCTGATTTAACTTCAAGCTCTGGCTCGGAAACAATGTCAAGGAAGATGAAGTTCAGCCACAACTTTATGAAATCAATAAAACCTTAAAAGTTCCAAGTTATTTAATTCCATATTGTCCCTTTTATCTTTCGCCAATTAATGGCTCGAAGAAGTAGAGGGCACCACCTGTGATTGCCAACTGCACCTTGCTTTAACAGAAGAAGACGTATAGTAGACCGCATGCACTATTTGTTGTGTTATGTAGCTTTCTCGCAACAAATCTGAACTCTATTGACTTTATTGACTTTGGATGGCATCAGCATTTGTGGGCATAGACAAATTTTCATATTTAACTTCAGGCGTTGAGTGCGTTGAGTGAATGGACTTCACTCAACGATTCTGGACTTAGTCAAATTATCTGCACCATCAGGCATTCAGTACGTTGAGTGAACTGGCTTCACTCAATGCCTCTAGACTTAGTCAATCTTTTATTCACTGCCAGGCATTGAGTGTGTTGAGTGAATTGGAATCACTCAATGCCCTTGGACTTAGCTGCAACTCTTTATATGTTAGGCATTGAGAGTGTTGAGTGTAGCTTCATCACTCAATGCTTTTATACTTAGCCGCTTCTCTGAAGTCTGTCAGCTTGCTGAGGCATTGTGTGAAGCTTCATCACTCAATGCATTTGTACTAAGCTACTGTATGGCTTCTTTCTTATTAGGCTTTGACTGCAGCATGACTCAATGCTTTTATTGTCTAGCTTTGAGTGAACTGGATTCACGCAACTCCTGTGGACTTAGCCGTAATTTTGTCTCTGCAACCTGTTGGGCTTTGACTTTCCTATCATTACTCAGCGCTTTTGCTATCTGGCATTGAGTGAACTGGCTTCACTCAACGCCTGTGTACTTAGCTGCTTTTTCAGCTTGCCAATACTGAAGCTTTGACAAACTCAATTATACTCGATGCCTTCTGATATATACATTGAGTGAACTGCCTTCACTAAACGCCTGTGGACTTAGCCACAAAATTGTTTTGCAGATTGCTAGGCTTTGACTATCCACACCTCACTCAGTGCTTTTTGGCATCAGGAGTTGAGTGAACTAGCTTCACTCAATGCCTGTGGACTTAGGTGATTTTCAGCCTTTCCAGCATCTTCCTTTGACTTCTGGCGTTGAGTGAACTTACTTCACTCAATGCCCGTGGAATTAGATAGATTTCTGTCTCTCCACTTCTCCACTTTGTGACCACCCGTCACAACCACTTAGAAAACTTATCTAAACTTGTTCCATGGAACATCCTGCACATGATAAGCTTGAACAACATCAAATATAACTAGGTTATTAGTGTTGATGGTGATGCCTCTTCAAATCAAGACTAGGGAAAATTGAGGGCAATATTCCCAGCAGTTAGCCCTACAACTCAGAGAGAAACACTCTCATACCTCAGGCACAAAGGACCTATCTCAAGCACATAGGCCCTATACTCAGATCCACACTTGGATCCTACCTCATCTATTATAAATCAGGCCTATAACTCAGATCCAAAAGGATCCTATAATAAAAAGAGTTTATTGTAGTTGATTTGACACCAGAGAAATTTCTCAGTGCTTGCCTCCTAATTAAGTTGAGTTTACCTCAGCCCTATCTTCTTCTTTGCAACTTATTTCTGATCTTGCTTAAGAAGACTGAAGATTTGACAGTTCTTGTGTTCTTCAATCAGCTAACCTAGACCTGTAGAAAACTGAAAGTTCTGCTCCTTCTTTATCAGAACCTTATCAAAACTTTCTATAACAGAAGAAATTGCTATAGCTAACTTGAAAGAACTTTTAGATCAGCTGATTTAACTTCAAGCTTCAAACTCGGCAACAATAGAGAGGAAGAGGAAGTTCAGCCGCAACTTTTTGAAAAGTTAAAGTTCCTTCAGTCCAGCTTGTCTCTTTTATCTTTTCCCGATTAATGGATCCAAGAAGCAGTAGGGACCACTTATGGTTATTAGTTGCACCTTGCTTTAATGGAAGAAGACGTACAGTAGACCTTCGATGCTATTTGTCATGTTCTATTGCATTCCTGCAACTAATTTGAACTCGGTTAACTTTTGTTGACTTTGGCTGACATCAGCATTTTTGGACTTAGCCAAATTCACATATTCAATCCAGGCGTTGAGTGCGTTCAGTGAATGGACTTCACCCAACGAATCTATACTTAGTCAAATTCTCTGCACCATCAGGCATTGAGTGCGTTGAGTGAACTGGCTTCACTAAACGCCTCTAGACTTGGCCAAATTCTTCTACACTGCCATGCATTGAGTGCGTTGGGTGAATCTTCATCACTCAACACCCATGGACTTAGTTGTATCTTTCTTTAACTGTTAGGCATTGAGAGCGTTGAGTGAGCCTTCATCACTCATTGCTTTTGTCCTTTGCCGCTTCTCTGATGTTTACAAGCTTATTAAGGTGTTGAGTGCATTGAGTGAGCTGTCCTCACTCAATGCATCTGGTCTTAGAAAAAGTTATTCGTCTATCTCTTTCCTTAGGCTTTGATTGATTGTTCCACTGTCGACGCCTTTCTCCTTTTGCATTGAGTGAGTTGTCCTCACACAACAATTCTGGACTTAGTAAAGTTTCTTGTTAGAAAATTCAACTTTTCGAGCTTGTCTCAACGCTGCTTGGGATATGGCGTTGAGTGAATTGACTTCATTTAATGTTTGTGGACTTAGTCGATTTTCCAGCTTGCAAATACTGAGGCTTTGACAGACTCATCTTTACTCGATGCTACTTGTTATTTGCCATTGCGTGAACTGCCTTCACTCAACGACTATGGACATAGTCGATTTTCTGTATTCCAAACTGGCGGGCTTTAGCAATCCTCCCTTTACTCAGCTATACTCGATTCATTTTGATATATGGCATTGAGTGAACTTCTTTCACTTAACGCTTATGGACTTAGCCGCAGAATTGCTTTGTAGACTACTAGGCTTTGACTGTCCACACCTTACTCAGTGATTTTTGGCATCTGGCATTGAGTGAACTGTCTTCACTCAATGCCTGTAGACATAGGCAATTTTTGGCCTTTCTAGCATCCTTCTTTGACATCTAGCATTGAGTGAACTTGCTTCACTCAATGCTTGGGTACTTAGATTTCTGTCTCCCCACTACTCTATCTTGTGACCACTTGTTACAACCACTTGGAATACCTATCCAAGAAATGGAATAAGGACCAACCTGCATGCATGAAGTTGAACATACATCAAATATAACTATGTGTATATCATTGACTTGTTTGACTTCTTCAAATCTGGGACATTGTGGGCAATGGACCCAACAACACAACCTGATAAGCATAAACCAACTCTATGATCTTGTCTATGTCATTACATTCCATAAGGATGTGTGCCAAATTGTTGGGTATTGTATCCACAATGGACCTGATTTAAAGAAGCCCCTGAACAAGCTAAGTTGAATTGAACTTGTATTTGACGATCTTCTATCAAGTTGTGCTTGCAGCTATTCCATGCTAAGTACACACAAATATCAGGGTGCAGTGGGTCAATATACACGGGTCTGCGCAACGTAATCCCTCATTGAGTAGTTCAGTGTGTTGACTCACGTGTGCTCTCTCTATTAGAGTGTACTTATTTTCAAGTACAGGGTCTAGGTAGATCAAGAGAAGAAGAAGGAGCAAAGATGGGTCAAAGACCAAGTCATCAAAGGAAGGAAGAGAGAATTCTTCTCTAAGTCAAAATCGACGGGAATCACTAAGTTATTCCCGCCGACTTCGACGGGAATCATGAGTGATTTTCGCCGACTTCGACGAGAATCAGTCTGCATTCCCATTGACTTATTCCGGCTGACAGGTTTCCAACAGGAATTCTGCCAAGGCAAAATCAACGGGAATCGTGAGTGATTCCCGCCGACATCGACGGGAATCACCAACGATTCCCACCGATTTTGCCTTAGGCAAATTTCCTGGTTCGCTGGACCGAACCAACATGTCGTGCGCTATTTCGATCGGGGCTAGGGCTTCTCCTTGTTAGTCCCACAACGGTCTTTAAGGTTGGCCTCTAGTATATATATACCCATATTGTGAACCTCTACAGTAACCATTTCACGCGAAATCAAAAGTAGTCGACGCCGTGCCTAGCCGATCGCGGAAACCGCTGATCGCCTGTAGCCGCTCGCAAGTTCGTCGCCGCCATTGATCTCAGTGCTCTTTGATCTTCCGATGATAGTACCGAGGCAAACCTAGCGTCTCACGCATCTCTCTTGAGATCTTTTGTCTCTCGATTCGTTGAACGAGACAAGTTCTCCATTCCAAATCGTTGGAGACGATTGATCCGACTGAGATCGTTGGTAGACCTTGCTTGCTTCGTCAAGAAGTTTGGATCTACAAAGTATCACCTCCGCAATCACTTACCGCGGCCGATCTTGAGAAGACCCATTCCAAGAGAGAACTCTGGTTTTTGACTCTTCGTATTTTTCGTGCAAGCTACAACGAACAAAGAAGGACATCGGAATCTCCAAAAGCTTTGATTGTATTTTCTTTTACATTCAATTTTTGCTTGTTGTAAAGGAATTTTCATTCCTTATTGTAAGGGTTGGGTGCAACCCGTGTTGGTGGAGTTGTGACTCCTTTGTTGGAAGGGTTCCTTCCGTAGTGTGAGGATTGGATTTCAATCCGTTTGGAGAAGTGACCGAGTCGTCCCTTGGTGGGAGATAGGTCGAAGGGGGAAAGTGGACGTACCCAAATCAGGGAACCACTATAATTCTTTGTGTATTTTCTGTGCTGTGTTTGTTAATTTGTGAAGGTAAATTTAATTCCGCAAAAGACTGCACGACACCTATTCCCCCCCCCCCCCATAGGTGGATTTAGTCGACACTAGAGACTTTCAAGTGGTATCAGAGGGAGGTAACTCATCAGTAAGGTTAACACCTTGAGTAAGATCCTATGCCGAGTGTCAAGAAGAAAGAAGATCTCGGGAATGGACAGACTCAAGTATTCAGGAAAGATCCCAGTATGCACCAAGCTGAACATTCCCACCTGGAAGGAAAGGATAAGGTTCTACAAGGAAGCAGTCGACCCCCGACTCTTCATGATAGTGGAGGAGGGACCTTATATCCCCACTAAGGCCTCCACCATTGATCCGACCAAGATGGTGCCCAAGAAGCTCTCCGAAATTGATAAGGATGAGATGGTGCTTGTCGGACTAGATAAGAAAGCTCAAAACATTCTAGTGAGTGCCGTCGATGATTCAATGATGCAGAATTTCAGCAACTACAGGACTGCCAAGGACATCTGGCACTACCTGATCATTCTGATGGAAGGCATAGATGAAGTAAGGGATGATGAAAGATCCCTTCTGAACCAGAAGTATGAGGCCTTTAGACAAGGTCCCAAGGAAGAAATCGGAGTGACATTCGAGAACTTCCTGAAGATTGGCAATGCCCTGAAGGGTTATGGCAGAGTGTTCACCGATGGTGAACTAAATGACAAATTCCTTAGATCCCTTACTAAGGAATGAGACACTAAGATCTGCGTCATCAGAGAATTTGGCAAGCTGGCAGAAACTGATCCCCAGATTCTATTTGGAAAGCTAATGTCCTACGAGCTTCAG
The DNA here is from genome assembly GCA_039513925.1 of Platanthera zijinensis. Taxonomy (NCBI): domain Eukaryota; kingdom Viridiplantae; phylum Streptophyta; class Magnoliopsida; order Asparagales; family Orchidaceae; genus Platanthera; species Platanthera zijinensis. The sequence goes on from CM077081.1 coordinate 78,559,653, forward strand.
CTGAACACCAGAAAAGCTGAAGAAGAAGCCGATAAGGCTGCAGCCAAAGAAAATACTGTGGCCCTGAAAGCTAATCACTCAAGGAAAGGCAAGGGTGCAGCCTCATCTCGCTCTTGGAGAAAGGCTGAGGAAGAAGACTCTGAGCCATGCTCATCCAGCTCAAAGCTATCTGAGGAAGAATTCTCCTTCATCACTCGAGAGTTCAAGAAGTTCCTCAAGTTGAGGAATCAGAGAAAAAAGGATGCCTCCTCCTCATGACATCAGAGGAATAATTACTCTTCTGATAGGTATGAGTCTAAACAGAACAAACATCGTTCTACTGACATTATCTGCTTTGGATGCAATAAGCCAGGTCACGTCATTACTAACTGCCACCAAAGCAAGAGAGATAAGGGGAAAGGAGAGGAGCACAAGTCCTCTAGAGATAAGAAGAAGGAGAGGAGCGACATTGCTAAAAAGCCAAAGATACTGAGTGAATCTGACTCTTCAGACTCCAGTGATGATAAGGAAGCCTACTTCAGGCTAATTGGTCGCTCTGTCTCAGATGGAGACTGTCCCCCATTTATTGGGAAGGTAAAAGATCGCACCTCCCTCTCTGACTCTGACTCTGACTCTGAGTCTAAGTCTCCTGAAGATGACCACGAGGACAGTCCATCTACCCGTGAGGCTGAACTCCTCGAAAAGTATGAGCTTCTGCTCAATACTTTCGAAGAGTGCTGAAAGAGGTTGAGGGCTCAGAAAAAGGAAGTCAAATTCCTTAAGGCTGAGGGTGTGTCCCTAAGAGAAGAGATAACTAGCTTAATTTCTCTCCGACAGGAATACCTGGACCTGACTTTTGAGCACTCAGATTCTATAAGGCTCCTTGACTAAAAATAGGAAGAAATCAACAAGCTGGAAGAACAGCTTGCGGTAGAAAGTAATATTATCAAAATCTTCTCTATGCCCAAGACCGTTCTTCCTCTGGTTGATGAATTCTCTGCTCAGGCTAAGGGGGCTGGCTTAGGGCATGTGGCTGTGCCTGGCAAATCATCCAGGAGAAATAGAAATCGGAGGAAAAATAAGGCAACTAAGAAGGCCTCTGCTGTAGAAAAGGGAAAGACACCACTCGGTCCTGTTTCATTCAGAAAGCCTGGCTTTCCTTGCAATGAGCAGGACTTTGAGTCAACCTATGGCCACTTATTCCGGCCCTCGGTTGAAAAGCCCAAGAGCCGATATGATGGTTGGAACTTCCCCCGCAACTACGGTGAGAGTGCCTTCAAGGCACCTTATGAGGAAATCCAAGTGGAGAATTATGGCCACTTATCTAGCGTCCATAATAGGAAGCAGGCACCAAAGGCCAAGCCTATCATACTGAAGGAACATGAAGTGAAGAAGTCGTGTGACTGCTGTCTTCATGATGACTCCACCTCTAGATCCAAGGCCCCGACTGGACCCACCGTTCCAAGGGTGAATCAGGAGCCTAGGAAACGGTACAACAGGTTTGACTGTTGGTGCTTTGGCAAAGTTGGTCACTTTGCCGTGGATTGCTAGTTTAATCCAAGATACAATGAGACTCCTTTTGTTAGCAATGCAAGGCCAACCACTCATAGGGTTAACCAACCGAGGGGGAGTGTTCTAACAAGGAATCTAGGACCCAAAGTAATCTTTGGAGGATCTGATCGAGGAGTCACCAGGGGTTATGGTATGATTTCCATCGGTACATTCTCTATCTCAAACGTGGCCTATTTTGAAGTGTTAAACCATAACCTGATCAGTGTAAGCCAGTTGTGTGATAAATGATACGACGTCAAGTTCTACAAGGAGAAGTGCTTGATAATATCGTGTGCCTCTTCGGAGACGGTATTAACTGACATTAGGAGCAGAAATATCTTTTGCTTAGATTTTCTTATCATAGACTCTTCTACCACCGTGTGCCTAGTAGCAAAAGGCAGTGCATCTCTCTGTGAACAATGACACAAGAGATTAGCACATATTAATTTCAAAACTATTAATATGTTGTTTTCCAAGAATTTTGTAAGGGATGCCCCTACTATTAAGTGCATCAAAGATAGCCCTTGTCCAGCATATAAGAAGGGCAAACAGACTCGGGCTACCTTTAAGGGCATTGCAGACAAAGACTCTTCCAGATGACTTTATCTTCTGCATATGGACTTGTTCGGTCCAGCGCAAGTTCATAGCATAGGAGGCAAATCGTATATGCTAGTGATTCTTAATGATAACTCTCGGTTTACGTGGGTGTTCTTCTTGAAACGAAAGTCAGATACGTTTGACATCTTCACTAATTTTGTCAAGCAGATTTAGAACGAACTTAACTGCTCCGTGGTCAAAATCAGAAGTGACCATGGAACAGAATTCGAGTCTGGAGCTATGATAGAATTCAATGAAGAACATGGTATCTTTCATGAGTTTTTCTCCCCGCATACTCCTCAGCAAAATAGAGTTGCGGAGAGGAGAAATATAACGCTCATTGAAGCATGTATGACAATGTTGAATGACGCTTCTCTTCCAGAGTACTTCTGGGCAGAGGCTGTTAATACGGCTTGTCATGTGCAGAACCGAGCATTGATCAACAAGAATCATCGTAATACGCCTTATGAGCTATTGAAAGGCAGGAAACCGACCATGTCTTATCTAAGTATTTTTGGCTGCAGATGCTATGTACTCAATAACGGGAAGTACCCACGTACTAAATTTGGTGAAAATGCTTCGAAGGCATCTTCATGGGCTATAGTAGCCATAGTCGGGCATATAGGGTTTTCAATAAGAAAACCCTAGTGGTAGAGGAGTCCATTAATGTTGTATTTGATGAAGGAAGCTTGCTTCACAGCAGTTCTTCCAGTGGCATTCTTGAAGATGCAGGTGCAAGGCTTAAATAGCTAAGTCTAGATGAGACTGCTAAAGATGAATCTCCCAAGTACGTCAAGGTCTCCACCTCAACGTAACCTGGAGAAGATGACGGTAAGGATGGAGAAATTCTCCCAGAAGAGGGAGGAGCCCGAGAAGCTATTAGAGCTCCAGATGCCAGACTCTTAGAGCTCCGACACGTGAGGGATCATCCCAGCGATCAGATCATAGGAGATCCTCATAACGGTGTCAGAACTCGCAGAGGTATAATTAATGAGATTTTGCACCCTTGTTTTCTATCACAGGTTGAGCCAAAGAAGTTCGACGAAGCTAACAAAGATGCGTCATAGATATTGGCCATGCAAGATGAACTGCATCAATTCGAAAGATGCAACGTCTGGACGCTGGTTCCCAGACCAAAGAAACAGAATGTGATCGGTACTAAGTGGATCTTCATAAACAAATTGGATGAACACGGTGTCATCATCAAGAACAAGGCCAGAGTGGTGGCTCAAGGTTACAGACAAGAGGAGGGGATTGACTCCGACCAAACCTTTGCACCTGTTGCAAGGCTCGAGGCGATCAGATTGTTCCTGGCGTATGCCTCTCACAAAGGATTCACTGTCTATCAGATGGACGTGAAATCTGCATTCTTAAATGGAAATTTGAAAGAGGAAGTATACGTCATGCAACCCCATGGTTTTGTTAATCCTACATTCCCTAATCATGTTTACTTTCTTAATGAAGCATTATACAGCTTAAAACAAGCTCCTCGAGCTTGGTATGAGACTCTGTCTAGTTTTCTTCTTGAGAACAAGTTCTCGAGAGGAAAAATAGATAAGACATTATTTCTTAAGGAAGTCAAAGGCAAGATTTTGCTGGTGCAAATCTATGTCGATGACATAATATTCGGCTAAACGGACAACAACCTGTGCAAGAAGATTTCTAAACTTATGCAAGGGAAGTTTGAAATGAACAGCATCGGTGAGCTGAAGTACTTCTTGGGACTTCAAGTAAAATAGTCTGAGGATGGAATTTTCTTTTCTCAGACGAAGTTCACAAATGAACTCCTCAAGAAATTTGGAATGGAGAATGCAACCTCTATGAGGACTCCAATGGGATTCACTGTGTCTTTGTACAAGGATGAGAAAGGGAAACCTTTTGATGAAACCAAATATAGAAGCATAATTGGATCTCTGCTCTACCATACTGCTAGTAGACCGGATATTTTGTTTTCCACATGCGTTTGTGCCAGATATCAGGTGAATACTAAGGAATCTCATTATGTCACTGCAGAGCGAATTCTTAGATACCTTAAAGGTACACCAAATCTTGGCTTGTGGTACCCAAGAAACAATGATGCCGAGCTGATAGGCTTTTCAGATGCTGATTTTGCAGGAAGCAGGGATGAGAGGAAAAGCACTTCGACGACGTGCCATTTCCTCGGAAGAAGGCTTATTTCGTGGAACAGTAAACAACCGAACTGTATCGCAACCTCTACGGCTGAATCTGATTACATCTCAGCAGGCAGCTGTTGCGCACAACTTCTATGGATCAGAAATCAACTCGAAGATTATGACTTGCAGTTCAGAGAAGTTCCTATATATTGTGACTCCTCGAGTGCTATAGCAATTGCGAACAATCCTGTGTCGCACATCAGAACAAAGCATATTGAAGTGCGCTACCACTTCATTCAGGAACATGTGGAAAACAAAGATATTTCTCTCTGCTATGTCCCCACGGATAAGCAGATTGCAGATATCTTCACAAATCCCCTAGACGAGGCCAAGTTCAGTCTCTTCAAAACTGAACTCGGCATGCTGAAGTACGAGGATTGAAGACTAAAGGGCTCAAGGCTCTTGGATCAAGGGGGAGCATCAGCGAGGAACTCAAGATCGGGCACGGATGCAAGAACTGAGGGGGAGCATTATGCTCCAAGTAAAGTCCCGGATTTGTAAAAGCCAAAAAGCCGGAGATTACCCTCTCGGCTAAGGTTAAGGTGGCTGCCAGTGTTAAGTATGCTCTCAAGAAAATGGTAATGAATTCACTCTCAACTGAATTTTCATTTTATGATTTTCATTCCCATCTGTTCTATTCACCTTTGCTTGTAGGGTTTAAACTTCTTCAAATAGGGGGAGATTGTTGTCTATTGTATCCACAATGCACCATATTTGAAGAAGCCCCTGAACAAGCTAAGTTGAATTGACAATGTATTTGACGATCTTCTATCAAGTTGTGCTTGCAGCTATACCATGCTAAGTACACATCAATGTCAGGGTATAGTGGGTCAATATACATGGTTCTGCGCAATGTAATCCCTCATTGAGTAGATATGTGTGTTGACTCACGTGTGCTCTCTCTATTGGAGTGTACTTATTTTCAAGTACAGGGTCTAGGTAGATCAAGAGCAGAAGAAAGAGCAAAGATGGTTCAAAGACCAAGTCATCAAAGGAAGGAAGAGAAAATTCTTCTCTAAGTCAAAATCGATGGGAATCACTAAGTTATTCTCGCCGACTACGACGAGAATCGTGAGTGATTCCCGCCGACTTCGACGAGAATAAGTCTGCATTCCCTCCGACTTCTTTCGGCTGACAGTTTTCACACAGGAATTCTGCCAAGGCAAAATCGACGAGAATCGTGAGTGATTCCCGCCGACATCGACGGGAATCACCAACGATTCGCGCCGATTTTGCCTTTGGCAAATTTCCTGGTTTGCTGGACCGAACCAACATGTCGTGCGCTGTTTCGGCTGGGGCTAGGGCTTCTCCTTGTGGGTCCCACAACGGTCTTTCGGCTTGGCCTATGGTATATATATACCTGTATTTTGAACCTCTACAGTAACCATTTCACGCGAAATCAAAAGTAGCCAACGGCAATCCCTAGCCGATCGCGGAAACCGCTGATCGCCTGTAGTCGCTCGCAAGTTTGTCGTCGCCGTTGATCTCAGTGCTTCTTTGATCTTCCGACGACAGTACCGAGGAAAGCCTAGCATCTCACGCATCTCTCTTGAGATCTTTTGTCTTTCAATTCATTGAACGAGATAAGTTCTTTATTCCGAATCGGTGGAGATGATTGATCTGACTGAGATTATTGGTAGACCATGCTTGCTTCGTCAAGAAGTTTGGATCTACAAAGTATCGCCGCCGCAATCACTTGCCGTCGCCGATCTTGAGAAGACCCATTCCAAGAGAAAACTCGGGTTGTGGACTCTTCACATTTTTCGTGAAAGCTACAATGAATGAAGAAGGACATCGGAATCTCCAAAAGCTTTGTTTGTATTTTCATTTACATTAAATTTTGGCTTGTTGTAAAGGAATTTTCATTCCTTGTTGTAAGGGTTGGGTGCAACCCGTGGTGGTGGAGTTGTGACTCCTTTGTTGGAAGGGTTCCCTCCGTAGTGTGAGGATTGGATTTTAAACTGTTTAGAGAAGTGACTGAGTCATCCCTTGGTGGGAGATAGGTCGAAGGGGGAAAGTGGACGTACCCAAATCGGGGAACCACTATAATTCTTTGTGTTTTTTTGTGTTGTGTTTGTTAATTTGTGCAAGTAAATTTAATTCCGTAATAGACTGCACGACACCTATTCCCCCCCCCCCATAGGTGGATTTAGTCGACACTAGAGAATTTCACAAATCAAGAGTTCAAGTGACGAAGAGGTCATCTTGACAGGCACAAGGAGTGGAAATGTTAATTGCTTAAACTTTTATATCTTAATAAAGACTCTCCTATATGTCAAGTTGCAAATGAGAAAGTCTCATATTTTGTATAATGACACAAGAGACTAGCACATTTGAACTATAGGACTATTGGCTATCTCTTTAGTGAAGATCTAGTTGGGAATGGTCCCAAGATGAAATGCACCAAGGAAGGCATTTGCTCAGCATGCCAAAAGGGCAAGCAGACCAAAGCTTCCTTCAAGAGCATTGAGACCAAAGACTCTGTGAGGTGTTTATACCTCTTGCATATAGACTTGTTTGGTCCTATGCCAGTTCATAGTCTAGATAGGAAAGTCTACGTCCTTGTGGTGGTTGATGACTATTCTAGGTTTGCTTGGATTTTCTCTCTTAAGAAAAGTCTGAAACCCTTAATGTCTTCAAGACTTTTGTCAAGCAAATTCAGAATGAGCTAAATAGTATTGTGATCAAAATTAGAAGTGAGCATGAGACTGAATTTTTGTCTGAAAGCATGACAAGTTTCTGTGAAGAGCAAGAGATTCATCTAGAATTTTCTTCTCCAAGAACACCCAACAAAAATCGGATTGCTGAGAGGAAGAATAAAACTCTCATTGAGGCTGGTAGGGCCTTGCTAAGTGACACATCTCTCCTAGAATATTTCTAGACTGAGCTAGTAAATACTACTTGTCATGTCATTAATAGAGTCTCTATCACCAAAAGTCACAAGAAGACTACCTATGAGATTATGAAGGGAAAAAAACTAAATCTGGCCTATCTCAGAATCTTTGTTAGCAAGTGTTATGTGTTGAATAACGGGAAGTCCTATGTGACAAAGTTTGATGCCATGTATTATGATGGGATTTTGGTTGGGTACAATAATCATAGTAAGGCCTATAGGATCTATAACTTGGAAATTCAAGTGGTAGAAGAGTCTGTTAATGTAGTATTTAATGAGTAAACTATGATTAATAGTGAGCTGCGAAGCTCCTCTTCTAGACCTGTAGGTATAGAGCTAATGATGGATAAGCTAACCATCAGGAAGCTGCTCCAGCAGTGTAAGATGGACTGGACATTCTAGGAGAAGTACAAGACATAATTAATGTGGATGAAGATCAACATGATGCATCCACTAAATCTTAGAATATTGAAGAAAGATTGCTTCCAACTCTCAAACATCTATGGGATCATCTAATACACCAGGCTATTGGTGATGTCAACCAAGGAGTGGTGATAAGGAGCAAAAGTCTTAATACGGCTTTATATTTAAGTTTCCTGTCATAGGTTGAGCCCAAGATATTTGAAGAGACCAACAAAGATTAGCTCAGGATTATAGCAATGCAAGAGTAACTGAACTAGTTTAAGAGGTGTAATGTCTAAAAGTTGGATCCCAAACCATAAGGACATAATATCATTAGAGTCAAGTGGATTTATTAGAATAAACTTGATGAAAATGATATTATAATCAAGAACAAGGCTGCGCTGGTAGCTAAGGGGTACATACAAGAAGAAGGTATTGACTTTGATCAAATCTTTGCCCCTATAGCAAGATTGGAAGCCATCAGACATTTCCTTGCATATGCTGCATACAAAGTATTTAAAGTCTACCAGATGGGTGTTAAGTAAGTCTTCCTAAATGGTGACTTAAAGGAAAAAGTCTATGTTGAACAGCCGTCAAGTTTTGTTGATTCTAACTCTCCTAAATTTTTTAAGAGACTTAAGAAAGCTCTATATGGGTAGAAACAAGCCCCTACAACATGGTATGAGACATTGTCTAGCTTTCTCATTGCGAACAAATTCTCAAGGGGGAAGATAGACAAGATCATATTCATAAGGGAATCTAAGGGCAAGATAATCCTAGTCCAAATTTATGTAGATGACATAATTTTTGGGACAACTGATGACAACCTTTGCAGAAAGTTTGCCAAACTTATGCAAGGGAAGTTTGAGATGAGCAGTATTGGTGAGCTTAAGTTCTTCTTGGGCCTCCAAGTAAGGAAAATTGAAGATGTATTATCAATTTCAAAGTCTAAGTTCACCAGGGAGTTGATTAAAAAGTTTGGAATGAGGAATGCCTCCATCATGAAAACTCCCATGGGGTCAAGTGTGCCTATAGAAAAGATGAGGTAGAGAAACCTGTTGATGAAACTTTGTATTGAGGGATAATTCGCTCCCTTTTATATCTTACTGCAAGTAGGTCAGACATCATGTATGTTATATGTGTTTATGCTAGATATCAGGCTAGCCCTAAAGAATCTCACTACTCTGCTGCTAAGAGTATTTTGAGGTATCTTAAGAGCACACCAGATCTTGTCCTATGGAACCCTAAAAATAGGGATTTTGAACTAACAGGCTATTCAGATGCAAATTTTGCCTTCAACAAAGAGGACAGGAAGAGTGTTGGATCTAGTGGCCAATCGTAGAGGGGGGGTGAATAATGTTTCAAGCACTTACTGAAAATTCAAAATTATTTTGGTCCAAAAAAATAAGTACAAGAAGCTACCGCTGGGCGTTAGGTAGCTAACGCACGGCGGTAAGTCACATAACTCGTTTTTCTTGCCAATTCACCCTTTGGAGAACTACACACACTAGAGAGAATTTCATCGTTATGCGCAGAAGAATAAAACACACAAAAACTAACTATATTATAATTCAAATCAACAAGAAGTTTTAAACGATTACAATAATTGTGATCTCTGTGACGCCGGAGATCGAAGGCGGTGAGAAATAAAACTCTTGTGTTTTCTTTACCGACCCGCTCCACGGACCGGTTGGCTCTATCCCTTTTCCTCTGAGAAAGTTCCTCAAGCCGACTCTTCACCTCCATGCAAGGAAGGATCTTAGAGCCCCACTAGATCCTCCGATCTAGACATCCCTATCCCCAGGACGATTTTACACAGAATCCTCCTCTTATTCTGACGAACCTTACCAGTCGATCTTCCTCACCACAAGATTCAGAAAAAGAAAAGATTACAAGAATAAGGATGTAATGAATCTAAAAGATGAAGTTCTCCCTCTTGATGATTTCTCCGTCAAGCAAACCGTGACCGGTGCTTGAGATCTTTGTATACTAGCAACTGGTCAGCTCTTCGTAGTCAATGTAGATCTTGCATCACTGGACTTCTTCATTCACGAACGGGAGGGAGAAGAATTTCTTCTTCTTCGACGGAGACTTTTGGAACGAAATACAAATAGAGTAGCTGAACCCTAGAATGTACGAATTCCTGTCTCTTCTCGTCATAGATACCCAGCACAGAAACCGAGGTGGCCCTATATTATCTTCGTGAAAATATGTTAAAACCTAAAACTCGGTCTCTACAGAGTTCAATCTTGGGGAAGGGGTGATCGCACACCTACATCTCTCTCGCGAGCCAAACGACTAAGGAAATTGAACAGGGGACCGACCCAAGGCTCGGCGTGGAGGTCCCACCACACACAAGGAAAATCTTAGAGCGCTCCCCCTCCCTAGACAAATGCCGAGCTAAGGATACCTCAGAAAGCGCAAGAAGACCGGGGCACAAGTCAGCCTTCCCCCTGAGGTACCCCCTTGGTTATATTTATAGATTTCTTAAAATGACCTACAAATCGCCAACCTTATCTGTTTTGAACAACTATGCGCAGCCCAACTGGGTTTGCCAACAACTTAATTCCGTTGTTCTAACAGGCTATAGACATACTAACGGGGGAAAAATGGTAAAAAAAAATCACAAGAGGTTGGGCGAGTGGCCCTCTAGAACCTCCACTCTCCTAGGGCGGCGAGTGCTCAATGGAGCTGGCACTCGCTGCCTCTATTCTCCTGGTCAAGTACGTGGCCAGCTTACCCCAATTTCTCGAAGCCTACTGAGCCTCCCGAAGAGAGTGCAAGCTGGCCTGCTCCACTCGCCCGCTACTCGCCGACCCCCTGGGGAGAGTGCGAGCCGACCCGCTCAACTCCCCCTCAAATGATCTACCCCACTTGGGCGAGCCAGATTGCTAGACTTCGGCCGATCTGGTTTCTGTCGCCCAATAATCGCCGGATATGGTTTTGTACATAATACCCGCTCTTTGCGAGGTTTGCCCAAGCTCGGAAAGAAACATCCAACCCAGTAATATGCGGCGAGTGCGATAAGGGCCAGAGAATCTTTTGGTGGGCTCCACCAGCGATTATAAATATATGCTCGCTTATCTGGGTGGACTTCGTCATTCCCCTCACTTAAGTTTTGCCGAGATGCCTCTCTCCAAAGAGCTCAAAGAGAAGATTATCCGTGCACACGAGCTCAACGCCGCTCGTGCTGATGTGCTAGTTAGTATGCCTCCCAATGTTGCACTACGCGGGCCGACGAAGTCTAATCCTGTCTAGAAGGCGAAGTCCATCCCAAAGGACACAAAATCCATCTATTGAAAGTGAGGGGATAAATCACACTAACTCTAGAGGGGGGGGGGGTGAATAGAGTTTTAAAACCTATTGATTAATTTTTACAGTGGATTAAAATAAGTGATAAGTATATGTATAAAGATAAGTAAAAACAAAAACAATTACAACACACAGAACAAAATGAATAGAGTAATCCAGACAACACAAAGATTTTTTAGTGGTTCCGCTAACTTGGGTACATCCACTCTTCTACCACCCTGATAGGAATCCACTATAGTTTTTTGATCAGGTGTCCTGCCACCACATGTTTTTGCTCAGGTTCCCTGTCACCACAAAATCTATTTCAAGGGAGATCTCACAACCCTTTGAGCTTTTTACTAGGTGCCGAAAAACCAAACAAAGTCTTTTGATCAGAAGACTTGACAACCAAAAGGAATAACTTTTGAAGTGAGCTAAGAAACCCTTTTACAATGGTGAAAGAAAATAAAGATGATGCCTTCTCTGTTAACAATGAGAGAGAATACTAGTGGATGTTGTTGTTGCCAAAGCTCCCCCTGAGAAGTAGAAGGGTTCAAGAGAATGATAGATTTGCTCAGGGTGTAGGCCTTCAGATTGAAAAAAATCTTCAGGAAACTTTTAGACTAATGAAGATTGTTTGTCTCTTGAAAGTCCTGATGCAAAACTGAAGAAGACTGATATTGAATGAGAGTTGTTCTTCTTTCAGTTATCTTTTCATTCATAATTCATAATCTTCGGTGTATTCTGTTTATTTCCTATGTTCAATCTTCTAAAAAATTGCTTTTTATATTCCTTAGATAAATCAGCTTTGAATTTTAAATCTTATCCTTGATTGACTGCCAAAATCCAAGGAGTTGAACTGCTATAAAATGTCTTTAATTTATTTCCTCAACTATCCCAATAAATAAGCCAAATAATTACTCTATGAATACCATAATTAATGCTGCCTTGAAACGATTATATTCTAAAGAATACAGAGCATTAATCATCAAAGCATTATAGGCATATAATAATAAATTTTTAAATCAAACTGCCTTAGTCGATCTGAAACTGAGAGAAAATAGTCGAACTGAATCTGTCATAAAATAGCCGAACTCAACAGAATTTCGTCGACCTGAGATCTAATATCATCGAACTGAATATAGCAGACAAGAGGTAGAAAATCATCGAACGGAGCTCCAACATCGTCGAGCTGAGATAACATTTTGTCGAGCTAAGTTTCTGGTATAAGCTAACAAATCTTTGATCTTAGCTGAACTTTCATCGAGCCCATCTCAGGGAAGAAACTCTGAGTTCATCGATCTGAGATCGACGATCGTCGAGCTGAGTTAAGCTATCATCGAACGTTTTTTCTGACTCTTAGAAAACTGCTTTTCTCTAACAGTCTTCTGTCTCTATGTCTTCTGAAGGGGTATCCAACCAAACTAAGTTTTTTGACCTGACCTAGACCTATACAAAGACTTATGACCCTCAACTATACAATGTGGGTCAACTAAGAATCCTAATAGTGAACCTAGCCCAAATCAACCCGGTTCCAACAATATCCCCCCTATTTGGGTGAGGTAACTATGAACAACAATAAAAGAAAAATCACAAAGCATAAAATAATATATGGAAGAATTATAAAGTTTCAACAGATATAAATAGAAGGTCCTTGTGACAAATTTACAACATATAACGATTAAGATCAAAAGCAGAAAATGAAGAACTGTCAATTTTTCTTTGAAGTATCCCGTGAAGTTCTAGCAGAAGGTTTGGAGAAGATAATTTATCTGTTTGGATAAATAGCTTGCTTCTTTGACATCTTCATATCTTGTGCTCCAAGAATTGTGACAGTAGCAGCTCTAGGCACAAGTTCTTCAGGATGCAAAGACATATATGTATCAATATTAAAAAGATTTTGTACCTGATACTTTTCAAGCACTTTCTTCCTGTAAGAAGACATTGATGTATATTAAGAAATATCTTGTCCTTCTTATTTGGCTTTCCTGATTTGAGATAGTCCTATCAGTTCTTCGAACTTAGCCATCCTAAAGTTAGGATCCTTCTCTGGATCATACACTAGGGACAAAGGCCTTTCAGGACTAGATTTCAGAATATCTTGAGCTTGTTACTGCTGTTATTGTTGCTTGCTAGACTGATACTAAGATTCTAATTTAGATGGCCTATCTCTACTGCTGTAAGAAGATCTAGATTGATAGGAGTGCGAAGTAGATCTTTGACCTTTAGAAACATTTCCAGAGGATCCAGCTGTTGGAGGGGGAGGAGGACGGCCTCTCCTGAATGGAGGTGGAAGAGAGTACCTCCTGCTCTTCGTCCTTTCCTTCATTTTATTTTTCAAATATCTCATCCTGTGAGGGGATTCTGGAGTGAGCTTTATATTATGCAAAATATAATAAGGAGTTTCAGCAGATAGATTGGGCTTTGGAGCAGCCTTTGTAGGATCCTTTTTCTTAGCCTTTCTTTTCTTAGAGCTTGTATCCTCAGAATAATAAAGGTCTTCTTCATAATCATCAGAAGAATAATTTGCATGATTATCATATAGAGCATGAATATGTTTCAGCATATCATTAGTGAGAATTGGATGAGACTGAGGCTGAACTGTTTCAGCTTGAGGTTGTTCTTGAATTACTGACTCTATAACAACTTCTATAACAGCTTGGTCCTGAATAGACTCACTTTCCTCTTCCATGTCTTTAAAAATGAACTCATTAAGATCAAGCATGGGACACTCAACCTATCTAAAGGTTGGAGGAGAAAAAAACTTTGGATCTGAGTCAATTGTTGGCTCTATATTAATATCAGAAACTGAAAAGCTTGTCCTAAGTTGTTCCAAAACTTCAGGACTTATAGAAGATGAGTAACAAACTATTACTTTGGACAAATCTGGAATAGAATCAACAAAAACTGGTATATTGTTGTTGTGCAAAGAATTAAAAGAATATAACAAAGAAACTAAATCAACTGTGGGATTTATGATGAAATCACCAATAGTAGATACTTCTGTATCTTCAGAATAAACAAGAATCTCTGTATCTTCATCCATAATCTCAATGATTTCTACTAGAATAACTACTTCTGGAGGAGCTAGAGCTGCTGCCGCCAGAGATTCTTTATGGAACATCTCCCCCTGCCTGGTTTCAGAAAGTCCTGAAGCAAGGCCCCCAGAAGAAGGGACATAGGAGAAAGCAGTAATTTGAGCAGAAAGAGTAGAGATAGAAGCAGAGAGAGGAGCAATAGCCTCAGCTATTAGCTGCTTAAGAGTTGGAGAGATGAACTTGAGGAGATCCTTAAAAATGCTAGAAATGTTGAGGTACAGAGGTTTAGGAGTAGAACGGGTATATGTGGATTGGTGACCACAATTAGAACAGACAGACATGGCTTGGGGGAAGTCTGATTGTTGGAATTCTAGAAATGTGGATGGAATGTTGGTAGGAATATCTTCCTGGATGGGGGAATTAATTGGAGAGTGGTGTGTAGATGGTTGAGGAGATGGAGATGACAGTAGATTGAAGTTTGGTTGAGTGGAGGTAGATGGAATGTCATCCAGATGGGATGGAATTTGAGATTGAGGAGGTGGAGATGGTGGTGTATCCTCATTGATATGAATAGGTGATGATGGTTGAGATGGAGATACTTGATGAATGAAAGTGGAAGTTCGTTGGAGGGGAGTTGATGAAGGAAATATTGAATGAGGTAGAGATGGAGGATTAACGGGAGAGAAAGCAGTAGCTTCTTCATGAGGTGGGGGAGTGGCTGAATCAACCCTTGTGTTCTCAGAAGCTATTCTGGAAGAGGAGGCCCTAAAGGGCTTGGGAATAGTCCTCTCCCATCTGCCAAATAGGGCAGAAGTAACCTTTTTTGAGGTATTGATAAATGTGGTCTGAGAGACCAATAGATCTGGAGCCTTTGTCTGCAAAAAGATTCCTAGAATCCTTCCAAAACATACATTCTTTTTATTGATTTTCCTTTTTATCAAATCAAACAAAATACTTCCCCAGTTTATTGACTTCTGATTAACAAGGGCATACATCAAGTGGAACTGGTGCCTAGTAATATGATCATGTATAGAGTGCATTCCTAACAGCACTTTGCTTATAATATCAGCCAAAAATCTATTGTCTATAGACAAATTCTTCTTGAGAAGGTGGTTAGGTTTTCCTGCAGAGTGACCTAACCTATCTAGCATCTCATCAAATTCTCTGCTAGATAATTATATCTTATCTTCTCCATTGACAAAACAAAAAATTTCAGTCAAAATCTCGGGATAAAGAGGAATCAGGTTACCAGAAATTGAGCCGATAAGAACTTGAGAATCCTGAATCTATGCAGTGAAGACCCATTCCTTAATCTTAGTTACTTGTAGTTTGATTCTGGTTTACATGAGAAATTGTAGATTTGAACTTTCAAAAAGCTTCAGAATATCTTAAAATAGCTGATCAGTATGAGAAAATGATTCCATGTCTATATCGAATCCTGTGTCGAACTTCATGCTTGCAAGAAGTGCTGGAGAAATCGCCATTGCTCTACAAAAACACCAAAAGATCAAGTGTAGAGAGGAATTCGAAAGAGCGGGATGGATTTCGATGAAAACGTAGATATAAGGTTTTAAAAGATGAAGCGACGAACTCTGTCCAGCGAAAAGAAAAACATCGAGCTCAGTTCGACGAAATTACCCATGAAGAGATAAAAGTCATCGACCTAAGTTAGAAGAGCTGGAAAACAGATTATCGATCCCCGTTCGACAAAATATTTTCAGAAATAAATTCATCGATTTCTGTTTGATGAAAAAATATCACAAAGAGATTTCTTTGATCTCCGTTTGATGAAAAACTCTATAAGAGTTCACAGATCGTCGATCTCCGTTCGACGAAAAGTGATCAATTTTTTGACCCAGACAGAAATCAAATTTGACCTTCTCCATTAATCATGCCTAGCTGATTTAAGAAGAACAAGTGTTTCTTTTTATCCAAGGGTTTGGTGAAAATGTATGCCCTTTGTAAATAAGTAGAGATAAAGACAAGATTAATTTTCTTTTTGTCCGCACAATTTTTAATGAAATGATGTCTAATTTCTATATGATTTGTCCTACTATGATGCACTGGATTTTATGCAATGGAAATTACACTAGTACTATCACAAAATATAGTTGAATTATTTAGATTGTAACCATAATCCAGGAGTTAGTTTTGAATCCACAAAATTTGTGAATAATAACTGTCAGCTGCAATGTATTCAGGTTCTACAGTTAAAGTGGACACAGATGTCTGTTCTTATAAAACCAAGACACAAGCCTATCACTAATGAATTGGCATATTCCTGTTATGCTTTTCCTGTCAACTCTACATCCAGCAAAGTCAGCATTTGAGAATCCAGTTAATTCAAACTCTGACTTAGTTGGATACAAGAGTCCTAGATTTGGACAACCCTTTATATATCTCAAAATTCTTTTTAGGAAAATAAGGTGAGATTCTTTAGGGCTTACTTGGAACCTAGCACAAAGGCATATAACAAACATTATATCTGGCCTACTTGCTATGAGATACAATAAGGACCCAACAATATCCCTATATATTTTCTGATCAACTGTCTTGCCATGTTCATCAGAATCAATCACAGCATTGGAAGCCATAGGTGTTTTCATAGCTGAGGCATCAGACATCCCAAATCTCTTAACTAGATCTTTAACATATTTAGATTGAGAGATGAAAATGTCATCAGGGGATTGCTTCACTTGAAGACCAAGGAAATATGAAAGCTCACCCATGCTACTTATTTCAAACTTGGAATGCATCAGGTCAGAAATTTTTTGCAAAGTTTGGAATCAGTAGAGCCAAAAATGACGACATTTAAATATATTTGTACTAACAAAATTTCATTTTTATGATGCCTAAAAAATCAAGTCCTATCTACAATGCCCCTAAAGAACTTATGCTCTAAAAGAAAGCTAGCTAGGGTCTCATACCAAGCTCTTGGAGCTTGCTTTAAACTATAAAGAGCTTTATCCAATTTAAAAACAAAAGAGGCATGAGTTGGAGAGATAAAACCTGGTGGTTGCTCCACACAGACTTCATCTTTGAGTTCACCATTTTATAAGGAACTCTTGACATCCATCTGGTGGACTTTGAACTTTTTGTAGGCTGCATAGGCAAGAAAGATTCTGATAGCTTCAAGTCTTGCAATAGTTGCAAAGGTTTGATCATAATTAATTCCTACCACTTGTTAATATTCTTGTGCTACCAGCCTTGCTTTGTTCCTTATAATAGCTCCTTATGCATCCTATTTATTCCTGAAGACCCGTTTATTTCAAATGACTGGGTAGTCTTTGGGTCTTGGAACTAAATCCCAAACTCTGCATCTCTCAAATTGATTGAGCTCCTCTTGCATTGCAATAATCTAATGGATATCTTGCTCTGCATCTTTTATGTATTGAGGCTCAAGTTGAGATATGAAGCAAGCTTGCATCAAATAATGGTTGATTTGATGCCTTGTTTGCACACTAACATATATGTCTCCAATCACTTGAGATATAGGGTGATCTCTGAGTATGACAAGATCAGTAGGAGGAGTTGGTTCATCAACAGCTTTGGAAATTAATTCCTCTTCTAGAATTAGGTTGGCTGTTGTAGGTGTTGTAGGTTCAGCAATTATTTCAATGATATCTTCTTCATTGTCTACATCAACTTGTTGAGAAGGATGTGATATAACCTCTTGGGTAAGGTTTAAATCATCCAATTTCTCACACAATTGGGGTACCTGCAATAAATCTCTGGTAGAAGAATCCTTCTCCTTGTAAAACATGTTAGCTTCATCAAGTATTACATGTACAGATTCTTCCATTTTTAAAGTTGATTTAATTAAAACCCTAAAGGCCTTGCTGACTTGGGAATATCCAAGAAAAATTCCCTCTGCATCTTTGGCTTCAAACTTTCTAAAATGTTTCTTATTATTATTGTGTAAATAACATCTACAACCAAATACTTTAAAATAGTTAACTTTAAGTTGCTTCCCTTTAAGCAATTCATAGGGAGTCTTACCCTAAAGTTTATGTATTAAACTCCTATTCAAAACATAGTTTGATGTTCTTACAACATCTGCCCAAAAGGATAGGGTAAAGTAAGCATCTACAAGCAATGTCCCTCTAGATTCAATTAGAGTTCTATTTTTCCTTTCTGCTACCCCATTTTGTTGAGGAGTTCTAGGAGTAGAGAAGCAATGCCTGATACCTTCCTTCTCAAAGAATTTTTGCATAGGAAGAGATTCAAACTCAGTGCCATGATCACTTCTTATCAATGAAACATTAGCAGAGTACTCAATGTTTATTCTCTTAAGAAAGTCTGTAAGAACTTTAAAATTATCTGACTTGTTTCTCAAAAAGAACATCCAAGTGAATCTAGAGAAGTCATCTATAATAACTAAAGTGTAAAATTTCCCTCCCAAGCTCTGTACTGCAATGTGTCCAAAAAGATCCATATGTAGCAAGTACTGAATCCTGGGTGAATCACTCTTATTATTAGATTTAAAGTTATGTTTAGTTTGCTTGCCTAATTGACAAGACCTGTAGAGGCCTTCCTTCTTGTAGGGGCCAGAAGTCAATCCTCTAACAAGGTTATCCCTAAATGATTTAACAATATTTCTAAGGTTAATATGTCATAGACTTTTATATCATAAATCATTATTATTACTAATCTGATTGAACAAAAAGATTTCTGAACTGGCTGACTTGAAATTAACCACATAAATATTTCCTTGTCTAAGTTCAGTTAAAATAATTTTGTTATCTATTGAAGTAATAACACAGGAAGATTTAGTAAATGATACCTAATAACCTTCATCACATAACTGGCTTATGGATATCAGGTTATGCTTGAGACCACTCACATATGCTTCCTTCTTGAATATAATAGCTCCAACTTTGGCATTCCCATAGCCTTCTGTTTGGCCATAGTTGGAGTCTCCAAAGATCACCTTTGGTCCAAGCTTTGACTTGTAGTTAGTTAGGTTGTCTTTGCTTTATGTCATATTCTTTTAGCACCCACTATCCAATTACCACTATTGCTCTGTGGTAGGATAGTTTTATACCTGCAAGAAAATAAATTTGTTGTTCATGACCCAGGTAACCGTGGGTCCTTGATTCTTTTCAAATTTATAGCTAGAAATAAAAGAAAATTCTGGTTTACTTTTATAGCCTAAGGGATGGAATTTTCTTGGTGGAATTATCCAATGTGTAAAGGGATTAGCAAATGATTTAGGTTGATTAACATTTCAGGAGAAATTAAGGTTTCTATTGAAATTATCTTAGTTCGACGAATTCCAGTAAGTTTGTCGATCTGCGTTCGACGAATAGGGATGAGTTCATTGAACTCCGCTCAGAGAATGAAAGTATTCATTTCCTGTGCACCAATTTCGTCGATTGCGGTTCGATGAACCATATAAATTTCGTCGATCGCAGTTAGACGATTTATTATATATAAAATTTGCATCCATAGTTCATCGATCTGAGTACGACGAAAAATGTTGAACATGGTTTTTATTGAAATTTTTACTTTTCCTTTTCTTTTGTTTTGGTTTTGAAATTCTTCTGTTTGTTGGTTATTTTCATCTAATTTTCCTTTGCCCTTCTCTGTTATTAATTTGATAGGGGTTGAAAGAATATTTTTCTTAAGTATTGGTGGCTGACTAGATGAAGCTCCTAAGCCTAATTTACCATTAAGCCTAGCTTTTCCTTTGCTGGTTATATCCATTAATTTAATACTTCTCCCATTTATGGAATATTCAAATTGTTTAACCTCATTTAGTTCAGTTTTTAAAGAAATGATTTGTTCAAAAGCAATATCTAGTTCATCTTTTAGTTTTATGTTTTAAGAAAATAAGTTATCAAATTCAATTTATTTATCTCTGAGAAGTTTGATTTCCTTCTCAGACTTAAATAATTCATTACATAAAAGTTTGAATTCATCTTTAAAATGATCAGAATTGAAATCAAAACAGGCTATTACCTGATCCTCTTCTGATTTTGATTCTTCTGCCGATTCATCAGCCGCTGAATGACTATATAAATCATCAATTGCCATCAGGCAAATCTCTCTGGCTTTTGCCTCTTATTCATCCTCACTAGAGCTGGAAGATGAAGACTCTTCTTCAGACTCACTCCAAGTCTCAATAATAAAGCCTTTTTCCTTCGTCTTATACTTGTTAGAAGAAGGCTTATTGTAATGCTTCTTGTATTCCTTCTTTTTTCTTTTATCCTTCTTTTGAGCCTCTGGACACTCTGGAAGAATATTTTCTGGCTTCCTATAACCATAGCAGACAACTTCCTTAGTAGGAGTCTTATCATACCTTAGCTTATCTTCATTCCTTATTGACCTTCTTCTGAAGTCTTTCTTAGTCGTTTTAAAGAATCTCTCAGCTAAGAGACTCATCTACTCTTCATTTACTGGTAGAGTTTTAGATTCTTAAGATGCCTTAAAGGCAATGCTTTGCTCCGTCCTTCCTGAGGTAGAAGACTTCTGTTCAACTGCTTCTCTAGTCTTGATAAGCTGCTCATAAGACTTGAGCTTGTCTAACAAAGACTCAATAGAAATTTCATTTAGGCTTCTGACCTCCTTGATCTGCCAGATCCTAGAGTCCCATATACTAGGGAAGCGCATAAGGATCTTATCATTGATCTCAGTTAGTGAAATGTTCTTGTCCAGGTTCTTCAGCTCATTGATGATAAAGCTGAGTCTGTTGTACATATCAGCAACTAACTCTAACTCTTATTTCTTAAAGTTTCCATATTGGGAAATGAGATGAGATCTTCTATCGTTTCTTTCATTAGCTGATCCTACAACCATTTAGTTGAGGGAATCCCAAATGGCTTTTGCTGATGTACACTTAGCAACCTTCTGGAAAATGTCATTTGACATTGTTGTGCTAGAATGTTCATTGCTTTGGCATCAACAACCTTTGCTATCTTCTGTTCCTTAGTCCAATCAGGTGGGGAACTGTACTAGTTCTTGTAGATGTTGTTGCAGAAGGAGTAGGGATACCTGTCAAAATAGAATTATATATGTCTTCATCAATAGAATTCATATATAACCTAACCTTGCCTTCCAAAGTTCAAACTTATTATGCTTGCACACTAGAGGACTGGTGCTTGAGTATTCCTTATTCTGTGTCATGATTTAGAAAGACAAAGAGTAAATGGGATGTACCAAAGATCTTTTGGTTCAGGTGTTAGCCTGTGAAACCAAACAACCTTACCCTCTGATACCAATTGAAAGTGTGAGGATAAATCGCACTAACTCTAGAGGGGGGAGGGTGAATAGAGTTTTAAAACCTTTTGATTTATTTTTACTGTGGATTAAAATAAGTGATAAGTATATGTATAAAGAGAAGTAAAAAACAAAAACAATTACAGCACACAGAACAAAAAGGATAGAGCAATCCAGACGACACAAAGATTTTATAGTGGTTACCCTAAACTTGGGTACATCCACTCTTCTACCATCCTGGTAGGAATCCACTATAAATTTTTGATCAGGTGCCCTGCCACCACATGTTTTTGCTCAGGTACCCTGTCACAAAAAGATCTATTTCAAGGGAGATCTCACAACCCTTTGAGCTTTTGACCAGGTGCCCAAAAACCAAACCAAGTATTTTGATCAGGAGACTTGATAAACAAAAAGAATAACTTTTGAAGGGAGTTAAGAAACCCTTTTATAGTGGTGAAAGAAAATAAAGTTGATTTCTTCTTTGTCAACAATCCGAGAGAAGACAAGTGGATGTTGCTGTTGTAAAAGCTCCTCCTGAGATGTAGAAGAGTTCAGGAGAATGAGAGCATTGCTCAGGGTGTAGGCCTTCAGATTGAAAAAGATCTTCAGGAAACTTTTGACTGATGAAGATTGTTTGTCTCTTGAAAGTCCTGAAGAAAAATTGAAGAAGACTGATATTGTATGAGAGCTGTTCTTCTTTCAATTTTCTTTTCATTCACAATTCATAAGCTTTTGTGTATTTTGTTTATTTCCTGTGTTGAATCATCTAAATAAATGCTTTTTATATTCCTAGAAGAAATAAGCCTTTGAATTTTAAATCCTATCCATGATTGACTGCCAAAACCCGGGAGTTGAATTGCTAGAAAATGTCTTTAATTTGTTTCCTCAACTGTCCCAGTAAATAAGCCAAATAAATACTCTGTGAATACCATAATTAATATTGCCTTGAAACGGCTATATTCTAGAGAATATGGATCATTATTCATCAGCGCATTATAGGCATATAATAATAAATTTTGAAATCAAACTGCCTTAGTCGATCTGAATCTGAGAGAAAATAGTCGAACTGAATCTGTCATAAAATAGTCGACCTCAACAAAATTTCGCCGACCTGAGATCCAATATCGTCGAACTGAATATAGTAGACAAGAGGTAGAAAATCGTCGAACAGAGCTCCAACTTCGTCGAGCTGAGATAACATTTCGTCAAGCTAAGTTTCTTGTATAAGCTGACAAATTGTTGATCTCAGCTGAACTTTCATCGAGCTCAAGTCAAAGAAGAAACTCTTAGAAAACTACTTTTCTCTGAAGGTCTTCTGTCTCTATGTCTTCTGAAGGTTGAACCAACCAAACTAAATTTGTTAACCTGACCTTGACCTTGACAAAGACTTATAACCCTAGACTAAACAATATGGGTCAACTGAGAATCCTAATAGTGAACCAAGCCCAAATCAACCCTAAACAAGGTGGGGTTCCAACATCTATTGTGACCTGTAATCCCCTCTGACTCCCGGGCTCACCTCCTCTAAACCGATTGTCGACCCCAAGGGGAAAATGGTCGTCGGCATTCCCGCCGACCCTGAGAGCCATCCGATCAATGTCGAGTATTCCATGCCGTGAGTACACACCCCGCACGATGACTTGCGTCCTCAGACTCCCCCTGACACCTGCCTACAAAGCAAATCACCCCACTTTGGGACCACCGGGCTAGAATTGATGAAGTTCAAGTCGTCGGCTCGCACTCCTCAATAGCCCGCATCTACTCCTGCGCTTGCGAGGGAAAGGGCCGGGGACATCCCGATTCCTAGCTTTAACCTTATTTCCACGAGGGTCCATCCTCCTGATCGCGGTAAGAACTTAGCCTTGTCGCCTCTACACACCCTCCAAGGACTGCCGAGCCCATCCTGTAAGCCCCACTTTTATTAGAACATTTTTCTCAGACATCTTTTCTTCGCTCTCCCCCATCTCTACTAGAGTTGATCGTTTTTTGTAGGTCTCCCTGCTCCATTTAAACTTGAGGAAACTTCTGAGCAAGCTCTCCACTCGCCACCCCCTGATCCCTGAGATGGAAAGCTTCCTGGATGACTCGCTGGATCCTACTGAGTTGAGACATCGAATGATAGAAGTGCTGAGGAAGCACAGCTCAATGGGTGAGATGATGTCCCCCACCTAAGTTATGACGAGGATCAATGAGAACCTGCAGGCCTTCAACCGGGACCTAGACCTGTTCCACGAGTTCCTCAGACCTCACTGACCTCCGAGGATGGGGTCCCAAGGCTGAGGTAGATGGAAATGGATCCCTAGCTGAGCTTACCGACCCTCGCCCCCAACACTCCCAGCTCGCGCGTGATGACCGAACTTTTTCTGCTTGCTAAGAACTTCTTTTTTTTGGGGTCTGCGAACGTCCCTGCCTGTAATAACTTAAATAATTTTTTAGAATTCCGTATGCTATTTGAAATAATAGGATATACCATCTAGGTTCGACTCACACTAGGATAGGTCAGGTCGCTAGGTTGGCGAGCGGGAGTCGGCTAGCTGGGGATGACGAGCTTGACAGACCGGTCAGCTCGGCCATAAATTCTATTTTATATAAACAGGCCCCCTCACCAACCCCCTGGCCCATCACCTTTATTGCATTCAGACACCTCCTTGCCTCCCTTCACTCTACTTGTTCTCTCACCCCAGCCTCTTTGCGAACATGGCAAGGCACGATTTGATGCCAATGGGCGATCAAAATGTGCTTATCAGTTCACCGATTACACCTTCTTCGTGGAAACACCACCGAGCACGAGCTCGCCAGCTTCAAAAAAGAGTACCTGCCCCCCAGGTATGAGGCGTGCCGACCCGCAGAAGGTGAATCCATCAATACATTCTACCGGTACGAGCTCGCCTTCCCCATCTCGCACTTCGAGGTGGTGTTACACTTGCTCCTCTGGCTGGAAATCCGTCAGATCCTCAAATACTTCAGCGTGGTGCCCGCGTAGCTGAACTCAAATATGATCGCTATGATGGTCACGTTCTCCTGTCACCTCCACCGCGAGCTGTACGAATTCAACCTCGTTGTCTTCCACAAGCTCTTCACTTACCGTATGACCAATGATGGGGTCGCCTACCTGGTGGGCTGGCACATTATAGTTCGCGAGACCACGAACAAAAATCACAATAGGGTATCGAAGATTTTCCTCATCAGAGGCGACCTTGGCAATATACCCTTCTCCACTAGTAGAAGAGCGAGGAGGTATATCGACATCCAACACTATCCGACGATGACACCGAGCTACATAAGTTATTCCTGGGGAAGGACATCGAGGTTGCCCACCTTCGAAGGGCCTCGACTCGCTCCTTCTGGTTCAACCCGACGAAGGTATACTTTTCCCTTTTCTACTTAAGAGCTCGGCTCTTATTATCATTTTCTAATTCCAAGTCTTTTCTTGCAGGGGAGCAATCAATTTCTGAGCATCTACCTTATGCGGACTCGGGACTACCCTCGGACCCACTTGCGTGCGAGCAAGCAGCCATGACGTCTTGTCGAGGCGAGCTGGGATCTAGCGGACCCTCCTCCAGCCAGAAACAACCTAGCCTCGAAGGGTCCAGCTCGCCTCACCGCCCCCCATAGCCAAAGAAGATGAAGTCCCTTGTGGTCTCTAGAAAGAAACCACATATCTACATAAGCTCTCCAGAGACCACACCTAAAAGGTCTCCAGCGAGCTTGTTGAAGAAA
Source organism: Platanthera zijinensis (assembly GCA_039513925.1). Taxonomy (NCBI): domain Eukaryota; kingdom Viridiplantae; phylum Streptophyta; class Magnoliopsida; order Asparagales; family Orchidaceae; genus Platanthera; species Platanthera zijinensis. The sequence goes on from CM077081.1 coordinate 78,584,516, forward strand.
TCGCCGAGAAAAGACCTGGAGGGTTGCGAGCCCTCCCACCTACTATAGTGGAAGCTGTGGCATATGAGCTGGGCCTGCCAAAGATCCACCCCCTCTTCGGATTTTGGGGAAAGTCAAAAGTCACAGCCGGCAAGACGATGGTGTGGTGGGATGAGCAGACCCATAGGGTATCCATCTCATCACTCCATCCCTCCTGGATGAGGGGTCAACCCATCTCCCGTATTCCTACACGCTGGGCTTCGGGCTGTATGAGCATGAGGATGTCGAGGCCTATAAGAGCCTAACCCTTCGACAGCTCCGTCGCGAGGGTCTGTAGGCCCAGATGAGGGCCTTAGATCTACATCACATGGTGGTCCACCGAGGCTTCAGCCTCAACAACCAGTTGGTCAAAACTAAACAGGAGCACGACCTCGCTAAGTACAGCATCGCCAACCTGACGGGGAGACAAAAGGTCGTCGAGAACCTCCTCGCAAAAGTGGCCGGAGGGAGGGTAAGCACCAGATACCCCCTTTCTTTTTCACTTAGAATTTTTCAAGCAAATTAATCTTACCTTATCCTCCTTCTCATGATGTCGAAGTTGTGAATAAACTGCGAGCTCGCGCCGCCGAGCAGGAGGCTCACACCATCAAGCAGGAGGCTCGCATAGCCGAGCTGGAAAAGGAGAATAATAAGTTGTGGGAGGAGAATAAAGGTCTCCAGAGCGAGTTGTTCCGGCAGACCGACATCTTCTTCCCCCAGTCCGGTGACGAGCCAAGCATTATTCCCTAGTAGCCAAAGGTCTACAGCGAGGCCGAGGTCGCCGAGAGGTTTCGGATCAACACCATCATCACTGCTTACTACACCTTACAAATAATGATAGACATGCATGTGTTGGTGGAGGGATGTGAGGATATCACCTCGAGGGACCTGGTGCTGAACCTGTTCCCGCTGGCTACCCCTCCCAGCGAGAAGGATGAGAGCTTTGAGTGGCTTTTCAAAGGCATCAAGGGGTATAAAGATGGCTGCATATCTGGAGGGGAGGGTGAGGAGGACCACCCGTCCGGAGGGGAGGGCGAGAGCTGACTTGCGCCTCCCTGCTGAATTTTATTTCTCGCCTGTAATTCTCTCCCCCCGTTTTGTAACCTCGCTGAGGCGAGCTCTCCCATATGTAAAACATCATGTGTTAATGAAAAAGAATGATTTGGCTCTCCACTTGTCTATCTTTTTTTTTTTGAACTTGCTTACTGTAATGCACTCGCCTGCGAGCTGTCATCCTCCATAGAGCGACTTGAAAAGGGTGGAGCGAGCCTCTAAAATGTACTTGAGTTAGGATTCGTACCCGTGGAGAGACCTTGGGAGCTCGCCAACCCCAGACAGTCAACATGCGGATTACTCACTGCGCTAGGCTCACGACTACCCAGCTTGCCCGCATCAAACTGAGGTTGTTATAGATTCACAAGTAAAATTTTTAGGAGGGTAGAAATATACCACCAAGTACAAACACCTCTCACCTTCCTCGGTAGATGTCGACACCTCAACACGCCATCCTTTTTACCCTATCTTCAGATATTTATCCCACGACAACCGGGCTTGTTGTTTGCCGAGCTAGGTCCGTGAATGCCCATCTCGCCTATGACGGCTTTTCTTCTTTAAGACTTGGCAAAAAAGCCAAGAATCTTCCAAGTAAAATTTTGGTTGGATGAACTTTAACAGCTGATAGTAGTCTCAGCTCACCAACCTGTCGAGGTCTCGGCTCGCCCCCTCCAGCTTATCGACCTGTCGAGCTCAACTAGTGATCCCTGCAATCTTTTCCTCCGAAGTTCGAATATTTAGGTCCTAGATTTAGATATCATTACGTCCATTGAGAACCCTAACACCGCCAGCTAGATTGAAGCCTGATAGTGGTAGCCTGCTGGGACCTAATCCTAGAGTGAGAAGACTTTCTATCCATCAACCTCTGGGCACTACCACCGGCCAAATAAGCTAGATGAGAGCCTGACGGTAGGTGTTAAGCATCCACTGGACTCAGAGATTCAGGGTCATAATGATGGAATTCAAGCATCCCTACCCTACCAGCTAGGTGGAAGCCTGATAGTGGGAGCATCTGGGGACCTAACCCCAGAGCGAGAAAAACTTTTGATCCATCAACCTCTGGGAGCTACCACCTGCCCAATCAATTAGGTGGAATCCTGATGACGGGTGTTGAGCTTCCACCGGACTCAGCCCTCCAGGGTTATAATGACGTCACTAGATGATCCCGGCCCTGCCAACTAGGTGGAAGTCTGGCAGCGGGAGCATATCGGGACCTAACACTAGAGCGAGAAAAACTTTCTATCAATCAACCTCCGGGTGCTACCACCGGCCCAATCAGCTAGGTGAGATCTTGAGGGCGGGTGTTGAGCATCCACTGGACTCAGCCCTCAAGGGTCATAATTATTGGAACCGCTATTTCATATTCCCTAGGTTTGATAATATCAAATCCCAGGCTATATTTGATCACGTATTGTGTTTATAGAGTGTGCAGGTTTACATATTCAAGCAAAGAAAACAAGTCTCCTATGGATTCTAACGTCGAGCGATAAGAGTTACTGTCGGGCGGTAGACATGAATTAATTGGACAGAGCTCTCGGGAACCTACCACGCCACGCTAGTCTTACCGCCCATGCTAATGCAAGGAATTATTTTGCCAGCCTCTACGGAAACTACCGCCAAACGACAGTGCTTACCGCGTCACGCTAGCCACTCAACGATCATCGAGACGGATTTGTCGAGTTACGTGCCTATCGTGTGGTGCTAACTTCCACCGTGCCATGCTATCCACTAAACGATCGTCGGGACAGATTCGTCGAGTTATGGGTCCACTGCGTGGCGCTAACTTCTACCTTGGGGCGCTAGCTCTATGAAAAGGAAAAATATTTGTTTAGAAATATTATTCTAAATTTGGATGACAGCTAGCATAGCAAGTGCGCGAACCTACCGTCGGGCGCTAGTCTTACTATCGGAGGTAGCCTATTTTCATGAAGATATATATAAAGTCGCCTCGATTTCTGTGCCTTGATTATCTGAAAATGAAAAGTGACAGGAGTTCATGCATTCTAGGGTTTGACCACTCTCTCTTGCACTCTGTTCCAAAAAGTCTCTGTCGAAGAAGAAGAAAGTTGTCTCTCTCCCATTTGTGAATGAAGAACTCCGACAATCCAAGATCTACAACAAATATGAAGAGCCGACTGGTTGCTAGTAAATGATGATCTCAAGCACCGGTCGCGGATCGCTCAACAAAGAAGTCGCCAAGAGGGAGAACTTCATCTTTTAAATTCTTTACATCCTTATTTATGTAGTCTTTTATTTTTCGGAATCGTGTGGTGAGGAAAATCAACCGGTGAGGGTCTTCAAAACCGAGGAGGATTTCGTGGAATATCATCCTGGGTATAGGGACGTCTAGATCGGAGGATCTAGCGGGGCTCTAAGACCCTTCCTTGCATGGAGGTGAAGAATCGGCTTGAGCACCTTTCTTGGAGGAAAAGGGGTAGTGCCAACCGGTCCGTGGAGCGGGTCAGTATAAAAAACACAAGAGTTTTTTCTCACCACCTTTGATCGCCGGTGTCACAGTGATTAGAGTTTTGTAGTTTTTCAAAAAACTATTATTGTTTTAAATCTTGCAATGAAATTCGTTTTCTGTGATATTACAGACTTTAGTTTCCTGCGAATAATGTTTTGATTTCTAGTGTGTGGTGCCCAATCATAACTGCCTAGGAAAACGAGTCGCGTGACTTACCACCACGCGTTATCTACTTAATGCTATGCAGTAGCTTCAAGAACTTGATTTTCTGTGTATAAATAGTTTAAATTGCAATAAATGCGAAAAACCTAATTCACCCCCCCCCCTCTCAGGTTGGCCACGAGATCTAACAAGTGGTATCAGAGGCAGATTACTTCTAAAGGCTTAAAATCCTGAAGTAAGATGGCCAACTCTGTTCACACATTCTCTAAGGGACAAGGTGTGAGTAGACCTCCACTCTTTATGGGGAGTGACTATAGTCACTGGAGAACACACATGAAAATTTTTCTGATGACTCAAATCATGGACGTATGGGCTATGGTAGAGAAAAAATACACTACCCCCACTGTAACTATAGGGGACACCATCCTAATCATACCAAATGATTAGTGGGATGATGCAGACAGATGCACAAATAATGCTAAGGCAATGAACTCTCTATTCTATGCATTAGATAAAATTGAATTCAATCGAATCTGTAACTGTGAAACTGCGTATGATATATGACGGTTACTTGAACTTACTCATGAAGGTACTTCGCAGGTGAAAGAGTTGAAGGTGTTTCGACTCGAGTCTGAATATGAACAGTTCCATATGGAGATCGATGAGGAGGTTGACAGCATGTATACACATTTCACCAAGATTGTCAACGCCTCAAGATCCATCGGGAAGAGTTTTTTAAATGGTGATCTGGTGAGTAAGATCCTGCGATCTTTGCCTCCTCGCTTCAACCCGAAGGTGACTGCAATCGCTGAATCTCACGATATCCGCACCCTGGAGATAGAAAGCCTCATATAAAATCTGTAGGCACACGAACTTGAAATAAAAATTCAAGCGAAGGAATATCCTAGTGAAGTAAAGAAGAAGGGACTAGCATTGAGGGCTGTAAGGGAAAAAGGTTGCTGAAGAATCTGAGGAGGATGACGAGGAAAGCTTCTACGTTCGGGAGTAAAAAATTCATGAAGAATCCCAAGAAGCAGGAATAATTTAAGAAATTACTAAAGAGAGGAGCTGGAGAAGCCTGGAGGTGGACCAAGCTAGTGAAGGAAGTAGAATGCGATGATGAGAAGTCCCATCCTGAGTGCTATCACTGCCACAAGCATGAGCACATGAAGAGGGACTGCCGAAGGCTCCAGAAGTAGGAAAAGAAAATCTAAGCTGCCATAAAAGGAAGAAGAAGGTACTGAAGGCACACACATGGGATGAAGAAGGATCTGACAAACCAAGCACCTCAGATTCTACCTCTGAAGACAAGGCAAATCTGTGCCTCATGGGAAGGAGTCGAGAAGAATCTGACGATTAGTCTAGTGTCCAGAGTGACACTTAGGTAACTCCACCCACATATACTGAACTTCTTGAAATTTATGATCATTTATGTGAGAAATTAGATAGTGCGATTCTTGAGAAGAAGTCCATGTGAAATGAGAATAAGAAAATCAAAAAGGACTTTGAAAACTTAAAGAGTAATCTAATAAAAAGTGTCAAAGAGACGATCGAATATCTAGAGTGACCTCACTCAAAGAAAATGTTCGAAGAACTAAAAGCAAGTCTCTCCAAGGAATCATTGAGAACAACTAGTCTCATCAATGAAAATATTGCCTTGTAGAAAAGACTTCAAATGTCTCTTACCAAGATAGAGGAAGACAAAAAACAATTTGCCAATCGGTGCGCAATACTAGTTACTCAGAATGTTGGATCTCGTGGCCAACCATAGAGGGGGGGGGGGTGAATAAGGTTTCTCAAATTTATTGCAATTTAAAATATTTTGACCCATAAAATCGATTTCTGGAAGCTACCGCGTGGAGTTAGGTAGCTAACATGTGGCGGTAAGTCTCGTAACTTGTTTTCCTGGGCAGTTACGCTTGAACACCACACACTAAAGATCAAAATATTATTCACAGGAAACTACTGTAGGAAAAACACAGAAAATCAGATTTCATTACAAGATTTAAAATAGAAATAGTTTTTGTATAACTACAACACTGTGATCTCCGTAACGCCGGAGATCGAATGCCATGAGAAATAAAAACTCTTGTGTTTTCTATACAGATCCGCTCCATGGACCGGTTGGCTCTATCTTTTTCCTTCCAAGAAAGGTCCTCAAGCCCACTCTTCTCCTCCATGCAAGGAAGGGTCTTAGAGCCCCGCTAGATTCACCGATCTATACGTCCCTATCCCAAGGACGATTTTCCACGGAATCCTCCTTGGGTTTCGATGACCCTCACCGGTCAATTTTCCTCACCACAAGATTCAGAAAAGAAAAGATTACAAAATTAAGGATGTAGAGAATTCAAAGGATGATGTTCTCCCTCTTGATGACTTCTCTGTTGAGCGATAAGAGGTCGGTGCTTAAGATCTTCGTTTGTTAACAACAGGTAAGCTCTTCATATTCGATGTAGATCTTGGATTTCCGGAGTTCTTCATTTATAAATGGGAGGGAGACGACTTTTCTCTTCTTCGACAGAGACTTTTGGAATGGAGCGCACAAAAGAATGGCCGAACCCTAGAATTCACAAACTCTCGTCTCTTTTTATTTCAGCTTTTTCAGGCACAGAAACCAAGACGGCCTTTTATACATCTTCATGGAAATAGGCTAATGCCGACGGTAAGACTAGCGTCTGACGCTATGTTCACACGCTTGTTGTGCCAGCTATCATCCAAATCTGGAATAATATTTCAGAACGAATCTTTCTTTTTTATAAAGCTAGCGCCCCGCGGTAGAAGGTAGCGCCATGCGTTAGGTCGATTACTCGAGGAATCCTTCTCAAAACTCATCGAGCAGTAACAACTATCACCTAGCGGTAGATCGGTTACTCGAGGAATCTTTCCAGACAATCATCGAGAGGATAGCACGGCGTGGTAAGCACTACCGCTTGGCGGTAGTTTCCCGAGAGTCTGGACAAAATGATTCCTTTTGTTAGCGCGAGAATTACGGCTAGCGCGGCGTGGTAGGTTCCCGAGAGCTCTGTCCAATTTATTCATGGCTACCGCCTGGAAATAACTCTTATCGCTCGGCATTAGCAACCATTGGATACTACATTTCTTTGCTTGAACCTGTCAACCTGCAAACTCTATCAACACAAGACGTGATCAAATATAGTTGGGATTTGATATTCTCAAACATAAGGAATATGAAACAGCAGTTCCATCAAACTCCCCCTTTTGATAATATCAAATCTTGTTCATGATAAATAACAACGTGCATGATATAGTAAATAAATATATAAGAGATAGTCCTGAGCGTTCAGGTTTCAGGTTCACTATATAGCCCACTTACATACATGTTCCCCCTATCTACGTCTTCTACACACTCCACCTATCTATATGCATGGATTTAAATAAGCTACAACAAGCTCTCCCCCTACATGAGATCCTACCCGTGAACAATTCTCATGAACAATCATCTCTTCTCCCCCTTTGACAATATCAAAAAGGGGCGGGCCAGACCAACCATACATACAGGATGAAAAATTAGTATATGCTAAGCATTATAAAGGTAGCCGACAATGCACATAAACTGGACACTAAGAAGTGAGAAACATGGGGGTGACCCAAGAGAGGCAATTCAGAGAATATGGAGCGCATGGGTTATAATAAATAAGTAGATTTCATAGACATAGAGATAATGAGGTTTCAGAAAGTATATGGATTGGGCAACACAGATTAAACTAAGCACATAGCAAGTAAGACTCTAATGCTATAAGATTTATAGAGTGGATCACATGGAAACATTGTAAACGTCAAGTATAAATCGTGTGCTAGTACATATGTGTGAAAAACATATAGTGTAGTTTCAGTCCAATTCTTATGCATGGAATTTTTAATAAGGCAATGACGTGTACGTGTTGCATCAATATTTGAGAAAACACCAACTTGAAATAACATGTCTTACATGTGTTAACTCGATCTTTTAAAACGCTAACACAAGAGAAATAAAGTGAACAATCACGTCACATATCAATCTATGTCATACCAAGACTTGAACTTGGGTCATTAAGCTTAAGTTAGAGTCTATGCACAAGATCAAAATGACTATTTGAACCAAGGTGCTCATCCTCACAATGCTCATAAAGACTTATAAGGAGGAGTGAGTAGTGCTTGGGGGTCCTTGACATGACCTTTGATAGCTTGCATAGTTTTCTTTTTTTTGGTTTGCTTTGAGCTATCATTTTCTTCTATATTTTGTAAGTTCAAGGATCCCCGAGTCAATCGAAATCTATCCACCTAGATAGATACACTTTAACTTGTATACATAAGGCTTTAGCACTAGAGATTTGGCCTAAAGTTTTTATCTTCATATATGCACATATATATATAATGACATTGATTATTCAAAATATTTCTTACGTGTTAAGATGCAATGTCACGAGTTATATCATGTAAACTTAGCATTTTTCTTGAGTGCTTCATCTAGGGATGTGTGAATGGTGTGAATTCATTCCCCTATCTAAGTCCTCACACATATTTAGAGGCATAGTCAACATACACTAACATGTAATTTCTCACTCCATAGCTAAGCACCTATAGATTCGACACACCATGACTGGGGATAATGTTCACATGGAGTAACAATTCTAACTCAAACATTGTATGTACTCATTATAGCCTAAGTTCAGGTCATGTATGCCCGTAGGATATGATCACTTCACAGTTTTTTTGTTTATATATATATATATATTATTTTTTGTTTTTATAATAAAAATGACAAGAAAACTCATGTAAACAACTCATAAGAAAATACACGAAGAAAATGAAACATAGACGAAACAATAACCACAAACAAAAGAACAGTCAAACACAAACAATGATGACTAGGATGAGAGATCCAGAACACCAAGCTTGAGTCGAAGTAATGAGAAACGTGCATCTAGTTGGTTTAGTTAATATGTCAGCTAGTTGGTCATCAGTGCCAATGAAGCTTACACTTACGTTCTCCATTTTTATATGAACTCGAATGAAATGGTAACACACGTCAATATGTTTTGATCTTTAATGGTGCATTTGACTATATGTCAAGTCTATGGCACTCTTATTGTCGCACCTAAGTGTAACATTCCAACAAGTTAGGCCAAAGTCTTCTAACATTTGAGACATCAACAGTGCTTGAGCACAACAGCTTCCTAAGGCAATAATTCGGCTTCAGCAGTAGAAAGTGCAACAGAGTTCTGCTTTCTACTTGACCAGGAAACTAATACAGGGCCTAGTAAGTGACACATTCCACTTATGTTCTTGCGATCAGGTGAACATCCAACATAGTCTGAGTCTGAGCACCCGTGAAGTGTGAAATCAGTGGTGTGTGGGTACTAGAGTCCAAGGTTTTGCATGTTAATCAGATACCTAAAAATGTGCTTTACGGCTTTCATGTGTGACTCCTTAGGGTCCGATTGATATCTAGCTTTAAGACACACTATGAATTTGATATCAGGCCTAAAGGCACTCAAATATAGCAATGACCCTATCATACCTCTAAACATGGTTTGATCAACTGAAATCCACTCTCATCCTTCCCTAATTTGAGAGACGCACTCGTAAGAGTTTTAACTTGTTTCAGATTAACATACCCAAAACGCACAAGCATATCTTTGATATATTTTGATTGACTTATAAAAATACCGTCTTTGCGTTGAGAAATCTGAAATCCTAAGAAATGGGTAAGTTCTCCTTCTAGGCTCATTTTGAATTCGGATTTCATTAAGGTGATAATTTCTTCACACAACTTTTCATATGTGGCCCAAAAAATGATATCATCCACATAGATTTGTAGTGTAATTAGATCTGAATTCTCATTCTTTACGAATAAAGTGGTGTTCGCACTGCCCATCCCAAAGCCATGATTTAAGAGAAAGGTGGCGAGCCTATCATACCAAGCCCAAGGTGCCTACTTCAGTCCATACAAAGCCTTCACCAACTTGTATACGTGGTTTGGGTCGGAGGCATTCATGAAACTGGGTGGTTGCTCGACATATACCTCTTCCTTAATATATTCATTTAAGAAAGAACTCTTAACGTCCATTTGGTACAATTTAATTTGCTTATAACTTGCAAATGCCAAAAACATATGGATGGACTCAAGACGAGCAATCGGGCAAATGATTCCTCAAAATCTACACCCTCTATCTTAGAGTACCCTTGTGCCACCAACCTAGCTTTATTTCTAGTTATCTTGGATTCACCATCAAGTTTATTTTTGAAAACCCATTTTAAGCTTATGATTGGGTGGTTATCCAGAAGCTCCACTAAAAACCATACCTTACTTTGCTCAAATTGGCTTAGCTCCTCATTCATAGCCAAGTACCATGATTAATCTTTTAAGGCTTTTGAGACGTTATTGGGTTCAATATCAGATAGAAAATAGAAGTTTGAGATTGATTCATGAAGCGTAGACCGAGTTCTAACGCCATGAGATGACTCTCCTATGACTAGTTCGGATGGATGTTGCTTCGAAAAATTTAAATTACTAAGAGGCATATATCCTTGTACAAGAGTTGGCATTTCACTCGCCACAACTCTCTCCTAACCTTTATCCCCTATTGGTACACTCTCTTCAATCTACTTTTCATTCGGCTTGGGCTCATTAGTTGGGGAATTTTTATCAAAAGGCACATGAGCCGATTCTTCAACCACTAAGGTCCTCTTACTATAGATCCTATAGGGCAAACTCTTGCTAGAGTATCCTAAGAAGGTACCTAGATCAGATTTTTCTTCAAATTTTCCTAGATGATCCTTAGTGTTTAGAATGTAGCACAGGCAACCAAAGACCTTAAAGTACGATACAGAGGGTTTCTTTTCGAAATATAGCTCGTATGGAGTTCTCTTTAAAAGTGTGCGAAGCATGACTTAATTGATCACGTAGCTTGCCATGTTAAATGCTTTAGACCAGAAAGATCATGGAAAGCCGAAATTGGCGAGCATTATGCTGGCTAATTCTTTAAGAGTACAGTTCTTTCTTTCTACAACCCCATTCTATTGTGGAGTGCGTGTGCAGAGAATTCGTGCTTAATTCCTAAGGTGTCACACAGGTTTAAGAAATCTTCATTCTCAAACTCCCTCCATGATCTGATCTAAACATTATATTTTTAGCACCTTCTCATTTTGAAGTCGCGTGCAAAGATTTGAGAATTCGATAAAGGTGTCAGATTTATTACCAAGAAAGATTGTCTAGCAATAATGTGAATAATCATCTATGATAACGAAGGTGTATCGTTTTCCACCTGGACTACACGTAATATGGGGTCCAAAAAAATCCATGTGAATGAGTTCGAGTGGTCTAGACGTGGAAACATCAGTTTTTCTCTTGAAAGAGGTTTTAACAAATTTGCCTTTTGGACAAGGAGAGCATAAGACATTTAAACTACCGCTTAAGTTGGCAAGTCCCCGAACAAGTTTATTTTTTGATAGTTTTACAATAAGCTTACTTTCAGAATGTCCTAGTCTCCTATGCCAAAGTTCTAATTCCTCATTCTTAGTAACTAGGCATTTCAAATTAGATGCAGATATATCATCAAAACTAAGAGTGTACACATAATGAGTTCTATGAGCAACAAGTAAAACACCAGAAGTTTTGGCATCTATAATTTTGCATGTGTTTGTGGAAGATTCAAATATCACATTTAGACCTACGTTCTTCGTGTCCTTAGCCTACTAACAGACCTAAAAATAAGATGAGGGTAAATATATGATTTCCCAAGTTGTCCCACCCATACGATAGGTAGAAGTCTTTGGTAGCCAGACTTGCAAATTTTTCTTGGCACCTTTCCTGAAACACGAGCCAGATGTGTGATCAAACTTTTGACAGTTTGCACACAAAGTGCAAGCATTGGATGCTACCTTTATCAAGTTGCTCGAGCTCTTGCTTGAGGATGGGGATAGCCCTCCAAAACTCCTAACCTTATCTTTAGATTTATTAAAGTTGGACTTAGGCTCAACATGATAGTGATTTCGGCTCGGTGGTGATGTTGGACTCACGTATCCTAGTACAAACATCCCAGATCCATAACACTATACACCCAACATCATATTTAAAGACTTTTGGCTTATTTCAAACTTTTGGATGACACAGTTAAGATCATGGACCCTCACCTTTAGGGCGGTGTTTTCAGTCGCAAGCATTGCACACCGATTGGCAAATTGTTTTTGCCTTCCTCTACCTTTGCAAGCGACAAGTGAAGTCTCTTCTCCAAGACATTCTTTTCATTTATGAGATAATTCGTTCTCACTGATGACTTAGAGAGACTTACCTTTTGTTCTTCGATCATTGTCATCAATTGAGAGCACTCTAGACACTCGATCTTTTCTTTGCACTTTTAATTACTTCACTTTTTAATTTTTCTAAGTCCTTTTTGATTTTCTTATTCTCGGTTCTCATTGACTTTTTCTCAGAAATAACACTTTCTAATTTATCAACTAAGCGTTCATAAATTTTAAGAAGTTCAATATAAGTAGATGGTGTTACCTCAGTGTCGCTCTAGAAACTGGACTCATCGTCAGATTCTTCTTGATTCTTTCCTATGAGGCATAGATTTGCCTCGTCTTCACTACGAGAGTCTATGGTGCTTGATTCATCAGATCCATCCTCATTCCAGGTGAGCGCCTTCAATTCCTTCTTCCATTTGTGTCGGCTTTACTTTTCTTTTTACTCCTTCTGGAGTCTTGGGAATTCTCTCTTTAGGTGCCCAGGCTTGTTGCATTGATAGCACTCCGGCTGGGACTTCTCCTCATCGCTTTTTGTCTCTTTTGATGGCTTGTTCCACATTATGCCTTCTCCAACTCTTCTTTTTAGGAATTTCTTGAACTGTCCCTGCTTCTTTGGATTCATCATGAATTTTTTAAACTCCAGAATATAGAGGCTCTCCTCATTATCCTCCTCAGATTCTTCAGCCGCCTTTTTCTCCCTTGCAACCCTCAATGCCAGTTCATTCTTCTTTACTTCCATAGGATATTCCTCCGCTTAAATCTTTAGTTCAAGTTCGTGTGTCTTAAGATTTCTGATGAAGCTTTCTATCTCCAGGGTGCTGATATCATGAGATTCGACGATCATAGTCACCTTCGGGTTGAAGCAGGGAGGCAAAGATCGCAGGATCTTCCTCACCAGGTCACAATTTAAAAAGCTCTTCCCGAGGGAGCTTGAGGCGTTGACAATCTTAGTGAATTGTGTATACATGTTGTCAACCTCCTCATCGATGTCCATCCAGAACTGTTCATATTCAGACTCGAGTCGGAACAACTTCGACTCTTTCACCTATGAAGTACCTTCGTGAGTAAGTTCAAGTAAGCGTCATATATCATACGCAGTTTCCCAATTACAGATTCGATTTAAATCAGTTTTAGCCAATGCGTAGAATAGATATTTCATTGCCTTAGTGTTGTTTGTGCATCTAAGCTTATCTGTGTCATCCCACTTATCATTTGGTTTAGTTAGGATGGTATCCCCTATAGTGATAGTAGGTGCAGTGTATTTCATCTCTACCATGGCCCATACGTCCATGCTTTGAGTCATCAGAAAGATTTTCATGCTTGTTCTCCAGTGACTATAATCACTCCCCATAAAGAGTGGAGGTCTACTCACACCTTGTCCCACAGAGAATGTGTGGACAGAGTTGGTCATCTTACTTCTGGATTTTAAGTCTTTAGAAGTAACCTACCTCTAATACCACTTGTTGGATCTCGTGGCCAACCTTAGAGGAGGGGTGAATAAGGTTTCCCGCGTTTATTATGATTTAAAATATTTAGACCTAGAAAATTGAGTTCTAGAAGCTACCGCTGGGCATTAGGTAGCTAACACGCGGTGGTAAGTCTCATAACTCATTTTCCTAGGCAGTTACACATAAACAACACACACCAGAGATCAAAATATTATTCGTAGGAAACTACTGTAGGCAAAACATAGAAAAATAGATTTCATTGCAAGATTTAAAACAACAATAGTTTTTATACAACCACAACACAGTGATCTCCGTGATGCCAGAGATCGAAGGCGATGAGAAATAAGAAATCGTGTGTATTCTATAACGACCCGCTCCACGGACCGGATTACTCTATCCCTTTCCCTCCAAGAAAGGTCCTCAAGCCGACTCTTCACCTACATGCAAGGAAGAGTCTTAGAGCCCCGCTAGATCCACCGATCTCGATGTCCCTATGCCCAGGATGATTTTCCACAGAATCCTCCTTGGGTTCCGACGACCCTCAACGGTTGATTTTCCTCACCACAAGATTCAAAAAAGAAAAGATTATAGAAATAAGGATGTAGAGAATTCAAAGGATGAAGTTCTCCCTCTTGACGACTTCTCCGTTGAGCCATCTGCGGTCGGTGCTAGAGATCTTCGTTTTCTAGCAACCGATCGAATCTTCGTATTCAATGTAGATCTTGGATCGTCAAAGTTCTTCGTTCACAAACGAGAGGGAGACGACGTTATTCTTCTTTGATAGAGACTTTTGGAATGGAGCACAAGAAAGAACGGTCGAACCCTATAATCCACAAACTCCCGTATCTTTTTGTTTTATGATTTTTTTAGGCACAAAAACCGAGGCGGCCTTTTACGTCTTCATGAAAATAGGCTACCATCGGCGGTAAGACTAGCGCCCGGTAGTAGGTTCGCACGCTTCTTGTACTAGCTGTCATCCAAATTTGGAATAATATTTCAAAATGAATCTTCCTTTTTCATAGAACTAGCGCCCCACTGTAAAAGGTAGCGCCACGCGGTAGGTCGGTTACTCGGAGAATCCTTCTAGACACTCGTCGAGAGACTAGCGTGGCACAGTAATAACTATTGCTTGGCAGTAGATCGGTTACTCGAGGAATCCTTGCCGACACTCGTCGAGAGGCTAGCGCGGCACGGTAAGAACTACCTCCTGGCGGTAGTTTCCCGAGAGTCTGGCCAAAATGATTCTATGTGTTAGTGCGGGAGTTAGGACTAGCGCGGCGCGGTATGTTCCCGAGAGCTCTTTCTAATTAATTCACGGCTACCTCCCAGTGGTAACTCTTATTGCTCAGCGTTAGCATCCACTGGAGACTTCTTTTCTTAGCTTGAACCTGTAAACTTGCACACTCTATCAACACAAGACATGATCAAATATCGCTGGGATTTGATATTCTCAAACATAGGGAATATGAAATAGTTGTTCTAACAGAATTGTTTATCCGTGTGAACATTGTCCCCGGTTATGGTATGTGTGAGGATTTAGATAGGGGAATGACTTCACATTATTCACACATCCCTAGACGGATCACACATGTACAAATACTAGGCTTATATGTTATAACTCGTGACATTGTATCCTAACATGTTAGAAACACTGTGAATAATCAATGTCATGACATATTTGTGATTATACGAAGATTAAAACATCGAGCAGAATCTTTAGTGCTAAGGTCTTTTGTATACAAATTAAAGCGTATCTATCTAGGTGGATTGATTTCGATTGACTTGAGGCTTCTTGAACTCACAAAATATAGAAGAAAATGATAGCTCAAAGCAAAGTAAAGAAGAAAAACTATGCAAGCTATCGAAGGTTATGTCATGAACCCCCCAAGCACTAATCATTCCTCCTGATAAGTCTTTTTGAGCATTATGATGATGAGTACCTTGGTTCAAAGATTCATTTTGATTTTGTGCATAGACTCTAACTTAAGCTTAGTGCCCTTAGTTCTAGTCCTGGTATGACATAGATTGGTATGTGACGTGGTTGTTCACTCTATTTCTCGTATGTTAGCATTTTAAAATGATCGAGATAAAACATGTAACACATGTTATTTTTACTTGGTGTTTTCTCTCTGTTGATGCTACACGTACACGTCATTGCCCTATTTAACGCTTCCATACATAAGAATTGGACTGAAACTACACTATGCCTTTCACATATAGGTACTAGCAAACTATTTATGCTCTTGACGCTTACAATGTTTAAATGTGATTATCTCTATAACTCTCGTAGCATTGTATTGTTCCTCATTATGTGCTTAGCCTTGAAAGTATCTAGCGTCTACCTAAATCACCTAGAGGAGGTGAATAGGTGATGTTTGCGTCTTTTTGCGGAATAAAAATTATCTTAAAGAATAAGTACACAAACACAAAGATTTTATAGTGGTTCCCCGAGTTGGGTACGTCCACAGTCCTGCCTCGCCTATCTACCATGAAGGGTAAGATTCGGCTACATCACCTTTCTAAGATTATCACAATCTTACACCCTGGAGCAACGCTCCTACACCTCGATCCATAACTGGATCTACAAACTCAATCCCCAACCCGGATCTACAAACTCGATCCACTAACAGATCTACAAACTTAGAAGAACAAACTCCAATAATCTCGAAGACAAAGCTCCTACAAGAGTTAAAATAAATTTTACAATCAACAATAAGAATTTTACTCTTCCAGATATGAAATCTTCAAGGATCTTCCCTCTTGAAAATTAAAAAGCTCTGTGAAGAAGATTGAGATAGAAATCCGAGAAAAACTTGATCTGAAAACCTTGGATCCGACATGATCAAATAGATGTTGAAGAATCTTGGAATCTTGGATTTGTCGAATCTTTTCTCCTGTTGAATCGATCGATCTTGAGAGAGTGGCAGAGAAGAATTGATGATGAAGACGACGGCTTCTCTCGACTTTGGAAAGTGTGAATGCGATTCTAATTCTATTAAAATTATTAGGGTTGATGAATCCGATTGAAAAGACTTTATATAGATCATCGACTAACATTCATAAGTCATTAAGGAAAGATCCACGTGGATCAATCATCATTAACTTATAATAATTTGAAATCCTGTCAAAAGATTTGAAATGAAAAATCTGCAAGTCCATTTCTCGAGAAGAGATAGATTTCTCGAGAAATGACTAGCTTTCTCGAGAAAAGACTTGGCGAAAATTCTTTGAAATAAAATTCAGATTTCTCAAGAAGAATATTATTTCTCGATAAAAGTACTTAGTGTAATTTTAGAACTGAAGACAGATTTCTCGAGAGGAATATGATTTCTCGAGAAATGAATTGCTTTCTCGAAAAATGGTCTGACCTTCTCGAGAAATTTACTTCATGAAAATTATGTGAACTTAAAGACTGATTTCTCGAGATAGAATTGATTTCTCGAGAAAAAGACTTAGCTTTCTCGAGAAATGATTTGGCCTTCTCAGGAACTACTTTGCTTTTCTCGAGAACTAACTTGGCTTCTCGAGAAATCTACGAGACATTTCTCGAGAAAAGGACTTAGAATATTTTCAGATAATTTCCCGAGAAGTCTTGTGGTTTCTCGAGAAAAACTATGCTTTCTCGAGAAATTTAGGTAGACTTCTCGAGAAATACATTCCATTTCTCGAGAAATAGACTTAGGCAATTTTGCAGAGAATTGTTTCTTTTCTTTTTTGTTGAAACCAGCAACCCTTCCTTTCTTCAATTTCTTTAGTACTTGAAAATGAAGTGCATCCCAATAGAGAGTTTACACAAGAGTCAACACCATGGATCACACAATGAGGGATTACATTGCATGGTCATGTGTTTAGTGACTCATTGTAAACTAACATTGGTCTACACTTGGCAATAATGACCTGCAAACACTCAACTAAAGAATAACATCAAATACAAACTTAATTCATCTTAGTTCAAGCGTGACTTCACACAAATCTAGGTTATTGTGGATACAAAACCCAACAATCTCCCCCTATTTGTAGAAGTCAAAACCCTCTATACTAAGGTCAATTATATCAAGATAAATAAAGAAATAACTAGCAAGCAAGATAATGTATGTAACAAAAGATAAGAAATAACAAGATCAACAAAATTCAAAAAAAATTATATATATATAGAGTTTGTCCACAAAAATATCTTAGTCCACAAAATTCTATAAGACTGATAAACATAAAATGATTTGAATTATTGTTGGTACAGTCTTTCCTTCTTCTCTTACTTTCTCTCCTGATACCTAAGTGGCTTAGGATAGTACTTTAGAGGATTAGGAGGAGCACTGGGATTATTACGTCCATATTCACGATCATAAATTCTTCTTTTTGTCAAAGATTTTTCATAAAGCTCCCACTCTTTGTGACTGTAATGATCATCTTTATTTTCATTAAAGTCAATAACTTGCTTAAGGGTATCCAGAATAAGAGCTTTTGAGGTTGGACTCCAAACTTTAGCAAATTCTTGTTTAATCCTTTAAACAACACCTTGTCTGGAGGATAGATCGGCTGACAGAAGCCCCTTCACCATACTTCCTTATTTTGGAACTTGTACTTCAGGAGGAAGATCTTGAGGGTACTCTTATTGAACAGAAGTCTAAACATGAGAATAGTCTACAGGAGGAGCTTCATAATGTTCAGGTGTAGGAGAGAAGGTAGTCTTGAAGACATTGGGATCAAGATGCGGAGGTGGAGCCTCATTTGGATCAAACTGAAAATCTGGAAAGATTTTGTTGTGTATCCACACAGAAGTCTCAAAAGTATACTGTTTACATCATTTATCTGCTTCTCTACACCTTTACTGATCTCTTTCAATTGATCATCCCACTGATTCTTCAACTCTTGAACTTTCTTTTCTAGATTTTCTTTCACTTTTTCCTCCCCCTTTTTGACTTGTACATTAAGGGTTTCTATGGCTTCTTCTTTGAATTTTCCAACTTCCTCACAAGTCTTGAAGTTTTGATCACCTATTTTCTTCAGCAATTAGATCTGATTATTTGCCACTGTAACTACTTGATTTATAACCTCACCAACACTTGTGATAGTGTTGTCTAGAGCCTTGCCCCAAATATTCAGTAGTCTTTTGAATTCATCTGTATTATATTGAATTTTAGCAAAACCTCTGCTCATCTCTTTCTCTAGAGCAGTTACTTTTTCAGTCACTTCTTTGAGAGACTTGTCAAAGTACTCTATTTGCTTGGTTAGAATTGACTCTATCTTACCCAATAGGGTGTCTTTAGGAATATTTCAATAGGAGGAGGTGGAGGAGGTAGAGCTGAAGGTGTCTAGATTGGTATTTCTTCAATCACAACTGAACTTTTGCCTCTTTGGGCAGAAGTTATCTCATCCCCTTCCTCTCCAAGTGTAACGCCCCAAATTTCTTGAGGTGTGAGATGCTTCACTAGAGGTTACCGCCCGAAAGTAGTTAGTTACCACACGGCGATAGCTCCAGAGTTTTCATCAAGCTCGAGAAAGACGTTACCGTGCCGCAGTATAAGTTAGCGACCCGCGGTAGCTGGGAAATATTCTGAAAGAGCTCTCGGGAAAGCTATCGCCTGGTGATAGTGATACCACCAGCAATAGATAGGTCGATAGCGCACGACGTTAGTTTCCTATCATGCGGTGATAGTGGAACTATAACGGCGTGTCCATGTGGCAACCTATGGTTGGATAGCTTGGGCGGTTACACACGAAATGAGGAGGTACCGTGCGGTGGTAGCTAGTAACTGTGCGGCGGTAGCTTTGCTTAAATGCCTAGTTTTAGCCGTTTTTACTTCATTCCTTTTTGATTGAGGAGTTAGCCTAGATCTCTTGGAGGAGGAGAAGCAGCGTTGGAAGAGTGACTATGCTGCCATTGAAGTTTCAGAGTTCCGATTCGCAAGAAGAGTCCGGATCTGTGGAGGCAAGATCATTACGGTCGCATTCATCCGTTTAGATCTTTTGCATGGAACCGAAGAGAGTGCAAAGGGTAAGGATTCTCTTCTTGGACATGTGAAGTCCTCTTCATTTTGAATTGGGAACCCTCTCCCACGAGTATGCGGTAAGCGTGAGGTTTTCCTTGGGGTAGATATGGTATATCCTCGTAGTTTTGTATATAGAGTTCGGAATTGATGTACGAACATAGGCATGGTGTGTGAAGCCCATCTTGACAGGTTGGTCAAGATTGGTGATGTTTTAATTATACTTGTATTGGTCGGAGAAGACTCCGTGATGTTTGTTTTTGGGTTTCTACACGGTAGATTGCAGTAGGGAACCTTAGGGAATATCTTCAAGGAGAACCTGGAAAATTGGGTATAATAGCTTTTCTACCAGTTACCACGTGACGGTAGATCCTTGATTTGTTTGTGGACTATATCGTGGAGACCTAAGGCTTGAGTTGTGGGGTTGAGAGCTCTGGGAGCCCAGCCAGGTGGCCTGCGAGCCACCCATATTGCAAAACGGGGTTATGTATTGATTGGAGAAATGGGAATGGGGAGGCCGATCTGTGTCGTGGCTTTTTGCGCCCGACGATTTGAGCAGCGAAAAAGGGCTAAACTTACCCAGTAACTATGTCGAGTGTCTGCGGGTAGTGTGACTTGTCGCTGCCATAGTTACGGGTCTTAGGACTTGTACAGGCCGTAAAGACTACCAAAATGCTCATGTTTGATGCTGTCTTATGAACAGTGGTGAGTCCCTAGCTTTTATCCGGACACCGAAAATGTGCCTTGAGTGCACGAGGTGTGTGGTCGTTCGTGCCTACGCCTGTGGTGAAGTGTGCTTAAATTTCACTTTCATTACTATGTTTGGTTTTGCTAATAATTTACAGGGAAAAAGCCCCGCCGACCCAAGTAAGGGGCGAGGTCGTTATAATTTGGTCAGGTTTAGCTGACCGTTGCCTTGTTTTGCCACCGTTTGGTGGATTGTTCTTATGGAGGAACAGGTGAGCCAAGTGTAAAGTAGCGAGCTAAAGCCCTTAATGTTGTGCTGGCCCTTGAAGGCCAAAGCGATGTGTTTTATTTTACTGTTTTCATGTATGGCCGGCCTACGTACCGAAGTATGTAAAACACCTTAATTCAAGTTGAATGTTGTAAGGCCATAAGGTCAAGAATCTTTGTGTATTTGTACTTTCATTCTTTCTTTGGATTGTAGTAGACATTCATGTTCTGTGGTGGGTTCTTTTGTCTTGCTTAAAAGCTTTCGCTAGAATGCTCTATGTTAGGTTTTGATATGGTTTTAGAGTAATTTCGTATTAATATGTAACTCCATTGACTGTCCGTGTAATATGGTATGGGTCCCCTCTCAGACCTTCTGTTATATCCCATGTGACGGATGTGGGTGTTATAATTTTGTATCAGACTACGGTGTCAGTCTTTCTTATGAGAATTCGTGGACGAATTATTTTAAGGGGTGGTGAGCATAGGTATGTGCGTCATCGTTTTTATATGAAAAGAACCCATGAATGTCCACATAGGAATGAAAATACACTTGTTTGAGGAACCTGAGAGTCCCAATGATTGCGTTTTGACAATCTATTTGTTGCCTAATCGAGTGTTTTTACTATTATAGGTGTCTAGGAGTGGTGCAAGACTATCGAAACGTCCGCACTCTACGGAAAAAAGTTCACCTATTGACGTACCTACAACCCCTCCTTCGACAGAAACGATACGACTTATGGCTGAGGCAATGTTTGCGATGATGGACACCCAACTAAAGAGGCAAGCACAACCTCCTGCTCCTGTCATGGAATAGGTCTCGCTACGTGCAGTAGAGCCTAGAGTGGTCGAACGAGTGGTTGTAGAGCCTTTGGTGCCAAGAAGAGCGACAGAGAAGTAACTCAAACATGTGATGAGCTTCAATCCTCCAGTATTTATGGGGACTGGAACCCCAACCCAGGCCGAAGATTGGATCTCTTGTGTTAAGAGAGTCTTGACAGTAAGTGAAACAAAAGAATGGCAGAAGTCAACCATAGCCTCTTTCTTATTGGATGGAGTGGCGAGACTATGGTGGGAAGAACTGGAGCTGCACCTCTTGGTTAGAAGATAACTCACCGATGTTTTGATGGATGAGTTCTCGAGGTTATTCCTGGCTAGATACCTCCCCTCAGCGTAGAGAATTGATATAGATAATCAGTTTCAGAGACTAATATAGGGAGATAGTTGTGTGGATGAGTATCTCCACGAGTTCACGAGGTTGGGACATTATGCTGGCGTTACTTTCGCTGACGAGGAGCGTAAGAACAACCGGTTCTATGAGGGTCTACGTGATGACCTAAGGCTACTGCTCTCTGGTCCGATGATACACGGTTTCCTAACTCTAGTCAATACCACCCGATATCTGGAGAATGATATGAAGAGAGTTCAGGAGAAGGACTCAAGCTCGAAGATGTCAGAAAACAAGGTACCGAGTTCGTCAAAGTCTGGGTTTCTTAAGTGGAATAAGAAGGCTCAGACTTCGGGTCTAGCCACACCTTTGGGTACGTTTGGAGTTACTATAGTGCGAGGCCCGATTACTTGATATAATTGCGGCAAGCAGGGACATATTTCCCGAGACTGTTGGAGCGGGTGCCCAAAGTCAGAGAAGAATCCTGGGGCAACTTATGTGGAGAAGGGAAAGGCAGTGGAGTCAATTGCATCCCACTATGCTCCAGCCTAGCCTAGAGTTTACAACCTTGGCCTGCAAGAAGCCATAAAACAGGCAGATGTGGTGATGGGTATGATTTCTTTAACAACACGTTTAGCTTTACATACTTGTTCCCTTATGCGCATTAGATTGTGACTTGTTATGCTAGGTATTGTTTTGATCTTTAATTATCCAGCAAGAGCACTGTTCGATACGGGAGCTTCACACTCTTTTTTGTCCTAGGAATTTATATAGCGCATCAGAGCGCCTTCTTCGGTGGCAAAGGATAAATTGGGCGTGCTGCTGCTTAACGGGTGTTATATGCACGCAGATAGAGTTTGCTGCGTGATGGTACGGATTGGGAATCAAGAGTTTGACTTGCATGCATCGCTACTACCAGTAGTGGAGTTTGATGTGATCTTTGGCATGGGCTAGCTCTCGAAGCAACGTGCGTACATTGATTGCAATCGCAAGGTGGTCAGGCTGGGGGTGGATACAGAGCGTGAGACTACATTCTCCAGCATGAGGGGATTGAGCAAGACATTGATGTCTGCTATCCAGGTGTTTAAGGCATTTCATAGTGCTGTAGAGCTATTTTTCACCTTAGTGGATACTTCAAAGCCCAAGCTAGGTCTGGATAGTATCCCGGTTGTATCAGAGTTTCCCGGTGTTTTTGTTGTGAATCTCCCAGGAGCCCTACTGCAACGTGAGATTAACTTCACCATCAAGCTGGTGCCAGGAGCCAAGCCTGTGTCACGCTCCCCATAGCGCTTAGCGCTTAAGGAGATGGCAGAATTGAAGGTACAACTGTAGGATCTGTTAGATCAAGGGTATGTGCGTCCAAGTTTGTCGCCTTGGAGCGCCCAGTCCATTTTGTTAAAAAGAAGGACGAAAGCTTACGACTGTGTATTGATTACCGAGAGTTGAATAAGCTGACGAAGAAGAATAAATATCTGATCTCGAGGATTGATGATTTATTCGATCAGCTGGTCGGGACAACTATATACTCGAAGCTAGATTTTAAATTCGGGTACTATCAGCTGAGAATTTCTGAAAGTGACATTCCCAAGACAGCATTAAACACACATTATGGGCATTATGAATTCACTGTCAAGCCATTTGGTCTAACGAATGCGCCATCCGTGTTTATGGATTGATGAACAGGACGTTCAGTGAGTACTTGGACCAGTTCGTGATAGTCTTATCGATTATATACTGGTGTACTCACAGTGCAAGGAGGATCATTTCAAGCATCTTCATATGGTTTTGGAGACCCTGAGGAGGAACAAATTGTATGCAAAATTCTCCAAATATGAGTTTTGGTTGTCCTCGGTAGCATTCCTTGGTCATGTGGTTAGTGGTGAGGGAATTGCAGTAGATCCGGTGAAGGTAGTTGTGTTAAGGGAATGGTATGTGATGTCTTCTGTGTCGGAAGTCCTAAGTTTCTTGGGGCTTGCTGGCTATTACAGGCACTTCATGGAGAACTTCTCACGGATAGCACTGCCCCTCACTACTTTGACAATGAAGGATCAGAAGTTTTTTTGGTCGCCGGAGTTCGCACAAGCTTTCAAAGAACTAAAGTGTCGTCTAACCACAGTGCCTGTCTTATGTTCACCTTGTGATTCGGAGGGCTTTGAGATTTACAGTGATGCCTTTGGGAGTGGATTTGGCTATGTTCTTCTTCACCATGGGAAGGTAATAGCCTATGGATCTCGTCAGTTGAAGGTGCAAGAGAGGATTTACCCGATCCATTATTTGGAGTTGGCGGTTGCGGTATTCGCTCTTAAGCTTTGGAGGCATTATCTGTATGGGGTTAAGGTAGATATCTATTCAGATCACAAGAGCTTGAAGTATCTGATCGATCAGAAGGATCTGAACATGCGATAGCATAGGTGGATGGAGTTCCTTGGATATTACACCTACAAGATTCATTATATTCCTGGAAATGGGAACGTTATGGAGGATGCTTTGAGCCGTAGGACCCCTGCTCGAGCCAATTGGTTACAGATGCATGACGAGTGGCTTATTAGGGATCTAGAGGCCTTGAAAATCTCTTGTGTTGACAAGGTATTTGGTGCAAACGCACGTTTGGGATTGACGAAGGTTCAATATGACCTCGCATAAGGGATTCGGCAGGCCTTGGAGTTAGACGTGAGCTTGAAACGTACCTGGGCGGAAACCATTGATGGGTCTAACGACCAGTTGACTATCGACGATTCCCTCTTATGGAAAGGCAACCGATTATGTGTCCCCAACATGGGGAAGTTGCAAGAAGAATTGTTGTGTGAGGCGCACTTTACGAAGCACTCGATTCACCCTGGGAGCACCAATATGTTCAAGGACATGAAGAAATTGTTTTGGTGGTCGGATCTGAAGAAAGACATAGCATTATATGCGGCAAAATGTCAAACCTGTGCTTTGGTGAAGGCCAAATGCCAGAAGCCTGGCAGATTCCTGAAGTCCTTGTCTATACCTGAGTGGAAATTTGATGACATCTCCATGGATTTCATGCACGGTTTGCCGAGATCGCACAAGGGGAACGATTTCATTTGGGTGATCGTTGATCGTTAAACGACGGTGTCACACCTCATACCCAATAGGAATGATGATTTAGTTGAGAAACTAGGCAAAGCTTTATGTGGACAATATAGTCCACTTGCACGGCGTACCCCGGAGCATCGTTAGTGACCGAGATGGTCATTTCACATCTAACAATTAGAAGCTCGTTCATCAGTTGTTGGGCACCAAGTTGAACTTCAACATGGCTTTCCACCCACAGACAGTTGGTCAGACTGAAAGGGTGAACAAGATCATAAAAGATATGCTTCATATGTGTGCTTTGGATTTCGTGAAAAGGTGGGAGGACCATATTTTATGGTTGAGTTTGCGTATAATAACAGCTACCAAGCCAACATTCAGATGACTCCTTTTGAGGATCTCTACAGTAGGAGGTCTCGTACTCTATTGTCTTGGGTAGAAACGGGAGAATCGAAGCTATACAAGCAAAGGAACGTTGAAGATGCTACTTTAACAATACATTTGATTCGAGAATGAATACTGATTGCTCAATATAGGCAGGCCAAGTACTGTAATGCCAAGCATCAGACCGTGGAGTTTGCGGTGGGCAATTCGGTATACCTCAAGATAAAACCATTTAATGGTGTATCAAGGATTCGACACTTAAAAAAGCTTAGTCTGAGGTATGTTGGGCCTTTTGAGATCTTGGAGCAAATTGGTGAAGCCACCTCTCGTTTGGCTCTTTCGGTGGAGTTGAGCGGTTTGCACGATGTATTTCACATCTCAGTACTGCGGAAAGCCATTCAAGAGCCTGATCAAGTGATTGTTGCGGGTCAAGTGCTGGTCGATAGTGGTTTGACAATGCAGGTCAAGCCCATTCAAATTGAGGACATGGAGGTCAATCAACTACAGAACAAGTCCATTAGAATGGTCAAGGTCCTTTGGGACAACTGTGGAAGAGAGAAGCTTTCTTATGAGCGCGAGCAAACTATGAGGGAGGAGTTCCCTGAGCTATTTCTCTAAGGTAATAAGATGCATTGTTTACTTTTTATAATTATCCTGTAACGTAAAATTTCGTGACGAAATTTTTTTAAGTGGGGGAGATTTGTAACGCCCCAAATTTCTCGAGGCGTGAGATGATTCACTAGAGTTTACCTCCTGTCGGTAGCTAGTTACCGCGCGGCGGTAGCTCCAGAGTTTTCGTCGAGCTCTCAAGTAAATGTCGAGCTCGAGAAAGATGTTATCGCGCAGTGATAGAAGTTAGCACGCGGCGGTAACTGGGAATTATTCTAACAGAGCTCTCGGGAAAGCTATTGCCCGGCGATAGTGATAACGCAGACAATAGCTAGGTCGATAGCGCACGACGTTAGTTTCCAATCACGCGGAGATAGTGGAACTGCAACGACATGTCCATGTAGAGGCCTGTGGTTGCCTGGCCTAGGCGGTTACATGCGAAACGAGAAGGTACCGCGGGGTGGTAGCTAGTTACCGCACGACGGTAGCTTTGTTTAAATGCCTAATTTTCGCCATTTTTACTTCATTTCTTTTTGAGTGAGGAGTTGGCCTAGATCTCTTGGAGGAGGAACAGTAGTATCAGAAGAGTGAATACGCCGCTATTGAAGTTCCGGAGTTCCATTCGCAAGACGAGTCCGGATCTGTGGAGTCAAGATCGTTGCGATCGCATTCATCCATTTGTATCTTTGACATGGCACTGAAGAGAGCGCAAAGGGTAACGATTCTCTTCTTGGACATGTGAATTCCTCTACCTTTTGTATAGGGAACTCTATCCCGCGAGTGTGTGGTGAGCGTGAGGTCTTCTTTTGGGTAGATACGGTATATCCCTGTAGTTTTGCATATAGAGTTTAGAATCGAAGTAAGAACATAGGCATGGTGTGTGAAGCCAATCTGGACAGGTTGGTCTGGATTGGTGATGTTTTCATTATGCTTGTATTGGTCGGAGAAGACTCCATGATGTTTGTTTTCGGGTTTCTACACGGTAAATTGCAGCAGGGAACCTTGGGGACTAACTCCAAGGAGCACCCAAAAAACTGGGTAGAGTAGATTTTCTACCAGTTAATGCGCAGCGGTAGATCCTTGATTTGTTTGTGTCCTGTGTCGTGGAGACCTGAGGCTTGAGTTATGGGGCTGAGAGCTCTGGGAGCCCAGCCAGGTGGCCTGCGAGCCACCCGTATAACATAATGGGGTTATGTATTGATATGAAAAATGTGAATGTGGAGGCCACCCTCCGTCGTGGCTTTATGCGCCCGGCGATATAAGAACCGGAAAAGGGCTGAACCTACCCAATAGTTACGCCGAGTGTCCTTTGGTAGTGTAACCTATCGCTGCCATAATTACGAGTCTTTTCCCTTACACAGGCCATACAGACTACCAAAATGCTCATGTTTGATGTTGTCTTATGAATGGTGGTGAGTCCATAGCTTTTGTCTTGACACTGAGAATGTTCCCGGAGTGCATGGGGTGTGTGGCTGTTCGTGTCTATGCTTGTGGTGTAGTGTGGTTAAATTGCACTTTCATTACTATGTTTGGTCTAGGGTTTATAATTTACAAGGAAGGAGCCCCGCCACCCCGAGTAAGGGGAAGATTCGTTATAATTTGGTTATCTTTAGCTGACCGTTGCCTTGTTTTGCCACCGTTCGGTGGATTGTTCTTATACAGGAATAGGTGAGCCAAGTGGCAAGTTGCGGCTAAAGCCCTTGATGTTGTGCTGGCCCTTGAAGGCCAAAGCTAAGTGTTTGCTTTTACTGTTTTCATGTATGGCTAGCATACGTGCCATAGTATGTAAAACACTTTAATTCAAGTTGAATGTTGTAAGACCATAAGGCCAAGACTATTTGTGTATTTGTACTTTCATTCCTTCTTTGGATTGTAGTGGACATTCATGTTCTGTGGTGGGTTCTTCTATCTTGCTTAAATGCTTCTGTTAGAATGCTCTATGTTAAGTTTTGAAATGGTATTATAGTAATTTGGTATTAATATGTAACTCTGCTGATTGTCCGTGGAATATGGCGTGGGTCCCCGGCCGGACCTTTTGTTATATCCTATATGACAGATGGGTGTGTTACACCAAGAATGATTGGGAGAGAGAAATCTAGATTCTTTAGGGGGGTTATGTAGGTTCTGGGATAATTTCTTCATCATTAGAGAGTATAACTTCATTCTCTCCCTCAATATATTCCTGGGGCTGAGAATTTTATGGTATCTCCTTTGGAGGATTTTCTTATTTAGAGGAAGAATAACCATTCATACATGCGCCACCATCATGTGCTGAGGTGCTCTTCTCATCATCAGACTTATCTTGATTTTCCTCTTTCAATGCCACAACATCGACAATAACTTCCTCTATAATTTGTTCTACAGGAACATCTGACTGGATCTCTATTTTTGGTACTTTAGCATGCTGAACTTCTATATTAACTAAAGGAGCAGGCTCCCCCTAATAGCTGTACCAGATGTGACAACTATATCAGTATGAGGATGAGATGGGGTCCTGCCCTCATCATCTACTTCCATGGGAACTGCAGGAGCTTGTACTTGCCAAGGAATTCTGATCTCCCATCTCTGGATGGAGGATGGAGAGATTTTCTTCAGGTGGTGAATTGCCACACCTTTGGATTGTCAAAGATTTCAGGGTGTGCCTGAATCACATATAAGGAGTTGAACCTTCCAAAGTTTGGTGCTTTCTAGTTTTCTTTGATCTTCTCAAATAAAAGGTATCCATACTAGAACTTATTTCGACACACAATAGTAGCCATCATGTCAAAGAAATCTAAGGAGATGTATCCAATGGAGCCTGTTTTGCAGAGTAGCACCTTTCCTAGAATGTCAGCTAGAAGTTACTTTCATCTGTCATGTGTTGTCTTCTAACAAAAATGGTGGACTAGGGAAGAACATAGAAGGAAAAGGTTCTTGAGTAATCATCAACTTCCAGATATGTTGGGACCCTAGGTTTGATTTGGGCTAGGATCACTATTAGGATGCTTAGACTGACCCAACATGTATATTCTAGGGTCATATGATTTTCTAGGGTTTTTCCTTAGAAGATTTCAAAGTTCAGGAATTTAGTTCGACGAAAGTTGAACTCAGCTCGACGAAAGTCAAGCTCTGCTCGACGAGCTCAGAGTTCCAACTCTGAGTTGAGCTTGACCAAAGCTGAGCTCCAGTCGACAAAATTTGTCCTCTACTCTGAAATCTCAGCTCGACGATAGCCTAACTCAGTTCAACGAACTTGGAGCTCTGGTCGATGAATATGAAGAAACAGCTCGACGAATTCCAGGCTCAGGTCGATGATTTATTTGCTGAGTTCGACTATCTCTCTGCAGTTATCTTAGGCAATTTTATTGGCAAAAGCAGAATAATTTTCAGGCTTAATATTAGGCTAATCATTCTGATGAATAATCTAATAGGATTAATTTTAGGCAGTTATGACTATGATATTTAATGCAATGTATTCTAATGAATATAGCCATTTAAAGGCAGCATTAAATGTGAATATTATCACAGAGTTTATTGCTGATTAATTTCCAAGGGTAGTTTCCTTTCTTAAGGAATGCTCCAGCTGTATCAGAATTAATGATTTAAAATATTTCAAATCTGATTAGCATTCTATATATTCTCATAAGTTTTTCTATCTCAAGGTTACAAAGTTATACACTCAGACAGTTACAGACTTACAAAACAACAAACTGTGATTCAGAGTTTCTACCTCAATTTTATTTCAACAAACAATCTTCATTATGAGATCATCTTCACAATCTCTCAGATACATCTACTTGAAGGAGCAGTCCTCATTAGAAGGCCTACACCCTAAAGCGAAAAGGACTCCCTCACCTGATCATAAACTCTATTCAAATTAGGGGGAGCTTTCGGCTTCATCAGATCCACTAGTCTTCTCTCAGATTATTGACAGAGAAGAACATCTTCAAATTTTTGTTTATTTCATCCAACTGTGTGCATAGTTTTCTTAACTCCCTCCAAAGGTTATACTGTTGGTTTTTAAGTCTCATGATCAAAAGACTTAGTTTGGTTTTTTGACACCTGATCAAAAGCATAAAGGGTTGCGAGGTCTCCCTTTGAAAATAGATCTTGTGGTGGCAGGGCACCTGATCAAAAACCTGTAGTGGATTCCTACCAGAGTGGTAGAAGAGTAGATGTTCCCATGTTTATTGGGGAACAACTATAATCCTTGTGTCTTCTGTGTTTGTTTATTTATTTGCTTGTGTGTTGTGATATTCTCTTTTTATACTTATATATATATATATATATATATCACCATATTTTAATCTGCTATAAAAATAAGTGAATAAATTTTTAATACTCTATTCACCCCCTCTATAGTAAACATAAGATCTATCCAACACTTTCAATTATTATCAGAGGGATAAGTTTCTTTGGTTTCACAGGCTAACGCCTGAACCAAATAATCTTTGATAGATCCTATTTACTCTAGTTTGTCTTTTATATCATGGCACAAAAAAAGATTATTCAAGCACGAGACCTCCAGTATGCAATCTTAATAAATTTGCACTTTGGAAGACAAGAATTAGGTTTTACATGAATTCCATTGATGAAGATATCTATAATTCAACCTTGACTGGTCCCCCTGCACCATCTGCAACAATAAACACAAGAGCAGTTCCACCACCTGAGTGGACTGATGCTCAAAAGAATGCCAAGATTGTTGATGCTAAAGCAATGAACATTCTTGCCCAAACTATGTCTGATGACATATTCCAGAAGGTTGATGAATGTACATCAACAAAGGCCATTTGGAACTCCCTAAATGTTATGGTAGCAGGATCTGCATATGAAAGAAAGGACAAAAGGTCCCACTCAATTTCTTAATATGATAATTTTAAGAAGGGTGAATTAGAATCAGTTGTTGATATGTACACCAGGCTCAGTATCATCATCAATGAACTGAAAACCCTTGAAAAGGACATCATATTGACAAAAGTCAATGATAAGATCCTTATATGCTTCCCTGGCACATGGGACTCAAGATCTAGACAATCAAAGAAGCCAAAAGCTTAAATGAGATTTCAACTGAAACATTATTAGGAAAGCTCAAGTCTTATGAGCAGCTCATCAAGTCAAGTGAAGCTGAGTAAAAGGCTTCACCTTCACCCAGGAAAGAAAATAGCATTGCTTTCCAAGATATAGATGAAGCAGAAGTTATTCCAGAAAATGAAGACCCCATGAGTCTTCTGGCCAAGAGATTCTACAAAATGGCCAAGAAGGATTTCAGTAGAAGGTCTTCCAAAAATGAAGATAAACCATGGTATGATAAAACCAGGACATATCCTTCTAGAATGTCCTGAAAAGTAGAAGAAAGACAAGCTGAAGGAGAAGGACTTAAGGAAGCACTCAAACAAATTCTCTTCCAATAAATGCAAGAAGAAGGAGAGAGGTTTTGTTGCTGAGACATGGAGTGACTCGAATTCAGATTCTTAATCTAATTCCAGTAAAGATGAAGAAGAAGCAAAAGCAAAAGAGAGCTGTTTGATGACAATCAATGCCTCATGCAGTAATTCTAAGGAAGTGTCAGAGTCAAAATCTGAAGAAGATCAGGTAATATCTACTTTTGATTTTTTCTCAGATCAATTCAAAATAGACTTTAAATTACCTTTCAAAGAACTAATTAAATCTGAGAAAGAAATAAAACTTCTCAGAGAAAAATTAAACTATTCAGACAACCAATCTTCAGAAAATAAAGAACTTAAAGAAGATTTAAAAATTGCAAATGAACAAATATTTTCTTTAGAAAATAAACTAAATGAGGATAAGCTATTTGAAGAATCCCTTAATGGTAGAAGCATCAAATTGATGGACATCACAAGCACAGTCAATGCCAAACTTAATGGCAAATTAGGCTTGGGAGCTTCATCAAGTAGGCCTCCTATTCTTCAGAAAAATATTTTATCCACCCCCATAAAATTCATCTCTATTAAAGCAAAAAAAGTTTTATAACTCACATACAAAGACACTAAAGTATTTCTAAATACTAAATCAAAACAAAATAAAAATTGATAGAAAAATCATGTTCAAAAAAATTCGTCGAACTCAGATTGACAATAATAGTATTATTCGTCGAACAGAGATCGACGATCATGGAAAGCAGAGAATGAACTCTATCATTCTGTGAACCGAGATCGACGAAATCACTACCTTTCATCGAACTCAGATCGACGAACTCAATTAAAATCGTCGAACTCATTTTCTCAAAACAGAAACTTTAACACATATCAAAATAATAATCAAAGACAAAAAAAATTTAATCCTTTTACTCAATGTATAATTCCTCCAAGGAGATATCACCCATTAGGTTATAAGGATCAACCAGATTATTCTTATATTTCTATTTATTCTTTTGAAAGAAATTAAGGACCCAAGGTAACCAGGGTCAAAAACACCTAACTTGCTTCCTTGTAGTTAAAGAACTATCCAACCACAAAGGAACAGTGGTACTAGGATAGTGGTTGCTCAAAACACATGACAGGTTCCAAGGCAAATCTCAGTGATTTCAAGGCAAAGCTTGGACCCAAAGTTATCTTTGGAGACTCCAACTTTGGACAAACAGAAGGCTATGAAAATGTCTAGGTTGGAGCAGTGACATTCAAGAAAGTTGCTTATGTGAATGGTCTGAAGCATAACCTCATCTCCATAAGTCAGTTATGTGATGAAGGTTATAAGGTAGCCTTTAACAAGTCCTTATGTATTATTTATTCTAGTTTAAATAAAAATTTTTAACTGGTATTAGTCAAGGTAACATTTATCTAGTTAATTTCTATTTAGCAAAATTTGAAATTTGTTTACTTAATCAAATTAGTAAAGCTAGTGAATTATGGCATAAGAGATTAGGTCATGTAAATCTTAGGACCATAGCTAAATTATCTAAGGACAACCTTATCAGAGGACTACCTTCTTATTCCTATAAGAAGGAAGGACTCTACAGGGCTTGTCAATTAGGCAAGCAAACTAAAAATAGTTTCCAATCCATTAATAAAAGTGATTCACCAAGAATCTTATACTTGCTACATATGGACCTTTTTGGACCTATTGCAGTATAGAGCTTGGGAGGGAAGTCATATACCTTAGGGATTTTTGATGATTTCACAAGATTCACTTGGGTTTTCTTTCTGAAAAATAAGTGAGAAAACTTTAAAGTTCTTACAGACTTTCTTAAGAGCATCGAGATTGAGTACTCTACTCAAGTTGCATTGATTAGAAGTGATCATGGCACTGAGTTTGAATCTCTTCTCATGCAAGAATTCTGTGAGAAGGAAGGTATCAGACATTATTTTTCTGCTCCTAGAACTCCTCAATAAAATTGGGTAGCTGAGAGGAAAAATAGAACCCTGATTGAATCTGCAGGGACATTAATTGAAGATGCTCACTTGCCCCTAACCTTTTGGGCAAAGGCAGTAAGCACATCACATTATGTTCTGAATAGAAGTCTAATTCATAAGCTAAAGGATAAGACTCCCTATAAATTACTTAAAGGGAGGAAACCTAAAATAAGTTATTTTAAAGTATTTGGTTGCATATGTTATATTCACAATAATGACAAAAAAATATCTTATAAAGTTTGAAGCCAAAGCTGCAGAGGAAATTTTTCTTGGATAAGCAAGGCTTATAGGGTTTATAATAAATTAACTCTTAAAATGGAAGAATCTATGCATGTAACTTTTGATGAAACTAACATATTTTACAAGAAGAGAGAAATCTCTACCATAAAAAAGTTGCAGGTACCCAATCTGTGTAAGAGATTGGATGACTTAATACTAACTCAAGAGGATATATCACATCCCTCTCAACAGATTAATGATAATGACAGTGATGAAGAAATTCAGGAAATTCATGCTGAAGATATTATGGCTAATGAAATTCCACTAGAGGAATTAATACCACAAATGGTTATTGAAGAACCAACTCTACCCACTGATCTTGTCACACTTAGAGTTTATCCTATATCTCAAGTTATTGGAGACATGTCAGTTGGTGTTCAAATAAGGCTCAATTAAATCAAGATCAGATGCATGCTTGTTTTATCTCTTAGATTGAACCTCAATCCATCATAGATACAGAATAAGATCCCCACTGGATCATTGCAATGCAAGAGGAGCTCAATTAATTTGAGAGACGTAGAGTTTGGGATCTAGTTTAAAGACCCAAAGACCATCCAGTCATTTGAAATAAATGGGTCTTCAAGAAAAAGTTGGATGCTCAAGGAATCATTGTGAGGAACAAAGAAAGATTGGTAGCTCAAGGCTATTCTCTAGAGTAAGGCATTGATTATGACCAGACCTTTGCCCCTATTGCAAGATTGGAAGCTACAGGATTTTTCTTGCATATGTAGCATTAAAGAAGTTCAAATTATATCAAATGGATGTGAAAAGTTCCTTTCTGAATGGAGAGCTCAAAGAAGAAGTGTTCCAGGTTTTATCTCTCCAACACACTCTTCTTATGTATTTACACTAAACAAAGCTCTTTATTGTCTCAAACAAGCTCGAAGAGCTTGGTATGAGACTCTTCCTTATTTCTTATTAGAAAATAAGTTTTCTAGAGGCTTAGTAGATAGTACTTTATTTATTAGACATCATAAGGATAAAATTTCTCTAGTTCAAATATATGTAGATGACATAATATTTGGTTCTACTTATTCCAAACTTTGCAAAAGGTTTTCTGACCAGATGCATTTAATGTTTGAAATGAGTAGCATGGGGGAACTATCTTACTTCCTTAGTCTCCAAGTGAAGCAATCCCATGATGGTACCTTTATATCCAAATCCAAATATGCTAAAGAGCTTATTGAAAGATTTGGGATGTCTGATGCCTCAGCAATGAAAACACCCATACCCTCCAATACTATTGTTGATAATGATGAACAGGGCAAGCCTGTTTGTTGGTACCCTAGGTTGATTTGAGTTCAGTCCTCTCCTTTGTGCCCCTTGACCCAAGAAATATCTATGGTCAATGGTTAGAAGTCTAGCTGTAGAGTCCTCGCTTTTCCAAATTGAGAATTTGGTTAAGTAGGTTTTTCGTTCGACTATAGTCGAACGCCGTTCGACTATCGTCTATCGGCTGATCGACGATCGTCTATCAGTTGGTCGACACTTTGTCTGCGCTGATAGTTCGACTATCTGTTGATAGTTCGACTATCTGTTCTGCGCTGATAGTTCGACTATCTGTTGATAGTTCGACTATCTGTTCTGCGCTGATAGTTCGACTATCTGTTGATAGTTCGACTATCTGTTCTGCGCTGGTAGTTCGACTATCTGTTGATAGGTCGACTATCTGTTCTGCGCTGGTAGTTCGACTATCTGTTGATAGATCGACTATCTAGTTTGTTTTGATAGTTCGACTATCTTTTGATAGATCGACTATCTGTTTTCTGAGGTAGGTCGACTATCTGCTTGATAGTTCGACTATCTCTGTGCGCTTGATAGCTCGACTATCTGTCCTAGATAGATCGACTATCTGATAGTTCGACTATCTGTCCTGATAGTTCGACTATCTGCTGCGGTAGCTCGACTATCTGCTTGATAGCTCGACTATCTGGATCGTTCGACTATCTGCCCGATAGTTCGACGATCTCCTGGCGTCGTTCGACGATCTTCGAAGGTCGTTCGACGTTTTCTGTCTGCCTTTGTATTTTGTATTTATTTATTATATTTAATTATTTAATACATTTTCTGGCACAGTATTTTAAGCTGTATGATAAAGTTTCCAGGCATTATTTGCTCTATTCTTATTGCCTGAGTTAAAATCTTTTAAGATAAAGTTGTTTGTCTTATTAGCTGTCATTTTAATTTACTTTATCTGCTGACAGCCCTTTATAGCCGTTAGACTGAAAAGTCTTCTTTTGCTATAAAGAGATTGTTTCTGATGTGACTTTATTTAGTCTATCTGATTATTTGATTTAAGCCTGCAGCTTCTTAGAAAGAGGTTTATTCCTTTTTATAGAATGTTTTGCTGCAGAGATTTTTTCTGTCTTCTTGATATTTACAGCCCAGGTCTCAAGGCTTAGAAGAAGACAAATAATTCAAATGGAAGAGAGCCGTTGCTTGCTGATGATTATATAAAGAACCCTTTGCAGAAGGATTCAAGCTAGTTAACAGAAGCGAGTGTTACACACATATTCAAAAAGCACTCAAGCCTTCATCAAGCAAAAGCTTCCTGCTCTCAGCAAACTCCATCTAACTGAGAAGTGTTAAGATCTTCATCTCTTCTTCACCTGAGTTCTCCTGCTTTCAGGAAGTTCAACTCAGAGTTTCTTTGAAGAAGAAGAAGAAGAAGATTGCTGCTTGAAGACTGTTTCTTTTTATTGTTTACTTTCTTCCTGTAGCTTTTCCTTCAGAATTTTCTGAAGAGTTTTCTCTGCACTGAAGCAAGACTTCACCTGGACATTCTTGAGCCAGGGGGAGCCTTGATTCTTTAGAGCATTCTAGCTCAGTGCAAGCTTTTGTGCTTCTCTAATCTATTGTAAAATAGAGAAGACATCTTAACCTTCTTCCCCCTCCTGTACAGGGTTATTACTCCCTTCAAAAGTATCCCTTGGTGGCAGGGCACCTGATCAAAAACCTGTGCTTGGTTTTTAGACACCTGATCAAAAGTCTAAAGGGTTTCTGAATCTACCTGAATCAGATTCTGTTGGTGGCAGGGCACCTAATCAAAAACCTGAGTGGATTCCTACCGTGTGGGTAGAAGAGTGGACGTACCCAAGTTGTTTGGGGAACCACTATAAATTTCCTTGTGTCGTCTGGATTCAACTGTTTAATTCCTGTACTGTGGCTGTGAATAGATATAACTAGGTTGCTAGTTGCTGTTTAGGTTTTCCAAGCTTTAACTGTAATTACAGTTAGCTTGTGTTTGTACACATCACTTGTGTTAGGCTTTAAGGTTTAATCAATATCTATAATTTCTTCATTCCGCACTTCACTCCAAGGGAGTTGGGTAGACAGTTAAGTTTTGTATTGTGCAAAATTTGATTACTCTATTCACCCCCCCTCTAGAGTAGTATCTATCCCTTCACTTTCAATTGGTATCAGAGGGAGGTTGACTGACTGTATAGGCTAACACCTAAGTCACAAGATCCTGATAGATACCAAGAGCTTATAGATATTCACTATCATGGCCCAGTCCAAGGATTATTCTAGCACCAGACCTCCAGCATGCAACTTAGCAAAGTTTGGCATCTGGAAGGCAAGGATCAAACTTTATATGAATTCTATTGATGAGAGTATTTTTGCTTCTATTTTGTCAGGTCCCCCAAGAGCACCTGCTGCTGCCACTGCCTCATCATCTGATATGAGTGCAGTGCCTCCTCCAGACTATAATGATGAATACAAGAAGGCTAAAATTGCTGATGCCAAGGCAATGAACATACTGGCTCAGACAATGTCTGATGAGGTGTTCCAGAAGGTGGCCGACTGCTCCTCAGCTAAGGCCATGTGGGACACACTGAACCAGATTGTAGCTGGTTCAGCTGATGAAAGGAAGGACAGGAGGTCCAACCTTATCTCACAATATGAGAACTTTAAGAAGACTGATGCTGAATCAGTTGAAGCTATGTACACCAGGCTTAGCTCAATCATCAATGAGCTGAGGACCCTGGACAAGGACATATCATTGACAGAGGTCAATGATAAGATTCTTATGTGCTTCCCTAGCACATGGGATCTAAGAATCTGGCCCATCAAAGAAGCCAGAAGTACCAATGAGATCTCAACTGAAGCTCTCCTCGGCAAGCTCAAGTCTTTTGAGCAAGTGCTGAAGACCAGAGAAGCTGAAGCTGAAGCCAAGACCCCCACTCCAACAAGAAAAGAGCAATCTCTAGCTCTTAAGGCTACAGATATTTCTGAAGGCAGCCAATCCAATGAGGAACTTATGGAACTGTTTGCCAAGAGGTTTCTCAAAATGGGGAGAAAGGAGTTCAGAAAGAAGTCTTCACGCTATGAAGACAAACCAAGGTATGATCGATCTCCTGCTAAAGAAATTATTTGCTATGGTTGCAGGAAGCCTGGACACATTTTACCAGAGTGTCCAGAGGAGAAGAACAAGGAAAAGAGAAAAGACAAAGAACAACACAGGAAGCACTCCAAGCCATCCTCCTACAAAAACAAGAAGAAGGAGAGAGGTTTCATTGCTGAAACCTGGAGTGATTCTGATGAAGAATCATCCTCATCAAGCTCCAGTGAAGATGAGGAAGAGAAGAAGGCCAAAGAAATTTGCCTAATGGCAATAGATGCCTGCAGCAACCACTCTGCTGCAGAGAGTTCTGATTCTGATGAAGAGATGCCTACTGAAGATGAGGTACTTTCATCTTATGATTTTACTTCAGAAGAGTTTAAGTTAGATTTTAAATCTTTATGTTTAGATTTAATTAGTTCAGAAAAAGAAATAAAAGAACTTAGAAATAGGCTAGCTGACTCTGAATCAATAGCCTCTGAAAACATTAGGTTAAAGGAAGATCTCACTACTTGTAGTGAAGAAATTAAATTTCTTAAAATAGAATTAGCTAAGTCTAAGAGATTAGAAGAATCCCTTAATGGTAGAAGCCTTAAGCTGTTAGAAATTACCAGCATGACTAACACTAGGTCAGGCAATGATAAATTAGGCTTAGGAGCTTCTCCCAGTGAACCCCCAGTCCTCCTTAAAAATAACCTTTCAACTCCAGTGAACTTCATTTCAGCTAGTGGAAAGAAGAACACTGAGCAAGTAAACCTTGTAAATAAAACCCTAAATAAAGCTAAGAGAGAAAAGAGAAAGAAGTTTTTCAAAGAAATGCAAAGAGCGTCGAACGCCGCTCGACGATCGGATGCTCCATGGTCGAACGAAGCTCGACGATCTGAGCGCCCATCGTCGAACGTCGATCGACGATTTCAACATGATTTTGAAAATCATAATCAGTATCCTAGAAACCTAAATGAAAATAGAAACCCTAGGTTTGTTGACCCATCATCTGCATGGAGAATCCCACCTAGGAGATCTCACCCACTAGGTTATCACCCTCAGCCTGCATTCTCTTATATTTCCAGTTTTTCTTATGTGAAAAACAAGGGACCCAAGGTTACCTGGGTCCACTCTGTCTAAATAGTTGTTTTGCAGGTGAAGGCCTATCCAATCACTCAAAATAAGTGGTATTTGGATAGTGGATGCTCTAAGCATATGACAGGAAACAAAGAGCTTCTGTCAAAGTACAAAGCTAAGCTCGGCCCAAAGGTTATCTTTGGAGACTCCAGCTGTGGTCAGACAGAAGGATATGGCAAGATCACGATTGGAGCTGTTACATTCAAGAGAGTTGCTTATGTCAATGGACTGAAGCATAACCTGATTTCCGTCAGCCAGCTATGTGATGCTGGCTACCAGGTTTCTTTTTCTAACTCCTCTTGCAATATTACTTTGAATAATAATGTTGTTTTAATAGGTAATAGAATAGGCAATATATATTTAGTAGATTTTAATTCATCTCACTCTGAAATCTGCCTGTTTAATGAATTAACCCTTAATAATAATTCTTTATGGCATAAAAGGCTTAGTCATGTAAACCTCAAGAACATATCTAGGTTATCTAAGCACAACCTTGTTAGAGGTTTACCTTCTTGCCCCTACAAGAAGGAGAGCCTATGCAAGGCTTGTCAGCTAGGCAAGCAAACCAAGAATTCATTTAAATCTGTTAATAAAAGTGATTCTCCTAGAATCCTGTATTTATTACACTTGGACCTTTTTGGCCCAATAAATGTACAGAGTCTAGGAGGGAAGTATTACACATTAGTAATTGTAGATGACTTCTCTAGGTTCAGTTGGGTTTTCTTTTTGAGAACTAAGTCTGATAACTTCAAAGCCCTTACAGACTTTCTACTTTGTGTGCAGACTGAGTACTCTACTCATGTGGCCTTGATCAGAAGTGATCATGGTACTGAGTTTGACTCTCTTCTCATGCAAGAATTCTGTGAGAGAGAAGGTATCAAACATAGCTTCTCAGCTCCTAGAACTCCCCAACAAAATGGGGTAGTTGAAAGGAAGAATAGAACACTAATTGAAGCTGCTAGTACATTATTGGCAGATGCTAACATGCCTCTATCCTATTGGGCAGAAGCTGTTAGTACAGCTAACTATGTCTTGAATAGAAGTTTGATACACAAACTTAAGTGTAAAACTCCTTATGAGTTGCTTAAAGGAAAGAAACCAAAAATTAATTACTTTAGAGTTTTTGGCTGTATTGTGTATATTCATAACAATAATAAAGAATATATTAGAAAATTTGAAGCAAAAGCTTCAATGGGAATTATGCTTGGATATTCCCAAGTACGCAAAGCTTATAGGGTGTATAACAAATCAACCTGTAAGATAGAAGAATCTGTGCATGTATCATTTGATGAGCATCAGATGTTTTATAAGGAGAAAGAAAATTCTCCTTCCTCTAGTTCTTTGCAGGTACATGATGCTCCTAAAGAAATTCTTCAACTTTCAACTCTTCAGATCACTGAATCAGACAGTGATGAAGACATTGCTGAAGCAGTTGAAGCTGTTACTGTACCACCAACAGTAGATCAAATTCCTCCTGAGGAATTAATCCCAACTATTGCTGAAGATCACATCCCACCTGCTGATATTGTCACACTTAGAGATCACCCCACATCTCAAGTGATTGGAGACATATCAGCTGGTGTACAAACAAGACACCAATTAAGACAGGATATGATGCATGCTTGTTTCCTCTCACAGGTTGAGCCACTCACCTTTAAAGATGCAGAGCTAGATCCCCACTGGATCATTGCAATGCAAGAGGAGCTCAATCAGTTTGAGAGATGTAAAGTTTGGACTTTGGTTCCAAGACCTAAAGGCCAACTGATCATAGGCACCAAGTGGGTGTATAGAAACAAGTTAGATGCAAATGGAATAATAGTAAGGAATAAAGCTAGGCTTGTAGCTCAGGGCTACAGACAGGAGGAAGGTATAGACTATGACCAAACCTTTGCTCCTGTTGCAAGGCTAGAAGCAATAAGGATCTTCTTGGCCTATGCAGCCTACATGAAGTTTAATGTGTTCCAAATGGATGTCAAAAGTGCATTCCTAAATGGTGAGCTTAAGGAAGAGGTGTTTGTTGAACAACCACCAGGGTTTGTTTCTTCAACTCAGCCTTCTCATGTTTTTAAGTTGCAGAAAGCTCTTTATGGACTAAAGCAAGCTCCTAGGGCCTGGTATGAGACTCTAGCTAGTTTCCTGTTAGAGCACAACTTCACTAGGGGAGTAGTTGATAGAACCCTTTTCGTCAAGCATCACAAGGACACAATCCTGTTAGTTCAGGTGTATGTAGATGATATTATCTTTGGCTCCACTGATCCCAAACTGTGCAAAAAGTTTTCCAACTTGATGCATTCTAAGTTTGAGATGAGTAGCATGGGTGTGCTGTCTTACTTTCTTGGTCTCCAAGTTAAGCAAGATGCTGATGGTATCTTCATCTCCCAATCCAAATATGCCAAGGAATTGGTAAAGAAATTTGGGATGGCTGATGCTTCAGCAATGCCTACACCCATGGCTACTAATGTAGTTATTGATTCTGATGATCACGGCAAGCCAGTTGATCAAAAGAATTATAGGGCCATTGTTGGTTCCCTATTATATCTAACTGCAAGTAGGCCAGATATAATGTTTGCTACATGCCTTTGTGCTAGATTCCAGGTCAACCCCAAGGAATCTCATCTGATTCTTCTAAAAAGAATCCTGAGATACCTGAAAGGATGTCCAGATCTAGGACTTTGGTACCCAGCTGAGTCAGAGTTTGAATTAATTGGATATTCTGATTCTGACTATGCTGGTTGCAGAGTTGACAGGAAGAGCACCTCAGGAACTTGCCAGTTCCTGGGAGAGAGATTGGTCTCTTGGTTCTGTAAGAAGCAGGCTTCTGTCTCAACTTCAACTGCAGAGGCTGAATATATAGCAGCTGCCAGTTGTTGTTCACAGATCCTGTGGATTCAAAACCAGCTTGTGGATTATGGTTACTCACACAAGAACACCAAGATCATGTGTGATAGTACCAGTGCTATTTCTATTGCACAAAATCCAGTGCACCACTCTAGAACCAAGCACATTGAGATTAGGCACCATTTCCTGAGAGATTGTGTGGAAAAGAACAAGATCTGTCTTGAGTTCATATCCACTGAGTTTCAGAGAGGTGATATTTTCACCAAGCCTTTAGATGAACAGAAGCATCTGTTCTTTTTAGTCCAACTAGGCATGATCAATGGAAGAGACTAAGTGTGACGATATCTGCCTATGTTGAGGTCTGCTTGAAGATCGTCGAACGATGATCGAAGATCGTCGAACGGATTGAGCCTATCGTCGACCTCTGGTTAATGATAGCTTATCTGTTTGAAGATCGTCGATCGACGTTCGACCATCGTCGAACAGGCTGAGCTTATCGTCGATCTCTACTCGACGACAGCTTGTTGCTTGTGAAGCCAGAATTAGCCGAACTATGGTTCGACTATTCTGCTTCTGAGCCGATCGTCGAACGGCCGTTCGACTATCGGTTCAAGATCTTTTTAATAGATCGACTATTTCCGGTCCAATATAAAGCCGATAGTCGACCTAGGTTAAAAGATCGTGTGCTTTATCGTCGACGGAGCGTGCCCTTTCGCATTCTGCTTTCCTGCTTGCGATTTTCTGGCGCTTCGTCTTTCTCGTTCTCTCTCCAGCTTTCTCGTGCTTTCTCCGGCGAATCCATGGCGATTTCTCCAGCTGTTCTAGCCGTAGTAAAGTTTGACGCCGGATTCAGTGTGGATTTCGAAGCTTTCAGCAGTTGCGATGCCGGAATCGTGGAAGTTCTCCAACTCTGCAGGGATCAAGGTTTAGAGAAGCTGATGTCTGAAAGGATCAAGATCAACATTCCAGAGATAAAAGAATGGGCTTTCACGTCGTCTTCCACAGACGAATCGATGATCGGTACCATCGGCGGAGTAGAAGTTATCCTGACTCCGGCCGTTCTTTCTGATGTTTTTGGTTTAGTTATTGGTGACGAAGATTATGAGCAAGATGCTCAGGAGTTCGGAAGGATGCTTGTTGAGCTGGGACATGCCGAGGGCATTCCCACCAAGCTGCTCAAGGTAAACTTCCCCTTCAAGATCAAGTTCCTCGCTGAGGTAGTAGGAAAAGTGATTCTGGGCAAGCACTCTGCCCATGATAACATAACAAGACAGCAATTCGCACTTATGTGTGCAATTATTAATCGAAAGAGGATCGATTGGGCAGCTGTTCTGTTTGATTTAATCAGGAAGAAGACCGGAAAGAAGGAAGTCACCCTGGGAAGGGTTATTGGAATTTTCCTTAAGGAGAAATTCCCCCAGCTGCTGAGTTCTGCCGCAACTACAATCAACGCCAGCAAGAAGATGGATCCCCACTTGTTCTCAAAGTGGAAGAGGACGTTTGTGAAATCTGCTCCAGCACAATCTGAGGACACAAGGACTGCATCAGTCGCTCCTCAACCTATTGAAGCTGGCTCAGCTATCCCTTCCTCCTCCTCTGTTTTGCCGTCTACCGCAGTTGAAGTACCATCAACTTCTGCTGAGGTACGACCCTCCTCTTCTGCTGCACCTGAAACAACCGTGGTTGTTCCTCTGTCTCCTCCAGCTTCTCCTCTACCTGCTTATCTGGCTAGGATATCTGCTCCTAGCTTCGATTTGTTTGGATCAGAGAGATTCCCTACTCCTCCTGTATCTCCAATTCATTCTCCAATTCATTCCCCAATAAATTCTCCTGCTCCATCACCTGCTCCATCTCCTGCTCGATCCCCTGTTCACACCATCATCCATCCCAGCACATCTACCATATCTGCTGCAGCTCCATCCACCTCTCATCCATCATCTTTTGAAATCACTCCTGATTTCATCCTCCGCATTGTGGAGCTGATTACCCCGTCAATCAAAACCATGATTGACGAGGCAATCGCTCCCCTTGCTGCCTCCATTGATCTATTATCTGCTTCCATCAAATCCCTCTCCAAATCAGCTGAGCCATCTTCCTCTAGGGGCCTGGTTTCAGTACCCACTGAAATCAGGCAGGGGGAGATGTTCAATGAAGATGTCTCAGGCCTTCCTGCCTCTCCTTCAGTTGTGAAAGATTTAGTCTTATCTGCCCAGCCAGAATCCGCTCAAGTTGAGCCAGAAGAAGTTCCAGATGTTGTTATGTCTGTTCAGGAAGAGACAGCTCCTGCTGAGGAAGAGATTGTTCCAGCTGAGGAAGTGGTAACT
The DNA here is from genome assembly GCA_039513925.1 of Platanthera zijinensis. Taxonomy (NCBI): domain Eukaryota; kingdom Viridiplantae; phylum Streptophyta; class Magnoliopsida; order Asparagales; family Orchidaceae; genus Platanthera; species Platanthera zijinensis. Next base: position 78,628,327 of record CM077081.1, read on the forward strand.
CCAGCTGAGGAAGAAATTGTTCCAGCTGAGGAAGAGATTGCTCCAGTTAAGCAAGTTGTAGCTCCAGTTTTGACTGAGAAAGAAATATCAGATGGAATCCTGCTATCAGAAATTGCAGTAAAAGTATGCTTAGAGGATCTAACCTCTCCTATGATTGCCAGATTCTTAGAAGGGATTATAACCTCTTATCTAAATGAATCATGGGAAATGATTAAATATGAAGGTAACTCTTTCATCCGCTTTGTTGATGAGTCTATTAATTTGATAGTCTGTGAATACCGTGAAGGAATGATCTCTGTTTATTTAGCAGATCTATATTCATAATTTTACAGATATTATTAAAGAAGATTTAACTACTCAAATCATAGCAGTAGTTTCTGAGGCTGACCCAAGTATTCCTGCTACTCAAGTAGACCCTGAGTTGGAATCCTTCTTAGATAATAAAGAAGATGAGTCTGAGAAAGAGGAAGTCAAAGTTGACTCTTCTGTTCTGAGCTTGGAAGAAGCTCAAGCAAGAGCAGCATGGGAATTAAGAGTTCAATCCTTAAAAGAGAAAGAGAAAGATTTGCTATTTGAAAAGTCATCTATCTGGGATGACTCTCCAGGATTAGATTTAGACTCCCTTCTGGCTATGGATGCCATGGAAGAAGAAAAAGAAAAGTCTGCCTCAAAGCTTAAAGAAAAGGCTGTCTCAGAAGCCTATGATCCCTATGAGAACCCTCCATCATCCCATTCTGATGATGATGATGATTCAGATGTTTCTGAAAAGTCAAAGAAAAAGAAATCTGCTGCAAAGAAAAGAAAAGCTGCTCCTCCTCCACCTCCAAATAAGGATAATGACATTCCCTACTATATTTTGAAGGGCATTGACCCCAAATCCAAAGATTTTCAGCATTGGATGAGGTTTTCGAAAAATCAGCAAAAAGAAAGGAAGAGAACTAAGAGGTATGACAATCCAGTCTCCAGATGGACTCCCAAAGGTCCTCCTCCACCTCCAGGTGCAGGAGCCTCTGGGAATCTACCTGCTAATCAATCTGCCGCCTATGGAAAATCTGCGTCTGCTCAGCCCCAACCTAGACAAGGTCATCAAAGTTCTCAAGGCAGATCATCTTATGGTTCTCAAAGACAAGTGAAGGAGGTTGTGGCCCAAAGACCAACTTTTTCCCCACCTCCTTCTCCAGTTCAATCTGAGAAAAGTGTTTCGAAAGGTAAATAGTTTACAGTGTTTTAAAACCTTCTAGCAAGTCCCTTTTGCTAAGTTTATTCTAATATCTTATCTAGATAAAATAGCTGATGCTGCTTCTCCAGAGCCCGTATATGAAAATCCTGAGCTCGATCCTAATTTTAGGATGGCTCGCTTTCAAGAGCTTGTAGGAGCAGCCCAAATAAGAAAAGCAAGAGCCGAAGGCAAAGATACAACTGGTTTTACTACCATGTCAGCGTATAGAAAGAAAGAATTTGAGAAATTCCAAGTCAATCCTGAGATTTTTGATCCAGCAAAGTACATGGAAAAACATCCTGAAGCTGTTGTCCCCAGAGCTACAGAGCTGAAGATAATCGGTGCTCAGGATTTAAAGATGTCAAAGAAGGAATCAGATGACCCTCTTAGAAAAATTTCTTTTGTCTCTAGTTCTTCTGATCCATTACCTGACTCTAAAGATTCTTAATAGTTTGATTAAACTGCTGTGATATATTTGATTATTTGTTTATCTGATTGATAATCTGCCAGTTTATTGTTAACTATTTGCTGAATTTACTTTTAGTATTCTTTTGCTAGCTGTTTTAGTTTTTGAGAGACTTAACTCAAATAGGGGGAGATTGTTGGTACCCTAGTTTGATTTGAGTTCAGTCCTCTCCTTTGTGCCCCTTGACCCAAGAAATATCTATGGTCAATGGTTAGAAGTCTAGCTGTAGAGTCCTCGCTTTTCCAAATTGAGAATTTGGTTAAGTAGGTTTTTCGTTCGACTATAGTCGAACGCCGTTCGACTATCGTCTATCGGCTGATCGACGATCGTCTATCAGTTGGTCGACGCTTTGTTTGCGCTGATAGTTCGACTATCTGTTGATAGTTCGACTATCTGTTCTGCGCTGATAGTTCGACTATCTGTTGATAGTTCGACTATCTGTTCTGCGCTGATAGTTCGACTATCTGTTGATAGTTCGACTATCTGTTCTGCGCTGGTAGTTCGACTATCTGTTGATTGGTCGACTATCTGTTCTGCGCTGGTAGTTCGACTATCTGTTGATAGATCGACTATCTAGTTTGTTTTGATAGTTCGACTATCTTTTGATAGATCGACTATCTGTTTTCTGAGGTAGGTCGACTATCTGCTTGATAGTTCGACTATCTCTGTGCGCTTGATAGCTCGACTATCTGTCCTAGATAGATCGACTATCTGATAGTTCGACTATCTGTCCTGATAGTTCGACTATCTGCTGCGGTAGCTCGACTATCTGCTTGATAGCTCGACTATCTGGATCGTTCGACTATCTGCCCGATAGTTCGACGATCTCCTGGCGTCGTTCGACGATCTTCGAAGGTCGTTCGACGTTTTCTGTCTGCCTTTGTATTTTGTATTTATTTATTATATTTAATTATTTAATACATTTTCTGGCACAGTATTTTAAGCTGTATGATAAAGTTTCCAGGCATTATTTGCTCTATTCTTATTGCCTGAGTTAAAATCTTTTAAGATAAAGTTGTTTGTCTTATTAGCTGTCATTTTAATTTACTTTATCTGCTGACAGCCCTTTATAGCCGTTAGACTGAAAAGTCTTCTTTTGCTATAAAGAGATTGTTTCTGATGTGACTTTATTTAGTCTATCTGATTATTTGATTTAAGCCTGCAGCTTCTTAGAAAGAGGTTTATTCCTTTTTATAGAATGTTTTGCTGCAGAGATTTTTTCTGTCTTCTTGATATTTACAGCCCAGGTCTCAAGGCTTAGAAGAAGACAAATAATTCAAATGGAAGAGAGCCGTTGCTTGCTGATGATTATATAAAGAACCCTTTGCAGAAGGATTCAAGCTAGTTAACAGAAGCGAGTGTTACACACATATTCAAAAAGCACTCAAGCCTTCATCAAGCAAAAGCTTCCTGCTCTCAGCAAACTCCATCTAACTGAGAAGTGTTAAGATCTTCATCTCTTCTTCACCTGAGTTCTCCTGCTTTCAGGAAGTTCAACTCAGAGTTTCTTTGAAGAAGAAGAAGAAGAAGATTGCTGCTTGAAGACTGTTTCTTTTTATTGTTTACTTTCTTCCTGTAGCTTTTCCTTCAGAATTTTCTGAAGAGTTTTCTCTGCACTGAAGCAAGACTTCACCTGGACATTCTTGAGCCAGGGGGAGCCTTGATTCTTTAGAGCATTCTAGCTCAGTGCAAGCTTTTGTGCTTCTCTAATCTATTGTAAAATAGAGAAGACATCTTAACCTTCTTCCCCCTCCTGTACAGGGTTATTACTCCCTTCAAAAGTATCCCTTGGTGGCAGGGCACCTGATCAAAAACCTGTGCTTGGTTTTTAGACACCTGATCAAAAGTCTAAAGGGTTTCTGAATCTACCTGAATCAGATTCTGTTGGTGGCAGGGCACCTGATCAAAAACCTGAGTGGATTCCTACTGTGTGGGTAGAAGAGTGGACGTACCCAAGTTGTTTGGGGAACCACTATAAATTTCCTTGTGTCGTCTGGATTCAACTGTTTAATTCCTGTACTGTGGCTGTGAATAGATATAACTAGGTTGCTAGTTGCTGTTTAGGTTTTCCAAGCTTTAACTGTAATTACAGTTAGCTTGTGTTTGTACACATCACTTGTGTTAGGCTTTAAGGTTTAATCAATATCTATAATTTCTTCATTCCGCACTTCACTCCAAGGGAGTTGGGTAGACAGTTAAGTTTTGTATTGTGCAAAATTTGATTACTCTATTCACCCCCCCTCTAGAGTAGTATCTATCCCTTCACTTTCACTGTTGATCAAGAAATATATAGAGCCATCATTGGGTCTCTTTTATATTTAACAGCAAGATGTCATGATATCATGTTTGCTACATGTATTTGTGCTTGGTTTTAAATAAATCCTAAAGAATCTCACCTAATTTTAGTAAAAAGAATTTTGAGATATATAAAGGGTTGTCCAAATCTAGGACTTTGGTATCCAACAGAGTCAGAATTTGACTTAACTAGATTCTCAGATGCTGACTATGCTGGATGCAGAGTTGACAAAAAAATCACATCAGGAACTTATCAGTTTCTTGGTGATAGGCTTGTGTTATGGTTTTGCAAGAAGCAAACATCTGTGTCTACTTCAACTACTAAAGCTGAATATATGACAGCTGGTAGTTACTGCTCACAGATTTTGTGGATTAAAAATCAGCTTCTGGATTATGGTTTCAACTTAAATAATTCATCTATCTTTTGTGATAATACCAGTGCCATTTAAATTTCACATAATCTAGTACTTCATAGTTGAACTAAGCATATAGAAATTAGACAGCATTTACTTAGAGATAATGTAGACAAAAATAAATTTAAACTTCTCTTTATTTCTACTGATTTACAAAGTGCAGACAATTTCACTAAACCCTTATATGAAAACAACCATCTTTTCTTTATAAATAAGTTGGGTATGATCAATGGTGACTCTTTAATTTAATTTTTGTTCTGTGATTGACGAACTGGTCACCTTTCATCGAATGGAGATCGACGATCTGTGAACTTTTCATGGAATTTTTGTCGAACAGAGATCGAAGAATTTGTTTCAAATTATTTTCGTCTAACCGAGATCGATGAAATATAATTCTTTTCGCAAAACTTTCGTTGACCTGAGATCGACGAAATGTATTTTTTTTAGATTTTTCATCGAACAGAGTTCGATGTTTAGCTTTTAGTCGGCCAGAGTTCGCCGTTTCGACTTCTGAAAACTTATAACTAGGTTTTCATCGAACTCTATCCCGCGCCTTTTCATTTCCTTTGTACTTGATCCCTTTGTTTTTGCAGAGCAATGGCGATTTCTCAAGCACTCCTCTCAGCGATGAAGTTTAACATAGGATTTGATATAGATCTTGAATCCTTTAGTCATTCGGACCAGATTTTTAAGGACATCTTATATTTGTTTGAAGTTCCGAATCTACAGTACTTCTTGACATCAAGAATAAAACTCCAAGTGATAGAGATTAAAGAATGGGTCCACACAGCCAAACCTTAAGATACTCCAGTTATTGTTGCAACAATTTCTGGAAACCAGGTAATTTTATCTCCAAGACTTTTAACTTAACTTTTCGGTTTTATGAATGGAGACGATGAATTATAACTATCTAGTTATGAATTTACTAAGATGATAGATAGGATGGGTCACTCCCAGGTAAACCCTAACCATCTTCTTAAGAAAAACTTTTCTATTTAATACAAATTCTTAGCAGATGTTGTAGGTAAAGTGTTGTTTGGCAAACTCTCTGCCTATGAACACTTTACCAGGCATCAGTTTAACTTGATGAGTGCTTTGGTAAACAAGAAATCAGTGAACTGGGGTGGAATTGTATTTGATTTGATTAAGAGGAAAATATGTAAGAAGGATGTGAGTTTCGTAGAGTTCTGGGAATCTTCTTACAGGTAAAGGTTCCAGAACTTTTGGTCTCCCAGACTATTTTCATCAATAAATCTAAGAGGCTAATCATTTCCCTCTTTGGCAGATGGGAGAGGCTTATCCCAAATCCCTCCATGGGTTCCTCTTCTAGGATATCTTCAGAGGACATAAGGGCTATAGCAACCACTCTCCAAACCCCTAAAGAAGTTCTTACTCCTGCTCCCTCTCCTGCTCATATACCATCTCCTCCTCTTCAACAACCATCCACATTTATTACAGACACACCATCTACTTCCATCCCTCCTGCCTCACCATCTCAATCACCATCTTAACCATAATCAGCAATCCACATTTCTGAGGATACACCATCACCTCCTCAATCACCTCTTCGACCATATCTTAATGATATTCCATCCACTTCTACTCACCCAGATCCACTTCTGTCATCTCCAACTTTCATTCAACTCTCATCTCCATCTCCACAACACTCTCCACCTCTTTTATAAGTTTAGGAAATCATTCCAGATGAACTACCTGATGCAATCCCTCCACCAAATCTTCCACCAACTTTTTCAACCTTCCTACAATCAGACATCACTCAAGCATTCTCAATCTGTTCCAACTGTGGTAACAGACCCACCTATACCTCCCCCCCCTCTACTCCTGATCCACTATATTTATACTTCTCTGACATTGCCAATGACCTTCTTAAATTTATTTCACCCACTCAGAAAAAGCTCATAGATGAGGTTATTGCTCCTCTTATTGCTTCTATCTCCCTTCTTTCTACTCAAGTGGCTTCCTCCACCTCTATCCCATCTTTTGGGGGCCTGGGTCCAGGTCTCTCTGAATCCAGGCAAGGGGAGATGTTCAATGAAGAAGCTCCAATAGTAGCTCCAGCAACATCATCATCAGCAGTAGTAATTCCATTAGCAATAGTAGCAATTCCAACAACAGCAGTAACAATTCCAGTAGTAGCAGTAGTTGAAATTTTTGATGATATTGAAATGATTTGTTTTGAAGAAGAGGCAATAGCCCCAAAAATAATCATTGTTGGTGATTTCATCATCAATCCCACAGTTGAAACTCCTTCCTTACTTCATTCTTTTAATACACTTTATAGTTGCACATTACAAATTTTTTATATAGTTGATACAGTTTCTGATTATTCTAAAGCAATAGTTTGTTATTCTGCTCCAGTTGATTCTTCAGTTCTAGAAGATATTATAAATTGTTTCTGTAATATTTCTCCCAGTATTTCTTCAGTCTCTGTGATTATATCAGTAAATGTTATAGAGCCAAAGGCTATCTCTCCACCAACTTATGCTTGGGATGAATCCCCAATGCCAGATATAGATGAGATTATGTTTGAAGATATAGATACAGAAAATACTGATGTATAGGTTAGTGTAGAACATATAGAGCCACAACCATTGGCTCCTCCTGCATTTTTTGCTCAAATGCTAAAATAGATTGATGATATGTATGATATTCCTACTAGTGAATCTGATGATGATGAAGAATCAGATGATTCAATGTTGGTTCTAAGAAAAGGAAAGCCAAGAAGAAGGCTTCAATAAGGTCTGTTCCAAAAGCAAATCCTACAGCAGATACCCCCTACTATATTTTGCACAACATTCCACTCACTCCAAACATGCCCTACTGGATGAGATTTTACAAAAATGAGCTAAACAACAAGAAGAAGATTAAGAGGTATAGTTCTCCACCAAAATAATCTTGGTGAGGGCCTCCTCCTCCTCCCGCAGCAGGATCAACAGGAGGTGTTTCTCAGTATCATAGGTCTGCCTCTCAACAACATTCCAGATCAACTTTGTTATGATAGTACAGATCTTCAAGGTCAGATAGCCAAGGCAGCCAACAACAGTAGAGATCAAGCAAAAAAGCTATCAGCAACAAAAAACAAGATAAGGAAGCAAAGAACAACAGTCAAAGCAAAGAGTCAATAGATAATTCAAAGTGAACAGCAAAAGGAATCAAGCCTAGAGTGGCATATTTCTCCTACATATGAACATGAGTTTGGTTAGATTCAATGAGCTTATTTGTCTATCTATGATCAATAAAGCTAGAGCTGAACCAAAAGACACCTCCCAGTTCACAACTATGTCTTCCTATAGATAACAAGAATTTGACAAATTATCTAAGAAACATCTATTCAATGCTAATGAGTATATGCAGCTCCATCCAGAGGCAGTAGTGCCCAGAGCATTTTCTCAGAAAATTCTTGGATCAAAAGATTTAAAGATGACTCAAGGGGAAGCTGAAAATCTAACTAGACAGCTAGTATTCACCAAGCCTTCTTCAGCCTCTCCCTCTGAAGCTCCTAAGAGTGATACCTAACTCTTATTTATGCGTTTGAACTATTTGATGTTATTGTTTCTAAAACATTCATAGCTCTATCATATATCTGCTGAATGTGTTATTTCTGCAAGTTATATCTTTTTGCTTTATGCTATATTTTGTAAATAGTATCCTCACCCAAATAGGGGAAGATTGTTGGAACCCCGGGTTTGATTTGGGCTAGGATCACTATTAGGATGCTTAAACTAACCCAACATATATAGTCTAGGGTCATAGAATTTTCCACGGTTTTGCCTTAGAAGATTTCAAAGTTTAGGAATTCAGTTCGATGAAATTTGAACTCAGCTCGATGAAAGTCAAGCTCAGCTCGGCGAACTCAGAGTTCCAACTCTAAGTTGAGCTAGACGAAACCTGAGCTCCCGTCGACAAAATTTGTCCTCAACTATGCAATCTTAGCTCGACGATAGCCCACCTCGGCTCGACGAACTTGGAGCTCAGGTCGACGAATTTGAAGAATAAGCTCGGTGAATTCCATGCTCAGGTGAACGATTTATTTGCTGAGTTCGGCTATCTCTCTGCAGTTATCTTAGGCAATTTTTTTGGCAAAAGCAGAATAATTTTCAGGATTAATTTCAGGCTAATCATTCTAAAGGCAAAATATTCTAATGGGATTAATTTCAGGAAGCTATGGCTCTAACATTTAATGTAATATATTCTAATGAATATAGCCATTTAGAGGCAGCATTAAATGTGGATATTATCACAGAGTTTATTGCTGATTAATTCCCAATGGTAGTTTTCTTTCTCAATGAATGCTCCAGCTGTATCAGAACTAATGATTTCAAGTATTTGAAATCTGATCAGCATTCTATATATTCTCAGAAGTTTTTCTATCTCAAGGTTACAGAGTTATACACTCAGACAGTTACAGACTTACAAAATAATATACTATCATTCAGACTTTCTGCCTCAGTTTTCTCCAGCAAACAATCTTCATTCTGAGATTATCTTCACAATCTATCAAATACATCTACTTGAAGGAGCAGTTCTCAATAGAAGGCCTACACCCTGAAGAGAAAAGGACTCCCTCACCTGATCATTAACTCTATTCATATCAGGGGGTGCTTTCTACTTCATCAGATCCACTAGTCTTCTCTCAGATTATTGACAGGAAAGAAGATCTTTAACTTTTTGTTTATTTCATCCAACTGTGTACATGGTTTTCTTAACTCCCTTCCAAAGTTATGCTGTTGGTTTTTAAGTCTCCTGATCAAAATACTTAGTTTGGTTTTTGGGCACTTGATCAAAAGCTTATATGGTGCGAGGTCTCCCTTAGAAAATATATCTTATGGTGGCAGGGCACCTGATCAAAAACCTTTTGTGGATTCCTAGCAGGGTGGTAGAAGAGTGGATGTACCTAGGTTAATTGGGGAACCACTATAATCCTTGTGTCTTCTGTGTTTGTTTATTTCTTTGCTTGTGTGCTGTGATATTCTCTGTTTATACTTATATATATATATATATCACCATATTTTAATCCGCTATAAAAACAAGTGAATAAATTTTTAATACTCTATTCAACCCCCTCTAGAGTAAACATAAGATATATCCCTCACTTTCAAGATAGTCTTCCTCATCAACTGATGGTAATCTGAAAAACTGTGTCATGGAAGATGGATTGATTCTGATTTTGATATCTCTGACTGAACTCTTTAATAATTTCCCAAACCTTTTAATCCTGGCATTATGGAAAACTCCTTAACTTAAGGTAGCAAAACTTTGCAAGGATGTTCCAGGATGAAGGTGAGGTCGGCGGATTCAAGAAGTAGCAGAACATTTAGTAAATCATTGGGAATCTTCGAAAATATCCTCAATACATGCGCGAACAAATTCACTGCCCATCCCAATCTTTGTAAAAGGAGCCATTGATTGAGAGGAAGGATAAATTTCTAACCTTGAGGTGAAGAATCGATGGATTTTATGAGAAGAACGGCGGTAACCTTCGCGGAACTGAAGCGTTTTTATCGGGAAAAGTTTTTTGAATTTGTGGATTTGGATATTTTAAGGACTTATCAACTTATATAAAATTTAAATTTTTGAAGAATAAGGAAATGCCTACCTGGAATGGCGGTTCGAATTCTTCAGAAATTTGTGCTGCCGGATTTCGGTATTTCTCGAGAAAGATGGAGCTTTTAGAGAAATTCACACGCTTTCGATTAATCATGTTTATTTTTCTCGAGAAGTATATATCTTTTCTCGAGAAATAAGGGTCTTCTCAAGAAATCCAGCGGCTTCATGAAATCCAGTAGCTTTTCGAGAAATCAACAAACTTTTTCTTGAGAAATTCATAACCTGAGCTTTTCAAGACTCCATGTTGTGCATACCAACTTCTGTCTTGAAAAAGGAGAACTTGACCTCATCCAGCAGCTTTGTGAAGATATCTACAATCTTCTTGTTCGTCGGGACATGGCTGAGGGCTTTGTCCTTGTTCTCCGCATGCTGCTAGATGAAATGGTAGCGCACCTCGATGTGTTTGGTCTAGCTGTGGGAAACTAGATTGTTTGCGATAGCTATTGTGCTGGATGAGTCACAATACATCGGAATTTCTCTGAACTTCAGAATATAATCTTCAAGTTGATTTCTGATACATAGAAGCTGTGTGCAATAGCTACCCGCAGATATATACTCTGACTGGGCAGTAGATGTTGTTTTATAATTCTTCTTCTTACTACTCCATGAAATAAATCGTCTTCTTAGGAATTAGTACGTCCCGGAAGTACTTTTCCTATCATCCCTGCAACAAACAAAATCTGCATCGGAAATGCTAATTAGCTCGACATCATTACTTCTTAGGTACCATAAGACAAGATTGGGTGTACCCTTAAGTTATCTTAAAATTCGCTTTGTAGTGACGTAATGAGATTCCTTAGTGTTCACCTGATATCTAGCACAGACACATGTTGAGAACATTATATCTAATCTACTAGCAGTTAGGTAGAGAAAGGATCCAATTATTCTTTTGTACTTGGTTTCATCAAAAGGTTTCCCCTTTTCATCCTTGTATAGAGATACAGTTGAACCCATTGGAGTCCTCATAGAGGATGCACTCTCCATTTCGAATTTCTTAAGAAGCTCCTTGGTGAACTTCGTTTGAGTGATGAAAATTCCATCTTCAGATTTCTTCACCTGAAGTCCTAAGAAATATTTCAGCTCTCCCATACTACTCATTTCAAACTTACCTTGCATAAGTTTGGATAACCTTTTGCAAAGGTTGTCTTCTGTATAGCCAAATATGATGTCGTCGGCATAGATTTGCACTAGCAAAATCATGCCTTTAAATTCCCTAAGAAATAATGACTTGTCTATTTTCCCCTTATGAACTTGCTCTAAAGAATAAAGCTGGACAACGTCTCATACCAAGCTTGGGGAGCTTGCTTTAAACCATATAAGGCTTTATTTAAAAAGTAAACATGTTCAAGGAATTGAGAATTGACAAAACCTGGGGGTTGCGCTATGTATACTTCCTCTTTCAGATTCCTGTTAAGGAATGCTGACTTCACATCAATTTGGTAGACAGTAAAGCCTTTGAGGGCAGCAAACGTAAAAAACAACCTGATCGCCTCAAGCTGAGTCATTTGAGTAAATGTCTGGTCGAAGTCGATCCCCTATTCTTGTATGTAACCTTGTGCTACAAGCCTTGCTTTGTTCTTAATAATTACTCCGTGTTCGTCCAGCTTGTTTTTTAATATCTACATGGTGCCGATCACGTTCTGTCCCTTTGGTCGGGGAACCAGCTCCAAGACTTTGCATCATTCAAACTGGTGGAGATCCTCTTGCATTGCCATAATCCAAGAGGCATCCTTGTTCACTTCCTCGAACTCCTTCGGTTCAATCTGAGATAGAAAACTCAGATGCATAATTTCATTAGTTGTACTTCTTTTGGTTCTAACACCGTCGCATGGCTCTCCAATGATCTGATCAGCTGGGTGATCTCTTAGGTGTCTGAGCCCTAAGTTCCTTGCTCTCCCTCTAGCAGGCTTTACAACATCCGGTGTTGCCTCTATAGGTTGAGCCAATTCCTCCTCTATGGGTTCATCATCCACCAAGCCTGGATCGATGAGCTTGACTGAGCTTGGAGCTTCTTTCTTGAAAGCTTCATCCAATCTTAGTTCCTTGAACCCAGTACCTGTATCTACATTAATAACACTAGACGAGCTGTTATGAATCATGCTAGTCTCATCAAATACAATATTTATCGACTCTTCTACCACCAGAGTATTCTTGTTGAAAATCCTCTATGCCTTACTATGGCTACTATATCCTGCGAAAATACCTTTAAAACACTTTTCACTAAACTTTGTGCGGTAATACTTCTCATTATTAAGTACGAAGCATTTACTTCCACAGATTCTAAAGTAGGGCACAGTCGATTTTCTGCCCTTCAATAACTCATAGGGGGTCTTACGATAGTTTTTTTTTTGATGAGTGCTCTGTTTTGCATGTGACAAGCTGTGTTGACTACTTCAGCCCAGAAGTACTCTGGAAGTGTAGTGTCATTCAACATGGTTGTACATGCTTCAATTCGTGTTCTATTCCTTCTATCAGTAACTCCATTTTACTTTGGAGTGCGCGGGGCGAAGAACTCATGAAAGATACCTTGGAATTCACAAAATCTTTTCATGGCACCAGACTCGAACTCTGTTCTTTGGTCACTTCTGATTTTGACCACTGAGCAGTCCAATTTGTTCTGAATTTGCCGGACAAAATTAGTGAAAGAATCGACGGTGTCTGACTTGTGTTTTAGAAAGAACACCCAAGTGAAATGCGAGTAGTCATCAACAATTACTAACTTATAAACCTTTCCTCCTAAGCTTTGAATTGGCATAGGAACGAATAAGTCCATATGAATCAAGTATAAGCTTCGTGAAGAATCTTTTTCAGCAATACCCTCGAAGGTAGCTCATGTATTCTTACCCATTTGACAGGAGTGACATGGAATTTCTTTAAGACACTTAATATTGGGGGCATCTCGCACTAAGTTGTGAGAAAATAACATATTAGATATTTTTAAATTAATATGTGTTAATCTCTTGTGCCATTGGTCACAAAGAGACACACTATCTGAAAGTGGGAACAAGATCTATCTTAACTCTAGAGGGGGGTGAATAGAGTTTATTTAAAGTAAATTCACAATTTTAAACTAGCAAAACTTTTAAGATTTAACTTATATATAGGTGTAAGGTGCCTGCTATAGAATTAACAAGACAGTAAAAAAGAAGAGCACAGCACACAGCAAAGAAAACACACAAGCAAACCAGAAAACACAAGGAGCTATAGTGGTTCCCCAAAAACCTGGGTACATCCACTCTTCTACCACCCTTGGTAGGAATCCACTGCAGGAAGGGTTGATGAGGTGTCCTGGCACCAATGAGCTTTTGATAAGGTGCTCAAAAACCAAACTAGATTTTTTGATCAGGTGTCTTGCCACCACTGAGTTTTGACAAGGTTCTCAGAACCAGAATCAAAACTTTTGAAGGGTGTTTTGAAAACCCATTTACAGAGGGAAAGGGAAAAGAAAAGTGTGAAGTTGTCTTCTCTGTCTCAATCAAAGAGAGAAGCACAAGTGGATTTGTGTTGTCAAAGCTCCCCCTGAGATGTTGACTAGTTCAGGAGTGGAAGCTTTGCTTCAGGGTGATAGGTCTTCAGAAGCTTCAGATCTCCAGCAGAAGATGGTCTCAGCAGATGCTGAAAGATGAGTTGTCTGGAGTCCTTGAGATGAAGCTAAGATCACTTTTTCAGTATGCTAAAATGTTCAACTGATTCTCCAAGGTTTTGAGTTTTCTTGTGTTGATCAGACTGTCCTGAGAATCACTTGTTCTTTTTCTTTCTTATCTGTGTGTATCACTGTATCTGTCTCTGCCTGTGTATGTGTATCTAAATTTGTGTGTCTAGAGAGAAGAAGAGAAGGGGTTTTTGTTCTCTGAAGATTCTATGTCCAAGATAGCCGTTAACAGACATTAAATGCCTTCCATAAAATTTTGTCCTCTAGAGGAAAGTCCAATAAAACATTCTCAAAAAGAATTCCTTGAAACTTGCTCCAGAATAAATGAAAACGGCTGGCAAATCTCTTGACATAAATGCTGAGAGAATTTGAAAAACCTTCCAAAGTCTGACTGAATTTGAAACCTCAAAAACGCCGATCTCTCAAGAAAAACGTCGATCTGAGCTCTACGATCATCAACCTGAGCTCAGAGATTGGAATGAAGATCAGACAGGAAATGTCGAACTGAGCTCGAAGATCGTCGACCGGAGCTCAGCGACCTGAAGAAATAAGTGAAGAAAGATCGTCGATCTGAGCTCGAAGATCGTCCACCGGAGCTCGACGATTTAGCATAGTTGAGCTCAGAGAGTGTCGAACGGAGTTCGAAGTTTCGTCGACCTAAGCTCGATGATAATTGTCTTAGACTTGGCTCTATTTCCTTGATCTTTTCAACTATACATCTAGGTCAAACTGGTTTCCTAAGAGAAATATAGTGATCCTTACCTAAATTAGTAATAGGGTGTTCCAACAATCTCCCCCTATTTGGGTTAGGATTACTATTTACATATTTCAGAAATAAAAACTACAAAAACATATAGAAGAGCAATAAACTAAAACAAAATAGCAGAGCAAGCAATCATAGCAGCAATCAAATGGAATTTCAGCAAATGTTCAGAGAGATTGTGCTGTCTGCTTACAGAAATTACTTCTTTTCACTTCCTTTCTTAAATATAATTTCTCTGTTAGGATTAAGGGCTTCCTTCTTTGACCTTCTATCATCATCTGCACCTAAAGAGGTTTGAGCTCTTGGCCTGGGAACCACAGCCTCAGGACGCAACTTCATGTAGTCCACTGGGTCAAAGAATTTTCTTGAAGAATACCTTTCCAGTTCAGCTTTTCTTTGATCTGATAGAGTAGTAATATTAGAGGTGTCTTTCCCTTGTTCTCTGGCTTTCTTCAACTGATCTAAAGCAGCCAGTTCTATCATCCTTCCAGTCCATGACAATGGATTGTTCTCTGGATCTTCAAAAGGCACTGTAGGCTCATATCTATTGACAGTTTCTGAAGCAATAGGAGTTTTAGTCTCAACTTTTTCTCTGAGTTTATAAGGGAAAGGACTTTGAGCAGAGTCCATGTGTCTTTGTCCTTCCCTTGCATGAAATCTATGTTCTCTTTGACTTCCTCTATACTGTCCCCTTCTGGACTGAGAACCCCTTTGGTGTTGTCCCCTGGGAAAATATCTTTGTGAGGACTGGGAAGAACTATGCTTTGAAGCTGGGGTTTGAGAAGCTGAGCCTCCACCTGATCCTGAATCTGGAGGAGGAGGAGGAGGAGGCTGAAATTTAGATGAACCTTTCTCATACTTTTCAAACTTTCTTTTCTTTCTCAAGTCCTTTAGTTGATTTTTAGAATATTGCATCCAATGTTCAATAATTTGGCAATCATGCAAAATATAGTATGGAATGTCATTTGAATCTTTAGCTTAAGCAGGAGGAACCTTCATCATGGCCTTGCTTCTGGCCTTCCTTTTCTTGGCAATAGTATTAGAAGAGTCATCAGAGTCAGTGTGAAACATATCACTATCTGAACTTTGAGGTCTATCATATAATTCATCAATGCTCTTTATATACTTTTCTTATTGTTTTACTCTATCAGGGGTCAGAGCAGGAGCAGTAGCAGCAGGAATTGGAGCAACAGCAGGAGCAGAAGTAACAGAGGCAGCAGGTTTAGATCCTTCCAGATATGTAGCAAGTTCTTTAGCAGCAGTATCCTCAATAACAGAAATCATGTCAATATCTTCTGATACAATTGTAGAAAGAGCAGCAGCAGCAGAACTGAAAGCATCACATCCACAGCCTTGAAAGAATTGACATATGAGGCAATTAGGCTGGGATCACATACAGAGATAGGCACAATGGCCTTAGTGAGGTCTTCATCTTGATGCACTGGCAGAGAACTGAAATAAACAGAATCAAATAGAGAAAGCAGACTCTGAAAGTCCACTGCAAAAACAGGAGCAATACATGAACCTTCAGCAGCCTCAGGCACATCCAATGCTTCATAAGGAATCTCCCCCTGCCTGGGTTCAGTGGAAACTGAATCAAGGCACCCAGATGAAGGGATTGCCTGGGAGGAGAGGAAGGAAGAAAACTTGGTAGACAGCTCCTGAACATGTTTCAGGAGTGGAGCCAAGGAGGTCTCCAGCAGTGAGGTTAGCCTGGGGGCTAGTAACATATAGAGCTTGTCTGTCAGGGTTGAAAGATCTACATGCTCAAGATTGGCTTGAGCAGAGGTAGGAGTTGAAGAGACTGGAATGAGGGTGGCTGGAACTGATGTAATGGAGATACGAGGTGTAGGGATGGATGGCTCTGAAGGAGGAATAGTGGAGATAGATGTTACTGAGGTGGAGATGGATGAGATGGAAGAGGTAAAGGATGGGGTGAAGGATGGTTGAGAAAGTATGTCTTGAAGAAGTTGTTGGTAAGAGGATGTAGAGGGAAGCTCAGGAGGAGTTGGAGGAGAATCATCCATGAAGGAGTCATCTATAAGAGAAAATGATGGAGTGGTGAAAGATGGATAAGAGAACAGAGGGTGGAATAGTTCTGAGGTAGAGGCTGGAGGAGGTGAAATTGGTGAAGAGATTGTAATGGGGGATGATATGATAGAGGTTGAGATTGGTGAAGAAGTTGAGGTAGTGACTGGGATAGAAACAGCTGGAGGAGGAGAAGAAGAAACAGGCAATTCTTCTGCTGGGGCAGATACCTGAGGAGGAGTAACTGATATAGTCCTGGTGCCTGAAGCAAGTAGTGCTGCAGCAGCCCTGCTGGGGTTGATGATCTACCTGTCCCATCTGCTGAAGAGGGCACAGGTAAGCCTCTTGGATGCATTGATGTACATCCCACTAGAGGTCAGCAGTTCAGGGCACCTGGAGTGCAGGTAAACCCCTAATATCCTCCCATAGCTTACACACCTTTGATCAGTTTCTTCTTGATCAGATTGAAAAAGATGGATCCCCAATCTAAATATTTCTTGTTAACCAATGCTCCCATTAAACAGAATTGGTATCTTGATATTGTATCATGGGCTAAGTGCTTTGCTAGAAGCACTTTTCCAACCACATCAGCAAGAAATTGGAATTCAATGGAAAGGTTCTTTTTCAGCAGTTTGTTAGGGTTCACAGTAGTGTGACCCATTCTATCCAGCATAGAATCATACTCTTCTCCAGACAAATCTATGGAGTCATCTCCAGTACTAAGGAGGAATACCTCTGTTAGAAGGGTTGCGGACAATGGTACCTGAGTCCCTTTGATTGAGCCGATTACAGAATTCTCATTCTCATTCATGGCGGTAAAACACCATTCCTTTATCTCTTCTGCTACAATCTTCATTTTGGTGGACATGATCTGAAACAGTTGCTGTTCTCGAAAAAGGTTTAGAATATCCTTGAATCTCTGATCACTTCCATCGAAAGAATTCATATCAATGCTAAAACCTGTATCAAATTTCATCTTTGAAATAACAGCACTTGACACAGCCATCTGTACCTGCAAAGATGAAACAAACACGACCAAGTGTAGAAGGTTTGGAGGGAAAGAGAGAAAGTTATAGAGAGTATGAAAGCATAAACGACGAGCGGCGGCCGAAAAAAGATTTTATATTAGGGTTCGACGCAAAAAAGGAAGGATCGTCGATCTCCGTTCGACGATCAGGACTCCTGATGGAAGCTGAAAGGGCTTCAATATCGTAGATCTCAGTTCGACGATCTAGGGAGAACGTCGAGCTCAGGTCGACGATCGAAGGCCTGACAGAGATAGTGTACAACTACCTGACACGCTCTGAAGTCAGGTCGACGTTTTTGGGAAAACGTCGATCTCCGTTCGACCCTTTTTGGGAAAACATCGAGTTCCGTTCGACGCTTTCTGGGGAAAACGTCGAGCGTAGTTCAGAGTCAGAAAACTATCCTACAGACACAAAAAGAGAGGGTTTTTAGCCAAGTCTTGGTCTATTTTTAGATTTACAAAATCTTGGAGTTTATTTTAAACAGCCTCCATCTAACATTCCTAACTGATTGAGGAAGAAGTTATGCTTCTTTTCATCCAAAGGCTTGGTGAAAATATTTCCCCTTTGCAAATCAGTTGGGATGTATTCAAGTTCAATTTTGTTTTACTCAACATTATCCCTTAGAAAATGATGCCTAATTTCTATGTGTTTTGTCCTACTATGGAGGACTGGATTTTGTGCAATGGAAATAGCACTGGTGTTATCACAAAATATTTTAGACTTCTCTAAGTTGTAACCATAGTCTAGGAGTTGGTTTTGTATCCACAATATTTGTGAACAACAACTGCCTGCAGCCATGTATTCAGCTTCAGCAGTTGAGGTTGACATAGATGTTTATTTCTTACAATACCATGAGACAAGTCTATCACCAAGAAACTGACAAGTTCCACTGGTGCTTTTCCTGTCTATTCTGCATCCAGCACAATTAGCATTTGAAAATCCAGTTAAGTCAAATGCTGAATCTTTTGGATACCAGAGTCCTAGATTTGGACAGCTTTTAACATACCTAATAATCCTCTTTACTAGAGTTAGGTATGACTCTCTAGGGCTAACTTGGAATCTAGCACATATACATGTAGCAAATATTATGTCAGGCCTACTGGCTGTAAGGTACAATAGAGAGCCAATCATTGCTCTATATGTTGTCTGATCAACTGGTTTCCCATGTTCATCAGCATCCAATACAGCATTGGTAGGCATGGGTGTTTTCATACATGATGCATCAGACATCCCAAATTTCTTAACCAATTCTTTTGCATACTTGGTTTGCGAAATAAATATGCCTTCAGCATGTTGTTTGACTTTCAATCCTAAGAAGAAGGATAGCTCACCCATGCTACTCATTTCAAATTTTGAATGCATTAGATTAGAGAATCTTCTGCACAAGTTTGAATCAGTAGACCCAAAAATAATATCATCTACATAAATCTGCACTATTAGGGTATGGGACTTATGGGTTCTAATAAAAAGAGTTTGGTCTACTCTCCCCCTAACAAAATCATTTTTCAGCAGAAAGCATGCTAGAGTCTCATACCATGCTCTAGGAGCTTGCTTGAGACCATATAATGCTTTGTGTAGTTTAAAAACATAATCTAGATGAGTTAGAGAGATAAAACCTGGAGGTTGTCTGACATAGACTTCTTTTTTGATCTCCCCATTGAGAAAGGCACTCTTGACATCCATTTGGTAGACCTTGAATCCCTTGTGAGCAGCATAAGCCAGGAAGATTCTTATGGCCTCTAACCTTGGAACTGGTGCAAAGGTATGGTCATAGTCTATCCCTTCTTCTTGTGAATACCCTTGAGCAACTAGCCTTGCCTTGTTTCTTACAATAATTCCTTGATCATCCAGCTTATTTCTGAACACCCATTTGGTTCCAACAATGGAATGATCCTTTGGCTTAGGCACTAGTTCCCAAACTTTGTTTCTTTTAAATTGATGCAACTCCTCTTGCATTTCAATGATCCAGTGTGGATCTTGCTCTGCATCTTGAATGGTTTGAGGTTCAATTTGAGAGAGGAAGCAAGTGTGCATCAGGTTCTGGTTGACCTGATTTCTAGTTTGCACACCAGCTGAGATGTTTCCAATTACTTGGGAGATTGGATGAT
Organism: Platanthera zijinensis; assembly: GCA_039513925.1. Lineage (NCBI taxonomy): Eukaryota > Viridiplantae > Streptophyta > Magnoliopsida > Asparagales > Orchidaceae > Platanthera > Platanthera zijinensis. Next base: position 78,647,927 of record CM077081.1, read on the forward strand.
CTCTTGTTGTTACTTGATCAACAGGGGGTGTTGATGGTTCACCAACCTGTGTTGTTGTTTCCTCTTGTGGGACAACAACTGAATCTTCAAGAAGATTTTCTTCCTGATGCTGAACAGCTTCTTCATCTTCACTACTGTCATCCTTTTGAGTAATTTGTAATCTGTCCAAGTCTTCAGTTAGAGAATGCACCTGCAAATGTTCTATGGTAGAAGTATTCTTCTCCTTGAAAGACATGTTAGCTTCATCAAAAGTAATGTGGACAGATTCTTCTATTTTTAGAGTAGTTTTATTATAGACCCTATAGGCTTTATTGATCATGGAGTATCCCAGAAACACTCCTTCATCAGCTTTTGCTTGAAATTTTGCTAAATATTTCTTGTCATTCTTGTGAATGTAACAAGTGCAACCAAAATCTTTAAAATAGTCTAATTTAGGTTTCTTCCCTTTGAGCAATTCATAGGGAGTCTTGCCCTTCAGTTTATGTATCAGACTTCTATTCAACACATAGTTGGAGGTGTTCACTGCCTCAGCCCAAAAGGATAGAGGTAGGTGAGCATCTGCCAATAATGTAGTTGCAGATTCAATGAGGGTTCTATTTTTCCTTTCAGCTACCCCATTTTGTTGAGGAGTTCTAGGAGCTGAGAAAGTATGTCTGATCCCTTCACTTTGACTGAACTCTTGCATGAGAAAAGAATCAAACTCTGTCCCATGATCACTTCTGATCAGGGCAATGTGAGTGTTAAACTCAATCTGAATGCATTTGAGAAAATCTGTCAAACACTTAAAGTTATCAGACTTCTTCCTCAGAAAGAATACCCATGTGAATCTTGAGAAGTCATCTACAAACACTAAAGTATAGGATTTCCCTCCAAAGCTTTGTACTGTAATGGGTATAAAAAGATCCATGTGTAACAGATACAAAATCCTAGGTGAATCACTCTTGTTAATTGATTTAAAGCTATTTTTAGTTTGCTTGCCTAATTGACAAGCCTTGCAGAGTCCTTCCTTCTTGTATGGGCTAGAAGGCAGTCCTCTGACAAGGTTGTCCTTGGATAACCTAGCAATGGTTCTAAGGTTAATATGTCATAGTCCCTTATGCCATAGAATATTAGGTCTATATATGGAATTAAACAGGCAAATATCTACCTTAGATGAATGAAAGTCTACTAAGTAAATATTACCTTTCCTGTTACCTGTCAACACAGTTGTGTTGTCTTCTGACTTGATTTTGCATATTTCTTTGTTGAAAGTCACTTGATATCCTTCATCACACAGCTGACTAATGCTTATCAGGTTGTGCTTGAGTCCTTCAACATAGGCTACTTTCTTGAAGGTGACTGTCCCAATTTGGACTACACCATATCCTTTTGTAGTTTCAAAGTTTGAATCACCAAAGATTACTTTGGGTCCAAGCTTGGCTTTAAAGGATGTGAAGTTGTCCTTATTCCCTGTCATGTGCTTTGAGCACCCACTATCCAGTTACCATAGCTGGTTTGATGTTGGATATGTCTTCACCTGCACATAAGCAGCTTATATGTTTTTGACCCAGTTAACCTTGGGCCTAGGTTGATATCCCTTAAATCCAGAAATAAAAGACATCCTAGGTTGATTCTTATAACCTTCAGGATGGTATCTCCTAGGAGGTATTATCCATTCAGTATAAGGATTAAAGCATTGGGATGAAGCACTTCTAGGATTGAATAAAGATTTGCCTCTGAAAGAAGGTTCAAAGCTCTGAGCTCCGTTCGACGATCATCGATCTGAGTTCGACGATTTTGGGTAAGATCGTCGAGCTCCGTTCGAAGATCGACTGAGTTCAGAGTTCAGGAATCGTTGAGCTGAGTTCGACGTTTCAGCCTGAGATCATCGATCTCTGTTCGATGATCGTCGACCTCTGCTCGATGTTTTCTATTGAACTTTGCTTTTCTTAGGTAGATCTGAATTCTTCCTAGCTACCTCTACAACACCCTTCCCTTTATCAGAAATAAATTTGATTGGGGTGGTTAATACTATGGGTTGGCTAGATGAAGCACCCAAGCCCAGTGTACTATTTAATCTTGAGTTCACTGTGCTTGTGATGTCCATTAATTTGATACTTCTCCCATTAAGGGATTCCTCAAATTGCTTAGCCTTGGATAGTTCACTTTTTAGTGAAGCTATCTCCTCTCTATAACATTCTAACTCTTCAGAGAGTTTGAGGTTCTCTGATTTTAAAGTGCTATACTCAGATAGTTGTTTTCTGAGGGAAGTGATTTCCTTCTCAGACTCCAACAGATCTAGACATAGTACTTTAAACTCATGTTTAAAGTCCTCAGAACTGAAATCAAATGAATTGATTACCTGATCTTCTTCTATTTGAGCTTCTGAATCTGATTCTGACTCTTCTGCTTCTGAATCTATTTGAGAGGCATTGATAGCCATCATTCAAAATTCCTTTTCATCAGCATCATCCTCATCATCACTGGAGCTGGATGAGGCTTCAGAGTCCTCTTCAGTTTCACTCCATGTCTCAGCAACAAATCCCTTCCTTATATGTTTGTTCTTGCTGGAGGAGGGTTTTTCTGAGCTGTTCTTTCTGATATCTTTCTCCTTTCTTCTTTCTCTTCTATCTTTCTTGTCCTTGTTCTTATTTTCTGGACAGTCAGGCACAATATAGCCTGGTTTCCTGCAACCAAAACATATAATTTCTTTATTGTTATTTGATTTATCATACCTTGGTTTATCATGTCCCTTGTATGATCTCTTTCTGAAGTCTTTTCTGGCCATCTTGTAGAATCTTTTGGCCAGTAGACTTAGGAGCTCATCATTTCCTGTAGCTTTATCTTCAGGCTCCTCTTCTGTAGCTTTGAAGGCTATGGTCTTCTCTTTCCTTGTGACTGGAGAAGTAGCCTTTTGTTCTTCTTCTCTATTTTTAATGAGCAGCTCATAAGATTTGAGCTTGCCCAGGAGAGCTTCAGTGGTGATCTCATTTAGAGTTCTGGCATCTTTGATTGGCCAGATTCTTGAATCCCAAGTGCTGGGGAAGCACATTAAGATTTTGTCATTCAGCCCAGTCAATGAGATTTCTTTACCCAGAGTCTTTAACTCATTGACAATCAGACTTAGTCTATTGTATATGTCAGCCACTGACTTAGCTTCTCCCTTTTTGAAATTCTCATATTGGCTTATAAGATGGGATCTCCTGTCTTTCCTTTCATCAGCAGATCCTAAGACAATTTCAGAGAGCTTGTCCCAAATTCCTTTGGCTGAGTTGTATTCATCTACCTTCTGAAATATCTCATCAGACATTGTCTGAGCTAAGATGTTCATGGCCTTGGCATCTGCAGTCTTCCACTTCTTTATTTCAGCATCAGTTCTTGAAGTAGGTGGAACAACATTTGTACTTGAGCTTGCTGGTGGACTTGGGCACACTGTCAAAACAGAATTAAATATGTCTTCATCAATAGAGTTCATGTAAAGTCTAATCCTTGCTTTCCAAAGTGCAAACTTGGATAGATTGCACACTAGAGACCTGGTGCTTGCATAATCTTTGTTCTGTGCCATGTCTTTATATAAAATTAAATATAATGAAAATAACCCGCTTAAAAGATTGATCTTATCAAGGATCTTTTGGTTCAGGTGTTAGCTTGTATGAACAACCAACCTGCCTCTGATACCAATTGAAAGTGGGAACAAGATCTATCTCAACTCTAGAGGGGGGTGAATAGAGTTTATTTAAAGTAAATTCACAATTTTAAACTAGCAAAACTTTTAAGATTTAACTTATATATAGGTGTAAGGTGCCTGCTATAGAATTAACAAGACAGTAAAAAAGAAGAGCACTGCACACAGCAAAGAAAACACACAAGCAAACTAGAAAACACAAGGAGCTATAGTGGTTCCCCAAAAACCTGGGAACATCCACTCTTCTACCACCCTTGGTAGGAATCCACTGCAGGAATGGTTGATCAGGTGTCCTGACACCAATGAGCTTTTGATAAGGTGCTCAAAAACCAAACTAGATTTTTTGATCAGGTGTCTTGCCACCACTGAGTTTTGACAAGGTTCTCAGAACCAGAATCAAAACTTTTGAAGGGAGTTTTGAAAACCCTTTTACAGAGGGAAAGGGAAAAGAAAAGTGTGAAGTTGTCTTCTCTGTCTCAATCAAAGAGAGAAGCACAAGTGGATTTGTGTTGTCAAATCTCCCCCAGAGATGTTGACTAGTTCAGGAGTGGAAGCTTTGCTTCAGGGTGATAGGTCTTCAGAAGCTTCAGATCTCCAGCAGAAGATGGTTTCAGCAGATACTGAAAGATGAGTTGTCTGGAGTCCTTGAGATGAAGCTAAGATCACTTTTTTAGTATGCCAAAATGTTCAACTGATTCTCCAGGGTTGATTACTTGAGTTTTCTTGTGTTGATCAGACTGTCCTGAGAATCACTTGTTCTTTTTCTTTCTTATCTGTGTGTATCATTGTATCTGTCTCTGTCTGTGTATGTGTATCTAAATCTGTGTGTCTAGAGAGAAGAAGAGAAGGGGTTTTTGTTCTCTGAAGATTCTATGTCCAAGATAGCCGTTCACAGACATTAAATGCCTTCCATAAAATTTTGTCTTCTAGAGGAAAGTCCAATAAAATATTCTCAAAAAGAATTCCTTGAAACTTGCTCCAGAATAAATGAAAACAGCTGGCAGATCTCTCGACATAAATGCTGAGAGAATTTGAAAAACCTTCCAAAGTCTGACTGAATTTGAAACCTTAAAAACGTCGATCTCTCAAGAAAAACGTCGATCTGAGCTCTACGATCGTCGACCTGAGCTCAGAGATTGGAATGAAGATCAGACAAAAAACGTCGAACTGAGCTCGAAGATCGTCGACCGGAGCTCAGCGACCTGAAGAAATAAGTGAAGAAAGATCGTCGATCTGAGCTCGAAGATCGTCGAGCGGAGCTCGACGATTTAGCATAGTTGAGCTCAGAGAGCGTCGAACGGAGTTCGACGTTTCGTCGACCTAAGCTCGACGATAATTGTCTTAGACTTGGCTCTATTTCCTTGATCTTGGAATGGTCCTGGGGGCAGCTTCAAACCTAAGTTCTAAGCCCTAAACACATTCTAATGTTGACCTTTTCAACTATACATCTAGGTCAAACTGGTTTCCTAAGAGAAACATAGTGATCCTTACCCAAATTAGTAATATAGTGTTCCAACACTATCTTTTGCAATAAAACATACTAGGTAGAATTGTCTAAGCAAAGGAAATTTATACAGAAAATATTTATTCTCTGAGTGCCTGTTAAGACCATCTACAAATTTTAAGATGATTTTATCAAATACTTGTCCTTGCAGAACTCAACGATGTAGCCATTATTATATAGTTGACTTATGCATATGAGATTATGGTGTAATCCTTCAACATAAGCCACGGCTGTGAAAGAGACTACGCCATTGGAAATCATACCATAACCTTTTGTTGTTCCCCTGTCTGAACCTCCAAAGATGACTTTTGGTCCGTCTTTGACTGGGGTATAATCATGCAAAAGGATTCTTGTCCTGGTCATGTGCCGAGAACATCCACTGTCCAAATACCAGATCAGAGTTCTATTGGCCTTTGGACATACCTGCAAAGATAAATCAGTTTACCTTAAAAACCCAAAGGTATTTGGGTCCTTGGTTCTGTTTCAGCATACTCCCCCAAGGAACATTAGCCTTGTGAGTGGTCGGCCTCGCATAGCTAACTTGAGGAGTTACAAGATTGGCAGGGTTGTACCAACAATCTACGCCAAAATGACCAATTTTGCTACAGCACCAACAACCAAATCTATTTTACCTCTGTTTGTACTCCTACTTTACCCATTGAACGTGAGGTCTAGCAGGGGTTGCATTCTTAGAGGTGGAGGCCTCCTGGGTGCAACATATATAGGGGCTTCCCATCTCCTAAGCCTTAGGCACAGCAGATTTAGCTTTTGGTGTCTTCTTATTGTTATGGCCATGTACCTATGGACCATAACTCTTTATATGAATCTCCTCAAACGGTGCTTTTAACACTCAGGCACCAAAATCACGGGGACGAGTCCATCCCTGGTATATGTTCTTGGGCTCTATATGAGTAGGCATAACATGATGACCATATAACGACCAAAGGTCAAACTTGTTCGTCGGAAAGATTACTTTCCTGAACAAAGGTTGACCAATGGGTGCCTTCCCCTTTTCTTTGACGCTAGACTTTTTGGCATCCTTACCCTTTCCACTGACGTGGCCAAGACCACTACCCTTCTTCTGAGTTAAAAACTCATCAATGAGAGGGAGAACAGTCTTTAGCTTTGAGAAACTCTCAATGGGTTTTCTCTCTACTGTGAGCTTTTCTTCCAGCTCATCAAGATACTTTTCCTTCAGACTTAATGTCTCAGTCGAGCCATTGAGTTCCTCTTTCAAGGAGTGGACTTCATCTCTAAGAGGAAGTAATTGTGCAATTTCTTCCTTCAGATTTTCTTCCATTGCCTTGTGGGAGGCAATCTCTTTGACCTTCTTTTGTACTACCTTACGGTATTTGTTGAAAGCCTTTAATAAGTGCTCATGTTGAGCCATCAACTCTGATTCGTTCTCATCAGAGGAGTAGTCTTCATGACCATTGGAGGACTTTTCAAATTCTGAAAGAATAGTGTGCGAGTTTACCTTCCCATGTTATTCAGAGTCGCCCATTTACTCGTCAGATTGAGCCATAAGCCCAAAGTAAGCTTCTTCGTTTTCAGAACTTTACTCACCCGAGTCACTATCGCTAAGAGTCTTCGACTTTTTAGCGATGATGCTCTTTTATTCTTTCTTCTTCCCTTTGAAGGATCTCTTCTCGTCCTTCCTGGAGCTATCCTTCTTCTTTTAAGGACACTCCACAATCATATTACCTGATTTATTGCAGCAGTAGCAAACAATGTTAGAGGAAAACTATTTTTTGGTTTGGATTTATACCTATCCTCCTTGTTGTATCTTTTCTTGGTACAATCACCGTCACGATCTGATCTCCTGGAATCTGAAGAGAATGACTTCTTTTTCATTTGTCTCCTCTTGCTTAGCAGCTTCTTGAACTGTTTGGAGAGGAGGGAAAATTCTCCATCCATTAGCTCGGAGCCAGACGTGCTAGGCTCAGAGTCTTCAGGAGTGTGAGGAGCTCGTGTCCTTACAGGTGACATAGCTTTATATTTTCTTGACCCATCCGCCTTCAGAGTCATAGACTTTTCTCTTCTAGAAGTTCTATTGTTCTGCTCCTCCTTCTTATGAGTATTCATTTAAAGCTCATAGAGAGAGCATCTTACGTAATAGGTTCTGAGGGTCTATCTCCAGCAGCTTCCCGAATTCTCTAATGGAAACAACTTTTGTGTCCCAGTCCATTGTAAAAGATCTGAGGAATTTGTCATTTAGTTCACTATAAGTGAAGACACGGCCGCAGTTCCTGAGACCATTCACTATCTTGAAGAACTTTTCAAAACTGTCAGCTATGGAGTCATTAGAACCTTTCTTGAATGCTTCGGACTCCTGGTTCAACAATGATCTACGATCGTCTCACACTTCTTCAGTACCTTCCATCAGGACAATAAGACAGTCCCACATTTTTTTGGCAGATTTGAAGTGGAATAAGTTCTGGAGCATTGAATCGTCCACTGTACTCGCTATGATATTCTTTGCCTTCTTGTCTAGGGAGACTAAGAAAATCTCATCCTTAGTGAGATCCAACATCTTTTTGGGAATCATAATTGATGGATCTATTGTTGAAGCCTGTGTAGGGATATGAGGTCCTTCTTCAACTATCTGGAAAATCCTCGGATCAGTAGCTTCCATGTAGAATCGTACTCGTTCTTTCCATATGGGAAAGTTTTCTTTGGTGCACACCGGTAGCATCATGGAGGACATGCCTTTTCTTCGATCCATGGTGAATATGTGGAATTTCTGAACGCTAGATCATGGATCTTGTTCAAGGTGTTAGCCTTATCGAACAAAATCTTTCTCTGATACCAATTGAAAGTATCTAGAGTCTACCTAAATAACCTATAGGTGTGTTAATATGTGATGTTCGCATCTTTTTTTGGAATAAAAAATATCTTAAATAACAAGCACACAAATACAGAGATTTTATAGTGGTTCCCCAAGTTGGGTACATCCACTATTTCGCCTCACCTATCCACCACGGAGTTTAAGATTTAGCTACTTCACCTTTCTCAGATTATCACAATATTACACCTCGGAGCAACGCTCCTACACCTCGATCCACAACCAGATCTACAAACTCGATCCGTAACCCGGATCTACAAATACGGTCCACTAACGGATCTACAAACTCGAAAGAACAAACCTCCTATAATCTCAGAGAAAAAGCTCCTACAAGAGTTAAAATAAATTTTACAATCAACAATAAGAATTTTACTCTTCTAGATCTGAAATCTTCAGGGATCTTTCTTCTTGAAAACTGAAAAATCTCTATAAAGAAGATTGAGGAAGAAATCCGAGAAAACTAGATCTGAAAACCTTTGATCTGACACAATCAAATGGATGTTGAAGAATCTTGGAATCTTAGATCTGTCGAATCTTTTCTCCTGTTGAATCGTTGGATCTAGAGCGAGCAGCAGAGAAGAATTGACGATGAAGACGGCGGCTTCTCCCGACTTTCGAATGTGCAAATGCGATTCTAATTCTGTAAAAATTATTTGGGTTGACGAATCTGATTGAAAAGACTTTATATAGATCATTGACTAACAGTCATAAGTCATTAAGGAAAGATCTATGTGGATAATTCATCATTAACTTAGAATAATTTGAAATCCCGTTAGAAGATTTGAAACGAAAAATCTGCAAGTCCATTTCTCTAGAAGAAAAAGATTTCTTGAGAAATGACTAGCATTCTCGAGATAAATTCATGGCTTCTCGAGAAAAGACTTGGCGAAAATTCTTTGAAATAAAATATAGATTTCTCGAGAAAAGTACTTCGTGTAATTTTAGAACAGAAAACAGATTTCTCGAGAGGAATATGATTTCTCGAGAAATTAATTGCTTTCTCAAGAAATGGTCTAACCTTCTCGAAAAATTTACTTCACGAAAATTCTGTGAACTTAAAGACTGATTTCTCGAGAAAGTATTGATTTCTTGAGAAAAAGACTTAGCTTTCTCGAGAAATGATTTGGCCTTCTTGAGAACTACTTTGCTTTTCTCGAGAACTAACTAGGTTAGACCATTTCTCGAGAAAACAATTCATTTCTCGAGAAATCATATTCTTCTCGAGAAATCTGTCTTTAGTTCTAAAATTACACTAAGTACTTTTCTCGAGAAATAATATTCTTTTAGAGAAATCTATTTTTTTTCAAAGAATTTTTGCCAAGTCTTTTCTCGAGAAGCCATGACTTTTTCTCGAGAAAACTAGTCATTTCTCAAGAGAAGGACGTAGAATATTTTCAGATAATTTCCCAAGAAGTCTTGTGGTTTCTCGAGAACAACTATGCTTTCTAGAGAAATTTACTTAAAATTCTCGAGAAATACATATCATTTCTCGAGAAATGGACTTAGGCAATTTTTCAGAGAAATTTTTCTTTTCTTGTTTGTTGAAACCTGGAACCCTTTATTTCTTCCATTAATTTAGTACTTGAAAATGAAGTGCATTCTAATAGAGAGGTTACACATGAGTCAACATAATGGATCACATAATGAGGGATTGCATTGCATGGTCCTGTGTTTAGTGACTCATTGTAAACTAACATTGGTCTACACTTGACAATAATAACCTGCAAGCACTCAACTAAAGAATAGCATCAAATACAAACTTAATTCATCTTAGTTCACGTGTGACTTCAAAAAAATCTAGGTTATTGTGGATACAAAATCCAATAATCCTACTTTGTGTTGTCCAATCCACATAATCTTTACAAAATAACTTATTTTATGCTCGTGTACTCTGCTCCTACGATTTGCCCATGTGCTTCATATTCTCTGATTTGCATGTTTTTGGGTCACCCCTATGTTTCTTTTGTCTTTCCCCTATGAGAGTTATATTCTTTCTCTCAGTGACTCCATTTTGATGTGGAGTGCGAGGAGAGGAAAACTCATGAAAGATACCTAGACTTTTACACAATTTTGTCATGGCACCAGATTCAAATTTTGTTTCATGGTCACTTCTGATTTTTACCACAGAGTAGTTCAATTAATTCTGAATTTTCCTAACAAAATTGGTGGAGTCATATGTATTTGACTTATGCATCAGAAAGAACACCCATGCAAATTGTGAGTGATCATCAATAATAACTAACGTGTAAGCTTTACCTCCTAAACTACGAATTTCCAAGGGACCAAATAAGTCCATATGGAGTAGATATAGGCATCTGGTAGAACCTTTGCATATGATGATCTCAAAGGTAGCCCTTGTCTGTTTGCCCATTTAGCATGAGTGACAAGGTCTCTTTAACGCACTTAATAGTAGGATCATCACACACTAAGTTATAAAAAAAATTACATATTAATAGTTTTGAAACTAATATGCGTGAACCTACCATCGGGCGCTAATCTTACAGCTGGCGATAGCCTATTTTCAGACAGACGTATATAAGGCCGTCTCAATTTCTGTGCCTTGATTAACTGAAAACGAAAAGTTACAGGAGTTCGTGCATTCTAGGGTTCGGCCGCTCTCTCTTGTGCTCCGTTCCAAAAAGTCTCCGACGAAGAAGAAGAAAGTCATCCCCCTCTCGTTCATGAATGAAGAAATCCGACGATCCAAGATTTACATCAAATACGAAGAGCCGACCAGTTGCTAGCAAATGAAGATCTCAAGCACCGGCCGCGGATCGTTCAACGAAGAAGTCGTAAAGAGGGAGTACTTCATCTTTTAAATTCTCTATATCCTTATTTATGTAATCTTTTCTTTTCCTAATCGTGTGGTGAGGAAAATCGACCGGTGTGGGTCGTCGGAACCAGAGGAGGTATCCGTGGAAAATCGTCCTGTGGATAGGGAAGTCTAGATTAGAGGATCTAGCGGGGCTTTATGACGCTTCCTTCCATTGAGGTGAAGAGTCTACTTGAGGACCTTTTTTGGAGGGAAAGCGATAAAGCCAGCCGGTATGTTGAGCTGGTCGGTATAGAAAACACAAGTGTTTTTATTTCTCAACACCTTCAATCTTCAACGTCACGGTGATCACGGTTTTGTAGTTGTTCAAAAAACTATTATTGTTTTAAATCTTGCAATGAAATTTATTTTCTAAGATATTACCTACAATAGTTTCCTGCGAATAGTGTTTTTATTTCTGGTGTGTGGTGACAAGCGTAATTGCCAAGGAAAATGAGTTACGTGACTTACTGTAGTGCGTTAGCTACCTAACGCTTTACGGTAGCTTCCAGAACTTGATTTTATGGGTCAAAAAAGTTTAAATTGAAATAAATGCGAAAAATCTTATTAACCCCCCCCCCTCTAAGGTTGGCCCCAATATCTAACAATAACAATGTCACTCGAGGATCCCGGCCCTGCCAGCTAGGTGGAAGCCTGGCAGCGGGAGCATCTCGGGACCTAACCCTAGAGCGAGAAAAATTTTCTATCCATCAACCTCCGAGCGCTACCAATGCCACAATCAGCTATGTGAGAGCATGAGGGTGGGTGTTGAGCATCCATCAGACTCAGCTCTCCAGGGTCATAATGACGTCACTCGAGGATCCCGGCCCTGCCAGCTAGGTAGAAGCCTGACAGCGGGAGCATCTCGGGACCTAACCCCAGAGCGAGAAAAACTTTTTATCCATCAACCTCCGGCCCTGCCCGCTAGATGAAGGCCTGGTAGTGGGAGCATTTAATGACTTAGCTTGATAAATATTTGTCGAAAACTTGATCTGCAAAAGAGTTGGAGCATCGAAGGGTATTATTCATTAAAGGAGAGTACGTACATGCTTTTACAGATAGAAACGTTTTAATTCATCACCACTCCAGGTCTGACCTAGGGTCTCACCCTCCATATTTTGGAGGCGATACCCCCCCCCCCCCCCCTTGACCTTAATGCTTCCGGGACAATGTACGGACCCTCCTTGTTAGGGTTGAGTTTACCCACTACCGCTGATCTTCCTATCACATCCACCTTCTTTAGGACCAATTCCCCTTTGGCAAACTGCTTGACACTGACATGCTTGTCAAAGTACTTGGCCATTCTTCTTTTTAACTCTTCCTGTCGGATGGCGGAGAGATCACACAGCTCCTCCACCATATCAAGGGAGATTCGCACCTCCTCCTCATTTTAAGCTTGCCATTCTTCCCTGTCTACCTTTGCCTCGACCACCTGAGGCATCTGGACCTCAAACTCTATTGGAGACATGACCTCACACCCATGGGAGAGCTTGAAAGTGGTCTTCCCCGTGGCCGTGTTGGGAGTGGTTCTTAGGGCCCAGAGAACCGAAGGAAGCAGTTCTACCCAGCTGCCCTTCAAATTCTCCACTTTATTCTTGAGGAGGTTGACGATTATCTTGTTCGCCGCCTCCATCTGCCTGTTGCATCTGGGATGGTGGACCGACACGAACCTGAGGTCGATCCCGAGCTGTCCGCAACAATTGATGAACTCGGCGCTGACAAATTGAGGCCCATTGTCTGTGATGATGGCCTGTGGCAACCCGTGTCGGCAAATGATCTCCCCTAGAACAAAATGGTTGATTACCTGTGAGGTTACCTTGGCTAGCGCCTTCAGCTCCAACCACTTATAAAAATAGTGGTTGGGTATTGCATCCACAATAACCTAGATTTGCATGAAGTCACCCTTGAACTAAGATGAATTAAGTTGTATTTGATCCTCTATTCTAGTTATGTATTTGCAGGACTTTATTTCTAAGTGTAGACCAATGTCAGTCTGTAGTGGGTCATAAACACGGGACCATACAATGTAATTCCTCATTGTATGATCCAAGGTGTTGACTCATGTATAGCCTCTCTATTGGGATACACTTCATTTTCAAGCACTTGGATTAAGAGATGAGATGTTGGTGTTGAGCTTAGTCAAAAGAAAAGTTTTCTTAAAACAGAAATTCTCCAAGTCCATTACCTGAGTAGTCCTTTAGTTCTCGAGAAATAGAAGTTTAGTTCTTGAGTAGTATATTTGAGAGTTCTCGAGTAGTCAGTAACATTTTTCGAGTATTATCCTTAGTTCTCGAGTAATGCTAACTTAGTTCTCGAGAAACTAAGTTTAGTTCTCGAGTAGACTCCTTCTCTACTTCTCGAGTACTGATTTGTTATATCAGAAAATTTTCTAAGTGTAGTTCTCGAGAACAACTCTTAGTTCTCGAGAAATACTATTCCTAGTTCTCGAGAAACTTTCTTTCTCTCGACAAATCAATTTTCGTTCTCGAGTAATCCGTTTCTTTGTTCTCGGGAAATTCAGACAGTACTCGAGTACTCAACAGTAAAAGCGTTGAAAGCGTTGAGTGCTAAGACCTGACTCAACGCCTTTGGCTGCCTTTTTCTCGAGAAGTAATTCTTAGTTATCGAGTAGTATTCTTCTTTCTCGAGAACTGAAGTTCTATTTAGCAGATATATTGTCTCGAGTAATCCTTTGTCTTCTTCTCGAGTAATAAACATTACTTCTCGAGAAATATCATTCTTTTCGAGAAACATAAGTCATTTTCTGCTAAATTTCTGTTATGTCCAGAATGACGGGATTTTCAAATCACTTGATGTGACTGGTCCATGTGTACGTCATTAAGACTAATTATGACTGTTAGAGAGAACCTATATAAAGTCATCTCAATCGACTAACCCTAATACCAAGAATACGAAGGATCTACACGCCATCATATATTTTTCTCAAGTCGCTGAATCCTCTCTCTCTTTCTTTCAAAAACGAGACCCGCCGCCGCCGCCGGTCATCTTCGTGCAATAGTTAGGGTTTCCAATTCAAAGTATTCAGAAAAAGATTGATTTCCTGATCGTGATAGTTTCTCTTTCTCCATCAACATTCCGATCGGGTGATGTCAAAAGAAAATCTTCAGATCTAGTTCTAGCCGTGAGTTCTTCTTCAACAAATCTGATAAATTCGTAACTCTCAAAGAAGAAGATCCAGCCAGAACATCTCAAGATTTGAAGATCATTTGTTTGTATTCTCAATTTTTGATTATCAATTCTTGTAGGAGATTTTTCTCCGATTTGTATGAAGTTTTATCTTCCGAGTGTCGATCCATTTGGGTCGAGATTATAGGAACTTGGTTCCGAGATGTAGGATTGGTTTTCAATCCGAGATAGTGGAGTAGCCGAGTCTAGTGGTTTACTAGAACGGTGAGGGAAAGTGGGTGTACCCAAGGTTGGGGAACCACTATAAATCTGTTTGTTGTCTGTGTTTGCTTGGTTTGTTTTTGTGAAAAGATCGCTACATTTTTTATTCCGCAAATAGACGCAAAACTCACCTATTCACCCCCCCCTCTAGGTGATTAAGATAGACAACTGAACACTTGAAATTGGTATCAGAGGGAGGTTGATCATTAAAAGGTTTACACCTTGATCAATTTCCTCTTCAGTTGTCTCTTGAGAATTTTCCAAGCATGGACAAGGGTAAAGATTTTGCTAAGCTTCCTCTATGTACCAAGAATACCTTTCCCATATGGAAAGAAAGGATTAAATTTTTCATGGAAGTTGTGGATCCCCGGATCTTCGTGATTGTTGAAGAAGGTCCTCACATTCTCATGACCCTCTCCACTATAGATCCAAGTAATCAAGTACCTAAGAAATTAATGGATCTAGACAAGGACGAGACTGCACTTGTCTCACTAGATAAGAAAGCTAAAAATATAATAGCAAGTGCAGTCGATGAATCAAAGCTACAGAACCTGATTCATTGCCAATCTGCTAAGGAAATGTGGTAGTCTCTTGTCACCTTAATGGAAGGAACAGAAGAGTTAAGGGATGATAGAAGGTCCCTCCTGAATCAGAAGTATGAAGACTTCCGGCAAGGGCCAAAAGATACCATTACAGACACTTTTGAAAATTTCTTCAAGATAGTCAACGGCCTAAGAGTGTTTGGTCGGGTCTTCACTAATAGGGAGTTGAATGATAAGTTTCTGAGGTCTCTCACAAAGGAATGGGAAAACAAATTCTGTGCCATCCGGAAGTTTGGCAAACTAGCTGACACAGACCCACAAAATCTCTTTGGCAAGCAAATGTCCTATGAATTGCAGATCAACTCCAGAAAGGCTGAAGAAGAGAAAAGTCATTTCTCTTCAAAAGAAAAGTCGGTTGCATTAAAGGCAGACAGTTTAAGAAAGGGCAAAGCTGCCTCACCTGCACCTGCTCCAGAAGAGAGTGAAGTGGAATCATCTGAGCCAAGCTCTTCAGGCTCAGAACTATCTGAAGGAGAGTTCTCTCTACTCTCAAGAAAGTTCAAGAAATTCTTGAACAAGAAGAAGCGATGGAAAGGCAAGTATGTCTCTCACATAAGATCACGACATGATGGTGATCGGTTCAGAAAAGGCTCAAGCAGCCACGACAGGTATGGTTCTAAACAGAACAAACATTTTTTGACTGACATAGTTTGTGAATTTTGTAACAAGCATGGTCACATCATTGCTGATTTCCCCCACAAGAAAAAGGAGGGTGGTAAGAGAGAAGAAAAGAAGTCCTCCTACAACAAGAAGAGGACATAAAAGAGCCTCATAGCCAAGAAGGGTAAGACTCTTAGTGACTCCGACTCATCTAAGTCGAGTGAAGAGGAGGAAGCCTACTTTGAGCTTATGGCTCAGACAGACGATGAAGAAGAGCCCCAGTTCACTTGGAAGGTAAATTATCATACCTTACTTTCTGAATCTGAAGTTTCTGAACATGGTAATGAGGACAGCTCTTTTGACAATGAGTCTGAGCTCGTGTACAATACAAAGAGTTAATCAAGGCTTACGACAAATGTCGACGAGTCGTGAAAACTCAAGCTAAAGAGATAAAGTCTCTAAGAGCTAAAGAGAGCACCTTGAGAGAGGAAGTCTCTAAGACTGACTCACTATAGGAGAACTTTAATAACACTATTGAAGAATATAATAGGGCTCTAGATCACCTCGACCTGAAAGAGAAAATCATCAAAGAGTTGGAAGAATAACTCGGTGCTGAAAAGAAACTTGTTGAAAGTTTCTCAAAGCCTAAGACTGTACTCCCTCTCGTTGTTGAATTCTCAGCTAAGGCCAAGGGTGCTGGGCTAGGCCATGTGGAACCTCCTAGTAAATCTTTTAGGAGGAATAAGGCTCAGAGAAATAATAAGGCTGCTAAGAAGGCGTCGACTAAATAAAAAGGGAAGGCCCCTCTAGATAAGACTATCTTTGAGAAAGTCATTTTTCCAACAAATAAGTTTGATCTGGACTCATCCTTCGGCCACTTGACCATGCCTACTTATGTAGAGCCAAAGTCTCATTACCAAGGATGGACTCGCCCTAGAAACTCTGGTGGGAATGTCTTTAAGGAACCTTATGAAGAATTCATTCTTCACGGCTATGGTCCTTATAATCATGGTCACAACTTCAAGGAAGCACCAAATGAAAAACCCATTGTAGAAAAGCCTGCAAACGAGAAGAGATCATGTGATTGCCATCATCATGAAGCCTACTATTCCAAAAATGAAACCCCTGCTAGACCACCATCTCACAAGGTCAAGCAGGAGTACCTAAGGTAAAGATACAATAGGTTCGACTATTGGTGTTGTGGAAAAATTGGTCATTTTGCCATCAATTGTTTGTTTAATCCAAGGAAGGTTTCTACTCCTCAGGTTTGCAACATGAGAATGACCACTCATACTGTTATTCCTCGTAGTGGGAGTGTTCTAACACGAGACAAAGGACCCAAATGTGTTTGGGTTCCTAAGGCAAACTGATTATGATTGTAGGAATGTCCAAAGGCCACCAAAATGCTAATCTAGTATTTGGACAGTGGATGCTCTCGCACTACTAGAAAACAGACTTTTAGATACGGCAGATTTCCGTGGCTAAAAGTCCAAAACCGTGGCTTATAACTATTAGCCACGGCCTACCCACGACTAATGGGCGTGGCCAATGCGAGCGTGGCTAATAGTATTAGCCACGCTGAATCCGTGGCTAATAAGTTATTAGACACGGTTCAATTGTCGTGGCTAAAAGTTCTTCATTTGCCACGATTCAATTGTCGTGGCTAAATGGTCTGTAATAAACTTTTTATATTCGTCTGCCGCCACCACCGCCGCACGACTGGCCGCCGCTGCCGGCCGCCGCCCGGCCGGCCGCCGCCGCCCGGCCGGCCAGCTGCCGCCGCCGGCGGCCGGCCGCCCACCGCCGACGCCGCTTGTCCGTCGCCACCGCCACCGCCGCGCTGATTATATTTCAAACAATAATTTTGAATGGGCTATATAAACCCCAAATCGAGCTTTTTGTTAGCAGTGTGGGACTAAAAAAACCCGACCTTTTGCCACGGATTAGGCTTCCGTATCTAATACTAGATTATTAGCCACGAAATAGGAAAATCGTGGCAAAAAGTCGGGTATTTGCCACGGATTAGTCATCCATGGCTAATACTAGCTTATTAGCCACAGAATTGGAACCGTGGATAATACTTCAGTATTAGCCATGGTTTTCCCCCGTGGCAAAAAAAATCGTGGCTAAAATCCATTTTTCTAGTAGTGTCGGCACATGACTAGGACAAGAAGCATACTTAAAAACAATTCTCCAGTGTTGAATGGACCAAAGACCATCTTTTGAGGTTCAGAATGAGGAACAACTAAAGGCTACGGTATGATCACTAACGGTAGTGTATCCTTTTCGGATGTAGCTTTTATCGAGGGATTGGAAAACAATCTCATAAGCATAAGCCAACTATGTGACAAAAGATACATAGTTAAGTTCCATGTTGATAAGTGCTTGATAAAGTCTGTGGACAATATGGAAACGATTATATCCAGCACTCGAAGCAGGAATATATTTTGTTTAAATTTCATTTGTATAGATTCTTGTACACTAGTGTGTTTTTTTGCAAAAGATAGTGCATCTCTTGTTGACCAATGACACAAGAGATTATCACATATTAATTTTAAAACTATTAACAAATTATTTTCACTAAACCTAGTACGTGATGCCCCAAAGGTCAAGCACGTCAAAGATAGACCTTGTGAAGCTTATGTGAAAGGCAAGCAAACGAGAGCTACTTTTATAAGCATTATTGGCAAAGATTCAAATAGATGTCTACATCTACTTCATATGGGCTTATTCGGTCCACTGCAAATTAGATGTTTGGGAGGTAAGGAATATACATTGGTTATTGTTGATGACTACTCGTGCTTTGTGTTGGTGTTCTTTTGGAAACACAAGTCAGATACCTTTGATGTCTTTACGAATTTTGTTAGGCAGATCCAGAATGAATAGAATTGTTCCATAGTCAAGATGAGAAGTGACAGTGGAACTAAATTCAAGTCTGGGGTCATGACAAAATTTTGTGGAAGCCTAGGTATCTTTCATGAGTTTTTCTTTCCACGTACTCCATAGCTAAATGGAGTAACTAAGAGAAGGAACAGAACACTCATAGAGGCCTGAAGGACTATGTTCAGTGATGCTTCACTACCAAAGTACTTCTGGGCAAAAGCCATCAACACTGCAATCCACGTGCAAAATCGAGCACTCATAAATAAGAATCATGATATGACACCTTACAAACTTTTAAAGGGCAGGAAACCAACTGTTTCATACTTTAGAATTTTTGGTTGTAAATGCTTCGTGCTTAACAATGGTAAGAATCACACTACTAAGTTTAGTGAGAAGTGTTTTGAAGGTATTTTTGTAGGATGTAACAGCCATAGTAAGGCATATAGGATATTTAATAGAAAAACTCTGGTTGTAGAAAAATAAATATTTGTTGTATTTGATGAGATGAGTTTGCTGCAAAGAAACTCTTCTAGTGTGCTTGTTGAAGATGCAGGTATAAAGTTGAAAGAAGTTAGCTTGGATGAACCTAATAAAAGCAAAGGTGAAAAATTCATCAAAATCACTACTCCAACTCCTATTGGAGAGGTAGATGATCAAGTTGAAGAAGTAGTCCAACTTGATAGAGTCTCTCCAGTGGTGGAAGTTCCAGATACAAGGAACCTAAAGCTCAGGCATCTGAAGGATCACCCAATGGACCAAGTCATAGGAGATCTCCTGGATAGTGTCAGAACTCGTAGAGGTACATCTAATGAAAATTTATATTTAAGATTCCTCTCATAGGTTGAACCAAAGAAGTTCGAGGAAGCAAGCTCGGGCGCATCATGGATCTTGGCCATGGAAGAGGAACTAAACCAGTTCAAGCGCTACAAAGTCTAGAAACTTATTCCACGACCCAAAGGTAAGAATGTCATCATAACAAAATGGGTCTAAAGGAACAAGATGGACGAAGATGGAAGAATCGTAAAGAACAAAGCCAGACTCGTCACCAAAGGATATCGTCAAGAAGAAAGAATCGACTTCGACCAGATATATACTCCAGTGGCTAGGCTGGAGGCAATCAGGTAGTTCTTAGCGTATGCTGCACTAAAGGGATTCACTGTCTATTAAATGGACGTGAAGTCCACCTTCCTTAATGGTGACATAAAGGAAGAAGTGTACGTAGAACAACCCCCGGGATTTGTTGATTCTAACCTGCCTTATTATATTTATCTATTATCTAAAGCGATGTACGGTTTGAAACAAGCTCCTCGAGCTTGGTATGAAACTCTATCTAGTTTTCTCCTTGAGAATAAGTTCACAAGGGTAAAGATAGATAAGACATTAATTCTTAGGGAAATAAAAGACAAGATTTTGCTAGTGCAAATCTATGTCGACGACATTATATTTGGCTCTACTGATGACAAGCTCTACAAGAAGTTCTCAAAACTTATGCAAGGGAAGTTTGAAATGAGCAGTATGGGAGAGCTGAAGTATTTCTTAGGGATTCAAGTGAAATAATCTAAAGATGGAATTTTCATCTCCTAGACTAAGTTCACAAGAGAGCTAATTAAGAAATCCTAAATGGAGAACGCAACCTCTATAAGGACTCCAATGAGCTCTGTCATGTCTCTGGACAATGATGAGAAAGGGAAACCTTTTGATGAAACCAAGTACAGAAGCATAGTTGGATCTTTGCTCTACCTTAATGCAAGTAGACCAGACATAATGTTCTCAACATGTGACTATGCTAGATTCTAAGTGAACTGTAAGGAATCTCACTACGCTACTGCGAAGCGGATTTTGAAATACCTTAAAGGTACTCCAAATCTTAGCTTATGGTACCCAAGAAGTATTGACAACGAGCTGATTGGTTTTTCAGATGTTGACTTTGTAGGTAGTAAAGATGACAGAAAAAGCACTTCCGGGACATGTTAATTCCTTGGAAGAAGACTTATTTCATGGAGTAGCAAAAAGCAAAACTATGTCACAATCTCAACGGCCGAGTCAGAATACATTTCTGCTGGCAGTTGTTGTGCACAGTTGCTTTGGCTGAAGAATCAGCTGGAAGACAACAACATGAAGGTCAAAGACATTCCAATATTTTGCGACTCCTCCTACGCGATAGCAATTGCCAACAACCCAGTCTCGCACAGTCAGACAAAGCACATCGTGCTTAGATATCACTTCATCCGGGAGCATGTGGAGCAAGGGGATGTGGATCTACAATATGTTTCTACAGACAGGCAAGTTGCAGATATTTTCACAAAGCCATTGGACGAGACCAAGTTCAACTTCTTCAAAACTGAACTTGGCATGCTCAACAAGGAAGAATAGACAAGGTGGAATCATTTCAAGGCTCAGAAATAAAGAACAAGCTAAAAAAGAATCCATGCTGCTAGATTGGTGTTGGAAGTGAGTTAGTTGTTGCTGGGATCGCAGAACTGTCAGACGACTTCAAAAATTTGCTGATACTTCTCGACAGCGAAGTTTTGTCGTTTGTTCTTCAAGAACCCTGCAAAATACTATTTCCAGAAGTTGAAGAATTCTTCAAGAATATCAAAGTAAGGAGAAATGGCCAAGTCCTGAAATCTAAGATTAAAGGTATTAAGATCAAGTTGAATAAGACCATTGTCTCTCAACTGTTAAGGATACCAGTTGTAGATGAAGAAGATGATTTAGCTGCCGAAGAAAATGCCTGGGCTTGCAGCTACTGTAGAATCTCTACTGAAGCCAATTTTCTTAGAAGACTAGATTTAAATGCAGAGAGCAAACTGCTGGTAAACATCGTTGGAAAAATCCTCTGGTGCAAGACAGGTTCTATAATATTTAAATCTAATGACATGTTTACAGTTCTCACAGCCATAGTGTGCAGGAAGAAATTTCAATTTGGAATGATGATTCTTGATAAAATAAGGGAGAGCATAAAGGCTCCAAACTTTGCAAGGATTATATCTCTAATGCTTCATGAGATAAATCCTCAAATTTTTGACACCTCAAAGGGTACTCCCATCCACCATATGAAGAAAAGTTCTATTACTTCCATTCAAAGATGAGAAGTCATATTACAGAATCCATCTCAGGCTGCTAAGATTTTAGAAGTCTTTCCCACAGAGGACAGGACCCCATCTCCCTCTCATCCTGAAATTACTCACACTGATAGTGTAGTAATTAAGGGGGAGCCTGTTTCCTCTGCTCCTGCTGTCAGAATTCCCTCCTCCTCTCTAGTCAGATCTGCTCATCCAGACATTTCTACAGCACTACCTACAGATGAACATGTTCAGGATACTCTTTTATCCACATCAGAAGATATTGATAGAATGATAGTGTAATTTAATGAAAAGGAGCCACCTTAGGTCCAAACTCTAGATAAAACTCCATCTACAGCCCCTGCTGCTTCACCAGTACAGTCTTCAAAGTCACCCCCTACTGCCTCAGAACCTGCTGATCAAGACAAGCAAGACACTATCCTCCTCTTTAATGATGAACAAGGTTCTCCAGAACAAGTTGAACCAGCTTTGAGGAACTAAACTTTCTCTCTTCCTATCTTTACTGATGAAGAAGAAGAAACTGTTCCTGATCACTTCAAGAGAGCTCCAAGCTCAGTGGTAATTGATAAAATTCCTCCATGGAAAGTTCCTGCTCCTCCTATTATTGCCACTGCTAATGCTACTAATACTGCTTCTGCTTCTACCAGTTCTTCTGATATTTTAAGTAAAATTTAATAGATGTTGGCTGACCAAAGAAAGCATTTTGATGATTCCTTGCTATCAGTGCAAACTCAAGTCACTGCTCTTAAAAAGGAGATGAGCAGAGGATTTGTAGAAATTCTACATAACACTGATCAACTAAAACATCTATTTCAGATTGGTGGGAAAGCCTTAGACCACACTATTACAAATGTTGGTGAAGTGATGAATCAATGCATTACTCTAGCAAACAATCAGATTTTTCTTGAGAAGAAAGGCCAAGAAAATGTTATGAAGGTATGTGAGGAAGTTGGCACCTTTAAAGATGGCACAATAAGCTCTCTCTATGTACAAATCAGAAAGGGGGAGACTCTTGTACAAGAACTTGTAGCCAAACTTGTAGATGAATTCACTAAAATGCTCATGCTCTTTGGACTGAAAAGTTAACAGGAATCAACAAGGATGTGCTTTCCCAAATCCAGTCTGTCAAATTTCATACATATGATATAGCAGTCTGGATGCACAATAAAATATTTTTAGAGTTTCAAAAAGATCCAAATATTATTCCTCATCATCTCAATCCTCTTGCTGAAACTCAGTCTACTCAATCTGCTCAAATGCATGTTCCTGCTCATATGCCTACATTCTCTCCTAGACCTTCTGATGAGACTATTCCTCCAAATTCTTACACTCAAGTATGGGATGATATTATTCCCCAAGACTTACCTAAAGTTCACATTCCTAAGAAAAGAAAATATGGATAAGGTCCCTCTGCCTCTAAATCAGTTCCTAATCCAGAGACAGAGAAGAGGAAAGCCCAAGAATATGCTTAAATCTGGAGCCCCACTTCCAAGACTTTGATTTTAGATACTTTGAAGCTGGTAATGGATTACAATGAAAACAAATCTACCCGTTACAGTTCTACTGAATTGGATCTCTATGAGAAATCCATGACAAAGAGAAGGATCAA
This sequence comes from Platanthera zijinensis, assembly GCA_039513925.1. Taxonomy (NCBI): domain Eukaryota; kingdom Viridiplantae; phylum Streptophyta; class Magnoliopsida; order Asparagales; family Orchidaceae; genus Platanthera; species Platanthera zijinensis. Next base: position 78,670,940 of record CM077081.1, read on the forward strand.
TGACAGAGAGTATGGCAGAAATAATCCCAAGGCACCCCGAAGACCACCTAAGTACTACCCAAAGCCATTCAGCTATTTCATGAGGCAACAAGAGAAGTTTGAAAAGCTACATCATCAACAACATCAGAGCTAGGACTGTATTTTTGGATGTTGAGATTATGGATTGAATGAATGTAGACTTGAAATCTGAAACTATACTGATTATATAAACTTTAGTTTTGATAATTATGTATCTATCTTTATTTCTTGCATTTCTTTGTATTCTTAACTTTTCATCTCCAGTTCTTTTTATTGTGAAATAATTCACCTCAGTGTAGAGGGTATTGCATCCATAATAACCCAGATTTGCATAAAGACACCCTTGAACTAAGATGAATTAAGTTGTATTTGATCCTCTATTTTAGTTATGTGTTTGCAGGACTTTATTGCTAAGTGTAGACCAATGTCAGTCTGCAAAGAGTCATAAACACAGGACCATACAATGTAATTCCTCATTGTGTGATCCAAGGTACTCATGTGTAGCCTCCCTATTGGGATACACTTCATTTTCAAGCACTTCGATCAAGAGATGAGATGTTGGTGTTGTGCTTAGTCAGAAGAAAAGTTTTCTTAAAAACAGAAATTCTCTAAGTACATTACTCGAGTAGTCCTTTAGGTCTCGAGAAATAGAAGTTTAGTTCTCGTGTAGTATATTTGAGAGTTCTCGAGTAGTCAGTAATATTATTCGAGTATTATCCTTTGTTCTCGAGTAGTGCTAACTTTGTTCTCGAGAAACTAAGTTTAGTTCTCGAGTAGACTCCTTCTCTACTTCTCGAGTACTGATTTGTTATATCAAAAAAATTTCTAAGTGTAGTTCTCGAGAACAACTCTTAGTTCTCAAGAAATGTTATTCCTAGTTCTCGAGAAACTTTCTTTCTCTCCACAAATCAATTCTCATTCTCGAGTAATCCGTTTCTTTGTTCTCAGAAAATTCAGACAGTACTCGAGTACTCAATAGTAAAAGCATTGAAAGTGTTGAGTGCTAAGATCTGACTCAACGCCTTTGGCTGCCTTTTTCTCGAGAAGCAATTCTTAGTTATCGAGTAGTATTCTTCTTTATCGAGAACTGAAGTTCCGTTTAGCAGATATATTATCTCGAGTAATCCTTTGTCTTCTTCTCGAGTAATAAACATTACTTCTCGAGAAATATCATTCTTCTCGAGAAACATAAGTCATTTTCTGCAAAATTTCTGTTAAGTCCAGAATGACGGGAATTTTAAATCACTTGATGTGACTGGTCCACATATATGTCATTAAGACAAATTATGACTGTTAGAGAGATCCTATATAAAGTCATCTCAATCGACTAACCATAATACCAAAAATACGAAGGATATACATGCCATCATGTATTTTTCTCAAGTCGTTGAATCCTCTCTCTCTTTCTTTCCAAAACGAGACCCGCCGCCGCCGCAGGTCATCTTCGTGCAAGAGTTAGGGTTTCCAATTCAAAGTATTCAGAAAAAGGTTGATTTCTTGATCGTGATAGTTTCTCTTTCTCCATCAACATTCTGATTGGGTGAAGTCAAAAGAAAATCTTCAGACCTAGTTCTAGCCGTGAGTTCTTCTTCAACAAATCTTATAAAGCTGTAACTCTCAAAGAAGAAGATCCAGCTAGAACATCTCAAGATTCGAAGATCATTTGTTTGTATTTTCAATTTTTGATTATCAATTCTTGTATGAGATTTTTCTCTGAGTTGTAGGAAGTTTTATCTTCCGAGTGTAGATCCATTTGGATCGAGATTGTAGGAACTTGGTTTCGAGACGTAGGATTGGTTTTCAATCCGAGATAGTGGAGTAGCCGAGTCTAGTGGTTTACTAGATCGGTGAGGGAAAGTGGACACGTGCCCAAGGTTGGGGAACCACTATAAATCTATCTGTTGTCTATGTTTGCTTGGTTGGTTTTTGTGCAAAGATCGCTAAATTTTTTATTCCGCAAATAAATGCACAACTCACCTATTCATCCCCCCCCCTTCTAGGTGATTTAGGTAGACAACTGAACACTTTCAATAGTCATCACCAACAGGAACCTCCTCTGCCTGCTGGCCTTGGGGAAAGGTCCCACCAAATCCATTCCCCAAATGGCAAAGGTCAAGGGGGCCGTGATACTCCTGTGCGATTGAGCTGGTTGAAGTTGGAGGGGGCAAACAGCTGGAACTTGTGGCATTTCCTTGTTAATTCTGTAGCATCCAGACTTAGGGTCGGCCAGAAGTACCCCTCTCGGACTACTGTTCCCTCCAAGGTTCTGCTCTCTAAGTGGATTTCACACTCCCCTGAATGGACCTCTTCCAAGAACTTTTGAACCTCCCTTTAGGCTACACAACGTGCCAACATCCTTATGAGATTCTTCCTATACAACTATCCGTTGCGCATAAGCTAATTTGCCGACTTGTGCTTGAACTTCTTTTTATCCATCCCTTCCAGGAACTCCCCTATGGATAGGAATATTGCGAATGGATCCATCCACGAGGGATGTTGGTCTACCAACATCAGCTCTCCTTCTTGGATGGACAGACGGAACAGTTTAGTGATGGTCCCCCCCCCGGGGACCATGCTTGGCTAGCTGATCTACCTACTCATTCTCCTCCCGGGGCATATGTCAGATAGAGAATTTCTGGAACATACAGATGATTCCATTTACCTTTGCCATGTATAATTGGAGAGTAGGCTCCCTTGCCTAAAATTCCCCGTTGATCTGGGAGGCCACAACCATAGAGTCAGAAAGGACCTCCATATCTTGCACCCCCAACTCCCTGGCCAAGTGCAATCCTGCTATGACGACCTCATACTCCGCATGATTGTTAGTGATGGGAAAGTGCACCACAATCGTTTGCTCGATCCTCGTTACTTGGGGATCTCAAAGATCACCCCCACCCCCAAGGAATGTCTTCCTGATGCGCCGTTTACCATCACCTTCTATGGAACCGGGCGAGTGAGTTCTGCCTCTTCCACCTCGACCACATAGTCAGCCAAAAAGTTGGTCATTGTTTGGGCCTTGATTGAGAGGCACAGAACGAAAGAGATATCAAACTCACTCAGATCCACTGACAATTTTGCCAACCTTCTTGAATGCTCGACCCCCTCAAAGATGTTGCGGAGGGGATGGTCAGTCACCACTCGGATGGAGTGTGCCTTGAAATAAGGCAAGAGCCTTGAGGCCGAGATGACCACAGCAAAGGCCAGCTTCTCCAAGATGGAATAATGGAGCTCCGCCTGCCTCAGGATTCAGCTTACGTAGTATATGGGATGCTGCTTATTCCCCTCTTCCCTAACCAGGATGGAGCTTAAGGCCTCTTCTCCGACCCCGAGATACAAAGATAGGTCCTCCCCCTCCTTTTGCCCTTGGAGCAGGGGAACCTGATTTAACGGCCTCTTCAAGGCCTAGAACACCTCCTCGCATTCCCTAGTCCATGAAAACTTCGTGCCCCCCTCAATGCTTTGAAGAAGGGATAGCACTTCTCCCTAGCCTTAGAAAGGAACTTGCTTAGCCCTGACAACTTTCCTGTCAATCATTGCACCTCCTTAGCATTCTGAGGCGACCCCAACGCCTTGATCACCTTGACCTTGTCAGGATTTGGCTCCACCCCCGCGGGGTAAGAAGATGGCCAAAGAAATTGCCCCTGCTGGCCCCAAAAACACATTTAAAGGGGATCAGTCTCATCCTGTATTTGTGCAAGGTGTTGAAGGTCTTCTCTAGATCCTGGAGGTGGGAGTCCACCTCTTGGCTCTTGATCATTAGGTCATCAATATACACCTCAAGATTCCACCCCTTCTACTCCTGGAGAGCCGATCCGTCATCTTTTTGTATGTTTCCCCTGCATTTTTCAACCCAAAGGGCATCATCTTGTAGCAATAGCAACCATCCCTAGTGATGAAGAAGACATCTTTTATATCGGGGAGTGCATCCTGATCTGATGATAACCTAAAAATGCATCTAAAAACTCATTACAGGAAAACTGACGGTTGAGTCAACCAGCGTGTCGATTCGAGGCAAGGGGAAATGATCTTTAGGACATGATTTATTTAGTAAAGAAAAATCAACACACATTCTTCACCGGCCGTCTCCTTATTTTAACCATTACCATATTGGAGACCCAGCCGGGGTATTAGATTTCGGATACAAAGCCGGCCTTAAAGAGCTTGGCCACCTCCTCCTTAATGGGCTCAGCTAGCTTATTTGTGATGGACCTCTTCTTCTTCTGGATGGGGTGAGCTTCTGGTTCCAGGTTGACGCAGTGGCAGACAATGTACACATCGATCCATGGCATCTCCACTGCTCTCCAAGCAAAGATGTCCACGTTCTTCTAGATGTATGCCAGCATCATTTCCTGGTCCATCGGGGTCAGCCACCTACTGATGCGCACCTTCTCCACCTGACCTCCAAGGGTGAGAACATCCATATCCACCACTTCCTCGACTGCCTCCAAACGAGATTGCTCCCCCCATTATCCAATATCCCCTTCTCCTAGGATAAGGACCTCTTTAGCTTCCTCTATGGCCATCACCTTGGACAACTCCTCTTGGACTCCCTCCTCCACCTCCACCTGGATGCGGCTCTTCTACACCTTCATCTCCACTCCACCTACTTCCTGCTCTGCCTCTTCCATCCTCCGCTCCATCTCCTCGGCTCCCTCCTGCCAAGAGATGGAGTTTACTGCAGTGACATAACACTCCCTCACCACCTTGGGGTCTCATCGGACCCGGACTTGGATCCCCATGGCATTGAACTTCAAGCATTGGTGGAAGGATGAGGGGACACAGCGAAAGGTGCTGATGAGAGGCCGTCTGAAGATGGGGTTATAACTGTTGGGGGTGTCCACGATGACGAACCTACAATTTCGGGATTGCCCCTCTAGAGTAACATAGAGCCCCACTTCCCCTTCAACCTCCTTCCTCTCTCCCGAGAATCCGAATAGAGGACCATCCGAGGCCAACACCCTCTTGACCTCCACCTTGATTATATCGAACTCTTTCTTGAAGATGATGATGAATGAGCTCCTGTTGTCGATGAGGATCCGGCATAAGGTTAATTTCTCGGCTGTGGTTTGGATGACCAATGTGTCACAGAAGGGATCCTCATGATCTGGCATGTCGCTCCTAGAGAAGGTGTTCCTCTCTTTCAGGGTGGGGTCTGGGATGCGGAGCGACTCCGATCCCGGCTCGAACCCCTACATCATCCCGGTCCTCACACCTATCCTCCTCTTCCCGAGGCAGGACTACCTCGATCCGGACCTCCTAGCAGCCATATTGCTGCTTCTGCTCCCTGTTTCCTCTCACTTCGAGGAACTCCGGGCACGTAGCCGTAGCGTGGCCTTCCTAATGGTGCAAGTCACAATAGGGTTACTCCACCTTGACTTCCCTTCTCCTCCTCTACTGATCCCTCCTCCTCTGCATGTTATTGCCATAGCCTAATGTTGCTCAGAGGGAGGAGGCCTCTGGCCCTCCCTCCATCCTGGAGGGTGAAACTTACCCTGGCCCCCTTGGCAATAGTCTCCTCCGTGGAAAACTCTCTGCTAGAATTGGTCTCGCCACTCCGGCTGCCTTGAGCCAAGCTGGTTGTTTGGCTCCTAACACCCCCACCTGGGTTGCTGCTGCTCCCTCTACCATGGTTCGGCTCTCCCAACCTCCTGGACCATTCTCCTCTTTCGTGGCCCACTTGGACAACTTTTTTGCAAACTCGGGGTTTGAAGCCTCCCCATCAATTTCTCTTGCCACCCTCTCCATTAGTTCCTCGTAGGAGAGGGGAGTCACCCTCTTCAGTTCCATCTTTAAGAAACCCTGTTGTAGCTCTAAGGTTAAGGAGATCATCAGGGTGTACCCTGGAATCTCCTGGACCGGGGTGACCTCCTCCTGGAACCGGTCCACATATCTCCCCAAGGTCTCATTCACCCCATGTTGGATATGGAATAGGGATTCTTACTCCTTCCTTTTCCTGGAAGTGGTGAACCTCAATATGAACCCTCAACACAGGTCCTCGAAGTAGTAGATATAGTTGGTCGGTAGCTGGTGGAACCACTCACTCGCTTTCCTCTTAAGGGTGATTGCGAAGAGTCTGCATTTGAAGGCATCTGACATTTGCCTTATCGAAACCACATCCTCTAACCACTGGATGTGCTGGACCGGGTAATCCCTCCTGGTGTATTAGGACATCTCCGGCTCCCTGAACCCCTCTGGAACTGAGGATGAAGAAACAAATTCGCTGAAGGGGCTGCATCCAGCTGTTATGCGAGCCGGAGGATCTCACACCCCCATCTCGCCGAACTGACCTCCACTTGCTGAGCCGGGGATGAGCACTTGCCCGGGGAGGTCGCCCCCACTCCTTTCCTCTACAAACTCCTTCCCAGCTCGCCGAGCCCGGGCATCCTCGCCAAGTGTGGGGGCGGTGGAGATTGGAATAGCTGGTGTTGAACACTCGGTTCGCGCGCCGAGTGTGAACCTGAAGAGGTCGAGCACTTCTCGCCTGAACAGTCTACCCCACTTGGGTGAGCCGGATTGCTAGACTTCAGACGATCTGGTTCTTATCGCCCACTACTCGCCAGATATGGGGTTGTACAGCTATCGCTGGCAGTAAGACTAGTGCCCGGCTGTAGGTTTGCGTGCTTGATGTGCCAGCTGTCCTCTACATTTGGAAAAATATAAAGAATGAATATGTTTCTCTTTTCAAAGCTAGCGCGGAGCGATAAGTAGATAGCGCCCGGCGGTATTCCATACACAACACACTCAATGCCTCGGAGCGTTGTGTGGGTTTCCGCGGCGCGATACCAAGCTAGCGCCCAGTGGTAGTGCTTTCTCAACGCACTCAATGCTTTGGAGCATTGAGTGGGTTACCGCGATGCGGTGCTAGATCTATCGCTTGGCGGTAGTGTTGTCTCAACGCACTCAACGCCTTGTAGTATTGAGTGGGCTAGTGTGTGCGGTAGGAAAAGTGTGAAGCGATAGCATCCCGAGCGCTCTATCGAATTAATTCTCCGTTACAGCCCCGCGGTAGCTTTTATTGCTCGGTGGTAATATCCATAGGATTCTTCTTTTTTATTTTCTTGCACCTATCAACCTGTACACTCTATCAATAGAAGACATGATCAAATACAACCTGGGAGTTGATATTCTCAGACACAGGGAAGGTGAAACATCGGTTCCAACAAACTCTCCCTTTTTATAATATCAAATCCCATTCATGTGAAATAATAATGAGATGCATGACATAGTGAATATATTTAATAGATGATCTTGAAAGTTCAGGTTCCCTATATAGCTCCCCAACATGCACACTCCCCCTATCCACATGTTCGACACCCCCCCTATCTATGTGCACGCATTATTAACATGCTCCCACTACATGTGACCTTTCCTAACTCGTGACTCCTACTCAAGAACATTCTATTCTCCCCCTTTGATAATATCAAATAGGGGTGGGGCAAGGCCAACTAGACATGCGGTATAAAACAGTAGATATGATAAGAGTTATATAGATATTAGACAATGCACATATAAGGTAAAATTAGACGTATTAAACATAGGGGTGACCCAAAATGAAATGCAAATCAGATAATATGAAGCACATGGGTCATACACAGGAGCAGATTATATAGACATAGAGAAAACATTTATCAGAGTTAATGTGAATTGTACAACATAGACTGGACTAAGCACACAACGAGTAGAAATTCAATGCTATGAGAGTTATAAATCTAATCAAATTGACAGCATTGAAAACCTCATGAGTGTACATCTTATGCTTGTACGTATTGTGCTCAAGACATATTGTGTAGTTTCAGTCCAATTCTTATGCATGGAAGCGTTTAATATGGAAATCACGTGTACGTGTAGCATCAACAAGAGAGAGAACACCGAGTAAAAATATCATATTTTACATGTTTATCTTGATCCTTTAAAATGCTAACACAAGATAAATACAGTGAATAATCATGTCACATAGCTCTCTATGTCATACCAAGACATGAACTAGGGGCACTAAGCTTTAGTTAGAGTCTATGCACAAGATCGAAGTGACTCTTTGAACCAAGGTGCTCATCCTCACAATGCTCATAAAGACTTATTAGGAGAAATGTGTAGTGCTTGGGGGGTTCATGACATAACTTGTGATAGCTTGCATAGTTTTCTTTTTAGATTGCTTTAAGCTATCACTTATATATATATATATATTTTTGAGTTCAAGGAGCTCCGAGTCAATCGAAATCTATCCACCTAGATAGATACACTTTAACTTGTATACATAGGACCTTAGCACTAGAGATTTGGCCCAAAGTTCTGATCTTCATATACGCACATACATATATCGTGACATTGATTATTCAAAGTATTCCTAACATGTTAAGATGCAATGTCATTAGTTATATCATATAAACCTTGCATTTTTCTTTAGTTCTTCGTCTAGGGATGTGTGAATGGTGTGAAGTCATTCCCTTATCAAAATCCTCACACATACCTAGAGACATAGTCAACATACACTAACATGTAATGTCTCACTCAGTGACTAAGCACCTATAGATTTGACACACCATGACCGGGGACAATGTTCGCATGTATTAACACTTCTTAACTCAAACATTGTATTTACTTATTATAGCCTAAGTTTAGGTCATGTGTGCCCGTGAAATGATCGATTCACATTTTTTAGGTTTTATATTTTTTTTAATTTGTAATTTTAAAAAAAAAATTTGTTTTTTTAAAAAATTGACACATAACTTAAATAACTAACACACATGCAAATAAGCAAAAAAAATGAAACGTAGACAAAACAATCAAAAAAAGATGACTAGGAAGAGAGGTCCAATACGCCCAGCTCGATTCGAAGTATTGAGAAGCGTGCATCTGGGAGTGGTTTAGTGAATATGTCAGCTAGTTGGTAATCGGTGCCAATGATGCTTACTCTCACATTCTACTTTTTAATGTGATCTTGAATGAAGTGGTGACGCACATCAATATGTTTTGATCTTGAATGATGCACTGGATTATTTGTCAAGTCTATGACATTCTTGTTGTCGTACTTAAGTGTAACGTTCCTACAAGTTAGGCCAATATCTTCTAACATTTGAGACATCCAAAGTGCTTGTGTGCAATAGCTTCGTAAGGCGATATACTCAGGTTCAGCGGTGGAGAGTGCAATCGAGTTTTGTTTACGGCTTGACCAGGAGACTAGTACATGGCCTAAGAAATGACATGCACCACAAGTGCTCTTGCGATCAAGTGAACACCTCGTATAATCAGAGTCAGAGTACCCGTGAAGTGTGAAATCAGTGGTGTATGGGTACCAAAGTCCATGATTTTGTGTTCCTATAAGATACCTAAAGATATGAATTACCGCTTTCAAATGTGACTCTCTAGGGTCGGCTTGGTACCTAGCACATATACCTACCGCAAATGTAATATCAGGCCTAGAGGCACTCAAATATAGCAATGATCCTATCATACCTATAAACACAATTTGATCAATGAAAATGCCACTTTCATCCTTTCATAATTTAAGAGAAGCACTCATAGGAGTTTTGACTTGTTTAAGATTCTCAAACCCAAAACGCACAAGCATATCTTTGATATATTTTGATTGACTTACAAAAATGTCGTCTTTGCATTGAGAAATCTGAAATCCTAAGAAATAGGTAAGTTCTCTTGCTAGGCTCATTTCGAATTCTGATTTCATTAGGGTGATAATATCTTCACATAACTTTTCATTCATGGCCCCAAAAATGATATCATCCATAAAGATTTGTAGAATAATTAGGTCTAAATTCTCGTTCTTTACGAATAAATTGGTGTACGCACTACCCATCCTAAATCCATGATATAAGAGAAAGGTGGTTAGCCTATCATACCAAGCATGGGGTGCCTGGTTCAGTATGTACAAGGCTTAACCAACTTGTATATGGGTTTGGGTAGGCGACATTCATAAATCTGGTTGGTTGCTCGACATATGCCTCTTCCTTAATATATTCGTTTAAGAATGCACACTTAACGTCCATTTGATACAATCTAATTTGCTTATAACTTACAAATGCCAAAAACATACGGATGGACTCAAGACGAGCAACCGGGGCAAATTATTACTCAAAATCAACACCCTTTATCTGAGAGTACCCTTGTGCCACCAACCTAGCTTTATTTCTAGTTATCCTAGATTCACCATCAAGTTTGTTTTATAAAACCATTTTAAACTTATAATAGGATGGCTATCTGGATGCTCCACTAAAACCAAAATTTTACTCCTCTCGAATTGATTTTACTCCTCATTCATAGCCAAGAACAATTATTCATCCTTTAAGGCTTCTGAGACATTCTTGGGTTCAATTTCAGATAGGAAGCATAATTTTGAAAAATGATTCATGTAGTACAGATCGAGTTCTAACTCAATGAGAGGGTTCTCCTATTACTAGTTCTCGAGGATGCTCTTTTAAGAAATTTAGAGTACTCAGAGGCTTATATTTATCTATATGAATTGGAACGTCATCCGACACTACCCTCTCCTCAATCCTAACTTCCAACTGAGCACCATCATCAATTTCCTCTTCATTTGGTTTAGGTACCTCGGTTGGGATATTTTTGTCAAAATGTACATGAGCCGATTCATCAACAACTAAGGTTCTTTTATTGTAGACCCTATAGGCACGACTCTTGCTTGAGTATCATAAGAAGATGCCTAAATAAGATTTTTCATCAATTTTTCCCAAGTGATCCTTAGTGTTTAGAACATAACATGGGCAACCGAAGACCATAAAGTACGACACGGATGGTTTTCTATCAAAATAAACCTCATATGGAGTTCTCTTATAAAGGAGGCGAAGCATGACTCGATTCATTACATAATATGTCGTATTAACCTCTTCAGCCTAGAAGTAACGTAGCAAGCCAAACTCGAGGAGCATTGTGCATGCTAATTCTTGAAGAGTGTTGTTCTTTCATTCTATAACTCCGTTTTGTTGAGGAGTGCGAGGGGCTGAGAATTCATGATTAATCCCTAATGTGTCACACAGGTTTGTGAAGTCATCATTCTCAAACTCTCCTCCATGATCCAACCTAATGCATTTTATTTTTAGCTCCTTCTCATTTTGAAGTCTCGTACAAAGATTTGAGAATTCGCTAAACGTGTCGGATTTATTTGGGAGAAAAATTATCCAGCAATATCGAGAGTAGTCATCTATAACAACGAAAGTGTATCGCTTTCTACTTAGACTACACATACTAAGGGGACCAAATAGATCCATGTGAATGAGTTCTAGTGGTCTAGTCGTGGAAACGTCATTTTTACTTTTGAATGAGCTTTTAACAAATTTGCCTTTTTGGCATGGACCACATAACGAATTTAAACTACCACTAAGTGCGGGGAGTCCCCAAACTAGCTTGTTCTTAGATAGTTTAATAATAAGCTTACTCCCAGAATGTCCTAATCTCCTATATCAAAGATCTAATTCCTCATTCTTGGTAACTAAACATTTCAAATCAGATGCAGATATATCATCAAAACTAATAGTATAAACATTACGAGTTCTGTGAGCTACAAGTAATACACTAGTAGTTTTGACATCAATTATTTTGCAAGTGTTTGTAGAGGATTCAAATATGACATTTAGACCTTTATCACACAATTGGATAATATAAATGAGATTATCCTTAAGTCTATCTACAAACAGAACATTAGAAATAGAAAATGCCTCGTTACCTGTAGTGCCGCTTCCAAGTATTCGCCCTTTGCTATTGTCCCTAAATTTCACCATGCCTCCCTTCTTCTACTCCAGGATTAGGAACTTGTCTTTATCTCCTGTCATGTGCTTGGAGCAACCAGAGTCCAAGTACCACACATTCCCCTTGTCCTTAGCCTGCTGACACACCTAATAAGAATATCAGGGTAAAGATCTGGTTACCCAAGTTATCCCACCCATACAATAGGTAGAAGACTTTGGTAGCCATAATTGCATATTTTTCTTGGCACCTTTCCTCAAACACGAGACAGATGTGTGACCAAACTTATGACAGTTTGCAAACAAAGTGTAAGTAGTGGATGCTGTCTTTATTGAGTTGCTCGAGCTCTTGCTTGAGGATGGCGATAGCCCTCAAGAACTCTTAACCTTATCTTTAGATTTGTTAAAGTTTGACTTAGGCTTGGCATAATAGTGATTTCCGCTCGGTGGTGATGTTGGACTCACGTAACCTAGTCCAAATTTCCCAGATCCATGACACTGTGCTCCCAACAGCATATCCAATAATTTTTGGCCTATTCCAAATTTTTGGATAGCACAATTGAGATCATGGATCCTCACCTTTAAGGCAGTGTTCTCAGTAACTAGCATTACACATCGATTGGCAAATTGCTTTTTCCTTCCTCTATCATGGCAAGAGATATTTGAAGTATTTTCTCCAAGGAATTCTTTTAATTGATGAGACTGGTTGTTCTCAATGATATCTTGTAGAGACTTGCTTTTAGTTCTTTGATCATTGTTATCGAGTGAGGACACTCTAGACATTCGATCTTCTCTTTTTCACTTTTTATTAATTCATTCTATAAGTTTTCAAAGTCCATTTTGATTTTCTTATTCTCATTTTGCATGGACTTCTTCTCAAGAATCGCACTATCTAACTTCTCACATAAATGTTCATAAATTTCAAGAAGTTCAGTATATGTGGGTGGAGTTACCTCAGTGTCGCTCTGGACACTGGACTCATCATCAGATTCTTCTCGACTCCTTCCCATGAGTCACAGATTTACCTCATCTTCAGAACAGCAGTCTGAGGTGCTTAATTCATCAGATCCTTCTTCATCCCACGTGAGCACCTTCAGAAGCTTCTTCTTCCCTTTGTGTCGGCTTTGCTTTTTTCCTTTTCCTCCTTCTAGAGCCTTGGGCAGTCCCTCTTTATGTGTCCAGGCTTGTGGCAGTGATATCACTCAGGCTGGGAATTCTCATCATCGCTTTTTTTCTTCCTTCACTGGCTCGGTCCATCTTGGGGCATCTCAAGCTCTTCTCTTTAGGAATTTCTGGATTTGACCCTGCTTCTTGGGATTCTTCATGAATTTTTTGAACTCTCGAACGTAAAAGCTTTCCTCGTCATCATCCTTAGATTCTTTAGCAACTTTTTTCTCCCTTGTAGCCCTCAACGCCAGTCCCTTCTTCTTTACTTCCTTGGGATATTCCTACGTTTGAATATTTAGTTCAAGTTCACGTGTCTTCAGATTTCCGATGAGTCTCTCTATCTCCAGGGTGCTGATATCATAAGATTCAGCAATTAGAGAAACCTTTGGGTCGAAGCGAGGAGGCAAAGATCGCAGGATCTTCCTCACCAGATCACCATTTTAAAAGCTCTTCCCGAGGGATATTGAGGCATTGACGATCTTGGTGAATCGTGTATGCATGCTATTGAAAGACATTAATTTCAAGGTAGCTAGCAACCTAGGGGTGAATAGGTCTGCTTAGGTTTTTTGAGTCTTTTTAAATTACTTGATTGTTTCTTTGAGCTTTCAGCTTCTAGTGATCTAGAGCTTGTCCTTAGCATTTATAATTAAGAAAATAAAAGCAAACAAAAAAAAGTACACAAGTATTTTATAGTGGTTCCCTAAAATTATGGGTACATCCGCTCTCCTCTCACCTTGCTAACTTCATATTAGTCAAAGCTCTTCTCCAAACCAATGCTCCAAGGAGCTTACACTACAGATCCTTCAATATCTCTCAGTCTCCTCCAAGACTTACACCTCAGCCACAACGGCCAACACTCAGTGATATAAGTATCACATACCTCAGGCACTTAAGCCCTACCACTCAGTCTATGGAGGATAACCCCACCTCAGAGCAAGCTTGCTCCTACAGCTCAGAGAGATACACTCTCCTTCAGTTCAGGCAATACTCCCCTACTTCTCAGTGAGTAGCACTCACCAACCTCAGAGAGATTCACTCTCCTACAGCTCAGGAAAATTTTCCCTACTTAAGACCAAAAGGTCCTACAGCTCAGATCTAGAAGGATACTACAAAGAGAAAAAGTTTAATTAACTTTTCCATAGAGAAATTTCTCTATGTCAACAACTTGAACAGAAAACTTTCTGCTCCTACTCTCCTCACAGTAGGGAAAGGATTTGTTGGAGAAACTCAGAAGAAAACTTCTGAACTAGCTGCTGAAGACTAAAGATCCTTTGATCTTGAGTCTTCAAAAAGCCCATTGAACCTACCAAAAGATGAAGGTTCTACTTCTTCAGAACAGATTCTGAATCTGCTATGGCAGTTGGAGACTTACACAGCTAACTGAACTTTTCTTGCTAGAGAGCTTCAAGCTTTTTCACTAGCAGCAATGGCGAGAAAGATGAAGATGGTTGCTCTCCTTTTTGAATAAAGTATGCCCTAAAAGTGGTTTTTGTACTGGCCTTTTTTCTTCCTTCTGTAGTTCGTCGATCAACAACTCTTAGAGATCGGTGGGCCCCACCTGCATCTTCCAGCTGTGCCTTGCTTTAATGGAAGAACACGTATAGTAGCTTCACGATAAGTTTTGTCGTGTAGTGTAGCTTCCCCGTCACTAATTTGACATTAGTTGACTTTATCAATTTTGGTGACGTCAGCACCTGTGGACCTAGCCAAAATCGAGCATCATAGAATAGGCGTTGAGTGAGTAAGCATCACTCAATGCCAAAACACTTAGACAGAAGCACTGTCTCTTGGCGTTGAGTGAGTAACCTTCACTCAAAGCCAAACTACTTAGAGTATTAAGTCTGATTCTAGCAGTTGAGTGATTCAACTTCACTCAACGTCAATCTTGCTTTATCAGCTTTCAGCTGCTTGGCGTTGAGTGAGTAAGCATCACTCAACGAAAAACTCGTTAGACAAAAATCTATCTACACTAGGCGTTGACAGCGTTGAGTTAGTACCATCCACTCAATGCTTTTTGCCTGAATCAAATCTCTGCTTATTCAGCAACATAAGCGTTGAGAGCATTGAGTGAACATGCCTTACTCAACGCTTTATACCTTAGCCAATTTTCTATATTTAGTTGCATGGTGTTGAGTGAGTTGACTTCACTCAATGCCTCTGGACATAGCCATATTTTAGCTCATTCCAACTTCAAGCATTTACTGCAGTAGCCTATCTCATAGTCTTGTGATGTATGGCATTGAGTGAGTTGACTTCACTCCACGCCTGTGTACTTAGCCATTTTCTCAACTTGCCACTAGCTTGGCTTTGACTATATAGGTTTCACTCAGCACTATAAGCCATCTAGCATTGAGTGACTGATCTTCACTCAACGCCTGTGGGCTTAGACAGTTTTCTATCATCCCACACCATAGGTAAGTGTTTACCTGACATAATCACTTAGGCTACCTCACCACTCATAGTCATCTACAAACAGTTTATGTCATTGATAATATTGTCTTCACTCAAATACAAGACATTGTGGGCAATGGACCTAACAATCTCCCCCTATTTGAGGAAGTCAAAAAATCTTAAAGCAAATACAATGACATACACAGAACCATGTAGCACAAGGCATAATAAAAGAAAACTAAAAAAAAGAAGTGATCTATAGTTACCACACTTCCCTTCTTGCATAATACATTACTGCATCTGCCATCAGCTTTCCCTGAATTACTGCTGTCTTGCTACTGTCTTGCTTATCTAATCATTTAATCCTTTCCCCCTTTTTGACTGCAGCAAATAGCAGGAAGGATGCACCTGATAAACTGATTATGTTATCACCTGCTCTCCCTCAATTAGGAAGCATTGCTTGACTTACTTCCCCTCAATATGAGAATCTTCATTTCTTTAAAGGATAATCTTATCTGCATAAAGCCAAATAGTTTGCAACTAGAGGTGAGTAGCAACTGAAGCTAAACTAAGTTTAGCATACCAAACTCAAATTTTAAGGTGTTAAACTTTGCTTCATCTTGTGGCTTAGTGAAGATGTCAGCCACTTGTTTGTCTGTTGGGAAAAACTCAAGGGTGATGTCTTCACATTCCACATGCTCCCTAATGAAATGATATCCAATCTTTATGTGTTTAGTCCTGCTATAGGAGACAGGATTCCTAGCAATAGAGATTGCACTTGTAGAATCATATAATAAAGGAGTTCTACTTAACTAGATGTTGTAGTCTTGAAGCTGGTGTTGGATCCATAGTAATTGAGCATAACAACTTCCTGCTGAGATGTACTTAGACTTTCTAGTTGATATTGCCACACTGGTTTGTTTCTTGCTGCTCCAAGATACGTAGCACAAACACATATAGCATACATGATGTCTGGCCAACTTTAGTCAAATATAGAAGGGCGCCAATTATCCCTCTATACAAAGTTTCACCAACAGGTTTCCCTGCTTCATCTTTTCCTACATGCGTACTTGACCCCATGGGAGTTCTCATGGTGGAGGAAATCTCCATTCCAAATTTCCTGATTAACTTCCTAGTGAACTTAGACTGGGAAAAAGACAAGCCATCATCAGTCTGTCTTACTTGGAGGCCCAAGAAGAACTTATGTTCACCCATACTGCTCATCTCAAACTTCCCCTGCATGAGTTTAGTTAACTTTTTACAGTGGTTGTCATCAGTAGATCCAAAGATGATGTCATCTACATAGATCTAGACTAGGATGATCTTACCCTTAGATTCCCTTAGAAATAGGGTCTTGTATATTTTTCCCCTTGATAATTTGTTCTCAATGAGGAAACTAGACAATGTCTCATACCATGCTCTAGGGGCTTGCTTCATCCCATATAGAGCTTTCCTAAGTCTATAAACAAAATCAGGTGAGTTAGGAACTATAAAACTTGGAGGCTACTCAACATAGACTTCTTCTTTTAAGTCACTATTCGGCAAGGCTGACTTCACATCCATTTGGTCGACCTTGAATCCCTTGTGTGCTGCATATGCAAGGAATTACTTGATGGCCTCCAATCTTGCTACAGGAGAAAAGGTTTGATCAAAATCAATCCCTTCTTCTTGTCTATACCTCTTAATTATTAGTCTGGCCTTGTTCTTAATTATAATGTCATTTTCATCAAGATAGTTTTGTAGATCCACTTCACTCCAATGATATTATGACCAAGAGGTATGGGAACCAGCTTCTAGACCCTGCACCTCTTGAACTGGTTCAGTTCCTCCTACATAGCTCCAATCCAATGTTGGTCTATATTGGCCTCTTCAAACTTCTTGGGATTCACTTGGGATAGAAAGCTTGAATACATGGCTGTGTTCTGACTTCTGATCCTTATCACTACTCCATGACTTGCCTCACTAATTATCTAGTGTACTGGATGATCTCTCATATGTCTAACTACAGGTGGCAGTCTTCTTTCAGCAACATGGGCATCTTCTTGTTGATCTTCATCATCTATTAGTGTGCTAGGTAGATCTTCTGGAGAATCCATATCATCTTGGATGACTGGTGATGCTTAATTGATGGTCAGCTTGTCCATCATCTATTCTATACTTGCAGTACTACAAGAGGAATTAGGCAGTCCATTATTAATCATGGTAGACTCATTAAAGACTACATGAGCTGATTCTTCTACAACTTGGCTTTTCAAGTTATAGATCCTATAGGCTTTGCAATGATTGTTGTACCCAACAAATATTCCATCATAGGATTTGGAAGCAAACTTAGTCACATAGGACTTGCCATTACGAAACACAAAGCATTTACTACCAAAGATTCTGTAAAAGGAGGGGTTAGATCTGACTTACTCTAGGGGGGTGAATTTAGTATTTAAATAATTTTGGTTGTTTTAAACTTTTATATATACCAGAGTTAAAATAAGTGATACCAATTATAATAATAGAAGGAAAAACAAGCTAAGCAATTCTAACAATCACAGCCACAGCAAGAACAAAAATAGAAAATGAGCAACCAGACAACACAAGAAGATTTTATAGTGGTTTTCCTAAACTTTGGTACATCCACTCTTCTACCACCCTGGTAGGAATCCACAAGCAAGTTTTGATCAGGTGTCTTCCACCATAATATCTATTTACAGGGAGATATTGCAACCCTTTAGGCTTTTGATCAGGTGCCCAAAAACTAACCCAAGTCTTTTGATCAGGAGACTTGACAACCAAGAGCTAACTTTTGAAGGGAGTTAAAACTATTTTATAATAGGTTAGACGAGGTGATGGTGTCTTCTCTTTTCTCTAATCAATAGAGAAGATTAGTTGATATTTGATTTTGACAAAGCTCCCCCTGAGATGTTGATGGTTTATGAAGACAGGACCTTTGCTTCAGGGTGTAGGTCTTCAGCCTTTTCTGAAAGTAGTCCTTGAACTTTTCTGACTGAGTAAATCTTTATTATCCTGAGAGTTCCTGGAAGTGAAGCTTGAAAAAGACTCTTGATTGTGATGATTGTTCTTCTTCTGTCTTCAGACTTGACAAGGTGAAACACAGAGAATTTTCTGTACTGTGAGAGAGAGAAAGAGTTCTAAAAGATTAGTGTGTCTCAGTGCTGTGTATTTTTTCTCTGTAAGTTCTAGTGGTTTTTTTCTCTATGTCTGTTTTCTGTCTCTTTTTATCTGAAGGACAAAAATCTCTTTTTATATTCTCAGTCAATAAATTTCTCCTTTAAAATTAGAATTACTTCCTTAATTGCTGGCTGATCAGGAGAATACAAATGGCTGGAATATATCATAAATGAGTTTCCCAACTGTCCCTTAATAAAATAAGCAAGTAAATATCTTGATGAATACCATAATTAATGCTGCTAATAATGGCTATATTCAGAGGAATATAAGCATTAATTACTCAAGAATAATACTGCTATTAATATAGAAATAAAGGATTAGAAGGAAGAAAAACTTCTCATTCTGGAACTGGACAGATATCATCGATCTCTGAACAGAATTCGTCGACCTGAGTCCAAGATCGTTGACCTAAGAATTTCAGTTCGTTGACCTGAGCTCTACGAACTACGTACTGAGAATGGCTTGCCGAAACTGCACTCTGAGTTCGTCGAGCTGAGAATCTATCTGAAGAAAACTAATCGTCGACCTGAGCTCAAATATCATCGAGCTCAGCTCAGAGAATTAACTCTGAGTTCGTCGATCTAAGATCGATGATCATCGAGCTGAGCTCGAAGAACTTTGAATTGATCAAACTGTTCTCTGAAACTTCTAAGTTCCAGTCTCCTGAGGTACTCTGCTAGCTAGTCCAAGAAGGTTGAACTTAATGACTTATCCTATACTCTAGGACTACTAGACTTGACCCTGGATATACAAGATGGGTCAGACTCAACCTAAATTAGTGAACCTAGCCCAAATCCAATAAGGGATCCAAAAATCTCCCCCTATTTGGGTAAGGTCACTAAGTACAATGCATAAGAAAAGATAAATACCGACATACAACATGAAAGAAAATATCTGATAGAATGAAACACAATTCAGCAGATACAAAGAATATCCATAGAGAATAAAAATAGTTTTTAGAGCCTGTCTGGAGGAGGAGCAGAAGAAAATTTAGTGAACACTATTTTTCTAAGAGGATCTTCTGCTTCTTTCTTAAACATCTTTAGATCTTGAGCTCACAAAAGAGTTATGGTAGAAGCTCTAGGCATAACAACTTCTGGGTGAACCTGCATATAAGCATTTGGATCAAATAATTCTTTGTCTACCTCAAACTTATCAAGCTCTTTCTGTCTAAAAGAAGACATAGTTATAAATTATGATGGATTAGTTTCTTCTTTCTTTTCCTTATTTATCTGAGACAAGCCTATCAGTTCATAGAATCTAGCCATCCTGAAAATTTGGATCAAGCTTTGGTTCATATCTTGGATCAGCTGAATCATCTTGAGCAGTCCTTTGAGGCTTTCTGAAAATAACAGACTGTTACTGATAATTTATTGAAGGATAATTCTTTACAGATTTTTCAGCATAATAGAAATTTGGTGGTCTGCATTCACTATATTTTCTAGAAGGAATGGAAGATTGTCTTTGAGCTGGTCTGGAAGATTGTCTTGAGTAAGAAGGAGCTAGTTAAGAAGATTGTCTTGAATACTAATGATGAGCTGCCTTGGTAGGTTGAGAAGGACTGGAAGTACACTTTGCAAGATTGCCTGAAGCTGCTGCAGCAGGAGGAGGAGGAGGAGGTGGATCTTTCCTAAATTTCTTCACTGGAGAAGATCCAGTCTTTTTCTTCTTCTTCTGTGCTTTAGCCTGGTTCCTTAACAGTCTCATCCAATGAGGATTTGTTGGAGTAAGAAGAATGTTGTGCAAAATATAATATGAAACATCATTATCTGGATTGAGCTTGGGAATAGCTTTTCCTAGAGCTTTCCTCTTCTTTGATTTGGATCTATAGGAAGTATTAGAATCAGAATTATCTTCTGAATCCCTATCTTCATCAAATGATCTAGGAAGATAATCATATAAATCATCTATTTCTGCTAATGTTTGCTTTGAAATCTATTTATCTACTTGAGGAGGAGCTGGAGGTTGAACAACTTTAGTAGGAACAACAATCTTTGTAATCAACTGAGAATCTTCTAAGTCTTTATCAGTGATAAGAAAATCATTTAGCTCAGGATCTTTTTGCATCTGTTCAATCTCTAGTGCAATATCTTGTGCAATTAAATCATCTAGACTGGGTATAGGACTATCATCCATTACATATGTTGGGCCTATAAGTTCCACAACCATGTTGGTAGCAAAACTTGCCTGAATGGCCTGAAGAGTTTCTGTACTAACTAGAGCAGTATAGCAAATATTATTTGTGCATTACATGGGATAAACAAATAAAATAATGTTTCTATATAGGAGGTCAAAGGAATCTAAAATTGAATTTAGTTCAGCTGCTGGAGAAATGGAACAGTCTTCAGAAAGAATAACCAAGGATTAAACTGCATCTGTATCTGGCATATCAGTATCAACAAACTCTACTGCTTCTATTGATGTTGCTGCTATTTCTGTAGCTACTGGAGTTTCTCCTGCTATTGGAGCTACTTCTTCATTGAGCATCTCCCCCTGCCTGGTTTTAGTAAGCACTGGAACCAGACCCCTAACTGAAGAAGGAGGGACAGAGGGGGAAGAAAGTTGGGCAGCTAGAGAGGAAATGGAAGCAGCAAGAGGGTAAATAGCCTTTGCCATGAGTTATTTGATGACTGGAGTTATGTATTGTAGAATAGATGAAATGAAGTGGGAATCTAAGTCCATGAATTCAGTATTGGTTTTAGTGGATACAGATGGATTGAGGGTGGATGATGATGGATGAGAGGGTAAGGAATCTGGCATGGGCTCATCGTGAGGTGATGGAGTATTGAAGGGGGATGATATCAGTGCAAAAGATGGTAAGGAAGATATGTTGTGAAGGGGAATATCAGTAAGATGTGAAGGAAGGGGAGACAGAGGAGGAGTAACATGCTCTGGTGTAGTAGCATGCACTGGAGATGGAATTGGTGAGTGTTGATGTTCAGGGGATTGATGTGGTGAAGGAGAATGGACTATAGTATGAACTTGTGAAGAAATATGGATTGGGGAAGCAAGAGGTGTTAGTTGATGGTCTTGTGATATGGAAGGATGTTGGAGGGTTGTTGAGGGAGTTTGAATAAGAGGAGGTGGAGGGGGAATAGAAGCATCCTCAGTAGGGTGGGGAGTGGCTGGAGCAGCCCTTGTACCCTCAGAAGGTCTGGAAGAGGAAGCCTTAGATGGCTTAGATATGTTCCTCTCCCACCTGCCAAATAAGGCGCAGGTAAGCCTCTTGGAGGCATTGATGAATATGGTCGGGGAGACCCGTGATTCAGCGGCCTTGGCCTATAGGAAGATTCCCAGAATTCTTCCAAAACACACTTCTGTCTTGGTGTTTTTCTACTTAATCAACTCAAACATGATTTTGGCCCAGTTCACGGCCTTTTTGTTCACCACTGCGCACATTAATAGAAACTGTTATATAGTAATGTAATCATGGGCAGTGTGCTTGCCCAATAGTACTTTTCCTACAACATCTGTCAGAAACTTATAGTCTGCAGATAGATGTTTCTTTAGCAGTTTGTTAGGGCTGTCTCCAGAATAACCCATTCAAATTAACATCTCATCAAATTTAGCAGTGTCAATTTCTAATTCCTCTTCTCCATTCAGTAAACAAATAATTTCAGTTAGAATATTAGGGGTAAGTGAAATGGCATTACCCAATATTGTTCCGACCAATGTATCAGCATCTGGATTTGATAGAGTGAAGACCCATTCTCCTATTTCTATTTCCGCAATCTTCATCCTGCTAGTCATCAGACTTTTCAACTGTAAATCTTCAAACATTTTTAGGATGTAAAGGAAGATCTGGTCCGAATGTTGGAATGACTCTAAATCTATGTCAAAACCCATGTCGAATTTCATAGCTGCAAGAGAGCTTGTTGGAATTGTCATGATCACCTACAATAAAGAAACAGAGAGATCAAGGGCAAGGTAACTGAAAGCACGGGATGGAGCTCGAAGAAAACCTAGATATAAGGTTTTTTGGAATATGAAATGACAAACTCCGTCCTGAAAAAGAAAAATTCATCGATCTGAGGTCGACGAAATCTTTTATCGACAAAAGAGTTCGTCGATCTCAGCCTGAAGAAGGGAAAACTTTTCATCTTCCTCAGGTCGACAAAATTTTTTTGAAGCCAGATCGTCGATCTCCGATCGACGAAAATGGCTCACACAGAGAGTTTGTCGATCTCAGGTCGACGAATTCTCTCAAGAACTTTTCTCAGTTCGTCGATCTCAGGTCGACGAACTGTGGCAAATTCTTCGATCATAGACATAAATTTAAATTAAGGCTTCTCCATTGATCATACCAAGTTGATTTAGAAAGAACAGATGGTTTCTTTCATCCATGGGTTTGGTGAAGATGTTTGCCCTTTGCAAATTAGTATATATATATAGACAAGATTAATTTTCGTTTTGTCCATACACTCTCAAATGAAATGATGCATTATCACTATATGCTTAGTTCTACTATGATGAACTAGATTCTGAGCAATAGAAATTGCACTTGTATTATCACAAAGTAAAATTTAATTATTTAAGTTATATCCATAGTCTAGAAGTTGGTTTTGAATCCAAAGCATCTGCGAATAGCAACTGCCAGCTGCTATGTACTAAACTTTTTTTTATTGATATGGACATAGATATTTTCTTTTTGCAAAACCAGGAGACAAGTCTAGCACCAAGGAACTGGCATATTCCTGATATGCTCTTCCTATCCAAACTACATCCGGCAAAGTCAGGATTTGAGTATCCAGTCAACTCAAATTCTGACTCAGTTTGATACCAGAGTCCTAGATTTGGGAAACCCTTTATATATCTTAAAATTCTTTTAAGGAAAATAAGATGAGATTCTTTAGGGTTCACTTGGAACCTAGCACAAAGGCATGTAGCATACATTATGTCTGGCCTACTTGCTGTGAGATAAAATAGGCAACCAAAAATGCCCCTATATAATTTCTAATTAACAGGCTTTCCATGTTCATTAGAGTCAACCACAATATTGGTAGCCATGGGTGTTCTCTTTGCTGAGGCATCTGACATCCCAAACCTTTTGATTAGCTCCTTAGCATACTTGGATTGGGATATGAAGATGTCATCAGGCAATTGCTTCACTTGGAGACCAAGGAAGTATAAAAGTTCACTCATGCTACTCATCTCAAACTTTGAATGCATAAGGTCAGAAAACCTTTTGCATAGTTTGGGATCAGTTGAGCCAAATATAATATTATCTACATAAATTTGTACTAACAAGATTTTATCTTTATGATGCTTTATAAAAAGAGTCCTATATACCATGGCTCTAGAAAATTTATGCTCTAACAAGAAGCTAGCTAAGATTTCATACCAGGCTCTTGGAGCTTGCTTTAGACAAAAGAGAGCTTTATGCAATATACAGACATAAGAAGGATTAGTTGGAGAAATAAAACCTGGTGGTTGCTCCACATAAACTTCCTCTTTGAGTTCTCCATTCAGAAATGCACTCTTGACATCTATTTGATAGACTTTGAACTTTTTGAAGGCAGCATATGCATGGAAGATTCTTATAGCCTCAAGCCTTGTAACAGGGGAAAATGTCTGATCATAGTCAATTCCTTCCACTTGCCTATAGCCTTGAGCTACTAGCCTTGCCTTGTTCCTTATGATAGTGTCTTGGGCATCAAGTTTATTTCTGAATACCCACTTAGTTCCCATGATTGGGTAGTCTTTGGGTCTTGGTACTAAGTCACAAACTCTATATCTCTCAAACTATCTAAGCTCCTCTTGTATAGCAATGATCCAGTATGGATCTTGGTCAAAATCTTTGATGGATTGGGGCTCAACTTGAGATATAAAACAAGCATGCATCACATCCTGGTGGAGTTGATGCCTTGTCTACACACCTACTGATATGTCTCATATTACTTGAGATATAGGATGATCTCTAAGTAAGACAAAATCAGTTTGTGGAGTTGGTTCAGCAACAGCTTGGGATGTTAATTCCTCTGGTGGAATTAAGTTAGCTATTGTTGGCTCTCCATTAAATTTAGTATCTTCATCATCACTTTCTTCAACAATATATGGAGAAGGATGTGTAATATCCTCATTGGTGAGGATCAACTCATCCATCTTCTCACACATGTTAGGTACCTGTAAGGTTTCACTGATAAAATCTATCTTCTCCTTGTAAAACATGTTAGTCTCATCAAAAGAAATGTGAACAGACTCTTACATATTCATGGTTGATTTATTATATACACTATAAGCCTTACTTACTTGGGAATATCCAAGAAAAATTCCAACTTCAGCTTTGGCTTCAAAAAATTTTATGTATTTCTTGTTATTGTTATGGATGTAACAAACACAACCAAATAATTTAAAATAGTCTACTTTAGGTTTCTTCTCTTTGAGTAGTTCATAGGGGGTCTTGAAATTAAGTTTGTGTATCAAGCCCCTGTCCAGGACATAGTTTGCATTACTCACAACCTCTGCCCAAAAGGATAGGAGTTGGTGAGCATATGAAATTAATGTGCCTGCAACTTCAATGAATGTTCTATTTTTCCTTTAGGCTACCCCATTTTATTAAGGAGTTCTAGGAGCAGAGAAACAGTGCCTGATACCTTCCTTCTCACAAAACTCTTGCATAAGAAGAGACTCAAACTTAGCACCATGGTCACTTCTAATCAAAGCAACTAGAGTAGAGTACTCAATCTGTATGCTCTTGAGGAAATCTGTAAGAACCTTGAAGTTATATAACTTGTTTCTCAAGAAGAACACCCAAGTGAACCTTGATAAGTCATCAACAATCACTAAGGTATAAGACTTCCCTCCTAGGCTTTGTATAGCAATGGGTCCAAAAAGATCTGTGTAGCAAATACAAAATCCCATGTGAAACACTCTTGTTAAGTGACTTGAAACTATTTTTAGTTTTCTTGCCTAACTGACAAGCCTTGCAAAGGCTATCCTTCTTGTAGGCATAAGAAGGCAATCCTCTAACAAGGTTGTCTTTAGATAACCTAGCAATGTTTTTTAAGTTTACATGTCCTAATTTCTTATGCCCAAGTTCATTGTAGTTACTTGTTTGGTTAAACAAACAAATTTCTCTTTTAGCTGATTTGAGATCAACTATGTAGATATTTCCTACTCTACAGCCAGTTAAAACAGTTATATTGTTAGCAGAACAAATAATGCAAGAGGATTTATCAAATGATACCTGAAATCCTTCATCACAGACTTGACTAATATAAATCAGGTTGTGCTTTAATCCACTTACATAAGCTACTTTCTTAAATGTGACCACTCCAATATTTATATTTCTATACCCGTAAGTCTGGCCACAGTTGGAGTCACCAAAAATAACTTTAGGACCTAGCTTGGACTTGTAGGCTGATAGATTGTCCTTGCTGCCAGTCATATGTTTTGAGTAACCACTATCTAGATACCACTATTCCTCTATGGTAGGATAGTCTTTTACCTGCACAAACACAGATTAGAAATTCTTGACCCAGGTTACCTTGGGTCCTTGTTCCTTTACATAATTAAAACTAGAGATGTATGAATACTCAGGTTGATTTTTATAGCCTAAGGGATGATAGTTTCTTGGTGGAATTATCCATTGGTTAAAAGGATTAAAGTTTTCTCTAGATTGATTAAAAGTTCTATTAAAATTAAACTTTTTATTATTATGAACTGAGGTCAACGAATTCTTGTGTGTTCGTCATTCTGAGCTTGACGAATGGGGATGAGTTCGTCGAACTCCACTCAGAGAATAAAAACATTCATTTTCTGGGCCCCAATTTTGTCGATCTCTGGTCGACAAACCATACTAGTTTTGTCGATCGCAGTTAAGAGAATATTAATAGTAGAAGTTTGCGTTCGGAGTTCGTCGACTTGAGCTCGACACACTGGACACATTTCGTCGATCTGAGCGCAACGAAATCTCCTGAAATTTGTTATTGTTACGAATTTTCTTATTCTTTCGTCTTTTCTTATTATTTTGTTTTAATACAATTTGTTTATCATGATTATCTTCTATTTTCTCTTTACCCTTTTCAAAAATAAATTGTATGGGGGTGGATAAAATGTTTTTCTGAATAAGTGGGGGCTGGCTTGGTGAAGCACCTAAGCCCAGCTTGCCATTAAGTCTGGCATTCGCTGTGCTTTTGATGTTCATCAACTTGATACTTCTCCAATTCAGGGATTCTTCAAGTTGCCTAGCCTCAAATAATTCAGTTTTAAATTTCATGATTTGTTCATTAGCTAAGGTGATTTCATCCTTTAATTTGTTATTTTCTGACAACAGGTTTTCTTGTTCATTTACTTTCTCTCTATATTTAATTTCTTTTTCAGAGTTAATTAAATCAAGACATAAGGATTTAAATTCAATTTTAAATTCTTCTGATTCAAAATCAAAAGAAGATAATACCTGATCCTCTTCCGATAGAGGTTCTTCAGTATCTGATTAGTCAGCTTCAGAATGGATGCTTGATGCATCAAAAGCAATCAAGCATATTTCTTTGGCCTTTGCTTCCTCTTCATCTTCACTGGAGCTAGAAGATGAAGATTCTTCTTCAGTGCACTCCAGGTTTCAGCAATGAAACCTTTCTCCTTCCTTTTGTGCTTGCTTGAGGAGGGCTTGCTGTAGTGCTATTTCCTGGACTCCTTTTCTCTTCTTTAATATTTATTTTGAGTCTCTGGACACTCTGAAATGAAGTGTCCAGGCTTCCTATAGCCAAAACAAACTATTTTTTAGTTTGTGTTTTGTCATACCTTGGTTTGTCATCTTGCCTTGATTACTTTCTTCTGAAGTCCCTCTTTCCCATTTTGAAAAATCTCTTAGCTAAGAGACTTAGGAATTCTTCATTGATAGTTGGTGCTTCTCAATCTTCAGTAGCATTGAATGCTATATTTTGCTCCTTTCTCCCAAATGAAGGAGTCTTCTATTTTGTAGCTTCTCTTGACTTAATCAGTTGCTCATAAAATTTGAGCTTTCCCAATAGATATTCAGTGGAAATCTCATTAAGGCTTCTAGCTTCCTTGATAGGCCAGATTCTAGAATCCCATGAGCTAGGGAAGTACATGAGGATTTTGTCATTCACTTATGTGAGAGTGATGTCCTTGTCCAATGTCTTCAGCTCATTGATTATTGAGCTTAATCTATTCTACATATCGCCAACAGTCTCTGACTCATCCTTCTTGAAATTCTCATACTGAGAGATGAGGTTGGATCTCCTATCCTTTTTATCATCAGTAGAACCAGCTACCATCTGGTTAAGAGAATCCTAAATGGCCTTGCCTGATGTGTATTCAGCCATCTTCTGGAAGATGTCATCAAACATAGTCTGAGCCAGAATATTCATGGCCTTTGCATCAGCAATCTTAGCCTTTTTCTGAGCATCTGTCCACTCAGGTGGTGGAACAACATGTGTGCTTGATGTTAAGGTGAATGCAGTCACTGGAGCAGGAGGTCCGGTCAAAATAGAATTGAAAATGTCCTCATCAATAGAGTTCATATAAAGTTTGATTCTTGTCAACCAGATGGCAAACTTATTTAAGTTGCACACTAGAGGTCTGGTGCTTGCATAATCCTTGTTCTATGCCATGCTATATGAAATAATCTAGAGAGATTAAGATCTAAGAAGGATCTGTTGGTTCAAGTGTTACCTTGTTCAACCAAGAGAACAACCCTCTGATACTAATTGAAAGGAGGGGTTAGATCTGACTTACTCTAGGGGGGTGAATAGAGTATTAAAATAATTTTCGCTATTTTAAACTTTTATATATATCAGAGTTAAAATAAGTGATACCAATTTTAATAATAGAATGAAAAATAAGCAAAGCTATTCTAACTATCACACCCAAAACAAGAACAAAAACAAAAAATGAGCAACCAGACAACACAAGAAGATTTTATAGTGGTTCTCCTAAACTTGGGAAAATCCACTCTTCTACTACCCTAGTAGGAATCCACTAGCAAGTTTTGATCAGGCATCTGCCACCACAATATCTATTTGCAGGGAGATATTGCAACCCTTTAGGCTTTTGATCTGGTGCCCAAAAACCAACCCAAGTCTTTTGATCAAGTGACTTGACAACCAAGAGCTAACTTTTGAAGGGAGTTAAAACCCTTTTACAAGAGGTGAGAGGAGGTTATGGTGTCTTCTCTTTTCTCTAATCAATAGAGAAGATTAGTGTATCTTTGATGATGACAAAGCTCCTCCTTAGAGGTTGATGGTTCAGGAAGACTAAAGCTTTGCTTCAGGGTATAGGCCTTCAGCCTTATCTGAAAGCAGTCCTGGAACTTTTCTGACTGAGTAAATCTCTATTGTCTTGAGAGTTCCTGGAAGTAAAGCTTGAAGAAGTCTCTTGATTGAGATGATTGTTCTTCTGTAATCAGGCTTGAAAAGGTGAAACACAAAGAATTTTCTGCACTGTGAGAGAGAGAGTTCTAAAAGATTTGTCTGTCTTAGTGTTGTGTATTTTTTCTCTGTAAGTTCTGGTGGTTTTTTTCTCTGTCTGTTTTCTGTCTTTTTTTATCTGTAGGACAAAAATCTCTTTTATATTCTCAGTCAATAAATTTCTCCTTTGAAATTTGAATTCCTGCCAGAATTGCTGGCTGATCTGGAGAATACAAACAGTTGGAATATATCATAAATGAGTTTCCCAACTATCCTTTAATAAAATAAGCAAGTAAATATCCTGATGAATACCATAATTAATGCTGCCAATAATGGCTATATTCAGAGGAATATAAGCATTAATTACTCAGGAATAATACTGTTATTAATATAGAAATAAAGAAACAGAAGGAAGAAAACTTCTCATTCTAAAACTGGACAGATATCGTCGATCTCTGAACAGAATTCGTCGACCTGAGATCCAAGATCGTCGACCTAAGAATTTCAGTTCGTCGACCTGAGCTCTGTGAACTGCGTACTGAGAATGGCTTGTCGAAATTGCACTCTGAGTTCGTCGAGCTGAGAATCTGTCTGAAGAAAACTAATCGACGACCTGAGCTCGAATATCGTCGAGTTTAGCTCAGAGAATTAACTCTGAGTTCGTCGATTTGAGATCGACGATCGTCGAGCTTAGCTCGAAGAACATCGAACTGATCAAACTATTCTCTGAAAACTTCTAAGTCTGAGTCTCCTGAGGTCCTATGCTGGATGGTTCAAGAAGGTTGAACTTAATGGCTTAGCCTACACTCTAGGACTAATAGACTTGACCCTGGCTATACAAGATGGGTCAGACCCAGCCTAAATTAGTGAACCAAGCCAAAATCCAACTAGGGATCTAATATTCTAAGATAGCCCAGATTTGGTTTCCTGCCCTTTAAGATCTCATAGGGAGTCTTCTTGTGGCCATTGGTGATATAGGCTCTATTGAGGACATGACATATAATATTTACTGCCTCAGCCCAAAAATATTCGGGGAGAGATGTATCACTCAACAGTGTTCTACCAGCCTCTATTAAAGTCCTATTTTTTTATCTCAACTATCCCATTTTACTTGGGTATTCTAGGAGAGGAGAATTCTTGATGAATCTCATGCTCCTCACAGAACTTTGTCATGCTATCAGACTGAAATTTTGTCCTATGGTCACTTCTGATTTTGACCACAGAACAACCAAGCTCATTCTGAATTTTCTTGACAAACCTTATGAATACATTAAGGGTTTCATCCTTCTTATTAAGAAAGAACACCCAAGTAAACTTGGAATAGTCATCAACTACCACAAGGGTGTAGACTTTCCTACCAAGACTGTGAATTGGCATTGGACCAAATAGTTCCAAGTGCATAAGGTATAAGCACTTCACAGAGTCTTTGGTCCCAATACCCTTAAAGGAGACTTTTGTCTGCTTACCCTTTAGGCAAGCAGAACAAATGCGCTCATTAGAGCACTTCACATTGGGTTCATTCCTAACTAGTCCTTGACTGAAGAGCTTGCCAATAGTCTTGTAATTCAAATGGGCTAGTTCCTTGTTCCACTTGATACAGTAGGAAACTTTCTCATTTGCCACCAAACAGAAAGGAGAATCTATGTCTAGACAAAGAAAGTTCAAGCAATAAACATTTCCACTCCTAGTGTCTAACAAGATGACCTCTTTGTCACTTGACATCCCAATTAGGCACTCATCCTTATTGAAGAAAATTACATAGCCAAGATCAGAAAGCTGGCTTATGCTTATGAGGTTGTGCAGCAACCCTTCAATATAAGCCACCTTTGTGATGGTGACAATGCCATTGGTGAACTTACCATACCCTTTGGTTACACCTCTATCTGAACCTCCGAAGATGACTTTGGGTCCATCTTTTATTGGAGTAAACTCCTTCAAGTTGCTCCTTGTTCCAATCATGTGCCTGGAATAGCCACAATCCAAGTACCATATAGGGGTATGGTACCTTGAACTATCCTGCAATATACAGATTACTTAACCTTAGGACCCCAATATCTATTGGGTCCTAGGTGCATGTTAGCATGAAACTTAACATGTCCACCAGTAGAATTTTTGACTGGTGGACAGACCCTAGCTCTTGCCACATTGGGATTGTGCCAGCAGTCAATGGCAAAGTGCCCTATATTACCACAACACCAACACTCATGTATGTTATATATTCTTTTCTGTGAAGGCCCTGAATCTTGATGAGCTACAACCTTGACAGGTGGAAGATGTGTTGCAGCCTTTTTCTGATTTCTTTCAGCCAGAATTTGACTAAAGGTAAGTCTTATAGCTAGCTTATTTGGTCTGCCCTGAGTGCCAGTAGAAACTAGCTTCTTTTCAGAATGCATGCTTCCGATGGCTTCAGATATATCTAGATTAGCCTGACTTTTATACTTGCCCTTAGTCAGAACCTTTGCTGTCAGATTCTGAGCCTTGGTTGCACAGACATTCTTGAGAGTTGGTGTGGAAGCACCATAGACAGATGGTCCATATTGGGCTATTTGAAATTTTTCATTGGCATCCTTTACTGCACACACCCTGCCAAAACTTTCATCATGACAAGAAACATCTTTGTTCATTCCAGATGAATAACCCCTCTCCCAGTTACCATAAGAACTTTCTTTGTCATACTGTTAGAAGGTATCAAAACTTTTCTAAAAATAATGGGGGGCTTAGAAGCAATAGGCTAAGGTGGAATTGGAGCTTTGTCTTTCTTTTGGAAGGAGCAACTCTTATGTTTCCCTTGAATCCCAACCCCTTCTTTCTCTTTTGAGAGGAGAAGGAGTCTATCAAGGGGAGGACAGTACTTGGCTTAGAATAGCTAGCCACTATTCTTTTCTCCTTCTCAAGATTATCTTCAAGTTCCATGATAAGACAATTCTTATGCTTGATGGAGGCAACCTGAATGTCCAAGAGGGACTTCAGTTGGATAATTTCCCAAGCTTTCTGGTCTAATAGATTTGTTGTTACAGTCTGTTGGGAAACTACAAGCTTAAGAGATGAGATCTCTTTAGCTTGCTTCTTAGATAACTTCTTGACCTTGTTGAAGGCATTCAGAAGTTCTCCATACTTGTCAATTAGTTGATTGATATCTCCTTCAGATCCAAAATCTTCTTCACCATAGGGTAAAGAGGCTTCTGAGCAAGGACTAGTCTCAAACTCAGACAGATAAATAGAGTTAGGTGATAGATGTACCTTGCTCTAACCAAGCTGATCCAGGTTGCTTTCCTCATCAGTCATTTCCATCAGCCCTCTATAGCTTTGGACATCTTCAACCACCTCTGACTCATTGTCTGATAGTGTCAGATATGCACTGATTCTAATCCTCCCTGGAGGATTGACTTCTCCTACTACAATAGCTTCATTTATAACAGCAGTAGTAACTAGCCCAATATAGGATTCCTCTTCTTCAAACTCAGAAGATGATGAGTCTGTCAAACTCTTTTCCTTCTTGGCCATGAAGGACTTTTCCTTCTTTCCTTTGTGATGGTGTTGCTTCTTCTCCTCAGTCTCTTTCCTCTTCTTTGGGAAGTCAGCTATCACATGCCTAGGCTTGCTGCAGCAGTAACAAACTATTTTAGATGAGTTATATTTATTATATTTAGAACCATACATGTCAGTCTTGAACTAGTTCTTTCTATGATGGGTGGAATTGGAAGGCCTTTTCTTCCAATGCTTCTTCTTCATCAACCTATGGATTTGTCTAGAAAAGGCTGCAAAATCTTCATTAGACATGCTGTTGTCTGATGCCTCTGAGTCAGAGCTGTCTGGCTCAGCTGGTCTCCTTGGTGGAGAAGGAATCCATTCCTTGCCTTTCCTTGAGCTTTCAGCTTTGAAGGCCAAGGACTTTTCTTTGGCCAAAGATTTGTTGGAGGCATCCTCCTCCTTCCTAGAAGCCAGCTGCATCTCATAGGAGAGCAGCTTCCCAAACAATAATTAGGGAGGAGTGTTAGTAAGCTTGGCCATCTCTCTTATGACACAGATCTTAGTATCCCAGTCTCTAGTGAGAGATCTGAGAAACTTATCATTAATTTCATAATTATTGAAGACCCTTCCATAGGTCTTTAACTCATTTATAATCCTGAAGAATCTTTCATAACAGGTAATTTTGTTCTCCTTTAGAATTTGCCTTAAAGCATCATACTCTTGGTTGAGTAGAGACTTACTATCATCTCTTACCTCATCAATACCCTCCATGTAGACCACAAGGGTGTCCCACATCTCCTTGGAGGTCTTGCAGTAAATCAAGTTCAGGAAGGTTGAGTCATCTACAACACTGGCTATGATGTTCTGTGCTCTCTTGTCTAGGCCAGCTAGTATGACCTCATCTTTAGTCATTTCAGAGAGAGTCTTTGGTGTCTAGATGTTGTCATCCAGAACAGAGACCTTCATGGGAATTAAACGTCCCTCCCTGACAGATGTAAAAAAAAATTGGATCATAGGCTTCTATGAATTGCCTCACCCTTTCCTTTCATATTCCAAACTATTCCTTTCTGTAGATGGGGAGTTTCATTGAACTTAGCTCTCCCTTGAGCCCATGACCACTTAGCAGTAGCTACCTTGGAGGATAACTCAGATTGTTAAATCTTTTTTGAGCAACCTCCCTCTAATACCACTTGAAAGTCTTTAATTTCAAGGTAGCTAGCAACCTAGGGGGTGAATAGGTCTGCTTAGGTCTTTTGAGAGTCTTTTTAAATTACTTGATTGTTTCTTTGAGCTTTCAGCTTCTAGTGATCTAGAGCTTTTCCTTAGCATCTGTAATTAAGAAAACAAAAGCAAACACAGAAAAGCACACAAGTATTTTATAGTGGTTCCCCAAAATTATGGGTACATCCACTCTCCTCCCACCTTGCTAACTTCCTGTTAGTCAAGGCTCTTCTCCAAACCAATGCTCCAAGGATATTACACAACAAATCCCTCGGGATCTATCAGTCTCCTCCAGGACTTACACCTCAGCCACAAAGGCCTACACTCGGTGATACAAGTATCACCTACCTCAGGCACTTAAGCCCCACCACTCAGGCTATGGAGGATAGCCCTACCTCAGAGCAAGCTTGCTCCTATAGCTCAGAGAGATACACTCTCCTACTGTTCAAGCAATGTTGCCCTACTTCTCAGTGAGTAACACTCATCTACCTCAGAGAGATTCACTCTCCTACAGCTCATGCAAATTTTCCCTACCTCAGACCCAAAGGTCCTACAGCTCAAATCCGGAAGGATCCTACAAAGAGAAAAAAGTTTATTTAATTTTGATATAAAGAAATTTCTCTGTGTCAACCACTTGAACAGAAAACTTTCTACTCCTACTCTCCTCACAATAGGGAAATGATTTGCTTGAAGAACTCAGAAGATAACTTCTGAACTAGCTGTTGATGGATAAAGATCTTTTGATCTTGAGTCTTCAAACAACCCACTTAACCTACAAAAAGATGAAGGTTCTACTTCTTAAAAATAGATTATGAATCTGCTATGGCAGTTAGAGACTTGCATAGTTAACTAAACTTTTCTTGCTGGAGAGCTTCAATCTTTTTCACTAGCAGCAATGGTGAGGAAGATGAAGATGGCCGCTCTCCTTTTTGAATAAAGTATGCCCTAAAAGTTGTTTTTGTCCTGGCCCTTTTTATTCCTTTTGTAGTTCGTCGATCAATAACTCTTAGAGATCGGTGGGCCCCACCTGCAGCTTCCAGCTGTGCCTTGCTTTAACGGAAGAAGACGTACAGTACCTTTACGGCAAGTTTTGTTGTGTAGTTTATCTTCCCCGAGAATGATTTGACCTTAGTTGACTTTGTCAATTTCGCTGACGTCAGCACCTGTTGACTTAGCCAAAATCGAGCATTAGAGAATAGGCGTTGAGTGAGTAAGCATCACTCAACGTCAAAATACTTAGACAGATTCACTTTCTCTTGGCATTGAGTCAGTAACCTTCACTCAACGCCAAACTACTTAGAGTATTAAGTCTGATTCTAGGCGTTGAGTGATTCAGCTTCACTCTACGCCAATCTTGATTTATCAACTTTCAGCTATTTGGCGTTGAGTGAGTAAGCATCACTCAACGCCAAACCCCTTAGACAAAAACTCTGTCTACACTAGGCGTTGACAGCGTTGAGTCAGTAACCTCCACTCAACGCTTTTTTCCTTAACCAAATCTCTTCTTATTCAACAACATAAGCGTTGATAGCATTGAGCGAACATGCCTCTCTCAACACTTTCGGCTTTAGCCAATTTCTGTATTTAGTAGCATGGCATTGAGTGAGTTGACTTCACTCAATGCATAGGGACTTAGCCATATTTTAGGTCATTCCAACTTCAGGCTTTTTTGTAGTAGCCTATCTAATAGCCTTTTGTTGAATGGCATTGAGTGAGTTGACTTCACTCAACGCCTGTGGACTTAGCCATTTTCTCAGCTTGCCACTTCCTTGGCTTTGACAATATAAGATTCACTCAGCGTTATAAGCCACCCGACATTGAGTGACTGATCTTCACTCAATGCCTGTGTACTTAGACAGTTTTTTGTCATCCCACACCATAGGTAAGTGTTTACTTGATATAGTCACTTAGGCTACCTGACCTATCATATTCATCTACAAACATATGTATGTCATTGATAATATTTTCTTCACTCAAATTCATAGACATTGTGGGAAATGGACCCAACATCTGTAATCTTCCTCATCGATCTCCATCCAGAAATATTCATATTCAGACTCGAATCAGAACAGCTTGGAATCTTTTACCTACGAAGTACCTTCGTGAGTAAGTTCAAGTAGGTGCCAAATATCATAAGTAGTTTCACAGTTATAGGTTCTATTGCATTCAGTTTTATCTAATGCGGAGAATAGAGAGTTCGTTGCCTTAGCATTGTTTGTGCATCTAAGCTTATTTGCATCATCCCACTTATCATTTGGTTTGATTAGGACGGTGTCCCCTATAGTGACAGTGGGTGCAGAGTATTTTTTTCTCTACCATATCCTATGCTTCCATGCTTTTAGTCATCAGAAAAATTTTCAAGCACGTTCTCCAGTGACTATAGTCACTCCCCATAAAGAGTCGAGGTATACTCACGCCTTGTCCCTCAGAGAATGCATGAACAGAGTCGGTCATCTTACTTTAAGATTTTAAGCCTTTAGAATTAACCTCCCTCTGATACCACTTGTTGTATCTAGTGGCCAACCATAGAGGGGGGTGAATAAGGTTTCAAGCATTTACTAAAAATTCAAAAATATTTTGGTCCAGAAAATAAGTATAGGAAGTTATCGCTGGGCGTTTGGTAGCTAACGTGTTACAGCAAGTCACGTAACTCGTTTTCCTAGGCAATTCACCCTTTGGAGAACTACGCACACTAGAGAGAATTTGATCGTAACGCACAGAAGAATAAAACACACAAAAAATAACTTTATTATAATTCAAATCAACAAGTTTTAAACGATTACAAAAATTGTGATCTCTGTGACGCCGGATATCGAAGGCAGTGAGAAATGAAACTCTTGTGTTTTCTATACCGACCCGCTCCACGGATTTGTTGGCTTTTTCCATTTCCCTCTGAGAAAAGTCCTCAAGACGACTCTTCACCTCAACGCAAGGAAGGATCTTAGAGCCCCGCTAGATCCTCCTATCTAGACGTCCCTATCCCCAGGATGATTTTCCACAGAAACCTCCTCGTATTCTGATGACCCTTAGCGGTCGATCTTCCTCACCACATGATTCAGAAAAAGAAAAGATTACTAGAATAAGAATGTAACAAATCTAAAAGATGAAGTTATCCCTCTTGATGATTTCTCCATCGAGCGATCCACGACCGGTACTTGATATCTTTGTATGATAGCAACCGGTCGGCTTTTCGTAGTCAATGTAGATCTTGGATCGCCGGATTTCTTCATTCACGAACGGGAGGGAGATGACTTTCTTATTCTTCTACGGAGACTTTTGGAATGGATCACAAAGAGAGCAGCCGAACCTAGAATGTATGAACTATTGTCTCTTTTCATAGTAAATACCCCGCACAGAAATCGAGGCGACCTTATATACGTCTTCATGAAAATAGGATACCGCCTACGGTAAGACTAGCGCCTGGCGATAGGTTTGCATGCTTGATGTGCCAGCTGTCCTCCATATTTGGGAAAATATTCAGAACAAAAATTTTACTCTTTTAATATCTAGGGCGGAGCGATAAGCAGATAGCGCCCGGCGATAGTCCAGACATAACACACTCAACACCTCGGAGCATTGAGTGGGTTACCGCGGTGAAGTACTGATGTAGGCCACTATCCAACAATGAGACTACTAAAGCGTTCTAACGCGCGTGACGTCTAACACCCACGACGACAACCACACAAAAACTAAAACGCAGCGCACTATTATGCAAACAAACAAGTAACCAACACGGTAGCCACACTGTCGGAAAGATCGGACAAGCGGCTAAAGGCTGTTATCCTTTCTAGCAAAGGGACCCACCCGGTCCGGACGAGCGATGTTGTACCAAAGAAGATCTACCCGAAAACACGATCGAGAAACGGTAGATCTCCCCCAACAAAAAGAGGCGGGGTTCGCCAAACCCTTTTCGGAAATAAAGCATAGTGATGTTGCAACACTTGAAGCAAAACCCACGAAAAATAACGATTCGCAAGAAACGCTAAAATCTTTCCAGCCGCTAGAAAAATCAAGAGGGAATCTCACGGAAGTGGAGAGAATCGTTACCCAAGTCGGAATGGATGATTCAGACTATTTTACCAAGGGATCACTCGCCCGCGGTTCCGCCGGAGTTGTGCCGGATGGAGAAAGAGATTCCGCCGTCGCCGCGTCACGCCGTCACCAAGTTCCTCGGAGCAAGGAAGACTCCACCTCCACCCAAAGGGGGTGGTCAGCCAAGATGGGTGGGAGAGGGTGGTCGGCTGATTGGGATGTGGAAGTGTAGTCGGATAAGGGGCGGTTTGTGAGGAGGGGGTGGTGTTGAGGATGTAGAGAGGGAGAGGGGAGAAAGGGAAGAGGAAGAGGCGACTTTTGGGAATGGAGAGAGGGGGCGGCCGAAGTAGTGAGGGGGAAGAGGGAGAGAGTAGGGGGCGGCTAAGAGAAGGAGAAAAAGAGAGATAGGGTTAGGGTTTTCAAAATTCTTCTTCAATACTTCAAAAGGAAACATCCTATGCCTATATATAGGCTTACAACCAACATCCGGCTATTAGCAGCCCAAAATGAAAAATAAAGCTAATAGTGTTTGCTTTGTTTAAACTTAAAGAGACTAATAAAATGCCTAAACAAGTGGCACAATAAATACGATAAATAAAATGACATAAATAAAAGGATTAGACGGGCTTGAGCCGAGGGCGGAGATCATAACGTCGCCCCGAGTGGGCAGCATGGCGACGTGAGTCCTTTGTTGGAGACGAGGGAGGGTCTTCAGCAAGTTGTGGTTCGTCGTCTCCACCAATCCTCCCCCCCCCCTTAAAAGGACTCATCACCGAGGAGTTGTCCTGCAGATATCGTCGTAGAAGAGCATCATCCAAGAGCGCGACCTCGGATTCCGGGAGCCAAGAGTCATCCGAGGCGGGGCGGGCACGCCAACGAACCAAGAAACGTCGCACGTTTCCATCCGTAGTGGGAAGTACATCATCCTGTAGAATCCTGTCGGGCTAGAAAGCTGTCCTGGCAAACCTGGGAAAAGCATTAGGCAGTAACGGGGGAAAATCTAATTCATCAACATACGGCGTACCTCCTTTGGAGACCGACGGAACGAGGGATCCCGTACCCCACTCAGTCTTACGCCCAAGAGAATCTGTAGTAGATGTAAACGGGGAGGAAGATAATTCTAGCGGCGAAGCAATATATGGCGTTAAGTACGAAACATTAAAAATAGGGGAAATACCCCAATCAGTGGGTAATTCTAAAAGAAATGCATTTTCGCCTAACTGCTTTAAGATCTGAAAAGGACCCGCTCGCCGGTCCGCTAACTTTTTTAAGGTGCCCGTAGGCAACCGTTCAGGGATGAGACGGACCATGACTAAATCGCCGACTTTCAGGGGAGACGCTCATATGTGTGTGTTGGCATGAACTTGATAGGACGCATATTGAGCGGTAAGCGTTCCATTAATGTGTTTATGCAGGTCATGGATGTGAGAGGCAAAATCTTGTGCGAATTGGCTTGATTTAAAAGATGGGGGTAACAGAATCAAGTCAAGTGGCACCGGGGCCTTATAGTCATGCACAATTTCATTCGGGAACAGACCCGTGGACCTATTTTTGGAATTATTATATGCCAACTGAGCATGTGGAAGGATAAGATCCCATGTACCCTTGTGGTCTCCCACAAGGCAGCGCAGCAGACTACCCAAATTTCTATTTACAACCTCCGTTTGCCCATCCGTCTGCGGATGGTAGGCCGAAGAAAATAGCAGCTTGGTGCCCATTATCCTCCACAAAGTTTTCCAAAAATAGCTCGTGAATTTTACATCCCTATCAGTAACTATCGATTTTGGGACGCCGCGGTGACCCACTACCTCCTTAAAATAAAGTTGAGCAACATGTGATGCGTCGTTAGTTTTATTGCAAGCGATAAAATAAGACATCTTGGAAAAACGGTCAACGACAACTAAGATCGAATCGTGAAGCCTAAACGTGATCGGAAGGCCTAGAATGAAGTCCATGCTAACGTCTTCCCAAGGCGTCGAAGGGATCGGGAGAGGGGTATAAAGCCCCGCATTCGTCTTGTTCCCCTTTGCCAACTGGCACGCCCGACAACTTCCAACGATTTTACTAACCATGGTCTTAAGGTCGGGCCAATAAAATTTGTCCTCAACTAACGCGATAGTCTTGTCACGGCCAAAATGGCCTCCTAACCTGCCGCTATGCAGTTCCCACACAATGAAGTGACGTAGGGATGAGCGGGGAATACATAGCTTCGAGTGGTTGAAAAGATACCCGTCACGAATGTAAAACGTGGAAATGGTTGTGGGCAGGTTATCCTGAGTGGTGAAATATATGTCCTTGAAATCTGGGCAGTGGACATATTCGTCCTTAATCCTATCAAAGCCCACCACCTTAACTTCTAATGTGGATAGTAATAACGTGACATGACTAAGAGCGTCGGCTACGCGGTTGAGGGTACCCTTCAGATGCTTGATGATGAATGTGTACTCCTGAAGATAGGAGACCCATTTAGCATGTCGCGGGCTCACCTTTGACTGCGAATTGATAAATCGTAGCGCCTCGTGGTCGGAGAGGATGACAAACTCTTTAGGAAGCAAGTAGTGCCGCCAATGTTGGAGGCATCGGATGACCGCGTAGAATTCCCGATCATAGTTAGAATAGTTCAATTTCGGGCCGGCAAGCTTCTCACTGAAGTACCCCACCGGGTGACCTTCTTGGCTCAATACGCCCCCAATCCCCACACCCGAAGCATCACAAGATAATTCAAGGACCTTGGAGAAATCTGGGAGACGCAAGAGGGGGGCTTCAGACATGCGCGCCTTAATTAATTGAAAAGCCTTGGCGGCCGACTTCGTCCAAGAGAACTCACCCTTCTTCATGCACTCGGTTACGGGGGCCATTATGCTACTAAAATCCTTAATAAACCGTCGGTAGAAGGTGGCGAGTCCGTGGATACTCCGCACATCCCGAATATTGGCGGGCTCGGGCCAATCCTTTAT
This sequence comes from Platanthera zijinensis, assembly GCA_039513925.1. NCBI lineage: Eukaryota > Viridiplantae > Streptophyta > Magnoliopsida > Asparagales > Orchidaceae > Platanthera > Platanthera zijinensis. Next base: position 78,711,461 of record CM077081.1, read on the forward strand.
GGCTTGCACCTTCTTAGGGTCTACATGGATTCCCTTTGAACTAACGATGTAACCGAGGAACTCGACGGATGTCACGTGGAAGGTACATTTTTTTATGTTCACGAATAATTTTTCTGATCTTAACGTAGTTAGGATGATTCTTAAATGCGTCTCATGTTCACTCGTGGAGGTGCTAAAAATCAGGATGTCATCGAAGTACACCACAATGAATTTCCCCATGTAAGGTTGGAAAACATGGGTCATCATCCTAAAAAACGTGCTGGGCGCGTTGGATAGCCCAAACGGCATCACTAACCACTCATAAAGGCCCTCCTTAGATTTAAAGGCAGTCTTCCACTCATCCCCTTCTCTAATTCGGATCTGGTGGTAACCACTCCTAAGATCCAACTTGGAGAAGATCGAGGCGCCGGCCAACATATCTAACAAATCGTCGAGACGGGGGATGGGGAATCGGTACTTGACAGAGATTTTGTTTATGGCCCGGCTATCCACACACATCCTCCACGAGCCGTCCTTCTTGGGGGCAAGTAAGGCGGGCACGGCGCATGGACTCATGCAATGGCGGATAAATCCCTTTCGCAATAATTCCGAGATCTGGGTTTGTAGTTCTAAATGCACGGACGGATTGAGGCGATAATGGGGAAGGTTGGGCAGGGAGGAGCCAGGGATGAAATCGATGGCGTGTTGGATGTCCTGCATGGGGGGTAACTCAGACGGTAGCTCGTCTGGATACACTCCACAAATTCTTCTAGGAGTGACTTCAATGCTGAGGGTAAGCGCTCACATATCGCCGCATCGTCCTTGACTTGGAGGCAAACTAAAGCATAAAGAACTCCGTCCATGAAGGTAGCCCGGGTAAGTTCCTTCCTACCAATAAGACCCAACGCTCTCTTCTCGACTGGGATGACGGTGTCCTTGGACGGGGTCGAAGGGTCCTTCGGAGGAGAGGGCTTCAAAACGTTGACGCGGCCATTAAACTTGAATTCATAAGTGTTAGCCCGACCATAGTGGGTGACATCATGGTCAAACAACCAAGGGCGCCCAAGTAAGACGTGACACGCATCCATGGGGATGACATCACACCAAACCGGTTCGGTGTAGGCCTTGATGGTGAGGGGAACTAGACAACGCTTCGCCACGGGGAGGGATGACTTGTTCACCCACGCCACCTTATACGGGTGAGGGTGTGGCTCAACAACTAGGGACGTGCGTTTCACGGCGGCTTCAGAAACGACATTCATGCAACTACCGCTATCTATGACCAGCCTACACCATTTTTCACCGCTCTTGAAATTTAACATGAAGATATTTGTCCTATTCCATTCGTCTAACGGTCGTGGGGTGGCCAAAATACATCTCATCACCATCATGTGGGATTCGTCATCCATGTCACTCGGCACGCCGTCCGACTCACTAAAATCCCCTGCTTCGTAAGTAAGGTCGTCAGACCCGCCCGCGGCATCTAACAAGGCTAGGGGCTTGGGTTTTGTAGGACAATCACTAGCATAGTGTCCTTGAACCCCGCAAGCAAAACAGGTGACGTTCGTCCTGCTGACTCTTCCTATCGGCACTCTTTCCCCAGTTGGACTCCTATTGTTTTTAGCCGTCACCACAATGGATGATGAATCGGAGGACCGATACTTTCCTTTATCCTTATAGCTGGGTGCAGGGGGCATTCCTAAGATGGATTTTTCCTTCTGGAAAGGACGTGACTTTCCCTTAAGCACATTGTGTTTTTCGATATCTAACGCAATGTTGAAAGTCACGTGTAAGTCTGTGTGGCCGTATCGCAATAACTTCCCTTGGATATCGGGGTTGAGGCCCTTACGGAACCTAGATAGGGTGACCTCGGGCATCTCCTTCACATCACAACGGACCATCATATCCTTGAGCAAGCTCATGTACTCAGAAACCGACCTCGCCCCTTGCTTAAGGGTAGCCAAATCATCGAACATCTATGTTCGATGGTACGTGGGAACGTATTGCTCGGTCAACCTAGCCTTCATATCATCCCAACCGATGGGCCTTGCACCATTCTCTACTCACAAGCGCCTCTCTTCGTTCAGCCAAAAGATCTTGGCTCGCCCTAATAATTTCATTCTCGCCACACGCACCTTGTCCGCATCGTTGAGAGTGTACCATTCGAAGTAACACTCGATTTCCATGACCCAGTCCTGGAAGACTTGGGGATCTCCCAATCCATCATAGGATGATGGCTTAACTCGGACAGCCCGAGTAAGATCAAACTCGTAAGGTGCTCGAGGAGCGTGCTCATTAGGAGGGTGGGGGTAGGGATTGTGATTTTCTCCCGCCCGTTGGTGCGGAGGTGGATTACCAGGTGCTCCTTATTGTAATCTCGTTGCGTGAATAGCCTCCCGAATAGCCGTCATCTGCTCCATGAAATCCTGACGGAGCTCCTCAATATCCGTGAGGGCACGACCCTCAGGCCGGTCATCATCCATATTGGAAGACGACGGAGGATATTCCGTATCGAGCCTAATGTGCATGCACAAGTGAAGAAAACAGACTTAGACAGACCACAAAGGGATTTAATCCCGCTAGACAAGTTACCAAAAATAATTTTTTTTTTGATTTTCTTACTGGAAATAAAATGAGGGTTATTAAAAAAAAAATTTTGGATTTTTTTGCTGAAAAATAAGAAATCTACACCGCTATTGGCAGACCAGGGAAAATTTTTTTGTGATTTTTTTGACTCCAAACATGCAAATAGAAGTGCGGGCTAACGTGCAAAAATAACAGGGGGGTGCCAATTAAGAAACTGACAAGAACCTCCCTCTGATACCAAATTGTTGTAGGCCACTATCCGCCAACGAGACTACTAAAGCATTCTAACGCGCGTGACGTCTAACACCCACGACGACAACCACACAAAAACTAAAACGCAGCGCACTATTATGCAAACAAACAAGTAACCAACAGGGTAGCCACACCGTCGGAAAGATCGGACAAGCGGCTAAAGGCCGTTATCCTTTCTAGCAAAAGGGACCCACCCGATCCGGACGAGCGATGTTGTACCAAAGAAGATCTACCCGAAAACACGATCGAGAAACGGTAGATCTCCCCCAACCAAAAGAGGCGGGGTTCGCCAAACCCTTTTCGGAAATAAAGCGTAGTGATGTTGCAAAACTTGAAGCAAAACCCACGAAAAATAACGATTCGCAAGCAACGCTAAAATCTTTCCAGCCGCTAGAAAAATCAAGAGGGAATCTCACGGAAGTGGAGAGAATCGTTACCCAAGTCGGAATGGATGATTCCGACTATTTTACCAAGGGATCACTCGCCCGCGGTTCTGTCGGAGTTGTGCCGGATGGAGAAAGAGATTCCGCCATCGCCGCATCATGTTGTCACCAAGTTCCTCGGAGCAAGGAAGACTCCACCTCCACCCAAAGGGGGTGGTCGGCCAAGATGGGTGGGAGAGGGTGGTCGGCTGATTGGGATGTGGAAGGGTAGTCGGATATGTGGCGGTTTGTGAGGAGGGGGTGGTGTTGAGGATGTAGAGAGGGAGAGGGGAGAAAGGGAAGAGGAAGAGGCGGCTTTTGGGAATGGAGAGAGGGGGCGGCCGAAGTAGTGAGGGGGAAGAGGGAGAGAGTAGGGGGCGGCTAAGAGGAGGAGAAAAAGAGAGATAGGGTTAGGGTTTTCAAAATTCTTCTTCAATACTTCAAAAGGAAAAGTCCTATGCCTATATATAGGCTTACAACCAACATCCGGCTATTAGCAGCCCAAAATGAAAAATAAAGCTAATAGTGTTTGCTTTGTTTTAAACATAAAGAGACTAATAAAATGCCTAAACAAGTGGCACAATAAATACGATAAATAAAATGACATAAATAAAAGGATTAGACGGGCTTGAGCCGAGGGCGGAGATCATAACGTCGCCCCGAGTGGGCACCATGGCGACGCGAGTCCTTTGTTGGAGACGAGGGAGGGTCTTCCGCAAGCTGTGGTTCGTCGTCTCCACCAAGTACCAAGTAAGCGCCCGTCGGTAGTGTTGTCTCAACGCACTCAATGTTTGGGAGCATTCAGTGGGTTACCGCGACGCGGTACCAGATATATCACCAAGAGGTAGTGTTTTCTCAACGCACTCAATGACTTTTATCATTGAGTGGGCTAGTGCGGGTGGTAGGACAAGCACGAAGCAATAGAATCCTGAGCGGTCTGTCCCATTAATTCACCGCTACTGCCCCGCGGTAGCTTCTATCGCTCGACGGTAGTTTCCATAAGAGTCTTCTTTTTCTTTACGTACACATGTCAACCTGCACACTCTATCAACACAAGATTTGATCAAATACAACTTGGGAGTTTATATTCTCAAACACAGGAAATGTGAAACATCAGTTCCAATAAAGAGCACATTAGGCACCTGTCAGTTCTTGGGAGGAAAACATGTGTCTTGGAGCAGCAAGAAGCAGACCAGTGTTGCAATTTCAAAAGCTGAGTCTGAGTATATCTCAGTAGGTAGTTACTGTGCACTGTTGCTATGGATCCAACATCAGCTCCAAGACTACAACATCAAGATAACTAACACTCCCATGTATTGTGATTCAACTAGTACAATCTCTATTGCTAGGAATCTTGTCTCACACTATAAGACTAAGCACATAGAGATTAGGTATCATTTTATTAGGGACCATGTGGAAAAGGAAGAGATTAGTCTTGAGTTTGTCCCCACAGACAAGCAAGTGGCTGACATCTTTACTAAGCCACTAGATGAAGTCAAGTTCAACACCTTCAAGTTTGAGTTGGGTATGTTGAACTTGGTATAACTTCAGTTGCTCCTTATAGTGTTTTTTTAGGATTCAGTCTTCTTGTAGGTTGATAAGTCTTTCAAGTGGTATCAATACTTCCAATTAATATCAAGACTTAAATGGACTTAAGTGTCCATTAGTGAAGATGACAGCAGATGCTCCAGTTGAGGGGGAGCAAGTGAAGTTGCTCCTATTAAGGGGGAACAAATCCAACAGCTATAACATTGGATCAAAAATCAATAATATTGATCAGCATATCCTCAGAACAATGCATAGTATGAGGGTGAGATCAACATTAGTGGATTGCTGCTGCTGGAGAAGATGAAAAGCCAACACCTCCCTGACTACAACTGTATTTTGTAGAAGTTTTAAGTGGTATTAGGATTGGAATTAACTCAAGTGGATAACTGATACTAGCTAACTAAAGTGGATCAATGGACCACTCAAGTGTCATGTGGCTACAGTGATGTATTGTATCAGTGGTATCAACACAAGAGGTATGATATCTATTCAAGTAGTTTGATAACTAGGATAAATTCTCAAGTTGTATCAACATAAGATTTTTGCTAGGATCAAGAGATAAATTCTCTAGTGCATGATCACTTCACTTACCACATTAATAATTTGTTTTGAAGAAGAAAAAAAGGGGGAGATGTGGGTAATACCCTAAACCCCAAAGGGGGGAGGTGTGGGCAATAGTGTGGGCAATACTTGATATGACTAGGTCATGTTAAATCAGTGCATATTAGTTGAAGAAAAAATTTCAAGTAGTATGAGGTGTGCAATGACTACATGTTGAACCATTGCATATTACCATTCCAAGTGGTATGAGGAAAGTGCTTCATTTAAGTGTTAAGTGGTATGAGGAAAGTGCATATTACTTGAGAAAATGATCAAGTGCTATGAGAAAGCAATAACTTGAAATGTTGAGTCAATACACTTAAATGGAGAACATTAAATTGTTATACAGATAATTCAAGTGGTATGAGAGAGATACATCTGCTAGCTTACAGCTGCTTTGAATTTATATGCTTTATGTGTTAATACTTCTTAGTATTGCTGTGTGTTCTGCCTTCTTCAAATAGGGGGAGATTGTTAGGAATATTTCCCTCAATGTGTCCTAGATTTGAAGAGGAATAATAATCAATACTAAGAGCATAATTGTATTTGACGTTGTTCAAGTTCATTATGTGCAAGATGCTCCTTGGAACAAGTTTATGATATGTTGTCTAAGTAATTGTAACAGGTGGTCACAAGGAAGTAAGGTGGAGAGACAAAAATTTATCTAAGTCCACAGGAATCGAGTGAAGCCAGTTCACTCAACGCCAGATATCAAGGAAGGATTCTGGAAATACTCAAATTCATCTAAGTCAACAGGCGTCGTGTGAAGGAAGTTCACTCGACACTATATAACATGAGGCGTCGAGTAAAACTCAGTCTGTCAAAGCTTCAACATTGGCAAGGGAGAAATTCGAATAAGTCCAGAATCGTTGAGTGTGGACAGCTCACGCAATGCCTGAGGAAAGAAGAATTCAGTAGAGCTCAAGCAGTCAAAGCATTTAAAGAATCTGTCAAGAATTTTGGCTAAGTCCAGAAGCGTTGAGTGATGATAGCTCACTCAATGCCAAAACAAGCAAGTGTTGATAGAGCAATGATCAGTCAAAACTTAAGAAGAGATAGATAGAAAAATCTGTCTAAGTCCAGATGCGTTGAGTGAGGGAACCTCACTCAACGGAAGCCCATCAAGAAAATCGGCTAAGTACAGAAGCGTTGAGTGAAAACAGTTCACTCATTTCCTCATCAAAGAAGACAGGCAAAGGAAGAAGCATTGAGTGATGAAGGGTCACTCAACGCATTCATAAAGAGAGATGAGACTAAGTACAGAAGCATTGAGTGAAGCCAGTTTACTCAACGCCTTTGCATGAAGGCATGCAGTCAGTGAAGCGGCTAAGTCCAGAAGCATTGAGTGATGAAGGTTCACTCAACACACTCAATGCCTCGTATTACACAAGAAATTGGTAAAGTCCAAATTCATTGAGTGAAGCCAGCTCACTCATTGCACTCAATGTCTAATCAACAGAAAGATTGTCCAAGGACAAAAGCATTGAGTGATGAAGTATCTCTTAACACACTCAACGCTTAGCAGTGCAGAGATATTAGCTAAGTCCAAATTCATTGAGTGATGAAGGTTCACTCAACGCCTAGCGGTGCAGAATATTTAACTAAGGTTTTTTGCGCTGAGTGAAGGTCATTCCCTCAACGCACTCAACGCCTTGGATGAAACTGTGAAATTGGCTAAGTCCACAGATGCTGATGTCAGCAAACATCAACAAAGATCAAAATGTTATGGGAAGTCTACAGTACACAACAAATGGCGTTGCAGGCCTACTATATGACTTTTTCCTATAAAATCAAAGTTGCAGCCAACAACTTCATTGGGGCCCACGTGTCAAATCGCCATTGGATAGCGAAAGATAAAAGGATAGAGATCGGCGAAGCAAATAAACTTTTAGGGTTTAACATTTCGCAAAGAGGCGGAACTTCATCGTCTTCTTCCTCGCCATTGTTGCAGAGCTTAAAGCTGATGTTCAAACCCGCTGATCTAAAAGTTCACCCAGATAGTTGTAGCGATCATCACCTGCTGCAGCAAGTTCAGAAGAGATTTCTGAGAAAGAAGAAGAAGCAGAGCATTCTAATTTCTACATTGAAGGTTAGCTGATTGAATAATAATAAGAACTGTCAACACATCTATCTTAATCAAGCAAGATCAAAAACTTGAGTTTCTGCGTTTCATCCAGCACAAGCCGCAACTTTCTGAAGATCATTATTATTGTTGTTGTGAAGAAGTTAGGGCTGAGATTTTCTCAACTCAAGAAGCAGTAGACTCAAAGAAATTTCTCTAGTATCAAATCATCAATAAACTCTTCATCTTTGTAGGATACTTTGGATCTGAGTTGTAAGCCTAAAATTATAAAGGCTGAGGTAGGATCCGGTTTTGGATCAGAGCTGTAGGATCATTTATTGATCTGAGGTAGAACCTATGTGCCTTAGTTAGGGTAGTTTGCCAGAGGTAGGAGAGTCATTCTCTTTGCATGTAGGGCCTGTGTGCCTAAGTTGTAGGATCCAGATTTGGATTTGAGATTGGGCCTTGTGCCTGAGCTATAGGAGAGTCATCCTATCTGAGTTGTAGGGCTAACCTCCTAGCCTGAGATGTTGGACTATTAATTTAGTCTAAGGTAGGTGATCCTTGGATCACTGAGTGTAGGAGCAAGCTTGCTTTGAGGTAGGGCATTGTTCCTGAGGTAAGTCTTGGAGGAGACTGAGAGATCTTGAGGGATCTGTGTTGTAAGCTCTTAGGAGCTGAGTTTTGGAGAAGTGCCATATCTAACACACTATTAGAAAGGTGGGAGGGATATTGGATGTGCCCATAATCTGGGGAACCACTATAAATTCTATGTGTGCTTTTGTGGTGTGTCTTGAAAGCTGAAAAACTACTAACTCATGACACACTTAAAGAAGAAAAATCAAAAAGAGACCAAAAACTTATTCACCCCCCCAGGTGTTTAACTTCCCTTGAAACTAAAGACTTTCACCATACCTTAGCATATAAGTAGACATCATAATTCACCCAAGCAACCACTATGTGCATTTATCGCCCTAAACTCAAAATGCATTATACTCACGAAATTAGGGCATTATAATTATGTCTTTGCAACAATCGAATACCTAGCCAAAGGACTTAAATGCACGTTAACAAACATTACCAAATCGGGCCACCGGTATAAGACCCCCCCCCCTCCTTTGGGTCTTATGACCAGAACCGATGCTTTATGGTGACACCAACTCCGGAGGAGGTCATCACTATAAATCGCCGATCCTTTCGGCAAGTACTCGACCACATACCATAGAAGAAAAGAAGTAAACATATATAGATATGTATCCAGTCCACAATCATATTGCAACATATTTATATAAAGTACATACCAGGTATAAAACTGAACAACAAGTAATACTGAATCTGATAGGAAGATAAAAGGGCCCATGCCCAGTACAAATAATCCTCACTACATAACGCTCGCGGAAGTACAGCTACTAATCATTCATTGATCCCATGACTGCTGCTGCTACTGCCACACTGAGACTAGGCTAGTTCACCTCCTCTTGAACATGCTGGTTCCCCTAGTGTTGCACCATATCTCCCAACCGGTGTCCCTGGTGTTATGACCATCAGGCCATTAGTTTAAACTAAGTCTTGCTCCCCTCCCTCCCCTACAACACCTAGGCACCGCGCAGGGGAAGATGAAAGGAAAGGGACTAAAAGTGGAGAGTAAGCAGGAGCAGGTGGCAGTGGATCTAATTATAATATGCTAAAAGTATCTAATATTGTAATGTCAGGTATATGAAGAGCAAGTAAAAGTCATAGTAAAATAGAAATAATAATTAAAGTAAAAGTAGAGCAGCTAACTATCATCATAGATAAAGTAACCTTAGCTTATAAGAATGCCCATACAGACTTATAAGTTAAGGGGTCATTTTGCAAGGCCTAATGTATAAAAGATCTCATACTAATATATATGTTAGAGGTAGAGGCTTTATGCAAGTTATGTATGACATGGAATGCTAGGCATGCAAAATGATTGATTTCACACAGGTGCAACACACACACTCGACTCTATGTACACAAACCTTTAGTTAACCCATTTGGAGTTAGCTAAACTCTAATGTACCACTTATGGTGACAAACGAAGGCAGTTGGTTGGGCCTCACCACTCCTAGGTCGGTATTCACACTACCCAGCCTAGACCCTACGTACTACTAGGTACACCCACAGTCAGGTGCTACGAAGTCTCTTGTACAAGTGCTGGCAAAACCACCAGTCTTTTATGGTATAAGTAAACACTTACACTTGCCGAGTCAATATATCGACGTCGATGTGAACTACCGTCCAATAACGAGGACCCACCACTTACTGCATATGCACACATGCTATAAGAGCTCTCAAGACATCAGCTCTTCAAACTTAAACCATCTTTCTTTCAACACTGAACCCACCGCTTGTGAATCTAAACCAACTATCGTCCCGAAATGATGGGGTGAGTGTGTGTGAAGGTGGTTTATTAAAGATTACTCTTTTATTCGGCTTATTCATACAATTTAGGGTTTACCTTGGACTACCCAGGGCATTCCCTGTGAAGGGCACTCGAGGGAACTAGGAACTATGAAGGGCTGAAGCCCAAAGTTCCCTTTCATAAGGCACTTACTTTTATGAGTATCTCTATGTAACACCCCTATCCGTCACATAGCATATAGCAGTAGGTCCGGCCGGGGCCCGATGCCATATACCACGGACAGACTGGTGAGTTACTAGATGAAACCATCCTTCCAATCACAATGTCCTACACAGAGCATCTAGCGGAAGCAATTTATTAAGTTGCAAAGGCAAGAACCCAGCCACAAGCACGATTGTCCATTAACAAAACTTAGTAGGAATGAACTACTAAATACACAAAAGTACTGGCCTTATGGCCTTACAACAGTTCACGAAATTTAAATAGTGTTTTACAAACTTTGGCTTGCAGGTCAGGTACACATGATTTAAATAAGTAAACAAACAAGGCCTTCGAGGTCCGGCTCAGCAACTTGGGCTTTGGCCCGCTAATTTCCGCTCGGCTCCGCAGCACCAACAAGCACAAATCACCGCAATGGTTACAAACAAGAATAACGCTCAGCTAAAGCTGACTAAATTATAACGATTCCGCCCCCAAACTCGTAGCAGCAAGGCTTCTTCCCTGTACTTGTTAGCATATCAAGTAATAGTTAATAAACACAACATCACAGGTGTGGCTCACATGGCCACGCACCCCATGCTATCAGGGCACTAACTCGGAGAACCCGGTCAAAACCTTGGTCTCACCACCATCCCTTGGACGGCAAATCTCGTGAGCATTTATCCTTTCTGACCTAAGCCTAAGGCTTGCATGACTACGCCAATGGACAATCCCTTTTTCAGGTATCTGTCACCAAACCACATAGCCCGAGTCTGTTTTCACTTGCCCGTTGCTTACTCTGCCTAGTCACTTTAAGAGGTACGTGTGGGCCAAGCTTCTCCCGGATCCAAAATTCGATCATACAAGCACATAACCTAGTTATGTTCCAGGTTGGCTCCCAGGCTACCAAGATGGCAGAAATGTATTTCCGCCCAATTTTTCAGGTGCGTCTTGGGGTTAATCTCCAAGGATCCCTGCTACAATCTACCACGTATAAACCTGAAAACAACCAAAGGCACGGAGTCTTCTCCGGCTAATCCTTCATAGTAAAACATCACCGATCCAGACCAACTTGTCGGGGTAGGCTTCACACACCATGACTATGTCCATTTCTCGATTTTGGACTCTAAATGCAAACAAGGGGGACTTTACATATCTACCACAAGGAACACCGCAAACTCCCAGCACACTCATGGGAGCAGATCTTCCCTATACAAAAGAATAAGAGCTTCACATACTCAAGTAAATAATCGTTACCCTAGCATTCCTCTTCAGCGCCATGGAAATCTACACGGATGAAAAGCACCGCGATGATCTCGCCTCCGAATATCTGGACTCGGTTTGCGATTTGGCGCTCCGAATCTCCTCCGGTGACCGGATCTTCCCTCCTTCCTCCTCATTGCTCTCCCCTCTCTCTAGAAGTTAGAAAGAGATAGAAATCAAGTGAATGAGGGCTTGCCTTAACCCTAAGATGGGAAAATCCTGAACCGTTAGATCCCAAAATAAGAAACGAACGGCCAAGATTCGTCCTGAAAATAAACTTCCTGGGCCGAACACGGCATGCGACACGCTCATGTCCAAGGCCGTGTAACTCATTCGCCACTGAAACCGTCGCGACCCAAAAAGAACACGGAAACTCGACACGCCCGTGTCACGCTTGACACGCCCATGTCATCCAATACACGCCCGTATAGTTGGGCGTGTTCCTCCATCGACACAGGTCCAACACCGACCTAAAGATAACACGGGTACTTGACACACTTGTGATGAATTTGACACGCCCGTGTCGGGCCCGAACACGCCTGGGCTCAGGCCTTGTCTCTCCCCCAACACAACTCGACCAACAACCCGAGTAGGACACGGCCTAGGACACGCCCGTGTTTCAGACCGTGTTCGTTGTTTGACCTCATCGACTGCAATTTTGTCGACCACACAACCATTGCCGAACCCGAGCACGACACGCCCCTAGGACACGCCCGCATCCCAGGCCGTGTGACCTCTACCAAGTCCCAGACATGGCTCAAAATGCCACCCGTCCGTCTTTTGAGTTTCAGCCCGAACACGCCTGGGCTATACAATGTGGGTCTAACTTAGCCTAGATTATGGATCCGTGCCCAAATCCAAACTAGGGATCCAACAATCTCCCCCTATTTGGGTGAGGTCACTAATCAACAAAAAAAAGAATACAACAGCAAAACTAAATAATATATATGTCATGAATGATAAGAAAAAGTTCAACAGGTATTTACAATGATAAATATAGACATAAAAAGGTTACTAATGCTTGTCTGTAGCTGGCTTAGTGAATTCAATTCTTCTTTTTGGATCTACTGCTTGCTGTCTTGTCATTTTCATGTCAGCTTCACCAAGAAATTTTATGGATGCTGCTCTGGGAACAACTGCCTCAGGGTGAACCTGCATATAGGCATTAGCATCAAAAACATTCTTATCAATATAGAATTGTTCAAACTCTTTCTCCCTATACTTCGACATGGTTAAAAATTAAGAAGGATCAGTTCCATCTTGTTTAGCTTTGTTTATCTTGGAGAGACCAATCAACTCATGAAACCTAGCCATCCTGAAGTTAGGATCAAGCTCAGGTTCATACTGTGAAGATTCTTCTTTGGATTCATGAAAGGTCTTCTGAAGCTTCCTGTATCTGATGGATTGTTCTTGGAATTTTGTTTCTTTTGCTGTAATCTGGGACTGGTTGTCATGTAGATCTGTAGGAGGTCTGGCTTGACTATATTTATCAGGAACTCTGAATCTCCTACCAAAATCTGAAGTATCTTCTTGTCAGCCTGAACATTCTGTCTATCTCTCCTTCTTGAATAGCCCCTTGAATAAGATCTCGATGGTCTGCTGTGAGAGTGAGGAGCATAAGAAGTCTGCTGTTGGGTGGAGGTAGCAGTTTTAGAAGCAACATTACAACTAGAACTGCTGAAGGAGGAGGAGGTGGAACCTTCCTGAAAATTTTTACAGGAGAGGAACCAGCCTCTCTCCTTTTCTTCTGAGCTTTCATCTCATTTTTAGAGAATCTTATCCAGTGAGGAGAAGTAGATGTGAGAGTTATGTTGTGCATAATAAAATAAGGGATGTCATCTTGAGGATTAGACTTAGGAACTTCCTTCACTAAAGCTTCTCTCTTCTTGGTTACTTTCTTCTTCTTACTGACATTTGGATCTGAGTATGAATCTGAATCTGAATCATTATGTAACGACCCCATCCGTTAGATGACGTATAGTAGAAGGTCCGGCCGGGGCCCCACACGATATGCCACAAACAGACGGTGAGGTCACAGGATAATACCAAACCAAACACGAATCCTAACTCAGAGCATTCTAGCGGAAGCTTTAAGTAGTACTTTGAACTCTCAACCGGAATGTCCAATATATAAAACCACCTTTATATATATACTATGGAATGTACACAAATACAAGAGTTTGGCCTTAAGGCCTTACAGTTCCTCTTTACATACAACATGTTTTACAAACCTCGGCGCGCAGGCTGGCCATACATGAGTATAAAAGAAAACAAAACAAAGCCATTCGCTTAGCCTTCAAGGGCTAGCCGCAGCAGTAGCAGCAACAGCAGTAGGGCTTCAGCCCATCATTTACCACTTGGCTCTCCAGCACCTGCACGGGAACAATCCACCCAACCGGTGGCAAACAATGCAACGGTCAGCATTCAGCTGACCCAATTATAACAATCCTACCCCTTTCTCGGGGCATGAGCATTCTTTCCCTGCAAGCATGGCATCATCAAATAGCAACTATGTGCGCGCAGGCACATTCAAGCCATCACAACCATCGGCCACACGGCCCGACGGTCCGTGCACTCAGGGCACATTCTCGGTGTACCGGAATACCAGGGTCAACACCACCGTCTACACGGTATTTGAGCATTTTAGTCTTTCCGGCGCGCGGGCCTAAGACTCTCATTAGGCGCTCCAACAAAACCTATAACCAGGCTTCCAAGTCGGACGGACCTAACACAGGTACGGATCAGCCACCCCCCGTTGCTCAAGTCGCCGTGCCACCTCGAATACGGAAGTATCCATGGCTATTTATAGGCACGGGTCGGTTTCACCTTTCCTGTTCGGCAATCTGCCTTTTCATCGAGTTGCAGCCCAACGGCTCAACTGCTCACAATGGCAACGCACGGCCACAAGAGTTGCATCCAACCCTCTTCATTTCCTGGACATCATCCAGTACTTCCTGCCGCACCAAGCAACAGGTAGGAACAAGGCATCACAAGCCATTATCACGGAGCCTTCTCCGATATGCAAACAAGCATCACCAATCCAGATTACATCCAGATGGGCTTCACACAGCATGCCTAGAGCCGTACTCCAATTCCGGCCTCTAACAAGGGGGACTTCACATATCTACCCCAAGGGACACCACAACCCACCGCACACTCGCGGGGAAGGGTTTTCCCTATGCAATGCAGAAAAGAAGGACTTCACATGTCCAAGGAGGGAGATCGTTACCCTTGTCGATCTCTTCGGTGCCATCGAAACCTAGCCGGTGAGAAAGAACCGCAGCAGCCTTGCCTTCACAACGCCGGCTTCGGATCACGAATCGGACCACGGGAGCTCCGCCGGTGGCTTGCTCTCCTCCTCCTTCTTTCTCTCTTCCTCTCTCTTTCTCTCTTCCTTAAGCCAAATGAAGAATGACCTCTTCATTCTTCCCTCACGATTTAATCCAGTCAGGAAACCACCTTGGCCCTTGGATCAAAAGAGAGAAAACTGAACGGCCAAGATTTTCCCAAAAAAACCACTTTTTGGCCGACACGGCCTGTGACACGCCCGTGTCACAGGCCGTGTACCCGTTAAGCGGCACACACAGCTTGAACCGACTGAGTAACACGGGCATCGACACGCCCGTGTCGAACCTGACACGCCCGTGTCATTCTTGAGACACGCCCGTGTCTCCTGCTTCATCGAGCTGCAACCAGTACACGGGTCGGAACACGGCAACTAACACGCCCGTGTCCAGCCTGACACGCCCGTGTTCAAGGCCGTGTTCAAGGCCGTGTCCGGCTCTGACTTGAATAGGCCAATTTCGCAAAATAATTCGAACACGCCCTGGGACACGCCCGTGTCCCAGGCCGTGTACACCCGACACGCCCTGGGACACGCCCGTGTCCCAGGCCGTGTAAACCAGCCTGCTACTCAAACTTCATGTTGAGTCTTTTGGGGCATTTTTGGGGTGTTACAACCCTCTCCCCCTTAACAAAATTTCGTCCCGAAATTTGCACGGTAAGGAAACAAAACCAGCAATGCTATAACTCTGTTATAACAAAAAGTACACGGTCTACAGTTTATACAAATAACTCGGGAAACTCAGCTCGCATGGTCTGCTCTCGCTCCCATGTTAGCTCTTCACGGCCACAATTGTCCCATCGGACCTTGACCATCCCGATCACTTTGTTCCGCAACTGTTTCTCGGCTCGATCCTCGATCCGAATGGGTCTAACCCTCGTCGTTAGCCCATACTCGACCGGTACCCGATCATTCTCCACTACTTGAGCTGGATCCTTTACCGCCTTACGAAGGACTGAGATGTGAAACACATCATGTAATCCACCCAAGTCCGCTGAAAGTGCTAGTCGATAAGCAGCTTCCCCAACTCGCTCCACCACCTCAAATGGACCAAGATACCTCGGACTTAGCTTTTTCAAACGCCGAATCCTGGACACACCTTTGAAGGGTTTGATCTTCAAATATACCCAATCACCCACCGCAAACTCCACGTTCCGGTGCTTGGCATTGTAGTACTTTGCTTGCCGATCTTGGGCTATCAATAGCCTCTCCCGAATAGAGCGTATGAGCGAAGTAGCTTCTTCGACTTCCTTTTTCCCATTCAGCTTAGATTCGCCTGCTTCTGCCCAAGCTAACGGTGTACGACATTTCCGACCATACAATGCCTCAAATGGTGCCATACCAATACTCGCTTGGTAGCTATTATTATAGGCAAATTCGACGAGAAATATATAATCTTCCCATCTCTTACCAAAGTCTAGGGCGCACATGCGAAGTATATCCTCCATCGTCCTGTTGGTTCGTTCAGTCTGGCCATCCGTTTGGGGATGAAAGGCTGTACTAAACGCTAACTTTGTACCCAACATTTGATGAACGAGCCGCCAATCATTCGATGTGAACCGCCCATCACGGTCACTAACGATGCTCCGAGGAACACCGTGCAGTCGAACAACCTGCTCCACATAAAGCTTGGCCAAGGTTTCCACTGAATCGTCTCTTCTGTTTGGAAGGAAGTGCGCCACTTTCGTCAACCGGTCCACAATCACCCAGATTGAATCATGACCGCGTTGAGATCTCGGCAACCCGTGTACGAAATCCATCGAAATATCGTCGAACTTCCACTCCGGAATAGGTAACAACTTCAGGAAACCGCCAGGCTTCTGGCATTCTGCTTTCACCAACGCACAGGTGTTGCATTCAGCCACATAACGTGCGACATCTTTCTTTAGTACGGGCCACCAGAACAGCTTTTTCATATCTCTATACATCTTTGTGCTCCCTGGGTGAACTGAGTACTTTGCAAAGTGCGCTTCGTACATCAACTCTTCCCTCAATTTACCCACACTTGGGACGCACACTCGACCATTTCTCCGTAACAACCCGTTATCCCAAGAGAATTGATCATCCGGCCCATCTTTAGCATAGCGCTGGAGACTTTCATCAAGCTCCGTTCCTCGCCGAACTCTGTCCGTAAGGTCATACTGCACCTCCGTCCAGTTCAAGCATGCATCGGTTGACGCACCCTTGTCAACGCAAGATATCTCCACTGCTTCCAATTCCTGGATCAAACGCTGATCATGCCTCTGCAACCAGCTTGCCCGTACCGGAGTCTTCCGACTCAAAGCATCAGCGACCACATTTCCCTTCCCGGGAGTATAGTGAATCTCGAAGGTGTAGTCCCCGAGGAACTCCATCCATCTTCGTTGTCGCATATTCAGATCCTTCTGATCCAACAAATACTTTAGGCTCTTGTGATCCGTATAGATATCCACTTTGACGCCATATAGATAGTGCCGCCACAACTTGAGCGCAAAGATTACCGCCGCCAACTCCAAATCATGGACGGGGTAATTCCGCTCATGCACTTTCAACTGACGCGAGCCATAAGCAATCACTTTACCAAATTGCAGAAGAACGCAGCCTAAGCCGCTCCCAGATGCATCACTATAGATCTCATACCCATCGGTACCACATGGCGATGTCAACACAGGCGCCGTGGTCAAACGACTCTTCAAGTCTTCAAAAGCTCGCCCGCACTCCGGCGTCCAAATGAACTTTTGATCTTTTCTCGTCAGCGTGGTGAGAGGTAAAGCAATCCGTGAGAAGTTTTCCACAAACCGTCTATAGTAGCCCGCAAGTCCAAGGAAGCTCCTGACCTCGGCCACTGAAGACATCACTGGCCAATCTCGGATGGCACTTATCTTCAACGGATCCACCGCAATACCCTCTCCGCTTACCACATGGCCTAAAAAGTCTACTGAAGAGAGCCAGAACTCACACTTTGAGAACTTGGCAAAACGCTTGTTCCTCCATAGGGTATGCAAGACCAACCGCAAATGGTTTGCGTGATCCTCTTCCGACTGAGAGTATACTAATATGTCATCGATAAACACAATAACAAACAAATCCAAATACTCTCGGAACGTTCGATGCATTAGGTCCATAAATACCGAAGGCATATTACATAGGCCAAACGGCATTACCGTGAACTCATAATGACCGTAGCGTGTTCCAAACGCCATCTTGGGAATGTCACCTTCCCGAATCCTTAGCTGATAATATCCCGATTTCAAATCCAACTTGGAATAGACCGTTGATCCCGCCAGCTGATCAAAGAGGTCATCAATCCTCGGAATCGGATATTTGTTTTTCTCCGTCAGCTTATTCAACTCGCGGTAGTCAATACACAACCGTAAGCTACCGTCTTTCTTTTTCACAAAGAGAACAGGCGCGCTCCAAGGTGACATACTTGGGCGTATATATCCCTGCTCCAACAACTCTTGCAATTGGACTTTCAACTCAGCCATCTCTTTTGGCGCGACGCGATATGGAGAGCGGGCCACAGGTTTCGCACCTGGCACCAACTCAATAGAGAAGTCAATCTCCCGCTGGGGTGGTAATCCAGGAAGATCTTTAGGAAACACGTCGGCAAACTCTGACACAACTGGCACTTCACCGACACTGGCCTTTGGCTCAACAACCTGAATTAGCGTGAAGAATAACTCCGCGCCCTTCCGAACAGCATTGACGACTTGGAGTGCAGACAACAGAGTCCCGCCAACTCCTCGCATACCAGCGAACTTCGTCACAAGCCCGGTATTCTGGCCCAGTGTAATCTCCTTGGAGTTGCAATCAATAAAGGCACGCTGCTCCGAGAGCCAGTCCATACCAAAGATCACATCAAACTCCGATAACGATAGCACAGCTGCACTCAAACCGAAATCCCGACTTCCTATTTGCACATCCACATCGCAAGCCCTATCCGCAAGCATCACACAGCCATTCGGCAATAGCACCCTTGTACTATCCACCGTCACATGACTCGGTACCCCAATTCGAGATACGAAATCCTCAGACAGAAAAGAATGCGAAGCACCCGTATCAAACAGGGCTCTCGCTAAATTATTCCGAATCAGGACAAAGCCTGCAGCACACACACATCATGCACAAGCTAAACATAAACAAAACCAAAAGCACCAGCAAGTAAACTAAATCAACTCGTACCTGTGACGACGTCACTTTGCTTAATCGCTTCCTGTTGGCCAAGTTGATAGATTCGGGGCTGCGCCTGGGAAGCAGAGGAATCCACCACCACTTTGCCCTTCTCAGCATACGACACACCCGTCTTCTTCTCCCCTTTGGGCTGCACAACCCGACAGTCACGAGCTATATGCCCCACCCGGCCACAGTTATAGCATGTACGAGCATCCGGCCTTGATGTCGCTCCCGACACAACGGTCGTAGTCACTTGCCCAGATGGCTTGGACCTCTTGCCCCCTTTCTTCTAGTAAAACGACTTGCTCGGCCGAGGTGCTTGAAACTCTGGCTTCGACCCAACCAAGCCCTTATTCCCTTGCACTCGCTTCATATCCTTCTCCAACGCGCACGCAGTATCAACCAACGCCTGAAACCCTTGGCTCACAGAACTCGAAAGCAGGAATCGCAACTTATCCCGCAATCCTTCATAGAACCGATTCGTTTTCCTTTGGTCATCTGCGAAGATTGTTCCCGCATATCGTCCCAACCTGGTAAACTCGTGCAAGTAGATATCCACACTATCTTCCCCTTGCTTTAACCGTTGGAACTCATTTTCCATAGCAATGCGTTGCGCCGCTGGGACATGTTTCGCCAAAAATATTCGAGAGAACTCCTCAATCGACACTTGTGTTAATTGCCTGCCCGCCAAATGGTGTAGCTCAACCTCGTCCCACCACAACCGCGCCTCCCCTTCAAGCATGAAGGTGGCTAAGGTGACCTTGAGAGTTTCCTCCGCCCTGATCGCTGTCATTATCCTCTTGACACGCGATAACCAATCTTCCGCCTGCGTTGGGGATCCCATTCCCGCAAACGTAGGAGGACTGAAGCTCATGAATTGCTTCAACTGTCGGTCAGCTGCTCGTAGATCTACAGCCTCAACCGGCTCGGGTCTTACATCAACACGAACTGGCACTACTGCCGGCTGCGCTTGCCCGGTCGGATGAATCATGGCAAATAGCGCCTCAGCCACTAAGCGAACAGTTTCCGCAGATGGAGGGGGTGTTGGCACCTCAGCTGGTGCCGCACTCTCATCAGAACGCTGGGGCTCAGACTGCCCAGCACCACTACGTGTCACCTATAGGTGGACAAGACACACATTAGCGAACGTATGCAAGCAAAACAACACAAAAAGGAACGCGCAGATTCCTCAAACAAGATTTTGTACATTCCTTAATGGACATTCCAGAGTTCATTAGCGTTACAGCAGGTCGCACAAACACGTGCTCGCCACCCCACAAAAGAATTCGACCACGAATTCGAAAGAGGAAGACCGACAAGAGCTGATACCAAAATGTAACGACCCCATCCGTTAGATGACGTATAGTAGAAGGTCCGGCCGGGGCCCCACACTATATGCCACAAACAGACGGTGAGGTCACAGGATAATACCAAACCAAACACGAATCCTAACTCAGAGCATTCTAGCGGAAGCTTTAAGTAGTACTTTGAACTCTCAACCGGAATGTCCAATATATAAAACCACCTTTATATATATACTATGGAATGTACACAAATACAAGAGTTGTAAGGCCTTACAGTTCCTCTTTACATACAACATGTTTTACAAACCTCGGCGCGCAGGCCGGCCATACATGAGTATAAAAGAAAACAAAACAAAGCCATTCGCTTAGCCTTCAAGGGCTAGCCGCAGCAGCAGCAGCAACAGCAGTAGGGCTTCAGCCCATCATTTACCACTTGGCTCTCCAGCACCTGCACGGGAACAATCCACCCAACCGGTGGCAAACAATGAAACGGTCAGCATTCAGCTGACCCAATTATAACAATCCTACCCCTTTCTCGGGGCATGAGCATTCTATCCCTGCAAGCATGGCATCATCAAATAGCAACTATGTGCGCGCAGGCACATTCAAGCCATCACAACCATCGGCCACACGGCCCGACGGTCCGTGCACTCAGGGCACATTCTCGGTGTACCGGAATACCAGGGTCAACACCACCGTCTACACGGTATTTGAGCATTTTAGTCTTTCCGGCGCGCGGGCCTAAGACTCTCATTAGGCGCTCCAACAAAACCTATAACCAGGCTTCCAAGTCGGACGGACCTAACGCAGGTACGGATCAGCCACCCCCCGTTGCTCAAGTCGCCGTGCCACCTCGAATACGGAAGTATCCATGGCTATTTATAGGCGCGGGTCGGTTTCACCTTTCCTGTTCGGCAATCTGCCTTTTCATCGAGTTGCAGCCCAACGGCTCAACTGCTCACAGTGGCAACGCACAGCCACAAGAGTTGCAACCCTCTTCATTTCCTGGACATCGTCCAGTACTTCCTGCCGCACCAAGCAACAGGTAGGAACAAGGCATCACAAGCCATAGGCATCACAAGCCATTATCACAGAGCCTTCTCCGATATGCAAACAAGCATCACCAATCCAGATTACATCCAGATGGGCTTCACACAGCATGCCTAGAGCCGTACTCCAATTCCGGCCTCTAACAAGGGGGACTTCACATATCTACCCCAAGGGACACCACAACCCACCGCACACTCGCGGGGAAGGGTTTTCCCTATGCAATGCAGAAAAGAAGGACTTCACATGTCCAAGGAGCGATATCGTTACCCTTGTCGATCTCTTCGGTGCCATCGAAACCTAGCCGGTGAGAAAGAACCGCAGCAGCCTTGCTTTCACAACGCCGGCTTCGGATCACGAATCGGACCACGGGAGCTCCGCCGGTGGCTTGCTCTCCTCCTCCTTCTTTCTCTCTTCCTCTCTCTTTCTCTCTTCCTTAAGCCAAATGAAGAATGACCTCTTCATTCTTCCCTCACGATTTAATCCAGCCAGGAAACCACCTTGGCCCTTGGATCAAAAGAGAGAAAACTGAACGGCCAAGATTTTCCCAAAAAAACCACTTTTTGGCCGACACGGCCTGTGACACGCCCGTGTCACAGGCCGTGTACCCGTTAAGCGGCACACACAGCTTGAACCGACTGAATAACACGGGCATCGACACGCCCGTGTCGAACCTGACACGCCCGTGTCATTCTTGAGACACGCCCGTGTCTCCTGCTTCATCGAGCTGCAACCAGTACACGGGTCGGAACACGGCAACTAACACGCCCGTGTCCAGCCTGACACGCCCGTGTTCAAGGCCGTGTTCAAGGCCGTGTCCGGCTCTGACTTGAATAGGCCAATTTCGCAAAATAATTCGAACACGCCCTGGGACACGCCCGTGTCCCAGGCCGTGTACACCCGACACGCCCTGGGACACGCCCGTGTCCCAGGCCGTGTAAACCGGCCTGCTACTCAAACTTCATGTTGAGTCTTTTGGGGCCTTTTTGGGGTGTTACACATTATCAGATAGGTCTGGGGGATTATCATATAGATAATCAATCTCTTTGATAACTGAAAGTTCTTCAGCTGTATCAGCAGCCATAATTTCATCCAAGTATGGGATTGGAGAAGTAGAACAGACATAGGTTGGAGGAGAGAAAGCCTTGGGCACTGGACTCTTAACCTCTGTCATACTGAACAACTCAGGCTCTATAACTACAGAAAGAGTTGCAGAAGGCTCAGGCTCAGGAGCTGCAAAGAGCTCAGGCACTGGAGCAGCAAAAATCAGAAGAAACTTAAGTAAAAGATCTTTGCTTACAGGAGCAGTATAACAAACTATATTTGTACAAGATTGAAAAGTAGCAGGAGGAAAACATTCTCTATACAAAAGATCAAAAGATCTTAGAACTCAAGTCAGTTCAAAAGCTAGAGAGATGATACAATCTCCATGAAAAATGTCCAAGGGTTCTTAAGAGATTTCAATGTCGTCTTCCAAAAATGCAATCACTTCTGCATCAAGAATGTCAATATTTATAATCTCGGAATCTACAAAAACTGTATCTACAATCTCTGTATTTACAACTATCAAACCTATATCTGCCTCTGCCAAAATTGAAACTGTCTCTGATGCTGCAACTACTGGAAGAGGAGGGACTTCTTCACTGGACACCTCCCCCTTCCTGGTTGCAGTATTCTCTGCTGTCAGGCCCCTAGATGAATAAGGGCCAGAGAAAGAGGCAACAAAAGATTTAAAAGAATCTAGTAGAGGTGCAATGACATCCTCTACAATGGCTTTGATTGTAGGGGTGAGGATGGCAATAATAGCAGATGGGTCAGATGATGCAGATGGAAGAGAGGAAGTGGACAGACCACAAGCTGTGCATATATTAGATATGGTAGGTTAAGTGGTGGATTCAGGGATAGACACTTGTTCTGGATGGGAGTTAGGTGGGGAAGGTAAATGAGTTGGGGAAGGGGAAGGTGAAGGTGATAAAAAGTTAAGATCAAAGTTTTGTGAGGTTTGGATAGAAATGGTAGAGGTAAGAATCTCTTTGAGATAATTTGGTAGAGGGGATAGAGGAGGAGGAGATGCTGGAGTAGGGCTTGGAGGTGGAGTTGGTGGAAGTGATAAAGGGGACGTTGGTCTAGCTAGGGATGGTGGAGAAGG
Organism: Platanthera zijinensis; assembly: GCA_039513925.1. Lineage (NCBI taxonomy): Eukaryota > Viridiplantae > Streptophyta > Magnoliopsida > Asparagales > Orchidaceae > Platanthera > Platanthera zijinensis. The sequence goes on from CM077081.1 coordinate 78,734,755, forward strand.
AGGAATCTCTGGCTCATCTTCCCTAGGGTGACGAGTGACTAGAGCAGTCCTTTGGTCCTCAGAAACCCTGTGGGTGGAGGGAGCCCTTGAGGGCTTTGAGATAGTCCTCTCCCACTTTCCAAAGAGAACTGGGGTCAGCCTTTTGGAAGCATTGATGAAGTTTGTTGGGGATGTCAACAACTCAGGGTATTTTTCAGCGAGAAAATCCCTAGAATCCTACCAAGAGAGGCCCTTCTATTATTTGCTTTCTTCCTAATCAATTCAAACAAAACTTTAGCCTAATTCACTGATTTCTGATTAACCAAAGCACTCATCAAAAGAAACTGGTGCCTGGATATATTATCATGGGAAGTGTGCTTCCCAAGCGGCACTTTTCCCACAATATCAGCCAAGAACTTGTATTGAGGTGACAAGTTTTTTTTCAGAAGCTTGCTAGGGTTTGCCTCATCATTACCCATTTTGGTAAGCATGGCAGCAAATTCCTCTTTATCTCAATCAAAATCATCTTCTCCATAAACAAAACCAAAAATTTATGTAAGAATGACAAGGGTTAGATGTACCTCCTGTCCAAAAATAGTTCCTACCATTGTCTACCCGTCGGAAGAAGAGGTATAAGCCCATTCTTTAATTTCTGATACTGGCAGCTTCATCCTTGTCATCAGAAACTTCTATAACTTCGGTGCATCAAATAGTTTCAACACATCCTGAAATATCTGATCATTGTGCTTGAATGAGTCTATATCAATATTAAAACCAGAATCAGACTTCATGCTGGACAAAATCTCCGCTAGAATTTCCATTGGAAAGTTCCTGCAAAAAACAAAAGATCAAGTGCAGAAGAGAAATGGAAAGTGCGAGGCTTTTTCCGGCTAAACCCTAGATTATAAGGTTTTATAAAACGAAGAGATGGTATTAGCCAAGCGTATTAACTACTAAAGCAACTTCAAAACTAAGGTTGGCGAAATATTTTAATATAAAATGAGTTCGGTAACCTCAGATCGAAGAGAGGAAATAAATCGTCGATCTCAGTTCGACGATAAATTCTCTGAATCAAAAATCGTCGATCTCCGTTCAACGATAATTGTTTCACTATGAAGTGATCGTCGATCTCCATTCGACGATCGACTTCACGAGATGTTAGCAGATCGTCAATCTCCATTCGATGATCTATCAACAAATCATCGATCTCAGACAGAAAGTTAAATAATCTCATCTCCATTAATCGTACCTAGATGATTCATGAAGAATAGATGTTTCTTTTCATCCAAGAGTTTGGTGAAAATATCTTCCCTTTGCAAATCAGTAAGGATTAAGGTGAGATTGATTTTCTTTTTGTCTACACCCTCCCTAATGAAATGATGCCTTACATTTATATGCTTTGTCCTAGAATGATGGACTGGATTCTGTGATATAGAAATATCACAAGTACTATCACACAATATATTTGAATTATTTAATTTGTATCCATAGTCTAGTAGCTGATTTGTATCCATAACATCTGAGAACAGTAAGTGCCAGCTGCTATGTATTCAGCTTCTACTGTAATGTAGACACAGATGTTGGCTTTTTACAAAATCAAGAGATAAGCCTAGCACCCAGGAACTGACATATTCCAGAGGTACTTTTCTTGTCTACTCTACATCCAGTAAAGTTAGCATCTGAGTATCCAGTCAACTCAAATTCTGACTCAGCAGGATGTCAGAGTCCTAGATTTGAGCAACTCTTTATATATCTCAAAATCCTTATAAGTAAAATAAGGTGGGATTCTGTAGGGTTCACCTGGAACCTAGCATAAAGACATGTGACAAACATTATATCTGGCCTACTTACTGTGAGATATAACAGGGACCCAACAATGGCCCTATATAGTTTCTGATCAACAGGTTTCCCATGCTCAACAGAATCAATCACAGTATTGGCAGCCAAGGGTGTTTTCTTAGCTGAGGCACTAACAATCCCAAACCTTTTGATCAACTCATTAACATACTTAGATTGGGATAGAAAAATGTCATCAGGTGACTGCTTCACTTGGAGACCAAGGAAGTAGGAGAGCTCACCCATACTACTCATCTCAATCTTTGAATGCATAAGGTTGGAAAACCTCTTGCATAGTTTGGGATCTATAGAGCCAAATATTATGTTATCTACATATATTTGTACTAGCAATATTTTGTCATGATGATGCTTTATAAATAAAGTCCTATCTACTATGCCCCTAGAGAATCTATGTTCTAACAAGAAGCTAGCTAGGGTCTCATAGCAAGCTCTTGGAGTTTACTTGAGGCCATAGAGAGCTTTAGTAACCTTTAAACAAAATAAGGTTGAGTTGGAGAGATAAAACCTTGTGGTTGTTCAACATAAACTTCTTCTTTCAGTTTTCCATTCAGAAAAGCACTTTTCACATCCATTTGATAGACTTCAAACTTTTGAGAAGCAGCATAGGCCAAGAAGATCCTGATTGCCTCTAACCTTGCCACTGGTGCAAAGGTTTGATCATAATCAATGCCTTCTTCCTGCCTATACCCTTGAACAACAAGCCTAGCATTGTTCCTTATGATTGCTCCTTGTGCATCCATCTTGTTCTTGAACACCCATTTTGTTCCAATTACTGGGTAGTTCTCTGGTCTTGGGACCAATTTTCAAACTCTACACCTCTCAAACTGGTTGATCTCCTCTTGCATTGCAAGGATCCATTGGGGATCTTGCTCAGCATCTTGAATGGATAGAGGTTAAACTTGAGAAATGAAGCAGGCATGCATCAAGTCCTGGTGGAGTTAATTTATAGTCTGCACACTTGCTGATATGTCTCCAATCACTTGAGATACAGGATGATCTCTAAGTGTGACAAAATCAGTAGGAGGAGTTGGTTGCTCAACAACTGGTGGGGGTAATTCCTCTTGTGGAATTATTTCAGCTGCTGGAATAATATCAGTGGGCTCACTGATTTCCTCATCACTGTCTTCAACTATTTGTGGAGATGGTGGTGTAACAACCTCAAGAGTGAGTGTCATAGTATCCAAATTCTCACACAAAGTAGGTACCTACAAAGTCTGATTGCTAGAAGTATTCTTCTCCTTATAAAGCATATTAGTTTCATCAAACGATACATATACAGACTCTTCAATTTTCAAGGTAGATTTATTATAGACCCTATAAGCCTTGCTTACTTGGGAATATCCTAGAAAAATTCTCATTTCAGACTTGGCTTCAAACTTTCTAGTGTATTTTCTGTTGTTAATATGTATGTAACAAACACAACCAAATACTCTAAAATAATCTACTTTAGGTTTCTTCCCTTTGAGTAGATCATAGGGGGTCTTAGCCTTTAGCTTATGTATTAAACTTCTATTAAGGACATGGTTAGCTGTGCTCACTGCCTCTGCCCAAAAGGTAAGGGGCAAGTATGCATCAACAAGTAATGTACTTGCAACTTTAATCACGGTTCTTTTTTTCCTTTCAGCTACCCCAATTTGTTGAGGAGTTCTAGGAGCAGAAAACATTGTCTGATACCTTCCTTCTCACAGAAGTCTTGCATAAGAAGAGACTCAAACTCAGTACAATGATCTGTTCTGATAAATACAACTTGAGTAGAGAACTCACTCTGTATGCACTTGAGAAAATCAGTAAGAACTTTGAAGTTATCTGACTTGTTTTTCAAGAAGAACACCCAAGTGAACCTGGAGAAGTCATCTACAATAACCAAGGTGTAAGACTTCCCTCCTAGGCTTGGAAAACAATGAGTCCAAAGAGATCCATGTGAAGCAAATACAAAATCCTAGGTGAGTCACTCTTATTAATGGATTTAAAACTATTTTAAGTTTGCTTGCCTAGTTGACAATCCGTACACAGGTTTTCCTTCTTATAGGGGTAAGAAGCCAATCCTCTTAAAAGGTTATCCTTAGATAGCCTAGCAATGTATTTTAAGTTTAAATATCTTAACCTCATATGCCATAATTAATTTTTATTACAAGATTGGTTAAATAAACAAATTTCATTTATGGATGAATTGAAGTTAACAATGTATATGTTACCTACTCTAGAACCAGATAAGATTACTATGCTATCAGCTGAAGAAATAATGCTAGAGGACTGATTAAAAATTGCCTGAAATCCTTCATCACAAAGCTGACTAATGGAGATCAAGTTATGTTTCAATCCACTTATATATGCAACCTTCCTGAATATGACAACACCTATTATGATTTCTCCATAGCCTTCAGTCTGGCCAAAGTTGGAGTCACCAAAGATAACTTTAGGTCCTAGCTTTGACTTGTAGTTGAATAAGTTATCCTTCCATCCAGTCATGTGCTTTGAGCACCCAATATCCAAATACCATTGCTGGTTCTATGATTGATAGTTCTTCACCTGCAATAATCAAAAGATTAATTGTTCTTGACCCAGGTTACCTTGGGTCCTTTGTTTTCTTGATAAGAAAAGATTGAGATAACAGAACTAGTTGGCTGAGATTTATATCCTAGTGGATTATATCTCCTAGGTGGTAATTCCCAAAGGGTGAAAGGATTAACTGTTTCTCTTTTCTGATTAGAGTTTTTGTTAAGGTTAAAGATTTATTACTTTTTACTGGGTTCGACGATTGGAAGTGAGATCGTCGATCTGAGTTCGACGTCATAGGTTGAGATCGTCGATCTCTGCTCAGAGAAGGATAATACTCATTCTTTGTGCCCCAAGTTCGTTGATCTCTGCTCGATGATCCATATAGAAATCATCGATCGCAGCAAGACGATTGATTATAGTAGAAATTTTCGTTCAAAGATCGTCGACCTAGGTTCGACGATTTATTCACAGTTCGTCGATCTGAATTCGATGAAAATTGCTGAACATTGTTTTTGTTTTGATTTTATCTGTTTCAATTTTTTTTGTTTGTTAGGTTTGTTCTTATTTGCAGTTGAGGGTTTCTCATAGATTAGTTCTTTGCCTTTTTCGGAAATGAATTTTACTGGGGTCCTTAGTGCATTTTTCTTGACTAGTGGGGGTCTGCTTGAAGAAGACCCCAAGCCAGTTTGTAAGTTAGTCTGGCATTAATAGTTCTTGTAATGTCAATCAGCTTGAGGCTTTTCCCATTAAGGGATTCTTCAAGTTGCCTTGCCTCAACTAGTTCAGTTTTTCCGTTTAATTATCTGTTCATTTGCAAGTGTAATTTCATCTTTTAATTTACGGTTTTCTGCAACTAAACTACTTTGATCATTCAATTGCTCTCTAAGTTGCTTAATTTCTTTCTCTGAGCTAATTAAATCCATATACATAGTTTTTAATTCATGTACAAAATCTTTAGAATTAAAGTCTAAGGATGAGAGTACCTGATCCACTTCTGAAGGTGGTTGTACATCATCTGATGAATCTTCTCTGGAATGAGTGCTGGAAGCATCAATTGCCATTAGGCAAACTTCCTTTGCCTTTGCTTCCTCTTCATCACTGGAGCTAGAGGAGGAGGAGTCCTCTTCTGTATCACTGCAGGTTTCTGTTACAAAGCCATTCTCTTTCCTCTTATGCTTGCTTGAGGAAGGCTTGCTATATTTCTGTCTTCTGGATTCTTTGTCCTTTCTTTTCTCCTTCTTCTGATTATCTGGACACTAAGAGATGTAGTGTCCAGGTTTCTTGCAACCAAAGAAAGCATAAGAGGAGATGGTTAATCGTCGAGATGGGATGGTTGATCGTCGTTCTCAATCTAGAATGTAGATCAGAGATCGTCGAGTTAAGTTCAGCATTCGTCGATCTCAGCATATAGAGATAAAACTCTGAGATCGTCGAATGCAGAACGAAGATCGTCGTACTCACGTCAGAGATCATAGAACGAACATTTTACTTAGGAAAATTTCTGCCTTTAACAGTCTCTGCTGTCTTCTAAGTCTCTAATTTCTTGGTCCTGTCTCACTGAGTTGTTGACCTAAAAGATACCTAAGACACTAGACTAGACCCTGGCTATACAATATGGGTCTAACTTAGCCTAGATTAGTGAACCTAGCCAAAATCCAAATGAGGGATCCAACACATCCCTTGGACGGAAAATCTCGTGAGCATTTAGCATTTCCGACCTAAGCCTAAGGCTCGCACGACTACGCCAATGGCAAGTCGCTTTTTTAAGTATCTGTCACCAAACAACATAGCACGAGTCCATTTCCACTTTCCCGTTGGTCACTCCGCCTAGTCACTTTAAGACGTACGCACGTGCCAAGCTTCTCCCGGATCCCAAAATCAATCATACAAGCACACAACCCAGTTATGTTCAAGGTTGGCTCCCAGGCCACCAAGATGGCAGAAATGCATTTCCGCTCAGCTTTCCAGGTGCGTCATGTGGTTAATCCCCAAGGATCCCTGCTACAATCTACCACGTATAAACCCAAAAAAACAACCAAAGGCATTGAGTATTCTCCGGCTAATCATGCATACTAAAACATCACCGATCCAGACAAACTTTTCTGGGTAAGCTTCACACACCATGCCTATGTCCTTTTCTCGATTTTGGACTCTAAATGAAAACAAGGAGGACTTTACATATCTACCCCAAGGAACACCGCAAACTCGCCGCACACTCGCGGGAGCGGGTCTTCCCTATGCAAAAGAAGAAGAGCTTCACATGCTCAAGTAGAGAATCGTTACTCTAGCATTCCTCTTCGACGTCATGGAAATCTACACGGATGAAAAGAACCGTGATGATCTCGCCTCGGTAGATCTAGACTTTGTTTGTGATTTGGCTCTCCGAATCTCCTCCAGCGACCGGATCTTCCCTCCTTCCTCCTTCTTGCTCTCCCCTCTCTCTAGAAGTTAGAAAGAGATAGAACTCAAGTGAATGAGGGATTTCCACCCCAAATTGGCCTTAACCTTAAGATGGGAAAAACTTGAACCATTAGATCCCAAAATAAGGAAACGAACGGCCATGATTCGCCCTAAAAATAAACTTCCTGGGCCGAATACGGCTTGCGACACGCCCGTGTCCAAGGATGTGTAACTCATTCGCCGTCGAAACCGTCACGTCCTGAAAAGAACACGGGCACTCGACACGCCCGTGTCAAGCTTGAAATGCCCATGTCATCCAGTATAGGCCAGCATTGCTGGGCGTGTTCCTCCATCGATATAGGTCCAGCACCAACCCAAGGAGAACATGGGTATTCGACACGCCCATGTCGGGCCCGAACACGCCTGGGCAGAGGCCGTGTCTTTCCTCAAACACAAATCGGCCAACAACTCGAGTAGGACACGTCCTATGACACGCCCGTGTCTCAGGCCGTGTTCGCTGCTCGACAGTCGTCGACTGTAATTTTGTCGACCACACGACCATCGCCGAACCCGAGCATGACATGCCCTTGGGACACGCTCGTGTCCCAGGCCGTGTGACCTCTACCAAGTCCAAGACTTAGCTCAAAATACCACCCGTCCCTCTTTTGAGTTTTGAGGTGTTACACTATTTATTACCAAAACTTTTCACCACATTGCCTTTTTGCTAATCTTAAGTGAATTTACATTCCCCGAGAGAAGAAGATACTTCGTCGACCCCAAGAACAATCCCATCTCCATATTACCCAGACTATTTAGAATTTGGCCCTAAGGGTGACCTTATCAAGACTCCACCCATCCTGGTACACCCACTATATCATCACCCTTGCATGGCCTACATTTCCATCCTAAATTCTTGAATTTTACTATATGCAGACCAAGCGACCTAACCAATGCATATGAAAGTAAATACTCTTGATTACTTTGCCTACAGCCTTATAATTATTATTGGGGGTCTAACATGTCTTGTTGAGCCTAAAGCCAGAACTTGGTATTTTTCCTAATTAAATCTGCCTTTAAATAATTTTTCCTAGGTCATGAACCCCTTTGATTTTTAACATGAAGTATAAAATTTCATCAAGCAATAATCCCACAAAAATTTCCAGAGATTCCTAATGACTAAATAATAACAATGTATGAGTTTCATATTTTTCCAGAAAAGATTTATATCCAAAACAAAAATATTAACTTTTTTATGAGAACAATAATTAATAAAGAAACTACAAGATTTAATCATTCAGAAAATATGATAAAATTACCATAGGTTAAATATGATCAGAAATTATCACTGCCCAAATTGAGCATCATCAAATTTCTTTTTGCCACATAAATAAATTTATGAATATATCACCACATAAGGCAATTTGTAATGAAACCCCAACTATTCTCTTCAAAAAATCACAATAAAATTAACAAGGCATATTTGTGGTCTAAAAAGGACACTAACCAAATTTCATAATTTTCTAGAGCTTAGTTTATTCTGAAACAAAATTATTTCTCTAGTCATCAAATTCTATAATTACAAAGGATGTACAAAAATTCATCATCCAAAAATTGTAATAAAAATTGCAGACATAAATAACACCAATATAGGTCCCTCACCAAAGTTTAATGACCATCCCATACTGTTATGACATGTGTTGAGCACTTAATAGAAAAGTTCATATACTAACTATTAGGTGATTGGTGGGGGAAATTGAAAGTCTTTGTTCTCATGGTCAGCTAAACACCTAGAGAGGGGGGGGGGGTGAATAGGTTTTTGGTCTTTCTTTAAATCTTTTAGACCTTTACCCGATTGTGCTGAACTAAGTGATTAGGTTATTTTAGCTTTCAAGATTAATCAGAGATGACAAAGTTTTTTAATAGTTGTTTCCCAGATTATGGGTACGTCCACTATCCCTCTCCTCCTTTCTAATAGTGTGTTAGATAAGGCTCTTCCCAATACTTGGCTCCATAAGAGCTTACAACTCGATCTCGTAGGATCACTTAGTCTCCTCCAAGATCTACTACTCAGGTACAAGGCCCTACAACTCTATGATTAAACAACCACCTACCTAAGACCAACGACCCTACAACTCAGGCTGGGAGGACAGCCCAACACTCAGATCTAAAATGGATCCTACACTCAGATCAATAAATGATCTTACCTCAACCTTTTTAACACAGGCTTACAACTCAGATTATACACAGAATCCTACCACTCGGACTTTAAAGAAAGGCTTACAACACTGATCCTAGATATGATCCTACTAAGAGAATGTAAGTTTGATTGTGTTGAATTGACACTAGAGTAATTACTCGGTGTCCACTTTTTCCTGGGCTGAGCAGATTTCACCCCTATCTTCTGTTGATGAAGATTTTGGAGATAATAGTTCTATTCTTCTACATTCAGCTATTTTTATCTAGTAGAACTTGATTGATCTGCCTCTTCTTCTTCCTTCTCAGAAATTGCTTCTGAACCTACTGTCCTAGAAGTAGATTGATCCAACTATCTCTTTTTCTTTTAGGTTCTCTGTGTTGAAAAACTTCTTTAGGCTCGATAAGAATGGCGAGGAAGAAGATGGAGTTCGGCCGCAATGCATTAATAGAAAACCATGAAAGAAAGGGGTTAGACCTGATTTACTCTAGAGGGGGGGTTAATAGAGTAATTAAAACTTATGGCTATTTTAAAATTTATCAGAGTAAAATAGGTGATACCAATAATAGTAATTGGAAATGGAAACAGTCTAAGCTAATCTATCACATCACAGCAAAACAAAAAAGAAAATGATCAACCAGATAACATAAGCATTTTATAGTGGTTCCCCAAAATGGGTACATCCACTCTTCTACCACCCTGGTAGGAATCCACTATTAGGTTTTTGATCTGGTGACTGCCACCATAAGATCTATTTCAAGGGAGATCTCAAAACCCCCTTTTATAGGAGGTTGAGAGAGGTTATGATGACTTCTCTTTTCTCTATACAATAGAGAAGACATGAGTGGATTCTGTTATCAAAGCTCCTTCTGAAATGTTGAGATGTTCAGAAAGCATGGATCCTTGCTCTAGGTGTAGGTCTTCAGCCTTGTCTTGAAAGAGATCCAAGAACTCTTAGACGATTCAGAGTTATTGTCCTTGAATGTTCCTGGAGGAGAAGTTGAAGAGGACTCTTGATATTAATGGTTCTTCTTCTTCAGTCTTCAGTAAGAACAAGGGAAAATAGAATGTTTTCTGTTACAAAGAAAAAGATCTATCTAGTGTTGTTCTGTATGTATGAGTACTGTACTTTTTTTACTGAATCAGATCTCTATATTCTCAGTACTGTCTGGTCTGTGTATGTATGGATTGATTGTCGTCTGAAAAGAGAAAATCTCTTTTATATTCTGCTATCAAAATTATCCTTTGAAATTTTAATTCCAAGCATTAAATTTTGACTGATCTGGAGAATTAAACGGCTGGAATATTTGACTTAAATGAGTTTCCCCAACTGTCCCAATAAAATAAACAAGTAATTAACCCTGATGAAGACAATAATTAATGTTGTTAATAATGGTTATATTCTGAAAAATATGAGCATTAATTACTCAGAGAATTACTACTAAATGATATAATAAATAAGGACTGAAATAAGGAAAACTTCTAAGTCTGGCTCGAGACAGAATTCATCGACCTCTGAATAGAATTCGTCGATTGGAGTTAAGATCGTCGACCTGAGAATTCCTGTTCGTCGACCTGAGCTCAGCGAACAGCATTCTAAAAATAACTTGCCAATTCTGTGCTCTAAGTTTGTCATGCTAAGAATCTGTCTAATGAAGAGACTGTCGACCTGAGCTCGAATATCATCGAGCTCAACTCAGAGAAGTATTTCTGAGTTCATCGATCTAAGATCAACGATCGTCGAGCAGAGTTCGAATAATTTTGAACTGATAATTTGAACTTAGAATTCTTCTAAGTCTGAGTCTACTGAAGTCCTCTGCTGGATGGTCCATGAAGGTTGAACCAAAATACTAGCCTAAACTCTAGGACTAATAGACTTGACCCTGGCTATATAATATGGGTAAAACTCATCCTAATTAGTGAACATAGCCCAAATACAAACTAGGGATCCAACAATCTCTCCCTATTTGGGTGAGGTCACTAATACAAACAAAAGAAAACAATCACAAAGCCTAATAAAATATATCTGGCAGAAAATAAAACATCCAGCAGATATGTACAGAGGTGCTTTATGATTAACAAATAGAGTTCAGAAAATAAAAACTAAACACAACAGTCATTTGTTCTTCTTGGGCTTCTCTTTCTCAGATTTGTAAGATGGTTATTTGAAAATAATTTCTCTATTTGGATTTACAGCTTCTCTTTTTGACATTGTCATGTTTGATGCTCCAATTATATTACATGAGGTGGCTCTTGGTACTACTGCTTCAGGCTGCAAACTCATATAATCATCTATATTGAAAAATTTACTATCTTTAGCATACCTCTTGAGTTCTTCTTTTCTATAAGATGACATTGTAGAGTATTGTGACAGATCTTTTCCTTTTGCTTTAGCTTTATTGATCTGTGATAGTCAAATCAGCTCTTAAAACCTTTCCATTTCTATAGTTGTTTCTTGTTCTGGATCTACAAAAGGAATAGTGCAGATTCTGGCCTTTTAAGACTAGAGTCCTTCTTTGAATCAACAGTGAAAGCTGGAGAACATTTCTTATCTGTAGTAGGAGGAGGTTTGCTCTGAGAGGATTGCTGCTGACTGCTGCCTTGTGGACTTGGCTTGGAGTGTCTCTGATATGTTTTAGTAACTAGTGCTGATTTGAGAGAAGCACTTCCAAAGTCCCCAATTGATGGAGGAGGAGGAGGGTCTTTCTTGAAGTGCTTAGGAGTAGACATATACCTTCTTCTCTTCTTCCTTTCTTTTTGCTCATTCTTTGATAACCACATCCATTGTGCCATCCCATGATAAGGTGTAATATTGTTCACAATATAGTAGGGAGTGTCATGTGTAGGATTTGGTTTGGGAGCAGCTTTGGGAACAGCTTTCCTTTTCTTAAGATTCTTCTTTTGGCCTTAGGATCATCAGAATCATCAGAATCATTATCTTCATCAGAAGTTTGAGGAGGATTGTCATATATATCATAAATTTCCTTCAAGGCTTCCTTTGAGATTTACTTCTCAGCTTGAGGTAGCACTCGAGGTTCTGTAACTAATGGTGGAGCAAAATTCTCAGTAACCATCTGATTATCATCTTCTTCTAAATCAGCAAACAAAAATTCATCCATGTTTCGCATTTGGGGACTCAGCCCACATGCGTGGAGGAGGACTGCAAACCTCCTCAGTAACTAATATTTCAGAATTTACAGAAACTGCAAAACTTGCCTTTAGTTGTTTAAAAACTTCAGGGCTTACTAGGGAAGTACATCAAAAAATAGCCATAGACTGTACTTGAAAAACTTTTGGAAGATAATCAATATGTGCATAAAAAGACTTCAATAAACTAAATAAATCCACTATGGGATTGATAAAACAATCACCAACAGTCAAAACATCTGGTAGATCAACTTGCTCATCTGTACAAAGCATATCAAAATCAATTGTTGTCTTAACTTCTGAAATCATATTTGCATCTGCATCTGCATTATCATCTGCTAGCTCATCTAATTACAAAACTGCTGCTACATCAATCTGTACATCTGGTGCTCTAACTGCATCTGCTAGAGGAGAGGAGACTGGAGCTTCATCACTGGATATCTCCCCATGCCTGGTTTCAGAGGGTCCTGAAGCTAGGCCCCCAGATGAAGGGACAGAGGGGGCATCAGAAATGAGGGCAGATATCGATGAAATAGATTTAGAAAGAGGTTTAATGGCCTCTATTATAAGATTTTTGAAGAGGGGAGAGATGAGTTCCAGAAGGGAGGGAATGGAAGGGAAATCCATTTGCATTAACTCAGAGGGTGTATGAGTGGATATAGAAGGTTGGAGGATGGATGATGAAGGGAAAGAAATGATGTCAGGCATTGGTTCATCTTGAGGTGAAGGTGTATGGATGGGAGATGATGACAAAAGGTCAAAAGATATAATGGATGAGAGCTTATTGAGGGGAATGTTAGCAAGATAATAGGGAAGTGGGGATGAAGGGGGTGTGGTATGCTTTGGAGATTGAACTGGTGTGGGTTGATGTTTAGGAGATTGAATTGGAGAGGGTTGATGGACTGGAGATGTAGGTGGTGTAGGAATATGGATTTGTGATGTGGATGATTGTTGGAGGGTTGATGAAGGAATTGGTGCAATGAGGTGAGGTTGAGATGGAGGGGATGGAATTCTGATGGAGGGGACATCTTCTGGGGGTGGGGGAGTAGCTGTCATAGCTCTTGTATCCTCAGAAAGTCTAGAGGAGGAAGAAGCCTAGAAGGCTTTGAGAGAGTCCTCTCCTATCTTCCAAATAAGGCATAGGTTAGCCTTTTGGAAGCATTAATGAATATGGTCTGTGAGATAAGGGATTAAGTTGACTTTTCCTTAAGAAAAATTCTTCCAAAATAAACCTCTTTCTTACTGTTCTTTTTCCTTATCAAGTCAAATAAGATCCTGGCCCAATTCACTGCTTTCTTGTTTACAATAACACACAATACCAGAAACTATTGCCTGGTAATATAATCATGGGCAGTATGCTTTCCTAGAAATACTTTGCCCACCACATCAGCAAAAAACTTGTAGTCAGCAGACAAGTTTTTCTTTAGTAGTTTATTAGGGTTCTCTCCAGTGTGACCCATTATTTTCAACATTTCATCAAATTGAGAGCTATCTATCTCTAAATCTTCTTCACCATTTATCAAACAAAAAATTTCAGTTAAAGTGGCGGGGTTAGATAAACCTGATTACCAGATATTGTGCCTGTCATCGTGTCGGCGTCTAGAGTTGAGGAGGTGAACACCCATTCTCTGATCTCTTTAGCAGCAACCTTTATTCTGGTGGTCATGAAATTCTTCAACTTTTGTTCCTCAAATAGCTTCAATATATCCAAGAAAATCTTGTCAGAGTGTTGAAAGGATTTAAAGTCTATGTCAAATCCCATGTCAAACTTCATTGCAAAAAGAGAGCTCGTCGGAATCGCCATTGATCGCCTGCAAAAGGAAACAGAAAGATCAAGTGCAAGAGGAACAGGAAGCGTGGGATGGAGCTCGAAGAAAACCTAGATATAAGGTTTTTCATAATATGAACCGGCAGACTCCGTCCTGTGAAAAAAAACAAAATTCTTTGATCTGAGGTCGACGAAATATTCTATTAACAAAAGAGTTCGTCGATCCTAGTCTGAAGAAGGGAAAAGTTTTCGTCGTTCTCAGGTCGACGAAAATTTTCTGAAGCAATATCGTCGTTCTCCGATCGACGAATAAAACTTCACACAGAGAGTTCGTTGATCTCAGGTCGATGAATTATCTCAAGAACTTTTCTCAGTTCATCGATCTCCGTTCAACTAATTGTGGCAAATTCTTAGACCACAAACAGAAAGCTAAATTAATGCATCTCCATTTATCATACCTAGCTGATTCATAAAGAATAGTTGTTTCTTCTCATCCAAGGGTTTGGTGAAGATATCTGCTTTTTACAAATCAGTAGAGACAAAGGCGAGATTAATTTTCTTTTATTCAACACACTCTCTAATGAAATGATATCTTACATCTATATGCTTAGTTCTACTATGATGCATTGGATTCTGTGTAATGAAAATTGCACTGGTATTATCACAAAGTAGAGTTGAATTATTTATGTTGACACCATAATCTAAGAGTTGGTTCTGAATCCACAACATCTGTGAACAACAACTGCCAGCTGCTATGTACTCAGCTTCTGCTGTTGAAGTAGACACATATGTTTGCTTCTTGCAAAACCAAGACACTAGCCTATCACCAAGGAACTGACATGTCCTTGATGTCTTCTTTCTATCCACTATACATCCAGTAAAGTAAGCATGTGAGTATCCAGTTAACTCAAATTCTGACTCAATTGGATACCAGAGTCCTAAGTTAGGGCAACTCTTTATATATCTCAAAAATCTTTTTAGGAAAATAAGGTGAGATTCTTTAGGGTTCACCTGGAACCTAACACAAAGACAAGTAGCAAATATAATGTCAAGCCATCCTTCATTCGGAGTTCGTCGACTTAAGTTCGACGAACTGTACATATTTCGTCGATCTAAGTTCGACGAAATCTGCTGAACATTGTTATAGTTAGGCTTATTCTTATTCTTTCTCTTCTTCTTATTCTTCTGTTTTACTTCTGTTTGGTTAACATTATTATCATCTATATTTTCCTTACCTTTTTCAGAAACAAATTTTATTGGAGTTGTTAGTATGTTTTTCTGAATCAATGGGGGTTGTATTTATGAAGCACTTAAGCCCAGCTTGCCATTAAGTCTTGCATTCACTGTGCTTGTGATGTTCATCAACTTGATACTTCTCCCATTTAGAGATTCTTCAAGTTGACTAGCCTCAGTTTATTCAGTTTTTAATGTGATGATTTGTTCATTAGCTAGAGTTAATTCATCTTTTAATTTAATGTTTTCTGAAATGAATTTTTCTTTTTTTGTTAGTTTTTCTCTAAGTTGTTTAATTTTCCTCAAATTCACAGTCTTCACCCTCTGACTTATCATCTTCTGCTTCTGAACAGCTGCCTGATGCATTGATGGCCATCAGACACACTTCATTTGCCTTTGCTTCCTCTTCATCTTCATTGGAGTTGGAAGATGAAGATTCATCTTCAGTTTTACTACAGGTTTCAGCTACAAAGCCTTACTCCTTCCTTTTATGCTTGCTGGAGGAGGGATTGTTGTACTGCTACTTCCTGGGTTCATTTTCTCTTCTTCTCTCCTTCTTTTGGTTCTCTGGAGACTCTGAGATGAAGTGTCCTGGCTTCCTGCAACCAAATAAAATAACTTCTTTAGTTAGTTTCTTATCATACCTTAGCTTGTCATCTTTTCTAGTTGACTTTCTTCTGAAATCCCTCTTGCCTATCTTATAAAATCTCTTGGCTTAGAGACTCAAAAACTCTTCACTGGATGTTAGATGTTCGGATTCTTCAGATGCTTTGAATGCAATGTTCTGCTCCTTTCTTACTGATGAGGAAGTCTTCTACTCAGCAGCTTCTTTAGTCTTTTTCAATTGTTCATAGGACTTGAGCTTTCTAAGTAGAGATTCAGTGGAAATCTCATTCAGACTTCTGGCTTCCTTAATTGGCCAGATTCTGGAATCCCATGAGCTGGGGAAGCACATGAGGATTTTATCATTGAACTCTGTGAGAGTTATGTCCTTTTCAAGAGTCTTTAGCTCATTGATGATTGAGCTTAGTCTGTTGTACATGCCACTAACAAACTCTGACTCTTCTTTCTTGAAGTTTTCATATTAAGAGATGAGATTGGATCTCCTATCCTTTATCTTATCTGCTGATCCATCAACCATCTGGTTAAAAGAATCCCAGATAGCCTTAGCTGAGGTGGACTCTACCACCTTTTGGAAAATTTCATCAGACATTATTTGAGCTAGAATATTCATGGCCTTGACATCAGCTATTTTGGTCTTCTTTTGAGCATCTTTCAACTCAGGTGGTGGAATAATATGAGTGCAGGAACTTGCAGTAGTTGTAGCCACTGGAGTTGGTGGTAATGTCGAAATAGAATTGAAAATATCCTTATTAATAGAGTTCATATATAACTTAATTCTTGCCTTCCAGATTGCAAACTAGAGGTCTTGTGCTTGCATAATCTTTGTTTTGTGCCATGATATAGAGTAAAGAGAAAAATTAAGGAAAAGAAATCAGATCTAACAAGGACCTTTTGGTTCAAGTGTTAGCTTGTACAACCAAAGAAACACCCCTCTGATACTGATTGAAAGAAAGGGGTTAGACCTGATTTACTCTAGAGGGGGGTGAATAGAGTAATTAAAACTTTTGGCTATTTTAAAAATATTCAAAGTAAAATAGGTGAAACCAATAGTAGTAATAGGAAATGGAAATAGTCTAAGCTAATCTATCACAGCACAGCAAAACAAAAAAGAAAATGATTAACCAGACAACACAAGAATTTTATAGTGGTTCCCCAAACTAGGTACATCCACTCTTCTACCACCTTGGTAGGAATCTAATATCAGGTTTTTGATCAGGTGACTGCCACAACAAGATCTATTTCCAAGGAGATCTCACAACACTTTAGGCTTTTGATCAGGTGCCCAAAAACCAACAATAAACTTTTGAAGGGAGTTAATAAACCCTTTTAGAGTAGGTTGAGAGAGGTGATAATGTCTTCTCTTTTCTCTATACAATAGAGAAGACTTGAGTGGATTCTATTGTCAAAGCTCCTTATGAAATGTTGAGAAGTTCAGAAATCCTGGATCCTTGCTCAGGGTGTAGGTCTTCAGCCTTGCCTTGAAAGAGATCCATGAACTTGTAGACTGATTCAGAGTTGTCGTCCTTGAATTTTCCTGGAAGAGAAGTTAAAGAAGACTCTTGATATTGATGGTTGTTCTTCTTCAGTCTTCAGTAAGAACAAGGAAAAACATAATGTTTTCTATCACAGAGAAAGAGTTTTGTATGTTGTTGTTCTATTTGTCTGAATACTGCACTCTTTCTATTGAATCAGATCTTTGTATTCTCAGTACTGTCTGGTCTGTGTATGCATGGATTGATTGCCGTATGAAAAGAGAAAATCTCTTTTATATTCTGCTGTCAAAATTCTCCTTTAAAATTTTAATTCCAATCATTAAATGCTGACTGATCTGGAGGATGAAACGACTGGAATATTTGACATAAATGAGTTTCCCCAACTATCCCAATAAAATAAGCAAGTAATTAACCCTGATGAAGACCATAATTAATGCTACTAATAACAGCTATATTCTGGAGAATATGAACATTAATTACTCAGAGAATTACTGCTAAATGATATAATAAATAAGGAAAGAAATAAGGAAAACATCTAAGTCTGGCTCAGGACAGAATTCATCGACCTCTGAACAGAATTCGTCAACTGGAGTTCTAAGATCGTTGACCTGAGAATTCCTGTTCGTCGACTTGAGCTCAGCGAACACCATTCTGAAAATAACTTGCCAATTCTGTGCTCTAAGTTCGTCGAGCTGAGAATCTCTCTGAATGAAGAGATCTTCAACCTGAACTCGAATATCATCGAGCTCAACTCAGATAAGGATTTCTGAGTTCGTCGATCTGAGATTGACGATCGTAGAGCTGAGTTCGAAGAATCTCGAACTAATAATTTGAACTTTGAATTCTGCTAAGTCTGAGTCTACTGAAGTCCTCGGCTGGCTGGTCCACGAAGGTTGAACCTAAATACTAGCCTAAACTCTAGGACTAATAGACTTGACCCTGGCTATACAATGTGGGTAAAACTCATCCTAATTAGTGAACCTAGCCCAAATCCAAACTAGGGATCCAACAAACCATAAAATGATTACTTCCTCTTCGCTGATCGATCCTTTTTATTAGGCGCCATCCAACAGCTCTTTAGACTAGTGGGCACACCATTAATGGTTGCTTTACAACTTTCCTTTTACAGAACAAGTCATGCAGCTGGATGTTAGCGTCGTTTGTCATGTACTGTAAACATCCCGTAAGGAATTAAAATTATGTTGACTTATTGACTTTGTTAATGTCACCACTTGTGGACTTAGCCAAATTTTAAGAATCAGCTCAGGCGTTGAGTGGCTTTGAGTGAAATGACTTCACTCAATGATTCTGGACTTAGTCACACAGCTGTTTCTTAGGTGTTGAGTCGCATTGAGTGAATGGCCTTCACTCAACGCTTTTAGACTTGTCCTAACTTCTACAACTAGGCATTGAATGAATGGCCTTCACTCAACACTTTTTGTTTTAGCCATTTCTCTGAAACTTTCCATCTTGCTGAGGCATTGAGTGAACTGGCTTCAATCAACACTTTCTGCCTCTGCCTCATCTTTTGACTTGGCATTGAGTGGTCTAGCTTCACTCAACACTTTTGGACTTAGTTAAATTCTATCCTCATCTTAGGCATTGATTGCTTGAGCTTGTCTTAGCGCTATCTGTTATCTGGCGTTGAGTGAACCAGCAAGTCATTGACTGAACTTGCTTCACTCAACGCTTCTGGACTTGGCTGGTTTTTCTTTGACAGGAACTTCAGTGCTTTGAATGAGGCATCTTTACTTGACCAATTTGATGCCTGGCATTGAGTGAGTTGGCATCACTCAACGCCTGTGGACTTAGCCACTTCTGTCTTTCATTTTTGAGGCTTTGACAGAACCTGGTGTATTCAGCTCCTTTTGTGTTATGGCGTTGAGTGAACTGTCTTCACTCAATGCTTGTTGACTTAGGCACTTTTCTGTCTATCCAGCCCCCAACTTTCTGTCCACCTGTCCAATCAATGTGAGAAAGACTAACCTGCATGCATGAACTTACACACACATTGACTTGTTTGACTTCTTCAAATCAAGGACATTGGGATCTATGGACCCAACAATCTCACCATATTTGAAGATGTCAAATCCATTGATCAAATTACTTAGTCAATGATATACACACCATATAGATAGCAATAACATATCATTATCAATTAGAGGAAGGTTACCTACTCCCATTATTTTGTTGCATTTTCTATCTCCATAACTTTCTCAACCTGTCTTTCTACCATATTTGAGCTTGATCAATCCTTTGACCTCTGGCCTTGATGCCTCTTTGATCAATCCTTTCTATCCCCCTTTCTGACTGCTTCATTTAGTCTGGGAGGTGCTTGAATGCTTTTATGTTCTCCACCTAGATGATTGTAGATGACCAGCTGATGTAGCTGCTAACTTCCTCACTTTATGAGGCCATAACTACCCCTGTAGTTGCTGGACTTGCTCCCCCTCAACATGAGCATCTTCTATCACCATATTCTGATAAACACTATGGTCTCCACAATATCCATATCACTTGAAGTCTTCACAGCTTACAAGAAGAACAAATCCTGCAAAAGAAATACTATAGGGAGTGAATGAAGCTACACCAGGTTCAACACGCCCAATTAAAACTTGAAGGTGCTGAACTTTGTTTCATCTAGTGGCTTAGTAAAGATTTCAGCCACTTGATTGTTTGTGGGGACAAACTCGAGGCACAACATATGCATGTAACATATGTAGCAAAACAGGGGGAGTATTAACTATAATGATAGAACAGTTGAAGCAAAGTTAAGCACCTGCCTATATGGTGAGCAACATGTGCATCAATAAAATATACTATAATGATAGAACAGATTAGGGCTAAGCATATTATTCGAAACTCGAAAGTCGCTCGAAAATCGTTCGAAATTTGAGCCGAACCGGAATCGGTTAAAATTGATTCGACTCTATTTGAGTCGATTCAATTTGACTCAAATATGATTTCGAGTCGATTTTGAGTCAACTCTGAATCGCTCGAAATATGATTCGAATCAACTCAAATTAATTTAAAAAATTATGTATTTATTAATATATTCTTATTTTAAGATTAAAAATAACAAAATTTAAACCTAAATATAAAGAACGAAGGTTTTAGGTGTTTCACTTGCTAAATTTATAGGTTGCCTAATTTAATTTTGAGCAAACTAGGAATAAAACAAAAAATTGCTCAATTTTGAGCCGACATGATTCGATTTCGAGCCAACCCGATTCGATTTTGAGCTGACTCGATTCGATTTCGAGCCGACTCGAAATCGATTCATTTTGAGTCGAGCCGACTTGTATCAAAATTAATTTCGATTTCGAGTCGAAAATTTCGATTTCAAGCCGAGCCAAAATCACTCGAACTCGACTCGATATCAACCCTAGAATAGATCTAGGAAGATTACCATATTCCCTGCCTGTATGGTGAGCATCGCCAACTCCCCCTGAATTGATGTAAGGTATGTGATACCACTTGAAGACATTGATTATCTTCATCTCATTACCCTATCTGGGGACATCATTTCTCCCCATGCATTTGTTGCAGGACATTGATCATTTTCTTTTCACTTTGATGCACTTGATTACTGTTGGAGTTAGTGACCGGGTGGTCTGGCGGCTCATCTTTGCAGATTGAAGACCGCGCGGTCTGGCGGTTTCCCTTCAGCGGTTTAGTTGTTGGGTTGTTGTTGTCTGTAGTCCAAGCGGTCTAGTGGTCTTCCATGGCGGCTTCTCTCTCTGGTTGTAGCCGAGAGGATAGCCCTTCTCATCTAACCACGCGGCTTGTGCGGATTGTTTTTTGAATAGGCCGCTTAGTCCTTTAAATTTTTAGTCCCACATATCTAATTTGTATTCTCTCTTCTCTCCTCCATTATATAAAAGGGAGGTCATACCTTTCTAATAGATACCTTTTTCAGATAATAAAATTTCTGTTATACCACTTCTGGTTTGTTCTTGTTCGTTTCTTACATGGTATCAGAGGACTCCATCTACTCCTCCAGATTCTGTGTGCCTTTTCTGACCGCGTGACCTGTCCGCACGGCTTGCTTCTTCTTCTCACAGCTTTTTTCTTCCTCCTGCTTGCGCCCTGTTCGTGCGACTTCTTTCTCTCCTTGTTGTTTACCTTTCTGTGAGAGATCTCTTTGGTTCTTTTTTCTTCTTGCCGTGGCCTGTGCTTAGTCGCCGCGACCACTTCTTTAGTCGTCACGACCTGTCGTTGCGACCTGTTAGCCTTGTTTGCCTTGTTTTCCTTCCCACGAACTCTTCTCCTTCTTCTTCTGTTCGAGTGGTCTGCTTTCTAGCCGCTCAACTTATTTCCCCCTGCTTTGTTATGAGGCTTGGTCGTGGCTTTTCTGGCTACTGGTGTCTATCATCGTGACCTCCGCAGATCTCTTTCTCCTAACCAATGTTATTTCTGCCTATTCGCGCGGCTTGTGTCCAAACAACACGATTTGCTTCCTAACCGCGCGGCTTCCTGTTGTTTTCTCCTATGGCTCTTTCTGATGCTTCTACTGCCACCACTCCTGTCGCCAATCCGGCTCCGCCTCTTCCTCCTATTCCTTCTGGGAACCTTGTCACCGTTTCCAAACTTGTCGGCTCCAACTACCCGGATTGGAGCGTCTCCTTCACCTTTCTCATTCGCTCGCAACGCAAATGCCACCATCTTTTTGATGACCCTCCTCCCACCACTTCACCTCTCTTTGATGACTGGGATGCGAGTGACGCGTTTGTGCGTACTTAGCTCGCTAACAGCCTCTCCGATGAATGCCTTCCCGTCATCCGTCATGATGAGATGATCAAGGCCGTCTAGCTTCATCTTGCTGCTCTGTACTTAAAAGGGGCACAGACGTCCCACATCTATATATTGTATGCAGACCTCTTTGCTCATCCTACCTTGTCTCATACTACTGCCTACCAACAGGTTGAAGGTCTCGGGGCTGAGATTCTTCAGAATCGCCCCTTTTTGTGGATTTGGCTCAACAACACATGCACTTCCAGGAGCTTCTTGTTGTGTGCTACCTTCTCCAGCTTCCTAATACTTATGATATGATCCGCCAACAAATTCTGGGTGAGGTGGAATCTCCTACCATAGATGCCACCGCTGCCCGCATCGCCGCTATCACCTCCCTCCTTCAGCGCCCGCTTCTGTCCGCTCCTTCTCCGCCGGACAACTATGCTCACTAAACTCAGCGGAGTGTCTCTGGTAGCCATAGTCACCAGTCTAGAGGATGTGCTCCTTCCCGCTACCTTTGCTCTCACTATGGCCGCACCGGCCACACGGTGGATCGCTGCTTGATGAAGCATCCCCATCTTCGCCCCTCAGGTGACTCTTCCTCCTCTTCTTCCAAGCCGTCTGCCTCTGTGTTCATATCATCAGGTAGTGCCCACGTGGTGACTCAAGCTAAATGGCTTATCGACTCTGGTGCGACTAATCACATGACGGGCAATCCTCAGTGCTTATCTCTCCTCGAACAACATGATCGGTTGCCTCCTATCCTCGTTGCAGACGGTTCTCCCTCCCCGGTTCATGGGTCGGAAGTGGTTCATGTTACTTCGTCTCTTCGCCTAGCGAACACTCTCTATGTACCAAAATTTTCGTGCAACTTTTTGTCAGTTACCTCTTTATGCAAGCAGCTTTAGTGCTCTGTGACGTTTACTCCGACTTCTTGTTATTTTCAGGATCTGAGCTCCCAACGGACGATTGCTACTATGACTGAGAGCGGCGGCCTCTACTTCCTCGACAAAGTTTCTGCCTTGTCCGTCTTCTCTTCTTCTTGTACGGATCATCTCCAGTGGCATCTCCGCCTTAGTCATCCTCCTCCATGAATTTTATATCAGCTTATGCCCCACCTCCCTCCTTCTAGTACTCCTCTCAACTGCGACGCTTGTCAGCTTGGCAAGCACCACCGATTCCTCCTTCCCGCCGAAGCAAGGTCGGGGCTCTCCCTGTCCGTTTGATCTAGTCCACTCCGATATCTGGGGACTTGCTCCTACCCTCACCATTGTTTGGGGTAGTTCTTATTTTGTCACTTTTAATGATGATTTTTCTAGATGTACTTGGGTGTATCTCTTACGAGATCGCTCTGAACATTTGAATGTATGGATCTCTTTTTATCAGTTAATTAAAACTCAGTTTGATATTTGTATTAAAACTTTTCGCTCAGACAATGCTAAAGAATATCTGAGTCATGCGTTTACCACTTTCTGTGTGCAACATGACATTATTCATCAGACTAGTTGTGTTTATACCTCCCAGCAAAATGGGGTGGAGGAATGCAAAAACCATCATCTCCTCGATGTCGCTCGTACCTTGATGACCCAGATGCATGTTCCTTGCTCCTATTGGGGAAATGATGTTCTCCTTGCCTGCTACCTCATCAATCGTATTCCCTCCACGGTTCTCCATGGGAAAACCCCATTCTCCATTCTGTATCTGGGCAAGGAGCCTTTTCCTCTCCCTCTCCGAATCTTTGGTGCACTGCCTTTGTGTTTGCCCCATCTGACACCCGTGATAAGATCTCCCCTCGCTCCACCAAATGTATCTTTCTGGGGTACTCCACCACTTAGAAAGGCTATTGTTGCTTTGACCCCGTTCTTTGTAAGCAGTTCGTATCTGCTAACGTCACCTTCTTCGAGAATGCCTCCTACTTCTTGGATGACTCCTCTCCTCTCCCCCCAGCTTCTGATACTCCATTTTCCCTTTGTTCCCTCGTCTTCCACTGAGATCTCAACCCCTACACGTCTCTGTCCACTCCTCTCCCTCCGCCTCTCTCTCCCTCTTCTCTGCCACCATCTCCCTCATCTCCGACACCGTCTCTCTCTACTCTCGAGCCTGCTCTCTTTGCCGCGGATGCTCCGGATGCCAAGCGACCCGCCGATCTGGATCTTCCTATAGCTCTTCGCAAAGGTGTGCAAACGTGTACTCTACACCCCCTTACTGTTGTGGTTTCATATGATCGCCTTACCTTTTCTCGCAGGGCCTTTGCACTGGCTATCACTATCGCTGACACCCCCTGTTCCTACCAGGAGGCTCTTGTTATTCCTCACTGGAAGATGGCCATGGATTAGGAAATGGAGACCCTAACTGAGTGGGGTACCTGGACTCTTGTTCCTCCTCCCTTCGGTACTGATGTTGTTGACTGTCGCTTGGTATTTGTGGTTAGATTTGGCCCGAATGGCACCGTGGATCGTTATAAGTCCCGCATTGTTGCTAAGGGCTTTACTCAAACCTATGGGGTAGGGTTTATTACTTTGACACCTTCTCTCCCGTGGCTCGTCTCAGCACTATCCGGGTCCTACTCTCTGTGGTTGTTAATAGAGATTGGCCGATTTCCCAGCTGGATGTCAAAAATGCCTTCCTTTATGGTGATCTTCAGGAGGCCGTCTACAAGGAGCAACCTCCTGGGTATGTTGCTCAGGGGGAGACACGAGTATGCCGGCTGAAGAAGGCAATCTACGGCCTCAAGAAGAGCCCTCGAGCTTGGTTTGACAAGTTTTGCGGCATCGTGGAGGCCGTTGGTTTTGCACGAAGCTCTGTCGATCACTCGTTATTCATTCACAAAACTTCCTTAGGACTGGTGGTTCTTGCTGTATACGTTGATGATATTTTTCTCACTAGCGATGACCAGGAAGGGGTAGCCTTGACAAAGCGGCATCTTCATCAACATCTGGTCACGAAAGATATGGGCTCTCTGAAGTACTTTCTGGGGATCGAAATCTCTCGGAAGACCAACTCCTTAGTCCTCTGCCAATGTAAGTATGCTCTTGATCTATTAAAAGAGGCAGGATTGACTGGAGCCAAACCTGCCCAATGCCCTATGGAAACTGGAGAAGACAAAACCTGGTCAGATGATTCGCCTCCTCTTTCAGATACTACGCTATACAGGTGTCTGGTTGGCAAGCTCATATATCTTATAGTGACCATGCTCAACATTTCCTATGATGCAGGCAAGGTGAGTCAATTCATGCAAGTTCCTAGGGAGTGCCATCTACAGTATGCCTTGCGGATCTTAGAGTGTGTCAAAGAAGCGCCTGGGAAAGGATTACTCTTTCAGAAGAATCGTCATCTTAGAGTTGAAGCATACTCAAATGCGAGTTATGCTGATGAAAAAGGGGATGGCAAGTAAACCTCGGGTTTTTGCACCTTTGTTGGGGGAAATCTAGTGAGCTGGAAGAGCAAGAAGCAGTCTGTTATTTCCAGGTCCAGTGTAGAAGCAGAGTATCGTAGTATGACATCGACCACTTGTGAGTTAAAGTGGTTACGGGCACTGATGATGGATTTAGGGATGTAACATCCCATTTCCTACTAGACCCCTAAACTTAGATTAGGGCAGGACATGTGGTGGATGAGTGAGGTTAGGCTAGGTTTGACCCATGGAGTTAGGGTGGATTTACATAGGGCCCACTATAGGATCGAGTCAAATCAGGTCAAACTAGCCCAAAATGGAATCATATGTACACATTGGCCTCACTACTATACCCCAAGCCCTAAAAGCAATCTAAGTGAAGCAAAAGTCATGTCATTGGGTCAACCATTGACCCAAGTTGACCCAAGTCAACCATAACCCTAATTTGGTCAAATCCACACAAATAGGCCCAATTAGGCCAAGTGGGGCATCACCATGGCCCAACCCATGTTCGGTGATGCCATAGGGCTCATAATCATCAAGTGGAGTCAGCCCACTCATCAAGTTGACCAAGTCAACCATAAAAGTCAACTTGGTCAACCTTAGGCCTATTTAAGTAAATTTGAAGACCAAGTTCATTCCTAATGGACTAAGGCCTTGAGTCATGGCCCAACCCTTGTTAGGTGATGACATGTGGTTCATGACCATCAGGTGGGGCCAGCCCACTCCTCAAGTTGACCAAGTCAACCCTAAAAGTCAACCTGGTCAATATAAGGCCTTAAGAGAGAAAATCAGAGTCAAGCTCATTTCTAATGGGCTAAGCCCATGAACCAAGGCCTATGACCAGCCTTAATGGATAATGACAGCCCCTACCCCCCTGAAATTGGAGAGAGATTGCATGCAAGGGGGTAGTTTTGGAAATTTGGGGAAAAAAGAGGAGAGAAAAGAGAGGGAAAATGGGGATGAAGGCCATGTGGCCCTCCTCCTCTCTTCCCAAGCACACATCTGAACACACACATCAATTATCAGCCTTTCCAACCCAATTTCATGCCACTTGGAGCCAAGGAGGAGAAACCAAAGCTCATGGCCGAAATCCCCATCATGGAATCTCATTATACAGCACATATCAGCCAAAACCAACCCTCCCATTAGCTTCAAAAGGTCCAAAGGAGTGGAATTCGATACCTAGATCGAAGCTTTTGGTGGAGAATCGGGTTCGGGAGTAAGCTCGCCAGAGAGGAGAAATTCCATGGCCAACCACCGCCACCGCCGCCGTCGGACTCCGATCAAGGTCTGTTTCGCCGCCTCTCTACCCATACTAGCTTTCTAGATCCTCTAGGAGAGACACCGGGCTCAATTGAGCTCGATCCAATGTGAGCATTTCATTAATTTTCGGATTTTTAATGAAGCTCAAGTTCGCCGGAAACCGCCGCCTCCGGCGGCCAAGTCGCCACCAAACGCATGCCCTCACCTCAACGAAGGTGGTGGTGGTGGTGGCCGGCCAGGGAGGTGGCTGGATGGCCGGGAAACATCGGATCAAGGTGCTACAAGAGGGATCAATCCGAGCCTTCGGCTTGATGGTGGAGATGAATGGATGCGGTCCATTTCATGTGTGTTAAACTATAGCTTATTTAATTTTTGTCACATTAATTTCTGTACATTACGGGCAAATTTTAGGCCTCTTAGAGGCCGATTAAGAAAATATGTTAAACAAATAAAATGTAGCCCTAGTTCTTACCTTTAAAATGACACCCTAAAGTTGTAATTTCAAGCACTATAAATCCATGTAGTGATGTTATACTAAGACTGGTCCTAGGCATAGAAAGAAATTCAAATGCATGCTCAGGCCAAAAAATATATCCACATGACCTAAAATTTTGGTCAGATGCTTGTTAGGGTCATACTTAGACCTTGTGAAAATATGGAAATTTTTTGAAGAAATTTTCCTATAGTTTTTGTCATAATACACAAATTTAAATTAATGAAATATTTTGAGTAATATGACTCTAAATGGCCCCAAATTTTGGTGTTAGGTCCTTGGGGAAATAATATGTGTATGGTAAATTTTTAGCACATTTGGACCACTGCATGTTGGGTTAATCCACTTGCATGTGTTGGTTATATATAGCTTTGGGGTGCAAATAGCAATTTTTGAAATATTGCATATTCAGCCTACTTGATACATTCAAAAATCATGTAACTTATTCCAGAGGCTCATTAGAATAAAGCTTACCCCTCATAGATATTTTGGGATTTTTGGAAGCAAGAATCCTATTATTTGGATTTTTTGAAAGATAGGCCATTTAAGGATATAAATTTTAAAATAGGGTTATTCAAGAATAAAAATTCTAAAATCTTGCCTACAAATTAAGGGAGTCATATGTAATCCTTGGAAAAATTTATGGCGCTAATTAGTTGATTTTATAATGATAGTATGTACTTTTGACCATTTTGCCCTTTTGAGAAATCATTTATTTATTAAGAAAATATACATCAGAAAATGTTGGAAAAAATTTTTAGTGCTGTAAAAATGGATGCTTAGCCTTGTATAATTATCTCAGAATTTTTGGATGCCATAACAATTTTTAAACTAGCATAATGGCATTTTGGTAAATTAGTAAGAATTGAATTTGGTTGGTCACTATATTATAGATTTTGATGGGACTCTGCCATTGGCCTTAAATTATTGATATTTATGCTCTGTAATTTTCCTAGAATTTTGGATAATGTATTCCTTATACTTCATTTGGAAAATGGCAATTATGTGAGTTTTGTATTAATCAAGGAAAAAATAGAAATATTCAAAGGAAAATTATGAATTTTGATAGACAGCAATATTTTACCATGATACAACTCAGGAGGAATTCCTTAGGTCAGTGGATTATAATTTGTATTACTTCATGTATTAAATGACCTAGGGAATTAATTAAATGATTTAATTAGAGGCTTTAATGACATAAGAAAATTATGTAAATCAATATGCTCACTTCATTAGTCCATACCATCCGAGGATAAATCATTTGGGGCGGGTGGCCCAAGGAGTTGGAAGCTCCGTTTCGGGGTTGTATTAGGTCATGGGTTGCGCGTAGTGTAAATAGATTATACTATAAGGACCACCGGGGGATAGATTGACGGATGAGCAAGAGATTACATTTGGAGAATAACGTTGGTGGGTAGTGTTGTCTTAGTGACAAGAGTAAAAGTGTTAGCCCTTAGATAGCAACTGGAATGGAGGCTGGCGGAAGACCGTCGCCCTTCTGAGAACATCTTAAGTCATTAGGATCACTCAAGAGTAATAATAAGAGCAAAGTAAGGATAAAGGGGTAAACATCAATAAAATTAAATATCCTTGCAAAAGGGAACTTTGGGCGTAATCCCATCGCAGTTCCTAGTGCCCCCTAGAGCCCTTCACCGGGTATACCTTGGGCAGTCCTGGGATTAACCTTAAATCACTAAGTATAATAACCCATAGACAAGAGTAGTCTAATAGGTTAAGACATTGTGGTTCATTCTCACCCGTGTAGGGTTGGAGGGATATACGTTGCAGGCTCACCCATGTAGGGTTGAGGGATTTCTGTTATATGCTCACTCGTGTAGGGTTGGAGGGATTCAGGACAGGTTGGTCCTGCGATCTGAAGGCTTGAGTTGTAATACTTGCATGTGCATAAACATACTAGTGGCGGGTCATGCGGTACTGGGCCAATCATCACATCGATGGCAGTTCTGTGACTCAGGCGGGTGTGTGGGTTTGAGGGGCCAGTAGGTTGTTTATACTGTGGTCTGGTGGACAATCCCCAGAAACACACACCCGACCAAACAAGACTTACAGGTAGTGAGTAATTAGTACGCAAGACTCTACAGTGCACTTGGGATGTGTACAGAGGTGTATGGGAGGTCTAGGTTTGGTAGTGTGCATACCTTCCTAGGAGTGGAGACGCCCGCTCCACTTCTACCATAGCCACAATGGTGGTACCAGAGAGTGATGCTAGCTCCAAAAATCGGGAACTAAAGGTCTGTGATCACAGAGTCATTGCGTGTGAGTTGCACTTGCATGATGCATAATAACCCGCATACATTCATTCATATTAGGTCATATGCTTCATGGATCCTTATCATATAAATTAGTATGGGATCTTTTATATGATAAGTTAAATTTTGAAACTCTAACTTATATGTTTGTATGGGCACTCATATAAGTTAGGATACTTCTGTGATGGTAGATTAGAAGTAGAATTTTATGCTTATTTTACTTACTACTGATTTATAATTTATTTACTGCACTTGTACCTCTTACATAGAACTGCTAGAATAGAACTACTATTACTCCTCATATACTTATTAGTATAGTGCCACTATCACCTGTTTATACTTGCCACTCCTTGTTGTCCTCCGCTTCGTCCTCCCACACGGTGCCTAGGAGTTGCGGGGCGAGGTGCAGAGGAAACGACTTAGTCTTTTGACTAATGGTCGGTGACCAAACTAATTTTAGGTGCTCGAGGAGATGGAGTACCAGCACGACCAGCAGGACAAGGTGACAGGACGTGAGGAGCCGGTTCGACTACCACCTACTAGTACTACTGCAGAGTTACCTCAGGTGGGATGAGTTAGTGATGATAGTTATCTTCCACTGTTAGATTTTTTAGAGAGAGAGATTTATATATGATGTACTGAGCATAAGCCCTTTTCGTTTCTGCACTCATTGTGGACTGATGTATTTCTTTTCAGACTTATATATGCTCTGTGACTGTGGTCTATTGCACTTTACTCTGACTATGTGCTTTTGTTTCTCATATTGGCCTATTGGTTTATGATCGTGCTAGCCAGCAGAATCGTTGTTTTGCGGTGTCGACTAACCCGTGTGTTAGTGTCACCGTAAGGCGGCGGTTCTGGGTATAAGATCCGGGAGAGCTCCCGAATTGGGGAGTCGGATCTTACAGGAGAGGTCTACAACTATCCTCTACCTATATTCTGGGATAACAAGTCTGTCATATACATCTCCAAAAATCCTGTCTTTCATGAAAGAACCAAGCATATTGAGGTTGACTGTCATTTCAGTCGTGAAGAGATTTTGAAAGAACAAAATTGCACTCCCTTCGTACTTTTTGATAAAGAGTTGGTTGATATCTTCACCAAGCCAGTATCCGTCTCGTTTCTTCATATTTGCGACAAGCTGGGCATGATCGATATATATGCTCCAGCTTGAGAAGGAGTGTTGGAGTTAGTGACCGGGCGGTCTGGCGGCTTGTCTTGGTGGATTGAAGACCGCGCGGATGGGCGGTTTCCCTTCAGCGGTTTGGTTACTGGGTTGTTACTGTCTGGAGTCCAAGCGGTCTAGCGGTCTCCCATGACGGCTTCTCTCTCTCTGGTGGTAGCCGAGCGGTTAGCCCTTCTCATCTAACCACGCGGCTTGTGCAATTTGTTTTTTGTATAGGCCGCTTAGTCCTGTAAATTTTTAGTCCCACATCTCTAATTTGTATTCTCTCTTCTCTCCTCCATTCTATAAAAGGGAGGTCATACCTTTGTAATAGATACCTTTTTTAGATAATAAAATTTCTGTTATACCACTTCCGGTTTATTCTTGTTCGTTTCTTACAATTACCTGATCAACTTCTGATGCTACTTGATCAATCTCTTCTCTCCCCCTTTTTGACTTCTGAATAGTTAGGGAGGAGCTAGTCTGCCTTGATTGTCTTCTCCCCCTATCTGATTACATATAATACCACCAGGGCAATTGCCAGCTTCCTCTCTTCTTGAGGCTGAATTTGTTCCTGCAGCTGCTGGACTTGCTCCCCCTCAATAAGAACATCTTCTATTATCATATTTTTGAAAGACAATTTTTACTCCATTTCCACTTTAGGTCTTCATCACATGCAAGAAGAACAAATCATGCACAAAAAATATCCTAGGGAGAACTGAAGCTAGGCTAAGTTCAACATACACAACTCAAACTTTAAGGTGTTGAACTTTGCTTCATCTAGTGGCTTAGTAAAGATTTCATCCACTTGCTTGTCTGTGGGGATAAACTCGAGGCTGATATCTTTTTTTTCACATGCTCCCTAATAAAGTGATACCTAATTTCTATGTGCTTAGTCCTGCTATGTGAGATAGGATTCCTGGCAATAGAAATAACACTAGTAGAGTCACAAAATAGAGGAGTTCTACTTATCTAGAGGTTGTAATCCTAGAGCTGATGTTAGATCCAAAGTAACTAAGCACAACAGCTACCTAATGATATGTACTCTGACTCTGCAATTGAGATTGCCATACTAGTTTGCTTCTTGCTGCTCCATGATACTAGTCTCCCACCTAAGAACTGACAAGATCCTGAAGTGCTTTTCTTGTCTTATTTGTAGCCTGCAAAATCTGCATCTGAATATCCTGTTAGTTCAAAATCCATATTTCTAGGGTACCAAAGGCCAAGATCTGGTGTGCCCTTAACATACCTTAAATTTCTCTTTGCAACAGAGTAATGGAATTCTTTAGGGAAGGCATGATACCTATTATAAACACATGTAACATACATGATGTCAATCCTACTAGTAGTAAAATATAGAAGGGAGCCAATTATCCCTCTATACAAAGTCTCAACATCAGGTTTACCTACCTTATCTTTGTCTACATGCATACTTAATCCCATGGGAGTTTTTATGGTGGAGGCATTCTCCATACCATATTTCTTAATCAACTCCAGAGTGAACTTTGACTGGGATATGGACAAGTCATCATCAGTCTATCTAACTTGGAGTCCCAAGAAGAACTTGAGCTCACCCATTCTACTCATCTCAAACTTCCCTTATATAAGTTTAGCAAACTTCCTACAAAGATTGTCATCAGTAGATCCAAAGATAATGTCATCAACATATATCTGGACTAGGATGATCTTGCCCTTAGATTCCCTTAGTAATAGGTTCTGGTCTATTTTACCCCTTGAGAATTTATTCTTAATGAATAAGCTAGACAAAGTCTAATACCATGTTGTAGGGGTTTGCTTCAACCTATATTGAGCTTTCCTAAGTCTATTAACAAAATAGGGAGAGTTAGAGTGAACAAAACCTGGAGTCTGTTCTATATAGACTTCCTTTTTTAAGTCACCATTCTAGAAGGCTGGCTTCACATCCATTTGGTAGACTTTGAATCCTTGGTAGGTAACAAATATAAGGAAGAGTCTTAATGCTTCCAATCTGGCTACTGGGGAAAATATGTAAGACCCCATTTTTTCATTTCTAAAACCCAGGGGTCTTATGCCAAGAATCGCCATTTTGCAGTGACACCGACACTCGGTAAGGTTGCCACTACACAATGCCGATCCCGCAGGCCTTTTACGATCACTAAAGAGAAAGAAGCTTAAACCAGTTCAGATAAAGCTAAGTCCACAATCACATATAATATAAAATATGAGTAATCATATCAATTCCACATGACAACAGAAGTACTGAGGAAAAAAATTACAATGAAATACAAACGGGCTCAAGCGCGGTACATCAATCCTCGCTACAAACTCTCGCAGAAGCTAAGTAAACTAAACACTCACGAAACTAGTAGCCGGTGCTCCTGTGCTAGACTGACCCACCTCCATGTGCATTGTACTCCATTGGTGTTGTATCTCCTGCTGCTGCTCCTTATCTCCCATCTAGAGCCCCTAGAATGTTGTGGTCCGAAAACTGTTAGTCAAAAATACTAAGTCCTATCATCCCCTACCCCTCCCCCATGTCTCCTAGGCACCGAGCGGGGAGGAGGAAAGGGAAGCTATGAAGGTGGAGAATAAATAAAGCAGGTGATGGTGGAACTATTCTAGCCATTATTTATAATGTATATACAACTAAGGAAGAAAGGTACACGCTAGCAGTTCTATAATAGCAAGCAGTAAGGTAAATAAGTAGAGTAAAGCAGCATATGTAAAGAAAGACATACTAAGAAGTAGGTAACCTTAACTTATAAGAATGCCCATACAAACTTATAAGTTAAGGGGTATTCTACAAGGCTCTCATCGTATAAAAAGTATTATACCAATTTATGCATTGGGGTGTCAGTTGTATGTAAGTATGAGTGCAGTGATATGTTTTACCATAATTCATGCAAATGCAAAAAACACACACAACTCTATGAACACAGACCTTTAGTTCCTTCCTTTTGGGTAGCTAGCTTCACTCCCATGAACCTCTGTAATGGCAAACAGAGACAGTGGGTCGGACCCCCACTCATAGACGGGTATCCACACTACCAGGCCTAGCCCTTACCTATGTCTTTGGAAGGACATAACCCAGAGTCACCACGTACTAATGTTGGCCATATCCACCACACTTCCTTTGGCTAAGTGTAAACCACACCCGCCGAGTCAGCGTATCGACATCGGTGTGAACGACAATCCGATACCGAAGATCCATCACCTTTTATCTTATGCACATGCAATAGTAATATATTATCCTACCGATCCATCAGCTCACCGGGATAACCTACTCACCACTAAAACGACCGATCCTACAACTCGTGAGACCCAACCTAACTCACACGATACCAGGAATTGTGAGTGTAAGTGTAATACCAGTTATATTAATTACTCATAGCATTGCTTATTCTTATAGTTTACGTCAACCCTAGACTGCCCAAGGCATTCCCCGTGAAGGGCTCTCGAGGGCACTAGGAACTACGATGGGCTGAATCCCAAAGCTCCCTTTCACAAGTCACTTACTATTATCGGTTAATACCCAATCCTTGATCCCTTTTAATGTTATATTAGATCTAACCCTAGTGTATTTGACCAATCTTCTCCGCGGGAAAGACGATCTTTCATCGATCCAGAGCACCACCTACACTAGTCAACCCATCATTATTCCCAATGATGAACTCCCTAGTACCTGACCTCAACCAATAACCTAATATCCTAACTCTCTATGTTCATTTTACAGTTTTACTATGTGCGGACCATCCTAAGCTATATGATGTAAATGATAGGAGGTTCTCAAAATTTTCATCCAAAATCCTTAAGATAATTAATGAGGGTCTATCATGACATGTTTAACCTAAATCTAGAAATTTATAATTTTCTAATTAAATGTGATATTTAATTAATTTTACCCAAAATTAATCCATAGGTGATTTGAACATAAAGTACTAGATTTACTTAGAGTATGACTATAAAAAATTTATGAACACTGTAGGATAACAAAATATTAGTGAATACTAAATATCATAAACTTTTAAAAAACATTTAACCTCTAAATATTTAATCCAAAATAATTCATATAAATAGGGGTACTGAAGGAAGTGCCAAAAATACTAGTCCAAAAATTTCTCAAAAATTAACAGAGCTATATTATGATCATAAAACTTCATGATAGATTTAACTTCAAGATAACCTAAATACCTAGAGGGGGGTGAATAGGTTCTTATCCTTGTTTCAATCTAAGATAGAATATAACTTCAGTTCTTTAATATAAATCTGAAAACTCTACAGCTAACACATCATATACAATCACAGAATCTATAATTACACAAATCACAGATTGCACACTGATTTATAGTGGTTCCCCAAGGTCTGGGTACATCCACTTTCCCCCTTCTCTTATCCAGCAATATGCTAGATTCAGCCTAACTTCTTTCTTTTTCTCAAGTCCATAAATCTTACAGCTCTGAATCCTGAAGGATTCCTACAACTCAGAATGTATCCACACTCCTACGGCTCAGGCTAATAAGCCCTACCTCAGCCTTGCCACAAGGCCTACACCTCAGAGAACTGATTATCCTACACTCAGGCTCAAACAGCCTTACCACTCAGAGATCTAAATCTCCTACACTCAGGCTCAAACAACCTTACCACTCAGAGATCTAAATCTCCTACACTCAGGCTCAAACATCCTTATAACTCAGAGATCTAAATCTCCTACACTCAGCCTTTATAACACATGCTTACAACTCAGATCTTTGAAAAGATCCTTCAGAATTTGATAAGTATTTTTGATGGTCTCTTACCCTTGTTTAAGAGAAAGGATAAGAGGATTCTTGATCAGCTTCTTGATGAGACTGATGGCTGAAATAAACCTATTCTTAGCTTTCTTCAAAGCTTCTTGAATTTTAACTCAGCAGGGTTGATCTCCTTTGAAGTTGACTGACTGGCAGCTTTCTTCTTGGATTCTAGAAGTATATCTAGATCTTCTTAGTAGATTAGTTCAGGATCTGCTTCTTGAGAGACTTGTGATAGTCTCCTTCTTGACTTCAAAATAGCTGGAGCTCTCTCTCCCCAAATCTTCTGAAGATACTTCTAAATTCTTGATTGAATTCTTCTTAGACAAAATCTGAGTAGATAATCACTTCAGAATGTCTTCTTAGATCTTCTCACGAAGATCTTCTTCTGTGTGACTTGCACTTTCTTGATAAAAGATCAATCTCTCAATAGTTGTGTTAGTTATGTGTGTATCTTTTTTTTGATTTGACACAGTCCGTCTATATATAGGCTTCACCCATGGTAATCGGCTGATCCGGTTTCTAACGAACTCCTGTCAGTATTAATAGCATCAATAAACCTGTTGTAATTCACAGCTGTCAAGTCCTCAAACAGTTCTTAAGCTTTTGTCTCTGTCGGCTAAGTGTCGAGACTGACTGTCATTATGTGTCGAGACAAACTGTCAATATGTGTCGACACAAGTGACTTAAGTGTCGACACAGATTTTGGTGGTGTCGACATAGCTGCCTTGATGTCGACACTGCTTCTTGACACTGCATCTTGAGAATGTGTCGACACAGATTATTTGTGTCGACACAATCACTTCTTCACTCCACAACAATCAACTATGTTGAAACTCTGCGTTGTGTCGACATAAGTCCTGTGTGTCGACAAAGTTGATGTAGACAAAGAATTCTGTGTGTCGACACTGCCTCCAGGTGTCGACACAGTTGATGTCGACTCTGCTTCTGTGTGTCGACACTGCCTCCTGGTGTCAACACAGTTGATTTCGACTAACAATTCTGTGTGTCGACACTGCCTCCAGGTGTCGACACAGTTGATGTCGACTGACTATTCTGTGTGTAGACACAGCCTTTTCCAAGTGTCGACATAAACTTACTAAAGTGTCGACACAGCTTCCTCTGGTGTCGACACATGGACTTAGAAACTTTTCTCTGCATTTTAGTATATTATTAACCTGCACATTTAAACTAAAAATAACATCAAATACACCTTGATGTATATCATTGAGCTAAGAGAAGCTTCTCCAAATCAAGTACACATTTTCCAATGTACCCAACACTTCACTTCCTATGTTTCATGAAATTCCCAAGTCTGTAAACAAGGTAAAAGATTATCCTATAGAAAATTATCATAAGGCACTTATGAAGACACGCCCTTGTAATCTCAATTAAACAACATTTAACAATTTTTCCATGCTTCTATATGCCCTAATATGTTCCTTGACTAAGTATCACAATTTTCCAGCAAGCTATAATATTTGTTTCCTACTTATCCACGTAAGGTGCACTAATTTACTTTGCAAAGGAAGTACTATAAATAAAGCTTCAACCACTCCAAATAAACAACTAGTGCTACCTAATGTCATTTGATTATCTATTCCAGAATTTCAAACCATTCTACCACCAATACATCATATTTTTATCATTAACATAAAAAGGGCAATATGGAAGCTACTACTACAAGGATGACCTACTGATCTCTAAACACCCTAAGATAAATACTAGAGGTTAATAATACTATGAAATTATCCCTACCAAAATATCACCAAGATTCAAGGTCATTTAACCCATAAGATAATTTCTAGTGTTTAAAGTCCTCAATACTTATTAAGTGGTTTATGTGGGGTGCATGTGTCTAAATACCATTATATCCCTTCCTAGGGCATTTCACCGCCCTAAGATCTCATGGACTAATCCCCAAGTTCATCCAAGAACATAACCCCCTATGTCCTTCACAAGCCCCCAAGGTTTAACCTTAGGGTTAGCACTAGGGTCCTAGGGCAAATCCACCTTAATCCACAACATAATCCCTATGAGGGTGTTAAATGTCATGTCAAATCAGTGGCCCAAATTTCAACCTCTGTTGAGGTGGTTTGGCCACTAAAACACAAAAGGGGCACTTTTGACCTAAATGCCCCTTTTAGGGCAAGGCTAGGGTTTGCCTATTTCTAAAACAAATTATCTCTAAAATGGATGAAAATTTATTTAGAGCCTTACGATGACCCCAAGGACCATTAACCAAAATTTGGGAGGTTTTGGAGGTCATTAAGTCCCCTAATTAAATTACCCTAGGTTTATTAAATAATTTCAAAAACTAAATAAAAAGTGTCTCCAAAATTCCCATTTTTGGCATGACCTAGGTATAGGTTATAATGATTCCCTGTCCAAATTTTTGGTCATTTGGACTTGTGGTGAAGTGGGGGGCACACATTTAAATCTCTGGCTAGTCCTAGGTATAGACCTCACCAAAATGAGTGTTGCGGTCAAAGCGCTTACCCAAATTGGTTGTAATAACTTTTAAATTTAAGTAGACTCTTAGATCTACAATTTTTATGTTGACCACTTTCTCTGATTTATCCTATAAGTATTTTAAAAATAATTCCTAATCTGACTAATTTTGTGTGACAGAAAATACAACAAATATTGAATCGCAAATTTTGATCCTGCACATATCTTAAAGCAGGATCCAATGGCTCATGTGTTTCTTCTTCCTCCAACCAACAGGTAGGATTTACCCGACCTGGAGCAGGTTCCATTCGCCATAGCCGGCCACCCGACCACCTCCCTGGCTGGCCACCACCACCACCACCTCCATCGAAGGTGGTGTCCATCGCTGGGCGGCAGCACGACCGCAGTAGGGGCCCGATCTCATTTTTCTCAAAAAAACCATGAAAAATGATCCCTTGATCGGGCTCAATTGAGCCCGATCCTTGTCCCTAATTAGTCCTATGATCTACCCATGGAAGGAGTAGTGGAGGACCTTATTGGTGGTCTGGAGTCGAGCCGATCGTCGGGTTGCAATTTACGGTGGAGGTGTCTCCAGAGTTCTACAACAGTACAATCAAGTGGCTCAAAACCGTCGGGGAAAGGGTGGAAATGACTCCCTGATGCCAAGTGATGCTTTTAAGAGGGCTAAATGGGGGAGAGGAAGGGACTAACTTGGCTCCACCATTAATGTCCTTAAAGTGGATATTTTGGCTATGGTGGGAGGTGTGTGAACCTAGGCTTAACTAGGACAGGAAATGGCTGGAAACTCCTCCTCTCCCCTAGGGAAGTTGAATCTAGCAATTGATCGGGGGACTTGAGGGGCAATAGCTTGAAAGCCATTAATGGCCTTGAAAGCTTGGATTTCCGCCAAGGCTTGGTTCCAATGAATCTAGCCCCTAGGTGTCTTGTTAAAGCTGTTGATATTCTCAGAATTGAAGGGGGAATGAACCCACCATGAAGAGAGGAGTTCTTTGCCTCCCTATGTCATGAATGGCCTTTATTCCCCTCCCTTCTCTCTCCTCCATTAAAGGGGAAAATGGAGCTTTCTCTCTCCTAGATATCAAGGCCAAATTTGATCATCTCTCTAGCCTAATGGCAGCCCATTAACTCATAATATCCATTAAACTAAGGTTAGCCCAATTGGGTTGGGCTTGAGCTTGAGTTCGCCCATTTGAGCTAAGTTTGACCTAACACTAGATTGAGTTGACCTTGGTCAAAATGGCCTTTTGGGTTGCCCCCAATGGGTCCTTGGTGACTCATTAGTCTCCCCTAAAATCTAGGCAGTGTTGGGTAGGGTTGACTTGGCACTTCGAGGTCACTTAACCCTTAGTAAGGGCACTTTGACCACTTTGGGGCTATAGTTGACTTGGGTCAACATAACCTCTTGTGTTGACCCCAATGGGTCCTTGGTGACCCATTGACGTTACTTTATGGTTAGGAGGGCATGGGTGGGGTCCACTTGGCTAAGGAAGGGTCAACTTAACCTTAGTAGGCTAGCTTGACCAACTTAGGGTTAGGGTGGTCTTAGGCCAACTTGGCCACTTGGACTGCCCACCAATGGGTCCTTAGTGACCCTATGGACCTCCCAAGGGTGTTAAGGGTATTCTGGTAGGGTCATGGGGTCAAGTTGGAGCCTTAAATTCAAAACCCTAGGTCTGGTGGTGAGGTTGTGCTATAGGCAGACCAAGGTGATCTTCACCTTGGCCCTTGTTCACCTGACCCTTGAGCTTCTTATTGTTTTGTCATGACCTAGTCATGACAAAACAAAACCTAGTGGTCTAGTTGTTTGAGGGATGTTACAAATCCTAATATATAAAAATAAAAATTTCGTCCCCGAAATTAAAGTAAAGCCTATGGGGTTTCTACGTAAGTAAAAGTATGTAACATCCCTAGGAGTTGAGGGTATACCTGACTCGAAGAGATCCGGGTACTTTTGCTGAATCAAGTCCTGTGGCTCCCATGTGTTCTCCTCCTGCCCAAGGTTTCTCCATAGAACCTTGACTAGTGGAATCTTCTTGCGTCGCAAGACCCGCACTGCCGTATCATCGATCCTGATCGGCTCCATGCTGACTGAACGTTCTGAGGCCACCTGGCCATCTGTAGTGGAAATCATCTGCTCAGGGCATAGTAGAGTCCTCCTAAGTGAAGAGACGTGGAAGACGTTGTGCAATCTTGCCAACTCCGGCTGTATCTCCAGTCTATTAGCCAAGGGGTCGATCCGCTCCAAGATCCTATAAGGCCCCATGTATCTCGGACTGAGCTTCTTCCACCCGCGAACCTGCGAGACTCCATGCATCGGCCGTATATTCAAGAAAACCCGGTCTCCCACCTGGAACTCTACCTGATGATGTCGCGCATATTAATATTTGGTCTGCCTTCTCTGGGCTTCCAACATCCTATCCCGGATCAATCTAACCTGAGCATCAGTGTCCTCCACAAACTCTGAGTCGAGTGCCTTCGTATCCTAATACTGAATCAGAGATAGTGGGGTCCTGCACCTCCGTCCATATAATGCATCGTAAGGGGTCATGCCTATGCTAGACTGATGGCTATTATTGTAAGAGAACTCGATCAGCGGCAACAGTCTCTCCCAGAGCTTGCCACAGTCCAAAATGCATAGGTGTAGAAGATCCTCCAGTATCCGGTTGGTGCTTTCCGTCTGCCCATCTGTCTGCAAGTGGAAAGAAGTACTAAACGTCAACCGAGAACCCAGATAAGTCTGAACCGACCTCCACTCCTTAGATGTAAACCGTCCATCCCGATCTGACACGATCGTCCTGTGCACTCCAAGATAACAAACAAACTGTTTGACGAACCTCCACACTAGAACATTGACCGGAGCATCCTTCACAACTGGAATAAATT
Source organism: Platanthera zijinensis (assembly GCA_039513925.1). NCBI lineage: Eukaryota > Viridiplantae > Streptophyta > Magnoliopsida > Asparagales > Orchidaceae > Platanthera > Platanthera zijinensis. Next base: position 78,775,392 of record CM077081.1, read on the forward strand.
TAGCCACTTTTGTCAGTCTATCGAAAATCACCCAAATTGAACAATTCCCAGCATGAGATCGGGGTAGCACATGTATAAAATCCATGGCAATGTCCACAAACTTCCATTCCGGCACTGGAAGTTGTTGTAGTAACCCAGTCGGGTTCTTGCATTCCTCCTTTACGAGCTGACAAGCCTCGCAATGGGTAACAAAGTATATAATATCCTTCTTCATGCCCGACCAATACATCATCCTCTTCAGGTCTGCTGTCATCTTGGTGATCCCCGGGTGTAATGAGTATCTGATGTAGTGTGCCTCTGTCATGATGTCCTCCTGAATCTAGCCTCTTGCCGGTAAATAGACCCTACCTCTAAAACATAACGGTCCATTTCTCAAGGAGTAATCCCCTATTATTCCTTCCTCCAAGGCCCTGAATATCAGCTCTGCCCTCGCATCCAGCCTCTGCCCATCCCTGGTGCGATCCTGAATGTCATCGGTGGCAACCAACGATGTCAGGTACTTCGAATATAGCTCTGGATCATCCTCTGACACTAAAGATATCAGCATCTCCTCCAACATCTTCACCAACTCCAAGGCCATCAATTGAGGGCGTAATCCTGACGTAGTTGCTCTCCAGCTCAGAGTGTCTGCCACCAAGTTTGCCTTCCAGGGATGGTAGTGCATGGTGTGCTGATAGTCCGACAAAAACTCTACCCAACATCTTTGTCTACTGTTTAGCTCCTTCTGTGTGTCCACATACTTCAAGTTTTTATGGTCCGAGAATATATCGCAGGGAACATTGTATAGATAGTGTCGTAAGATCTTTAGAGCAAAAATAATATCCCCCATCTCCAAGTCGTGTACCAAGTAGTTCTGCTCATGTTTCTTCAACTGATGTAAGGCGTACGCTATCACGTGCCTGTTCTGCATCAGAATGTCACCCATCCCCTGATAGGAAGCATCCATGTACACCTGGAATCCTTATTTCCCTGAAGGAAGGGAAAGTATAGGGGCCGAGGTAAGGCGACCCTTTAGCTCCAGAAAGACAGCCTCGCACCATGGAGTCCAAACAAATAGAGTCTCATTCTTCGTCAGAGATGTGAGAGGGAGAACAATCTGAGAAAATCCCTCCACGAACTTTCGGTAGTATCCGTCAAGCCCTAGGAAACTCCTGACATCCGTTGCCATCTTTAGCGGCGTCCAATCCCGTACTTCCTGAACCTTTGCTAAATCTACTGCCAATCCTGCTCCACTGATAATATGGCCTAAGAAGGCCACCTCCTTCAGCCAAAACTGACACTTGCTGAACTTGGCATATAACTTGTGCTCTCAAAGCTTCTCTAGGGTTAGGGCCAAGTGACGCGCATGTTCCTCCACAGTCCTCGAATAGATGAGGATGTCGTCAATAAAAACGATGACAAAAACATCCAGATATGGCTCGAATACCCGGTTCATTAAACTCGTGAATGCGGATGGTGCATTCGTGAGCCCAAAAGGCATCGCAGTAAACTCATACAACCCGTATCTACTATTTAATGCTTTCTTCGGGATATCCTCCTCCTGAATGCATAGCTGGTAGTAACCTGACCTCAGATCTAGCTTTGAGAACAAATGAGCTCCCTCAAACTAGTCAAACATCACATCAATCCTTGGTAGAGGATACGTGTTTCGAACTGTCAGCCTATTCAAAGCCCGGTAGTCAATGCAAAATCGGAGTGTCCCATCCTTCATCTTGGCGAAGAACACCAGTGCTCCCCAAGGTGAAGTGCTTGGCCGGACAAATCCGTCTTCCACTAGCTCCTACAGCTTGCTTCGAAACTCCACCAACTCCTTCGGGGCCATCCGATAAGGAGCTTTGGATGTTGGATTAGCACCCGACATGAGATGTATCTGGAAATCCTTCTCGCGATGCGGGGGTAGCCCTGACAACTTCTCCGTGAATACGTCAGCAAAATCTCATACCACCGGGATATCAAGAATGGCATCCTTGGCCTCGACCATCTCGAACAGCACTTGGTAGACCTCGTGTTGGGTATTGTCTCCATAATAACCCAGATTTACATGAAGTCACCCTTTGAACTAAGATAAATTAAGTTGTACTTGATATCTGTGTTCTAGTGTATGTTTGCAGATCCTCGGTTCTAAGTGTAGACCAATGTAAGTCTATAGTGGGTCAGGAACACAGGACCACTCAGTGTAATCCCTCACTGGGTGATCCAAAGTGTTGACTCATGTGTAGCCTCTCAATTGGGATACACTTCATATTCAAACTTTGGAGCACAAGATGAAGACAAGTCCAGAAGGAAATCTTACTTGAAGTTCTTGAAAAAAATCTCTAAGTCCATATCTCGAGAAGTTCTCTCAGATTTCTCGAGATGTATGACATAGTTCTCGAGAGGCTCAGACTCTACTTCTCGAGAAGTCAGGACAGTTCAAGAATTTCTCTAATTTGAATTTTTCGAGAGGTTCATAAAGTTCTCGAGAACTACTATAGAAGTTCTCGAGAAGTACTCCTTGGCTCTCGAAAAGTTCTGTTTTCTCTTCAGGAATTGGACTCAAATCAAGTTCTCGAGAACTATTCCATAAGTTCTCGAGAGGTCGATAATGTTCTCGAGAACTACTTGACAAAGTTCTCGAGAAGTATTCATTTCATGTATTTCTTTAGAAGTTGACTCTAAGTAAAGTTCTTGAGAAATGCTATATAAGTTTTCGAGAAGTTTTTGTTCTCGAAAAGTTTTCTGTCAAATTCTCGAAAAGTCGATTTAGCTCTCGAGAACTATAATCCCATGTTCTCGAGACGTCCAAGGCTATTTCAAAGAGGTCAGTGATCGAGATGCAGCCATAGTTTTTGAAAGCTTAGTACATATTTCTCGAGAACTATCTCAACTTCTCAAGAACTAAGTTCATCTTTTTCCAGAAATTTTCTCTAAGTCCAGATCGGCCGGAATTTAACTCAACCCGACAGGATTGGTCCACGTGTCATCATTTATGATAATTCCAACCATTAGAGACATCCTATATAATGTCTTATCACTAAGATATAACCCTAAGAAGGATTAAGAGATTGATCGAGCAATTCCGTACTTTCCTAAATCATTGGTTCGACCGCATTTCTCTCAAGCCCGATGACCTAAAGTCGCCGCCGACGCTCTCATCTTGATCGATCTTCATCTCTTAGACTGTTAGAAGCAAGTTACTTCATCGATCTAAGAAGATCTACTGGTTCAAGAAAAGTTCTGTTCTTCTTTATTCGGTAGATTCAAGAATTTTCTCAGGTCAATCTACAAGGTTTCTTCCAAATCTGAAAAGGGCTGCAACTTCAAGAAGAAGACCTAAAGATATATTTCTTGCAGATCTGAGATATTTTCTGCTTATATTTTTCATATCTCTTGTAAGAATTGTAGGAGATTAATCTCCGAGTGTAGGAGCGTGGTTCTCCGAGTTGTAGGAAGAGTTTATCTTCCGAGTGTAGATCTATTTGGATTGAGTTTGTAGGAACGTGGTTTCGAGGCGTAGGATTGGTTTGTAATCCGAGATAGTGGAGTAGCCGGATCTAGTGATTTGCTAGAACGGTGAGGTAAAGTGGATGTACCCAAGGATGGGGAACCACTATAAATCTTTTGTGTCCTTCTGTGATTGCTTGATTGCGTGTGCTAGATCTCTAAATTTTTATTCCGCAAACAAACGCACAACTCACCTATTCACCCCCCCCCCCCTCTAGGTGATTTAGGTTGACAACTTTCCACTTTCAATTGGTATCAGAGGGAGGTTGATCGTTAAAAGGTTAACACCTTTATCTAATCCTTCCCATGTTGTCTTTTGTAAAGTATCAAGCATGAGTAAGACCAAGGATTTTGCTAAGCTCCCTATATGCACCAAGAATAATTTTCCTATGTGGAAGGAAAGAGTTAAACTGTTCATGGAAGCTGTGGATCCTCGGATCTTCATGATTGTTGAAGAAGGTCCGTATGTTCCTATGATTGCATCCATAATAGATCCAACCAAAATGATCCTACAGAAGTTGATGGATTTGGATAAGGACGAGATTGCACTTGTCTCCCTGGACAAGAAAGCTAAAAATATTATAGCAAGTGCAGTCGATGACTCGATGCTGCAAAATCTGATTCATTGCCAGTTTGCCAAGGAGATGTGGCAATCCCTGGTGACTCTAATGGAAGGCATTGAAGAATTTAGGGATGATCGGAGGTCCCTCCTAAATCATAAGTATGAAGCCTTCATGAAAGGTCACAAGGAAGCCATAACTGATACCTTTGAGAACTTTTTCAAGATAGTCAATGGCCTCAGAGTTTATGGTCGAGTCTTCACCAACGGAGAACTGAATGACAAATTCTTAAGATCCCTGACCAAGGAATGGGATAATAAGGTATGCGCCATTCGGGAGTTCAGAAGGTTAGCCGAGACGGACCCGCAGAATCTGTTCGGAAAGCTTATATCTTACGAGCTTCAAATCAACTCAAGAAAAGCTGAAGAAGAGATGAGCAGGTCTGCTTCCAAGGAGAAGTCTATCGCTCTGAAGGCAGATAGCTCAAAGAAGACAAAGGCTAGACCTCCTGCCCCAGTTCATGAACTTGATGAAGAAGAATCATCTGAGCCAAGCTCATCTGGCTCAGAGCTATCAGATGGAGAGTTCCTTCTACTCTCAAGGCAGTTCAAGAAATTCCTAAACAAAAAAGAAATAATGGAAAGGCAAGGATGCCTCTTATAGAAGTATCACGCAATGATGGTGATCGTCATATAAAAGGCTCAATCAGTCACGACGTGTATGGTTCTAAATCGAACAAACATCATTCGACTGACTTTTTTTGTTTTTGCTGTAATAAGCCAGGTCACGTCATTGCGGATTGCCCCCACAAGAAGAAAAAGGGTGGCAAAAGAGAAGAGAAGAAGTCCAACACCAAAAAGAGGACAGAAAAGAGCCTGCTAGCCAAGAAGGGCAAAACCCTAAGTGACTCTGAATCATCTGAGTCGAGTGCAGAAGAGGAAGAAGCCTACTTTGGGCTAATGGCTCTAACTGATGATGAATAAGTCCCCCGGTTCACTGGGGAGGTAAAATCTCACACTCCTCTTTCAGAATCTGATGATGATAATGAGCAAGAGGGCGATCCCTCTGAGGATGAATCTGAACTCATGGGACAATATAAGGAGTTACTCATAACTTACGAAAAATGTCGCCGAGTCGTGAAAACTCAAGCTAAAGAGATAAAATCTCTACAGGCTATTGAGAGCAGCTTGAGAGAAGAAGTCGCTAAGACTGACTCTCTTCAAGAGAACTTCAATTTTGCTATGGAAGAATACAATCAAGCTCTCAAGCACCTCGACCTTAAAGATAAAATCATCAAAGAGTTGCAAAAACAACTCGAGGCTGAGAAGAAACTTGTTGAAAGTTTCTCTAAGCCTAAGACAGTTCTTCCACTCGTTGCTGAATTCTCAGCTAAGGCCAAGGGTGCTGGTCTAGGCCACCAAGGTGCTCCTAGTAAATCCTCTAAGAGAAACAAGGCCAAGAGAAAGAATAAGAATACCAAGAAGGCCTTAGCCGAGGAAAAAGGGAAAGCTCCTTTGGAGCCAGTATCGTTCAAGAAAGTTATCTTTCCTACGAACGAATTCGATTATGTGTCCACCTATGGACACTTCTCTAGGCCGATCCCGGAGAAGCCCAAGTCAAGGTACCAAGGTTGGACCCGCCCACATAACTTTGGCGAAAGTGTCTTCAAGGCACCTTATGAAGAGATTCAACTTCAGAGCTATGGACCATATGCTCATGGTCATAACATCAAGAAGACACCAAAGATAAAACCTGTTGTGGAAAAGCCTATTAAGGAGAAGACTTCATGTAGCTGCCATCATCATGAAGCTTCTTCCTCCAACAATGCTACCCCGGCTGGACCTCCTCCCAAGAAGGTCAAGCAAGAGTTTGGAAGGCAAAAATACAACAGATACGACTGTTTGTGCTGTGGTAGAGTTGGTCACTTTGCCATAGACTGTTGGTTTAATCCTAGAAATACTGCAACTCCTCAAGTTGGCAACATGAGAATGACCACTCATGAGGCTAATACTTGTAGGGGGAGTATTCTAACTCGAGACCAAGGAACCAAACGTGTTTGGGTTCCTAAGGCTAAGTGATTGTAATTACAGGTATGTCCAAAGGCCACCAAAATGCTAATCTTGTATTTTGACAGTGGATGTTCTCGGCATATGACCGGGACAAGGAGCCTACTTCAGAACTTTTCACCGGTGTTGAACGGACCAAAGGTCATCATTGGAGGTTCAGACCGAGGAATTACAAAAGGCTACGGTATGATTACTAACGGTAACGTATCCTTTTCGGATGTAGCCTATGTTGAAGGATTGGAACACAATCTCATTAGCATAAGACAACTATGTGACAAAGGATACGTGGTTGAATTTCATGGTGATAAGTGTTTGATAAAATCGGTTGACAACATGAAAACTATATTATCAGGCACTCGAAGCAGAAATATTTTCTGTTTAAATTTCATCTGTATTGACTCATCTACACCAGTATGTCTTTTAGCAAAAAGTAGTGCATCTCTTACTGACCAATGGCACAAGAGACTAGCACATTTTAATTTTAAAACTATTAATAAACTATTCTCTCAAAACTTAGTGTGTGATGCCCCTAACGTCAAGTGCGTTAAGGACAGCCCTTGTCATGCCTGTATAAAAGGCAAGCAAATAAGGAGTTCATTTAAACGCATTATAGGCAAAGATTCTGATAGAAGCTTGCAGCTTCTTCATATGGACTTGTTTGGTCCACTGCAATTTAGAAGTTTGGGAGGTAAGGAATATACGTTGGTTATTGTGGATGATTACTCGCGCTTTGCGTGGGTGTTCTTTTTGAAACACAAGTCAGATACCTTCAATGTTTTAACTAATTTTGTTAGGCAAGTCCAGAATGAATACAACTGCTCCGTAGTCAAAATCAAAAGTGATAATGGAACGGAATTCAAGTCTGGGGCCATGATAGAATACTGTGGAAGTCAAGGTATATTTCATGAGTTTTTCTCTCCTCGCACTCCACAGCAAAATGGAGTAGCTGAGAGAAGGAACAGAACACTCATAGAGGCTTGTCGGACCATGTTGAGTGACTCCTCACTTCCAGAGTACTTCTGGGCTGAAGCCATCAACACCGCTTGTCACGTGCAAAATCGAGCACTCATCAACAAGAACCATGATAAGACTCCTTACGAACTTCTAAAAGGCAGGAAACCAACCATTTCATATTTTAGAATCTTTGGCTCTAAGTGCTTCGTACTTAATAATGGCAAGTATCACACTACCAAGTTTAGCGAGAAAAGCTTTGAAGGTATTTTTGTAGGTTATAGTAGCCTTAGTAAGGCCTATAGAGTATTTAATAGAAAAACTCTGGTGGTAGAAGAATCGATACACATTGTATTTGATGAGACGAGCTTGCTGCAAAGCAACTCCTCTAGTGTGCTCATTGAAGATGCGGGTACAAAGATAAAGGAACTCAGATTGGATGAACCTACTGAAGATAAAGATGAAAAGTTCATAAAGATCACCTCTACAACCTCGATTGGAGAGGTAGATGATCAAGATGAAGAACTCATTCCAGCTGAAGATGCAACTCAAGTGGCTGAAGAGATCCCAGATGCAAGGACTCTAGAGCTCAGACACCTGAAGGATCATCCCTTGGACCAAATCATAGGAGATCCCCGGGATGGTGTCAGGACTCAGAGAGGTACAACTAACGAGAATTTATTCTTAAGTTTTCTATCACAGGTTAAACCTAAGAAGTTCGAGGAAGCAAACTCGGATGCATCCTGGATTCTAGCAATGGAAGAAGAGCAAAATCAGTTCAAACGGTGCAAAGTTTGGACACTTGTTCCTAGACACAAGAGTAAGAACATCATCGGGACAAAATGGGTCTATCGGAACAAGATGGACGAAGATGGAACTATTATAAAGAACAAAGCCAGACTCGTTGCCAAGGGCTATCCTCAACAAGAAGGAATCGACTTCAATCAAACATATGCTCTAGTGGCAAGACTGGAGGCGATCAAGCTATTCCTTGCTTATGCTGCACTTAATGGCTTTACAGTCTATCAGATGGATGTAAAGTCTGCCTTCCTGAATGGTGACATAAAGGAAAAAGTGTATGTAGAGCAACCACCAGGTTTTGTTGAGTCAACATTTAGTAATCATGTTTATTTGCTGCAGAAAGCTTTATACGGTCTTAAACAAGCTCCTCGAGCTTGGTATGAGACGATGTATAGCTTTCTTCTTGAGAACAAGTTCACAAGAGGAAAGATAGACAATACATTATTTCCTAGGGAAATAAAAGGCAAGATTCTGCTAGTGCAAATCTATGTCGATGACATTATTTTTGGCTCTACGGATAACAACCTCTACAAGAAGTTCTCTAAACTTATGCAAGGGAAGTTTGAAATGAGCAGTATGGGCGAGCTGAAGTATTTCTTCGGGCTTCAGGTGAAACAATCTGAGGATGGAATTTTTATCTCGCAGACCAAGTTCACCAAAGAGCTACTTAAAAAAATTCGCAATGGAGAATGCAACTTCTATGAGGACTCCTATGGCCTCAGCTATGTCTCTGGAAAAGGATGAGAAAGGGAAACCTTTTGATGAAACCAAGTACAGAAGCATAATTGGGTCCTTGCTCTACCTTACTGCAAGTAGACCAAATATAATGTTTTCAACAAGTGTATGCTCTATATTCCAGGTGAACTCTAAGGAATCTCACTATATTGCTGCAAAGCGAATTTTGAGATATCTTTAAGGTACACCAAATCTTGGATTATGGTACCCAAGAAGTAATGATAGTGAACTGATTGGATTTTCAGATGCAGATTTTGCAGGATGCAAAGACAATAGGAAAAGCACTTTTGGGACTTGCCAATTCCTGGGAAGGAGACTTATTTCCTGGAGAAGCAAGAAGCAAAACTGTGTCGCAATCTCAACGGCCGAGTCAGAATATATTTCTGCCAGTAGTTGTTGTGCACAGTTGCATTGGCTAAAGCACCAGTTGGAGGATTACAACATGAAGATCAAGGACATTCCTTTGTTCTGTGACTGATCCAGCGCCATCACAATGGCAAACAACCCAGTCTCCCACAGCCGAACTAAACACATCGAGCATCGATACCACTTTATCTGGGAGCATGTAGAGCAAGGGGATGTAGATCTGAAGTATGTGCCTATAGATCGGCAGGTTGCAAATATATTTACCAAGCCGCTGGACGAGACCAAGCTCAATTTCTTCAAAACTTAACTTGGGTTGCTGAACAAGGAGAATTAAACCAAAGTGATCAGTTCAAAGGCTCAAGAATCGAGGATACTCCTAAAAGGTCAGATTTTACTAAGTGGAAGGCAGTTCTCGAAAACCTACTTAAACTTCTCGAAAAGTAGAAGTCATTTCTCGAAAACCTAAGTCCACTTCTCGAGAGGCAGAAAATTACTCTCGAAAAGTATCTTAAGTTCTCGAGAAATACTTAAACTTCTCGAAAAGTTCATTGTAAGTTCTCGAGAACTAGTTCTCGAGAAGTCCGTTTCTCTCTCGAGAACTCTAGAGACTAGTTTTCGAAAAGTCATTCTCTCTCTCGAAAACACAAGACCCCAGTTCTCGAGAACTTTCTAACTTCTCGAAAACTCTCGGCCACTTCTCGAAAAGTTTGACCTACTTCTCGAGAGCTGGACCGACCTTCTGCCAAAATTTCTTAACTCTGTAAATTCGTAAATTTCATGATTTCTGCCCTAATTTAAGGCTAATTAGACTTATAATTAACATTACGAGGATACTATATATATCTAAATCTCTTTAGAATCTGAAATCAACCGTCATTTCAAAAATTCTCTCGCACCTCTTCATCTTCCGTCGACCGACATCTCTGTCTCTGCCGCTCTCTCTCCGCTCCGTTTATTGGCTTCACCGACGCAAATGGCTCGCAGTTCAAAGATTAGGATTCGAAGTGAACTCATTGTTGCAGGAATGGCCGACCTTTCCGACAATTTCCAAAACTTGATGATACTTATCGAGACAGCCAGACTGATGTTTGTACTTACAGAGCCCGTGAAGATTGTTTTTCCAGAGGTAGAGGAATTTTTCAAGAATGCCAAAACAAGGAGAAATGGAACGATTTTGAAAACCAAAGTTAAGGGAATTAAGATAAAGCTTGACAAGCACAGGGTTTCTAAACTTCTGAGATTACCTATTGTCCATGAGGAAGATGACCTCACTCCAGAAGATTATGACAGAGCCTACTCCTTCTGTGGAATTCCAGAGGAATACAACTCCCTCAAGAGACATCTGCTTAATGACGTGGGAAAACTCCTCACAGATATCATTGGCAAGATACTGTGGTGCATTACAGTATCAGTAAGTTTCATATCTCATGACTTGTTTGGAGTGATGACAGCAGTGATCTGCAGGAAAAGCTTTCAGTTTGGTATGATGATATTTGAAATGATCATAGATAGCATTCATGAGCCCAAGTTTGCAAGGATAATCTCATTGCTATTGAGTGAGATTGATCCAGTAACATTCAAACTCTCCAAAGGTACCCCTGTCTATCATCTGAAAAAGATATCTGTCACCTCGATCCAGAGATGGGAACTTAAATTAAAGAACCCTAGACAGTTAGCTAAGGAAGTTGGTGCTACTGTCTCAGAAGTCAGGACTCCATCTCCACCTCCACATCATGTTGCTGAACCATCTGGTGCAGCAACAGAGGGGGAGCCTGCACCTTCTACCTCAGCCTTCAGGATTTCTACTCCACTCAAGAGCCCCAGGGAGTCTTCTCCAAAATCTACCCAGTCAGATTTACTAGCTCAAGAGTTACTCAAGGATACAGATTAAGATATAGATAAAATGAGAGAGGAACTCTCATCTGAGGACCCTCTTCCTCCTCTTCCAAAAGATGGTGTTGCTGAACTACCCAGAGATACTCTATCCCCCCTACCTTCACATCAAGGTACTCCTACTCCTCCTCAATCCCCAAGACAAGTATCCACTCCTCCAGAGACCATCCTGTCATCTGAAGAGGATGAGCAAGCTCCTGAGGAGGTAGAACCCCCTCTTAGGACACTAGACTTCAACCTTACAAAATTCATTGATGAGGAGGGTGATCTAGTCTCTCGCACTGTAGGAGCTAAGAGCTTTGTTTTTCTAAAAGAACTGCCTCCATGGCAAGCCCCTCCACCTCCAGCTTCTACTACCAGTGCTCCTGCCTCTACTGCCTTATCAGATGCCCCTCCAGCTCAGACTGTTTCCATCCCTCATGCTACTACTGCTACTACTATTGCTGCTGCTGTTATGGTGAACACAGATATTCTCTCCAAGATAGAAGAAATGCTCTCTGCCCAAAGAAAGCACTTCGATGAATCCCTTCAGAACATTCAGAAACAAGTCACTTCTTTGGAACAAGAGATGAGCAGAGGTTTCACTAAAATTCAATTCAACACTGACCAGCTCAAAGAATTATTCAGAATTGGAGGGAAGGCCTTAGATCATACAATCATTAGTATTGGACAAGTAATGGACCAATCAGTCACTCTTGAAAATAATCAGATACAACTGGACAAACGAGCGGAAGAAAATGTAATGAAGGTATGCAATGAGGTTGGAACCTTCAAGGAGGATGTCATAGCTACACTATCTGTAGAAATAAGAAAGGGGGAGGACATTGTCAAAGCCCAAGTTAAAAAGCTTAATAATGAAGCCAAAACTCTGTGGACTGAAAAAGTTACTGAGATCAATAAGGATGTTCTAGAACAAATTCAATCTGTAAAATTCCATACTTATGATACAGCTGTATGGATGCACAACCAGATATTCCCAGATTTTCAGGCAGACCCAAATGTGATCCCTCACCATCTAAATCCTCTTGTTGAAGGTACATCTAGCCAAGTGTCTCAACCCCAAGTGTCTCAACCTCAATATCCCACTTTCTCTCTTACGCCAGAAGACCAAGAACCTCCTCCAGCTTCTTATTCTCAGGTCTGGGATGATGTGATACCAGAAGATCTACCAGAGATTCATATCCCAAAGAAAAGGAAGTATGGGGAGGGACCCTATGCCAGTAGATCACTTCCTCAGCCTAAAGCAGAAAAGAGAAAAGCTCAAGAGTTTGCTGAAGTATGGAGCCCAACCTCAAAATCTTTAATTCTTGATACATTGAAACTTGTACTGGATCTGAATGAGGAAAGAAGCCTGCACTACAGCTATTTGGAATGGGAGATATATGAGAAGTCAATGACTAAAAGGAGACTACATGACAGAGAATATGGTAAAAACAATCCTAAAGCTCCTCCAAAACCTCCCAGATACTATCCCAAACCCTTCAGCTACTATATAAGACAACAGGCTAAACAAGACAAGTAATAACAGAACAGAGATGTTTCTTGATGGTTGTGGTGCTGAGAACTGAAAAGGAAATGAATGTTGATTAAAACCCTAAAAGATGTTTGATATATAATATTTCCTAGTTTTGCTTAATTATAATTTCTAATTTTTTCTTTCTGTGCTTTTACTGCTCTTACCTTTCTTCTTTCATGCTCTTTTTTTTGTTATGATAATTCACCTTAGTATAAAGGGTTCTGACTTCTACAAATAGGGGGAGATTATTGGAAATTGTCTCCACAGTAACCCAGATTTGCATAAAGTCACCCTTTGAACTAAGATGAATTAAGTTGTATTTGACATCGGTGTTCTAGTGTATGTTTGCAGATCCTCAGTTCTAAGTGTAGACCAATGTCAGTCTACAGTGGGTCAGGAACACAGGACCACTCAGTGTAATCCCTCACTGAGTGATCCAAAGTGTTGACTCATGTGTAGCCTCTCAATTGGGATACACTTCATATTTAAACTTTGGAGCACAAGATGAAGACAAGTCCAGAAGGAAATCTTACTTGAAGTTCTTGAAAAAAATCTCTAAGTCCATATCTCGAGAAGTTCTCTCAGAGTTCTCGAGAATTATGACATAGTTCTCGAGAATTATGACATAGCTCTCGAAAAGTTCTGCTTTCTCTTTAGGAATTGGACTCAAATCAAGTTCTCGAGAACTATTCCATGAGTTCTCGAGAGGTCGATAATGTTCTCGAGAACTACTTGACAAAGTTCTCGAGAAGTATTCAGTTCAGGTATTTCTTTAGAAGTTGACTCTAAGTAAAGTTCTCGAGAAATGCTATATAAGTTTTCGAGGTTTTTGTTCTCGAAAAGTTTTCTGTCAAATTCTCAAAAAGTCGATTTCGCTCTCGAGAACTATAATCCCGTGTTCTCGAGAAGTCCAAGGCTACTTCAAAGAGGTCAGTGATCGAGATGCAACCACAGTTTTCGAAATCTTTGTACATAGTTCTCGAGAACTATCTCAACTTCTCAAGACCTAAGTTCATCTTTTTCCATGAATTTTCTCTAAGTCCAGATCGGCCGGAATTTAACTCAACCCGACAGGATTGGTCCACGTGTCATCATTTATGATAATTCCAACCATTAGAGACATCCTATATAATGTCTTATCACTAAGATATAACCCTAAGAAGGATTAAGAGATTGATCGAGCAATTCCGTACTTTCCTAAATCGCTGGTTCGGCCGCATTTCTCTCAAGCCCGATGACCAAAAGCCACCACCGACGCTCTCGTTCTGATCGATCTTCATCTCTTCGACTGTTAGAAGCAAGTTGCATCATCGATCTAAGAAGATATACTGGTTCAAGAAAAGTTCTGTTCTTCTTCATCCGGTAGATTAAATAATTTTCTCAGGTCAATCTAAAAGGTTTCTTCCAAATCTGAAAAGGGCTTCAACTTCAAGAAGAAGACCTAAAGATATATTTCTTGTAGATCTGAGATATTTTGTGCTTATATTTTTCATATCTCTTGTAAGACTTGTAGAAGATTAATCTCCGAGTGTAGGAGCGTGGTTCTCTGAGTTGTAGGAAGAGTTCATCTTCCGAGTGTAGATCCATTTGGATCGAGTTTGTAGGAATGTGGTTCCGAGGCGTAGGATTGGTTTGCAATCCGAGATAGTGGAGTATCCGGATCTAGTGATTTGCTAGAACAGTGAGGTAAAGTGGACGTACCCAAGGCCGGGAACCACTATAAATCTTTTGTGTCCTTCTGTGATTGCTTGATTGCGTGTGCTAATCTCTAAATTTTTATTCAGCAAACAAACACACAACTCACCTATTCACCCCCCTCTAGGTTATTTAGGTTGACAACTTTCCACTTTCACCTCGTCTCCCTATATGTTGGCCAAGGTGATCCTCCTCGACAGGCGATCTAATACCTTCGATGACAACGAAGGAGTCCCCGTTCCTCAAGGTGATCCTCCTCAACAGACAATCGATCTGGGCATGGTTCCAATGCAACCAACTCATGCCCAGGATTAGGTCAAAGGCTGGCATTCTTAGGATCGTCGCTGGTGCTTCAAATGCCTTTCTGCCAATTTCTGCCTCCATGTTGCAATGGGCATAGTTCAATAGCTCTAATCCGTCGGGTAGACGCACCCTCATTGCCAAGCTTGTGAATCGTTCCATACCTTTTAGGCATTCCATGAAGGCTTCTGACATGAACGAGTGTGAAGCACCCGTATCGAATAGTGTATGAGCGGGCTTGCCGCTGATGAAGACTATGTCTTAGGTGGTTAAATGTCTTAGAAATCTAGTTATGGTTTTCTTTCCTATTTCTAACAATTTTATATCCATGAGTATAGCTTTTAGGAAAAAAAAGAACTTAAAATCACAAGCATACCAACTATCACCTGCTTCGGGTTCCGGGGCTGAGCTAGGTAAAAGGCATACACTTGCCCTCTATCCTGCCTGCGTTCTCCGCCCTGAAATCCACGTCCTCGGTTGCGTCCTCAACCACAAAACTATCGTGCAGGTGGGGCATTCCTTAAGTGTTGGTAGGGGTGCTTCCCTTATGGGGAAGTTCCTCTTGAAGTGCCCCAGCTGGTTGCACCGGAAACATACCTGTGCCCTTTCCCCTATCCTTGGCATTACCCGTATGTGTAAAGCCTGAGGAGCCAATACCACTGGGTCCTTCTATTCCTGCCTGTCCTCTCGGTGGGGTTGATCCATATTCTTCCTTTCTTTGATGGCATGCCCTCTGGGCTGGTCCCTCCTATCACCAATCACTGCATCGTTAGCCGGTCTCTTTCGGCCCCAGACTATAAGCTGATCTGCCTCTCTCTTCTTGGCCATCTCCAAAATCTTGGCCAAGCTTCCCTTAAAGACGAAGAGGAGGGCCTGTCTCATGTCATCATAAAGACCCTTGTAGAATTTCTTTGTGTAGCCCGCGTCATCCAACTGATACAAATTTGCATAGCGGGCTAGGTGAGTAAACTCCTGGTAATACTCTAGCACAGTTCTGTTGCCCTGCCTTAACTGTAGGAACCTATCCTCCAATTCGTCCCTCACTGACTGAGGTATAAAATGTCCCAGTAAAGATGCTCTGAACTCCTCCCAGGAGATGTCCGTGCAATCCACTCTAGCAAATGTGGTGTCTAGCTATGACTTCCACCACCTCTTCCCATATGACTCTAGATTGGAAATTGCCAAAGCAACCACCTCCTCTATCGGGCATCGAATCCCAGCAAGCATCTCATATATGATGTACAACCACTCCTCTATGTGGACTGCTGACTCCGTCTATAGGTAGGATTGAGGAGAAAGCCCTCAGAAGGCACTCATCTAGTTGGCCCCAGGATTTGGCTGTGGAGTCGGGGCCTGCTGAGCCCAGATGGCCTCCAGAATGGCCGTTAGTGTTTGTCCCATCTCTGTCTGCTGGAATGGAGTAGGAGCCTGCGGGGGTGGAACCATATTCTGTGCTTGAGGTGTCCCATGCTGTAGGGTAGGGTTCGTCACAGGCTACAAGGAAGAATTCCAATTGTTAGATATCATACAAATGGAATGAATGGAAGAGATAAAGTGGACTTTTAAATGTGATTTCCCTTACGAGCCAACCACTGCTTCCGCTGCTAGTTTGTCCGCAAACTAAGCTCGCGTGGGGTGGCTTAGTGTTTTTGTGGACTACTTCTCTTGGATCGATGTTTCCTCTGATACCTGTTTATAAGACCCCATTTTTTCCTTTTTGGGTCTTATACCTAGAATCGTCATTTTACGATGACACCGATACTCGGGAAGGTTGCCACTACACAACGCTGATACTGCCAGCTTTTTACGATCACTAAAGAGAAAGAAGCTTAAATAAGTTAAGATAAAGCTAAGTCCACAATCACATATAATATAAAATATGAGTAATCATATCAAGTCCACTTGATAACAGAAGTACCGAGGAAAAATAGTATAATGAAATATAAACGGGATCAAGCCCGGTACATCAATCCTCACTACAAACTCTCGCGAAAGCTAAGTAAACTAAACACTCATGGAGCCAGTAGCTGGTGCTCATGTGCTAGACTGGCCCACCTCCATGTGCACCGCACTCTGTTGTTGTTGTATCTCCTGCTGCTACTCCCTGTCTCCCATCTGGAGCCCTTGGAATGTTGTGGTCTGAAAAAAGTTAGTAAAAAAAGACTAAGTCCTATCATCCCCTACCCCTCACCCATTGCTCCAAGGCACCGAGCGGGGAGGAGGAAAGGGAAGCTATGAAGGCCGAGAACAAACAAAGCAGGTGACGGTGGAACTATTCTAGCATTTATTTATAATATATATACAGTGAAGGAAAAAAGGTACAGGCTAGCAGTTCTATAATATCAAGCAGTAAGGTAAACAAGTAGAGTAAAGCAACCTATGTAAAGAAAGACATACTAAGAAGTAAGTAGCCTTATCTTATAAGAATGCCCATACAAACTTATAAGTTAAGGTGTCTTCTACAAGGCTCCCATCATACAAAGAGTCCCATACCGATTTATACGTTGGTGTGTCGGTTGTATGCAAGCATGAGTGTAGTGATATGCAATGCCATGGTTCATGCAAATGCAACATACGCACACAACTCTATGTGCACAGACATTTAGTTCCCCCTTTTAAGCAGCTAGCTTCACTCCTAGGAACCTCCGTAGTGGAAAATGGAGATAGTGGGTTGGCCCCCCACTCCTAGACGAGTATCCACACAACCAGGCCTAGCCCTTACGTAAGCCTCTGGAAGGAAAACACCCAGAGTCACCATGTACTAATGCTAGCCATATCCACCAGACTTCCTTTGGGTAAGTGTAAACCATACCCACCGAGTCAGCGTATCGACGTCGGTGTGAACGATAGTCCGATACCAATGACCCACCACCTTTTATCTTATGCACATGCAATAGTAATATATTATCCTATAGAGCCATCCGCTCGCCGGGCTAACCTACCAACCACTAAAACCACCGAGCCTACCGCTCGTGAGACCCAACCTAACTACCACGATATCAGGAATTGTGAGTGTAAGTATAATCCCAGTTATATTATTTACTCATATCATTGATTATTCTTACGTTTTATGTTATGATGGAGACGTTGCTGACATGGCCGCCATTGATCCCCGTCTGAGAGAGTTCGTCGATTGGGACGATCGCTGCCGCAAGCTCAAGGCTGGGATTGACGTGCGCCTCCATTATTTAAAAATATATAATTATAAATTAAATAATTATAATTATATATTTTAAATAATTTTATTATTTTAGCAATTTTATTTTAAGTATTTATTTCACGTTTTAATTTTCATTTCATGTGTAATGATGAGTGCTTATAACCATCATGTGTTGTTTTAATTATTAAATTTCATGTGCTATGATGGGTGCATATAACCATCATATTCTCAATTTGAATTTTGAATTTTTGAATTTTGAATGGCGGATGATTGAGTGGTGTAGGCTATATATAGTCATGGTTATGAAGGAATAATTAGAGAATAAGAAATTTGAAACCTTAATTCAAAGAGTGAATTTTCCCCTTCTTTCCCTTTCCCCCTTAGGCATTTTTGGCCTTCCTTCTCCTGTTCCTCCTCTCCCTCTTCAAAATTTGTCCAAGGCTTGTTTCCTCCTCTCCCAAGCCTCCAACCCTCCTTCTCGCTCTCAAAATTCGGCCACCACTCCACCTCCTCCCTCCTCAAGGTTTCCATCACCTTTTCTCTCCCCACTTTCCATATATATATTGTCTTCAAGGTTTCTCCCTCTCCTAGGGTTATTGCAAAGGAACCAACTAGCGTCTTCATCGTCCGGCGCGGATCCGTGGTTTCACATGGAGAATTGAAAATCAACCACCGTCGTGAGCGATTCCTCCACTTAATATTATGGACGGACATTTTTGGGATTGGGTAACGATTCCTATACCTCTTGTGTGACTTCTTCTAAATTATTTTGTAAGGTTTTTTGGTGGAATTAGAAGACTAGTATTTTGTCCTGATTTATATTGAAATCGTGCTAATTTAAATCTATTCTTTAAGCGTTAATTATTCTGAATATTTTTCGTAAAACTTGGTTCGGGTAAATCTAGTGAACGCTAGTGGAAATCGGTTTCTTATCTTGATTTCTCCTTGAGTTCAAGAGATTTTGGCAACTCTCTTATTAATTAATTTTGGGGATTATTTTGAACTTCGCTTTAAATCACTTATTTAGTCTGGATATTCTTTTATTGGATGTGTGAATGATTGTGCATAATTTAACTTAAATTGCTAATTGTCCGGATCGTGTGGGTCCTATTCGCTTGAGCGAACATTGGCATATAGCCCTTGTTCAATCTAAAATAAGGTGTAGCATCCCTTTGCGTTGATTAATTTGTTGATATTGAATTTGTGACATTAATTTCTTGGATATCCAAGAGTGCTAAGTAGAGAAACCGCGCGCTAGAAATTTAATTAAAGTGTCAAACATAAGAACGCGTTGTTTAATCCGTCGAAACTTTGGGCCTGCATCAATTTGGTATCAGAGGGAGGTTCACGTCAATTTCCTAATTGACCCCCTCCCCCTTTTTCTTTTGTTCACTGACATGCACTTTGCACGTTTCATTGCACAACATATAAATCAATTTTTAAATTTTTGGTCTACAAATAGCGGCCTGAAATTTTCAGTTTTTCTAAAAATTCAAAAAAAAATATGGAATTTCTTCATCATTTTATTAGTAAGAAATCAAAAAATATTTTATTTTTATTAAGCCATTAAATTTTATTAAATCATTATAAATTTTAATTTTGGTCTGCAAATAGTGGTCTATATTTTTATTTTCTCAGCAAAAAAATAAAAAAATATATTTAATAATCTTCTTATTTTTTCCACCAAGAAAATAAAAAAAATTTACATTTGTTTTATTAAGTAATTAGCGGGAAAAATTGCATCTTTGGAAATTAAATAGGACGGGGTTAATTATTCATTGCAAGTGCACCAGTTCCGGGTGAGATTTTCTCTCCGGTTCTCACTAACATTGCATATGACGTATATGCTGCCCGGTTAGACTATTCTTATGCTAAGGATATTGCAAGAAACAGCCCTAGGGCACACCACCTTTATCCTACTTACGACGGTTTAGGTTGCCCACAAATTTTTAGAGATTGGCTTAAGGGATTAGAGCATTATTTTAATTTTCACTTATGGGATCACCAAAAAAAGGTGAACTTTACCCGAGAGCGAATAGTAGGTCAAGCTCAGTTTTTTTGTTAAATGAAGAGCATCATGTAGGTAGCTATCGTTATCCTTTGCCGTACATGTGTAGCCTACTCTCGGATCAATTTGATCCTGCCTACCTTCGTTCTGCTAATACAAGCCTATGACTGAGTATAGTTATGGCACTAGATCCATGCCTGCCCTTAGGAATGATTTTAAACCAAATGCCCAGACCAATCGACTGATTACGGATGATTTGGCTAACCTTAAACAAGGGAATAAGCCGGTCTCGGATTATATGCATCTTTTTAAGGATATGACGATTAGAAGTGGTGTGAAGGAGTTGCCAGAGACCACCCTCTCTAGGTTTTGTAGGGGGTTAAACCCCTACATCCAGGGTAAATTACTGCATTATTGTCACACCGATCTAGACACCACTTTTAATATGGAATTGGAAATTGAGAAGCACTATATTCTTTGGAATAAAGCTCACTTGTGTCAGACCGAAAAGGCCATCTTAGGACCACAACCCCCCATTAGGGAAACCATTCTTGTTAGATCTTATTCTTTGGACTCAAAGGATGTTACTCCTAGAGCTTTGACTCATTTATCCTCGACGTCTAAGCCTCCTAATATAGTGACTGATACCCATTAGGATGCTGATGTAGATGTGGTATCTCTTGATCTTATGGATGACCAACTAGGTGAGTGTATTCCGTCACGAACAATAGTGCCCGATGATTCTGATGAATCTAAAAGTGAGGGAATACCTAGTGATCTAGAAGAAGATGTTTGGAATGATGGTAGTCCAATCTATGAGAGTATCTCTTTACCTATTACGTGCCCTACTAGGGTTGTGTCTGTTCACCCTAGTATTGAGTGCCCTCTCCAGGATACGATCTCCATCATTATAGAGGCTACAAATACAGTCACTTAGGTTTTTTCTGACTTACTTAAGGAGCCAGAGAATGAGGATGTCCCCCTTATTATTGTTGATGAGTTACCATGTGAGGGAAGGGTAATTTTGGATGATTCTATTATTATACACCCGGATGAGAGTACTTTGATGTAGTCACCGTTGGGTGAAATTTCTAATGATTTTAATTTTATCCAGGGTTTGATTTTATCGACCCTTCCCCCTATTTATTTGCCCACATTAGTTGACATTTTAGGACGTAGAACTGGTAGACTCAGTCTGATTTTTTGTGTCACGCCCACCTTAGTAGTTCTTAATTTGGCAATGCCACAGCGTATAGACATTACTATGTTGAGCATGCTAGTATTTGGACTTTTCACCGCACCTTAAAGATATGACTACACGTTACTTTTGATACCTCATTTTTCTGCGTATCTGTCTACGGTTCCATCCCCTACTACGACTGACTTTGTTTCTTTGGCAATTGTGCCTCTGGATGTGGTGTCCCCTAGATATAATTATATACCACACTCGGTCACATGCATTTATCCTCCGCAATTTGATGACCCTCATTTCCCCACGTTAGTGACTTTAGTTTGGTCCCATGAGTTGTTTTGCTCGCACATCTTTTCACATTCGGGAGCGTCCAATTCAATTATTTATGATGAGCATTTCACCTTGGAATATCTTCCTGCCAAGCGTGAAAATATAAAAATTGAAATTAAGACTACGGTTTTGGAGCACGTAAAAATCATCCTTGATTATAAGGCTCCCATGCCACCTGACTTAACCCCCTTATTCTCCGTGTTTGGGTCTAGTCATGTAGCACGTGGATTCTCTCCTCATGCATCTTGGACGTTAGTATTTCTTCTTAAGTTATGTCGCACACACTTCCATGCCTTTTCGAGACTGTTCGACGCAAGAGCTAGTGATTTGGGTTTAGTCTGGTCAGTCCCCGAGCGGATGCCTTCTGGCTCCGTTGATAAATTAATACGTAGGAACACCGACCCATCCATGATTATGAAGAACGTCGGATTTTATACTTTTATTTTAGATTTTTATATATCACAGGGTGTTTCACTTTATTTCAAGTTTCCTGACTTTTTACTGTACGTCTCTATTCCACCTGAGTTTCTTTCTCCGTCGTCTCTTCCTACCACTAAATATTCTCTTGGGATGTGGAGTGTTTGTACTGTCGTGTCTATTTTTCATGTTGACTCCTTGGTTCTTGAATCGGATGGTAAGATTCTTATTTATTTTCTTTTGCTTGAAACCCCTTCGAGTTTTCTCGAAAGTCTTGTTGTTTGTGTTCCAGAAAGGTTCTCGGTACTGATGGATGTTTATGCTACTACGACATGAATTGCGGGGCCAGATTTGCCCCATATTGCCGCTGCTTCCGAGTATTTCCCCCACACGGGCCACTCATCGATGATGAGTAATTTTGACTGGGGGAGGATTGATGGAGACGTTGCTGACATGGCCTCCATTGATCCCCGTCTGAGAGAGTTCGTCGATTGGGACGATCGCTGCCGCAAGCTCGAGGATGGGATTGACGTCCGCCGCCATTATTTAAAAATATATAATTATAAATTAAATAATTATAATTATATATTTTTAATAATTTTATTATTTTAGCAATTTTATTTTAAGTTTTTATTTCATGTTTTAATTTTCATTTCATGTGTAATGATGGGTGCTTATAACCATCATGTGTTGTTTTAATTATTTAATTTCATGTGATATGATGGGTGCATATAACCATCATATTCTCAATTTGAATTTTGAATTTTGAATTTTTGAATTTTGAATGGAGGATGATTGAGTGGTGTAGGCTATATATATCCATGGTTATGAAGGAATAATTAGAGAATAAGAAAATTGAAACCTTAATTCAAAGATTGAATTTTCCCCCTCTTTCTCTTTTCTCCCTTAGGCAATTTTTGGCCTTCCTTCTCCTCTTCCTCCTCTCCCTCTTCAAAATTTGTCCAAGGCTTGTTTCCTCCTCTCCCAAGCCGCCAACCCTCCTTCTTGCTCTCAAAATTCGGCCTCCACTCCACCTCCTCCCTCCTCAAGGTTTCCATAACCTTTTCTCTCAACACTTTCCATATATATATATATATATATTTTCTTCAAGGTTTCTCCCTCTCCTAGGCTTATTGCAAAGGAAACGACTAGTGCCTTTATCGTCCGGTGCAGATTCATGGTTTCACGTTGAGAATTGAAATCAACCATCGTCGTGAGCGATTCCTCCACTCAATATTGTGGACGAATATTCTTGGGATTGGGTAACGATTCCTACACCTCTTGTGTGACTTCTTTTATATTATTTTGTAAGGTTTTTTGGTGGAATTAGAAGACTAGTATTTTGTCCTGATTTATATAGAAATTGCGCTAATTTAAATCTATTCTTTAAGCGTTAATTATTCCGAATATTTTTCGTAAAACTTGGTTCGGGTAAATCTAGTGAACGCTACTGGAAATCAGTTTCTTACCTTGATTTCTCCTTGAGTTCAAGAGATTTTGGCAACTCTCTTATTAATAAATTTTGGGGATTATTTTGGACTTCATTTTAAATCACTTATTTAGTCTTGATATTCTTTTATTGGATGTGTGAATGTTTGTGCATAATTTAACTTGAATTGCTAATTGTCCGGATCGGGTGGGTTCTATTCGCTTGAGCGAACATTGACATATAGCACTTGTTCAATCTAAAATAAGGGGTAGCATCCCTTTATGTTGATTAATTTGTTGATATTGAATTTTTGATATTAATTGCTTGGATATCCAATAGTGCTAAGTAGAGAAACCACGCACTAGAAATTTAATTAAAGTGTCGAACATAAGAACGCGTTGTTTAATCCGTCGAAATCTTGGGCCTGCATCAATTTGGTATCAGAGGGAGGTTCACGTCAATTTCTTAATGGGCCCCCTCCCCATTTTTCTTTTTTGCACCGACATGCACTTAGCAAGTTTCATTGCAAAACATATAAATCAATTTTTAAATTTTTGGTCTGTAAATAGCGGCCTAAAACTTTCAGTTTTTCTCAAAATTAAAAAAAAAATTCTGGAATTTCTTCATCATTTTATTAGTAAGAAATCAAAAAATATTTTATTTTTATTAAGCCATTAAATTTTATTAAATCATTATAAATTTTAATTATGGTTTGCCAATAGTGGCCTATATTTTTATTTTCTCGGCAAAAAAAATAAAAAAAATTTATTTAATAATCTTCATATTTTTTCCAACAAGAAAATAAAAAAAATTTACATTTGTTATATTAAGTAATTAGCGGGAAAAATTCCATCTTTGGAAATTAAATAGGACCAAGTTAATTATTCATTGCATGTGCACCAGTTCCAGGTGAGATTTTCTCTCCGGTTCTCACTAACATGGCATATGACGTATATGCTACCCGGTTAGACTATTCGTACGCAAAGGATATGGCAAGACACATCCCTAGGGCACACCACTTTTATCGTACTTATGACGGTTGAGGTTGCCCATAAATTTTTAGAGATTGCCTTAAGGGATTAAACCATTATTTTAATTGTCACTTATGGGATGACAACAAAAAGGTGAACTTTGCCCTAGAGCGATTAGTAGGTCAAGCTCAATTGTTTTGGTTAAACGAAGATCGTCGTGTTGGTAGCTATCGTTACGCTTGGCCGCACATGTGTAGCCTACTCTCGGATCAATTTGATCCCGCCTACCTTCGTTCTGCTAATATTAAGCCTATGACAGAGTATAATTATGGCACTAGATCCATGCCTGCCCTTAGGAATGATTATAAACTAAATGCCCAGACCAATCGACTGATTACAGATGATTTGGCTAACCTTAAATAAGGGAATAAGCCGGTCTCAAATTATATGCGTCTTTTTAAGGATATGACGGTTAGAAGTGGTGTGAAGGAGTTATTAGAGATCACTCTCTCTAGGTTTCGTAGGGGTTAAACCCCTACATCCAGGGTAAATTACTGCATTATTGTCACACCGATCTAGACACCCCTTTTAATACGACATTGGAAATTGAGAAGCACTATATTCCTAGGAATAAAGCTCACTTGTGTCTGACCGGAAAGTCCGTCTTAGGACCACCACCCCCCATTAGGGAAACCATTCCTGTTAGGTCTTATGATTTGGACTCAAAAGATGTTACTCCTAGAGCTTTGAGTCATTTATCCTCGATGTCTAAGCCTCCTGATATAGTGACTGATACCCATAAGGATGCTGATGTAGATATGGTATCTCTTGATCCTGTGGATGACTAACTAGGTGAGTGTATTCCGTAACGAACGATAGTGCCCGATGATTCCGATGAATCTGAAAGTGAGGGAATACCTAGTGATCTAGAAGAAGATGTTTGGAATGATGGTAGTCCGATCTGTGAGAGTATCTCTTTGCCTATTACGTGCCCTACTAGGGTTGTGTCTGTTCACCCTAGTATTGAGTGCCCTCTCAAGGATATGATCTCCATCATTATAGAGGCTACGAATACAGTAACTGAGGTTTTATCTGACTTACATGAGGAGCTTGAGAGTGAGGATGTCCCCATTATTATTGTGGATGAGTTACCATGTGAGGGAAGGGTAATTTTGGACGATTCTGTTGTTGTACACCCGGATGAGAGTACTTTGATGTCGTCACCGTTGGGTGAAATTTCTAATGATTTTAATTTTATCTCGAGTTTGATTTTACTGACCCTTCCCCCTATTTATTTGCCCACATTAGTTTACTTTTTAGGACGTAGAACCGGTAAACTTTGTCTGAGTTTTTGTGTCACGCCCACCTTAGTAGTTCTTACTTTGGCAATGCCACAGTGTATAGACATTACTATGTTGAGCATGCTAGTATTTGGACTTTTCATCGCACCTTATAGATATGACTATGCGTTACTTTTGACAGCTCATTTTTCTGCATATCTGTCAACTGTTCCATCCCCTACTACGATTGACTGTGTTTCTTTGGCAATTGTGCCTCTGGATGTGGTGTCCCCTAGATATAGTTATATACCACACTCGGTCACACGCATTTATCCTCCGCAATTTGATGACCCTCATTTCCCCATGTTAGTGACTTTAGTTGGGTCCCATGAGTTGTTTCGCTCGCACATCTTTTCACATTCGGGAGCGTCCAATTCAATTATTTATGATGAGTGTTTCACCTTGGAATATCTTCCTGTGAAGAGTGAAAATATCAAAATTGAAATTAAGACTACGGTTCTGGAGCCCGTAAAAATCATCCCTGATTATAAGGCTCCCGTGCCACCTGACTTAACCCCCTTATCCTCCGTATTTGGGTATAGTCATGTAGTAGATGGATTCTCTCCTCATACGTCTTGGACGTTATTATTTCTTCTTAAGTTATGTCGCACACACTTCCATGCCTTTTTGAGACTGTCCGACGCTAGAGCTAGTGATTTGGGTTTAGTCTGGTTAGTCCCCGAGCGGATGCTTTCTGGCTCCGTTGATAAATTAATATATAGGAACGCCGACCCATCCATGATTATGAAGAACGTCAGATTTTATGCTTTTATTTTAGATTTTATATAGCACAGGGTGTTTCACTTTATTTCAAGTTTTCGGACTCTTTACTGTACGTCTCTGTTCCACCTGAGTGTCTTTCTCCGTCGTCTCTTCCTACCACTAAATATTCTCTTGGGATGGGGAGTTTTAGTACTATCGTGTCTTTTTTCTATGTTGACTCCTTGGTTCTTGAACCGGATGGTAAGATTCTTATTTATTTGTTTTGCTTGACACCCCTTCGAGTTTTCTCGAAAGTCTTGTTGTTTGTGTGCCAGACAGGTTCTCAGTACTAATGGATGTTCATGCTACTACGACACGGATTGCGGGGCCAGATTTTCCCCATGTTGTTGTTGCTTTCGACTATTTCCCCCATACGGGCCACTCATCGGTGATGAGTAATTTTGACTGGGGGAGGATTGATGGAGATATTACTGACATGGCCGCCATTGATCCCCTTCTGAGAGAGTTTGTCGATTGGGACGATCGTTGCCGCAAGCTCGAGGATGGGATTGACGTCCGCCGCCATTATTTAAAAACATATAATTAAAAATTAAATAATTATAATTATATATTTTTAATAATTTTATTATTTTAGCAATTCTATTTTAAGTATTTATTTCATGTTTTAATTTTCATTTCATGTGTAATGATGGGTGCTTATAACCATCATGTGCTGTTTTAATTATTTAATTTCATGTGCGATAATGGGTGCATATAACCGTCATATTCTAAATTTGAATTTTGATTTTTGAATTTTTGAATTTTGAATGGAGGATGATTGAGTGGTGTAGGCTATATATAGCCATGGTTATGAAGGAATAATTAGAGAATAAGAAAATTGAAACCTTAATTCATAGATTGAATTTTCCCCCCTCTTTCCCTTTTCCCCCTTAGGCAAATTTTTGCCTTCCTTCTCCTCTTCCTCCTCTCCCTCTTAAAAATTCGTCCAAGGCTTGTTTCCACCTCTCCCAAGCCGCCAACCCTCCTTCTCGCTCTCAAAATTCGGCCACTACTCCACCTCCTCCCTCCTCAAGGTTTCCATCACCTTTTCTCTCCCCACTTTCCATATATATATTGTCTTCAAGGTTTCTCCCTCTCCTAGGGTTATTGCAAAGGAAACGACTAGCGTTTTCATCGTTCGGTGCGGATCCGTGGTTTCACGTGGAGAAATTAAAATCAACCACCTTCGTGAGCGATTCCTCCACTCAATATTGTGGACGGACATTCTTGGGATTGGGTAACGATTCCTACACCTCTTGTGTGACTTCTTCTATATTATTTTGTAAGGTTTTTTGGTGGAATTAGAAGACTAGTATTTTGTCCTAATTTATATTGAAATTGTGCTAATTTAAATATATTCATTAAGCGTTAATTATTCCGAATAGTTTTCGTAAAACTTGGTTCGGGTAAATATAGTGAATGCTAGTGGAAATCGGTTTATTACTTTGATTTCTCCTTGATTTCAAGAGATTTTGGCAACTCTCTTATTAATTAATTTTGGGGATTATTTTGGACTTCGTTTTAAATCACTTATTTAGTCCGGATATTCATTTATTGGATGTGTGAATGTTTGCGCATAATTTAACATGAATTGCTAATTGTCCGGTTCGGGTGGGTCCTATTCGCTTGAGCGAACATTGGCATATAGCCCTTGTTCAATCTAAAATAAGGGATAGCATCCCTTTGCGTTGATTAATTTGTTGATATTGAATATGTGATATTAATTGCTCGGATATCCAATAGTGCTAAGTAGAGAAACCGGGCGCTAGAAATTTAATTAAAGTGTCGAACATAAGAACACATTGTTTAATCCGTCGAAACCTTGGGCCTGCATCACGTTAACCCTGGACTGCCAAATGCATTCTCCGTGAAAGGCTCTCGAGGGCACTAAGAACAACGATGGGCTGAAGCTCAAAGCTTCCTTTCTCAAGGCACTTACTATTATTGGTTAATACCCAATCCCTGATCCCTTTTAAAGTTATATTAGATCTAACCCTAGTGTATTTGACCCTTCTTCTCCGCGGGAAAGACGATCTTTCGTCGATCCCGAGCATTACCTACACTAGTCAACCCATCATTATTAATCCCAATAATGAACCCCCTAGTACCTGACCTTATTCAATAGCCTAATATCCCAACTCTCTAAGTTCATTTTACAGTTTTACTATGTGCGGACCATCCTAAGCTATATGATGTACATGATAAGAGGTACTCCAAATTTTCATCCAAAAGCTTTAAGATAATTAATGAGGGTTTATCATGACATGATTAGCCTAAATCTAGAAAATTATAATTTTCTAATTAAATTTGATGTTTAATTAATTTTTCCCAAAATTAATCCATAGGTTATTTGAACATGAAGTACTAGATTTTCTTAGGGTATGACCATACAAAAATTATGAACACTGTAGGATAACAAGATATCGGTGAATAATAAATACCATAAACTTTTATAAAACATTTAACCTCTAAATATTTAATCCAAAATAATTTATATAAATAGGGGTATTGAAGGAAGTAATAAAAATACTAGTCAAAAAATTCCTCAAAAATTAACAGAGCTACATTATGGTCATAAAATTTCACTTCCTAAGTTTCATGAAATTCCCAAGTCTGTAAACCAGGTAAAAGATTATCCTAAGGAAAACCATCATAAGGCACTTTATGAAGATACACCCTTGTAATCTCAATCAAACAACATTTAATAATTTTTCCATGCTTCTATATGCCCTAATATGTTCCTTGACTAAGAATTACAATTTTCCAGCAAGCTATAATATTTGTTTCTTATTTATCTAGGTAAGGTGCATTAATTTACTTTACAAAGAAAGTACTACAAATAAAGCTTCAACAACTCCAAATAAAATACTAGTGCAACCTAATGTCATTTGATTATCTATTCCAGAATTTCAAACCATTCTACCACCTATAAATTATATTTTCATAATTGACATAAAAAGGGCAATATGGAAGCTACTATTACAAGGATGATCTACTGATCTCTAAACACTCTAAGATAAATACCAGAGGTAAATAATACTATGAAATTATCCATACCAAAATATTACCAAGATTCAAGGTCATTTGACCCATAAGATAATTTCTAGGGTTTAAAGTCCTAAATACTTATTAAGTTGTTTATGTGGGTTGCCTGTGTCAAAATACCACCATATACCTTCCTAAGGCATTTCACCACCCTAGGATCTCATGGACTAATCCCCATGTCCATCCAAGAACATAACCCCCTATGTCCTTCACAAGTGCCCAAGGTTCAACCTTAGGGTTAGCACTAGGGTCCTAGGGCAAATCCACCCTAATCCACCCTAATCCACCCCATAATCCCTATGAGGGTGTTAAATGTCATGTCAAATTAGCGGCCCAAATTTCAACCTCTATTGAGGTGGTTTGGCCACTCAAACCCACAAGGGGCACTTTTGACCTAAATACCCCTTTTAGGGTAAGGCTATGGTTTGCTTATTTCCAAACCAAATCATCTCCAAAAGGGATGAAAATTTATAGAGAGCCTTATGATGAACCCAGGACCACTTACCAAAATTTTGGAGGTTTGGAGGTCATTAGGTCCCCTACTTAAATTATCCTAGGATTATTAAATAATTTCAAAAATTATAGAAAAAGTGTCTCCAAAAATTCCCATTTTTGGGCATGACCTAGGTATAGGTTAGAATGACTCCCTTTCCAAATTTCAGGTCATTTGGACTTGTGGTGAAGTGGGGGCACACATTTAAATCCCTGACTAGTCCTAGGTATAGACCTCCCCAAAATGAGTTCTGTGGTCAAACCACTTACCCAAATTGGTTGAAATAAATTTTAAATTAGACACTCAGATCTACATTTTTTATGTTGACCACTTTCTCTGATTTATCCTCTAAGTATTTTAGAAATAATTCCTAAGCTGACTTATTTTTTATGACAGAAAATACAATAAATATTGAATCACAAATTTTGATCCTGCGCAGATCTTAAAGCAGGATCCAATGGCTCCTGTGTTTCTTCTTCCTCCAGCCGACGGTTGGATTTAACTGACTTGGAGCAGGTTCCAGCCGCCTCATCCGGCCACCCGGCCACCTCCCTGGCTGGCCACCGCCACCACAACCTATTGGATCCAGAGCTAATAATACCCCGACCTCAAATCTAGCTTCGAGAACATATGCAATCCCTCCAACTGATAAAAAAGCTCATCTATTCTCGGTAAAGGGTGCGTGTTCCATATTATCAGCCTGTTCAACCATCTGTTATCTATGCATAGTCTGAGAGTCTCATCTTTCTTCTTTATAAACAATATGGGGGCTCCCCACGGCGAGGAGCTTGGTTTGCAAATCTCGGCATCGACCAACTCCTGAAACTGACTCCGGAATTCCACTAACTTCTTAGGGGTCATCCGATATGGAGCCCTAGATACTGGCTTATCCCCCAGCACTAGCTGGAACTGAAAGTCCTTCTCTTAATGTCGTGGCAGTCCTAGAAGCTTCTCTGGAAAGACATCAATGAAATCCCACACTAGTGGGATGTTGGAGATAGAATCCTTATCCTCAATCATCTCGAACAACACCTAGTAGACCTCATCCAACATTAGATGGGCCTTGACGGCTTGGATAGAAGAAAGCAAATAGCGGGATACCGGAATAGTACCTTTGAAGGTCACGTAGGAATCGTCGTGTCTTAGAATGACCTTCCTTGCTGGGCAATAATTCTGTGCATGGTTCCAAGTGAGCCATGTCATTCCCAAGATGATATCAAAGTATGGCAATTCCAAGATCGTCGCTAGAGCCTCGAATATTAGGCCATTGATGGTAAACCTCCAGGAGGCATTTTGTAGTAGTTAGGATCTCTGTCCCATTGGGAAGACGCACCATTCTTGTGACTCCCATGAAGTGTTGGGCCTTGTCCAAGTCCTTGGAAAAATCTACCACCACAAAATTATGTTGTCGCCCCCGTATCGAATAAGGTATGGGCAGGCTTGCCATATACCGCGAATATTCCTCAGTTTATAAAACGATCTTGGGTGGCTAGTTGTTAAGTTTTCTTCCTTAGCACTACTATTTTAATATCAGCTATACTATTTAGGTAACAGAAAGATAGGAATTGAAATTACTAGCATACCTGTTATAACCATATCCGGGTTCTGGGGTTGAGCAAGGTCCAAAGCATAAATATGAACTCTGTGCGGCCTACGATCGGCGCCTTAGAACCTATATCCTCGACCACGTCCCAGACCCCTTAATTGCTGCGTAGGTGGGGCAACCTGTGGTGCTGGGATTAGTGCCTGTCTCTTGGGACAATTGATCCGAATATGCCCAGGCTGGTGGCAATGATAACACACTGGCAGGGGAGGTGCCCTATCCTATGAACTTAGCATCTCTCTCATCTGTAATGGCTGAAGAGTCCAAACCTTCTGGGTCCCTCTGCTCCTGTCTATGCTTTGGGCAGGGATGATCCCCATTTTTTTGATCCCTCTGATGTTCCCTCCGACCACCAATATTTGTATCATCTGCCGGTATTTTCCCCCTGCCGCGCACCGTGAGCTGGTCTTCATCCAACTTTTTTGCCATTTCCAGGATTCGGGCCAAGCTACCGTCAGAGATGAAAAGGAGTCCCTGCCTTAGGTCATCCCGGAGGCCTTTGTATAACCTCATCGCATAACCGACATCATCCATCTGGTATGAATCAACAAAGCGAGCTAAGTGAGTGAATTCACGGTAGTACTCCAAAACTGACTTGCTTCCCTGCCTCAGCTGCAGGAACCTGTCCTCTAGCTCATCCCTCGCAGTCTGTGGAACAAAGTGCTCCAAAAATGTTGTCTTGAACTCGTCCCATGAGATGTCTGCGCCCTCACATCCCACATAGGCAGTGTCTAGAAGAGACTTCCACCACCTCTTTGCATGGGACTCCAAACATGAGACTACTAAGGATACAGCCTAATGGAGAAAATCTCGGAGGTGTTTTATGAAAGAGAGAAGATGAATATGAAGATGATATTCTCCGAATCTATATTCGACAAACACAAGTGTACCGTATCGATTATAGTATAGGATATAACATCAAGGTCGTATTAGAACAAAGGCGCGTCAATTACTTCTACTTGAAAGAGTTTTTTGTTATTATATCAATTAGATACTTTGAGTTGGTTTGCAAATAAGAGAATAGTTATACAATAAAAGAGGGTGATTAAGCAATAATTAAAAGGTTAGTACTTGATCTTGAATCACCTTGGAATGAAAATGACCAAAAATAGATAAATTCCTAATTCTCTTAAACGAAGATGCTTGGACCGTGTGGGTTCCTAAAATATTAACACACCTCTTTCAAGGCTACGCCCAATTAAGTTTAGGTTGATCAACCGAACTTCCGTACTTTAATTAAAACCCCTAATACTAGCTTTATGTGGTGAACCCCTCTATTGGATTTGACTCCAATCCAAGAAATTTATGTCGTCCACTTTCAAGGATTGCATTCAACTCCCTTTACCTGTGAGTGATCAATCCATACGCATGATCCTTTTGGCTACTAGAGTACGAAAATAGAAGAGAAAATCATATATCGATGATATGACCTCTCTAGAGATTAATCAAGGCTAAATCCTAAACATTTGTAAAAAGAGAAAGAGAAGATATGGATTAAGAAAATGAGATCATTTGTTTCATCGGATCATCTCGATCAAGTACAGAACAAATTTTAGTTACTCATAATAGTGTAGGAAATGAAAATCATATTAAGAATATGCATAATAAGAAAGAGAGTGAGAAAGGGAATAACAAACTATTTTATTTCTTATTGAAAAGAAGTTACAAAAAAGAGCATAAAGGCATTACAAAGAGAGTTTATAAAAAGATTTTACAAGTGCGATAAAATAGACTGCAAGAACATAAAAACATGAAAACATTAAGCTAAAATACTATAAAAATAAACTCTCAATAGCTCTCTAGAAGTCACCAATGAAGGAGAAAGGGTGATCTCTTCCTCCTCTTCCTTCATGCCTATTTATAGGGCCAAAACCAAGGAAGTAGAGGTGGTAGATGGCATGAGAATGAAGCTTCCATGAAGCTTCACTTGGTCAAAAATCACATGTTGCTTTAAAAGTAAATGATGCTACACCTTTTTCACACTTGACATGAGACATGCTTGAAAAGCATGGTCAAAGTTGGCTAGCTTTATCTCTTTCCATGAAGGTTCCTTTAAGAACACATGTTGAATTCATAGTCAAAGGTTGTTAGCCTCTTTCATACTTAGGAGAAAATATCTCATCAGACCATTGGGGATTCATTCTCTTCTTGAATATGATTCAGTAACACGGTAACATGACTGCACTCGACATTTAGTTTGGCACGCCCTAACTAAAGGCGTATTCTTTATAATTTATAATGCAACATATCTTGGGATCCTACAAAATAGTAAAATAGGCGTGGTTAGGATAGAATTATAAAAAAGATACGGTTTAACGGATAAAATTAATAATATTCTATATATTTATATTATATTATTTAGATTTTTGTATTAATATCTTAGGTCAAATTATGCATCATCACGGACATATCGGTCGGGCATTGTATTCTATCCAACATCTCGTGGATGATGTCCATCCATTCCTCAATTCGTACAGCTGACTCCATCCCCAGATATGATGGAGGGGACAGGCCTCAGAAGACACTCACCCAATTTGGCCCGGGATTTGTTTGGGTAACCTGAGTTTGATGTGTCTTAAAAGCCTCCAAGATGGCCGACAGTGTCTGTCCCATCTCTGATTACTGGAATAGAGTAGGAACTGGCGGAGGTGGGACACCATTCGGAACCAGAGGTTTTCCCTATTAAAAGGTCAAAATTCGTTATAAGCATTGAAAGGGAAGATTTGCTTATAAGGTTGTTACTAAGGTCTAGTTAAGAGTGGGTCGTTGTATGATATTTCCCATATGGGCACACCATAGCTTCTGCTACTTAGTTTGTACCCAATCTAAACTCAAGCGAGGTGTCTTAGGGTTTGTGGACTTATTTTCTTTGATTGGAGGTTTTTCCTCTGATATCAGTTGTAAGACCGCCCCCCCCCCCACACTTTTTTGGGGTATTATGCCTAGAACCGCCGCTTTGTGGGACACCAACTCCCGAGGAGGTCATCGCCATAAATCGCTGATTCTGCCAGCAAGTACTCGACAATATACCACAGAAGAAAAGAAGTAAACATATATAGATATGAATCCAGTCCATAATCACATTACAATATATGTATATAAAGTCCATACCATGTATAAAAATGAACAACAAATAATACTGAATCTGATAGGAAGATAAAAGGGCACATGCCCAGTACATATAATCCTCACTATATAACGCTCGCGGAAGAAAAGCTACTAGTCACTCACTGATCCCATGACTGTTGCTATTGCTGCTATTGCCATACTGGGACTAGGCTGGTTCACCTCCTCCTGGACATGTTAGTACCCCTAGTGCTGCACCCTGTCTCCCAACCGGTGTCCCTAGTGTAATGCGCATTAGGCTATTTGTTTAGACTAAGTCTTGGTCCCCCTCCCTCCCCCCTACAACACCTAAGCACCGTGTAGGGGAGGATAAAAGGAAAGGTACTGAAAGTGGAGAGTAAGCAAGAGCAGGTGACAGTGGCTCTAATTATCATATGCTAAAAGTATCTAATATAGTAATGTCGGGTACATGAATAGCAAGTAAAAGCCGCAGTAAAATAGAAATAACAATTAAAGAAAAAGTAGAGCAACTAATTATCATCACAGAGAAAGTAACCTTATCTTATAAGAATACCCATACAGACTTATAAGTTAAGGGGTCATTTTGCAAGGCCTGATGTATAAAAGAACTCATACTAATTTATACGTTAGGGGTAGAGGTTTTATGCATGTTTTGTTTGACATGGAATGTTATGCATGTTAAATGATGGATTTCACACAGGTGCAACATACACACTTGACTCTATGCCCACAGACCTTTAGTTCCCCCTATTTTGAGTTAGCTAAACTCCCATGTACCTCTTATAGTGGCAAATAGAGGCAGTGGGTTGGGCCTCCCCACTCATAGGTCGGTATTCACACTACCCAGTCTAGACCCTGGGTACTACACGGTACACCCACAGTCAGGTGCTACAGAGTCTCTTGTATTAGTGCTGGCAAAACCACCAGTCTTTTATGAGCTAAGTGAACACTTACACTTGCCGAGTTAATGTATCGACATCAGTGTGAATGATCGTCCAATAATGAGGACCCATAACTTAATGCACGTGCACACATACTATAAGAGCTCCCGAGCCATCGAATCTTCAAACGTAAACCATCTTTCTATCAGCACCGAACCCATCGATCGTGAATCTATACCAACTATCCTCCTGAAATGATGGGGTGAGTGTATGTGATGATGTTTTATTAAAGGTTACTCTTTTAGTCGGCTTATTCTTATAGTTTAGGGTTAACCTTGGACTTCCTAGGGCATTCCCTGTGTAGAGCTCTCGAGGGCACTAGGAACTACGATAGGTCGAAGCCCAAAGTTCCCGTTCACAATACACTTACTTTTATGAGTATCTATTTATTACCAAACCTTTTTGATGGGTCCATTGCCCATAATGTCCTAGATTTAAAGAAGTCAATCTTGTCAATGATATATATATAGTTGCAATTGATAGTGATGTGATAGGTGGTCACAAAGTGAAGATGCTTGAAAGGCAGGAATTTGCCTAAGTCCAAAGGAGTTGAGTGGAGTTGACACACTCAACGTCATACAACAAGAGTTTGAGTTAGTCGAACTGAGTTCAGAGTCCGTCGAGCTGATCTCATCGTTCGTCAAACTAAGCTCAGAGTTTGAGAATCTAAGTTCGTCGAAATCAGTTTAGAATTCGTCGAACTGAGTTCTGAGTTGAGTGAGACAAGCTGAGACAGCCAAAGCCGAAGGAATAAGAGGCAGAAAAGTGGCTAAGTCCACAGACATTGAGTGAAGGTCATTCACTCAATGTCATAGCCTCATAAGTGTTGAGTAACACTCAGTTAGTCAAAGACAGTGTTTTTAAAACACAGAAATTTGGCTAAGTCCAAAAGCGTTGAGTGAGTCATGCTCACTCAAAGCTCTTAGTGCTTAAGATGCTGCAGAGGCAGAAAATTGGCTAAGGCAAAAAGCATTGAGTGAGGCATGCTCACTCAACACTCTCATTGCCTGAGATGTAGAAAGCTTTTTTAAGGCAAAAAGCGTTGAGTGATGAAGATACACTCAACGCTCTTAACGCCAGAGAAGTAGGAAGATTTTGGCTATGGTAAATAACGTTGAGTGATGCTTGTTCACTAAACGCTCTCAACGCCTAGATAGGCAGAATTCTATCTAAGTGTTTTGGCATTGAGTGAGGCTCACTCACTCAATACTTATACTAATATTGGTTGATTTTGGCTAAGTCCACAGGTGCTGACATCAGCAAAATTGACAAAATCAACTAAGTTCAAATCAAGTACGGAGAAGATACAGAACACAACAAACTATGTTGAGAAGCTATTGTATGTCATCTTACGTTAAAGCAAGGTGCGGATGGAAGCAACAGGTGGGTCCTACTGATCTCTAAGAGTCATTGATCGGTGAACTACAAAAGAAAGAGATGGGCCAAGACATAAGACAACTTTTAGGGCATTATCAATTTCAAAAGTTAGCAGCTGACTCCATCTTCCTCGCCATTACTGCAAGTAAAAGCTTGAAGTCTAACTTCAAAAAGTTCAGTTTGCTGTGTGTCTTCTTCATTGACACAAGCAAGATCAGAAGGCTTTCCTTCTGAGGGAGAAGCAGAAATAAGGAAGAAGTCTCTGTAGATCAATTTGCTTCTCAGTTTAGCAAGCCCAAACCTGAAGATCTACTTCTGAAGCTGAGTAGAAAGAAGAATAAAGTGGCTGACTTTGTCCAAAGAAGGAAGAGGAAGCAAAGCAGTTTACTACTAGTTACTTATAGCACAAGATCCTTGTAGCTGTGAAGAAAGTTTGAGCTGAGATAACTTCGCACAATGTGTTGTGATAGAGAAATTCTCTATGCTAGATATAAAAATCTATTTCATCTTGTAGGATCCAACTGGATCTGAGATTACAGGGCAATTGTCATGAGGTAGGGCAATCTTGCCTGAGTTGTAGGAGAGGGAAGCTCTCTAAGTTGTAGGATCCAATTGGATCTGAGTTGTAGGGCCATTGGCCAGAGGTTGGGCTAGTTATCTGAGCTGTAGGAGAGTGTAACTCTCTAAGTGTAGGATCCCTTATAGATCTGAGGTAGGTCTATCCTCCCAGCCTGAGTGTAGGGATTAACAGCCTAAGGTAGGTGGTCTGCTAACCACTGAGTTGTAGGCCCTTATGGCTGAGTTGTAGGTCTTGGAGGAGACTGAGAGATCCTGAGGGATATGAGGTGTAAGATCTGTAGAGCATTTTTTTGGAGATTGTTGAAACCGAAAATCAGTCTCTTGTGGAGTTCACCCTTGGGGAAGGGTGGTCGGGCACCTACTTCGCACCTGCAAGAAAAA
Organism: Platanthera zijinensis; assembly: GCA_039513925.1. Taxonomy (NCBI): domain Eukaryota; kingdom Viridiplantae; phylum Streptophyta; class Magnoliopsida; order Asparagales; family Orchidaceae; genus Platanthera; species Platanthera zijinensis. The sequence continues at coordinate 78,812,873 of CM077081.1, forward strand.
CAAAAAGAAAAAGAGAGCAAAGGACAAAGGGCCCGACACGGAGGTTCCATCACACACCCGGAAGATCACTGAGCACTTCCCCTCCTTAGCCAAATGTCGAGCTAAGGTACCTCAGAAGGTGCTAGAAGATTGGGAGACAAGTAAGCATGCCCTCTGAGGTACCCCTTGGGTTCTATTTATAGATTTCTGAAAATGGCCTGCAAATAGCCAACCTCCACTTTCTGAAATTACTGAAAGCCCCTTGGGCTGGTTTGCCAACAGCCAAACTCTGCTATTCTAAATAGCTATGTGCAACCCACCCGGGTCTACCAACAGCGAGACTCCGCTGTTCCAACCGGCTATTGGCAGGCCAGCGGGGACAAAATGGTAAAAACACCTCACAGACTATTAGGAGAGTAGCCCTCAACAATCTCTGCTCGGCAAGGGCGGTGAGTGCTCGATGAGGTTAGCACTCGCCACTTCCACTCTGAAAGTGAGGGTAAGATCTACCTTTACTCTAGAGGGGGGAGGGGGGTGAATAGAGTATATTAAAATAATTATCAAAATTAAAAATTATTTGGCAGTGGAAGACTTGATTTATATATAGGTGTATTGTGCTTGCAGTAAATAAAACTAAGTAAGCAAGAAACAAAAACACAGCACACAGCAAATCAAACACAACAACCAAAAGACACAAGGATCTATAGTGGTTCCCAAAACAACCTTTGTACATCCACTCTTCTACCACCCTAGGTAGGAATCCACTGCAGGAATAGTTGATTAGGTGTCCTGGGCACCAATGAGCTTTTGATAAGGTGCTCAAAAACCAAACCAGATTTTTTGATCAGGTGTCTTGCCACCACTGAGTTTTGACAAGGTCTCAGAAACCAAACACAAAACTTTTTAAGGGAGTTTTGAGTAACCCTTTTACAGCAGAATAAAAGAAAAAGAAGGTGTAGTTGTTCTTCTCTGTCAACAGTCAAAGAGAAGACTAATGGATTGATGATGTCAAAGAACCCCCTGAGATTTGCAGTTGTTCAGGAGAAGAAGCTTTGCACAGGGTGATAGGCCTTCAAAATGATTGAGATCTCCAGCAAAAGATGATTTTAACAATGACTGAAATGTGTTGTGTCTGGAGTCTTGATTGATGAAGCCTTGAACACTTGAATGAGATAAGATACTGTAATCCTGTAGTTCTTGTGTGTGTCTCATAGATCTCAGATTTTGTTCTTAGTTTTTATCTTGTTATTCTTCTTTTTGTTATCATCTGTCTCTATTGTCTGAAATGATATATTGAAATCAAATCTTCTAGATAGACATTAGCCAGTCATAAATGACTTCCTTAATTGATAACTGTCTCTGGAGGAAAGTCCTAAGAAACATTCCCTTTTAGTCTCCTTGAAACTTGCTCTAGATTGATTGAAAAGACTACAAAATCCTTTGCATTAAATGCTGGATATGAGGAAATTTGAATTCCACAACTGACTGAATTTGAAATCCTGAAATCATCGATCTCTCAAGAAAATCGTCGATCTGAGCTCGACTACCGTCGACCTGAGCTCAGAGACTTGAACTTGACTTGAAACAGAAATCATCGATCTGAGCTCGACTATCGTCGATCTGAGCTCAGAGATCTAGATTTTGGCTAGAGACAGAAACGTCAATCTGAGCTCGAAGATCGTCGAACCGAGTTCGATGACTCATTGAACTGAGCTCAGAGATAGTCGAACTGAATTCGACGCCTCGTCGATTTGATCTCGACGATAATTGCCTGAGTCTTTTTGCACTTGTAATCTGATCTAGGAGGTCTTGGGGGCAGCCTTCAAACCTAAGTTCTAAGCCTTAGACCTATTCTAGGTTACCTTTAAAACTATACAATGAGGTCAAGACACGCTCCTATAAACATAGTGATCCTTACCCAAATTAGTAGTAGGGTGTTCCAACAATCTCCCCTTATTTGGGTTAGGATTACTATTTACATGATTTAGGAATTAAAAAGCATACAAGTAGAAATAAAAGCAAATACAATATTGCAGAATAATGAAATGCAGCATTGCAGAAGCAAATGAATGATTATAGCAGATTGTCAGAGAGAGAGATATACTGTTCAGCTTACATAATTAGTCCTTTTCCTTGCCCTTTTTGAATAAAATTTCTCTGTTGGGGTTTTCAGCTTCTCTCTTAGATCTTCTGTCATCTGCGGCACCTAGGGAGGTTTGAGATTTGGGTCCGGGGACAACTGCCTCTGGGTGCAACTTCATGTAACTTTCTGAGTCAAAGAATTTTCTAGAAGAATATCTCTCAAGCTCTTTCTTTCTTTGTTCAGATAATGTAGTAATATTTGAAGTATCTTTTCCTTATTCTCTCGCTTTCTTTATCTGGTCTAAAGCAGCTAATTCCTTCATCCTTGCTGTCCAAGAGATAGGATTGTTCTCTGGATCTTCATGGGGAACAGGAGATTCATATCTATTGATAGTATTAGCAGGAGGAGCTCTTGAGGGAACAATTTCCTTGTGCTTATATGGGAATGGACCAAAAGTTGAATCAATTGGACCTTATCCTTCCCTTTGATAAGGATGCTGTCTGGATTGTCCTCTTGAATATACTCTGTATCCTCTTTGATTTCCTCTATATTGGCCTCTTCTGGACTGGTAGCCTCTTTGTTGATGTCCTCTGGATTGTGATCTATCTTGAACCTGATAGGAACTTTGAGTTGTAGCATGAGAGGTTTGTTGTGCTGAACTTCCACCAGATCATGCATCTGTAGAGGGAGGAGGAGGAGGATTATGATGAGATGTGCCTTTGTCATACTTCCTCCTCTTCTTCATAGACTTCAATTGGTTCCTTGAGTATTGCATCCAGGGTTCAGTAATTGGACAATCATGTAGAATGTAGTAGGGAATATCATTATCATTGTTTACTTTTTCTTGAGGGACTCTCTTCAATGCTTTGCTTCTTGCTTTCCTCTTCCTTGCAATGGTTGCAGAGGAGTCATCAGAATTAGTTATAAATTCATCACTGTCTGAGCTTTGAGGATTGTCATACATCTAATCAACCCTTTTAATATATTCTTATTGTTGTTTAGAAGAAGCAGCAGCAGCAAGAACAGGAGCAGTAACAGAAGCTGGAGCAAGAGCAAAAGTAGCAACACTAGCAGGAGCAACAATAGAAATAGCAGCAGGAGCAGCACTAATAGCATAAACAGAAACACTAACAATAGAAGCAACACTAACATCAAAAACAACATTAACAGCAGCAGCAGCAATAGAAATAGCACTATCCACAACAGCAGACTCAATAATAATATCAGGCTCTGAAACACTAGCCTCTATCATTATCTTATCATCAGCAGTATCAAAACAAACTTTCTCAGCAGCAGTATCAATACACACATCATCAATAGTAGTAATAATTTCCACAGTCTTGATAGAATTGATATAAGATAATATCAAGCTGGGATCACAGCTAGAGACAGGCACAATGGCCTTAATAAGGTCTTCAGCTTCTTGAGCTGGAAGATATCTGCTATAGAGAGCATCAAAATCTGAAAGCAGTGACCTGAAGTCAACTGCATTGAAGGATGGAACTGGAGTTGGGGCTGGATCAACTGGCCCTTCTTCTTCTGGAGCATGCAGTATCACTTCTTCATTTGACATCTCCCCCTGCCTGGATTCAATATAAACTGGATCAAGGCACCCAAAAGAAGGGATTGCCTGAGGAGGATGGAAAGTAGAAAGCCTGGCAGATAACTCATTGATTGATTTAAGAAGTGGAGCCATGGAGGTATCCAGCAAGAGTGGTAGCCTGGGAGCTAACATCTCATATAGTTTATCTGCAAGGGCAAGAATGTCTACTTGCTCAAGGGATGCATGAGTAGAGGTAGAGGAGAAAGGTGCAGAGGTTGATGATGTTTGTGGAGCTACAGTTGTGTGGAGAGATGATGTGGATGTTAGAGGTATGGATGGTTGTGAAATGGGAATGGTGGAGATGGATGTCACTGGAATGGAGATGGATGGGGTGAAAAATGGTTGGGCAAGAATATCTTGTAGCAGTTGTTGGTATGAAGTAGAGGATGATGGGGGCTCTAGAGGTGATGAATGAGAATCATCCGTAAAGGAATTATCTAACAGATTGAATGATGGAAGGTGGAGGGATGAATCAATGTCAAGAGGGGGATAATAATATAGAGAATGGAATTGCTCTTGATGAGTGGTTGGTGGTGGTGAAGAGATAGTTGGAGATGAGATGGAGATGGGAGAGGAAATTGTGATGGGTGAAGAAATTGTGATGGCGGATGAAATTGAAATGGTCGATGTAGGTATGGTTGAAGAAACAGGAGGTGGAGATGGTGGAGATGAGGAGGAGGCATGCAATTCTTTTAGGGGGGCAGTTTCCTGAGGGGAAGTGACTGGAACAGTCCTTGTGCTTGAAGTGGTGGTAGCTATAGGACCCCTGCTGGGTTTGGCAATTTGCCTATCCCACTTTCCAAAGAGAGCACAAGAGAGTCTCTTGGAAGCATTGATATGCATACCATTGGACACAAGCAGTTGGGGGCATCTGTTATGCAAGAACAAGCCTAATATCCTCCCAAAGTTAACAAAGTTCTTGTTAATCTTCTTCTTGATTAAATCAAAGAAGAGTTCTCCCCAATTCAGATGTTTCTTATCAACTATAGTAGCCATCAAACAAAACTGATACCCTGATATTGTATCATGAGCTGAATGCTTTGCTAACAGTACTTTTCCCACTACATCAGCCAAGAACCTATACTCTACTGAGAGGTTTTTCTTAAGCAATTTGTTAGGGTTTGCTGCTGAATATACCATTCTATCCAACATAGCAGAAAACTCTTCTCCAGACAATTCCGCTGTATCATATCCAGTACTTAATTGAAAAACTTCTGTTAGAAGTGCAGGAGTAAGGGATACCTGGGTTCCTGAAATACTCCCGACGACTGTATTTTGATCCAGATTGTGGGTTGTGTACACCCATTCTTTAATCTCATCAGCAGCCAGCTTCATCCTTGTAGTCATGATTGTCACCAACTGTTGCTCCTTGAACAACTCTAGAATATCCTTGAATATCTGATCACTTCCTTCAAACGAATCCATGTCTATATCAAAACCGGCGTCAAACTTCATTGCGGCTAAGACGGCAACAGAGACAGCCATGTTTTCCTGCAAAAATGAACAAACAAGACCAAGTGCAGAGAGGTTTGGAGGGAAAAAAGCTTTGCAGAAAGTATGAAAGCGCAAAAGGAAAACGACGGCCGAAAAATTTATTTTACATCAGGGTTCGATGCCGAAAAGGAAAGATCGTTGAACTTCGTTCGAAGATCTAGTCTTCTAAAGGAATCTAAGAGGTCTTCAACATCGTCGATCTCCGTTCAATGATATTGGAGAGCGTCGAGCTCCGTTCGACGATCTTTGACCGGAAAGAGATAGCCTAGCACTATCTGGAAAACGCTGAACTCCGATCGACGATTTCTGAGAACGTCGATCTCCGTTCGACGATCTTTGGGAAAAATGTCGAGCGCAGTTCAGAGATCAGAAAATAACCTATAGACACTAGAAAAATAAAGTTTTTATCCTAGTCTTGGTAAATTTTAAGGTTTTAAAATCTTGGATCTTAATTTAAGCTTCCTCCATCTAACATTCCTAACTGATTCAGGAAGAATGTGTGTTTCTTTTCATCCAATGGTTTGGTGAAAATATCTCCCCTTTGCAAATCAGTTGGGATATATTGAAGTTCAATTTTATTTTTCTCAACATTATCTCTTAAAAAGTGATGCCTAATCTCTATATGTTTTGTCCTACTATGGAGGACTGGATTTTGTGCTATAGAAATATCACTGGTATTATCACAAAATATTTTTAACTTATCTTAGTTGTAACCATAGTCTTGGAGCTGATTTTGAATCCACAATATCTGTGAGCAACAACTACCTGCTGCCATGTATTCAGCTTCAGCAGTTGATGTGGACACAGATGTTTGTTTCTTATAAAACCAGGAGACAAGTCTGTCACAAAGGAACTGACAAGTTCCACTGGTGCTTTTCCTGTTTACTCTACATCCAGCATAATCAGCATCTGAAAATCCAGTTAATTCAAATCCTGAATCTTTTGGATACTAGAGACCTAGATTTGGACAACTTTTCACATACCTAAGAATCTTTTTTACTAATGTTAGGTGTGACTCTCTAGGGCTTACTTGGATTCTAGCACAAATGCATGTAGCAAACAATATGTCAGGTCTACTAGCTGTAAGGTACAATAAAGAGCTAATCATTGCTCTATATGTTGTCTGATCAACAGGTTTCCCATGTTCATCAACATCTAATACAACATTAGTAGGCATAGGTGTTTTCATAGAGGATGCTTCAGACATACCAAATTTCTTAACCTACTCTTTTGCATACTTGGTTTTAGAAATGAATATGCCAACAGCATGTTGTTTGACTTGCAATCCTAGAAAGAAGGAAAGCTCGCCCATGCTACTCATTTCAAATTTTGAATACATTAGGTTAGAGAACCTTTTGCACAAATTTGAATCAGTAGATCCAAAGATAATGCCATCTACATAAATTTGTACTCGTAGGGTATTGGACTTATGGGATCTAATAAAAAGAGTTTGGTCTACTCTACCCCTTTTAAAATCATTTTCTAAAAGAAAGCATGCTAAGGTCTCATACCATGCTCTAGGAGCTTGCTTGAGACCATATAATGCTTTATGCAATTTAAAAACATAATCAGGATGAGTTAGAGAGATAAAACCTGGGGGTTGTCTAACATAGACTTCTTCCTTGATATCTCTTCTTATGGATTCCAACCTTGCAACTGGTGCAAAGGTCTGGTCATAATCTATTCTTTCTTCTTGTGAATATCCTTGTGCAACTAGCCTTGCCTTGTTCCTTACAATAATTCCTTGATCATCCAATTTGTTCCTGAACACCCATTTTGTTCCAACAAAATGAGTGATCCTTTGGCCTTGGCACTAGTTCCCAAACTTTTTTCCTTTCAAATTGATGTAACTCCTCTTGCATTGTAATGATCCAGTGTGGATCTTGTTCTGCATCTTGTATGGATTGAGGCTCAATTTGAGATAGAAAGAAGGTGTGCATCAGGTTTTGGTTGACCTGATTTCTTGTTTGCACACCAGTTGAGATGTCTCCAATCACTTGGGAGATTGAATGACCTCTTGATGTTACTAAATCAACATGGGGTGTTGATTGCTCACCAACCTGTGTTATTGTTTCATCTTGTGGAACAACAACTGGCTCTTCAATGTAGTTCTCACCAAGATGTTGAGTGTCCTCTTCTTCTTCACTGCTTTCACCTTTTTGTTGAATAAGTGAAGGTGTTGTATCCTCTTCAATGATGTTTAACCTGTTAAAATTCTCTGAAAGAGAATATACCTGCAAAGGTTCTATGGTAGAAATGTTTTTCTCCTTGTAAGACATGTTAGTTTCATCAAAAGACACATGTACAGATTCTTCAATTTTAAGAGAAGATTTGTTATACACCCTATAAGCCTTACTGATCATGGAGTATCCCAGAAACACTCCTTCATCAGCTTTAGCTTTAAATTTTGCTATGTATTTCTTGTCATTATTGTGTATGTAACAAACGCAACCAAAAATTTTGAAATAATCTACTTTAGGTTTCTTCCCTTTGAGTAATTCATAGGGAGTCTTGCCCTTCAGCTTATGTATCAAACTTCTATTCAACAAAAAGTTTGAGGTGTTCACTGCCTCTGCCCAAAAGGATAGAGGAAGGTGAGCATCTGTCAGCAATGTAGTAGCAGATTCAATAAGGGTTCTATTTTTCCTTTCAGCTACCCCATTTTGTTGAGGAGTTCTAGGAGCTGAGAAAGTGTGCCTGATCCCTTCACTCTGACAGAACTCTTGCATAAGAAGAGAATCAAACTCTGTCCCATGATCACTTCTGATCAGGGCAATGTGAGTATTGAACTCAATCTGTATGCATTTGAGAAACTCTATCAAACACTTAAAGTTATAAGACTTCTTCCTCAGAAATGAACACCCATGTGAATCTAAAGAAGTCATCTACAACTACTAAAGTGTAAGATTTCCCTCCTAGGCTTTGTACTATAATGGGTCCAAAAAGATCCATGTGTAACAGATTCAAGATCCTAGGTGAATCACTCTTATTAAGTGACTTAAAACTATTTTTAGTTTGTTTGCCTAATTTACAAGCCCAGCAAAGTCCTTCCTTCTTGTAGGGGCCAGAAGGTAGTCCTCTAACAAGGTTGTCCTTGGATAGCCTAGCAATGGTTCTAATGTTTATATGTCCTAATCTCTTATGACATAGTTCATTTGGTTTACAAACAGAATTGAACAAGAAGATATCAATCTTAGTTGAATGAAAATCTACAAGATAGATGTTACCTTTCCTTTTACCTTTCAACACAGTTGTGTTGTCCTCTGATCTGATTTTGCATGAGGATTTGTTGAATGTCACTTGGTAGCCTTCATCACATTGTTGACTGATGCTGATTAAGTTATGCTTCAGTCCTTCCACATAGGCCACCTTCTTGAATGTGATTGACCCTATTTGGACTGCACCATATCCCTTGGTCTGTCCAAAGTTTTAGTCTCCAAATATGCCTTTGGGTCCAAGCTTGGCTTTGAAGGATGTAAGATTATCCTTGCTCCCTGTCATGTGCTTTGAGCACCCACTATCCAGATACCATTGTTGGTTTGTTGTTGGATAGGTCTTCACCTGTACATAAAACAATTTATTTGTTTTTGACCCAGTTTACCTTGGGCCTAGGTTGATAGCCTTTAAAATCTGAAATAAAAGGCATCCCTGGTTGACTCTTATAGCCTTCAAGATGATATCTCCTAGGAGGTATTATCCATTCAGCATAAGGTTTAAAGCTTTGGGATGTAGGACCTCTAGGATTAAAGTTTGACTTACCCTAAAAAAATGTTCGAAGCTCTGAGCTATGTTCGACGATCTCTGAGTTGAGTTCGACGATCTTGGGTCAAATCATCGAGCTCCGTTCGAAGATCGACTTTGCTAGAGCTCAGAGTTAAGAGATCGTCGACCTGAGTTCGACGATTCAGCTTGAGATCGCTGAGCTCTGTTCCGCGATCGTCGAGCTCTGTTTGACGTTTTCCGTTGAACTTTGTTTTTCTTAGGTAAATCAGAATTCTTCCTAGCTACCTCTACAACTCCCTTTCCTTTATCTGAAAGAAACTTAATTGGGGTTGTTAACACTATAGGTCTGCTGGATGAAGCACCCAAGCCCAGTATACTGTTAAGTCTTGAGTTCACTGTGCTTGTGATGTCCATCAGTCTGATGCTTCTCCCATTAAGGGATTCTTCAAACTTCTTTTCCTGAGATAGTTCACTTTTCGTGAAGCTATCTCCTCCCTACAGCATTCCAACTCCTCAGAGAGTTTTAGGTTATCTTATTTTAAAGTGCTATGTTCAGACAATTGATTTCTGAGAGAGATAATCTCTTTCTCAGACTTTAGCAGGTCTAAACAAAGTGCCTTAAATTCAAATCTAAAGTCCTCTGAATTGAAATCAAAAGAATCTATTACCTGATCTTCTTCGGCATCATGTTATGATTCAGATTCTGACTCTTGTTCTGCATCATAATTATGTTGAGAGGCATTGATAGCCATCATGCAGAACTCCTTCTCTTGAGCATCATCTTCATCATCACTTGAGCTTGATGAAGCCTCTGATTCTTCTTCAGTTTCACTCCAGGTTTCAACTACAAATCCCTTCCCGGTGTGCTTGTTTTTGCTGGAGGAGGATTTGTCATAATTGTTTCTCCTAGAGTCTTTATCTCTTCTGCTTTCTTTCTTATCTTTCTTGTCCTTGTTTTGATTCTCTGGACAGTCAGGCATAATATGGTCTGGTTTCCTGCATCTAAAACAGATAATTTCTTTGTTTCTGGACTTGTCATACCTTGGCTTTTCATGGCCTCTGGATGACCTTTTAATGAAGTCTTTTCTAGCCATCTTGTAAAATATTTTGGCCAGTAAACTCAATAGCTCTTCATTACCTGTGACCTTGTCTTCAGGCTGATCTTCAGAAGCTTTGAAAGCAATTTTCTTCTCCTTCCTTATTGCTGGAGAAGATGCCTTTTGTTCTTCCTCTCTATTTTTGATGAGCAGCTCATAAGACTTGAGCTTGCCCAATAGAGCTTCAGTGGTGATCTCATTAAGGCTTTTGGCATCCTTGATTGGCCAGATCTTTGAGTCCCAAGTGTTGGGGAAGCACATTAGGATCTTATCATTGAGTTCAATTAATGAAATCTCCTTATCCAAAGTTTTAAGTTCACTAACAATTAGACTGAGTCTGTTATACAAGTCAGCAACTGGCTCAGTTTCTCCCTTCTTGAAATTCTCATACTAGGTTATAAGATGGGATCTTCTATCCTTTCTTTCATCAGTAGATCCTGACACAAGCTTAGATAGCTTGTCCCATATTTCTTTTGCTGAGTTGCATTCAGCCACTTTTTGAAATATGTCATCAGACATAGTCTGAACCAATATGTTCATTGCCTTAGCATAAGCAACTTTCCACTTTTTGATTTCTACATCTGTTCCTGAAGGGGATGGAACAGCACTTGTACTTGTAGTTGCTGGAGGTCTTGGACACACTGTCAAAACAGAATTATAGATATCCTCATCAATAGAATTCATATATAATCTAATCCTTGCCTTCCAAAGTGTAAACTTAGAAAGATTGCACACTGGAGGTCTGGTGCTTGCATAATCTTTTTTCTGTGTCATGGTTTTATATGAAAATAAATACAATAAAAATTTTAACCCTCTATTAAAGATTGATCTTATCAGAGATCTTGTGGTTCAGGTGTTAGCTTGTAAAAACAACTAACGTAGTGAAGGTCTAGTTGTTGAATATCCAACCTCCCTCTGATACCAATTGAAAGTGAGGGTAAGATCTACTTTTACTCTAGGGGGGTGAATAGAGTATATTAAAATTATTTTCAAAATTAAAAATTATTTGGTAGTGGAAGACTTGATTTATTTATAGGTGTATTGTGCTTGCAATAAATAAAACTAAGCAAGAAACAAAAACACAGCACACAGCAAATCAAAACACAGCAGCCAGAAGACACAAGGATCTATGGTGGTTCCCCAAACAACTTGGGTACATCCACTCTTCTACCACCCTAGGTAGGAATCCACTGCAGGAATAGTTGATCAGGTGTCCTGGGCACCAATGAGCTTTTGATAAGGTGCTTAAAAACCCAACCAGATTTTTTGATCAGGTGTCTTGCCACCACTGAGTTTTGACAAGGTCTCAGAAACAAAACACAAAACTTTTTAAGGGAGTTTTGAGTAACCCTTTTACAGCAGAATAAAAGAAAAAGAAGGTGTGGTTGTTCATCTCTGTCAATGGTCAAAGAGAAGACTAGTGGATTGATGATGTCAAAGCTCCCCCTGAGATTTGTAGTTGTTCAGGAGAAGAAGCTTTGCACAGGGTGATAGGCCTCAGAATGATTGAGATCTCCAGCAAAAGATGATTTCAGCAATGACTGAAATGTGTTGTGTCTGGAGTCTTGATTGATGAAGCCTTGAACACTTGAATCAGAGATGAGATACTGTAATCTTGTAGTTCTTGTGTGTGTCTCACAGATCTCAGATCTTGTTCTTAGTTTTTCTCTTGTTATTCTTCTTTTTGTTATCATCTGTCTTTATTGTCTGAAATGATATATTGAAATCCAATCTTCTAGATAGTCGTTGGCCAGTCATAAATGACTTCCTTAATTGATAACTGTCTCTGGAGGAAAGTCCTAAGAAACATTCCCTTTTAGTCTCCTTGAAACTTGCTCCAGATTGATTGAAACGGCTACAATATCCTTTGCATTAAATACTGGATATGAGGAAATTTGAATTCCATAACTGACTGAATTTGAAATCTTGAAATCGTCGATCTCTCAAGAAAATCATCGATCTGAGCTCGACTACCGTCAACCTGAGCTCAGAGACTGCAACTTGACTTGAAATAGAAATAGTCGATCTGAGCTTGACTATCGTCAATCTTAGCTAAGAGATCTGGATTTTGGCTAGAGACAGAAACATCGATCTGAGCTCGAAGATCGTCAAACCGAGTTCGACGACTCGTTGAACTTATCTCAGAGATAATCGAACTGAATTCAACGCCTCGTTGATCTGAGCTCGACGATAATTGCCTGAGTCTTTCTGCACTTGTAATCTGATCTAGGAGGTCTTGGGGGTAGCTTTCAAACCTAAGTTCTAAGCCTTAGACCTATTCTAGTTGACCTTTAAAACTATACAATGAGGTCAAGACACACTCCTATAAACATAGTGATCCTTACCCAAATCAGTAATAGGGTGTTCCAACACACTCGACCTTTGGCGAGTACGGGCCTGGATGGCCCTGCCCGTCCACTACTTGCCGGATACGGGGGGAGGGGGGCAATAGAACAAAGGGCGTTGAGTGGAGAAGCATCACTCAATGCCAAGGTCAGGAGGGCGTTGAGGGCATTGAGTGGAGAGGCATCACTCAATGTCAAGGCATGGTCTCGGCCTGCCTTGACCCGCGCGCTTGGCGAGTACGAGCTCGCCCCTCAAAAACATCCCACCCCGCCTGGGCGAGTTGGAGCTACTGCCGAGCTCTTTAAGGCGAGTGCAAGCCGGCCGATGAGCAAACTTTCCCTACTTGACGCCGCGGCTAAAGGCATTGAATGAGCTCGTCTCACTCGATGCCAAGGTAGAAGGCGTTGAGTGAGCTCGCATCACTTGACGCTAAGACAAAAGGCGTGGAGTGAGCTCGCCTCACTTGATTCCACGACAGAAGGTGTTGAGCGAGCTCGACTCACTCGAAGCCACGGCGGAAGGCGTTGAGCGAGCTCGCCTCACTCGACGCCACGGGCCTGGATTGCCTTGGTATTGGGCTGGACTTGGCCAGTCTGGCTCCTGCCAACCCCACTTGCCAGATACGAGGTTGTACAGAGATGTGCTTTGACTAATAGAAAGTTAGCAAGGTGGGAGGAGAGTGGATGTACCCAAAAAATGGGGAACCACTATAAATCATTGTGTGCTTTTCTGTGGTGTTCTTTCAATGTTGGTACTTGAAAGCAAATTACAACCAACTCACTAAGCATTAAAGGAAGAAACTGAAATATATCAAAAGAGAAAAGAAAACCTATTCACCCCCCTCCCCTCTAGGTTGGAAGCTGCCTTAAACTTAAGAACTTTTAAGTGGTATCAGAGGGAGGTTACTCAAAAGGGATTTAAAATTCTAAGTGATCTCCAAAGGTAGCTATAGTGAAGTGATTATGGGTTCTGGAGAGAATATAAGGAGCAAGGTTTCATGAAACTCCCCATCTGTAGAAAGAAGAACTTTAAAACCTAGAAGGAGGGGGTCAAGCTATTCATGGAATCCTTTGACCCTAAAATGTTTATGACTGTCAAAGAAATACCCTTCATTCCCATGAAGGCCTCTGTTCTGGATTCCAATGTCCAGACTCCTAAGACTTATTCAGAAATGACCAAGGATAAGGTCATATTGGCTGCATTGGACAAGAGAGCCTAAACATCATTGTAAGTGCAATTGATGATTCAACTTTTCAGAATTTGGATCACTGCCAGACCTCCAAAGAGATGTGTGACACACTTGTGGTCTACATGGAGGGGACTGAAGAGGTAAGAGATGATAGGAAGTCTCTACACAACCAAGAGTATGAGGCTTTCAAGCAAAACCTGAAGGAGAACAAAACAGCTTGTTATGAAAGATTCTTCAGGATCATAAATGAGTTGAATTCCTATAGGAGGGTCTTCAATAATTATGAAATAAATGACAAGTTTCTTAGATCTCTCACTAGAGACTGGGATACTAAGATATGTGTCATAAGAGAGGTGGCTAAGCTTGCGGAAACTCCTTCCAAAATATTGTTTGGAAAGCTGCTTTCCTATGAGATGCAGCTAGCTTCCAGAAAAGGGGAGGAGGCCACTAGCAAATCCCTAGCCAAGTAAAATTCCTTGGCCTTTAGAGCAGAAAGCACTAAAAAGGGCAAGCAGAGTATTCCCTCTCCTTCAAGAAATCTAGCTGAGCAAGATAGCTCAGAATCAAAAGCATCAGATAGCAGTATGCCTGATGAGGATTTTGCAGCTTTCTCCAGGCAACTCCAGAGGCTGATGAAGAAGAAGCATTGGAAGAATAGACCTTCAAATTCTACTCATCACATGAATAATCACTACAAGGATGACAGGTATGACTCCAAACCTAATAAATATAACTTGTCTAAAGTAGTTTGTTACTGTTACAGTAAGCCTGTGCATATGATAGCTGATTGCCTAGAGAAGAGGAAGGAGGATAAGGAGAAGAAGTAGCATCAGTATGAAGGGAAGAAGGAGAAGTCCTTCATTGCTAAGAAGGAAAAGAGTTGGACAGACTCATCATCATCTGAGTTTGAAGAAGAGGAAGCCTACATTGGGCTAGTTGCTGTTGCTGCTAAATATAAAGCTATTGATGTAGGAGAAGTCAATCCTCCATTGAGGATAGGAATTAGGGCTTCTCTGACACTATTAGACAATGACTCGGAGGAGGATGAAGGTGCCCACAGCTACAGAGGGCTGATGGCAATGATAGAGGAAGAAAGCAAGGTATATTCCTTATCTAATTCTACTTCTATGTCTGGGTATGAGACAAGTCCTTGCTCAGAAACCTCTTCACCCAGCGGTGAAGAAGATTCTAGATCTGAAGGAGATGTTAATCAACTGAATGACAAGTATGGAGAACTTCTGAATGCCTTTAAGAAGGTCAATAAGTTGTCTAAGAAGCAATCTAAAGAGATTTCACCTCTTATGCTTGTAGTTGCCCAGCAGACTGTAACAGCTAATCTATGAGATTAGAAAGCTAGGGAAATAAGCAAACTGAAGTCCCTCATTGACATCCAGAAAGCCTCCATCAAGCACAAGAACTGTCTCATCAGGGAGCTTGAATATAGGCTTGATAAGGAGAAAAGAATAGTGGCTAACTATTCTAAGCCAAGTATAGTACTACCTTTGATAGACACATTCTCCTCTCAAAAGGGTAAGAAAGGGTTGGGATTCAAGGGAAGCACAAGCGTTGCTCCTTCCAAAAGGAAAGGTAAAGCTCCAGCTCAGCCTATTTCCTCCAAGCCACCCATTCTTTTTAGCAAAGTTTTGTTACCTTCTAATAGGTATGACCAAGAAAGCTCCTGTGGTCACAAGGAGAATGGTTGTTCCTCAAGGTTGAACAAAGATGTTCATTGCCAGGGTGAAAGCTCTAGCCGGTTGAGTGCCTTTGTGGCTGCCCATAAGAAAACTCAAATGGCCCAAACAAGACCATTTGGTTTTGGTGCTTTAGCTTCAACACTCAAAAATGTTGCTGCAGCCAAGGCTCTGAATCTGAAAACTAAGGCTCAGACTAAGGGCAAGTCTAACAGCCAGGTTGATTTGGGCATTTCTGATGCAATCAAAAGCATGCTCTCTCAAAAGAAGCTTGTTGTTGATAGTACTCAGAGCAGACCAAACATGCCATATAGAAGACTTGCCTTCTGTCAATTTCTAGTTGAAAGAAATCAGAAAAAGGCTGCAACACATCTTCCTCCTATTAAGGCTGCTGCTAACCAAGCTATAGGGCCTACACAGAAGAGAAGATATAACATAAATGACTGTTGGTACTGTAGTAAGATAGGGCATTTTGCCATTGACTACTAGCATAATCCAAATGTGGCTAGAGCTGGGGTCAGTACACCAGTCATAATTCTACTAGTGGACAGGTTCAGTATGCACCTAGGACCCAATTGATATTGGGGTCCTAAGGTTAAGTAAAATGTATATTGCAGGTTAGCCCAAGAGGCCATACCCCTATATGGTAGTTGGACAGTGGTTGTTCCAGGCACATGACTGGGACAAGGAGAACCTTGAAGGAGCATACTCTAGTAAAAGATGGACCCCAAAGTAATATTTGGTGGTTCAGATAGAGGGGTAACAAAAGGCTATGGTAAGATCACCAATGGCATTATCACCATCACAAAGGTGGCTTATGTTCAAGGGTTGCAACACAACCTTATAAACATTAGCCAGCTCTCTGATCTTGGCTATATTATTGTCTTCCATAAGGATGACTGTCTAATAAGGAGATCAAGTGACCAAGAGGTCATCTTGACAGACACTAGGAGTGTAAATGTTTATTTCTTAAACTTTCTATGTTTAGCTACAGATTATCCTATCTGTCTAGTAGCAAATGAGAAAGTTTCTTATTATATCCTTTGGCACAAAAGGCTACCCCATATCAATTATAAGACTATTAGTAAGCTCTTCAGTCAAGGGCTAGTTAGGAATGGTCCCAATGTGAAGTGCTCCAAGGAGGGCATTTACTCTGCTTGTCAAAAGGGCAAGCAAACAAAAGCTTCTTTCAAGGGTATTGGGACCGAAGATTCTGTGAGGTGCCTATATCTCTTGCATATGGACTTGTTTGTTCCTATGCCAGTTCATAGTCTTAGTAGGAAGGTCTACACCCTTGTGGTGCTTGATGACTTTTCTAGGTTTGCTTGGGTATTCTTCCTCAAGAGAAAGAATGAAACCCTTGATATCTTCACTAAGTTTGTCAAGCAAATTCAGAACGAGTTCAATAGCTCTGGGGTCAAAATCAGAAGTGACCATGGGACTGAATTCTTGTCTGATATCATGACAAAGTTCTGTGAAGAGCATGGGATTCATCAAGAATTCTCTTCATCTAGAACACCCCAGCAAAATGGGATTGTTGAGAGAGAAAATAAAACTCTCATAGAGGCTGGAAGTACTCTACTGAATAATACATCTCCCCCATAATATTTCTGGGCTGAGGTAGTCAACACTGCATGTCATGTACTCAACAAAGCCTCTATCACTAAGTGCCAAAAGAAAACTCCATATGAGATTTTGAAAGGTAGAAAACCAAACCTGAGCTATCTCAGGTCTTTGGTAGCAAGTGTTGTGCTTCATAATGGAAAGTACTATGTGACTAAGTTTGCTGTCAAATCCTTTGATGGAATTATTATTGGATACAATAGTCATAGCAAATCTTATAGGATATACAGCTTGAAAAGCCAAGCTGTAGAAGAATCGGTTCATGTAGTGTTTGATGAGTCTACTATGATTAACCATGAGTTGCCAAGCTCCTCTTGTAGTACTGCAGGTACAAAGTAGATGATGGAAAAACTAACCATCAAGGAAGCATCCCCTATTATCCAAGATGAATTGGATACTACAGAAGAAGTACATGGGACACTTGGAGTGGATGAAGATCAATAAGAGGCTGCACCTAAAGCTGCACATGTTGTTGATACTGAAAGAAGACTGTCACTTGCTGTCAGACATATGAGAGATCATTCAGCACACTAGATCAATTGTGAGGCAATCCATGGAGTAATAATAAGGAGAAGAAGTCTAAATACATCCATGTACTCAAGCTTTCTGTCACAAGTGGAGCCCATGAAGTTTGAAGATGCCAACATAGATCAGTATTGGATTGGAGCTATGCAGGAGGAACTAACCTAGTTCAAGGTGCAAGGTCTTGAAGCTGGTTCCCAGACCACAAGGACATAATATCATTGGAGTCAAGTGGATCAACAAAAACAAGCTTGATGAAAGTGGCATTATAATCAAGAACAAAGCCAGACTAGTTGCTTGGGGGTACATGCAAGAAAAAGGCATTGACTTTGATCAAACCTTTGCCCCTGTAGCAAGATTGGAAGCCATCAGATTGTTCTTTGCATATGCTACACATAAGGGATTCAAGGTCTGCTAGATGGATGTGAAGTCAGACTTACTGAATGGTGACTTAAAGGAAGAATTTTATGTTGAGCAACATCCAGGTTTTGTAGTTCCTTAATCACCTAATTCTGTTTATAGACTTAGGAAAACTCTCTATGGGCTAAAGCAAGCTCCTAAAGCATGGTATGAGACTTTATCTAGCTTCCACATTGAGAACAAATTCTCAAGGGGGAAGATAGATATATAAGACCCTATTCCTAAAGGAATCTAAGGGTAAGATCATCCTAGTTCAGATTTATATAGATGACATCATCTTTAGATCTACTGATGACAACCTCTGTAGGAAGTTTGTCAAACTTATGCAGGGGAAGTTTGAGATGAGCAGTATGGGTGAACTTAAGTTCTTCTTTGGTCTTTAAGTAAGACAGACTGATGATGGTTTGTCTATATCCTAGTCTAAGTTCAGTAGGGAGTTAATAAAGAAATTTGGTATGGAAAATTCCTCCACCATGAGAACTCCCATGGGATTAGGTATGCCCATATGCAAAGATGAGGCAGGGAAACCTGTTGATGAGACTTTGTATAATGGGATAATTAGTTCCCTTCTTTATCTAACTGCTAGTAGGCCAGACATCATGTATGTTACATGTGTTTGTACTAGGTATCGGGCTTGCCCCAAAGAATCTCATTTCTCTGCTGTAAAGAGAATTCTGAGGTATCTTAAGGGCACACCAGATCTTGGCCTATGGTACCCTAGAAATGGGAAATTTGACCTAACTGGCTATTCAGATGCAGACTTTACAGGCTTCAAGGAGGACAGGAAGAGCACTTCTGGCACCTGTCAATTTTTATGTGGAAGGCTAGTTTCATGGAGCAGCAATAAGAAAACTAGTGTTGCAATTTCAACTGCAGAGTCAGAGTACATCTCAGCAAGTAGCTGTTGTGCTCAGTTGCTATGGATCCAGCATCACCTCTAGGACTACAACCTTCAGATAAGTAGAAGTCCTCTATTCTGTGATTCTACTAGTGCAATCTCAATTGCTAGGAATCCTGTCTTCCATATCAGGACTAAGCATATAGAGATTACATATCATTTCATTAGGGAGCATGTAGAATATAAAGACATCACCCTTGAGTTTGTTCCAACAGACAAGCGTGTGGCTGACATCTTCACTAAGCCACTAGATGAAGCAAAGTTTAACACCTTCAAATTTGAGCTGGGTAAGTTAAACCTGATATAACTTCCGTTGCTCCTCATCTTGTTACAAGCTATTTTGTATTTTGTAGATGGAATTGTTCTTTAAGGAAATGAAAATTCTCCAATTGAGGGGGAGCATGTCTAGAACAATTCCAATAATTAATTATTGCCTATTTGAGGGGGAGCAGATGATAAGAATCCTACCAGCTATTTGTTGAAGTCAAAAAGGGGGAGGAAAAGATGATCAAATGATCAGATTTATGTTCAAGTGTGGTAGCAACAATTTAGGGGAAACAGGTGCAGTGATGTTCCACTATGTAGGCAAGGAAGTGTGGTAACTATAGATCACTTCTCAATTATATATTTTTTATTCTTATTGCTGCATAGTTCTAGGTATATCATTGACTCACTTGCTTAAGAGTTTTGACTTCCTCAGATAGGGGGAGATTGTTGGGTCAATTGCCCACAATATCCTAGATTTGAGGAAGTCAATCTTGTCAATGATATATATATAGTGGTAATTGACAGAGATGTGACAGGTGGTCACAAAGTTAAGATACTAGAAAGGTAGGAATTTGCCTAAGTCCACAAGCATTGAGTGAGTTAACACACTCAATGCCATACATCAAGAATCTGAGTTAGTCGAACTGAGTTCAGAGTTCGTCGAGCTAAGCTCATCGTTTCTCGAACTAAGCTCAGAGATTGAGAATCTTAGTTTGTCGAACTCAGTTCAGAATTCGTCGAACTGAGTTCAGAGTTGAGTGAGACAGGCTGTGATAGCCAAATCCTAAGGAATAAGAGGCATAAAAGTGGCTAAGTCCATAGGCGTTGAGTGAAGGTCATTCACTCAACACCATAGCCTTATAAGTGTTGAGTAACACTTAGTCAGTCAAAGCCAGTGTTTTTAAAACATAGAAATTTGGCTAAGTCCAAAAGCGTTGAGTGAGGCATGCTCACTTAACGCTCTCAGTGCTTAAGAGGCCGCAGTGGTAGAAAGTTGGCTAAGGCAAAAGGCATTGAGTGAGATATGCTCACTCAACGCTCTCATCGCCTAAGATAAAGAAAGCTTTTCTAAGGCAAAAAGCATTGAGTGATGAAGACACACTCAACGCTCTCAACGCTAGAGAAACAGGAAGATTTTGGCTAAGGCAAATAACATTGAGTGAAGCTTGTTCACTCAATTCTCTCAACGCCTAGATAAACAGAATTCTATCTATGTTTTTTGGCGTTGAGTGAGGCTCACTCACTCAATGTCTATACTAATGTTGGTTGATTTTTGGCTAAGTCCGCAGGTGCTGACATCAGCAAAATCGACAAAGTCAACTAAGTTCAAATCAAGTATGGAGAAGATACAGAACACGTCAAACTATGCCGTGAAGCTACTGTATGTCTTCTTCCGTTAAAGCAAGGTGTAGCTGGAAGCTGTAGGTGGGGCCCACTGATCTCTAAGAGCCATTGATCGGCGAACTACAAAAGGAAGTGTTGGGTCCATTGCCCACAATGTCCTAGATTTGAGTGAAGTCAATCTAATCAATGATATACACATATAAGTAGATGACCATGATAGGTCAGGTAGCCTAAGTGTCTAAGTCAGGTAAACACTTACCTAAGGTGTGGGATGACAAAAATCTGTCTAAGTCCACAAGCATTGAGTGACGGAACATCACTCAACGCCTGATGACTTATAGCGCTGAGTATAACCTATACTGTCATAGCTAAGTTGGAATGAGCTGAAATGTGTCCAAGTACATAGGCGTTGAGTGAAATCAACTCACTCAATGGCATGCTACTATAGAGAAATATAGTTAAGTGTTTTGGCATTGAGTGATGAAGACACATTCAACGCCATTCAGCAAAAAGGCTGTAAGTTGAATTGGTTGAACTAAGTTCATAATTCGTCGAACTGAGTTCAGAGTTCGTAGAGCTCAGCTCACTTTTCGTCGAGCTAAGTTCAGAGCTTGAGATTCTTAGTTCGTTGAGCTCAGTTTAGAATTCGTCGAACTGAGTTCAGATTTCGTCGAGCTCAGTTCACCATTCGTCGAACTTAGTTTAAAGTAAGAACGTATAAGCCCAGTGTTTTATAAACACAAAAGATTGGCTAAGGCAGAAAGCGTTTAGTGAGGCGTGCTAACTCAACGCTCTCAACGCTTACGTTGCTGAAGAAGCAGAAATTTGATTAAGGCAAAAAGCGTTGAGTTGAGGTTACTGACTCAACGCTGTCAATGCCTAGTGAAGACAGAATTTTTTCTAAGGGGTTTAGCATTGAGTGATGCTTACTCAACGCCAAGCAACAAAAAACTGATAAAGCAAGTTGGTGTTGAGTGAAGCTGAATATCTAAACGCCTAGAAATAGACTTTATATTCTAAGTAGTTTGACGTTGAGGAAAGGTTACTCACTCAACGCCAAGAGACAATAAATTTGTCTATGTGTTTTGGCGTTAAGTGATGCTTACTCACATAATGCCTATTCTCTGATGCTCGATTTTTACTAAATCAACAGGTGCTGACATCAGCAAAATCAACAAAATCAACTTAGGTCAAATCAGGTATGGGGAAGCTCTAGTACACGACAAATCTTGCCGTGAAGCTACTATACGTCTTCTTCCATTAAAGCAAGGCGCAGCTTGAAGCTGTAGGTGGGGCCCACCAATCTCTAAGAGTCATTGATCGGCGAACTACAAAAGGAAAAGATAGGGCCAAGGGAAGGACAACTTTTTAGTGCATACAAATTTCAAAAAGGAGAGCAGTCGTCTTCATCTTCTTCATCATTGCTGCTTGTGAAAAGCTTGAAGCTCTCCAGCAAGAAAAGTTCAATTAGTTGTGCAAGTCTCCATCTTCCACAACAGATTCAGAATCAGTTCTGAAGAAAGAAGAACCTTCATCCTTTAGCAAGTTCAGTGAGTTGTTTGAAGACTCAAGATGAAAAGATCTTTAGCCTTCAACATCAAGTTCAGAAGTTATCTTCTGAGTTCCTCCAACAAATCCTTTCCCTGCTATGAGGAGAGTTGGAGCAGAAATTTTTCTGCTCAAGTTGTTGATACAGAGAAATTTCTCTGTGTCAAAGTTAATTAAAATATTTCTACTTATAGGAACCTTCTGGATCTTAGCTGTAGGACCTTTGGGTCTGAGGTAGAGTAAATTTGCATGAGTTGTAGGAGAGTGTTAATCTTTGAGGTAGGTGAGTTTTACTCACTGAGTAGTAGGGCAATTTTTCCTGAACTGTAGGAGAGTGTATCTCTCTGAGTAGTAGGAGCAAGCTTGCTCTGAGTTTGGGCTATCCTCCATAACCTGCGTGGTAGGGCTTAAGTGCCTGAGGTAGGTGATACTTGTATCACTGAGTGTAGTTCTTTGTGGCTGAGGTGTAAGTCTTTGAGGAGACTGAGAGATCCTGAGGGATTTGAGGTCGAAGCTCCTTAGAGCATTGGTTCGGAGAAGTGCCTTGTCTAACAGGAAGTTAGCAAGGTGGAAGGAGAGTGGATGTACCCATAATTTTTGGGAACCACTATAAAACCCTTGTGTTCTTTTCTTTGTTTGCTTTTAGTTTCTTAATTACAGGTGCTAAGGACAAGCTGTAGATCACTCTAAGCTGAAAGCTAAAAGAAATAAACTAGTTATTTAAAAGACTATCAAAAGACCTAGGCAAACCTATTCACCCCCCTCCCCTCTAGGTTGTTAGCTATCTTGAAAATAAGATCTTTCAAGTGATATAAGAGGGAGATTGCTCAAAAAGGATTTAACAATCTGAGTGATCCTCCAAGGTAGGTGTTGTTAAGTGTTCATGGGCTCAGGAGAGAGCCAAAGAGAGCTGAGTTCCATGAAACTCCCCATCTACAGAAAGGAGCAGTTTGGAATATGGAAGGAGAGGGTGAGGCTATTCATGCAAGCCTATGATCTAAGAATTTTTTCAACTATTAGGGAGGGACCTGTAATTCCTATGAAGGTCTCTGCTCTGGAGGCCAACATCCAGATACCAAAGACACTCTCTAAAATGACCAAAGATGAGGTAATATTAGCTGGCCTGGACAAGGGAGCACAAAACATCATTACTAGTGATATAGATGACTCAACCTTCCTGAACTTAGTCCACTGCCAGACCTCGAAGGAGATGTGGGACACCCTTGTGGTCTATATGGAGGGTATTGATGAGGTAAGAGATGATAGGAAGTCTCTGCTCAACTAAGAGTATGAGGCTTTCAGGAAAATCATGAAGGAGAACATAACTACATGTTATGAAAGATTCTTCAGGATCTTAAATGAGTTGAAGACCTATGGAAGGGTCTTCAATAATTATGAAATAAATGACAAGTTTCTCAAGTGTCTCACTAGAGACTGGGATACTAAGATCTGTGCCATAAGAGAGATGGCCAAGCTTGCTAACACTGCTCCCCAAATATTATTTGGGAAGCTTCTCTCCTATGAGATGTTGCTGGCTTCCAGGAAGGAGGAGGATGCCTTCAACAAATCACTAGCCAAAGAAAATTCCTTGGCATTTAAAGCTGAAAGCACAAGGAAATGCAAGGAAAGGATTCCTTCTCCACCAAGGAGACTAGCTGAGTCAGACATCTCTGACTCAGAGGAATCAGACAGCAGCATATCTGATGAAGATTTTGCAGCCTTTTTCAGACAACTCCGAAGGTTAATGAAGAAGAAGCATTGGAAGAAGAGGCCTTCCAATTCCACTCATCACAGAAAGAACCAGTCCAAGACTGACAGGTATGGTTCTAAACATAATAAATATAACTCCTCTAAAGTAATTTGCTATTGTTGCAGCAAGCCTGGGCATGTGATGTTGACTTCCCAGAGAAGAGGAAGGAGACAAAGGAGAATAAGCAGCACCAGCACAAAGTAAAGAAGGAAAAGTCCTTCATTGCCAAGAAGAAAAAGAGTTAGATAGACTCATCATCTTCTGAGTCTGAAGAAGAGGAAGCCTATATTGGGCTAGTTGCTACTGCTGTTAAAGATGAAGCTATTATAGCAGGAGAAGTCAATCCTCTAGGGAGGATGGGAATCAGGGCCCCTCTGACACTGTCAGACAGTGCGTCAGAGGTAGATGAAGATATCCACAACAATAGAGGGTTGATGGCAATGCTAGATGAGGAAGGCAACTATGATCAGCCTAGTCAAAGCAAGGCGCATCTATCACCTAACACTACTTATTTGTTTGAGTTTGAGACTAGTCCTTGCTCAGAAGCCTCTTCACCCTGAGGTGAAGAAGATTCTGAATCTGAAGGAGATGTCAATCAACTGATTGACAAGTATGGAGAACTTCTGAATGCCTTCAAGAAGGTCAATAAGTTAACTAAGAAGCAAGCTAAAGAGATTTCATCTCATAAGCTTACAGTTGCCCAGCAGACTGTAACAGTAAATCTATTGGACAATAAAGCTAGGGAAATTATCCAACTGAAGTCACTCTTGGGCATTCAGGTAGCCTCCATCAAGTACAATAACTATCTCATCAGGGAACTTAAATATAAGCTTTAGAAGTAGAAAAGATTAGTGGTTTGATATTCTAAGCCAAGTACTGTCCTCCCCTTGATAGACTTCTTCTTCTCTCAAAAGAGCAAGAAGTGGTTGGAATTCAAGGGAAGCACAAGAGTTGTTCCTTCCAAAAGAAAGGGCACAGCTCCAGCTTTACCTCAGCTATTGCTTATAAGCCTCCAATTCTTTTCAAAAAAATTTGATACCTTCTAACAGGTATGACCAAGAAATCTCTTATGGTCACTAGGAGAGGGGTTATTCATCTAGAGTGAACAAAGATGTTTATTCCCATGGTGAATGTTTTGGCAGGGTGTATGCAGTTAAGGCTGCCAATTAGAAATTTCAAATGGCCTAATCTGGACCATTTGTCTTTGGTGCTTCTACACCAACTCTCAAGAATGTTGTTGTAGCCAAGGCTCAGAGTCGGACAACAAAGGTTCTGACTAAGGGCAAGTCTAAGAATCAGGTTGATCTTGGCATATCTGAAGCCATTAGTAGCATGCTTTCTTAAAAGAAGCTAGCTGCTGCTGGAACCCAGGGCATACCAAATCAGCAAACTATAAGACTTACCTTCAGTCAAATTCTAGCTGAAAGAAATTAGAAAAAGGTTGCAACACATCTTCCTCCTATCAAGGTTGCTGCTCATCAAGCTGCAGGGCCTTCACTAAAAAGAAGATATAACATGAATGATTGTTGGTGCTGTGGTAAGATAGGGCATTTTGTGATTGACTGCTGGCATAATCCCAATGTGGCCAGAGCTAGGGTCAGTCCACCAGTCAGAAACTCTGTTGGTGGACATGTTCAGTTTCATGCTAACATGCACCTAGGACCTAATAGATATTGGGGTCCTAAGGTTAAGTAATATATAATGCAGGATAGTCCAAGGGGTCATACCCCTATATTGTACTTGGACAATGGCTGTTCCAGACACATGATTGGAATAAGGAGCAACTTGAAGGAGTTTACTCTTATAAAAGATGGACCCAAAGTCATCCTTGGAGGTTCAGATAGAGGTATAACCAGAGGATATGGTAAGATTACCAATGGCATAGTCACCATCACCAAGGTGGCTTATGTCGAACCGTTGCATTACAACCTTATAAGCATAAGCCAGCTTTCTGATCTCGGCTATGTTATTGTCTTCCACAAGGATGAGTGTCTAATTAGGAGGTCAAGTGACCAAGAGGTCATCATGACAGGCACTAGGAGTGGAAATGTTTATTGCGTGAACTTTTTATGTCTAGACACAGATTCTCCTATCTGTTTAGTGGAAAATGAGAAAGTCTCCTACTGTGTCTTGTGGCACAAGAGACTATCCCATTTTAATTTCAAGACAATTGGTAAGCCTTTTAGTCAGGAGCTAGTTAGGAATGGCCCCAATGTAAAGTGCTCTAAGGAGGGCATTTGCTCAGCTTGCCAAAAGGGTAAGCAGACAAAAGTCTCCTTCAAGGGTATTGGGAACAAAGACTCTGTAAGGTGCATATACCTCTTGCACTTAGACCTATTTGGTCTTATGCCAGTTCACAGTCTTGGTAGGAAATTCTACACCCTTGTGGTAGTTGATGATTATTCCAAGTTTACTTGGGTGTTCTTTCTTAAGAATAAGGATGAAACCCTTGATGTCTTCATGAGGTTTGTCAAGCAAATTCAGAATGAGCTTGGCAGTTCTGTGGTCAAAATCAGAAGTGACCATGGGACTGAATTCCAGTCTGATAACATGATAAAGTTCTGTGAAGAGCATGGGATTCATCAAGAATTCTATTCTTCTAGAACACTCCAGCAAAATGGGATAGTTGTGAGGAAAAATAGGATTCTCATAGAGGCTGGTAGAGTGACACATCTCTCCCAGAATATTTCTAGGCTGAGGCAGTAAATACTGCATGTCATGTCCTCAACAGAGCCTCTATCACCAAAAGCCACAAGACGACTCCCTATGAGATCTTGAAGGGTTGAAAACCAAATCTGGGCTATCTTAGAATCTTTGTTAGTAAATGCTTTATGCTTCACAATGGCAAGTCCTATGTGACTAAGTAGACTGTCAAATCCTATGATGGAATATTTGTTGGGTACAGCAATCATAGCAAAGCCTATAGGATCTACAACTTGAAAAGCCATGTTATAAAAGAATAAGTTCATGTAGTCTTTCATGAGTCTACCATAATTAACAATGGACTACCTAGTTCCTCTTATAGTACTGCTGGTACAGAACAGATAATTGACAAGATGACTATCAAGGAAGCATCACCAGTCATCTAAGATGATATGGATACTACAGAAGATCAACCAGGCATACTGGGAATGGATGAAAATCAACAAGAAGAAGCCCTGTTGTTGAAAGAAGACTGTCACTTACAGTCAGACATGTGAGAGATCATCCAGCACACAAGATAAGTAGTGAGGCAAGTCATGGAGTAATGATAAGGAGCAGAAGTTAGAACACAGCCATGTATTCAAGCTGTCTATCCCAAGTGGAGCCCAAGAAGTTTTAAGAGGCCAACATAGACCAGCATTGGATTGGAGCTATGCAAGAGGAACTGAACCAGTTCAAGAGGTGCAGGGTCTAGAAGCTAGTTTCCAGACCTCATGGTCATAATTTCATTGGAGTTAAGTGGATCTAAAGAAACAAGCTTGATCAAAATGGCAATATAATTAAGAACAAGGCTAGACTAGTAGTTAAGGGGTACATACAAGAAGAAGGGATTGATTTTGATCAAACTTTTAGCCTTGTAGAAAGATTAGAGTCCATCAGATTGTTCCTTGCATATGTAGCACACAAGGGATTCAAGGTCTACCAAATTGATATGAAGTCAGCCTTCCTAAATAGTGACTTAAAAGAAGAAGTCTATATTGAGCAGCCTCTAGGTTTTTTAGTTCCTAACTCACCTGATTTTGTTTACAGACATAGGAAAGCTCTATATGGGCTGAAGCAAGCCCATAGAGCATGGTATAAGACATTGTCTAGTTTCATCATTGAGAACAAATTCTTAAGGGGAAAAATAGACAAGACCCTATTCCTAAGGTAAGCTAAGGGTAAGATCATCCTAGTACAGATCTATGTCGATGACATCATCTTTGGATCTACTGATGACAATCTCTGCAAAAAGTTTTCTTAACTTATGCAGTGGAAGTTTCAGATGAGCAGTTTCTGTGAACTTAAGTTTTTCTTGGGCCACCAAGGAAGACAGACTAATGATGGCTTGTCCATATCCTAGTCTAAGTTCACTAGGGAGTTAATCAAGAAATTTGGCATGGAGAATTCCTCCACCATGAGAACTCCCATGGGGTCAAGTATGCTTATAGGCAAAGATGATGCAGGGAAACCTGCTGATGAAACTTTATATAGAGGGATAATTAGCTCCCTTCTATATCCGACTGCAAGTAGGCCAGACATCATGTATGATACATGTGTTTGCACAATGTATTAGGATTTCCCTAAAGAATCTCACTACTCTTCAAATAAGAGAATTTTGAGGTATCTTAAGGGAACTCTAGATCTTGGCCTTTGGTACCCTAGGAATGGTGAGTTTGACTAACTGGCTATTCAGATACAGATTTTACAGGCTAGAAAGAGGATAGAAAGAGCACATCGGGCACCTATCAGTTCTTGGGAGGGAGACTGGTATCTTGGAGCAGCAAGAAGCAAACCAGTGTGACAATATCAACTACAGAGTCAGAGTACATCTCAACATGAAGCTGATGTGCTCAGTTATTGTGGATCCAGCACCAACTTCAAAACTATAGCCTCCAGATAAGTATAACTCCATTATTCTGTGATTCTACTAGTGCAATCTCTATTGCTAGGAATCTTGTCTCCCATAGTAGGACTAAGCACATAGAGATTAAATATCATTTCATTAGGGAGCATATGGAATATGAAGACATTACCTTTGAGTTTGTCCCAACAGACAAGCAAGTGGCTGACATCTTCACTAAGCCATTGGATGAAACCAAGTTTAACACCTTCAAATTTAAGTTGGGTATATTAAACTTAGTATAGCTTCAGTTGCTCCTCATATGGTTGCAAACTATTTAGCATTATGCAGATAGGATGGTCCTTTAAAGAAAGGAAGATTCTCCAATTGAGGGGGAGCAAGTCTAGCACAATTCCAAAATTTCACTACTACCTAATTGAGGGGAAGCTGGTGATAAGATGATCAATTTTTCAGGTGCATCCTACCAGCAATTTACTGCTGTCAAAAAGGAGGAGGATAAGATAATCAGATGATCAGATAAGTAAGCAGCAGTTATTCAGGGGAAGTAGATGGCAAATGCAGTAATATTCCATTCTACAAGCAGGGAAGTGTTGTAACTATAGATCACCTCTCAATTATTTAGTTTTCTTTTATTATTTCTTGTACTGCATGGTTTTGTGTAATTCATTGACTCATTTGCTTAAGAGTTTTGACTTTCTCAAATAGGGGGAGATTTTTGGGTCCATTGCCCACAATGTCTTGGATTTGAGTGAAGTCAATCTTATCAGTGATATACATATCAGTAAATGACTATGATAGGTCAGGTAGCCTAAGTGTCTAAGTCAGGTAAAAACTTACCTAAGGTATGGGATGATAGAAATCTGTCTAAGTCCACACGCGTTGAGTGAAGGAACATCACTCAACGCCAGATGACTTATAGCACTGAGTATAGCCTATACTATCATAGCCTAAGTTAGAATGAGCTGAAATGTGTCCATGTCCACAGGCTTTGAGTGAAATGAACTCACTCAATGCCATACTACTATAGAGAAATGCAGCTAAGTGTTTTGGAATTGAGTGATGAAGACACACTCAATGCCATTCAGCAAAAAGGCTATAAGTTGAACTGTTTGAAATAAGTTTAGAATTCGTCGAACAGAGTTTAGAGTTCGTCGAGCTCAGCTCACCTTTCGTCGAGCTAAGTTCAGAGCTTGAGATTTTGAGTTTGTTGAGCTCAGTTAAGAATTTGTCGAACTGAGTTCAAAGTTCGTCGAGCTCAGTTCACCATTTGTCGAACTTAGTTCAAAGTAAGACAGTCTAAGCCTAGTCTTTTTTAAACACAGAAAATTGGCTCAGGCCGAAAGCGTTGAGTGACGCATTCTCACCAATGCTCTCAACTCTTAAGTTACTGAAGAAGCAGAAATTTGGTTAAGGAAATAAGCATTGAGTATAGGTTACTGACTCAACGTTGTCAACACCTAGTGAAGACAAAATTTTGTCTAAGGGGTTTGGAGTTGAGTGATGCTTACTCACTCAACACCAAGCAGTAAAAAGCTGATAAAGGAAGTTAGCATTGAGTGAAGCTGAATCTCTCAACGCCTAGAAATAGACTTTATATTCTAAGTAGTTTGGCGTTGAGTGAAGGTTACTCACTCAACGCCAAGAGACAGTAAATCCTTCTAAGTGTTTTGGCATTGAATGATGCTTACTCACTCAACGCCTATTCTCTGATGCTCAATTTTGGCTAAGTCTATAGGTGCTGGCGTCAGCAAAATTGACAAAATAAACTTAGGTCAAATCAGGTATGGGGAAGCTATAGTACATGAAAAATCTTGTCGTGTAGCTACTGTACGTCTTATTCCAATAAAGCAAGGCGTGGCTGGAAGCTGTAGGTTGGGCCCATCGATCTCTATGAGTCGTTGATCAGCAAAATACAAAAGGAAGAGATAGGTCCAAGAGAAAAACAACTTTTTAGGGCAAGCAATATTCAAAAATGAGAGTAGCCATCTTCATCTTCTTTGTCATTGTTGCATGTGAAAAGCTTAAAGCTCTCCAGCAAGAAAAGTTAAGTTAGATGTGCAAGTCTCCATCTGTCATAGAAGATTCAGGATCACAGGCATTGAGTGAGCTTCATTGAGTCAAGGATATCATATCAAAGCATAAGCAGTGGAAGCCAGAAAATTGGCTAAGTCAAGAAGCGTTGAGTGAAGCTTCATCACTCAATGCCATGCTTAGTCTGTTAATACCAAACTTCAGTAATAAGGTAAGATTGTAGAAAATCAGGCTAAGTATAAAAGCGTTGAGTGAAGCTTATACACTCAACACTCTCAACTCCATCAGGCAGAAAGATGAAGAATATTGCAAAGGCAAAAAGCATTGAGTAAGGCATATACACTCAACGTTCTAAACGCCTAACAGAGATGAAATATTTCTAAGTCCAGATTCATTGAGTATGGCCTATTCACTCAATACCACTCAACACCTAGCAGAGCAGAAGAAAATTCTAAGCCCAGAATCATCGAGTATTGCTTATCCATTTTTCATCGAGATGATGCTTGAGTTCGTCGAACTGAGTTCATATTTCATAAAACTCAGCTTTCAATTATTTGTCGACCTGAGGATTTTTAGAGTAATGCTTGAGTTCGTCGAATTGAGTTTAGAGTTCGTCGTACTCAGCTTTCACTTAATCGTCGACCTGAGGATTTTTGGAATGATGCTTGATTTTGTCGAACTGAGCTCTGTGTGGGTTTGTCGAACTGAGTTTTTTGTTCGTCAAACTAAAGATTTCTGAAATGATGCTTGATTTTGTCGAGATGAGCTCTGGGTTTGTCGAACTGAGTTTTGAGTTCTTCAAACTGAAGATTTCTGAAATATTGCTTGATTTTGCTAAGTACAAAATGATGTTGACGTCACCAAAGTCAACAAGTCAACAATTTTTTGATTCATTATTTAAATGCTGCAAATCGACATTAACGTCGCCGTCAGTCTACAGTTAATCTCAATTTGATTAAGCTAGGGTTTTAACCACCGTTAAAACTAGGACACGTGTTTATCATCTCATAAATCGACGGGATTATAAATAACAGCTAAAATCAAGTGCAAACAAGTATTTCTGATAAACTTTCTAAAAACGAGAAGTGGGAGTTTGTCATCTTCATCTGCCATCATTACAGAACCAAGAACTTCAATTGATAAATCTAAAGCGTTTCTAAGTTCACTGGTGCAATCAACATTTGCTACAACAAGAACAGAGGATCTCTCTGAGGAAGATGAATCTGCTTAGGCAAGACCTAGCTGAAGTTGATTCACGATCCAAGTCGAGCCAAATCTGAAGATCTTTCTCTGGATCATTGAAGAAGAAGAAGATATCTATACAGAGTTTTCTCTAGAAAGAATGAGAGGCAGAGCAATTCATTTCCTGCCAATAAAGGTTAGCTAATTGAATACATTCATTCTTAATCTTCCCCCTTCATTAACAAGAACAGGATCATGGTCCTTAAGAACTTCCAGCGCAAGCCACAGATAGTCTAAGATTGTCATTCTTGTTGCTGGGAAGCACATAGGGCTGAGATTTACTTTTACCAGGAAGAAATTGACTCAGAGAATAATTCTCTTGAGTCAAATCAACAACTCTTTCAAAATCAGTGGATCTGTGAAAGATCTGTGTTTAGTCCTAGATTGATTAGGGTGTGTGGGAGATCTATGAGATCTTATTATAAATCATAAATTATAAAGGTTGTGAGATAAATCTGTGAGATCTGTGTTAGGGCCGTGGGCCTGTGATTGGACTCCTGTGTGGATCAGTGTGGGGTTATTTCTCCCAGCCTGTGTAAAGGGAATTTGTGCCTGTATATGGTTGTCAGGAGATTACTATATAAAGGGTTGTGTTCTAGTGTTGTATGTCTTAGTAGAGACTGACTGATCTGGTGGGATCATGTTATAATCTCTGAGGAGCCATAGTTTTTGGAGAAGAGCCTTGTCTAACATACTGTTAGAAAGGCAGAGAGGGACAGTGGATGTACCCATACACTGAGGAACCACTATAAAAATCTGGTGTGCTATGTATTGTGTTTTACTGTGCTGTGTATTGTGTTCTTGAAAGCTGAATTAAGTATACATAGTAGGACTTATTTCATAGAAGATTTTAAAGAATCTTAAAAGACTGCAATAACTTATTCACCCCCCCCCCCCCCCTCTAGGTGCTTAGCTATCCTTGTAAACAAAGACATTCAAATGATATCAGAGGGAGGTTACTCAAGAAAAGACTTAATAGTCTGAGGAGATCTCTAGGGTAGTTGTCATAAGTCTAAGATGGGGTCAGGAGAGAATCATGAAGAGCTTGGATCAATGAAACTTCCTCTTTGCAGGAAGGAGAATTTTGGCATATAGAAAGAAAGGGTCATATTGTTCATGGAAGCATCTGATCCTCGGATTTATATCACAGTTCAAGAATGATCCTTCATCCCAATGAAGATATCTGTCCTTCATGCAAATCTTCAGACTCTAAAGAAGTACACTGAAATGACTAAGGATGAAGTCATCTTAGCAACAATGGATAAAAGGGCACAAAACATCATAGTTAGTGTTATAGATGACTCCACCTTTCAAAAATTAGTACACTACAAAACCTCAAAGAAAATGTGGGACACCTTGGTAGTGTATATGGAAGGCACTGAAGAAGTGAGAGATGATAGAAAGTCAATGCTAAATCAAGAGTATGAATCTTTCAAACAAATCTGGGAGGAGACCATAACTAGCTGTTATGAAAGGTTCTTTAGGACAGTTAATGAGTAAAAGACTGGAAGGGCCTTTAGTAATTATGAGCTAAATAATAAGTTTCTTAGGTCTCTTACTGCAGACTGGGACACTAAGATATATGCCATTAGAGAAGTGGCAAAGCTGGCAAGTACTCCACCATTCATATTATTTGGTAAGATACTTTCATATGAGATACAGCTGACAGCAAGGAAGGAGGAAGAGAAGACTAGTAGAGGCTAGGCCAAAGAAACTATTGTGGCCTTCAAGGCAGATAGCTCTAAGAGGATCAAGGAGAAGAATCCTTCTCCCCTAAGAAGTCCAGCTGAGTCAGAAGGTTCAGATCAAGAGAAATCAGGCTGTAATATGCCCGATGAGGAGTTTGTTGCTTTCTCAAAGCAGTTTATGAGGCTGATGAAAAAGATGGGGTGGAGGAGCAAACCTACCTCTTCCTTCCAGCACAAAGAAGACTACTACAAAAATAAGAAGAAACCCTCCAATAAGGGCAAGTATGATCCAAAACCTGGTAAACATTTTTCTAAAAAGGTTGTTTGTTTCTGTTGCAGCAAGCCAGATCATGTTGTGGTTGATTGTCCTGAGAAGAAAGAAGCTGGTGAAAAGAATCATCACCACAAGAGAAGTAAGATGGAGAAAACCTTCATTGCTAAGAGGGAGAAAAGCTGGACTGAGTCTTTTTCATCAGAATCATAAGAGGATGATGAAACCTACATTGGGTTGATGGCACGATCACCTGAGAAATCCTGCCAGGATCAGCCTAGACCATCTAAGGTATACTCTTCATCCAACTCTTCATCCAAGTCCAAGTATGTGACTGGTCCAGATTCAAGTGCTTCTTCATTAAGAGATGAAGATGGCTCTGAATCTGAGGAAGATAGAAATCAAATGATTGAAAGATATGGTGAACTTTTGGAAGCATTTAGAAGGAGTAAGCTACTAACCAAACAACAAGCTCAGGAGATTGCATCTCTGAAGCTTACTGATTCCCAACATTCTGAAACAATAACTTTGCTAGAGTAGAAATTAGGGAAGTTAGCCAACTGAAGAATATTACTGTTATTCAGATGGACACCATAACTTTTAAGAATGATCATATCAGGAATCTAGAAGGTAAACTCCAAAAAGAGAAGGAGCTAGTGGCTAAGTTTTAAAAGTCATGTACTGTGTAACCATTGATAGATTTCTTCTCCTCCCAAAAAGATAAGAAAGGGATAGGCTTCAAAGGGAACACTAGAGCTGGTAATTCCAAAAGGAAGAATAATATTGCTCACCACTATGGTGGTAGGAATGGCAAGGGTGCTAGTGGATACAAGGCTGCCAATGAGGAGGTTGTAATGGCCAATCCTGGACCATTTAGGTTTGGAGTACCAGCCCCAACACTCAAGAAAAAGTACGATGTTGTACTTGCTGGACTAAGAGTTACTGGCAGCAATGATGTTAACCAGCCCTTAAAAATAGGTACAATATCTATGAGTGCTGGTGTTATGGACAAGTGGGCCACTATGCCAATGATTGTTAGCACAATAATAGTATACAGAGATCTAATGCACGCTTACCTGTCAGAAGAGTTGCAGGTAGACATGTTCATTTTCAGCCTAACATGCACCTAGGACCCAATGAAAATTGGGGTCCTATGGATAAGTGATTTATTTCTTGCTGGTGAGTCCAAGTTGTCATACACCTATATGGTACTTGGATAGTGGTTGTTCCAGGCACATGACTGATACAAAGTGCATCCTGAAGGATTTCATTCAAGTAAAGGATGAACCTAAGGTGATATTTGGTGGGTCAGATAAAGGGATCACCAAAGGTTATGGTAAGATCACTAATGGCTTAATAACTTTCACAAAAGTGCCTTATGTGGAAGGGTTGCAACACAGCCTTATAAGCATAAGCTAACTATGTGATCTTGGCTATGTCATTTCTTTCCACAAGGATAAGTGTCATATCAGAAGATCATGTGACCAAGAGGTCACTTTGACTAGCACTAGGAGTGAGAATGTCTATTATCTTAATTTTCTTTGTTTATCATCAGACTCTCCCATTTGTCAAGTTGCAAATGAGAAAGCCTCATATTGTGTCAAATGGCATAAGAGATTAGGACATTTGAATTATAATACTATAGGAAAGCTCTATAGTCAAGAGTTAGTTAGGAATGGTCCTAATATGTGAAAGTGAGGGATTGATCTGTCTTAACTCTAGAGGGGGGGGGGTGAGGTGAATAGAGTTTTTTAAAACATTTTGATTAGTCTTTACAGCGGATTAAAATAAGTGAGATATATGTATAAAGAGAAATAAAAACAAAGACAGTCACAGCACACAGAAATAAACAATAGAGCAATCCAGATGACACAAAATTTATAGTGGTTCCCCTAAACTTTGGTACATCTACTCTTCTATCTCCCTGGTAAGAATCCACTACAGGTTTTTGATCAAGTGTCCTGCCACCACAGGTTTTTACTCAGGTGCCCTGTCACCACAAGGTCTATTTTAAGGGAGATCTCACAACCCTTTGAGCTTTTGACCAGGTTCCCAAAAACCAAACCAAGTCTTTTGATCAGGAGACTTGACAACCAAAAGGAATAACTTTTGAAGGGAGTTAAGAAACCCTTTTATAGTGGCGAAAGAAAATAAATATGATATCTTCTCTGTCAATAATCAGAGAGAAGACTAGTGGATGTTGTTGTTGTCAAAGCTCCCCCTGAGATGTAGAAGAGTTCACGAGAAAGAGAGCTTTGCTCATGGTGTAGGATTCAGATTGAAGATTGATCTTTAGGAAACTTTTAGAATGATGTAGATTGTTTGTCTCTTGAAAAGTCCTGAAGGAAAAAACTGAAGAAGACTGAATATCTTTGAGAGATGTATTCTTCTTTTAGTTTTCTATATTAACAATTCAATAATCTTCTGTATTTTGATTATTCTATCTGGCTAATCTTCTAAAAGAAAGTCTTTTATATTCCTTGAGAAAAATTGACCTTTTGAATTTTGAATCCAATCATTGATTGACTGCAGAAAATCAGGGAGACTTAACGATTAGAATTGTCTTAAATGAATTCCCTAACTGTCTCTAGAAATAAGCCAAGTAATAACTCTGTGAAATACCATAACTAATGCTACCATGGAATGACTATATTCTTGAGAATATAAGCATTAATTATCAGAGTATTACTACTTAAATATAATCAAGTAAATTGACAGTCGAACTGAGAAATTGAAGAGGAAAAAAGTCGAACCAAACCTGAAAGAAAATAGTCGAACTCAAGAAGAATTTCGTTGACCTGAACTCCAAGTTCGTCAAGCTGAGATTTCTCCTTCATCGAGCTGAGCTCAGCGATCAAGACCTGAAAAAGGACTGTCAATCTGAGCTCCAAGTTTGTCGACTAGAGAAAGACTTTCGTCGAACTGAACTTCTGATATGATATTAGAGATTGTCGACCATAGCTGGACTTTCGTCGAGCTCAACTCGGAGAAGGAACTATGAGTTCGTCGATCGGAGATCGACGATCATCGAGCTGAGCTCAGCTATTGTCGAGCAGAATTTCTTAAGTCTTTAAAACAGCTTGTCTCTAAGTTCTTGAGTCTCTGAAGTCTTCGAAAGGCAAGTTAAAAGGCTAACCTAATATGACTAACCTTAACCTTAGAAAAACAAATGATTCTAGGCTATACATGATGGGTCAACAAACCTAATAGTGAACTTAACCCAAATCAACCCTAAGCAAGGTGGGGTTCCAACAATCTCCCCCTATTTGGGTGAGGTCACTATGAACAGCAATAAAATAAAAATCACAAAGCATAAAATATCTGGCAGAATTATAATTGTTCAGCAGATATAAACAAAAGTGTCTTGTGACAAATTTACAACAAATAACAATTAAGATTAAAAGCAGAAAATGAAGAACTGTCAAACTTTCTTTGAAGAATCCTGAGAAGTTCTAATAGAAGGTTTTGTGAAGATAATTTCTCTGCTTGGATCAACTTCTTGCTTATTTCACATCTTTAAATCTTCAGCTCTAAGAATTGTGATAGAAGCAGCTCTTGGTACAACTGCTTCAGGATGCAAAGCCATATATGTATCAATATTAAAAAGATTTTGTACCTAAAACTTTCCATGCTCTTTCTTCCTGTAAGAAGACATTGTTGTATATTGAGAAGTATCTTGTCCTTCTTATTTTTCTTTCCTGATTTGAGATAGTCTTATCAGTTCTTTGAACCTGGCCATCCTAGAGTTAGGATCCATCTCTAGATCACACACTGGGGACAAAGGCCTTTCAAGACTAGATTTCAGAATGTCTTGAGCTTGCTGCTGTTATTGTTGCTTACTATACTGAGACTGAGATTCTGATCTATATGGCCTATCTCTGCTACTGTAAGAAGATCTGGATTGTTGAGAAGATGTATACTTTTGAGCTTGAGAAACACTTCAAGAGGATCCAGCTGCTAGAGGAGGAGGAGGACCTCTCCTAAATGGAGGTGGAGGAGATTACCTCCTACTCTTCTTCCTTGCTTTCAATTCATTTTTAGAATATCTCATCTAGTTAGGGGAGTCTAGAGTGAGCTTTAAATTATACAAAATATAATATGGAGTATCAGCAGATGGATTTGGCTTAGGAGGACCTTTTTCTTAGCCTTTCTTTTCTTAGAGCTTGTATCCTAAGAATCATCAGAGTCTTCATCATCATCATCAGAAGAAGAGAATTTATTTGATTATCATATAGAGCATGAATCTATTTCAGCATATCATCAGTGAGAATTGGATGAGCCTGAGGCTATTCTTGAATTACTGGTTCTGCAGAAACTTCTGTAATAGCTTGGCCCTGAATAGACTCACTTTCCTCTTCCATATCTGCAAATATTGTCTCATCCATGTCTGACATGGGAGACTCATCCCATCTAAAGGTTAGAGGGGAAAAAACCTTTTGGCTCTGAATCAATTGTTGGCTCTATAACAGTATCAGAAACTAAAAGCTTGTCCTAAGTTGTTCCAAAACTTCAGGACTTATAGAAGATGAGTAACAAACTATAGTTTTAGACACATCTTGTACTGAATCAACAAGAACTGGTAGAATGTTGCTATATACTAAATCAAAAGAATGTAGCAAAGAAACTAAATCAACTATGGGATTTATGATGAAATCACCAACAGTAGATATTTATGTATCTTCAGAATAAACAAAAATCTCTGTATCTGTATCTTCATCAAGAATATTAATAACCTCTACTGGAGTTTTTGCATCTGGAACTGCTGCTGCTGGAGGAGCTGGAGCTTCTTCATGGAACATCTCCCCCTGCCTGGTTTCAGAAAATCATGAAGCCAAGCCCCTAGAAGAAGGGACAAAGGAGAAAGCAGTAATTTAGGCAGAAAGAGTGGAGATAGGAGAAGAGGGAGGAGCAATAGCCTCATCTATTAGCTGCTGAAGAGTTGGAGAGATTAATTTGAGGAGATCCTGAGCAATGTCAGAAAATTTAAGGTAGAGAGGTTCAGGAGTAGAAGGGGTATATGTGGATTGGTGACCACAATTAGAACAGATAGACATGGGTTGAGGGAAGTCTGAGTGTTGGAATTCTGGAAATGTAGATGGAATGGTGGTTGGTATGTCAGTAGGGATATTTTCCTGGATGGGGGAATGAATTGGAGAGTGGTGTGGAGATGGTTGAGGAGATTGAGGTGACAGTAGATTGAAGTTTGGTTGAGTGGAGGTGGATGGAATATCATTATTATGAGATGGAATAGGAGTTTGAGGAGGTGGAGATGGTGGTGTATCCTCATAGATATGAACAGGT
The DNA here is from genome assembly GCA_039513925.1 of Platanthera zijinensis. Lineage (NCBI taxonomy): Eukaryota > Viridiplantae > Streptophyta > Magnoliopsida > Asparagales > Orchidaceae > Platanthera > Platanthera zijinensis. Next base: position 78,851,529 of record CM077081.1, read on the forward strand.
GATGATGGTTGAGATGGAGATACTGGATGAATGGAAGTGGAGGTTTGTTGGAGGGGAGTTGATGAAGGAAATATTGAAGGAGGTGGAGATGGAGGATTAATAGGAGAGAGAGCAAGAGCTTCTTCATGAGGTGGGGGAGTGGCTGAATCAGCCATTGTGTTCTCGGTAGCTATTCTGGAAGAGGAGGCCCCGGAGGGCTTGGGAACAGTCCTCTCCCATCTACCAAATAGGGCAGAAGTAAGCCTCTTTGAGTCATTGATAAATGTGGTCTGAGAGGCAAACAGATTTGGAGCCTTTGCCTATAAAAATATTCCTAGTTTCCTTCAAAAACATACATTCTTCTTATTGATTTTCTTCTTTATCAAATAAAACAAAATACTTCCCCTGTTTACTGATTTCTTATTAACTAGGGCACACATCAAGTGGAACGGGTGCCTAGTGATATGATCATGTGCAGTGTGCTTTCTTAACAGCACTTTGCCTACAATATTAACCAAAAATCTATATTTTATAGATAAATTATTCTTCAGAAAATGGTTAGGGTTTCCTACAGAGTGACCCAACCTATCTAGCATCTCATCAAATTATCTGCTAGATAATTCTATCTCATCATCTCCATTAACAAAACAAAAAACTTCTGTCAAAATCTCGGGAGAAAGAGGAATCAGGTTACTAGAAATCGAGTCGATAACAACTTGAGAATCCAGAATCTATGCCGAGAATACCCATTCCTTAATCTCTTGTATTGGTAACTTGATCCTGGTAGTCATGAGAAACTGCATATTTGAAGTTTCAAAAAGCTTCAGAATATCTTGAAATATCTGATCAGTATGAGAAAATGATTCCATGTCTATATCGAATCCTGCATCAAACATCATGCTTTCAAGAAGTGCTGGAGAAATCGTCGTTGCTCTATAAAAACAAGTAACAAAAGATCAAGTGTAGAAGGGAATTGGAAAGCGCTGGATGGAGCTCGATGAGAACCTAGATATAAGGCTTTAGAAGGTGAAGCGATGAAATCTGTCCAGGGAAAAAAAAACTTTGAGCTCAATTCGACGAAAATTCCCATAAAGAGATAAAATTCATCGACTTAAGTTAGAAGAGCGAGAAAACAGATTGTCGATCTCAGTTCGAAGAAATATTTTCAGAAATTAATTCGTCGATCTCCGGCCGATGAAAAAATTTCACAAAGTGATTTTATCGATCTCTGTTCGACGAAAAACTCTAGAAGAGTTCACAGATCGTCGATCTCCGTTCGACGAAAAGTGATCAATTCTTAGGTCCAGACAGAAATCAACTTTGACCTTCTCCATTAATCATGCCTAGCTGATTTAAGAAGAATAAGTGTTTCTTTTCATCCAAGGGTTTGGAGAAAATGTTTGCCCTTTGTAAATCAGTAGAGATAAAGACAAGATTAATTTTCTTTTTGTCCACACAATCTCTAATGAAATGATGTCTAATTTCTATATGTTTGGTCCTACTATGATGCACTGGATTTTGTGTAATGGAAATTGCACTGGTAATTTCGCAAAATATAGTTGAATTATTTAAATTGTAACCATAATCCAGGAGTTGGTTTTGAATCAACAAAATCTATAAACAACAACTGCCAGCTGCTATATATTCAGCTTCAGCAGTTGAAGTTGACACAAATGTCTATTTCTTACAAAACCAAGAATAAAGCCTATCACCAAGGAATTTGCATGTTTTTGATGTGCTTTTCCTGCCTACTCTACATCCAACAAAGTCAGCATCTGAGAATCTAGTTAATTCAAATTCTGACTCAGTTGGATACCAGAGTCCTAGATTTGGGCAACCCTTTATATATCTCAAAATTCTTTTTAGGAAAATAAGGTGAGATCCTTTAGGGTTCACTTGGAACCTAGCACAACAACAAGTAACAAATATTATATTTGTCCAACTAGTTGTGAGGTACAACAAGGACATAACAATAGCCCTATATGTTTTCTGATCAACTGGCTTGCCCTGTTCATCAGAATCAATCTCAGCATTAGAAGTCATGGGTGTTTTTATAGCTAAGGTATCAGACATCCCAAATCACTTAACTAATTCCTTAGCATATTTAGATTAGGAGATGAAAATAGTATCAGGGGATTGCTTCACTTGAAGAAAACCAAGGAAGTATGAAAGCTCACTCATGCTACTCATTTCAAACTTGGAATACATCGGGTCAGAAAACCTTTAGCATAGTTTGGAATTAGTAGAGCCAAAAATGATGTCATCTACATATATTTGTACTAACAAAATTTCATTTTTATGATGCCTAAAAAATAAATTCCTATCTACAATGCCCCTAGAGAACTTATGCTCTAAAAGAAAGCTAGCTAGGGTCTCATACCAAGCTCTTGGAGCTTGCTTTAAACCATAAAGAGCTTTATGCAATTTGAAAACAAAAGAGGGATGGGTTGGAGAGATAAAACCTGATGGTTACTCTACATAGACATTATCTTTGTGTTCACTATTTAATAAATCACTCTTCACATCCATCTGGTAGACTTTGAACTTTTTGTAGGTTGTATAACCAAGAAAGATTTTGATAGCTTCAAGTCTTGCAACAGGTGCAAAGGTTTGATCAAAATCAATTCTTTCTTCTTGTGAATACCCTTGTGCTACCAGCCTTTCTTTGTTCCTTACTATAGCTCCTTGTGCATCCAATTTGTTTCTAAATACCCATTTAGTTCCAATGACTGGGTAGACTTTGGGTCTTGGAACTAAATTTCAAACTCTGCATCTCTCAAATTGTTTGAGCTCCTCTTACATTGTAATAATCCAATGGGGATCTTACTCTGCATCTTTTATGGATTGGGGCTCAAGTTGAGATATGAAGATAAAATGCATCAAATCTTCTTGGTTGAGTTGATACCTTGTTTGCACACAAATTGATATATCTCCAATCACTTGAGATATAGGGTGATCTTTAAGTATAACAAGATCAGTAGGAGGATTTGGTTCAGCAACATCATTGGGAATTAATTCCTCTTGTGGAATTATGTTGGTTGTTGTTGGTTCATGATGAGTTGTAAATATACCCATTTTATAGTGTATTTATTTTGTTGTTTTACTTTATTTTCTTCTTTTTTAGTTTGTTTTATTTAATAAAATGCTTCTTTTTTCTAATTTTTTATTTTCTAACTTAGTATTTTTTATTTTTTTATTTTCTGAATTTTTTCAGAAAAATATTATTTTCGGCCTTGTCACGCCCATGTCACCCCCCGACACGGGCGTGTTAGGCCCTCAACGCAATCAGCCAGTCAAAATCAACAATTTCACTGACCCGAGCCCGACACGCCCAACATCACGCCCGTGTCAAGGCTTGTCACGCCCGTGTCGAGGCCGACCCGCAAGCTTAGTCAAATAGTCAATGCTGCCGACATCAGGATGTCAGCTGTCCGGGTCACGCCCCCCTGTCACGCCCGTGACAATTCTGTCACGCCCGTGTTCGCCACGTGGGCTGCCCCGAAGTCAAAGCGCGCGTCAAATCCCCAGATCCAGCTCCCCGTCACGCCCTAGTCACGCCCATTCCTGACACCTGTCACGCCCGTGACCTGGGGCGTGACCGCCACGTTTTCAGCCGAAGTCAAAGCTCCAGTCAAATCACCAATCAACTCATAAACAGTACTGTCACGCCCCCCTGTCACGCCCGTGACCTAGGGCGTGACCGACCCGAAATTTTGCCTATAAAAAGGCAGCTGCTGTATGAGAATTCTGTCCACTTTTTGGTCCATTTTGCTAAGGTGTTATGCTGCCCAAATATATTCCAAATGCTATGTAAGGGAAATTTCTCCCTCTCTCCTTAGTTTTTATTATTTTTTGTGTCTTATAACTTGTTCTTTTAATTAATAAAACGTGTTTTTCTTCCATTTATGTGTTTGGAATGGATCTAAGCAACTCTCTCTTTAGCAATCTTATTTCTTTTCTTTTATGTTTTATGTTCTCTTCATTTATAAGCCTTTTAACATAGTTTAGTTTAGGATTTTATCGCACTTTCTAGCCGTTACGCTGCCCAATTTATTTTCATTTTTCGCACCTGTTTAGCTTTAGTTTATTTTTATTTTCACTTTTTATGCATTTCTACCGCATTCTAGCGGTAGAAATGCACTTGTTTTAATTTTTCGCCAACTTCCATTTTGCGTTTATTTGCAAAACTTTTAGCTTCGTTTAATTTTTATTTTTTCTTTTTATGCATTTCTACCGCATTCTAGCGGTAGAAATGCAGTCGTTTTAATTTTCCGAGCACTTAGCTTTTCGTTTTAATTTTCAAAACTTTTTGTCCGGTTAATTTTTATTTGCACTTTTTATGCATTTCTACCGCATTTTAGCGGTAGAAATGCAGTTGTTTTAATTTTTCAGTCACTTTGCTTTTTCTTATTTTTGTAGAGTGCGTGCGTGTATGAGTTAGATTTTATAGCTTAATTTCAATTCTGTACAGTGTGTGCGTATGCATTTATTTTCGCCTACTCGTTAAGAGTTAAATGGCGCTCAGCTTTCATTTCCCGCCCACTCGTTTGAGTGGGACTCGTCTTTTATTGCTTTCATTTTCTTCTACTCACTTGAGTAGGAAAACTTAGAGTGCGTGCATGTGTTTTCTTTCAAGTAGAGTGCGTGTGTGTGATTTTACGATTCTGTAGAGTGTGTGCGTGTATGAGATTAATTTACCCCCGCCCACTCATTTGAGCCGGGATTTGCATTTACTGCTTTCTTCAGTCCTACTCGTTTGAGTAGGACTTGCAATTTTCAGCTTTCTTTACCGCTTTCTTACTGCTTTCTTTATTGCTTTCTAGCGTAAGTGTCCACATTCCGATGAGTGGCTAACCGCCCTTAGCCCTCAATATCGAAGAGCATTGGGATAGATAAAGCAGCTTTAAATAATTAAAGGTCCTATTTTCTATTTAATTAAATTTCTTAAGGTTTGCCCCGGGTTAACAACGCGTAGGACCGCATATCGATATGCGGGCCCTATTTCCGTTATCCATACGCAACGCCGAGAGGCCGCACGTATGGACCGATCGCCCTTGGGTAAAGAGAGCTCCGCGCTAACCCTCGAGAGAGGAGGCGCGTGAATCTACCGGATTGGGTTCCCCACCCAATAGCGGGGTTCTCAGCGTAATGCGGGCGTTAAGAGGAATCCTTCGTCGGTCTAGCGATCGGTCGAATAGTCTTAGCGTTCAGGTGAGCGATATCCCTAGACCAAGGTGAGCTCATATCTAAGGAACCTCCACGACCGAGTCTCCTCCTTAATTAATTTGAAAATTATGATCTCTTTTTATTACAAGTTATTTTAGTTCAAATTCTCTTTTTGATATCGTCGCGCTAAGTTCTTCATCGGCCTTCCGCACTTATTTACTGCATTTTTTTCTGCTTTCTTTTTATGCTTATTATTATTATGCATTTTTATATTTTTAAACCAAACTAAAATATTATCGGTAGAATAATAGGCTTTCAGGGAAAGAGTAGATATAGCTAAGCCGGCCCCGAGAACAATACGACCCCGATATTCCTCCACACGGGAATATCCTGTACTACACGCGATAGGTGCACTTGCCTCCCTCTCGTTAAAACTCGGTTTCTAACAAAACAAAATGCTCTTCTTTTTATAAATAAAAAAACCTCCACTTTCACACACAAATAAGAGCCGGCGTTTTAACCATCAAGTTTTTGGCGCCGTTGTCGGGGAATATTTCGACTTACTATTTTGAATTCCTGAAACCTATTAATTTTACCCTTTATTTCTACTTATCTAAAAAAAAATATTGCGCAACCAAAATAATTATATTAATAATAATAATATCAATATTAATATTAATAAGGGGGCACTGAATTTCCGCGCAGCGCTTTTTGGACAAAAAAACGCGCTCCTCGGAAAAATGAAAAAACACCCCCTAAACAGCATTTTTAGAAAAAGTGGTCAACATGAAAGTTGTAGATCTCGACGAGATCTACAACTTTCATGTTGACCACTTTTTTTAAAAATGCTGTTTAGGGGGTCTATTTTCAAAAGGCGCGAATGGAGGTCCGCGCAAAAAAAAACATCGTAATATTTACCGGGCGGAACCCCCTTCGCGCCTTTTGAAAATAGACCCCCTAAACAGCATTTTTAGAAAAAGTGGTCAACATGAAAGTTGTAGATCTCGTCGAGATCTACAACTTTCATGTTGACCACTTTTTCTAAAAATGTTGTTTAGAGGGTGTTTTTTTCCGTATTTCCGGGGAGCGCGTTTTTTAGAGCAAAACGCGCTGCGCGTTTTGGCATTAATCTGTATTAATAATCAATATTTCAAAAAAAAATTCTAAAAATAAACAATTTAAAAACTTTAAAACTAAAAATCAAAAAACTATCAAAAACTTAAAAAATTAAAAACTACAAAAATAAAAACTTAAAAACTTAAAAACTAAAAAATTAAAAAACTTTAAAAAAAAAATTCAAAAATCAAAAAAATCAAAAAAATGATGAAATTTTTTTATCTTTCTTTCATCCAAAAAATTTAAAATTCAAAAAAATATATATCTCTTTCATTTTTATTTTGCTTTTAACTTATTTTCTTATTTTTATTTTCAAAAAATAAAAAAACTAAAGAAATAAACTTATCTAAAAATTCAAAATTCAAAAAAAAAAAAACTAAGAAAAAAAAATAAAAAAAAAAATATATAAAACAAAAAAAAATTTATTAATTATGTATTTATTTTGTCGTTTCGGCGCGCTTTACAATTGTGAGCGCTAGGGGATCGCATATCGGTCGCTCGCTCTTAGCTAAGGCCTTAGCTTACGAGTCACACTCACTCGCGCCCCCTATCACCCGCACATTTTCGCCGAATATTTCTTTTTTTATATATTATATTTTTGCTATTTCTTTTAACTTTTGCAGGGTTATTCTTCACGGGCTTCCCCGAACGCGGTTTAGGGAAGATTTCTAAACCCTTGTTTTTACTTTCTGTACATATTTATTTTATATATATATCTCGTTCCTCATACTTAGTGCAACATTGGGGACAATGTTGGACTTAAGTATGGGTGTGTTTCCTATTTTCTGTCCTTTTATTTCAAGCACTTAATAAAAATTCCAAAAAATTTGCAAAAATTAAAAATTTCAAAAAAAAAGATTTTCATGCTTTAAATATTAATAATAAAATTTCAAAAAATGAAACATCGCTCCGCGACGTTCGACTCATCGAACCAACCACAAATAAGAGTCTGTTCGCGGGCGTTCCTTTTTCTACTTTGTAAATATTTTATAAATATTCTTGTCTATTTCCACTTTTCTTTCCTATCTTGTAAAAAAATCTCTCTCTTTTCTTGTAATTATTTCTGTAAATCCAAAAATTCAAAAAAATCTGTATAACTCAAAAAACTCAAAAAATTTGCATAACCTTTAAAAATTTCCAAAAAATGATTAAAAACACCAAAATATGAAAAAAATTAGAAAAACTCATAAAAATCAAAAAATTTATTTTGTAATAAATAATTTGAATACCTTAATTCTTAACCTCTTTGCTCTCCAAAATGATCGTTTCGAGTTTATTTATAAGCGAATTTTAATTAATTCTTTATTTACTATTCGTTTATTAATTGTAGCTCGATAGACTTAAATTTCTGGGGTTAAGATTTTAAAGAATTTTTTATGGCTTTTTCTTATTATAGGGAACTTGTTTTTCTCATTTTCACTTCTTATTTTTTTAAAATAAAGCACATCTTTATGTTAGAAAATAACATTCATGGATTTTACATTATTTCCACTTATGCTTTTAGAAACGTAGGAACGTTCAAATTAAAAAGGTTGCTCTCGAAATTTTTTATTAAACTCTAGTTTTCTTTTAGAAATTCATCCCTTCCAGTTTTTTTTCATGCCTTACTTGGTATGATTCTCCACTCACCCTTAAAAGATCTTATGTCAATGGGGATAAGATTTCGTCCCGCAAACATAGGCACCCAATAATTAAAAAGATTATATGTTACGGAGTAAGAGGATAAAATTCATTACTCCTATACATATACATTGGGTTTATTATTTTTTTATGAAGAAAGAAAGAAAAATTATAAGTTAGGAAAATAAGATTTCATTTTCCTAATTATCCAAAAAAAATATATGTGGAGGTTCGAGAAAAAATTACCTCGCCTCAAAAAAATCCAAGCCTTCTTCATATCTGCCAAACCACTTAGCCTATTTTTCATGATTCTAGAATTAATTTAAATCTTTTTGAGAGCATAATTTTTAAATTGAATTATTTCCTATCAATTTCTTTTTAGCTAAAGTTTTTTTGATAATTCAAATCCATTTTTTGTTAAACTAACAAAATAATTTTCGCTTTCTTTTTTCCATTTAGAAGTATTTTTTGAAACGGTTCCTCTATTTATAACATTTTCATAATTTAGGATTTAATTCCGAAACCCCGGAAATTCATTTCGATCTTTCGTACAATTAAATCAAGCGGTAGTTAAATTTAGGATTCTTTTTAATTCCTTATAGGTTCATCTCCAACTTTTGCTCTGGAATAGCAAAAGCTTAAGTATGGGGGTATTTGATGAGTTGTAAATATACCCATTTTATAGTGTATTTATTTTGTTGTTTTACTTTATTTTCTTCTTTTTTAGTTTGTTTTATTTAATAAAATGCTTCTTTTTTTCTAATTTTTATTTTCTAACTTAGTATTTTTTATTTTTTTATTTTCTGAATTTTTTCAGAAAAATATTATTTTCGGCCTTGTCACGCCCGTGTCACCCCCCGACACGGGCGTGTCAGGCCCTCAACGCAATCAGCCAGTCAAAATCAACAATTTCACTGACCCGAGCCCGACACGCCCAACGTCACGCCCGTGTCAAGGCTTGTCACGCCCGTGTTGAGGCCGACCCGCAAGCTTAGTCAAACAGTCAACGCTGCCGACATCAGGATGCCAGCTGTCCGGGTCACGCCCCCCTGTCACGCCCGTGACAATTCTGTCACACCCGTGTTCGCCACGTGGGCTGCCTCGAAGTCAAAGCGCGCGTCAAATCCCCAGATCCAGCTCCCCGTCACGCCCTAGTCACGCCCGTGCCTGACACCTATCACGCCCGTGACCTGGGGCGTGACCGCCACGTTTTCAGCCGAAGTCAAAGCTCCAGTCAAATCACCAATCAACTCATAAACAGTACTGTCACGCCCCCCTGTCACGCCCGTGACCTAGGGCGTGACCGACCCGAAATTTTGCCTATAAAAAGGCAGCTGCTGTATGAGAATTCTGTCCACTTTTTGGTCCATTTTGCTAAGGTGTTATGCTGCCCAAATATATTCCAAATGCTATGTAAGGGAAATTTCTCCCTCTCTCGTTAGTTTTTATTAGTTTTTTGTGTCTTGTAACTTGTTCTTTTAATTAATAAAACGTGTTTTTCTTCCATTTATGTGTTTGGAATGGATCTAAGCAACTCTCTCTTTAGCAATCTTATTTCTTTTCTTTTATGTTTTATGTTCTCTTCATTTATAAGCCTTTTAACATAGTTTAGTTTAGAATTTTATCGCACTTTCTAGCCGTTACGCTGCCCATTTTATTTTCATTTTCCGCACCTATTTAGCTTTAGTTTATTTTTATTTTCACTTTTTATGCATTTCTACCGCATTCTAGCGGTAGAAATGCACTTGTTTTAATTTTTCGCCAACTTCCATTTTGCGTTTATTTGCAAAACTTTTCGCTCCGTTTAATTTTATTTCATCTTTTTATGCATTTCTACCGCATTCTAGCGGTAGAAATGCAGTCGTTTAAATTTTTCGAGCACTTAGAATTTCGTTTTAATTTTCAAAACTTTTTGTCCGGTTAATTTTTATTTGCACTTTTTATGCATTTCTACCGTATTTTAGCGGTAAAAATGCAGTCGTTTTAATTTTTCAGTCACTTTGCTTTTTCTTATTTTTGCAAGTGTGTGTGCGTGTATGAGTTAGATTTTATAGCTTTATTTCAATTTCTATAGAGTGTGTGCGTATGCATCTATTTCCGCCTACTCGTTAAGAGTTAAATGGCGCTCTGCTTTCATTTCCCGCCCACTCGTTTGAGTGGGACTTGTCTTTTTACTGCTTTCATTTTCTTCCTACTCACTTGAGTAGGAAAACTTTGAGTGCGTGCGTGTATTTTCATCTACTGTAGAGTGCGTGTGTGTGATTTTACTTTCCTGTAGAGTGTGTGCGTGTATGAGATTAATTTACCCCCGCCCACTCATTTGAGCCGGGATTCGCATTTAATGCTCTCTTCAGTCCTACTCGTTTGAGTAGGACTTGCAGTTTTCAGCTTTCTTTACTGCTTTCTTACTGCTTCCTTTATAGCTTTCTTTATTGCTTTCTAGCGTAAGTGTCCCCATTCCGATGAGTGGCTAACCGCCCTTAGCCCTCAATATCGATGAGCATTACGACAAATAAAGTAGCTTTAAATAATTAAAGGTCCTGTTTTCTATTTAATTAAATTTCTTAAGGTTTGCCCCGGGTTAACGACGCGTAGGACCGCATATCGATGTGCGGGCTCTATTTCCGTTATCCATACGCAACGCCGAGAGGCCGCACGTATGGACCGATCACCCTTGGGTAAAGAGAGCTCCGCGCTAACCCTCGAGAGAGGAGGCGCGTGAATCTACCGGATTGGGTTCCCCACCCAATAGCGGGGTTCTCAGCGTAATGCGGGCGTTAAGAGAAATCCTTCGTCGGTCTAGCGATCGGTCGAATAGTCTTAGCATTCAGGTGAGCGATATCCCTAGACCAATGTGAGCTCATATCTAAGGAACCTCCACGGCCGAGTCTCCGCCTTAATTAATTTGAAAATTAGGATCTCTTTTTATTAAAAGTTATTTTAGTTCAAATTCTCTTTTGATATCGTCGCGCCGAGTTCTTCGTCGGCCTTCCGCACTTATTTACTGCATTTTTTCCTGCTTTCTTTTTATGTTTTATTATAATTATGCATTTTATATAATTTTTTATGCCATTTTCCTTTTTTATATAAAACCTAAAATATTATCGGTAGAATAATAGGCTTTCAGGGAAAGAGTAGATATAGCTAAGCCGGCCCCGAGAACAATACGACCCCGATATTCCTCCACACGGGAATATCCTATACTACACGCGATAGGTGCACTTCCCTCCCTCTCGTTAAAACTCGGTTTCTAACAAAACAAAACGCTCTTCTTTTTATAAATAAAAAAACCTCCACTTTCACACACAAATAAGAGCCGGCGTTTTAACCATCAGTTCATCTGTTGGAATTATTTCAATGATATCTTCTTCACTGTCTTCATCAACTTGTGGAGAAGGATGTGTTATAACCTCTTGGGTGAGGATTAAATCATCCAATTTCTCACACAGTTGGGGTACCTGCAATAAATCTCTGGTAGAAGAATCCTTCTCCTTGTAAAACATATTAGCTTCATCAAAAGATATATGAACAAATTCTTCTATTTTCAAAGTTGATTTATTAAATACCCTGTAGGCCTTACTAACTTGGGAATATCCAAGAAAAATTCCTTATACAGCTTTGGCTTCAAACTTTCTAAGATGTTTCTTATTATTATTGGGTATATAACATCTACAATCAAATACTTTAAAATAGTCTATTTTAGGTTGCTTCCCTTTGAGCAGTTCATAGGGAGTTTTACCCTTAAGTTTATGTATTAAACTCCTATTCAAAACATTGTTTGTTGTGCTTACAGCCTCTGTCCAAAAGGATAGGGGCAAGTGAGCATCTGCAAGTAATGTCCCTGCAGATTCAATAACGGTTCTATTTTTCCTTTCTGCTACCCCATTTTGTTGAGGAGTTCTAGGAATAGATAAGCAATGCCTGATACCTTCCTTCTCACAGAATTCTGAGAAGAGAATCAAACTCAGTGCCATGATCACTTCTGATCAATGCAACTATAGTAGAGTACTCAATCTGAATGCTCTTAAGAAAGTCTGTAAGAACTTTGAAGTTATCTGACATGTTTCTCAAAAAGAACACCCAAGTGAATCTAGAGGAGTCATCTACAATAACTAAACTGTAAAATTTCCCTCCTAAGCTCTGTACTACAATGGGTCCAAAAAGATACATATGTAGCAAGTACAGAATCCTGGGTGAATCACTCTTATTAATAGATTTAAAGCTATTTTTAGTTTGCTTGCTTAATTGACAAGCCTTGCAGAGACTTTCCTTCTTGTAGGGGCTAGAAGGCAATCCTCTAACAAGGTTGTCCCCAGATAATTTAGCAATATTTCTAAGGTTTATATGTCCTAGTCTTTTATGCCATAAATCATTATTATTACTAATTTGATTGAATATGCAAATTTCTGAACTAGATTACTTGAAATTAACTACATAAATATTTCTTTGTCTAAGTCTAGTTAAAACAGTTTTGTTATTTATTGAAGTAATAATACTGGAAGATTTGTTAAAAGATACATGATAACCTTTATCACATAACTGGCTTATGGATATCATGTTATGTTTTAAACCACTTATATATGCAACCTTTTTGAATGTAATAGCTCCAACTTTGACATTCCCATATCCTTTTGTTTTTCCACAGTTGGAGTCTCCAAAGATCACTTTTGGTCCAAGCTTTGACTTGTAGTTAGTTAGCTTGTTCTTGCTTCCTGTCATATATTTTGAACACCCACTATCCAAGTACCATTGTTGCTCTGTGGTAGGATAGTTTTGTACCTGTAAGAAAATAAATTAGTTGTTCTTGACCCAGGTAACCTTGGGTCCTTGATTCTTCTCAAACTTATAGCTAGAAATGTAAGAATAATCAGGTTGGTCTTTGTATCCTAATGGGTGAAATCTTCTAGGTGGAATTATCCATTGGGTAAAGGGATTAACAAATGATTTAGGTTCATTAACATTTCTGGAGAAATTTAGGTTTCCGTTGAAATTATATTAGGTCGATGAATTCCAGTAAGTTCGTCGATCTGCGTTCGACGAATAGGGATAAGTTCGTCGAACTCCGCTCAGAGAATGAAAGTATTCATTTCTTGTGCCCTAATTTCGTCAATTGCGGTTCGACGAACCATAAAATATTCCTCAATCGCAATTAGACGATTTATTATATATAAAGTCTGCGATTATAGTTCGTCGATCTGAGTTCGACGAACCATATACATTTTGTCGATTTGAGTTCGACGAAACGTGTTGAACATGGTTTTATTGAAATTTTTATTTTTTTCTTTTCTTTTGTTTGGGTTTTTAAAGTTCTTCTATTTGTTGGTTATTGTCTTCTAATTTTTATTTGCCCTTTTCTGATATGAATTTGATAGGAGTTGAAAGAATATTTTTCATAAGAATTGGTGGCTGACTAGATGAAGCTCCTAAGCCTAATTTACCATTAATCCTAGCATTTACTATGCTAGTTATATCCATTAATTTAATATTTCTCCCATTTAGGGATTATTCAAATTGTTTAGCCTCATTTAACTCAGTTTTTAAGGAAATCATTTATCCAAAAGCTATATCTAGTTCATCTTTTAGTTTTATGTTTTCAGAAAACAAATTATCAAATTCAATTTGTTTATCTCTTAGAAGTTTGATTTCCTTCTCAGACTTAATTAAATCATTACTTAAAAGTTTGAATTCAGCTTTAAAATGATCAGAATTGAAATCAAAACAAGCTATTACCTGATCCTCTTCTAATTTTGATTCTTCTGTTGATTCATCAGCTGCTGAATGACTGCATGAAGCATCAATTGCCATCAGGCAAATCTCTCTGGCTTTTGCCTCTTCTTCATCCTCACTAGAGCTTGAAGATGCAGACTCTTCATCAGACTCACTCCAAGTCTCAACAACAAATTTTTTTTCCTTCTTCTTATACTTAATGGAAGAATGCTTGTTGTAGTGCTTCTTGTATTCCTTCTCTTTTCTTTATCCTTCTTTCTAGCCTCTAGACACTCTAGAAGAATGTGTGCTGGCTTCCTACAACCATAGCAGACAACTTCCTTAGTTGGAGTCTTGTCATACCTTGTCTTATCTTCATTTCTTGTTGATCTTCTTCTGAAATCCTTCTTAGCCATTTTGTAAAATTTCTTGGCTAAGAGACTCATCAACTCTTCATTTGTGGGTAGAGTTTCTGATTCTTCAGATGCCTTGAAGGCAATGCTTTGCTCCTTCCTTCCTTCCTTAGGTAAGAGTCTTCTGTTGAGCTGCTTCTCTAGTATTGATAAGCTGCTCATAAGACTTAAGCTTGCCTAGCAAAGACTCTGTACAACCCCGTATCCGGCGAGTGGGCTAACCGGAGCCAAAACGGTTGGCTCAAGCCTCCCCAGAGCCCCATGCGAGTTCAACGGAGCATGGCGAGCCTAGCGTGCCGAGTACGGACTCGGAAATCGTCAGGCCGAGATCGGAGTTCGTGGAGCTGAGCCCGACGAAAGGAAGTCAATTCATCGTGCGAGCAGATCCGGCCGAGTACGTACGCGCCCATAGCAAAGGGGCGGGCGGGTTCCAGTCAGCCCGTCACTCGTGAACAGAGGCTTTAGAGCCAACACGCACAGGCCCAAGGTGAGGGGATTCAGGTCCGGCCGAGTACGTGCGCGCCCAGAGCCAAGGGAAGGGCGAGTGCCTGTCCGCCCGTCACTCGCGAGCAGAGGCTTCAGAGCCAACTCGCCCAAGCCCAAGGTGAGGCGAGCAAGGCCTATAGCATTGAGAAAGGAGATCTCACTCAATGCCTTCTCCCGCGGCATTGGGTAAGGCGAGCTCACTCAACGCCTTCTCTTATGGTGTTGAGTGAGGCGAGCTAGGCCTATGGCATTGAGTGGGGCGAGCTCCCTCACCGCTTTTTACCTCGGCGTGGGGTGAAGCTTTTCCGCTCCAGTACTCGCCACCCTTGCCGAGTGGATGCTATCTTAGGGCCAGCTCGCCCCTCAGTTGTGGTGTATTTTTACCATGTTACCCCCTTTGGACTGCCTATAGTCCTCAAAACAGTGAAAGTTGGATATTTGCAGACCATCTTTTCCTATAAATAGGACCCAAGGGGTACCTTAGAAGGACACGTTTTCTAGTGCCTGGTCTTCTAGTGCTTTCTTAGGTACCTTAGCTTCAGCACTTGGCTAAGGAGGGGAAGTGCTCTAAGATCTTCTGGGTGTGTGGTGGCACCTCCGTGCTAGATCCTTGGGTCTGTCCTTGGTCCTTTTTTCTTAGTCATTTGGGCTCGTGAGGATAGAAGTAAGTGTGCGATCACCCCTTCCCCAAGCGTCAAACTCCTCAGAGATCGATTTTTTTATTTCAACATTTTGGTGCGGTGAGCGTGGAGCGTAGTTAGAATAGGAAATCTTCCGCAAGTTTGATGGAAAGGGATGAAGGTCAAGGTTCAGGCAGGGCGAACTCGCCACCCCCTCCCCGTCCCGCGGCGGCAGGGATGTCCGCAGAGCTCAAAGAGGAAGTGTTCGGGCTTGTCAGGGTCGCACTCGGCATGTGAGCCGAGAGCACGATGTCGGTAGTTCCCGTGGTCACTGACCCAGCACTAGGCAATGATGCGCCCATCAGGCGAGCTGGGAAGGAAGTTGTGAGCAAGTTAGGAGCGCGATCCGAAGGGACGAGTCCTTTTTCCGGGCTCGGCAGGCGAGTACCACTTCGGCGAGACAGTGGGGAGGGAGTTCCCAACTCGCCTAGCTGAAGGAGGAAGCCCCTTCAGCGAGTTCATTTCTTCTGCCCTAACTCTAGAGGGGTTCCGAGAGCCGGAGATGTCCTACTACTCAGGGAAGTGAGATCTGGTCCAGCACGTCCAGTGGTTTGAGGGCGTGGTCTCGATCCGACAGATGTTGGATGGCTTTAAGTGCAGGCTCTTCGCCATCACCCTCAGGGAGAAAGCGAGAGAGTGGTTTCATCATCTCCCGGCCGGCTCCATCTATTGCTTTGAGGACCTGCGCCGGGGTTTCATGTTGAGGTTCACCACCTCTAAGAAGAGGAAGAGGGAGGCTGAGTCCTTGTTCCGTATCAAGCAGGGAACAGGGGAGACCCTAGGAGGTTACCTGGACAGGTTTTAGAAGGAACTATCCCAGGTGCAAGAGATGCCAGGGCACACCATGATGGTGGCCTTCACCCTAGGTCTCCAGCCCGGGTTCTTCACCATGGAGTTGAAGAGGACGCCTCCAGTATCTTTTGAGGCGCTCCTGGAAAGGGCGGCAAGGGAGGCCGATATGGACGCATCACACCCAAAGTTTTCCCGGAGGTTGGCTAGGTAGGCCGTAGGGGAGGAGAAGCCAAGGGGTTGCCGAGCCCAGGATTAGAGAAGGGTCGAGCCTCAGCAGAGAGAGCAGCAGTAGCAGCCTAGGTGGAGGCGTCAGGAACAGAACAACTGGTTGGGTTGGAGGCCGGAGTGGCAGGATCAAGGGCCACGAAGGGGTTATCAGGGAGGAGATAACTGCTAAGGTGTGCGCGGTTAGTTTTACCCCTAGAGGGAGGCAGGGTAAGAGAACCCCCCTTCCCGATCAGGAGGAAGCCATGGTTATCGCCCTGGGGGAAAGAAGGAGAGGACAGCCAAGGATGAGGAGGGAGGTAAAGATAGACCTGCCCTACTATGACTACAATCAAGAGGAGGGGCACACGACGATCACGTTCCCAGAGTTCCTCGAGATACGGGGAAATAGGGAGCAGCAGCAGCAGCAACAGCAGAACCGCCAGGAAGTGCGGATTGAGGAAGTCCGGCCTCAGGCGGAGGGGGACCGTTGTGAAGACCGGGCTGATGTGGGGACCCGAGGAGGGATCAGAATGATCCATGGGGGGTGGGGGTTGAAGCTTCCCGGAAAGAAAGCCTCCGCACCATATACCGAAGGAGCATCGGCTCCACATCCCAGACCCCACCCTGAGAGGAGAGGATAACTTTCTCGAGGTAGGACATGCCAGGTCATGAGGACCACTTCTGCGATGCTCTAGTCATCCAGATGGAAATCGAGAATTTCACGGTCTCCCGGATCTTCATTGACAATGGGAGCTCCATCAACGTCATCTTCAAGAAGCCCTTCGACGCCATGTAGGTAAAAGCCAAGAGGGTGCTGGCCTCTGATGTGCCTCTCTTCAATTTTTGGGGGGAGAGAAAAGAAGTCGAAGGGGGAGTGGGTCTCCAGGTCAGCTTAGGGGGGCAGTCCAGGAACTGCTGATTCGTTATAGTAGAGGACCCCGGAAACTACAATGCCATTTTTGGACGGCCCCTCATCAGCTCCTTCCGCTACGTCCCCTCATCCTTCCATCTGTGCCTTAAGTTCAACATGGAGGGGATCCAGGTCCTAGTCCGCGGTGACCCCAAGACGGCTCGAGAATGTTACATGACGGCAGTAAATTCCATTTCTTGGCAGGAGTAGGCCGAGGAAATGGGGATGAGGATGGAAGAGGAGGATGGGCAGGAGGTCGGAGAAGAGATCAGGGAGAAAGAAGGGATGGAGGGGGAGGCCCGCAAGGAGGTACTCCATGAGGAGTCAGTCGAGGCGATGGCCGTGGAAGGAGGGGAGGTCTTTACTCCAAGAGGGGAGGATATTGCTGAATGGGAGGAGCAGTCCTAGTTGGAGGCCGCCGAGGAAGTTGTAGAGATGGAAGTTCTCACCCATGATGGCAGTGTGGAGAAGGTCCGCATCAGCGGGGGGTTGACCCCGGAGGATCAAGGCAGGATGCTGGAGTGCATCCATAAGAATGTGGATGTCTTCACCTGGAGCGCGGTTGAGATGCTTGGGATCGATGCTGACGTCGTCTGCCACCGCCTCAACCTGGTCCCGGAGGCTCGCCCCATCCAACAAAAGAGGTGGTCCATCACGGACAAGCTGGCTGAACCAATCATGGAGGAAGTTGTCAAGCTCCTCAAGGCCGGCTTCATTTCCGAAATTCAATGCCCCGGCTGGGTCTCAAATGTTGTAATGGTAAAAAAAGGGGATGGCCGGTGGAGGATGTGTGTAGACTTTTCACTTCTTAATAAATCATGCCTAAAAGATTGTTACCCCTTGCCTAGAATCGACGCGCTGGTAGACTCAGCCATTGGTTTTTCTGTAATGAGTTTTTTTTTTGATGCCTTTTCAGGTTATCATCAGATCAGGATGCACCCTCCTGACATAAAGGATGTCTCATTCATCACAGGAGATGGATGCTACTGCTATAAGATGATGCCTTTTGGGTTGAAAAATGCAGGGGCAACATACCATAAGATGATGGACCGTGTATTCCAGGGATAGAAGGGGAGGAACTTGAAAGTATATGGGGATGACTTGATGATAAAGAGTCGGGAGATCGACTCTCACCTCTGGGATCTGGAGGAGACCTTTGGCACCTTGTGTAAATACAAGATGAGGTTGAACCCCCTAAAGTGTGTCTTCGAAGCCAGCAGGGGAAAATTCCTGGGACATCTGCTCACTCCCGCGGGAGTAGAACCAAATCCTGATAAAGTCAAGGCAATAATGGAGCTAGGGGCTCCTCGGAACGCCAAGGATGTCTAATGGCTGACGGGGAGGCTTGCCTGGCTTAGCAGGTTTGTCTCCAGGGCTGGATAAAAGTGCTCCCCTTTCTTCAGAGCGTTGAGTGGGGGTGCAAGAAGTTTGAATGGTTCGAGGAGTGCGAGAAGGTATTCCAGGAATTGAAGAAACAACTCACCCAGCCCCCTCTCCTTCAAGGGCCTAAGGAAGGGAGGACTTATTCCTTTATTTAGGGGTTGGGGCCGAGGTTCTCAGTTCGGTTCTGGTCAGGCAAGAAGGCAAGAAGCAGCTGCCGATCTATTACATAAGTAGGGTTCTTAGGAAGGCGGAACTCCGTTACCCCATCTTAGAAAAATTGGCCTTCGCCCTAATCATCCTGCCCGGAGACTCAGGCCCTACTTCCAGGCACACTCCATCTGGGTGGTGACGGACCACCCCCTCCGCAACATCTTCGAGGGGGTTGAGCACTCAGGGAGACTAGCCAAGTGGTCGGTAGAATTGAGCGAGTTAAACATCTCCTTTGTCCCCCTACTCGCATTCAAGGCACAGGTGATGGCTTACTTCTTGGCTGACTATATGGTCGTGGTAGTAGAGGACAAACTCACTCATCCCGTACCTTGGAAAGTGATGGTTGATGGGGCATCAGGGAAGCATTCCTTTGGGGTCGGGGTCGTCTTGGAAAGCCCCCAAGGGACCAGGATTGAACAGATAGTGGTGATACATTTTTCCATAACCAACAATCAGGCCGAGTACGAGGCAGTGATCGCAGGGCTGCACCTGGCCAGAGAGCTGGGAGTGCATAATATAAAGGTCCTCAATGACCCCATGGTGCTAGCCTCCAAGGTCAACGGGGAGTTCGAAGCAAGGGAGCCTACCCTACAACGGTATCTGGCCAAGGTCAAGGGAATCATTAGGGGGGGTTCCAAACCTTCTCCATTCAACAGGTGTCGCGGGAGGAAAATGAACAGGTCGACCATCTTGCCAAGCACGGCCCTCGAGTGGGGGGGCACCAACACAGACCTCTTCCACCCATCCTTGGAGGAGGGAGAGTTGATGGAGATAGATCAACATCCCACATGGATGGACCCTTTCACCATCTTTTTGTCCACAGGAGAGTATCCAGAAGGGATGGACCAAAAGAAACTCAAGTACAAGTCGGCATACTACCTCTTGCGCGACAGACAACTTTACCGAAAGACTCTCTCGGGGCTGCTAGCTCGTTGTGTGGCTAAGGTGGAGGTGCCGAGAATTTTGGAAGAGGTCCATTCCGGGAAGTGTGTGAGTTACTCGAGGGGTCGGACCCTAGAGGGGAGAATTATCAGACAGGGCTACTTCTTGCCTACCCTGGGGCATGATGCCTTCAAATTTTCCAAAAAATGTCATAAGTGCCAACTATTCGCCCCCCTCCAACTGCAACCGGCTTAGCAACTCAGAAGTATCATGGCCCCATGGCCCTTCGTAATTTGGGGAATGGATCTGGTAGGGCCCTTCCCCCAGGCGAGCGGGCAAAGAAGATTCTTGTTGGTGATGATTGACTATTTCTCCAAATAGATGGAGGTGAAGGCGTTTGCCAAGGTGACCTCGCAGATCATCCGAAATTTTGTATGGGGGAAATCATCTATAGGCATGGGATTCCCCAAGCCATCGTCACCGACAACGGACCGCAGCTCACTAGCAACGAATTCATCAAATTCTGCGGAGAGCTCAGAATTGACCTTAGGTTTGCCTCTATCCATCACCCGAGAAGCAACGGGCAGGTGGAAGCGGCCAACAAGGTTATCGTGAACCTCCTAAATAAGAAGGTTGAAAATTTGAAGGGGAGTTGGGTGGAGCAGCTCCCCTCCGTTCTTTGGGCCCTGAGGACTACCCCCAATACCGCCACAGGAGATACACCCTTCAAACTATCTCATGGAAGCGAGGCGGTGCTCCCCATCGAACTCGAGGTCCGTACTCCCAGGGTCGCTAAGGCAGAAACCGGAAGAGAGGAGTGGAGAGTTGAAAATGAAGAAGAACAGAGGATCTCTTTGGACCTGATAGAAGAATTGCGCGACCTATCAGCTATTCGACAAGAGGAAGTCAAGCAGAGTATGGCAAAGTATTTTGACAGGCATGTTAGGGTCAAGCAGTTTGTGGAAGGTAACTTGATCCTAAAGAAGGTTGATGCGGTAGGAAGATCGGCTGCCGTGAGCAAGCTCCATCCAAACTGGGAGGGGCCATACATCGTAAAAGAGGCACTAAGATCGGGAGGGTACTGCCTCCAAAATATGGAGGGCGAGACCCTGAGCAACACCTAGAGCGGCGACGACCAGAAATGCTTTTATCCCTGAATATTTGTATGTGCGTCCATTTTCAGTACAATTTGTTCCATTCATTTGAGCCCTTTTTGCTCGATAACTATAACGATGACATGAGATTTTACGGAACCTTCATAGCATAATATCATAAGCCCTCAAGAAATATTCTAAGTCTCCTCGCTTTGGGGTTAGGTCTCGATTCTCCCGCTGTCAGGCTCCCTCCAAGCTGGAAGGGCAGGGGTCTCGATGTACATCGTTATGACCCTCGGGCTGAGCCTGGAGGATGTTCAACACCCGTCCTTAGGCTCCCATCAAGCTGACTGGCGTGGTGGTAGTACCCGGGAGAGGCAAATGTTCTAAGTCTTCTCGCTCTGGTTTTAGGTCTCGATTCTCCCGCTGTCAGGCTCCCTCCAAGATGGCAGGGCAGGGGTCTCGATGGACGTCATTATGACCCTAGGGTTGAGCCCGGAGGATGTTTAACATCCTCCCTAAGGCTCCCATCTAGCTGACTGGCCTGGTGGCAGCACCCGGGAGAGGTAAATGTTCTAAGTCTTCTCGCTCTGGGTTAGGTCTCGATTCTCCCGCTATCAGGCTCCCTCCAAGATGGCAGGGCAGGGGTCTCGATGGACGTCGTTATGACCCTGGGGCTGAGCCCGGAGGATGTTCAACACCTGCCCTCAGGCTCCCATCTAGCTGAGTTTCCTGGTGGTAACACCCGGGAGAGGCAAATGTTCTAAGTCTTCTCGCTCTGGGGTTATGTCTCGATTCTCCTGCTGTCGGGCTCCCTCCAAGCTAGCGGGGTAGGGATCTCGATGGACGTTATTATGGCCCTTGGGCTGAGCCCGGATGATGTTCAACACTCGCCCTTAGGCTCCCATCTAGCTGACTGGCCCGGTGGTAGAACCCTTGAGAGGCAAATGTTCTATGTCTTCTCGCTCTGGGGTTAGGTATCGATTCTCCCGCTGTCAGGCTCCCTCCAAGCTGGAAGGGCAGGGGTCTCGATGGACGTCGTTATGACCCTAGGGCTGAGCCTAGAGTATGTTCAACACCAGCCCTTAGGCTCCCATCTAGCTGACTGGCCTGGTGGTAGCACCCGAGAGAGGCAAATGTTCTAAGTCTTCTCCCTCTGGGGTTAGGTCTCGATTCTCCCGCTGTTAGGCTCCCTCCAAGCTGGCTGGGCAGGGGTCTCGATGGACGTCGTTATGACCCTAGGGATGAGCCCGGAGGATGTTCAACACCCGACCTCAGGCTCCCATTTAGCTTACTGGCCTGATGGTAGCACACGGTATAGGCAAATGTTCTAAGTCTTCTAGCTCTAGGGTTAGGTCTCGATTATTCTGCTGTCAGACTC
This sequence comes from Platanthera zijinensis, assembly GCA_039513925.1. NCBI lineage: Eukaryota > Viridiplantae > Streptophyta > Magnoliopsida > Asparagales > Orchidaceae > Platanthera > Platanthera zijinensis. The sequence goes on from CM077081.1 coordinate 78,873,554, forward strand.
TCTCCAAGCTAGCGGGATAGGGGTCTCGATAGACATCGTTATGACCCTAGGGCTTAGCCCGGAGGACGTTCAACACCCTCCATCAGTCTCCCATTTAGCTGACTGGCCTGTTGGTAGTACCCGGGAGAGGAAAATGTTCTAAGGCTTCTCGCTCTCGGGTTAGGTCTCGATTCTCCCACTGTTAGGCTCCCTCCAAGCTGGCAGGGCAGGGGTCTCGATGGACATCGTTATGACCCTTGGGATGAACCCGGAGGATGTTCAACACCGCCCTCAGGCTCCCATCTAACTGACTTGCCTGGTGGTCTCACCCGGGAGAGGCAAATGTTCTAAGTCTTCTCGCTCCGGGGAAAGGTCTCGACTCTCCCGCTGTCAGGATCCCTCCAAGCTGGCAGGGCAGGGGTCTCGATGGACATTGTTACAACCCGGGGGCTGGGCCTGGAAGTTGATACGCCGCCCCGAGGAAAGCATGTACAAACAAACCCACAAGTCAGAAAGGCGAGCTCGAGGGGTCCTGTCCCCCTTAGTTTTCTGCTAAGGAATTTTTGATCTCGTCTCTTGTTGAAAGAAGGGTGCACCTCCCAGGTGAGCCCGTTCTCGCAAAGGTCCGCTCGGCAAAGGGTACTTCTCGGTATCTTAGGCGGGCACCGGTGGCGGCCTGATGCCAGACACATTTTCCTTGTGAATTTTCAACAAAGGAGAGCGAGGTGCGACTCGCAAGCAAGCAAGGCATTTGCGAGTTTGATCGCGGCCGACGCTCAGGGCCCCTTAGCGAGCGCGAATCCTAACTCGCGTGCATTCTAGTATCGATGGTAAAAAGAAGATAAAAAATTTCTATATACAGAAGGCCATCTGATTATCATTATAGTTTCAAAAAGGGGGCTCGCCTCGACGAGATTACAAAAAGGGGGGGATAGATTACAAGAGGATTGCAGAAAGTGGGGGAGGAGATCCGGTCTGCTCTCGCCCTCCTCCCCCGAATGATGATCCTCCTCCTGGCCTCTGAGCAGTAGCTCCTTGTCCTTCGCCTCGTCGAAAAGGGATCCAAAGCTTTCCTCTTTCCCGCTAGGTGGAGACGGAGGAAATAGGCTTGGCAGATGGTCTCGGACCGGCACTCCCTCGCAGCCCTCCTTCGGGATCCCCGATCCCCTCATGGCGCCAGCAAGGCATTCGTCAGACTCAATCGAGTTGACTCGCAGTCGCTCCATGACCTGCCCCTCGCCAAAAACCCGAGGCCGCTTATAGGGAAAAGGGGGCTCGGTGTCGTTCGGGGGGAAAAGGGCTTTCGTCAGTCGACGGACCTCGCTTTGGAGACCCTAGTTCTGCTCCTTCAGCACCTCCATCTCGGCCGCCGACGTAGCTGCAAGAGCTCTCTGCTCAGCAATGTGAGTCTCCTGCTCGTGCAAACTGGCCTCCTGATCAGTGAGGCGGACCCGCAGCTGGGCGACCACGCCCTCCAGCTCACTAGCGCGGGCCTGTAGCGCTTTGGCGACCTCGGCATCCTGAATGATAAAGAGGTCAGATTCTTGGTGAAATGTTTTTCTAAGTTAAAATGAGAGTTGGTCAATTCTTACCAGCCTGCACGAGGCTTTGTTGAGTAAGTGCTCAGCAATGCCGAACCGCCCCTCTACATCGGCATCTCTCTCCGTCGCCAGGTTGCGCTCCTGCTCGGCCTTTTCCAGGAGCTTGCTGAGCTGAAAGCTGCAACGAACCATCATGTGATGGAGTTCAAAGGCCTGCAGATGGGCCTGCCTACCCTCGTGGCCTATCTGCCGAAGGGTCATGCTTTTGTAGGCCTCGACGCCATCCCGGCCGTACAGTCCAAAACCGAGGGCGAACGCATGGCCTGTAGGAGTCCGGCGAGCTCCCCAGGAGGGGGAGCGAGTAGAGATAGAGACTCGGTGGGCCCCCTCATCCCAGCTCAGCATTGGCTTGCCTGCCACGTCCTTGCTTCTTCACCCGTGTTGAGTGGGGGTGGTCCTTTGGAATGCTTGGATCGCAGGGAACAACCTCCTCCATGGAGGGAGGAGAGGAGGGCATACGCTTCTTCCCGCAGGGGGACGATGCCTCCTTCAATGGCCTCGTCGGGGCTTTGTCAGAAAAAACCTCCAGTGAGCTCATAAATTTGATAGGAGATGAGGGTTGCTGCGGCTGGCCTCGTGAGATCACCCTCGCCTTTTTCTGCTTAAGGGCCGAGGGACGGTGGAGCGAGCTCGGCCCCCCGAGTTCCAGCCACTTCTTATTAGAAGGCTTTCCTCTCGCCTTCTCTTCTCGACATGCCTCGGCCGCAGCCCGAGCTCGCTCGATCGGGTCCGAGAATACTCCCGAGTCAGCAAAGGGAGGGTTCACCGCGATCAGTCGCTCCCCTTTAAAAAATACTTAGTCAAAGAAAGGGGTTTTTGACCGACCATGCCGAGCATGATAAAAAGAAAGTAGGTGAGACATACCTTCGCCAGGAAGGACGGGTGGCAGGGATCCGACTCCGCGATGGAGGTAGGCAACTTCAAAGTCCTTATAAAGGAAGAACTTGTGAAGCTCGGCATCGTTGCTGGACACGGACGGTGGGCGGTACACCTCCTCGCTCTTCTGCTGGGGCGAGAAGGTAATGTTACTGAGGTCACCCCGGATGAAGACAATCTTCAACATCCAGTTGTGGTTCTTTTTGGCAACCTCGTGGATTTTTATAGAAGAGATGCCAAAGAAGGAGACCCCGTCGGCATTGGCCTTATAAGAGAAAAGTTTGCGGAAGACGTTCAGATTGAACTCAATCCGTTCTCGGCGGAAGTTGCATGTGAATCCAACTACCATAGCAATGGCATTGGGGTTGAGCTGCGCGGGCACGATGCCATAATATTTGAGTACCTGGCGGATCTCAGGCCAGAGCGGCAGGCGCAACCCCACCTCGAAATGTTAGATGGGGCAGGCGTGCTCGTCCTCAAAAAAGGAGTTTATTGCCTCCTGCTCCGCCGGGAGGCGGGCCACGAAGCCGGCGGGAACATAGTTCGCTACGAACTCGGCGAGATTCTCTGTCGTGGTATTGCCCTAGAAGAAGTAATGGTCGGCGAAGTTCTGGGCGTACTTTACGCGACCATCGGAATCAGGGTTTCCTTTTCCTATACTCGTCGAGGGAAGGAAAGCGTGCGAGCATAAGACAAGTGAAGCAAGGAGGGGAAAATATAAGAAAGCAATAAAGGCGTAGCCAGGGGGTAGGTGGGGATCCCTATTTATAGAAAAAGCAAAGGAGAATTTGAGCCGACCGACAAGCCCCGCTCGCTTACTCCGTCTCACCACTCTCTGCTCGCCAAACACGGAGAGCCTAGGATGAGGAATTCGAAAAGGCACGCGCCGTTACATATTCAATAAAAATAAAATACGCTCGCATATGAAAAATTATACTGTTTATCAGCAGAAAGGAAGCAAATTGTCTAGAACAAGAAAAATTAAAAGAACACGCACGGACCAGGCAACAGCAGGGGCGAGTACCGGTCGGCTCGCAAGGGATCCGTCCTTAATTACCCCATTCTCACCGGCCCGATGTCACCGGCCACTGCACGAAGAGTTGCCGAAGCTGCCCCAGGTTCCTGTTCACCACTAGCAAGTTCTCATCGATCTCATCTAAAAGTGTGGAGGAATACGTCGTGAAATTATCTTTCTTCAGCTTGTGGAGCTGGCGCACTAACATTTTGAGGACCAGTTGGCTTCACCTCGAGCATTCAGGGCTATCCATCTCCGAGTCCAAGAAGATGTCTAAGGCATGCGGCGACAGAAGAGGCGAGTAGCCAGCCCGTTCGGCTGAATCATCAGCCCTAGATCGGCTAGGAAGGCCTGCGCGAGAGAGACAGGATAATGAGTAGGAGGAGCGAGCGTCGTTGAAATCAGACGCAATTTGAGGCAAACAAAGACCTACCTTCAGAATCTCGGTGAGAATCGGGAGCGGATGCGTGCTCGACATCTTCCCCAGTAGTCGCGGGAGTAGAAGAGGGTTGTCGTGAAGGGGTGCGATCCGGAGACCCCAGCCTCCGTGAGTCCAGCTCCATGGTCTCGGAGGCAGGATGTGAGTCTTGCATATATGGGTCAGAGGATGGCTCAGGCGCATTGATAGGAAAATTATCGACCCTCGGCGTTGAGATCTTGCCACCATGGTCTTGCTCGGTGGTGAGGTCCATAAAGTCTCTACCGTCTGGAGCCAGAGCTGGATGGTTGGAGGAGTCGGAGCCATTAACCAGTGTGTTCTTCAAGTCAGCGAAGTTGTGCTCGGCCTCGGGAGGAAAAGGCTTCGCCCTCTTCGCCGAGCCGAATTCGGTAAAGTAGTGAGCCGGGATAGTCAGATTGGTCAGGGCCGCAGCACGAAGGGCGGTCTCCTCGCAAGATTTCGTGAGTCTCTCCATGACCTCTTTTGGGAGCGGCATCTCAGCAAGGCTTAATTAAGGGGAAGGGTAGAGGTCAGTCGGGTATGCTGGGTATGTATATATAGCCATCGGTGGGACCCACCAAGAGTTTCCTTTTGGCTCTTGTCGAACTCGCAGGATCCTAGGGGGTTGGATGTTTCTTTCCAAGTTTGTGCCAACCTCGCAAAGAGCGTGGATTTTGTACAACCCCGTATCCGGCGAGTGGGCTAACAAGAGCCAAACCGGCCGGCTCAGACTGCCCCAAAGCCCCAGGCGAGTTCAGTGGAGAATGCTGAGCCTAGCGTGCCGAGTACGGGCTCGGTAATTGTCGGGCCGATCTCGGAGTTCGTGGATCTGAGCCCGACGAAAGGAAGTCAATTCGTCGAGTGAGCAGATCCGGCCGAGTGCGTGCGCGCCTAGAGCATAAGGGCTGGCGGGTGCCAGTCTGCCTGTCACTCGCGAGCAGAGGCTTCAGAGCCAACTCGCCTAGGCCCAAGGTGAGGTGAGCCAGGTCTGGTCGTGTATGTGCGCACCCAGAGCCAAGGGGAGGGAGGGTGCCAGTCCGCCCGTCACTCGCGAGCAGATGCTTCAGAGTAAAATCGCCCACACCCAAGGTGAGGCAAGCCAGGCCCGTGGCATTGAAAAAGGCGAGCTCACTCAACGCTTTCTCCCGTGGAGTTGGGTAAGGCGAGCTAACTCAACGCCTTCTCCCGTGGCGTTGAGTGTGGCGAGCTAGGCTTATGACATTGAGTGGGGCAAGCTCCCTCACCGCTTTTTACCTCGGCGTGGGGTGAATCTTTTCCGCTCCAGTACTCGCCGCCCTTGCCGAGTGGACGCTATCTCAGGGCCAGCTCGCCCCTCAGCTGTGGTGTAATTTTACCATGTTACCCCCTTTGGACTGCCTATAGTCCTCGAAAATAGTGAAGGTTGGATATTTGCAGACTGTCTTTTCCTATAAATAGGAACCAAGGGGTACCTCAGAAGGACACGTTTTCTATTATCTGGTCTTCTAGCGCTTTCTGAGGTACCTTAGCTTCAGCACTTGGCAAAGGAGGGGAAGCGCTCTAAGATCTTCCGGGTGTGTGGTGGGACCTCTGTGCTGGAGCCTTGGGTCTGTCCGTGGTCCTTTTTTCTTAGTAATTTGGGCTCGTGAGGAGAGAAGTAAGTGTGTGATCATCCCTTCCCCAAGGGTTGAACTCCTCAGATACCAATTTTTCAATTTCAACAGACTCTATAGAGATTTCATTTAGGCTTCTAGCCTCCTTGATTGGACATATCCTAGAGTCCCATGTGCTAGGGAAGCACATAAGGATCTTATCATTGATCTCAGTCAGTGATATGTTCTTATCCATTTTATTCAACACATTGATGATCAAGCTGAGTCTGTTGTACATATCAGCCACTGACTTTGACACTTCTTTCTTGAAGTTCTCATATTGGGAAATAAGATGAGATCTTCTATCTTTTCTTTCATCAGCTGATCCTACTACTATTTGGTTGAGGGAATCTCAAATGGCTTTTGTTGATGTACACTCAGCAACCTTCTGGAAAATGTCATTTGACATTGTTTGTGCCAGAATGTTCATTGCTTTAGCATCTGCAACCTTTGCTTTCTTCTGTGTCTCAGTCCACTCAGGTGGTGGAACTGCACTGGTGCTTGTAGATGTTATTGCAGAAGGAGTAAGGGGACCTGTCAAAATGGAATTGTATATATATTCATCAACTGAATTCATATATAACCTAATCCTTGCCTTCCAAAGTGTAAACTTCTTAAGGTTGCACACTAGAGGTCTGGTGCTTGAATATTCTTTATTCTGTGCCATGATATAAAAAAGACACAAGGGATATTAAGATCTATCAAAGATCTTTTGGTTTAGGTGTTAGCCTGTGAAACCAAAAAAAATTTCCCTCTAATACCAATTGAAAGTGAGGGATAGATCACTCTTAACTCTAGAGGGGGGGGGGGGGTGAATAGAGTATTTAAAAACCTTTTGACTAGTTTTTACAGTGGATTAAAATAAGTGATAAGTATATGTATAAAGAGAAATAAAAACAAAGACAATCACAGCACATAGAAATAAATAATAGAGCAATCCAGACGACACAAAGAATTTATAATGGTTCCCCTAAACTTGGGTACATCCACTCTTCTGCCACCTTGGTAGGAATCCACTACAGGTTTTTGATCAGGTGCCCTTCCACCATAAGTTTTTGCTCTGGTGTCCTGTCACCACAAGATCTATTTCAAGGGAGATCTCACAACCCATTGAGCTTTTGATCAGGTGCCCAAAAACCAAACCAAGTCTTATGATCAGGTGACTTGACAACCAAAAGGAATAACTTTTGAAGGGAGTTAAGAAAACCTTTTACAGTGGTGAAAGAAAATAAATATGATGTCTTCTCTGTCAATAATCAGTGAGAAGACTAGTGGATGTTGTTGTTGTCAAAGCTCCCACTGTAATGTAAAAGAGTTCAGGAGAAAGAGAGCTTTGCTCAGGGTGTAGGCCTTCAAATTGAATATTGATCTTCAGGAAACCGTTAGACTGATGAAGATTGTTTGTCTCTCGAAAAGTCCTGAAGCAAAAAACTGAAGAAGACTGAAAATCTATGAGAGATGTATTCTTCTTTCAGTTTTCTGTATTCACAATTCAATAATCTTCTGTATTCTGATTATTCTGTCTGTCTAATCTTCTAAAAGAAAGTCTTTTATATTCCTTGAAGAAAATCAACCTTTTGAATTTTGAATCCAATCCTTGATTGACTACAAAAAATATGGGAGACTGAACGGCTAGAATTGTCTTAAATGAATTCCCTAACTGTCTCTAAAAATAAGCCAAGTAATAACTCTGTGAAATACGATAATTAATGCTGACATGGAATGGCTATATTCTTGAGAATATAAGCATTAATTATCAAAGTATTACTGCATAAATATAATCAAATAAATTGACAGTAGAACTGAGAAACTGAAGAGGAAAAATGTCAAATAGAACCTGAAAGAAAATAGTCAAACTCAGCAAGAATTTTGTCGACCTGAACTCCAAGTTCATCGAGCTGAGAAATCTCCTTCGTCGAGCTGAGCTCAGCGATCAAGAATTGAAAAAGGACTTCCAATCTGAGCTCCAAGTTCATTGACCAAAGAAAGACTTTCGTCAAACTGAACTTCTGATATGAGTTCAGAGATCATCGACCTCATCTAGACTTTTGTCGAGCTCAACTCAGAGAAGGAACTCTGAGTTCGTCGATCGAAGATCGAAGATCGTCAAGCTGAGTTCAGTTATCATCGAGCAGAATTTCTGAAGTCTTTAAAACTGCTTGTCTCTAAGTTCTTGAGTCTCTGAAGTATTCTGAAGGCAGGTTCAAAGGCTAACCTAATAAGACTAACCTTAACCTTATAAAAAATGACCCTAGGCTATAAATGATGGGTCAACAAACCTAATAGTGAACCAAGCCCAAATCAATCATAAACAAGGTGGGGTACCCACAACATGAAATGCTCTAAGGAAGGTATTCACTCTATATGCCAAAAGAGTAAGTAGACAAAAGCTTCCTTCAAAAGCATTGAGACTAAAGATTCTGTGAGGTGTTTATACCTCTTGCATATGGACTTGTTTGGTCCAATGCCAGTTCATAGTCTAGGTAGGAAGGTCTTCACCTTTGTGGTGGTTGATGACTTTTCCAAATTTGTTTGGGTATTCTTTTCTAAGAAAAGTCTGAAACCTCAAATGTCTTCAAGACATTTTTCATGCAAATATAGAATGAGCTAAACAGTATTGTGGCTAAAATCAGAAGTGACCATAGGACTGAGTTTCAGTCTGAATGCAGGACAAGAATCTATGAACATCATTGGATTCAAAAAGAGTTCTCCTCTCCAAGAACACCCCAGCAAAATGGGATAGATGAGAGGAAGAATAGAACTCTCATAGAGGCTGGTAGAATACTACTAAATGACACTTATTTCCTAGAATATTTCTGTGCTAAGGCTGTAAATATAGCTTGTCATGTCCTCAACAGGGCCTCTATCACAAAGAGCCACAAAAAGACTCCCTATGAGATTATGAAGGGTAGGAAAACAAACCTTGCACATCTCAGAATTTTTGGGAGCATGTGTTTTGTACCCAACAATGGGAAATCCTATAAAACTAAGTTAGCTACCAAAGCCTATGAGGGGATGTTTGTTGGGTGAAGTAATCATAAAAAGGCATATAGGATATATAACTTTACAAGTCAAGTTGTAGAGGAGTCCGCTAATGTAGTGTTTGATGAAACAAATATGATTAACAATATGCTGTCAAGCTCTTCTTCTAGTTCTACAGGTACTGAACTAGTGTTGAAAAAGCTCACTCTCAAGAAAAATGAAGAAGATGCTCCAATAATGCAAAACCAAAAAGAGGGTGTGTGCATTCCAGAGGAAGCACAAGGATCATAGGAAGTGGATGAAGATCAACATCATGAAGAACATGATGTTGAAGCAATACTGCCTCCAGCAGTAATACATCTGAGTGATCATTCAGACCACCAGATTATTGGTGATACAAGATGAGTAGTGATAAGGAGCATGTGTCTCAACACAACAATGTACTCTAACTTCTTATCACAGGTAGAACCTAAGAAATTTGAAGAGGTTAACCAAGACAAGTTTTGGATTGGAGCTATGCAAGAGGAATTAAACCAGTTTAAAAGATGTAAGGTCAGGAAGTTGGTTCCCAGACCTCAAGGACATAATGTCATTGGAACTAAGTGATTCTACAGGAATAAACTTAATGAAAATGGCATTATAGTTAAGAATAAAGCTAGACTGGTGGCTCAGGGGTACAGACAAGAGGAAGGTGTTGAATTTGATCAAACCTTTGCCCCTATAGAAAGACTATAAGCTATCAGGTAATTCCTTTCATATGCTACATTCCAAGTGTTTAGAGTTTATTAGATGGATGTGAAATTAGCATTTCTGAATGGAGATTTGAAAGAAGAAGTCTATGCGGAACAACCTCCAGGTTTTGTTGTTCCTTACCATACTAATTTTTTTTATAGACTAAAGAAAGCTCTATATGGGATAAAGCAAGCCCCTAGAGCTTGGTATGAAATATTGTCTAGCTTCCTCATTGAAAATAAATTCTCAAGGGGGAAGATAAACAACACTCTATACCTTAGGGAATCTAAGGGTAAGATCATCCTAGTCCAGATATATGTTGATGACATTATCTTTAGGTATACTAATGATAACCTTTGCAGGAAGTTTACCAAACTTATACAAAGGAATTTAAGGTGAGTAGCATGGGTGAACTTAAGTTCTTATTGGGTCTCCAAGTGAGACAGACTGACAATGGAATATCCATATCACAGTCTAAGTTTACCAGGGAGTTACTTAAGAAATTGCGATGGAGAATGCTTCTTACATGAAAACTCCCATGGGATCAAATATGTCTTTAGACAAAGATGAGGTAGGGAAACTAGTTGATCAAACTTTGTATAGAGGGATAATTGATTCTCTTTTATACCTCACTGCTAGTAGGCCAGACATCATGTATGCTACATGTGTCTATGCTAGATATCAGGCATGCCCTAAAGAGACTCATTTCTCGGCTATTAAGAGAATTTTGAGATATCTAAAGGGCACACCAGATCTTGGCCTATGGTACCCTAGGAATAAGAATTTTGAGCTAATTGTCTATTGAGAAGCAGACTTTGCAGGCTGCAGAGAGGACAGGAAAAGTACATCAGGTACCTGTAAGTTTCTCGATAGAAGGCTAGTGTTTTGGAGCAGCAAGAAGCAGACTAGTGTATCTATTTCTACTACAGAATCAGAATACATAGCTGTAGGAAGCTGCTGTGCACAGTTATTGTGGATTCAGCATTAACTCCAGGATTATAACCTCTAGATAAGTAAAAGCCCTTCATTTTGTGACTCTATAAGTGCAATCACTATAGCTAGGAATCCTGTATCATATAGCAGGACTAAGCACATAGAGATTAAATATCATTTTATAAGAGAGCATGTGGAATGTGAGGATATTAGTCAAGAGTTTGTACCAATGGACAAGCAAGTGGCTGATATTTTCACCAAGCCACTAGATGAAGCAAAGTTCAACACCTTCAAATTTGAATTGGGTATGTTGAATTTGGTATAACTTTAGTTGTTCTTATTGTGGGGGAGCAAGTTCTGCTCTAGAAGTTTCTCTACTCTCAAATAGGGGGAATAGATAGCATGCTTCTCCTAAGCTATTTCACAGAAGTAAAAAGGGGGGAGAAGTAGAATAAGAACAAACTAGCTAGGGGGAGTAGCAGCAACAAAGAAGCAGCTACAGGAAAGGCTTCAAAGGTGAGGCATCTTGTAGCAGCATGAAGCAGCAAAGCAGGGGGGAGCACAAGGGAAAAGGTGGTAACTCAATGTGGCAACTCTTGTTGCTCTTAGATTAATACAATATTAATTTTTTTGCTGCTAATGTTAGTGTATATATATTTCCTGCTTATGTTAGAGTATATCATTGACAAAGAATTCTCAGGTGGTATTTTAACTTCTTCAAATAGGGCGAGATTGTTGGGTCCATTGATCCCAACGTCTTAGATTTTTAAGAAATCAAACAGGTCAATGGTATACACATAATTGTATTTGATATATATTTAATTTCATGCACACAGGTTGTTCTTTGTCACAATGATTGGAAGTATAGTTCAATAGACAATGATAGGTGGACTCAAAGTGAAAGGCTGGAAATTAAGGAAAATGCCTAAGTCCAAAAGCGTTGAGTGAGGTAAGCTCGCTCAACCCCATATAAGTATTAGCGCTGAGAGAAGTCTGTTAGTCAAAGCTTACAGTATTGATAAGGAAGAAATGTCGCTAAGTCCACATGCATTGAGTGAGCTCAACTCACTCAATGTCCTATGGCCAGCATCATTGCGTCAAGGATATCATGTCAAAGCCTAAGCCGTAGAAGCTAGAAAATCGACTAAGTCCAGAAGCGTTGAGTGAAGCTTCATCACTCAACGCCATGCTGAGTCTGTCAACGCCAAACTTAAGCAATGAGGCAAGATTGCAGAAAATCGGGATAAGTATAAAAGCATTGAGTGAATCTTATACAGTCAACGCTCTCAACGCAATCAGACAGAAAACTGAAGAATATGGCTAAGGCAAAAAGCGTTGAGTGAGGCATATACACTGAATGCAATCAATGCCTAGCAGAGCTCAAATATTTCTAAGTCAAGATTCATTGAGTTTGTCTTATTCACTCAACGTAACTCAATGCCACTCAACGCCTAGTAGAGCTAAAAAAAATTCTAAGTCTAGAATCGTCGAGTATTGCTTATCCATTTTTCGTCGAGTTGTTACTTGAGTTCGTCGAACTAAGTTTAGAGTTCGTCAAACTCAGCTTTCAATTATTCGTCGACCTAAGGATTTCTGGAATAATGCTTGAGTTCGTCGAACTGAGTTTAGAGTTCGTCGAACTCAGCTTTCACTTAATTGTCGACCTGAGGATTTCTAGAATGATGCTTGATTTTGCCGAAATGAGCTCTTGGTTCGACAAACTGAGTTTTTAGTTCGTCGAACTGAAGATTTCTGAAATGATGCTTGATTTCGTCGAGCTGAGCTCTCGGTTCGTCGAACTGAGTTTTCAGTTCATTGAACTGAGGATTTCTGAAATATTGCTTGATTTTGCTAAGTCTAGAATGATGTTGATGTCAGCAAAGTCAACAATCCAACAATTTTTTGTTTCGTTATTTAAATGCTGCAAATCTACATTAACGTCATCGTCAGTCTACAGTGAATCTCAATTTGATTAAGCTGAGATTTTTACCACCGTTAAAACTGGGACACATGTCAATCATCCACAAATCGACGAGATTATAAATAACAGTTGAGATTAAGATCAAACAAGTTTTCCTAATTAACAATCTAAAAATGAGAAGCGGGAGTTCGTTGTCTTCATCTGCCATTGTTACAGAACCAAGAACTTCAATTGATAAATTTGAAGGGTTTCTAAGTTCGCTGGTACAATCAACATCTACTACAACATGAATAGAGGATCTCTCTGAGGATGAAGAATCAGTTTAGGCAAGCCCTCGCTGAAGTTGATTCACGATCCAAGCCGAGCCAAATCTGAAGATCTTTCTCTAAATCATTGAAGAAGAAGAAGATATCTGTACAGAGTTTTCTATGGACAGAAGGAGAGTCAGAGAAATTCATTTCCTGCCAATAAAGATTAGCTGATTGAAGACATTCATTCTTAATCTACCCCCTTCATCAGCAAGTACAGGATCAAGGTCCTGAGGACTTCCAGCACAAGCCGCAAATAGTCAAAGATTGTCATTCTTATTGCTAGGAAGCAGATAAGGGTGAGATTTTCTTAGCACAGGAAGAAATTGACTCAGAGAATAATTTCTCTTGAGTCAAATCAATAACTCTTTCAAAATCAGTGGATCTGTGAAAGATCTGTATTGAGGCCTAGATTGATTAAGCTGTGTGAGAGATCTGTGAGATCTTATTGTAAAGCGTAAATTAAAAAGGCTGTGAGAAAAATCTGTGAGATCTATGTTAGGGACATGGGCCTGTGATTGGATTCCTGCGTGGATCAGCGTGGGGTTGTTTCTCCCAACATGTGTAAAGGGCATTTGGGCCTATGTGTGGTTGTCAAAAGATTACTGTGTGGAGGGTTGTGAGCCAGTGTTGTAAGTCTTAGTGGAGACTGACTGATCTTGTGGGATTGTGCTATAATTTCTGAGGAGCCATAGTTTTTGGAGAAGAGCCTTGTCTAACATAGTGTTAGATTGGCGGAGAGGGACAGTGGATGTACCCAAACACTAGGGAACTACTATAAAAATCTGGTGTGATGTATATTGTGTTTTGTTGTGTTGAATATTGTGTTCGTGAAAGCCGAATTAAGTATACACAGTAGGACTTAAGTCATAAAAGATTTTAAAGAATCTTAAAAAGACTGCAAAACCTATTCACCCCCACCCCACTCTAGGTGATTAGCTACCCTTGTAATCAAAGACTTTCACTAAGGCCTCCTCATTTCTCATCTTTATCTCTTCAGAGTCTTCATCTTCCTCGGATCGAAGCTCTGCCAATTTCCTCCTACAAGCCACTAATGAGCCATCTTCGAGCCACCTCTGAGCTACACCCGTGCCATAAGCGGGCCAAGTCATAACCACCCGACAAAGCTAAATCGTCTGAGTTCAAAGCATCTCCATCAACAAGAAGACCAAGTGTTCCGCCTGCCATCCAGAATCAGCAAATCATTATCCGAAGACCACCGGCGTAACGCGCAATTTGTAATAACTCTTGGCGCGATGACCTGTCATCCGCTGCGTGCAAAGTGCTCTCTGACCCCATAATTATAACGAGAGGTGGTTTGTCACTCTCGACTTCACAAACCAGTTGTAACACCCAGGAAATAGTGAATTTTGACCGGCACAGATCCGGTCACATGGTTTTTTACCCAGTTGAGGGCTTTTTCCACGTTAAAATTGCTTGTGTACAATCAACCTACTCTTTTGGCTGTGTGCACGCTCGACCGTCCCGAGAGCTAAGATATTCCAAGAATTCCGACCCGACTGGGACATCGAGTTAATCCGCAACAGTTTGGCACCGTCTGTGGGAAGTGAGTTCCTAACATCTTTAGAAGATTGTACCCTCTGTACAGCGGTACGAAGAAATAGAACTTCCAGCCTAACAACTTCCAAAGAACAGCTCCAATGGCAAAAAGAAGTGCCTGGACAGCTAAAGCGTCTGTCCCAGGAGGCCGCACAAGCCAGCCCCCTCCCACATTGACAAACTAATCAAGTAGCTACCACTAGCCATCTAGAGGGCATGTTCGCCAAACACTCCTCCCAAATCAATGAGCTCCAAGGAATAATGCTCGCCATATATCAAGAAGTAAAACCGTCCTTCATGTCACCGTTCGAATAGGTAGAGTAACCCCCACCATATGAACTCTTCGCCAAGACTAGGACGCCCCATATAATGAGTATGATATAGAACAGGAGTTCTCATGTACCAGTAGTTCCCCCCACTCCAACAACATTAACCCGAAGCACGTAATATCACTACCTCAGTAACCGACAGTACAAGGGGGGCATCAGAAACTCGATAAGTAATGGACCTCAAAAGAGAAAGAAAGAAAGCAAATCGCACCAGGAGCATCAGAGTAACTACAAGCAACGAGCAGACACCTGCCCAGCGAAGAAGTCGCGCCGACACCGAGAACATGCACCACTAAATGCCCCTATAACAAGATTTTCCAAGCAATTCGTAATCACCCAGCTTTGCACAAGCCCAAGTCGCTCGCCCAAGCTCGAGTAGATTCATCGAAATACTTTCAATATCCCCAAGGTCCTAGGCACAATACAGATGAATGCAATCATCTGGAGGAAGAGATTCAATGACTCGGCAGCTTAGAGGCAGTCGACCAATTCCTTGCAAAGAAGAAGCAGCATCACACCAAGAATCAAAGAAGCATAACCATCAACATCGGCGAGCTGCCAGTCAAATTAGACCAAGTCTTGGTAGATGAATTTGATGTTCCTATCAACACTGCTTCATCTCAAACTGACTGCTGGCAGTCTCAAGCTAGAGTCAACTAATGCATGCATCCCGGGGGGGCACTTCAGTACCATTCATAGCCACCATTATCCTCCTTGTAACTCTTGGAGAGGAACCGTAGCATGCCACCTATGATGTACAGTTTCTAGTCATCCAAGCTGATTGTGACCACACCGTGATAATGCAACAATCACTCCTGGACGTCTTCCAAACCCGCTCCCGCCGCTTTTTTCCCTGAACTATAAAATAGTTTTTTACTTCACTATTATTCCCGAACCAATTACTATACAAGCCACAAGCCTGAACTTGTGAAAACCATTTCTTATATATAAAAAGTATAACATCTTTTTCTAACAATGTTCAACTAGTTTAAGGTAAAACTAAGCCACGAGAGATCCCCATGCGAACTAAGCCGCGAGCGATCCTCGTGTGAAAGGTAAGAATGCGCATGTTGTTTGAATACAAAAGCTATTCACCTAACCTGCCTTTCTACACCAGGATATCATCAAGGCCGGCACCCCTCACGACCAAGTAGCGAGTGATACTTGTGCAAACTAAGCCGCGAGAGATCCTTGTGCGAATTAAGCCGCGGGCGATCCCCGTGCGAACTAAGCCGCTAGTGATCCTCGTGCGAACTAAGCCGCTAGTGATCCTCGTGCGAACTAAGTTACTAACCTACTACAAGCACAACTATATCCCCTACAAAGCAATAATACGAGCCAAACATTTCTCAGGAAAGATAAAGGACACAATCCTCATTACAAAAACATACAAATATATGTGCAAGCGCGCTAGTCAACGACTGTCAAACCACAACAATGACCTACTGAAAAAGCAAAAAATTCAAACACACACTAATTCAAGAAAACAACGTCGCTACATGTTAGCCGCGTCAACATCAGAACTCTCGTAACCAGAGATATCATCAAAGATGAGGCCAGATACATCACATCCCAAGCTCCTGCTAACAAGACGAAAGGCCTTCGAGACTACACGCCTGAGGGCCAACTCTCGAATATCTTCCATCTGAGGCACCACCTCCTTTCTTCAACTCACAAATTTCCTCCCTGATCAAGCACAGATCCTGCATGTATTCCATAGACTCCATATACTCTGTAAGGCCAACAACCTTCAACTATGACACACGGCTATCAGAAGACATCACCTCCATATGGGCATTCGTCGGACCAAGCTCTGTCTCCAAACAAGAAGTATCCTCTTGAGCACACTTTAGCATCTGTGTAGTCCTCTCCACTAGAGACTTCTCCACCTCTAGAGAATCCCGAGTCTCCTCATACTCTGTCTTCAGCTCTGATCCAATCTGCTGAAATTGAGAACCATCCCGATCATGATCATCCTTCAAGGCAACAAGAGAACACGTCTTAGCCTGAAAATTCTCCTAAAGGTCTAGGTATACATCCTTCAAGCTCACATAATGGTCATTCCAGGTAACGACAATTTGAACCTATGTCTCGATCTGCAAAAGAAAAGAGAGAAGTAAGTGAAATACAATAATAAAAAAGGAGCCAAAATGAACAAGTTCACTTACGACTTCAATCATCGCCTTCAATGATGAAGATAACCTCAAAGTCGTTGCCTCCGCATGGAAAAATAGGGGGAAAGACAAACCAAGAACCTCAACCTCGAGAGGCAAACCGCCACGGCCACTAGAAGGAGAATCATCACTTGGAGAAGAAAAAACAAGGCACCGAGCTCCCGCCACCTAGGGAAACTATAACGACCTTCTGCTTCCGACTACAACCCAAAGACGTCTCAGTGGTTCACCCAGAGACTATAGAAATACCACACCGCAATAAGCGCTTCTCTTCCACGAATGAAGAGATGTCGAATAGACGGTTTGCCAACTCACGAGGCTCTGAAAATCTGAGTACCGGAGAGAACTTCCTCTTCTTTCCTTTTTCGCGATGGCAACGATCAGGTAACGCGTTCCATAGATCCGGCAAGCCCAAGAATTCCTTACATAACCAAACAAAGTATTTACTTGGCGGCGGTCTGTCCGAAGCTCAAAATCATGCCAACTCTTGTTGCTGCAAATCTCTACCCGCTCGCCACCATCAGAGCAAACGTCGCACCAGTCCCAAAAGCAATCCAAAGAAAGTTTCCCTCCATGCTCGCGAAAGAAGACAACCAACCCCATAAGGCGTACCAATCCCAAAGGAGAAAATTGGGAAGTCGACATGCCGTAGAACCCCAGAATCTCAACCACTTCCTCGCATTGGGGGAACCGAAATTCCGATCTCAATGTAGTCTCGCAGATCGTCAACCAGCCACGAGAAGGATTTTGTACCATCTCCTCAACACGCGATATTCTTACTTCAAAGTCAGTAGGGAGGCCGAACCTCCTCTTACAAATGGCAACCTGATCTTCGGTAAGAGAAGAGCAGAGTCGCATCGGCCAAATAGTGTGTCCGAGCCATGTCACAAAAAATAAAAATTTACACTAAAAGGCACTAGTCAAAAGTCATCCACCCTCGTCATGCGTAAAAAAATCTGCGACATGCCCAAACACACACGCGTAAACCCGCATATATGCACACAAAAATGCGCACCAGGGCACAGAGCCAAGACCATGCGCGGCCAGGCCCCCTCACGGCCTGGACCGAGTGAGGCCAAACGCACACCCGTGCGAGGTCGGGCGCATGAACGTACACGTGCACGGGATCGGGAACGCGCACACGCGCACATGCACGACCAGGAATGCGCTCGCGCACGGGATAAGGCACGCACGTGCGACTAGGAGCTTGCCCGTGTGTGGAATCGGTCGCATGCATGCGCGCCCGCCCAGCCACAAGCCCACCCGCATGCACGCACTCACGCGCACGCAACCGCGCAGGCCCGCGTGCGCAGTCTGGCACATTCCAGCATGCACGACCAGCCACGCATGCTCCAACTTGGGCGCATCCGCCCGCACCTTTGCAGATACTCCCCCACGCTCCCTTGCACATATTGACGCGCGCATGCTCACGCACACCCATGTGAGACCACACGCACAACAATGACTGCTGGAGCAATACCTTCCTCCCCCAAGCATAGTCACAACCTTACCAATACCATAATATATGCTAATATTTTTTTACCCCTGTTTGTAGGGCGCAACCACTCGCCAACACAAGTCTATCACCATTTGCCACCATCGCCGCCATAAAAATGAACAAGACAAGATCTTTATTTTTCTTCGTCCGAAGCGGTCTCGTGCAACAAGGATCTAGGGGCAATTATTGGGGATGAACCCCATTTTATAGGTACTGGGTGTGCATATAGCCACCCCCATGATCTCCACTAAAATTAGTGGGATCATGAGTTTGACAGCTCACGCGATCACTGTGCCCGATCCCCCGCACGCTGATCCCACTACACATGATGGGGAAACTGCCATGCCTCGCCGGCGGCAGCCGGCAGGCCACCTCCCAGGCCGTCGGCTGCCTCCCTGGCCGCCGACCGCCTCCCCGGCCGCCGACCGCCTGCCCTCGTTCACCACGCTAGCCCGGGCCGTGCCCGATACTGGATCGGCCAAAGTGGGCAGTCGCCCCCTCCTCGGCCGCCCGGGCAGCCCCCTCGCGTTGTTGTCGGTGCGTCCAAGGGGGAGGCTACCCGGGGCGGCCCCATCTCAGCCTTACGAGCAGCCAAGGAGGTAGCTGCCCGGGCTGCCCCCTCGCGCGAACGCCGGTGCAGCCGCAGGGGCGGCCGCTCTGGATTCCCTCTCGCTCGACCGCCCGGAAAGCAAAGGGAGCGACCGCTCGGACCGCCATATCGCCCGACCACCAGAGCGGCCAAGTGGATGGCTGCTCTGGCTACCCCCGGGCTCAGCCGCTGGAGCGGCCGTGGGGGCGGCTGACCGGGCCGCCCTTTTCCCGGCCGCCCGCACAGCCCAGGGGCAGTTAGCTGGGCCTCCCCTATCCTTAGCCACCGGTGTCCAAAGGGGCGGCCGCCTCGACCGCCCTCTCCCTAGGCCATCGACGCGCGGTCAAGGAGAGAGGACGCTCCTCCCCGGCTGTCGTCGGCCCCCTCCCTTGTCGGCAATCTTGGCGGCAAGTTTGCCGGCCTCCCATAGAGGCCCACTCTCGCTGTCCGATCAAGAGGGAGTGTCCACGGCCGTTCAATACACACGTAACAACCCACTAACCACCAGGCTAGTGAGGAGAATTTAATTAATATTTTATTATAAATTCATGGCGGTCTCCAAATAGCATGATGCACGTAGCTAAAACTATAGTAAAAATATTTACGAGGGTGGTTACGGTGTGCGGATAGCCTCATAACCACCGTAATCACCGTCAGGAGCCTATAAAAGGAGCCCAAGGCCTCTTAATTTCTCATCTTTTTCTATTCGGAGTCTTCTTCTTCCTCATGTCAAAGCTCTGCCAATTTCCTCCTACGAGCCACCTACGAGCAATCTTCAATCCACCTCTGATTCACACCCGAGGCACAAGCGGGTCAAGTCATAACCACCCGATAAAGTTAAATCATCCGAGTTCCAAGCAACTCCAGCAATGGCAAGACCGAGTATTCCGCCTCCCATCCAGAATCAACAAGTCATTATCTAAAGACCACCGGCGAAAAGCACAATCTATAACAACTCCTGGTGCGACGACCTATTGTCCGCTGCGTGCAAAGTGCTCTCTCACCCAATAATTGTAACGAGAGGTGGTCTGTCACCCTCGACTTCACAAACTAGCTATAACCCCCAGGAAATAGTGGACTTTCACCGGCACAGATCCGGTCACGTGATTTTTTATCCAGTTGAGGAGTTTTTCCATGTTAAAACTGGTTGTGTACAATCAACCTACTATTTTGGCTGGTGCGCTCAACCGTCCCGAGAGATAAGACAGTGCAAGAATTCTAGCCCGACCGGGACGTCGAGTTTGTCCGCAATAAGAATAATTTGATTTGATGTTGAAGTCATACTTTATATGCAAACTTTGTACTTGGGAATGCCTCGATTTGAATGATAAATGTTTTTATTTTGTGTTAAGAGTTTACTGACCTTGGCTTTGTTTGGCGTATTTTTTCTCGGGTGAATTTATACTGCCATAAAGGATGGTTCATAACCATCCGCGTTCATGACCGTCACTATCGTGCCAAATAGAGGCTCTGTTTTCCGCGTCGGCGGCGGTTGTAAATGCATGGGTTAATTTTCAGTTGTTAAGGATCACCTAACAATCATCATCCATTTGAACATAAAAGTGGATGAAGTTCCTTAGTTGGGCATTGTTCATGTCCATCACCACCGTGCCAAACAGATCCAGAGGCTTATATTGACTGTCAAATTCTCAATTCAGTCTCTCTCTCTACAAACACACACACACATATATATATATATAGAGAGAGAGAGAGTGGATCAGACTGAAGCATGAAGAATGCTCCTGTGGGAAGAAAGCTTGCCCTCCATCTGATGCATCTCTCTACAGTGACTTTCTAATGTCCCCAAAGCTTCATGCGGGCTCACCAGCCGTCCTGGGTTTGCTGGCGGTGATGCCAAATAACCTAGGGCGGCAGGTGGTCTGCGAGCCCAGAGCCGCCGATGCCATGCTGCTACATAAAACTCTGTTGTGAAGCTTCAGAGCAGTGGACAGCGGCGACGTCCTCACCATCCATCAGTCGTCTGGGGTCGTCAGTGTGAATGCCGACGAACAATGTGCACCGCCCAATTACTGTAAAAAGAGGTTTGGGGCATTAGATCGGCAATTGGGCAGTGCACATTGTTCTTCGCACATTCGCACATAAGAACCTTTGCACACAATCCCTGCTTATGTATCAAGTGTAAAATAACTTAAAAACATGTTTTGTATAGATTCCTTTATCCTATTTCCACACACCAACCTGACATGCCCCTTTTCTTTCGCATGAAAGGTTTTGTTCTGCCCCTCCCCCGTCTCCTAGAGGTGCAATATGGATCGGTTCGGTTTCACTAAGAACCAACACGTGTGGGTTCGATTCCAAAATTTGGGAACCAGAATTGAACCATGGTTCTAAATTATTGAACCGGAACCGCTCAATTCGATTACGATTTAGTTTTCGGTTCTACCAGTGATTCATAACTATTGAAATAATGATTTTGGAGGGGCCTCTACACAACAAATCATTTTGGTTGATAGAAAGGATCTCAAAAAAACATCGAAAGTGCTAGATTCTTTACACAAGCATTACTTTTAAGCTCTGTATACCAAAATGATTATAAATTCTCCTGAAAATAATGATAAGGAATGCCATGTTTGGTGCATCAAAGCAAAGAATGTTTTAATTATTTAACAGTGCTATTGTGAAACTACTGACTATCTTAATTGGCATTAAGATTATTATATATCATGTTTGGAATGGTGCATGACAGCTAAGTGTGCAGAATTGTGATGATGGCTTGTTAATATTGATGAAAAGTTTTAGGTCAATATCTATTGAGAATGCTAATATAAAATTTATTTAATATTCTTTATTGTACTTAGGTTTAGTCTCACACCATCTGTGGTTTTTTCTTCTTCTCCTCTTCTCCTATATCTAAGCCCCATAGGTCCTTATTTATACAAGAATACAAAGGCTTTTGTTACTTCTAACATGGTATCAAAGCTGGTGCACCCAAACATACGGAGAAGTGCGTAGGTTGGTGGGCGAGAGTATAGTCATTCATAAAGAGTGACCTCCGAGATGGCCGGGGAGAGAGTGATGTTGATATGGTGAACTGTAGTGTTAATATTAAATGTATTTAATATTCTTTATTGTACTTAGGTTTAGTCCCACACCGCCTATGATGTTTTTTCCTTCTCCTCTTCCCCTATATATAGACCCCATGAGTCCATATTTTATACATGAATACAAAGGCTTTTGTTACTTCTAACAGATAACACACCCATCCTAAGAAGGGGATATAGAGTCTTCTCTTAAATCTCTTCCCGGAGCATTGTAGTCAGGAAACTATTCTGGAGGATCCTAATTAAAGAAAACATGACTGATGGATACACCGGCCTTGAATAACCAAGCAATCAGGCATCATTAACACAAAACATGTTAGCAAAGCTATTTGAGTGCCTTTTAGAGACGCATCAATTATTTAGGTTATAATTGGAGGGAGTTAGAGTCAGGGTGTTCCTGGTTTTAATTATCTACTAGAAAGGGCTAACTCTTTCGAGCCCCTACTTTTGTTGTCACGGTCACTTTTGGAGCTTGGAAAAGTTTCCCTCAGCACTTGCCACATTCATAGGGCTGTAGGAGCCTATTTACAATCTCCCCGACATCAGAGTCCTGCAAGAGCCTATTTATTGATAGACTCGCTTGAAGCATCTAGATGTTGATCAAAGTGCAATACCCTATCTGTTGCCCCCATGTTGGGTATAAATAAGCCCTAGGAGTTACTACGGGTATCAGATATCCGTGTATCCAAACCGACCCATTAAGCCTCTGAACCCGTTAATTGTCCAAATATACATTAACAATCTCTTCCTATATTTGTGACAAATAACGTGTATGTCTCAGAGTGCAGAAAGTAGAGTGTACAAAAAGAACAAGTTTCGACTTTACACATTTTCATAAGAGTTAGCACAATAAACCAAAATATGAGTTTACCAAAACAGTAACATTTAACGTCTAGATATATAGTGCTACTCATGAATAAGAAGTGTGAAAAACAAAATTAACAATGGATCAAAAAAAAAAAAATTCTACTCAGAGAGTGGATCGTCGGCATTCATGTCAAAGACTACTTTCTCTCCTCCATCTTCATCAGTGCCTGCAAGGAATTTAATGAGTTATACTCTATGAATTCATAAATATGTGTAGTGACGTATCAAAATAATATAGCTCTACCTAAATGAGCTTAGTACTTGTAGCAGTAGTGAAGTAACACTGTTAACATCTCTATCTAGTCTCAGTAGGACCAGTCAAGTTATTATTTTAATAAATCACACATTGTTATCTTACTCATTAGTGACCACTATGTACCTTATCATATGACTTTACATACCATCATTTGCAACATTATCAAATGTGAAATAATGTGTTATGATTACTAATGTTAGATTAACTCATACAACTACTTTCTATTCCTAGTTGAATAATTCTCAAATCAACTTACAATGAGAAAGATGTTAAGTCATCAAATGTGGAATGACTAGCATCCGACCATCTTGGGTTTTCATCAAGAAATTATTTGGAGTTTTCAGTCTGTTATTAGATGCTTGAATGTTGAATTTATAGGCTCTTACCATTAAAACATAAACATAAGATAAGAGTTTCATATTTCTATGAACTATAAACTCATCTCCCCCGATGTTTTGATTGTGAGAGCTCTATTTAATCCTTTTGTCATGGTGTCTGCAACTATCTTTTGACCTCACATCAATGAGGTTCATAATCCCTTGACTCATAAGGGAGGTCTACCAGACTTGTTTCATCCGTAGTTGCCTTCTTTTGCTATTGAACAAAGTGTTCGTAGCAATTATTTTGGTAGCCTGATTGTCGCAGTAAACTACAACAAAACTAAATTTTAGGCTCGACAGTGGAATGCCAATCACAAAATCTCTTATCCACTCTGCTTCTTCTCCCGCTGAAGCTAGAGCATAGAGTTCAGATTCCATAGAAGATAGTGCAATAAATGATTGCCTCTTGGACTTCCAGGCTATAGCCGCTCCTCCTAGTGTGAATATAAATCTGCTAGTGGACTTACTGTCGTTTAATTCTGAGCACCATGATGCATTAGAATATTTTTCCAGAAGTGGAGGATGACCATTGTAACATAAAGCGTACTTTTGGGTATGCTTTAAGTATCGTATTAGCCTATCGAAGGCATCCCAAAGATCCTGGCTAGGATACTAGTGAATCTACTTAACATGCCAACCGTAAAGGCCATGTCAGGTCTAGTGTAGACCATATCAAACATGAGACTATCAATCAATTTAGCATAATCTAATTGTCTAACCGCAGCTCCTTCAATGAACTTTAAGCGGTTGTTATAATCGTATGGTGTCTCTAATGCTCTACTTTCACTGTATCCCCATGTATCCAACATGAACTTTCACTGTATACCCACATATCCAACATGGACTTTATGTAGTGGCTTTGACATAGGGAAATGCCACTTTTCCCAAATCTCACATGGATGCCTAGTTTAGTTTGAGCTACACCAAGGTGTTTAACGCTAAACTTTTTTATTAGTCCTGACTTAACGTCATCCAAGTCGGATTGATTAGAACTAAGAATCAGCATATCATCCAAATATAAACATATTATAACGATGCTATTTAATCTATTATGTATGTAAAGACATTTATCCGAGAGACTCGACATGAATCCTATGTTCTTTACACTATAGTCAAACTTCTCATGTCATAATTTTGGTGCTTGCTTTAGTCCGTATAGTGACTTAATTAACTTACAAACCATACTTTCGTGACCTTCTACTATGAAGACTTCAGGTTGGATAATGTATATCTCTTCGGTCATATATCCATTTAAAAATACAGTCTTAACATCCATTTGATGAACAATAAAGTTCTCAATAGACGCAATAGCAAGTAGAATCCTAATGGTTGCTAAGTAACACACTGGTGAATATAAATCACAATAATCTACCCCACTAACTTGTGTGAAACCTTTAGTGACCAGACGTGCTTTATACTAAGCTAGATACCATCAGGATTGAGTTTATTTTTTAGAACCCACTTACACCCTATAGTTTTAGCCACTTTTGGCTTGTCAACTAGCATCCAGGTCTTGTTCTAAAGTAGAGAGTTATTCTCTTCATCAATGGCTTCTTTCCAGAGTAGTGAATCCCTTGATCTCATTGCTTCCTTATAGGTCGATGGATTAGCTTCGACGTGGTAAGTGACAAAATCACTACTGAAGGTTTTGGGAGTTCTCTCTCTCACTGAAGTCCATCTAGACTCTAGGTCATTATTATCCACTGGAACTGAATAGAAGGTGCTTGGTACTGATTCAGGATCTTCCTCAGTAATAGTTGCTTGCATACTTGGGAGTGACAGGTTCTTGTCTTTAAGAAATTTATCTTCAAAGAACACTGCATCCCTAGAATATATAATTATATTATTGGAAATGTCTAAGAATTTATCTGCAACACTATACTCAATAAAACCTAAGTAGACACACGTGTTGGTCCTAGGTCCAAGATTACACCCTCTAGGGTCGGTGACCCTAACATAGGCTATACAACCCCAGGTCTTAATTCAAGCTATAGATGGGGTTTCTTAAACCAAAGATCGTAGGGTGTAACCTCTAAGTTTGCATGAGGGACTTTATTTAACATCTCTGTAACCTCTAACCTAAGTAGACACATGTGTAGGTTTGTAGTTGAAACTGCTTCTCCCTAATATACAGTAGGCAAGCCAGTAGTGAGGAGCATAAAATTCAACATATCTATTAACGTTCTATTTTTTCTCTCGGCTATACCATTTGATTGGGTTGAGTAAGGAGCAGTAGTTTCTGCTACGATGCCTTGAGAGGCAAGGAAACATCTGAACTCATTAGACATATATTCTCCTCCACTATCACTTCTAAATCTTTTTATCTTCATGTCTAGCAGGTTTTCTACCCTGGTTTTGAAAAGACAAAAATTCACAAATGCTTCATCTTTAATTTTAAGAAGATAGATGTGATAGAACCTAGAGCATTTATCTATAAATGTGATCATATACTTCCTCCTCTAGTGAAAAATTTTTTAAAGTCATGGATATCAAAATGTATAAGCTCTAGAGGTGTTGTGCTCCTAGTAATTTGATCTGGCGAGTCCTAGCTATTTGGAAAACTTTCCTATAGTTCATGTGTCCTAGTCTCTAATGTAGAGTCTTAGGGCTAACTAAGTTTGTTTGAACTTGTTGAACTATTTCATTTTCTAGACTTAGACGGTACATCCTATTTTTGACATATGCATGTACGACCCCGTATCCAGCAAGTGCGTCAGCAGGATCCAGGCCGGCCAAATCGGGCAGTCTGAGTCCCAGGGAGAGCTTGATAAGGAGGAGAGCTTGGCAGACCCCGAATTGCCCAGGCAGGGCAAGGATGCTTCTGGGAGGCGAGCTTGAACTCGCCAGGCCCAACTTGTCGAGCTCTAGGCCTTTCGTCGAGCTCTAAGACTTTCGTCAAGCTCTGGGTCTTTTGTCGAGCTCTGGGCCTTTCGTCGAGCTCTTGGCCTTTCATCAAGATCTTGGATTTTTGCCGAGCTCTTGGTTATTTGTCGAGATTTGGGCCTCCTGGCGAGCTCTATCCGCTCAATGAACTCGCGGTAGGTGATCCAGGCAGGCTAGTCCTGAACTCGCCAAAGGCCGAGCAGAAGCAGCGAGTGCCAGCTCCATCGACCACTCGCCGCCCCTACCAAGTACAGATTGTTGAGGGCTACTCGCCCTGTGCTCTGTGGTGTGTTTTTACCATTTTGCCCATGCTGGTCTGCCCATAGCTAGTTATAATAGCGGAGTTATGCTATTGGCAGACCCATTTGGGTTACACATAGCTATTCAGAATAGCAGAGGTTGGATATTTGCATGCCATTTCCAGAAATCTATAAATAGGACCCAAGGGGCACCTAAGAGGGAATGCTTACTTATCTCGCAGTCTTCTAGCACTTTCTGAGGTTTTCTTAGCTCGTCTCTTGGCTAGGGAGGGGAAGCACTCTAAGATCTTTCGGGTTTGTGGTGGGACCTCCGTGCCGAGCCCTTGGGTCAGTTTTTTGTTCTTTTTCGTTGTCATTTTGCTTGCAAGAGAGAAGTAGGTGCGCGATCACCCCTTCCCCAAGGGTGAACTCCATAGAGACCGATTTGTTGGTTTCAACATTTTGGTGTGGTGAGCATGGATCGTGGTCAGCATAGAAAATCTTCAGCAAGCTCGATGACAGGAGCAGAAGGACAAGGCTCGGATAGGTCCGACTCTTACCCCCTGCCTCTCGCTACGTTGAGGATGTTCAAATACTTCGGGCAAGAGGTGCTTGGCCTCGTCAGGTTCGCACTCGGTACGCATGTCAAGTGCTCGACTCCAGTGGCGCCAGAGCTCGAAGACCTGGCCCTTGGCAAAGATGATCCCGACAGGAGAGCTGGGAAAGAAGTTTTAGAGGAAGGAAGAGACGGCGAGCTCCCCGGGCGAGTACTCTTCCCAGGCTCAGCGAGTGGTGGCAAGTTTGACAAGGTGGGGGTGCGAGACCCACCAACCTGCTTAGTAAGGGGAGACAGCCCCTTCACCGAGCTTGTTTCTTTTGCCCCGATTCTAGAGGGATTCAGGTTGCCCGAGATGTCCTACTACACAGGGAAGAGAGACCCGGTCTAGCATGTCTAATTGTTGGAGGATTTGGCCTCGATCCTATAGATGTCAGATGGGTTCAAGTGCAGGCTCTTCGCCATCACTCTCAAGGAGAAGGCAAGAGAGTGGTTCCACCAGCTACCGGCGAGCTCCATTTACTATTTCGAGGACCTGCGTCGTGGGTTCATGTTGAGGTTCACCACCTCCAAGAGGAGGAAGAAGGAGTAAGAGTCCCTATTCCACATCAAGCAGGGGGTGAACGAGACACTGGGGTGCTACGTGGATCGGTTCCATGAGGAAGTTACCCAGGTCAAAGAGATGCTGGGTCACACCGTGATGATGGTCTTCACCCTAGGGCTACAATAGGGTTTCCTCAGAATGGAACTGAAGATGGTGTCGCCCATATCCTATGACGAGCTAATGGAGATGGAGACATGAGAAGTCGACGGGGAGGCGTCGAATCTGGAGTTTGCCCGTAAGCTGGCTAGGTGGGACACGGAAGAAGAGAGGCTAAGAGGTGGCAGAGTTCAAGAGGAGAGAAGACCTGAGCCCCTGCAAAGGGAACGGCAGTAGCAGTAGCCCAGATGGGGGTGTCGGGAGCCAAACCATCGGCTGGGTGGAGGCCGGAGTGGCAAGATTAAGGGTCGCGGAGAGGTTTCTACGGAGGAGACAACCGTTAGGGAGGCCATGGCCAATTTTACCCTCCAGGCGGGAGGCAGGGACAGAGACCACCTCTCCCTAACCAGGACTAGGCTATGGCTATAGCCATGGGTGAGAGGAGGAGAGCGGCGCGGAGGAAGAGAAGGGAAGTTGGGGTGGAGTTACCCTACTGTTACTTCCATCAAGAGGAGGGGCATGCCATGGTCACGTGCCCGGAGTTCCTCGAGATGAGAGGAAACAGGGAGCAACACCAGTAGCAAGACCGTCAGGGAGTGCGGATCGAAGAAGTTCTGCCTCGGGCGGAGGAGGATAGGTGTGAAGACCGGGCAGATGTTGGGTCTCGGGGAGGGATCAGAGTGATCCAGGGGTGGGGGGGCATGAGGGTCGAGGCTTCCCGCAAGTCAAGTCTCAACACTATATACCGCCAGAGCGTTGGCTCCACATCCCAGACCCTATGCCCGGAAGAGAAGATCACCTTCTCGAGGAAGGATATGCCAGACCATGTGGACCCCTTCTACGATGCGCTGGTCATCCAGACAGCGGTCGACAACTTCACTATCTCCCAGATCCTCATCAACAATGGGAGCTCGATCAACGTCATCTTCAAGAAGGCGTTTGATGCGATGAAGTTGGAGGCCAAGAGGGTGATGGCCCCAGATGGACCCTTGTTTGGGTTTTTGGGTGAGAGGAAGGAGGTAGAAGGAGGAGTGGGCCTCAATGTCACTCTAGGGGGTAGTCCCGCACCTATAGCTTCATCATTATGGACACCCTTAGTGGATACAACGCCATCTTCGGGCGAACCCTCATCAGTTCCTCTGCTGCATTCCATCATCCTTCCACCAATGCCTAAATTTCAACGCCGAGGGGATCCAGGTCCGGGTTCGGGGTGACCCCAAAGTGGCAAGGGAGTGTTATGTCACGGCAGTGAACTCCATCTCAAGATAGCAGGGGGCCGAGTATATGGAGCAAAGGATGGAGGAGGCGGAGCAGGAGGCAAGAGTGGAGATGGAGGTGGAGGAAGACTGCACCTGGGTGGAGGTGGCGGAGGAAGTCTAGGGGTCGGCCGAGGCAATGGCCGTGGAGGAGGCAGAGGAGGAAATTCCTGCACCAGGAGGAGAGGATGTTGGAGAATGGGGAGAGCATTCTTATTTGGAGGCTGCGGAAGAGGTGGTAAAGATGGAGGTTCTCACACTCGGAGGTAGGGTGGAGAAGGTCCGCATCAACGGGGGGTTGACCCCAACCGACCAGGAGAGGATATTGGAGTGCATCCAAAAGAACGTGGACATCTTCGCCTGGAGAGCCACGAGATGCCAGGGATCGACGCGGACGTGGCCTACCATCGCCTCAACTTGGACCTAGAGGCTCGCCCCATCCAGCAGAAGAAGAGGTCCGTTGCGGACAAGCTAGCCAAGCCAAACACAGAGGAAGTGGCCAAGCTCCTTAAGGCTGGCTTTGTATCCGAGATATAATACCCCGGTTGGTTCTCCAATATAGTAATGGTAAAAAAGGGAGACGGCCGATGGAGAATGTGTGTTGATTTTTCACTACTTAATAAATCGTTTCCTAAGGACTATTATCTTTTGCCTCGGATCGACGCGCTGGTTAACTCAGACGCTGGTTTTCCTGTAATAAGTTTTTTAGATGCATTTTTAGGTTACCACCAGATCAGGATGCACTCCCCAGACATCAAGGATGTCTCCTTCATCATAGGGGTTGGATGTTGCTGCTATAAAATGATGCCCTTTGGGTTAAATAATGTAGGGGTGACGTACCAAAAAATGATGGATAGGGTCTTCCGAGAGAAGAAGGGAAGGAACTTGGAGGTGTATGTAGATGACCTCAAGATCAAGAGTCGAGACGTGGACTCTCACCTCCAGGACGTGGATAAAACCTTCACCACCTTACGCTAGTATAAGATGCGGTTGAACCCCATAAAGTGTGTCTTCGGGGCAAGAAGGGTAAGTTCCTAGGCCATCTCCTTACCCCAGCAAATGTAGAGGCCAACCCTGACAAGGTGAGGTAAATCATGGAGTTTGGATCACCTCGGAACACCAAGGTGGTGCAACGATTGACAGGGAAGCTGGTAGGATTGAGCAGGTTCCTCTCCCGGGCTAGAGAGAAGTGCTCGATCTTCCTTCTTTAAAACTTTGAGGGGGGTCAGAAGTTCAAATGGACTAGGGAGTGCGAGGAGGAATTTCAGGCCTTGAAGAGGAAGTCAACTCAGGCCCTCCTACTCCAAGGGACAAAAGAGGGGGAGGACATATCTTTGTATCTAGGGGTCGGAGCAGAGGCCTTGAGCTCCGTCCTGGTTCGGGAGGAGGGGAAGAAACAGCTCCCCAAATATTATATAATTCGAGTCTTAAGGAAGATATAGCTTCGGTATCCCATCTTAGAGAAGCTGTCCTTTGCTGTAGTCATCTCAGCCCGGAGGCTTCGACCTTATTTCTAGGCACACTCAATCCGAGTGGTGACTGACCACCCCCTTAGCAACGCCTTTGAGGGGGTGGAGCATTCGGGCAGGTTTGCTAAGTGTTCGGTGGAGTTGAGCGAGTTCAATATCTCATTTATTCTACGTCTCTTGATCAAGACCCAAGCAATGGCCAATTTCCTGGCCGACTATGTGGTCGAAGTACGAAGGCGGAACTCACTCACCCGGTTCCCTGGAAGGTGATGGTAAATGGTGCTTTAAGGAGGCATTCCCTTGGGGTGGGGGTGATCTTGGAGAGCCCTCGGGGAACGAGGATCGAACAAACGGTGTTGGTGCACTTTTCCATTACTAATAAATAGGCCAAGTATGAGTTGGTGATTGCAGGGCTCCGCTTGGCCAGAGATTTAGGGGTGCATGATGTGGAGGTCATAACTGACTCTATAGTGGTGGCTTCCCAGATCAACGGGGAGTTCGAGGCAAGGGAGCCTACCCTTCAATTATACTTAGCAAAGGTGAAGGGGGTCATCCGCATGTTCCAGACCTTCTCCATCTGGCACGTGCCCCGGTAGTAGAATGGGCAGGTAAACCAGTTAGCCAAGTATGGCCCCCGGGTGGGGGGTACCATCATTGACCTGTTCCGTCCATCCATCGAGGAGGGTGAGCTAATGGAGGTGGACCAACACCCCTCGTGGATGGACACTTTCGCAACCTTCTTGATCACAGGAGAGTACTCGAAGGGGATGAACAGGAAAAATTTCAAGCATAAGTCGGCATACTATCTTATGGGTGATGGGCAGCTGTACAGAAAGACCCTCTCCGGCATGCTAGCATGTTGCGTGGCTGAGAGGGAAGTCCAATGGTTCTTGGAGGAAGTCCACTCAGGGGAGTGCGGAATCCACTCAGGGGGGAGAACCTTGGAAGGAAGAATTATCAGGCAAGGGTACTTCTGGCAAACCCTGAGCCATGACGCCGCAGAGTTCGCAAAGAAGTGTAGAAAGTGTCAGTTGTTTGCCCCTCCAACTACAGTTGGCTCAGTGCCTCAAGAGCATCACGGCTCCCTTGCCCTTTGAAATCTGGAAATGGAACTGGTAGGGCCTTTCCCCCAGGCCAGCGGGCAGAGGAGATTCTTGTTAGTAATGATTGATTTTTTTCTAAGTGGTTAGAAGTGAAGGCACTGGACAACGTGACCTCCAAAGTAATCAGGAACTTTATGTGTGGGGAGATCATCTGCCGGCATGGGTTGCCCTAAGACATTGTCACGGACAACGAGCCTCGGTTCGCTAGCACTGAGTTCTTCAGTTTCTAAGGGTAACTCGAGATTGATCTCAGGTTTGCTTCGGTTCAGCACCCTAGGAGTAATATGTAGGTGGAGGCGACGAAAAAGATAATAGTCAATCTCCCCAAGAAGAAGGCGGAAAATTTGAAGGGTAGCTGGGTGGAGCAGCTTCCTTTAGTTCTTTGGGCCCTTAGAACCACTCCCAACACAGCCACTGAGGAGACTCCCTTCAATCTCTCCCATAAGTGTGTGGCGGTACTCCCAATAGAGTTCGAGGTTCGGACAGCTCGAGTGGTCGAGGCAGAGGCAGTCAGGGAGGAATGGCAAGCTAAAAATGAGGAGGATTTGCGGCTATCCCTTGATATGGTAGAGGAGCTACTTGACCTCTCCGCCATCTGACAGGAAGAAGTGAAGAGAAGAATGGCCAAGTACTTCGACAAGAATGTCAGTGTCAAACAGTTCGCGGAAGGGGACTTAGTCCTAAAAAAGGTGAATGCCGCGAGAAGATCAGTCGCTGTGGGGAAGTTCAACCATAATTGGGTGGGTCCGTTCATTGTACAAGAGAGATTGAAATTAGTAGGGTACCGCCTCCAAAATGTGGAGTGAGAGACCCTAGGTCTCACCTAGAGCGGTGATGACTTGAAACGATTTTATCCCTAAACCATGTAAGTGACATTCTTCTTTCTAAGGAAAATTTCTTGAAGTGCCAATACTCCTACTGTGTTTTGTGTGAATGGGTGGTGTTCATTTGACAGACCCCGAGGAGATCCTGCTGTCAGGCTCTCACCAAGCTGGAAGGGTTGAATGTCACTCGAGAGAGTCTACCCAGACCCCGAGTAGATCCCGCTGTCAGGCTCTCACCAAGCTGGCAGGGCTGGATGTCACTCGAGGGAGTCTACCCGAACTCCGAGAAAATCCCATTATCAGTCTCTCACCTAGATACCAGGGCTGGATATCACTCGAGGGAGTCTACCCAAATCCCAAGAAGATCTCGTTGTCAGGCTCTCACCTAGCTGGTAGAGCTGGATGTAACTCGAGGGAGTATACCCAGAACCTGAGCAAATCCCGCTGTCAATCTCTCACCTAGCTGGCAGGGCTGGATATCACTTGAGGGAGTCTACCTAGACCCCGAGAAGATCCCACTGTCAGGCTCTCACCTAGCTGGAAGGGTTGGATGTCACTTGAGTGAGTCTACCCAGACCCCGAGCAGATCCCGCTTTCAGGCTCTCACCTAGATGGTAGGGTTGGATGTCACTCGAGGGAGTCTACCCAGACCCCAGCAGATCCCACTGTCAGGCTTTCACCCAGCTGGCAGGGCTGGATGTCACTCGAGGGAGTCTACCAAGACCCCGAGCAGATCCCGCTGTCAGGCTCCCACCTAGCTGGCAGGGCCGGATGTCACTCGAGGGAGTCCCACCCTCTCCAAGAGTTATTTGAGATGATCGGTCTTCCCTAATGGTATAAAGGAGAAAGCCCATATAGGCGGGTCAGAGCTCGCGTACCCAGATCTGCAGAAATAAGGCGAGCCAGGCCATAAGAATCCTTTGGAGAAGGCGAGCTCCAACCATGCATTCTGCCCCCTCCAGTTTTACTTGTGAAATATTCAGATAATTTTGGCTCGACGTTGGCAAGAGAAGAGGCGGCTCGTGCACAAGCTGGGTGGTGGCAAGCCCAGCTCTTCTGGTGGTCCATTCCTGGTTAACCTGGAGCGGGCGAGCTCTTGGAATCTATTCACGGATACAGATCCTAAACATGCATTCTAGCGGTAGGTCCTATCCTAGCGAGGTCTCTCAAGGGAAGAGAGCTCGCGGGCGAGTGCTTCACAGAAAGAAAGACCAAGAAAAAGATAGAAAAAATCATGGCAGAAAAATCTTTCTTTAAGACGTTACGAAGGGTGAGCTCGCCTAGGCGAGATTACAAAAAAGTGGAGGGGGGAGAATTACAAAAGTGACCTCGCCTAGTCAGCTTTCTCCTCCCTCCCCGGACTGGCGATCTTCGCCCGCTCCTACAGAAGGATCATCCTTGAAGATTTTTCTGAAGAGTGCATCAAAGCTGTCCTCCTTCTCGCTGGGAGGGATGTCGACGGGA
This sequence comes from Platanthera zijinensis, assembly GCA_039513925.1. Lineage (NCBI taxonomy): Eukaryota > Viridiplantae > Streptophyta > Magnoliopsida > Asparagales > Orchidaceae > Platanthera > Platanthera zijinensis. Next base: position 78,907,180 of record CM077081.1, read on the forward strand.
ATAAGCTTGGCATGAGGTCTCGCACAGTGATCTCCTTGCATCATTCCACCAGCACCCGCGTATCCTTCATAATCTGCAAGGTGCATTCGGTTGACTCAATCGAGGTTATTCGCAACTACTTAATGACCTCAGCCTCGCCAAAAATCCTTACCCTCTTGTACGGGAAGGAGGGCTCTCTACCGCCCGGAGGGAGGAGGACTTACGCCTGGCAGATGATCTCGCCATAAATCCCTTTATTCTCCTCGCTCAACTTCACATTATTCCCCTCCAGCTTGGCGGTGCGAGCCTCTAGCTTGGCGGCACGAGCCTCCAGCGTGGCAGAGCGAGCATGCAGCTGGTTATTTTCTTCCTCCAGCCCGATGGCACGAGTCCGCAACTCCCTAGCGGCCTCGGCATCCTGTAAGGCAAAACGGGTGAGTAAATTCGAGGCAGGAAAATCCCAAGTAAAAAAGAGAAAGGGGTGATCAGTGCTTACCAGCCCTCCAACGCCTTTTGCAAGTAAATCCTCGGCAATGATGAGCCTCCTCTCCACGTCGACGACATTGTCCTGGGCAACGTTGCGCTTCTGCTCTGCCTTCTGCAGGAAATGGCGGAGGTTGAAGCCATGATGGGCCATCATTTGATGGAGCTCCAGGGCTCGCATGTGGGCTTGCATGCCCTCATGGCCGAGCTGGCGCAAGGTCATGCGCTTGTAGGCCTCGGCATCCTTATACCCATATAGGCCGAAGCCGAGCGCATAGGCATGATCGAAGGAGAGCTGGTGGTCTATCCAGGAAGGCTGGAGGGTGGAGACGGAGATCCGGTGGGCCGCCTCGTCCCATTGGACCACGGGCTCGCCAACTCGTCCTTTCAACTTCCCCCAACGCAGAATAGGGGATGGCTCTTCGACGGACCCAACTCATGGGCTGGCATCTTCTTAGTAGCTGGAGGAGCGGAGGACTCACCTCTCTTCTTCCCTTTGTCTGTCGTCTCCTTTAGCGAGCTCTCCGGCGATCCATCCAAGGTGGTCTCGGGCGAGCTCATGTACTTAGGCTGTTGATGTTGTTGTTGTCTCACCCAAGAGACCGCCATTCCTTTCAACTTCTTTTGCGGTGGATGACGGCGAGGCGACCTGGACCCCGTGGGGTCAGCCCGCTTCTTGCTAGAGGAGGGCTTGGACGATGCCGACTCATCTCGGCAGGCGGCTGAAGCCGCTTTCACGCGGGCAAGGGGGTCGGGGAGTAGGCCCGGGTCCACAAAAGGCGGGTTATCGGGAATCAGTCGCTCCCCTGCATGAATAACTTAGTTAAAAATCCGAGGTATTTTGCGAGATCGGGAAAGGGGAAAGTTGAAAGGTATACCTTCGCCGGGAAGGATGGGGAGGAGCAAGTTGAGGCCCCTTCGGAGGAAGGAGACCTCAAAGTTCTTGTGGAGGAAGAACTTGTGGAACTCGGCGTCGTTGTTGGACACAGTGGGGGGTTAGTACACCTCCTCCCCCCTTCTGTTAGGGCGAGTAGGGGATGTAGTCGAGATCGCCCTTGATGAAGACGATCTTGGTCATCCAGTTGTGATGTTTGTTTGTGATTTTGCGAACCTTGATTAAGGAGCCCCCGAAGTAGTCGACGCCATCGGGAGTCACCTTGTAGGTGAAGAGTTTCCTAAAGATAGACAGGTGGAACTCTATTCGCTCACTACAGAAGAAGTATGTGAATGCCACCATCATGGTGATGGAAATCGAGCTTAGCTAAGCAAGCACCGCACCGAAATATTTCAGGATCTGGCGGATTTCTGGCCAGAGAGGCAGGTGCAACCCCATCTCAAAATACGAGATGGGAAAAACGAGTTTGTCGGGGAAGAAGGTGTTGATAGCCTCGCCTTCCCTGGGCCGGCGAGCCTATAAATGGGGGGGGCACGAAGTCAGCAATGAACACCACGAACTCCCCCTCGGAGGTGTTCCCCTCGAAGAAGCAGTCGTCGGTGAAATGCTGAGCGCATTTGGAGTGGCCGTCAGAATCGGAATTGGTCTTACCCATACTCGCGGGAAGTTTGGAGTGCGAGTACGGGTAGGAGAGAAGACGAGAAGGGGGTATGAAAGCAGTAAAGATGGTGGGTGGGGGTTGGTGAGGGGGCTATTTATAGGAAAAGAAGTTCAAGACTGAGCAGACCGATCAGTCCTGCTTGCCAGGCTCAGCTCGCCAACCCCAGCTCGCCAACTTCCGAGACCTACCCTATCACATTCCGAGCTGAACGTGAAGGTTATTACATCCGAATAGAAATCATTGAAATCTAAAAATATTCAGAGTTATTACAGATAAGGAGAAGGATATTTTTCAAAAAAATCAGAGGCAGGAGGAAAAAGCAATAAGTTCAATACGTGTGCGGGCTGAGGGGGTGGGAGGGTAGGCTCAGCAATTGAGTCGTTTCTATCTATCCGACCTCGGTTCTCCTTCCCCGCACGTCGCCGCGGGTTGTGGAGCTCGCGAATCTGGCCAAAGTTCCTCTTAACAATCTAGAGGCTCTCCTCAACCTCATCCAGGAGCCAAGAAGGGGACGTCATCTCGCCTGTCGGGCTGCCCCGAACCTCGTTATCAAGCCATACATAGTACTACTACAATGCCTCGTTGTCCTCCTACACCTTGCGCAACCCGAGCATCAGCTTCTTGAAGATCCCAATCCCCCGCCGTGTCAGCTCGTTGTTCTCCACCTCGGGGCCTAAGAAGGAGTCTAGCGAGCTTTGAAATGGGACAGGTGAATAGAGGGCTGGCCCTGAGAAATCGTCAGCCTCAGACTGACTGGGAAGAGTTGCAAAGGCAGAGGTGTTAGTACGAAAAGAGAACACCCCAGGAAGACTACGGGGTTTGGGCCACTGAAGTCAGCTTGTCTGACGAGCTCCGGGCCTCGAAAGAAAAGCGGGGTGGGGGCTGTTTCAGGTTTTTTCCCCGGTCCGGGGGCTGAGTTCTCGGCGGAAGGAGATTGAAGACCAGAACAGGGATAACCTCGACACCTCCTCTAGTAATCCCAACGAGTTACAGGGAGAATAGGGCGCGGGCTGGATAACTCAGCCTCTACAAGTCCATCGCTAGAGTCCCGAAGTGGGAAAGGTCTCGCTAGCGTATCTCTGCGGTTTTAGGCCGCGAGTTGTTGTGAGGGGTCTTAACTCGTGGCGAGAAGGCCTCACCGTCATGTTGTCGGCTGTCTGGTTTGGCGCAAAGGTCGACGATGTCTTTCTCTTTCTTAGGGGGGCCGAGTGAAGGATCCGACCCTAGGATCCAGGGTCATTTTTTAAGTCCTGGAAGATGTGCTTGGCCACTTTGGAAAATTGCTTCACCCTCTTAGCAGGATTGGGCTCGGCCAGACCCCCCTGCGGAATAACGGGGGAATTGCGGTCAAACCAGCGACGCGGGCAGAGAAAACCTCACGATCTTTGGCTAGCCTCTCTTTGATCTCCTTGGGGATGTAAGACCCCCATTTATTTTTCTTTTAAAACACACGGGTCTTAGGCCCAGAACCGCCGCTTTGTGGTGACACCTTCTCACCCGGGAAGGTCATCACTACAAAACGCCAATCCTGCCGGCCAAATCGATCACAACTATAGCAAAATATTGAGCAAGTCCACAAAAATCACATATGAAAAGTAAATAATCTCCACGAAGGGAGTGTCCACAGATATAACATATAACTGAATCTTAGGTTTATGCCCAGTACATCAAGTCCTCACTACATATCTCTCATCGCGGAAGCAAACTAATATAACTACTAGCGAATTGGACTCACATTCCCTGCCATCTGAACTTCGATACTAGACTGCTCGATCTCCAAGCGCACCGACCTCCGGGGCTGCTCCTCCATGCTGGGCTCCATGGTCCCTTAAAATGATGTGGTTCGAAAAATGCTAGTCTAAAAGACTAAGTCCTATCATCCCCCGCCCCTTCCCCCATGGCTCCTAGGCACTGAGCGGGGAGAAGGAAAGGGGAGGACATGATAGTGGAGAATAACAAATAAGCAGATGGAGATGGAACTAATTTAGTAGTTGTAAGGTGTATAAGACGGTGATAAAGGTATGAAAAACTGAATAAGAATGTAACCTTAACTTATTTGAAGATACATAAGCCAAGGGATCTCCTGCAGGGCTCCTATCGTATAAAAAGTCTCATACCGATTTATATGATAGGGTGTTGGTTTTATTAGCAAGTATAAATATGTAATGCTGAATAAAACCTTAACTTATAAGCACGCTCACAAGAACTTATAAATCAAGGGTCGTTTTGCAGGGCCTAATATATATAGCGTCTCATACCACTTATACCTTAGGTGTCAGATTATATGCAATGATTATGCTATGAAATACATTTATGCCATGACGTGATCATGCAAGTGCAACTCACCCACTCGACTTTGGGTACACAGACCTTTAGTTCCCCCTTTCTGGAGCCGAACCTCCCACGATACCTCCGTAGTGGCAAACGGAAGCGGTGGGTTGGGCCTCGCTCACCTCTAAACTAGTAATAACACTACAAGTCAGACCTATCGTACGACTCAACGCTGGTGCACTAATCGGAGCTCCTGCGTACTCTTGCCGGCTGGCGCACTAGACTTTATTTGGCCAAGTGCTAAACCACACTTGCCGAGTCAACGTGTTGGCATTGGTGCATCGACCCTCAAATACCGAAGACCCACCACTTTATACTTTATGCACATGAAACCTTATGTATCAGCTACCGAGATAAAGCTCCCTGGACCATCCCGTCAATCATAAGCAATAACCGAGACAAAGCTCATCGGGCCATCCTGCCCATCACAAACCATTCTGAGCCAAAGCTCGCCGAGCTAACCTGCCCATGACCAAAACCACTAGACTTACTGCCCGAGTGACCCAACCTATCTCCCCGAGACATCGAGGTGTGAGAAGGTGAAACCCGAGATCTACTAATTACTCTTACATTTCATTTTTGCCTACGATTTAGGTTTAGCCCAGCACTGCCCAAGGTATTCCCCGTGAAGGGCTCTCAAGGGCACTAGGAGCTATGATGGGCTGAATCCCAAAGCTCCCTTTCGCAAGGCACTTATCATTATTGGTTAATACCCATCTCCTAGTCCCTTAACTATTGCATTGGATCTAACCCTAGTATTTTTGACACTTCCTCTCTACAGGAAAGACGATCTTTCGTCAATCCCGAGCACCATCTAACACTAACCAATCAAACCCTTTACTCATCCTACCTCCAGTGATGAACTTATTTTAATTTATCCAAACCAGCAAACCACTAAACCTGACTCATGTGCCCAAATTTATACTCCAACACAATTTCTGCAGTTTTACTATATGTAGACCACTAAGGCTATATGACATGTAAAACAGGAGGTACATCAAATAATCACCCAATACTCTTATAATAATTATTGGAGGGGTATTATGACCTTAGGGGCCTAAATCCGGAGATTCACAATTTTCTTATTTATCTGATAATTTATTTAATTATTCTAGTGACCAAAAATTCCAAGATTGAACATGAAGTACCAATTTCAGATAAGATAATTTTCCACCAAATTTTTGTTATATGCAATATGAATATTTAGCTTATAATCCAAGGTATCCCAATTTTTCAACAAGGTTTAGGCCCCTAATTTTAATTTTTAATATATCCCATAATAAATTATTTAAAGAGATAAGCACAACAATTTTACTTCTAGAAATTCAAATTAAATTCAAGGATGATTCTAGTGGCATAAAATGCTCTGAGTCAAGTTTCATAATTTATTAACAAGTAATGAGCTTTAAGAAAATTATTGAAAAATTTTATAAGTAAATGAACTTTTGAAGTAGGTACTGCTAAAATGTATACAAAAATTCCACCAAAATTATTTAAGGACTCTTTTTATCATAGAAATACCCTGCCTAAGTTTCAAGTTATTGTGATGTGTTTTGATTGCTTAAACCCAACTATTGGGCTTGTGCACTAAACTAGGGTTAGGGATTTGAGGGGGGTTAAAGTCTTCCAAATTTAATAAAACTTCAACCAGAGGACCATAGACACCCTAGGATCCCTTCCACCAAGTCTCAAGTCATTCCAAGGTCATTTAACCCCATGACCTTCATACCCTAAAAATCTCTATAAAAGGGCCTACCCTAGGGTTCTAGGGATACCCTACCCGAAACCACCCCATATCTTATGGGAGGGTGCTACATGCCACATAAAATCAGTGGCCAAAATATCAGCCTATGTTGAGGTGATTTGTCCACTCAAACATTAAAAATAGCACTTTGACCTAAATAACCCTATAAGGGTATACCTTGGGTTGGGTCAATACCTAACCAAAACATCTTTAAATGCGATGAAAGTTTTACCAAAGCCCTAACTTGCCCTCTAAGACCACCGACCAAAATTTGGTGGTGTTTTGAGATGCTTAGGACACCAAATTAATTTATTCATGGAGTATTAAATTTTTCTAAAAACTATAGAAAAATGTTCTCCAAAAATTCTACTTTTTGGATAGGTCCTAGATATAGATACGAATAGCCCATACCCCTAATTTCAAGTCATTTAGAGGTCTGGTTTGGAGTGGGCATCCAATTCATTCTCTTGTCAACCTTCTGCATAGATCTCACCAAAATGAGTGTTGTGATCTAACCAGGACTCCAAATTTGTTCAAATCAATTTTAAAATAACGTTGTTGGAACACCCTATTACTAATTTGGGTAAGGATCACTATGCTTGTCTTAGGAATCCCAGTTGACCTTGTTGTATAGTTGAAAAGGTCAACATTAGAATGAGTCTAGGGCTTAGAACTTAGGTTTGAGGCTGCCCCCAGGATCATTCCAAGATCAAGGTTGAAGAGCTTAGTCTAAGGCAATTTTCGTCGAGCTCAGGTCGACGAATCGTCGAACTCCGTTCGACGCTCTCTGAGCTCATCTTCAATAAAACGTCGAACTCCGGTCGACGATCTTTGAGCTCAGATCGTCTATCTGCTTTTGTCTAGCTTCTGCTGAGTCGTCGAACTCCCCTCGACTATATTCTAGCTCAGTTCGACGATCCCTCCCTAAAGTTATTTCTCAGGTATCTGAGCTCGGTTCGACGATCTTCGAGCTCAGATCGACGTTTTCTGTCTGCTTGTCCATTTAATCTCTGAGCTCAGTTCGACGATCGTAGAGCTCAGATCGACGTTTTCTTTGGAGAGATCGACGCTTTCAGGAATTCAAATGCTGCTGTTCTTTGGAATGTTTTTGAATATTATCAGCATTTATGACAGAAGATCTCCCAGCCGTTTGTCTTTATTTCTGGAGCAAGTTTCAAGGAATTATTCAGAGAATGTTTGCTGGACTTTCCTCTAGAAGACAAGACTATTTTTGGAAGACATTTATGACTCCCAACGGCTAATTTTGGACAAGGAAACGTTAGAAAACTATTATTCCTTTCTTCTGTGTTATTAAGATTTACAGAATACACAAGAAGAAGATACTCAGAGATTGACAAAAAAAAAAGTGAACACACAGAATAGAGAATACTGATAGCAGAAGAACAACAGAAGAACTGTGACTCCAAAAATCTTCTTGCTGGCTGAAAAGTGTTCACAATCTCATCACTCCAGACACCTTACCTTCAGCCTTCTTGCTGAAACCATCCTGTGCTGGAGATCAAAGTTCTGAAGACCTATCACCCTAGAGCAAAGCTTCTTTTCCTGAACCTTTCTACATCTCAGGGGGAGCTTTGACATCATCAATCCACTTGTGCTTCTCTCATTTGATTGAGAACAGAGAAGACACCCTTCATTTTTATTTTTCTTTTCCTGCTGTAAAAGGGTTCTTGAACTCCCTTCAAAAGTTCTGTCTGGTTCTGAGAGCCTTGTCAAAACTCAGTGGTGGCAAGACACCTTATCAAAAAATCTAGTTTTGGTTTTTGGGCACCTTATCAAAAGCTCATTGGTGTCAGGACACCTGATCAACTCATCCTGAGTGGATTCCTACCAAGGGTGGTAGAAGAGTGGATGTACCCAGGTTTTTGGGGAACCACTATAATTCCTTGTGTCTTCTAGTTTGTTTGTGTGATTTGTTTGCTGTGTGCTGTGCTTTTTACTTCTTAGTTTTTAACTTCTTACTAGCACTCTACACTATATCATAAATTGAATTTTATATGTGCTGTTTATTTCAACTGTGAAAAATTATTTTAAAATACTCTATTCACCCCCCCCCTCTAGAGTTGAGATAGATCTTAGCCTCACTTTCAATTGGTATCAGAGGCAGGTTGGTTGCTCATACAGGCTAACACCTGAACCAAAAGATCCTTGATAAGATCAATCTCTTAAGGGGATTATTCTCTCTACATCTTCCTTTTTATTTAAAGACATGGCACAGAACAAAGATTATGCAAGCACCAGACCACTAGTGTGCAACCTTTCTAAGTTTGCACTCTGGAAGGCAAGGATTAGATTATACATGAATTCTATTGATGAAGACATTTTCAATTCTGTCTTGACAGTTTGTCCAACTCCACCAGCAAGCTCAAGTACAAATGCTGTCCCACCTCCTTCTGGAACAGATGCAGATATAAAGAAGTGGAAGACTGCAGATGCTAAGGCTATGAACATCTTAGCCCAAACAATGTCTGATGAAATCTTTCAGAAGGTAGCTGAATGCCACTCAGCCAAAGAAATCTGGGACAAACTCTCTGAAATTGTCTCAGGATCTGCTGATGAAAGGAAAGATAGAAGATCTCATCTGATAAGCCAATATGAGAACTTCAAAAAGGGAGAAGCTGAATCAGTGGCTGACATGTACAATAGACTAAGTCTAATTGTCAATGAGCTAAAAACCCTAGACAAAGAAATCTCACTGACTGAGCTGAATGACAAAATCCTGATGTGCTTCCCCAGCACTTGGGATTCAAGAATTTGGCCAATTAAGGATGCCAGAAGTTTAAATGAGATTACTACTGAAGCTCTCCTGGGCAAGCTCAAATCCTATGAGCTGCTCATTAAAAATAGAGAAGAAGAACAAAAGGCTATCTCTCCAGCTACAAGGAAAGAAAAGACCATAGCCTTCAAAGCTGTAGAAGAGGAGCCTGAAGATAAAGCTACAGGAAATGATGAGCTCATAAGTCTACTGGCCAAAAGATTCTACAAGATGGCCAGAAAAGACTTCAGAAAGAAACCATACAAGGGTCATGATAAACCAAGGTATGATAAATCAAATAACAATAAAGAAATCATATGCTTTGGTTGCAGGAAACCAGGCCACATTGTGCCTGACTGCCCAGAAAACAAGAATAAGGACAAAAGGGAAAGAAGAGAAAGAAGAAGAGAAAAGGATTACAAGAAGAATAGCTCAGACAAAGCCTCCTCCAGCAAGAACAAACATACAAGGAAGGGCTTTGTTGCTGAAACATGGAGTGAGACTGAAGAGGAATCTGAAGCCTCATCCAGCTCCAGTGATGATGAGGATGATGCAGATGAAAAAGAATTTTACATGATGGCTATCAATGCATCACAGCAAAACTCTGATGAAGAATCAGATTCAGATTCAGAAAGTCAACCAGATGAGGATCAGGTAATCAACTCTTTTGATTTTAATTCTGAAGACTTCAAAGATGAATTTAAGACACTGTGTCTAGATCTATTAAAATCTGAGAAGGAGATAATCTCTCTCAGGAATCAATTATCTGAGCATAGTGTCCTAAACTCAAAGAACCTCAAACTCTCTGAGGAGTTAGAATGATGTAGAGAGGAGATAGCTTCACTGAAGAATGAACTATCAAAGGCCAAAAAGTTTGAAGAATCCCTAAATGGGAGAAGTATCAGACTGATGGACATCACAAGCACAGTGAACTCTAGATTTAATAGCACACTGGGCTTGGGTGCTTCATCCAGCCAACCTATAATTTTGACAACTCCAATCAAGTTTGTCTCTGACAAAGGAAAGGGAGTAATAGAGGTACCCAGGAAGAATACAGATCTGTCAGAGAAGAACTCAGTTCAACAGATGGCATCGAGCAGAGCTCGACGATCGTCGAACAGAGCTCGACGATCTAACTACAGATCGTCGACCTCAGCTCGACGATATCCAAACTCTGAACCTCAGCATAATCGATCTTCGAACGGAGATCGACGATCTGACCCAAGATCGTCGACCTCAGTTCGACGATCGTCGAACAGAGTTCAGGCTTGTGAACACACCTTCAATGGCACATTCAGATTCAATCCTAGAAGCTCCACATCCCAAGGCTTTAATCCCTATACTGAATGGATAGTATCTCCTAGGAGATACCATCCTGAAGGTTATAAGGATCAACCTGGGATGTCCTTTATTTCAGAATTCAAGGGATATCAACCTAGGCCCAAGGTTAACTGGGTCAAAAACAAATAAGCTGTTTTTGTGTAGGTGAAGACCTATCCAGCATCAAACCATCAATGGTATCTGGATAGTGGGTGCTCAAAGCACATGACAGGGGACAAGGACAACTTCACTTCCTTCAAAGCCAAGCTTGGACCCAAAGTAATTTTTGGAGACTCAAGCTTTGGAACTACAAAAGGATATGGTGCAGTCAAAATTGGCCCAGTCACATTCAAGAAGGTGGCATATGTTGAAGGACTCAAGCACAACTTGATAAGTATCAGTCAATTGTGTGATGAAGGATATCAAGTGACCTTCAACAAAGCCATATGCAAAGTCAAGTCAGTGGACAACACAACTGTGTTGACAGGTAACAGAAGAGGTAACATTTACTTAGTGGATTTTCATTCACCAGTGGTAGATATTTGCCTGTTTAATTCCATTTCAAAATCTAATGTTTTATGGCATAAGAGACTAGGACATATTAACCTTAGAACCATTGCTAAGCTATCTAAAGACAACCTTGTTAAAGGACTACCTTCTGGTCCCTACAAGAAGGAAGGACTTTGCAAGGCTTGTCAATTAGGCAAGCAAACTAAAAGTAGTTTTAAATCAATTAATAAGAGTGATTCACCTAGGATTTTGTACCTGTTGCACATGGATCTTTTTGGACCCATATCTGTGCAAAGCCTAGGAGGGAAGTCCTATACTTTAGTGGTTGTAGATGACTTCTCAAGATTCACTTGGGTATTCTTTCTGAGGAAGAAGTCTGATAACTTCAAGTGTTTGACAGATTTTCTCAAATGCATTCAGATTGAGTTCAACACTCACATTGCCCTGATCAGAAGTGATCATGGGACAGAGTTTGATTCTCTTCTCATGCAAGAGTTCTGTCAGAGTGAAGGGATCAGGCACACTTTCTCAGCTCCTAGAACTCCTCAACAAAATGGGGTAGCTGAAAGGAAAAATAGAACACTAATTGAATCTGCAACTACATTATTGGTAGATGCTCACTTACCTCTGTCCTTTTGGGCTGAGGCAGTGAACACCTCCAACTATGTGTTGAACAGAAGCCTGATACACAAGCTGAAGGGCAAGACTCCTTATGAATTGCTCAAAGGGAAGAAACCTAAAATAGGCTATTTCAAAGTTTTTGGTTGCACTTGTTTTATTCATAATAATGACAAGAAATATCTAGCAAAATTCCAAGCTAAAGCTGATGAAGAAGTGTTTCTGGGATACTCCATGATCAGCAAGGCCTATAGGGTTTATAATAAATCTTCCTGTAAAATTGAAGAATCTGTTCATATTATTTTTGATGAAGCTAACATGTCTTTCAAGGAGAAGAATGCTTCTACCATAGAATCTCTGCAGGTACATTCTCTAGCTGAAGACTTGAACAAACTGCAAGTTGCTGAAAAGAATGAGAGCAGTGATGATGAAGAAGAAGTTCAACATCTTGAAGAAAATCATCCTGAAGAGCCAGTTGCTGCTCCACTAGAGGAGACAACAACACAGGCTGGTGAACAATCAACACTCCCTGTTGACTTAGTAACAACAAGAGATCTTCCAATCACCCAAGTAATTGGAGAGATCTCAGCTAGTGTGCAAACTAGAAGTCAGGTCAACCAAAACCTGATGCACACTTGCTTCCTATCTAAAATTGAGCCTCAATCCATTCAAGATGCAGAGCAAGATCCACACTAGATCATTGCAATGCAAGAGGAGTTGCATCAATTTGAAAGGAACAAGGTTTGGGAACTAGTGCCTAAGCCAAAGGATCATCCCATTGTTGGAACAAAGTGGGTATTCAAGAACAAGCTGGATGATCAAGGAGTTATAGTCAGAAACAAGGCAAGGCTAGTTGCTCAAGGGTACTCTCAACAAGAAGGAATAGACTATGATCAGACATTTGCACCAGTTGCAAGGTTGGAAGCCATCAGGATATTCCTAGCCTATGCTGCTCACAAAGGTTTCAAAGTGTATCAAATGGATGTAAAAAGTGCATTTCTCAATGGGGACATCAAAGAGGAAGTTTATGTTAGACAACCTCCAGGTTTTATCTCTCTAACTCACCCTGATTATGTTTACAAATTGCATAAAGCATTATATGGTCTCAAGCAAGCCCCTAGAGCATGGTATGAGACTCTAGCATGCTTTCTTCTGGAAAATGATTTTGTTAGGGGGAGAGTAGACCAAACTCTTTTTATTAGAACCCATAAGTCCCATACCCTGCTAGTGCAAATTTATGTAGATGACATTATTTTTGGTTCTACTGATTCAAAATTGTGCAAAAAGTTTTCCAAGCTTATGCACTCTAAATTTGAAATGAGTAGCATGGGTGAGCTGTCCTTCTTCTTAGGACTGCAAGTCAAGCAACATGCTGAAGGCATATTTATTTCTCAAACCAAGTATGCCAAAGAGCTGGTTAAGAAATTTGGTATGTCTGATGCATCATGTATGAAAACACCCATGCCCTCAAATGCTGTAGTAGATGCTGATGAACATGGGAAACCTGTTGATCAGACAACATATAGAGCAATAATTGGCTCTTTATTGTACCTTACAGCTAGTAGGCCTGATATAATGTTTGCCACATGTATTTGTGCTAGATTCCAAGTTAGCCCTAGAGAGTCACATTTAATCTTAGTTAAGAGAATTCTTAGGTATGTAAAAAGTTGTCCAAATCTAGGTCTCTGGTATCCAAAAGATTCAGCATTTGATTTAACTGGATTCTCAGATGCTGATTATGCTGGATGCAGAATAGACAGGAAAAGCACCAGTGGAACATGTCAGTTCCTTGGTGACAGACTTGTCTCCTGGTTCTGTAAGAAGCAAACATCTGTGTCAACCTCAACTGCTGAAGCTGAGTATATGGCTGCAGACAGTTGCTGTTCACAAATATTGTGGATACAGAATCAGCTCTTAGACTATGGCTACAACTTAGAGACAATACTAGTGCTATCTCTATAGCACAAAATCCAGTCCTCCATAGTAGGACAAAACACATAGAAATTAGGCATCATTTTCTAAGAGATAATGTAGAGAAAAATAAAATTGAACTTCAATATATTCCTACTGATTTGCAAAGGGGAGATATTTTCACCAAACCTTTGGATGAAAAGAAACACAGTTTCTTCCTAAATCAGTTAGGTATGTTAGATGGAGGAAGCCTTAATTAAATTACAAGATTTTGAAAAGCTAAAACAGACCAAGACTAGGTCAAAAATTTCCTTTCTTTTTGTGTCTGTAGAATGAGTTTAGACTCTGAACTGCGCTCGACGTTTTCCCCAAAATCGTCGAACAGAGATCGACGATTTTCCAAAAATCGTCGACCAGAGATCGACGCTTTTGCAGTCGTCGATCTGAGTTCAGAGCCCTCGCTAGAGCTAGGCTTTCTCTCCTTCTGATCAGAGGCCGTCGAGCTGAGCTCGACGTTTTTCAACATCGTCGAACGAAGATCGCCGATTTTGAAGACTCTTCAGATTCCCTCTGTAGCCCAAATCGTCGAGCTAAGCTCGACGTTTCGTCGAGCTGAGCTCAACGATTTTCCTTTTTCGCGTCGAACCCTAATATAAAATCTTTCTTTCAGCCGTCGTTCTCCCTTTGCGCTTTCATACTCTGCAACTCTCTTTCTTTTCCCTCCAAATTCTCTACGCTTGGTCATTTTTGATTTTCTGTTGCAGGTGAATATGGCTGAATCAAGTGCTGTTATTGCCAAGATGAAGTTCGACACAGGCTTTGACATCGACATAAACTCCTTCGACGGAAGCGACCAGCGCTTCAAGGACATCCTAAACTTATTCCGAGAACAACAGCTGACTCCAATAATGACTACAAGGATGAAGATCGCCTCAGAAGAAATTAAAGAGTGGTGTTTTACCGCAACAGACGAGACTGAGAATTCTATTGTCGGCACCATTAAGGGGACTCAGGTATTTCTATCCCCGGCTCTTTTAACAGAAGTCTTTCAACTCAGTACTGGAGAAGACTCCATTGAACTGTCTGGAGAGGAGTTTGACACCATGCTGGATAGGATGGGTCACAATGCAGTAAACCCTAATAAGCTACTGAAGAAAAATCTGGCTATCGAATTTCAATTCCTGGCTGATGTAGTTGGGAAGGTGCTGTTGGCCAAGCATTCAGCCCATGACACCATTTCCAGATATCAGTTCTGCCTGATGGGAGCTTTATTAGATAAGAAACACCTGGACTGGGGCTCCATCTTCTTCACTCTGATTAAGAAGAAGATCAACAAGAATACAGTTAGTTATGGAAGAATCTTAGGGGTCTTTCTGCACAACAGGTGCCCTGACCTATTAACCTCCTCTGGCATGTTTATCAATGCATCCAAGAGGCTTTCTTGTGCCCTCTTCAGTAAATGGGACAGGCAGATCATAAACCCCTCCAGGGCTGCTGCAACACTTCATTCAGGCACAAGGACTATCTCAGTCACTCCTTCAGCAGAAGAGCTGCCTGCTTCCTCCCCTCCTCCAGCCATATCCACCCAAGTTGTCACCTCCTCACCACCAGTCACCACCATAATCATCTCATCCCCAATTACCATTTCCTCACCTATGTCATCCCCTCCTTTATCCACCTCAGAGGAATTCCATCCTCTCTTCTCCTATTCAACCTTCACCATTCCATCCTTCTCACTTACAGATGATTCCTTCATGGATGATTCACCCTCTACTCCTCCTGAGCCACCCTCAACTTCCTCCTTTCAACAACTGATCCATGACATTCTCTCTCAACCCTCCTTTACACCATCTCTTACTTCCCCTATCTCTACCTCAACCCCCTCTATCTCCATTATTCCATCTTCTGAACCAACCATTCCCTCTCCACCTGTCTCCACACTTTCAGTTTCAGCCACCATCCCTCCATCCACCTTTGCCTCTACCTCTGCTCAAGCCCCACTTGAGCATGTGGATCTTCCTAGCTTGGCAGACAGGCTGTATGAGTTGCTAGCTCCCAAGCTGACATCTCTACTGGAGTCTTCCCTAGCTCCACTCCTGAAGCAAGTACAGGAGCTGTCTACCAAGCTTGCCTCCCTCTCCTCCTCCCTGGCTATCACATCTTCTGTGTTCCTTGATTCACCTCTCTCTGAACCAAGGCAGGGGGAGATGCCTTATAAAGAAGTGGATGTGCCAGCTGCTGATATTATGTCTGCTCCAGCTCCAGCTCTTGGATGTGCTTTTGCACTGAATCTGCAGAGGCTGCTATCTATATTTGATACAGTCCATTTCAGCTATCTGCCTGCAACTCCTGCTGAAGATTTGTCTAAGGCCATTGTGCCTGTAGCTACCTGTGATCCAAGCCATATTGATTCCTACATCAAATCCTGGAAGGCTGTGGATATCTCTGATGCTGATACTAAGGCCACTGTGCCTCTTTCAATTGCTACTAAGGCCACTGTGCCTCTTTCTGTTGAAATTGCTGCTGCTGCTACTGCTGACATAGAAATGATTCCAGCAACTGATGCTGATGAAATTGCTGCTCCTGGTCCTGTGTCTGCTCCTGTCTTTGCCTGCTCTGCTGTTGCTCTCTCTCCTCCTGCTCCTGCTGTTTCTGCAAAACTTAAAGCTCAAGAAGAGCTTATCAGAAGAATTGATGATCTGTATGATCAACATCAAAGTTCTGAGAGTGACCAATATAGGACTGATTCTGATGATTCTGCTAGAACTATTGCCAAGAAGAGAAAAGCCAGAAGTAAAGCAATGATGTCAGTCCCTCCTGCCAAAGCCAAAGACTCCAATGATATTCCATACTACATCCTGCATGGCTGCCCCATCTCTGAGCCTTGGATGCAATATTCCAAAAATCAACTGAAAGCTATGAAGAAGAAGAGGAAGCTTGACAAATATGAAAAAGGATCTTCTCAATATCAGCCTCCTCCTCCTCCTCCTCCAGATTCTGGCTCAGGTTCAGCCCCTCAAGCTCTAGTCTCCAGCCACAGTTCTTCCCAGTATTATCAAAGATCATATCAAAGGGGACAGCATCAAAGAGGATATCAACCCAGAAGGGGTAATTACAGAGGAAATCAAAGAGAACAAAGATCCTATCAAAGGGAAGGACAAGGTCACCCTGACCCTTCTTCAGGTCCTTTTCCTTACAAGCTGAAAGACACAATTGTTTCCAGGACTCCTTCTACTGTTTCTGAAATCATCAACAGATATGAATCTCCTATTCCTTTTGAAGATCCTGAGAACAACCCTGTATCCTGGACAGCCAGAATGAAAGAATTGGCTACCCTTGATCAACTAAAAAAGGCCAGAGAACAAGGCAAGGATACTTCAAACATAAATACCTTATCAGAGCAGAGAAAGAAAGAACTGGAAAGATATACATCAAGGAAATTTTTCAATCCAGAAGACTATATGAAGCTGCACCCTGAGGCTGTTGTTCCAAGGCCCAAATCTCAAACTTCTCTAGGTGCAGAGGATGACAGAAGGACAAAGAAAGAAAGTCAGAATCCAAATAGAGAAATTTTATTTAAAAAGGGATCTGAAAGGAAGTGAACTGTGTAAGCTAAACATTTCATCCACCTTTGGATATCTGCTGATATTTATCTGTGATCTGCTTTACTGCTATATATCTTCTCTGCATTTTGTATTAGCTTATGTATTGTTGTATGCTTTTTATTTCCTATGATTGTCTGTAAATAGTAATCCTAACCCAAATAGGGGGAGATTGTTGGAACACCCTATTACTAATTTGGGTAAGGATCACTATGCTTGTCTTAGGAATCCCAGTTGACCTAGTTGTATAGTTGAAAAGGTCAACATTAGAATGAGTCTAGGGCTTAGAACTTAGGTTTGAGGCTGCCCCCAGGATCATTCCAAGATCAAGGTTGAAGAGCTTAGTCTAAGGCAATTTTCGTCGAGCTCAGGTCGACGAATCGTCGAACTCCGTTCGACGCTCTCTGAGCTCATCTTCAATAAAACGTTGAACTCCGGTCGACGATCTTTGAGCTCAGATCGACTATCTGCTTTTGTCTAGCTTCTGCTGAGTCGTCGAACTCCCCTCGACTATTGTTGGGATTTGTCTCCACAATACCTCAGATTTGTAGGAGGTCAGACCTTGAACTAAGATAATAAGGTGTATTTGATGCTGTGTTTAAGTTGTATGTGTGCAGGTTCTAATTGCCAAGTGTAGACCAATGTCAGTCTATAATGGGTCACCAAACACAGGACCATACAATGTAATCCCTCATTGTGTGATCCAAAGTGTTGGCCCATGTATAGCCTCTCAATTGGGATACACTTCCTATATGCACTTGGATTGATGGACAGAAGCATTGGAACTAATTTCCTCAGGAAAATTTCTAAGTCCAAAATACTCGAGTAACCCCTTTGTTATACTCGAGTATCAGACTTAATACTCGAGTAGCTAGTTAGGCATACTCGAGTAGTTAGTTAGACTTACTCGAGTAATCAGTTAGACTTACTCGAGTAGGCGCTGAATACTCGTGTATATATTTCTATACTCGAGTAGTTAGTTAGTCACTCGAGTAAGTTGTTTTCATACTCGAGTAAGTAACTTAATCACTCGAGTAAATCATGTATCATACTCGTGTAGATCTTTTCTCTTCTCTTTTCTGCAAGTTCAAGTATTGATACTCGAGTAATTGATTTTGATACTCGAGTAAATTATTCGATACTCGAGTAGTTGGTTTTAATACTCGAGTAAGCAGTTGATACTCGAGTAATTGATTTTGATACTCGAGTAAATTATTCGATACTCGAGTAGTTGATTTTAATACTCGAGTAGGTGAATGTTTCCCGGATTCATATGCTGATACTCGAGTATATCTTTGCTGATACTCGAGTATATCTTTTCTGATACTCGAGTATATCTCTTCTAATACTCGAGTAGTTCATTTCTCTATCAAGTAAATTTCTATTCTCATACTCGAGTATATGTCTCTTTGTCACTCGAGTATCTAAATTCCCATACTCGAGTATATCTTCTCTTACTCGAGTATAGCAGTTCCCTATTCCAGAATTCTTCTAAGTTCGAATTCGCTAAGTATTTTGAATCCGTCATTTCTGATTGGTCCATGTGTCATCCTTAATTAAGATTATGACCGTTGGAGTCCACCTATAAATAGGTCATTTCAGAATTGACTAATTAACAAGATTACAGAGATATTCTTTTGAAGAAAGAGAAAATTCCGTGAACCCTAATCCTCATGCCACCGCCGCCGCCATCGTTGTTCACGGAAGAAATTCTGGATCGTCGATCTCCGTCTTCAATGACTAATTCTCCAGTGATCCAGACAAAAGTGAATCACTCGATCTCGCCGAGCCTCAAGGATTTCAGATCTATCTTCTCGATCGAGGTGGTTCTAGTTTTCAGATTCGTGGATCTTTCTCTCAAGTCATCTTCAACCTTTTCTGATCAAGTCAAAGCTCCTAAAGAAGAAGACTGTCAAAGATCCAGATCTGAAATTTGTTGTGTTGATTTTTATTCTCAAACCAAAATTTCATTGTAGGAGTTTTTCTCCGAGATTTGTAGGAAGATCTTTCTTCCGAGTTTTGTAGATCCAGTTGGATCGAGATTTGTAGGAACGTGGTTCCGAGGTGTAGGATTGTTTTCAATCCGAGATAGTGGAGTAGCCGAGTCTAGTGATTTGCTAGATCGGTGAGGAAAGTGGACGTACCCAAGGTTGGGGAACCACTATAAATCTCTTGTCATCTGTGAGTGCTTGATGTGTGCTGTGTTAATTTTTTAATTCCGCATTTGACACGCATTTCACCTATTCACCCCCCTCTAGGTGATTTAGGCTAACAACTTAGACCTCTCAATTGGTATCAGAGGGAGGTTGATCGTTAAAAGGTTAACACCTTGATCTTATCCTTCTAAGTTGTTTCCTGAAAAGTATCAAGCATGAGTAAGACCAAGGATTTTGCTAAACTCCCTATCTGCACCAAGAACAACTTTCCTATGTGGAAGGAAAGAGTAAAGTTCTTCATGGAAGCAGTAGATCCCCGGATCTTCATGATTGTTGAAGAAGGTCCCCACATTCCTATGACTACTTCCACCATAGATCCTAACAAGCAAGTTCCCAAGAAGTTGATGGATCTAGACAAGGATGAGATTGCACTTGTCTCTCTGGACAAGAAGGCTAAAAATATTATAGCAAGTGCAGTCGATGACTCAATGCTGCAGAATCTAATTCATTGCCAGTCTGCCAAGGAGATGTGGCAATCCCTGGTGACTCTGATGGAAGGCACTGAAGAAGTGAGGGATGATCGGAGATCCCTTCTGAATCAAAAGTATGAAGCCTTCCGGCAAGGTCACAAGGAAGCCATAGCTGACACATTCGAGAACTTTTTCAAGATAGTGAACGGCCTAAGAGTTAATGGCCGAGTCTTCACCAACGGGGAACTCAATGACAAATTCTTAAGATCCCTAACCAAGGAATGGGACAATAAGGTATGTGCCATTCGGGAGTTTGGAAGGTTAGCTGAGACGGACCCGCAAAATCTGTTCGGAAAGCTTATGTCTTACGAGCTACAAATCAACTCAAGAAAAGCTGAAGAAGAGACAAGCAGGTCTGCATCCAAGGAGAAATCTGTCGCTCTAAAGGCAGATAGCTCAAGGAAGACAAAGGCTAGCTCTCCTGCCCCAGTTCCTGAGGCTGATGAAGAAGAATCATCTGAGCCCAGCTCATCTGGCTCAGAACTATCTGATGGAGAGTTCTCCCTACTCTCAAGGCAGTTCAAGAAATTTTTGAACAAGAAGAAGCAATGGAGAGGCAAGGATGCCTCATATAGAAGATCACGACATGACAGTGATCATCGGAAGAAAGGCTCAAGTAGCCATGATAGGTATAATTCTAAACCGAACAAACAGATTTCTACTGACATCATTTGTTATTGTTGCAATAAGCCAGGTCACGTCATCGCCGATTGCCCTCACAAAAAGAAAGAGGGTGGAAGAAGAGAGGAAAAGAAATCCTCACACCACAAGAAGAGGACAGAGAAAAGCTTAGTAGCCAAGAAGAGCAAAACTCTCAGCGACTCTGACTCATCTGAGTCGAGTGAAGAAGAGGAAGCTTACTTTGGGCTCATGGCTCATTCAGATGATGAACAAGTCCCCCAGTTTGCTGGGGAGGTAAAATCTCATACTCCTCTCTCTGATTCTGATGATGACAATGAGCAAGAGGGATATTCCTCTGAAGATGAATCTGAACTCATGGGACAGTATAAGGAATTACTCACCGCTTACGAGAAATGTCGTAGAATGGTGAAAAGTCAAGCCAAAGAGATCAATTCTCTGCAGGCTAGTGACAGCAACTTGAGAGAAGAAGTCAATAGGACTAACTCTCTTCAAGAATACCTCAATGAAGCTATGGAGGAATACAATAAAGCTCTCAAGCACCTCGACCTTAAAGAGGAAATCATCAAAGAACTGGAAAAACAACTCGAGGCTGAAAAGAAGCTTGTTGAGAGTTTCTCTAAGCCTAAGACAGTTCTTCCAATCGTTGCTGAATTCTCTACTAAGGCCAAGGGTGCTGGTTTAGGCCACATTGGCTCTTCTAGTAAATCCTCTAGGAGAAACAAGGCCAAGAGAAAGAATAAGGCTGCCCGGAAGGCTCTAGCTGAAGAAAAAGGGAAAGCTCCCTTGGAACCTGTTGTGTTCAAGAAAGTTATCTTTCCCACGAACGAACTCGATTATGAGTCCACCTACGGACACTTTTCTAGGCCGATCCCTGAGAAGCCTAAGTCAAGATACCAAGGTTGGACTCGTCCTCGTAACTTTGGCGAGAGTGTCTTCAAGGCACCTTATGAGGAGATTCAGCTTCAAAGCTATGGACCTTATGCTCATGGTCATAATTTCAAAAAGACACCAAAAGTAAAACCCATTGTAGAAAAGCCTATGAAGGAGAAGACCTCATGTAACTGCCATCATCATGAAGCCTCCTCCTCCAAGAGTAAAGCTCCTGCCAGACCTTCATTCCAGAAAGTCAAGCAGGACTACACAAGGCAAAGATACAACAGGTTCAACTGTTGGTGCTGTGGTAGAATTGGTCATTTTGCCAGTGATTGTTGGTTCAATCCTGAAAATGCTGCAACCCCTAAGGTTAGCAACGTGAGAGTGACCACTCATGAGGCTAATACTCGTAGGGGGAGTATTCTAACTCGAGACCAAGGACCCAAACTTGTTTGGGTTCCTAAGGCTAAATGATTGTAATTGCAGGTATGTCCAAAGGCCACCAAAATGCCAATCTGGTACTTGGACAGTGGATGTTCTCGGCATATGACCGGGACAAGGAGCCTACTACAGAATTACACCTCAGTCTGCAACGGACCAAAGGTCATCTTTGGAGGTTCAGATCGAGGAATAACTAAAGGCTATTGTATGATCTCTAACGGTAGTGTATCCTTTTCGGATGTAGCCTATGTTGAAGGATTGGAACACAATCTCATTAGCATAAGCCAACTATGCGACAAAGGATACGTAGTTGAATTTCATGCTGACAAGTGTTTGATAAAATCGGTTAACAATATGGAAACTATTTTATCAGGCACTCGAAGCAGAAATATTTTCTTTCTGAATTTTATTTGTATAGACTCTTCGACACCAGTGTGTCTTTTGGCAAAAAGTAGTGCATCTCTTGCTGACCAATGGCACAAGAGACTAGCACATATTAATTTCAAAACAATTAATAAATTATTCTCTCAAAACTTAGTGCGTGATGCACCTAATGTCAAGTGCGTTACGGACAGTCCTTGTCACGCTTGTATCAAAGGCAAGCAAACAAGAAGTTCGTTTAAAAGCACAATAGGCAAGGATTCCAATAGAAGTTTACAGCTTCTCCATATGGACTTGTTTGGTCCACTGCAGGTTAGAAGTTTGGGAGGTAAGGAATATACGTTGGTTATTATGGATGATTACTCGCGCTTTGCGTGGGTGTTCTTTCTGAAACACAAGTCAGATACCTTCGGTATTTTCACTAATTTTGTGAGGCAGATCCAGAATGAATACAACTGTTCCGTAGTCAAAATCAGAAGTGACAATGGAACGGAATTCAAGTCTGGAGCCATGACAGAATTTTGTGAAAGTCAAGGTATCTTTCATGAGTTTTCCTCTCCTCGCACTCCACAGCAAAATGGAGTAGCTGAGAGAAGGAACAGAACACTCATAGAGGCTTGTCGGACTATGTTGAGTGATGCCTCACTTCCGGAGTATTTCTGGGCTGAAGCCGTCAACACCGCTTGTCACGTGCAAAATCGAGCACTCATCAACAAGAACCATGATAAGACTCCTTACGAACTTCTAAAAGGCAGGCAACCAACCATTTCATACTTTAGAATCTTTGGCTGTAAGTGCTTCGTACTTAACAATGGCAAGTATCACTCTACCAAGTTTAGCGAGAAAAGCTTTGAAGGTATTTTCGTAGGATATAGTAGCCATAGTAAGGCTTATAGAGTATTCAATAGAAAAACTCTAGTGGTGGAAGAGTCGATACATCTTGTATTTGATGAGACGAGTCTGTTGCAAAGCAACTCGTCTAGTGTGCCTATTGTAGATGCAGGTACAAAGTTGAAAGAACTTAGCTTGGATGAACCTAGTGAAGATAAAGATGAGACATTCATCAAGGTCCCCTCTCCAACCACCAGTGGAGAGGTGGATGATCAAGATGAAGAAGACATCCCAGCTGAAGATGCAACTCCAGTGGCGGAAGAGATCCCAGATGCAAGGACTCTAGAGTTCAGACACTTGAAGGATCATCCTGTTGACCAAATAATAGGAGATCCTCGGGATGGCGTCAGAACTCGTCGAGGTACAACTAACGAGAATTTACACTTAAGTTTTCTCTCACAGGTTGAACCAAAGAAATTTGAGGAAGCCAACTCCGACGCATCCTGGATTCTAGCCATGGAAGAAGAATTGAATCAGTTCAAACGATGCAAGGTTTGGACACTTGTTCCTAGACCCAAAGGTAAGAACGTCATCGGGACAAAGTGGGTCTACCGGAACAAGATGGATGAAGATGGAACTATTATAAAGAATAAAGCCAGACTTGTCGCCAAGGGATATCGTCAAGAAGAAGGAATCGACTTCGACCAGACTTATGCTCCAGTAGCGAGACTGGAAGCGATCAGGTTATTTCTTGCCTACGCTGCACTCAAGGGCTTTACCGTCTATCAAATGGACGTTAAGTCCGCCTTCCTAAATGGTGACATAAAGGAAGAGGTGTACGTAGAGCAACCTCCAGGTTTTGTTGATTCAACCCATCCTAATTATGTGTACTTATTGCAAAAAGCACTATATGGTCTTAAACAAGCTCCTCGAGCTTGGTATGAGACTCTGTCTAGCTTTCTTCTTGAGAACAAGTTCACAAGAGGAAAGATAGACAAAACATTATTTCTTAGGGAAATAAATGGCAAGCTTTTGCTAGTGCAGATCTATGTCGACGATATTATTTTTGGCTCTACGGATAACAACCTCTGCAAGAAGTTTTCTAAACTTATGCAAGGGAAGTTTGAAATGAGCAGTATGGGAGAGCTAAAGTATTTCTTAGGGCTTCAGGTGAAACAATATGAAGATGGGATTTTCATCTCACAGACCAAGTTCACCAAAGAGCTACTTAAGAAATTCGGAATGGAGAATGCAACCTCTATGAGGACTCCAATGGCCTCAGCTATGTCTCTGGACAAGGATGAGAAAGGGAAACCTTTTGATGAAACCAAGTACAGGAGCATAATTGGTCTTACTGCGAGTAGACCAGATATAATGTTCTCAACATGTGTATGTGCTAGATTTCAGGTGAACTCTAAGAAATCTCACTACATTGCTGCAAAGCGAATCTTGAGATACCTCAAAGGTACACCAAATCTTGGCTTATGGTACCCAAGAAGTAATGATAGTGAACTAATTGGATTTTCAGATGCAGATTTTGCAGGTAGAAAGGATGACAGGAAAAGTACCTCCGGGACTTGCCAATTTCTCGGAAGGAGACTCATTTCCTGGAGCAGTAAGAAACAAAACTATGTAGCCATCTCAACGGCTGAATCAGAGTACATCTCTGCAGGCAGCTGTTGTGCACAGCTCTTATGGATCAAGAATCAGTTTGAAGACTACAACATAAAGTTCCAGAACATTCCCCTGTTCTGTGACTCTTCCAGCGCTATAGCAATAGCCAACAATCCAGTCTCCCACAGCCGGACCAAGCATATAGAGCTTCGCTATCATTTCATCCGGGAGCATGTGGAAAATGGAGATATAGCTCTACAGTATGTCTCCACAGACAGGCAAGTTGCAGATATTTTTACAAAGCCGCTGGACGAGTCCAAGTTCTCGTTCTTCAAAACTGAGCTTGGACTGCTCAACAAAGAAGACCAGTGATGGACTCTCAAATTAAGAAGATATCAGTAATGTTGGCTGCTCAGAGGTATAGTTTTTCAGTGGAAATAGACATCTACCAGGGCAATTCCTTCAAGTATTAGAGACTCGAGCATCGCTACACTTACACGAGTAAACGGCTAATACTCGAGTAAAAAGGTTCATATACTCGAGTAATCCAAAAGATACTCGTGTATGAACTTCTTATACTCGAGTATGAAAATTCGTTAAGAACTTAATACTCGTGTATGCTGATTACATACTCGAGTATGTATGATTGATTACTCGTGTATGATGTGCCTACTCGAGTATACTAAACCTAATACACGTGTATGTTGTCATCTACTACTCGAGTATTCAGAAGTATTTTGGATTTTCAAAATCTCTACTCGTACCCAGCAATTTGCCGCCTCGTTCAGGTATGTCATTATACTTAATTCTCTCTAAACCTAATTAGGATTATTTATATATATATTCAAAACGAAAAAGTCCTTTCCACTTCTCATTCACTCGAGTAGCCGCCGACTTCTCGTATTCCCGACTCCTGTTCTTCTTCTTCCTTCACCGCAAGATTTCCGAATCGCTGATGGCTCCTCCCTCCTCCAAGTTTGGAATCGGCTCTGAATTAGTGACAGATGGCATTGAAGATATCTCAGATGACTTCAAGAACCTACTGATTCTCCTGGACACGGCCGGACTGACCTTCGTTCTTCAAGAACCCTGCCGTCTCTTACTTCCTGATGTTGAAGAGTTCTACAGCAATTTGAAGGTTAGACACAATGGTACAGTTCTGAAATCCAAGGTAAGGGGAGTTGAAATTTGGTTAGATAAAACCTCTGTCGCCACTCTGCTTCGGATGCCAGTGGTCAACGAAGAAGATGACCTAGACAAGGCAGATGCCGACCGCACCTCTCTATTCTGTGGTCGGGATCCAGAAGGTGGAGGTGAAACCCTGAATCGTTCTTTGTTCAATTCAGAAGGAAAGTTTCTCGTTGACATCATTGCCAAAATCCTATGGTGCAAGACTTACTCCATTAGAGATGTATCCCAAAATCTATTTGACGTTATGCAAGCTATTGTCTGCAGGAAGAAATTCCAGTTTGGAATTATGATACTGGATAAGATTAGAGAAAGCGTCAAACATCCCAGTTTTGCCAGGATTATCTCCCTCCTCCTCCATGAGATCAATCCTACAGTGTTTGACTTCTCTAAAGGGACTCCTCTTCACCACATGAAGAAAGTTTCAATATCTTCCATTCAGAGGTATGACCTCAAGATCATGAACCCTGCCCAAGCCTCCAAGGCTGATGCCATCTCAAAACTACAACAAGACAGCAGTTTACCTGAAGTCAGGATCCCATCTCCTCCTCTACATCAAACTATTGCTACCTCTGGTGCTTTAGTTGAGGGGGAGCCTGCCTCTTCTCTTTCTCAGCTTAAAGTTTCTTCTGAATCAGTGATTCCAGCACAAGAAGAAGTCAGAGTTGCTACTCCTCCAGTTTCCCCTACTCCAGCTCATCTTCAATCAGAAATTCCTGAATTTGAGATTCCAGATACAGCTCACCTACTGTCTACAGCTGAAGATATAGACAGATTCATTGATGAGCTAAGCTCAGATGCTCCTCCTTTTCAAAATGATTCAGCTGCCAAGTCTCCTGCCAAATCTCCTGCTCAGTCTCCAGCTCTCTCCCCTTTGGATGCCACAGATCTTCATGATGATATCATTCTGTCCGATGACGAGGAGGATTCCCCAGACCCTGTTGACCCTCCTCTGAGGACACTTGATTTCTCTCTCCCCTCCTTCACTGATCCCTGTGACTCCATTGAGTTAATCCAAACCAAGAGAGCTGTAAGCTCAGTGGTTGTGGAAGAGATCCCCCCTTGGACTGCTACTGCTCTACCAGTCCCTGGATTAACCTCAGCTCCCTCTTCCTCCTCCTCTTCAGATCTAGTCAGCAAGATTGAGCTCATGCTCAAAGAACAGAGAGATTACTTTGATGCCTCTCTGCAGTCAGTCAACTCCAAGGTCTCTGCTCTTGAAAAGGAGATGAGCAGAGGCTTTGCTGAAATTCAAGCAAACACTGACACTCTCAAGCAGCTGTTCCAGATTGGAGGCAAAGCCATAGATCACACCATCACTAGCATAGGTGAGCTAAGAAACCAAGCAGAGACAGTAGCTCACAATCAGCTCAAGCTAGATGAGAGAGCTGAAACTAATGTTGTGAAAGTATGTAATAAAGTGAGCACCTTCAGGGATGACGCTATTGCCCAGCTATCCATAGATATCAGCAAGGGGGAGAAGATTGTAAAAGAACAAGTTGAAAAACTTTCTGAACAAGCTGAAGCCCAGGTCAAACAACAGTCTACCCAATCTCAAGAGGCTATCAGTGATCTAGTAAAAGGATTGAAAGAATCCATTCTTTCCCAGCTCCAGTCAGTCAAATTCTATACCTATGACACTGCTGTCTGGCTGCATAATCAAAACTTTCCTGAGTTTCAACTGGACCCTACCATTATACCTCAGCATCTAAATCCTCTTGCAGAACAGCCTCCAGCAGATGTCTCAGCTCAAGCAACCCTTCAAGGAGGTGTGCCAGTTTTCTCACCTAGAGCTGAGGGTGATGTGACTGAGCCTCCCCTACCCTATACTGAAGCATAGCAAGATGATTTGCCTTCCAGTTCTCAAGGCCCTTCTAAGAAGAAAAGAAAATATGGTGACGGCGCTTCTGCCAGCCGTTCTGCACCCAGGAAAGAGCCAGCTTCTAAAGGTAGACCACCTGTTGTTCATGCTGAAGTGTGGAGTCCTACCTCTAAGTCCCTAATTCTTGATACTTTGAGGTTAGTGACTGATCTTGGGGAGAACAGAGATAATTACTACAGTTATTCAGAGTGGAAAGCCTATGAAGCATCTCAGATAAAGATCAGGCTGCATGACAGAAATTGGGGGCATAACAACCCAGCTGCTCCTCCTAGGCCAAGGACTTACTTTCCAAAACCTTTCAGCTACCTAGAGAGGCAAGACTTGAAAAGAGAAAGGATGCACAAGGATGCCCCATCTTGAGTTGAACTAAGAATGTGGAATTGGACTTTTGTTTCTGTGCTTAAAACATTTCTATATATATATATTTAATTCTGGTTATGGCTATTTCATTAATTAACCTGCTTTAACTTATGTTTTGTTTTTCAAGTATATGTGCATTGTTCTTTTTACTCTGTATAATTCACCTTAGTATAGAGGATGCTGACATCTACAAATAGGGGGAGATTGTTGGGATTTGTCTCCACAATACCTCAGATTTGTAGGAGGTCAGACCTTGAACTAAGATGAATTAAGGTGTATTTGATGCTGTGTTTAAGTTGTATGTGTACAGGTTCTAATTGCCAAGTGTAGACCAATGTCAGTCTATAATGGGTCACCAAACACAGGACCATACAATGTAATCCCTCATTGTGTGATCCAAAGTGTTGGCCCATGTATAGCCTCTCAATTGGGATACACTTCCTATATGCACTTGGATTGATGGACAGAAGCATTGGAACTAATTTCCTCAGGAAAATTTCTAAGTCCAAAATACTCGAGTAACCCCTTTGTTATACTCGAGTATCAGACTTAATACTCGAGTAGCTAGTTAGGCATACTCGAGTAGTTAGTTAGACTTACTCGAGTAATCAGTTAGACTTACTCGAGTAGGCGCTGAATACTCGTGTATATATTTCTATACTCGAGTAGTTAGTTAGTCACTCGAGTAAGTTGTTTTCATACTCGAGTAAGTAACTTAATCACTCGAGTAAATCATGTATCATACTCGAGTAGATCTTTTCTCTTCTCTTTTCTGCAAGTTCAAGTATTGATACTCGAGTAATTGATTTTGATACTCGAGTAAATTATTCGATACTCGAGTAGTTGGTTTTAATACTCGAGTAAGCAGTTGATACTCGAGTAATTGATTTTGATACTCGAGTAAATTATTCGATACTCGAGTAGTTGATTTTAATACTCGAGTAGGTGAATGTTTCCCGGATTCATATGCTGATACTCGAGTATATCTTTGCTGATACTCGAGTATATCTTTTCTGATACTCGAGTATATCTCTTCTAATACTCGAGTAGTTCATTTCTCTATCAAGTAAATTTCTATTCTCATACTCGAGTATATGTCTCTTTGTCACTCGAGTATCTAAATTCCCATACTCGAGTATATCTTCTCTTACTCGAGTATAGCAGTTCCCTATTCCAGAATTCTTCTAAGTTCGAATTCGCTAAGTATTTTGAATCCGTCATTTCTGATTGGTCCACGTGTCATCCTTAATTAAGATTATGACCGTTGGAGTCCACCTATAAATAGGTCATTTCAGAATTGACTAATTAACAAGATTACAGAGATATTCTTTTGAAGAAAGAGAAAATTCCGTGAACCCTAATCCTCACGCCGCCGCCGCCGCCATCGTTGTTCACGGAAGAAATTCTGGATCGTCGATCTCCGTCTTCAACGACTAATTCTCCAGTGATCCAGACAAGAGTGAATCACTCGATCTCGCCGAGCCTCAAGGATTTCAGATCTATCTTCTCGATCGAGGTGGTTCTAGTTTTCAGATTCGTGGATCTTTCTCTCAAGTCATCTTCAACCTTTTCTGATCAAGTCAAAGCTCCTAAAGAAGAAGACTGTCAAAGATCCAGATCTGAAATTTGTTGTGTTGATTTTTATTCTCAAACCAAAATTTCATTGTAGGAGTTTTTCTCCGAGATTTGTAGGAAGATCTTTCTTCCGAGTTTTGTAGATCCAGTTGGATCGAGATTTGTAGGAACGTGGTTCCGAGGTGTAGGATTGTTTTCAATCCGAGATAGTGGAGTAGCCGAGTCTAGTGATTTGCTAGATCGGTGAGGAAAGTGGACGTACCCAAGGTTGGGGAACCACTATAAATCTCTTGTCATCTGTGAGTGCTTGATGTGTGCTGTGTTAATTTTTTAATTCCGCATTTGACACGCATTTCACCTATTCACCTCCCTCTAGGTGATTTAGGCTAACAACTTAGACCTCTCAACTATCTTCTAGCTCAGTTCGACGATCCCTCCCTAAAGTTATTTCTCAGGTCTCTGAGCTCGGTTCGACGATCTTCGAGCTCAGATCGACGTTTTCTGCCTGCTTGTCCATTTAATCTCTGAGCTCAGTTCGACGATCGTAGAGCTCAGATCGACGTTTTCTTTGGAGAGATCGACGCTTTCAGGAATTCAAATGCTGCTGTTCTTTGGAATGTTTTTGAATATTATCAGCATTTATGACAGAAGATCTCCCAGCCGTTTGTCTTTATTTCTGGAGCAAGTTTCAAGGAATTATTCAGAGAATGTTTGCTGGACTTTCCTCTAGAAGACAAGACTATTTTTGGAAGACATTTATGACTCCCAACGGCTAATTTTGGACAAGGAAACGTCAGAAAACTATTATTCCTTTCTTCTGTGTTATTAAGATTTACAGTATACACAAGAAGAAGATACTCAGAGATTGACAAAAAAAAAAAGTGAACACACAGAATAGAAAATACTGATAGCAGAAGAACAACAGAAGAACTGTGACTCCAAAAATCTTCTTGCTGGCTGAAAAGTGTTCACAATCTCATCACTCCAGACACCTTACCTTCAGCCTTCTTGCTGAAACCATCCTGTGCTGGAGATCAAAGTTCTGAAGACCTATCACCCTAGAGCAAAGCTTCTTTTCCTGAACCTTTCTACATCTCAGGGGGAGCTTTGACATCATCAATCCACTTGTGCTTCTCTCATTTGATTGAGAACAGAGAAGACACCCTTCATTCTTATTTTTCTTTTCCTGCTGTAAAAGGGTTCTTGAACTCCCTTCAAAAGTTCTGTCTGGTTCTGAGAGCCTTGTCAAAACTCAGTGGTGGCAAGACACCTTATCAAAAAATCTAGTTTTGGTTTTTGGGCACCTTATCAAAAGCTCATTGGTGTCAGGACACCTGATCAACTCATCCTGAGTGGATTCCTACCAAGGGTGGTAGAAGAGTGGATGTACCCAGGTTTTTGGGGAACCACTATAATTCCTTGTGTCTTCTGGTTTGTTTGTGTGATTTGTTTGCTGTGTGCTGTGCTTTTTACTTCTTAGTTTTTAACTTCTTACTAGCACTCTACACTATATCATAAATTGAATTTTATATGTGCTGTTTATTTCAACTGTGAAAAATTATTTTAAAATACTCTATTCACCCCCCCCCCCTCTAGAGTTGAGATAGATCTTAGCCTCACTTTCAAACGTATACTCATAGATCTACAATTTTTAAGTCAACAGTTTTTCCCGATCTAGCCTCTAAGTGCCTCGTTTAACGGCATCAAAATATGCAGGTTAAAGGGTTAACAAATAACTATATTATATATATAAATATAATAATTAATTAATATAAGTTACTGTTCATCTTCTTCCAAGCCAGAACAGAACCTTTAAAAAAATGACATTTCCTGTAGCTTTTCCGTGAGCCACCGCTGGCCATCCGTTCACTTCACTGGCCAGCCACCGGCACCACTACCTCCGTTGAGGTGGTGGCTATTGCGGGGCGGTGGTTTGGCCGCCGGAGGTGGTGGTTTCTGGCGAACCGCCACCATGGTTTTCTTTGGAATTTATTCATTTTTCTAACTTGGATCAGCTCGATTGAGCCTGATTCTTATCTCTAAAGATTCCTAAGATCTAACCATAGAAAAAGAGGAAGTGGAGGACCTGTGGGGGTGGCTGTAGCCTTGCCGATCGCCGGATTGGCATGGTGGTGGTGGTCGGGTTCTTACAACAACCAAGTGAAACCTGTTTTCTCCTTCAGGAAAAGTGTGGGAATTCATCCTTGGAGTCCAATAAAGATTTTAAGAGGGAGAGATGAGGTGTTAGGTGGTTGTGGTCTGCATTTCCATTATTGTCCTTAGTCAAAGTTGGCGGCCATGGTAGGTGGGGGTAAAACATGGCTCAAACCAGTCAAAGAACAGCTGGCTGCACTCCCATTGTCCTAGTGAATTGAATGGGGGTGGCTGGGGAAGGGAAAGATGAGCCCAAAGTCTTTCCTCATCACACCCCCTCTCTTTCTCTCTCTTAGTTGCTGCCAAGGCCGGGGGAGGTGATTCTAGTAAGAGAGTGGGTCCTTGGCCTCCTAGGCCATGCGTGGCATAATTCCTCACTTTCTCTCTCTTCGTTAACAAGGAATAGTGCTGACACGGGCATGTCGATTGGTGACACGGGCGTGTCAGCATTGATACAGGTGTGTTACTGTTTAAAATGAGACTTAATAAAATAACCGGGGCTTATTACTTTAGTTTAGCACAATTCCTGAGAAGACCCGGTTCAACCGAATAAGCAAACAGGCTGAAATTCGCAAGAATTTTTCTAAGTACAATGGAGAGGAGTGAGCTGAGCTCACTCGACGCCATTCCGTCTATTGCGTGGAGTGAGCTTAGCTCACTCGACGTCATTCAGTCTATGGCATTGAGTGAGCTCAGCTCACTCAATTCCATTCACTCTATGGCGTTGAGTGAGCTCAGCTCACTCAACGCCATACCGTATATGGCAAGACGGTGTGGAGTGAGTTGAGCTCACTCGACGCCATTTATTCTATGGCGTTGAGTGAGCTTAGCTCACTCAACGCCATACCATATATTGCATGACGGCGTTGAGTGAGCTCAGCTCACTCAACGCCATACCATATATGGCAAGATGGCGTTGAGTCAGCTCAGCTATCTCAATGCCATACTATATATGGCAAGACGGCATTGAGGGAGCTCAACTCACTCAACGCCATTCATTCTATGCCATTGAGTGAGCTCAGCTCACTCAAAGCCATACCGTATATAGCAAGACGGCATTAAGTGAGCTCAGCTCACTCAATGCCATACCGTATGTGGCAAGACGGCGTTAAGTGAGCTGAGCTCAATCGACGCCATTAGGTCTATGGTGCTGAGTGCACTCCAAGCACTCAACACCCAAGCCCAAACCCTGTCTGAGTAGATACCTGATGTACTCGCTGAGTCTTATCGACTCACTTAACGTTTCCCTTAATTGAGTTATCTTGGCCTCTTTCTGGTTGACCCCAATGGGTATATAGTGATATATTGGCCTCCCTTCGGGTTAGAGGTGTCATGATAGGATCATGGAAACAAGTTAAACCCTAAAGTCATGCCTAGGATTGTACTTGGGATTCTACTACTTGCAAACCAAGTTGATTTTTACCTTGAGCTTTGTCCACTTGGTCTTCTTTGGGTTTCCTAAGGTTTTGTCATGCCTTAGTCATGACAAAACACTCCTAGAGGTCTAGTTGTTTGAAGGATGTTACAAATCCCAATATATAATTAAAAAATTTCGTCCTCAAAATTCTAGTTAAGCCCACGAGGTTTCAAATATGAAAAGTAAATTGTAACATCCCGAGAGGTTGTGAGTAATACTTGACCAAAAAGCTCCGGGTACCTTTGCTGCATCAAGTCCCGAGGCTCCCATGTATGCTCCTCTCGCCCATGATTCCTCCACAGGACCTTGACCAATGGAACCTTCTTGCGGCGTAAGACTCGTATTCCTTTGTCGTCAATTCGGACTGGTTCCAAGTGAACTGACCGATCAGATGCTACCGGCCCTTATGTGGTCGTATTCTGCTGCTCTGGGCATAGTACATCCCTCCTAAGAGAGGATACATGGAACACGTCGTGCAGACTTGCCAGCTTCGGTGGTAGCTCCAGACTGTATGCCAAGGTACCGATCCGCTCCCGGATCCTATAAGGCCCCATATATCTTGGGCTGAGCTTCTTCTTCCGACCGCGTACCCGTGAAACCCCGTGCATTGGTCGGATCATCAAGAACACCTGGTCCCCCACCCGGAACTCCACCTGACGGTGTCGAGCATCGTAATACTTAGCCTGTCAGCTTTGTGCCTCTAGCATCCTGTCCCGTATCAATCTCACCTGAGCCTCGGTGTCCTCGACAAACTCCGAACCCAAAGCCTTCGGATCCTCGTCTTATATCCATGACAGTGGAGTCCTATACCTCCGTCTGTATAGGGCCTCATAGGGAGCCATCTTTATGCTGGACTGGTAGCTGTTTTTATATGAGAACTCGATCAGTGGCAACAGCTTCTCCCAAGGCTCACTGCGATCCAATATGCAAAGTCGCAGCAAATCTTCCAGAGCCTGATTGGTGTGTTCCGTCTACCCATCCGTTTGGGGATGAAACGCTGTACTGAAAGTTAGCCTAGTTCCCAAATAAGTCTGCACTGATCTCCACACCCTAGATGTAAACCGTCCATCCCTGTCCGATACAATTGACCTGGGTATGCCATGATAACGGACGAACTTCTCCACGAACTTCCGAACTAACACACCAACTGAGTCGTCCTTTTTGATCGGAATAAATCTGGCTACCTTCGTCAGCCGGTCGATGATCACCCAGATCGAATCATTCCCCGTCCGCGATCGGGGAAGCCCATGTATAAAGTCCATGGCAATATCATCGAACTTCCACTCTGGCACTGGGAGTGGCTGCAATAATCCTGCGGGGTTTCTGCACTCCGCTTTCACTAACTGGCATGCCTCACAATGGGTCACGAAGTAGGTGATATCCTTCTTCATGCCTGGCCAGTACATGGTCTTCTTCAGGTCTGCAGTCATCTTTGTAATTCACAGGTGCACCCAATACTGACTGCAATGAGCTTCTGTCATGATTTCCTCCTGGACCTGGCCTCCCTCGGGTATGTAAACCCGTCCTCTAAAATACACTAGGCCATCCCTCAGCGAGAAATCTTTAGCAGTGCCGGCTTCTAAGGCCCAAAATATCAGCTCTAGCTAGGCATCCTACCTCTGCCCATCTCTAACTCGGTCTCGAATGTCATCCGTGGCAATCAATAACGATAGATACTACCGGTATAGCTCAGGGTGATCCTCAGACACAAAGGATATTTGCATGTTTTCTAACATCTGGACCAACTCCAAGGCCATCAACTGCATTCCTGCTCTAGGGTTTGCGGCCTTTCGTCTCAGCGCATCTGCCACAACATTCGCCTTCCCCGGGTGGTAGTGCATCTCGTATTGGTAGTCTGCTAGAAACTCCACCCATCATCTCTGCCTGATGTTCACCTCTTTCTGTGTGTCCACATACCTCAAGTTTTTATGATCGGAGTATATGTCACAGTGGACACCGTACAGATAGTGCCGCCAGACTTTCAGATCAAATATGACAGCTCCCATTTCTAATTCATGAATTGGGTAGTTCTTCTCATGCTTCTTCAGCTGCCGAGAAGCTTATGCAATCACATGACCATTCTGCATTAGCATTGTACCCATACCCTGGTAGGAAGCATAGGTGTAGACATAGAATCCTTCTTTCACTGAAGTGAGGGCAAGTATAGGAGCCGAGGTGAGCCGACCCTTCAGCTCCTGAAAAGCCACCTCACACTGTATGGTCCAGACAAAGGGTACCTCCTTCCTTGTCAGGGATGTGAGTGAAAGGGCAATACGAGAAAATCCCTCTACGAACTTCCGGTAAAAACCGACAAGTCATAGGAAACTCCGCACATCTATGGTCGTCTTCAGCTGCGGCCAATCCTGTACTGCTTGAATCATAGCCGGGTCCACCGCCAACCCGGCACCACTGATGATATGGTATAGAAAAGCCACTTCCCTCAACCAGAACTGACATT
Source organism: Platanthera zijinensis (assembly GCA_039513925.1). Taxonomy (NCBI): domain Eukaryota; kingdom Viridiplantae; phylum Streptophyta; class Magnoliopsida; order Asparagales; family Orchidaceae; genus Platanthera; species Platanthera zijinensis. The sequence continues at coordinate 78,942,509 of CM077081.1, forward strand.
TGCTGATCTTCGCATAAAGCTGATGCTCCCGCAGTCTCTCTAGGGTCAGCGTTAGATATCGTGTGTACTCCTCCTCTATCCTCGAGTAAATGAGGATGTCATCAATAAACACGCTGATGAACACATCCAGATATTCCTCGAACACCCGATTCATGAGGCTCATGAATGCCGACGGTGCATTCGTGAGCCCGAAGGGCATCATGGTAAACTCGAATAGCCCATATCTGCTACTGAAGGCAGTCTTCGGTATGTCTTCCTCCTGGATCCGCAGCAGATAGTAGCCCGACCTCAAATCTAATTTTGAAAATAATTGCGTGCCTTCCAGCTGGTCAAACCACTCATCTATTCTTGGTAGTGGATAGGTATTTCAAACTGTTAGTCGATTTAGTGCTTGGTAGTCGATGAACAATCTAATTGTCCCGTCCTTCTTTTTGACGAACAAGACCGGGGCTCCCCATGGTGAAGAACTTGGCCGGACAAATCCAGCCTCCACCAGTTCCTGGAGATGGCTTCAAAACTCTATCAGCTCCTTTGGGGCCATTCGGTAAGGGGCTCTAGCTGCCCGTTTAGCCCCCAGCACTAGCTATATCCGGAAATCCTGCTCCCGGTACGGGGGTATCCCTGACAGCTTCTCTGGGAATACGTAAGCAAAATCTCGCACCACCGGGATATCTGAGATGGAACCCTTGGCCTCAGCCATTTCAAACAACACCTCATAGACTTCCTACCTATGCAAGTGGGCCTTGACGGCCTGTACGGATGACAGCAAGAGAGGGGGAATAGATCTAATACCTTCGATGATGATGTAGGAATCCCCATGCCTCACAGTAATTCTCTTGGACATGCAGTCAATCTGATCATGGTTCCAGTATAACCATGTCATTCCCAGGATCAAATCAAAGACTGGCATCTTCATAATTATCGCTAGTGCATCAAATATCTTTCCGTCGATCTCCCCCTCCATGTTGTAGTGGGAAGAGGTGAACAGCTCCGATCAGTCGGGTAATCGTATCCTCATCATCAAACCTGTGAATCGCTCTAAACCTTCCAACCCTTCTACGAAGGCCTCCAATACGAATGAGTGCAAAGCATCCGTATCGAACAGCGTATAAGCGGGCTTGCCGCTGATAAAAACAATACCTGGGGGTAAGTTAAATGTCTTAGAATCCAGTTATGGTTTTCCTTTCTAGATTATCAATTCTATATCCATAAATTTAAGTGTTCAAGAAAGAAAAACTAAAAACTTTCTAGCAAACCTGTGATCACTTGCTCCGGGTTCCGGGGTTGAGCCAGATCCAGTGCATAAACTTGCTCCCTGTCCTGCCTGTGATCTCCACCCTGGTATCCACGTCCACGACCTCCAAACTGCTAAGCATGCGGGACAGCCTGTGGTGCAGGTAGAGGTGCTCCCCTCATGGGGCAATTTTTCCGGATGTGCCCTGTTTGATGGCAGTTAGCACTTTGGCAGGGGAAATGCCATACCCCCGGGTCTCGGTGCCTCTCGCATCTGAATAGGCTGAGGAGGCACTAACACCGGCTCCCTCGGCTCTTGTCTCACCTCTTGATGAGGCTGGTCCTCTGCACTTCTTCCCTCTCTCCCATCAGTGATGTGGCTCTGCCGCTAATCATTCCTGGCTCCCCAGCCCTGGTCCTCCGTTGGCCTCTTCCGACCCTGAGTCGTTTGCCAATCAGCCTCAATCCTCTTGGACATATCTAATATCCGAGGTATAGGCCCGTAAGATACTAACAAATGGGCCTCCCTCAACTCCTCCCGCAGTCCCATATAGAACCTCTTGGTGTATCCTACCTCATCCAGCTGATAGGAGTCCGCAAACTGGGCTAAACGGTTGAACTCCCGGTGGTATTCTACCACTGTCTTGTTATCATGCTTCAACTGCAAGAACCTGTCCTCCAGCTCATCCCTAGTCGATTGTGGAACAAAATGCTCCAGTAACGCGGCCCTGAACTCCACCCAATGAATTTTTTCAACCTCCATATCAGAAAAAGTCATATCCAATGATGTCTTCCACCATCGCTTGGTATTAGACTCCAAGCAAGAGACCACCAAAGGCACCCTCTCCACCCAAGAGCACCGTATCCCGGTCAACATCTCGTAAATAATATCCAGCCACTCCTCCGTACGAACAGTTGACTCTGTCCCCAAGTAGGATGGGGGAAAGAGTCCTCGGAAGATGCTCAGCCAATTGGCCCACGGGTTTGGCTGCGAAGCCGGAACCTGTTGGGCCCTGAAAGCTTCCAAAATGGCTGTCAGAGTCTACCCCATCTCGGACTGTAGGAATAGAGTGGGGATCGGGGGAAGTGGTGCAACATTCGGAGTCAGCTAGACTCCACCCTATGGTGTAGGCTGTGCTGGGGGCTGCGTAACAAAAGCCAACTATAAGTAATCGATCCAAACTAACTAAAAAGTAGACAATTTCATGTGATCCCCCATATGGGCCCACCACTGCTTTCGCTGCCTAGTTTGTCCCCAAACTAAACTCGTGCAGGGGTGACCTGGGGAATGTGTACTGCTACTTTGCGATCGAGGTGTTGCCTCTGATACCACTTGTAAGTCCCCCATTTTTTTTCTTTTAAAACACCAAGGTCTTAGGCCCAGAACCGCCGCTTTGCGGTGACACCTTAGCACCCGGGAAGGTTATCACTACAAAATGCCAATCCTACCGGCCAAATCGATCGTGAGAAGACTCCATGACTAAAATATCGTTGAAGGGGGGTGGAGATGATTCCTCAAAAGAGAAATCCTCATCCAGGTCACTAGGGTAACCAATCTCCTCAACTTCGCTACACTCGTTAGTGATAATAGCCTCGTCCTCAGTGACGGGCACAATCCTAATCACAGTCTCAGGTTCATGCATGCTGATAGGATCACTCTCACCCTGCGGGCTCATGGAATTCCTAGAAATCACGTCTATCGAACTAGGGACAAGGGTCCTAAACTTCTCTTTTCCTTCATCGGTAGGTGCACATGTGCTCGAAATAGTCAGATCTTGGCGGAGCAAGGATCTAGCGTGAGACTTATAGTCACTCTTATAATCAGAAAACTGGGAATGGCAGTAGGGCGGAAATACTCGTCTGTTAAAATATTCTTCATAATCTTCCAACCAACAAGGGAGCCGACGGAGGGCATCCCCAAACGTCTCTCTTCATTGAGCCAGAAGGTATTGGCTCGACCAAATAGTTGAAGTCTCGCAACGGGAATCCTGTGGGGGTCCGCAATATGATATTGCTCAAAATAACGCTCCATAACTTTCACCCAACAAATAAACACTCGCGGTCTGCCTAGCCCATCATATGTCGGAGAAGGAATCCTAACACGCCTAGAGGTGCGCGGTGGCAGTACTACTTGACTAGCCTTTAGTTGATCAACTAAAGCAGTAATCTCATCCATTATTGGTGAAATAGATAGATTTCCCTACGTTCCTATTGGAACCTATAGTTTTTCCTCGGGAGACGTTGATATCGTGGGCCATTTCAGAGGAAACCTGAGAGAACACTCAACCGGAACCGGTGCACATGCAAAGTAGAAAATAGCCTGGGCCTATTTATTTTCAAAGATAGATTTGTTCCCGCTTATATTTCAAAATAATATATAACTTTTTTTTGATATTCTTACTCGCAAAAATATGGAGATTATTAATTAATTATTTCTGATTTTTTTTATTACTGAAAATAAAATTTAGCCGGCTATTGGAAGACCACAAAATTTTTTTTTTTTTTAAAATTTTTGAGAAAATTTTGAAATTTGGAATTTGAAATTGGAAATTTGAAATTTGAAATTTTGAAATTTTAAATTTTAAATTTTAAATTTAAAATTTAAAATTTTAAATTTTAAATTTTAAATTTGAAATTTTGAATTTTGAAATTTGAAATTTGAAATTTGAAATTTGAAATTTTGAAATTTGAATTTTGAAATTTGAATTTTGAATTTTAAAATTTGAAATCTGAAATTTAAAATTTAAAATTTGAAATTTATTTGTTTTTTTTATTTGAAATTTGAAATTGTGGAATTTCAATGCATTTCATGAAAACTAATTGTCTAAATATTGATCTGCAACGAAACGGGTGAGTGCGTACGTACATCCCACATAAGAGGGGGAGGAGTGCCAATTAGGAAATTGACGAGAATCTCCCTTTGATACCAAATTGATGTAGGCCCGCTCTTTCGAGCGTTTTGGTGGTCGACGAAACAAACGCGACACTCTCGAATAACTCTCACGTCACACTCAAGCATTTAACGTTGCAGTGGTTAAATTAATATTATTACTACACTAACAATTATGGAGGGTTCGCAAAGCCCTTAAAGATAATACCAAGGCGATAAGCCAAGGTCCTCTCAAGCGAAAAGAACCCACACGGTTCGATCAAGCGTGTTGTACCAAAAGAGAAACCACCAAAAACAAAAGATTCAGGCAAGGGTGGTTCTCTCCCAACAAAATACAAACGAGGGCCGCCACAGCTCACGAACTTAAACGAAAGAAATTAACAAGACAATAACTAAAAGAAATTTAACCACGAAAAATCAAGCGTTACACAAGGCGCGCTATTTGCCAATGCAACAGGAATTATCTAAAGAAGAGAAACTCATAAAGGTGGAAATTTTCGTTTCCCAACCGGATTTGTTGAATCTGATTCACTCGACTAGAATCGTTCCTTAACGGCACCACCAGAGATACGCCAGAGGGAGAGAAAGTCATCGTCTTCTTCGTGTCACGTTGTATTTGGAAAGTCCCGGCAGAATCTTCTAAATATGGAAACAAATATCTCCAAATAAGGCAGGAGAGAGAAAAGGTGGTGGATTGAGAAATATTTAGGGAATGAAATATTTCTATTATGGTAGACTAAGAGCTTAATTTGGAAAGTGATATTTGGATTTAGGACGGGGATGAGGAAGGGGTCGGGCTTGTTGGTGTTGGTGGTTGGCAACTAAGATTTTGTGGAGGAGGGAGGGGCTCGGGGTTTTGGAGTTTGGTGGTGGTCGGGTTTGTGAGAGAGGAGGTGGAGGCTTGGAGTTTGGAGGAGGGGCCGGGTAGGAAGGTGGTGGATAGGTCTCAGGTTTGTAAGGGAGTAGAGGAGAGGAAGGAGGGAGGCCGAGATAGAGAAGGGGGAGAGGTAGCTGGTGGCCAAAGAAGAAGAAGGAGGAGGAGGGCCAAAAACTTGCCTTGGAGGAGGAGGAGGATTTCAATTCTTGAAATTGGTTTTCTTTTCATTCATTCACTAATGAGAAACAAAGGGGTACATGCCTATATATAGGCTACAACAAACACTCCAACTGGCTACATGCAGCCCATCATGAAAAATGAAAACTAAACTCATTGTTTTATAACATAACCATGTAACAACTAATACATGAAATTAAACACGAAATAACAATGATAATTATGAAATAAAACAAATAATTAATTACATTAATGCTCCATAATAATTTATTAATATTTATTATTAATAAATTATAAATGGGCTTGAGCTCCGGACGGCTATTTTGGCGACGCTCTTCATGGTTAAGTGTCAGTGCGCCATCGCCGTCTTCAAGTAGTTGCGGGCCGTCGTCTCAATTTATATCTACCGGGTCACCATCATCGTCAGAGGGAGGATGCTCCTTGGCCACATGTCGTGGGAAGTCAGCTCCATCAATCCTCCCCCTCTTAAAAATAATCATCACTGATGAGTATGCCTGTGTGTACTCGCCTGGAAGGTCGTCGGCGGGGAAGAAGGACCTGCATGGCAAAAGGTGGTCTTGGAGGGACCTCAAATACGCGTTAGCCAATGAAGGAAAAAGAATTTCAACAACATCCACCAACGTACCTCCGATGGAGACCGAGAAGGAGAACGATCCTAGAAAACTTTCACCACCCAACCCAATAGAAAACATAGTGGAAAATATATACGGAGAGGTAAACATTTCAGGTGGCATTAAAGCATAAAGCGTAAAGTATGTAACGATGAAAATAGGAGCTATGCCCCACTCAGTGGAAAATTTTAAAAGGAATGTCACCAAACTTCCGTAAAATTCGTAAAGAATAGACTAGCCAATTCGTTAATATTTCTAAAGTGCCCGGGGGCATCCGTTTAGGGGTGAGACAAACCAAAACCAAACCATTCACATAATGGTGGATGACTATTCGACACAACCTCGCAAGTAATATAAAGGACGCATTTAAAAGGGTCAAGAAATTAAAAATGCGCTGAATTAAATTAAAACCATGAGGGAAGAACCCATGTGCCACATGACTTTAATTATTAGTAAAAAATAACGGAATTATGTCTGGTGGCACAGGTGCTTTAATTTCAAAAATTAATGTAGTGGGTTCCGACATTTTCATTTTAACTTTGGAATTAAATTTGGATTTAAAAATATCATAATAAATAGTCAGCAGAAAACGTTCGTCACCAACAACGTTTGCCCACGTCTTTCTAAGTAAGCTTAATGGAAAGGCAGGAATAATAAACTTCTCTAAATATGAAGGGCTCGAAATGACTAAATAATCGACTCGAGCTAAGGGAATCGGAGGGAGAGTCGACAGGGTTGACTCTGTAGGGGGAACCAAGTCACACTCAACGTCAAAGCATGGATTAATCGTCCAAGAGAATGCCTCCGGTTGCAAGCCTTTAAAACCAAAAGTAAACTCAAATAGTGGATTCGTCCTCACATAAAACACATCCTCAGTTAACTTTTTGCCCCAGAATGAATCCACCAAATCATTAGAAATTTTACTTAAGTCAAGAACAGTGATCGTCTCAATAGTAGGCAGATTCGTATCTGATAAAATTTCTAAACTAACTCGGGCCTCAGGCGAAGGAGCTATCATCAAAGAAAAGCCTATCGGGCCCTCAGTGTTACCGTCAACCAAAGATAAATTTTCCTCGCAGGATAAATCTATTACAACATCACATCCTATATCGACCAATTCTTACTATGAGGTAGGGACATCGTCTAAGTCAAAATATGGGGATGGACAAATCGAGTCCCGGGGAGTATATAAATTGGCTTGAATACCAAGCGGAGATGATATCGGCAAGGAACTAACTCCAGGATGTATCACACTAAAATTATCCCAAACTGAACAACCATTCCAAGGTGACTCTTCCAATACCGTAGAAATATCTAATAAGCCTGGGTCAACCATAATAATATCGGGTCCTAGAAAGTCATCACCTAAATAAGTAATATGTACACTCTCAGCTTCGGATGACTCTACCGACTCTGCCGGAACGTCTTCTGACTCAGGGTTATCAGAAGACTCCATGACTAAAATATCGTTGAAGGGGGGTGGAGATGATTCCTCAAAAGAGAAATCCTCATCCAGGTCACTAGGGTAACCAATCTCCTCAACTTCGCTACACTCGTTAGTGATAATAGCCTCGTCCTCAGTGACGGGCACAATCCTAATCACAGTCTCAGGTTCAATCATGCTGATAGGAACACTCTCTCCCTGCGGGCTCATGGCATTCCCAGCAATCACGTCTATCGAACTAGGGACAAGGGTCCTAATCTTCTCTTTTCCTTCATCGGTAGGTGCACATGTGCTCGAAATAGTCAGATCTTGGCGGAGCAAGGATCTAGCGTGAGACTTATAGTCACTCCTATAATCAGAAAACTGGGAATGGCAGCAGGGCGGATAATACTCGTCCGTTAAAATATTCTTCATAATCTGCCAACCGACAAGGGATTCGACGGAGGGCATCCCCAAACGTCTCTCTTCATTGAGCCAGAAGGTATTGGCTCGACCAAATAGTTGAAGTCTCGCAACGAGAATCCTGTGGGGGTCCGCAATATGATATTGCTCAAAATAACGCTCCATATCTTTCACCCAACATAGAAACACTTGCGGTCTGCCTAGCCCATCATATGTCGGAGCAGGAATCCTAACACGCCTAGAGGTGCGCGGTGGCTACCGTGCTACTTGACTGGCCTTTATTTGATCAACTAAAGTAGTAATCTCATCCATTATTGGGGAATGGATAGATTTCCCTACGTTCCTATTGGAACCTATAATTTTTCCTCGGGAGACGTTGACATTGTGGGCCATTTCAGAGGGAACTGGAGAGAACACTCAACCGGAACCGGTGCACATGCAAAGTAGAAAATAGCCTGGTCCTATTTATTTTCAAAGATAGATTTGTTCCCGCTAATATTTCAAAATAATATATAACTTTTTTTGATATTTTTGCTCGCAAAAATATGGAGATTATTAATTAAATTTTTTCTGATTTTTTTATTGCTTAAAATAAAATTTAGCCGGCTATTGGCAGGCCATAAAAATTTTTTTATTTTGGAGAAAAATTTGGAATTTGAAATTTGAAATTTGAAATTTTGAAATTTGAAATTGGAAATTTTAAATTTAAAAATTTAAATTTAAATTTTAAATTTTGAAATTTGAAATTTTGAAATTTTGAAATTTGAAATTTGAAATTTTAATTTTTAATTTTTAATTTTTAATTTTGAATTTTGAATTTTGAAAGCTTAAATTTAAAATTTGAAATTTATTTGTTTTTTTTAAATTTGAAATTTGAAATTGTGGAATTTCAATGCATTTCATGAAAACTAATTTTCTAAATATTGATCTGCAACGAAAAGGGTGAGTGCGTACGTACATGCCACATAAGAGGGGGAGGAGTGTCAATTAGGAAATTGACGAAAACCTCCCTCAGATACCAAATTGATGTAGGACCGCTCTTTCGAGAGTTTTGGTGGTCGACGAAACAAACGCGACACTCTCGAATAACTCTCACGTCACACTCAAGTATTTAACGTCGCAGTGGTTTAATTAATATTATTACTAAACTAACAATTATGGAGGGTTCGCAAAGCCCTTAAAGATAATACCAAGGCGATAAGTCAAGGTCCTCTCAAGCGAAAAGAACCCACACGATTCGATCGAGCGTGTTGTACCAAAAGAGAAACCACCGAAAACAAAAGATTCGGGCAAGGGTGGTTCTCTCCCAACAAAATACAAACGAGGGCCGCCACACCTCATGAACTTAAACGAAAGAAATAAACACGATAATAACTAAAAGAAATTTAACCACGAAAAATCAAGCGTTACATAAGGCGCGTTATTTGCCAATGCCACAGGAATTATCTAAAGAAGAGAAACTCATAAAGGTGGAAATTTTCGTTACCCAACCGGATTTGATGAATCCGATTCACTTGACTAGAATCATTCCTTAACGGCACCACCAGAGATACGCTGAAGGGAGAGAAAGTCGTCGCCTTCTTCGTGTCACGCTGTATTTGGAAAGTCCCGGCAGAATCTTTTAAATATGGAAACAAATATCTCCAAATAAGACAGGAGAGAGAAAAGGTGGTGGATTGAGAACTATTTAGGGAATGAAATATTTCTATTATGGTAGGCTAAGAGCTTAATTTGGAAAGTGATATTTGGATTTAGGACGGGGATGAGGAAGGGGTCAGGCTTGTTGGTGTTGGTGGATGGCGGCTAAGATTTTGTGGAGGAGGGAGGGGCTCGGGTTGTTGGAGTTTGGTGGTGGTCGAGTTTGTGAGAGAGGAGGTGGTGGCTTGGAGGTTGGAGGAGGGGTCGGGTAGGAAGGTGGTGGATAGGGCTCGGGTTTGCAAGGGAGTAGAGGAGAGGAAGGAGGGAGGCTGAGATAGAGAGGGGGGGAGAGGTGGCCGGCGGCCAAAGAGGAAGAAGAAGGAGGAGGGCCGAAAACTTGCCTTGAAGGAGGAGGAGGATTTCAATTCTTTAAATTGGTTTTCTTTTCATTCATTCACTAATGAGAAACAAAGGGGTGCATGCCTATATATAGGCTACAACAAACACACCAACTGGCTACATGCAACCCAACATGAGAAATGAAAACTAAACTCATGGTTTTATAACATAACCATGTAACAACTAATACATGAAATTAAACACGAAATAACAATGATAATTTTGAAATAAAACAAATAATAAAATATATTAATACTCCATAATAATTTATTAATATTTATTATTAATAAATTATAAATGGGCTTGCGCTCCGGATGGCTATTTTTGCGACGCTCTTCATGGTCAAGTGTCAGTGCGCCATCGTCATCTTCAAGTAGTTGCGGGCCATTGTCTCCATTCATATCTACCGGGTCACCATCATCGTTAGAGGGTGGACGCTCCTTGGCCACATGTCGTGGGAAGTTAGCTCCATCAGGTGGGTTGGGCCTCGCCCACCTCTAAACCGGTAATAACACTACTAGTCAGACCTATTATATGCCTCAATGCTAGTGCACTAAGCGGAGCTCCTGCGTACTCTTGCCGGTTGGCGCACCAGACTTTATTTGGCCAAGTTCTAAACCACACTTGCCAAGTCAATGTGTTGGCGTCGGTGCATCGACCCTCCAATACCAAAGACCCACCACTTTATAATTTATGCATATGCAACCTTATGTATCAGCTACTGAGCCAAAGCTCCCTGGACCATCCCGTCCATCATAAGCAACAATGGAGACAAAGCTCGTCGGGCCATCCTACCCATCACAAACCATTCCGGGCCAAAGCTCGTCGGGCTAACCAGCCCATCACCAAAACCACTGGGCTTACTGCCCGAGTGACCCAACCTATCTCCCCAAGACATCGAGGTCTGATAAGGTGAAACCCTAGATCTACTAGTTGCTCTTACATTTCAGTTTTGCCTATGATTTAGGTTTAGCCCAGGACTGCCCAAGGTATTCCCCGTGAAGGGCTCTCAGGGGCACTAGGAGCTACGATGGGCTGAAGACCAAAGCTCACTTTCGCAAGGCACTTATTCTTATTAGTTAATACCCAACTCCTAGTCCCTTAACTATTACATTGGATCTAACCCTAGTATTTTTGACACTTCCTCTCTACGGGAAAGACGATCTTTCGTCGATCCCGAGCACCATCTAACACTAACCAATACAAACCCTCTACTCATCCTACCTCTAGTGTTGAACTTATTTTAATTTATCCAAACCAGCAAACCACTAAACCTGACTCATGTGCCCAAATTTATACTCCAACATAATTTCTGTAGTTTTACTATATGCAAACCACTGAGGCTATATGACATGTAAAACAGGAGGTACATCAAATAATCATCCAATACTCCTATAATAATTATTGGAGGGGTATTATGACCTTAGAGGCCAAAATCTAGAGATTCACAATTTTCCTATTTATCTGATAATTTATTTAATTATTCTAGTGACCAAAAATTCTAATATTGAACATGAAGTACCAATTTCAGATAAGATAATTTTCTACCAAATTTATGTTATATGCAATATGAATATTTAGCTTACAATCCAAGGTATCCCAATTTTTCAGCAAGGTTTAAGCCCATAATTTTAATTTTTAATATATCCCACAATAAATTATTTAAAGAGATAAGCACAAAAATTTTACTTCCAAAAATTCAGATAAAATTAGAGGATAATTCTAGTGGCATACAAATGATCTGAGTCAAGTTTCATAATTTATTAACAAGTAATGAGCTTTAAGCAAATTATTAAATAATTTTCCAAGTAAATGAACTTGTAAAGTAGGTACTACTAAAATGTATCCAAAAATTCCACCAAAATTATTTTAGGACTATTTTTATCAGAAAAATACCCTACCTAAGTTTCAATTTATTGTGAGCTGTTTTGATTGCCTAAATTCAACTATTGGGCTTGTGCCCTAAACTAGGATTAGGGATTTGAGGGGTGTTAAAGCTTCCAAATTCAATAAAACTTCAACCAGAGGACCATAGCCACCCTAGGATCCCTTACACCAGGTCTCAAGTCATTCCAAGGTCATTTGACCCCATGACCTTTATACCCTAAAAATATCTATAAAAGGGCCTACCCTAGGGTTCTAGGGATACCCTACCCCAAACCACCCCAAATCCCATTAGAGGGTGCTACATGCCACATAAAATCAGTGGCCAAAATATCAGCCTATGTTGAGGTGATTTGTCCACTCAAACATTAAAAATAGCACTTTAACCTAAATAACCCTATAAGGGTATACCTAGGGTTTGGTCAATACATAACCAAAACATCTCCAAATAAGATGAAATTTTTACCAGAGCCCTAACATGCCTTCTAAGACCACCCACTAAAATTAGGGGAAGTTTTGAGATTTTTAAGACACCTAATTAATTTATTCATGAATTATTAAAGTTTTCTAAAAACTATAGAAAATGTTCTCCAAAAATTCTACTTTTTGGATATGTCTTAGATATAGATAGGAATAGCTCATACCCCAAATTTTAAGTCATTTGGAGGTCTGGTTTGGAGTGGGAATCCAATTCATTCTCTGGTCAGCCCTATGTATAGATCTCACCAAAATAAGTGATGTGATCTAACCAAAACTCCAAATTTGTTCAAATTAAATTTAAAATAAAGTAGACTCATAGATATACAATTTTCATGTTAACAGTTTTTCCTGATCTAGCCTCTAAGTGCCTTGTTTAACGACATCAAAATGTGCAGGTTAAAGGGTTAAAAAATAACTATAGTATATATATAAATATAATAATTAATTAATATAAGTTACTGTTCATCTTCTTCCAAGCCCGAACAGAACCTTTAAAAAAATTCCATTTCCTGTAGCTTTCCGTGAGCCACCGCCGGCCATCCGTCCACTTCCCTGGCCAGCCACCGGCACCAGTACCTCCGTTGAGGTGGTGGCTATTGCGGGGCGGTTGTTTGGCCGCCGGAGGTGGTGATTTCTGGCGAACCGCCACCATGGTTTTCTTTGGAATTTATCCACTTTTCTCACTTGGATCGGCTCGATTGAGCCCGATTCTTATCTCTAAAGATTCCTAAGATCTAACCATCAAAAAAGAGGAAGGGGAGGACCTATGGGGGTGGTTGTAGCCTTGCCGATCGCCGGATTGGCATGGTGGTGGTGGTCGGGTTCTTACAACAACCCAGTGAAACCCATTTGCTCATTCAGGAAAAGTGTGGGAATTCATCCTTAGAGTCCAATGAAGCTTTTCAGAGGGAGATATGAGGTGTTAGGTGGCTGTAGGCTGCATTGCCATTATTGGACTTAGTCAAAGTTGGCAGCCATGGTAGGTAGGGGGTGAAACATGGCACAAACTAGTCAAATATTAGCTGGTTGCACTCCCCTTGTCCTAGTGAATTGAATGGTGGTGGCTGGGGAAGGGAAAGATGAGCCCAAAGTCTTTCCTCATCACTCCCCCTCTCTTTCTCTCTTTTAGTTGCTGTCATGGCTGGGGGAGGTAATTCTAGCAAGAGAGTGGGCCCTTGGCCTCCCAGGCCATGCATGGCATAATTCCTCACTTTCTCTCTCTTCATTAACAAGGAATAGTGCTGACACGGGCATGTCGATTGGTGACACGGGAGTGTTAGCAATGATACAGGTGTGTTACTGTTTAAAATAAGACTTAATAAAATAACCGGGGCTTATTACTTTAGTTTAGCACAATTCCCGAGAAGACCCGGTTCAGCCGAACCAGCTAACAGGCTGAAATTCGCCAGAAATTTTCCTATGTACAATGGCGTTGAGTGAGATGAGATCTCTGAGCTCACTCGATTCCATTTAGTCTATGGCGTTGAGTGAGCTCAGCTCACTCAACGCCATTCACTCTATGGCGTTGAGTGAGCTCAGCTCACTCAACGCCATTCACTCTATGGCGTTGAGTGAGCTCAGCTCACTCAACGCCATACCGTATATGGCAAGACGGCGTTGAGTGAGCTCAGCTCACTTGACGCCATTTATTCTATGGCGTTGAGTGAGCTCAGCTCACTCAACGCCATACCGTATATGGTATGACTGCGTTGAGTGAGCTCAGTCACTCAACGCCATACCGTATATTGGAAGACGGCGTTGAGTGAGCTCAGCTCACTCAATGCCATACTATATATGGCAAGACGACGTTGAGTGAGCTGAGCTCTCTCGATGCCATTTATTCTATGGCGTTGAGTGAGCTCAGCTCACTTAACGCCAAACCGTATATGGCAAGACGGCAATGAGTGAGCTGAGCTCACTCGACGCCATTCATTCTATGGAGTTCAGAGAGCTCAGATCACTCAACGTCATACCGTATATGGCAAGACGGCAATAAGTGAGCTAAGCTCACTCGACGTCATTCACTCTATGGCGTCGAGTGAGCTTGAGCTCACTCAATGCCAAACCGTATATGGCAAGACGACATTGAGTGAGCTCAGCTCACTCAACGCCATACCGTATATGGCAAGACGGCATGGAGTGAGCTGAGCTCACTCGACGCCATTCAGTCTATGGCGCTGAGTGTACTCCAAACACTCAACACCCAAGCCCAAACCCTGTCTGAGTAGATACATGATGTACTCTCCGAGTCTTATCGACTCACTTTACATTTCCAAGACTTGAGATATCTTGGCCTCTTTCTGGTTGACCCCAATGGGTCTATAGTGATATATTGGCCTCCCTTAGGGTTAGAGGTGTCATGATAGGATCATGGAAACAAGTTAAACCCTAAAGTCATGCCTAGGATTGTACATGGGATTCTACTAGTTGCAAACCAAGGTGATTTTTACCTTGAGCTTTGTCCACTTGGTCTTCTTTGGGTTGCCTAGGGTTTTGCCATGACTTAGTCATGACAAAACACTCCAAGGGGTCTAGTTGTTAGAGGGATGTTATAGGGGATAGTCATCTCGACAAGATTAGAGCAAAGGGAAGGGCAAAGGTAACCTAGGTAAGCAGGTGCATATTTATAGCTGCTGGTGGACCCCACAATAAGATTCTCTGGCACCTGTCACACTTGCCGAATTCTGTTGGGTTGGATGTTTCTTTCGGATCTTGTACCAACCTCTCAAATAGCGGGGATTGTGTATAACCCCATATCCGGCGAGTGCGTCAACAGGATCCAGGACGGCCAAATCGGGCAGTCTGAGTCCCTGGGTGAGCTCGGTAGGGAGGAGAGCTCGGTAGACATTAGGTCGCCCAGACCGGGTAAGGATGCTTCTGGGAGGCAAGCTTGTACTCGTCGGGCCCCACTTGTTAATCTCTGGACCATTCGTCGAGCTTTAGGACTTTCGTCGAGCTCTGGGCCTTTCGTCGATCTCTAGGCCTTTCGTCGAGCTCTGGGCCTTTCATCGAGCTCTTATCTGTTCGTAGAGCTCTTGTCTATTCGTCGAGCTCTAGGACTCCTGGGAGCTCTAGCTGCTCAATAAACTCGCGGTAGGCGAGCCGGCCAGGCTAGGCCCTGTACTCTCCAAAGGCCGAGCAGAAGCAGCGAGTGACCACTCCATCGAGTACGCGTCGCCCCTGCCGAGTACATATTGTTGAGGGCTACTCGCCCTGTGCTCTGTGGTGTGTTTTTACAATTTTGTCCCCACTGGCCTGCCCATAGCTAGTTATAATGGCGGAGTTATACTTTTGGCAGACCCAGTTGGGCTGCACATAGCTTTCAGAACAGCGGAGGTTGTATATTTGCAGGCCGTTTCCAGAAATCTATAAATAGGACCTAAGGGGCACCTTAGAGGGCATGCTTACTTGTCTCCTAGTTTTTTAGAGCTTTCTGAGGTTGCCTTAGCTTGGCTCTTGGCTAGGGAGGGGAAGCGCTCTATGATCTTCCGAGTGTGTGGTGGGTCCTCCGTGTTGAGCGCTTGGGTCAGTTCTTTATTCTTTTTCCATGTCATTTTTCTTGTAGTAGAGAAGTAGGTGTGCGATCACCCCTTCCCCAAGACCGATTTTTCGGTTTCAACAATGCACATCCAAAATAGTGAGAGTTAACTAACAGTGTTACTCTACCACTACAAAAAGTAAAAGACATGCCAACATCACATAACAAATTGATAGACACTAAATTAGTAGGTAATGAAGGAATGAATTTAACGTTCTTTAAAGTTAAAGTCTTACCTGAGGATAACAGTAGAGTTGCATTGCCCACCTTCAGCACATCAGCTATCTCACCATTTGCCACCATCACAGACTCTCTTATAGTAGTGAGCCCTGTCATCAGATTAGCGTTGTTACAAATGTGGCACGTTTCCCCCGAATCCAGGCACCACTCATTGCTGGCCTTCGTATTTCCGACCATAACAACAAAGTCGGAAGGCTCAGCAAGGCTAACCATATTGGCCTGATTTCCTTCTCGTGGTGCTCTAGTTCTTTCCCTTTTAGGGAGTTTGCAATCAGATGCACTATGTCCCCACTTGTTGTACTTGAAACATTGTCCTTAAACTTATTTTTACTTGGGCCTGCAACCTGTGAATTATTGTGGGGAAGTTTGTTCTTTCATTGAGGGGGCGCGCGTTTAGAACTTGAAATCATGTTAGCCACAACTTTCTGCTTGTAATAGTTTCTAAAGCGTGTCTTGTCCGGTTTTCGTCCTCCCGAAGAAAATGCTTGAGGTCATTCAGACCAACTTACATCTTCTTGCGATACATTTCAGTTTTAAAATTGTACCACGTGGAGGGAAACTTATAGACAATTATGCCCGCAACAAAACTATCTGGTAGAGAAATGTTTTTACTGTGCAAGGAATCGACTAAGTTTTCAAAATCAGATACCTGAGGGAGAATGGCTTTCTCCTCGTTGAATGTGAATAAATGAAACTTGTCCACCAGGTGTGCCTTTGACAGGTCCTCCTCTTGCCTGAAGTGCTCCTCTAGAGCCTTCCAGATCTCCTTGGCAGACTTCATCTTGATGTACATCTTGGTCAGGCTAGAAGAAAAATAGTTCAGTAAATAATCTCTACAGAAGTCTTCGTTAGCAATCCACTGAGCTTCGTCATCAGTCCCCATGACATCAGCATGATAAGACTGAATAGTATAGAACACGTTAAGATACTTCATACCAAACTGGTTATTAAGCTTCCAGTCTGTTTGATCCCTAGTTGGATTTGGGCTAGGTTCACTAATTTAGGTTGAGTCTTACCCACCTTGTATAGCCAGGGTCAAGTCTAGTAGTCTTAGAGTGTAGGCTAAGTCATTAAGTTCAACCTTCTTGGACCAGCCAGCAGAGGACCTCAGAAGACTCAGACTTAGAAGTTTTCAGAGAAAAGTTTGATCGGTTCGAAGTTCTTTGAACTCAGCTCGACGATCATTGATCTCAGATCGACGAACTCAGAGTTATTTCTCTAAGCTGAGCTCAATGATATTCGAGCTCAGGTCGATGATCAGTTTTCTTTAGACAGAATCACAGCTTGACGAACTCAGAGTGCAGTTTTGGTAAGCCATTTCAGCATACAGTTCGCAGAGCTCAGGTCGACGAACTGGAATTCTTAGGTCGGCGATCTTGGATCTCAGGTCGATGAATTCTGTTCAGTGATTGAGGATATCTGTCTAGTTCTAGAATGAGAAGTTTTCTTCCTTCTGTTTCTTTATTTCTATATTAATAGTAGTATTATTCCTGAGTAATTAATGTTTATATTCCTCTGAATATAGCCGTTATTGGCAGCATTAATTATGGTATTCATCAGGATATTTACTTGCTTATTTTATTAAGGGACAGTTGGGGAAACTCATTTATGATATATTCCAGCCGTTTGTATTCTCAAGATTAGCCAGCAATTAAGGCAGTATTTCAAATTTCAAAGGAGAAATTATTGACTGAGAATATAAAAAGATATTTTTGTATTTTAGATAATAACAGAGAAGGAGCAACCAGAACTTATAGAGAAAATATACAGCACTGAGACAGACTAATCTTTCAAAACTCTCTCTCTCTCTCACAGTGAGGAAAATTCTCTGTGCTTCACCTTGTCAAGTCTGAAGACAGAAGAAGAACAATCATCACAATCAAGAGTCTTCTTCAAGCTTCACTTCCAGGAACATTCAGGACAACAAAGATTTATTCAGTCAGAAAAGTTCTAGGATAGCTTTCAGGCAAGGCTGAAGACCTACACCCTGAAGCAAAGCTCCAGTCTTCCTGAACCATCAACATCTCAGGGGGAGCTTTGTCAACATCAAAGATCCACTAGTCTTCTCTGTTGATTTTAGAAATAGAAGACACCATCACCTCCTCTAACCTCTTGTAAAAGGGTTTTAACTCCCTTTAAAAGTTAGCTCTTGGTTGTCAAGTCTCCTGATCAAAAGACATGGGTTGGTTTTTGGGCACCTGATCAAAAGCCTAAAGGGTTGCAATATCTCCCTGCAAATAGATATTGTGGCGGCAGTCACCTGATCAAAATCTGCTAGTGGATTCCTACTAGGGTGATATAAGAGTTGATGTACCCAAGTTTATGGGAGCCACTATAAAATCTTCTTGTGTTGTCTGGTTGCTCATTTTCTGTTTTTGTTCTTGCTGTGGTTGTGATAGTTAGAATAGCTTAGCTTGTTTTTCCCTCTATTGTTATAATTGGTATCACTTATTTTAACTCTGATATATAAAAGTTTAAAACAGCCAAAATCCTTTAAATACTCTATTCATCCCCCCCCCTCTAGAGTAAGTTCGATCTAACCCCTCCTTTAAATTAGTATCAGAGGGTTGTTCTCTTGGTTGAACAAAGTAACACTTGAACCAACAGATCCTTCTTAGATCTAAATATCTCTAGCTTATTTCTTATAGCATGGCACAGAACAAGGATTATGCAAGCACAAAACCTCCAGTGTGCAACTTAAAGAAGTTTGCCATCGGGAAGGCAAGAATCAAATTTTATCTGAACTCTATTGATGAGGACATTTTTAATTCCATTTTGACAGTACCTCCTACTCTAGTGACTGCATCTACCTCAACATCAAGCACACATGCTGTTCCACCACCTGAGTGGACAGATGCTCAGAAAAAGTCCAAGATTACTGATGCAAAGGCCATGAATATTCTAGCTAAGACTATATCGGATGGCATCTTCCAAAAGGTGGATGAATGCACATCAGCCAAGGCTATTTGGGATTCTCTTAACTAGATGGTAGCTGGTTCTACTAATGAGAGAAAGGATAGGAGATCCAACCTCATCTCTCAGTATGAGAACTTCAAGAAGGATGAGTCAGAGACAGTTGGTGAATGTATAATAGATTAAGCACAACAATCAATGAGCTGAAGACATTGGACAAGGACATCACTCTTACAGAAGTGAATGACAAAATCCTCACGTGCTTCCCTAGCTAATGGGATTCTTGAATCTGGCCTATCAAGGAAGCCAAAAGCCTTAATGAGATTTCAACTGAATCTCTATTGGGAAAGCTGAAATCTTATGAACAACTGATTAAGTCAAGAGAAGCTGCAGAACAGAAGACTCCTTCATCTGGGAGAAAGGAGCAAAATATAGCATTCAAAGCTACTGAAGATTCAGAAGCCCCAACTATCAATGAAGAATTTCTAAGTCTCTTAGCCAAGAGATTTTACAAAATAGGCAAGAGGGACTTCAGAAGAAAGTCATCAATGCAAGATGACAAACCCAGGTATGACAAAACACCCACTAAAGAAGTAGTTTGTTTTGGCTGCAGGAAGCCTGAACACTTCATTTCAGATTGATCAAGAGACTCAAAAGAAATATAAGAGAAGGGAAAAAGGAAACCAGGAAATAGCATTACAACAAGCCCTCCTCCAGCAAGCATAAAAATAAGGAGAAATCTTTCATTACTGAAACCTTGAGTGATACAGAAGAAGAATCTTCATCTTCCAGCTCCAGTGAAGATGAAGAGGAAGCAAAGGCCAAGGAAATATGCTTGATGGCAATTGATGCATCAAGCACCCATTCTGAAATTGACAAATCAGACACTGAAGAACCTCTATCTGAAGAGGATCAGGTATTATCTTCTTTTGATTTTGATTCAGAAGAATTTAAAATTGAATTTAAATCTTTATGTCTTGATTTAATTAACTCTAAAAATGTAATTAAACAACTTAGAGAGAAAGTAAATGAATAAGAAAACCAACTGTCAGAAAACAACAAATTAAAGGATGAAATCACCTTAGCTAATGAACAAATCATTAAATTAAAGACTGAATTATTTGAGGCTAGGCAACTTGAAGAATCTCTGAATGGGAGAAGCATGAAGCTGATTAACATCACAAGCACAGTGAATTCCAGACTTAATGGCAAGCTGGGCTTAGGTGCTTCATTAAGCCAACCCTCACTTATTCAGAAATACATTTTATCCACCACCATAAAATTTGTTTCTGAAAAGGGTAAAGAGAAAATAAGAGATAATCATGTTAAACAAATAGTATAAAAACAAAAGAACAAGAAAAAAAGAAAGTCTAAGAAAAATAATAACCAGAACAATGTTCAGCAGATTTCGTCGAACTCAGATCGTCGAAATGTGTCCAGTTCGTCGAGCTCAAGTCAACGAACTCTGAACGCAAACTTCTACTATAATTATTCTTTGAACTGCGATCGACGAAACCAGTATGGTTTGTCGACAAGAGATCGACGAAATTGGGGCCCAAAAAATGAATACTTTCATTCTCTAAGTGGGGTTCGACAAACTCATGCCCGTTCGTCGTCCTAAGATCGACGAATGTACCAGAATTCGTCGACCCTAATTTATCATAACAGAAATTTTAATTCCTACAAGATTTTTAATCAACCTAGACAGAACATTAATCCTTTTAACCAATGGATAATTCCACTAAGAAGCTACCATCCTTTAGGTTACAAAAGTCAACCTAAATATTCATACATTACTAGCTTTAGTTATGTAAATCAACAAGGACCTGAGGTAACCTGGTTCAAGAATATCTAACCTGTTTTTATGTAGGTGAAAGACTATCCTACCACAAAGGAATAGTGGTATCTGGATAGTTATTGTTCAAAATATATGACTAGCAGCAAGGACAATCTATCCAACTACAAGTCCAAGCAAGGTCCCAAAGTTATTTTTGGTGACTCCAACTGTGGCCAGACTAAAGGCTATGGAGATGTAAAGATTGGAGTGGTCACATTCAAGAAAGTAGCTTATGTAAGTGGATTAAAGCACAACCTGATTTCTATTAGTCAACACTGTGATGATGGGTTTCAGGTATCATTTGATAAATTCTCTTGCATTATTTCTTCTGCTGAAAATATAACTATTTTAACTGGCTCTAGAGTAGGAAATATCTACATAGTTAATTTCAAATCAACAAAAACAAAAATTTGTTTTTGTTTAATCAAACCAGTAACTACAATTAACTTTGGCATACGAGATTAGGACATGTTAACTTTAAAAATATTGCTAGGTTATCTAAAGACAACCTTGTTAGAGGAATGTCTTCTTACCCCTACAAGAAGGGAAGCCTTTGCAGGGCTTGTCAGTTAGGCAAGCAAACTAAAAATAGTTTTAAGTCACTTAACAAGAGTGATTCACCTAGGATTTTGTATTTGCTCCACATGGAACTTCTTGGACCCATTGCTATACAAAGCCTAGGAGGAAAGTCCAATACCTTAGTGATTGTTGATGACTTCTCAAGGTTCACTTGGGTGTTCTTTTTGAGAAATAAGTCAGATAACTTCAAGGTTCTTACAGATTTTCTCAATAGCTTACAGATTGAGTACTCTACTCCAGTTGCATTGATTAGAAATTATCATGGTACTGAGTTTGAGTCTCTTCTTATGTAAGAGTTCTATGAGAAGGAAGGTATCAGGCATTGTTTATCTGCTCCTAGAACTCCTCAACAAAATGGAGTAGCTAAAAGGAAAAATAGAACACTCATTGAAGCTGCAGGCACATTAATTGCAGATGCTCACTTACCCCAATCCTTTTGGGCAAAGGCTGTGAGCACAGCAAACTATGTCCTGAACAGGAGTTTGATACACAAACTTAGGGGCAAGACCCCTTATGAACTACTCAAAGGGAAGAAACCTAAATAAGACAATTTTAGAGTATTTGGTTGTGTCTGTTATATCCATAACAATAACATGATATAAATTAGAAAGTTTGAAGCCAAACCTGAAGTTAGAATTTTTCTTGGATATTCCCAAGTAAGCAAGGCTTTTAGGGTATATAATAAATCAACCATGAAAATGGAAGAGTCTATTCACATTTCTTTTGATGAGACTAACATGTTTTACAAGGAGAAGATAGCTTCTACCAGTGAAACCTTGCAGGTACCTAACATGTGTGAGAAGCTGGATGAGTTGACCCTCACCAATGAGGATGTTACACATCTTTCTCCACATATTGCTGAAGAAAGTGATGATGAAGATACTGAATTTAATGAAGAGACAACAACAACTAACTTAATTCCACTAGAGGAATTAACTCCACAAGCTGTTATTGAACCAACTCCATCAACTGATTCTATCATACTTAGAGATCATCCTATATCTCAAGTAATAAGAGACATATCAGTAGGTGTGCAGACAAGGCATCAACTCCACCAGGATGTGATGCATGCCTGCTTCATATCTCAAGTTGAGCCCCAATCCATCAAAGATTTTGAGAAAGATCCACACTGGATCATTTCTATGCAAGTGGATCTCAACCAATTTGAGAGATATAGAGTTTGGGACTTAGTTCCAAGACCCAAACACTACCTAGTCATTGGAACTAAGTGGGTATTCAGAAATAAACTTGATGCCCAGGGCACTATCATAAGGAACAAGGCAAGGCTAGTAGCTCAAGGCTATAGGCAAGAGGAAGGCATTGACTATGATCAGACATTTTCCCCTGTTACAAGGCTTGAGGCTATAAGAATATTCCTTGCATATACTGCCTTCAAAAAGTTCAAAGTCTATCAAATGGATGTCAAGAGTGCATTTCTGAATGGAGAACTCAAAGAGGAAGTTTATGTAGAGCAACCACCAGGTTTTATCTTTTCAACTAATCCCTCTTATGTTTTTAGATTGCATACAGCTCTCTATGGTCTAAAGCAAGCTCCAAGAGGTTGGTATAAGACCTTGGCTAGCTTCTTGTTAGAGCATAAATTTTCTAGAGGCATAGTTGATAGGACTCTTTTTTATTAAGCATCATAAAGATAAAATGTTTTTAGTACAAATTTATGTAGATGATATTATATTTGGCTCAACTGATCCCAAACTATGCAAAATGTTTTCTGACCTTATGCATTCAAAGTTTGAGATGAGTAGTATGGGTGAACTTTCATACTTCCTCGGTCTCCATGTGAAGCAATTTCCTGATGAGATCTTCATATCCCAATCCAAGTATGCTAAGGAGCTCCTCAAAAGGTTTGGGATGTTAGATGCCTCAGCAAAAAAAACACCCACGGCTACCAATGTTGTGGTTGACTCTAATGAACATGGATAGTCTATTGATCAGAAATTATATAGGGGCATTGTTGGGTCCCTATTGTATCTCACAGCAAGTAGGCCATACATAATGTTTGCTACATGCCTTTGTGTTAGGTTCCAAGTGAACCCTAAAGAATCTCATCTTATTTTCCTTAAAAGAATTTTAAGATATATAAAGGGTTGCCCAAATCTAGGACTTTTGATGTAGGCTACTGGGTTGGACATGGTGACGGCTAAGGGATTCACACGTACGCTTCTCTACTATCACTTTTACGTCCACACAATAACAACACGCAGCAACTACGCGATAGCAATAATTAAAATATTTAGGTGACGGGGGGTTCTCTAAGCCCCTCAAGAAAATTCCAAGGCTATAGGCCAAGGTCCTCTCAAGCAAAATGAACCCACACGGTTCGGTCGAGCGTAAGTTCAACCAAAGAGACACCACCGAAAACAAAGATTCGGATAATGGGTGGTTCTCTCCCAACAAAATAAAACAAGGCCCGCCACGCCTCACGAATGTAAACGGAGACAAGAGACAATAACAAATCTAATATGAAATCAACCACGAAATTTCAAACCATTCACAAATAACGCGCTACGCTTATGCCACGAGAATTGTCTAAGAAAGGCAACGCTCAAGAGTGGAGATGTTCGTTACCCAACCGGAATGGATGATTCTGGCTTTCCTATCCTTGAATCGTTTCTTTCCGAATCCACCGGAAGCACACCGATTAGAGGGAAACACGTTGTACTTCGTTGCCCTCACGTCGTCGTTGAAGATCCACGAGATTCACCTCTTAGCCTTGGCTGAATTTTCTCTAGGAAATAAAGGGGGCTATTTTTGGGATCTCACAAGAGGGATCGGTTTTTTGGTAATGGAAATGATGGTGGCCGAAATATTGGAGATGGAGTTGAGGGTGGTCAGCTATGAGATGGAGGTGGTGGTCGGCTATGTGAAAGTGGAGGTGTTCGGTTTTCTTTGTAGAAGAAGAGGAGGCTCGGGTGGACAAGAGAGATAAGGAGAAGAGGGGAGAAGAGGGTAGAAACCGAGAAAGGGGGTGGGAGGAGAAGGGAGGGCCGACGACCAAAAGGGAAGGAGAGGAAGGGGGTGCCCAAGGGGAGAAGAGGAGGAGGCAAAATTTTAACTTGAAATTAGGTTTTAATTTTTTCATTCATTCTACTTGATTATGACAAAACAATGCCTATATATAGGCTACAACACAAACAAGAGGCTACATGCAGCCCACTCTAAAGAGAAACAAAATTTGGCTAAACATAGGCCAACATGAAATGAAAATGAAAGTGCATAAATAATAATTAAAATGCTGAAATTAAATATTGGAATTAAACAACAATATTATTATTTTATGCGTAGATGCTGCTGAGATGTTGACGTGGCCTTGGCGGAGATGTTGACGCGGCCTTGGCGGAGATGTTGATGCGGCCTTGGCGGAGATGTTGACGCGGCCTTGGCGGAGATGTTGACGCGGCCTTAGCGGAGATGTTGACACGGCCTTGGCGGAGATGTTGGCGCGGCCTTGGCGGAGATGTTGGCGTGGCCTTGACGAAGATGTTGACGCGGCCTTATCGGAGGATGTCGCGGTAAAGTCCCAACCTTCAAGTTTGAGACAATGGTCATCATAATCTTCAAACTCCACATAGCGACGAACAACGACACCAAACGTAATCGGGTCACCATAATCATCCGGAAGGGGATCTCCCTCAGCAACATGACACGGGTCTTCAATATATACTAGATCACCATCGTCGTCCGGAGGGGGACGCTCCAAATCAACATGTCGGGGGATGATGGCTCCATCAATCCTCCCCCTCTCAAAAATACTCATCACTGATGAGTAGTCCTGTGTGTAATCGTCGGGGAAAAGGAACCTGCAAGGCAAAAGGTGGTCTTGGGGGGACCTCAAAAACGCATTAGATAAATAAGAACAAAGAATTTCCACAACATCAACCCACGACCTCCGATTGAGACCGGGAAAGAGAACGATCCAGAAATACTAACATCACCCAACCCAATAGAAAGCATAGTGAAATATGTAAACGTGGAGATAGACTTTTTAAGGGGCATAGAAGCATGAAGCGTTAAATATGAAAAATCGAAAATAGGAGCTATGCCCCATTCAGTGGGAAATTCTGTAAGAAATGACATGTTACTAAATTTCCATAAAATTCGCAAAAGATGGACTTGCCGATTCGTAAATATTTCTAAGGTGCCCGGAGGCACGGGTGTTTTAAAATCAGCGGTAAAGTTTGTGCAGTCCAACGTAGAAGTTTGAAATTTAGGCTTAAATTTAAATTTTAAAACGTCGTGAAGAAAAGCCACCGGATAACACTCATCACCAACTTTAGAGTTGGACGCTCCAAGATTTGAAAAGACGTACGGGCGACACAACTCAACATTCCCAACTATGTTCATCAGTATGCGTGTGCACGAGTCATCAAAAGGAGGGGGATAAAAGCGAGCGTTCAGGCTTGGCAAATAAGTGTGTCGAGGGGATATCACATCATAAGGAACCATATCCAAGGTATCACTAGAAGTCCAATTCGAAAACTCAAAACTCGGATTTGACATCCAAGAAATATCGTCTGATCGCAAGCCATTAAAATCATAAGAAAATTCAAACAGTGGATTCGCCCTTACGGAAAACTCATCTGACATGTCTTCCAATTCATTATGTATATCATGTGATTCAGACTCAGTGATCGGGTCATGGATCGGCACCAATACTACGAGATCAGGTGGCACTAAGGGGACCACCTCTAGTGGTACTAGCAGAGTGAACTCAGGGCGTACCGTAAGACTACTATAATCAGGCGTACCACACTCGTTTCCTAAATAGTCTGCTCGTCGAGTCAACGGGTTAGGAGAAAAAGTCAGTAATACAACGATCGGGAGAGAGTTAAGATCACATTCAAATTCAGGCAACGGAATTAGCATCAGGGGATGCTCATCCGGCTCTATTTCAATAACGTCTTCCAGAGTTAAAACTCCCTCACTAAGACAATCTTCCAACACATCGGTCAGGACATCAGTAGCAGTAAAAATCTCTGTGACGGGCACTTCGATATGTCTCGGGCTTGAAATATCAAGCTCAAGTCCTAACAGATCGTCACCTGAATCATGACTGGGTAAGCTCTCATCAAAATATAAATCTTCCGACTCATCCAGTTTATCACCCGACTTAGGCTCAATAGAGAGTTCCATGTCAATCAAGGTAGACAACGCAGACATATCGTCGGAGGGAAATGGAGATGACTCTTCGGGGAAGTAGTCGTCATCCAGGTCACTAGGGTAACCAATCTCCTCAATGTCGCTACCATCGTCAGTGATAATAGCCTCATCCTTAGTGACGGGCACACTCGTAACCACAGCCTCAGTCTCAATCATGCTAATAGGAACACTCTCACCCTGTGGGCTCATGGCATTCCTAGCACTTATGTCTAACGACCTAGGGATAAAGGTCCTAAGTTTCTCTTTCCTCTCATAGGTAGGGGTACTCGTGCTTGAGATAATCAGATCTTTACGGGGCAAGGATCTTGCGTGAGGCTTATAGTCATTCCTACAATCAGGAAAAAGGGAACGACAGTAGGTAGGGTAATACTCATTCGTTAAGTAATTTTTCATAATCTGCCAACCTATACGTGGGTCGATGGAGGGCATTCCTAAACGTCTTTCCTCATTGAGCAAGAAGGTATGGGCTCGACCAAATAATTGCAATATCGCAACGGGAATCCTATGGGGATCAAAAATACGATATTGCTCAAAATAACGCTCCATATTTTCTACCCAACATAGAAACACTTGTGGTCCTCCTAGTCCGTCATAGGTCGGAGCAGGAATTCTAACACGCCTAGAAGTGAGATGACCACGAAGTTGTGAAATCAAACTCATAATGTCCTCACATTAGAGCTTCACTTCCTTGCGAAAAGCTTCAACCGGGGACGGTGAAGGAATGAGATTCCAAGAACCCTCCATTGGAGTAAAGAACCGCGCACATGCAAAGAAATAAAAAGTTTAGACCTATTTAATATTCAACAGATGGATTTATTCCCGTTTAGCCACTAAGGTTATAATTATATAAAATAGATTTTCTTACTGCAAAAAATTTGAGGATTATTAAAAAAAAAATTTGAATTTTGCTTAAAAAATAAAAATCTAGGCCGCTATTGGCAGACCAACTATTAAATTTTTAAAATTACTTAATAAAAATAATCACTTAATGAAAAATAAATTTTTTTTTGGATTTTTTATTATAAATAAGATAGAGAATTTCCAGATTTTATTTTTTTAGATTTTGAGAAAAATTTGAAATTTGGAATTTGATATTGGAAGTTTGAAATTTGAAATTTGACTTTTAAATTTTTCTCAAAATCTAAAAAAATAAAATTCTGGAAATTCTCTATCTTATTTTTAATAAGAAATCCAAAAAAAAATTTATTTCTCATTAAGTCATTATTTTTTTTGCAGTAAGATCATTCCAAAAAAAAAATTCTCTATCTTATTTTTAATAAGAAATCCAAAAATAAAATCTATCTTTGAATATTCCAGCTAAGCCCCTCAAGATAATTCCAAGGCTATAGGCCAAGGTCCTCTAAAGCGAAATGAACTCACACGGTTCGGTCGAGCGTAAGTCGAACCAAAGAGACACCACCGAAAACAAAGATTCGGATAATGGGTGGTTCTCTCCCAACAAAAGAAAACGAGGGCCGCCACGCCTCACAAATGTAAACGGAGACAAGAGACAGTAACAAATCTAATATGAAATCAACCACGAAATTTCAAACCATTCACAAATAACGCGCTACGATTATGCCACGAGAATTGTCTAAGAAAGGAAACGCTCAAGAGTGGAGATGTTCGTTACCCAACAAGAATGGATGATTCCGGCTTTCCTATCCTTGAATCGTTTCTTTCTGAATCCACCGGAAGCACACCGATTAGAGGGAAACACGTTGTCCTTCGTTTCCTTCACGTCGTCGTTGAAGATCCACGAGATTCACCTCTTAGCCTTGGCCGAATTTTCTCTAGGAAATAAAGGGGGCTGTTTTTGGGATCTCACAAGAGGGATCGGTTTTTTGTAATGGAAATGATGGTGGCCGAAATATTAGAGATGGAGTTGAGGGTGGTCGGCTATGAGATGGAGGTGGTGGTCATCTATGTGAAAGAGGAGGTGGTCGGTTTTCTTGGTAGAAGAAGAGGAGGCTCGGGTGGACAAGAGAGATAAGGAGAAGAGGGGAGGAGAGGGTAGAAACCGAGAAAGGGGGTGGGAGGAGAAGGGAGGGCCGACGACCAAATGGGAAGGAGAGGAAGGGGGCGGCGCCCAAGGGGAGAAGAGGAGGAGGCAAAATTTCAACTTGAAATTAGGTTTTAATTTTTTCATTCATTCTACTTGATTATGACTAAACAATGCCTATATATAGGCTACAACACAAACAAGAGGCTACATGCAGCCCACTCTAAAGAGAAACAAAATTTGGCTAAACATAGGCCAACATGAAATGAAAATGAAAGTGCTTAAATAATAATTAAAATGCTGAAATTAAATATTGGAATTAAACAACCATATTATTATTTCAGGCGTAGATGCGGCGGAGATGTTGACGCGGCCTTGGCGGAGATGTTGACGCGGCCTTGGAGGAGATGTTGACGCGTCCTTGGCGGAGATGTCTACGCGGCCTTGGCAGAGATGTTGACGCGGCCTTGGCAGAGATGTTGACGCGGCCTTGGCGGAGATGTTGACGCGACCTTGGCGGAGATGTTGACGCGGCCTTGATGGAGATGTTTACGCGGCCTTGTCGGAGGATGTTGCGGTCAAGTCCCAACCTTCAAGTTTGCGGCAACAGTCATCATAATCTTCAAACTCCACATAGCGACGAACAATGACACCAAACGTAACCGGGTCACCATAATCATCCGGAAGGGGATCTTCCTCAACAACATGACACGGGTCTTCAACATGTACCGGATCACCATCGTCTTCCGGAGGGGGACGCTCTAAATCAACATGCCGGGGGATGACGGCTCCATCAACTTTGGTATCCATCTGAGTCAGAATTTGAGTTGACTGGATACTCAGATTCTAACTTTGCTGGATGTAGAGTGGACAAGAAGAGCACATCAGGAACATGCCAGTTCCTTGGTGCTAGACTTGTCTCCTGGTTTTGTAAAAAGCAAACATCTGTGTCTACATCAACAGTAGAAGCTGAGTACATAGCAGCTGGCAGTTGCTGTTCACAGATGTTGTGGATTCAAAACCAACTTTTAGACTATGTATACAACTTAAATAATTCAACCTTACTCTATGATAATACAAGTGCAATTTTTATTGCTCAGAATCCAATACATCATAGTAGAACTAAGCATATAGAGATAAGGCATCATTTCATTAGAGAGTGTGTGGACAAAAAGAAAATTAATCTTGTCTATATCTACACTGATTTACAAAGAGCAGACATCTTCACCAAACCCTTGGATGATAGAAACCATCTGTTCTTCCTAAGTCAGCTTGGTATGATTAATGGTGAAGCTTTAACTTAACCTTCTATCTGTGGTCGAAGAATTTGCCACAGCTCGTCGACCTGAGATCGACGAACTGAGAAGAGTTCTTGAGATAATTCGTTGACCTGAGATCGATGAACTCTTTGTGTGAGTCATTTTCTTCGACCGGAGATTGACGATCTGGCTTCAGAAATTTTTTGTCGACCTAAGAACGAAGAAAAATTTTCCCTTCTTTTGACTGAGATCGACGAACTCTTTTGTCGATAAAATATTTCGTCGACCTCAGATCCAAGAATTTTTCTTTTTCACAGGACGGAGTTTGTCGTTTCATATTCCAAAATACCTTATATCTAGGTTTTCTTCAAGCTCCATCCCACGCTTTCAGTTCCCTTGCACTTGATCTCTCTGTTTCTTTGTTGCAGGTGATCATGGCGATTCCAGCAAGCGCTCTTGCAGCTATGAAATTCGACATGGGTTTCGACATAGATTTCGAGTCATTCCAACACTTGGACCAGATCTTCCTTGACATCCTAAAATTGTTTGAAGATTTACAGTTAAATAATCGAATGACTACCAGGATGAAGATTGGGCGATAGAAATCAGAGAATGGGTCTTCACTTTATCGACTCCAGATGCTTATACGTTGATCGGAATAATATCGGGTAACGCCATTTCACTTAAACCTGATATTCTAATTGAAATTTTTGGTTTACTGAATGGAGAAGAGGAATTAGAAATCGACACTGCTCAAATTGATGAGATGTTGATTCGAATGGGTTATTCTGGTGACACTCCTTATAAACTGCTAAAGAAACATCTATCTGCAGACTATAAGTTTAAGGTAGATGTAGTAGTAAAGAACTATTGGGCAAGTATATTGCCCATGATTACATTACTAGACAATAGTTTCTAGTGATGTGTACAGTGGTGAACAAGAAGGCCATGAACTGGGCCAAAATCATTTTTGAGTTGATTAAGAAGAAAAACACCAAGAAAGAACTGTGTTTTGGAAGAATTCTTGGAATCTTCCTGCAGGCCAAGGCTGCTTAATCACTGGTCTCCCCGACCATATTCATTAATGCCTCCAAGAGGCTTACCTGTGCCTTATTCGGTAGGTGGGAGAGGAATATATCGAAGCCATCCAAGGCTTCCTCTTCCAGACATTCTGAGGGTACAAGGGCTGCACCAGCCACGCCCTGCCCTGCTGAGGATGTTTCCATTCCCCCTTCACCTCCTCTTATTCAAAATCCCTTAACAACCCTCCAGCATCCTTCCACATCTTAAGAACATTAACCAACACCTCCTGCTTACCCAATCCATATTTCTTCACCAGTTTATACTACAGTCCATTCTCCTTCACCAAATCAATCCCCTGAACATCAATAATCACCAATTCAATCTCCAGTGCATGCTACTACATAAGAGCATGTTACTCCTCCTCTGTCTCCCCTTCCTACATATCTTACAGATATTCCCCTTCACAATATATCTTCCTTTCCATCTTTTGAACTGATGTCATCCCCCTTCAATACTCCATCACCTCCCAATGAGCCCATGCCAAATTCTTCACCCTTATATCCATCATCATCCTCCCTCAACCCATTTGTATCCACTTAAACCCCTCCTTAATTCATGGACATAGATTCCTTCCCCATTTCATTTATTCTACAAATCCATTACACCTCTTCTAAAACAACTCATAGCAGAGGCTATTTCATCCCTTGCTGCTTCCATTTCCTCTCTTGCTTCCCAACTTTCTGCCTCCTCTGTCCCTCCTTCAGTTAGGGGCCTGATTCTAGTAGTTACTAAAACCAGACAGGGGGAGATGCTCAATGAAGAAGCAGCTCTAGTAGCAGCAGCAATAGCAGTAGCAGCAGAAACAATAGCAACAACAATAGCAGCAGTAGAGTTTGTTGATACTGATATACCAGATGCAGATGCAGTTGAATCCTTGGTTATTCTTTCTGAAGACTATTCCATTTCTCCAGTAGTTGAACTGAAGTCAGTTCTAGATTCTTTTGACCTCTTATATAGAAACATTGTTTTATTTGTTTCCCCCAAGTATTGCACAGATATTATTTGCTATATAGCTCCAGTTAGTATAGAAACTTATCAGGCCATTCAGGCAAGTTTTGCCACTAACATGGTTGTGGAACCTGTAGGCCCAACCTATGTAATGGATGATAGTTCTATACCCTGTCAAGATGATTTAATTACACAGGATGTTGCACTATAGATTGAACAGATGCAAAAAGATCCTGACCTAAATGATTTTCTTCTGACTGATAAACACTTAGAAGATTCTCAGTTGATTATAGAGGTTATTATCCCTCCTGCAGTTGTTCTACCTCCAACTCCTCCTTAAGCAGATAAACAGATTTCAAGACAGACATTAGAAGAAACAGATGATTTATATAATAATCCTCCTAGATCATCTGATGATGATGAGGATTAAGAAGATGATTCTGATTCTGATACTTCCAATAGATCCAAATTAAAGAAGAGGAAAGCTCCAGGAAAGGTTGTTCCCAAGCTAAATCCAGATAATGATGTTCCATATTATACTCTATACAACATTCCTCTTACTCCAACAACTCCTCATTGGATGAGACTGTTTAGGAACAAGGCTAAAGCAAAGAAGAAGAAGAGGTCTGGATCTTCTCCAGTAAAGAAATTCAAGAAAGATCCACCTCCTCCTCCTCCTGCTGCTGCAGGAGCTTCAAGCAATCTTGCAAGGTTTACTTCCAGTGCTTCTCAACCTCCTAAACCAGCTCATTATCAGTATTCAAGACAATCTTCTAAACCAGCTCCTTCTTACTCAAGACAATCTTCCAGACCATCTCAAAGACAATCTTCCATTCCTACTAAAAAAAATAGTGAATGCAGACCACTAAATTCCTATTATACTGAAAAATTTGTAAAGAATTATCCTTCAACAAATTATCAGCAATAGTCTGTTATTTTAGAAAGCCTCAAAGGACTGCTCAGGATGTTTCAGCTGATCAAAGATATGAACCAGAGCTTGATCCTAATTTCAGGATGGCTAGATTCCATGAACTGATAGGCTTGTCTCAGATAAATAAGGAAAAGACAGAAGGAACTGATCCAACATAATTTATAACTATGTCTTCTTTCAGATAGAAAGAGCTTGAAAAGTTTGAGGTAGACAAAGAATTATTTGATCCAAATGCTTATATGCAGGTTCACCCAAAAGCTGTTGTGCCTAGAGCTTCTACTGTAACTCTTCTGGGAGCTCAAGACATGAAGATGTCTAAGCAAGAAGCAGAGGATTCTCTCAGAACAATAGTGTTCACTAAATCTTCTTCTGCTCCTCCTCCAAACAGGCTCTAAAACAATTTTTTTCTCTATGGATATTCTTTCTATCTGTTGAATTGGTTTTCTTTCTGACAGATATTTTCTTTCTTGTTGTATGTTTGTATTTTCTTTTCTTATGCTTTATACTTAGTGACCTCACCAAAATATGGGAAGATTTTTGGATCCCTAGTTGGATTTGGGTTAGGTTCACTAATTTAGGCTGAGTTTGACCCACCTTGTATAGCCAGGGACATGTCTAGTAGTCCTAGAGTGTAGGCTAAGTCATTAAGTTCAACCTTCTTGGACCAGCCAGCAGAGGACCTCAGAAGACTCAGACTTAGAAGTTTTCAGAGAACAGTTTGATTAGATCGAAGTTCTTTGAACTCAGCTCGACAATCGTCGATCTCAGATCGACGAACTCAGATTTATTTCTCTGAGCTGAGCTCGATGATATTCGAGCTCAGGTCGACGATCAGTTTTCTTCAGACAAAATCTCAGCTCGACGAACTTAGAGTGCAGTTTTGGTAAGCAATTCTCAGTACGCAGTTCGTAGAGCTCAGGCCGACGAACTAGAATTCTTAGGTCGACGATCTTGGATCTCAGGTCGATGAATTCTATTCAGTGATCGATGATATCTATCCAGTTCTAGAATGAGAAGTTTTCTTCCTTCTATTCCTTTATTTCTATATTAATAGCAGTATTATTCCTGAGTAATTAATGCTTATATACCTCTCAATATAGCCGTTATTGGCAGCATTAATTATGGTATTCATCAGGATATTTACTTGCATATTTTATTAAGGGATAGTATGGGAAACTCATTTATGATATATTCCATCCATTTGTATTCTCCAGATTAACCAGAAATTAAGGTAGTATTTCAAATTTCAAAGGAGAAATTATTGACTGAGAATATAAAAAGTTATTTTTGTCTTTTAGATAATAACAGAGAAGGAACCACCAGAACCTACTAAGAAAATATACAGCACTAAGACAGACTAATCTCTCAGAACTCTCTCTCTCACAGTGCAGAAAATTCTCTGTGTTTCACCTTGTCAAGTCTTAAGACAAAAGAAGAACAATCATCACAATCAAGAGTCTTCTTCAAGCTTCACTTCCAAGAACATTCAGGACATCAAAGATTTATTTAGTCAGAAAAGTTCTAGGACTGCTTTTAGACAAGGCTGAAGACATACACCCTGAAGCAAAGCTCCAGTCTTCCTGAACCATCAACATCTCAGGGGGAGCTTTGTTAACATCAAAGATCCACTAGTCTTCTCTATTGATTAGAGAAAGAGAAGACACCATCACCTCCTCTCACCTCTTTTAAAAGGGTTTTAACTCCCTTCAAAAGTTATCTCTTGGTTGTCAAGTCTCCTGATCAAAAGGCTTGGGTTGGTTTTTGGGCACCTGATCAAAAGCCTAAAAGGTTGTAATATCTCCTTGCAAATAGATATTGTAGTGGCAGTCACCTGATCAAAACCTGCTATTGGATTCCTACCAGGTGGTAGAAGAGTGGATGTATCCAAGTTTAGGAGATCCACTATAAAATATTCTTGTGTTGTCTGGTTGCTCATTTTCTGTTTTTGTTCTTGATGTGACTGTGATAGTTAGAATATCTTAGCTTGCTTTTTCCCTCTATTATTATAATTAGTATCACTTATTTTAACTTTGATATATAAAAGTTTAAAACAGCCAAAATCCTTTAAATACTCTATTCACCCCCTCCCCCCTCTAGAGTAAGTCAGATCTAACCCCTCCTTTCACAGTCATTGAACTTTGAAGTAGTGAACTTTTCTAACTTGAGCATCGGCACCAGAGACAAGAAGTTTCTCCCTTTCATCATTGTAATGACATCATGCACACGATTCCAAAAAACTAGTCCACTCAACCCCAAACAAGTTCATACGATGCCTAGAGCAACACTCAACACCAAAATAGGTCCACACTATGCCTGGTAGAAGTCCACTCGATGCTGGAAGCAACACTCAATGCCAGAAAGCACTCAAAGACAGATAAGGTCACTCGATGCCAGAGAAGTCCACTCAATGCCTGGAGGCTGGACTCAACGCCTGAAGTCTGGACTCAACGCTTAGAGGATGAAGGCTGATTCAATGCCTGGAGGCTGGGGGATAACTCAATGCCTGGAGGCAGGGGGCTGACTCAACGCATGATTCAAAGCTAGGGTTAGATCCCTCCTCCCCAAAACCGCAACTCGACAAGACTTTTCCCAATTCCTTAAATCGATCAAAACCTGCGGCGATTCCTATGGACTTGCCCATTTTCCCTGATCAAGCAGCAGGAAGAAACAGCGAAACTCCACAACCAGCCGCCATTTCTTCTTGTAGATTGACGATCGGTGATGTCTTGCGAAGAACCAAAGACCGGACTTTTCAATTTTCAGCGGCGGACGGGATTCATGACTAACCCAGAGAAACAGTGACAGGAAATTTACCTTCCTGCAGTTAGTGAGTCAAATGGAAGATGGGCGACAGAGGAGTTACTTCGAGATTGATAGAGTTGCTCAAAGCATCTGGATGGTGATCAAAGTGGAATCCCCTATTTGTTTCCCCTAGGTGGGTATAAATAGGCAAATCCTAGGAGTTACTACGGGTATCAGATATTTATGTATCCGAACCGACCGGTTAAGCCTCCGAACCCGTTAATTGTCCAAATATACATTAACATTTATTTCATGGGACCTTTCATCAGAGTCCCCTATCGTTAGATATTTATATTTTAGAGTGCTTATGGAAGTCTACTTTGCATTCTTGCATTTATAGAGAGGTTTTGAAAATTGATGGAATGGTGAAGTTATGTTGGATGATTGCTTATGCCACATAATAAGCACACATGCAGGATGGGGATGTATAAGAAATTGTGTTTTGAGGAAATTCATAAAATTCAATGGAAGTCTTGAAGTTGTTAAAATAGAAATTTTTAAAGGCACCACACTTTTAATTAGCCGTACACTTGTTAGAGACAAACCATAATTTTAAGAATTGATAGGCGCACGTCTAATTGTTAATAACTTTGCATAGTTGTTAAAGACATTATACTGGATTCTCATTAATAAGCGGTAACCATAAAATTACATGATTGTTATGGTTTTTTGTCATTTAAAATTTATGATTTTCGGCCAATAACAGATACAATTTCGGGCTGAAAAAACTCAACAAATCCTGGGTCTCCGGTCACTAAAAAAAAGGAAGAAGAAATTAATGTTGAAGGGGAAAACCAGAAAAGGTTCCTCTAGAACCGAATGTCGTCGACGTTAGCTTCCGAAAAGGAAGGGAAGTTTAGAGGAGGTGTCATCAGTAGAGATTTGTTGGCGTCACCATCATCCAAGATACCTGTCATCGTCGGCGCCTTAAGGAGAAGGTAGAGTGGGATCGCTCAGGCGGTATCGTGAAAAGAGAAAGGGGATGTGTGCGAGAACAAGCGTGTGATTAAGGTTTTTTTGAGTGTTTTAAGACAATTATTTAATAATTTGATGTGCGAATAACGAAAACAACACTGCCTATAATAATTTCCTAAAAATAGATTTTTATTTCAAATGTAATTTTCTAACTCAAATATTCTATGTAACTGGATGTATAACATATTATATTTTTTATCACAAATGACTTTTTTATTTTGTCAATTAAATGTTGAAGTAACATTTTGATATGTACATGACATTGTGATGTGGCTCAAGTAGTAGGTTTGAACTCAAAATAGGATAACCAGTATGAAAAAGTTTAGGTGTGTTTCTCTCAAAGGCCTCATCCCCCCCCCCCCCCCGGTCAGGCCTCACTCCGGTCCGACTAAAAGGGAATGAAAAATCATTGTTCCGATTATACCCTCCCGCCTCATCTTTTCCCGAGCTCCCTCCTTTACCACTCCCCTCTCCTTTTCCCTCTCCCTCTCCCCTCTCCTTTTCCAGATCTCTCTCACGCAGCTCTTCCAGCCCTAAGCAAACTCTAGCAAGAAACAGATCATCGATCACCTCCCGTCTTCCATCTCTAGAAAGAATTCGATCTCCAGCCGTTCATTGACCGCGTCCCATCTTCCTCCCCCCTTTCGAGTGCTGAGTTCCCAGTGATCTTTGAGATCCGCCGGCTAAGGCGCTCAGCTCCGGCGACTGAGTTCCCCTGTTATTTACTCTGCCAAGCTCCCAGCTCTGCCATGGTGCTTGCTCCGTTGGCCAAGCTCCCAGTGCCACCAACGTGCATTGTTATTGGACACTTGCTGGAGGGGAATTGCTGGATTAATGAATCCATTAGGGCTTTATTTTTGGTGAGTTTTCCTGCGCTTTAGATTTTTTCTGTGCTGATTTTTTTGGGATTGAATGAGTTTCTGCGGATTGCAGGGACTGGTGACTGGAGTGGTTATTCTTCTTACCATAAAAGGTAAGAGCTCACCAATTTTGGTCTTCAGCGAGGATCTATTCTTCATATATTTGCTTCCAGCGATCATATTTAATGTTGGGTAAGATTTTCCCCCAACATGTGATCATGCTTCCTTAGAAGTCAATTCCAAGTTTAGGGTTCCTTTGATTGATTTCATTTTGGGGCATGACAAAGCGGCATAGTTGTTGAAGATGCATTTTTAATGGTAGTAGTTGGTTCAAGGTGAAGTAGGAAGACTGTCAGTTTAGACATTTCAGCATTCTGTGGGTTTTGACACTTTTTTTATTGAATGTTGTTTTTTTTAATGATTTAGGGTCCGTTTGGTGCATCATTTTTTCTCCGATGAGTTTGGACAAATATGCTACCGTCATAAAATGTATGTTTGGGATGACAATGGTTAAGACTTATAACCAACACCTAGAAAAGAAAACTAGTTTTTAAGATAAGAGTGAATGAAGTTTCATATGTGAGACTGGGAGTTCACGAATAACATTTCATAACCACCGCATTAATGTCCGCTGCCGCTGTGTCAAACGAAGCCTTACTAGAACTTTTCTACTAGTTCAGTTGCTGGTCACCTCCGCATAGAATCAGCATTCTTGAGTTTAACATGCTATGTTCCATAGCTGCTAAAAATGGATGATTGTATCTTTCGGAATTATTATTTGATCCTCTCTTATAGAGAATAAGTGAAATAGTTGTTCTAATATGTTATGGATACACAAGAATGCACTACTGTCACAAACCATGCTATCTAATTTAAAAAAAATCACGAGGAAGGACTCAAGGAGAGTGGAATAGTCTAAAATACTTGAATAGCTATAATTCTTGTTAGAAATATTCAGCTGTTTTTAGATGAATCTTCTCATATACACTATAGAGAGGCTCTAAACTGTGGAGATATTTCTCCATATCTATTTCAATGATTTGTTGCTTTTGCTGAGTGTTTTTTTGAGAGTATTTCAATCAGCTATTTTGTCCAAATTTCTTACCTTTTTATTGGATTTCAACTCATCATTTTTAATATCCTCTGTTCTTGGTTTGCATTTCTATTTTTCCATAATTTTTTCTGAAATTTTAGTTATTGGAATATTTTTTAAGACAAACCTCACAATAAATAAGCATTGTTTATCTAATTATTGTCAAAGTAAGCTTATTCTGTTCTTATTTATGCTTCATGGAAATAAAGATACAATATGCATTGCCATGGCCGATGACGCGTGTGAAGAACCTAAGATTAGGATGAATAAGGTTGTGAGATCAAATGTTAGAGTGAGACTTGGTGATGTTGTTTCAGTACACCAATGTCAGGAGGTCAAATTAGGTTTCATAATTATTTAGCTTGCATATATTTTTATACTATTAAAACCCATCTATAGGTATGTCCAATGTGAAAATAAAGGCATACATTAAGATAAATATAAGTGTGTTTTTCCAGAGATCTTCTTCCCAAGCATATCAAGCACAATAACTAAACACATATGTATGTGGTTCTCATACCTTTTCTTTCAGACGTATTAACTACACTAATCACGATTACTCTGCCTTTCTTATGTGCACTTTCTTTGTGATTCACATAAAAATGGAAACCACATGTTGCACTGTCTATTTTTCAATGAATTTATGTTGTTTTATCTAGCCTATAGATCATGAGTTTTTTTTATTCTTCTCAGTATCACAGTATGTGGTGATTTTTTGAAGATTTATGACAAAAGTTCATTTGTTAAACACATATACGTAGTTTTCTTATTTAATCTCATTCTTATTGACCTGAATTCTTAATCCAGCAATAATTTGCATATTATAATTATAAGTCAATATTTACAATCCAACACAGCAAGCTCTTGTATGAGTAATGTTTCAATCCACAAATAATTCTATAATAACTATTAGTGTGAAAGTGAGGGAATAGATCTGATTTACTTTAGAGGGGGTGAATAGAGTATTAAAATCTTTTAATTAATTTTTATAGCGTAATTAAGATAAGTGTTACTTATAAGTAAGAAAAAAAATAAATCACAAGCAAACACAGCACAGTAGAAAATTAAGAAAGATGAGCAACCAGACGACACAAGAAAATTATAGTGGTTCCCCAAATCTGGGTACATCCACTCTTCTACCACCCTGGTAGGAATCCACTTAAGTTTTTGATCAAGTGCCCTGCCACCAATCAGGTTTTTGCTCAGGTGCCCTGTCACTACAAGATCTGATTCAGGTAGATCTAGAGACCCTTCAGGCTTTTGATCAGGTGCCTAAAAACCAATAGGTTTTTGATCAGGTGCCCTATCACCAATGAGTTCACTTTTAAAGGGAGTAATAACCCTGTACAGGAAAGATAAAAGAAAGTTGATGGAAGTCTTCTCTTTCTCAAAGCAAATGAGAAGACTAAGTGGATTTTGATGATGCCAAAGCTCCCCCTTAGATATTGAGTAGGTTCAGGAAGATGGAAGCTTTGTCCAGGGTGCAAGTCTTTAGAGGACTGAAGTTCTTGCTCTTCACAATATGTAGATTGATGTTAATTAACTGTCTCTGTAGATTCTTGAAGATGAAAACTAAAGAAGACTCAAGATAGAGGTTTATTGTTCTTATTCTATTTCCTGAGAGCAATGAAAATTCTGAGAGCTGAGAGAAATCTGTAAGAGAAATTTTTGGGCTGTTACAGGAATGTTCTCTCTGTGTGTATTTCTCTGTATGTATTTCTCTGTATGTTGATCAGTCTGAATGTCTATCCCTTTTGTTCTTAAAGAATAGAATAAAGACTGTCTCATTTGAATTTCAAATAAATTACTTAAATTACTACAAAAACCGAGGAGAGAAACGGCAATAATTTCTTGCATTTAATTGTCTCCCCAACTGTCTTGGCAAATAAGTCAAAATAATAACTCTGTGAATACCATAGTTATTGCTGCAAATAAATGGCTTTATGCCTTGAGAATATCAGCATTAACTACCAGAGATTATTTGAGAAAAATAGAATCAATAAAATAGGAATTAAATCTTCAAGACAGGTGATGAAAATAAGTAGTCAGACACAGAATATGATTGTCGATCTGAGCTAGGAGATCGTCGAGCTGAGTTCAGCTATCTTCGATCTGAGAATACTGTGAACAAATATGAAAACGTCGACCTGAGCTCGTAGATTGTCGAGCTCAGTTCAGAGATGAAACTCTGAGATCGTCGATCAGAGATCAATGATCGTCGAGCTGAGTTCGACGAAAGTCGAACTGATATGTATTTCACAGATATCTTCTAAGTTTGAGTTCTTAAGTGAAATCCAATGCTGATCTTGTGAAGTATGACCTATAGAGACTAACTTAAACCTAGACCTTGACCCTTATTATATATGTGGGTCAACAACATAAGAGTGGACCTAGCCCAAATCTAAACAAGGGTTCCAACAATCTCCTCCTATTTGGGTCAGGTCACTCAACAAAGAATAAAACTGAAAATACAAGGCCATATATATCTGATAGAATTTAAATTATTTGTAGATATAATATAACAATGTAAAGCACATATGGTCCAGATAGAGCAATAAAATAGTAAGACTATAAAGTACAGAAAATGACTTAAGGATTAGCGGTAGGAGGAGCAGAGGAAGATTTAGCAAAGATAATCTTTCTTGTTGGGTCTTCTGCTTCCCTTTTTGACATCTTCAAGTCTTGCTCTCCAAATGTTTTCTAAGTAGCAGCTCTAGGTACAACTGCTTCAGGATGAAGTGTCATATATTCTGCTGGATTGAACACTTTCTTATTGACCTGCAGTCTTTCAAGTTACTTTTCTCTGTAAGATGACATAGTAGTAAACTGAGAGGAATCTTAGTCTTCTGCTCTGGCTTTCTTCATCTAAGATAGTCTAATTAGTTAATTTAGCCAAGCCATTCTAAAATTGGGATCCAGCTCTGGATAAGCAGGAGGAGAGGGAGATCTCTCTAGATTAGCATCCTGAGATATCTTCTGAGAGAGATTCCTTAACTGAGTGGACTGGGCTTGGAAATTAGTTGAAATAGGATTCTGTTGCTTTTAACTAGAGTAAAGAGATTTAGGAGGTGGAGCTTCACTAAACTTGCCTTTAGGTTTGTAAAATGAAACATGCCTTAGAGACTGAGAGGAGGATGGCATCTGAGTTTGAGAGGGTGCTGGATTTTGAGGCTGAGAGGCTACTGATCTTGATGGCTGAGAGATATTTGTTCTTTGAGACACATTCCCTGAGGCTCCTGCAGTAGGAGGAGGAGGGGGAGGATCTTTCCTGAATTTCTTCATAGGAGAGAATCCAGACTTCTTCTTCTGTGCTTTAGCTTGATTTTTGGACAGCTTCATCCAATGAGGCATACCTGGGTAAGGTTGGATATTATTCAGAATATAGTACGGTGTATCATTTGAGGGATTAGGTAAAGGAGCGGCCTTGGGAGTTGCTTTTCTCTTCTTTGATACTTTCTTTTTCTTGGAGCAAGAATCATCAAACTCATCTTCATCCTCATCATCATCAGATATAGGGGGATGATCATAAATATCATCAAGCTATTTAATAAGCTTGGATTGACCTTTATCTTGAGCATTCTCATGAGTAATGTCCTGATCAATTAAGTCATCTAGACTTAGCATAGGGCTATCATCCATAACATAGGATGGAACAGATGATCTTGAAATATGAGAATCAATCTTTTCTGCTAAAGAGAGTTCTGATGGTTTTGGAACATCAACTATCAATTTTGTATTTATAGGAGTTTTAAAACTTGTCTTTAGTTGTTTGACAACTTCAGGATTTATTGAGGGAGTACAACATACTATAGCAAAGGATGGCTTTATTTCTGGAAGATAATTTAGAAAAACTGTATTGAAGGAATTCATTAAACCAAAGATATCTACTGTGGGATTGATGCAACAATTACCAACAGTCAAAGTTTCTAGAAGAACTATTTCTTATGAGCTCATTATATCATCAGAAATATAAATAATTTCAATATCTATAACCATCTGATCATCTAAAGAATCATCTACCTGCATATCTGCTAATTCTTCTGCTTTTGCTACTTCTACTGCTGGAAAAAGCATTGGAGCTTCTTCATTGTATATCTCCCCCTGCCTAGCAGTAGAGGAATCTGTATCCAGGCCCCAAGAAGAGGGGACAGAGGAGAGGGTAGCAACTCTAGAGAAGAGAGTGTTAATGGAGGCAGAGAGAGGAGCAATAACATTTGCTATTAGTTTCTCTAAGGAGGGAGAAATAAATTTCAGAAGGTCTTGAGCAATTTCTGAGAAATTTAGATAGAGGGGTTTAGGCTCAGAAGAGGAGCAAGGGGTTTGCTGTCCACAATTGGAACATACTGAGAAGACATGAGAGAGTTTTGCATAGTGGAACTCAAGAAAAGAGGAGGGAGCATCCTATTGGATGGGCTAAGATGGAATCTGAGTGGGTATTGATAGAGGGATGATGGGAGAAACAATAGG
Source organism: Platanthera zijinensis (assembly GCA_039513925.1). Lineage (NCBI taxonomy): Eukaryota > Viridiplantae > Streptophyta > Magnoliopsida > Asparagales > Orchidaceae > Platanthera > Platanthera zijinensis. The sequence continues at coordinate 78,985,270 of CM077081.1, forward strand.
TTGAGGAGATGCATGATGAGATGGCAAATCAACATTTGAGGTTGATAAAAGGTTGGAGGAGGGAGAGGTCCTCAAATGAGGAGAAACAGGAGATAAAGGAGGAGTTTGATGAGTCAAAATTGGGGAGGAGTGAAACTGGATTGGTGAGGCAAGAGGTGAGGGGACTGAGGTTGAAACAGAGGGAGGAACTAGGGTGGATGGAGGAGTTGAGGAAGGAACATCTTCTGTGGGTGGAGGAGCAGCTGTAGTAGCTCTTATATCCTCAGAAGTCTTGGAGATGGAAGAGGCATTGAAAGGCCTAGGGATTGTCCTTTCCCACTTACCAAACAAAGAGGAGTCCAACCTCTTACTGACATTAATAAATATGGTCGGAGAGACCATTAGTTCTGAAGCCTTAGACTGATGGAAGATTCCCAGAATCCTCCCAAAACAAACATCCTTTTTGGAATTCTTCCTCTTGATTGAATAAAAAATTAACTCAGCCAAGTTGACTGATTTCTTATTAACCAAAGTAGACACTATTGAAAACTGCTATCTATTAATATTATCATGGGCAGAGTGCTTGCCCCGTAGTACCTTTCCTACAACATCTGCTAAGAACTTGTATTCTATTGACGAGTTCTTCTTAAGCAGCTTGGATGGTATTCCCTCAGGTTGACCCATCCTAACTAGCATACTGCTATATTCAGAACTATCCTGTTCTAGACTGTTCTCTCCATTTACTAACTCAAACAGTTCAGAAATAATTGTTGGGGTAAGAAGAACCTATTGTCCTGAGATGGTCCCAACCATGGATGAGTCATCAGGCGTTATCGATGTATAGACCCATTCTTTGATTTCTATTATTGGTAACTTGATCCTTTGATTCATGATCTTCCTCAGAACCTAATCTTCACAAAGCTGAAGAATATCTTGGAAAATCTGATCGCAATGCCTGAATGATTCTAAGTTGATATCAAAACCTGCATCAATCTTCATTGTTGAAAGGATAGCTGCTGGAATTGCCATAGGTTTCTGTAGACTCAAGAGAAAGACGATCAAGTGCAAGAGAAATTAGAAAGCGCGGGATAGAGCTTGAAGAGAAACCTCAATATAGGTTTTTGGAATACGAAAAGACGAGCTCTACCCTACAATAAAATAAAGAAAACTTCGATCTTAGGTCGATGACAGATTCATTGACAAATACTATCGTCGGCCTCTAAATGAAGGGGTGAAAACAGATCATCGATCTCAGGTCGACGATTTATTTTTTGAAGTAAAGTCATCTATCTCCGTTCGACGATTTTTAACTTCACATAGAGTTATCGTCGATCTCAGGTCAACGATAGAGCTCTAGAGTAGTTCGCAGATCGTCGATCTCCGTTCGACGATTTGTGAACAGTTCTTCAAACTTAGACAGAAATTAAATTAATCCATTCTGTTTATCATTCCAAGCAGATTTAGGAAGAATAGATGTTTCTTTTCATCAAAAGGCTTGGTCAAGATATCTGCTCTTTGAAAATCAGTGGAGATAAAGTTAAGATTAATTTTCTTTTTGTCCACACAATCTCTAATGAAATGATGCCTTATTTCTATATGCTTGGTTCTAGAATGATGAACTAGATTCTGGGCAATAAAAATTGCACTAGTACTATCACAGAATATAATTGAATTATTTAGATTATATCCATAATACAGCAATTTGTTTTGAATCCACATTATCTGTGAACAACAACTGCAAGCTGTAATTTATTCAGCCTCTACAGTTGAAGTGGACACTGATGTTTGCTTCTTACAAAACCAAGACACAAGCCTATCACCAAGGAATTGGTATGTTCCTAATGTGCTTTTCCTGTCTACTCTGCATCCATTATAGTCAGCATCTGAGTATCCAGTTAACTTAAACACTGACTCTGTTGGATACCAAAGTCCTAGATCAGGGAAACCCTTTATATAACTTAAAATTCTTTTTATCAAAATTAGATGAGATTCTTTTGGGTTCACTTGGAACCTAGCACAAAGACATGTAGAGAACATGATGTCTGGTCTACTTGCTGTGAGGTATAATAGAGATCCAACAATAGCCCTATAAGTTTTCTGATCAACAGGTTTCCCTTTTTCATCAGAATCAATCATAACATTGGAAGCCATGGGTGTTTTCATTACTGAGGCATGAGCCATCCCAAATATTTTCACTAATTCCATAGCATACTTGGACTGAGATATGAAGATATCATCAGGTGACTGCTTCACTTGGAGAGAAAGAAAGTAAGAGAGTTCACCCATGCTCCTCATTTCAAACTTAGAATACATCAGGTCAGAGAACCTTTTGCATATTTTGGAATCAGTAGAGCCAAAATTAATATCATCTACATAAATTTATACTAACAAGATTCTGTAATGATGATGTCTAATAAATAAAGTTCTATCTACTATGCCTCTAGAAAATTTATGCTCTAAGAGAATGCTATCTAAGGTTTCATACCAAGCTCTTAGAGCTTGCTTTAGACCATAAAGAGATTTATGCAATCTAAAAACATAAGAGGGATGAGTTGAAGAGATAAAACCTGGAGGTTCTTCAACATAAAACTCTTCTTTTAGCTCTCCATTGAGAAAGGCACTTTTGACATCCATTTGATATACTTTGAACTTTTTATAGACAACATAAGCAAGAAATATCCTGATTGCTTCTAGCCTTGCAACAGGAGCAAAGGTCTGATCATAGTCAATTTATTCCTCTTGCCTATAGCCTTGAGCTACTAGCCTTGCTTTGTTCCTTATGATAGATCCTTGGGCATCAAGTTTATTTCTGAATACCCACTTAGTTCTAATGACTAGGGAGTCTTTGGGTCTTGGAACTAAGTCCCAAACTCTGTATCTCTCAAATTAATTAAGCTCCTCTTGCATTACAATAATCCAGTGTGGATCTTGCTCAGTATCTTTAATGGATTGGGGCTCAATTTGAGAAAAGAAGTAGGCATGCATCAAGTCTTGGTTGAGTTGATGCCTTGTCTGCACACCAGCTGATATGTCTCCAATCTCTTGAGATGTAGGGTGATCTCTAAGTGTGACAAGTTCAGTTGGTGGAGTTGGTTCAGCAACATCTTGGGGAAATAATTCCACTTGTGGAATTGTATTGGCTGTTGGAGGAAGTTCAGCAACTTCCAAATTTTCTTCTTCACTTTCTTCATCAACTTATGAGGAGGAGTGAGATGTAACCTTATGAGTAAGGTTAAGATCATCCAATTTTTCACAAAGTTGTGGCACCTGCAAAGAGTTACTGGTAGAAGCTACCTTCTCCTTGTAAAACATATTAGCTTCATCAAAAGAAATATGAACTGACTCTTCCATTTTCAAGGTTGATTTATTAAATACCCTATATGCCTTGCTGACTTGTAAATATCCTTGAAAAATTCCCATTGCATCTTTGGCTTCAACTTTCTAAGATGTTTCTTGTTATTGTTGTGAATATAACAAATGCAACCAAATACTCTAAAATAATCTATTTTAGGTTTCTTCCCTTTGAGCAATTCATAGGGAGTCTTGCCCTTAAGTTTGTGTATCAAACTTCTGTTCAAGACATAATTTGTTATGCTCATAGCCTCTGCCTAATAGGATAGTAGCATGAAAGCATCAACAAGTAATGTACCTGCAGCTTCAATGAGTGTTATGTTCTTCCTTTCAACTACCCCATTTTGTTGAGGAGTTCTAGGAGCAGAGAAATAATGCTTGAAACCTTCCATCTCACAGAATCTTTGCATGGGAAGAGATTCAAACTCATTACAATGATCAATTCTAATCAAAACAACTGGAGTAAAATACTCAATCCTTATGCCTTTAAGAAAGTATGTAAGAACCTTGAAGTTATCAGACTTGTGTCTCAAGAAGAAAACCCAAGTGAACCTTGAGAAGTCATCTATAATAACTAAAGTATAGAACTTCCCTCCTAAGCTCTATACAGCAATGGGTCCAAAAAGATCCATATGAAGAAAATATAGAATACTATGTGAATCACTCTTATTAACTGATTTAAAACAATTTTCAGTTTGCTTGTCTACTTGACAAGCCCTGCACAAGCTTTCCTTCTTATAGGGGCAAGAAGGTAATCCTCTAACAAGGTTGCCTTTGGATAACTTAGCAATATTTCTAAGGTTTAATGACCTAGTCTTTTATGCCAAAGAGTATTATTATTATTGACCTGATTAAAAAGGCAAATTTCTGAGCTAGCAGAATTAAAGTTAACTAAATAAATGTTACCTTGTCTAAATCTTGTTAAAATAATTTTGTTGTTTAAAGAAATTGTACATTGAGATTCAGCAAAGCATACCTGATAACCTTCATCATATAATTGACTTATGGTTATCAGGTTATGTTTCATACCACTCATATAGGCTACCTTGCTGAATGTAACAACTCCAATACTGAAATCTACATATCCTTCTATCTGACCAAAGCTTGAATCACCAAAGATTACCTTTGGACCTAGCTTGTACTTATAGTTAGTTAGCTTGTCCTTGCCTCTTATCATGTGATTTGAGCACCCACTATCCAAATACCACTTATCCTGTGTGGTAGGATAGTTCTTCACCTACAAGTAAACAGTTCATATATTCTGGACCTAAGTAACCTTGGGTCCTTGTTTCTTTTAATAAATGAAACTAGAAATAAAAGAGCATTCAGGTTGGCATTTATAACCTAAGGGGTGAAATTTTCTAGGTGGAATTACCCAATATGAAAATGGATTAATAGATTTTTGTTTCTAGTTATTATTAAGATTTTTGTTGCAGTTATAGTTTTGGTAAAACTGATCTGGGTTTGACGATTTATATTTAGATCATCGTTCTGCGTTCGACGACCAATACTGATCTCGTCAATCTCGGTTCACAGAATAATAATGGCTATTATCTGTGTTCCACGATCATCGATCTCTGCTCGATAATGTTTGATGATATCGTTGATCTCCATTTCCTGAGTAATTAAACCCAAACTCTGGTTTCAGAGATCGTCGATCAACATTAGAAGAATAGTACTGCGATCGTCAATCTTGGTTCGATGATTTCTGTTTAGACTAATTTTTCTGAGCATGTTTCTTTTTTCTTTTCTTGTTCAATTTGTTCTAATACCTTATTAACTTTCTCTACCTGCTTTGTATTCTTTTTACCTTTATCTGAAATAAAATTTACAGGTTGAGATAATATATTTTTCTTGATTATTGGTGGTTCACTAGATGATGCACCTAAACCTAGTTTACTCTTTTTTAACCTAGCATTTAGGGTACTAGTGATTTTAACCATTTGTAGGCTTCTTCCATTTAGGGTTTCTTCAAGTTGTTCAGCTTTGCTTAGTTCAGTTTTCAGAAAAATGATTTGATTGCTATACTCAATTAATTCATCAATCAGTTTTAAATTTTCCGAGATTAAGTTTTCATATTCAGGATGTCTATCTCTAAGAAGTTTGATTTCCATCTCAGATTTTATAAGATCATTACACAGTGATTTGAATTCTATTTTAAAATCTTCTGAATAAAAATCAAAGGATGATATTACCTGATCATAGTCTGAGTCTTCTCCTGAATCTTCTGCTTCTGATTCGGGGCTTGAAGCATTGATGGCCATTAGACCTAATTCTCTATCCTTGGTTTCTTCTTCATCCTCACTAGAGCTAGAGGAAGAAGATTTTTCTTTTGTCTCACTCCAGGTGTAAGCTACAAAGCCCTTTTCTTTCCTCTTGTGCTTGCTATAGGATGGCTTGCTGAAGTGTTTCTTGGATTCCTTTTCCTTTTTCATTTCTTTGTGTTGTTTCTCTGGACACTCTGGTAGAATGTGTCCAGGCTTCCTACAACCAAAGCATATAATTTCTTTAGTTGGAGTTTTATCATACCTTGGCTTGTCTTAATTTCTGGATGACTTCCTCCTGAAGTCTTTTCTACCCATTTTGAAGAATATTTTCGCAAACAGACTCATCAGCTCTTCATTTGAGGGTGTTGCTTCTGATTCTTCAAAGGCTTTGAAGGCTATTCTTTGTTCCTTCCTAGCTAGTGTAGGAGTTTTCTATTCATCTAACTCTCTTGTCTTTAGGAGCTGCTCATAGGACTTGAGAATTCCTAATAAAGATTCAGTGGAAATCTCATTTAGACTCCTGCCTTCTTTGATTGGCCAGATTCTAGAATCCCATGAGCTGGGGAAGCACATGAGAATCTTGTCATTAATCTCAGTTAGTGGGATGTCCTTGTCCAAGGTTTTCAGCTCATTTATAATTATATTGAGTCTATTATACATCTCAGCTACTGGCTCAGTTTCAGCTTTCTTGAAGTTTTCATACTGAGAGATAAGATGAGCTCTCTTATCTTTTCTTTCATCTGCATTTCCAGCAACCATCTAGTTTAAGTAATCCCAGATGGCCTAGGCTGAAGTGCATTCAGCAACCTTCTGAAAGATTTCATCTGACATGGTTTAGGCCAGAATGTTCGTGGCCTTTACATCAGCCACTTTACCTTTTTCTATGCATCATTATTGTCTGGAGGAGGAACAACATTTAAGATTATTGATGTTATTGAGGTAGTTGCCACTAGAGCTGGTGGACCTATCAAAAAGGAGTTGAAAATATCCTCATCAATAGAATTCATATATAGTTTGATTCTTGCCTTCTAGATAGAAAACTTATTCAAGTTACAGACTGGAGGTCTCGTGCTTGCATTATCTTTATTCTGTGCCATTAAAAAAGAAAGGGATGAGGAGATCTATCAAGGATATTTAGGTTCAGGTGTCAGCCTGTACAACCAAGATAAACCTCCCTCTGATACCAATTGAAAGTAAGGGGATAGATCTAATTTAATCTAGAGGGGGGTGAATAGAGTATTAAAATCTTTTAATTAATTTTTATAGCGGAATTAAGATAAGTGTTACTTATAAGTAAGAGAAAAATAAATCACAAGCAAACACAATACAGTAGAAATTATAGAAAGATGAGCAACCAGACGACTCAAGAAAATTATAGTGGTTCCCGAATCTGGGTATATCCACTCTTTTACCACCCTGGTAGGAATCCACTCAGGTTTTTGATTAGGTGCCCTGCCACCAATCAGGTTTATTCTCAGGTGCCTAGTCACCACAAGATTTAATTCAGGTAGATCTAGAGACCCTTCAAGCTTTTGATCAGGTGCCTAAAAACCAATAGGTTTTTGATCAGGTTCCCTATCACCAATGGGTCACTTTTGAAGAGAGTAATAACCCTGTATAGGAAAGATAAAAGAAAAGTAGATGGAAGTCTTCTCTTTCTCAAAGAAAATGAGAAGACTAAGTGGTTTTTGATGATGTCAAAGCTCCCCCTGAGATATTGAGTAGGTTCAGGAAGATGGAAGCTTTGTCCAGGGTGTAGGTCTTGAGAGGACTGAAATTCTTGCTCTTCAGAATCTGTAGATTTATGTTGATTAACTGTCTCTGTAGATTCCCGAAGATGAAAACTGAAGAAGACTCAAGATAGAGGTTTGTTGTTCTTTTTCTGTTTCTTGAGAGGAATGAAAATTTTGAGAGCTGAGAGAAATCTGCAAGAGAAATTTTTGGGCTGTCGCAGGAATGTTTTCTCTGTGTGTATTTCTATGTATGTATTTCTCTGTATATATATTTCTCTGTGTGTTGATCAGTTTGAATGTCTGTCCCTTTTGTCCTTAAAGAATTGAATAAAGACTATCTCATTTGAATTTCAAATACATTCCCTAAATTACTGCAGAAATCGACGAGAGAAATGACTATAATTTCTGGAATTTAATTGTCTCCCGAACTGTCTTGGCAAATAAGTCAAAATAATAACTCTGTGAATACCATGGATAATGCTACAAAGAGACGGATATATGCCTTGAGAATATAAGTATTAACTACCAGAGATTATTTGACTAAAATAGAATCAATAAAATAGGAATTAAATCTTCAAGACAGCAGCTGAAAATAAGTAGTCGGACACAGAATATGATCGTCGATCTGAGCTGGGAGATCGTCGAGCTGAGTTCAGCTATCTTCTATCTGAGAATACTATGAACAGATATGAAATCGTCGACCTGAGCTCGTAGATCATCGAGCTCATTTCATAGATTAAACTCTGAGATCATGGATTAGAGATCAATGATCGTCGAGCTGAGTTCGACGAAAGTCGAACTGATATGTATTTCATAGATTTCTTCTAAGTCTGAGTTCTTGAGTGAAATCCAATGCTGATCTTGTGAAGTCTGACCTATAGAGACTAACTTAGACCTAGACCTTGACCCTGGCTATACATGTGGGTCAACAACCTAAGAGTGGACCTAGCCCAAATCCAAACAAGGGTTCCAACATTGTGGTTGATTTTGCTGCTTGGGGATGAAGTGTGCATTACAGAAATCATGATTACATGAAGTGTTTTTTGTGTCAACATTGTTTTGTATGTAATTTGGATAAAAATGTGTTGCATAAGCTCTGAAACTGTTGCTAAAGATATGACATGTTAAGATATAACAACAACAGGAATAATTCAGACCCTTTGCCTTCTCATGATCATGGTTTCCATTTAACTAAAAATCTTGCATTTCAGTAGATTCTCATTATTTAATCATGATTTATATTATAACTTTGTGTAGCATTTTAGTTTAATCATAATTTATATTATGATAGGGGAAGGTTTGCTCGAGCATTTTAATAACCTTGAACTAAACAGCCTTGACACGCTCGGGCAAGTGCCCGAACGCGTAAATCACGAAAAATAACCTTGACCTAAACATTAAGTTTCCATCGTGAACAATGGCCTTTTCATTTCCGTCAATCCCCTTTCTCATTAGCTTTCAGCGGCCTCATTTTCATCTTCCAGCTCCAATTTCAATGGCAATGGAGAAGGCGATGTCTGCTTCCAACCCCATTTTTAATGGCAATGGTCCAACGGAGAAGGTGTTTCTTCTCCCACTATTTTTTATTTACTTCCATAATTTTCATTTTCCTTATTTCTCCTCCTGTGGCCAAACAAAGGAAGCAGCCTAATGATTTGTAATCTCATATTTCTTTTGTTGATTAAAGCTTACGATCTGCATCGAGATCATTTTTTAGTGTCGGAAATGGATTCTCAGTGTAGAATTTGTTCTTATAATTTGTCTTTTGCTAAGGAGCTAAAGTATTCTATTAATATTAATGGTAATTAATATATTATTAAGTCAATTAAATTTGAACACAAATAATGCATATGAACAATGATCATAAAATGCATCGGTAAGTATAAGTGATCAAATCTTCATTTCTGTGAGTTCTGATTACGAAAATCTTATCCTTTTGCATATATGGTTTTTCTGGATACATAAATTAGATGTTTAAGTATCTTTTGAGTTATGTTCAGTTTTGCAATTATTCTAACTGTTCCCACTCGACTGTTCTGAAATTCCTCAAATCAGTAAATTCTCAAGCATCATGTGCCTAAATAGATCCCAGGTTCGCAAATAGATTATCACTTAAACTTCCATTTATAGATCCAATCTCAATTCACAACAATTGTTTAGCAATAAGAGTTCGTTGATTTACACCTTGAATATCATGCCTTTTTTGCTTAGCAATAATAATTTGTTTACATATATACTAATTAAGAGCTTAAATTTGCACATATATTTATATCTTGCATTAATGTAACTTATAATACTAAAAAACTATTGTACAATATTTTCAACAATTAATTTTAATTTAGATTGATTGTGCCGGAGCTGAGTAAAAATCCGAGTTCCGTCACTGGCCGTCGCTGTTTCCTCACTACAGCGCTGCCTGAAGCCACGACAGCCTCCCATCTTTCAGCCACTTCGACGGATACCTCCAGAGAAGCTCTAGCAAAGGTTATCCATCTCAGCTAGCGATCAAATGTTCTTCTCCTCCATTGAAGGTTTAGGGTAATGAAGTAGCTTATCTTCTTCTTATCTTCTTCATTGCTCTGTCTCTTCTCCTCAAGCAATCAAATATTGTCGTGACTGTGGATCCAAAATGGAATTTATTATGACTCTTGAAGTGATAGATTTAGAGTATTTGTGTTGTAAATCATTTGATATTGCATCACTAATAAAAGCTAGGAAGAGGATGAAAACCCCCCTAGCTCTTGATTTCTTTCCTTACTGTTGTATAAGGCTACCTTGCGATCAAAGGTATCTTCTTCCTCCTTATTCACTGATTTTTCACTGCACTATTACGAATTTTCATCCTAATTTGTTGTTGATGGCTAACCCCCCAGCTCTTGAATTTTCATCCTAATTTTCATCCTAATTTATTGTAAGCTTGTCTTTTTAATAATAATAGTTTTAGACTTTGATTGCATCTATAGGGGGGATGATGGTTAAGAAGAGGATGAGGATATGCATATTGATGGATCTCCTGAGGAGATAGATGAGGTTGCCCTTGCACGAATAGCAGCCAAGGCTCTCAACCAAGGTCAGGTCGGTACAAATTCCAGCAATGTACACACCATTTCCAATGGCTCTCACCTTAGATGTTGTTCTTGCTTTTATTTCTGGTAACTTGTGTATTATTTAAACTAATATGCCAAAATTATCATCTTGTCGGTCTCTGTGTTTTATAGGTATCACTAGGATTATTTATTATTTATTGTCAATTCAAAAGGCATTGATAAGTAAACCATATACGATCGACGACATCTGCGGGAAACCATATGCTATCGACCTCCTTGCGATTTCAGCGAGTATTTATTTACGATGTTTTGATTTTAGCAAGTACCTAAAAACAGTAAGGACAAAAGTTTTAGTAATGAATATCATTTCAGCTCGACTAATAAATAATTTCAAAAATTACCAACACTTAGGGTTCGTTTGGACAAAAACTCTGCAGGCGTGTTTGGCATGACAACGGTTATTGACCGCCACCAAGAAAAAAATTGTTTTAAAACATAAAAGTAAATGGAGCTCCTCTGGAGAGGTGGGCGTTCACGAACAGCGGTCATAACCATTGTGTTCATGACCGCCACCACTGTGCATGTGCTCGGCTCTCTTGCGGCCTGAGCCCACATACAAAAGGGTGTCACCCATATCCCTAACCCTTTCTGTATATTTATTTAAGACCAACCTAGTTGAATTGTGCTCGATGCATTTGATTGCGAACATCCGTGGGTTGCACAAATTTATGGGTTGCGAATAAGCTTTCAGTGGATTCTGGGCCTCCTCCCAATTGCATTTCTCAATTTGGGAAATTATAGAAATTTGTAAAAGTGCAATGTAGTGCAACAAATAAATTGCACTGCATTGCAAACTACAACAACCTCAGGCCACTACAAGCACAACACTGCATACAATTGATGAGTTAAAATAAGGTAGTGGTTTAAACAGATTGAAACAACCCATAGAAGAGCTCATAAGAAGCCTTATCAGGTTCTTTTCTGTTCAGTCAAATCATGTTATTTTATTCTTTTCAATTTGTCTTCTAAATATTTCATTGCTTTGTAGCAGTTAATAAATATTTGGACATTTAGAGAGTATCTGGAGCTAGATATGAAGCCGAAATGTCAATCTATTGTTGATATTGAAAGGATTGTGGGTTATTTTATTTTCATTTGTTTTTTCAATGGAAATGGTTTTCTTCCTCACCTACACTCAATCAAAATTCATGAGGTAACACAACATCTACGATCTATTATTTCAACATTCATTTTCTCGTTCTTGATGAGAACATAAGATGGTTCTGTTATTGTTTTGTTTATATAATCTAGTAAATAGGTGCATACTGATGAGTCCCTATTTTATACCTTATTTTGGACTCATCTAGGCCTTTTTCCTCAGCTTTGCACTATCTTTAAGCGCCATTAGTACTCCTTTTGGTTAGCTACGGCATTCCACGCCCTGTGCACCTTTTTAGCCCATTTCTGTGCTTGTGTGCATTTACATTCTTGCTATGATTATTATTGTTTGTTGTGGCTGCCACGATCGATGTCCCGTGCAGTTTTCCTGCAGGTTTGGGGATCGTGAGGGCATTCGGGATAGGCATTTCACTATTTTTTGGCAAAGGAGTCAGTGGTCGTGCGTTTTTACCCACGCACGACCATCGACCTCCTGGCGCACGATCACTGATCGTGCGCAGCTCGGACTCATTTGTGAAATCTCTGTCTTGAACCTTCTGCACGATCACTTGCCATACCGCGCACGACCACTGCTCGTGCGCCGCCGATCGTGCGCAGTCATACCCATTTTACAAAGTTCTGTCTGGTTATTTCCGCACGATCATCAGCATTGCCTCGCACGATCACTGATCGTGCGTTGCTGATCGTGCGCGACCATTGATTTTCTAATGCAGGTCTACAGGTTGCTCGCGCATGGGCGCTGACCTTGGTCGCGCACGACCACTAGTCGTGCGCCAGTGGTCGTGCGCCAGTGGTTGTGCGCCCTATTTATTCTGCAAGCTATAAAAAGCCCTGTTCCGCGAATTAGGGCACGGACGTTGTTACGAAACCTCCGCCAATCCGCCGTTTCGCCCTCCAGCAGTTCCATTCACCCCCACCTTCATCCCTACCATCGGAAGGACCTTCTCCGGCGATTCCAAAGCATTCTGCATCCTCCGGTGATCCTCCCGGCCATTGAAGCATTCTTCTCCGAGCTTTCCACCAAGGAAGAAGACGAAGCATACCTAGAGAACGGAATTGCAGGCCTTCGAGGTGACAGCTCGGTGGTACCGGAAGCCCTCCTCGGACTGCGCTTGGAAGCGGATTGACAACCCGCACCTCCGGCCAACAACCGCGGTGGATCTTCAATCTCGTGGTTTTGTATTTTCTATCTTCTCTTGTTGCATGGAATGTTTATGCATGTAATGACCATCAATTTCTAGTGTTAATTTGATCGTTTTTGTTTCATCTTGCTTATGAGAATTATTCTTTGATGCGCCTCGCTCCATCTCGCTCCACTCCACATGTTCGTTTCACTCATTTTCACTCCGCACTAATCACCTCACTCGCTAGACTTCCGTCCACTCACCAATCGAAGTACGGCATCGCGGCCGCTACATCCATCTTGCCTTGAGAAGCGGTGATTGTGACCCGCATAGTTTACGTTAGTGTAATCGGTCGTAAGACCACCAACCAAAGCCCCTTCTTTTTCTGTTTATTTCAATTGACTCTCATAACAATAGTTTTAGAGTCTAAATCGTTCGACGCTAATTGCATTCCTCAAGAGACCGACATCTGGGGATTCATTCCCGACTTTATTACTTGTGCGACCGGTATGCTTGCCGTATTTTACGCGCATCAAGTTTTTGGCGTCGTTGCCGGGGAATGCAACTGTTGAACGATTATGATTTCTGGAAGTATTGGTATAAGAGTTAGTGCTTTTTGATTTTTGTTTCTTTGTTTTGTTGCTTCAGTGGATGCAGGGACGTGCTGCAAGAGATCTCGTTACTTACGATCCTGAGATCGAGCAAACTCTTCGTGCGCAAAGGCGTGCCGCTGCTATCAATCCAATCACAATGGGAGATCAGTTGAACAATGACAACGGAGTTCGTGTTGGAGGGAACCTCCATGATAACCGGAATGGGGATGAGAATGAGGTGAATCTGCCGCATGTCCGAACCATGAGAGACTACACCACTCCCACTATAGGGAGCATTTACCCTGGGTTCGGACTGGCGATCGCAAACCAGCAGTTCGAGATCAAACCAGCAATTCTTAACATCATCCGGAACAACGCACAGTTCTCCGGAATGGCCACGGAGGATGCCCATCTTCACTTGGCAGACTTTTCAGAAATCTACGCTACTTTCTATTATGCTGGGATTCCTGATGATACGGTCAAGCTCCGTCTCTTCCCCTTCTCTCTACGTGACAAAGCCAAGTCATGGCTTCATGCCATTCCTCCTGGAACTGCCACAACCAGAGAGGCTCTTACCACAAAGTTTCTAGCCAAATTCCATCCGGTCGACCGTATCGTGAGCTTGAGACGTGCCATCATTAATTTCAGGCAAAATGACCAAGAGAGCTTAGCGAAAGTTTGGGAGCACTTCAATGAGTTGCTGCGTAAGTGCCCCAACCACGGATTCCAAACGTGGAATCTCGTGGAAAGCTTCTACTTCTCCATCGAACCTCAACACCGCGCCATGATTGATGCTGCCTCTGGTGGAATAATTATGAACCTTGCTCCTGAGGATGCTTTGAGAGTTTTGCAGGACACCGCCACGCACAGCGCCTTTTGGACCGCAGGAAGGAATATCCCCCGTGAGATAAGTGGAGTCTTTGCTGTGGAAGCATCAAGGCCCGCTGCTGCTGCTCCGGTGTTGTCCATTTCGTGTCAAGGATGCAGAGGAACCGATCATCATAGCTTTGAGTGCCCTGGAGCGGAGGTTACGTATGACCCCGCCTTTTCCAATGAAACTGTTAATTTTATCGCGAATCAAAACAGGGGCGCGCCTTATGGAAATGCGTATAATCCGGGTGTGAGAAATCACCCGAACTTCTCGTGGAATCAAAACGCACCGGGCCAACGATGGCAACCGGGGCAGCATCAAAATGATGCCTCCGCCTCCGGAAGCCAACCGCGGCCGCCTCACCCAAATTACCCCCAAGGGCCCCCCGCCGTAAAAACCAATTCATTGGCTGAAATGTTTGAAAATTTTGTTGAAGTTTCCCAGACGAACATGACAAACCAAGCCGCTTCAATGCGTAAACTTGAGGCACAGTTGGGCCAATTGGCTCAAATGGTCTCCGAGCGCACTCATGGTACTCTCCCAAGCAACACCGAAAAAAATCCCCACGAACAAGGGAAAAGCCTTGGGGAGGAAAGGCTGGGGAATAACAACGAGGTCGTGATTAGCTGTATGATCAACAATGTTGAAACCACTACTTTATGTGATTCCGGAGCATCTAGCAACATCCTCACTCTGCAGGATGTCACGAAGATGCAATTGCAAATAAACACCGAATACCGGAAATCACTTATTTTAGCTAATGGAAATGTGGTTGATACTGAAGGTGGTGTGAGGGAAGTTGAGATCGAGGTTAACGACAAACATTTTACCACTAATTTTCAGGTCATGGGACCAAAATAAAATGACTCCATTCTGATACTTGGTGTCCCATTCCTGACGGCCAGTGGCGCATCCCTGGATTTTTCCAAAGGATGCGTCACCTGGCCGGCCGATGATTTCGCCCTCGATGATACTTCCGTACACCCCTCTCTTGTTCAAAACGACGTTTTTCTGAGTAGTGTAGATTTCAAGAAAGATTCTGGAATCCAAGCTTTGAAGACAACCCTTACGGATGAGAAAACAAAGGGAGGATTGACCGAGACGACTGATGAGAAGAATGACTTATTGACCACGAAGATGTTCGAGTGCACCAAAGACACGGCGACCGTGCCATTTCCCACCGATGTTATTGTTGAGCATGACATTCCTAGTTCCATGCGGGAGAAATCCCTAGACATTTATTCTTGTAATAATATTCATGACTGTGCTAAGCGTTCTGTCGCTTGGGCTGATCCGATCGCCGTCGCGGTGCCGGAAATGACGCCATCGATCATAAAATCTGGGAAAACTGTGGAATCCACTCCTTGGAAGTCTCCATCGGTTGAGAAGCTGAAGGAGGCCAAGCGCTTGCGCGATAAGCGTTATTCTTCCTTCCGGCGCGAAGACACGCACCATCTGAGCAAGGGGAAATCCCCTTCTCAAGATGCTATGAAAAATTCTGCTTCTCCTTCGCTCTCCACCGGAAAGACTTACCACAAATCGGCATATAGCTGATTGCTTCTTTGCCGCTCTGCCTCGCTTTTCCTGCTTATTTTCCTAGTTGCTTTGGGACCTTATTTCGCTCTCTATTTCGTAGCTTTTATTTTGCTGCAAAAACATTATATACAACTGCTAATACAGGTATTTGGTCCACCTTAAGGACGGTAAACAAAATGGCTATTCGGGAGACAACCCAAGCTTGGAACTTTTGGTCCCCTCATTTATGCTTTTTATTTTATGTTTTCTATTTTTTGTATTTTCTGTTGTTCGGCCTAATTCGCAGGTTCAGCTTATCTTTTGTGCGAAGCAGCAACTCCCGCGAATCATCACGCAATCTTCTGGCATGCTCCCCTCTTTGGAGCATAGGTACTCTCTCTCGCTTCAGATTTCATTCCTTGGTTGAATGTTTATTTTCTTGCTTATGTTTTCATTCAAGTCTGGGGGGAAGAGCCGCTTGTGCACTCCACGAGCACATTTAATTTCGCATGCCAGTAGTTTTCCTTTTTGCTTCATTGTTTTTGACTCCTGCTGCACACACTTTGGCACCCACATGAGCGCGCACTTGACCACGCGTGTGGCTCGAGTTGATGTATTATTTCGTGTAAACTTTAAGATGGTGGTGCCGATGTAGGATTTTGATTTAGAGTAGTTCGAAACTTGTGCAGTGCTCCTAATCGAGTGCTCACATTGTGTAGAAATTGTATAGATTTAGTTTTTCTTTATGCTTGCAATTTATATTTTTTCTGCACTCGTAAATACTGTATGTCCTACTCAAATCTATGAATCCGGAGTAATCACTCGGTAGTGTAGGAATGTGTGTAGGCGTCGCTAGCTTTGTATTGCTCGAGTCGGGAGGACGGATCACTTTTCTCGGTGACTAAGAACTTGCCCCAGGCTACTTTCGAAGCATTGGTGCACGGTTAGTCGAGCGTGAGCGTGACGTAGGCCATCACTTTGGCCCGATTGAGCCTTCCACCCATCCTAGCATAGCCCTCGCTAGTCCCGTTGAGCCTACCTTCCTTTTGTTTCAGCTCCACACTCAATTCACCAATGCCTCAAGCCAATCCTAGTTTCACACCCGCGTCGAGCTCTAGTTCCAATCATTTTCTCGTTGGGTTGTTGATGTGGGAAGTGGTTTTGTGAAAATGTGGATTTGCCATCTTGTTATATTTGCTGAAATTCAAGAATTTGAAAAAGAAAAAATTATAAAAGCAAAAATTGTGAAAAAGAAACGAAAAAGAGAAAATAAAAAGTATAAATGAAAATCTGTTTTTGAGAAATCTGTTTTGGGGTAGGCGGTGCACACACCCATGTTGTAAAAACCAGGTCAGGGGGTGTGGTGCACTCGCATTCATTTTGCTAGTGGGAAATCTGTAATTGTGCGAGCTCCGTTGGGTTGTGCGTAGCCTTTGTTTTCATCTTTTTTATCCATACCTACGTCTACACCCAAGCCCCAACTCTTCACCTAAAGTCCTACGGATTTATGCTCGAGTCGAACTAGCATCGTGGAGAAAGTGTGAACGGGCAAGCATATGGTCCCCGACATTGGTGGATTCCTTTGGAGGTGATCACAAGCCCCTCTCTTTGGCAATGCTCCACCATCCGACTTGCCTATTTTCTTCCTACACATGACCGCGCGATTCTCCGGAAATTCAATCTTTGAGTAGTAACAGTATTTATTTACGTTTATCGAAAATTATAAATTGCATAGCATGATTAAAAACTCCTTCTATTATATTTTCTTTGCACTTGTGTTTCTCGATTTCTCGTCCTACTGTATTTTGAAATTACTACGTCAGCTAGCCATTTTTGAGTCCACAAGGTGATTATTTGCTCGGGACGTGCAAATGGTTAAGTCTGGGGGTGTGATGAGTCCCTATTTTATACCTTATTTTGGACTCATCTAGGCCTTTTTCCTCAGCTTTGCACTATCTTTAAGCGCCATTAGTACTCCTTTTGGTTAGCTACGGCATTCCACGCCCTGTGCACCTTTTTAGCCCATTTCTGTGCTTGTGTGCATTTATATTCTTGCTATGATTATTATTGTTTGATGTGGCTGCCACGATCGATGTCCTGTGCAGTTTTCCTATAGGTTTGGGGATCGTGAGGGCATTCGGGATAGGCGTTTCACTATTTTTTGGTAAAGGAGTCAGTGGTCGTGCGTTTTTACCCACGCAAGACCATCGACTTCCTGGCGCACGATCACTGATCGTGCGCAGCTCGGACTCATTTGTGAAATCTCTGTCTTGAACCTTCCGCACGATCACTTGCCATACCGCGCACGACCACTGCTCGTGCGCCGCCGATCGTGCGCAGTCATACCCATTTTACAAAGTTCTGTCTGGCTATTTCCGCACGATCATCAGCATTGCCTCGCACGATCACTGATCGTGCGCTGCTGATCGTGCGCGACCATTGATTTTCTGATGCAGGTCTACAGGTTGCTCGCGCACGGGCGCTGACCTTGGTCGCGCACGACCACTGGTCGTGCGCCAGTGGTCGTGCGCCCTATTTATTCTGCAAGCTATAAAAAGCCCTGTTCCGCGAATTAGGGCACATACGTTGTTACGAAACCTCCGCCAGTCCACCGTTTCGCCCTCCAGCAGTTCCATTCGCCCCCACCTTCATCCCTACCATCGGAAGGACCTTCTCCGGCGATTCCAAAGCATTCTGAATCCTCCGGTGATCCACCCGGCCATTGAAGCATTCTTCTCCGAGCTTTCCACCAAGGAAGAAGACGAAGCATACCTAGAGAATGGAATTACAGGCCCTCGAGGTGACAGCTCGGTGGTACCGGAAGCCCTCCTTGGACTGCGCTTAGAAGCGGATTGACAACCCGCACCTCCGGCCAACAACCGCGGTGGATCTTCAATCTCGTGGTTTTGCATTTTCTATCTTTTCTTGTTGCATGGAATGTTTATGCATGTAATGACCATCAATTTCTAGTGTTAATTTGATCGTTTGTGTTTCATCTTGCTTATGAGAATTATTCTTTGATGCGCCTCGCTCCATCTCGCTCCACTCCACATGTTCGTTTCACTCATTTTCACTCCGCACTAAACACCTAACTCGCTAGACTTTCGTCCACTCACCAATCGAAGTACGGCATCGCGGCCGCTACATCCATCTCGCCTTGAGAAGCGGTGATTGCGACCCGCATAGTTTACGTTAGTGTAATCGGTCGTAAGACCACCAACCAAAGCCCCTTCTTTTTCTGTTTATTTCAATTAACTCTCATAACAATAGTTTTAGAGTCTAAATCGTTCGACGCTAATTGCATTCCTTAAGAGACCGACATCCGGGAATTCATTCCCAACTTTATTACTTGTGCGACCGGTACGCTTGCCGTATTTTACGCGCATCACATACTTTTTTCTTAATTGTTTTAGGGCGGAATAGATTTACTTATTAAAGTTTATAAAAAGATGTTCAAATCTATGGGAGGATATCTTGTCGACATAATCAGGGTAAGTCATTACAATGTCACTTTTTTTTCAGTTGTAGATTGTTCTTATATAATTAGATGTCACTTCTCTATTGGCCGGATCAATGAAAGGAGCACCTCATACATAAATTTCCAGGGCGTCAAAATATTTATATCTGAAATTAGTTCATATGAGGACAGGATTTTTGTGAAAACATCCACACTTAGGAAGGTATAATTTGACTAGAATGAACGTAGAGGAATATGCAAAATTGATACTCTTCTAGAAATTATTCCAGCAATGTATGTTTGTGATGTAAGCTAATATGTAGGTGATGATCATTCCAGGTTTTCTTACAGTCTGATATTGAGGCTGTGACAATTAGAATGGAAGAACAATTCATAAAGTATGGAAAGGGTAGGATAATTTTGGAGGATGCATGATGATGAAGGCAATGGATGGCTCCCGGAGAACCCATTTGAGGTGCGATCCTATTGAGAGCAGAACATCTTGGATAGCAGAGGCCGCATATATCGAATAATGTTGAGGAAAGTTTGTAATTTGTGTGACTAAGAGTAAGCAAATCTGCCAATTTTCTCTCTCTAAGAAATGAATAATGTAATACTTTTGTCTCAAACATTTTTACTCCAGTGAGTCTGAACAAAAATGTCACCGTCATAAAATATATGTTTAACACGGACAAAGTTATGACCACCACTAAGAACATAAAAGTGGATGATGATGATTATGATTGAGTTCCTTATGTGAGGTCATGGGTTCACAAACTATGCTACATAGTCACCTCATTTACGACCGCAACCTTTGTGCCAAAGGGATCCTAATTAGTCTGTGTTTGAAGCTGGGATTGTAACCGCTGTAAAGTGCTCAAGCAAGACCACAGTTCTCTTCTGTGGTATCGATCTGACAATTTTGCATTCCACCGAACTAATGCTTCGCCAATTTGGGCATTATTTACAAGTGAATTGATGTAGAAAGGCTTTTGTTCATTTAAGCTTCCTACAAAAGGATCAATTAATATCTGTGTTTTTTTAAACAAAGGCCTATTGGTTGTTTGCAGGAGGAAAATTTTTTGAGAAAAATGTAAATTTTGTATCTACTTAATTTATGAGAAAATTTAGAGCATGTAAAAAATTATTTTTTTTATACTTTTTTAAAGATTCTGAAGGTATTTATTGAGTTTAAAGTTGTGTTGATCTCTGATAGCATTCACCTTAAGTCCAATAGATGCCTGCGGAAATTTTTGTGGGGCTAGTTAGTTAAATCAAGTTGCTTAATTGGACGGGTCATTATTTGTTTGAGTCGCCACTTGTTTAGGAAAAATGCTGCAAATGGCTATAACAATAATGGTATTTGTGACCTCTAAAGCAACAAACTCACCTTTAGACGCAAATGACTGCAACTATGATGGTATCTACGACAATTTTGCGGCGTTTTGCAAAATAATATGCGACATTTAAAAAAGCTATAGAAACTACTAAAAAATCTTGTCGTATGCACTAAATGTTGTAGTGTGATGCCTCTCCCCCCTTTCCTTCTCCTCCCCCTCTTTTTCTTTCTCTTCCCTCCCCCTCCCCCATTTTTCCCCCTCATACTAAAGTAGAACCCCCCCCCCCCCGATCTCAAAGGCCTCATTCTGCCCCTCCTGCAGCGAACCTCGACCCCCTCCTCCCAATCTTCCTCCATCTTCAACTATGGCGGAACCCTAAATGCCACAATACTGTCATAATATGTAGTATTTGACCAAATATTGTTGGAACTCCAATTATTTCAACAAAATACTGTTAGAACTCTCAGTATTTCAACAAAATACTATCAGAACTCCAAAAATTTCATCAAAATATTGTCAATATATCATTCAATATCGTTTATAATCCAATCCATAAATTAGATGCATTTATATCATAGTATATATAATAGTGGAAAAATGTCAATACGATTACATAATACAACATTGTGCTATTTTGGTAAATTGCAATGCATTTGCTATTAACTTCTTTGGTGAGCTCCTTCTGTCAGAAAAGATTTTTGTCACCGAACACCTGCTACTATTTCCCGATCTTCCTCCACCTTCAATCGTGGTGGAACTCTAGATGCCACAATACTGTCATAATATACAGTATTTGACCAAATACTGTCAGAACTCCAAATAATTCAACAAAATACTATCAGAACTCCTAGTATTTCACCAAAATACTGTTAATATATCGTTCAATATCATTCATAATCCAATCCATTAATTAGATGTATTTATATCATAGCATATATAACAGTGGAAAAATGTAATACGATTACTTAATGCAACATTGTGTTATTTTGGTAAATTGCAATATGTTTGTTATTGACTTCTTTGGCGAGCTCATTCCGTTATAAAAAAAGTTTTGGACATCAAACGTCTTCTACGATTTCAACAAAATATTGTCAAAACTCTAGATGTCACAATACTGTCATAATATACAATATTTTATCAAAGATTGTCAGAACTCTCAGTATTTCAACAAAATGTTGTCCGAACTTCCAGTATTTTGAAAAAAAATTAATATATCGCTCAAAACCGTGCATAATCCAATCCATAAATTAGATGTTTTTATATCGTAATATATATAATAGTGGAAAGAAGATGTTAATACGATTACATAATGAAACATTGTGCAGTTTTAGTAATTTGAAATGTGTTTTTTATGTGTTTATGCGCTACGGGAAGAGGAGGAATGGGTTTGTTGGCAGAGGAAAATAGGGAGGGGTATCGCAGTGGGAGGAGGGATGAGTTTGCCGACGGAGGAAGAACTAGGCGGGGTTTTGCCGCGGGAGTAAGATTAGGGCGGTGTTTCGCCACTGGAGGAGAAGGAAAGCGGGGTTTCGGCGGGATGCTTGGCAGAGAAATAGCCGACGTGCATTCTCCAGTCTATTATTCTGCGCATCAAAAGGACAAGGAGGAATTAGTTCGGCGGGAGGAGGAGGTAGACAGTGGATGGGTTTTGCTGTGGGAGTAGAACTAGAGGAGTTTCTGGGCGTGATGCTGAAAATGTCAAAAACAATTCTAAAGAAACAGGTGGGATCCACTTCCAATAAGACTATTTATTCTCCCACCTAAAAATAGGTGAGAGAGTTTCATAAACTGTTTTTCAAATAATATATAATTTTTGATCTATAAACATTCGTATGCATCGAGTTGGTTCTAAACCCAATCTCCATCTCTAAAATCTTATTTCTGGTTTCATCATTTTTTTAATCTAGAATTTCAATTGGGCGATGTTATTAGGACCGGGCAACAGGCGATCGAAAATGATCGTGTGCGATCACAAAACGGGTTCTTCATGCCCTATAAGTTTATACTTTATAGTTTCCTCACATTCAATTGGAGCATTTCACCCCGTGTAGATCTCCGGACGGAGCTCGGAGCTAATAAACTCACATTCAATTGGAGCATGTATGTGATTTGATTTATTTTATACAATAATATTTGGGTGTTTATATTAGCAGCACGGTTATCGATATTGGCAACCCATCCAAATCTAAAAAAAGACATTTAAAATAATCTCTAATAGCATCCTTAAATCCTCTCTTTTCCTTTCTCCCGAACCCTGCGCCACTCCATGCGATACCCGGTGAAACCCCGACTCCAGCTTCTGCCCGCCATTTCTCGTCGAACACCATCGGTGAAGTCCTCTGTGCAGTCTGACTTAGTCCTTTGTGTAGTCTGGCATTCTCCTCTATGCAGTCCAACAAAATCTGATGTGTGGTCCGGAGAAATTTGCTTGCCATTTCCCATCCAAACCGCCAACTTCATTTTGCTGGAAGGTATACCTACATATTCAATTCTCCAGATCTTCAACAGCTTCCATTTTTCTAATTTGAAGGTATATTTTCAAACTTTTCATTCACCTCTTTTTGATCTAGGGCATCATTTGGAAGTACCATATATTTTGTTGTAGGGGAGGTCGCTGCATTTCACACCAAAGCTCTATATCTTGGCTCTTACCTGAAGTTCTAGAGTATCAAACATAATATCTTTTCGACATTTTGTTAGAAACCAGGCCGGGGCATCTCAATGAAAATTTCAGTCCTGGACGACTACAGTCGAATGGCGAAGAATATCCCCAACAAAATCTCTCAGGGTATGGTCAAGAAGGGAAAATCCCATGGGTACATTGTTAAGGTCGAGGCTTTATCCCGAAACCTCCTTTATCTAGATCTTGAGAGAAAACATGACACCCAAGTTTCTTGTACAATTAGGTGTCAAGTTTGCTCTTAAGGTCTTGATAAAAGAGGTTCTGGGATCAAGCTACTGCCTCAACAACCTACTTGTGGGATTTTCCCTTTGCGGCCATGCCCCAACAGATTTTGTTGGCAATGTTCTTCATCATTCGACTATAGACGGCCAGGACTGGAATTAGTAATGAGCTGCCCTGACCTGGTTTCTAATAAAGATGACCATCTTTTGTTAGAAACTAGGTCTGGGCAGTCGATTACAAATTTCGGTCCTGGCCGACTGCAGCCGAATGGCGAACAACATCCCCAACCAAATCTCTCGGGGCATGGCCTCCATAGGGAAATCCCAATGTAGGTTTTTGAGGCTCGTGGCTTAATCCGCGGACCTACTTTATCAAGGTTTTAAGAGTGCTCTTGATACCTAAGTGTGATGTAGCTTACTTGGGTATCGGGAGCTCTTTTAAGGCCTTGATAAAGGAGGTTCCAAGATCATGCCATGGGCCTCAACAACTTACCTAGGTATTTCCTCATCGCGGTCATGCCCCAAGAGATTTGGTTGGGTATGTTATTAGCCATTCGAATATAGTCGTCCAAAACCAAAATTCACAATGGGCTGCCCGAACCTAGTTTATAACAAAAGACGGTCATCTTTTGTTAAAAACTAGGCTGAGGTAGCCCATTGTAAATTCTGGTCCTAGCCGACTGCAGTCGAATGAAGAACAACATACCAAACCAAATCTCTTGGGGCTTGGTCGTGATGGGGAAATCCCTGGGTAGGTTGTTGAGGCCCGTTGCTTTATCCTAAGACCTCTTTTATCAAGGCCTTGAGAGAGCTCCTGATATCCAAGTGAGTTGCAACACACTTGGGTATCAGGATCTCTCTCAAGGTCGTGATATAGGGGGTCCCGGGATTAGGCCACAAGTCTCAACAACCTACCAATGGATTTCCCCATAGTTGCCATGCCCCGGGAGATTTGGTTGGTGATGTTGTTCGTCATTCGATTGCAGTCGGTTAGGACCATAATTCACAATGGGCTTCCCCGACTTGGTTTCTAACAAAAGATGATCATCTTTGTTAGAACAAGGCCATGGCAGCTTATTGTGAATTCCGGTCCTAGACAACCTCAGTCAAATGGCTAAGAATACCCCTAGCAAAATCTCTTGGGGCATGGTCGCGAAGGGAAAATCCACAGGTATGTTATTGATGCCCATGGCTTGATCCCAGGACATCCTTTATCAAGGTCCTGAGAGAGCTCCTGATACCCAAGTGTGTTGCAGCACACTAGGGTGTCAAGTTTGCTCTCAAGGCCTTGATAAAGGAGGTTCCGGGATCAAGCCGCGATCTCAACAACCTACCAGTGGGATTTTCCCTTCGTGACCATGCCCTAGGAGATTTGGTTGGGTATGTTCTTCGTCAATCGACTGTAGTTGGCCAGGATCGAAATTCACAATAAGTTGCCTTGACCTGGTTTTTTAACAATCATAATTATCAAAAAAATGTCAATTACAACAACCACTGTATATCTGTGAATGATTCCATCGAGATGTGGTCTTAGTGGGTTTATAAACCGTTGCACAATCAACCAATGGAGGTATATCCTCACCTCACATTCAAACATCATTTCCATCCTTCACATTCATACATATGAACTCGAAAGGTTGCAGAAGTCGATTACAGAGTTGCTTTGACAGACTGTTTGAATGAAGCCAGAAATCATTGTTACTTCCATATGAACTCGATGTTATGTCGTGTAATTTTCTGAACAAAGATCATTTTGAGGATTTATTAGAGTTTAATTCCAAAAAGGTTATCATTGATTAATTATCTTCTTGGAGTCATTAGATTCTCAGTTATATATATACAAATATACTTGAGGACATCCACAAATATATACATACATAATAATCAATCATAGGAACAATAAAAATACGATCATAATAGATAGATCAGAATGTTGCTTTTGATCGATTGAATTTGACAGATAAAGATAGTAGGATTATCATCTGCATTTGAAAATCTTCCTTATATCAGTCATTAAAAATCATATTCCTGAATCTACAAAAGAGAAATAGTTCTTCTTCTTCTCAAGAGCTTGTTGTAACAGATCCAGAGAAGATTAAAAGATCATCTGGAATCATGATTTATAATCATTGTGATCTTTATATATAAGGATTCATCAAAAGTTTCAGAGATCATTTCAATAAGGCCTCAAAAATCTACTGAGAGGACACAACAAGAAGATTACATCTATATCTACATCAAATCTTCTTCCATTTTCACATTCTAAATCTTATTCACTTTGAGAAAAGATTTTTTTAGAATCCCTCTTAAAAAAATTCAGTGATTTGTTCTAAGAATCTCTTTATCAAAAGACTCAGACATTGTATTGCTTCAAGATCTCTTAATCAAAAGATTCAGCGATTGATTCTAAGAGTATCCTTATCAAAAGACTCAGTAACTATTGATAGTGAATCCCTACCAAGGGTGTAGAAGAGTGGATGTGCCCATATTTTAGAGAACCGCTATAAATTTATGTGCATCTTGTGTTTTACATTTTTTGTGATTGTTCATTTATTATTCCGTGATCTTAATCATCTGAATATCATTCTGGTTATTAACTTGTGAATGTGCAAATTCTGTGAAGTGTAATAGTTAAATTCTAAAATTGATTTTATTCTCTATTGACACCCCCTCTAGAGAAAACTCTGAGGAATAATATAAATTTCTCACCTTTTTAATTGGTAGCAGAGATAGGTTAATCAAGAATTGCTTAATCTAGAATAGATTGATCAAGAAAAGGTTAACTCCTTGTTATAAAGATCAAAACAGTTATAAATATATATATATATATATATATATATATATATATATATATATATATATATATATAATTTTAATTTCAAAAGAAAAATGTCTTCTAATACATTCAAAGGATTTGCATCAATAAGGCCTCCCATGTGTAATCTTGAAAAGGTTACACTCTAGAAAACCAGAATTAGATTATACATATATTCTAATAATAAAGGTATTTTTGGGTCAATTTTTATAGGACCACCAATGCCTTTTAAAAGGGATGTTGAAGGAAATATCGCAATAAAATTAGTACAAAAATGTCAATGGAATGATGAAGATAAGAGAATAAAAGATTAGGATGCTAAAGCAATGAACATATTAGTATCAACTATGTCAGATGATGTATTTCAAAAGATTACAGAATGTCAATCAACAAAAGAGATATGATAATCACTATCAAGAATTATAGATGAAAGTTATGATGAAAGAAAGGATTGAAGATCAATCTTTGAAAGTCTTGTTTTCAAGGTCTGCTAAACACTTAGAGGGGGGTGAATAGGTTTTAGGTCTCTTTTTGATTTATTTAGACCTTAATGGAATTTATTGTGCTTAGTTATTAGGTTAGTTTGGCTTTCAAGATCAATCACAGATGACAAAGTTGGTTTATAGTGGTTGTCCAATCTTAGGCACGTCCATTATCCATCCCACCTCTCTAACTATATATTATAGGAGGCACAACACCAACACTTAGCTCCTAGGAGCTTACAACACAAATCCCGTAGGACCTCTCAGTCTTCTTCAAGGCCTACCACTCGGGCATTAAGCCATACCTCAGATCTAAAGGATTCTACAACTCAAGCCTAAGCAATACGCTCAGATCCAAAATGGATTTTACACTCAGATCAACAAATGATTATACCTCAGCCTTTTTAACACAGGCCTATAACTTAGATTCACACATGAATTTTACCTCTCGGCCTTTATAGATCAGGACTACACTCAGATCCTAAAGGATCCAACAGAATAAATAATAGATGTGTTGATTTTGATACTAGAGGATTTATCTGTGTCTTCCTTTTCTGGATAGAGATTATCTCAGCCCAAGCTTCTTCTCAGCAATAATAAAAACTTATTTTTAGTACTAGACGGCTTGTGCTGGAAGTTACTCAGAATCACTATTCTGATCTTTCAGATGAAGATAACTAATTTGCATGATCACTCAGCCAACTTGCCTGTAGATATTTGAGAACTCTGCTCCTCTGCCTTTTTCAGAATATGATTCTGAACTAGTTATCGCAGATGAAAATCACTTCAACTATCTCGATTCGCTTTCAGGTTCATTGATCTAAACTTCTTCTTCAGGCTCAGCAAGAAGGCAAGGAAGAAGACAATGTTCAGCCGCAAGAATACATAAACAGAATACCCTAATTACTGTCATCGACTAAGCCAATCTTCCCCTTTTATTGTACACTGATCAATGGCTCTTTTCAATGTAGGCCCAACCTTAATTACTGGAATATCACCTTACTTTTACTCAAGAAGACAACCAGCTGGCCATCGACGCAATTGATGTTATTCTGCAGCTTTCCGCAACTATTTTGAACTGCATTGACTTTGTTGACTTTTGCTGACGTCACCCCTTTGTGGACTTAGCCAAATTCTCAGAATCCACTCAGGAGTTGAGTGGCATTGAGTGAATGGCCTTCACTAACAATTTGGTACTTAGTCATTTTACAGCTTCCTTGGCATTGAGTGACATTGAGTGAATGATCTTCACTCAATGCTTTTAGACATAGCTTAGATTTCTGCTCTTTCTGCATCCTAGGTGTTAAGAGCGTTGAGTGTAGCTTCATCACTCAACGCTTTTTGCCTTAGATTATTTTCTGCTTCTTCAGCAAACTTGGCATTGAGAGCATTGAGTGTAGCTTCATCACTCAACGCTTTTTGCCTTAGATTATTTTCTACTTCTTCAACAACCTTGGCATTGAGAGTGTTGAGTGTAGCTTCATCACTCAACGCTTTTTGCCTTTGAGTATTTTCTGCTTATTCAGCAACCTTGGCGTTGAGAGCGTTGAGTGTAGCTTCATCACTCAACGCTTTTGTACTTGGCCGCAACTGCTCCACTACATGGCGTTGAGAGCGCTGAGTGTAGCTTCATCACTCAATGCTTTTGTACTTAGCCATTTTTCTATTTCACTATTTCCCCTTGGCTTTGACTGTAAGAGCTTGACTCAAAGCTTTCTGTTATCTAGCATTGAGTGAACCGGCATCACTAAACGCCTGTGGACTTAGACAAATTTTCTAGTCTATCTTCTATGGCGTTGACAAAATCAGTATGGCGTTGAGTGAACTAGCTTCACTCAATGCTTCTAGACTTAGCTTATTTTTCTTTGATAGTAACTTTGCGGCTTTGACTTAGGCAGCAATACTCGACAAATTATGCCCCATGGCATTAAGAGAGTTAACATAACTCAACGCCTGTGGACTTAGCTATTTTTCATTCTTCCACTACTTAGGATTTGACAAACATGGCTTTATTCAACGCTTTTTTGTGTTATGGCATTGAATGTACTACCTTCACTCAACGTATGCAGACTTAGCTGCATTTCTTTATCAGGCTTTCTTCCTTAAGCCATTTGGCTTTGAGTGAGCTTACTCCACTCAACACTAGTGGACTTAGGCAATTTCTTGCCTATCCAGCTAACTCCTTTGTGTCCACCTATCCTATCATTATGAGAAGGACTAACCTGCATGCATTAACTTGCAACCATATCAAATACAACTTGGTGTATATCATTAACTTGTTTGACTTCTAACAATTCATGGACATTGGGATCAATGGACCCAGCAATCTCCCCCTATTTGAAGAAGTCAAAACATCACTTTAATTTCTTAGTTAATGATATACACGCCACATTTGCAGTAATAAAACACTATAACAAGACAGTTACAGGAAGGTTACCTACTCCCCCTATTTAGAAGCATCCTTGCTCCCCTTTTCTTACTGCCATAGTTGAGCTTGATCAATCCTTTTGGCCTTGATACCACTTGCCTCTATACTACTTGATCCATAACTTGATCAACCCCTTTCTCTCCCCCTTTTTGACTTCTATAGAAGAGTCAAGGAGGTCTGGCTTCCTTTGATCTTCTTCTCCCCCTAGTTGTGTGCATGAGGTCAACAAATACAACTGCTAGCTTCCTCTCTTCATAAGACTGAACCTGCTTCTGTAGTTGTTTTAATTGCTCTCCCTCAATAGGAGCATCTTCTACCACATCTTCCTGATAGACACTTTGGTCTCCACAATCTTTATACCACTAAAGATCTTCTCAGCCTATAAGAAAAAGAACAAACCTGTAACAAAAAATACTATAGGGAGTAACTGAAGCTAAACTAAGTTCAACATACCCAATTCAAATTTGAAGGTATTGAACTTTGCTTCATCTAGTGGCTTAGTGAATATGTCAACCACTTGTTTGTTAGTAGGGACAAACTTGAGGCTGATGTCTTCCTTTTCAACATATTCCCTAATGAAGTAATACCTAATTTCTATATGCTTAGTCCTGCCGTGTTAGACAGGATTCCTACCAATAGAAATGACACTAGTAAAATCATAATAAAGAGGATTTCTACTTATCTCAATGTTATAATCCTAAAGCTGATGCTGAATCCACAACAACTGAGCATAGCAGCTTCCTGTTGAAATGTTCTTTGACTCTGCAGTTGAGATTGCCACACTCGTTTGCTTGTTACTGCTCCATGACACAAGTCTTCCACCTAAGAGTTGATAGGTACCTGAAGTACTTTTCCTGTCTTCTTTGTATTCGACAAAATCTGCATCTAAAAAGCTTGTTAGATCAAAATATTTATTCCTAGACTGCAATAGACCAAGATCTAGTATACCTTTAAGATACCTCAAAATTCTCTTTGCAGTAGAGTAATAAGATTCTATAGGGCATGCCTGATACCTAGCACAGACACATATAGCATACATGATGTCAGGCCTACTAGCAGTTAAGTATAGAAGGGAGCCAATTATCCCTCTATACAAAAACTCATCAACCAGTTTCCCTGCTTCAAATTTTCCTATAGGCACACTTGACCCCATTAGAGTTCTCATGGTGGAGGCATTCTCCATGCCATATTTTTAATCAACTCCCTGGTAAACTTGGACTGGGATATGGACAAGCCATCATCAGTTTATCTTACTTGGAGTCTCAAGAAGAACTTGGGCTCACCCATACTGCTCATCTCAAACTTATCTTGCATAAGTTTAGCAAAATTTCTGAAAAGGTTATCATCAGTAGACCCAAAAATTATGTCATCTACATAAAGTTGTACTAGGATGATCTTGCCCTTAGATTCCCTTAGGAATTTGTTCTCAATACGGAAATTAGACAAAGTCTCATACCAAGCACTAAGAGCTTGCTTCAACCCATATAGAGCATTCCTAAGCCTATAAAAAAATTAAGAGAGTTAGGGTCAACAAAACCTGATTGTTGATCCACATGTACTTCCTCTTTTAAGTCCCCATTCAGGAAGGTTGACTTCACATTCATCTGGTAGACTTTCAATCCTTGATAGAAAACAAATGCAAAGAATAGTCTTATTGCTTCCAATCTGGCTACTAGGGAAACTGGTCAAAATCTATCCATTCTTCTTGTCTGTATCCTTTAGCCACTAGGCTAGCCTTATTCTTGACAATAATGCGATTCTCATCCAACTTGTTCCTGTAGATCCACTTGGTCCCTATGATATTTTGTCCTTGTAGTCTGGGAACCAACTTTCAGACCTTACACCTCTTAAATTTGTCCAGTTCTTCTTGCATTGCTCCAATCCAGAACTGGTCTTTGATTACCTCTTCAAACTTCTTAGGCTCTTATTGAGACAAAAAACTTTAGTAGAGAGCTGTGTTGATACTCTTGCTTCTGGTCTGGACTCCATGGCTTACATCACTAATGATATGGTGGGCTGTATGGTCCCTCAGATGCCTAACAGCTGGAGTCAATCTAGCTTCAGCATTCTTATCTTCATTGTCTTCATCTGGCTGGTCTTCAACCACTTCAAGTATGCCTTGTACTTCTCTAAGGATGATTAGTCCATCGGCTTTATCTTGGACTGTGGGAGTAGCTTTCTTAATGGTTTGCTTGTCCATCATCAGCTCTATACTTGCAATACTATAAGAGGATCTAGGCAGCTCATTGTTAATCATGTTGGATTCATCAAAGATAATATGCAATGGATCATCTACAACTTGACTTGTCAATTGTAGATTCTATATGCCTTACTGTGAATATTGTACTCAACAAAGATCCCTTCATGGTACTTTGCAGCAAACTTAGTTATATGGAATTTTCCATTGTTAAGAACATAGCACTTGCTACCAAAGATCCTGAAATAGCTCTGGTTTGGTTTTTTTCCCTTTAAGATCTCATAGGGAGTTTTCTTTGTGGCTATTGGTGATAGAGTACCTATTAAGGACATAACATACATTGTTAACTGTCTTAGCCTAGAAGTATTCTGGGAGAGATTAGTCACATAACAAGTTTCCTCCTACCTCAAAGAGAGTCCTATTTTTCCTCTCAACAATCCCATTTTATTGGGGTGTTCTAGGAGAGGAGAATTCTTGATGAATCTCTTGCTCTTCACAGATCCTTTTCATGCACTCAGACTAATATTTAGTCTCATGGTCACTTCTAATTTTGACCACAGTACTATTAAATTCCTTCTGAATTTACTTGACAAATGTTTGGAAGACATCAGGGGTTTCAGATTTCTTCCTTAGAAAGAACACTAAGGCAAATCTGGAAAAGTCATCAACAACCACAAGGGAGTAGACTTTCCCACCTAAACTTTGAAATGATATAGAACCAATCAAATCCAAATGTAGTAGGTATAAGCACCTCACTGAGTCATTGGTGTCAATGCTCTTGAAGGAGGTCTTAGTTTGTTTGCCCTTTTGGCATACAGAGCAGATACCCCCCTTAGTGCATTTTAACTTAGGACCATTTCTAACTAGCCCCTACTGAAGAGCTTTCCTATGGTTCTATAATTTAGATGGGCAAGCCTCTTGTGCCACTGGACATAGGAAGAGGCTTTCTCATCTACAACTAGGCATATAGAGGAGTCCTTACTCAAACATAGGAAATCTAAACAATAGACATTTCCACTCCTAGTGCCTGTTAAGATGACCTCTTGGTCACTTAACCTCCTAATCTGTCACTCATCCTTGTAAAATACTATATCATAGCCAAGATCATAGAGTTGACTAATTCTTATCAGGTTATGTTGCAACCCTTCCATATAGGATACTTTTGTGATGATGACTATGTATTAGAGATCTTACCATAACCTCTAGTCACTCCTTTTTTTGAGCCACCAATGATAACCTTTGGTCCATTTATTACTGGAGTATATTCCTTCAACATGCTCCTTATTCTAGTCATGTGCCTGGAACATCCACTGTCCAAGTACCATATAGGGGTATGGGCACTTGGACTAACCTACAAGACATAAGTCAGTTAACCTTAGGACACCAATACTTATTAAGTCCTAGGTGCATGTTAGTCTGATAATGCCTACCTACAGCTCTTATGACAGGAAAGCTAACATTTGCTCTCTGCACACTCTGATTGTGCCAGCAATCAATAGTAAAGTGGCCTACCTTTCCACAGCACCAGCACTCATGGATATTGTATCTTATTTTCTAAGTTGTTCTAGTGGTTATGTTGGCAGTATCTCTTGGTATAAAAGGTGCAGCAGCAGTCTTGTTCTTTTGTTTCCCAGCCCCAGTCTAACTAGTGGTGGGTCTGGAAGTAGAAGTGCTTGGGATATCTTGAGCACTACCAGTAGCTTCCTTCTTTTCAAAGAGCACACTCTTGATGGCCCCAGAGATGCCCAAGTCTGGTCTATGGCCAAACTTGTCATTGGTCTTAAGATGGGTTTGAATTTTCTGAGAACAGTCTGCAGCTTTACCCTTGAGTGAAGGAGCTGGTGCACCAAACACAAATGGTCCATAATGGGCCATTTGGATTTCCATATGGGCTGTCTTGAAGTCACTTACACCCTTGCTATATCTACCACCATAGTGTAGAACATCTTTGTTCCCACTAGTGGATTTACCAGTCTCCTAATGACCATAGATACTCTCTTGGTCATACTTGTTAGAAGATAGCAGAACTCTCCTAAAAGGAATAGGAGGCTTGGAGGCTAGTGGATGCATTGGAAATTTGCCCTTCTTTTTGGGATTAGCAACTTTAGTGCTTCCTTTAAAACCCAACCACTTCTTACCCTTTTGGCAGTAGGAGTCTATCAAGGTCAACACTGAACTTGGCTTTGAAAAACTAGCCACTATTTCCTTCCCTTTTGAAGTTTTCCTTTAAGATTCCTAATATGGTCATTCTTAAAGGCTATAGTGCCCATCTGAATAACAATAATGTTTTTCTGCTTGATAACTTCTTTTAGTTTCAGATCTAGCATTATTGCTGACTCTAAAGCATCGCGCTATAGAGATGCAATCTCCTGAGCCTTCTTATTAGCCAAGAGCCTACTTCTCTTTAGTGCCTGTAGAAGTTCATCATAATCAACTATCAATTGATTGATGTCTCCCTTAGATTCTGAGCCATTTTCATCACTTGATCCAGAGGCACCTGAATCTAGACTTGTCTTATAAACTGACCTAGAAGAAGAACTAGATATAGAAAGTACCTTACCTGGACCAGGCTGATCCTGGCTGGGTTATTCATCAATTATAGCCATTAGCCCATGACAGAAGCTGTCTTCTTCTTCTTCTTCATCCATCTCTGTATAACCCTTTGACTGTGATAGAGGGGCCCGGACTTCAATCCTGGTAGCAGGATGATGTTCATCGGCTTCTTCAGCAATAGCAGCCAACACCTCAATGAAGTTTACTTCTTCAACTTCTTCCTAAGCATAGTACATCCCTATATAGGCTTCATCTTCCTCTTCCTCTTCTGACTCCGATGAGGATGAGTCAGTCCAGCTCTTCTTCTTCTTAATAATGAAGGATTTCTCCTTCTTTCCTTTTTGTTGGTGGTCCTTCTTCGCACCAGATTCCTTTCTTTTGACAAGGCAGTTGGTTATTACATGCCCTGGCTTGTTGCATCAATAGTGTTGGAATTGTGCCCTTCAATATTCCTTAGGATTTGAAGAGACATCACCAATCATGTTAAGGGGCATAATATATTTGATGTGTGCTGGAGTTATTGCATGCAGGTTGTCCTTGATTGGATAGGTGAATAGGAGAAGGAAGCTTGAAGTCAGACAATTTGATTAAGGCAAAAACCGCTGAGATCGCTGAGACAGCTGAGAAGAATGTCTCAGCAGAACCGCTGAGATAGCTAAGAAGCTCAAAACAAATAGTTGAGAGAAGTGTTGGTCTCCGCTAAACCGTTGAGACAGAAGACAGTCTCACTTGTAGAGAAGTAACCCCTGAGACAGCTGAGACAGGTGGGAAGAAAACTGCTGAGACAGAAGTGTCTCAGCTGTGAAGAAGAAACCACTGACACATTTGATAAACCGCTGAGATATAAGTTTCTCAACTGTGAAGAATAAACCGCTGAGATAGTTGAGAAGGAACCGCTGAGACAAAGGCAGCAAAAAATTTTTATGTCCAGAAAGTGGAATTCGTCAATCTCAGCTCACAGATCGTCGAGCTCAGGTTAAAGGTTGAAGATTAAGAGTTCATCAACCTGAGCCCGCCTTTTATCGAGCTCAAGTTGAAGGTTGAAGATTCAGAGTTCGTCGAGCTCAGCTCAAAGATCGTCGAGCTCAGGTTGAAGGTTGAAGATTCAGCGTTCGTCAAGCTCAGCTCACAAATCGTCGAGCTCGGGTTAAAGGTTAAAGATTCAGCGTTCGTCGAGCTCAGCTCACAAATCATTGAGCTCAGGTTAAAAGTTGAAGATTCAGAGTTCATCAACCTGAGCCCTCCTTTCGTCGAGCTCAAGTTAAATTTGAAGATTCTAATGTTTGTCGAGCTCAGCACAGAATTCGTCGAAATCAAATCGATGATCGTCGAGTCCAGTCCAAATACTTCATGTCATTACGGGAAAGCTACAGTAACATCGAAAGCTACTATTTGTCTTCTTTTGAGGGAAATGGCGCTCACCATACTTGACTGGGCCCACATTCAGATAATGTCGTTGATTTAAATCAACTAGTATAAAAGAAAGAGAAGAAAAAAAGATTAGGGTTAACAAAACACGAGAACGAAACCGTGAACCAGAATGGAAGCATAAAGCAAAATAGAGGCAGCTGAACTTTGATCTTCATCGACAAGCATGAAAGCAAAAGTACAGCAGGCATGCCGAAAGGATAAGGGAGGAAAATATTTGAAACTTCAGCAAGATTGTTTCCTTGAGAACAAGTTAGTTGATTCATTCAATCAACAAAAGGAGAGAGTTGTGTGAAGGACTGTAAGCCTTCCATAGCAGGTAGCTGTAGAATAAGACTCATCCTTTCTACAGCAAGTGGGCTGGACTGATATCTTCTCAATCCAGCAAGTTGGAATCAGAGGTTTTTCTCTGAGTCAGTGGTTCAATTTTCTTGATTACTTTCGAATAGGATTCAGTCTATCTGAATCTGAGTGTAGGGAACTTTGTTCCTGAGTGGTAGATGACAAATTTATCACTGAGGTAGGTGCCCTGCTGGGGTACTGAGGTAGAATCCAAGTATGGATCTGAGCTGTAGGGCTTAATTTCCTGAGGTAGGAGAGTGCAGCTCTCTGAGGTAAGATCCAAGTGTGGATCTGAGGTAGGGTTGTCCTCCCAGCCTGAGTGTTGGGCCTATTGCCTGAGGTAGGTGACTAGTGAGTCACTGAGCTGTAGGTGACAAGTGTGTCACTGAGTTGTAGGCCTTGGAGTAGGCTGAGCTGTAGGTGCCTGGAAGGGCACTAAGGTAGGTACCTAGAAATATACTAAGTTATAAGAGTGCTACAACACTCTGAGAGTAGGGTTGTGTGCCTGAAGTTATAGGCCTGAGAAGCCTGAGCTGTAGGCCTTAGAAATATGGCTGAGGTAGGTGGTCAGTGGACCACTGAGCTGTAGGAGCACTACAGGGCTCTGAGGTAGGAACCTTTGTGGTTCTGAGTTTGTATTCTGAAAAGAATCTGTGTGTAAGGATGATGGCCTGAGGTGTAAGCTCTGAGGAGCATATTGGTGGAGTCTGTGCCTAGTCCAACAAATCAATTGGATAGGTGGGAGGGAAAGTGGATGTACCCAATTGGGGAACCACTATAAATACTTGTGTGCTTGCTGTGTTGCAAATTTATTTATTGCATTATAGGTAATTAGGACAAGCTCTAGTTCACCAAATTATAAACAACACAAAAAGTCTTAGAGAAATTTAAAAGACCTATTCACCCCCCCCCCCCTCTAGGTTACTAGCTAACCTTGAAGTAATAACTTTCAAGTGGTATCAGAGGGAGGTTGCTCAAAAAGAATTTAATAATCTGAACATACCTCCAAGGTGAGCTAGAAGATATAATCATGGGGTTATGAATGAACTATAAGGAGCCAAGGGCCATAAAACTGCCAATCTATAGGAAGGAAGGATTTGGCATATAGAAGCAAAGGGTCAGACTATTTATGAAAGCATCTGACCCTAGGATCTATGTAACCGTAGTGGAAGGTCCTTTTGTCCCCACAAAGGCTTCCACCATAGATCCAACTATGAGAGTTCCTAAGGCATATACAAAGATGGATAGAGATGAGGTGATTCTGTCCACCATGGACAAAAGGGCACAAAATATCATAGCAAGTGTCATTGATGACTCAACCTTCCCGAATCTAGTACACTACAAGACCTCCAATGAAATGTGGGACACACTTGTGGTCTACATGGAAGGCTCTAAGGAAGTTAGAGATGATAGGAATGTCATGCTCAACCAAGAGTATGAGGCCTTCAGACAAAGCAAATCTGAAAAGGTGGTTGACTGCTTTGAGAGGTTCTTTAGGACAGCCAATGAACTAAGAACATATGGTAGGGTCTTCAACAACTATGAGCTAAATGACAAGTTCCTCAGATCCCTCACTAGAGACTGAGATACTAGATTTTGTGCCATTAGGGAAATGGCTATGTTGGCAGACACTCCTCCACCAAAACCCTTTGGAAAGCTGTTGTCCAATGAAATGTAGCTAGCTGCTAGACAAGAAGAGGAGAAGGAAAGTCAATCCAAGACCAAGGATAAGACAATGGCCCTTGGTGGTCGCTAAGCTTCAAAGAAAATAAAGCAACTGAACTAGCAATCCAATTAGGTAAGTACACCTATCGAACTGTATCTAGGGGACACAAGTGTCGTATTGAAATCCGGGAACTGTTGAGTACACTTACTCACACGAAGACTATTATTTTATCGACGAAAAATCTTAGAGATGAAGAGAAAATTAAACGCACTTAATGAAAGGAAAATAGCACTAAAGGAGAACTAAATGTAGCTAAGTAGAGAGCATCAAAGAAACGATTACAAATAAAGGGGTAGAATAATAAGATAGAAAGCACTCGATGAGGAATAACCTCGACAAGAGTCGATTAAAAACCCGATAAATAAAAATAAGCTTAATAGGGTCAAGGTCCTTGACCGTGGAGGTTCCTAAAGCTTGAACATGCTTCTCTCGAAGTCGTTACCAACTGAGTTTAGGAAGG
The DNA here is from genome assembly GCA_039513925.1 of Platanthera zijinensis. NCBI lineage: Eukaryota > Viridiplantae > Streptophyta > Magnoliopsida > Asparagales > Orchidaceae > Platanthera > Platanthera zijinensis. The sequence continues at coordinate 79,023,061 of CM077081.1, forward strand.
TCCAACCGACTCTCATCTAAATCGGAGACCTAAAGCTCGCTTTACGCGGTGAACCCCACTATTGGATTTTACTCCAATCCGGGAGATTTGGACGTCTGCCTCTCTCGAGGGGTGCGTACAACTCTCTTTACTCTTGAATGCTCACATCAAACTATCGGCCTCTCGGCTAGCTAAGAATGAAAGCTATAATGGAAATTATATATCGACAATATAATTCCAAACGAGAAAAATCAAGAGTAATTCGAATGCCTAAAACCTAAAAAGAAAAGGTAAATTCAAAGCATCATAACTTAATCACTCGAACCTCGGATCATCAAGATCGAGTACCAGGAGGATTAGTTAACCATAGCGAAGTGGAGGTGGGGGATGAGTAGTAAAGCATAATAAGACCAAGGTAAGAAATGAGCACTTATATTAAGAAAGAAAAAGAGCTTACAACTTGGAAATGAAAATTACAATTGCAATGAAATGAAAATCATATTCTAGTGATACAATTATCAATTAGAGCAAGTGCAATAATTACAACAAAAACTTGAACAAACTAAGCACTAATCTAGGGTTAAGAAAATTATATATTAAGAAAGAGAGAGGGAAGAACACTAAAAAGGACAAGAAACAAAGGGGCAGCACCTCCCCTCTCAACCCAAGCTTCTCTGAAATGGAAGGGGGCATCTGAATTTATTGGAAAATTTCTCTAGTTGGTCACGCCCTAGGTCATGCCCGGGGAGGGTGTGTCAGGGGGCGTGACACATACGGTTGGTGTGCGGAGGCGAAAATGAATTTAATGTGGCGACAGACTTCGGGCAGGGGGCGACACGCCCGTGTCATGCCCTGGGACATGCCCGGGGAGGGCGTGTCAGAGGGCGTGACAACCGCTTTTCCTATTATTTGTCCTCTGTCAGCAGGCTTCCTCAGGATCTGGTGACGCGTCCTGTGACACGCCCAGGGAGGGTGTGATAGGGGGGCGTGACAGGTCATTTTTTGCCAAAATTTTGGAAACCTGCAAAAAGATAAGAAAATGTTAGTGGCAATAATATTTACATAAGAAAGATGAAAATTAAGCTAATAAGGCAAGATTAGCGCCTTTAAAACTAGAAAATACTATAATAGTTAATGCTACAAAACGTATTATCAAATTCCCTCAAGCTTAAGCTTTGCTTATCCCCAAACAAAAATATAAAAACTAGATAATCATAAAAAGTGACAAATCAAAAGATTCTAATTATGCTAACACAAGTACTATGCGAAATTCTAAGTAGGGAGAATGTAAAACATAAATCTAAAACAATTATTTAAATATGGTTTACAATTTATAAACTTTACAAACAAAAATTAATCATCCAAAATTTTGACAAAATTCTTTAAATAGATTTATGCAAAGCAACGAAAATGAAAAAATGCATTGAGATGTTACTAGATACAAGGAATGCATTATAATTATATTAATTAAGTAACAAAAATCTAAGATTAAATTCAAAACTAAAACTGATTTACTTTTCTTCTTTTCTTAGTTATTAAATAAAATTCAAAAGCATGAATCAAAAGGACTTAATAGGACTGAAGCGTTTGGTTTAGCATTATGATTAGGAGTGGAATTCAAAGATAAATAGGGAGGCTTAAAATCACACTAAACCAAAACGAAGAGTTTCAAAAGTTTTCGTTTTAAACAAAATATTTTTTTTTCCATTTTTTTTCTTTTTTCTTTTTCAAAACAAGGGCCATAAATATTTTTATTTTCATTTTGAATTGGCCAAACAAAAGCAAACATTTCATTTGAGCATTCTTTTTTCAAAAACTTCTCCAAAAATTTCACAAAATAACCTAACATAAACATGAAAATTCTTTATGAAACGCAAAAAGGCTAGTGTGATTAGATAGGTTGAAAATTTTGGCTTTGGTGAAAATGATATGAAAAGAAGAGCTATCAAATGAAATTGGAAAAAAGGTTCAAAAGCGGCTAACAAGTTATGAAATTTTTAAGGTTGGCAGGAAAGCTCAAACGAAAACAAAAACTGCCTAAATCATTTTCATGCTTTTAAATTTATTTAAAACATAGATTTGAAAATTTTCAAAAAACAAGTCCTAGATAATAAAATAAGATTGATGAAATTATCTTGAAAATAGAGATAATAGGTGACTTGGATCGTTCACATCTACTACGCTATTCAAAAGTTGACCTTACAAAAATTATCCAAAAATAAGAAGGAAAATAGTGGATGATGAATTTTTGAGAAAGTAAAGAGGATAAATAACGAAAACCATAATGGAAATGCGAGTTTTAGAAAAAATGTTTTACGTTAACATGCTACTGTGAATTAGAAATACATCATGACCAACATTTTACTTGTGAAACATAATTAAAAAGAACGATTAGAAATATTATAATTAAATAAGAAGCTTAAATCAGATTCTGAGAAAAACAAAATAAAAATGAGGGGTACTATTGAAATACCAAAATGTCTAAACTATTAAAATAAACACAAGAAGCATTTTTTTTTAATTTTGAAATATTCTCTTTTTTTGGATTTTGGAAATATTTTCTATTTTTTTTTATTTTTAAGATATTCATTTTTTTTATTTCTATAAAGTATTCACAAAAAATAAAATATTCACAAATAGCAAAAAGAAGGAGGAAGCCCTCCCCCGAGCTTAAAATGGACATTGTCCTCAATGGAGAAGGGGGTTAGAGAAGGAGAGAAAATTAAATTATAAAATTAAAAGTACAGAATTGAAAAACAGGTACTTCCCCAGATTTATTTGCTGCGAATGCTGAGTGATGCCGCTCCCTCATGCTTGTGCTTTGGATCTTCATGAAATATCTTCTTAGGACTTCATGGTAAATTCAGCAATGTTGGAGCAGGCAATCACAGAAGCATCAGCTTGTCGGAGCCGTCTGGGGCAAAAAGTGTAAAATAAAGAGAATAGAAAAAAGATTACTTGGGTTGCCTCCCAAGAACGCCCTTTATTTAAAACGTCATTTGAGCTCGATGCAACAAAGTAATATTGTCCAAAAATATCGTGTGTAGAATACTAATTAAAGTTTTTAATAAAAAAAAAATAAAAGTTCGAAGTTAGAGTTCATGTAGTAGAAATTTAACAATGTTTGGACCTACAACATCATCACCAGAGAAATATAGTTTAAGACGCTGACCATTCACTTTGAAATTACCCTTATCAGGGTGGGAAATTAAAATAGTACCATAAGGAAAAACTTCTAGAACAGTAAAGGGCCCAGACCATCGTGACTTTAATTTTCCAGGAAATAAACGTAATCAAGAATTATACAAAAGAACTTTGTCGCCCGGCTTAAAGGTTTTTGGGTTCCTAAGGTGTTTATCGTGAAAATGTTTTGTCCGCTCTTTATAAAATTTGTTGTTCTCATATGCGTAAGAGCGCCACTCATCGAGTTTGTTGAGTTGAAATTTTCTAAGGTCGCCGATGGAGTGGGGATTGAAATTTAAAAACCTTAAGGCCCAAAAAGCATGGTGTTTGAGTTCTACGTGTAAATGGTATGATTTTTAAACCAACCGGTGTGGCGTACATCCAAGGGTGGTTTTGTACGCAGTTCGGTAGGCCCATAGAGCGTCGTCTAATTTGCCTTACCAGTCTTTTCTAGATGTTGAAATTGTCTTTTCTAAAATTCTTTTAATTTTTCTGTTCACTACATCGACTTGTCCGTTAGTTTGAGGGGTGGTAGGTAGTTGAATGTTTTTGCATAATGCCGTATTTAGTAAGGATTTTAGAAAAATGCGCATTACAGAAATGGGAACCCCTGTCACTAATGATGGCGCGCGGCGTACCGAATCGAGAAAATAATTTTTTTTAAAAAAATGTAACTACGACTCGGGCGTCGTTCGTAGGAAGAGCTTGGGCTTCAGCCCATCGAGAAACATAATCTACGACAACTGAAATATACTTATTCTCGAAGCTAGAAGGAAGAGGGCAAACAAAATCAATTCCCCAGAGGTCGAAAACTTCGTACTCAAGAAAATAATTTTGCGGAATTTCATTTTTATTAGAAATATTGCCTGACCATTGGCAACTATCACACCTACTCACAATGGCCTGCGCATCTTTAAACAGGCTAGGCCAGTAAAAACTGGTGCTTAACACTTTGTGAGCGGTGCGAGCAGCTTGTTGGTGCCCACCTGTCGGTCCTTCATGCAAGTGCTTAATAATATCTAAACCTTCTTCATAATAAACACATCTCCTTATCACCTGGTCCGCACAGATTCTGAAAAAATGAGGGTCCTCCCAAAAATAGTTCTTTAACTCAGAATAGAATTTCTTCTTTTGCTGAGAGGAGAACTCTTTTGGGAGTACACGAGCCACTAAGTAGTTGGCGATGTATGGAAACCAAGGAGAAGTAGATGTGTTAATTGAAAACAGCTTCTCATCGGGAAAATAATCGTTAAAAGATTTTTCATCTAATTTTTTCTATAAAGGGATTGTGTGATTTGGAGAGATGGTCGGCGGCCAAGTTCTCGGCTCCTCGCTTATCATGGATCTCTAAGTCAAACACTTGGAGGAGTAAGACCCAGCGAATCAAGTGCGGCTTGGCATCCGATTTAAAGAGAAGATATTTGAGGGTCGAGTGATCCATAAAAATAATAATTTTTGAAAGCGTAATATAAGGGCAGAATTTATCAAAAGCGAATACTACATCTTCGAGATCCTTCTCGGTTGTGGTGTAATTTTCCAATGCAGATGTGAGTGTTTTACTTGCGTAATAGATGGGGTGGAAGTTTTTAGATATACATTGACCTAATACGGCTCCCACCGTATAACTACTCACATCGCACATGATTTCAAATGGAAGGTCCCACACAAGAGCTATCATAATCGGGGCATTAATTAATTTTTCTTTTATTAAATTAAACGCAGCTAGGCAAAGGTCATCAAAAAAGAATGGGGGGTCTTTTTCTAAGAGATGGGTAAGGAGCTTTGTGATCTTGGAGAAGTCCTTTATGAAGCGAAAGTAAAAAACCAGCGTGGCCTAGGAAACTTCTTATAGATTTTATGTTCGTAGGCAGCGACAGCTTCTCGATGACTTCTATCATAGCAATATCTTCCTCAATTCCTCTCGCCGAAATTTTATGACCCAAAACTAACCCTTCCCTTACCATAAAATGGCATTTTTCCCAATTCAGGGCAAGGTTAGTCTCTTCGCATCGTTCTAAGACTTTTTCTAAATTTTCCAAACAACTATCGAAAGCGTCGCCGAACACGGAGAAATCATCCATGAACACCTCCATAATTCTTTTTACGTACTTATCAAAGATAGCGAGCATACATCATTGGAATGTAGCTGGCTCATTGCACAATCCAAACGGCATTCTTCGGTACGCAAAGGTGCTTAAGGGATAAGTAAATGTAGTTTTCTCCTGATCCTCGGAGGAGAGAGGGATTTGAACATACCCCGAGAGGCCATCGAGAAAACAATAAAAGCTATGGCCAGAAAATCGTTCTAAAATTTGATCGATGAATGGCAAGGGAAAGTGATCCTTGCGGGTGGCATCATTTAACTTACAATAATCTATACACAATTGCAACCTAGCCACCGTTCGTGTCGGGATTAATTCATTATTCTCATTACTAACTACCGTTATTCCTCCCTTCTTCGGCACTACCTGGACTGGACTAACCCACTTACTATCAGACATGGGGTAGATAATTCCTGCATATAACAATTTCATAACCTCGCCCTTTACTACTTCTTTCATGTTTGGATTTATACAGTGCTGAGGTTGTATGGAGTTATGCGAATTATCTTCCATCAAGATTTTGTGAGTGCAGAAAGATGGGCTTATGCCATTGATATCAGAAATTTGCCAGGCAATGGCTCGGCGATGTTTACGTAAAACTAAAAGAAGTTTATCATTTTACGCATTCGTGAGGTAGGCTGAAACTATTACTAGCATCTTGGAGTCCTTTTCTAAGAAAGCGTATCTAAGGTGCTCGGGGAGTTCCTTTAGTTCTAGGGTAGTGGGTCTTCATAAAAGGTTTTAGAAATTCTTTCTTTTTCAAATACTATGTCTTCGTAGACCTTTTTAATGGAAAATTAAAAGGGGTGGGGCTAGCGGCCATGACATCTTCTTGCAGTGATTCAGTTGGAAGAGTAGAGGAGCAAAAATCAGAAAATTCTTTTTCGAATTCAAAAAGACGATAAGAGGATTCTTCACTTAAGTGCATCGATTCAGTTGGAAGAGTAGAGGAGGAACAAAAATCAAAAAAAATCTTTTTCAAATTCAGAAAGGCGATATGAGGACTCTTCATATAGGGCATCTACGAAAAAGTAGGAGTCATCATTTGCTAGAGTGTTCTTCATCGACGGGGTGATAAGGAAAGTCATTTCGTCGTCGCCTACTCGAAGGAATGGCTTACAATTTCTTACGTCAATGATAGCTCAGGAGGTGGCAAGGAAGGGTCGGCCAAGGATCAGGGGAACCTCGATGTCTTCTTCGATGTCCAAAATGACATAGTCCACCGGGAAGATGAACTTGTCAACTTTAACTAGAACATCCTCCACTATTCCTAATGGGTACTTAACAGATCTATCGGCGAGCTGGATACTCATGTGTGTGGGTTTGAGACTACCAATTCCTAACTTCTTAAACAATGAGAGGGGCATTAGGTTTATACTTGCACCTAAGTCGGCTAATGCGTTCTTGACAAAAAGATCACCAATGACACACGGAATAGAAAAACTACCTGGGTCACTGATTTTCTTTGGTAAGCCGTTTGTCAAAACTGCAGAGCACTCATCATTTAACGTGGCATGCGAAAGGTTGTCTAACTTATTCTTGTTGGTAAGGAGGTCCTTAAGAAACTTAGCGTACTTCGGCATTTGGGAAATCGATTCGTGGAAGGGCAGATTTATGTGGATTTGCTTGAACATCTCTAAGAAGCGGGAGTATTGATCTTCCTGACGTTGTTTATTAAGTTCAAAAGGGCAAGGAGGGGTTGGATAACTTTTAAAGATGGGTGGTGGAGTGAGATCTTTTTCTAACGTAGGGAGAATAACTTATTTAGCAGAGGGTAAAATTTTTAAAATGGGAACGGAGCTTTGATTTTTTTAAAGCGGTGGTGAATCATGCCTCAGGCTCTTCACTTACCATACCGGGAACTTGCTTCCAACTCCGAAGAGTTATAGCTTTCGCTTGCTCTCTCGGGTTGGGCTCGGTATTGGAAGAAAGAGACCCTGCGGGTCGCTCAGAAATTATTTTTGCGAGCTGTCCTACTTGATTTTCAAGACTTTTAATGCTTCCATTTAAGGTTCTTATAGTAGCGTCATTTGTGGTTATATATTTAGAAAGTAACTCCTCCAAGATTGGAGGTTTTAGATAGTTTTGAAGATGTGGTGGTGGTGGTGCAGAAAAATCATTTTGTGGTGGCAGGCGCATCGTGTTCGAAGGATTACTCCACGAAAAATTTGGGTGATTTCTTAAAGTAGGATTATAACTATTTGGAAAATTAAAACCGGGTGCAGGAAAATTCAAAGCAAAAAAATTATTGAAAGAATTTCTAGGCATATTATTAACATAATCTACTTGCTCGGGGGCAGGAGTTGCAGATTCCCATACCTGAGGGGCAGAGGCAGCAGTCATCTTCGTTATCTTTTTGCTTAGGTTTTCCACTTGTAGAGCTAGCTGGGAGACATTGTCCACTTCAAAGATATCTACAGGTTTGTTTGGGCGGGACCTAGGTACATTCCACTGATAAGTGTTCATGTCCATGTCCTCGAAAAGCTCAAGAGCTGCTTCCGGGGTCTTATGGTTTAAAGTACCGCAAGAATCTGCGTCTATTATTTGCTTTGTATTTTAATTTAGCCCGTTATAAAACGTCTGCACTTGTACCCATTAAGGCAGCACGTGATGTGGGCATCATCTTAATAATTCTATAAATCTTTCTGAAGTTTCATATAAGGTTTGGAGCCTATTTGTCCATAAGCAGAAATGTCATTCCTAAGTTTTGTAGTTTTAGCTAGCGGAAAATACTTCGCCAAAAAATTTTCAGTTAATTCATTCCAAGTGGTGATTCTATTTTTAGGTAGAGTGTTCAGCCACTACTTAGCTTTAGTTCTTAAAGAGAAAGGAAATAATCTTAGCCTAATACCATCATTTGTGACACCATTTATCTTGAAGGTGTCGCAAATTTCAAGAAAGCTTGTTATATGTGCGTTCGGATTTTAATCTTGAAGTCCGTCAAATTGCACATATTACTGCACCATTTGAATTATGCTAGGCTTCAGTTCAAAATTGTTATTAGCTATCGCAGGGCGAACTATACAAGATTCGGTACCCTCGAGATTCAGTCATGCATAATAAGACACAGGTCTTTGCACGGCTTACTCCACTTGGGGTTCTGCCATTCTTAAAGAAGAAGATGACTCGGAATCCTCAACCGGTATTTGGGAAGTAGGGCCTTGAAATCGTGATCTTTTACGAAGAGTACGCTCAATTTTGTGGTCCAAGTACAAAATAACCGACGGACTCCCGTGGGTCATGCACTAAAAGAAGGGAAGAAGAAGAAAGAGAAAAAAGTGCAAACTAGAAAAAGAAAAGATTGATTTTTTTAAATATATATTTTTTAATATTTTAACTCCCGAACTTCCCAAGGACTACCCGGTGAAGGGTTCGCAAGGTACTAGACAAGATAGCGGCACTAAAAGCCGCTTTGCCCTTTTCGAGAGAATTAGGTGGCATAGAAAAATTGTGAAGTGGGTTTCTATTAAGAGCGGTAATAAATATATTTTTTTTGGATTTTAAAATTTTTAGAAGGAGGATGAGAAAGAGAAGTGATAAAAGTAATAGGTTTGTGTTTTCGATATATAAACAAAAGTTGCTTCCCGGCAACGGCGCAAAAAACTTGGTGGTCGCTAAGCTTCGAAGAAAATAAAGAAACCGAACTAGAAATCCAATTAGGCACGTATACCTATCGAACTGTATCTAGGGGACACAAGTGTCGTATTGAAATCCAGGAACTGTTGAGTACACTTACTCACACAAAGACCATTATTTTATCGACGCAAAATCTTAGAGATGAAGAGAAAATTAAACGCACTTAATGAAAGGAAAATAGCACTAAAGGAGAACTAAATGCAGCTAAGAAGAGAGCATAAAAGAAACGATTACAAATAATGGGGTAGAACAATGAGATGGAAAGCACTCGAACAAGAATCGCCTCGGCAAGAGTCGATTAAAAACACGATAAATAAACCTAAGCTTAATAGGGTAAAGGTCCTTGACCATGGAGGTTCCTAAAGCTTGAACAAACTTCTCTCGAAGTCATGCCCAACTGAGTTTAGGAAGGTCCGACCGACTCTCGTCTAAATCGGAGGCCTAAAGCTTGCTTTACGCGGGGAAACCCACTATTGGATTTTACTCCAATCCGGGAGATTTGGACGTCTGCCTCTCTCAAGGTGTGCGTACAACTCTCTTTACTATTAAATGCTCACATCAAACTATAGGCCTCTCGGCTAGCCAAGAATGAAAGATATATTGGAAATTATATATATACAATATAATTCCAAACGAGAAAAATCAAGGGTAATTCGAAGGCCTAAAACCTAAAAAGAAAAGGTAAATTCAAAGCATCATAAATTAATCACTCGAACCTCGGATCATCAAGATCGAGTACAAGGAGGATTAGTTAATCATAGCGAAGTGGAGGCGGGGGGATGAGTAGTAAAGCATAATTACACCAAGGTAAGAAAGGAGCACTTATATTAAGAAAGAAAGAGATCAGAAGGATTTGAACATGAGGCAGCGGAGATGGATGGAATTTATAGGGGACTATAAGTTCAAAATTCATTATGTACCCGGGAAAGGCAATGCAGTTGCGGATGGGTTGAGTCGCAGGGCTCCCTCCCAAGCCAACTGGTTGTCAGTTCATGATGAGAGGTTAATTCGGCAGTTGGAGGCATTAGAGATCTGTTGTGTGGACAAGCGAACAAGCGCCAAAGCATTATTAAACTGGACGGAAGTTTAGAATGACCTGGCTGATCACATTCAGCAGGCTATGGAGTTTGATAGCAGCATGAAGGAGCTCATGGATGTAGCATTGGATGGGTCAAATTCCCAGTTTTCAGTTGAAGATGGGCTACTAAGGAAGGACAATCATTTGTGCATCCCAAACGTGGGAAATCTATGGGCAGAGTTTATGTACGAGGCTCATCATACCAAGTACTCAATTCACCCAGGGAGCACAAAGATGTACCGGGATCTAAAGAAGTTATTCTAGTGGCCAGGGATCAAGAAGGATGTGGCACTATTTGTGGCTAAATATCAGACTTGCGCTTAGTGAAAGCAGAGTGCCAAAAGCCAGGAGGTTTCTTGAAATTTTTGCCTATTCCGGAGTGGAAGTTCAACGACATTTAGATGGACTTTGTGCATGGATTGCCAAGGTCGTAGAAGGGAAATGACGCCATATGGGTGATCGTAGACCGGTTAACAAAAGTGTCGCATTTCATTCCGCATAGGAAGGATGATTCTGTGGAGAAATTGGCAAAGTTATATATGGATAATATTGTGCGGCTTCACGTTGTGCCCCGTAGCATCGTGAGTGATCGAGATGGGCATTTTATGTCCAATGATTGGAGGTTGGTACAGCAGATGCTGGGTACTAAATTGAAGTTTAGCATAGCCTTCCATCCGCAGACGGATGGGAAGACCGAGAGGGTCAACTAAACCATGGAGGACATGCTCCCCATGTGCGTTCTAGACTTCGGAAAGCATTGGGAAGACCACCTGTATCTGGTGGAATTTGCATACAACAATAGCTATCAGGCGACTATACAAATGGAGCCCTTCGAGGCCCTATATGGTAGGAAGTGTCGCACGTCATTGTCGTGGCTAGAAACGGGTGAGGCAAGGTTGTACAAAAAGCAGGAGGTGGAGAACGCAACTTTTTTGGTGCGGATCATTCGAGAGTGTTTGCTGATCGCTCAGGATAGGCAAGCAAAGTACTACAATGCCAAGCATCGTAACGTGGAGTTCGCGATCGGCAATTGGGTGTACTTGAAGTTAAAGTCGTTCAAGGGTGTTTCCCGGGTACGACGCTTGAAGAAGCTGAGCCCAAGATACCTTAGACCAATTGAGATTCAGGAGCGGATCGGTGAAGTGGCTTATCGTCTGAGGCTATCAGTGGAGTTGAGTGGTCTACACGATATATTCCACATTTTTCGTGTTGCGGAAGGCGGTGCAAGAGCCTTCACAGGTGATCGCAGTTGATCAAGTGCCGGTGGACGAAGGGTTGACGACTAGGGTCAAGCCCGTTCATATTGAGGACTCTGAAGTCAAGCGACTTCGTAATAAGGAGATCAGGATGGTCAAGTTCCGATGGGACAATTGCGGTCAGGAGGAGCTCTCTTGGGAACGGGAGCAGACCATGGTGGAGGAGTACCTAGAGTTATTTCACTCAGGTGCCGCTTTTGGTTTTGTTTATCTTTCCTTTGGTAATTTCGTGGACGAAATTCTTTTAAGAGGGAGAGAGTTGTAACGCCCCAAAACTCAAAAGAGTGATGGGTGGTGTTTTGAGTCAAATCTGGGATTTGGTAGAGGTGACACGGCCTGGGACACGGTCGTATCCCAGGGCGTGTCGTACTCGGGTTCGACGATGGTTGTGTGGTTGACGAAATTCCAGTCAGCGATCGTCAGGGCAGTGAACACGGCCTTGGACATGGGCGTGTCCCAGGGCGTGTCAACCACTAAAAGTTTTCCACTCAATGATCATTGAGTGAGGGAACACGGCCTGACACATGGCCGTGTTAGTGGTCGTATGCTCCTCGGTAAGTTTGCGGGTTTGTACTGAGGGAGCTACACGGCCTGGGACACGGGCGTATCCCAGGGCGTGTCTAGCACACGGTATGTGACACGGGCGTATCACATGGTCGTGTCGTGCTCTGGTCATTTTGGACCTATTCTGATGGAGGAACACGCCCAGCTACACGGGCGTATACTGTATGACACGGGCGTGTCAAGCCTGACACGGGAATGTCGAATGGTCGTATTCTTTTTGGGATGCAACTGTTTCGGTGTCGATTGAGGCACACGGCCTTGGACACGGGCGTGTCGCAAGCCGTGTTTGGCCCAGGATGTTTAATTTCGGATTGAATCACAGCCGTTCGTTTCCTTATTTTAGGATCTAACGGCCCAGGGCTCTCCATGCTAGGGTTAAGGCTGGGATTGGGGGTTTAAACTTTCACTTTCACTTAGCCATTCTCTTTCTAAAACCTAGAGAGAAGGAAGAGTAAGGAGTTTTGAGGAAGAGGAAGATCCGCCAGTCGGAGGAGATTCGGAGCGCCAAACCGCAAACCGAGCCCAGATCCGCGGAGGCAAGATCGTTGCAGTGCTTTTCATCCACATAATTTTCCATGGAGCCGAGGAGAAATGTTAGGGTAACGATTTTCATCTTGAGCATGTGAAGCTCTTCTTCCTTTGCATGGGAAAAACCCGCTCGCGCGAGTGTGCGGTGAGTTTACGGTATTCCTTGGGGTAGATATGTAAAGTCCCCCTTGTTTAGAGTCCAGAATCGTAGTACGTACATAGGCATGGTGTGTGAAGCCTACCTGGACAAGTTGGTCTTGATTAGTGATGTTGCATTGCATGATTAGCCGGAGAAGACTCTGTGCCTTTGATTATTTTCGGTTTTTTACGTGTTAGATTGCAGCAGGGATCCTTGGGAAATAACCCCAAGACACACCCGGAAAACTGGGCAGAAACGCATTTCTGCCATCTTGGTGGACTGGGAGCCAACCTTGAAAATAACTTGGTTATGTGATTGTATGTTCAGATTTTGGGATCCGGCGAAGCTTGGCCTGCGCATTTGGCTTAAGTTGACAGTGCGGTGTGAGCAACAGGCAAGTGTAACTGGACCCGGACAATGTGGTTTGGTACAGAGACCTAAAAATAGGGGCTGGCCATTGGCATAGTCGTGCGAGTCTTAGGCTTAGATCGGAAAGACTAAAAATGCTCACGAGATTTTCCATTCATGGGATGGTGATGAGACCGCGGCTCTAACCGGGTTCACCATATAAGTGCCCTAAGAGCATGGAGTGCGTGGGCGTGTGAGCCTACACCTGTGAGGTTTTGCTTATTCACTTTATTACTTTTTATGCTAACAAGTGCAGGGAAGAAGCTTTGCCGCCCCGAGTTTGGGGGCGGAATCGTTATAATTTGGTCAGCTTTAGCTGACTGTTATTCTTGTTTGCCATCGTTGCAGTGATTTGTGCTTGCAAGTGCTGCGGAGCCGAGTGGCAAATAGCGGGCCAAAGCCCAAGTTGCTGAGCCAACCCTCGAAGGCCTTGTGTGTTTACTTTATTAGTTCATGTGTGGCCGACCTGCGAGCTGAAGTTTGTTAAACACAATTTTATTCAAGTGAACTGTTGTAAGGCCATAAGGCCAGTACTTTTTATGTATTTTGTACTTCATTCCTTCTGGGCTTTTGTTAGTGGAAATTTGTGCTTGTGCTGGGTTCATTTCTTTGCAACTTAGTAAATTGCTTCCGCTAGATTCTCTGTATAGGACGTTGTGATTGGTTGAATGGTTTCAATGAGTAACCCACCGGTCTGTCCGTGGTATATGGCATCGGGCCCTGGCCGGACCTACTATTATATGCTATATGACGGATAGGGGTGTTATACTTACTATTATTTATATCTACCCATGTCCCAATCTCATTTAATGTTATACTGAATCTAGCCCAAGTGCATTTGACTCTTTCTCTCTCCACAGGAAAGACGATCCTTCGTCGATCCCGAGCACCACTTACACTAGTCAACCCATCACTCCTCCCCATGATGATTCCTAATGGTGAACTAATTTTCACTTCCCGAAAATCCGTATACCATTAACCCATCTCCCTATGTCTAATCAACATGCTATTGCAATTTCTGCAGTTTTACTATATGTAGACCAATCTAAACTATATAATTTACATGATTGAAAGTACTCTAAATTTTCATCCAAAAGCCCTAAGATAATTAATGGAGGTCTATCATGGCATACTTAGTCTAAATCCAGAAACTTGTAATTTCCCTAATTAATTTGGCATTTATTTAATTTTCCCAAAAATTAGGCCACGGGTGATTTTGAACATGAAGTACTAGATTTACTTAAGTTATGGCCTTCAAAAACTTATGATCACTATATGATGCCAAAATAACATAGAATATCAAGTTTTACAAACTTTCATAAAATAATTAGCCCCTAAATAATTAATTCAAGATAAATAGAATTAAACAGAGAAGTACCTCAAAATTTTATCCAAAAATTATCAGGTCTTTAATATGATCATAAATCATCACTGACTAAGTTTCATAACATTCTAAGTTTGTTTAACTATGATGTTATCAAAATCTTCCATAAGAGCACCATAAAGGTTATAGCTACAAGTCTGAGCTAATGTCTTCCAAACATCCTACAATAAATTCGAGATCCTTATATTGTTATAAAAACTCTTCTACCAAAATTTCATGAAGATCCAAGGTCATATGGCCCTTCAAATTTTCTAATAAATGTATAGGCCTAAACAATTCCCAATTGATTTAAGTTTTGTGTCTAAGTCTAAATGTCACAATTTCCTTCCTAGGGCTATTCACCACCCTATGACTTCATGGACAAAACTCAAGTCCATACAAGGACATATCACACCATGTCCTTCTAAAACCCCCAAAGTTTAACCTTAGGGTTTGAACTAGGGTCCTAGGGCAAATCCACCCCAATCCATCTCAAACTCTATGAGAGGGTGTTTTTATTGGCCATGGAGCTATGGCCAAAGTCCCAATCCCTTTGGGTGAGAATTGGCTCCTCTATGCCCCAAACACTCTTTTGCAAATTATCCTTAAGGGATCAAACTTTGGTCACATCAATACCTAATAAACTAAACCCCAAAGGGCCTAAAATTTTTATCAGGGTTATATCATGACCCTAAGAGTCAGCCACCAATATTTTGTGGACTTTTGAGGTAATTAGACCCTCTAATTAAATCATACAAGGTTTATTAAATTATTACAAAAACTATAGGAAACTATTTTCCACAAATTCCCATTTTTTGATATGTTATAGGTATAGATAATAGTGACCCTCAGCCAAAATTTCAAGTTATTTGGATGGCTGGATTGATGGGGGCACTCAATTTAGTCACTGGTCAAGCCTCTGTATAAGCTGCACTATTTTGAGTGATGTGGTCAAACCACTTACCCAAATGGGTTGAAATCAATTTTAATTAAAGTAAACTTCAAGGGCTACAATTTCCATATTGGTTGCTTCTCTTATTTCAGCCCCTAAGGGCCTTATTTATTTAATTTAAGGGGGCACAGTAAAGGGGTAAAACACATAATTTAATAATTTATCAAAATCATCAGATCCGATGACGTGGAGATAGTCTTCAGCCTCCAGCCTACGACACCGATCAGCCTGACCTGGAGCTGCTTCCGGAGCTATTTGTTGGCGATCCAGTCCCCTCCTGGGCCGGCCACCACCACCTCCGTTGAGGTGGTGGCTATCGCCGGAGGGCGGCACGGCCGCCGCAAGGGCGGTTTCCGGCGAACCCGCAAGGCATAAAAAGTCATGAAAATCTAAAATTTTTCTCTCCCAATCGGGCTCAATTGAGCCCGATTTATCTCCTAGAAGATCTAGGATTCTAGAATAAGTGGAAAGGATGAGAAGCGGACCTGAGTGGGGGGATGTTGCCTTGCCGGTTGCTGCATCGCCATTTCTGGCGATGGAGCTTTTAGGTGCTCTGCAACAACACATCCAACTACTTCGATTTCTTCAAGGGAAAGGTGGAAACGTCTCCTCTTAGCCTGGTGAAGCTTTTAAAAACATCAAATGGGGGAGTGGTCATGGCATCAATGCCATTAATGGCCTTGAAAGCTTGAATTCAGTCATAGAAAAAACTCTGAATCCAGCCACCTAGAGGCTGGGGAAAACCTTTGGTATCCTCCTAATTAATCCAGGAGGTTGAATCTAGCCTTTGGAGATGAAGAGAGGAGGCCCCTTGGTCTTCCAAGCCATGAATGGCCCTCTTTCTCTCTCTCTTTCTCTCTCATCCATTAAAAGGCAAATGAAGCTTCTCTCCTAGTCAGCATTTATAGGAAGTAGATGGCTAATCTGATATTTTTCAGCCCCCATAAACTAATGAGCCACCTTAATTGGGCTTAGCCCAAGTGGATTGGGCTTGAGCTAGCCATTTAGGCTAGTTTGACCCATTTCAAGGGTGGAGTTGACCTTGGTCAAAATGACCTTTTGGGTGGACCCCAATGGGTCCTTAGTGACCCATTTGCCTCCCCTAAGGTCTAGGAAGGGTTGGGTAGGGTTGGTTGGGCACCTTGAAGGCCACTTGACCCTTAGTTAGGGCAATTTGACCTTTTTAGGGTTAGGGTTGACTTGGGTCAACTTAGCCTCTTTGGTTGAACCCAATGGGTCCTTAGTGACCCAATGAACCCCCTTTTGGGCTAGGAATGTTTAGGTGGTGTCAAATTGGCTAAGGGAAGTTCCACTGGCCCTAGATAGGGCACTTTGACCATTTTAGGGTTAGGGTTGACTTTGGTCAACTTGATCACTTTGGTTGACCACAATGGGTCCTTGGTGAACCATTGACCTCCCTTAAGGGTTAGGGGTGTTATGGTGGGGTAATGGAGTCAAGTTGAAGCCCTAAGGTCAAATCCTAGGTCTGCTGATGAGGTTGTGTAATAGGCAGACCAAGGTGACTTCCACCTTTATGCATGTTCACTTGTTCTCTTGAGCTTCTTAGGGTTTTGTCATGACCTAATCATGACGAAACCACTCTTAGGAGTCTAGTTGGAAATGGGATGTTACAGTAGGCTCGCTTGGGGGGTAAGGGAAGACCTCGAGAGGATCCCTGTGTCCATGCTTCCATTAGCTAGCAGGGCTGGAAGGCGCACTCGGCCCCGAGTAGACCCGTTGTCAGGCTCTCACTAGCTAGCAAGGTCATATGCTCTCTTGGGGGGAAAGGAAAAGAGGTTTATGATTTTTAAAGACACCGAGAGGATCCCACTGTCCAGGCTTCCATTAGCTGGTCGGGATGGGAGGCGCACTCGGCCCCGAGTAGACCCGCTTTCAGGCTCTCACTAGCTAGCAAGGTCGTAGGCTCGCTTGGGGGTAAGGGAAGACCCCAAGAGGATCCCGCTATCCAGGATTCCATTAGATGGTAGGATTGGAAGGCACACTCGGCCCCGAGTAGACCTTCTGTCAGGCTCTCACTATCTGGCAGGGCTGTAGACTCACTTGGGAGGAAAGGAAAAAAAAGGTTTGCAGGTTTGAAGGACCGCTTGGTGGAAATATGCAAAATACAGGGAAAATTAGGTCTGGAGCCGTTCTCATTCTCAGGCTCTCACCTAGCTGATAGGGGAGTTGGCCCATGATGAACATTACGAAGTGTTTCGCCAATAGATTCTCCAATAGTTGGCACCAATCTAAGTAAAGATAAGGAAAGGTAGATCCATTTTGGCATGTCCCTCTCAGTAGGGATTTCAGCATGTCCCTCTCGACAGGGCTCTCGACATGACTCTCTTGGCAGGGCTCCTGGCATGTCTGGATAGTCTAATTTTCAAACAAATGGCGATCATCACCTAAGAGCCTAAGGCTTACGCGAAGACTCGGATTCATACAAAGAATAAAATGTGAGATGCATAGAATGAAAAACAAAACCCATTTCGGCAAAAAGTAGGATGTTTTTATATAATATCAATGTTGTTACATTGGCATGGGGGATCTCGCCCCTTGCAGAAATTTACAAAAAGAAATTATTATAAGTCAAAAACAAAAATGCGGGAGCCTTTAGGAAGAGTCAACGAACATCTCGCTGGAAGATTCTTCAAGGGACCCGTCGCTCTCAGCAAAGATCACCTCATCATCCTCACCCAGGGAGTCATCCTCTCTCACAGGCTTGGGGATGGGATCGAAAAGCCAGGGGAGGATCCCGCATGGCATGAGCCTCTCGCAACCCTCATTCAGAAAGCTGGAATCCCACGGCATCTCGATCACGCACTTGACCGCCGCCTGTGCGTTCTCTTGCATCTCACCTCTATCTCATAGTTTGGCATTTGTGGCATTTTACCTTCTTGACAGGCGGTGGTGGAACCGGTGTGCTGGATTCCTGTGCTTTCTTGAGTTCGGCATTCAGAAGGGCGACCTCGCACTCGAGAGAAGCCTCCCACGCACGTGACTGTTGGGCATGGGCAGAATCCTGCAAGGAGTTTGGGGTTAGAATATGCATGAGATTGATACAAGGCGAAAAGAATTTGAAGATTTACATACCTCAGCCACCGGGCGAAGGGCGAGAAGCTATTGGGAAGCTGCCAGATTGGCCTTCAGGGTGGCCACCTCAGCAACAGTAGCATCCCTTAATTTAAGCATCTCTATAACGCTACGCTCGACGCTGATGCTGCGGTGTGCGGTCATGTTCGTGAGCTCGAACGCGCGCATATGAGCTCGGACGGAGTTGTAGGCAAGAGACTTGGTAGTCTCCTAGTCAAACGTGTTGGCGTCCACCCGGTTGTTAAGGTCGAAGCCTAGCATGAAGGCTTCGCTTGAGATCGTTTCTTTCTTAGTCCAGGTGGGGAGGAGCGATAATATTGAGACCCGGTTGGCTTTAGGGTCTCACTTGAGTAGGGGCTGGCCCTCTTTATCTGTGAACTTATCGTCGAGACCAAAGTTCCGATGTCCTCTCGGCACTGGCTTGGCGGGGGTCTCAGCAAGGTTCACGGCGACCTGCCCTGCAGCACCCGTTTCGCCCGCAGCGAGGGGGGCTTCGGCCTTGGTTTCGGCTGGGGTCTCGGCGGGGGTCTTGGTGATGGACTTGCCCTTATCCTTCTGGTATTGTTTGGACTTCTTGTAAGATGTTGGAGGAGCGTCAGGATTCCGCTTCCTAGTGTCGGACTGGGAGGAGGAGCTCGGCTCTTTTGTGGCAGGCAAGAGCGGCAAATTCTGCGAGAGCCAGGGTGGCGGAGAAACCTCTAGTCTCGTCAAAGGGCTGGCAGAGGGTGATATCCTGCTCATTTGTGAAAGCCGTGAAGGTGTGTCTTAAAAAGTTTGAAGTAAAAAATAAATGGGTAGGACAGAAAGGTACCTTCATCAATGCCCTAGTAAAAATTAATATGGGGGCCATGTACAACCCCATATTCGTCGAGAAGGAAAGTGGATTAGGTAAGGGCTCCAGCCCAGGGCCTGTGGGAAGGCTTGCGCTCGGGTCAGCGGGAGGCCCTCAGGGTGGGCATTGAGTGATGCTTCTCCACTCAACACCTTAGCCCTTGGCGTTGAGTGATGCTTCTCCTCTCAACGTTACAGCCCTTGGCATTGAGTGATGCTTCTCCTCTCAATGTCGTATCCCTTGGCGTTGAGTGATGCTTCTTCACTCAACATCGTAGCCCTTGGCGTTGAGTGATGCTTCTCCACTCAACGTCGTAGCCCTTGGCATTGAGTGATGCTTATCCACTCAACATCGTATCCCCTAACGTTGAGTGATGCTTCTCCACTCAATGCCTTAGTTCCTGGCAGTGGAAGGGCTCCTGCCCAGGGCCTGCAGGAAGGCTTGTGCACCGGTCAGTGGGAGGCACTCATGGTTGGTGTTGAGTGATGCTTATCCACTCAACGCCATAGCCCTTGGCATTGAGTGATGCTTCTCCACTACATGTCATAGCCCTTGGCGTTGAGTGATGCTTCTCCACTCAACGTCGTATCCCTTGGCGTTGAGTGATGCTTCTCTACTCAACTTCGTAGCCTGTGGCGTTGAGTGATTCTTCTCCACATAATGCCCTAGTAGTCTGCATTTAGCTCCTCAGAATAGAGGATCTAGGCTATTGGAAGACCAGATTTATGGATTCTATAAATAGACACACAGGGTATCTCAGAAGGCAAGCTTTCTCACTTTTCTAGCTTTTGTTAGTGCTCTCTGATGTATTGTTAGCTCAGTATTTGGCTAAGGAGGGGGAGTGCTCTGAAATCTCCCGGGTTAGTGGAGGGACCTCCAAGATGTAGCCCAGGGTTGTTTCCTTAGTTCCAAGTCACTGGTTAGGGGTCTAGGTTTGGGAGAAGTAGGTATTAGCTACACCCCAAGGTCCGAACTCTCGTTGGGTCCAGTTTTTGGTTCACCCAATAGCTGAATGCCTAGTCAAGAGAAAAGAGACTAGTGAGAAGAAATATCACCACCAAAATGGTAAGAAGGAAAAGATCTTCATTGCCAAGAATGAGAAAAGCTGGAGTCAAAGTGACTCATCTTCTTCAGATTCTACAGTAGAAGAAGCCTACATAGGACTATTTACTGTTATTGTTGATGAAGATGTGGACTATCCTACTGCTAGGATAGGAATCAGGGCCCCTTTGTCACACTCAAACAGTGACACTGAGGAGGATAAAGAAGATGTTAACTGTTATGGGCTAATGGCCATGTTAGATGAAGAATACAGCTAGGATCAACATGGCCTAGATAAAGTATATTCTTTATCTAGCTCCTCCTCTGAATCTGACTATGAGACACGTCCTAATTCTAATGTATCTTCATCTAATGATGAAGATGACTCAGAATCTGAGAAAGATGTCAATCAATTGATTGACAACTATGGGTTGATCTTGGAAGCTCTGAAGAAGAGCAAGTTGCTTGTCAAAATACAAGCCTAGGAGATTGTTTATTTGAGAAAAGATCTATCTTTGCACTCTGAATCAGACTCACTATTGAGTCAGATAAGCAGAGAGATAACTTAACTTAAAATAATCACCATAATCCAAGGCTCAGCCATAAATAGTAAGTGCTCTTTAATTAAAGAGTTAGAAGAAAAGCTCCTTAAGGAGAAAAAGATAGTGGTTGAATTCAGCAAGCCAAACACTTTGCTATCACTAATTTACTCAAATACCTCTCGAAAGAGTAAGAAAGGTCTAGGGTTTAAAGGGAACCCTAAAGCTTCCCCTTCCAAAGGGAAAGGCCAGGCTCCTGTTGTGCCTAAGACCACCTTCCATAAGGTAATTCTCCCATCGAATAGGTATGACAAAGATGACAAATATGGTCACTAGAAGAATGGGAACTCTTCATGTAAGTATACAAATGTATCTTACAATGGAGGGAGGAAGGGGATGGGCTTGAGTGCCTTTAAGGCTCCCCATAAAGAAATTCAGATGGCCCATCATGGTCCATTTGTTTTTAGGACTCCAGTCCCTACACTCAAGAATATGGTAGTGGCAAATATTCAATCTCTTCCAGCAAAAACACTGACTAAAGGCAAGTCTATCAATAAGACTGACTTGGCTATATCTAATACGATCAACAACATATCTGTTGTAAAGAAGACAGTTGTTGGTAGTAATTAGAGCAAGCCAAGTTCATCTATTGTCAGACTTACCTTCAATCAGATTATTGCTGAAAAAAATAAGAAGAGGGCTACTACACTCCCCTCTGAAGAGTCTGATGTTAACAGCATACAACCTACTATAACTATTTAGAAGAGAAGGTACAACATTCATGACTGCTGGTGTTGTGGCAAAGTGGGACACTTTGACATAGATTTTGGCACAACCCTAGTGTGTCAAGGGCTAAAGTGATTCTTCCTGCTAGGAATGCTTTATAGAGATAAGTTAATTTTCAGACTAACAAGAACCTAGGACTCAAACTCTTTTGGGGCCCTAAGGTAAACTGAAATGTGATTGCAGGTTAGCCAAGTACCCATGCACCTATATGGTACTTGGATAGTGGATGTTCCAGGTACATACATGGAACATGATGCCACCTGAATGACTACACTCCTGTGAAGAATGAACTTAAAGTTATCTTTGGAGGTTCAGATAGAGGAGTTACCAAGGGATATGGTATGATTACAAATAGCATAGTCGCAATCTCAAAAGTGGCTTATGTGGAAGGGTTGCAACACAACCTGATAAGCATAAGTCAACTATGTGAACTTGACGATGTCATTGTATTCCACAAGGATGAGTGCCTAATTAAGAGGTCAAGTGACATAGAGGTCATCTTGGCAGGCAGTAGGAGTTGAAATTTTTATTGTTTAAACTTTATATGCTTAAGTACAAACTCTCATGCATGTCTTGTTGTAAATGAGAAAGTCTCATACTGTGTGCAATGGCACAAGAGACTAGCTCATTTAAACTACAAGACAATTAACATGCTCTTTAGTGAAGAGCTAGTCATAAATGTTCTCAATATTAAATGCACCAAAGAAGAAATTTGCTCTGCATGACAAAAGGGTAAGCAGAACAAGGCTTCTTTTAAAAGCATTAGGGCTAAGGACTCTGTGAGCTGATTATACCTCCTGCGTATGGACTTGTTTGGTCCTATGCCTGTTCATAGTCTGGGTAGGAAAGTCTACACACTTGTAATAGTTGATTACTTCTCCAGGTTTGCTGGGGTTTTCTTCTTGAAGAAAAAGTTTGAAACTCTAGACATCTTCAGGGCCTTTGTCAAGCAAATTTAGAATGAAATGGACAATTCTGTGGTCAAAATTAGAAGTGACCATGGCACTGAATTTCAATCTGATGCCATGACTAAGTTCTGTGAAGAATAAGGGATTCACCAAGAATTTTCTTCCCCAAGAACACCCCAGCAAAATGGGATAGCTGAGAGGAAAAATAAAAATCTCATAGAAGTCGGAAGGACACTACTAAGTGACACATCTCTCCAAGAATATTTCTTGGCTAAGGCAGTTAACACTGTATGTCATGTCCTGAATAGGACTTTTGTCAACAAGTATCATAAGAAGACTCCCTATGAGATCATGAAGGAAAGAAAACCAAACCTTGCCTATCTCAGGATCTTTGGTTATAAGTATTATGTGATCAACAATGGGAAGTCATATCTAACTAAGTTTGCTGTCAAATCCTATGGAAAGATATTTGTTGGGTGAAACAATCATAGCAAAGCTTATTATATCTATAACTTGAAAAATCAAGTTGTAGAAGAGTTTGTAAATGTAGTTTTTGATGAATCTTCAATGATTAATAATGAGCTGACATGCTTCTCATCAAGATCTACAGGTATAGAATAGGTGATGTACAAAATTACCATCAAGGATGCTCCATCAGCAGCCCAACATTAAGACAATGGTGTGTATGTTCCTGAAGAAGGACAAAGCTCATAGGACATGGGTGAATATCAGCTCGATCCATCCATTGAAGTTAATGATGATGAAGAAAGATTGACCTCAGCAGTTAGATATCTAAAGGATCATCCCAGACATCAGATCATTGGTGATGCTAGTCAAGGTGCTATAATAAGAAGCAGAAGCTTGAACATAGCCATGTACTCTAGCTTTTTGTCTCGGATTGAGCCAAAATGATTTGAAGATGCCAACATAAACCAATTTTAGATTGTGTCAATGCAAGAGGAACTGAACCAGTTCAATAGATGTAAGGTCTTGAAGCTAGTTCCCAGACCACAAGGTCATAACATCATTGTAACCAAGTGGATCTACAAAAATAAGTTGGATGAAAATAGTGTTATAAATAAGAACAAAGCTAGATTTGTGTCTAAGTGATATAGATTAGAGGAAGGTATTAATTTTGATAAGGCCTTTGCCCCAACTTCTAGACTAAAAGTCATAAGACTATTCCTTGCATATACTGTCCATAGGGATTTAAGGTCTACCAGATATATGTGAAGTTAGCCTTCCTAAATGGTGACTTAAGAGAGGAGGTCTATGTTGAGCATCCATCAGGTTTTGTTAATCCGAACTCTCCTGATTAGGTTTATAGACTTAGGAAAGCATTGTATGGGTTGAAACAAGCCCCTAGGGAATGGTATGAAACTCTATCTAGTTTTCTCATTGAGAACAAATTCTCAAGGGGAAAGATAAAAAAGACGATATTCCTAAGGGAATCAAAGGGCAAGATTATCCTTATTCAGATCTATATAGATGACATAATATTTTGGTCTACCGATGATAACCTCTTCAAGAGGTTTGCTAAACTTTATGCAGGAGAAATTTGAAATTTGCAGTATGGGTGAGCTCAAATACTTCTTGGGCCTCCATGTAAGACAATCTAGGGATGGATTTTCCATCTCCCAGTCAAAGTTCACTAGGGAGTTAATTTGAAT
This sequence comes from Platanthera zijinensis, assembly GCA_039513925.1. Classification (NCBI taxonomy): domain Eukaryota; kingdom Viridiplantae; phylum Streptophyta; class Magnoliopsida; order Asparagales; family Orchidaceae; genus Platanthera; species Platanthera zijinensis. Next base: position 79,047,118 of record CM077081.1, read on the forward strand.
TTTTGGTATGGAAAGTGCCTCCATAATGAAAACTCTCATGGGATCATGTATGTCAATAGACAAGGATGAGACAGGGAAACCTGCTGATGAAACCATGTATAGAGGCATAGTTGGCTCCCTCCTCTATCTTTCTTCTTGTAGGCCAGATATCATGTATGCTACATGTGTTTGTGCTAGAAACCAGGCTTTTCCTAAGGAGTCTCATTATTCTGCTGCAAAAAGAATTATTAGATATCTTAAGGGCACACCATATCTTGTGTAACACCCCCATCCATCGTATAGCATGTGATAGAAGGTCCGGTCAGGGACCGACGTCATATATTACGGATAGGTAATAAGGTTACTAGTTGAATTACAAATCCATGTTCATTACGAATGTATCCTAACTCAGAGCATTCTAACATAAGTATTAAATTTATGAACCCAAACATAACAGGATTATCCACTATACCAAAGGAATGATATATACATAACAACATCTAACACATGTTTTGGTCGTAGCCTTATTATAACTATTTTAATTAACATTAAGTGGCTTCATACTTCGGCACGCAGGCCGGCCACACATGAAAATAGTAATTGTTCGCTTTTGGGCCTTCAAGGACCAGCCAATCGCAGCACATGGGCTTCAGCCCACTATTTTCCACATGGCTCTCTAGCACCTGCACAAAAGGGCCCACCAAAACATGGCAAAAAAAAAGCAATGGTCAGCATTTTACTGACCCATTTATAACGATCCCACCCCTTACTCAGGACGGCATTTCTCCATCCCTGCAAACAAGGCATCATACATATATCATGGCAATAATAATGTGCACTTTAAGCACCATTCACCACAAACGTAGGCCCAACGACCACACGCCCCATGCACTCAGGGCAACTTTCTGGTGTGCACGACTCCCCGTGCATCACCACCATTCAAAGGTCACAGACTTAATCGTTAACTTTGTCGTTCAGAGGTCCTTAACTTGACGACAATGTTTTTTAGAGTTAATTGACTTAACGACTGACTTACTCGTTCAGAGGTCCTTAACTTATCGACCATGTCATTTAGAGGTACTTAACTTGACGAGTGACTGCCCATTCAGAGGTACTTAACTTAACGGCCATATCATTCAGAGGTCCTTAACATGATGGCACAGTAAAGTCATACACATCTCAACATACACATTTTCTCAAACATTGACCCCTAGGTCTCATAGAGACAGGCCAAACATTGACCCTCGGGTCTCAAGAGACAGGTTAAACAACAATTCTCAAAATTATTCATTCACTTGGGTAATTTCCTAGAATTTCTTCCAGTACTAAAATGCAATAACCTGCACACCCACTTTCACACTTTCCAGTTGTGCATCTACACATATTTATAGAGTCTTCTCCAACACGCAAAGCATAAAACATCACCAATCCAGACCAACCTATCCGGATGGGCTTCACACAGTATGTCTATTCCGTACTCTACATTTCCGGATCTAAATGCGGAAATATAAGGGGATTTACCCTTTCGAATCCACTTTTTTCACCTTTTGGGGAGGGGATGCATGCAAGTATGCATATTGAGGACTTCACTTGTCCGGGAGAAACTCGTTACCCATATAGTTATCTTTGGAGCCATGGTGTATGATTTTTATTCGGCTGGAAATGAACAGTAAGATTTCCTCTTCACGAATCTAGCTCCAGCTCTTACTTTCTCTTCACCAAATATATTCCAGCAAGCTAACAAAAGCTTCATCCCTGTTTCTCTCCACAAGAACACGCACAGGAGCAGACAAGATGAAATAAAGAGAGAGAGTAAAAAGGAAATAATACTTTCCTTCTTCCATACTTCTCTGGTTACGTGGTCATGGTTTACAGCCCAGCCAAACGATCCTCATCAAAACGAAGGAACGGCCTAGAAAACGCCGCTCACTGTCCGCCTACAAGCTATCAAACACGACATTCATGCCTCGGAGTCATCGTCGAATTCCGTCGAGCTCAGCTGGAAATTGTTGAACTCAACTTTTCTTCGAGCTGACTTTTTGTCGAACTCAACTTTTTTTCGAGCTGGCTTTTCGTCGAACTCAAATTTCGTCGAGCTCACGGGAATTCGTCGACCTCACTTCATTTAGTCGAATTTGTCTGATTTCGTCGAGCTGACATTTTGTCGAGCTCATGGGAAATCGTCGAGCTCACAGGAAATCGTCGAGCTCTCGGGAAATTGTCGAGCTCACGGGAAATCGCCGAGCTCACTAGAAATCGTCAAGCCCACGGGAAATCGTCAAACTCAACTTTTCATCGAGCTCAACACAATTGGTCAAACTGACTGTTCATCGACCTCCATTCGACGTTCGTCGAATGCAGGTAAAATTCGTCGATCTCTCTGCATTTCGTCTAACTCATTCCACAGTCAAATTCAAGCTGTCAAATATAGGGTGTTACAACCCTCCCCTCCTTACAAGAATTTCGTCCCGAAATTTGCACACAGCTATAAGGAAAACAGGAACCATAATGTTGCAACAACTTTTGATTCCTTTAGGAAAAACAGCCAGAAACTTGTTAAGACAAACAACTTATTTAGGAAAACAGTAAGAAAATTACTATCACAAATTTAGACATACAATTAAGGATAGTCCTCATGCATGGTTTGCTCTCGTTCCTATGATAATTCTTCTCGGCCAAAGTTGTCCTACCAAAGTTTGACCATCTCGATCGTCTTGTTTTTCAATTGCTTGATCATCGTATCCTCGATCCGAATGGGCCTAACTTTCATTGTTAGTCTACTATCGATCGGTACTTGATCATTTGTAATCACTTGAGTTAGCTCTTTCACAACTTTCCGCAGCACTAATATATGAAATACATCGTGCAAACCACTTAATTCTCCAAATAGATTGAGCCGATAGGCAGCTTGTCCAATTCTTTCAACCACTTCAAATGGACCCAAATACCTCGGACTTAACTTTTTCAAGCGCCGAATCTTGGACATTCCCTTGAATGGTTTTATTTTTAAGTACACCCACTCACCCACCGCAAACTCTACGTTCCGGTGTTTGTCATTATAGTACTTTGCCTGTCTATCTTGGGCTATTAGTAACCTATCTTGAATAATTTGTATTGTTGAATTTGCATCTTCAACTTCCTTACGCTTATACAATTTAAATTCGCATGTTTCCGTCCATGCTAATGGGCTACGGAACATCCTACCGTATAAAGCTTCAAAGGGCGCCATCTTTATACTAACCTGATACCTATTATTGTAGGCAAACTCTATCATATAGAGATGGTCTTCCCACCTCTTTCCAAAACCTATGGCGCACATTCGTAGCATGTCCTCCATAGTGTTGTTGGTTCTTTCGGTCTGACCATCCATTTGTGGATGAAAGGTCGTGCTGAACTTTAACTTAGTCCCCAACAACTGATGGACTAGCCTCCAATAATTTGACGTAAATCGCCCATCTCGGTAACTTACGATGCTACGGGGCACACCGTGCAATCGTACTATATTGTTAACATATAGTTTTCCTAGATTTTCTACTGAATCATCTTTCTTATTCGTAATAAAGTGTGACACCTTCGTTAGCCGATCTACAACCACCCAAATGGAGTCGTTTCCCTTTTGCGATCTCGGCAAACCATGAACAAAATCAATGGAAATGTCATCAAACTTCCACTCTGGTATAGGCAAAGATTTCAAGAATCGTCCTGGCTTCTGGCACTCGGCTTTTACTAAGGCACTAGTTTGACATTTCGCCACATAATGTGCAATATTTTTCTTCATGCCTGGCCACCAGAACAGCTTCTTCATATCCTTGAACATTTTAGTGCTCCCATGGTGGATTGAGTACTTTGTAAAATGTGACTCGTACATCAACTCCTCCCATAAAGTTCCAACTTAGGGTGCGCACAATCGACTGTCTTTTCATAAAAGATCGTCGTCTATAGAGAATTGGGAATTTGTTGGGTATTGTATCAACAATAACCTAGATTTGTATGAAGTCACCCTTAAACTAAGATGAATTAAGTTATATTTGATGTCTTGTTTGAGTTATGTGTTTGCATGACTTAATTGCCAAAGTGTAGAACAATGTCAGTCTACAATGAGTCACCAAACACAGGACCATACAATGTAATCCCTCATTGTGTGATCCATGGTGTTGACTCATGTGTAGCCTCTCTATTGGATATACTTCACTTTCAAGCACTAAACCTGTAGGAGAAAGACTAGTTGAAGATTTCTTTGAAGAAAGAAAATTTTCAGAAAGCAAAATTTTTCTAAGTGTTTTACTCGAGAAACAACTTTAGTACTCGAGTAGATTTATTGTCAGTTCTTGAGTAAGCTAAGTCAAGCACTCGAGTAACTGAAGTAGTTCTCGAGATGATTTAAAGTTAGTTCTCGAGAAGCTGTGTATTACTCAAGTACATCTTTGCTTGTTCTCGAGTTATCAGAAAAGTCTAGTTCAGAATTTTTTAAGTGTAGTACTCGAGTAGCTAAGGCCATTACTCGAGTAGTATAAGACTTTGTATCGAGTAACAGAAGTCGAATACACGAGAAATTTATCCTTGTCTCGGGTAATAGAAGTAGAGTACTCGAGAAGTATATCTAGTTCTCGAGTAATGAACATTAGTACTCGAGAAGTACGGTTACTTCTCGAGAAGTTAATTATATTACTCGAGTAGCCAGAAGTTATTTTAAGATTTTTATCTAAGGATTTTTCTCTTGAACTTTACATCTTTTTCTCGACAAGTCAAAGTGATTACTCGAGTAGTCATATTCCACTCGAGTAATGCAGACAATTTTTCTCTGAAAATTTGTTGAGTCTGACTGGACCAGATTTAAAAATTAATCTCCATGATTATTGGTCCACGTGTTATGTCTTTATGATTATGACCATTAGACCATTCCTATAAAAGGTATAATCATTTCGACTAACCCTAAGAAGAGTATTAGAAGAAAAATCTGAGAAATATAAAGTTTTCTGAATCATCTAGTATTCTAAATCGGGAAGCCGTCGCCGCTCTTCATCGACGATCTCGCCGCCGCACTTCTCCAATTTCTGTTTTTCAGAGCAAGATTAGATCAACAGATCAAGGCATTCTTATTCTCACAGATCCTCATCTAGATCGTGCTGATCTAGGTTTTCAGATCCAGAACCATTTTTGGCTTGTCTTATTCGACCTATTTCTGAGAAAGCTTCAAAGATTCAAGAAAGAAGAAAGGCTGAAGATTCATATCTGAGATATTCTATTTGTATAATTTTATTTACAAAATCTTTATCTTATTGGAGATTTTGTCTCCGGGTGTTGTAGGAAGTATTTCTTCCGAGTATAGATCTGTGTTGTGGATCGAGTTATAGGGGCGTTGCTCCGTGTTGTAGGATTTGTTTTAAAACTGAGGTAATAGTGAAGTAGTCAAGTCTAGCGTGTTGCTAGATCGGTGAGGTGGAGAGTAGACGTACCCAAGATTGGGGAACCACTATAGATTTGGTGTTCTCTGTGTTGTGTGTGCTTATTTTCTACGCTTTGTTTGTTCAATTTTTATTCCGCAAAAGAACGCAGACCTCCCATATTCACCTCCCTCTATGTGATTTAGGTAGACAACTAAAAATATCAATTGGTATTAGAGGGAGGTTGTTAATCAAAAAGGTTAACACCTTGAACAAATCTCCTCCTAGTTGTCTTTAGAGGATTCAAGCATGGGCAGAGTTAAGGATTTTGCAAAGCTTCCTCTATGCACAAAGAACCATTTAGCTATGTGGAAAGAAAGAATAAAGTTCTTCATGGAAGCTGTGGATCCTAGAATTTTTATGATAGTGGAAGAAGGACCTTATGTTCCTATGACCACCTCCACCATTGACTCAACAAAGCAAGTTTCTAAGAAACTAATGGATCTTGATAAGGATGAGATTGCACTTGTCTCTTTAGACAAGAAAGAAAAAAATATCATCGCAAGTGCAGTCGATGACTCTATGGTGCATAATTTTATTCAATGACAATCTGCCAAGGAAATGTGACAGTCTCTTATCATCTTGATGGAAGGCACTGAAGAAGTTAGGGATGACAGAAGATCCCTTATGAATCAGAAATATGAAGCATTCCGACAAGGTCCCAAGGATTCCATTGCAGATACCTTTGAGAATTTCTTCAAGATTGTCAACGGCCTAAGAGTCTATGGTCAGGTCTTCACAACTAGGGAACAGAATGATAAGTTCCTGAGATCCCTGACTAAGGAATGGTATAACAAGGTTTATGCTATCTGTGAATTTTGAAATCTAGCAGAGACAGACCCTCAAAATCTCTTCGGAAAGCTTATGTCATATAAGCTATAAATAAATTCAAGAAAAGCTGAAGAAGAGAAGAACAGGTTTTCATCCAAGGAGAAGTCTGTCGCTCTAAAAGAAGACACCTCAAGGAAGTCTAAGGCTACTTCTCCATCCCCAGTACAAGAAAAAAGTGAAGAAGAATCTTCAGAGGCAAATACCTCAGGCTCATAATTATTTGAAGGAGAGTTTTCTCTTCTTTCAAGGCAGTTAAAGAAGTTCTTAAACAAGAAGAAGCAATGGAAAGGCAAGGATATCTCATTCAGAAGATCACGTCACGATGGTGATCGTCACAAGAAGGGCCCAAGTAGCCAAGATAGGTATTACTCCAAACAGAATAAACGCAGTTCTACTGACATTATTTGTTTTTGCTATAATAAGCCAGGACACATCATCGTTGATTGCCCTCACAAGAAGGAGGGTGGAAGAAGAGAGGAAAAGAAAACTTCTTACAATAAGAAGAAGACTGAAAGAAGCCTGGTAGCTAAGAAGGGTAAGACCCTCAGTGACACTTATTTATCTGAGTCTACTGATGAGGAGGAAGCCTACTTTGGGCTCATGGCACATACAGATGAAGAAGAAGAACCCTAGTTCACTAGGAAGGTAAATTCTCATACCCCTCTCTCTAAAGTTGATGCTTCTGACCATGATCATGAGGACTATTCGTCTGATGATGAATCTGAACGCATGACTCAATATAAAGAGTTGATCAAAGCCTACGACAAATGTCATAGAGTCGTAAGATCTCAATCTAAGGAGATCAAATCTCTTAAGGCTGAAGAGAGCAATATGAGGGAGGAAATTATAATGATGGACTCACTCAGAAAGGACTTCCATAATACGATGGAATAATATAATAAGGCTCTCGAGCACCTAAATCTGAAGGAGAAAATCATCAAGGAATTGGAAGAACAATTTGAAGTTGAAAAGAAACTTGTTGAAAGTTTCTCCAAGCCCAAGACAGTCCTTCCGCTTGTTACTGAATTCTTTGCTCAGGCCAAAGATGCTGGCTTAGGCCATGTGGTTGCTCTTAGTAAATCTTCTAGGAGAAATAAAACCTAGAGAAGAAATAAGTATGACAAGAAGGATCAAGCCAAGGAGAACAAACTCCTTTCAAAAAGGTTATCTTTCCAACGAACGAGTTTGATCTTGACTCGTCCTACGGTCACTTTGCTAGGACTACTCATGTAGAGCCCAAGTCTCGGTACCAAGGATGGACTCATCCCAGGAACATTGGCGAGAGTGTCTTCAAGGCACCTTATGAGGAGATCACTATTCAGAGCTACGGACCTTATAATCATGGTCACAACATCAAGAATGATCTAAAAGTCAAACCCGTTGTAGAAAAGCCTATTATGGAGAAGAAGCCATATGAGTGTCATCACCACGAAGCTTCTACTTCCAAATCTACTGCACCTGCTAGACCACAATCTCAAAAGGTCAGGCAGGAGATCATTAGGTAAAGATACAACAGATTTTACTATTGGTGTTGTGGCAAGGTTGGTCACTTCGCCATAGATTGCTAGTTTAATCCCATATATTATGAAACTCCTAAAGTAAATAATGTGAGAAAGACCGCTCACAATGTTATCATACATAGGCGGAGTATGCTAACTAGAGACCAAGGGCCCAAACAAGTTTGGGTTCCTAAGGCAACTTGATTTTACTTTTGCAGGAATGTCCAAAGGCCACCAAAAATCCCATCTGGTATTTGGACAGTGGATGCTCTCGGCATATGACCGGGACTAGAAGCCTTCTCCAGAATTATTCTCCAGTCATGAACAGTCCAAAGGTAATCTTTGGAGGTTCTAATAGAAGGATTACTAAAGGCTACGGTATTATCACTAATGGTATTGTATACTTTTCCAATGTGGCATATGTTGAAGGATTGGAACACAATCTTACATGTATAAGCCAGCTCTGCGATAAAGGATACATTGTAGAATTTCATGCAGACAAGTGTTTGATAAAATCGGTTGATAATTTAGAAATGATTTTATCAGGCACGTGTAGTAGGAATATATTTTGCTTAAATTTTATTTGCATAGACTCTTCTATGCCAGTGTGCTTTTTAGCAAAAGATAGTGCGTCTCTTTGTGTCTAATGGCACAAGAGATTAGCACATATAAATTTCAAAACTATTAATAAATTATTTTCTCTTAATTTAGTACGTGATGCCCCAAATGTCAAGTGTGCTAAAGATAGACCTTGTCACGCATGTGTAGAAGGCAAGCAAACAAGGGCTACTTTTAAAAGCATTATTGGTAAAGATTCTAATAGGTGTTTATAACTACTTCATATGGACTTATTCGGTCCACTGCAAATTAGAAGTTTGGGAGGTAAGGATTATACATTGGTTATTGTTGATGATTACTCTTGCTTTACGTGAGTGTTCTTACTAAAACATAAGTCAGATACCTTTGATATCTTCACTAGTTTTGTAAGGCAAGTTCAGAATGAATACAGCTGCTCCATTATCAAAATCAGAAGTGATAAAGGAACAGAGTTCAAGTCTGGGGCCATGACAGAATTCTGTGAAAGTCTTGGTATCTTTCATGAGTTTTCCTCTCCTTATACTCCTCAACAGAATGGAGTTGCTAAGAGAAGGAATAGAACACTCATAAAGGCTTGCGGGGCCATGTTGAGTGATGCCTCACTACCGAAATATTTCTTGGCTGAAGCTGTCAATACTGCATGCCACATGCAAAATTGAGCACTCATAAACAAAAACCATAATAAGACACCTTACGAACTACTAAAGGGCAGGAAACCAACTATCTCATATTTTAGAATCTTTGGTAGTAAATGCTTCATCCTTAACAATGGCAAGTATTACACGAATAAATTTAGTGAAAAGAGCTTTGAAGATATTTTCTTAGGTTATAGTAGCCATAGTAAGGCATATAGGATCTTCAATAAGAAAACCCTGGTTGTAGAAGAATCTATTCATATTATATTTGATGGGATGAGCTTGCTGCAAAGCAGCTATTCTAGTGTGTTCATTGAAGATGCAGGTTCACGACTGAAAGAATTGGGCTTGGATAAGCAAGTTAAGGAAAAAGATTAAGAATTCATCACGATCACCACTCCAACCCCTATTGGAGAAGATGATCACCATGATGAAGACGTCGTCCAAGTTAATGAAGTCACTCAAGGGATAGAAGAAGCTCTAGATGCAAGGAACCTAGAGCTCGGACAGTTGAAGGATAACCCAATTGATCAAATCATCAAAAATCCCCGGGATGGTGTAAGAACTCGTAGAGGAACAACTAATGAAAATTTATATTTGAGCTTTCTCTCATAAGTTGAACCAAAGAAGTTTGAGGAGGCAAACTCAGACGCATCTTGGATAATGGCAATGGAAAAATAATTGAATCAATTAAAGCATTGCCAAGTCTGGAAGCTTGTTCCAAGACCCAAAGGTAAGAACATTATCGGAACCAAGTTGGTCTACAGAAATAAGATGGACAAAGATGGAACCATCATAAAGAATAAAGCTAGACTCATTGCCAAAGGATACCGACAAGAAGAAGGAATCTACTTCGACTAGACATATGCTCCAGTGGCATGACTGGAGGCAATCAGGTTATTCTGAGCTTATGTTGCACTTAAGGGCTTCACAATCTATCAGATGGACGTGAAGTCGGCCTTCCTTAATGGTGACATTAAGGAAGAAGTGTATGTGGAACAACCTCAAGGTTTCGTTGATTCTAACTTTCCTGATCATGTTTATCTTTTATTTAAAGCATTATATGGTTTGAAACAAGCTCCTCGAGCTTAGTATGAGACGCTGTCCAGATTTCTTCGTGAGAATAAGTTCACAAGGGGAAAGATAGATAAGACATTATTTCATAGGGAAATAAAAGGCAAGATTTTGCTAGTGCAAATCTATGTCGATGACATTATTTTTGGCTCTACTAACGACAACCTCTACAATAAGTTTTCAAAACTTATACAAGGGAAGTTTGAAATGTGCAGTATGGGAGAGCTGAAGTATTTCTTAGGACTTCAGGTGAAATAATCTAAGGACGGAACTTTCATCTCTCAGACGAATTTCACCAAAGAGTTAATTAAGAAATTTAGAATGGAGAACGCAATCTCGATGAGGAATCCAATGGGTTCAGCCATGTTTCTAAACAAGGATGAAATGGGAAACCTTTAAATGAAACCAAGTACAGAAGCATAATTGGATCTTTGTTCTATCTTACTGCTAGTAGACCTGACATAATGTTTTAAACATGTGTGTGTGCTAGATTTCAAGTGAACTGTAAGGAATCTCACTATGCTGCTGCAAAGCAGATTTTGAGATACTTTAAAGGTACACCAAATCTTAGCTAATGGTACCCAAGAAGTAATGATAGCGAACTAATTGGTTTCTCAAATGCAGATTTTGCAGGAAGCAAAGATGACAGGAAGAGCACTTCAGGGACTTATCAATTCCTAGGAAGAAGGCTCATATCCTGGAGTAGCAAGAAGCAGAATTGTGTCATAATTTCAACAGCTGAGTCAGAGTATATCTCTACAGGCAGTTGTTGTGCACAACTGTTATGGATAAAGAACCTGTTTGAAGATTACAACATGAAGTTCCAAAATATTCAAATATTTTGTGACTCCTCCAGTGCAATTGCAATCGCCAACAACCCAGTCTCTCACGGTAGGACAAAGCACATAAAGTTGAGGTATCACTTCATCATGGAGCATATGGAGCATGGAGACATCAACCTCCAGTATATCCCAACTGACAGGCAAGTTGCAGACATTTTCACAAAGCCGTTGAACGAGGCCAAGTTCTGTTTTGAACATGCTCAACAAAGAAGAATAAAGAAGGAGAACTCATAACAAATCTCAAGGATCAAGCAACACTTCAAAAATTCAGAAATTCTTAAGTTTGGACTTCATTTCTCGAGTAAGACCCTTACTACTCGAGTACTAATTTGGACCACTGGAGAAACAAGTCTGCCTCTCGATAAATGCTTCTTGAGTAATAAGATACTTCTCGAGAAATGATTCTCAAGTAATAAGATACTTCTCGAGAACTTCCAGTTATTACTTGAGAACTAGAGTCTATTCACTCGAGTAATGCTTGTCCACTCGAGAAATCTAAAGCAACTTTTAGTCTTCAAGTTCAAATTTTGATATTCGCACTCAGATGTCAGGCCGCCATATTCTCAGGTATGTTGCTTATATTATTTCCATAACTATCATAAATTAAGACTTATATAAATAGAAAAGTTCGAAAATTCCAAATCACTCGATCTGTAAACCCTGTCTCGAGAGAAAAGAAGGAAACTTTTCGCCTTCCGCCACCATCGCAGAACTTGCCGTTGATTCTCTCCCTGCAGTAAATTCTCTCTCTTCTCTAAATCGATGGCTCCTACTTCCAAAATAGGGATTGGAAGCGAACTTGTTTTGACTGGGATTGCAGAGATTTCAGACGACTTTCTGAATCTTATTCTCCATCTTGAAATCATCGAATTATCCTTCGTTTTAGAGCAACCATGCAAAATTTTATTTCCAGAGGTTGAAGAGTTCTTTCAGCATGCAAAGGTAAGGATAAATTGAAAGATTATTAAGACAAGAGTTCGTGGAATCAAAATCAAACTCTTTAAGACAGTTGTTTCTAAGCTTTTTCCACTACCAGATATTGACAAAGAAGATGACCTAACCATTAAGGACTATGACAGAACTTATAGTTTCTGTGGAATTTCTGTTGTTATAAACACCATTCGTCGACCTGACCTAAATGCAGAGGGCAAACTTTTAGTTGATATAATTGGCAAAGTACTTCTGTGCAAGACTACTTCTATAAGCTTCATCACTATCGACTTCTTTTATATGATGACAGTAATTATATGTAGGAAGAAATTTTAGTTTGGGATGATGATTTTTAATAAGATAAGAGAAAGCATCAAAGCACCTAACTATGCAAGGATTATCTCTCTACTTCTGCATGAGTTCAAGCCAGAGATTTTTGACTTATCCAAAGGTATAACCCTACACCACATGAAGAAAGTTTTTATATCTTCTATTCAAAGATGGGAGCTTAAGCTCAAGAATCCTGCCCAAGCTGCTAAGGCACAGGATCATCCAGAGAATGAGGACAGGACTCCATCTCCTCCTCTACCTCAAGTAGTTGGCACATCTGGTGCAGCTGCTGAGGGGGAGTCTACTCCTTCAACTCCAATAGAAAGAGTTTCTACCCCTCCTACAGCTGCTGCACTCCATCCTGCTACCACAGAATATCCACTCTCAGATGCCCAAGTCCAAGACAATATTCTATCCACAGAGGAAGACATAACTAAAATGATTATGGAATTGACTTCAAAAGAGCCTCTTTCCCCTTTTCATATAGATAAGTCTCCCTCTCCAGAACCATCTCCCTCTTACCATCTTTTTGAACAAGAATCTCCTCATCAATCACCTGTTGTAGACATTCAAGAGGAAGAAACAGTTCTTATTTTTGATGAGGAAGAAGCCATCCCAGAACCAGTTAAGGCTCCTCTCAAGAGCTTGGATTTTTATCTTCCCACCATTCTTGGTGAGGAAGGTGATATTTTGATTCAAACTACAAGAGCCAAGAGTACAGTTGTCATTGAAGAAATTACTTCATAGACTGCTCCTCCTCTTCCAGCCCCTCAAGTTTAAACTCTTACTGCTGATGATATTTTGGGTAAGATTAAATTACTGCTAGCACAACAGAGAAAGTATTTTGATGAATCTCTAAAAATTGTGACTGATAAAGTAACTGCTCTGGAAAAAGAGATGAGTAGAGGATTTGCAGAGATCTAGCATAACACTGGTGAGCTGAAACATCTATTCCAAAAAGGTGGGAAAGCTCTAGACCACACCATAGCTAGCATTGGTCAGATGATGGACCAGTCAGTAACTCTTGCTAATAATCAAATCCTGTTAGAAAAGAAAGCCCAAGAACATAACTTCAAAACTTGTGAAGAAGTTGGTACCTTCAAAGAAGCTGCTATTACCACCATATCTGTAGAAGTCAAAAAGGGGGAGAGCTTAGTAAAAGAATACTTAGAAAAATCAGATGCAAACATGAAAACTCTCTGGGAAGAAAAGTTGAAGGAAATTCATGTTGATGTCAAAAATTAAATAGATGGTGTACAGTTTCATACTTATGATACAGCTATGTGGATGCATAATCAAATATTCCCTAATTTCAAATTTGATTCAAATGTGATTCCCCGTCATCTGAATCCTACTACTCAGCATCCTCCAATTCCACAGCCAACTTTTTTTCCAAGACCTGAAGGCTCAGAAGCACCACCTCCAGATACTTATGCTCAGGTTTGGGAAACTGATATGGCAGATGTGCTTCATAAAGCACCTCCTGAAATTCAAATTCCTAAGAGAAGAATGTATGGTAATGGAGCATCTGCAAGCAATTTTATCCCTAATCCAAAAGCTGAAAAGAGAAGAACACAAGAATTTGATGAAATTTGGAGCCCTACTTCAAAGTCTTTAATCCTTGATACTCTCAAACTAGCTATGGATTACAATGAAAGCAGTACTAATCATTATAGCTCTTATGAGTGGGAATTGTATGAGAAATCCTTAACTAAGAGAAAAATTTATGATAGAGAGTATGGAAGGAACAATCCAAATGCTCCTCCTAGACCCCCAAAGTATTATCCTAAACCCTTCAGCTATTAGAGGAGACAGCAAGAGAAGAAGGAAAGACAGTAACAACAACAGAGCAAGGAATGACAAATGATCTAGATTGTGTTTTGAGATTGTGTTGAAATGGATTTCATGGACAATTCTATATAGATATAAATCTTTAATTTTGATGATCTGATTTTCTCTTCATTACTTAGCATTTTATTTTTTATTATCTCTGTGGTAGCTAGTCATTTTGTTTGTTTATCTTGATATAATTCACCTTAGTGTAGAGAGTTCTGACTTCTACAAATAGGGGAGATTGTTGGGTATTGTATCCACAATAACCTAGATTTGTATGAAGTCACCCTTAAACTGAGATGAATTAAGTTGTATTTGATGTCTTGTTTGTGTTATGTGTTTGCAAGACTTAATTGCCAAAGTGTAGACCAATGTCAGTCTACAATGAGTCACCAAACACAGAACCATATAATGTAATCCCTCATTGTGTGATCCATGGTGTTGACTCATGTATAGCCTCTCTATTGGGATACACTTCACTTTCAAGCACTAAACCTGTAGGAGAAAGACTAGTTGCAAATTTTCTTGAAGAAAGGAAATTTTCAGAAAGCAAAAATTGTCTAAGTGTTTTACTCGAGAAAAAACTTTAGTTCTCGAGTAGATTTACATTCAGTTCTCGAGTAAGCTAAGTCTAGAACTTGAGTAACTGAAGTAATTCTCGAGATGATTTAAAGTTAGTTCTCGAGAAGCTGTGTAGTACTCGAGTACAACTTTGCTTGTTCTCGAGTTATCAGAAAAGTCTAGTTCAGAATTTTTCTAAGTGTAGTACTCGAGTAGCTAAGGCTATTACTCGAGTAGTACAAGACTTTGTCTCGAGTAACATAAGTAGAGTACTCGAGAAATTTATCCTTATCTCGGGTAACAGGAGTAGAGTACTCGAGTAGTAAAGCATTAGTACTCGAGAAGTCCAGCAACTTCTCGAGAAGTCAATTCTATTACTCGAGTAGCCAAAAGTTATTTCCAGATTTTTCTCTAAGGATTGTTCTCAAGAACTTTACATCCTTTTCTCGAGAAGTCAAAGTGATTACTCGAGTAGTCATATTCCACTCGAGTAATGCAGACAATTTTTCTCTAAAAATTCGTTAAGTCTGACGGGACCAGATTTCAAAATTAATATCCATGATTATTGGTTCACGTGTTATGTCTTTATGATTATGTTTGTTAGACCATTCCTATAAAAGGTCTAATCATTTCGACTAACCCTAAGAAGAGTATTAGAAGAAAAATTCGAGAAATACAAAGTTTTCTGAATCGTCTAATATTCTAAATCGGGAAGCCGCCGCCGCTCTTCATTGACAATCTTATCGCCGCACTTCTTCGATTTCTGTGATTCAGAGCAAGATTAGATCAACAGATAAAGGCATTCTTATTCTCATAGATCCTCATCCTTATCATGGTGATCTAGGTTTTTAGATCCAGAACAGTTTTCAGCTTGTCTTCTTCGACCTATTTCTGAGAAAGCTTCAAAGATTCAAGAAAGAAGAAAGGCTGAAGTTTCAGATCTGAGATATTCTGTTTGTATAATTTTATTTACAAATACTTTATCTTGAAGGACATTTTGTCTCCGAGTTTTGTAGAAAGTATTTCTTCCGAGTGTAGATCTGTGGATCGAGTTGTAAGGGTGTTGCTCTGAGTTGTAGGATTGGTTTTCAATCTGAGGTAATAGTGAAGTAGCTGAGTCTAGTGTGTTGCTAGATCGGTGAGGTGGAGAGTGGGCGTACCCAAGATTGGGGAACCACTATAGATCTGGTTTTCTATGTGTTGTGTGTGCTTATTTTCTGCACTTCGTTCGTTAAATTTTTATTCCGCAAAATGACGCAGACCTCACCTATTCAACCCCCTCTAGGTGATTTAGGTAGACAACTAAAAACATCCGAATTTGACCCATCCTTCATCTCTTCCATGTAACGCTTCATGATTTCTTCTAACTCTAAAGCTTGACGAATTCTGTCTACAAGGTCGTATTGCACCTCCGTCCAGTTCAAGCATACCTCGTCACTCATTCCCTTGTCCACACAAGATATATCCAAACATTCCAAATCAAGAATTAGACGCTCATCATGCATCTGTAACCAGTTTGCTCATATTGGAGTTTTGCGACTCAACGCATCAGCGACGACATTCCCCTTTTCAGGAGTATAATGAATATCAAAAGTGTAGTCCCTAAGGAACTCTATTCATCTCCATTGTCTCATATTAAGATCTTTCTGAACTATGAAATACTTTAGGCTTTGATAGTCCGTAAAGATGTCAATCTTCACGCCATATAAATAGTGTCGCCACAATTTAAGAGCAAATATCACGGCTGCCAATTCAAGATCATGCACCGGATAATTTCTCTCATGAACTTTAATTTGGCGAGAGCCATAAGCAATCACATGCCCAAATTGCAAAAGAAAGCAGCCTAAGCCGCTCCAAGATGCATCACTATAAATCTCAAAGCCTTCTGAACCACATGGCGTACATAATACTGGTGTCGCTATTCGCCGACTCTTTAACTCATCAAAAGCGATCTCGCACTTCGGCGTCCATACAAACTTTTGATTCTTTCTTGTCAATGTCATGAGAGGTAAAGCAATCTTTGAAAATCCCACTACGAAGCGCCTATAGTAACTGGCAAGTCATAGAAAATTCCAGAATTCTGCTACTGAAGAAAGTATAGGCCACTCTCGTATTGCAACAGCCTTTATCAGGTCTACAACAATCCCCTCTCCACTTATGGCATGACCAAAAAAAGCCACTGAAGATAACCAGAACTTGCACTTTGAGAATTTGGCATAGAGGTGATTCCTTCTTAGTGTGTGGAAAACCATTCTAAAATGTTTCGCATGATCTCCCTCAGATTGAGAGTATACCAATATGTCGTAGATGAAGATGATCACAAACAGGTCTAAATCTCCCTAAAGGTTCTGTGCATGAGATCCATGAAGACTGATGGCACATTCATGATTCCAAAAGGCATGACTGTGAACTCATAATGCCCATAGCGTGTTCCAAATACAGTCTTGGGGATATCACTCTCCTTGATCCTCAACTGCCAGTAGTCGGACTTTAAATTCAACTTCGAATAAACAGTTGATCCAACCAATTGATCAAATAAATCATCGATTAGAGAAATAGGATATTTGTTCTTTTCTATAAGCTTGTTTAGCTCAGGATAATCTATGCATAGACGCAAGCTCCCTTCCTTCTTTTTCACAAATAGCATCGGTGCACTCCACGGTGATATACTCGTACAAATAAAGCCTTGCTCTAGCAACTCTTGTAACCGAACTTTTAATTCTACCAACTCTTTTGGTGCCACACGGTACAGTGAGCGGGCCACAGGTTTCGTACTGGCACCAACTCAATAGAGAAGTCGATCTCACGTTGGGGTGGAAGCCTAGGTAGATCCTTCAGAAAGACATCTGCAAACTCCGATATTACAGGAATGTTTCCAATACTGGGCTTTGGCTCAACAGCCTCTAATAGCGTGAAAAACATTTCTGCGCCCTTCTGAACTGATTTGACTACTTAAATGGCAGACATCAACATCTTTCCAACTCCTCGCATACCCATGAATTTTGTCTCATGTTCAATATTTTTCCCTAGTAAGACTTCCTTAGAATTACAATCGATGTTGGCACGCTGCTCTGAGAGCCATTCCATGCCAAATATAACATCAAACTCTGAAATCGGTAGCACAGACGCTTCCAAACCAAAGTCTTGACTTCCTATCCGCACCTCCACCAAACAAGACCTATCTGCATGCATCAAGCATTCATAAGGTAACAACACCTTCACAGTATCAGTCGTTACACGAGTAGGCACTCCGATTTGTAATATGAAGGCCTCAGATAGGAATGAATGCGAAGCACCTGTATCAAACAGTGCTCTCACCGGACATTCTCGAATAAGGACAAAGCCTATCATCAACAACTCATAAACAATAACATATAAGGTATTAAGTATAGAAAATAGTAAAAATTGAATCTTAACTCATACCTGTAACCATGTCGCTTTGTTTTATGGCCTCATGTTGTCCAAGATTAAAGACTCGGGGCTGCACGTGGGATACAGAGGATTCCACCACTGCCTTTCCCTTTTCTGCATAAGTCGCACCCATCTTCTTTTCCGCTTTTGGAGGGCAACTCCAACAATCCTTAGCTATATGACCCTCCTTACCACATATATAACATGCACGAGGCCCTCTCTCCATAGTTGCTCCTGATGTAAACGTAGAAGGATCTGGTGCAGAAGTTTTTGGCTTCCTGTTCCATCGTTTGTACCCAGATTTTGAAGAACTCGGTGTCTTGAACTCTGGCTTCTTCCCTGACAAGTCATTCTTACGTTACACGCGCTTCATATCAAGTTCAAGGGAACGGGCCGTATTAACTAAGGTAATAAAACCCTGAGTCATTGGTCCTGAGAGAAGCAATCGAAATTCATCCCTCAACCCTTCATAGAACCAGTTTATTTTTCATTTCTCATCTGCAAACGTAAAGCCTGCATATCTTCCCAATCTCATAAACTCGTGCAAGTAGTCATCCCCCGACCTCTCTCCTTGAGTTAGCCTTTGAAATTGATTTTCCATCGCAATCAGCTGTGCCGATGGAACATATCTTGCCAGAAAACATCTTGAGAACTCCTCCATTGAGATCTCGCTCAATGGTCGACCAGCGAACGAGTGCAGCTCCAACTCATCCAACCAAATTCTTGCCTCACCATCCAACAAGAAGGTAGTCACAATGACTTTTTTTCACTCTTCTGTTTCAGTTGCCGTCAGGACCCTCTTTATTCTTGAGAGCCAATCTTTGGCTTGTGTAGGGGTTCTAGTACCCATAAACACAGAGGGATTGAAACTTATCACGTGTTTCATTTGCTTCTCCGCTGCTCGCCTTGCAGCCACTGGCTCAACTGCCACTTGTCTCACCACCACGTGATCCACCACGTCAACCGATTCATGTACCCTCGCAGGAATAGGAGTTTGTCCCTGACCTCCAGGTCGCACATTCATCATTGCGAACACGGCCTCAGCAACTAATCGTATAGTTTCCACCAAAGGAGGAGGTGTCGGCGCCTCATTAGGTGCATTACTCTCCACCGAGTGTTGGGGTTCTTTCTGCCCCGCACAACTTCGAGTCACCTATAATATGAAACACACAATTAGGCAACTACGAATATTGCCAAAAGCAATCACAGGAACATCTAGTTTTGCAAACATGTGTATTTGCATTCCTAAGTGGACATTCATGGGTTCAATTATGTTATCACGGTAGCGCACATACAGGTTCTCACCACCCCTTAAAAGAATTCGACCACGAATTCAAATAAGAAAGACTGAGAACAGAATCTAATACCAATTTTTTAATGCCCCCATCTATCGTATAGCATATGAACGAAGGTCCGGTCGGGGCCCGATGCCATATACTAAGGGCAGGTAAGGAGGTTACTGGTTGAATTCCTAATCCATGTTCATTACGAACGTATCCTAACTAAGAGCATTCTAGCGGAAGTATTAAATTTATGAACCCAAACATAACAGGAATATCCACTATACCACAGGAATGATATATACATAACAACATGTAACACATGTTTTGGCCGTAGCCTTATTACAACTTTTTTTAATTAACATTAAGTGGCTTCATACTTTGGCACGCAGGCTGGCCACACATGAAAACAGTAATTATTGTTTTTGGGCTTTCAAGGGCCAGCCAATCGCAGCACATGGGCTTCAGCCCGCTATTTTCCACTTGGATCTCCAGCACCTGCACAAAAGGGCCCACCAAAACGTGGCAAACAAAGCAACAGTCAACATTTTGCTGACCCATTTATAACGATCCCTCCCCTTACTCGGGGCGGCATTTCTCCATCCCTGCAAACAAGGCATCATACATATATCATGGCATTTATAATGTGCACTTTAAGCACCATTCACCACAAATGTAGGACCAATGGCCATACACCCCATGCACTCAGGGCACCTTTCTAGTGTACACGACTCCCCGTGTATCACCACCATTCAGAGGTCCAAGACTTAACGGTTAACTTTGTCGTTCAGAGGTTCTTAACTTGACAACAATGTCGTTCACAGGTAATTGACTTAACGACTGACTTACTCGTTCAGAGTCCTTAACTTAACGACCACATCATTCAGAGGTACTTAACTTGATGAGTGACTGCCCATTCAAAGGTACTTAACTTAACAACTATGTCGTTTAGAGGTCCTTAACATGATGGCACAGTAAAGTCATACACATCTCAACGTACACATTTTCTCAAACATTGACCCTCAGGTCTCATAGAGATGGGGCAAACATTGACCCCCAGGTCTCAAGAGACAGGTCAAACAACAATTCTCAAAATTGTTCATTCACTTGGGTAATTTCTTAGAATTGCTTCCAGTACTAAAATGCAATAACCAGCACACCCACTTTCACATTTTCCACATATAAATCTACACATATTTACGGAGTCTTCTCCGGCATACAAAGCATAAAACATCACCAATCCAGACCAACCTGTTCTGATGGGCTTCACACGGTATGCCTATTCTGTACTCTATATTTCCAGATCTAAATACAGAAATATATGGGGATTTACCCTTTCGAATCCACCCTTTTTCACCTTTTGGTGAGAGGATTAATACAAGTATGCATATTAAGGACTTCACTTGTCCGAGAGAAACTTGTTACCCTTTTAGTTCTCTTTGGAGCCATGGTGTTTGAGTTTTATCCGACTGGAAATGCACAGTAAGATTTCCTCTTCACGAATCTAGCTCCAGCTCTTACTTTCTCTTCACCAAATATATTCCAGCAAGCTATCAAAAGCATCAGGCTCGTTTCTCTCCTCAAGAACACACACAGGAGCAGACAAGATGAAATGAAGAGAGAGTAAAAAGGAAATAATATTTTCCTTTTCCATACTTCCCTGGTTAGGTTGTCATGGTTTACAGCCCAGCCACACAATCCTCATCAACATGAAGGAATGGCCAAGAAATCGCCGCTCACTAGCCGCTTACCAGCTATCAGACACGACATTCATGCCTCAGCGACATTGCTGAATTTCGTCGAGCTCATCTGGAAATCGTCGAACTCAACTTTTCATCGATTTGACTTTTCGTCGAACTTAACATTTCGTCGAGCTGACTTATCTTCAAACTCAAATTTTGTCAACCTGCCTTTTCGTCGAGCTCACGGGAATTCGTCGACCTCACTTCATTCAGTCAAATTTGTCTGATTTTGTCGAGCTGACTTTTCGTTGAGCTCATGAAAAATCGTCGAGATCACGGGAAATCATCGAGCTCACGGGAAATCGTCGAGCTCACGGGAAATCGTCGAACTCAACTTTTCGTCGAGCTCCGCTCACATTTTGTCGAGCTCAACACAATTGGTCGAACTAACTGTTCGTCGGCCTCCGTTCGACGTTCGTCAACCTCCATTCGACGTTCGTCAAACGCAGGTAAAATTCGTTGATCTCTCTGTATTTCGTCGAACTTAATCCATAGTCAAATTCAGGCTGTCAAAAATAGGGTGTTACATCTTGGCCTATGGTACCCTAGGAATAGTAATTTTGAGCTAATTGGGTATTCAGATTCAGATTTTACAGGTTGTAGAGAAGATGGGAAGAGCACATCTGGCTCCTGCCAATTTTTAGGAGAAAAAATAATATCCTAGAGCAGCAAAAAGCAAACTAGTGTTGCAATATCAATAGCTGAGTCAGAATATATATATGCAGGGAGTTGTTGTGCTCAGCTTCTATGGATCCAGCACTAGCTCCTAGACTACAACTTAAAGCTAAGTAACACTCCAATATATTGTGACTTTACTAGTGTAATCTCTATTGCTAGGAATTCTGTCTATCACAACAGGACTAAGAACATAGAGATTAGGTATCACTTTATTAGGGAGCATATGGAATATGAAGATATTAGTCTTGAATTTGTCCTACTAATAAACAAGTAGTTGATATCTTCACCAAACCACTAGATGAAGCCAAGTTCAACACCTTCAAGTTTGAATTGGGCATGTTGAATTTAGTTCAGCTTCAGTAGCTTTCCATCTACATTTGTGTGTTGCAGACAACATTAATCTCTACATGATAACAAAGGAGAAATGGACTAAGTGTCCAGGTGTTGAGTGCGCTGAGTCTAAGTGTCAAGCGTCGAGTGCGTTGAGTCAACTACAAGCATCGAGAGCATTGAGTGCACGAGTCCACTCAATGCATGCTATTAGTGATGTCTATTTGCGGCTAAGTATTGGGATCGATTTCATTCGTTGATCACTTCTTGATCATAAACAGGTACCCTCCTCTCCAGCTTCTAAAATTGAAATTACTATAAATAGAACGATATATGCTCAAAACAAAATACACTTTTCCTCGCCCTTCTTTGCACGTTGAGACAAATTGACGAAAGCTTGCCAAATCTATAGGAGAAATGGTGCCAAGGATATTGGATTTCCTATTCGAGGGTTTAGAGCTAGTAAGAAATGGATTCAAAGATTCTCCTGAAGAAGTTCAGTTAGTTCTCCATCTGCTATAGGTCACTGACCTAGAGTATGTTCTTTCTGTGCTGAGTCTACTAAAGAAGAGAGTACTTGAGTTATACTCAACTGCTCGTCATCCACTAAAATCAAGTCCATAATAAGTGGAAACAAAGTTAAAATTACCCCCCAAGATACTGAGCAAGGCACTACATCTATCAAAGTTCAGAGTGTCAGATGAAGAAGATGAAATGGATCAAATAGATATCAAGGCTGCCCTAAAGTGGTGTGGACTCTCAAAGCATACCACTAGATCGATTCTAAGGAAAGAACTGAATTTGAAAGGAAAATTTCTTGCAAATGTCATTAGGAAAGCGCTATTCTGCAAGTTTGGATCCCATGACAAAATTTCTAAGAGGATGTATGATATAATGGCAAGGGTGATGTTGGGTACATTGGAAACTGTGTACCTAATTTGGAAGAAGTCTCGCTTAACTCAATGATATACATCAATGTGTATTTGATGGGATGTTGAGTTTCAATATGCAGGTTAAAAAAATGCAGAAAAATATTCTAAGTACAAGTGTCGACACTTGTGAAGGAAATGTGTCGACACCAAAAGCCAGATTATGTCGACACACAGGACTTGTGTCGACACACAAAAATTCTATTGGCAGAAAATGTGTCGACATACAGGACATGGGTCGTCACACACAAGAATTCTAGCAACACCAACTATGTCAAGACTAGAAGGTATTGTGTCGACACACTGGACTTGTGTCGACACATTCTACAGAAGCTGTGTCGAGAAGATAAAGAAGGGTTGTGTCGACATTGTGTGAGCTGTGTCGACATCATCAAGAATTGTGTTGACACATGGTATATTTATGTTGACACATATGAAGTATTATCTCTAACGCTTTTCTGCTAAGATAAGAGTACAATGAGGTATCAAGTGTCAAGACTGAAGACTTGATAGTTATCATAACTAACAAAGCTATCATATCTGTCAGAGCTGTCAGAAGGCGGTTATGAACCGGATCAACCGGTAACCTCAGATGGGATCTATATAAAGACCTATTCTATCATAAAAAGACAGAGATTGATTAAGAAAGGACTTGATATTTTTCTAACAGTTGAAATCTATAAGTCATCAAGAGAAGGCAGATCCTGAACAAGTCTGCAAGAATAATTTAGATCTAATTCTGAATAGAAGAAGGAAGCTGGATTGAGGATCATCTCCAACTTCATTAGAAGATCAACCTTACTTTGTTCAGATTCAAGAAGCTTTGAAGAAGCTAAGATAGATTGGATCTTAAGAAGTCAGATCAATCAAGATCTGATTAAGAAGCCTTCACCCCTTTCTCTCTCTACCTGGGCGAAGGATTTATCAACTTAATAATCAACTTTTCTGTAAGATCTTTTATAGATCAGAGTGTAGGAGAGTTATTTCTCTAAGTTATAAGCCTAAATTTATAAAGGCATAGGTAGGGCCAAGTGCCTGAGGTAGGATCTTTGTGATCTGAGTTGTAGGCCTGGTGATAAGGGCTAAGGTAGGGCTATTTGCCTGAGGTAGGATTCTTAGGAAGAATCTGAGTTGTTAGACTTGAAGAAGTTTGAGCTATAGGAACCAGTTGGGTTCTGAGTTGTAAGATCTGAGGATCTGAGTTAGTGGAAGGAAGTTTGGCCGAATCCAGCTCTCAACTAGATAGGTGACGGGGGGAGAGTGGATGTACCCACGAATTGGGGAACCACTATAAAACACTGTGTGTTGTGCTGTGTTTTTTTCTGTTTTTGTTTTATCCTGTGCTGTGATATTTGTAGCTTAATTGGCTATGCTGAGATTAACATTTTAATTTCCTAAGTTAAAATTAGATTTGATCCTATTCACCCCCCCCCCCCCCTCTAGGTGTTTAGGATCTTTAAACCAAATCTTTTAGGTGATTCTTTCTAAAAGGACAGATTGGGGAAAAGTGTTTTTTGACAGGATTGTAGAATGTATCCTGGACATGTGGTAACCCCACCTCTGAGCCGTGTGGGCCATGTGGTAACCCCACCTCTGAGCCGACGGGTTGTGCTGGACGCCGGGGGGGATTGTTGGGTCCGGCGTTCCTTCACTTGACCCGTGGCGCTCTGCTACTTATATAAAAAATTAAGTAGCGCCCTCTCCAACAGTCCGGGCTTTTGGTGCAGTTGGGTATGCGCTTGATCCTTCATAGAATTCTATCTCTGTTCCTGCAAAACAATGTTCCAGTGATCCTTTACATAAGGCTAGGAACAAGAATCCATCACATGAGAAGGATGGACTTTAAAATGCTTGATCGATGGGAAAGAGTTCTACAATCACATCAACAGTCATCTTACAATAAGAATAACAAGGTTTTTACAGTTCCAGAAGACAGCACTAATAGCATTTCATCCGAAAAGTGTGAGGAAGAGCCTCATGATCCACAACTCTCTCAATATACTGAAGATACCATGAGAGATACAAGTGTTCAGGTATCATTTTCCTCTGAACCTGCAACAAGGATTCAGGTGAGCAGAACTCAGACTAAATAACTTCAAGCTGATACTATGGAGAAACCTCCAGGTGAGGTTCCTGAAAGGGTTGTTGAAGAGATAGTCAATAAGATTTCTGCAGAGATGGAGGGTGAGTCCTCCAAGTCTCCATCTCCTACTAAGAAAGTAGCTGCACCTACAGACTAAGTTCTGCATGGTGGATACAGTCCTCAAAGTGAGGGGGAGCAACTCCTTGAGCAAGTCATGGCAGATGCTCTTGCAGATGGGGAGCAAACCGAGCTCTTGCAGGAGGATATTTTGATTCCTATTGAGAAGGAAATAGAAAGCAACCTTGCTGAAATACTGGATGTCCCTATGGACAATGATATGATTGAGTGAGAGATTCATACTGAACTCTCTGCTCAAGGAATAGTTTATGATATAGACTCTTCTGGATCAGAAAAGGGGAAAATATTGTTGATAACAATGCAAATCAACATTCTTCAGAGTTTGAAATGGTTGACTCAGATGCAAGAGAAGAAATTAGGCCAGTGCAATAATAAGTCTGTGATGAAGGCACATCAAATCAGGCTAATCAGATGTCAGGAACCTTTCTAGCTCAACTAAAATGGTTGTTAGATGATCAAAGAAGGAAAATAGAGAACTTTGTAGATTACTCCATCAAGAATCTCCAGAGTGATCTGACTACAGAGATTAAATCTATAAGATTTAAGATTAATCTGTTGAAGGCCCAGACTGTCAAATTTTTATTGAGAGCAGCTCTTGCAGTCACTTTCACTAAAAGTGAGCTGAATGAAATCAATAACATCCAGACTAGGATCGTGGAAAACCAGACTATTACTACCAATAACATGCTAGCAGTCCACAATGCACAGAAAGAATTGTTGGAAACGAACAAGAAAATTCTTGAAAGGAGAATGGATGCTTGTGCCCAAGTCTTAGTTGATCACCTGCTCAAACTAAAGGATCATGTGACTTTAGGTATAAATTACCTAGATACGCACGTGACAAAGGCCAGCACCTACCTTACTAAAGCAGTCTCTGAAGAAGCCAAAAAGGGGGAGAAGGAAGTAATAAAGGCCAACACTGAAAATGTTGTCTGGACTACAAATGTGCTCAGAGGATCCTTTGGGCTTGAACAGCTAACGTATGATAATTTCCCTGCTTTTTCTGACCAGATTCATTAAGCACTGCAAGAAGGGAATCAGTATGGTACCCAAAACATATATCATCATGCAGAACATTATGATACTCAGTAGTATGATACTCAAGATGGTGCACATGGGGATGAAACTTATACTGCAGATGAACTTCCTACATTCAGCCCCATTGTTGACAAAATTATAAGGGCAAAAGGAAAGTTTATTTCTGAGGAAGAGGAAGAAGTTAGATTGAGTAAGAAAATGTATAGGGAAGAAATGGAAACCAGGCCAGATTTTGAACAATGGAGTCCTCAATCCAGGACTATCATCATGTCTGCCTGGGAGCGAGTCAAGAACAACAGCATTGAAAGGGGAAAGCTCTACAGTTTACTAGAATGGGCCAATCATAAGAATAATGAAGAGGAAAGAACAAAGTTTATAAGGGACAAGAGGTTAGGTAAATTGATGTCATATATTGTGGAGCCCAGCAAGTACTTCCCAAAGCCATATAGCTATTTTGAGAGGCAAAAGTAGAATCAAGGAGACAAAGCTAAAGCCGCCAAGAAGTCTAGCATGGGCATAGTCATAAGAGAACCTGAAACTTAGAAATGTTTATTGTTTTGCTTAAGGGTTGTAGGGAATGTATTTTGTTTTATACACACTGCCAAAACATTAATTATTATGTTGCATATGAGTTAGTATATATTATTATCTAAGGTTTTGACTTCTTCAAATAGGGGAAGATTGTTAGGTCCATTGATCACAATGTCCTAGATTTGAAGGTCTATAGGACAATGGTATACACATATTTGTATCTGATGTATACCCTAAGTTCTATGGATGCAGGTTGTTCCTTGTTATTTTGATTAGATAGGTTATCCAAGTGATAATGATAGATGGACATAGGACAGGATGCTGACCAGGCTGAAATTTACCTAAGTGCAGATGTATTGAGAGAAGACACTTCACTCAATGCTAAATGGCCTTAAGCGTTGAGTAAAGGCGAGACAGTCAAGCATCAACATTGCTAAGGCAGAAATCTGGTTAAGTCCAAATGTGTTGAGTGAAGGCAGTTTAATTAATGCCCAGAGCCAGAGGCGTTGAGTCAAACTCAAGCAGTCAAAGCCGCAGAGAATCTGCCAAGAGATCTAGCTAAGTCCAGAAGCATTGAGTGAATTGCATGTAATGAAAGTGTCGACAGAACATAGTTCAGTCAGAGCTGCAGTATTGTTTAATACAGAATTTGTCGAAGGACAGAAGCGTTCAATGATGTCTGTTCACCCAATGCCTATTTAATAGAAAATCTGTCTAAGTACAGAAGCGTTGAGTGAAAGCCATTCACTCAACGTCTCTTCAATAAATCAAGTAAAGACAGAAAGCGTCTAGTGAAGACAACTCACTCAATGCCTTCATACAGGGAAAATCAGCTAAGTCTAAATGCGTTGAGTGATGAAGGCTCACTCAATGCCTATGCAGTTAGTCTACAAAAGTCAATATGCGTTGAATGATGACTGATCACTCAACGCTTGAAGATGCAGAAATCTGCCCCAAGTGTTTTGGCGTTAAGTGAAAAGGCATCACTCAACGCCTATGCAGGACTGTGAATTTGGCTAAGTCCATGGGTGCTGTGTCATGATGACGTCAGCAGAAATTCAAATGTTGCGGGAACTGAAAGTAGACGACAAATGGCGCCACTTGTATATTATGCAACATTTAATGCTAAAGAGAAGTTGCAGCTACCAACTCCAGGTGGTCCCACAGTCCAAAGAGCCATTGCACGGCAGGATAGAAAAGGAAGATATCAAAGATGAAGAAATTAACTTTTTTTGATAAGAAATCTTTTTACAGAATTTCATCTTCTTATTCTCGACCTAGTTGCAGAGCTTGAAGAAGTTGATCATTCTATTGATCTGAAACTTCAAGAAAGCTAGCTATTGACCTACACAACTTCAGTAGTAGGTTCGGAGATCTTTCTCTCTAAGGTAGAAGAAGCAAAAGAGCAAGCCCTTATTGCAGCGACTTCACAGTTCCAGCAGGCATAATCTTGAAGACACATTCTTGGAGTTGTGAAGGACGCAGGACTGAGTTTGTTCGCAGCTCAGAAAGAGAAAGACACAGAGATCATCTCTCTAGTATCCTTCATCATCAACAAACAATATTCCAAGTGTAGGATCTTTCAGGAGATCTGAGCTGTAGGGTTGTGTGCCAAGTTATAGGATTCCAGTGGTGAATGTGAGTTGTAGGATTCCGGTGGTGAATCTGATTTGTAGGATCCTATGTGGATCTGAGTGTAGGGCTAACCTCCTAACCTGAGGGTAAGACTTTGAATTAAAGTTTGAGGTAGGACTTATGTGCCTGAGTGGTAGGAGAATATTTCTCTGAGTGTAGGGTCTTGGGGCCTAAGTGTAGGACTTGGAGGAGCCTGAGAAATCCTAAGGGTTTTGTGTTGTAAGCTCTTTGAGCTGAGATTGGAGAAGTTGGTCTTGTCTAACAAACTGTTAGAAATGTGAGAGGGACAGTGGATGTACCCAGACTCTTGGAATCACTATAAACTATTTGTGTGTTGTTTCTGCGTTCTTGAAAGCAAAGCTAAACTAATCACAACTCACCAAAGTCAAAAGAAAACAATAGAAGAAAGAAAAACCTATTCACTCCCCATCTAGGTGTTTAGCTACTCTTTAAACTAAAGACTTTCATAGGTCACGGGCATGACTTAAGGTCATGTATTTAATTTTGGTGATTTTTCTTCCAATTTTTCCTGACTTTCAAGTTGGCGGTTTCGTACCTTACACGCTCTAGGTCATGGGTATGACCTAGGGGCATGACTTCACAACTTTTTTGCCTATAAGTTTCAGCTACTGCCATGATGATGGGGATCTAGTCCATGCTTCAACTTGGGTCATTTTGAGTTCAATTTCTGTAAATTCTTTCATGCATTTTTACTTTATGGCGCGCACTTCCAATTCTTAGTTTAGTTTTACTTTCATGTACTTGTACTCTTCATTTCCTACTTATAAAATTACACTTTTCATTTCAATTATGCGTACTTTTATTTCATAATTTCTTTTTCATAACATTTGATCGTGAAATTTACTATTTACCTTTGTTTTACTTCTCTTTGATTTCATATTATCGACGTATGTTAATCAAATCTTGATCCATACTCTAGTTGACCGAGAAATCTGTAAATACATGAAGATCATACAAAGGTAAAAAGAGTTGCATGCACTGTTCGAGAGAAGACGACATAAATCTTCCGGATTTGAGTCAAATTCAATAGTGAGGTTCACCACCTAAAGCAAGTTTAGGCATTTTGACTGACCGAGGGATCATAATCAATCAACATAAGGTTAGTTGAGAACGATCCTCAAGAGAGGTGCTTTCATATTTTGGGAATCTCCACTGTCGAATTATTCTCAATCGTTATATATGAATTTGTGATTCACAATTTATTTACTTAAGAAGGATTCTCAATCAAATGATTTCTCTCCCTCTTTCTCTTTTATTATTTTTTCAAAAATTATCTTTTATATTCCGATAAAATAATATTAATTTGTGAGAATAAAAATAATCAGCAACCCAAAAAATAAATATGATACTTGAATATCTTATAATAAGAAAGATGGGTGTTCTTTTCTATAGTTTGTAAAATTTGAAAAAAGAAAAAATAGTGACTTCCACAGTGCAATTAATTAACATTGCTTTGGCTCTATATTTTGTTCTAAGATTTTCACAATTTTTAATATTTACTTTTCTTTTTTCCGTTGAAAATTATTTTTGAAACAGATTAGCAGTTCAGCAATGATTAATTTTAGAAGGCACATTGACCTGCGGAGGTTTTTTTTTTCCACTCGTCCCGCAGCTGACCAATGGCGCCAGAAAGAAGACAACCTCTCTTTCCCCAACTCTCTTTCTCTCTCCATCCCATTCGATCTATCTCTCTCTCCTCCATGTCCCTTCTTTCTGCAAGAACTCCAACCGGCTTAGTTTATTAATGTGCTTCCCCGCAAAGAATTGCGAAGAAATTAAGTAGCTAAATCAGGTCGGTAGAAAGAAGATAGCAATGGCGATAGTTACGCCGCAAGAATTCTATGCAAACTTCACTTCGGAGGGAAAATCCATCTTCTGCTATGATGCAGTACAGACCACCTCCCCCGGGATCTGGCTGGTGGACAACCCCCTCATGTTCTCCTTCCCGCTCCTCCTCTTTCAGCTAACGCTCATCTTCCTCTTCACGCGAATCACACAATCCATCCTCAGCCACCTCTCCATACCCGTACACATTTCCCAAATCATTGTAAGCATATGCATCAACGTCGCCCTAGCTAGCTAAATCCCCTTTCTTCTTAATTTCTGCTCTTCATATTTTGATGATTAATTATTATAGAATGTAATTTCTGATCTGTTGTGACAACTGAAGGGGGGGATTATTCTGGGGCCATCCTGTCTCGGCCGTTACAGGCCCTTTGAGAATATCATGTACTCGCCTGTCAGCTGGGAGCAGCTCAACGTCATCTCATTTCTCGCGCTCTTCCTCTTCTATTTCCTCGCCGGCCTGAAGACCGATCTAAGCATGATCCCCAAGGCCGGGAAAAAGGCCTTCGCCATCGCCATTACTGGGACCATCCTCCCCATTATCTTCATCGTCCTCACTGACTACTTCTGCAAGAGCATCATTCCTACGAGATTCAGGGAAAGTTTAGTCATCGTCGTCACGATGTACGTATGGAGCTGCACCTCCTACATCGTTGTCTCTTGCACCCTCGCCAACCTCAATCTCCTCACATCCAAATTGGGCCGCCTCGCCATGTCCGCCTCTGTAATCAACGAATTCACCAACTTATTCGGCCGCTGCGCTCTGGGTTCATACGTGCTGGCGACCAAGTCCCACTCCATTGCGATGGGGGTGATGTCGACGGTCGCTTACCTTGCGTTCATGGTGTTTCTGGTGGTTGTGGCGAGACCGCTGACGATTTTGGCGATAAAGAGAACGCCGAAGGGCAGAATGCTCAACGATGCGTGCTTTATCGGGGTGTTGGTGCTTTTGATGGGGTGTGGATTTATCAGCGAGCTGATCGGGTCCCGTACTTTATCGGCACCTTTCTTTCTAGGGTTGATTTTGCCAGGAGGGGAGCCGTTGGGGGTCACGATGGTGGAGAGGTTGGAAAGGATGGTGGAGGGGGTATTCTTACCGGTGTTCTTGGCGTTGGCGGGGATAAGGATGGATATGGCGTCGCTAAAGTTAGTGAGCATGGACTTGAAGGTCGTGCTCTTATTCTTAATCGTGGTCGCCGTGGGCAAGTTTTTGGGGGCGATGCTGCCATGCTTCTACTGTAAGATGCCCTTCCGGAACTGCTTGGCCGTTGGATTGATGATGACTAGTAAAGGTATTTTTGATGTCGCTGCGGCCTGCAGGTTTCAGGATTTGAAGGTGAGTTTTTTTCCTTTAAAAATTTCAAGGCAATTGAAAATTCAAAATTGTATGCTCAAATAAAATTATTAGTCATGAATCAAATACATGTGAAAGAAAAATGCAAGTAAAAGACTAGTAATTTAAGAATCCGTCTGTCTGTTTGTAAGGAATTCGGGGGTTGGATTGTTGGAATTAGAATTAGATCAGAAATTACACAGTTTGGCTGAAAGCAAATTGTTTTCACAAGAACGAAAATGAAATTAATAATTTTATTGTTCAGCAACATTTTAAAATTCAGTATCTGGAACTGAAATTTGAAATTTAAATGACAAGAATATGAACTGGATAATAAATGAGATACCATGGACATGCATAACCATGAAAATATCAACAACAACAAAATAAAAATACAAAATATAAGTACTGAAAACAAATAAAAATAATGTCCACAAAACCACACATACATAATCTAACACACATTTTTGTTCACAAACAAGAACTTGAAAATACAGTTTTATCCACATACAAACACATAAAAACACACATTTTCAACCTGATACAAACACATGAAAACATTTTTTATCCACACACACATACAAACACCTACACAAATAGACACATGCAAAATTTCATCCACATGGAAGCGCAATATACAGACACACAAACACATGCACACATAAATACATGCACTCATATAATATAACAGGCATTGCACACACAGATATAATACCTAAAACCTAAGACTAAAACCTAAAATTAAAGCATAAAAATCATCATTATTAGCGGGGACCCCCTAATTTTATTGGGAATTTGGGTTGCGGATAGCCAAGAGACTCACCTCTTTTAGTGCAGAGTAGGGGTGCGTGGGGTTGACCAAAGTCAACCCACGAACTCCACCACCCACGAACTCCACCACCCACTAGTAGAAAAGATCGATGATTGGAATAATATGTGCCCTAAACCGGGCTTACACATATATATAGGCTAAAAAATAATAGATAAACAATAGATATATTTAACTCTCCCCCTCAAGTTGGGAATAGATATTAAGCATTCCCAACTTATTTGTGTTGTGCTTGAAGTTATCGCTGCATAAACCCTTGGTGAAGACGTCCACAAGCTGGTCGAATGAGTTCACAAAAGGGGTGCAAATATTTCCTTTGTCTAGGTGATCCTTGATGAAATGTCTATCAACCTCCACATGTTTGGTTCTATCATGTTGCACTGGATTGTGCGCGATACTGATGGCAGCTTTATTGTCACAGTAGATCATGATAGGGTTGTTCCCCTGAAGACCAATATCACGAAGAAGAGTCCTCAACCACAATCCTTCACAAACACCTTGTGCCATAGCCCTATACTCTGCCTCTGCACTTGACCGAGCTACCACATTCTGTTTTTTGCTCCTCCATGAAACGAGTTTGCCTCCCACAAAGGTGCAGTACCCCGTGGTTGATTTTCTATCGTCTTGGCTACCGGCCCAATCAGCATCTGTAAACACTTCAACTTCTAGTGATTGTCCGTTTTTGAAAAGGATCCCACGACCTGGTGCCTTTTTGAGATACCGCAGCACTCTAAAGACCGCCTGCTGATGACAAACGGAAGGAGAGTGCATATGCCTACTTAGGACTCCCACAGCATACGTAATGTCAGGGCGAGTATGGGACAAGTATATGAGACGTCCAACCAAACGTTGGTATTTTGAGACATCCACTTTTTCTCCACTAGCATCTGCATCAATTTTGTGATTAGCCTCAATAGGTGTGTCCACGGGTGCACACCCAAGCATCCCAATTTCTTCAAGAAGATCCAGAGTATACTTTCTTTGGGAGATGAAAATCCCTTGTTGGGACCGCACCACTTCAATTCCCAAGAAATATTTCAATTTTCCCAGGTCTTTAACTTCAAATTCCTTGCTCAGTTGCTCCTTCAGGTAAGTGATCCCCTCCAAGTGGTCCCCGGTAATGATAATGTCATCCACATACACAATAAGAATAGAGACCTGGACACCCTTTCTCTTAATAAAGAGTGTGTGGTCAGCATGACTTTGAGTGTATCCAAGTTGGAGCATGAACTTGTAAAAGCGTCCAAACCACGCTCTCGGGGACTATTTCAAGCCGTACAGGGATTTTATAACCCGACACACCTTTCCCTTGGAGCCTTTGATAACAGAGCCCGGTGGAATATCCATGTAAACTTCCTCCTCCAGATCGTCATTCAGAAAGGCATTCTTGATATTGAGCTGAAATAATTCCCATCTACGGCTTGCAGCAACCGAAAAAAGCACGCGGATAGAGTTCATCTTCGCAACAGGAGCGAAGGTCTCCTGGTAGTCGATACCCTGAGCCTGGGTATATCCCTGAGCCACCAAACGAGCTTTGTACCGCTCCACTATACCATCTTGGTTTTGTTTAACTGTGTAGACCCAACGGGATCCAACCGTTCGCTTCCCTGGAGGAAGGCTCACCAGCTGCCACGTTTTATTCTTGTCCAAGGCACGCAGTTCCTCCTCCATTACCGTTTTCCATTCAGGTATCTGAACAGCCTCCTGCCATGTATTAGGGATAACAATAGATGAAAGAGAAGAAATAAAGGCTTGATGTGCTTGAGAAAGGTGATCATAACAAATGTAGTTGGCAATGGGGTGATTGGTGCTACCCTTCTTACCTATAAGACGGGCAAAAGGAATATGGAGGTCATCATCTGAATCTGAGCTAGAGACATGCACCGGTACTGGCGAAACATCTTCAGTCTGCACTTGCTCAACAGTCGTAGGACGACGAGAGTATGTGTATATTATCGGAGGAGCGGAGGTGGAAGGGACGGGAGCAGGTGGAGGAATAGGAGGAGTATCAACGATAGGAACGAGAGCAGGTGGAGGAATAGGATGGGGAGCAACAATAGGGAGCGGGGAGTCGATCAGCTCGTCACCAGTGCTAGTCATCTCCCCCTGACGAGGAGCAAAGTATGACTCCCCCTCACAAAAGGTGACATCGACAGTACAATAGTACCGACGTGTCGGAGGGTGATAACACCGATACCCTTTGGTGGTAGAAGAATAACCTACGAAAACACACCGAAGAGACCGCGCATCGAGTTTATTACGATGTGGGCTATGGACATGAACAAAACACACGGAGCCGAAGATACGAGGGGGAAGATGGGAGGTATGGACAATGTGCGCTTTTTCGAGACGAGATAGGGGCGTATCAAACGAGAGAGCACGAGACGGAAGACGGTTAATGAGATGTGCGGCTGTAAGAATAGCATCCCCCCAGTAGGATTTAGGGAGGTGCATAGAAAGAAGTAAACACCGGGCCACCTCCAGCAATTGCCTATTCTTTCGTTCGGCCACCCCATTTTGAGTGGAGGTGTGTACACACGTAGTTTGATGGATGATGCCATGGTCCGCAAGATAGGCCCCAAAGGCACCGCGATCATCATATTCTCCACCATTATCACTACGTAGCACGCGTATTTTGCCTCCGAATTGTTGGACCACCATCTTATGAAATTTTTGAAAGCACAAAAAAACATCACTTTTCTTTTTAAGCATATAAAGCTAAGTAGTGCGGGAGTAACAATCAATGAACGTTACAAACCATTTATAGCCAGATAAAGAGAGAACATGGGATGGACCCCAAACATCAGAGTGGATAACATCAAATGAATACAGACTAGGAACAGACAAATGAGTAGAACGACGACGAACATGTTTAGACTATTCACACGCATCATAAACAAAAGACTGAAGTAAATGATGAAAGATAGGAAACAATTTAGTATAATATAAAGGAGAAGGGTGGTCAAGGCGTTGGTGCCATCGTCGAAGATCATCAAGCGTCGGAGATCTGGTGGAAGTGAGTGCACTAGGAGAAGACGGGTTCAGCAAGTACAGACCGCCAACATTCCTACCACTGCCAAGTGTCCGCCTCGTAGCTAGATCCTGAAAAACACAAACATCAGGAAAGAATGTCACAGAATAGTGTAATGAGCTAGTCAAGTGACTAATAGAGAGTAAGTTGCGGGGAAAAGAAGGGACATGCAAAACAGAGGAAAGTGATAGGTCAGGAGAACATGGGACTGTCCCTTTGCCAGCAATGGCAGAGAGCGAGCCATTGGCAGCAATAACCTTATCACGACCAAAGAGGGGAGTGTAGGAGGTAAAACCTGAGGCAGAACCCGTCATATGGTCGGTCGCACCTTAGTCGATGATCCACTCAGAAGGTGTGGAAGACACAGCATGAGCACTGGACATACCTGAAGTGGAAACAGCAGCGTGAGAGGAAGCCGAAGGAGAGTCAGTATGAGAGCGCAACATGCGGCGGAAGGCCTCTAACTCGGCCGCAGACAAGCCACCAAAGGTGTCCTCCAGAACCTCAGTAGAGTGTGCAGAAGACTGAACACGGTCAGCAGAAAAATGACCACCTCCACGATATCCACTTCTACCACGAGTACCAGAACCTCGACCGGATGGGGCAAGGTGCGGATGCAGGCGAAAACAGGAGTCTTTGAGATGGCCTTTTTTCCCACAGTGACTGCAAACAGGAGGGGGGCCGCGAGAAATCCCAGCGAGCGCAGAGTAATCATTAGTAGGTCCAAGAGTGCGGCGACGGTTCTCATCACTAAGGAGCATGCTGAATGCCTCCCGAAGGGAGTGAAGAGGCTCGCGATGGAGAACATGCAGACGAACAGCATCAAACTCCATGTTAAGGCCCATAAGGAAGACGTGAACACGGAAGCGGTCTTTATCCTTCTGAAGAGCCACTGCATCAGTCGTACAGGCTGTTGTAAAGGTATTAAAGAAATCCAACTCCTGATAAAGGCGCTCAAACTCAGAATAGTAGGCAGCAACGGGCATAGTTCCCTGTCTCAAGTCCAGAACACAGCGAGTGAGCTCATATACCTGCATCGAACTTCCTGCCTGGGAGTAAGTATCACGGGCTCTTGTCCAAATATCGTATGCGGAGTCCAACAACATATAACTCTGATACACCTGAGGAGACATCGAATGAAGAAGCCACGAGACGACCAAAGAATTGTCCGCATCCCATTTGCGCCACGAGGGATCGGAATGTGATGGCTCAACGAGAGTACCATCAAGAAGGCCATATAACTGGTGGCTGTGAATCGCATGTTGAGCCGCCCTAGACCATTCCAGGTAATTTGTGCCATCCAAGGCAACAGTAGTAATCTTCAATGACTGGCCATGACTCCGAGGAGGATCACCCAAGTGGCTATGCAAGGTATCCGATTGGGTGGCCGAGGAACCGGGTAGAGCACCGGATTGAGAAGCAGGAGACAAAGTGGATTGAGCATCCATAGGGAAAACAATGATCTCAAGAGGAAAAAAAGGACATCCTACGGGTGTGGGCTAGAGCTGAAAGTCGAAGAGAACACCCGAGGAGGAAAGGGAGGCATCTTCGGCAGCCTCCATGGAGGGCAAAACGCCCTCCGATCAAGCCCTAAAAAAGGGCGAGCGAAGCCTTCCTGCGCGCGGAGCGGGCGACTGCGGGAGAACGACCTGCGGGAGAGCGACGGGCGGGCAAGCGACCTGCGGGCGAACGATGGGAGACAGGCGAGGTGACAGGCGGGCGAGCGACGGCGGGCGGTCGACGGGCGGGCGAGCGACGGGCGAAGGGCGAGCGAGCGAACGAGCGGCGGCTTTTCCTGTGCTCTGATACCAAGTAGAAAAGATCGATGATTGGAATAATATGTGCCCTAAACCGGGCTTACAAATATATATAGGCTAAAAAATAATAGATAAACAATAGATATATTTAACTTCACACCACAACCATTCGCAAAAACGTCTGAACCACCTCAGTCGGGTGGCCACCATCATCGCCCGGTCCGTCGCACGGTCGCGCACTGTCGCATCGCTTGCATGGTTGTGCGTACCCCATGTACTTTGCAGAACGGTCAGGCGCCATTGCCGCTATGCGGCCTCCTCTGCCGCACGACCAGCCACTCATCCATCCTCTGCTGTCGGCCAACCTCCATTGGCTGGCCTCCGCCATCCAGCCTTCACTGCCGGCCAAAAACTGCCGTCTGGCCACCACCGGTCGACCCGTTGGCCACTGCCAAACTTCTGCCGCCCTCCCTCCACTACCACGCCCCGTTATCCATGAAACCATACATTATGGGGTGCGCATAACAAAATTCTCATAATAAGTGTGCACATAAATAATTATATTGATGCGTGTGTGTGCATAGTAAAATATATGATGACAGGTGTGCATATAATGAAAATTCACATGATGGTGTGCGCATAGTAAATTATATGGTTATGATGTGTGCATAACCATATAATCCATCATGGATGTGCGCATTAACGAAGGAACACATCATGAGTGTGTGTAACGATGAAACCACCCATAATGGGTGAACATATAACATATTATATGATTGCGGTGTGCGGATAATCAAACTCCATAACCACCTAATTACGAAAATGTCACCCTCAATATCTATAAAAAAGCCCTTAAACCATCTGATGAAGTGGGCCCAGAGCCGCCCCGCTCTGACGGCAGTCACAACCTAGCCAAAGGAGCACATCCAGCGACACAGAGCCGGGCTGCAGCCCAAGCACCACCCATGACCGCACCTATTCTCAGCGCGGCGGGATGTTGAGGGGAGGTCTCGAACCCAGCCCCCTTGATAAAGAGCTTTTCTAACAGTTCTCATCACCAACTGAGCTGCAGCTCAGTTGGTGATGAGAGCTGTTAGGAAAGCTCTTTATCAAGGGGGCTGGGTTCGAGACCTCGCCTCAAAGCTCAGTTGGTGATGAGAGCTGTTAGGAAAGCTCTTTATCAAGGGGCTGGGTTTGAGACCTCGCCTCAACATCCCGCCGCGCTGAGAATAGGTGCGGTCATGGGTGGGGTGCTTAGGCTGCAGCCCGGCTATGTGTCGCTGGACGTGCTCCTCTGGCTAGGTTGTGACTGCCGTCAGAGCGGGGCGGCTCAGGGCCCACTGCATCACC
Source organism: Platanthera zijinensis (assembly GCA_039513925.1). Classification (NCBI taxonomy): domain Eukaryota; kingdom Viridiplantae; phylum Streptophyta; class Magnoliopsida; order Asparagales; family Orchidaceae; genus Platanthera; species Platanthera zijinensis. The sequence continues at coordinate 79,085,634 of CM077081.1, forward strand.
ATCATTTTGATCTCACCTTGTCTCCTACGCCCAAAAGATCACAAGAGGATTCCTTCGAATATCTTCCTACGTGCTCGAAGATTTCCTCAAAGATCTTCTAAGACTTCAAAGATTGCTTGAAAATTTCCCATGAGCACTCTAAGACAATCATAACTGATAATGTCACATTGCCAAAATAACTGAGGAAATGTCAAACAGTTTGTCTGGAAGAACATTATCTGTCTCTTTGGCATTCTGACAGTTATCATCACAGACAATGACACCTAGTTTAATGAAAAGACATTCACAAGAATTTGTGAGGACCTAAAGGTCAGCCTCCACCACACAGTAGAAACACACCCACAGATCAATGAGCAGGTGGAGGTTACAAACCATTTTAGTGTTATTTTTGCATCTATGCTTATATTGAACATCTAGGCTCGGTCTTGATTTTGGGGGGAAATTTCCAAGTGACATTTAGGTAAGAGGTAGGGCCCCTACGCGGCAGCCCATTGCTCAATTTGCAGGTTCTCTCAAGAATTTACATCCCTTGACTATCCCGTTTTGGCTTGAGACAAGCATGGTCCCCTATTGACGGTTGTTTACAGAGTGTGTAGAGAACCAATGGCGACATGCCGCTCCTCGTTACAATAATGAGATGTGTTGAAACCGAGATTCGGTTCCATCTAGAGTTCAGACCTAGGGGTGCAGCTCACACCTACTTCTCCCAAGCCGTCCCTTGGTGAGAGACTTGAGTTTGGAAAATGACCCTTGGCTCAAGCATGGAGGTCTCACCTCACACCCGGAAGATCTTTGAGATCTCCCCCTCCCTAGCTAATGCTGAGCTAGGTGCCTTGGAGGATGAAGGAAGAAGATGAAGATTGGTGAAAACAGATCCCTCCCCAAGGCACCTTAATTGTCTATTTATAGAGTTTTTGGGGATGGCCTGCCAATAGCGCAATCTCGCTGCTCTAAAATTACTGTAATACCCTGAGCTGATCTGCTAACAGCCACATTCTGCTGTTCTGAACAGCTATTCACAGCCCACAAGGGGCAAAATAGAAGACCCTCAAGTCTGGCGAGACCCTCAAGCCGGGCGAGAACTAGGTCGGGCGAGACCTCCAATCGAGCGAGATCTCCAAGTGGTCGGGTGAGACCCTCAAGGGGCTGGGGGAGTGCCATCATCCCGCCTCACTCGCCCCCTGAAGAGGGGCCGGAGCGGGTGTCGGCCTCCTGCCACACCCGCCCCATAAAACAGGCCGGGGTGAGTGTCGGCCTCCCGCCGCACTTGCCCCCTGAAGAGGGGCTGGGGCGGGTGTTGGCCTCCCGCCGCACCTGCCCCCTAAAACAAGCTGGGGCGAGTGTCGGCTTCCTGACACACTCACCCCCTAAAGAGGGGTCGGGGAGGGTGTCAGCCTCCAGCCGCACCCGCCCCCTAAAACAGGCCGAGGCGAGTGCCGGCCTCCTACCGCACCCGACCCTTTGCCCCCTTAGCCTTTGTGCTCACTTGTCCCGGACCATCCTCTGGATTACGCCTTGCGCTCTTTTGGGGACCCTACTCCGCGAATACGGGGTTGTACACAATCCCCGCTCTTTTCGAGCAAGTTCCACGCTCGGAAAGAAACGTCCAACTCAATGTATTCGCTAAGTGTAGTACTCTTGGAGCTGAAAATACTTGGCCTCTTTGAGGGGTCAACCTTCAATGCCAGCTAACGAGAGCCTGAATGGAGAGATCCCCTCCGGATAGAACTTACTTAACCTCCACGAGGGGTCAACCTGCCCTACCAGTTAATGGGAGTCTGGATGGAGAGATCCCCTCGAGGTAGGATTTGTCTCGGGACTCTACCCCCGAGGCACATTCGACCCATCCAGTTAGCGGAAGCATGGATAAGTAGATCCTCTCGGGGTTGGAACCTTCTCTCCACTAAGGAACATTCGACCCATCCAGCTAGTGAGAGCCTAGGTGAGGAGATCCTCTCGTGGTTGGAACCTTCTCTCCATCGAGGCACATTCGACCCATCCAGCTAGTGAGAGCCTGGGTGAGGAGATCCTCTCGGGGTTGGAACCCTCTTTCCACCGAGGCACATTCGACTGATCTAGCTAGTGAGAGCCTGGGTGAGGAGATCCTATCGGGGGTTGGTTCTTTCTCTCCATTGAGGCACATTCAACCCATCAAGCTAGTGGGAGTCTGGATGAGGAGATCCTCTTGGGGTTAGAACCTTTTATCCACCGAGGCACATTCGACTTTTTCAGCTAGTGAGAGCCTGGGTGAGGAGATCCTCTCGGGGGTCGGTTCCTTCTCGCCACTGAGGCACATTCGGCCCATCTAGCTAGTGGGAGCCTGGATGAGGAGATCCTCTCGGGATGAGAACTTACTACCGAGGCACATTCGAACCATACTAAATTCAACATCCTCAAACGGGGAAATTTTTAGGATACATGACCTCCTGACTTAGTTGGTCAGGGGTAGAGCTCTTTACAAAAACATAAAAGGAAAAAGACTTCACCAAAGCAAAGTTTCTTCAGGCTGCTTGGGTATAATGGCCGCTATTCGCCTCCTTCTCCTCTGAAACCTCCATCCTGCTCAAGCTCTCCATGATCTTCTCCATCTCCTCTGCCCTGGCTAACTAGGAGATGGTGTTGATGGTCATGACGTAGCACTGCCTTGCCATCCTAGGGTCTCCCCTGATCCTGACTTGGATCCCTCCAGTGTTAATCTTGAGGTACTGGTGAAATGACGATGACACACAACGGAAGGCGCTGATGAGGGGTCTTCCGAAGATGGCGTTGTAACTGCTCAGATCGTCAACAATGACAAACTGACAGTTCCTTGAGATCTCCCCCACTTCACGTAGAGTCCGACTCCACCCTCAACCTCCTTCCTTTCCCCTAAAAATCTGAACAGGGGTCCGTCCGAGGCCAACACCCTCCTTGGTTCCACCTTCTTCTCGTCAAAAGCCTTCTTAAAAATGATGTTGACGGACATCCTATTGTCAAACAAGATCCGGGAGATGGTGTAGCCCTTGATGACTGTCTGGATGACCAGCGCATCGCAGAATGGATCCTCAGGATCCAGCATATCCTTCGTTAAGAAGGTGATCTTCTCCTCTGGGAGTGGGGTCTAGGATGTCGAAGCGACGCTCCGACGGTATACGACATGGAGGCTTGCTTTTCGAGTGGCATTGATCCCCACTCCACTGTGGATCACTCCTATACCTCATCGGGGTCCTATATCGACCTGGTACTCATATACTCATCTTCCTCTACTCTGGGTAGAACTTCTTCAATCCGTACCGGCGGTTGCTGTTGGGCTGGGCCTCTCGCCTCTCTCGCTTACAGGATTTCGGGGCAGGTGGCTGTGGCATGACCCTCTACCTGGTGGAAGTCACAGTATGGCAACACTCTTCCTCCCCTTCTTCGACGGGCTGGGTGATCTCTCACGTTACCTCTTCCCCCTCTTCCTATTTCCATGACTTGCTGCGGTGGGGGTAGGAGTTGTTTAGGGGCTTGCCTTTGGAAGTTGAACCTCCCTTGTCCTCCATGAAAGTTCCCCCCACCCTGGACGAGACCTCTTCCTGGACCCTAAACGGGCCCTCCCCTTGGCCTCCAACCTGGTTCCGGACCTTCCTGAGGTCCCTAGAACCCCTGAGCTCTCTGCACTTCTCTCCTTCTTCCCTCCTGATGCCTCGAGCCACCTTGCTTCTTCGAACCTTACCAACTTATTAACGAACGCCAGGTTGGCCGCCTCAGTTGTTATCTCCTCTATCGCCCTTTCCATCAACTCCTCGAAGGATAAGGGACCTTTCAGGTTAGACTCATCTTGAATAACCCCTCACATAACCCCACTATAAACGCCATCTGGAGGGCATACCACGACACCTCTTTGATGTCCAGGATCTTTTCTTCGAACCTGCCCACATATTGGGCCAACGACTCCGCCGCCTTCTGACTTATCAGGAAGATGGACCCGGGACTCTTCTTCCTATTTTTAGAAGTGGAGAAGTGAAGCTGAAAACTCCGACTCAAGTCTTCGAACTCGTAGATCGATCTTGTTGGGAGTTGATGGAACCAATCCCTTGCCTTGTCTTTCAACGTGATCACGAAGAGGTGACACTTGAATGCATCTATCATCGGCTTGATAGAGACCGTATCTTCGAACCACTGCAGGTGCTGGACGGGGTCATCCTTCCCGGTATAGTAAGTCATGTCAGGTTCTCTGAACCCCTCGGGAATGGGAGCTGAGACAATCAGCTCGCTGAAGGGTGAACCCCTACTTGGTGGTCTTGCATGCTCCACTTGCGCGACCTGCTCGCCTGAGAGGCTAGCACTCGTCGGGCTGGGGAATAACTCCCGACCGATAAGGTCTTGCTCGACCCCCTCTCCCATACTTTCCTTCACGGGTCGTCTTCCTGATTCACTTTCTTCTACCCCTCTTGGGGTTATCTCTCCTAGACCTCTGGGAGCTGGTTCGCCGAGTCCCCTAGAAGTTGGTTCCTGGGGGTGGGAGTTGAGCAGTTACCTCGTGGAGCAATACTTCGCAGCATCTCCATGATGCCTTGGATGGATGTCATGAACTCTTCCCTCCCTACAAAGGGTGGGGGGAGCTCATTGGAGTCATCAGCACCTCCATGATCTCCCGCCATGGAACTTGCTCAGGAACTTCTGTATGAGCCGCAGTCCACGCTCACCGTACCAAAATGTTGAAACCGAGATTCGGTTCCATCTAGAGTTAAGACCTAGGGGTGCAGCTCACACCTACTTCTCCCAAGTCGTCCCTTGGTGAGATACCTGATGTTGAAGCCAGAAAAATCTCGACCTCAGAATTTGGATCAAGGCCGCCTAAGGTTACTAGTTCAGGGGTAAGACTAGATGGTTAGAGTGACCAGGATGAAGAACGAAGGAAAGCAAGAACTCAGATGTTGCGGCAGGAAGGTCCCACCACGTACCCGGATTCTCGAAAGGAGCAGCCCATTCTCAACCAAAAATGGCCGAAATAGGTACGAGGGAGACTAGCTGTTGACTAAGTCGCAAGGTCGCAACCTAGTCTCTAAGGAAAGGGAATCCAAAGGCTCAGTTGGTATCCGAAGAGAAGAGATCGCGAGTATCCTACAGAGGATTTCAATTGCCTCTCCTCGTACCCCTGGGGTCCTACTTATAGGAAAATCCATAGGGGGGGGGGTCATATTTATACCCCACCCCTTGGCGACTAGGAGACTTCCCTGGGGAACTCGCACGGGTTGGGCGAGTATCTCGCCTATTCGTCTACCTGGAGAGTATGCAAGGGGAGCTCGCCATACTTACTCAGGCCTTCTGTTATTTTGCGCGCTGACTCTGACTTCTGTCTTTACTTGTTGACCTTGACTTCTGCTGACCTGGTTGCGGTAGGACCCATCCTCGACAAATACGGGTTGTACACAATCCCTGCTTTTTTAGAGCGACGTAGGAGCTCGGAAAGAATCATCCAACACTTATTAGGCGAGCTGATATGCCGAGTATCTGAGTTGCTCGCTCCTGATGACCTCCTGCTGAACTCTATAAATAGGGGGGCTGGTTTTTGAGGCAGGTTTCCTGAGCTCGCACGCTATGTCGAACGTTAATGAGAAACTTCTTCAGGAGAGCATCGTTACACTGCTTGGCTATCTCGGCACCGCCAAGCCCAAACGGTCGCGGGATGAGGATGTCAATGCCGAGTAACCCCCCTCAAGAATAAGAAAATAAAGAGGTCGAAGAAGGCACTCGCCTCCAAGGTTAACGTCTTGCCTTTGCTTCCTAAGCAAGTCGCCGCCTCGACCAGCAATCTCGCGCGTTCTGCTAACACCCAGAAGCTCCTTAGCGATCTCGGGTTGGACGACCTCCCCAACATAGCCGCTCTCGACTTCGATCCCCTCTGCTCGCAGAAGACTACGCTTCCCGAAGTCTCCAAATCGCCGGCAGTACCATGGATTGACGTTGTCTCCTTGCCAGGTCGCTATTTCGCCAAACCATTTTTATAAAGCAGTTGGTCGCCTCTTATTTCTCGCTGACCCACTTCCTTTGCTCGCAGACTCTCCGTCGAGTGTCGCTGACGCGACTCTGGATGTTTCTCCCATGCACTCTGCACCACTGCTCGCCCTTGTAGCTGGGAAGCTACTCTGGACCGCGCACACGGTTCGGATCAATCTCAGCTCTAAGAAAGCAACGGAAGCTCCGACTTCCACGGCGAAGAAAAATCCCTCGGCGAGCAAAGACTCTCCGGCGAGTAAGGACTCTTCGGCAAAGAAGGATCCTCCGGCGAGCAAGGACTCTTCGACGAGCAAGGACTCTCATCTTGGGACGAGCAGAGTCTCCTCCACTCCCGCGCTTGATTCTATGTTGCAAGTTGCGAGTAGCACTTTGCCACCGCCGCCTCCTCTGAATGTCGCTCCTTTGCAGGCGGCGAGTAATCTTTTGCCGTCGTTGCCTCCTCTGACCGCTGAGCAACTAGCAGATATATAGTGACTTTCATCGGCTCCTACGCTGAAGACTTTGCATCATCCGGCGAGTTTGTCACAGCCTACGCCGCCTCCGTCGAAGACTTTGGCCTGGAAACCGAATAAGTCGCGGCCAAGCTATTTCTCGCCGAGAGTCGGGGACCCTGATCATGGAAGTCGCGGGCAGGGGAAACCTGCCGAGCGCGCGGGCGGCTCATCCTCAGGCTAGCGAGATACCTCAGGTCGCATCCATTCTCCTCGGCGATCTCGATCTCCTCATCATGGTAACTCGTGTTACCACTATTTTGTTTGATGGGATAATCATCAATTTCTGACCTGATGACCTACTTCTATTTACTTTGGCAGATCGCCCGGCGACTCCAAGGGCTGCCTTCATCGACGCCATCGGGTTATCTGGAGGCGAGTGTTATCATGTCGTTGCTCGCGCTTACTTGGAGTTGGAGAGCAAGTTCGACCAGCTTGCAATCTGTAAACCTCATCATCGGATCTCAGCTCTAGAGGTGCGGGTGGCGAGGATAGAAGAGCTTCAGACCACCCTGGAGAGCTACGAGGCCCGCTTACACATGCTAAAAGAGAACGATCATCAGCTAGCGATAAACAACCATCGCCTCCAGCTCGTTCTCGACGAGCTGGCCGGCATGCGGGCAAGTATGGGTTCCATAGGAAGGCTGTCGAGGATGGAGGAGCAGCTGCGGCTTGGCAATGACGCGATGTCAATTGCTACCGAAGATTATCGGCGAGCACGCAAGATGGGATGGGCTGGACGACACCCACATCCTCTAGAGCGGCCTCCTAGGACTTAGAATTTTTTCTCTTTTCTTTAGTTGAACTCTCCTCAGGCGACTATTGTAACGAACAATCTTCTTTTATTTGTAATAAGCGAGTTTGTATCTCACTCTTGATTTCTGCCTTTTGTTGCTTCGATGTTTGTTGTTTTACTCGCTTTCCTTATGTGATGTGGCGAGCTCGTTTTTGCAGGTTCTGGCGAAGTTGCGAGATTTCTTGATGTGATATGCGAGATAGGGTTGATGTTGGGGATCCGTCTAATTATTTAGGCCGCGACTTAGAGCAATACTCACCGAAACGGATATACACCTCCCCCCCTTGCCTTCGCCAATAAATAGAGGGGGTAGTTAGGTCATAAGTACGTTGCTGCGATTTTATAACTCCAATCTCGCACGTATCTACTCTTGATCACATGTATCTCTGTCTTTCTTATCTTCTTGCCTTCTTTCTCTTCTCGCCAATCTAACTCGCTGAAGATGTTCAGGGACGACGCTAGAGCTCGCCGACAGGCGCATGCCGCGAATTTTGCCGATGCAGCTTTCAAGAAATCTATCACGACAGAGCGAGATCTGGAAACGTTCAGGGAGCGGCTTCTTACGGATGGTTACTCGGCGAGACTACCTACTCGAAACGAACGACTTAATACCTACATCGAGGGTGTTATGGTCTTGTCGCTCCGACATTTCGACGTCGGCTTGCGACTTCCTTTTTGGCTAGAATATCGTGAGATCCTGCGGTATTTTGGGATTGTCCCCGCGCAAATCAATCTTAATGGTGTAGTGATCATCATGGGATTCCTTTGATACTTGCGAGAAGAGAGGATAGTTTTTGACCTCTCTGTCTTCCGAAAAGTGTTCGCCTTTGCCACGACCGCCGAGAGGGTCGTCTACTTTAGCAGCCACATCTGCACCTTGGTGGGGAAAACGAACAAAGTTTACAGAGGGAGAGAACAATTGGTCGTCGTCGAAGGCGACTTTGAGGGCGTTCTTGGGAGGCCGCATCAACCTGCCGACGTCGCCTTTATCCCGCCGATCTTGGAAGGTGTTCGCGAGCAATTGTTCGAGTCCTTCCGAGGTCGCCATTTTGACGTCATCCACTGGCGGCTCAACGTTAATGTGCTCTCCGAGGTGCATTCCTATGAGGGTAAGAAGCATGAGCGAGAATCAAAACTGCTCGCATGCTCGCTCCTATTCGTTGGAACTCGGAACTAATCTACTGTTTGATACTCGTAGTTGCTTGCGAGCTTCAAGAGAAGCCGCTTCCTCCGACGAAGTTGCCTCATCCTTCCGGAAGTCCAACCCTCCGCCTGATGTTGGCGAGAAGAAGAAGCTCGCCAAAGGGAAGGAGAAAATCAATTCGTCGGGCCCTGCGAGCAAGAGGGCCAAGATCTCGTCTCCTCAGTCTGGCGATCAAGAGTCGCCGCTTGACGCTTGGGCGCCTCACTTCAACCCAAACTTCAACCTTGGGCGAGAAGCGATGGATGCCTATGGTCTCCCGCTAGTGTCCTGGTCCAAGGATGAGCACTCGGTGACGTTGAGCACCAAACACCCCTCCTGGTCGGCGGATTGGGAGGACAAGGGGGAGGCCTTTGCCATCCTCCATACTTTATACGGGCAAGCTGACGCTGAGTTCCTGCTGGAGATATGCCTGAAAGTACTCTCCCAGCAAACCTCATGCTCACTTGCGCGGAATGTCGAGTTAGGACATTACTCGGCAAGGAAGCTGCTGGAGACGCATGAGGCTTTGAATATCGTCACCAAGAAGGCCATAGATATCGGCATGCAATTAGTTCACTGGAGGGACTATGAGGTAGTTCGCCTCCCCGTGTGCGACATGGATTATCTGGACTTGGATTTATTTCGCTAACTGACTGATGTTTTATCGCACTCTGCCGAGATTGAGGCCGCGAAGAAGCTTTCTAAATGTGAGCAGAAACTCGCTGACACCCTGGCTGAGTTAGAGGCTGCTAGGTTAGCGTCGCCGAGATGGAAAGTCGCGTGGTCATTGCCGAGGAACGTGTGAGCTCCGCAGCTCCTTGCCCCTATGCACCGCGGCCAAAGGATGACCCGTATTGGGCGGTTAAGAGGTCTCTCCTTCTTGGGGAAGAGATGTCGACCGTCCGCCGCGGGATAGCCCGAGCGGCGGGGAAAATCATGCAGGCTCGGCTGAGGATCAACGACCATCTCTTCGAGGAGGATAATTAGCTTACCGTCGACGAGCTCATTCCTGAGCTGTTTGCCGAGGAATCTAACTTTCCAAATCACGCCCCTTCCTCGGCATCGGGCTCTAGAGGCATCGGCAGTGGCAGTAGCAGCGGCAGCGGCAAAAGCAGTGGCGGGGAGGGGAGCGATGAAGTCGGCGAGGAAGAGGAGGATGCCGACATTGGAGATGATGAATATCGGCCAGATACTAACAACGATGAGTCCTAGTTACTCGTCGATCTTCTTCATACTCGCCTATAGGAAACTGTAAATACTTAGGAATTTTTGAAACTTGTAATTTATTGATATATAATACAAGTTTTTGTTGTTGCTTCCTTTTTTTATTTCTTGCTTGTATGCTTTTTTGCTGGATGTCGTTCGATAGTATCATAGGCTCGGAGAGGATGAGTGCTTGTGATGCGCTTACTAGCCTGTTGATGTCGCTCCTCAGAGTTCATCGCCTATTCGCCGGTCATCGCCCTTGTTCCTCGCCTACTCGCATATCGACACCCCTTACTCGCGCATTGATGCTCGCACCTGCATGGTCGCGTACCTTATAAGAGCCCAGCTCAACTGAGTCGGAGGTTGTAGTCGATGCCCGTAGGATTCAAACTCAACTGGAGTGACATGAGTTGACTCGGGGAGGCAAGTAGTCGGTCTGTAGGAGAGAAGCTCGTACAGAGGTGACAGGCTACAACATCACTCCAACGAGGAACTTGGTTTCACCCGAGAAGGTCATTGGCCGATGTCCAGGAGAAGACCTCGTGCAGGGACTCGGACTTATGATGACACTACCACTTGAGGACTTTAATCATTGTTGGAGTCGACAGCTCTTAGGAGCCTTGCTCAACTGGAGTGACGTGAGTCAACTCGGGGAGGCAAGTAGTCGGTCTGTAGGAGAGAAGCTCGCACAGAGGTGACTACATCACTCCAACGAGGAACTTTGTTGGAGTCGACAGCTCTCAGGAGCCGAGCTCAACTGGAGTGGTGTAGGTAAACTCAGGAGGCGAGTAGTCGGTCTATAGGAGGGGAGCTCGTACAGATATCATGGACTACGACATCACTCCAACGAGGAACTTGGTTTCACCCGAGGAGGTCGTTGGCTAATGTGCAGGAGAGGAGCTCGTGCAGGGACTCGGACTTATGATGACACTACCACTCGAGGACTTTAATAATTGTTGGAGTTGAGGAGATTTCGTCTTGTTACTTGAGAGGTGACATATGGGTTAGCTGCACCGATTTTTAGTAATACGAAAAATATCTTTCAAAAGAGACGATATTGAACCCGTCAAATCAAGAAGTTGGCGTCCAGACCTGTTCCTAATAATTCCTCCAGACGGAGCAGAGATGCAATCGGGGGGACCTAGGCCGACATGCAAGGGGGGAGCTGATCTCGGCCGTAAATGCAGATGTACGGTCGTACAAGAGCGCTAAAGTCCCGAGGCATCGTCCCATTATCCGCACTAGGCTATTTAGGAGAAATGGGTCGAAGGCTCGTATCCCGAGCCAATGGTGGATCGCTTTTATCCATACAACCTGGCTACGAGTGCTAGTGTACGAGCGGAGTGTAATGTTCTTCCAAGGGTACTTCAGGACGCACTCGAGGACAAAATCTTCCCTTGGGCTTGTCCTCTCCCCTCCTTAGGCAGTTTATCCTGCTTGAGCAATAGTTGAGATTCCTTTGCTGATGATTGTTGGATGAGATCGACCCTTCATCGAGTCCGGGAGGTTAGCGTCCAGACCTTTTCCTGATAGTTCCTCTAGTTGGAGGAGAGATGTAATCAAGGGGACCTAGGTCGATATGCAAGTGGGAGCTGATCTCGGCCATCAATGCAGAGGCTCGGTCTTACAAGAGCTCTTAAGTCCCGAGACATCGTCCCATCATCCATCTTGGGCTATTTACAAGGAACAGGTCGACTGTTAGTTTTCGGAGTCGATTGCGAGGCTGGATCTCAAAGCCTTCAGATGTCTTGAGAAGAATTAGCACAGGAAGGAATGAATTTGTTGTAATTATTCATATTAATATCAACATGACTACAAAGAATACACAACATGCTACCGCTAGGGATATAACCTTTTCAAGTCATCCCCGTTCCAGGTACCTCCCAATTGCTCTCCTATTTGGTCTTGCAGATAGTTGCCTCCAGTGGCTAGGGCTTCCTGGACTATGAAGGGGCCTTCCTAGTTAGGATGTAGCTTGTCAACCGTTGCTCCCCTTCCTAAGGCATCTACTTCTTCATGACTAGGTCTCCTGCGAGGAAATGTTTGAGGCGGACGTTTTTGTCGAAGTGCTTTGCCATGTGTCTCTTGATTTCTTCTTGGTGAATGGAGGCCAAGTCACGAAGCTTCTCGATATAGTCCAGCGAGAGTCTTTGAGCGTCTTCATTCTTCAGGAACCATTCTTCGCTGTCATCTCCTGCTGTAACCACCCTTGGACTCCGCACCTCAAACTCCACTGGGATGAGTGCCTCAGACCCGTGAGACAACTTGAAAGTGTCTCCCCAGTGGCCAAGTTCGGAGTTGTTCTCAGATCCCATAGGACTGAGGGGAGCTGCTCAGCCCAATTTCCCTTCAAGTTGGTGACCTTCTTCTTCAGTAAGTTGATGATTAGCTTGTTGGTGGCTTATACTGCCCATTGCTGTGAGGATGATGCACAGAGGCGAATCGAAGATCTGTCCCTAACTGCTTACAGAAATCCTCTAACTCCAAGCTGGCTAACTGTGGACCATTGTCGGTGACGATAGTGAGAGGAATCCCGAACCTGCATGCAATCTCTCCCCATATAAAGTTCTTTATAATTTGAGAAGTGGTCTTGGCTAGAGAGTTTGCCTCGATCCATTTGGAGAAATAATCGATCATTACAATAACAAACTTCCTTTGTCCGCTTGCCTGAGGAAAATGGCTGATCAAGTCCATCCCCCAGATGGCGAAGGGCCATGGAGCAGTGATCGAGCGAAGGTGCTAAGATGGTTGTAGTTGAAGGGGCACAAAGAGCTGACATTTGGGACACTTCCTGGAGAAGGCTTCCACATCCTTTCGAATGGTGGGCCAGAAGTATTCGTGCCTTAGAATTCTCTGCTCTAGAGTACGAGTTTCCGAGTCGCTGCCGCACTCTCCTGAATGGATCTCTTCGAGAATGCGAGGAATTTCGACCTCTGACAAACATCTGGCTAACGGGCCCAAGATGGTCTTGCGATAAAGCTCTCCCTCTTACAGTAAGTAATAAGCAGCTTTGTAATGGAACCTTTTTTGATCCCCCTCGCTGGCAGACAGCTGACCTGTCGTTAAGAACATAACGAATGGATCCTTCCACGAGGTTCTTTACTCGATCTCCATCATCTCCCCTTCCTCTATGGATGGTCGGAACAACTCGGTCGCGGTCTCCCCCCCCCCCCCCGCCCGGGGACCGTACTTGGTGAGATATTCTGCTTCAGAATTTTCCTCCAGGGTACATGCTCGACGAAGAAGGACTAGAATCCCCCGATCAGACCTTTTACCTTGACCAAGTACTTCTGCAGGATTGGATCATTTACTTCAAACTCTCCTCTGATCTGCGACGCGACCACCATTGAATCGGTGAAGGCCCTAAGATTCCAAATTGCTAATTCCTTGGCGAGACACAAGCCAGCCACCATGGCTTCATACTCCTCCTGATTATTCGGGATGGGGAAGTGGATCTCGACTGCTTGCTCGAGCTTGGTTCCCTGGGGGCTTACTAGCACGACTCTGGCTCCCATGGAATATCTACCTGAAGCCCCGTCAATGAACATCTTCCAAGAGACTGGGCTAGAAGAGCCTTCGTCTCCTCCCACCTCGATTGAGAAGTTAGCCAGGAAATCTGTTACTGCCTGCGCCTTGGTTGCTACCCTCGAAGAATAAGAAATGTCGAACTCGCTAAGCTCCAGTGCCCACTTTGCCAACCTTCCCGAATGATTCACTCCATCCAGGATACTATGCAGAAGATGATCGGAGACGACCTTGATGGAGTGAGCCTGAAAATAAGGATGGAGCTTCCGAGCCGAAACCACTAGAGCGAACACCAACTTCTACAGGATAGGATATCTCGTTTCCGTCTGTCACAACACTCTACTCACATAGTAGATATGGAGCTGCTTCTTTCCTTCTTCTCTGACCAACACCGAACAAAATGCTTTCGCTCCGACTCCCAGATAGAGGAGGAGGTCTTCGCTTCTCTGTGGGCCCTTGAGGAGAGGAGCTTGAGTTAGCTACTGCTTGAGCTTTCCAAAAGCCTCCTCGCACTCCGCGGTCCATTCGAACTTCTAATTCCCCGAAGAGCTCTGAAGAATGGAGAACACTTCTCTCCTGCCCTGGACAGAAAACGACTAAGGCCTGCAAGTCTTCCCATCAACCTTTGGACTTCCTTGGGATCTCTCGGGGATGCCATCTCCATAATGGCCTTGACTTTGTCCGGGTTAGGTTCCACCCCCCTTAGAGTGAGGAGGTGACCTAGAAACTTTCCTCTTCCTGCACCGAAGATGCACTTGGTCGGGTTGAGTCACATCTTGTATTTCCTCAGGGTGGCGAAGGTCTCCACCAGATCTTTAATGTGCTCCGCGACGCTCTTGCTCTTGATAAGGAGATCGTCCACATATACTTCCAGGTTCCACCCCTTCTTCTTTTTGAAGACTTGATCCATCATTCTTTGGGAAGTTACTCCCGCATTCTTGAGCCCAAAGTGCATCATCTTGTAGCTATAGCAGCCATCGCTAGTTGTTGGAACACCCTATTATTAATTTGGGCAAGGATCACTATGTTCTTAGGAAATTTTTTTGACCTTATTGTATAGTCTTAAAGGTCAATTAAAATAAGTCTAAGGGTTAGAACTTAGGTTTGGAAGCTGCCCCCAAGACCTTCTAAGATCAGAATTCAAGTGCTGAAGACTAGGACAATTTTCGTCGAGCTCAGGTCGACGAAACGTCGAACTCAATTCGACTATCTCTGAGCTCAGTTCAACGAGTAGTCGAACTCGGTTCGACGATCTTCGAGCTCAGATCGACGTTTCTGTCTCTAGGTATAATCCAAGTCTCTGAGCTCAGGTCAACGATAGTTGAGCTCAGATCGACGATTTCTGTTTTAAGTCTAGCTCCAATCTCTGAGCTCTGTTCGACGATAGTTGAGCTCAGATCGACGTTTTTCTGAAGAGATCGACGATTTCAGGTATTCAAATTCAGACAGTTATGGAATTCAATCTGATTCATATCCAGCATTTAATTCAAAGGATTCTGTAGCCGTTTCAATCTTTCTGGAGCAAGTTTCAAGGAATACTAAATGGAAAGTCTCTTAGGACTTTCCTGCAGAGACAAATTTCATTTAAGGAAGTCATTTATGACTGATTAACGGCTATCCAGAAGGCTGTTTTTCAATATATCTCTTCAGAATCATTTTGAAATATATAGATGAGATATCAATCAAGATTTTTAGACACAAGTCTACAGGATTACAAGTTAAGACTCATACAGAACACAAGGAATACAACAGGGAAGGAGATCACCACATAGAAAAGAATTTCTCTATTCTTTCAAGATCTCTTCTGATTCAAGTGTTCAAAGGCTTCATCAATCAAGGACTCCAGACACAACACATTTCAGTCTTTGCTGAAATCATTCTTTGCTGGAGATCTTCAACATACTGAAGACCTATCACCCTATGCAAAGCTCTTCTTACTGAACAATTGCAGATCTTAGGGGGAGCTTTGACAACATCATCCACTAGTCTTCTCTTAGACTGTTGATAGAGAAGAACAACAACTCTTTTCTTTTTCCTTACTCTGCGGTAAAAGGATTTCTCAAAACTCCCTTCAAAAGTTTTGTGGCTGGTTTTTGAGACCTTATCAAAACTCAGTGGTGGCAAGACACCTTATCAAAAAATCTGGGTTTGGTTTTTGAGCACCTTATCAAAAGCTCATTGGTGCCCAGGACACATGATCAACTATTCCTGCAGTGGATTCCTACCTAGGGTGGTAGAAGAGTGGATGTACCCAGGTTGATTGGGGAACCACTATAGATCCTTGTGTCTTCTGGTTTGCTGTGTTTTTGCTTTGCTGTGTGTTGTGATTTTTTGCTTTCTTGCTATCTTATTTTTATTTACTGTAAGCACATTACACCTATACTTAAATTAAGTCTTCCACTGCAAATAATTTTTTAAATTGAAAATTATTTTAATATACTCTATTCACCCCCCCCCCCCTCTAGAGTAAAGGTAGATCTTACCCTCACTTTCAATTGGTATCAGAGGGAGGTTGGTTATTCATTAACTAGATCTTCACAAGTTCGATTGTTTTACAGGCTAACACCTGAACCAAAAGATCTCTGATAAGATCAATCTTTAATAGAGGGTTATTACTTTTATTATATTTATTTTCATATAAAACCATGGCACAGAACAATGATTATGCTAGCACCGGACCTCCAGTGTGCAATCTTTCTAAGTTTGCACTTTGGAAGGCAAAGATCAAATTATACATGAATTCTATTGATGAGGACATTTTTAATTCTGTTTTGACAGTGTGTCCAAGAACTCCAGTAAATACAAGTACAAGTGCTGTTCTACCCCCCTCAGGAATAGATGCAGAAATCAAAAAGTGGAAAGTTGTTGATGCCAAGGCAATGAACATATTGTCCCAGACAATGTCTGATGACATATTCCAAAAGGTGGCTGAATGCAACTCAGCAAAAGAAATTTGGGACAAGCTATCTGAGCTTGTGTCAGGATCAGCTGATGAAAGAAAGGATAGAAGATCCCATCTTATCACCCAGTATGAGAATTTCAAGAAGGGAGAAATTGAGTCAGTTGTTGACATGTTCAACAGACTAAGTCTATTTGTCAGTGAACTGAAGACCTTGGACAAGGAGATCTCATTGACTGAACTCAATGATAAGATCCTAATGTGCTTCTCCAGCACTTGGGATTCAAGGATTTGGCCAATCAAGGATGCCAGAAGCCTAAATGAGATCACTACTGAAGCTTTGTTGGGATAGCTCAAGTCTTTTGAGCTGCTTATCAAGAATAGAGAGGAAGAACAAAAGGTTGCTTCTCCAGCAATCAGGAAGGAGAAGACAATAGCATTCAAAGCTACAGAAGATCAGCCTGAAGACAAAGTCACAGGCAATGAAGAGCTGTTGAGCTTACTGGCCAAAAGATTTTACAAGATGTCCAGGAAAGATTTCAGGAAAAGGTCATCCAGAGGCCATGAAAAGCCAAGGTATGACAAGTCTAGTAACAAAGAAATTATCTGTTTTGGATGCAGGAAACCAGGCCACATTGTGCCTGACTGTCCAGAGAATCAAAATAAGGACAAGAAAGATAAGAAAGACAGGAGAAGAGACAAAGACTTCAGTAGAAACAATACTGATAAATCCTCATCCAACAAGAACAAACACACCAGGAAAGGATTTGTAGCTGAAACCTGGAGTGAGACTGAAGAAGAATTAGAGGCTTTATCAAGCTCAAGTGATGATGAAGATGATGTTGAAGAGAAGGAGTTCTGCATGATGGCTATCAATGCCTCTCAACATAATTCTGATACAGAACAAGAGACAGAATCTGAATCTGAACATGAAAATGAAGAAGATCAGGTAATAGATTCTTTTGATTTCAATTCAGAGGACTTTAGATCTGAATTTAAGGCACTTTGTTTAGACCTACTAAAGTCTGAGAAAGAGATTATCTTTCTCAGAAATCAATTGTCTGAACATAGCACCCTAAAATCAGATAACCTCAAACTCTCTGAGGAGTTGGAATGTTGTAGGGAGGAGATAGCCTCACTGAAAAGTGAACTATCTCAGGCAAAGAAGTTTGAAGAATCCCTTAATGGGAGAAGCATCAGACTGATGGACATCACAAGTACAGTGAACTCAAGACTTAACAGTACACTGGGCTTGAGTGCCTCATCCAGCCAACCCATAGTGTTAACAACCCCAATTAAGTTTATCTCAGATAAAAGAAAGGGAGTTGTAGAGGTAGCTAGGAAGAATCCTGATTTACCCAAGAAAACCAAAGTTCAACGGAAAACATCGAACAGCTCGAAGATCATCGAATAGAGCTCAACGATCTCAAGATGAATCGTCGAACTCAGGTCGACGATCACCGAATTCTGAACTCTGGCACAATCGATCTTCGAATGGAGCTCGACGATCTGACCCAAAATCGTCGAACTTAGCTCAGAGATCGTCGAACAGAGATCAGAACTTTGAACAAATTTTCAAGGGTACATCAAAATTCAATCCTAGTGGTCCTACATCCCAAAGCTTTAACCCTTATACTGAATGGATAATACCTTCTAGGAGATATCATCCTAAAGGTTATAAGAGTCAGCTAGGGATGTCTTTTATTTCAGAATTTAAAGGTTATCAACCTAGGCCCAAGGTAAACTTTGTCAAAAACAAGTAAATTATTATGTATGCAGGTGAAGACATATCCAACAATAAACCAGCAATGGTATCTGGATAGTGGGTGCTCAAAGCACATGACAGGAAGCAAGGATAACCTTACATCTTCAAAGCCAAGCTTGGACCCAAAGTAATATTTGGAGATTCAAACTTTGGACAAACCAAGGGATATGGTGCAGTCCAAATTGGATCAGTCACATTCAAGAAGGTGGCCTATGTAGAAGGACTGAAGCATAATTTAATCAGCATCAGTCAACTGTGTGTTGAAGGCTACCAGGTGACATTCAACAAATCCTCATGCAAAATCAAATCAGAGGACAACACAACTGTGTTGACAGGTAAAAGGAAAGGTAACATTTATCTTGTAGATTTTCATTCAACTAAGGTAGATATTTGTTGTTCAACTCTGTTAGTAAACCAAATGAACTTTTGCATAAGAGATTAGGACATTTAAACCTTAGAATCATTGCTAGGCTATCCAAGGACAACCTTGTTAGAGGACTACCTTCTGGCCCCTACAAGAAGGAATGACTTTGCAGGGCTTGTCAGTTAGGCAAGCAAACTAAAAATAGTTTCAAGTCACTTAATAAGAGTTATTCACCTAGGATTTTATATCTGTTGCACATGGATCTTTTTGGGCCCATTACAGTGCAAAGCCTAGGAGGAAAATCTTACACTTTAGTTATTGTAGATGACTTCTCTAGATTCACATGGGTGTTCTTTCTGAAGAAGAAGTCTGATAACTTTAAGTGTTTGACAGAGTTTCTCAAATGCATACAGATTGAGTTCAATACTCACATTTGCCTGATCAGAAGTGATCATGGGACAGAGTTTGATTCTCTTCTTATGCAAGAATTCTGTCAGAGTGAAGGGATCAAGCACACTTTCTCAGCTCCTAGAACTCCTCAACAAAATGGGGTAGCTGAAAGGAAAAATAGAACCCTTATTGAATCTGCTACTATATTGTTGACAGATGTTCACCTTCCTCTATCCTTTTGGGCAGAGATAGTGAACACCTCAAACTATGTGTTGAATAGAAGTTTGATACATAAGCTGAAGGGAAAGACTCCCTATGAATTACTCAAAGGGAAGAAACCTAAAATATATTATTTCAAAATTTTTGGTTGTATTTGTTACATACACAATAATGACAAGAAATACATAGCAAAATTTCAAGCCAAAGCTGATGAAGGAGTGTTTTTGGGATACTCCATTATCATTAAAGCTTATAGGGTGTATAACAAAACTTCTCTTAAAATTGAAGAATCTGTACATGTATCTTTTGATGAAACTAATATGTCTTATAAGGAGAGGAATATTTTTACAATAGAACCTTTGTAGGTACATTCTCTTTCAGAAAATTTGGACAGGTTACATATTATAGAAAAGGATACAACACGTTCACCTACACAACAAAATGGTGAAAGCAGTGAAGATGAAGATTACACTCAACATCTTGGTGAGAACCACATTGAAGAGCCAGTTGTTGTTCCACAAGAGGAAACAACAATACAGGTTAGTGAACAATCAACACCCTATGTTGATTTAGTAACAACAAGAGATCATCCAATCTCCCAAGTGATTGGAGACATCTCAACTTGTGTGCAAACCAGAAATCAGGTCAACCAAAACCTGATGCACACCTGCTTCTTATCTCAAATTGAGCCTCAATCCATACAAGATGCAGAACAAGATCCACACTGGATCATTGCAATGCAAGAGGAATTACATCAATTTAAAAGAAACAAAGTTTGGGAGCTAGTGCCAAGGCCTAAGGATCACTCCATTGTTGGAACAAAGTGGGTGTTCAGAAACAAATTGGATGATCAAGGAATCATTGTAAGGAACAAGGCAAGGCTAGTTGCACAAGGATACTCTCAAGATGAAGGAATTGACTATGACCAGACCTTTACACCAGTTGCAAGGTTAGAGGCCATAAGAATATTCCTAGCTTATGCAGCTCACAAAGGATTCAAGGTCTTTCAGATGGATGTAAAAAGTGCATTTCTCAATGGAGACTTCAAGGAAGATGTCTATGTTAGACAACCCCCAATTTTTATCTCTCCAACTCATTCTGATCATGTTTTTAAATTGCACAAAGCATTATATGGTCTCAATCAAGCTCCTAGAGCATGGTATGAGACCTTAGCATGCTTTTTTCTGAAAAATGATTTTATAAGAGGTAGAGTAGACCAAACTCTTTTTATTAGAACTCATAAGTCCAATATCCTACTAGTACAAATCTATGTAGATGATATTATCTTTGGATCTACTGATTCAAATTTGTGCAAAAGGTTCTCTAATCTAATGCATTCTAAATTTGAAATGAGTAGCATGGGTGAGTTTTCCTTCTTTCTAGGATTGCAAGTCAAACAGCATGCTAATGGCATATTTATTTCTCAAACCAAGTATGCAAAAGAATTGGTTAAGAAATTTGGTATGTCTGAAGCATCATGTATGAAAACACCTATGTCTACTAATGCTGTATTAGATGCTGATGAACATGGGAAACCTGTTGATCAGACAACATATAGAGAAATGATTGGCTCTTTATTGTACCTTACAGCTAGTAGACCTGACATAATGTTTGCTACATGCATATATGTTAGATTCCAAGTAAGCCCTAGAGAGTCACACCTAACATTAGTAAAAAAGATTCTTAGGTATGTGAAAAGTTATCCAAATCTAGGTCTCTGGTATCCAAAAGACTCAGGATTTGAATTAAATGGATTTTCAGATGCTGATTATGCTGGATGTAGAGTAGACAGGAAAAGCACCAGTGGAACTTGCCAGTTTCTTGGTGACAGACTTGTCTCCTTGTTCTGTAAGAAACAAACATCTGTGACTACTTCAACTACTGAAGCTGAATACATGGAAGCAGGCAGTTGTTGCTCACAGATTTTGTGGATTCAAAACCAGCTCCTAGACTATGGTTACAACTTAGAAAGGTCAAAAATCTTTTGTGATAACACTAGTGCTATTTCTATAGCACAAAATTTAGTCCTCCATAGTAGGACAAAACATATAGAAATTAGGCATCACTTTTTAAGGGATAATGTTGAGAAGAATAAAATTGAACTTCAATATATCCCAACTGATTTGCAAAGGGGAGACATTTTCACCAAACCATTGGATGAAAAGAAACACACCTTCTTCCTGAATCAGTTAGGAATGTTAGATGGAGGAAGCTTAAAATAAGATCCAAGATTTTAAAACCCTAAAATTGATCAAGACTAGGTTAAAAATATGATTTTTCTAGTTTCTATAGGGTGTCTCTGGTCTCTGAGCTGCGCTCGACAATTTTCCCAAAGATCGTCGAACGGAGATCGACATTTTCCGAAATCGTCGACCGGAGTTCAGCACTTTCAGATAGCGCTAGGCTATCTTATTTTGGTCAGAGATCGTTGAGCAGAGATTGATGCTCTCCAATATCGTCGAACGGAGATCGACGATGTTGAAGACTCTTCAGATTCCTTTAGTGGCCCAGATCGTCGAACGGAGTTCAACGATCTTTCCTTTTCGGCGTCGAACCCTAATATAAAATTCATTTTTCGGTCGTTGTTCACCTTTTGCGCTTTCATACTCTCTGCAGAACTTTTCTTTCCCTCCAAACTTCTCTGCACTTGGTCTCGTTTGTTCGTTTTTGCAGGTATACAATGGTCGTTTCTGTTGCAGCTC
The DNA here is from genome assembly GCA_039513925.1 of Platanthera zijinensis. Taxonomy (NCBI): domain Eukaryota; kingdom Viridiplantae; phylum Streptophyta; class Magnoliopsida; order Asparagales; family Orchidaceae; genus Platanthera; species Platanthera zijinensis. The sequence goes on from CM077081.1 coordinate 79,107,156, forward strand.
TAGCCGCTATGAAATTTGACACTGGATTCGACATCGATATGGATTCCTTTGAAGGCAGTGACCAAATATTCAAAGACATTCTAGAATTATTAAAGGAACAACAGTTGGTGTATATCATGTCCACAAGGATGAAACTTGCTGCCAATGAAATCAAGGAGTGGGTGTATACGACTCATAACCTGGATAAAAATATAGTGGGTGGTACAATAGCCGGTACTCAGGTATCCCTAACTCCTGCCCTCCTTATAGAAGTTTTTCAATTGAGCACTGGGCATGATTCAGTTGAGTTATCTGGAGAAGAGTTTGCAAGTATTCTTGATAGAATGGGTCACTCTGCAGCAAACCCTAATAAACTGCTTAAAAAGAATTTGTCAGTTGAATATAGATTTTTAGTTGATGTTGTGGGCAAGGTGCTGTTAGCTAAGCATTCTGCTCATGATACCATTTCAAGGTATCAATTCTGTTTGATGGCTGCTTTAGTGGATAAGAAGCATCTCAATTGGGGGGAGATTTTCTTTGATTTAATCAAGAAAAAGGTGAATAAGAATTTTGTTAATTTTGGGAGGATACTAGGGCTGTTTTTGCATAACAGATGCCCTCAGTTGCTTGTGTCTTGTGGGATGCACATCAATGCCTCCAAGAGGTTGTATTGTGCCCTATTTGGTAAATGGGACAGACAGATTGTCAAACCAAGCATTGCTCCTGCAGCTATCTCAACTTCAGGCACCAGGACTGTTCAGGTCACTTCCCCACAGGCAACTGCCCCATTGGAAGAATTGCCTGCCTCCTCCTCATCTCCACCATCTCCACCCATTGTTTCTTCTACCATTCCTACATCCACCATCACCACTTCAATTTCATCCCCCATCACCATTTCATCTCCAATCTCAACTCCTTCACCTCCTCCAGCATCTACTGTAGACCATTTCCATCCTCTACACCATTATCCACACCTTGACATTGATTCATCCATTCCATCATTCAGTCTTCTAGATGATTCCTACATGGATGATTCTCTTTCCCTACCTCTTGAGCCCCCATCATCCTCTACCTCCTACAAACAATTACTCCAAGACATTCTTGCTCAACCATCATTCACCCCATCCACTTCATTTCCAATAACTTCCATCTCCACCATTCCCATCTCTCAACCATCCATCCTACCATCCACATCTTCTATTACCATATCTGCAGCCCCTTCTACACCAATATCTGTCACTCTCTCCTCTACCTCTACTCAAGTTTCACTTGAGCAAGTAGACCTTCCTGTCATAGCAGATAGGCTGTATGGGATGCTGGCTCCCAAGCTAGCACTCCTGCTGGAGACCTCCATGGCTCCACTCCTGAAATCCCTCCAGGAGTTATCTGTTAGGCTCTCTTCCCTTTCTCCTCCTCAGGCAATCCCTTCTGTGGGGTGCCTTGATCCAGTGTATACTAAATCTAGGCAGGGGGAGATGCCTCATGAAGAAGAGATGGTGCCTGCCTCAGAAGATTTCCTGCCAGAGATTCCAGTTATAGATCCAGTTCCAGTTCTAACAGTTGACCTCAGGTCACTGTTATCAGTTTTTGATACACTTCACTTCAGTTGTCTTCCAGCTCAGGACGTTGAAGATCTCACTAAGGCCATTGTGCCTATTGCCAGCTGTGAGCCCAGCCTGATTTCTTCATATATCAAGTCATTCAAGGCTGTGGAAAGTATTCATTCTGTTGATGTTGTGGATACTGATGATATTGTTTCAGAACCTGCTGCTACTGATGATGTTGTTCCAGAATCTGCTGCTGAAGTTTCTATTTCTATTGCTCCTGTTGCCCCAATTATTTCTGCTGTTGTTGAGCATGCTGCTGTTGTTGTATCTGTTAGTGCTGCTTCTGTTACTGCTACTGCTGCTGTTATTTCTTCTGATCAATCAAAACAACAAAAGAAATACATTAAAAGGATTGATGAATTATATGACAATCCTCAGAGTTCAGACAGTGACAAGTTCCAAACTGATTCTGATGACTCCTCTGCAACCATTGCAAGGAAGAGGAAAGCTAGAAGCAAAGCATTGAAGAGGGTACCTCCAGAGAAAGTGAAAGATGATAATGATATTCCATACTACATTCTGCATGATTGCCCCATCTCTGAACCCTGGATGCAATATTCAAAGAACCAGCTCAAGGAAATAAAGAAAAAGAGTAAGTATGATAAGTATGATAAAGGATTTTCTCATTTTTATCCTCCTACTCCTCCAGATACAAGAACTGGTGGAGGTTCTACTTCTCAGATCTCATCTGCTGCAAATTAAAGCTTCTCTCAATCTTAAGACAGATCTCAATCAAGAGTATATCAACATAGAGGTTATCAATCAAGGAGAGGTCAGTACAGAGGAAGCCAAAGAGATTATAAAGTATACTCCAGAGATCAATCTAGACAACATCCATATCAAAGGGAAGGACAAGGACCAATTGACTTAACTTCTGGTCCTTTCCCTTATAAGCTAAAAGATAATGTTGCTTCAAGAACTCCTCCTTCTGATGATACAATGAATTGATATGGACCTCCTGTCCCTTTTGAAGATCCAGAAAATAATCCACTATCTTGGGCTGTCAGAATGAAAGAGCTAGCTAATTTGGATCAGATAAAGAAGACAAGAGAATAAGGAAAAGACACTTCAAACATCACAACCTTATCTGAGCAAAGAAAGAAGGAACTAAAAAGATACTCATCCAGAAAATTCTTTGTTCCAGAAAGCTATATGAAGCTGCACCCAGAGGCTGTGGTTCCCAGGCCTAAATCTCAAACTTCTCTAGGTGCTACTGATGATAGGATATCCAAGAAGGAAGCTCTCAACCCTAACAGAGAAATCTTATTCAAGAAGGGCAATGAAAAGAAGTAAATGTGTAAGACAATATATATCTAATTCTGACTGTCTGCTGTGATTCTATCTGTGCTTCTGCAATGCTGCAAATTCTTTTCTCTGTATTGTTGTTTCTGCCTTTTAATTCTGCCTGTATGCATGTTATTTCCTATTTGTCATGTAAATAGTAATCCTAACCCAAATAGGGGGAGATTGTTGGAACACCCTATTACTAATTTGGGCAAGGATCACTATGTTCTTAGGAAATAGTTTTGACCTTATTGTATAGTCTTAAAGGTCAATTAGAATGAGTCTAAGGGTTAGAACTTAGGTTTGGAAGCTGCCCCCAAGACCTTCTAAGATCAGAATTCAAGTGCTGAAGACTAGGAGAATTTTCGTCGAGCTCAGGTCGACGAAACGTTGAACTCATTTTGACTATCTCTGAGCTCAGTTCAACGAGTCGTCGAACTCGGTTCGACGATCTTCGAGCTCAGATCAACGTTTCTGTCTCTAGGTATAATCAAAGTCTCTGAGCTCAGTTCGACGATAGTTGAGCTCAGATCAATGATTTCTGTTTTAATTCTAGCTCTAGTCTCTGAGCTCAGTTCGACGATAGTTGAGCTCAGATCGACGTTTTTCTGAAGAGATCGACGATTTCATGAATTCAAATTCAGACAGTTATGGAATTCAATCTGATTCATATACAATATTTAATTCAAAGGATTTTGTAACCGTTTCAATCTTTCTGGAGCAAGTTTCAAGTAAGACTAAATGGAATGTCTCTTAGGACTTTCTTCTAGAGACAAATTTCATTTAAGGAAGTCATTTATGACTGATTAACGGCTATCAAGAAGGCGGTTTTTCAATATATCTCTTCAGAATCATTTTGAAACATATAGATGAGATATCAATCAAGATTTTTAGATACAAGTCTACAGGATTAAAAGTTAAGACTCATACAGAACATAAGGAATACAACAGGGAAGGAGATCACTACACAGAAAAGAATTTCTCTATTCTTTCAAGATCTCTTCTGATTCAAGTGTTCAAAGGCTTCATCAATCAAGGACTCCAGACACAACACATTTAAGTCATTGCTGAAATCATTCTTTGCTTGAGATCTTCAACATACTGAAGACCTATCACCCTATGCAAAGATCTTCTTCCTGAACAATTGCAGATCTCAGGGGGAGCTTTGACAACATCATCCACTAGTCTTCTCTTAGACTATTGACAGAGAAGAACAACTCTTTTCTTTTTCCTTACTCTGCTGTAAAATGGTTTCTCAAAACTCCCTTCAAAAGTTTTGTGGCTGGTTTCTGAGACCTTGTCAAAACTCAGTGGTGGCAAGACACCTTATCAAAAAATCTTGGTTTTGTTTTTGAGCACCTTATCAAAAGCTCATTGGTGCCCAAGACACCTGATCAACTATTCCTATAGTGGATTCCTACCTAGGGTGGTAGAAGAGTGGATGTACCCAGGTTGATTGGGGAACCACTATAGATCCTTGTGTCTTCTGGTTTGCTGTGTTTTTGCTTTGCTGTGTGCTGTGATTTTTGTTTTCTTGCTATCTTATTTTTATTTACTGTAAGCACATTACACCTATACTTAAATTAAGTCTTCCACTGCAAATAATTTTTAAAATTGAAAATTATTTTAATATACTCTATTCACCCCCCCCCCCTCTAGAGTAAAGGTAGATCTTACCCTCACTTTCACTGGTGATGAAGGAGACATCGCGGCATTCGGGGGTATGCATCTGGATCTGGTGATACCCTGAAAAAACATCAAGAAAACTCATCACAGGAAACCCGACAGTGGAATAAACCAGTGCGTCGATTTGAGGCAAGGGGTAGCAATCCTTTGGGCGAGCTTTATTCAATGGAAAAGTCAATACATAGACGCCAGCCCCCTCCAGGCTTCCTTACCATTACAACATTGGAGACCCAGCCTGGATACTGGATCTCTGAAACAAAACCCGCCTCCAGTAGCTTTTCTACTTCCTGTCTGATCAGACCAGCCAGTACAGCAACGCTCTTCCTCTACTTCTAACGAATGGGAGCCACCGAAGGATCCAAGTTGTGGCGATGGCAGGCAACATCAGCATCAATCCATGGCATCTCGGCAGCGCTCCAAGCAAAAATGTCGACATTCTCCTGTAGGCAAGCGACCATCTCTATCTTTCCCTCCAACGACATGGATCCTCCAATCTTCAACAGACCAGGCTCTCCCCCTCGGGAGATCACTTCCACCTCTTCTACCTCCTCAACAGCACGCAGTCCTTCCTCCCTTTCCTGCAGCCCCTCCAACCTCTCCGCGTCCCCCATCCAGCTGATGGTACTAACGGCATTCAGGTAGTACTCCATAGAGGCCTTGGGATCTCCCCTGATCCTGACTTGGACATCCCCCTGGCAGTATTTCAGGCACTGATGATAAGCCGACGGAACAGCCTTAAAATAGTTGATGAGGGGATGCCCAAAGATGGCATTATATCCGCTCGTCGCATCAACGATGACAAAACGGCATCGGATCGAAGTCCTGCCTAGAGTGACCAGAAGGTCCACGCTCCCCTCCACCTTTTTCTTCTCTCCTGAGAAGCCAAAGAGGGGTCCATCCGCAGCCTGAACCCAAGACGCCTCCACTTACAGCCTGGAGAAGGTCCTTTTGAAAATGACGTTCACCGAGCTCCCGTTGTCCGCGAGAATTCGGTCGACGGTGAAGTCTTCGATGGCAGCTTTAATAACCAGGGAATCGTGGAAGGGGTTTTTATTTCCCACCATGCCCTCCTCTGAGAAAGTAATCTCGTCCAGCGGCGGTGGGTTCTGAGAGGTTGAGGTGACGCTCTTCTTGTAGATCTAATGAAGACTTCCCTTGTAGGAAGCTCCAAGCCCGGCTTCTCCGTTGATCACAACGACATGTTCTCCTTCTGGGTCGTGGATCACCTCTCCACAACCTCCCAAGTCGACCTGGTCCTCATTCCTTCTCCTCAGCGGAGCTTAGAATGCCACTTACCCCCCAGGGGCCCCTTGCCTCGGCTGCCCCCTCTCCGCAACTCCTGCTTCCAACCTCCTCCTCGCTTCCCAGAACTCCGGGCAAGCCAACGTCTCATGCCCCTCTACTCGATTGATGTCGCAGTAAAGGGGAATCTCCACTTCCTAACGCCTTGCTCATTGCTTCTGCCTGCGATGCTTGTTCCCCTGACGGATTATAGCCATCGCCTCCCTTCTTTCCCTTCCTCGGCCTTCCTCCTGCCGGTTGTCATTCCTCCTCTCCTCTCGCTGAAAACGTGGTCGAACTAGTGGCCTCCACTGGGGACGATTCTCGGGGTATTGGAATCGCCTCTCTTCTCCTCTCCTTACCGGAGCCTCTGCGAGACTCCTCTCTTCCTGCCTCTAAGGACTCTCCTGCCTCTGATGACTCTCCTGCCTCCTCTCTTCCACCCTTCCGGGCTCTTCTCTCTTTCTATTCTCCTCTCTCCTCCTCGGCTCCTCCCTTCTCCTCTCTTCCCGCCTCTCCGACATCCTTCCTTTCCCTGACTCCGAAAGTCTCCCTCTCTTCCTCTCCAACTCCTCATCCCCGTCCATCCGTGCCAAGAAATCTTTGTTCCTTTCCTCCCCCTGGATGAACATATTTGCCCTCTCCACCATTTCCTTAAAGGACCTCGGGGGTTTGAAGCTTATCTCTATGTTGAAGAGGCCTTGCTTCAGGCCGAAATTGAGGGCCACCATCAGGGTGAAGCCATCCACCACCTCCACCTCCAAGATCTCCTCCTGGAAACGATCTATGTAATGGCTGAGATTTTCATGCTGCCCTTGGTTGATTTTGAAGAGGGAGGTTGCTTCTTTCTTCCTTATTTTGGATGTCGCGAACCTCGCCATGAGGCCCCGACCCAGATCAAAGAAATAGTAGATGGAACCTGCTGGCAGCTGGTGGAACACGTCTCTCACATTACCCTTGATGGTGATGGAGAAGAATCGGGACTTGAAGGCGTCGGACATGTTGTGGATGGAAACTACATCTTCAAACCACTGAAGATGCCTGACCAGGTCATCTTTTCAGGAGTAGTAGGTGAGGACAGGCTCTCTAAAGCCTTCGGGAACTGGGGCTGCGAGGATCTCGTCACAGAAAGAGCTCCTCCCTTCATAGCGACGATGAGTTTCATCCTCGCTCGAATCATCACCAAACTCGCTCCATGGGCGAGTATTTAGGTATCTCGCTGCTAGTTCTAGATCTCTAAATCTGACTCACTGGCTGCTCGCTGTATAATATCGCAACTGCATCGGTATCTCCTCTCTTTCCTAAGCGGGCTCCTTCCCAGCTCGCCTCGTCGGCGCTTCCTCTTCCGGCGGTGTCAGGCGACAGGGAGAAGTCGCAGTGACATTGGGGGATGAGAAAACCCGACGAGGATAGTCCTCTCGATTATCTTGGCGCGCGAACTCTTTGAATGCTACAATGGTCACAAACTCGCAACCTCGCGTGGAGTTACCAGTTCCCGCCGAGTTGCCGACCAACTCTCCATGCTCTCCACCACTCGCCATCTCGCTAAACCGCCAAACATTCCTCCTTGGCTGCGATCCACGCTCACCGCACCAAGTGTTGAAGCCAGGAAATCCCGACCTCAGAATTCGGATCAAGGCCACCTAAGGTTATCGGTTCAGGGGTAAGACTAGACGGCTAGAGTGACTAGGATGAAGAACGAAGGACAAACAGGATCCCAGATGTTGCGGCAGGAAGGTCCCACCATGTACCCCGATGCTCGAAAGGAGCAGCCCCTTCTCAACCAAAAATGGTCGATCCACACTCACCGCACCAAGTGTTGAAGCCAGGAAAATCCCGACCTCAGAATTCGGATCAAGGCCGCCTAAAGTTACCAGTTCAGGGGTAAAACTAGACGGCTTGAGTGACTAGGATGAAGAACGAAGGCAAATAGGATCCTAGATGTTACGACAGGAAGGTCCCACCACGTACCCGGATGCTCGAAAGGAGCAGCCCCTTCTCAACCAAAAATGGTCAAACTAGGTACGAGGGAGACTAGCTGGTGACTAAGTCACAAGGTCGCGACCTGGTCTCTAAGGAAAAGGAATCTAAAGGCTCAGCTGGTATCCGAAGAGAAGAGATTGTGAGTATCCTGCAGAGGATTTCAAGTGTCTCTCCTCGTACCCCTGGGGTCCTATTTATAGAGAAATCCATGAGGGGTCATATTTATACCCCACCTCCTGGCGACTAGGCGACTTTCCAGGAGAACTCGCACGGGCTGGGAGAGTATCTCGCCTAGTTGCCTACCTAGCGATTATGCGAGGGGAGCTCGTCATACTCACCCAAGCCTTCTGTTGTTCTACGCGCTAACTCTGCCTTCTGTCATGACTAGTTGACCATGACTTCAGTTGACCTGGTTGCGGTAGGACCCATCCTCGACGAATACAGGTTGTATGCCTGAATTTTGAAAATGACCCTTGGCTCTAGCGTTAAGGTCTCACCTCACATACGGAAGACCTTTGAGATCTCCCCCTCCCTAGCCAATGCTGAGCTAGGTGCCTTGGAGGATAAAGGAAGAAGATGAAGATTGGTGAAAACCGATCCCTCCCAAGGCACCCCAAGGGTCTATTTATAGATTTTTTGGGGATGGCCTGCCAATAGTGCAATCCCGCTGCTCTAAAATTACTATAATACCTTGGGCTGGTCTGCCAATAGCAACATTCCGCTGTTCTGAACAGCTATTCGCAGCCCACCAGGGGCAAAAAGCCGGGTGAGACCCTCAAGCCAAGTGAGAACTAGGACGGGCAAGACCTCCACCCGGGCAAGATCTCAAAGCGAGATCCTCAAGGGGCCAGGGCGAGTGCCGACCTCCCGCCGCACTCACCACTTGAAGAGGGGCCGGGGTAGGTGTCGGCCTCCCACCGCACCCGCCCCCTAAAACAGGCCGGGGTGAGTGCTGACCTCCCACTGCACTCGCCCCCCTGAAGAGGGACCGGGGCGAGTGTCGGCCTCCCGCCACACCCTCACCCTAAAACAGGCCGGGGCGAGTGTCGGCCTCCCGCAGCACTCGCCCCCTCAAGAGGGGTCGGGGCGAGTGTCGGCATCCCGCCACACCCGCCCCCTAAAATAGGCTGGGGCGAGTGCCGACCTCCCGCCGCACCCGACCCTTTGCCCCCTTAGCTTTTGGGCTCACTTGTCCTAGACCATCCTCTGGATTACGCCTTGCGCTTGCTTGGGGACCCCACTCCGTGAATACGGGGTTGTATAAGATGAGAGGTTGAGAGTGCTTTGTGGGCGACAGACCGCCTCACGCCGAGCTAGTACTTTTTTGTTCTCTAGTGGAAATGAGTGTTCTCGGATGCTGGCTGATGGACGAACTTCGTGGAGGAATGCACGAAAATGCATGGGCGATGACTCGAGTAGTGTTGTGCATGTAGGAGTCCTTGCTGGATGACGCGCAAAACCTCTTCTTCTCGGGAGCGTCGTGCACAAATTCTCGGGTGCCCGGCTGGTGGAGGAGGCTCGAAGGAGGATTTTGGCATAGCTCCGACCTGAGGAAGAAGAAGACTGGGAGGAGGAAAAGTTAGAAATTAAGGGGGTCATGTAACCTTTTAATAGGCTCCAAGAGAAAGTTATGGTGGTTATACGGCTATCTGCACACTGTAACCACTCAATTATAGTTTTGGGCGGATACTATGCGTATAATATTTACTAAATGCAGATTGGTTTTTAATTAATGATAACCCCCCCCCCCCCCAATCATGGAAGTTAGTGGGTGGTTATCCACGAAATGGACGACAGCGATCGCAACAGAATGATCAGACGACGGGGAAGACCTGCTACAAAAGATCTGTCACCTCACAGGCGGGCGGTCGCCCGTGAGGGGAGAGGAGTCGCGGCCAGCAGTGAAAGTGAGGGGATAAGTTGTAAACTACTCTAGAGGGGGGGGGGGTGAATAGAGTATTCAAATTTTATGAACAACTAGTCAGCTCCCTTGGAGTTTATTTGCGGAATAAAATAATCTGATACTTGAACCCTAAGAGCCTAACACAGTGACGTGCACAGTGAGAGAGTTAACTGAAATTTCAGTTTAACTATAAACCTATCACAGCAACTAGCAATCCTAGGTAGTTCTATCACAGCCACAGAAAAGACAATTAAACAAAAACAGCCAGAGAGACACAGGATATATAGTGGTTCCCTCTTAATAGGTACTCCACTCTTCTACCACCCTGGTAGGAATCCACTATAGGTTTTTGCTAAGGTGCCCTGCCACCAATGATCTGATTCAGGTAGATCAAACAGACCCTTTGAGCTTTTGATAAGGATGCTCAACCACAGGTTATTGATAAGGTGCCCTGTCACCAATGTTCACTTTTGAAGAGGTGTGAAAACTCTTTTACAAAGGGGTTGAGAGGGTTAGATTGTCTTCTCTGTTGTTAATACAGATTAGAGAAGACTTGTGGATTCTCTAAAGAATCAAAGTCTCCCCCTGGCTCAGTGGAAGTCCAGGGAAAGCCTTTGCTTCAGGATGAAGGAGTTTCAGATATACTGAAACTAAATCCTCAGAGATCTGTAGACTGATTTTTATCAGGTCTTCAGATTCTGGAGCACGTGAAGCAGATCTGGAGCTCTTTCTGAAGTCTTGAAAACTCTAAGCAGATGCTCAGGAAACTTGAGAAAGAAAGAAATTGCTCTGGGCTTTTGCTTCAGGAAAGCTTTTCTTCTTCTTTTTGTGAGATGGTGAAGAGTTGCTCTGGAGATGCTTGAGAGAATGCAGCACTAAGAAAAAAAATCTCTCTGTATCTGTAACTTCTTATTTTTCAAAAAGAATCTCTCTTAAATATGTCTTCTCATTTTTCCTTTTGGAACGGCTCTATTGATTTGAATTCTCGAGCCCTGCAACAGATTATCTCAAAATAGAATATAGCAATAGGAATAGAATGACCTATTAGCTTACTGTCAGTCCCAATAAGGAAATAAATGAATAGGAAAATATCTCAGCATAAAGACTTATCATTCTCGGAAATAGCATACACCGCCAACGGCTAGAATACAGCCTGGCAATATATTTTGTATAATAAGACAAAAATGCTTTATCAAAATACGAAATCCCGTAATTTATGCTTAACATATTTGGTAATTAATTCATTTGAATTTAAGCCATAAATTAGCAAAAACAATCTTCAGAAAATCTTTCTAACCACGCGCTAAAACACTTGGAAATAAACCAAGGAATAAAATAAGTGCAATTTGTTAAAGGCAGACAGAAATCGTCGAACAGGGGTTCGATGATCGTCGACCTAGCTAACAGATCGTCGACTAAAAGCAGAGATCTGTCGCAACAGAAATCGTCGACCAGAAATCGTCGACCAGCTCAAGATATCGTCGACCAACAAAGAATCTGTCGAAGCAGAAAACGTCGAACATCTCATGATGTCGACGACTAAGGCAAAAAATTTGTCGAGACAGAAATCGTGAAGCGAGAACACGATCGTAGAACTGCTGTTGGCAGATCGTCGACCAACCTTCAGAGCATAATAAACTTGCTCTGAGATCGTCGACCATCGGTCGACGATAATTGTCTTGACTTCAACGATTCAATAGCCCTGCTATCGTCGACCAATGATCGACGATCGCGAGGCCTCGTTCGACAATGGTCGAACGGAAAAAGCCTTAACCAAAAATACATCTAGAACTACTAGCCTAAGCTCTAGGTCAGTTATAAACTGTCCTAGGGAAACTGAACAAGGCCTAAACATGATCATATATAGTTATATGGATCAAGAGGGGCCGGAAAGGGATTACATAAGCCAAATCACATCCAGGGTACCAACAAGCAGGCCGACGGACCATGGCAGGAGAGACCATGGGGAGGGGTGGTCGGGTGCGGCCTCCCCTTACGGGGGCACTCTACAGCTGAAGTAAGCGGCCATGGGAGGCAGCTGTGGGAGCCAGCCGCGTGGTGGGGCAGCTAGGCGCGGTCTCCCCTTGCGGGTGGCGCTTCGTGACTGTGGGGTAGGGAGGTCAGGCGTAGCTACCCCTTCCTATACCCGCGGGAGGTAGCCGCGAGGCAGGGCTGCCATACTCGATCTCCCCTTGTGGGTTGTCACTGGGTGGGAGGTCGGACACGGCCACCCCTTATTGGCAACCCCCGCGACATGCGGGAGGTGGTCGCGAGGAGGGGCGGTTGTGGTGCGGCCGGACACTTGTCGCCCGGTGTCGGTGATGGCAGTGCTGATGACCGGTCATGGCAGTGGATCGGATGGTGCACGTAGATCGCGTGTGGCGATAGCGTGTGTGGCAGCCAAACCCATGATCCCACTATGTTAGTAGGGATCGTGGGGTGGAGGCTTTTCGCACCCCCAAATTCTCCATAAATTTAGGATGGCCTCATCGTATGCCCCCAAAAATCTTGGTGCTTAGAACCAAAGTGTGAGAAGAGAAAGGATTTTTTTCTGTGTCTTCTTCTCCAGCGATCATGGTGGCAAGTATTGGAGAGATGCCTGCGAGAGTGTCTGGCCGCGGTGTTCATGACAAGGTATGTTGTTTATTCTTTTGAACGAGTTGATGCGCTCGATGGTGGAGCCGCGCGAAGGCGTAGATGCGAAGGCAAAGGTGCGAAGGCAAAGGTGCAAAGGTGAAGGCGCAAGCGCGCCTGGTCGAGAAATCGGATGCGCACATCCGTGCGTGCCTGGTTATTGGAGCGCGACAATGCACACGTCTGGTGTGTGCACCTTCGCGCATGAGGTGGTGCGCGCGCGGTTGAGCACGCTCCCCTTGGTGCGTGCATCCGACACAAACCCGTGAGCGCGATGGTGCACGTGTGCCGGGGGCGCGCACCCGAGCGCTCACCCGGATCCGCGTGATGGCGCGCGTGCACCTAAGCGTGTGCACACATGGGCACGTGCGTGTGGGTGTACGCGCATACTTGGGCGTGCGATTTGTGCCTCTCGGGTATGTGCATACATGTGTCACTAGACGCGTCGTTTTGCATGCTTTTTTAGGTTTATAACTAGACTACATACGTTCACGTGCGAGGGCACTTTTGAGTGCCCAAGGCATGATTATCACACCGTCGGAATGGTGTTGTCTTTGTTGTGAGCATTTATTTCTAATGTATTTTTTTAATTCTTGTTTGCCTTGATTTTCAAATCTCGATGCGTAATACGCAAGCTCGTCCGATGTGATTGCGTTTCATACTTATCGGAGAGCAAGTTGTAATTTGGAGAGAAAGATACGGGTTACCTGCTGATCTTGAAGTAAGGATTTCCCATCTGAGAAGAGTTCAGAACGCAGCAAAGGGTTGACTGACGTAAGACGATATTACGGTATGGATTCTGATTTCCCCAATGCGAAATGATTGGCATCTTGAAGTTTTGCGGCATCCCTATGTCACAATTTACTCCTCTTTTGATGACATGTATCATGGCGCTGGTTGTTTCTTAGGTCAATCACAGTTACTTGGATTATGATATAAGCCATCAGATTTAATATCACTACACAATTTTTTTATAAATTGATTACATGGGTTGCCCTCTTGATATGAAAAACTCTAGCTTCTCATGTTGTTTCTTAGGTCAATCGCTCATTTTTGATCTAGTTGGAAGTAAAATTCAACTGATCTCTCGACTGTCGGAGCTAAGGACATTGCACTCATCCGTTGTTACACATAAGCTTTGTGGAGGATCCAAACTTTTTCTTAAGTGTGATAATGAATTGCACTTAATCTAAGTTAACTGACAATCATGCTCATCACTATAAGTCAAAACATATAAATGTTTGTCATCATTTCATGTGTTGCCACAAATGGAAAGAAAATGTTAAAATAGAATTCATTCCCACCAATTCTCAACTTGCGGATATTTCAAAATCTTTCTGAAATTCTTTTTAATTTACCACATTTAGGCTCTGTTTGGTAAAGCAGCATGGGTGTTGCACACTGTTGCTTCCTGTGTTGTAGCGCCAAACATGTATTTTAAAACAACAACCGCGTGGCTTTTTCTCAAAAACATTGGCAGGACATATACCTCCTATATTTCCTCTTCCCCGATTTTTCTCCTGTGACCTAGCCGCATTGCATCATTCTTCTTTGGCGTTCACGCCCGCTCGTCGACTAACGTCGGCGCTCTTCTCCGCCCGACTTCTCCTCTGTAAGGTATGTTGTCTGATGGCTTGTTTGCACGATTATTCTTCTTGATCTCTAGTCGATCTATCCTCCTAAATCTTCCTCGTCACACTTACGGGGCTCTATCGATGCATATATCACCTCTAGGGATGATACCAATTCTTGTACATCTTCTCTGATGGTAAGATCCTTCGCGATATTTATGCTATAGTACCAACCTTCGACCGAGGCAACCGCGAGGGGACAGGCCCTAACGGTGTCGTGACCTACCGTGGGTGATAAGGGCATACCTTTGATCCCGTGGTGATGCGAGGCCACTTGGAGACGGCAAGGGGTAGACCCTAGCAGTCATTTTAGCGTACGTGAGGGGGCATGCCTTGGCATTACAGTGACCTACCGCGGTGGGGGTCACACCTTCGACTCCGGGTGGTGCAAGGTCATTCGGGGTGTGGCCTTGCGGCGTGTCCTTATCGCGGGGGAGAAAGACGCACCTTCGATCCGGGGCAAACAAGGACTACCTTGATGCTGATTGTTAACGGTTGAGTAGATGTGCTCTGAGCGTTCCTATGACAACAAGATCAGAAGTAAACAAAAACAATTAGATTGAAATATTACATATGTGTGCAGATATAATGGTGTCTTTGTTTTGGTTAGTCGTAGTAGATGAATTAAAGATAAAGTTTTATAAGCCAGAACATAGTACGGTGTTTCCACCCAGTTCCTGACTCTATTCTATCGATGGTACTTGGCGTCGTTGGCTCTTGAGTGTGCAACAACTTCTAGTCCTGGTTGAGTATGTTGCAAATAACATGCGCACACGGTCTCCTGATTTCTATGTTCGCCAACTCCTGTGGGGGTGATGAATTTTATTGCCAAATGGGGATGGATGGAATTGCCCTAAAGGTCACTTGAAGGGGTCACCTAAAGATCGCATTATAGGGTGACTTTTTCTCGACGATTACAAATTGGATCTCATGAGTGGCTCATTTCGGGAATTCTCCCAATGTAACTGGGAGTTCTATGATTCCTTTGACCAGGACGGGCCCGCCATCGAACCCATAGATAGGGCCAGAGGCCGGCTGGAGTGTATCTTCAGAGATTTTCATATTGCAAAGTGTAATAAGAAATATGATGTTCACTGACCTGTCATTGTCTACAAGGATCCTCTTGGCAAGGAAACTGGGATCTCCAATCTCAGCATTGATGACCAGTGGATCCTAATATGGAATGAGCAATCCTTTATGATCTTCTTCACCAAAGCTTATCGTCTCTTCTTCCTAAGTCTTTTGAGCAATCCTTTATGATCTTCTTCACCAAAGCTTATCGTCTCTTTTTCCTAGGTCTTTTTGTTTTCTTCTGGGGGTTGCATGATGAAATTAGTGGTAGTTGAGTGACCCCTGAAGATGGCCTCTACTATCCTGACAACTTGTTTGCACCCCTGCGGATCTTGGTGGGGTTGTGACTGTTCTTTCCTAGGCTGCGCTTGGTGTCTGCAGGCCTGGTCTTGAAGGAACCTTCCTAGGATTCATTGTCAAATCAAGCTCTCGATCTCATCCTTTACTTTCACACATTTTTTAGTGGTGTCTCATGTTCCCTTATAAAACTCACAGTCCTTTGTTCAGTCCCCCTTCCCTTCCGGTATTTCTCGAGGCTTTTACAATGCAGGATTATCTTGAATTGCGTATAACACATTTACACGTGAAGTGTTTAGAGACATGTATTCTTGGAAGGCTCTGGGAGGGCATTTCCCATGTCACTCTTGCGGTCGTGCACCATTTCGGCGCTCCTCTTGTCGACGCGGGGCCGGTTCTTCTTATTTTTTTTGTTTCTCCTTCGAACTGTTGGCGATGAGCTTTTATGGCCTCATCATCCGCGATTTGAGCTTCTACACTCCTTATAAGGTCAGGATAACTATGGGTTGTTTCCCTTATTAATGATGAGTAGAATCCACTGGGGCGGAGTCCCCCTAAGAAGACTCCTCGAAGAAGTTAAGGATCAACCCCCGGTATTTGTCTTGCCTCTAATGTGAATCGACAAAATAATTCCTTGAGGGTTTCTCCTTCATTATGAAGGATTCCGGATAGATGAGAAGGGTCCTTCAAAATATTTTGATTAGCCATGAATTGTTCTAGAAATTATTGAGTCAGCTCTACAAAGCTATGTACTTGTTGGGTTTCTCTAAGAGGTTGGCACAACACTTGTGCACGCAGCGGAAGTAATTAAATCTAGAACAACCCAAAGAGATTGGATCGGGCCATGCATGTTGAATCAAGAAGTTAATACAATAAGGCAAAAATTACCTCTTGGGTGTTGAGTCACAACTCAACAAAGATGCTCCAAATGTGATTCCTTGTCGGTGGCGAGTTCCACGTAGAAAAATATCTACGTCTCTGCAGAAATCCACACGAGCGGGAGAACTCCAAACTTCCGTCATACGGATGGTCGGAAAGAAGATCGGTCGCACCTATGCACTTCCCACGGACTGCTAGGTCCGCGTCAGGGAAAGCAAGACCAGCGACGGTCGCCGGAGAGGAGGTGGTCGGCGGAGCGAACAACCGGCGGCGGAACGTTTCCGTCCGGCGGAATCGGGAGATCAGCGGTTCGGGAGATTCGGCGGAACACTTTCCGTCGGCTTCCGTACGGCTACAGGAATCCCGATATTGGCCGATCCTATCGAGAGACTCATCCCAAAACCCTAAGTCCCCTTTTATACTAAAAGCATAAAAGTATCGCTATCCGCAGACCACCCAAGGTAGGGTTTCAGAGTCATTCGGCGAGAATCAGCACAGGTTCGGCGAGAATCAGATCCAGATTCGGTGAGAATCAGCAGACAGATTCGGCGAGAATCATCTGCCGATTCGTCGAAAATCAAGGATAGAATCGTCGAGTATCACCAATCGCCTGGAATCAAACACTTTTGATTCTCGACGAATTCGTCGGGAGTCGTCGAGTATCACTCGACGATTCTCGACGAATCATTCGCGATGAATGATCTTCGACGAACTCGTCGAGAGTCGTCGAGTCATACTCGACGATTCTCGACGAATCATTCTCGACGAACTCGTCGAGAGTCGTCGAGTCATACTCGACGATTCTCGACGAATTTGCCTTAGCAACATTTGCCTGACTCCCCATACGGTATGGTGATTGGCAACCCTTACCAACACAGTCAATCTACCAACTTCTCCACATGCTCTTATGTGCGACCCTGCAGGCTCATATCGTGTTGGTAGTGAGATTACATGTTTGACCACTTCTAGATCATCATGGTAACTCCAATAGTCTCTCACTTGATCTTGAAAGTATCAAACCAAGAACTTCACAAACAATGAGCGGCATCTAGCAATGCATCATTGCTCCCCAAACAATAAGAGTTCATAACTCATAAGCCTTCATGACCAATGTATCAGCGTTGTCTTTGTCCCTTTGTCCCTTACATCCGGAAAGAACTAGAGGCATGGACCGTGTCACCCTCGTAATAGCTCAATCCAAGTTTCTTGATTCAGGACGGACTTCCAGAGAATGGTGAGTCCAATATCACATATTGACTCAACCAAGCATGGTCATGCATTTCTCAGTCCAGTTCCATCAAGGGGCCCATGGATGCAACTCCTGTCATATAGGAGGATAAATCTCATATCTGCTCACACACAAACACCCAAATGATTCGTAACGTACCCAACAACCACCCTTATCATCAACCTTTCTCAAGGAAGACTTTAGATGGCATCAAAGCACGCTCTTCCTCACTTGATGAATGTTGTGACTTCAGGTCAAAGGTCCACAACACCATTGTCAATTGAGACCTACTCGTGACACGATTGAATGACAATCCACAGAGTAGTCTCAGGAGGGGTCTGTCCAGTACAACTTGTTCACTAACAAGTACCCACGTGATGACTTGATATCACAATATCATGACCTGTGAGAACTGGTCATCAGTCAACACACGTGCTAGTCTTAAGGTATCATCATCACCCTTAGTTTCTATGATGATACAACGACCAGGGACCTTTTAAGAATGAAGCTTCAAATAAATCATAGGCTCTCACATTCAAGTCACGTACTTGATGTCCTATGGAAGCGAACACTCTAAGGGTATTTATCATGTTATAATTTAACTATCACATAGAAAAATCACAATAAAAGAACTTGCCATTAATTGTAAAAAGAAACATTTAGGTACAAAATACATCAAATGAATAAACAATAAACAGCTAACAGAATATATGTTTACATGCAACCCACAAGACTCCCACTAGAGTTGATCATTCAGGTATTGTATACCCATTGATCTAGTATGACCACCATGCTTTCTCTGCGCGAGAGGCTTTGTCAGTGGATCCGCAATATTCTCCTCAGTCGGCACTCTGCAAATGTTCACATCTCCTCGTTCGACAATCTCACGAATCAGATGGAACCGCCGAAGTATGTGCTTGGAGCGATGATGGGATCTAGGTTCCTTAGATTGTGCAATTGCACCATTGTTATCACAATAGAGAACTACGGGACCAACAATGCTAGGAACTACATCAAGCTCGCCGATGAATTTCCTAATCCATACAGCCTCCTTCGTTGCGTTAGCCGCAACGATATACTCGGCCTCTGTTGTAGAATCAACAACTGTCTCTTGCTTGGAACTCTTCCATCTCACAGCTCCTCCATTAAGGCAAAACACAAAACCTGACTGAGACTTTGAGTCGTCCCTATCAGTTTGGAAGCTAGCATCCGTGTAACCGCTTACAACGAGCTCTTCCTCTCCACCATACACTAAGAACACATCCTTTGTCCTTCTCAAGTACTTCAGGATATTCTTGACTCCAATCCAGTGACACTCACCAGGGTCTGACTAATACCTGCTAGTCATGCTCAAAGCAAAGGAGACATCGGGTCGAGTACATAACATTGCATACATGATTGATCCAATTGCCGTAGCATATGGAATCAACTTCATGCGGTCCTTATCTTCACAAGATTTTGGACACTGGTCCTTATAGAGATTCACACCATGAGATATGGGTAAAAATCCTTTCTTGGACTCCAGCATGTTGAACCGCTTCAACACCTTTTCAATGTATGTACTCTGGGTCAAACCCAGCAACTTATTCGATCTATCTCTATAGATCTTAATACCGAGTATGTAAGTCGCTTCACCCAAGTCCTTCATAGAAAAGCAGTTCCCTAGGTTGTTCTTAACAACTTTCAGGGTAGGAATGTCATTCCCAATCAAAAGTATGTCATCTACATACAATATCAGGAAGACAACAATGCTCCCACGGATTCGCTTGTAAACACAAGGCTCATCTTCATTCTTGATGAAACCAAACTCTTTGATTTTCTCATCAAAACGAAGATTCCAACTTCGAGAGGCCTGTTTGAGTCCATAGATGGATCTATTCAGCTTGCATATTTTAGTGGCTTCATTTGGGGATACAAAACCCTCGGGTTGTGTCATGTACACTTCCTCAAGGAGGTTTCCATTAAGGAAAGCCGTTTTGACATCCATCTGCCAGATCTCGTAGTCATAATACGCAGCAATAGCAAGCAATATTCTTATGGACTTAACCATGGCAACAGGGGAAAAGGTCTCATCATAGTCAATACCATGAATTTGCTTGAAACCCTTAGCCACCAGTCGCCCTTTGAATGTCTGTACATTCCCATCCATGTCGGTCTTCTTCTTGAAGACCCACTTGCACCCTATGGGTCGTACCCCTTCAGGTGGTTCTACCAAGTTCCAAACTTGGTTTGCATACATGGAGTCCATTTCGGATTTCATAGCCTCAAGCCATTTGTCGGAGTCCGGTCCATTTATAGCCTCTTGGTAGGTTGCTGGCTCATCATCATGATCCATAAGCAACACATTACCTATTTGAGACACGAGAAATCCATATCTCTCAGGCTCAAATCTTGGTCTACCAGATCTACGTAGGACTTGTGCTTCTTGAGTAGGTTCTCTAGCTACAACATCTTGTAGTCCTATCTCAGAATCCAATTCCGGTTCATTCACTACCTGTGGTTCTTGAACTTCTTCAAGTTCTACCTTTTCAGTCTTTCTTGATAAGAACTCTTTCTCTAATAAGACGCCAGTCCTTGCGACAAACACTTTGCCCTCGGACGGTAGGTAAAAGTAATACTCTTTCGTTTCCTTAGGATATCCCACCAGATAACATTTATCCGATTTGGGTTCCATCTTGTCAGGCATTTGACGTCGCACGTATGCCTCACAGCCCCAAATTTTAATGATTGACATACTAGGACGCTTCCCAGTCCATATCTCATATGATGTCTTCAGAACCGTTTTCGTTGGAGCGCGATTCAGTGTCATTGCAGCAGTATATAAAGCAAAACCCCAAAAGGAAACAGGCAAATTTGCATGACTCATCATCGAACGTACCATGTCTAACAGAGTACGATTTCTCCTCTCAGATACACCATTATGCTGTGGTGTCCTAGGTGGAGTGAGCTGTGATACAATACCACACTCTTTCAGATGATCACGGAACTCATGACTCAGGTATTCGCCACCTCGATCAGATCGGAGTGCTTTAACCCTTTTACCCAATTGGCTTTCTACTTCATTCTTGAACTCTTTGAACTTTTCAAAGGTCTCAGATTTGCACTTCATAAGATACACATATCCGTATCTACTGAAATCATCAGTAAATGTAACAAAGTAGAAATACCCACCTCTAGCCATGGAACTCATAGGTCGTATACATCACTATATACAACACCCAAGAGATCCTCAGCCCTCTCAGTATAGCCCGTGAAAGGAGCTTTAGTCATCTTGCCTAACAAGATTCGCATCGCTCAAATGATTCATAATCAAATGAGTCCAAAAGTCCATCTCTATGGAGCTTGGATATGCGCTTCTCGTTTATATGGCCCAAACGACAATGCCAGAGATATGTAGGGTTTGAGTCATTTGTTCTTAGTCTTTTATTATTTTCTACATTATAGATCAGATGGTCCAAGTTCAAAACATAAAGACCATTAAACAATTGGGCTACAACATAGCAAACATCATTCTTAAATATCGAACAACGGTTGTTCTTAATTATAAAAGAAAAACCAATCATGTCCAAACATGAAATGGATATAATGTTTCTAGTTATGGCCGGAACAAAATAACAATTATCAAGTTCTATTACAAGCCCACTGGGCAAAGAAAGACGGTAAACCCCTACGGCCACAGCAACAACTCTTGCTCCATTGCCGACACGAAGGTCCACCTCCCCTTTACTCAGCAATCTTCTCCTTCCCAGTTCCTGCACATTTGTACAAATGTGAGAACCACATCCGGTATCCAATACCCAAGATGAAGGAGCAGAAAGGTTTATCTCTATAACGTAAATACTTGAAGCAGAGGTCATACCTCCCTTCATTTTCTGCAGACCCTCAATGTACGAAGGACAATTCCTCCTCCAATGACTAGCCTTGCCACAGTGGTGGCATTTCCACTCCTTCACCGTGCTCTTCTTCTTCATCAGTGCAGAAGACTTGGGCTCAAGATGTGACTTAGGTCCCACCTTCACATTCTTGAAGCCCTTGGCCTTGCCCTTGCCCTTATGCACCATCAGTATGGGGCTGGCAGGCTTGGCCTTCTTCATATTGATCTCGGCAGTTCTCAGCATGCCTAGGAGCTCGGGCAGTGTCTTGTCTATCTCATTCATGTTGTAGTTCAAGACAAACTGCTCGTAATTGTCCGGCAACGATTGCAGGATCAGATCTGTGGCCAACTCTTGACCCAGAGGAAAACCCAGTCTTTCAAGGTTCTCTATATTCCCAATCATCTTGAGTACGTGAGTCCCTACTGAGTCTCGAACTCCCATCTTGCACTGAAATAACGCTTTTGTGACGTCAAACCTCTCTTGACGAGCTTGCCCTTGAAACATTTTCTTGAGATGCTCGTCAATCTCCTTGCACCCCATGTTATCATGTTGCTTCTGAAGCTCAGAGTTCATGGTGGCAAGCATAAGGCACTCGACGTCTAAAGCGTCATCAGTATACTTCTTATAAGTATCCTTATCAGCACGGGAAGAATTCCCGGTCGGTACCTCGGGGGCTTCTTCTTCCAAGACGTAGAGCTTTCGCTCTTGCCTGAGAACAATTCTCAGGTTCCTGTACCAGTCCATATAATTAATCCCACTGAGCTTATCCTTCTCAAGGATGGCTCTCAGAGACAACGTGGAGTGCGAACCACTTGCCATGGAATTCTACAAGAATTCATGCAGAATAAATCAGTACCAAAATTTCAAAATACAATTATTTTTCTTAATTTGGACTTCAACTAAAACTCCCACTATTTTATTCGAAATAATAGCCATCACTATCAATTCAGAGAGTTCATGCGAGCTACTCTCTTAGTGGACAAGATCCGTATTTCACCAACACAATGAGTCAGCTTTGGCTTTCCTCTCACGATGTGGTTATTTAGGTAGGCAACGCTTACCAATTGCATCCTCATGCAATTCTTGTATGGTTGGTGAATAACTCCTTATTCGCATCCATCACATGGTGCATGCCAACCCCATGCCTCTAGGCACTCAACCTTTGAGGTCACCTAGTTAAGCTAGACCCGATGTCGATAGTGGGATATCACAATTATCCGCTCGCACCCTTACCAAGATAGATTAATGCACCTTGCTTTGGCAAGCCCACACTTCATCGATCGAGGCAGGAAGAGTGTCATCCATCGGAAGGCATCCGAACACTTAATATTTGATGAAGGGATTTTTTTTTGATAATAGGTTAACAATTAACCATGATCAACATTTGATCAATGTGCACATCCAAAGAAAAACACTTCACTAAAATCCCCATGCATACCTTATGTGCACAACAGAACACTATCAACATTTGATAGAGGAAAAGGGATAAATCTGAACATCTGGACACTTCCAAATCTTCAGGTTTACATGCATTGGACAAGGGACAAAGGCAACTCAACTTCAAGCAGTAGACAAGCTCATCTCTCCTTATTGGATTCAAAATCCAAAACAAAATCGAGGGATGGTTACTGCTAAGGAGACAGTAATTCCTAACAATTAGAAATTACTACAAAATTCCAGACGTTCCCGGCGGGGTGCCAAGATTAAATCTAGACATTTAGAACACTTCTAAATC
This sequence comes from Platanthera zijinensis, assembly GCA_039513925.1. Lineage (NCBI taxonomy): Eukaryota > Viridiplantae > Streptophyta > Magnoliopsida > Asparagales > Orchidaceae > Platanthera > Platanthera zijinensis. The sequence continues at coordinate 79,130,229 of CM077081.1, forward strand.
CCTAGGTTTACACGTACTAGAATAACCTAACTTCCAATACAACAAACATGACCGGAACCTCCCTCTGATACCACTGTTGGGTTTCTCTAAGAGGTTGGCACAACACTTGTGCACGCAGCGGAAGTAATTAAATCTAGAACAACCCAAAGAGATTGGATCGGGCCATGCATGTTGAATCAAGAAGTTAATACAATAAGGCAAAAATTACCTCTTGGGTGTTGAGTCACAACTCAACAAAGATGCTCCAAATGTGATTCCTTGTCGGTGGCGAGTTCCACGTAGAATAATATCTACGTCTCTGCAGAAATCCACACGAGCGGGAGAACTCCAAACTTCCGTCACACGGATGGTCAGAAAGAAGATCGGCCGCACCTATGCACTTCCCACGGACTGCTAAGTCCGCGTCAGGGAAAGCAAGACCAGCGACGGTCGCCGGAGAGGAGGTGGTCAGCGGAGCAAACAACCGGCGGCGGAACGTTTCCGTCTGGCGGAATCGGGAGATCGGCGGATCGGGAGATTCGGCGGAACACTTTCCGCCGGCTTCCGTACGGCTACAGGAATCCCGATATTGGTCGATCCCATCGAGAGACTCATCCCAAAACCCTAAGTCCCCTTTTATACTAAAAGCATAAAAGTATCGCTATCCGCAAACCACCCAAGGTAGGGTTTCAGAGTCATTCGGCGAGAATCAGCACCGGTTCGGCGAGAATCAGATCCAGATTCGGCGAGAATCAGCAGACAGATTCGGCGAGAATCATCTGCCGATTCGTCGAGAATCAAGGATAGAATCGTCGAGTATCACCAATCGTCGGGAATCAAACACTTTTGATTCTCGACGAATTCGTCGGGAGTCGTCGAGTATCACTCGACGATTCTCGACGAATCATTCGCGATGAATGATCTTCGATGAACTCGTCGAGAGTCGTCGAGTCATACTCGACGATTCTCGACGAATCATTCTCGACGAACTCGTCGAGAGTCGTCGAGTCATACTCGACGATTCTCGACGAATTTGCCTTAGCAACATTTGCCTGACTCCTCATACGGTATGGTGATTGGCAACCCTTACCAACACAGTCAATCTACCAACTTCTCCACATGTTCTTATGTGCGACCCTGCAGGCTCATATCACGTTGGCAGTGAGATTATATGTTTGACCACTTCTAGATCACCATGGTAACTCCAACAGTACTGTCCCTTTTCTAAGGGAGTGGAACCATGTTCGGGTCTATCCCTTTAGTGTGGCAGGGAAAACTTGATAGAGTGGTTGATCTGGCGCATTGTAGATTCGCAACATTGTGGTGAATAATTAATATGTTTCAAGGGGTCTTCAATCCCGTCGTAAGTTTCGATATTGGGTAACTTGAATCCAGTTGGGACTGGATGCGCTAAAATCTCATGTGCTAGCGGGGATCCAGCCTGGGTAGGACGATGCATATATGTAGCTCTTCGGCCGATCTAACCATACTCCTCTACTAGGAATTCAATAATTTCCTCTCTGATCGGTCTTCTATGGCGGCCGCCCATTGGTGTTGTTGTCGCTACCTAGTTTCGGCTGTCCTAGCCAAATGAGCAAGGTGTGAAGTACTTGCGGCTTCTAAGTATTATTCAGAGCTCTCCTTTGGATGGTTTTCTGGAGCAGGGATTCCAGGCGGTGGAACCTGGTTGGCGGGCACTGGAGGTACTACGACTGTCTGGGATGTTCTCAGATCTATGAGAAGCGCAAGCGCCTCGGTTTGTTGTTCCTCTAGGAGGGTAATCCTTCCTTTGAGCACGCTTTCTTAGTGCGGTGATCGTTTTTTTCTTGTCACGACGCATTTATCAGGAAATTTGAGGGTCCAGCATTATGAATTCCTTACCAGGCGGATCCTCGTGTAGTGTGCGTGCTTCTTCTCATCATGGTTGCAAGTCATGAGTATCGTTGGGTATGAGGTATTGTCTTCTGTATTTTTGGAAAACTTTGTGGAATATTGGGGGGGGGGGCGCCTTCCTACAAACGACGCCAAACTATTGAGATCAACACAATCCTCCTGATAGACTGGACTAAACTAGACCGCCTTAGACCGTGGAGCAGTCGAGCGCGCACACAGTTATAAAATAAACAGAAACATACAAGACAATTTTAAAATGGAAAAACCACTTAAATGGGTAAAAAAAACCACGTGATCGGCGCGGTTCCGGACAAACTTCACTATTGGCGGTTGTTTATAAAGTGTATAGAGACCCGAGGGTGACAGGTCACTGCTCGTTACAACAATGCGATGCGAGGGTGAGAGTGCTCGATGGGTGATAGATCGCCTCACGCTGAGCTAGTACTTTTCTGTTCTCTAATAGAAATGAGCGTTCTCGGATGCTGCCTGATAGACGAACTTCGTGGCAGAGCGCACGAAAATGCGTGGGTGATGACTCGAGTAGCGTTGTGCATGTAGGAGGCCTTGCTGGATGGCGGGCAGAACCTCTTCTTCTCAGGAGCATCGTGCACTTAAACAAATTCCCGAGTGGCCCGACTGGTGGAGGGGGCTCGTAGGAGGATTTCGACAGAGATCCGACTTGATGAAAAAGAAGTCTAGGAGGAGAACAGTAAGAAAAGAAGGGGGTCATGAGGCCTTTTTATTGACTCCATGAGGTGGTTATGGTGGTTGCGCGGCTATCTGCACACCGTAACCACCCAAAATTACCAATTGAAGACCATATTCAATATGATTTTATGCCGATATTATGCGTATAATATTTACTAAATGTAGGACGATTTTTAATTAACGATAACCTCACACAAATCATGGCGGCTAGTGTGTGGTTATCCACAAAATGGATGGCAACGATCGCGATGGAATGATCGAATGTCGGGGAAGACCTGTTACGAGAGACCGGCCATCTCACAGGCGGGCGATCGCCGACAAGGATAGAGGAATCGCAGGCGGCGGGCCGCGGCGGGAAAGACCATGGGGAGGGGATGTCGGGCGCAGCCGCCCCTTACGGTTGGCGCCCCATGGCCGAGTGAGGCGGTTGCGGGGTGGGGCGGTCGGGCGCGACTGCCCCTTGAGGGCGCCTCCCTTCGGCTGCGGGAGGCGATCACGGGGCAGGACTGTCGGACTCGTCCGCCCCTTGCAGGCGGCGCCCCGCGGCCGCCTCCCGCGGCCACAGGGAGGGGTGGCCGGACACGGCTGCCCCTTGCGGGTAGCGCCCCGTGGCCGTGGGAGGCGACCGCGGGAAGGGGCGGTCACGGCGCAGCCCCAGTGTTGTCGGCCGGTCGCGGGCCGCCCGGTGCCGGTGATTGCGACGCAGGCAACCGGCTATGGCGGTGGATGGGATGGTGCACGTAGATCGCATGAGTGGCAGTCAAACTCATGATCCCACTATGTTTGTGGGAATCGCGGAGAGGAGGCTCTTCGCATCCCAAATTTTCTATAAATTCAGGATGGGCTCATCAATACCCACCGTCTAATTTTCCTCTGCCCGTCAGTTCTCTTTGACACGCTCTTGGACAAGACAGTCTGTGGAAACTTTTCTTTCTCTCCCGTAAAAACCTCCCTGGAACTCATACTCTCAGTCGGTGCTGGATAGAAAAAGTAATCATCATGTCATCCATTTCCTTCTCTCCCGCTAGAATTTCACCTGATCCACGTCATTATCTCCCAATCCATCTTTGCGCCAAAAAAACTTAGTTTTTGTCCGGCTTTGTAGGAAGGAAGGAGATGAATCACAATAATGGATAAAATCGTATTGCAAGGATAGCTATTACCTTGTAGTATGTCAATCATTCGGCTTCAAAACCTCCAAGAAACTCCTCCTACATACAGCTAGAACACATGCAGTTCATGGCAGGCCTCTGACAAAAACTTCTCCTATTCGCGCGCCTTTTCAAAAGCCTGTCTACAACTTTTTGTTGTTCACCTTCCTAAGCTTCCGCTTACTTTATTCTTTCAGCAATTCACTTCTATTGAGAGATATTGCCAAATAATATAACTCCAACTTTCAGCAATTCACCCCAACTTTAATATTAACAAATAATATAAAACAACTTTTAGCGGATTTAGGCTCCATTTGGGAGGACTTATTTTCACCGGTCAAGCGGCTACGACCGCATGAACCGGACCTTAATTAAGATCCGGTTCATGCGGTCGTAGCCGCTTGACAGGTGAAAATAAGTCCTCCCAAACGGAGCCTTAATAAAGCAGCTGGTGCTTTGAAGAATTGATAAAACAGTTATCAAATTGATTAAAACAGCTTTTGGCGGATTGATAAAACAGCTTTCGGCGGAGAGCCTGCGACCAGTCAGCGGAATCGATAGATAAAATAGTTGGCGCCTGAAGTTATGGCTGCGAATTTATTTATTGCTTAAATCAAACAGTGGAAATTGTTTGAAGCATTTTGATCCAACGGTTCAGATCAAAAGATTGGTGTGTCTTTAAGATATGCATATTTTTTTATATAATAACTATATATATATAGAAATAATTACCCAAATCTCCCCTGTAAACTTGCATAATTAGTGAGAGCACCCCTCTTATTTTCGAAATTACAAAAAACTCCCCTTAAGTTTTCATTTCATTACCAAAACCTCCCCTGGTCTTTTCATTTCATTGCATCTATGAAGAAAAATACCCCCTGGACACTGTTCATCCAGGGGGGTGTTTTTGTGCATGAATGTTATGAAATTAAAACTTCAGGGGAAGTTTTTGTAATGAAACAAAAATTTTAGGGGAAGTTTTTGTAATTTCGAAAATAAGAGGGGTGCTGTCAGTAATTTAACAAAGTTAGAGGGGAGGTCCCGGTATATTATATTTATATAACTTTTGTTGTTGACTTCGGTCAAATGTCAAATTTTGTCAACATTCTTCCCCTCAAACACGGCAACACATACCAAGTTTGCTCTTGCACTTTAATGAGGAAATAAACCAACTCCACCTTCTGCTGCACTTGCTCACGAAGAAAGTCGTGCTTTTGTCTCGATATGGTTGCTTCGCCCATGCAACACAGGATTTTTCGCTAGCTGGATTGTAGACATATTATCAACATACACCGTCACAGGAACCTTCTGTGGATGATGCAACTCTTGCAAGAGATTTCTCAGCTAAATCGCCTGACACATACAGCATGTCGCTGCAATGTGCTCAGCTTCACGCGTAAATAAAACAATCGTTGTCTGCTTCTTCAAACTCTATAAGAACACAACAATTCCTACATGAAAAACATACCCAGAAGTGCTCTTCCGATCATTCACATCTCCTCCATAATCACTATCAGAGTAGCCGACAAGCTTCAACTCCTCTGCAGATGAGTACATTAAACCATGACATCTTATCTCATTCACATACCTCGAGATTATCTTCGCTGTAGTGAAGTGATCTTGCTTCAGCTCCTCCTCCTCCATATATCTACTGAATACTCCAATAGGGTACATGATGTCAGGTCTAGTGAAAGTCAGATAGCGTAGACTTCCAACTAAACTCTGGAACAACGTAGAGTCAACTACTTCTTCCTTAGAATCCCTTCTCAGCTTCATTCCCGGATCTGTAGGAGTGGAGATAGCCTTGTTATTCTCCATTCGAAACTTCTTCAGAATCTCCCCTGCATGCTTCTTTTGAGGGAAGATCTCATCTTCACTTTATTGTACCTCAATGCCCAAGAAGTAAGTGAGTTCTCCCAGATTTGTCATCTCGAACTCCTTCATCGTCTTCTTAAACTTTTCAAATATAAGAGGATTGTTGTTAGTGAATATCATGTTGTCAATGTATAACCATACGACAATAATATCTTCATTCTTCTACACCTTTGTGTAGAGTGCATACTCATACGAAATCTTCATGTATCCGTTCTTCTGAAAGTATGTGTCCATTCTTTTATTCTATGCACGAGGCACTTGCTTCAATCCATACAACGTCTACTTCAGTTTATAAATTTTCTTCTCTTGACCTTTCACTTCATATCCAGGAGGCTGCTGGACATACACATCTTCCTCCAAGTATCCATTAAAAAAACAGACTTTACATCCATTTGACAGATCTTTAACTTATACTGAGCTGCTAGTGTGATGATCAGCCTTTCATGACAAGTCTTGCTTTATGTTTCTCGACTTATCCATTTTGTTCGTCTTCACTCTATACACCCATTTCACTCAAATGGGCTTGTGAGTTACAGGTAGAGTGACCAACTCTCAAGTATCATTCGTTTTGATAGATGTCATCTCTTCATCCATCGCCTTCCTTCAAGTCTTCTCCTGAGCAGCTCCTTCATATGAGTATGGTTCGCATTCTGCTAAAAGACAATAAAAATAAAAGTTAGCATGAATTGGCTTTGTCTCCTCGTAGATCTCCTCCAACCTTCTCGTCCTTGGTTAAGGATTTTCAAAACTGCTCTTGTCAGTGCTTGCTCTAGTAGAACTGCTTCTGTTGGTGCTTACTCCACTGGAGTAGGGGAGTAGAAGCTCTTCCTGAATCTCTGCTCGGTAGTGATGATTGTTTGCTCCACCAACCGTAGCTTCAGCTTCATGACCACCTTATTCATCATCAACGTCATAGAACATTCCCTTAACACTTCTCCCATTCTCATCCCAGCTCCAACATCTATCTCCTTCAAACGGCACATCTCTAGAGATAATTGTCTTCTTCGTCATAGGATTATATAACTTGTAAGTTTTATTCATCGGAGTGTGGCCTATAAATATACACTTCTCATTCTTGTCATCAAGCTTTTTCCTCCTCTTATATCACTATTGGAAGCGATTAAAGTGGACACCACAACCCAAGATGAGCAAACAACTTTTATATTATATCAAATAAAAGATACAAAAGTTACAAACTTGACTTCACAAATACAACCCCACTATGAGATACAACTTAACACAACTTCAGTACACAAGTTCAAACACTAAAGCTCGCCAAACAAAAGATAGCCACTCTTCGGAGGTTGCTGGAGCTACTGTCCGCAATGTGCAAAAAATTGTCCGCAAAAAACAATTTGCAAAGCCGTCCGCCAATATATTCTGTCCGTTAAGCTGGCTAGACTATAGGAGTTCGCACAAATTACTTCAACAATTCGCAAGAATCGCTGCTTTGCTGTTCAGACACTGCTGCGCTTTCTCCCTGTTCGCAAAGTTCTTCCCGCAACAAAAACTTCTCATGTTCACGCACTTTTGCCAAAGCTGTCTGCAGCTTTTATTGTTCACCTTCCTAAGCTTCTGCTTACTTTATTCTTCTAGCAATTCACTTTTACTTATAGATATTAGCAACTAATGAGAAACCTGCCAAGTATTTACACCTTCACTTTAACATTAAAGTATAATATATATATATATATATATATATATATATATATATATATATATATATATATATATATATATATATATATATATATATATGATGGGGATGAAGCTCCATTTAAAGCCTTGGGGGTGCATTTAACCACTCCTCCCCCATGATTTCTCTTATTATAGAGATCATGGGTTTGACCGGTCAACCCCACTTCCCATGATCTCCCCCATAATAGGAGGATCATGGGGGGCACCCCTTCAAAAACTATCGTCGCTGGCCGCCGGCCGCTGCCTGCTGCCTGCCACCGCCGGCCGTCGCCGATAACCACCCGCTAACCACCAAGTTAGTGGGGGGAACATCATCATTTAAAAAAAATAATCCCCTATGCTATGAAAGTAATGTTTATGTGGGTGGTTACGGTGTGTGGATAACCGTGTAACCACCGTAACCACCAACCGAAGGCTATAAAAGGAGTCTTGTGGCTCCTCATTTCTCACCTTTTTGCTCTCCCAGTCTTCTTCTTCCTCAGGCCAGAGCTCTGTCGAACTCCTCCCTCGGGTCATCTTCAAGCCGCCTATGAGCCAGAGGAACGCCCAAGTCCCCAAGTGCACAGAGAAGAGAAGAAGACGACCATCACCAGCACTCGAGCATACCAGCCACCAAGCATCATCCAACACTCCCTCTACGCAGCCTGTTGCCCATTGCGAGTCAAGAATTCTCTCTCACCACCAAGTTGTAACGAGGAGCGGTCTGTCGCCCTCGATTCCCCAAACGCCCTATAACTGCAAGCAAATAGTGGATTTTGACCGGCACAGACCTGGTCACGTGGTTTTTTACCAAGTTGAGGGGTTTTTCCACGTTAAAACCTCTTGTGTACATCTGACCCATTTCATTGATTGTGTGAGCCCTCGACGGTCTCGAGAGCTAAGACGGTCCAAATTAATCCGGTCTGACCGGGACGCCGAGTCAGTCCACAACAGTTTGGCATCGTCTGTGGGAGTTCTCTCAGTTGTCCGGTATGCCCATAGCACATTGGGGAGTGCATCGACCCACTGCCCCCAGCATCTTGTAGTCGCGTCTTCAACCCTTTTAAGATGGTATGATTGGTCATCTCGATCTGCCCATTGGTTTGAGGATGCGACACTGTCGTATGTCGCAGCTTGATTTTTAAATCTTTGCATAGTTTTTTGAAGAACCTTCCCGTGAACTGAGTACCGTTGTCTGTGATGATGATTGCAGTGATTCCAAAATGGCAAACGATGTTCTTCCACACAAATTGCTTTGTATTCTCTTCGGTGATCTTGGCCAGCGGCTCCGCTTCCACCCATTTAGTGAAATAATCAATGACCATTATGAGGAATTTCCTTTGCCCCGAAGCTTGAGGTAGAGGGCCAAGAAGGTCTATTCCCCACTGTGCAAACCGTCATGCTCCTTGTAGCATGGAGAGGGAAATGGGAGGTTGCCGAGGGATGTTTGCGTGCAGTTAGCAACTCTTACACTGTTAGACGAAGTGTGTGGCCTGAGGCGCGCGCGCCCGCGCGCCTTAACCCACGCGCCTCCTCGCGTGCCCGCGCATTGGCTCCCTCCGCGCCGCTCGACCGTGGGGGCGCTGGGAGCCCCCATTTTTGGGCGCGCTGGCGCTTTCTCCTGTCGTCCCCTCTCTCTCCCAGAAATCTTTTAACATGTCGTTACCTGGGCTCGCCGAGCGCCACTCTCTGATGTTTCTAGCCTTTTGCTGGTCTCCGTCATGGTCGAAGAGAATGAGGGAAAAATCCTTGTTCTCTCACTTGTGACAACTTCTGACAACAAAGGATTTGAGGGACAATTGATGGGCAAGAAGCTCCATTTAAAGCCTTGTGGTACATTTAACCACTCCTCCCCCATGATTTCTCCTATTATGGAGATCATGGGTTTGAGCGGTCAACTCCACTTTCCAAGATCTTCCCCACAATAGGAGGATCATGGGGGGGGGGGGGGGTCCACCCCTTCAAAAACTACCGTCGCCGCTGCCTCCGGTAACCACAAACTAACCACCAAGTTAGTGGGGGGCATGTCATCATTAAAATAAACAATCTCCTAAGCTAAGAAATTTATGTTTATGTGGGTGGTTACGGTGCGCGGATATCCGCGGAACCGTCGTAACCACCTCCTCAAGGCTATAAAAGGAGCTCCATTGCTCCTCATTTCTCAGCTTTTTGCTGCCCCAGTCTTCTTCTTCCTCAGGCCATATATCTGTCGAACTCCTACCTCGGGTCATCTTCAAGCCGCCTACGAGCCAGAGGAACGCCGACCCAAGTCCCCATGTGCGTAGAGAAGGGAAGAAGACGACAATCACCAACACTAGAGCACACCAGTCACCAAGCAGCATCCAACACTCCCTCGGTGCAGCCTGTTGCCCGTTGCGAGTCAGGAATTCTCTCTCACCACCAAGTTGTAACGAGGAGCGGCCTATCGCCCTCTATTCCCCAAACGCCTTATAACTGCAAGCAAATAGTGGATTTTGACCGGCACAGACCCGATCATGTGGTTTTTACCTAAATGAGGGGTTTTTCCACGTTAGAATCTTGTGTACATCTGACCCATTTCATTGACTGTGCGCGCTCGACGGTCCCGAGTGCTAAGACGGTCCAATTTAATCCGGTCCGATTGGGACGCCGAGTCAGTTCGCAACATTATATATATATATATATATATATATATATATATATATATATATCAGGGTGCTGGAGGTACACGCAGCGCTTTTTCATAAACATATGCGCTCCTCCTTCGAGCCGTTGGATTTAAATCCAACGACTGAGACTAAACACGGAATAGTAAAAAGAGAGGAGCAAGCCCGATTACAACCTGGTCCAAACAGGGTCAAGCGCGGGCGTGAGACAGCCTGCTCTCGCGCGTATGTTTTTCCATTTACAGGGGGATTACTATATAAAGAGCAATACACATTTGTTACTGGCGGCGGGGGACAAAAGTCCCGCACCGCCTGGAAGCCGTTCGATCGGGCGCGCCCGATCGAACGACTTCCAGGCGGTGCTGGACTTTAGTCCCCTGCCGCCAGTAACAAATTTATATTATTGTTTATATAGTAATCCTCATTATCATTAACAAACAACGTGCACAAGCATGCACGTGTGTGCGATCACGGGCCTTGGCTAATCACTGCTCGCCATGTTGTTTCATTTTACCGAACGACGTTTAATCTCAGCCATTGAATTAGATCCAACGACTGGGATGAAAAAAGCGCAGAAATAGTGTATGTTGCGCAGATATACATATTTCCATATATATATATATATATATATATATATATATATATATATATATATATATATATATATACGAGTGATATGCACGGGCCTTCGGCCCGGGTGGCATTTGTCGTGGGTGCGACATATGTCGTGAGTGCGACATATGTCGTGGATGCGACATTTGTCGTGGTGCGACATTTGTCGTGAGGGCGACAAATGTCGTGGGTGTGACAAATGTCGTCGGTGCGACACATGTTGTGGGTGCGACATTTATCGTGGGGGCGACATTTGTCGTGGGGACGACATTTGTTGTGGGTGCGACATTTATCATGGGGGCGACATATGTCGTAAGGACAACATTTGTAGTGGGTGCAACATATGTCGTGGGTGGGACATATGTCGTGGGTGCGACATATGTCGTGGGTGCGACATATGTCGTGGGTGCGACATATGTCGTGGGTGCGACATTTGTCGTGGTGCGACATTTGTCGCGGGGGCGACATATGTCGTGGGTGCGATATATGTCGTGGGTGCGACATATGTCGTGGGTGCGACATATGTCTTGGGTGCGACATTTGTTGTGGATGCGATATTTGTCGTGGGGGTGACGTTTGTCGTGGGGGCGACGTTTTTTGTGGGGGATTTATTTGTCATAGGTGCGACATTGGTTTGGGTGGCGGCATTTGTCGTGGGGGTGACCTTTGTCGTGTGGGCGAAATTTTTCGTGGAGGTAACACTTGACGTAGAACGGAGAATTTCATGTATTCCAAAGGTTTAAAAATGTAAGTAAAACATTAAAAATATGTATAAATGTCTGAAATTCAGAATACTTCTTTAATTTTTGTAAACTCATTTTATCGAACGACAACAACTAAACAATTATAAAACATCAACTTATGCTTATTTCAATTGTCATTTTGCTCTCCATCTTCTTCAGCATTCATTTGTTTATCTTCGCATGTCATTGCCCTTAGTTGTCTTAGCAATGTTCTTCAGTCGAATTCTACAGTACTTGACCATTATCAGTAATCTTCTGGTTCTCAATTTTAATCACCATTTAGTGTGTTAAGCCTGAAAAACAAATAATTTTATATTTATAACATAGAAAATGCAAAAAAAATCAATGTATGTAATCGAATAAACTAAATAGTTGTGTGGTTGTAGTCGATGTCATACCTTATTGTTATCGTCGGGTCGACCTGTTCAAAAATCTCCTTGAAGACCACATTTTTCGTGAACACACCCTCATTACCTTCAATAACACAGTGTTTGACCAAAACTCTTGTGGATTGGGCTGATACCCCTATTGATAAAGTAATATACAACTGGCCATGACTAAAGACGTGATTTGGAAGATAAATTCCGACATTTCCAATTGTCTGCCCCTGAGACTTGTTAATTGTTAATGCGAAACTCAATCTGACAGGAAATTTCTTCCTTATTAGTTCGAATGGCATTTTGTAATCTTCTGCACTTTTTAGCGGTATTCGTGGAATAAAAACTCGGAGTCCCTTGAAATGTCCTACCAATATAGTTGCTTCAATGATATTTCTTCCAAATCTACGACAAATTAGTCGCGTGTCGTTGCATAATCTAATTTTGGGATTAATATTTTGGAGAAGCATAATTGGACAACAACGCTTCAGTGATAGCTTGTGTGTTGGTAGATTACCTGGACTAATAGAGTTTAAAAATTCTGGTAGATATAAGTTGTGGTCATCATCCGAAACTGAGTCGAAAGAGTAGTAAGTTGTGATATCCCCCGGAAACATATCCATGCATAGTTCATTCAACTTGTTAACATCTTCGTTTAATGGGGTGATTAGAGATCTTGTCGCCATATACTCGGCATCAGTATTATTTACATTGTAAGTTTGCATATTGGGGAAAATAAAATTTATTAAGTCATTAATTGATTGCTCTCCTTCCCAAGGCATAACAATTGAATCAAGAAGGCGAATCATGTCATCTTCTATTGTTGGCTCCACCCCATTTCCGACCCTTAGTAAGAAATCTGCAAATTCTTGGTCATTGCGTGCCCTCATATTTTCTTTTAATGTAAGTAACTTGACACCTGCCCATAAGTAAGATTCAACGATGCTTGAGCGAATTATTTCCAATCTCGTGTCATTCACAACAACGGGCGTCACTTGCCTGAAATCTCCTCCCATGATAAGAACCTTCCCACCAAAAGGCTTGTTTATTTCTAACACGTCTTGCAATGTACAGTCTAGAATTTTAAATGTTTTCCTGTTGGTCATGGGTGCCTTGTCCCAAATTATTGCGAATGAAAGTTCAATCAATTTTCGCAGATCTGATTGCTTACTGATGCCACAGTTTAATACATTCTCTAGTTTAATAGGTATTTTGAACCTAGAGTGAGCTGTGCAGCCGCCTTGGAGTAAATTTGCTGCTATTCCGGATGTTGCAGTTGCTATCACAATACGCCCTTCGTTGCGGAAAGTTGCTTGTATTGTTCGATATAGGAATGTTTTACCAATTCCACCAGGGCCGTCAACAAAGAAAATACCTCCATTTCCTTCTCTTATGCAACTGCATATAGTATTGTACGCTATTTGTTGTCCATGATTTAGTAGCGATGTTGAATTTAGGTCCATTGTCGATATAGGAATTGATAATTCACTATCAATCAAACCCGATAGGTCCACGGTGTATTGTATGCCCTCACTCAACCTTGGTAAGTCGAAATCTTTTGTGCTTTTGTTATATTGCTCAAAGATTATGTTTAACTCACACAATAATCTGTTTATTAAGAATTCACTATTTACAGTGCTTGTGCTACCGTAATCTTCATTCATCGCAGCATGGTTTTCATCCCATAGGGTTCTTACCCCGGTTGGTTGGCAGTACAATAAAATTGTTGCAAATAATCTTCGCAGTGCTGCTGGCATTCTAAAATTCTGGCTTCTCCTAGGCATTGTCTGATGCTATTGTCTTCCTCGTATAGACCTCGTTTTTCAACTGCTTCCTTAAAAGTTGTGTAACGAATACCATGAACGGTATATAGATAGTCAAATGGTGTTGGCGCTGGAATATGATTAAGTAAAAGACGTAAATAAAAGCGCTCACCCTCGGTTGGCGATACAGCGTACATACGTCCTACTACTGTCCGATTCCGAACTCTTCTTATCCATTTTCTCGAAGGTGTTAGCCATCTATAATGTTTTGCAAAGTCAACATATAAGTAATGAACGGTTTCTAATTCATTGTTGTATGTCTTAAAAAACTCTGTTAGCATTGTTCGTGAATTCCATTCGTTAGCCAGTAATTGTCTAGTTTATTTGTTTGCGTCGATAGAGTTCTATTGTGTATTGTGTTTTCATCATCCTCAGGTTGCATTTCTTCATCAATGTTTGTTGTGATTGCAGCGTCATCTTGGATTTCGGATGTGGTAGGGTTGCGTTGTCGAGCACGGCAATTTTCCTGTTGTCGGGCATTAATTGCTTCTCGTCGGTGTTGAGTTGAATAGTATATTGGTGGCCTTCCTCTAGGTCGTGCTTGTCGTGGTGCCGCAGTGGTAGTTTCTCGCGCAATTGGTGGTCTCCCTCTCCGCCGCGTTGCTTTAGGTAGTAAAGAGGTTGCATTATCGATGTAAAGGTCATGTTCTGTTTATTTTTGGTTTTGACAGACATATCAGAATCAACACAGTTATAATTAGATTGCGATAAGTTGTTGTTTGAATGTTTGAGTAAATATGAACGATGTAATACCGTATGCAATTGTTGTTGAAATGAGAGTTGAGGGTTCCGCAACGACTATTTCATTTGGAGTTGGCGTTGCATTGTTATCTGAATTATGATTGACTTGATCGGTGATGATGGCAGTTGTCTCGGTTGTCCCATCTTCCACCGGCGGTTCATGTACTGTAATGTAGTGTAGCGGTCGATGTTGATGTTCGCTTGCGTTGATGACATTGTTTTAATTCATTGTCTGCAGGTTGAAGGACCTTTGGTGTTAGATAGGGAGCGATCGTAGTAACACTAACAGTAAAGCAGCAAGAACAAATATTTAATAAATTAATAAGGAGATTATGATTGTTTATTTAGTTCTGAGAACATTCACATGTGTAGTATACATGAGCAGAAAGACAATAAAAACTAATTATCCTCTATCCGGATTAAATGGGAAAACAATTTAACTATGTATCACAAAAACTGAACTCAAAAGTTTGATCAAAACTGGAAAGAAATCAGAAACACGAAGCAGTAAGGAAAAAAATGATTTTTCAGCACATAACCTAACGGTGCCAAAAGTTCACTGAAAAAATTACAATAAGTTCAACAAATTTTTGTACAAAAAATGATAATCATAGAGCAATTCTACCTTGAAATTTAGCTTCTATCTCGTAAAAACCGCCAAACAAATTATAATGCACATAAACAAAATTGTGAACCTGAAATATGTCCCCAAATTCTTTAGAGCAAATCTCCAAAGAAGGACATAATAATTTTTTTTGTAGTTCTGAGAACAATGACATGTGTAATATACATGAGGAGAAAGACAACAAAAACTAACTATCCTCTATTTAGATTAAATGGAAAAACAATATAACTATATATAACAAAAGTAGAACTCAAAAGTTTGATCAAAACTTGAATGAAATTAGAAATGAACTGAAAAAGATTATTGGGGCTGTGTTTCGTCATCATTGTTTTCTTTTCTATATATTTTCTATTCATAAATTAATGACTTCATATTTTTATGAGTAAACTAATGAAAAAGGCCTGTTTAATGATTAAAAGATTTTTGTATTTAGAGTACCACTTCCATCAGTATCATTATATTTGATGAACTCCCCAAAGACGAATGAAAATCTGTATGGAAAACCAATAATAAAAACTGGATCGTAACCGCAAATTGGGTTTGGCTATTTTTTTATGTCTGTAAAACCAATTAGTACATCCAATCGCACTCGGGGAGGTTGCCGAGGGATGTTGGCGTGCAGTTGGCAACTCTTACACTGTTAGACGAAGTGTGTGGCCTGGGGCGTGCGCGCCCGCCCCCGCGCGCCTGAACCCACGCGCCTCCTCGCGTGCCCGCGCGTTGGCTCCCGCCGCGTCGCCCGATCGTGGGGGCGCCGGGAGCCCCCTTTTTGGGCGCGCTGGCGCTTTCTCCTACCGTCCCCTCTCTCTCCCAGAAATATTTTAACATGTCGTTACCTGGGCTCGCCGAGCGCCGCTCTCTGATGTTTCTAGCCTTTTGCTGGTCTCCGTCATGGTCGAAGAGAATGTGGGAAAAATCCGTGTTCTCTCACTTGTGCCAACTTCCGACAACAAAGGATTTGAGGGTCAATTGATGGGCAAGAAGCTCCATTTAAAGCCTTGTGGTACATTTAACCACTCCTCCCCCATGATTTCTCCTATTATGGAGATCATGGGTTTGACCGATCAAATCCACTTTCCATGATCTTCCCCACAATAGGAGGATCATGGGGGGGGGGGGGGTCCACCCCTTCAAAAACTACCGCCGCCGTTGCCGCCGGTAACCACCCACTAACCACCAAGTTAGTGGGGGGCATGTCATCATTAAAATAAACAATCCCCTAAGCTAAGAAATTAATGTTTATGTGGGTGGTTACGGTGTGCAGATATCCGCGTAACCGCCGTAACCACCTTCTCGAGGCTATAAAAGGAGCTCTATGGCTCCTCATTTCTCACCTTTTTGCTGCCCCAGTCTTCTTCTTCCTCAGGCCATAGATCTGCCAAACTCCTCTCTCGGGTCAACTTCAAGCCGCCTACGAGCCAGAGGAACGCCGGCCCAAGTCCCCATGTGCGTAGAGAAGGGAAGAAGACGACCATCACCAACACTAGAGCACACCAGTCACCAAGCAGCATCCAGCACTCCCTCGGCGAAGCCTGTTGCCCGTTGCGAGTCAGGAATTCTCTCTCACCACCAAGTTGTAACGAGGAGCAGCCAATCGCCCTCTATTCCCCAAACGCCCTATAACTGCAAGCAAATAGTGGATTTTGACTGGCACAGACCCGGTCATGTGGTTTTTACCTAATTAAGGGGTTTTTCCACGTTAGAATCTCGTGTACATCTGACCTATTTCATTGACTGTGAGCGCTCGACGGTCCCGAGTATCACAACCAGCATTTTCTCCGAAGAAAACGGATTATTAGAGTAGGAGAAAACACGCGTCATGATGCCACGTCGAGCAGGGGTTAACTGTCGATGCTCAAGCAAACCACTATCAACTATACTTTATGAAAATTCATAAGTTAAATGATTAGAAAATCAGTTATATTTTTAAAGGCAGTATCCCTCGGCTCGGTGGATCACCTAGTCCACAATTTAAAAACTATACTTATACACTGCAGAAAATACTTTATTCAGGTTTGACATCCTAAAAGGGTGCATAACTGTCCCCAGAGGACAACTTATACTATGCAGGACCCTACTATTAATTTATACTATATATATAGGAAAATGACCTTTTTACGTTGTTTAAAAAAATAGTGTTTGAGTTTTTATAAAACATGTTGATCATGAGTAATACTTATAATAGTGTTTTTAGGTTTAAAAGTAACTAGCAACCGAACATAAATCATCCCAAGAGCAAGTAGACTATCTCCAATAAAGGTAGCAGCAAAAAGTAACATATCTAGTATCAAGGTAAAAACTACCAGTGGGCGCCAACAAACTAACACGAACCCACTGGCAAGTATGTTTGTCTGTAAGAAAAACAACACCAAAACTACATCGCAAAAACAAGGAACTGATCTCTATAGCACCAGAGACCACCAGCAACTGCACAACACCACTAGCCGACAGAGCGGCTACTATCCAGAACCTGAGGCATTCAAAGAAGAAAGAATACCTCAGCAAGCAAAATTAAAAAACTGATCGAAAGTATCAATTAGAAGATAAGTAAAAGAGGAAAATAAAGCAGTAGCAGTCATAACTTCCCAAGGCAAGGCAAAAAGAAAAGCACTAAGTGCGAGGAAACAGCAACAACCCTACCCAAAAATAAATCCTGCAGAGTTTACCAGGCTATCATGAGCCCAAAACGTTGCCAATCTACAAAGGAAGAAACGTCTAACACCCTAGGCTGTGAGAGATGGTAGTAGAAAAAACAACGCGGATCCGGGTTGGAGGCAAACTCAGTCCCCCAACCACCATTTCCAAGAAACCAAGCTCAGGAGTCTACATGTGAAAGCACTAGGGACCTCCCACCCCCTTGCTCAGCCCGTACCTAGAGCAAGATAAAAGAAAAAGGGTGGCCTTGGCTAAATTACACAACACCTCCCCAATTAAGAGCTTCAAACCACCACTACTAACTACGACCCACAATTCAGCCTTTTTTTTTTGAAAAAAGAAAATTAGCCGACAAGGAACCTCAAAATCAAGGAATTCACTCGGGGGTGAAAATCAAGGTAAGGGGAAAGTGTTGAGATGACTCAACACGGCCTGGCGTTGAGTGAGCCCCACTCACTCAACGCCTAACCGGACCTTGGCGTTGAGTGAGTTAGCCTCACTCAGCGCCAGAATCAACAAAGGCATTGAGTGAGGTTCACTCACTCAACGCCCTCCGCAAGAACAGCTCTGGCGTTGAGTGAGCTAACCTCACTCAACGCCAAAATAGCTATGGCGTTGAGTGAGGTTCACTCACTCAACGCCTCCCGTAAGAAAACTCTGGCGTTGAGTGAGCTAACCTCACTCAACGCCAAAATAGCTATGGCGTTGAGTGAGGTCCACTCCCTCAACGCCTTCAGCAAAACAGGCAGTGGCGTTGAGTGAGCTAACCTTACTCAATGCCAAAACAGCTACGTCGTTGAGTGAGGTCTACTCACTCAACGCCTTAGCACTTTACCGCAGGAAAACCCTAAACCAACGCCATCCGGAAGAGGTCGGCGGGAATGCCGACTGATTCTCGCCGAATCGGCGGGAATCCAGATTGATTCTCGCTGAATCGGCGGGAATCCAGATTGATTCTCGCCTAATCGGCGGGAATCCAGATTGATTCTCCCCGAATCAGTGGGAATCACTAACTATACTCGTCGAAATCGGCGAGAATCACTTAGTGATTCCCGTCGATTTTGACTTAGACGAATTTTCTCACTCAATCGCCTCACTACTTAGCCGCAAAAGAACAGACCAAAGTATGGATTTGAGTGTGTGCACCACACTCAACGCAAAACCTGGGCGGCTTTTGGCTTTGAGTGTGTGCACCACACTCAACACCAAATCCCGAGAGCCTACCAAGACTGGTTCTAACCAGAGCACTACCACCGAAATCTCCCTCTCTCTCTCTCGGCTCCACCCGCAAAGAACCCAACCTGAAATAAAAATCTGGAGTCTAAATGGTGAAAACAACCAGCGGGTTGAGCAAAAACAGCATAAGGGGGGAAGATCAAAACAGAATTTTAGGGTTAACCTAAAACTACTGCACAGAATTTTAGCAAGCAGAAGAGAAAAACTTGGCTTCTATCCTAGGGCTAACCGGGTAATTAAGAGGGGGAAAATCAAAACAGCAAGTGCAAGGACCACTTGCCTCAGTTCTTCAGCGAAGCTTCAATCGAGCCCTTCCTCTCCCTCGGCACCAGCAGCAGCAACACCTAGCCAGCACATCCCGAGCTTTAATGGCGGAAAGAGCAAAAATCGAAAATCCAAATCTCCTAAAAACCCTACAAAACTCAAATCTCTTATCGTAGAAACGAAGGTCTAGGCGAGAGCAATCCAAATCCACTTTCGGAATCGAATTCCGTCCACCAACGCTCTCCCGGAATCAGCGTCCGAAGGGGAGCAGTTTCGGCGGTTTCTCTGCTTTCCGCGAACAGGCGCGGACTGGTTCGATCTTTCGGGAAGAAGAATGGACCCGCTAATTTGGCTTAAGGCTTTTAAATAAATCCAATCACGCCTAATCAGCCTTAACCGCCTCCTAAGCCGCCGGTTCATTACCAAAGCTTTTGACCGCATAAATCATCTAAATAGCTTTAAATATACACATTTGCTTTTATTATTAGCACACCCAAAACGATGCGAAAACCAAACTACCTCGGAATTCGACGAAATTCGCACCGTAGCTAAATACCCATGCTACGAACGCAACAGCGAAGTCGAAATTAACTTTTGACGAACAGAACTCGAGTTATACCCACCCGAAGCCCAAACACAAGCATCCCCCGAGAGGCCACACCGGGTCACCAAAAACGACTCGGCTTGCTAGGGAGATCTTGCCAATAGGATACAAATAGGCCACTCAGTTCTAAGGAGTTAAGACCACACTCCACAGATTGCACAAGCCAAGAAAACGCGTCGACGTGACGCCAAGCTAGAATTAAATAATCGCAGAAAAATCGAGGGCGTTACAGTCACTCCCCCTAAAAGAAAGTTTCGTCCTGAAACTTTACGCACAACACTTCTACTATAGAAAGAAAAGTAACAAGCCAAACATTACAAGAAGAAAACACACCAAACTAATCAGGGAAACAGTTGAGGGTGAGCCTCCCTCATAGCCGACTCTAACTCCCAAGTCGCGCTATCCAAACCCTGATTCTTCCATAGAACTTTGACCATCGGGATGGACTTCCTTCGCAGCACCCGATCTTGAGTATCCAAAATGCGAACCGGCACTTCAATAAAAGAGAGATTGAGCTCCAACTGGGGAACAACATCCAAGACTTGCCCACTACTGCGCACACACTTCCGCAAATGGCTTACGTAAAATACACTATGAACACCTGGGAAGTTTGTTGGCAAATCCAACCTATAAGCTGACACGCCAATCCGTTCCAAATTCTTAAACGAGCCCACATACCTCGGGTCCAATTTCCGGTTCTTACCGAACCTCTTAACTCCAACCATCAGGGAAACCTTAAGAAACACAAGGTCCCCTACAGAAAACTCCAAGTCAAACCTATGCCGATTGACGTTCTTCTCGTATCTCTCCTGAGCTATACGAAGCTTTTCTCGAATAAGCTTCACTGAGACTTCCATATCCTCGAGTGCATCCGGACCCATCAAGGGTCTCTCACCAGCCTCAGCCCAAAACAGGGGAGTTCTGCAGCGCCTCCCATACAAAGCTTCAAACGGAGCCATTTGCAAACTTTCTTGATAACTGTTATTGTATGCAAACTCCATAAGTCGCAACCGCTCATACCACGCTCCACCGTGGTCTAGAATGTAGCATATGATCATATCCTTAACTATCTGGTTCACCCGCTCCGTCTGCCCATTGGTCTGTGGGTGGTAAGCAGTAGAATACCTCAGATCAGTACCCAAACCCTCCTACAGACTCTGCCAAAAGCTAGAAGTAAACCGGGAGTCTCGATCAGAAATGATGCTAACAGGCACACTGTGCAATCTGATGACCTCATTCAAGTACAACTCTGCTATCTTCTTCATCGGGTAGTCAATCTTATACGCCACGAAGTGAGCACATTTCGTCAGTCTATCCACTATAACCCAAACAGAATCAAATCCCCTTGGAGATTTCGGTAAGCCCGTGATGAAGTCCATAGAAATATTTTCCCACTTTCAAGTTGGGATCTCTAATGGAGTCAACTTGCCACCAGGCCTTCCGTGATCAGCCTTCATACGCTTGCAAGTGTGGCACTCAGCAACAAATCGGGCTATATCACTCTTCATCCCATACCACCAGGCAATTTGCTTCAAATCACGATACATCTTTGTAGATCCTGGATGGTAGGCAACACTTGATCCATGAGCCTCTCTGCATACCATACCCCTAATGTCTCCAACAGCAGGGATGCAAAATTCGTCGCGGTACTTCAAAGTACCCGCATCATCGATGGAAAAATCCGGCAACTCCCCTCTCTCAGTCCTGAGGTATAAGTGCAGAAGGTCCGGATCATCCTTCTGGTTCAACCTAGTAAGGGAAATCTAAGATGGCTCTGCCACTGCCAAACTAATCTGCATGCCGCAGCATCCCACTGAGATATCCATAAGGAGAAACTCTTCCACTAAACGATCGGCGGAGAGATTAAAGATCTTCCCCGTCTTCCGGCTCAGGGCGTCGGCCACTACATTGGCCTTGCCTGGATGGTACTGGATCTCTACATCAAAATCGGCCACATACTCCATCCACCGCCGCTGGCGCAGATTCAACTCCTTTTGCGTGAACACGTACTTCAGGCTCTTGTGATCAGTGTAGATCTTGCACTGAGCCCCATAAAGTAGATGTCTCCACAGCTTCAACGCATAAATTACCGCTGCAAACTCAAGGTCATGCGTAGGGTAATTTCTCTCGTGAGTCTTTAATTTCCTTGACCCATACGCAATAACTTTTCCTACTTGCATCAACACACAACCTACACCAACATGTGAAGCATCCACGTAAACATCATACTCCACACCCTCAGTAGGTAGGGTCAGGACGGGAGCAGTTCACAATCTGTTCTTAAGCTCCAGGAAAGCTTCTTCGCACTTCTCGCTCCAAACAAAGGTCGCATTCTTCTGAGTCAACCTGGTCAAAGGTGCAGCCAGGGTAGAGAAACCCTCCATGAACCTCCTGTAGTAGCCGGCCAACCCTAGAAAGCTTCTGATCTCCATGGGCGTGCCTGGCCTACTCCAATCCATCACTACTGCGATCTTTTTCGGGTTGACCGAGATCCCATCCTTGTTCACCATGTGGCCCAGAAATGAGACCTGAGACAACCAAATTTCGCACTTGCTCAACTTGGCGAATAACTTGTGATTCCTCAACTCCGATAGAACTAAGCGCAGATGCTGCTCATGCTCCTCAGCGTTGCGGGAATAGACCAATACGTCATCGATGAAAACCACAACAAACTTGTCTAGGAAATCCTTGAACACCCGGTTCATCATATCCATGAAAGCTGATTGTGCATTGGTTAATCCAAACGACATCACCAAGAACTCAAAATGTCCATGCCTCGATCTAAACGCAGTCCATGGAATATCTACCTCACGGATCCTAAGCTGATGGTAGCCAGAACGAAGATCAATCTTGGAGAACACTGTGCTACCGCGCAGCTGATCAAATAAGTCATCGATACTCGGCAGAGGGTACCTATTCTTAATAGTGACTTTGTTCAACTCCATGTATTCGATGCAAAGCCGAATCGACCCATCCTTTTTTTTCACAAATATAACAGGAGCACCCCAAGACGACGAACTCTGCCTGATAAACCCTTTTGCCAACAACTCATCTAACTGGACTCGCAACTCCTCTAGCTCACGAGGGGACATCCGGTACGGTGCCTTAGCAATAGGACGCGTACCCGGTTCCAAATCAATCACAAATTCGACATCCCGATCGGGAGAAAGACCAGGAAGGTCATCAGGAAACACATAAGCGAAACCGCGAACAACGGGAATCTCCTCTAGGCGCGGTATACTAACAGCAGTCCCAACCACCGAGACTAAACAAGAAAAACAACATGAAGGAAACAACCTTTGAGCACATACCGCAGAAATGACAGGAGAATTTTGGCACGGATCAGTATGCACGCTTCCCGGCTGACCATTGTCCTTGATGAAGTCCAAGCGCTTCCCTTTGCACTGAATGACCGCATCATACTTAGACATCCAGTCCATGCCTAGAATAACATCGAAGTCCTCCAGATCAATCATCTTCAAGTCTTCCCTCGCAAGAAAATCCCCTAACAAAACAGGGCAATCTAGAATGCCAAAATCTGATAACACAGATTCACCAGAAGGGAACTTGATGAGTATAAAAATATACAATTTTATTTCATATTAAATATACATATTTATAAATAAAAACCTTAGTTTTTATTATATAAAACTAACTATTTTTATTATATTGTATTTTTCTGTTTTAAAATTAAATTCTAAGTTTTTTCTGAAATTTTGTATTTTTTTCTTAGGTCACGCCCCTAGGTCACGCCCGTGACCTAGGGCGTGACAGCTCTTTTTAATCCCGTTTTCTGCTATTTTGCTGGACAGCTCAAACTCAGGAAATCGTTGGTCACGCCTGCTGAACACGCCCGTGCCAAAGGCGACACGCCCGTGACCTAACCAAGTTCTATCCAGAAGTCCAGCAAGCTGCCGCGCTGTCGCCACGCCCCGTGCCGCCTGTTGAAATGACATGCATGACACGCCCGTGACCTATTTCGACACGCCCGTGACCAGTTCAAGTCTATCCAAATCTCCAGCTGGCTTGCCACCTATCCCGACAGCCTGTATGTCACGCCCGTGACCCTGTCACGCCCTACCCGACACGCCCGTGTCAGGGGGCGTGTCACCTGAAAATTTTTTCTATAAATAGGCCGGCAGGGATTTGTAAATTCAATTGAACTCCAGCAGATTCCTTAAGAACTGTTAGGACTCCCCAGCTCTCTGACAAGGAACTGGTAGTAGCTTTCAAGTATTCTAAAGTTCTGTAAGTTGTAATTTTTCAGCTTTATTTTCAGCTTTTTAGAAAGTTGTAATATTTTCGGACTTTATAAAATAGACTCTTTCAATTTCAATTCTGAGTACTTTACTGCTTTCTTTTACTTTATTTTTTATACTATCCTGAATGAAAGGCGAAGCTCTGCTTATGTCCTGGATTAAGATAGTGTAAAACTGCTTTCAAATCTATTTTCAAAACCCTATTCTTTCATACTATCCCGAATGAAAGGCGAGGCGAAAGCCTAAGTCCTGGATTAAGATAGTGCGGAAGCGCTGCAAAATTTTACTACCCTATCTCAACAACAAAGGTGAAGCGAAAGCTTAAATCCTAGATTGAGATAGATAGGTAGATATTATTTTCTGTACTTTATACCGCCCCCATCCTGAGAAGAGGCTAAGAACCCTTAGCACTTGGTCAAGATGAGCTCTGGGCTGGATACTATTTTCAACTATTTCAACTCTACTTTCTAGTTATTCTAACTAGGGTTTTCTTAATTGATCATATACCAGGTGACGAGACACTACGTTTACGTTAACCCGTTTAAACGCAAGCCTTCCCGGTCGTACTTTCGAGTCAGTGATGCTACCACAGGAACCCTCTCGTTAAATTAGATAATTAAGAAATAAAGTTGTTCTTTAATAGGCGAATTAATATCCGCTCAAAGTAATTCTGAAATCAAGGACTAAGCTCTAAGTCCCTCTCTTAATAAAATCACGTATATATATTTTTCTATCTTTAGTTTTTAAACATAAACCCAACTCCGTTCTTTCGATAAAATAATAGTCAGTTCTAAAAAGTAGAATAATTAACACCGATCCCAGGAAAAATACGACCTTGATATTTTCTACAAAATACTATACTCCTATGCGATAGGTACTCTTGCCTTAATCCACAGGATATAAGTAAGTAAACAAAGAGATAGACTTATATACGTAAAAGATTATATAAAACCAAATCTATCTTCTTTAAAACAAACTTTACTTATCAGAACTTGACGCAGAAGGTATCATGAACTCGATCTAGAGTTAACTGATGTCACTCCACAAAGGCTCAAGCCACAAACAAGTGGGTATCGCCGGAGTCGAACAGAACGCGCGCCCATCGGTTCTTCACCTTAAATTTCCTTATAGGAGTATATACAACTAAGGATCTACCAAAACCCAACTGTAACCATTCTAGAAAATAAAACTTTCAAGCTGGAAAAAGAAACCACTACCCTGAGATGACCTGAGTCGAAGCTTGGGCCTCCTCGAAAGAGATCACGTTCAGCTTTCCTTTTCCCTTGTCCACATGCTGAGGCTGAGGTAGTGCCTGAAGTGGAACTGCATGAAGAGTAGGCTGGACCTGAGGACACCTAGACTTGATGTGACCCTTCTGCCCGCACTAATAGCAGACTTTATCCTTGGACCAGCATTGGGCAGCATCATGCCCGGGTCGCTTGCAAATAGAATAGGAAACATCCCTCCTAGGAGGACCCTGAATAACATGAACTTGCTCCTTCTTCTGAGCTGCTGCCTTCTTGAAACACCTCTCGATAGGGTGGCCCGACCGGCCACAGAAGCTACACACCACCTTGCTCTTCTTTCCCAAAGCAGCATCGGGTACCTTGGGTTTCTTCTCCTCGACGGACTTCCTCTTGTCCTTCCTCATTTGCAGGCCTCTGCTATTTGCAGTATCGATAGCCTCCACCTTCAGAGCAGCCTCCACTACCCCTGCATACGTCTCTGATCCATAAGCACTAGTCAACTGCTGTACCTCGCTCCTCAAGCCACCAAAGAATCGCTTGACTCTTTCAGCCCCAACACTCACCAACCCAGGAGCAAACCGGCTCAACTTGCTGAACTCTATCTCATACTCACCGACCGTGATTTGCCTTTGCTTCAGGTGGAGGAAGTCGTTCATAAGACGGTCACGCTCGACCGAGGGCAAGAACTTCCTCAGCAGCATTTCCTTGAACACTTCCCAAGAGCAACCAGCTACCAAGCTCTCCTTTTCTCTAAGCCACCAACTCTTAGCCAAACCCTTGAGCTGATAGGAGGCTATCATCACTCTCTGATCATCTGTAATTCTGGAGTACGAGAACATCTCCTCCATGGAGATCAGCCAATCGTGTATGACCATGAAATCTGCCTTCCCATCATAAGTAAGAGGGCTAAGTCTCTGAAACTGTGAGATGAAAGCTATCTCTGCTGGCACCACCACTGGAGGTCTCAAGGGTGCAGGAGGAGGAGGAACAGCTAACCCCCTGCAGGGCATTTCACTCCCTAAGTCTGTCCTGCCACAACTGCCACCAAAGACTGGATCCGGGCTCGCACCTCCACCATCTTCCTGCTCAAGGAATCGCTACTCTATCGCAGGCTCTCAATTACCGCATCATTCTGCGCTCCAGATGACTCACCCTCAGACAGGGGAGTCGATCTAATTGAAGGTCGTCTCGCCATCCTAAAATCATAGTCACCTTAGTCAGATCCTAGTACGATAGCTGCAACTAACTACAAGTGCAGACAATAGATACATAAATATGAACTTAAAGCTGCTAAACTTGCTCTGGGAGTTTATTTTTTTACAAGAATTGATGTTATGCCTTAACCTAGGATGGTTAACCACCACCATACTAACTCTTGTGCCTAGATCGGGAATGCATGACTTTATATTATTTTTGACTCGAAAACTTATGTGTGTACATATGTAATCCTGCCAGTCTTTAGTTTGGCACGTTGTGCTTATGCAATGTTATGTTATGCATGTTTGTGTTATGCATTCTAAAAAGGCCCTAATGCATGTTATGAGCGGCATACACATGATAATGTTATGCATCCCATACTACATAACATCCTCATGCAACAAAAAAGAAAACGAGCTAGTCGCAGCCATGTGGTGAGGTTATGCATCCCATACTACATAACCCTCACATGTTGCCCCAATGGTGGATCCATATACGAACACATATTATGCATCTCATACTACATAATATGCCCTGTATACTTCATGTTATGCTATGAGTGTAGTGTTTGTGCTTTTGCCAAGACGTGCTGATGACATATCGGTGTGTGAATGACATGATGCTGAACTACTAATGCAATCAAAAGGGAAGGTTGCCCGACTAGCTTGTCAAGCAACCTCCCTCTGATACCAACTGTCACAACCCGCATTTTCTCCGAATAAAATGGATTATCAGAGTAGGAGAAAACACGCGTCATGATGCCACGTCGAGAAGGGGATAACTGCCGACGCTCAGGCAAACCACTATCAACTATACTTTATGAAAATTCATAAGTTAAATGATTAGAAAATCAGTTATATTTTTAAAGGTCGTATCCCTGGGCTCAGTGGATCACCTAGTCCACAATTTAAATACTATACTTATACGCTGCGGAAAATACTTTATTCAGGTTTGACATCCTAAACGAGTGCATAAGTGTCCCCAGAGGACAACTTATACTATGCAGGACCCTACTTTTAATTTATACTATATATATAGGAAAATGACCTTTTTACGTTGTTTAAAAAAATAGTGTTTGAGTTTTTATAAAATATGCTGATCATGAGTAATACTTATAATAGTGTTTTTAGGTTTAAAAGTAACTAGCAACCTAGCATAAATCATCCCAAGAGCAAGTAGACTATCTCCAATAAAAGTAGCAGCAAAAAGTATCATATCAAATATTAAGGTAAAAACTACCAGTGGGCGCCAACAAACTGACACGAATCCACTGGCAAGTATGTATGTCTGTAAGAAAAACAACACCAAAACTACCTCGTAAAAGCAAGGAACTGATCTCTATAGCACCAGAGACCACCAGCAACTGCACAACACCACTAGCCGACAGAGCGGCTACTATCCAGAACTTGAGGCATTCAAAGAAGAAAGAATACCTCAGCAGGCAAAACTAGAAAACTGATCGAAAGTGTCAATCAGAAGATAAGTAAAAGAGGAAAACAAAGCAGTAGCAGTCACAAATGCCCAAGGAAAGGTAAAAAGAAAAGCACTAAGTGCGAGGAAACAGCAACAACCCTGCCCAAAAATAAATCCTGTAGAGTTTACCATGCTATCATGAGCCCCAAACATTGCCAATCTACAAAGTAAGAAACGTCTAACACCCTAAGCTGTGAGAGATGGTAGTAGCAAGAACAATGCGGACCCGGGTTGGAGGCAAACTCAGTCCCCCAACCACCATTTCAAGAAACCAAGCTCAGGGGTCTACATGTGAAAGCACTAGGGACCTCCCACCCCCTTACCCAGCCCGTACTTGGAGCAAGATAAAATAAAAAGGGTGCCCTTGGCTAAATTACACAACACCTCCCCAATTAAGAGCTTCAAACCACCACTACTAACCACGACCAACGATTCGACTTTTTTTTTGAAAAAGAAAATTAGCCGACAAGGAACCTCAAAATCAAGGAATTCACTCGGGGGTGAAAATCAAGGTAAGGGGAAAGTGTTGAGATGACTCAACACGACCTGACGTTGAGTGAGCCCAACTCACTCAATGCCTAATCGGACCTTGGCGTTGAGTGAGTTAGCCTCACTAGGCGCCAGAATCAACCATGGCATTGAGTGAGGTTCACTCACTTAACGCCCTCCGCAAGAACAGCTTTAGCGTTGAGTGAGCTAACCTCACTCAACGCCAAAACAGCTATGGCTTTGAGTGAGGTTCACTCACTCAACGCCTCCCGTAAGAAAACTCTGGCGTTGAGTGAGCTAACCTCACTCAACGCCAAAACAGCTATGGCGTTGAGTGAGGTCCACTCCCTCAACGCCTTCAGCAAAATAGGCAGTGGCGTTGAGTGAGCTAACCTCACTCAATGCCAAAACAGCTACGGTGTTGAGTGAGGTCTACTCACTAAACGCCTTAGCACTTTACCGTAGGAAAACCCTAAACCAACGCCATCCGGAATAGGTCGGCGGGAATGCCGATTGATTCTCGCCAAATCGGCGGGAATCCAGATTGATTCTCGCCGAATCGGCGAGAATCCAGATTGATTCTCGACGAATCGGCGGGAATCCAGATTGATTCTCGCCGAATCGGCGGGAATCACTAACGATACTCGTCGAAATCGGCCAGAATCACTTAGTGATTCCCGTCGATTTTGACTTAGACAAATTTTCTCACTCAATCGCCTCACTACTTAGCCGCAAAAGAACAGACCAAATTATGGCTTTGAGTGTGTGCACCACACTCAACGCAAAACCCGGGCGGCTTTTGGATTTGAGTGTGTGCACCACACTCAACACCAAATCCCGAGAGCCTACCAAGTCTGGTTCTAACCAGAGCACTACCACCGAAATCTCCCTCTCTCTCTCGGCTCCACCCGCAAAAGCACCCAACCAGAAATAAAAATCTGGAGTCTAAATGGTGAAAACAACTAGCGGGTTGAGCAAAAACAGCACAAGGGGGGAAGATCAAAACAGAATTTTAGGGTTAACCTAAAACTACTGCACAGAATTTTAGCAAGCATAAGAGAAAAACTTGGCTTCTATCCTAGGGCTAACCGGGTAATTAAGAGGGGGAAAATCAAAACAGCAAGTGCAAGGACCACTTGCCTCGGTACTTCAGCGAAGCTTCAATCGAGCCCTTCCTCTCCCTCGGCACCAGCAGCAGCAACACCTAGCCAGCACATCCCGAGCTTTAATGGCGGAAAGAGCAAAAACCGAAAATCCAAATCTCCTAAAAACCCTATGAAACTCAAATCTCTTACCATAGAAATAAAGGTCTAGACGAGAGCAATCCAAATCCGCTTTCGGAATCGAATTCCGTCCACCAACGCTCCCGGAATCAGCGTCCGAAGGGGAGTAGTTCCGGTGGTTTCTCTGCTTTCCGTGAACCGGCGCGGACTTGTTCTGTCTTTCGGGAAGAAGAAGAATGGACCCACTGCAGATCCCACTTCTGTTCGCGTGGTCTGTCTTCTAGCCGCCGACTTCTTTCCCTCTACTTGGTTCTGCGGTTTGGTCGTGGCTTTCCTGGTCGCTGGTGTCTGACATCGTGACCGCTGCAGATCTTCTTCTTCCAATCCGCGCGGCTTATTTCCTAACCGCGCTGCCTCTAGTTCTATCCGCGACCTGTTTTCGCGGTTTCTCTGCCTCTGTTTTTCCCGCGATCTCCTTGATTCGCGCGGCTCCTTCTCTGTTCGTGAGGCCTTCTCTCTAACCGCTCGGACTTCTCCCTGCGTTTGTCTGCTTCTTGGTTATGTCCTTTGCGGTTTCCTTTTTTATGTCCGCTGAGGTCTTCTGGTTCTCACGAACTTACTTGTGTTCGTGCTGTGTTTGCTGATTGTCTGTTCGCGCGACCCTTTCTCTGTTCGCGCGTCCTGTTTCTTGTTCTCTCGCTCTTCCTTTATTAGTTCGCGCGACCTATCTCTCTGTTCGCGCGACCTATTTCTGCTCCTATGGCTCTCTTCGATATCTCTACTTTCTCCTCTTCTTCGAAGCCTTCTGCCTCGGTGGTCACGTCTTCTGGTAGTGCCCACTTCGTTACTCAAGGAAAATGGCTGATCGACTCAGGTGCTACCAATCATATGAACGACTCTCCCCAGTGTTTTTATCTCCTGAAAACACAAGATCGGTTGCCCCCGGTTATTCTCGCTGACGGCTCTCCATCCCCGGTCCATGGGACGGGAGTGGTTCAAGTCACTCCGTCTCTTCAATTGGCGAATACTCTCTATGTGCCCAAATTCTCGTGCAACTTAATATCTGTTACCTCTCTATGTAAGCAATTACGGTGTTCCGTCACATTTACTTCTACTTCTTGTTCTTTTCAGGATCCGGACTTCCAGCGGACGATTGCTACTGGGACTGAGAGTGGCGGCTTATTCTTCCTCGACAACGTTTCCGCTCTATCCGCCTTCTCCACCACCTCCACAGATCTACTCCAATGGCATCTTCGGCTTGGTCATGCTCCTCCGCGTGTTCTTCGTCAGCTTCTGCCCCATCTTCCTTCACAAAGTCCTTCCCTCAATTGTGAGGCCTGTCAGCTTGGCAAGCATCACCGCTCCTCCTTCCCACCAAAGCAAAGTTCGTGGATCTTCCCGACCGTTTGATCCCATCCACTCTGATGTTTGGGGTCCGTCTCCTACCCTTACCGTTGGTCGGGGAAGTTCATATTTTGTCACGTTTATTAATGAATTCTCTCGTTGTACGTGGGTGTATCTTTTAAAAGATCGCTCCGAATTATTCTCTGTATGGACATCTTTCTATCTCATGATCAAAACTCAGTTTGACGTTTCTATAAAAGTTTTTCGATCTAATAACGCCCAAGAATATCTCAGTCATGCTTTTTCGTCCTTCTGTATACAACATGGGATTATTCATCAAACTAGTTGTGTCTATACTTCCCAGCAAAATGGTGTGGCGGAACACAAAAACCGTCACCTCCTTGATGTCGCTCGCACTCTGATGACACAGATACAGGTTTCTCGTGCCTATTGGGGCTATGCCGTTCTCATCTCCTGTTTCCTCATCAATCGCATTCCATCCACCGTTCTTCAGGGTAAAACCCTATTCTCCATTCTCCATCCTGGCAAGGAACCCTTCCCCCTCCCTCTACGTATATTTGGATGTACGGCCTTCGTACATGCTCCCTCCGTTACCCGCGATAAACTCTCCCCTCGCTCCACCAAATGTGTCTTTCTGGGGTACTCCACCACTCAAAAAGGCTACTGTTGCTTTGACCCAGTTCTTCGTAAGCAGTTCGTCTCCGCTGACGTTACCTTTTTCGAGAATGCCTCCTACTTCTCGGACGACTCCTCTTCTCTTCCCCAAGCTTCCTCTTCTCTTCACACAGCCTCTGATTCTCCTGTTATTCCCTTCATTCCCTCGCCTCCTACTGCGATATCCACCATTACTCCGTCTCCATCTCCGTCTCCCTCCTCTCCGCTGCCGTCGCTCTCTTCTCTCGGGCCAGCTCTCTTTGCCACGGATGCTCTGGATGCCGAGGAACCCGCTGACCTAGATCTTTCTATAGCTCTTCGCAAAGGGGTGCGGACATGTACCCTACACCCCCTTGCTTCTGTTGTTTCATATAATCATCTTACCTCTTCTCGCAGAGCCTTTGCGCTGGCTATCTCTGCCACTGCCACACCTCGTTCCTACCAGGAGGCCCTTGTTATTCCTCACTGGAAGATGGCCATGGATAAGGAAATGGCGACCCTAACAGATCGGGGTACCTGGACTCTTGTTCCTCCTCCCTTCGGTATTGATGTTGTTGGTTGTCGCTGGGTCTTTGTGGTCAAATTTGGCCCAGATGGCACTGTGGACCGTTATAAGGCTCGTCTTATTGTTAAGGAATTTACTCAGACCTATGGGGTTGATTATTTTGACACATTCTCTCCCGTGGCTCGTCTCAGCACTATACGGGTCCTTCTCTCTGTGGCGGTCAATAAAGATTGGCCAATTTCTCAGCTGGATGTAAAGAATGTCTTCCTTTTATGGTGATCTTCAGGAGTCCGTCTACATGGAGCAACCTCTTGGGTATGTTGCTCAGGGGGAGACACGAGTATGCCGAATGCAGAAGGCAATCTATGGCCTCAAGCAGAGCCCTCGAGCTTGGTTTTACAAGTTAAGCGACATCGTGGCGGCCGTTGGTTTTGCGCGCAGCTCTGCCGATCACTCTCTATTTATTCGCAAAACCCCCTCGGGACTGGTGGTTCTTGCTGTGTATGTTGATGATATTCTTCTAACTGGCGATGATCAGGAAGGGGTAGCCCTGACAAAGCAGCATCTTCGTCAACATCTGATCATGAAAGATATGGGCTCTCCGAAGTACTTTTTTGGGATCGAGATCTCTCGGAAGCCCAACTCCTTGGTCCTCTCCTAGCGTAAGTATGCCGTTGATCTTCTAAAAGAAGCAGGATTGACTGGGGCCAAACCTGCCTGATGCCCTATGACTATTGGAGAAGACAAAACCTGGATAGATGATTCGCCTCTTCTTTCAGATACTACGCGGTGCAGGCGTCTAGTTGGTAAGCTCATATATCTCACAGTGACTAGGCCCGACATTTCCTATGATGTGGGCAAGGTAAGTCAATTCATGCAAGCACCCAGGGAGTGACGTCTACAGTCCGCCTTGCGGATCTTTGAGTATGTCAAAGCAGCCCCTGGGAAAGGATTACTATTTCAGAAGAATGGCCATCTGAAGGTTGAAGTATACTCAGATGCGAGTTACGCTGATGACAAAGGGGATCGCAAGTCTACCTCCGGTTTCTGCACCTTTGTTGGGGGAAATCTGGTAAGCTGGAAGAGCAAGAAGCAGTCTGTTGTTTCCAGGTCCAGTGCTGAAGCAGAGTATCGAAGTATGACATCGACCACTTGTGAGTTAAAATGGCTACAGTCTCTCATGCTAGATTTGGGAGAGGTCTACAACCATCCTCTACCTATATTCTGTGAAAACAAGGCTGCGATATACATCTCCAAAAATCCAGTCTTCAATGAAAGAACCAAACACATTGAGGTAGATTGTCATTTCATTCGTGAAGAGATTTTGAAGGAACAAATTTGCACTCCCTTCGTCACTTCTGATAAAGAGCTGGCTGACATCTTCACCAAGCCAGTATCCGCCTCGTTTTCTCATATTTGTGACAAGCTGGACATGATCGATATATATGCTCCAGCTTGAGGGGGAGTGTTGAAGTGGTGACTGGGCGGTCTGGCGGTCTGGCTTGACGGGTTGATGACCGGGCGGTCTGGCGGTTTCCCTTCAGCGGGTTGATTGTTATGTGCTGCTGTCTGAGGTCCAAGCGGTCTAGCGGCTTGTCACTGGCATCTTGGAGACCGGGCGGTCTGGCGGTCTCACATGGCGATCTCTCTGTCTCTTTCTTGCTGTTGCCGAGCGGTTAGCCCATCTGTCTTACTGCGCGGCTTGTGCGGTTTGTGTCTGTACAGTCCGCTTGTGTCATGTAATTTTTTAGTCCCACATCTCTTATTTGTATTCTCTCTTTTCTCCTCCATTCTATATAAGGGAGGTCATACCTTTGTAATAGATACCTTTTTCTGATAATAAAGTTTCAGTTTAAACCGTTTCCGGCTTGTTTTAATTCGATTCTCACAAACACCTAGCCAGCACATCCCGAGCTTTAATGGCGGAAAGATCAAAAACCGAAAATCCAAATCTCCTAAAAACCATACGAAACTCAAATCTCTTACCGTAGAAACGAAGGTCTAGGCGAGAGCAATCCAAATCCGCTTTCGGAATCGAATTCCGTCCACCAACGCTCCCGGAATCAGCGTCTGAAGGGGAGCAATTCCGACGGTTTCTCTGTTTTCCGCGAACAGACGCGGACTGGTTCGGTCTTTCGGGAAGAAGAAGAATGGACCCGCTAATTTGGCTTAAGGCTTTTAAATAAATCCAATCACGCCTAATCAGCCTTAACCGCCTCCTAAGCCGCCGGTTCATTACCAAAGCTTTTGACTGCAGAAATCATCTAAATAGCTTTAAATATACACATTTGCTTTTATTATTAGCACACCCAAAATGACGCGAAAACCAAACTATCTTGGAATTCGACGAAATTCGCACCGTAGATAAATACCCATGCTACGAACGCAACGGCGAAGTCGAAATTAACTTTCGACGAACATAACTCGAGTTATACTCACCCGAAGCACAAACACAAGCATCCTCCGAGAGGCCACACCGGGTCACCCAAAATGACTCGGCTTGCTAGAGAGATCTTGCCAATAGGCCACTCAGTTCTAAGGAGTTAAGACCACACTCCACAGATGGCACAAGTAAAGAAAACGCGTCGACGTAACGCCAAGCTAGAATAAAATAATCGCAGAAAAATGGGGGCGTTACACCGAATGCTAAGACGGTCAAATTTAATCCGGTGCTGGAGGTACGCACAGCGCTTTTTTCATCAACATACGCGCTCCTCCTTCGAGCCGTTGGATTTAAATCCAACAATTGAGACTAAACACGGAACAGTAAAAAGAGAGGAGCAAGCCTGATTACAACCTGGTCCAAATAGGGTAAAGCGCGGGCGTGAGACAGCCTGCTCTCGCTCGCATGTTTTTCCATTTACAGGGGGATTACTATATAAAGAGCAATACACATTTGTTACTGGCGGCGGGGGACTAGAGTCCCGCACCACCTTGAAGTCGTTCGATCGGGCGCGCCCGATTGAACGGCTTCCAGGCGGTGCGGGACTCTAGTCCCCTGCCGCCAGTAACAAATGTATATTGTTGTTTATATAGTAATCCTCATTATCAATAACAAACAGCGTACGCAAGCATGCACGTGTGTGCGATCACGGGCCTTGGCTAATCACTGCTCGCCATGTTGTTTCATTTTATCAAACGACGCTTAATCTCAGCCGTAGAATTAGATCCAACGACTGGGATGAAAAAAGCGCGGAAATATTGTATGTTGCGCGAATATACATATTTCCATATATCTATACTCTATTAAAAAGAAGTATGGTGACAAGGTAAATAAGACATTGAATCAATCTCCACCGTTGGATCAATATAATCAGATCTGCGAATATATTAATTTTTAATATTTTATAATAATAATAATAATAAAATGTGTTTCGTTGAAAAAATAATTAACAAAAATTATATATATATATTTTTTAATTTAAAAAATACAAGAGTAAAAAACGCCGGGGGCCGGCGAAGTCCGCTGCCATTGGCCGGATAATGTCGCGCGGGGCACAAGGGCCGGAGGCCCGTGTCTGTCACTCGTATGTATATATATATATATATATATATATATATATATATATATATATATATATATATATATATATATATATATATATATATATCTACTAATATACGAAAACTACTCTTTGGTGAAACATTGCCTGATGTCCCTATATTGCCCTTATAATTGTATTCACAATTATACAATTATACCAAACTATATATTAGTATATTATAAAGACAATATCCTTTTAGGTAATTACTTAACTTTACAATATTAAAATACAAAAAATAAAAACACTAGATACCCTAAACCTATTGTCTCGAGGTAGAAATGACAAGAGAAAAATTAATGTTTTAACGTTAAAATATAATTTGTTTTACAAAATAAAAATTGTATTCTTGATTTATATTTTTTTATGGTCATTTTGAGTACTCATATGTATATGTTGCGAAGCCCGTCGGGAGCGGGCGGAGCCTGCCGTCGTCGGTCGGGTACTATCGCGCGAGGTCATATGGGCGGATATTATCCACGACAAATGTTGCCGCCCACGACAAATGTCGTCGCTCACGACAAATGTCGCCGCTCACGACAAATGTCGCCGCCCACGACAAATGTCGTCCCCACAACAAATATCCCACCCCCGGCGAATGTCACATCCCGACGAATGTCGCACCCCGCCGATTGTTGCACTCCCGCCGAATGCCCCCAGGGTCGAAGGCCCGTGCCTGTCACTTATATATATATATATATATATATATATATATATATATATATATATATATATATATATATATATATATATATATATATATATATATATATATATATATATATATATATATATATATATATTATTTATATATTTATATTATTTATTATTTATAAAACATCATCATAGTGTTGGAGCTGATTAAATTCCAGCAGGACAGGAAGATAATCTTGTGTGTTGAGAGTCTTGAGACCTTCTTGTAACATCAGCATAGTGTTGGAAAGTGATTACTTTTAATAGGATGAAATATTTAGTAATAAAAATTAATTAAATAAATTTCTTAGACCTGATTTTGTAAACTAGATAAAATTATCAGGGTAAAATTTGAGACTGATTTAGGCTTGATTTGGGGACTTAGGGTCTGTTTGGTTGGGCTGTTGCTGATGGAAAGCTGCTGATGAACTGTTGCTGATGGAATAAGTGCTGATTCTGGAAAACAGAGTTTTGTTAAAAAACTGTTTAGGTGAAACAGAGTTTACAAAACGGAGTTTCCAAAAAGTTATTTGGATAAAAATGGAGTTTTGATTTATTTATTTTTTTCCCAAAATTTAACACAATATAAAACTTCATTCATACATTGGTGTCAAAAAATTTCATTCATATATTTATCAAATTCTACGTAACGTAACACCCAACACGGAAATTATGCTCTAGCTTCGAACACCTGATCTGCAATAATATTACGCAGTGCGATCATCTCTTCTACACCATCCGCGGTGTCAGAGCAATCTTCTTCTCGCCTTTGCGAGATCATCCCAAGACATGGATCCCTTTGTTCAGACTCAATGAAATCGATATCTACACGGGAAGGGTGGCGACGTATGAAATTATGCAGTGTCATCGTGGCGATCACGATACGTGCTTGTTTGTCGAAACTATAGCTTGACATGTCCCGTAGTATGACCCACTTCTTCTTCCAAACATCGAACGAGCGCTCTATCACACTTCGAAGCGATGAGTGTGCATGATTGAACATCTCCCGACGTCCTTCAGCTCGACGACCACCACGAGCAAAGTCTGGTAGATGATATCGCGTGTCCTGATAAGGTTTTAAGTAACCCTTTTGCATTGGATAGCCAGAGTCAACCAAGTAATATTTTCCTGCACATTATTGATAATTATTTAGTTGCACAAATATTATTAGGAATATATAATTAAATTCAAAGTTAATAGTTACCATGAGGTGGATGAGGGAAGTTATAACGTGGATCACTCAGGGCAAAGTTGAATATACGGCTATCGTGTGCCGATCCTTCCCAACCAGCCATAACAAAAGTAAAGCACATATTAAAATCACAAGCTGCCATGACATTTTGAGTTTGGCTACCGCGTCTCCCAATGTACGGTACCTGACTTCCAATTGGCACGCACGCGTGAACATGTGTCCCATCTATAGCTCCAATGCAATTTCTAAAAAAGGGCATGTAACGTCTGTCATATAAAATCTCTGGCGGTGTTCCACTGAAATTTCTATCTGATGGTTGTATCACTTCTTTCGATAACTTCATTAACGCGCCAAGGCCACGATCAAAAAATCTGCTAATTGTCTCCGTTGAATGCTGAAATCGCTCGCAAGTTTTTCTCATTGATTCATTATGCGACAATATGTAAATGGTCAATGCTAATATTTCTCTTGATGCCGTTCATAAGAAATAGGGCCCTTGTTTATCTCAACGTCTACATGTTCACCATCTGACATCCGTCTTTCATCAAAAGATTCCGGTGGATCATTGATGGTGTTGGGGGTACATGAATGATGTCTTGTAGCGACAACAGCACTGAACATCAGGTTGAGTTTCTCCTCTAACTCTGGATGGATGGCCGAATACCGAAATTTCTTGGCAGCCGGGACTACCTGAAAAGTATATGTTTTAGTAAACATGATGTAAATTTTTTTTTTTAACGAAATAAATTACTTTTAAAAAAAATACCTTCAATCGTTCGTCCCACCACTCGTCGGAGGCGTCTATTGTTTTCCTTGACGTATTCCAGCCTAACCCGGTCTCACCGCGTTTCAACTCCATCCAAAGTTTCCATTCTTTCTTCAGGTGATCCCATTTATTCTTGAATTGAACCTTATCGTACTTCTTTTCCGTTGACTCTTCAAATTTCTTCATAATATTACTTCATCCCTCCTTATTAAAATGCGTCGTTGGTCGGTTCCCGCGTTCTATCTCCTTTATACAAATATCGCAAAAAAGCATAACATCGGCATTATCCCACATTACGTCGACACCGCCATCTTTTGTTTTGCCCATTTTTGTAGATCAACACATAATAGGGAGAAAAAAATTTCAAAACATTACAAAAATAAAGCTGAAGAAAATACTCACAAATACAGACACATACACATACACACATACACATATACACATAAACACACATACACACTCACACATATACACATAAACACACATACACACTCACACATAAACACACATACACACTCACACATCACATACACACATACAAACTCACACATAAGCACACATACACACTCACACACATACACTCATACACACTCACACACATACACACATACACACTCACACATCACATACACACTCAAAGCACATACACACATACAAACTCACACATAAGCACACATACACACTCACACGCATACACTCATACACATTCACACACATACACACATACACACTCACACATAAACACACATACACACTCACACATCACATACACACTCAAAGCACATACACACATACAAACTCACACATAAGCACACATACACACTCACACACATACACTCAAAGCACATACACACATGCAAACTCACACATAAGCACACATACACACTCACACACATACACACATACACACTCACACACATACACACATACACACTCACACATAAACACACATACACACTCACACATATACACATATACACACATACACACTCACACATAAACACACATACACACTCACACATCACATACACACTCAAAGCACATACACACACACTCACAGCACACTCACAGCATACACACACACTCACATTGCAGCACACCGCAGTCACATTGCTTCAAAACATCACATACACAATACTGTAGGAAATCCATCAAAATTCAACACACATTACGGTGCAAATCCATCAAAAACAGAAAAAAATTGGGAGAGGAGGGTATACCTGCTGCTGCTGATTACAGTCGGATCTAGGGTTTAGGGTGGAGGGGGAAACGTGAAGTTCTGCACGAAAACAGGGTGGATGGGGAGAGGGAGGAGGTCAGTAGTCTGGCAACATAGGAAACGCAAGAAGGAGAAGCCTATACGAGCCGGAGAAACGAACCTGCGCCGGAGACCAGTGGCGGAATAGCGAAGCCCTTCGCACGGTAAAAAGCTCGATGCTGTCGTGGGAGAAGCTCGGTACAGGAGTCGATCTCCGATCCCCGCCGGCTGCCGCTGGATGTGTCGCGATGGTTGCTGTCGTGGAGAAGCTTTGCCAAAAACGCGATAAACCGGAGCCCTGCGCGTCTCGGTTGCGGCAAGACGTGTTGAAGAACCGCGGCTACCGATATACGATGGGAAGAAGGATCGCCGCTTTCCCTAGGTTTTCAGGAGGGAAGAAGGATCGCCGCTTGCCCTGGTTTCGCGAGTAAAGAAGGCGGCTGCGGCTGGACGCTGTTCTCAACTGCGGATGCGGGATATAAGAAAAGAGTGGAAAGTTAAAAACGCCGGAAATTAACAGACGCCCACACAAACGCTGCTTTCGGTCAATATTGCGGTGCGTTTTTACCGCACCGGTGGCAAAAAGCCCTACCAAACGGGACCTTATTTTTAGAGTGGTGTTATGGACACACCTAATTTGGCTATGGCCCCACCAATATACAAGTTTAAATATCTAATTTTTTTTTCTTCTCTTATTTATGCCTCTAAGGACAGCCCAGCCCGTGTTAGGGTTTTCCATCGCCGTTAAAACCTCATGCGCGAAACTCCCCCGTCGCCGTTCAAACCTCCTGCGCGAAACTCCCCCGTCGCCTCTCTCCATCACCGCATCCTCCCTCCACCGTGCTTTTCCTCTTCGCTCCTGATTCTCTCCGTACAGGATTGACCTTCCCCTCTTCGCGCCGAGCAGAAATCACACCTGCAACTCTCGGTCCGCCATTGTTCAACGCCTCTGCCTCTCTCGCTGGAGCTCCTCCGTCCTCCTCCACCCTCATAAATTTGTAATGGTTAGTTGTCGGAGCGATATTCTTTTCGTTCATTTATGAGCTCGATTGTCTTAATTTTTGGCTGCAGGAAGCTTATAAATATAGTAGGGACATAGCAGATGGTGAAGAATTGATTAACACATTATTAACGTCACTTGACAAGCTGCCCATGAACTTCAAAAAGATTATTTCATCTAGAATGTTCGCTACTGTTGAAAAGCTTGTTTTTCATATAAATGTTAATATTATGGAAAGAACAAATATATTATTTAAAAAGTGGAAAGCTAATGGATAACAGTTTCCACGAGATGAATAAAGACGGTTCATATCATGTTGATCATTTAAAACCTTTTAGTGATACAACCTCCATTGTGGAAGAAGTGAAGGGAGATGCTTAATTGACCTGCTTATTGGTATTTGTTTGCAAATAATAATTTGGGTTGTACATAGTATGATTGGGTTGTACATAGCGATATTGGGTTGTACATAGCCATTGGTTGTCCATAGCCAAATATGGTGTGTCCATAACACCGCTCTATTTTTATCGTTCAAGTCATTTGGTCAAGCGGTTCATCCGGTTCATGCGGAGCTTTACTGACCTGCATTATTAGCTGAAAAACAAGGATGAGAAAAACTTTATAATTTAGGGTGCTGTTATTAGCAAACCCACTTTGGTTACTAGCAAACCAGAAAAAAACGGATTCTGCCATTTTTTGCATTTTTATCTCTTCCCAAAAAATACTACTAGCAAACCAATCTTATTTTTTTGCATTTTTTTCATTTTTGAATTTTGAGTCTCAAATGTTTCTCATTTGAAAAAGTGATCAACATGAAAGTTGTAGATCTCAATGTGATCTACAACTTTCATGTTGATCATTTTTTGATTTGAAGCCGTTTAGGCCTCCAATTTTGACCCGAAATGAGACACTCACGGAACGAGTGGTCCGTACAAGTTTTTCGGCGTGGCTTTTTTCGGAGCCCAAATCGAGGGTCTAAACTGCTTTAAATTAAAAAGTGTTCAACATAAAAGTTGTAGATCTCATCGTGATCTACAACTTTCATGTTGAACACTTTTTGATTTGAAGAAGTTTAAGCCCTCTATTTGTCCCCCGAAAAAAGTCACGCGTCCGTGCATATATTCGGCATGACTTTTTTCAGGGGCCAAATCGGAGGTCTAAATTGCTTCAAATCAAAAAGTGTTCAACATGAAAGTTGTAGATCTCGTCGAGATCTACAACTTTCATGTTAAACACTTCATATGAAAATACACGTATAAAACGCAGTTCAAAAAGACGCGTATATTCTTATATTCACTTAACTCGTATATATAGCACAACACATCCTTATAGGAATTGGAAATCAAATATATTTCTAAACCGGACAATATTTTGTTTAAAGATTTTGACACAGAAAAAAGAGTTTTGGACATACTAAATAAAATTTTGCGGCATTTTGACTCATTTCTAATGCTAACATAAGAGGTTGAATGAATACTTTTGAAATCATTTATAATGTCATTATATGTAATGAGTTATTTTGAAAGAATGAATGTTTTAAACAAAATTTTAAATTTTTTTTTAAAAAATTATGTTGGTTTGCTAGTAACAAAATGGTTTTCAAATAGCCATTTTGAAAAATGAGGGTTTGCTAATAGTAATGGTTTGCTAGAAACCAAATAGGGTTTGCTAATAACAGCACCCATAATTTATTGATGGGCATTCCGTGCAGTTTCTTGATATGCAGCTATTCACAACTGTGGTGTTGGCAGTAGTAATTCTTGGCGGGGTTTCAGCGCCGCTGATCAAGCACATCTATCGCCCCGAAGACCGCTTTGTAGCCCACAAGCGGCGGGCCGTCCAGTTTCTTAAGAGGGACAGCGAGCTCCGCATCCTAACCTGCATCCACGGCGAAGAGCACGTGAACGCCGTTCTCACACTCCTGAAAATTATGCCGCCGCCCACCGTCGCCCCCATCTGCCTCTACCCCATCCACCTCAAACCCCTCGTCGGACGCGCAGCCACTCTCCTCCACCCTTACACCTGCCACCGCACCCCTTATGACGCCCCCTCCTCCACCGACACCGACCGCATATTCAACGCTTTCTTCCAAGCCGAGCAGCTCCCCTCGGTCCGCTGCTCCATTCTCCCCTACGTATGCATCTCCCCCTACGCCACCATGCACGAGGATATCTGCTCCCTCGCCCTCGACAAGAAGGTCAGGTTATAATTAATATTTTTAATTATTAACAAGATTTTTTTTTAAAATAATTATAATTTATCTGGAAGAATGACAGTTTTTTTTAAAACAGGTGTTTCTAATACTCGTCCCGTTCCACAAGCAACTCGACATCGACGGTTCCAGCACCATCCCCATTCCCGCCATTCAAGCCGTAAATTCTTCCGTTCTTCGTTTTGCACCCTGCTCTGTGGCCGTCCTTGTGAACCATAGCCCTGTCGAGGAGAACACCACCTTTCGCTCAGGCACCCTCCCCAGTCCCGCGGTCTACTTCTTTGGCGGGCCGGACGACCGCGAGGCCCTAGCTTGCGGGTTACGGATGTCGGAGGACCCGGCCGTGGGGCTCACCGTCGTGAGGTTCCGGCACCACGAGGCGTTGCTGGACGGAGCGGAGGAGAGGCTGGACGAAATGATGCTGGAGGACGTGAGGATGAGGAGGGTTGGCGGGAGCAGGGTGGTTTACAGGGAAGAGGTGGTGAGGGATGCTGAGGAGATCATTGAAGTGATAAGGGAGGTGAGCGGGGGATTTACTTTGTTGCTGGTGGGAAGAGGCGACGGGAAGGAGATGCCGTTGATGTCGGGATTGTCGGCTTGGAGCGAGTATCCTCAGTTGGGGATTATCGGGGATTTGTTGGCCTCGACGGATTTTGGGAGCAGGGTGTCCACATTAG
This sequence comes from Platanthera zijinensis, assembly GCA_039513925.1. NCBI lineage: Eukaryota > Viridiplantae > Streptophyta > Magnoliopsida > Asparagales > Orchidaceae > Platanthera > Platanthera zijinensis. The sequence goes on from CM077081.1 coordinate 79,173,589, forward strand.
TGGTGCAGCAGCAAAGGAGGGTGGCCGGAAATAGGCTATCGGAGAATGCGAGCATAAGTAAGCATGTGGTTCCGCGTGAGGAGGATGAGGACGAAGATGATTGATTCTCTGAAAAGGTAAACGAAAATTGGAATGTTTGAAGGATTTTGGATAGAGTTGGTAAGAATTTTCAGATCACTTCAATTATTGTATTTGATTGATGAGCATAAATAATAATAATAATATTACTATTATTATTATCCTTATATTCTATAGGGAAAACCGCATATGGATCATGCCCTGACTTTTTTTTTTTTGAAAAAAATAAATTGATTTGTGCAAGGTGGTAGTTTTTTTTTATTCTAAGCATTTGGTCGTTCCAGCTCGCTAGGGCGAAGTAAGTGTGCGGTCATCCATTCTCCAATGGTTCGAAATTCACAGAAGTCGATTTTCGGTTTCAACATTTTTGGTGCGGTGAGCGTGGAGAGTGATCGTCACCGAAAATTTTTGGTGAGTTCGATGACTGGAGGTGAAGGACAGGGATTTGATAGAGCCGACTCGCCACCCCCTCCCCCTCTCGCCACCCTCGGGATGTTCGAGGATTTCCGACAGGAAATGCGGAACCTCGTAATGTTCTCACTCGGCACGCGCACCGAGTGCTCGACCCCAACCGTCCCAGTCGCCGCAGCCCCAGCCTTAGGCGAGGACGCTCCGGTCAGGCAACCCGGGAAGGAAGTTGCAGAAGGCAGCGAGCGAGATCTGTCGGGGCAAGTTCTGTTCCCCGGCTCGGCGAGTGCGGGTAGGGTTGGCGAGATCGACGCGCAAGATCGCTCGGCTTGCCAGGCAGGGGGAGGCAACCCCTTCAGCAAGTTGGTTTCATCTGCCCCAGTTCCAGAGGGGTTTTGCGAGCCGGAGATGTCCTGCTACACCGGGAAGGACGACCCAGTCCAACACATGCAGTGGTTCGAGGATGTAGTTTCGATCCGGCAGATATCAGATGCGTTCAAGTGCTATCTCTTTGCCATCACCCTCATGGAGAAGGCGAGAGATTGGTTCCACCAGCTGCCGGCCAGCTCTATCTACTTGTTGAGTGGTTTTTCATGTTAAATCGTCTTGTGCACATCTTTACTTATTTTGTGACTATATGCGTATTTGACTGCTCCACTTGTGTACAACCTCGGGCTCGTGGAAGCAGAAGGCTCTAGGACAAGAGGGGAGAAGGCGAGACGGACCTGTGGAGAGGGCCACTCGCGAGGCGAGAGGGCCCAGGGAGAAGGCCACTCGTGAGGCGAGAGCCGATTTGCTAGGCGAGAGGGATCAAGAGAGAGGGCCCACTCGCAGGGCGAGAAGGAACCAGCGAGACAGGTTACTCGCGAGGTAGGATGAGGCAGGAGAGGGAGGAGCTCTCGCCCGCGAGACGTCGCTCTCGTCGAGCGCCGGTTCGGCGATGGGCCTAGCTCCGGTTAGACGGTTGGTCGAGTGCCGGTCTAGTGGGAAGATGGTTTTTACCTTGTTAATCACAGGTGATTTTACACTTTTGCCCTTGGTGGTCTGCATATAGCCCTTCAGAACAGTGGAGTTCGGCTGTTGGCAGACCCAACCCAGGGTATTTTGGTAATTTCAGGTCAGTTCAGTTTAGTTATTGGCAGATCAAACTCAGAGGCTTATAAATAGACTGATAAGGTGCCTAAAAGAAGTGTGTTGACCCTTCTTCTTCTTCTTCTTCCACTAAGACACCTAGCTCAACACTAGCTAGGGAGGGGAAGAATCTTTAGTTCTTTCGGGTAAGAGGTGGGACCTCCGAGCTGAAGCCCACGGTCTGTTTTTAGTCTTTGAGACTCTCGTATAGGGAGGAATTCAGGAAGAGTAGGTGTGAGCTGCAACCTTAAATTCGAACTCTAGGAGAAGTCAGGTTTTTGGCTTCAACATGCATGTACTAAATGGACCAAACAGATCCATGCGAATGAGTTCAAGTGGTCTAGTCGTGTAAATGTCATTTTTTCTTTTGAATGAGGTTTTAACAAATTTCCCTTTTTGACACGGAGCACATAAGGAGTTTAAACTACCACTTAATTTTGAAAGTCCACGAACAAGTTTGTTTTTCGATAGTTTGACAATTAGTTTACTTCCTAAGTATCCTATTCTCATATGCCAAAGATTTAATTCCTCATTCTTGGTAACTAAGCATTTCAAATCAGAGGAAGATATATCTTCAAAGCTAATAGTGTAAACATTATGAGTTCTATGAGCAGTAAATAAAACACTATTAGTTTTAGCATCTATAATCTTGCAAGTGTTCATAGAGGATTCAAATATAACATTCAAGTCTTTATCACATAGTTGACTAATTGAGATTAAATTATCCCTAAGTAAATCTACGAAAAATACATTTGAAATTGAAAATATTTTGTTACCAAGAATGCATTCTTTGATGTTGTCCCCGAACGTCACTATGTCCCCCCCCCCTTCTTTTTCTGCAGCTAAGGAACTTTTCTTTATCTCCTATCATGTGCTTGGAACACATAGAGTCCAAGCACCACACGTTCTCCTTGTCCTTAGCCTGCCAACACACCTAAAAAGAAGATGAAGGTAAAGATCTGATTACTCAAGTTGTCCCACCCATGCGATAGGTAAAAGACTTTGGTTTCCAGACTTGCATAGCTTTCTTGGCACCTTTCCTCAGACACGAGCTAGATGTGTGACCAAACCTTCGACAATTTGTACACAAGGTATAAGTAGTGGATGCTGTCTTAATCGTGTTCTTAGCGCTCATGCTTGAGGACGGGGATAGCCTTTCAGAAATATTGAACTTATTTTGTTTTTTTATAATCCGTCTTAAGCTTAGCTTGAGAGTGATTACCGCTCGGTGGTAGCGTTGGACTTATGTATCCTAGTCCGAACTTTCCAGATCCATGACACTATGCACCCAACAACTTATTCAGAGATTTTTGTCCTATTCCAAATTTCTGGATAGCACAACAAAGATTATGGATCCTCGCCTTTAGGGTAGTGTTTTCAGTGACTAACATTACACACCGATTGGCGAATTGTTGTTTACCTTCTTCTATCTTATCAAGAGACATTTGAAGTCTTTTCTCCAAGACATTACTTTCATTGGTGATATTGTTCATTTTCAACGATGCTTTGGAGAGACTTGCTTTTAGCTCTTTGATCGTTACCATCGAGTGAGGACACTCTAGGCACTCGATCTTCTCTTTGCTGCATTTTATCAATTCACTCTTTAAATTTTCTAAGTACTTTTTGATTTTCTTGTTTTCATTTCTAACAGACTTTTTCTCAAGTATAAAACAATCTAACTTATTGATGCATTGAACGACAAGTGTACTGGTCGCACAAGTAATATAAAATGGGCGAATTTTCCCAAGTATCGATCTCGAGGGAACACAGTAAGGTGGAGTTAAATTTGAGGAGGACTTGAGATTGAAGTCCTTAGGTTGGGGTTTACGAAGGGGGGGGGGTTTGATATTACGATAAAAGAAAATAAAACACTAACAACAACTCCTATGCAATGCCGTTATGCAATGCTTCGCCAGGCGGGATGGAAGACTTGTCAGGCCGCTATGCACCGAATCGCTAGGCAGATGGACGAGTAGGCAAGCGTAAGAACCAAAAGAATAGAGGAATTTGAGGGTCGTAAGCACCTCTTCTCTACGCACGCCACTAAAAATCGCTAGTGTGGCAAGAACAACTATGGTGGAGGATGGAAATACAGGCGCACCTCAAACAAATAACGAGAATATACAATCACATAAACATGATTACATACGAACGTTTAACAAATGTAAGATTACTTCATCTAATACAAGAGATCAACTACACTATCAACAACAAGAGAAGAAAAGTGTGCGAAATTGACCGGATCTGAAGTCTTGCTGAGGAGTCATGGTAGGATTCGCCGAGTTGTTAATCCGCGTCCTAGCTCGGTCCTCAACTGCGTTCAGAGTAGAGGAGACTGCCACTTACTCCCAATGGACCCGTCTTCTTCGTGTCACGAGCCGGTGGAGGATGGCACAACTTCTCCTAGCTTGATGGAGAAAGCAAGGTCAAAACTCTTCTTGAAGCATAAGGATGAAGGAGGAGGCCGAGAGGAAGCTCCGACATGGATTTAGCGGTGAAAGCTTACCCGGAGCACCTCCCTACGGTGGAAGATGAAGGGGAACGATGGAATCCCTCCTCGGAGACGAAAACGGCGGAGAAAAGTCATGGGATTCGGAATTAGTGCAGAACCTGCGAATTTATAGATTGTAGAAATTACAATGCACACGACCAGTGGCGCGCGACCAGTAGTCGTGCGCACTATGTCCAGTGGTAGTGCGTATTGGCAAGGAAGAAAATGGTAAAAATTGGAATCAATGCACACGATCAATAGCGCACGATGTCCTAACCCGTGTCCTTTTATGTCCTCGACAATCATGTATGGATCGAGGCACACGGCCTGGGACACGGTCGTGTGCAAAGCCGTGTTCTGCCCAGGATTAAGAAATTTTAGGAAAATCTGAGCCGTTCGTTTTCTTTAAACAAGATCTGACGGCCCAGATGAGTTCCTGCTTTCTTAAGTCCGGGAATAGAGGATTAATTCCGCATTTCCTCTTAAGTTTTCTCTTTCTAAGGAGTTAGAGAGAGGAGAGAGCAAGGAAGAGGGAAGGGGAGGAATTCAGACGCCGGTGGAGCAACGGAGCACGAAATTGAGAACCGAGACCAGATCTGTGGAGAGAATTCTCTTGCGAAGCCTTTCATCCGGCTAGTTTTTCATGGCACCAAAGCAGACTTCAAGGGTAACGATTCTCAACATGAGCATGTGAAGCTCTTCTTCCTTTGCATCGGAAAACCCTCTCCCGCGAGTGTGCGGTAAGTTTGCGGTGTTCCTTGGGGGTAGATATGTGAAGTTCCCCTTGTTTAGAGTCCGGAATCGAAGTACGAGCATAGGCATTGTGTGTGAAGCCTACCCAGACGTGTTTGTCTGGATCGGTGATATTGCATTGCATGAATAGCCGGATAAGACTCCGTGTGTTGTTTTCGGGTTTCTACGCGGTTGATTGCAGCAGGGATCCTTGGGGATTAACTCCAAGACGCACCCGGAAAACTGGGCAGAAATGTGATTCTGCTAAATTGGAGGCCGGGGAGCCAGCCTTGAACATAACTGTGTTATGTGATGTTTGGGAATGTTTTAGGATCCGGGTGAAGCTTGGCCCGCACGTACGTCTTAAAGTGACTAGGCGGCATGAGCAACGGGTGGGTGAAAACGGACCTGGGCTTTGCGGTTCGGTGCTAGTGGCCCTAAAGTGGAACTGGCCGGTAGCATAGTCGGGAGTCTTGGACTACGGTCGAAAAGACTCAAAAATGCTCACAATGTTGCCATCCCGAGGATTGTGGTGAAGCCACGGAATTGATTGGATTCACTTAGAATGTGCCCTGAGTGCACGGGGTGTTTGGCCGAGCGAGCCAAAACCTGTGGCGAAAAATATATATGCACTTTACTATTTAGCTGGGCTAATGAAATGTAGGGAAGGAGCACCGTCGTCCCGAGTAAGGGGCGAGGTCGTTATAATTTGGTCAACTTTAGCTGACCGTTGCTTTATTTGCCACCGTGAGGTGGAAGGTTGCTTGCGGGTGCTGCGGAACCAAGTGCAAAATAGCGGGCTGAAGCCCAAGTTGCTGAGATGGCCCTCGAAGGCCAAAGCGAACTATTGTTTTACTTTTGTCATGTATGACCGGCCTGTGAGCCGATGTATATAAAACATTATATTGTCAAGTTAACATTTGTAAGGCCAAAATGCCAAGTACTCTTTTGTGTATTTGTTGTATTTCATTCCTGTGGTGTATAGTGGACATTCATGTCGTTGTTGTGCAAATTTTGGGTTCTCTTAAACTGTTTAAAAGCTTCTGCTAGAATGCTCTATGTTAGGGCGAGTAGTTGAGTTTTTGGTATTATTCTGTAACCCTTCCGACTGTCCGTGGTATATGGCGTCGGGTTTCAGCTGGACCTTTTGTTATATGCCATATGACAGATGGGGGTGTTACAAAGCCTATGGGGGTTTCTACAGAAATAGAAGAAATTGTAACATCCCTATGGTTTAAGGTATACTTGAATCGAAGAGTTCCGGGTACTTTTGCTGCATCAAGTCCTGTGGCTCCCATATATGCTCCTCCTTCCCATGATTACTCCACAGAACATTGACTAACAGAACCTTTTTACGTCATAAGACTCGCACCGTCGTGTCATCAATCTTGATTGGCTCCAAGTTGACTGATCGATCCGAGGCCACCGGGGCGTCTGTTGTGGGAATCAGTTGCTCATGGAATAGTAGAGCTCTCCGTAGTAAGGGGATGTGGAAGATGTCATGCAATCCCGCTAACTCCGGCGGTAGCTCCAGTCTATATGCCAAGGGCCGATCCGCTCTAGGATCCTGTAAGGCCCCATATACCTCGGACTGAGCTTCTTCCACCCGCGAACCCGTGAGACTCCGTTCATCGGCCATATCTTCAAGAAAACCTGGTCTCCCACCTGAAACTCCACCTAACGATGCCTCACATCGTAATATTTGGCCTGCCTGCTCTGGGCTTCCAACATCCTGTCCCGGATCAACCTAATCTGAGCATCAGTATCCCCCCACAAACTTCGAGCCGAGTGCCTGCGAATCCTCATCCTGAACCCATGATAGTGGGGTCCTACACGTCCGTCCATACAATGCCTCGTATGGAGCCATGCTTATGCTAGACTGATGGGTGTTGTTGTATGAAAACTCGATCAGCAGTAATAATCTCTTTCAAGGCTCGCCGCGGTCCAAAATACACAAGCGCAAAAGATCTTCCAATGTACGGTTGGTGCGCCTTGTATGCTTGTCGGTCTGAGGGTGAAAAGCCATGATGAATGTCAACCGAGAATCCATATGGGCCTTAACTGACCTCCACTCCCTGGATGTAAACCACCCATCCCGATCCGAAACGATAGTCTTGGGTACTCCATGATAACGCACAAACTGCTCAATGAACCTCCGTACTAATACACTAACCGGAGCGTCCTTCGCCACTGGAATGAATCTGGCCACCTTCGTTAGCCTGTCCACTATCATCCAGATCGAGTCATTCCCCGCATGGGATCGAGGTAGCCCATGTATGAAATCCATGGCTATATCCTCAAACTTCCACTCCGGCACCGAAAGTGGCTGTATCAATCCGGCCGGATTCTTACACTTTGCCTTTACGAGTTGGCAAGCCTCGTAATGCATCACAAAATTCGTAATGTCCTTCTTCATGCCCGGACAGTACATTGTCCTCTTTAAATCCTTAACCATCTTGGTGATCCCTGGGTTCACCGAGTATCTGCTGTAGTGAGCTTCCGTCATGATGTACTCCCGGATCTGGCCTCCTGCCGGTATGTAGACCCTGCCTCTGAAACACAGGAGCCCATCCCTCAAGGAGTAATCCCCTACCGTGCCTTCCTTTATGCCCTAAATATCAGCTCAGCTCTCGCATCCAGCTTCTGCCCATCTCTGATTCGGTCCCGAATATTATCGGTGGTAACCATCCATCCTAGGTACTCCACGTATAACTCCGGGTCATCCTCGGACACTAGTGATATCTATATCTCCTCAAATGACTTAACCAACTCCAAGGCCATTAGCTGCGGGCCTACTCCTGACATACTCACTCTCCGGCTCAGATCACCTGCGACCACGTTTGCCTTCCCGGGATGGTAGTGCATGGTATACTGGTAGTCCGATAGAAACTCCACCCATCGTCTCTGCCTGATGTTCAGCTCCTTCTGTGTGTCTACGTATCTCAAGTTCTTGTAGTCTGAGAAAATGTTGCAGTGAACCCCGTAGAGGTAATGTTGCCAAATCTTAAGAGCAAATATAACTGCCCCCATCTCTAATTCGTGCACCGGGTAGTTCTGCTCATGCTTCTTCAACTGACGGGAGGCGTAGGCTATTACGTGCCTGTTCTGCATCAGAACGACACCCATCCCCTGATAGGAAGCATCCGTATACACCAGGAATCCTTCCTTACCTGATGGAAGAGCAAGGATGGTAGCCGAGGTAATCCGATCCTTCAGCTCCTGAAAAGCAGACTCGCATCGTGGTGTCCAAATAAAAGGAGACTCCTTCTTTGTCAAGGACGTAAAAGGGAGGGCAATCTGAGAGAACCCCTTTACGAACTTCTGATAATAACCGACAAGTCCCAAGAAACTCCGAACATCCGTGGCCATCTTCAGTGGTGGCTAATCTTGTACCACCTGGACCTTCGCTGCATCTACTGCCAAACCTGCTTCACTGATGACATGGCCCAAAAAGGCCACCTCCTTTATCCAGAATTGGCACTTGCAGAACTTAGCATACATCTTATGCTCTCGGAGCTTCTCAAAAGTCAAAGCCAGATGCCTTGCGTGGTCCTCATCCGTCCTCGAATAGATAAGGATGTCATCGATGAATACAATAACGAAGACATCCAGATACTCTTCGAACACCCGGTTCATCAGGGCCATGAAAGCGGAGGGTGCATTCGTGAGCCCGAAGGGCATCATAGTAAACTCGTACAGTCCATATCTACTACTAAAGGCCATCTTCGGGATGTCTTCCTCCCGAATACGTAGCTGGTAGTACCCCGATCTCAGATCCAGCTTTGAGAACCAATGATCTTCCTCCAGCTGGTCAAATAGCTCGTCTATCCTTGGCAAGGAATACATATTCCGGACCGTCAGCCTATTCAGGGCCTGATAGTTTTACTTTCAAGACAACCTAAACACCTAGAGGGGGGGGGGGGGTGAATAGGTTCTACTTTTTTTTATAAAAAACTTCTAGGCAGAATTCAATTCAATGGCTAACACAATAATCACAGCAATCACAGAAAATAAAACATCACAGATTGCACAATGATTTATAGTGGTTCCCCAAGGTCTGGGTACATCCACTTTCCCCCCTTCACCTATCTAGCAGTATGCTAGATTCGGCCAAACTTCCACTAATCTCAGATCAACAGATCCTACAACTCAGAACCCAACTGGTTCCTACAACTCAGGCACAACAGCCCTACCTCAGCCTTGCCCCAAGGCCTACAACTCAGAGAAGTTCCTTCTCCTACACTCAGGCAAACTGCCCTACCACTCAGAGTTCAACACTCATACACTCAGCCTTTATAACACAGGCTTACAACTCAGATCTGTGTAAACAGATCCTACAGAAATATGGAAAATATTATTTAACTGTCTTGCCTGAATTGAGAGAGAAAAGGCCAAGACAATTCTTGATCAGCTGATGCAATCAACTGTATCTGAGCCTTCTTCAAAGCTTCTTGAATATGAACTTAGCTGAGTTGATTTCCAAACAGCTTCTTGAGAATCCACTGGTGGTTTCTTTCTTCTTCTTCAAATTCTGGCTTGATCTCTCTCTATCCAGAACTTTGAATGATTCTTCTGAATTCTGATTAGAACTCTTCTTTGATCTATCCTTAGATAGTCTTCTTTGATCTTCCGGAGAAGATCTTCTTAAGTGCCTAGCACTTTCTTGAAATGAATTGGATTGTAATCCTTCTCAACTTATTGATTCTTATCAATGTTTTTTTTAAAAGTTCTTTTCTCCTTCTGAATCTGTCTATTTATAGACTTTCTTCATGGTAACCGGCTGATCCGGTTTCTAACCGTTTTCTGACAAGTCTGACAGCTTCAGTTAACCGGTGGCAACCCACAGCTGTCAAGTCTCCAAACAAGTCCTGTGCCTTTGTCTTGAACCATAAGTTGTCGAGACAGTCTGTCAGAAAGTGTCGAGACCATCTGTCTATTTGTGTCGACACAATTGACTTTGGTGTCGACACAGTCTTCAGTGATGTCGACTAAGTTGCCTTTGAGTCGACACAGCTTCTTCTGAAAATAACTTGGTCTTGACTCTTCAGTGTGTCGACACAAGTCCTGTGTGTCGACACAGTTGTTGTAGAATCATAACTTAGTAAGTGTCGACTTAGCCTTCAGGTGTCGACACAGTCTTCTTTTAACTTTGCTATAATGTGTCGACTCAATCACAATGTGTCGACACATTCCGCTGGTGTCGACAAACTTGAGGTCGACTATACTCTTCTGTGTCGACACATTTTCCCAATGTTGAGGTCGACGCTTTTCTTCTGTGTCGACACAAATTCCCAGTGTTGTGTCGACTTACTTCTTCTGTGTCGACACTCTTTCCCAGTGTAGTTGTAGACTAACTGCTATGTGTCGACACTGCTTCCCAGTGTTGTGTCGACTGTTTTCTTCTGTGTCGACACTTTTTCCCAGTGTAGTTGTAGACTAACTGCTATGTGTCGACACTGCTTCCCAGTGTTGTGTCGACTATTTTCTTCTATGTGTCGACACTGCTTCCTCTGTGTCGACACTTGGACTTAGAATTTTTTTTTGCATATTTTATCAATTCTTCACCTGCACATGTCAACTCAAAAACAACATCAAATACACCTTGATGTATATCATTGAGCTATGTTGGGCTTCTTCAAATCAGGTACACATTTTCCAATGTACCCAACAATCTCCCCCTATTTGGAGAAGTCATAACCCTTCTAGCCAATGATATACACCATTTATAAACAGTACTAAATGATGATATATGACATGACAGGAATACTTAATATAAACAAAACATAAACAAAACAATCCATCACAGAATGCACATTATAATATGCCAAACAACATTTTGTTTATAACTGGGTAATGTTTGATTACATTGTTTTACATTTAATGATTACATCACAACATTACAAAACACTATGAAGGAACTAAAAACATAATCAGGATTGATCAGGCTCTCTTATGATAATCCCTTTGCCAGATTGAATTGTAGCTGTCACAGGAGCTTCTGATTCTTCAGCTATCTTCTTTCCTTTTTGATCAGCTATCTTCTGAGCTTCTTCCTTGATCCTTTGCCTTTCAAAATAGTGAAAAGGTTTTGGGAAGTACTTGCTTGGCTCCTTAGCATCTGATGGCAGTCTTCCCAGCTTAGCTTTCCTTCTGAATTGTACTATTGCTTCCTGTCTTGCCTCATACTTTTGCCACTCTATCTCATTGTACCACTTTCCTCTCTCATGAACTTTGTCTTGTACAGCTTTCCATGCAGTGAGTATTATGTTCCTTAAAGTAGGACTCCACTGCTCATAATCTGGCTTGAGTGCAGCCTGCTCTCTGAATCTCTTCTTTGCTAATAGAGCATCTTGCTGTTCTTTCAGAGTAGCCTCTGGCTTATCAACCTTCCCAAAGACAATATTAGTAACCTCCTTTGGAGGACTATACATGCCTTGAACCTGCTGATCAATTATGTCAAAATTTGGAGGGGGGTAAATGACTTGGGCAATCTCAGGTTGATTGCCTTCAAGTAGATTTGATTGTATTCCTGACTCAGCCACCATAGCATCATCACACAATGGGGGATATCCCAAAGTGGCTCGGATACTATTGGTCACCCATTTGGAGTGCTCTGAGCCTGCATGAATTAGCATCCTCTCCCCCTTTATGGCTTCTCTAGATACATGATCTCTTAGATCTTCCTTTTGAAATCTGATTTGGCCATCCAAATAATTCACACCCTCTTTAAAAAATGGTTTTAACTTTTGAAGCTTTTCAGATATTTCTTTTTAAGAGGTTGTGATGGCAGTCTTAACAGAAGCAATGGAAGCTTGAAAATTCTTATCAAATTCTTCCCTTTCTTTGGCTCTATCTGCAGGCAGACCTGGAACAATCTTCTTTACCTCTTCAATGATCTCATTATGAGATTCAGTTAAATTATCATTCATTCTTAACTGATTTTCCAATACATAGCTTTGCTTCAAAGCAATGTCATCCACCTTTGTAGTAATAGCCTCCTGTTGTTTAGCTAGATAAACCACAACATTGCCACCCTTGTGGAAGCAATCTGTCATTTCCTTTTTATGCATGTTGACTTGAAACTGGATGGACTTTATATCCTGTGCTAAGTCAAACTGAAGTGACTTGCTATTTTCATCAACATACTTTTCCAAAGCCATCCTTTGTTCATCCAATTTTACCTGTAGATCTACCATAAACTTGTTATAATCAAAAGCTGGAGATACCTGTAGAGGTGTGGTCTGTAAAGCCTGCTTATAATTCTTGCTTCTTCTCTTAAATACAACAAGTTTTCTTTTCTTTGCCATCCTGACATCTTCAGTTTCAGTTTCAGATGAAGTATCTAAATAAATTCTCTCTTGAGGAGGATTAATTGTATCTGTCCCAGTGACCTGTTGCTCAGCTTCAACAGCCAATGGCTCCCCCTCAACTTGTGCCTCAACTTCAGCGTCCTGATCAATTTCCATACCTATTGACTTCTCAATTTCTTGTCCACCTCCTACTTTATCAGTAGTAGTATCATCATCAGGGAATAACTCCTCCAGAGTAAATTCCAGTTGAGCTGTAACCTCTGCAGCAGTTAAATCTTGAGATAAGTTTAACTGTGCTTCCTCTTGCACTTGTACTTCAGTATTTGTAGTATCTAGAGGAGGAGTGGACACTAGCTCTTCCTGAACCTGTGCATTAATAAGAATATGAGCAAAGTCTTTTATAGTAAAATACATTAGCTCCCCCTACACATGTACCTGATCAGGTGCAGATACATTTTGAGCAGAAGAGGAAACTGGCTCCCCCTGCATTTGTGCAGGTGTTGAGACTTGCTGGACTATAGTTGAGTCAGGCTGATCTTCAACCTGTGTCCTGAGTGGGTCTTCTTGTAGTTGTTCAGTTTCTTGATGTTGAGTAGGGGATTTCACAGGGGTGTCTGGCCTGCTCTCTTCAGGCACTTCCTTGGACAGCACCCTATCCCACCTTGAGAAAAGTCTCATATCCATTCTTCTCATATGATTAATCTTAGTCCCTTGCAGTTGCTGCATTACTTCAGGAATCACTCCAGTGAGGTATAAGCTCATGATCCTGGCCATGTTAGGCTTCTTGATTCCTTCTTTGATCTTGTCAAAGATCACTCCTGACCAATCAGTAGGGATTGTAAAAACAATCCTGGTCATAAGGCTGAACATATAGGCAGAAATCCTATCATGTCCACCTGTCTTGCAGAGGATCACTTTCCCAACTATTTCAGACAAGAACTTCCCTTGCTGATTCATACCCTTCCTGTTGAATGCAGCTCCAATCTTCAAGCCTGAGTCTAGTCCACACCATTGAAGGGCTTCCCTTGTCTTAGAACTAGGTACTTCCTCTTCATTCTCAACTGCTTGCAATTGAAAGATCTTTCTTAAACTTCTTTGATTAATCTTCACCTTAGTCCCTTGAACAGTGGACCTAATCTTGAGGCCAGTCGAGTGGACTGATGCAGAGATAAAGAACTCGTGCACCTCCTTCTTCCAGATTTTTGTTGGTTCTGAGATGAGAAATTCTAACCCTGACTCAGAGAGGAGGGTGATAACTCCTTGAACATCTGGCGGCGCCTCTGCAAAGGCCTGACGCACCAACTCATACCCTTCATTAATGTTGTCTTCAATCCTTGGCGCCATCGATTCGTCGAGAAAGCTTGAGAGAAGAGAGAAAGATAGACTGTCGACACAGGGTTTTAGTCTCGAAAACCTTGGAAGCGTGTCGACAGAAAGAGTTTTTTTTTGACCTATTTATAGCCTCAGTTGAAAGAAGTTCAAAAGGCGCCAAAAATAGTCAAAATGTGTCGACACAGACGGAATGTGTCGACACAAACTTCTATTGTCTCGACATTACTTCAGCCTACTATGTGTCGACACCAATTTGTGGTTATGTCGACACCTTAGATAGACAGAAATTCTGTGTCGACTCTAAGGATAAGTGTCGACACATATTCTGTAAGTGTCGACACCATTTTCCTGGTTGAGTCGACATTACATTTCTGGTTAAGTCGACAATATAACTCTTAAGTGTCGACACATATTCTCTGTGTCGACACAATATTTCTGACTTGTCGACATAATTTCTCTGAGTCGACACATAATTACTGAATGTGTCGACACATTCTTACTTAGCCAATTTTTGTTGGTTCAACACCACTTGTAAGTGTTACTTCAATGTGTCCTTTTTAACACTCGATTATGTTGTTATTACTTTTACTTACTTACATACCACTTCAATTGCATTGTTAATGATTTTGTTAATACATTAATCAATGGTTAACATACCTAATTCAATTTTGAATTTATTGAATTTGGTTTCATCTAAAGGCTTAGTAAATACATCTGCAATTTGATAATCTGTTTTTACAAATTCCAATGAGATGTCTCCTTTTTCTACATGTTCTCTAAGAAAATGGTATTTGATTTCTATATGCTTAGTTCTACTATGAGAAACTGGATTATTAGCAATAGAAATAGCACTCTTAGAATCACATAAAAGAGGTGTTCTACTTACCTGAATACCATAATCCTTAAGCTGATGCTGCATCCATAGTAGCTGTGCACAGCAGCTTCCAGCAGCAACATACTCTGACTCAGCTGTGGAAATTGCCACACTGGTCTGCTTCTTACTACTCCATGATATTAGTCTTCCTCCCAGGAATTGACAAGTACCTGTAGTACTTTTTCTGTCCTCTCTACATCCTGCAAAATCTGCATCTGAATAGCCTGTTAGTAAAAAATCTCTATTCCTAGGGTACCAAAGACCTAGAGTAGGAGTGCCCTTTAGATATCTCAGAATCCTTTTGACTGCAGTATAATGAGATTCTTTAGGGCAGGCTTGGTACCTAGCACAGACACATGTTGCATACATAATGTCAGGTCTACTAGCCGTGAGATATAGTAGAGACCCAACTATTCCTCTATACAATGATTCATCAACAGGTTTACCTGCCTCATCTTTGCATATAGGCATACTTGTTCCCATGGGAGTTCTCATGGTGGAGGATGACTCCATACCATATTTCTTAATTAATTCTTTGGTGAACTTAGACTGGGATATGGACAATCCATCATCAGTCTGTCTTACTTGGAGTCCCAAGAAGAACTTAAGTTTTCCCATACTGCTCATCTCAAACTTCCCTTGCATAAGTTTGGCAAACTTTTTACAAAGGTTGTTTTCAGTAGATCCAAAGATTATGTCATCAACATAGATCTGGACTAAGATGATCTTTCCTTTGGATTCCCTAAGGAATAGAGTTTTGTCTATCTTTCCTCTTGAGAATTTATTCTCAATGAGGAAGGTAGACAGGGTTTCATACCAAGCCCTTGGAGCTTGTTTTAACCCATACAAAGCTTTCCTAAGCTTATACACAGAATCAGGTTTAAGAGGATCTACAAAACCTGATGGCTGCTCTACATATACTTCTTCTTTAAGATCACTATTCAGAAATGCTGACTTCACATCCATCTGGTATACTTTGAAGTCTTGGTAGGCTGCATAGGCAAGGAACATTCTGATTGCCTCCAGCCTTGCTACTGGAGCAAAGGTTTGATCAAAGTCAATCCCTTCTTCCTGCCTGTATCCTTTTGCAACTAACCTTGCTTTATTCTTCACTATTATCCCACTTTCATCTAGCTTGTTCCTATAGATCCATTTAGTGTCAATTATGTTGTGCCCTCTTGGTTTAGGAACAAGCTCCCAGACTTTGCACCTTCTGAATTGATTCAGCTCCTCTTGTATTGCATCAATCCAGTGCTGGTCTTGGATAGCTTCTTCAAACTTCTTAGGTTCCATTTGGGACAAGAAACTTGAATGCAAAACTGTGCTTTGATTTCTGCTTCTAGTTTGCACTCCTTGTCTTGGATCACCAATTATCTGATCAGTAGGATGATCTCTTAGATATCTTATAGCTGGAGGAAGATTCCCTTCAGGTTGAGCATCTCCAGCTTCTTCATTCTGCTGAGCCTCTTGGTTTTCATCAGCTTCCATTATCTCTTGTACTCCCCCTGGACAGCAGCCTTCATTTTCCAATGCTCCATCTTCCTTTGAAGCTTTAGCAATGGAGAGCTTGTCCATCCTCTTGCTTATACCTGTTGAGTCATTTGATCTACAAGACAATTCACAATTGATTAATCTTGTTTCATCAAATACAACATGCACAGATTCTTCAACAACTTGAGTAGTTAAGTTGAAGACTCTATAGGCCTTACTATTTGTGCTGTACCCAACAAATATCCCATCCTGGGATTTGGCAGCAAACTTAGTCAAATATGACTTGACATTGTTAAGTATATAGCACTTGCAACCAAAGATCCTAAAATAGGATAGATTTGGTTTCCTGCCTTTCACAATCTCATAGGGAGTCTTTCTGTGGCTTTTGGTGATAGAAGCCCTATTGATGACATGACAAGCAGTGTTAACTGCCTCAGCCCAAAAATATTCTGGGAGAGAGGTGTCACTCAATAGAGTTCTACCAGCTTCAATTAATATTCTATTCTTTCTTTCAGCAATTCCATTTTGCTGAGGTGTTCTTGGTGAGGAACACTCTTGGAAAATCCCAAAGTCTTTACACAAGTTTGTTATGCTTTCAGATTGAAACTCAGTACCATGGTCACTTCTGATTTTGACCACTGTACTATTCAGTTCATTCTGAATTTGCTTTATAAAATTAAGTAATACACTTGGGGTTTCAGATTTTTGTCTCAGAAAGAACACCCATGTAAATCTAGAATAGTCATCTACAACCACAAAAGTGTAGACCTTCCTACCTAGACTATGAACTGGCATAGGACCAAAAAGATCCATATGCAAGAGGTATAAGCACCTCACAGAATCCTTGTTTTCAAGGCTTTGAAATGAGGATTTTGTCTGCTTGCCCTTTTGACAAGTTGAGCATACCCCTTCCTTTATACACTTAACTTGAGGCCCATTCCTCACTAGTTCTTTACTAAAGAGTTGGCCAATTGTCTTGTAGTTTAGATGAGCCAATCTCTTGTGCCACTTAACACAATGAGAAGCATTGTCATCAGCTACAAGACAAATGGGGGAAGCCTTATTCTCACATTCAAAATTAAGGCAATACACATTTCTCTTCCTATACCCAGTCAATATGATCTCTTGATCACTTGACCTTTTGATATGACAACCATCCTTACTAAATGAAATGTCATATCCTAGATCACTCAGCTGGCTTATGCTTATTAGATTATGTTTCAAACCTTTTACATGGGCCACTTGGGTGATAGTAATTAGGTTAGAAGAGATGTTACCAAACCCTTTGATGACTCCCTTCTCAGATCCACCAAAGATCACTTTAGGTCCATTTTGACAGATGAATACTCCTTCAGCAGCCCCTTTGTTCCAGTCATGTGCCTGGAACAACCACTATCCAAGTACCATATAGGGGCATGGTTACTTGGATTTACCTGCAATACAGAATTACTTACCCTTAGAACCCAAGTAAGTCTTGGGTCCTTGGTTCAGGTTAGCATTAATAAAGTTATCATAGCCTCTTCTAACATGTAGACTCTTATTCTTTATAACACTTGTGTTATACCAGCAGTCTAATGCAAAATGGCCTCTCTTGCCACAGCACCAACATTCAAACTTATTGTATCTAGATCTAGATACATCCTTGTCAGAAGAATTTCTGTTCATTGCTGGTGCTGTTGCAAATTCACCTACTGATTTCTTAAAACCATTGGGTTTATGACCATAGGTAGACCTGCTTGCATTTACACCCTTGTTCTTCAGAACATTAGTCTTAATATGACCTTGAATGTCTTCATGATCATATATGTTAGAAGGCACTTTCACCTTACTAAACTTTATGGGGACTGAAAGGTTTAGTGGCTGAATAGGGGCTTTGCCTTTCCTCTTGAATCTGCCAGCCCTGGAGTTACCTTTAAATCCTAATCCAGCCTTACCCTTCTGAGTGACAAATTCATCTATCAAGGGTAAGACAGATTTTGGCTTAGAGTAACTAGCCACTAAATCCCTTTCAATTCTAAGTCTGGCCTCCAGACTCTTAACTTGATCATTAGTATAATTAATTGTGCCCATCTGAATAATAGTTATATTCTTCAGCTTGGCAATTTCATTTAATTTTTGATCAAGGACTTTTTCTAATTCAGTTGTTGCAACCCTTAGTTCAGCAATTTCCTGAGCCTGAGTTTTAACCAGGTTCTTGCTTTTCTTAAGGGCCTGCAACAAGTCCCCATACTTGTCTATCAATTGATAGACATCTCCTTCAGATCCAGATGCATCTTCATCACTTGATGCAGATGTAGCTGATTCTTCACTTGTACTACAACAGATGTACTGGAAGGACAGTTTACCTCATTAGGACCAGACTGATTCTGGCATATGTCCTCTTCTGATCTTGTCATCAACCCCATGCATTGATATTCATTGATGGAGTCTAGCAACTGCATAAACTCCTCTTCCTCAGATGCAGCATATAGTCCAATATATGCTTCAGCTTCAGATCCTGATTCTGAAGTTGACTGGTCTGACAGACTTTTATCTTTCTTTGCTACAAAGGATTTCTCCTTCTTGCCTTTCTGATAAGTCTTCTTCTTTTCTGAAGATTCCTTCCTCTTGTCAGGACAATCAGCCACTACATGTCCAGGCCTATTGCAACAATAGCAGACAATCTTTGAAGTAGTGGCTTTGCTGGGCTTTGATCTGCTTTTCTCTTTCCTTGATGACCTTCTCTTCTGATAATAGTCATCAACTTGCTGTGATGTGGAAGGCCTAGACTTCCATTGCTTCTTTTTCAAGAACCTTTGGAATTGCCTTGTGAATGCAGCAAAGTCTGCATCTGAATCACAGCTTTCTGAACCCTTATCTGAATTTTCAAAACTATCTTCTTCAACTTCTTTAGGAGGAGATGGTGATTTCCTCCTATTCTTTCTAGTGGCTTCAGCATTAAATGCCACAGTCTTTTCTCTGTGATCTCCTCTTGAGTTTCTTTCCTCCTCCTTCCTCACCATAAGTTGCATTTCATAGGATAGCAACTTTCCAAACAGGGTTGGAGGAGATATCTCTGCCAATTTAGCCACTTCTCTTATGGCACAGATCTTTGTATCCCAATCCTTTGATAAGGATCTTAAGAATTTGTCATTCAGTTCATAGGTGCTGAAGACTCTTCCATAGGATATTAGCTCATTCACAATTCTATAGAATTTCTTATAGCACTCAGTTATGCTATCAGATTTTCCTTGTCTAAAGCTTTCATACTCCTGATTTAGCATAGACTTCCTGTCCAGCCTTACTTCTTCAGAACCCTCCATGTAGACAATCAATGTGTCCCACATCTCCTTGGAGGTCTTGCAGTGAATCAGATTCTGAAATGTTGAATCATCTATGGCACTAACAATGATGTTCTGTGCCCTTTTGTCCATGGTTGCCAAGATGATTTCATCCTTGGTCATTTCTGAATAAGTCTTTGGTATTTGGATATTTGCATCAAGAACAGATATCTTCATTGGAATGAAGGGCCCTTCCTGTACTGTGATGTAAATCCTTGGGTCAGATGCTTCCATAAACAATCTGACTCTTTCTTTCCAGATCCCAAAGATTTCCTTCTTGCACATGGGTAATTTCATAGACCCTAGCTCCTTATGATTCTCTCCAGAACCCATCTTCTTGAATCTTGAATCTGCCTTTCAGATCTACCTCAGACTGTTAAGTCCTTTTTGAGGAACCTCCCTCTGATACCACTTGATAGTTTTACTTTCAAGACAACCTAACCACCTAGAGGGGGGGGGGGGGGGGGGTTGTAACGCCCCGTTTTTTGTTCAGCGATTATTTTTATTCTCGGTTGGCGTTACGATGACGCGTTTCCATGGCTTGTGCCATGTGTGGAGTATGGTTTAGCTCCTTAGAACTGAGTGCCCTGTTTGGTAGCCTGTTGGCAAGATCTCCCTAGCAAACCGAGTCGTTTTGGTGACCGGTGAGGCCTCTCGGGGGGATGTTTGTATTTGGCTTCGTTTGGGTGTAACTCGAGTTCTGTTCGTCGAAAGTTAATTTCGACTTCGCCGTTGTGTTCGTAGCGTGGATATTTAGCTACGGTGCGAATTTCGTCGAATTCCGAGGTGAATCGGTTTTCGAGTCGATTTGGTGCTTTATGTAATTTTGTAATTAATAATATAATTATATAATTATATATATATATATATAGTATTAGAATGAGAAAGCCATCATCTTCTTCACGATAGAAAACCGCCGGTCCTGTACGAGGAAACGGAGTAACCGCCTACCTTCCCTTCGGACGCCGATTCCCGGAGCGTTTGTGGACGGAATTCGATTCCGAGAGTGGATACGGATTGCTCTCGTCGAGACCTTCATTCCTGCGATAAGAAATTCGATTTTCGTGGAGTTTTGGAAGGATTGGAATTTTCGGTTTTGGAAGTTTTCCGCCATTAATGGCCAAATCTTTGTTCTAGGTGTTGCGACCATTTTGATCCGTGCGAAGAGGAGGAAAGCAGTCCAAAGCTTCGCTGAGATTTGAGGCAAGTGGTATTCTTGCCCTTGCCAAGTGTTTTCTTTGAATTTATTTGCTGAAATTGAAATCCCGGTTAGCCCAGGTTAGAGGCCTTGTTGTTCTCATTTTCTTGCTAACTGTAGGGCTTAGTTCTTCCAACTGAAACCCCCCTATGTTGTGATGTTTGGAATCCAAATTGTCGGCGTGGAGCCGTTGTTTTCCTTTATTTTTGAATGTTGCTCTGGTTCGGGTATAGCCGAGAGGGAATGTTAGGAGGGGGGGGGTGTGGTTGCCAATTTCCTTCGTTAAGATATTATTCGAATGGTTAGGCATAGTTTGAATGGTAGTAGCGTGTGGCGTTGAGAGTTGTCTACTGCTACTGCAGTGGCGTGAGTCGTGTGCGCGTTCCGGTGTCGTTCGGGAAATTCCAAACGGTGCAGGTTGACCGCGCACGGTCATCAACCTTTAGGGCGCACGACCACTGGTCGTGTGCCTCTGTTCGTGCGCGTATAAACTTCAGATTCCAAAGTTCTGTCTCGGGCAATCGCACGAGCGCTGACATCAGTGCGCACGACCACTGATCGTGCGACACTGATCGTGCGCAGTTGCTAGGTTTTCTGTCAGGTTTTCCAGGTTCGTTTCGCACGATCATCAGCCGATGAGTGCGTACGACCACTGATCGTGCGACACTGATCGTGCGCTTTGTACATTTTCTTTTGATAGGCGAATTTAGATGGTTTCGAGTGCGGGAGTTTAGATACTCAAGTGGCAAGCAACTACTCGAGTTCTGGATCTTCTGCCTTGGTCGTTCGACTGTCGTCGAGCTCCGCATTCTTTAGTGGGCTTGTGGGTAGTGGTATAATTTTGGCGGTGAGTGAGGCTAGCTCACTCAACGCCAAAGTTTAGGTAGGCGCTGAGTGCGTTTCACTCAACGCCTAGTCCTGTTGGTTTATTTCAACACTCTTCCTTTACCTTGTATTTCGTTTCCGAGTGGATTTTCCAGTTGTATTTCTGGGTTTTCCTTGTCGGCCGTTTTCTTTATTTTTCCTAAAGGCCGAATCGTGGGTCGTGAATAGTAGTGGTGGTTGTAGCTCTTTATGGGGGTGGAGTTGTGTGATATAGCCAAGGCCACCCATGGATTTCTTGCTCCAGGTAAGGGCTGGGCATGTCGGGTGGAAGGTCCCTTGTGTTTTCACGTGTTGACCCTCGAGCTTTTGACTTGGACATGGTGGATTGGGGGACTGCGTTTGCCTTCGATCCGGTTCCTCGTTGTTGTTTTTGCTACTATCACTTCCCGCAGATTAGGGTGTTAGAAGTTTCTTCTTTGGTAGTTTGTAGCATTCTGGCTCTTCGTAGCCTAGTAGGCCCTGCAGGATGTGGTTCCTGGGCTGGATCGTTGCTGTTTCTTTGCACGTTGTGCATTTCTTGTGGTCCTGTTTGGACAGTTGTGACTCTTTCTACTGCATGTTTTTTGTTATTTTGTCTTTTGGTTGACTCTTTCATGCAGTTTTACCTTGATTTTTGCTTGCTGAGGTATTCTGTTTTCTTTTGGAATACCCCAGGTTCTGAGCTGTAGCCAGTCTGGTGGCTAGTTGGAGGTGGTGTTGTTGGTGGACTTCCGGACCTTTGGAGTTCTGTTTACCTTGTTTGTGAGGTTGTTTTCAGTACTTTCTTACAGACATATATGTGTGCTGGTGGGTTCGTGTCAGGTTGTTGGCGCCAACTAGTAGTTTTTACCTTGTACTAGATATATACTCTTGCTGCTACCATTTATTTTCTGGAGATAGTCTACTTGCTTTGAGAAGGTTTTATGCTAGGTTGCTAGTTATTTTTAAACTATAATTACTATTATAAATGAAGCTCATGATCAGCATGTTTTGTAAACTTAATCACTACTTTCCAAATCACGTACGAAAACCGTTTTCTTATATATACTATATAAACTAAGTGTAGTGTCTTGCATAGTATGAGTGGTTCTCTTGGGACCCTTATGCGCTCTTTATGGTGTAAAACCTAATCAAAGTATTTTTCCGCAGCGTTTAAATATAGTTTTCTTTTGTGGACTAGATGATCCACTGAGCCGAGGGATACAGACTCTAAACATAACTGATTTTTCTATTCATTAAGCACATGATTTCCTTGCATAAAGATTGTAGTTGGATTTGCCTGAGCGTCAGCAGTTATCCCCTGCTTGACGTGGCATCATGACGCGTGTTTTCTCTTACTCTGATAATTCTTAATTCGGAGAAAATGCGGGTTGTGACAGGGGTGAATAGGTTCTACTTTTTTTTATAAAAAACTTCTAGGCAGAATTCAATTCAATGGCTAACACAATAATCACAACAATCACAGAAAATAAAACATCACAGATTGCACAATGATTTATAGTGGTTCCCCAAGGTCTGGGTACATCCACTTTCCCCCCTTCACCTATCTAGCAGTATGCTAGATTCGGCCAAACTTCCACTAATCTCAGATCAACAGATCCTACAACTCAGAACCCAACTGGTTCCTACAACTCAGGCACAACAGCCCTACCTCAGCCTTGCCCCAAGGCCTACAACTCAGAGAAGTTCCTTCTCCTACACTCAGGCAAACTGCCCTACCACTCAGAGTTCAACACTCCTACACTCAGCCTTTATAACACAGGCTTACAACTCAGATCTGTGTAAACAGATCCTACAGAAATATGGAAAATATTATTTAACTGTCTTGCCTGAATTGAGAGAGAAAAGGCCAAGACAATTCTTGATCAGCTGATGCAATCAACTGTATCTGAGCCTTCTTCAAAGCTTCTTGAATATGAACTTAGCTGAGTTGATTTCCAAACAGCTTCTTGAGAATCCACTGGTGGTTTCTTTCTTCTTCTTCAAATTCTGGCTTGATCTCTCTCTATCCAGCACTTTGAATGATTCTTCTGAATTCTGATTAGAACTCTTCTTTGATCTATCCTTAGATAGTCTTCTTTGATCTTCCGGAGAAGATCTTCTTAAGTGCCTAGCACTTTCTTGAAATGAATTGGATTGTAATCCTTCTCAACTTATTGATTCTTATCAATGTTTTTTTTAAAGTTCTTTTCTCCTTCTGAATTGTCTATTTATAGACTTTCTTCATGGTAACCGGCTGATCCGGTTTCTAACCGTTTTCTGACAAGTCTGACAGCTTTAGTTAACCGGTGGCAACCCACAGCTGTCAAGTCTCCAAACAAGTCCTGTGCCTTTGTCTTGAACCATAAGTTGTCGAGACAGTCTGTCAGAAAGTGTCGAGACCATCTGTCTATTTGTGTCGACACAATTCACTTTGGTGTCGACACAGTCTTCAGTGATGTCGACTAAGTTGCCTTTGAGTCGACACAGCTTCTTCTGAAAATAACTTGGTCTTGACTCTTCAGTGTGTCGACACAAGTCCTGTGTGTCGACACAGTTGTTGTAGAATCATAACTTAGTAAGTGTCGACTTAGCCTTCAGGTGTCGACACAGTCTTCTTTTAACTTTGCTATAATGTGTCGACTCAATCACAATGTGTCGACACATTCTGCTGGTGTCGACAAACTTGAGGTCGACTATACTCTTCTGTGTCGACACATTTTCCCAATGTTGAGGTCGACGCTTTTCTTCTGTGTCGACACAAATTCCCAGTGTTGTGTCGACTTACTTCTTCTGTGTCGACACTCTTTCCCAGTGTAGTTGTAGACTAACTGCTATGTGTCGACACTGCTTCCCAGTGTTGTGTCGACTGTTTTCTTCTGTGTCGACACTTTTTCCCAGTGTAGTTGTAGACTAACTGCTATGTGTCGATACTGCTTCCCAGTGTTGTGTCGACTATTTTCTTCTATGTGTCGACACTGCTTCCTCTGTGTCGACACTTGGACTTAGAATTTTTTTTTGCATATTTTATCAATTCTTCACCTGCACATGTCAACTCAAAAACAACATCAAATACACCTTGATGTATATCATTGAGCTATGTTGGGCTTCTTCAAATCAGGTACATATTTTCCAATGTACCCAACAGGGCCCGGTAATCAATATACAGCTGAAGAGTCCCGTCCTTCTTCTTTACGAATAGCACCGGAGCTCCCCATGGTGAAGATCTAGGCCAGACAAACCCGGCTTACACTAACTCTTGAAGCTGGCTTCGAAACTCCACCAACTCCTTCGGGGCCATTCGATAAGGAGCTATGGATACCGGCTTAGCCCCCGGTACGAGCTGAATCTGGAAGTCCTTCTCTCGGTGTGGGGGTAGCCCTGGTAGCTTCTCCGGAAATATGTCGGCAAAGTCTCGCACTACTGGAATATCTGAAATGGAATACTTGGCCACGACCGCCTCAAAAAGAACCTGATAAACTTCTTCCCCCTGCAACTGGGCCTTGACAGCCTGCACAGATGATAATAATATGTGGGGGGTTGGTATAATACCTTCGATAACAATAAAGGAGTCCCCGTGCCTCACGGTGATCCTCTTCGCCAAGCAGTCAATCCGGGCATGGTTCCAATGCAATAATGTCATGCCTAGGATCAGATCATAGTCTGGCATCCTCAGGATCACCGCTGGTTCCTCAAATGCCTTCCCGCCGATCTCCACCTCCATATTGCAATGAGCAGAGGTCATTAGCTCTGATCCATCAGGTAGACGCACCCTCATCACCTTTCGGGTGAACTGCTCCGTGCCTGCCAGTCCTTTCACGAAATCTTCTTACACAAACGAGTGCGAAGCACCAGTGTCGAACTGAGTATGAGCGGGCTTACCGCTGATGAAAACTATGCCTGAAGTGATTAAGTGTCTCAGTATTTTAGTTATAGTTTTTTCTTCTCTTAATTTCTAACTAGTCTATGCTTATGAAAACTAGTTCCTAGGAAGGAAAGAATTAAATGTACTGGCATACCTGCAATAACCTTCTCCGAGTTCCTGGGCTATGCCAGGTTTAGAGCATACACCTGCTCCCTCTCTAGCCTGTGGCCTCTGCCCTGATATCTTCATCCTCGGTCGTGTCCTCGGCCACCAAACTGTCGGGGAGGTTGGGTACCCTGAATTGCTGGTGGGGGTGCTCGCCTCATAGGACAATTCCTCTTGATATGCCCCGGCTGATTGCACTAGAAGCACACCAGTGCCTGCTCTGCTGTCCTCGACATCTCCAGCATCTGTAAGGGTTGGGGGGGGGCCAAGACCCCCTGATTCCTCTGCTCCTTTCCAATCTCCTTACGGGGTTGATCCCCGTTCCTTCTTTCCCCAATGACCTGGCCTCGAGGACGGTCTCTACGACCTCCAATAACTGCATCGTCAGCTGGTCTCTTCCAGCTCTTGACCGTAAGCTAATCCGCTTCTCTTTTCTTAGCAATTTCTAGAATCCTGGCCAAGCTTCCCTCGGAGACAAAGAGGAGGGCTTGTCTCATGTCATCTTGCTGCCCCTTATAGAACCTCCTGGCATAGCCAGCGTCGTCAAACTGGTAAGAGTCCGCATAGTAGGCTAGATGAGTAAACTCTTTGTAATACTCCATCGCCGTCCTGTTCCCCTACCTCAACCGCAAGAAACTATCCTCCAAATCATCCCTTGCCGACTGAGGTACGAAATGTCCCAAGAGTGCTTCTCTTAACTCTTCCCAAGTGATATCTACGCAATCCATATCCATAAAGGTGGTGTCGAGCTGTGACTTCTGCCACCTCTTTCCATGTGACTCCAGGCAGGAGACTACCAAAGCAACTGCCTCCTCCGTTGGGCATCGAATCTCCGCAAGCATCTCATAGATGGTGTCTATCTATTCCTCCGTGCAAACTGCCGACTGCCCCAGGTAGGATGGAGGGGAAAGTTCTCGGAAGACACTCATCCAGTTGGCCCCGGGGTTTGGCTGTGGAGTCGGGGCTTGCTGAGCTCTGAAGGCCTCCAAAATGGCTGTTAGTGTTTGCCCCATCTCCGTCTGCTGAAACGGAGCTGGAGCTGGCGGAGGTGGAACCATATTCGGAGCCTGAGGTGTCCCCTACTGTGGAGTAGGGTTTGTCGCAGGCTACAAGGAAAAATTCCATTTGTTAGATAGCGTACAAATGGAGTAGAAGAAAGGGATAAGATTGGACTTCTACATGTGATTTCCCTTATGGGCACACCGCTGCTTCCTGTTGGGGCTGCGGTCCGGAATCGCCCCCGCACTGCGGTGCTATGCGGTAATGGCTTAACTGGCTGCCCCGTGGATCCGCCCGAGGACCTTTGATATAAAGATTAGTGGCGCCGTCCTCCATCAGTCCTGGCTTTTGGTGCGAGTGGTTGCGCTAAGTCCTCTCAATTGGTATCAGAGGGGGTCGCGGGTTCGAAACCCCGGGGTCGTTTTCGGGGGGGGGGGGGGGGGGTATTGTTAGGGCTGCGGTCCGGAATCGCCCCCGCGCTGCGGTGCTATGCGGTAATGGCTTAACTGGCTGCCCCGTGGATCCGCCCGAGGACCTTTGATATAAAGATTAGTGGCGCCGTCCTCCATCAGTCCAGGCTTTTGGTGCGAGTGGTTGCGCTAAGTCCTCTCAATTGGTCGAACCTCCCTCTGATACCAATTGGTCGAACCTCCCTCTGATACCAATTGAAAGAGAAGGGATAGATACTACTCTAGAGGGGGGGTGAATAGAGTAATCAAAAATTGCACTTAGCAAAGTTGACTTTCTACTCAACTCCCTTGGAGTTAAATGCAGAATGAAAGTTATAGATATTTTAAGATTAAACCTTAGAGCCTAACACAAGTGTTGTGTACAAACTAAAGCTAACTGTAATTACAAGGAGATCGTCGACCTATCAGACAGATAGTCGAACGATCCAGATAGTCGAACTATCAAAGAAGATAGTCGAACTACCTCGGCAGATAGTCGACCTATCAGAACAGATAGTCGAGATATCAGATAGTCGATCTATCCGGACATATAGTCGAACTACCAAACAAACACAGATAGTCGACCTATCAAGCAGATAGTCGACCTATCCCAGAAAACAGATTGTCGACCTATCAACAGATAGTCGATCTATCAAACAAAACAGATAGTCGATCTATCAACAGATAGTCGAGCTATCAGATAGTTGAACTATCCAAGCAGATAGTCGAACTATCAAAGCAACACAGATAGTCGACCTATCAACAGATAGTCGAACTATCAAAGCGACACAGATAGTCGACCTATCAACAGATAGTCGAGCTATCAGATAGTTGAACTATCAGGACAGATAGTCGAACTATCAAAAACGACAGATAGTCGACCTATCAACAAATAGTCGAACTACCAAGATAAACAGATAGTCGACCTATCAACAGATAGTCGAACTGCGCAGACAGAACGTCGACCAACTGATAGACGATCGTCGATCAGCCGATAGACGATAGTCGAGCGACGTTCGACTATAGTCGAACGAAAAACTACTAAACCAAATATTCATCTGGAAAAGCAATTCTACACAACTAGGGAATCTAACCTATCAACTAACCTTTGACCATAGATAAATCATGGGTCAAGAGACGGAAAGAGAGGACTGAACTCAAATCAAAACCTAGGGTACCAACAATCTCCCCCTATTTGAGTTAAGTCTCTCAACAAATAAAACAAACAACACTAATTACAGAAAGTAAATAAAATGCATAAAGGGAAATAACAAAGCAGATATCATTAATCAATCAGATAAAAATAACTGTCAATCAATGACTAAATTAAGGTGCTTTAGAGTTAGATTCAGGATTAGAAGAACTAGAAACAAAAGTAATTTTCCTTGTAGGATCTAGAGCTTCTTTCTTTGATTGCTTCAAATCTTATTCTCCAATAATTTTCAATTCAGTTGTTCTTGGGACCACTGCCTCTGGATGCTTTTCCATATATTTTGAAGGATCAAACATCTCAGGTCTGACCTGGAACTTTTCGAGCTCATTCTTTCTGAATTTAGACATAGTAGTCAATCCGGCAGTGTCCTTTCCTTCTTCTCTAGCTTTCCTGATCTGCGCTTGTTGGGTACATTGGAAAATGTGTACCTGATTTGAAGAAGCCCAACCTAGCTCAATGATATACATCATGTTGTATTTGATGTAGTTTTGAGTTGACATGTGCAGGTAAAGAAATGTTAAAGTTTACAGGAAAATTCTAAGTCCAAGTGTCGACACAAAGGAAAATGTGTCGACACATAGAAGAAAGTTGTCGACACAACACTGGGAAAATGTGTCGACACAGAAGAAGTAAGTCGACACTACTCTGGGAAAAAGTGTCGACACATAACATAGTCAATCTCAACACTGGGAAAATGTGTCGACACAGAAGAAGTAAGTCGACACTACTCTGGGAAAAAGTGTCGACACAGAAGGAAAGCGTCGACCTCAACATTGAAAAAAAAATGTCGACACAGAAGAACATAGTCGACCTCAAGGAATATAGTCGACCACAAGTTTGTCTACAACAGCAGAATGTGTCGACATATTGTGATTGAGTCGACACATTGAAGCAGAGTTAAAAGAAGACTGTGTCGACACCTGAAGGCTAAGTCGACACTTACTGAAGTTAAGATTCTACAACAACTGTGTCGACACACAGGACTTGTGTCGACACACTGAAGAGTCAAGATCAAATTGTTTGCAGAAGAAGCTGTGTCGACTCAAAGGCAACTTAGTCGACATCACTGAAGGCAGTGTCGACACCAAAGTCAATTGTGTCGACACAAATAGACAGATGGTCTCGACACTTTCTGACAGACTGTCTCGACACACTGTGGTTCAAGACTAAGGCACAGGACTTGTTGAAGACTTGACAGCTGTGGGTTGCCACCGGTTAACTGAAGCTGTCAGACTTGTCAGAGAACTGTTAGAAACTGGATCAGCCGGTTACCATGAAGGAAGTCTATAAATAGACATATTCAGAAGAAGGAAATAACCTTCTCAACATTGAAGAAATTCTTAACTCCAGAACTTTTGAAGAAGGATTCCGATCCAAATCATTTCAAGAAAGTGCAAGGCACTTAAGAAGATCTTCTCAAGAAGATCTAAGAAGACTATCTAAGGATAGATCTAAGAAGAGTTCTAACCAGAATTCTGAAGAATCATTCAAGTGCTGATAGAGAGAGATCAAGTCAGAATTTGAAGAAGAAGAAAGAATCCACCAGTGGATTATCAAGAAGCTGTTTGGAATCAACTCAGCTAAGTACATTTTCAAGAAGCTTTGAAGAAGGCTAAGAAACAGTTGATTGCATCAGCTGATTAAGAATTGTCATTGCCTTTTCTCTCTCAATTTGGCAAGACAAATTTAAAAACAATCTTTTCTATATTTCTGTAGGATCTGTTTATACAGATCTGAGTTGTAAGCCTATGTTATAAAGGCTGAGTGTAGGAGTGTTGAACTCTGAGTGGTAGGGCTGATTGCCTGAGTGTAGGAGAAGGATATTCTCTGAGTTGTAGGCCTTGGGGCAAGGTTGAGGTAGGGCAGTTGTGCCTGAGTTGTAGGAACCAGTTGGGTTCTGAGTTGTAAGATCTATTGATCTGAGATAAGTGGAAGTTTGGCCGAATCTAGCATACAGCTAGATAGGTGAAGGGGGAAAGTGGATGTACCCAGACCTTGGGGAACCACTATAAAACATAGTGCAATCTGTGATGTGTTGTTTTCTGTGATTGCTGTGTTTTTTGTATTAGTTAATAAATTGAATTCTGTCTAGAAGTTTTAGAAAAAGAAGCAGGACCTATTCACCCCCCCCCTCTAGGTGTTTAGGCTGCCTTGAAAGTTAAACTATCAAGTGGTATCAGAGGGAGGTTCCTCAAAAAGGACTTAACAGTCTGAGGTAGATCTGATAGGCAGAATCAAGAATCAAGAAGATGGGTTCTGGAGAGAATCATAAGGAGCTAGGGTCAATGAAATTACCCATATGCAAGAAGGAAATCTTTGGGATCTGGAAAGAAAGAGTCAGATTGTTTATGGAAGCATCTGACCCAAGGATTTACATCACAGTACAGGAAGGCCCCTTCATACCAATGAAGATATCTGTTCTTGATGCAAATATCCAAACACCAAAGACTTATTCTGAAATGACCAAGGATGAAATCATCTTGGCTACCATGGACAAAAGGGCACAGAACATAATTGTCAGTGCCATAGATGATTCAACATTTCAGAATCTGATTCACTGCAAGACCTCCAAGGAGATGTGGGACACATTGATTGTCTACATGGAGGGATCAGAAGAAGTAAGGCTGGACAGAAAATCTATGCTAAATCAGGAGTATGAAAGTTTTAGACAAGGAAAATCTGATAGCATAACTGAGTGCTATAAGAAATTCTATAGAATTGTGAATGAGCTAATTTCCTATGGAAGAGTCTTCAGTACCTATGAACTGAATGACAAATTCTTAAGATCCTTATCAAAGGATTGGGATACAAAGATCTGTGCCATAAGAGAAGTGGCAAAATTGGCAGAGATATCTCCTCCAACTCTGTTTGGAAAGTTGCTATCCTATGAAATGCAACTTATGGTAAGGAAGGAGGAGGAAAGAAACTCAAGAGGAGAGCATAGAGAAAAGACTGTGGCATTTAATGCTGAAGCCACCAGAAAGAATAGGAGGAAATCACCATCTCCTCCTAAGGAAGTTGAAGAAGGTAGTTCTGAAAATTCAGATAGGGGTTCAGTCAGCAGTGATTCAGATGCAGACTTTGCTGCATTCACTAGGCAATTTCAAAGGTTCTTGAAAAAGAAGCAATGGAAGTCTAGGCCTTCATCATCACAGCAAGTAGATGACTATTATCAGAAAAGAAGGTCATCTAGGAAAGAGAAAAGCAGGTCAAAGCCCAGCAAAGCCACTACTTCAAAGATTGTCTGCTATTGTTGCAATAGGCCTGGACATGTAGTGGCTGATTGTCCTGACAAAAGGAAGGAATCTTCAGAAAAGAAGAAGACTTATCAGAAAGGCAAGAAGGAGAAATCCTTTGTAGCAAAGAAAGATAAAAGTCTGTCAGACCAGTCAACTTCAGAATCAGGATCTGAAGCTGAAGCATATATTGGATTATATGCTGCATCTGAGGAAGAGGAGTTTATGCAGTTGCTAGACTCCATCAATGAACATCAATGCATGGGTTTGATGACTAGATCAGAAGAGGACCTATGCCAGAATCAGTCTGGTCCTAATGAGGTAAACAGTCCTTCCAGTACATTTGTTTGTAGTACAAGTGAAGAATCAGCTACATCTGCATCAAGTGATGAAGATGCATCTGGATCTGAAGGAGATGTCTATCAATTGATAGACAAGTATGGGGACTTGTTGCAGGCCCTTAAGAAAAGCAAGAACCTGGTTAAATCACAGGCTCAGGAAATTGCTGATCTAAGGGTTACAACAGCTGAGTTAGAAAAAGTCCTTGATCAAAAGTTAGCTGAAATTGCCAAGCTGAAAAATATAACTATTATTCAGATGGGCACAATTAATTATACTAATGATCAAGTAAAGAGTCTGGAGGACAGACTTAGAATTGAAAGGGATTTAGTGGCTAGTTACTCTAAGCCAAAATCTGTCTTACCCTTGATAGATGAATTTGTCACTCAGAAGGGTAAGGCTGGATTAGGATTTAAGGGTAACTCCAGGGCTAGCAGATTCAAGAAGAAAGGCAAAGCCCCTATTCAGCCACTAAACCTTTCAGTCCCCATAAGGTTTGGTAAGAAGAAAGTGCCTTCTAACATATATGATCATGAAGACATTCAGGATCATATCAAGACAAATGTTCTGAAGAACAAGGGTGTTAAGGCAAGCAGGCCTACCTATGGTCATAAGCCCTATGGTTTTAAGAAACCAGCAGGAGAAGTTGCAACAGCACCAGCAGTGAACAGAAATGCTTCTGACAAGGATGTATCTAGATCTAGATACAATAAGTTTGAATGTTGGTGCTGTGGCAAGAGGGGTCATTTTGCATTGGACTGCTGGTATAACACAAGTGTTATAAAGAATAAGAGTCTACCTGTTAGAAGAGGTTATGATAACTTTATTAAGGCTAACCTGAACCAAGGACCCAAGACTTACTTGGGTTCTAAGGGTAAGTAATTCTGTATTGCAGGTGAATCCAAGTTACCATGCCCCTATATGGTACTTGGATAGTGGTTGTTCCAGGCACATGACTGGAACAAAGGGGCTGCTGAAGGAGTATTCATCTGTCAAAGATGGACATAAAGTGATCTTTGGTGGATCTGAAAAAGGAGTCATCAAAGGATTTGGTAACATCTCTTCAAACCTAATTACTATCACCCAAGTGGCCTATGTAAAAGGTTTGAAACATAATCTAATAAGCATAAGCCAGCTGAGTGATCTAGGATATGACATTTCATTTGGTAAGGATGGATGTCATATCAAAAGGTCAAGTGATCAAGAGATCATATTGACTGGGTATAGGAAGAGAAATGTGTATTGCCTTGATTTTGAATGTGAGAATAAGGCATCACCCATTTGTCTTGTAGCTGATGACAATGCTTCTCATTGTGTTAAGTGGCACAAGAGATTGGCTCATCTAAACTACAAGACAATTGGCCAACTCTTTAGTAAAGAACTAGTGAGGAATGGGCCTCAAGTTAAGTGTATAAAGGAAGGGGTATGCTCAGCTTGTCAAAAGGGCAAGCAGACAAAAACCTCATTTCAAAGCCTTGAAAACAAGGATTCTGTGAGGTGCTTATACCTCTTGCATATGGATCTTTTTGGTCCTATGCCAGTTCACAGTCTAGGAAGGAAGGTCTACACACTAGTGGTTGTAGATGACTATTCTAGATTTACATGGGTGTTCTTTCTGAGACAAAAATCTGAAACCCCAAGTGTATTATTTAAGTTTGTAAAGCAAATTCAGAATGAACTGAACAGTACAGTGGTCAAAATCAGAAGTGACCATGGTACTGAGTTTCAATCTGAAAGCATGACAAACTTGTGTATAGACTTTGGGATTTTCCAAGAGTTCTCCTCACCTAGAACACCTCAGCAAAATGGAATTGCTGAAAGAAAGAATAGATCATTAATTGAAGCTGGTAGAACTCTATTGAGTGACACCTCTCTCCCAGAATATTTTTGGGCTGAGGCAGTTAACACTGCTTGTCATGTCATCAATAGGGCTTCTATCACCAAAAGCCACAGAAAGACTCCCTATGAGATTGTGAAAGGCAGAAAACCAAATCTATCCTATTTTAGGATCTTTGGCTGCAAGTGCTATATACTTAACAATGGTAAGTCTTATTTGACTAAGTTTGCTGCCAAATCCCAGGATGGGATATTTGTTGGGTACAGCACAAATAGTAAGGCCTATAGAGTCTTCAACTTAACTACTCAAGTTGTTGAAGAATCTGTGCATATTGTATTTGATGAAACAAGATTAATCAATTGTGAATTGTCTTGTAGATCAAATGACTCAACAGGTATAAGCAAGAAGATGGACAAGCTCTCCATTGCTGAACCTTCAAAGGAAGAGGGAGCATTGGAAAATGAAGGCTGCTGTCCAGGGGGAGTACAAGAGATAATGGAAGCTGATGAAAACCAAGAGGAACAGCAGAATGAAGAAGCTGGAGATGCTCAACCTGAAGGGAATCTACCTCCAGCTATAAGATATCTAAGAGATCATCCTACTGATCAGATAATTGGTGATCCAAGACAAGGAGTGCAAACTAGAAGCAGAAATCAAAGCACAGTTTTGCATTCTAGTTTCTTGTCTCAAATGGAACCTAAGAAGTTTGAAGAAGCTATCCAAGACCAGCACTGGATTGATGCTATGCAAGAGGAGCTGAATCAGTTCAGAAGGTGCAAGGTCTGGGAGCTTGTTCCTAAACCAAGAGGCCACAACATAATTGGGACTAAGTGGATCTATAGGAACAAGCTAGATGAAAGTGGAATAATAATAAAGAATAAAGCAAGATTGGTTGCAAAAGGATACAGGCAGGAAGAAGGGATTGACTTTGATCAAACCTTTGCTCCAGTAGCAAGGCTGGAGGCAATCAGAATGTTCCTTGCCTTTGCAGCCTACCAAGACTTCAAAGTATACCAGATGGATGTAAAGTCAGCATTTCTGAATGGTGATCTTAAAGAAGAAGTATATGTAGAACAGCCATCAGGTTTTGTAGATCCTCTTAAACCTGATTCTGTGTACAAGCTTAGGAAAGCTTTGTATGGGTTAAAACAAGCTCCAAGGGCTTGGTATGAAACCCTGTCTACCTTCCTCATTGAGAATAAATTCTCAAGAGGAAAGATAGACAAAACTCTATTCCTTAGGGAATCCAAAGGAAAGATCATCTTAGTCCAGATCTATGTTGATGACATAATCTTTGGATCTACTGAAAACAACCTTTGTAAAAAGTTTGCCAAACTTATGCAAGGGAAGTTTGAGATGAGCAGTATGGGAGAACTTAAGTTCTTCTTGGGACTCCAAGTAAGACAGACTGATGATGGATTGTCCATATCCCAGTCTAAGTTCACCAAGGAATTAATTAAAAAATATGGTATGGAGTCATCCTCCTCCATGAGAACTCCTATGGGCACAAGTATGCCAATATGCAAAGATGAGGCAGGTAAACCTGTTGATGAATCATTGTATAGAGGAATAGTTGGGTCACTACTATATCTCACTGCTAGTAGACCTGACATTATGTATGCAACATGTGTCTGTGCTAGGTACCAAGCCTGCCCTAAAGAATCTCATTATACTGCAGTAAAAAGGATTCTGAGATATCTAAAGGGCACTCCTACTCTAGGTCTTTGGTACCCTAAGAATAGAGATTTTCAACTAACAGGCTATTCAGATGCAGATTTTGCAGGATGTAGAGAGGATAGAAAGAGTACTACAGGTACTTGTCAATTCCTGGGAGGAAGACTAATATCTTGGAGTAGTAAAAAACAGACTAGTGTGGCAATTTCCACAGCTGAGTCAGAGTATATTGCTGCAGGAAGCTGCTGTGCACAGCTATTATGGATGCAGCATCAGCTTAAAGATTATGGTATTCAGGTAAGTAGAACACCCCTTTTATGTGATTCTAAGAGTGCTATTTCTATTGCTAATAATCCAGTTTCTCATAGTAGAACTAAGCATATAGAAATAAAATATCATTTTCTTAGAGAACATGTAGAAAAAGGTGACATCTCATTGGAATTTGTAAAAACAGATTATCAAATAGCAGATGTATTTACTAAGCCTTTAGATGAAACCAAATTCAATAAATTCAAAATTGAATTAGGTATGTTAACCATTGATTAATGTATTAAACAAAATCATTAACAATGCTATTGAAATGGGTTATAAGTAAGAAAAAGTAGTAACAACAATAATCAAGTGTTAAAAAGAACACATTGAAGTTACAGAAATTGGCTAAGTAAGAATGTGTCGACACATTCAGTAATAATGTGTCGACTCAGAGAAATTATGTCGACAAGTCAGAAATATTGTGTCGACACAGAGAATATGTGTCGACACTTAAGAATTTTATTGTCGACTTAACCAGGAATGTAATGTCGACTCAACCAGAATCATGGTGTCGACACTTACAAAATATGTGTCGACACTTGTCCTTAGTGTCGACACAGAATTTCTGTCTTTCTACTATGTATCCAAGGTGTCGACATAACCACATATTGGTGTCGACACATAGTAGGCTGAAGAAATGTCGAGTTAATAGAAGCTTGTGTCGACACATTCCGTCTGTGTCGACACATTGAGACTGTCTTTGGCGCCTTTTGAACTTCTTTCAATAGAAGCTATAAATAGGTCAAAAAAACTCTTTGTGTCGACACGCTTTCAAGGTTTTCGAAACTCAAACCCTGTGTCGACAGTCTTTCTTTCTCTCTTCTCTCAAGCTTTCTCGACACAACAATGGCGCCAAGGATTGAAGATAACATCAATGAAGGCTATGAGTTGGTGCGCCAGGCGTTTGCAGATGCGCCGCCCGATGTTCAAGGGGTTATCACCCTTCTCTCCAACTCAGGGTTAGAATTTCTGGTCTCTGAACCGTCCAAGATCTGGAAGAAGGAGGTGCATGAGTTCTTTATCTCAGCATCAGTCCATTCTACTGGACTCAAGATTAAGTCCACTGTTCAAGGGACTAAGATTAAGATTACCCACAGGGGTTTGAGAAAGATATTCCAATTACAAGTAGTTGAGAATGAAGAAGAGGTTCCCAGTTCTAAGACAAGGGAAGCCCTACAATGGTGTGGCCTGGACTCAAGCATGAAGATTGGAGCTGCATTCAATAGAAAGGGTATGAATCAGCAAGGGAAGTTCTTGTCTGAAGTTGTTGGCAAGGTAATTCTCTGCAAGTCAGGTGGACATGATAGGATTTCTGCCTATATGTTCAGCCTTATGACCAGGATTGTCTTTACAATCCCTACTGATTGGTCAGCAGTCCTCTTTGACAAGATTAAAGAAGGGATCAAGAAGCCTAACATGGCTAGGATCATAAGTCTATATCTCAATGGAGCAATCCCTGAAGTGATGCAGCAACTGCCAGGATCTAAAATCAATCATATGAGAAGGATGGACATGAGACTATTCTCCAGGTGGGAAAGGGTGCTGTCTAAGGATGTGCCTGAAGAGAGCAGGCCAGACACCCCTGTGAAATCCCCTTCTCCAGCTCATGAGACTGAGCAACAACAAGAGGACCCACTAAGGATACAGAGTGAAGAACAACCTGCCTCCTCTATAGTTCATCAAGTAGATACATCTGCACAGATGCAGGGGGAGCCAGTTCAATCTCCTGCTCAAAATGTTTCTACCCCTGCTCAGGTACAAGTGGTTCAGGTGTAGGGGGAGCAAATATATTTTACTATAAAAGACTTTCTAAAAGTTTTTTTTTAACAGGTTCAGGGGGAGCATGTGTCTTCTCCTACTCCAGATATGCAGCTGCCTGAGAATGTGCACAAGGATGCACCTAATGACTTATCTTCAGATGCTCCAGTTCAAAAGGAATACACTCTGGATGAGTTGTTTCCAAATGATGACATAGCTACTGATAGAATAGAAGAGGACCAAGATGTTGAGCAGCCTCTTGACATAGAGCTAGAACAAGGAGTGGAGAAAGTTCAAGAGATTGAAAAAGTTCAAGAAATAGAGGAGGAGCAAAGAATTGAGGGGGAGCCAGTACATGTTGAAACTGAGCAACATGGCACTGAAGCAGATAGAGTTCACATTGAGAGTACTTCTGAATCTGAGACTGAAGAAGCCAGGTTGGCTAAGAGAAGAAAACTGGTTGTATTTAAAAGAAGAAGCAAAACTTATAAGCAGGCTTTACAGACAACACCTCCACCTCCACCTCCTGAAGTTGATTATAACAAGTTCTTGGTGGATTTACAGGTGAAATTGGATGACCACAGGGTGGCCATTGAGAAATATGTTGATGAAAGAAACAAAACTCTGCAGTTTGACTTAGCCCAAGATATCAAATCTATCCAATTTCAAGTCAACTTGAATAAAACTGAAATGACAGATTGCTTCCACAAGGGTGGCAATGCTGTAGTTTATCTGGCTAAACAACAGCAGGATATCTCTACAAAGGTGGATGATATTGCTTTGAAGCAAGGTTATGTTCTGGAAAATCAAATAAGAATGAATGACAATTTAACTGAATCTCATAATGAGATTATTCAAGAGGTGAAGAAGATTGTTCCAGGGATGCCTGCAGATAAAGCCAAAGAAATGGCAGAGTTTGATAAGAATTTTCAGGCTGCAATTGCATCTGTTAAGACTGCCATCACAACCTCTCAACAGGAAATATCTGAAAAGCTTCAAAGATTAAGACCATTTTTCAAGGAGGGAGTGAATTATTTGGATGGCCAAATAAGATTTCAGAAAGAAGATCTTAGAGATCATGTATCAAGAGAAGCCATAAAGGGGGAGAGGATGCTAATTCATGCAGGCTCTGAGCATGCCAAATGGGTGACCAATAGCATAAGAGCCACATTGGGATATCCACCATTGTGTGATGATAACATGGTGGCTGAGTCAGGATTACAAACAGGACTACTTGAAGGTGACCAACCTGAGGTTGCCCAAGTCATATACCCCCCTCCAGATTTTGATATATTGGATCAGCAAGTGCAATATATGTATAGTCCTTCAAAGGAAGTTGTAAATGTTATCTTTGAAAAGGTTGATAAGCCTGAGGTAAATTTGCAAGAACAGCAAGATGCTCTACTGTCAAAGAAAAGATTTAGAGAGCAGGCTGAGCTGAAGCCAGATTTTGAGCAGTGGAGTCCTACTTCCAGAAATATAATACTCACTGCATGGAAAGCTGTCAAAGATAAAGTTCATGAAAGGGGCAAGTGGTACAATGAGCAGGAATGGCAGAAGTATGAGGCAAGACAAGAAGCCATTGTACAATTCAGAAGGAAAGCTAAGATGGGAAGACTTCCAACTGATGCTATGGAGCCAAGCAAATACTTCCCAAAGCCTTTTCACTATTTTGAAAGGCAAAGGCTCAAGGAAGAAGCTAAGAAGAAAGCTGATCTTAAGGGAAAAAAGATGGCTGAAGAATCAGAAGCTCCTGTGACAGCTAAAATTAAATCTGGCCAAGGGATTGTTATTAGAGAGCCTGATCAATCCTGATAATGTTTTAGTTCTTTCATAATGTTTTGTAATGATGTAATGTGATCAGTCAAAGAAAAACCATGTAATCAAACATTACCCAGTAATAAACAAAATTTTGTTAAATCTGTGATAGATTGTTTTATCCATGATGTTCTTATTATTTTGTTTATAATTAAGTATCCCTGTGTATTGTCATATATCATCATTTTATACTATTTATAAATGGTGTATATCATTGGCTATAAGGGTTATGACTTCTCCAAATAGGGGGAGATTGTTGGGTACATTGGAAAATGTGTACCTGATTTGAAGAAGCCCAACCTAGCTCAATGATATACATCATGTTGTATTTGATGTAGTTTTGAGTTGACATGTGCAGGTAAAGAAATGTTAAAGTTTACAGGAAAATTCTAAGTCCAAGTGTCGACACAAAGGAAAATGTGTCGACACATAGAAGAAAGTTGTCGACACAACACTGGGAAAATGTGTCGACACAGAAGAAGTAAGTCGACACTACTCTGGGAAAAAGTGTCGACACATAACATAGTCAATCTCAACACTGGGAAAATGTGTCGACACAGAAGAAGTAAGTCGACACTACTCTGGGAAAAAGTGTCGACACAGAAGGAAAGCGTCGACCTCAACATTGAAAAAAAAATGTCGACACAGAAGAACATAGTCGACCTCAAGGAATATAGTCGACCACAAGTTTGTCTACAACAGCAGAATGTGTCGACATATTGTGATTGAGTCGACACATTGAAGCAGAGTTAAAAGAAGACTGTGTCGACACCTGAAGGCTA
Source organism: Platanthera zijinensis (assembly GCA_039513925.1). NCBI lineage: Eukaryota > Viridiplantae > Streptophyta > Magnoliopsida > Asparagales > Orchidaceae > Platanthera > Platanthera zijinensis. Next base: position 79,213,244 of record CM077081.1, read on the forward strand.
AGTCGACACTTACTGAAGTTAAGATTCTACAACAACTGTGTCGACACACAGGACTTGTGTCGACACACTGAAGAGTCAAGATCAAATTGTTTGCAGAAGAAGCTGTGTCGACTCAAAGGCAACTTAGTCGACATCACTGAAGGCAGTGTCGACACCAAAGTCAATTGTGTCGACACAAATAGACAGATGGTCTCGACACTTTCTGACAGACTGTCTCGACACACTGTGGTTCAAGACTAAGGCACAGGACTTGTTGAAGACTTGACAGCTGTGGGTTGCCACCGGTTAACTGAAGCTGTCAGACTTGTCAGAGAACTGTTAGAAACTGGATCAGCCGGTTACCATGAAGGAAGTCTATAAATAGACATATTCAGAAGAAGGAAATAACCTTCTCAACATTGAAGAAATTCTTAACTCCAGAACTTTTGAAGAAGGATTCCGATCCAAATCATTTCAAGAAAGTGCAAGGCACTTAAGAAGATCTTCTCAAGAAGATCTAAGAAGACTATCTAAGGATAGATCTAAGAAGAGTTCTAACCAGAATTCTGAAGAATCATTCAAGTGCTGATAGAGAGAGATCAAGTCAGAATTTGAAGAAGAAGAAAGAATCCACCAGTGGATTATCAAGAAGCTGTTTGGAATCAACTCAGCTAAGTACATTTTCAAGAAGCTTTGAAGAAGGCTAAGAAACAGTTGATTGCATCAGCTGATTAAGAATTGTCATTGCCTTTTCTCTCTCAATTTGGCAAGACAAATTTAAAAACAATCTTTTCTATATTTCTGTAGGATCTGTTTATACAGATCTGAGTTGTAAGCCTATGTTATAAAGGCTGAGTGTAGGAGTGTTGAACTCTGAGTGGTAGGGCTGATTGCCTGAGTGTAGGAGAAGGATATTCTCTGAGTTGTAGGCCTTGGGGCAAGGTTGAGGTAGGGCAGTTGTGCCTGAGTTGTAGGAACCAGTTGGGTTCTGAGTTGTAAGATCTATTGATCTGAGATAAGTGGAAGTTTGGCCGAATCTAGCATACAGCTAGATAGGTGAAGGGGGAAAGTGGATGTACCCAGACCTTGGGGAACCACTATAAAACATAGTGCAATCTGTGATGTGTTGTTTTCTGTGATTGCTGTGTTTTTTGTATTAGTTAATAAATTGAATTCTGTCTAGAAGTTTTAGAAAAAGAAGCAGGACCTATTCACCCCCCCCTCTAGGTGTTTAGGCTGCCTTGAAAGTTAAACTATCAGCGCTGCTCCAACTAGTTCTAGAAAACGAGCCATCCTAAAGTTAGGATCAAGCTCAGGGCTTTCATAAACTATCTCAGAAGGAGTATCATCTGGTTCTTTATCTTGATTAACTAGATAAGACAGGGGAGCAGACTTAGCAAAGTTCTTGCTAGAATTTTTAAACAAAATAAATTACTTACCTTTTGGAACAACCTTCTCAGTATGCACTGGCTTTGGAGATGGAACCTTTTTCTTTGGAGAAGGAGGAGGGGAAAAGGTTGGTCTTTGATAAACTACCTCCTTAACTTGTTCCTTAACTGTATCAGTTCTTTGATAGCTAGATTGGCTTTTACCTTGAAAACTTTGAGAACTTTTCCTTTGAGCAGGCTGGGATGGATTTGATCTTTCAGATTGAGAGGCAGATTTAGAAGATAGATTTCCTGAGGCTCCTGCACCGGGAGGTGGAGGAGGAAGACCTCTAGGATTCCATCTAGGAGCAGGAGGGTCATACCTCTTAGCCTTTTTTCCTTTGCTTTTGTTGATTTTTAGAAAACCACATCCAATGCTGGAATTCTTTAGACTTGGGATCAATCCCTTTTAGAATATAATATGGTGTGTCATTGTCTGGATTTGCAAGAGGAGGAGCCACAGCCTTTCTTTTCTTTTTCGCAATCCTTTTTCACTTAGAATCAGCAGATTCATCAGAATCAATTTCTTCTTCAGAATTTGAAGAGATAGGCATATCATAGGGATCAATAGCCTCTTTTAAAGCTCTTTCTTTTTTCCTTTATAGCAGCTTTTTCCATTTCTTCTTCCATGGCATCCTGTGCCAGGAGAGTATCTAAGTCCAAACCTGGGGAATCATCCCATACGGTAAATTTTTCAATTTGACTTTCAGAATCCATTTCTTGAAGCTCAGGAACTGTCGTGGGGACCAGTTCAATTTGCACTGCTTGCTTAGAAGCCTCAGAAGATAGAACAGCTACTTCTGGTTCAGGTTGAACTTCAGAAGCAGGTTCACTTACTGGCTCTACAACCACTTGAACATCAGGAGCAGATACAGGTTCAGGCTCTTTAGCATCTAAAATCTCTATAGCAGTTTCAGGTTCAGGTTCTTGGACAACACCTACTTCTTCCATTATATCTGTAGGATTAGGAATAAAATCTTGCTAAATGACATCTAGTCATCCCTTCCAGATATTCCCATACTAACATATCAATTAAGTAATCTACAAATTAGGAAAGAGACATACCTTCAGGATATTCTTCAGGGTTTCCTAACTCCCATAAATCATCTAGAAAGGAGGTGATTATTCCTTCTAGGTACTGGGCAACAGGGAGTTGAGGATTCTTCTAAGAAAACTTTTACTACAAACTCTGTCAACATGATTGCATCAGATATTTCCTTTTCAGATGGAGGAGGAGGAGCTGAAACTTCTGCTACTTTCTCTGTTACTGCAAGTTGGGCTGCTGGAGGGGAGGCCAAAGGCTGCTCTGCGATATCTTCATCAAGCATCTCCCCCTGCCTGATTTCAGTAGAAACTGAAACCAGGCCCCTAGAAGAAGAGGGCTCAGCAGACTTTGAGAGTGCCTGAATGGCAGCAGTCAAAGAAGATATAGAAGAAACAAGGGGAGCAATTGCCACATCAATCATGGTTTTGATTGAGGGGGTAATTAACTCCACAATGCTAGCAATAAATTCTGGAGATATAACAAAAGAAGATGATGATGATGATGGAATTTCTGAGGGTGGAAGAACAGCAGGGGTGATATGTGCAATATGAGCTGGAGAATGTGCTGGAGATGGAGCTGGAGAATGATGTGGAGATGCATGGGTGGATGCAGGGTGATCAACATGTTCTGAAGATAGAATTGGAGAGTGAGGAGGAGTTGGAATTGGAGAATGAACTGGAGAAGAAATTTCAGACGCCAACAAATCAAAGCTGGGTTGAGAAGTCCCAGCAAGATCAGTCGGGCGAGAAGATGCAGGAGGAGAGGCAGAATGTCGTACTTCAGTTGAAGTTGAAGGAACTTCAACTGCAGTAGACGGCAAAGATGAGGAAGAGGATGGAAGAGAGATATCAGCTGAGCCAGCTGCTAAAAGGGGGGGGGGAGTGACTGCAACAGTCCTGGTGCTCTCAGATATAACTGGAGCAACCCCTGCAGGAGCGGGCTTCAGGAATGTCCTTTTCCACTTTGAGAACAGCGAGGGATCCATCTTCTTACTCGCGTTGATGGAGGTGGCGGCAGACACAAGCAAATGGGGGTATTTTTCCTTCAGAAAAATACCAACAACCCTTCCTAGGGTAACCTCTTTCTTTCCATTCTTCTTTCTTATTAAATCAAACAGAACGCCAGCCCAGTTTATCTGCTTCTTATTAACAATTGCACACATTAGTGTAAATTGTTGTCTGGTGATATTATCATGGGCTGAGTGCTTTCCTAGTAGCACTTTTCCAATAACTTCTGCAAGAAATTTGTTCTTAAAGGGAAAATTTACCTTAAGCAGCTTGGAGGGGATGCCTTCGGCATGTCCCAGCTCTAATAACATTCTTCCGAATTCAGGAGCATCTTGCTCATATTCTTCTTCACCATTAATTAATCCAAAAACTTCAGTTAGAACAGCGGGAGTCAAAATTACCTCTTCTCCGCTGATTGTCCCGGTCATCGATTCGTCAGTCGACGATGAAGTGAAAGTCCATTCCTTGATTTCCTGAGTGTTTATCTTAACTCTGTAGGACATGAGCCTCTCTAGTCCTTGTTCTCTGCACAGATTTAGGATTTCTACTATCCCTGGTTCGCAACTGCTGAATGCGTCGAAATCAACGCTGAACACGACATCAAAATTTACCACTACAAGCAGCGCTGGAGCAATCGCCATTGAAAATGCTGTAGAAGTCGGGAGAGAGACGGCGAGGACGGAGCGTAAGACAGAGAGCAAGACAAAGAGCAAGCGGGAAGACGGAATGCGAAAAGACGCTCTCCGTCGACGATAAAAGCAACTATCTTTTAACCTAGGTCGACTATCGACTTTATATTAAAACAACGATCGTCGATCTATTTAAAAGATACTGGAGACGATAGTCGAACAGTCGTTCGACGATCGATCCTGAAGCTCTGTAGTCGATCAATCGTTCGACTATTTCTGTCTTCACAAACAACAAGCTATCGTCAACCATGGATCGACGATAAGCTCGACCTGTTCGACGATCTTCGAACGCCGGTCGACGATCTTCAAGCAGATAAGCCATCATCAACCATAGGTCGACGATAGGCTTGATCCGTTCGATGATCTTCGAGCATCGTTCGACGATCTTCAAGCAGATTTCAACAAGGCAAACGTCACACTTAGTCTCGTCCATTAATCATGCCTAGTTGAACTAAAAAGAACAGATGCTTCTGTTCATCTAAGGGTTTGGTGAATATATCACCTCTCTGAAGGTCTGTGGATATGAACTCAAGGCTGATCTTGTTCTTTTCCACACAATCTCTCAGGAAATGGTGTCTAATCTCAATGTGCTTCGTTATAGAGTGGTGCACTGGATTTTGTGCAATAGAGATAGCACTTGTACTGTCACACATGATTTTAGTGTTCTTGTGTGAGTACCCATAATCCAAAAGCTGATTTTGTATCCACAGGATCTGTGAACAATAACTGGCAGCTGCTATATATTCAGCTTCTGCAGTTGAAGTTGATACAGAGGCCTGCTTCTTACAGAACCAAGAGACCAATCTCTCTCCCAGGAACTGACAAGTTCCGGAGGTACTTTTCCTGTCAACTCGACAACCAGCATAATCAGAATCAGAATATCCAATTAATTCAAATTTTGACTCAGCTGGGTACCAAAGTCCTAGATTTGGACATCCCTTCAGGTATCTCAAAATTCTCTTGAGAAGAATCAGATGAGATTCCTTGGGGTTGACCTGGAATCTAGCACAAAGGCATGTAGCAAACATTATGTCTGGCCTACTTGCAGTTAAATACAATAGGGAACCAACAATGGCCCTATAATTCTTTTGATCTACAGGCTTTCCCTGATCATCAGAATCAATAACTACATTAGTAGCCATAGGTGTATGCATTGCTGAAGCATCTGCCATCCCAAACTTCTTTACAAATTCCTTGGCATATTTGGATTGGGATATGAAGATGCCATTAGCATCTTGCTTTACTTAGAGACCAAGAAAGTAAGACAGCTCACCCATACTACTCATCTCAAACTTGGAATGCATCAAGTTGGAAAACTTTTTGCACAGTTTGGGATCAGTGGAACCAAAAATAATGTCATCTACATACACCTAAAATAACAGGATTGTGTCCTTATGGTGCTTGACGAAGAGGGTTCTATCAACTACTCCCCTAGTAAAGTTGTGCTCTAACAGGAAACTAGCTAAAGTCTCATACCAGGCTCTGGGAGCTTGCTTTAGTCCATAAAGAGCTTTCTGCAACTTAAAAACATGTGAGGGCTGAGTTGAAGAAACAAAACCAGGTGGCTGTTCAACAAACACCTCTTCCTTTAGCTCACCATTAAGAAAAGCACTTTTGACATCCATTTGAAAAACCTTAAACTTCATGTAGGCTGCATAGGCCAAGAAGATCCTTATTGCTTCTAGCCTTGCAACAGGAGCAAAGGTTTGGTCATAATCTATACCTTCCTCCTGTCTGTAGCCCTGAGCTACAAGCCTAGCTTTATTCCTTACAATGATGCCATTTGCATCCAACTTGTTTCTATACACCCACTTGGTGCCTATGATCAGTTGGCCTTTAGGTCTTGGAACCAAAGTCCAAACTTTACATCTCTCAAACTGATTGAGTTCCTCTTGCATAGCAATGATCCAGTAGGGATCTAGCTCTGCATCTTTAATGGTGAGGGGCTCAATCTGTGAGAGGAAACAAGCATGCATCACATCCTGTCTTAACTGATGTCTTGTTTGAACACCAGCTGATATGTCTCCTATCACTTGAGATGTGGGGTGATCTCTAAGTGTGACAACATCAGCAGGTGGGATGTGATCTTCAGCAACAGTTGGGATTAATTCCTTAGGAGGAATTTGATCTACTGTTGGTGGAACAACAACAGCTTCAGCAATGTCTTCATCACTGTCTGATTCAGTGATATGAAGAGTTGAAAGATGGAGGATATCTTGAGTGACATCTTTGGAAGAATCTTGTACCTGTAATGAACTTGAGGAAGGAGAATTTTCCTTCTCCTTGTAAAACATTTGGGATTCATCAAAGGACACATGGACAGACTCTTCAATTTTAGAAGATGATTTATTAAATACCCTATAAGCTTTGCTTACTTGGGAATATCCTAGAAAAATTCCCATTGAAGCCTTTGCTTCAAACTTTCTAAGATATTCTTTATTATTATTATGAATATAAACTACACAGCCAAAAACTCTAAAATAATTTATTTTAGGTTTCTTTCCTTTAAGTAACTCATAAGGAGTTTTACACTTAAGCTTGTGTATCAGACTTCTATTCAAGACATAGTTGGTTGTGCTAACAGCTTCTGCCCAATAGGAAAGAGGCATATTAGCATCTGCCAACAATGTGCCAGCAGCTTCAATTAGTGTTCTGTTCTTCCTTTCAACTACCCCATTTTGTTGGGGAGTTCTAGGAGCTGAGAAGCTATGTTTGATACCTTCTCTCTCACAGAATTCTTGCATGAGAAGAGAGTCAAACTCAGTACCATGATCACTTCTGATAAAGGCCACATGAGTAGAGTACTCAGTCTGCACACATAATAGAAAGTCTGTAAGGGCTTTGAAGTTATCAGCCTTAGTTCTCAAAAAGAACACCCAAGTGAATCTAGAGAAGTCATCTACAATGACTAGGGTGTAATACTTCCCTCCTAAACTCTGTACATTTATTGGGCCAAATAGGTCCAAATGTAATAAATACAGGATTCTAGGAGAATCACTTTTATTTACTGATTTAAAAGAATTCTTGGTTTGCTTGCCTAGTTGACAAGCCTTGCATAGGCTCTCCTTCTTGTAGGGGCAAGAAGGTAAACCTCTAACAAGGTTGTGTTTAGATAACCTAGATATGTTCTTGAGGTTAACATGGCTAAGCATTTTATGCCACAAGGTGTTATTATTAGTTACTTCATTAAACAGGCAGATTTCAGAATCAGTTGAATTAAAATCTACTAAATAAATGTTACCTTGTCTAATGTCTACCAATACAACACTATTATTTAAAGTAATATTACAGAGAGAGTTAGAGAATGATACCTGGTATCCAGCATCACATAATTGACTTACTGAAATTAGATTGTGCTTCAGTCCAGTCACATAAGCAACTCTCTTGAAAGTAACAGCTCCAATGGTCATCCTGCCATAGCCTTCAGTTTGACCACATCTTGAATCTCCAAAGATTACCTTTGGGCCAAGCTTTGCTTTGAACTTTGACAGATGTTCTTTGTTTCCTGTCATGTGCTTGGAGCAACCACTATCCAAATACCACTTATTTTGAGTGATAGGATAGGTCTTCACCTGCAATTAAAACAATTTAAATATTGTGGACCCAGGTAACCTTGGGTCCCTTGTTTTTCACATAAGAAAAACTGGAAATAAAAGAGTAAGCAGGCTGAGGGTGATAACCTAATGGGTAAGATCTCCTAGGTGGGATTCTCCATGCAGATGATGGGTCAATGAACCTAGGGTTTCTATTCATATTCGGGTTTCTAAGGTTCTGGGTGTAGTTTTGAAATTCATATTGGAAACGTCGACCAGCATTCAACGATGGCTGCTCAGATCGTCGATCTCCATTCGACCACTGATCTTGTGATCGTCGATCGACGTTCGACGATAGATGCTCAGATCGTCGAGCTTCGTTCGACCACTGAGCCTGAGATCGTCGAGCAGCGTTCGACGTTCTTTGTAATTCTTTAAATTTCTATTTTCTTTTCTCTCTTTTAGCTTTATTTAAAGCTCTATTTACTTGATTGACTTGCTCAGTGTTCTTTATCCCATCAGCTGAGATAAAGTTCACTGGAGTTGAAAGTTAGTTTTTAAGGATGATTGAGGGTTCACTAGAAGATGCTCCTAAGCCTAATTTGTTATTGCCTGTCCTAGTGTTAGACATGCTGGTTATTTTAAGCAGCTTAAGGCTTCTACCATTTAGAGACTCTTCTAACCTTTTGGATTTAGCTAATTCATTCTTAAGAAATTTAATTTCTTCACTAAAATTAGTGAGATCTTCCTTTAACTTAATGTTTTCATTAGATATGATTTTTGATTCAGCTAGCCTATGTCTAAATCTTTAATCTCTTTTTCAGAACTAATTAAATCTAAACACAAAGATTTAAATTCTAATTTAAATTCTGCAGAAGTAAAATCATAAGAAGATAGTACCTCATCTTCTGTTGGCATTTCTTCATCTGAATCTGAAATCTCTGCAGCTAAATGATTGCTGCAGGCATCAATTGCCATTAGGCAAACTTCCTTTGCCTTCTTTTCTTCTTCATCCTCACTGGAGCTTGAGGAAGAGGATTCCTCATCAGAATCGCTCCAGGTTTCAGCGACGAAGCCTCTCTCCTTCTTTTTATTCTTGTAGGAGGATGGCTTGGAGTGCTTCCTATGCTGATCTTTATCTTTCCTCTTTTCTTTATTCTTTTCCTCTGGACAATCTGGAAGGATATGTCCAGGCTTCCTGCAACTATAGCAGATAATTTCTTTAGAAGGGGTGCGATCATACCTTGGCTTTTCTTTATATTTTGAAGACTTCTTTCTGAATTCCTTCCTTCCCATCTTGAGAAATTTTTTGGCAAATAATGCCATCAGTTCCTCATTTGACTGGCTACCTTCAGAAGTGTCAGCAGCTTTAAGAGCAAGAGTTTGCTCTTTTCTTGTAGGAGTTGGTGTCTTTGCTTCAGCTTCAGCTTCCCTGGACTTCAGCACTTGCTCAAAAGACTTGAGCTTGCCGAGAAGGGCTTCTGTTGAGATTTCATTTGTGCTTCTGGCCTCCTTGATAGGCCAGATCCTCAGATCCCATGTGCTAGGGAAGCACATAAGAATCTTATCATTGACCTCTGTCAATGAAATGTCCTTGTCAAGGGTCCTCAGCTCATTGATGATTGAGCTGAGCCTTGTGTACATGGCTTCAACTGATTCAGCATCAGTTTTCTTGAAATTCTCATATTGTGAGATAAGGTTGGACCTCCTGTCCTTCCTTTCATCAGCTGAACCAGCTACAATCTGGTTCAGTGTATCCCACATAGCTTTTGCTGAGGAGCAGTCAGCAACCTTCTGGAATACTTCATCAGACATTGTCTGAGCCAGAATATTCATTGCCTTGGCATTTGCTATCTTTGCCTTTTTATACTCATCGTTGTAGTCTGGAGGAGGCACTGCACTCATATCAGATGATGAGGCAGTAGCAGCAGCAGGTGCTCTTGGTGGTCCTGACAAAATAGAAGCAAAAATACTTTCATCAATAGAATTCATATATAATTTGATCCTTGCCATCCATATGCCAAACTTAGCTAAGTTGCATGCTGGAGGTCTGGTGCTAGAATAATCCTTGGACTGGGCCATGATAGTGAAAGTGAATATCTATAAACTTTGGTATCTATCAGGATCTTGTGACTTAGGTGTTAGCCTATTCAGTCAGTCAACCTGGCTCTGATACCAATTGAGAGGACTTAGCGCAACCACTCGCACCAAAAGCCCGGACTGATGGAGGACGGCGCCACTAATCTTTATATCAAAGGTCCTCGGGCGGATCCATGGGGCAGCCAGTTAAGCCATTACCGCATAGCACCGCAGCGCGGGGGCGATTCCGGACCGCAGCCCCAACACTTCCGCTGCTAGTTTGCTCGCAAACTACGCTCGCGTGGGGGTGGCCTAAGGTTCTTGTGGACTACTTCTCTTTCGATCGAGGTCTGCTCTGATACCACCGGGGTCTTATGCCAAGAAATGCCGTTTTGCGGTGGCTCCGACACTCGAGAAGGCCTCCACTACAAAACGCCAATTCTGCCGGCCTTTTTGATCACAAAAGAAAGAGAAGTAAATATATGCTGAATGAAATCAAGTCCACAAAATCACATAAAAAATGTAAATCACAGTAAGTCCATATATATATAAAAGAGAGTACTGCAAAAGATCAGTGCAGATGAAATATAAACGGGCACAAGACCGGTACATCAGAGTCCTCACTACATAACACTCATCGAAAGCTATGAGATAGTACTAAACACTCACCGTGCTGCTCACTGGTGCTCCGGAACTAGACTGGCCCACCTCCATGTGCACAGTACTCCGCTGGTGTTGGTCCCTGGGCTGCTGGTCCCTATCTTCCATCTAGAGCTCCTGTAATGTTGTGGTCCGAAAATCATTAGTCATAAAGACTAAGTCCTTTTATCCCCTACCCCCCCCCCCATGACTCCTAAGCACCGAGCGGAGAGGAGGAAAGGGAAAATACAAAGGTGGAGAGTAAGCAAAGCAGATGATAGCAAAACTAATCTAGCAGTTATTCATATTGTATATCAGCTAAGTAAGAAAGGTACAATCTAGCAGTTCTACAATAGTGAGCAGTAAAGTAAACAAGTAAAATAAACAGCAAATGTAATAAAAGACAAGGTAGAAAACAAGTAAGTAACCTTAACTTATATGAATGCCCATACAAACTTATAAGTTAAGGGGTCTTCTACAAGGCTCCCATCGTATAAAAAGTCCCATATCGATTTATACGTTGGGGTGTCGGTTGTAATTCAAGTTTGAGTGTAGTGAAATGCTATGCCATGATTCATGCAAGTGGAACTCACGCACACGACTCTATGTGCACAGACCTTTAGTTCCCCCTGTTCGGGCAGCTAGCTTCACTCCCAGGAACCTTCGTAGTGGCAAACAGAGACAGTGGGTCGGGCCCCCCACTCCTAGGTGGGTATTCACACTACCAGGCCTAGCCCTTCCGTATGCCCCTATAAGAACACAACCTAGAGTATCCGCATACTAATACTGGCTATATACACCAGACTTTCTTTGGCTAAGTGTCCCACACCGTCGAGTCAACGTATCGACGTCGGTGTGAACGACCGTCCAATACCGAAGACCCACCACCTTATTCTGTATCCAAACCCTCGAGGCCCCGGCTACCCGGACTATCCCGTCCGTGCATCTACCTTCCGAAGCTACCGTTCGGATGGCAATAAAACCAACCTAATCAACCTCCCTAGCTATCGGGGTGTGTGAATGTGAAACCTTAGTTACACTAGTTTCTTTTGTAGTTTGTTACTCCTACGGTTTACGTTAGCCCAGGACTGCCCAAGGTATTCCCCGTGAAGGGCTCTCGAGGGCACTAGGAACTACGATGGGCTGAAGCCCAAAGCTCCCTTTCGCAAGGCACTTATTGTTATTGGTTAATACCCAATTCCCAATCCCTTTCATGTTATGTTGGATCTAACCCTAGTGTATTTGACACTTTCTCTCCTACGGGGAAGACGATGTTTCGTCGTCCCCGAACACCTCTAACCACTAGCCAGACTTATCATTTCACTTAACAGCCCATTACACTAATATTCCATCTCTCTAAGTTCATTTTGCACCATAATATGATTCCTACAGTTTTTACTAAACGCAGACCAGCCTAAGCTATATGATGTGTACAATGGGAAGTACTCAAAATATTTATCCAAATGACCTAAGTTATTTACTAGGAGTCTATCATGACATAATTAGTCTAAATCCAGAAATTCACAATTTTCCTAATTTGTTTGATATTTAATTAATTTCCTTCCAAACTAATCCAAGCGTGAATTGAACATGATGTACAATATTTTCTCAAGTGTTAGCCACTAGAAATTTATGAATACTAGATAATAGAGAATTAACAATAAATATCAAATTCTATAATTTTTCTTAAATTCTTTGGCTTCTAATTAATTAATCCATTGTAAATCCAACAACCATAGATAAAGAAGGGAGTACTTCAATTTATCATCAAAAAATTATAGAAAAATTACTAAACCTTAAGGATGACCAAATAGGAACTGTGAACAAATATCATAAATTTTCAAGCTTACTAAGTACCAAAATTAATTCAAATTGTTTTACAAGGAAACAATCACGTTGTGAAGCAACCCATATAACCGGACTTCCAAAAATTCTATAAATATCTACAAAGATATATGACATCATAAAAGGTCCTCTAACTTAATATCATAAGATTCCAGTGAGTGTTTAATTCATAATAAATATCTAAATAGAAAGTACAATCTGATGATTTGTAAATGAAGTACTAAATTTATTGATCTAAAATTCATAACAAAATTATCCAGATGTGAAGATCATTACGAAAACACTCCTGCCAAAGTTTTAATAAGAATCAAGGTCATATGACCCATTATAAAATTCCTAGGGTGTAAAGACCTAAATACTTATTATGTGGTTTATGTGGGGTATTTGTGTCCAACCACTACCCAATCATTTCCTAGGGCAATTCACCACCCTACAATTACTTATCCTAAATATCAAGTCCATACAAGGACATATCACCCAATATCCTTCACAAACCCCCAAAGTCCAACCTTAGGGTTTGAACTAGGGTTCTAGTGTTAACCCACTCCAATCCATCTCAAACTACATGAGAGGGTGTGTTTACTGACCACGGGGCTCTGGCCAAGGTCCCATCCCATTTGGGTGAGAATTGGCCCTTCCATGCCCCAAATATTCCTTGCCCTAATTTATCCCTTAGGAGACCAACTTTGGTCATAACAAAACCTATTCAAATCAAACCCAATTGGGCTGAGATTTTTACCAGAGCCTTATGATATCCCCCAAGATCACCCTCCAAAATATTGAAAGTTTTTGAACTATTTGACACCTAATTAAATTGTATATGGATTATTAAAGTTTTCCAAAAATTATAGGAAAATGTTTCCCAAAAATCCTCATTTTTGGATATGTTTTAGATATAAGTATTATTGAATCCCATCCAAAATTTTAGGTCATTTAGATGGCTAGATTGGTGGGGGCACTCAAAATATTATCTGGTCTAGCTTAGGTATAGACCCCACCAAACTGGGTGCTGTGGCCAAACCACTTACCCAAATGGTTCAAATAAATTTTAAATAAAACTAGACTTCACGGCTACAACTTTTATGTTGGCCATTTTTCCTGTAGAAGGGCCTACCCATTTTTAATATTTATTTCAAAACTATTCAGTAAACGGGGCAGAAAATACACTAAAAGGAATTAATAAATAAATCAGCACAAATCCTAAAGCAGATCCAACGGCGCTGGAATCATCTTCTTCCTCCAGCCAAGGGTCGAGATTAGCCAGATCTGGAGCATATTCAAGGCACTGCCGCTGGCCATCCAGCCTCCTCCCTGGCCGGCCACCGCCACCACCACCTCCGTTGAGGTGGTGGCCATCGCCGGGCGGCGGTGCAGCCGCCGGAGGGGCATTTTTCGGTGAACCCGACATGTTTTTTTTGGCGGAAATAACCAGGAAGATCACCTCTTCCTGATCGGGCTCAGTTGAGCCTAATTATTAATCCTAAGAGAGCTATGATCTACCCATAGAGAGAGAGGAGGGGAGGACCTTGTTCGCGGGCTGAAGCCGTGCTGATCGACGGAAAGCCATTAACGGTGGAGGTGTCGCCGACGCTCTTCAACAACATACAAAAAACTCTTGTCTCCTTCGGGAAAGGTGTGGAAACGAAGGCTTGAGGTCTAGGGAAGCTTTTAAATCAGTAAAATGGGGGAGGGGAGTGGTCTAACTGATGGTGGCCATTAATGGTCCTTTAAGGTAGTTTCAGCCATGGTGGTGGGGGAATGAATATGGCTCAAACTAGAAAAGTAATGGCTGGAAACTACTCCTCTTCCCTAGGGGAGTTGAATCCAGCCATGAAAGAGGAGTGAAAGGTTGCCAAGGCATTCAAGCGACATTAGTTGCCAGAAAAGCCGACTCTCGGCCATGGCTGTGGCTTTTCATTTTCATAACCGCCGCCACGTGGCATACTTCAATTTGACCGGTCAATATTTATTTAAATAAGACTTAATATGGTTTTAATAGAGAAACGACTAATTTAACACATCATGTCCCAATTCCTGAAATGGCCCAGTTCAACTGAACCAGCAAATAGACCATAAATAACCTAAGTCAAATGGCATTAAGTGCACTAGATGCTCTCGATGCCATTCAACCTATGGCGTCGAGTGCACTTGACGCCATTCTGCCAACGGCGTTGATTTCACTCAACACCTAAATTTGGCAGAAAGGCTCTAAGTGAAAACGATGTTGAGTGCACTCGACACACTCTCTGCAATGCAGCCTATGGCATTGAGTGCACTCGATGTCCGCCCCAAAAATCCTCCCTCAATATGATGGCGTTGAGTGCACTCGACGCACTCAACGCCATTTGGCCTATAGCATTGAGTGCACTCGACGCACTCAACGCCCAAGCCCAAAGTCTGCCTAAGTGGGATGGCATTGAGTGCACTCAACGCACTCAACGCCATCCGGCCCATGGCATTGAGTGCACTCGACGCACTCAATGCCCGAGCCCAAAAGCCTATTTTAAGTAAATTTTTGTTTTACTACTTGCAGACCAAGATGATTTTCACCTTGAGCCTGGGTCACTTGGCCTCCTTGGGCTTTTTAGGGTTTTTTCATGACCTAGTCATGACAAAACCACTCCTAGGGGTCTGGTCGGAAATGGGATGTTACACACTCGATGCATTTGATTCTTGCGTACTTAGACTCAGCCCATTCGACGCTTGTACACTTAGTACATTTCATCTTTGTTATCCTACAGGAATTAAAACTACCTATAATAGAAAATTCATGAAGAGCTACTGAAGCTATACTAAGTTCATCATACCAAATTTAAATTTGAAGGTGTTGAACTTGGCATCATCTAGTGGCTTGGTAAAGATATCGTCCACTTGCTTGTTAGTAAGGACAAACTCAAGACTGGTATACTCACATTCCACATGCTCTTTAATAAAATTATATGAAAGTTCACCTAGTGTCAACTACCTTCACCTATGGGGGGGGGATAGGTGACTTTTAGCGTATTTGTGGAATTAAACTTGTACCTGCACAAGAAAACAAAACAACACAACACAGAAAATAACATAGGCAATTTATAGTGGTTCCCAGATTTGGGTACGTCCACTTTCCCCCTTCGACCTATCTCCCAACCCGGGACGACTCAGTCACTTCACCAACAGAATTGAAATCCAATCCTTGCACTATCGGAAGGAACCCTTCCACACGTAGGAGTCAACACTCCCACAACATGGGTTGCACCCAACCCTACAACTAGGAACCAAATGTTCCTTTACAATGAAAAAGAAATTGAAGTGTATAAGAAATAAACAACTTGAAGATCTAGGTGTCCCTTTTCGTTAGACTACTTGTTCTTGTAGGCAACGAAAAGTCCACAACCCTTGATCTTTCTTGGAGAAAATCTCCCCGAGACCGACGGCGGCAAAAGGGCGGCGGCAAGGCTCTCGGTGTTGGCGGCGGCAACAGAAGGCAGCAGCGATGCACTGGAGATTCAATCTTCTTAGCGAAGTCGGCAAGGTCTTCCAACGGTCACACTATGATCGATCGTCTCGATCGATTCGGACGGGGATGGATTTCCCTATCTCAAATCAAGAGACAAAAGATGTAACATCCCATTTCCGGTTAGACCCCTAGGAGTCGGTTAGTTGTGACAAAACCCTAGGAAGCCCAAAATTTGAAATAAAGCGATCAATATTTTCGGGTCACGGGTTGGTCACGCCCGTGACCGACCCGTCACGCCCGTGACTTGGGCGTGACTACTTCGACGATCGTCGAGCTCCACGAGACGATCGTCGAACGTGCTGTCTGGGCATGTCACGCCCGTGACCAAGGTGTCACGCCCGTGACTAAGGGCGTGACCCCATCGACGATCGTCGATCGCCGTGAGACGATCGTCGACCTTGCGGCCCGGGCATGTCACGCCCGTGACATGAGTGTCACGCCCGTGACCTAGGGCGTGACCAGCCTTCGACGATCGTCGATCTCAATTCGACGATCGTCGACCCCAAAATCTGCCGTTCGGGCCTGTCACGCCCGTGACCCAAGTGTCACGCCCGTGACCATCCTTTGACGATCGTCGATCTCAGTTCGATGATCGTCGAACCCAGAATTGGCTATTCGGGCCTGTCACGCCCGTGACCTATGTATCACGCCCGTGACATTGGCCGAAACGACGGTTCAGGCCCGAAATTATTCCAACACGCGTGGTAATAAATGCTGGTGTGGGAAGTTACACTAGGAGTAATTTCAGGCCATTTTCCTTCTGTAATTATATAATAAATGAGGAAGATATGGTCCAATAGGAAGCCGCCAGCTGGACACACCTGTTCAGTTTCCATCGTTTCTTATCCCTTCACTGTAACCGAAACGTTAAGGGGAGAACCTTCATGGCCATAAAGGCTTTACCCATTCACCTTCCCACTTTCTGACTTATAAAAGCCACCCTAGAACCAGAGGAGAAGGTTACACGCTCAAGCAAACGGGTCAGACCTTTGTTCTTGCTGTAGGAGAAGTTCAGCTACGCCACCACCGCGCCATGGCACCCCGTCGTTCTTCTCACCTTCAAACCGCGAACAAGGTCCTCCTCTACTCCTTCTCTTTCATGGGTAGATCTTAGGATTCTTAGAAAGGAGGTTTGCGCTCAACGGAGCCGGACCCGTCTTTCGTTTTCATAAGAAAACCATGTAAAAGGTATTTTTGAGTTCGCCGGAAACCGCCACCTCCGGCGGCCAAACCACCGTCGACCGATAGCCATCGCCTCAACGGAGGTGGTGGTGGTGGTGGCTGGCCAGGGAAGTGACCGAACGGCCGGCGACGGATTACGGAACTCTTACAGGAAAAAAAATGGTTTTGTCTGTTTTCGGGTTCATGAAGAAGATGAACAGTAGAATCAATATTATAATACATAGATTATTATATATTACATAATGGAAAATAGATTATTTGAATATATTTTGAGGCTGCAAAACGAGGCACTTAGAGGCCGAATTAGGAAAAATGACCAGTCACAAAAGTTGTAGCCCTCTGGGTCTACTTTAATTTAAAATTGATTTTATTCAATTTGGTTGAGTGGTTTGACCACAGCACTCATTTTGGTGGGATCAAGACCTAGGCTAACCAGAAATTGAAATGGTTGCCCACGGTTCATAACATGACCAAATGACTTGAAATTTGGGCTGGAGGTCTATAATATGTATATCGAGAGGCTGTCCAAAAATGAGAATTTTTGGAGAACTTTTGCCTAAAGTTTTTTGTAAAATTTTAATAAACATTATAAAATTAATTAGGAGATGAAATTAATTCCAAACCCTCCCAAATTTTGGTGAGTGGTCCCTGGCTATAAAACCTAGGTCTGTGTAAAATTTCAAGTGATTTGGAGGAGTTTTGGCTGAGAAATCTTCTACCCTTAATTAGGCGTTAGTGAGACACCTTTTAATAAAAAGTGCACTGAGAATTTGGAAAGGTCAAATCGCCTCAACAGAGGCTGATTTTCTGATCTCTGACTTAGAATGGTGTTATAACCTGTTTGGAGAAAAATGGAGTGGTTTAGGGTTGACTTACCCTAGGATCCAAGCTCAAACCCTAAATGAAGGGTTTTGGGGTTTGTGAAGGTCATAGGAGCAAAAGCTCTTGTATGCCCTTGAAATTTGGAGGAGAGGGGGATGATATGATGAAAACCCTCTGGTTGAAGTAGTGAAGGAATTGGAGGCAATTAGATACCTCAGAAGTTGAGATTTTGGTTTAGGATTAATATATATTTTAGTTATTTTAAGCACTAAATCTAATCCAAAAATTATGAAACTCGGGAGGAGGGAGTTTTATGATGTTTTAGACTTATGATAATTTTCCTGGAATTTTATGATTGATAAATATTATACTTCATGTGTTAACGGATTATTTGCCCGATTTGTTGTTTCAATTATTTGGAGGTTTAAATTATTTATAATCAGTTAAAATTCTGGATTTAGATCTTGACCAGTAGAACATTGATCCCTGAATTTTTATAGAATTTTATGTTGAATAAATCTGGTACTTTGTTCACAGATGATAGAAAGGGCTTTTATGTTTAAAAATTAATTATGGATAAAATACTTACTGGAAAATTATGAGACTTGGCCAGTGCTAATTTTAGGCATTTATCTGCATGGCATAAATTATTTATAATTTTTGGAAGAATATTTTCTGTACTTGATTCATAAACAATAGAAGTTAGAGATTATTTCTAAAATAGTTTTCATGCCCTTTTAATGATAGAAAAATTATGATACTTAGGATTTAACCTATTGAGATAACCTAGTATTTATCATAAATTTGCTGGACATCTTGTATGAGAACTTAGGGTAGTTCATGTTCAAACCGATAGTCCTTGGGATTTTCGAGGAATTTAATTAAATGCCAAATAAATTAGGAAAATTTCCATTTTCCGGACTTAAGTCATTTATATCATGGTAAGTCTCCAGTCAATAATTTAGGGCATTTGGATGAGTAATGGATCATTGCATAACCGGTTCGACATGTAGCCTAGGTCGGTCTGCATATAGCAATTGTGAATTGAAATAAGACATGATCTGAGGAAGACATTAGAGTTAAATAATTCATTCTGTTTGGGTGGGCAATAGTGGAGGAAATTGCAATAGGAAGATATAAAGAGTAGTGAGTAGTGGTGATAGCTAGAGTTAAGAGGTGCTCGGGTTCGACGAAAGATCGTCTTCCCCGAAGAGTGGAAGGTTTAAAAATCACCCTAGGATAGTCTATCGTAATGTGAGAAGGGAATGGGTTAAGGGAAATAAACCAATAATATTAAGTGCCTTGCGAAAGGGAACTTCGGGCCGTAATGCCGCCGTCTTGGTTCCTAGTGCCCCTTGAGAGCCCTTCACGGGGTATACCGGGGGCAGTCCTGGGCTAACGTAATCTGTAATAATAATCTGGCAAGAGTAACTTAGTAACTAGGATTGAACTTTTCACAAACACTGTCGGCACAGGAAGATTGATGAGAGCTTCGGCTCGGGTGATTTGGAAACGGACGTTTGGGTCCGGAGAGCCTCGGCTCGGTTGGTTAAGAGACGGACAGGATGGTCCGGGGAGCTTCGGCTCGGTTGGTTGGAGACGGACGTTTGGTCCGGGGAGCTTCGGCTCGGTTTTGTGTGTTTACGAATAAACTTGCATGTGCATAAGATAGGAAAAGTTAAGGTGGTGGGTTTTTCGATATCGGGGAGTTCGATTGCACGGGCACCGATATCGTTGACTCGGCGAGGTGGTTAGCACTTCGCCAACAGAAGTCCGGTGCGCCAGCCGGCAAGAGTACGCAGGCGTCCGCTTAGTGCACCAAGCGTTGAGGCGTACGATAGGTCAGACCAGTGGTGCTTTTACTGGTTTTGAGGTGGGCGAGGCCCAACCCACCGCTTCCGTCTGCCACTACGGAGGTATCCTGGGAGGTAACGGCTCCGAAAGGGGGAACTAAAGGTCTGTGTGCACAGAGTCGGGTGTGTGAGTTGCACTTGCATGTTTCATCATACCCACTAGCATGTCATAGCATAATCGATTCATTTAACCCTGACACCTAAAGTATAAGTGGTATGGGACGCTTATACATTTGGACCTGCAAAACGACCCCTTGGTCTATAAGCTTGTGTGGGCAAGTTTATAAATCAAAGGTTAATTTCAATATATAACAACCATTGCTGTTTGATAACCGACACCCCAACGTATAAGTGGTATGGGACACTCTATACGATGGGAGCCTTGCAAAAGATCCCTTTTGCTTATGTGTTCTCGCATAAGTGAAGGTTTAAATTCATATGTTTGCTTTTCTTACTGCTAGACCTATTATAACAATCATATTAACTGCTCACTGAATACAACTTGCTAGATTAAGTCCACTGTCACCTGTTTCTTGATTTATCTCTACCATCATGTCCTTCCCTTTCTTCCTCCCCGCTCGGTACCTAGGAGCCATGGGGGAAGGGGTAGGGGATGATAGGGCTTAGTCTTTATGACTAACGGTTTTCGAACCGCATCATTTAGGGGATCGTGGAGCCCAGCATGGAGGAGCAGCCCCAGAGATCGGTGCGCCTAGAGATGGGGCAGTCTAGCTCCGGAGTTCATACAGCCGGGACCGTGAGTCTCGACCTTGAGTAGTTTCTGTTTTCGCTTCCGTATGAGAGACTTGTAGTGAGGACATTTTGTACCGGGCACAAGCCCGTATTTATAGTACTCTGATGATTTCTGTGGACACTCTCTTCGTGGAGATTTTATCTTATTTACATGTGATTTATTATTGTGGACTGCATTGTTCTTACTTCAATAATTGTGCTACTTTTCTGTGATCGAATTGGCCGGCAGAATCGGCGCCTTGTGGTGATGACCCTTCAGGACGTGAAGGTGTCACCGCAAAGCGGCGGTTCTGGGCCTAAGACCCCGGTGGTTGAAAAAAGAAAAAAAAAGGGGGTCTTACAAAAGATCTCTGGTTAGACACGTGAGACGTTGTGCAAGACTTGGCTTCTATCACCGGGGATCTGGAGAAGATTGAGATCCGCTACGGTGACTACCGCACGAGCGGCGGCGGAGACGCTAGGCGGAGCAAGATCGAGAGATAGGGCTCGACGGCGGCTGTCCTTTTTGAATTCGCGTGTCTCTCTTTTTACTGTTCACACATACCTGTATATTTATACATTAGGTCATAAAGATGACCGTTGTGGGCCCCACCAAAGCAATGACCAAAGTCCGATTCAAATAGCTGCAGGTAACATGGACCGGTCCAGGAATTCGGAAAAATCGCCCAAGGCAAAATCGGCGAGAATCGTAGGTGATTCTCGATGAATCGGCGAGAATCGCTTACGATTCTCGCCGAATTCTACTTGGCGAATTCTGGCTGCACAGGTTATAGAGGCCGGGGAGAATCGGCGGGAATCACATTTGATTCTCGCCGAATCGTCGAGAATGCAAAGTCATTCTCGATGAATCAGCGTGAATCACTTAGTGATTCTCGATGATTCTGCCTTAGAGAATTTTCTGACTGCGTCGAGACAGCCGGCCCAACCTGGTGAGAATCATCTAGTGATTCTCGACGACTCGCCGAGAATCACTAGTGATTCTCGACGAATCGGCGAGAATCACTTAGTGATTCTCGACGATTTACACTTAGACGATTCTCGTCTTCCAACCCGTGAGCTGGTCTTTGGCCCATCCTTGCTCCTTGTCTGCTCTTGCTTTATCATAGCCCTGTACTTAAAATTAAGTACACCCCAATAGAGAGAGTACACGTAGGCCAACACACTGATCTGCTCAATGAGGGATTACGTCGCGCAGACCCGTGTATATTGACCCACTGCACCCTGACATTGGTGTGTACTTAGCGTGAATAGCTGCAAGCACAACTAGAAGAAATTCATCAAATACATAGTGAATTCATCTTAGCTTGATAGGAGGCTTCCTCAAATCCAGGTAATTGTGGATACAATACCCAACATTATACCTAATCTCTATGTGCTTAGTCCTGCTATGGGAGACAGGATTCCTAGCAATAGAGATTGTACTGGTGGAATCACAAAATATAGAAGTTATACTTTGCTTGAGATTGTAGTTTTGGAGCTGATGCTGGATCCACAATAGCGGTGCACATAAACTACAAGCTGAGATGTATTCTGATTCTGTTGTTTGATATTGCAACACTAGTTTGCTTCTTGCCGCTCCAAAAGACCAATCTTCTTCCTAGAAATTGACAGGAGCCAGAGGTGCTTTCCTGTCTTCTCTACAACCTGCAAAGTCTGCATCTTAATACTCAATTAGTTCAAAGTCATTACCCCTAGGGTACCACAGACCAAGATTAGGTGTGCCCTTGAGATATCTAAAAATTCTTTTTGCTGCAGAATAATGAGATTCTTTAGGGCTAGCCTGGTACGTAGCACAAATACATGTAGCATACATAATGTCTGGCCTACTAGAAGTTAAGTAGAGGAGGGAGCCAATTATGTATTTATACAAGGTTTCATCAACAAGTTTTCCTGACTCATCCTTGTCTAATGACACATTTGACCCTATAGGAGTTTTCATTATAGAGGCACTTTCCATTCCAAATATTTTAATCAACTCCCTGGTAAAATTAGACTGAGAGATGGATAGACCATCCTCTGATTATCTTACTTGGAGGCCTAAGAAGTACATGAGTTCACCCATACTACTCATCTCAAATTTCCCTTGCATAAGTTTTGCAAACTTTTTGTTGAGGACATCATCAGTAGACCCAAAAATTATGTCATCTACATAGATTTGGACTATGATGATCTTACCTTTGACTTCCCTTAGGAATAATGTTTTGTCTATCTTTCCCCTTGAGAATTTGTTCTCAATGAGAAAGCTTGATAGGGCTTCATACCATGCCCTAGAGGCTTGCTTCAACCCATATAATGCTTTTCTAAGCTTAAAAACATAATCAGGAAAGTTAGAGTTAATTAAACCCGAGGGTTGCTCAACATAGACCTTTTCTTATAAGTCACCATTTAGGAAAGATGACTTTATATCCATTTGGTAAACCTTGAATCCTTTATGTGCAGTATATGCAAGGAACAATCTTATAGCTTCCAATCTAGCTACTAGTGCAAAGGTTTGATCAAAATCAATACCTTCCTCTTGCATGTATCCCTTGACCACCAGTCTAACTTTATTCTAGAGTATAATACCATTTTCATCAAGTTTATTTCTGTAGATCCACTTGGTTCCAATGATGTTATTTCCTTGTGATCTGAGAACTAGCTTCCAGACTGTGCATCTCTTAAACTGGTTCAGTTCTTCTTGCATAGTCACAAGACAAAATTGGTCTATGTTTACATCTTCAAACCTTTTAGGTTCAATCTTAGATAGGAAGCTGGAGTATAAAATATTGTTGAGGCTTATGCTCCTTGTTTTAACCCCTTGGCTTGCATCACCTGTGATTTGATTTCAGTGGTAATCCATCAAATGCCTGACATCAGGAGACATTCTTTCTTTTGTACAACCCAGTGTTCACTGAGTGGGTCCAACATGGCAGAACAGGGGCCCTCAATGCAATTCGGCCCGCATCTGCCAGGCAAGTGGGTGAGCCAGGATAGCCGTCCCACATCCTTTAGGTAGGCAGGAGAGCCAGGACCACTGGACCACATTAGTTCAGAAGGCGGGCGAGCCTAGGGGGCAGCCGGCTCTCTTCCGCCACACAGGCGGACGAGCCGCACGAGCCGCACGAGCTAGCTTGCCAGCCCGCGCTCGCTAAAGTGGCAATCTGACCAAGATCGTCAGTCCGCCTCCATGTAAGGGGAAGGCGAGCAACAAGAGCCCGACTCGCGCTCGCCTAAAGAGAGAGGCGAGCTGCGAGAGCCAGGCTGCATCCACCCAATTGAGTGATGAGCTGATCCCGATTTCTCCTTATGAGTGGGGTACTAATATCACGTGGTTAAAATGATTTTGTCTGCCAAATGTGATTAGGTATGCACTTAGCTCCTTAGAACAACGGAGTTTCACTATTGGAAGAACTCCTTTTGGCTGCATATAGCTGTTTAGAACAACAGATTTGCGCTATATGCAAGCCCGACCTAGAAATCTATAAATAGACCCAAGGGGGTACCTCAGAAGGCAATATTTTCAGTTCTCTAATTTCCAAATCTTCTTGCGCTTTCCGAGGTGCCCTTAGCTCAATACAGGCTAAGGAGGGGAAGCGCTCTAAGATCTTCTGGGTGTGTGGTGGGACCTCCGTGCTGGAGCCTTGGGTAAGTTTTGAGTCCTAAGTCTTTTATCAATCCATCTTGCTAGGAGAAGTAAGTGTGCGGTCACCCCTTCCCCAAGAGTTAGAACTCCACAAAATCCGATTCCTGATTTCAATATTTTGGTATGGTGAGCATGGAGAGTGAGCAGCATCGAAAATCTTAGCGAGCTTAATGATTGGAAGTGAAGGACAAGGATCTGACCGAGTTGACTCGCCACCCCCTCCACTCTCGGCATGTTTGAGGACTTCTGACAGGAGATGCAAAACCTTATCATGTTCACACTCGATGCTCGCGACGAGTGCTTAACACCCGCCATCCTAGTGGTCTTCGCCCCAGCTCTGGGAGATAATGCCCACATCAGGCGACCTAGGAAGGATGCAGTAGAGGAAGGCAGCGAGCAGGTTCTGCCGAGGCAAGCTTTGTTCCCCGGCTCGGCAAACACGGGTCGAACTGGCGAGGTGGAGGCGCGGGATCACGCAGCTCGCCTAGCGGGAGAGGGGAGTCCTTTCAGCGAGCTGGTCTTGTCTACTCCAGTTCAAAAAGGGGTTTGCGAACCAGAAATGTCCTACTACACTGGAAGGGATGATCTGGTCCAACACATCCAACGGCTCGAGGATGTGGTTTCGATCTGATAGATGTCGGATGCCTTTAAGTGCTTACTCTTTGCCATCACCCTCAAGGAGAAGGTGAGGGATTGGTTCCACCAACTTCCGACTAGCTCCATCTATTGTTTTGAGGACCTATGCCAGGGGTTCTTGTTGAGGTTGATAACTTCCAAGAAGAGGAGGAAGGAGTCTAAGTCCCTGTTCCTCATCAAGCAGGGAGTGAACGAGAAGTTGGAAAGCTACGTGGATAAGTTCTAGGAGGAGGTCCTCCAGGTACAGGAGATTTCAGGGCATACCCTAATGGTAGCCTTCACCTTGGGTCTGCAGTAGGGGTTCTTCAGGATGGAGCTGAAGAGGGTGCCTCTAGTGTCTTTTGAGGAGCTAATGGAGAGGGAAACCCGAGAAGTTGAGGGGGAGGCATCGAAGCCAACGTTTACCAGGAAGCTGGCTAGGTGGGAAGCGAAGGAGGAGAAGGAGCCAAGAGGTGGCAAGGGGTAGGAGGCTAGAAGGGTAGAGCCCAGGAAGAGGGAACAACAATAGTAGCAACCGAGGTTGGGGCACTAAGAGACGAACAATCGGCTAGGTTGGAGGTAGCAGGACAGGCAGGATTAGGGCCAAAGGAGAGGTTACCACAGAGGAGACAACTGCCAAGGAGGGCAGGGCCAGTTTAGCCCTCTAGGTTAGAGGCACGGCCAGAGAGCTCCTCTCCCCAATCAACATTAGGCTATGGTGATAGCCTTAGGGAGGAGGAGGAGGAGAGGCTTGTAGAGGAGGAGGCAGGAGGTCAGGGAAGAGCTGCCTTACTGTAACTTTCACCAGGAAGAAGGGCATGCGATGGACACCTATCCAGAATTCCTGGAGATGAGGAGAGCTAGGGGGCAAGCCCAACAGCAGCAACATCACTGCCAGGAGGTACACATCGAAGAAGTCCTTCCAGGGGCAGAGGAGGATAGGTGTGAGGACTGGGCTAATGTCGAGGACCGAGGAGGGATCAGAGTTATCCATTGGGTGGGGGGAGGGGTAGGAGTCGAGGCCACCCGCAAGGTGAGTCTCCACACCATGTATTGCCATAGCGTTGCCTCCACATCCCTAACCCCACCCCCAGATAAGAAGATTACCTTCTCCTGGAAGGACATGCCAGATCACGAGGATCCGTCTGCAATGCACTGGTCATTCAGGCCATCGTCGAGAACTTTACCGTCTCCCGAATCCTCGTGGATAATGGGAGTTTAGTCAATATTTTCTTCAAAAAGGCATTCGGTGCGATAAAGGTGGAGGCTAGGAGGGTGTTGGCCTTGAATGGGCCTTTGTTCGGGTTCTTCGGAGAGAGGAAGGAGGTAAAATGAGGAGTGAGGCTCCATATTACCTTGGGGGGCCAGTCCAGGAATTGCAGGTTCCTCATTGTGGATGCTCCTAGCAGCTAAAATGCCATATTCGGACGGACCCTTATCAATGCCTTCCGTCGTGTACCCTCCTCCTTCCACCAATGCCTTAAGTTCAATACTAAGGGCATCCAGTTCCGGGTCTGGGGAGACCCCAAGATGGCAAAGGAGTGCTACATGGCTACGGTCAACTCCATCTCCTGGCAAGGAGGAGCCGAGGAGATGGAGTAGAGGATGGAGGAGCTGTCTAGCCAGGAGATCATATGAGAAGCTGAGGGAGTGTAGGTTGAAAGTCTTTGATTACAAGGGTAGCTAATCACCTAGAGGGGGGGGGGGGGGTGAATAGGGTATTGCAGTATTTTCTTGATTCTTTAAAATCTTCTATGACTTATGTACTACTGTGTATACTTATTTCAGCTTTTAAGAAAACAATATTCAGCACAACAAAACACAATACACAACACACCAGATTTTATAGTGGTTCCCCAGTGTATAGGTACATCCACTATCCCTCTCCGCCTTTCAAACAGTATGTTAGACAAGGCTCTTATCCAAAAACTATGGCTCCTCAGAGATTACAACACGATCCCACTGGATCAGTCAGTCTCCAATGAGACTTACAATACTGGCTCACAGCCCTCCACACAGTAATCACCTGACAACCACACACATGCACAAATGCCCTTTACACAGGCTGGGAGAAACATCCCCACATAGATTCATATAGGAATCCAATCACACAGCCTTTATAATTTAGGCTTTATAATTAGATCTAACAGATCTCACACACAGCCTAATCAATTTATGCCTCAACACAGATCTTTCACAGATCCACTGATTTAGAAAGAGTTTGTTGATTTGACTAAAGAGAAATTATTCCCTGAGTCAATTTTTTCCTGGGCTCAGTAATTCTCAGCCCTATCTGCTTCCTAGCGATAAGAATGACAATATTTTACTATCTGCTGCTTGTGCTGGAAGTTCCTCAGGACCTTGATCCTATTCTTGCTGATGAAGGGGGAAGATTAAGAATGAATGACTTCAATCAGCTAACCTTTAATGACAGGAAATGAATTGCACTACCTCTCCTTCTGTCTAGAGAAAACACTCTGCAGATATCTTCTTCTTCTTCAATGATCCAGAGATAGATCTTTAGATTTGGCTCAGCTTGGATCGTGAATCAACTTCAGCTAGGGCTTGCCTAAACTGATTCGTCTTCCTCAGAGAAATCCTTTGTTCTTGCTGTAGCAGATGTTGATTGCACCAGCAAACTCAGAAATAATTTTGAGAATGATAATTAGAATTATTGATTTGATCTTAATCTCAGCTGTTATTTATAACCCCGTTGATTTGTGGGATGTTTTACACGTGTCCAAGTTTTAACGGTGGTTAAAACCCCAGCTTAATCAAATAAAGATCCACTATAGACTGACGACGGCGTTAATGTCGATTTGCAGCAATTAAATAACGAATCAAAAAATCGTTGACTTGTTGACTTTGCTGGCATCAACATCATTCTAGACTTAGCCAAAATCAAGCAATACTTCAGAAATCCTCAGTTCAACGAACTCAGAACTTAGTTTGACGAACCCAAAGCTCAGCTCGACAAAATCAAACAATATTTCTAAAATCTTCAGTTCAACGAACTCAAAACTCAGTTTGATGAATCCAGGGCTCAGCTTGATGAAATCAAGCATCATCTCAGAAATCTTTAGTTCGATGAACTCAAAACTTAGTTCGACTAATTCAGAACTTAGCTCAATGAAATCAAGAATCATTCCAGAAATCCTTAGGTCGACGAACAGGTGAATGCTGAGTTCGACGAAATCTGAACTTAGCTCGACGAAATCAAAGCTCAGCTCGACGAAAACTGGATAAGCAATACTTCGACGATTCTGGACTTAGAATTTTCTTCAGCTTTGCTAGGCATTGAGTGGCGTTGAGTGAATAGGCCATTCTCAATGAATCTGGACTTAGAAATATTTCATCTTTACTAGACGTTGAGAGCGTTGAGTGTATATCCCTCACTCAACGCTTTTTTTCTTTAGCCATATTCTTCAGCTTTCTGCTTGATGGCGTTGAGAGTGTTGAGTGTATATGCCTCACTCAACGCTTTTGGCCTTAGCCATATCCTTCAGCTTTTTGCCTGATGGCGTTGAGAGTGTTGAGTGTATAAGCTTCACTCAATGCTTTTATACTTATCCTGAATTTTTGCAATCTTGCCTTCTTGCTGAAGTTTGGCATTGAAAGACTCAACATGACGTTGAGTGATGATGCTTCACTCAATGCTTCTGGACTTAGTCGATTTTCTGGCTTCCACTGCTTAGCCTTTGACATGATATCCTTGTCTCAACGATTCTGACCATATGACGTTGCGTGAGTTGAGCTCACTCAACGCCTGTGGACTTAGCCAAATTTCTACCTTGTCAATTCTGTAAGCTTTGACTGCCAGCCTTCTCTCACCACTATTAGTTGTATGACATTCAGAGAGTTGAGTGAGCTTGCCTCACTCAATGCTTCTGCACTTAGAAATTTTTCTGACTTTCTAGCATCTCATTTTGAGTCCACCTGTCATTGTCTCTTGAACTATATGTCAAATCATTGTGACAAAGACCAACCTATATGCATAAACTTAAACATACATCAAATACAACTATATGTATACCATTGAACTGTTTGACTTCTTACAAATCTAGGACATTGGGATCAATGGACCCAACAATCTCCCCCTATTTGAAGAATTCAAAACACCACTTGAGAATTCTTTTTCAATGATATATACTAACATATGCAACAAAAATATATATACTAATATAAGCAGCAAAAATATTATTAAAGCAACAAGAGTTACCACATTGATAATATTGGGCCCATTGATCCCAATGGACCTGATTTGATGATGTCAAACATGTCAATGAGATAGACATAGTTGTATTTGATGTATGTTTAAGTTCATGCATACAAGTTAGTCTTTGTCATAATGATTGAACAGCTTGTTCAAGAGATTATGACAGGTGTACTCAAGGTGATAGGCTGGAAAGTCAGAAAAATGCCTAAGTCCAAAAACGGTAAGTGAAGCAAGATCACTAAACGCCATTCAGCTAATAGCACTGAGAGAAGGCAGGTAGTCAATGCTGATAGAATTGCAAAGGCAAAAATCTGGCTAAGTCCAAAAGCGTTGAGTGAGCTCAACTCACCCAACGCCATATGGCCAGAACTGTTGAGAAAAGGTTAGCCTGTCAAAGCATAGGAAGTGGAAGCCAGAATTTTGACTAAGTTCAGAAGCACTGAGTGAAGCTTCATCACTCAACGCCATGCTAAGCCTGTTAATGCCAAAGCTTAAGGAGACAGAAAGTTCAACTAAGTGAAGTAGCGTTGAGTGAAGCTCACTCACTATACGCCAAGTTGAATTGCTCTGAGTCTAGCTCTACTGTGAAGAATATAGAAAATCGGCTAAGTCCAGAATTGTTGAGTGAGGTCAGCTGAATCAACACCATCGGACATATAGCTGAAGAATGGGCTAAAGGGAAAATATCATTGAGTGAGGTCAACACACTCAATGCTCTCAACGACATCTAGCAAGAGCTGCAGAAATTTCTATGTCCAGAACCGCTGTAACTACCATCTGTCGAGCTGAGCTTAGCTTTCATCGAACACAATTCAGATTTCATCGGACGGAGTTCAGAATCGTTGCACACAGCTTTTTAGCTGTAAGGAGAAGATTTCGTCGAACTCAGCTTTCAGATTTCGTCAAACACAACTTTCTCCTGAAAGAAAAAATCAGCTATAATAATTTCGTCGAGCGGAGTTCAGATTTCGTCAAACTCAGCTTTCACCTGAAGGAAGAACTTAGCTGAGAGAACTTGTCGATCTCTGTTTCACTGTTTCGTCAAGCTAAGCTCAGGTTTCGTCGAACTAAGTTCAGATTTTATCAAATGCAGAATTTCAGAAATGTTAGTTGATTTTGGCTAAGTCCAGAAGGATGCTGACTCAACAAAGTTGATAAGTAAAGTTTGTTTTAAAGAAGATAGAATTGGTTTTATATAATCTTTTACGTATATAAGTCTATCTCTTTTTTTACTTACTTATATCCTGTGGATTAAGGCAAGAGTACCTATCGCATAGGAGTATAGTATTTTATAGAAAATATCAAGGTCGTATTTTTCCTGGGATCGGTGTTAATTATTCTACTTTTTAGAACTGACTATTATTTTATCGAAAGAACGGAGTTGGGTTTATTGTTAAAATTAAAAGATACAAAAAAAATTATATACGTGATTTTATTAAGATAGAGACTTAGAGTTTAGTCCTTGATTTCAGAATCAATTTGAGCGGATATTAATTCGCCTATTAAAGAACAACTTTATTTCTTAATTAACTAACTTAACGAGAGGGTTCCTTTGGTAGCATCACTGACTCGAAAGTACGACCGGGAAGGCTTGCGTTTAAACGGATTAACGTAAACGTAGTGTCTCGTCACCTGGTATATGATCAATTAACAGAAAACCCTAGTTAGAATAACTAGAAAGTAGAGTTGAAATAGTTGAAAATAGTATCCAGCCCAGAGCTCATCTTGACCAAGTGCTAAGGATTCTTAGCCTCTTCTCAGGATGGGGGCGGTATAAAGTACAAAAAATAATATCTACCTATCTATCTCAATCCAGGATTTAAGCTTTCGCTTCACCTTTGTTTTTGGATAGGGTGGTAAAAACTAAAATTTTGCAGCGCTTCTGCACTATCTTAATCCAGGACTTAGGCTTTCGCCTCGCCTTTCATTCAGGATAGTATGAAAGAATAGGGTTTTGAAAATAGATTTGAAAGCAGTTTTACACTATCTTAATCCAGGACATAAGCAGAGCTTCGCCTTTCATTCGGGATAGTATAAAAAAAATAAAGTAAAAGAAAGCAGTAAAGTACTCAGAATTGAAATTGAAAGAGTCTATTTTATAAAGTCCGAAAATATTACAACTTTCTAAAAAGCTGAAAATAAAGCTGAAAAATTACAACTTACAGAACTTTAGATTACTTGAAAGCTACTACCAGTTCCTTGTCAGAGAGCTAGGGAGTCCTAACAGTTCTTAAGGAATCTGCTGGAGTTCAATTGAATTTACAAATCCCTGCCGGCCTATTTATAGAAAAAATTTTTAGGTGACACTCCCCCTGACACGGGCGTGTCGGGTAGGGCGTGACAGGGTCACGGGCGTGTCTTCCAGGCTGTCGGGACAGGTGGCAAGCGGGCTGGAGATTTGGATAGACTTTGGGCCGGTCACGGGCGTGTCTGAATAGGTCACGGGCGTGTCATGCATGTAATTCAACAGGCGGCATGGGGCATGGCGACAGCGCGGCAGCTTGCTGGACTTCTGGATAGAATTTCATTGGGTCACGGGCGTGTCGCCTTTGGCACGGGCGTGTTCAGCAGGCGTGTCCATCGAATTCTCGATTTTTATCTGTCCAGCAAAACACCAGAAAAAAGAAATTAAAAAGAGCTGTCACGCCCTAGGTCACGGGCGTGACCTAGGGGCGTGACCTAAGAAAAAATACAAAATTTTCAGAAAAACTTAAAACTTAATTTTAAAACAAAAAAATACAATATAATAGTTAGTTTTATATAATAAAAACTAAGGTTTTTATTTATAAATATGTATATTTAATATGAAATAAAATTGTATATTTTTATACTCATCAAATACCCCCATACTTAGATTTTGCTATTCCAGAGCAATTTATAGAGTTGAGTATATTGATAATAAATTTTCTATTTACTATCAATTTGATTCGTCAAGATAAAATAGGTATAAACATCCGGTGAATAAAGATTTGAATGTTATCGTACATATCATTGATACCAGAGTTAGAATTTATAGCTATAAAATTTTTGAAAACAAATAGTAAGCATATATTAAAATCAGATATAACAAGGATAGATTGGCTTTATGATTACTATATCTTTATACGAGATATATTGGAAAATGTGCATTCTATTATTTATGCTCTCTCAAAATTTTAAACAAAAATAGAATATCAACTTTGGAAGGGTGGAATTTTACCTATACAATAGGCTTTTGTAGAAGTGATAGATTTTTGTATTCTATCATCTTTTTATCTAAGTTATGCGTTGTTATAACTACTAAGGAATGTAATTCCAAAGTGGCAAAAAAATACAAAGCATACTTGAGTTTTTATTTGAATCCAATGTATATTTAGAGGAGCACATACTCTTTTCCATATAATCTTTCCATATTTATTGGATGCCTATGTGTACGGAATGAAATCTTATTCCCATTGACATAAGATCTTTTCTTTTACTAGGAGCACATACTCCTAGATACTTGCTTGCGTAAGAAAACATGCCAAGTAGAAATAAATAAATATTCAAGAGTTGGATACAAAATTTTGAGAGCAACTATAATAGTTTGTATTTCTTATATTTCGTTAAGAATGGAGTAAGGATAATTACAGTCTATAATTGTTTGGTGAACATAATATGTTTGCTTCTATTGTATATATATGTATTTCTTTTGATATTGAAAGCAGACTTGCTAAAATAATAACTCTGATTGTAATGAAATTTACAAGATAGGATTTTACAAATTTATTTCGGATATTTATATCTATCTAGTTATGAGAAGGAGTAGTAAATTTGAAAATTGAATAATTTGCATTTTTGATCAACTCAAATTTTTGGAATATATTTACATAGTATGGTTTTGAAAATTTTGAATTGTTTTGGTGAGTACTAAAATAAACAATACTTTTATTGAAAACATAAGAGATATCATAAAAGTGAAAATAACTTGCAGCTAAAAGCACCCCCATACTTATGTTAGGCATATGTATGAAGTGAAAAATATGTACAGAATATACAAAAGCATAACAGATGGAAATATACAAAGAAATTTATATTTCGAGGTTATGGAGTAGTGTTAGGGTTTCAGGTTCTTTTTGAAAAGGGTCCCCAGTAAAATATAGTTTTAAACGGTGCCCGTTTACTTTGAAAGTTCCTAGTTCAGGGTGAGAAATAAGAACAGTCCCATATGGCTAGGTTTGTTTAACAGTATAGGGTCCGGTCCATCGGGATTTTAATTTTCCTGGAAATAATTTAAGGCGTGAGTTATATAGTAGGACAAGATCACCTGGTGAAAAAGATTTTGGAAATTTGATTTTCCTATCATGATAAAACTTAGATCGCTCTTTATAAAATTTATTATTTTCATAGGCGTTTGCACGCCATTCCTCAAGTTCATTGAGTTGAAATTTACGTTGTTCGGCGGCTAAGTTTGTATCTAAGTTAAGAAATTTTAGCGCCCAGTATGCGCGATGTTCTAATTCTACAGGTAGGTGACATGCCTTTCCATATACTAGACGATAAGGTGTACAACCGATCGCAGTTTTGAATGCTGTACGGTAGGCCCAAAGTGCATCATTTAATTTGAGGGACCAATCTTTTCGATTGGCAGTTTTTTCTAATATGCGCTTTAGTTCTCTATTGACTACCTCCACTTGGCCGCTTGTTTGGGGGTGATAAGCGGTAGCGAGTTTATGAGTAACTCCATATTTGGCTAACACTTTAGCCATCTGGGTGTTACAAAAATGAGTACCTCGGTCGCTCACTATTGCCCTAGGCGTGCCAAAACGTGAAAATAAGGTTTTCAGAAATTTAACGACGACTCTCGAGTCAGCGGTGGGTAAAGCTTGCGCTTCAGCCCATCGTGAAACGTAATCGACCGCTACTAAGATATAACGATTTTTAAAAGAAGGAGGTAAAGGGCCTACAAAATCTATGCCCCACAGATCAAAAATTTCACATTCTAAGTAAAAGTTTTGGGGCATTTCGTCCCGACGGGAAATGTTACCTGACCGTTGGCAGCGGTTGCAAACGCTTACCAATTTTTGAGCGTCCTTGAATAAAGTAGGCCAAAAGAATCCTGCTTCAAGGGCTTTACGTGCAGTCCGGTTGGATTGATAATGACCGCCGGTTGGTCCTTCGTGGCAGTGCCGTAGTATTTTTAGTCCTTCCTCGTTCGAAATACATCTTCGAATTACTTGGTCGGCACAGACTCGGAATAAATACAGGTTTTCCAAAAATAGTTTTTCAAGTCAGAAAAGAATTTCTTCTTTTCTTGAAATGAAAAAGCTTTTGGAAGGACTCGGGCTACTAAATAGTTAGCCAAGTCTGCGAACCAAGGAGTAGAAGAGTTGGTTACCTTTTCGAGTGCGAGGAGACTTTCTTCAGGGAATTTATCTTCGATGTCGGCTTCCACGAGTGTATCTGTTGCAGCATTCTCTAGTCGCGAAAGATGATCGGCTGCCAAATTCTCTGCGCCTTTCTTATCTCGGATCTCTAAATCAAATTCTTGTAATAAGAGAATCCAACGTAATAAACGGGGTTTGGCATCTGCCTTTGTTAGTAAATATTTTAAAGCAGAATGATCCGTAAAAACTATAACTTTCGATAGTGTAATATAAGATCTAAACTTATCAAATGCAAATACAATCGCCAGTAGTTCCTTTTCCGTGGTCGTGTAATTGGTTTGTGTAGATGTGAGAGTTTTACTTGCATAATAGATAGGATGAAAATATTTGTCTACTCGTTGTCCTAAGACAGCTCCTACCGCATAATCACTCGCATCACACATGATCTCAAAAGGGAAGGACCAGTCTGGGGCTACTAGAATAGGAGAGTTGATAAGTTTGTCCTTAATAATATTGAATGCTACTAAGCATTCACTATCGAATATAAATGGGGCTTCTTTTTCTAATAAATGAGTTAACGGTTTTGTTATTTTAGAGAAATTTTGAATGAACCGTCTATAGAAACCTGCATGGCCTAAGAAACTTCGAATAGATTTTACATTTGTTGGAGGAGGAAGTTTTTCAATTATTTCTATTTTGGCCTTATCTACCTCGATTCCCTGGGAAGAAATTTTATGACCGAGAACTAAACCTTCGCGGACCATAAAATGGCATTTCTCCCAGTTCAACACTAAATTCGTGTCTTCACAGCGTTGAAGAACACGAGCGAGGTTGTATAAACACGCATGGAATGAGTCTCCAAATACGGAGAAATCATCCATAAATACTTCCATAACGTCCTCTACTAACTTGCCAAAAATAGCTAGCATACATCTTTGAAATGTAGCTGGCGCATTACAAAGTCCAAACGGCATTCGCCTATAGGCGAAAGTACCAAAGGGGCAAGTGAATGTAGTTTTCTCTTGATCTTCAGGGGCTATAGGAATTTGTAAATACCCTGAATAACCATCGAGAAAACAATAATATGAGTGACCCGAGAGTCGCTCTAATATTTGATCTATAAACGGTAGTGGAAAGTGATCTTTACGGGTGGCATCATTTAATTTTCGATAATCGATGCACATCCTCCAACCCGTAACAGTACGTGTTGGAATTAGTTCATTATTAGCGTTTGGCACTACCGTTATACCGCCCTTCTTAGGGACGACTTGTACGGGACTAACCCATGTGCTATCTGAGATTGGATAAATAATTCCTACGTCTAATAATTTCATTACTTCAGCTTTTACGACATCCTTCATATTAGAATTTAAACGTCGTTGGGGCTGGATAGATTTATGAGGGTTATCTTCCAAAAATATTTTATGCGTACAAAAAGATGGGTTGAGTCCTTGGATATCAGAAATTTGCCATGCTAATGCACGACGATGTTGTTTTAACACTTCTATTAATTCATACGTTTTCTTATCATTTAATTCGGCAGAAATGATAACAGGGAGTTTAGATTCAGCTTCAAGGAAAACGTATTTTAAATGTGCAGGAAGTGTTTTCAGCTCGAGGGTTGGTGGTTTTTCATATGAAGTTAGAGTTTTTAAAGTTATAGAAGTTAAGGATATAAAAGGTTCTAAAGGGTCATCGGTAGGCATTTCATTTGAAATGGGTAAGTCTGCCAAGTCCGATTCTTCTACCGTTATTGAAAATAAATCAGAATAGGGAAAACCATTTTTCTCAAAAGAGGCTTCCACAAGGTAGCAGGAATCGTCATTTATTAAAGAGTTTTTCATAGAGGGATCTATATCGATAGTAACTTCGTCATCTCCTACTCGTAAGAGAAGTCTACCGTTACTTACGTCTATTATCACGCGAGAGGTTGCGAGAAAAGGACGACCGAGAATTATGGGAACATCGGCGTCTTCCTCTATGTCAAGTATAACAAAGTCTACCGGGAAGATAAACTTGTCTATTTTGACCAGAACATCCTCTACTATCCCTACTGGATATTTAATAGAACGATCTGCTAATTGGATGCTCATTTTAGTTGGGCTGGGGTTACCTAATCCTAGTTTTAGAAAGAGCGAGTAGGGCATTAAATTTATGCTAGCACCTAAATCTGCTAACGCATCTTTTATTAATAGATTACCGAAAAGACACGGGATAGAAAATCGTCCCGGATCGTTTAATTTTGGGGTTAATTTATGTAATAAAACGGCTGAACATTCGGCGTTAAGAAAAACCCTCGAAATATCTTCGAGTTTCTTTTTATTTGAAAATAACGCTTTTAAATATTTTGCATATTTAGGCATTTGTGCAATTGCCTCGCAGAAAGGTATATTGATTTGAATTTGTTTTAGCATTTTTAGAAAATTTTTATATTGTTCATCTTCTCGCTCATCTTTTAATTTAGATGGATAAGGTACAACAACATGTGGGGAAGAAATTCACGGGGGTTGAGGAGGCAGAGTCGTAACGGGAAGTGGTGTAGGAAGGCTAACCTTAGCTTCTTTTTCTACCCTAACGGGTGGTGGTAGCTCCCTGCCACTTCGTAGTTGGACGGCTTGTCAACTTGGGTTACTGGAATGGCCAGTATCCCGCGGATTTGGTTCCGTATTTCCTGGCAAATTACCAGGTTGGCGTTCCGATAGCATTTTTGATATTTGTCCAATTTGTGTTTCTAAGTTTTTAATTGATCCGGTCAGGTTCCGGATATTGGACTCATTAATACTGACATATTTCGTGAATATGTCTTCTATTGGGGTTGGCCTAAATTGGTTCGGTGGTGGTGTTGTTGTTTGTGGTTGTGGGGGTTGCGGTGCAAATCCAATTGGATTTGCAGTCGGTGGGCGTTGAGCATTATTGGGGTTGCTCCACGAAAAATTAGGATGGTTCCTATATCCTGGATTATAAGAATTATTATTTAAGTTTATATTAGGATTATAGGAAGGTCTATAAGAGTTCCCCATATAATCGATTTCTTCAATTATATTATTATTCGGATTCCAAGTAGTGGCGGAGGAAGCAGATATTCCAGCCAATTGTTTAGTTAGATTTTCTACTTGGAGTGCTAAAGTAGAAGAAGTGTCGAGCTCATATATCCCAGCTTGTTTAGGGTGTGACCTTGGCACGTTCCACTGGTACGCGTTCATGGCCATTTCCTCAAAGAGGGTTTGAGCGGCCTCGGGGGTTTTGTTATTGAGCGTGCCCCCAGCGGAAGCATCAATGGCTTGTCTGGTTTGAATATTCAAACCATTATAAAATATTTGTACCTGGAGCCAAGTTGGCAGTGCGTGATGTGGACACCGACGTAAATATTCCTTAAAACGTTCCCAAGTCTCATAAAGAGACTCAGACTCGCCTTGCACAAACGAAGAAATATCCGCACGCAGACGTGCGGTTTTTGCAGGTGGAAAATACTTTGTTAGGAATTTTTCGGTCATTTCAGCCCAAGTGGTGATAGATCCTCTGGGGAGAGAACCTAGCCACTGTTTGGCTTTCGTTCGTAAAGAAAAAGGAAATAAGTGAAGACGGATGGCATCATCAGTGACGCCATTTATCTTAAATGTGTCGCAAATTTCTAAGAAATTGCATAAGTGCGTGTTTGGATCTTCGTCGGGCAATCCATCGAATTGAACGGAATTTTGAATCATTTGGATTATACTCGATTTAATATCGAAGTTATTATTAGCAATTGGTGGACGAACGATACTAGACCCGGTGTCATCTAAATTAGGTCGTGCATAATAAGACATGGTCCTTTGGGGGACCACCTCTGGCATTTGTTGTTGCTCTGCTGCCATTTCTTGAACGTGTGCGGTGCCTACGGACTCTTCCAGATTTAATACGAGCTCTTGATTCAGAGATCGGAGGCGCCTGCGAAAGGTGCGTTCGATTTCAGGATCAAGTCCAAGAGTTAAATCAGATGGAGTTCTGCGGGTCATATATTAAAAAAGACTTTTGTATAAAATAAAAAAAAAACTAAGTAAAAAAAAAACTAAGTTAGAAAAAACACAAATACAAACACACAAATAGACTTAAAATGGAAAATAACTAAAAACAGGTTATTTTTATTTTATATAAAACAAGTTTTTTATAAAAGAAGTTTTATAATAAAAGCAGGTTTTTTATTATAAACTACTTTTTAGTTTTATTTTTCAAGTTTATATAAAATACATTAAAAAGTAGGTTAGGGTTTAGAATTTGTTAGTGGTTAATAAACTTGTTAATAAAAAAATTAGGTTTTATAAAAACAAAGTTTTAAATTCAGGGAATTTTATGTTTGTTTTATTTTTATAAAAACTAAGGTTTTTAAATAACAAGAAAAAGAAAAGATAAAATTAATAGTGTTCTTTTATTTTCAAATATTAACACAAATAAACTAATCCCCGGCAACGGCGCCAAAAAGCTTGATAAGTAAAGTTTGTTTTAAAGAAGATAGAATTGGTTTTATATAATCTTTTACGTATATAAGTCTATCTTTTTTTTACTTACTTATATCCTGTGAATTAAGGCAAGAGTACCTATCGCATAGGAGTATAGTATTTTATAGAAAATATCAAGGTCGTATTTTTCCTAGGATCGGTGTTAATTATTCTACTTTTTAGAACTGACTATTATTTTATCGAAAGAACGGAGTTGGGTTTATTGTTAAAATTAAAAGATACAAAAAAAATTATATACGTGATTTTATTAAGATAGAGACTTAGAGTTTAGTCCTTGATTTCAGAATCAATTTGAGCGGATATTAATTCGCCTATTAAAGAACAACTTTATTTCTTAATTAACTAACTTAACGAGAGGGTTCCTTTGGTAGCATCACTGACTCAAAAGTACGACCGGGAAGGCTTGCGTTTAAACGGATTAACGTAAACGTAGTGTCTCGTCACCTGGTATATGATCAATTAACAGAAAACCCTAGTTAGAATAACTAGAAAGTAGAGTAGAAATAGTTGAAAATAGTATCCAGCCCAGAGCTCATCTTGACCAAGTGCTAAGGATTCTTAGCCTCTTCTCAGGATGGGGGCGATATAAAGTACAGAAAATAATATCTACCTATCTATCTCAATCCAGGATTTAAGCTTTCGCTTCACCTTTATTTTTGGATAGGGTGGTAAAAACTAAAATTTTGCAGCGCTTCCGCACTATCTTAATCCAGGACTTAGGCTTTCGCCTCGCCTTTCATTCAGGATAGTATGAAAGAATAGGGTTTTGAAAATAGATTTGAAAGCAGTTTTACACTTTCTTAATCCAGGACATAAGCAGAGCTTCGCCTTTCATTCGGGATAGTATAAAAAAAATAAAGTAAAAGAAAGCAGTAAAGTACTCAGAATTGAAATTGAAAGAGTCTATTTTATAAAGTCCGAAAATATTACAACTTTCTAAAAAGCTGAAAATAAAGCTGAAAAATTACAACTTACAGAACTTTAGATTACTTGAAAGCTACTACCAGTTCCTTGTCAGAGAGCTGGGGAGTCCTAACAGTTCTTAAGGAATCTGCTGGAGTTCAATTGAATTTACAAATCCCTGCCGACCTATTTATAGAAAAAAATTTCAGGTGACACACCCCCTGACACGGGCGTGTCGGGTAGGGCGTGACAGGGTCACGGGCGTGTCTTCCGGGCTGTCGGGACAGGTGGCAAGCGGGCTGGAGATTTGGATAGACTTTGGGCCGGTCACGGGCGTGTCTGAATAGGTCACGGGC
The DNA here is from genome assembly GCA_039513925.1 of Platanthera zijinensis. Taxonomy (NCBI): domain Eukaryota; kingdom Viridiplantae; phylum Streptophyta; class Magnoliopsida; order Asparagales; family Orchidaceae; genus Platanthera; species Platanthera zijinensis. Next base: position 79,253,149 of record CM077081.1, read on the forward strand.
GTGTCATGCATGTAATTCAACAGGCGGCATGGGGCGTGGCGACAGCGCGGCAGCTTGCTGGACTTCTGGATAGAATTTCATTGGGTCACGGGCGTGTCGCCTTTGGCACGGGCGTGTTCAGCAGGCGTGTCCATCGAATTCCCGTTTTTTATCTGTCCAGCAAAACACCAGAAAAAAGAAATTAAAAAGAGCTGTCACGCCCTAGGTCACGGGCGTGACCTAGGGGCGTGACCTAAGAAAAAATACAAAATTTTCAGAAAAACTTAAAACTTAATTTTAAAACAAAAAAAATACAATATAATAGTTAGTTTTATATAATAAAAACTAAGGTTTTTATTTATAAATATGTATATTTAATATGAAATAAAATTGTATATTTTTATACTCATCAAAAGTCAACAAAGTTCAGATTCGATACAAATCGACATTAACGTTGCCATCAGTCTACAGTGGATCTCAAGATTAATTAAGCTTAGGTTTTTACCACCGTTAAAAATAAGGACACGTGTCGATCATCTCATTATTTTGACGAGATTATAAATAGAAGAAGTGATTGAGATCTGATTAAATTTTTTTTCTAATTAAGTTTTCTGATTAATTTTCTGAAAAAAATGAGAAGCGGAGTTGTCGTCTTCATCCGCCATTCTTGTAGAAGCCAAGAACTTCAAGTTACAATCAGAAGGGCTTCTGAGTAAGCTGTTGCGATCATCATCTACTACATCAAGTTCAGAGTAATTCTCTAAGGAAGATGAATCAGCCTTGGCGTGCCCTAGCTGAGGTTATCTTTTCGATCCAAGCCGAGCCAGAATTTGAAGATCAATTTGCTGGATTAAAGAAGAAGAAGGAAGGGCAAATAACTACTCAGTCTAGATCGGGAGACATTCCTGAAGGAGATGTAGATTGATCTGCTAATCGATTCCAAGAAAAGGTCGGGCTATAAATTTAAGATCACTGTATCATTTTGTTGCTGGGAAGATAAAGTTAGGGCTGAAATCTGCTCAGTCCAGGTAGACAGACACAGAGACTTTCCTCTGTTGTGTGTAATTCAATTTTATTGATTAATTCTTTGTAAGATTCATTTTGAATCTGAGTGGTAAGGCTAAGGACTGAGGTGTAAGCATGCTATTATAAAGGCTGAGGTAGGGCAGGGATTGCCTAAGTTGTAAGCCTGGTTATAAAGGCTGAGGTAGGGAAGGATTGCCTGAGCTGTAGGAGTGTGGATTCACTCTAAGGTAGAGTTCTTGGGAAGGACTTGAGCTGTAGGATCTTAGAGATTCTAGTGGTAGGGCTTACGCCTAAGTTGTAGGAGCCAGTTGGGCTCTGAGCTGTTAGATCTGAGGATCTGAGAAAGTGGAAGGAAGTTTGACCAAATATAGCTCATTGCTGGATAGGCGAAGGGGGAAAGTGGATATACCCATCAATTGAGGAACCACTACAAATCACTATGTACTGTGCTGGTATTGATTGTGAAAAGATTAATGTGCTGTTATTTTAATAGATTAGTTGCCTAAGGTTTTTTAAAAATTAGACCTATTACCCCCCCCCCCCACCCACCCCCACCCCTCCTCTAGGTGATTAATTGTTCTTGAAATCAAGACTTTCAAGTGGTATCAGAGGGAGATTACTCAAGATAGAATTAACCGTTTGAGTTGATATCCAGGGGAAGCTATCAAAAGGCCAAAATGGGTTCAAGTGAGAATCATAAAGAACTTGGATCCGTGAAACTTCCTCTTTATAGGAAGGAGACCTTTGGCATCTGGAAGGAAAGGGTCAGACTTTTCATGGAAGCATCTAATCCTAAGATATACATTACAGTACAGGAAGGACCCTTTATCCCAATGAAGACATCAGTCCTTGATTCAAATCTGAAGACTCCAAAGCATTATTCTGAGATGACTAAAATGAAATCATCTTAGCTACATTGGATAAAAGGGCACAAAACATTATTATTAGTGTCATAGATGACTCAACCTTCAAAAACCTAGTCCACTGCAAGACATCTAAGGAGATGTGGGATACACTAGTTGTCTACATAGAGGGGACTGAAGAAGTGAGGGAGGACAAGAAGTCCATGCTTAATCAAGAATATGAAAGCTTCAGGCAGGACAAGTAAGATGACATTGCTCAGTGCTTTGAGAAGTTTTTCAGAATTGTGAATGAGCTTATGACATATGGCAGAGTCTTCAACACTTATGAATTGAATGACAAGTTCCTCTAGTCTTTAACTAAAGACTGGGACATAAAAATCTGTGCCATCAGAGAAGTGGCCAGACTTGCAGACACTCCACCACCAACCTTGTTTGGAAAGCTGCTGTCTTATGAAATATAGCTGACTGCTAGAAAGTAGGAGGAGAAAATTAGCAAGCCTATAGTCAAAGAAAAGTCAGTGGCCTTCAAAGCTAAAGCCATACGAAAGAGCGGGAGAAAGATTCCTTCTCAACCAAGGAGAGTTCTTGATTCTGAGTCTAAAAGCTCAGAAACCAACACATCAGACTGCCATATTTCTGATGAAGACTTTGCTACCTTCTCTAGGCAATTTCAGAAATTTATGAAGAATAAGCACTGGAGAAGCAGGCCATCCTCCTCTTCTTATCCCAAGGAAGATTACTATAATGGCAAGAAGAAATCCTCTAAAGAGGATAAGTATGGCTTTAAACCAAGTAAACATACATCTTCTAAAGTGGTGTGTTATTGCTGCAGCAAGCCAGGGCATATCATAGCCGACTGCTCTATCAAAAAGAAAGGATGCTGGTGGAAAGAAAGAACATCATTAGAAGGGAAAGAAGGAGAAGTCCTTTATTGCCAAGAAGCAAAAGAGCTGGACTGACTCCTCATCATCAGAGTCAGAAGATGTAGATGAAGCTGAATCCTATATTGGGATATTTACTGCTGAAGAAGAATCTATAGAAGAAAACTTCTTAGAGATGCTGGCTGCAATCACTAGAGAAGCTGATGATGCTGCCAGTTGTGAACAAGGAGAAGAAGTTAGCCATTGCCTTGAGCTGATAGCTTTGACTGAGGAAGGACCCAGCTAGGAGCAGCCTTGCCCTAGTAAGGTACATTCTACACCTTCTATGTCAGATTATACAACTAGCCCATAATCAGAATAATCTGCATCAAGAGATGAAGATGGTCCTAAATCTGAAGGAGATGTCAATCAATTGTTTGATGATTATGGTGAACTCCTACAAGCACTGAAGAGAAGTAGGTTCCTAGCCAAAAACTAGGCTGAGGAGATTACCTCTCTAAAGCTGACTGTTTAAGACTCAGCAAACAAGCTTGAACTAAAGATAAAAGATGTCAGCAAGCTGAAAAACATCTCTGTTATTCAGATGGGCACAATCACCTTCAAAAATAACCACATTTGCAATCTTGAAGGTAAACTCCAAGAGGAGAAGGAGCTAGTGTCTAAGTTCTCACAGCATGTTCAGTGTTGCCTTTGATTGATTCCTTCTTCTCCCAAAAGGGTAAGAAGGGGTTAGGCTTCAATGGGAGAACTAGAGCTGTTTATTCCAAAAAGGAAGGGAAAAGCTCCCGTGCAGCCACTAGCCTCCAAGCCTCCAATTCCTTTCAAGAAAGTGGCGCTACCATCTAACAGGTATGACCATGAGAGCATTTATAGTCACTGGGAGTATGGTGTTAGGAATGGAAAGAGTCTTAGTGCATATAAGGAAGACCATGAAGAAATCCAAATGGCCCATCCTAGACTATTTGGGTTTGGTGTATCAGCCCCAACACTCAAAATTAGGGCAGCATCCCATTCTCAAAGTCTGCCAATCCACAATAGGACTAAAGGAAAGTCTGTCAGCACACCAGACTTGGGTATATCTGAAGCTATCAGGAGTTTGCACTCTGAAAAGAAGGCATCTGCTGATTTGGTCCAAGATATCCCTAGTACCTTTACTGCCAGAAAAATCCCAAATCAGGCTGTGGCTGAAAGACTTAAGAAAAAGGCTGTTGTACCTACTGGAATGAGAGCTGCTAACTATTATACTGTAAAGCTAGCTCTTAAAAGAAGGTACAACATTTATAAGTGCTGGTGTTGTGGCAAAGTGGGCCATTATGCTATTGATTGCTCGCACAATAAGAGTGTCCAAAGAGATAATGCCAGCTTACCTGTTAGAAGAGCTGTAGGTAGGCATGCTCAATTTCAGTCTAACCTGCACCTAGGACCCAATAAGAATTGGGGTCCTAAGGAAAGATGATTTATTTGTTATAGGTAAGTCCAAGTGGTCATACCCCTATATGGTATTTGGATAGTGGATGTTATAGGCACATGACTGGAACAAGGAACATGCTGAAGGAGTACACTCCAGTTGAAAATGGACCCAAAGTCATCTTTGGTGGTTCAGAAAGAGGAGTAACCAAAGGGTTTTGTAAGATATCTAATGGCATAATCACTATCACACAAGTAGCTTATGTGAAAGGTTTGCAACATAACCTGATAAGCATAAGCCAACTATGTGATCTTGGCTATAACATTTCTTTCCTCAAGGATAAGTGCCAAATTGGGAGGTCAAGTGACCAGGGGGTCATCTTGACAGGCACTAGGAGAGGAAATGTCTATTGTCTCAATTTTGTTTGTAAGGGTAAGGACTCTCCTATATTCCTAGTTGCAGATGAGAAAGCTTTACAATGTGTTCAATGCCACAAGAGGCTAGCTCATCTGAATTACAAGACCATAGGAAAACTTTTTAGTGAAGAGTTAATGAGAAATGGTCCTATGGTGAAGTGCATCAAGGAGGGTATCTGCTCAGCATGCTAAAAGGGAAGGCAGACCAGGACCTCCCTCCAGAGCCTTGGTACCAAAGACTTAGTGAGGTGTTTATAAATCCTATATATGGATCTATTTGGTCCTATGCCAGTTCATAGTCTAGGTAGGAATGTCTACACCCTTGTGGTTGTTGATGAATTTTTTAGATTTGCCTGGGTGTTCTTTCTAAGGAAGAAATCTGAAACCTCTGATGTCTTCCAGACATTTGTTAGGAAAATTCAGAATGAACTTAACAGTACTGTAGTCAAAATCAGAAGTGACTATGGGACTGAGTTTCAGTCTGAATGCATGACAAGATTCTGTGAAGGATTTGAGATTCATCAAGAGTTCTCCTCTCCTAGAACACCCCAGCAAAATGAGATTGTTGAGAGGAAAAACAGTACTCTCTTAGAGGCTGGTAAAACCTTGTTAGGTGACATATTTCTCCCGCAATATTTTTGGGTTGAGGCAGTAAACAATGCATGTCATGTCCTTAACAGGGCTTCCATCACCAAAAGACACAAGAAGACTCCCTATGAGATTCTGAAAGGCAAAAAACCAAACTTATCCTACTTCAAGATTTTTTGCACCAAGTGTTATGTTCTAAACAATGGTAAGTCCTATGTGACTAAGTTTGCTGCTAAGTCTCAAGAAGGGATATTTGTTGGGTTCAACAACAATAGTAGGGCATATTGGATCTATAACTTGACTACTCAAGTTGTAGAAGAATCAGTACATATTATATTTGATGAGTCAAAGCTAATTAACTGTGAGATGCCAAGCACCTCTTCTAGTTCTGCAGGTTTAAAGGATGTGATGAACAAGCTTATCATCAGGGAAATGGATCCAGCAGGACAAGATAAGGAAGAAGATGGGTGATGTCAAGGGGGAGCTCAAGACTCACAAGCTGAGGATGAAGAACTGTTAGCTGAAGACAATGCAGTACAACCAGCTGAAGATAATGAAGTTCAGCCAGCTGAGAACAATGCACAACAGCATGCTGAAGCAAGATTGCCTCCAACAGAGAGACATATAAGGGACCATCCAGCACACCAAATCATTGGTGATGCAAGACATGGTGTCCAGACAAGGAGCAAGAGCATCAAAACAGCTCTATGTTCAAGCTTCCTATCACAGATAGAGCCCAAGAAGCTTGAAGAGACTATCAAAGACTCTTACTGAAATGAAGCTATACAGGAAGAGTTGAACCAGTTCAAAAGGTATAGAGTATGGAAGCTGGTTCCTAGACTAAAGGGACATAATTTCATAGGAACAAAGTGGATCTACATGAACAAGCTAGATGAGAATGGCATTATTGTCAAAAATAAGGCAAGATTGGTGGCAAAAGAATATATGCAAGAAGAAGGAATAGATTTTGACCAGGCCTTTTCCCCAGTAGCAAGGCTGGAAGCAATAAGGTTATTCCTTACTTATTCTTCATATCAAGGATTCAAAGTCTTCCAGATAGATGTGAAGTCAGCATTCCTGAATGGAGACTTAAAAGAGGAAGTATATGTGGATCAACCACCAGGTTTTGTAAATCCTCACTTTCTTAATTTTGTTTATAAGCTTAAGAAAGCTCTATATGGGTTGAAGCAAGCCCCTAGAGCATGGTATGAAACTTTATCTACTTTCCTCATTGAGAACAAATTCTCAAGGGGGAAAATAGATAAGAACCTATTCCTAAGAAAATTTAAGGGCAAGGTTATCCTAGTCAAGATATATGCCGATGACATTATCTTTGGATATACTGAAAACAACCTTTGCAGAAAGTTTGCCAAACTTATGCAAGGGAAGTTTGAGATGAGCAGCATGAGTGAGCGAAAATTTTTCTTGGGACTCTAAGTAAGATAGACTGATGATGGCTTTTCCATATCCCAGTCTAAGTTCACAAGGGAGTTAATTAAGAAATTTGGTATGGAGAGTGCCTCCACCATGAGAACTCCAATAGGGTTAAGTATGCCTGTATGCAAAGATGAGGTAGGGAAACCTATTGATGAGTCTTTGTATAGAGGGATAATTGGCTCCCTTCTATACTTGACTGCTAGTAGGCCTGACATCATGTATGTTACATGTGTCTGTGCTAGGTATTAAGCATGCCCTTTAGAATCTCATTATTCTGCTGTAAAGAGAATATTAAGGTATCTTAAGGGGACACTAGATCTTGGTCTATGGTACCCTAGGAATAGAGATTTTTAGCTAACTAGATTTTCAGATGCAGATTTTACAGGCTGCAAGGAAGACAGGAAAAGTACCACTAGTACATGTCAATTCCTTGGTGGAAGACTGGTGTCATGGAGCAGCAAGAAGCATATTAGTGTTACTATCTCCACTGCAGAGTCAGAGTACATTGCAATAGGTAGCTGTTGTGCTCAATTGCTGTGGATACAACATCAGCTTGAAGACTATGACATTAAGATAAGTAGAACTCCTCTATATTGTGATTCTACTAGTGCAATTTCTATTGCTAGGAATCCTATTTCACATAGCAGAACTAAACAGTATCATTTTATTAGGAAGCATGTTGAGAAAGAAGACGTTTGCCTAGAGTTTGTCTCCACTGATAAGCAAGTGACTGATATCTTCCCTAAGCCACTAGATGAAGGCAAGTTCAACACCTTCCAAATTTATTTGGGTATGTTGAACTTAGAATAGCTTCAGGTACTCACTAAGGTATTATGTTTGGTACAAGTTTGTTCTTTTTGCAGGTGCTGCAGACCTTATGGAGAACAAGATGAGAGCAGGTTCGCCTATTAAGGGGGAGCAAGTCCAGCAGCTGCAGAACTAAAGGCTTTCAAGCTGAGAGCAGATGCTTCTTATCATGAGGTATCAGTAGCTGTAGGACTAAAGACTTTCAAATGGACTTTTCAAGTGGTGTAGGGACTTTAAGTAATACTAAATTTCAAGTGCTGGAAAGTGGTATCAAGACAACACTTTATAAGGGGCAAGTTGGCAGCTGCACTCCTCGATTCCTTTACATCAGCTAGGGGGAGAACATAAGGTGAGAGACAGACCTGTTACTCTTTCCTAACTATCTGAAGAGGTCAAAAAGGGGGAGAGATGAGACTGATCAAGCTCAAAGGGGAGAGATAGAAGATGCCTCTCTGAAAATATCAAGCTCCTTCTTGGCAGAAACACAAGGGGAGAAAGTCGTAGGGAGAAAAGGTTGATCAAGCACGAAAAGGTCAAGCTGAGAGGTAATCCTCTAAGGTAACTCACACTATAACAATGCAGGGGGAGTAGGTAAAGGGAGTAGGTAAAATTCAAGCTCACTAAATTTAATATAAGTTTTATTGCCTATGTAATGTGTATCTCATTGACTAAAGAAATTGATTAATGGTTTTGACATCTTTAAATAAAGGGAGATTGTTGGGTCCATTGATACCAATGGCCATGATTTGATGATGTCAAACATGTCAATGAGATAGACATAATTGCATTTGATGTATGTTTAAGTTCATGCATACAGGTTAGTCTTTGTCATAATGATTGGACAACTGGTTCAAGAGACAATGACAGGTGTAATCAAGGTGATAGTCTGGAAAGTTAGAAAAATGCTTAAGTCAAAAAGCATTGAGTGAAGCAAGGTCACTCAACGCCATTCAACTAATAGTGCTGAGAGAAGACATACAGTCAAAGCTGACAGAATTGCAAAGGCAGAAATCTGGCTAAGTCCAAAAGCGTTGAGTGAGCTCAACTCACTCAACGCAATATGGCCAGAACCATTGAGACAAGGTTGTCCTGTCAAAGCATAAGAAGTTGAAGCCAGATTTTGACTAAGTCCAAAAACATTGAGTGAAGCTTCATCACTCAACGCAATGCTAAGCCTATCAATGCCAAAGCTTAAGGAGACAAAAAGTTTAACTAAGTGAAGTAGCGTTGAGTGAAGCTCACTCACTCAATGCCAAGTGAAATGCCTCTTAGTCTAGCCCTACTGTGAAGAATCCAGAAAATCGGCTAAGTCCAGAATCATTGAGTGAGGTCTGTTCACTCAACTCCATCAGACATATAGCTGAAGAATGGGCTAAAGGGAAAATATCATTAAGTGAGGTCCACACACTCAATGCCATCTAGCAAGAGCTGCAAAAATTTTTAAGTCCAAAACTACTGAGACTACCATTCATTGAGCTGAGCTTATCTTTCTTCAAACACAATTCAGATTTCGTCGAACGGAGTTCAGAATCGTTGAACACAACTTTTTAGATGTTAGGAGAAGATTTCGTCGAACTCAGCTTTCAGATTTTGTCGAACACAACTTTCTCCTGTAAGAAGAAATCAGTTATTAGAATTTCGTCGAGCGGAGTTAAGATTTCATCGAACTCAGCTTTCACTTGAAGGAAGAACTCAACTGAGAGAATTCGTCAATCTCAGTTTCACTATTCGTCGAGCTGAGCTCAGGTTTCATCGAACTAAGTTTAGATTTCGTCGAATGCAAAATTTTAGAAATGTTAGTTAATTTTGGCTAAGTCCAGAAGGATGCTGACTCATCAAAGTCAACAAGTCAACAAAGTTCAGATTCAATACAAATCGACATTAACGTCATCATCAGTCTACGGTGGATCTAAAGATTAATTAAGCAGAGGTTTTTACCACCGTTAAAAACTAGGACACGTGTCGATCATCTCGTTATTTTGACGAGATTATAAATAGAAGAAGTGATCGAGATCTGATTAAGTTTTTTTTTTCTAATTAAGTTTTCTGATTAATTTTTTGAAAAAGGAGAAGTGGAGTTGTCGTCTTCTTCCGCCATTATTGCAAAAGCCAAGAACTTCAAGTTCAAATCAGAAGGGCTTCTGAGTATGCTGTTACGATCATCACCTGCTATAATAAGTTCAGAGTAATTCTCTGAGGAAGACGAATCATCCTAGGCGTGCCCTAGCTGAAGGTATCTTTTCAATCCAAGCCAATCCAGAATCTAAAGATCAATTCGCTGAATCAAAGAATAAGAAGGTATGGCTAATAATTGCTCAGTACAAATCGGGTGACATTCCTTAAGGAGAAGCAGATTGATATGCTAGTCGATTGCAGAACAAGCCGGGCTATAAATTTAAGATCGATGTATTATCTTATTGCTGGGAAGACAAAGTTAGTGCTGAAATTTTCTCAGTCCAGGTAGACAGACATAGAGACTTTCCTCTATTGTCTCTAATTCAATTTTATTGATTAATTCTGTGTAAGATTCATTTTGAATCTAAGTGGTAAGGCTAAGGCCTGAGGTGTAAGCCTGCTGTCATAAAGGCTGAGTTAGGGTAGGGATTGCCTGAGTTATAAGCCTGGTTTTAAAGGCTAAGGTAGAGCAGGATTTCTTTAGCTGTAGGAGTGTGGATTCACTCTGAGGTAGAGTTCTTGGGAAGAACTTGAGCTGTAGGATCTTAGAGATCTGAGTGGTAGGTCTTACACATGAGTTGTAGGAGCCAGTTGGGCTCTGAGCTGTAAGATCTGAGGATTTGAGAAAGTGGAAGGAAGTTTGGCCGAATCTAGCTAATTGCTGGATAGGCAAAGGGGGAAAGTGGATGTACCCATCAATTGGGGAACCACTATAAATCACAGTATACTGTGCTAGTATTGATTTTGAAAAGATTGTTGTTCTGTGGTTTTAATAAGTTAATTGCCAAAGTTTTTTTAAAAATTGGACCTATTCACCCCCCTTTAGGTGATTAGTTGTTCTTGAAATCAAGACTTTCAGATAATTTTACGACATTATCCCTTGTGCTCCCCCTGCTTTGCTGTATTTTCACTTATGCTCCCCCTACATTGCTGCATCTTGCTGCTACAAACTGCTTCTTTGTTTCTACTACTCTCCCTTGCTACTTTGTTCTTATATTACTTCTCCCCCTTTTTGACTTCTTTGAAATAGCACTTGAAAGTCTGTGAAATAGCTTATGAGCAACATGCTATCTACTCCCCCTATTTGTGAGAAGAGAAACACCTAGAGCAGAATTTGCTCCCTCTCAATAAGAAGAACTGAAGCTATACCAAATTCAACATACCCAATTCAAATTTTAAGGTGTTGAACTTTGCTTCATCAAGTGGCTTGGTGAAAATATCAGCCACTTGCTTGTCTGTTGGGACAAACTCAAGACTAATATCCTCACATTCCACATGCTCTCTTATAAAATGATATCTAATCTCTATGTGCTTAGTCCTACTATGTGATACAGAATTCCTAGCTAGAGAGATTGCACTTGTAGAGTCACAAAACAAAGGGCTTTTACTTATCTGGAGGTTATAATCTTGGAGTTGATGCTGAATCCACAGCAACTGTGCACAACAGCTTCCTGCAGCTATGTATTCTTATTCTGTAGTAGAAATAGATACACTAGTCCGCTTCTTGCTTCTCCAAGACACTAGCATTCAACCCAAAAATTGACAGGAAAAAGATGTACTTTTCCTGTCCTCTCTGCAGCCTGCAAAATCTGCATCTGAATAGCCAATTAGCTCAAAATCCCTATTTTTAGCGTACCATAGGCCAAGATCTGGTGTGCCCTTTAGATATCTCAAAATTCTCTTTACAGCTGAGAAATGAGTCTCTTTAGGACATGCCTGATATCTAGCACAAACACATATAGAATACATGATGTCTAGCCTACTAGCAATGAGGTATAAAAGAGAACCAATTATCCATCTATACAAAGTTTGATCAACAGGTTTCTCTCTCATCTTTGTCTAAAGACATATTTGATCCCATGGGAGTTATCATGGAGGAAGCATTCTCCATCTCAAATTTCTTAAGTACCTCCCTTGTAAACTTAGACTGTGATATGGATAATCCATTGCCAGTCTGTATTACTTGGAGATCCAAGAAGAACTTAAGTTCACCCATGCTACTCATCTCAAACTTCCCATGCATAAGTTTGGCAAACTTCCTGCAAAGGTTATCATCAGTAGACCCAAAGATAATGTAATCAACATATATCTGAACTAGGATGATCTTGCCCTTAGATTATCGAAGTAATAGAGTCTTGTCTATCTTCTCCCTTGAGAATTTATTTTCAATGAGGAAGCTAGACAATGTTTTATACCAAGCTCTAGAGGCTTACTTTAGCCCATATATAGCTTTCCTTAGTCTATAAACAAAAACAGTATGGTAAGGAACAACAAAACCTAGATGTTGTTCCACATAGACTTCTTCTTTCAAATCTCCATTCAAAAATTCTGATTTTACATCCATCTGATAGACTCCGAACCCTTGAAATGCAGCATATGAAATGAATAACCTGATAGCTTCTAGTCTTGCTACATGGGCAAAGGTTTGATCAAAGTCAACACCTTCTTCTTGTCTGTACCCCTGAGCCACCAGTCTAGCTTTATTCTTAACTATAATGCCATTTTCATCAAGTTTATTCCTGTATATCTACTTAGTTCTAACGATATTATATCCTTGAGGTCTAGGAACCAGCTTCCAGACCTTATATCTTTTAAACTGGTTCAATTTCTCTTGCATAGCTCCAATCCAAAACTGATCTTTGTTTGCCTCTTCAAATTTCTTAGGTTCTACCTATGATAGGAAGCAAGAGTACATTGCTGTGGTGAGACATCTGCTCCTTGTCATTACTCCTTGTCTTGCATCGCCAATAATCTGATGGTTTGGATGATCCCTCAGATGTCTTACTGCTGGAGGCAGTATTGCTTCAACATCATGTTCTTCATGATGTTGATCTTCATCTACTTCCTGTGATCCTTGTGCTTCCTCTGGAATGCACACACCCTCTTCTTGGTCTTGCATTGTTGGAGCATCTTCTTCATTTTTCTTGAGAGTGAGCTTTTTCAACATTAGTTCAGTACCTGTAAAACTAGAAGAAAAGCTTGACAGCTCATTGTTAATAATATTTGCTTCATCAAAAACTACATTAACCGACTCCTCTACAACTTGACTTGTCAAGTTATAGATCCTATAAGACTTACTATGATTGTTGTACCTAACAAATATCCCCTCATAGGCTTTAGCAGCAAACTTAGTTTTATAGGATTTCCCATTGTTGAGTATAAAGCACTTGCTCCCAAAAATTCTGAGATATGGAAGGTTTGGTTTCCTACCCTTCATAATCTCATAGGGAGTCTTATTGTTGCTCTTGGTGATAGAAGCCCTGTTAAGGACATGACAAGCTGTATTTATAGCCTCAGCCCAAAAATATTCTAGGAGAGAAGTATCATTTAGTAGTGTTCTACCAGCCTCTACGAGAGTTCTATTCTTCCTTTGAGCATTTAATGTTAGGACCATTCCTAACTAACTCTTGACTATAGAGCTTTCCTATAGTCTTATAATTTAATTGAGCTTGCCTCTTGTGTCATTTGACACAATATGAGGCCTTTTCATTTACAACTATACAAATGGGAGAGTCAGATGATAAATAAAGAAAATTAAGACAATAGACATTCCCACTCCTAGTGCCAGTCAAAGTGACCTTTTGTTCACTTAATCTTCTTATATGGCAGTTATCCTTGTGGAAAGAAATGACATAACCAAGATCACATAGTTGGCTTATGCTTATAAGGTTGTGTTGCAACCCTTCTACATAAGCCATTTTTGTGAAAGTGATTAAGCCATTAGTGATCTTATCATAACCTTTGGTGACCCCTTTATCTAATCTACCAAATATAACCTTAGGTCTATCCTTTACTGGAATGAAATCCTTAAGGATGCACTTTGTTCTAGTCATGTTCTTTGAACAACCACTATCCAAGTACCATATAGGGGTATGATAACTTGAACTCACCTGCAAGAAATAAATCACTTATCCTTAGGACCCCAATTCTCATTGGGTCCTAGGTGCATGTTAGGCTTAAAATGAACATGCCTGCTTGTATCTCTTCTGACAGGTAAGTGTACATTAGCTCTTTGTACACTATTATTATGCCTGTAATCAATGGCATAGCGGTCCACTTTGCCACAATACTAGCACTCAAAGATGTTGTACCTCCTTTTAAGGGCTGTTTTAACAGCACTGCTGTTAGTAGCTCTCAGTCCAGCAAGTACAACAACAGACTTTTTATTGAGTGCTGAGGCTGGTACAACAAACCTAAATGGTCTAGGATGGGCCATTTGAACCTCCTCATGGGATGCCTTGTAGCCATTAGCACCCCTGCCATTTCTACCACCATAGTGGTGAATAGCTTTGTTCTTCTTTTTGGAATTACTAGCTCTAGTGTTCCCTTTGAAACCTATCAATTTCCTATCCTTTTGGGAGGAGAAGGAATCTATCAAAGGCAATACAGTACATGGCTTTGAAAAATTAGCCACTAGCTCCTCCTTTTGGAGCTTATTTTTTAGATTCCTGATAAACTCATCCTTAAAACTTATTGTGCCCATCTAAATAATAGTAATGTTCTTCAGCTAGCTAACTTCCCTAATTTTATGCTCTAGCAAAGTTACTGTTTTAGAATGCTGGAAAGCAGCAAGCTTCAGAGATGCAATCTCTTGAGCCTGTTGTTTGGTCAACAGCTTACTCCTTCTGAATGCTTCCAGAAGTTCACCATATCTTTTAATTATTTGATCTCTGTCTTCCTCAGATTCAGAGCCATCTTCATCTCTTAATGAAGAAGCACTTGAATCTGAACCAGTCACATATTTCGACATGGATGAAGAGTTGGATGAAGAGTGTACCTTAGATGGTCTAGGATGATCCTGACAGGATTCCTCTTGTGATCTTGCCATCAGCCCTATGTAGGCTTCATCATCCTCTTCTAATTCTGATGAGGAAGACTCAGTCCAGCTTTTCTACCTCTTAGCAATAAAGGTTTTCTCCTTCTTGCTTCTCTTGTGTTGATGATTCTTTTAACCAACTTCTTTCTTCTCGGGACAATCATCCACAACATGACCTGACTTGCTACAACAGAAACAAATAATCTTTATAGAAAAATGCTTACCAGGTTTTGGATCATACCTGTCCTCTTTGGAGGGTTTCTTCTTATTTCTATAGTAGTCCTCTTTATGCTGGAAGGAAGAGGTAGGTTTGCTCCTCCACCCCTTTTTTTTCATCAGCCTCATAAACTGCTTTGAGAAAGCAACAAACTCCTCATCAGACATATTACAACTTGATTTCTCTTAATTTGAATCTTCTGACTCAGCTGGCCTTCTTAGGGGAGAAGGATTCTTATCCTTGCTCATCTTGGAGCTATCTGCCTTGAAGGCCACCGTGGTTTCTTTGGTCTTGCATTTGCTAGTCTTCTCTTCCTCCTTCCTTGCTGTCAGCTGCATCTAATATGAAAGCAGCTTACCAAACAGTATGGCTGGTGGATTATCTGCTAGCTTTACCACGTCTCTAATGGAACATATCTTAGCGTCCCAGTCTCTAGTAAGAGACCTAAGAAACTTATCATTTAGCTCATAATTATTAAAGGCCTTACCATAGGTCTTTAACTCATTTACTGTCCTAAAAAACCTCTCATAACAGCTAGTTATGGTCTCCTCCCTGATTTGTCTGAAAGCTTCATACTCTTGATTTAGCATTGACTTTCTATCATTTCTCACTTCCTCAGTGTCTTCCATATACACTATAAAGGTGTCCAACATTTCCTTTGAGGTCTTGCAGTGCACCAGGTTTTGAAAGGTGGAGTCATCTATGACACTAACCATAATGTTTTGTGCCCTCTTATCCATTATTGCTAAGATGACTTCATCCTTAGTCATTTTAGTGTACTTATTTGGAGTCTGAAAATTTGCATCAAGGACAGATATCTTCATTGGGATGAAGGGTTCTTCTTACTGTGATATAGATCCTAGGATCAGATACTTCCAGGAACAATCTGACCCTTTCTTTCCATATACCAAAATTTTCCTTCCTGCAGAGAGGAAGTTTTATGGATCCAAGCTCTTTATGATTCTCTCCTAAACCTATCTTAATCTTCTGATAGCTACCCAAGATATCTCCTCAAACTGTTAAGTCTTTTCTTGAGTAACCTTCCTCTTATACCACTTGAAAGTCTTTGATTACAAGGGTAGCTAATCACCTATGGGGGGAGGGATGAATAGGTTATTATTGTCTTTTATTGATTCTTTAAAATCTTCTATGACTTTTGTCCTACTGTGTATATTTATTTTAGCTTTCAAGAAAACAATATTAAACACAACAAAACACAATACACATCACACCAGATTTTATAGTGGCTCCCCAGTGTATGGGTACATCCACTGTCCCTCTACGCCTTTCTAACAGTATGTTAGACAAGGCTCTTTTCCAAAAACTATGGCTCCTCAGAGATTACAACATGATCCCACTAGATCAGTTAGTCTCTGCTTAGACTTACAACATTGGCTCACAACCCTCCACATAGTAATCACCTGACAACCACACACATGCACAAATGCCCTTTACACAGGCTGGGAGAAACAGCCCCACACAAATTCACACAGGAATCCAATCACAGGCTCACAACCCTAACACAGATCTCAAAGTTTTTCTCATTGCCTTTATAATTTAGGCTTTACAATTAGATCTCACAGATCTAACACATAGCCTAATCAATCTAGGCCTCACCACAGATCTTTCACAGATCCACTGATTTTGAAAGAGTTTGTTGATTTGACTCAAGAGAAATTATTCTCTGAGTCAATTTCTTCCTAGGCTAAGAAATTCTCAGCCCTATCTGCTTCCCAACAACATGGATGACAATATTTGACTATCTGCTGCTAGTACTGGAAGTTCCTCAGGACCTTGATCCTATTCGTATTGATGAAGGGGGAAGATTAAGAATGAATGTCTTCAATCAGCTAACCTTAATTGGCAGGAAATGAATTGCACTGCATCTCCTTCTGTCCAGAGAAAACTCTGTGCATATATCTTCTTCTTCTTCAACGATCCAGAGATAGATCTTCAGATTTGGCATAGCTTGGATCGTGAATCAACTTCAGCTAGGGCTTGCCTAAACTAATTCGTCTTCCTCAGAGAAATCCTCTGTTCTTGATGTAGAAGATGTTGATTGCATTAGCGAACTCAGAAACCCTTCAGATTTTTCAATTGAAGTTCTTGGTTCTTTAACAATGGCGGTTGAAGACGACGAACTCCCGCTTCTCATTTTTTAGAATGATAATCAGAATTATTGATTTGATCTTAATCTCAGTTGTTATTTATAACCTCATCGATTTGTGGAATGTTTGACACGTGTCCCAGTTTTAACGATGGTTAAAACCTCAGCTTAATCAAATTGAGATCCACTGTAGACTGACAGCGACGTTAATGTCGATTGACATAAATTAAATAACGAATCATAAAATTGTTGACTTGTTGACTTTGCTGACATCAGCATCATTCTGGACTTAGCCAAAATCAAGCAATACTTCAAAAATCCTCAGTTCGACGAACTCAGAACTCAGTTCGATGAACCTAGATCTCAGCTCGACGAAATCAAGCAATACTTCAGAATTCTTCAGTTCGACAAACTCAAAACTCAGTTCGACGAATCCAGGGCTCAACTCGACGAAATAGGGCATTATGTAAGAAATCTTCAGTTCGGCGAACTCAAAACTTAGTTCGTCGAATCCAAAACTCAGTTTGATTAAATCAAGCATCATTTCAGAAATCCTCAGGTCGACGAATAGGTGAAAGCTGAGTTCGACAAAATCTGAACTTAGCTCGATGAAATCAAAGCTCAGCTCGACGAAAATTGGAAAAGCATTACTTCGACAATTCTGGACTTAGAATTTTCTTCAACTCTATTAGGCGTTGAGTGAATAGGACATTCTCAATGAATCTGGACTTAGAAATATTTTAGCTCTACTAGGCATTGAGAGCGTTGAGTGTATATCCCTCACTCAACACTTTTTGCCTTAGCCATATTCTTCAGCTTTTTGCCTGATAGCGTTGAGAGCATTGAGTGTATATGCCTCACTCAATGCTTTTTTCCTTAGCCATATTCTTTAGCTTTCTGCCTGATGCTGTTGAGAGCGTTGAGTGTATAAGCTTCACTCGGCGCTTTTATAATTAGCCTGATTTTTTACAATCTTTCCTTCTTACAGAAGTTTGGCGTTGATAGACTCAGCATGTCGTTGAGTGATGAAACTTCACTCAATGCTTCTAGACTTAGTCAATTTTCTGGCTTCCACTGCTTAGGCTTTCATATGATATCCTTGTCTCAACGATTCTAGCTATATGGCATGGAGTGAGTTGAGCTCACTCAATGCCCGTGGGCTTAGCCAAATTTTTGCCTTGTCAATACTATAAGCTTTAACTGCCAGCCTTCTCTCAGGGCTATAAGCTGCATGGCGTTGAGAGCGTTGAGTGACCTTGCCTCACTCAACGTTTCTGGACTTAGGCATTTTTCTGACTTTCCAGCATATCACTTTGAGTCTGCCTGTCATTGTCTTTTGAACTATATATCCAATCATTGTGACAAAGACCAACCTGTATGCATGAACATAAACATACATCAAATACAACTATGTGTATACCATTGACTTGTATGACTTCTTACAAATCTAGGACATTGGGATCAATGGAATAATAGAGGTAGAGGAGGATGAGAGCTCGTGGGGGATGGGCAGTGGAAGTTCTATAGGCGCTGGCCGAGGTGATAGCTGTGGAGGAAGTTGAGGAGGATGTTCTTTCCCCGGGTTAGGGAGCCGCTAGTGAGTGGGGAGAGCAGTACCAGCTAAAGACGGCGAAGGAGGTGGTGGAGATGGAAGTTCTCACCTATGGAGGAAGGGTGGAGAGACTGTGGGTCAGTGGAGGACTTAGCCCGGAGGACCAGAGGAGGATCCTGGAGTGCATCGAAATGAACATCGACATCTTCCCATGGAGTGCGACAGGCATGTCGGGGATTGATGTGGATGTGTCTTTCCACTGCCTCAACCTAGACACCAATACCCATCCCATCCGGTAGAAGAAGAGGTCCACCGCTAAAAGGCTGTTCGAGCCTAATTGAGGGGAGGTGGAGAAGCTTCTGAAGGCGAGGTTTGTATTAGATATCAAGTATCCAGACTGGGTCTCCAATATAGTGAAGGTCAAGAAGGGGGATGGCTGCTGGAGGATTTTTATCGAAATAAAGTATGTTCTAAAGATGGTTACCCCTTGCTTCGAATCAACGCGCTGGTTGACTCAGCCGTCGGTTATTTTATAATGAGTTTTTTAGATACGTTTTCAAGCTATCATCAGATCAGGATGCACCCACTAGACATGAAAGAAGTCTCCTTCTGTTGGGTATTGTATCGACAATAACCTAGATTTGTATGAAGTCACCCTTAAACTAAGATGAATTAAGTTTGTATTTGATGCTCTTTTCAAGTTGAGTGCTTGTAGGTTATAATTGCCAAGTGTAGACTAATGTCAGTCTACAATGAGTCACCAAACACAGAACCTTACAATGTAATCCCTCATTGTGTGACCCATGGTGTTGACTCATTTGTAGCCTCTCTATTGGGACACACTTCATTCTCAAAGTACTAAAGTAATGGAAGAAAGACTAGTTGCTGAACTCCTTGAAGAAAAACATTTTTCAGAAAGTCAAAATTTTTTCTAAGTCTATTACTCGAGAAGGACATCTTGTACTCGAGTAGTGTTGGAATGATTTCTCTAGTTAGCTCTGTATAGTTTTCGAGTAGCAGAATCTATTCTCGAGAAGGCTTTGTCTAATACTCTAGAAAGCCATGGTGTACTCGAGTAAGGCTTACCTCCTTCTCGAGTTTTCTCAAAAATCATTTCAGAATCTTTCTAAGTTTTGTACTGGATTAAAAGAAGCCATTACTCGAGAAGGCCAAGCCTTGTCTCGAGAAAGCAGAAGATCAGTACTCGAGTAAGAAGAAGTTAAGTTTCGAGAAGTCTATTTGTTCTCGAGAAGTAAAGTTAGTTCTTGAGAAGTCTTTATCTAGTTCTCGAGTAATAGAAGTTATTTCTCAAGAAGCCAGAAATATTTTTCCATGTTTTCCTTAAGGACTTGTTCTCGAGAACCATACATCCTCTTCTCAAGAAACAACTATTGTTCTCTAGTAGTCTTTTATTAACTCAAGAAATGCAGTTGATTTCCTGAATTTTTCGTTAAATCCAAACGAAAATGTTTTCAAATTTAACCTCGATTCTTATTGGTCCACGTGTGCAGTCATTTATGATTATGACCGTTAGGCAAGTCCTATAAAATGTCTTATCAAAATCAACTAACACTAACACAAGAAATTAAGTTTTCTGAATCGTACTATTCATTCTAAATCGGGAAGGCCACCATTATTCTTCGTCATTCTCGTCGATCGTTCTTCTCTGATCCGAGTGATTCAGAATAAGAAGTGTTAAACAGATCAAGGCGTTCAACTTCTACAGATGCATTTCTTTATCGTGCTGAACCTAAGTTTTCAGATCCAGAGATTTTGCCGTAGTCTTCTTCAATCTATTTCTGACAGAGCTTTAAGTTTTAAGAAGGAAGAAGGGCTGAAGACTCACATCAGGAATTATTTCTGTGTGTATAATTTTTGTAAAACATTTTAATCTTGTAGGAGATTCTTCTCCGAGTTATAGGAGCTTTGTTCTCTGAGAATTTTTGTAGGAGCATTTTGACTCTGAGTTGTAGGGGCATTGCTCCGAGTTGTATGATTTGTTTTCAATATGAGATAATAGTGAAGTAGCTGAGTCTAGCGTGTTGTTAGATCGGTGAGGTGGAGAGTGGACATACCCAAGGTTGGGGAACCACTATAAATATTGTGTTCTCTGTGGCTTGTTTGTTTATTTTCTGCGCTCCGTAGTTCCAAGTTTTTATTTCGCAAAAAGACGCAGACCTCACCTATTCACCCCCTCTAGGTGATTTAGGTAGATAACTAAAAACATCAATTAGTATCAGAGGGAGGTTGTTAATTAAAAAGGTTAACACCTTGAACAGATCTACTCCTAGTTGTCTTTAGAGGATACAAGCATGGATAGAGCCAAGGATTTTGCTAAGCTTACCTTATGCACAAAGACTAATTTTGCTATGTTGAAAGAAAGAATAAAATTTTTCATGGAAGATGTAGATCCAAGGATCTTTATGATAGTGGAGGAAGGACCCTATGTTCCAATGACAGCCTCCACCATTGACTTTATAAAATAAGTTCCAAAGAAGCTTATGGATCTTGACAAAGATGAGATTGCACTTGTCTCCTTAGACAAGAAAGCCAAGAATATCATAACAAGTGCAGTTGATGATTCTATGTTGCAGAATCTGATTCACTGCCAATCTTCCAAGGAAATATGGTAGTCTCTCATTGTCCTGATGGAAGGTACCGAAGAGGTAAGGGATGACAGAAGATCCCTACTGAATCAAAAATATGAAGCATTCAGACAAGGTCCCAAGGATTCTATTGCTGATACCTTTGAAAGTTTCTTCAAGATTATCAACGGCCTAAGAGTCTATGGCCGGTTCTTCACTAATGGAGAATTGAATGACAAATTTCTGAGATCCCTGACTATGGAATGAGACAACAAAGTATTTGTAATCCGGGAGTTTGGTAAGCTGGCAAAGATTGACCCTCAAAATCTCTTTGGAAAGCTTATGTTGTATGGGCTCCAAATAAACTCAAGAAAAGCAGAAGAAGAGAAAAGTCAGTCTTAATTAAAGGAGAAGTCTGTCGCTCTAAAGGCAGACATCTCGAGGAAGTCAAAAGTTGCATCTCCTGCTCCTGCACATGAAGAGAGTGAAGAAGAAGCTTCAGAGTCAAGTACCTCGGGCAAAGAGCTATCTGAAGGAGAGTTTTCTCTTCTTTCAAGGCAGTTCAAGAAGTTCTTGAACAAGAAGAAACAGTGGAGAGGCAAAGATGCCTCATCGAGAAGATCACATCATGATGGTGATCGTCACAAGAAAGGCTCAAGTAGTCAAGACAAGTATCACTCAAAACCGAATAAACATATTTCTTTTGACATTGTTTGTTATTATTGCAATAAGCTAGGATACGTCATAGCTGATTGCCCTCACAAGAAGAAGGAGGGTGGAAGAAGAGATGAGAAGATGTCTTCTTATAATAATAAGAATACTGAAAGAAACCTGGTAGCCAAGAAGGCCAAGACCCTCAGTGACACAGACTCATCTGAGTCTAGTGATGATGAGGAAGCCTACTTTGGGCTCATGGCATATATGGATGAAGAAGAAGAACTCCAGTTCACTGGGAAGGTAAACTCTCATACCCCTCTCTCAGATTCAGAGGCTTCTGAACATGATCATGAGGACTATTTGTCTGATAATGAATCTGAACTCATAACTCAATACAAAGAGTTAATTAAGGCTTTCGACAAATGTCGAAGAGTCGCAAGAACTCAAGCTAAGGAGATTAAATCTCTTAAGGCTGAGGAGAGGACTCTGAGGGAGGAAGTCATGGTGATGGACTAGCTTAGGAAGGAATTCCATGATGCGATAGAAGAATATAATAAAGCTCTCGAGTACCGCAACCTGAATGAGAAAATCATTCAAAGGTTGGAAGAACAACTGGCTGATGAAAAGAAACTTGTTGAAAGTTTCTCCAAGCCCAAGAGAATTCTTCCACATGTGGCTGAATTCTCTGCTCAGGGTAAAGGAGCTGGCTTAGGCCATGTACCTGCTCCTAGTAAATCTTCTAGGAGAAAAAAATCCCAAAGAAGAAATAAGGCTGCCAAGAAAGCTCTAGCCAAGGAGAAGGGAAAGCTCCTCAAGAGCAAACTTCGTTTAAAAAGGTTATCTTTCCAACAAATGAGTTTGAACTTGACTCATCCTACGGTCACCTTGCAAGGCCTACTTATGTAGAGCCCAAGTCTTGGTACTAAGGATGGACTCGTCCTCGGAACTTTGGTGAAAGTGTCTTTAAGGCACCTTATGAGGAGATCACTCTTCAGAGCTATGGCCCTTATAGTAATGGTCAAAACATCAAGAAAGCTCCTAGAGTTAAACCCGTTGTGGAAAAGCCTCTTAAGGAGAAGAAGTCATGTGAGTGCCATCACCATGAAGCTTCTACCTCCAAGTCTGCTGCCCTTGCTAGACCACACTCTCAAAAGGTCAAGATGGAGAACTTTAGGCAAAGATACAATAGGTTTGACTATTGGTGTTGTGGAAAAAATTTGTCACTTTGCTATAGATTGATGGTTTAACCCTAGATATTATGTAACTCCTCAAGTTAATAATATGAGAAAGACCACTCACAATATTAACACATGTAGGGGGAGTATGCTAACTAGAG
Source organism: Platanthera zijinensis (assembly GCA_039513925.1). Classification (NCBI taxonomy): domain Eukaryota; kingdom Viridiplantae; phylum Streptophyta; class Magnoliopsida; order Asparagales; family Orchidaceae; genus Platanthera; species Platanthera zijinensis. The sequence continues at coordinate 79,275,999 of CM077081.1, forward strand.
ACCAAGGACCCAAATAAGTTTGGGTTCCTAAGGCAACTTGATTCTACTTTTGCAGGAATGTCCAAAGGACACCAAAAATCTCATCTGGTATTTTGATAGTGGATGCTCTCGGCATATGACTGGGACTAGAATCCTACTCCAGAATTATTCTCCAATCATGAACGGGCCAAAGGTCTTCTTTGAAGGTTCTGATAGAGGGATTACAAAAGGCTACGGTATGATTACTAATGGTAGTGTATCCTCCTCAGATGTGGCTTATGTTGAAAGACTGAAACACAATCTTATAAGCATAAGCCAACTCTATGAAAACGGATATATAGTAGAATTTCATGCAGACAAGTGTTTGATAAAATAGGTCGATAACTTAAAAACGATTCTATCAGGCACTTGTAGTAGAAATATATTTTGTTTAAATTTTATTTGCATAAACTCTTCTATACCAGTGTATTTTTTGGCAAAAGATAGTGCGTCTCTTAGTGACCCATGACACAAGAGATTAGCATATATAAATTACAAAACTATTAATAAATTATTTTCTCTTAATTTAGTATGTTATGCACCCAACGTTAAGTGCATAAAAGATAGACCTTGTCACGCATGTGTAAAAGACAAGCAAACAAGGGCTAGCTTTAAAAGCATTATTGGTAAAGATTCTAATAGGTGTTTACACCTACTTCATATGGACTTGTTCGATCCACTGCAAATTAGAAGTTTGGGAGGTAAGTGTTATACATTGTTTATTATTGATGATTACTCTCGCTTAAAGTGGTTGTTCTTTCTAAAACACAAGTCAGATACCTTTGATATCTTCACTTATTTTGTCAGGCAAATTCAGAATGAATACAACTGCTCTGTTGTCAAAATCAGAAGTGACAATGGAATAGAGTTCAAGTCTGGGGCCATGATATAATTCTGTGAAAGTCTTGGTATCTTTCATTAGTTTTCCTCTCCTCGTAGTCCTCAACAGAAAGGAGTTGCTGAGACAAGAAATAGAACACTCATAGAGGCTTGCAGAACCATGTTGAGTGATGCCTCACTACGAGAATATTTTTGGGCTTAAGTCATCAACACTGTTTGCCATGTGCAAAATCGAGCACTCATAAACAAGAACCATAATAAGACACCTTACGAACTACTAAAGGGCACGAAATTGACCATTTCATATTTTAAAATCTTTGGTAGTAAATGCTTCGTACATAATAATGGGAAGTATCACACGACTAAATTTAGTGAAAAAAGTTTTGAAGGTATTTTTGTAGGTTATAGTAGCCATAGTAAGACATATAAGATTTTTAATAAGTAAAACCCTGGTTATAGAAGAATCTATTAATGCTGTATTTGATGAGACGAGCTTGCTGCAAGGCAGCTCTTCTAGTGTGTTTATTGAAGATGTAGGTTCAAGACTAAAGGAATTAAACTTGGATGAGGCGGCTGAAGAAAAAGCTCAAAAGTTCATCAAGATCACCACTCCAACCCCAATTGGAGAGGATAATCACAATGATGAATAGGTCATCCAGATTGATGAAGTCACTCCAGTGATAGAAGAAGCTCCAGATGCAAGAACCCTAGAGCTCAGACACTTGAAGGATCACCCAATTGATCAAATTATAGGAGATGCACGGGATGGTGTCAGAACTCGTAGAGGTACAAATAATGAAAATCTATATTTAAGTTTCCTATCGCAGGTTGAACCAAAAAAGTTTGAGGAAACAAACTCAGACGCATCTTGGATAATGGCAATGGAAAAAGAATTGAATCAATTTAAGCATTGCCAAGTCTGGAATCTTATTCCAAGACCCAAAGGTAAGAATATTATCGGAACAAAGTGGGTCTACAGGAAAAAGATGGATGAAGATGGAACAATTATAAAGAACAAGGCCAGACTCGTCGCCAAGGGATATAGACTAGAAGAAGGAATCGACTTCGATCATACGTATGCTCCAGTGGCAAGGCTGGAGGCAATCAGGTTGTTCCTAGCATATGCAGCTCTTAAGGGCTTCACTGTCTATCAGATGGACGTGAAGTCGGTCTTCCTTAATGGTGACATAAAGGAAGAAGTGTATGTGGAACAAACTCTAGGTTTTGTTCATTCTAACCATCATGAGCATGTTTATCTTTTATTTAAAGCTTTATCTGGTTTGAAACAAGCTCCTCGAGCTTGGTATGAGATGCTGTCTAGCTTTCTTCTTGAGAACAAGTTCACAAGAGGAAAGATAAATAAGACATTATTTCTTAGGGAAATAAAAGGCAAGATTTTTCTAGTGCACATCTATGTCGATGACATCATATTTGGCTCTACTAACGACAACCTTTGCAAAAAGTTTTCCAAACTTATGCAAGGGAAGTTTGAAATGAGCAGTATGGGAGAGCTGAAGTATTTCTTAGGACTTCAGGTGAAACAATCTGAACATGGAATTTTCATCTCTCAAACAAAATTCACCAAGGAGTTAATAAAGAAATTCGGAATGGAGAACACAATGGGTTCAGCTATGTCCCTGGACAAGGATGAGAATGAGAAATCTTTTGATGAAACCAAGTATAGAAGCATAATTGGATCCTTGCTCTATCTTACTGCTAGTAGACCAGACATAATGTTTTAAACATATGTGTGTGTTAGATTTCAAGTGAACTCTAAGGAATCTCACTACGCTGCCGCAAAGCGGATTTTGAGATACTTTAAAGGTACACCGAATCTTGGCTTATGGTACCCAAGAAGTAATGATAGTGAACTGATAGGTTTTTAAGATGCAGATTTTGCAGGAAACAAATATGACAGGAAAATCACTTCTGGGACTTGTCAATTCCTAGAAAGAAGGCTTATATCCTGGAACAACAAGAAGCAGAATTGTGTCGCAATTGCAACAATCGAGTCAGAGTATATCTCTGCAGACAGTTGTTATGCACAAATGCTATGTATAAAGAACCAATTTGAAGACTGCAATATGAAGTTCAAGAACATCCCAATGTTTTGCAACTCCTCTAGCGCAATTGCAATCGCCAACAACTCAGTCTCTCATAGTTGGACAAAGCACATAGAGCTGAGGTACCACTTTATCAGGGAGTATATGGAGCATGTGGAGCATGTAGACATCAATCTCTAGTATGTTCCAAATGAAAAGTAGGTTGAAGAAATTTTCACAAAGCCACTAGACGAGGCCAAATTCTCGTTCTTCAAAACAGAACTTGGCCCGCTCAATAAAGAAGAATGAAAAAAGGTCTCACAGCAAAGTTCAAGGATCGGGCTATACTTAAAAAATTGAAGGAAATTCTTCTCTAGACTTCATTTCTCGAGAAGACATTTACTACTGGAGTACTACAGATTACTACTCGAGAAATAAGGTTGACTCCCGAGAAATACTTCTCGAGTACTAGATTGATTCTCGAGAACCTCAAGTCTGCTTCTCGAGAACCTAAGAACTGCTTCTTGAGAAAGTACTTCTCTACTCTAGAACTTTGATGTCTTCTCTCAAGAATTGACCTACCTTTGGAGAAATCTGACACCGATCTTCATTTTCAAGTTCATATTTTTGATATCGGCTCCCGGACACTACTACCGCCATATTTTAGGTATTTTATTATTATTATTTTCTTAATCATCATAAATTAAGACTTAAATAAATAGATTAAGCCCGAAAATCCAAATTACCTGATCTCTCAAACCCTTTCTCGAGAAAAAGTAAACTCTTCGTCTTCTCTATCGTCGTCACCCTCTTGCTGCCGCTTCAGTGTTTTCTCTCAAAAAGAGGATTTTAGTTCATCTTTCTCGATCGATGGCCCCTCCGTTAAAGGTTGGAATCGGTAGTGAACTCGTTTCCACTGGTATTGCCGAACTGTCAGATGATTTCCGCAACGTTCTACTATTATTGGAAGCCGTCGGACTTTCATTTGTTTTGGAACACCCGTGCAAAATTTTACTTCCTGATGTTGAAGAATTTTTCAAGAATGCCAAATTGAAGAGGAATGGGAAGATTCTCAAGTCCAAGGTTCGCGGAATCAAAGTTAAGCTAACTACTCCAATTGTTTCCAAGCTCCTTCGGCTGCCCATCATTGATGAAGAAGATAACCAAATTGTTGAAGATTACGATCAGGCGTGCAAATTCAGTGGTGTCTCTGTTGGTGTGAGCAACATTTGCCATCCCAATCTCAATGCAGAGAGCAAGCTCCTTATAGACATACTTGGAAAAATCCTTCTATGCCGCACTAGTTCAATTAGCTTCATTATAAATGACTTCTTTGATATGATGACAATTGTGATATGTAGGAAGAAGTTTCACTGGGGCAAGATGATTTTTGATAAAATCAAAGACAGCAATCAAAGCACCAAACTTTGGTAGAATTATATCTCTTCTCCTTCATGAACTCAAGCCAGAAGTTTTTGATTTCTCTAAAGGTACTTCTCTTCATCACATGAAGAAAGTCTCCATCTCCTCCATTTAAAGATGGGAACTCAAGCTTCAGAACCCTGCACAAGTTGCCAAAGCACATGATCTCCAAGAGGATGAGAATAGGACTCCATCTTTCCCTTTACATCAAGTGGTTGGCACTTCAGGTGCAGTTGCTGAGGGGGACCCTGCTCCTACAATTCCAGAGGCAAATCATTCTGCTCTTCCTCCAAATGTTACTTCACCTGCAGCCATATCTTCAGAGGTTTCTGCTCCTACTGAAGAAATGCTCACAAATGCACAAGTAGAAGAACATGTCTTAACAACAGAAGATGATAACAATAGAATGATTGAGGAACTCACTTCCAAAGAACCTCTTTCTCCTCTACATCCAGAGAAATCTCCTCCTCCAGAACTATCTCCATCAGACCACCCTTCTAAACCAGGATCCCCTCACCATCAGTCTCCTATTAAAGATGTGTGTGAAGAAGAAACAGTTTTAATTTCTGATGATAAAGAATCAACTCCTGAACCAGCTGAGGCTCCCCTCAAAAGCCTGAACTTCTCCCTTCCTACTATTCTTAGTGAGGAAGGAGATGTCTTGATTCATACCACCAGAGCCCAGAGCTCAGTTATTATTGAAGAAATACCTCCATGGATAGCTCCAATCATACCTCGTCCTCCTCCACCTCCTCAAGCTGAAGTACATACTGCTGATACACTTTTGGGTAAAATTGAGTTAATGCTAGCCTAGCAAAGAACTTATTTTGAAGACTCTCTGAAAGTTGTAACTGAGAAAATAACTACTCTAGAGAAAGAAATGAAGAGAGGCTTTGCTGAAATTCAGCACAATACTTATGAACTTAAACACCTGTTCCAAATAGGTGGGAAATCTTTAGTCCACACCATTACCAGCATTGGTCAGGTGATGGATCAATCAGTAACTTTGGCAAACAATCAGATTCAACTGAAAAAGAAGGCTCAAGAACACAATTTCAAAACATGTGAAAAAGTTGGAACCTTCAAAGAGGAAGCAATATCCACCCTATCTTTTGAAGTCAGAAAGGGGGAGAAATTAGTTAAGGAATATTTAGAAAAATCTGATAATAACATGAAAACCCTTTGGGAAGGAAAGCTGACTGAGATACATGCTTATAATCAAAATCAGATTGATGGTGTCAAGTTTCATACTTATGATACAATAGTTTGGATGCATAGCAAAAAATTTAATGATTTTCAAGCTGATCCTAATGTTATTCCCCATCATCTCAATCCTACTGCCCAGCAGCCATCATTATATCTCAGACCTGAAGGTTCTGATGCTCGACCTCCTGATACTTAGATGTGCTTCCTATAGCACCTCCTGATGTGCAAATTTCTAAAAGAAGAAAGTATGGTGATGGTGCCTCTACTAGCAGGTCCACTCCTAATCTAGATGCTGAAAGGAGGAAAGACTAAGAATTTGTTGAAGTTTGGAGCCCCACTTCTAAGTCAATCATATTGGATACTCTAAAACTTATTATGTATTTCAGAGAAAATAATGACACCTACTACTCTTACTCTAAATGGGAGAAATATAAGAAGTATGACTTTGAGAAGGCTTCATGATAGAAAGTACAATCGTGAAGACCCCTCTGCTCCTCCTAGGCCAGCAAAATACTTTCCAAAACCTTTCATGTATTACTAGAGACAAGAAGAATTGGACCAGAGATAGCAATAACAGCAAAGTAAGAAGTAATAGAAGAAGATCTAAAGTTTCTTTATGAGATTTTGTGGATTTGGATTTTTCTTGGATGAAATCTATAAATATAAATCTTTTAATTTTGATGATATGATTTTTCTATAGCATAACATTTCTCATGATTATATTATTTACTAGTTATTTTATTTTGTTTATCTTGATGTAATGCACCTTAGTGTAGAGGGTTCTGACTTCTACAAATAGGGGGAGATTGTTGGGTATTGTATCCACAATAACCTAGATTTGTATGAAGTCACCCTTGAACTAGGATGAATTAAGTTTGTATTTGATGCTCTTTTCAGGTTGAGTGCTTGCAGGTTATAATTGCCAAGTGTAGACCAATGTCAGTCTACAATGAGTCACCAAACACAGGACCATACAATATAATCCTTCATAGTGTGACCCATGGTGTTGACTCATGTGTAGCCTCTCTATTGGGACACACTTCATTCTCAAAGTACTAAAGTAATGGAAGAAAGACTAGTTGTTGAACTCCTTGAAGAATTTTTTTTCAAAAAGTCAAAAAATTCTCTAAGTCTATTACTCGAGAAGGACATCTTGTACTCGAGTAGTGTTGGAATGATTTCTCGAGTTAGCTCTGTATAGTTTTCGTGTAGCATTAACTATTCTCGAGAAGGCTTTGTATAACACTCGAGAAAGCCATGGAGTACTCGAGTAAGACTTACCTCCTTATCGAGTTTACTCAAAAATCATTTCAAAATCTTTCTAAGTTTTGTACTTGAGTAATAGAGGCCATTACTCGAGAAGGCCAAGCCTTGTCTCAAGAAAGAAGAAGACCAGTACTCGAGTAAGAAGTAGTTAAGTTTCGAGAAGTCTATTTGTTCTCGAGAAGTAAAGTTAGTTCTCGAGAAGTCTTTATCTAGTTCTCGAGTAATGGAAGTTATTTCTCGAGAAGCCAAAAATCATTTCCCATATTTTCCTTATGTACTTGTTCTCGAGAACCATACATCCTCTTCTCGAGAAACAGCTATTGTTCTCGAGTAGTCTGTTATTCACTTGAGAAATGCTGTTGATTTCCTAAATTTTCATTAAGTCCAAACAGAAATGTTTTCAAATTTAACCTCGATTCTTATTGTTCCACGTGTGCAGTCATTTCTGATTATGACCGTTAGGCCAGTCCTATAAAAGGTCTTATCAAAATCGACTAACCCTAACACAAGAAATTAAGTTTTCTGAATTGTACTTTTCATTCTAAATCGGGAAGGGTGCCGCTGTTCTTCGTCATTCTCGTCGATCATTCTTCTCCGATCCAAGTGATTCATAATAAGAAGTGTTCAACAGATCAAGGCATTCAACTTCTACAGATCTATTTCTTGATCGTGCTAAACCTAAGTTTTCAAATCTAGAGATTTCGCCGCAGTCTTCTTCGATCTATTTCTAATAGAGCTTCAAGTTTTAAGAAGGAAGAAGGTTTGAAGACTCAGATCTGGAGTTATTTCTGTGTGTATAATTTTTGTAAAACCTTTTAATCTTGTAGGAGATTCTTCTCCGAGTTGTAGGAGCTTTATTCTCCGAGAATTTTTGTAGTAGCATTTTGACTGTGAGTTATAGGGGCATTGCTCTGAGTTGTAGGATTTATTTTCAAACCAAGATAATAGTGAATTAGCCGAGTCTAGCATAGTGCTATATTGGTGAGGTGGAGAGTGGACGTACCCATGGTTGGGGAACCACTATAAATCGTGTGTTCTCTGCGGCTTGTTTATTTATTTTCTATGCTTCGTAGTTCCAAGTTTTTATTCCGCAAAATGGCGTAGACCTCACATATTCACCCCCCTCTAGGTGATTTCGGTAGACAACTAAAAACATCACCTTCATCACAGGGGATGGGTGCAATTATTATAAAATGTTTCCCTTTGGGTTGAAAAAAAAACAGGGGCAACATACCAAAGGATGATGGACCGGGTCTTTCGGGAGTAGAAAGGGAGGAACCTGGAGGTGTATGTAGATGACCTCATGATCAAGAGTCGGGACGTGGACTCCCACCTCCAGGATTTAGAAGATACCTTCAGTACCCTGTAGAAATACAAAATGAGGCTAAACCCCTTGAAGTGTGTCTTCGGGGTGAGCAGGGGAAAGTTCCTAGGCCATCTCCTTACTCCTGCGGGGGTGGAACCCAACCCTTACAAGGTAAGGGCAATCATGGAGTTGGGGTCACCTCGGAACTCCAAGGAAATCCAGCTCCTTATAGGGAAGCTAGCAAAGCTGAGCAAGTTCCTCTCTCATGCGGGAGAGAAGTGCTTGTCTTTTTTCAAAGCGCTAAGAGGGGGCAAGAAGTTTGAGTGGTCCGAATAATGCGAGAGGCCTTCCAGGCATTGAAAAAATAGCTGACCCATGCTCCTCTTCTTCAGGGACCAAAGGAGGGGGAAGATTTGTCCCTATACCTTGGGGTTGGGGATGAGGTCACGAGCTCCGTCCTAGTCTGGGAAGAGGGAAAGAAGTAGTTGCCGATCTACTATATGAGTAGGGTCCTGAGGAAGGCAGAGTTGCGATACCCCATTATGGAGAAGTGAGCCTTTGCCTAGTAATCTCAGCTCAGAGGCTCCGACCCTACTTCCAGGTACAGTCTATCCGGGTAGTGACTGACCATCCCCTTTGTAACATATTTGAGGGGGTGGAACACTCAGGGAGGGTGGCAAAGTGTTCGGTAGAGCTAAGAGAGTTTGACATTTCCTTACCCCTCGGCTCTCGACCAAGGTCCAAGCGATGGCCGACTATATGGTCGAGGTGGTGGAGACTGAGCTCACTCATCCAGTTCCTTGGAGGGTGAAGGTGGATGGCATATTGGGGAGGCACTCCTTTTGGGTAGGGGTGATTTTGGAGAGTCTGCAAGGGACAAAGATTGAGCAAACGGTGGTCAACCATTTTCAATCACTAACAACCAAGCAGAGTATGAGGCAGTGATCGCGAGGTAATGGCTGGCAAGAGAGCTAGGAGTTCACGATTTGGAAGTGCTGATGGAATCTATGGTTATGTCCTTCCAGATCAATGATGAGTTCGAGGTGAGAGAGCCTACTCTCCAGTTATACCTAGAGAAGGTTAAAGGGTCATCGATATGTTCCAAGCTTTCTCCATCAGACATGTATCGCGGGAGGAAAATGAGCAAGTGGACCAATTGGCCAAGTTCGGACCCCGTACGGGAGGAACCCTGACCGACCTCTTCTGTCCCTCCATTGAAGAGGGGGAGCTGATGGAAGTGGATCGGCGCCCCTCCTGGATGGACCCATTCACTATTTTCTTATCCACAGGGGAGTTCCCAGAAGACCTAGACAAGAAGTGCTTTAAGTATAAGTTAGCATACTACCTAATGCGTGATGGAAAGCTGTATCGAAAGACTCTCTTAGGGCTTCTAGCATGTTGCATGGCTGAATAGGAATCCCCGAGGATCTTGGAGGAAGTTAACTCTGGGGAGTGCGGGAGTCACTCAGTGAGCAGGACCCTAGAAGGGAGGATTGTCAAGCAGGGGCACTTTTGGCTGACAATGGGTCGGGATGCCACCAAGTTTGCAAAGAAGTGTTAGAAGTGCTAGCTGTTCGTCTCTCTCCAGCTGCCACTAGCCCAGAGACTCAGGAGCATCACTACGCCCTAGCCCTTTGCTATTTGGGGAATGGATCTTGTGGGATCCTTCCCCAGGCCAGTGGACAGCGGAGGTTCTTGCTAGTAATGATTGATTATTTTTATAAGTGGTTGGAGGTCAAAGCGCTAGCCAAGGTGACCTCCCAGGTGATCCAGAATTTTGTATGGGGGAGATCATTTACAGGAACAGATAACCCCAGGCTATTGTTGTGGACAATGGGACACAGTTTGGCAGCGCAGAGTTCATCATCTTTTGTGGTCAGCTCGGGATTGATCTTCGATTCGCGTCGGTCTACCATCCCAGGAGTAACGGGTAGGTGGAGGCGACAAATAAGATCATTGTGATCTTATTGAAAATGAAGGTTGAAAATCAGAAGGGAGCTTGGTGGAGCAACTCCCTTCAGTTCTCTTAGCCCTGAGAACCACTCCCAACACAGCCATGGTAGAGACTCCCTTCAAACTCTCCTACGGCTACGAATCCGGCTTCCGATAGAGTTCGAGGTACATACACTGCAGATAGTGGAAGTCGAGGAAGGCAGAGAAGAATGGAGGGTTGAGAATAAGAGCGAGCTTTGACTCTCCTTGTTCCTAACAGAGGAACTTTGGGATGTGGCCGCTAAGAAGAAATCAAATGGCGGGTTGTCAAGTATTTTGACAAACGCATTAGAATCAAATAGTTCACCGAAGGGGACTTGGTCCTGAAAAAGGTAGATGCCGTAGGAAGATCAGCTATGGTGGGAAAGCTCAATCCAATTTTGGAAGGTCCATTTATTGTCAAAGAAGCATTAAAGTCAGTGGGGTATCACCTACAAAATGTGGAGGGCAAGACCCTGAGTCACACCTGGAGCGGTGATGACCTGAAGCGTTTCTATCCCCGAACCTTGTACGTAACCTCTTTTTATAATATGAAATCTCTTGACATTTTAGACTATTTGCCATAGATTTTATTTGCAATGGATTGTATGAATTGGTGAGGAACCCACCAACCTAGACCCCGAGTAGATACTGCTGTTAGGGTCCCATTAGCTTGCAGGGATGGATATCACTCGAAGGTGTCTACCTAGACCCCGAGTAGATCCCACGTCTAGGATCCCATTAGCTGGTAGGGCTGGATTTCACTCGATTGTGTCTACCCAGACCCCGAGCAGATCCCGCTGCCAGGCTCCCATTAGCTGGCAGGGCTAAATGCCACTCTATAGTGTCTTCCCAGACCCCGAGCAAATCCCGCTGCCATACTCCCATTACCTAAAAGGGCAAGATGTCACTCGATGGTATCTACCCAGACATCGAGAAGATTCCGTTGTCAGGATGCCATTAGCTAGCAAGGTTGGATGTCACTCGATGGTGTCTACATAGAACCCGAGCAGATCCTGCTGTCAGGCTCACATTAGCTAGCAGGGTTAGATGTCACTCGATGGTGTCTACCCAGATCCTGAGCAGATCCCGCTGCCAGGATCCCATTAGTTGGCAGAGCTGGATATCACTCGATGGTGTCCACCTAGACCCTGAGAAGATCCCGTTGCCAGGCTCCCATTAGCTGGCAGGGCATGATGTCACTCGATGGTGTCTACCCAGACCCTGAGCAGATCCCATATCCAGATTCCCATTAGCTGGCATGGCTGGATGTCACTCAAAGATGTCTATCCAGACCCCGAGCAGACCCCGCTGCCAGGCTCCGATTAGCTGGAAGGGCTAGATGTCAATCGATGGAGTTTACCTTCTTAGCATAACCTTCTCGGCATAGACCTCTCGGTGTATCCCTCTCGGCATAACCCTCTAGGCAAGCTGGGTCTCACCCATCCTAGCGAGCTAGGACTCTCCCCTCCGGGCAAACTGGGTCTTGCCCCTCCTTGTGAGCTAGGTCTCGCCTCTCCCAATCAACGAACATCTTTAGTCAAAATAGGGCGACCCGGGTTGCGAGGGGGAAATTGCGCGAGGCGCTCGAAAGCCTTAAGGTCGCGCTAAATAGGTCCCAGCTCTTGCCGGCCAAGCACTCAGGGTCCAGGCCGAGAGATGTCTAAACCTAATTCTCATAAGCACTGCGAGGATCTGAGGATCTCTGATTAAAGGCGGCGAATCACCGCTCGCGGACCGATTACCTAATGTCTTATCGTTTTCCCTAAGCCGGGTCCTTGAAATTCGCTCAATCTCACTAGTGAGGTGCGATTTTGGAGGCGTCAAAGGCTGAGCAAGGTCGTGAGTTCACAAAAATAAAGGAAAAGAATTATCAAAAGCAATATCATTTCTGAAAGAAACATATACATTAATCGTCAAGAGTTATAAGGTTGGGACTCGGCCCGCATGTACATTATAGCAATAACAAAAGGAAGTACATAGGTTACAAAAAGAAAAAGAGAAGTGTGGCGCGGGGGTTCTGTTGGTTCCCTAGTTTTGATTTGGGCCATGTCATCTCAATTAGGCTTAATTGACCCAAGAATTATCTATGGTCAATGGTTAGACTAAAGGTTTGTCTACCCTTAGGTTAGATTAGTTGAGATTGAATTGAAATGAAAATGGTTAAGTAGAATTGTGCTCGATGATAGTCGAATGGCGCTCGACGATCTTCGAATGATGATCGACGATCTCAGAGTTATATGAACTCTGAAGTGAGTCGATGATCTGCTTATTCAGATCGACGATCGTGTAGCCTTGGTCGATGATTTCTGTGAAGACAGTTTTTCTTCAGGTCGACGATCTATTTGTTCAGATCGACGATCTTCGATCTCTGGTCGACGCTTTCTGTCTGCTTTTATCTATAGTCATTTCATTTGATCTTTGGTTTATTTCCTCTTGTTTAAGACATATTTTATTCAGTATATTCTGCTCAATTTAATGTTTATATTCTTTTGCTTATTTGCAATATTCTTTTTGCATTAATTGAGAGATTTGACAGAATAAAGCCGTTTGTTTTATTAGAAGAAATCGCGCTTTTCTATAGCTGTAATATAGCCGTTAGGCTTTGTTTCCTGTGCCAATTTGTAAAGTCAAATTGAAAGGATATTTTTTAATATCCTTAATTTCTTTTTGGGAATGACAGAAAAGATTGCAGGTGCAGGTTTCTTTATTTTGTTTTATTCTACTATTTGGAATGTTTTTCTAGTGCAGGGCTCGAGGCTTTTTCAAAAGAAGAGAAGTTTCTATATTATCAGTACAGTCGGCTGAAGATAACCATACTCACTCACAACTCAGAATATAGAGAATAACACATACAAACATACAGCAGACACAGAACCAGACATCTCAAGAGAAAAGAAAAGTTCTTCTTCTTCCTGAGTTCATCCTGTCTTCAGGAAAATCAATGCCCAGAGTTCAAGCTTTCAAGAAGAAGAACCTCCCAGATTGCTGAACATTCATTGTTGTAAACTCTCACAGATTGCAAAAGCTGCTGAAGAAGAACATTCATTCAAAATCTAGAGTCTTCTTCAAGGCTGCATAAGAATGTCTTCTCAAGCAATTTGGAGATCCTACACCCTGAAGCAAAGCTTCTTCCTGGACATTCTCTAAGCCAGGGGGAGCTTTGATATATTCAGAGCCATCCACTAGCTTCTATGAACACAGAGAAGACATCTTAATTCTCTCTTTCAACCTCCTGTAAAAGGGTTATTACTCCCTTCAAAAGTGAACCATTGGTGGCAGGGCACCTGATCAAAAACCTGTTTGTTGGTTTTTAGGCACCTGATCAAAAGCCTGAAAGGTCTTTAGATCTGCCTGAAGCAGATCTACTTGTGGCAGGAAACCTAATCAAAAACCTGTAGTGGATTCTTACTAGGGTGGTAGAAGAGTGGATGTACCCAATTGGGGAACCACTATAAAGCTCTTGTGTTGTTTGTTGCTTATTTTAATCATTGCTCTGTGGCTGTGATAGTTTTAACTAGGTTGCTAGTTGCTGTGTTAGGATAAAAGTTCAACTAAAAATTCAGTGAGCTTCTCTTTTATTCACTACACTCAGTTAGGCTTTAGATTTAAAGCTTTTATTTTTATATTCCGGAAATAGCTCTATGAGAAGTGTTTAGAGTCTCCTTAATTTTTTGAATACTCTATTCACCCCCCTTTAGAGTAGTAAGTATCTTATCCCCTCACTTTCAATTGGTATCAGAGGGAGGTTGGTTATTCAACAACTAAATCCTTAGCAGGTTGATTGGTTGAACAGGCTAACACTTGAACCATAAGATCTTGTGATAAGATACTTTGATACCATATACACTCACATTAGATTCATGGCCCAGTACAAAGATCACTTTAGCACCAGACCTCCAGTATGCAACTTAGCCAAGTTTTGCATCTGGAAGGCAAGAATTAGACTTTACATGAACTCTATTGATGAAGTTTTCCTCTATCTTAACAGGGCCACCAACACCACCTGCTGCAGCTACTGCTACAACATCTACAAATCTCAGTACTGTGCCACCTCCTGACTATAATGAAACTTACAAGAAGGCCAAGATAGTTGATGCCAAAGCTATGAATATTCTGGCTCAGACTATGTATGATGAGACATTCCAAAAAGTGGTTGATTGCACCTCAGCAAAAGCCATGTAGGACTCACTGAATCAGATTGTAGCTGGTTCAGTTGATGAAAGGAAGGACAGAAGGTCCAACCTCATATCCCAATATGAGAACTTCAAGAAGGAAGAAGCTGAGACAGTAGAATCTATGTACATAAGGCTCAGCTCCATTATCAATGAGCTGAGGACACTTGATAAGGAGATCACATTGACAGAAGTCAATGATAAAATACTGATGTGCTTCCCCAGCACATGGGATCTCAGAATCTGGCCAATCAAGGAGTCTAGAAGTACAACAGAGATTTCAACTGAAGCTCTCCTTGGCAAGCTCAAATCATTTGAGCAAGTACTGAAGACCGGGGAAGCTGAAGCTGAAGCCAAATCATCTACTCCAACAAGGAAAGAGCAAACCCTTGCTCTTAAGGCTGATTATGAGTCCAAAGTGACTCAATTAAATGAAGAACTGATGGCACTCTTTGCCAAGAGGTTCTACAAGATGGGCAGAAAGGACAACAGAAGAAAGTCATCAAAATATGATGACAAGCCAAGGTATGATAAAACCCCATATAAAGAAATTGTTTGTTATGGATGCAGGAAGCCTGGACACATTCTCCCTGAGTGTCCAGAGATAAAGCATAAGGAAAGGAGAAAAGAAAAGGAACAAGAGAAGCACTATTCCAAGACATCTTCTCACAAATATAAGAAGAAAGAGAAAGGTCTTGTTGCAAATACCTGGAGTGATACTGAGGAAGACTCCTCTTCCTCTAGCTCCAGTGAAGATGATGAAGAAGATAAGAAAGCTAAGGAGATTTGCCTTATGGCAATCAATGCCTGCAGCAGCAACTCAGCTGCAGAGATGACTGAAGATGAGGAGGATGAATTATCTGATGAAGACCAGGTAATTGCATCTTATGATTTTACCTTATGAATTTAAGCATGAATTTAAAACTCTTTGCCTAGATTTACTTAGTTCAGAAAAGGAGATTAAGTTGCTTAGAGATAAACTAGCTGAATCATAATCTCTATCTAGTGAAAACATTAGGTTAGAATCTGAACTCAGTAGAGCATCTGAAGAAATTAAATTTCTTAAATTAGAACTAGCTAAAGCTAAGAGGTTAGAAGATTCACTTAATGGCAAAAGCCTTAAGTTGCTAGAAATCACAAGCACTGCCAACACTAGGACAGGCAACAATAAGTTGGGCTTTGGTGCCTCCCCTAGTGAACCCCCATTGCTCCTTGAATACAATCTTTCTACTCCAGTAAAGTTTGTTTCTGAAAAGGGAGTACACAATACCGAGGTTATTCAAAAGGCTAAGAAAACTTTAAATAAGATTAAGAGAGACAAAAGGAAACATAAATTCATAGAAATATAAAAATCGTCGAACGCCTATCGACAATCGCTGCACCCATCGTCGAACAACAATCGACGATCTCTAAATTCACCTGCTGGGTATAACAACTTAGCAATGGGTAATCGACGATCTCAGCCTGAGTCATCGAACAGAGATCGACGATCGTGGAATCCAGAATCCTTTTCTGTAAACCAAGATTGACGATCTGGGTACCGATCGTCGAACATTGATTGACGATCAGAACTAAATTTCCAGAATCACAACAATGCTCACAAGAACCATAAGTTTAATAGCAACCCTAGGTCTGCTAATTGGATTATCCCACCTAGGAGATCTCATCCCTTAGGATATCACCCTCAACCTTCATATTATTTCATTTCTAGTTTTTCCTATGTGAAGAACAATGGACCCAAGGTTACCTGGGTCCACAATGTTTAATTTATCTTATTGCAGGTGAAGACCTATCCTATCACTCAGGACAAGTGGTATTTGGATAGTAGATGTTCCAAGCATATGACTGGAAACAAAGAGAACCTTTCAAGCTTCAAAGCCAAGTTGGGACCAAAGGTAGTCTTTTGTGATTCCAGCTGTGGTCAGACTAAAGGATATGGTAAATTCACCATAGGGTCAGTGACTTTCAAGAAGGTAGCTTATGTCACAGGACTGAAGCACAATCTCATTTCTGTAAGTCAGCTGTGTGATGCTGGCCACCAGGTTTGGTTTTCCAATACTCTGTGCAATATTACTTTGAATAATAAAGTTGTATTAGTATGCATTAGGCAAGGAAATATTTATCTTGTAGATTTTAATTCCACCTCTTCTGAAATTTGTTTATTTAATGAGGTGAGTAGTAATAATACTTTGTGGCATAAGAGGCTAGGTCATGTTAACCTTAAGAATATATCTAGGTTATCTAAATACAACCTTGTCAGAGGTTTTCCCTCTTGCCCCTACAAGAAGGAAGGCATATGCAAGGCTTGTCAACTAGACAAGCAAACTAAGAATAGTTTCAAAGCTGTAAATAAAAGTGATTCACCTAGAATCCTGTACCTATTGCACTTGGATCTCTTTGGTCCAATAGCTGTATAGAGTCTTGGAGGGAAATTCTATACCTTAGTAATTGTAGATGATTACTCTAGGTTCACTTGGGTGTTCTTCTTGAGAACTAAATCTGATAACTTTAAAGTTCTTAAAGATTTTCTACTTTGTATATAGACTGAGTACTCTACTCAAGTTACCTTGATCAGAAGTGATCATGGTACTGAGTTTGAATCTCTTCTTATGCAAGAATTCGGTGAGAAAGAAGGTATCTGGCATAGCTTCTCTGCTCCTAGAACTCCTCAACAAAATGGGGTAGTTGAAAGGAAGAACAGAACCCTGATTGAAGCTGCAGGAACATTGTTAGCAGATGCTAATATGCCTCTATCTTTTTGGGCAGAAGCAGTTAGCACAGCTAACTATGTACTGAATAGGAGTCTGATACATAAACTAAAGGGGAAGACTCCCTATGAATGGCTTAAAGGAAAGAAACCTAAAATAGATTATTTTAGAATTTTTGGCAGTGTAGTTTACATTCACAACAATAACAAAGATTATATTAGAAAGTTTGAAGCAAAGGCTTCAATGGGAATATTTCTAGGATATTCCCAAGTAAGCAAAACTTATAGGGTATTTAATAAATCCACATTGAAAATTGAAGAGTCAGTACATGTATCCTTTGATGAAACTAACATGTTTTACAGAGAGAAGGAAACTTCTTCCAGTAACTCTTTGCAGGTACCTGACTTGTGCAAGAATTTGGATGAGCTGAAACTCACTCAGGAGATTCAACCTCAACCAACTTTTCAGATAGCTGATTCAGATAGTGATGAAGACCAAGTAGAAGTGATTGCAACTCTACCAACAGCCAATCTAATTCCACCTAAGGAATTGATTCCAACTGCTGTTGAAGATCACATATCACCAACTGATTATGTCACACTTAGAGATCATCCTATATCTCAAGTGATTGGAGACATTTCAACTGGTGTGCAAACTAGACATCAACTAAGTCAAGATGTGATGCTTGCTTGTTTTCTTTCTCAGATTGAGCCCCTAACCATAAAAGATGCTGAGCAAGATCCCCACTGGATCATTGCTATGCAAGAGGAGCTAAACTAGTTTGAAAGGTGTAAAGTTTGGAATTTGGTACCAAGACCAAAAGGTCAACTGTTATAGGCACCAAATGCGTGTTTAGAAACAAGTTGGATGCTCAAGGAATTATTATAAGGAATAAAGCAAGGCTTGTAGCACATGGCTATAGACAGGAAGAAGGCATAGATTATGATCAGACATTTGCTCCTGTTGAAAGGCTGGAGGAAATAAGGATCTTTCTAGCCTATGCAGCCTACATGAAGTTTAAGGTGTTCCAAATGGTTGTAAAGAGTGCATTCCTGAATGGAGAGCTAAAGGAAGAGGTATTTGTTGAACAACCCCCTGATTTTATTTCTTCAACTTATCCCTCATATGTTTTTAAGTTACAAAAAGCTCTGTATGGACTTCAGCAGGCTCCTAGAGAATGGTATGAAACTCTAATTAGTTTCATATTAGAACATAAGTTTGTTAGAGGCATAGTTGATAGAACCTTTTTTATTAAGCACCACAAGGACAAGATCCTGTTAGTTCAAATTTATGTGGATGGCATTATATTTGGTTCCACTGATCCCAAACTATGCAAAAGGTTTTCAGACCTAATGCATTCTAAGTTTGAGTTGAGTAGTATGGGTGAGCTGTCTTATTTCCTTGGTCTCCAAGTGAAACAAGATGCTGATGGCATCTTCATCTCCCAATCTAAATATGCCAAGGAATTGGTAAAGAAGTTTGGGATGGCAGGTGTTTCTTCAATGCACACTCCTATGGCTACTAATGTAGTTATTGATTCTGATGAAAAGGGAAAGCCTGTTGATCAGAAATATTATAGGGCCATTGTTGGTTCCCTATTATATCTAACTGCAAGTAGGCTTGATATAATGTTTGCCACATGCCTCTGTGCTAGATTTCAGGTCAACCCCAAGGAATCTCACTTAACTCTTCTTAAGAGAATCTTAAGTTACTTGAAGGGATGCCCAAATTTAGGACTTTGGTACACAGCTGAATCAGAATTTGAGTTGATTGGATACTCAGATGCTGACTATGCTGGCTGTAGAGTTGATAGGAAGAGCACCTCAGGGACTTGTCAGTTCCTAGGTGAGAGATTAGTCTCTTGGTTTTGCAAGAAGCAGTCTTCTGTCTCAACTTCAACTGCAGAGGCTGAATATATAGCAGCTGCTAGTTGCTGTTCACAGATACTGTGGATTAAGAATCAACTCTTGGATTATGGGTACACACACAAAACCACCAAAATTATGTGTGACAGTACCAGTGCTATTTCCATAGCACAAAATCCTGTGCACCATTCTAGAACTAAGCACATAGACATTAGACACCATTTTCTTAGAGACTATGTTAATAATAATAAAATAAATCTCAAGTTTATACCCACAGATCTTCAGAGAAGTGATATATTTACAAAGCCTTTAGATGAACAGAAACATCTATTCTTTTTGAATAAACTAGGCATGATGAATGGATCAGACTAAGTGTAAAAATCTGCTAAGTTGAAATCTGTTCTGAGATCGTCGAACGGTGTTCGAAGATCGTCGAACAGGTTGAGCTAAATCATCGACCCTTGGTCTACGACAGCTCTTTGCTTTTAGAGACAGAAATCGTCGATCGACGATCGATGAATCTGCTTCGGAAATCGATCGTCGATCGACAATCGACGACCGATTCTCCTGATCTTCATTCAGAGATCGAGGATTCTAGTTTATTTCTAAACGATCGTCTATTTAGGTCTGAAGATCGTTGACGGAGCTCGCCTTTTCGTATTTTTCTTTCAGGACTATTTCGAGCTCTCGTCCCGTGCTTTCTCCCTCTCTCTTCTTGCGATTTCTCTCGTCGATTCCATGGCGATTTCCTCTGTAACCCTATCCGTGATGAAGTTTGATGCCGGTTTCAGTGTTGATTTTGATTCGTTCAGCGACTGCGAACAAGTTTTCCGAGAAATGCTGCAGTTATGTGATGATCAAGGTCTCAAGAAACTCATGTCTACAAAAATCAAACTCCGCCTATCAGAAATAAAGGAATTGGTTTATATATCTTCTTTAGATGATAAATCAATGACAGGAACCATCAACGACGTGGAGGTAACTCTTACTCCCGAAATTCTGACTGAAATCTTTGAGTTAAAGAATGGATCTGATGAGTGTGAGCAAGATACTGCTGAGTATGGTAGAATGCTGATAGAGATGGGACATGCAGAAGGCATTCCATCTAAGATCTTGAAAGTAAATTTATCTGTTGGATTTAAGTTCTTGGCTGACCTGGTTGGAAAAGTGTTGTTTGGAAAGCATTCAACCCATGACAACATCAACAGGAAACAATTTGCCTTGATGTCAGTGATAGTGAATAAGAAAGCAATCAACTGGGCTGGATTGCTATTTGAATTGCTCAGGAAGAAGAACAACAAGAAAGAGGTGACTCAAGGTAGGCTGATTGGGTTCTTTCTATCCAAGAAAGCTTCCCAGCTGTTAGGCTCTGCTCCTACAATAATCAATGCTAGCAAGAGAATTGATCCTTCTTTGTTTGTTAAGTGGAAGAGGACCATTCAGAAATCATCAAAGGCTGGGCCTGCCCCTACAACATCTGAGGGCACAAGTGCTCCTGAAGCCACTTCCCACCCTAGTGAAGAAATTCCTGCTTCATCCTCCTTGCCATCCACCTCCATTGAAACTCATTCTTCTCCTGTGAACCATCCATAACAATTTTCTTCTCCAACTCCAGCTCATCTAGCTGAGATACCAAATTTCAACATAGATTCCATGTTCAATCTGCTTACTCCATCTCCTCATCATTCCCCAGCTACTTCAAATAATCAATCACCCACTAATGATCATCCATCTCATAATAATTCCCCAATTGATGAAGCCCCAGCTAAGAAGAACAACAATTCTGATGTTTCCCCATCTATCATTCCTCCATCATTTCAAATTACACCAGAATTCATTACCAATATTCTAGACCTCGTTACTCCATCCATCAAAATAATGATAGCTGAAGCCATTGCCCCCCTTGCGATCTCCATCTCATCACTTGCTGCTTCCATCATTGCCCTCTCAGCCCTTTCTTCATCTAGGGGCCTGGGTTTAGTTGCCACTGAACCTAGGCAGGGGGAGATGCTCAATGATGATGATTCAGGCTCTGCTTGGGCTCATCAGGTTGTACAATCTCTAGCAGCAGTGGAGCTAGAAACATGTTCAGATGCAGTTCCAAATGAAGTCTTTCCAGATTCAGTTCAGAGGATAGTAGTAGATATAGATGCTCCAGTAGTTCTAGATGAACTGGATGCATTTCTTGATTCAGATGATGAGTTCTCTCTCTCATCCCTTGGAGACCATTATATCTGTCAGTCCTCCCCTTGTTCATTTGATCCCCTTCAGGCCATTGTATGCTATCAGAGACCAATGAGCCTTCAGATTTTGGACAGTTTTATTATTTCTGAAGCAATAGCTGAAGCAGCCTTTGCCTTCAAATTTTGTCTTGAGGAGATTTCCACTCCTGTAGTTTCCAGATATCTAGAAGGGATTATTACCTCCTTCTTAGAAGCTAAGTGGAATTCAGTAGAGTCTTCAGATAAAGGTGTGTTAGTTGCTGTTCCAGAAGTTGAATCTACTGTATCTTCTGCGCCCTCTACTCTTTGGGATGACACCCCAGGTCCAGATTTGGATTCTCTCTTGGCTCAAGATATATTAGAAGAAGAAAGAGAAAAGGCTCTTCTGAAAGCTAAAGAACAAGAGGAAGCTATGCTAAAAGATATTGATGATCTGTATGCAAAACCTCAGTCCTCATATTCTGCGGATGAGGATGAAGATTCTGATGATTCAGAAGGTAATAAGAAAAAGAAAAGGACTGCTCAAAAGAAAAGGAAGGCCATAGCTCCAGCACCTCCTAACCCAGATCATGATATTCCATACTATATTCTGAAAGGAATTGATCCTAAATCTAAGAATTTTGAGGCTTGGATGTGGTATTCAAAAAATGCTCAGAAAGCAAGGAAGAAGAGCAGGAAGAACTCTCCTCCTCCCAAGGGGATTCAGAGAGGTCCTCCTCCTCCTCCTCCTCTGCTGGTGCTTCAAGAAATGTTGCTCCCAGATCTTCTGCTCCTTTTACCAGACCAAATCAACCATACATCTATCAAAGGAAGGGCAGGTAGCCTCCCCCCAGCAGGTCTCATGATCAGAGGAAGACTAGGAATTCAGACAGTCAAAGAGAGCAAGTAAAGGAAGTTGTATATCAACAACCAACTTTCTCTCCTCCTCCAGCTCCTAGGTCTCCTCCCAAAGCAAAATTGTCACCTTCAAAGGAAAAACTTGCTCAGGTGAGGCTAGTAGATGTCAAAAGAAAAAGAGTTATATACTCTGACAAATAAAGCAATAAGTATGCTGAGTATGCTCCTCCATCTAGTCTTTTGATTCAAGAGCCAAAAGATTCAAATGTCAAGCCATCTCAAGAGCAAACTGAGAGTTTTCTAACTCAATCAGTAAAATTTAAGGCTGTAAATCCATTGAATCCAGATGATGAAAAAACTTATGAAAGTCAAGAGCTTGATCCTAACTTCAAAATGGCTAGACTTTTAGATTTGGTGGGAGCTGCTCAAATCAGGAAAGCTAAAGCTGAAGGTAAAGATATCACAGGACTTTCTACTATGTCAAAATACAGAAAGAAAGAATTGGATAGGTTCCAAGTCAGTTCAGAAGTTTTTGATGCTTTAAAGTATATGAAAAAACATCCTGAAGCTGTTCTACCTAATGCTGGAGAACTAAAGATTATTGAAGAGCGGGACTTGAAGTTATCAAAGAAGGATGCATGTGATCCTAGAAGAAAAATCACTTTCTCTCATGCTACTTCTATTCATCCTTCAGACTCTGTTGATAACTGTCTGTGATGTTTGTTCTGACTACCTAATTTATTCTAATCTGTTTGCTGTTGTTTATTCTTATCTGCTTGTATTAGATTTGTTTTGTTTAAGTGACATCACCCAAATAGGGGGAGATTATTGGTTCCCTAGTTTTGATTTGGGCTATGTCATCTCAATTAGGCTTAATTGACCCAAGAATTATCTATGGTCAATGGTTAGACTAAAGGTTTGTCTACCCTTAGGTTAGATTAGTTGAGATTGAATTGAAATGAAAATGGTTAAGTAGAATTGTGCTCGATGATAGTCGAATGGCGCTCGACGATCTTCGAATGATGATCGACGATCTCAGAGTTATATGAACTCTAAAGTGAGTTGACGGTCTGCTTATTCAGATCGACGATCGTATAACCTTGGTCGACGATTTCTCTGAAGACGGTTTTTCTTCAGGTCAACGATCTGTTTGTTCAGATCGACGATCTTCGATCTCTTGTCGATGTTTTCTGTCTGCTTTTATCTATAGTCATTTCATTTGATCTTTGGTTTATTTCCTCTTGTTTAAGAAATATTTTACTCAGCATATTCTGCTCAATTTAATGCTTATATTCTTTTGCTTATTTGTAATATTCCTTTTGCATTAATTGAGAGATTTGGCAGAATAAAGATGTTTGTTTTATCAGAGGAAATCGTGCTTTTCTACAGCTGTAATATAGTCATTAAGCTTTGTTTCCTGTGCCAATTTGTAAAGTCAAATTGAAAGGATATTTTTAATATCCTTAATTCCTTTTTGGGAATGACAGAAAAGATTACAGGTACAGGTTTCTTTATTTTGTTTTATTCTACTATTTGGAAAGTTTTTCTAGTGCAAGGCTCGAGGATTTTTCAAAAGAAGAGAAGTTTCTATATTATCAGTGCAATCGGCTGAAGATAACCATACTCACTCACAACTCAGAATACAGAGAATAACACATACAAACATACAGTAGACATAGAACAAGACATCTCAAGAGAAAAGAAAAGTTCTTCTTCTTCCTGAGTTCATCCCGTCTTCAGGAAAATCAATACTCAGAGTTCAAGCTTTCAAGAAGAAGAACCTCCTAGATTGTTGAACCTTCTTTTTTGCAAACTCTCCCAGATTGCAAAAGCTACTGAAGAAGAATATTCATTCAAAATCTAGAGTCTTCTTCAAGGCTGCATCAGAAAGTCTTCTCAAGCAATTTAGAGATCCTACACCCTGAAGCAAAGCTTCTTCCTGGAAATTCTCTAAGCCAGGGGGAGCTTTGATATATTCAGATCCATCCACTAGCTTCTTTGAACACAGAGAAGTCATCTTAATTCTCTCTTTCAACCTCCTGTAAAAGGGTTATTACTCCCTTCAAAAGTGAACCATTGGTGGCAGGGCACCTGATCAAAAACATGTTTGTTGGTTTTTAGGCACCTGATCAAAAGCCTGAAGGGTCTTTAGATCTGCCTGAAGCAGATCTACTGGTGGCAGGGCACCTGATCAAAAAACTGTAGTGGATTCCTACCAGGGTGGTAGAAGAGTGGATGTACCCAATTGGGGAACCACTATAAAGCTCTTGTTTTGTCTGTTGCTTATTTTAATCATTGCTCTGTGGCTGCGATAGTTTTAACTAGGTTGCTAGTTGCTGTGTTAGGATAAAAGTTCAACAGAAAATTCAGTGAGCTTCTCTTTTATTCACTACACTCAGTTAGGCTTTAGATTTAAAGCTTTTATTTTTATATTCCATAAATAGCTCTAAGAGAAGTGTTTAGAGTCTCCTTAATTTTTTGAATACTCTATTCACCCCCCTCTAGAGTAGTAAGTATCTTATCCCCTCACTTTCAGGAACTGCGAGGCAAGCTCTCAGGCAGCGAGCTCTCCCAAAGGGGCTGGAAGGACTCGTCGCCCAGCTTCGATACCAGAAAGAACAACTCCGGTACCATGTTGCTCGCTGAGAGCCCCGCACTTTCGCTCATCATGAGGCTGGCCCGCTGTATGGTCTGGAGTGTGAACTTCACGTCTTTGGCAGCGTTCTTTTGCATCATCTCCTCCAACTCATATTCGGAGTAGTGAGCGAGCTGATAGCTGCTGTTGGAGGGCAGCGGGGGATCTGCGGCTTCCAGTTCTTGTACCCGCGACAACAATGCCTCATTCTCTTTCTAGAGGGTGGCGATTTGAAGGCCAAGGCACTGTGCCATCACCGCATCCTACTTGAAGAAGCGTCTTAATGAAGGGGAAATCCTTGAGAGAAGAATCTTGTTTCAAAGTCTTGGGACTTACCACCCAACTAGGTAACCTGTGAGAATGGCGTCGGCTGTATCCACCCTTTTCTTCTACTGCTCCACCTCCTTTAGCGCGAGGCGGTGGGCCTCTTCCTTGTCACCAGCGAGCTATAGGAGCGAGGCGGAATTTTGGTCCATCTACATGCACCGACGTCCAACCATATTGGCCAGCTCCAGGCCGTGTAGCTGGGCTCGCGCACTCTCGAGCATGAGTGCCCTCATGGACTCCTGGTCATTAACCATGTTATCCTCCCATACATATAAGCCGAAGGAGAAGGCATATGCCTCCTCGCTGGTGGTGTCCTGCTCTAGCCAGCTTGGCAGCAGGGAGGAAATTGACACCCGGTTCTCCCCTTGGTCCCATTGAAGGATGGGCTTGCCGAGCTCGTCCAGGTGCAGCTTGACATAGTCGAAGTTCTGGTGGCCCTTCAGCACGGGCTTGTCGGCAGATGCCTGCTCTCGTGGCCTTGAGGCGTTGGCTGCCTCGTCGGGAGGCCCACCGATCGAAGCACCCGGGGTGGCAGCCGCTTTAGGCTATTGTCTTGCAGGAGCCTTGCCCTTCTCCCGACCCGCAGGAGGTGGGCTGCTCGCAGTCTTTGACTTCATGGACGGCGGCGACGGAGGATTCTGATCGCAGGTGACTCACTTCTGGGAGGCAAGGTTCGGGGCCTTGCGATGTGCGGCAGTAGCCTCTTCGGCGTGAGAGAGCTAGCCTGGAGTGACTCACGCAATCTCATAAGGAGGGTGCAGTGGGAGGTCCAGCTCACATGCAGGAGGAGAGTTAGAACGACAAAGAAAAGGGGTTAAGTAAAAGGGGATTAGGCGCGAGTTGCTTACCTCTCCCGGGCGGTACGGAGGGGGGGGGGAGTTGACGTTTTTCGGAGGAACATGACCTCGAAGTTCTTCCCCTCGAAGAACCTGCAGAGCTTGGCTTCATGGCCCCCTAGGCTAGGGGGGCGGTAGCTCGCCTTGCTGAGTTGGACCGACGAGAATGGTATATTACTGAAGTCGCCCTTGACGAAGAAGAACTTTCGGATCTAGTTGTGGCCCTTTTTTTACTGTCTCCCACACCTTGACGTAGTTGCTAAAAAAGTATGTAGTGTTGTCCTTGTTCGCTCGGAAGGAGAACAACTTGTGGAAGACCGCGAGGCTGAACTCGTTCTGCTCTTCCCGTAGGAAGTTGACAAACCCTAGCACGATTACCACCGAGTTGGGGGCAAGTTGGCCGAGGACGACCCCAAAGTACTTCAATATCTGCTGGACCTCGGGCCATAGTGGAAGCCAGAGGCCCACATCGAAGTGAGCGATGGGGATGGAGAGCTCAATGTCAGAAAGGTCATTGACCTTCTCCTCCTATCCGGATCACCTCACCTCAAACCCGTGCGGAATGAAATCGTCAAGCACTGTGATGAACTCACCCTCGACGAGGGTGGAGGATAAGAAGGGGTAGTTGGAAAAGTTCCATGCATACTTTCCCCTTCTCTAAGCATCGTCACCGCTGCCTCCCATCTCGCAATCTGTTAAGCAGGCAGGACGCTGAAGTTCTTATGAGAAAAAGGCGGGCGAGGAATCGCAATGAAGGATTTATACAAAGGGTTTTAAATGCGGCAGGTGTGAAGAAGGGTCGTGGCCTATTTATAAAAAGATAAAGGGAAGGAAAATGTCCCATCAGCGGGAAATATGCGTATAGCAAAAATATTCCCCGACGCTTCGACTTCCGAGCCTACGTGGCCCTACAAAAACTATGCGGCAGCAGGGAAGTGGCGAGTGAGCCATGCTGGCTCTCGTCCGCCCAAGTGGAGAGAGAGAACCGCTGGCTCACGTCCGCCCAATTGGTGAGCGAGCCACTTTGACTCGCGTCCGTCAAAGAGGCAAGCAAGCCAAGCCGGCTCGTGCCCGCCTAAAAAGGAGATAGGCGGGTGAGGCGGCTAACCCGCATCCACCTAAGGAAGGCTAAAAAGTAACAAGCAATAGAAGAAAAGAATCGATATATAAAGTGTCGGCCCATTGGCGGGCGAGCAATCCTAAATAATTACAAAAACAAGTTAAGTAGCAGTTCGTAGTTATGTCGTGCAAGCTGATCCAGATATAGGTGAGACCTAGGCCTGCATGCCGATAGTGAGGAAATGGTGCGTGGGTCAGTATTAAATCCACTTCCACCTACTCCACCCTCGCAACCCGGAATGGGGTGGTAGTCGAGGGTAGTAATACTCGCGAACCGCCAGCAATTCCCGCTGGGCCAGGTTGACCTGTTCTATGGCGTGCCTAAGCCACTCCTTTGCTCGCATAATGTGCACTCCAGGAGAAGTCATCCCGTTGCCATCCTCTAAGCGCCTCACGCCCTCCAGGACCGCGAACCGCTTCTCCGCCTTAGCCTTGTCCTTATCCACCCTGTCGCAAACCTCCTACAACATCAGGGAGTGCTTTTGGAATAGCCGGGTCACCTGTCTTTTCATCTCCTTTATATCCTAAGGGTCTCCCAGGTATTTTGAGATGTGGTCCGCTGAAGGGGGAGGTGAGTTCCCCTTACTGATTTTGAATTCAGTGGATGAGATCACATTGAAGCCTACAAAATAGGAAAGGTCAGAAAAAGCAAGTGGACGGTCAAAAGCAAACGAGTGTACAAACTCACAAGGGGTTGGTACGTTCCTCGCACTGGTATGTGGGCGGGAGGTACCTGACTAGCCTTTGAAGAGCTCACCTTCAAAAGCCAAAAAGATTTTCCTTACCTGGGGCGGGTTGGCAACGGAGGAACAAATCGGGGTAGTTTGTTAGCCCCTCGAATTTGAAGCAACAAAAAGGGAATAGGTAAGGAGTGAAAAAGCAAGAAAGCAGGAAAAGAGTCGATTCACCAGTAGTCGCTAGAGGAGCGGTCAGGCCCGCGAGTAGGGAATGTCTCGAGGCCGAGGGGCTGGCGACCCGCTCGGTACCACGCGGGGATGAGTGCTTCTTCCCCCTTCCCCTACCTCCGTCCTCACAAGGTGCCTCTTACGAAGTAGGAGAAATAAAAATTGGAGTAATAGTAGGAAACTGACCCGCGTACCTCATGGATGGACTTGACACCGACCGCCGAACTAGACGCGAGGGCATCGTTCGGGGGAGATCGCCTGATCATCTTTTCCTTCTTCGGCCTGAAGGCGGGATTGAGAGACCCTCACGCCAACCAAGGGGAAACATCAATGACCTATGCCCATGTTCCCTCCCTCACAACCGCCAGTCGAGCACGCATTTCTTCTTATATGGGCATCACTCAGCTACAGTAGTTTCTAAGGAGTGAAATGCAGAAGGAAAAGGGGGTTTTCCCTTGGGCATCTTGGTGTATATATAACAGATTAGTGGGACCCACCAAAAGATTCCCTCCAGCTTAGTAAGCACTCACAGAACACGCGGGGTTGGATGGTTTTTTCCGAGCTTTGCAAAAACTCAAAAAGTGCGAGGATTGAGTACAACCCAGTGTTCGCCGAGTGGGTCCAACAAGGCAGAAGAGGGGCCCTCAATGCAATCCGAACCGCATACTCCAAGCAGGCGGGCGAGCCAGGATAGCCAGACTACATCCGCCAGGTAGGCCGGTGAGCCAGGACAACCAACCCGCATCAGTTCAAGAGGCGAGCGAGCCCAAGGGGCAGCTAGCTCGCTTTATCCACACAGGCCGGCGAGTCGCGTGAGCCAGCTCGCCAGCCCATGATACCCTAAGTGGCCATTCAACCAATATCACTGGCCTGCCTCCATATAAGGGGAAGGCGAGCTGCAGGAGTCCGGCTCGCGCTCGCATAAAGAGAGAGGCGAGCTGAGAGAGTCAGGCCGCATCTGCCTAGTTGAGTGGCGAACTAATCCCGATTTCCCCTTATGAGTGGGGTGCTGATATCACGTGGTTAAAATGATTTGGTCTGCCAAATTTGATTAGGTCTGCACTTAGTTCCTCAGAATAATGGAGTTTTGCTGTTGGCAGACCTCCTTTTGGCTGCATATAACCGTTTAAAATAGTGGAGTTACGGTATGTGCAGGCTAAGCCTAGAAATCTATAAATAGACCCAAGGGGATACCTCATAAGTCGAGCTTTCCAATTCTCTAATTTCCGGATCTTCTTGCGCTTTCTGAGGTGCCCTTAGCTCACCATATATTAATGAGGGAATGCGCTCTAAGATCTTTTGGGGGTATTGTGGGACCACCGTGCTGGAGCCTTGGGTAAGTTTTGAGTCATAAGTCTTCAGTCAATCCAGCTTGATAGGAGAAGTAAGTGTGTGATCACTCCTTAACCAAGGGTTCAAACTCTGCAGAAGCCGGTTCCCGGTTTCAACATCTTTAGCATCATGTTCTTCAATGACTGGATCTTTCTGGTCTTCACCCATGTCTTGGGAACTTTGTCCTTCAGGAATGCACGCACCATTATTTTATTCTTGGATAATTGGAGGAGTGTCCTTGATAGTTAGTTTATCCATCTCCAACTTTACATATGCAGAACTTGTGGAGTTAGGCAGCTCAATGTTAATCATGGATGATTCATCAAAGACTACATTCACAGACTCTTCTACAACTTGATTTTTCAAGTTGTAGACCCTATATGCTTTGCTATGATTACTGTATCCAACAAATATCCCTGTATAGGACTTGGCAGCAAACTTGGACAAGTATGACTTCCCATTATTGAGCACAAAGCACTTGCTTCCAAAAATCTTAAGATAAGCAAGATTTGGTTTTCTGCCTTTCATAATCTCATAGGGAGTCTTTTGGTGATACTTGTTGATAGAGGCTCTATTTAGGACATGACTGCAGTGTTCACTTCCTCAGCCCAGAAGTATTCTGGGAGAGAGGTGTCACTGAATAGTGTCTTGCCAGCTTTTATGAGAGTTCTATTTTTCCTCCCAGCTATACCATTTTGTTGGGGTGTTCTTGGAGAAGAAAACTCCTGATGAATCCCTTATTCTTCACAGAACTTTGTCATGCCATCAGACTGAAATTTAGTATCATGGTCACTTCTTATTTTGACCACAAAACTGTCCTTTTCATTCTGAATTTACCTAACAAAGGTCATAAAGATGTCTAGGGTTTCTGACTTTTTTTTAGAAAGAAAACCCTGAAAAATCTGGAATAGTCATCAACTATCACGAGTGTATAGACTTTCTTGCTTAGACTATGAACTAGCATAGGACCAAACAAGTCCATATATAAGAGGTACAAATACCTATCAGAGTCCTTGGCCCCAATGATCTTAAAGGATGCTTTGGTCTGCTTTCCCTTTTGACATACAAAGCAAATGCTTTCCTTGGTGCATCTTATATTTGGTTCATTTCTGACTAGCCCTTCACTGAAGAGCTGGCTAATTATCTTGTAGTTCAAGTGATAAAGCCTCTTGTGACATTACACACAATAAGAGACTTTCTCATTTGCTACCAGACAAACTGGTGACTTTGTACTTAAACATAAAAAGTCTAAACAATATATATTTCCACTCCTAGTGTCTGTCAAAATGATCTCTTTGTCACTTGATCTCTTAATCAGATACTCATCCTTGTTGAAGACAATGACATTGCCCATATCACACAGTTGACTTATGTTGATCAAATTGTGTTATAATCCTTCCACATAAGCTACTTTTGTGATGGAGACAATGCCATTGGTGATCATACCATAACCCCTGGTGACTCCTCTGTCTGAACCTCCAAAGATCACCTTAGGTCCATTCTTCACAGGTGTGTATTCCTTCAGGTTGTTCCTTGTTCCAATCATATGTCTAGAACATCCACTATCCAAGTACTATATTTGAGCATGGGTACTTGAACTATCCTGCAACCACAGTTTATTTTACCTAAGGACCCCAAAAGGAATTGGGTCCTTGGTTCTTGTAAGCTTGAAACTGAACATGTCTACCTGTAGGAATTATAATAGGAAAAAATCACTTTTGCCCTTGGAACACTAGGGTTGTGCCAACATTCATGAATATTGTATCTCCTCTTCTAAATAGCCTTTGAAGTGTGCAAGCTGTCAATAGTTATCTTTTCAGAGGGGAGAGTAGTAGCTTTCTTCTTGTTTCTTTCAGCAAGAATTTGACTGAAGGAGAGTCTGGTAGTAGATATACTTGTCTTACTCTGTGCTTTATAAACAACAGTCTTCTTTGCAGTTGAGATGATGTTAATGGCCTCAGAGATAGCCAGATCAGTGTTACTGACTGACTTACCTCTGGTAAGGGTTTTTGCTGTAAGAGCCTGAGGATTGCCTACTGCCTTATCCTTGAGTGTGGGGGATGGAGCACCAAATACAAATGGTCCATGATAGGCCATCTGGATTTCCGCATGGGGAGCCTTCAGTGCACTCACAACCATATCCTTTCTTATTAAATTGTAAGATACTTTTGTATTCTTACAAGTAGAGTTCCCATTCTTCTAGTGACCATACATGCTGTCCTGGTCCTACCTATTGGAAGGGAGAATTACCCTGTGAAAGGTGGTCTGATGCACTACTAGAGCTTTGCCTTTCCCTTTGGAATTGGCAGCTCTAGATTTCTACTTGAACCCCAAACCTCTTTTATCCTTTTGAGAGGTAAAGGATTATATCAGTAGCAACACTATCTTGGGCTTGCTGGATTCAACCACAATCTTTTTCACCATAAGGAGCTTCTCTTCAAGATCCAAGATGACCTTGTTCTTCTGGATTATCATCCAAATTTGGATAATTGAGATTGTCTTGAGTTGGCTAACTTCCCTCTTCATCAGATCTAATAATGGTGTTGATTTAGACTGCAGGAAAGCAGCTTGCTGTAGGGAGACAATTTTCTCAGCTTGTTTCTTGACAAGCCTTTTGCTCCTCTTCAGAGCATCCATAATCTCACCATATTTATCAATCAATTGATTGACATCATTGTAAGAATTTGAACCATCATCCTCACTGGAGGAAGGGGATGCTTCAGAGTCTTAGCCAGACTTATAGTTAGAAGGAGAGCTTGGGATAGAGTATACCTCATCAGGAACAAAAATGTCCTGATTGTCTTCTGATATGACCATGAGACTGTACTCCTCATCCTCCTCACAATCACTATCAACTGAGTATAGTGGGGCCCTAATGCCAGATGGGGCAGCACGAAGTTTAGTATCTTCCTCAATAGACATGAGGCCAATGTATGCCTCCTCTTCTTCTGATTATGAAGATTTAGAATCACTGTCTGATATACTGACAATCTTCTTGGCCATGAAGCTCTTTTTAGCCTTCTTGACCTTGTGATGGGGTTTTCCATCAAATTTCATCTTCTCCTTCCTCTTAATTGGACAGTCAGCAATGACATGTGCACTCCTATTACAACAATAACAAACAACACTAGTCTTAGCATATTTATTCTATTTGGAGTCATACCTTTCCCTAGAGGGGTCATTTCTGAATTTGTCCATGCTGGAGTAGAGCTTCTTTGAGGTGGAGCCAGAAGAGACTTGTTTCTTCCATTGTCTCCTCCTGCTCAATAACTTCTTGAATTACCGGGAGAACATTAATAGTTCTCTATCTGATAGTTCATTCCCAGAGAAGCTGGGTTCTAAGCATTCTGACTCAACAACTCTCCTGTGAGGAGGAGTCTTTTCTCTGCTTCTTTTTCCGGCTTCAGCTCTAAAAGCCACTGACTTCTCTTTGTTGAGAGATCTGGCTGCATCTAAATCTGTCACTTAAAACCTAAAACCGTAAACCAAACCGGAACCAAATCGGAACCACAAAGAACTGGACTGAACCGTTTGCAAATTATTCGGGTTCCAGTTTGAATTTTGGAACCGTGAACAACATTGGTTTGGATGTGGTACTTACATATTATTATCCGGACCGGAACCGGAACCACAACATACGAGTTTCAAGCGGTTTCAAGATTTTTAGACCCGATCCGAACTGTACCGAAGTAGAACCAAACCGCAACCCATTTATTATTATTATATTGTTATTATTTTATATTTTATCTATAATATTTATAGTTACTATCACGAGTGGAGTTGGTGAAGTTTGAAGCCAAATCACAATCACACTAAAGGGCGCCGATTTTGGACTGAACAAAACTTCACCGCATAAAAAACGTATGGTATGGTTTGACGTTGTTGCGGTTTGGAGTCAATTTTTGCTATGCATTTTTTATTTTTATACAGTTATATAATATATTTTGAATTTTAGTTACATATTTTTTTGAAATGTTTTATTTAAAAAATATAGAAGATATACAACTACTATTTATTAGTATTCATGAAAGGCAACAAATTATAGGCGGTCGTTACGGTTGAGCACGCCGACGAGACGTACGCAAGCCAACTAGAATATGTGGAAAGTCTACACGCATAGGAAGACAATTGATACTATCCCACTGATCGTGGAAAAGATCGTCTAGAAGTGGGCAACATAATTATTTCTATTTCGATGTTGTTTTCAGTTTTACTATTTACAGCCCGCTTTTATTTCATTCCGTCAAGTTTGATTTTAGTTTTAGTTAGAACCGATTAGAACCGGACCGAACCACATGGAACTATATAGAAACGATAGTGGCCAGTTTGGTTTTGGTTCTTGTTGAACTGTAATCGGAACCGTTGACACGA
The DNA here is from genome assembly GCA_039513925.1 of Platanthera zijinensis. Classification (NCBI taxonomy): domain Eukaryota; kingdom Viridiplantae; phylum Streptophyta; class Magnoliopsida; order Asparagales; family Orchidaceae; genus Platanthera; species Platanthera zijinensis. Next base: position 79,309,402 of record CM077081.1, read on the forward strand.
CGGTTCCAAAAATTAAGCTGGAACCGGAACCAGAATAAAAACAAGTCAAATAAAATAAGTTTTTGGTTCTAATTTGAAGAACTGTTACCTTAGTGGTTCTTTTCATGGTTTTAGTAGAACCAGAACCAAACCAGAATCGTGACAGCTCTAGCTGCATCCTCTTCAGCCTTTCTGGTGTTCACCTGCATCTCTTGAGCCAACAGCTTCCCAAACAAGTTCTGAGGCAGAGTGTTGGCCAGGTTATAAACTTCTCTGATGACACAGATCTTGATATCCCATTCCTTGTTTAGGGATCTTAAGAACTTGTCATTCAGCTCATAATTAGTAAACTGTCTGCCATAGGTGATCATACTATTCACTATCATGAAGAACTTCTCATAGCATTCTGCTATGGAGTCCTTCTTGCCTTATTTGAAGGTCTCATACTGTTGATTCAGGAGAGATTTTCGGTCATCCCTCACCTCTTCTGTCCCCTCCATATAGACAATGAGAGAGTCCCACATTTCCTTGACTGTCTTGTAGTGGATTAGATTCTGGAAAGTGGAATCATTTATGACACTAACAATGATATTTTGTGCCCTCTTGTTCATGGTTGCTAGGATGACCTCATCCTCTGCCATCTCTGAGTATTTCTTTGGGGTTTGGACACTGGCATCTAGGACAGAGATCTTCATGGGAATGAAGGGTCCTTCTTGAACTTTAATGAAGATCCTAGGGTCAGAATCATCCATGAATAGTCTGACCTTATCTTTCCAAATCCCAAAATTCTCTTTTTTACAGATAGGGAGCTTCATGGAGCTCAACTCCTTGTGGTTCTCACTTGAACCCATGGATCAAATCTTCAGCTACTCTTGGAGATCTGTTAAGACTGTTAAGTCCTTTTTGAACAACCTCCCTCTAATACTACTTGAAAGTCTTTGTTTCAAGAGTAGCTTTACACTTAAAGGGGGGCTGAAAAGGTTTCTTAGTCTTTTGATTACTTTCTTATTTTAGTGTGTTGTGATTTAAGTTATTTGGCTTGCTTTTAAGAACACACAACAACATACGAGTATTTATAGTAGTTTCCCAAGGCATAGGTAAATCAACTGTCCCTCCCATCTTTCTAATAGTGTGTTAGACAAGACCAACTTCTCCAATCTCAGCTAGAAGAGCTTACAACACAGATCCCTCAGGATATTTCAGACTCCTCCAAGTCCTACCTCAGGCCCAAGGCCCTACAACTTAGAGATAAAATCTCATACAGCTAGGTGATCCTTCTGATCATATACCTCAGACTTAATCCAAAGTCCTACACTCGGGATAGGAGGATAACCCTACACTCAGATCTACCACAGGATCCTATATCAAAGAATAAATCTCCTACCTCAAGCACACAAGCCCTACCTCTGATCCACAGAAGGATCTTATAACTCATCCTTTATATTTCAGGCTTACAACTCAGATCAAGAACAATCTTATAGAAAGAGTGAGTTTGTTGTTGATGACTTGCTCTAGAGAAAGTGTTCTCTAGGCCTTCTCTCTAGACTATGTGAACTCAGCCCAACTTCTTCACAACACCAAGGAAGTAGATCTTCAGGTTGGTTCAGCTTGTGCTGGGAAGAATCTAAGAAACTGGAGTTTCTAAACTAGCTCATGAAGACAAAATTATATTCCTGTTCTTTATTTCTTCAATCAACCAACCTTGTCTTAAGCTTTCAGACTTGCTATTAATCACCAGTTATAGAGCACTTCTTCTTCGTTTTCGAGAAGAAGATAACCAGAAAGCTTCTTCTCTAAAAAGGAAAAAAGCTCTTTTTAATTTCTCGGAACTATGCTTTTATTTCCCGTAAATCCAACGGCTCAATGCACAGTGTGGACTCCTGGAATGGGCAACTTCATCACAACTTTTGCATTAACTATAGTACTAAAGGCAAGCGGCGCCTTTTGTCTTCTAGCATGCAAAACCTGCAATATTTTAATTTTTGCTGACGTCAGAAGGACTCAGCTCCCGTGGGCTTAGCAAATTCCAGACACTGTGCACAGGCATTGAGTGAAGCCTTATCACTCAACACAAAAGTATTTAGCTGAATTTTTTGTCTTCAGACGTTGAGTGCGTTGATTGAGCTTTCATCACTCAATGCATATAGAGTTTTATAGTCTAATAGCTTAGGCGTTGAGTGAGCCTTCATCACTCGACGCTTTTTGAATTAATTGAATTTATCTGTATGAAAGCGTTGAGTGCAACTTCTTCACTCAATGCTTTTATCCTTCGCCTGAATTCTTGATGAGGCATTGAATGACCTGTCTTCACTCAGCGCTTCTATACTTGGATATAATTTATGTGTTGAGTAAGTGTTGAGTGAACTATCTTCACTCAATGCTTGTCCTTAGACAAATTTCATGTTGAGTAGGCATTAAGTGAACTACTTTCACTCAACGCTACTGTCCTTAGACAGATTTCTTGACAGCAACACTATGACTTTGGCTGCATGTAGTTCTATCAATGCTTTTAGGCTTCTTGGCATTGAGTGAACTGCCTTCACTCAATGCTTATGGACTTAGCCAGATTTCTTGTCTGTACCCCTGAGGCTTTGACTGTTTGAGCATCTGTCAATACTTTTGGCCTCTTGGCGTTGAGTGAACTACCTTCACTCAATGCATCTGGACTTAGCTAAATTCTTATCTACACATCTGATGTTGAAATTTCACAAGATGAACAGGAGATAGCTCTGATATCAAGTAAAAAACATTCAGAGCTATCAAGTTAACAACCTTATCAAGCGGAATGCGGGAACCAGGCGCAGGAACACTCAAACCATAAAATGAGCTTAATAAATCAGGTTCAAAAAAGAAGGCAACATCAAAGTCTTATATAATCAACTATCTTCATTACATGGCAAGACATACATGACGAGACATTATTTCGCCAAGTAATAACAGGGAAGTAGATTACAACAAACAAGCCGGGCGGACAAAAGCTATGACCGCCGTGTCCGCCGAGACTACTGAGGTCGCCAAGACACTATTACACCAAACGGATCTACGGAATCCGCGAAAACTGTGGAATACCCGTTATTCTGCCGAACACCTTGTCCACTCTCTGCAAGCCACCTAATCACAGAGGTTGCCTAGCTGCCAGAGTTCGCGAATAAGATCCACTGCCGAACTGAAAGAACAGACTGCCTAGACTACCGAGACTAACAGACAGGTTATTGAACTGGAATTGTTAAAGTAGAGAAGACCAGTTGGCCGCAACTGCGACCTGTCGCAAACCGCTGATTATAAACCACAAGCTTTACTGATCCCTGACCGCAGTCAGAACTAAACTCATGGTTTCTCAGTGCTAGCCGCACAACCTGCAAACAACAAACTGATTAACCTTCTCAAACCGCATGGACAGGAAATCTGAGGCCGCAACAATAAACTCACGCTCAACTTACTGATCATTCAGTTTCTGTTGATGTGATGATGGTCCTATTTAAAGGCACGGAGAGGAGTGTGGTTATCGCCCATGCGGTTTGAGAAGCCAATCCGCCAGGCATCAAGTCAGGAAGTTAGTCCATAACTCGGCGGACACCGCATAAGTCCGCACGCTGTAGCGGACACAGCAATAGCCCGCACAACTCGCGAACAATGCACCAGCCCGTGAACAATGCACCAGCCCGCAACAACAAGTCCATAACCAATAGGAACAAACCGCCCTGTCAACCAGCGGACATTGCAGACTCCACGTTCAACCTGGACTTGTCGCAAATTGTGACCAAGTCCAGCAACCAACCAAACTCAAGCGCTCTTGGAGGAAAAGAACTCAGTCTGCCAGCTACCCAAGATAGTCTGCCAATACACGAACTCCGTGGTTATCACTTAATCACACCACCAGAGCAAGGGAAATAGCTGAAGGTGTTCTCGCAATCTCTACAAGCAGTTCACCACAAGCGGACTCTGTCAACTCAAAAAGAGTCTGCACCTCCCCCGCGGATATACCACTTATCTGCACGGTTACTTTAAGGAATAGCCAATAGTAGAACAAGCTGAATAAGCTGGTCGACATCACCAGGCCGCAACCTCAGATTGCCTAGGTCACACCACCAATCCGCCAGACTGTCCGCCCAAGCCGCACGGTCTGCCCAATCAACCCCCTACTTTCACATCACAATTTTAAACACTCCCTCTTAAAGTGAGAAGTGCTGACCAAGCCCAGCAGTCCCCATAATCGAGTAAATGGCACCTTTGGCAGCGGCTTCGTGAAGATGTCCGCGATGTTGTCCTCACTCCGCACATGCTCCATTATAAGAGATCCCTTCAACACCTTCTCACGAATGAAGTGGTGCTCAATCTCAATATGCTTGGTCCTCGCATGACAAACTGGATTATTGACCAGCTTGAGGGCACTTTCATTGTCACCTTGAAGCAGAGTAGGACCGTGCACTTCTTCATAGACGTCCTCTACTAGTCTCCTAAGCCAGATGGCTTCCCGAGATGCCAAGGCCGAAGCCTTGTACTCTGCTTCTGTAGTAGAGATGAACACTAAGTCTTGTTTCTTACTACGCCAAGAGATACTGGCTAATCCACATATGAAAACATAACCGGATGTTGACTTCCAGTCATCTTAATCTCCCCTATAATCTGCATCCGAGTATTCTTGAAGAGTAAAACTCGTGCCTCTCAAATAAAGGAGACCCATATTAGAAGTGGACTTCACGTACTTCAGAATGTTCCTCGCCACCATTAGATGAGGCTTCCTGGGTTCTGCCATATACTGACTTACTCAGCCAACCGCATACACAATGTCTGGCCTTATAATCGTCAAGTAGATAAGACTTCCAACTAGAGCCCAAAACACTAAAGGATCAGGAAGAATCCTCCCCTCATCCCACTAAAGTTTGATGCCCGAATCAAAAGGAGTAGAGCTACTCTTCCCCTCCCGCATACCGAATCGCTGAACGATCCGTTCTGCATAGACGTTCTAGGACACGAGTATGCCGCTCTCTTTCCTCTCCACCTCGAGTCCAAGGAAATGGTGTAGCTCACCCAAGTCCTTCATCTCAAATCTTATAGCTAGCTTTGCCATGAGCCTAGCTACCTCCTCCTTGGAGTTTCACGTGATGATTATGTCATCCACGTACAACAGTTCCAAGACTAGAAGCTCCCCCTTCTTCTTGATGAACAAGCTCGAGTTTTAGTTAGAAGCAGGATAACCGCAGAACTAGAGGTATTCTGCGATCTTCCCATACCAGGCTCGAGGAGCCTGCTTCAAACCAAAGAGTACTTTTCGAAGCTTGTAGATGTAGTCCAGATGTTCTTCAGATACGTATCCCAGTGGCTGATCCATGAAGATATCTTTTTCAATCTCCTCGTAAAGAAAGGCATTCTTTACATCTAGCTGCCATATCTTCCAACCTTGGCAAGCAGCCAAGGCCATCACCACCCGAACTAAAGTCATCTTCACCATGTGACTGAACGTCTCTTCATAGTCTTCATCGTATTGTTGTGAAAATCCTCGAGTTATAAGGCGCGCCTGGTACCGTGTAACATCCCGATTCGCGCTAGGCCCCTTGTGCGTGTTTTGGTGTTGGGAGAGCTGGTGTAGGCTCAAGGGGGTGCATGTGATCAGGTGCGCACTTGCAGGAAATAAGAAAATAGGATAGAAACTGGAGTTGAACATGACACGGGTAGGGACACAGGCGTGTCCCTACCCGTGATCAATGGCGTTGAGTGCCATGGCTTTGAGTGAAACGGCTTTGAGTGGTGTGTCCCGAGAAGGACACGGGTAGGGACACGGGCGTGTCCCTACCCATGTGTCATGGTGTGAGGTCCATGTCTTTGAGTGAAATGGCTTTGAGTGGTGTGTCCTGAGAAGGACACGGGTAGGGACACGGGCGTGTCCCTACCCGTGTGCCATGGCATGAGTGCCACGGCTTTGAGTGGTTTGTCCCGAGAAGGACACGGGTAGGGACACGGGTAGGGACATGGGCGTGTCCCTACCCGTGTGCCATGGTGTGAGGGCCATGTCTTTGAGTGAAACGGCTTTGAGTGGTGTGTCCCGAGAAGGACACGAGTAGGGACACGAGCGTGTCACGAGCGTGTCCCTACCCGTGTTCACTGGAGTTGAGTGTCATGGCTTTGAGTGAAACGGCTTTGAGTGGTTCGTCCCGTGAAGGACACGGGTAGGGACACGGGCGTGTCCCTACCCGTGTGCTTTAATCCCAGCTCGACGAGTGGTGCCCCGAGAACCACACGGGTGTTGACACGGGAGGTGACACGGCCGTGTCACCTGGACACGGGTACCGAAACGGGCCTGTCAGTACCCGTGTAGGAGCACGAAACGGTGGTCAAGCCGTTTCGCCAGAGTAGGAAACGGGTAAGGACACGGTCGTGTCCCTACCCGTGTAACTTCTGTATAAAAAGGAAAAAGTGAAGCCCTAGCTTCCTCATTCTCTTTACAAGCCCTGATTTCTGGAGGGAACATTCCTGGAGGAAGAAAACGGCTGGAGCAAGCTTTGGAGGAGGAGAAACGCCATCGCCGTCAAGGGAAAAGTGATGCCGCGGAGGAGGATGACAAGATCCATGGCCGCAGATGGTGTTACCGCTGGAAATGAGGTGAGCTTCCAACCCCTCCCTTGGTGCTAGATCTGTAGTTATCTAGGTGAGATGTCGACTCAAGAGAGTCTAGACATGGGAGATGGAGGTTTCTTTAGGAAGGACCAAGCTAGAACGTGTGTTCTAAAGACTAGACATCTTCAACCTCCCCTCTTCAAAGTGATGATGGGGGTGGCTTCGTGAATAGGAATGACCTTGAGAGGGAGAATAAGGGTGGAGGAGATTTTTGTTGCGATTTGGGGAAATGGCCTTGAAGAGGAAGATGAACCGATGCCGTTCATTATGCTTCAAGATGCATGCAGAATCTGTGTTCTGCACGCAGCGACCTTCTTGGCTGTGTTCAAACAAGAAAGGGTCAAATCTTGGCTTCCAACTAAACACGAAAGTTGTAGCCCTTGAAATTACCTTTCCAATGAGTGGTTACACATCTTCAGGTTAAGTCTGTAGCCACTGGAATTCCCAATCGAAGTTAGGGCTGTAAACTAAGCGCACAGAATTTGTATTCTGTACGCGGCAGGCTTTGGAGCCAATTTCTTGTGAGTTCTAGCCTGATCTGGGTTACAGGCTGAACAGGAAAATTGTATCCGATGGAAAGACCTTTCCATCGAGGAATTACACGCACTCACCGGATTCCCGTAGCCTTAGGAATCCTCGGTTGAAGTTGCTGTCCAGATTTATTCTGCACCTAAAATTCTTGGTTGTGTATAATGTGGATTTAGATCCGGTGGAATTGATGTTGCAATCTAACTCGAGGTCTGAGCGAACTCTTTTGGGATAACCATCATAGTGGTAGGAAGGTTGAGGTTTATAAATTTGAGTTCATACAATGAATTGTGAGTAAGCTTAATTGAACGAAATGGTTGGATATAAAGCGGTGGACTAACATTTATGCGCATTTTTTATATCACGTTGAAATCATTTGGAATTATATGTAGATGATTAAACTATGGCCATGATGTACGTTGAAATGATAGAAGGAAATTTAGTAGTCCAACGCTTAGAGTCTCGTCTCCCTACGGGTAGCATTGTGGAAGTTAGCAAGTGCGGTGTTGGCCGTCACTAGTTGGGATGATGTTGAGATGAGTAAAGTTGGGCGGTTGGGCTTGGTCCTCGTGCTCATTTTCGAGGATCCTTCCGTACCACGATGTGGTTTTATTGCATGCTGTGTGAGTCGACACACGGTGTCGTAATCCTGGGTTAAGGATAGTGTGGCAGGTCTACGGGCTCGCCAATCGTCACACCGATGGGAGTTTACAGATAGACCTTGGGCGGTTGGGCTTGGTCCTCGATGTTCACGTCCCGAGGCTCCTTCCGTGCCAAGTGAACGGTGGGGCTTGCTCCTCGTGCTCATTTCCGAGGCTCTCTATTTCACGCATAGGCAAGTTCGGGGCTAGGATCTTAATGCACATGTACCCAATAGAACCCGCTAGGTCGTAGTACGCATGGGCTCTGCTGTTGTGTTCTTAGCGTAGAGGCGTACGAATGCCTAAGTGAGGTAGTGTGGATTCCCACTTAGTAGTAGAAGTGCCCATTCTACTGTCACCGTCTGACCACGACGGATGGCGCCTGAGAGGTTAGCTACAAGATCGAAAAGTGGGAACTACCATTCTATGTAGACATAGCGATTGCATGTGCGTGATCATGGGTGTGTCATTGCATCGCATACATTACATTTCACCTCATTACATGCACAAGGCCCTCATCGTATAAGTTTGTATGGGCACTCCTATACGATGAGTTACTTATTGCTGAACGATCCTCAACTTATATGCTTGTATGGGCACCCATATAAGTTGAGTTACTTTCTGTTATAACTCTATATATTTATATGCTGTGATATATGGTAGAACTACTAGAATTTCTTATTACTTGTTATACCACTCGCTTGTTATACTCCTGCTATTATACATATATTGTACCCTGTCCATTTCTCCGCCCGGTGCCGAGGAGTTGTCTGGGGAGCGGATGTGAAGCCACTTATTCTTTATGACTAACAGTTGCTACGTCTTCCATTTTAGGAGGAAACCCCGCAGGTGGAGCAGCAGGTTATGAAGCCGATCAGCTAGGCCAGGACGATAGTGCCTGAAGGGACGGTGCCATCACTACCGTCTGTTACAGATGTGAGTTATGAGAGTTTTGTTATAGCCATTCGGGGCAATTTTATTACTGCACTCTGACTATATAGAAGCATGTTTTAGCTTCTCAACTGTTGTAGCTTTTTGGACTCATGACTTTTTGTGGATTGACTTCTTCATATTATTATAGTTGGGTTGTCATACATATGTTGATGTTGGTTGTAGCCGACAGAATAGGCGTCTTGTGGTACAGGCTAGCCCGTATGCTAGTGCTACCCCAAGGCGACTATTCTGGGCATAAGACCCCTCTCGTGCCATGTCTTGTGTTCTGGGAGGGGGTCTTACAAATGGTATCAGCTTGCTACGATCCTGAACTAAGGAAGTTAATTAACAATGGTGCCACCCCCATTTGTTTCGTCAGTTTGAGGGCAAACTGACTTAACGGAAGCGGTGGTGTGCCCATATGCAATTCACTCTAAGTCTGTCCATCCTTAACCTTAGATTAGCCGACCTAACCTTAAGTTTGTACCCTATGTGTAGATCCCAGTACATGCTGAGCCAGTGAGGGGCACCCCCGCCCCGTCCGTACCTACACAATTCCAACAATCAGTGTTGGGGCAGACGCTCACAGCTATTTTGGATGCCTTTAGGTCCCAGTCTCTGCAGGCACCTGTACAATAACAGGGTCCGGGATCAAATTGGGTAAGCACTTTCCGAGCTCTCTCCCATCCCGCTTATATTAGGACGGAGTCGGCGGTGCGTACGGAGGAGTGGCTCGACACTGTACAATAACTGTTGGCAGGAATAAGTTGCCCAAACAACATGGCGGTGACGCTTGTGGTGACACTCTTATAGCTGCATGCCAAAAGGTGGTGGAAGTCCCTCATGAGCTCCACTTTTCACGGAAGAGTGTACACAAATATTAGTTGGAGCGAATTCTCTGAATCCTTCTTAGAGCATTGAATCCTTTCGGCCGCTCGGGAAGATCTTGAAGAGAGATTTTTGCTACTAAAGCAAGGGTCCAAGTCAGTGACAGAATACCAACAGGAGTTTCAGCACTTGGCCAGATTTGCTGACTCTTATTAGTTGGATGATAGAGGGTATGCAAAACGATTCTACAAAGGATTGCGAGATCCCCTAAGGCAAGCCCTTTTGTTTATAGCGGACTCTAGTCTGGAGGAGATTATTGATATGGAAAAGAGGTTTGAAGTGGACAACTTAGGAAGTGGTAAGAGGCCAGTGGAGGGCGTGATGGAAGCCGACCCCAGCAATATAAGGAGATTTGATAATAGAAGAGGAAGAGGATATCGGAGAGGTGGCGGGCATTTCCCCCAAAATTTTAGAGAGGAGCACCCGGTTCCGTAACTGCCAGCGTTGCCTCCACCTCAACAATTTAAATAACATGGAGGACGACAGGAACGGGTGTGCTTCGGATGCAATCAACCGGGCCACATTCGACGTTACTGCCTGCAACTATTTGGAGATGCACCTCCTGCTTTCCCTCCAGCAGCCCCTCGGGGGGAGGGGGGATACATGCGTGGTCGAGGACAAGGACCACGTGGAATAAACCCCGAGCCCGCTCAGGATCAGATGTATGTGTTGGATATGACTCAAGAGCAGAATCCTCAGGAGATGATTGCAGGTACGATTACAATTCGTTATTTTGCTTCCATTAATATTCTCAAGTTGCTTAAGATATACTAGACGTCTAGCTTGAGTATGATTGTTGACACTTAGGCACCGTGATGGTCGGCGGGAAATCGGCTTATACATTGTTTGACACCGGTGCCTCACATTCTTTTGTGTTTGAAGACTTCATCAAGGATATACACGGAGTGCAATACTTCACTTGTATTGCTCTAAGAGTATGCCTCCCATACGGATCTGAGATGACTACAACCGCAAAGTGTGAATTGGAGATAATCATTGGGGGAAAGACCTTTGATACCCCTGCCACAATCTTGAGAATACCAGAATTTTACCTCATTCTGGGCATGGCATGGATTGATTGGCACTATGCAAGAATCGACTGTGTGGAGAAGCGAATCTATTTGATACATGGAGATACTGACATAATTTTCCAAGGTATAAAGTTCGCACCCCCGATTATTATTATCCTCGATCCAGACCTTGAAAGCTCATATGAGAGGGGATGAAGTCTACTTGATATGTTTCAAACTAAAGGAGATGAAGGTAGATGTGAAGGATGTGCGGGTAGCGCGGGATTTCTCTGAGGTATTTCCTGAGAAATTGCTAGGATTACCCCCGCATAGAGAAGTGGATTTTAAGATTAAGCTTGTATCAGGAGCTAAGCCTGTCTCCAGTACCCCTTATCGGATTGCCCCAAAAGAACTCGCGGAGTTTAGATTCCAACTGCAAGAGTTGGTAGAATCAGGGTTTGTTCGCCCCAGCTCATCACCTTGGGGATCCCCTGTTCTATTCGTTAAGAAGAAAGATAGAACCCTGCGTTTATGTATAGACTATCAGGAGCTCAACTGACTGACGGTACGGAACACCTATCCGCTACCTCGGATCAATGAGCTGTTCGATCAACTAGAGGGAGCGCATTGGTTCTCCAAGCTAGATTTGCGCTCGGGGTATTATCAATTGAGAATACAAGAGGATGATATTCAGAAAACGGCTTTCAGCTTAAGGTATGGCTTATATGAGTTCACAGTGATGCCGTTTGGGCTCATAAATGCCCCATGAGCTTTCATGAGCTTGATGAATAAGGTGTTTGAGACCTATCTAGATGTCTTCGTCATTGTGTTCATTGACGACATCTTAGTCTACTCTAAGACAGAGGAAGAACATGTCGGGCATTTGGCCTTAGTACTGGAGAAGTTAAAAGAGCACGCCCTGTTCGCCAAGTTTAGCAAGTGTGAATTTTGGCTTAGGTAAGTTGCTTTCTTGGGTCATGTGATCAGTGGGGATGGGCTAGCTGTGGATCCGGCCAAAGTGCTTGTCGTGAAGGAGTGGTCAACCTTGAAGTCGACGACCGATGTGACGAGTTTTTTTGGACTTGCCGGGTACTACCGCAAGTTCGTAAAAGGATTCTCCAAGATTGCCCTCCTGCTTACTTCTTTGACGAAGAAAGGAGTGCCATTTGAGTGGACACCTCAATGTGAAACGGTGTTCCAAGAATTGAAGCATAGACTTACCTCCGCCCCCATCCTTGTCCTTCCGTCTGGAAAGGAGGGATTTCAAGTTTACACGGACGCATCATATCAGGGGTTGGGAGTGGTGTTGATGCAACACGGACACGTGATTGCTTATGCTTCAAGACAATTGAAGAAGCATGAAATCAATTACCTGATGCATGATTTGGAGTTAGGAGTAGTGGTGTTCGCCTTGAAGGTATGGAGGCATTATCTATACGGCGTCCGCTGCGAAATCTTCTCGGATCACAAAAACTTGAAGTACGTCTATACCCAGAAGGAGTTGAACTTAAGACAACAGCGGTGGTTAGAGTTTCTATGCGACTATGAGTTCACCATGAACTACCACCCCGGATAGGCGAACTCAGTAGCTGATGCGTTGAGTAGGAAAGTACCCGGCTCGAGCCTAGACTCTCGGTTGATGAGCATGAAGCTAGCGCGGATGATTGAGGAGATGGATATTACCTTAATACTTTAGGCTCCTTCAGCAGAATATACGGAGTACTTGTCCAACATGAGCATAGTTTGTGATATCCGGGATAGGATCCGGGTGGAGCAAGGTTTGTATGCGGCTCTGGCCCCAGCAATAAAGTTAATCGAAGACGGGACTAATGACGAGTACACACTAAGGGACGGCCTCGTTTACTTTCGCGGACTGCTCTACATTCCCAAAGGTGGCAGAATCCAGGAGGATATCTTTTGAGAGGCGCATTGCTCTCAATATTCAGTGCACCCAGGGATTTCAAAAATGTACGCCGGCTTACAGAAAATGATGTGTTGTCCAGGAATGAAGAATGATGTTCGATATTTTGTGACGCATTGTGAAGCCTGTCAAAGAGTGAAGGCGGAGAGCAGGAGTCCCGGTGGCCTGTTACAGTCGTTGACCATCACCGAATTGAAGTTCGAGGGTATTTCCATGGATTTCATAAATGGACTACCTCGCTCTCGCTCGGGGAACGATTCAGTCTGGGTGATCGTTGATCGACAGACGAAAGTAGCCCGGTTTATCCCTATGAAGAAGGAGGCTCACGTGGATGTCTTGGTACGCCTTTTTGTGGAGCAGTTTACACGGTATCACGGCGTGCCTAAGACGATAGTTTCGGACCGTCATGGTCGCTTTACCTCCAAGGAGTGGAAGGCGGTATAGGCGTATTTGGGCTCGCGCCTTACCTTCAGCACCGCGTTTCATCCTCAGACGGATGGGCAGTCTGAGCGGACCATCCGTACATTGGAGGACCTATTGAGGTTGTGTATGATAGATAGGGGAGAGCCGTGGGAAAGACTCTTGCCCTTGGTGGAATTCTCCTACAACAATAGCCATCAAGCTAGCATCGGCATGGCGCCCCATGAGGCACTTTATGGTAGAAGGTGTAGAACCCCCTTGTCGTGGGTGCAAGATGAAGACCCGAGGGCTTCCAGAATTGAGTATATAGATGACACTAATGTGGTGGTTAGGCTGATAAGGGATCTGAAAGTGAGGGTAAGATCTACCTTTACTCTAGAGGGGGGGGGGGGGTGAATAGAGTGTATTAAAATAATTTTCCAGATAAAAAAAATATTTGTAGTGGAAGACTTGATTTAAATATAGGTGTACTGTGCTTGCAGTAAAAAAAAGATAAGAAGCAATAAACAAAATCACAGCACACAACAAAGCAAAAACACAGCAATCCAGAAGACACAAGGATCTATAGTGGTTCCCCAATCAACCTGGGTACATCCACTCTTCTACCACCATAGGTAGGAATCCACTGCAGGAATAGTTGATCAGGTGTCCTGGGCACCAATGAGCTTTTGATAAGGTGCTCAAAAACCAAACCTAGATTTTTTGATCAGGTGTCTTGCCACCACTGAGTTTTGATCAGGTCTCAGAAACCAACCACAAAACTTTTGAAGGGAGTTTTGAGTAACCCTTTTACACTAGAGTAAAGAAAGAAAGAAAAGAGTTTGTTGTTCTTATCTGTCAACAGTCTAAGAGAAGACTAGTGGATGATGTTGTCAAAGCTCCCCCTGAGATCTGCAATTGTTCAGGAAGAAGAGCTTTGCATAGGGTGATAGGTCTTCAGTAACTTTAGATCTCCAGCAAGAGATGATTTCAGCAGTTGCTGAAAAGTGATGTGTCTGGAGTCTTTGATGAAGAAGCCTTTGAACACTTGAGTCAGGAAGATCTTGAAGGAATAGAATAAAAGAAATCTTTTCTTATTGATGATATCCTTCACAGTATTCTTCCTTGTGTTCTGTATGAATTCTAACTCAGTAATCCTGTCGACTTGTGTCTCAATTTCTTGATTGATATCTCTTGTTCTGTCTTTCTCTAATTATTCTCTGGAGATATATTGAAAATCTGTCTTTTAGATTGCCGTTAACCAGTCATAAATACCTGCCTTAAATGAACTTTGTCTCTAGAGGAAAGTCCTAAGAGACATTCCATTATGTCTTCCTTGAAACTTGCTCCAGATTAGTTAAAATGGCTACAGAATCTTTTGAAATAAATGCTGATAATAAATCAGATTGAATATCATAACTGTCTGTTATGTAATTCCTGAAATCGTCGATCTTTTCAGAAAATCGTCGATCTGAGCTCAACTATCGTCGAACTGTGCTTAGAGACTGGATCTAGACTTGAAACAGAAATCGTCGACCTGAGCTCAACTATCGTCGAACTGAGCTAAGAGACTTGGAATATAGCTAGAGACAGAATCGTCGATCTGAGCTCGAAGATCGTCGAACCGAGTTTGACAACTCGTTGAACTGAGCTCAGAGATAGTCGAACTGAGTCCGACGTTTCGTCGACCTGAGCTCGACGAAAATTGTCCTAGTCTTCAACACTTGAATTCTTATCTTAGAAGGTCTTGGGGGCAGCTTCCAAACCTAAGTTATAACCCTTAGACTCATTCTAATTGACCTTTAAGACTATACAATAAGGTCAAAACAATTTCCTAAGAACATAGTGATCCTTTCCCAAATTAGTAATAGGGTATTCCAACAAACTCCCCCTATTTGGGTTAGGATTACTATTTACAAGACAAATAGGAAAATAATAAGCATACAGACAGAATTTAAAAGCAAAAACAACAATGCAGAGAAAAGAAATGCAGCATTGAAGAAGCACAGACTGAATCACAGCAGACAGTCAGAATTTAAATATATTGTCAGCTTACACATTTACTTCTTTTCATTGCCCTTCTTGAATAAGATTTCTCTGTTAGGGTTGAGAGCTTCCTTCTTGGATCTCATGTCATCAGCAGCACCTAGAGAGGTTTGAAATTTGGGCCTGGGAACCAAAGCCTCTGGGTGCAGCTTCATATAACTTTCTGGATCAAAGAACTTTCTGGATGAGTATCTTTCTAGTTCTTTCTTTCTTTGCTCAGATAAGGTTGAGATGTTTGAAGTGTCTTTCCCTTGTTCTCTTGCCTTCTTAATCTGATCCAAGGCAGCTAACTCTTTCATTCTGGAAGTCCAAGAAAGTGGATTATTTTCAGGGTCTTCAAAAGGGACTGGAGGTTCATATCTATTCATAGTATCATCAGAAGGAGGAGTTCTTGAAGCAACAGTATCTTTCAGCTTATAAGGGAAAGGACCAGAAGTTGAGTCAGTGGGTCCTTGTCCTTCCCTTTGATATGGATGTTGTCTTGATTGATCTTTGGAGTATACTTTATAATCTCTTTGCCTTCCTCTACGCTGACCTCTCCTTGATTGATAACCTCTTTGATAATATCCTCTTGGTTGAAATCTGTCTGAAGGTTGAGAAGAGCTTTGTTTTGCAGCAGATCCAAATTGAGAAGCAGAACCTCCACCAGTGTCACAACCCGTATTTTCTCAGAATTTAGGAATTATCAGAGTATGAGAAAATACGCGTCATGATGCCACGTCGAGTTGGGGATAACTGCTGACGCTCATGCAAAACCATCTACTTTACTTTATGAAAGAAATTCATGAGTTTAATGATTAGAAAATCAGTTATATTTTAGAGGCCGTATCCCTCGGCTTGGTGGATCACCTAGTCCATAGTTTAAAACTATACTTATACGCTGCTGAAAAATACTTTATTCAGGTTAGACATCCTAAGAAGTGCATAAGAGCCCCCAAGAGAACCACTTATGCTATACAAGACTCGACATTTAATTTATACTATATATAAGAAAATGATCTTTATACGTTGTTTGGAAAATAGTGATTGAGTTTTATAAAACATGCTGATCATGAGCTATACTTATAATAATAGTAGTAGTTTTAAAAGTAACTAGCAACCTAGAATAAATCCTCCCCAAAGCAAGTAGACTATCTCCAGAAAATGGTAGCAGCAAAAGTAACATAACTAGTATAAGGGTAAAACTACCAGTGGGAGCCAACAACCTGACACGAACCCACTGACAAATATGTATGTCTGTAAGAAAGTGCAGAAAAACTACCTCACAAAGCAACAGAATCTCTAAAGTCTAAGAAACCACCAGCAACACCACAACAACTTAGCCACCAAACTGGCTACTGCCCAGAACCTGAGGCATTCAAAATAAGAAAGAATACCTCAGCAAGCAAAATAAGAAAAACTGCATGAAAGTGTCAATCAGATGATAAATGAAAGAGGAAAAACAAAGCAGTAAAAGTCACAACTGCTTAAGGCAAGAAAAAAAGAAATGCACTAGGTGCGAGGAAACAATATCAACCCTTCCCAGAAACTACTTCCTGCAAAGTCTACTAAGCTGCCAAGAGCCCAAAATGCTACAATCTACCAAGGAAGAAACGTCTAACACCCTAAGCTGTGGGAGATGGTAGTAGCAAAACAAACAACGTGGATCTGGGTTGGAGGAAAACTCTGTCCCCCAACCACCATTTCCAAGCCAACAAAGCTCAAGGGCCTATATGTGAAAGCATTAGGGATCTTCCACCCCCTTGCCCAGCCCGTACCTGGAGCAAGATAGAAGAAAAGGGTGGCCACAGCTAAATTACACAACACCACCCCCATTAAGAGCTTCAAACCACCACTTCTAACCACGACTCACGATTCGGCCTTTAGGAAAGAAAAACATAGCCGACAAGGAACCTCAAAGAAAATCAAGGAATTCACTCGGGAGCAAAATTCACGGTAGATAAAAGTGTTGAAATGACTCAACACGGCTTGGCATTGAGTGGGACCCACTCAACGCCTAACCAGACCTTGGCGTTGAGTGAGTTAGCCTCACTCAGCGCCAGAACAGCCATGGAGTTGAGTGAGGTTCACTCACTCAACGCCCTCAAGAAGAACAACTTTGGCGTTGAGTGAGCTAGCCTCACTCAACACAAAAACAGGCATGGCGTTGAGTGAGGTTCACTCACTCAACGCCTCCCGCAGGAATTCTCTGGCGTTGAGTAAGCTAACCTCACTCAACGCCAAAATAGCGATGGCGTTAAGTGAGGTACACTCACTAAACGCCCTAGTACTTAACCACAATCAGAGAAGGTGGCGTTGAGTGAGCTTGCCTCACTCAATGCCAAAACAGCAATGGCGTTTAGTTAAGCTCACTCACTCAACGCCCTGCCACTTAGCCGCAAAAGAAGACAGTGGCGTTGAGTGAGTCCACCTCACTCAACGCCAAAACAACAATGGCATTGAGTGAGGTTCACTCACTCAACGCCCTCCCACTTAGCCGCAAACAAGGCAAATCTGCGGCATTGAGTGAGCTGACCTAACTCCACGCCAAAACAGCAATGGCGTTGAGTGAGGTTGTTTCACTCAACGCCAGAGGTTCTGGCCGCAAAGAAGGGTTATGGCGTTCAATGAGTCTACCTCACAAAACGCCAAAGCAGAAATGGCGTTGAGTTAGGTTCTCTCACTCAACGCTACGAGACTTGGCCGCAAACTTGCCTATGGCGTTGAGTGAAGTCACCTCACTCAACGCCAAACCAGAAATGGCGTTGAGTGAGGTGAACTCACTCAACGCCAAAGTACTTAGCCTCAGAAAAGGCTGTGGCGTTGAGTGAGCACACCTCACTCAACGCCAAAGTACTTGGCCATACAGAAAGCGACGACGTTGAGTGAGTTCACCTCACTCAATGCCAAACCCGAAACGGCATTGAGTGAGGTTGACTCACTCAACGCCAAAGTACTTGGCCTCAGAAAAGGCCGTGGCGTTGAGTGAGCACACCTCACTCAACGCCAAAGTACTTTGCATCTCATAAAACCACGGCGTTGAGTGAGTTCTCCTCACTCAACGCAAAAATAGAAATGGCGTTGAGTGAGGTCGACTCACTCAACGCCAAAGTACTTAGTTGCTAGCAGGGTCTGCGGCGTTGAGTGAGTCCACCTCACTCAACGCCCTAGTACTTAGCCAAAAATCTCAAACTGACTACAGCTGTGGCGTTGAGTGTGTGCACCACACTCAATGCCAAACCCGCAAAGGCTTTGAGTGTGTGCACCACACTCAATGCCGACTACCCGAGAGCCCAAATTTGGCTCTTACCAAGATACACAGCAGGCACCCCCTCTTACTCTCTCTCCCTCATCTTCACCCGCAAGGCAACAACCAGACAGAAATCTGGAGTCTAAATTGGCGGTATTACGCCGGCGGGTTGATCACCAACAACACAAAGAGGGGGGGGGGCTCATTAGGAGAAACTAAACCCTAATTTCAACAAGATAAAAGGACAAGCTTGGCTTCTACCCTAGGGCTAACCGGGATTTTTCCAATTCATCAAGAGAACAAAAACAGCAAGGGCAAGAATACCACTTGCCTCGATTTCTGGCGAAGCTTGGTCGGCTTTCCCTCCTCTTTACTCGGCACTAGCAGAAGTAGCACCTAAAAGCACATTCCCGTACTGAAATGGCAGAATCCACAAGAAACCGAAAATTCAAGTCTCCTAAAACTCCACGAAAATCAAATCTCTTACCGTCGAAATGTAGATCTGAGCAAGAGCAAGCCAAAGCCGCTTTCAGAATCAAATTCC
The DNA here is from genome assembly GCA_039513925.1 of Platanthera zijinensis. NCBI lineage: Eukaryota > Viridiplantae > Streptophyta > Magnoliopsida > Asparagales > Orchidaceae > Platanthera > Platanthera zijinensis. The sequence continues at coordinate 79,328,135 of CM077081.1, forward strand.
GTCCACGAAGGCTCCCGGAATCGCCGTCTGAAGGCTAGGGCAGTCCGCCGCTTTCGCCTCTGTTTTCCGCGAACAGGAGCAGACGGTTTAGGTCTTGGGAAGAAGGAAGAGAGTGGGCCCGCCACTTCTAATTAAGGCTTTTAAATAAGCCTTAACACGTCAGTTCAGCCTAACTGCAGCCTAGCCGCCGGTTCTCTTATTAAATAAGAGGGTTCTAAGTTAGTCTTTACTAATGGCACACCCAAAACGACACGATAACCGAACTACCTCGGAATTCGACGAAATTCGCACCGTAGCTAAATAACCATACTACGAACGCAACGACGAAGTCGAAATTAACTTTCGACGAACAAGACTCGAGTTATACCCACCTAAATCCAGAACACAAGCATCCCCCAAGAGGCCTCACCGGGTCACCCAAAACGACTCGGCTTGCTAGGGAGATCTTGCCCATAGGCTATAAAATAGGCCACTCAGTTCTCAGGAGCTAAAACACACTCCACAAATGGCACAAGCCACAAAAACACGTCACCATAATGCCATACGAGAATAAAATAATCGCAGGAAAAAAACGGGGGCGTTACAGTCACTCCCCCTAAAAGAAAGTTTCGTCCCGAAACTTTACGCACAGAACTTCTACTATAGAAGGAAAAAAGTAACAAATAGGAGTTACAAGAAGGGAAACATACCGATAATATCAGGGAAACAGGTGAGGGTAAGCCTGTCTCATGGCCGACTCTAGCTCCCAAGTCGCGCTCTCCAAATCCTGATTCTTCCATAGAACTTTCACCATCGGAATGGACTTCTTTTGCAGCACCCGTTCCTGAGTATCCAAAATACGTACCGGCACTTCCACAAAAGAGAGATCTGGCTCCAACTAGGGCACAACGTCCAAGACTTGTCCACTGCTGCGCACACACTTCCACAATTGGCTTACATGGAAAACATTATGAACACCTGGGAAGTTTGCTGGCAATTCCAACCTATAAGCTGACAGGCCAATCCGCTCCATAATCTTAAACGGGCCCACATACCTCGGGTCCAATTTCCGATTCTTACCAAACCTCTTTACATCCACCATCAGGGAAACCTTAAGAAATACATGGTCCCCTACAGAAAACTCCAAGGCAGACCTACGCTGATTGGCGTTCTTCTCGTATCTCTCCTGAGCTATACGAAGCTTTTCTCGAATAAGCTTCACTGCGACTTCCATCTCCTCAAGTGAATCTGGACCCAACAAGGGGCTCTCACCCGCCTCAGCCCAAAATAGGGGAGTTCTGCAGCGCCTCCCATACAAGGCTTCGAACGAAGTTATTTGCAAACTTTATTGATAATTGTTGTTGTATGCAAATTCCATAAGTTGCAGCCGCTCATCCCACGCTCCTCCGTGGTCTAAAATGTAGCATCAGATCATATCCTAAACTATCTGGTTCACCCGCTCCGTCTACCCATTGGTCTGTGGGTGGTAAGCAGTAAAATACCTCAGATCTGTACCCAAACCCTCCCGCAGACTCTGCCAAAATCAAGAAGTAAACCAGGAGTCTCGATCAGAAACGATGCTAACAGGCACACCGTGCAGTCGGATGACTTCATTCAAGTACAACTCCGCTATCTTCTTCATTGGGTAATCAATCTTATACGGAACGAAGTGAGCACACTTCGTCAGTCTATCCACTATTAACTAAACAGAATAAATCCCTTCGAGGATTTCGGTAAGCCCGTAATGAAGTCCATAGATATACTTTTTCACTTCCAAGTTGGGATCTCTAACAAAGTCAACTTGCCACCAGGCCTTCCATGATCGGCCTTCACACGCTTGCAACTGTGGCACTCAGCAACAAATCGGGCTATATCACCTTTCATGCCATACCACCAGGCAATTTGCTTTAAGTCACGATAAATCTTCGTAGATCCTGGATGGTAGGCAACGCTGGATCCATGAGCCTCTCTGCAAATCATACCCCTGATGTCCCCTACAGCGGGGATGCAAAATCTGCCACGGTACTTCAATGTACCCACCTCATCGATAGCAAAGTCTTGCAACTCCCCCTTCTCGGTCCTGGTGAATAAGTGCAGAAGATCCGGATCGTCCTTCTGGTGCAGTCTGGTCAAAGAAATCCAAGACGGCTCTGCCACTGACAAACTACTCTGCAATCCACAACATCTAACTGATATATCCATAAGGAGGAACTCCTCCACTAAACGATCGGTGGAGAGATTAAAGATCTTCCCCGTCTTTTGGCTTAGGGCGTCGGCCACCATATTGGCCTTGCTTGGATGATACTGGATCTCTACGTCATAATCTGCCACATACTCTAGCCACCGCCGCTGGCGCAGATTCAACTCCTTCTGCGTGAACACGTACTTCAGGCTCTTATGGTCAGTGAAGATCATGCACTGGGCCCCATAAAGTAGATGTCTCCACAGCTTCAAAGCATAAATCACAGCTGCAAACTCAAGGTCATGCGTAGGATAATTCTTCTCATGAGTCTTCAGTTGCCTTGACCCATAGGCAATCACCTTTACAACCTGCATTAATACGCAACCCAGACCTATATGCGAAGCATCCACGTAAACATCATAATCCACACCCTCAGTAGGCAGGGTCAGAACGGGAGCAGTGCACAATCTCTTCTTTAACTCCAGGAAGGCTTTTTCGCACTTCTCGCTCCAAACAAAAGCCACGTTCTTCTGAGTCAGCTTGGTCAAAGGTGCAGCTAGGGAAGAGAAACCCTCCACGAACCTCCTGTAGTAGCCGGCCAACCCTAGGAAGCTCCTGATCTCCTTAGGCGTGTTTGGCCTACTCCAATCCATCACTGCTGCGACCTTTTCTGGGTTGACCGAGATCCATCCTTGTTCACCACGTGGACTAGAAATGAGACCTGAGGCAACCAAAATTCGCACTTGCTCATCTTGGAGAATAACTTGTGATTCCTTAACTCTGATAGAACCAAGCGCAGATGCTGCTCATGCTCCTCAGCGCTGCGAGAATAAACTAACACGTCATCGATGAAGACCACCACGAACTTGTCTAGGAAATCCTTGAACACCCAGTTCATCATATCCATGAAGGCTGATGGTGCGTTGGTCAAACCAAATGACATCACCAAGAACTCAAAATGTCCATGCCTCAATCTAAATGCAGTCCGTGGAATATCTGCCTCACGGATCCTGAGCTGATGATAGCCAGAACGAAGGTCGATCTTGGAGAACACCGTGCTACCGCGCAACTGGTCAAATAAATCATCGATCCTCGGCAGAGGGTACCTATTCTTAATAGTGACTTTGTTCAACTCCTTGTAGTCGATGCAAAGCCACATCGACCCATCTTTCTTCTTTACAAATAGCACAAGAGCACCCTAAGGCGACGAACTCTGCCTTATAAATCCCTTTGCCAACAGCTCATCCAACTGAACTCGCAACTCCTCCAACTCACGAGGGGCCATCCGATACGGCGCCTTAGAAATAGGACGTGTACCCGGCTCCAAATTAATCACAAACTCAACATCCCGCTCGGGAGGAAGACAAGGAAGATCATCAGGAAAAACAACGGCGAAATCACGAACAACTGGAATCTCCTCCATGCGCGGTACACTAACAGCGGTCCCAACCACCGAGACCAAACAAGCAAAACAATCCGAAAGAAACAGCTTCTAAGCACATACTGTAGAGATGACAGGAGAATCCTGGCTCAGATCAGCATACACGCTTCCGGGCTGACCGTCGTCCCTGATGAAGTCCAAGCGCTTCCCTTTGCACTGAATAACTGCATCATACCTAGACAGCCAGTCCATGCCCAGAATAATATCGAAGTCCTCCAGATCAATCATCTTCAGGTCTGCCTTCGCAAGGAAGTCCCCCCAAAAAACAGGGCAATCTAACATGCCCAAATATGACAACAAAGATTCACCAGAGGGGAACTTGACACGGAAGGTATCCCGAACTCGATCTAAAGTCAACCGATATCGCTCCACAAAGGCCCTAGCCACGAACGAGTGGGTAGAGCCGGAGTCAAACAGAACACGCGCCAGCGATTCTTCACCTTAAATTTCCCTATAGGAGCATAAAACTAAGGAACTACCACAACAATACTGCAAACATTCTAGTAAAACAAGAACAAAAACCTTCAGGCTTGAAAGATAACTAACCTGAGATGACATGAGTCGAAGCTTGAGCCTCCTCGGAAGAGATCACGTTCAGCTTTCCCTTGCCCTTGTCCATACGCTGAGGTGGAGGTAGAGCCTGAAGTGGAACTGCATGAAGAGCAGGCTGGACATGAGGACACCTAGTCTTGATGTTTCCCTTATGCCCACACTAATAGCAAACTTTATCCTTGGACCAACACTGGGCAGCATCATGCCCGGGTCGCTTGCAAACAGAACAGGAGACATCCCTCCTAGGAGCACCCTGAATCGCATGAACCTTCTCCTTCCTCTGAGCTGCTGCCTTCTTGAAACATCTCTCGCAGGGTGGCCTGACCGGCCATAGAAGCTACCCACCACTTTGCTCTTCTTTCCTGGAGCAGCACCAGGTACCTGGGGTTTCTTCTCCTCCACAGACTTCCTCTTGTCCTTCCTCATTTGCTGGCCTCTGCTCTTTGCGGTCTCAATAGCCTCCACCTTCAGAGCAGCCTCCACTTCTCCTGCATAAGTCTCTGACCCATAAGCACTGGTCAACTGCTGCACCTCGCTCCTTAAGCCATCGAGAAATCGCTTAACTCGATCAGCCTCAATGCTGACCAATCAAGGGGCAAAACGGCTCAACTTGCTGAACTCTATCTCATACTCATCCACCGTGAGTTGCCTTTGTTTCAGATGGAGGAAGTCGTTCATGAGGCGGTCACGCTCGACCAAGGGTAAGAACTTCCTCAACAGCATCTCCTTGAACACTTCCCAAGAGCATCCAGCTACCAAGCTCTCCTTTTCTCTCAGCCACCAACTCTTAGCCAAACCTTTAAGTTGATAGGCGGCTATAATAACCCTCTGGTTATCTGCAATACCGGAGTACGAGAACATCTCCTCCATGGAGATCAGCCAATCCTCTATGACCATGAAATCTGCCTTCCCATCATAAGTGGGAGGGCTCAGCCTCTGAAACTGCGAGATGAAGGCCATCTCTGCTGGCACCACCGCTGGAGGTCTTAGGGGTGCAGGAGGAGGAGGAACAGCTAACCCCCCTGCAGGGCCTTGCACACCCTGAGTCTGACCTGCCACAACCGCTACCAGGGACTGAATCTAGGCCTGCATCTCCACCATCTGCCTGCTCAAGGCATCGCTACTCTGCCGCAGGCTCTCGATCACCACGTCATTCTGCACTCCAGATGACTCACCCTCAGACAGGGGAGTCGATCTAGTCGAAGGACGTCTTGCCATCCTAAAAAAACATAACAATACTAGTCAGATCCTAGTACAACAGCGAGAACCAACTACAAGTACAGACAATACATATATATATATGAACTTAAAGTTGCCAAACTTGCTCTGGGAGTTTATCTTTTTTTACAAAAATTGATGTTATGCCCTAACCTACGATGGTTAACCACCACCATACTAACTCTTGTGCCTAGATCGGGAATGCATGACTTTATATTACTTTTGACTTGAAAGCTTATGTGTGTACATATGTCATCCTGCCAGTCTTTAGCTTGGCACGTTGTGCTTATGCAATGTTATGCTATGCATGTTTGTGCTATGCATCCTAAAAAGGCCCTAATGCATGTTATGAGCGGCATACACATGAAAATGTTATGCATCCTATACTACATAACATCCTTATGCAACGAAAAAGAAAATGAGCTAGTCGCAGCCATGTGGTGAGGTTATGCATCCTATACTACATAACCCTCACATGTTGCCCCTATGGTGGATCCATATACGAACACATATTATGCATTCCATACTACATAATAGCCCCGTATACTTCATGTTATGCTATGAGTGTAGTGTTCGTGCTTTTGCCAAGACGTGCTTATGACATATCGGTGTGTGAATGCATGATGCCGAACTACTAATGCAATCAAAGGAAGGTTGCCCGACAAACTTGTCAATCAACCTCCCTCTGGTACCAACTATCACAACCCGCATTTTCTCCGAATTTAGGAATTATCAGAGTATGAGAAAACACACGTCATAATGCCACGTCGAGCAGGGGATAACTGCTGACGCTCAGGAAAAACCATCTACTTTACTTTATGAAAGAAATTCATGAGTTTAATGATTAGAAAATCAGTTATATTTTAGAGTCCGTATCCCTCAGCTCGGTGGATCACCTAGTCCACAGTTTAAAACTATACTTATACGCTGCGGAAAAATACTTTATTCAGGTTAGACATCCTAAGGAGTGCATAAGAGCCCCCCAAGAGGACCACTTATGCTATGCAAGACTCTATATTTAATTTATACTATATATAAGAAAACGTTCTTTATACGTTGTTTGGAAAATAGTGATTGAGTTTTATAAAACATGCTGATCATGAGCTATACTTATAATAATAGTAGTTTTAAAAGTAACTAGCAACCTAGCATAAATCCTCCCAAAAGCAAGTAGACTATCTCCAGAAAATGGTAGCAGCAAAAGTAACATAACTAGTATAAGGGTAAAACTACCAATGGGCGCCAACAACCTGACACGAACCCACTGACAAATATGTATGTCTGTAAGAAAGTGCAGAAAAACTACCTCACAAAGCAATAGAATCTCTAAAGTCTAAGAAACCACCAGCAACATCACAGAAACTTAGCCACCAAACTGGCTACTGCCCAGAACCTGAGGCATTCAAAAGAAGAAAGAATACCTCAGCAAGCAAAACAAGGAAAAGTACATGAAAGTGTCAATCAGATGATAAATGAAAGAGGAAAAACAAAGCAGTAAAAGTCACAACTGCCCAAGGCAAGAAAAAAAGAAATGCACTAGGTGCGAGGAAACAATATCAACCCTTCCCAGAAACTACTTCCTGCAAAGTCTACTAAGCTGCCAAGAGCCCAAAATGCTGCAATCTACCAAAAAAAGAAACGTCTAACACCCTAAGCTGTGGGAGATGGTAGTAGCAAAACAAATAACATGGATCTGGTTTGGAGGCAAACTCAGTCCCCCAACCACCATTTCCAAGCCAACAAAGCTCAAGGGCCTACATATGAAAGCACTAGGGATCTTCCACCCCCTTGCCTAGCCCGTACCCTGAGCAAGATAGAAGAAAAGGGTGGCCACGACTAAATTACACAACACCACCCCCATTAAGAGCTTCAAACCACCACTACTAACCACGACCCACGATTCGGCCTTTAGAAAGAAAAACATAGCCGACAAGGAACCTCAAAGAAAATCAAGGAATTCACTCGGGAGAAAAATTCACGGTAGGAAAAAGTGTTGAAATGACTCAACACGGCTTGGCGTTGAGTGGGATCCACTCAACGCCTAACCAGACCTTGGAGTTGAGTGAGTTAGCCTCACTCAGCGCCAGAACAGCCATGGTGTTGAGTGAGGTTCACTCACTCAACGCCCTCTAGAAGAACAACTTTGGCGTTGAGTGAGCTAGCCTCACTCAACGCCAAAATAGGCATGACGTTGAGTGAGGTTCACTCACTCAACGCCTCCCGCAGGAATTCTCTGGCGTTGAGTGAGCTAACCTCACTCAATGCCAAAACAGCGATGGCGTTGAGTGAGGTACACTCACTCAATTCCCTGGTACTTAACCACAATCAGTGAAGGTAGCGTTGAGTGAGCTGGCCTCACTCAACGCCAAAACAGCAATGGCGTTGAGTGAAGCTCACTAACTCAACGCCCTGCAACTTAGCCGCAAAAGAAGACTGCGGCGTTGAGTGAGTCCACCTCACTCAATGCCAAAACAACAATGGCATTGAGTGAAGTTCACTCACTCAACGCCCTGGCACTTAGCCGCAAACAAGGCAAATCTGCGGCATTGAGTGAGCTGACCTCACTCAACGCCAAAACAGCAATGGCGTTGAGTGAGGTTGTTTCACTCAACGCCAGAGGTTCTGGCTGCAAAGAAGGGTTGTGGCATTGAGTGAGTCTACCTCACTCAACGCTAAATAAGAAATGGCGTTGACTGAGGTTCTCTCACTCAACGCCACGGGACTTGGCCGCAAACTTGCCTATGGCGTTGAGTGAAGTCACCTCACTCAACGCCAAACCAGAAATGGCGTTGAGTGAGGTGAACTCACTCAATGCCAAAGTACTTAGCCTCAGAAAAGGCTGTGGCGTTGAGTGAGCATACCTTACTCAACGCCAAAGTACTTGCCGCACAGAAAGCGACGGCGTTGAGTGAGTTCACCTGACTCAACGCCAAACCCGAAACGGTGTTGAGTGAGGTCTACTCACTCAACGCCAAAGTACTTGGCCTCAGAAAAGGCCGTGGAGTTGAGTGAGCACACCTCACTCAACGCCAAAGTACTTGGCATCACAGAAAACCACGGCGTTGAGTGAGTTTTCCTCACTCAACGCAAAAAAAGAAATAACGTTGAGTGAGGTCGACTCACTCAACGCATAAGTACTTAGCCGCTAGCAGGGGCTGCGACATTGAGTGAGTCCACCTCACTCAACGCCCTAGTACTTAGCCAAAAATCTCAAACTGACTACAGCTGTGGCGTTGAGTGTGTGCACCACACTCAACGCCAAACCCGCAAAGGCTTTGAGTGTGTGCACCACACTCAACGCCAGCAACCCGAGAGCCCAAATTTTGCTCTTACCAAGATACACAGCAGGCACGCCCCTCCTACTCTCTCTCCCTCGTCTTCACCCGCAAGTCAACAACCAGACAGAAATCTGGAGTCTAAATTGGCGGTATTACGTCGGCAGGTTGAGCACCAACAACACAAAGAGGGGGGCTCATTAGGAGAAACTAAACCCTAATTTCAGCAAGATAAAAGGACAAGCTTGGCTTCTACCCTAGGGCTAACTGGAATTTTTCCAATTCATCAAGAGAACAAAAACGGCAAGGGCAAGAATACCACTTGCCTCGATTTCCGGCAAAGCTTGGTCGGCTTTCCCTCCTCTTCACTCGGCACTAGCAGCAGCAGCACCTAAAAGCACATTCCCGCGCTTAAATGGCAGAATCCACAAGAAACCGAAAATTTAAGTCTCCTAAAACTCCACGAAAATCAAATCTCTTACCGTTGAAATGTAGATCTGAGCGAGAGCAAGCCAAAGCCGCTTTCGGAATCAAATTCCGTCCACGAAGGCTCCCGGAATCGACGTCCGAAGGCTAGGGCAGTCCGCCGCTTCCGCCTCTGTTTTTCGCGAACAGGAGCAGGCGGTTTCGGTCTTGGGAAGAAGGAAGAGAGTAGGCACGCCACTTCTAATTAAGGCTTTTAAATAATCCTTAACACATCGGTTCAGCCTAACTGCAGCCTAGCTGCCGGTTCTCTTATTAAATAAGAGGGTTCCCAGTTAGTCTTTACTAATGGCACATCCAAAACGACACGAAAACCGAACTACCTCGGAATTTGACGAAATTCGCATCGTAGCTAAATACCCATGCTACGAACGCAACGGCGAAGTCAAAATTAACTTTCGACGAACTGAACTCGAGTTATACCCACCTAAAGCCAGAACACAAGCATCCCCCAAGAGGCCTCACCGGGTCACCCAAAACGACTCGGCTTGCTAGGGAGATCTTGCCCATAGGCTACAAAATAGGCCACTCAGTTCTAAGGAGCTAAACCACACTCCACAAATGGCACAAGCCACAAAAACGCGTCACTGTAATGCCATACTAGAATAAAATAATCGCAGAAAAAAATCGGGGGCGTTACAACCAGTACCTACATCTGGAGGAGGAGGGGGATTAAAATGAGAAGATCCTTTATCATACTTAGCAATCTTTCTCTTTTTCTTAATAGCTTTGAGCTGGTTCTTTGAATATTGCATCCACGGTTCTGAGATGGGGCAGTCATGCAGAATATAATAAGGAATATCATTGTCATCTTTCACCTTTTCTGGAGGTACCCTCATCAATGCCTTGCTTCTAGATTTCCTCTTCCTTGCAATAGTTGCAGAGGAGTAGTCAGAATCAGTGTTGAATTGGTCACTGTCTGAACTCTAAGGATTGTCATATAATTCATCAATCCTTTTAAGGTATTCTTTTTATTGTTTTGATTGTTCAGCAGAGATAACAGCAGCAGCAGTAGTAGCAATAGTGACATAAGCAGCACTGACAGATACACTAACAGCAGCAGACTCATCAGCAGCAGAGAACATTGGAGCAACAGGAGCAGCAGATACAGACACTTCAGTCGCAGAAACAGAAACTGAAATAACAACATCAAAGACAGCAGATTCTACAATATGAATAACATGCTCATCAGTCTCTGTCATTAGTAAGTCAGCAGCACTATCAGAACAGACTACATCAACAGCAGTAGCAGCAGCATCATTCATATCATCAATAGAAAGATTATTTTCCACAACCCTAAGGGACTTGATATATGCAGAAATCAGGCTGGGCTCACAGCTGGCAATAGGCATAATGGCCTTAGTAAGGTCCTCAGCTTCAGAAGCTGGAAGAGAACTGCTATAAAGAGCATCAAAATCTGACAGCAGTGACTTAAAGTCAATTGCTCTGAAGGGAAGCACTGGAGCTGAAGCTGTAACTGAAATCTCTGGCAGGAAATCTTCTGAGGAAGACACTATCTCTTCTTCATGAGGCATCTCCCCCTGCCTAGATTCAGTATACATGGGATCAAGGCACCCCACAGAAGGGACTGCCTGAGGAGGAGAAAGAGAAGATAGCCCTGGAGATAGCTCCTGGATGGATTTCAGGAGTGGAGTTATGGAGGTCTCCAGCAGGACTATTATCCTGGGATCATACATCCCATACAGCCTATCTGCTAGAGCAGGAAGGTCTACTAGCTTAAGTGAAACTTGAGTAGAGGTAGAGGTAGAGGGGAGAGGGACAGAGATTGTTGAAGAAGGGGCTGCAGATATGGGAAGAGAGGATGTGGAAAGGAGGATGGATGGTTGAGAGATTGGAATAGTGGAGATGGAAGTTATTAGAGTGGAAATGGATGGGGTGAAGGATGGTTGTGCAAGAATGTCTTGGAGAAGTTGTTGGTAGGAGGTAGAGGATGATGGGAGATCATGAGGTGAGGAATGGGAATCATCTATGTAGGAATCATCCATTAGATTGAAAGATTTAATGGATGAGGCAATGTCAAGGGATGGATAGTAATGTAGGGGATGGAAAAGAACTTCTGTTGTTGCTGGTGGTGGTGAAGGAGTTGCTAGTGGAGATGAGATGGTGATGGGGGAGGAGATTGAGATAGTGATAGTGGAAGAAGGAATGGAAGAAGAAACAATGTGTGGAGATGGTGGAGATGAGGAGGAGGCAGGTTGTTCTTCCAATGGGGCAGTTGCTTGTGGGGAAGTGACTTGAACAGTCCTGGTGCCTGAAGATGAGATTGCTACAGGAGCTCTGCTTGGTTTTGCAATCTGCCTGTCCCATTTACCAAATAGGGCACAGGACAGCCTCTTAGAGGCATTAATGTGCATCCCACTGGACACAAGCAGCTGTGAGCATCTGTTATGCAAGAACAGCCCTAGGATCCTCCCAAAGTTAACAAAATTTTTATTCACCTTTTTCTTGATTAAATCAAAGAAAATCTCTCCCCAATTGAGATGTTTCTTTTCCACTACAGCAGCTATCAAACAAAATTGATACCTAGAAATGGTATCATGAGCAGAATGCTTGGCTAAAAGCACTTTTCCAACAACATCAGCTAGGAATCTATATTCCACTGACAGATTCTTCTTAAGCATCTTGTTAGGGTTTGCTGTAGAATGACCCATTCTATCAAGTATACTTGCAAACTCTTCTCCAGATAACTCAACTGAATCATCCCCAGAACTCAACTGAAAAACTTCTGTAAGGAGGGAAGGCGTTAGGGATACCTGTGTCCCGACTATAGTACCAACAACAGTATTCTGATCCAGATTATGAGCCATATACACCAATTCTTTGATCTCATCGACAACAAGTTTCATCCTTGTGGTCATAATATGCACCAACTGCTGTTATTTGAATAAGTCGAGAATGTCTTTGAATATTTGGTCACTGCCGTCAAAGGAATCCATATCGACGTCGAATCTAGTATCGAATTTCATTGCGGCAAGAACTGCAACAGAAATGGCCATTGTTTACCTGCAAAAACGAAACAAACACGACCAAGTGCAGAGAAGTTTGGAGGGAAAGAAAAGTTCTGTAGAGAGTATGAAAGTGCAAAAGGAAAATGACGGCCGAAAAAATGAATTTTATATTAGGGTTCGAAGCCAGAAATGAAAAATCGTTGAACTCCGTTCGACGATCTGGGCTTCTAAAGGAATCTGAAGAGTCTTCAACATCATCGATCTCCGTTCGATGATATTGAAGAGCGTCGATCTTCGATCGACGATCTCTGACCAGAAGAAGAGAGCCTAGTGCTATCTGAAAGTGCTGAACTCTGGTCGACGATTTTGGAAAACATCGATCTCCGTTCGACGATCTTTGGGAGAATCGTCGAGCGCAGTTCAGAGACCAGAAACACCTTATAGACACTAGAAAAATCATGTTTTTAACCTAGTCTTGATCAATTTTAGGGTTTTAAAATCTTGGATCTTATTTTAAGCTTCCTCTATCTAACATTCCTAACTGATTTAGGAAGAAGGTGTGTTTCTTTTCATCCAAAGGTTTGGTGAAAATATCTCCCCTTTGCAAATCAGTTGGGATATAATGAAGTTCAATTTTGTTCTTCTCAACATTATCCCTTAAAAAGTGATGCCTGATTTCTATATGTTTTGTCCTATTATGGAGGACTGGATTTTATGCTATAGAAATAGCACTAGTGTTATCACAATAGATTTTTGACCTTTCTAAGTTGTAACCATAGTCTAGGAGCTGGTTTTGAATCCACAAAATCTATGAGCAACAACTACCGGCTGCCATGTATTCAGCTTCAGCAGTTGAAGTGGAAACAGATGTTTGTTTCTTACAGAACCAGGAGACAAGTTTGTCACCAAGGAACTGGAAAGTTCCACTGGTGCTTTTCCTGTCTACTCTACATCTAGCATAATCAGTATCTGAAAATCCAGTTAATTCAAATCTTGAGTCTTTTGGATACAAGAGACCTAGATTTGGACAACTTTTCACATACCTAAGAATCCTTTTTACTAATGTTAAGTGTGACTATCTAGGGCTTACTTGGAATCTAGCACATATGCATGTAACAAACATTATGTCAGGTGTACTAGCTGTAAGTTACAATAAAGAGCCAATCATTGCTCTATATGTTGTCTGATCAACAGGTTTCCCATGTTCATCAGCATCTAATACAGCATTAGTAGGCATAGGTGTTTTCATACATGATGCTTCAAACATGCCAAATTTCTTAACCAATTCTTTTGCATACTTGGTTTGAGAAATAAATATGCCATCAACATGCTGTTTGACTTGCAATCCTAGAAAGAAGGAAAGCTCACCCATGCTACTCATTTCAAATTTTGAATGCATTAGTTTAGAGAAATTTTTGCACAAATTTGAATCAGTAGATCCAAAGATAATATCATCTACATAGATTTGTAATAGTAGGGTATTGGCCTTATGGGTTCTAATAAAAAGAGTTTGGTCTACTCTATCCCTTATAAAATCATTTTTCGGAAGAAAGCATGCTAAGGTCTCATGCCATGCTCTAGGAGCTTGCTTGAGACCATATAATTCCTTGTGTAATTTAAAAACATGATCAGGATGAGTTGGAGAGTTAAAACCTGGGGGTTGTCTAACATAGACTTCTTCCTTGATGTCTCCATTGAGAAATGCACTTTTTACATCCATCTGATAGACCTTGAATCCTTTGTGAGCTACATAAGCTAGGAATATTCTTATGACCTCTAACCTTGCAACTGGTGCAAAGGTCTGGTCATAGTCTATTCCTTCTTCTTGAGAGTATCCTTGTGCAACTAGCCTTGCCTTGTTCCTTACAATGATTCCTTGATCATCCAGCTTATTTCTAAACACCCACTTTGTTCCAACAATAGAGTGATCCTTAGGCCTTGGCACTAGCTCCCAAACTTTGTTTCTTTCAAATTGATGTAATTCCTCTTGCATTGCAATGATCCAGTGTGGATCTTGTTCTGCATCTTGTATGGATTGAGGTTCAATTTGAGATAGAAAGTAGGTGTGCACCAGATTTTGGTTGATGTGATTTCTGGTTTGCACACCAACTGAGATATCTCCAATCACTTGGGAGATTGGATGATCTCTTGATGTTACTAAATCAACATGGGGTGTTGATTATTCACCAACCTGTGTTGTTGTTTCCTCTTGTGGAACAATAACTGGCTCTTCAAGATGATTTTCTCCAGGATGTTGAGAATCCTCTTCATCTTCACTGCTCTCATCCTTTTGTGTTGTATTTTTTCTACAATATGTAACCTGTCCAAATTTTCTAAAAGAGAGTGTACCTGCAAAGGTTCTATGGTAGAAGTATTCTTCTCCTTGTAAAACATGTTAGTTTCATCAAAAGATACATGTACAGATTCTTCAATTTTAAGAGAAGATTTGTTATACACCCTATAAGCTTTACTGATCATGGAGTATCCCAGAAACACTCCTTCATCAGCTTTAGCTTGAAATTTTGCTATATACTTCTTGTCATTATTATGTATGTAACAAATGCAACCAAATTTTTTGAAATAATCTACTTTAGGTTTCTTCCCTTTGAGTAATTCATAGAGAGTCTTTCCCTTCAGTTTATGTATCAAACTTCTATTCAACACATAGTTTGAGGTGTTCACTGCCTCTGCCCAAAAGGGTAGAGGAAGGTGAGCATCTGTCAACAATGTGGTGGCAGATTCAATAAGGGTTCTATTTTTCCTTTCAGCTACCCCATTTTATTGAGGAGTTCTAGGAGCTGAGAAAGTGTGCCTTATCCCTTCACTCTGACAGAACTCTTGCATAAGAAGAGAATCAAACTCTGTCCCATGATCACTTCTGATCAGGGCAATGTGAGTATTGAACTCAATCTGTATGCATTTGAGAAACTCTGTCAAACACTTAAAGTTATCAGACTTATTCCTCAGAAAGAACACTCATGTGAATCTAGAGAAGTCATCTACAATCACCAAAGTGTAAGATTTCCCTCCTAAGATTTGTACTGTAATGGGTCCAAAAAGATCCATGTGTAACAGATACAAGATCCTAGGTGAATCACTCTTATTAAGTGACTTAAAACTATTTTTAGTTTGCTTGCCTAATTGACAAGCCCTGCAAAGTCCTTCCTTCTTGTAGGGGCCAGAAGATAGTCCTCTAACAAGGTTGTCCTTATATAGCCTAGCAATAGTTCTAAGGTTTTTATGCCCTAATATTTTATGCCATAGATCATTTGGCTTGCAAACAGAATTGAATAAACAAATATCTATCTTAGTTGAAAGAAAATCTACAAGATAAATGTTACCTTTCCTTTTACCTGTTAACACAGTTGTGTTATCCTCTGATTTGATTTTGCATGAGAATTTGTTGAATATCACCTGGTAGCCTTCATCACACAGTTGACTGATGCTGATTAGATTATGCTTCAGTCCTTCCACATAAGCCACCTTCTTGAATGTGACTGAGCCATTCTGGACAGCACCATATCCTTTTGTTTGTCCAAAGTTTGAATCTCCAAATATCACTTTTGGTCCAAGTTTGGCTTTGAAGGATGTGAGATTCTCCTTGCTTCCTGTCATGTGCTTTGAGCACCCACTATCCAGATACCATTGTTGGTTCATTGCTGGATAGGCCTTCACCTGCACATAAACAACTTATATGTTTTTGACCCAGTTTATCTTGGGCCTAGGTTGATAACATTTAAATTCTGAAATAAAAGACATCCATGACTGACTCTTATAACCTTCAGGATGATATCTCCTAGGAGGTATTATCCATTTAGTATAAGGGTTAAAGTTTTAGGATGTAGGACCTCTAGGATTGAAGTTTGATTTGCCTTTGAAATTTTTTTAAAAACTCTGAGCTCCGTTCGACGATCTTTGAGTTGAGTTCGGCGATCTTGGGTCAGATCGTCGAGCTCCATTCGAAGATCGATTATGCCAGAGTTCAGAGTTCGGCGATCGTCGACCTGAGTTCGACGATTCAGCTTGAGATCGTCGAGCTCCATTCGACGATCGTCGAGCTCTGTTCGACGTTTTTTGTTGAACTTTGTTTTTCTTAGGTAATTCAGGATTCTTCCTAGCTACCTCTACAACACCCTTTCCTTTATCTGGGATAAATTTAATTGGGGTTGTTAATACTATAGGTTGGATGGATGAAGCACCCAAGCCCAGTGTACTATTAAGTCTTGAGTTCACTGTGCTTGTGATGTCCATCAGTCTGATGCTTCTCCCATTAAGGGATTCTTCAAACTTCTTTGCCTGGGATAGTTCACTTTTCAGTGTTGCTATATCCTCCCTACAGCATTCTAACTCCTCAGAGAGTTTGAGGTTGTCTGATTTTAGGGTGCTGTGTTCAGACAATTGATTTCTGAGAGATATAATCTCTTTCTCAGACTTTAACAGGTCTAAACAAAGTACCTTAAATCCAGATCTAAAGTCCTCTAAATCAAAATCAAAGGAATCTATTACCTGGTCTTCTTCAGTTTGAGTTTTAGATTCAGACTTTGACTCTTGTTCTGCATCAGAATTATGTTGAGAGGCATTGATAGCCATCATGCAAAACTCCTTCTCTTCAGCATCATCTTCATCATCACTTGAGCTTGATGAAGCCTCTGACTCTTCTTCAGTTTCACTCCAGGTTTCAGCTACAGATCCCTTCCTGGTGTGTTTGTTTTTGCTGGAGGAGGATTTATCATTATTGTTTCTTTGGAGTCCTTGTCTTTTCTCCTATCTTTCCTGTCCTTCTTGTCCTTATTCTGATTTTCTGGACAATCAGGCACAATGTGGCCTGGTTTCCTTCATCCAAAACAAATAATTTCTTTATTATTAGATTTATCATACCTTGGCTTCTCATGCCCTCTAGATGACCTCTTTCTGAAATCTTTCCTGGCCATCTTATAGAATCTTTTGGCCAGCAAGCTCATCAATTCTTCATTGCCTGTGACCTTTTCTTCAGGCTGATCTTCTGTAGCTTTGAATGTTATTGCCTTTTCCTTCCTGATTGCTGGAGAAGCAACCTTTTGTTCTTCCTCTCTATTCTTGATGAGCAACTCATAAGACTTGAGCTTGCCCAACAAAGCTTCAGTAGTAATCTCAGTTAGGCTTTTGGCATCCTTGATTGGCCAGATCCTTGAGTCCCAAGTGCTGGGGAAGCACATTAGGATTTTGTCATTGAGTTTAGTTAGTGAAATCTCCTTGTCCAATGTTCTTAACTCACTGACTATTAGGCTGAGCCTATTGTACATGTCAGCAACTGACTCAGTTTCTCCCTTTTTGAAATTCTCATACTGGGTTATGAGATGGGATCTTCTGCCTTTCCTTTCATCAGCAGATCCTGATACAATTTCTAATAACTTGTCCCATATTTCTTTTGCTGAATTACATTCAGCCACTTTCTGAAATATTTCATCAGACATAGTTTGAGCCAGAATATTCATTGTTTTGGCATCTGCAACTTTCCACTTCTTAATTTCTGCATCTGTTCCTGAAGGAGGTGGAACAACACTTGTACTTGTAATTATTGAGGGTCTTGGACACACTGTCAAAACAGAATTATAGATGTCCTCATCAATAGAATTCATATATAATTTTATCCTTGCCTTCCAAAGTGCAAACATAGAAAGGTTGCACACTTGAGGTCTGGTGCTAGCATAATCTTTGTTCTGTACCATGGTTTTGTATGAATATAAATATAATACAAATAATAACCCTCTATAGAAGATTGATCTTATCAGAGATCTTTTGGTTTAGGTGTTAGCCTGTAGGAACAACCAATCTAATGAAGATTCAGTTGTTGAGTAACCAACCTCTCTCTGATACCAATTGAAAGTGAGGGTAAGATCTACCTTTACTATAGAGGGGGGGGGGTGAATAGAGTGTATTAAAATAATTTTCCAGATAAAAAAAAATATTTGCAGTGGAAGACTTGATTTGAATATAGGTGTATTGTGCTTGCAGTAAATAAAAGATAAGAAGTAATAAACAAAATCACATCACACAGCAAAGCAAAACACAGCAATCTAGAAGACACAAGGATCTATAGTGGTTCCCAAATCAACCTCGGTACATCGACTCTTCTACCACCCTAGGTAGGAATCCACTGCAGGAATAGTTGATCAGGTGTCCTGGGCACCAATGAGCTTTTGATAAGGTGCTCAAAAACCAAACCCAGATTTTTTGATCAGGTGTCTTGCCACCACTGAGTTTTGATCAGGTCTCAAAAACCAACCACAAAACTTTTGAAGGGAGTTTTGAGTAACCCTTTTACAGTAGAGTAAAGAAAGAAAGAAAAGAGTTTGTTGTTCTTCTCTGTCAACAGTCTAAGAGAAGACTAGTGGATGATGTTGTCAAAGCTCCCCCTGAGATCTGCAATTGTTCAGGAAGAAGAGCTTTGCATAGGGTGATAGGTCTTCAGTAACTTTTGATCTCCAGCAAGAGATGATTTCAACAGTTGCTGAAAAGTGATGTGTCTGGAGTCTTTGATGAAGAAGCCTTTGAACACTTGAGTCTGGAAGATCTTGAAGGAATAGAATAGAAGAAATCTTTTCTAATTGATGATATCCTTCACAGTATTCTTCCTTGTATTCTGTATGAATTCTAACTCAGTAATCCTGTAGACTTGTGTCTCAATTTCTTGATTGATATCTCTTGTTCTGTCTTTCTCTAATTATTCTCTGGAGATATATTGAAAATCTGTCTTTTAGATAGCCGTTAACAAGTCATAAATACCTGCCTTAAATGAACATTGTCTCTAGAGGAAAGTCCTAAGAGACATTCCATTTTGTCTTCCTTGAAACTTTCTCCAGATTAGTTGAAACGGCTACAGAATCTTTTGAAATAAATGCTGATAATAAATCAAATTGAATACCATAACTGTCTGATTTTGAATTCCTGAAATCGTCGATCTTTTCAGAAAATCGTCGATCTGAGCTCAACTATCGTCGAACTGAGCTCAGAGACTGGATCTACACTTGAAACAGAAATCGTCGACCTGAGCTCAACTATCGTCGAACTGAGCTCAGAGACTTGGAATATATCTAGAGACAGAATCGTCGATCTGAGCTCGAAGATAGTCGAACCGAGTTCGACGACTTGTTGAACTGAGCTCAGAGATAGTCGAACTAAGCTCGACGTTTCGTCGACCTGAGCTCGACGAAAATTGTCCTAGTCTTCAATACTTGAATTCTGATCTTAGAAGGTCTTGGGGGCAGCTTCCAAACCTAAGTTATAACCCTTAGACTCATTCTAATTGACCTTTAAGACTATACAATAAGGTCAAAACAATTTCCTAAGAACATAGTGATCCTTGCCCAAATTAGTAATAGGGTGTTCCAACAGGATCACATGTTGGAGGCTCAAAGTCGGCAGGCAAAGTATTATAACGCAAGGCACCGTATGGTGGAGTTTCAAGTGGGTGATAAAGTGTTCCTGAAAATCCGGCCGATGCATGGAGTGTCACGGGTACGGGTAATGAAGAAGCTCAGCCCACGGTATGTTGGGCCCTATGTCATATTGGAAAGGATTGGCCCTTTGGCCTATCGGTTGGAGTTACCGCCGGAGATGGAGAATCTCCACGACGTGTTCCATGTATCGTCGCTTTGGAAGGCGTTGTTGCGGCCCGATAAATAAATCCCCACAACTGATGGTGCTGTGGCGTCTGATAGATCTGTGCGATTGGAGCCGGTGCGGATCGTTGATAACGAGATAAGAACCTTGCACCGCAAAAGTGTCCCCTTGGTGAAGGTGCTATAGTCTAATCATGGGAAAGAGGAATTCACATGGGAGCCAATGGATTTGATGCAAAGACACTACCCAGAGTTGTTCGCTCTAGGTAATTATATTTAAAAGTGTATTATGCTTTCTTTATGCTTCACTCACTCCCCATAGCCTTTGCCTGATTTCGGGGACAAAATCTTTTATTTTATTTATAGGATTTGTAATGTCCCAATTCGCGCTAGGCCCCTTGTGCATGTTTTGGTGTCGGGAGAGCTGGTGTAGGCTCAAGGGGGTGCAGGTGATTAGGTGTGCACTTGTGGGAAATAAGAAAATAGGATATAAACTGGAGTTGAACATGACACGGGTAGGGACACGGGCGTGTCCCTACCCATATTCAATGGTGTTGAGTTCCATTGCTTTGAGTGCCATGGCTTTGAGTGAAACGGCTTTGAGTGGTGTGTCCCGAGAAGGACACGGGTAGGGACACGGGCGTGTCCCTACCTGTGTGCCATGGTGTGAGGGTCATGGATTTGAGTGAAACGGCTTTGAGTGGTGTGTCCCGAGAAGGACACGGTAGGGACACAGGCGTGTCCCTACCCATGTTCCATGGCGTGAGTGTCACGTCTTTGAGTGGTGCGTCCCGAGAAGGACACGGGTAGGGACACAGGCGTGTCCCTACCCGTGTACCATGGTGTGAGGGCCATGGCTTTGAGTGAAACAGCTTTGAGTGGTGTGTCCCGAGAAGGACACGGGTAGGGACACGGGCGTGTCCCTACCCGTGTTCAATGGTGTTGAGTGCCATGGATTTGAGTGAAACGACTGTGAGTGGTTCGTCCCGTGAAGGACACGGGTAGGGACACGGGCGTGTCCATACCCGTGTGCTTTAAGCCTAGCTCGACGAGTGGTGCCCCGAGAACCACACGGGTTTTGACACGGGAGGTGACACGGTCGTGTCACCTGGACATGGGTACCGACATGGGCGTGTCAGTACCCGTGTAGGAGCACGAAACGACGATCAAGCCGTTTCGCCAGAGTAGGACACGGGTAAGGACACGGCCGTGTCCCTACCCGTGTCACTTCTGTATAAAAAGGAAAAAGTGAAGCCCTAGCTTCCTCATTCTCTTCACAAGCCCTAATTTCTGGAGGGAACATTCCTGGAGGAAGAAAACGGCTGGAGCAAGCTTTGGAGGAGGAGAAACGTCATCGCCGTCAAGGGAAAAGTGATGCCGCGGAGGAGGATGACAAGATCCATGGTCGCGGATGGTGTTATTGCTGGAAATGATGTGAGCTTCCTACCCCCTCCCTTAGTGCTAGATCCGTAGTTATCTAGGTGAGATGTCGACTTAAGAGAGTCTATACATGGGAGATGGAGGTTTCTTTAGGAAGGGCCAAGCTAGAACGTGTGTTCTAAAGACTAGAAATCTTAAACCTCCCCCACTTCAAAGTGATGATGGGGGTGGCTTCATGAAGAGGAATGGACTTGAGAGGGAGAATAAGGGTGGAGCTTTTGGTTGCGATTTGGGGAAATGGCCTTGAGGAGGAAGATGAACCGATGCCTTTCATTCCGCTTCAAGATGCGTGCAGAATCTGTGTTCTGCACGCAGCGACCTTCTTGGCTGTGTTCAAGCAATAAAGGGTCAGATCTTGGCTTCCAACTAAACACGAAAGTTATAGCCCTTGAAATTACCTTTCCAATGAGTGGTTACAAGTCTTAAGGTGAAGCCTGTAGCCACGGGAATGTCCAATCGAAGTTACGACTGTAAACTAAGCGCGCAGAATTTGTATTTTGTACGCTGCAGGCTTTGGAGCAAATTTCATGTGAGTTCTAGCCTGATTTAGGTTACAGGCTGAACAGGAAAATTGTAGCCGATGGAAATACCTTTCGATGGAGGGGTTACACGCACTCACCGGATTCCAGTAGCCTTGGGAATCCTCGGTTGAAGTTGTTGTCCAGATTTATTCTACACCTAAAATTCTGGGTTGTGTATAATGTGGATTTAGATCCGGTGGAATTGATGTTGCAATCTAACTCGAGGTCTGAGCAAACTCTTTTGGGATAACCATCATAGTGGTAGGAAGGTTGATGTTTATAAATTTGAGTTCATACAACGAATTGTGAGTAAGCTTAATTGAACGAAATGGTTGGATATAAAGCAGTGGACTAACCTTTTTGCGCATTATTTATATCATGTTGAAATCATTTGGAATGACATGTAGATGATTAAACTATGGCCATGATGTACGTTGAAATGATAGAAGGAAATTTAGTAGTCCAACGCTTAGAGTGTCGTCTCCCTACGGGTAGCGTTGTGGAAGTTAGCAAGTGCGGTGTTGGCCGTCACTAGTTGGGAGGATGTTGAGATGAGTAAAGTTGGGCGGTTGGGCTTGGTCCTCATGCTCATTTCCGAGGCTCCTTTCGTACCACGATGTGGTTGTATTGCATGCTGTGTGAGTCGACACACGGTGTCGTAATCCCGGGTTAAGGATAGTGTAGAAGGTCTACGGGCTCGCCAATCGTCACACCGATGGGAGTTGACAGATAGACCTTGGGCGGTTGGGCTTGGTCCTCGGTGTTCACGTCCTGAGGCTCCTTCCATGCCAAGTGAACGGTGGGGCTTGCTCCTTGTGCTCAGTTCCGAGGCTCTCCGTGTTACGCATAGGCCAGTTTGGGGCTAGGATCTTGGTGCACATCTACCCAGGAGAACCCGCTGGGCCGTAGTATACATGGGCTCCGCTGTTGTGTTCTTAGCATAGAGGCGTACGGATGCCTAAGTGAGGTAGTGTTGATACCCACTTAGTAGTAGAAGTGCCCATTCTACTATCACCGTCTGGCCACGATGGATGACGCCTGAGGGGTTAGCTACCAGCTCGAAAAGTGGGAACTACCAGTCTGTGTCGACATAGCGATTGCATGTGCGTGATCATGGGTGTGTCATTGCATCGCATACATAACATTGCACCTCATTACATACACAAGACCCTCATCGTATAAGTTTGTATGGGCACTCCTATACGATGAGTTACTTATTGCTGAACGATCCTCAACTTATATGCTTGTATGGGCACCCATATAAGTTGAGTTACTTTCTGTTATAACTCTATATATTCATATGCTGTTATAGATGGTAGAACTTCTAGAATTTCTTATTACTTGTTATACCACTTGCTTGTTATACTCCTGCTATTATACATATATTGTACCCTGTCCATTTCTCCGCCCGGTGCCGAGGAGTCGCCGGGGAGCGGATGTGAAGCCACTTAGTCTTTATGACTAACGGTTTCTACGTCTTCAATTTTAGGAGGAAACCCCGCAGGTGGAGCAGCAGGTTATGGAGCCGATCAGCCAGGCCAGGACGACAGGGCCTGAAGGGACGGTGCCATCGCTACCGTCTGTTACAGATGTGAGTGATGAGAGTTTTGTTGTAGCCCTTCGGGGCAATTTTATAACTGCACTCTGACTATATAGAAACATGTTTTAGCTTCTCAACTGTTGTACCTTTTTGGACTCATGACTTTTTGTGGATTGACTTCTTCATATTATTATGGTTTGGTTGGCATACATATGTTGATGTTGGTTGTAGCCGACAGAATATGCATCTTGTGGTACAGGCTAGCCCGTATGCTAGTGCTACCCCAAGGCGACTGTTCTAGGCATAAAAACCCTCTCGTGCCGTGTCTTGTATTCCGGGAGGGGGGGTCTTACATACCGCTTGATTCTCCCATCCGCCTTCTTCTTCAGCTTATATACCCACTTGCAGGTCACAAGAGTAATGACATGAACCTTGGGCACAAGGTTCCAGGTCTCATTCTTCTTAAGGGCAGCCATCTCCTCATCCATGGCATCTTCCCACTCCTTGACTCAAGTGGCTTCATTAAATCTAAAAGGCTCCCGCACATCCAGGGGGCCTGTAAAGAATAAGAGACAAAGCTCACCGTATTTCCTTCGCAATAACGAGCTGGTGTCTCCCCCTCTCGCCTTCCCTCCGGGTGGTTCCTCCTTCTCCCTGCTCCAGCTCTAGTGGTTCCCTACTCTCTTCCTCTTCCTCGCCCTCAGTCGATGGCCAAAGCTTGCTGAGGCAGGGGTGGGAGTGGTCTAGGACCATATCCCCACCCTAGCTGATTGAACCTCCCTGGTCATCCCTGGTAGTAGTTCCTTCCCCCCTTGGGGAAAACCTCTTCCCTGCCCTTGAACAGGGCCTCCTGGCTTCCTCCAACCCAACTCTTGATGCATCGGACCCCTCGACTCTTCCCTCCTCCTTCCTTCCCACAGCCTCGCTCCTCCTGATTTCCTTGACTCCACCTCTGTCAACCTTGCCAACTTCTTAGCAAACGTCGGGTTTGCTGCCTCCATCGCTATCTCCTTTGCTGCCTTCTCTATCAACCCTTCGAACGACAACGGAGCCTTCTTGGTCAGGCTCATCTTGAAGAAGCCCTCCCTCATCCCCACGGTGAAGGCCATCTGG
The DNA here is from genome assembly GCA_039513925.1 of Platanthera zijinensis. Lineage (NCBI taxonomy): Eukaryota > Viridiplantae > Streptophyta > Magnoliopsida > Asparagales > Orchidaceae > Platanthera > Platanthera zijinensis. The sequence goes on from CM077081.1 coordinate 79,352,449, forward strand.
AGAGCAAATCCTGGAACCTCCTAAATGTTTAGGATTTCCTCCTGGAAGCGAACCACGTACTGGTCCAGGACTCGTCGGCCTTCTGCTTGATCAGAAAAATAGACTCTGGATTCATATTCATCTTCTTCGAGGTCGAGTAGCGCAACTGGAAGCTCCTACTCAAGTCCTCGAAACCATATATCGACCCTACTGAGAGTTGATGAAACCAGTCCCTTGCTTTGTCCTTCAAGGTTATGGCAAAGAGGCGGCACTTGAATGCATCCATCATCGGCCTGATGGAGACCGCGTCTTCGAACCATTATAAGTGCTAGAGGGGGGCATCTTTCCCCACGTAGTAGGTCATCTCTTGCTCGTGAAACCCCTCTGGGACGGGGGCCGAAAGAATTAACTTGCAAAAAGTAGACCCTCTCACCGTAGGTCTCACCATTTCCACTCGTGCGACCATCTCCCCTGGCAATACGGCACTCGCGAGACTGGCGAAGAGCTCCCTGCCCTTTAGGTATCGCCGACTTCCTTCTACCATCTTATCCTTACCTGGTCGCCCCTCCAGTGCATCCTTGCCTACTCTTGCCGAGACAGTCCCCTTATGAGGCGCGAGACCAGACGCTTGAGGTGGGGGGAGGGGGTCACACAATCACCTCGATGCGAGATCCGCTGCAGCATGTCCATGATGCCTCTGATGGATGCCATGAACTCCTCTCTCCCAATATATCCTCCATGGTTCTGGGACCCGCCCTCATCTTCTTCTCCAAGATATCCTGCCATGAAGTAGTCCAAGGTTCTTCTATGTACGCTGTGATCCACGCTCACCGCACCAAAAATGTTTGAGCCAGCAAACCCAGCCCCTCTTAAAGCTCGAATCTAAATTTGCAACTCACACCTACTCTTCTCGAACCTCTGGATGAGAATCTCTAAGGAACAGACTGTGGGCTTCAGCTCGGAGGTCCCACCTCTTACCCGGAAGAATTAGAAATTCTCCCCATCCCTAGCCAATGTTGAGCTAGGTACCTTAGTGGAAGAAATAGAAGGGTCAACAACCTTCTACCAGGCACCTTACCGGTCTATTTATAGACCCTAAATTTGAATTGCCAATAACCAAACTGAACCGACCTGAAATTACTAGAATACCCTTAGTCGGGTCTGCCAACATCCAAACACCGCTATTCTGAAGGGTTATATGCAGACCACCCAGGGTAAAAGTGTGAAATCACATGGGGCTAAAAAGGTAAACCCCTCTCTACCTGAACCGGCCCTTGACTGAGCACTAAACCGACACTAGGCTCTCGCCGAATCGGCGCTTGGCAAGAGTGTTGTCTCGCGGGCGAGAGCTCCCCCCCTCTGGAGCTTTCTTGCCTAACGAGTCGGCTCTCACCTCAGCCCCTCTCGCCTAGCGGGCAAATTTCGCCCAGTGAGTGTCCCTTTCCCTGGGATCCACTCGCCTAGCGAGTCAGCTCTCGCTTGGGTCCAACTCACCTAGAAAAATAGTCTTCTCTCTAAACCCATCTTGCCTTCTGCTCCTGCGATCCCGAGGTTGTACACAATCCCCACTCTTTTCGAGGTTGTCTCAATCTCGAAAAGAAAGTCCAACCGAGGATCGCGTCATTAAAATGAATTTATGATTGAATCTTTTTTTTTGGGGGGGGGGCACTCCACCTGAACCTATAAATATAGGATTTCCCACCCCCGTGTAGAGAGTGCCCTTTTTTCCCTATTTCGTCCTTCTCTAGGTCTATTATCATCATGTCTCACAGCCAGAGCTTTCGCGAACGCATTAAGAAGGTGCACAAGAAGAACAAGGCAAACGTGACCGCTCTGACCACTATTCCGGTTCGAACTCCCCGCTCCTTACCGTCGTCTTCGTCTCGCCTGAAGAAGTAAAAAACAACGGACCCCTCTCCCTTGGCAGAGGATCCCTCTCGCTACTTCTCGGAAATCCACGCCCCTCCTCATCCCGCGTCTCCCAGAGAGAGAGAGAGAGAGAGAGGTGAACTTTCGCTTCTTTTCCCTATTTCTCCTTTATCCGCATTTTATCATTTACTATTTACTTTCAGGGGGGGTCCCGCACCTCAACATCGACCCGAGAGCCCGCGGGACTATACCGTCGACCATCACCAAAATTTTGACTCGCCTCAGCCATCCACCCCTCCATCTACTCCTCCAAGTGCGAGTAAGGATGACCCTTCTTACGCCGCTGGGTCCTCTCGTCATCCTGGTAAAAGACCTTCCCTCCCGGACCTCTGTCCTGCTTGCTACTCCCATACACTACTGCGAGAACCCCCCTTACTCTACCCTTCTGCTCCTTGCACAGGCATCCAGGTCGATTCGCCTATTAAGGAATTCTATAGGCAACTAGTCGTCCCGCCCCCTCCTCCTATAGATGAGACTGAAGAAAACCTTGGTGACCCCACGGACCCGCTAGAGATGAAGCGTAGAATAGCTAAGATGTTACTGAAGTACACGCGTATCATCCACGAGTTGGAACAAGATAAGAAGCGGCCGATAGGCGAATCGAATAGCTCAAGATTGAATGCGCTCGCATGTCCTCAGAGATCGACGCTGGCGTCGAGATAGACGAGACCGACCCTTAGGAAATTTTAAACGAGGTCGACCAGCAGCTCCGTCTCACGCGCCATGGCATTGACACAGCTCTCCCTTTTCACCTCCCTAGCTGGACCCCATGTGTGGGGGTCTCGCGGTGGAGGGCGTTGGAGATTGAACAAGAACTGAAGACCTTCCGCATCGTCTCTCCTTTTTTCTTTTCATTCATAGTTCTGTAATATATTTTATGTTGTCGTCTCGCCTATTCTTTAGCCTCTGTGAACACACTGCCCGCCTTGTACGGGATGGGACAATTTAATAATTATTGTTTATACAATTTATTTCCATAATGCTTAGTATTTATCACATAACTATGCTCAGTTAATTTTTTTTATTAACTGATTCGATTTACCGTTCCGCCTTGTGAGAAAGCCCATGCTGGGTTGTGCCAATCGAGACCAGGAGAGAGCGTGAAAAGTCAGGCGACTCTTCCCCTTCCCTTACATAGTTTTTCCTGCCTATTTTTTCCGCTAACCATACCCGCTATAAATACCCCCTCACCCCGGATTAGAGCTACACTCTCACCTCTATTGCTCCCTAGCTTTCGTCCTTTTGCTCCCTCCGTCTCGAGTATTGCCCTCGCTTCTACTTCATCTCGCTTCCTTCTCCTTCAACCGTCTCGCCGATTAATCCCCTTGCTGCCTACTTTGATCATCTCGCTTTAAATGGGGAAGAAGAAGGTTGAAGAGGGAGAGGGGCGCAGCCGGTGTGGGAGACAATTCACTGACCACGACTCACCACCCCCCCACCCCCCCGACAGAATTTCTGAAGAGGAATACAACCTCTTTACCTACGAGTTCTTGATGTAGCGATTTGAGTCGTGGTCCTCAAAAGTTGGCGAGTCGATCAATACTTTTTACCCTGGGGAACTCGCCTTCCCCGTCTCTCACTTCGAGGCGGGGCCGAGACATCCCCTCTGGCCGGAGGTTAAATAGGTCTTGAAGTACTTCGAAGAAGTCCCAACACAGTTAAACCATAATGCCATCTCGAGACTAGTTGCCTTCGCCAGCTACATGCGCCGGGAGCGCATCGAGTTCAGCTTAACAGTCTTTCGCAAGCTGTTTGTCTACCATGCCAACCATGACAGTGTATCCTACTTCACCGGGCAAGGTCTCAAGGTATGCGAGATGCCCAACAAGAATCATCACTGGCTCACCCGCTTCGTCTTCATCTGCAAAAACTTGGGGGCATCCTGCTCGCGCCATTGTCACCTGACGATGGGTTCTACGTGTCCCCACAAGTTGGTGTCACGGACAAGCTTCTCTACGACTTCTTCGTCGGCAAGACCTTCAGAGTCAATTCCTGAGGCACGGCCTCGATTCACTCCTTCCTGTGCTCCCTGACGAAGGTATGCTCGCGTCCCTTTGGTCTAGCCTTTACTATTTCATCTCGCCTTCTTATCACCCAGTTATTTGTTTAGGAGAGAGGAACATCCCCGTCCACCCCCTTACAGGAGTAACGCTAAGCCATCTTAGGATCTCGCTCTCGCCAGCATGGCGGCCGAGGAGGCGAAAGAGTCCTTGGCCCCCTCCCTCAAGAGAAGGCCCGCTGAAGGCACCACTCTGTCTCGCCCCAGCCCCAAGAAAAAGATGAAGATGAAGAAGGTTGTATCCTTCCCCACAGAGAAAATGAAGAAGCCCCCCAAAGAGAAGATGGAGGCCTCGGGATCCGTGAGCCCCATCTCCATAGGACCTCAGTCCCCTCGGTCACCTCCTCAGTCATCTCCTTGACAGGCCATCTCGCCTACCCACGAGACGACACTTCCCGACAAACCTGCCAGCACCTCGATTCAGTAAGCTATGTCCCCATCTCGCAAAGCTGTTTCTTTAGTCGCCCATCCCTCTCTTCCCATCAAAATTTTAACATGGGCCCCGTGATTCAAGACTCCATCAACGACCCGATTTTGCTATGGGAGAAGGAAGCGAACCGGGTATCAATCTTTACTTTCCTACCCTCATGGAAAGAGCAGGACCAGCCCACTAGCCATGCCTTCTCCTTGGGTTTTGGCCTTTATGGGGGTCCAGAGTCAGATTCCATCCAGAAGGAATCCTCTCGAGATCTAGTTCTGAAGACTACGCATGCCCAACTGCGCACCTTGGAGCTTTCACACTGGCTCTCGCGCCGTCTGATTTTTAATAACAGAAAATGGAAAGAATCTGAGGCGGACCTGGCGGCAGAGCACAAGAAGTCCGAGGACCTCGAAAAGAGGTTGGATGTTGCCAAAGCCCTTCTCGCCAAGGCCCGGGGTGGTGTGGTAAGCCTCATCTTACCTTCTATCTGCTTTTCGCACATTTGATTCCGCCTAACAGATAAGCTTCTTGCAGGATGCTGAGATGGCAGATCGGCTGCACTCGCGCATAGCGGCCCTGGAGGAGGAGGTCAAGGATTTGAAGTATCAGATCGTCCACCTTCGGGATAGTGCTTCGTCACCTTCTTGCTTAGCATTTCCCCAGGCTCCTCCCCCTAATTACTCCTATGAGGAGGTCGAAGAGCTCTACCGAGACGCCAACATCAGGACGACCGAGCTTATTCTGAAAATGATGAAGGAGCTGGGGGTTGTCAAGGAATAGTCCGAAAATATCACTGCCCGCGATCTTGTGCCTGAGATTTATGGCGAGGATGGTGATGACTCATCTTTCAGTGAGAGGAATGAAATACTTCTTGCGAGACCTAGGGCTCCTTCCCTTTTTTGCTTCCCTATAACATTGTACTTAGTTTCTTTTTGTAATGAACAGTTATATGGATAAGTGTATACCCTCCTTGCTTTACCTGCTATTATGTTATTTTGTTTATTGCGAGATGATTCTTAAGTTTGCTCACGCTTGCGATACGGGGCCATTCCTCGTCTCGCAACCTCGCTGGAGAGTGGATTTTGCTCAGAGTGCGAGTCGCCACTTCCCCCACCGCTCTGGCGCGCGGGACCGACTTATTTTTCCCTCTTGTCTCGCCTCAAGATGTCTCCGATGCGAGTGGTCTCGAGGGGTCAGCCCGCCCCCTTCTTGGGCAGGACCCTCCTTCTTCCTGATTACCTACTCTCCATAGACGAGTGTTGGAGTTACCATGGTGATCTAGAAGTTGTCAAACATGTAATCTCACTGCCAACGCAATATGAGCCTGCAGGGTCGCACATAAGTGCTATGGAGGAGTTGGAAGATTGACCGTATTGGTAAAGGTTACCAATCACCATTATGTATGGGGGTCAGGCAATTGTTGCCAATAAAGTTCATAGGGCATGGATAGTCGAAAGGTCGTAGAGAATGTCTCGACGACCAAGGCAAATCGTCGAGAATGTCTCGACGACCAAGGCAAATCGTCGAGAATGTCTCGACGACCAAGGCAATGTCGTCGAGAATGTCTCGACGACTATGGGGGTTTAGTTGAGAATCAATCTGATAGATTCGTCGAGAATCAAAGACTTAGTCGTCGGGACTATCCATTGATTCTCGCCGAACCTGCCTGATGATTCTCGCCGATCGACGAGTATCGTCGAGAGTTATCGAGTATGACTCGACGACTAAAGGCCATTCGTCGAGAATCGTCCCTGATTCTCGACGACTTGGCAGATGATTCTCGCCGAACGCCTTTGCCGATTCTCGCCGAATTCTTCCAGGGACCCTATGCTGTGTGGTCTGCGGATAGCCATTCCATTAGGTCTATTTATACCTTTGGTATAAATAGACACTTAGGGTTTTGGAAAGGTGTGTGACTTGTGCTTTTTGCGGCCGATTAGAAACCGACGGAAAGAGTTCCGCCGATCGCTCGTTCTGCCGCATCCCGCACATCGCCGGACGGAAGTGTTCCGCCGCCGCCGTGTCTGCTCCGCTGACCCTCCCATTTCCGGCGATAGTCGTTGTTCTTGCCTCTCCTGGCGCGGACCTAGCAGTCCGTGGAGTTGCAAAGGTGCGGCTGTCTTCCTCCCAATTGTTCGTGCGACGAGCAGTTTGGGTTTCTCCTGCTCGTGTGGATCTCTGCAGAGACGTGGATATTATTCCACGTATAACTCGCCACCGACAGCACTCAATACTTGGAGCATCTTCGTTGAGTTGTGACTCAACGCCACTAAGGTATTTTGCCCTAGTTATTTTGTTTACTTCTTGATACAACGATCATGGCCAGATCCAGTTCTCTTGGACTGTTCTCGTACTTTTCCTTTCTGCTGCGTGCACAAAGTGTTGTGCCCACCCTCACGAGATAACCCAACAACGAGAACATTGCCCGGGTGGCTGGCTGGGAATGCACTTACTTGTACTGCTCCAACTCTTCCCTCCCCCTTATCATTATATGGACTTCCCTCATTTTGTTGACCAGTAATGGTGTTTCTTTAAGAAATCTTACCGCTTATTCCGCCACTTAACCTGCCCACAATATTGTCAGCTTGGTGAGCCTGGTCAGCATGTCTTTCTAAGGTCTTGTCATTTGATCTGCCACCGAGTGAGCCTGCAGCCCTGCCAGCTTGATGAGAGCCTGGTCAGTGGGTCTTCTCGGGGTCTCCTCTCCAAACCAACTCCAACCACCGAGTGAGCCTACAACCCTGCCAGCTTGATGAGAGCCTGGTCAGCGGGTCTTCTCGGGGTCTCCTTTCCAAACCAACTCCAACCACCGAGTGAGCCTAAAGCCCTGCTAGCTTGATGAGAGCCTGGTAAGCAGGTCTTCTCGAGGTCTCCTCTCCAAACCAACTCCAACTACCGAGTGAGCCTACAACCCTGCCAGCTTGATGAGAGCCTGGTCAGCGGGTCTTCTCGGGGTCTCCTATCCAAACCAACTCCAACCACCGAGTGAGCCTACAACCCTACTGGCTTGATGAGAGCCTGGTTAGCGGGTCTTCTCGGGGTCTCCTCTCCAAACCAACTCCAACCACCGAGTGATTATCTAACCCTGCCAGTTTGATGAGAGCCTAATCAGTGTGTCTTCTCGGAGTCTCCTCTCCAAACTAACTCCAACCATCGAGTGAGCCTACAACCCTGTCGGCTTGATGAAAGCCTAGTCAGCGGGTCTTCTCGGGGTCTCCTCTCCGAACCAACTCCAAATACCGAGTGAGCCTATAGACCTGCCAGATTGATGAGAGCCTGGTCAGCGGGTCTTCTCAGGGTCTCCTTTCCAAACCAACTCCAACCACCGAGTGAGCCTACAGCCCTGCCAGCTTGATAAGATCCTAGTCAGCGGGTCTTCTCGGGGTCTCCTCTCCAAACCAACTCCAACCATTGAGTGAGCCTACAACCCTGCCGGCTTGATGAGAGCCTAGTCAATGGGTCTTCTCGGGGTCTCCTCTTCGAACCAACTCCAACCACCAAGTGAGCCTACAAACCTGCCAGCTTGATGAGAGCCTGGTCAGCGGGTCTTCTCAGGGTCTCCCCTCCAAACCAAGTCCAACCACCGAGTGAGCCTACAGCCCTGCCAGCTTGATGAGAGCCTGGTCATCGGGTCTTCTCGGGGTCTCCTTTCCAAACCAACTCCAACCACTGAGTGAGCCTACATCCCTGCCAGCTTGATGAGAGCCTGGTCAGTGGGTCTTCTCGGGGTCTCCTCTCCAAACCAACTCCAATCACTAAGTGAGACTAAAACCTTGCTAGCTTGATGAGAGTCTGGTTAGCGGGTCTTCTCAAGGTATCCCCTCCAAACCAACTCCAACCACCGAGTGAGCCTACAGTCCTGCCAGCTTGATAAGATCTTGGTCAGCGGGTCTTCTCGGGGTCTCCCCTTCAATCATCGCAATCTTATCTCACGGAGGAAAACACCTGGAATTTAATTATATCAGGAAGTCGTGCCAAGTTTACAAGTATTGAAAAGGGCAAAATATCAAGTATTGGAAAAGATAAACAACAAGTATGGAAAAAGATAACATTAAGGGTAGAATCTTTTCAGGTTATCGCCTCTTCGGGCGCGATCGAGAGGTGCCCCGCCCACATCCTAGAGATGGTACCCTCCTGACTTCAAGGCCTCCCTAACTATGAAGGGACCCTCCTAGTTGGGGTTGAGCTTCCCTACTGAGGCTCCCCTGCCCACTGCATCTACTTTCTTGAGGACCAAGTCCCCCTTCTGGAACTCCCTAACCCTGATGTGCTTGTCAAAATACTTGGACATTCAGCGCTTGACTTCCTCCTGTCGAATTGATGCTAGCTCACTGAGTTCCTCCACCAAGTCAAGGGAGAGCTTCTACTCTTCCTCATTTTCTGCTTGTAACCCTTCATCTCCTCTCCTTGCCGCTGCCACCCTGGTGGATTCACCCTCGAACTCCACAGGTATAATGGTCTTCGAGCCGTGGGAAAGTCTGAATGGCGTCTCTCCAGTTGCAGTATTTGGTGTAGTTCTCAAAGCCCAGAGAACGGAGGTGAGCTGTTCTAACCAACTACCCCTTAAGTTCTCTACCATATTCTTCAAGAGGTTTATGATGACCTTGTTCATAGCTTCCATCTGCCCATTGCTTTGAGGATGATGAACTGAGGCGAATCGAAGATCAATGCCCAGTTGGACATAGAAATCCACGAATTCCCTATTAGCGAACTGCGGTCCATTATCTTCAACGATGGCCAACGAAAGCCCATGTCGAAAGATGATCTCTCCCCACACAAAATTTCTGACTACCTGTGACGTCACCTTTGCCAATGCATTCACCTCCAGCCACTTTGAAAAGTAATCCACCATGACTAGCAGAAATTTCCTCTAGCCACTGGCTTGGGGGAATGGGCCCACCAGATCTAGTCCCCATATGGCAAAGGGCCATGGAGCCATGATTATGCATAACCTTTTGGACGGGAAGAGTTGAAGAGGGGCGAACTCCTGGCATTTCCTACATCTCCTTGCGAATTCCTCAGCATCCCTCCTAAGGGTAGGACAGAAGTAGCCTTGCCTCAACACTCTTCCTTCCAAAGTCCGACTTCCAGAATGGCTTCCACATTCTCCTGAGTGGATTTCCTCCAGCACTCTCGAGGCCTCCTTCTCAGATACACACCGAGCCAGTAGGCCTGATAATGTCTTCCGGTATAAGGTTCCCTCTTTCAATAGGTAATATGCTGATTTGTACCTTACTCGCTTCTTCTCAAGGTCTCTCTCGGGTAGTCATCCTGATGTCAAAAAGGTGATAAATGGATCAATCCAGGACCTTTGCTGGTCCACTTCCATCAACTCTCCCTCCTCTATGGAAGGCCTGAAGAGCTCTTTCATAGTTCCTCCGGCCCGAGGGTCGTGCTTGGAGAGCAGGTCCGCCTGAGTGTTCTCTTCCCTTGGGACATGTTGAATTGAAAAGCTACGGAACTGCCCGATGACACCCTTCGCCTTCATTAGGTACAAATGGAGGGTGGGCTCTCTCACATCAAACTCCCCGTTAATGTGCCCTGCAACTACCATAGAATCTGTGGAGACCTTGATGTCCTGTATGTCGAGCTCCCGAGCTAGCCTGAGACCTGCAATGATGGCCTCGTATTCTGCCTGGTTGTTGGTGAGGGTGAAGTGAATCTTTAGGGCCTGCTCAATTCTGGTCCCCTCAAGACTCACTAGAATCATCCTTGCTCTGAAAGAGCTTCTTCTCGAGGCCCCATCTACGAGCATCTCCCAAGCCGCTATAAGAGGTGCTTCAGCTTCTTCGACCTCGACCACATATTCTGCCAAGAAATTCGCCACTACTTGGGCCTTGATAGCCAACCGAGGGATAAAAGTGAGATCAAACTCACTGAGCTCTATCAACCACATGGCCAACCTTCTCGAATGCTCCACCCCTTCCAGGATGCGACAGAGAGGATGATCTATCATGACCTGGATAGAGTGAGCCTGAAAGTACGGCCTTAACTTCTGATGGAGCTGACTCCCCACGATATGTCGCCAAGGAGCGTCCTCCCTCTGATGATGATGGTGACCCGATTGATGGAGACGACGGCCCACAACATTTTAAAGACGGCGATGGCGTGCTTACGGATGTTCATGTGGAGCATCGTCATAATACCCGTCCTGAAAGCAAGCCAACATATTAATAATAATTAATAATTATTATTAAAAAATAATTATTAATTATTAATTAATTTTTATGTTTTGTTTTATTTTTGCAATGTTATTTAATTTCATGTTTTTAATTTCCATTTCATGTGTAATGATGGGTGCGTATAACCATCATGTAGTATTTTAATTATTTCATTTCATGAACTATGATGGGTGCATATAACCATCATATGTTCAATTTGAATTTTGAATTTTGAAGTTTGTTTGGAGGGAGATTGAGTGGTGTAGCCTATATATAGGCATGTATCCTTCATATTTTAATTAGTGAATGAATAAAGAAAATCGAATTTCAAGATTGAAATCCTCCTCCTCTCCAAGGCAAGTTTCGGCCCTCCTCCTTCTTCCTCTTTGGCCGCCGACCACCTCTCCTCCCATCTCAATCTCGGCCTCCCTCCTTCTTCCTTTCCTCTACTCCCTTGCAAACCCGACCCCTCCTCCAACCTCCAAGCCGCCACCTCCTCTCTCACAAAACCGGCCACCATCAAACTCCAATAACCCAAGCCCCTCTCTCCACCACAAAATATTAGCCGCCAACCACCAACACCAACAAGCCCGACCCCTTCCTCATCCCCGTCCTAAATCCAAATATCACTTTCCAAATTAAGCTCTTAGCCTACCATACTAGAAATATTTCATTCCTTAAATATTTCTCAATCCACCACCTTTTCTCTCTCCTGCCTTATTTGGAGATATTTGTTTCCATATTTAGAAGATTCCACCGGGACTTTTCCAAATACAGCGTTGCACGAAGAAGGTGACGAATTTCTCTCCCTCCAGCGTATCTCTGGTGGTGCCGTTGAGGAATGATTCTAGTTGAGCGTAACCAGATTCATCCAATCCGGTTGGGTAACGAAAATCTCTACTTAACTTGTTTCTCTTCCTTAGATAAATCTTGTGGCTTTGGCAAATTGCGCATTTTGTGTAACGCTTAATTTTTTCGTGGTTTATTTTATTTTAGTTATTGTCTTGTTTATCGTATTTTCGTTTAAGTTCGTGAGGCGTGATGGCCCTCGTTTGTATTTTGTTGGGAGAAAACCACCCTTGCCCGAATCTTTTGTTTTCGGTGGTTTCTCTTTTGGTACAACATGCTCGATCGAACCTTGTGGGTTCTTTTCGCTTGAGAGGACCTTGGCCTATCGCCTTGGTAATATCTTGAAGGGCTTTGCGAACCCTCCGTAATTGTTGTTTAGTAATTATATTAATTAATCCGCTGCGACTTTAAATGCTAGAGTGTAACGTGAGAATTATTCGAGAGCGTCGCGTTAATTTGTCGGCCACCAAAACGCTCGAAAGAGCGGGCCTACATCAATTTGGTATCAGAGGGAGGTTCTCGTCAATTTCCTAATTGGCAATCCACCCCTCTCAAAATTCAAAATTCAAATTTAAAATTTCAAATTTCAAATTTCAAATTTCGAATTTCAAATTTCAAATTTCAAAATTTCAAATTTAAAATTTCAAATTTCAAAATTTCAAAATTCAAATTTCAAAATTCAAAATTTAAAATTCAAATTCAAAATTTCCAATTTCCAATTTCAAATTTCAAAATTCAAAATTCAAAATTTCAAATTTCAAACTTCCAATTTCCAATTCCAAATTCAAAATCTAAAAAAATAAAATTCTGGAAATTCTCTATCTTATTTTTAATAAGAAATCAAAAAAAAAATTATTTTTCATTAAGTCATTATTTTTATTAAGTTATTTTAAAATTTAATAGTTGGTCTGCAAATAACGACCTTAAGAAAATTTTAATTTTCTTAAAATTTAAAATTTAAAATTTCTGGAATTTATCCATCTAATTATTAGTAAGAAAATCAAAAAAAATTATTTTTCATTAAGTATTTATTTTTATTAATAAATTTGAAATTTAGTATTTGGTGTGCCAATAGCAGCCTAGATTTTTATTTTCTCAGTAAAAAAATCCAGCAAAATTTTTTAATGATCCTCATATTTTTCCAGCAAAAACTCTATTTTATCATATTTAAGACCCTAGTGGTTAAGCGGGAACAATTCTATCTTCGTTAGAGTTAAGTTGTCCTGGTACCCTTTTCCTTGCACATGCACTAAGTCCGGGTGAATTTTCTCCCCGGTTCGCGCTAAGATGGCTTATGACGTACATGCTACTCATTCCCACACTTATCCTCCCACATTTAGTAGGACCCCCACGTATGACGGTTTAGGGTGTCCTAAAATTTTTAGGGATTGGCTTAAGGGTATAGAATTTTATTTTAATTGTCACTTTTGGGATGACTACGAGAAGGTTAACTTTGCCCGAGAGCGATTAGTTGGTCGAGCCCGATTATTTTGGTTAAACGAAGAGTGTCGTGTTGGTAGCTATCGTTATGCTTGGGCGCACATGCGTAGCCTCCTCTCGGATCAATTTGATCCCGCCTACCTGCGCACTAATAGCACCACACCCGTTAGTACGAATAGTTACGGCACTAGACCCGTATCTGCTTATAGGAGTGACCCTACGCCTCAGGATAGATCATATCCCCAGAGAGGTAGTAATACCCAAAGTGTGTCTTGTCCCACCTATAGGGAACATAAGCCATTTGGACCCCAAAATTTGAACTCGAAAGAGGTTACTATTATGGTGTTTGCTTCGTTAGCCTCGACATCTAACCCCTCTGATATAGTGACTGATACCTCTGAGGATTCTTATGTGGATATAGAATCTCTGGATGATGAAGTTAATCAGCTAGGTAAGAGTCTTCCTTCACTTACGATAGTGTCTGACTCTCCTGTTGAACCTGAGGATGTGATTAGGACTGAGCCTGTCACTGAGGACGAGGCAAGTTTTACTGATGCTTTTAGTGACGATGAGGATACTGGATATCCCAGTGATTTGGATGAGGATTTCTCCCCTGAGGAATCATCTTCAATCCCCTTCGACGATATTTTAGTCATGGAGTCTTCTGATGACCCTGATTCAGAAGACGTTCCAGCAGAGTCGGTAGAGTCATCCGAAGCTGAGAGCGTACCTGTTACTGAATTAGGTGATGACTTGCTAGGACCCTACATTATTAAGGTTGACCCAGGCTTATTAGATATTTCTACGGTATTGGAAGAGTCACCTTGGGATGGATGTTCAGTTTGGGATAAGCTTAGTGTTATACATCCGGGAGTTAGTCCTTTGACGTTATCATCGCTGCTTGGGATTCGAGCTAATTTTTATACTCCCCTGGATTCGATTTGCCCATCCCCTATTGCTGACTTAGACGATGTCCCCACCTCATGGGAAGAATTGGTCGACATAGAATGTGAAGCTGTAGTAGATTTACCCCGCGAGGAAATATTATCTTTGGATGATTGTAGCACTGAGGGCCCGAAAGATTTTTCTTTGATGACAGCTCATTTGCCTGAGACCCAAGGTAGTTTAGAAGTTTTATCGAATATAAATTTGCCTACCTTAGGGACGATCACTGAAGCTAAATTGAATAAAATATCTAATGCATTAGAAGACATGTCAGCTGATTTGGTGGATTCATTCTGTGGTGAAAAGTTAACTGAGGATGAGTTTTTAGTGAGGACGAATCCACTATTCGAGTTTACTTTTGATTTTAATGGCTTTCAACCGGAGGCGTTCTCCTGGACGCTTAATCAATGTTTTGACGTTGAGTGTGACTTGGTTCCCCCTACCGAGTCAACCCTGTCTACTCTCCCTCCGGTACCCTTAGCTCGAGTAGATGAGTTCGTCATTTTTAGCCCTCTATATTTAGAGAAGTTTATTATTCCCGCCTTCTCGTTATACTTACTTATAAAGATGTGGGTGAACGTAGTTGGTGACGAGCGTTTTCTGAAAGCCTATTATTATGATATTTTTAAATCTAATTTTAATACCAAATTTAAAACGATAACATTAGGCTCCACTGATTTGATTTTTGAGCTGAAAGAGCCCGTGCCACCTGACTTAATTTCGTTATTTTCTACTATTAATTCCATTCATGTTGCACATGGGTTCTCCCCTCATGGTTTTAATTTAATTAGGCGCATTTTTCATTTCTTGATCCTTCTAAATGTGTCCATTAAATTACTTGCTATGTTGTATCAAATAATCTTCCACTGCTATATGAAAGATTTGGTTTTGGTTTGTCTCACCCCCGAACGGATGCCCCCGGGCACCTTAGAAATATTAACGAATCGGTTAGTCTACTTTTTACGGATTTTACGGAAATATGATGACATGACGTTTCTATTAAAATTTTCCACTGATTGGGGCATAGCTCCTATTTTCATCGTTACATATTTTACGCTTTATGCTTTAATGCCACTTGAAATGTCTACCTCTCCGTATATATTTTCCACTATGTTTTCTATTGGGTTGGGTGGTGATAGTTTTCTAGGATCATTCTCCTTCTCGGTCTCCATCGGAGGTATGTTGGTGGATGTTGTTGAAATTCTTTTTCCTTTTTTGGCTAATGCATATTTGAGGTCCTTCCAAGACCACCTTGTGTCATACAGGTTCTTCTTCCTCGCCGATGACCTCCCAGACGAGTACTCGCAGGCATACTCATCAGTGATGAGTTGTTTTAAGAGGGGGAGGATTGATGGAGCTGACTCCCCACGATATGTCGCCAAGGAGCGTCCTCCCTCTGATGATGATGGTGACCCGATTGATGGAGACGACGGCCCACAACATTTTAAAGACGGCGATGGCGTGCTTACGGATGTTCATGTGGAGCATCGTCATAATACCCGTCCTGAAAGCAAGCCAACATATTAATAATAATTAATAATTATTATTAATTATTAATTAATTTTTATGTTTTGTTTTATTTTTGCAATGTTATTTAATTTCATGTTTTTAATTTCCATTTCATGTGTAATGATGGGTGCGTATAACCATCATGTAGTATTTTAATTATTTCATTTCATGAACTATGATGGGTGCATATAACCATCATATGTTCAATTTGAATTTTGAATTTTGAAGTTTGTTTGGAGGGAGATTGAGTGGTGTAGCCTATATATAGGCATGTATCCTTCATATTTTAATTAGTGAATGAATAAAGAAAATCGAATTTCAAGATTGAAATCCTCCTCCTCTCCAAGGCAAGTTTCGGCCCTCCTCCTTCTTCCTCTTTGGCCGCCGACCACCTCTCCTCCCCTCTCAATCTCGGCCTCCCTCCTTCTTCCTTTCCTCTACTCCCTTGCAAACCCGACCCCTCCTCCAACCTCCAAGCCGCCACCTCCTCTCTCACAAAACCGGCCACCATCAAACTCCAATAACCCAAGCCCCTCTCTCCACCACAAAATATTAGCCGCCAACCACCAACACCAACAAGCCCGACCCCTTCCTCATCCCCGTCCTAAATCCAAATATCACTTTCCAAATTAAGCTCTTAGCCTACCATACTAGAAATATTTCATTCCTTAAATATTTCTCAATCCACCACCTTTTCTCTCTCCTGCCTTATTTGGAGATATTTGTTTCCATATTTAGAAGATTCCACCGGGACTTTTCCAAATACAGCGTTACACGAAGAAGGTGACGAATTTCTCTCCCTCCAGCGTATCTCTGGTGGTGCCGTTGAGGAACGATTCTAGTTGAGCGTAACCAGATTCATCCAATCCGGTTGGGTAACGAAAATCTCTACTTAACGTGTTTCTCTTCCTTAGATAAATCTTGTGGCTTTGGCAAATTGCGCATTTTGTGTAACGCTTAATTTTTTCGTGGTTTATTTTATTTTAGTTATTGTCTTGTTTATCGTATTTTCGTTTAAGCTCGTGAGGCGTGACGGCCCTCGTTTGTATTTTGTTGGGAGAAAACCACCCTTGCCCGAATCTTTTGTTTTCGGTGGTTTCTCTTTTGGTACAACATGCTCGATCGAACCGTGTGGGTTCTTTTCGCTTGAGAGGACCTTGGCCTATCGCCTTGGTAATATCTTGAAGGGCTTTGCGAACCCTCCGTAATTGTTGTTTAGTAATTATATTAATTAATCCGCTGCGACTTTAAATGCTAGAGTGTAACGTGAGAATTATTCGAGAGCGTCGCGTTAATTTGTCGGCCACCAAAACGCTCGAAAGAGCGGGCCTACATCAATTTCCTAGCCAAGATGATGAGGGCGAAGGCCAGTTTCTCAAGGATAGGGTATTTTAGTTCTACCTTCTTCAGGACCATGCTTACATAATAAATCAGAAACTGCCTCTTACCCTCTTCTCGCACGAGGACTTAACTTACTGCTCCCTTCCCTACCCCCAGGTAAAGGAACAAACTCTCTCCCTCTCGTGGCCCTTGGAGTAGCGGCGTTTTTGTGATCTGTTGCTTCAGAGCTATAAAAGCCTTCTCACATTCAGAGGTCCATTCAAATTTCTTTCCCCCTCTCAACATTCGAAAGAAAGGTGAGCACCTCTCTCCTGCTCTAGAGAGGAACCTACTCAATCTAGCAAACTTGCCGGTAAGACGCTGGACCTCTTTGGCATTCCTTAGAGATTCCAACTCTAAGATGTCTTTCACTTTGTCCAGGTTAGGCTCTACTCCTGAGGGGGTGAGGAGGCTTCCTATGAATTCCCCCCTGCTGGCCCAGAATACGCACTTCAGAGGGTTGAGTATCATCTTGTATTTTCTTATAGTTCTAATGGTTTCTTCTAGATCTAGGACATGAGACCCGAAGTCCCGGCTCTTAATCATCAGGTCGTCTATGTAAACCTTGAGGTTCCGCCCCTTCTGCTCCCGAAAGATCTGGTAAATCATTCTTTGATAAGTTGCCCCCGCGTTCTTCAACCCGAAGGGCATCATATTGTTGTTGAAGCACCCATCCTCGATGACGAAGTTAACATCCTTGACGTCTGGAGGGTGCATGCGCATTTGGTGGTATCCTGAAAAGGCATCTAGAAAACTCATTATTGAAAAACCGATGGCTGAATCAACCAGCGTGTCGATTCGAGGCAGAGGGTAACAATCCTTAGGCCATGCTTTATTCAAAAGGGAAAAATTGACACACATCCTCCACTTCCCCTCCCCTTTCTTCACCATTATAACATTACTCACCCACCCCGGATACTTGTTTGCAAATATGAATCCTGCCTGGATCAGCTTCTCCACATCCTCTCTGATGGGCTTGACTATCTTGGAAGCGATGGCCCTCTTCTTCTGTTGAATGGGACGAGCCTTGGGGTAGGGGTTGAGACAATGGCATGCCACATCCGCATCAACCCCCGGCATGTTGGCTACGCTCCTGGAGAAGATGTCGATGTTCTCCTGTACGCATTTCCTGATTTTCTCCCGATCCTCGGGGCTGAGCTCTCCACTAACTTTTATTTTTTCCTTCCTTCCCTCCTTGGTGAGGACTTCCACCTCCAGCACCTCAACCGCCGACTTCAGCCTCGAAGGCTCCTCCTCTCCCTCCTTCTCCCTAATCTCACGCTCTATGGCTTCACGCTCCTCAACGGCTGCAGCAAACTCCCTTAAGAACCTATCCACCTCTTCATCAGCACCCCTTTCTTGCGACGTACCTCCTCTCCTTCCTGACTAAGCCTCCCCCTTGGACGACTCCCCCTCTTCCGTTATCTTTCTTTTTCTCCCTCCTTATACTTCTACCTCCTCACCAATCTCCTGCTCTCCTTCCATTTCTGTCTCCCCCGTAATGCCACTCTCAACTCCTACAACTTCTCTCTCCTCTTCCACCTCTCTTCCGACCTCCTGCTCTCCCTCCATTTCTGGCTCCCCCGCAATGCCACTCTCCACTCCTACTGCTTATCTCTCCTCTTCCACCTCTCCTCCTACCTTCTACTCTCCTGCCATTTCTGGCTCCCCCGCAATGCCATTCTCCACTCCTACATCTTCTCTCTCCTCTTCCACCTCTCCTTCAACCTCCTGCTCTCCTGCCATTTCTAGCTCCCCGCAATGCCACTCTCCACTCCTATGACTTCTCTCTCCTCTTCCACCTCTCCTTCGACCTCCTGCTCTCCAACCATTTCTGGCTCCCCCGTAATGCGACTCTCCACTCCTACGGCTTCTATCTCCTCTTCCACCTCTCCATCGACCTCCTGCTCTCCCTCCATTTCTTCCTGCAATGCCACTCTCCACTCCTACGTCTTCTCTCTCCTCCTGCTCCCACTGCTCCATCCTCTTATCCAGCTCCTCAGCATCACCTTTCCATGAAATGGTGTTCACTACTGTCACGTAGCAATCTCTGGCTGCCTTTGGATCTACTCATACCCTAATCTGGGTCCCCCCTGAGTTGATCTTCAAGCTTTGATAGAAAGATGATGGTACGCATTTGAAGGCGCTGATCAAAGGGCTTCCAAAGATGGCATTGTAACTTCTAGGAGCGTCCACTATCATAAAGCGACAATTCCTGGACATCCCTCCCAGAGTCACTAAGAGTCCTACTCCTCCCTCGACCGCCTTCCGTTCTCCTGAAAACCCAAACAGCGGTCCATCTGCTGCCAACACCCTCCTGGCCTCTACCCTCATCTCGTTGAATGCCTTCTTGAAAATTATATTCACTGATCTCACATTATCCACCAAGATCCTCGACACCATAAAGTTTTTGATGGCAGTCCGAATCACCAACGCATCGCAGAATGGATCCTTGTGATCCGGCAAGTCCTTCCTGGAAAAAGTGATCTTCTTATCCGGGGGCAGGGCATGTGATATCGAGGAAATGCTCTGATGGTACATGGTATGAAGGCTGGCCTTGTGGGTAGCCTCAATCCCCCCCCCAACCCCCCCCCCCCCATAGATCACCCCGATCCCCCCCTCGATCTCCCACATCTGATCGGTCCACACATCGATCCTCCTCCCCAGTTCCAGACACCTCTACTATCCGCACCGGCAGCTGCTGCTCACCTGCTCCTCTTCCCTTCAATTCCAGAAAATCCGGGAAGGTAGCCGTCGCGTGGCCTTCCTCCTCGTGGACGTCACAATACGACAAGGCTACCTCCCCTTCTCGTCTTCCCTCCGGCTGGTTCCTCCTTCTCCCTGCTCCATATCCCGCTCTTCTCCGCTATCTTCCTCTTCCTTGACCTCGGCCGATGGCCATAGCTTGCTGAGGTGGGGGTGGGAGTGGTCTAGGAGCACGTCCCCACCCTAGTTGATTGAACCTCCATGGTCCTCCCTGGTAGTAGTTCCTTCCCCCTTGGGGGAAACCTCTTCCCTGGCCTTGAACAGGGCCTCCTGGCTGCCTCCAACCTAACTCCTGATGCATCGGACCCCTCGGGTCTTCCCTCCTCCTTCCTTCCCGCTGCCTCGCTCCTCCTGGTTCCCTTGAATCCACCTCCATCAACATTGCCAACTTCTTAGCAAATGTCGGGTTTGCTGCCTCTATTGCTATCTCCTTTGCTGCCTTCTCCATCAACCCTTCAAACGACATCGACGCCTTCCTGGTCAGGCTCATCTTGAAGAATCCCTCCCTCAGCCCCACGGTGAAGGCCATCTGGAGAGCAAATCCTGGCACCTCCTAAATGTATAGGATTTCCTCCTGGAAGCGATCCATATACTAGTCCAAGGGCTCGTCGGCCTTCTTCTTGATCAGAAAAATAGACTCCGGATTCTTCTTCCTCTTCTTCGAGGTCGAGAAGCATGACTGGAAGCTCCTACTCAAGTCCTCGAAACCATATATCGACCCTTCCGGGAGTTGATGAAACCAGTCCCTGGCTTTCTCCTTCAAGGTGATGGCGAAGAGGCGACACTTGAATGCATTTGTCATCGGCCTGATGTAGACCGCGTCTTCGAACCATTGCAAGTGCTGGAGGGGGTCGTCTTTCCCCACGTAATAGGTCATCTCTGGATCGTGAAACCCCTCCGGGATAGGGGCCGAAAGAATCAACTCGCAAAAAAGAGATGCTCTCGCAGGAGGTCTCGCCACTTCCACTCGTGCGACCATCTCCCATGGCGAGATGGCAGTCGTGGGACTGGCGAAGAGCTCCCTGCCCTCTAGGTCTCACCAGCTTCCTTCTACCACCTTCTCCTTCCCTAGTCGCCCCCCCACCCCCCGATGCATCCTCGCCTCCTCTTGCCGAGACGGTCCCCTCATGCGGCGCGAGACCAGACACCTGAGGTAGGGGGAGGGGGTCACGCAATCACCTCGCTGCGAGATCTTCTATAGCATGTCCATTATGCCTCTAATGGATGCCATGGACTCCTCTCTCCTAACGTATCCTCCCGGGTTCTGGGACCCGCCCTCGTCTCCTTCTCCAAGATCTCCTGCCATGAAGTAGTCCAAGGTTCTTCTGTGTAGGCTGCAATCTATGTTCACCGCACCAAAAAAGTTGGAGCCGGCAAACCCAGCCCCTCCTAAAGCTCGGATCTAAAGTTGCAGATCACACCTACTCTTCTCAAACCACTCTCTGGATAAGAATCTCGAAGGAACGGACCGTGGGCTTCAGCTTGGAGTTCCCACCTCTTACCCGGAAGAATTAGAAATTCTCCCCCTCCCTAGCCAATGTTGAGGTAGGTACCCTAGTGGAAGAAAAAGAAGGGTCAACAACCTTCTACCAGGCACCTTACCGGTCTATTTATAGGCCTCTAAATTTGAACTGCCAATAACCAAACTAAACCGACCTGAAATTACCAGAATACCCTTAGTCGAGTCTGCCAACAACCAAACTCCGCTGTTCTGAAGGGTTATATGCAGACCACCCAGGGTAAAACTATAAAATCACATGGGGCTAAAAAGTTAAACCCCTCTCTACCTGAAACGGCCCTTGACTGGGCACTGAACCGGCACTAGGCCTCTCGCCAAACCGGCGCTTGGCAAGAGCTTCGTCTCACGAGCGATAGCTCCCCCCTCTAGATCCCTCTCGCCTAGCGAGTCGGCTCTCGCCTCAGCCCCTCTCTCCTAGAGGGCAGATCTTAGCCCGCGAGTGGCCCTTTCCCTGGGATCCACACTTCTAGCGAGTCGGCTCTCGCTTGGGTCCATCTTGCCCAGCAAAATAGCCTTATCTCTAAACTCATCTCTCCTTCTGCTCTTGCGAGCCCGAGGTTGTACACTTACACTTCCATCCCTTCTTCTGCTCATCATAGCCCACAAAGACAAGCTTCCTTGCCTTTGCATCAAGCTTGGTCCTTTGAGCATCCGGGAAGTATACGTAGCAGGTTGATCCAAACACCCAAAGGTGTTCCACGCAAGGCTTCTTCTTGAACATCATTTCAATTGGAGTCTTCATGTTGATCGGACTTAGAGGCATCCGATTGATGACATAGGTTGTGCAAGCCATTCCTTCCCCCCAGAAAGGACTTGGGAATGCCCTTTGCATGAATCCAGCACTTGCAGGTTTCCATCAAATGACGGATCTTCCTCTCCGCTACTCCATTTTGTTGTGGAGTATGTGCACATATAAGCTCTCTCTAGATGTCTTGCTTCCTACAGAAGTTAGAGAACTCGGATGAAACAAACTCACATCCATTGTTTACTCTAAACTTCTTGATCTGCATGCCAAGCCGGGCCTCAACTAGCTCCTTGAACTCCACAAACAATTGGAAAACAGGTGACTTCTCCTTCATGAAATACACCAAAGTGTATCTTGAGTAGTCATCAATCAACACCAGCATATACCTGCTCCCTCCAAGACTGGCAATTGGCACCATTAGGTCACCATGGATGCACTCCAGTGGTGCTTTACTCCTTATTTGCGAATTATCAAACGAAAGACGATGAGCCTTACCATACTGACACCCCGAGAAAACGTGACCATCGCCAAAGGATGTCAGCTTAGGCAAGCCTTTCACAAGGCTCCTTACCACCATAGCTTTAAGCTTGTCCATCCCTACATGCCCCAGCCTTTCATGCCAGATAGCCACGCTATCATTGTCCCTCATCCGATCAATATAAGAGTTTGTTGATAAAACAAACAAGTCTCTAACTCTTCTCCCTACGTGAGCAACATCATCCTTTACCGTGGATATGTTGCGGAGAAATTTCACTTTTGTTTGACTAAACAGAACGTGATAGCCTTCGTCAACCACATTGGTTATAAAGAAGAGGTTCTTCTTCATGCTAGGTACGTGATACACATTCCTTAATGTGAGTGGACCCTGAGCACTATCCAAAGACACTACACCATCCTTCTCTGCAGTATGAACAGAATCATCAGCTGTAACGATAGCTTCATTACCTAAGAATGCTTGCAGTGATGACAACTTTGACTTATCTCCATTGAGGTGATGACCACACCTCGAGTCAACTATCTAGTCATCTTGGTAATCGATGGTGGAAGGATCACGGACACATGTGCCCGTCAGAAAAGCTCCTCCCCACCC
Source organism: Platanthera zijinensis (assembly GCA_039513925.1). Lineage (NCBI taxonomy): Eukaryota > Viridiplantae > Streptophyta > Magnoliopsida > Asparagales > Orchidaceae > Platanthera > Platanthera zijinensis. The sequence goes on from CM077081.1 coordinate 79,375,241, forward strand.
AACCTCCTAAGCACTGGAACCATCTTCCCCCTTATCTGCAACATGCTCAGGCTGCAGCTTGACCTTTTAGGCTCGTTTGAAGTGACCTGGATGATTACACTTGTAGCACTATAACTCCTTCTTCCAGTTCTTCATAGGAGCAACACTCCTATCTTACTGATAGGAATTTGAAGGACAATCCTCAGCAACAGTATTCTTCTTCTTCTCCTTCTCCCATCTCTTCTTCTTCTTACCTGTGAAGAGAGCCTCACTACCTCTTTCAGAGATAGTAACCCCTGTCATCTGCCTAGCCAGGCTCTCTTGTGAAGCTAGCAAGTTCTCTAGCTCCAGCAAAGGTGGCTGAGTAGCCCAGCCTTGAACATAAGTCATGAAAGCCACATTTTCCTTCCACAAACCACGGATTATGTGGATCTTCAGCTTGGCTTAAGAAATCGGCTCATTAGGGTCTAGCACTGATATCTCAGCACACAGGTTCTTCATCTTTAGAAAGAACTTTGAGATGGGGAGATCTCCTTGAGTTGCTCTAGCCAACTCATTTTATAAGAACTATAGTCACGTTACATTCTTCCTGTTGAACAATCCATCAATGGACGTCTAAATCACAGCAACAGATTCACATCCTAAGATGTGATCAAAGAGCTCAGGTGAGATAACTTGCTTGAGAGCAAACTCTACTTTCGCATTGGTCTTCCTCCAAGCTTTCACCTGTTCAGCAGTGTTAGTTGCAGCAGTAACTTCTTGCTTGTCGTCACAACCGACGATTTCCCACAACTCCTCACCCAGAAGATATCGCTTCATACACGACTTCTACTTCTTCAAGTTAGTCGCTGTAAGAAGTTCAATACCAAGACTCCTTGCGTAAGCTCCTTCCATTGCAAACACCACTGATCTATTAACTTCTAGAAGCGCCGAGCACAACTGAGGTTGATCACTCCTCAAGCCACTCTTCCCTCCGATACCAAGTTGAAATTTCATAAGATGAACAGTAGATAGCGCTGATAACAAGTAAAAACTTTCAGAGCTTTCAAGCTGACAACTTGATCAAGCAGAAAGTGGGAACTAGACGCAGGAACACTCCAACCATAATGAAAGACTTAATTCAAGAGCCTAAACACCTAGAGGGGGGGGTGAATAGGTTCTAATTTTTCCTTTAATATTTTAGGCAATTAAACAAATCTTGCTTGGCACAAACAAAATAAAACATAGCACAAAACATTCACAGCATAGAGAACACCAGATTTATAGTGGTTCCCCAAGATATGGGTATGTCCACTTTCCCCCTTTGCCTATCCAGTACAGTACTGGATTCAGCCTAACTTCTTTCCTCTTTCTCAGATCCAAAGATTCTATAACTCAGAACCAAAATGGTCCCTACACCTCGAGCTTTTGCAAGTCCTACCTCAGATCCTTCCAAGAATCCTACCTTAGGCCTCAGCCCTACCTCAACCCTTATTTCTAGGCTTACAACTCAGACTTCACAAGTCCTACCACTCAGTCTCACAGCCCTACATCGGCCTTTATAATTATAGGCTTACAGCTAAGATCTATAACAGATCCTACAAGAAATTGTGTAATAAAAGAGATACAAAAGATATCACCAGATAGATCCCCCTACTGATGTTCTTCTTCATCAGTTCTTGATCTTCAGTTCCAACCAGACTTAGCTATTTCAAAGCTTCTTGATAGAACAAAATAAGGTTGGACTGTTCTTGATGTAGAAGTTGATCCACTGTAATCTCCTTCCTTGAATTCAGAATGAGATCTGAATCTTCTATGCAGACGGTTCTGTATCTGCCTTCTTAAAGGGTTTTCCCTTTTCTTATTTTGAATTTTCTCTCTCTTAGTTGATGGCTTTTCTGGCCTTCACTATGTTAGTTTGGTTGTCAGAGATCAGTCCTTTATATAGATTTTATTCATGGTTACCGTCTGATCTGGTTTGTAACAACTTTCTGTAGTTGGTTATAATAGTTGTCGGTCCACCAGTCATGACAGTTGATTCCATAAAGATTCTACAACTCAGCACAATCCACTCAGCAATCTGCTTCACATGTGTCGACACAAGTAGACAAAGTGTCAACACAAGTCTTGATGATGTCGACACAATACTCCAAGTGTCGACATAGTCATTCTTCTGCTCCTCGACACATCTTCTATTTATATGTGTCGACACAAGTCCAGTGTGTCGACACAACTGCTCCTGGTCTTGACATAACTGCTGTAGACAGATGGCATTGAGTGTATGTCTAGCTATTGCTGTAAGACGGAGTTGAGTGCGTGTCTAGCTGTCGACACACACCTTCTTCAGGTGTTTACAAAATTCCTGAGTATCGACACATGCCTTTCTTCTGGTATCGATATAACTCCTGGGTGACGACACAACCTCTACTTTAGGTTTCGACACAATTCCTGCCTTAGGTGTCGACACAATTCTGGGTGTCGACACAACTACTTCTTTAGGTGTCTTCACAATGCCTGGGTGTCGACACAGCTTTGCTTCTAGTGTCGACACTTTTACTTAGAATATTTTTCTTCCACTTCTTAAACCTGTACTAGGAAACTTAAACATACAACAAATACATATTGATGTATATCATTGACTAGGATGAATCTTCTCCAAATATGATACATACTTCTAGTGTACCCAATAATCTCCTCCTATTTGGAGTAGTCATAACCCATAGTCAAAGATATACACCAGTCAAGATAAAACACATAAGACATAGATATACATTCATTCCAGTGTAAGTAAACATTCAAACAATGTAAACAATCTAAAATAAACAGTAAAACTGATTTTATTAAGCAGAAAATATTTGTTTTACATGTTTTCTCTTAGAGCAAAAATCAAAAAGTTATATTGTTTCTTATCATAAGCCTATCTATCCTAAGATTTGCTAGGCTCCCTTATTACAATATCTTGACCAAACTTTATCTTTGCCTTCACAGCTGGTTCTGTATCTTCAGCATGCTCCTTTCCTTTAAGATCCTTTTTCTTTAGTTCTTCAGCTTTTATTCTTTGCCTTTCAAAGTAGTGAAAGGGCTTAGGAAAATACTTGCTGGGCTCTATAGCATTTGCGGGTAGCTTCCCAGCTTTTGCACTCCTCCTGTGCTGAAGAATGACTTCCTTTCTAGCTTGATATTTATTCCACTCCTGCTCTGAGTACCACTTACACCTATCATGGGTCTTGTCCTTAACAGCCTTCCATGCAGTCATAATGATGTTCCTTGATGTAGGACTCCATTGCTCGAAGTCTGGCTTTAACTCAGCATGTTCTCTGAATCTCTTCTTAGATAGCAATTCTTCCCTTTGAGCTTCTTTGGCAGCCTCTAACATTTCAACTTTCTTAATAACAACCTTCCGTGCCTCTTGTGGAGGGCTGTACATTTTCTGCACTTGTTCATGAACCATCTCAAAATTAGCAGGAGGATATATAACCTGAGCAACTTCTGGCTAATCTCCCTCTATATATGCAGGTTGTATCCCAGATTCAGCCATATTGTCATCATCACATAAAAGAGGGAAGCCAAGAGTAGCTCTGATGGTATTGGAAACCCATTTGGCATGGTCAGAACTAGCTTTGACTAACAACCTCTCCCCCTTTATGACTTCTCTTTCAACATGATCTCTGAGATCGTCCTTGTGAAATCTAACTTGACCATCAAGATAATCAATCCCTTCTTTGTAGTAGACTCCAAATTTATGAATTTGAGTGGTAATAGCTGTTTGGGCAGCCTCTATCGTTGTTTTGACAGCAACTAGATCAGTCTGAATTAGTTTTGTAACTTCTGTTTTGACAGCAACAGATAGTGCTGCAATCTTTGTGAGAATTTCATTATGAGAGTCTTTGAGATTTTCATTGGACCTGAATTGATTTTCCAAGACATACCCTTGCTTTGTGGCAATGTCATCAATCTCAGTCTTGATAAGCTTTTGTTGCTCAGCCAAATACACTACAGTATTGCCTCCCTTATGGAAACAATCTGTCATCTCTTTCTTGTGCATATTGACTTCAAATCTGATTTACTTAATGTCCTGAGACAGCTGAAACTGCAGTTCTTTACTTGATTCATCCACATATGTTTCTAGAGACTTCCTTTGCTCATCCAACTTAACTTACAAGTGGACCAGTAGAGAACTGAAGTCCATACTTGGAACTGGAGGTTGTGTGGCTGTTTGTAAAGCCCTCTTATAGCCAGAGCTTATCTTCTTCATTACAGCAAGTTTCCTTTTCTTAGCCAAGTTGGCCTCTTCATCATTAGAAAATGAACTTTCTATGTCAATAGTCTCTTCTTTTACAGTATTCTTCAACAATTCCTCCCCCTCAGTCTCTGGTAGTTCTTTGTCCTGTGGTTGTTGCTCCCCCTCAGTCCTTACTGCTGGTGAGTTAGGGAATAACCCCTCTAAGGTTACCTCTTGCCCAATCTAAGCAGTATCCTTCATATGCACCTCAGGTGCCTCTTCCTCTACATGAAGCAGTGCTTCCTTATTTATATCAAAGACTATATCCATCACAGTATCAACTGCTAGTTCAATGTCTAGTGTAGCAGCATCATTTACTCACCCTTGACCAAGCAGATTAGTAAGTATAGTGTCTTGTACTACTGATGCAGGGTCTTCTTCCCCTAGAGTAGAGATTCTTTGATGCTCTTGGAGCATACTACTGTCCACTTGTCCTTGTGCATCTTGCTGTTGTTGCCTGTCTTCATCAGAACTGAAGACCACTTCTTCTTCTAAATCACTAGATGATTCTTCCTGTGGAACAACTTTCTTCTTCTTCTGTATTGTTTTGGTCTATTTTTGAGGAGTAGCAACCTCCTTAGTCAGCACCTTATCCCATCTTGACAGAATCCTAGTGTCCAATCTTCTTATATGATTGATTTTTGTACCAGGAAGTTGGTTCATTACTTCTGGTATTACAGATGATAGGCATAGACTAAGAATTCTCCCCAGGTTCGATTTCTTGATACCTTCACGTAACTTGTCAAATACTATGGTTTTCCAATCAGTCTTAAGCTTGAAAATGATCCTGATCATCAGGTGGAACATGGTGGCTGAGATTCAGTCATGTCCACCTGTTTTGCACAGTATGACCTTCCCTACAATCTCAGAAAGGAACTTTCCTTGTGAATTCATCCCTTTTCGGTTGATAGATGATCCTATTTTAGTATTTGGGTTTAACCCACACCATTTTAAGGCCTCCTCGATCATAGATGGTTGTATGTCATCTTCTTCCTTAACCTTTAGGAGTTAGAGTGCTTTTCGGATTGTTTTCAAGGTAATTTTCACTCGGGTATCTTGAACAGTAGCTTTCATCTTCTTCCCGTCTGCGTCTGTAGTTGCAGAAGAATAAAATCCAGAACTTCTTTCTTCCATATCTTTGTATGTCCAGAGACCAAGAATTCCAAACCGATGTCTGAAATTAGGGCAATTACTCCCTGAATCTCCGGTGATGCTGTAATGAACCCACCACAGACCAGCTCATATCCTTCGTTCACCTTATCTTCTGGATGAGGCGCCATTACCGAAAGAGAGAGATGGAGGTGAAAAGGAAAGATGATTCTCGTCAACAGAGGGTGCAGATCCAGGAAATCAGAAAGCGTAGTCGACCAAATTTTGGCTTCACCTATTTATAGTCTAAGTGTAAAGGGGAGTTCAAAAGACACGCCTTAGTACTAGGACAAGTCGACAAAATCTTATATGTGTCGACAAAATAGGTCTAGGTCTCGACAATACTGAGGTTTAGTCGACACATTTATGTGTCGACATACTTATGTCAGTGTCGTCATAGATGTCGACATGTCTCGACACAAAGTGTTGACTTTGATTTTTGTGTGTCGACACAAAAATCAGCTAACTGAAAGTCTCGACATAGTTGTGTCGACACCAACTCTTGTGTGTCGACACAAAAGTCCTCTAGTTATATGGTCTCGATAGAGTTGTGTTGACACCTATTCTTCAGTCGACACAGATATTATTTCTGTGTCGACACATCCATTTTCTTTGTCGACACAACATACTGAGAGTGTCGACACAAGGTCTGCTTGTGTCGACACAAACTTGGTACTTAGCCAAATTTCCTATGAAAACTTGAGCTACATGTTCTACTAAAGGCAGCTTGTGCTAACCTAATCTAGATTCAACATACCTAATTCAATTTTAAAATAATTGAATTTAGTTTCATCAAGAGGTTTTGTAAAAATATCAGCAATTTGATGATTTGTATTCACAAATTCTAGACTAATATTTTTTTTTCTACATATTCTCTGATGAAATGAAATTTAATTTCTATATGCTTTGTTCTACTGTGTGATATATGATTCTTAGCAATATAAATAGCACTAGTAGAATCACAGAACAATGGAATTCTACTTACCTTGATGTAATAATCTTTTAGATGGTGCTTTATCCCCAATAGTTATGCACAACAGCTACCTACAACTACATATTTTGACTCAGCTATTGATATAGCTAAACTGGTCTGCTTCTTGCTGCACCAAGACACCAGTCTTCCTCCTAGGAATTGACAGGTTCCTGTAGTACTTTTCCTGTCTTCTTTGCATCCTGCAAAATCTGCATTGGAGAAACCAGTTAGTGTGAAATCTCTATTCTTAGGGTACCAAATACCTAGATTAGGTGTGCCCTTGAGATATCTCAAAATCCTTTTAAATGCAGTATAATGAGATTCCTTAGAGCTTTCTTTGTACCTAGAACAGACACATGTTGGATACATGATGTCAGGTCTACTAGCAGTCAAGTAGAGTAGGGAGCCAATTATCCCTCTATACAAAGACTCATCAATAGGTTTCCCTGTCTCATCTTTGCTTATAGGCATACTTGTTCCTATTGGAGTTTTCATGGTGGAAGCTGAGTCCATTCCATACTTTTTAATCAACTCCTTAGTGAACTTAGACTTAGATATGGATAATCCATTATCATTCTGTCTGACTTAAAGTCCCAAAAAGAACTTCAGTTCACCCATACTACTCATTTCAAACTTCCCTTGCATAAGTTTTGCAAACTTCCTGCAAAGGTTGTTCTCAGTAGATCCAAAGATAATATCATCAACATATATCTGGACTAAGATTATCTTGCCTTTGGATTCCCTATAGAATAGAGTTTTATCTATCTTTCCCCTTGAAAATTTATTCTTAATAAGGAAAGAAGACAAGGTTTCATACCAAGCCCTGGGGGCTTGTTTAAAACCATATAGGGCTTTCCAAAGCCTATATACATAATAAGGACAGTAAGGATCTACAAAATCTTAGGGTTGTTCAACATAGACTTCCTCTTTTAAGTCACCATTTAAAAATGTTGACTTCACATCCATCTGAAATACCTTGAACCCTTGATAGGCTGCATAGGCCAGGAACATCCTTATAACCTCCAGTCTTGCTACTGGGGAAAAGGTTTGATCAAAGTCTATTCCTTCCTCTTATTTGTAGCCTTTTGCTACCAGTTTGGCCTTGTTCTTGATGATTGTTCCATTTTCATCAAGTTTGTTTCTGTAGATCCACTTGGTTCCTATGATATTGTGATCCTTAGGTTTAGGAAACAGTTCCCATACTTTGCATCTCCTGAATTGATTCAGCTCTTCTTGCATTGCTTCAACCCAGTTAGCATCTAGCATTGCTTCTTCAAACTTTTTGGTTCTATTTGAGACAAAAAGCTAGAACACAAAACTGTGTTCATGCTCTTGCTCCTTGTTAGAACACCTTGACTTGCATCTCCAATTATCTGGTGAGCTGGATGATCCTTTAGGTGTCTTCTTGCTGGAGGAAACCTGTCTACCTTATTACCTTCTTCATTTTCCTCCACCTGATGCTCCTCATTCTCTTCTGCTTCTAGTGTGTTTTGTTCTCCTCCTGGATAGCATGCATCAACCATCCTAGCAGGAGCTTCATCATTGATGGTCATCTTGTCCAGCCTATCTGTTAGACCTGTAGAACTAACTGAAACACTAGACAATTAATTGTTAATCAATCTAGACTCATCAAAAACAGCATGAACCGACTCTTCCATAACTTGGGTAGTCAAGTTGTAGATCCTGTATGCCCTACTGTTGTTGTTGTACCCAACAAATATCCCTTCTAGGGATTTGGCAGCAAACTTTGTTTGGTTGTTCTTTCCTTTCACTAGGACATTGCACTTGCTACCAAAGATTCTGAAATAAGAAATGTTTGGTTTTATGCCTTTCAAAATCTGATAGGGAGCCAACTTAAGTTTCTTATTGATGGATGCTCTATTGAGAACATGACAAGCAGTATTTACTGTCTCAGCCCAGAAATATTCAAGGAGAGTAGTGTCACTGAGTAGAGTTCAACCAGCCTCAATGAGAGTTCTATTCTTTCTTTCAGCAATTCCATTTTGCTGAGGTGTTCTAGGTGAGGAGAACTCCTGATGAATCCCAAGTTCTTCACAGAATTTTGTCATACATTCAGACTGAAATTCAGTTCCATGATCACTTCTGATTTTGACCACAGAATTGTTAAATTCATTCTGAACTTATCTAACAAAAGTCTGGAAAATACTAGGGGTTTCAGATTTCTGCCTTAAGAAGAACACCCATGTGTATCTAGAATAGTCATCCACAACAACTAATGTGTATGCTTTCCTACCAAGACTTTGAACTGGCATAAGACCAAACAAATCCATATGCAAGAGATATAATCATCTCAATGAATCTTTGGTATCTAGTGCTGGAAAAGATGACTTTGTCTGTTTGCCCTTTTGGCAAGCTGAACACACTCCCTCTTTCATGCACTTGACATGAGTACCATTCCTCTCCAAACCCATGCAGAACAAAAGTCCTATGGACTTATAGTTCAGATGAGCTAGCCACTTGTGCCATTTGACACATAGTGAGGCTGTCTCATCTACAACTAAGCAAATAGGTGAGTTTTTTAACTCACAATCTAGGTTAAGACAATAAACATTTCCTCTCCTAGTGCCAGTCAAAATGATCTCTTGATCACTTGACCTTTTAATTTGGCACTCCCCTTTGTGAAAGGAGATGTCATAACCTAGATCACTAAGCTGACTTATGCTTATCAGGTTGTGTTTTAGACCCTTCACATAAGCCACTTTAGTGATAGTAATTGAGTCACTCGAGATGTTACCAAATCCTTTGATGACTCCTTTTTCCGATCCACCAAAGATTACTTTGGGTCCATTCTCTATGGGTTCATAGTCCCTCAATATTCTTCTTGTTCCAGTCATGTGTCTGGAATAACTACTATCCAAGTACCATATAGGGGTATGATCACTTAGATTCACCTGCATCAAATAAAGAATCACTTACCCTTAGAACCCAATTTGTTATTGGGTCCTAAGTATTTGTTAGTTTGTAATCCTGCAGTTGTTTTAACAGGAAAACTACTCTTGGTTTTAACACTTGTGTTAAACCAACAATTCATGGAAAAGTGGCCCACCTTGCCACAACACCAACACTCAAATCTATTATACCTTCTCTTAGGTACAGACTTTACTACTTTGTTGTCAGCAGTCTTGTTAAGTGTTGGTGCTGGAGCAGCAAACTTCAAGAATTTCTCTTATACACGATGGGCATGCCTATAGAGTGGCCTATTGGCAATTATACCCTTGCCCATGAGATTTCTATACTCACAGTGACCATGAGTAGTGTCATGATCATACCTGTTTGTAGGATTCATCAACTTCCTAAAGAAGATAGGGGGTTTTGCAGCTAGAGGCTGAACTGGGGCCTTACCTTTTCTATGTGAATTGGTCGCCCTAGTTCTTCCCTTAAAATCTAGACCAGTCTTCCCTTTTTGTGAAATGAAATTGTCTATTAAGGGTAAGACAGATTTTGGCTTGGAGAATTTAGCCACTAGCTCTCTTTCTTGCTGAAGTTTTGCCTCCAGTTTCTTGATATGATTCTCCTTGAAGGAGATTGTGCCTATATGAATAACAGTAATGTTTTTCAATTTGGCAATCTCATTCAATTTTTGATCCAACAACTTTGCTGAATCTGTTGTAGCTAGCTTAAGGGTCTGTTCGGGACAGCTCTGGCGGATTGAAAAGCTGTTGTCCTAGAATAGCTGTTTTGAAATAGATCTCTGGGGAGAAGTTTTGAAAAGCTGCAGACTATTTGGGTGTTCTGTGCAGTAGTGCGCTTTTAAGAGTGATTTTCTATTTTTAGCTGTTTGGATGAACAACTTTTGGAAGCGGTTTTTAAAAAAATAAATGATAACAGTTGTCTTTTACATAGTCCTACAAAGTACGAAAAATAAGTTCTTCCAACATCCGACGACTGTTATTTCCAATCCTTCCGATCACCTGCGCGCGTAGTATATTTCTTTGGCAATCCCATCTCGTACTTAGACATATGTTCTGCTCCAGCAGCATCACACATATCGCTTTTAACATCATCTGTCACACTGTCTTCATCCTCCGAGGGAACGAAAGAAGCCTCATCGAAATCACAATCATTAAACTCAGGGTCCCAGCGAGACGGATGCCTATGAATGAAGTTATGTAAGGCCATTGTCTCTAGCACTATGGAACGCTGTTTCTTGAATTTGTACTGTGGCATTTTGCTAAAAATGTGCCACTTTTTTTTCCACACTCCAAACGTTCGCTCTATCACACTACGAAGAGATGAATGCGCCTTATTGAAATGTTCTTGCCTTCCATGTACGGGCCGACTCCCACGGGCAAAGTCTGTCAAATGATATCTTGTTTCTGGATATGGCTTCAAATAACCCATCTTTAACGGATATCCAACATCGACTAAATAATATTTACTTGCATATATTTGTTTTGTTCAATAGGTAAACAATAAGAAATACGAACAATTGTATTATTGTAAACAAATTGATTAGTATACCTTGCGGGGTATGCGGGAAATGCAATATATCATCGGTCAATACGTGTGCAAAGATGCGGCTATCATGAGCAGATCCCTCCCATCCAGCCAGGGCAAATGTAAAACACATGTTAAAATAACAGACTGCCATTACATTTTGTGTCGTCGTGCCATGACGTCCGATGTATCATACTTGATCTTCTACGGGTATCCTCGCATCAACATGTGTACCGTCAATGGCACCAACACAATCCTTGAAAAATGGTATGTAACGAGTATCATACCTTATCTCAGCTGGAATATCTCTGAATTGACGGTCAATAGGCTTTATAACATCAACTGAGAGTAATAAAAGAGATCTAAGCCCTGCCGAAAAATATCTACTTATTGTTTTGGTCGAGTGCTGAAATCGTTCTTTCGTTAATCTAATAGAACCTCCTTGTGCTAAGATGTACAATGTAATCCCTAAGACTTCACTTGAAGATGTCCGCTGTGATCCTTGAAGTTCATGATCTGCTTCCAGTTTATGAAGTAAATCTACGAAAATGCGCTTAGACATCCTAAATGCATCATGAATTCTATCTGGATGCCCTTCTAGTAACTCTTTGATCCATCTCGTGCCTGTTTTTGTAGATGTCATGCATGGTCGTGTGTCTCGAACATTATAATTCATCATCTCGATTGATGACATAACTACACGACAATACTCTATATATTGCCTCCGCTCTGGCGAAAGACTTGTTGAATCCACAGAATCTTCAGGGGAGGAGTCATGATCTTCCATTATTAGTAGTTGCATTCAAACCATCATAGAACATTAATTATAATCCATATAAATATGATAATCAAAAAGCTAATACTCAGAATAACGTACAACAGTAACAAATAAACATAAACATCATTGTGTTTTACAAGCAAAACAGACAGTTCATAAAAAAGATTCATAAGTTCGTATCAAGGAGCCCTCTTCTCGTACGCCTTCATAATCCACCAAACCCTCATATCTTCTGGGATACTCATGAAGATCTCTCTAGTGGTCTTGTCCCTGATGTGCTCAAGTGCAAAGTAATATACATCCAGGTTTGCACGTAGCTCTGGGCTGCTTGAAATCAACTCTACCACCTCTTTGATCGTGACAACTGGTGGAGGCTTCAATGCTAGCGTGGATTGATGTAAATCTGACATCAAAGACAATGCCATTCCTTTGTTCTTTCCAATCTTCCTTCTTTTACTCGCCGAGGAGGACGCATTCGCAGGTGTTGAACCCCCCCCCCCCCTAACTCTTCAGGTTCACCTTGATTGGCCTCTATGTTATCAGCCACATCATCGTCTTCCAACTGGATCCTTCCCACATCCGGGGGCAAACTCCCAATTGAAGGAGCCAAGGAGTCTTCTCCAATTGCGACTACCTGACTGAACATAATATTCAATTTCTCCTCCAAGTCAGGTGCAATACCACCGCATCAAAAAATTTTCGCCGCTGGAACAACCTGGTGCAATAAATGTATCAATATTAATATTTAAACAAATATAAACAAATTTACTTAAACAAAACATGATTTTGTGCATACCTTAGCCTTCTCTGCCCACCATTCTTCTGATGCAGCAATAGTCCTCTTCTCTGGATCCCAGCCTAAACCAGTGTCACCATGTTTCAATTCCTTCCATAACTTCCAATCCTTCTTCAAATGGTCTCATTTATTTTTCATTTGCATTCGATCGTAGTTTTTTCCTGTTCTTTCTTTAAACCCCGCAATCAAATTTTTCCATCCTTCTTTGCTAAAGTAGGTGGTTGGCCGATTCCCCAACCCAATCTCTTTTATGCAGAGATCACAAAATAAAATCACTTCGCTTGACTCCCAACTCGCTATAATTCCTCCTTCCTTTGGTTTAACCATTGTGCTATTAACTAATAAAATAAAAATACGAATTACTACTCATAGACAAATACACGAAAAAACCCTAAACAAAAACCCAAAAAACATACAAACACACACACATACACACACACACACACATTCATACGCACACAGACATAAACAAAAACAAAAAAAAAAACACATTCACAAACACACACACACACACACTCATACACACACAAACATACAAACACACACACACACATTCAAACATACAAACATTCAAACCTAACACACACACACAAACATTCATACACACACACACATAAACAAAAAAAAAGCACAATGACATACACAAAACCCACAATCATTCATACACACACAAACACACATTCACATATCAAAACACATTCACATACACACACACACACACACACACATTCAAACACATGTACATACACATTCAAACCAACACACACACACACATTCAAACACATTCAAGCCATTGAAACACACACATTCACCTACACATTCAAACACATTCACATACACACACACACACACACACACACATTCAAACACATTCAAACCAACACATACACACACACACATTCAAGCACATTCACATACACACACACACAGCACATTCACAATCGCTTTACTAACACACTCACACCCACAACACAAACACAACTATTCCAAAAATATAGCACATACACAGAAAAATAAAACATATACCTGAGAAATCCCCGATGCTAGGGCTAGAGTTGCAGATCCGGAGGAGGAGAGAAATCTGCAATCGGATGCTAGGGCTGGATTGCAATCGGATGCAATCGGAAGGCTAGGGCTGGAGAAGAGCTCCACTGAGGTAGGGATGGTCGCCGGTCGCCGTTCGGGTCTGATTCGGTCGATGGTTGATGTCGTCGGTCGCCGTTCGGGAGTAGACGATCGATGCGGGATGTCGCGCTGCGGGGTGTCGCGCTGCGGGAAGGAGACACCGATGCCATTTTGGATCGCGATGTGGCACTGCGGGAAGATCGTCGGTTGCCGGTCGGGAAGATCTCCGGTCGCGCGTTGCCGTTCGGGATTCAGGAGAATCGCGAACTTCCGTCGCCCTGCGTGCAAAGAAAGATCGGGGAGGAAAATCGGGGTTTGCAGTTTTTGGAGCAAGCGCTGAACGCAGGGTGGGGGGAGCTCTAGGAGAAGTGCTCTGGGAGCAGTTTTTTAAAGAGTGCTTCTTATTAAAAGCTGTCCCAAACAGTGTAAAAAACAGCTCTGGCGGCTGGAAAAGAGCTTCTCCAACCGCCAGAGCTGTCCCAAACAGACCCTAAGAGTCTCAATCTCCTTGTACTGCTTTTTGACAAGAAACTTGCTCTTCTTCAGAGCCTGCAACAACCCATCATACTCAATAATGAGTTGATGTACATCTCCCTCAGAATCAGAACCATCCCCTTCTCTTGAAGTTGATGCTACTGATTCTGAACTAGTAAAATAATCAAAATCTGAGGGAGAATTGTATACCTTACTTTATCCAGGTTGATCCTGGCACTGATCATCTTCTGATTGAGCCATCATCCCTTTACAACTGCAGTCTTCTACTCCATTAATGGAGTCCAGCAATTGTAGGAATTCTTGTTCCATAGAATCCTGTTCTGTTGAGAATAGCCCAACATATGCTTCTGCATCTTCTTCTCAAGATTCTGAAGATGAAGAGTCTGTCCAACTCTTCTCCTTCTGAGCAACAAGAGATTTTTCCTTCTTGCCTTTGACTTGATGTTTCTTCTTGTCTTTAGAATCCTTTCTTTTGTCAAGACAGTCAGCTATCACATGTCCATGTCTGTTGCAGCAATAACACACAATCTTAGTATTAGATTGTTTACTAGGTTTAGAAGCATACTTGTCTTCCTTAGGAGTTTTCTTTTTCTTGTAGTACTCATCCTTTGAAAAGGATGAAGAAGGTCTGGTTCTCCACTTCTTCTTCTTCATGAATCTTTGGAACTGCCTTGTGAAGGCCGCAAAGTCCTCATCTGAGGTGTGGATGTCTGATGAAGTGTTATCAGGAATCCCTTCTTCTGCCTCAGCACTCCTTCTGGGAGGAGAAGATGATTTTCTCCCGCCCTTTCTTGTGCCATTAGCTTTGAAGGCAACTGACTTTTCCTTGTGTTTAGATCTGCTGCTCTTCTCTTCCTCCTTCTTGGCTATAAGCTGCATTTCATATGAAAGCATCTTCCCAAACAGTTTGGAGGAGGTGTGTCTGCCAGCTTGGCCACTTCTCAGATGGCACAAATCTTGGTGTCCCAATCCTTTGTCAGAGATCTCAGAAATTTGTCATTCAGTTCATAAGTGCTAAAGACTCTTCTATAAGTCATCAGCTCATTTACAATCCTAAAAAATTCCTTATAGCATTCAGCTATGCTGTCATTCTTGGCATGCCTAAAGCTCTCATATTCCTGATTCAACATAGACTTCCTGTGCTCTCTGACTTCTTCTGTGCCCTCCATGTAGACAATCAATGTGTCCCACATTTCCTTGGAGGTTTTACAGTGCACCAGATTCTGAAAGGTGGCATCATCTATGGCACTTATAATGATATTCTGTGCCCTTTGGTCTAGAGTTGTCAGGATGATTTCATCCTTTGTCATCTCAGAATAGTTCTTTGGGGTTTTCACATTTGCATCTAGGACTGATACCTTCATTGGAATGAATGGGCCTTCCTGTACTGTGATATAGATTCTTGGATCAGATGCTTCCATAAATAACTTGACCCTTTCTTTCTATATGCCAAAGGATTCCTTCTTGCAGATTGGCAGTTTCATAGATCCAAACTCTTTTTGATTCTCATTTGAACCCATTCTAGATATCTGTTTATTTGCCTTGGAGATTCACTCAGACTGTTAGGTCAATCTTTGAGTAACCTCCCTCTCATACCACTTGAAAGACTTAATTAAAGAGCCTAAACACCTAGAGGGGGAGTGAATATGTTCGAATTTTTCCTTCAATATTTTAGGGAATTAAACAGATCTTGCTTGGTACATACAAAATAAAACACAACACAGAACATTCACAGCACAGAGAACACTAGATTTATAGTGGTTCCCCAAGATATGGGTACGTCCACTTTCCCCCTTCGCCTATCCAGTAGAGTACTAGATTCAACCTAACTTCTTTCCTCTTTCTCAGATCAAAAGATCCTTTAACTCAGAACCAAAATGGTTCCTACACCTCAGACTTTTGCAAGTCCTACCTCAGATCCTTCCCAGAATCCTACCTCAGGCCTCAGCCCTATCTCAGCAATTATCTCTAGTCTTACAACTCAAACTTCATAAGTCCTACCACTCAGGCTCATAGCCCTACCTCAGCCTTTATAATTATAGGCTTACAGCTCAGATCTACAACAGATACTACAAGAAATTGTCTAATAAAAGAGATACAAAAGATATCACCAGAGAGATCCCCCTACTGATGTTCTTCTTGATCTTCAGTTCCAACAAGACTTAGCTGTTTCAAAGCTTCTTGATAGAATAAAATAAGGTTGGACTGTTCTTGATGTAGAAGTTGATCGACTATCAGCTCCTTCCTTGAATTCAGGATGAGATCTGAATCTTCTATGCAGACGGTCTTGGATCTGCCTTCTTAAAGGGTTTCCCCTTTTCTTGTTGTGAATTTTCTCTCTCTTAGTTGATGGCTTTTCTTGCCTTCACTATGTTAGTTTGGTTGTCAGAGACCAATCCTTTATATAGATTTTCTTCATGGTTACCAGCTGAAACGGTTTGTAACAACCTTCTGTAGTTGGTTATGATAGTTGTCGGTCCACCAGTCATGACAGTTGATTCCATAAAGATTCTATAACTCAGCACAATGCACTCAGCAATCTGCTTCACATGTGTCGACAGAAGTAGACAAAGTGTCGACACAAGTCTTGATGATGTCGACACAATACTCCAAGTGTCGACATAGTCATTCTTCTGCTCCTCGACACATCTTCTATTTGTATGTGTCGACATAAGTCCAGTGTGTCGACACAAATGCTCCCGGTCTTGACATAACTGCTGCAGCAGATGGCGTTGAGTGTATGTCTAGTTGTTGCTATAAGACGCCGTTGAGTGCATGTCTAGCTGTCGACACACACCTTCTTCAGGTGTCGACACAATTCCTCAGTGTCGACACATGCCTTTATTCTGGTGTCGACATAACTTCTTGGTGACGACACAGCCTCTACTTTATGTGTCGACACAATTCCTGGCTTAGGTGTCTACACAATTCTGGGTGTTGACACAACTACTTCTTTAGGTGTCGACACAATGCCTGGGTGTCGACACAGCTTTGCTTCTAATTTCGACACATGTACTTAGAATATTTTTCTTCCACTTCTTAAACCTACAAAAGGAAACTTAAACATACATCAAATACATATTGATGTATATCATTGACTAGGATGAATCTTCTCCAAATCTGGTGCATACTTCTAGTGTACCAAAAACATAAACTTAGCTTAATAAACCAGACGCAAAAAAGAAGGCAACGACAAAGTCTTGTATAATCAACTATCTTCATTACAAGGCAAGACATAAATGGCGAGACATGATTTCGCCAAGTAATAACAGGGAAGCAGAAAACAACAAACAAGTCGGGCGGATAGAAGCTGAGACCGCCGAGTCTGGCAAGACCGCTGAGGTCGTAAGCCGCTACTACACCAAACTGATCTACGGAGTCTGTGAAAATCGCAGACATCCCGTTATTCTTCCAAACACCTTGTCCGCTCTCTACAAGCTGCCTAACCACAAAGGTTACCTAGCTGCCAGAGTACGCGAACAAGAGCCGCTGCCGAACTGAAAGAACAGACTGCCTAGACCTCCAAGACCGGCAGACAAGTTATTGAACTGGAATTGCAGAAGTAGAGAAGACCGGCTAGCCTCAATTGAGACCTACTGCAAACCGCTGATTGTAAACCGTAAGCTTTACTGATCCCTGACCGCAATCAGAACCAAACTCCTAACTTCTCAGTGTTAACCGCACAACCTACAAATAGCAAACCAGTTAACCTTCTCAAACCGCACGGACAGGAAATCTGAGGCCACAACAATTAACCAACGCTCAACTTACTGTTCATTCAGTTCCTATTGATGTGATGGGGGTTCCTATTTATAGGCATAGAGAGGAGTGTGGTCCTATTTATAGGCACAGAGAGGAGTGTGGTATCGCCCTAGTGGATAGAATCACCACACCAGCTCACAGCTAGCACCAAGTAGTATGCCCAGTCTGCATAGAAAAAGCTAGACACCAGCCAATCCGCCAGACACCAAGGCAAAAAGCCAGTCCGCAACCCGGTGGACACTGCACCAGTCCGCATGTTGTAGCAGACAAAGCAATAGCCTACACAGCCCGTGAACAATGCACCAGCCCGCAATAACAAGTCCACGACCAATAGGCACAAACCGTCGGGTCAACTAGTGGACATTGCATACTCTACAATCAACTTGGACTTGTCACAAATTGTGACCAAGTCCAGCAACCAACCAAACTCAGGCGTGAGCTTCGCGGACAAGAACTCAGTCTGCCAGCTCCCCAAGATAGCCCGCCAATATGCGAACTCCGTGGTTATCACCTAATCGCACCACTAGGGCAAGGGCAACAACTGAAGTTATTCTCGGGATCTCAAAAAGCATTTCGCCACAAGCGGACTCTGCGAATTTAAAAAGAGTCTGCACCTCTCTCGCGGATATACCACCTATCCACACGGTTACTTCAAGGAACAACAAACAATAGAACAAGCTGAATAAGCTGGTCGACATCACCAGGCCGCAACCTTTGACCACCCAGGCCGCACCACCAGTCTGCCAGACTATCTGCCTAGGCCGCTCGGTCTGCCCAATCAACCCCCACTTTCACTTCACAATTTTCAACATCACATGCTTTGATTGTTTGAGCTTCTGTTAATGCTTTTGGCCTCTTGGCGTTGAGTGAACTGCCTTCACTCGACGCGTTTGGACATAGCTAGATATCTGCTTTGCCAGCATCCTGTCTTGAGTCCAACTAGTATTATGACCCTGACTACCTATCAAATAAGTGCAACATAAAACAACATGCATATATTAAACTTAGAGTATCCATCAAATACATTCATGTGTATACCATTGACTTGTGGGTATTCTTCAAATCCAGGATATTATGATCAATGGACCCAACACCGCACGTACACAAAATCCTGTCTGTAGCAACCACCCAAGCTCACTTACTGTTCATTCAAATGTACTGTTGATGTGATAGGGGGTCCAATTTATAGGAGCAGAGAGAAGTGTGATCACCACCCTAGTCGATAGGATCACCACCCTATCTCACGGAGAGCACTAAGTGAATCTGCCAAGCCGCGGACAGAAGACCAGTCCGTCTTGTCACCACAATGCCTAGCCATGACTTGACTGCTACACCAGCAGACCCTGTGAATACACTACCAGTCCACACAAAAGAGGATATAGCTCCAATATGCACGCACCTGCGGAAACTACTCTAGTCCACACACTCTGAGCTCGCAACCAAAGTACACAAGGCTGACAGCTACCGAACTCGGCAAACAAGGAAAGTAGTCTGCGCTAACAGCGCGACATCCCAGACTGAGCACACCTAGACTTGGTACAAAAACAGACTAAGTCCACACCAACAACCATCCCTGGTACGGACACAACACCAGTAGATAAAAAGACAAGTCCGCACAAAACCACCAAACTCTAGAAACAGTTCACCCAAACTAGAAAACTACACAGATAACAATACTATCCACCTGGTTACTTCAAGGGAAAAAGCTGACAACAACTCTCTTGCCGACCTAACTAACCGTCACCTCTATCCGCACAGTCTGCCAGACTGCCCATGCCGCCACTTTCACTTCAAAAAATTCAACATCCATCACCGCGGTAACCACCACCATCGCCGCGGCAACCGCCACCAACTCCGTCATCATCTTCATCACTGCGACCATCATCGCCATAATCGTAGAAACCGCGGTCATTGCTCTTCCCATCCACTGACGCCATCGCCGTCGCCCTTCTCATCCACCGACCCCACCATCGTCGCCTTTCTCTTCCCCCGTAGCCGTCACCATCGTCATGACAACTGCCGTCATCGCCCCGGAAATTACCTCCATCACTACAGTAACTGCCACCATCATCGCGACAACCTCCACCATCGCCGCAGCAACAAATGTCATCGCTTCCATCATCTTCATCACCTCGGCCATCACCGCCATCACCACAACAACCTCTGCCATTGCATTTCTTCTGCAGTCACTGCCGTCATCGCTCCTCTCTCCTTCGGCCTCCTCCGTCGTCGCTCATCTCTCTCGTGGTCACCGTTGCCGTCACTCCTCACTTTCCTGGACGTCGCCGCAATCGCTCCTCTCTCCTGCGGGCGTCGTCGCTCCTCTCTCCAGCGGCCGCCGCTGTCCCAAACGCCGCCACCATCGCTTCTCTCTCCTGAGGCTGCCGCCGCAATCGCTCCTCTCTCTCGAGGCCGCCATCGCAGTCTCTCCTCTCTTTCCTGGATGCCTCCACCGTCACTCCTCTCTACCGTGACCGCCGCTGTCATCTCTCCTCTCATCCTCGGATGCCGCCATCGCCGATCTAATTCCTTCTCCAGCCGGCCTCCACCGACCGAGTTCTTATCCATCTCCAATTATCCACCATCTGATCACGCTCCTACCATCGTCATCATCGGTTATATGGGTAACCACTCACATAACCGCCCGCATGACCTCCAGTAGTATGGGAGTTGTGTAGCCAAAAAGAAAATTAGGTTGCGTCTTGTAAAATTATAAAATAATATACACATAAATGCGTCATGAAATCGGTCTATAAATAGCGATTATGATGGTTATGGGCTGCGGATGGCCGCATAACTGCCATAACCACCCAGGAAGCCTATAAATAGGGCTCCAGATCCTCCTTAATTCCCATTATCTTCTGAACCGGAAAATCCTCCTACGAATTTTCTCTCTCCTTCCTCCTTCATCTTCTTCATTCTCTTCTCTCCCTTCGAAGATCTTCCAGCACTCCTTCAATATCTCCTTCGTGGTCAAGGCTCCCCTTGAAGATCTTCATCTCTCTTCTCCTCCTAGAATTTCTCTCTCCTCCACTTCCCTTCTTTGTGCGCTCCCGTGTGTGCCACCTCCTCCGCGCTCTTGCATGCATCCCTTGCGCACTCTAGTGCACACTGCCTCCTTGCGTGCTCTCGTGTGTATCTCTTCCTTGTATGCCCCTACATACTCCGCCTCCTAGCGTGCACTCGCATGCTCCGCCTCCTTGTACGCTCTCATGCTCGTCGTTTCCTTGTGCGCTCCCGCGCACGCCATTTCCTTTCACACACTTGTGCGTGTCTTTTCCTTGCACACTCTCGCACGCTCCTACTTATCGTACGCTCTCGCGCACGTCGCTTTCTTGTGTGTGTCTTTTCCCTCCGCACTCCGCGCTCTCCCCTTCAACGAGCGCTCCAGACAAGCACCCTATACGCTCACCTCCTATAAGAAGTTCGCGTGCTCTCATTTGACAAGCGCCATGCACGCTATCTACCAATAAGCACTTCGCGCGTTCTCTCCCAAAAAGCACCCCATGCGCTGACCTCCTGCATGCTCTTTGCGTGCTCTCTTCCAATAAGCTCCCCACGGACTCTTTATTGATAAGCTCCCCACGGACTCACCTCCAACAAGCTCTCCACGTGCTATCCTCCAACAAGCGCCTCGCACGCTCTCTACCAACAAGCGCTCTATGTGATGTATGCCAACAAGTGAGCCATGCACGCTCTCTACAAATAAGTGCTCCGTGCGCTCTCTGCTAACAAGCGCCCCATGCGCTCTCTACCAAACAGCACTCCACGCGCTCTCCGTCAACAAGCGCCCTGCGTGCTCTCTACCAACAAGCGCTCCACCCACTCTCCTCCAACAAGGGCCCCACACGCTCTCCTTTAACGAGTTCCCCACGCACTCTCCTCCAGCAAGCGCCCCACGAGCTCTCCATTAGCCAGATCTCCGCATGCTTTTCCATCAAGTACACTCTGAAAGCACCTCCATGTATTCCGCTCTCAAAACTGCTGCAAGTATTCAATGCCTTTAGCTATGTAACGAGCCCACTAAGAGCCAGCAAGTAAGCAATTCCCATATCCTCTAAGTATAACAAAAGACAATCTAAGAGGATAGGGCATGCCTAGTGCGTCACATGAGCTTCCAAGCCCGAGAAATCAGAACAAGTGCAACAAGCTGATCCCACTTCTAAGAACTATCAGAGAACTCCAAATACAATGAGCGTATAGCACCCCGCATCACACAAGAAAATTATTAGCTCTGCGAATGGTGGTCTGTCACCCTCCAAGCTCTTCACTCTCTCCCCCAATAATTATAACGAGAGGCGTCCTGTCGCCCTCGAGTTATTGGAAAAGCCCTGTAACAACACTCATATCTAGTGTAGGTTTGGTCGGCACAGATCCGGCCACGTGGTTTTCCACCCAGTTGACTGGTTTTACTCGTAAAACAATTGCCTTGTCATCTATTCTTTCTCTATGATTGTGTGCGCGCTCCACCGCTTTTTGGGCTAAGATGGTCCAAGTTAATCCAGTTTGACCCGGGCGCCGAGTTTGGCCGCAACAGTTTGGTGTCATATGTGGGAAGCGAGATCCCAACATCCCCAGAAGACAGTACCTTGAACACAGCGGTACTCGTGACTAGAGCTATGGCAGGAGAAGTTGCCTACACTATAGAAGGGATGACCCTTGGGGGCACGTCGGTCTAGTTGCCCATAACTTGCCTGTCAACATGCTTATAAAATACCACCCCCCCCATGGATATTCAAGGCCGCGAAGCCCGTACTGCTAGGGAACATGAAGCTCAAAATCATTGTAACTTCCCTGAAGTAGCAGGCCTCGATGGAAGGCTCACATGCGAAGAAGCTCTCAACTTAATCATAGAAGAGTGTGGGCGAGCCAAGCGTTGCGCTGCTTGAGCCAGCCGTCCCTCCTTCATTGCTCTCCATTTTCACCTTGTTGGGTACATTAGAAATTGTGTACAAGATTTGGAGAAGCCTCACCTAACTCAATGATATGTATCATTGTATATTTGATGGCACGTTGAGTTTAATTGTGCAGGTTAAAGAAATGCAGAAAAATATTCTAAGTACAAGTGTCGACACTAGTGAAGGAAATGTGTCGACACCAGAAGCCAGTTTTTGTCGACATACAGGACTTGTGTTGACACACAGAAATTTTGTCAGCAATAGTTGTGTCAACACATAGGACTTGTGTCAATATACAGAAGTTCAGTCTACAGTAATTTTGTCAACACACGAGACTTGTGTCGACACACAATCAAGAATTCTGTCGACACTAACTATATCAAGACTAGAAGAAATTGTGTCGACACACAGGACTTGTGTCGACACATTCAACAAAAGCTGTGTCAAGAAAATGAAGAATGGTTGTGTCAGCATTATGGGAGCTGTGTAGACACCATCAAGACTTGTGTCGACACATGGTATATTTGTGTTAACATATTTGAAGTATTGTCTCGATAATTATCTGTTGTGATAGAGTTCAAGGAGGTGTCAGGTATCAAGACTAAAGACCTGACAGCTATCATAATTAACAAAGCTGACATGTTTTTTAGAGCTATCAGAAGACGGTTATGAACCGGTAACCCAGATGAGATCTATATAAAGACCTGTGCTATCACAAAGATGTACAACAATAACAAGGAGAATAAAGAAGGACTTGACACTTTCTATCAGTTGAAATCAAGAAGAAGGCATATCCTGAACTAGTCTGCAAGAAGAATTCAAATCTAATTCTAAATTGAAGAAAGAAGCTGGATAGAAGATCATCTCCAACTCCATAATAAGATCAACCTTACTTTGTTTAGATTCAAGAGCTAAGACAGGTTGGATCTTAAGAAGTCTGATCAAACAAGAACTGATCAGAAAGTCTTCACCCCTTTTCTCTTTCTACCTGGGTGAAGAATATATTATTTTAACAATCAATTTTTTTGTAAGATCTTTTGTAGATCTGAGTGTAGGGGATTTATCTCTCTCTGAGTTGTAAGACTAAATATATAAAGGCTGAGGTAGGGCTGAGTGCCTGAGGTAGGATCTTGGTGATCTGAGTTGTAGGTCTGGTGATTAAGGCTGAGGTAGGGCTATTTCCTGAGGTAGGATTCTTGGGAAGAATTTGAGTTATAGGACTTGAAGAAGTCTGAGCTGTGGGAACCAGTTGGGTTCTGAGTTGTAATATCTAAGTTAGTGGAAGGAAGTTTGGCCAAATCCAGCTCTCAACTGGATAGGTGAAGGGAGAGAGTGGACGTACCCACGAATTTGGGAACCACTATAAACCATTGTGTGTTATGCTGTGATTTTTCTGTGCTAATTTTACTTTGTGTTGTGATAGATGTGGATCAAATAACTATGCTGTGAATAACATTTTAGTTGCCTAAGTTTTAAAAAGGATTTGAACCATTCACCCCCCTAGGTATTTAGGATCTATAAATCAAATCTTTCAAGTGATATCATAGGGAGGTTCACTCAAATTTAAACCTAACAGTCTGAGTTGATCTCCAAGGCAATTATCTGTTAGCAAGAATGGGTTCAAGTGAAAATCAGAAGGAACTTGGAGCCATGAAAATTCCTACTTGTAGGAAAGAAAATTTTGCCATATGGAAAGAGAGGGTCAGATTGTTCATGGAAGCATCTGATCCAAGAATTTACATTACAATTCTAGAAGTACCATTCATTCCTATAAGCATATCAGTTCTTGATGTTAATCTCAAGACTCCAAAAAGTTATTCTGAAATGACTAAGGAAGAGATCATCCAAGAAACCTTAGATAAGAGGGCACAGAACATAATTGTGAGTACCATAGATGATTCTAAAATCCAGAATCTGGTCCATTGCAAAACTTCCAAGGAGATGTGGGACACTTTGATTGTCTACATGGAGGGAATAGAAGAAGTAAGAGAGGATAAAAAGTCTATGCTAAATCAAGAATATGAGAGTTTTAGACAAGCCAAGACAGATAGCATAGCTGAATGTTATAAGAAATTCTTTAGAATTGTAAATGAGCTAATGACCTATAGAAGAGTCTTTAGCACATATGAACTAAATGAAAAGTTTCTCAGATCACTAACCAAGGACTGGGATAGTAAAATATGTGCCATCAGAGAGGTGGTCATGCTTCCTGATACACCTCCACCAACCTTATTTAAAAAACTATTATCATATGAGATGCAGCTCACTGCCAGAAAAGAGGAGGAGAAAAGTAATAGCTCTGAATCCAAAGAAAAGTAAGTTGCCTTAAAGGCTGAAGCCACAGGAAAGGGCAGGAGAAAGTCACCTTCTCCTCCTAGGAAAATTGCTGAAGTTGAATCAAAAAATACTGACATCAACACTTCAGACAGCCACAACTCTGATGAAGATTTTGCTGTCTTTACATGACAGTTTCAAAGGTTCATGAAGAAGAAGAAATGGAGAACAAAACTATCTTCATCTTTCTCCAAGGATGAATATTACAAGAAGAAGAAAACTTCTAAGGATGACGGGTATGGCTCTAATCCCAGTAAACAAACTTCTTCTAAAATTGTTTGTTATTGTTGCAATAGGACAGAACATGTCATAGCTGATTGTCCTAATAAAAGAAAGGAATCTAAGGACAAGAAGAAGAATCAAAATAAGGGCAAGAAGGAGAGATCCCTTGTTGCCCAGAAACAGAAGAGTTGGACTGACTCTTCATCATTAGAATCTGGAAAAGAGGATGAAGTAGAAGCCTATATTGGATTGTTCACTACAAAAGAGGATTTTGTTGAAACTGAATTCTTGCAAATGATGGATTCTATAAATGAGAGTGAAGATCATTATTGTAGAGGGCTGATGGCTCTATCTGAGGAAGATCAGTGTCAGGATCTGCCTGGTCCCAGTAAGGTATACAATTCATCTTCAGTTTCTAATTATTATACTGGATCAGAATCAGTAGCATCTGCATCAAGAGATGAGGATGGTTCTGAATCTGAAGGGGATGCTCATCAACTAATTAATGAGTATGGTGGTCTGTTGCAAGCTCTTAAGAGAAGTAAAATCCTTATCAAGAAGTAGGCTGAGGAGATAACATCTCTCAAACTGGCTGCATCAGATTCAACAAAAATGCTGGATTTGAAATTGAATGAAATTGTCAAACTGAAAAACATAACTGTTATTCAGATGGGTACAATCACTTTCAAAAACGATCACATCAAGAGTCTGGAAGTAAGACTTCAGAAAGAAAAGGATCTTGTGGCTAATTTCTCAAATCCAAAGTCAGTCTTACTAATAATTGGTAACTTCATTTCCCAAAAAGGTAAGACAGGATTAGGCTTTAAGGGAAGAACAAGGGCAGCTAATTCTCAAAGAAAAGGCAAAGCCCCATTTCAGCCACTAGCTATAAAACCCCCTATTTCTTTCAGGAAAGTGATGCAGTCTACTAATAGGTATGATCATGACATCACTCATGGTCACTATAAGTATGGTGATCAGAAAGGCAAGGGTGCAAATGCCAATAGGGCAGCCCATGAACAAACACATCATGTTCTTCAGAAGTCATCAGTGTTTGATGCTCCAGCGCCAACATTTTAAACGACAGCTGATCCTACAGACTTGAGGACTGCTGACAACAATACTGTTAAGCCTGTTCTTAAAAGAAGGTACAATAGATATGAGTGCTTGTGTTGTGGAAAAGTGGGCCACTATGCCATTGATTGTTGGTACAATGCTAGTGTTCAAAAAAAGGCTAGCTTACTTGTCAAAAAGGCTGCAGGTAAGCATGTCAAATATCAAGCTAACCTGAACCTAAGACCCAATAACAATTGAGGTTCTAAGAATAGGTAATTTTATTTGATGCATGTGAGTCTAAGTGGCCATACCCCAATATGGTACTTGGAAAATGTATGTTCCAGTCACATGACTGGAATAAGAAGGATTCTGAAGGATTACTCTCCCATAGAAAATGGAACCAAAGTGATCTTTAGTGGATCTGAAAAGGGAGTCATCAAAGGGTTTGGTAACATTTCCAATAACTCTATTACTATCACCCAAGTGGCTTATGTGAAAGATCTAAAACATAACCTAATAAGCATAATCCAACTAAGTGATCTTGGTTATGACGCTTCTTTCCAAAAGGGTGTGTGCCAACTAAGAAGGTCAAATGATCAAGAGATCATTCTGATAGGCACTGAGAAAGGAAATGTCTACTGTCTTAACTTTGATTGTGAGAATAAGAACTCTCCTATTTGTCTAGTTGCAGATGAGAAAGCATCTCATTGTGTCTAATGGCACAATAGGATAGCTCACCTTAACTACAAGTCTATAGGCCAACTCATTAGTATGGAGTTAGTGAGGAATGGTCCTCAGGTCAAGTGCATTAAAGAGGGTGTATGTTCAGCTTGCCAAAAGGGCAAACAGACCAAGACCTCTTTCCATGGACATGATACCAAAGATTCTGTGAGATGTCTATACCTCCTGCATATGGATCTATTTGGTCCTATGTTAGTTCGTAGTCTAGGTAGGAAAGCTTACACATTTGTGGTTTTGGATGACTATTCTTGATTTACATGGGTTTTCTTCTTGAGGCAGAAATCTGAAACCCCAACAGTCTTCCAGAATTTTGTTAGGCAAATTCAGAATGAACTCAACAATTCAATGGTCAAAATAATAAGTGACCATGGGACTGAATTTCAGTCTGAATGCATGACAAGGTTCTGTGAAGAACTTGAGATTCATCAAGAGTTCTCCTTACCTAGAACTCCCCAGCAAAATTGGATTGTTAAAAGAAAGAATAGGACTCTTATTGAGGCTAGTAGAACACTACTAAGTTACACTTCACTCCTAGAATATTTTTGGGCTGAGGTTGTAAATACTGTATGTCATATTCTCAATAGAGCTTCCATCAACAAAAGACAAAAGAAGACATCCTATGAGATTATGAAAGGAAGAAAACCAAACATATCCTACTTTAGAATTTTTGGTAGCAAGTGTTATGTTCTTAATAATGGAAAGCACTATCTAACTAAGTTTGCTGCCAAATCCCAAGAAGGGATATTTGTTGGGCATAACAATAATAGTAGGACATATAGGATCTACAACTTGACTACAAAAGTTGTAGAAGAATCTGTCCATGTAGTTTTTGATGAATCTAAGCTAATTAACTGTGAGCTGTCTAACACTTCTTTTAGCCCTATAGGTTTGAAGGAAAAGATGGACATGCTAACAATCAGTGAAGACCAAACTATAAGACAGGACGAGGAAAATGATGGATGTTGTCCAGGGGAGTACAAGACTCACTAGATGAAGATAATGAAGTACATCTTGGTGAGGAAAATGAAGAAGACCAAGAGATGGACATATTTCCTCCAGCAAGAAGACATCTGAAGGATCATCTAGCATACCAAATAATTTGTGATGCAAGACATGGAGTTCTGACCAGAAGAAAGAGCTTGAACACGGTTCTATGTTCAAGATTCCTATCCCAGATGGAACCTAAGAAGTTTGAAGAGGCTATGCAAGACACAAATTAGATTGATGCCATGTAGGAAGAACTGAATCAATTCAGAAGATGTAAAGTCTGGGAGTTGGTTCCTAAACCAAAGATTCACAATGTCATAGGAACTAAGTGGATCTACAGGAACAAGTTAGATTAAAATGACATTATAGTCAAGAACAAAGCCAGACTGGTAGCAAAAGGCTACAGGCAGGAAGAAGGAATAGACTTTGATCAGACATTTACCCCAGTGCAAGTTTGGAAGCAATAAGACTGTTCCTGGCTTATGAAGCTTATCAAGGGTTCAAAGTATTCCAAATGGATGTAAAGTCAGCATTCTTGAATAGTGACTTAAAAGAGGAAGTTTATGTTGAACAACCTTCAGGTTTTGTAGATCCTCTTTATCCCAACTATGTATATAGGCTTAAGAAAGCTCTATATGGATTGAAACAAGCCCCTAGGACTTGGTATGAAACCCTGTCTGCCTTTCTTATTGAGAATAAATTCTCAAGAGGGAAAATTGACAAGACTCTATTCTTTAGGGAATCAAAAGGCAAGATCATCCTAGTCCAAATATATGTTGATGATATTATCTTTGGATCAACTGAAAATAACCTTTGTAGAAAGTTTGCCAAACTTATGCAAGGGAAGTTTGAGATGAGCAACATGGGTGAACTGAAATTCTTCTTGGGACTCCAAGTTAGACAGACTGATGATGGATTTTTCATATCTCATTCTAAGTTCACCAAGGAGTTAATTAAGAAATATGGCATGGAGTCAGCCTCCACCATGAAAACTCCAATGGGGTCAAGTATGCCTATAGGCAAAGATGATGCAGGAAAACCTGTTGATGAGTCTTTGTATAGAGGGTTAATTGGCTCCCTTCTTTACTTGACTATTAGTAGACCTGACATCATGTATGCTACATGTGTTTGTGCTAGGTACTAAGCTTGCCCAAAGGAATCTCATTATTCTGTTGTCAAAAGAATTTTAAGATATCTTAAGGGCACACCAAATCTTGGTCTTTGGTACCCTAAGAATAGAGATTTTCTGATAACAGGTTTTTCAGATGTAGACTTTGCAGGCTGCAAAGAAGATAGGAAAATTACCATAGGCACATGTAAGTTCCTAGGTGGAAGATTGGTGTCATGGAGCAGCAAAAAGCAGATAAGTGTTGTTATATCCAATGCTGAGTCAGAATATGTAGCTGCAGGAAGTTGTTGTGCTCAATTATTGTGGATATAACATCAAATTGAAGACTATGACATCAAAGTAAGTAGAACTCCATTATATTGTGATTCTACTAGTGCCATATCTATTGCAAGAAATCATGTTTCACATAGCAGAACAAAGCATATAGAAATCAGGTTTCATTTCATTAGAGAACATGTTGAAAAATAAGACATAAGTCTAGAATTTGTCAACACTAACAATCAAATTACTGACATATTTAAAAAACCTATGGATGAAAGTAAATTCAATTATTTTAAAATTGAATTAGGTATGTTAAACCTAGAGTAAAATGTTATGTCAGCAAAAAATTTCTAAAAATTTTGGCTAAGTTAGAAAGTTTGTGTTGACACAAACTTACTGTGTCGACACTATCAGAGAGTTGTGTCGACACTATCAGAGAGTTGTGTCGACAAAGGAAAAAAATGGTGTCGACATAGAAATAAAATCTGTGTCGACAGAAAAAGTTTGTGTCGACATAACTCTGTCGAAGACCTTGTATTAGTAGATTTTTGTGTCGACACACAAAAAATTTGTCGATACATAGACATATCGACACCTACAATTCTCTGTCGAGACCTGCATAGTTTATGTCAACATATATAAAATTTTGTTGACTAATAAGATTCTTATTTAGGCCCGACTTTTGACCTACCTTTACCAGAATAATATAAATAGGAGAAAACAAAATCTAGTCGACTGTGCTTTCCAGAACTCTCAACTCTAGACCCTTTGTCAACAAGAACTTCATCCGTCTACTCTCTTCTCTCTCTGTCATACATGGCGCCACAACTGAAAGACAAAGTAAATAAGGGATATGAATTGGTTTACAAAGCGTTTTAGTCTGCCTCCCAAGAAATCCAAGCCGTGATTACCCTAATCACCTATAATGGATTGGAATACTTAGTTTTTGAACCTACCAGGATATGGAAAAAGGAGGTTCTTGAATTTTACTCATCTACATCGATAGATTCTAAGGGAATGAAGATTAAGTCAACTGTCCATGGTACTAAGGTAAAACTCACACAAAAGAGTTTAAGTAAGACACTTCAGCTTCCCAGGTTTAAGGACGAAGATGACATAGCATCTTACGTGACTAAAGATGTTCTACAATGGTGTGGACTGGATCCCACAACCAGGATTGGATCTTCAATGAACAGGAAGGGAATGAATGCCCAGGGCAAACTCCTATCAGAGATCTTAGGGAAGGTTATTCAATGCAAATCAGGAGGACATGATAGGATTTCAGCCTATATGTTCAATATTATGATCAGATTTATATTCAAGGTAAAAACAAACTTGTCTACTATTGTATTTGACATGATCAAAGAAAGTCTCAAGAAGCCCAATCTGGGTAGGATACTAAGCTTGTATCTGATGTTAATATTCCAGAAGTAATGAATCAGACAACAGGATATAAGATTATTCATATGAGGAGAATGGACTTAAGAATACTCTCCAGATGGGATAGGGTGTTGGCCAAGGATGTTTCTACATCTCAGAAACCTATGACAAAGGCTCAGAAAAAGAAAACTCCAACCAAGGAAGCTGAATTTTCTAGTGATTCAGAAGAACAAGTAGACTTCAGCACTGATGAAGATAGACCAAGAAAATCACCTACACCAACACCTTATACAGAGATCCAGGCCCAAGGGGAGGGCATCCAAATTCAAGACAATCAGGTGGTATAAACTCCTAGGGGAGACAACAATGAAACTTCAGTTGTCCATAAACCTGAACATCCACAGCTACCTGACCTAGGGGGAGGTATAGCTGAAGTTGCACTGGCAAGTGAAAATGCAACTGATACAGTCATGGAAATAGTTTATTAAATCAACAATGTTGCAACCTTTATCATTGAGAAAGAAGCACAGGATGTGCATATGTCTGCTTCTGATCAACCTAAGCAACACAATTCTCCTATTTTCGAGAAATATCTGGAAAAAAACTTGGATATCCAAGGGATACATTTGTTGAGAAGGAGAAAATTATTCCTCCAGTTCAGATGCAACAAGAGGTTACTATGGAAGAGTTATTTCCTGATTTACAAAGAGCTAGTACTGAGGGGGAGATGGCAAGGACTGAGGGGGAGATGCCACTCCTTGCCTCTAGTCTAAAGGACACTGTGGATATATATAGTTCATCTAATTCTTCTGAAGATGAAGAAACCACCAGGGAAAAGAAAAGGAAATTGGTGGCACTTAGGAAGAGGAGCACAGGCTACAAGAAAGCCTTGCAGATTGCCCCACAAACTCCTGCTCTAGTAGTAGATTTCAGCTCACTTTTGGTGAAGTTGCAAGTGAAGATGTATGAGCAAAGTCTTGCTCTTGAGAAATATGTGGATGAAAGCAATAAAGATTTGCAATTTCAGCTGGCCCAAGATATCAAATCTATCAGATTTGAAGTTAAATTGCATAAAAAGGAGATGATAGATTGCTTCCATAAGGGAGGTAATGTTGTGGTATACTTGGCCAGGCAACAACAAGGGATAAAGAATGAAGTTGATGACATTGCAGTCAAGCAAGGGGATATCTTAGAAAATCAACTCAGAATGAATGACAATCTCCAAGATTCACATGCTGCTATTTTAACAAAGATTGGGAATATTGCAACTGAGGTCAATGCTGAAGTGTCCAAGAAGATCACAGAAGATCTACTGCTATCCATATAGCAATTCAAGCATCTTAAAAAGGCTATTTCTGATCACCTGAAGAAATTCAGGGCCTACTACAAAGAGTGTGCAGAATATCTGGCTGGTCAGGTAAGGTTTCAGAAGGATGATTTGAAAGATCATGTGGCTAGAGAAGTCATAAAGGGGGAGAGAGTGTTGGTCAAAGCAAGCTCAGATCATGCAAAATGGGTATACAATACCATCAGAGCAACTCTTGGATATCCACCCCTTTATGATGATGACAACACTGCTGAATCAGGAATTTAAGTTGATTACAATGAAGGGGTTCAATAGGAAGTAGCGCAAGTAATTTATCCTCCTAATTTTGAAGAAATACAGTAGGCAGTACATCAAATGTATAGCCCTCCACAAGAGGCACATAATATTATTTTTGAAAAAGTTGAAATGTTTGAAGCAGCATTACAAAGAGAGTAAGAAGCACAAAGAGCTAGGGATGCTCAAAAAGAAGCTCAACTATCTAAGAAAAGATTCAGAGAGCAGGCTGAATTAAAGCCTGATTTTGAACAATGGAGTCCAATCTCTAGGAATATTATTCTGACTGCTTGGAAAGCTGTGAAAGAAAATATGCATGATAGAGGAAAATTGTATTCTGAACAAGAGTGGAGTAAATATCAGAAGCGGCAAGATGTCATATACTAGTTCAGAAAAGACCTAAAAGCTGGGAAACTACCTGCTAACTCTGTGGAGCCTAGCAAATATTTCCCAAAGCCTTATCATTACTTTGAAAGGCAAAAGATCAAGGCTGAAGAGCTCAAGAAGAATGATCTGAAAGGAAAGAAGCTGGCTGATGAAACTGAAGCTAATGTACAAGCCAGGATTCAGTCTGCAAAAAAATTGTCATCAAGGAGCCTGATCAATCCTAGGGATAGATTGACTAGGTTTAGAACTATGTAATCTTTTGTTCTAAAATCCTTGTAACTCAAAAACTGATTATTGAATTAATAAATTTTAGTATGATGTGTGATGATATTTCATGTTGTTTCTACTTATGAGTTACCCTGTCTGTGTAATGATTTTATATATCATAATCTTTGTTTTATTATGAGTGATGTATATCATTGACTAAGGGTTATGACTTCTCCAAATAGGGAGAGATTGTTGGGTACATTGGAAATAGTGTACCATATTTGGAGAAGCCTCACCTAACTAAATGATATACATCATTGTGTATTTGATGGGATGTTGAGTTTAAATGTGAAGGTTAAATAAATGCAAAAAAATATTCTAAGTACAAGTGTCAACACTAGTGAAGGAAATGTGTCGACACCAGAAGCCAGTTTGTGTCGACACACAGGACTTGTATAGACACACATAAATTCTGTCAGCAGCAGTTGTGTTGACACACAGAAGTTTAGTCTACATTAATAGTGTCGACACACAGGACTTGTGTCGACACACAATCAAGAATTCTATCGACACCAACTATATCAAGACTAGAAGCAATTGTGTCGATACACAGGACTTGTGTCGACACATTCAATAGAAGCTATGTCGAGAAGATGAAGAATGGTTGTGTCGACATTATGGGAGCTATGTCGACACCATCAAGACTTGTGTTGACACATGGTCTATTTGTGTAGACACATTTGAAGTATTGTCTCGACAATTTTCTATTGTGATAGAGTTCAAGGAGGTGTCAGGTGTCAAGACTAAAGACCTGATAACTGTCATAATTAACAAAGTTGACACGTCTGTCAGAGCTATCAGAAGACTGTTATGAACCGGTAACCCCAAATGAGATCTATATAAAGACTTGTGCAATCACAAAGATGTAAAATAATAACAAGGAGAAGAAAGAAGGACTTGACACTTTCTATCAGTTGAAATCAAGAAGAAGGCAGATCCTGAACTAGTCTACAAGAAGAATTCAGATCTAATTCTGAATTGAAGAAAGAAGCTGCATAGAAGATCATCTCCAACTACATAATAAGATCAACCTTACTTTGTTCAGATTCAAGAAGCTTTGAAAAAGCTAAGACATGTTGGATCTTAAGAAGTCTGATCAAACAAGAACTGATCAGGAAGTCTTCACCCCTTTTCTCTTTCTACCTTGGTGAAGAATATATTATTTTAATAATCAATTTTTCTGTAAGATATTTTGTAGATCTGAGTGTAGGGGAGTTATCTCTCTCTGAGTTGTAAGCCTAAATATATAAAGGCTAAGGTAGGGCTGAGTGCCTGAGGCAGGATTTTTGTGATCTGAGTTGTAGGCCTGGTGATTAAGGCTGAGGTAGGGCTATTGCCTGAGGTAGGATTCTTGGGAAGAATCTGAGTTGTAGGACTTGAAGAAGTCTGAGCTGTAGGAACAATTTGGGTTTTGAGTTATAAGATTTGAGGTTCTGAGTTAGTGGAAGGAAGTTTGGCCAAATCTATCTCTCAACTGGATAGGTGAAGAGGGAGAGTAGATGTACCCACGAATTGGGGAACCACTATAAACCATCGTGTGTTGTGCTGTGATTTTTCTGTGCTTATTTTACTCTATGTTGTGATAGATGTGGTTCAAATAACTATGCTGTGAATAAAATTTTAGTTGCCTATGTTTTAAAAGGGATTTTAACCTATTCACCCCCACCCCCCTCTAGGTGTTTAGGATCTATAAACCAAATCTTTCACACCTGAGGTCCTAACACATCCAATCCCATATGGTTTCAAGCTCCCAAAGATTTAGGCATTCGACGGAGCAGACGACGCATCATAGCATGTAAGACACTTCGTAATCATGATACAACTATTCCATTCTTCTGATCCTATGATGTGTCAAGCATTTCCAGCGACCCCTAAAAGGACAAGCTCACACCTAATTTCTTTCCTAAAAAGAAGGAGAGATCAAAAATTTCGCAGAACTAGCACAACAATTCACAGACCAATTCATCGCTAGCCGTTGGATAGTAAAAGATCCCTCCCACTTGTCTGGGATCTGCCAAAGTAAGGAGGAACCCCTCAGAGATATTTTTCGTCATTTCACAACAGAGACACGACTGATCCCGGGCATCAGCCCCGAGTTCTTAAGAGGCTTCCTCTTAGGAGGACTCCACCCTGACAACTTCTATTCAGTATTAATGAAAGAAACAACATCAAGTTATCATGATCTAGTACGACGAGTCGAAGCCCAAATTGCTGCTGATGAAACAATTGAGACACATCAACAACTTTTCGATAGAGACATAAAAAGGAGAAGTGAGCAAGATGCTTCATCAGACCTGGGGAAGAACAGTGAAAGTCGTGGCAACCCACGTCTTTAGCATCACCTGAAATACACGCCCCTCAATACCTTCCAAACAAATATACATTATGCAATCCAAGGCAACGAGGAGCTCCACAAGCTCAGACCCCTCGCTAAAAATACGGGGGACCAGACAAAATACTGTGAGTTCCACCAGGGATAAGGACATAACACAGAAGATTACTCAAATCATAAGAAGGAAATCAAGTATCTCGTCGAACAAGGCCTCCTGGGGAGATTCTCAAGGGCCTAGGCACCAAGTCTGCTATTAGGAAATCAACTAGCAACTTGCTAGAATGGACTGTGGGGAAACCCTTAAGTCCACTAGCCCAAGAGAGGGCTCCGTACCTATCAGTGAAGCTTTGTCCATTGTAGTGTTTACAAATTTTACTTTCCTATGAATTCTTCATGTGAATTTCCATAAGACCAGCCTTACGACTATAACTTTAATAGCTATAAAAGTTTGCTCATTTCATGCATATAGAAGGCGAGTATCATAAGTGCAGTTTGAAATGCATACTCACTTCGCCCAAGTGCAATGGCATCCATTTACATTAACAACACCCACCTCCAGACAGCGCACTCTTTAAAGAAACTACCTCTGGGTAGGGCGCCCTTTACAGAAATTGCCTCCAAGCAATACAGTACTTATAGTAACTGCCTCTGGGCAGCGTGCTCCTTACATCAACTGCCACCAGGCAATGCGCTCTTTACAACAACTGCCTCTAGGTAGTGTGCTCTTTACATCAAATGCCTCTGGGTAACGCGCTCCTTACAACAATTGCCTCCAGGCAGCGCACTCTTTACAACAACTGCCTCCGAGCAGCGCTCTCTTTACATCAACGGCCTCCGGGTAGCGCTCTCTTTACAACATCTGCCTTCAGTCAGCGTGCTCCTAACAATAACTGCCTCCAAGCAGTGTGCTCTTCACAGCAACTTCCTCCAGGAAGTGCACCCCTTACAGCAACTGCCACCGGGCAGCGCACTCTTCAAAGTAACTACTTTCGGGCATCGCACTCTTTGCATCAATTGCTTTTGGATAGTGCGCTCTGTATAGCAACTGCCTATGAGCAGCGCGCTCCAAACAATAACTACCTCCTGGTAGCGCGCTAGTTACAGCAACTCCCTTTGGGCAGTGCACTCCATACAGCAACTGCCTCTAGACAGCATGCTCTTTACAGTAACTACCTCCGGGCAGCGCGCTATTTACAACAACTAACTCTGGGCATATCACTCATTACAGTAACTGCCTTCAGGCAGCATGCTCCTTATAGAACCTACTTCCATGCATCACACTCCTAACAACAACTACCTTTGGGAAGCACGCTCTTTAAAGAGACATCCTCCAGGCAGCGAGGTCCTTACAGTAACTGCCTCCGGGCAGCGCGCTCCTAATAGCAACTTCCTCTTGCCAGTGCGCTCCTAACAACAATTGCCTCAGGGCAACACACTCTTTACAGCAACTGCCTCAGGGAAGCGAGCTCCTTACAACACCTTCCTCCGGGCCATCATCTTCATCATCACCTTCATCGTCGTGGTGAACGCCTCCATCACCGCGGCAAATGCCACCATTGCCGCGACAACCGCCACCATCGCCGCGATAACCGATGTCATCACCATCACCATATTCATCACTGCGGTCATCACCTCCATCACTATAACAACTCCTACCGTTGCTTTTCTCATCCACTGACGCTGTCATCGTCACTCCTCTCTCCTATGGTCATAGCCGCCGTTGCTCCTCTATCTAATGGTCGTCATCGCTCCTCTCTTCCTCGGACATAGCCATGGTCGATCCTCTCTCCCGCGGCTGCCATCGCCATTGATCCTCTCTTCCTCGGACACTGCCGCCGTCACCGACTGGATTCCGTCTCCAGCTGGCCTCCACCGACAAGATTCATGGTCATCGTCAATTCTCCACCATCCTATCATGCTCCTACCATTGTCGTCGTCGGTTATATGTGTAACCACCCACGTAACTACATGCATGACCTCCCGCAGTGGGGGAAATGAGTAGCCCAAAATAAAATTTGGTTGCGTCTAGTAAAATTATAAAATAAAATGTACATAAATGCATCATGAAATCGGCTAATAAATAGCGATCATGATGGTTATGGGTCGCGGATAGCCGCATAACCACCCATGAAGCCTATAAATAGGGCCCCAAATCCTCCTTAATTCTCATTCTCTTTTGAAACTTAAAATCCTCCTACAGATTTTCTCTCTCCTTCCTCCTTCATTTTCATCATTCTATTCTCTCCCTTCGAAGATCTTCAAGTACTCCTTAAAGATCTCCTTCGTCTTCGAAGCTCCCTTAGAAGATCTCCATCTCTCCTCTCCACCAGGAATTTCTCTCTCCTCCACTTCCCTTCCTTATGTGCTCTCGTGCGTGCCACATCCTTATGCGATCTCACGTGCATCCCTTCCTTGCGCGCTCTCGCGTGTGTCTCTTCCTTGCATGCCGCTGCGCGCTCCACCTCCTAGCGAGCACTCACGTACTCCGCCTCCTTACACGCTCTCACGCTCGCCTTTTCCTTGCACGCACTTGTGCGTGTCTCTTCCTTGCACGCTCCTGCACACTCGGCCTTCTCGTGTGTTCATGCACATGTCGCTTCATTACGTGCACCTCTTCCCTTCGCACTTTGTGTGCTACCCTTCAGTGAGCACTCCAGACAAGCGCCTCGCGCACTCACCTACTGCGAGCGCTCCGCGCGCTCTTCTCCAACAAGCGCCCTGCATGCTCTCTACCAGCAAGCGCTCCACGCAATATCTGCCAACAAGCACCCATCACGCTGACCTCCTACAAGTGCTTTGTGCTCACTCCTCCAATAAGCGGCCTGCATGCTCTTTGCCGACAAGCACCCCACGCACTCACCTTCTGCAAGTGCTCCACACGCTCTCCTCCATAATGTGCCCCGCGCGGTCTCTACCAACAAGCGCTCTGCGTGCTCTCCACCAACAAGCGCCCAATGCTCTCTACCAATAAGTGTTCCACGCGCTCTCTTATGGCAAGGGCTCCGCACATTCTCCTCCAACGAGTGCCTCACGCGCTCTCCTCCAACAAGTGACAAACCCGTTCTCCATCAGCTAGCTCTCTGTGCGCTCTTCCATCAAGTCCGCTCCAAACGCACCATTATATGTTCCACTCTCAAAACTGCTACAAGTATTCAACGCATACAGCTCAGCAATGATCCCACCAAGCGTCAACAAACCATAAATTCTCATCTCCTCTAAGTATAACAAGAGACAATACAAAGAGGATAGGATGCGCCCAGCACGTCGCGCGAGCTTCCAAGCTCTAGAAATCAGAACAAGTGCAACAAGCTGACCCCTATTCCAAGAACTATCAGAGGACCCAAGATTACAATGAGCATATAGCTCCTTGCATCACACGTAGAAATTGTTAGCTCTGTGAACGGTGGTCTATCACCCTCCGAGCTCTTCTCTACTTCTCCAATATTTATAACGAGAGGTGGCCTGTCTCCCTCGAGTTCTTGGAAAAGCCATGTAACAACACTATGATCTAGTGGAGGTTTGGTCGGCACAGATCCATCCACGTGATTTTTCACCATGTTGATGGATTTTCCACGTAAAAATTTGTCTTGTCTGCTTTTCTTTCTTTATGACTGTGTGCTCGCTCGACCGCTCCTTGGTCTAAGACAGTCCAAGTTAATCTGGTTCGACTGGTGCATCTAGTTTGGCCGCAGCAGGTTTAAACTTAGGCCTTGTTTGTGTAACAACCCTCCTATAAGTATCCCATGACATGGGTCTGACCGGGCCCTCCTATATAGAATTATCACGGGTTGGCTAATCCAAAAATGATATAAATGACAAACACTAACAAATTAGTGACTAAACATGACAGATAAGTATCAAATGATAAGAAATATTTAAAGAATGTTCACTACTACAACAATAATATAGGTCCTGGCCTTAAGGCCAACAAGCTCTCCAAAAAAGGTCAACAGACTAGAAAAATAAAGTAATGGTAAAAGCACCAAAAAAACACACATGTACTTGCAGGACTAAACTAAAACCAGAGAACTTGAATGGCCCGCTAGGGACCCTAGTACTACACTGCCTCCTTCCTGCTCCCTGCAACCATCACAACAAAATGGTGCAGAAAAAAGGTCCGCTACAAACAAACAACTAGGTAATAGAGTTAATATCGTGGCAGACCTAGCAGTCCTCAGGGTAGCTAGAACACCCACTACAACAAAAACATCAAATAGCTAAGTAGAGAATCTCTTGTTAATTGATGAAATTTAGTGCTAATTTAGATTTGGTTGGAATTTAGAAACAAAACCAATTCATAGCGAATTTGAGTCTAGTTAAATTTAGTAGGGGTAATTTTTCTTACTAATCAACAACGAATTTATTACTACCTAAATCAATAAGGAATACTATCTATCAAAAAAATTGAAGCTAATCATCAATAAATAATTTTGATTATAATACTAATTAGAAATAAAATTATTACAAACTGTGTTGCTAATAAATTTCAAATACTAATAATAAAATTATTTGACAATAAATTCTTTTTATAATTGAATTTATGATAATTTGTTATTTCATATTTTTATAATATTTTTGTTGCAGCCAACTAAACTCTTCTGATAGAATAGACTAATTTGAACCGCTTTGGCTTGAGAGCGGGCGAGCGTGCAAACAGTCACAGAAAATAGAAAGCTGAAACGACAATTTATTAACATGAAAAACTGTCAATTGGGTAAAAAACCATGTGGTTGGATCTGTGTTGACCAAATTTCCACTATTTGTTGTCGTGTTACAGGACTTTTGAGAAAATTGAAGGCAATAGACTGCTCTCATTACAATTATGAGAGAAAGTGAGTACTGGGCTCAGAGGGTGACATGCCACCTCTCACAGAGCTAATTCTTTTTCCTACTACAATAGAGTTTCTCACACTAGATGATTTGGATACTTTGAGTGCTTTAGAGTCCTTGATTGTCGCTTGGAGGTGGGAGCAGCTTATTTGGATTGTCCTAATTTCGGCGACTTGGAAGCTTAGGTGGCGCATTCTATGTATCTTATCTTTTGTGGTCTGTCTCTTGTTGTGTTTAGAGGAGTCTAAAGTGTTGGTATTGTCTGCTACTGGTATGATTGCTCCTGAGTTGAGAGAATTGAGCGCTTATGACAATACTAAGAGTTGTGTGTACGGTGGTACTCTTATAGTGGGCTTGAGAGCAGAGCGCACGGCAATGCATTTAAAACGGTCTTGAGAGTAGAGTGCGCAACAGTGCACTGAGGACGCGAGCAAGGGGGAACGCACGCAAGAAGACACATGCGCACGGAGGGAGGTGTGCACCTTGGAAGAAAGACACGCACAAAGGAGGAACGTGCGTAAGGAGGAACGTGCGCATGGAGAGATGTATGCACTTAGGAGGAGAGACGCGTGCAAGGTGGAGAAGGCGAAAGGAGGAACGTGCACATAGAGGGAAGTACGCACTTAGAGAGATGCGCGTAATGGGTGGCACGTGCAAGGAGGAATGCGCGCACGTTGGAGGAAGAGAGATTGAGAAATTGTAGGAGAAATGGGTGAGGGAGAAAAATCATAGGAGTGGGAGAAGAGAGAGAAAATTCGAATGAGAATTTGGAGAGGAGAGAGAAAATTTGTAGGAGAAATTCTATGGAGAGAAAAGGTTAAAATGAAGGAGGGTCTGGAGCTCTGTTTATAGGTCCCAGAAGTAGTTACAATGGTTATTTGTTAATCACATACTGTAACCACCGTAATTACTAATTATAGACTGATTGTAATACCTCTATTCGTCGAGAATAATATAACAGAAGGTCTGGCTTGGGCCCTACGCCATATTAAATGGGCAGACAAATGAGTTATGAGATGAAACCATAATCCATTCTAATTTAAAGATGCACCCTAACACTGAGTTGCATTCTAATATAAGCTTAAGGAGTTGTAAGAATCACCCAACCAAGAATGTCCACTAGTAAATCCAACATGAATGAATGTCATACACATAGTTATGGCCTTAAGGCCTTACAAAATCATGTTCATGTTTACAAGAAAGTGATTTCCAAACTTCGGGATGAAGGCATGTAACATATGAGAATACTAAACATAGCCCTTGAGCCTTCGAGGTCTAGCTCAATAAAAGGGCTTCAGCCCGCTACTTCCCGCTTGGAACTGCAACACCTGCGTGGAAACATTCCACCAAAAAGTTGCAAACAAGGAAACGATCAATATTAGTTGACCAAATTATAACGACCACATCCCTCTCTCAGGGTGGCGGTGCTCCTTCCCTATAAGCAATAACATGTACACATAAAATAAGAATGTGCAACTTAAGCACCAAACAACACAAATGATAGCCCGACCGACCAATGTCTCGTGCACTCAAGGCACATTATCGGTGTACTGGATAATTCAGGGCCCACCAATTACCATTGCAAGCAGTCATTGGTGCAGTAACACCCCAAACAGGGAACTCGACGAGTTCCACCACCATCCTCAGTCCAATACTGGATGATTCCACTTGAGCATTACTCGTCAGGCATCAATCCACGACTCTCTCCTATGCCAAAGACAATTGCCATGTACTTTAGGTCTATTTAGCCGAATGACATAGTGCGGGTAAATTTCAGCTCCTTTTTGCTCAGATCGTCGGGCAAATTAACAACAATGACGCAAGTCAGCCTCCCCTTTCCCGTAAAGCCACATAACCAACATTACGTTCTTTGCTCTACTATTGGCAGTAGTGATGCTTCCAAGTCAAACTCTTGACTTCCTATCTGCACCTTAACGTAACAAAAAAGAAACACACCCACATACATAAAAATAAAAATTGTGTCTGATGTTTATAAGTCAAGTAATAGGGGAAACAAGCAAATAAAATGCAAAAAAGTAAATTACAAGAAAAATAAAGATAACACAGGGGTGCCTCCCAAGAGCTCTTTCTTATTACCGTCTTTAAGCTAAACAATTTTTGTTAGCTAAAAGAAAAATAAAAGTTAAAGTTGTTGTGAGCAACTCAACGCTACTGGTAGACCAGACTAAACTAGGCCACCTTATCCTGTTGAGCAGTTGAGTGCACACACAGTCACAGAGTAAGTAAAAAAGTGCATAAGATGATTTTAACATCAGAAAACACCTTAACTGGGTAAAAAACCACGTGACCTGTTCGATTCCGATCAAACTTCATTATCAGGAGTGGTTTATAAATTATTGTTGGAATCGAGGGTGACATGTCACTCCTCATTATAGCTTAGAGGTGAGAGAGATTACATCCGCGCTTGGTTGGAGATAGACCGCCTCACACGAAGATCAGTTTCTATAATTATCTAGCAGTAGCGGACGCTCTTGGAAACTGCACAGATGTCGAACATTATTGCGAGGCGTGTAGAGAGGCGTTGGCGGGGGCTTACAGAATGTTGTGCATGTAGGAGACTCCTTGGAATGGCTGGCGTGACGTCTTCTTACCTAGAGCATTGTGGATTTAGATAAATTATTGGGTGGCTCGAAGGGAGGAGGTGGCTCGTAAGAGGATTTCGGCAGAGCTCCGACCCGGGAAAGAAGATTGATGTGAGGAGAAAATTTAGAAATGAGAAGGGGATGGAGGCCATTTTATAGGCTCCAAACTGTGGTTATAGTAGTTATGTGGCTAACCGCACTCCATAACCATCCAAATTATTGGATTCACACACAGTCATATAGTAAGTAAAGAAGTGCACAAGATGATTTTAACAAGGAAAAACACCTCAACTGGATAATAAATCATATGATCAGTATGGTGTCGGTCAAACTTCACTATCAGCAACGGTTTACAAATTATTGGTGGAATCGAGGGTGACAGGCCGCTCCTCATTATATCTTAGAGATAAGAGAGATTACATGAGCGCTCAGTGTATGACAAACCGCCTATCGTGAAGATCAGTTTCTATAACTTTCTGGCAGTGGAGGATGCTCTTGGATGTTGCACAGATGCCAAACATTGATGCGGGGCATATAGAGAGGCGTTGGTGGGGGATTGCAGAATGTTATGTACATATGAGGCTCCTTGGAATGGCTAGCGAGATCTCTTCCTCCCTGGAGCATTGTGTATTTAGACAAATTCTTGGGTGGCTCGACGGGAGGAGGTGGCTCATAAGAGGATTTCGGCAGAGCTCTGACCAGAGGAAGAAGAATACTGGAGGAGAAAATTTAGAAATGAGAGGGGCTTGGGGGTCTTTTTATAGGCACCATGCAGTGATTACGGTAGTTATGTGACTATCCGCACTCCGTAACCACCCAAATTACTGAATGTAGACCACATTTAACATAGTTTTTGGTGAATATTAATTAATATATTTTATATACATAAACCATAATTTATTTATTAAGTATTTCCCCCACTAACCATGGTGGTTACTTGGGTGGTTACCCACGAAACGGATGACGACTATCGTGTCGAGATGATCGGACGACGGAGAAGGGCCCCCTCGACGAGCGGCCATCTTGGCGGAGGGTGGCCCTTAGAGAAGGAGGAGGATCTATGGCCAGCGGGATGTCTGACTGCAATAAGCAAGGAGGGCGGGCAACCCTATCATTGGTCACCCTACTCAGCTGCAGGCTCATGGTCACGGGGAGCGGCTGAGAGGCACGTTCACAGG
The DNA here is from genome assembly GCA_039513925.1 of Platanthera zijinensis. Lineage (NCBI taxonomy): Eukaryota > Viridiplantae > Streptophyta > Magnoliopsida > Asparagales > Orchidaceae > Platanthera > Platanthera zijinensis. The sequence continues at coordinate 79,419,222 of CM077081.1, forward strand.
CTCTTGGTCATGAAGGAGAGTTGCCCCTTGAGCACACGAACTTATGACCGCTGAAGGTGGCCATGGGCTGTAATCGTGTGGGGGAGGAGGGCCACGAGGTGAGACCACCCATTATGGCTATGTCCTTGTGACCGCGGGAGGTGGATGCTGGGTACGACCATGGGGCTCGACCACAAGGGGCGGCCTCGTGAAGCGTCTACGACCTCATCGCCAGAGAGCAGAGGTGGCCAACTATTTCGGCCAGCCGCTGGCCGTTTGCACACGTAGTGGGATCTTGTGCATGGATCATGTGGAGATCACGGCGCGGTGGTTATTTCCATAGTCCACACTATGTTAGTGGGGATTATGGGTGATTGGCTAATTACACACCATTTTCTCTATAATTTTAACTTGGGCTCATCATTTACCCTCAAAATCCCCGGTGTTCGGAGCCAGAGCATGAGATGAACTTGGATTTTGTACGAGAGACTTTTCTCGTGATGATTTTATACGAACATAGAGGTGTGGAGGAAGGTAGATGGGAGTGGTGCGCACGCTAAGGTACATGGTAAATGGGCATGGCGATTCAGTGAAAAAGGCACGTCTATGCAAGGTTTTGTTTGATTGTGTGGCCAACCTTAGGGGGGGGTGAATAAGGATTTCAGATTAATTCAGAATTAAATATAGTTTTACAAAGGAAAACTAGTTCTGGATGCTACCACGGGGTGGTAGCTTGCTAGCGCCTGGCGGTAGGTCACAGAAATTATTTTTCTTCGTAAAAACTTCATCTTACAAAGGCTCACACAACCTTCAAAGATCTACCAGCACACAACCACAATATTGCGAGAAGAATAAACGAACAATAATTTTATTCAAGAAAAATGAAGGTGGTTTGCAATTAAGAACGACTAGATTTTTGTGACGTCGGAGATTGGAGGCGATGAAATACAAACTTCTTGTCTTGTTTCTATATCGACCCTCTACCCGGACAAGGTTGCTCTCTCCCTTTCCCCCCCCCCCTCGAAAAGGTCTTCGAGCTGACTATTCGCCTTTCTTCCCGGAAGGGTCTTAGAGCCCCACTATATCCCCCGATCTAGACATCCTTCATTGGGATGATTTCTCACGAAACCCTTCACGGATTCCAATGACCCCTTAGTCGATTTTCGTCAAGAACAAGCAACCAGATAAGAAAGAAAATCCAGAGTAAAATATAAAGAGTTTAGAAGTTACTTCTCCATCGAATGTAGAACTCCTCCGAGGAATAGTGCACAATCGATGCTCTTGAATATCGTTCTCTTTGCAATCGATTAGCCTCAAAAGGTCACTAAAGATTTTGTTTGTCGGAGTTCTTCGATCATGAGCGGGAGGAAGAAATAATACTTTTCCTTCAATAGAGATGAAAGTTCATCCTGCTCCAGATGACGGCCGAACTCTAGAATGAATTACTCTCCTTCGTATTCTCTCTAGGAAAAAATGTGTGCTTTTATACGTCTTGAAAAATTAGCCACCGCCCATGGTAGAGGTAGAGCCCGGCGATAGGTCGATGCGCGTGAAGGTGACAGTTGTCTAGCAAATTTGGAAAATATCAACGTAAAATATTTTTCTTTTTTTGCACTGCCGCGACGCGGTATGAAGCTAACTCCTGGCGGCAGAAGTATCTTCTCGACGAAGATGACTCGACGTTCGTTAAGACAGCTAGCGCCAGGAGGTATGGCTAACGCCACGCGGTAGGTCACTAAGAACTCATATAGATTTAATTCCAAGCTAGCGCAGGTGGTAGTGCTAGCGCTCGGCGGTAGGTCGCAGAGATTGATTTTCTTGTTCTTTTGTACCTGTAAACCTACACACTATACCAAACACATGTATGATCAAATACAACACGGGATTTGATATTGTCAAACTAAAGAGATGCGAACCATAGGGTCTAAAAAATTCCCCTTTTTGATAATTTCAAATTCCGCTCATAAGATATAAAATAGTTGTTGGATCTAGTGACCAACCTTAGAGGGGGGGGGGGTAAATAAGGTTTTGGGCATTAATTGGAAATTCGAAATATTTTAGTCCAGAAAAACTAGTTTTGGAAGCTACCGCGGGGAGTTAGGTAGCTAACACGTGGTGGTAGGTCACAGACCTTGTTTTTATCAGCAAATTCCTCCTTGGATATCTATGCACCGTTTTAGAGAATCACAGACTAACAATCACAACGTTATACGTAAGAGAAGAAACAGAAAATGAATTTCATTACAAACTAAATCAATAATTGTTTTTAACGATTAAAAAAACTTGATCTCCATGACGCGGAGGCAGTGAAGAAAGAAACTCTTTTGGTTTTTTATACCGACTCACTAAACAGATTGATTGGCTCTGTCCATTTCCCTCCAAGAATGGTCCTCGAGCTGGCTCTTCACCTTCATGCAAGAAAGTGTCTTAGAGCCCAGCTAGATCCCCCAATCTAGACGTCCCTTCTCTAGGATGATTTCTCATAGAATCCTCCCTAGATTCAGACGACCTTTACTGGTTGATTTTGAAGGTCTTGTTTTCAAGGTCAGCTAAACACCTAGAGGGGGGTGAATAGGTTGTTGGTCTCTTTTTGATTTATTTAAAACTTAGCTTCTTTTGCTGTGCTTAGTGATTAGGTTAGTTAAGATTTCAAGATCAATCACAGATGACATAGATGGTTTATAGTGGTTCCCCAATCTTAGGTAAGTACATTGTCCCTCGCACCTCTTTAACAGTGTGTTATATGAGGCTCAACACCAACACTCGGCTCCTAATAGCTTACATCATAGATTCTGCAGTACCTCTCAGTCTTTTTCAAGACCTACCACTCGGGCACTAAGCCCTACCTCAGATACAAAGGATTCTATAACTCAGGACTAATCCCTACCCTCAGATCCAAAATGGATCCTACCTCATCCTTTATAATACGGGCTTACAACTCAGATTCACACAAGAATCTTACCTCTCAGACTTTATAGATTAGGCATACACTCATATCCAAACGGATCCTACAACATAAACAATGGAAGTGTCTATTTTTAATCTAGAGGATATCTCTGAGTCTTCTTTTCCTGGGGCAGAAATTATCTCAGCCCTATCTTCTCCTCAGCAACAAGAAAAAAAAACTGATCATCAGGACTAGAACGGCTTATACTGGAAGTTACTCAGAATCTCTGTTCTGAACATGCTGTCGTAGAAGAAAATCGCTTTAGCTATCTTGATTCGCTTTTAGGTTCACTTATCTGAACTTCTTCTTCAGGCTTGACAAGAAGGCGAGGAGGAAGACAACGTTCAATCGCAAGAATGCGTAAACAGAAAACCCTAATTACTGTCGTCGATTCAGCCAATCTTCCCCTTTTATTGGATGTTGATCAATGGCTATTTTTGTGTGGGCCCCGCCTTAATTATTGGAATATCACCTTCCTTCACAAGACGACAGCCAGTTGTCCCAACGGCATCATTAACGTTGTTCTGCACCTTTCCCGTAACTATTTTGAACTATGTTGACTTTGTTTACTTTTGCTGACGTCACCCCTTTGTGGACTTAGCCAAATTCTCAGAATCCACTCAGGCATTGAGTGGCATTGAGTGAATGGACTTCACTCAACGATTTTGGACTTGTCACATTTCTGCTTCCTTAGGCATTAAGAGCATTGAGAGTAGCTTCATCACTCAACGCTTTTTGCCTTATAATATTTTTTTGCTTATTTAGCAACTTTAGTGTTGAGAGCGTTGAGTGTAGCTTCATCACTCAACGCTTTTGTACTTGGCCACAACTGCTCCACTCCTTAGCGTTGAGAGCATTGAGTATTTCTTTATCACTCAACGCTTTTTTACTTAGCCATATTTCTATTTCACTTTCCTCTTGGCTTTGAATGATAGAGCTTGACTCAAAGCTTTCTGTCAGCTGGCGTTGAGTGAACTAGCTTCACTCAATGCCTATGGACTTAGAAGAATTTTCTAGTCTATCTTATATGGCTTTGACAGAATCAGCATGGCGTTGACTGAACTGGCTTTACTCAATGCTTCTGGACTTAGACGAATTTTTCAGTCTATCTTCTATGGTGTTGATAGAATATATATGGCATTGAGTGAACTAGCTTCCCTCAATGCTTCTTGATTTAGCTTATTTTTCTTTGACAGACACTCTGCGGCTTTGACTAAGGAAGCAATACTAGACGAATTATTTTGTATGGCGTTGAGTGAGTTGACATCACTCAATTCCCGTTGACATAGCTAATTTTCTGGCTTCCACTACTTAGGCTTTGACAGACCCGGCTTTATTCAATGCCTTTTGAGCTATGGCGTTGAGTGAACTGCCTTCACTCAATGCCTTTGGACTTAGCTTCAATTCTTTATCCAGCTTCCTTCTTTAAGCCATCTGGCGTTGAGTGAGCTTGCTCCACTCAATGCCTGTGGACTTAGACAATTTCTTTCCTATCCAGCTAACTCCTTTGTGTCCACCTGTCCTATCATCTAAACCAGTACTAACCTACATGTATTAAATTACAACCATATCAAATACAATTTGGTGTATGTCATTAACTTGTATGACTTCTTATAAATCAGGTACATTGGGATCAATGGACCCAACAATCTCCCCTTATTTGAAGAAGTCAAAACCTCACTTTAACTTCTTAGTCAATGACAAACACACCATATTTGCAGCAATAAAACACTATAACAAGATAGTTATAAGAAGGTTACCTACTCCCCCTATTTAGAAGCATCCCTGCTCCCCCTATCTTACTGTCATAGTTGAGCTTGCTTCACCAATCCTTTTAGCCTTGATACCACTTGATCCATAACTTGATCAACCCTTCTCTCCCCATATTGAGTTTTATCAATCCTTCTCTCCCCCTTTTTGACTTCTTTAGAATGGTCAGGAAGGCCTGGATTCCTTTGATCTTCTTCTCCCCCCAAGTTGTGTATAAGAGATCAAATAATACAGCTGCTAGCTTCCTCTCTTCACAAGGTTGAACTTGCTTCAACAACTGTGTCAATTTCCCCGCCCCCCTCAATGAGAGAATCCTCTATCACATCTTCTTGATAGACCCTTTGGTCTCCATAATCTTTATACCACTAAAGGTCTTCTCATCCTGCAAGAAAAAGAACAAACCTGCAACAAAAAATACTATAGGGAGTAACTTAAGCTAGACTAAGTTCAACATACCCAATTCAAATTTGAAGGTGTTGAACTTTGCTTCATCTAGTGGCTTAGTGAAGATGTCAGCCACTTGCTTGTTAGTGGGGACAAACTCAAGGCTGATGTATTCCTTTTCCACATGTTCCCTAATGAAGTTATACCTAATTTCTATATTCTTAGTCCTATTATGTGAGACCGGATTCCTAGCAATAGAAATATCACTAGTAAAATCACAATAAAGAGGGATTCTACTTATCTCAATGTTATAATCCTGAAGCTGATGTTGAATCTATAGAAATTGAGCACACCAGCTTCCTGCTAAAATGTACTCTAACTCTACAGTTGAGATAGCCACACTTGTTTGCTTCTTGATGCTTCTGATGCTCCATGACACTAGTCTTCCACCTAAGAACTGACAGGTACCTGAAGTACTTTTCCTGTCTTCTTTGCAGCCTGTAAACTCTGAATCTAAAAAGCCTATTAGAATAAAATCCATATTCCTAGGGTACCATAGGCCAAGATCTGGTGTACCCTTAAGATGCCTCAAGATTCTCTTTACAGCAGAGTAATGAGATTCTTTAGGGCAGGCCTGATACCAAGCACATACACATGTAGCATATATGATGTCAGGCCTACTAGCAATCAGGTATAGAAGGGAGCCAATTATAATTCAATACAAAGACTCATCAACAGGTTTCCCTGACTCATTTTGCCTATATGCATACTTGACCCCATGGGTGTTCTCATGGTGGAGGCATTCTCCATACCATATTTTTTAATCAACTCCCTGGTGAACTTTGACTAGGATATGGACAAGCCATCATCAGCCTGTCTTACTTGGAGTCCCAAGAAGAACTTGAGCTCACCCATACTGCCATCTCAAATATCCCTTGCATAAGTTTAGCAAACTTACTGCAGAGGTTGTCATCAATAGACCAAAAAATTATGTCATCTACATAAATTTAGACTAGGATGATCTTGCCCTTAGATTCTCTTAGGAATATGGTCTTGTTTATTTTCCCCCTTAAGAACTTGTTCTCAATGAGGAAACTAGACAAAGTCTCATTTCATATTCTATGGGCTTGCTTCAACCCATATAGAGCTTTCCCAAGCCTATAAACAAAATTAGGAGAGTTAGGGTCAACAAAAACTGGTGGCTGATCAACATATACTTCCTCTTTTAAGTCCCCATTCAGGAAGGCTGACTTCACATCCATCTGGTAGACTTTGAATCCTTGATAGGCAGCAAATGCAAGGGAGAGTATTATTCCTTCCAATCTTGCTACTGGGGAAAATGTCTGGTCAAAATCTATTCCTTATTCTTGTCTGTATCCTTTAGCCACCAGTCTAGACTTATCCTTGACAATAATGTCATTCTCATTCAACTTGTTCCTGTAGATCCACTTGGTCCCTATGACATTTTGTCCTTTTGGTCTGGGAGCCAACTTCTAGACCTTACACCTCTTAAATTGGTTCAATTCTTTTTGCATTGCACCAATCCAGAACTGGTCTTTGATTGCCTCTTCAAACTTCTTGGGCTCTTCTTGAGATAAAAAAAACTAAAGTAGAGAGATGTGTTGATACTCTTACTTCTAGTTTGGACTCCCTAGCTTGCATCACCTATGATCTGGTGGGCTGGATGGTGCCTCAGATGCCTGATAGTTGGAGGCAATCTAGCTTCAGCATTCTGATCTTCATTGTCTTAATCTGGCTGCTCTTAAACTACTTCAAGTATGCCTTGCCCTTCTCTAGGAATGATCAGTCCATAAGCTTTATCTTGGACTATGGGAGTAGCTTTATTAATGGTTAGCTTGTCCAACATTAGCTCTGTACCTGCAATACTAGAAGAGGAGCAAGACAGCTCTCTATTATTCATGTTGGATTCATCAAAGATAACATGCATTGAAGCACCAATGCCATTTTACTTAGAAGATATCTCGGATAACTGGCATTGAGTGCACTCGATGCCATTAAGCTGAAAGGCGTCGAGTGCGTTGAGTGTACTTGATGCCACTCAACACTTTTTACTTAGATGGCGTGGTTTCGTGAGAAAGGACGTGAAGTAGACGGAGCTTTTGGCAAGTGATATCGGGAGTTCGGGTGGTCGGTTTCGACGTTTGAGTAGAGATTTGGAAAGCTCTCGACGAGAACTTCGTGATCGTGGTAAGATTTCCCCTATTCCTCGAATTTTGTACGTTAGGGTTAGCATTTTTGACCTCCTTCCTCCTTCAAAAGTTTCAGGAAACGTTGCTTAAGGCTTTCTATAGCCGATCCTTTAAGCGGCGCGAGCGGGCGGCGTTTCTCCAGAGATTTAAGGCAAGTGGATCTTTCTCCCTTACTTGTTCATTTTTACTTGATCTATCTTCTCTTTTTCTTCCTCCCTTAGATAGTAGGAGTAGTATAGGAAGCATGAAAAGATCCCTCTAGGCAAGATCTTATTTTTTGTCCAAACCATAAAAATTAGGAAAATTTTAGACAAGTAAAATTCGGTGTTTATCAGGATGAATTTCTTCGAGTATTGTGGGGTTTAGGTAAGGAATTTCGCCGAGTAACGATATATAGCCTAAGTAGAAATCAGTGGGTATTGGGTAGGAATTCGGCGAGTATCACCGAATTTAGGATAAGTCATTTTCGATGAGTATCACTAGCCCATTCGACGAGTATTGCTGAATTAGTTAAGTTATATTCGGCGAGTATCAAAGGTTAGCTGAACGCAGTTCAACGATCATCGAGTGTCCGTTCATTGGGTATCGATGGGATTTGTCGAGTATCACTAGTTTCCGCAAGGCATTTTCGTTGAGTATCGAGAGATTTTTCGTGTATCGTCGTTAAATTCGTCGAGTATGCATGAGTTTCGTCGGGCATACTCGCCGAATTTGCTGGGACTTAGAATTTTTCACCATTTTTGTCCAATTTAGAGGGTTTAGTCCTTAGGATGGTTTTAGGACTGGTTTAAATTTTCTTAAGGTTTAGAATTATGATTTGGGTAGGACCTGATGTTTCTTCGGCTATGAAGGTTGGCAGTGGATAAAAAACCACCAACTGGACGTCAGTTGTGGATCGTTGCACTTGACAGGTATTTGGTCTCTGTTTTTTTAGCACTGCAGGTTTAGGATTGGACAAGTGGCCACTACCGAAGGGCCTTCTTTTTGAGACATTTTGGCTTGGGAGCCTGGTATGGGACAATTGGTCACCGACTCCGCCTGGTATATTTTTGCTAAGTGTTAATGATTCACATTTTTCCGAGCTGTTTTATGCTCAGTTCGCTTCTAGTTCATTCTATGCATTTATGCTAATCCTTGCAGATATTTTTGAAGCATGAATTCATCTTGCACTTGGTGCATTTATTCGATTGACTCATTTTCTTCAGATTTTACTGTACTTATATTTACTTGGCAATCCAGCTGTGGTCTTCAGCATTTTTGTACTCGGGTTTGGTAAACCCATCCCTTACTTTTCACTTATTACCTGATTGTTTTCCTTTACCACTTGTATTTTTCTTACTAATGTGTTCTTCTTTTGAAAGCCTCAAGTTTAGGGCAGTAGCCGGTTGAGCGGCTAAGTTTTGGGAGTTTGCTAGTGGACTGCTATGTTGTAGAGGTCTTCCTCATCGTTGTGAGGTAGTTTTGGATGTTCTCTTGATAGTACAGACATATGCTCACCACTGGGTTTGTGTCAGGTTATTGACGCCCATTGGTGGTTTTCTTTTGAAATTTTAATTACTTTGCTAAGCAGCTAAGTATGCCTATTTTCTATGGCTATTTATACTTGCTCTCTGAGACGGTTTTATGTTAAGTTGCATGTTAGGTATTTTAACTTATAAAAACATTATTATTAGTAATTCATACTTGTCATCTCTTTCGAAACTAAAACACTATTTTTAAGTTAGCGCAAAGGTATTTCCTATACTTAATATAAGTTAGATTCTTGCATAACATGAGTCATCCTTCGGAGACGTTTATACTCATGTAGGATGTTAAAATCAACTTAATCAAAGTATTTTCCGCAGCGTATAACTATATTTTTACTTGTGGACCAGTTGATCCACTAAGCCGAGGGATACGGCTGACCGCTTAACTTAAAACTGGTCTCCCTTAAAAAATCATAAATCTTTTTAAAAGGTGTTTAGTTGTGGTCTCGCCTGAACGTCTGCAGTTATCCCCTGCTGACGTGCATCATGAAACGTGTTTTCTCCTTTACTCTGATATATCATTTAATGCGTAGAAAATGCGGGTTGTGACAGAGGTCTTGGTCTATTTACTCTTTTGGCATGCAGAATAGATACCCTCCTTAGTGCACTTTAACTTATGACCATTTCTAACAAGCTCCCTACTAAAAAGCTTGCATATGGTGAAAGAAAGGGGTTACACCTGATTTACTCTAGTGGGGGGGGGGGGGTGAATAGAGTAATTAAAACTTTGGCTATTTTTAAATTTATCAGATTAAAATAGTTGATACCAATAGTAATAGAGAAAGGAAATGAAAATAGGCTAAGTTAATCTATCACGACACAGTAAGAACAAGAAATAAAATGATCACACACAGACAACACAGGAATTTTATAGTGGTTCCCCAAACTTGGAGCATCCACTCTTCTACCATCCTGGTAGAAATCCACTATCAGATTTTTGATCAGGTGACTGCCACCACAAGATCTATTTCCAGGAAGATCTCACAACCCTTTAGGCTTTTGATCAGGTGCCCTAAAACCAAGAGTAAACTTTTGAAGGGAGGTAATAAACCCTTTATGTTGGGTATTGTATCCACAATGTACCTGATTTGAAGAAGCCCCTGAACAAGCTAAGTTTAATAGATAATGTATTTGATGATTTTCTTCAAGATGTGCTTGCAGTTATTCCAGGCTAAGTACACACCAATGTCAGGGTGCAGTGGGTCAATATACACGGGTCTGCGCAACGTAATCCCTCGTTGAGCAGATCAGTGTGTTTTCTTATGTGTACTCTCTTTATTGGAGTGTACTTATTTTCAAGTATAGGGCTGAGACAGATCAAGAGCAGACAAGGAGCAAGGATGGGTCAAAGCAATTCATGGGAATAAAGATGAAAAATCGTCTAAGTCAGATTCGATGAGAATCACTAGTGATTCTCGCCGAATCATCGAGAAACACTCGCCGATTCCCGTCGACTGCATTCGGCTGACTCAACGCTTGCAAAGTTAACGCTAAGTCAGAATCGTCGAGAGTCATTAAGTGATTCTCGACGAATCGTCGAGAATGACTCTGCATTCTTGCCGATTCGTCGAGAATGGATTGTGACTCTCGCCGATTCACTCCGGATGGCAAGCTCCTCAGCTAAAATTCTTCTAAGGAGAATTCGACGGGAATCATAAGTGATTCTCGCCGATTCGTCGAGAATCACCAATGATTCCCGCCGAATTTGCCTTAGGCGAATTCCGTTGGCTCGCTGGACCGGACCAAGTGTTCAGGCACTGTTTGAACCGAAATTAGGGTTTCGTCTGGTGTGGCCCACAACGGTCATAAAGGATGATCTACAGTATAAATACTCATTTATTTTGAACATTAAAAACAATCCTAAACACACGAAAAAGATAGAGCTGCCGACTTGACCTAGCAGATCGCGGATTTCCTTCCGCCGCCATCGCAGCTCAAAAGGTTGTCGCCGCCGCTGATCAAATTCTTCTTGATCTCTCGGCGATAGAAACTTAGCCAAGCAACGCGTCTCACGTTTCTTTCTTGAGATCCCTTGTCTCTTGGTTTGTTGAATGGGAATACTTTCCCCTTCCGAATCGATTGAGACGATCGATCCAAGTAAGATCGTTGGTAGACCTTGCTAGCTTTGTTACGAAGTTTTGATCTACAAAGCATCGCCGCCGTAATCCTTTGTCGCCTCCGATCTCAGGAAGATCTTCTCTAAGAGAGTGCTTAGGTCATGGACTCTTCGTCTTCTTCAAGAACACTTCATCGAACGAAGAGGGACACCGAGCGCTCCATACGTAGTTTGTATTTTGTACATTCTATTTTTACTTTTGTTGTAAAGGATCTTTGGTTCCTCATTGTAAGGGTTGGGTGAAACCCGTGGTGGAGGAGTAGTGACTCCTTCGGGTGGAAGGGTTTCTTCCATAGTGAAAGGATTAGATTTCAATCCTGTTGGTGAAGTGACCGAGTCGTCCTTTATTGGGAGATAGGTTTAAGGGGGGGAGTGGACGTACCCAAATCAGGGAACCACTATAACTGCCTGTGTGTTTCTGTGTTGTGCTTGTTTTGTTTTATTATGCAGGTAAATTTTTAATTCCGCAAAACGACTGCAAATACCCTATCCCCCCCATAGGTGAAGGTAGTTGACACTAGAGTGACTTTCACTTTATACAGGAGGTGAGAGAGGTGATGATGTCTTCTCTTTTTTTTATACAACAGAGAAGACTAGTTGATTTCTATTGTAAAGACTCCTTCTGAAATGTAGAGATGGTTCAGAAGCTTCGAGCCTTATTCAGGGTGTAGGTGTTCAGCCTTATCTTGAGAAATCCTGGAACTTTCTGACCGATTCAAAGATGTTGTCCTTGAATGTTCCTGGAGGCGAAGTTGAAGAAGACTCTTGATATTGATGGATGTTCTTCTTCAGTCTTTAGAAAGAATAAGGGAGAAAATAGAATGTTTTCTGTGCACTGGGAGAGAGTTCTGTGTATTCTCTGTATTGCTCTTGTGTTATGACTGCTAGTTTGGTGTCTTGCCGTCAGAAAAGAGGAAATCTCTTTTATATTCTTCTGCTAAAAATTCTCCTTTGAAATTTGAATATCAGGCATTAAATGTTGACTAGTCTAGAGAATGAAACGGCTGGAATATTTGACTTTAATGAGTTTCCCCAACTGTCCCAATAAAATAAGCAAGTAATTACCCTGATGAAGACCACAATTAATGCTGCCAATAACGGCTATATTCAGGAGAATATAGTCGTTAATTACTCAGGAAATTATTGCTAAATAATATAGTAAATAAGGACCGAAATAAGGAAAACTCTAAGTCTGGCTCAGGACAGATTTCGTCGACCTCTGAATAGAATTCGTCGACTGGAGTTCCAAGTTCATCGAGCTGAGAATTCCTGTTCGTCGACCTGAGCTATGTGAACTGCATTCTGGAAATAACTTGCCAATTCTGCACTCTAAGTTTGTCGAGCTGAGAATCTGTCTAAATGAATAGATCGTAGACCTGAGCTCGAATATCGTAGAGCTCAACTCAGAGAAATAATTCTGAGTTCGTCAATCTGCGATCGACGATCGTCAAGCTGAGTTCGAATAATTTCAAATTGATCATTTTGAACTTTGAATCTTCTAAGTCTGAGTCTACTGAAGTCCTCTGCTAGCTGGTCCATGAAGGTTGAACCTAATGACTAGCCTAAACTCTAGGACTCATAGACTTGACCCTAGCTATACAATGTGGGTCAAACTCAACCTAATTAGTGAACCTAGCCCAAATCCAAACTAGGGATCCAATAATCTCCCCCTATTTGGGTAAAGTCACTAATAAAGAAAACAATCCTAAAGCATAAAAACATTTATCTGGCAGAAATAAAAACATCCAGCAGATATTTACACATGGTGCTTCATGATTAAATAAATAGAGTTCAGAAAATAAGAGTTAAACACAACAGTCACTTGTTCTTCTTTGTCTTGTCTTTCTCAGATTTATCAGATCTTTCAGATGGTTGTTTGAAAACAATTTCCCTATTTGGATTTGTAGCTTCTCTCTTTGACATTGTCATGTCTGATGCTCCAATTATATTGCATGGGGTGGCTCTTGGCACTACTGCTTCAGGGTGCAAGCTCATATAATCATCTACTTTGAAAAACTTATTAGCTTTAGCATACCTCTTGAGTTCTTCTTTCCTATATGATGACATTGTGGAATATTGAGATGGATCTTTTCCTTCTGCTTTAGCTTTGTTGATCATAGAAAGTCCAACCATCTCTTAAAACCAGGCCATTTTTGCAGTTGTTTCCTATTCTGGATCTACAAAAGGAATAGGTGGAGATTCTGGCCTTATAGGACTAGAGTCCTTTTGTGAATTATCAGGAGAAGATGAAGTACTTTTCTTATCTGTAGTAGGAGGAGGCTTGCTCGGAGAGGATTTTTGTTATTGACTAGGATTGGAGTGTCTCTGATATGTCTTGGTAACTGGTGCTGATCTGAGAGAAGCACTTCTAAAGGCCCCAACAGAAGGAGGAGGAGGAGGAGGGTCTTTCCTGAAGTGCTTAGGAGGAGACCTATACCTTCTTCTCTTCTTCCTTTATTTTTGCTCATTCTTTGATAACCACATCCATTATGGCATACTCTGATAAGGAGTAATATTGTGCAGTATATAATAGGGAGTGTCAAGTGTAGGATTTAGCTTGGCAGCAACTTTTCTTTTCTTAGTAATCTTCTTTTTGGCCTTTGGATCATCAGATTCATCAGAATCTTCATCATCATTCTCTTCATCAGAGGATTCTGGAGGGTTGTCATATAGAGCATCAAATTCCTTCAAGACTTCCTTTGAGATTTTCTTCTCAGCTTGAGGAAGTACTTGAGGTTCAGTAACTTCTGGTGGAGCGACAATTTCAGAAGCCATCTGATTGTCTTGTTCTTGCTCAGCAAATAAGAGTTCATCCATATCAGGTAATGGAGACTCAGTCCAAGAATAGGTAGGGAAAAAGCTTTTGGCTCTAGAGGAGAACTTGGTTCAGTAACTAGCTCTTCTGAAACCACTGGAGCTGCAAAACTTGCCTTTAGTTGTTGAACAACTTAAAAACTTATAGGGGAAGCATAACACACTATAGCCAAAGATGGCTCTGGGCTAACTACTGGAAGATAATTCAAATAAGCTGTATTAAAAGAATTTAAAAAATTGAATAAATCTACTCTGGGATTGACAGAGCAATCACCAACAGTCAAAACTTTAGAAGAACAACTCGTTCATCTGTACACAACATATCAAAATCAACTGTCTCAATTTTTATAATTATATCTACATCTGCATCTGCATCTGTTAGCTCAACTATCTACAAAATGGTTGTTATTGCTGCATCTGCTGGAGGAGAGGATACTGGAGCTTCTTCACTGGATATCTCCCACTACTTGGTTTCAGAGGCTTTTGAAGTCAGGACCCTAGAAGAAGGGATAGTAGGGGCAGTAGAAAGAAGAGCAGATATGGATAAGATAGATTCAACAAGAGGTTTAATGGCCTCTATTATAAGATTTTTGAGAAGGGGAGTGATGAGATCCAGAAGGGCGGGAATGGAAGGGGAATCCATTTTCATAAACTCAGAGGGTGTTTGAGTTGATACAAAGGGATGGGGGATGGAAGATGAGGGGAAAGGAGTGGTGTCTGTCATGGGCTCATCATGAGGTGTTGGATAATTGATGGGGGATAATGATATAAGTTCAAAAGATGGAAAGGATGAGAGTTGGTGGAGGGGGATGTCATCAAGATATTGGGGAAGTGGGGATTGAGGTGGTGTTGGGTGATGTATTGGAGATTGAAGTTGTGTTGGTTGATGTTCAGGAGATTTAATTAGAGTGGATTGGTGTACTGGAGATATAGGTGGAGTTGGACTATGAATTTGTGATGTGGATGGTTGTTGGAGGGTAGTAGATGAAGAAGTTTGAACTTGAGGAGGTGTAGGTTGTTGAGATGGAGGTGTTGGAATCTAGGTGGATTGAATCCTGATGGAGGGGACATCTTCTAGGGGTGGGGGATTAGCTGTTACACCTCTTGTAACATCAGATTCTCTAGAAGAGGAAGAAGACATTGATGGCTTTGGCATATTCCTCTCCCATCTTCCAAATAAGGCACATGTTAGCCTTTTGGAGGCATTAATGAATATAGTATGTGAGAACAGGGATTTAGTAGCCTTTTCCTATAGGAAGATTCCAAGGATCCTTCCAAAACACACTTCCTTCTTACTGTTCTTCTTCTTTATCAAGTCAAACAGTATCTTAGACGAATTTACTAGCTTATTATTTACCACTGCACACATTACTAGAAACTATTGCCTGGTAATATAATCATGGGCAGTATGCTTGCCCAGCAATACCTTACCCACCACATCAGTTAAAAATTTATATTCAGAAGATAAATTTTTCTTCAACATTTTATTAGGGTTTTCTCTAGTGTGACCCATTTTATTCAACATTTCATCAAATTCAGAACTATCTATCTCTAAATCTTCTTCACCATTCATCAGACCAAAAATTTCAGTCAAAATGACGGGGGTTAAGGAAACTTGATTACCATATATTGTGCCTGTCATCGTGTCAGCGTCTGGAGTGGAGGAGGTGAACACCTATTCTCTTATTACTATAGCAGCAATCTTAATCCCAGTTGTCATGAAGTTCTTTAACTGTTGTTCTTCAAATAATTGCAGTATATCCAAGAAAATTTGATCAGAATACTGGAATGATTCAGAGTCGATGTCGAATCCCATGTTGAATTTCATTGTCGCAAGAGAGCTCATCGGAATCACCATTGATCGCCTGCAAAATAAAACAGAAAGATCAAGTGCAAGGGGAACAGAAAGCGCGGGATGGAGCTCGAAGAAAACCTAGATATAAGGCTTTCAGAATATGAAGCAGCAAACTCCGTCCTGCGAAATAAACAAAATTCTTCGATCTAAGGTCAACGAAATATTTTATTGATAAAAGAGTTTGTCGATCTCAGTCTAAAGAAGTGAAAACTTTTCATCGTGCTCAGGTCGACGAAAATTTTCTGAAGCAATATCGTCGATCTCAGGTCGACGAATAGAACTTCACACACAGAGAGTTCGTTGATCTCAGGTCGACGAATTATCTCAAGAACTTTTCTCAGTTCATCGATCTCTGTTCGACGAACTGTGGAAAACTCTTCTACCACAAAAAGAAAGTTAAATTAATGCATCTCCATTTATCATACCTAGCTGATTCATAAAGAACAGATGTTTCTTCTCATCCAAGGGTTTGGTGAAGATATCTGTCTTTTGCAAATTAGTAGAGACAAAGGTGAGATTAATTTTCTTTTTGTCAACACACTCTCTAATGAAATGATGTCTTACATCTATATGCTTAGTTCTACTATGGTGCACTGAATTCTGTACAATAGAAATTACACAAGTATTATCATAGAGTAGAATTGAATTATTTAAGTTGACACCATAATCTAGGATTTAGTTCTGAATCCACAACATCTGTGAACAACAACTGCCAGCTGCTATATACTCAGCTTCGGCTATTGAGGTAGACACAGATGTTTGCTTCTTGCAAAACTAGGACACTAGCCAATCACCAAGGAACTGACATGTTCCTGATGTGCTCTTCCTATCCACTCTACATCCAGTAAAGTCAGCATCAGAGTATCCAGTTAACTCAAATTCTGACTCAGTTGGATACTAGAGTCCTAAATTAGGGTAACTCTTTATATATCTCAAAATTCTTTTTAAGAAAATAAGATGAGATTCTTTAGGGTTCACCTGGAACCTTGCACAAAGACAAGTAGCAAACATAATATCTGATCTACTTATTGTAAGATATAATAGGGAACCAATAATGGCCCTATATAATTCTGATCTACAGGTTTCCCATGCTCATCAGAATCAATCACAACATTTGTAGCCATAGGTGTCTTCTTAGCTGAAGCATCAGCCATCCCAAACCTTTTTATCAGCTCCTTAGCATACTTAGATTGGGATATGAAGATGTCATCAGGAGACTGCTTCACTTGGATACCAAGAAGTAGAAAAGTTCACCCATGCTACTCATTTCAAACTTGGAATGCATAAGGTTGGAGAACCTCTTGCATAGTTTGGAATCAGTATAACCAAATATAATATCTTCTACATATATTTGTACTAATAAGATTTTTTTCATGATGATGCTTGAAAAATAAAGTCCAATCTACTATGCCTCTAGAAAAGTTATGCTCTAAGAGAAGGCTAGCTAAGGTTTCATACCAAGCTCTTGAAACTTGCTTTAGAATATAGAGAGCCTTATGCAATTTGAAAACATAAGATGGATGAGATGAAGAGATAAAACCTGGTAGTTGTTCTACATAGACCTATTCTTTGAGTTCACTATTTAGAAATGCACTCTTTACATCCATTTTATATACTGTGAACTTCTTGTAGGCTGCATAGGCTAAGAATATCCCGATTGCTTCAATCCTTGCAATAAGGGAAAATGTTTGGTCATAGTCTATGCCTTCCTCTTGTTTGTATCCTTGAGCAACTAATCTTGCTTTGTTCTTGATTATAAGACCTTGAGCATCTAGCTTTTTTCTAAATACCCATTTAGGTCTAATGACTGGGTAGTCTTTTAGTCTTGGAACTAAATCTCAAACTCTACATCTCTCAAATTGGTTGAACTCCTCTTGCATTGCAATGATCCAGTGTGGATCTTGCTCAGCATCTTTAATGGATTGAGGCTCAGTTTAAGATATGAAGTAGGCATGCATCATATCTTGGTGGATTTGATTCCTTGTCTTCATACCCACTGATATGTCTCCAATCACTTGAGATACAGGGTGATCTCTAAGTATGACTAGTTTAGTAGGAGGATTTGGTTGAGCAACAGCTTGGGGAATTAATTCCTATGGTGGAATTATAGCTGTTGTTGGCTCTTCATTGTGTTCAGTGTCATCGTCTTAACTTTCTTCAGTAACTTGTGGAGAAGGATGTTTAACAGCCTCATTGGTGAGGGTCAACTCATCCAATTTCTCACACAGACTTAGTTCCTGCAAGTTTTCACTGGTAGAAGCAATCTTCTCCTTGTAAAACATATTATTCTCATCAAAAGAAATATGAATAGACTTTTCCATTTTCATAGTTGATTTATTATATACCCTATAAGCCTTGCTTACTTGGGAATATCCAAGAAAAATTCCAATTTCAGTCTTGGCTTCAAACTTTATAATGTATTTGTTGTTGTTTTTATGAATGTAACAGACACAACCAAAGATTCTAAAGTAATCTACTTTAGGTTTCTTCCCTTTGAGTAGTTCATAGGGGGTCTTGCCCTTAAGCTTATGAATCAAACTTCTATTCAGGACATAATTTGTTGTGCTCACAGCCTCTGCCCAAAAGGATAGGGGCAACTGAGCATCTTCAATTAATGTGCCTGCAGCTTCAATGAGTGATCTATTTTTTCTTTCAGCTACCCTATTTTGTTGAGAAGTTCTAGGAGCATAGAAGCAATGCTTGATACCTTCCTTCTCACAGAATTCTTACATGGGAAGAGAATCAAACTCAGTACCATGATCACTTATGATCAATGCAACTGGAGTAGAGTATTCAATCCTTATGATCTTAATAAAATCTGTAAGAATCTTGAAGTTATCTAACTTGTTTCTCAAGAAGAACACCCAAGAGAACCTGGAGAAATCATCAACTATCACTAAGGTATAAGACTACCCTCCTAGGCTCTGTACAACAATGGGTCCAAAAAGATCCATATGGAGCAAGTACAATATCCTAGGTGAATCACTCTTATTAAGTGACTTAAAACAATTTAAATTTGCTTGACTAATTGACAAGCCCTGCAAAGGCTTTCCTTCTTGTAGGGGCAAGAAGGCAAACCTCTAACAAGGTTGTCCATATAAAGTTTAGCAATGTTTTTCAGGTTTACATGTCCTAATATCCTATGCCAAAGATCATTATTATTGCTAGTTTGATTAAACGGGCAAATTTCAGTTTTAACTTACTTAAAATTAACTACATAGATATTTCCTACTCTAGTACCAGTTAACACAACTTGGTTATCTGCAAAAGTAATAATACAGGAAGTTTTGTTAAATAATACCTAAAACCTTTCATCACATAACTGACTTATGGATATAAGGTTATGCTTCAGTCCACTTACATAAGCAACCTTCCTGAAGGTGACTGCTCCAATCATGACCTTTCCATATCCTTCAGTCTGGCCATAATTGGAGTCACCAAATATTAC
This sequence comes from Platanthera zijinensis, assembly GCA_039513925.1. Taxonomy (NCBI): domain Eukaryota; kingdom Viridiplantae; phylum Streptophyta; class Magnoliopsida; order Asparagales; family Orchidaceae; genus Platanthera; species Platanthera zijinensis. The sequence continues at coordinate 79,438,271 of CM077081.1, forward strand.
TTTGGGTCCTAGCTTTGACTTATAGTTGATTAAGTTGTCCTTTTTTCCAGTCATATGCTTTGAACAACCACTATCCAGATACCACTATTGCTCTATGGTGGGATAGTATTTCACCTACAATGAAACAGATTAGCTATTCATGACCCAGGTTACCTTGGGTCCTTGTTTATTTACATAATTAAAGCTGGAAATGTATGAGTATTCTGGTTGATTTTTATAACCTAAGGGATGAAATCTTCTAGGTGGAATGATCCATTGGGTGAATGAGTTAACATATTGTCTTCGTTGATTAAATGTTCTGTTAGAATTAAGGTTTCTGTTCTCAAGAATTGGGTTCGATGAATTCTGGTAAGTTTGTCGATCTGAGGTCGACGAATGGGGATGAGTTCGTCGAACTCCACTCAGAGAATGAAATTATTCATTCTCTGGGCCCCAATATCGTCGATCTCGGGTCGACGAACCATACTTGTTTCGTCGATCGCAGTTCAGAGAATAATTATAATAAAAGTTTGCGTTCTCAGTTCGTCGACTTGAGTTTGACGAACTGTACACATTTCGTCGATTTGAGTTCGATGAAATCTGCTAAACATTGTTATGGTTAAGATTTTTCTTATTCTTTCTCCTTTTCTTATTCTTTTATTTTAATTCTGTTTGTTTAACATTATTATCATCTTTTTTTTCTTTACCCTTTTCTGAAACAAATTTTATTGGAGTTGTTAAAATATTCTTTTGAATCAGTGGGGGTTGGCTTGATGAAGCACATAGGCCCAGATTGTCATTCAGCCTGGCATTCAATGTGCTTGTGATGTCCATCAGCTTGATACTTCTCCCATTTAGGGATTCTTCAAGTTGCCTAGCCTCAGCTAATTCAGTTTTTAATGTTATGATCTGTTCATTTGCTAAAGTTAATTCATTTTTTAATTTAATGTTTTCAGAAATGAAATTATCTTGTTCTGATAGTTTTTCTCTAAGTTGTTTAATTTCCTTTTCAGAGTTAATTAAATCAATGCACAAGGATTTAAACTCAGCTCTAAAATTTTATGAATTGAAATCAAAGGAAGATAGTACATGATCCTCTTCAGATAGAGGTTCTTTATTGTCTGATTGCTCAGCTTCAGATAGGTTGCTTGATGCATCAATGGCCATCAAGCAAATCTCCTTGGCCTTAGCTTCTTCTTCATCTTCACTGGAGCTAGAGGATGAAGATTCATCATCAGTTTCACTCCAGGTTTCAGCCGTAAACCCTTTCTCCTTCCTTTTATGCTTGCTGGAGGAGGGCTTGTTGTACTGGTGCTTCCTGGGTTCCTTTTCTTTTCTTCTTTTCTTCTTTTGGTTCTCTAGACACTCTGATATAAAGTTTCTTGGCTTCCTGCAATCAAAGCAAACAACTTCTTTAGTTAGGGCCTTGTCATACCTTGTCTTGTCATCTTGCCTAGATGGCTTCCTTCTGAAATCCCTCTTGCCCATCTTGTAAAATCTCTTTGCTAAGAGACTCAGAAATTCTTCACTGGCTGTTGGAGCTTCTAATTCTTCAGATGCTTTAAATGCAATGCTTTGCTCCTTTCTTGCTGATGAAAGAGTCTTCTGCTCTATAGCTTCTCTAGACTTTATTAACTGCTCATAGGACTTTAGCTTTCCAAGAAGAGATTCAGTTGAAATCTCATTTAGACTTCTGGCTTCCTTGATTGGCCAGATTCTGGAATCCCATGAGCTGGGGAAGCAAATGAGGATTTTGTCATTGACTTCTGTGAGGGTGATGTCTTTGTCCATAGTCTTTAGCTCATTGATGATAGAGCTCAATCTGTTGTACATGTTGAAAGAAAAGGGAGAGTAATCTCTGGTTAACTCTAGAGGGGGGGGGGGGGTGAATAGAGTTATTTAAAATAATCCTTTTCAAATTTTTATAAATATAAAAATAGGTGATAAGTAATAGCTAATAGAAGCAAAGAATAACTATTCTAAGCTACCACAGCACAAGACAAAAGGAAAAGCAGCAAACACACAGACAACACAAGAATTTTATAGTGGTTCCCCAACTGGGTACATCCACTCTTCTACCACCCTGGTAGGAATCAACTACAGGTTTTGATTAGGTGACTGCCACCACAATATCTATTTGCAGGGAGATATTGCAACTCTTTGAGCTTTTGATCAGGTGCCCAAAAACCAAACTCAAGTCTTTTGGAAGGTGACTTGTGAACCAACCTAACTTTTCAAGGGAGTTACAACCCTGTACAATGGAGGTGAAGAAAGATAAAAACTATCTGTTGTCTTCTCTTTTCTCAAAGCAATTGAGAAGACTTGTGGATTCTTGATGGTGTCAAAGCTCCCCCTGAGATGAAGTTTTTGTTCAGGAAGAATGAGAGCTTCGCAGGGTGTGTAGGTCTTCTTGAAAAGATTCTCCAGAAATCTGTAAACAAAATGCAGATGATTGTCTCTGAAAGTTTGCTGGAAGAAGAGCACTGGAAGAATGACAGAGCAGAACTTATTTTCTCTATTTGTTATTTCTCGTCTAACTTGGTGGTTGTTGTCTGGAATTTTTCATAAACTTGATTATATTCTCTGCAGTAAAATTGGTCTTGAATTTGAATTCAATTGCCTTGAATTACTGCTTAAATCTTGGAACTTGAATAATGGCTAATAGAGCAATAAAAGAATTCCTTAACTGTCCCAAGAATTAGCTGTATAATAATTCTGTGAAAACCAGTAATTAATGCTGTCATAAGAATGATTATATTCTGAGAATATAAGCATTAATTACTTAGAGCAATATAAGCTATAAAATAAGTCAAATCAAATCTGAAAAACTGCAAAGAAGGAAATGTTGAACTGGCAATATTCGTCGATCTGAGATCCTGGATCGTCGAACTCAACCTCTCTTTCATCGAGCTGAGCCCTGAGAACTTTGAATTGAAATACAGCTTTCGATACTAGGCTCCAAGATCGTCGATCAGAGATAGTAGATCGTCGAACTCAAGGTCTGATAGAAGATAAGAGTTCATCGAACTCAGTTCAACTTTCGTCGATCTTATTTCAGAGATGTGGCTCTGAGATCGTCAAACTAAGAACGAAGATCGTCGATCTCTCTTCAGAGTTCGTCGAACGACTTCTTCAATAAGAAATTTCTGCCTGTTCTGATTTCTGCAGTCTTCTAATTGTTTTGAGGTCTTGGTCTGATCAATATGACTAGTTGACTTACCCTAAAAACTAATAAAGACATATGACCCTAGAATATACAAGGAGGGTCATACTTAACCTAATTTAGTGAACCTAGCCAAAATCTAACTCGGGATCAAACAATCTCACCTTATTTGGGTGAGGTCACTAAGTACAATGCAAAATAAGAGAAAATACAGACATACAACATGAAAATACGTAACTGACAATCACAATATAGCAGATAGAAAGAATATTCACAAAGAATAAAATTGTTTGGAGTCTATCTGAAGGAGGAGGAGAAGAGGATTTAGTGAACACAATAATTCTGAGAGGATCTTCTGCTTCTTGTTTTGACATCTTCAAGTCTTGGGCTCCCAGAAGAGTTATAGTAGAAGCTTTAGGCACAGCAGCTTCTGGGTGGACCTGCATATAAGCATTTGGATCAAATAATTCTTTGTCAATTTCAAACTTATCAAGTTATTTATGTCTGAAGGAAGACATAGTTGTAAATTTTGATGGATCTGTTCCTTCTGTCTTTGCCTTGTTATCTGAGATAAACCAATCGACTCATGAAATCTAGCCATCCTAAAGTTAGGATCAAGCTCTGGTTCATATCCTGTATCAGTTGAATCATCCTGAACTGTCCTTTAGGCCTTTCTGAAAATGACAACTATTGCTGATAGTTTGTAGAAGGGTAATCCTTTATAGACTGTTCAACATAATAAAAATTTGGTGGTCTGCATTCACTATATTTACCAACAGGGATGGAAGATTGCCTTTAAGCTGGTCTTGAAGATTGTTTTGAGAGTGAAGGAGCGGGCATAGAAGATCGTCTTAAATATTGATAAGGAGCTTGCTTTGGAGTTTGAGGAGCACTGGAAGAAGATCTTGCCAAATTACCTGAAGCACCTGCAGTAGGAGGAGGAGGAGGAGGTGGATATTTTCTAAACTTCTTCACTAGAGAGGATCAAGACTTCTTCTTCTTCTTTTGTGCTTTAGCATGGTTTCTAGACAGTCTCATCCAATAAGTAGTCGTTGGAGTGAGCGGAATGTTGTGCAAAATGCAATATGGAACATCATTATCAGGATTGTCCTTGGGAACCTCCTTTCCTAGAGCTGTCCTTTTCTTTGATTTTGATCTCTTAGAAGTATCAGAATCATCTTTTGATTCCTCATCATCATCAGATGATCTAGGAGGATTATCATATAAATTATCTATTTATTTTAATTTCTGCTTTGACATCTGTTTGTCTGCTTGAGGAGGAGCTGGAGGTAGAACACCAGGAGGAGGAACCACTATAGCTTGAGCTACTTTAGCTTCCTGAGCCATTTCTTCAGCAAAAATCTTATCCATATCTGGTAATGGAGAGGTAGAGATGACAAAGGTGGGAGGGGAAAGAGCCTTGGGCTCAGATAACTCATCCTCAACAGCTTTAACAGGCTCAGCCTCTGAAACTAGAACAAGCTCAGGCTCTAGAGCTAAAAAACTATTATGAATAAGTTATAAGATTTCTGAGCTGACTGGAGCAATATAGCAAATAATATCTATACAGAACTGAGGAGAGACAAATGAAAGAATGTTTTTGTAGAAGGTGTCAAAAGAATCTAGAACTGACCTTAGTTAAACTGCTGGAGAGATAGAGCAATCTCCAGAAAGAATAACCAAAGAATCTACTGCATTGGCAGTCTCTACATCTAGTATTATAGTAATGTCTGATGCTAGGCCCCTAGATGAAGAAGGGCCAGAATTAGAAGCAACTTGATTGGTAAGAGACTGGATGGAAAGAATAAGAGGTGCAATGGCATCCTCTATGAGAGATTTTTGGGTTAGGGTTATAAGAGAGATAATAGAAGATGGATAAGATGTTGATGATGGGAGAGAGGTTGTGGTGATACCACAAGAAGTAAAGATATTTAATGAGGTTGATGGAGATGAAGGTTGATTTGGAGGGATGATGGTAGTTGTGGATGGGATGACTGTAGGAGTGAGAGGAGGGATGTTAGATATGATATCCATAGGAATATTATCAGCAAATGGAGATTGTGGAGGTGTAGGGATTGGTGATTGTACAAGTGATGGGGATGGTGTGGGAGATGTGAGGAGATTGAATGTGGGTGATATCTGAGTAGATATAGAAGCATTAGATGGAATGTCTTGAAGGTAGTTTGGTAGGGGGGATTGAGGTAGTGATGTATGAGGTGAAGATGGAGTGGAAATGATAGTGTTGGAAGGTTATTGTTGGTTTGGAGATGGAGGTAGTCTGGGAGAAGGTGGAGGAGGAGGAATTTCTGGAACCTCTTCAATAGGGTGAGGAGTGACTCTTGGAGTCTTGGTGTCCTCAGAAGTCCTAGAGGAAGAGGAGGCTCTAGAGGGCTTGTTGATAGTCCTCTCCAACTTCTCAAAGAGAATTGGGATGAGTCTCTTGGAAGCATTGATAAAGACTGTTGGAGAGACCAACAGTTGGGGACATTTTTCATGGAGGAAAATGCCCAGAGTACTCCCAAAACATACTTCTCTTTTATTTTTTTTATTCCTAATTAAATCAAACAAAATAATACTCCAATTTAATGATTTCTTATTTACTAGGGCACTCAATAGCAAGAACTGGTTCCTGGTTATGTGTTCATGAGTGGTGTGCTTCCCAAGCAGCACCTTGCCCACCACATAAGCAAGGAACATGTATTGAACTGACAAGTTCTTTTTCAACAGCTTACTAGGGTGTCCCTCGGAGTGACCCATCCTTGTAAGCATCTCAAAATATTCTATGGAGTTCATCTCAAAATCATCGTTTCTATTAACAAATCCAAAAATTTCAGATAAAATATTAGGAGTCAAAATAACCTCCTATCCAGATATAGTGCCTACTAGGGTTTGAGAGTCTGGCGAAGACGAAGTAAAAACCCATTCTTTTATTTCTGCTATAGGAAGCTTTATCCTAGTAGTCATGAATTTCTTGAGTTGCGGATCAGAGAATAATGACAGTATATCTTGAAAATTTTGATCACTATGTCTGAAAGAGTCCATGTCAATATCGAAACCTGCACAAACTTCATTCTGGAAAGAGTTCCCGCTGAAATTGCCATGAAAATCGCCTGCACAGAGAAACAAAGATCAAGTGCAAAAGGAAATATAAAACGCGGGATGGATTTCGTCTAAGACTTAGATTATAAGGTCTTTAGAAGATGAAAAGACGATCTTCGTCCAACAAAAAAGGAAAGATCTTCGATCTGAGTTCGACAAAATATTTTAATAGAAAATGAGTTTGTCGATCTAAGTCTAAAGATGACGAATAAATCGTCGATCTCCGATCGACGATCGATTCTCTGAATCAGGGATCATCGATCTTCCTATGACGAAAACTGTTTCACTAAGAAGTGATAGTCGAACTCTGTTCGATGCACTCTTCACGAGAAGCTCATAGATCGTCGATCTCCGTTCGACGATCTGTCAACAAATCGTCGACCGCAGACAAAATTTAAATTTTCTCATCTCCATTAATCATTCCTAATTGATTTAAGAAAAACAGATGTTTTGTCTCATCCAATGACTTGGTCAAGATGTCTGCTCTCTGTAAATCAGTGGAAATGAAGACAAGATTAATTTTTTTTTTCGTCTACACAATCTCTAATGAAATGATGTCTTAAATCTATATGCTTTGTCCTACTATGATGCACTGGATTATGTGTTATGGATATAGCACTTGTACTATCACAAAATATTGTTGAATTATTTAGATTGAAACCATAATCCAGGAGTTGGTTTTATATCCACAAGATTTGTGAGCAGCACCTGCCAGCTGCCATGTATTCAGCCTCAGCAGTTGATGTGGACACAGATGTTTGCTTCTTGCAAAATCAGGACACAAGCCTATCACCAAGGAACTGACATGTTCTTGATGTACTTTTCCTGTTCACTCTACATCCAGAATTATCAGCATCAGAAAATCCAGTAAGCTCAAATGCTGACTCTGTTGGATACAAGAGTCCTAGGTTTGGACAACCCTTTATATATCTTAAAATTCTTTTTAGCAAAATAAGATGAGATTTTTAGGGCTCACTTGGAACCTAGCACAAAGACATGTAGAAAATATGATGTCTGGTCTACTTGATGTAAGATAAAGTAGGGATCCAACAATAGCCCTATACTTGGTCTGATAAACTAGTTTTCCATGTTCATCAGAGTCAATCACAGCATTGGCATCCATGGGAGTTTTCATTGAGGAGGCATCAGCAATCCCAAATTTCTTAATAAGCTCATTTGCATATTTAGATTGGGATATGAATATGCCATCAAGGGTTTGCTTCACTTGTAGACCAAAGAAGTATGATAGCTCTCCCATACTACTCATCTCAAACTTTGAATGCATTAGATCAGAAAATCTCTTGCATAGTTTGGGATTAGTAGAGCCAAAAATGATGTTATTTACATATATTTGTACTACCAAAATTTTATCATGATGCATCTTTGTAAAAAGGGTCCTATCTACCATGCCTCTATAGATTTTGTGTTCTAAAAGAAAGCTGGCTAAGGTTTCATACCAAGCTCTTGGAGCTTGCTTTAGATCATAGAGAGCTTTATGAAATTTAAAAACATATGAGGGATGAGTTAAAGAGATAAAACCTGGGGGTTGTTCAACATAAACCTCTTCCTTTAGCTCTCCATTCAAGAAAGCACTCTTGACATCCATCTGGTAGACTTTAAACTTCTTAAAAGCAGCATAAGCAAGAAAAATCCTGATTGCTTCTAGCCTTGCAACATGAGCAAAGGTTTGATCATAGTCAATGTCTTCCTCTTGCCTATAGCCTTGAGCAACAAGCCAAGTCTTATTTCTCATAATTACACCTTGGGTATCAAGTTTGTTTCTGAATACCCACTTGGTTCTAATTACTGGATAGCCTTTGGGCCTTGGAACAAAGTCCCAAACTCTTCATCTCTCAAATTGATTGAGCTCCTCTTGCATTATAATAATCCAGTGGGGATCTTATTCTGCATCATTTATGGATTGAGGCTCAACTTGAGAGAGTAAACAGGCATGCATCACATATTGGTTGAGTTGATGCCTTGTCTGTACACCTGTTGACATTCCCCCAAACACTTGAGATCTAGGGTGATTCCTTATTGTGATAAGTCAGTGGGTGGAGTTGGTTCAGCAACAATATTTGGAATTAATTCCTCCTGTGGAATAATGTCTGCTGTTGGTGGAAGTTCAACCACTTCCAAAATTTCTTTTTCACTATCTTCATCAGCTTATAGAGAATGTGATATGACCTTTTATGTAAGGTTTAACTCACCCAATTTCTCACACGGGTGAGGTACCTGTAATAAATCTGAGGTAGACGAATCCTTCTCCTTATAATACATGTTAGCTTCATCAAAAGAAATATGTATAGATTCTTCCATTTTTAAAGATGATTTATTGAATACCCTATAAGCCTTGCTATTTTGAGAATATCCAAGAAAAATTCCCTCTGTAGCTTTAGCTTCAAATTTTTTAATGTGTTTCTTATTATTGTTTTGAATGAAACATCTACACCCAAAGATTCTAAAGTAATCAATTTTAGGTTTCTTCCCTTTGAGTAATTCATAGAGGGTATTACCCTTAAGTTTGTGTATCAAACTCCTATTCAGCACATAGTTTGCTATGCTCATAGACTCTGCCCAAAAGGATAGTGGCATGTGTGCATCTGCAAGCAATGTTCCTGTAGATTCAATGAGGGTTCTGTTTTTCCTTTCTGCTAACCCATTTTGTTGAGGAGTTCTAGGAGAAGAAAAACAATGCCTGATACCTTCCTCCTCACAGAATCTTTGCATGGGAAAAGATTCAAACTCAGTACCATGATCACTTCTGATCAATGTAACTGGAGTAGAATACTCAATCCTTATGCTCTTAAGAAAGTATGTAAGGACTTTAAAGTTATCTGACTTGTTTTTCAAGAAGAACACCCAATGGAATCTAGAGAAGTCATCTACAATAACTAGAGTACAAGACTTCCCTCCTAAGCTTTGTATAGTAATGGGTCCAAAGAGATCCATATGCAGTAAGTACAAAATCTTAGGTGAGTCACTCTTATTAATTGATTTAAAGCTATTTTTAGTTTGCTTGCCTTCTTGGTAGGCTTTGCATAGGCTTTCCTTCTTGTAGGGGCCAGAAGGCAATCCTCTGAAAAGGTTGTCCCTAGATAGCTTAGAGATATTCTTAAGGTTAACATGACCTAGTCTCTTATGCCATAGAATATTGTTATTACTAACTTGATTGAATAAGTATAGTTCTGAACTAGCAGAGTTAAAATTTACTAGGTATATATTCCCTTGTCTACACCCTATTAAAAAAGTTTGGTTATCTAAAGAAATAATACATTTGGAATTAGTTAAGCAAACCTGATAACCTGCATCACATAACTAACTTATGGATATTTAGGTTATGTTTGATACCATTTACATATGTCATTTAAAGTGACAGCTCCACTGTTGAGGTCTCAAAAGCCTTCAGTTTGTCTAAAACTGGAATCTCCAAAGATCACTCTTGGTACCAGCTTTGCCTTGAAATTGATTAGGCTATCCTTGCATCCAGTCATGTGTTTTAAGCACCCACTATCCAGATACCACTTATTCTGAATGATAGGATAGTTTTTCACCTGCAGGGAAACAGATTAGATGTTCCTGACCCAGGTCACCTTGGGTCCTTGTTTCTTTTCATAAGAAAAACTTGAAATGTATGAACATTCAGGTTGACTTTTATAACCTAAGGGATGAAATCTTCTGGGAGGAATTACCCATTGGGTGAATGGATTGAATGGGTTGGTATTCTCTCTAGGTTGGTTAAGGTTATTATTAGATTTTCTGTTAGAATTAAAGTTTCTGTAAAATTGATCTGGGATCGACAAACTCTGGTAAGTTCGTCGAACTGAGTTCGACGAATTGGGATAAGATCTTCGATCTCTGCTAGAAGAATGAAAGTATTCATTCTCAGGGCACCAATGTCATCAATCTATGTTCGACGAACTAGACTGGTTTCGTCGATCGCGGATTGAAGAATAACTATTATTATAGTTGGCGTTCAGAGTTCGTCGTTCTAAGATCGACGAACTATACACATTTCGTCGATCTGAGTTCGACAAAATTTGTTGAACATTGCTGTAGTTATTTTTATTTTTGTTCTTAGATTTTTGTTTAAGTTCCATTTGTTCTAAAACTTTATTTACTTTGTCTACTTATTCAGTATTCTTCTTACCCTTATCTAAAATGAAATTTATAGGTTTAGATAACTGATTTTTCTGGATTATAGGTGGTTCACTAGATGATGCACCTAGTCCTAGTCTACTGTTATTTTCCCTAGCATTTAGAGTACTGGTTATGTCTAATAGTTTAAAGCTTCTATTATTAAGAGATTCTTCTAATTTCTAGGCTTTGCTTAATTCAGTTTTTAAGAAAACAATTTGTTCATTAGCTGAGTTAAGTTCATTTGTTAGTTTAGTATTTTCAGCAATATACTTATCTTGTTCAGTTAATTTTTCTCTTAGAAGTTTGATTTCCTTCTCAGAGCCTATTAGATCTAAACACAGATTTTTAAATTTAGTTTTAAATTCTTCTGAATTAAAGTCATAGGATGCTATCACCTGGTCCTCTACAGATAGAGCTTCTTCATCTTTTGAAGCTTCAGCCTCTGACTGACTGCTGCAATCATATATTGTCATTAGGCAAACTTCCTTTGCCTTCTCTTCTTCTCCATCATCACTAGAGCTGGAGGATGATGACTCTTCCTCAGTATCACTTCAGGTTTCTACAACAAACCCTTTCTCCTTCCTTTTATGTTTGTTGGAAGAGGTCTTGCTATGATGTGTTCTTTTGGAATCCTTTTCTCTTCTTCTATCCTTCTTCTTAGTTTCTATACATTCTGAGATGAAGTGTCCAGGCTTCCTGCATCCAAAACAAACAATTTCCTTAGATGGAGTCTTGTCATACCTTGGCTTATCATCTTGCCTTGATGATTTTCTTCTGAATTTCTTCTTTACCATCTTGAAGAATCTTTTGGCAAAAGAGACTCACCAGTTCTTCATTAACTGGAGTCCCTTCAATCTCTTCAATAGCCTTGAATGCAATGTTGTGCTCCTTCCTGACAGGTGTTGGAGTATTTTATTCAGTTACTGCTTCTCTGGTCTTCATTAATTACTCATATGATTTGAGCTTTCCAAGAAGTGATTCAGTAGAGATTTCAGTCATGCTTCTGGCTTCTTTGATAGGCCAGATCCTTGAATCCCATAAGCTAGGAAAGCACATGAGGATTTTATCATTGACTTCTGTCAAAGTGATGTCCTTGTCCAAGGTTTTTAGCTTATTAATGATTGAGCTAAGCCTGTTGTACATATCACTTACTAACTCAGCTTCATCCTTCTTGAAGTTTTCATATTGTGAGATGATATTGGATCTCCTATCCTTTCTCTCATCAGCAGATCCAGCCACCATATGATTTAGAGAATCCCATATAGCTTTGGCTGAAGTGAACTTAGCCATCTTTTGAAATATATCATCAGACATAGTCTGAGCTAGGATGTTCATGGCTTTGGCATCTTCAATCTTAGATTTCTTCTATACATCTGTCCAATCTGGAGGTGGAACAACACTCAAATTTGTTGAAGTAGATGGAGTGGAGACCATTGGAGCTGGTGGACCTATCAAAATAGAGTTGAAAATATCCTCATCAATAGAATTCATATACAATTTTATTCTTGTCTTCCATATAGATAACTTATTCAGGTAGCAGACTGGAGGTCTGGTGCTAGCATAATACTTATTTTGTGCCATGATATAAAATATGAAAGGAACAAGATTTAATCAGAGATTATCTTAGGATCTTGGTTAGTGCAGGTGTTAGCCTGTATAAAAATGACCAACCTCCCTCTGATACCAATTGAAAGAAAAGGGAGAGTAATCTCTAGTTAACTCTAGAGGGGGGTGAATAGAGTTATTTAAAAGAATCCTTTAAGACTTTTTATAAATATAAAAATAGGGGATAAGTAATAGCTAACAGAAGCAAAGAAAAGCTATTCTAAACTACCACAACACAAGACAAAAGGGAAAGCAGCAAACACATAGACAACACAAGAATTTTATAGTGGTTCCCCAACTGGGTACATACACTCTTCTACCACGCTGGTAGGAATCCATACAGGTTTTGAGCAGGTGACTGTCACCACAATATCTATTTGCAAGGAGATATTACAACCCTTTGAGCTTTTGATCAGGTGCCCAAAAACCAAACTCAAGTCTTTTGGAAGGTGACTTATGAACCAGCCTAACTTTTGAAGGGAGTTAAAACCCTGTACAGTGGGGGTGAAGAAAGATAAAAAACTATCTGTTGTCTTCTTTTTCTCAAAGCAATTGAGAAGACTTGTGGATTCTTGACGGTGTCAAATCTCCCCCTGAGATGAAGTTTTTGTTCAGAAAGAATGAGAGCTTTGCAGGGTGTGTAGGTCTTCTTGAAAATATTCTCCAGAAAGTTGTAGACAAAATGCAATTGATTATCTCTGAAAGCTTGCTGGAAGAAGAGCACTGGAAGAATGACAGAGCAGAACTTATTTTTCTCTTTTTGTTATTTCTCGTCTGTCTTGGTGGTTGTTGTCTGGAATTTTTCATAAACTTGATTATATTCTCTGTAGCAAAATTGGTCTTGAATTTGAATTCAATTGTCTTGAATTACTGCTAAAATCTTGGAACTTGGACAACAGCTAAAAGAGTAATAAAAGAATTCCTTAACTGTCCCAAGAATTAGCTGTATAAGAACACTGTGAAAACCAGTAATTAAAGCTGCCATAAGAATGGCTATATTCTGAGAATATAAGCATTAATTACTCTGTGCAATATAAGCTATAAAATAAGTCAAATCAAATCTGAAAAACTTCAAAGAAGGAAATGTTGAACTGGCAATATTCCTCGATCTGAGATCCTGGATCGCCAAACTCAACCTCTCTTTTGTCGAGCTGAGCCCTGAGAACTTTAAACTGAAATACAGCTTTCCATACTGGGCTCCAAGATCATCGATCAGAGATAGTAGATCGTCGAACTCAAGGTCTGATAGAAGATAAGAGTTCATCGAACTCAGTTCAACTTTCATCGATCTTATTTCAGAGATGTGGCTCTGAGATCGTCAAACTGAGAACGAAGATCATCGATCTCTCTTCAGAGTTCGTCGAATGACTTCTTCAACAAGAAATTTCCGCCTGTTCTGATTTCTTTAGTCTTCTAAGTCTTCTGAGGGCTTGGTCTGATCAATATGACTAGTTGACTTACCCTAAAAACTAATAAAGGCCTATGACCCTAAACTATACAAGGAGGGTCATACTTAACCTAATTTAGTGAACCTAGCCCAAATCCAACTATGGATCCAACACATATCACTTACAGACTCTGATTCATCTTTCTTGAAGTTTTCATACTAAGAGATGAGATTGGATCTCCTATCCTTTCTCTCATTTACAGAACCAGCAACCATTTGATTAAGAGAATCCCAGATAGCCTTGGCTGAGGTGTACTCTTCCACCTTCTGGAAAATATCATATGACATTGTCTAAGCCAGAATGTTAATGGCCTTTGCATTAGCTATTTTGGCCTTTACTGAGCATCTGTCCACTCAGGTGGTGGAATAGCATAAGTGCTAGAGGTTGAAGTAGATGCAGCTTCTTGAGTTGGTGGTCCTGTCAAAATAGAGTTAAATATATCCTCATCAATAGAATTCATATACAACTTTATTCTTTCCTTCCAGATAGTAAACTTATTCAAGTTGCAGACTGGAGGTCTGGTGCTTGCATAATCTTTGTTCTGTACCATGATATGAAATAGACAGAAAACTAAGGAAAGGAAAATCTGATCTATCAAGGATCTTTTGAATAGACTAATTAAAATTTTGGCTATTTTTAAATTTATCATAGTAAAATAGGTGATACCAATAGTAATAGAGAAAGGAAATGAAAACAGGCTAAGCTAATCTATCACAGCACAGCAAAAGCAAGAAAGAAAATGATCACACATAGACAACACCAGAATTTTATAGTGGATCCCCAAACTGGGTACATCCACTCTTCTACCACCATGGTAGGAATCTACTATTAGGTTTTTGATCAAGTGACTGCCACCACAAGATCTATTTCTAGGGAGATCTCACAACCCTTTAGGCTTTTGATAAGTGCCCAAAAACCAAGAATAAACTTTTGAAGGGAGTTAATAAACCCTTTATACAGGAGGTGAGAGAGGTGATGATGTCTTCTCTTTTCTATATACAACAGAGAAGACTTGTGTGTTTCTGTGGTCAAGACTCCTAAAATTTAGTGATGGTTCAGAAGCTTGGAGCCTTGTTCAGGGTATAGGTCTTCAGCCTTGTCTTGAGAAATCCTGGAACTTTCTGACTGATTCAAAGATGTCCTTGAATGTTCCTGGAGGAGAAGTTGAAGAAGACTCTTGATATTGATGGATGTTCTTCTTCAGTCTTCAGAAAGAATAAGGTAGAAAACAGAATTTTTTCTATGCACTGGGAGAGAATTATGTGTATTCTCTGTATTTCTCTTCTGTTATGACTGCTAGTCTGGTGTCTTGCCGTCAGAAAAGAGGAAATCTCTTTTATATTCTTCTGCTAAAAATTCTCCTTTGAAATTTAAATATCAGGCATTAAATGCTGACTGGACTGGAGAATGAACGGCTAGAATATTTGACTTTAATGAGTTTCCCCAACTGTCCCAATAAAATAAGTAAGTAATTATCCTGATGAAGACCATAATTAATGCTGCCAATAACGGCTATATTCAGTAGAATATAAGCATTAATTACTCAGGAAATTACTGCCAAATAATATAGTAAATAAGGACAGAAATAAGGAAAACCGTAAGTCTGGCTCTGGAAAGATTTCGTCAACCTCTGAACAGAATTTGTCAACTGGAGTTCCAAGTTCGTCGAGCTGAGAATTCATGTTCGTCGACCCAAGCTCAGTGAACTGCATTCTGGAAATAACTTGCCAATTCTGGGCTCAAAGTTCGTCGAGCTGAGAATCTGTCTAAATGAATAGATCGTCGACCTGAGCTCGAATATCGTTGAGCTCAACTTAGAGAAATAATTTTGAGTTCATTTATCTGCGATCGATGATCATCGAGCTGAGTTCGAAGAATTTCGAACTGATCATTTTGAACTTTTAATCTTCTAAGTTTAAGTCTACTGAAGTCCTCTGCTGGCTGGTCCTTGAAGTTTGAACCTAATGACTAGCCTAAACTCTATGACTCATAGACTTGACCCTAGCTATTCAATGTCGGTCAAACTCAACCTAATTAGTAAACCTAGCCAAAATCCAAACTAGGGATCCAACATATGGTTCTACAATTTAGATGGTCTAGCCTCTTGTGCCACTGACATAGAAAGAGGCTTTATCATCTACAGCTAGGCATACAGAGGAGTCCTTATTTAGATATAAAAAATCTAAACAATACACATGTCCACTCCTTGTGTCTGTTAAGATGACCTCTAGGTAACTTAACCTCCTAATCTGGCACTTATAATTGTGGAAAACTATGTTATAGCCAAGATCACAAAGTCTACTATTGTTTATCAGGTTGTGTTATAACCCTTCCACATAGTCTACTTTTTTGATGGTGACTATGTCATTAGAAATCTTACCATAACCTCTAGTCACACCTTTTTCTGAGCCACCAAAGATAACCTTTGACCCATTTTTACTGGAGTATATTACTTCAGCATGCTCCTTGTTCCAGTCATGTGCCTGGAACACCCACTGTCCAAGTACCATATAAGAGTATGAGCACTTGGACTAACCTGTAAGACATAATTCAGTTAACCTTAGGACCCCAATACTTATTGGGCCCTAGGTGAATGTTAGTCTGATAATGCCTACTTGTAGCTCTTCTGTCAGGAATGCTAACATGTATTCTCTGCACATTCTGATTGTGCCAGCAATCAGTAGCAAAATTACCTACCTTACCACAGCACCATCACTCATGGATGTTGTACCTTCTTTTAAGAGCCAGTCTAGTGGTTGTGTTGACAACAGCTCTTGGTCTAGAAGGTGCAGCAATAGTCATGTTCATTTATTTCCCAGCCCCAGTATAACTAGTTGTGGGTCTGGCAGTAGAGGTACTTGGGATATCCTGATCCCTTCCAGCAGCTGTCTTCTTTTTAGAGAACACACAATTGATGGCCTCATAGATGCCCAAGTCAGGTCCACTGACAAACTTGACCTTAGTCTTAGAGTGGGTTGGAATAGTCTGGGAATAGTCTATAGTTTTACCCTTGAGTGAAGGGGCTCGTGCACCAAACATAAATGGTCCATGATGGGTCATTTGAATTTATTCATGGGCTGCCTTAAAGGCACTTGCACCCTTGCTATATCTTCTACCATTGTGGTGAACATCTTTGTTCCATTTGGTGGATCTACCATTCACCCAGTGACCAAAGATACTTCTTGGTCATACCTGTTTGAAGGTAGTAGTACTCTCTCAGAGAGAACAGGAGGTTTGGAGGCCAGGGGATGTGCTGGAGCTTTGCCCTTTCCTTTGGGATTGGAAATGCTTGTTGACCCTTGAAGCCCAACCCCTTCTTACCCTTTTCGGAGGTGAAGGAGTCTATCAAGGGTAGCACTAAGCTTGGCTTAGAATAGATAGCCATTATTCTCTTCTCCCTCTCCAGCAGAACTTCCAAGTCCCTTATTCTATTTTCCTGGTACTCTATGGTGCCTAACTTGATGAATGAGAACTTTTCTAGCTCACTAATTTACTTCATTTTCTAATTAAGTAGTATAGCTGAATCAGCATGCTGGGAAGCAGCAAGATGAAGGGAAGAGATCTCCTTTGCCTGCTTCTTAGACAGCAACTTGCTCTTCTTGAAGGCATTCAGTAAGAAACCATACTTGTCGATCATAGAATTGACATCTTCCTCAGACTCAGACTCTCCTTCATCTCTTGATGAATGTGCTTCAGAATCTGGGTTGGTCTCATAGACTGACTTAGAAGAAGATTAAGACAGAGAGTGTACCTCTTGCTGACCAGGCAGATCCTAACAGGATTCTTCATCAATCCTAGCCATCAGCCCATAGCAACATCTATCTTCATCTGCATCTTCATCCACCTATAACTCACAATCAGATTGTGATAGAGGGGCCTTGACTTCAATCCTGGAAGCAGGATGATCTTCATCGGCTTCTTCAGTAATATCAGCCATCATCTTAATGAAGTCAGCTTCTTCTGCTTCATCTTAATTCAGCAGAGTACAGCCCTGTGTAGGCTTCATCTTCATCTTCCTCTTTTGACTTTGAAGAGAAGGAGTCAGTCCAGTTGTTCTTCTTCTTATAGATAAATGATTTCTCCTTCTTGCCTTTTTGTTGGTGGTCCTTCTCACTAGATTCCTTTCTTTTGACAGGGCAGTCAACAATTACATGTCCTGGCTTGCTACAACAATAACAAACCACTTTAGATGAAACATGGTTGCTGGGTTTAGAACCATACATGTCCTCCTTAGAGGATTTCTTCCTGACCTTATAATAGTCTTCCTTAGGATAAGAGGAGGAGGAGGGCCTGCTTTTCCAGTGTTTCTTCTTCATAAACTTCTGGAACTGCCTAGAGAAGGCAGCAAAGTCTTCAACAGATATATGGCAATCTGATGTGCTTGACTCTGAGTCATCATATTCTAATTCAGCATCCCTCCTTGGTGGAGTGGAAGTCTTCCTTCTGCTCCTCCTTAAGTTATCAGCCTTGAAAGCCACGGAATTTTCTTCTGTCTGAGACTTGCTAGTTTTCTCCTCCTCCTTCCTGGTAGTCAGCTGCATTTCATAGGAAAGCAGTTTTCCAAATACTGTTGTCGGTGGAGTGTCAGCAAGCCTTGCCACTTCTCTGATGGCACAGATTTTAGTATCACAATCTCTGGTTAGAGATCTGAGAAACTTGTCATTCAGTTCATAGGTGTTGAAGACTCTGTCATATGTCCTCAGCTCATTGACAATCCTGAAGAATCTTTCATAGCTCTCAGATATGCTATCAGTCTTGCTTTATCTGAAGGCCTCATACTCTAGGTTGAGCATGGAATTCCTATCGTCTCTTACTTCCTCTATTCCCTCCATATTGATACAAAGTGTGTCCCATATTTCCTTAGCAGCGGTGTAGTGGATCAGATTCTGAAGGGTAGAATCATAAATGGCACTCACAATAATATTCTGAGCTCTTTTGTCCATGGTGGCAAGGATGACTTCATCCTTTGTCATCTCAGCATAGGTCTTGGGTGTTTGGACATTTACATCTAGGGCAGACACTTTCATGGGAATGAAAGGTCCCTCCTTGATAGTGATAAATACCCTAGGGTCAGCTGCCTCCATGAATAGTCTAACCCTCACCTTCCAGATGGCAAATCCATCCTTCCTACAGATTGGAAGTTTCATGGCACCCAGTTCCTTATAGTTCACTCCTAAACACATAAGGATAGATTTTCTTGCTAACCTTGGAGATCTACTCAGACTGTTGAGTCTTTAATGAGTAACCTCCATCTGATACCACTTGAAAGTCTTGTTTTCAAGGTCAACTTAACACCTAGAGGGGGTGAATAGGTTTTTGGTCTCCTTTTGATTTATTTAAACCTTAGATTCTTTTACTATGCTTAGTGATTAGGTTAGTTAAGCTTTCAAGATCAATCGCAGATGACAAATATGGTTTATAGTGGTTCCCCAATATTGGGTACATCCACTGTCACTCCCACCTCTCTAATAATGTGTTAGATTAGACACAACACCAACACTCAGCTCCTAAGAGCTTACAACACAGATCTCGCAGGACCTCTACGTCTTTTTCAAGACCTACCACTCGGGAACTATGCCCTACCTCAAATCCAAAGGATCCTAAAACTCAAGCCTAAGCCCTACCCTCAGATCCAAAATGCATCCTACCTCAGCCTTTATAACACAGGCTTACAACTCAGATTCACACAAGAATCTTACCTCTCAGCCTTTATAGATCAGGCCTACACTCAGATCCAAATGGATCCTACAACATAAATAATGGAAGTGTTGATTTTGAATCCATAGGATATCTCTGAGTCTTTCTTTCCTGGGCAAAAAAATATCTCAGCCATAGCTTCTCCTCAGCAACAAGAAAAAAAACTGATATTCAGGACTAGAATGGCTTGTGTAGGAAGTTGCTCAGAATCTCTATTCTGAACTTGCTGTCGCAGAAGAAAATCGCTTCAACTATCTTGATTCACTTTTAGGTTCACTGATCTGAACTTCTTCTTCAGGCTCGACAACAAGGCGAGAAGGAAGATGATATTTAACCGCATGAATGCGTAAATAAAAAACCCTAATTGTTGTCATCGACTCAGCCAATCTTCCCCTTTTAATGGATGCTGATCAACGGCTCTTTTCTATGTGGGCTCCGCATAAATTGCTGGAATATCACCTTCTTTTTGCAAGACGACAGCTAGTTGTCCCAACGGCGCCATTAACGATATTCTGCACCTTTCCTGCAACTATTTTGAACTGTGTTGACTTTTGCTGACGTCACCCC
The DNA here is from genome assembly GCA_039513925.1 of Platanthera zijinensis. Lineage (NCBI taxonomy): Eukaryota > Viridiplantae > Streptophyta > Magnoliopsida > Asparagales > Orchidaceae > Platanthera > Platanthera zijinensis. The sequence continues at coordinate 79,457,969 of CM077081.1, forward strand.
TTTGTGGACTTATCCAAATTCTCAGAATCCACTCAGGCATTGAGTGGCATTGAGTCAATGGCCTTCACTCAACGATTCTGAACTTAGTCACATTTTTGCTTCCTTAGGCGTTGAGAGAGTTGAGTGTAGCTTCATCACTCAACGCTTTTTACCTTAGAATATTTTTTGGCTTCTTCAGCAACTTTGGCATTGAGAGCGTTGAGTGTAGCTTTATCACTCAATGCTTTTGTACTTGGCCGCAACTACTCCACTCCTTGGCATTGAGAGTGTTGAGTGTAGCTTCATCACTCAATGCTTATGTACTGAGCTATTTTTCTGTTTCACTTTCCTCTTGGCTTTGATTGCTAGAGCTTGAATCAAAGCTTTCTGTCAACTATCATTGAGTGAATTGGCTTCACTCAATGCCTGTGGACTTAGACGAATTTTTCGGTCTATCTTCTATGGCTTTGACAGAATCAGCATGACGTTAACTGAATTGGCTTCACTCAATGCTTCTGGACTTAGACGAATATTTAGTCTATCTTCTATAGCGTTGACAAAATATATATGGCGTTGAGTGAACTAGCTTCACTCAACGCTTCTAGACTTAGCTTATTTGTCTTTGACAGACACTCTACGGCTTTGACTGAGGCAACAATACTCGACGAATTATGTTGTATGGCATTGAGTGAGTTGACATCACTCAATGCCTGTGGACTTGGCTATTTTTCTGGCTTCCACTGCTTAGGATTTGACAGACCCAGCTTTCTTTCAGCACCTTTTGATCTATGGCGTTGAGTGAACTGCCTTCACTCAACGCATGTGGACTCAGCTGCAATTCTTTATGCAGCTTCCTTCCTTAAGCCAAATGGCATTGAGTGAGCTTGCTTTACTCAATGCATGTGGACTTAAGCAATTTCTTGCCTATCCAGCTAACTCCTTTGTGTCCACCTGTCCTATCATTGTAACAAGGACTAACCTGCATGCATTAACTTACAACCATATCAAATACAACTTGGTGTATGTCATTGACTTGTTTGACTTTTTACAAATCAGGGACATTGAGTTCAATGGACCAAATAAATTTCCCTTACACAAAGAATACAGAAAATTGAGAAATACACAAAGGTATAAAAAGATTAAAGTTTGAATCTCTTTTAAGACGACTCCTCCGTTGAGCGATCTGTGATCAGTGCTAGAAATCTTTGTGCACTTGCAACCAATCAACTTCTTCGTAGTCGTTGTTGTCCTTGGCTCGCCGAAGTTTTTCGTGCGCGAACGAGAGGGAGACAATTTTCTTTTCCTTCGACAGAGACGGTGGAACGGAAGCACAGAGGCGGCTACCGAACCCTAGGAATGAAAGTTCTGAGTCTCTATTCGTCTCATCGTTAGGAATTTAGAAAACGAGATGCCTTTTATACATCTTTGCAAAAATAAGGAACCACCGGCGGTAACACTAGCGTCCGGCGGTAGGTTCACGTGCTTGATATTGACAACTGTCCTACAAATTTGTAAAAATATTCAAAACAATATTTTCCTCTTTTTCGTGCTAGCGCAGCATGGTAGGAAGGTATCGTCTGGCGGTAGTCAAGTCATCTCGATGATCTCGACGTTCATTGAGTGGACTAACGCGGTGCGGTAAGAAGCAATCGTCTAGCTGTAGTTCAGCCGTCTCGATGCTCTCGACGATCGTTGAGTGGGCTAGCGCAGCGCGATAAGAAGCTATTGCCTGACGGTACAACTCATACCTTTCACCACGTCAGCTTGCTTAATGGCCTCTTATAGGCCAAGATTATAAACTCTAGGTTGGGCTGGAGCATGGTGGGATGCGGTTGATTCCACCGCCTTTCCATATTCTTCATAAGTTGCCCCATGCCTCTTCTCGGACTTTGCATGTCCGCTCCAACACTCACGTGCAAAATGCCCCACCTTTCCACAGTTATAGTATGCTCCTGGGACTCAACATGAGTTTTCCCCCGTCGCACCAGACAAAGGGGATGAACTCGAAGTCTTCGGTTTCTTGTTCCATCTGTGGAAACCGAACTTTGAACTCGGCATTTTCAACTCTGACCTCTTATCCCCTGGGTCCTTCTTCTCTTTAACTTTCTTCATGACCCTTTCAAATGACTGAGCTACATTTACCAAGGCTAGGAAGCCATGTGCCTTAGGCCCAGCGAGGAGTAGCTGTAGGTCGCCTCGTAGGCCCTCATAAAATCAGTTGGTCTTCCGTTCCTCTTCAGTAAAGATAGCACCAGCATAACGACCAAACCGAGTAAATTCGTGGAGATACTCATCCACGCTTCTCTCTCCTTGAGTCAAACCGAGGTACTTATTCTCCATCTCAAGCTTATGGGAAGAAGGTAGGTATCTGGCCAAGAACAACCTTTAGAATTCCTCCATCGGTACTTCGGCAAGTTGCCTTCCCACTAAGAGATGAACCTCCAACTCGTCCCACCACATCCTTGCTTCACCAGCCAATAGGAAGGTCGTTATTATGGTCTTCTGCCACTCCACAGTTTCTGTGGTGGTCATGACCCTCTTCATCGTAGAGAGCCAATACTTAGCTTGAGTTGGTGTTCCCATCCTGTCGAACACCAGAGGATTAAAGCTCATCACATGCTTGAGTTGTTTCTCCGTGGCTCTCCTTGGTGCTACCGAATCAACTGCCACACGTTCTACCACTCCCAGCTCTGCCACTCTAATCGATTCTTGCTCATTAGTAGGTGGTGTGTGCTGCACTTGCTGGGCATTGATCATAGCAAAGACTGCTTCAGCCACAAATCTGATGGTTTCTGCTGAAGGAGGTGTTGTAGACACGTCACTCGGTGCACTACTTTCCGCCGATTGTGGATGTTCTGATTTCCCAGCACCGCACCTAGTTACCTAATATAGTATAAACCATTGATTAGGCAACACACAAATTGCTAAAAGCAATCACTGGAACACTCAGGTTCCTCAAAACAAGTGTATTTTTTTCATTCCTAAGTGGACATTCATGGGTTCTTTTATGTTATAACGATGACGCACATACATGTTCTCACAACCCCTTAAAAGAATTCGCCCACGAATTCAAATATAGACGACCGACACCCTAGTATGATACCAAATTATAACACCCTCATCTGTCGTATGACATATAACAGAAGGTCCAGCTGGAACCTGACGCCATATACCACGGATAGTCGGAAGGGTTACAGAATAATACCAAAAACTCAATTACTCGCTCTAACACAAAGCATTCTAGTGGAAGCTTTTAAACAGTTTAAGAGAACCCAAAATTTGTACAACAACGGCATGAATGTCCACTATACACCACAGGAATGAAATACAACAAATACACAAAAGAGTACTTGGCCTTATGGCCTTACAAATGTTAACTTGACAATATAATGTTTTACATACATCGGCTCACAGGCCGGCCATACATGACAAAAGTAAAACAACAGTTCGCTTTGGCCTTTGAGGGCCAACTCTACAACTTGGGCTTCAGCCCTATATTTGGCGCTTGGTTCCGCAGTACCTGCAAGCAACATTCCATCGTACGGTGGCAAACAAAGAAACGGTAAGCTAAAGCTGACCAAATTATAACGACCCCGCCCCTTACTCGAGATGGCGGTGCTCCTTCCCTGCATTTTGTTAGCCCAGCTAAATAGTAAAGTGCATATATATTTTTCGTCATAGGTGTAGGCTCGCTCTGCCAAACACCCCGTGCACTCAGGGCACATTCTCAGTGAATCCAATCAATTCCGTGGCTTCACCACCATCCTCGGGATGGCAACATTGTGAGCATTTTTGAGTCTTTCCGACCGTAGTCCAAGACTCCCGACTATGCCAACGGCCAATTCCACTTTAGGGCCTCTAGCACCGAACCGCAAAGCCCAGGTCCGTTTTCACCCACCCGTTGCTCATGTCGCCTAGTCACTTTAAGACGTACGCGCAAGCCAAGCTTCACCCGGATCCTAAAACATTCCCAAACATCATATAACATAGTTATGTTCAAGGCTGGCTCCCCGGCCTCCAATTTAGCAGAATCACGTTTCTGCCCAGTTTTCCGGGTGCGCCTTGGAGTTAATCCCCAAGGATCCCTGCTGCAATCTATTGCGTAGAAACCCGAAAACAACGCACAGAGTCTTCTCATGCTATTCATGCAATGCAATATCACCGATCCAGATAAACACGTCCGGGTAGGCTTCACACACAATGTCTATGCCCATACATTGATTCCGGACTCTAAACAAGGGGGACTTCACATATCTACCCCAAGGAATACCGCAAACTCACCGCACACTCGCGGGAGAGGGTTTTCCTATGCAAACGAAGAAGAGCTTCACATGCTAAAGTTGAGAATCGTTACCCTTGAAGTCTGCTTTGGCGCCATGAAAAACTTGCCGGATGAAAGGCTTCGCAAGGTAATTCTCTCCACGGATCTGGTCTCGGTTCTCAATTTCGTGCTCCGATGCTCCGCCGGCGGCCGAATTCCCCCCTTCCCTCTTCCTTGCTCTCTCCTCTCTCTAACTCCTTAGAAGAGAAAACTTAAGAGGAAATGAGGAATTAATCCTCTATTCCCGGACTTAAGAAAGCAGGAACTCATCTAGGCCGTCGGATCTTGTTTAAATAAAATGAACGGCTCAGATTTGCCTAAAATTTCTTAATCCTGGGCCGAACACGGCTTTGCACACAGCCGTGTCCCAAGCCGTGTGCCTCGATCCAGACATGATTGTCAAGGATAAAAAAGGACATGGGTTAGGTCACGCTCGTGTCCCAACCTGACACTCCTGTGTCGGGTCATCGATACGCCCATGACCAGTGGCGTGTCACGGATAACCTTCATGCCAACCGCCACGACCCTTGGTGGACACGAGTGGCCACACGCCCGTGCTAAATCTGGCACGCCCGTGTCATACAGTACATGCCCGTGTTCCGGGTTGTGTTCCTCAGTCAACACAGGACCAAACTTATAGAGGAGTACACGGCCATGTGACACGCCCGTGTCACATGCCGTATGCCTGACACGCCCTATGACACGCCCGTGTCACAGGCTATGTTCGAGCACTCAACGCTCGTCGACCTCGACTCAACTACCCGAGCACGACACGTCCATATGACATACCCGTATCACAGGCCGTGTTCACCTTACCAAGACCCGAACTTGGTTCGAACACTGCCCGTTTCACTTTTAAGTTTTGGGGCGTTATAGGATTAACCTTAATTTCGGGGACAAAATTTTTATTTTTCTATATTGGGATTTTTAACATCCCATTTTCGACCAGACCCCTAGGAGTGGTTTTGTCATGACTAGGTCATGACAAAACCCTAGAAAGCCCAAGGAGGCCAAGTGACCCGGGCTCAAGGTGAAAATCACCTTGGTCTGCAAGTAGTAAAAAAGAATTTTACTTAAAATAGGCATTTGGGCTCGAGCATTGAGTGCGTCGAGTGCACTCAACTCCATGGGCCGAATGGCATTGAGTGCGTTGAGTGCACTCAATGCCATCCCACTTAGCCAGACTTTAGACTCGGGCATTGAGTACGTCGAGTGCACTCAACGCCATAGGCCGAATTGTATTGAGTGCGTTGAGTGCACTCAATGCCATCATATTCAGGGAGGATTTTTTGGGCGGGCGTTGAGTGCGTCGAGTGCACTCAACGCGATAAGCTGGATGGCGTTGAGTGCGTCGAGTGCACTCAATGCCATTTTCACTTAGAGCCTTTTTGTCAAATTTAGGCATTGAGTGAACTCAATGTCATTGGCAGAATGGTGTCGAGTGCACTCGATGCCATAGGCTGAATGGCGTCGATAGCGTCGAGTGTACTCAATGCCATTTGACTTAGGTTATTTCTTGGTTTGTTTGCTGGTTCAGCTGAACTGGGCCGTTTCGGGAAGTGGGCCATGATGTGTTAAATTAGTCATTTCTTTATTAAAACCATATTAAGTCTTATTTAAATAAATATTGACCGGTCAAATGGAAGTATGCCACGTGGCTGGCGATTATGAAAATGAAAAGCCACAGCCATGGCCAAGAGTCGGCTTTCATGGCCACTAATGTCGCTTGAATGCCTTGGCATCCTTTCACTCCTCTTTTATGGGTGGATTCAACTCCCCTAGGGAAGAGGAGGAGTTTCCAGTCGTTACCTTGCTGGTTTGATCCATATTCATCCCCCCACCACCATGGCCGAAATTACCTTAAAGGACCATTAATGGCCACCATCAGTTAGAACCCTCCACTCCCCTATTTTACTGATTTAAAAGCTTCCCTAGACCTCAAGCCTTCGTTTCCACACCTTTCTCGAAGGAGATGAGAGTTTTCTGTGTGTTGTTGAAGAGCGCCGGCAACACCTCCACCATTAATGGCTTTTCGTCGATCGACATGCCTCCATCCCACCAACAAGGTCCTCCCCTTCTCTCTCTCTCTCTACGGGTAGATCATAGCACTCTTAGGATTAAGAATCGGGCTCAACGGACCCCGATCGGGAAGAAGTGATCTTCCTGGTTATTTCCGCAAAAAAAGACATGTCGGGTACGTCAGTAAACGCCCCTCCGGCGGCTGCGCCGCCGCACGGCGATGGCCACCACCTCAACGGAGGTGGTGGTGGCTGTGGCCGGCTAGGGAGGAGGCTGGATGGCTTGCGACAGCGCCTGGAATATGCTCCAGTTCGGTCTAATCTCGGTCCTTGGCTGGAGGAAGAAGACGATTCTAGCATCGTTGGATCTTCTTTAGGATTTGTGCTGATTTATTTATTAATTCCTTTTAGTGTATTTTCTGTCCCGTTTACTGAATAGTTTTGAAATAAATATTAAAAAAAGGTAGGCCCTTCTACAGAAAAATGACCAACATGAAAGGTATAGCCTGTGAAGTCTAGTTTTATCTAAAATTTATTTGGACCAATTTGGGTACGTGGTTTGACCACAACACCCAGTTTGGTGGGGTCTATACCTAGGTTAGACTATATAGTGTTTTGAGTTCCCCCACCAATCCAGCCATCCAAATGAATTGAAATTTTGGATGGGGTTCACTATTACCTATATCTAAAACATATCCAAAAATGAGGATTTTTGGGAATCATTTTCCTATAATTTTTGGAAAAATTTAATAATCCATATACAATTTAATTATGTGTCAAATAGCTCAAAAACACCCAATATTTTGGAGGGTGATCTTGGGGGATATCATAAGGCTCTAGTAAAAATCTCAGCCCAATTGGTTTTGATTTGAATAGGTTTTGTTGTGACCAAAGGTGGTCTCCTAAGGGATAAATTAGGGCAAGGAATATTTGGGGCATGGAAGGGCCAATTCTCACCCAAATGGGATGGGACCTTGGTCAGAGCCCCATGGTAAGTAAACACACCCTCTCATGGAGTTTGAGATGGATTTGGGTGGGTTAGCACTAGGACCCTAGTTCAAACCCTAAGGTTTGACTTTGGGGGTTTGTGAATGACATAGGGTGATATTTCCTTGTATGGACTTGATATTTAGGACATGTAATTGTAGGGTGGTGAATTACCCTAGGAAATGATTTGGTAGTGGTTGGATACAAATACCCCACATAAAACACATAATAAGTATTTAGGTCTTTACACCCTAGGAATTTTATAATGGGTCATATGACCTTGATTCTTAGTCAAACTTTTGCAGGAGTGTTTTCATAGTGATATTCATATCTGGATAATTTTGTTATGAATTTTAGATCAATAAATTTAGTGTTTCATTTACAAACCATCAGATTGTACTTTCTACTTAAGAATTTATTATGAATTAACCACTCACTAGAATCTTATGAAATTTAGTCAGAGGACCTTTTATGATGTCATATATCTTTGTCGATTTTTATAGAATTTTTGGAAGTCTGATTATATTGGTTGCTTCACAAATTGATATTTTCCTTATAAAATAATTTGAATTAATTTTGGTACCTAGTAAGCTTTAAAAATTATGCTTTTTGTTTAGAATTAATATTTGGTAATCCTTAAGATTCAGTAATTTTCTATAATTTTCTGATGATAAATTGAAGTACTCCCTTCTTTATCTATGGTTGTTGGATTTACAATGGATTTATTAATTACAAGTCAAAGTATTTAAAGAAAATTATGGAATTTGATATTTGTTGTTAATTCTCTATTATCTAGTGTTCATAAATTTCTGGTGACTATTACTTTAGAAAATATTGTACATCATGTTCAATTCTCGCACGGATTAGTTTGGAAGGAAATTAATTAAATATCAAACAAATTAGGAAAATTGTGAATTTCTGGATTTAGCCTAATTATGTCATGATAGACTCCCAGTAAATAACTTAGGTCATTTGGATAAATATTTTTAGTACTTCCCATTGTACACATCATATACCATAGGTTGGTCTGTGTTTAGTAAAAAACTGCAGGAATCATATTATGGAGCAAAATGAACTTAGGGAGATGGGATATTTGTGTAATGGGTTGTTAAGTTAAATGAGAAGTCTGGCTAGTGGTTAGAGGTGTTGGGGACAACGAAACATCGTCTTCCCTGTAGGAGAGAAGGTGTCAAATACACTAGGGTTAGATCCAACATAACATGAAAGGGATTGTGAATTGGGTATTAACCAATAACAATAAGTGCCTTGTGAAAGAGATCTTTGGGCTTCAGCCCATCGTAGTTCCTAGTGCCTTCGAGAGCCCTTCACGGGGAATACCTTGGGCAGTCCTAGGCTAATGTAAATCGTAGGAGTAACAAACTACAAGAGCAACTATTGTAACTAGGGTTTCACATTCACACACCCCGATAGCTAGGGAGGTTTATTAGTTTGGTTTGATTTCCATCCAGACGGTAGCTTCGGAAGGTAGATGCACGGACGGGATAGTTCGGGGAGCCGGGGGCTCGAGGGGTTGGATACAGAATAAGGTGGTGGGTCTTCGGTATTGGGCGATAGTTCACACCGACGTCGATACGTTGACTCGGCGGTGTGGGACACTTAGCCAAAGAAAGTCTGGTGGATATAGCTAGCATTAGTACGCGGATACTCTAGGTTGTGTTCTTCTAGGGGCGTACGGAAGGGCTAGGCCTGGTAGTGTGAATACCAGCCTAGGAGTTGGGGGCCCGACCCACTGTCTCTGTTTTCCACTACGGAGGTTCCTGGGAGTGAAGATAGCTGCCCGAATAGGGGGAACTAAAGGTCTGTGCGCATAGAGTCGTGTGCGTGAGTTCCACTTGTATGAATCATGGCATAGCATTTCACTACACTCATACTTGCATTACAACCGACACTCAAACGTATAAATAGGTATGGGACTTTTTATATGATAGGAGCCTTGCAGAAGACCCCTTAACTTATAAGTTTTTACTGGAGGTGGGCCAGTCTAGTTCCAGAGCACCAGTGAGCAGCTCAGTGAGTGTTTAGTACAATCTCATAGCTTCCATTGAGTGTTATGTAGTGAGGACTCTGATGTACCGGGCTTGTGCCCATTTATATTTCATCTGCACTGATCTTTTGCAGTACTCTCTTTTATATATCTATGGACTTACTGTGATTTATATTTTTATATGATTCTGTGGACTTGATTTCATTCATCATATATTTACTTCTCTTTCTTTTGTTGTCAAAAAGGCCGACAGAATTTGCATTTGGTAGTGGCGGCCTTCCCGAGTGTCGGTGCCACCGCAAAACGGCAATTCTGGGAATAAGACCCCGTTGGTTAAAAAAGAAATAAAATTGGGGTCTTACAGAGTGCGTCGAATGCATCGAGTGCATCGAGTCCAATCAACGCATACTGTCAGGGATTTCTATTTACGTTTAACTAACGGGATTAATCTATGTCGTTGATCTCCTCGTGATCATCGTATTAGGTATGCACCTCTCCACATTCTCAAATAAGAGGGTAATATAAATAGAAGGGTGTGTGCTTAGAACAAAATACACTATTTCTAACCCTTGTGCCTTTCTACCCCCTGCGATGAAAGCTCAAAAAATCTTTAGAATTTCAGAGAAGTAATGGCGCCAAGAGGATTAGATTTCTTGTTTGAGGGCTCAGAGTTGGTGAGAAATGGGTTCAAGGATGCACCAGAGGAGGTACAGCTCATTCTCCATCTACTGTAGGTCCCTGACCTAGAACATGTTCTTTTATAGCAAAGTCTGCTTTGGAAGAGAGAAGTACTTTAGTTTTACTCGAATTCCACGGTCGACTCTTCCCCTACTAAAATCAAGTCATCTATCAGCGGACATAAGATCAAGGTTACCCCCAAAAGATTGAGTAAGGCCCTACATCTGCCCAAGTTTAGGCCATTAGATGAAGAAGAGGAACTTTATCAGGATGATGTAAAGGCTGTCCTAAAGTGGTTTGGGCTTTCAAAGCACACCACTGGATCAGTGCTAAGAAAGGAGATGAATCTCAAGGGAAAATTTCTAGCTGATGTGATTGGGAAGGCACTACTCTACAAGACAGGGCCTCATGATAAAATCTCTAGAAAAATGTTTGAGCTCATGACAAGAGTCATTCATTCCAAAAGGACTGACTGGGGCAAAATAATCTTTGATAGAATAGTGGAATGCATCCCTGAACTAAACCAGGGAAGGATTTTATCTCTATATCTACACACCATTATTCCGGGTATCCTCAATTTGAGGCTATGAACAAAGATTCATCACATGAGGAGAATGGACTCCAAAATGTTTAATTTGTGGGACAGAGTTCTGCTGCCACATCAACAGGTGCTGAGAAGAAAAAGAAAGTTATACCAGTGACTAAGGATAGTACAAAAAGCAGTTCTTCTGAGAAGAGTGAGGAAGAGTCACATGATCCTCAGCTGAATAAAAGCAATTCTTTTGAAGAACCAAGGAAAGGCATGAGTGCTCGGGTTTCAATTTCCTCTGAACCTATAGTAGGGAATCAATTCGGTGGACCTCAGCCTAAAGAGATTACAGCTGAAGCCTTAGAGATACTGATTGGACAGGTATTAGAAAATATCTATGCAAATATAGAGGGGGAGACATCCCAGATGGTTGTAGATGTTGAGGGGGAGACATCCCAGATGGCTGTACATATTGAGGGGGAGCAAGTTCTATCCATGCAGGACAAGCTTGACTCCATCCTAGAAACTCTTCATAACAAATTAAATCAGATTCTTGATGAGCAATTTCCTATGACAATGGAAGAAAATATTCTGAACATTACTGCATAAGACCAAGATGTCCCTAAGTACAGTGCTGAAGTTGAGGGGGAGATTCACTCTGAAATTCCTACTCCAGAAATAGTGTATACCATAGACTCTTCTGAGTCTGACAAGGGTAATGATGCTGCTGCTGATTCCCATGTTGATGCTCATTCCTCTGAGAATATGATGGCTGACTCAGAAGAAAGAATAGTTGTCAGGGAAAGAGATGAAGATGTCTATGAACAAGGTACATCTCATCATGCTGATCAGATATTACCTACATTCCTTGCTCAATGGAAGGGTTTTCTTGATGATCAAAGAAGATAGTTGTAGCACTACATTTACCACTCCATTAAGGAAGTAAGAAGGGATCTTTCTACTAAAATCAATTCAATCAGGTTTGAAGTCAACATGCTAAAAGCTAACACAGTAACATTATTCATGAGGGTTGCTCCTGCTGTAACACTTACTGAAGGCAAGCTTGCAGAAATCAGCAAAACCCAGCATGATATTCTGGTGAATTAGAACATAACCTCCAGCAACATGGAAATGGTTCACAATGTGCAGAAAAATCTGATGGAAGCCCACAAGACAACTCTGGAAAGGAAAATGTATGTATGCACTCAAATTATTGATGATAACATGTTAGAGGTAAAGAATCATGTCACAAAGGGTGTAAATTATCTGAATGAAAGAATCTCGATAGCCAAGAACTCCCTGACTATAGCTTTATCTAAAGAAGTCATAAAGGGGGAGAAGACAATGATCAAGGCTAACACTGAGAATGTAGTTTGGGTAACAAATGTAATTAGAGGTTCATTTGACATTGAACATCATACATTTGAAAACATTCATGCAGTTCCGGGACCCATTCAAGAAGCACTATTTGAACAGTATGGTGATTAGATGGAGATCAAGATATTAATCAGGTTGGTGCTCAGTGGAGTGAACCCTCTACTACTATTGAAATCCCGATATTTAGTCCCACTGCTGACCAGATAGCCAGAGTGATAAGTAAAAATTTTGTTTTAGAGATAGGTTAAATTTGAAAATTAAGTTGGATTTGTAAATTATGCGTTTGTGTGTTCTATCTCTTTATTTTTTTACTTCTGTGATTAAAGCAAGCGTACCTATCGAGTAGTAGTATATTATTTCAAAATATCAAGGTCATATTTTTCTAAAGATCTGTGTCGAGTACTGATGGATATTTTCTCCACTCTAACGCGTGTTTCCAATTAATGAGGCAAGTATTCCTATCGTTCGGAGTATAGAATCAAGTGTCGTATATCGAATCGGGGCTTGTCGAGTATTTGTACTCACAAGAAAGAGCTATTATCTTATTAGAAGGAAACGTTTGGTTTTTGATTAAAACGGACAAGGAAAAGGAAACGTTATACTAAGAAAGAGAAATTCGAAGATGGGGAAGCTAGCACTTGATCTAGAATCCCCTTGGGATAAAATAAACCTTCTTGAACAAATAAAGCAATGCGAGTTCTTAAATTGCTCACTCGACCGTGGAGGTTCCTAAAGTACAAAAGCGTCTCTCTCGAGCTCATGCTTTTGACTAATCTTAGGTTGATCTATTAAGACCTCTTGGGCAGTCAAACCCCTGAGCTTGCTTTAGGCGGTGAACCACACTATTGAATTTGACTCCAATCCAGAGGATTTATGTCATCCTCTCTCGATGGGTGCATGCAACTCCTATTACCCTTGAGTGATCTCCTCGTATCTGCAACCTCTTGGTCATTTAGGATACGGATCTTAGATTGAAAACCATATCCGCAAAATATGAATCCGACAACATAAAATTCAAGCATAAATCATAGGTGAGCAAGATTAGGAACAAGACATTTTTGATAAAATAGAAATGTTTATTTTATTTCAAGGATCATCATGATCAAGTGCTAAATTAAATTTAGCTACTCATCATGATTAGGGAATTACAAGATAGGGTAGAGAAAGACAGGATTAAAATGAAAAGAAAACTTGAATTGGACTTACATAATGTAAAATTAGACTAAGAAATGAAAAATATAATAAAATAAAACAGTAAACTACAGGACTCCAACTCCTAAAATTCGACCCCTGAGCATCTGAAGTTGTCTGGAATTTATAGGAAAATTTTTGATTGGTCACGCCCTAGGTAACACCTGTCACGCCCTAGGTAACACTCGTGACCTAAGGCGTATCAGGCTCGGAACCGTCGTCTTGAAACCCCGAAAATCTTGGAGGAGGAAACCGCCAAAATCTGTTAACTGGCGCGCCACTCCCCTAGGTCACGCCCGTGACCTAGGGCGTGTCAGAGCTGTTCCTGGAAAACGGAGGGAATCTGAAAATGGCGGGAGTAAATTGATCTTGATGGAGGAGTCACGCCCCTAGTCACGCCCGTGACTAGGGCATGTCTAGCTGCAATGGCATTCTAGCGGCAACGGCACGAACGACTGATTAATTTGCTGAAAACGCACCAAACATGCCCTGGGTCATGCCCGTGACCTAGGCATGTCATTTTAATCTGACATGGCAAGTTCAATGGTCCTTCCACTTGCTGGCACGCCCCGTGTAAGGGTGACACGGGCGTGGCATAGTACGACACGGGCGTGTCCGTGGCCGATCGACATTCTTCAGCCGCAGGTCGATGATTTGCGTTGGCATACTTTGCTCGTGTGTGTCACGCCCTGGTCAAAACCATGGAGGGCATGTCACCGGGTGTATCTAGGCAGAAAAGAAGAAAATCACTGTTTTGCTCCAAATAATTGATAGATCAGTCCTGCAAGATTGAAAATAATTTTATTAGAACAAATAAAGATAAAATATAATAATATTTAATTGTGAACTTTAAATTATAAAATGGATAAATAAAATCTAACTATTAATAAAAAATAGTATAAAAAAAAATTAGAGTTATCAAATACCCTCATACTTATCTGTTTTCTAGTCCCGAGCAAATAACTTCCTATAGGGAGAAGAAAATTTTTAAATGCTACAAAAGAAAATTGAACCTAAGGATTAAAATGTGAAGTCTTATGTCTATGCTTGCAGCTATTTTTGTAGAAAAACTTACTCAGCATACAAATTAGATTTTTATTTTTCTTAAAATGTGTTTCCACTATTATTTTTACTTTTAAAATGAAAAATCCGGTAAATCTTGAAATTATATTCAAGGAGAGTGTAGCGTGTGTACTAAGATAACATTGCATGAACGAAGATCAAGATACCCTCCAAAGAAATCCATCAATGTTGATGGTCATAGGCTTGCCCTTTCACACTCTCGCCACGGCACTAGTTTAACTTATAAACATAAATTAAAAGGACATAATTAGGTTGAAACGTAGGCTTAGGTTTTTGGTGAGGATGGTCAAAGATAAAAACGATAGCTAGTCACACCAAAACTTAGAGAAAGCTTGCACATATAAATTTTCTTTGGCTTTTGGAACGGAGCCACATCCATGTCCTTTTGTATTTTTCTTAATTTTTTTTCACTCTCTTATCATGTTGAAAATTTTCCTCTACCTCTTCATTTTTTTCATAATATTATATTTTTTCTTTATTTTGAAGAGGAAAGAAAAATAAATCAACTCTTTTTTATAAGAAAAGAGCCACCAAAAATGAAAAGGCTCCTAATCACTCACAGACCATGTTTGTATATTTATGTTCAAGTTTGGTCTTAGGTGTGCAATTAGGTTGCTTTTTAGGCTTTGGTAAAATGCTTGGTGGAGCTAAACAAAAGGATATGGTAATAGGCTCAAAATTGCTTAACAAAGATAAGATTTTTAGGTACGAGTGCAAAGTCTCAAACTGGCCAAAAGAAGTTCCTAAATAATATTTATGCTAATGAGTTTAACTTATGAAAAAGTCTTGAGAATAGTTAAAGGGCAAGTTCTAGACATCGAGAAAGAATACCTCTTTCTTGGTCCGTGAAATATCTCTCTAGCAAACTTCTACTTACTCACCAAAAGTTTTTTAAATTTTATCGATTTTCAAAATGAAAGTAAAATGAAACATTTCCACGCATTTAGAAAAATGAAAATCTAATTATATGCTGAATATTTAGATCTACATAAAATTCTACTTACACGTGCACTTGACTAGAAACATAGCATGGTCAACAGTTTTACTCCAAAATTCAAAAATCAATTAAAACATTAAAATTCTCTAAACACTAAAAAAGTTAAATTACTAGGAATTTTGCATGTGAATAAATATAGGAATAATGACTTCTCTAATTAAAAATTAAACCTAATTTTTTTGTAACTTCTTAGACTTCCTGAGGTATACCCTGTGAAGGGCTCTCACCGGTACTAGGAGGTAAGATGGGGTGATATCTCAAACATCCCTTTCTAAGAAATTTAATTTTCAATTTTCTAATATACTTTTTTTGTTTTTTAATTTTAGAAAAACAAAGTTCATAACAAAAGATAATTTTTGAAATAGAATTTTTTTTTAGAGTTTTTTTTAATAACAAAATATATAACAAAATCAAAAAAATATTTAAGTTTTTGATATATATATATATATATATATATATATATTTGTAAAGTTTTTGTCTTAATTTTTGAAAAATAAAAGTTTTTTGTATGTTTTGCTTGAGAAATATCCCTCTCTCATACTTAAGCAATACATTGTCCTCAATGTAAAAATTAAGAAAAGCAAGAAAAGGAGACTTCCCTGAGAATGTCAAACCAGCATCACAAGATATATTTAAGAGAGTAGCAAAGCAAAACATAATATTTTATAGTTTTTTTTTCTTTTTCTTTTACATAATAAAAAAACAAATACATAAAAAGGAAAATAAAGATATAGATACAAAGAGGCGACCCTCTACAAGTCCAAAGAAATAAAAATGAAGCAGCTACTCCTGGTGGGGAGCGTCCCCGTTCTCTTGATAGAAAGTCTGCATGTTCGCGAACTTGCGGGTAATATGATCCACGGAAGAAGCATGGCTTTGCTCTTGCTTGGTAAAGCGCTCATCAAAAGAAGCGAAGCGACCGTCAAAATGGGTCTGCAACTCATCTATGTGCGTATGAATCGACCCAAATTGTTTATCCCAATAATTTGAAGGTTCGGGCGTTGGGGCAGAATGCAACAGTGGTGGCAGAATCTGGGGAGAGGGATGAGTACCGCTGGGAGCGGTACTAAGATCAAGATAAAGATCCTCCCCACCGACTGAAGGGGGGATAGCCTCAAACTCTCCATCACGTTTGCGCACCAGGATGAGGGCCTGAAGGGTTGGGAACTAGAGGGCCTGTGGAATTTGCATGCAAGTGAGCCGCGGAAGGGCATCCCAAATGCTGATCTGCTTAGCTAAGAAAGTAATAAAATTTCCTCCATGAACCCCCTCAAACCTCACATTTTTCGCCTGATGACGGAAGAAAATGGCGAGCATATAACCAAAGATGAGTGGGACCCGGTAAAACATACTATATAAATATAGTAAATCTGCCCGAGTCACTATATCATGGCTATCGTTGCGGCCGGAAAGAGTGAAGGTGAGGAGGTTATGGAGAATGCGCAATATAGGGGAAATGAGGTGGCTACCCTTGGATTTCTTTGGGGTGTAGGGGCAACGTCATTACTGATTTCCAACAAAAATGCGAGGAGATTGAAATCGGAAGGAAAATCAGTTTTGAGGTCGAGATAGGCGGGGGAGTGCGAAAATGCCTCCGAGCAAAAGCCCATGGCGATGTTGAGTTGGCGGATGGTGAGCTGGTGCATCATCCCACCCATGCAAAAAATGATGAAATTATCATGCGCTGCCCAACGAAACTCAAAAGATGCTAAGAACTCGATGGTGAGCTCGAGGAAAGCTTGCTCCAAAATGGAGAAAAGGGGGGCCCATCTCGGGGTGGATTGAAATCCCCGAACTATCTCCGCTACTCCGAAGGTGGCGAGGATGGCCCAGTCCAAGATCCGAAACACGCCAAATGGTTTGGCATACAGTCGCTCGCTCCGGTCTTGCTTGGTGGCATTTATGAAAAGGAGCATAGCTTCCGCTGAGGCAGGATCTACGGGGTGCTCGGAGGAAGAAGCAGAGGAATGAGTGTGGTGGCGAGGCATGGTGAGAAAAAGAGGAGAAATTCGGCCACAAGGAGAAGAGAATAGGGGGTATGATGAGTGGAGGTGTGGAGAGAAGAGAAGGGGGAAAATTCCTATAAATATGTATTTTCGGGTTAGTCACGCCCCCCTGTCACACCCGTGATAGGGGGCGTGTTACGTGATGGATGAGGCGGAAAGGAATTCGAGGCGCGCTACCTCGGATTGGCGGGTCAAGCTTCAGAGTCATGCCCGTGATACCCAGAGTCACGCCTGTGACTCTGGGCATGTAAGCGGTACCCTAGAAAAGCACGTGGGAATCCTAGATGCTGGTCTCGGATTCCACTGTCATACCCCAGTGTCATGCCCATGACTCTGGGCCATGTCGGCCAAATTGAACATGCTGCCGGGAATCCGAAGCAGACCTGGTAAATGCCTCGGATACCTGCGACATGGGCATGACATGCCCGTGACCATCATGGTCATGCACGTGTCATGTCTGAAAGACGGATGGACAAAGGTACGTCCGAAACCATTCGTGGGTTTCATAAAAGTGGCAAGACACGCCTCTGACATGTCCGTGCCCCGTAGGTCACGCCCGTGACAGGGGGCGTGTACGAGAATAAAAAAAAATTAAAAGTTTTTTTCATTGTATATTTTTTGTTGTATTATATTTTGTTTGTTTTTAAGATTCAAATAAACTACAATATAATAAAAATTACAGACTTGAAGAATGACGCTGACTTGATGTTAGTCCCCGGCCGATCATCATGCATCGATGTCCTTCAAACCTGTAAAAACTCAACAAGAAAATTAAAATAAAAAGAAAGGATAACCATGGGATGCCTCCCACGAGCGCTTTGTTTGTGGTCGTTGAGCTCGACCATAGTGGTGCGTGCGTACTATGGGTTTGACAATATTATGTTGTCTGATTGTGCGTTAATATTATCAACAGAAATAAATAATTTTAGCAGGTGCCCATTCACTTTAAAATCGCCTCCTTCCGGGTGCGAAATAAGCACCGTCCCGTAGGGCAAAACCTCCTTTATGACAAAGGGGTCGGACCAACGGGACTTAAGCTTACCCGGAAATAAGCGCAAGCGCGAATTATAAAGAAGGACTTGGTCTCCCAGTTGGAAGTCCTTTGGGTGCTTAAGTTTTTTTATCATGATAAAATTTGGTGCACTCCTTATAGAGTTTATTATTCTCATAAGCGAGGGAGTGCCACTCACCGAGCTCGTTAAGTTGAAATTTACAAAGCTCGGAGGACACATTTTCATCAAGATTTAAAAATTTAAGTGCCCCAAAGGCACGATGTTCAAGCTCAACCGGTAAATTGCATACTTTCCCATAGACCAATCGATACGGCATACAACCGATAACGGTCTTGTATGTAGTCTGATAAGCCCATAGAGCATCATTAAGCTTGACCGACCAATCCTTTCTATTAGTAGAAACCATTTTTTCTAATATACGTTTGATTTCACGGTTAACTACTTCTACCTGGCCACTTATTTGAGGGTGATAGGGGGTGGCTAACCTATATGTAAGGATGTATTTAGATAAAACTTTAGCGAATTGTGCGTTACAAAAGTGGGTGCCCCTATCACTAACAATTTCCCGCAGTGCTCCAAATCATGAAAATAATTTTTTAAGAAATCGGGTCAAGACTCGGGCTTCATTAGTTGGAAGGGCTTGCGCTTCTGCCCACCGTGACACGTAGTCGACCGCTACCAAAATATATTTATTTCCATAGGACATTGGTAGCAGTCCTACAAAGTCGATCCCCAATAAATCAAAAACTTCTATTTCTAAAAACGAATTTAAGGGCATTTCATCACGGCAGAAATTATTACCTGGGCATTGGCATTGTTCACAATGACTTACATGGGCATGAGCATTCTTGAAGATGCTTGGACAATAGAAGCCTGCTTCAAGTACTTTCTGAGCCGTCCGATTAGCTTTACAGTGCCCTCCAATGGGTCCCTCGTGACAGTGCTTTAGAATTTGGGTGCCTTCCTCATGGGAAACACACCTCCGTACTACTTGGTCTGTACAAACACGAAAGAGAAAGGGATTATCCCAAGAATAATTTTTCAAATCGGAAAAGAATTTTTTTCTTTTCTTGATAAGAAAAGCCATTCGGGAGGAATCTCGCAACAAGATAATTTGTGAAATCGCCGAAGCAAGGAGTGGGGAGAGTAATTACCTTATGAATGGCGAGAAGGTGCTCCTTGGGGAAAGTGTCATCAATGTCCTCCTCTATGAGCTCCCTCGAATTGGGGTTCTCCAGCAGCAAAAGATGATCAGCCGCCAAGTTTTCCGCTCCTCTCTTGTCACGAATCTCCAAGTCAAATTCTTGGAGGAGTAAGATCCACCTAATCAATCACGGCTTTGCTCTATTTTTGTTAGTAAATATCTCAAAGCCGAATGATCGGTAAAAACAATAATTTTGGACAAGGTTAGGTAGGAGCGAAATTTATCAAATGCGAATATAACAGCTAATAATTCTTTTTCAGTGGTAGTATAATTTTCTTGTGCGGCGGTTAGTGTTTTGCTCGCATAATAAATAGGATGAAGATTTTTATTTATGCGTTGTCCTAAAACCGCACCTACGGCAAAACTACTAGCATCGCACATTATCTCAAATGGAAGTTCCCAATTGGGAGCGATCATGATATGAGCGTTAATCAATTTTTCTTTAATAAGAGAAAAAGCACGCAAACAATTTTCATCAAAAATAAACGGCGCATCTTTTTCTAATAAGTGTGTAAGGGGCTTAGTGATTTTAGAAAAATCCTTGATAAACCAGCGATAGAAACCGGCATGCCCCAAAAAACTACGAACGACCTTTACATTTGAAGGGGGAGGTAGCTTTTCTATAGTTTCAATTTTAGCTTTATCTACTTCTATACCCTTGCTAGAAATTTTGTGGCCCAAGACCAAACCTTCCCATACCATAAAATGGCACTTTTCCCAGTTTAAAACTAGGTTCGTGTCCTCACATCTTTGGAGTACACGGGAAAGATTTGCCAAACATAAATCAAACGAATCTCCAAAAACGGAGAAATCGTCCATGAAGACTTCCATGATATCCTCCACTAGTTCATCAAAGATCGCTAGCATACACCTTTGGAAGGTTGTCGGCGCATTGCATAAACCAAAAGGCATTCTTCAATAGGCGAAGGTGCCATACGGACAAGTGAAGGTTATTTTCTCTTGGTCTTCGGGCGCGATTGGGATTTGGAAATATCCAGAAAAATTGTCAAGAAAATAATAAAAAGAGTGCTCGGATAACCGTTTAAGGATTTGGTCAATGAACGGCAAAGAAAAATGATCCTTACGGGTTGCATCATTTAATTTACGATAGTCGATGCACCTGCCATCCGGTAACGGTTCGAGTAGGGATTAATTAATTTTTATCATTAGGCACTACCGTTAACCCTCCTTTATTGGGCACCACTTGGACCGGACTTACCCAAGAGCTATCTGAAATTGGATAGATGATGCCCGCATCTAATAATTTTATTACCTCGGCCTTGACTACCTCCTTCATGTTAGGATTTAGCCGGCGTTGAGGTTGAATAGTTTTGTGAGCGTGTTCTTCTAATAAAATTTTGTGGGTGCAAAAGGAGGGGTTAATCCCTCTCAAATCCGTGATCTTCCACCCAATTTCACGGCGATAGCATTTTAAAATATTAGATAATTTAATTTTTTTCCATCATTGGTCAAGTAGGCAGACACAATAACGGGAAGTTTAGAATACTCCGCTAAGAACAAATACTCTAAATGATCAGGCAATTGTTTTAATTCGAGTGTGGGAGGTTCATCATAAGAGATTTTCAAACGATCACTACCTAATTCCAAAGTTTCAAAAATAGGTGCGCGAGTGATCGAAATATTATCACTATGTTCATGAACAATAAAATATAAATTTTCAGCATCGGTTTCATGATCAATAGATGATAAAGCAAGTTCAAAAAAAGGAAAGGAGTCTTCTTTGGGAGAAGCCTCCAAGTAATAATATGAGTCGTCATTTGCAAGCAAATTTTTCATAGATGAGTCAATAGTAAAGGTAATTTCTTCATCTCCGACTCTAAGGATAAGTTTATCGTTACTAACTTCTATGACTGCATGCGAGGTGGCAAGAAAAGGGCAACCGAGAATGAGTGGTACCTCAGTATCCTCTTCGATGTCAAAGATGACGAAATCTACTGGAAAGATAAATTTGTCAACTTTGACAAGCACGTCCTCTATGATCCCCATAGGGAGCTTGACAGAACGATCCGCCAATTGAATGCACATTCTTGTGAGTTTAGGCTCTCCTAATCCCAACTTTTTCACTAAAGAATAAGGCATTAAATTAATTGAGGCGCCTAG
The DNA here is from genome assembly GCA_039513925.1 of Platanthera zijinensis. NCBI lineage: Eukaryota > Viridiplantae > Streptophyta > Magnoliopsida > Asparagales > Orchidaceae > Platanthera > Platanthera zijinensis. The sequence goes on from CM077081.1 coordinate 79,479,478, forward strand.
ATCGACTAACGCACGTTTTACTAATAGATCGCCAAATAAATAAGGAATGGAGAAACTACCCGAATCGGGTAATTTCTTAGGCAATTTATTAAGTAAAACTGCCGAACACTGTGCGTTCAATTGAACTGTAGAGATATCCTCATGTTTCTTTTTATTAGACAAAAGATCCTTGAGGTACTTGGCATATTTCGGCATTTGTGCTATGATTTCGCAAAACAGAAAATTTATTTGAATTTGTTTAAACATGTCTAAAAATTTACCGTGATGCTCATCCACCCAGTTTTTTTGCATTCTAGAAGGATAAGGAAGAGGTGGTTGATAAGCTTTTGGTTTATTAGAAGGCTTAAGCAAAGGAGAAGATGAAGAAATTGTTACCTCCGTATCAACCGAAATTGGAGAAGTATCAACCAGAATTTGAGAAGTGGTTACCTCGTTCCCGCTCTGTAGAGTGATGGCTTTTGAGTGATCCTTTGGGTTGGTCTCCGTATTGCCCGATAGCGCTCTTGGTTGGCGATCGGAGAGCATTTTAGCGATTTGCCCAATTTGGGTCTCCAAATTACGAATAGATCCGGTGAGATTCCGGATGTTGGCATCATTTGTAGTCGTATATTTGGTGAACAACACCTCGAGATTGGGAGCTTTTGGAGCTTGTGGTGGAAAATAGCTGGGTGGAAGGGTGTTGGGTGGGCGAGCCGCGTTCCCCGGATTACTCCAAAGAAGTTGGGGTGATTCCGTATACCCGGGTGATAGGTATTACCAAAATTATTACCCGAATTATAAGGTGGACGATTCAGATTACCCATGTAGTCCACATGCTCGGCAATAGTAGAAGACTCCCAATATTGGGGCTCACAGGTAGGTGTAGACGAGGAAGCAGTCATCTCGTTCATCTGTTTTTGTTGTTTCTCAACCTGGAGAGATAGACTAGAAACCGTATCTATTTTGTACATCTTGGCTGGTTTAGGCAAACGAGACCGAGGTGTACTCCACTGATACGTATTCATGGCCATACCTTTTATAAGTTCTTGGGCGGCCGCCGGTGTCTTATTATTTAACGTTCTACCGGTGGCGGCATCAATATGTTGCCTCGTTTGTTTATTGAGGCCATTATAAAAGGTGTGCACTTGCAACCAATCGGGGATTGCATGATGCGGACAATGGTGAAGCAATTCCTTGAATCGCTCCCAAGTATCATATAACATTTCCGTATCAACTTGGGAGAAATAAGTAATATCATTGTGCAATTTGGCCGTCTTAGATGGCGGAAAATATTTCGTGAGAAATTTTTCCGTCATCTCGACCCAAGTAGTGATTGAGCATCTTGGTAGACAACTCAACCACTGCTTAGCCTTGATGTGCAAAGAAAAAGGAAAAAGTCTTAGCCGAATGGCATCATCAGAATCTCCGTTGATTTTAAAAGTATCGCATATTTCTAAAAAGTTAGAAATATGCGCATTTGGGTCCTCATCTTGAAGCCCATCAAATTGTACCGATTGTTGTACCATTTGAATGATGCTTGGCTTCAATTCAAAGTTATTGTTCGCAATAGCGGGTCGAACAATACTTGATTGCGCATCATCCAAATTTGGCCGAGCATAGTAGGACATAGTCCGTTCGTCGGCCATATTTGGATTTTGATTCCCAAATTAGAAGAAAATTGAGCGGAAGAAGAAGAAGAAGAAGATGGTGAAGAAGAAAAGGTGTTACCTACGGATTCCTCAACCAAATCTGGAGAATTGTGGTCACGGAGTCTTAGGTGTCGCCGTAAACTTTGCTCGATCTCCGGATCCAAATCAAGTAGATTTGACGGATTTCCTCGGGTCATACACCAAAACAAAACAAAAGATAAAAGTTTTAAGATTAAAAATTTATAAAATAAAATTTCCCAAACTTCCCAAGGGCTACCCAGTGACGGGTTCGCAAGGTACAAGGTGGTATTGCGGAATGAAAACCCGGCACGGCCCTTATGCAAGAAATTTAAATTATAAAAATTTAAAGATAAAACTTTCAAATAAAACACCAATTTTTTTTAAAAAAAAATTTGAAACAAAAAAAAAAGAAAAATGATAAAACTAATAGATCCTTGCTTTTAAAATATCAACAAAGAAAAGGTCCCTGGCAACGGCGCCAAAAACTTGATGGATATTTTCTCCACACTAACGCGTGTTTCCAATTGATAAGGCAAGTATACTTATCGTTCTGAGTATAGAATCAAGTGTCATATATCGACTCGGGGCTTGTCGAGTATTTGTACTTACAAGAAAGAGTTATTATCTTATCAGATGGAAAAGTTTGATTTTTGATTAAAATGGACAAGGAAAAGGAAACATTATACTAAGAAAGAGAAATTCGATGATGGGGAAGCTAGCACTTGATCTAGAATCCCCTTGGGATAAAATAAACTTTCTTGAACAAATAAAGCAATGCGAGTTCTTAAATTGCTCACTCGACCGTGGAGGTTCCTAAAGTACAAAAGCATCTCTCTCGAGCTCATGCTTTTGACTAACCTTAGGTTGATCGATTAAGAACTCTCGGGCAGTCAAACCCCTGAGCTTGCTTTAGGCGATGAACCACACAATTGAATTTGACTCCAATCCAGAGGATTTATGTCATCCTCTCTCGAGGGGTGCATGCAACTCCTTTTACCCTTGATTTATCTCCTCGTATCTGTAACCTCTCAGTAATTTAGGATACGGATCTTAGATTGAAAACCATATCCGCGAAATATGAATTTGACAACATAAAATTCAAGCATAAATCATAAGTGAGCAAGACTAGGAACAAGACATTTTTGATAAAATAGAAATGTTTATTTTATTCCAAGGATCATCATGATCAAGTGCTAAATGAAATTTAGCTACTCATCATAATTAGGGAATTACAAGATAGGGTAGAGAAAGACATGATTAAAATGAAAAGTAAACTTGAATTGTACTTACACAATGTAAAATTAGACTAAGAAATGAAAATTATAGTAAAATAAAACAGCAAACTATAGGACTCCAACTCCCAAAATTTGACCACTGAGCATTTGAAGTTGTCTGGAATTTATAGAAAAATTTCTGTTTGGTCACGCCCATGACCTAGGGCGTGTCAGGCTCGGAACCGTCGTCTTGAAACCCCGGGAACGTTAGAGGAGGAAACTGCCAAAATCTGTTAACTGGCGGGTCATGCCCCTAGGTCACACTCGTGACCTAGGGCGTGTCAGAGCTATTCCTGGAAAACGGTGGGAATCTGAAAACGGTAGGAGTAAATTGATCTTGATAGAGGCATCGTGCCCCCTAGTCATGCCCGTGACTAGGGGTGTGTCTAGCTGCAACGGCATTCTGGCGACAACGGTACAAACGGTTGATTAATTGGCTGAAAACGCACCGGACATGCCCTGGGGGCGTGACCTAGGCGTGTCATTTTAATTCAACGTGACAAGTTCAACGTTCCTTCCACCGGCTAGCACGCCCCGTGTAAGGGTGACACGGGCGTGGCATAGTATGATACGGGCGTGTCCGTTGCCGATCGACGTTCTTCGGCCGCAGGTCGACGATTTGCATTGGCATACTTTGCTCGTGTGTGTCACGCCCCTGGTCACTCCCATGGAGGGCGTGTCACCGGGCGTGTCTAGGCAGAAAAGAAGAAAATCCCTATTTTGCTCCAAATAATTGATAGATCAGTCCTACAAGATTGAAAATAATTTTATTAGAATAAATAAAGATAAAATATAAAAATAGTTAATTGTGAACCTCAAATTATAAAATGGATAAATAAAATCTAACTATTAATAGAAAATAGTAAATAAAAAAATAGAAATAATTAGAGTTATCAAGTACTCTACTTTAAGAAATGGAACTATTATTTTTTCGGAGAGAGATTGATTTTTAAAAGTGAAAATAAAAGTAATACTTAGGGTTTTGGAAATAGATGAGGTAGAGAGCCCTCGATTTTGAATTATTTTGGAAACTAATTTTTAAAATAGAAAAATTCTATTTGTTTATTAATTAAAATCTTTGACGGTGGAGATTCCATCAATATGAGTGCACTTCTATCTAGGATACATCCACTTGTGATTACGTACTTTGACTGAACTTTCATATCTATTCAAAAATACCTTAATGCATGCTTTACGTGGTGAACCCCACTATTGACTTCCTACTAATATTCGAACGTTCAACCCAGAAAGATTATGGTCATCTCTTTTGAGAGTGAGGCATAGTTTCTCTTTACTTATGAGAGATCAGATCATGGTAAATCTTAAGTTTTTATTAATGAAAATAAGGTTTAAAAGTGCAGAATTAATATCCTTCCCAAAGCTCATCTCAATCGAGTGCTAAAAAGTTCTTAGCTTCTTATTTGGGATGGGGCGGTAGTAGAAAATTAAAAGACATATAAAAGTGCAGAAATAATATCCGTCTCAACCATTTTAATCAAGCGCTAAAAAGTTCTTAGCCTCTCATCTGAGATGGGGGTGGTAGTAAAATAATTACTAAAAAAGAAGGGAAATACACACACACCTTGTCTCAACAGAAATAAAAACTAAGTTAAAAAGTAATAAGAGTTGAAAATTTACTGAAAGCTGAACTTTTATTACTTAAAAAAGTGTTACACACTAGGAAACTCAAACTAGGGATAGGAAAATATCACTCAAAAACTACTCCTAACTACTATATACAACTATATGGAACTCTACCAGTTCTTTTCTAAACTCGGCCTTGGTAATCTATTTATAGACAAAATTTTTGAAGTACATGCCAACCTTACAAGCCCCCTAGAGCATGTTGCTGATGTGGCATCTGTGGATATAATTTTTAGCGACTTCTGGATTGGGTTGAAAAGTACACGGGCGTGACATGATGGTCGCGGGAGTGGAATCTTGGCGTGTCTGCAAGGCGTGGTAAATTAGCTTCTTTGGGGTATGATAGCATGCTTCTTGCTTGGTCAGCGCTGAGGTCACGGGTGTGCAAACTAGACCACGGGTGTGTACCCTGGGCGAGACTTGAGTTCACTAGCTTTAGGATTTCGGTACGGCATGACAACGAGCGATTTTCTTGGTCACGGGTGATGTCACGGGCGTGCCAGGTGGCACACGGGCTTGTAGCCCAGGTATGACTGAGCTTGATAGCTGAAATCTACCGAACTACTGAAATTATTGGTTTTAAAGTTATACGCCCTAGGTCATGGGCGTTACCTAGGGGCGTGACTTAGGAAATTTTGCTGAATTTTTCCAAAGTCATAGAAATACCTATAGGGCACAAAAACAGATTAAGTTAAAACTAAAAATAAAAAAGAAACGATTTATTTAAGTATGTACATAATATAATTACATTTTTTATTAAAACGAAACTAAAATAGAACCTAAAAATATGTATGTTTTTCTACACATTAAATACCTGCATACTTAAGCTTTGTTAGTCCAAAGCAAAAGTAGGAGTTGACGATACGAATAGTTATAAATTTTTCAATTCAACTATCAGTTTATTATATCAAGGGAATATAGACATAAAAATCTGGAGTATAAAGAGTTAAGTCCTACATTATGTAAACTATTTAGTCAGAGATAAATGTTTGTAGCCAAAAGACTTCTTGAGAAAACCAAATAGCATGCAATATTGCAATCATTAGTAACAAGTTAGATTGGAATTATAAAACCATACTTTAAAAGAGATATGACGGAAAATAGACAACTTATTATTTATGCTCTCTCAAAATTTAAGCAAAATTAGATGAATTTGCAGTGGTTTATGGGGTAAAAACTTGGCTATTGCCTATAAAGTAGGTTTTGATGTAGAAGGTGATGAATTTTATCCTCTCACCTTATTTCATATTTCTGCTTTGTTACAACTGCTTAAGAAAATATTTTCTAAAGCAGAAAAACAACTTGTAGAACTAAACTTTATTTTGACCCAATGTATATGGTTAGGAGCACATACTCCATTTCATATAGTCTTTTAACAATTATTGGATGCCTATGTTTACAGAATGAAATCTTATTCTCATTGACATAAGATGTTTTCTTTTCTAGGAGCACATACACCTAGATGCTTGCGTGCGTAAGAAAATATGCTAAGCAAAAAAGTATAGGTAGGGGGTTTCTAAAAAATTCAAATTTTAATAAAAGATTTTGAGAACAACTATAATATCTTGAAAATTCCTATATTTTGATAAGAGTGAAGTTAAGATAATTCGAGTCTACAGATGTTTAGCTAACATAATATGCATGCATCTATTTATCGTAAACCAGAAGTAGTGCTCAAAACAAATCCTCTAAAAATAAAATTCACAAGATATTCTTTAAAACTTAACCCCAGAAATTTAGATCAATCTATTTATGATAAATAAATGACTAGTAAATTGAAAAACTGGATAACTATTTATACATTAACTAAAAAAAATTTGGTTTTGGAAAATAGATAAAAGAAGTAGGGGTTTTAAAAAAATTTTGGGATGATTGATTAAGCAACATATATACACAAGAAGACTTCTTTTAGGACAAAAAGAAGTGTGGTCAAGAAAAACTAGTTTTTATAAAAATAAAGGTTTTGTTAATCATCTGTGAATTTGTGGTTTATTTATTATTGTTATATGGTGACCGGGCGGTCTGGCAGTCTGACCCTGGAGGCTTAAATACTGCACAGTCTGGCAGTTTCTCTCCAACAATTTGGTAGCCGAGTTGTTATTGTTTGGAGACCGGGCGGTCTGGTGGTTAGACGTAGGCGACTTGAAGATAGGGCGTTCTAGCAGTCTCCCCTAGCGGCTTGTCTTCTCTTTATGATTGTTATCGAGCGGTTAGCCTATTCGTCAAACCGCGCAACTTGTGCGATCTATTTCTGTATATATTCGCTTGTATCTGTAATTATTTGTCCCACATTGCTTATTTGTAATCTCTCCCCTCTCCTTCATTCTATAAAAGGGAGGCTATACCTTTGTAATACTCACTTTTTGGATAATAAAAATTATATTATTCCAAATTTCAGTCTATTCTTTATTGTTCGCACATGGTATCAAAGAACTCAATCTTTTCCACCTGATTATGTGAGCTGTCTTCCTATCCGTGCGGCCTTATCTTTGCTTCTTCTTTATTCGTGCGGCCTTGTCTCTCCTTTTTCTTATCTGCGCGGCCTTGTCTTCACGACCTGTCTTCACGGTCTCTTCTTTGTTTGCGCGGCCTTATTTCTGTTTGCGTGACCTTGTTTCCTCTTTATTCGCGTGACCTGTATTCGCGGTCACATCTTTGTTCCTGCGGCTTTGTTTCTGTTCGCGCGATCTTGTTTCCTCTTTGTTTGCGCGACCTGTCTTCACTGTCTCTTCTTTGTTCGCGCGACCTTGTTTTAGTTTGTGTGGCCTTATTTCTGCTCTCTCTTCTCTTCTATGGCTCTCTTTGATACCTCTATCACTACTACTCATGTGGTCCACCATCCTCCTCCTTCGGGGAACCTTGGCACCGTTTCAAAACTCATCAGTTCTAACTACTCGGACTGGAGTGTCTCCTTCACCTTTCTTCTTCGCTCACAATGCAAACGTCATTATCTCACCGATGACCCTGCTCCTCCAGAGTCCGATCTCTTTGATGATTGGGATGCTAGCGACACTCTTGTTCGCACTTGGCTGGCTAACAACCTTTCTGATGAGTGCCTCCCCATCATCTATCATAATGAAACAGTCAAGTTTGCTTGGTTTCATCTTGTCGCTCTTTACTCAAAGGGGGCTCAGACATCTCACATCTATACTCTGTATGTGGACCTCTTTTCCCGTCCCCCCATGTCTCATACTGCTGATTACCAACAGGTTCAGGGCTCTCAGAGCCGAGATTCTCTAGAATCGCCCCTTCTCTGTGAATCTGGCTAAGCAACACAACACTTCCAGGAGCTTCTGGTTGTGTGCTATCTTCTATGACTTCTTGAGTCTTATGACATGATCCGTTAATAAATCCTTAGCGAAGCGGACTCTCCCACATTGGATGCCACTACTGCCCACATCACCACGGTTACCTCTCTGTTTTAAGGTCCATGGTTATACTCCCATCCTCAACTGGACAACTATGCTCACCGGACTCAGCAGAGTAGCTCTGGTGGCCGCAACCACCAATCCGGCAGGCGTGATCCTTCCCACTTTCTCTGCTCTTACTATGGCCACACCAGCCGTACGGTTGATCATTGATGGATGAAACATCCACATCTTCATCCCTCTGGGGACACTTCTACCTCTTCTTTGAAGCAGTCTACCTCGGTAGTCACATCTTCGGGTAGTGCCCACCTCGTTACTCAAGTTAAATGGCTGAACCACTCCGGTGCTACCAATTATATGACCGGCAATCCTCAGTGTTTTTCTCTCCTAGAAACACATGATCCGTTTCCCCCAGTCTTTATTTTGGATGGCTCTCCCTCACCGATCAATGGGACGGGAGTGGTTCAAGTAACTCCGCCTCTTCGCTTGGCAGATACTCTCTACGTGCCCAAGTATCCTTATAATTTATTATCGGTTACTTATCTGTGCAAACAACTATAATGTTCCGTCACATTCATTCCTACTTCTTGTTCTTTTCAGGATGCGGGCTCCCAAAGGATGATTGCTACTGGGACTGAGAGCGGCGACCTCTATTTCCTCGACAATGTTTTCACTTTGTATGCCTTCTCCTCCTCTTCTACAGACCTTCTGCAATGGCATCTTCGCCTTGGTCATACTCCTCTATGGCTTCTTCGTCCGCTTCTGCCCCACCTCCCTCTACACAGTCCTCCTCTCAACTGTGGCGCACATCAGCTTGGCAAGCATCACCGCCCCTCCTTCCCACCAAATTAAGGTTGTGGATCTTCCGTCCGTTTGATCTCGTTCACTCCAATGTTTGGGGCTCTTCTCCTACCCTCACCACAGGTCGGGATAGTTTATATTTTGTAACTTTTATTGATGATCTCTCTCATTGTACGTGGGTGTATCTCTTAAACGATCGCTCCGAATTATTCTCTGTATGGACATCTTTTTATTTTATGATTAAAACTCAGTTTGATGTCCCTATTAAAATCGTTTTGCTCTGATAATGCCAAAAAAATATCTTAGTCATGATTTTTCTTCTTTCTGTATGCAAAATGGGATTGTTCATCAAACTAGCTATGTTTATACCTCACAGCAAAATGGCGTGGAGGAACGCAAAAACCATTACCTCCTTGATGTTGCTCGCAATCTAATGACACAGATGCAGGTTCCTCACTCCTATTTGGGCTATGTCATTCTCATCTCCTGTTATCTCATCAATCGCATTCCCTCCACGGTTCTCCACGGTCAAACCCCATTCTCCATTACCTATCCGGGCAAGGATCTATTTCCTCTCTCTATATATCTTTGGGTGCATGGCTTTTTTCATGCTCCCTCTGTCACCCATGATAAACTCTCCCCCACGTGCCACCAAATGTGTCTTTCTGGGTTACTCTAACACTCGGAAAGGTTATTATTGTTTTGACCCTATTCTTCGCAAGCAGTTCATCTCCGTGAACATAACCATCTTCGAAAATATGTCATATTTCTCTCGTGACTACTCTAAAAGAGACAGGGTTGACTGGGGGTAAACCTACCTGATGCCCAATGGCTACTGGAGAAGATAAAACCTTGACAGATGACTCTCCTCCTCAATCAGATTTTATGAAGTACAGGCATTTGGTCGGCAAACTCATTTATCTCACAGTAACTAGACCTGATATCTCCTACGTTGTAGGCAAGGATAGCCAGTTCATGCAAGCTCCTAGGGAAGAGATTTTGAAGAATAAAGCACATTGAAGTCGACTGCCATTTTATTCGGGAAGAGATTTTGAAGAAACAAATTTGTACTCCATTCGTTACCTCCGACAATGAGTTAGCAGATATCTTCATTAAGACTGTGTCTGGTTCCTTTCTTCACATTTGCGACAAGTTGGGCATGATTGATATATATGCTCCAGCTTGAGGGAAAGTGTTGTTGTATGGTGACCGAGCAGTCTGGCGGTTTGATGCAGGCGACTTGAAGATAGGGCGGTCTAGCGGTCTCCCCTAGTGGCTTGTCTTTTCTTTATGGTTATTGCCAGTCGGTTAGCCTATTCTTCTAAGCGCGCGGATTGTGCGGCCTGTTTCTGTATATATTCACTTGTACCTATAATTATTTGTGTTGGGTATTGCATCCACAATGACCCAGATTTGCAGGAAGTCACCCTTGAACTAAGATGAATTAAGTTGTATTTGATATCCTTGTTTAGTTATGTGTTTGCAAATTACTATTATTAAGTGTAGACCAATGTCAGTCTACAGTGGGTCATGAATACAAGACCATACAGTGTAATTCCTCACTGTGTGATCCAAGGTGTGACTCATGTGTAGTCTCTCAATTGGGATACACTTCATATTCAAGCACCTGGATCATGGAATGAAGATTGGATTCTTGAAGAGAAGAGAAAATTTTCTAAGTCCAGAATTTCTCTAAGTCCACTTCTCGAGAAGTAAATGATAGTTCTCGAGAAGTAGAGCTAGCAGTTCTCGAGAAGCTTAACTTAGTTCTCGAGAAGCCTTGGCTAGTTCTCGAGAAGCTTAGCCTAATTCTTGAGAAGCTCAGCATAGTTCTCGAGAAGTCTCAACCTTTATTTCTCGAGTAGTCAGAGACAAACGCAAAATTTTCTAAGTCCCTCTCTCGAGAAGTTCATCATAGTTCTCGAGAACTTAGTCTCTAGTTCTCGAGAAGTCAGTAGTTCTCGAGTATATGGTTTGGCTTTCTAGTAATAGTTCTCGAGAAGTCTAGTTAGTTCTCGAGAAGTTTCAGCCCTTTTGTTCTCGAGTACTAACTTAAGTCCAGACAGTCTAGTACTCGAGAAGTCAACCTGTTCTTGAGAACTCATTCATACTTCTCGAGAACTACTGTCCATTTATTTTTTGAAATCTATTTAAGTCCAGATCGACAGGATTTTAAAGTGACACATCATGATTTGTCCACGTGTCCTAATTAATGTTATTTCTAACCGTTAGAGGAAATCCTATATAAGTTCTTGTCAAGAAGACCAACCCTAAGCGGAAATCCATACGTTCTATTATTGTGAATCGGCCGTCTCTCTCCAAGAATGAATTTACAGAAGCCGCCGCCACCGCTCAACGTGAAGATCAACATTTCTGTTCTCGATCAAGAAAGGCTTGTTGTTCAAGGAATCTTCATCTTCTCCTTGATCAACTAGATCAAAGTTCTCTCATATCAGATCTACCAAGTCTTCTTCAACAAATTTCTGAAAAAGCCGCAAAGTTCAGAAGAAGACCTAGAGTTTAATATTTCCAGATCTAAGACAAATCTCTGTTTGTACTTTACACCTCATTGTAAATTATGTAGGAGATTAATCTCCGAGTTATAGGAAGTTTTCATCTTCCGAGTGTAGATCCATTTGGATCGAGATTGTAGGAACATGGTTCCGATACATAGGATTGGCTTTCAATCCGAGATAGTGGAGTAGCCGGATCTAGTGATTTATTAGATCGGTGAGGGAAAGTGGGCGTACCCAAGGTTGGGGAACCACTATAAATCTTCTTGTCATCTGTGATTGCTTGATTGTTTGTGCAAGTTCTTTTAAATTTTTTATTCCGCAAATAGACACACAATTCACCTATTCACTCCCCTCTAGGTGATTTAGGTAGACAACTTAACACTTTAATTTGGTATCAGAGCCAGGTTGGTCGTTAAAAGGTTAACACCTTGATCAATTTCCTCTCAAAGTTGTCTTTGAGAATTTTCAAGCAATGGACAAGGCTAAAGATTTTGCCAAGCTTCCCCTGTGCACAAAGAATAACTTTCCCATGTGGAAAGAGAGAATTAATTTTTTCATGGAAGCTGTGGATCCCCGGATCTTCATGATTGTTGAAGAAGGTCTTTACGTGCTGATAGAATTGATTTCAAGATAACCCAAACACCTAGAGGGGGGGTGAATAGGTTATTTTCTTTTTTTACTTAAGGCATAATAATTTTTCAGATCTTAAAATAGAATCTTACTATTCTACAGCAATCACAGCATAGAATTCACAATCACACACACATCACAGATTGCACACAGGTTTATAGTGGTTCCCCAAGGTCTGGGTACATCCACTCCCCACCCCCTCACCTATCTAGCAGTGTGCTAGATTCGGCCTAACTTCTTCCTTCTTCTCAGATCCACAGATCTTACAGCTCAGAACCCTAAAAGGTTCCTACAACTCAGAATGTATCCACACTCCTACAGCTCAGCCTACAGCCCTACCTCAGCCTTGCCACAAGGCCTACAACTCAGAGAATAATTTCTCCTACACTCAGGCTCAAAAGCCCTACCACTAAGAGATCTATATCTCCTACACTGAGCCTTTATTATATAGGCTTAAAACTCAGATCTTTGAAGGGATAAAAGGTTTCTTGATCAGCTTCTTGATAAGACTGATGGTTGAAATCAACTTGTTCTTAGCTTTCTTCAAAGCTTCTTGAATCTGAACTCAGTAGGGTTGATCTCCTTTGAAGTTGACTGGCTGGCAACTTCCTTTTTAGATTTCAGTAATAGAACTGAATTCTTCTTAGCAGATTAGTTCAAGATCTGCTTCTTAAGAGACTTGTAAATGTCTCCTCCTTTACTTTAACAGCTGAAGATCTCTCTCAATCTCCAGAACTTTTGAAGTTTCTTCAGAATTCTAGTTTGAATTCTCCTTAGACAAATTCTGAGTAGAATGCCACTTCAGATTGTCTTCTTAGATCTTCTCACGAAAATCTTCTCTTGTGTGTCGTGCACTTTCTTGATCAATGATCAATACTTCAATAGTTGTTTGTGTTGTTGTTATTGTTGTTCACGTTGTTGACAGAATCCATCTATATATAGACTTCATCCATGGTAACCGGCTGATCTGATTTCTAACCAACTTCTGACAAGTCTGATATCTTCAGCAAACTTGTTGGAATACACAGCTGTCAAGTCTCTAGTCAGTTCTTGAACCTTTGTATTTTTCAGCAAAGCGTCGAGACTGATTGTCATTATGTGTCGACACAAGTAGATAAAGTGTCGACACAAGCTTTTGTGATGTCGACATAGCTCCTTTGGTGTCGACACTGCTTCTTGATACTGCATCTGTAGAGTGTGTCGACACTGCTTCTTTGTGTCGACACAGACACTTCTTCACATCACAGCAATCAACATTGTTTAAACTCTGCTGTGTGTCGACACAAGTCCTATGTGTCGACACAGTTGATATAGTCTAAGAATTCTGTATATCGATACTGCCTCCAGGTGTCGACACAGTTGATGTAATCTAAGAATTCTGTGTGTCAACACTTCCTACAGGTGTCGACACAGACGATGTCAACTAATAAATCTGTGTGTCGACACTGCCTCCCGGTGTCGACACAGTTGATGTCGACTAATAAATTCTGTGTGTCGACACAGTTGCTTCTGGTGTCGACACAGCTTTTCTAAGTGTCGACACAGGCCTTCTTAAGTGTCGACACATTGACTTAGATACTTTTTCTTGCATATTAGCATATACTTAACCTGCACATATAAACTCAAAATAACATCAAATACACCTTGATGTATATCATTGAACTAAGTGAGGCTTCTCCAAATCAGGTAGACATTTTCTCATGTACCCAACAATCTCCCCCTATTTGGAGAAGTCATAACCCTTTAGTCAATGATATACACAACTTATAATAAACAAACATTATGATGTATATAAGCATTATATGACAGGGTAACTTATAAACAAAACAAATACCAAAATGTCATTACAGAATAATAATACAAGCTCAATGAACATGAAACTTTGTTTTGTTTATACTTATCAAAAAGTTTCTTAACAACTGATTACATACATTTCTTTTAACACTAAAAATTACATTGTTCTTGCAAAATCTAGTAAATCTATCCTAAGGCTGATCAGGCTCCTTGATGACTATGCCTTTTCCTAGCTTAATCTGAGCTTGTACAGTAGGTTCTGCATCATCAATGGGCTTCTTTCCTTTCAACTCTGCCTTCTTCTGAGCTTCAGCCTTAATTCTCTGTCTTTCAAAATAATGAAAAGGATTAGGGAAATATTTGCTAGGCTCCTGAGCATTTGGAGGTAGCTTCCCAATTTTAGCCTTTCTTTTATGTTGCACAATGGCTTCTTGCCTTGCCTCATATTTCTGCCATTCTTGTTCATTATACCATTTGCCCCTTTCATGAACCTGATCTTTCACAGCTTTCCAGGCAGTCAGAATAATATTCCTGGAAGTGGGGCTCCATTGCTCAAAATCAGGCTTTAACTCAGCCTATTCTCCGAACCTTTTCTTAGATAGTTGAGCTTCCTGCTGAGCTTTCAAGGAAGCTTTTGGCATTTCAACTTTTTCTATAATAACATTATCAACTTCCTGTGGAGGACTGTACATAGACTGAACCTATTGTTGAATCATATCAAAATCTGCTGGAGGGTAGATGATCTGAGCAACTTTAGGTTGATCACCTTCAACATAAGCTGGTTGCACACCAGATTCAGCTACATTATCATTATCACAAAGGGGTGGATATCCCAGAGTGGCTCTGATTCTATTGGATATCCATTTGGCATGTTCTGAGCCTGCTTTGACTAACACCCTCTCCCCTTTTATGACTTCTCTTTCAATGTGGTCCCTTAAGTCATCTTTTTGAAATCTTACTTGTCCATCAAAAAAATTTACACCATCTTTATAAAATGATTTTAACTTAAGAAGCTGATCAGAGATTGTTTTCTGAGAAGTAGTAATGGTTGTCTTAAATGAATCTAAGGCATCCTATAACTTCTTATCAAACTCTTCTTTCTCTTTAGCTCTTTCTTCAGTCATTGCAGTGACTGTATTCTTTATATTATTTACTATCTCATTATGAGATTCAGTCAGATTGTCATTCATTCTAATCTAATTTTCAAGGACATAGCCTTATTTAATAGCAATGTCATCCACTTGAGCCTTTACTGCTGCTTGCTGCTCAGCCAGAAATACTACAGCATTGCCTTCTTTGTGGAAACAATCTGTCATTTCTTTCTTATGAAGATTTACTTCAAACCTGATGGATTTGATATCTTGAGCCAAATCAAATTGAAGTGATTTATGGCTTTCATCCACATACTTCTCTAGATCCATTCTCTGCTCATCTAATTTAACTTGCAAAGCCACCCTTAATGAGCTGTAATCAGTCTCTGGGGCAGGTTGTGGAGTAGTAGTTTGCAATGCCTTCTTATAGCTCTGGCTCCTTCTCTTAAAGACCATCAGTTTTCTTTTCTTGGCATTTCTAATTTCCTCATCTTCTGAAGCAGAGGTACTGGCTATATTAACTCTTTCTTTAGGACTAAAAGGAATCTCCTTTTGAGTTCTAATCTGCTCCCCCTCAAGGTTAGCCTGCTCCCCCTCATTCCTTATTTGCACCTCCTTATCTGCTGCTCCCTCAATATTAGGAAATAATTCCTCCAGAGTGAACTCCTGTTGAGTGTGAACTGGTGATACTACTTTCTCAGGAGCATCAGCAGCTCCAGATGTATCCTCCATAATAGCATCTAGGGCTGGAATATTGGTATGAGATGTCTCAAGGATTGTTTGTGAATCTATTTCCTCTGCTAAGTGGATTCTCTCTTCCCCCTGCACCTGTGCAGTAACTGTCTCCCCCTGCACTTGTGCATTCTCAGTCAGGTCCTGTACTTGTACACTATCTAGCTCCCCCTGCACTTGTGCACTAACTGTTTCCTCCTGCACTTGTGCATGCTCAGTAAGGTCCTGTACAGGTGATTTCACTACAGCCTCTTGTCTCTCTATATCAGGTATGTCCTTTGATAGGACCCTATCCCATCTGGAAATAATCCTGATGTCCATTCTTCTCATATGATTAATTTTAGATCCAAGGATCTGGTGCATTACTTCTAGAATGGCTCCAGCCAAGTATAAACTCATCAGTCTAGCCAAATTAGGCTTCTTTATTCCTTCCTTAATCTTTTCAAACAGTACGACAGACCAATCTGTGTTGAGCTTAAAAATTATCCTTGTCATAAGGTTGAACATATAGGCAGAAATCCTATCATGTCCCCCTGGCTTACACAGAAGTACCTTTCCTACCACTTCTAAAAGGAATTTGCCTTACTCATTCATCCCTTTCCTGTTAATTGCTGCTCCAATCTTCAAGGTGGGATCCAATCCACACCATTGTAGTGCCTCCCTTATTTTTTATACTGGTACTTCTTCTTCATCCTGAGTTCTTGGAAGATGAAGAATTTTTCTCAAACTTTTCAAGGTCAGTTTGACTCTTGCTCCATGAACTGTTGATTTAATCTTAAGTCCAGTTGAGTCAACTGTTGTTGCAGCAAAAAACTCAAAAACCTCCTTCTTCCAAATCTTGGTTGGTTCGGATACCAGAAACTCCAAACCACTATCAGCAACCAGGGTAATGACCCCTTTAATCTCTGACTCCACATCATCAAAGGCATGGCGAAGCAACTCATATCCTTCGTTAATTTTATCTTCAACCTTTGGCGCGATTGGGATGGTGAGAAAGCTTGGATTGAGAGAAGAGAGTTTGTCGACACAAGGTTTTTGTCTCGAAAACCTGGAGAGCATGTCGGCAGAATATGTTCTTGACCTATTTATACCCTTCTAAATAAAGAAGGTCAAAAGGCGGGCAAAAACTATCTAAAAGTGTTGACACTTTTGAAATGTGTCGACACATACTTCCACTGTCTCTACAACGACGTTGACTACTATGTGTCGACACCAATTGATGATATGTCAACACTAGACATACTTAGTAGTTCATCAGAAATTCTGTGTCGACTCTTATTGCAAGTGTTGACACAATTTCATGATGTGTCGACACCACTACTATGGTTGTGTCGACACCACTAACTGAAGTGTCGACACCACTTCTCTGGATGTGTCGACACAGATTTACTGAAGTGTCGACATCACTTCTCTAAATGTGTCGACACAGATTTAATTAGCCAAATTTGTTAGACTAATTTATGTTCAACATTCCTAATTCAACTTTAAATTTATTGAATTAAGTTTCATCTAGAGGCTTAGTAAACACATCTGCAATTTGATAATCTGTTTTGACAAATTCTAGTGAGATGTCCTTTTTCTCTACATATTCTCTAAGAAAATGATATCTAATTTCTATATGTTTAGTCCTAATATGTGAAACAGGATTATTAGCAATAGAAATGGCACTAGTAGAATCACAAAACAAAGGTGTGCTACTTACCTAAATACCATAGTCTTCTAGCTGGCGCCTAATCCACAACAGTTGTGTACAGTAACTTCCTGCTGCCACATATTCAGACTCAGCTGTGTAAATTGCCACACTAGTCTGCTTCTTACTGCTCTAAGACACCAATCTTCCTCCTAGAAATTGACAGGTGCCTGTTGTGCTTTTTCTATCTTCTTTGCAACCTGCAAAGTCTACATCTGAATAGCCTGTCAGTAGAAAATCTCCATTCCTATGGTACCAAAGGCCTAGATTAGGTGTGCCCTTTAGATATCTCAAAATCCTTTTTACTGCAGTGTAATTAGATTCTTTAGGGCATGATTGGTACCTAGCACAGACACATATTGCATACATAATGTCTGGTCTACTAGCAGTTAGGTATAGAAGAGAGCCAATTATTCCTCTATACAAAGACTCATCTACGGTTTTACCTGCATCATCTTTGCATATAGGCATACTTGTTCCCATAGGAGTTTTCATGGTGGAGGATGATTCCATACCATACTTCTTAATTAACTCTTTGGTGAACTTAGACTGGGATATGGACAAGCCATCATCAGTCTGTCTTACTTAAAGTCCCAAGAAGAACTTAAGTTCTCCCATGCTGCTCATCTCAAACTTTCCTTGCATAAGTTTAGCAAACTTCTTGCAAAGGTTGTTTTCTGTAGACCCAAATATTATGTCATCTATATAAATCTAGACTAAGATTATCTTTCCTTTGGATTCCCTTAGGAATAGAGTTTTGTCTATTTTCCCCCTTGAGAATTTGTTCTCAATAAGGAAAGTAGACAGGGTTTCATACCAAGCCCTTGGGGCTTGCTTTAACCCATATAAAGCTTTCCTAAGTCTATAAACATAATCAGGTTTGAGAGAATCAACAAAACCTGAGGGCTGCTCTACATAGACTTCTTCTTTTAGATTTCGATTTAGGAATGCTGATTTTACATCCATTTGGAATACCTTAAAGCATTGATATGCTGCATAGGCAAGGAACATCCTAATTGCTTCCAGTCTTGCTACTGGGGCAAAGGTTTGATCAAATTCAATACCCTCTTCCTGCCTGTATCCTTTTGTAACAAGTCTTTCTTTGTTCTTCACAATGATCCCATTCTCATCCAGTTCGTTCCTAAAGATCCACTTTGTTCCAATGATGTTGTGGTATTTTGTTTTAGGAACTAACTCCCAGACCTTGCACCTTCTGAACTGATTCAGCTCCTCTTGCATGGCATCAATCCAATGTGGGTCCAGTATAGCTTCTTCAAATCTCTTTAGCTCTAGTTGAGATAGGAAGCTTGAGCAAAGCACTGTGTTCAAGTTCCTTCTTCTGGTTTGCACTCCATGTCTTAGATCACCAATTATCTGATTTTCTGGATGATCCTTTAAGTGTCTAACAGCTGGAGGTAGACTATCTTCAGGTTGAACACCTCCAGTCTCTTCAATATGTTGCACCTCTTGGTTTTCATCAGCATCTAGAGAGTCATGTACTCCCCCTGGACAGTAGCCACCATTTTCCACTTCCTGCTCTTCAGTTGATTCTTCTGTAATGGTAAGCTTGTCAATTTTCTCATTTATACCTGTAGAACTGCATGAGCTACAAGGCAACTCACTGTTAATCAGTCTTGTTTCATCAAAGACAACATGTATAGACTCTTCTACAACTTGAGTAATCAAGTTGTAGACTCTATAAGCCTTACTAGTGTTGTTGTACCCAATAAATATCTCATCTTGGGATTTGGCAGCAAACTTAGTTAAATAAGACTTGCCATTGTTAAGGACATACCACTTGCAACCAAAGATCCTAAAATAGGATAAGTTTTGTTTTCTACCCTTCATGATCTCATAGGGAGTCATTTTATGTCTTTTGGTGATAGAAGTCCTATTGATCACATGATATGCAGTATTTACGGCCTCAGCCCAGAAATATTTTGGGAGAGAAGTGTCACTCAATAGAGTTCTACCAGCCTCAATCAGTGTTCTATTCTTCCTTTCAGCAATACAATTTTGCTGTGGTGTTCTAGGTGAGGAGAATTCTTAAAAAATCCCAAATTCTTCACACAGTCTTGTCATACTCTCAGATTGAAATTCAGTGTCATGGTCACTTCTGATTTTGACCACTGTACCTTCATGTTCATTCTGAATTTGCTTGACAAAACTATATAAAACACTTGAGTTTCTGATTTTTGTCTCAGAAAGAACACCCAGGAATATCTAGAATATTCATCTACCACCACAAAAGTGTAGACCTTCCTACCTAGAATATGAACTGGCATAGGACCAAATAGATCCATATATAAGAGGTATAGACACCTCACTGAATCTTTGTTTTCAAGGCTATGAAGGAGGATTTTGTCTGCTTGCCTTTTTGACAAGCTGAGCATATCCCATCCTTTATACACTTAACTTTTGGACCATTCCTTACTAACTCTTTGCTAAAGAGTTGGCCAATTGTTTTGTAGTTAAGATGAGCCAGCATCTTGTGCCATTTGACACAATTAGAGGCTCTCTCATCAGCTACAAGACAAATAGGAGAAACATTGTTCTCACACTCAAAGTAAAGATAGTACATATTTCTTTTTCTATATCCTATCAATATGACCTTTTGATCACTTGATCTTTTGATATGACAACCATTCTTAATAAATGAAATGACATATCCTAAATAACTCTGCTGACTTATGCTTATAAGGTTGTGTTTCAAACCCTTCACATAGGCCACTTGAGTGATAGTAATCTGGTTATTAGAAATGTTATCAAATCCTTTGATGATTCCCTTTTCAGAACCACCAAAGATTACTTTAGACCCATTTATGATAGGTAAGTATTCCTTCAGCAACCCCTTTGTTCCAGTCATGTGCTTGGAACATCCACTATCCAAGTATCATATAGGGGTAACTTGGACTCACCTGCAATAAAGAATTACCTCTCCTTAGAACCCAAGTAAGTCTTGGGTCCTTGGTTCAAGTTAGCTTCATACTTAACAAATCTACCTGTAGCTCTTATAACAGGTAAAATGTTATTCTTCCTGACACTAATGTTGTGCCAGCAATCTATGGCATAATGGCATGTCTTGCCACAGCACCAACATTCATACCTGTTGTATCTATTTTTAGATACATTCTTGGCAGTCTGCTTGACAACAAATCTTTTGTTTTATGCTGGTACTGTTGCAGCTACACCCACTGTTTTCTTAAGAACATGGGGTTTATGGACATGGGCTGCCTTATTGACATAAACACTCTTGTCATTCAGAACTTCAGTCTTACTATGACCATGAGTATTCTCAAGGTCATACTTGTTAGAAGGCACTTGTACCTTTCTAAAAACTACAGGGACTTTAAAATTCAGTGGCTGGACTGAGGCTTTGCCCTTTCTCTTGAATTGGACATCCCTGGTGTCACCTTTAAAGCCTATTCCATCCTTACCCTTTTGGGCCACA
Source organism: Platanthera zijinensis (assembly GCA_039513925.1). Lineage (NCBI taxonomy): Eukaryota > Viridiplantae > Streptophyta > Magnoliopsida > Asparagales > Orchidaceae > Platanthera > Platanthera zijinensis. The sequence continues at coordinate 79,500,118 of CM077081.1, forward strand.
AACTCATCTATTAAGGGTAAAACTGATTTTAGCTTGGAATAACTAGCCACCAAATCTTTCTCCTTTTGAAGTCTTGCTTCCAGACTTTTAATTAGATCATTTTTGTATATTATTGTACCCATCTGAATAACAGATATAGTTTTCAGTCTGGCAACCTCATTCATTTTTTGATCCAACTCTTTCTCTAAATCAGATGCAGCCGTCTTAAGATCTGCAATTTCCTTAGCCTGAGATTTGGCTAGGTTTTTGCTTTTCTTTAGTGCCTGCAACAAGTCCCCATATTCATCTATCAGCTGATGAATATCACCTTCAGACTAAGACCCATCCACATCATTTGATGCAGATGTAGCTTACTCTATACCAGTACTACAATCTGAATTTCTAGAAATACATTGTACCTTACTAGGACCAGGTTGATCCTGACACTTGTCTTCTTCTGACCCAGCCATCAGTCCTATGCACTGATGGTCTTCTTGTTCATAAATAGAGTTCAGCACTTGCATAAACTCATCTTCTTCATCTGCTGCATGTAGACCAATTTTGTCCTCAGCTTCAGATTCAGACTCTGAAGATGATTGGTCTGTCAAGCACTTCTCTTTCTTAGCAACAAAGGATTTCTCCTTCTTGCTCTTTTGTTGAGTCTTCCTTTTATCAGCAGACTTATTTCTTTTGTCTGGACACTCAGCCACAACATGTCCAGGCCTATTACAGTAGTAACAAACTATCTTTAATGTTGTAGATTTGCTAGGCTTAGACCTGCTCCTGTCCTTCCTAGATGACTTCCTCTTTTGATAATAGTCATCCGCAGGCTGAGATGTGGAGGGCCTAGACTTCCACTACTTCTTCTTCGGGAATCTCTGAAACTGTCTTGTGAAGGCAGCAAAGTTTTTATCTGAGTCACTGTTGTCAGAACTTTGGTTGTCTGAATTATCTGAAGTAATTTCAGCAACTATCTCAGGAAGTGATGGAGACATCCTCCTATTCTTTCTAGTGGATTCCACCTTGAGGGCCACATACTTTTCTCTATGCTCCCCTTTTGCACTTTTCTCTTCCTCTTTCCTTGCCATCAGCTGCATCTCATATGACAGCAATTTTCCAAACAAAGTTGGAGGAGAGATATCTGCAAGTTTGGCCACTTCCCTAATGGCACAGATCTTAGTGTCCCAATCCTTTGTCAAGGATCTTAGAAATTTATCATTCAGTTCATATGTACTGAAGATCCTTCCATAGGACATCAGCTCATTTACTATTCTATAGAACTCTTTATAACACTCAGTTATACCATCTGACTTTCCTTGTCTGAAACTCTCATATTCCTGGTTCAACATAGATTTTTTATCTTGTCTGACTCCTTTAGAACCCTCCATGTAGACTATCAAGGTGTCCCACATTTCCTTTGAGATCTTGCAGTGAATCAAATTTTGAAAGATTGAATCATCTATGGCACTTACTATGATATTCTGGGCTCTTTTATCCATAGTTGCCAGGATGATCTCTTCCTTAGTCATCTCTGAAAAATCATTGGGAGTTCTTTGATTTGCATCTAGAACTTATAATTTCATTGGAATATAAGGACCTTCCTTTACTGTAATATAGATCCTTAGATCAGAAGCCTCCATAAAAAGTCTGACCCTTTCATTCCATATTCCAAATATCTCTTTCCTACATATGGGTAATTTCAAAGAACCTAGTTCCTTATGATTTTCTCCTAAACCCATTTTCTTGATCTTGAATCTGCCTTATGGATCTTACTCAGACTGTTAAGTCCTTCTTTGAGTAACCTCCGTCTGATACTACTTGATAGAATTGATTTCAAGATAACTCAAACACCTAGAGGGGGGTGAATAGGTTCTTTTTCTTTTTTTACTTAAGATAGAATAATTTTTCAGATCTTAAAATAGAATCTAACTATTCTACAGCAATCACAGCATAGAATTCACAATCACACACACATCACAGATTGCACACTGGTTTATAGTGGTTCCCCAAGGTCTGGGTACATCCACTTCCCCCCCCCCCCTTCACCTATCTAGCAGTGTGCTAGATTCGGCCTAACTTCTTCCTTCTTCTAAGATCCACAGATCTTACAGCTAAGAACCCTGAAAGGTTCCTACAACAGAGAACGTATCCACACTTCTACAGCTCAGGCTAACAGCCCTACCTCAGCCTTGCCACAAGGCCTACAACTCAGAGAATAATTTCTCCTACACTCAGGCTCAAAAGCCCTACCACTCAGAGATCTATATCTCCTACACTCAGCCTTTATAATATAGGCTTAAAAATCAGATCTTTGAAAAGATCCTACAAAATTTGATAAGTGTTTTAGATGGACTCTTACCCTTGTTGAGAGAGAAGGGATAAAAGGTTTCTTGATCAGCTTCTTGATAAGACTGATGGCTGAAATCAACCTGTTCTTAGCTTTCTTCAAAGCTTCTTGAATCTGAACTCAGTAGGGTTGATCTCCTTTGAAGTTGACTGGTTGGCATCTTCCTTCTTTGATTTCAGTAATAGAACTGAATTCTTCTTAGCAGATTAGTTCAAGATCTGCTTCTTAAGAGACTTGTAAATGTCTCCTCCTTTACTTCAACAGATGAAGATCTCTCTCAATCTCTAGAACTTCTGAAGTTTCTTCAGAATTCTAGCTTGAATTCTCCTTAGACAAATTCTGAGTAGATTGCCACTTCAGATTGTCTTCTTAGATCTTCTCATGAAAATCTTCTCCTGTGTGTCGTGCACTTTCTTGATCAATGATCAATACTTCAATAGTTGTTTGTGTCGTTGTTATTGTTGTTCACGTTGTTGACAGAATCCATCTATATATAGACTTCATCCATGGTAACCGGCTGATCTGGTTTCTAACCAACTTTTGATAAGTCTGACAACTTCAGCAAACTTGTTGGAATACACAGCGGTCAAGTCTCCAGCCAGTTCTTGAACCTTTGTCTTTGTCAGCAAATTGTCGAGACTGATTGTCATTATGTGTCGACACAAGTAGATTAAGTGTCGACACAAGCTTTGGTGATGTCGACATAGCTCCTTTGGTGTCGACACTGCTTCTTCACACTGCATCTGTAGAGTGTGTCGACACTACTTCTTTGTGTCGACACAGACACTTCTTCATATCACAACAATTAATATTATTGAAACTCTGTTGTGTGTCGACACAAGTCCTGTGTGTCGACACAGTTGATATAGTCTAAGAATTCTGTGTGTCGACACTGCCTCCAGTTGTCGACACAGTTGATGTAGTCTAAGAATTCTGTGTGTCGACACTGCCTCCAGGTGTCGACACAGACGATGTCGACTAATAAATCTGTGTGTCGACACTGCCTCCCGGTGTCGACACAGTTGATGTCGACTAATAAATTCTATGTGTCGACACAGTTGCTTCTGGTGTCAACACAGCTTTTCTAAGTGTCGACACAGGCCTTCTCAAGTGTCAACACATGGACTTAGAAACTTTTTCTTGCATATTAGCATATACTTAACCTGCACATATAAACTCAAAATAACATCAATACACCTTGATGTATATCATTGAACTAAGTGAGGCTTCTCAAAATCAGGTACACATTTTCCCATATACCCAACACGTGCCCATGACCATCTCCATTATAAATCCAACCAAGAAGGTTCCAAAGAAGTTGATGGATCTAGATAAGGACGAGATTGCACTTGTCTTTCTGGATAAGAAAGCAAAAAATATTATAGCAAGTGCAGTCGATGACTCGATGTTGTAGAACCTGATTCACTGCCAATCTGCTAAGGAGATGGGGCAGCCACTAATCACTCTGATGGAAGGTATAGAAGAAGTGAGGGATGATAGAAGATCCCTATTGAACCAGAAGTATGAATCCTTCAGGCAAGGGCCAAAGGATACCATTGCAGATACATTTGAGAACTTCTTCAAGATAGTAAACGGTCTCAAAGTATATGGTAGAGTCTTCACCAACGGAGAACTGAATGACAAGTTCCTAAGATCCATAACCAAGGAATGGGATAACGTATGTGCTATCAGGGAATTTGGAAAGCTAGCTGAGACAGATCCTCGGAATCTCTTCGGGAAGCTAATGACAAATGAGCTTCAACTCAACACAGGGAAAGCTGAAGAAGAGAAGAGCAGGTCTACATCCAAAGAGAAGTATGTTTCTTTAAAGACAGACACCTCTAGGCAGTCAAAGGCTACCTCTCCAGCCCCAGCACAAGAAGTTAGTAAAGAAGAAAACTCAGAGCAAAGTACCTCAGGATCTGAGCTATCAGAAGGAGAGTTCTCCTTACTTTCTCGACAGTTCAAGAAATTCTTGAACAAGAAAAAGCAATGGAAAGGGAAGGATGCTTCTCACAGAAGATCACGACATGACGGTGATCGACATAGAAAAGGATCAAGCAGCCATGACGGGTATGATTCTAAACAGAACAAACACATTTCGACTGACATAGTTTGCTACTGTTGTAACAAGCCAGGTCACGTCATAGCTGACTGCCCCCACAAGAAGGAGGGTGGCAGGAGAGAAGAAAAGAAGTCCTCGTACAACAAGAAGAGGATAGAGAAGAGCCTGATAGCCATGAAGGGCAAGACTCTTAGTGACTCTGACTCATCTGAGTCAAGTGAATAAGAGGAAGTCTACTTTGGACTTATGGCTCAATCAGATGATGAAAAAGAGACCCAGTTTACTGGGAAGGTAAAATCCCACACCCCTCTTTCAGAATCTGAAGTTTCTGAGCATGATCATGAGGATAGCTCCTCTGACGATGAGTCTGAACTCATGGCCCAGTACAAGGAGTTGATCATGGCTTACGACAAATGTCATCGAGTCGTGAAAACTCAAGCTAAAGAGATTAAGTCTCTAAAAGCTATTGAGAGCATTTTGAGAGAAGAAGTCTCTAAGACTGAATCACTCCAAGAGAACCTCAATATGGCCATTGAGGAATACAATCAAGCTCTAGAGCACCTCGACCTGAAAGAGAAAATCATCAAAGATTTGGAAGAACAACTCGAGGCTGAAAATAAACTTGTTGAAAGTTTCTCAAAGCCTAAGAATGTTCTTCCTCTCATTGTTGAATTCTCAACTAAGGCCAAGGGTGCTGGACTAGGCCATGATGGTGCTCCTAGTAAATCCTTTAGGAGAAATAAGGCTAAGAGAAGGAATAAGGCCGCCAAGAAGGCCTCAGCTAAAGAAAAGGGGAAAGCCCCTCAAGATCAGACTGTCTTTAAGAAAGTCATATTTCCAACCAATGAGTTTGATCTTGACTCATCCTACGGCCACTTGACCAGGCCTACTTATGTAGAGCCAAAGTCTCGTTACCAAGGATGAACTCGCCCCAGAAACTTTGGTGAGAGTATCTTTAAGGCACCTTATGAAGAAGTCATTCTTCAGAGCTATGGCCCTTATGATCATGGTCATAACTTCAAGAAAGCACCAAAAATAAAAAAACCATTGTAGAAAAGCCTGTGATGGAGAAGAAATCATGTGATTGTCATCATCATGAAGCTTCTTCCTCCAAGAATGCTACCCCTGCTGGACCAGTATCCCAGAAGGTCAAGCAGGAGTTCCTAAGGAAAAGATACAACAGGTTTGACTGTTGGTGATGTGGCAGAATTGGTCATTTTGGCATCGATTGTTGGTTTAATCCAAGAAATTTTGCAACTCCTCAAGTTGGTAACATGAGAATGACCGTTCATGATGCTAATCCTCATAGGGGGAGTGTTCTAACACGAGACCAAGGACCCAAACATGTTTGGGATCCTAAGGCAAAGTGATTATAATTGCAGGTATGTCCAAAGGCCACCAAAATGCCAATCTGGTATTTGGACAGTGGATGCTCTCGGCACATGACCGGGACAAGAAGCCTACTTCAAAATTATTCTCTAGTGTTGAATGGACCAAAGGTCATCTTTGGAGGTTCATACTGCAGGATAACTAAAGGTTACGGTATGATCACTAACGGTAGTGTATCCTTTTTGGATGTAGCTTATGTTGAGGGATTGGAACATGTTGGGTACATTGGAAAATGTGTACTAGATTTAGAGAAGCCACAACTTAGTCAATGATATGCATCAATGTGTATTTGATAGAAGTTTGAGTTTCATTGTGCAGGTTTAAAAATTTGAAGGAAAATTTTCTAAGTACAAGTGTCGACACTTGTGAAGAAACCGTGTCGACACTCAGGAAACTTGTGTCGACACAGGCAAGCTGTGTCGACACTCAGGCAAGTTGTCGACACTCAGGTAAGTTGTGTCGACACTCAGGAAACTTGTGTCAACACTCAGGCAAGCTGTGTCGACACACAGGAAAATTGTGTCGACACTTAGGTAAGTTGTGTCGACACCCAGAATTTGTGTCGACACTTATAAAGAAGCTGTGTCGACACTCAAAGCTATGTCGACACCTAAAAAAGCAATTGTGTAGACATCCAGAATTGTGTCGACAACTCAAAACAGAATTGTGTCGACACTTAAATAAGAAGATGAGTCGACACTCAGGAGCTATGTCGACACCTGAAGCAATTGTGTCGACACACAGGACTTGTGTTGACACACCAACTCTCAAAAGGCTGTGTCGAGTTCAGAAGTAATTGTGTCGACACACAGGACTTGTGTCGACACACACTCAACGCCATTTGACAAACACTCAACGCCATCTGTCTACAACAGATATGTCGAGATAAGAAGCTGTTGTGTCGACACACATGACTTGTGTCGACACATACAACAAAAAGCATTGTCGAGAAGCAGAAGTATGACTGTGTCGACACTTGGAGTATTTGTGTCGACACCTTGAAGACCTGTGTCGACACTTGGAGTATTTCTGTAGACACCTTGAAGACTTGTATCGACACTAAGCCTATATGTGTCGACACATGTAAAGCAGTCTGCTGAGTGTTGTATGCTGAGTTGGACAGACATTGAAGAACCTGGTGATGTGACTGGTGACTTGACAGCTATCATAACTAACCGGTCTGACACCACTGTCAGAACTGTCAGAAGTCCGTTATGAACCGGATCAGCCGGTAACCATGGAGCAAGCTCTATATAAGAGCCAGATCAGAAATGATTCAAGAAGATGAGATGATAAAAACGTGAAAAAGATCTCTGGTTCAAAAAGAAGAATTCAGACAGATCAAGGCCTTTCTGCAAGAAAGATTTAGAGTTCAATCTGAATCTAAGGTGGAAGCTGACTGAAGATCAACTTCAACTTGAAGAGTAGATCCACCTTATTTGTCCTAATCAAGAAGCTTTGAAAAGCTAAGTTAGGTAGGATCAGAAGAATCATTTTATACAAGAACTGATCAAGAAGACAACATCAACAGAGGAATCTAGCTGGTGAAGTTTTCTGAAACTTATTACTCACAAATTCTTGTAGGATCTATTGATAGATCTGAGATTGTAAGTCTAAAATTATAAAAGCTGAGGTAGGGTTGTGTGCCTGAGGTAGGACTTATGATAAGTCAGAGTTGTAAGCCTAATTATAAAGGCTGAGGTAGGGCTGAGGCTTGATGTAAGATTCTGGAGAAGAATTTGAGGTAGGACTTGTGTAAAGTCTGAGGTTTAGGAACCATTTTGGGTTCTGAGTTTGTAAGATCTGCGGATCCGAGCCAGTGAAAGGAAGTTAGTCCGAATCCAGTTATCTGCTGGATAGGCGAAGGGGGAAAGTGGATGTACTGTTGGGGCTGCGGTCCGGAATCGCCCCTGCGCTGCGGTGCTATGCGGTAATGGCTTAACTGGCTGCCCCGTCCCCGGTTGAAATCTTTGATATAAAGATTAGTTGTGTCGTCCTCCAATAGTCCGGGCTTTTGGTCGAGTTGGTTGCGCTAAGTCCTCTCAAGTGGTGGAGATGCGGGGTACGGGTTCGAAACCCCGGGGTCGTTTCCGGGGGGATTGTTGGGGCTGCGGTCCGGAATCGCCCCCGCGCTGCGGTGCTATGCGCTAATGGCTTAACTGGCTGCCCTGTCCCCGGTTGAAATCTTTGATATAAAGATTAGTTGCGCCGTCCTCCAACAGTCCGGGCTTTTGGTCGAGTTGGTTACGCTAAGTCCTCTCATGTACCCATATCTTGGGGAACCATTATAGATCTGGTGTTTGCTGTGTTGCATTTTATTTCTGTAGATAGAGGAATTTTGTGCTGAAGAAAGTTACAAATATCTGTTTGCCTTAAAATCAAAAAGACTCAAAAAAAAGATAAGAACTTATTCACCCCCCCCCCCCCCCTCTAGGTGTTTAGGATCTTGAAACAAAGTCTTTCAAGTGATATCAGAGGGAGGTTCCTCAAAACTTGACCTAACAGTCAGAGGATTTCTCCAAGGCAAGTAATAAATAACAAAATGGGTTCAAGTGAAAATCAAAAGGAATTTGGATCTATGAAATTGCTAATATGCAGGAAAGAATCTTTTGGCATTTAGAAAGAAAGGGTCAGGCTGTTTATGGAAGCATCTGATCCAAGAATTTATATCACAGTACAGGAAGGCCCCTTCATCCTAATAAATGTTTCACTTCTTGATGCAAACATTCAAACTCCAAAGAGTTATTCAAAGATGACTAAGGATGACATCATCTTGGCTATAATAGATAAAAGAGCTCATAATATAATTGTAAGTGACATAGATGATGCAACATTCCAGAATCTTGTGCACTACAAAACTTCCAAAGAAATGTGGGATACATTGATTGTCTATATGGAAGGCACAGAAGAAGTCATAGAGGATAGAAAGTCTATGCTAAATCAGGAATATGAGAGCTTTAGGCAGAATAAAACTGACAGCATAGTTGAATGCTATAAAAAGTTTTTCAGAATAGTGAATGAACTGATGACATATAGAAGAGTCTTCAGTACTTATGAATTGAATGACAAGTTTCTTAGGTCCCTAACAAAGGATTGGGACACTAAGATATGTGCCATCAGGGAAGTGGCCAAACTGGCTGACACACCTCCACCTACACTTTTTGGAAAGCTGCTTTTATATGAAATACAGCTTACTGCTAGGAAAGAGGAAGAGAAGGTCAACAAATTTGAACATAAAGAAAGTGTTGGGTATTGTATCCACAATCACCGGGATTTGAGGAAGCCTCCTATCAAGCTAAGATGAATTTACTATGTATTTGATGAATTTCTTTAAGTTGTGCTTGCAGTTATTCCACGCTAAGTACACACCAATGTCAGGGTGCAGTGGGTCAATATACACGGGTCTGTGCAACGTAATCCCTCGTTGAGCAGATCAGTGTGTTGGCCTACGTGTACTCTCTCTATTGGGGTGTACTTAAGTTCAAGTACAGGGCTATGATAAAGCAAGAGCAGACAAGAAGCAAGGATGGGCCAAAGACCAGCTCATGGGTGGAAAGACAAGAATTCGTCTAAGTATAATTCGTCGAGAATCACTAAGTGATTCTCGCCGATTCGTCGAGAATCACTAGTGATTCTCGACGAGTCGACGAGAATCACTAGTTGATTCTTGCCAGGTTGGGTCGACTGTCTCGACGCAGTCAGAAAAATCATCTAAGGCAGAATCGTCGAGAATCACCAAGTGATTCTCGCCGATTCGTCGAGAATGACTTTGCATTCTCGACGAGTCGGTGAGAATCCAAGGTGATTCCCACCGATTCTCCCCGGCCTCTATAACCTGTGCAGCCTGAATTCTCTAAGTAGAATTCGACGAGAATCGTAAGTGATTCTCGCCGATTCGTCTAGAATCACTCACGATTCTCGCCGAATTTGACTTGGGCATTTTTTCAACTCTGTCTGGACCGGTCCACGTTATCTGCGAGATTTTGAACCGGTCTTTGGTCTTACTGCTGGTGGGGCCCACAACGGTCATCTCTTGACCTAATGTATAAATACTCTGTATTTGTGAACAGTAAAAACACGGATAACAGATCAAAGGAAAAGAAGCCGCCGTCAAGCCCTAGATCGGAAGCGAGCTCGGCCGACCTGCTCTGCCTCTTGCTAATTGCTCGCCACCGTTGATCGAGGTGTTCGTTACCTCTCCCGGCGATAGAAGCCTAGTCGGGCACAGCGTCTCACGCGTCTATCCAGAGATCTTTTGTCTCATGATTTGTGATCGGGAAACCTTCCCCATCCGAATCGATCGAGACGATCGATCCTAGTGTGACCGTTGGAAGACCTTGCCGACTTTGCTAAGAAGATTGGATCTACATAGCATCACCGCCTCTCTTGTTGAAGCCGTCGATCTAGAGAAGATTCTCTCCAAGTGAGATCTAGAGTTGTGGACTCTTCGTTGACTTCAAGAACACGTCGTCGAACGAAAAGGGACACCTTAGTCTCCATACGTTGTTTGTATTTCGTACAAGCTATTTTCATTTCTTTGTAAAGGACCGTTTGGTCTCTAGTTGTAGGGTTGGGTGCAACCCGTGTTGTGGGAGTGTTGACTCCTACGTGTGGAAGGGTTCCTTCCGTTAGTGCGAGGATTGGATTTCAATCCTATTGGTGAAGTGATTGAGTCGTCCCAGGTTGGGAGATAGGTCGAAGGGGGAAAGTGGACGTACCCAAATCGGGGAACCACTATAAATTGCTTGTGTATTTTTTGTGCTGTGTTGTTTTGTTTTCTTGTGCAGGTAAAACATTAATTCCGCAAATTCGCTACAAATACACCTATCCCCCCCCCCATAGGTGTAAGTAGTTGACACTAGGCGGACTTTCAAGTGGTATCAGAGGGAGGTTACTCAGCAACAAGGTTAACACCTTGAGTTAGATCCTGCCTCCTGTGTCAACTAGAAGACGAGACTCAAGCATGGAGCTGGAATTTGATGTCCCTCCTCTGAGACTCCCTGCATGCACAACAGAGTATTACCATATCTGGAAGATGAGAGTTATGTTTCATCTGGAGGCCATCGACCCTCGGGTGTCAATCATCTTGGAAGAGGGTCCCTTCATTCCCATGAAGGCTTCTGATTCTGGAGAGGATATCCAAATCCCCAAGAGTCCCGAAGAGATGTCTGAGACCGAGCTCTCATTGTACAACTTGGACAAGTTAATACGTCAGATCATCACTGACATCTGGTCTGGTGTATCTCGTTCAAGAGTGGACAAGTGTAGGACGGCCAAGTCCATGTGGCAAACCATCTCTGACCTCATGGAGGGATCAGAGAAAGCTGGGATCGGTTGTCAGCAAGAGGATGAAGCCTATGTAGGGGTCCTTATTTCTGAAGATGAAGGGCATGATCAATATGTCAATATCAGGGCTCCTGTGTCCTTGTCAGAGACTGAAGAAGAAGCTGAGGAAAGCAGTTCTGATGAAGCTAACTCAACAGTCTCTGCCGATCTGGATGGTAACCATGAACAACAAAGCCTGAAGCAGGTAACTTCTTCCTCATGCCCCTCTCCTCTTGAAGTTCATGAAGACAGGAATAGTTTTGAGAGTAGTCCTTCCAATGATGCAAGGGATACACATAGCCTCAATCAAAAGATTGATAATCTTGATTCCCTTGAGAGTGCCCTTCAGACGAGCAACTTACTTGTTGAGGAACAAGCTAAGGAGATTGCTCAACTGAAGATCTTGATGAATCTCTAATTGGAATCCATCAAAGTAAAGGACTCACAGATCTCGGATCTAGAAAGTCGTCTAGAGACCGAGAAGAGGATAGTTTCTAATTTTTCCAAGATTGATGCTATCAAGAGAAAAGCAGAAAATGGGTGGATCTCCCAAATTATTAAGTCAAGGAGAAATGGGAAAACTGTGTTCAGACCCCCCACCCCGAGTAGGAAGGACACTCATCATGCTTTCAGGTATGACCATAGGAATAACCATGGTCACTGCAAGAATGATCAGTCCTCTTGTGGAAGCACCCAGAATGCCAGGGCTATCATGGCTACCCAGAAGAGGATACCTCAGGCTTCCACCAAGCCTTTTGTATTCTCGGCCACTGCCCCTACTAATCATGAGTCTGCCAGCATCAGCACATAATGCGCCTCTCACCTCCCTAGGACTCAGGAAAGGGGGGTTAGAAATCATGTTGTTGGCACACATGGGGACCTTGGAAGGGGGCTGACTGAAAGGAAGGCACCTCCTCCCAGGCCTCATGACGCCTACCATATGCACTCTTTCCACCCATCCATGAGTCAAGGTGGAAGAGACAAGTCTGTTAGCAGATTCGGCCCCATCTCGTATAGACCTAGGACTTTGACTACCTCAGTCACCAGGTCAGGTCACAAACGGCGGTACAACATTCATGAATGTTGGTGTTGTGGAAAAGTGGGTCATTTTGCCATAGATTGTTGGCACAACCCTTCTATGTCAAAGGCAAGGGGACTTCCACATCCTCGAGGCAATGTTAGTCCTCTCTCCAGGATCCCTGAGGGGAGGCATCCCAATTATTATGCTGACAGGAACCTAGGACCCAATTCTTATTGGGTTCCTAAGGCAAGATAACTCTTTTGCAGGGTAGTCTAGGTTCCCGTAAACCTAATGGGAACCAGACAGGAGATGTTCCAAAAATGACGTGGAACAAGTATCTGGAAAAGGAGCAGTGCCATCAACACGGGCACGTGTAAGTTGACCACCTGGTGTTCCTTGAGCAGAAGTTCTAAATGATACACCTTTAATCTCAGGTAATTGCAATCAGCTTCAATATATGAGCTATAGCGCATCGATTTTTACATATATGTATATAAGTATGTCTGCATATCCACATTAAGTCATGAATTCTCTCTCTCGAAAGTAAATGGTCATGTATAGACTTACACTTATATGCTTGTTCACCTAAAGAAAGATTAAGATTGCAAAAATAACCTTTAGATACATTGTTAAAGATTTATCTGTAAATACACTAGTAGATTCGAGAATAAACCTCAACAGGCCTAAGTCAGCCCACTGAAAATTAATGAAGATACGCCATTGGAAGTCACTAAAACTTACAACTGACATAAAGAAGATTATGCATATCTCGATCGAGAAATAACCCATTGAAATTGATTGCCACGGTTATTGTCTTGGGTATATTTAGAAGATTTCTAAATCTGGTATGTACTCCCGCCGATTCGTCGATTTAGAAAGCTGCCTACTCTTCATCTCCCGCCTTTCACAGAGAATCCCGCCGGCCTTCCTCAGAATCCCGTCGATATTCCTTCCCTCCTCCCGGCGACTTCCCGTATCTTGGCTCCCTATCTCGTCGACCTCGTTCCGGATTCCGTAGACTCCTCTCCTCGCGTCCAGGGCGCTCGTCCTAGTTTATCAAACAAGGGCACGAGCTCCTCCAGGCTTTCCGTCGTCTCCGTCAACTCTCGCTCCCTCCGCATTTGGGTAACCATTTCCTCTCCCCTACAGTGACTCACTGTTCGTATAGCTTCCTTTTTGAGCTCTGATTAGGCGTAAACTTGGGATTCCCTTCCTAGGTTTGCTATGGCTCCAAGGACCAACGCCGGGCTGGTCACTGGCTGTGAGTTGGTTCGAACCGGGTTCTCACATGCCTCGGATGAGTTCAGAAACATCATCATCATGCTGGAGGAGGCTGGACTCACGTTTGTACTGGAGCACCCCTGCAAAATTCTGGATAAAGAAGTGATGGAGTTCTTCGCAACCGCCAAACTTCGGAATGAAGACTCTATCATCAAGAGTAAGGTTGCAGGTGCAAGGATCAAGATGTCTGCCAGGAAACTGACTCAATGCTTGCAGCTCTCCAGTTCTAAGCACGAGGATTATCTGGAGGAACATGATAGAGCCAGGACCCTATTATTCTGTGGGCTAGCTAGGGGCACCAGATCGATAAAGAGAAAAGAAATGAATGAGGAGGGGAAACTCTTGTCCGACATCATTGGGAAAGTACTGATATGCAAACCAGGCTCTCACGACCACATCTCAGCCGACATGTTGAAGATTCTTGTGGTGATAGTCTGCCGAAAGAGATTCAACTGGGGGGCCATGCTTTTTGAGAAGATTAAGGACACCCTCAGATCTCCAAGTTTTGGACGAATCATCAGCCTATTTCTCAATCAGTTGAACGGAGATAGGTTCGACATGAGCAAAGGAGTTCCTTTGCATTATTTGAAGAAAATGGACTCCAGCGTCTTTGATAGATGGGAGCGACTCATAGGGCAAGCTGCAGTGGTAGTTGAACAAGAAGAATCTCCTGCCGAGGAAAACAGAACTTCAACAGATTTCGTGGCAACACCCAATGAAGTTCCTGACGCCCTGATTGCAGGAACTGAGGGGGAGCCTGTAACCAGTTCTGCAAACATCTTATCTGATATTTCTCTGATAGCTAAAGAAGCTATGGAGATGGTGGCAGATGAAGTAGCAAATGATGAGGAGGTTGAGAACGATGAGGAAGCTCTTATCGACGATGATCTGGGAGATGAGGTGGTTGATGAGGAGGAGGAGGAAGAAGTAGAAGAAGATGTGCATAGCTCTGCCGATAAGCATGATCACTTGGTGACTGAGATAGAAGAAGAAGTACCAGAGAATGAGAAAGTAGCAGAGTCTCAGGAGGATGCTGAGGTTCCATCTGTGGAACAAGCTTCTAAGCAGTTAGATGCAAGGATGGAGGGGGAGCAATCCTTTGTTCCCCCTGTGGACTCCATACTACTATCCAGCTCTCCCAGTACTTCTGCTGGGGAGCCTGACCAGGGTCAGCCTGTAGCTCCTCCACTACAAGAAAGCATAGCAAATCTCACTGTCAATTTTGTCCAAGATATGCTTGATGAGCTCAAGGATACGGTTGAGAAATCGCACAACAAAGTGCTAAAGAGACTGCGGGAGTCTGAGGATCTCATGCTTAAGAATGTGGTTCAGATCAACCACAAACTGGATTTGATGGAAAAGAAATTTGATGAAAAATACACAGAGGCAGGCACAGCAGTATCTCTTCTCATGCAGGGACTGAAGAAGAATATTGACGATCTGGCTGTCGTCAATAAAAATGCACATATTGTGGTAGACAGCATACAAAAATTCGATGCCAATATGGTAACGCTAAACGCAAATCAGAAATCTCTGTTGGACAAATTCAGTAAAACCGTGAAGCACATTGATGCCTCTTTGCATTCCTATACAAACTCTGTAGCCGTCGAAGCCAAAAAGGGGGAGGAAGCGTATAATGCTAAGATGGCGGGGCTTCAAGAGTTGGTACTTCTAAATTTCGACCAGACCAATAGGTACGTGTTTGAAACGGCCCACTGGCTGGTAAATGAAGCATCGGGAATACATGTCCCTGTTGCCCCACCTGAGGATGAGGGCCGTGCTGGTACTACTGAGGGTGATATAAGGGCTGAAGAAGTACAACTGAGCGAAGTCGAGTTGAAGAAAGCTGCGGAGAGGGCTGAGAGAAGAAGCTGGTTTGACCAAGATGCCTTAGCAAAAGCCAAAGGCAAAAGGCAAATCAAAGAAGGAACTTCGAAGGAAACACCAGCTGAAAAGAAGATTAGATTGAAGGAGGATGATGTGAGGAATGAAAAGTGGAGTCCCGTATCAAAG
Source organism: Platanthera zijinensis (assembly GCA_039513925.1). Lineage (NCBI taxonomy): Eukaryota > Viridiplantae > Streptophyta > Magnoliopsida > Asparagales > Orchidaceae > Platanthera > Platanthera zijinensis. The sequence continues at coordinate 79,515,538 of CM077081.1, forward strand.
AATATCATCTTGGACACCTTTGCATTACTACAAGAAGGGCAAGCCAAAAGGAGTGACGTATATAGCCAATTCGAGTGGGAACAGCACAAGTTGTATGAAGCCAAAAGAAACTTGTTCTTCAGAAGCAACACTGGGGCAAACAAAGCTGCAAACATAGCTCCTCCTCCGAGATACTATCCTAAGCTCAAGGAGTATTTTGAGCGACAAAGCAAAAGATTCTTAGCTCATCAACTCAAAGAAGACTTAGCTAAGGACAAAGATCTGTAGGATGTTAGCTCTTGTGATTATCTCATTTAAACTTTTTTATTAAGTAAACCATGAACATTTGTGTGTGGACATTAATATTTATATATACATGTGTGTGGTTTATTATTTGAATCTCACATTGATCTAATTACGCTTATTGCTCACTCTGTTGATTAATGCATATTTTATCTGGAATGTTGAAATTCATCTTAGCTTAGTAGGATTTTGGCTTCGTCAAATAGGGAGAGATTGTTGGGTATTGTATCCACAATCACCGGGATTTGAGGAAGCCTCCTATCAAGCTAAGATGAATTTACTATGTATTTGATGAATTTCTTTAAGTTGTGCTTGCAGTTATTCCACGCTAAGTACACATCAATGTCAGGGTGCAGTGGGTCAATATACACGGGTCTGTGCAACGTAATCCCTCGTTGAGCAGATCAGTGTGTTGGCCTACGTGTACTCTCTCTATTGGGGTGTACTTAAGTTCAAGTACAGGGCTATGATAAAGCAAGAGCAGACAAGAAGCAAGGATGGGCCAAAGACCAGCTCATGGGTGGAAAGATGAGAATTCGTCTAAGTATAATTCGTCGAGAATCACTAAGTGATTCTCGCCGATTTGTCGAGAATCACTAGTGATTCTCGACGAGTCGACGAGAATCACTAGTTGATTCTTGCCGGGTTGGGTCGGCTGTCTCGACGCAGTCAGGAAAATCATCTAAGGCAGAATCGTCGAGAATCACCAAGTGATTCTCGCCGATTCGTCGAGAATGACTTTGCATTCTCGACGAGTCGGCGAGAATCCAAGGTGATTCCCACCGATTCTCCCCGGCCTCTATAACCTGTGCAGCCTGAATTCTCTAAGTAGAATTCAGCGAGAATCGTAAGTGATTCTCGCCGATGCGTCGAAAATCACTCACGATTCTCGCCGAATTTGACTTGGGCATTTTTCCAACTCTGTCTGGACCGGTCCATGTTATCTGCGAGATTTTGAACCGGACTTTGATCTTACTGCTGGTGGGGCCCACAACGGTCATCTCTTGAGCTAATGTATAAATACTCTGTATTTGTGAACAGTAAAAACATGGATAACAGATCAAAGGAAAATAAGCCGCCGTCAAGCCCTAGATCGGAAGCGAGCTCGGCCGACCTGCTCTGCCTCTCGCTAATTGCTCGCCACCGTTGATCGAGGTGTTCGTTACCTCTCCCGGCGACAGAAGCCTAGTCGGGCATAGCGTCTCACGCGTCTATCCAGAGATCTTTTGTCTCTTGATTTGTGATCGGGAAACCTTCCCCATCCGAATCGATCGAGACGATCGATCCTAGTGTGACCGTTGGAAGACCTTGCTGACTTTGCTAAGAAGATTGGATCTACATAGCATCACCGCCTCTCTTGTTGAAGCCGTCGATCTAGAGAAGATTCTCTCCAAGTGAGATCTAGAGTTGTGGACTCTTCGTTGACTTCAAGAACACGTCGTCGAACGAAGAGGGACACCTTAGTCTCCATACGTTGTTTGTATTTCGTACAAGCTATTTTCATTTCTTTGTAAAGGACCGTTTGGTCTCTAGTTGTAGGGTTGGGTGCAACCCGTGTTGTGGGAGTGTTGACTCCTACGTGTGGAAGGGTTCCTTCCGTTAGTGCGAGGATTGGATTTCAATCCTGTTGGTGAAGTGACCGAGTCATCCCTGGTTGGGAGATAGGTCGAATGGGGAAAGTGGACGTACCCAAATCAGGGAACCACTATAAATTGCTTGTGTATTTTTTGTGCTGTGTTGTTTTGTTTTCTTATGCAGGTAAAACATTAATTCCGCAAATTTGCTGCAAATACACCTATCCCCCCCCCCCATAGGTGTAAGTAGTTGACACTAGGCGGACTTTCAGAAAGGTCAGTAGCCTTCAAGGCTGGGGGCTCAAGGAAGGGTAGGATAAAATCTCCTTCTCCACCTAGAAGGAGTACTGAAGCAGAAGAAGGTGTTACTGAAGCATGCACATCATATAGTCATACATCTGATGAAGACTTTGCTGCCTTCACAAGACACTTCCAAAGGTTCATGAAGAAAAAGAATTGGAGAACCAGGCCTTCATCTTCATCCTATCCTAAGGATGAATACTACAGGAAGAAGAAAACTCCTAAGGAGGACAGGTATGCTTCTAAACCTGGTAAACAATCTATTTCTAAGATTGTGTGTTATTGCTGCAACAGGTCTAGGCATGTCATAGCTGACTGTCCTGACAAAAGAAAGGAGTCAAAGGACAAGAAGAAACAGCTGGTAAAAGGCAAGAAGGAGAAGTCTCTAGTGGCTCAGAAAGAGAAGAGTTGGACAGACTCTTCATCTTCAGAATCTGAAGAAGGAGAGGCAGCAGCATATGTTAGACTCTTCTCAACAGAAGAGGATTCTAGGGAACTAGAATTCCTACAGATGCTGGACTCCATAAATGGAGTGGAAGAACATTGCTGTAAAGGGCTGATGGCCCAATCTGAAGAAGATAAGTACCAGGATCAGCCTGGACCAAGTAAGGTAAACAATTCACCCCTAGTCTCAGATTACTTAACAGGATCAGAATTAGAAGCATCTTCTTCAAAAGAAGTGGATGGATCTGAGTCTGAGGGGGATGTTCACCAACTCATTAATGAGTATGGTGGGTTGTTGAATGCTCTAAAGAGAGCAAGTTTCTTGTTAAAGAGCAAGCCAAAGAGATTGAGTCTCTTAAGCTGGCTGCAGCAGATTCAGCAAAACTGCTGGATAATAACTGAATGAGATTGCCAAATTGAAAAACATTACAGTTATTCAGATTGGCACAATCTCATTCAAAGAGAATCATATCAAGAAACTGGAGGGAAAACTTCAGCAAGAGAGAGAGCTAGTGGCAAAATTCTCAAAGCCAAAATCAGTCTTACCTTTGATAGATAATTTTGTTTCACAAAAAGGAAAGACTGGTCTAGGCTATAAGGGAAGAACTATGGCTACCAATTCTCACTGAAAAGGTAAAGCCCCAATTCAGCCTCAAGCTATTAATCCCCCTATTTTCTTTAAGAAGGTAGTCAATCCTACTAACAGGTATGATCATGACATTACACATGGTCACTGTGAGCATGAAAATTTCATGAGCAAGGGTTCTTATGCCAATAGACCAATCTATAGGCATGCCCATCATATTCAAGAGGAGTTCTTGAAGAATGTTGTTCCAGCACCAACACTTAATCAGTCTACTGACAACAAAGTAAGAAGGCATGTACCTAAGAATAGGTATAATAGGTTTGAGTGTTGGTGTTGTGGCAAGGTGGGCCACTTTGCCATGGATTGCTGGTTTAACTTAAGTGTTAAAACCAAAAGTAGGATTCCTGTTAGATCATTCATAGGATTTAAAACTAACAAAGACCTAGGACCCACTAGCAAGTTTGGTTCTAAGGGTAAGTGGTTCATTATTTGTTGAAGGTAAATCCAAGTGACCATACCCCTATATGGTACTTGGATAGTGGCTGTTCCAGACATATGACTGCAACAAGGGGAATGTTGATGGACTATGTGCCCATATAGAATGGACCAAAAGTTATCTTTGGTGGATCAGAAAAGGGAATCATCAAAGGATTTGGTAATATATTTTGTGATTCAATTACAATCACTAAAGTGGCTTATGTAAAAGGTCTAAAACATAACCTGATTAGCATAAGTCAACTTAGTGATCTAGGTTATGATATTTCTTTCCTCAAAGGGGAGTGCCTAGTAAAAAGGTCAAGTGATCAAGAGATCATTTTGACTGGCACTAGGAAAGGAAATGTGTATTGCCTTAACCTAGAGTGTGAGTCTAACAACTCACCTATTTGTTTGGTTGCAGGAGAGAAAGCTTCTTTATGTGTCAAATGGCACAAGATGCTAGCTCATATGAACTACAAGTCAATTGGACTGTTGTTTAGCATGGGATTAGTGAGGAATGGTCCTCAAGTTCAGTGCATAAAAGAGGGTGTGTGCTCAGCTTGCAAAAAAGGCAAGCAGACTAAGCCCTCTTTTCAGTCACTTGACATCAAAGAATCAAAGAGATGTTTGTATCTCATACATCTGGATTTGTTTGGTCCTATGCCAATCCATAGTCTTGGTAGGAAAGCATACACACTTGTTGTTGTGGATGACTATTCTAAATTTACATGGGTTTTCTTTTTGAGGCAGAAATCTGAAACCCCAACTATTTTCCAGACTTTTGTCAAACAAATACAGAATGAATACAATAGCTCAGTGGTCAAAATCAGAAGTAACCATGGAATTGAATTTCAGTCTGAATGTATGACAAAATTCTGTGAAGAATTTGGGATTCATCAGGAATTCTCTTCACCTAGAACTCCTTAGCAAAATGGTGTTGCTGAAAGGAAGAATAGGACTCTAATTGAAGCCAGTAGAACTCTACTGCATGACACTACTCTCCCTGAATACTTCTGGGCTGAGGTAGTAAATACTGTATGTCATGTGCTCAATAGGGCCTCCATCTACAAGAAACACAAGATTACTCCCTACTAGATTTTAAAAGGCAGAAAACCAAACATATCTTATTTCAGAATCTTTGGTAGTAAGTGTTTTGTACTAGTCAATGGTAAACACTATCAAACTAAGTTTTCTGCAAAATCCCTAAAAGGGATATTTATTGGGTACAACAACCATAGTAGAGCATACCGGATCTACAACTTGACTACTCAAGTTATAAAAGAATCTGTGCAGGTTGTATTTGATGAGTCAATGTTTATTAATAGTGAGTTGTCTAGTTCTTCAGTTAGTTCTACAGGTCTAACAGATAGACTGGACAAGCTGACCATCAATGAAGATGTTACTGCTTATCTGGATGAAGATAAAGATGTCAGCTACCTAGGGTGAGATCAAGTCCCTCTGGGTGAAGAAGAAAATGTGGAGAATCAAGATGAGGAAACTGGAGATAGCCATAATGTTGACAGAATTCCTCCAGCAAGGAGACACCTGAAGGATCATCCAGCTCACCAGATCATTGGTGATGCAAGTCAGGGTGTTCTAATAAGGAGCGGGATCATGAACACAGTTTTATGTTCTAGCTTCCTATCTCAGATAGAACCCAGAAAGATTGAAGAGGCCATGCAAGACACCAACTGGATTGATGCAATGCAAGAAGAGCTCAGTCAGTTTAAAAGGTGTAAGGTCTTGGAACTAGTGACAAAATCTAAGGATCACAACATAATAGGAACTAAGTGGATCTACAGGAACAAGCTTGATGAGAATGGCACTATAGTCAAGAATAAGGCTAGACTGGTAGCAAAAGGCTACAGGCAAGAGGAAGGTATTGATTTTGATCAAACCTTTGCTCCAGTGGCAAGGCTGGAGGCAATAAGGCTATTATTTGCTTATGCTGCCTATCAAGGGTTCAAAGTATATCCAATGGATGTGAAATCAGCATTTCTGAATGGTTATTTAAAAGAAGAAGTCTATGTAGAAGAACCCTCAGGTTTTGTAGACTCTCACTTTCATGATTATATATATAGGCTTAGGAAAGCTCTATATGGTTTGAAACAAGCTCTAAGGGCTTGGTATGAAACCTTGTCTGCCTTCCTCATTGAGAATAAATTCTCTAGAGGAAAGATAGACAAAACTCTATTCTATAGGGAATCAAAAGGCAAGATAATACTAGTCTAGATATATGTGGATGACATTATCTTTGGTTCTACTGAAAACAGCATTTGTAGGAAGTTTGCCAAACTTATGCAAGGGAAGTTTGAGATGAGCAGTATGGGTTAGCTGAAGTTCTTCTTGGGACTTCAAGTTAGACAGACTGAGAGTGGGTTGTCCGTATCCCAGTCTAAGTTCACCAAGGAGTTGATTAAGAAGTATGGTTTGGACTCGGCTTCTATAATGAAAACTCCAATGGGAACAAGTATGTCTATATGCAAAAGATGAAGCGGGGAAATCTATTGATGAGTCTTTGTATAGAGGGATAATTGATTCCCTACTATACTTGACTGTTAGTAGACCTGACATCATGTATGCAACATGTATCTGTGCTAGGTATCAAGCATGTCGTAAGGAATCTCATTATACTGCAGTTAAAATAATTTTGAGATATCTTAAGGGCACACCTAATCTAGGCCTTTGGTACCCTAAGAATAGAGATTTTCTATTAACAGGTTTCTCAGATGCAGATTTTGCTGGATGCAAAGAAGACAGAAAAAGTACCACAGGAACCTGTCAATTCCTTGGTGGGAGGCTGGTGTCATGGAGTAGTAAGAAGCAAACCAGTATAGATATATCAACTGCTGAATCAGAGTATATAGCTGATGGTAGCTGATGTGCACAATTAATGTGGATAAAGCAACAACTAGAAGATTATGACATCCAGGTAAGTAGAATTCCACTATTTTGTGATTCTGCAAGTGTTATTTCTATTGCTAAGAATTCTGTATCACACAGTAGGACCAAGCATATAGATATTAAGTTTCATTTTATCAGAGAACATATTGAGAAGGAAAATATTAATCTAGAGTTTGTAAAAACTGATAATCAAATAGTTGATATTTTTACAAAACCATTGGATGAAACTAAATTCAATAATTTCAAAATTGAATTAGGTATGTTGAACCTAGACTAGGTTAACACAAGTTTACTGAGTAGCATATGTTAACACCAAATTTCTGTTGAAATTTGGCTAAGTTCAAAGTTTGTGTCGACACAAGCAAGTTGTGTCGATACACTCAGTATGTTGTGTCGACACAGGAAAAGGATGTGTCGACACAGAAACAATATCTGTGTCGACAAGAGAATAGGTGTCGACACAACCTTGTCAAGACTATATGTCGAGAGGATATTTGTGTCGACACAAAAAGTTGGTGTCGACACAACTCTGTCGAGACTTAAGTTATCTGTGTCGACACTGACGCAAGTATGTCGACACAGACTCAAGTATGTCGACATATAGATGTGTCGACTTAAAATACGTTTTGTTGACTTAGACACTAGTATGTCGACACATAGTTGTGTCGACTCAGCTTATGTTCTGTCTAGACCTAGGTCATTTTTGTCGACACAAAAACGTATTTGTCGACTTAAGCCCGACTGTTGGTCTGCCCTTGACTCAAGTACTATATAAGGTGAATCCAAAATCTTGTCGACTACGCTAACAGAATTTTTGACTCTACATCTTCTGTCCACATAGACCTTCTCTTCTCCTCTAGCACTTACGATAATGGCACCAAACCAAAAAGATAAGGTTAATGAAGGTTACGAACTGGTTCGCGAGGGTTTCACAACTGCTTCTGACGAAATTCAGGGAGTTATAGCCCTAATTTCTGTAAATGGACTAGAATTTTTGGTCTCAGAACCGACCAAAATTTGGAAGAAGGAAGTCATGGAGTTCTACACAACCGCTACTGTGGACACAGAAGGACAGAAAATCAAGGTGACTATTCAAGGTACCCAGGTGAAGCTCACACTGAAATCAATCAGGAAAACACTACATCTACTAGTGATTAAGGATACAGATGAAAAAACTCCATCCCAGATAACTAAAGCATTGAGCTGGTGTGGACTGAATCCCAATAGTAAGATTGGTTCATATATCAATAGAAAAGGGATGAATTCCCAAAGAAAAATTCTTTCAGAGGTAGTGGGCAAAGTGATTATCTACAAAATAGGTGGACATGATCGGATTTCTGCCCATATGTTCAATCTGATGGTGAGAATCATATTCAAGGTAAACACTGACTGGGCAGTAGTAGTGTTTGATAAACTACAAGAAGGAATAAAGAAACCTAATCTGGGAAGGATCCTCAGCCTTTGCTTAACATCAGTAATTCCAGATGTTCTGAAACAAGCAAATGGCTCTAAAATAAATCATATAAGAAAAATGCATGTAAGGATACTGTCAAGATGGGACAGAGTTCTGACCAAGGAAGTCCCTGCTCCAAGGGAGCAAACTAAAAAGGACAAGAGGAAAAAGAAAGTGTTTGTACAAGCTGATTCCTCTAGTGATTTTGAAGAGGAAGTGGTCTTTAGTTTTGATGAAGACCAGCACCAACAGGTAGCACAAGTTCAAATAAAGGACAGTGAGCCCCAGGAGCAACAAGTTGACTCCACTCAAGCGGGATAAAACCTAGAAAAAGAAAGTGAGTTGCCTGCCCAAGGGGGAGGTATTGATAATATTGTACTGGATAGTGACTTATCTGCAGTCACAATAATTGATGTTGTATCTGAAATTAACACTACAGCTGTAGTAACTGATAAGAATGATGCTCAAAATGAGCCAGTAAGTATCTTCTCCACAGACTAGTAATGTATTATAGTATTCCTCACAAATTGTTCAAAGGGACACTTTTGTTTACACAACAAAAGAGGTCTTTCAAGTGGGATTAGTCTTTTAAGTAGTTCTTTTAAAAAAAACTAATCTTATTCCTTCTGAACAGATACAGCAGGAATTTACAATGGAAGAATTGTTTCCTGATCCTCTTACTGATAGGACTGAGGGGGAGGAAATTGAAAAGGAAAAGGAAATTCCAAGGACTGAGGGGGAGTTATCCAAGGATTCCCAGCTGACAAGGAAACTGTTGATATTCAAAGTACATATGAATCTTCTGAAGATGAAGAAGCCACATTGGCTAAGAAAAGAAAGCTGGCTGTGTTAAAGAAGAAAAGTTCTGGTTATAAGAAGGCTTTGCAAGTAGGAACAGCACCATCGACACCCACTGTGGACTTCAGTTCTTTACTGGTCCAGATGCAACTAAAACTAGATAATCAAAGACAATTAATAGAGCAATATGTGGATGAAACTCACAAGGAGTTACAGTTTCAGTTGGCTCAGGACATCAAATCCATAAGATTTGAAGTAAATCAACATAAGAAGGAAATGACAGATTGCTTCCATAAAGGAGGTAATGTTGTGGTGTTCCTGTCCAAGCTACAGCAAGATATCCAAGCTAAAGTGGATGAAATTAAAGTGAAATAGGGATATGTACTGGAGAATCAGATAAGGATGAATGAAAATCTCAAGGATTCACATCATGAAATATTTAAGAAGTTCACTGATTCTAGCATTACTCTGAAGGATGAAATCTCAAAGCAAATCCAGGAAGATATATCTGCTATCAAGACCACCTTTCAAGAATCTCAGGAGAAAATTAAAACTTTCCTGACAAAATTCAGAGCTTATTTTAAAGAGGGAACTGAATATATAGCTGATCAAGTCAGATTCCAGAAAGAAGATCTAAGAGATCATGTTGCAAGAGAAGTCATAAAGGGGGAGAGAGTACTAGTCAAATCCAGATCTGACCATGCTAAATTGACTACCAATAGCATCAGAGCTACTCTTGGATATCCTCCTCTTTGTGATGATGCTAATGTAGCTGAGTTTGGGATACAACCTGAATATTTTGAAGGTGATCAGCCTGAAGTTGCTCAGGTGATATACCCCCAGCTGATTTTGAAATGGTTCAAGAAGAAGTGCTAAAAATGTATAGTCCTCAACTAGAGGCTTAAAATGTAATTCTGGGAACAGTTGAAATGACAGAAGCTGCATTGGAAGCTCAAAAAGAAGCTTAACTTTCCAAGAAGAGATTCAGAGAGCAGGCTGAGATGAAGCCAGATTTTGAACAGTGGAGCCCAACTTCTAGAAATATCATTCTTACTGCCTGGAAAGCTGTTAAGGATAAAACCCATGACAGGGGTAAGTGGTACTCTGAGCAAGAATGGAATAAATATCAAACTGGACAAGAGGCAATTCTTCAGCATAGAAGAAGTGTTAAGGCTGGGAAGCTACCTGCTAATGCTCAAGAGCCAAGCAAGTACTTCCCCAAACCTTTCCACTATTTTGAGAGACAGAAGATCAAGGCTGAAGAATTTATGAAGAAAGCTCTCAAAGGGAAAAAGCCAGCTGAAGATGTTAAACCTTCTGTGCAGGCTAAAATCATGCCTGGCAAAGGAATAGTTATTAAGGAGCCTAGTCAATAATAGGATTGCTAGGTTTATGTATTAGAACAATGTACTCATTTGTTTCTTTTGTTCTATAAGAAATTCATGTAAACCAAAGTTTTTCTGATCAATGAAATCTGTTTCAGTATTAAGTGTTTATTGTTTACATTGATTATGTAATATCCTGCTCTGAAATGTTTTTAATTCTATTACAACTTTGTTTTATCTTAAGAGATGTATATCTTTGACTAAGGGTTATGACTTCTCCAAATAGGGGGAGATTATTGGGTACATTGGAAAATGTGTACTAGATTTGGATAAGCCACAACTTAGTCAATGATATGCATCAATGTGTATTTGATAGAAGTTTGAGTTTCATTGTGCAGGTTTAAAAATTTGAAGGAAAATTTTCTAAGTATAAGTGTCGACACTTGTGAAGAAACTGTGTCGACACTCAGGAAACTTGTGTCGACACTCAGGCAAGCTGTGTCGACACTCAGGCAAGTTGTGTCGACACTCAGGAAATTTGTGTCGACACTCGGGAAACTTGTGTCGACACTCAGGTAAGCTGTGTTAACACACAGGCAAATTGTGTCGACACTCAGGGAAGTTGTGTCAACACCCAGAATTTGTGTCGACACTTATAAAGAAGCTGTGTCGACACTCAAAGCTATGTCGACACCTAAAGAAGCAATTGTGTCGACATCCAGAATTATGTCGACACTTAAATAAGAAGATGAGTCGACACTCAGGAGCTATGTCGACACCTGAAGAAATTATGTCGACACACAGGACTTGTGTCGACACACCAACTCTCAAAAGGCTGTGTCGAGTTCAGAAGTAATTGTGTCGACACACAGGACTTGTGTCGACACACACTCCACGTCATTTGACAAACACTAAACGCCATTTGTCTAAACCAGATATGTCGAGATAAGAAGCTGCTGTGTCGACACACAGGACTTGTGTCGACACATACAACAAAAAGCATTGTCGAGAAGCAGAAGTATGACTGTGTCGACACTTGGAGTATTTGTGTCGACACCTTGAAGACCTGTGTCGACACTTGGAGTATTTGTGTCGACACCTTGAAGACTTGTGTCGACACTTAGCCTATATGTGTCGACACATGTAAAGTAGTCTGCTGAGTGTTGTATGCTGAGTTGGACAGACATTGAAGAACCTGGTGATGTGACTGGTGACTTGACAGCTATCATAACTAACCGGTCTGACACCACTGTCAGAACTATCAGAAGTCCATTATGAACCGGATTAGCTGGTAACCATGGAGAAAGCTCTATATAAGAGCCAGATCGGAAACGATTCAAGAAGATGAGATGATAAAAATGTGAAAAAGATCTCTGGATCAAAAATAATAATTCAGACAGATCAAGGCCTGTCTGCAAGAAAGATTCAGAGTTAAATCTGAATCTAAGGTAGAAGCTGACTGAAGATCAACTTCAACTTGAAGAGTAGATCTACCTTATTTGTCCTAATCAAAAAGCTTTGAAAAGCTAAGTTAGGTTGGATCAGAAGAATAAGTTTATACAAGAACTGATCAAGAAGATAACATCAACAGAGGAATCTAGCTGGTGAAGTTTTCTGAAACTTATTACTCACAAATTCTTGTAGGATCTATTGATAGGTTTGAGATTGTAAGCCTAAAATTATAAAGGCTGAGGTAGGGCTGTGTGCCTGAGGTAGGACTTGTGATAAGTCTGAGTTATAATCCTAATTATAAAGGCTGAGGTAGGGCTGAGGCCTGAGGTAAGATTCTAGAGAAGAATCGTAGGTAGGACTTGTGCAAAGTCTGAGGTGTAGGAACCATTTTGGGTTCTGAGTTTGTAAGATCTGCGGCTCCGAGCCAGTGAAAGGAAGTTAGGTCGAATCCAATTATCTGCTGGATAGGCGAAGGGGGAAAGTTTATGTACCCATATCTTGGGGAACCACTATAGATCTGGTGTTTGCTGTGTTGCATTTTATTTCTGTAGATAGAGGAATTCTATGCTAAAGAAAGTTACAAATATCTGTTTTCCATAAAATCAAAAAGACCCAAAAAAAAAAAGATAAGAACCTATTCACCCCCCCCCCCCTCTAGGTGTTTAGGCTCTTGAAACAAAGTCTTTTAGAACATAATCTTATAAGCATAAGCCAACTATGCGACAAAGGATACATAGTTGAATTCCACGCTGACAAGTGCTTGATAAAGTCTGTTGACAATATGGAAATGATTCTATCTAGCACTCGAAGCATGAATATATTTTGTTTAAATTTCATTTGTATTGACTCTTCTACACCAGTGTGCTTTTTAGCAAAAGATAGTGCGTCTCTTGGTGACCAATGGCACAAAAGGTTAGCACATATTAATTTTAAAACTATTAATAAATTATTCTCCCAGAACTCAGTACGTGATGCCCCGAATGTCAAGTACGTCAAAGATTGACCTTAACATGCATGTGTTAAAGGCAAGCAAACAAGCACTACCTTTAAAAGCATTATTTACAAAGATTCTAATATGTCTACATCTACTACATATGGACTTGTTCGGTCCACTACAAGTTAGAAGCTTTAGAGGTAAGGATTATACGTTGATAATTGTTAATGACTACTCGCGCTTTGCATGGGTGTTCTTTCTGAAACACAAGTCAGATACCTTCGATATCTTTAAAAATTTTGTCAGGCAGGTCCAGAATGAATACAACTGTTCCGTAGTCAAAATCAGAAGTGATAATGGAACAGTGTTCAAATCTAGGGCCATGACAAAATTCTGTGAAAGCTTAGGTATCTTTCATGAGTTTTCCTCTCCTCGCACTCCACAGTAAAATGGGGTAGCTGAGAGAAGGAACAGAACACTCATAAAGGCTTGCAGTACTATGTTGAGTGATGCTTCACTACTAGAGTACTTCCGGGCTGAAGCCGTCAATACTGCATACCACGTGCAAAATTGAGCACTCATCAATAAGAATCATGATAAGATACCTTACAAACTTCTAAAGGGCAAGAAACCAACCGTTTCATATTTTGAAATTTTTGGCTGTAAATACTTCATGCTTAACAATGGTAAGTATCATACTACCAAGTTTAGTGAGAAAAGTTTTGAAGGTATTTTTGTAGGTTATAGTAGCCATAGTAAGGCATACAGGATTTTTCAATAGAAAAACTCTAGTTGTAGAGGAATCCATACATGTTGTATTTTATGAGACGAGCTTGCTACAAAGCAAATCGTCTAGTGTGCTTGTTGAAGATGTAGGTACAAGGCTTAAAGAGATCAGCTTGGATGAACCAACTGAAGGTGAAAGAGAAAAGTTCATCAAGATCACTACTCCAACCCCCATTGGAGAGGCAGATGATCAAGATGAAGAAAACATCCAAGTTGATGAAGTCACTCCAGTGGCTGAAGAAATTCCAGATGCTAGAAATCAAGAGCTCAGACATCTAAAGGATTACCCATTGGACCAGATCATAGGAGATCCCAGGGATGGTATCAGAACTCGTCGAGGTACAACTAACGAGAATCTATATTTAAGTTTTCTCTCACAGGTTGAACCAAAGAAGTTTGAGGAAGCAAACTCAGACGCATCATGGATCTTGGCCATGGAAGAAGAACTGAACCAGTTCAAGCAATGTAAAGTTTGGAAACTAGTTCCTAGACCAAAAGGTAAGAATGTCATCGGAATGAAGTGGGTCTACAGGAACAAATTGGACAAGAATGGGACAATCATAAATAACAAAGCCAGACTCGTCGCCAAAGGATATCGTCAAGAAGAAGGGATCGACTTCGACCAAACATACGCTCTAGTGGCAAGGTTGGAGGCCATCAGACTGTTCCTGGCTTATGATGCACTGAAGGGCTTCACTGTCTACCAAATGGACGTGAAGTCCTCCTTCCTGAATGGTGACATAAAGAAAGAAGTGTACGTAGAACAGCCCCCAGGTTTTGTTGATCCTAACTTTCCTGAGTATGTTTATTTATTATCGAAAGAATTGTACGGTTTGAAACAAGCTCTTCGAGCTTGGTACGAAATGCTATCTAGCTTTCTCCTCGAGAACAAGTTCACAAGGGGAAAGATAAATAAGACATTATTTCTTAAGGAAATTAAAGGCAAGATTTTGCTAGTGCAAATCTATGTCGATGACATTATTTTTGGTTCTACAGACGACAACCTCTGCAATAAGTTCTCTAAACATATGCAAGGGAAGTTCGAAATGAGTAGTATGGGAGAGCTGAAGTATTTTTTAGCACTTCAGGTGAAACAATCTGAAGATGGAATTTTCATCTCACAGACGAAGTTCACCAAGGAGTTGATTAAGAAATTTGGAATGGAGAGTGAAACCTCTATGAGGACACCAATGGCCTCAGCTATGTCTCTGGACAAGGATGAGAAAGGGAAACCTTTTTATGAAACCAAGTACAAAAGCATAATTGGATCCTTGCTCTACTTTACTGCTAGTAGACCAGACATAATGTTCTCCACATGTGTCTGTGCTAGATTCCAAGTGAACTTTAAGGAATCTCACTATGCTGCTGCAAAGAGGATCTTGAGATACCTTAAAGGTACACCGAATCTTGGCTTATGGTACCCAAGAAGTAATGACAGCGAACTAATTGGTTTTTAAGATGCAGACTTTGCAGGTAGCAAAAATGATAGAAAAAGCACTTTCGGGACGTGTTAGTTCCTTGGAAGAAGGCTTATCTCATGGAGCAGCAAAAAGCAAAACTGTGTCGCGATCTCAATAGCCGAGTCAGAATATATCTCTGTCGGCAGTTGTTGTGCACAATTGCTATGGGCAAAGAACCAGCTAGAAGATTACAACATGAAGGTTAAAGACATTCCGTTGTTTTGCGACTCCTCCAGCGTAATTGCAATTGCAAATAACCAAGTCTTGCACAGCCGGACAAAGCACATTGAGCTCAGATATAACTTTATCCGGGAGCATGTGGAGTAAGGGGATGTGGATGTGCAGTATGTTCCAACAGATCGACAAGTTGCAGACATTTTCATAAAGCCGTTGGACGAGACCAAGTTCAATTTATTCAGAACTGAACTTGGGTTGCTGAACAGAGAAGGATAGACAAGAGTGGATCACCTCAAAGCTCAAGAAACGAGGATACTTCAAAAAGGTTAGACATTTCTCAAGTGGAAGGCAGTTCTAGAGAACTATTATCACTTTTCAAAAAGTATAGAACTAGTTCTTGAAAACTTCAAGTCTACTTCTCGAGAACTAAAAATCTGTCTCTCAAGAAGTACTGAAAGTTCTCGAAAACAAGGCTTATACTTCTCGAGAACTATTATTATACTTCTCGAGAATTAACCCTACCTCTCGAGAAATGCCCCGTCTCTTTTCAAATTCTGTTCATTTCTTTTCGCAAACCGACTTATTTTAGCTTTATTAAAAGGATTAACTTAGATTGATTAGACACTTAATTATCATAACTAGAGTTATATATATATAACTTTAGAAATCACATTTCAACTGACATTTCAAATTCCATTCTCTCGAAAACTCTTCGTCTTCCACCGACTCAGAGCTTCGACACGCCGCCATTCTCTTGCGCTCCGTTCATCGTCGTCTTCAGAATCAATGGCGTAGCAATCCAAGATAGGAGTTGGAAGTGAGCTAGTGGTGGCAGGGATTGCCGATCTTTCAGATGACTTCAAGAATCTTCTACTTCTTCTCAATAGCGCAGGTCTCAACTTTGTTCTCCAAGAACCTTGTAAAATCCTCTTCCCAGAGGTAGAAGAATTCTATCAGGATGCCAAAGTCAGGAGGAATAATACTATTCTGAAATCAAAGGTTAAGGGAGTTAAAATCAAGTTAAGCCCGACCATTGTGTCAAAACTTCTAAGATTGTCAAGTGGAGATGATGAAGATGAAATTACAAGGGAAGATATTGACAGAATATATCACTTTTGTGGAGTACTAGTAGACATCACCTCTCTCAGGAGGACAGCCTTGAATGATGTTAGCAAGCTCTTGGTAGATATTATTGGAAAGATCATATGGAGCAGAACAGGGTCTGTTAGATTCATTACTAATGTTCTATTTGATGTAATGACTGTCATAGTCTGCAAGAAGAAATTTCCCTATGGATTGATGATTTTTGACATGATCAGAGAAAGCATAAGAGAACCAAAGTTTGCTAGGATAATCTCTTTAATGTTGCATGAGATTGATCCAGTTGTCTTCAAGACTTCTAGAGGTACACCAATTCATCACCTAAAGAAGATCTCCTTAGCCTCCATTCAAAGGTGGGAGTTAAAGCTGAAGAACCCCAAACAGACTGCTAAAGAGCATGCACACCCTGCTTCAGAGGACAGGACCCCATCTCCCTCCTCTCATCATACTGTTGAACCATCTGGTGCAGCACCTGAGGGGGAGCTTGCTTCCTATGTCCCAGTTGACAGAATCCCCTCTCCTCCTCCAGCTCAATCTCCAGTAAGAACTCCAGCTGCATCTCCAGTCAAAAGTCCTATCAGAAGTCCTATCAGAACTCCAGTTCCTTCTCCATCTCCAGAACCCACTCCTAAAGCAACTCCTTCACCTTCTCCAAGAAAAGAATCTCCTCCACAAGAAATAATCATTCTCTTAGGAGAGGATGAGCCTAAACCAGAGGAAGTTAAAGCTCCTCTAAAGAAACTTGATTTCTCCATCCCTTCCCTACTTGGTGAGGAAGGTGATACATTCATTCCTACTGTCAGAGCCAAAAGTTCTGTAGTGATTGATGAGATCCCTCCATGGGTAGTATGGGTGCAAGTTGAGTTGAGCCGGCTCGAAAGCTCGATGAGCTGGCTCGAAAGCTCGATGAGCCGGCTCAAATAAAGCTCGACTCGAGCTCGAGCCTATCGAGCTCGAGCTTGACGAGCTCGAGCTCAATTATGAGTCGAGATCGAGCTCATCTAATGTTGTTCATGAGCTCGCGAGCCGGCTCACGAGCTTTTTATTTATACAATTTTTAAAAAAAAAAGTAAAATAAATAATTAAAATAAATATGAAAATAAAGCTCATGAGCTAAAAAGCTCGCGAGCAGCTCGAGCTCAAGCTCGAGCTCGAGCTCGAGCTCGCGAGCTCGAAACTCGATCTCGAGCTTGATAAGTTGGCCTTGAGCTCGAGCTCGATCTGGGATAATTGAGCTCATCAAGCTCGAGCTCGAGCTCGAGCTCGAAATGAAAAGCTCGAGCTCGAGCTCGAGTTTGGAAATTTTTCCAAGCTCGACTCGAGCTCGACTCGTTTGCAACCCTAATGGGTAGTTCCTCCTCCACCTCAGATTGCTCCTGCTATTGTTATTCCTGCTACTGCTGTAACCCCTACAAGTTCAGATATTCTCAATAGAATTGAAGTAATGTTGGCTTAACAAAGAAAATATTTTGATGATTCTCTGAAGGTAGTCCAAGACAAGGTCATTGCTCTGGAAAAAGAGATGAGCAGAGGATTTGCAGAAATCCAGCACAACACAGACTCCCTCAAAGGACTATTTCAGATTGGTGGAAAAGCTATAGACCACACTATTACTAGTGTTGGTCAGGTCATGGAACAATCTGTAACACCTTCTAACAATCAGATTCAGTTAGATAAGAAAGCCCAGGAACATGTTATGAAAATCTGTGAAGAGGTGGTAACCTTCAAAGAAGATGTTATAGATACTCTATTTGTAGAATTTAGAAAGGGGAGAGCTTAGTGAAAGAACATGTGGACAAGCTAGTGGGTAAGTTTACTGATGCTGCAAACACAGCTTGGTCTGACAAGATTAGTGAAATTAATAAGAATGTTTTAGAGAAAATTCAGTTTGTGAAATTCCATACCTATGACACCTCAGTATGGATGCACAATCAGATTTTCCCTGATTTTCAGCTTGATCCAAATATCATTCCTCATAATCTTAACCCTCTTCCTGAAAGACAGTCAAGTCAGGTGCCTACACAGATGCAACAACCTCAGATGCCCTGCTTCTCTCCAAGGCCAAAAGATTAGGATCCTCCTCCTACTTCTTATGAACAAGTATGGGATGATGTAATTCCTCGGGATTTACCTGAAATCCACACCTCTAAGAAAAGGAAGTATGGGGAAGGCCCCTCTGCAAGCAAAAGTGTTCCCAAGCTAGATTCAGAGAAAAGAAAAGCAAAAGAATTTTCTAAAGTCTGGAGTCCTACCTCCAAAGCACTGATTCTTGATACTCTCAAGTTGGTAATAGACTATAATGAAAGAAGAAATCTCCACTATAGCTCCACTGAGTGGGATCTTTATGAGAATTCCATGACTAAAAGAAGGATATATGACAGAGAGTATGGCAAGAACAATCCTAAGGCTCCTCCAAAACCTCCAAGATACTACCCAAAACCTTTCAGCTACCAGAGGAGACAATAGGAGAAGCAGGATAGACAGCATTAGAGCTAGAAATGTTTTTCTATTAATATTTGTTTTTAAGACTATGGATGAAATGGATATTGAATTGGAAATCTAAAACATTATATATAAAAAAATTTTAGTTTTGAAAATTGTGTGCTTAATTTTTCTATCTTGAACTTGAATTCTATTCTTCATTTACAGTTCTTTCTTTATTGGTATAATTCACCTTAGTGTAGAGGGTTCTCACTTCTACAAATAGGGGGAGATTGTTGGGTATTGCATCCATAATGACCCAGATTTGAAGGAAGTCACCATTAAACTAAGATGAATTAAGTTGTATTTGATATCCTTATTTAGTTGTGTGTTTGTAGATTACCATTGCTAAGTGTAGACCAATGTCAGTCTACAGTGGGTCATGAACACAGGACCATACAGTGTAATCCCTCACTGTGTGATCCAAGGTGTTTACTCATGTGTAGCCTCTCAATTGGTATACACTTCATATTCAAGCACCTGGACCATGGAATGAAGATTGGATTTTTGAAGAGAAGAGAAAATTTTCTAAGTACAGAATTTCTCTAAGTCCACTTCTCGAGAAGTCAATGATAGTTCTCGAGAAGTAGAGCTAGCAGTTCTCGAGAAGCTTAACTTAGTTCTCGAGAAGCCTTGGCTAGTTCTCAAGAAGCTTAGCCTAGTTCTCGAGAAGCTCAACCTAGTTCTCGATAAGTCTCAGCCTTTATTTCTCGAGTAGTCAGAGACAGCCGCAAAATTTTCTAAGTCCCTCTCTCGAGAAGTTCATCATAGTTCTCGAGAACATAGTCTCTAGTTCTCGAGAAGTCAGTAGTTCTCGAGTATACGGTTTGGCTTTCGAGTAATAGTTCTCGAGAAGTCTAGTTAGTTCTCGAGAAGTTTCAGCCCTTTTGTTCTCGAGTACTAACTTAAGTCCAGACAGTCTAGTTCTCGATAAGTAAGCCTGTTCTCGAGAACTCATTCAACCTTCTCGAGAACTACTTTCCATTTCTTTTTTGAAATCTATTTAAGTCCAGATCGACAGGATTTTAAAGTGACACATCATGATTGGTCCACGTGTCCTAATTAATGTTATTTCTAACCGTTAGAGGAAATCCTATATAAGGTCTTGTCAACAAGACCAACCCTAAGCGGAAATCCATACGTTCTATTATTGTGAATCAACCGTCTCTCTCCAATAACGAATTTCTAGAAGCCGTTGTCACTCAACGTGAAGATCGACATTTCTGTTCTCGATCAAGAAAGGCTTGCTGTTCAAGGAATCTTCATCTTCTCCTTGATCAAGTAGGTCAAAGTTCTCTCAGATCAGATCTACCAAGTCTTCTTCAATAAATTTCTGAAAAAGCCGCAAAATTTAGAAGAAGACCTAGAGTTTAATATTTCCAGATCTGAGACAAATCTCTATTTGTACTTTACACCTCTTTGTAAATTGTGTAGGAGATTAATCTCTGAGTTGTAGGAAGTTTTAATCTTCCGAGTGTAGATCCATTTGGATCGAGATTGTAGGAACTTGGTTCCGAGACGTAGGATTAGCTTTTAATCCGAGATAGTGGAGTAGCCGGATCTAGTGATTTACTAGATCGTTGAGGGAAAGTGGACGTACCCAAGGTTGGGAAACAACTATAAATCTTCTTATCGTCTGTGATTGCTTGATTGTTTGTGCAAGTTCTTTTAAATTTTTTATTCCGCAAATAGACGCATAATTCACCTATTCACCCCCCTCTAGGTGATTTAGGTAGACAACTTAACACTTTCAATTTGTCCCACATTGCTTTTTTATAATCTCTCTCCTCTCCTCAATTCTATAAAAGGAAGGTTATACCTTTGTAATACTCAATTTTTTGGATAATAAAAATTATGTTATTCTAAATTTCAGTCTATTTTTTCTTCTTCGCACATTTTTTTTTATAAAAAAATTGTTTTTAATAACAACTAAGATAAAAGTAATAGTGATTTCTTTTTACTTCAAATATCAACACAAAATGATCCTCAGCAACGGCGCCAAAAACTTGATAAGTAAAATTTTCGTTTTAGAGAGGTTAAATTTGAAGATTAAGTTGGATTTGCAAATCATGCGTTTGTGTGTTCTATCACTTTATGTTTTTACTTATATATTGTGATTAAGACACGCGTACTTATCGAGTAGTAGTATATTATTTTAAAATATCAAGGTCGTATTTTCCCACGGATCTGTATCGAGTACTCTACTTTAAGAAATGGAACTATTATTTTATCGAAAAGAGATATTGATTTTGAAAAGTGAAAATAAAAGTAATACTTAGGGTTTTGAAAATAGATGAGGTAGGAGCCCTCGATTTTGAATTACTTTGGAAACTAATTTTTAAAATAGAAAAACTCTATTTGTTTATTAATTAAAATCTTTGACCGTGGAGGTTTCCTAAATATGAGTGCACCATTATCGAGGATTCATCCGTCTGTGATTTACGTACTTTGAATGAACTTTCGTATCTAATCAAAAATACCTTAATGCAGTCTTTATGTGGTGAACCATGCGATTGACCTCCTACTAATATTCGAAGGTTCAAATCGTGAGGCTTACGTTCATCTCTTTCGAGAGTGAGGCGTAGTTTATCTTTACTTAAGAGAGATCAGATCATGGTAAATCTTAGGTTTTTATTAATGAAAATAGGGTTTTAGAGTGCAGAATTAATATCCTCCCAAAGCTCATCTCAATCGAGTGCTAAAAAGTTCTTAGCTTCTCATTTGGGATGGGCGGTAGTAGAAAATTAAAAGACAAATAAAAGTGCAGAAATAATATCCGTCCCAACCGTCTTAATCAAGCGCTAAAAAGTTCTTAACCTCTCATTCGGTACGGGGGTGGTATTAAAAGAATTATGAAAAAAGAAAGGAAATACGCACACACCCTGTCTCAACAGAACTGAAAACTAAGTTAAAAAGTAATATGAGTTGAAAATTTACTGAAAGCTGAAATTTTATTACTTAAAAAAGTATTACACACTAGGAAACTCAAACTAGGGATAGGAAAATATCACTCAAACCTACTCCTAACTATTATATACAACTATGTGGAACTCTAGCAGTTCTTTTCTAAACCTCAGTCTTGGACATCTATTCATAGCCAAAATTTTTGAAGTGCACACCCCCCTTAAATGCCCCCTATCACGCGGGTGAGTATTCTGTTGGATCCCTAGTTTGGATTTGGGCTAGGTTCACTAATTAGGATGAGTTTGACCCACTTTGTATAGCCAGGGTCAAGTCTATGAGTCCTAGAGTTTAGGCTAGTCATTAGGTTCAACCTTCATGGACCAGCCAGTAGAGGACTTCAGTAGACTTAGACTTAGAAGAATTCAGAGTTCAAAAGTATTAGTTCGAAATTCCTCGAACTTAGCTCGACGATTGTCGATCGCAGATCGACGAACTCAGAGTTATTTCTCTAAATTGAGCTCAATGATATTCGAGCTCAGGTCGACGATCTCTTCATTTAGACAGATTCTCAGCTCGATGAACTTAGAGTGCAGATTTGGCAAGTTATTTCCAGAATGCAGTTCGCTGAGCTCAGATCAACGAATCGGAATTATCAGCTCAATGAACTTGGAACTCCAGTCGACGAATTCTGTTCAGAGCTCGATGAATTCTATCCCGATCCAGACTTAGAAGTTTTCCTTATTTCTGTCCTCATTTATTATATTATATAGCAGCGATTTCATGAGTAATTAATGCTCATATTCTCCTGAATATAGTCGTTATTGGCAACATTAATTATGGTCTTCATCAGGGTTAATTACTTGCTTATTTTATTGGGACAGTTGGGGAAACTCATTAAATGTCAAATATTCCAGTCATTTCATTCTCCAGATCAATCAGTAATAAATGATAGGAATTCAAATTTCAAAGGAGAATTTTGATAGCAGAATATAAAAAAGATTTTCTCTTTTCAGACGACAAGACTCAAGATCAGACCAGCAGTGATAACACAAGAGCATACAGAGACTGGCAGCAAGGACAACTTAGGCTTCATTTGGGGGGACTTATTTTCACCGGTCAAGCGGTTACGACCGCATGAATTCGACCTTAATTAAGGTCCTATTCATACGGTCGTAACCGCTTGATCGGTGAAAATAAGTTCCCCCAAATGGAGCCTTAATCAACTATAAGTCAAAGCTAGGACCCAAAGTAATATTTGGTGATTCCAATTGTGGCCAGACTGAAGGATATGGAAAGGTAAAAATTGGAGCAGTCACCTTCAGGAAGGTAGCTTATGTAAGTGGACTAAAGCACAACCTTATATCCATAAGTCAGTTATGTAATGAAAGGTTTCAGGTATCATTTAACAAAACTTCATGTATTATTACTTCTGTAAATAACCAGGTTGTGTTAACTGGTACTAGAGTAGAAAATATCTATATAGTTAACTTTAAGTCAACTAAAACTGAAATATGCCTATTTAACCAAACTAGTAATTATAATGAACTTTGGCATAGGAGATTAGGTCATGTAAACCTAAAAAACATTACTAAACTCTCTAGGGACAACCTTGTTAGAAGATTGCCCTCTTGCCCCTACAAGAAGGAAAGCCTTTGCAGGGCTTGTCAATTAGGCAAGCAAAATAAAAATAGTTTTAAGTCACTTAATAAGATTGATTCACCTAGGATTCTATATTTTCTACACATGGATCTTTTTGGACCCATTGCTGTATAGAGCCTAGGAGGGAATTCTTATACCTTAGTGATAGTTGATGACTTCTCTAGGTTCATTTGGGTGTTCTTCTTGAGAAACAAGTCAGATAACTTCAAGGTTCTTATAAATTTTCTTAAGAGCATAAGGATTGAGTACTCTACTCCAGTTGCATTGATCAGAAGTGATTATGGTACTGAGTTTGAGTCTCTTCCCATGCAAGAATTCTATGAGAAGGAAGGTATCAGGCATTGCTTCTCTGCTCCTAAAACTCCTCAACAAAATGGGGAAGCTGACAGGAAAAACAAAACACTCATTGAAGTTGTAGACACATTAATTACAGATGCTCACTTGCCCCTATTCTTTTGGGCAGAGGCTGTGAGCACAACAAACTATGTACTGAATAGAAGTTTGATTCATAAGCTTAAGGGCAAGACCCCCTATGAACTACTCAAAGGGAAGAAACCTAAAGTAGATTATTTTAGAGTCTTTGATTGTGTCTGTTACATTCATAATAACAACAAGAAATATATTAGAAAGTTTGAAGCCAAGGCTGAAATTGGAATTTTTCTTGGCTATTCCCAAGTAAGCAAGGATTATAGGATATATAATAAATCATCTATGAAAATGGAAGAGTCTATTCATATTTCTTTTGATGAATCTAATATGTTTTACAAGGAGAAGATTCCTTCTACCAGTGAGACTTTGCAGGAACCACATCTATGTGAGAAGTTGGATGAGTTGACCCTCACCAATGAGGCTGTCACACATCCTTCTCCACATATTGTTGAAGATAGTGAAGATGATGCTACTGAACTCATTGAAGAGCCAACAACAGCCATAATTCTACCAGAGGAATTAATTCCCCAAGTTGTTGCCCAACCAGCTCCTCCTACTGAGTTAGTAACACTTAGAGATCACCTTGTATCTCAAGTGATTGGAGACATATTAGTGGGTGTGCATTCAAAGCATCAACTCCACCAGGAAATGATGCATGCCTGCTTCATATCTCAAACTGATCCCCAATCCATTAAATATGATGAGCAAGATCCACACTGGATCATTGCAATGCAAGAGGAGCTCAACCAGTTTGAGAGATGTAGAGTTTGGGATTTAGTTCCAAGACCACAATACTACCCAGTCATTGGAACTAAATGGGTATTTAGAAATAAACTAGATGCTCAAGGTCTTATCATAAGGAACAAAGCAAGATTAGTTGCTCAAGGATACAGATAAGAGGAAGGCAAAGATTATGACCAAACATTTGCCCGAGTTACAAGGATAGAAGCAATAAGGATATTTCTAGCTTATGCAGCCTACAAGAAGTTCATAGTATACCAAATGGATGTCAAAAGTGCATTCCTAAATGGTGAACTCAAAGAAGAGATCTATGTGGAACAACCACAAGGTTTTATCTCTCCATCCCATCCATCTTATGTTTTCAAATTGCATAAGTTTCTCTATGGTCTAAAGCAAGCTCCAAGAGCTTGGTATGAAACCTTAGCTAGCTCTCTTTTAGAGCATAAATTTTCTAGAGGCATTGTAGATAGGACTTTATTTATCAAGCATCATCATGATAAAATCTTGTTAGTATAAATATATATATATATGACATTATATTTGGTTATACAGATTCCAAACTATGCAAAAGGTTCTCCAACCTTATGCATTCCAAGTTTGAAATAAGTAGCATGGGTGAGCTCTCCTACTTCCTTGGTCTCCAAGTGAGGCAGTCCCCTGATGGCATCTTCATATCCCAATCCAAATATGCAAAGGAGCTAATAAAAAGGTTTGGGATGGCTGATGCTTCAGCTAAGAAAACACATATTGCTACAAATGTTGTGACTGATTCTGATGAATATGGGAAACCTGTTGATCAGAAATTATATAGGGCCATTGTTGGGTCCCTATTATATCTCACAGCAAGTAGGCCATACATTATATTTGCTACTTGTCTTTGTGCTAGGTTCTAGGTGAACCCTAAAGAATCTCACCTTATTTTCCTAAAAAGAATTTTTAGATATATAAAGAGTTGTCCAAATCTAGGACTCTGGTATCCAACTGAGTCAGAATTTGAGTTAACTGGATACTCAAATGCTGACTTTACTGGATTTAGAGTTGGCAGGAAGAGAACATCAGGAACTTGTCAATTTCTTGGTGAATGGCTAGTGTCTTGCTTTTGCATAAAGCAAACATCTGTGTCTACCTCAACAGCAAAAGATGAGTACATAGCAACTGGTAGTTGTTGTTCACAGATGTTGTGGATTCAGAACCAACTCCTAGATTATGGTGTCAACTTAAATAATTCAACTCTACTTTGTGTAAATACTAGTGCAATTTCTATTGCACAGAATCCAGTGCATTATAGTAGGACTAAGCATATAAATGTAAGGCATCATTTCATTAGAGAGTATGTTGACAAAAAGAAAATTAATCTCACCTTTTTCTCTACTGTTTTACAAAAGGCAGATATCTTCACCAAACCCTTGGATGAGAAGAAACATCTGTTCTTTATGAATCAGCTAGGTATGATAAATGGAGATGCATTAATTTAGCTTTCTGTCTATGGTTGAAGAATTTGCCACAGTTCATTGAACGGAGATCGACGAGCTGAGAAAAGTTATTGAGATAATTCTTCGTCCAGAGATCGACGAACTCTCTGTGTGTGAAGTTCTATTCATCGAATGGAGATCGACGATATTGCTTCAGAAAATTTTCATCGACCTGAGAACGATGAAAAGTTTTCCCTTCTTCAGACTGAGATGGACGAACTCTTTTGTCAATAAAATATTTCGTCAAACCCAAATCAAAGAATTTTGTTTATTTTGTAGGACGGAGTTTTCCACTTCATATTCTGAAAACCTTATATCTAGGTTTTATTCGAGCTCCATCCTGCGCTTTTTATTCCTCTGCACTTGATCTTTTTGTTTCCTTTTACAGGCGATCAATGGTGATTTCGGTATGCTCTCTTGCGGCAATTAAATTCGACACGGGATTTGATATAGACTTTGAATCATTTCAACATTTTGATCAAATTTTCTTGTACCTACTGAAATTATTTGAGTAATAACAGTTGAAGAACTTCATGACAACCAGGATAAAGATAGCTGCTATTGAAATCAGAGAATGGGTGTTCACCTCCTCTACTCGAAACGCCGACACGATGATAGGCACAATATCTGGTAACCAGGTTTCTTTAACCCTACAGTCTTAACTGAAATTTTGGTTTGATAAATGGTGAAGAAGATTTCGAGATTGATAGTTCTGAGTTTGACGATATGTTGAATAAAATGGGTCATATTGGAGAGAACCCTAATAAGTTATTAAAGAAAAATTTGTCTTTTGAATATAAATTTTTAACTGATGTGGTGGGCAAAGTATTGCTAGGAAAGCATACTGCCCATGATTATATTTCCAGGCAATAGTTTCTGGTAATGTGTGCTGTGGTAAATAAGAAACCAGTGAATTGGGTAAAATCCTGTTTTATTTGACAAAGAAGAAGAACAGTAAGAAAGAAGTGTGTTTTGGAAGAATTTTGGAAATTTTCCTACAGGAAAAGGCTGCTGAATCCCTGGTCTCTCAGACCATCTTCATTAATGCTTCCAAAAGGCTAACATGTGCCTTGTTTGGAAGGTGGGAAAGGACAATCCCAAAGCCCTCCAAGGCTTCAACCTCTTCCAGAGCATCTGAGGATACAAGAGCTGTAACAGCTGATCCCCCACCCCCAGAAGATGTCCCTTCCATCAGAATTCCATCCACCCAGATTCCAAAACCTCCATCTCAACAACCTACACCTTCTCAAATTTCAATTCCTTCATCAACCCTCCAAAAGCATCCACATCTCCAGCTCATACTACAACATCACTAATTCAATCTCCTGAACATCAACCAACACTAGTTTAATCTCCAGAGCATACCACACCACCCCAATCCCCACTTCCTCATCATCTAGCTGACATCCCCCTCGATAAACTCTCATCCATTCCATCTTTTGATCAATACCCATCATCTCCAATCAATACTTCATCATCCTATGATGACCCAATGACAGACACCACCCCTTTTTCTTCATCATCCATCCTCCATCCTTCTGTATCAACTTAGACACCCTCTGAGTTTATGCAAATGGATTCTCCTTCCATTCCCTCCCTTCTGGAACTCATCACTCCCCTTCTCTCAAAGCTTATAGCAGAGGCTATTAAACCTCTTGCTGATTCTATTTCCTCCCTCCCTGCTCTTATTTCTGCTGCTCCCACTATCCCTTCTTCTAGGGTCCTGACTTCAGGACTCTCTAAAACCAGGCAGGGGGAGATATCCAGTGAAGAAGTATCAATCAGTTCTCCTCCAATAGCAGATGTACAGATTGATACAGCAGCAGATGCAGATATATATATAGATACAATAGTTAATAATGATATGATTTGTACAGATGAGCAAGTTGATCTTCCAAAAACCTTAACTATTGGTGATTTCTTTGTCAATCCCACAGTGGATTTATTCAGCTTATTGAAGTCTTTTTATGCATATATATATATTATCTTCCAAAAGTTTGCCCAGAGCAATCTATGGTAATAGATTGTTATACTTCACCAATAAGTCCTGAAGTTGTTCAATAACTAAAGGCAAGTTTCGCAGCACCAGTGATTTCAGAAGAACATGTGACTGAGAATGTTCTTGAACAAGTCTCTACTCCAGAGCAAAAAGCTCTTTCCCCCTACCTATTCTTGGGTTGAGTCCCCATTACCTGATATGGATGGATTTTATTTGCTGACATAGAAGAAGAAGACAATCAAATGGCTACTAAAAATATTGTTGCTCCACCAGAAGTTACAAAACCTCAAGTGCTTCCTCAAGCTGAGAAGCAAATATCAAAGGGATCCTTGAAGGAAATTGATGAAATGTATGATAACCCTCCAGAATCCTCTGATGAATATAAGGATGATGAAGATTCTGATGAATCTGGTGATCCAAAAGCCAAGAAAAGATTGCTAAAAAAAGGAAAGCTTTTCCAAAGGCTGCTCCCAAGCAAAATCCTACACATGACACTCTCTATTATATTTTGAACAAAATTACACCTTATCCTGGTATGCCACAATGGATGTGGTTATCAAAGAATGGGCAAAAAGAAAGGAAGAAGAGAAGAAGGTACAGGTCTCCTCCCAGAAAATTCAAGAAAGACCCTCCTCCTCCTCCTCCTCCATCAACTGGGGCCTCTGGAAGTGTGACTCACAGAACAGCACCAATTGCTAAGACATATTAGAGACACTCCAAGCTAAGTCAATAGCAGCAATCCTCTCAAAGCAAGCCTCATCTTGCTACAGGAAAGAAAAGTATTTCAGCATCTATTGATGAATCAAAGAAGGACTCCAGTCCCAAAAGGCCAGAATCTCTACCTATCCCATTTATAGATCCAGAATAGGAAACAACTGTAAAAATGGCCAGGTTTCAAGAGCTGATTGGACTTTCTATGATCAACAAAGCTAAAGCAGAAGGAAAAGATCCATCACAATACTCCACAATGTCATCATATAGAAAAGAAGAACACAAGAGGTATTCTAAAGCTAATAAATTTTTTAATGTAGATGATTATATGAGTTTGCATCCTGAAGCAGTAGTACCAAGAGCCACCTCATGCAATATAATTGGAGCATCAGAAATGACAATGTCAAAAAGAGAAGCTGCAAACCCAAATAGAGAGATTATATTCAGACGGCCCTCTGAAAAATCTGATAAATCTGAAAAAGAGAAGCCAAAGAAGAACAAATGACTGTGTGTTTAGTGTTTATTTTTCTGAACTCTATTCGTTAATCATGAAGCACATTTGTACATATATGCTGGATGTTTTATTTCCTGCCAGATATATTTTATTCTGCTTTGTGATTATTTTCTTTTGTTTGTATTAGTGGCCTCACCCAAATAGGGGGAGATTGTTGGATCTCTAGTTTGGATTTGGGCTAGGTTCACTAATTAGGATGAGTTTGACCCATATTGTATAGCCAGGGTCAAGTCTTTAAGTCCTAGAGTTTAGGCTAGTCATTAGGTTCAACCTTCATGGACCTGCCAGCAGAGGACGTCAGTAGACTCAGACATAGAAGAATTCAGAGTTAAAAATTATTAGTTCAAAATTCTTCGAACTCAGCTCGACGATCGTCGATCGCAGATCGACGAACTCAGAGTTAATTCTCTGAATTGAGCTCGACAATATTCGAGCTCAGGTCGACGATCTCTTTATGTAGACAGATTCTTAGCTCGACGAACTTAGAGCACAGATTTGGCAAGTTATTCCAGAATGCAGTTCGCTGAGCTCAGGTTGACGAACAAGAATTGTTAGCTCGACGAACTTGGAACTCCAGTCGACGAATTCTGTTCAGAGCTCGACGAGTTCTGTCTCGATCCAGACTTAGAAGTTTTCCTTATTTCTGTCCACATTTATTATATTATTTAGCAGTGATTTTCTGAGTAATTAATGCTCATATTCTCCTGAATATAGCCGTTATTGGTAGCAATAATTGTGGTCTTCATTAGGGTTAATTATTTGCTTATTTTATTGGAACGGTTGGGGAAACTCATTAAAAGTCAAATATTCCAGCCGTTTCATTCCCCAGATCAATCAGTAATAAATGCTAGGAATTCAAATTTAAAACGAGAATTTTGACAGCAGAATATAAAAGAGATTTTATCTTTTTAGACGGCAAGACTCAAGACCAGACCAGCAGTGATAACACAAGAGCTTACAGAGAAAAGATACAGAACTCTCTCCCAGTGCAGAAAACATTTTGTTTTCTCCTTTCCTTTCTGAAGACTAAAGAAGTACAACCATAAAACATCAAGAATCTTCTTCTACTTCTACTCCAGGAATATTCAAGGAGAACAACTTTGAATCAGTTAGAAAGTTCCTGGATCTCTCAAGACAAGGCTGAATACCTACACCCTGAGCAAGGCTCCAAGCTCTCTGAACCACTCAACATTTTTGAAGTAGTCTGGGCACTAGCAATCCACTAGTCTTCTCTGTTGTATAGAGAAAAGAGAAGACAACATCACCTATCTCACCTCCTATAAAAGTGTTTATTAACTCTCTACAAAAGTTTATTCTTGGTTTTTGGGCACCTGATCAAAAGCCTAATGGGTTATGAGATATCCCTATAAATAGATCTTGTGGTGGCAGTCACCTGATCAAAAACCTGATAGTGGATTCCTACCAGGGTGATAGAAGAGTCGATGTATCCAGTTTGGGGAACCACTAAAAAATCCTTGTGTTATCTGGTGTATCATTTTCTTTTTGTTTTGTTGTGCTGTGATAGAGAAGCATCCCTGTTTCTATTTCTTTTTATACTACTATTGGTATCACCTATTTTACTCTGATATAATTTTAATACAGCAAAAGTTTTAATTACTCTATTCCCCCTAGAGTAAATCAGGTCTATCCCCTCTCTTTCATATTCCCTCTTGTCATACGGGTGCGCCAGGTTCGATCCTCGGTAACGGTGCAAAAAACTTGATAAGTAAAATTTCCATTTTAGAGATAGGTTAAATTTGAAAATTAAGTTGGATTTGTAAATTATGCGTTTGTGTGTTCATTATCTTTATGTTTTTACTTATATTCTTTGATTAAGGCAAGCGTACCTATCGAGTAGTAGTATATTATTTTAAAATATCAAGGTCGTATTTTTCCATGGATCTGTGTCGAGTACTCTATTTTAAGAAATGAAACTATTATTTTATCGAAAAGAGATATGATTTTTAAAAGTGAAAATAAAAGTAATACTTAGGGTTTTGAAAATAGATGAGGTAGAGATCCCTCGATTTTGAATTACTTTAGAAAAAAAATTTAATAGAAAAACTCTATTTGTTTATTAATTAAAATCCTTGACCGTGGAGGTTCCCTAAATATGAGCGCACCTCTATCGAGAATACATCCACCTGTGATTACGTACTTTGACTGAACTTTCGTATCTAATCAAAAATATCTTAATGCACGCTTTACGTGGTGAACCCGGCTATTGACCTCCTACTGATATTTGAAGGTTCAACCGGGGAGGCTTATGTTCATCTCTTTAGAGAGTGAGGCGTAGTTTCTCTTTACCTGCGAGAGATCAAATCATGGTAAATCTTAAGTTTTTATTGACAAAAATAGGGTTTTAAAGTGCATAATTAATATCTTTCCCAAAGCTCGTCTCAATCGAGTGCTAAAAAGTTCTTAGCTTCTCATTTAAGATGGGGCAGTAGTAGAAAATTAAAAGGCATAAAAGTGCAAAAATAATATTCGTCCCAACCATCTAAATCTAGCGCTAAAAAGTTCTTAGCCTCTCATCCGGGATGGGGGTGGTAGTAAAAGAATTATGAAATAAAGAAAGGAAATACGCACACACCTGATGGCGATGTTGTTGATGCGGCCGTTGATCCCCGACATAGAAAGTTCGTGGATTGGGACGGTCGTTGCCGCAAGCTTGAAGATGAGAGTCTACCACGACGTTTCTTCGCCAACGCCGCGACGTTCTTCGCCAACGCCGCTACATATTTTGCACGACGTCTGCTGCTGCCATTTTAAAATAAAATATATAATTATAAATTAAATAATTATAATTATATATTTTATTATTTCATCATTTATTATTATGTCCTATTTTATTATTTCAAGAGTATCTTTTATTTAGTATCTTTTATTTCATGCATGTATTATTTTATTTTAAGCATTATATGTTTAGATTGTTTTCCTATTTTATGAATGGTGGAGATTGAGTGGTGTAAGGCTATTTAAAGCCATGCTTGTTGTTGATTTCTTTAGTGAAGAATGAAAAAGAAAACCTAAGAAATTCAAAGTGAATTTTTCCCCCCTCTTGGCAATTTTCGGCCTCCTCTTTCTTCTCCCCTCTCTTGGCCGCCGGCCACATCTCCTTCACCTCTCTATCTCGGCCTCCTTTCCTCCTCCCTCCTCCTTCTTCAAGATCGTTTTCGGCCACCCTCCTCCTTTTCCCAAAACCCGAGCAGCCTCCTTCCACAAAACTGCCGGCCACCACATCTCTCCCCTAGCCGCCACCCCCCATCATATTGAGAAAATTATTTTCTCATCACCTTTTCTCTCTCTCCCTATATAATTACTGGACTTTTCAAGGAACTCCCTCTTCTAGGGTTTTGCGAAGGAAGACGGCTTGCGTTTTCATCATCCGACGCGGAACCGTGGAGTTGCGTGGGAATAGAATCAATCACCGTCGTGTGCGCACCCTCCACCCATCTCGTGGACGGAATTCTCATGGGATTTTGGGTAACGATTTCCTATACCATCTCTCGTGTGATTCTTTCTAAACCATTGTGAGTTTTGGTGGAAACAGAAGGCTAGTATTTGGTCCTGATTTATATTGAATATTGTGCTTAATTAAAATCTAAATTTTCAAGCCTAAATCATCCTAATATTCTCATGAAAATTGGAACGGGTAAGCAACCCTCGTATTAATTAATTTTTGGGGATTATTTTGGACTTAGTTTTAAAATCACTTATTTAGTCTGGATATTCTTGTATTGGTCTTGTGAATGTTTGCGCATAACTTAGTTTGATTTGCTAATTGTCGAATCTAAGAACGCGTAGTTTAATCCGTCGAAACCATAGGCCTGCATCAACACCCTGTCTCAACATAAATGAAAACTAAGTTAAAAAAACAATAAGAGTTGAAAATTTACGGAAAGCTGAAATTTTATTACTTAAAAAAAGTGTTACACACTAGGAAAACCAAACTAGGGTTATGAAAATATCACTAAAAACTACTCCTAACTACTATATACAACTATGTGGAACTCTACTATTTCTATTCTAAACCTCAGCCTTGGCCATCTATTTATAGAAGAAATTTTCGAAGTGCACACCCCCTAGGGCGTGTCACCTGGGCGTATTCCTAACGTGGCATATGTGGATAGAATTTTTGGCGGCTTCTGGATTGCGTTGAAAAGTACATGGGTGTGATATGATTGTCACGGCCGTGGTATCTGGTTGTGTTTGCAAGGTGTGGCAGATAGACTTCAGCGGGGTGTGTCAGTGTGCTGCTTTCTTAGTCATGGATGAGGTCACGGGCATGACAGCTGGACCACGAGCATGTTGTAACACCTCTATCCGTCACATGAAATATAACAGAGGGTCCGGTCGGCGCCCCACGCCATATTCAACATATAGTCGGCAAATTTACGTATTAATATCAAAACTAACTGCACGCGTCTTAACTCAGAGCATTCTAGCGGAATCTTTAAGGGTTAACAGTTGAACTCAAGTACACACGAATGTCCTATATATATATATAAGGAATGTTTTACATAAATACACAAAAGTCAATACGGCCTTAAGGCTTTACAATTGTTGCCTTTTTACAAAAGTTTTTTATACATCGGCACGCAGGCCGGTCACACATGAAAAAACTAAGAAGCATTTGCTTGGCCTTCGAGGGCCGGCATAGAAACAAGGGCTGCAACCCGCTATTTCCAGTTCGGCTCTCCAGCACCTGCACAGGGACAATCCACAACAAGGGTGGCAAACAAGGCAGCATTCAGCTTTCGGCTG
Organism: Platanthera zijinensis; assembly: GCA_039513925.1. Lineage (NCBI taxonomy): Eukaryota > Viridiplantae > Streptophyta > Magnoliopsida > Asparagales > Orchidaceae > Platanthera > Platanthera zijinensis. The sequence continues at coordinate 79,549,268 of CM077081.1, forward strand.
ACCAATTTATAACGACCATATCCCATACCCGGGGCAGCAGTATTCTTTCCCTACAGGCATAGCATTAATATAACAGATATATCACAAGAAGCCATACTTAAGCACCATTCAATATACAAACGAGTGCCTCAGCGGCGAAACGTTCCTTGCACTCAGAGAACATTCTTGGTGTATCGGATTACCAAGGTCCCACCACTGTTAAGAGGTCCAAGACTTGACGGTCAACTTTGAGCGTTTCTAGTCTTTCTGGCTCCAGGCCTAAGACTCTCATTATGCGATCCAACAATGCCAATTACTTTTGGCACTCTAGTCGGATGGGCATAACGTAGGTACAGTTCATCTATTTCTTATTTCTCAAATCGCCATGTCAACGCCGATGGTCCCAGCCATCATGACGAACAACAAGACACAGTCAGCCTCCCCTTTCCCGTTTGGCTCACTGGCCTTTCCTTGGTTGGGCTCTTCAAGCTCTCAGCTTTGACTGCCACCCACCAGATCCCAAGGACAAGAGCCTACAATCGACATAAAATTGCACTCACAGCCAAAGCTGGGCACCCAGGCTCACAGATCACATTCTAGCCACACGGTCTTCGAGAGATAGGCTAACAAAATATAGCTCATCAAGAGCTATCGCCAGCGATACTCACTGTAGCCCGGTGATATCCAACAGTTATGCAAACTGTGGTATTTTCTGGGTATTTTCCTGGAGTTCACCCCCAGTACTTCCTACTACTCTCATTTCACAGGTATAACCCACATACTCCATAATCTACCCGTTTATACTCAGAGTCTTCTTCAGCATGCAAAACAAAACATCACCAATCCAAACCAACCCGTCTGTATGGGCTTCACACAGCATGCCTATTCCGTACTGCAATTTCCGGATTCTATATGCAAAACCGCTTGGGGATATCACGTATCAACCCATCAAAATTCTCTTGATTCTCTACCTTTTGGTGGGGGATTCCATGCATATGCAAAAGGAGGATTTCACGCGTCCAAGAATGAAGATCGTTACCCTTATAGTTTTCTTCGGAGCCATGAACGAGCTTTTCTGTCTGGTTGGAAAGGAGCGCCTCACTTTCTTCTTCACGGATCTTACTTCGGCTTTTGAATCTGATCACAAGATCTCCTTCCCTTAGCTAGCAAAGCTTAGCCTCGACCTTCTTTCTCTCAAGAACCTCAAAAACTAAGAGAAAGAACAATGAGAATTCATTCTCTTGTATATCTTATATCTTGAGGCTACCACCACACGGTACCTGCTACTATCGTGCGGTATTATAGGCGGTTGCCGCTTGGGCAAATTGATGTCGCATTGTCTGTCCAAAACAGCCTCCACCTTACTGCCACGTGACAGCTACCGCCGCACGTCGAGTTACAGCCAAGCGATACTTTAACTCGAGTTATCGCTGTGCGTTAGTGCACTACCGCCGTGCGGTATTCACTCAATGCTTCGGCGAAGGTGTTGAGAGCGTTGAGTGTTTTCGTCATGCGATAGCATACTACCGCCCCGCGGTAGTCACTCAATGCTTTGTCCAAAGCGTTGAGAGCGTTGATTGGTAGCATCACGCGCTAGCTTACTACCGCCACGAGGTAGATTCTGGATCCCTCAGACGATTTAATTCAAAGGCTAATGTCGGTGTTAACCCTACCGTCGCGCGTTAACTCCCAATTCTTCCTTTTTAAGATTTTTGGGGCGTTACAAACCTCGCCTCCTTATAGAAATTTTGTCCCGAAATTTGATATATTTGTAAAGGAAAATAGTACACAAGTTTACAACATGATTTTACAATATTGGTGTTTAGAGACCGGGCGGTCTGTCGGTTTGGCTCTAGCGGCTTGGAGACCAGGCGGTCTGGCGGTCTGGCTCTGGCGGCTTGGAGACCAGGCAGTCTGGCGGTCTGATCCTGGTGACTTGGAGACCTAGCGGTCTAGTGGTTTGGCATAGGCATCTTGGTGGCTCGGCTTGTCTTGAGGTCTCTCTAGTGGGTTGTTGATGTAGCCGGGCGGTTTGCCTAATCGCGCGGCTTGTGCGGTCTAGTTTGTTTATAGTCGCTTGTTAATAGTCCCACATTTCTTATTTGTATTCTCCCTTCTCTCCTCCATTTTATAAAAGGGAGGTTATACCTTTATAATAGATACTTTTTTGGCATAATAAAATTTCAGTTATACCATTTTCCGGTCTCCTTTTTTTATTGTTCTCACATGGTATCAGAGGACTTGATTTCTTCCACCTGATTGTGCATCTCTGTTCGCGCGGTATGCTCAGCCCTGTCCGCGCGATTTTCATTCTCTCCTTTTTTTTCTATCTGCGACCTTCTCTTTGTCTCCATGGCTTTCTCCTAGTCATCGCAGCCTGTTCTTCTCCTCTTTATCGTTGCCCTTTGTGTGCGCGGTCTCTCTTCTCTCTCAAGTTCTATCCGCGACCTATTTTCGTGGTTTCTCTACCTCTGTTTTTCCCGTGATCTCCCTTGATTCGCGCAGCTCCTCCTCTATTCGTGCGGTCTTCTCTCTAACCGCACGGCCTTCTCCGTGCTTTGATCTGCTTCTTGGTTGTGTCCATTGCGGTTTCCTTTTTTGTACGTTGTTGTCTTCTGGTTCTCACGAACTTCCTTGTGTTCGTTCTGTGTTGGCTGATAGCCTGTTCGCGCGACCTGTTTCTCTATTTGCGCGGCCTGTTTCTCGGTTCTCTCGAACTTCCTTTTAGTTTGTGCGACCTGTCTCTCTGTTCGCGCGACCTATTTCTGCTCCTATGGCTCTCTTCGATATCTTTACTTTCTCCTCTTCTTTGAAGCCTTCTGCCTCGGTGGTCACATCTTCTGGTAGTGCCCACTTCGTTACTCAAGGAAAATGGCTGATCGACTCAGGTGCTACCAATCATATGACCGGCTCTCCCCAGTGTTTTTCTCTCCTGGAAACACATGATCGGTTGCCCCCGGTTATTCTCGCTGATGGCTCTCCATCCCCGGTCCATGGGACGGGAGTGGTTCAAGTCACTCCGTCTCTTCAATTGGTGAATACTCTCTATGTGCCCAAATTCTCGTGCAACTTAATATCTGTTACTGCTCTATGCAAGCAATTACGATGTTCTGTTACATTTACTTCTACTTCTTGTTCTTTTCAGGATCTGGACTCCCAGCAGACGATTGCTACTAGGACTGAGAGTGGCAGCCTATTCTTCCTCAACAACGTTTCCACTCTATCCGCCTTCTCCTCCACCTCCACAGATCTACTCCAATGTCATCTTCGCCTTGGTCATGCTCCTCCAAATCTTCTTCGTCAACTTCTTCCCCAACTTCCTCCACAAAGTCCTCCCCTCAATTATGAGGCCTGTTAGCTTGGTAAGCATCACCGCTCCTCCTTCCCACCAAAGCAAGTTCGCGGATCTTCCCGACCGTTTGATCTCATCCACTCTGATGTTTGGGGTCCTTCTCCTACCCTTACCGTTGGTCGGGGAAGTTCATATTTTTTCACGTTTATTGATGATTTCTCTCGTTGTACGTGGGCGTATCTTTTAAAAGATCGCTCCGAATTATTATCTGTATGGACGTCTTTCTATCTCATGATCAAAACTCAGTTTGATGTTTCTATTAAAGTATTTCGATCTGATAATGCCCAAGAATATCTTAGTCATGCTTTTTTGTCCTTTTGTATACAACATGGGATTATTCATCAAACTAGTTGTGTATATACCTCACAGCAAAATGGTGTGGTGGAGCGCAAAAACCGTCACCTCCTTGATGTCGCTCGCACTCTGATAATACAGATGCAGGTTCCTCGTACCTATTGCGGCTATGCTGTTCTCATCTCCTATTTCCTCATTAATTGCATTCCATCCACCATTCTCCATGGTCAAACCCCATTCTCAATTCTCCATCCGGGCAAGGAACCCTTCCCCTTCCTCTACGTATCTTTGGTTGTACGGCCTTCGTACATGCTCTCTCCGTTACCCGTGATAAACTCTTCCCTCGTGCCACCAAATTTGTCTTTTTGGGTTACTCTACAACTCAGAAAGGTTATTGTTGTTTTGACCCCATTCTTCACAAACAGTTCGTCTCTGCGGACGTAACCTTCTTTGAAAACGCATCATATTTCTCTCGTGACTCCGCACCTCTTCCTGATGTTCCTGCTTCTCCTATTGAGCCTTCCCCTCCTACTTAGCTTTCTCCTCCTACTCTCCTCTTCGTCCCGTCTACCCCTGCCGAAATATCTCCTCCTTCGTTATGTCCACCATCTCTTTTTCCTCCTTATCCGTCGTCGTTGCTCTCCACTCCCGGGCCAGCTCTCTCCGCTACGGACTCTTCAGATGCTGAGGAACCCGCTGATCTGGATCTTCCCATTGCTCTTCGCAAAGGGGTGCGGGCGTGTACTCAACACTCTCTTGCTGCTGTTGTTTCCTATGATCGTCTTACTCCTTCTCGCAGAACTTTTGCGTTGGCTATCTCTGTCGCCTCTACTCCCCGCAACTACAATGAAGCTCTTACCATTCCTTATTGGAATGCTGCCATGGATGAGGAATTTGCCACCCTAATTGATCGCGATACATGGACCCTCGTTCCTCCTCCAGTGGGCACAGATGTTGTTGGCTATCGCTGGGTCTTTGTTGTGAAGTTCAGACCAGATGGCACTGTGGATCGTTACAAGGCACGCCTTATCACCAAAGGCTTCACGCAAACTTATAGCGTTGATTATTTTGATACCTTCTCTCCTGTTTCTCGTCTCAGTACTATTCGGGTTCTTCTTTCCGTGGCAGTCAACAGGGATTGGCCCATTTCCAAACTAGATGTCAAGAATGCCTTTCTCTATGGAGATCTTCAGGAGGATGTCTATATGGAGCAACCTCCTGGGTATGTTGCTCAGGGGGAGACACAGGTATGCAGGTTGAAGAAGGCCATCTATGGCCTAAAGCAAATCCTTCGGGCTTGGTTTGATAAGTTTAGCAGCATTATGGCAGCCGTGGGTTTTATAAGAAGTTCTGTTGATCACTCGTTATTTTTTCGCAAAACCTCTCTGGGTCTGGTGGTTCTTGCTGTATATGTGGATGATATACTTCTCACTGGAAATGACCAGGCTGGGGTTGCCTTGACAAAGAAACATCTCAGTCAACATCTGGTAACAAAGGATATGGGCTCCCCAAAATACTTTTTGGGGATAGAAATATCTCGGAAGTCCAATTCATTAGTTCTGTCCCAGCGTAAGTATGTTCTTGATCTTCTAAAAGATACGGGGTTGACTGGAGCTAAACCTACCCGATTCCCCATGGCCACTGGAGAAGATAAAACCTTGACAGATGACTCGCCTCTTCTATCAGATGCTACGAAATACTGGCGTCTGGTCGGCAAACTCATTTATCTCACGGTAACCAGACCTGACATCTCCTACACTGTAGGAAAGGTTAGCCAGTTCATGTAAGCTCCTAGGGAGTGTTATCTGCAGTCTTGCCTAAGGATACTGGAATATATAAAAGCGGCGCCAGGTAAAGGGTTACTATTTCAGAAGAATGGTCATTTAAAGGTAGAAGCGTACTCAGATTCTAGCTATACTGACGATAAAGGAGATCGCAAGTCCACATCTGGCTTTTGCACTTTAGTGGGAGGAAACCTTGTGAGCTGGAAGAGCAAGAAACAGTCTGTTGTCTCCAGGTCTAGTGCAAAAGCGGAATATCGAAGTATGGCGTCGACCACATGTGAATTAAAGTGGTTACGGGCTCTCATGTTTGACTTGGGAGGTTTACAACTATCCTCTACCTATGTTCTGTGACAACAAGGTCGCGATATATATCTCAAAAAATCCGGTTTTTCATGAGAGGACAAAGCACATTGAAGTCGACTGCCATTTTTTTCGGGAAGAAGTTTTGAAGAAACAGATCTGTACTCCATTCATTACCTCCAACAACGAGTTAGCAGATATCTTCACCAAGCCTGTGTCTGGTTCCCTTTTTCACATTTGCGACAAGCTGGGCATGGTTGATATATATGCTCCAGCTTGAGGGGGAGTGTTGGTGTTTAGAGACCGGGCGGTCTGTCAGTTTGGCTCTGGCGGCTTGGAGACCAAGCGGTCTGTCGGTCTGGCTCTGGCGGCTTGGAGACCGGGCAATCTGGCGGTCTGATTCTAGTGACTTGGAGACCTGACGTTCTAGCAGTTTGGCACAGGCGTCTTGGTGGTTCGCTTGTCTTGAGGTCTCTCCAGCGGGTTGTTTATATAGCCGAGCGGTTGCCTAACCGCGTGGCTTGTGCGGTCTAGTTTGTTTATAGTCGCTTGTTAATAGTCCCACATTGCTTATTTGTATTCTCCCTTCTCTCCTCCATTTTATAAAAGGGAGTCTATACATTTGTAATAGATACTTTTTTGGCATAATAAAATTTCAGTTATACCATTTCCCGGTCTCCTTTTTTTCTTGTTCTCACATACAAAAACAACTCGGGAAATTCCTCTCGCATGGTTTGCTCACCCTCCCATATCAATTCTTCTCAGCCACAATTATCCCAACGGACTTTGACCATCCTGATTGTCTTATTCCGTAGCTGCTTGATTTTCGTATCCTCGATCTAAATGGGCCTAACCATCGTTGTCAACCCACTATCTACTAGTACTTGCTCATCTGCAATCACTTGAGTTGGTTCTTTCCCAGCTTTTTGCAGTACGGATATGTGAAATACATCGTGCAAGCCACTTAGCTCGCATGAAAGAGCTAACCGATAGGCAGCTTATCCAATTCGTTCAACCACTTCAAATGGACCAAGACAACTCGGACTCAACTTTTTCAAGCGCTGAATCCTGGACACGCCTTTGAATGGCTTAATCTTCAAATATACCCAATCTCCCACCGTAAACTCCACGTTTCGGTGCTTGGCGTTGTAGTACTTTGCTTGCCTATCTTGGGATATCAGTAGATGCTCTCTTATAGTGTGTATAATCAAATTTGCATCTTCAACTTCCTTATGCTTATACAACTTTGATTCGCATGTTTCCGCTCAAGATAAAGGAGTACGACACTTCATACCGTATAAAGCTTCAAAGGGCGTCATTTGAATACTAGCTTGATAGCTATTATTATAGGCAAACTCAATCATATAGAGATGGTCCTCCCACATCTTCCCGAAATCCAAGGCACACATCTGGAGCATATCCTCCATTGTTCTATTGGTTCTTTCAGTTTGACCATCCTTCTGGGGATGAAAAGCCGTACTGAACTGCAGTTTTATACCCAACAACTAGTGGATTAGTATCCAATCATTCGAAGTAAAGCGCTCGTCTCGGTCACTGATGATGTTACGGGGCATATCGTGCAATCATACTATAATATCCATGTACAACTTAGCCAACTTTTCCACTGAGTTGTCCCTCTTGTTCGGTATGAAGTGTGATACCTTTGTCAATCGGTCAATGATCACCAAGACAGCATCGTTTTCGCTCTGTGATATCGGCAGTCCGTGCACGAAATCCATAGAGAAATCATCGAACTTCCACACTGGAATAGGTAACGACTTCAGGAAACCGCCCGGCTTCTGGCATTCTGCTTTCACTATGGCACAAGTTTGGCACTTTTCCACGTAAAGAGCTATGTCTTTCTTCAGACCCGGCCACCAGAACATCTATTTCATGTCCTTGTAAATTTTTGTGCTCCATGGGTGAATTAAGTACTTTGTAAAATGCATCTCATACATCAATTCCTCCCATAATTTTCCCACATTCGGGATGCACAAATGACCGGCTTTTCTCAAAAGGTCATCTTCCATAGAGAATTGGGAATTTGACCCATCCACATCATAGCGCCTCATGGTCTTATCGAGCTCCGTTGCTTGCCGAACCCTGTCTGCAAGGTCATATTGCACCTCCATCCAGTTCAGACATGCATTTGTAGTAGAGTTCTTATCGACACAAGAAATCTCTAAGGCCTCCCACTCCTGGATTAGACGCTCATCATGCATCTGCCACCAATTTGCTCTTACCAGAGTCTGCCGACTCAAGGCATATACAACCACATTTCCCTTTCCGGGAGTATAGTGCATCTGGAAGGTGTAGTCCCCAAGGAACTTCATCCACCTCTGCTATCGCATGTTCAGATCCTTCTAATCTATTAAGTACTTCAGGGTCTTATGGTCCGTGAATATGTCAACTTTCACACCATATAAGTAATGACGCCACAGCTTAAGTGCAAAAATCACAGCCGCTAACTCCAAGTAATGGACTGGATAATTTCGCTCGTCCACTTTTAACTGGCCTGATCCATAAGCAATAACCTTTCTGAAGTAAAGAAGAACGCAGCTTAAGCTGCTCCCTGAAGCATCATTAAAAATCTCATAGTCGTCTGTACCACATGGCGAACTCAAAATAGGCATTGTGGTCAAACGACTCTTTAACTCCTCAAAATCTTGCGCGCACTCAGGCATCCAAATGAACTTCTGATCTTTCCTCTTCAGTGTAGTGAGAGGTAAGGCTATCTGCAAAAAGTTCTTTACGAACCGCCTGTAGTAGCCAGCAAGCCTAAGGAAACTCCTGACTTCTGCTATAGAAGACAACACTGGCCACTCCCGTATTGCAACTATCTTCGTTGGATCCACCGCAATACCTTCTCCACTAACCACATGGCTAAGAAAAGCCACTGATGACAGCCAAAATTCGCACTTTGAGAACTTGGCATAGAGCTTGTTTCTCCTCAGGGTGTGCAAAACCATCCGCAAATTATTTGCATGATCTTCTTCGGACTGAGAGTACACCAATATATCATCAATAAAGACGATCACAAATAGGTCAGGGTACCAATGGCGCATTTGTTAGCCCAAACAGCATTATAGTGAACTCATAATGGCCATAACGATGGAGATTTTCTCCACGCTAGCGCGTGTTTCCAACTGATGAGGCAAGTGTACCAATCGTTCGGAGTATAAAATCAAGTGTCGTATATCGACACGGGGCTGTTGAGCATTTGTACTCACAAGAAAAAGATATTATCTTATCGGAAGAAAAGTTGGCTTTTGATGAAAAGAAGCGTTATACTACGGAAGAGAAATTCAATTATGATGAAGCTAGCACTTGATCTAGAATCTCCTTGGACTAAAATAAATCTTCTTGAAAAAAAAGTAATGCGAGTTCTTAACTACTCACTCGACCGTAGAGGTTCCTAAAGTTCAAAAGCGTCGTTGTCGATCTCATGCTTCTGACTAACCTTAGGTTGATCTATTAAGACCTTTCGGCCAGTTGAAACCCCTAAGCTTGCTTTAGGCGGTGAACCCCTCTATTGGATTTGACTCTAATTCGAAAGATTTACGTCGTCCTCTCTCGAGGAGTGCATTCACCTCCTTTTATCTTTAAGTGATCTCCTCGTATCTGCAACCTCTCGATCATTTAGGATACGGATCTAAGATCGAAGATCATATCCACGTAATATGAATTCGATGAAATAAAAATCAAAGATAAATCGTAGTGAGTAAGATTAAGAACAAGACAATTGATAAAAGAAGGAGAAGATTTTATTTTATTCCAAGGTTCATCATGATCAAGTGCTAAAAGAAAGTTAGCTACTCATCATGATTAGGGAATTACAAAATAAAGTAGAGAGAGACATGCTTGAATTAAAAACAAGTAGAATTAAAGCTTACAATAATAGTAATCTATACTAGTAATGGAAATACAGCAAAAGAAAATAGAAAATTACAAGACTCCAACTCCCAAAATTCGACTCCTGAACATTTGAAGTTGTCTTGAATTTATAAGAAAAATTTCTATTTGGTCACGCCCTAGGTCACGCCCGTGACCTAGGGCGTGTCAGGCTCGGAACCGTCGTCTTGAAACCCCGGGAACATTGGAGGAGAAACCGCCAAAATCTGTTAACTGACGGGTCACGCCCCTAGGTCACGCCCTTGACCTAGGGCGTGTCAAGGCTATTTCTTAAAAACGGCGGGAAGCTGAAAATAGCGGGAGTAAAATTGGTCTTCAAGGAGGTGTCACGCCCCCTAGTCACGCCCGTGACTAGGGGCGTGTCAAGCTGGAATGGCTTCAGGCGGCAATGGATCGAACGGTAGAGTAATTGGCTGGAAATGCCCGTGACATGCCCTGGGTCACGCCCGTGACCCAGGTGTGTCAATTTAATCCGACGTGGCACGGCCAGCAGTTCTTCCACAGGCTGGCACGCTCCGTGTAAAGGGTATACGGGCGTGTCATATTTCGATACGAGCGTGTCAGGTCCGTTCGACGATCTTCAGGTGCGGGTCGACCATCTTCTGTTGCAGACTTGATTTTTGTGTGTCGCACCCCTGTATCACGCCCAGGTAGGGCGTGTCACAGGGCGTGTCACAGGGCGTGTCTAGGCCAGTAAACGTGAAATCTCCCATTTTGCTCCAAATATTTTGTAAATTAGCCCTGCAAAATCAAAAGTTACTTTATTAGAATAAATAAATATAAAATACAGAAATAAATTAATTATAAACGTAATATTATAAAAGTAATATAATATCTAACTATTAATTAGAAAATAGCATAATAAACAAAGGAAATAATTAGAGTTATCAAATACCCACATACTTATCCGTTTGCTAGTCCCGAGCAAACAACTTCCTATAGGGAGTAGAAAAATTTTAAATGCTAGAAAAGAAAATTGAACCTAAAGAGTAAAATGCGAAGTCTTATGCCTATGCTTGTAGCTATTTTTGTAGAAAGACTTACTCAACAAACAAATTAGGTTTTTATTTTTCTTAAAATGCATTTTCACTATTATTTTTACTTTTAAAATGAAAAATCCGGTAAATCTTAAAATTTTATTTAGGGAGAGTGTAGCGTGTGCACTAAGATAACATTGCACAAACAAAGATTAAGATACCCTCCAAAGAAATCAATCAATGTCGATGGCCATAGGCTTGCCCTTTCACACTCTCGCCACGGCACTAGTTTAACTAAAAAATATAAATCAATAGGACTTAATTAGGTTAAATGTAGGCTTAGGTTTTTGGTGAGGATGGTCAAACATAAAAACGGTGGCTAGTAACACCAAAACCTAGAGAGAGCTTTTACACAAAAATTTGTTATGGCTTTAAGAACGTAGCCAAATTCCTAATCCTTTTGTTTTTTTTTTCTTGTTTTTTTCAACTCTCTCATCATGTTGAATTTTTTTCCTACCTCTTCAATCTTCTTCTTAATAAATTTTTTTCTTTTCTTTATTTTATTTTGAAGACGAAAGAAAAATAAATCAACTCTTTTTTTTATAAGAAAAGAGCCACAAAAAATAAAAAGGCTCCTTATCACTCACAAAGCATGTTTTATTAACTATGTTCAAGCTCGGTCTTAGGTGTGCAATTAGGTTGCTTTTTATGCTTTGGTAAAATGCTTGGTGGAGCTAAAACAAAAGAATAGGGAAATTGGCTCAAAAAGGCTTAACAAAGATAAAAATTTTAGGTACGGGTACAAAAGCTCAAACTGGCCAAAAGGAGTGCCTAAATCATTTTTATGTTAATGAGTCTAACTTATGCAAAGTCTTGAGAATAGTTTGAGGGCAAGTTCTAGACATTGAAAAAGAATACCTCTCTCTTGGTCCGCGAAATATCTCTCTAGTAAACTTCTACTTACTCACCTAAAGTATTTAAAAGTTTTACCGATTTTCAAAATTAAAGTAAAATAAAACATTTCCACACATTTAGAAAAATTAAAATCTAATTATATGCTGAATATTTAAATCTACATAAAATTCTACTTACACGTGCACTTAACTAGAAACACAACATGGCCAACAGTTCTACTCCAAAATTCAACGTTCAATTAAAATATTAAAATTCTCTAAACATATATACAAGTTAAATTACTAGGAATTTTGCATGTGAATAAATATAGAAATAAGGACTTCTCTAATTAAGTTTTAAACCTAATTTGTTGTTACTTCTTAGACTTTCCGAGGTATACCCTGTGAAGCTTTCTCACCGTTACTAGGAGGTAAGATGGGGTGATATCCCAAACGACCATTTCTAAGAAATTTAATTTTCGATTTTCTATTTTTTTTGTTTTTCTTTAATTTTTTTTGAAAAACAAAATTAAAGACAAAATATACTTTTTGAAATTTTTGATATATATATTTTTTTATTATTGAAACTTTTTTTTTTTTTGGTTTTTTGTGGTTTTTTTAAATTTTAAATTTTTTGTTTTGAAACTTTTTTTTTATGTTTTGCTTTTGAAATATCCCTCCCCCATACTTAAGCAATACATTGTCCCCAATGTAAAAATGAAGAAAAAAAATGGAAAAGAGACTTCCCTGAGAATATCGAACCAGCATCAAAAGATACCTGTAAGAGAGTAGCAAAGCAAAACATAATTTTTTTTAGATTTTTTTTCATAATAAAAAAAATACATGATAATAAAACAAAGATACAGATATAGAGAGGTGACCCTCTACAAGTCCAAAGAAATGAAAAGGTAGCTAGCTACTCCTAGTCTGGAGCCTCCCCGGGCTGCTGATAGAAAGTCCGCATGTTCGCGAACTCGCGGGTAATATGCGCCATGGAAGAAGTCTGGTTTTGCTCGAGCACGGCAAAGCGTGCATCAAAGGAAGCAAAGCGACCGTCAATATGGGTTTGTATCTGGTCTATGTGCGTGTGAATCAACCTAAATTGTTGGTCCCAATAATTTGAAGGCTCGGGCGCTGGAGCAGAATGCAGCGGTGGTGGCAGAATATGGGGAGAAGGATGAGTACCGCTGGGACCAGCACCATGATCAAGATCAAGATCCCCACCACCGACTGATGGGGGAATAGCCTCAAACTCGCCTTCGCATCGTCGAGCTAATCCAAGGGCCTGGAGGGTCGGGAACTAGAGGGCCTGCGGCATTTGCATACAAGTGAGCCGCAGAAGGGCATCCCAAACACCGTACTGCTTGGCGAGGAAAGTGATGAAATTCCCATCGTGCACCGCTCCTAATCTCATGTTTTCGTCCTGGTACCGAAATAAAATGGCGAGCATGTAACCAAGGTTGAGTGGGACCCGGAAAAACATACTATACAAGTATAGTAAGTCCGCCTGAGTAACCACGCCATGGCTATCGCTGTGTCCGGAAAGGGTAAAAGTGAGAAGGTTGTGGAGAATGCGTAAAGCGGAGGAAAAAGGTGGCTACCCTTGGATTTCTTTGGGGTGTAGGGGCGGCGTCATTACTGATTTTCGACCAAAAAGAGAGGAGATTGAAGTCGGATGGAAAATCAGTCCGGAGTTCGAGGTAGGCGGGGGAAGTGGAAAAGGCTTCCGAGCAAAATCCCATGACGACATTGAGTTGGTGGATGGTGAGCTGGTGCATCAGCCCGCCCATGCGAAAGATGATGAAATCATCATGCGCAGCCCAGCGAAACTCAAAGGATGCCAAGAACTCGATGGTGAGCTCGAGGAAAGTGGGCTCGGAAATGGACAAGAGGGGAGCCCATCCCGAGGTGGATAGAAATCCCTGAACTAGCTCCGCCGCTCCGAAGGTGGCAAGGATGGCCCAGTCCAAGATGCGGAAAATGCCAAAGGGTTTGGCGCGTAGTCGTTCGCTCCGATCTTGTTGGGTTGAATTCTCGAAAAGGAGCATGGCCTCTGCCGAGGCAGGATTGGCGGGATGCTCGGAGGAAGAAGCGGAGGAACGAGGGTGGTGGTGAGGCATGATGGTAGAAAAGGGAAGAAATTAAGCCACAAAGAGAAGAGAATAGGAAGTTTGGAGGGTGGAGGTGTGAAGAGAAGAGAAAGGGGAAAATTCCTTTGTATAGGCTCTCACGGGTCGGTCACACCCCCCTGTCACGCCCGTGACATGGGGCGTGCCACGCATGGGTCAAAGCAGAAAGGAATCTGAGGCAGACTGCCTCGGATTCGGGTATCACGCCCCAAAGTCACGCCCGTAACTCTCAGAGTCATGCCCGTGACTCTGGGCATGTAACTGCAATTCTAGGGAAGCGCGGGAATCTGAGGCGCTGGCCTCGGATTCTGCTGTCACGCCCCAGAGTCACTCCCGTGACTCTGTGGCGTGTCATTCAAATCAGACAGGTCGCGGAGCATCCGAGGCAAACCAGGTCAACGCCTCGGATACCTACGATACGGGAAGGTCACGCCCGTGACCATGAAGGTCACGCCCGTGTCATATCCGAATGACGGACGGGAAAACTGAGGGAGGAGGGACCTCCCGCCGGCTTGGCAAAACACGCCCTTGACACGCCCGTGACCCATGGGTCACGCCCGTGCCAGGGGTGTGTAGGAGAAAAAAAACAGAAATTTTTTTTTTGTTTTTTTTCTTTTAAATATATATATATATATATATATATATTTTTACTAATTTGTTAAACATCCAAATAAACTAAAATAAAATAAAGGTTACCGACTTGAAGAATTACGTAAACTTGACGCTCGTCCCGACCCGATCATCATGCAGCGATGTCCTTCAAGCCTATAAAAACTTAAAAAGAAAATTATAATAAAAAGAAGAATAACCGTGGGGTGCCTCCCACGAGCGCTTTGTTTATGGTCGGTGAGCTCGACCATAGTTGTGCACGCGATCTAGGGATTTGACAACATTATGTTGTCAAATTGTGTGTTAATATTATCACTGAAAGTAAATAATTTCAGTCGGTGCCCATTCACTTTGAAGTCGCCTCCTTCTGGGTGCAAAATAAGCACCGTCCCGTAGGGCCAAACCTCCTTTACGACGAAGGGGCCGGACCAACGAGACTTAAGTTTACCCAGAAATAAGCGTAGGCATGAGTTATAAAGAAGGACTTGGTCTCCCGGTTGGAAGTCCTTTGGGTGCTTAATTTTTTTATCATGATAGAATTTGGTGTACTCCTTATAGAGTTTATTATTCTCATAAGCGAGAGAGCGCCACTCATCGAGCTCGTTAAGTTGGAATTTACGAAGCTCGGAGGAAAAGTTCTCATCATGATTTAAAAATGTAAGTGCCCAAAAGGCACGATGTTCAAGCTCAACCGGTAGATGGCATGCTTTCCCATAGACCAATCGATACGGTGTACAACCGATAGCGGTCTTGTACGCGGTACGATAAGCCCATAGAGCATCATCAAGCTTGACCGACCAATCCTTTCTACTAGTAGAAACTGTTTTTTCTAGTATACGTTTAATTTCTCGACTAACTACTTCTACCTGGCCACTAAATTGAAGGTGATAGGGGGTGGCAAACCTATGTGTAACGCCATATTTAGATAAAACTTTAGCAAATTGTGTGTTATAAAAGTGTGTGCTCCCATCACTAATTATTGCTCGCAGTGCTCCAAAACGTGAAAATAGTTTTTTGAGAAATCGAGTCACGACACGTGCGTCATTAGTGGGAAGGGCTTACGCTTCCTCCCACCGTGACACGTAGTCTACCGCTACCAAAATATATTTATTTCCATAGGAAATTGGTAGTGGTCCGACAAAGTCGATCCCCCATAAATCAAAAACTTCTATTTCTAAAAATAAATTTAAGGGCATTTCATCACGGCGGGAAATATTACCTGAGCGTTGGCATTGTTCACAACGACTTACATGGGCGTAAGCATCCTTGAAGATTCTAGGCCAATAGAAACCTGCATCAAGTACTTTCCGAGCGGTCCGATTAGCTTTATAGTGCCCACCAACGGGTCCCTCATGGCAATGCTTCAGAATTTGGGCGCCTTCCTCATGAGAAAGACACCTCCGCACTACTTGGTCTACGCAAATACGAAAGAGAAATGGATCCTCCCAAAAATAATTTTTCAAATCGGAAAAGAATTTCTTCTTTTCTTGATAATAAAAACCGTTTGGGAGGAATCTCGCAACTAGGTAGTTTGCGAAATCGGCGAACCAAGGAGTGGGGAGAGTAATTACCTTATGAATGGCGAGAAGGCGCTCCTCGGGGAAGGTATCGTCAATGTCCTTCTCTATGATCTCCCCCGAATTGGGGTTCTCCAACCGCGAAAGATGATCAGCCGCCAAGTTCTCTGCTCCTCTCTTGTCACGAATCTCCAATTCAAATTCTTGGAGTAGTAAGATCCACCTAATCAATCGTGGCTTCGCATCTGTTTTTGTTAGTAAATATCGCAAAGCAGAATGATCGGTGAAAACAATAATTTTAGACAAGGTTAGGTACGAACGGAATTTATCAAATGCGAATATAACGGCTAATAATTCTTTTTCGGTGGTAGTATAATTTTCTTGTGCGGCGGTTAGTGTTTTGCTCGCATAATAAATAGGATGAAAATTCTTATTTATGCATTGTCCTAAAACCGCACCTACGGCAAAGCTACTAGCATCGCACATTATCTCAAATGGAAGTTCCCAATTGGGAGCGATCATTATAGGAGCGTTGATTAATTTTTCTTTAATAAGAGAAAAAGCATGCAAACAATTTTCATCAAAAATAAATGGCGCATCTTTTTCTAATAAGTGTGTAAGGGGCTTAGTTAATTTAGAAAAATCTTTAATAAACCGGCGATAGAAACCGGCATGCCTCAAGAAACTACGAACGGCCTTAAAATTTGAGGGGGGAGGTAGCTTTTCTATAGTTTCAATTTGGCCTTATCTACTTCTATACCCTTGCTAGAAATTTTGTGGCCTAAGACCAAACCTTCCCGCACCATAAAATGGCACTTCTCCCAGTTCAAGACTAGGTTCGTGTCCTCACATCTTTGGAGTACACAGGAAAGATTTGTCAAACACAAATCAAAGGAATCTCCAAAGATGGAGAAATCATCCATGAAGACTTCTATGATATCCTCCACTAGTTCATCAAAGATCGCTAGCATACACCTTTGAAAGGTTGTCGGAGCATTGCATAAACCAAAGGGCATCCTTCGATAGGCGAAGGTGCCAAACGGACAAGTGAAGGTTGTTTTCTCTTGGTCTTTGGGCGCAATTGGGATTTGAAAGTATCCCGAAAGACCATCAAGAAAATAATAAAAAGGGTGCCCGGATAACCGTTCAAGGATTTGGTTAATGAACGGTAAAGGAAAATGATCCTTACGGGTTGCATCATTTAATTTGCGAAAGTCAATGCAAACCCGCCTTCCAGTAACGGTTCGAGTAGGAATTAATTCATTTTTATCATTAGGAACTACCGTTAATCCTCCTTTCTTTGGCACCACTTGGACCGGACTCACCCAAGAGCTATCCGAAATCGGATAGATGATGCCCGCATCTAATAATTTAATTACCTCGGTCTTGACTACCTCCTTCATGTTATGATTTAGCCGGCGTTGAGGTTGAATGGTTTTGTGAGCGTGGTCTTCCAAATTAATTTTATGAGTGCAAAAGGAGGGGTTAATCCCTCTCAAATCCGTGATCTTCCACGCAATTGCGCGGCGATAACGTTTTAAAATATTAGATAATTTATTTTTTTCATCATCGGTCAAGTAGGCCGACACAATAACGGGAAGTTTAGAATCCTCCGCTAAAAATAAATATTCTAAATGATCAGGCAATTGTTTTAATTCAAGAGTGGGGGGTTCATCATAAGATGTTCTAAAACGATCACTGCCTACTTCTAAAATTTCAAATATAGGTGCGCGAGTGATCGAAATATTATCACTATTTTCATGAACAACAAAATCTAGATTTTCAAAATCAGATTCATGATAAATAAAAGATGAAGCAAGTTCAGAAAAAGGAAATGAGTCTTCTTCGGGAGAATCCTCCAAGTAATAACATGAGTCGTCATTAGCAAGCGAATTTTTCATAGACGAGTCAATAGTAAAGGTAACTTCTTCATCTCCAACTCTAAGGAGAAGTTTACCATTACTAACATCTATGATAGCACGAGAGGTGAAAAGAAAAGGGCGAACGAGAATGAGTGGTACCTCGGTGTCCTCTTCGATGTCAAAGATGACAAAATCTACCGGAAAGATAAATTTGTCAACCTTGACAAGCACATCCTCAATGATCCCCATAGGGAGCTTGACAGACCGATCTGCCAATTGAATGCTCATTCTTGCGGGTTTAGGCTCTCCTAATCCCAACTTTTTCACTAGAGAATAAGGCATTAAATTGATAGAGGCGCCAAGATCGGCTAACGCACGTTTTACCAATAAATCACCAAATAGACATGGAATTGAGAAACTACCCGGGTCAGGTAATTTCTTAGGTAATTTATTGAGTAAAACTGTTGAACACTCTGCATTAAATTGAACGGTAGAGATATCCTCAAGTTTCTTTTTATTAGATAAAAGATCATTGAGGTACTTGGCGTACTTTGGCATTTGTGCAATGACTTCACAAAATGGTAAATTAATTTGAATTTGTTTAAACATGTCTAAAAATTTACCATGGTGCTCATCTTCCCGGTCTTTTTGCATTCTAGATGGATAGGGAAGAGGTGGTTGATAAGATTTTGGTTTTTATAGCTAGAAGGCTTAATCGAAGGAGAAGATGAAGAAATTGTTACCTCCGTATCAACCAGAATTGGAGAATTTCAACCGGAATTGTAGAAGTCGTTACCTCTTTCCCGCTTCGTAAAGTGATGGCTTTAGCTTGCTGTTTTGGGTTGGGCTCCGTATTGCCCGGTAGCGCTCCTTGTTGGCAATCGGAGAGCATTTTAGCGATTTTCCCAATTTGGTTCTCCAAACTACGAAGAGATCCGGTGAGATTCCGGATGTTGGCATCATTTGTAGTTGTATATTTGGTGAACAACACCTCGAGATTGGGAGCTTTTGGAGCTTGTGGTGGAAAATAACCGGGAGGAATGGTGTTAGGTGGGCGAGCCGCGTTCCCCGGATTACTTTAAGAGAAGTTGGGGTGGTTTCTTATACCCGGGTGATAGGTATTACCAAAATTATTATTCGGATTATAAGGTGGCCGATTCGAATTACCCATGTAATCCACATGCTCGGCAATAGTAGAAGGCTCCCAATATTAGGGCTCACAGGTAGGTGTAGACGAGGAAGCAGTCATCTCATTCATTTATTTTTGTAGTTTCTCAACCTGGAGAGATAAACTAGAAACCGTATCTATTTCGTACATCCCGGCCAGTTTAGGTGGACGAGACCGAGGTGTACTCCACTGATACATATTCATGGCCATACCTTCTATAAGCTTTTGGGCGGCCGCCGGTGTCTTGTTATTTAAAGTTCCATCGGCGGCGGCATCAATATGTTGCCTCGTTTATTGATTGAGGCCATTATAGAAGGTTTGCACTTGCAACCAATCAGGGATTGCATGATGCGGACAACGGCGAAGCAATTCCTTAAATCGCTCTCAAGTGTCATATAATGTTTCTGTATCGACTTAGGAGAAATAAGTAATATCATTGCGCAATTTAGCCGTTTTAGCGGGCGGAAAATATTTCGTGAGAGATTTTTCCATCATCTCGGCCCAAGTAATGATTGAGGCTCTTGGTAAAGAACTCAACCACTGCTTAGCCTTGGTGCGTAAAGAGAAAGGAAAAAAGCCTAAGTCAAATAGCATCATCGGAAACCCCGTTGATTTTAAAAGTATCGCATATTTCTAAAAAGTTAGAAATATGCGCATTTGGGTCCTCATCTTGAAGCCCATCAAATTGTACCGATTGTTGTACCATTTGAATGATGCTTGGCTTCAATTCAAAGTTATTGTTCGCAATAGCAGGTCGAATAATACTTGATTGCGCCTCATCCAAATTTGGTCGGGCATAGTAGGACATAGTCCGTTCTTCGGCCATATTTGGATGTTGATTACCCAAATTAGAAGAAAAGTGAGAAGGAAGAGAAGTAGAAGAAGAAGAAGAAGAAGAAGAAGAAGAAGAAGAAAAAGAAGAGATGTAACCTACGGATTCCTCAACCAAATCTGGAGAATTGAGATCGCGGAGCTTTAAGCGTCGCCGTAAGCTTTGCTCGATCTCCGGATCCAAATCAAGTAGATTTGACGGATTCCCTCGGGTCATACACAAAAATAAAACAAAAGATAAAAGATTTAAGATTTAAAAAGATTTATAAAAAAAAATTTCTCGGACTTCCTAAGGGCTACCCAGTGACGGGTTCTCAAGGTACTAGGCGATATTGCGGGATGAAAACTCGGCAAAGCCCTTTCGTAATAAATTCTAATTATAAAAATTTTAAAAATAAAACTTTTAAATAAAACAATTTTTTTTGTAAACTTTTTTTTTGAAACTAAAAGAAAAATGATAAAAGTAATAGATCCTTGCTTTCAAAATATCAACAAAGAAAACTCCCCTGCAACGGCGCCAAAAACTTGATGGAGATTTTCTCCACGCTAGCGCGTGTTTTCAACTGATGAGGCAAGTGTACCTATCGTTCGGAGTATAAAATCAAGTGTCGTATATCGACTCGGGGCTGTTGATTATTTGTAATCACAAGAAAGAGCTATTATCTTATCGGAAGAAAAGTTGATTTTTGATGAAAAGAAGCGTTATACTACGGAAGAGAAATTCAATTATGATGAAGCTAGCACTTGATCTAGAATCCCCTTGGACTAAAATAAACCTTCTTGAAAAAAAGTAATGCGAGTTCTTATCTACTCACTCGACCGTGGAGGTTCCTAAAGTACAAAAGCGTCTCTGTCGAGCTCATGCTTCTGACTAACCTTAGGTTGATCGATTAAGACCTTTCGGCCAGTCGAAACCTCTAAGCTTGCTTTAGGCGGTGAACCCCTCTATTGGATTTGACTCTAATCCGGAATATTTACATCATCCTCTCTTGAGGATTGCATTCACCTCCTTTTATCTTTGAGTGATCTCCTCTATCCGCAACCTCTCGGTCATTTAGGATACAGATCTAAGACCGGAGATCATATCCGCGTAATATGAATTCGATGAAATAAAAATCAAAGATAAATCGTAGCGAGTAAGATTAAGAACAAGACAATTGATAAAAGAAGGAGAAGATTTTATTTTATTCCAAGGTTCATCATGATCAAGTGCTAAAAGAAAGTTAGCTACTCATCATGATTAGGGAATTACAAAATAAAGTAGAGAGAGACATGCTTGAATTAAAAATAAGTAGAATTAAAGCTTACAACAATAGTAATCTATACTAGTAATGGAAATACAGCAAAAGAAAACAGAAAATTACAAGACTCCAACTCCCAAAATTCGACTCCTGAACATTTGAAGTTGTCTAGAATTTATAGGAAAAATTTGTATTTGGTCACGCCCTAGGTCACGCCCGTGACCTAGGGCGTGTCAGGCTCGGAACCGTCGTCTTAAAACCTCGGGAACGTTGGAGGAGAAACCGCCAAAATCTGTTAACTGACGGGTCACGCCCCTAGGTCACGCCCGTGACCTAGGGCATGTCAAGTCTATTTCTTGAAAACCGCGGGAAGCTGAAAACGTCGGGAGTAAAATTGGTCTTCAAGGAGGTGTCACGCCCCCTAGTCAAGCCCATGACTAGGGCATGTCAAGCTGGAACGGCTTCTGGCAGCAACGGCTCGAACGGCAGAGTAATTGGCTGGAAACGCCCGTGACATGCACTGGGTCACGCCCGTGACCCAGGCGTGTCAATTTAATCCGACGTGGCATGGCCATCAGTTCTTCCACAGGCTGGAACGCCCCGTGTAAAGAGTACACGGGCGTGTCATATTTAGACACGGGTGTGTCAGGTCTGATCGACGATCTTCAGGCGCGGGTCGACGATCTTCTGCTGCAAACTTGATATTTATGTGTCATGCCCCGGTGTCACGCCTAGGTAGGGTGTGTCACAGGGCGTGTCTAGGCCAGCAAACGTGAAATCTCCCATTTTGCTCCAAATATTTTATAAATTAGCCCTGCAAAATCAAAAGTTACTTTATTACAATAAATAAATATAAAATACAGAAATAAGTTAATTATAAACTTAATATTATAAAAGTAATATAATATCTAACTATTAATTAGAAAATAGCATAATAAACATAGGAAATAATTAGAGTTATCACATAACATGTACCAAACGCTGTCTTGGGAATATCATCTTCTTGAATTCTCAACTGATAATAGCCAAACTTTTGATCCAACTTTGAGTAGACAGTTGATCCCACCAGCTGATCGAACAAGTCATCAATCTGTGGTATCAGATACTTGTTCTTCTCCATCAGCTTATTCAGCTCTCGATAATCAATTCAAAGACGCAAGCTTCCATCCTTCTTCTTCACAAAAAGAACCGGTGCACTCCAAGGTGACATACTTGGACATATATAGTCTTGCTCTAGCAATTCTTGCAATTGAACTTTCAATTCTACCATCTCTTTTGGCGCAACACGGTACGGCGAGCGGGACATAGGTTTCGCACCTAGCACCAACTCTATAGCGAAGTCAATCTCTCGCTAGGGCGGTAATCCAGGAAGATCCTTAGGAAACACATATGCATACTTCGATACAATAAAAACATCACTTAAACTGGACTTTGGCTCCGCAGCCTCCAATAGCGTGAAGAACAACTCCGTGCCCATCCAAACTGCTTTGACTACCTGGAGAGCAGACATCAATATCTTGCTCGATCCTCGCATACCAGCGAACTTAGTCTCTTGTTTGGTGTTCTGTCCCAGTGTGACTTCCTTAGCGTTACAATCTATACAGACACGCTGCTTCGCGAGCCAGTACATGCCAAAGATTACATCAAACTCAGATATCGGTAGCATAGATGCCTCCAATCAAAAATCCTGACTTCCTTTCTGCACCTCAACACAGCAATACCTATCCACATGCATCACGCATCCGTTAGGTAACAACACTTTTACTCTATCTGTCGACATAAGAGTAAGCACACCTATCAGCGATACGAAGTCCTTAGATAGAAACAAATGAGAAGCACCTATATCGAACAGTGCTCTCCCCGGATAGTCCCGAATCAGAACAAAGCCTATACTTATCAAGTTATACACAAGCAATTCACAAGGAATAAAGTATATAAAGCATGAAAACTATATACTACTCATACCTGTGACGACATCAGCCTATTTGATGGCCTCCTGTTGGCCAAGATTGTACACCCTTGGCTGAGCTAGAGTATATTGGGATGTAGTGGACTTCACCGCCTTTCCCTTCTCAACATATGTTTCTCCTGCCTTTTTCTTCATCTTTGGGGGAGCCACTCCAATAGTTTCGGGCTATGTGTCCCACCTTGCCACAAGTGTAACATGTGACCGGGCCTCACCCTGATGTTGCTCTAAGAGTGCAGGTAGAAGGAGCATGCCCAGAAGACTTGGACTTCTTAGCCCATCTCTTATGATAGTCAAACTTTCCAAGACATGGCATTTTGAACTCGGGCTTTATCACAGCCAAGTCCCTCTTACCTTGCACCCTCTTCATGGCTTTCTCTAACGAATGAGATGTATTCACTAACACTTGGAAACCTTTTTCATCAGACCCGAAAGCAATAACCTCAGCTTATCTCACAGTCCATCATAGAATATGTTAATCTTACGCTCTTCGTCGGCAAAATTAGACTCTGCATAACGTCCTAACCTGGTAAACTCATGTTGGTAGTCATCCACACTATCCTCACCCTAAGTCAAATGATGGAACTTATTTTTCATGGCAATTCGTTGCGACGACGACAGATGTTTTGCCAGGTATAGTCTCGAAAACTCCTCCATTGAGACCTCCGATAGACGCCTTCCCGTGAAGTGGTGTAACTCTAACTCATCCCACCAAATTCAAGCTTCTCCTTCAAACAAGAAAGTGGCCAAAGTGACCTTTTGTCCCTCCTTTTGTCTCAATCGCCGTCAATATCATCTTGACGCGCGAAAGCCAGTCCTCTACCTGCGTTGGGGATCCTGTACCCATAAACGTAGGCGTACTAAAGCTCATAAAGTGCTTCAGCTGTCATTCAGTCGCTCGCTTCTCAACCAAAGCCTCAGCTGGCACTTGCTTAGTAGCTACAGGCTCGGTGGCACAAACCTATACTGGCATCATTGTAGGTCGCACCTGCCCAGTCAGTTGTGCATTCATCATAGCAAACACTGTTTAAGTAACTAAGCATACTATTTCCATAAAGGGAGGAGGTGTAGGAACATCAGCTGGTGTTGCACTCTCAACAAAACATTGGGGATCAGACTACCTCGCACCACTTCTAGTCACCTATACGTGTAAAATACACCATTTAGTGACTATGAAAAAGGCAAATAATAATCAATAGAAACACGCAGGTTCCTCAAACATGTGTATTTTCATTCCTAAGTGGACATTCTTGAGTTCATTTGTGTTATAACGATAAGCACAAACACGTGCTCGCCACCACCCCCCCCCCCCCCCCCCAAAGAACTCGACCACGAATTCAGAGAAGGAAAACCAAAACAAGCTAATACCAAAATTATAACACCTCAATCCGTCACATGAAATATAACAGAGATTTCGTCTGGGGCCCCACGCCATATTCTATTGACAGTTGGCGAAGTTACGTATTAATATCAAAACTAACTACACGTGTCTTAACTCAGAGCATTCTAGCGGAAGCTTAAGGGTTAACAGTTGAACTCAAGTACACACAAATGTCAATACGGCCTTAAGGCCTTATAATTGTTGTCTTTATACAAAAGTTTTCCATACATCGTCAAGTTGGCCGGTCATACATAAAAACACTAAGAAGTCTTCGCTTGGCCTTCGAGGGTCGGCATAGCAACAAGGGCTGCAACCCACTATTTCCCGCTCGACTCTCCAGTACCTGCGCAGAGACAATCCACCATAAGGGCATCAACAAGGCAACGGTTAGCTTTTGGCTGACTAATTTATAACGACCCCACCCTATACCTGAGGTAGCGGTATTCCTTCCCTGCAGGCATAGCATTAACACAACAGATATATCACAAGAAGGCGCACTTAAGAGCCATTCAATATATCACAAATGAGTGCCTCAACGGCCAAACATTCCGTGCACTCAGGGCACATTCTTGGTGTACCGGATTACCAGGGTCCCACCACCATTCAGAGGTCCAAGACATGACGGTCAACTTTGAGCATTTCTAGTCATTCCGGATCCCGGCCTAAGACTCTTATTCTGCGCTCTAACGACGCCAATTACTATAGAAACTCTATCCAGGCGGGCATAACGTGGGTATAGTTCAGCTATTTCCCGTAGCTCAAATTGCCATGTCAACGTTGATAGTCCACGACATCATAGCAAATGACAAGATGCGGGTCAGCCTCCCCTTTCCTGTTCGGCTCACTGGCCTTTCCTTAGCTGGGCTCTTCAAGCTCTCAACTTCGACTGCTGCCCACTAGATCCCAAGGACCAGAGCCTGCAATCGATGGCTCTTACTGCTAAAGTTGGGCACCCAGGCTCATAGCTCACATTCTAGCCACACGATCTCCGAGAGACAGGCTAACATAATATAGCTCATCAAGAGCTATCGCCAACAATACTCACTGTCATCCTGCGATATCCAACAGTTATGCAAAACTGTGGTATTTTCTGGGTATTTTTCTGGAGTTCACCCCCAGTACTTCCTGTTACTCTCATTTCACAGATACAACCCACAAACTCCATAATCTACCCATTCATACTCGGATTCTTCTCTAATATGCAAAACGAAACATGATCAATCCATACAAACTCGTTCGGATGGGTTTCATACAACATTCCTATTCCGTATAGTGATTTTTGGATTTTATATGCAAAACCACACCAGGATATCACATATCAACCCATCGGAATACCCTCGATTCTCCACCTTTTGGTGGGGGATTCCATGCATATACAAAAGGAGGACTTCACTTGTCCAAGAGGAAAGATCGTTACCCTTGTAGTTTTATTCGGATTCATGAACGAGCTTTTCTGTCCAATTGGAAAGGAGTGTCTCACTTTCCTCTTCATGGATCTAACTTTGGCTCTTGAATCTGACCACAAGATCTCCTTCCCTTAGCTAGTAAAGCTTAGCCTCAGCCTTCTTGCTCTCAAGAATCTCAAGAACTAAGAGAAAGAACAATAAGAATTCATTCTATTGTACAGCTTATATCTGGAGGCTACCGCCGCGCGGTACCTACTTCCGTCGCACAGTATCATAGGTGATTTGTGGCTGAATCCTGGAGTGACTCTGATGAGTCTGATTCATCATCCAGCTCTAGTGATGATGAGGATGTTGCAGAAGAAAAGGGATTCTGCATGATGGCCATCAATGCATCTCAAAAGAATACTGATTCAGAGCTTGATGCTGACTACCTATCTGATCAGGAACTTACTGAGGATCAGGTAATAGATTCATTTGATTTTAATTCTGATGAATTTAAATCTGAGTTCAAATCTATGTGCATTGACTTGATTGAATCTCAAAAGTTAATTATAACTCTTAGAGAACAATTGATTGAATGCAAATCCATTAACTCAGATAATCTTAGACTCTTAGAAGAGTTAAAGCAGTGTGGGGAGGAGATAGCTTCACTGAAAGGTGAACTATCTAAGGCCAAACAATTTGAAGAAACCCTTAATGGGAGAAGTATCAAATTAATGGACATCACAAGTACAGTGAACTCAAGATTGAATGGTTCACTGGGCTTGGGTGCTTCATCCAGCCAACCCATAGTGCTGACAACTCCAATCAAATTTACCAGTGACAAGAGTAAAGGAGTCTTGATAGTGGCTAGGAAGAATGCTGACTTAACCCAGGAAACTGGGCAAAAAGCGTCGAACGAAGCTCGACGGAGGTCGAACAGAGCTCGACGTAATCGCAAGAAAACGTCGAACTCAGGTCGACGCCTTCTACCTTCTGAACAAAGCAAGATTTCGCCATCGAATGGAGCTCGACGCACTCACCAGAGTCCGTCGACCGAAGCTCGACGTGCGTCGAGCCAAGTTCAGAGCAAAAGTCAGTTCTCAGGGGTTAATTCAAGATTTAATTCCAGCTCCACATCTCATCACTTTAACCCTTATGCTGAATGGATAATACCTCCTAGGAGATATCATCCTGTAGGCTATAAGAGTCAACCTGAGATGTCTTTTATTTCAGAGTTTAAAGGATATCAAGAAAGGCCCAAGGTAAACTGGGTCAAAAACAATTGATTTGTTGTATGTGCAGGTAAAGGCCTATCCAATTGAGAACCAGCAGTGGTACTTGGACAGTGGGTGCTCAAAGCACATGACTGGCAACAAGGAGAACCTTGTGTCCTTCAAAGCCAAACATGGACCCAAAGTAATCTTTGGAGATTCAAACTTTGGACAAACAAAAGGCTATGGCCAAGTCAAGATAGGGTCAATTACATTCAAGAAAGTGGCCTATGTGGAAGGACTAAAGCACAACTTAATCAGCATCAGCCAGCTATGTGATGCTGGTTATCAGGAGAAGGAGACTTCTACCATAAGCAATTTGTAGGAACATTCAATTTCAGAAAATCTGAAGCAGCTTACCATCATAGACAAAGATTCATTACCTTCAACAATTCAACAAGACGCTGAACTTAGTGACAATGAAGAGGAATCTCAGGTTTTGGAAAGCTCAAATGGTCAACAAATTGAAGAACCAGTTGTTGTTCCACAAGAGGAAACAACAACACGGGTTGGTGCACCATCAACACCCCTTGTTGATTTAGTAACAACAAGAGATCACCCAATTTCACAAGTAATTGGAGATATCTCAGTAGGTGTGCAAACAAGGAATCAAGTTAATCACAATATTATGCACACTTGCTTTCTTTCTCAAATTGAGCCTCAAACAATACAAGATGCAGAGCAAGATCCAAACTGGATCATTGCAATGCAAGAGGAGTTGAATCAATTTGAAAGGAATAAAGTTTGGGAATTAGTACCAAGACCAAGGAACCAGCAAATTGTTGGAACCAAATGGGTATTCAGGAACAAGTTGGATGATCAAGGAATAATTGTGAGAAACAAGGCAAGACTTATTGCACAAGGATATTGCCAAGAAGAAGGGATTGATTATGACCAAACCTTTGCACCAGTTGCAAGGTTGGAGGCCATAAGAATCTTTCTTGCATATGCAGCTCACAAGAGATTCAAGGTATATCAGATGGATGTCAAGAGTGCATTTCTCAATGGAGACATCAAGGAAGAGGTTTATGTAAAGCAACCTCCAGGTTTTATCTCTCCAACCTCTCCTGATCATGTTTTTAAACTGCATAAAGCTTTATATGGTCTCAAGCAAGCTCCTAGAGCATGGTATGAGACCTTAGCTTGTTTTTTATTGGAAAATGATTTTAAAAGGGGTAGAGTAGACCAAACTCTCTTTATTAGAACCCATAGGTCCCATATCCTACTAGTACAAATTTATGTAGATGATATCATATTTGGGTCTACTGATTCAAACTTATGCAAAAAGTTCTCACAACTTATGCATTCAAAGTTTGAAATGAGTAGCATGGGTGAGCTTGCTTTCTTTCTAGGATTGCAAGTTAAACAACATGTGGATGGCATTTTTATTTCTCAAACCAAGTATGCAAGAGAACTGGTTAAGAAATTTGGAATGTCTGAAGCATCTTCTATGAAAACACCTATGCCTACAAATGTTGTTTTAGATGCTGATGAATCTGGAAAACCAGTTGATTAGACAAACTATAGAGCAATCATTGGCTCATTACTTTATCTAACAGCTAGTAGACCAGACATAATGTTTGCTACATGCATTTGTGCTAGATTCCAAGTAAGCCCTAGAGAGTCCCACCTCACATTAGTTAAGAGGATTCTTAGGTATGTAAAAAGTTGTCCTAATCTAGGTCTCTGGTATCCACATGACTCAAGATTTGATCTAACTGGATTTTCAGATTCTGATTATGCTGGATGTAGAGTAGACAGGAAAAGCACCAGTGGAACTTGTCAATTCCTTGGTGATAGACTTGTCTCCTGGTTTTGTAAGAAACAAACTTCTGTGTCCACATCAACTGCTGAAGCTGAATACATGGCTGTAGGCAGTTGTTGCTCACAGATTTTGTGGATTCAAAACCAGCTCCTAGACTATGGCTACAACTTAGAGATGTCTAAAATTTTTTGTGATAATACTAGTGCAATTTGCATTGCACAAAATCCAGTTCTCCATAGTAGGACTAAGCACATAGAGATCAGACATCACTTCTTAAGGGATAATGTAGAAAAGAAGAAAATTGCACTAGAATACATTTCCACTGAACTACAAAGAGGAGATATTTTCACCAAGCCCTTGGATGAAAAGAAGCACTTCTTCTTCCTCAATCAGTTGGGAATGCT
Source organism: Platanthera zijinensis (assembly GCA_039513925.1). Lineage (NCBI taxonomy): Eukaryota > Viridiplantae > Streptophyta > Magnoliopsida > Asparagales > Orchidaceae > Platanthera > Platanthera zijinensis. The sequence goes on from CM077081.1 coordinate 79,578,291, forward strand.
AGATGGAGACAGTATAAATTAAAACTCCAAGATTTTGAAACCCATAATTAACAGGAATAGGAAAAATTTCATTTTAAAATTCCTCTGTCTGAGTGGTTTCTTTGAGCTCTGAACTAAGCTCGACGCTGCGTCGAACTAAGATCGACGGTCCGTCACCCTCAAAAGCGTCGAACGTCGACCTCAACTTCTAGCGTTGAACTAAGTTCACAGCTCCCTGGCTTCTTGAGTTTTTCTCCCTTCAGTCGACGCCTTCGTTCAACGTCGACCTGAGCTCGACGTATAGCATCAGCCCAAGCGTCGAACGTCGACCTAAGCTGCACGCTGTTGAGCCGTTTCAGTTCTCCTAGAGCCTTAGAGCATCGACCTGAGCTCGACGTTCTTTCCATTTCTGCGTCGAACCCTAGTATAAAATCATTCTTCTCCGTCGTTCGCAGTTGCGCTCTCATATTTTCTGCTCAAGCTTTCTCCCTCCAAATCCTTTACTCTTGATCTTGGAAGGTATCTATTTGCAGGATAATGGCAATTGCTGCAGGTGCATTGGCGGCAATGAAGTTTGATTCAGGTTTTGACATCGACATCGACTCCTTTGATGGATCATCGCAGAATTTTTTGGATATTCTGGAGCTATTCAAAGAGCAGCACCTGGTTAACTTCATGAAAACCAGGATTCCTCTTCCAGAATCTGAAATCAAAGAGTGGATTTTTACTGCAATGAATTCAGATAACAGTACGATGACTGGAACAATTTCAGGGAATGAGGTAGCCATTTCTCCTCAAATCATTTCAGAGGTTTTCAGTTTTGCTGTTGGAGATGATGAGATAGAACTCTCTGTGGAAGAGTTTGCTGTGATGCTAGACAGAATGGTGATGTAGGCTTGACCGTTTGGGGGTTGTCGAGATGGACGCAACTAAAAACTAGACTCTTTAATGCGTCCGCTATATCAAACAATAATAAAACGCAACAATCTATTCTCGTACGTCCAAGAAATATTAAACTAATACGTTGGCTTTCTCGGAGAGGAATTAGTACAAGCATGTGGCGTGCGTGTTGGAGATGACAATAAAAAGTCCATGTACTTGAGCATTAATACAAACATGAGGGGTACATGAAAGGGGAGAGAGCCTTAATACAAATTCAGATTTTTCCATGAAAAGGACCCATATATGATTTCAGATTTTAACACAACTTCAGATTTTAACAAGCAATTTCAGATTTTCCATGAAGGTGAGTTAGCCAAGCCCATTGACATTAATCACAAGCTTTCACAATCATAATCGAAGAGGTCCCGGACTAAAGCAATTATTCAAAATAAGTCCGAGTTATCCCCAAATTAAACAACAAAAGGGTATTCCTCCAATCTAAATTTATTCGAGAAAATCGGACAAATTTAGTTTTAAAATCAGATTTTCTAAGACACAAATAATATCAATATTCCGGATGAGAATCTCGGCCTCATTCTCCACCATAACCTCACCAATATTAAGAAGAAAACGCACAAGCAAGAGGGAGAGATTACCCCAAAATCTGAGAACAACGTTTGAGATCTAGTAGAGATAATCCCGCTTCCACGGATGACGTCGGAACCACTCCGAATGGAGACGCAAGCTACCTTCTTCGGATCTCGGCGGAGGGAGTCCTTTTTTTGTTGAATCTTCAATAGTGGGAGGGGGGATGAAAGCTTGGGGGGTTGTCCAATATTTATGGAGAGGAGGAGAGGGTTTCACGAAATGAGAAGAGGAGGGGAGGAGGGGTGGCCGGCGGCCACAAGAAGAGGGAGAGAAGGAGGGGGGGGGGCGGCAGCCCAAGGAGGAAGAAGAGATTAGGTTTCAGAAATCTGAATAGGGTTTTTTTTCATCAATTGTCTAAATGAAAAGTTACAACACAAAGCCTTATAAAGGCTCACAACACCAAGGCTATATGCAGCCCAAAGTTTGGCTAAACATAGGCCATAATACATGAAATAAACACACACTAAAACACATAAGATGACACCTCATTTCTAAGAAAATAAAATACATAAAACTAAACAAATAAAATATATAATTATACATTTATTCTTTGATTGGAATAAATATATAACCATATATTTTTAAGCTTCTGCGACGGCGGCGGATAGAGCGGTAGCACTCCAAGTCTTCACGTTCGGCGGCCAACTTGCGACAACGGCCATCATCGTCTTCAAACAAAATGTCGCGGAGGCGACCCGCAACATCAACTAGTAAATCTCGAACCCATGGCGGAGCGACGTCGCCATCAATCCTCCCCCGCTCAAAATCACTCATCACCGATGAGTGGGCCGAGAGAGAGCGGCGGAAGAAGGAAGAAGCACCCGGAGGCAAATCTGGCCTGAGTAGCCATGTAGTAGAAGAGCGGTCATCATCCACCAAACAGAACCTGTCAAGCACAACAATAGCAGCAAGACTTTCGAGGAACCTCGAAAGGGTGTCAATCAAAAGAAAAATAACTATTGTCTTACCATCCGATGCAAGAACCGAGGAATCCGAGTGGAAGAGAGACACGACAGAACTCACACTCCCCAACCCAAGAGAATATATAGTGGGAGGTAGAAACGTCATAGAAAGCCACTCAGGTGAAAAGAGACGTGCAATATAAAATCCGGAAAATTGAAAAGAGGTGAAACACCCCATGCATCGCAAAAATCCAAATAAAAAACGTCAATTCCGAAATTCTCGTTGGTTATAGAAAGGTTGGCGTTCCTAAATGTTATTTTATTGACGGCGTCAAAAGACATCCGCTCGGGGACTAACCAGACCAAATCCAAATCATCAGCTCTAGAATAGGACGCTCTCAGCAGAGAAAGGAAGTACGTGCGATACAATGCAAAATGATCAGCTAAAGTCATCGACATGGGCAAAAGAGAATCAAAAGTGTAAACAGTAGTGGACACCACGTCAAGAGGCACAATCAAAAGAGGTTCGTTAACTACCGCAATCGCAGACATACATGATGACGTATACTCAGAAAAATATTCTATCATAGAAAATGCATAGTCAGATCGACGTAGTGTGGTGTACAGACCGAATATGAAAACTAGTAACTCATCCATGCAAACATGTCGGGACAGTCCCAAAGATGGGGCAACGAAATCAGACAACGCATACAAACTCGGACTAGGCATAACAGATTCATGTCCTAACATAGGTGCTAGTCGGAAAAAAGGATCAGGGGGGAGGGCCGATAAAATCAAGTCCGGTGACAAAATCAAATCAGATGGGTCATCAAGACCAGTGGAAATCATCAGGGGAATGTCATCCGGAATATCACCATAAGAGTCATCCGAAAATGCCTCTCCCACACAAGGTAAGTCTACCAATACGTCATTTCCCTCGTCAGCTAACTCTTCCCACGACGAGGGGATGTCATCAAAATCAGGACAGGGGGTAGGACAGACCAAATCCCGGGGAAAATCAGACTTAGCTTGAACTTCAAGCAAAGACGATACAATCAAAGAACTACCTCCCGGGTGCTCACTACTAACATCATCCCAAGGGGCCTCGTCCAAAGCAGTCAATACATCTACCAGCTCGGGGTCATCAGAAGACTCCACAATAATCATGGGACTGCTTTCCGGGTGCCCAACACTAATATTAGCCTAAGTTGACTCTTCGGATCCAGACAACGCATCCACCAGCACGGATTCATCAGAAGACTCCTCAATAATCAAGGGATCCGGACCAGTACTATAGGCAAGGGATAAAGGGATAATCCCAGGGGAGGATATCTCAGAGGAGAAATCCTCATCCAGATCACTAGGATACCCAAGATCATCAGCGTCACTAAGATCGTCAAAAATATCTAAATCGCCCTCAGTAGTGGGCTCAGTCAAGGACACAGACGCAGACTCAATAGGAGAGTCAGGGACACGATCAAACAGCTCAGGGGGAGTCTCTAAAGGGCCTATGGGTGTAGTCGGAATAATACACTCAGTAGGGACAAGATCAGGCACGCCTCTAGACTCACATATGGTGTTCGACGGGATGTCGATCGTAATAGGAATACTCTCACCCCGTGGGCTCATGGCAGTCCTATCAATCACATCTACCGAACTCAGAACAGGCGAACTAAGCTTCTCCTTTACTCCAAAGGTGGGTTTAGGAGAGCTAGGGGTAGCTCTACCAACCCGAGGCAATGGTCTAGTACGAGGGAATAAGAGAGGTCGATAATCAGAGGGGGGACTAGTGCCCCGGAGAGAAGATGTCAAGTCATCCGACATACACGCGGGAGCGTACTGGTCGATGAGGAGATTCTTCATGACAAGCCAACAGACAACTCTCCCAACGCGTTTCACTTCGCTGAGCCAGAAGTGTTTGGCTCGACCCAATAAATGCATGTTCGCCACATAGACCATGGTGTAGCCCTGTAAACGCTCATGCTCGAAATAGAGCTCCATGTCATCTACCCAACGAAGGAAAAGCAGGGGACCTCCCAACCCATCGTAGGTGGGGGCAACGCTCCTGGAAGGGTAAGACACGACATCAGTCAATTGGTCGGGATAATGATTAGGCTGACGGTAAGGCCAAGGGGTATGGTGCCCAGGAGGTGGAGGTTGGTGTCCTCTAATTTGGGCAGTCCATTCCTTAATGTAATCTAGTTGATGTCTCGTCCCGTGGCGGGAGGCATCAACATCATAGGCCATGACTCGTGTGGGTGGAAGAGTATACTCTAGACGGGTCGAATGCATGCAAAAGTGTAGAAAACAGTTTTGAAAAAGACTTAGAAAAAAAAAAACAGATTTTGAAGGGAAAATTGGCCTAAAGCTGACAAAAATTACGACGAAATATTTTATACCGGAGTCGATACTAGCCTAAAGCAAGATATTATTTAAATTTAATACTACTAAGAGAGTGAAGAAAAAGCAGAAATTTTCTTTTTTTGAAAAAATTTAAAATTTCAGATTTTAGCGCGCTATTCGCAGGCCAAAATCTGTATTTTTTTTTTTAAAATGCAGGAATTTGAGGAAATTGCTGAAATTTTTTTTGATTTTTTTTGCTGAAAGTGACTAACCAAGATGACAATAAGAAACTAACAAGCCTACGAGAGAGAGAAGGATGGTGTCGATTGAGAAATCGGCAACAACCTCCCTCTGATACCAAATTGATGTAGGCTTGACCGTTTGGGGGTTGTCGAGATGGACGCAACTAAAAACTAGACTCTCTAATGCGTCCGCTATATCAAACAATAATAAAACGCAACAATCTATTCTCGTACGTCCAAGAAATATTAAACTAATACGTTGGCTTTCTCGGAGAGGAATTAGTACAAGCATGTGGCGTGCGTGTTGGAGATGACAATAAAAAGTCCATGTACTTGAGCATTAATACAAACATGAGGGGTGCATGAAAGGGGAGAGAGCCTTAATACAAATTCAGATTTTTCCATGAAAAGGACCCATATATGATTTCAGATTTTAACACAACTTCAGATTTTAACAAGCAATTTCAGATTTTCCATGAAGGTGAGTTAGCCAAGCCCATTGACATTAATCACAAGCTTTCACAATCATAATCGAAGAGGTCCCGGACTAAAGCAATGATTCAAAATAAGTCCGAGTTATCCCCAAATTAAACAACAAAAGGGTATTCCTCCAATCTAAATTTATTCGAGAAAATCGGACAAATTTAGTTTTAAAATCAGATTTTCTAAGACACAAATAATATCAATATTCCGGATGAGAATCTCGGCCTCATTCTCCACCATAACCTCACCAATATTAAGAAGAAAACGCACAAGCAAGAGGGAGAGATTACCCCAAAATCTGAGAACAACGTTTGAGATCTAGTAGAGATAATCCCGCTTCCACGGATGCCGTCGGAACCACTCTGAATGGAGACGCAAGCTACCTTCTTCGGATCTCGGCGGAGGGAGTCCTTTTTTTGTTGAATCTTCAATAGTGGGAGGGGGGATGAAAGCTTGGGGGGTTGTCCAATATTTATGGAGAGGAGGAGAGGGTTTCACGAAATGAGAAGAGGAGGGGAGGAGGGGTGGCCGGCGGCCACAAGAAGAGGGAGAGAAGGAGGGGGGGGGGGGGGCAGCCCAAGGAGGAAGAAGAGATTAGGTTTCAGAAATCTGAATAGGGTTTTTTTTTTCATAAATTGTCTAAATGAAAAGTTACAACACAAAGCCTTATAAAGGCTCACAACACCAAGGCTATATGCAGCCCAAAGTTTGGCTAAACATAGGCCATAATACATGAAATAAACACACACTAAAACACATAAGATGACACCTCATTTCTAAGAAAATAAAATACATAAAACTAAACAAATAAAATATATAATTATACATTTATTCTTTGATTGGAATAAATATATAACCATATATTTTTAAGCTTCTGCGACGGCGGCGGATAGAGCGGTAGCACTCCAAGTCTTCATGTTCGGCGGCCAACTTGCGACAACGGCCATCATCGTCTTCAAACAAAATGTCGCGGAGGCGACCCGCAACATCAACTAGTAAATCTCGAACCCATGGCGGAGCGACGTCGCCATCAAATGGGGCATAATTCTGGTAACCCCTCTAAACTTTTAAAAGTTAACCTAGCTATTGAGTTTAGGCTGTTAGCAGATATCACAGGCAAGGTAATTTATGCAAAGAGGACTGCACATGATGCCATTACTAGGCATCAGTTTTGCATTATGGCTGCAATTTTGGATAAGAAGCATCCCAATTAGGGTTTGATTGTTTTTGATATGATTAAGAAGAAAATGGATAAGAACTTTGTCCACTTTGGAAGGGTTCTTGGTTTGATTCTGAACCACTGTTACCCTCAGTTGCTTGTGTCCTCAAAGAAGCACATCAATGCTTCTAAGAGGCTCACTTGTGCACTGATTGGCAAGTGGGACAGGAAGATTGTGAACTCCAGGGCAGCTGCAGCAATGAGGACTTCTGCAGACACCAGGACTGTAGAGGTCACTCTTCCTCAGTCTACTGGCCCAGAAGCAGGGGTTTTGCCATCTTCCTCCATCATCCTCCCATCCTCTTTCATTCCAACAACAACAATCATCTCATCCACTCAACCCATCCCTTCATCCATTTCTACTATTGCATCCTCCATTCCACCACTCATCACTTTCCATCCCCTCCACTATTTTCCTCCCATGAGCTTGGACTCTTCATCTCATGAGGACATCCTTTCCCTTGACATTCATAATGAATCCTTCATGGATGCCTCTCCCTCCTCTCCTCATGACTTCCACCCTTCATCAACATTTTCCGAACTTCTCCTATCCTCCATCCATGAACCAGTTATCCCTCCCATGTCTGCACCACCAACAACATCTTCTACCTTCACCTTCTCTGCTGCTCCCTCTACCTCTACTCAAGTCCCACTTGAGCAAGTAGATCTTTTGCCTTTGGCCAATAAGCTTTTTGATATTTTGGCCCCTAGGCTCTCCTCTCTATTGGATGCCAAGCTGGCTCCTCTAGTCCTTTCCCTGAGCTCTCTCTCTCTGCCTCAGTCTCATCCCTCTCATAATATCTGGCATGCCCTTCTTCTGGGGGCCTAGAGTCAGCTGCCACTGATTCTAGGCAGGGGGAGATGTCAGCAGAAGAAGAGCTGCAGCCTTCAGCAGTACAGGTAGTACAGGGTTGTTCAGAGACAGTTTCAGTAGTAGAAGTTCAGATGACCTCTGAGGCTCCTCCTCAAGGTTCAGTTCAGATGATCAGCAGTGCCTTAGACTTTCAGTCCTTGGCATCTTCTGTCCAGAGCTTCTACCTTCCAGCACATCTTCACTTCAGAAACTACAGCCTCCTGCCTCCTCAAGAAGACCTGTCTAGGGCCATTGTCCCTTTTCAGAAGATCATTCCATCCTCCTTGGCTGTTGATGCCATGATCCTTGATGAAGCAGTGGTAGCTGTGGCTCCTGCTTGTGATGATGTTGTTGTTGAAGCAGTAGTAGCTGCTAAGACTGTTCCCTCAGAAACTTCAGGTGAATTGATTGAGACACCAGATGAAGTTGAGACCATTGTCTCCCAAGTTCTTCAGGAACTAGCCACCTCAGCCTCTATGGCTCCTGAGGCTATTTCCTTTCCTGCAGTGTTAGACTCCTCTTCTACACTGTCAGTAGACCTTCCTCCAGTTACTTCTTCAACTGCTCCAGCCCCCATCAATTTTCCTATCTCAAAGAGAACTTACATAGATCCTTATGATGAATCTCAAAGCTCAGAGGATGAATTTGCAACTGATTCTGATGACTCCTCTGCAACCATTGCAAGGAAGAGGAAAGCAAGATCCAAAGCAATGAAAAGAGTTCCATTGGCTAGAGCCACAGATCATGACATCCCTTACCACATCAAGTACAACTGTGAAATCACTGAGCCCTGGATGCAATATTCTCTAAACCAAAGAAAGGCAATGAAGAAGAAAATAAAGTTCAATGAAGGCCCCTCCAAGCCTGTCCATCAGCCTCCACCTCCACCTCCTCCAGATGCAGGTGCAAGTGCAAGCCTCTCTTCCAATCCTGCCCCATCATCTCTGCATGGCAAGACCTATCAGTCAAGAAGATCCCAAGGGTATAACCAGCAAAGGGGAAATCAGCAAAGGGGAAACCAGCAAAGAGGATACAATAGAGGCAGGCATTCCAGAGGAAGATCAGGATCTCAACCTTACCAAAGGGGAGGACCCATTGATCCAACCTCTGGTCCCTATCCTTACAGACCCAGAGTTGACTTCACTCCAAGAACTCATCAAGAACACTCTGCCAACAGATATGAACCAGCTATTCCTTTTGAAGATCCTACTAAAACTCCAGCTTACTGGAAGGCCAGGATGACTGAGATGGCTGCTCTGAATGAGATTGACAGAGCTAGAGCAAGAGGTCTGGACACCTCTCACATCAGCACCATGTCAGATCAAAGGAGAGAAGAATTGGATAAATACAACTCAAAGAAATTCTTTGATTCTGATAAGTATATGCAGCTTCATCCTGCAGCTGTACCAGCTAGTGGAAAAGGTCAGAAATCCTTAGGTGCAGCTGAAGATACAGATCCAAGAAGGATGCTACAAATCCTAACAGGGAAATTATCTTCAAGGGAAGCGATCAAGACAAAGCTCCAAAGGAAAAGTAATGTAAGGTGTTTTATTTCTTTTTCTCTGCTGGATACAGGACATTAAACATTATTGCTGCTATATAGTGTTATATATATGCTGCTTTATTCTGTCATATGTCTGGTTGTATTTTATTCAGCTTTGTCTTGCTTTACTTCTTTTTTGAATCCCTAAATTCATGTAAATAGTAATCCTAATCCAAATAGGGGGAGATTGTTGGAACACCCTATTACTATTTGGGTCAGGATGACTATATTTCTATAGGGATTTTGTGTTGTGACCTCCTTATTGTTATAAAGGTCACATAGGTTAGTTAGTGTCGACTTTAGCTCGACGCAGAGTCGACCTCAGCTCGACGTGGAGTCGACCTCAGCTCGACGTTCCGTCGAGCCCAGTTCTGCTTTCTGAAACCACTCTCTGGCCGACGTGTGTCGTGCTCAGATCGACGTTTTATTGTGAGCTCGACGTTTTCCAGGCTCCCATCAGTTTTGAATAGGAATTCAAATTTCTTCTGTCAGAACAATTAATGTTGAAGATTTATTGGCCGTTACAGCAAATCTGGTGCATGGCTCAAGGAATTTTTTAAGGAATGTTTGCCTGACACTTCCTTTGAGACATGGACATTTAAGGAAAGCATTTAATGCTTGCTGCCAACGGCTATCAAAGACTCAGAAGAAGAATACAGAGATATTATTCTATCAGTTAACAGAGAACAACAGGACTTCTTCTTCTTGCTCTCTGTGATATTCATTCAAGCTTACACACAGGAATTCTGATTGCTTCAGACACAACCATCCAACTTGTTTGGATCATCATTTGCTGGAGCAGATCAGATCATTGAAGACCTGTCACCCTTGTGCAAAGCTCTCCTTCCTGAACTACTTCTTGATCTCAGGGGGAGCTTTGACAACATCAATAGATCCACTTTGCTTCTCTCTACTTATTGATAGAGAAGACAACATCAGCTTTTTCTTTTTCTTTCTGTACAGGGTTTTAACTCCCTTCAAAAGTTACCTTTGGTTTTGCTGAAACCTGGTCAAAAATCAGCCCTTTGGTTTGTGAGAACCTGGTCAAAAACTCTCTGGTGCTCAAGACACCTGATCAACTCATCTTGAAGTGGATTCCTATCTAGGGTGATAGAAGAGTGGACTACCCAAGATTTTGGGGAACCACTATAGCTCCTTGTGTATTCTGGTTGCTTGTTTCTTTGTGTTTTGCTTTGTGCTGTGATTCTCTTCTTACCTTGATTAATTGTTATAGCACCATACACTAAGTAAATCTAAGCCTTCTCTCCATACAAGTTTTAATTTGCAAAACTATTTTAAATCACTCTATTCACCCCCCCCCCCCCCTTCTAGAGTTAGGATTGATCTTATCCCTCACTTTCAATTGGTATCAGAGGAGGTCACGGGTTCAAGACCGGGGGGCGCTATTAAATCCTGATTTTTCCCTTCTACCTGTGTGGGTCCGGTGGGTCAGGCAACCGTGGACATGTGGTAACCCCACCTCTGAGCCGTGTGGGCCATGTGGTAACCCCACCTCTGAGCCGACGGATTATGCTGGATGCCGGGGGGGATTGTTGGGTCCGGCGTTCCTTCACTTGACCCGTGGCGCTCTGCTACTTATATAAAAAATTAAGTAGCGCCCTCTCCAACAGTCCGGGCTTTTGGTGCAGTTGGGTATGCGCTTGATCCTTCATAAACCTTAGAACCATTGCTAGGCTATCCAAGGACAACCTTGTTAAAGGACTACCTTCTGGTCCCTACAAGAAGGAAGGACTTTGCAAGGCTTGTCAATTAGGCAAGCAGACAAGAAATAGCTTCAAGTCACTTAATAAGAGTGATTAACCTAGGATCTTGTATCTGTTACACATGGATCTTTTTGGACCCATTACAGTACAAATCCTAGGAGGGAAATCTTACACTTTAGTAGTTGTAGATGACTTCTCTAGATTCACATGGGTGTTCTTTCTGAGGAAGAAGTCTGATAACTTTAAGTGTTTGACAGAGTTTCTCAAATGCATACAGATTGAGTTTAATACTCACATTGCCCTGATCAGAAGTGATCATGGGATAGAGTTTGATTCTCTTCTTATGCAAGAGTTCTGTCAGAGTGAAGGGATCAGGCACACTTTCTCAGCTCCTAGAACTCCTCAATAAAATGGGGTAGTTGAAAGGAAAAATAGAACCCTTATTGAATCTGCTACTACACTGTTGACAAATGCTCACCTTCCTCTATCCTTTTGGGAAGAGGCAGTGAACACCTCAAACTATGTGTTGAATAGAAGTTTGATACATAAGCTGAAGGGCAAGACTCCCTATTAATTACTCAAAGGGAAGAAACCTAAAATATATTATTTCAAAAATTTTGGTTGTATTTGTTACATACATAATAATGACAATAAATACATAGAAAAATTTCTAGCCAAAGCTGATGAAGGAGTGTTTCTAGGATACTCCATGATCAGTAAAGCTTATAGGGTGTATAACAAAATTTCTCTTAAAATTGAAGAATTTGTACGTGTATCTTTTGATGAAACTAACATGTCTTATAAGGAGAGGAATACTTCTACCATAGAACCTTTGCAGGTACATTCTCTTTCAGAAAATTTGGACAAGTTACATATTATAGAAAAGGATACGATACATTCACCTATTCAACAAAAGGATGAGAGTATTGAAGATGAAGAGGATGCTCAACATCTTAGAGAAAATCATCTATAAGAGCCAGTTGTTGTTCCACAAGAGTAAACAACAACACAGGTTGGTGAACAATCAACACCCCCTGTTGATTTAGTAACACCAAGAGATCATCCAATCTCCCAAGTGATTGGAGGCATCTCAACTGGTGTGCAAACCAGAAATCATGTCAACCAAAACCTGATTCACACCTGCTTCATATCTCAAATATAGCCTCAATCCATACAAGATGCAGAACAAGATCCACACTCGATCATTACAATGCAAGAGGAATTACATCAATTTGAAAGGAACAAATTTTGGGAACTAGTGCCAAGGCCAAAGGATCACTCCATTGTTGGAACAAAGTGGGTGTTCATAAACAAGTTGGATGACCAAGGAATCATTATCAGGAACAAGGCAAGGCTAGTTACACAAGGATACTCACAAGAAGAAGGAATAGACTATGACCAGATCTTTGCACCAGTTGCAAGGTTAGAGGCCATAAGAATATTTCTAGCTTATGCAGCACAAAAGGGATTCAAGGTCTATCAAATGGATGTGAAGAGTGCATTTCTCAATGGAGATATAAAGGAAGAAGTCTATGTTAGACAACCCCCAGGTTTTATTTCTCCAACTCATCCTGATCATGTTTTTAAATTGCACAAAGCATTATATGGTCTCAAGCAAGCTCCTAGAGCATGGTATGAGATCTTAGCATGCTTTCTTCTGAAAAATGATTTTATAAGGGGTAGAGTAGACCAAACTCTTTTTATTAGAACCCATAAGTCCAATATCCTACTAGTACAAATCTATGTAGATGATATCATCTTTGGATCTACTGATTCAAATTTGTGCAAAAGGTTCTCTAATCTAATGCATTCTAAATTTGAATTGAGTAGCATGGGTAAGCTTTCCTTCTTTCTAGGATTGCAAGTCAAACAGCATGTTGATGGCATATTTATTTCTCAAACCAAGTATGCAAAAGAATTGGTTAAGAAATTTAGTATGTCTGAAGCTTCATGTATGAAAACACATATGCCTACTAATGTTGTATTAGATGCTGATGAACATGGGAAACCTGTTGATCAGATAACATATAGAGCAATGATTGGCTCTTTATTGTACCTTACAGCTAGTATACCTGACATAATGTTTGCTACATGCATATGTGCTAGATTCCAAGTAAGCCCTAGAGAGTCACAAATGTAACGTCCCAATTCGCGCTAGGACCCTCACACGAGTTTTGAGTCAAGAGACTTGACTCGGGCTCGGGGCGCACTGGCAAAAGGTGTCAAGTACGTTGGATGGAGTGTAGGGCTGAGTGATATCCAACGGATAGAAAGGAAATGGCCGAAGGGAAAATCGTCGAGAATGCCTGGTGATTCTCGTCGATCGTCAAGTATCGCTGAGAATACTCAACGCACTCAACGCCAGATTTCCGATAAGCATGGCCTAAGGGAAAATCGTCGAGAATGCCTGGTGATTCTCGCCGATCGTCGAGTATTGCTGAGAATACTCAATGAACTCAACGCCAGATTTCCGATAAGCATGGCCTAAGGGTAAATCGTCGAGAATGCATGGTGATTCTCGCCGATCGTCGAGTATCGCTGAGAATACTCAACGCACTCAACGCCAGATTTCCGATAAGTTAGTGAAAGTCCACTTAGTGCCAACTACCTTCACTTATGGGGGGAATAGGTGTCTTGCAGCAATTTTAGCGGAATTAAAATTCTACCTGCACAAGTAAACAAAACAACACAGCACAAGCAAACACAAGCAGTTATATTGGTTCCCCGATTTGGGTACGTCCACTTTCCCCCTTCGACCTATCTCCCAACAAGGGACGACTCTATCACTTCACCAACCGGATTGAAATCCAATCCTCATACTCACGGAAGGAACCCTTCCAAAAGAAGGAGTCACCACTCCTCCACTACGGGTTGCACCCAACCCTTACAACGAGGAACCTACGTTCCTTTATAACAAAAATAAAATGGAATGTATAAAATATACAAACTACTTATGGAGTGCTAGGTGTCCCTCTTCGTTCGATGATGCGTTCTTGACGAAGACGAAGAGTCCACGACCTTAGCTCTCACTTAGAATAAATCTCCACGAAACCGGCGGCGGCAAGAAGAGCGGCGGCTTGGCGTTCGGGATCGGCGGCGGCAAGAAGTGCGGCGGCTGAGCTTTAGAGATCCAACCTTCGTAGCTATGCTGGCAAGGTATACCAACGGTCTTCCTTGGATCAATCGTCTCGATCGATTCGAAAAGGGAAGGTATTCCCGATCTACAAACCAAGAGACAAAGGATCTCAAGAAGGACACGTGAGACGCATTGCTTGGCAAAGCTTCTACCGCCAGAAGATCTGGAGGTATTGATGCAGGCCCATGGTTTAGAAGAGAGATTTTCTTGAAAACGTCCAACAATTATATGGGGAGGAGGTGTGGTTGTTGTTCGGTTTTGTTCTTGGAGGAAGAGGGCAAGTGGCGGTTTGAATGGAGCTAGGGTGGCTGGCGGTTTGTAGGGAAGGGAGGAGGGGCTGAGAGAAATAGAGAGGGAGGGAGAGAAGAGAGGCTGGCGGCCAAGGAGAGGAGGAAGAGGGAGGGAGAAGAAAACCAAGAAAGGGGAGAAGGAGGAGAAGGCCGAATATTGCCTTGGGGGAGGAAAGAGAGGAGGTGGCCGAGAAAGATTAAAGAGGGAGAGGAGGTGGTTGCTTTGGACTTGGCCGAGCCCTAAGGGGGTGGTGGTGGCCGGCGGCTTGGAGGGAAAAGGGAGGCCGATATTTTTTTGGGGAAGTAAAAGTGGGCTTGGATTGGGGTGGTGGAGGTGAGGGAGAATATTGAGGAGGAGGAGGAGAAGGGAGAAAAGAGGTAGCCAGGATTGAGAAGAAAGGGGAGGGGGTGGCCGGCGGCCAAGGTAGAGAGAGGGAGAGAGGGTTTGGCCGAAATTTGCCAAAGAGGGGGGGGGGAGGAAAATTCTCTCAAGAATCTCTAGGTTTTTTTCAATTTTTCATTCTTTCAATCACTCAACAATGAAAAGTTCATGCCTATATATAGGCCTATTACAAGCTATGGCTATTTGCAGCCCAAATGAAAATAAAACATAATCAAAAATTAAACAAATACATGAGGAAATAGTACATGCATAATAACTAAATAAAAGTCTTTATTATGTAATAATTTGCCTTTGCCATCACCGTCAAAATCTCCAACATGTAGGAGAACGCCATCGCCGTCGCCATCGCCGTCATCATCTTTACGCCATCAATCTCCAACATGTAGGAGAACGCCATCGCCGTCGCCATCGCCGTCATCATCTTTACGCCATCTTCGTCACCATCATCAACAACATGAATGAAGATGTCGTCTTCATCAATCCTCCCCCGCTTCAATGAACTCATCACCGATGAGTTGGCATGGAGGTACTGGCGCCGAAGAGCATCATCCCAAAGAACCTTTGTCGAGTCCGGAGTCCAAGAGCCACCGGATACCGGACGATCATACCATCGCATTACGGAACACTGCATACCACCGCTTGGAGAGGAGAGCCAAGCACCATCAATGAACCTGTCTAGCCAAAAATATGTCCTGTGGAACTTGGAAAACGCATTAGGCAAATAAAGAAGACAAATTTCTGCTTCAACCATCAACGTACCTCCGTTGGAGACCAATGGAGAGAATGATCCAAGAACCAACTCACCCCCCGACCCAATTGCAAATTTAGTGGCACCAAACGTAGAGTTAGATATTCTAAATGGTGGAAAAACATAATGCGTGAAATTGGAAACATTTAAACTATGGGAATTACCCCATTCAATGGTTAATCTCAATAGATATTTTGTTTTTCCAATTTGATTAAAAATCCTAAAAGTTCTAACTCGCCAAATCGTCAACGTTTCTATAGTGCCCGTAGGCATCCGTTTAGGGGCGAGACGCACCAAAAGTAAACCGAGAACTTTATAGGGAAATTCTCTCTTATGTAAGTTAGCAATAGCATAATAAGATGACATGTGCGTGACTAGCGCTTCCTTACGGTGCTCTTGTAATAAGGACATGTGAGAGGCAACTATAAGTGCATATAGGCTTAACATAAAGCATAGCAATAACGAAACCACATAAGTAGAAACCCAAGGAAATAAATAAGTAGGAACCACAGGAACTAAACATAATGGCATCAACATAAAGTAATAGGGTGGTGCTAGGGGAACTACACGTAGTGTCGACATCGGAACTAAATATGGCGGTGCCAACAGAAATAACTCTGGTGGCACCAGAGGAACTACATCAGGAGGCATCATCCTAACGGGATCAGGTGGCACCAACATAATGCGAACAGGTGGCAAAAACGGGACTAGATCCGGTGGTAGTAGTCGAATTAAATCAGGTGGTACTAACTGAATGCAATCCGATGAGACAAACGATGACCACATCATTAATGGATTCTCGAAAATTTGGTCAATCCTAGGAAGTCGAAAGGGTACCGAATTTATGAGACTTTCATCATGACCACATGCAAAATCTATCTTCACACTATGTGACATGTCCCAAGGAGGATCCATCGTGGAAGATAAAACAAATTGACTCCAAACAGGCAAAATAATCTCATATCCAAACGGATCCGTAGGTCGGGTCAACAAAATGGTGGGGATAGCCGGTAAAATTAATACGAGGGGAGAGTTAATAATGCACTTAAATTCATGTCACGGAGTTTGCATCAGGGGACGCTCACCCGGGTTGACCTCAATATCGTCCTCTAAAATAATAACTCTCTCGATTGGTATTCCTCCAAACACATCGGTCACGTCAGCAGTAGCGGTAAAAATCTCAGAAGGTGGCTCTACAATATGTCTTGGGCTAAAGATAACCAGTTCATGTCCTAACGTATCATCGCATAAATCACGAACGGGTAAGCTCTCACCATAAGGTAACTCTTCCAACTCATAAATCACTATATTAGCAGCCGTACAATTCTCATGAATGGGCGCATCAATAGACTCCAGAGGAGGGGCTAAATCATGCCGAAAGTCAAAATATGGATTTTTCGTCCAAGTGTAATCCTCCGGGTGCAAGTCATCAAAATCATAGGATAATTCAAACACAGGATTCTCCCTCACAGTAAACTTATCGGGCTCGTCTTCACCTAACTCACAATCAGAGAAACATTCGTCATAGGGTAATTCTATCAACTCATAAGTTACTTCGCCCAAATCAGAATCAGTATCATTCTCAGAAACCTCGACGAGGGGAAGCAGAGATAATTCCTCAGAGGAGAAATCGTCATCCAGGTCACTGGGGTAACCAATCTCCTCATCGTCACTCATGTTGTCAACATTTACAGCACCGTCCTCAGTGACGGGCATACTCATAGTCACAAGATCAGATTCAGTCACGCTGATAGGAACACTCTCATAAACAGGAAAGGGACTAGTGCCCCGCCGTAAAGGTGTCACTACATCCAACAATTCCGCAGGAGCGTACTGTTGGGTGAGAAGACTTTTCATGATAGTCCAACTGGCATCAGGTGCATAACGTCTCTTGGCGCTGTTCCAAAAGCGCCAGGCTAGACCAGTTAATTGTATACTCGCAACGCAAGCCTGGGAGTGGTCTGGCACAAGTGCACGCTCGAAGTAACTCTCCAACTCAACAACCCAACTAAGGAAGGCATGGGGACCTCCCAACCCATTGTAGGGGGCTGATACGATCCTAGTTGACTTAGAATTACCATCACACTGGTGGTGTTGTCTAGGGGCCTCAAGAGGAGACGTCGGAAACTGACCACTAAGTTGGGCTAATAAATCCTCAAGGTTGTCAAATTTGCGGTTCATCTCCTTGCGAAATGCACCAATCGAGGAAGGTGGGGAAGGAGGACTCCGACAACCCGTCATAAATGATTTTCCTCGGGTGACGTTGAAGTCATGGGCCATTTCGGGGGGAACGGAGAGAAATCTCAACCAGAACCGGTGCACATGAAAAGAAAAGAAAAAGCCTGGGTCTATTTATTTTTTAAAGATTGATTTGTTCCCGCTAAACCTCTAAGGTTGTAAAGATTATAGGATAGGGTTTTTGCTGGAAAAATAGGATGAACATTAAAAAATTTTGCTGGAATTTTTTTATTTAGAAAGTAAGAATCTAGACCACTATTAGCACACCAAATACTAAATTTTCAAATTAATTAATAAAAATAAGTACTTAATAAAAATATATATTTTTTGGTTTTCTTACTAATAATTAGAGGGAGAAATTCCAGAAATTTTAAATTTTATATTTTGAGAAAAGTTGACATTTTAATGCCGCTATTTGCAGACCAATATGTAGAAAAACTAGTTTTCATGAAACTTAAAAGTTTTGAACTTTGAATTTTGAAATTCGAAATTGAAATTTGAAATTTTGAAATTTGAAATTTAAATTTTGAATTTTGAAATTCGAAATTCGAAATTCGAAATTCCAATTTTGAATTTTGAATTTTGAATTTTGAAATTTGAAATTCGAAATTCGAAATTTGAATTTTGAATTTTGAATTTTGTAATTTGAAATTTGAAATTTCGAAATTGGAAATTTGAGATTTGAAATTTGAAAATTTGAAATTTCAAAATTTGAAATTTTGGAAAGTTATATTGGGAACTTCATTGCATTTCAAGATAATTTATATTTTCTAATTAATTAGCCTACTAAATTAGCCTACCTAAAGATAGAAGGATGGTGCCGATTAGGAAATCGACAATAACCTCCCTCTGATACCAAATTGATGCAGGCCCATGGTTTAGAAGAGAGATTTTCTTGAAAACGTCCAACAATTATATGGGGAGGAGGTGTGGTTGTTGTTCGGTTTTGTTCTTGGAGGAAGAGGGCAAGTGGCGGTTTGAATGGAGCTAGGGTGGCTGGCGGTTTGTAGGGAAGGGAGGAGGGGCTGAGAGAAATAGAGAGGGAGGGAGAGAAGAGAGGCTGGCGGCCAAGGAGAGGAGGAAGAGGGAGGGAGAAGAAAACCAAGAAAGGGGAGAAGGAGGAGAAGGCCGAATATTGCCTTGGGGGAGGAAAGAGAGGAGGTGGCCGAGAAAGATTAAAGAGGGAGAGGAGGTGGTTGCTTTGGACTTGGCCGAGCCCTAAGGGGGTGGTGGTGGCCGGCGGCTTGGAGGGAAAAGGGAGGCCGATATTTTTTTGGGGAAGTAAAAGTGGGCTTGGATTGGGGTGGTGGAGGTGAGGGAGAATATTGAGGAGGAGGAGGAGAAGGGAGAAAAGAGGTAGCCAGGATTGAGAAGAAAGGGGAGGGGGTGGCCGGCGGCCAAGGTAGAGAGAGGGAGAGAGGGTTTGGCCGAAATTTGCCAAAGAGGGGGGGGAGGAAAATTCTCTCAAGAATCTCTAGGTTTTTTTCAATTTTTCATTCTTTCAATCACTCAACAATGAAAAGTTCATGCCTATATATAGGCCTATTACAAGCTATGGCTATTTGCAGCCCAAATGAAAATAAAACATAATCAAAAATTAAACAAATACATGAGGAAATAGTACATGCATAATAACTAAATAAAAGTCTTTATTATGTAATAATTTGCCCTTGCCATCACCGTCAAAATCTCCAACATGTAGGAGAACGCCATCGCCGTCGCCATCGCCGTCATCATCTTTACGCCATCAATCTCCAACATGTAGGAGAACGCCATCGCCGTCGCCATCGCCGTCATCATCTTTACGCCATCTTCGTCACCATCATCAACAACATGAATGAAGATGTCGTCTTCATCAGGTATCCTCGATCAACGGTGGCGACTAACTTCCCGAGCGGCGATGGCAACGGCGGAAGAGAAATCCGCGATCTAGGTCACGACGGTGGCTCGGTTTTCTTTCTTGTGTATTCGTACTGATTACTGTTCAAAATGCCGAAGTATTTATACAGTAGGTCATACAATATGACCGTTGTTGGCCCCACCAAAACAAACCCTAGCTCCGGTTCAAAACAGCGCCTGAAACTTGGTCCGGTCCAGCGAGCACCAGAATTTCACCTAAGGCAAATTCGGCGAGAATCATAGGTGATTCTCGACGAATCGGCGAGAATCACCTACGATTCTCGCCGAATTCTACTTAGGAGAATTCATGCTAAACAACTTGGCAAACCAGAGTGGATCGGCGAGAGTCATCAATCATTCTCGATAAATCGTCGAGAATGCAGAATCATTCTCGACGAATCGTCGAGAAACACTTGATGACTCTCGACGATTTTGACTTGGCGTGAGATTTGCACGCGCTGAGTCAGCCGGAGATAGTCGGCGAGAATCAGCCAGTGATTCTCGACGATTCGAATCGGCGAGAATCACTTAGTGATTCTCGTCGATTCTTACTTAGACGATATTTTGTCTTTCCACCCATGAGCTGCTCTTTGGCCCATCCTTGCTCCTTGACTGCTCTTGATCTATCACAGCCCTGTACTTGTAAATAAGTACACTCCAATAGAGAGAGTACAAGTAAGCCAACACACTGATCTGCTCAATGAGGGATTACATTGCGCAGACCCGTGTATATTGACCTACTGCACCCTGACATTGGTGTGTACTTAGCGAGGAATAACTGCAAGCACAACTTGAAGACAAATGATCAAATACATTGTCAATTCACCTTAGCTGGTTCAGGGGCTTCTTCAAATCAGGTACATTGTGGATACAATACCCAACAGTTAGGCTAAGGGAAAATCGCCGGGTATCATTGTTGATACCCGACAAATTCGTCGAGAATGCCTGACGATTCTCGCCAATCGTCAAGAATGACAGATGATTCTCGCCGAATTTGACTTGTGCGTTTTCTTCGCCCAGGCAGATTCGCCGGCTTATACAGGCGGACCGAACCGGATTTCGGTATTCGCGTTGGATGGTTCCTTGGACCGGGTCACTTCAATATGACCCATTATGGGCGGTCCAATGAGGCGTTGACACGTGGCAGAAGATGTAACCTAATACATCAGCTTATAAAAGGGAGTTAAAGCCGAACCCTAGCTTTTGCGTCGATCGACCCTTGTCGTCATCGTGGATCTCGCGAAACCGATGGAGCCAAGGGAAGCAGGCGGAGCTCTTGGAGGCGGCCTTCTTTCTCTCTCTCCCTCTCCTTCCTTTGCCGTGAAGAACAACCGCACCAAGCGAGAGATGCCGCAAAGAAGAACGACTAGATCCATGGCCGAGAACGGTGGTATCGCTGGAAACGAGGTGAGCTTCCTACCCTCTCCCTTGGTGCTAGATCTGTAGATATATTCTAGGAGAGATATCGACTCCATAGAGTCTTGATGGTGAGGAGATTTCCTAGGAAAGCCATGCCTAGGTTTGTTTTCTAGGTTTTAGCCCCTCCAACCTCTTCATTCTTCAAAGAAAAGATGAGAGAAGGATTCGTGGAGAAATATGGCTTCGTGAGGGTGAATAAGGGTGGACGATTTTCTGGAGGAGATTTTGGGAGTTTGGTGCAAGAAGGAAGATGAACGGATGCCATTCATCTCGCCTTAAGATGCATGCAGAAATCTGTTCTCTGCACGCAGCGACCTTCATGGCCAATTTCGGGGGTGTTCTGGTCATATCTGGGTTTTCGACTAAACACTAAAGTCGTAGTCCTCAAAATTATCTTTCCAACGAGTGGTTGTACGTTCCCAGGCGATACCTGTAGCCACAGGAAAGTCTGTTCGAATCTGCTGCAATTGGGGGAAATTCCACCCAGGAAATCTGCATCCTGTACGCAGCAGGCTTCGAGTGAATTTCTGGTGTGATGCGATCAAATCTGGGCTTTCGACTAAACACAAAAGTTGTAGCCGTTGAAATTATCTTTCCAACGAGTGATTACATGCACTCGTCGGATTTATGTAGCCTCGGTAATCCTTGGTCGAAGTTGCTACCCGGATTAAGGCTGCACCTAAATTCTGGGCTGTGTAACATGAAATGCGATGTGGTGGAATTTAATGTTGTGATCCAACTCGAGGCTTGGGTGGACTCTTTTGACATAATCATCATAGTGACGTGATAAGTTGAGGTTATAAATCTAAATTCATATAACGAGTTGTGGACAAGTTTAATTGAAGGAAGGAACCTGATATAATTGGGTAGAT
Organism: Platanthera zijinensis; assembly: GCA_039513925.1. Classification (NCBI taxonomy): domain Eukaryota; kingdom Viridiplantae; phylum Streptophyta; class Magnoliopsida; order Asparagales; family Orchidaceae; genus Platanthera; species Platanthera zijinensis. Next base: position 79,600,114 of record CM077081.1, read on the forward strand.
ATAATTGGATAAATGTATAAATGATTTAACTATGGTCATGATATATGTTGGATGGATAAAAGGGAATTAGTAATCCAATGCTTAGAGTGTCGTCTCCCTACGGGTAGCATTGTGGAAGTAACAAGTGCGGTGTTGGCTGTCACTAGTTGGAATGAGATTGAGATGAGTAAAGTTGGACGGTTGGGCTTGGTCCTCGGTGTTCATGTCCCGAGGCTCCTTCCGCATTTGATGGATGGTTGGGCTTGGTCCTCGGTGTTCATGTCCCGAGGCTCCTTCCATGCCACGATATTGTGAAATTGCATGTGGTGTGAGTCGACACATGGTGTCGTAATCCCGGGTTAAGGATAGTGTGGCAGGTCTATGGGCTCGCCAATCATCACACCGATGGGAGTCGACAGCTAGACCTTGGACGGTTGGGCTTGGTCCTCGGTGTTCATGTCCCGAGGCTCCTTCCGTGCCAAGTGAACGGTTGGTCTTGGTCCTCGTGTTCATTTCCGAGGCTCCTTCCGTGTCACGCATAGGCCAGTTCGGGGCTAGGATCTTGGTGCACACTTACCCAAGAGAACCCGCTGATCCGTAGTACGCATGTGAGCTCCGCTGTTGTGTCCTTAGCATTGAGGCGTATGGAGGCCTAGGCCAGGTAGTGTGGAGACCAGCCTAGTAGTGGAGATGCCCACTCTACTATCACTGTTTGGCCACGACGGTTGACGCCTGAGAGGTTAGCTACCTGCTCGAATAGTGGGAACTATAAGTTTGTGTCGACATAGCGAGCTCATGTGCTTGATCATGGGTGTGTCATTGCATTGCATTCATAGCATTATACTTCATTGCATACATAAGACCCTCATCGTATAAGTTTGTATGGCACTCCTATACGATGAGTTGCTTATTGCTGAACGACCCTCAACTTATATGCTTGTATGGGCATCCATATAAGTTGAGTTAATTACTATTATAGCTATATACTCTCTTGCTGCTGTAGATAGTAGATTTGTAAAATAAGAGCTTGTTTATTATACACTACTGTTGTTGCTGCTTATGATATGTATACTCACTTCACCTGTTGTACTACTGTTATTTATATATTGTACCTGTTCCTTTCTCCGCCTGGTGCCGAGGAGTCATCGGGGGAGCAGATGTGAAGCCACTTAGTCTTTATGACTAACGGTTGCTACGTTTTCCTTTTTAGGAGGAAACCCCGCAGGTGGAGTAGTGGGCTATGCAGCTGGACAGCCAGGCCAGGACGATAGGGCCTGAAGGGACGGTACCGTCGCTACCGTCAGTTACAGATGTGAGTGAGAGAGATTTTGTTGTAGCCCTTCGGGGCAATTATATTACGTACTCTGATTATGTAGAAGCTTGTTTAGCTTCTTTTTTATTATATTTATGGACTTATGCTTGGTGTGGATTGACTTTCTTTTATTATTATGGTTGGGTTGGCAGTTTATATATTGATATTGGTTGAAGCCGACAGGATAGGCGTCTTGTGGTATAGGCTGACCCGAGTGTTAGTGTTACCGCAAGTCGGCTGTTCTGGGCATAAGACCCCTCTCGTGCCGTGTCTTGTGTTCCGGGAGGGGGTTTTACAAATGGTATCAGCTTGCTACGATCCTCCAAGGCGAAAGTCACTTAACAATGGTGCCACCCCCGTTTGATTAGTACGTTTGGGGACAAACTGACGTAGTGGAAGCAGTGGTGTGCCCATATGTAATTCACACTAAGTTTTCCATCTTTAACCTTAGATTAGCCAACCTAACCCTAGGTTTGTACCTTATGTGTAGATCCTAGTACATGCTGAGCCAGTAAGGGGCACCCCCCGCCCCGTCCGTACCTACACAATTCCAACAATCAGAGCTGGGGCAGACGCTCACAGCTATTTTGGACGCCTTTAGGTCCCAATCTCAGCAGGCACCTGTACAACAACAGGGTCCGGGATCTAGTTGGTTAAGCATTTTCCGAGCTCTCTCACCTCCCGCTTATATTAGGACAGAGTCGGAGGTGCGTACGGAAGAGTGGCTCGACACTATACAAGAGTTGTTGGCAGGAATAAGATGTCCAAATAACATGGCGGTGACCCTTGTGGTGACACTCTTAGAGCTGCACGCCAAAAGGTGGTAGAAGTCCCTCATGGGCTCCACTTTTCGTGGAAGAGTGTACACGGACATTAGTTGGAGCGAATTCTCCGAAGCCTTCTTAGAGCATTTCATCCCCTCGGCCGCTCGAGATGGTCTGGAAGAGAGATTTTTGCAACTAAAGCAAGGGTCCATGTCGGTGACGGAGTACCAATGGGAGTTTCAGCACCTGGCTAGATTCGTTGACTCCTATGAGCTGGATGATAGAGGGTACGCCAAACGATTCTACAAAGGCTTGCGAGATCCCCTAAGGAGAGCCCTTTTGTTTATAGCAGACTTTAGTCTGGCGGAGATTATTGATATGGCGAAGAGATTAGAAGCGGACCACTTGGGAAGTGGTAAGAGGCCAGCGGAGGGCGTGATGGAAGCCGGCCCCAGCAACAGAAGGAGATTCGACAATAAAATAGGAAGAGGATATCGGAGGGGTGGCGGGCGTTTCCCCCAGAACTTTAGAGAGGAGCGCCCAGTTCCGCAACCGCCAGCATTACCTCCACCTCCACAATTTCAGCAACACGGCGGAAGGCAGGAACGGGTGTGCTTTGAATGCAACCAACTGGGCCACATTCGACGCTACTGCCCGCAACTGTTTGGAGATACGCCTTTTGCTCTCCCTCCAGCAGCCCCGCGGGGGAGAGGGTATGTGCTTGGTCGAGGACGAGGACCACGAGGAAGAAACCCCGGACCCGCTCGAGATCAGATGTATGCCTTGGACATGACTCAAGAGCGGAATCCTCAAGAGATGATTGCAGGTACGATTTGAATTAGCCATTTTGCTTCCATTAATATCCTCTAGCGGCTTAAGATATACTAGATGTCTAGCTTGAGTATTATTAAATGACACTTAGGCACCGTGATGGTCGGCGGGAAACCGGCTTATACGCTAATTGACACCGGCGCCTCACATTCTTTCATGTCCAAAGACTTCATCAAGAATATACCCGGAGTGCAATATTTCACTGGTATTTCCCGAAGAGTACGCCTCCCGGACGGATCTGAGATGACGGCAACCGCGAAGTGTGAGTTAGAGATAACCATTGGGGGAAATACCTTTGATACCCCTGCCACAATTTTGAGAATACCAGAATTCGACCTCATCCTGGGTATGGCGTGGCTGGATTGGCACCATGCAAGAATCGACTGTGTGGAGAAGCGCATCTATTTGAGACATGGGGATACTGATGTAGTCTTCCGAGGTATAAATTTCGCACTATGAATATTGTTATCCTCAATCCAGACCTTGAAAGCTCATATGAGAGGGGATGAAGTCTACATGATATGTTTCGAACTAAAGGAGATGAAGGTAAATGTGAAGGATGTTCGGGTAGCACGGGACTTCCCTGAGGTATTTCCTGAAAAATTGCCAGAATTACCCCCGCATAGAGAAGTGGATTTTCAGATTAAGCTTGTACCAGGAGCTAAGCCTGTCTCCAGGACCCCTTATCGGATGGACCCAAAAGAACTCGCGGAGTTTAGGGTTCAACTGCAGGAGCTGGTAGAATCAGGGTTTGTTCGCCCCAGCTCATCACCTTGGGGAGCCCCTGTTCTATTCGTCAAGAAGAAAGATGGAACCTTGCGTTTATGTATAGACTATCGGGAACTCAACCGACTGACAGTACGGAACACCTACCCATTACCTCTGACCGATGAGTTGTTCGACCAACTGGTGGGAGCGCATTGGTTCTCCAAGCTAGATTTGCGCTCGGGGTACTACCAATTGAGAATACAGAAGGATGATATACAGAAAACGGCTTTCAGCTAAAGGTACGGCTTATATGAGTTCACAGTGATGCCGTTTGGGCTCACCAATGCCCCATCAGCTTCATGAGCTTGATGAATAAAGTGTTTGAGCCCTACTTAGATGTCTTCGTCATTGTGTTCATTGATGACATCTTAGTCTACTCGAAGACGGAGGAAGAACATGCCGAACATTTGGCCTTAGTTCTGGAGAAGCTAAAAGAGCACGCCCTGTTCGCCAAGTTTAGCAAGTGTGAATTCTGGCTTAGGGAGGTGGCTTTCTTGGGTCACGTAGTCAGTGGGGCTGGACTAGCTGTGGATCCGGCCAAGGTGCGTGCCGTGAAGGAGTGGTCGCCTTTGAAGTCGGCGGCCGATGTGAGGAGTTTTCTTGGACTTGCCGGATACTACCGCAAGTTCGTAAAGGATTCTCCAAGATTGCCCTTTCGCTTACTTCCTTGACAAAGAAAGGAGTGCCATTTGAGTGGACACCCCAGTGTGAAGCGGCATTCCAGGAATTGAAGGATAGACTTACCTCCACCCCCATCCTTGTCCTTCCGTATGGGAAGGAAGGATTCCAAGTTTACACGGACGTGTCTTATCAAGGGTTGGGAGCAGTGTTGATGTAGCACGGGCACGTAATTGCTTATGCTTCAATACAATTGAAGAAGCATGAAATCAATTACCCGGTGCATGATTTGGAGCTAGGAGCGGTGGTGTTCGCCTTGAAGGTATGGAGGCATTATCTATACGGCGTCCACTGCGAAATCTTCTCGGATCATAAAAATTTGAAGTACGTCCATACCCAGAAGGAATTGAACTTAAGACAACGGCGGTGGTTAGAGTTTCTATGCGACTATGAGTTCACCTTGAACTACCACCCCGGAAAAGCAAACTCGGTAGCTGATGCGTTGAGTAGGAAAGTACCCGGATCGAGCCGAGAATCTCGATTGATGAGCATGGAGTTGGCACGAATGATCGAGGAGATGGACATCACCTTAATATTTAAGGCTTCTTCGGAATATACGGAGTACCTGTCCAGCATGAGCATAGTTTGTGATATCCGGGACTGGATCCGAGTGGAGCAAGGATTGGATGCGGCTTTGGCCCCGGTAATAAAATTAATCGAAGACGGGACTACCGACGAGTACACACTAAAGGACGGCCTCGTTTACTTTCGCGGCCTGCTCTACATTCCCAAAGGTGGCAGAATCCGGGAGGATATTATGAGAGAAGCACATTGCTCTCAATATTCCATGCACCCAGGAATTTCAAAGATGTACGCCGGCTTACGGAAGACGATGTGTTGGCCAGGAATGAAGAAGGATGTCCGCTACTTTGTCACACATTGTGAAGCCTGCCAAAGAGTGAAGGCGGAATGTAGGAGCCCCGGTGGCCTGTTGCAGTCGTTGACAATCCCCGAATGGAAGTACGAGGATATCTCCATGGACTTCGTACATGGGCTACCTCGCTCCCGCTTAGGAAATGATTCAGTGTGGGTGATCGTTGACCGCCTGACGAAAGTTGCCCGGTTCATTCCTATGAAGAAGGAGGCTCATTTGGACGTCTTAGTACGTCTTTTTGTGGAACAGTTTGTACGATATCACGGCGTACCTAAGACGATAGTTTCGGACCGTGATGGTCGTTTTACCTCCAAGGAGTGGAAGGCGGTACAGGCGTATTTGGGCTCGCGCCTTACCTTCAGCACTACATTTCATCCACAGACGGACGGGCAGTCTGAGCGGACCATCCGAACATTGGAGGATCTGTTGAGGTTGTGTGTGATAGATAGGGGAGAGCCGTGGGAAAGACTCTTGCCCTTAGTGGAATTCTCCTACAACAATAGCCATCAAGCTAGCATTGGTATGGCACCCCATGAAGCCCTATATGGAAGGAGGTGTAGAACCCCCTTGTCTTGGGTGCAAGATGAAGACCCGAAGACTTTGGGTGTTGAATATATAGATGACACGAATGCGGTGGTTAGGTTGATACGGGATCGTATGTTAGAGGCTCAAAGTCGGCAGGCGAAGTATTATAACGCTAAACACCGGATGATGGAATTTCAAGTGGGAGACAAGGTGTTTCTGAAAATCCGACTGATGCATGGAGTATCACGAGTACGAGGAGTGAATAAGCTCAGCCCACGGTATGTTGGACCCTATATCATAGTGGAAAAGATTGGCCCTTTGGCCTATCGGCTGGAGCTACCGCCCGAGTTAGAAAATCTCCACGACGTGTTCCATGTCTCGTCGCTTCGGAAGGTGTTGTTGCGGCCCGAACAATACATCCCCACGACTGATTGTGCTGTGGCGTCTGACAGATCTGTGCGACTGGAGCCGGTATGAATCGTTGATAATGAGATAAGAACCCTGCGCCGCAAAAATGTGCCTCTGGTAAAAGTGTTGTGGTCTAATCATGGGAAGGAAGAATTTACTTGGGAGCCGGTGGACTTGATGCAGAAGCGCTACCCGGAGCTGTTCTTCCAAGGTAACATTTTATATCGCATATTATTTTGTACTTGCATCCCCATAGCCCTGGCCTGATTTCAGGGATGAAATCTTTTAATTTGTTTATAGGATTTGTAACGTCCCAATTCGCGCTAGGCCCATCGCACGAGTTTTGAGTCAAGAGACTTGACTCGAGCTCGGGGTGCACTGGTAAAAGGTGTCAAGTACGTTGGATGGAGTGTAGGGTTGAGTGATATCCAACGGATCGAAAGGAAATGGCCGAAGGTAAAATCGTCGAGAATGCCTGGTGATTCTCGTCGATCGTCGAGTATCGCTGAGAATACTCAACGCACTCAACGCAAGATTTCCGATAAGCATGGCCTAAGGGAAAATCGTCGAGAATGCCTAGTGATTCTCGCCGATCGTCGAGTATCGCTGAGAATACTCAACGCACTCAACGCCAGATTTCCGATAAGCATGGCCTAAGGGAAAATCGTCGAGAATGCCTGGTGATTCTCGCCGATCGTCGAGTATCGCTGAGAATACTCAACGCACTCAACGCCAGATTTCCGATAAGTTAGGCTAAGGGAAAATCGCCGGGTATCATTGTTGATACCCAACGAATTCGTCGAGAATGCCTGACGATTCTCGCCGATCGTCGAGAATGACAGATGATTCCCGCCGAATTTGACTTGTGCGTTTTCTTCGCCCAGGCAGATTCGTCGGCTTGTACAGGCGGACCGAACCGGATTTCAGTATTCGCGCTGGATGGTTTCTTGGACCGGGTCACTTCAATATGACCCATTATGGGCGGTCCAATGAGGTGTTGACACGTGGCAGAAGATGTAACCTAATACATCGGCTTATAAAAGGGAGTTAAAGCCGAACCCTAGCTTTTGCGCCGATCGACCCTTGCCATCATCGTGGATCTTGCGAAACCGACGGAGCCGACGGAAGCAGGCGGAGCTCTTGGAGGCGGCCTTCTTTCTCTCTCTCCCTCTCCTTCCTTTGCCGTGAAGAACAACCGCACCAAGCGAGAGATGCCGCAAAGAAGAACGACTAGATCCATGGCCGGGAATGGTGGTACTGCTGGAAACGAGGTGAGCTTCCTCCCCTCTCCCTTGGTGCTAGATCTGTAGATATATTCTAGGAAAGATATCGACTCCATAGAGTCTTGATGGTGAGGAGGAGATTTCCTAGGAAAGCCATGCTTAGGTTTGTTTTCTAGGCTTTAGCCCCTCCAACCTCTTCATCCTTCAAAGTGAAGATGAGAGAAGGATTCGTGGAGAAATATGGCTTCGTGATGGTGAATAAGGGTGGACGATTTTCTGGAGGAGATTTTGGGAGTTTGGTGCAAGAAGGAAGATGAACGGATGCCGTTCATCTCGCCTTAAGATGCGTGCAGAAATCTGTTCTCTGCATGCAGCGACCTTCGTGGCCAATTTCGAGAGTGCTCTGGCAATATCTTGGTTTTTGACTAAAAACTAAAGTCGTAGCACTCAAAATTATCTTTCCAACGAGTGATTGCACGTTCCCAGGCGATACCTGTAGCCACGGGAAAGTCTGTTCGAATCTGCTGCAATTGGGGGAAATTCCACCCAGGAAATCTGCATCCTGTACGCAGCAGGCTTCGAGTGAATTTCTGGTGTGATACAATCAAATCTGGGCTTTCGACTAAACACAAAAGTTGTAGCCCTTGAAATTATCTTTCCAACGAGTGGTTACACGCACTCGTCGGATTTCTGTAGCCTCGGGAATCCTTGGTCGAAGTTGCTACCCGGATTAAGACTGCACCTAAATTCTGGGCTGTGTAACGTGGAATGCGATGTGGTGGAATTTAATGTTGTGATCCAACTCAAGGCTTGGGTGGACTCTTTTGACATAATCATCATAGTGACGTGATAAGTTGAGGTTATAAATCTAAATTCATATAACGAGTTGTGGACAAGTTAAATTGAAGGAAGGAACCTGATATAATTGGGTAGATATAATTGGATAAATGTATAAATGATTTAACTATGGCCATGATATATGTTGGATGGATAAAAGGGAATTAGTAATCCAATTCTTAGAGTGTCGTCTCCCTACGGGTAGCATTGTGGAAGTAACAAGTGTGGTGTTGACTGTCACTAGTTGGAATGAGATTGAGATGAGTAAAGTTGGACGGTTGGGCTTGGTCCTCGGTGTTCATGTCCCGAGGCTCCTTCCGCATTTGATGGATGGTTGGGCTTGGTCCTCGGTGTTCATGTCCCGAGGCTCCTTCCATGCCACGATATTGTGAAATTGCATGTGGTGTGAGTCGACACATGGTGTCGTAATCTCGGGTTAAGGATAGTGTGGCAGGTCTACGGGCTCGCCAATCGTCACACCGATGGGAGTCGACATCTAGACCTTGGACGGTTGGGCTTGGTCCTCGGTGTTCATGTCCCGAGGCTCCTTCCGTGCCAAGTGAACGGTTGGTCTTGGTCCTCGTGTTCATTTCCGAGGCTCCTTCCGTGTCACGCATAGACCAGTTCGGGGCTAGGATCTTGGTGCTCACTTACCCAAGAGAACCCGCTGATCCATAGTACGCATGTGAGCTCCGCTGTTGTGTCCTTAGCATTGAGGCGTACGGAGGCCTAGGCCAGGTAGTGTGGAGACCAGCCTAGTAGTGGAGATGCCCACTCTACTATCACTGTTTGGCCACGACGGTTGACGCCTGAGAGGTTAGCTACCTGCTCGAATAGTAGGAACTATAAGTTTGTGTCGACATAGCGAGTGCATGTGCTTGATCATGGGTGTGTCGTTGCATTGCATTCATAGCATTATACTTCATTGCATACATAAGACCCTCACCGTATAAGTTTGTATGGCACTCCTATACGATGAGTTACTTATTGCTAAACGACCCTCAACTTATATGCTTGTATGGGCATCCATATAAGTTGAGTTAATTACTATTATAGCTATATACTCTCTTGTTGCTGTAGATAGTAGATTTGTAAAATAAGAGCTTGTTTATTATACACTACTATTGTTGCTACTTATGATATGTATACTCACTTCACCTGTTGTACTACTGTTATTTATATATTGTACCTGTTCCTTTCTCCGCCCGGTGCCGAGGAGTCGCCGGGGGAGCGGATGTGAAGCCACTTAGTCTTTATGACTAACGGTTGCTACGTCTTCCTTTTTAGGAGGAAACCCCGCAGGTGGAGCAGCAGGCTATGTAGCTGGACAGCCAGGCCAGGACGACATGGCCTGAAGAGACGGTACCGTCGCTACCGTCGGTTACAGATGTGAGTGAGAGAGATTTTGTTGTAGCCCTTCGGGGCAATTATATTACGTACTCTGATTTTGTAGAAGCTTGTTTAGCTTCTCTTTTATTATATTTATGGACTTATGCTTGGTGTGGATTGACTTTCTTTTATTATTATGGTTGGGTTGGAAGTTTATAAGTTGATATTGGTTGAAGCCGGCAGGATAGGCGTCTTGTGGTATAGGCTGACCCGAGTGTTAGTGTTATCGCAAGTCGGCTGTTCTGGGCATAAGACCCCTCTTGTGTCGTGTCTTGTGTTCCGGGAGGGGGTTTTACACCTAACATTAATAAAAAGGATTCTTAGGTATGTGAAAAGTTGTCCAAATCTAGGTCTCTGGTATCCAAAAGACTCAGGATTTGAATTAACTTGATTTTTAGATGCTGATTATGCTGGATGTAGAGTAGACAGGAAAAGCACTAGTGGAACTTGCCAGTTTCTTGGTGACAGACTTGTCTCATGGTTCTGTAAGAAACAAACATCTGTGTCCACTTCAACTGCTAAAGCTGAATACATTGCAGCAGGCAGCTGTTGCTCACAGATTTTGTGGATTCAAAACCAGCTCCTAGACTATGGTTACAACTTAGAAAGGTCAAAAATCTTTTGTGATAACACTAGTGCTATTTCTATAGCACAAAATCTACTCCTCCATAGTAGGACAAAACATATAGAAATTAGGCATCACTTTTTGAGGGATAATGTTGAGAAGAATAAAATTGAACTTCAATATATCCCAACTGATTTGCAAAGGGGAGACATTTTCACCAAACCATTGGATGAAAAGAAACACACCTTCTTCCTGAATCAGTTAGGAATGTAAGATGGAGGAAGCTTAAAATAAGATCCAAGATTTTAAAAACCTAAAATTGATCAAGACTAGGTTAAAACATGATTTTTCTAGTGTCTATAGGGTGTTTCTGGTCTCTGAACTGCGCTCGATGATTTTTCCCAAAGATCGTCGAACAGAGATCAACGTTTTCTGAAATCGTCGACTGGAGTTCAGCGCTTTATGATAGTGTTAGGCTATCTTCTTCTGGTCAGAGATCGTCGAGCAGAGATCGACGCTCTCCAATATCGTCGAACGGAGATCGACGATGTTGAAGACTCTTCAGATTCCTTTAGAAGCCCAGATCGTCGAACGGAGTTCAACGATCTTTCCTTTTTGGCGTCGAACCCCATTATAAAATTCATTTTTCGGTCGTCATTCTCATATTGTGCATTCATACTCTCTGCAGAACTTTTCTTTCCCTCCAAACTTCTCTGCACTTGGTCTCGTTTGTTCGTTTTTGCAGGTATACAATGGTTGTTTCTGTTGCAGTTCTAGCCACGATGAAATTTGACACTGGATTCGACATCGATATGGATTCCTTTGAAGGCAGTGACCAAATATTCAAAGACATTCTAGAATTATTCAAGGAACAGCAGTTGGTGTATATCATGTCCACAAGGATGAAACTTGCTGCCGATGAAATCAAGGAGTGGGTGTATACGACTCATAACCTGGATCAAAATACAGTGGTTGGTATAATAGTCGGTACTCAGGTATCCCTAACTCCTGCCCTCCTTATAGAAGTTTTTCAATTGAGCACTGGGCATGATTCAGTTGAGTTATCTAGAGAAGAGTTTGCAAGTATGCTTGATAGAATGGGTCACTCTGCAGCAAACCCTAATAAACTGCTTAAAAAGAATCTGTCAGTTGAATATAGATTTTTAGCTAATGTTGTGGGAAAGGTGTTGTTAGCCAAGCATTCTGCTCATGATACCATTTCAAGGTATCAATTCAGTTTGATGGCTGCTTTAGTGGATAAGAAGCATCTCAATTGGGGGGAGATTTTCTTTGATTTAATCAAGAAAAATGTGAATAAGACTTTTGTTAATTTTGGGAGGATACTAGGGCTATTTTTGCATAACAGATGCCCTCAGTTGCTTGTGTTCAGTGGGATGCACATCAATTCCTCTAAGAGGCTGTCCTGTGCCCTATTTGGTAAATGGGACAGGCAGATTGTCAAACCAAGCCGATCTCCTGCAGCTATCTCAACTTCAGGCACCAGGACTGTTAAGGTCACTTCCCTACAGGCAACTGCCCCATTGGAAGAATTGCCTGCCTCCTCTTCATCTCCACCATCTCCACCCATTGTTTCTTCTACCATTCCTAACTCCACCATCACAACTTCAAATTCCTCCCCCATCACCATCTCATCTCCACTCTCTACTCCTTCACCACCACCAGCAATAACAGAAGACTTTTTCCATCCTCTACACCACTATCCACACCTTGACATTGACTCATCCATACCATCTTTTAGTCTTCGTGATGATTCCTATATGGATGATTACCATTCCTCACCTCTTGAGCCCCCATCATCCTCTACATCCTACCAACAACTACTCCAAGACATTCTTGCACAACCATCCTTCACCCCATCCATTTCCACTCCAATAACTTCCATCTCCACCATCCCCATCTCTCAACCATCCATCCTACCATCCACAACTTCTCTTCCCATATCTGCAGCCCCTTTTACACTAATCTCATTCACTCTCTCCTCTACCTTTACTCAAGTTTCACTTGAGTAAGTAGACCTTCCAACCCTAGCAGATAGGCTGTATGGGATGTTGGCTCCCAGGCTAGCACTCCTGCTGGATACCTCCATGGCTCCACTCCTGAAATTCCTCTAGGAGTTATCTGCCAGGCTCTCTTCCCTTTCTCCTCCTCAGGCAATCCCTTCTGTGGGGTGCCTTGATCCAGTGTATACTGAATCTAGGCAGGGGAGATGCCTCATGAAGAAGAGATGGTGCCTGCCTCAGAATATTTCCTGCCAGAGATTCCAGTTACATATCCAGTTCCAGTTCTAATAGTTGACCTCAGGTCACTGTTATCAGTTTTTGATACACTTCACTTAAGCTGTCTTCCAGCTCAGGACATTGAAGATCTCACTAAGGCCATTGTGCCTATTGCCAGCTGTGAGCCCAGCCTGATTTCTTCATATATCAAGTCATTCAAGGTTGTGGAAAGTATTCATTCTATTGATGTTGTGGATACTGATGATATTGTTTCAGAACCTGCTGCTACTGATGATGTTGTTCCAGAATCTGCTGCTGAAGTTTCTATTTCTGTTGCTCTTGTTGCCCCAATTGTTTCTGCTGTTGTTGAGCCTGCTGTTGTTGTTGTATCTGTTAGTGCTGCTTCTGTTACTGCTACTACTGCTGTTGTTATTTCTTCTGATCAATCAAAACAACAAAAGGAATCCTTAAAAGGATTGATGAACTATATGACAATCCTCAGAGTTCAGACAGTGAGAAGTTCCAAACTGATTCTGATGACTCCTCTGCAACCATTGCAAGGAAGAGGAAAGCTAGAAGCAAAGCATTGAAGAGGGTACCTCCAGAGAAAGTGAAAGATGACAATGATATTCCATACTACATTCTACATGATTGCCCCATCTCTGAACCCTGGATGCAATATTCAAAGAACCAGCTCAAGGCCATGAAGAAAAAGAGGAAGTATGATAAGTATGATAAAGGATCTTCTCATTTTAATCCTCCTCCTCCTCCAGATATAGGAACTGGTGGAGGTTCTGCATCTCAGATCTCATCTGCTGCAAATCAAAGCTTCTCTCAATCTTAAGACAGATCTCAATCAAGAGTATATCAACATAGAGGTTATCAATAAAGGAGAGGTCAGTATACAGGAAGCCAAAGAGATTATAAAGTATACTCAAGAGATCAATCTAGACAATATCTATATCAAAGGGAAGGACAAGGACCCATTGACTTAACTTCTGGTCCTTTCCTTTATAAGCTGAAAGATACTGTTGCTTCAAGAACTCCTCCTTCTGATGATATAATGAATAGATATGAACCTCATGTCCCTTTTGAAGACCCAAAAAAACATCCACTATCTTGGACTGCCAGAATGAAAGAGCTAGTTGCTTTGGATCAGATAAAGAAGGCAAGAGAACAAGGAAAAGACACTTCAAACATCACAACCTTTTCTGAGCAAAGAAAGAAGGAACTAGAAAGATACTCATCCAGAAAATTCTTTGATCCAGAAAGCTATATGAAGCTGCACCAAGAGGCTGTGGTTCCCAGGCCCAAATCTCAAACTTCTCTAGGTGCTGCTGATGACAGGAGATCCAAGAAGGAAGCTCTCAACCCTAACAGAGAAATCTTATTCAAGAAGGGCAATGAAAAGAAGTAAATGTGTAAGCTGACAATATATATCTAATTCTGATTGTCTGCTGTGATTCTATCTGTGCTTCTACAATGCTGCAATTCATTCTTCTACTATGTTGTTTTTGCTTTTTATTTCTGCTTGTATGCTTGTTATTTCCTACATGTCATGTAAATAGTAATCCTAACCAAATAGGGGGAGTTTGTTGGAACACCCTATTACTAATTTGGACAAGGATCATTATATTCTTAGGAAATTGTTTTGACCTTATTACATAGTCTTAAAGGTCAATTAGAATGAGTCTAAGGGTTAGAACTTAGGTTTGGAAGATGCCCCCAAGACCTTCTAGATTCAGAATACAAGTGCAAAAGACTAAGACAATTTTCGTCGAGCTCAGAACAACGAGGCGTCGAACGTAGTTCGACTATCTCTGAGTTCAGTTCAACGGGTCGTCGAACTCGGTTCGACGATCTTCGAACTCAGATCGACGTTTTTGTCTCTAGCTATAATCCAAGTCTCTGAGCTCAGGTCGACGATAGTTGAGCTCAGATCGACGATTTATGTTTTAAGTCTAAGTCCAGTCTCTGAGCTCAGGTCGACGGTAGTTGAGCTGAGTTCGACGATTTTCTGAAGAGATCGACGATTCCAGGAATTCAAATTCAGAGAGTTATGGAATTCAATCTGATTCATATCCAGCATTTAATTCAAAGGATCCTATAGCCTTTTCAATCTTTCTAGAGCAAGTTTCAAGGAAGACTAAATGGAATGTCTCTTAGGACTTTCCTCCAGAGACAAACTTCATTTAAGGAAGTCATTTATGACTGATTAATGGCTATCCAGAAGGTTGTTTTTCAATATATCTCTTCAGAATCATTTTGAAATATAGATGAGATATCAATCAAGTTTTTCAGATATAAGTCTATAGGGTTATTGAGTTAGAATTCATACAGAACACAAGGAATAATACTTTGAAGGAGATCATCAAACAGAAAAGATTTCTTCTATTCTACTCCTTTAAGATCTTCTTGATTCAAGTGTTCAAAGGCTTCTTTATCAAAGACTCCAGACACATCATATTTCAGTAACTGTTGAAATCATCTCTTGCTGGAGATCTAAAGTTACTGAAGACCTATCACCCTATGCAAAGCTCTTCTTCCTGAACAATTGCAGATCTCAGGGGGAGCTTTGACAACATCATCCACAAGTCTTCTCTTAGACTGTTGACAGAGAAGAATAACAACTCTTTTCTTTTTCCTTACTCTGCTGTAAAAGGGTTTCTCAAAACTCCCTTCAAAAGTTTTGTGGCTGGTTTCTGAGACCTTGTCAAAACTCAGTGGTGGCAAGACACCTTATCAAAAAATCTGGATTTGGTTTTTGAGCACCTTATCAAAAGCTCATTGGTGCCCAGGACACCTGATCAACTATTCCTGCAGTGGATTCCTACCTAGGGTGGTAGAAGAGTGGATGTACCCAGGTTGATTGGGGAACCACTATAGATCCTTGTGTCTTCTGGATTGCTGTGTTTTTGCTTTGTTGCGTGCTGTGATTTTTGCTTTCTTGCTATCTTAGTTTTATTTACTGTAAGCGCATTACACCTATACTTAAATCAAGTCTTCCACTGCAAATAATTTGTTTTTAAATTGAAAATTATATTAATATACTCTATTCACCCCCCCCCCCTCTAGAGTAAAGGTAGATCTTATCCTCACTTTCAGAAGGCCAAGGGTGTCATCAGTCAATTCCGCAGCTTCTCAATTCGACATGTCCCAAGGGAGGAAAATACTCGGGCGGACCTGCTCGCTAAGCACGGTCCTCGGGCCGGAGGGACTATGACGGAGCTCTTCAGGCCTTCCATAGAGGAAGGAGAGTTGATGGAAGTTAACCAAGAAAGGTCCTGGATGGACCCATTGGTCATCTTCTTGACGTCAGGGCGTCTACCTGAGGGAGATCTTGAGAGGAAGCGAATCAGGTACAAGTCAGCATATTACCGGCTAAGAGAGGGAACCCTATACCGAAAGACACTATCAGGCCTGCTAGCTCGGTGTGTATCTGAGAAGAAGGCCTCGAGGGTGCTAGAAGAAGTTCACTCGGGAGAATGTGGGAGCCACTCGGGAAGTCAGACCCTAGAGGGGAGGGTGTTGAGGCAGGGCTACTCCTGGCCTACCCTCAGGAGGGATACTGAGGAATTTGCAAGGAGATGTAGAAAATTCCAGGAGTTTGCCCCTCTTCAACCCCTCCCGGCTCAAAGACTATGCACAATTACGGCCCCATGGCCCTTCGCCATATGGGGACTAGATCTGGTGGGCCCATTTCTCCAAGCAAGCGGCCAGAGGAAGTTCTTGCTGGTCATGGTGGATTATTTTTCAAAGTGTCTGTAGGTGAAGGCATTGGCAAATGCGACGTCGTAGGTGGTCAAAAACTTTGTATGGGGAGAGATCATCTGCCGGCATGGGCTCCCTTTGGCCATTGTAACGGATAATGGACCACAGTTCGCTAGTAGAGAATTTATAGACTTCTGTATCAAACTTGGCATAGACCTTCGCTTGGCCTCGGTTCATCATCCTCGAAGTAATGGGCAGGTGGAAGCCGCGAACAAGGTCATCGTGAACCTCTTGAAGAAGAAGGTAGAGAACTTGAGGGGAAGTTGGGTGGAACAGCTCCCCTGCGTTCTATGGGCCTTGAGGACTACGCCAAATACCGCCATAGGAGAGACGCCATTCAAACTTTCCTACGGCTCGGAGGTCGTTATACCTATGGAGTTCAAGGTTGAATCCCCAGGGTGGCAACGGCAATGAGGGGAGATGAAGGGTGGCGAGTGGAAAATGGGGAGGAGCAGAGGCTCTCCCTCGACCTGGTGGAGAAACTCAAGGAGCTAGCGTCAATCCGGCAGGAGGAAGTCAAGCGCTGAATGTCCAAGTACCTCGATAAGCACATCAGGATTAAGCAGTTCCAAAAGGGGGACTTGGTCCTCAAAAAGGTAGATGCTACGGGCAGGGGGGACTCCATGGGGAAGCTCAACCCCAACTGGGAGGGCCCCTTCATAATAAAGGAGGTCTTGAAGTCAGGAGGGTACCACCTCCAGGATGTGGACGGGAAACCCCTTGATCGCGCCCGAAGCAGCGATGATCTGAAACGATTCTACCCTTAATGCTTTCTTTTTCATACCTATTGATTGTTTCCCTTTTTAACGTTCTCTATGCTTGTAAACTTAGCACGATTTACTAATACAATACGATTCTGTGTGGTTCTCCATGAGATAAGATTGTTGTGGCCGAGGAGAGGAGACCCCGAGAAGACCCGCTGACCAGGCTCTCATCAAGCTGGCAGGGCTGTAGGCTCACTCGGTGGTTGGAGTTGGTTGAGGAGAGGAGACCCCGAGAAGACCCGCTGACTAGGCTCTCATCAAGCTGGCAAGGTTGTAGGCTCACTTGGTGGTTGGAGTTGGTTGAGGAGAGGAGACCCCGAGGAGACCCGCTGACCAGGCTCTCATCAAGCTGGCAGGGTTGTAGGCTCACTCGGTGGTTGGAGTTTGGTTGAGGAGAGGAGACCCCGAGAAGACCCGCTGACCAGGCTCTCATCAAGCTGGCAAGGTTGTAGGCTCACTCAGTGGTTGGAGTTAGTTGAGGAGCGGAGACACCGAGAAGACCCACTGACCAGGCTCTCATCAAGCTGGCAGGGCTGTAGTCTCACTCAGTGGTTGGAGTTAGTTGAGGAGAGGAGACCCTGAGAAGACCCGCTGACCAGGCTCTCATCAAGCTGGCAGGGTTGTAGGCTCACTCGGTGGTTGGAGTTGGTTGAGGAGAAGAGACCTCGAGAAGACCCACTGACCAAGCTCTCATCAAGCTGGTAGGGCTGTAGGCTCACTCGGTGGTTGGAGTTGGTTGGGAAGAAGATACCTCGAGAAGACCCGCTGACCAGGCTTTCATCAAGATGGAAGGGTTGTAGGCTCACTCGGTGGTTGAAGTTGGTTGAGAAGATGAGACCCCGAGAAGACCCGCTGACCAGGCTCTCATCAAGCTGGTAGAGTTGTAGGCTTACTCGGTGGTTGGAGTTGGTTGAGGAGAGGAGACCCCGAGAAGACCCGCTGACCAGGCTCTCATCAAGTTGGCAGGGCTGTAGGCTCACTCGGTGGTTGGATTTGGTTGAGGAGAGGAGAACCCGAGAAGACCCGCTGACCAGGCTCTCATCAAGTTGGCAGGGTTGTAGGCTTACTCGGTGGTTGGAGTTGGTTGAGGAGAGGAGACCCGAAGAATATCCGCTGACCAGGCTCTCATCAAGCTTCCAAGGATGTAGGCTTACTTGGTGTTGGACTTAGTTGAGGAGAGGAGACCCCGAGAAGACCCGCTGACCAGGCTCTCATCAAGCTGGCAGGGTTGTAGGCTCCCTCGGTGGTTGGAGTTGGTTGAGGAGAGGAGACACTGAGAAGACCCGCTGACCAGGCTCTCATCAAGCTGGCAGGGTTGTAGGCTCACTCGGTGGTTGGAGTTGGTTGAGGAGAGGAGACCCCGAGAAGACCCGCTGACCAGGCTCTCATCAAGCTGGCAGGGCTGTAGGCTCACTCAGTGGTTGGAGTTTGTTGAGGAGAGGAGACCCGGAGAAGACCCGCTGACCAGGCTCTCATCAAGATGGCAGGGTTGTAGGCTCACTCGGTGGTTGGAGTTGGTTAAGGAGAGGAGACCCCGAGAAGACCCATTGACCGGGCTCTTATCAAGCTGGCAGGGATGTAGGCTCAATCGGTGGTTGGAGTTGGTTGAGTAGAGGAGACCCCGAAAAGACCCGCTGACCAGGCTCTCATCAAGCTAGCAGGGCTGTAGGCTCACTCGGTGGTTGGAGCCGGTTGAGGAGAGAAGACCCTGAGAACACCCGCTGACCAGGCTGAAAGTGAGGGTAAGATCTATCTTAACTCTAGAGGGGGGTGAATAGAGTAATTTTTAAAATAACTTTACACTTTAAACAAGCAAAATAATTAACATTTAATTTATGTATAAGTGTAAGGTGCCTTGCTATATAATTTAAAACTAAGACAGCAAAAAGAAAATCACAGCACACAGCAAAGAAAATACTCAAGCAACCAGAAGACACAAGGAGCTATAGTGGTTCCCCAAAAACCTAGGTACATCCACTCTTCTACCACCCTTGGTAGGAATCCACTGCAGGAAGGGTTGATCAGGTGTCCTGGGCACCAATGAGCTTTTGATAAGATGCTCAAAAACCACACTAGATTTTTTGATCAGGTGTCTTGCCACCACTGAGTTTTGACAAGGTTCTCAGAACCAGAATCAAAACTTTTGAAGAGAGTTTTGGTAACCCTTTTACAGCAGGAAAGAAAAAGGAAAAGATTGAAGTTGTCTTCTCTGTCTCAATCAAAGAGAGAAGCACAAGTGGATTGATTTTGTTGTCAAAGCTCCCCCTGAGATGTAGACTAGTTCAGGAGTGGAAGCTTTGCTTTAGGGTGATAGGTCTTCAGAAGCTTCAGATCTCCAGCAGTAGATGGTTTCAGCAGAGGCTGAGAAAATTGAATTGTCTTGAGTCCTTTTGATGAAGCTATGATCACTCTTTCAGTATGCCAAAATGTTCAACTGATTCTTCAGAATTGATCACTTTAATTTTTGAATTGATCTTTCTATCTTGTGAATCTGTACTAAGAATTTCTTGTTATCTATATCTATCAGACCAAAAAGGATCATTTATTCTCTGAAGATCCTTCATCCAAGATAGCTGTTAGCAGACATTAAATGTCCTCCATAAAAGTCTTGTCTTCTAGAGGAAAGTCCAATAAACATTCTCAAAAAGAATTCCTTGAAACTTGCTCCAGAATAAAGGAAAACGGCTGGCAGATCTCTTGAAATAAATGCTGAGATAATTTGAAAAACATTCCAAAGTCTGACTTGATTTGAATCCTTAAAAACGTCGATCTCTTAGGAAAAACGTCGATCTGAGCTCGAAGATCGTCGATCGGAGCTCAGAGATTGGAATGAAGATCAGACAGAAAATGTCGACCTGAGCTCGAAGATCGTCGACCGGAGCTCAGCGACCTGAAGGAGAAGCCGAAGACAGATCGTCGATCTGAGCTCGAAGATCGTCGACTGGAGCTCGACGATTTAGCATAGTTGAGCTCAGAGAGCGTCGAACGGAGTTCGACGTTTCGTCGACCTAAGCTCGACGATAATTGTCTTTGCCTCAACTTTAAGTCTGATTTCTTGAATGGTCCTGGGGACAGCTTCAAACCTAAATTCTAAGCCCTAAACACATTCTAATGTTGACCCTTTTAACTATACATCTAGGTCAAACTGGTTTCCTAAGACAAACATAGTGATCCTAGACCAAATTAGTAATAGGGTGTTCCAACAATCTCCCCCTATTTGGGTTAGGATTACTATTTACAAATCTCAGAAATAAAAGCAACAACAACATACAGAAGAGCAATAAACTGAAACAAAAGAATAGAGCAAGCAACAGGGAGCAGTCATATGGAATATCAGCAAGTGTTCAGAATGATTGTATTGTCTGCTTACAGATATTACTTCTTTTCACTTCCTTTCTTAAATAGAATTTCTCTGTTGGGATTAAGAGCTTCCTTCTTTGACCTTCTATCATCCTCTGTACCTAAGGAGGTTTGAGATCTAGCCCTGGGAACCACAGCCTCAGGATGTAATTTCATGTAGTCCACTGGATCAAAGAATTTTCTTGATGCACACCTTTCCAGTTCTGCTTTTCTCTGATCTGATAAAGTAGTAATATTGGAGAAGTCTTTCCCTTGTTCTCTGGCTTTCTTCAACTGATCTAAAACAGCAATTTCTTTCATCCTAGCAGTCCATGACAGTGGATTGTTCTCTGGATCTTCAAAAGGAACTGCAGGCTCATATCTGTTTACAGTTTCTGAAGTAGTAGGAGTTCTAGTATCAACATTTTCTCTAAGTTTATAGGGGAAAGGACCTAGAGTTGAGTCCATGTGCCTTTGTCCTTCCCTTGCATGAAATCTATGTTCTCTTTGATTTCCTCTATATTGTCCCCTTCTGGACTGAGAACCCCTTTGGTATTGTCCCCTGGGAGGATATCTTTGTGAGGACTGGGAGGAACTATGCTTTGAAGCTGGGGTTTGAGAAGCTGGGCCTCCACCTGATCCTGAATCTGGAGGAGGAGGAGGAGGCTGAAACCTAGAAGATCCTTTCTCATATCTCTCCAATTTCCTTCTTTTCTTCATAGCTTTCGATTGATTTTTGGAGAACTGCATCCAGGGCTCAGAGATTGGACAATCATGCAGAATATAGTATGGAATTTCATTGGCATCTTTGGCTTGAGCAGGAGGAACCTTCATCATGGCCTTGCTTCTGGCCTTCCTTTTCTTGGCAATAGTACCAGAAGAGTCATCAGATTCAGTATAAAACTGATCACTTTCTGAACTTTGGGGTCTATCATACAAATCATCAATACTCTTTATATATTTCTCTTGTTGTTTCAATTGATCAGGAGTTAGAGCAGGAACAGCAGCAGCAGCAGAAATTGGAGCAACAGCAGGAACAAAAGTTGGAGCAGCAGCAGGAGCAGATTCTTCCAGATATGTAGCAAGTTCTTTAGCAGCAGTATCATCAACAATAGGCAACATTTCAATATCAGAAGATTCAATGGAAGCAGTAGCAGCAGCAATAGAGATGGAAGCAATAACATCCACAGCCTTGAAAGAATTGACATATGAGGCAATCGGGCTGGGATCACAAACTGAGATAGGAACAATGGCCTTAGTAAGATCTTCAAATTATTGCACTGGTAGAGAACTGAGAGAACTGAAATATACAGAATCAAATACTGATAGCAGACTCTGAAGATCCACTATAAGGACAGGAGCAGGAACTGAACCTTCAGCAGGCTCAGGCACAACCAGAGCTTCATAAGGCATCTCCCCCTGCCTGGATTTAGTGGTAACCGGATCAAGGCACCCAGAAGAAGGGATTGCCTGAGAGGAGAGGAAGGGAGATAGCCTGATAGACAGCTCCTGAACACTTTTCAGAAGTGGAGCCAAGGTGGTCTCCAGCAATGAGGTTAGCCTGGGGGCTAGCAACTCATATAACCTGTCTGCCAAGGCTGAGAGATCTACATGCTCAAGAGGGGCTTGAGTAGAGGTAGGAGAGAAAGTGGCTGGAATGATGTTGGCTGGAGCTGATGAAATGGAGAATGTGGGGGTACGAGGTGTAGTGATGGATGTCCTAGGAGTAGGAGGCGTTGAGATTGATGTAACTGGGTTGGAGATGGATGAGATGGTAGGGGAAAAGGATGGTTGAGAGAGTATGTCTTGAAGAAGTTGTTGGTAGGAGGATGTAGAGGGAAGCTCAGGAGGAGTTGGAGGAGAATAATCCATGAAGGAGTCATCCAAGAGAGAAAATGATGGAGTGGTAGCAGGTGGATAGTAGAATAAAGGATGGAATTGGTGTGAGGTAGTGGCTGGAGGAGGTGAAAGGGGTGAAGAGATTGTAATGGGGGATGATATGGCTATGGTATAGATTGGTGGTGAGGTTGAGATGACTGGGGCAGAGATAGCTGGAGGAGGAGGAGATGCAGGCAAATCTTCTGCTGGGGCAGAGACCTGAGGAGGAGTGACTGAGGCAGTCCTTGTGCCTGAAGCAGGTGTTGCTGTAGCAGCCCTGTTGGGGTTTATGATCTGCCTGTCCCACCTGCTGAAGAGGGCACAGGTAAGTCTTTTGGATGCATTGATGTACATCCCACTTGAAGTCAGCAGATCAGGGCACCTGGAGTGCAGGTAAACCCCTAAGATCCTCCCAAAGCTTACATAGCTTTTGCTAAGTTTCTTCTTGATTAAATTAAAGAAGATGGAGCCCCAGTCCAGATGTTTTTTGTCAACCAATGCTCCCATTAGACAGAATTGGTATCTTGAAATTGTGTCATGGGCGGAGTGCTTTGCCAGGAGCACTTTTCCAACAACATCAGCCAAGAATTGAAATTCAATAGATAAATTCTTTTTCAGTAATTTATTAGGGTTCACAGCAGAGTGACCCATTCTATCTAGCATTGAATCAAACTCTTCTCCAAACAAATCAATAGATTCATTTCCAGTACTGAGGTTGAACACTTCTGTTAGTAGAGCGGCGGACAATGGTTCCTGAGTCCCTTTGATCGAGCCGACTATAGAATTCTCATTCTCATTTGTGGCAGAAAAACACCATTCTTTTATTTCGTCTGCTGCAAGCTTCACTCTGGTGGACATAATCTGAACTTTCCGTTGTTCTTGGAAAAGATTTAAGATGTCTTTGAATCTCTGGTCGCTTCCATCGAAAGAATTCATGTCGATGTCGAAGCCTGTATCAAATTTCATCTTTGAAAGAGCAGCAACTGACGCAACCATCTGTACCTGCAAAGATTGAGCAAACACGACCAAGTGTAGAAAGTTTGGAGGGAAAGAGTTGCAGAAAGTATGAAAGCGTAAACGACGAGCGGCGGCCGAAAAATGAATTTATATTAGGGTTCGACGCGAAAAAGGAAGGATCGTCGACCTACGTTCGACGATCAGGACTCCTGATGGAAGCTGAAAGGGCTTCAATATCGTAGATCTCAGTTCGACGATCTAGGGAGAATGTCGAGCTAAGGTCGACGATCGAAGGCCTGAAAGAGATAGTATACAACTATCTGACACGCTCTGAACTCAGGTCGACGTTTTGGGAAAACGTCGATCTTCGTTCGATGTTTCTCTGGTAAACGTCAATCTCCGTTCGACGCTTTCTGGGGAAAACGTCGAGCGCAGTTCAGAGACAGAAACTATCCTACAGACACAAAAAGAGATGAGTTTTTAGCCTAACCTTGGTCTGTTTTTAGCTTTTCAAAATCTTGTAATTTACTTTAGGCTTCCTCCATCTAACATGCCTAACTGATTGAGGAAGAAGTTGTGTTTCTTTTCATCCAATGGCTTGGTGAAAATATCTCCCCTTTGCAAATGTAAGACCCCCTTTTTTTTTTTTTACTCCGGGGTCTTATGCCCAGAACCGCCGCTTTGCGGTGATACCTTCACGTCCTGAAGGGTTATCACCACAAATCGACGATTCTGCCGGCCTTATTCGATCACAATCAAATAGCAAGTAAGAAGTAAAAGCTGAAGTGCAGTCCACAATATAATATCACATATAAATAAAAACTCCACGAAGGGAGTGTCCATAGAAAACATCAGAGTAATAAGGGCTTATGCCCTGTACATCAAACCTCACTACAAAGCTCTCAAACAAACTAGAAAGCAAATCTACTACAACTAGGGATCGGAACTCACGGTCCCGGCTGTCTGGACTCCGGTGCTAGATTGCCCCATCTCCAAGTGCACGGACCTCCGAGGCTGCTCCTCCGTGCTGCGCTCCACGTTCCCCTGTAATGGTGTTCGGTCGCCCGTCAGTCAAAAAGACCAAGTCCTATCATCCCCCACCCCTTCCCCCATGCTCTAAGGCACCGAGCGGAGAGGAAGAGAGGGAAGGACATGAAAGTGGAGAGTACAACAAAAACAGGTGACAAGTCCTAACTAACAGTTTATAACAAGTGAGCAACATAATATAAGTGTTGTAATAGGTCAAACGAGAAAAGAAAGTAAGTAAAGTAATTTAAACCTTTACTTATGTGAGTACACATAAGCAAGGGATCTTTTGCAAGGCTCCCATCGTATAAAGAGTCCCATTCCACTTTATACGTTGGGGTGTCGGTTACCACACAACAAATATAATTATATATTAAATGACCTTGATTTATAAACTTGCCCCACACAAGCTTATAGACCAAGGGGTCGTTCTGCAGGTCCTAAGGTATAAGCGTCCCATTAAACTTATACTTTAGGTGTCAAGTTATTATGACTGATTATGATATGCATCTATATGGTGGGTATGTTATGACATGCAGTGCAACTCACACACCCGACTTTGTGCACACAAACCTTTAGTTCCCCCTTTCTGGAGATAACTCCCAGGTTACTCCCGTAGTGGCAAACGGAAGCGGTGGGTTGGGCCTCGCCCACCTCAAAACCAGTAAAAGCACTACCGGTCTGACCTATCGTACGCTCACGCCTGGTGCACGAGGCGGACTCCTGCGTACTTTGCCGACTGGTCCGCCGGACTTAACCTTTGGCAAGGTGCTAACCACCTTGCCGAGTCAACGATACCGGTGTCGGTGCAATCGATCTCCCCGATACCGAAGACCCACCACCTTTTCCTTCCTATCTATGCACATGCAACGATTATAGTATAAGCAGTAAAAAGGTAAAAGCTCCCGGACAAGTCCGTCCGTATCCACTACCAACCAAGCCCAAAGGCTCCCCGGACAAACCCGTCCGTAAGGTCTATCAACCGAGCCAAAAGCTCCCCGGACAAACCCGTCCGGCTTGATTCCAAATCCCCATCCCTTAAACACATCGGGATGGCCTAACCATTTCCGACCCTAACTACTGAGTGTGTGCAAATGTGAATCCCTACTTAACTGATTACTCTTTCTTTTGTTTTGAGGTTTACGTTAGCCCAGGGCTGCCTCCGGATTATACCCCGTGAAGGGTTCTCAATAGGCACTAGGAACTACGATGGTATGAAGACCAAAGTTCCCTTTCGCAAGGCACTTATTTTTGGTTGGTTGATTTCCCTTACCCATTCCTTTCATATTACAGTATACTATCCTAGGGTGATTTTTGACTCTTCGCTCCTACGGGAACGACGATCTTTCGTCGGACCCGCGCACCTTCTAACACTTACTGACTCGATTCTCACCAGACCTTGAAACCTCCTTAGGTGATCCATTCTCTTCTATGAATCCACCAACATGACCTATCCTTAAGTCAACACAACCTAACCCTGTTTACACATTTCCTCATGGTTATTATCTACCGACCAACCTGTACTATATGATGTTCATGAAAACTCGACTCCTACTTTTCATCCAAATACCTCAGATTATTTATCGGGGGTCTATCCTAACAGGATTTGCCTAAATCCAAAGCATTAAATATTTTCCTAATAAATCAGATAATTTATTTATTTATTCTTAAGGGCCTAATATCATCATTTTGAACATGAGGTATGTCATTTTAGTTGATTCAAAACATCAAAGTTCTATAGTAAATACTAGTAGGCCTAAGTATCTATTTTTCCAAGGTTTGATAATTTACAATGATGTCCAAGGGGCCTAAATATAATTTAGTAATAAATCATCTAGTTCTTGTTTATTGAAGCATCTATATAAAATATTCCTCCAAAAATCTTGAAATAATTACAGGGTGCTGGTATGATATTAAAAACAACATTTACAGAATTCCATATTTTTCTTGCTGGAAATTAAATTATAATAAATCATTTACTAATTAACAATCTAACCGGCTTTGTGAATCAAGTACTATAACAGCAACCCTAAAAATTCTTAAATAATTCTCAGTGCTATACAAGAGCCTAAAAACCTTAAATTCCAGATCTCATAATTTTCCAGCAATTTAACAAGCCCTAATTTATTTTTACAATCTCAAGCCCATATTAAAAGATTGTGAATGAACCTCTACAAATTCTCAACATAAAGTTCTATAAAAATTCAGGAATCAATGTTCTAATCAACAAGATCTAAATCCAGAATTTTAACTGATTTTAATTAAATAAAAGCCACCAAACAATTGAAAACAACAAATCGGCTAATAATCATTTAACACATGAAGTATAACTTTTATTAATCATAGAATTCCAGGAAAATTACCATGTGTCTAGAACACTCTAAAACTCACTCTACCCAAGTTTCATAGCTTTTAGATGAGTTAAATTACTGTTTTGACCCTAAAGGCCCTTCTACCCTAAAACTAGGGTTTAGGATTTGAGGTACCTAGCTACCTCAAAATTCTCTAAGATTATAACCAGAGGGTTAAATATTCATTAACCACCTCTCCACCAAATATCAAGGCCATACAAGAGCATTTGCCCCTATGTCCTTCACAAACCCCCAAAAGTCCTCACTTTGGGTTTGTACCTGGGCCCTAGGGTAAATCCACCCTAACACATCTCCTTTGCTCCCCAAAGGTTCTTAGGATCATCCTAACCCATTGGTCACAACTTCAACCTCTGTTGAGGTGAGTTGACCACCCAATTGCCACAAGTCCCCCTTTTTCCCAAATTACCCTTCCCTAGGTCCAACTTAGGGCTTAATGGTTCCTGTTCAAAACTCAACCAAATGAGTTGAAATTTGAACCAGACCTAGATATATACACCAGGGACACCTCACCAAAACTTGGGAGGGTATGGAGGTCATTTGACCCTTCAATTTCCTAACCCTAGCTTTAATAGATTTAGATCAAAAACCTAGGTTAAAATACTCCAAATGACACCAAATTTTTATTGTAGATAGGTATAGATATAAGTAAGCTCCTGTCCAAAATTCAAAGCATTATGACAAGAATTGAAGAGTGGGGATTTAATTTTGTGATTTGTCACTATTCTAGAGAGCCCTCACTAAAATGGTTGCTGGGGTCAGCCCACTAATCCAAATTGGTTGAAACAACTTTTGAATTAAACTAGACATCAAGGGCTACAACTTTGATGTTGGTCATAGTTTCTGTAGGAGGGCCTAAGTATTTTTAATTATTATTTTAAAAACCGACCAGTAATTAGAATAAAATGAATTAATTTAATTGCATGCACTATTCATCTTCTCCAAAATAACCGAAACTAGGCCGAAAAAATGTGGGGTTGCGGGCTGTTTTCTGGCGGCTAGGGGCGGTGCCACCACCGGCCATCACCTCCTCTACCCTCACGGTGGTGGGGGGAGTAGTTGGCCGGTGGCTAGGGCGGCCGGAGGTGGCGGCGCCGCCCTACCCGAGCCACCCAAAACTCCATTAAAATGGAGTTTTTTTCTGATTTTCAGGTTACCCGACCGGCTCCTTTGAGCCCGACTTCCATCCTAAACAAGTTCTAAGATCTAGGCATGAGGAGAGGAGAGGGGGAGGACCTGAGTTCGGGCATGGATGCGGGTTGAGCGGCGCGACGTCATGGTGGCGGCGGTGGCGGCGTTTCTCCTCCTTGGTGGCTCCGGCAAGGCTCTCTCCTCCTTCTCTGATTTCGAAAACAGTCTCCCCTCTCTCCTAAGTGAGCATATAAAGAGGAGAGGGGAGAGGGGGCGGTTTTCATCAAGGGGCAAGTGCCTCTTCATGAAAAAGGTTGGGAGGAGAGAGAGAGGGGTGGAGCCACCCCTTGGTGGCCGGGAAATGGTTGGGGGGGAGAGATGTCAGCCACTAGGTGGCTGTGGGCCCCTCTTTGGCTGACCCCATGCCTCCTCACACTTCAAAACACCCACTCACCTCTCCACCACCTTTTCTCTCTCCTAAATATATCAAAATTCTCACTTCTTTCTCTCTCCTAGTCACCCTCACGATTTCTTCTCCCTAAAAGCCTAAAGGCAGCCCATAATTAATATTAATACCTCATAATTCAAAAGAGAATGGAGGCTCTCCCTTTCACCAAAAAATAATCCTCTTTTCTCACTTTCTCTCTCCTATATTACTCTTCCAAAAATTGACCTAACCCTCTCTCCTAGTCACCATGTTGACTAGCCTAGGGTTTAGGCTATAGGCAGCCATATTATCCCTTACTATTACCTCATGAGCCTACATGAGGGCTTGAGCTTGAGTTAACCTAATTGAACTAGGTTTGACTTGATTTGGGCTTAGGGTTGACTTGGTCAACTTGACCTTTTGGGTCACCATCAAAGGACTCCTAGTGACCCATTGACCTCCTCTAAGGCCTAGGTATGGTTAAGTAGGGTAGGTTTGACATAATGAGGGTGAATTGTCTCAAAGGAAGGTCACCTTGGCCTAACTAGGGCTTGAGTTGACTTGGGTCAACTTAGCCACCAGATTTGCCCCCAATGGGTCTTGGTGACCCATTGATCTCATAATAGGTCTAGGAATGCCTTGGAGTCAGATTGAACTCACCAGGCCACCAAAAATTAGGGTTTTAAGATTTTACTATTTGCAGCCCAAGTGAGCCTCAACTAGTCATTTGGTCTCCTAGGCTCACTAAGGACTTGCCAAGACTGAGTCATGCTCAAAGCCACACCTAGGGGGGGTCTGATTTGAAAAAGGGATGTTACAAATGCCAATAAACAAAACAAAAATTTCGTCCCCGAAATTAAAGTTAAGTCTATGGAAGCTTTTCTACCGAGTTATCTTAAGCTTGTAACATCCATGTTGGTTGAATTGCTTAGCCAAAGTTAATACGCAAGGGCTAGCCCCAATAAACAAAAGACTAGCCTCTAACTTTAGAAGATTCTACTAGTAAGACAAAAAGAAAACAAATAAAATCTCTTGAGGAGTTAGGAGATGCACCTGACTAAATAACTCTGGGTACTTCTCCCGCATCAGGTCCTCGGGTTCCCAAGTATGCTCCTCTTGCCCGTGGTTCCTCCACAGGACCTTGACTAGCGGGATCTTCTTGCGGCGCAAGACCCGTATCCCCCTGTCGTCAATCCGTATTGGCTCCACCTGAACGGATCGATCTGAAGCTACCGGCCCGTCCGGGGCCGTAATCTGCAACTCTGGGCGTAGCAGAGCCCTCCTGAGTGAAGACACATGGAAGACGTCGTGTAAGCCAGCCAGCTCCGGCGATAGCTCCAACCGGTAAGCTAATGGACCGATCCGCTCCAGGATCCGGAAAGGCCCCACGTACCTCGGGCTGAGCTTCTTCCACCGACCACGTACTCGTGAAACCCCGTGCATCGGCCGAATCTTCAAGAATACCTGGTCCCCGACCTGAAACTCTACCTGACGATGCCGAGCATCATAATACTTTGCTTGCCTGCTCTGCGCCTCTAACATCCGGTCTCGAATCAGTCGTACCTGAGCCTCTGTGTCTTCAACAAACTCTGAGTCTAGGATCTTCGGATCCGTATCCTGTAACCAAGATAACGGAGTCCTACACCTTCTCCCATACAAGGCCTCGTAAGGGGCCATCCGTATGCTGGACTGATAGCCATTGTTATACGAGAACTCTACCAACGGCAACATCCGCTCCCAGGGCTCTCCACGATCCACAATGCACAGTCTCAGTAAGTCCTCCAGTGTCCTGTTGGTACGCTCCGTCTGCCCGTCAGTCTGGGGATGGAAGGCCGTACTGAAGGTCAGTCGGGAACCGAGGTAAGCCTGCACTGATCTCCACTCTCTAGATGTGAACCGACCATCTCGATCTGATACGATCGTCCGGGGCACGCCATGATAACGGACAAACTGCTCCACAAACTTCCGAACCAACACTCCAACAGAGTCATCCTTCCTGATCGGGATGAACCTAGCCACCCTCGTCAGACGGTCCACGATCACCCAGATCGAATCGTTTCCCGTCCGTGATCGAGGTAGGCCATGAATGAAGTCCATCGCGATGTCCTCAAATTTCCACTCCGGCACCGGGAGTGGCTGTAGTAATCCTGCTGGGTTCTTGCACTCGGCCTTCACCAGCTGACATGCCTCGCAGTGGGTCACAAAACGAGTGATGTCCTTCTTCATGCCCGGCCAGTAGAGTGTCTTCTTCAAATCTGCCGTCATCTTCGTAATCCCGGGATGTATAGAGTATCGGCTATGATGAGCCTCTGCCATAATGTCTTCCCGAATCTGCCCTCCATCCGGTATGTAAGTCCGACCCTTGAAGCACAACAGATCACCTCGCATCGAATAGTCCCCAGCTGAGCCTGCCTCTATGGCCCTGAAAATCGGCTCCAATTTGGCATCCTGCCTCTGCCAATCTCTAACTCTGTCATGAATAGTGTCGGTGGCGCTCGTCGCAGCTAAATACTCCTCATACAGATCGGTGTCTTCGGACGATACCAAGGTGATGTGCATATCTTCAAAGCTCCGCAATATCTCTAACGACAAGACCTGGGGCCCTGCTCCTGAAGTAGTAGCTCTCCGGCTCAGAGCATCGGCTACCACGTTTGCCTTACCCGGATGGTAGTGCATCTCGTACTGATAATCGGCTAGAAACTCCACCCATCTCCGCTGTCTGATATTCAGCTCCTTCTGCGTATCCACATATTTCAGATTTTTGTGATCTGAAAATATGTCGCAATGGACACCGTAGAGATAGTGTCGCCAGACCTTCAGCGCAAAGATAACCGCTCCCATCTCTAGATCGTGCACCGGGTAGTTTTGCTCATGCTTCTTTAGCTGGCGAGAAGCGTAAGCAATGACATGCCCATTCTGCATCAGAACAGCTCCCAAGCCCTGGTAGGAGGCGTCTGCATACACCTGGAATCCTTCCTTCCCCGAAGGGAGAGTCAATATAGGAGCCGAGGTGAGTCGCTCCTTCAGCTCCTGAAAAGCCGCCTCGCACTGCGGGGTCCACTCAAAAGGTACCTCCTTCCTCGTCAGAGACGTGAGTGGGAGGGCAAGACTAGAAAATCCTTCAACGAACTTCCGGTAGTAACCGGCAAGTCCTAAGAAGCTCCGAACATCTGTAGCTGTCTTCAACCGGGGCCAATCTCGGACTGCTTGAACCTTTGCCGGATCCACCGCCAATCCAGCTCCACTAATAATGTGACCCAGAAAGGCCACCTCCTTCAACCAAAACTGGCACTTGCTGAATTTTGCGTACAACTGGTGCTCCCGCAATCTCTGTAGTGTCAGTGCCAAATGCCTCGAGTGCTCCTCCTCGGTCCTCGAATAGATGAGGATGTCATCGATGAAGACGATGACAAACACATCCAAGTAAGACTCGAAGACCCGGTTCATGAGAGTCATGAACGCTGATGGCGCATTCGTGAGCCCAAAGGGCATCACGGTAAACTCGTATAGGCCATATCTGCTACTAAAAGCAGTCTTTGGGATGTCCTCCTCGCGGATCCGTAGCTGGTAGTAGCCCGATCTCAAGTCCAACTTTGAGAAGAAGTGGGCTCCCTCCAGCTGATCGAATAGCTCATCTATCCTTGGCAGCGGATAGGTATTCCGGACCGTCAGTCGATTCAATGCCCGGTAATCGATGCACAGCCTAAGTGTCCCGTCCTTCTTCTTGACGAACAACACAGGGGCTCCCCATGGCGAAGAACTTGGCCGGACATAACCGGCTTCTACCAGCTCCTGTAATTGGCTCCGAAACTCCACCAGCTCCTTTGGGGCCATCCGGTAGGGGGCTCTAGATGCTGGCTTAGCCCCTGGCACCAGCAAAATCTGAAAGTCCTGCTCCCTGTGCGGGGGTAGCCCCGGTAACTTCTCGGGAAAAACATCCTCGAAATCTCGCACAACAGGAATCTCCGCTACAGGAACATTGGCCTCCGCCATCTCGAATAAAACCTGGTAAATCTCGTCGCCCTGTATATGGGCCTTGACGGCCTGAATAGATGACAAAAATGAAAAGGAGGCATGTCTTATACCTTCTATTACGACGGAAGAATCTCCATGCCTCAGAATAATTTTCTTGGCCACGCAGTCAATTAGGGCATGGTTCCAATATAACCATGGCATGCCCAAAATCAAATCATATGAAGGCATCCTCAGGATTGCGGCTGGTGCCTCGAATGCTTTCCCGCCAATTTGTGCCTCCATGTTGCAATGCGCAGTGGTGTGTAGCTCGGACCCGTCAGCTAGTCGTACCCTTAATGCCAAGCCGATGAATCTCTCCACGCCTGCCAAGCCGTCAATGAAGGATTCTGATACGAATGAGCGTGACGCGCCCGTATCGAACAGTGTATATGCGGGCTTGCCGCTGACGAGGACAATGCCTGGGGTAATAAAAAAAAATGTTTTTAGAAGCCTAACTATAGTTTTCTTTCCTAGCTTACAGTCTTCTAATTTATGAGATTTAACAAAAGAAACAAGAAAACATTTTAAAAACAAGCTAGCGTACCTGTGATCACCTCCTCAGGGTGTCGAGGCTGAGCCAGATCCAACGCATAAACCTGCTCTCTTCCTTGTCGGCGGTCTCCGCCCTGATAGCCACGTCCTTGGCCGCGTCCTCGGCCTCCAAAATACTGTGCAGGTGGGGCAACCTGCGGTGCTGGAGGAGGTACCCCCCTCATGGGGCAGTTCCTCTTGATATGGCCCACCTGATGGCAGTGGAAGCATTCCGGCGGAGTGTAAGCTCCACCTCCCGGTCTCTGCACATCCCGCAACTGGGGTCTTGGTATCTCCCGAATCTGAATAGGCTGCGGGGCCAGTATCACCTGTTCCTTCAGCTCTTGCCTCTCCTCCGGTCGAGGCTGACCCTCCACCCTCTGTGCCTCTGTCACACGGCCTCGTCGCTGGTCGTTCTGGGCTCCCCGGCTCTGATCCTCCGTTGGCCGCTTCCGGCCTCTGGTGGTGTGCCAATCTGCCTCTAACCTCTTTGCCATCTCCAGAATACGGGTGATAGGCCCGTCCGATACAAAGAGAAGGGCATCCCTCATGTCTTCCCGCAGACCTTTGTAGAATCTCTTCGTGTACGCTGCCTCATCTAGCTGGTAAGAGTCTGCAAAACGTGCTAGATGGTTGAACTCTCGATGGTACTCCACCACCGTCCTGGTACCCTGCTTCAACTGCAAGAAGCGGTCCTCCAACTCGTCTCGGGCCGACTGCGGTACAAAATGTTCCAACAGCATGGGCCTGAACTCATCCCACGAAACCTCTGCAGCCACCCTCTCAGCAAAAGTAGAGTCCAGAACCGTCTTCCACCACCGCTTGGCGTGGGACTCTAAGCAGGACACAACCAATGGCACTCTCTCCTCCCACGGGCTCCGTATCCCTGTCAGCATTTCCTCCATAATGTCCAGCCATTCTTCTGTCCGCACTGCTGACTCTGTCCCCAAGAAGGACGGGGGGGAAAGTCCTCGAAAGATGCTGAGCCAGTTGGCTCCCGGTATCTGCTGTGGAGCCGGGGCCTGCTGGGCCCGGAAGGCATCCAAGATGGCAGTCAAAGTCTGCCCCATATCGGTCTGCAGGAACTGAGCAGGAACCGGTGGTGGTGGGACAACTCCCGGAATCTGCTGGGCTCCACCCTGTGGTGTAGTCAGCACTGGGGGCTGCGCAATGAAAAATTCATCGTCAGAAAAACTTTTAACTTAATAAGATGGACAATTTAATATGTGATTCCTCCTATGGGCACACCACGCTTCCGCTGCTTAGTTTGTCCGCAAACTAAACTCGAGCGGGGGTGACCCAGGGATTAGTGGACTGCTATTTGATCGATCGAGTTTTTCCCCTCTGATACCACTTTGTAAGACCCCCTTTTTTTTTTACTCCGGGGTCTTATGCCCAGAACCGCCGCTTTGCGGTGATACCTTCACGTCCTGAAGGGTTATCACCACAAATCGACGATTCTGCCGGCCTTATTCGATCACAATCAAATAGCAAGTAAGAAGTAAAAGCTGAAGTGCAGTCCACAATATAATATCACATATAAATAAAAACTCCACGAAGGGAGTGTCCATAGAAAACATCAGAG
This sequence comes from Platanthera zijinensis, assembly GCA_039513925.1. Taxonomy (NCBI): domain Eukaryota; kingdom Viridiplantae; phylum Streptophyta; class Magnoliopsida; order Asparagales; family Orchidaceae; genus Platanthera; species Platanthera zijinensis. The sequence continues at coordinate 79,634,296 of CM077081.1, forward strand.
TAATAAGGGCTTATGCCCTGTACATCAAACCTCACTACAAAGCTCTCAAACAAACTAGAAAGCAAATCTACTACAACTAGGGATCGGAACTCACGGTCCCGGCTGTCTGGACTCCGGTGCTAGATTGCCCCATCTCCAAGTGCACGGACCTCCGAGGCTGCTCCTCCGTGCTGCGCTCCACGTTCCCCTGTAATGGTGTTCGGTCGCCCGTCAGTCAAAAAGACCAAGTCCTATCATCCCCCACCCCTTCCCCCATGCTCTAAGGCACCGAGCGGAGAGGAAGAGAGGGAAGGACATGAAAGTGGAGAGTACAACAAAAACAGGTGACAAGTCCTAACTAACAGTTTATAACAAGTGAGCAACATAATATAAGTGTTGTAATAGGTCAAACGAGAAAAGAAAGTAAGTAAAGTAATTTAAACCTTTACTTATGTGAGTACACATAAGCAAGGGATCTTTTGCAAGGCTCCCATCGTATAAAGAGTCCCATTCCACTTTATACGTTGGGGTGTCGGTTACCACACAACAAATATAATTATATATTAAATGACCTTGATTTATAAACTTGCCCCACACAAGCTTATAGACCAAGGGGTCGTTCTGCAGGTCCTAAGGTATAAGCGTCCCATTAAACTTATACTTTAGGTGTCAAGTTATTATGACTGATTATGATATGCATCTATATGGTGGGTATGTTATGACATGCAGTGCAACTCACACACCCGACTTTGTGCACACAAACCTTTAGTTCCCCCTTTCTGGAGATAACTCCCAGGTTACTCCCGTAGTGGCAAACGGAAGCGGTGGGTTGGGCCTCGCCCACCTCAAAACCAGTAAAAGCACTACCGGTCTGACCTATCGTACGCTCACGCCTGGTGCACGAGGCGGACTCCTGCGTACTTTGCCGACTGGTCCGCCGGACTTAACCTTTGGCAAGGTGCTAACCACCTTGCCGAGTCAACGATACCGGTGTCGGTGCAATCGATCTCCCCGATACTGAAGACCCACCACCTTTTCCTTCCTATCTATGCACATGCAACGATTATAGTATAAGCAGTAAAAAGGTAAAAGCTCCCGGACAAGTCCGTCCGTATCCACTACCAACCAAGCCCAAAGGCTCCCCGGACAAACCCGTCCGTAAGGTCTATCAACCGAGCCAAAAGCTCCCCGGACAAACCCGTCCGGCTTGATTCCAAATCCCCATCCCTTAAACACATCGGGATGGCCTAACCATTTCCGACCCTAACTACTGAGTGTGTGCAAATGTGAATCCCTACTTAACTGATTACTCTTTCTTTTGTTTTGAGGTTTACGTTAGCCCAGGGCTGCCTCCGGATTATACCCCGTGAAGGGTTCTCAATAGGCACTAGGAACTACGATGGTATGAAGACCAAAGTTCCCTTTCGCAAGGCACTTATTTTTGGTTGGTTGATTTCCCTTACCCATTCCTTTCATATTACAGTATACTATCCTAGGGTGATTTTTGACTCTTCGCTCCTACGGGAACGACGATCTTTCGTCGGACCCGCGCACCTTCTAACACTTACTGACTCGATTCTCACCAGACCTTGAAACCTCCTTAGGTGATCCATTCTCTTCTATGAATCCACCAACATGACCTATCCTTAAGTCAACACAACCTAACCCTGTTTACACATTTCCTCATGGTTATTATCTACCGACCAACCTGTACTATATGATGTTCATGAAAACTCGACTCCTACTTTTCATCCAAATACCTCAGATTATTTATCGGGGGTCTATCCTAACAGGATTTGCCTAAATCCAAAGCATTAAATATTTTCCTAATAAATCAGATAATTTATTTATTTATTCTTAAGGGCCTAATATCATCATTTTGAACATGAGGTATGTCATTTTAGTTGATTCAAAACATCAAAGTTCTATAGTAAATACTAGTAGGCCTAAGTATCTATTTTTCCAAGGTTTGATAATTTACAATGATGTCCAAGGGGCCTAAATATAATTTAGTAATAAATCATCTAGTTCTTGTTTATTGAAGCATCTATATAAAATATTCCTCCAAAAATCTTGAAATAATTACAGGGTGCTGGTATGATATTAAAAACAACATTTACAGAATTCCATATTTTTCTTGCTGGAAATTAAATTATAATAAATCATTTACTAATTAACAATCTAACCGGCTTTGTGAATCAAGTACTATAACAGCAACCCTAAAAATTCTTAAATAATTCTCAGTGCTATACAAGAGCCTAAAAACCTTAAATTCCAGATCTCATAATTTTCCAGCAATTTAACAAGCCCTAATTTATTTTTACAATCTCAAGCCCATATTAAAAGATTGTGAATGAACCTCTACAAATTCTCAACATAAAGTTCTATAAAAATTCAGGAATCAATGTTCTAATCAACAAGATCTAAATCCAGAATTTTAACTGATTTTAATTAAATAAAAGCCACCAAACAATTGAAAACAACAAATCGGCTAATAATCATTTAACACATGAAGTATAACTTTTATTAATCATAGAATTCCAGGAAAATTACCATGTGTCTAGAACACTCTAAAACTCACTCTACCCAAGTTTCATAGCTTTTAGATGAGTTAAATTACTGTTTTGACCCTAAAGGCCCTTCTACCCTAAAACTAGGGTTTAGGATTTGAGGTACCTAGCTACCTCAAAATTCTCTAAGATTATAACCAGAGGGTTAAATATTCATTAACCACCTCTCCACCAAATATCAAGGCCATACAAGAGCATTTGCCCCTATGTCCTTCACAAACCCCCAAAAGTCCTCACTTTGGGTTTGTACCTGGGCCCTAGGGTAAATCCACCCTAACACATCTCCTTTGCTCCCCAAAGGTTCTTAGGATCATCCTAACCCATTGGTCACAACTTCAACCTCTGTTGAGGTGAGTTGACCACCCAATTGCCACAAGTCCCCCTTTTTCCCAAATTACCCTTCCCTAGGTCCAACTTAGGGCTTAATGGTTCCTGTTCAAAACTCAACCAAATGAGTTGAAATTTGAACCAGACCTAGATATATACACCAGGGACACCTCACCAAAACTTGGGAGGGTATGGAGGTCATTTGACCCTTCAATTTCCTAACCCTAGCTTTAATAGATTTAGATCAAAAACCTAGGTTAAAATACTCCAAATGACACCAAATTTTTATTGTAGATAGGTATAGATATAAGTAAGCTCCTGTCCAAAATTCAAAGCATTATGACAAGAATTGAAGAGTGGGGATTTAATTTTGTGATTTGTCACTATTCTAGAGAGCCCTCACTAAAATGGTTGCTGGGGTCAGCCCACTAATCCAAATTGGTTGAAACAACTTTTGAATTAAACTAGACATCAAGGGCTACAACTTTGATGTTGGTCATAGTTTCTGTAGGAGGGCCTAAGTATTTTTAATTATTATTTTAAAAACCGACCAGTAATTAGAATAAAATGAATTAATTTAATTGCATGCACTATTCATCTTCTCCAAAATAACCGAAACCAGGCCGAAAAAATGTGGGGTTGCGGGCTGTTTTCTGGCGGCTAGGGGCGGTGCCACCACCGGCCATCACCTCCTCTACCCTCACGGTGGTGGGGGGAGTAGTTGGCCGGTGGCTAGGGCGGCCGGAGGTGGCGGCGCCGCCCTACCCGAGCCACCCAAAACTCCATTAAAATGGAGTTTTTTTCTGATTTTCAGGTTACCCGACCGGCTCCTTTGAGCCCGACTTCCATCCTAAACAAGTTCTAAGATCTAGGCATGAGGAGAGGAGAGGGGGAGGACCTGAGTTCGGGCATGGATGCGGGTTGAGCGGCGCGACGTCATGGTGGCGGCGGTGGCGGCGTTTCTCCTCCTTGGTGGCTCCGGCAAGGCTCTCTCCTCCTTCTCTGATTTCGAAAACAGTCTCCCCTCTCTCCTAAGTGAGCATATAAAGAGGAGAGGGGAGAGGGGGCGGTTTTCATCAAGGGGCAAGTGCCTCTTCATGAAAAAGGTTGGGAGGAGAGAGAGAGGGGTGGAGCCACCCCTTGGTGGCCGGGAAATGGTTGGGGGGGAGAGATGTCAGCCACTAGGTGGCTGTGGGCCCCTCTTTGGCTGACCCCATGCCTCCTCACACTTCAAAACACCCACTCACCTCTCCACCACCTTTTCTCTCTCCTAAATATATCAAAATTCTCACTTCTTTCTCTCTCCTAGTCACCCTCACGATTTCTTCTCCCTAAAAGCCTAAAGGCAGCCCATAATTAATATTAATACCTCATAATTCAAAAGAGAATGGAGGCTCTCCCTTTCACCAAAAAATAATCCTCTTTTCTCACTTTCTCTCTCCTATATTACTCTTCCAAAAATTGACCTAACCCTCTCTCCTAGTCACCATGTTGACTAGCCTAGGGTTTAGGCTATAGGCAGCCATATTATCCCTTACTATTACCTCATGAGCCTACATGAGGGCTTGAGCTTGAGTTAACCTAATTGAACTAGGTTTGACTTGATTTGGGCTTAGGGTTGACTTGGTCAACTTGACCTTTTGGGTCACCATCAAAGGACTCCTAGTGACCCATTGACCTCCTCTAAGGCCTAGGTATGGTTAAGTAGGGTAGGTTTGACATAATGAGGGTGAATTGTCTCAAAGGAAGGTCACCTTGGCCTAACTAGGGCTTGAGTTGACTTGGGTCAACTTAGCCACCAGATTTGCCCCCAATGGGTCTTGGTGACCCATTGATCTCATAATAGGTCTAGGAATGCCTTGGAGTCAGATTGAACTCACCAGGCCACCAAAAATTAGGGTTTTAAGATTTTACTATTTGCAGCCCAAGTGAGCCTCAACTAGTCATTTGGTCTCCTAGGCTCACTAAGGACTTGCCAAGACTGAGTCATGCTCAAAGCCACACCTAGGGGGGGTCTGATTTGAAAAAGGGATGTTACAGCAAATCAGTTGGGATATAATGCAGTTCAATTTTATTTTTCTCAACATTATCCCTTAGAAAATGATGCCTAATTTCTATGTGTTTTGTCTTACTATGGAGGACTGGATTTTGTGCAATGGAAATAGCACTGGTGTTGTCACAAAATATTTTAGACTTCTCTAAGTTGTAACCATAGTCTAGGAGTTGGTTTTGTATCCACAATATTTGTGAACAACAACTGCCTGCAGCCATGTATTCAGCTTCAGCAGTTGAGATTGACACAGATGTTTGTTTCTTACAATACCATGAGACAAGTCTATCACCAAGAAACTGACAAGTTCCACTGGTGCTTTTCTTGTCTATTCTGCATCCAGCATAATCAGCATCTGAAAATCCAGTTAAGTCAAATGCTGAATCTTTTGGATACCAGAGTCCTAGATTTGGACAGCTTTTAACATACCTAAGAATCCTCTTTACTAAAGTTAAGTGTGACTCTCTAGGGCTAACTTGGAATCTAGCACATATACATGTAGCAAACATTATGTCAGGCCTACTGGTTATAAGGTACAATAGAGAGCCAATCATTGCTCTATATGTTGTCTGATCAACTGGTTTCCCATGTTCATCAGCATCCAATACAGCATTGGTAGGCATGGGTGTTTTCATACATGATGCATCAGACATCCCAAATTTCTTAACCAATTCTTTTGCATATTTGGTTTGAGAAATGAACATGCCTTCAGCATGTTATTTGACTTGCAATCCTAAGAAGAAGGATAGCTCACCCATGCTACTCATTTAAAATTTAGAGTGCATAAGCTTGGAAAACTTTTTGCACAAATTTGAATCAGTAGACCCAAATATAATATCATCTACATAAATTTGTACTAGTAGGGTATGGGACTTATGGGTTCTAATAAAAAGAGTTTGGTCTACTCTCCCCCTAACAAAATCATTCTTCAGCAAAAAGCATGATAGAGTCTCATACCATGCTCTAGGAGCTTGCTTGAGACCATATAGTGCTTTGTGTAGTTTAAAAACATAATCTGGATGAGTTAGAGAGATAAAACCTGGAGGTTGTCTGACATAGACTTCTTCTTTGATCTCCCCATTGAGAAAATCACTCTTCACATCCATTTGATAAACTTTGAATCCCTTGTGAGCAGCATAAGCCAGGAAGATTCTTATGGCCTCTAACCTTGCAACAGGTGCAAAGGTCTGGTCATAGTCTATCCCCTCTTCTTGAAAATATCCTTGAGCAACTAGCCTTGCCTTGTTACTTACAATAATTCCTTGATCATCCAGCTTATTTCTGAACACCCATTTTGTTCTAACAATGGAATGACCCTTTGGCTTAGGCACTAGTTCCTAAACTTTGTTTCTTTCAAATTGATGCAACTCCTCTTGCATTGCAATGATCTAGTGTGGATCTTGCTCTGCATCTTGAATGGTTTGAGGTTCAATTTGAGAGAGAAAGCAAGTGTGCATCAGGTTTTGATTGACCTGATTTCTGGTTTGCACACTAGCTGAGATGTCTCCAATCACTTGGGAGATTGGATGATCTCTTGTTGTTACTAGATCAACAGGGGGTGTTGATTGTTCACCAACCTGTGTTGTTGTTCCCTCTTGTGGGACAACAACTGGCTCTTCAAAAAGATTTTCTTCCAGATGTGGAGCTCTTCAAGAAGATTTTCTTCCAGATGTGGAGCAGCTTCTTCATCTTCACTACTTTCATCCTTTTGAGTAACTTGTAATCTGTCCAAGTCTTCAGCTAGAGAATGCACCTGCAAATGTTCTATGGTAGAAGTATTCTTCTCCTTGAAAGACATATTAGTTTCATCAAAGGAAATGTGGACAGATTCTTCTATTTTTAGAGTAGTTTTATTATAAACCCTATAAGCTTTACTGATCATGGAGTATCCCAAAAACACTCCTTCATCAGCTTTTGCTTGAAATTTTGCTAAATATTTCTTGTCATTATTGTGAATGTAACAAGTGCAACCAAAAACTTTAAAATAGTCTACTTTAGGTTTCTTCTCTTTGAGCAATTTATAGGGAGTCTTGCCCTTCAGTTTATGTATTAGGCTTCTATTCAACACATAATTGGAGGTGTTTACTGCCTCAGCCCAAAAGGATAGAGGTAGGTGAGCATCTGTCAATAATGTAGTTGCAGATTCAATAAGGGTTCTATTTTTCCTTTCAGCTATCCCATTTTGTTGAGGAGTTCTGGGAGCTGAGAAAGTATGTCTGATCCCTTCACTTTGAGAGAACTCTTGCATGAGAAGAGAATCAAACTCTGTCCCATGATCACTTCTGATCAGGGCAATGTGAGTGTTGAACTCAATCTGAATGCATTTGAGAAACTCTGTCAAACACTTAAAGTTATCAGATTTCTTCCTCAGAAAGAATACCCATATGAATCTTGAGAAGTCATCTACAATCACTAAAGTATAGGATTTCCCTCCTAAGCTTTGTACTGTAATGGGTCCAAAAAGATCCATGTGTAACAGATACAACATCCTAGGTGAATCACTCTTGTTAATTGATTTAAAGCTATTTTTAGATTGCTTGCCTAATTGACAAGCCTTGCAGAGTCCTTCCTTCTTGTATGGGCCAGAAGGCAGTCCTCTGACAAGGTTGTCCTTGGATAGCCTAGCAATGGTTCTAAGGTTAATATGTCCTAGTCTCTTATGCCATAGAATATTAGGTCTAGATATGGAATTAAACAGGCAAATATCTACCATGAAAGTCTACTAAGTAAATATTACCTTTCCTGTTACCTGTCAACACAGTTGTGTTGTCTTCTGACTTGATCTTGCATATTTCTTTGTTGAAAGTCACTTGATATCCTTCATCACACAACTGACTAATGCTTATCAGGTTGTGCTTGAGTCCTTCAACATAGGCTACTTTCTTGAAGGTGATTGTCCCAATTTGGACTGCACCATATCCTTTTGTAGTTCCAAAGTTTGAATCACCAAAAATTACTTTGGGTCCAAGCTTGGCTTTAAAGGATGTGAAGTTGTCCTTATTCCCTGTCATGTGCTTTGAGCACCCACTATCCAGATGTAACACCCCAAAAATCTCAAAATATGTTTGTACATAATTTTGGGTTGGAGGCTGTTAGACACGGCCTGGGACACGGGCGTGTCCCAGGGCGTGTCGGGTGTACACGGCCTGGGACACGGGCGTGTCCCAGGGCGTGTTCAGGCTAGTCGACGTTTGAGAGTCGACGATCGTCGAGCCTGGGACACGGCCTTCGACACGGGCGTGTCCCAGGGCGTGTTCGAATTAATTTTCGAAATTGACCTATTCAAGTCAGAGCCGGACACGGCCTTGAACACGGCCTTGAACACGGCCGGGAACACGGGCGTGTGAGGCTGGACACGGGCGTGTCAGTTGCCGTGTTCCGACCCGTGTACTGGTTTTGGAAATCGGTGAGTACCGTGTAACAGGAGACACGGGCGTGTCTCATGACTGACACGGGCGTGTCAGGTTCGACACGGGCGTGTCGATGCCCGTGTTCTCGAATATTTCAGTCGGTGCGACTGCCGCGTGTGCCGCTTAAGGGTACACGGCCTGTGACACGGGCGTGTCACAGGCCGTGTCGGCCAAATTTCAGGGGAATTTTCAGTAGAATAAGATCCTGTGGCTGGAGTTCATTCCTGGGCTGATAAGGCCGGGAAAAGGGGGGAGAAGCTCATTCTTCTTTTCATCTTCTCTTTCTAAAGTAAGAGAGAGGTGAGAGCAAGGAGGAAGAAGAGGAAGTGGAGTCCGGCTGCCGGTGGTGCTACAGTGGTCCAAATCGCGAGCCGAGTTCGGATTTGCGAAGGCAACGCTGCTGCGAAGGCTTTCATCCGTCTCAAATTTCTCTCCATGGCTCCGAAGCGAACTCCTAGGGTAACGATTTTCTGCTTGGACATGTGAAGTCCTTAATTCCTGCATTGCATAGGGAAAACCCTTCCCCGCGAGTGTGCGGTGGGTTGTGGCGTCCCTTGGGGTAGATATGTGAAGTCCCCCTTGTTAGAGTCCGGAATTGGAGTACGGATCTAGGCATGCTGTGTGAAGCCCATCTGGACATGGTCTGGATTGGTGATGCTTGGTTGCATATCGGAGAAGGCTCCGTGATGATTGCTTGTATGCATGATGGATAAAAGTACTGGAGGAAGTCCAGGAAATTATGAGAGTTGGACTCTCTTGTGGCTGTGAGTGCTACTGGTGGAAAGTTGAGCTGTGAGGCTGCAACTAGGAAATGGTGGAACGGGCAAGGTGAAACTGTACCCGCGTCAGTCCGGGCGTGAGTCTGACGATGTGAGCAACGGGAAAGGTGGATCTGTACCCGCGTTATGGTTGTCTAACCTTGGGTGCTTAAGACCCTGTTAGGATCACATAGCGAGAGTCGACGGCCGGTGAGCCGATCAGACTAGAATGCTCATAGTGCGCCGTTATGTCTGGGACCTCTGAACGGTGTGAATGTGCCCTGAGTGCACGGAGCGTCGGGCCGTCGAGCCGACGTTTGTGATATGTGACGGTGCGGGCGTGCACGTCTTGCTTGAATGGCTATATATATCATGTTGGATGAATGCTTTGCAGGGATGGAATTCCGCTGCCCCATGCCAGGGGCAGGGTCGTTATAATTGGTCAGCTGAATGCTGACCGTTGCCCTGTTTTGCCACCGTTTGGTGGATTGGTTCTTACAGATGCTGGAGGAGCTGGTCCGAGCGGGACTTAGCGGGCTGAAGCCCAAAGCTGCGTTGCTGCCCTCGAAGGCATTGTTTTGTTTCTTTTCTTCATGTGTGGCCGGCCTGCGTGCCGATGTATGTAAACCACACTCTTGTTAAGAGAAACTGTTGTAAGGCCTTAAGGCCAGACTCTTTTGATATATATATATATATTCCTATGTTAGTGGACAATGTTGTTTATCTTGAGTTCATTAATTCAACCGTGAAGCTTCCGCTAGAATGCTCTGTGTTAGGATGCGTTGGGTATGATATTATTTTGTAACGTCTCCGCCTGTTTGTGGAATATGGTGTGGGGCCCCGGCCGGACCCTCTATTATATTCTTCTTGACGGGTAGAGGTGTTACAATTTGGTATCAGAGGGAGGTTTCGATCCTCCGACCTGTGGGAGGTATCAGCTTGTTGGTCGATCTCTTCCGAATTCGCGGACGAATTCTTTTGAGAGGGGGCGAGCACGTGTCAGTGCCGTCGTTATAACACTTAATTTGAACTCAAGATTGTCCACTTAGGAATGCAAAGACACTTGTTTGTTGAACTTGTGTATTCTCTTTGTATGATTGCCGTTTTTATTGGTCGTTAACCTGTGTGTTTTACACATATAGGTGACCAGAAGTGTTGCGGGTCAGTCCGAACCACAACGTTCTGTTGCGAGTGCGGCACCAGCCGAGGTGCCCACAACTCCTCCATCCGCTGAAACAGTCCGTCTCATCACGGAAACGGTACTTGCTGTGATGAATGCTCAGCAAGCGGGGCAAGCACGTCCTGCAGTGGTGCCAACGCAAGCTGGGGTACGGCAAGAACCGATAGAAGCCGAAGTTGATCCGCGGGTAGCAGATCAACAATGGAAGCAATTCTTGAGCTTTAACCCTCCGCAGTTTCATGGGGCGGGTACACCGGCCCAAGCAGAGGATTGGCTTGCAAGAATTAAGAGGATTATGAGGGCTATCAGGGTTGAGGAGGAACAGAAAGTGATGTTAGCCACTTTCCTACTGGAAGGAGAGGCGCGATTGTGGTGGGATGAGATTGAACTGCATCACTTGGCCGGTAGGCAATTGGCAGAGATTACAATGGAAGAATTCTCTCGGTTGTTCTTAGCACAACATCTGCCGATGCAGCAAAGGATGTCGATGGAAATGGAGTTCCAACGGTTAGCACAGGGAGATCGAAGTGTGGATGACTACCTGCATGAGTTCACCCGGTTGGGAAGATATGCGGGCTCGATCTTCGCCGAAGAAGAGCGTAAGACTAGTCGGTTTTATGCGGGACTGCGAGATGAGCTAAGGTATTTGCTCTCGAGTTCTGTGAGTCAGGGATTCCAAGCCTTAGCCTGTACGGCTCGTTCTTTGGAGACGGACATGAAACGGGGGCAAGCAAAGGGAAACTTGGCGGTTGTGAAGCCGGAGTTTAAGCCGCCGCGTCCGGACAAGTTTGGCTACCGAAGGAAATGGAATAAGAAGTCTAAGTCTTCTGGACAAGCTCCATCTGCGACTGTGACGGACACATCTGGGAATGGAGCTCGTGCTTGTTTTACGTGCGGGAAGGTTGGACACTTCGCACGTGAATGCCGATTTGGTCCTCCAAAGGGTGATAAGAAGACGGGAGCGTCTTATGCGGAGAAAGGGAAGGCTGTGGTGGAGTCTTCTGCCTCGCACGCGCAGCCCAGAGTCTTCAACCTTGGACAACAGGAGGCCATTAAGCAGGCTGATGTCGTCACAGGTGCGCTTAAGTTTTAATATTTGTACTTTTGGTGTGCTGTGCTTGTTTTAATTGTCATGTTATAGGGTTTGTCCTTATACGAGAGTATCCGGCGCGAGCACTGTTCGACACAGGTGCTTCACATTCGTTTCTGTCTGAGGATTTTGTCTTGCGTGTCGGGGTGCCTATCCGGACCAAGACAGACAGTGTAAAGGTGTTGTTGCCTAACGGATGTTTGATGTGCGCGGATCGATCTTGCGGTCTTGAGGTCAAGATAGGAAGTCGGGAGTTCAAAGTGGAAACAATAGTATTGCCGATCAAAGAGTTTGATATAATCTTTGGTATGGACTGGCTTTCAGAGCAGCGTGCCTGTATTGATTGCACTTCAAAAGAGGTCACACTTGGGCAAAATACCGAACGAGAGACCAAGTTCATTGGTATGCAAGGGATGAGTGGGATGTTGTTATCCGCTCTCCAAGTTGTTAAGGCAGTTCGGAAGGGTGCGGAGTTGTTCTTCACACTCATAGAGGCGGTGGCGCCGAAGGCCAGTGTGAGTGAAGTGCCGATTGTGTCGGAATATGCGGATGTGTTTCCAAAGGACCTTCCGGGGTTACCTCCCCAAAGGGAAATTGACTTCGCTATCGAGCTGGTGCCGGGTGCAAAACCCGTGGCCCGTTCGCCGTATCGGGTAGCGCCAAAAGAAATGGCCGAACTGAAAGTTCAGTTGCAAGAGTTGTTGGAGCAGGGATACATACGCCCAAGTATGTCACCTTGGAGCGCGCCTGTTCTTTTTGTGAAAAAGAAAGACGGTGGTTTGCGACTATGTATTGATTATCGTGAACTGAACAAGCTGACGGAGAAAAACAAGTATCCAATTCCTCGGATCGATGACTTGTTCGATCAGCTAGCAGGCTCAACCGTCTATTCGAAGTTGGATTTGAAGTCCGGGTATTACCAGTTGCGGATTAGGTAAGGTGACATTCCCAAGACAGCGTTTGGCACACGCTATGGTCATTATGAGTTCACAGTGATGCCGTTCGGCTTGTGTAATGCGCCTTCGGTATTTATGGATCTCATGCATCGTACATTCCGCGAATACCTGGATCTGTTTGTGATTGTGTTTATTGATGATATTCTGGTATATTCACAATCGGAGGAAGATCATGCAAACCATTTGCGATTAGTATTGCATACCTTGCGAAGGAATAAGCTGTATGCCAAGTTCTCAAAGTGTGAGTTCTGGCTCTCGTCGGTGGCTTTTCTAGGCCATGTGGTAAGTGGAAAGGGCATAGCGGTGGATCCGGCTAAGATAAGTGCCATTCGGGATTGGCCAGTGTTATCTTCAGTGGCCGAAGTCAGGAGTTTCCTTGGACTGGCGGGCTACTATAGGAGGTTCGTGGGGAACTTCTCCCGGATTGCTTTGCCTCTGACTACGTTGATGAGAAAGGATCAGAAGTTCGTTTGGACGCCGGAGTGCGCACGAGCTTTTGAGGAGCTGAAGAATCGTTTGACCACGGCGCCCGTGTTGACGTCGCCATGTGGTACAGACGGATTTGAAATATACAGCGATGCGTCAGGAAGCGGCTTAGGCTGCGTTCTCCTGCAGTTTGGCAAGGTGATCGCTTATGGTTCACGTCAATTGAAAGTGCATGAGCGTAATTACCCCGTCCATGATTTGGAGTTGGCGGCGGTGATCTTTTCGCTAAAATTGTGGCGGCATTATCTATATGGCGTGAAAGTAGATATTTATACCGATCATAAAAGCTTAAAGTATCTGCTCGATCAAAAGGAGTTGAATATGCGACAAAGAAGGTGGATGGAATTCCTTGGGGATTATACCTTAGACATTCACTATGTTCCCGGAAAGGGAAATGTGGTCACTGATGCCTTGAGTCGTCGGGCTCCGGTACAGGCAAATTGGTTGCGGATACATGATGAGCGGTTAGTCCAAGAGTTGGAAGCCTTGGAGATATCTTGTGTGGAAAGAGATTCTTCAACTGAAGCAAGCATGAACTGGTTGGAAGTTCAATATGACCTTGCTGAAAGGGTTCGGCGGGCAACGGAGTTGGATGAAAGTCTCCAACGCTATGCAAAGGAGGGATCTGGTGATCAGTTCTCCTGGGATGATGGCTTGTTACGAAAGGATGGCCGATTGTGCGTCCCTAGTGCGGGTAAATTGCGGGAAGGGCTGCTATATGAAGCGCACTTTACAAAGTATTCAATTCACCCTGGGAGCACAAAAATGTACAAAGACCTGAAGAAACTGTTCTGGTGGCCTGGTTTAAAGAAGGACATAGCCGCGTATGTGGCTAAATGTCGTACTTGTGCTTTGGTAAAGGCAGAATGTCAACGGCCGAGTGGTTTCCTGAAGTCGTTGCCGGTTCTGCAATGGAAATTTGAGGATATTTCTATGGATTTCGTGCACGGATTGCCGAGATCTCAGCGTGGCCATGACTCAATCTGGGTGATTGTAGACCGGTTGACAAAGGTGGCTCACTTTATACCAAACAAGCGGGACGATTCAGTGGAAACGTTGGCAAAGCTCTATGTGGAGCAGATAGTTCGATTGCACGGTGTTCCCCGGAGCATCGTAAGTGACCGAGATGGGCGCTTTACTTCAAAGGATTGGAGATTAGTTCATCAGATGTTGGGCACGAAGTTAGCATTCAGTACGGCCTTTCACCCGCAAACGGATGGCCAAACTGAACGAACCAACAGAACGATGGAGGATATGCTCCGTATGTGCGCCCTGGACTTCGGTAAGAAGTGGGAAGAACATCTTGTTATGGTGGAGTTTGCCTATAATAATAGCTATCAAGCGAGTATAGGCATGGCCCCATTTGAAGCGCTGTATGGTCGCAAGTGTCGTACACCGCTAGCTTGGGCAGAAACTGGCGAGACTAAACTTTTAGGCAAAAAGGAAGTCGAGGATGCTACCTCAATAATACGCTCTATTCGAGAGAAGCTCCTAATAGCCCAAGATCGGCAGGCCAAGTATTACAATGCTAAGCACCGGAACGTGGAGTTCGCGGTGGGTGAATGGGTCTATTTAAAGATTAAGCCCTCCAAAGGCGTATCTCGGATCCGGCGGTTGAAAAAGCTAAGTCCGCGATACCTTGGTCCGTTTGAAGTGGTGGAGCGAATTGGGGAAGCTGCCTATCGGTTAGCTCTTTCATCGGAATTGAGTGGATTGCATGACGTGTTTCACATCTCGGTGTTACGCAAAGCAGTCAAGGATCCAGCCCATATAGTTGAAAATGATCGAGTGCCAGTTGAGTATGGGCTAACGACAAAGGTGAAGCCTATACGGATAGAGGATCGAGCCGAGAAACAGTTGCGGAACAAGGTGATCGGGATGGTCAAAGTCCGGTGGGACAATTGTGGCCGAGAAGAGCTAACATGGGAGCGCGAGCAGACCATGCGAGCCGAGTTTCCCGAGTTATTTTCGTAACTTGTTCACTCGTTATATATGTAATAGAAACACATAAATGTTTATTGTTTTCTCCCTTGTCTTCAAATTTCGGGACGAAATTTTATTAAGGGGGGGAGGATTGTAACACCCCAAAAATCTCAAAATATGTTTGTACACAATTTTGGGTTGGAGGCTGTTAGACACGGCCTGGGACACGGGCGTGTCCCAGGGCGTGTCGGGTGTACACGGCCTGGGACACGGGCGTGTCCCAGGGCGTGTTCAGGCTAGTCGACGTTTGAGAGTCGACGATCGTCGAGCCTGGGACACGGCCTTCGACACGGGCGTGTCCCAGGGCGTGTTCGAATTAATTTTCGAAATTGACCTATTCAAGTCAGAGCCGGACACGGCCTTGAACACGGCCTTGAACACGGCCGGGAACACGGGCGTGTGAGGCTGGACACGGGCGTGTCAGTTGCCGTGTTCTGACCCGTGTACTGGTTTTGGAAATCGGTGAGTACCGTGTAACAGGAGACACGGGCGTGTCTCATGACTGACACGGGCGTGTCAGGTTCGACACAGGCGTGTCGATGCCCGTGTTCTCGAATATTTCAGTCGGTGCGACTGCCGCGTGTGCCGCTTAAGGGTACACGGCCTGTGACACGGGCGTGTCACAGGCCGTGTCGGCCAAATTTCAGGGGAATTTTCAGTAGAATAAGATCCTGTGGCTGGAGTTCATTCCTGGGCTGATAAGGCCGGGAAAAGGGGGGAGAAGCTCATTCTTCTTTTCATCTTCTCTTTCTAAAGTAAGAGAGAGGTGAGAGCAAGGAGGAAGAAGAGGAAGTGGAGTCCGGCTGCCGGTGGTGCTACGGTGGTCCAAATTGCGAGCCGAGTTCGGATTTGCGAAGGCAACGCTGCTGCGAAGGCTTTCATCCGTCTCAAATTTCTCTCCATGGCTCCGAAGCGAACTCCTAGGGTAACGATTTCCTGCTTGGACATGTGAAGTCCTTAATTCCTACATTGCATAGGGAAAACCCTTCCCCGCGAGTGTGCGGTGGGTTGTGGCGTCCCTTGGGGTAGATATGTGAAGTCCCCCTTGTTAGAGTCCGGAATTGGAGTACGGATCTAGGCATGCTGTGTGAAGCCCATCTGGACATGGTCTGGATTGGTGATGCTTGGTTGCATATCGGAGAAGGCTCCGTGATGATTGCTTGTATGCATGATGGATAAAAGTACTGGAGGAAGTCCAGGAAATTATGAGAGTTGGACTCTCTTGTGGCCGTGAGTGCTACTGGTGGAAAGTTGAGCTGTAAGGCTGCAACTAGGAAATGGTGGAACGGGCAAGGTGAAACTGTACCCGCGTCAGTCCAGGCGTGAGTCTGACGATGTGAGCAACGGGAAAGGTGGATCTGTACCCGCGTTATGGTTGTCTAACCTTGGGTGCTTAAGACCCTGTTAGGATCACATAGCGAGAGTCGACGGCCGGTGAGCCGATCAGACTAGAATGCTCATAGTGCGCCGTTATGTCTGGGACCTCTGAACGGTGTGAATGTGCCCTGAGTGCACGGAGTGTCGGGCCGTCGAGCCGACGTTTGTGATATGTGACGGTGCGGGGGTGCACGTCTTGCTTGAATGGCTATATATATCATGTTGGATGAATGCTTTGCAGGGATGGAATTCCGCTGCCCCGTGCCAGGGGCAGGGTCGTTATAATTGGTCAGCTGAATGCTGACCGTTGCCCTGTTTTGCCACCGTTTGGTGGATTGGTTCTTACAGGTGCTGGAGGAGCTGGTCCGAGCGGGACTTAGCGGGCTGAAGCCCAAAGCTGCGTTGCTGCCCTCGAAGGCATTGTTTTGTTTCTTTTCTTCATGTGTGGCCGGCCTGCGTGCCGATGTATGTAAACCACACTCTTGTTAAGAGAAACTGTTGTAAGGCCTTAAGGCCAGACTCTTTTGATATATATATATATACATTCCTATGTTAGTGGACAATGTTGTTTATCTTGAGTTCATTAATTCAACCGTGAAGCTTCCGCTAGAATGCTCTGTGTTAGGATGCGTTGGGTATGATATTATTTCGTAACGTCTCCGCCTGTTTGTGGAATATGGTGTGGGGCCCCGGCCGTACCCTCTATTATATTCTTCTTGACGGGTAGAGGTGTTACACCAGATACCATAGCTGGTTTGATGTTGGATAGGTCTTCACCTGCACATAAACAGCTTATATGTTTTTGACCCAGTTTACCTTGGGCCTAGGTTGATATCCCTTAAATTCAGAAATAAAAGACATCCCAGGTTGACTCTTATAACCTTCAGGATGGTATCTCCTAGGAAGTATTATCCATTCAGTATAAGGATTAAAGCATTGGGATGAAGCACTTCTAGGATTGAATTGAGATTTGCCTCTGAAAGAAGGTTCAAAGCTCTGAACTCCGTTCGACGATCGACGATCTGAGTTCGACGATCTTGGGTAAAATTGTCGAACTCCGTTCGAAGATCGACTGTGAGAGAGTTCAGAGTTCAGGAATCGTTGAGCTGAGTTCGACGTTTCAGCCTGAGATCGTCGATCTCTGTTTGACGATCGTCGACCTCTGCTCGATGTTTTCTGTTGAACTTTGCTTTTCTTAGGTAGATCTGAATTCTTCCTAGCTACCTCTACAACACCCTTCCCTTTATCAGAAATAAATTTGATTGGGGTGGTTAATACTATGGGTTGGCTAGATGAAGCACCCAAGCCCAGTGTACTATTTAATCTTGAGTTCACTGTGCTTGTGATGTCCATTAATTTGATACTTCTCCCATTAAGGGATTCTTCAAATTGCTTGGCCTTGGATAGTTCACTTTTTAGTGAAGCTATCTCCTCTCTATAGCATTCTAACTCTTCAGAGAGTTTGAGGTTCTCTGATTTTAAAGTGCTATACTCAGATAGTTATTTTCTGAGTGAAGTGATTTCCTTCTTAGACTCCAACAGATCTAGGCATAGTCCTTTAAACTCATGTTTAAAGTCCTCGGAACTGAAATCAAATGAATTGATTACCTGATCTTCTTCCAGTTGAGCTTCTGAATCTGATTCTGACTCTTCTGCTTCTGAATCTGTTTGAGAGGCATTGATAGCCATCATGCAAAATTCCTTTTCATCAGCATCATCCTCATCATCACTGGAGCTGGATGAGGCTTCAGAGTCCTCTTCAGTTTCACTCCATGACTCAGCAACAAATCCCTTCCTTGTATGTTTGTTCTTGCTGGAGGAGGGTTTGTCTGAGCTATTCTTTCTGAAGTCTTTCTCCTTTCTTCTTTCTCTTCTATCTTTCTTGTCCTTGTTCTTGTTTTCTGGACAGTCAGGCACAATATGTCCTGGTTTCCTGCAACCAAAACATATAATTTCTTTATTGTTATTTTATTTATCATACCTTGGCTTATCATGTCCCTTGTATGATCTTTTTCTGAAGTCTTTTCTGGCCATCTTGTAGAATCTTTTGGCCAGTAAACTTAGGAGCTCATCATTTTCTGTAGCTTTATCTTCAGGCTCCTCTTTTGTAGATTTGAAGGCTATGGTCTTCTCTTTCCTTGTGGCTTGTGATGCAGCCTTCTGTTCTTCTTCTCTATTTTTAATAAGCAACTCATTAGATTTGAGCTTGCCCAGGAGAGCTTCAGTGGTAATCTCATTTAGACTTCTGGCATCTTTGATTGGCCAGATTCTTAAATCCCAAGTGCTGGGGAAGCACATTAGGATTTTGTCATTCAGCTTAGTCAATGAGACTTCTTTATCCAGAGTCTTTAACTCATTGACAATCAGACTTAGTCTATTGTATATGTCAGCCACTGATTCAGCTTCTCCCTTTTTGAAATTCTCATATTGGCTTATAAGATGGGATCTCCTGTCTTTCCTTTCATCAGCAGATCCTGAGACAATTTCAGAGAGCTTGTCCCAAATTCCTTTGGCTGACTTGTATTCAGCTACCTTCTGAAATATCTCATCAGACATTGTCTGAGCTAAGATGTTCATGGACTTAGCATCTGCAGTCTTCCACTTCTTTATTTCAGCATCTGTTCCTGAAGGAGGTGGAGCAGCATTTGTACTTGAGCTTGCTGGTGGACTTGGGCACACTGTCAAAACAGAATTAAATATGTCTTCATCAATAGAGTTCATGTAAAGTCTAATCCTTGCTTTTCAAAGTGCAAACTTGGATAGATTGCACACTGGAGGCCTGGTGCTTGCATAGTCTTTGTTCTGTGCCATGTCTTTATATAAAACTAAATATAATGAGAATAACCCTCTTAAAAGATTGATCTTATCAAGGATCTTTTGGTTCAGGTGTTAGCCTGTATGAACAACCAACCTCGCTCTGATACCAATTGAAAGTGAGGGTAAGATCTATCTTAACTCTAGAGGGGGGGTGAATAGAGTAATTTTTAAAATAACTTTACACTTTAAACAAGCAAAATAATTAAGATTTAATTTATGTATAAGTGTAAGGTGCCTTGCTATATAATTTAAAACTAAGACAGCAAAAAGAAAATCACAGCACACAGCAAAGAAAATACTCAAGCAACCAGAAGACACAAGGAGCTATAGTGGTTCCCCAAAAACCTGGGTACATCCACTCTTCTACCACCCTTGGTAGGAATCCACTGTAGGAAGGGTTGATCAGGTGTCCTGGGCACCAATGAGCTTTTGATAAGGTGCTCAAAAACCACACTAGATTTTTTGATCAGGTGTCTTGCCACCACTGAGTTTTGACAAGGTTCTCATAACCAGAATCAAAACTTTTGAAGGGAGTTTTGGTAACCCTTTTACAGCAGGAAAGAAAAAGGAAAAGAGTGAAGTTGTCTTCTCTGTCTCAATCAAAGAGAGAAGCATAAGTGGATTGATTTTGTTGTCAAAGCTCCCCCTGAGATGTAGACTAGTTTAGGAGTGGAAGCTTTGCTTCAGGGTGATAGGTCTTCAGAAGCTTCAGATCTCCAGCAGAAGATGGTTTCAGCAGAGGCTGAGAAAATTGAATTGTCTGGAGTCCTTGTGATGAAGCTATGATCACTCTTTCAGTATGCCAAAATGTTCAACTGATTCTTCAGAATTGATCACTTTAATTTTTGAATTGATCTCTCTATCTTGTGAATCTGTACTAAGAATTTCTTGTTGTTTTCTTGTTATCTATATATGTCAGACCAAAAAGGATCATTTATTCTCTGAAGATCCTTCATCCAAGATAGCCGTTAGCAGACATTAAATGTCCTCCATAAAAGTCTTATCTTCTAGAGGAAAGTCCAATAAACATTCTCAAAAAGAATTCCTTGAAACTTGCTTCAGAATAAAGAAAAACGGCTGGCAGATCTCTTGAAATAAATGCTGAGATAATTTGAAAAACATTCCAAAGTCTTACTTGATTTGAATCCTTAAAAACGTCGATCTCTTAGGAAAAACGTCAATCTGAGCTTGAAGATCGTCGACCGGAGCTCAGAGATTGGAATGAAGATCAGACAGAAAACGTCGACCTAAGCTCGAAGATCGTCGACCGGAGCTCAGCGACCTGAAGGAGAAGCCGAAGACAGATCGTCGATCTGAGCTCGAAGATCGTCGACCAGAGCTCGACGATTTAGCGTAGTTGAGCTCAGAGAGCGTCGAACGGAGTTCGACGTTTCGTCGACCTAAGCTCGACGATAATTGTCTTTGCCTCAGCTTTAAGTCTGATTTCTTGAATGGTCCTGGGGGCAGCTTCAAACCTAAATTCTAAGCCCTAAACACATTCTAATGTTGACCTTTTTAACTATACATCTAGGTCAAACTGGTTTCCTAAGACAAACATAGTGATCCTAGCCCAAATTAGTAATAGGGTGTTCCAACACAGGCTCTCATCAAGCTGGCAGGGTTGTAGGCTCACTCGGCGGTTGGACTTGGTTTTGGAGGGGGACCTAGAAGAACATGTTAACCAGGCCCACCAAGCTGGCAGGGTCGTGAGCAAATTAAGTGGCGAAATAAGTGGTGAAATTGCTTGAGGGAAAACCACTATTGGTCGGCAAGATGAGGGAGATCGAGGGTATATGATGGAAAAGAATCCTGCCTAAGAAAAAGGAGAGGGGGGAAAATTGACACCTCAAGATCACTCGCGTCGGGAGGTATCCGGAAGCGAGGCGAGAAGAAAAGAAAGACGGTCCCACGTGCGAGAGCGACGGGAGCACGGCGACTCGCGCTCTAGGTAAGGTTTACACTCTAGCCAGGAGGCGAGACGAGGGGTGACCCTGTATCGCAAGCATAAGCGAATCTCAAGATCGTCTCACAAATAACTAAACACAATAACAAACAGGTAACTTATCTGGGGAGTTGTTCATTACCAAAAAAAATGTATGTTCATTACCAAAGAAAATGTATGTTCATTATCAAAAAAACATATCATGTCTAGTGTTGGATCACCCTATTACTAATTTGGGTCAGGATCACTGTAATACCCTAAAACCCAGTTTTGGTTTTCAGGCCAAGTGACACGGCCTGGGACACGGGCGTGTCCCAGGGCGTGTCAAGCAAATACTCGAGCTGGCCTCGAGTAAGTTTCAAAGTTGGGTTTCGGGTGTTTTTGGAGTGACACGGCCTAAGACACGGGCGTGTCCCAGGGCGTGTCCTCCTCGGGTTGCTGCAGGTCGCGCATTCGACGATCGTTGAGCATCGTGATCGACGATCGACGAGAAGAGGCGACACGGCCTATGACACGGGCGTGTCACAGGGCGTGTCCTTCTCGACGATCGGCGAGATCATGTCGATGATCGGCGAGAATAATCTCAGCGATCGACGAGATTCGTCGAGAGAGGCGACACGGCCAGAGATATGGGGGTGTCTCAGGCCGTGTCAGGTTAGGCGGTGGTCACGAGCGTGTTCAACCCGTGTGGTGAGGCGGTTCTTTGCCTCTTAAGGGACACGGCCTGTGACACGGGCGTGTCACAGGGCGTGTCAGGGCCGAAAACGTTATTTTCTGCAGATCTTGGCCGTTTGTTTCCCTCTTTCCAGATCTGGTGGTCTTCAGTTTTTCCAGCCCCTTTAAGACCCCGAACCAGCAAACTTATCCTCACTTTATCTTCTTAAGTGAGAGAAGGAAGGAGGAAGAAGGAAGGAGGAAGAAGAAGGAGGAAGGAGAGGGAGATCCAGCTAGTCCAAGCTCGGATTCGCGATCGGAGGCCATATTCGGGAAGGCAGAGCTCCAAGCAGTGCTTGCCATGGCTCCAAAACGTCCTCCAAGGGTAACGACTTCCGCCTTAGATATGTGAAATCCTTCCTTTTTGCATATGAGTGAATCCTCTACAAAGGTAGAGTGGAATTCTCTTGGGATGTTGAACTGCATCCCTTGATTCTTGTTGGAGTAGTCCCGGAAGCGAGAAGTACGGGTAGGCATGCTGTGTGAAGCCCATCTGGACAGGTTGGTCCGGATTGATGATGATCGTATGCATATCAGAGCAAGACTCTGTATTATTGTGATGCGTGTGATGTTCTTGGTGGACACCCGCAGCTTGGTGCAGCAGGATATTATGGGGATGGGTTGATGCTGTGTGATCTCAGCCCATGTAGCTGTGAGTGCTACTTTTGGGGGGTTGATGTTGTGTGATCTCAACCCTTGTAGTTGTGATGCTACTTGTTGAGCCGGTGGGACTGCAACTGTGGAAAAGCCTGTGTGGCGAACGGGCAAGGTGAAGGTGTACCCTTGTCAGTCTGGATCGACGTCTGACATATGTGAGCTACGGGAAAGGCTGATCTGTACCCGCGTTCAGGTTGTCTAACCGTGGGGTGCTTAAGGCCCTGTTAGGATCACAGAATGAGAATTGCTCGGGCTATTTGAGCCATGGAGGATTGGAATGCTCACGAATTGCCGTCATGTCTGGAACCTCTGAACGGTGGTGGGACCCTGGTTTTCCAGTACACCGATAATGTGCCCTGATATCACGGAACGTCGGGTCGTCGTGCCGACGTTTGTGATGGATGATGAATTGTACGGGCGTACAAGTGTGATGTGCTAAAGCATACCCTTTTGATTGTATATAAGTGCTATGTAGGGAAGGAATTTCGTTGTCCCGTGCCAGGGACAGGGTCGTTATAAATGGTCAGCCAAATGCTAACCGTTGCTTTGTTTGCCACTGCTTGGTGGATCTTTTGTGTGCAGGTCAAGAAGGGCCAAGCAGGGATGAGGGTGGAAGACCCTAAGCTGTTGCTGCTAAGTGCAAGCCCTCGAAGGCTACTTTTGTACCTTGTGTAAGAACTCATGTATGGCCGGCCTGCGTGCCGATGTATGGAAGATACCTTCTTGTATTAAGAGAAACACTTGTAAGAGGCCATAAGGCCGTACTTGTGGTTTTATATTATGGCATGTTTTGTTTAGCTGTGGAATTCTATGTTGATGTTTGAGTTCATTCTTGCAACCCTTTAAACTTCCGCTAGAATGCTCTGTTATAGGATGCGTATTTGGTATTACTTAGTAACGTCTCCGCCTGTTTGTAAGACATGGTGTGGGGCCCCGACCGGACCTTCTACTATGTTGCATGTAACGGGTAGGGGTGTTACAATTTGGTATCAGATTCCTTGGTTCCCTCCTCTAAATTCGTGGACGAATTCTTTTGTGGGGTGGCGAGCTCGTGTGTGAGTGTATAAAATTGAACTCAAACATGTCCATATAGGATTGAAATGCACTGGTGTGTTACACTTGTGTGTTTGTTTTGACTATTTGTTGTGTGGCTTGTCGCTGAATTGTGTGGTTTGACACATATAGGTGACGCGAAGTGTTGCGGGTCAGTCAGAACCTCAGCATTCTGTTGAGAGTGTGGCACCAGCAGAGGTGCCCACCCCTCCTCCATCAGCTGAAACTATACGTTTGATTACAGAAACGGTACTTGCGGTGATGAATGCTCAGCAGGCAGGGCAAGCTCGGCCTGAGGCTCCTATGCCTGTGGCAGTGCGTCAAGAACCGGTGGGCATAGCGGTTGATCAGCGTGCCGCAGATCAGCAGCTGAAGCGGTTTATGAGCTTTCATCCTCCGACGTTTACCGGGGCAGGTTCACCAGCTCAAATAGAGGATTGGCTTGCTCGGATCAAGCGCATCTTGACCGCCCTTCGGGTTGAGGAGGAACAGAAAGTCACGTTAGCCACTTTTCTTCTTGAAGGAGAAGCTCGGCTGTGGTGGGATGAGGTATAACTGCACCACTTGGCAGGCAGACAGTTGACAGGAGTCTCTATGGACGAGTTCTCTCGGTTGTTCTTGGGCAAGCATTTGCCGTTGCAGCAACGAATTGCTTTGGAATTGGAGTTTCAGCGGTTGACTCAAAAGGAGAGCAGCGTGGATGAGTATATGCATGAGTTCATGCGTTTGGGACGTTATGCGGGCGCTATCTTTGCCGAGGAAGAGCACAAGACCAGTCAGTTTCATGCGGGACTGCGGGATGAGTTGCGGCATTTACTCTCGAGTTCCGTGAATCAGGGATTTCAAGCTCTGGTCTGCACCGCGAGGGCATTGGAAGAAGATTTGAAGCGAGGACAATCTAAAGGACCTTTGGCTAAACCGGAGTTCAAACTGCCGCATCCGGAGAGAAGTGGATTTCGAAAGAAATGGGGTAAGAAGTCCAGACGTTCTGGGCAAGCTCCTTCATCAGTTACTTCGGAAGCGTCGTCGGGCTATGACTCTCGCACTTGCTATACGTGTGGCAAGCCAGGACATCTTGCTCGGGACTGTCGGGTTGGTCCTCCGAAAGGTGACAAGAAGCCGGGCGCGTCCTATGCGGATAAAGGGAAGGCGGTGGCGGAGTCTTCTGCTTCGCAAGTGCAGCCTCGAGTTTTCAATCTGCGACAATAGGAGGCCATTAAGCAGGCCGATGTCGTCACAGGTGCGCATGATCTCTGAGTTCTTTTCCCTTTGTGTAGTGCTGCTATGTTTTTGGTGTTTATTGTGCTGTTGCTATGTTAGGCTTCGTCCTAATTTGGGAGCATCCGGCACGAGCACTGTTTGATACTGGTGCGTCACATTCGTTTCTGTCAAAGGATTTCGTATTGCGCAATGGCGCGCCGATACGAGGCACGACAGAAAGTTTGAAGGTACTCTTACCTAACGGATGTGTTTTGTGCGCGGATCAGTCTGGGTGTGTAGAAGGGAAAATAGGAAGTTGGGACATCAGATTGGAAGCACTTGTGCTGCCGATTTCGGAATTCGACATAATCTTCGGTATGGATTGGTTTTCAGAGCAGCATGCTCGCATTGATTGTAATTCTAAGGAAGTTGTGTTGGGACAGCACACCGAACAAGAAATAAGGTTTAGCGGCATGTAGGGGATAAATGAGATGTTGATATCCGCTCTGCAAGTTCGGAAGGCCGTTAGAAAGGGTGCCGAGTTGTTCTTCATGCTAGTAGCAGCGGTAGAGCCAAAGGCTAGTGTGAATGAGGTACCTGTTGTGTCGGAATTCCTGGATGTGTTTCCAAAAGACCTTCCGGGGTTACCACCCCAAAGAGAAATAGACTTCACGATAGAACTGGTACCGGGTGCAAAACCTGTGGCCCGCTCCCCCTATCGTGTAGCGCCAAAGGAAATGGCTGAGCTGAAGGTTCAGTTGCAAGAATTGCTAGATCAAGGTTTTATAAGGCCAAGTCAGTCACCTTGGTGTGCGCCGGTTCTCTTTGTGAAAAATAAGGACGGCAGCTTGCGTCTATGCATAGATTATCGAGAACTGAACAAGCTGACGGAGAAGAATAAGTATCCGATCCCACAGATCAATGATTTGTTTGATCAGCTAGTGGGCTCTGCGATGTATTCTAAGCTGGATTTGAAATCAGGTTATTACCAGCTGTGGGTTCGGGAAAGTGACATACCCAAAACGGCATTTGGCACACGCTACGGGAATTATGAGTTCACGGTGATGCCCTTTGGATTGTCTAATGCACCTTCGTTGTTTATAGATTTGATGCACCGAACGTTTATGCAATATTTGGATCTCTTTGTGATCGTCTTTATTGACGATATCCTGGTGTATTCCCGTTCCATAGAAGAGCATGCAAATCATTTGAAGATGGTATTGCAAACCCTGAGGGAAAAGAAACTCTATGCCAAGTTTGCTAAGTGTGATTTCTGGTTGTCATCCGTGGCTTTTCTGGGCCATGTAGTTAGTGGAGAAGGCATTACAGTGGATCCTGCCAAAATTGTTGATGTGCAGGAGTGGCCTGTTCCTTTGTCGGTAGCCGAAGTCAGGAGTTTCCTTGGACTTGCGGGCTACTACAGGCGTTTTGTGGAAAATTTCTCAAGAATAGCATTGCCTTTCACTACCCTAACGCGGAAAGAACAAAGGTTCGTTTGGTCGCCCGAGTGCGCACGAGCTTTTGAAGCGTTAAAGATTCGATTGACTACGGCCCCAATTTTGACAACACCTTGTGGCATAGATGGTTTTGAGGTGTACAATGATGCATCGGGTAGCGGCTTAGGCTTGCGTTCTCCTTCAGCGTGGTAAGGTGATAGCATATGGTTCGCGCTAGTTGAAAGCCCATGAGCGGAACTATCCATTCCATGATTTGGAATTGGCCGCAGTCATCTTTGCACTTAAGTTGTGACGTCATTATTTATATGGTGTAAAGGTGGATATCTATACAGACCACAAGAGTCTGAAATATCTTTTAGATCAAAAAGACTTAAATATGCGACAGAGAAGGTTGATGGAATTTCTTGGTGATTATACCTTCCAAATTCATTACACCCCTGGTAAAGGGAATGTAGTCGCAGATGGCCTGAGTCGTAGGAATGCGGCATGGGCGAATTGGTTGTCATACCATGATGAACGGTTGATCCACGAGCTAGAACGGATGGATATTACTTGTGTGGAGAAAAACACTACTGCGACCATGTGTTTGAATTGGACAGAGGTACAGTATGACCTAATGGATAGGGTCCGCCAAGCGACGGAATTGGATGATAGTTTGCAGCGTTATGCAGCGGAAGATAAGAGCTCTCGGTTTTCTTTTGACAATGGACTTTGGAGAAAAGACGATCGAGTATGTGTTCCTTGTCAGAGAAATCTTCGTGAAGAACTCATGTACGAGCCCATTTTTCAAGGTATTCGATTCATCCTTGAAGTTCAAAAATGTATAAGGATCTGAAAAAGAACTTCTGGTGGCCGGGTATGAAGAAAGATATAGCATGTTATGTTGCTAAGTGTCATACATGTGCTCTGGTGAAAGCGGAATGCCAAAGGCCAGGAGGATTCTTGAAGTCATTACCGGTCCTAGTGTGGAAATTTGATGATATTTCCAGGGACTTCGTGCATGGATTGCCGAGATCTCAGCGGGGTAATGATGCGGTTTGGGTGATTGTGGATCGGTTAACAAAAGTTGCTCATTTTATTCCAAATCGAAGAGATGATCCAGTCGAAAAATTGGCTAAAATGTACGTAGATTCGATCGTACGATTACACAGAATTCCCCGTAGCATTGTTAGCGATCGAGATGAACGCTTCACATCAGGAGATTGGAGGCTAATTCATCAGCTGTTGGGCACAAAGTTGCATTTCAGTACGGCCTTTCATCCCCAGATGGACGGTCAAACTGAAAGAACCAACAGGACGTTGGAAGATATGCTCCGGATGTGTACGCTAGATTTTGGAAGTCGCTGGGAAGATCATTTGTTCATGATTGAATTTTCCTATAACAACAGTTACCAGGCCAGCATTCAGATGGCCCCTTTTGAAGCTTTGTACGGCAGGAAGTACCGCACACCGTTATCTTGGGCGGAGACGGGTGAAACGAAGCTTTACAAGCGGCAAGATGTGACTGATATGCATGAAACGGTACGTACAATTCGTGAAAGGTTGTTAATTGCTCAAGATAGGCAGGCCAAATATTATAATGCCAAGCACTGAGACGTAAAGTTTGCGGTGGGTGATTGGGCATATTTAAAAATCAAGCCTTTTAAAGGTGTGTCCAGGATACGGCGTCTGAAAAAGTTGAGCCCGCGGTATCTAGGACCTTTTGAGGTGATTGAATGCATCGGTGAGGCAGCCTATCGGTTACTGCTACCGCCTGAGTTAAGTAGTTTACATGATGTGTTTCATGTATCGGTGCTGCAGAGAGCAATAAAAGAGCCATCGCAAGTGATAGTTGCAGATCGAGTATCAGTCGATAGTGGGCTAACTATAAAGGTTAGGCCCATTCAGATTGAAGATGCTGCCGAGAAGCAATTGAGGAACAAAATAATCGGGATGGTCAAAGTCCGGTGGGACAATTGTGGCCGAGAAGAGCTTACTTGGGAGCGTGAGCAAACCATGCGGACAGAATTTCCCGACTTATTTTTGTAATTGGTTGTGTATTATACCTTGTAATAATCAATAAATATGGACTTTATTGAGTTTTCAGTCATTCAAATTTCGGAACGAAATTTTCTGCAAGGAGGGGAGGATTGTAATACCCCAAAACCCAGTTTTGGTTTTCAGGCCAAGTGACACGGCCTGGGACACGGGCGTGTCCCAGGGCGTGTCAAGCAAATACTCGAGCTGGTCTCGAGTAAGTTTCAAAGTTGGGTTTCGGGTGTTTTTGGAGTGACACGGCCTGAGACACGGGCGTGTCCCAGGGCGTGTCCTCCTCGGGTTTCTACAGGTCGCGCATTCGATGATCGTTGAGCATCGTGATCGATGATCGACGAGAAGAGGCGACACGGCCTGTGACACAGGCGTGTCACAGGGCGTGTCCTTCTCGACGATCGGCGAGATCATGTCGACGATCGGCGAGAATAATCTCGGCGATCGACGAGATTCGTCGAGAGAGGCGACACGGCCAGAGATACGGGCATGTCTCAAGCCGTGTCAGGTTAGGCGGTGGTCACGGGCGTGTTTAACCCGTGTGGTGAGGCGGTTCTTTGCCGCTTAAGGGACACGGCCTGTGACACGGGCGTGTCACAGGGCGTGTCAGGGCCGAAAACGTTATTTTCTGCAAATCTCGGCCGTTTGTTTCCCTCTTTCCAAATCTTGTGGTATTCAGTTTTCCCAGCCCCTTTAAGACCCCAAACCAGCAAACTTATCCTCACTTTATCTTCTTAAGTGAGAGAAGGAAGGAGGAAGAAGGAAGGAGGAAGAAGAAGGAGGAAGGAGAGGGAGATCCAGCTAGTCCAAGCTCGGATTCGCGATCGGAGGCCATATTCGGGAAGGCAGAGCTCCAAGCAGTGCTTGCCATGGCTCCAAAACGTCCTCCAAGGGTAACGACTTCCGCCTTGGATATGTGAAATCCTTCCTTTTTGCATATGCATGAATCCTCTACAAAGGTAGAGTGGAATTCTCTTGGGATGTTGAACTCCATCCCTTGATTCTTGTTGGAGTAGTCTCGGAAGCGAGAAGTACGGGTAGGCATGTTGTGTGAAGCCCATCTGGACAGGTTGGTCCAGATTGGTGATGAGTGTATGCATATCAGAGCAAGAATCTGTATTATTATGATGCGTGTAATGTTCTTGGTGGACACCTGCAGCTTGGTGCAGCAGGATATTATGGGGATGGGTTGATGCTGTGTGATCTCAGCCCATGTAGCTGTGAGTGCTACTTTTGGGGGGTTGATGCAGTGTGATCTCAACCCTTGTAGTTGTGATGCTACTTGTTGAGACGGTGGGGCTGCAACTTTGGAAAAGCCTGTGTGGCGAACGGGCAAGGTGAAGCTGTACCCGTGTCAGTCCTGATCGACGTCTGACGTAGGTGAGCTACGGGAAAGGCTGATCTGTACCCGCGTTCAGGTTGTCTAACCGTGGGGTGCTTAAGGCCCTGTTAGGATCACAGAATGAGAATCGCTCCGGCTATTTGAGCCAAGGCGGATTGGAATGCTCACGAATTATCGTCATGTCTGGAACCTCTGAACGGTGGTGGGACCCTGGTTTTCCGGTACACCGATAATGTGCCCTGAGAGCACGGAACATCGGGTCGTCGTGCCGACGTTTGTGATGGATGATGACTTGTACGGGCGTACAAGTGTGATGTGCTAAAGCATACCCTTTTGATTGTATATAAGTGCTATGCAGGGAAGGAATTCCGCTGTCCCGTGCCAGGGACAGGGTCGTTATAAATGGTCAGCCAAATGCTGACCGTTGCTTTGTTTGCCACTGCTTGGTGGATCTTTTGCGTGCAGGTCAAGAAGGGCCAAACAGAGATGAGGGTGGAAGACCCTAAGCTGCTGCTTCTAAGTGCTAGCCCTCGAAGGCTAGTTTTGTACCTTGTGTAAGAACTCATGTATGGCCGGCCTGCGTGCCGATGTATGGAAGATACCTTCTTGTATTAAGAGAAACACTTGTAAGAGGCCATAAGGTCGTATTTGTGGTTTTATATTATGGCATGTTTGGTTTAGCTTTGGAATTCTGTGTTGATGTTTGAGTTCATTCTTGCAACCCTTTAAACTTCCGCTAGAATGCTCTGTGATAGGATGCGTATTTGGTATTACTTAGTAACATCTCCGCCTGTTTGTAAGACATGGTGTGGGGCCCTGGCCGGACCTTCTACTATGTTGCACGTAACGGGTAGGGGTGTTACAATCACTATGTCAATAGGATTGCTGCTTTGACCTTATTGTATAGAGAAAAGGTCAATTAGTTAGGTCTAAGGCTTAGGACTTAGAATTGGAGATTTCCCCAAGACCTCCTAGTTCAGAAGCAGAAGCCAAGAAGAAGAATTGAAGTTGTCGTCGAGCTAAGATAGACGAAGCGTCGAACTCAGTTCGACTATCTGTGAGTTCAGGCTGACAAAGCGTCGACCTCTGTTCGACGATCTTTGAGCTCAAGTTGACGAGGCGTTGAACCCAGTTCGACGATCTCTGAGCTCAGATCGACGATTTCTATCCAAGTCAAATCCCAATTTCTCTAAGCTCAGTTCGATGATAGTTGAGCTCAGATCGACGATTTCATTTTGAGATCGACGATTGCTGGTATTTTGTCAGCTTGTTAAGGATTTCAAATCAGAGCACTTATTGCAGAAGATTTCTAGCCGTTATAATAAATCTGTAGCAAGTTTCAAGGAAACAAAGAAGGAATGTACTTAGGTTATTTCCTCCAGAAACAGTTGACAATTAAGGAAAGCATTTATGACTTTGCTAACGGCTATTTTCAAGATTTGTCGACTGGAGTTCTTATCATCATCATTCAGAGAGAACAAAAGAATACAACAGCATACACAGAGAGATATACAGAGAAAGAAAAAGAAGATCAATAACTCAGAAAACTCAACAAGTTTTCTTTCTGATTCCTGCTGATCAAAAGCATTCTCAAGTCTTCATCATTCACACTCCAGACAACAAACATTTAAGTTTTTACTGAAATCATCTAGTGCTGGAGCAATTAAATTCTTTGAAGACCTATCACCTTTGCAAAGCTTCCAATTCCTGAACTTCTGCTACACTTCAGGGGGAGCTTTGACAACATCTCATCCACTAGTGCTTCTCTTTGATAGTTGACAAAGAAGACAGCTTCACTCCTTTTCTTTTTCCTTTCCTGTAAAAGGGCTTTTAAACTCCCTTCAAAAGTTTTACTTTGGTTCCTGAGACCTGATCAAAACTCAGTGGTGGCAAGACACCTGATCAAAAATCTAATTTGGTTTTTGAGTACCTGATCAAAAGCTCATTGGTGCCCAGGACACCTGATCAACTCATCCTGCAATGGATTCCTACCAAGGGTGGTAAAAGAGTTGATGTACCTAGGTTTTGGGGAACCAGTATAGTTCCTTGTGTCTTCTTTATTGCTCTCACTTTCTTGTGCTGTGTGCTGTGAATTAATCATCTTGTAGTTATTTTATTTCAGTTTCTACTTAGCACTCTACACCTATTAAATCAAGTCTTCCACTGCTAAAATAATTTTTAATTTACCAAAATTATTTTAAATCACTCTATTCACCCCCCTCTAGAGTGAAGGATTGATCTTACCCTCACTTTCAATTGGTATCAGAGGGAGGTTGGTTGTTTAGCCAAATTGGTTGATAATACAGACTAACATCTGAACCAAAAGATCTATCTTAAGATCCATCCTTATAGAGGGTTATTTTTATTATATCTATTTTAGTTTAAATTCATGGCACAAAACAAGGATTATGCTAGCACCAGACCTCCAGTGTGCAATCTCTCCAAGTTTGCACTTTGGAAGGCAAGGATTAGATTATACATGAATTTTATTGATGAAGATATCTTGAATTTTATTTTGACAGATTGCCCAAAGCCTCCTGCAAGCACAAGTACAAATGTTGTTCCACCTCCTTCAGGAACAGATGCTGATATAAGGAAATGGAAGATTGCTGATGCCAAAGCTATGAACATCCTTGCACAGACAATGTCTGATGACATCTTTCAAAAGGTAGCTGAATGCAACTCAGCTAAGGAAATTTGGGACAAACTATCTGAAATTGTATCAGGATCAGCTGATGAGAGGAGAGATAGAAGATCTCATCTCATCACCTAGTATGAAAATTTCAAGAAGGCAGAAAATGAGTCAGTAGCTGACATGTACAGCAGACTAAGCCTAATTGTCAGTAAACTCAAAACTTTGGATAAGGAGATCTCTCTCACAGAGATCAATAACAAAATTCTAATGTGCTTCCCCGGCACTTGGGATTCAAGAATCTGGCCAATCAAGGATGCAAGAAGTCTGAATGAGATTACCACAGAAGCTCTATTAGGCAAGCTCAAATCCTATGAGCAGCTCATCAAGAACAGAGAAGAAGAGCAGAAGACAACTTCTCCAGCAGTCAGGAAGGAGAAGTCAATTGCTTTCAAAGCCACAGAAGAACAACCTGAAGACAAAAATCACAGGCAATGAAGAACTGATGAGTCTTCTAGCCAAAAGGTTTTACAAAATGGATAGGAAGGACTTCAAAAAAAGGTCATCCAGAGGCCAAGAGAAGCCAAAGTATGACAAGTCAAATAACAAAGAAATTATCTGTTATGGTTGCAGAAAACCAGGCCACATACTGCATGACTGTCCAGAAAATCAAAATAAGGACAAAAAGGACAAGAGGGAAAAGAGAAAAGACAAAGACTCTAGAAGAAATCATCATGACAGATCCTCTTCTAGCAAGAACAAGCACACTAGGAAGGGATTTGTTGCTGAAACATGGAGTGCAACAGAAGAAGAATCTGATGCATCATCAAGCTCAAGTGATGATGAAGATGATGCACAAGAAAAGGAATTTTGCATGATGGCAATCAATGCATCTCAGAACAACACTGATTCAGAACATGAATCTGAACCTAAATCTGAACCAGAGCTAGAAGAAGATCAGGTAATTGATTCATTTGATTTTAATTCTGAGGACTTCAAGTCTGAATTTAAAGCACTGTGTTTAGATTTACTCAATTCTGAGAAAGAAATTATCTCTCTCAGAAATCAATTATCTGAATACAGTACCTTAAGTTCAGATAACCTTAAACTCACAGATGAGTTAGAATGCTGTAGAGAGTAGATAGCTTCACTGAAAAGGGAACTATCTGAGGCCAAGAAGTTTGAAGAAACCCTTAATAGGAGAATTATTAAACTGATGGACATCACAAGCACAGTGAACTCAAGACTCAATAGTACACTGGGCTTGGGTGCTTCATCCAGCCAAGCTATTGTGTTAATAACTCCCATTAATTTATCTCTGATAAAGGAAAAGGAGTTGTGGAGGTAGCTAGAAAAAATTCTGATCTACCCCAAAAGAACAAAGTTCAACAGATATCGTCGAACAGAGCTCGACGATCTTCGAACAGAGCTCAGCGTTTTCATGCTGAATCGTCGAACTCAGGTCGACGATCTCTGATCTCTGAACACAGGCATGATCGATCGCTGAACGGAGCTCAATGATCTGACCCAAGATCGTCGAACTCAGATCCACGATAGTCGTACGGAGCTCAGAGATGTGACTAATTCTCAAAGGGTACATCAAAAGTTGATTCTAGATATCCTACATCTCAAGGGTTCAACCCTTATACTTAATGGATAATTCCTCCTAGGAGATATCATCCTGAAGGGTATAAGAGTCAACCAGAGGTGTCTTTCATTTCTGATTTCAAAGGTTATCAAGCTTGACCCAAGGTAAATTTGGTCAAAAACAAATGAAATGTTATTTGTGTAGGTGAAGACCTGTCCAACCATGGACCAGCATTGGTATCTGGATAGTGGGTTCTCCAAGTACATGACAGGAAGCAAGGATAACCTGACATCCTTCAAGGTTAAACATGGACCCAAAGTCATGTTTGGAGATTCAAACTTTGGACAGACCAAAGGATTTGGTGTAGTCCAAATAGGATCAGTAACATTCAAGAAGGTAGTATATATGGAAGGACTGAAGCACAATCTTATCAGCATCAGTCAGCTGTGTGATGAAGGCTACCAGGTCACATTCAACAAGTCTTCATGCTTCATCAAATTAGAAGACAACACAACTGTGTTGACAGGTAACAGAAGAGGTAACATCTATCTAGTAGATTTTCATTCAACCAAGGTAGACATCTGTTTATTTAATTCTCTTAGCAAACCCAATAAACTATGGCATAAGAGATTACGACATATCAACCTTAGAACCATTGCTAGGCTATCCAAGGACAACCTTGTTAGAGGACTACCTTCTAGCCCCTATAAGAAGGAAGGACTCTGCAGGTCTTGTCAGTTAGGCAAGCAAACTAAAAACAGTTTTAAGTCACTTAATAAGAGTGATTCACCTAGGATTTTGTATTTATTACATATGGATCTATTTGGACCCATTTCTGTACAAATCCTAGGAGGGAAATCTTACACTTTAGTAGTTGTAGATGACTTATCTAGATTCATATGGGTGTTCTTTCTAAGGAAGAAGTCTGATAACTTCAAGTGTTTAACAGAGTTTCTCAAATGTATACAGATTGAGTTCAATACTCGCATAGCCCTGATCAGAAGTGATCATGGGACAGAGTTTGATTCTCTTGTTATACAAGAGTTCTGTTAGAGGAAAGGGATCAGGCACACTTTCTCAGCTCCTAGAACTTCTCAACAGAATGGGGTAGCTAAAAGGAAGAATAGAACCCTTATTGAATCTGCCACAATATTATTAACAGATGCTCACCTTCCTCTATCCTTTTGGGCAGAGGCTGTGAACACTTCAAACTATATTTTGAATAGGAGTTTGATACATAAGCTAAAAGGAAAGACTCCCTATGAATTACTCAAAGGGAATAAACTTAAAGTTAATTATCTTAGGATTTTTGGTTGTATCTGCTACATTCATAACAATAACAAGAAATACTTAGCAAAATTTGAAGCACGAGCTGATAAAGGAGTGTTTCTGGGATACTCCATGATCAGTAAGGCCTATAGGGTTTTTAATCAATCGTCTCATAAAATTGAAGAGACTGTACATGTTTCTTTTGATGAAACGAACATGTCTTACAAGGAGAAGAGCACTTCTACCATAAACCCTTTGCAGGTACATTGTATATCAGAAAATTTGGACAGGCTACATATCATAGAACAAGATCCATCACCTTCATCCATTCAACAAGAAGTTGAAAGCAGTGAAAATGAAGATGACAATCAGATCTTAGCAAGCCATGGTGAAAATCTAAATGAAGAGCTAGTTATTATTCCACTAGAGGAAACAATAACACTGTTTGGTGAACAATCAACACCCATTATTGATTTAGTAACATCAAAGGACCATCCAATCTGTCAAGTGATTGGAGACATCTCAGCTGGTGTGCAAACCAGAAACCAATTCAATCAAAATCTGATGCACACTTGCTTTCATTCTCAAATTGAACCTCAATCCATACAAGATGCAGAACAAGATCCAAACTGCATCATTGTAATGCAAGAGGAATTAAATCAATTTGAAAAAAACAAAGTTTGGGAGCTAGTGCCAAAGCCAAAGAATCATCCCATTATTGGAACAAAATAGGTATTCAGGAACAAGCTAGATGATCAAGGAGTTATAGTGAGAAATAAAGCAAGGCTGGTTGCTCAAGGATACTCCCAAGAAGAAGGCATAGACTATGACCAAACCTTTGCACCAGTTGCAAGGTTGGAGGCCATAAGAATCTTCCTGGCATATACAACTCACAATAAGTTCAAGGTTTATCAAATGGATGTCAAAAGTGCATTCCTCAATGGTGACATCAAGGAAGAGGTTTATGTAAAACAACCCCCAGGTTTTATCTCTCTAACTCACCCTGATTTTGTTTATAAATTGCATAAAGCATTATATGGTCTCAAACAAGCCCCTAGATCATGGTATGAGACCCTAGCTTGCTTTCTCTTGAAAAATGATTTTAAAAGGGGTAGAGTAGACCAAACTCTTTTTATTAGAACCCATAAGTCCAATATCCTACTAGTATAAATCTATGTAGATGACATTATCTTTGGTTCTACTAATTCAAATTTGTGCAAAAGGTTCTCCAACCTAATGCATTCCAAATTTGAAATGAGTAGCATGGGTGAGCTATCCTTCTTTCTAGGATTGCAAGTCAAACAACATGCTGATGGCATCTTTATTTCTCAAACCAAGTATACAAAAGAATTGGTTAAGAAATTTGATATGGCTGAAGCATCCTCTATGAAAACACCTATGCCAACTAATGCTATATTAGATGCTGATGAACATAGGAAACCAGTTGATCAGACAACATATAGAGAATCGATTGGCTCCTTATTGTATCTTACAGCTAGTAGACCTGATATAATGTTTGCTACATGCATATGTGTTAGATTCCAAGTCAGCCCTAGAGAGTCACACCTTATATTAGTTAAGAGGATTCTTAGGTATGTGAAAAGTTGTCCAAATCTAGGTCTCTGGTATCCAACTGATTCAGGATTTGACCTAACTGGATTTTCAGATGCTGATTATGCTGGATGTAGAGTAGACAGGAAAAGTACCAGTGGAATTTGTCAGTTTCTTGGTGACAGACTTGTCTCCTGGTTTTGCAAGAAATAAATATTTGTGTCTACTTCAACTGCTGAAGCTGAATATATGGCAGCAGGTAGCTATTGCTCACAGATATTGTGGATTCAAAATCAACTCCTAGACTATGGTTACAACTTAGAAAAGTCCAAAATATTTTGTGATAACACTAATGCTATTTCAATAGCTCAAAATCCAGTCCTCCATAGTAGGACAAAACACATAGAGATTAGGCATCATTTCTTAAGAGATAATGTAGAGAAGAATAAAATTGAATTGGAATATATCCTAACTGATTTACAAAGGGGAGATATTTTCACCAAGCCCTTGGATGAAAAGAAACACACCTTCTTCCTTAATCAGTTAGGAATGTTAGATGGAGGAAGTCGTAATTAAGTTCCAAGACCTTTTAACTTAAAAAGAGACAAAGACTAGGCTAAAAATTTTGGATTTCTTAGTGTCTATAGGTTTTCTATGTCTCTGAACTGCGCTCGACGATTTCCCTGAATATCGTCGAACGGAGCTCGTCGTTTCCAGATAGTATTTAACTACCTTTTGTTTTCCGTCGAACGGAGATCGACGATGTTAGAAATCGTCGAACGAAGCTCGGTATTTTCCAGATAGTGCTGGACTATCCTTTTCGACCAGCGATCTCGAATATCGTCGAACGAAGATCGACGATGTTGAGACCCTTCAGTTTCCCCTAAAACCGTCGATCGTCAAACTGAGTTCAACGATTTTTCCTTTTCAGCATCAAACCCTAATATAAAATCATTTTTCATGCGTCATTCTCCTTTGCGCTTTCATACTTTCTGCAAGAACTCTCTTTCCCTCCAAACTCCTCTACACTTGATCGTGTTTGTTTTTGCAGGAAACATGTCAGTTTCAGTCGTCGTTTTAACAGCAATGAAGTTCGATACTAGGTTTGACATTGATATGGATTCGTTTGAAGGAACTGATCAAATGTTCAAGGATATTCTGGAATTGCTTAAGGAGCAACAACTTGTGAACATAATGACAACCAGAATCAAACTAGCAGCAGATGAAATTAAAGAGTGGGTCTATACTGCCCACAATCTGGATCAACATACAGTCATTGGCACCATCTTAGGAACTCAGGTATCCCTAACCCCGGCCATTCTTACAGAAATTTTTGGGTTAAGTACTGGTCATGATAGCATAGACCTATCAGGGGTAAAATTTACTGAGATGTTAGACAGAATGGGTCACAATTCTGAAAACCCTAATAAGTTATTGAAGAAAAATTTGTCTATGGAGTATAGATTTTTAGCAGACATTGTAGGCAAAGTAATTTTGGCCAAACACTCAGCTCATGACACAATATCAAGACATCAGTTCTGCTTAATTGCTGCCTTAGTAAATAAGAAGCATTTGGATTGGGGAGCTATCTTCTTTGATTTGATCAAGAAGAAAATCAATAAGAATTTTGTGAATTTTGGGAGAATTCTGGGCCTATTCCAGCAGAATAGGTTCCCTCAGCTGTTAGTGTCAAATGGAATGCATATTAATGCTTCCAAGAGACTTTCCTCTGCTCTTTTTGGCAAATGGGAGAGGCAGATTGTCAAATCAAGCAGGGGTCCTGCAGCACAAACTTCTTCAGGCACAAGGACTGTTTTAGTCACTCTTCCTCAGACCACTGCCTTAGCAGAAGTGTTGGCATCCACCTAAATTTCCTCTCCTCTATCTTCCTATTCAGCTACATCTTCCATATCCTCTCCTCCCTTTCCACCTCCAGTTACTTCATCCATTTCTCCATCTCATATAGCTTCTTCACCTCCTCCAGCCACTTTCCAAGAAGATTTCCAATCTCTACCTTTCTTCTCCTCCATTGACTTAGAATCATCCTCTCATCTTCCATCCTTCAATCTCCTAGATGATTCATTCATGGATGATTCCCCCTCTTCACCTCCAGACATCCCATCCACCTCAACATCATTTCAACAAATGCTTCATGACATCATCTCTCAACCATCTTTTTCACCTACCATCTCCTCATTCCTACCAACAGTCACCATCCCAGCTCCATCTATTACATCCATCCCCATCTCTCAACCATCCATACCACTTCACCCAGCATTCATTCCATCCATCTCTGCAGCACACCCCTATACCTCTACTCAAGTTAATCTTGAGCAAGTAGATCTTCTTCCTCTAGCAGATAGACTGTATGAGTTATTGGCCCCCAAGCTAACACTGTTACTGGATTCAGCCTTGGCTCCCTTAGTCAAGAATCTGACTGATTCATCTGTTAGACTTTCTTCCTCCTTCTCCCTTCAGGCCACCCCTTCTTCTGGGGGCCTAGATTCAGTTCTCACTGAAACTAGGCAGGGGGAGATGCCTCATGAAGAAGTGCTGCCTTCAGAGGATTTTGGTTCAGAAATGCAGATTTCAAAGCGTCTAGCTTCAGAATAAGTTTCTGTTCCAGCTTCAGCTCCAGCTCCAACCATCGGTCCCACAGTAGATATACATTCCTTATTATCTTTATTTGATTCAATTTATAGTTGTTGTCCTCCAGCACCTCTCCCTGCTGAAGATTTAACCAGGGCTATTATTCCCCTCTCCTGTTGTGATCCAACCCTGATAGAGTTGTATATAAATTCTGTTAAAACTATGGAGAGTGATTTTGTGGTTCTTGAGTCTGCTACTGCTGTTGATTCTTCAGAGGCTGTTGAAGAGCCAGTTTGTTCAGTTACTGAGATTACTGCTTCAGTTGATGTTCCTGTTGTTACTGCTGCTCCTGTTGTTTCAAATGTTGTTTCAAGTGCTGATGTTGTTATTTCTTTTACTGCTACTTCTACTTCTGCTCCTGTTTCCACCTCCAAAGCAGCTTTCAAGGAAATAGATGTCTTATATGATGAGCCTCAGAGTTCTGATGAGGATGATGAATTCAGAACTGACTCAGATGATTCCTCTGCAACTATTGCAAAGAAGAGGAAAGCCAGAAGCAAGGTTATAAAAAAGGTTCAATTTACCAAAGCTACAACTGATCATGATATACTATATTATATTCTACATAATTGCCCTATTACTGAGCATTGGATGCAATATTCTAAGAACCAGTTGAAAGCAATGAAGAAGAGAAGAAAGTATGACAAAGGAACTTCTCATCCTCCTCCTCCTCCTTCTCCAAGCACAGGATCTGGTGGAGTCTCAGCTCCTCAAGCTTCCAACATTTCTCAACCCCAACAAACCTATCAAGGAAGATCTCAATCCAAAGGTTATCAGCAAAGAGGAAATCAGCCTAGAGGAAGACAGTTTAGAGGAAATCAAACAGACTATCAAGTTTATTCTAGAGGACAGCCCAGAGAACAATCTTATCAAAGGAAAGGACAAGGCCAAATTGACTAAACTTCTAGTCCCTTTCCTTACAGCTCAAAGAAAGTTTTCATTCAAAAGCTCCTCCTACTGACACCATGAAAAGGTATGAGCCACCAGTACCTTTTGAAGATCCAGAGAACAATCCAGCTTCCTGGACAGCCAAACTTAAAGAAATGGCTGCTCTAGATCAGATTAAGAAAGCAAGAGAGAAGGGCCAAGACACATCCAATATATCTACTCTTTCAAAACAAAGAAGACAGGAACTTGAAAGATACAGCTCCAAGAGATTCTTTAATACTGAGGAATACATGCAGCTACATCCAGAAGTTGTAGTTCCTAGGAGCAAAAGCCAAAGGACTCTTGGTGTTGCTGATGATTTCAGATCAAAGAAAGACTCAGAAAATCCAAACAGAGAAATCATTTTCAGGAAAAAAATTGATGACAAACATTAATCTGGATGTAAGCTGAAAACTATATTATATCTTTGCTGAACTACTTTTGTGCTGTGATATAATCTTATCTGTGGTTCTGCATTGTTGTTTTTGTATTTCTGTTAATTATTGTTTTCTACGACTCATGTAAATAGTAATCCTAACCCAAATAGGGGGAGATTGTTGGAACACCCTATTACTAATTTGGGTCAGGATCACTATGTCAATAGGATTGCTGCTTTGACCTTATTGTATAGAGAAAAGGTAAACTAGTTAGGTCTAAGACTTAGGACTTAGGATTGGAGATTTCCCCAAGACCTCCTAGTTCAGAAGCAGAAGCCAAGAAGAAGAATTGAAGTTGTCGTCGAGCTCAGATCGACGAAGCGTCGAACTCAGCTCGACTATCTGTGAGTTCAGGCTGACAAAGCATCGACCTAAGTTCGACGATCTCTGAGCTCAAGTCGACGAGGCGTCGAACCCAGTTCGACGATCTCTGAGCTCAGATCGACGATTTCTGTCCAAGTCAAATCCCAATTTCCCTGAGCTCAGTTCGACGATAGTTGAGCTCAGATCGACGATTTCATTTTGAGATCGACGATTGCTGGGATTTTATCAGCTTGTTAAGGATTTCAAATCAGAGCACTTATTGCAGAAGATTTCTAGCCGTTATAATAAATCTGGAGCAAGTTTCAAGGAAACAAAGAAGGAATGTACTTAGGTTATTTCCTCTAGAGACAGTTAACAATTAAGGAAAGCATTTATGACTTCGCTAATGACTATTTTCAAGATTTGTCGACTGGAGTTCTTATCATCATCATTTAGAGAGAATAAAAGGATACAGCAGCATACACAGAGAGATATACATAGAAAGAAAAAGAAGATCAATAACTCAGAAAACTCAACAAGTTTTCTTTCTGATTCCTGCTGATCAAAAGCATTCTCAAGTCTTCATCATTCACACTCCAGACAACAAATATTTCAGTTTTTGCTAAAATCATCTAGTGCTGGAGCAATCAAATTCTTTAAAGACTTATCACCCTTGCAAAGCTTCCAGTTCCTGAACTTCTGCTACACTTCAGGGGGAGCTTTGACAACATCTCATCCACTAGTGCTTCTCTTTAATAGTTGACAGAGAAGACAGCTTCACTCCTTTTCTTTTTCCTTTCCTATAAAAGGGTTTTTAAACTCCCTTCAAAAGTTTTGTTTTGGTTCCTGAGACCTGATCAAAACTCAGTGGTGGCAAGACACCTGATCAAAAATCTGATTTGGTTTTTGATCACCTGATCAAAAGCTTAGTGGTGCCCAGGACACCTGATCAACTCATCCTGCAGTGGATTCCTACCAAGGGTGGTAGAAGAGTGGATGTACCCAGATTTTGGGGAACCACTATAGTTCCTTGTGTCTTCTGGATTGCTTGCTCTTTCTTGTGCTGTGTGTTAAGAATTAATCATCTTGTAGTTGTTTTATTTCAGTTTCTGCTTAGCACTCTACACCTACTAAATCAAGTCTTCCACTGCTAAAATAATTTTTAATTTACCAAAATTATTTTAAATCACTCTATTCACCCCCCTCTAGAGTGAAGGATTGATCTTACAAGCGGCAAGATGTGACTGATATGCATGAAACGGTACGTACAATTCGTGAAAGGTTGTTAATTGCTCAAGATAGGCAGGCCAAATATTATAATGCCAAGCACCGAGACGTAAAGTTTGCGGTGGGTGATTGGGCATATTTAAAAATCAAGCCTTTTAAAGGTGTGTCCAGGATACGGCGTCTGAAAAAGTTGAGCTCGCGGTATCTAGGACCTTTTGAGGTGATTGAATGCATCGGTGAGGCAGCCTATCGGTTACTGCTATTGCCTGAGTTAAGTAGTTTACATGATGTGTTTCATGTATCGGTGCTGCGGAGAGCAATAAAAGAGCCATCGCAAGTGATAGTTGCAGATTGAGTATCAGTCGATAGTGGGCTAACTATAAAGGTTAGGCCCATTCAGATTGAAGATGCTGCCGAGAAGCAATTGAGGAACAAAACAATCGGGATGGTCAAAGTTCGGTGGGACAATTGTGGCCGAGAAGAGCTTACTTGGGAGCGTGAGCAAACCATGCGGACAGAATTTCCCGACTTATTTTTGTAATTGGTTGTGTATTATACCTTGTAATAATCAATAAATATGGACTTTATCGAGTTTTCAGTCATTCAAATTTCGGAACGAAATTTTCTCCAAGGAGGGGAGGATTGTAATACCCCAAAACCCAGTTTTGGTTTTCAGGCCAAGTGAATCGGCCTGGGACACGGGCGTGTCCCAGGGCGTGTCAAGTAAAAACTCAAGTTGGTCTCGAGTAAGTTTCAAAGTTGGGTTTTGGGTGTTTTTGGAGTGACACGGCCTGAGACACGGGCGTGTCCCAGGGCGTGTCCTCCTCGGGTTTCTGCAGGTCGCGCGTTCGATGATCGTTGAGCATCGTGACCGACGATCGATGAGAAGAGGCGACACGGCCTGTGATACGGGCGTGTCACAGGGCGTGTCCTTCTCGACGATCGATGAGATCATGTCGACGATCGGCGAGAATAATCTCGGCGATCGACGAGATTCGTCGAGAGAGGCGACACGGCCAGAGACACGGGCGTGTCTCAAGCCGTGTCAGGTTAGGCGGTGGTCACGGGCGTGTTCAACCCGTGTGGTGAGGCGGTTCTTTGCCGCTTAAGGGACACGGCCTGTGACACGGGTGTGTCACAAGGCGTGTCAGGGCCGAAAATGTTATTTTCTGCAGATCTCGGTCGTTTGTTTCCCTCTTTCCAGATCTTGTGGTCTTCAGTTTTCCCAGCCCCTTTAAGACCCCGAACCAGCAAACTTATCCTCACTTTATCTTCTTAAGTGAGAGAAGTAAGGAGGAAGAAGGAAGGAGGAAGAAGAAGGAGGAAGGAGAGGGAGATCCAGCTAGTCCAAGCTCGGATTCGCGATCGGAGGCCATATTCGGGAAGACAGCGCTCCAAGCAGTGCTTGCCATGGCTCCAAAACATCCTCCAAGGGTAACGACTTCCGCCTTGGATATGTGAAATCCTTCCTTTTTGCATATGCATGAATCCTCTACAAAAGTAGAGTGGAATTCTCTTGGGATGTTGAACTCCATCCTTGATTCTTGTTGGAGTAGTCCCGGAAGCGAGAAGTACGGGTAGGCATGTTGTGTGAAACCCATCTGGACAGGTTGGTCCAGATTGGTGATGAGTGTATGCATATCAGAGCAAGACTCTGTATTATTATGATGCGTGTGATGTTCTTGGTGGACACCTGCAGCTTGGTGCAACAGGATATTATGTGGATGGGTTGATGCTGTGTGATCTCAGCCCATGTAGTTGTGAGTGCTACTTTTGGGGGGTTGATGCTGTGTGATCTCAACCCTTGTAGTTGTGATGCTACTTGTTGAGACGGTGGGGCTGCAACTTTGGAAAAGACTGTGTGGCAAACGGGCAAGGTGA
This sequence comes from Platanthera zijinensis, assembly GCA_039513925.1. Classification (NCBI taxonomy): domain Eukaryota; kingdom Viridiplantae; phylum Streptophyta; class Magnoliopsida; order Asparagales; family Orchidaceae; genus Platanthera; species Platanthera zijinensis. The sequence continues at coordinate 79,678,136 of CM077081.1, forward strand.
AGTTGTACCCGTGTCAGTCCTGATCGACGTCTGACGTAGGTGAGCTACAGGAAAGGCTGATCTGTACCCGTGTTCTGGTTGTCTAACTGTGGGGTGCTTAAGGCCTTGTTAGGATCACAGAATGAGAATCGCTGCGGCTATTTGAGCCATGGAGGATTGGAATGCTCACGAATTGCCGTCATGTCTGGAACCTCTGAACGGTGGTGGGACCCTGGTTTTCCGGTACACCGATAATATGCCCTGAGAGCACGGAACATCGGGCCATCGTGCCGACGTTTGTGATGGATGATGACTTGTACAGGCGTACAAGTGTGATGTGCTAAAGCATACCCTTTTGATTGTATATAAGTGTTATGCAGGGAAGGAATTCCGCTGTCCCGTGCCAGGGACATGGTCGTTATAAATGGTCAGCCAAATGCTGACCGTTGCTTTGTTTGCCACTGCTTGGTGGATCTTTTGCGTGCAGGTCAAGAAGGGCCAAGCAGAGATGAGGGTGGAAGACCCTAAGCTGCTGCTGCTAAGTGCTATCCCTCGAAGGCTAGTTTTGTACCTTGTGTAAGAACTCATGTTTGGCCGACCTGCGTGCCGATGTATGGAAGATACCTTCTTGTATTAAGATAAACACTTGTAAGAGGCCATAAGGTCGTACTTGTGGTTTTATATTATGGCATGTTTGGTTTAGCTGTGGAATTCTGTGTTGATGTTTGAGTTCATTCTTGCAACCCTTTAAACTTCCGCTAGAATGCTCTGTGATAGGATGCGTATTTGGTATTACTTAGTAACGTCTCCGCCTGTTTGTAAGACATGGTGTGGGGCCCCGGCCGGACCTTCTACTATATTGCACGTAACGGGTAGGGGTGTTATAATCACTATGTCAATAGGATTGCTGCTTTGACCTTATTGTATAGAGAAAAGGTCAACTAGTTAAGTCTAAGGCTTAGGACTTGGAATTGGAGATTTCCCCCAAGACCTCCTAGTTCAGAAGCAGAAGCCAAGAAGAAGAATTGAAGTTGTCGTCGAGCTAAGATCGACGAAGCGTCGAACTCAGTTCGACTATCTGTGAGTTCAGGCTGACAAAGCGTCGACCTCAGTTCGACGATCTCTGAGCTCAAGTTGACGAGGCGTCGAACCCAGTTCGACGATCTCTAAGCTCAGATCGACGATTTCTGTCCAAGTCAAATCCCAATTTCTCTAAGCTCAGTTCGACGATAGTTGAGCTCAGATCGACGATTTCATTTTGAGATCGACGATTGCTGGGATTTTGTCAGCTTGTTAAGGATTTCAAATCAGATCACTTATTGCAGAAGATTTCTAGCCATTATAATAAATCTGTAGCAAGTTTCAAGGAAACAAAGAAGGAATGTACTTAGGTTATTTCCTCCAGAAACAGTTGACAATTAAGGAAAGCATTTATGACTTTGCTAACGGCTATTTTCAAGATTTGTCGACTGGAGTTCTTATCATCATCATTCAGAGAGAACAAAAGGATACAGCAGCATACATAGAGAGATATACAGAGAAAGAAAAAGAAGATCAATAACTCAGAAAACTCAACAAGTTTTCTTTCTGATTCCTGCTGATCAAAAGCATTCTCAAGTCTTCATCATTCACACTCCAGACAACAAACATTTAAGTTTTTACTGAAATCATCTAGTACTGGAGCAATTAAATTCTTTGAAGACCTATCACCCTTGCAAAGCTTCCAGTTCCTGAACTTCTGCTACACTTCAGGGGGAGCTTTGACAACATCTCATCCACTAGTGCTTCTCTTTGATAGTTGACAAAGAAGACAGCTTCACTCCTTTTCTTTTTCCTTTCATGTAAAAGGTCTTTTAAACTCCTTTGAAAAGTTTTACTTTGGTTCCTGAGACCTGATCAAAACTCAGTGGTGGCAAGACACCTGATTAAAAATCTGATTTGATTTTTGAGTACCTGATCAAAAGCTCATTGGTGCCCAGGACACCTGATCAACTCATCCTGCAATGTATTCCTACCAAGGGTGTTAGAAGAGTTGATGTACCTAGGTTTTGGGGAACCACTATAGTTCCTTGTGTCTTCTTTATTGCTCGCACTTTCTTATGCTGTGTGCTGTGAATTAATCCTTGTAGTTTTTTTATTTCAGTTTCTGCTTAGCACTCTACACCTACTAAATCAAGTCTTCCACTGCTAAAATAATTTTTAATTTACCAAAATTATTTTAAATCACTCTATTCACCCCCCTCTAGAGTGAAGGATTGATCTTACCCTCACTTTCATCTAGTATAAAAATGGTTAAGTACTCTAGAAGAAAAATAAGAAAAAGAGCCCTAGGGTTTCTCCAAAAACCTTTGTTTACTCCTTATCACTAGAGGACGAGCCACCCTCCTCGCCGTAGATCTCTTGCACGAGGTCGCGAGCGGTGATGTCCTCACAATCTTCCTTAACGACCCCCATTTCTTTCATCATCTTCAAAATCAGCTCGGCGGTCTTAATGTTAGCGTCTCGGCAGAGCTCCTCGACCTCCTCGTAGGAATAATGAGGAGGGGTTGGAGAATCACCAAGCGAGAGGGCAATGGAGCAGCGTCCCGAAGCTGGGTTGTCTGGGACTTTAAGTCTTTAACCTTCGCCTCCAAGTCCGCTATGCGCGAGGGCAATCTCCTTACCGTCTCAGCATCCTGCAGGAACCGTTTGTCAGTCGGTGTCAAATGTGCGGAAATGAACTGAGGATAGAAGGCAACTCACCACGCCACCCCGAGCCTTGGCGAGAAGGTTTTCAGCCACAGCCAGCTTCTTTGCGAGGTCTCCAGACTTCTCGCATTCCGCTACCAGCTTCACTTCAGACTCTTTCCAGTTTTGGTTGTTAAAGATCAGGCGGCGCGAGAGCCGATGCGAAAGATCCAGGGTGCGTATTTAGGAGTGTGCAGCCTTCAGAACTAATTCTCGTGAGGAGGCCTTGTCGACAGGATCTGGCTCGAGCCCCCCATAAAGGCCAAAGCCCAAAGAGAAGGCATGGCCCGTGGGCTGGTCCGGCTCTCTCTAGGAGGGAAGGAGGGTGGAGATGGATACGCGATTCTCCCCCTTGTCCCATATCAGAGTCGGGTCGTTAATTGCATCTAGAACCATAGGGCCCATATTGAAATCCTGATGGGCAGATGGGGGCTGGGCGATTGGAGGAACCAACCTCGTAAGATGGGGACCTGGATGGTTGAAGCGAGGTGCTGGCATGTTGGGCGAGCAGTGTCGCCTCGCCAATTGGCGAGATGGCCTATTGAGGAGATGCCCTAGGAGGTTATCGGGGAGACTGGGAACCTAGGGAGATAGGGCTCAGAGACCCCGACACCACCACCATCTCCTTCGGGGCCTTCTTCGTCTTCTCAGTCGGGAGGGACACCACTTTATTCATCTTCATCTTTTTTGAGGGGCTGAGGCGAGACTGAGCAGAGCCTTCAGCAGGCCTTTTCTTGAGGGAGGGGGCAAAGGATTCTTTAGCCTCCTCGGCCGCCATGTTGGCGAGAGCGATACCTTTAGATGGTTTTACGTTGCTCTTATAGGGAGGATGAGCGGGCACGTTCCTCTCTCCTAATAAAGGCGAGACGAAATATTAAAGGCGAGGTTGAAGGCGAGACGGAATATTAAAGGAGAGAGTACCTTCTCTAGAAAGCAAGTGGAGGAGGGAGTTGAGGCCGCACCTCAGGAACTGGACTTCAAAGTTCTTACCAGCAAAGAAGTCGCAGAGGAGCTTGTCCATGCCGTCGACTTGGGGAGTCACATAGAACACTTCAGCAGGCAAGATGGGCGCAAGCGAGACGCCCCCACAGTTGCTGCGAACGAATACGAAGCGCGTGATCCAGTGATGATTTTTGTTGGGCGTCTCGCAGACCTTGAGACCTTGCCCGGTGAAGTACGACACCCCGTCATGGTTGGCATGGTAGATGAACAGCTTGCGAAAAACGGTCAAGCTGAACTCGATTTGCTCTCAGCACATATAACTGGTGAAGGCGACCAGTACCGAGATGGCGTTGGGGTTCAGCTGCGCGGGAACTGTGCCAAAATATTTCAGGACTTGTTTTACCTCCGACCAGAGAGGCAGTCTCAGCCCCGCCTCGAAGTGTGAGACGGTGAAGGCGAGCTCTCCGGGGTAAAACGCGTTGATGGACTCGCCAACTTTGGGGGGACACGACTCGAACCCCTCTGTCAGGAACTCGCGGGTTAAGGTATCATATTCTTCCGCAAAAATTCGTCCAAGAGGAAAATCATGGTCGACGAATCACCTCCCGTACCGGTTGCGTCCCTCGCCCTCTTCAACTTTCTTCTTTCCCATATGAGACGATCGAAGTAGGAGGCGGGTAGAAACGGAGAGACAGTCTAAAGATGGGGGAGCGAGACAAAGCAGAGGCGAGATCGGCATGTGAGATGGATGGAGAGAAAAGGACGAGTGTTGGGGCACAACAGGGAGGAGAGTGTAGTACTGACCCGGGGTAAGAGGGTATTTATAGCAAGTATGATTAGGGAAAAGAAAATGTATAGGCAGGAAAAATTTATGCAGAGGAAGGGGAAGAGGCGGCCGACTTTCTCTCTCCCGACCTCGATTTACACAGCCCAGTGCAGGCCCTCAGAAAAGCGAAGCGGTGAAAGGAAAAGAAAAAGAATTAGAAAATTGAACAAAATTAACTAAACATAAATAAGTGATAAGTGTCGTGTTATGATGAATCGAATAGTTATGAAAGGGCAAATAGTTATTAAACTAAAAAAATGTTTCATCCCGCGCGAGGCGGGCAGCACGTTCGTAGGGCACACAGTTCAGGCGAGACAAAAGCATAGGAAATGTCATTATAGAGCCATGAATAAAGAAAAAAGAAGCAAGAAGCGAGACGAAGAAAGAACCAAGACTGGATGGGAGTTCTTCAATTCTTGTGCCATCTTCAGTGTCCTCTGCCGTGAGACCTCGCACAGGGAGGCCGACTGGGTAGGTGAAAGGCGCGAACCGCATCAACGCCATGGTGCACGAGACGGAGCTACTGATCGACCTTGTTCAGAATCGCCTGGGGTCGGTCTCATCTATTTCAATGTCAGCATCAATCTTTGAAGTCAGGCGGGCACACTCCACTTCCATCCAATCGATCAGTTGGTCAGCTGCTTGCTTATCCTTTTCCAACTCATGGATGATGTATGCATGCTTTCGGAACATCTCGGCTACCTTGTGCTTCATCTCCAGCAGATCCATGGGGTCGCCCAGGTAGTCCTCAATCTCGTCTATAGGAGGAGAGGTTGATACGACCATCTGCCTAGAGTAGTCCTCAGTGGGCAAGTCCTCAGCAGGCGAGTCCTCAGCGGGCAAGCCAACCGGTACACCTGCATAGAAAGCAGAGGGATGGAATAGGGAAGATCCTCACAGTGGCTTATGAAGGTGGCGAGCGGGGCAGAGGACCGAGGGGGAAGGATTCTTACCAGGACGGCGAGAGGTCCCAGCGATGTTGGAAGGGTCATCCTTCCTCGCAGCGGGAGCAGACGGAGGGGTAGATGGTTGAGGCGAGACAGAATTCTGGCTGTGTTCGGCGGTGTGGATTCGCGTACTCTCGGGGCGAGGTGAGGGCGCAAGGTCCTTCTAAAAACAAATAGTAAATGAGAAGGTGAACAAGGGAGGAATAAAGAGAAGGGATGAGAGGCGAGAGTCCCACCTCCTTTTCTCTAAGAGTCGCAGGAGTAGGAGGGACGCATTTCTCTTGGAAGGCGCAAGAGGGCTCCTCTGCCGAGGGAGCAGGGTCAGCTGCTTTTGCCTTCTTCAGGCGAGAGGAAGATGACGGTAAGGAGGGGGGCGCGAAACGGAATCACGTTCAGGGCTGCCGTGCTAGCCTTGTTCCTTTGGAGCACCGCCGCAATATGATCACGAAAGCTCTGGCTGAGAGACATGATGACAGAAACCAGAAGGGGATGAAAGGTGGAAGGAAGGGGATCCCTACAAGGGGTGGAAACCCTTTATTTATAAATTCAGATGGGGGCCCGCCAAAAAAGATTTTGTCATAAATTCACTTTAATGACGCGAGCCTCGGTTGGACTTTCTTTCCGAGCTTGGGACAACCTCGAAAAGAGCGGGGATTGTGTACAACCTCAGGCTCGCAGGAGCGGAAGGCTCAAGGAAGGGAGGCAAGAAGAGTTTTAAGGAGAAGGCTATACTAAGTGAGATGGCCCAAGCGAGAATAGACTTGCTAGGCGAGTGGATCCCAGGGAAAGGACCACTTGCGGGACGGGAGCTGCTCACTAGGCGAGAGAGACCCAGGTGAGAGCCAAACCATTGTATAGGCGAGTGGATCCCAGGGAAAGGACCACTCGAGGAACGGGAGCTGCTCACTAGGCGAGAGGGACCCAGGAGAGAGCCGCACCGTTGTCTAGGAGAGTGGGTTCTAAGGAAGGGGCCACACGCAAGGCGAGGGCCAACTCGCTAGGCGAAAAGGCTCTAGGAGGGGAGCTCTTGCCTGCGAGATGACACTCTCGCATAGCGTCATTTTAGCGAGAGGCCTAGGGCCGGTTCAGTATTCAGTCAAGGGCCAGTTTGGGTAGAGAGCGGTTTACATTTTTTAGCCCTAAGGGATTTTACTCCTTTGCCCTTGGTGGTCTGCACATAACCCTTTAGAACAGCGGAGTTTGGCTGTTGGCAGACCCGACCCAAGGTATCTTGGTAATTTCATGAGTGGTTCGATTTGGTTATTTGCAGTTCAAATTCTGAGGCCTATAAATAGACCGGTAAGGTGCATGGTAGAAGCATTGTTGTTGACCCTTCTTTTTTCCCACTAAGGCACCTAGCTCAGCATTGGCTAGGGAGGGGAAGAATTTCTAATTCTTTTGGGTAAGAGGTTGGACCTCCGAGCTGAAGCCCACGATATATTCTTTCGAGAGTCCTGGCGGAAGAGCAGCCCAAGAAGAGTAGGTGTGAGCTGCAACTTTAGATCCGAGCTTTAGGAGGAACCAGCTTTGTTGGTTCCAACATCAAAAGTGACCAGCTGGGTCACTTCAAGAAGGACTGTAAGGTCAAGCTGTAGTCGGGACATGTTGTGGATAAAGAGAGAGCTGGTTACATTACTGAGGAAGCCAGATGGGGAAATGTGTTCATGACGGGCACGTGTGTCAGTGCCTTGTCTACCATCGACTATAAAGATGATTGGATAGTGTACTCGGGGTATGGTCACCACCTCACCGGAGATGAGTCGAAGTTCTCCTCTCTGCAAAAATTCTCAGGTAACGAAGCTATCATAACAGCTGATGATACAGTTCATGCAGTCGAGAAGGAGGGTTTCGTTTATTTAGGTAGTGATAATGGTCCACTCACCTTGAGGAGTGTCTTTCACGTATTGGGCATGAAGAAGAACCTCTTCTCAATGACCAATGCGGTGGACGTGGGCTATCACATTCTGTTCGGCCTGACAGAAGTGAAGTTTCTCCACAACATGTCAGCGGTAAAAGCTGACGTTGCTTATGTAGGGAGAAGGGTAAGGGACTTGTTTGTGCTATCAACAAGTTCCTATGTTGATCGGATGAGGGCCAATGATAGTGCAGCTATCTGGCATGAGCTGCTGGGATATGTTGGGATGGACAAATTGAAAGCTATGACAGTGAAGAGCCTTGTGAAAGGCTTGTCTAAGTTATTATCCTTCGATGAAGGTCATGTCTGCGTCGGGTGTCAATATGGAAAGTCTCATCGCCTTCTATTTGACAAGTCATAGACCAGGAGTAAATCACCATTAGAGTGTATCCATAGTGATCTGATGGGGCTGACCGTCACCGCTGTTGGGTACATTGGAAAATGTGTACCTGATTTGGACAAGACAAACTTAGCTCAATGATATACATTAAGGTGTATTTGATGTTGTTTTAAGTTTATATGTGCAGGTTAAGAATGTGCTAAAATGAAAAAAAAAATTCTAAGTCCATGTGTCGACACCTGAGGAAGCTGTGTCGACACTTCAGTAAGATTGTGTCAACACTTGGAAATGGCTGTGTCGACACTTCAGTGAATTTGTGTCGACACCGGGAAGTTGTGTCGACACACAGAAGCATTGTCGATATCACTTGTGTCGACACCAGGAGGCAGTATCGACACACAGAAATAATCAGTCGACATCAACTGTGTCGACACTGGGAGGCTGTGTCGACACACAAAGGCAGAGTCGACAACAACTGTGTCGACACACAGAGGCAGAGTCGACAACAACTGTGTCGACACATGGAGGCAGTGTCGACACACGCTATGTTCTTAGTCTACATCAACTGTGTCGACACACGGAACTTGTGTCAACACACAGCTGAGTCTGGACCAAGTTGATTGCTGATGAATGGTGAAGTGTTTGTGTCGACACAAATAATCAGTGTCGACACATTCTCAAGATGCAGTGTCAAGAAGCTGTGTCGACATCAAGGCAGCTATGTCGACACCACCAAAGTCTGTGTCGACACTTAAGTCACTTGTGTCGACACATATTGACAGATGGTCTCGACACTTTATGACAGGCAGTCTCGACGCTTTGCTGACAAAGACAAAGGCTCAAGATCTGTTTGATGACTTGACAGCTGTGAGTTATAACAGGTTTACTGAAGCTGTCAGACTTATCAGAAGTTAGTTATAAACCGGATCAGCCAGTTACCATGGATGAATTCTATATATATATATATATGGATTCAGAAGAAGAGATATTGATAACTATTCATTATTGTTGACACACAAAAACACAACTATTGTGAGATAGATCTCTGATCAAGAAAGTGCAAGGCACAGAAGAAGATCTTCGTGAGAAGATCTAAGAAGACATTCTGAAGTGATCATCCACTCAGATTCAGTCTAAGTTGAATTCAATCAAGAATTCAGAAGTATCTTCAAGAGGTTTAGAGAGAGAGAGATTCAGCTATTTTGAAGTCAAGAAGGAGACAATCACTGGTCTCTCAAGAAGCAGATACTGAACTATTCTGTCAATAAGATTCAGATCTATTTATGAAATCTAAGGAGAAAGCTGCCAGTCAGTTATATTCAAAGAAAATCAACCCAACTAAGTTCAGATTCAAGAAGCTTTGAAGAAAGCTAAGATCAAGTTGATTTCAGCCATCAGCCTCTTCAAGAAGCTGATCAAGAAAGTTCTTATCCCTTCTCTCTCAATAGGGGTAAGAGATTATAAAATTCCTTATCAAATTCTGTAGGATCTATTTATAGATCTGAGTTGTAAGCCTGTTTTATAAAGGCTGAGTGTATGAGATTTATTCTCTGAGTGGTAGGGCTGTTTGTGCCTGAGTTGTAGGAGAAGGTATTCTCTGAGTTGTAGGCCTTGTGGCAAGGCTGAGGTAGGGCTTGTTAGCCTGAGTTGTAGGAATATGGAAACATTCTGAGTTGTAGGAATCCTTCTGGATTCTGAGCTGTAGGATCTGAGGATCTGAGATAAAGGAATAAGTTAGGCCGAATCTAGCATACTGCTGGATAGGTGAAGAGGGAAAGTGGATGTACCCAGACCTTGGGGAACCACTATAAATACTGTGTGCAATCTGTGAATTGTGTACCTGTAGAATCTGTTATTGTGTGTGCTGAGTTTGCTGCAGAATTTTCTGTTCTATATTACAGCATTGAAGTGAATTTCTGTCTTAATTTTAAAACAAGAATTAGAACCTATTCACCCCCCCCTCTCTAGGTGTTTAAGTAGTCTTGAAAGTAAAACTATCAACCGCCAGTCTTGGAGGCAGCAGGTACATACTGGTGTTGATTGATGACTACTCGAGGTATACTTGGGTGTACTTCATAAAGGAGAAGTCGGATGCATTCCGTTTGTTTTTGGGGTTCAAGGAGCTGATGGAGGGCCGACTTGGCCCACGGATTAAGAAGTTGAGAATGGACAACAAAGGCTAGTTCGTTTTAAATGAGTTCTCTAATTTCTACAGAAAGCACAGGATCTGAAGAGAGCTCACTTGTGCGCATACTCCACAACAAATGGAGTAGCAGAGCGAATGATCCGTCATCTGACAGATACCTGCAAATGTTGCCTTCATGCCAAAGGCATTCTAAGGTCCTTTTGGGCAGAAGGGATGGCCTGCAAAACTTATGTCATCAATCAGATGCCTCTGAGTCCGATCAACATGAAATCTCCTCATGAGATGATGTTTAAGGAGAAGCCTGGAGTTGGACACCTTTGGGTATTCAGATCGACCTACTACGTACACATCTCGGATTCTCTTAGGACAAAGCTAGATGTAAAGGCGAGGAAGCTTGTCTTCGTGGGCTATGACGAGCGGAAGAATGGATGGAAGTGTATGGATCCTGCGATGAGGAAGTTTGTCATGTACAAAGACGTGGTTTTCGACGAACTAACGTCATATGGAAGTAGCTCATCTATAGAGTTGTAGGAAAGTAGGTCTGATGGCGGGTAAGAGGACGCTGCTAAGGACATTCTGGTGGAGCTTCCTATATCACCAGGAACTCCAGGTGTTTCTAGCTCCGGGGTGGAGGCTTCGTGTTTAGGAAGCAAAGGGAGCGATGCTCCAAGTTTGCCCGAGAACGGAGCTGGTTTAGAGAAGTAGTGGAGGTAGTCAGCAAGGGTCAGACTCTTCGAAGATCGAAGAGGACCATCAAACCACCGGCTCGTTATAGAGAAGGAAACGCAATGAGCTTGGTCTCTTATTTCTTCGCAGGACCTCTAGACAAATGAGAGCCTTCAAGCTTTGAAGACGCCACTGGAGTTAAGGAGTAGGATAACACTATGGATGAGGAGATGGCTGCCCTCAGGAAAAATGAGATGTGGGACTTGTGCCCAAGTTCGAAGACATTACTCCTGTGACGTGCAAGTGGGTCTATAAGCTAAAGAAGAAGGCGGATGGGAGCATCGAGCGGTACAAGGCTCGCCTTGTAGCCCGAGGATTCTATCAATTTTATGGAGAAGACTATGAAGAGGGGTTTAGTCCTGTTGCCAAAATGACTTCCGTTCGGGTGGTGTTGGCCTTGGCAGCTTGCAGCAGGGCATCTATCAAGCTTCGACGAGATGAGGGGAGGATACTTTCAAATCCTTTAGTGTTTCAGGCTCTAGTTGGGAGCCTTATTTACTTGACGATTATGAGGCCAGACATTGTTTATGTTGTAGGAAAGAGAGTGGGATACTCGTTTCCTAAAGGGGCTATGGGGAACGGATCATTCAGCGATTTGGCATGCGGGAGGGGAAGAGTAGCTCTACTTCTCTTGATATTGGCATCAAGCTTTGACGAGATGAGGTGAGGATACTTTCAGATCCTTTAGTGTTCCGGGCTCTAGTTGGAAGCCTTATTTACTTGACAATTACGAGGACAGACATTGCTTATGTTGTAGGCCGAGTAAGTCGGCATATGGTGGAACCTCGGAAGCCTCATCTGATGGCGGCGAAGACCATTCTGAAGTATGTGAATTCCACTTCTGATACTAGTCTCCTTTATATAAGGGACACAGGCTTCAAACTGCACGGTTACACAGATGTTGACTATGGGGGAGATTTAGATGACCGGAAGTCGACGTCCGGTTATGTCGTCACATGTGGATCAACGGGTATCTCATGGTGCAGCAAGAAGCAGGATTATGTGTCTGTCTATATTACGGATGCAGAGTACAAGGCTTCGGCCTTGGCAGCTTGTGAATCCATCTGGCTTAGGAGGCTAGTAGAGAACATCTATGAAGAAGTGTGGGGTCCCACTCTACCACGCGGTGACAACGAAAGTGCCCTTAAATTGGTTAATAATCCAGTTTGTCACGCGCGAACTAAGCACATTGAGATTGAGCACCATTTCATTCGGGAGAGGGTGTTGGAGGGGTCTCTTATGGTTGGATATATGCGAAACAAGGACAATATCGCAGACATCTTTACGAAGCAATTGTCGAAGGGGCCATTTATACGGTTACAGGGACTGTTGGGGTTTGTTTCCACTTCTCACTTCAAGGGGGAGTGTCAAATTTTTTGAAGTGAAAGTGGTCGTCTGGGCGGTCTGTCCGCGCGAACTGCGCGCACAAAGGTGGAGGTTAGTCAGGTCGACAAGAAAGTTGTTGAATGTATCTAGTGTCGACTAAATCCACTTATGGGGGGATAGGTGACGCGCGGTCTTTTGCGAAATTAAATTAACCTGCACAAGTTAACAAACACAGCACAAAAAACACACAAAAATTTATAGTGGTTCCCCGATTTGGGTACGTCCACTTTTCCCCTTCGACCTATCTCCCACCAAGGGACGACTCGGTCACTTCTCCAAACGGATTGAAATCCAATCCTCACACTGCGGAAGGAACCCTTCCAACAACGGATTCACAACTCCACCACCACGGGTTGCACCCAACCCTTACAACTAGGAATAAAAATTCCTTTACAATAAACCAAAATAGAATGTAAAAGAAAATACAAACACCGCTTTTGGAGATCCCAATGTCCTTCTTCGTTTGTTGAAGCTTTCTTGAAAGATACGAAGAATCCACAACCGGATTTCTCTCTTGGAGAGGATCTTGTCAAGATCGGCGGTGGCAAGTGATTGCGGCGGCGATACTTTGTAGATCCAAACTTCTTGACGAAGCAAGCAAGGTCTACGAACGATCTAAGTCAGATCAGTCGTCTCAATCGATTCGGAATGAAGAACTAGTCTCGTTCAACGAATCGAGAGACAATAGATCTCAAGAGAGATGCGTGAGACGCTCGTCTTGCCTCGGTATTATCGTCGGAAGATCAAAGAAGCACTGAGATCAACGATCAATGGCGACGACGAACTTGCAAGCGGCTACAGGCGATCGGCGGTTTCCGCGATCGGCTAGGACACGGCGTCGGCTGCTTTTGATTTCTCGTGAATAGTTATAGTATAAGTTCAAAATACGCAAGAATTTATACCTGAGGCCAACCCTAAAGTCCGTTGTGGGACCCACAAGGAGAAACCCTAGCCCCGGCCGAAACAACGCACGGCCTCTTGGTTCGGTCCAGCGAACGGAGGAAAATTGCCTAAGGCAAAATCGGCGAGAATCGTTGGTGATTCCTGTCGAAGTCGGCGGGAATCACTTACGATTCCCGTCGATTCTACCTTGGCCGAATTCCAGTTGGAAACCTTATCAGCCGGAGAAAATCGGCGGGAATGCAGATTGATTCTCGTCGAATCGGCGGGAATCACAAACGATTCCCGTCGAAGTCGGTGAGAATCACTTAATGATTCCCGTCGATTCTGCCTTAGTAGAATTTCTGTTTGGAAAACTGATAGTTGGAAGAAGTCAGCGGGAATGCAGACTGATTCTCGTCGAATCGGCGGGAATCACAAACGATTCTCGTCGAAGACGGCGAGAATCACTTAGTGTTTCCCATCGATTTTGACTTAGAAGAATTTTCTCTTCCTTCCCTTGATGACTTGGTCTTTGACCCATCTTTGCTCCTTCTTCTGCTCTTGATCTGCCTTAACCCTGTACTTGAAAATAAATACACTCCAATAGAGAGAGCACACGTGAGTAAACACACTGATCAGCTCAACGAGGGATTATGTTGCGCAGACCCGTGTATATTGACCCACTGCACCCTGACATTGGTGTGTACTTAGCATGGAATAGCTGCAAGCACAACTTAATGAAAGATCGTCAAATACATTATCAATTCAACTTAGCTTGTTCAGGGGCTTCTTCAAATCAGGTACATTGTGGATACAGTACCCAACAATCTCCCCCTATTGGAAGAAGACTAAACCCTACAAGCTAAGGTGAATAGAACAGATGGGAATAAAAATCATAAAATGAAAATTCAGTTGAGAGTGAAATTTATTACCATTTTCTTGAGAGCATACTTAACATTTGCAGCCACCTTAGCCTTAGCCGAGAGGGTAATCTCCCCCTTTTTGGCTTCTACAAATCTGGGACTTCACTTGGAGCACAAAGCTCCCCCTCAGTTCTTGCATCTCTGCCCGATCTTGAATTCATAGCAGATGCTCCCCCTTGATCCAAGAGCCTTGAGCCCTTCAGGCTTCAATCTTCATAGTTCAGCATGCCGAGTTCAGTTTTGAAGAGACTGAACTTGGCCTCGTCTAGGGGCTTTGTGAAGATATCTGCAATCTGCTTATACGTAAGGACATAGCAGAGAGAGATATCTTTGTTTTCCACATGCTCTCGAATGAAGTGGAGCGCACTTCAATATGCTTTGTTCTGCTGTGCGACACAGGATTATTCGCAATTGTTATTGCGCTCAAGGAGTCGCAATACATAAGAACTTCTCGGAACTGCAAGTCATAATCTTCGAGTTGATTTCTAATCCATAGAAGTTGTGCGCAACAGCTGCCTGCTGAGATGTACTCAGATTCAGCCATAGAGGTTGCGACACAATTCTGCTTTTTACTGTTCAATGAAATAAGCCTTCTTCCGAGGAATTGGCACGTTCCGGAAGTGCTTTTCCTATCATCCCTGCTTCCTGCAAAGTTAGCATCTGAAAAGCCTATCAGCTCGACATCATTGTTTCTTGGATACCACAAGCCAAGATTTGGTGTGTCTTTAAGGTATCTAAGAATTCGCTTGGCAGCGACATAATGAGATTCCTTAGTATTCACCTGCTGGCACAAACGCATGTGGAAAACATAATATCCGGTCTACTCACAGTAAGGTAGAGCAGGGATCCAATTATGCTTCTGTATTTGATTTCATCAAAATGTTTCCCTTTCTCATCCTTGTCCAGAGACATAGTGGATCCCATTGGAGTCCTCATAGAGGTTGCATTCTCCATTCCGAATTTCTTGAGTAGTTCATTTGTGAACTTCGTCTGAGAAATGAAAATTCCATCCTCAGACTGTTTCACTTGAAATCTCAAGAAATACTTTAGCTCACGCATGCTGCTCATTTAAAACTTTCCTTGCATAAGTTTAGAAAACTTCTTACAAAGATTGTTGTCCATTGAGCCGAATATTATGTCATCGACATAGATTTGCACCAGCAAAATCTTGCCTTTGACTTCCCTAAGAAACAATGTATTATCTATTTTTCCTCTCGAGAACTTGTTCTCAAGAAGAAAACTTGACAGAGTCTCATACCAAGCTCGAGGAGCTTGTTTTAAGCTATATAATGCTTTATTAAGAAAGTAAACATGATTAGGGAATGTTGGATTAACAAACCCTGGGGGTTGCGCGACATATACTTCCTCTTTCAAATTTTCATTTAGGAACGCAGATTTCACGTCCATCTGATAGACAGTGAATCCTTTGTGAGAGGCATACGCCAGGAACAATCTGATCGCCTCGAGCCTTGCAACTGGTGCAAAGGTTTGGTCGAAGTCAATCCCCTTCTCCTGTCTGTAACCTTGAGCCACCAGTCTGGCCTTGTTCTTGATGATGATACCGTGTTCATCCAGTTTGTTTCTGAAGATCCACTTAGTGTCGATCACATTCTGGTTCTTTGGTCTGGGAACAAGCGTCCAGACGTTGCATCGTTCGAATTGATGCAGTTAATCTTGCATGGCCAATATCCATGACGCATCTTTTTTCGCTTCGTCGAACATCTTTGGCTCAACCTGTGATAGAAAACTAAGGTGCAAAATCTCGTTAATTGTACCTTTGCGAGTTTTGACACCGTCACCGTCACGAGGATCTCCTATGATCTGATCTCTAGGATGTTCTCTCATATGTCGGAGCTCTAAGAGTCTGGCATCTGGAGCTCTAACAGCTTCTCGGGCTTCTCCTTCTTCTGGGAGATTTTCTCCATCCTGATCGTCATCTTCTCTAGTTGGCGTTGAGGTGGAAACCTTGACGTACTTGGGAGTTGCACCTTTTGCAGTCTCATCGAGACTTAGCTGATCAAGCCTTGCACCTGCATCTTCAAGAATGCCACTTGAAGAATTGCTATGAAGCAAGCTTCCTTCATCAAAAAAAACATTAATGGACTCCTCTACCACTAGGGCTTTCTTATTGAAGACCCTATATGCCCGACTATGGCTACTATAGCCCATGAAGATGCCTTCGAAGCATTTTTCTCCGAATTTAGTACGTGGGTACTTCCCATTATTGAGTACATAGCATCTGCAGCCATAAATCCTTAAATAGGACATGGTAGATTTCCTGCCTTTCAGTAGCTCATAAGGCATCTTGCGATAATTTTTGTTGATCAATGCTCGGTTCTGCACATGACAAGCCGTATTGACAGCCTCTGCCCAGAAGTACTCTGGAAGAGAAGCGTCATTCAACATTGGCGTACATGCTTCAATGAGCGTTCTATTTCTCCTCTCCGCAACTCCGTTTTGCTGAGGAGTACGCGGGGAGGAAAACTCATGAAAGATACCATGTTCTTCATAGAATTCTGTCATAGCACTAGACTCGAATTTTATTTCATGGTCACTTCTGATTTTGACCACGGAGCAGTTAAGTTCGTTCTGAATCTGCATGATAAAATTAGTGAAGATGTCAAACGTATTTGACTTTTGTTTCAAGAAGAACACCCATGTAAACCGAGAGTGATCATCAACAATCACTAGCGTATACGATTTGCCTCCTAAGCTATGAACTTGCACTGGACCGAACAAGTCCATATGCAGAAGATAAAGACATCTGGAGGAGTCTTTGTCTGCAATGCCCTTAAAGGTAGCCCGAGTCTATTTGCCCTTCAGGCATGCAGGACAGGGGATATCTTTGATGCACTTAATAGTAGGGGCATCCCTTACTAAATTCTTGTAAAACAACATATTAATAGTCTTGAAATTAATATGTGTTAATCTCTTGTGTCATTGTTCACAAAGAGATGCACTGCCTTTTGCTACTATGCACACTGGGGTAGAAGAGTCTAAGCTAAGAAAATCTAAGCAAAAGATATTTCTGCTCCTAATGCCAGTTAATACCGTCTCCGAAGAGGCACACGATATTATCAAGCACTTATCCTTGCAGAACTTAACGTCGTATCCTTTATCACACAACTGGCTTACACTGATCAGGTTATGGTTTAACCCTTCAACATAGGCCACGTTAGTGATAGAGAATACACCGTTGGAAATCATACCATAACCCCTGGTGACTCCTCGATCAGATCCTCCAAAGATGACTTTGGGTCCATTTTCGATTGGGGAGTAATCACGCAACAGACTTCTTTTCCCGGTCATATGCCAGGAACATCCACTATCCAAGTACCAGATTGGCATTTTGGTGGCCTTTAGACATACCTGCAAAACAGAATTAGTTTCCCTTAGGAACCCAATCGAACTTGGGTCTTAGATTCCTTGTTAGCACACTCCCCCTCGGGTGGTTAACCCTACGAGTGGTCGGCCTCGCATTGCTAACATGAGGAGTCTCGTTGAATCTTGGATTAAACCAGAAATCCACGGCAAAGTGACCAACTTTGCCACAGCACCAACAGTCAAACCTGTTGTACCGTTTCCTAGGCTCCTGCTTCACCCTTGGAACGGTGGGTCCAGCCGGGGCCTTGGATCTGGAGGTGGAGGCATCATGATGACAGCAGTCACACGATTTTTTCACTTCCTGTTCCTTCAGTATAACAGGCTTGGCCTTTGGTGCCTGCTTCCTATTATGGCCGCTAGAGATGTGGCCATAATTCTCCACTTGGATTTCCTCATAAGGTGGCTTGAAGATACTCTCACCGTAGTTTTGGGGGAATGTCCAACCATCATACCGGCTCTTGGGCTTTTCAACCGAGCGCCGGAAGAAGTGGTCATAGGTTGACTCAAAGTCCTACTCATTGCAAGGAAAGCCAGGCTTTCTGAATGAAACAGGATCGAGTGGGGCCTTTCCCTTTTCTACAACAGAGGCCTTCTTAGCAGCCTTATTTTTCCTCTATTTTTTGTTTCTCCTAGATGATTTACCATACACACCCACATGCCCTAAGCCATCCCCCTTAGCCTAAGCAGAGAATTCATCAACCAGAGGAAGAACGGTCTTGGGCATGGAGAAGCTTTTGACAATCTTCCTTTCTACCGCAAGCTGTTCTTCAGACTTGTTGATTTCTTCCTGTTTTTGGTCAAGGAGCCTTAGAGACTCTGAGTGCTTAGAAGTCAGGTCCAGGTGTTCCTGTCGGAGAGAAATCAAGCTAGTGATCTCTTCTCTTAGGTACACACCCTCAGTCTTAAAGAATTTGACTTCCTTTTCTGAGCCCTCAACCTCTTGCGGCATTCCTCAAAAGTATTGAGCAGAAGCTCATACTTTTCGAGGAGCTCAGCTTCACGGGCAGATGGGCTGTCCTCGAGATCATCATTAGGAGACTCAGAGTCAGAGTCAGAGTCAGAGAGGGGGGTACGATCTTTTACCTTCCCAGTAAATGGGGGGCAGTCTCCTTCTAAGTCGGAGCAACCCATTAGCCCGAAGTAGGCTTCCTCATCATCACTAGAGTCTGAAGAATCAGATTCACTCAGTGTCTTTGACTTTTTAGCAATGTAGCTCCTCTCCTTCTTCTTATCTCTAGAAGACCTGTGCTCCTCTCCCTTCCCCTTGTCTCTCTTGCTTTGGTGGCAGTCAGCAATGACGTGGCCTGGCTTATTACATCCAAAGCAAATAATGCCAGCAGCGTGATGTTTGTTCTGTTTAGGTTCATACCTGTCAGAAGAGTAATTCTTCTTCTGATGTCTGGAGGAGTAGTCGTCTCTCTTTCTTTGATTCCTCATCTTGAGGAACTTCTTGCACTCTCGAGTGATGAGGGAGAATTCTTCTTCAGATAGCTCTGAGTCGGAAGAGCATGGCTCAGAGTCTTCTTCCTCATCCTTTTTCCAAGAGCGGGACGAGGCTGCACCCTTGCCTTTTCTTGAGTGATTGGCTTTCAGGGCTACAGTCTTTTCTTTGGCAGCGGCTTTATCGGCTTCTTCTTCAGCTTTTCTGGTGTTTAGCTGAAGCTCCTAGAACATAAGCTTCCCAAACAAAATCTGGGGATCATTTTCTGCCAGCTTGCCAAATTCTCTGATAGCGCAGATCTTGGTGCCTCATTCTTTAGTAAGGGATCTAAGGAATTTGTCATTTAGTTCACCATTGGTGAACACTCTGTCATAACCCTTCAGGGCATTGACGATCTTCAGGAAGTTCTCGAAAGTCACTCCGATTTCTTCCTTGGGACCTTGCCTGAAGGCCTCATACTTCTGGTTCAAAAGGTATCTTCGATAATCCCTTACTTCATCTGTGCCTTCCATCAGAATGATCAGGCAGTGCCATATGTCCTTGGCAGTCCTGCAGTTGCAGAAATTCTGCATCATGGAATCATTGACGGAGCTTACTAGAATGTTCTGAGCTTTCTTGTCTAAACTGACAAGCACCATCTCATCTTTATCCATTTCGGATAGCTTCTTGGGCACCATCTTGGTCGGATCAATGGTGGAGGCCTTAGTGGGGATATAAGGTCCCTCCTCCACTATCAAGAAGAGTCGGGGTCGACTGCTTCCATGTAGAACCTGATCCTTTCCTTCCAGATGGGAAAGTTCAGCTTGGTGCATACTGTAATCTTTCCTGAATACTTGAGTCCGTCCATTTTAGAGATCTTCTTTCTTCTTGACACTAGATGCAGGATCTTACTCAAGGTGTTAACCTTATTAATGAGTAACCTCCCTCTGATACTACTTGAAAGTATCTAGTGTCGACTAAATCCACCTATGGGGGGATAGGTGACGTGCGGTCTTTTGCGGAATTAAATTAACATGCACAAGTTAACAAACACATCACAGAAAACACATAAAAAGTTATAGTGGTTTCCCGATTTGGGTACGTCCACTTTCCCCCTTCGACCTATCTCCCACCAAGGGACGACTCGGTCACTTCTCCAAACGGATTGAAATCCAATCCTCACACTACGGAAGGAACCCTTCCAACAACGGAGTCACAACTACACCACCACAGGTTGCACCCAACCCTTACAACAAGGAATAAAAATTCCTTTACAATAAACCAAAATAGAATATAAAAGAAAATACAAACAACGCTTTTGGAGATCCCAATGTCCTTCTTCGTTCGTTAAAGCTTTCTTAAAAGATACGAAGAATCAACAACCGGATTTCTCTCTTGGAGAGGATCTTGTCAAGATCGGCGGCGGCAAGTGATTGCGGCGACGATACTTTGTAGATCCAAACTTCTTGACGAAGCAAGCAAGGTCTACGAACGATCTCAGTCGGATCAGTCGTCTCAATCGATTCGGAATGAAGAACTAGTCTCGTTTAACGAATTGAGAGACAAGAGATATCAAGAGAGATTCGTGAGACGCTCGTCTTGCCTCGGTACTGTCTTCGGAAGATCAAAGAAGCACTGAGATCAACGATCAATGGCGACGACGAACTTGCGAGCGGCTACAGGCAATCGGCGGTTTCCGCAATCGATTAGGGCACGACGTCGGCTGCTTTTGATTTCTCGTGAATAGTTACAGTAGAAGTTCAAAATACGCGAGTATTTATACCTGAGGCCAACCCTAAAGTCCGTTGTGGGACCCACAAGGAGAAACTCTAGCCCCGGCCGAAACAGCGCACGGCCTCTTTGTTCGGTCCAGCGAACGGAGGAAAATTGCCTAAGGCAAAATCGGCGAGAATCGTTGGTGATTCTCGTCGAAGTCGGCGGGAATCACTCACGATTCCCGTCGATTCTGCCTTGGCCGAATTCCAGTTGGAAACCTTGTCAGCCGGAGGAAATCGGTGGGAATGCAGATTGATTCTCGTCGAATCGGCGGGAATCACTAATGATTCCCGTCGAAGTCGGCGAGAATCACTTAATGATTCCCGTCGATTCTGCCTTGGCAGAATATCTATTTGGAAAACTGATAGCTGGAAGAAGTCGGCGGGAATGCAGACTGATTCTCGTCGAATCGGCGGGAATCACAAACGATTCTCGTCGAAGTCGGCGAGAATCACTTAGTGATTGCCGTCGATTTTGACTTAGAAGAATTTTCTCTTCCTTCCCTTGATGACTTGGTCTTTGACCCATCTTTGCTCCTTATTTTGCTTTTGATCTGCCTTAACCCTGTACTTGAAAATAAGTACACTCCAATACAGAGAGCACACGTGAGTCAACACACTGATCTGCTCAACGAGGGATTACATTGTGCAGACCTGTGTATATTGACCCACTGCACCCTGACATTGGTGTATACTTAGCATGGAATAGCTGCAAGCACAACTTGATAGAAGATCGTCAAATACATTGTCAATTCAACTTAGCTTGTTCAGGGGCTTCTTCAAATCTGGTACATTGTGGATACAGTACCCAACAGTTGTTGTCAGCTTGTTCCTTTGAAGTAACTTGGCGAAAAGGATTGTTATCCGCGCAGTTTACCGTTTGGGCACATTAGTTCTAGAGTCCGCCGGTTTTGTGTGGACTGTTCTTTGTATCCGCTGGTGCTGTGTTCGCACCAGGGATGGCTAGTGGTGTGGACTAGGTCTATTTATGTACCAAGTCTAATTGTGCTCAGTCCGGGAGGTCGCGCGGTTAGCGCGGACTGCTTTCTTTGTCCGCCGAGTTCGGCAATTGTCAGCCTTGTATGTCTTGGTTGCGGGCTCGTATTGTGCGGACTGGAGTAGTTTCCACAGATACGTGTGGACTGGAGCTATGTCTGCTTTTGTGCAGACTGGTAATGTATCCCCAGTGTCTGCTAGTGTGGCAGTCAAGTCCTGGCTTGGCCTTATGGTGGCAAGGCGGACTAGTCTTGTGTCTGCGGCTTGGCGGATTCTCTCAGTGCTCGCCTCGAGATAGGTTGGTTATCCTATCGGCTAGAGCGTTGATCACACTTCTCTCCGTACTATAAATAGGACTCATTGTCACATCAACGGTACATCTGAATGAACAGTAAGTGAGCTCGGGTGGTTGTTGCGGACATGATTTTGTGTTCGCAAGGTTTGAAGGATTGACCGGTATTTGATGTGTAGATTGTGCAAACAACGCTGAGAAGCCAGGGACTTGGTTCTGACTTCGGTTAGGGATCAGTGCAGACTCTGCAGTTAGCAATCGGCGGTTAGCAGCAGTTTGCGGCTTGTGTCCAGACGGTCTTCTTTCTTCGGCATCATTTTCCCAGTTCAATAAGTTGTTTGCTTCTGGCAGCTTGTTCAGTTCGGCAGCAGTTGTTCGCGGTGATTTGGAGGCTAGGCGACCTCGTGGTTAGGCGGCTTGCAGATCTGCAGATAGAGTTTTTCAGCTTTTGAATAACGGGTTGTTTGTGCGGCTAGGTTGCGATCTGGCGACTTGACGGCTTCAGCGGACTCCGTAGGCAGCTCGGGCAGAGTCGGAGGTTTCTTATTGAGACCGCGCGACTAGTTTTGTTTTTCTTGTTTTGCTTCCATCGGGTACATCGACGAATCATGTCTCGTCATGTATGCCTCACCTTGTAAGATTGTTGATAGTACAAGGTTTTCTTACTCTTCTAGTACATCTGGTTTATTTGATTTCGGATAGGTTGAGTGTTTCTGCGCCTAGTTTCCAATTTTTTACAATTCACAAATTTTTACAATGGAGGCGGTCGTCGTGGCTACAGCGGCGACGACGACCGTGATGAAGATGATGATGGTGATGGCGGCAATTGTCGGGACAATGGCGGCGACAGTGGCGGCAGTTTCGACGCTAGTGGGGTTGACTTTATCAACCCCACTTCCTCCATCAAAAGAGGTGGACTGTTTGGCTACCCGCAACCCGAATCATTTCAGGAGGACCCTATCAAAAACTAAACTAAAGAAGTAAAGTCTTAAAAGACTTCATTTACTTACTTTTGTGCCAGCTCAATTTAATTTTGAGGCTACTCAAAATAAAGTAAAATTTTGCTCAATTCTAAACAATTTGATTTCACTTCACGTCGTTTGAGAATCAGGCCATTTTAAGCCGAGCTAACTCGAAAAATTTATTTTAAGCCGAGCACAAACTGGCGATGTGGCATACAAGGCCCTACACAGGGGGAACACTTTTGTTTTACCGTAATGTAGCCTTTTGTATAGCAACCTACAATGTCAATTCGACCTGCGCATGTCCAAGCCCCTTCTCAGCGGAGAAAATTATTAGTGCGTGTAACATACTAAAGATCACAGTGCGGAATGCGCTATCACACCGTTGTTTTCCGCGAGCACGACTTTTTGCGCGTGATTGATCTTGAATACAACCGTATTTCAAGAGAAAAAAATTTTGATACGTATATATACCTGTTGTATCTGCGAGATAAAATCAAACCGTAAGATCGTGAAATCAACGATGTTCGATCACTTTTTAATACGACCGTATTAGAAGAAATACGATAATATTTTTTAACGGAAGTTCTGAGCCGCAGAAATCACGGATTATACGTCCAGCTGATTTGATCGCACACGAACAGTAACATGTATGTATACGTATCAAAAACTTTTACATTTCAAGATGATTGTATTATGATTTATGCATGTATTTGCGGAAATAATCTTGATGGTTGAATCATTAATCGTACAACTATTTTTTATAGATCAATGCGGGAAGCAGGGGGCGTAAAGTGCAGACACACTTTACGGTGCAGTGCAGCCATCGTGTGGGGGTGAATGCATCACATCTCGCGCGGAGATGTGCGCACGTCTTTAAAATGTGTGCGCGGGAGATGTAATGCACTCGCAGCCAAGGTTTTGAGAATCAGATCGGACATAGAACTGGTCTTGAGAGAGGTTCAAGGTTCAATCGGTTTGACCGGTTGAACCAGGGTTGAACCGTTTTGACAATAGTGACTAGAATTATAACATGTCATCATCTGAATATACAAATTAAACAAGTTACACATGTATGTTGGACTATAAAAAGTTAAAAACTACTCAAATGATAAAATTTTGAGCAAAATGAAATCAACAAGCTACGCACAACCAAGTCAAAATTAGAACGATCTAGCCTATAAACATAGAGAATGTTAAGTTCAGAATAAGAACATTTCTTATACCAACCACTGAAATTTAACAAAACACATTTCTTACAAAACATATCAATTTAAAACATGTCTTGTTAATACTTAATTCAAAATATATCAAAGTGGAATCATTTTATATCAATATATCATTCAAATCATATCCACTAAAAGCTTCCCCTCCAAAGGCTTCAAGGTCCGCATCTTCAAGAGTATTCGGAGCACACTCATCATCTATAAAAATAATAATTATATGATTTATATCACACATTCATACATATTAATTCATAATTATAATCACAAATTAGTAACATGTATACAAACTTAACATTTATTTGATCATTTTGTTGGCGACTAGGTTGAGCTTCTCCATCAACCGGTATAGCATATTCTTCATATATTTAATTTTCCAATTCATTGTAATTAAGTTCTGGGGTCGGCTCTTCCTCAACTACCCAGAAATCTATTTAATCAATACTTGCATAATCTAGAAGATCTTTTTTTTCTTGAACTAAACCCTACGTACATGAAAATTGGTAATGTTTTGTCAAGCCGTCAACTAAAACATTAGAAAATACAAAAAAATGTCAAAAACATAATAGAATATCGTCAAGTGATGATTAAATTTTCATACCTATCCCTCATATTAAGATTGTAACGAACATAAACCAGATCATTGAGTCTTTGATGCTCAAGATGATTTCTTCAGTTTGTATGTATTTGCTCAAAGACGCTCCAGTTTCTATCAGAACCAGATGACGAAGAAGTCTGACTAAGAATGCGAATAGCCAATTTCTGTAGTTGAGGAGCACTTGAACCAAACATTCTCCATCATTCATCTTGGAGATGAAAAAAAGGTTTAAAATTAAAATAAAACTTATGAGTTATGACAAAAATGTTTAAAATTAACTTTGTACATATACTCACCGGGTTGCATTTCTTTTGCCATTTTTATTGCGAGCGGCTTTTCAAAGCTTTCTAATTGGTCCTGATATATCCTTACTTCATTCATCGCAATTGTTGATTTACTACAAATGTCTTTGTTTCCAATAAGCTCAATTAAGCCTTGCACAACTTCAGGCTTATAATACTAATTAACTTGTTCATATTGGAATGTCGGGTTCAAAAAATACACTGCAGAATGAAGTCTTTGGCGAAGCTGGCGATCCCACCTTTCTTTGATAATTATTGTATATGGCTTATACAATTTTTTGACATTTTTGAATATGTATTTAATTGCCTTTCTTGCTCGATACATGCCATCATAGACATAGCCAAGTGATGGCTTCTCATCAGAATCAACAATTCGCAGTAACCTTATTAGTGAGCCTGCTACCTTTTTTATTACCAAACACATATTCTAGAATTGATTATCTAAAATGATATTCACAACATCCTTTCCTTTGCTTGATTTTGCAAGCTTTGAGTCGGTATAATACTTGCTAGTTACTAAAGCTTGCAAATCATGTTTGTGCTTATATATACTTTTCAAAGTAATAAATGTAGTAGCAAACCGTGTCGCTCCTAGACGAACAATTTCCTTCCATGCTTCCCTTTTCCTCAACCAAGATAAAAGGAATATATGATTATAAACTAAAATTGTTATTTTTGAAGCCTTTTTGGTAATTTCACTAACATGACTCATGTTCCCAAGATCCTTTAAAATTAAATTTAAACAATGTGCTGCACATGGAGACCAATAAATGTTGTCGTATTTTTCATACAGTAATTGTCCTGCTTTTTTATAGTTTGTCGCGTTATCAGTAATAATTTGCACAATACTTGATGGGCATATCCACTCCACTACCTCTGAAAATAACATGCAAAGAGTTGTAACATCTTTTGTAACATCAGATGCATCTACTGACTTGTAAAATGAAACACCGCGTGGTGAATAAACTAAGAAATTAATCAAAGTTCTGCTCCTTTTATCTGTCCAACCATCTGCCATTAGTGTACATCCGGTTCCTTTTCTGTAAGAGTCTATAAGAAGCCTGCATTCCTCCTTGCAATCTCTCAATAAATTAGTTCTTATCATATGATATGAAAGAAGCTTATAACTAGGACCAATTGCAGCTACTGCATCAATTGCTTTTTGTCCAAAAACAGAATTTAAAGCATTGAAGGGTATGCAACTATCAAAGAACCATCTAGTTATAATCATGTCAGCACGGTGTACCACCTCTTTAGAGGCCAAGATGCTCTTTATAGATGGTTGTGAGCCTACGGATGTTCTAGACGCGAAGTAGTTATCGACTTGGTCAATCTTTCTTTTTCCTTTCTCTTGTGTCTCAAAATGTTGGGACTTAGGGATAGATGTTCAATCATCACTCACATGATCACCATATGGATTCACACTATTTAGTGATTCTTGTACTACTTGCTTCTTGGTGCTAATCTCATTTAGGTTCTCTTGCATTTGATTTCTAATGTCATGAGAAATCTTCTTGCAAGATGCAATATTCCTCTTCACTCCAGCTAGATGTTATTTCATTCTATTAATTCCCCCTCCTTTATAAATCACAGCACAATGTAAACATTTATAATGCTTTGCTTTTTTTCCATCGGCACTCTGGATGAGAGTAAAATGATTCCACGCGGGATCATTTTTCTCACGAACAGCTTGTAAAGAGATTAGAATCTGATGGCTCGGAAGGGGCATCCATTTTCTGATATCATATAAATATGAAATATAATTATATATAACTATATAAGTGTGAAGTTCTTTGAAAAAAATATTCAGAAATACTTGAACAAAATCACAAGTTAGCAATGTCAACATTTGGTTTTAACTTTTAACTAGAAGCATAATATATTTTACGAACATCAAATTAATTATAAAATAAAACCTTGGACACACAATATTAACAAAAATTTCAGCCTAAGTGAACATCAAAATCACAAGTTAGTAATCCTGTTGCCTAAAATGCTCTAATATCAATTAATGTTGTCGCCCCCTTAAGGTTACTTCCACAATGAAGTGTAATTCATGATGCTTACCTATTTAACAGTCAATCTAGCTACTGCTCAAGAAGTTATAAGAAATTAAGAATACTTTTTTGTTATCTAAGCATATGGAAGGATCTATACATGTAGCCTTAATCGTGCTTATGGCAAAAACTATTATGCAGGAACCGATTGTTCATCTATGTGAATGTGAAGCAACCATCATCGCATCAGAAAGAACTATTTTGATATCTGAGATGCTGCTCAAGAAATAGACATGAACAAAATATAACTGCATCTCTCTATTATGTAAATGAGACATTCAAGCTCTGCTCTTGGAAAAGATAACTGCATTACTCTATCAAAGCAAATGCTGCTATGGTTTTTCTATGATTATGAGATGTTATTAGTTATTACTATAGATATTTGATCAGAAAGTATTTAAGGAGAATTTCAAACAAATACAAAAGCATCAAACAAAAAAATATTTAACTTGAACGATAAATTGAAAAGAGATTTGGAGGGGGGAAAACACTCCTCAAGGCTCAAATTACAGGATGAATAAACAAAAGTTTTTTCTATAAATTGCCTTGATGAACATATCAACCAACGAGTTAGTTCCTTACCGTTGAAGCTAACCAGAAGCAAGGTAACCACTATCGGGATCGTTGGATGATTTCTGCGGCCGTCCAAGAAGATGGGAACGGGGAACCTCGATTCAAAGCTCACCGTCGAAGAAGATGAGATCCTCAAATCCTAGACTATACGGAGGAGAAGGACCATGGCCACGAGGAAGAGAAAGAAGATGAAGTCAGAAGTCGGGACTTGCTCGGGAGAATGGATTTCAGATTTTGATTTTCTAATCCAATGGAGAACCGGCTAACCCTAAAAAGCTTGAAGTTTTTTCCCCTGCTTATCAGGATCGTTGGATAGGGAATCAACAGTGTGCGTGCAAACCGCCCGGTCAATGAAAAACCGCCCCCAGTTTCCGATTTAATGGTTCAACCGGCCAGTTATCCGGTTCCTAACTGGTTCTTGACGAAGCCGGTTTTGAAGCCCTGACCGGACCGCCTGGGGGACCGGTCGGCGCTTCGACCGGTCCGATCCGATTCTCAAAACGCTACTCGCAGCCACACGATAACTGCACTGCAGTGCTCCACTTTACCAGTTTCCATCAATGCGCCTCAGTCCTAGCGTTCCTAAGTATCTCTCCTCGGAGAGGCTACAGGAACGGCTACCCTTTCTATCGAGATTAACCTAAAAATCAGCCACATGGCAAATTCATTCCACTTCCAGAAGTCCTCCCACTCAACGTCTCTCCCGTCTTCCACTTCATTTCCGCTCGAGTCTACGCCGCCTTCTTCGTCTGACAAGGCCTGAAACGCTGAAGTAGTATTGGAGGGACAAAGAACGGGTCGGGAGGCACTTTACCTACCTCCCGACCCCTTACCGCGGTAAGACCAACGAAGGGAAGTGCATCACTTCTCCTCGTAGCGCCTTGGCTTCATCTTCATGCCGGCGATGGGAGGGAAAGAAGACAAGGCGATGTCTCCCTGGATTTTTCGCAGGTTCTGTGCGTCGGTGCCGTGGCGTTCGAGGTGGCGCAGGTGGTGCCGGTCGCTCGGTTACCTGGCGCTCCCCTCAAGTCTTGTCTTCTTCTTCCTCGGATCGCTCCTGGCTTGCAGCATCGTGGGGATCGCCTTCTTCAGGATTTGGGTCTCCTCGTTCCTGACTGAGAATCCGGTTTCTGCCGGCTGCCTCCCTGACGGGGAAGGCTCGTGGTCGATCGGGATTTTCTACGGGAAGAGCCCCTTCGCTCTCGCTCCAATCGAATTGGTACTTTAGCTTGTCGGATTCGGCTATGGAGTATATTTTTTTGATCTCTGCTTATTCTGTTTTGTTTTGCGATGGTCAGTCAAATAGGAGTAACGAGAAAAGCTCGGCCTGGCCAGTCGCGAACCCTGTGCTCACCTGTGCTTCTGTCTCCAATGCTGGGTATCCCAGCAATTTCGTTGCAGACCCTTTTCTTTTCATTCAGGTTTGACTTCTTCTCTACCGCTTGTTCAACGAGATAATAGCTCAAACTTCGAATTTGTGCAGATTCATGTTCTTCTATAGAATTTGCTTGCTTAAAATGTTGACCGTTTCCACTTAAAAAAAGTGACGAAAATTCCCTTTCTACCGAATTTGTGATTCTTGATTTGATTCTTGAGGATTATCAAGTTAGATCGAACTCTCTACAGTTAGTGGCGGATTCAGAAAATTAATAATGGGGGTGCGCATATTGATAATGAGAGTGCACACATTTTTTTTGAATGCGCCACTGGGTTCTAAAAATTTTAACACGGGGTCAGTCATCAACTTCCTTCAAATTTTTTTTGAATGTTTCTATCTTATCAGAATTGTTTCTCTCTCATCTGACCACCGTTTTTGACGTATAAGTAGTCAAAATTTATTGCCTCGACAAGAGAAATCCAAATACACTAAACATTTTGAAAAATAAGGGGGGGGGGCAGTGTCTCCCAAGCCCCCCTCTGGATCCGCTCCTGTCTACAGTTTAAGCAATGCATAGATTTAGGAAGAGACTAATAAAATATAAATGGTGAAACCTTAAGGATTGTTTTTTTTTATTTTCCACCCGAGTGTTAGGCCATGTTTGAGAGAGTCAGAGAGCAGTGGGAGGATACTGACGGGTTATGAACACAATTATGAAAATTGTAGGTAGTGTTTGGATAGATGGGGTTATGAATGTGTCGTGAGCAATTTGTGGGTGCCCATATGACTAGAGATCCCACTATGTGAGGGCATAGAAATAACACATTTATCTCTATTTCATTTTTAATTTCTCGAAAAGCAAACCGATTTTTGGCTTGTATCGAGCTAGTCGAGCTAAGCCATGCTCCTTTTTTTAGATCGAGTTTTTTTTTAATTTAATCTGATTTTGAATCTGGTCCGACTCAGTTCGATCGATCTCGAAATCGGATCAAACTTCATAATACATTACCCAAAGGTCCGGAACACCAAAGAGGCTTACCTTCGGCCTCATTCTCATTTCATTTGGCGACATAGTGGCTTCTTTGTTTCTCCCTTCTTGGGCGATTTTATGGTTTGATGTGATGTTGTCTTCATTTCTTCCTTCCTTCTTGGGTTTGCAATTTGCGAACCTAGTGCCCTAATTTCTCATCTCTCATGATTATAACTTGTGAGTTTTGAGTCCATTGTCTTGGCTATTATGTATAAATTATAATGTATTCAGCTCATTTTTTGTAAATTGTAATTGTAATTGTTAATATTCAAAAGTAAACATCAAACTTGTATGATGTATTATTGTATTTGTATCAGGTCTAAAATATATGTTTCTCATGTATTTAGTTTTAATAAAATCATGTATTTAGTGTTATGTTATTTAGTTCAATTCTTAATTCTCAATAATAAAATCTTATTTGAATTTGAATATTATATAATACAACAACACTCAAGCCTTTATCCCACTATAGTGGGGTCGACTATATGGATTCTTTGTCGCCATTGCGCCCTATCTTTTTTCATAATCTCACTAATGTCTAAGTATATCATGTCTTTCCTTATAGTTTCATTCCAAGTCTTTATTGGTCTACCCCTCCCTCGTTTAGCATGCCTAGTGACTAATAAAAACTAAAAATATTTTTAAAAATGAGCTCTAAAAAATGTATCGAGTCTGCTCGGAAATGGATCAAGCTGACTTGAAATTGGATCAAGCTGGCTCGAAACTGGAGCGAGGGCAACTCAAACCAGATCGAGATCGAATCACGAACTCAATTTGATCTCGATCCAATCTTTAAAAAAGTCAATTCGACCTGGATCCACCCCGATCATAAGGGGATCAATAATAATCCTACCAGAGTATCTTATGAACGGAATATGCATGAATAAGAGTTTTTGTTTAGGCATCAGTGAGATGTAGATCTCCCTCTCGATATTTCTTCTACAATCACAGCATCACCTCCCACCTCACCCGAATGCCTAGGCTCATCCTAATGTGTCCACTGCCCACCCAACTGGCTCCTAAAGCCTCCACTGGGCTTCTGCCCCCTACAAAAAAATCACACCACTCTCATGTCCCATCCGCTCTTTGCACAGCTGGTGACTGCCCCGCTCATTCAACATACCCAACAACGATAGCCGTTGCAACCGAGCACTGTCAACGCTGCTTCTCATCGCCAACCATCCTTATGCTACTCTACCATAAGCGCCTCAATCCCTCTGTTGTCGTGCAAGGTTTCATCTTCGCTCCACCTCCATTCTCTTTTCATGCTTCCACTTTGGACCTAGCAGAAAGGCTGTCAAGCCCCATCATAGGTCGCCATGGAGGATCCAACGGAAAATACTATCTTCAACATTCCCCTTCTCCTTCCTCCACCGCATCCCATCTTTTGACTTAATCCTACGCCCAATCTCGTGACACGTGGCAACTTGGTATTAAAGTGAGCCATTTGGGATGCAACAATCTCGTAAAGGCTATGTTTGAAAGGATGCACAAGATGGCGATCGATCAACTCACCACATTCGAGGATGGACAACAAATGGTGTTGACCATACTTTCAGCTCGCATGGAGAGCCTTATTTCCCCTCAATGTGGTAGCCGCGTCTTTCACGCGATTGAGTGGGAAGCAACCACCAAGGAGGATCCCCTTTCCATAGACACCAGTGGAATTCCACGGGGGCATTACAAGAACAACACTCTTCCCCACGATGCCAAACTAGAGTTTTCGACTTACGATAGCAAGAGTGATACACTAGGTTGGTTGACCTGGTGCAACTAGTTTTTTGCAAATCAAAAGATGCCAACCATGTAATAAGTTTCTCCCTCCACTTATCACTTGATATGAGTGGCTCAGATAGTCAAGTGTGGTCCTTGCTCTTGGATATATAGATACCCCACTTGCCTCAAGTTAAATTTAAGCAATTTTGCCACATGCGCTTCAGGTTCTCAATGGGGGGGGGGGTGAAAGTGAGGGGATAAGTTGTAAACTACTCTAGAGGGGGGGTGAATAGAGTATTCAAATTTTATGAACAACTAGTCAGCTCCCTTGGAGTTTATTTATGGAATAAATAATCTGATACTTGAACCCTAAGAGCTTAACACAGTGAAGTGCACAAGTGAGAGAGCTAACTGAAATTTCAGTTTAACTATAAGCCTATCACAGCAACTAGCAATCCTAGGTATTTCTATCACAGCCACAGAATAAGCAATTAAACAAAATAGCCAGAGGGACACAGGATATATAGTGGTTCCCTCTTAATAGGTACTCCACTCTTCTACCACCCTGGTAGGAATCCACTGCAGATTTTTGCTAAGGTGCCCTGCCACCAATGATCTGATTCAGGTAGATCAAACAAGACCCTTTGAGCTTTTGATAAGGATGCTCAACCACAGGTTGTTGATAAGGTGCCCTGTCACCAATGTTCACTTTTGAAGAGGTGTGAAAACTCTTTTACAAAGGGGTTGAGAGAGTTAGATTGTCTTCTCTGTTGTTAATAACAGATTAGAGAAGACTTGTGGATTCTCTAAAGAATCAAAATCTTCCCCTGGCTCAGTGGAAGTCCAGGGAAAGCCTTTGCTTCAGGATGAAGGAGTTTCAGATATACTGAAACTAAATCCTCAGAGATCTGTAGACTGATTTTTATCAGGTCTTCAGATTCTGGAACACTTGAAGCAGAACTGGAGCTGGTCTTTCTGAAGTCTTGAAAACTCTAAGCAGATGCTCAGGAGACTTGAGAAAGAAGATGATTGCTCTGGACTTTTGCTTCAGGAAAACTTTTCTTCTCTTCTTGAGAGATGGTGAAGAGCTGCTCTGATGAAGCTTGAGCGAATGAAGCCTTGAGAAGAAAATCTCTCTGTGTCTGTAACTTGCCATGTCTGCTGAGAGAAAAATCTCTTTTAAATATGTCTTCTCTTTTTCCCTTGAAACGGCTCTATTGATTTGAATATCTCGAGCCCTGCAACAGGTTATCTCAATATAGAATATAGCAATAGGAATAGAATGAGCTATTAACTCTCTGTCAGTCCCAATAAGGAAATAAATGAATGGGAAAATATCTCAGCATAAAGACTTAACATACTTGGAAATAGCATACAGCGCCAACGGCTAGAATACAGCCTGGAAAGATAAAGTCAACATATTTTGTATAATAGGACAAAATACTTTATCAAATACGGAATCCCGTAATTTATGCTTAACATATTTGGTAATTAATTCATTTGAATTTTAAGCCATAAATTAGCGAAAACAACTTCAGAAAATCTCTCTAACCACAAGCTAAAACATTTGGAAATAAACCAAGGAATAGAATGAATACAAACTGTTAAAGACAGACAATAATCGTCGAACAGGGGTTCGATGATCGTCGACCTAGCCAACAGATCGTCGACTAAGGCAGAAATCGTCTGGGACAGAAATCGTCGAACAACACATGCTATCGTCGACCAACAAAGAATCTGTCGAAACAGAAATCGTGAAGCAAGACTGCGATCGTTGAACTGCTGATGGCAGATCGTCGACCAATCCTTCAGAGCATAATAAACTTGCTCTGAGATCGTCGACCATTGGTCGATGATAATTGTCTTGGCTTCAACTATTCTATAGCCCTGCTATCATCGACCAATGGTCGAAGATCGCGAGGCCTCGTTCGACGATGGTCGAACGGAAAATGCCTTAACCATATATTCATTCTACAACTTCTAATCTAAGCTCTAGGTCAGTTATAAACTGCCCTAGGGAGACTAAACAAAGTCTAAACATGATCATATATAGTTATATGAATCAAGAGGGGCTGGAAAGGGATTACATAAGCCAAATCACATCTAGGGTACCAACAATCTCCCCCTATTTGGGTCATGTCATCCAATCCAATCTAAAAACTAATACAAACAAGAACAAATGCAAAGTTTAACCATAATATCAAAACACAGGCAATCCACAGAAAACATATAAATCATAAATCAGCAGAATTATAGAGTATCAAGCAGATTTATCAGATGGTTTAGCATCAGAGGAGTTCTTTGGGATTACAGCAGGTTTGAAAATGATTTCTCTGTTTAGATTAGCTGCTTGTCTTTTGGATAACATCAGGTCATGTTCACCAATGATCTTCTTTTCACCATAGCTTGGCAGGACTGCAGCAGGATGCAGCTTCATGTATTCTTCAGTATCAAATATTTCTGAGTTGACTTGAATCTTGCTGAGTTCTTTTTCTCTGAATTCAGACATAGTTGAGTATGCTGAAGGGTCCAGTCCTTGAGCTTTAGCTTTCTCCATCATGCTTAGTGCAATTGATTCCTTGAATCTTGCCATAGAGGCAATTCTTTCAGTTTCTGTCTTGTCTGATGGAGAAGGTGGTCTATCAGTATCAGTTTGAGCTGCAATCTCCATATTCCTTTGAAGAGCTGTAGCTAATCTGCTTGAGTCAATAGGAATCTGTACAGCCTTCTTAGGATCAGATTTAGCATATAAAGATCTTGGAGGTGCAAGTTCAATAAATTTATTGTTGGACTTCTCTGAATGGACAACTCTTTTTCCTTTTGTATCAACTGTCTTAGGAATAGCAGGTTTCCTTGATGTAGAAGATGAACCTCTCCTGGGAGGAGAAGGTTTCCTTTCTGGAGCTTTCCTTTTGGGAGAAGGAGGAGGAGAGAATGTTGGTTGCTGAAAGGTCATCTCCTTTATCTGTTCCATGGGAACACTTTCATTTCTTTGCCTTCCTTGTCCTGATTTATCTTGGCCTCCTTGGCTTTGATTACTTCTTCTCTGGTAGGTCTGAGAAGGGTTGGATCTGGTTGATTGAGCAGATGGAGCAGAAGAAAGATTTCCAGAGGCTCCAGCACCAGGAGGTGGAGGAGGACCTCTGGGAGGAAATTTCTGAACTGGAGTATCATATCTCTTGGTTCTCTTCTTCTCTCTTGACTGTTTCCTTGAGAATCTCATCCATGGTTCATACTCTTTGCTCTTAGGATCAATTCCTTTCCGAATGAAATAAGGAATATCCTTGTTTGGATTTGCAGGAGGAGGAGCAGATGCTTTCCTTTTCTTAGATGCAGCCTTTTTCTTCTTCTTGGTGTTATCAGAATCTTCAGAATCATCATCATCATCATCAGAAGAGTGAGATGAGTTTTTGCCAGCATAGTCATCAAAATCTTGCTCTGAGGGATCCTTGGCAGCTACAGCAGGTTCAGCTTTTTCTTTCTCAGACTTCTCTCTATCTTCCTTTTCTCTTGCCTCCTCAATGGCATCTTGCTCAAAGAGGGCATCAAGATCAACATTAGGAGTACTCTTCCAAAGTTCTGATTCAGGATACAAATCAGGAACTGTCCTGGGGACCAGTTCTGCAGTTGGGGCTTCAGCTTCCTTTTCTTTAACAGATCCTGGAGCTTGCTCTGGAATTAGTTCAACAACTGTAGGAATGGATAGAGGGTAGGTAAGAATAGGTGGAGAAAGGATGACAATATCTGCAGGGGCAGATGCTTTCTCTAGAGAGATGGCTAGGGAATCCATATGAGAGTTAGCCAACTCTTCAATGTACTCAGAGGCAATATTCTCAGCCATAAAGGCTATATATTGTTCAAGGTTTAGAGTACCTGAGCTTGAATCCTTTTCAGTCATCTTGGAAGCATTTTCTGCACTATCTTGCACAACCTCAACTTCTTCAGCAGCAGCAGCAACAGGGATGTTGATATCTTCAGCAGCAGCAGCAGCATTGTTGGTTGTGCCTGCATACAAAGAAAGATAAGTTAACAACCAAGTGGGAATAAAATATTCCCCCCAAGGTGAACAACAACAGGTAATTGATAGAATTACCTGAAGATCTACACAGGATACCACTTTGCATCTAGGAAGGAGGTTATAATTCCTTCTAGATGTTCAGTGACATCAGGGATAGACACCTCTGCAAGGCACAAGAGGAGTGCCATACAGGAAAGGAAGAGAGAGTCCTTGACCAAGGGGTCATCAAGGTACTCAGGTCTATAAGGGACCATTTTCTCTTGAAAAGGAGGAACATAAGGAGTAGATGTGAGTGTGAACTCACAGTCTGAGTTAAGAAAGGATTCCAAATCTTCATCAGAATCAATGGAATTTGCAGCATCAACTTGCAACACTGATGCAAGATCATCAGCAGCTGTGATGGGTAGGAAGGAATAAGAAATTAACTCAAAGTTGGAGTTTGAGTTAATTAGAATCTTAAATAAAACTATACCATCTGGTTGAGCAGCATCATTCTCAAATTTTTGAACCACTACTTCTGAATCAGTAGTGTTCACTGGAACTTTTTCACAAATGTCCATGGGGACTTCCTCATTGTCTTTCTCAGGGACTTCTTCCTCAGAAGCTAGATTCACTAGGGAGTGAATGTCTTTGTTCGATAAAAATATCAATTTAAAGTCCTGAGTATGGTCTTTAGAGAAAGGGTTTACCTTCTGGTTGCTCTGAATCTTTGTTGACTTCTGGGACCACAACTGCAAGATCAGTAGTGTCCACTGGAATATCCTCTAGAATTAGATCAGCCTGTTGATCTTCAACAGCTGCACTATCTTCCAACTCTTTCTCTGGAATTTCTTCCTCTTGTAGCTCTTGAGCTTCTTCTGCAATGGCTGGAAGGGAAGGAAGGGAAGAGTTATCCTGAAGGGTCAAGGCATCACCTGAGACCACTTCAAAAGACATCTCCCCCTGCATGACTTCAGTTGGGGCTGGAGTCATGCACCTCACTGAAGAGGGCTCAGTAGAAGATGGAATCGATTTAATGGCTTCTGTAAGTGCATTTATGGATGCAATGATAGGGGCATTGGCTGCCTCAATCATGGTTTGGATGGATGGGGTGATGAGCTCCACAATGTGTGCAAGCAATTCAGGGGTGATCTGAAATGCTGAGGGTGTGGATGTGGATGGATGACTGTGGGATGCAAGGTGAGGTGGTGATGGAATGATATCAGTATGATCTGCCACATGATCAAATGGATCATGTGGAGATAGGGGATCATCAACATGAGTTTGGGATTCATGTTGAGATAGGTTGGTGAGGATGGTCTCAGTCACCATGTCAACACTGGCTGAAGCTGCCAGATGTTGTGGTGTTGGTGACTGGGATGGAGATGCATGTGGAATGAGAGATGAAACAAAGGGAGGGACTGCAGATGGTGTGGAAATGAATGCAGGTGATGGGGATGCAGTGATAATGAGTGAAGATGGAGGGATTGCTGAGCCTTCCCCAGCAAGATGGAGAGTGGCTGAATCAGCCCTGGTGTCTGATGAAGGGTTAGGATCAACCCTGACTGTCTTCTTGATAACCCTTTGGGATTTCTTGAAGAGGGAGGGGTTCAACCTCTTGCTTGCATTGACTGCAGAGGATGCAGATACAAGCAGCAGGGGTGCTTTCTCAGATAGAAAGACACCCAATACTTTGGCAAGAGTTACTTCCTTCTTGCTATTCTTTCTCCTTATCAATTCATACAAAACTTTTCCCCAATTTATCTGAGTCTTGTTCACCAATGCCGACATCAAGGCAAACTGTTGCCTGTTGATGTTATCATGAGCAGAGTGTTTACCCAAAACAACTTTGCCCACCAGGTCTGCCAGAAACTTAAACTCTGGAGACAGGTTGATCTTCAGCAGCTTTGCTGGAATACCATCAGCATGGCCCATCACTGTTAGCATGCGGCCATACTCCTCTGTATCTTGTTCATATTCTTCAGTTCCAGTTGGTAAATCAAACAACTCTGTCAAGATATCAGGAGTCAGAATGACCTCCTCTTCATTAATCTTTCCCGTCATTGCTTCGTCGCTGGAAGATGAAGTATACACCCATTCTTTAATCTCTGGTATATTGATCTTGGGCGTGGATGACATAAATTTCTTCAGTCCGTGATCTTCACACATCTGCAACATGTCTCTGATTGGTTGATCGCAAAGGCAGAAGGAATCGAAGTCGACACAGAATCCCGTGTCGAACTTCATCCCGGAAAGAACTGCTGGAAGAATCGCCATTTGATTTGAGAGAGAATGGCGAATCGAGATGCAAGGCAAGGGGAGAAGAGAATCGCGCGGGATTAGAGTTCGAGAGCGAATTCTAAGCCAGAAGACAGAATATGAAAAGACGAAACTGAAGGACGACGATCTCCAGACCTAAATCGACTATCAAAAAAAAATCTGCGATCGTCGAACACCGATTAAAATCGGTCGTCGAACAATGACTGACGATAGTCAATATTTAACTAGTCGTCAAACATCGACCGACTACAAGCATACACCACGATCGTCGATCAATATATGTTGGTCGACGATTCACCACACAACAAAACAAATCTGTCGTCGACCAATTGGTCCACGATAGATACCTAAGGAGAGATCGTTGACCAGTTGGTCGACGATTTCTGCCTTACTACAGAACGAACTGTCATCGACCATTGGTCGACGATAGTCCTGACCTGGTCGAAGATCGTCGAGCAGTTGTTCGACGATTTTAGACAGAAAACAGATCTATCCTAATTTTCACTACTCTGAACCATTAATCATACCAAGCTGGTTCAGGAAGAACAAATGCTTTTGTTCATCAAGGGGCTTAGTGAAAATATCTCCTCTCTGCAGATCTGTGGATATAAATTCCATAATTATCTTGTTCTTTTCCACATTATCTCTCAGAAAATGATGTCTAATCTCAATGTGCTTGGTCCTGGAATGGTGCACAGGATTTTGAGCAATTGATATTGCACTGATACTGTCACACAGAATTTATGTGTTTGAGTGTGTGTACCCATAATCCACTAGCTGATTTTGAATCCACAGGATCTGTGAACAACAACTAGCTGCTGCTATATATTCAGCCTCAGCAGTTGAAGTAGACACAGATGCCTGTTTCTTACAAAACCAAGAGACAAGTCTCTCTCCCAGGAACTGACAAGTCCCTGAGGTGCTTTTCCTGTCAACTCTACAACCAGCATAATCAGCATCTGAATATCCAATTAATTCAAATTCTGACTCAGCTGGGTACCACAGTCCTAAGTTAGGGCATCCCTTAAGGTATCTCAAGATCCTCTTGAGAAGAGTTA
This sequence comes from Platanthera zijinensis, assembly GCA_039513925.1. Taxonomy (NCBI): domain Eukaryota; kingdom Viridiplantae; phylum Streptophyta; class Magnoliopsida; order Asparagales; family Orchidaceae; genus Platanthera; species Platanthera zijinensis. Next base: position 79,716,916 of record CM077081.1, read on the forward strand.
AGTGAGATTCCTTTGGGTTGACCTGAAACCTAGCACATAGACATGTAGCAAACATTATGTTAGGCCTACTTGCAGTCAAATACAGCAGGGAACCAATAATGACTCTATAATTCTTTTGATCAACAGACTTGCCATTGACATCAGAATCAATAACTGCATTTGAGGCCATAGGTGTGCTCATTGATGAAGCATCAGACATTCCAAATCTTTTAACCAGCTCTCTGACATATTTTGATTGAGAAATGAAGATACCATCAACACTCTGTTTCACTTGGAGACCAAGGAAATAGGATAACTCACCCATGCTGCTCATCTCAAACTTGGAGTGCATTAGTTCAGAGAACCTCTTGCATAGTTTGGGATCAGTGGAGCCAAATATAATGTCATCTACATAGATTTGAACTAACAGTTGTGAGTCCTTATAATGTCTAATAAACAGGGTTCTATCTACTACACCTCTCACAAACTTGTGTTCTAGAAGGAAATTTGCTAAGGTCTCATACCAAGCTCTAGGAGCTTGTTTAAGTCCATATAGAGCCTTTTGGAGTTTGAACACATGAGTGGGTAAGGTTGATGAAACAAACCCTGGTGGTTGTTCAACAAACACTTCTTCCTTTAAATCTCCATTGAGGAAGGCACTCTTCACATCCATTTGGAAGACCTTAAATCTCTTATAGGCAGCATAGGCTAGGAAAATCCTAATGGCTTCTAATCTAGCTACAGGGGCAAAAGTCTGATCATAATCTATGCCTTCCTCCTGTCTATAGCCTTGAGCTACTAGTCTAGCCTTATTCCTAACTACTATGCCTTGGGCATCAAGCTTGTTTCTAAACACCCACTTGGTGCCTATGATCAGTTGGCCTCTTGGTCTTGGAACCAAGGTCCAAACTTTACATCTTTCAAACTGGTTAAGCTCCTATTGCATGGCTATAATCCAGTGTGGATCAAGCTCAGCATCTTTAATGGTTAGGGGCTCAACCTGAGAAAGGAAACAAGCAAACATCACGTCTTTGTTGAGTTGATGTCTTGTCTGGACTCCTACTGAAATGTCTCCAATCACTTGAGATACAAGGTGATCTCTAAGTGTGACAAGATCAGTAGGTTCAACAATGATCTGATCTTCAACAGTTTCAAGATTTAATTCCTCATGTGGAATTTGATCAACTGTTGGAGCAGGTGCTTTAACTTCAAGAAGTTCTACATCAGATTCAGAATCTGAGGAAGCAACCTGAGGAGTTTGTTGAGGATGATTCTCCTGTGTGAGTCTCAAACCTTCCAAATCCTTACTTAATTCTAGGACTTGCACTGTACTATTAGAAGAAGATTCCTTCTCCTTATAATACATGACTGTCTCATCAAAAGAGACATGTGCAGACTCTTCTATCTTAAGAGAAGATTTATTAAGGACCCAATAGGCTTTGCTTACTTGAGAGTATCCTAGAAAAACTCCCATTGAAGCTTTTGCCTCAAATTTTCTAAGGTATTCTTTGTTATTGTTATGAACAAAAGCTACACAACCAAATACTCTAAAATAGTCTATTTTAGGTTTCACTTGCTTAAGTAACTCATAGGGAGTCTTACCCTTAAGTTTATGTATCAGACTTCTGTTCAATACATAGTTAGCTGTGCTAACTGCTTCAGCCCAAAAGGACAGAGGCATGTTAGCATCTGCCAACAATGTACTTGCAGCTTCAATTAGGGTTTTGTTTTTCCTTTCAACTACCCCATTTTGTTGAGGAGTTCTAGGAGCAGAGAAGCTATGTTTGATACCTTCCTTCTCACAGAATTCTTGCATAAGAAGAGACTCAAACTCAGTACCATGATCACTTCTGATCAAGGCAATCTGAGTAGAATACTCACTCTGTATACACTTTAGAAAATCTGTAAGAACCTTGAAGTTATCAGCCTTAGTTCTCAAGAAGAATACCCAAGTGAACCTAGAGAAGTCATCTACAACTACTAGAGTGTAAGACTTTCCTCCAAGACTCTGTACAGCAATAGGACCAAATAAGTCCAAATGTAGCAAGTACAGGATCCTGGGAGAATCACTTTTATTAACTGATTTAAAGCTATTCCTTGTTTGCTTACCTAATTGACAAGCTTTGCAAAGGCCTTCCTTCTTGTAGGGGCAAGAAGGTAAGCCTCTTACAAGATTGTGTTTAGCCAACCTAGAAATATTTTTCAAATTAACATGACAAAGTCTCTTATGCCAAAGGGTATTATTACTGGTTACTTCATTAAATAAGCATATTTCAGATTTGGATGAATTAAAATCTACAACATAAACATTACCAATTCTAATGCCTACTAACACAACAATATTATTTAAAGCAATATTACAAGCAGTGTCAGTAAACCATACCTTGTACCCAGCATCACACATTTGGCTTACAGAGATTAGGTTGTGCTTTAGTCCTGAGACATAAGCTACCTTCTTGAAGGTTACAGCTCCTATGGTGAAGCTGTCATACCCTTCAGTCTGTCCACAGCTGGAATCTCCAAATACAACTTTTGGTCCCAGCTTGGCTTTGAAACCTGACAGGTTCTTCTTCTTTCCTGTCATATACTTTGAGCATCCACTATCCAGATACCATTTGTCATGTATGACTGGATAGGTCTTCACCTGCAAAGATATCAATTATACATTGTGGACCCAGGTTACCTTGGGTCCAGTATTTTTCACAAAAGAAAAGCTAGATATAAAAGATCTTGCAGGCTTAGATTGATATCCTAAAGGGTGTGATCTCTTAGGTGGGATAATCCATTCAGTTGAAGGATTAAACAACCTAGGGTAGTGATTAGGATTTGCAGTTCTGGAAGTTTGAATTTTATTTTCCAGCTTAAGTCCAGATCGTCGATCAATGGTTGATGATCGCAAGCCATATCGTCGATCATTTATGGTAGAACGATGTTCTGGATTCCACGATCGTCGATCACTGGTCGACGACTCAAGATGAGATCGTCGACCTCCTGCACCAAAGCTATTATACTCAGTGTAGGTGTTCAGCGATCGTCGATAGATATTCGACGATTGGTTTGACGATCGTCGATTAATGTTCGACGATTTCTGTAAAGCTAGAAATTTTTTCTTTCTGTTCTCTTTCTTGATCTTATTACGAATTTTCTTATACTTTTCAATTTCCTCAGTATTCTTTATTCCTGATTCAGAAATAAATTTTACTGGAGTGCTAAATCTCTCCTTTGTGAGGAGGATGGGTTCACTAGGTGTAGCACCTAGGCCTAGTTTATCATTACCAACCCTAGTGTTTGCTATACTGGTTATTTCAGATAGTTTAAGGCTTCTGCCATTTAATTTTTCTTCTAACCTCTTAGATTTAGCTAGTTCTAATTTTAGGAATGTTACTTCTCCTTTTGAGCTTTCTAATTCCTTTTCTAATCTAATTATTTCAGTACTTTTCATGTCTAGTTTCATTATCTTTAATCTAAGTTACTTAATTTCTTTTTCAGATAATAGTAAATCTAAACATAGAGTTTTAAATTTTAATTTGAACTCAGGAGATGAGAAATCAAATGAGTTGATTACCTGGTCTTCCATAGGAAGACCTTCTTCATTGTCTCCTTCTTCTTCAGAATTCTCTGCAGCTGACAGAGAGCTGCAGGCATTAATAGCCATGAGGCAGACCTCTTTGGCTTTCTTCTCTTCTTCTTCTTCTGAATCACTGGAGCTAGAGGAGCAGGTATCCTCTTCTGTTTCACTCCAGGTAGCAGCCACAAATCCCTTGTCCTTCTTCTTGTATTTGTGTGAGGAGGACTTGGAGTGGTGCTTCCTGTACTCTTTCTCATTTTTCTTCTCCTTGTGTTTCTTCTCTGGACAATCTGGAGCAATGTGTCCAGGCTTGCTGCAAACATAACAAATGATTTCTTTAGAAGGAGTCTTGTCATACCTTGGTTTATCCTCATACTTGGAGAACTTCTTTCTGAAGTCTCTTCTTCCCATGTTGAGGAACCTCTTGGCAATGAGTGCCAGCAACTCCTCATTTGATTGACTTCCTTCAGAAGTCTCAGCAGCCTTAAGAGCTAGAGAGTGCTCTTTCTTTGTAGGTGTAAGAGTCTTTACTTCAGTTGCAGCAGCTCTGCTCTTCAAAGTTTGCTCATATGACTTGAGCTTTCCCAACAGAGCTTCTGTGGAGAGTTCCACAGTGTTTCTGCCATCCTTGATGGGCCATATCCTTGAGTCCCAAGAGATGGGAAGGCACATCAGGATCTTGTCATTGACTTCTGTCAAAGTTATCTCCTTGTCCAAAGACCTCAGTTCACTTATTATTGAACTGAGTCTTGTGTACATTGTGTCAATGTCTTCAGCATCATCCTTCTTGAAATTTTCATACTGAGAAGTGAGGTTGGATCTCCTGTCCTTCCTCTCATCAGCTGAGCCAGCAACTATGTGGTTGAGGGAATCCCACATAGCTTTGGCTGAGGTACATTCAACAAGCTTCTGGAATATTTCATCAGACATTGTCTGAGCTAGGATGTTCATTGCTTTTGCATCAGCTGCTTTTGCCTTCCTGTAATTTTCATTGTAGTCAGGAGGTGGCACAACACTGAGATCAGCAGAAGTGGAAGTAGCAGCAGCAGGCCTAGCAGGTGGTCCTGTCAAAATAGAAGAAAAGATATCTTCATCAATAGAATTCATGTATAGTCTTATCCTGGCCTTCCATATGCCAAACTTGGACAAGTTGCATACAGGAGGTCTGGTGCTTGAATAATCCTTAGACTGGGGCATGTGTGAAAGTGTTTGTGAATGGTATCAGGAAACAACTTATCACTGGATCTTTTAACCCAGGTGTTAGCCTGTATGAACAGCTAACCTCCCTCTGATACCAATTGAAAGTGAGGGGATAAGTTGTAAACTACTCTAGAGGGGGGGGTGAATAGAGTATTCAAATTTTATGAACAACTAGTCAGCTCCCTTGGAGTTTATTTGTGGAATAAATAATCTGATACTTGAACACTAAGAGCCTAACACAGTGAAGTGCACAAGTGAGAGAGCTAACTGAAATTTCAGTTTAACTATAAGCCTATCACAGCAACTAGTAATCCTAGGTATTTCTATCACAGCCACAGAATAAGCAATTAAACAAAATAGCCAGAGGGACACAGGATATATAGTGGTTCCCTCTTAATAGGTACTCCACTCTTCTACCACCCTGGTAGGAATCCACTGCAGGTTTTTGCTAAGGTGCCCTGCCACCAATGATCTGATTCAGGTAGATCAAACAAGACCCTTTGAGCTTTTGATAAGGATGCTCAACCACAGGTTGTTGATAAGGTGCCCTGTCACCAATGTTCACTTTTGAAGAGGTGTGAAAACTCTTTTACAAAGGGGTTGAGAGAGTTAGATTGTCTTCTCTGTTGTTAATAACAGATTAGAGAAGACTTGTGGATTCTCTAAAGAATCAAAGTCTCCCCCTGGCTCAGTGGAAGTCCAGGGAAAGCCTTTGCTTCAGGATGAAGGAGTTTCAGATATACTGAAACTAAATCCTCAGAGATCTGTAGACTGATTTTTATCAGGTCTTCAGATTCTGGAACACTTGAAGCAGAACTGGAGCTGGTCTTTCTGAAGTCTTGAAAACTCTAAGCAGATGCTCAGGAGACTTGAGAAAGAAGATGATTGCTCTGGACTTTTGCTTCAGGAAAACTTTTCTTCTCTTCTTGAGAGATGGTGAAGAGCTGCTCTGATGAAGCTTGAGCAAATGAAGCCTTGAGAAGAAAATCTCTCTGTGTCTGTAACTTGCTATGTCTGCTGAGAGAAAAATCTCTTTTAAATATGTCTTCTCTTTTTCCCTTGAAACGGCTCTATTGATTTGAATATCTCGAGCCCTGCAACAGGTTATCTCAATATAGAATATAGCAATAGGAATAGAATGAGCTATTAACTCTCTGTCAGTCCCAATAAGGAAATAAATGAATGGGAAAATATCTCAGCATAAAGACTTAACATACTTGGAAATAGCATACAGCGCCAACGGCTAGAATACAGCCTGGAAAGATAAAGTCAACATATTTTGTATAATAGGACAAAATACTTTATCAAATACGGAATCCCGTAATTTATGCTTAACATATTTGGTAATTAATTCATTTGAATTTTAAGCCATAAATTAGCGAAAACAACTTCAGAAAATCTCTCTAACCACAAGCTAAAACATTTGGAAATAAATCAAGGAATAGAATGAATACAAACTGTTAAAGGCAGACAATAATCGTCGAACAGGGGTTCGATGATCGTCGACCTAGCCAACAGATCGTCGACTAAGGCAGAAATCGTCTGGGACAGAAATCGTCGAACAGCACATGCTATCGTCGACCAACAAAGAATCTGTCGAAACAGAAATCGTGAAGCAAGACTGCGATCGTTGAACTGCTGATGGCAGATCGTCGACCAATCCTTCAGAGCATAATAAACTTGCTCTGATTGTCTTGGCTTCAACTATTCTATAGCCCTGCTATCATCGACCAATGGTCGAAGATCGCGAGGCCTCGTTCGACGATGGTCGAACGGAAAATGCCTTAACCATATATTCATTCTACAACTTCTAATCTAAGCTCTAGGTCAGTTATAAACTGCCCTAGGGAGACTAAACAAAGTCTAAACATGATCATATATAGTTATATGAATCAAGAGGGGCTGGAAAGGGATTACATAAGCCAAATCACATCTAGGGTACCAACAATCTCCCGCTATTTGGGTCATGTCATCCAATCCAATCTAAAAACTAATACAAACAAGAACAAATGCAAAGTTTAACCATAATATCAAAACACAGGCAATCCACAGAAAACATATAAATCATAAATCAGCAGAATTATAGAGTATCAAGCAGATTTATCAGATGGTTTAGCATCAGAGGAGTTCTTTGGGATTACAGCAGGTTTGAAAATGATTTCTCTGTTTAGATTAGCTGCTTGTCTTTTGGATAACATCAGGTCATGTTCACCAATGATCTTCTTTTCACCATAGCTTGGCAGGACTGCAGCAGGATGCAGCTTCATGTATTCTTCAGTATCAAATATTTCTGAGTTGACTTGAATCTTGCTGAGTTCTTTTTCTCTGAATTCAGACATAGTTGAGTATGCTGAAGGGTCCAGTCCTTGAGCTTTAGCTTTCTCCATCATGCTTAGTGCAATTGATTCCTTGAATCTTGCCATAGAGGCAATTCTTTCAGTTTCTGTCTTGTCTGATGGAGAAGGTGGTCTATCAGTATCAGTTTGAGCTGCAATCTCCATATTCCTTTGAAGAGCTGTAGCTAATCTGCTTGAGTCAATAGGAATCTGTACAGCCTTCTTAGGATCAGATTTAGCATATAAAGATCTTGGAGGTGCAAGTTCAATAAATTTCTTGTTGGACTTCTCTGAATGAACAACTCTTTTTCCTTTTGTATCAACTGTCTTAGGAATAGCAGGTTTCCTTGATGTAGAAGATGAACCTCTCCTGGGAGGAGAAGGTTTCCTTTCTGGAGCTTTCCTTTTGGGAGAAGGAGGAGGAGAGAATGTTGGTTGCTGAAAGGTCATCTCCTTTATCTGTTCCATGGGAACACTTTCATTTCTTTGCCTTCCTTGTCCTGATTTATCTTGGCCTCCTTGGCTTTGATTACTTCTTCTCTGGTAGGTCTGAGAAGGGTTGGATCTGGCTGATTGAGCAGATGGAGCAGAAGAAAGATTTCCAGAGGCTCCAGCACCAGGAGGTGGAGGAGGACCTCTGGGAGGAAATTTCTGAACTGGAGTATCATATCTCTTGGTTCTCTTCTTCTCTCTTGACTGTTTCCTTGAGAATCTCATCCATGGTTCATACTCTTTGCTCTTAGGATCAATTCCTTTCCGAATGAAATAAGGAATATCCTTGTTTGGATTTGTAGGAGGAGGAGCAGATGCTTTCCTTTTCTTAGATGCAGCCTTTTTCTTCTTCTTGGTGTTATCAGAATCTTCAGAATCATCATCATCATCATCAGAAGAGTGAGATGAGTTTTTGCCAGCATAGTCATCAAAATCTTGCTCTGAGGGATCCTTGGCAGCTACAGCAGGTTCAGCTTTTTCTTTCTCAGGCTTCTCTCTATCTTCCTTTTCTCTTGCCTCCTCAATGGCATCTTGCTCAAAGAGGGCATCAAGATCAACATTAGGAGTACTCTTCCAAAGTTCTGATTCAGGATACAAATCAGGAACTGTCCTGGGGACCAGTTCTGCAGTTGGGGCTTCAGCTTCCTTTTCTTTAACAGATCCTGGAGCTTGCTCTGGAATTAGTTCAACAACTGTAGGAATGGATAGAGGGTAGGTAAGAATAGGTGGAGAAAGGATGACAATATCTGCAGGGGCAGATGCTTTCTCTAGAGAGATGGCTAGGGAATCCATATGAGAGTTAGCCAACTCTTCAATGTACTCAGAGGCAATATTCTCAGCCATAAAGGCTATATATTGTTCAAGGTTTAGAGTACCTGAGCTTGAATCCTTTTCAGTCATCTTGGAAGCATTTTCTGCACTATCTTGCACAGCCTCAACTTCTTCAGCAGCAGCAGCAGCAGGGATGTTGATATCTTCAGCAGCAGCAGCAGCATTGTTGGTTGTGCCTGCATACAAAGAAAGATAAGTTAACAACCAAGTGGGAATAAAATATTCCCCCCAAGGTGAATAACAACAGGTAATTGATAGAATTACCTGAAGATCTACACAGGATACCACTTTGCATCTAGGAAGGAGGTTATAATTCCTTCTAGATGTTCAGTGACATCAGGGATAGACACCTCTGCAAGGCACAAGAGGAGTGCCATACAGGAAAGGAAGAGAGAGTCCTTGACCAAGGGGTCATCAAGGTACTCAGGTCTATAAGGGACCATTTTCTCTTGAAAAGGAGGAACATAAGGAGTAGATGTGAGTGTGAACTCACAGTCTGAGTTAAGAAAGGATTCCAAATCTTCATCAGAATCAATGGAATTTGCAGCATCAACTTGCAACACTGATGCAAGATCATCAGCAGCTGTGATGGGTAGGAAGGAATAAGAAATTAACTCAAAGTTGGAGTTTGAGTTAATTAGAATCTTAAATAAAACTATACCATCTGGTTGAGCAGCATCATTCTCAAATTTTTGAACCACTACTTCTGAATCAGTAGTGTTCACTGGAACTTTTTCACAAATGTCCATGGGGACTTCCTCATTGTCTTTCTCAGGGACTTCTTCCTCAGAAGCTAGATTCACTAGGGAGTGAATGTCTTTGTTCGATAAAAATATCAATTTAAAGTCCTGAGTATGGTCTTTAGAGAAAGGGTTTTACCTTCTGGTTGCTCTGAATCTTTGTTGACTTCTGGGACCACTACTGCAAGATCAGTAGTGTCCACTGGAATATCCTCTAGAATTAGATCAGCCTGTTGATCTTGAACAGCTGCACTATCTTCCAACTCTTTCTCTGGAATTTCTTCCTCTTGTAGCTCTTGAGCTTCTTCTGCAATGGCTGGAAGGGAAGGAAGGGAAGAGTTATCCTGAAGGGTCAAGGCATCACCTGAGACTACTTCAAAAGACATCTCCCCCTGCATGACTTCAGTTGGGGCTGGAGTCATGCACCTCACTGAAGAGGGCTCAGTAGAAGATGGAATGGATTTAATGGCTTCTGTAAGTGCATTTATGGATGCAATGATAGGGGCATTGGCTGTCTCAATCATGGTTTGGATGGATGGGGTGATGAGCTCCACAATGTGTGCAAGCAATTCAGGGGTGATCTGAAATGCTGAGGGTGCGGATGTGGATGGATGACTGTGGGATGCAAGGTGAGGTGGTGATGGAATGATATCAGTATGATCTGCCACATGATCAAATGGATCATGTGGAGATAGGGGATCATCAACATGAGTTTGGGATTCATGTTGAGATAGGTTGGTGAGGATGGTCTCAGTCACCATGTCAACACTGGCTGAAGCTGCCAGATGTTGTGGTGTTGGTGACTGGGATGGAGATGCATGTGGAATGGGAGATGAAACAAAGGGAGGGACTGCAGATGGTGTGGAAATGAATGCAGGTGATGGGGATGCAGTGATAATGAGTGAAGATGGAGGGATTGCTGAGCCTTCCCCAGCAAGATGGAGAGTGGCTGAATCAGCCCTGGTGTCTGATGAAGGGTTAGGATCAACCCTGACTGTCTTCTTGATAACCCTTTGGGATTTCTTGAAGAGGGAGGGGTCCAATCTCTTGCTTGCATTGACTGCAGAGGATGCATGAACAAGCAGCAGGGGTGCTTTCTCAGATAGAAAGACACCCAATACTTTGGCAAGAGTTACTTCCTTCTTGCTATTCTTTCTCCTTATCAATTCATACAAAGACACCCAATTTATCTGAACAAGCAGCAGGAAAAGTTTTGTATGAATTGATAAGGAGAAAGAATAGCAAGAAGGAAGTAACTCTTGCCAAAGTATTGGGTGTCTTTCTATCTGAGAAAGCACCCCTGCTGCTTGTATCTGCATCCTCTGCAGTCAATGCAAGCAAGAGGTTGGACCCCTCCCTCTTCAAGAAATCCCAAAGGGTTATCAAGAAGACAGTCAGGGTTGATCCTAACCCTTCATCAGACACCAGGGCTGATTCAGCCACTCTCCATCTTGCTGGGGAAGGCTCAGCAATCCCTCCATCTTCACTCATTATCACTGCATCCCCATCACCTGCATTCATTTCCACACCATCTGCAGTCCCTCCCTTTGTTTCATCTCCCATTCCACATGCATCTCCATCCCAGTCACCAACACCACAACATCTGGCAGCTTCAGCCAGTGTTGACATGGTGACTGAGACCATCCTCACCAACCTATCTCAACATGAATCCCAAACTCATGTTGATGATCCCCTATCTCCACATGATCCATTTGATCATGTGGCAGATCATACTGATATCATTCCATCACCACCTCACCTTGCATCCCACAGTCATCCATCCACATCCACACCCTCAGCATTTCAGATCACCCCTGAATTGCTTGCACACATTGTGGAGCTCATCACCCCATCCATCCAAACCATGATTGAGGCAGCCAATGCCCCTATCATTGCATCCATAAATACACTTACAGAAGCCATTAAATCCATTCCATCTTCTACTGAGCCCTCTTCAGTGAGGTGCATGACTCCAGCCCCAACTGAAGTCATGCAGGGGGAGATGTCTTTTGAAGTGGTCTCAGGTGATGCCTTGACCCTTCAGGATAACTCTTCCCTTCCTTCCCTTCCAGCCATTGCAGAAGAAGCTCAAGAGCTACAAGAGGAAGAAATTCCAGAGAAAGAGTTGGAAGATAGTGCAGCTGTTGAAGATCAACAGGCTGATCTAATTCTAGAGGATATTCCAGTGGACACTACTGATCTTGCAGTAGTGGTCCCAGAAGTCAACAAAGATTCAGAGCAACCAGAAGGTAAAACCCTTTCTCTAAAGACCATACTCAGGACTTTAAATTGATATTTTTATCGAACAAAGACATTCACTCCCTAGTGAATCTAGCTTCTGAGGAAGAAGTCCCTGAGAAAGACAATGAGGAAGTCCCCATGGACATTTGTGAAAAAATTCCAGTGAACACTACTGATTCAGAAGTAGTGGTTCAAAAATTTGAGAATGATGCTGCTCAACCAGATGGTATAGTTTTATTTAAGATTCTAATTAACTCAAACTCCAACTTTGAGTTAATTTTTTATTCCTTCCTACCCATCACAGCTGCTGATGATCTTGCATCAGTGTTGCAAGTTGATGCTGCAAATTCCATTGATTCTGATGAAGATTTGGAATCCTTTCTTAACTCAGACTGTGAGTTCACACTCATATCTACTCCTTATATTCCTCCTTTTCAAGAGAAAATGGTCCCTTATAGACCTGAGTACCTTGATGACCCCTTAGTCAAGGACTCTCTCTTCCTTTCCTGTATGGCACTCCTCTTGTGCCTTGCAGAGGTGTCTATCCCTGATGTCACTGAACATCTAGAAGGAATTATAACCTCCTTCCTAGATGCAAAGTGGTATCCTGTGTAGATCTTCAGGTAATTCTATCAATTACCTGTTGTTGTTCACCTTGGGGGGAATATTTTATTCCCACTTGGTTGTTAACTTATCTTTCTTTGTATGCAGGCACAACCAACAATGCTGCTGCTGCTGCTGAAGATATCAACATCCCTGCTGCTGCTGCTGCTGAAGAAGTTGAGGCTGTGCAAGATAGTGCAGAAAATGCTTCCAAGATGACTGAAAAGGATTCAAGCTCAGATACTCTAAACCTTGAACAATATATAGCCTTTATGGCTGAGAATATTGCCTCTGAGTACATTGAAGAGTTGGCTAACTCTCATATGGATTCCCTAGCCATCTCTCTAGAGAAAGCATCTGCCCCTGCAGATATTGTCATCCTTTCTCCACCTATTCTTACCTACCCTCTATCCATTCCTACAGTTGCTGAACTAATTCCAGAGCAAGCTCCAGGATCTGTTAAAGAAAAGGAAGCTGAAGCCCCAACTGCAGAACTGGTCCCCAGGACAGTTCCTGATTTGTATCCTGAATCAGAACTTTGGAAGAGTACTCCTAATGTTGATCTTGACGCCCTCTTTGAGCAAGATGCCATTGAGGAGGCAAGAGAAAAGGAAGATAGAGAGAAGCCTGAGAAAGAAAAAGCTGAACCTGCTGTAGCTGCCAAGGATCCCTCAGAGCAAGATTTTGATGACTATGCTGGCAAAAACTCATCTCACTCTTCTGATGATGATGATGATGATTCTGAAGATTCTGATAACACCAAGAAGAAGAAAAAGGCTGCATCTAAGAAAAGGAAAGCATCTGCTCCTCCTCCTGCAAATCCAAACAAGGATATTCCTTATTTCATTCGGAAAGGAATTGATCCTAAGAGCAAAGAGTATGAACCATGGATGAGATTCTCAAGGAAACAGTCAAGAGAGAAGAAGAGAACCAAGAGATATGATACTCCAGTTCAGAAATTTCCTCCCAGAGGTCCTCCTCCACCTCCTGGTGCTGGAGCCTCTGGAAATCTTTCTTCTGCTCCATCTGCTCAATCAGCCAGATCCAACCCTTCTCAGACCTACCAGAGAAGAAGTAATCAAAGCCAAGGAGCCCAAGATAAATCAGGACAAGGAAGGCAAAGAAATGAAAGTGTTCCCATGGAACAGATAAAGGAGATGACCTTTCAGCAACCAACATTCTCTCCTCCTCCTTCTCCCAAAAGGAAAGCTCCAGAAAGGAAACCTTCTCCTCCCAGGAGAGGTTCATCTTCTACATCAAGGAAACCTGCTATTCCTAAGACAGTTGATACAAAAGGAAAAAGAGTTGTCCATTCAGAGAAGTCCAACAAGAAATTTATTGAACTTGCACCTCAAAGATCTTTATATGCTAAATCTGATCCTAAGAAGGCTGTACAGATTCCTATTGACTCAAGCAGATTAGCTACAGCTCTTCAAAGGAATATGGAGATTGCAGCTCAAACTGATACTGATAGACCACCTTCTCCATCAGACAAGACAGAAACTGAAAGAATTGCCTCTATGGCAAGATTCAAGGAATCAATTGCACTAAGCATGATGGAGAAAGCCAAAGCTCAAGGACTGGACCCTTCAGCATACTCAACTATGTCTGAATTCAGAGAAAAAGAACTCAGCAAGATTCAAGTCAACTCAGAAATATTTGATACTGAAGAATACATGAAGCTGCATCCTGCTGCAGTCCTGCCAAGCTATGGTGAAAAGAAGATCATTGGTGAACATGACCTGATGTTATCCAAAAGACAAGCAGCTAATCTAAACAGAGAAATCATTTTCAAACCTGCTGTAATCCCAAAGAACTCCTCTGATGCTAAACCATCTGATAAATCTGCTTGATACTCTATAATTCTGCTGATTTATGATTTATATGTTTTCTGTGGATTGCCTGTGTTTTGATATTATGGTTAAACTTTGCATTTGTTCTTGTTTGTATTAGTTTTTAGATTGGATTGGATGACATGACCCAAATAGGGGGAGATTGTTGGTACCCTAGATGTGATTTGGCTTATGTAATCTCTTTCCAGCCCCTCTTGATTCATATAACTATATATGATCATGTTTAGACTTTGTTTAGTCTCCCTAGGGCAGTTTATAACTAAACTAGAGCTTAGATTAGAAGTTGTAGAATGAATATATGGTTAAGGCATTTTCCGTTCGACCATCGTCGAACGAGGCCTCGCGATCTTCGACCATTGGTCGATGATAGCAGGGCTATAGAATAGTTGAAGCCAAGACAATTATCGTCGACCAATGGTCGACGATCTCAGAGCAAGTTTATTATGCTCTGAAGGATTGGTCGACGATCTGCCATCAGCAGTTCAACGATCGCAGTCTTGCTTCACGATTTCTGTTTCGACAGATTCTTTGTTGGTCGACGATAGCATGTGCTGTTCGACGATTTCTGTCCCAGACGATTTCTGCCTTAGTCGACGATCTGTTGGCTAGGTCGACGATCATCGAACCCCTGTTCGACGATTATTGTCTGCCTTTAACAGTTTGTATTCATTCTATTCCTTGGTTTATTTCCAAATGTTTTAGCTTGTGGTTAGAGAGATTTTCTGAAGTTGTTTTCGCTAATTTATGGCTTAAAATTCAAATGAATTAATTACCAAATATGTTAAGCATAAATTACGGGATTCCGTATTTGATAAAGTATTTTGTCCTATTATACAAAATATGTTGACTTTATCTTTCCAGGCCGTATTCTAGCCGTTGGCGCTGTATGCTATTTCCAAGTATGTTAAGTCTTTATGCTGAGATATTTTCCCATTCATTTATTTCCTTATTGGGACTGACAGAGAGTTAATAGCTCATTCTATTCCTATTGCTATATTCTATATTGAGATAACCTGTTGCAGGGCTCGAGATATTCAAATCAATAGAGCCGTTTCAAGGGAAAAAGAGAAGACATATTTAAAAGAGATTTTTCTCTCAGCAGACATAGCAAGTTACAGACACAGAGAGATTTTCTTCTCAAGGCTTCATTCGCTCAAGCTTCATCAGAGCAGCTCTTCACCATCTCTCAAGAAGAGAAGAAAAGTTTTCCTGAAGCAAAAGTCCAGAGCAATCATCTTCTTTCTCAAGTCTCCTGAGCATCTGCTTAGAGTTTTCAAGACTTCAGAAAGACCAGCTCCAGTTCTGCTTCAAGTGTTCCAGAATCTGAAGACCTGATAAAAATCAGTCTACAGATCTCTGAGGATTTAGTTTCAGTATATCTGAAACTCCTTCATCCTGAAGCAAAGGCTTTCCCTGGACTTCCACTGAGCCAGGGGGAGACTTTGATTCTTTAGAGAATCCACAAGTCTTCTCTAATCTGTTATTAACAACAGAGAAGACAATCTAACCCTTAACAGAACAATCAAGATCACTCGTAAGACGTCCAACAAAAAGTAAATTGAACGGGGAACTTGGAACATGAAGAGCCGAGCGAATGGAGATTGACGGGCTGAGAGAGAGATCTGCCGAGCCGGACACGGGAACCAGCGCCCCATTAGCCACAGTGATAGACTTCAGATAAGGAGAATCCTAGTACTGGGCAGGGCGTTGCGAAGTAATGTGATGAGTGGCACCAGAGTCCACAATCCAGCCCAGACTGGTGGAGAGACAAGCAGTACCTGTGTTGGAGATGGAGGCGATGGAGGCAGATGGTGGGTTGAGCAGGCCCTGGAGATGCTGGAGCTGAAGACGGACGGTCTCAAGATCAGGAGGACTGGTGTCAGTAACAACAGATGTCGTCGGACGAGGAGGATAACCAATTTTCCTGTAGCAGGTCGCCTCAAGATGACCATCTTTCTCACAGAAAGAACACTTCGGCCGATACCGGCCACCACGGCCACGGCCCCGAGAGCCCGATCGTCCCCCCCCCCAGCAGAAGTAGGAGGGGATGGTAGGAGTGGAGGGGCCTGCTGAAGAAGGGCCGGGGGGGAAGGAGCAGGTGTATCCGGAGGAGGTGATACACGGAGAATCATGGAGCATACATCAGAGAAAGATGGTGTGTTGGGAGAAGCCAGGACCTGAGCACGAATGCTCTGAAGATGAGATGGAAGACGGGTCATTATGATAGCAATGCATGTGGCTTCCTTCTGAGCGCGCTGAGCAGCAAGATCATTTTGTGGGCGGCTGATGTTGGATCCAGGCTTCAGCAAGAGTTTTAGCCCGAGCGACAAAAGAGGTCATATTCGAAGCCCCGCCAGCGTTGAGAGCAAAGAGGTCAGTTAGTATGTCGTAGAGATGCTGAAGGCTGTCGCGGCCTGAGTATAGGGAATGCAGCTCATCCCACATAGCCTTGGCGGTGTCGTGGTACATAGTCATCTGATAAGGCTCACCATCCAATGAATTCAGGATCCAAGTCTGAACGTGGCCATCATTGTGCAGCCAATCATCGATAGTAGGAGACGGAGGTGCCTGAAGAAGGTGAGGCAGAAGGCCCTTGGCCTGAAGAACCCGTCTAACTGAGTGCACCCAAGGGATAAAGTTTTTCTTGCCAGAAAGAGAGATGGTAGTGATCCTCAGCTCGTCACGGACTTCAGCAGAGCAAACCGGGCGGTTTGTAGGACAGGCCGGCGGTCAGTAGGCGGACTGGCCGTCGAGCCAGTGGAGTTACCCGAAGAACCCATTAGCAAACCGCAGAACCAAAAAACAGAGGGAGACCGCCGCGAGAAGAACAGGAGGCCGCACGACAAGGTCGCAGCGGGAAGGACTGGAGATAACCGCGACTAAAATGCGGGAAGGCAATAGTCCGCACGGTCACGCCGGACACCGGCGATTAGTTAGATCGCGACCAAAATGCGGAAAGAGAGGAGTCCGCACGGTCTCGGTGAACACAACAGCGGTCAGAGCGCAGGAAGCCGCGAGAACTCGAGCGGCAAGAAGGGATAGAAAGACTGCGGCGGACAGGAGCAGTCCGCAAGAGAAGGTGCCCGCAACGGTTAGGATAGAGAAGCACTAGCCCACAGCGGTTAAGGCAGGAGTAGTCCGCAAGGAGACTGTCGTGGGGAAGAGGAGAGCCCGCAGCGGTGAAGGAGTCCGCGAGTAGAGAAGCTCGAGCGGACAGAAGAAGAGACCGCGCGGTCAAGAGGAGAGGAGCTCGCAGCGGATAAGAAGAGACCGCGTGGTTGAAGAACTCAAGCAGCAAGGAAGGAGATCACAGCGGACAAGAGGAGAGTCCGCAGCGGACAAGAGGAGAGTCCGCGGCGGATAAGAGAGGTGGCCCCCACGGGTCAGAACAAAAGATGGCTATAAGAAGCCTGAGGAGGGTGGAACCACGAAGAGAGAGAAGAGAAACGGATGCAGAGAGTGCATTCCGCAGAAGCCACACGGATAAGGGAAGAGCGGACAGACCCGCAGGCCGCAGAAGAGGAGCCCGCGGAGAAAGGCGGGTAGGAGGGAGATCGCAGAGCAATCTGCGGACAAGAAGGAGGGCGGGCTGGGCGGTTAGAAAAGGGGAAACCACAGGCTTAGGATCGGTCCCTCTGATACCATGTTGAGAAAGCTCAAAACTTGTATGTATTGCTTGTGTGTATAAAAACAATGAGAGAATACAAATATATAGGAGGAAGCGAGAGGGAATAAATCCTATACAAGTTGTGGGATTAAAGAGGAGAGAACATAAATGAGCCCAAAAGATGGGCCCAATACATGGGCTATTCTAACAAAAATATTATGACGCATAAGTGGAACAGAGAACCGAACCAAGTTTTCGGTTCTTATGGGTCGGTTCCGGTTCCGAATAGCCGGAACCGAACTTATATTGATTTGTTCTTAGTTCTGGGTGGAACCGAACCAATTCTAATTGACCTAAGTTGCATCCCTATGAACTGGATATGTATGAATACAAATTTTACTTGGCAACAATAGGGGTTTAGGTCTCCCTCTCCATGTCTCTTCCACTGGCACCTTGCTTTCCCTCCCACCTCATCTAAATTCATAGGCTCAACCTAGAGTGACATCCAACCACCTAGTTGGCTTTTAAAACCACTGCTATTGTTCTAAGCCCCATCCAACACAATTGCATAACTCCTGGGATAATCCCTGCTCAACCAAGTGGTTATCCCGCTTGTCCAACACACACAACAGATAGAGCCACTGTAATTGAATAATACTTCTTAGTGTTGGTAAACCCTATATGGCTTTATCGTGATCGCTCCAGGATTTTTTTCGTTGTGCAAGGTGATGAGGATCATACGCATGATCGTGTTTGATGAAGGAGATCAGGACACCACTCGGCGGGACCCGTTTTTGCATATTTGCCTGAGATGCATTGATTGGATCGGTGATTCGAGACTGCGAGTGCGTCTAGAGCGTCATTTTATATTATATGTGTATTTTATTTTATTGGGTTTGTATTTAGCGTTTTAGGACATCGGGCGTAACAGACGATCATTGTCATTGACCTCAGGTGCCCAACCGCCCCCTCTTGTTATAAATAGGCGTGGGTGCTGCAGTTTACACTGATTGCTGAGTTTTGTGAGAGAATCTAGATCCGACAATCATTTGTGGTGCTACGCCGCTAAATCTGGGCTGCGACGTCCCGACTATTTTTTTTTTCTTAATTTTACTGTTACAACCTTCTAATCCTGTGAACCATCCCTATTATCCCACGATCCTCTGATTATCTATTATTGTTCATCTTCAACCTCCTGCACCTGTAACCGCAAGCTAGCCACACATCCCTCTCTATCGCATGCCGCCCAATCCTCTGTTCAGAGCCCTCCCCCTTGACGGAAGGAGTTGCAACCTCCATTCGTGTGTTCTTCCATCTTACCGCTCGACATGTCTCTCCGTCCGTCCATCGATCGTGGATCCACCGCACATCCCTCGTCAATATACTGTTCTTCTTCCTCTTCTCTTGTTTCTCTGTCGTGAAACCTCAAGCAAGCTGCAGACCTACCGCCCCTGCTATTCCCCGTCGATTTGAGCCGCTGACTCCCACACATCACTCCACGCAACTTCCTCTTCACCACAATCCTTCCACCTTACCCACTTGCAACACACTCCACCCTGCTCACTGTCGAACTAACCTCCGTAGTGCTAATCTGCTCCCGAACGCAATTTCCCTCCCGATCCAACTTCCAGGTCGTTGATTCCTCCCTACTACATGCTCCAACGCCTGTCCACCCACTCTCGATTCAGTTTACTCCAACACCCCCATTCTTATTCGCACAATCTGCAAGCTTTAGTCCTCCTCACCCATTTTCTTTGGTAGAACCACCGTCAAACCCGCACTCTCCAACCTTATTTTGACATTCATTCTTCCTTTACTTCACGAACCCGCTAACAATCACTTATCACCTCCCTTCTTTTCATCTAATAAAATTCCACCGAGCAAGTCAATTTTGGGCGCTGCACCAACTCGTCTTCACCAAACCGCTATTGTATTCCTCTTGGTTGTGAGTATTATCGTTTTGTGTTGTATTTTCTGTGTTAAATTCTAGATGAACATGCTGTGTCTATTTGGATTTTGTGATTACTAGTGTTATTGTTCTATTTCTTGTACTCTATAAAACGTATTCATGTAAATTGTAGTGGATAGTATCTTGTGTTGAAGAACGTGATAAATTTGTATAAATTTGTTGCTTTGCTAGCCATGTATAAATTTGTTGCTTTGCTAGCCATGTATAAATTTGTTGCTAACGTTTAATTCTGGATAAATTGAAATTATTCACGCAACATTTAGGTCCGGCTTGATCGCATTCATTCTGCACATTAGCGTGTCAGCACAGTCATTTCACACAGCCCGTCCTGCTTCAGTTTGGTATCAGAGTTCAGGTTAGGGCTTATTTTATAATATGCGGGGCTACATGTTATGCCACCCAATGTCTTTTCATAGTGGTCGTTACTACACTGATCCTCAATTTGAGGAACCACCGTCCGTCTACGCTTGATCCCATAGAGTGTCGTCAGAGAGGTCTTCACATTATTATGACGATTGTCGTCGTCCGGATCCTATTGATCCTTCGACACGACTTTATGAGGGTAGAGTTGAGTATCGTTCAGGTTATCGCCGCTACACGTCTCCTCTATTTGAGGAACCTAATCTTGTATATGCACGACCACCACTGCACGTTCATAAGACTCACGTCCACCCACGATTACGACATGATTATGTTATGGACGACCGTCTCGATGACCTTCAAGAATCTTATAGAGGTCACGTTCATTGAGGTAACATCACACATAGTGGCCTTCCTAGTGTTCCGAAAGCAGACATAACGAAAGCCGAATTACAACAATGAGTTTTTAAGAAGTTTGATCAACTTGATGCACAATTTGACAACCTTCGCACCCGCGTCGCCGCCATTGAGGGTCAGAAAGAGCACTTAACTTCCCAAAGCAGGGAAACCTCACCCACTCCACCTGATATTCTCTTTGAGGAAGAACGGGTTGCCCTCCCGACACAGGATGCACATGTTAGGAATCAGCCACCACGAGAGACCGCTCCACTTAGAGAGTTTGCCCTCGACACTATACCTATTAGCCTACTATTGAGTATGGTCTTTTCCCACACTTCACCCGACACCGAGCCACATCACGATCGGGGGCCGAGAGCCTAGTAGTAATCTTGTGGTAGACACCTCACCCCTTTCGGGGAAGTGGGAACACAACCTCTTATGATGGTTTGCTTCTGGAGGACCATTCTCCTGTTGACGGGTTCTTTGACAACCCTCCCGTTGAGCCTCCAGATGAGCCACCTCGCCCTTGTGAGGATGAGATTCAGGTGAGTGACATGCTTATGAGTATTGAGATGGTTACATCTCTCCCATTATTGCCCTTGATATTGATAGTGCTCCGGAGAGAGGATCTTGAGTGTAGCCTCCAGTATGTAGGATTCTCCCTAAGAACACTCAAGTATAATTTGGATGTTTTGAGAGTTTACCATCTGGTCACACGCACTCGTGATGAGTTTTAGACCGTACCCCTTGCTGACCCTCTATATGGGTTCTTTCTCATGAGGGACACTCACCATACACTAGAGTCACATCTTATTGTCAATGCCTATGATTTTCACTTAGTTGATCATCGTATTCACGATGATTTTTCGTATGCCTCTCCTGGTGAGCCTCCTGATGCGTCACATTTCCTTAGCGAACTTGTCACGTTCATTGCGCTTCACGTGCATTATTGTTTATATGAGAGCACTCCATAAGTTTTTGGAGTCTACGTTGGTACTCGTCGCATTTGTGACAAATTTTTTTATACCCATCCTGTTGAATCCCCTGATGAGCCACATATTGGATCGCAACTCATCTGGAATGTATGTATCTAGCATTAGTAGCACAATCATGTTTAAGAGTGCACCTCATGACTCATTGATCTTAGGTCTTACTACTCGCGCTTATAGAGACAGCCCACACAATATATTGACACATCTTATTACTAATGTCTCTGATGTTCATTGGAGTGTTCATTGGAGTGTTCATTTGAGTGTTCATTGTGCCCGCAATGAATTTTTCTTTGACCCACCTTCTGAACCTCCTGATCACGTACCTATCATAGGAGTTTCTTTTAATACCTAAAACCAACAGTTTACAAAGTTATTCATATTCGTAGTTTATCTTTTACATGTGTTGTTTGTTCATTTACATTTAGTGTATGACTCATCTGTGTTGCATGAATCACACATGTTGCATGTTTTGTATCACTTGCATGAAATACATAAGGTAATCCAGAAGAAAGTTACTAGCAATTTTAAATTATATAAAGTATGATATGCATAGATGCGAGCAGTATTTTCGAGTGTGCGAGCATGTCATGGTCGGACTTTACAAAGAGGGGCTCCCAAAAGGAATCGCTACTAAATTACAACTTAAGCGAATGAGTCCTTATAGGGTTATAAAGAAAGTTGTGACAAATGCCTACGAGATCGATTTCCCTGCAGATATGAGTATTCATCCCGTATTTAATATGAAAGATTTGACACATTACTTTGAGACTCTCAAGCATAAGGGCCCATACCTTGAGCCTCTTCTGACACCCTCCCAGTTACAGTTCGACACTTCCATTGATTACCTTGGGCGAGAACCCGCGGACTTGTCTGCACCCTTGGAAGAGAACCCGCAGACTTGTTTGCACCTCCTATGATTCCACCAGTTTTTCTAGATCCACCAACACGAGAGATGAGAGCTGATAACATTAGTAATATTGTGATGGACAAGTGCATCATCACTATAAACGGTCCTTCTTGTCGTTACTTGGTGCACTGGAGTGAACACTCCACCTTTGATGATGCTTGGATATTGGTGACAAAGCTTGATAGACTTAACCCCGATCTTCGACTACAGTTCATTTATCTTCATTCGTCAAAGATGAATGTTTTTCAGTCGGTGGCAATTGATGAGACTTGGCCGCATGATCGTATTCGATGGAAGAGATTGCATGAGATGCATTGATCGCATTGGTGATCCGAGGCTGTGAGCGTGTACGGAGCGTCGTTTTACATTTTGTGTATTTTTTAATTTTATTTGGCTTGTATTTAACGTTTTAGGACACCGAGCATAACAGTCGATCATAGTTGTTCAGGCCGGGTGCCCAACTGCTCTCTCTTGTTATAAATAGGGGCGTGTGTTGCAGCTTACACTGATAGGAGAAAAGCAGTGATGCCCCTTCTGATGTAGGGCATAACCTACAAAGATACACCGAAGAGATCGATGATCAAGCATTAGGCCGTACAAAACAGACACCCCCAAAAATTTTGGGCATCATAGGAAATAGAGAATGGGTGGGCAATAATTCATGAAAGGGAGTTCTTCCATTAAGAAAACTAGCGTGCTGTCACGAGCTAGGTAGCGAACGGAAGTCATTTTAGCTATTGGGGAGAACGTCTCAAAATAATCAATCTCATATTATTGAGCATATCCCTTTGCAACATGACGAGCCTTTAAGCAAGCAAGAGACTCATCTGGGTTGATCTTTGGTGTAAATATTCACTTACACCCAATAGTTTGCTTATTCTTGGGTAAGAGAACTAGCTCCCAAGTACCATTTTGAACAAGAGCTTGCATCTCCTCAATCATAGCAGCACGCCAACTAGGATGAGCCAAGGAATCCATGATGGACTTATGAACTTGCATGGTTTTCAAAGTGTCCATTAAAGGTGTGTAGTATAAACAGATAGACCTTTAGATGAGTCAGTATAAACCGGTCTATTTTGGCAATTCCGAACACCTTTTTGAAGGGCAATGAGTTCGTCATCAACCACACAGTCAATATCAGGTGCTTCCCCAATATCATTCACATGTGATGAAGAATCCAACGGGGTACTCACTTGAGGATCCAATGAGTTATTGGGAGATGTATTGGTTGAAGGTGATTGAGAGAGAGGAGCCGCATCTTAAGGAGCTGCATTAGGGGGATAAGTAGGAGGCCGGATTTCTGGTACATGAGTTTCAATTGTATGTTTCAGAGTAGCATCATTAAAGACATAAGGTATCGACTCTTGAAATGTGACGTCAGCATACAAAACTTAACGTCCGAGATTAGAAGAAAAACAACGATGCCCCTTCTGATGTCGGGCATAGCCTACAAAGATACACCGAAGAGATTGATGATCAAGTTTAGACACATTAGGCCGTATGTCATGAACCAAATTGACACACCCAAAATTTTTGGGCATCATAGGAAATATAAAATGGGTGGGCAACAATTTCATGAAAGAGAGTTCTTCCATTAAGAATGTAGATGGTAGACGATTGATAAAATAACTTGCAGTTAAAACCTCGTATGGCCAAAAAATCTTAGGGACATGATGTCGAAATAAAAGAGCCGAGCAACCTCAAGAAGATGTTTGTTTTTACGCTCAACCACTCTGTTTTGTTGGGGTGTCTGGACATGAGGTCTGATAAACAACTCATTTGCAGAAAAGGAAGTTCCTAAATTGACTAGATATTCACGACCATTATCACTACGCAAATACTTAATGCTAGAAAAAAATTATTTTGAATTTCAACATAAAATTCACAAAATATTTGAAAAACATCAGAGCGATTTTTCAAAAGATACACCCATGTCATACGAGAATCGTCATCAACAAAAGTAACATAATATCAAAAACCCAATTTTGATACAATAGGGGAAGGACCTCAAACATCAGAATGAACTAACTCAAACAGAGAAGACATCCGTTTATTGAATCTAGGAGCATAAGCCACATGTTGGTGCTCATACTGACATGACTCACACTCAAAAGAAATGCCTTTAAACTTAGGAAACGATTGATGAAGAGTGGTAGATGAGGGATGATCAATACAGCAGTGAATGTCATAAGGTGATGTGAATGTGACATAGTAAACAATTGGAGGAGGCGCAACTTCAATCATGTAAACTCCTTCTTCAACCTTCCCTTTACCAATAGAATTCCTCGTCAAAAGATCCTGAAAAATACAACCATTAGGAAAAAAAGAGACTGAACATTTTAATTGCTTTGTAATTTGACTTATAGATGCCAAATTAAAAAGGTGAATTTGGAGCATAAAGAACATGTGATAATTTTAAGTCTGTGGAAAGGCGGATCCCATTTCCCTTCACACTTTTTGAGGAGCCATCAACCACAGTGATAACACTGACAGGAGATGATGACAAAAATGTTTTAAGATGACTTCTCAACCCAATAATGTGATCTGAAGCCCCAAAATCAACAATCCACTTCCTTTGGGACATAGAGATGCACGCAGTGTGGTTACCTGTCTGAGCATATGTAGCCATAAAGTTCCGACCTTCAACTTGAAATTCAGTATATCTTTGAAATTTCTCATCACGCATCTCAATCATCCTTTTCTCAGGGGTATGAGAGAGATCTCTATTCTCTAGAGAAGACAAATATGTGCTAGCCACTTTGTTTCCATTGGGATATCCATGCAGCTTGTAACAATTATGCATTAATTGTCCAGGGGTATGGGAGAGATCTCTATTCTCTGGATAAGACAAAGATGTGTTAGCCACTTTGTTTCCATTAGGATACCCATGCAGCTTGTAACAATTATGCATTAAGTGTCCAGTGATCCCACAGTGATGACACACACTGATCTCTATTACCCCGAGCTCCTTTCCCACCACGAGGAGCACAACCACCACAATTATCATGTCCACTATTCCTAGATGAGGAGAATAAAGAAGACTTATCATTAACAGCTTGTTGAGTTGTTGATCCAATAATGATATTGCGCAGATGATTGTACACTTCTGGAATGGATGTAGACATTTTCTCAGATAAGATTTGATAGATTCTAGGCTAGGATAAAGGATAGATAAGAAGCACATGACACCAAGTTGTTCTCTTTGAGCCATCATTTCAAGAAAAGAAGTGAGAATCAACCACAAGACATGAAGTTCATCGAATAAGAATTGGAACTCAGTATAAAATTCCTAGATAGATCGCTCCTCCTGATTTCATTGGAATAGCTTCTTCAACAGGTTGCATATTCGAGATTTGTTATTATTTTTGAATACATAAGAGTTAATTTGTCCCACACATCCTTAATTGTAGAGCAATTAGCAGTTATGGCTTTGACTTTCTGATCCATGGAATTAAGAAGAAGACTGAAGATACGATTCTCTTCAATTTCCCAGATTGGATACCCTAAATCACCTGGCTGAGGAGGAAGATCTGTAAGGTGTTTAGATTTTCCCATGCCTTTCAAGCATATAAGAATAGTCTTCTTCCAAATTTGGAAGTTTTGGGGACCTTCTAGTTTCTCATCCTTGAGTCTAGTAGGAAAATGCATAGAACTATTCATAGTCCTCCATGATCCCTTTAGACCCATCACCAATCGTAGCGTGTTTCTTAGAATCTTCTTCCGACATCAACCACAACAATGATGTACACTCAGAAAGGATAGACCTGCAATGCAGAAATTGCAGAAATCGACGAGGACAGCCGGAACAGGATCCATAAGAGAGGACGTAGCCGGATCTGGATCAAAAAGAGAGGACGCGACAGGATCTGAATCCAGAAGAGAAGACACAGCCAATCGAGGAAGATAGCCGGATCTGAAGACAATAGGAACTGGATTCACCGCCAGGAGACACAGTCGGGAGCGGTTGGGCAGGACTGGGCTGTTGCAGGATTCACTAGTGGAAGGCGACACAGGAATCACAGCTTGCCGTGGAGACGAACACAGCGGGAGGGAAGACGTCGACGGACGATTTCTATGTCGCAGACGCACGCAACGGAGTTGACGAAGGGATGACGTCATTGTTGCACTCGACTTGAACCTCTCGGGAGACTACGACGGATGATCGCAACCGGCGGCTCTAATACCATGTAAAATAAGGAGAAGGAGAAGGAGAATCACATACCTCTCAATTCCTCTCAGCCCTATTCATAGGCGCCGCTTTAATTTATGTATGCAGGAGCCGAAACAAGTGAAAGAGCTGAGCTAGATCAATGAGCTGAATCGAAATAATTTCATAATCTAACAGATATCATGTATCTTCGTCGGTATTAATCATTATATATTGTTTGACCTTAGTTGAAGCTATCATTAGCTTTCATAATATTTCCCGAGGTTACTATATTTATTGTCTTTTTTTTTATAAGCGACCCTTTGTTCATATGCTATTTGTTCATCTTTGTCCATGCACCGAATTTGGTAGCTATTTTTTTATTGTCCCAATAAAGTATATCTACTTTCTGTAAATTGTGGTTTCAAAGTTTAGAAGGATCTAAATACCGCCCAACTTGTTTAAACAAAGTGTCGTTTAATAGTTTTGGGGAACTTCATGCTGTGCAAACCCATTCTTTCTTTTTTTCCCAGTAAAATTTGTGTTCTAATATTTTTCCATTGTTTTCATCAGGACAACACATTTTATCTTTTCTTCGAGACAAAAACTGTGGCAACAATGCAAGGTGATATTGGGGTTGCAAGAAGTTTAGATCAAGGTGCTTCATGGGAATTTCTTGGCATTGCTCTAGATGAAACATGGCATCTCTCTTATCCATACGTTTTCAACTACCTTGACGAAGTAAGTATAGAAGTGTGTTCTACTTGGTAGTTACAAATGAGAAGAACTTGAATTATATGTGCGGTCTGTGGCACTCTTTTGGACCTACAGTTTGTCTTATCTACATTTTTATAATTAAATAATTAAATTATACCGTCCTATTTGGTACCAAATGACGAATTGCACTTGAGTTTCATGCATGTTACTTGGTCCTATGCATGCGCTTCTAACTTGAACGTTGAGATCATTAGTTTATGTTAGAAAATCCCATGTAAAGGGGTCCATTATTGACCCATTTTATTTATTTCTCTCTCCTTCTTCTTTAGTCCCACATCATGTATAGGATTTATTCTTCTCTCTTCTCTCCTATATATTTGTATTCTCTCCTTGTATTTGGACACTCAATATAGATATACAAGCTTTGGGCTGATTTCTACATGGTATCAGAGGCAGGTTACGAGACTCCTGCGGACTCAAAATTCTTATCCACACGTCCCTCGCTTCCCGGCGCCCTGCAGTCTCCGCGGTCTGCTTTTTGAGTCCGCGCTTCCCCCCTTCTCGCATAGCCTCTTGCGGACTAACCTTCTTCTATCCGCTCCCTCTACTCTCTCTTCGTTTCCCGTGGATTCACTCTTCTTCTGTTCTTTTTATAGCCCTCTCTCTGCCCTGTGGGGTCCACTGCCTCCCGCAGTCCGCCGCGAGCTCCACTCTGTCCGCTGCGACCTCTTTCTGTCCGCTGCGAGCTCGGTGTGCTCTCTTCCCCTGTATCCGTTGCGAGCTCGACGAGCTCTCTTCCTCCCCGGTGTCCGCTGCGAGCTCTCTTCTGTCCGCTCGGTCACCCTCTGCCTGCTGCTGCTTTTCTCCCTCTTGGCGGGCTCCTCTCTCTGCCTGCTGCGGACTCACGCTCTTGAGAGATTTCTGTCCTTCAACCCGGCCATCTACCTTCTGCTCGCGACCCGCTCAAGGTCGCCGCAACCTTGCCGAGCTCTCCTTCTCTCTGCAGCCTGACTTTTACTCGCTCTTCTCTTACTCGCCGCGACCTGCCTAATTGCTCGCGCCCTTCCTAGTCGCTCGCGACCTGCCTAGTCGCCGCGACCTACCCTCTGTTCTCCACCTAGTCGCAGCGACCTCCCTGCCTAGTCGCAGCGATCTCCCTGCCTAGTCGCCGCGACCTACCTAGTCCGCAGTTCTTGCTCTTCTCCCTTCTCCTAAACCACTATGTCTTCTACCGACTCCACTACTGCTAGCCCTCCTGCAGACCGCCCGGCTCCTGCTCCTGAACTCCGCGACGAGCTTCGAATTACTATTCTTTCCCTCTCTGGGAAGAAAAACTTCATCCCGTGGGTGCACTCCGTTCGTCGGGTCCTGCAAGCTAAGGGCCTTGTGAGACACCTTACCCAGGAACCTCCTTCTCCAACTACTGATGACTGGATAAGAAATGATGGTCGAGTTCAGACCTGGATCCTTAACTCTCTGGAGGGTGAGCCCTACCAGATGGTCATGTATCATGAGACCGCTAAAGCAATGTGGGCAGAGCTCCACTCCTTGTACTCAGGCAAGGACAATCTTCAGCACCTCTTCGACATCATCACTGATCTACAGGCGTTGGATGTTGGCAAGGCCATGGACATGACTTCCTTTGTGGCTCGTGCTAAAACTCTCACGGAGGCATGGATTCAACACCAACCATCCACTACTGATCTTGCGGCTCAGCGTGCCCAAAAGGAGGCTGTTTGCATTGCGATGATTATGGCTCGAGTCCCGCCCAACCTTCATAGTATCCGGGCACAGGTTTTGGCATCCCCTGTTACTCCCTCCTTTTCGAATGTTTGCTCTATGTTACTTCGCGTCCCACCTCCCCTGGAGCCCACTGCACCTCCATCTCCAGACCTTCTTCAGCAGACCCATCCTCCCCTACTTCCCCCACCATCTTCTACTCGGGGTGGTCGTACGGGCTCTCGAGGAAGGGGCCGTGGCGGTCGAGGCCGCCCTCGGTGCTCCTATTGCGGCAGGGATGGACACACTGAAGCCGTCTGTCACAAGAAACATGGCTACCCTCCTCGTCCGCCTACTACTGCCATTGCTGATACTCCTTCACCCAGCGGTACGGACCTTGAAGCTGTTCGCCTTCAACTGCAGCAACTCCAGGGGCTCCTCAACCTTCCTTCTGCTTCGGTTACCTCCACCTCTACTGTAGGTATTGCCTCCACTTCCACTACAGGTAGTGCATGTTTTTCCTCCAGTTCTCGTTGGATCCTGGACTCGTGAGCCACTCACCACATTACATCTCTACTGCCGCCAAGATTTTCAGATGCTCCTCATCCAACATCTATTACCGTGGTGAATGGTGCGCTTGTTCCGGTCTCTAGGTGTGCTGATCTCTTGATCCACCCCTCCATCTCTCTTCGCTCCGCTCTTTATGTGTCAGCATCCCCATTTAATTTACTTTCCGTTGACCGTCTTACTCATGATATGAACTGCTATATTACCTTCACCTCTACTGGTTTTTTGATACAGGATCAGCAGACGCAGACTACCATTGGTAGAGGACGACTGCAGCATGGGCTCTACCTCCTTGATGCTTCTCCTACCGCTCTCTCTTCCGTGTCCTCCAATGATTGGCATTGCCGTCTTGGGCATGCTCCTCTTCCTATCCTCCAGAAGACGCTCCCTGATGTATCCAGTCATTTCAATGTGATTCTTGTATTCTTGACAAACAGCCACGCTCTTCTTTTCCTACAAATTGTACTCAGAGCTCTGCTCCTTTTGCTTTAATACATTCTGATATTTGGGGTCCGTACAAGGTTACGAGTATCTTTGGTTATCGTTACTTTATAACGTTTATTGACGACTACTCGCGTAAAACATGGCTGTATTTACTTCGTGATCGCTCCGAGCTTCCTCGTGTCTTTCGGGCATTTGTGTTAGAAACTCGAACGCAATTTTCTACTACTATCAAGATCCTCCGCTCTGATAATGTCCGCGAGTACACTAGCCACGAGGTTGTCAATATTTGTGCGGACTTCGGGATTGTACATCAGACATCGTGTCCCTACACCGCTCAACAAAACGGGGTAGACGAACGCAAGAACTGTCACCTTCTTGATGTGGCTCGCTCCCTCATGCTTCACATGCATGTTCCCAAAGTTTACTGGAACTTCGCCGTCTCTACTGCGTGCTATCTCATCAACCGCCTCCCTTCGTCGGTTCTCCAACATGCTACAACCTTCATCCTTCTCTTTCCCTCAGCTCCACCCTTCTCCCTCGCATCCAAGGTTTTTGGATGTACTTGCTTCGTCCATCACCTTGGTCCCCCTATCGACAAACTAGACCCCCGCGCAGTAAAACACATCTTTGTCGGCTACTCCCGCACCCAGAAGGGCTATGTTTGTTACTCACCCGCTACTCGGACAGTCTCTGTGTCCGCTGATGTCACCTTCCGGGAGGATCAACCCTTCTTCCCTCCTCCTCTGCAGACTCCTCCACCAACCACCACTCTTCCATCTTCCCTTCTTCGACTTGTTATCCCGGTCCACACGCCTCTTCCCCTCCCTATACCGCATTCCCCACCTGCTCCTTCGCGGCCGCCCGTCATTCGGGTCTACTATCGTCGTCGTCCTCTTCCCGTTGCCCCTCTGCAGTCGTCTTCGCCCTTGGATTCTCCGCGTTCTGCTGCTCCGGTGCCCGCCTCTACAGCACATCCACTAGCCAACTGTGTGTCCCTACATCGTCTCTCTCCACAACTACAGATATTGGCTACATCATTATCCTCGGTCTCTATTCCTAATTCCGTCCAGGAGGCTCTTCAACATCGTGGGTGGCGTGCTGCCATGGAAGAAGAAATGACTGCGCTTTGGGCAAACAAGACTTGGACCTTGGTGCCCCTTCCTCCCGGACAGAAACCAGTTGGATGCAAATGGGTGTTTGTCATCAAACATGCTCCTAATAGGACCATTGACCGACTCAAAGCTCGCTTGGTCGCTCGGGGCTTCACCCAACAACAGGGTCTCGACTATGACGAGACATTCTCCCCGGTAGCCAAACTCAACACAGTTTGCATTCTCATCTTCGTGGCTGTTCATCGACAATGACCCTTATTTCAACTAGACATCAAGAATGTCTTTCTGAATGGAGACCTCCGCGAAACGGTTTACATGCATCAACCTCCCGAGTTTGAGACCACGGGGGAGTCTCGGGTATGTCATCTTCACAAATCGCTCTATGACCTCAAACAATCACCTCGGGCATGGTTCGATAAGTTCAACAAGGTTCTCCGGGAAATTGGTTTTACTCGAAGCTCGGCCGACTTCTCATTATTTATTCGCCATCAGGCAATGGGTACGGTTCTCTTATTGGTATACGTCGATGACATCATCATTACTGGCGACGATTCAAATGGAATACAGGCGGTAAAGAAATATCTGAGCTCCGTTTTTCAAACTAAAGATCTGGGACATCTTCGGTACTTCCTAGGTTTGGAGGTTGCTAGACGACCAGATGGTTTTGTCCTCTCTCAGCGGAAGTACTGCCTAGATCTCCTTCATGATGCAGGCTACTCCGGCTGCAAACCTGTGAACACACCCATGGAGGTAAATCACAAACTATGTGCTCAGGCTTTGGAGTTAGATACTCCTCTACAAAATCCAGAATATTACCGTCGCCTCGTTGGGAAACTAATCTATCTAGCGATTACAAGACCCGATATATCCTACGCTGTGGGAATCGTCAGCCGATATATACACTCTCCTCGGAGCTCTCATCTTCAAGCAGTGGAACGAATCCTCAGATATCTTAAGACAGCTCCTGGCCAAAGACTTGTATACAGAACCTCACCTTCAATTCCAACATTGGTGGCATACTCTGATGCTGATTCTGCAAGATCTATGGATGATCGACGATCCACTAGCGGGTTCTGCACATATTTTGGAGGACATCTCATTACCTGGCGGAGCAAGAAACAAGCTGTAGTTGCTTGATCCTCAGCAGAAGCAGAATATCGGGCAATGACCTCTGTTGTCTCGGAACTCACGTGGATTGAGAGTCTCCTTGCTGACCTTGGGGTCAGGCTCTCTTCACCTGCTCTCCTCTTATGTGACAGTCAAGCTGCCATACATATAGCCAAGAACCCGGTCTTTCACGAGAGAACAAAGCACATTGAGGTAGATTGTCACTTCATCCGAGAGAAAGTCCACATGAAGAAGATCGAACTCAAGCATGTTCCTGGTACTGAACAGGTTGCGGACGTCCTCACAAAAGCTCTACCAAGTACCCTCTTCTATCAGTGCTTATCCAAGCTTGGAGCATACGACTTGTACGCTCCAGCTTGCGGGGGAGTGTTAGAAAAGCCCATGTAAAGAGGCCCATTATTGGCCCATTCTATTTATTTCTCTCTCCTTCTTTAATCCCACATCATGTATAAGATTTATTCTTCTCTCTTCTCTCCTATATATTTGTATTCTCTCCTTGTATTTGGACACTCAATATAGATATACAAGCTTTGAGCTGATTTCTACAATTTAAATTGTCTCATACTCAAAATTTCTGCAGAACTCTCCTTCATTTACTTGTACCCTGCACTTATTTATTGTTCATCACTATTTACATGAATTATTAAAATTTTCGTTATGATAATATATTGGCATCAAAAATTTCTATTATGAAATTGATTTTTGTTATGACTACTATTAAAATAACTTGTACAAAGGCCCATACAAGACCCATTTCATTCTTAGGGATTAATCCCACATCTCAGAATGAAGTTTAGACTCATACTTGTAATTGTCAAGGATTTTTTATGAGAAATTAATAAAATATTGATTTTCTCTCTTCTTCCATGTATTTCTGCATGGTATCAGAGGGAGACGTTCATGCAGACCGTTTCTTTCACTATTGAGCCTCAGCTCTCGTATCTCTCTTGGGCAGACTCTTCTCATAACCTTGCAGACTCTACGAGAGGTCTCCTCTTCGCACCCACAGAGTCTGCGACTCTCTCCTTTCATGGACTTCTCTCTTCTGGGCGCTCCTGGCTCCTTTTATAGGCCCGGGCCTCCTCTGTATTATTCCCGCCCGTTTTGTGCGGAATCTTCTTCTGCGACCGCTCAAACCGTGGGATCTCCTGCGCCTGCTGAGCCCGTAGCCAGTTGCCCGTGTTAGAGCTCGTTGAGACTATCAGACTGCCCCCACCTGCGACATCTCCCTCCGAGCCCTCCATCACCACTATTTGCGGCCTCCTCTACTTAGACCGCACATCTTCCTCCTGCGGCCTTTCCTTCCGAGCCGCGCGTGCTCTCTGTTCCCACAAACCCCCACCCTCAACTGTATGATTCTCATTCATCTTGAGAAGCATTAAAATCGTGTACCTTGAGTTGAAATAAAGGTGTGTTTGAAAGGTTTATTTAATTGTTGAATGTATTTTTGTTGGAGTATGAATGAGTAAAGTAATTGTGATGGGGATCATAGTTATCGGGTGAGCCAACCCGTATCAGAACCCATTCATGTTAACATTCGTAGGAAGAGGAGTTAGGATCTTCCTATGCATGATCCGAGTCCGTAGTCATGTTCAGGATGTCGTCGAGACATTTCCTATGTATTTTAATTTTTTCCCATAAACTATTGATGTTCCTTTTATGTGTGTTTCGTGCCAGCCAATCATGGTCGCTCATTTCTTTCCTTAAGCCTATAAATATAGGAGTTGAAGTTTATTTCAGATTATAGAATTTGGAGAAGAATTTTCAGGTTTGCCATGGAACCCAGGCGCCGAAGCCGTGGAACCCAGGCGCCGAAGCCGTGGAACCCAGGCGCCGAAGCCGTGGAACCCAGGCGCCGAAGCCGTGGAACCCAGGCGCCGAAGCCGTGGAACCCAGGCGCCGAAGCCGTGGAACCCAGGCGCCGAAGCCGTGGAACCCAGGCGCCGAAGCCGTGGAACCCAGGCGCCGAAGCCGTGGAACCCAGGCGCCGAAGCCGTGGAACCCAGGCGCCGAAGCCGTGGAACCCAGGCGCCGAAGCCGTGGAACCCAGGCGCCGAAGCCGTGGAACCCAGGCGCCGAAGCCGTGGAACCCAGGCGCCGAAGCCGTGGAACCCAGGCGCCGAAGCCGTGGAACCCAGGCGCCGAAGCCGTGGAACCCAGGCGCCGAAGCCGTGGAACCCAGGCGCCGAAGCCGTGGAACCCAGGCGCCGAAGCCGTGGAACCCAGGCGCCGAAGCCGTGGAACCCAGGCGCCGAAGCCGTGGAACCCAGGCGCCGAAGCCGTGGAACCCAGGCGCCGAAGCCGTGGAACCCAGGCGCCGAAGCCGTGGAACCCAGGCGCCGAAGCCGTGGAACCCAGGCGCCGAAGCCGTGGAACCCAGGCGCCGAAGCCGTGGAACCCAGGCGCCGAAGCCGTGGAACCCAGGCGCCGAAGCCGTGGAACCCAGGCGCCGAAGCCGTGGAACCCAGGCGCCGATGCCGTGGAACCCAGGCGCCGAAGCCGTGGAACCCAGGCGCCGAAGCCGTGGAACCCAGGCGCCGAAGCCGTGGAACCGAGGCGCGAAGCCGTGGAACCGAGGCGCCGAAGCCGTGGAACCCAGGCGCCGAAGCCGTGGAACCCAGGCGCCGAAGCCGTGGCACCCAGGCGCCGAAGCCGTGGCACCTAGGCGCCGAAGCCGTGGGACCTAGGCGCCGAAGCCGTGGAACCTAGGCGCCGAAGCCGTGGAACCTAGTAGGCGCCGAAGCCGTGGAACCTAGTAGGCGCCGAAGCCGTGGAACCTAGTAGGCGCCGAAGCCGTGGAACCTAGGAGCGAAGCCGTGGAACCAAGGCGCCGAAATCGTGGAACCTAGTAGGCGCCGAAATCGTGGAACCTAGTAGGCGCCGAAGCCGTGGAACCTAGTAGGCGCCGAAGCCGTGGAACCTAGGCACCGGAAGTCGTGAAGCCTAGGCGCTGAAGCCTAGTATTACGCACATGCATTCAACCAAGCAAACCCCTAATGGGAACCACCGACGCTCGGATATGGAAGCCGCCTTGATACATTCTTGGCGAAATTTATTATTATTAGTTAATAATATTATTAATATAATAGTTAGTATTAATTAATTTGTTTCAATTAATTGGTCAATGTTGATTTTTTATTATTAATTGATATTAATTTAATTAATTATATGAATTAATATTAGTTGTAATTTCTTATCATGTGTGCCCTCTCTCACGTGTATAAGAGGGAGGGGTATGTAAATTAATTTTTATTTTGGATGAATTTTATGTATTAGGGTTGCTCCTTAAGTTTTTCTTCTCAAACCTTGCATCCTCTTCTCTCTCACCATCGGCGACACCTCTCTTGTCGGATTCTTCTTCGAAAATCCTAACAATGGTCTGACCTGCTAGATTCAGCTCGCTTCCTTTGCTGCTACCGGGAACCAGCACCGTGCTCTCCCTCGACCTCATCCAGAACATCTGCAACGAGCCCCGGGCTATGAGTGCTCTCCTTGCCAAGCACCTCGTCAACGTCAAACGCAGAGAGGAGGAATTTGCTCTGGCACTCTGCCAGCTGGCCCTCACCAGGGAACCGCGAGAGGATGCTCCCTCCCCTATAGCGTTGAGCAGCCCGCCCCAACTTCCCCCTCCGACATCATCATCATCATCAAGCAACCCGCACCAGCTTTCCTTTCTAGCGTTGTCATCATCGTGCAGCCTGCAACTAGGAGTCTTCCCACAGATCCTTTACCATCGGTGCAAATCCCTCTTCGGGTTATGCCACTGCCAAGCTACAACATTTCCCTGAGGGGCTCAGATACTGACATGCACGAGCCGATCCCATCCTCGTTGCTTGGCTGACCATTGGATTCGTGCATCCGGGCCAGCATCTCTATTATCGTCACCCATCCTGCCTGTGTTTTCTCTGCTCCAATCGGACCGCTAGAGGAAGGAACATGCGCACCCGGCCACACTGTGTTGGCCTTCCAATCCCTCTTCGATGTCGATCGACTGCTCTCATCGCAAACGCACCCTCAGCGCTCCATCGCAAGTCCCTCCCGGTGCATCCCATCCTTGTCTTTGCCCATTCCGACGTTGTCCAACGAAACCGCTGCCTTTCGACATATACTCGACATAGCTTTTTCTCTGCCAGCATGAAATAGTCCCTCGATCCCTCCCTAGCTTTTTCTCTGCCAGCAGCGTGGATCAAGACAAGAAAAACACTTCTCTTGCTAGGTTTCTTTCCCACGCTTTGTGCACCCCACCCGAATGGAGCCCCACACTACCTACATCGCCAGCTGCCAATATTTCTTTTCCACCCATTAAGAGCCAAACCCCACCAATGTATCCTTTTTTATGTTTATTTGATATCCTTTTCCTCCATGAGTCTCCCACCTGCCAACCCTTTTTTTCTTCCCAATGTGACCCCCACACCACCTTCCTTTTTTTTTATCATGTTTCCCTTTTCCCACGTGCTCCTGTTGTTTTTCCCAGCAGCCCCCTCTACCATTTCTCTCACTTCTTCCCCAAACAATTACTTTTTTTAATACCATCAACCTACCTTTTTTCCCACACCTCCCCTGCACACATCACCTCCCAAGTCTACACCTAATTAGCTCTTTACTACCCGCCGTTTCCTATTTTCCAATGCACACTTTAACTGCCACCTATTTTCTCCCTCCATTTTTGTTTTTCTTTGGCTTCTCTTTCTCACCCAATACTGCACCATCCCTCATTGTCATTTTGCTTTTATTTTCTCACCCAATGCTGCACCAATCTCCTTTTTCTCAAAACGCTCCCGCCCAGTTGGTTTATATGGTTTCCCTCCCTCACAAGTCACACCCTAGCTGTCAATTTTATGCTTCTTTTTTCTCTCTCCATCATGGCGTGATCACCATCCTTTCTATCCAATACCCATCCATTCACCCACTCTAGCTGCTCTCAAAATTTTATCACCAACCAAAATTATTAAAGATCCGGATAAATATTGGTAGCTGGACCTTGAGGGCAAGGTTGATTTTGAAGAGCGATGGTATGTTATGCACGCACATTCACCCAAGCAAATCTCCCTCATGGGAACCACATTCACGCTCGCATATGGAAGCCGTCGCGATACATTCTTCGTGAAATTTATTATTAATTATTAGTATTAATAAATAATAATGTTAATATAATAGTTAGTATTAATTAATTATTATCAATTAATAGGTCAATATTGATTAATTAGTATTAATTGATATTGTCTTAATTAATTATATTAATTAATATTAGTTGTACTTTCTTATTATGTGTGTCCTCCCTCATATATATAAGGGTGAGGGGTATGTAAGTTAATTTTTATCTTGAATGAATTTAATAATTAGGGTTGCTCCCTATGTTTTTCTTCTCAACCCTTGCCTCCTCTTCTCTCACACCACCGCCAGCCCCTCCCTTGCCCTATTCTTCTTTGAAAATTCTAGCACTGAGCCCCATCCCTCCCATTGCAACCACCGTCTATCTCCTTCCCTCTTCAAGCTACCAGAAGCCACCAAACAAGGGCCGAACATCCATCTCCACACCTTTCCTCCACCACCACGCAATAACTACCTATGACTGTAAGTAACTGCTGTCGGAAACCACCAAAACCTCCACCAACTGATGTAAGTGTCCACTAATTTGACGGTTACAGGTAGTTACTCTGAGATCTAAGCCTCCAACTGAGCTCTGACAACCCTCCCTAGCCTGGGCGACTTTATTTCCACTGGTTTTCCTCACTCCTCCCACTCGACCAACAAACTCAGACGGTTATCTCTGCTGCCAGCCTCCTTGGTATTCCATCACTGTCCAAGGCTGTAAAAATGTTGATCGGAGCCCCAACTGATGTTCCAACACAAGACACTGCACTTCTTGCAAAACTCCAGCATCATGTGGCCCAGAATCTGCCAGCCAGCCATACTTCATCCATAGATCCTATCATCTTGTGCAACTATTCCAACCAGGGACTGTCGAGTTCCCTGTTTCTACTGGTTGGAGTCATTGTTTTTCAGTTCCAGCCCAAGACGACACTCCTGCAACGAGAATTCTAGTCTCCTTTAATCTCGTCTTGTTGCTTTCCATTGCTTTTGTCTTTCGGTTTCACTCGGTTGCAAAATTTGCACAGCTCCAGTCCTCTCCGACTGCAACCAGCAACCCCCATTTGGGAGTTTCCTAACCGCAGCCTCTCCCCATCATTATACGACCTCCGGGAACCCCAAAGTGTTACAGAAAGTTGGCAACCAACACATAGCGGTCTCGGAAATGTTGTCTGATGTATGCAAATTACTTCAAATCTCCCAATTTGTTCTTGAATGTTTGTGTAAGTTCTAATTGGAATGTCTATTTCACTTTGCGTTAAACACTTGCGGATTGTATACAATTTAGGATATTAATTGGTGAAAGTTTGCCCAATCTTCTAAAATTACTTGAAAGATTTATTCCCTGATTATTTGATCTAAATAATCTTACTTTAGTTCTCGTTAGAATGTGCTCTTTGTTTCTAATACCTAATCTCTATTGTGTTTGTTTGCGTTGCCTAGTTTAATTTCTTAATTTGTTGCAATTACTTGTCAAATAATTTCGTGAGCATTGCATCATATATATCCCTCCAAGACACTATGTCTACATTTACTCGTTAGAGTTCCATTAGGGCACATACACACCCTGTCACATTCGTCTTGCGCCAAATTAGTATCAGAGCTCGTGTTCGGGCTTAGTTTAGGATACACAGGACTAGAGTCTTTATATCACCACATGTCATATCATAGTAGTCGTTGATACTCTAATCTTTATTTTAGGAACAAAAGTCTGTCTACGTGCGTTCCCATAGAATTCCTTCGGAGTGATCTTCGTATTATTACGATAATCATCATCGTCCGCTGCCCCTCATTTGCTAAAATCGTATTAACCTTTTGAAGTTATTTGATTCTTCTAGAGGAGATTACTATACTGAATATCATGGATCTCATAGAGGGTATTATTATGAAGATGATATCACATGTAAATTTAGGCTAGATGCACCATCCTTTGACGGCCAATTGGACTCAAAGGCATTTACAAGTTGATTGTTAGGCATGGAAGACTGTTTTGACTGGTATGAGGTACCTAATGATTGTCGTGCTAGGTTTGCTAAGATGAAACTTCAAGGCCAAGCTAAGATTTATTGGATTAACCCATAATGTAGGAATAAGTGTGATGGTCTTCGCCTCATATCCCGATGGGTAGACATGAAGCAAGTATTAACAGGGAAATTTCTTTCTCTATCGTATAGCATATAACTCCTTGACCAGTTACACGACCTTCAACAAGGGATTATGTCTGTGTTCGATTATTTAATTCAATTCCTGAGTTAGTAGTGAGGAGCAATATTCAGGCGCTCGCTTCTCGATTTCGATCTGGACTGCACACAAAAAATCGTGGAGAGCCGATCTTTCATCATTTAGAGTCTCTCGACCGTATATTTCACCTAGCCCTACATTACAAACATTATCTTAGACCCACTAGATCGAGATGAGTTGATCCGCAACTTGACTAGTCCACCAGTAGAAATCTTTTCCCACCAGAGACCATAAGTGCACCTAGTTGTGTCCACACCAATGCAACATCTCAATCCCCGACTATCGGGTTCTCCCATTCTGATGATCGGGCCACCGACGACACAATGTGGGGGGGGGGGGGGGGGGGGGGGGAGTCGGCAACCAAACCAAATTTGTACAATCTCTATTTAATGGCGGTGGAGATGCGGTGAAGTTGTTTGGAGGCTGGTGAGAGGAGCACTTGGAACTGCTCGAGATAGTCATTAAGGGACTCTGTTTCCGGTGAGAGAGAGATCGCCAATAGGGTGCCCGCAAAGGGGAGGTCTGAAGCGAAGGTTACACTGAGTCTTTAAACTCCTCCCACAAGAGGTTTTTCCGCTCCCGTTGCAACTGAGAGATCCATAACTGTACAAAATCCATGAGATGTAACAAAGCAGTGTGAATCCAATCCTCCTACGCTGTACACTGGTTGACAAAGAACTGCTCGCAACGTGTGAGCCAAGTCAGAGGGTCTCCCGACTGTCAAAATTTATATAGTACATTTTCACAAAACGGGGGAGGCCACCTCCTTCAGAACGCAGTGTAGGAAATTCATGGCTCTCTTGAGAGGAGCTCAATGCAGCGCACGGTGTAGGTGTGTGGGGGGGGGGACTTCCATCTGAAGGGCTTCAATGAGGGCCCTATTGTTGGCGACCATCATGTTCTGAAAAGAATCCAAAATTCTAGCCAAGGTGAGGCCGCCGAGGTTGTCGTCGTCCATTGGTGTGGCCCGAGCGAAGGACAAAAAGCGAGGGGGAGTGGGCAAAAGGCCCGTGCTGGCGGATAACATCGAAAAACCGACAAAAGTATCCCCTAGAAGAATGGGTTTGGTCACGCGAGGCACAGGACGTGCAAGAGAGATGTTGTCGATTGGCGTAAGTCATGTGGGCAAGGAGGGTGGCGCGCGGAAGCTTGTTGGAGTGGCGAAATGGGGTCAGGGGAGGCTGTCGTTGGCGGTGGGAGTTGTTTTCGGCGTCGAGCGCTGCGGAGCGGAGGTGGGGGGATCTGATACCAAGTTGGTACGGGCTGTCGTTTGAGATCTCATTCGCTGGTTGTCGAGGGAAAAGTCTCGTAGAGGATCGGTGTGAGACCTTCATGATCCTCTCGAACCTATCGCGTTGGGGAGGAGTGTTGGAGAGGAGTGCAATGGCGCGTTGAGTGGCAGCTCCGAACACTGAGTTCGTCTAGGGCGTGAAACGGGATCGTGAGGTTAGAGAGAGAGAGATAGGGGGTATTAGAGAGAGAGATAGGGGGTATTAGAGAGAGAGAGAGATAGGGGGTATTAGAGAGAGAGAGGGGGGAAATTGATAATACTTTGCATAAAAACCAAACACAACCACATTCCAACCCTATAACCGATTGGGGCCCAAACAAGACCCATAGTTCCAAATACAAATAAAAAAGCGAATATATAAAAAGATAAC
The DNA here is from genome assembly GCA_039513925.1 of Platanthera zijinensis. Lineage (NCBI taxonomy): Eukaryota > Viridiplantae > Streptophyta > Magnoliopsida > Asparagales > Orchidaceae > Platanthera > Platanthera zijinensis. The sequence goes on from CM077081.1 coordinate 79,757,820, forward strand.
ATGACTAAGAGGTGTACGTCGTAGTATGACACTTGTACGTGATCCCCCTTCCACCCTACCAACACATTCTTTTACTAAATAAGAAAAAGATGTATTCTCAATTCTTGATTGCTTGTCTTCTAAATCATGTTCATCTTCATCTGTAATAGGCTCTACTTTTGCTTGATTCGTCGGATGATCGTCTAATAATAAGGATAACATGTTAGAATCTCCTTGTTTTGACCTATTGCATTAATCGTAGTCACTAATACCTTGTATGTAATGGAGTATGACCAAATCTAATTGAACATAGCAAGGAGTTGGATTGTGATGCAACTTAGGCTCCGTTCGACGCAGTTATTTTTGCTCCGGTGAGTTTGGGCAAAAACACCACCGCCATTGAATGTATGTTTGGCATGACAATGGTTATGATTGCGTTGGAAGGAAATTAGGAGTTCATCATTCTAAAACAAGTGTCACTCCGCTATATATTGGAGCGACAAAATACAAAGTACAAAATACAATTTGGATAAAAAATAAACCAAAAACTCAGCACTCCATCTCAAGTTGGGCTTGTGATATCTGTCAAACCAAACTTGGTCATTATATTTCCAAATGCCCTATGACACAACCCCTTAATAAGAACATCGTTCAACTGTTGACTGAAGGGGACAAATGGAGTGCTTATAACTCCTCTCACTATGTTCTACTTGATTAAATGTCGATCGATTTCAACATGTTTAGTGCGGTCATGCTAAACAGGATTGTGTTTGATGCTAATGGCCTCCTTGTTATTACAATATAGTCGGATGAGACCCTTGCCTTAAATCCCAAGTTCAGACATAAGTGATCGAATTCACATTCCTTCACATATTTCATGGTTCATAGCTCTAAATTCAGCTTCGGTACTGGACCTGACAACATGTTTTTTTTACTTTTTCAGGTTACTTCAATGGTTAATTCTTTGTTTGGAGTAAACAAGATGTCGTGCCCAGGAGTGGTTTTGAGATATCAAAGAATCTGGTGGGCAACATCCAAGTGGTGAGATTTGGGAGAATGCATGTATTGATTGATAACTCCAACAACATAAGAGATATCCTGGTAAGTATGGAATAGGTAGATGAGCCTTTCTACAAGCCATTGAAAACCATTGGGTATCTGCGACAACTTCTCCACCATCCCTCCCCAATCTATGGTTGACTTTAATAGGGGTATCTGCAGCTCTACGCCCACTCATCCTTGTTGTCTCCAGCAGGTCTAGGATGTACTTCCTGTAGGAGATGAAGATATCGTGCTTGAATCTTGCAACTTCAATGCCAAGAAAGTACTTGAGGTTCCCGAGATCCTTTACCTCCCTAGCTATTCTTGTCTTCAGATTTTGAATCTCCTCCATGTCATCCCTAGTTATGACAATGTCATTCACAAAAACAATCAACGTAGTCAATTTTTCTTGCTTGTGTTTTACAAACAAAAACAAACGAAGCCCTTCTGAGTCCGAGAATAGCCTACAAACATATATTTAGTGGCACGGGGAGCAAGTTTGTCAGTGGACGGGCCAAGATGATGAACAAAGCACACGCAACCAAACACGCGAGGGGTGATGGAGAAAGGAGGTTTGGTGGGAAACAGAAGATTGAAGGAAACCACAAAATTGAGAATGGAGGAAGACATGCGGTTAATAAGAGTGCAGGCGGTAGAGACCGCAAAATTCCAATACTGTTTGAGAACATTCATTTGAATCATAAGAGAGCGGGTGACCTCAAGCAGGTGTCGATTCTTGCGTTCAGCAACGTCATTTTGTTGGGGGGTATAGGCACAGGAGGTTTGATGGATGATCTCAAACTCAGCACAGAGGTGAGCGAAGGCATGACTCGTGTATTCACGGGCATTATCGGTGTGGAGAGTTTTAATTGTAGTGGAAAACTGGTTGCGAGTTTCAATGAAAAAAGTACGGAATACACCAGGCAATTCAGAGCGGTCACGATGGAGATACAGCCAGGTCACCCGAGAGTAATCATCTACAAAGGTGACAAAGTAACGATATCCAAAAACACTCGCAATTTTGTCGGGTCCCCAAATATCGGAGTGTAGTAGATCAAATGGAGCAGGACTCCGAGTAGATGTGGTGAGAACGTAGACCGATGATGTTTCCCATAGATACAAGACTCACACGTGAACTCTTGGAGGGACACGTCGGGGAGAGATTTTCTGATGATGTTTAGAGGAGCGTGACCCAGACGTCGATGCCAATCAACAGAGCTAATAAAGGACAACACCGTTGGGGGAGAGGGGTCAAGGATATAGAGACCATTCGACAGATGCCCTTTTCCAATGATAGTTTGCGTCTTGCGATCCTGCACAACACACAAGTTAGAAGAAAAAATAACATCACAACCGAGGTCAGTAGTGAGTCGACCAACAGAGAGAAGGTTGAAAGGAGAGCTCGGAACATGAAGGGCAGAGCGAAGAGTAATAGAGAGAGTGAGGTGAATATCTGCTGCGCTAGAAACGGGAATTGTGTCCCCACTAGCAACAGTAATGAACTTGGGATGCACGGAGTTCAAATATTGTAGTGGTTTCCGTGAGGTAATGTGGTGAGAGGCCCCGGAGTCCAAAATCCAGGATGAGCTATGAGCAAGGCAGGAGGTACCGCCATCAGAAATAGACATCACGGAGCTCGGAGGACAGCTGATCATCTTGCAAGGAATAGTCTGCAGGCGTCACGGTGACAACGCACCAGCGGCAAGAGACAGCCACGACCAACGCGGTAAGAAAAGAGCCCGCAGCGGATAGAAACACGCCGCGACGGTTAAAAAAACGAGCAGGAAGTGCGGTTAGACGAAGAGCGACGTGAACGAGAAGCACCGGGCGGTTAGAGGCAGACTGCAACAGGAGCACAAGACGACGAACAGGTACTAGTCCGGGCGGATAGAGGCAGACCACAACCAACAACCCAAAGCAAATAGAGAAGAGAGGCCACCTGGAGAGATAAAAGGAGAAGTCGCACGGTCTCGGTGTCAACACACCAGCGGCAAGAGGCCGCGACCAAAATGCGGAGCCCATGACGGGTAGAGAAACCGCAACGACGAAGGAGGCCGCAGCGGTTAAGCGAAGCCCGCACGAGAAGCCCGCAGCAACAGGGAAACTGCAGTGGGAAGGGATGTCGCGGCGGTAAGGAAACCGCAACGACAAAACAACGAAGACCGCACGGTCTCGGTGTCAGCACACCAGCAGCAAGGAGGATGCCGCAACCAAAAAACGGTGCCCGCAGTAGAGAGGAGAAGCCGCCTTCGAGGAGATAATTCGCAGCGACTAAACAGAGAACAAGCCGGACGATAAGGCCGCACGGTCACGGTGAGCACACCAGCGGCAAGGGAAGATGCCGCGACCTAGATGCGGAGCTCCCCGGGATGAGGGAAGCCGCAACGACTAAGAGAATAAATCGCGGCAAGAAGAGAAGACACGGCGACTAAAGATAAGTCGCGGCGAGCAGGGAGCAGAGCAGCGAGAAGGCCAAAACTCGCTGGGTAGACAAGGAGACCGCAGCGAGTAACGACTAAGAGAAATCGCGGCGAGAAGGATAGAGAGCAGCGAGAAGGTAAGATCTCGGCGGGTAGACAGGGAGACCGCACCGAGTAGAGGGAAGCGGTTAGCCGGCATGAAACCGCGCGGACAAAGGAAACAAGGGAGGGAAGGCCCCACCTGCTAGAAAGGTTATAAAAGGGAGGAGAAGGAGAAGAAGGGGTGGAAGCCACGAGAGAGAGAGGAAGCGGTAAGAACTACCGTAACTGCGCGGGAAGCCGCGGTTAACAGAAAGACTAATTACCCGGAAGCGGTTAGAAAGGGAGCAGGCCGCAAGACACTGCGGCTAGACCGGAGAACAAGCCGCCCGGTAAGCAGGCGGAGCAGACAGTTAGAAAAAAACAGGCCGGACCGTATCCCTTTGATACCATGTAGAGAAAGTTCCAAACCTTGTATATACTTTTTGAATACCGAAAAACAAGTATGAGTACAAATATATAGGAGAGAAGAGAGTAAGATCTAGCTATACAAATAATGTGGGACTAAACACTAACTCCTACATGAGTTAATACATCATTTTTTCTAGTATTTTCTAACGAAACACTTGTACTCTTTTTGGGTGGGAGAGTAGCCAATGAAGACATACTAAAGTGCATGAGGATCAAGCTTGGAGGTGTAGTGCGCGTGGACAAAACACACACACCCAAAGATACGTGAAGGAATCTCAGTAGGAGTAATATTGAGAGCTTCCAACGGGGTTTTGTGGTGAATGATATGAGTGTGCATGCGATTAATAAGATGCGTGGCTGTGAGGACAACATTTTCTAGTAATATTTGGGGAGGTGTATCTCAAGTAAGAGATAACGAGCAACCTCGAGTTGGTGCTGATTCTTACGCTCAATCACCCCATTCTGAGCAGGGGTGTAAACGCATGAAGTTTGTTGGATGATACCCAAATCACAAAGATAACATTCAAAGTAGACTCAATATACTCACGACCATTATCACTTCGCATCACTTTAATGGTGACATTGAACTGAGTGGTGATCATTTTATGAAACTGCTGAAATAGGGGAAAACTTCATATTTATTTTTCATTAGATAAACACAAGTGCAACGAGAAAAACAATCTATAAAAGTGACAAACCATTTACAACCAAAAATAGAAGCAAGTGGGCAAGTGCCCCATACATCAGAATGAATAACCGCAAAAGGAGTAGCACTGGGAGGGGACATATGAGTAAGAGAGGATTGTTTGTGCTTACTCAGTTCACACACAACACAAGTAAAATAGTTAAAGAGTTTGACATAACAGGTAATAAAAGTTTCATAATAAAGATAGATGGATGTCCTAGGTGATAGTGTCAGGAATCCAAATTAGAAGATGAAGCCACATGTAAAGCACACGGAGTAGGAGTTGAGCTGGAGGGGCTAAATAGATACAGGCCATCACACAGACTACTAGAGTCAATCACCTTCCCCATCTTCAGGTTCTGAAAGATATAAAAAGAGGGGAAAAAGTCACTGAGTAATTCATAGAGTTAGTCAAGTGACTAATAAAAAAAAGGTTTCGAGTAAACTTAGGAACATGAAGAATGGACGAGATAGTGAGGGAAGAGCAATGAATGGTTTCTTTTTCTACAATGGAGGAAAAAGAACCATCAACACTCACTTTGTCTTGACCAGACAAAGGATAGTAGGATACAAAATCTGAAGCAGAGTCAATCATGATCGGTGGATCCGTTATCAATGATCCACTAGGTAGAGGAGCGGTTGGTTGCAGAATGAGCATCTGGGGGCCCCTGGTGGGCATAAGAGGATGATGAAGTAGAGGTCTTTGTAGGTTGGCCATGCATCAGACTTTGGAAGGCTAGAATCTCTTCCGAAGAGAGCAAAAGTAGCAGCAGCAGCAGGAGGAATATCTTCAGAAGAATCTGAGAGAAGAGGGGGAAGACAGACTTGAGAGCGACCATAACCACAACCACCACAAGAGGCAGGACTCCCCGTGGGAGGAGGAAAGTCGTGAAGCTTGAAACAAGTGTCCCTGATATGACAGGCCTTCCTGCAATAATCACATATCAGATGATCCTTCTGGTGGGACTGTAGTCACGAGAAGGACGCCCGCTGGGGCCTAAGTGAGCCGCAAGGCAGAACCCTCCGAGGCAGGGTTGGGATGTAACGTTTGGCGGCGATCAAATTCTTGCTGAACAAGACTGCAGGCTTCCGGTAGAGAGGGAAGAGGAGACCACCCAAGTATTTGGACACTAATATGATCAAAATCTCGATGCAGACCATGGAAAAACTCAAAGATCTGATTGCATTCTTCTCGAGCTCGAATAAGCACTTCATCTTCAGGAGAGACAAATGTGAGAGCATCAAAGTGATCATACTCTTGGTAGAGCTGAGTAAACTCTAGGTAATAAGAGGAAGGAGAATGATCAACTTGACTCAAGAGGAAAATCCGCCGGTGGAGTTGGTAAATCGTAGCGGCATTCCCACGACAGGAATAAGTAACCTCAGCTTGTTTCCAAATATCTGCGGCAGTGTCCAGGAATAGGTAATTCCATGCTATGCATTCTTGCATGGAATTTAACAACCACGACATCACCATGGAGTTTTCCGACTCCCATTGAGACCACTATGTATAAGTTTGAGTGGGGCCTTCGTAGTGCTGGTAACATGTCGAAACATACGACGGCTTTTCAGGGCAAGAGTGATGGAACGAGCCCATAGAAGATAATTAGTGGCATCAAGTTTCATGGTGGTAATTTGAGGAGTCTCGTGGTCATGGAAAGCGCGTCTGGTGCCCAATGTCGACATCGGGGACGAACTAGAGGAAAAATTTGGAGATTCATCACTCCCTTCCATAGCAACCCAATGATAGAAACCACGGGGAAAAACGAACGCGAATAAAAGGACACAACCCTAATAGCCTCTCATAGAAAGAGAAGAACCGAAACCATCCCGGCGAAGGGACCGAGCCAAGAATACAAGTATAGGATCAACGGAGAGCTTTTCCCCTTAAGGATAAGCGCAAGACTCCAGGAAGAAGAATTACCGCTGCATGTTTCCTGCATCCAGTCGACGATTGACAAAAAGGGTGGATGAGGCGGGAACGGGCGGGCGGCTGTGGATCAGACGAGATGCTACGGTGACGAGTGAAAGGCTGTGGGAGAGAGGACGGGAGAACGGCTGCGGTCGACGGACGAGCCGCACAGGCGAGTGGGCAGGCTGGCGGCAGAAGTCGAGACGCACGGGATTAGGGTTCGTTTGGATTTGATACCATGTTGGAAGGAAATTAGGAGTTCATCATTCTAAAACAAGTATCACTCCGATGTTATATGTGTGACAAAATACAAAGTACAAAATACAACTTGAATTAAAAATAAACCGGAAACTCAATAGACCGCTATTAAAAAAAACTAATTTTGAACATAAAAGTGGATGAAGTCCCTTTGGCAAGGTCGGATGTTCACGAACGACGGTTCATAACTACCACATCGGTGACCGCGACGGCCGCACTAAACGAAGCCTTAATAAGCGGATTTTCTCCTCGTATTAGAAATGTGAATGAATGTTATTAATCTTGTTTTTACAGGCATTTCATATTTTGGGACCAATTTTGTTATTTCATGCGTTGCATGAGTATTATCAGATGCAAGTAATAGGAATCCCTTACGCCAAACTTTGATAGGCAAGATTCAGTTTTTAGCATATTTATATATTTTTAATGAGCATATTCGGGTTTTAAAAATTTTGATGCTTTGTTTCTGTCATGGGATTTGTTCCCAATTATGTTGTTGTGTCCTTATTGTGTTGTCTTTATCTTGTGGCGATAACTTGTCGTTATTTATGTTGTGTCGTATTTGTATTTATCGTTGGGAGACTTAATTATGTCTATGCCCTTATATCTCTTATTTAAAGTCCCTTTGACTAGTGGAATGGTACGCCAAGAATCAATTCTATTTTTTTGCCCCCTTGATGAGATTGTGATAGCTCTCCCTCTCTCTTTCCGAGCACATCCCGCCTAGGCAGCCACGGTTCCGTCTGCGTTGTATCTCTCACCATCGTTATCTCCGCCTCCGACTACTCTTTGGTGACTATACCAACATTTTACGGCAAGACCGTAACAATTTCATTCTTATTTTGGAGTTTCGAGTACTATTTCTACGGCCTTAGTTCTTAGACTTTCAACTTGTTGTGATTTTATTTGGATATTTTTATAGTTTTGCATTTTTAAAAAGTACAATAAATATTGAATATTGATTTGAGCAATATGAAGATAGTTTTGCGTATTGCCTGGAGCAAGTTTGCTTGTAATCAGGAATGTTATTTAATTTTATTTTTTAGGCTTTCAAAATTATGATAAAAGCTTACAAATCTTGGGCTACTGTTTCAGGGAGTCCCTCCCTCCCTCCCAACCAAAGTTATTCGGTGCCGCCGATGATGACTTATGTTCTATTACAGCTACATAACTGCATCAGGTTCCATAACTTTTGTCCATGATGCCCTTAGCGTGTAACTAGGCAAAAGTTCCTTCAACTAAGTTTTCTTTGGAGACTATAGCTACCAAGAGCATTTTTCTCTCTTTTTGATGAATTAGTACTTTGTTTTTTAATGATATTATTATATCTTCCAAACCAATAAAATCTACTTATGTTGTTTACAACATCAGATCTATATGATGCCAGAGGGAAGCAAAAAGGGGGACCTCCGATTGTACCGAGCCACAAAATTTCCACTCGAATGGACATTTGACAGGGTTCTTGTGAGTAAACCACTGGTAGATACATCGTTGGTTCACTATAATGGATATTACTGGCTCTTTACTTCAGATTTTAGCAGGGCAAGTACTGAGAAGAATGCAGAACTCGAAATCTGGCTCAGCAACTCACCACTCGGCCCATGGATAGAACACCAAAAAAACCCCATATACAAAACCGATAAAAGTTTGGGCGCTCGAAATGGAGGCCGTCCCTTCATGTACGAAGGTTTTCTGTATCGTCTGGGTCAGGATTGCAGTGGGACTTACGGTCGAAGGCTTCGTGTATTCAGGGTGGAAATCCTAACCGAGGAAGAATATAAGGAGGTGCCACTTTCACTTGCCATTGAAGAAGAGACAAAGAAGGGCCGCAACTCTTGGAATGGTGTCCGTTACCATCACCTAGACCCACAATTGCTCCCATCAGGAAGCTGGGTTGCTGTTATGGACGGTGATCGTGTTCCTTCGGGTGATTCGACGAGGAATTTACTTATCGGTTGGGCATTCTTGTTGCTTCTCTTCCTTCTAATTATGTTCATAGGCCTATTGGTCGGTGTCATGGATTGTGTTCATCCACCGGGCAACTACACGATCATTAGTCGGAGGAACGAGCCATTTTCATTGTGGTCTAATTCCCACTTCGCTTCAAAATTTTGGAGTTACTTGGCAGGACTAAGCAGATGTATTCTCGCATTCAAAGGTCAGGGAAATCTTAAAACTTCTCGTGGCAAGCTCATTATTAGCCTACTTTCTGTTGTTGGTGTGGTCCTAGTTTGCACTTTTGTTCAGTATTTATACGGAGGGAATGGGGCTGAGGTGAGCTACATGTATAAGGGACAGTATTCTCAGTTTACGATGCTTACAATGACCTACGATGCCCGGCTTTGGAATCTAAAACAGTATGTGAAGCATTACTCGAGATGTGCGTCGGTTCAAGAGATCGTAGTCGTGTGGAACAAAGGGAAACCTCCTGCCGAGGACGAGTTTGATTCAGCCGTGCCCGTCCGAATCCGTGTCGAGGAGCACAATTCGCTCAACAATCGGTTTAAGGTCGACCCTCTTATTCAAACCAAGGCTGTTTTTGAGTTGGACGACGATATATTGATGACGTGCAACGACGTCGAGAAAGGGTTCAGGGCATGGAGAGAACACCCTGAGAGAATCGTGGGCTTCTATCCGCGGTTTCTGAACGGAGACCCTCCGAGGTATAGGGACGAAAAATATGCGCGAATGAAGAATGGTTACAATGTGATATTAACCGGTGCCGCCTTCATGGATAGCGAGGTAGCTTTCAGAAGATATTGGAGCGAAAAGGCGGGAATAGGAAGAGCTCTGGTGGACACGCTCTTCAACTGCGAAGATATACTGATGAACTTTTTGTATGCTAACGAGAGTTTGGTTAGGACCGTCGAGTACATTCATCCATCGTGGGCCATCGACACTTCGAAGTTTTCGGCCTCTGCGATCAGCAGAAACACGCAGCAGCACTACGAGATCAGGTCGAAGTGCTTGTCGAAGTTCTCCTCCATCTATGGTTCCCTTCCTAAAATGGCATGGAGCTTTGGGAGCAGAGGAGATGGGTGGGATGTATAAAACATTGCATTTGGAGGATAGAAAAGGTAGAGAATTCTTAGTGTATCGAGTTTTGCTAGTTTATCTGGCGCCTGGCAGCTTTTACTACAAACGACTCGGGCAAGATTGTTTTTTTTGTTGCTGTGGAGCCGATGGATATCCAGGAGAGGGAACCCCAAAAGAGAAATATATACTTTTCTTGATCCTAGTGTTTTGTGTGTTTCAACTGTATATTTTTAGAGCCTACTGAACTATGATGCCCTAATATGTAATTTACTCTCCTGCCATTTCATTTCCCAGATTTATGTAGTTTATATGAATAATATAAAAAAAAAAGGTTCTAAGGCTCCGTTAGAGGGACTTATTTTCACTGGTCAAGCGGTTACGAATTAAGGTCCGGTTCATGCGGTCGTAACCGCTTGACCGGTGAAAATAAGTTAAGGTCTGATTCATGCGGTCATAACCGCTTGACCGGTGAAAATAAGTTCCCTCAAACGAAGCCCAAATCTTCAGCAATGGCTGAGGAGAGCAAAAGGCAGCAGACCTTGAGATTTGAGATGAGAAATAATTGATGATCCTCCATATTCATCTTTTATTTCCATCCGAGCAGGCAACTTATCGTGCATATTTGGTGGAAAAAACTAAGTTTGGTTTTGATGCATACTAGACTGTTGTGATCAGGTTCATATTTTTTTAACGGAATTAATCTTGCAAATAAAAATTAGAGAATTAATTTCAATAAAAATGACCTTTATTTTTCTCAGGGACTCTCGAGTTTGAATTTAGGGCATATTTGGGCAGGTGATGGCAGTTGGAGAAGAAGGCTCCGTTTGGGGGATTTATCTTTACCGGTCATGCGGTTACGATCGCATGAACCGGACCTTAATTAAGGGCCGGTTCATGCGGTCGTAACCGCTTGCCCGGTGAAAATAAGTCCCTCCCACTTGACCGGTGAAAATAAATCCCCCCAAACAGAGCTGAAGATAAATGTGTTTTTGAATAGAGCATGGCATTAATACAATTTGTTCTTAAACTATACCAATGTATTATTTAAATTTCTAAATTTTAGATAGCAGTAATATAATATATTGAATTCTTAGTAGGGCAAGACTTATATAAAGCCATTAAAAATAAATTATAAAATTTTAATATCCTTAAAATTGAATTTTTATATTATGCATGCAAAAAAAATAACCTAAAGTTCAACGCCTCTCATGTTCGCAGGTGAAATTTTCAGAAGATGCTAAGCATCTCCCGACAACCATTTTTTTTTTCTCTGCATTAACACCATTGCTGGCAGAAGTAATCATATCTTGAAGAAATTCATTTGATGGTAAAAATATTCTCGCAACTGAACTTGCGTACGGGTACTTTACGTACTATTAGTTCTTACTAGTATTAAAAAAACAACACTATTTTAAAAAAAGATGTGAAATATTCAAAATACTGAAGAAACCAGCAGAAGGTTACCATAGTAGATCACAGAGAAGCTCAAAAGCAACAAACATTTCGGTGCTAGAGCAAAAGTACTGCTTTTGATATGACTATGGTAGCCAAAACCGGACATCTACTCTTCAGGAATATCTTTTTGGAGAAAAGCGGAAACTTTATACATTTTTGTCTCATGTTCATGCCTTTTAATATATTCATGCCCGCCAAACATGGGCGTGCTGCGCGCACACATCGGTTGCGTAAACTTTATGAGTTATGTCATACAACAATTAGGGGAATATCACTTTAAGGGAGGGAGAGCGTCGCCGTTGTAGATCTTCCAAGGGCCCCAGTAGAACTTTGGTCTCATTAATGGAACTAGCTCTCCTGGATGATCTTCCCAGTATTTCTCCTGTTTCCAAAACAGATATAATAATAAGGAATAATTAACAAAACTTCCCTTTGAAGTTTGCATATTTACAGATTGCGCCCCTTTTACTTTTAAATTTACATTTCATGACATCCATGCACAAAAATATTCCCCTAGGGAGGTCTTTTTGTGCATCAATGTTATGAAAGGTAAACTTACAAGGGGTTTTTATAATTTCAAAAGTAAGAAAGGTGCAACTTGTAATTATGCTAATTTAGTGGGGAGGTCATGGTAAATGTCCCATAATAATAATAATTATGTCCTGGATATCAAGCAATGATCAACTAAATAAATAAATCACACAAATGTAATGTGATTTGCCTCAAAATCACGAGCAGCAACAAATTGATTCACCAGATGAAAGAACAAAGATTTGATTCACCAGATGAAAGAACAAAAATTTGATTCACCAGATGAAAGAACAAAGATTTGATTCACCAGATGAAAGAAAAAAATTCGATTCACCGGATGAAAGAAAAAAATTCGATTCACCGGATGAAAGAACAAAGATTTGATTCACCGGATGAAAGAACAAAGATTTGATTCACCGGATGAAAGAAAGATTTGATTCACCGGATGAAAGAAAGATTTGATTCACCAAATGAAAGAACAAAGATTGACTGGGGAGATGCGCTTGGAGTTGTAATATATATTTAAGTTATTCCAAGTCAACCTTAGTGCGTTAAATCCGGATTGGAGTATGTTGGAACCTGAGACCGGGCGGTTTGCCTTTCTAGTCGCAGCGGCCTGTCTGGTCAGCAGCTTGGCGGTTTAGACCAGCGGCCTGTCTGGTAGCCTTCCCAGCGGCTTCGTAAGAGTTCGCAGCAACGGCCTGACGGCTATCCGCAGCAGCGGCTTGAAGGTTAGCCACAACTGCGGTCTGGTGGTTTGCCGCAGCTGCGGTCTGGAGGTTAGCCGCAGTAGCGGTCTGGTTGTTAGCCGCAGCAGCGGTTTGGTCGTTAGCCGCAGCAGCGGTCTGTTCGTTAGCCGCAGCAGCGGTCTGGTGGTTAGCCGCAGCAGCGGTCTAGTGGTTAGCCGCAAGCAGTGGCCTGATGGTTAGCCGTCGCAGCGGTCTGGTGGTTAGCCGCAGCAGCGGTCTGATGGTTAGCCGCAGCAGGTGTTCAGAGGCTTCCAAGGAGGTTGTATTTGTTGTATAGTCTGACGGTTTGACAGGGACAAACCACCCAGCCCGCGCGGCTTGTATTTAGTCTCACATCGCTTGTTGTATTCTCTCATCTCTCTCATTTCTATAAATAATGGGTCATACCTATGTAATAATTATCTTTTTGGAGCAATAAAATTTGCTTTTATTTAGCTCTTTTTTCCTTTTGTTACCTCCGATAAGGAGCTAGCCGATTTCTTCACAAAACCAATTACGTCATTCTCGGAAGTTTGTAGCAAGCTGGGCATGGTTGACATATATGCTCCAGCTTGAAGGGGAGTGTTGGAACCTGAGACCGGGCGGTTTGCCTTTCTAGTCGCAGCGGCCTATCTGGTCAGCGGTCTGGCGGTTTAGATCAGCGGCCTGTCTGGTAGCCTTCCAAGCGACTTGGTAAGAGCTCGCAGCAACGGCCTGGAGTCTATCCGCAGCAGCGGCCTAATGGTTATCTGCAGCAGCGGCCTGGTGACTATCCGCAGCAGCGGCCTGAAGGTTAGCCGCAGCTGCGGTCTGGTAGTTTGCCGCAGCTGCGGTCTGGAGGTTAGCCGCAGAAGCGGTATGGTTGTTAGCCGCAGCAGCGGTCTGGTCGTTAGCCGCAACAGCGGTCTGTTCGTTAGCCGCAGCAGCGGTCTGGTGGTTAGCCGCAGCAGCGGCCTGGTGGTTAGCCGCAGCAGCGGCCTGGTGGTTAGCCGCCGCAGCGGCCTGGTGGTTATCCGTCGCAGCGGTCTGGTGGTTAGCCGCAGCAGCGGTCTGATGGTTAGCCGTCACAGGTGTTCAGAGGCTTCCAAGGAGGTTGTATTTGTTGTATAGTCCGGCGGTTTGACAGGGACAAACCGCCCAGCCCGCGTGACTTATATTTAGTCTCACATCGCTTATTGTATTCTCTCATCTCTCCCATTTCTATAAATAAGAGGGTATACCTATATAATAATTATCTTTTTGGAGCAATAAAATTTGTTTTTATTTAGCTCTTTTTTACAGAGTAGTTGAGGCTTTTTCAGTTTTTAGGTTTTTCTTCTTATTAATTCATGCGGTATTATTCCTCTCTACTTGGTATATGAGCAAGAAAACCTAATCGCGCCTCCCGCTCCCGTTCGCGTCTCCCGCCGATGTCTCTCGCGTCACTTTCCTACTCGATCGGTCGTTTCCTCCCATCTGTATGTCTGAGCGGTTGTTCGTGCTCGACCCGCTGATGTGGTTGACGGGCAAAACCAACGCCTCCGTTCTCCAGTAAAGCCGTCGTTCTCCAGTAAAGCCGCTGCTTTCTGCCGCCGCCTTTTGTCGCCCCTCGTCTCTCGCTGCCGCTCTCTAATGAAGCCCTCCGTCTCCGCTCTCCAGTGAAGCTCGACGCCGCCGATCTCTATTCTGGCAGCCGCTGTTGCCGGTGACTCCTGATCGACGATCCCATCATAACCCTTTGATGTTTCCCTTAATGGATCCCGTTGTTGCCTTGATGATGCTGCAGCTGCCTAGATGATGCCGATCTGAGAGCTCCTCCTCCTGTGTGATCTGAGAGCTCTCTTTGCCAATATGGGTGATCCTTATTCTTCTATATCATCTCTGGGTGTGATCCAACCTCAGATGAGTGACCCTCAGCGGCTTCATAGCCACTCCAGCTCCTTTAAGATTACCACGCTTCCCTTTGATGACACGAGTTATCTTGAATGGTCTCGTGCTGCCCAACATGTTATTCGTAGCCAATGGATGTTTGGATATATTGATGGGACAATTAAGGAGCCCCTCAAGATTGATCCCTCTTGGAAACGTTGGGATTCTGACAACTCTCTAATTGTCTCTTGGATCCTACATTCGATGTCTCCTGAGGTATATCAGAGCTATATGTTGATGGACTCGGCATTCGAGATCTGAACCCGTGCTCATGAAACGTACTCTCATATTGGCAGTTCCACCCTATAAGCTCACTCGCCGCATTTTGGAGTTGCGGCAAGGATCAATGACCGTTTCATCATACTTCTTGGATTTCGAGCATCTTTATCAAAAGCTAGACTACTTTGCGCATTTCACTCTTGCGTGTACTGCTGATGCTGTTTAGTTAAAGCAAAAAGAGGATCGTTTCCGTCTTCATGTCTTCTTGATGGACTTGAATATGGAATTTGACATGGTACGGACACCTGTTCTCCACCGCTCTCCTCTTCCCTCTCTTCGGGAGGCATTCAGTATGGTTCTGGATGATCAAGACCGCCGCAAGTCCCTCAGTGTTATGACTCCTCCTGATCGTTCTACCCTGACTAGTGTTTGTCGTGGTCATACTCCCACTCCTGGATCTCCTGTGTCCACCTGTGATTACTGTGGTCGAAGGAGACACTCTCGGGAGGCGGTGTGTTTTAAACTTCATCCGCATCTGGAACCTTCTGGACGTGGGCGTGATCGTGGATCATGCCTCGGGGGCCATAGACACAGTGGCTACCGTTCTCATGATGTTGTTGAGTCTCAGTGTTCTGCTTCAGCCTCTCTTACAACTCAGGAATTGGATGTCTTTCGTCGCATGCTTCACTCTTAGCCTGATCCAGTCATCGGAGGCTCTACTTTTCTTGCCACCATTTAGTCATTCGGTATGGTTCCGTTCATTTCTCTTCCCTTTGTACTTCATGTTACTTCCTTTCCTCGCAATTTACTCTCCATCAGCAATATTACTAAATCTCTTAACTGCTCGGTAACTTTTTTTCCTGATTCTTATGTCTTTCAGGAACTGGGTACGAAGCGGAACATTGGCAGTGGTAGGAACTGTGGCGGCTTGTACTACCTAGACACCCATCTTCACTCTCAGGCTCTTTCCAGTTCCACTGTTACTGCTGATGATGTTCGCCGCTGGCATCTGCGTATAGGACATCCGTCCTCCGTTTATCTGCAAAAATTATTTCCTGCTTTTTTACATTTTCTTCAGAATGTTGCTTGTGATGTATGTGATATGTCTAAACATGTGCGTCATACTTCACATCTTTCTTCCGCTAGTAGCATCCCTTTTGATGTTATACATTTCGATGTTTGGGAGTTATCATCCCCCATTTTATCTTTATTTGGTTTTCGATGGTTTGTTACTTTTATTGATTGTTTTTCACGCACTACATGAGTTTATCTGTTGAAAAAGAAAATTGAAGTTTTTCCTTACTTTAAAGCGTTTCATAAAATGATGCAAACCCAATTTAATGCCTCTATTCGTGTTCTTCGAAGTGACAATGGGGGGGGGGGGGAGTATGATGACCGTGGTGCCTTTGGCTCTTACCTCACCACTTACAATATCATCCATTAGAAAACATGTGTTCACACCTCTACTCAGAACGAAGTGGCCGAACGTAAAAATCAGCACCTCCATGAGGTTGTTCGCTATCTCCTAGCAACTATGCATCTCCCTAAATTCTATTGGGTGATGCAGTCCTTATAGCAGCTCACTTTATCAACCACCTTCCTTCTCATGTCCTTTCCTTTACTACTCCTCTAGCTCATCTCTCCACATCCGGCGTGGTTCATACTTCCCATTTGACACCCCGTGTCTTTGGGTGTGTTTGTTTCGTGCATGTTCACCAACCCCATCGCGTCAAACTTGACCCCCGGGCTCAACATTGTGTCTTCCTTGGCTATTCTTCTACGACCAAAGGATATCGCTGTTATCACACCCCTTCCCGGCATATGTTCTGTACCATGGATGTCACCTTCCTGGAGGGGGACTCCTATTTTCTGCCGTCGACTCACCTTTTTCGTCAGGGGGAGAGTTGTGGTGATACGGATGTTACTCTTGCTCCTCTTCCCCTTCTCCCTTCCATCCCATCCATCCCTTCCATTCCTTCCACTCCTTCCATTTCTCTTCTCCCTTCCATCCCTTCCATCTCTTCCATTCCGGTACCCATAGCTCTTATCCCGGTACTAGACTCCTCTACTATGATTTCTCCTTTTCCCCACATATACCACCATTGTTCAGGTACACAGGCTACTACAGTTCCACCTCTACCAGTGCCAACTTCAGACTCAGATTCTGATGATATTGATCTGCATATCCCTCTTGCATTGCTAAAGAAAGGTAAAGCTACTTGTACCCAACCTCCTATTTCTAATCATGTGGCTTACCATCATCTTATCCCGGTTCATCAGGCTTTCGTTTTGTCCCTTTCCCTAGTCATTATTCTTAAGAAATGGCAGAGAGCTTTGGAGATACCTGCTTGGAAACAGGCTATGCAAGATGAGATGTCTGCCTTGGACAAAAATCACACATGGGATGTTTCCTCTCTCCCTTCAGGAAAGAAAGCTATAGGTTCCCGGTGGGTCTTCTCTGTTAAGCATAACCAATATGACAAGGTGGAACGGTATAAAGCACGTCTGGTCGCTCAAGGATACACTCAGACTCAGGGAGTTGATTATCAGGAGACCTTTGCTCATGTAGCAAAGATGGACATCATTCGGGCATTGTTATCGTGTGCTGCTTGCCTGAACTGGGACCACCATCAACTGGATATGAAAAATGTGTTCCTCCACAGTGAGCTTGATGAGGAGGTGTACATGAAGTTCCCTCCTAGTTTTGTGAAGAAAGGAGTTGAAGGGTTTGTCTGCCATACCATGTTTATACAGAGACATGAATAGAGGGTTGTGGTTCTCATTGTCTGGAAGATATTGTGATTACCGGAAATGATATAGAGGAGATTGCTAACCTTAAGACTCTCCTATCCTCATCAAAACATGACCCCAGTCTCTAGGCTCTCTCTCAGAAAATCTCCTCTCCTCAAAACATGTAGGGGTCTCGACGACCCCGCACTAACTGACGAGTCAACCTTGCCCTTGGGAGGATCCCTGGGCTAAGTTGGGGTAAGAGTAATCTTTCGACCCTTGTCGAAGAATACGCACGTGTTGGACCGGCCATAACACGTGGCGTCACGATCGTAAAGCCAGGGTCTCCCAAGAAGAACGCGAGCGACATCCATAGGGATAACATCGCACCAAACTCGGTAGGGATGGGGATGGGGATCGGGTGTCAGTTGCATCCTCTCAAGTCTTTTCTTAGCAATAATGTTGACGCAACTCCCACTATCAATAACGAGCTTGCAGGGGCCTCCCGCGCTCGGGAAATATGTCAAAAATATAGTGGTGCGGCGCCAATCCTCCTCAATACGTGGGGTGTGGAGGATGCGTTGGAGGACTCCCACCTCTAGCAATCTCTCTGCATCGCTCTCCCATCCATCCTCAACAACGACAGTAACCTCCTCAACTGCAACGTCCTCGGCCTCAGTACTGGGCTTGCCCAACTCCTCAATCAATAAATTCCTGTAGGTCATTGCGCCGCAAAGTGCCCTCTGTCAGAACACCGATAGCATTGGACGCCCCTAGACTTGGGGCCTCTAGGAACAATAGCTTTTCCCGTCGCGTCTGTGCAAGGGGTGTCAGTAGTCGTGGCAGGATGGGGTCTCCTAGCTGTGGTGGCGTCGGGTCGAGTGGCGCTCTATCTCAAGCCAGCGGTACGTAAATACTGCTTGTACTCTAGCGCGAGCTGAAACACCTGCTCAGCCGTCTCCATATTGTGGGGAATTAATTCCCTCTGAATGTCTTCTCTAAGTCCTGCACGAAAGCGTGATGTTTTGGCAACGGGCTCCTCCATAATATCGCTGCGAACTATGAAGCACGGATACTTGCCCGAAGGCAGCGTACCCGTACCGGATACGTATCCGGTACCGGTACGTACCCGATACTCAATGGATACACCTATGTGGACACACTTGGACTTAGCACATCATTCTACATACTGTGATAGGAGTCTGTTTTTCTAGAGTAAACAAATGTTGGCTCTATGCTAGGAAGTGTTGGTACGTCCAATTAAGTTGTGTATCTGTACTGAGTATGTTTCTAGTATCGGAACCTTTGTGTTACAAGTACGTGTATTGAACGCGTTGATTCAACACAAGTTATTAACAAAACGGCTAACTTGTCTTTAGACTAACCAGAGATTGAAGATGTTGATCTCCAACAATGAGGAAGAAGAAAAAAACCGATAAGTAACTTAAGTTTAATTTTATCTCTTTTAGCTAAACATATAAGATGTTAAATTTTGTAATATTTACGAATGCTTAATGTTTGAAAACTTCATGTTATGTTGCATTGATTTATGAACTTATACTTCAAGTTATGATTTATTTTTAATGTTTCGGTGTTTTGAGAACTATTTATTGCACTTATAATATATAAATATATATTATATTTGTTATAACGTATCATGACGTACCCGTATCCTTGTTTTTAAAATTTTGTCGTACCGCCGTACCGGGTACGTATCGTATCCAGTACTCATACCCGTACCAGTGCTTCCTAGGCTGCGAACTACTAGCTCGTCAAATCAGGACATATAATCTGCCACAAAGAAAGTCCCCTGACGTAGCGCGTATAGCTGATCTAATAGTTGATTTCGATATGATGCAAGGAGGTACTTATCTTGTAAACGCTGCTTCATTTCATCACATCGGGTGATGGGGTAGTAATCATCCCGCTCAAGAGATCTCTCGAAACTCGACCAACAAATCTTTGTTTGGCCGATCAACTTCATTTTGGCAAATCGCACTCGTCTCTCGTCGCTCATCTCAAACCAGTCAAAATAGTGATCCACGTTCATGAGCAAATCGCTAAATGCTTTCGGGTCCAGGTAATCGTCGAAGGAGGGCGCATCAATTAAAATGCGTCGGGTGATATCATCCTCCTCAAGGGTCATCCCATGACGCGGCTCATGGTAGTCACCATACTCATCCTCATGATCATAATCATATCGGGCTCGATCTCTACGATGAGGTGGGGGAGGACGAGGCTCATCAGGATGGCGGTGGTCCCTCCCTGGATCTCGCCTATAGTCGTAACCACGACAATAATTCCCCCTTGCAAAGGGAGGGGGATCTCGGCGAGGGATATCTCTTCGCCTTTCCGGAGGAGGTGTAGCGTCACGTGGGCCCTCATGGGGATCCTCATCAGGGGGAGAGGTCCCTCGACCTCTAGGTGACTCTAACTGGTCTACCCTCGTGCTAACCCACGCAATATCACCTACAGGGTTGTCAAGGTGCGCGCCTAGGCGCGCCTGAGGCGCCGGGCGCACCAGGCGCAGCTTGTCGCGCCTCAGCACGGCTGAGACGGGAGATGTGGCCCATGCGCGTCCAGGCGTGCGCCTTACAGGCGCGCCCGGGCCTTTCAAGGTATTTTTAAAATATATATATATATGGGCAAAAACATGATCTTAGACGCACCCGAGGCACTCCTAGGTGCACTTGGGCGCCCAATTCGCAGAAATTGAGCGAATTGGGCGCCCAATTCGCTCAATTTCCTTTTTCCCCCATTTTTGCGCCTCACGTGCCTCAGGCGCGTGCCTGCACCTTGCGCCTAGGCTCCAGGGGCCCTTTGCGGCTTGGTGCGCCTTGCGCCTTTGATAACTTAGATCACCTCTAAGGGTTTCGAATTGGGTTCCCATCCGATCAAATCGGTCGAGAACCAATAGTTGAAATTCAGTGTGTCATGTCTGTCTGTGAACTAGCGGTCCTATCGTCGGTGTGATTGTGACTCGACATGGACTGACGATAATCCCTACCACTACGTAACATGCAAATAACCCTAACCTAGTGCTCTGATACCAATTTGATGCAGTAATAGGTCGACTCGAAGGGGATTTTCTAAATGCAACCTTTAAATGTAATGAGATGTAATGCAGGTGCAAAGTGACCTGCTCCAAAATTGCAGCGAATAATTAATTATTATACTACTATCAACAGAGGTACGAGCAGTCACAGTTAATTAATTAAAGGAGAACAGAATATTAAATTTTGTAAGTGAAAGAGGCGCAAATATTTTAAGCGATCACAGAATAAGTCCCGCAAATTTTACGACAAACGAACTAATAGCATAATAAAATAACAATCCAGCACAGTACGAGTTTTACCAAAATAAACAACTAAAAAGAAATGACTTTTACCACACTTCACACATGTAACGGCGGCGGCGGTTGTTGGCGGGATCTAAGGGTCGTAACACCCAGTGGAGGTACGGGTGTTGTAGATCTGGGTTGTTATGGCTAATTGAAGTGGAGTCCACGACAGGGGATGGGAAAAGGAGATGGGGAAGGTTGCTGGAGGTTCAGTGGGGGTCGGTGGGGAAAGGGGAAGGGAGTTAAGGTCTCAAGTGGTGGAGGAAGGGGTGGGGATGACAGGAAATGGAGTTGCGGGGACTGGGTAAGACGCGTCGGGAAAGGGACTCCGACAGTGAGGCAGCGGCAGTAGGGGAGGATGTGATGCATCAAATCATGCACCCGGAGGAGTTCGCCGCAAGGTGGGACCCACGTTCATTTATTCGCGCAGGAAAGCTTGATCGGATCGCCGATCCGACTCCGCAGTTGCGTCCGGCACGTCGCCGCGAGTCAAAAACATATATTAGTTTATTTTTGGGGGTTTTATTTTCATGTATTTTGTGGTCGACCCCAACGGCCAATCATAGCTGTTGATGGGGATGTCTTAGTTGTTCTTTTATTATAAATAGATGTGTAGGGGCTGAAATGAGGCTATTGCAGAATTTGGAGAGCTTCATTCCCGGATTCCAGTGATCACCTTTTGGTGTCGACGGCGTGGAACCCTAGGTGACGACTCCTAGGTGCTCGTTCTTCCCCCCAAGGTAACCCCTAACCCTAGCCCTCATTTTCCACCCCTCACACCTCTCATCCAGCCGTCGGCAGCCCCTATTCCTCCCCCATACCCGGCGGCCTTTTCCTGCAGCTGCCGGCCAAACCGTCCGCCACCCTGCTGCCCCCTCCTCCTCACCGACCCCAGCCTCCTCCCCCCCCAACCCGGCGACCCATCCTCAGTCGCCGCCTCCCTCCCACGCTCCCTCCACATCCTGCAGCCCCCTCCCTACCATCGATCGGCCACCTGATCCCCTCCTCTTCGTGGAACCACATCCAAATCACTCTAATTCTCTAGATCCATTTAGATCTGAGAATTTCAGCCCCTATCTGTTATTTCCACCACTCGTACTTTCCATTTTTGGCCGGATCCAACCCTAAATAGCGGATCCACCCCTCCCCGGCCCGGATCTACTCATACGTGGCCAGATCTACCCTTTTCTCACCCAATCTCATCATTTACCGCTGAGGACAACCACCACCTTCATTTTCACGTCGTCGGTTCCACCTCCAATCGTCGATCTACACATCTGGACCCTAATTCTTCAGTGTCTCGGTTCAGCCCGCTACTTTGTGAGTTTATTTTGTGGTATTGGATTATTTAATTTGACATTTTCATTGGTGAATAAATGTACGCGTTGTGATTCTTGCTCGTAGAAATTGTTTCGGTACGCTAATAATTTGTAGGTGGAGCTATTCGCCGCGTGTTTGCTTTGGCCCTCCGAGCGGAAGAAAGCCATTATAAATTGTCAAAATTAATTAAATGATTTCAATTTCACATATTTGTGTGGAGTTAGAATTCTCATTACTTAAATTTATTTGTAAAGTTATCGACGATTACATTGCATTTAGGTTCGGATTAGCGTGTCACCCTTGCACTACCACCTAGCGTCGTAGGTTTTGTGCACATGTAGCCTACCCCTACATCATTTTGGTATCAGAGGGAGTTTAGGTCATTTGCATGCTCCGTAGTGGTAGGATCTTTAGAGGAAGCATGGTAGAGCCACAAGTCACCGACGACTGAATGGCGAGCTCGAATTCGGGCGCCGCTTTTGGTGAGTTTCAGCGCCTTATCCTAGACCGTTTTGACGCTTTAGATGCCCAGTTCAACGATGTGTGTTATGATCTTGACGAGGTGAATCTTCGTTTAGACCACTTAGAGAATGTCAGGGACACTCCAACACAGCGTAACGAGTCACTTGAGGATGACCCTGATGCTCCTCCACGTCATGATCAGTGCCTGAGAGATGGTCAGCCTCCAGCAGACCGCCACCGTCGTGATATTCCTCATCGAGCCCCAATTCCACCGGTAAGGCGAAATCCTGACTTTGTGATGGAGCATAGGCGAGCTCCGATGCGGGATAGGCTTCCCCATCAACGTGATGAGTATCGTATGCCACGTCAGCCTCAGCCTGACCCCAGAGATCATGTGCTCCCGCACGGTCGCCGTGATCATCACCACGATGAATATTATCCCCTGGGTCGGAGAGAGCATGGTCCCCCGCCCGCTCGATGTGACTACGCTCACGACAAGTACCCCGAGGATTATCCCGACCCACGGAGGGGAGGCCGCCACCACGACATAACTCATCGTATTCGACTCGATGCCCCTTCGTTCGATGGTCTCCTAGATCCGAAAGCCTTCAGCGATTGGCTCTTGGATAAGGACCACTATTTCAAGTAGTATAAGATGAGTGACGAGCGTTGCGTTCGCTTCGCAAAAATGAAGTTAGTCGGGCAGGTTAAGGTATTCTGAATTAGGGTAGAGAGAGCCTTGGAGCGAGATGGTTATTACCCCCATCACCAGATGGGATGAGATGAAGCAAAAGATGAGTGAGAAGTACCTCCCCGCTTCCTACCGAGACCAGTTATTTGAGCAGTTACAGAACTTACGGAAGGGGTCACTTACTGTCGCTGAGTATATGGCGCGCTTCGACGAGCTAGTCGTTAGGAGTGACGTCTCGAAGGAGCCTATCGCCACTGCCTCCCGTTTCAAGGCGGGCCTTTGTTCTGAGATTCGGAGAGAGTTGATTCCACATCGTTTAGAGACAGTCGATTAGATATTTCAGCTTGCTCTCGAGTACAAGTAGTATCTTCGATCTTCTAGCACGAGGCAGTTCACTTCTCGGACGGAGTCCTCGACTTTTAGGAAACCCGCTCCGCCCCAGACCACCACGGCGGCACCTTCACATATCCCCGCGGATGCGAAGGGAAAAGCCATAGCCACTGATGGCCTGCGATCTGGGGGTATTGTGTGCTATCAATGTTCTGGCAGGGGACACGTAGCGGCGCAGTGCCTCACGCAGAACCTGCTAGTTGAGGGTGAGGAGCAGGATTTGGAGGAAGATGAGGATGGTACAGAAGAAGTGAAGGCCACTGTCGAGGAAGACTGAGAGAGTGACGCTGAGAGATCTTCAGAGGTGAGAGTGATTAAACGCCTCCTACACACCCCTCGTGTAGATGAGGATTGGCGATGCACCACCATCTTTTACACATACTTTCCTAGTGCAGGAGGTCCCTGCAAGTTGTCTATCGACAGTGGGAGTGGCGTGAACATCGTGTCCCAGAAGGGGCTTGACCGTATGCAGGTGAAGGCAGAGCCTCACCACCACCCATATCGTGTCGCCTGGGTAGATAAGACGGCGATTCAGGTCACCCAGCGCTGCCTCGTCCCGATCACCATTGCCTAATTTCAGGACAAGGTCTGGTGTGATGTCATTCCCATGGACGTCGCTCATGTGCTTCTTGGCCGCCCTTGGCTGTTTGATCGTGACGTCACGCGTTTCGGCCGCTCAAACACGTGTGTCCTTTACGACAGGGGGCGGAAGATGACATTGACGCCCACCCAACTCCGAAATAGATCCAAGGGTGTGGTCGAGCCATCTGTTAGTACGAGTGCCTCGAGGCCCTTGCATATTTTGAGGCGAGGCGATTTTCTGCGAGATAGTGCTAATTCGAATATCATCTACGTTGTGGCTGCCACCCAGGCATCTGAGGATACCCCAGTTGACCACCCACTAGCGTTGTGTCCCCTTTTAGATGAGTTTGCGGATATTATGTCGGACGAGCTCCCCGATGAGCTGCCCCCTCCACGAGACATTCAGCATGTTGTTGACTTGGTCCCAGGGGCTTCCCTCCCGAACTTGCCCCATTATCGTATGCATCCGGATGAGCACGTTGAGCTCAAGGCAGGTCGACGATCTTCTTCGAAAGCAGTTCGTTCGTGAGAGTATGAGTCCATGTGCGGTTCCCACCCTTCTGACTCCTAAGATATTATGTCGGACGAGCTCCCCGAAGAAGGACGGTAGTTGGCGTATGTGCATTGACATCCACGTGATTAATAAGATCACGGTCAAGTATCGCTTCCCGATCCCACGACTCGACGTTTTACTGGATACTATGTTCGGTGCCCAGATCTTCTCCAAGATCGATCTTCGTAGTGAGTACCATCAGATACGAGTTCGTGAGGGCGATGAGTGGAAGACTGCATTCAAAACCAAAGACGATCTTTATGAGAAGCCAGTCCTGCCATTTGGGCAATCCAACGCCCCAAGCACGTTCATGAGAGTTATGACACAGGTGTTACGGCCCTACATGGGCAAGTTTCTGGTCATATATTTCGATAACATACTGATTTATAGCCAGACTCAGGCTGCCAATCTCGATCACTTGAGGCTTCTCTTTGGCACCCTCCGCTAAGAGAAACTGTTTGTCAATCTGAAGAAATGCTCATTCCTCTCTAAGTCCGTTCACTTCTTAGAATTTATTATATCCTCGACTGGAGTATCTATTGACCCTGAGAAGGTCAAATTCATTCGCGACTGGCCCGTGCCGGCAAGCATCCACGAGGCTCGCAGTTTTCACGGACTTGCCACTTCTATAGGAGGTTTGTCCAGGGATTTAGTACGATCATGGCCCCCTTCACGAGCTATCTCAAGAAGGGAGAGTTCCAGTGGACCCCCGCAGCCACTAGAGCTTTTGAGGAGATTAAGGAGAGACTGATGACGGCGCCTGTTCTGAGATTGCCGAACTTTAACTGTGCTTTTGAGGTCGCGTGTGATGCGTCTGGTGTAGGTATCAGTGGTGTTTTGAGCTAGGAAGGACACACGGTTTCTTACTTTAGTAAGAGGTTGAACGAGGCCAAGCATAAATACTCGAACTATGATCGAAAATTTTATGATATTGTCCAGTCTCTGCGCTACTGGAGACACTATCTCCTTCTCCGGGAAATTGTGTTATATTCCGACCACCGGGCCTTACGTTATCTCGATTCGCAGCGCAAGCTGGGACACCGGCATGCTAAATGGGTCGAGTATCTGCAGGACTTCCATTATGTTCTTAAGCACCGAGCTGCTGTTGAGAACAAACTGGCCGATGCGTTGAGTCACCATGTTTCCCTGTTGCAGACGATGACCGCTAGCGTAGATGGGCTTGAGAGATTGATTCTGGATTATCCGACATGCCCAGACTTTGGCGAGATTTATACTGCTCTGTCCCGAGACCCACCAGACCCTGTTGAGGGATATCAGATCTTTGAGGGATATCTGTACCGGGGCGCTCCCGCCTGTGCATTCCCCAGACATAATACTGTGATTATTTGATTTGAGAATTGCACGCGGCGGAGCCGCAGGGCACTTTGGGCGAGATAAGTCCATAGCCATTGTCGAGGACCGTCTTTATTGGCCCAGCCTTAAGAAGGATGTATCCCGCGTTGTCCGCCACTGTCGTATCTGCCAAACGGCAAAAGGTACCAAACAGAACACGGGTTTGTACACGTCTTTATCTGTTCCTCACCGCCCTTGGGAGGACACTAACATGAATTTTGTTCTCGGACTTCCCCGCACTCTACAAAAACACGACTCCATCTTCGTGGTGGTCGATCGTTTTTCGAAGATGGCACACTTTATCGCTTGTCGTAAGACGGCAGATGCGACTCACGTTGCGTCTATTTTCATGAGGGATGTTTTTCATTTGCATGGCCTACCCAAGTCGATTGTATCAGACCGCGATGTAAGGTTTATGAGTTACTTCTGGAAGACCCTGTGGCATAAGACTGACACCCTTCTTAGGTTCTCCTCGGCATATCATCCACAGACGGACGGGCAGACCAAGTAGTGAACAGGAGCTTAGGAAATCTTTTGCGGTGTCTAGTTAGAGAGCATGTGAGTAGCTGGGACTTAGATCTTCTGATTGCAGAGTTTGCTTATAATAGCTTGGTCAATAGGTCCACCGGGTTGAGTCCATTTCATGTAGTATCAGCATACGACCCTAGGAAGCCCATCGACCTCGCCCTGAGTCCTTTAGAGTCGCAACTTAGTGAGTCTGTTGAGTCATTTGCACAACATTTGCATGAGTTGCATCAGTTGCATGAGTCAGTTTGCCGACGAATAATAATGAGCAATGAAAATTATAAAACTCATGCGGATTAGCGAAGGCGAGAATAATTATTTAATGAAGGCGAGAAAGTAATGGTGCGAGTCCGCCCAGAGAGGCTCCCCTCGGGACCTGCCAAAAAGTTAAGCGTCGGGCGAATGGGTCCGTACTTTATTATTAGTCGTATTGGGACAAATGCCTACCGGCTTGATATCCCGACTAGTATGGGAATTCACTCGATGTTTAATGTCAAGGATCTGAAGCCGTACTATGAGCCTCACGAGTATGTGGACCCAAGCAGTGAAGATGTCCAGCCGCCGCCGCCCCCTCTTTCGTTGCCTTACCACTCTCTTACCCCACCTACGTATGTTGGCCACCACAACCCACCCAGTGCTACCACCCAGTGCTACCACCCACCCACCTGGGGACTCGTCTCCTCTGGTTTCACCACCGGAACCACCGATCGCACCGGAATCTACCTTTCGAGAGATGAAAGATGAGTGCATCACAGAGGTCAGATCCCATCAGTTTGTTCCCACCACGAACGGACCGCGATGTCGCTACTTGGTACATTGACAGAGCCGCCCCGATGCAGACGACACTTGGATATTACCGGCAGATCTTGATCGACTCGCCCCTGGACTTCGACCTCAGTACGATCATCTTCATTCATCGGAGATGAAAGCTTTTCAGTCGGGGGGAGTTGATGGGGATCCGTCAAATCATGCACCTGGAGGGGTTCGCCGCAAGGCGGGACCCACGTTCATTTATTCGCTCAGGAAAGCTTGATCGGATCGCCGATCCGACTCCGCGGTTGCGTCCGGCACGTCGCCGCCAGTCAAAAACATATATTAGTTTATATTTTTGAGTTTTATTTTCATGTATTTTGTGGCCAACCCCAACGGCTAATCATAGTTGTTGATGGGGATGCCTTAGTTGTTCTTTTCTTATAAATAGCTGTGTAGGGGCTGAAATGAGGCTATTGCAGAATTTAGAGAGCTTCATTCCCGGATTCCAGCGATCACCCCTCGGTGCCGACGTTGTGGAATCCTAGGTGACGACTCTTAGGTGCTCGTTCTTCCCCCCAAGATAGCCCCTAACCCTAGCCCTCATTTTCCACCCCTCACACCTCTCATCCAGCCGCCGGCAGCCCCCTATTCCTCCCCCATACTCGGCGGCTTGCAGTGCAGGTTTTCCTGCAGCCGCCGGCCAAACCAACCGCCACCCTGCTTCCCCCTCCTCCACACCGACCCCAGCCTCCTTCACCCCAGCCCGGCGACCCATCCTCAGCCGCCGCCCGCCCTCCCACGCTCCCTCCACAGAAGGCAGCCCCCTCCCTACCATCGGTCGGCCACCTAATCCCCTCCTCTTCGTGGAACCACCTCCAAATCACCTTAATTCTCTGGATCCATTTAGATCTGAGAATTTCAGCACCTATCCGTTATTTCCACCACTCGTACTTTCCATTTTTGCCAGGATCCAACCCTAAATAGCGGATCCACCCCTCCCCGGCCCGGATCTACTCATACGTGGTCAGATCTACCCTTTTCTCACCCGATCTCATCATTTACCGTCGAGGACAGCCACAACCTTCATTTTCACGTCGTCGAATCCACCTCCAATCGCCATTCTACACATTCGGACCATAATTCTTCAGTGCCTCGGTTCAGCCCACTACTTTGTGAGTTTATTTTGTGGTATTGGATTATTTGATTTGACATTTTTATTGGTGAATAAATGTATGTGCTGTGATTCTTGCTCGTAGAAATTGTTTCGGTACGCTAATAATTTGCAGGTGGAGCTATTCGCCGCGCGCTTTGCTTTGGCCCTCCGAGCGGAGGAAAGCCATTATAAATTGCCAAAATTTATTTGTCGAGTTATCGACGATTACATTGCATTAAGGTTCGGATTACCGTGTCACTCTTGCACTACCACCTAACGTCGTAGGTTTTGTGCACCTGTAGCCTACCCCTACATCAGGAAGCGGTTCCTGACGGTGGTGAGGTTGATCAAGGAGGAGGAGGGCGGGGACTGGGTTGATAGCGGCTCTGGACTAGGGAGGGGAAGAACTGGGCGGGGAGGGAAGGAGGAGGAGGGGCTTACGGGGGTTGTCCGACGGTGGAGGAGAGGGGAAGGGATGGCCTGGCGTCGCACCAAGCAAGGAAGCACAGGAATCGCTCCTCATGAGATGACCGGCGGTTCCAATTTCTGTAATGAAACCTGCGATGCCTCCAACGTGAACTGTCGGGGTTATATATAACCCTAATAAGAGAACCGCCTAATAACTGCAACCAAAATCAGAAAATAAACCGCCCCGATCGGACGACTAAGACTGTTCGGGCCGATCGGGTAAATACACCACAAGATAAAAAACGCAAAATATGAAAGTGACTCGAAACAATCAACCAGACATGATCACGGACTCTGATCGTCTGTCCGGGCAGCAGATCACCGCTTCCTGCGGGTATACAAGCGAGTCGATCGTGGCGCGCCGTCAAATAGTACCATGACACTAGCACAAAGTACAAATTATCAACCATAACAGTAGAACATCTACTTCAAAAGAAGCTTCAAACTTGATCTGATTGCCAAGATGAGAACTTCAATGTGCTAATTTTGTTACCTTGAGCTCTAGCATTCCTTCCATTCTTGCATGTGAACACTATTTGGATCTCAAATATATTTCTGAAATATATCTTTTTATTCCAACTAATGGAACCCTCTGCAACTCACAGATCAAGTAATCCGGAGGGAAGCCACGAGTATGCACAGGTGGGAGCCGAAGAAAAGATAATCGCCAGAAATCATGAATCCCTCAATGGGGTCAGGACGGTCCCTCGTCATCGCGCTATATATCGCTAAAGACTGTGGACTCCGGGTAGTCTAAGATTAAACCCTCGAAGCCCATAACGTACCTACTCACATATGAAGTAGGCTAACCTGGCGACTCAGAGTGTCAGTTTATTTGCTCTCTACACCCGCTTTGTGTTTGAGAATATAGTGACATTCCTATATAAACTCGGCCCACTTTGCGTGGTTGTGGCCAAACTTCTTCTACAAGTTCAGATAACATGGTCTGGCTTTTAGAATATAGAACAAACTCCTTGGAGAAGAGATAGTGACGTGAATAACGTACAACATGGACGATGACATAGAACTTCTGGTCATAATTGTAATAATTTTGGTAGGCATCATTCAATTTCTCAATAAAGTAAGTAACTGGATGACGCTCCTGACTGAGTACTTCATCAATACCTAGACTCGAGGTATCACACGCCACCTAAGATGTTTTGCTAAAAAACATGTAATCGCAAAACTGTAGTGAAGGATAATTTGACTTTGATCTCGTCGAATGCCTGAGTTACTGGTCTTGGTCCATGTGAAGTCGCCTGTACAAAGGCAGCTCATAAAAAAGACCATTATTGAATTGAATCCCTAACAAACCTTTGATAGATGGGAACAAGTCTGCGTAAGCTGCAGGCCACGTGGATATTCGTGGGAATGTGTCACTCGCGAATGGACAAACTTAGATTAAAATGCGCACTTCTTAAGTTCAATATATAAATGTTTCTTTCGAAGTACATCGAATATCAGTCGAATGTGAGTCAAGTGTTCGACATGTCCCTGGCTATATACCAAGATATCGTCAAAATACACCACCAGGAACTTACCCATATAGAGCCGCAAGTCATTACCGACATGAATGTACTAGGGGACTTTTGATAGCCAAATGGCATAACCAACCACTCAAACGTGTCATCCTTCATCTTGAAGGGAACCTTCTACTCGTCCTCTCAAACCCTAATATGATGGTACCCATAGAGAAGGTTGGACTTCAAAAATATCTGGTACCGGTATGGCGACTAGAAGATCATCGAGGTGAGTCGAAAATGGTATTTCATCGTTATCTTATTAATGGCTGGACTATCAATAAACATGCGCCACATCCAGCCCTTCTTCAGGGTAAGAAGGGTTTGAACCATGCACAAGCTCAAAATATCACGAATAAAGTTTTTTCGGAGAAAATTATCAACTTGTCACTTCAGCTCGACAATGCTCAATCAGATTCATACGGTAATAGGGAAGATTATGCAAAGATGCCTATGGAATGAGATGCATCGCGCGCTCCCTCAGAGGGAAAGCTCATCGTGGAGCTCCTCGGGCATGGAATCGATAAAAGCATCCAGCATATGACGGAAGTCCGGGTCTGTAATACTTGTGTAAATAGGGCCCTCATAAGCCAAGGTGGTGGCTAGTGCATACATGATCCTCGAATCCAAGCTCTCTCTTTGATGAACTCACTTCTCGATATGAGTAATGGCTTAGAGGAGTCAGCGCTAATAGATGATTCGACCTTCCCCTTGGATAATAGCTCCTTGGATTTGGGTTTGGGCCTAGGAAAGCGTAAACTTTTGACCTTTGTCAAAGAGAACACAATGTATTAGATCTGTCATAACACATGTTTGATCTCCCAAAACACATGGAGCCGTGATCATAGAACTAGGATCGCCTTAACAGAATGTGCGCAACATCCATCGAAATAACGTCGCACCAAACCTTGTCCTCGAAGAACGTTAGATGATGTGAACTAAACATTGTCGGGTGACCTGAATGGTTGAATTGTCTACCCAGAGGATGGAATAGGGAAGCAAATGTGGTTCTGTAGTGATCTTCATACGTTATAGACCCTTCTATGCAACAATGTTCATGCAACTAGCACTATCAATAGCATGCTTGAAAGAGTCACCATTGCTATGAAAATAAGTACAGAAGATAGTGATGCGTTGCCAGTCTTCCTCCGCGGATAGAGTGCACAAAAGGCGCCTAATGACTTCTAGCGTTAGCAATTTCTCTGTGTCGCTCTCCTAACTGTCCTCGATGGTGTCTGCGATCTCCTCCATCTAAGTATTAGATTCACCCTCTTCTTCAATCAGTACGTTCCACGTCAGACATTATGTGGTAGCATGGTCCCTACCTGAACTATCTATAACATTGGATGCCCCTAAGCTTGAGAGCTCCAAGGACGATCATCTTGCCTTTCATGTCCATGGGGGGATGAGGAGGCGCGGGAGAAACAGTCATACACTGGGTTGGGGTTCCAAAAGATCAAACTGCCTGGAATTAAGGTTTCAAAAGAAGAATCGAGTGAATAGAAAAAGGTGGCAACTGAGAGGCATAGTGAGGAGGGAGAAGATAGAGACGAAGGCTTCATTTGGTTCGGCGGTGGCGGATCGATCCGGCGGGTGGAAACGGAGTGTTCGAACCGGAGGGGGGAGGTGGCTGCTCCAAACGGAGCTTTTTGGGGCGTTTCTCAAGGCGGGGGGTGAAAACGGAGCAAACGCCGCCGGAGGTTCATTTGTTTACCCTCCTTCCGGCGGCGTTTGCCCAAAACGGAGTATCAAAACGCCCAAACAAATAGAGCCGAAGCTTTCCAAACATGATCGTTACGCCCACATCAATGTACCCTTCAAATATTAGGGTAAAGTAAAGGCTAACATCTTCTTTTCTAAATACCACGAAAACTGATATATTTCTTTTAGCAAGTTACTAATGAAGGCCGTGAAGCTTCTCATTTTTTGGATAATGAACATTTTCAAATGAGAGGCTACCCCACTAATCATCAGTCTTACTACACCAACCTAGATTTCATCTAGCCTACATACCAATAATGCCAACATACTCAGCAGACGAATTCTTCACTCCATGTCTAAACAGTTGAAACAAATAGTGTCAACGAAAATCACAAAGGCATAAAACTATTATTGAGAATGTCAAAATGCTCAGATACCTTGTAGAGTTGTTCTGTTAATGCCGATCCAATAACACCAGTATAGAATGCAACAACATAAGTGGCAACGACAGGGGTAAAGGACCTGGGACGCCTGTATGGCTCAATCATATCCCACAACACTGTTTTCTCACTCTTGTAAAAGAGATGATCTGCGTACATCCTCCACAACCGACTCGCCATCTCTGTGGATTCAAACAAAAAATTAATCAAGATAAAATCATCATCCGAATGAAGAAACGGAGCTTATTTCAACAAATGAGTAAAAAAAAGAAACTCTAAAGGAAAGTATAACAACAAGACTCAACAACACTCAAGCCTTTATTCCACTATAGTGGGGTCGGCTATATGGATCCTTTGTCGCCATTGTTCCCTATCTTTTGTCATATTCTCACTAATGCCTAAGTACATCACGTTTTTCCTTACAGTTTCATTCCAAGTCTTTATTGTCTACCCCTCCCTCGTTTAACATGCCTACTCCTGTCTTATCTCTGATACTTTCATTCCTAATTTTATCCAATCTCGTAAGTCCACACATACACCTAAGCATTCTCATCTCCGCAACTCCCATTTTTTGCTCATGTACACAATTCACTACCCAACACTTGGAACCATAGAGCATCGCGGGTCTAATTGCAGTACGGTAAAACTTGTCCTTAAGTTTTAGTGGTACTTTACGATGACATAAGATCTCTGACGCGTCTCTCCACTTCAACCAACCCGTTTGGATTCTATGTGTCACATCTTTATCAATACCTCCGTCTTTTTGAACTATTGATCCAAGATATTTAAAACACTCACTACGGGAAATATCTTGATCACCCAACTTAATAACGAAGTCGTCAGTCCTTGTACTGCTAAATTTAAGCTTCATATACTCCGTCTTGCCCTGCTCAACCTAAAATCCTTCTTTTCTAAAGTATCTCACCAAGATTCAAGGTTTGCATTTACAACCTCGCGCGTCTCATCAACCAAAATGATATCATCTGCAAACAATAAACATCAAGGTATTGCTTGTTGGATATATCTGGTGAGCTCATCTAAGATAAGGGTAAAGAGATAAGGGCTTAAAGCTGAACCTTGATGTAAGCCAGCAGTGATAGGGAATTCCTGTGTTAATCCTCTAGATGTCCTCACCCTTGTCACTGATTTTGTATACATATCTTTGAGTGTGTCAATATATGATATATTTACACCTTTCTTTTCTAAGACTCTCCATAAGATCTTTCTTGAAACTCTATCATAAGTCTTCTCAAGATAAATAAACAACATATGCAAATCTTGTTTTCTTTCTCAATAATTGTTAATGAGTCTCCTCGAGAGATGTATAGCTTCCATGGTCGACCTCCCTGGCATGAATCCAAATTGATTCTCCGAGATGTTAGTCTCTCCTCTTAATCTTCTTTCTATTACTCGTTCTCATAATTTCATGATATGACTCATCAATTTAATTCCTCTGTAATTAACACAATTTTATATATCCCATTTATTCGTATACAAAGGTATCAAGATACTTTCTCTCTATTGGTCTGACATCCTCTTTAACTTCAGTATCTTATTGAAAAAACAGATGTGAGCTAGATCTGATCATGGGCATCAATGGGTTCTTCCAGCATGTTTATGTTATATGAAACATAATATTTATTTTGCAATAACTTTGATAGTCAAATTTTACTTTAATTAATCAAATCAACGTAAACATATTGAGTTCAATGGCTTGACAAAATTTGATTTGAGTCAAAAAAAATATTATATTTATTTGGCATTATAAAAGCAAAAAAGCTATGTTGTTAAAGACACGCCTAAGGCTCTAGGCTCACCAGGCTCAGAGGTTTGCACATTCGTGCGCCTTTTTTGTGCCTTTGGACATTAAAGATATGTCTGGGCGTGATATTTGTTGTAAACTTTTTTTAAAAAATGAAAAAATAAGGCAAAATTTCAATAATTTGTATATGATTTAGTGTTTTTGAAACATAATTGATCATTGAGACTTAGATATGATGCAAGTGACTATATTGATTTTATTTTTTAAGAGATATAAATGATAGTAATGAATGATTAATGAGTATAATATACGAAAAATCTATTCAAGAAGATGAACTGATATTTGATGTTGACTATTTAAAATAAATGTGGTTGTGTCTTGCCTTCTTCAGACGCGCATCTGCGTCTTGAGCTTTACGCCTATGCTCCAAGACCCCTTTGCGCGTTGGTGCGCCTTGCGCCTTTAATAACAAAGAAAAAAAGGCATGTGGTGTTACCCTGTAAAGCCGTGTGTTGAAATCATATCCTCAATGTTAAGTTTATTTTAATTCTATGTCATTTGGTGGAAATATACGGGCTTTTAAAGCAAATGGGTGCATGAATCAACCTTGAATGCATCGGAGTTAGACCATTTAAGTACATACCTATTGGGGTCAACCCACCAGCATTTTCAGTGATCCGTGGAGGTTGTGATCTAAATGCGATTTGGATCGGATCCATGTCAAGATTGATACAATAAAGTCTCAGCCCATTGGCAACCCTACTAGATACATGACTCACCAATATTCTTATCAAAGACTATTTGGGGTCAACTTTATAAATCCACATTTATAAACTAAAACTACATAAATCAATTTTGCCTAATTTGTGTATTTTCAAATCACAGTTGTACATGATCAAACCATCTACATCAATTATCTATTAGTTTAACTTCAGTAGATGTAACATTGGTTATTTTTTAATATAATCATGCATCACTTTATCTTTTCTAGTTTCACTACACATCCAACTTATCATTCTCATTTCTCGAATGTTAACAATACTGCTGATGTACGGTCAGGAGTCCACCTGCCTGCCACCCTGGGACCAGGAGTCCACCTGCCCAGGGTCCCACCGGGAGTCCACCTGATAGACCTTATCAGGTCTGTAGATTAGTTGGTGATGAGAGTGTTGGAGAAATCCTCTTATCTAGGAGATCTAGGGATTGAGCTCCGGCCTAAACAGTCTACCGCATGGTGGTGATTCCATGACGGAGAGTTGTTTGGGTGTACGGTCCGCAGACCCGATAAGACCTATCAGGTGGTCTCCCGGTGGGACCCCTGGGCAGGTGGATTCCTGGTCCCGAGGTGGCAGGCAAGTGGATCGAGTCCACTTGCCCAGGGGGCCCACCCGATATGCCTTATCAGGTTTGTGAGTCGTACACTCCAACCCATCCTCGACACCACCAGAAGGCCGATAGGTTGTTGAGGTCGGGGTTCGATCCTCCGACCTCCTTGATAAAGGTCCTTTGGCGGAAGGAATATCACCAACTGATCCACGGATCATTTGGTGATGAGAGTCCGCCTGAGGACTCTTTATCAAGAAGGTCGTGGGATCGAGCCCCGACCTCAACAACTTATCGGCCCTGTGGTGAAGCCAAGGATGGGTTGGGGAGTACGGTCCGCGAACATCATAAGGCCTATCAGGTGGACTCCCGGTAGGACCCCTGGGCAGGTGGACTCCTAGCCCTGCATTATAAAAGTGCACTTTTATGATGCAGGACCAGGAGTCCACGTGCCCACCACCCTCGAGTCCACTAGGAGCACCTTGGAGGGGGATTATCAGGGCCGCGGCCCGTACACCCCAACCCATTCCCAGCTCCATCACCGGTTCGATAGGTTGTTGAGGTCGGGGATCGATCCCCCAACCTCCTTGATAAACGTCCTTCAGCGGAAGGAATATCAGTTTGGTGATGTTCCTAATGAGGTTACTCCTCCACTTCAACTAAACAACTTTAACAAATCAACTTTAAATCTAAAGATTATACTCTTCTATATCAATATTTTTTTGAATAATTCATCCTAAGTACTTAAACATTATACCTAAAAACCTTTTTATCTTTTAATAATATATTGATAAGAGATAATATCTCCTACTAAAATTGCATTTCATGTACTTTCTTTGCCCTACTACTTTGATGCTCTCCACACTCTAAATACTATCTTAATTATCCTAATTTTTCATTTAGCTTAATAGTTGTCTCACCCATTAAAATTATGTCATTTATGAAAAGCATAAACCAAGATGAGATATTGACATTATTATGCATCTATTTCTTTGTTCACTGCACAATCGTTTATAAGCACTCCATCACACACATAAACACACACATTAGTGACAAGCACGGGACTTCGCTCATATCACTAATTGTGACCATTATTGATGTAATCCGATTTCACAAACTCGTAGCGACAGAGGGAAAAACAATAACTCATAGTTTTAGGATTATCAATTAAATTTGAGAGAGAAATCTCTCACGCTTGTTGCTTGAACTTTATGATATTATCTTAAAACCACAGACAAAAGTTGTATAAAATAAAATATGACGAACAATAATCACGAATAATTCCAGGGATTTAGGCAAGCTCAGATTATTAAGAAAACCCGAATAAGAAGTCTCTACGGGGGAGGGAGAACGGGCGTCCAAGATGAATCGTCGGGCCAGTCGCCGGTGGCGTTTCGACCTTTCAACCGGGGAGGGAGAACGGGCGTGGAAGATGAATCGTCGGGCCAGATGCCGGTGGCATCGACGAGGGGAGAAGGGGGGTTGTCGCGCGCGTTCGTTAGGGCTCGGGAATGGGGGGTGGCGCTTCCGGAGTCGTGATAAATTTTCACGACTCCGGACCGCGGCTTTTTCACGTCTGGGGTGCAGGGGCGACTCCAATCCGGATGCAGGATTTTTTTGTTTGGCGGGGCGTCTCCAAAAGCTCCGGCACCCCACCCCCCAAACGCCCCGCCAAACATAGCCTTTTAATAATTATCAAGCACCGGAAATTTGGAAGATTATACTGACAGTTACGGCTGCACAAGGAGTGTCTCACCGGGGAGTCACTGTGAGAGCAGGGATCGATCCAATAGGCCACTGGAAGAGGGAGATCGAAGTCGACAGTGGCCCTCAAGGAATCTGGGACGGACACCGTGAGTTGGATCGAGGAGCGGCGACGATGTCGAACAAGTTCTGCAGGTTCCTCGACAGATCAGTTGCAGGAATGCTGGAACTTCGCCGGCGCGTCGTTCTGAAGGGGTTTCTGCCGTCGGAAGGTTCGTCGACGTCAACGACGAAAGTTAGGCGCGCTGCGAAAAACGTTAATTGGTCTGCCAGCCGTCGAGGACGACGACTGGCGGATATGGCGTTGCTGGAGGGCTCAGAGCAACTCCAACCGTCCGGCATTTCTCAGAAATGCCGGACGGTTTCCCTCCAATGCTTCGGCATTGGAGGCTGCATAAATGGAGGAGGCGGCATTTCCGCCTCCTCCTCCTCCATATTTAGAGGAGGAGGAGAGGAAATGTCGGCCCTCCATTTATTATTTTATTATTATTATTTTTTTTTTTAATTATATATTTATTATATTTAAGAAAAACGTGTATTACACAATAACGTTCGTAGCCGCTAAAATATTATTTCAAACTTCACATATAATATACCAATAAATTTGTTTTTTCGAGACCTACAAAACGAGACTAATATTTCATACTTTCTAAATATTATCGATCATACAAATAGCTAGAGAACACGATTTATTAAATAAAATTGCACATACACCGAAATACATTCAAATTAAAATGCATACAATTTTCCAAATTACATTGTTTCATTACCATGTCGTGCCCACAGATGTTCGATCAGTGCATCTCGAAGTGCGAAATGTGCCGCCTTGTCTCTGATTTTTTTATGCCGATTTAGGAACTGCTGAAATCTTTCGACTTCACTTGTGTCCATCTCTTCAACATTCTGAGTTGGCGGCGGTGGAGAAATAACAATATCTTCATTTTCATCTCGCTCGTCCTCGATAATCATATTGTGCATTATAATGCAAGCAGTCATGATATCATGCAACACATTTTTATCCCAAAAACGGCAAGGCCCCTTAATAATTGCAAAGCGTGATTGGAGAACTCCAAATGCGCGTTCTACATCTTTTCGGCATGCCTCTTGCATCATTGCGAAGTGTTGTTTTTTTTATCTTGTGTATGAGAAATGGTTTGAACTAGTGTTGACCATTTCGGATAGATACCGTCGGCTAAATAATAACCAACATCATAATTTTTACCCAGTATTGTATAATTGGTAGGAGGCGTTATACCTTGAGTTAAGTTTGCAAATAAATTTGATGCCTGCAAGACATTAATATCATTGTTAGATCCAGGTAAGCCAAAATATGCATGTCATATCCATAGGTCGTATGATGTTACTGCCTCGAGAATGATTGTAGGTCCACCATGACGTCCTGAATATTGGTCCGCCCATGCCGTTGGGCAATTCTTCCATTGCCAATGCATACAATCTAGGCTTCCCAACATCCCTGGAAAACCTCGTTCTTCACCTTTCTGTAGTAATCTTGTTACATCATTTGCATTGGGAGATCTCAAATATTCATCTTTGTATAGTTGTACGATTGCCCTACAGAATCTTTTCAAACATTGAATCACAGTAGACTCGCCAATTCGAATGTACTCATCGTAATTATCAGCTGATGTTCCGTATGCTAACATACGAAATACTGTTGTAATTTTTTGTATTGTTGATAGTCCAGGCTTACCAACACCATCCTTTTTTTGAACAAAAAAATTGTCGTGCTCCTGCGCTTCAGTAATAATGCGAAGGAAAAGATTTTTTCGCATTCGAAATCTTCGTCGAAAAAAAGTATCCCCATATGTGGGGTGTTCGGAGAAGTAATCATTCCAAAGTCTAGTGTTGCCTTCAATCCTGCCCCGATTGATTACCACGTGGCCAGGTATGGAACCTCTGCGTCGTGGACGTGCATCTTCTTGAAGTTGAGCTGCGATTATGGCATTGTTGGAGGCATGCATGCGAGCTAAAATTTCATCTTCATTCTCCCAATTTTTAAGCTCTTCTTCCCACTTGAGAAGTATTTGTTCATCATCATCTGAAGATGATGAAGATCGCAAATGGGATGAACCTTCTCCATAGTTCATTTTTCTTAGAAGAAAAGAATGTTATGAATGTATCATTGACTATCTTAAAAGGGCGTTTATATAGCTCGCCAGCATTGGATGCCTTCTCCTAAGCATTGGATGTCTTCTCCACTCAAGATTCTGTCTTGTCTTGTTAATCCTGTCATCTCGTAACCCGGAGCCTTGTTTTTTCCCAGCATTGGATGCCTTCTCTCAAACATTGGATGCCTTCTCCACTCAAGCCTCTGTCTTGTCTTGTCAATCCTGTCATCTCGTAACCCGAAGTCTTGTTTTTTCCCAGCATTGGATGCCTTCTCCCAAGCATTGGATGGCTTCTCCACTCAAGCCTCTCTTTTTCATAAGTACCAATTCTAGCACTCTCTATAAGTACCCATTGCAGAAGTCAAGTTCTCATCACTCTATCCCCAAAATCAAGAACTCTCTAATTTCTTTCATCGTCATCATGTCATCTATTCGTGGCCAAGCATTCTCTCCAAAAGAAGATCAAGCATTATGTTATGCTTGGCTTGAGGTTTCGGAAGACCCCGTTATGGGGAGTAATCAGAAAGAACAAAGAATGTGAGAAAGAATTTCAACCATCTTTCACAATACAAGACCTCAAACTTGCGTAGGACAGAGAACCCCAAAATCTCTTTCTTGTCGTTGGTCCCTTTTGGCAAGTAAAACAAGCAAATTCCGAGGATGTATTCGGTAGATAGAGCAACGAAACCCCAGCGGTGCTTCTGAACTTGATATTGTAAGTATTTTTTAGAATTTAAATGCATAAATATCTTAAATAATGTGTGATTAAAGTAATTTTTTTGTAGCTCAATGAAGCCAAAATGTTATATGCCTCTGATTCAAAAGAGAAGAAGGGCTTCATGTTTGAGCATGTTTGGCATATCTTAAAAAACACAGAGAAGTGGATGGAAACGTCAGGGTCTACAAAAAATAAGAACTCTCCAAATGTTGACATGTCACAAACATTAAGTTCTAACACTCTCAGTCAAGGGAGAGGAATAGACTTAAATTCAGATAACAATAACATGAATCTTGGTAGTACTGGGGATGAAGAATCTCCAATCTCAACTTCCAATAATCGACCAACTGGGAGAAAGCAAGAAAAGGAGAGGAGGAGACAATTGAGTGGTAAGGGTTATGATATTGAGACTCATACTAAAAAAACGAAGAAATCTTAGAGGTTTTAAAGAGAGGGCAAGAACAACGAGCAAACGATATGTCTGCTATCCAAGAGCTCATGAGAATAAAAGCAGAAAATCAAAAAAGAAAACTAGATCTACAGAGCGCTAAACAAGATCACGATATCATGATGATATATTTGGATAGCATCAAAGGAACTCCAGAACGACAGTATTTTCGACAAAAAAAACAAGAAATTATGAATAGAAATATTATAAAACCATTATTTGGAGGATCTTCATCACTCGAAGGAACTGAATATGGAGGTGGCGTATACGGAGGTAGTGGTTACGGTGGAAGCCAATATAGAGGAAGCCAATATGGAGCACCTCAATTTGTAGGAGGTCAACTTGGAGGAAGCCAGTATGAAGGAGATCGACATGGAGGACCTCGCTATGGAGGGCCTCAATTTGAAGGTCCTCCATTTGGAGGAGGTCAACATGAAGGAAGTCAGTACGGAGGAAGCCAGTATGAAAGAGATCGACATGGAGGACTTCAATTTGGAGGGCCTCAATTTGGAGGACCTCCATTTGGAGGAAATCAGTACCGAGAAAACCAGTACGTCGGAAGCCAATTTGAAGGACATCAGTCCGGAGGAGACCAGCAGGGAGGAAGCCAGTATGGAGGAAGCGACTACAACATACCAAGGTATGGAGGAGAACAACAGGGGGATAACGCGCGCGGAAATCGCATCGAACCCAGTGATGACCTCCCAGATTTTTAGTTTTAATTTCAAATGTAATATTTTAATTTTGAAATATGTAATGCTTATTTTATTTTTATAATGTAATGCTTATTTTAATTTGGCAAGCTAATTATTATTATTTATATAAATTATTATTTATATTAATTATTAATTATAATAAAAAAAAAATATGAAAAAACGTGGAGCTCAGCTCGACGTTCGTCGAGCTCAGCTCGGGCAAAACGTCGAGCTCAGCTCCACGTTTTTATTTAAATATAATTTTTTTATTTTTAATTTTAATTATTATATATATTTATTTATACATATAAATATGTAAATTATATAAATATATTCTGACATTAATAAATGTATATTTATTTATACATATAATATTAAAAAATTCGTGTTCTTCAAATATGGAGAACATGGTTGGAGTTGGTTCTCCATGTTCTCCATATTTGAAGAACATAGTACCACTGCATCTCCATATTTAGAGATCTCACGTTGGAGATGTTCATGCTTCATCCAAGTCATATCACTCTTCGTCTTCGAAAAACTGCTTGTCCTTGAGCTGAAATTTTGGGTACGTCGATTTGAACTCATCGAAATTAACCCGGGTTTTCTTAGCTTTTGGTAATCCTTTCTATAGGACTAAGGCCTGTGTCACATACTGCCCTTGCCTCCAATGAAACTCCATGATCTTTTCAAGAATCGGTTGGATCTCCCCCAGCTCGGAAGCCAACGGCAGTGCGTGAACCGGTATTGTTGGCGCTCCTTGGGCTTTTTTTAACAGAGAAATGTGGAAAGTGGGATGTATTCATGACCACTCCGACAACTCTAACTTATATGCAACCGGTCCAACTTTTTTTAAGATTTTGTAAGGTCCATAGTACCGGGGTGCCAATTTCTGGTTGGCCTTCCTCGCCACTGATAGCTGTCTATAGGGTTGCAATTTCAAGTATACATCCTCTCCTACCTCAAAAAACTTCTCTCTATGATGCTTGTCTATCAATATCAAGAACTTGGCAGCCTGCAGCTTTTCTGGCATCATTCCACAAGAGCTTGGTAACTTGGCGAAGCTCTCGTTTTTAGCTCTGATACCAAGTGATAGATACGACTACAACTACAATGCTCTAAATTAGGGATTACCTGATGTTTTGATCGATGCCCTAGGGGGAGAGGTGAACCCCCCCCCCCCCTTACCCCCTAAATACCAGCCAGCTGACCCAGCTGGTTCGCTAATGGCCGGTTCAGCACAAATTGGGGAATGAACAAGTTGGTTCAGTCCCTCCCGCTCCTGGACTCCTCTAATATTTTATGTCGTAGCGCCCATGCTTCGTCCGGGTCATATCAGAAACCTACACACTTATTGATGGATCCACCAAAGTTAGCTCATCGCAAGGCGGG
This sequence comes from Platanthera zijinensis, assembly GCA_039513925.1. Classification (NCBI taxonomy): domain Eukaryota; kingdom Viridiplantae; phylum Streptophyta; class Magnoliopsida; order Asparagales; family Orchidaceae; genus Platanthera; species Platanthera zijinensis. Next base: position 79,800,711 of record CM077081.1, read on the forward strand.
ACCCATGTTTGTATACTCGCGTAGGACTTGATCAGATTAGCAAACCAACACCACAGATGCGTCCGGCTCATTGTTTTCAAACTTTTTCATATATTGTATTATTATGTTTCAGTTTTATTTCATTGGGCCCACCGCATTCCGGACCAATCATAGTTGTCGAAGACGGAGTGCCCTAGTTTTGTTTTATTACAAATGTATGGGGGGCTACCATTGCGGTATTGCAGATTTTGGAGAAAGCATTTCGGGAATCTGGTTGCCCCCTCAAAGTGTCAACTCCGAGAGCCCCTAAGCGACGACTCCTATGTGATTTTCTGCATCCTCAAGATATTCCCTATCTCTATCCTTCATTTTTTCCCTCCCAAAACCCTAGCCGCAACACCCAAACTCCACTAAAGCCTCAGTCAAATCCCACCACCCCGTTGTACCCTCCCAAAACCGCTCAGTCGAATCCTACCTCCATGTTGTACCCTCCCAAAACTGCCCAGTCCCCCCCCCCAAATCCCTCCCAGAACTCCTCCACACAGCTGCCCCTCCTCCACTCTTTCGATCACCTGCTGTCCCTCCAAAATCGCCCAATCCCCCTTCTCAAAATTCTGCCCATATCTCCCCCAAGCAGCAGTCCCTCCCTCAAACTACCGGCCGGCGGACAGCCTGCTGCCCCCCTACAGCCTCCCAGATTTCCGCCTCCAGCCCTCCTAGATCTGAGGCGCAGCCCTCTATCTCAAGCCCAACAACCGTCTACCTTTGCCTCCCTCTTCTCAGATACAGCTCCCCCCTCTCAGATCTAGTCCATCAGACCCTATACATTCCGATTTAAGCCACCGTCTTGATGAACTTTGTCGGATCTCTCCTCCCACGACAGCCCTTTGTGAGTTTTTCTTTATTCGTTGTATGGACCTTTGTCTTCTAAATTAATATATGGTGTTGGAATTCTCATGCGTTTGGATATTTAGTATTATGGACTTTTGTTCTAGATGTATTTATGATTTATAAGAAGGAAACACTCGCCGTGGACTTGGCTTTGGCCCTCCCCACGGAGGAAAGTCATTGTTTGCTAGCTCAAAGGGAATTTACTTTCGCTTGTTTGTTTTAAATTGCGTGGGTTAATGTTTATTGTCTTTTCTTGATATTGTTGTTTCTTGCATGGTTGCATTACATTTAGCGTAATGGTAGAAGATTCCAAACACCACCATCCACTATAATTGCATTGTAGTCTTGCACCTCACACCCTACCCTACATCACTTATACGCCTATATAATGTAGACAGTTATGCACTGGTCTAAACATATCATAGACAATTATATGCTCATCCACCTATGTCCTGCAGACAATTATACACTCATCCACCTACGTCTAGTAGATAGTCATACGCTCATCAACACAAACTACAGCATACGGCTAGTATGAATAGAAGCAAAATCCAATCTTAAAACATCATAAAATTCTTGCTTTTCTAAACCCTGGAAATAATCTTGAAGATCCATAAATAATAAGATTTTGACCTCCTTGGTTCTCCTTTTCGAATTAAACAGAGAAAAAATATTTTTCAATAATAAAAAACAACAATTTTATTTCTTAATCGTATTCATACTACTATGTATAGGGCCATAATTTTCTTTATTATTTAATCAAGGGCACCGGCCACCGCCACCGCCACCGCCACCGCCACCGCCACCGCCACGTAGGTGTTTAGGTAAATTAATATCAGGAAGTTGGAGAATTTTTTGGATGGTTGGATTTACCTCCAAGAAATAGCAGGAGTGCTCTGCAAAAAGCTGGAAAAGAAGATGTTTGGCGGATGTAGCAGCAACCATGGGGCTTCGCCAGGCGAACTGGAAAATTTTGGGCTTCCGACACAACAGAGATAGGAATCGAGAGAGTGCTCTTTGACGGTGATCCAATAAGAGTAACCCTAGACGCCACGTCCAAGGATGACCATCCTATCGAAAAGAGTTTTCCTCTTTCTTTCTTGTACCAGTGGCTGGGAGGAAGCAGAAGGGTAAGAAATGGGATACAATGGGGACAACCCCGATAGAGGTGCAATTTTGTAAGAGTGGTGTTATAGACACACAAATTTTGATTAGGTTATTTTCACTAGAGTCTCCCTGTCCCCCCCACCCCACCCCTACACACACACTGTTCAACACAGTAGATTAATGTTTTAAGAATGGTGTTGTGGGCACACCAATTTTGGTTATATGCACACTACAAAACAACTAAAAATACTTAAAATCTCCTAATTCTAATTTCATGCCGCCTTTACCCGCACACTGCCAGATCCCGTGACCCTGCAATGCTCGACGCACTAGGCTATTTTCGCGGGAGACTCGTAAGAAGTCCCCCCCCCCCCCGCCGCACATAACGTCGACCACCATTTCCACTGCTCACAATCACATCCAGACTCGTAAGAAGTCCTTTCCTCCGTCTGACCTCCTTCGCTTGAGATGAAAGCTTCCTATTTGGGCTAGGGTTTCTCATTTTAGAGTTTTGCAGGGACGTTATTTTCTCCATTAAAACTTGGTAATAGGAAATGCCCAGCTGTAGAGCATAATCACTTTTCTTTCTTTCTTTGTTTCATCACCAAATTGTGTAATTTTCTCTTCATTAAACAGGGAGAGATTGTTGGAAAAAATCTGTAAGGATTTAATGAAATAAAGTTAAGTAGTTGATGATGTAGAAACTCCTCAAAATATTAGGTGAGAAAATTATATTATTCACTCTAAATGAATTCCTTGGGGTGAAACAAAGATAAGGAAAAGAACTATAAAAGAAAGTTCTGCAATCAACGTTCGTTGACCGACAATCTTTAACCGGTGACTGAAGGGCTCAATGATCGTTGATCTCAATTAATGCTCAACAATAAAAAATCCTTGACCATCGACCGTTGTTCGGCGACCAAGAAGCTCACAGATCAAAAACTGAAGATGTTAACTAAGCGATCTACGATCGCTGACCACCGTTCGTTAACCGGTGACCGAACCGCTCAGCTAACAAAATATCTGAAGAAGACAGGTCAATGATCATGTTATGTGGCGTGACGGCGCCAGTTATATTTAATTTCTGTTAATTTTTATCGTATTTTACCCATATGTCGTAAGCCCAAATGGGGGGCATGTTGTGAACTAACTTATGTTATGTGGTTAGACCTTGTTGGGGATGCAAAAATTAGAACCAAGAAATCTCTCTCTCTTAATTTTCTTATCTCCTATCTCTCTCTAAACCTACGGGAGAAACTCGTGAGTCGCCCTAGCCGCAAACTGCAATACCTCCACCTTCCCCGATTGTGTCGCTCCGCTTGCGACTCCTCCCCCTCGTAGTCATAGCTCCGCCACGGGTCACTTGATCAAAGAGGCTAGTCCATAACAATCTGGTATCAGAGCCCATCGCCGGCTCCACCTCCGGCCTTTCCTCCGCTCGCCCCGACCCGCGCCATCGGCTCAATTCCGCTACTGACAGCACATTCGCCGGCTCTCCTTCCCGACACGACGACTTCCCAGCGGCTCCATCTTCCTCTGATTCAGCGGCTCCCACTCACGCTACCAGCCCAGCGGCTACAGATTTGCGGCCCAGCACCCACGTCGGCCCGTCGTAAGTCTCCGTCCGCCCGCTAGCCCTGCGGCCAACGTCCAACGGCCCCTATCCTCCGCCGGCCTGTTTTCAACACCACCAGCTATCCGACCAGTCCTATTTCCGATGGTTGGCGGTGCTCCATCACTAGCTCAGGTCATGGAACTCTTCCAATCCATGCTCGAGACTCAGAACTCCAAAATGGATGCCCTCAACGCACGCTTGGATGCCCTACATGGGGTGTCTTCTCCTCCGCCTTTGAATACGGCCGATCACCCTTCGACAAGCCGGGTGGACTCCGTCGCTCCTGCAGGCACGGACTACCCCGCCTACGCACGAACTATCCGGATGGACTTTCCCATCTACGAAGGCCGCAAAAATCCTCTTTCGTGGCTCACACGTTGCAATATTTTCTTCGTCAACCAACGCACGCCGGATGAGGAACGCGTTAGCATCGCCTCCTTCCACTTACTTGACCCGGCGCAATTGTGGTTCACACAACTTATGCGCGAACACCCAAACCCTTCGTGGGCAGAATTCAGTGCGGCCTACACCCTGAGATTTGGTCCTGCTCTACAGGAAAACCCACTCGACAATCTGGTGAATCTCAAACAGGACGGCTCCATCGACACCTATCTGGAACAATTCCAAATGCTACTGCCTAGGGCAACATCTGTCTTATCGGAGCAGCAAGTTCCCCTCTTCACCGCTGGCCTTCACGAGCGATTACGATGGGATGTGGAATTCCTTCTGCCACGTGATCTCAACATAGCTATGAGCCTCCCCAGGGCTTGTGAACGCCGACTCATACTAGATCGTCCGCCTTTGGGACGTCGGACTATCAGGGCACTTACTCTCTAGCCAGCTTGCCTGACAGGGCTCCACCGCTCCACTGCGGGACGATCCATCGCGGCCTACTGTTCGTCGTCGTTTGTCCCGTACCGATATGGTCAAGCATCACGAGAAAGGCTTGTGCTACAATTGTGATGAACATTTCACGTCGGGACATCGATGCAAACGCTTATTTTGGCTCGAAGTAGATGATCCTCTCAATGAGGACGCGAAAAGCAGAGCAGACACGACAATAACCTTCGATCCAGCTTGAGGACAAGCTGTCTTCGGACGGGGGCGGCGATGTTATGTGGCGTGACGACGCCAGTTATCTTTAATTTATGTGTGTTAATTTTTATCGTATTTTACCCATATGTCATAAGCCCAAATATGGGGCATGTTGTGAACCTACTTATGTTACGTGATTAGGCCTTGTTGGGGATGCAAAAATTGGAACCAAGAAATCTCTCTCTTAATTTTCTTATCTCCTATCTCTCTCTCTAAACCCACGGGAGAAACCCGTGAGTCGCCCTAGCCGCAAACCGCGATACCTCCAGCTTCCCTGATGACGCCGCTCCGCTCGCGACTCCTCCGCCTTGCAGCCATAGCTCCGCCACCGGTCACTAGATCAAAGAGGTTGGTCCATAACAAATCATTGATCGTTGTCGGTGACCTCTAGCCTCGCTCGTCAACTGGTGACACTAGATCAAAGAAAGACTGATCATAGATTGTTGACCGAAGACCTGTGATCGTCAACTGCACTACCCCTCCCAGGAAGAGCTCCCCCCAGTGATCAATGACTGAAGCACCCAGTAATCGTTGATTGAGTTAAAAGAATCTGTCAAAATGAAATATAGTTGTTGCAATTCCCAGAATGGAAGGCGCCAGCTTTCTGTCGCACATGCTTCTTTGGAACTTGCACACAAATGGAAAAGAAGAAAATATATATAAGCTCTTCCGTTTGAAGGATGCCTTAGCCATCAATTGAGAAGAAGAGATGTGTCATCGAGAAGAAAAGATGTGTCGTCGAGAACAACTCTCCTGCTTTATTCTTCTCTTGGTAAACTGAAGCCCCTTCTTTTGGGATTCATCTAGTCATTCTTCTGTGACGTCTATTTGATCTAAAACTCACAACCAACTACTATACATGGTTGTCAGTCCCTCCCTTAAAAAGAGTTACTTGGCTAGTTGGCTTCTTAAATATTCAGAGGAAAAGACTATGTGGGTTGGAGTCTCCGGTAGAAAAGATTCATCTTCTTGGTGCAGAGGCAGTGGAAGCCCGCAAATTTGTGAAAGAGAGGGCATACCCAGTTAATTGGGAAACCTCTACAAATTAGGAGTCATCTAGATGCATACCTTATGTTTTGTGTTTCTGAGTTTATGTTTTAATTTATTCCTTGCCTCTATATTAATATACTTTATCTATACATTATCAATTTAAACTAATAGGTAAAATCATCACTTAAGTTAAAAAGAAGTTAAAATGTAAACTGAATCCTCTTCTTCTAGGATTCAGCTAGTCACTATTCTTCTGTGACAACATCTGCATGATCTAAAGCTCAAAACTTCATAAAACTATACATGGTTATCAAACTCTCCCTTCAAAAGAGTTGCTTGGATTCTTGAAACTCCAGAGGAAAAGATTCTGTGGGTTGGAGTCTCCAACGGAAAAGACTCGTCTTGGTGCAGAGTCAGTGTTACCCCACAGATTTGTAAAAGAGAGGACATACTCAGTTGATTGGGGAACTTCTATAAATTATGTGTCATCTAGATGCATGCTTTTTATTTTGTGTCTTTGAATTTATGCTTTGATTTATTTCTTACATCTACATTAAAATGCTCTACATCAATATTAATTTGTAAAATCATAACATAAGTTAAAAAGAAGTTAAAATTAGGTTACATGGGTGTCTTCTCTATTCACCTCCCCTCTAAAGAAGTATTCAGAGATTCTATTCCGCACTTTCAAATACCAATTTGATGTAGGACATTTGAAACAATCGGAATTTAAATTAACAGTAAATAATGAATTAAAATAAAACAGTCATAAGCACATTTAAAGATTGAATTTAGAGAGACGCGATAATTCACAAGTGAGTGAGGCCCAATATTCAAGCAAACATCAAATAAGTCCGGCAAATCAGCCTATCTCACAAGAGACTTTATAATATATCGACTAAATATAATCCAAGCATACAATTAGAGAACACAAACACCAACCATGACTTACATGTGCAGGTGGAGGAGAAATGTGGTAATGACAGATTCGAGGATTGCTGGCTCCAACTAGAAGCAAGGACAGAGGGTCAAGAAGGGTCGGTGGTGGAGACCAGCCCAGATCAGGTCGTCGCAAAAGTGTTCGACGCTGCACCCGACCGTGAATGATTGCATTTTAATTTTATGTTTTATTGCCTTTTATTTTCCAAACTTGATGTTATCAAGCTTAGTTCGTTGCACGTCTGCGCGCGTAGCCATATTTGTTGCACACCTGCACGCATAGTTTGTTTGAAGTTTTTCCTTTGTTCTCCTATTATATACATACATATATATATATATATATATATATATATATATATATACTTATATATATGTATGTATATAAAAGCTTATATATATAAATATAAATATACATACATATTCATATATATATATATATATATGTAAAGTCAAAGTTCCAGATCAGTTAAAGATGAACCGCCCAGCCCCTTGGCACTGTTCCTCTTCCCGTTTCAGCGGTCCAGGCACGAACTAGGGCTCCCGTCTCCGCCATTGTTGGTCGCAGGAGCTGCGGATTTCACGCTCGAACACATGCCGAAGCAGCACAGTAACGCCACCAGAGGCCATGATAGCTACAACCGCACCCCACGAGCTACACTCCGACGGTTTCAGCCTGTCCAATCTCCGCCATGGCCGCACGTTCCATGCTTTAGACGGTTAGAGATTTCTATTTTTCTTTTCTTCTCTGTGTTGCCCTATAAACGGGAAGGAATTTGTTCTTGTAAGGGGTTGTTGTTGATGAATGAAATATAGAAAGTGTTTGCTGTGAGAGCTCGCTGCGGGTCTTCTATTTAGGTGTTAGCGGTGGCATGTGTGCTTCCTGTTAGAGTAGGATTTGTTGATGATGATGAATAGTTAACATTTGATGTTACTGTAGGTATTAGCGTTGTGAGTTCTGCTAATCCAGTGAATTTGGTTACTGTTAGTTGGATTCCCGTGAAAGCGTCTGTGAGAATTCTTAGAGAAGATGAACAGTTGATTTGGATTTAATTTTACTGTTCATACCTTGCTCCTGTCTTTCTAAAAGACTTTTATTGTGATTAAATTCTGGTGTAGGAGGCTGCGGCTTGTGTGCTTCCAGTTAGTTGGTAGGAAATTAGGATTTTGGTTCAACTGTGGGAGCCTTGATTCACTTGAGCGTTAGAGATTTCGTGCATCCACCGTGAGTGATAGAGATTTCGTGGATCCTCTAGTGTGAGAGCGAGTGAATTTTAGGTTTGTTTAATTTGTGGTTTCCTTTCTCCGTTGAGTGATTCCGTGGAACCACTTTTGTGAGAGAGCGAGCGAAATTTCTCCTTGGTGCCCGTGTGCGATAACGGCCGACCTCGGAGCAGGAGATCGAAGATGACGAGGAGTTCCTCGCGTGATCGCCATCGACTTCGGATACGGAAAGACGCCTCTTTCCGTGAGTAACTGTTTATATCTCTTCCTTTGTGTGTCTCTATATTTCCTCGTAGGATCATAGACTCATTGCTGGGTTTTTCGCCCGAGTTTTGTCAGCGAACGCTACGTCGAAAACTTCAAACGGAAACGTATTTGGAGTTCACGATTTCCGTTGTGCTATGACAAAGGGAACGGAACGAAAGTTGCGAGTTTCCTTCCCGGATTTAAAAATTGAACCATTTTATTAAGAAATTTCATTTTTTTTCTAACAACGTAGTGAATTTCGTGCTTTACAAAATTACGTTACCTAATTTCATAAACTTTGTGCAATACCCGCTCAAATCTTTTTTTTTTTTAAAAACATATTTCATTAGGGTTTCCTAGAATAAGCCGGCAGACGCGCAAACCCTACGCGTCGTCCTGCATCAATTTGGTATCAGAGGGAGGTTCCAAAAATTTTCAAATTTTTGGGATCCACCCTGCGTAGAATAGGAACCCGCATATCATTTTTGAATTTTTTTTTCTTCCAAAAAAAGAGAATTTTTTTAAGCATCGTCATTGCATTTGACTTGTGTGTTCGCATGCATCGGCGTAGCGATAGGATGCGTCGAGTTGAGCTTGGCCAACCGAGTCGTGAGAACGAAGGGAATGAACCACCTCCGTGGATTCTACCATTCACCCACCAAATAGCCGAGTTGAACCTGGCCATGCGAGAAGGATTTGAAAACCTTAGTGTTATGATGAATCGTTTAGAAGTACCCCCTCGAGCGTCAATGTCACCTCAAATTCGAATGAGCAGACTGTCCGTCCACATTACGGTGTTCCACATCACTACGTGGAAAGGTCTGCCTTTAGGAGAAATCCTTTATTTGAGGATCACGATTTCACTTATACCCATTCACATAGTACCTCATCACAGAGATCTGTGCGATACTTTGATGATTATCCTCGATCACTGTATACTACTTCCAGAGATCGTGTTGACCCACCAACACGTTCTCATTATAGAGACGACCAGTAGGATGACTATCGTCGATTTTATCCTCGTACTCGAGTGGATCGTACTGGTCCTTCTGCACCATATTATGAGGATAAAGCACAGTATCACTCTAGTTATCGATACTACACGTCACCTCTATATGAGGAACCTGAGACTGCATATGTGCGACCACCACCACACATTCATAGGACTCATGATCACCCACGAGCACGTAATGATTATGTTATGGACGTTCATCATGATTACCTTCGAAATACCCATGGAGGTCACTATTGTCAAGAGTACATCACACCTAGTGATCCTCTTAGTGTTCCAAAGGCGAACATGATGATAGCCATTAAGGGTCAACAAGAGTACTCCACTGCCCAAAGCAGGGAGACATCATCTACTATGTTTGATATTCTAATACATGACGTGTGGAGTCAACCCCCATGTGAGTCTGCTCCACTTAGTGAACCCTCCCTTGATTCTATATCTACTAGCTCTCTTTTGAGTGTAGATTCCTTGCACACTTCACCTAGTGGTGCACCGAGTCACATCACCACACCCGAGGGCGCATCGAGTCACATCACCACACCTGATGGCGCACCGAGTAACATTACGATTGGGAGCCGAGAGCTTAGTAGTGAACTCGAGGTAGTCACCCCTACCCTATCTGGGAGTACGACCCCTTCTGATGGTTCATTTCTAGAGGACCATCACTCGACTGATGGGTTATTTGACGACCTCCCATTGAGCCTCCAGATGAGCCACCTCGTCTTTGTATGGATGAGATTCGTGTGGTTAATTCACTAACAAATTTTAAGAAATGGATATTTGCTCCATTTTTGCCCTTGATGTCAATAGTGCTTCAGAAAGATGATTTTAAGTGTGACATCTATATATTAGGGCATGATCATAGCCATCTGGTGACTCGCACTTTAGATGAGTTATGGGGCGTACCACTTGTTGACCATCGTACTCGCGATGAGTTTTCAGATGTCCCACCCAGTGAGCCTCCTGATGCCTGACTTTCTCTTAGTAGGTTTATCACGATTGACCCACTTCACGTGCATTGCCATTCATATGAGAGCACTTCAAATGTCTTTGGATCCTACGTTTGCACGCGTTGCATTTGCGACGAATTTTATTATAAACCTCCTGGTGAACCCCTAGATGGACCACGTGTGGGTTCACCGCACATTTGAGATGTATCTATCCTTAGTAGCATGGTCGAGTTTGAGGGTGCGCTCACTACACTATTGATATTATATCCTGTCACCCATACTTGCAGAGACAATTCGCGACGAATTTTATTATAAACCTCCTAGTGAACCCCTGGATGGACCACGTGTGGGTTCACCGCACATTTGAGATGTATCTATCCTTTGTAGCATGGTCGAGTTTGAGGGTGCGCTCACTACACTATTGATATTATATCCTGTCACCCATACTTGCAGAGACAATTCGCACACCATGTTGACACATCTGGTCACTATTGTCTTTGATTTGCACTTGAGTGTTCATCACCCCCGCGATGAATTCTTTTATGATCCACCCTCTAAGCCTCCTGATCATGTACCTCTCTCAGGAGTTTCTTTAGTATCTGAAACCATTGGTTTGTGGCGTTAGTCGTGCTAGTAGTCATTTTTTGCATTTGCATGATTTGCATTAAAAAAAAATTGAGCGGAAAATTGCATCATACTTATGATTTTTATGCAACTCAAATTAAAAGCATAAAAGGGGCTACTATTTTTAAAATGGATGACTTGGTAATGGTTCGGCTAGATCCGGAACGGTTACCTTCTGGTACCGTAAAGAAACTAGCTACCGTAGAATTGGACCCTTTCGAGTAGTGAAGCGGATAGGGCAAGACGCGTATGAACTTGAGATGCCTTCCGTTTGAGGAGCAAATCCTGTTTTTAACGTAGCCTATCTGACTTTATTTCGCGACTGTCCGCATGAGTCTTTAGAATTTTCATTGTCTTCTTCTCCATCTGATTCTTCTGGGTTGGTGAGTGAGAATGAGGAGCCACATTCAGGTTATACTGACATTCATTCCGCTACTGACACTTTCATCGTAGTTTCTTCTATTTTCACTGCCAGTTTCAGGTTGAGCATGAGACACCAGAAGATTATTCAATTCCAGTTCCCGAACAGATATTGGATGACGAGACAGTAACCACTACTGATGGTGGGTTTCAGAGATATTTGATTTGTTACCATGGTAGACCAGAGATCGAGACCAGCTGAGTCTTGGCCGAAGAGTTACAGCGCATGGATGCTGATCGTCTACAACATTACCGCTTGGAGCACTCATCAGGGACGAGTTATTTCAAGAGGGGGAGAGTTGGTGGAGACCAGCCCAGATCAGGTCATCGCAAAAGTGTCCGACGTCACACCCGACCGAATCTCTACTGACCGTGAATGATTGCATTTTAATTTTTTGTTTTATTGCCTTTTATTTTCCAAACTTGATGTTATCAAGCTTAGTTCGTTGCACGCCTGCGCGCGTAGCCATATTTGTTGCACACCTGCACGCATAGTTTGTTTGGAGTTTTTCCTTTGTTCTCCTATTATATCCATATATATATATATATACACACTTATATATATGTATGTATATAAAAGCTTATATATATAAAAATATATACATTCATATTCATATATATATATATATATATATTTATATATATATATATATATATGTAAAGTCAAAGTTCCAGATCAGTTAAAGTTGAACCGGCCCAGCCCCTTGGCACTGTTCCTCTTCCCGTTTCAGCGGTCCAGGCACGAACTAGGGCTCCCGTCTCCGCCAATGTTGGCCGCAGGAGCTGCGGATTTCACGCTCGAACACACGTCGAAGAAGCACAGTAAAGCCACCAGATGCCATGATAGCTACAACCGCACCCCACGAGCTATACTCCGACGGTTTCAGCCTGTCCAATCTCCATCATGGCCGCACGTTTCATGCTTTAGACAATTAGGGATTTCTGTTTTTCTTTTCTTCTCTGTGTTGCCCTATAAACGAGAAGGAATTTGTTCTTGTAAGGGGTTCTTGATGAATGAAATATTGAAAGTGTTTGTTGTGAGAGCTCGTTGCGGGTCTTCTGTTTAGGTGTTAGCGGTGGCATGTGTGCTTCCTGTTAGAGTACGATTTGTTGATGATGATGAATAGTTAACATTTGATGTTACTGTAGGTATTAGCGTTGTGAGTTCTGCTAATCCAGTGAATTTGGTTACTGTTAGTTGGATTCCCGTGAAAGCGTCTGTGAGAATTCTTAGAGAAGATGAACAGTTGATTTGGATTTAATTTTACTGTTCATACCTTGCTCCTATCTTTGTAAAAGATTTTTATTGTGATTAAATTCTGGTGTAGGAGGCTGCGGCTTGTGTGCTTCCAGTTAAGTGGTAGGAAATTAGGATTTTGGTTCAACTGTGGGAACCTTGATTCACTTGAGCGTTAGAGATTTCGTGCATCCACCGTGAGTGATAGAGATTTCGTGGATCCTCTAGTGTGAGAGCGAGTGAATTTTAGGTTTGTTTAGTTTGTGGCTTCCTTTCTCCGTTGAGTGATTGAGTGATTCCGTGGAACCACTTTTGTGAGAGAGCGAGCGAAATTTCTCCTTGGTTCCCGTGTGCGATAACGGCCGACCTCGGAGCGGGAGATCGAAGATGGCGAGGAGTTCCTCGCGTGATCGCCATCGACTTCGGATACGGAAAGACGCCTCTTTCCGTGAGTAACTGTTTCTATCTCTTCCTTTGTGTGTCTCTCTATATTTTCTCGTAGGATCATAGACTCATTGCTGAGTTTTTCGCCCGAATTTTGTCAGCAAACGCTACGTCGAAAACTCCAAACGGAAACCTATTTGGAGTTCACGATTTTCGTTGTGCTACGACAAAGGGAACGGAACGAAAGTTGCGAGTTTCCTTCCCGGATTTAAAAATTGAATCATTTTATTAAGAAAAAAAAATTTTTCTAACAACGTAGTGAATTTCGTGCTTTACAAAATTACGTTGCTTAATTTCATAAACTCTGTGCAACGCCCGCTCAAATCTTATTAAAAAAAATATATTTCGTTGCATTCGGTTAGGGTTTCCTAGAAAAAGCCGACAGACGCGCAAACCCTACGCATCGTCCTGCATCAGTCGGATAGGGAATGTGGCGGCTGGATAATAAAAAGAGGGGACTCAAGTGGGATGGTAATTGACGGGGATGCGTCAGAATGTAATGGTTGGAGGGATGTAAGCTGGGAAGGTTACGGTTCGAGGGGAAGTGAAACAGGGTGGCGTCGGGCTAGGATGGGGAGAGGTGATCGGGGTCGATACAGGGAAGGGATTCGAGGGTGATGGTGGTAGCGGGATCAGAACTGGCGCTGGAATGTAAGATCGGGAACGACGTCGACAGTGGAGTCAAACAAGAAGATGGGAGGCGGAATTATAGGTGATGTCGGAAGGGGGAGTTGAGAATGGTACTGCGGATTAGGTCAAAAATGATGGTGGGTGGAGGATTTGCGGTCGTTACGGTAAATGGGGATGAGGAATGATAGAGGGAGAATCATGGTCATAACAGTGGATGGAATCGGGAAAAACCCAACGGGGATCATTTATGCATCATCTTAATGATTTACGAGATTGACTGCACTTGGATCGACCATCGGAGTTCGTCGTTGTGTATGTCGAGATTTTATGTTGTATTTATGGTTTAGAAGATAGGTTAAGGCCTCATTTGGTAAGGCGGCAGGAGAAGGCGCGGGAGGAATCAGGGCAGGGGTTAGAGACAGAGGTGGTGGCGGGGGTTGGAGACGGAGCAGCCGGGGGCATTTTCGCTTTGCTGCGGGAGCAAAGGCCGCCGCCCGGCGTTTGTTTTTCTGCCTTGCGGCGGCGGTTGCTCCAGCACCGGCGTGAAAACGGGTTGCCTCCATTTGCCGACTGTCGCGGTGACGGCGTACAATTCCCGGATATAGGTTGATTTTTTTTGCATAGTTGGCGTTAATTTGTTGCGTCAGTAAATGGTGCATAGTGTTACGTCAGTAAATGTTGCATAGTTGGCGGTTTGAATTTTTTGCGTCAGTAAATGGTGCAAGCTTTGATGATCAGTTAAGATAGTGAACTAATGACCCATAAGGTATTGCCTCCATTTGCCGACTATCGCGCCTATGTCGGTGCCTGACGCATCCGTCTTTAAAATAAAAGGTTCCTGAAAGTTGGGTAGAGCCAAGATGGGGTAGGAAATTAATTTTGTTTTTAAGTTGTCAAAGGCTTCCTGAGCTTTACTGTGCCATAAGAAGGCATCGCGCTTGAGCATCTCGGTAAGGGAACGCAATCTTAGCGTAGTCCTGAATAACCTTACGGTAATACCCGGTGAGTCCTAAAAAAGCTCTAATGTCCTTTTGGTTCTTTGGTTTCAGAAAATTCTCCATACTTCGGATGTTATCCTTATTTGGGAGGACCCTGCCTTCCATAATCGTGTGCCCCAAGAATTCAATTTCGGAAGAGGCTAAATAGCATTTGGACAATTTGACATACAGGTTATTTGTACGCAAAACGTCCAGGGTGGTCCTCACGTGCTCCAGATGGGTGTCCTCCGTAGGGCTGAAGACTAATATATCATCAAAAAAATTACTATAAATTTCCTTAAATATGGTTGAAAGATAGTGTCATCAATGCCTGGAAAGTGGAGGGCGCGTTGGTTAGACCAAAGAGCATTACAATAAACTCGTAGAGGCCCTGGTGTGTTCTAAAAGCTGTTTTTTTAATGTCCTCCCTAGCAACTCAAATCTGATGGTAACCAAATCGGAGATCAACCTTAGTAAAATATCTGGCGGAGTGGAGTTCGTCGAGTAGTTCGTCAATCGTGGGTATGGGGAATTTGTCCTTGATGGTTATTTTATTAAGGGCCCTATAATCGACGCAAAAGCGTCAGGTCCCATCTTTTTTTTTAACCAGTATGACTGGTGAGCTGAAAGCGGATGTGGAAGGGCAGATTTGCCCGGTCGCTAGCATCTCTTCTACCATTTTCTCTATTTCGTTCTTCTGATGGTATGGGTAGTGGAAAGGCCGCTGGTTTGGGGTCACGGCATTCGGGAGAAGCGTGATCTTGTGGTCGATCTCCCTTGTTCGGGGTAGAGATTTGGGTTCCTCGAATAGGGTGGAGTAAGAGGTGAGCAATCGTTGGAATGGTGGGGGTACGATTTTCTTAAAATCGGTTATCGTTGGGGGCTGTGTGGGAGGGCTAGACTTTGCTAAGAGTAAACATATGGCGGCTGGTTTGAGGGCGATCATCCTTCGAAGTTGCGATGATGAAACCGAGCCAATTGGGGATCCTTGGTGACCCAATAATGTCACTTTTCCCCTGCTGCCTTCGTAAGTCAAGGTAAGCTTCTTGTAGTTTGTGGTGACTGGGCCAAGGGTTCTACGCCACCTTTGACCCAAGATCAGATTCGTTCCTTCAATCTCAAGGACATATAAGTGATCAACGTAAATGTTGGCCTGGATGAGCAGTTGTACATCCTTACACTTCCCTTTACACATTTCAGTTGACCCGTTGCCCATGAACACGGGAAAATCTGTGATCTTGAGGATGAGTAGTTTGAGAAATTCGGCCATTCGAGAGGAAATAAAATTATGCGTACTTCCCCCGTCCACGAATAGTTCCAGGGGTTGTTGGTGAATAAGGGCAGTCATCCTTAGGCCGTGAACGGGGAGGGCTCCGGTCAAGGCTTGTAGACAGATTGGAGTAGTCGGGTCCCCTTCCTCATATGCCTCATCGGGTGGTTCTTCTAACTCGTCCTCGGATTCTTCCGTCCCTCCTAAGTAAAGCAGGACCCCTCTTCCCTTACATTTATGCCCCGCGTGATAATGCTCATCGCAGTTGTAACATAGGCCTTTGTCGCGTCTGGCTTGAAGTTCGGCTGGGGATAAGCGCTTAATGGGCGAAGTTGTGGTCTATTGTGGTGTGTTTGAGACATCCTTGATGTCACGTAATTAGTGTTGCTGTGAAATTGGGGCCGGTTTTTATAATTCTGAGTTTGTTGATCTTCATACATGCGTGCAATGGCGAAGGCATCGTGGATCTCGACGGGTCGGGCTATCATAACCAGACCTCTAATACTTTCCTTAAGTCCCGAGACGAACATGTCGGCTATGAATTCGGGCGATAACCCTGGTACTCTCGTAATTAATTCCTCAACCTCTCGTTTATATGCTAGCACGGTGGATGGTCCGAATCATTTTTGTAATGTGTCGACGAACATTTGGAAAGTCAATGGGGGGTGGTCCTTCAGAGTGGCCTGGTACCATTTAGATGTGGGTTTATCTAAATGGAAAAAACGCAACAAGTAGGTAGGCCTGAGTTCTAATTCCGTTGTATTCAAAATATTGTTTTAACTCATACAACCAATCGGTGGGATCTCCCTCTGAGTAACGTGGACAAGATATTTCTAGATTACCGGGGCGGTTAGAGTTGACCTGATTTATATGGAGAGTCGGACTGGGTCCCAGGAGTCCATTTGATGATTGGGCAGGAGGAAAATCTGGTTGTTGGTGAGGGTTGCTATGAGCCTCCTCGATGAGGATAGGCTTTGGATCTGATTGAATGGTCCTCTTGAGTAGGTTGTCGAACTGCATCATGATGTCCTGGCGTAATGTCTTGATTTGGTCGGCTGATTGCTCTCGGGTTTCCAAGATCTGCCGAGCGAGTAAGTTCTCTTTGGTTTGCAACTCCGTCGTGAAGACTTGTTGGATTTGTTGACTTTGTTGGCCGAGTTCCGCCATTAGTCTTTGCTGGATTCCTTCGATCTGACTTGCTCTGGTGGTTTGTTCGATTTGGAGGGATGCCTTAAGGTCTGCCATGGATCTCAACCCATCCCCCATGCTTTTCCCTGCGGAATCGAATATCTCTCAACGAGAGCACCAAAGATGCAACGATCCCGTCGGGGAGACGTGGCGGGGGAGAGAGATTAGCGGTTAGAAGAAGGCCAGGAGGGAGGGCCGGGGTTAGGAAGATGAACTGGGGAGAAGAAGTTAGAGGAAGATAGAACTATTCATAATCATTCATGCCCTACAAAGATACAGGAAAAGGGTTATATATAACCCCAAGGTCAACTGACCGTTACAACAAAATAAAAGCTTGGGACCGGTGTAGCGGTCCGACGATGATCCGGCTACTCTAATGGAAGAATGAGACAGAAAGGCCAAGGGCGGCCTGGTGGTAGGAAAGACGAAGGGGAAGAGGGAGAAGAAGAACAACTAAGCTTTATTCATCAATCACTTAAACTTCATTACAAAGGATAATCCCCTATTTATAGCTATAATCCTGGCTCAAATACTAGCCGTTACAATCAGCTGGAAATAAAAGAAATAAAAAAAACAAAACAAACACTGCCATGTGTCGGCAGATCCATGTTGCCTGAGCTCATCTGTCCTTTGATACAACATTTGTCTTCTCTTTAAATAGTGATGTCCTCATCGCTTCCTGCCGTCTTCACACTTGAAACCCTAGGGGAGGAAACAGCGGAGCTTCCCAGAGCTTCTGAAGCTTTGGTGGTCGGCAATGGAGATGGCAGAGGGATGTCCATCTCCTAAAGGTGTTGAACTCTGTAACTCTTGCTTGATTCCTCCAAATCTGGAGCTGTTGGTCGTAAGTTTCGAGTTTCCTCTGTTGTAGTCATGGTCTCTAGGTTTCTGTCACGTCCTCTCTTCCCTCTTTTCTACTTTGTCTGCCAAGTCGGATGGTTGGTGTCCTGTTTGAAAGTGAAGGGATAGATACTACTCTAGAGGGGGGGTGAATAAAGTTATCAAATTTTGCACTAGACAAAACTTAATGGTCTACCCAACTCCCTTGGAGTGAAGTGCGGAATGAAAAGATTATAGATATTGATTTAACCTTAAAGCCTAACACAAGTGATGTGTACAAACTCAAGCTAACTGTAATTACAGTTAAGGCTTGGAAAACCTAATCAGCAACTAGCAATCCTAGTTATATCTATTCACAGCCACAATGCAGGAATTAAACAAGTGAATCCAGACGACACAAGGAAATTTATAGTGGTTCCCCAAACAACTTGGGTACGTCCACTCTTCTACCCAAACGGTAGGAATCCACTCAGGTTTTTGATCAGGTGCCCTGCCACCAACAGGATCTGCTTCAGGTAGATCCAGAAACCCTTTAGACTTTTGATCAGGTGTCTAAAAACCAAGCACAGGTTTTTGATCAGGTGCCCTGCCACCAAGGGATACTTTTGAAGGGAGTAATAACCCTGTACAGGAGGGGGAAGAAGGTTAAGATGTCTTCTCTATTTTACAAAGATTAGAGAAGCACAAAAACTTGCACTGAGCTAGAAAGCTCTAAAGAATCAAGGCTCCCCCTGGCTCAAAGATGTCCAGGTGAAGTCTTGCTTCAGTGCAGAAAACTCTTCAGAAAGCTCTGAAGGAAAAACTACAAGAAGATACAAATAATAAAATAAAGATCTTCAAGCAGCTATCTTCTTCTTCTTCTTCTTCAAAGCAACTCTGAGTTTGAACTTCCTGAAAACAGGAGAACTCAGGTTGAAGAAGAGTAGAAGATCTTAACACTTCTCAGTTAGATGGAAATTGCTGAGAGCAGAAAGCTTGATCTTGATGAAGGCTTGAATGCTTGAGAGTATATGTAACACTAGTTAGCTAGCTTCAATCCTTCTTCAAAGGGTCCTTTATATAACATCGGCAAGCAACGGCTCTCTTCAGTTTGAATAATTTGTCTTCTTCTGAGACTTGAGACCTGAGCTGTAAATATCAAGAAGACACAACAAACTCTGCAGCAGAAACATTCTATAAAAGGAATAACCCTTTTTCTAGGAAGCTGCAGGAAATAATTTGATAATAAAGTACTAGATAAAGTCATATCAGAAACAAACTCTTTATAGCAAAAAGAAGACTTTTCAGTCTAACGGCTATAAAGCGCTGACAGCAGATAAAGTAATTTATAATGTCAGCTAATAAGACAAACAACTTTATCTAAAAAGATTTGACTCAGGCAAAAAGAATAGAGCAGATATGCCTGGAAATATTATCATAAAACTCAAAACAACTTGCCAGAAAATGTATTAATTAATTAAATATAATAAATAAATACAAAATATAAAGGCAGACAGAAAACGTCGAACGACCTTCGGAGATCGTCGACCGACGCACGGAGATCGTCGAACTATCGGACAGATAGTCGAACGATCCAGATAGTCGAACTATCAAAGGAGATAGTCGAACTATCACAGCAGATAGTCGAACTACCAGAAGATAGTCGAACTATCAGATAGTCGACCTATCAACAGATAGTCGAACTATCAGGGCAAAACAGATAGTCGAGCTATCAACAGATAGTCGAGCTATCAGATAGTCGACCTATCAATCAGATAGTCGAACTATCAAGAACAAACAGATAGTCGAGCTATCAACAGATAGTCAAGCTATCAGAAACAAACAGATAGTCGACCTATCAACAGATAGTCGAACTATCAGATAGTCGACCTATCAAAGCAGATAGTCGAACTATCAAGCGAGAACAGATAGTCGAGCTATCAACAGATAGTCGAGCTATCAACGCAGAACAGATAGTCGAACTATCAACAGATAGTCGAACTATCAGATAGTCGACCTATCAACAGATAGTCGAACTATCAAAACCAAACAGATAGTCGACCTATCAACAGATAGTCGAACTATCAGATAGTCGACCTATCCAAGCAGATAGTCGAACTATCAAAGCACACAGATAGTCGAACTATCAACCGATAGTCGAACTATCCTCGCAGACTGAAAGTCGAACAACTGATAGACGATCGTCGATCAGTTAGTCGACGATAGTCGAGCGGCGTTCGACGATAGTCGAACGAACAAACTACTTAACCAAATTCTCAATCTGGAAAAGTGAGGACTCTACAGCTAGACTACTAACCAATGACCATAGATAATTCTTGGGTCAAGGAGCACAAAGGAGAGGACTAAACTCAAATCAAACTAGGGTACCAACAATCTCCCCCTATTTGAGTTAAGTCTCTCAAAAACTAAAACATACAGCTAGCTATAGAACACTAAAATTAATGCAGGAAATAGTTAACAATTAACTAGCAGATTATCAAACAGATAGATAATAAACCAATATAACACAGCAGTCAATCAAACTATTAAGAATCTACAGAGTCTGGCAAGGGGGCAGAAGAACTAGGAACAAAAGAAATTTTCCTTAGAGGATCATCAGATTCTTTCTTTGATAGCTTCAAGTCCTGCACGCCAATGATCTTCAATTCTGCAGCTCTTGGGACTACTGCTTCAGGATGCTTTTCCATATATTTTGAGGGATCAAATACATCAGGATTGACCTGGAACTTTTCAAACTCTTTCTTTCTGAAAGCAGACATGGTGGTTAAACCAGTAATATCTTTTCCTTCTGCTTTTGCTTTTCTTATTTGAGCTGCTCCAACTAGTTCGTGAAAACGAGTCATCCTAAAGTTAGGATCTAGCTCTGGGCTTTCATAAACAGGCTCAGGAGGAGCAGCATCTGATTCTTTATCTAGATAAGATATTGGAGCAAACTTAGCAAAAGGTTCTTGCTAGAATTTTAAAACAAAGTAAACTACTTGCCTTTTAAAATAACTTTCTCAGACTGAACTGGTGCAGTTGAAACCTTTCTCTTAGGAGAAGGAGGAGGTGAAAAAGTTGGCTTTAGATACACAACCTCCTTAACTTGTTCTTTCACTTCTGCTTCATGCATTTGACTGCCAGAATGAGACTTTCCATGAGAGCTATAAGAGCTTTTCCTTGATTGATGCTGAGACGAAGCAGATCTTGCTGATGGAGCAGATTTTCCTGAAGATGCAGAAGGGTTGGCAGAAAGATTACCAGAAGCTCCTGCACCTGGAGGAGGAGGAGGAGGACCTCTGGGAGTCCATCTTGAACCAGGACTATCATATCTTTTAGATCTTTTCCTTTCTTTCTGCTGGTTCTTTGAGAACCACATCCAATGCTGAAAATCCTTTGACTTAGGGTCAATGCCCTTCAGAATGTAATAAGGAGTATCATTGTCTTTACTGGGAGGAGGAGGAGCAGCTTTTCTCTTCTTTTGAACAACTTTCTTTCTCTTTGAATTCTCAGATACATCAGAATCATCCTCATCATCAGAGTGAGATGATGGAGGATTTTCATAAGGATCATAGGCTTCAGAAACAGCCTTTTCTTTAAGCTTCAGAGCAGATTTCTCTCTTTCCTCTTCAATGGCATCCAGAGCCAGAAGGGAATCTAAGTCCAACCCTGGTGAGTCATCCCAGATGGTTGACTTTTCAACTTGCAGCTCTTTTTCTTTCTCTTTTAAAGACTGTACTCTTAGATCCCAGGCAGCTCTTGCTTGTACTTCTTCCACACTCAGAGCAGGAGTGTCATCTTTGACTTCATCTTGATTCTCAGGCTCATCTTCTCTATCATCTAAAAACGATTCCAATTCAGGATCTACTTGGATATCAGGAACACTTGGGGCAGCCTCTGAGACAATTACTATTATCTGAGCAGATAAATCCTCTCTAATAAAATCTGTAGAATTATGAATACATATCTGCTAAATAAGCGATAATCATTCCTTCAAGGTATTCACTAGCAAGCAAATTAATTGACTCGTCAATAAATCGAATAAGTGAATTACCTTCATACTTGACCATCTCCCATGATTCATCTAGATATGAAGTTATAATTCCTTCTAGGAATCTAGCAACCACAGGAGTGGTGAGATCTTCTAGGCAGACTTTTACTGCAATTTCAGATAGCATGATTCCATCAGCTATTTCCTTATCAGATAACACTGGAACTATTTCTTTCTCAGCTGGAGCAGACTCTTCCAGGGCTGTCATTACAGTATCTGTTATAGCTGGAAGGGAGGCAGGAGGTTCTGAGGCATCTTCATAGAACATCTCCCCCTGCCTGATTTCAGTGGAGACTGAAACCAGGCCCCTTGAGGAAGATGGCTCAGCAGATTTTGAAAGGGATTTGATGGAGGCAGTTAAGATATCAATGGAGACTGCAAGGGGAGCGATTGTCTCTTCAATCATGGTCTTGATTGACGGGGTAATCAGCTCCACAATGCGGGAGATAAGTTCAGGAGTGATCTCAAAAGATGATGGATGTGAAGTGGATGGAGCTGCAGCAGATATGGTTGAAGTGCTGGGGTGACGAATGGTGTGGACAGGGGATTGAACAGGAGAAGGAGCTGGAGAGTTAATTGGAGAATTAACTGGGGAATGAATGGGAGACAAAGGAGGAGTAGGAATTCTCTCAGATCCTAACAAATCAAAGCTAGGAGCAGATATCCTAGTCTGATGTGCAGGAAGAGGAGAAGCTGGAGGGGAAAGAGGAACAACCGTAGTTGTTTCTAGAGCAGAAGAGGGAGAAGGTCGTACTTCAGCTGAAGTTGATGGTACTTCAACTGAGGCAGACAGCAAAGCAGAAGAGGAGGAGGGAAGAGCTGAGCCAGCTTCGACATGGTGAGGAGTGACTGATTCAGTCCTGGTGTCCTCAGATGTTGCTGGAGCAACCCCTGTGAGAGCGGGTTTTACAAAAGTTCTCTTCCATTTGGAGAATAGGTTAGGATCCATCTTCTTGCTTGCGTTAATTGTTGTTGCGGTTGAACTCAGCAGCTGGGGGTATTTTTCCTTAAGGAAGATTCCAATAACCCTTCCGAGGGTAACTTCCTTCTTGCCATTCTTTTTCCTTATTAAATCAAACATCACTGCTGCCCAATCTATCCTTTTCCGATTAACAATCGCACACATCAGTGCGAATTGCTGCCTTGTGATATTATCATGAGCAGAGTGCTTACCCAGGAGCACTTTTCCTACCAACTCAGCAAGAAACTTAATCTTGAAAGGAAAATTTACTTTGAGCAGCTTCGTGGGAATGCCCTCAGCATGTCCCAGCTCAACTAACATTCTTCCGAATTCCTGAGCATCTTGCTCATAATCCTCTTCACCATTTAATAAACCAAAAATTTCAGTCAAAACGGCCGGAGTTAGGATTACCTCTTCTCCGCCGATGGTACCAGTCATCGATTCGTCGGTGGAGGACGACGTGAAGGCCCATTCCTTGATCTCTGGGATGTTTATCTTAATCCTTGCAGACATTAACCTCTCGAGTCCTTGATCCCGGCAAAGCTGAAGAACTTCTACGATCCCGGCATCGCAGCTACTGAACGCGTCGAAATCCACGCTAAAGCCAGCATCAAACTTCACGACTGCTAGAACTGCTGGAGAGACCGCCATTGATTCGCTGGAGAAAGCTCGAGAAAGCTGGAGAGGACGAAGAAGACGAAACACCCGAAAATCGCAAGCGGGAAGGCAGAATGCGAAAAGGCACGCTCCGTCGACGATAAAACAAAAGATCTTTTAACCTAGGTCGACTATCGGCTTTATATTAGACCGGAAATAGTCGATCTATTAAAAAGATACTTGACCCGATAGTCGAACGACCGTTCGACGATCGGCTCAGAAGCAGAGTAGTCGAGCCATTGTTCGACTATTTCTGGCTTCTCAACCAACAGGCTTTCGTCATCCAGAGATCGACGATGAACTCGACCTGTTCGACGATGGTCGAACGCCGGTCGACGATCTTCAGACAGATAAGCCATCATCAACCAGAGGTCGACGATAGACTTGATCCGTTCGACGATCTTCGATCATCGTTCGACGATCTTCGATCATCGTTCGACGATCTTCAAACAAGTTTCAATATAGGCAGATATAGTCACACTTAGTCTCGTCCATTGATCATGCCTAATTGAACTAAAAAGAACAGATGTTTCTGTTCATCTAAAGGCTTGGTGAATATATCACCTCTCTGAAACTCAGTGGATATGAACTCAAGACAGATCTTGTTCTTTTCCACACAATCTCTCAGGAAATGGTGCCGAATCTCAATGTGCTTCGTTCTAGAGTGGTGCACTGGATTTTGTGCAATTGAGATAGCACTGGTACTATCACACATGATCTTGGTGTTCTTGTGTGAGTAACCATAATCCACAAGCTGGTGTTGAATCCACAGGATCTGTGAACAACAACTAGCAGCTGCTATATATTCAGCCTCTGCAGTTGAAGTTGAGACAGAAGCCTGCTTCTTACAGAACCAAGAGACCAATCTCTCTCCCAGGAACTGGCAAGTTCCTGAGATGCTCTTCCTGTCAACTCTGCAACCAGCATAATCAGAATCAGAATATCCAATTAATTCAAATTCTGACTCAGCTGGGTACCAAAGTCCTAGATCTGGACATCCCTTCAGGTATCTCAGGATTCTCTTTAGAAGAATCAGATGAGATTCCTTGGGGTTGACCTGGAATCTAGCACAAAGGCATGTAGCAAACATTATATCAGGCCTACTTGCAGTTAGATATAATAGGGAACCAACAATGGCCCTATAATTCTTTTGATCAACTGGCTTGCCGTGATCATCAGAATCAATAACTACATTAGTAGCCATAGGTGTAGGCATTGCTGAAGCATCAGCCATCCCAAATTTCTTTACCAATTCCTTGGCATATTTGGATTGGGAGATGAAGATACCATCAGCATCTTGCTTAACTTGGAGACCAAGAAAGTAAGACAGCACACCCATGCAACTCATCTCAAACTTAGAGTGCATCAGGTCAGAGAACCTTTTGCAAAGTTTGGGATCAGTGGAGCCAAATATAATATCATCTACATACACCTGAACTAACAGGATTGTGTCCTTGTGATGCTTGACGAAGAGGGTTCTATCAACTACTCCCCTAGTAAAGTTGTGCTCTAAAAGGAAACTAGCTAAAGTCTCATACCAGGCTCTGGGAGCTTGCTTTAGTCCATAAAGAGCTTTCTGTAACTTAAACACATGTGAGGGCTGAGTTGAAGAAACAAACCCTGGTGGTTGTTCAACAAACACCTCTTCCTTAAGCTCACCATTTAGGAATGCACTTTTGACATCCATTTGGAACACCTTAAACTTCATGTAGGCTGCATAGGCCAAGAAGATCCTTATTGCTTCTAGCCTTGCAACAGGAGCAAAGGTTTGGTCATAGTCTATACCTTCCTCCTGTCTGTAGCCCTGAGCTACAAGCCTTGCTTTATTCCTTACTATAATTCCATTTGCATCTAACTTGTTTCTATACACCCACTTGGTGCCTATGATCAGTTGGCCTTTAGGTCTTGGAACCAAAGTCCAAACTTTACATCTCTCAAACTGATTGAGCTCCTCTTGCATTGCAATGATCCAGTGGGGATCTAGCTCTGCATCTTTAAAGGTGAGGGGCTCAACCTATGAGAGGAAACAAGCATGCATCACATCCTGTCTTAACTGATGTCTTGTTTGCACACCAGCTGATATGTCTCCAATCACTTGAGATGTGGGATGATCTCTAAGTGTGACAATATCAGCAGGTGGGATGTGATCTTCAGCAACAGTTGGGATTAATTCCTCAGGAGGAATTTGATCTACTGTTGGTGGAACAACAACAGCTTCAGCAATGTCTTCATCACTGTCTGATTCAGTGATCTGAAGAGTTGATAGTTGAAGAATTTCTTGAGGGGCATCAGGTACCTGCAAGGAACTGGAGGAAGGAGAATTTTCTTTCTCCTTGTAAAACATCTGATGCTCATCAAATGACACATGCACAGATTCTTCAATCTTACAGGTAGATTTGTTATAAACCCTATAAGCTTTGCTTACTTGGGAATATCCAAGCATGATTCCCATTGAAGCTTTTGCTTCAAACTTTCTAATATATTCTTTATTATTATTATGAATATAAACAATACAGCCAAAAACTCTAAAATAGTTAATTTTAGGTTTCTTTCCCTTAAGCAACTCATAAGGAGTTTTACACTTAAGCTTGTGTATCAAACTTCTATTCAAGACATAATTGGCTGTACTAACAGCTTCTGCCCAATAGGAGAGAGGCATGTTAGCATCTGCCAACAATGTGCTAGCAGCTTCAATGAGTGTTCTATTCTTCCTTTCAACTACCCCATTTTGTTGAGGAGTTCTAGGAGCTGAGAAGCTATGTTTGATACCTTCTCTCTCACAGAATTCTTGCATGAGAAGAGAGTCAAACTCAGTACCATGATCACTTCTGATCAAGGCCACATGAGTAGAGTACTCAGTCTGCACACATAGTAGAAAGTCTGTAAGGGCTTTGAAGTTATCAGACTTAGTTCTCAAAAAGAAAACCCAACTGAATCTAGAGAAGTCATCTACAATTACTAATGTGTAATACTTCCCTCCTAAACTCTGTACATTTATTGGGCCAAAAAGGTCCAAGTGTAATAGATACAGGATTCTAGGAGAATCACTCTTATTTACAGATTTAAAAGAGTTTTTGGTTTGCTTGCCTAGCTGACAAGCCTTGCATAGGCTCTCCTTCTTGTAGGGACAAGAAGGTAAACCTCTAACAAGGTTGTGTTTAGATAACCTAGATATATTTTTAAGATTTACATGACTGAGCCTCTTATGTCACAAAGAATTATTATTAAGGGTTACTTCATTAAACAGGCAGATTTCAGAATGAAATGAATTGAAATCTACTAAATAAATATTACCTATTCTAATACCTACTAGAACAACATTATTATTTAAAGTAATATTACAAGAGAAGTTAGAGAATGAAACCTGGTAGCCAGCATCACATAGCTGGCTGACTGAGATCAAATTATGCTTCAGTCCATTGACATAAGCAACTCTCTTGAAAGTAACTGCTCCAATTGTGATCTTGCCATAGCCTTCTGTCTGACCACAGCTGGAGTCTCCAAAAATAACCTTTGGGCCGAGCTTAGCTTTGAACTTTGACAGAAGATCTTTATTTCCTGTCATATGCTTAGAGCATCCACTATCCAAATACCACTTATTTTGAGTGATTGGATAGGCCTTCACCTGCAAGACATTTATTTAGACAGTGTGGACCCAGGTAACCTTGGGTCCCTTGTTTTTCACATAAGAAAAACTGGAAATATATGAGAATGCAGGCTGAGGGTGATAACCTAGTGGGTGAGATCTCCTAGGTGGGATTCTCCATGCAGATGATGGGTCAACAAACCTAGGGTTTCTATTTTCATTTAGGTTTCTATAGTACTGATTATGATTTTGAAAATCATGTTGAAATCGTCGATCGACGTTCGACGATGGGCGCTCAGATCGTCGAGCTTCGTTCGACCATTGAGCTTCCGATCGTCGAGCGGCGTTCGACGCTCTTTGCATTTCTTTAAAGAATTTCTTTCTCTTTTCTCTCTTAGCTTTATTTAAGGTTTTATTAACTAGATTTACTTGCTCAGTATTCTTCATTCCACTAGCTGAAATGAAGTTTACTGGAGTTGAAAGGTTATTTTTAAGAAGAATTGGGGGTTCACTGGGAGAAGCTCCTAAGCCTAGTTTATCATTACCTGACCTAGTGTTAGTCATGCTGGTAATTTCTAACAGCTTAAGGCTTCTACCATTAAGTGATTCCTCTAATCTCTTAAACTTAGCTAACTCTATTTTAAGAAATTTAATTTCTTCACTACAAGTAGTGAGTTCTTCCTTTAACCTAACATTTTCAGAGGCTATTGATTCTGAGTCAGCTAACCTATTTCTAAGTTCTTTTATTTCCTTTTCAGAGCTAATCAAATCTAAGCATAAAGATTTAAAGTCTAATTTAAATTC
The DNA here is from genome assembly GCA_039513925.1 of Platanthera zijinensis. NCBI lineage: Eukaryota > Viridiplantae > Streptophyta > Magnoliopsida > Asparagales > Orchidaceae > Platanthera > Platanthera zijinensis. Next base: position 79,828,424 of record CM077081.1, read on the forward strand.
TTCTGAAGTAAAATCATAAGAAGAAAGAACCTCATCTTCTGTAGGCATCTCTTCATCAGAATCAGAACTCTCTGCAGCAGAGTGGTTGCTGCAGGCATCTATTGCCATTAGGCAAACTTCTTTTGCCTTCTTCTCTTCCTCATCCTCACTGGAGCTTGATGAGGAGGATTCTTCATCAGAATCACTCCAGGTTTCAGCAATGAAACCTCTCTCCTTCTTCTTGTTTTTGTAGGAGGATGGCTTGGAGTGCTTCTTGTGTTGTTCTTTTTCTTTTCTCTTTTCTTTGTTCTTCTCCTCTGGACACTCTGGCAAGATGTGTCCAGGCTTCCTGCAACCATAACAAATAATTTCTTTAGCAGGAGAGCGATCATACCTTGGTTTGTCTTCATAGCGTGAAGACTTCTTTCTGAACTCCTTTCTTCCCATCTTGAGAAACCTCTTGACAAACAATGTCATTAGTTCCTCATTAGATTGGCTGCCTTCAGAAGCATCAGCAGCCTTAAGAGCTAGAGATTGCTCTTTTCTTGTTGGAGTGGGGGTCTTTGCTTCAGCTTCTGCTTCTTTTGTCTTCAGCACTAGCTCAAAAGACTCGAGCTTGCCGAGGAGGGCTTCAGTGGAGATCTCATTTGTACTTCTGGCTTCCTTGATGGGCCAGATCCTTAGATCCCATGTGCTAGGGAAGCACATAAGAATCTTATCATTGACCTCTGTCAATGATATGTCCTTGTCCAGGGTCCTCAGCTCATTGATGATTGAGCTGAGCCTGGTGTACATGGCTTCAACTGATTCAGCATCAGTTTTCTTGAAGTTCTCATACTGTGAGATCAGGTTGGACCTTCTGTCCTTCCTTTCATCAGCTGAACCAGCTACAATCTGGTTCAGTGTATCCCACATGGCCTTTGCTGAGGAGCAGTCAACAACCTTCTGGAATACCTCATCTGACATTGTCTGAGCCAGTATGTTCATTGCCTTGGCATCTGCTATTTTGGCCTTCTTGTATTCATCATTGTAATCTGCAGGAGGCACTGCACTCATATCAGATGATGAGGCAGAAGCAGCAGCAGGTGCTCTTGGGGGACCTGACAAAATAGAAGCAAAGATGCTTTCATCAATAGAATTCATATATAATTTGATCCTTGCCTTCCAGATGCCAAACTTAGCTAAGTTGCATGCTGGAGGTCTGGTGCTAGAATAATCCATGGACTGGGCCATGATAGTGAATATCTATAAGCTTTGGTATCTATCAGGATCTTGTGACTTAGGTGTTAGCCAATTCAGTCAGTCAACCTCCCTCTGATACCAATTGAAAGTGAAGGGATAGATACTACTCTAGAGGGGGGGTGAATAGAGTTATCAAATTTTGCACTAGACAAAACTTAATGGTCTACCCAACTCCCTTGGAGTGAAGTGCGGAATGAAAAGATTATAGATATTGATTTAACCTTAAAGCCTAACACAAGTGGTGTGTACAAACTCAAGCTAACTGTAATTACAGTTAAGGCTTGGAAAACCTAATCAGCAACTAGCAATCCTAGTTATATCTATTCACAGCCACAATGCAGGAATTAAACAAGTGAATCCAGACGACACAAGGAAATTTATAGTGGTTCCCCAAACAACTTGGGTACGTCCACTCTTCTACCCAAACGGTAGGAATCCACTCAGGTTTTTGATCAGGTGCCCTGCCACCAACAGGATCTGCTTCAGGTAGATCCAGAAACCCTTTAGACTTTTGATCAGGTGTCTAAAAACCAAGCACAGGTTTTTGATCAGGTGCCCTGCCACCAAGGGATACTTTTGAAGGGAGTAATAACCCTGTACAGGAGGGGGAAGAAGGTTAAGATGTCTTCTCTATTTTACAAAGATTAGAGAAGCACAAAAACTTGCACTGAGCTAGAAAGCTCTAAAGAATCAAGGCTCCCCCTGGCTCAAAGATGTCCAGGTGAAGTCTTGCTTCAGTGCAGAAAACTCTTCAGAAAGCTCTGAAGGAAAAACTACAAGAAGATACAAATAATAAAATAAAGATCTTCAAGCAGCTATCTTCTTCTTCTTCTTCAAAGCAACTCTGAGTTTGAACTTCCTGAAAACAGGAGAACTCAGGTTGAAGAAGAGTAGAAGATCTTAACACTTCTCAGTTAGATGGAAATTGCTGAGAGCAGAAAGCTTGATCTTGATGAAGGCTTGAATGCTTGAGAGTATATGTAACACTAGTTAGCTAGCTTCAATCCTTCTTCAAAGGGTCCTTTATATAACATCGGCAAGCAACGGCTCTCTTCAGTTTGAATAATTTGTCTTCTTCTGAGACTTGAGACCTGAGCTGTAAATATCAAAAAGACACAACAAACTCTGCAGCAGAAACATTCTATAAAAGGAATAACCCTTTTTCTAGGAAGCTGCAGGAAACAATTTGATAATAAAGTACTAGATAAAGTCATATCAGAAACAAACTCTTTATAGCAAAAAGAAGACTTTTCAGTCTAACGGCTATAAAGCGCTAACAGCAGATAAAGTAATTTATAATGTCAGCTAATAAGACAAACAACTTTATCTAAAAAGATTTGACTCAGGCAAAAAGAATAGAGCAGATATGCCTGGAAATATTATCATAAAACTCAACACAACGTGCCAGAAAATGTATTAATTAATTAAATATAATAAATAAATACAAAATATAAAGGCAGACAGAAAACGTCGAACGACCTTCGGAGATCGTCGACCGACGCACGGAGATCGTCGAACTATCGGACAGATAGTCGAACGATCCAGATAGTCGAACTATCAAAGGAGATAGTCGAACTATCACAGCAGATAGTCGAACTACCAGAAGATAGTCGAACTATCAGATAGTCGACCTATCAACAGATAGTCGACCTATCAACAGATAGTCGAACTATCAGGGCAAAACAGATAGTCGAGCTATCAACAGATAGCCGAGCTATCAGATAGTCGACCTATCAATCAGATAGTCGAACTATCAAGAACAAACAGATAGTCGAGCTATCAACAGATAGTCGAGCTATCAGAAACAAACAGATAGTCGACCTATCAACAGATAGTCGAACTATCAGATAGTCGACCTATCAAAGCAGATAGTCGAACTATCAAGCGAGAACAGATAGTCGAGCTATCAACAGATAGTCGAGCTATCAACGCAGAACAGATAGTCGAACTATCAACAGATAGTCGAACTATCAAAACCAAACAGATAGTCGACCTATCAACAGATAGTCGAACTATCAGATAGTCGACCTATCCAAGCAGATAGTCGAACTATCAAAGCACACAGATAGTCGAACTATCAACCGATAGTCGAACTATCCTCGCAGACTGAAAGTCGAACAACTGATAGACGATCGTCGATCAGTTAGTCGACGATAGTCGAGCGGCGTTCGACGATAGTCGAACGAACAAACTACTTAACCAAATTCTCAATCTGGAAAAGTGAGGACTCTACAGCTAGACTACTAACCAATGACCATAGATAATTCTTGGGTCAAGGAGCACAAAGGAGAGGACTAAACTCAAATCAAACTAGGGTACCAACACTGTTGTGTAGTAATGCTTGTAAATCCTCGTTGTAGACCTGGTGGAAGGGAAGCCATGTCTTCCCATGTACTGTCTGTGGGTGGTAATCCTTTCCACTGGACTACACCTTGTTCTACTCGAGTGCCTTGCCGAATGATTTCACGTGTGTTGATGACGGCTAAGGGTTCATGTAGTGAGTTATTCGCCAAGCTAGTTAGAGGTAGTGTGATAATCGGAGCTCCAGCGTCTCCATGATAGGCTTTAAGAGGGATACATGAAAAACGTCATGTATCTTTGTTTCTGCGGGTAGATCTAGGCGGTAAGTTGTGTTGTTGATGACCGCCGAGATCTGGAAGGGACCGTAAAACTTTAAACTCAGCTTTTGATTTACAGTCCTTTTAAGAGTTAGCTGTCTGTAGGGGTGTAACTTGAGTAACACCCAATCTCCAACTTTGAATGTGATGTCAGTCCGTTTTAGATCTGCATATGCTTTCATTCTCTGTTGAGCTTTAGTTAAGTTGAGTCTTAGCTGTTGCAGAACTGTATCACGCTCTTGTAATGTAGCTTCAACCGCTTCATTTCTGGACACACCTGCACAATAAGAAAGCAAACAAGGGGGTTTTCGACCGAACATGGCCTCAAAAGGGGACATGCCGATCGACGCATTAAATGTTGTATTATGATGATATTCCGCTAGGCTAAGAAAGTAAGACCACTTATTGGGTGTATTGTGAGCAAAAATACGTAAATATTGTCCTACACATCTATTTGCTCTCTCAGTTAATCCGTCGGTTTCTGGATGATATGCTGAGCTATACCTTAAGGTTGTTCCTTGTTTGATGAATAGTTCTCTCCAAAAATCACTTAGGAAGATAGTATCTCTGTCGGAAATTATTGATTCAGGTATACCATGTATTTTCCCTACATCTTCCCAGAATGCGTTTGCCACTTTAGGACCCGTTAAAGGCCCATTGATAGGAGAAAAATGGGCTGCTCGAGAAAGTCTATCCACTACGACCATTATGATGGTAAAGGAATTAGATGGGGGTAGATGCGTAATGAAGTCCATAGTCACATAAGCCCATAATTTTAACGGTATTGGTAATGGTTGGAGCAAACCATAGGGTCTGTGGTTCACTGATTTAGCTTTCTGACATAACTCACACTGATTTATATACCGAGTTATTTCTTCCTTCATTTTATTCCAATGGAACTTCTCCTGTAGCTTATGCATTGTACGTTTAATCCCTGAATGCCCTCCCAAGGGGCAGTCATGAGCCTCCCGTAGAATAATTTGTTTAAGTTTTGATTTTTCTGGAATGTAGAGTTTATTCTTGGAATACAAGTAGTTACCCTTAATAGTCCATTCTGGGTGTAAATGTGGCTGCATCCTGACATTGTTAAATTGGGTTAATGTGTCCTTGTCATTTCTATAATCCTCTTCCAATCCCTCTAGTAGGGGTGAATTGGGAATGGAAATTGTCTGGAGACTCGTGGATTTATCTTGGTCCGAGTCGGGGGTTATATGTGATAATGCGTCGGCTACGAGATTTAATTTTCCTGACTTATATTTGATAGAATAGTCGAATCCTAGTAGCTTGGTTCTAAACTTTTGTTGTTCTGATGTATGAAGTTCTTGTGTAAGCATGTGGTGGAGACTTTGATGATCTGTGAGTATGGTAAAATGATGTCCTGGTAGATATTGTCTCCATTTGGCCACTGCGGCGGATACCGCATACATTTCTCTTTCATACGTTGACTTTCGTTGCATTAATGGAGATAATTTTTTTACTATAATAGGCTATGGTTTTATGGTCCTGCAGTAGAACTGCGCCTATTCCCGTTCCTAAGGCGTCGGTTTCAATGGTTAAGGGTTCGTTAAAATTGGGAAGTGTTAAAATAGGAAAGGTTATTAATTTTTCTTTTAGTCTTTCAAAGGCCTCTTGTGTTGTTGCCGTCCAGTAGAAAGGTATTTTCTTAAGGAGTTCAGTCAATGGGTGAGCTATGGTAGCGTAATTCTGAATGAATTTCCTGTAATAACCAGAGAGTCCCAAAAAGGCTCTTACTTTTCTCTGGGTATTGGGTACTGGAAATTCTTTAACTGCTTTAATAATTCCCTCATTTGGTGTTACTTGTCCCTTTGAAATAACATGCCCCAAAAACTCTATTTTGGTTGAAAAAAAACTGCATTTACTCTGTTTGAGAAACAGGTTGTTTTGTGAGATAATTTCCAATGCTAGTTTGAGGTGTTCTTCATGTTCACATTCCGAACTACTATAAATGAGAATATCGTCAAAAAATACTATGATGAATTTTCTAAGACGATTTTGAAAAATGTTGTTCATCAAAGCTTGAAATGTTGAGGGCGCATTTGAAAGGCCAAAGAGCATTACTTTGAATTCATAGTGACCATGGTGAGTCCTAAAAGCTGTTTTATGGACATTTTTCTCCGCCATTCTAATTTGGTGGTACCCGGATCTGAGAACCAGTTTAGAAAAACACCTGGCCCCATATAATTCATCGAGTAGTTCGTCTATTGTTGGAATTGGAAACTTATTTTTTATGGTTAGCTTATTTAAAGCTCGACAATCCACGCAAAAACGTCACCCTCCATCCTTTTTCCTCACTAGAATGACTGGGGAACTGAAGCTTGAGGTGATGTGGCGAATCTCTCCTTTGTCTAACATTTCTTTGATCATAGTCTCAATTTCATTTTTCTGAATATATGGATATCTATAGGGTTTAATACTGGGTGGGCTGGAATTGGGTAATAATAAAATTTTATGATATATTAGTCTTTTCGGTGGTAATTCCGTTAGTTGCTTAAAGAGATGATCATAATCCCTCAATATGTTATGATATCTGTTATTTTTAATTTCCCCTACTGTTTGTTTTTCTCTACTCTCCTCTCCTTCTCCTGCGGTGATTATCAGACAGTATGCAGTGGATTGTAAACACATCAAGCGGGATAACTGTGATGATGATATGGATTTGATTTGGTTTTTCTTTTGTCCATTTAATATCACCATCCCATTCGAATCGATATACGACAATATTCTGGGTATAGTCAGTGGTTACTGGTCCTAAGGTTTGTAACCACCGAATCCCTAAAATGACATCAGACCCTTCGATGTCAAAAATAAAGAGGTTGATAAAATATTCCCTGGCCTGTATGAGCAGTTTTACATCCCTGCACATTCCACTGCATATGGAGGTCGTCCCATTCCCCATGTAAACTGGAAATTTCTTAATACAGTGCATTGGTATTTGCAAAAATTTGGCTATTCGTGTGGAGATGAAACTATGGGAGCTTCCTCCATCAATGAAGGTTTCTATGGGCTGTTGGTTATAATATGTCGTGATTCTTAATCCGTGTGTGTGAGTTTGTCCAACTAGAGCATGTAAGGTAACGACAATGAAAGATTAGGTTGATAGACACTAAACACCTAGACGGGGGGTGAATAGGTTCAATTCCTTTTAATCAACTTAGGCAATTAACAATGTTAAAACACAGTAAAATAAACACAGCACAAACAATCACAGCAGGTTCACAGCAAAGTACACAATGGTTTATAGTGGTTCCCCAATTTATGGGTACGTCCACTCTCCCCCTTCACCTATCCAGCAGAGTACTGGATTCGGCCAAACTTCCTTCCACTATCTCAGATCCACAGATCTTACAACTCAGAACCCAACTGATTCTTACATCTCAGACTTTTTCAAGTCCTACAACTCAGAATCTTCTCAAGACTCCTACCTCAGGCAACAGCCCTACCTCAGCCTTAACCCCCAGGCCTACAACTCAGATCAACCAGATCCTACACCTCAGATTCTACCCAAGAATCCTACCTCAGGCAACAGTCCTACCTCAGCCTTTATAAATTTAGGCTTACAACTCAGATCTATATAAGATCTTACAAGAAAATTAATTGTTTAAAACAAAAAAATATTCACCCTGATAGAAAGAGAATATGGTGAATGCTTCTTGATCTATTCTTGATATAACTGATTACTTTAAATCCAACCTGTCTTAACTTCTTCAAAGCTTCTTGAATTTGTACCAAGTAAGGTTGATCTTTAATTGGAGTTGGAGTTGATCTTCAATCCAGCTTCCTTCTTGAATTCAGAATCAGATCTGAATTTTTCTAGCAGACTCTTCAGGATCTGCCTTCTTCTGGATTTGTCTCTTGTTCCCCCTCTCTTGATTTTTTTTACTGTACTACTTGTTGATTGTGATGGAATAGATCTATATATAGAATCCATCCAAGGTTACCGGCTGATCCGGTTCATAACGGCATTCTGACAGCTCTGACAGATGTGTCAGCTTTGTTACTTATGACAGCTGTCGGGTCTTCAGTCTTGACAACTGACTCCTCCTTGAACTTCTATCTCAGCAGAAAAGGGCGTTGAGACAACTCCAAATGTGTCGACACAAATAGACCATGTGTCGACACAAGTCTTGAAGGTGACGACACAGCTCTCACATTATCGACACAGTCATACTTTAACTTCTTGACACAGCTCCTGTTGGATGTGTCGACACAAGTCCTGTGTATCGACACGACTGCTTCTGGTCTCGACATAGCTGGTGTTAACAGATTCTTTGAGTGTGTGACAACACAAGTCTTGTGTGTCGACACAAGTTCTGTGTGTCGACACAAGTCCTGTGTGTCGACACAACTGCTTGTTGTCTCGACATAGCTGGTGTTAACAGATTCTTTGAGTGTGTGTCGACACAACTGCTTCTTGTCTCGACATAGCTGGTGTTAACAGATTCTTTGAGTGTGTGTTGACACAACCGTTTCTGGTCTTCAACATAGCTGGTGTTGAGTGTGTGTCGACACAAGTCCTGTGTGTCGACACAACTGCTGCTGACAGAATTTCTGTGTGTCGACACAAGTCTTGTGTGTCGACACAACTGCTGCTGACAGAATTTCTGTGTGTCGACACAAGTCCTGTGTGTCGACACAATCTTGCTTCTGGTGTCGACACAAGTCCTGTGTGTCAACACAATCTTGCTTTCGGTGTCGACACAAGTCATTCACCAGTGTCGACACTTGTACTTAGAATATTTTCCTGCATTTCTTTAACCTGCACATTCAAACTCAACATTTCATCAAATACACTTTGATGTATACCATTGAGTTAGGTGAGGCTTCTCCAAATCTGGTACACATTTTCCAATGTACCCAACAATCTCCCCCCCCCCATTTGGAGAATTCATAACTCTTAGTCAATGATATACACCACTTATAATAAAACAAAGAAGATGTATATTATCATTTCACAGGCAGAGTAACTCATAAACAGAAATAGCAAGGAATAACATTTATTATCATCACAGAATATAATGACATTCATTAATCAGGAATAAGTGTTTGATTTACAAGATTGTTTAGAACAAAATTTACATAGTTCTAAAACTAGCCTATCTATCCCTAAGATTGATCAGGCTCCTTGATCACAATTCCTTTGCCAGATTTTATCTTTGCTTGCACATTGGTTTCTGAATCATCAACTGGCTTCTTTCCTTTCAGATCTTTTTTTTTGAGCTCTTCAGTCTTAATCTTCTGTCTTTCAAAGTAATGAAAAGGCTTTGTAAAGTACTTGCTAGGCTCCACAGAGTTAGCAGGTAACTTACCAGCTTTGATATCCTTTCTGAGCTGATGTATGACATCTTGCCTCTTCTGATACTTGCTCCATTCTTGTTCAGAGTACCATTTGTCTCTATCATGCAGATTGTCTTTTACAGCTTTCCAGGCAGTAAGAATGATATTTCTGGAAGTTGGACTTCATTGCTCAAAATCAGGCTTTAATTCTGCCTGTTCTCAGAATCCTTTCTTAGAAAGTTGAGCCTCTTCTGAGCATCCTTAGCAGCTTCAGACATTTCAACTTGTTCAATAATAACATTATGAGCCTCCTGTGGAGGGCTATACATATGTTGCACTGCTTGTTGTACTGCTTCAAAATCTGATGGAGGATAGGTGACTTGTGCAACTTCCTGCTGAACCCCTTCAATGTGAGCAGGTTGAATACCAGATTCAGCAGTGTTATCTTCATCACAAAGAGGTGGATATCCAAGAGTAGCTCTGATGGTATTAGATACCCATTTAGCATGATCAGAGCTGGCTTTGACTAACACTATCTCCCCCTTTATGACTTCTCTGGCCGCATGATCTCTTAGATTATCTTTCTGAAATCTTACTTGATCAGCCAGATATTCTGTACTTTCTTTGTAGTAGGCTCTGAATTTGTTCAGGTGATCAGAAATAAGCTTTTGAGATTCCTGAATGGTTGTTTGTACAGCAGCTAGATCTTCTTGTATCTGCCTGGATACTTCAGTTTTCAAATCAGTAGTAATACATCCCAGTTTTGTGAGAATTTCATCATGTGAGTTCTTAAGATTTTCATTTGATCTGAATTGATTTTCTAGAATATATCCTTGTTTTTCTGCTATGTCAGCTATTGCAGTCTTCATTTCTTGTTGTTGGGTGGCCAGATATACTAAAGCATTACCTCCCTTATAGAAGCAATCTGTCATCTCTTTCTTATTCAAATTGACCTCAAATCTGATAGATTTAATATCTTGAGCTAGCTGGAACTGCACTTCTTTATGGGACTCATCCACATACTTTTCCAAAGCAAGTCTTTGTTCATCCAATTTCACTTGCAGTTGCACCAATAGTGAACTGAAGTCTATTCCTGGAGCAGATGTTGGAGGGACAGTTTGTAAGACTTTCTTATAGCCTGTGCTCCTTTTTCCTGAGAGCCACTAGCTTCCTTTTCTTAGCCATAGAAGCTTCTTCATCATCAGAAGAATTTGAGGAACTTTCTATATTCACAGTATCCTTAGGGCTGGAGGCATGTAGTTGCTTCTCCCCCTCAGTCCTTGGCAGCTCCCCCTCAGTCCTTGCATCTTGGAGGTCAGGAAACAATTCTTCCAAAGTTATATCCTGCTGCATTTGAACAGGAGGTATAATTTTCTCTTGTCCAATAACTGGTTCTCCCTGGACATCAAGATCCTTGTCCAGGGTTTTCTCTAAGCTGGAGGAGTGGAGGTGCTCATCTTGATTTGGATCTGGCATATGCACATCCTGTACTACATTCTCAGTAAAAACTGTTTCTGCATTGTTGATTCTGATACTATATCCATAACAGTATCAGTTGCATACTCACTCTCCAGAGCAACTTCAGCAATAACTCCCCCTTGGGCAGGCAGCTGTGATTGTTCAGGGTCTTGAACAACTGAAGTTTCATTGTTTTCTCTCCCTGGAGATGATATCACCTGAGTGTCATTAGTTTGGATGCCCTCCTCTTGGGCTTGAGCCTCTTTAGCTGGTTGTTATGTGGGTGATTTTCTTGGTTGGTCTTCATCTGAGCTGAAGACAACCTGTTCTTCAGAATCACTGGAAGATTCTGCTTCCTGGGTAGTAGGTTTCTTTTTCTTATCTTTCTTTACTGGTTTCTGTGGAGTAGAAACATCTTTGGTCAAAACTCTATCCCATCTGGATAGAATTCTCAAATTCATCCTTCTCATGTGATTTATCTTAGTTCCTGAAGTTTGATTCATCACTTCTGGGATGGTGAAAGCCAGATACAAGCACAATATCCTACCCAGATTAAGTTTCTTAGCACTCTCTTTGATCTTGTCAAAAATTACAGCGGACTAGTCTGTTTTTACTTTGAAGATAACTCTGGTCATAAGTTTGAACATGTAGGCAAAGATCATATCATGTCCTCATGTTTTGCAGAGAATAACTTTGACCATTATTTCGGATGGAAACTTACCCTAGGAATTTATTCCCTTCCTGGTTAGTGAAGATCCAATCTTGGTATCGGGATCCAGCCCACATCATTGGAGTGCATCCCTTGTCATGGAGGATGCGATATCTTCTTCTTCCTTAATCTTTGGAAGCTGAAGTGCCTTCCTGATATTCTTCTGGGAAGTTTTACTGTAGAACCATTTACAGTGGACTTCAACTTCTTTCCTTGAAAATCCATTTTTGCGGAATAGTAAAATTCAAGAACCTCTTTCTTCCATATCCATGTCGGTTCAAAGACCAAGTATTCTAATCCATTTTTTGCGATTAGGGTTACCACCCCCTTGATGTCTGGCGAGGCAGTCTCAAACACCTTGCGAACTAGTTCATATCCTTCATTGATCTTGTCTTCCTGTTATGGCGTCATTGGTGAACAAGAGAGAAGAGAGTCGACGAGAGATTTTCTTGTCGACACAAAGTCTAGAGTCGAGAGTTCTGAAAGCGCAGTCGGCCAGATTTTGTCTTCTCTTATTTATAGTGTGCTTGTAAAGGGTAGGTCAAACGACGCGCCTAAACTAGTCGACAAAACTTTATTGAAGTCGACATGTCTATGTGTTGACATACTTTTGCCTGTGTCGACATAGACTACTGAAGTCTCGACAGAACACTGTAAGTGTCGACATGTCTATGTGTCGACATGTCTATGTGTCGACATGTCTATGTGTCGACATGTCTATGTGTCGACATAGATTTTTGAGTGTCGACACAAAAATCTTCTAATACATGGTCTCGACAGAGTTGTGTCGACACAGACTTTGTCTGTCGACACAGATTTTATTTCTGTGTCGACACAGTCTGTTTCTTTGTCGACACAACCTGCTGATAGTGTCGACACAGTTAGCTTTGTCGACACAAACTTTCTAACTTAGCCAAATTTCTTGAGGAAGTTTTATGCTGACTCAATATCTCATTCTAGGTTCAACATATTTAATTCAATTTTAAAATGATTGAATTTACTTTCATCCAGAGGTTTTGTAAATATATCAGCAACTTGATTATTAGTGTTGACAAATTCTAGACTTATGTCTTTTTTTTCAACATGTTCTCTGATAAAGTGAAACTTGATTTTTATATGCTTAGTTCTGTTATGTGAAACAAGATTTCTAGCTATAAAAATAGCAGTAGAATCACAATATAAAGGAATTCTACTTTACCTTGATGTCATAGTCTTCAAGTTGATGTTGTATCCACAACAACTGAGCACAGCAACTGTCTGCAGCTATATACTCTGATTCAGCAGTGGAAATAACTACACTGGATTGCTTTTTGCTGCTCCATAACACCAAACTACCACCTAGGAACTGACATGTTCCTATGGTGCTTTTCCTGTCTTCTTTGCAGCCTGCAAAATCTGCATCTGAAAAACATGTTAGTAAGAAATCTCTATTCTTAGGGTACCAAAGACCAAGATTAGGTGTGCCCTTAAGATATCTCAGAATTCTCTTGACAGCAGAATAATGAGATTTCTTAGAACAGGCTTGGTACCTAGCACAGACACATATAACATACATGATGTCAGGTCTACTAGTAGTCAAGTAAAGTAGGGAGCCAATTATCCCTCTATACAAAGACTCATCAACAGGTTTTTCTGCTTCATCTTTGCCTATAGGCATACTTGTCCACATTGGAGTTTTCATGGTGGAGGCTGACTCCATGCCATATTTCTTGATTAACTCCTTGGTGAATTTAGACTGAGATATGGACAATCCATCATCAGTCTGTCTAACTTGGAGTCCCAAGAAGAATTTCAGCTCACTCATGCTGCTCATCTCAAACTTCCCTTGCATAAGTTTGACAAACTTACTACAAAGGTTGTTTTCTGTAGAACCAAAGATAATGTCATCAACATAAATTTGGACTAGGATGATCTTACCTTTTGATATAGAGTCTTGTCTATTTTCCCTCTTGAGAATTTATTCTCAATAAGAAAGGCAAACAAAGTTTAATACCAAGCCCTAGGGGCTTGTTTCAATCCATATAGAGCTTTTTTAAGCCTATATACATAGTTGGGAAAATGAGAATCAACAAAACCTGATGGTTGTTCTACATATACATCTTCTTTCAAGTCTCCATTCAGAAAAGCTGACTTGGCATCCATTTGGAATACTTTGAACCCTTAAAAAGCTGCATAAGCCAGGAACAGTCTTATTGCTTCCAACCTAGCCATTAAGTCAAATGTCTAATCAAAGTCTATCCCTTCTTCCTGTCAGTAGTCATTTGCTACCAGTCTGGCTTTGTTCTTGATTATGGTGTCATTTTCATCTAACTTGTTTCTATAGATCCACTTTGTTCCTATTATATTGTGATTCTTTGGTTTAGGAACCAACTCCCAGACTTTACATCTTTTGAACTGATTCAATTCTTCCTGCATGGCATCAATCCAATTTGCGTCTTGTATGGCCTCTTCAAACTTCTTAGGTTCCATCTGGGACAAGAAGCTTGAACAGAGAACTGTGTTCATGTTTTTGCTTCTGGTCAGAACTCCATGACTTGCATCACCAATGATTTGGTGTGCTGGATGATCCTTCAAATGTCTTCTTGCTGTAGGAAGTCTGTCCACCTCTTGGTCTTCTCCATTGTCCTCACCTAGATGAACTCCAGTATATTCATCTTCATTCAGTGAGTCTTGTACTGCCCCTGGACAGCATCCATCATTTTCTTCATCCTGATTTGCAGGTTAGTCTTCACTAATTGTAAGCTTGTCCATCTTTTTCTTCAAACTTATAGGGCTAACAGAAGTACTAGACAGCTCACAGTTAATGTGCGAATATAACCAAAACAGTCCGGAAACTGGAGTAATGGAAATTTTATTATCCAAAAAACTATCTATTACAAAGGTATAGCCTCCCTTATATAGAATGGAGGAGATGAGATAGAGTAGAAATACCCAATGTGGGACTAAATACAGAAATACAGCATATACAAAGCCGCCTAACCGCCTAACCGCGCGGTTAGTAAGAACACTAACCGCTCGGTTACCACCAGGAGACGAGTCGCCGACCATCGATATCCCAGAGAGTAACCGACTAACCGCCCGGTTACCAAACCGCCATGCCAACCCGCTATCGTTGCTCAGATATCAGACCGCCGGAGACAACCCGCCAACCCGCGCGGTTACCAAACCGCCCGGTCTTTAACCGCCTGTCCGCCCAGGCCTATACAGCAACACCTATACAGCAACACTCCCCCTCAAGCTGGAGCATATATGTCGATCATGCCCAGCTTGCTGCAAATGTGGAAAAAGGAAGCGGATACAGGTTTTGTGAAGATATCTGCTAACTCTTTCTCTGACGTAACAAACAGAGTGCAAATCTGGTTCTTCAACACTTCTTCCCGAATGAAGTGACAGTCAACCTCTATGTGTTTTGTCCGCTCATGAAAGACCGGGTTCTTGGAAATGTAGATGGCCGCCTTGTTGTCACAAAACATGGGAAGCGGATAGTTGTAGACCTCTCCTAAATCCAGCATGAGAGCCTGCAACCATTTCAACTCGCACGTGGTTGACGCCATACTTCGATATTCTGCTTCCGCACTAGATCTGGAGACAACGGATTGCTTCTTGCTCTTCCAGCTAACCAGATTTCCTCCAACAAACGTGCAAAAGCCAGATGTCGACTTGCGATCCCCTTTGTCGTCCGCATAGCTAGCATCGGAGTACGCTTCCACTCTTAAATGGTCATTCTTCTGAAAGAGGAGACCTTTCCCAAGAGATGACTTTACATACTCCAGAATTCTTAGAGCGGATTGAAGATGGCATTCCCTAGGAGACTGCATAAACTGGCTGAACTTTCCTACTGCATAAGAGATGTCTGGTCTGGTCACCGTGAGGTAAATGAGTTTGCCAACAAGACGTCGATACCTCGTAGTGTCCGATAGAGGAGGTGATTCGTCAGTCCATGTTTTGTCTTCTCCAGGAGCCATCGGACACCGAGCAGGTTTAGCGCCCGTCAATCCTGCCTATTTCAATAAGTCAAGAGCATACTTGCGTTGGGAGAGAACCAAGGAGCACGGTTTCCGAGAGATTTCAATTCCCAAGAAGTATCTTGGAGAACCCATATCCTTCGTGACAAGGTGTTGGCGGAGATGGACCTTCGTCAAGGCTACACCAGCTTGGTCGTCGTCAGTAAGAAGTATGTCATCAACATAAACGGCTAGCACAACCAGACCCGAGGATGTCTTGCGAATGAACAAGGAGTGATCCGCCGAACTCCTTGTGAAACCGATTTCCCCAACTATGCCACTGAACTTGTCGAACCATGCCCGAGGACTCTGCTTTAGACCATAGATGGCTTTTTTCAACCCGCATACTCGAGTCTCCCCCTGAGCAACATACCCAGGAGGTTGCTCCATGTAGACATCCTCATGAAGATCACCATAGAGGAAGGCATTCTTGACATCCAACTGGGAAATAGGTCAATCCTTGTTGACCGCCACCGATAGAAGAACTCGAATAGTGCTGAGACGAGCAACCGGAGAGAACGTGTCGAAGTAATCAACACCGTAAGTCTGGGTAAATCCCTTGGCCACAAGACGGGCCTTGTACCGGTCCACACTGCCATCCGGACGGAACTTGACGACAAAGACCCAGCGACATCCAACCACATCCGTGCCAAAAGGAGGAGGCACAAGAGTCCAAGTGCCCCGCTCAGAGAGAGTAGCAATTTCTTCATCCATGGCCGCCTTCCAGTGAGGAACATCAAGGGCTTCCTAGTAGTTGCGAGGAGTGGAAGTCGCCGAGATGGCTAGGGCGAAGTCCCTGCGAGAATGTGTTAGCCGATCATAAGAAACAACAGCGGCCAGCGAGTGCTGGGTGCACGTCCGAACCCCTTTGCGAAGAGCAATGGGCAGTTCCAGGTCATCTAGTTCCTTAGTCGCTGGTGCATCCGTGGCGGAGAAGGCTGGCCCGGGAGAGGAGAGAGACGGCCGAGGAGAGGAGAAAGATGGCAGGGGATCAACAGACGGAGTGTGCGGTGGAGTTGGTGATGGAGGAATCTCAAGAGGAGTGGATGGGACGGAGGGAATGGTTGGAGAGGGCAAGTCAGCCGGAGAAAGAGTAAGGTCAGAGGAGAAGTATGAGGCATTTTCAAAGAACGTCACATCCACCGAAACGAACTGTTTGCGATGAACAGGGTCAAAGCAACAGTAACCTTTTTGAGTAGTAGAATAACCCAAAAAGATACACTTGGTGGAACGTGTGGATAACTTGTCGCGAGTTGCGGAAGGGTTGTGAACAAAGGCGGTGCAGCCAAAAATGCGTAGAGGTAAGGGAAAGGCATTCTTGGCCGGATAGAGAATGGAAAAAGGTGTTTTGCCTTTAAGAACTGTCGAGGGAAGACGATTGATGAGGAAGCAGGAGATGAGAACTGCATAGCCCCAGTGGCTACGAGGAACCTGCATATGTGCCATGAGAGTGCGAACGACATCGAGGAGGTGACGGTTTTTACGTTCCGCCACCCCATTTTGCTGGGAGGTATAGACGCAGCTAGTTTGATGAATGATGTCGTGTTGCATACAGAAAGAAGAAAATTCATTACTCAGGTATTCTTTAGCATTATCTGAACGAAAAACTTTCACAGAAGCACCAAACTGAGTTTTAATCATAAAATAGAAGGATTGCCATACAGAAAATAGTTCAGAGCGTTCTTTTAAAAGATACACCCATGTACATCGAGAGAAATCATCAATAAAGGTTACAAAATAGGAACTACCCCGCCCTACGGTAAGGGTGGGGGCAGGACCCCATACATCAGAGTGAACAAGGTCGAACGGCTTAGAGAGCTACGACCTTGCTTAGGAGGAAAGGGGGAGCGGTGATGCTTGCCTAGCTGACAGGCATCACAGTTGATAGGAGAAGCATGCTGAGGTAGGTGGGGTAACAGTTGGTGGATGAGACGTGATGGAGGATGCCCAAGACGAAGGTGCCACTGAAGAAGATCTGTAGAAGCGGATGAGAATGCTGAAAGAGCGGATACATCATCAAGGAAGTAAAGGCTGTCTCTCTCAGTCCCAGTAGCAATCGTCCGCTTGGAGTCCGGGTCCTGAAAAGAACAAGAAACAGGAGTAAACGTGACTGAGCACTGAAGTTGCTTGCAAAGGGAAGTAACCGACAATAAATTGCACGGGAACTTGGGCACATAGAGAGTATCCGCTAGGCGAAGGGACGGAGTAACTTGAACCATGTCAGTCCCATGCACCGGAGAGGGAGAGCCATCCGCAACGAGAACCGGGGGCAATCGATCATGTGTTTCTAGGAGAGAAAAACATTGAGGATTGCCCGTCATATGATTAGTGGCGCCAGAGTCGATTAGTCATTGACCTTGAGTCACCACATGGGCGCTACCTGAAGTCGTGGCCACCGAGGCAGATGAGTTGGATGAGTGGGGGGCATCACCAGAGGGACGAAGGTGTGGATGCTTTGTCCAGCATCGGTCAATCAAGTGGCCTGTGCGGCCACAGTGAGAACAGAGATAGCGAGAAGGGCCGCGCCCGCCGGACTGGTGACCACGTCCACCCGAGCCACCACGATGTGCTTGGTGGGCATAGGCATCCGGAGCAGGAGGAGCGGCAAGCAAAGGACGATTGAGCAGAGAGGTAACAGCGGCAATGCGGGCAGCGGTAGCATCCAGGGTGGGAGATTCAGAAGTAGTCATTCTGGAAGAGAGGTCGCGCGGTTAAGAAAGTAAACCGGGCGAGCAGCTGAAGGAGAAGATCGCAGCGGTCAAAGGAGAGAGCAGCGGCTAGAAAAAGCCACGACCAACTGCGGACAACCAATGGGGAAGAAGGTCGTACGACAAGACAGGTCGCACGAGACAAGCAGATCAAACGAACAGATTATTCGGGCGAGAAGAGGAGATCGCGAGAGAAGCAGAGAGGAAGGCAAACGAGAGAGATCGCGAGAGATCGCGCGACAAGCAGATCGCACGAGCTGAAGGCAAACGCAAACAGGGGGACTAGATCGTTGCCTATGATACCATGTGCGAATAGAACCAAAACAGTCCGGAAACTGGAGTAATGGAAATTTTATTATCCAAAAAACTATCTATTACAAAGGTATAGCCTCCCTTATATAGAATGGAGGAGATGAGATAGAGTAGAAATACCCAATGTGGGACTAAATACAGAAATACAGCATATACAAAGCTAACTGCCTAACCGCGCGGTTAGTAAGAACACTAACCGCTCGGTTACCACCAGAAGACGAGCTGCCGACCATCGATATCCCAGAGAGTAACCGACTAACCGCCCGGTTACCAAACCGTCATGCCAACCCGCTATCGTTGCTCAGATATCAGACCGCCGGAGACAACCCGCCAACCCGCGCGGTTACCAAACCGTCCGGTCTTTAACCGCCTGTCCGCCCAGGCCTATACAGCAACACCTATACAGCAACAGTTAATAAGCATAGACTCATCAAAAACTACATGGACAGATTCTTCTACAACTTGTGTAGTCAAGTTGTAGATTCTGTATGCTCTACTGTTATTGTTGTATCCAACAAATATCCCTTCTAGGGATTTGGCAGCAAACTTAGTTAGATAATGTTTGCCATTATTCAGAACATAGCATTTGCTACCAAAGATCCTAAAGTAGGATATGTTTGATTTTCTGCCTTTCATAATCTCATAGGGAGTTTTTTTGTGTCTCTTATTGATGGAAGCTCTATTGATGACATGACATGCAGTGTTTACTGCCTCAGCCCAGAAGTATTCAGGGAGAGAAGTGTCACTTAGTAAAACTCTACTTGCCTCAATAAGAGTCCTATTCTTTCTTTCAACAACCCCATTTTGCTGGGGAGTTCTAGGTGAGGAGAACTCCTGATGAATCACAAATTCTTCACAGAACTTTGTCATACATTCAGACTGAAATTCAGTCTCATGGTCACTTCTGACTTTGACCACAGAATTGTTAAGTTCATTCTGAATTTGTCTAACAAAATTCTGGAAAATAGTTGGGGTTTCAGATTTCTGTCTCAAGAAGAAAACCCATGTAAATCTGGAATAGTCATCCACAACCACAAATGTGTAGACTTTTCTACCTAGACTATGAACTGGCATAGGACCAAATAGATCCATATGCAAGAGGTATAGACATCTTACAGAATCTTTGGTATCATGTCCATGAAAAGAGGTCCTGCTCTGTTTGCCCTTTTGACAAGCTGAACATACACCCTCTTTAATGCACTTGACCTGAGGACCATTCCTCACTAACTCCATACTAAAGAGTTGGTCTATTGACTTATAATTCAGGTGAGCTAGCCTTTTGTGTCATTGGACACAATGAGAAGCTTTCTCATCTGCAACTAGACAGATAGGTGAGAACTTATTCTCACAATCAAAGTTAAGACAGTAGACATTTCCTTTCCTAGTGCATGTCAAGATGATCTCTTGATCATTTGACCTTCTTATTTGGCACACACCCTTGTGGAAAGAAGTGTCATAACCAAGATCACTTATTTGACTTATGCTAATTAGGTTATGCTTTAGACCTATCACATAAGCTACATGAGTGATGGTAATGGAGTTATTGGAAATGTTACCAAACTCTTTGATGACTCCCTTTTCAGATCCACCAAAGATCACTTTGGGTTCATCTTCTATAGGGAAGTAGTCCTTCAGCATCCTTCTTGTTCCAGTCATGTGCCTGGAACATCCACTGTCCAAATACCATATAGGGGTATGACCACTTGGACTCACCTGCATCAAATAAAATTACCTATCCTTAGAACCCCAATAGTTATTGGATCCTAGGTTCAGGTTTGTTTGATTTTTTATATACTTACCTGCAGCCTATCTAACAGGTAAGCTGCCCTTATCCTGAATACTAGCATTGAACCAACAGTCAATGGCAAAGTGTCTCACCTTGCCACAACACCAGCACTCAAATCTGTTGTACCTTTTCTTAAGTACAGGCTTAACAATATTGCTGTCAGCAGTCCTTTTAAGTGCAGGTGCTGGAGCAGCAAATACTAAGGATTCCTTAAGAACCTGATGGGTTTGCTCATAGGGTGCCCTATTAGCATTTGCACTTTTGTCATTCAGATCACCATACTTACAGTGACCATGAGTGATGTCATGATCATACCTGTTAGTAGGCTGCATCACTTTCCTAAAAGAAATAGGGGGTTTGAAGGCTAGTGACTGAACTGAGGCTTTGCCTTTTCTTTGAGAATTGGCTGCCCTTGTTCTTCCCTTAAAGCCTAATTCTGTCTTACCCTTTTGGGAGATGAAATTATCAATTAAGGGTAAGACAGACTTTGGCTTAGAGAATTTAGCCAATAGATCCTTTTCTTTCTGAAGTTTTACTTCCAGATTCTTGATGTGATTATTTTTGAAAGTGATTGTACCCATCTGAATAACAGTTATGTTTTTCAGTTTGGCAACCTCATTTAATTTCAAATCCAGCATCTTTGTTGAATCTGATGCAGCCAGTTTGAGAGATTCAATTTCCTCGGCCTGCTTCTTGACAAGGAATTTGCTTCTTTTAAGAGCCTGCAACAGACCACCATACTCATCAATTAATTGATGAACATCCCCTTCAGATTCAGAACCATCCACATCTCCTGATGCAGATGCTTCTGATTCTGATCCAGCATAATACTCAGAAGCTAGGGATGGATTGTATACCTTACTGGGATCAGGCTGATCCTGACACTGATTTTCCTCAGATATAGCCATCAGTCCTCTACAATAATATTCTTCACATCCAATGATAGAATCCAGCATTTGCAAGAATTCAGATTTTTCAGGATCCCCTTCTATAGAGAACAATCCAATATAGGCTTATGCTCCATCCCCTTCTCCAGATTCTGATGATGAAGAGTCAGTCCAACTCTTTTGCTTCTGAGCAACAAGGGATCTCTCCTTCTTGCCCTTATTCTGATGTTTCTGCTTGTCTTTAGACTCCTTTCTTTTATCAGGACATTCAGCTATGACATGTCCTGGTCTGTTGCAACAATAGCAAATAATTTTAGAAGAAGTTTGTTTACTAGAATTAGAGTCATACATGTCATCCTTAGAAGTCTTCTTCTTCTTGTAATAGTCATCCTTGGAGGAAGATGAAAATGGCTTGGTTCTCCATTTCTTCTTCTTTATGAACCTTTGAAACTGCCTTGTAAACGCAGCAAAGTCCTCATCAGAATTGTGGTTGTCTGAAGTGTTGATGTCAGTATCTTCTAGATCAACTTCAGCAATTTTCCTGGGAGGAGAAGATGACTTTCTCCTACCCTTTCTTGTAGCTTTAACCTTAAAGGCTACTGACTTTTCTTTATAATCAGACCTATTGTTTTTCTCCTCCTCCTTTCTGGCAGTGAGCTGCATCTCATAAGATAACAGTTTTCCAAACAAGGTTGGTGGAGGTGTATCAGCAAGCCTGGTCACGGTATATCAGCAAGCCTGGCCACGGTGTATCAACAAGCCTGGCCACCTCTCTGATGGCATATATTTTTGTATCTCAATCCTTGGTCAGTGATCTGAGAAACTTGTCATTCAGTTCATATGTGTTAAAGACTCTTCCATAGGTCATTAACTCATTTACAATTCTAAAGAACTTCTTGTAACATTCTGCTATGCTATCTGACTTGGCTTGTCTGAAGCTCTAATATTCTTGATTCAGCATGAACTTTCTATCCTCTCTAACTTCTTCAGTTCCCTCCATGTAGAGAATCAAGGTGTCCCACATCTCCTTGGAGGTTTTGCAATGAACCAGATTCTGAAATGTAGAATCATCCTTGGAGGTTTTGTGCTCTCTTTTCTAAGGTGGCTAGGATGATATCTTCCTTAGTCATTTCAGAATAGCTCTTTGGTGTTTTGAGATTTGCATCAAGAACTGATATGTTCATAAGAATGAAAGGACCTTCCAAAACTGTGATGTAAATTCTTGGATCAGATGCTTTCATGAACAATCTGACCCTTTCTTTCCATATGCCAAAATTCTCTTTCCTACAGATAGGTAGTTTCATGGATCCAAATTCCTTCTGATTCTCACTAGAACCCATTCTGGCTAACAGTTAATTGCCTTGGATATCTACTTAGACTGTTAGGTCTATATTTGAGTAACCTGGCTCTGATACCACTTGAAAGATTAGGTTGATAGACACTAAACACCTAGAGGGGGGGTGAATAGGTTCAATTCCTTTTAATCAACTTAGGCAATTAACAATGTTAAAGCACAGTAAAATAAACACAGCACAAACAATCACAGCAAGTTCACAGCACAGTACACAATGGTTTATAGCGGTTCCTCAATTTATGGGTACGTCCACTCTCCCCCTTCACCTATCCAGCAGAGTATTGGATTCGGCCAAACTTCCTTCCACTATCTCAGATCCACAGATCTTACAACTCAGAACCCAACTGGTTCCTACAGCTCAGACTTTTTCAAGTCCTACAACTCAGAATCTTCTCAAGACTCCTACCTCAGGCAACAGCCCTACCTCAGCCTTAACCCCCAGGCCTACAACTCAGATCAACCAGATCCTACACCTCAGATTCTACCCAAGGATCCTACCTCAGGCAACAGTCCTACCTCAGTCTTTATAAATTTAGACTTACAACTCAGATCTATATAAGATCTTACAAGGAAATTAATTGTTTAAAACAATAAAATATTCACCCTGATAAAAAGAGAATAGGGTAAATGCTTCTTGATCTGTTCTTGATAGAACTGATTACTTTAGATCCAACTTGTCTTAGCTTCTCCAAAACTTCTTGAATTTGTACCAAGTAAGGTTGATCTTCAATTGGAGTTGAAGTTGATTTTCAATCCAGCTTCCTTCTTGAATTCAGAATCAGATCTGAATTTTTCTAGCAGACTCTTCAGGATCAGCCTTCTTCTGGATTTGTCTTTTGTTCCCCCTCTCTTGATTTTTTTTTACTGTACTACTTGTTGATTGTGATGGAATAGGTCTATATATAGAATCCATCCAAGGTTACCGGCTGATCCGGTTCATAACGGCCTTCTGACAGCTCTGACAGATGTATCGGCTTTGTTACTTATAACAGTTGTCGGGTCTTCAGTCTTGACAACTGACTCCTCCTTGAACTTTTCTCTCAGCAGAAAAGAGCGTTGAGACAACTTCAAATGTGTCGACACAAATAGACCATGTGTCGACACAAGTCTTGAAGGTGTCGACACAGCTCCCACATTGTCGACACAGTCATACTTTAACTTCTTGACACAACTCATGTTGGATGTGTCGACACAAGTCCTGTGTGTCGACACAACTGCTTCTGGTCTCGACATAGCTGGTGTTAACAGATTCTTTGAGTGTGTGTCGACACAAGTCCTGTGTGTCGACATAACTGCTTCTTGTCTCGACATAGCTGGTGTTAACAGATTCTTTGAGTGTGTGTCGACATAAGTCCTGTGTGTCGACACAACTGCTTCTTGTCTCGACATAGCTGGTGTTAATAGATTCTTTGAGTGTGTGTCGACACAAATCCTGTGTGTCGACACAACCGTTTTTGGTCTTCAACATAGCTGGTGTTGAGTGTGTGTCGACACAAGTCCTGTGTGTCGACACAACTGCTGCTGACAGAATTTTTGTGTGTCGACACAAGTCCTGTGTGTCGACACAATCATGCTTCTGGTGTCGACACAAGTCCTGTGTGTCGACACAATATTGCTTCTAGTGTCGACACAAGTCTTTCACCAGTGTCGACACTTGTACTTAGAATATTTTCCTGCATTTCTTTAACCTGCACATTCAACTCAACATTCCATCAAATACGCCTTGATGTATACCATTGAGTTAGGTGAGGCTTCTCCAAATCTGGTACACATTTTCCAATGTACCCAACAGGCAGATTCAGGGATATCCTCGTGATTTTCAATTTCTTCGAATATATCTCCATACTCAGGGCATTCCCCTTCAATTCCTTGTACATATAATAGTGCCCCTTTTCCTTTACACCTATGTCCGACATAGTATTTTTCATCGCAATTATAACATAATCCCTTTTCTCGCTTAACTTGTAGTTCCTCGGAAGTTAGTCTTTTAATGAGCGGGTATTTTGAATTTTCAGGCTTGGATCGGAAAATCTTGAGGTTAGTTCCTACGAAATTTCTTTTTGTGTTATAACTCCTCTCATTTTCTTTTTCCTGTTCCTCAAATGCCCTGGCTAATGCGTATGCGTCATGAACTTCTCGGGGCTGATGTATCATAACCATTTGTTTAATACTAGCCTTTAACCCAGATACAAGCATGCTTCTTAGGAACCAAGGTGCTAACCCTGGTACCTTAGTAGTAAGTTCTTCAAATTCTGTTTTATATGCGTTTACGGTGGTGGTTTGGTGCAATTTAGTCAGGTTTCCCGCTGGATCATCATAACAGGATAGTCCAAATCTTTTTTATAGTGCGGTAACAAACATGGGAAACGTTAATGCTTGGTGATCTCTAAGCATGGCTTGATACCATTTTGAAGCCGGTTTGTCTAAATGTAAAGTGGCTATAATGAGATAATCTTGTGGTCGTACATTATGAAAATTGAAATATAATTGTAATTCGTAAAGAAAATCTGTGGGATCTCCTTCCCCAAATCTAGGACATTGTAAAATAACAAGTTGATTAGGTCGGTTCATTATTACCGGGTTTTGCGCCATGTTGGGTCCATCTCCCAGTATGCCTCCTGAATGTTGTCCGGAATCCCAATTGTCGTCGAGTTCTGGGAAGGCTGCTGCTGGTGGGTTGAACATTGCCTCAAAGGTTCTGTCCGACATTTGATGGTGGTTGTTGTTCTGGTTGGTGGAGTAATTATTGAATTCATGATGAATATAGTTAGTTGCCTGGTTTTCTTCTCCCCTTGGTGGCCCGTTAATAATTCTGAATTGCTCCATCATTTCTTTTTTTAAATTTGAAAACTGGTTGTTGATATGATCATTTGCTTGTTCCTTTGAATCTACGATTTGCTGTACCAAGAAATTCTCCTTTGCTTGGAGTTCAGTGATGAGTTGTCGATAAACTCCTTCAATCTGCGCATTTCTTGTACTTCTTTCATCCTCAAATGCTTTCTTGAGATCTGAAATTTGTTGTGCTATTTCTTTTGAACGTGTTCCGTCACTCATGGTCGCCGGTAGATGCTTTTATCTCAACGAGAGCACCAAAGATGTAGCGGTCTGGCGATGATCCGGCTACTCTAATGGAAGAATGAGACAGAAAGGCCAAGGGCGGCCTGGTGGTAGGAAAGACGAAGGGGAAGAGGGAGAAGAAGAACAACTAAGCTTTATTTATCAATCACTTAAACTTCATTACAAAGGATAATCCCCTATTTATAGCTATAATCCTGGCTCAAATACTAGCCGTTACAATCAGCTGGAAATAAAAGAAATAAAAAAAAACAAAACAAACACTGTCACGTGTCGGCAGATCCATGTTGCCTGAGCTCATCTGTCCGTTGATACAACAACCGGAGTCCCACATATGACCGTTACAGACATAATATTAGATATTTATGGGTTTCCCAATATCCACCCTTGTTTTCTTCAAGGGCTGTGATTCCAGGCCGAAGATGTAAGAGGGCCTCGATCTCTGTGATGTCTTGGTGTCTGGCATTACTGTGCATGCTGTCCCGCTGTATGAGTTGTCCCCGTCTCTCTCGATGTCCGTTGATCCATTGCCTGAGCTGTCATGTCCACCAGTGGATGAATTTGGGTGTTCTGAGGCCGTTGGATGAGCCCCGGGAGTAGCCCTAACAGAGTGGTTCGAGTTCGCGAGTAAAAACACAAGACTATTCACTTTTAAAGCTCTTGCATAGACTAACATTCGATAGCATTCACATCATAAAGATTCATCCACAGGAGAAAATAGTTCAATAAATTTACAACAAACAGATGTAGGATAATAAGCAAGCTCTGAAATTAAAAAGATCAAGTAAAATATAATGCATAAACTTAAACTAACAAGAGATGAGTAAGAGAGTGACGTAAGAGAAATACCACAGGGTCGTCACCGCCTGGACTCGACCGAAGAAGATCGAATGTGATATGGATAACTCTGTTGAAAAGGGGTCTACGTTCGGGTGGAGGGTTGTTTAAGAGAAAGAGAGCTGGGTGTGGTTCGACTGCAGAGGAAGGTTTTCGACCTCTGTCGACGAAACTGGAGGGAGAAACGGAAGTGCAAGGCACTGACGTCAGGGAGGTGGCAGTCGAAGGCAAGGATGGCGCCGGAACAGTCGGTAACAGGTAGAGGCGGCACTGGAAGTTCGATCCCGAGAGAGAAGACGTCGAACTGGATGGAGATCGGCAGAGGCGAGGTCGCCCGAGTCCGGCGAATCGTCGGCGGCGACGCCAGGCGACTGGAGCGGGGTCGGTACCGAGAGAGACCGCCGGGTCTATCGAAAAACAGACAACTGAAGCTGCTAGGTTTTCTCGTATGACGAGTAATATTTGGGTCCGGTGACTTTAAGGCTCTGTTTGGCTCAGCTGCAGCGACTGCAGAAGCAGTGGTGGGAAGCAGTGGTGGAATAATCAGCTGTTTTGCAGAGTGGTGTCAGAATCTGTGAAACTGTTTGGATGAACAGCTTTTGCAGAGCTGTTTCAAACAGAGAAGTTGTTTAATCTGTTTGGCAAAACAGCTGTGCGGTGGACAGTTCATTTTTTTGAAGATACACACAATAAGCAATAATATTAAAAAACAATTTAACTTAATGAAAATAAAATGCCCAGTTCTAAATTTTAGAATTTCAAAATGAAAATAAACAACCTAAACAATTACATATAAACACACACACACACAAACACAATCATACAAACCCTAACCACACACACACAAACACAATCATACACACCCTAAACACACACACACACAAACATACACTTACACAATCACACAAACAAACAAACATACACTTACACAATTACACACGCACACATACACATTGTCACAAAGACAAACGCACATACAAACACACACACACACACACACACACATACATACACACCCTAAACACACAAACACAATCATACACACCCTAAACACACACACACAAACGCAATCATACACATCCTAAACACACACACACAAACACAATCATACACACACACACATTCCCAAACACCCTAAACACACAAACATACACTTACACAATCACAAATCAAACGCCCAAAACTGATAATAATAAAAAAAAATTGACCATATTGAACCAAACTGTAGTGAAATCAATGACCTTGATTTCATTGTGGAAGCACCCATAAGAGAGCTATTCCTTCTACCAACCCCAATGCCTTAAAATTAGTACAACCCAATCGCAAAAAAATGGGGGAATTGAAAACTCACACACACACAATCACAAATCAAACGCGCGCACACACACACACACTTTACACAATCACACACTAGCACAATCACACACAAACACAAACATACACACCCTAAACACACACACACACAATTACATAAACATACACACACACACAATCCCAAACACCCGAAACACAAATCAAACACACAAACACAAATTAAACATACACACACACCATAAAAAAATGCCTTCCAGGAATTTTTTGCAGGAATTAACATATACTAGTGTAATTGTGTGTTTCTCTCTTTGCAGGAATTTTTTCCACAAACATACACACACACCATAAACAAACACATGAGATATCACAAAAACAAATTAACATATACTAGTGTGTAATCTCTCTTTGCAGGAATTTTTTTGGGAAAAATTTATACCTTCTTGTCTGGTGAGATACACCTCGCTGTGGTCGTCCGAGAGGAGGAAAGGGGGGGGGTCCAGGATCGATTTCCTGTTTTGAGTCTTGCAGATGGAGGAAGAAGAAAGCCCAGGCGGTGATCGAAAAGCCGTCGTAAGAAGAAGAAGGACCTCTGGAGGAAGATGAGAAGGCCAGAAATGTCGTCGGAGTGGAGGAAGAAGAAGATTCCTCGCCGGAGATCGCTGATAGTCGGCGGAGTGGAGGATGCGATGGGGGAGTTTGGAGTCGGCGGAGCGGGGTTAGGTCTGAGCAGCGAATCGCGAAATTTCCGCGATCTGGAGTCGTGAGAAAATATCGCGACTCCAGATCGCTGTTAATTCACGATTTTAGGGCGGTGGCGACTGCAAAATCAGGGCCATTTTTTCTGTTTGGCGGAGCGGCACCTAAAATAGCGGCATACTGGAGATAAAACGTGGAGCCAAACAGAGCCTAAGTAGAGTGTCACTTAAATTAGGACCAAACCTTTCACAAATTATTCGGATTCCGATTTGAATTTTGGAAGCTTGAACAACATTGATCAGGATGTGATACTTACATTTTATTATTCGGATCGGAATTGGAACCGGAACCGCAATATACAAGACTCAAACAGTTTCAAGATTTTTAAACCCGATCCAAACAAGACCGAAGTAGAACCGAACCGCAACTTGTTTATTATTATTATATTATTATTATTTTATAATTTATCTACAATATTATACTTACTATCACAAGTGAAACTGATGCACTTTGAACCCAAATCGCAATCGCAATAAAGGGGGTCGATTTTGGACCGAACAAAATTTCAGCGCATAAAAACCGTGTGATATGGTTTGACATTAGTGCGGTTTGGAGTCAATTTTGCAGTTCACTTTTGATTTTTATATAATTATATAATGTATTTTCAATTTAATTATGTATTTTTTAAAAATATTTTATTTAAAAAATATAAAAGATATACAACTACTATTTATTAGTAATCATGAAAGACAACTAATTGTAGCCGATTGTTACGGTTGGGCATGTCGACGAGACGTGCACAAGCCAACTAGACGGCTTAGCATCGACACGCGTAGGAAGACGATGGATACTATCCCACAGATCGTGGAAAAGATCATCGAGAAGTGTGTAGCATAATCATTTATATTTTAATGTTGTTTTGAGTTTTACTATTTGCAGCCCGCTTTTATTTTGTACCGTCAAGTTTGATTTTGGTTTTAGTTGGAACTGATTGGAACCGGATCGAACCGCATGGAACCGGACTAAACCGTTAGTGGTAGGTTTGGTTTTGATTCTTTTTGAACCGGAACTGAAACCGTTGACACGACAGTTTCAAAAATTAAGCTGGAACCGGAACCAGAACCGGAACCAGTCAAAACAAATAAGATTTTGGTTTTAATTTGAAGAATCGTTATCTCAGTGATTTGGTTCATGATTTTAGTAAAACTGAAACCGAACCGAAACCGTGACAGCTCTAGTTTTAACCCCGAGAAATCCGGATCACTGTGAGGGATAAAGAGGCGGTAGAATAACCAGGTTCCTTCAAAAAGAAAATTCTTTAGATTATTTTTGGGTATTCCTACATTATGTTTAAAAAATCGGACCGGTCGCACCGCCGGCCGGTCCACCGGGCACCGGGCACCGGGCGGTCTAGTCAAGTTTCTGAAACCGGCCTAATCCTGCCGCACGTACAAACTTTAGTCATCCTCAGGAAAAAGCAAGCAATGTCTCTTCGCCAAATCTCGAGCTCTTTGAAAGCGCACACAAACCAATGTCTATCTCTATCTCTCGAAACAAAAAATCTCTGAATCCATCCACACCACCAAGGCAAGGGGGCAAGTGTCCTCCCCATCATGCTTAAGCAACAAGCTCCCACCACTAACGCTCAGCGACAATCATCAGCAATAGCGTACAACGAACAAGGAGCATAAAAGCAACAGATACTCTCGGGCCGCTACAGTGCATGTCACAACATTAGGTCACCACTGCACGAGCCACAACAAGGAGTGTTTCGGCAACTGCTGAAGATCCCCACCTAATGATGACGACGGGATCTTCACCACATAAAGTCAACGCCCGAGGGGAGTCGCAAGCTCAAACACATCACGCAAAAACCTACGTGACTGAATACAGGAAGTGACAAAGGCAATTCACCATCCAACTATGCCAAATGTGCATACGCCACATATGCAATTAAGTGCTCACCTGTCGCCAATGTCATCTTTCAAGGCAGCACCTGCTCGGGGGACATAACGTCCATGCGTCCTTCGCATTACACAACCCCTTGCCAAGGGCGTGGTAGAGTTCAACAACGCGCACATCCCGCTATGAAAGACCTACCTTCATAGCAATCTTCTCAGGAACCTCCCAGTTATCCGGCACCGCTCCACTCCAAGGCCCCAGAACTCCTTGTGTTCTACAGAAGCAAGAGCCCGCATCACTACAACACCCCGAGGCACAGATGCCATCAATGGCCTCCGCTTCTATGAACTATGTCCGAACTCCTAATAAGAACGGACACCATTCCTCCACATCGCACCCAAAAATCTGCCACCAACGCAAACTTTTCGCGGCAACGGCGCAAGCCAGCACGCTACAGGTGCCGCACAGCAAGCAAGGGAAAAAAGCATGAGAAGCCAACCGCGGGTGTCGCCGCCCAGGCATCCCTCTCAAAACCTTCAATCCACAAAGCAAGCACGAATGGTTCCAAGGTGTCAGCGCCCACGCCAAGGCCCAACCAAGGGGACATTTTGCATCGTAAACAAAGTAGCTTGTGACGTGCGCGTGTAGGAGTGATTCTAAGTCCGTGACTCTAAGACAAAATGATCAAGATTAAAAATTTCTGAGCTCGTTGCTTTGCGTTTCACGACCCGCGAAAATTTTGGGACATTTGATGGGGTTCCCCCTGAAATTTCTAAGTCAAACCGAGAGGACTCGGACCAAGGAAGCATGAGGAAAGCCGACCCAACTAGACAAGACGTATGCACAGAGCCGCGCTTCCTCGAGTCCCAGAAGCACTCGAGAAAAGGGCCAAACCTGCACGCACCGGCAGGCGACGCCCCCACACGCGCGCGGCAAGATCGTGCAAACGCGCGCACCCAGTGCATGCGGTCGGCGCGCATGGCCAGCCTGCATGGCCACACCCTGAGCGGCCGCACACAGTCAGCTCGCGCAGTCACAAACGCCCCCCCTCCCGCCGCGCCCCCACGCGCCCGACACGCACGCGACCTGCACGTGCGTGTACCGCGCC
Organism: Platanthera zijinensis; assembly: GCA_039513925.1. Classification (NCBI taxonomy): domain Eukaryota; kingdom Viridiplantae; phylum Streptophyta; class Magnoliopsida; order Asparagales; family Orchidaceae; genus Platanthera; species Platanthera zijinensis. The sequence continues at coordinate 79,859,708 of CM077081.1, forward strand.
GCCACGAGCATCGCCGACACCATCTTTTGCCGTCGTCGACCACCGTCATCGCCAGGCAACCTGTAACGACCCCATCCGTTAAATAACATATAATAGAAGGTCCGGCCGGGACCCCACACCAAATGTTACAAACAGGCGGCGAGGTTACATGTTAATACTAATTCATATTCGCATCCTAATTCAAAACATGCTATCAGAAGCTTAAGATTAATATTGAACTCAACAACCACGAATGCCCACTATATATAAAGGGTGCTGTTATTAGCAAACCCACTTTCATTTCTAGCAAACTAGAAAAAAACAGATTCTGTCATTTTTTGCATTTTTTCCTCTTCCCAAAAATTACTACTAGCAAACCAATCTTGTTTTTTTGGCAATTTTTGCATTTTTGAATTTTGAGCCCCAAATATTTCTCATTTGAAAAAGTGATCAACATGAAAGTTGTAGATCTCATCGCTACAACTTTCATGTTTATCATTTTTTTCATTTGAAGCCGTTTAGACCTTCAATTTGGGCCCTAAAAAGACATGCACGGAACGTACTGATTTTCGGCGTGACTTTTTTAGGGACCCAAATCGAGGGTCTAAACTACTTTAAATCAAAAAGTATTCAACATGAAAGTTGTACATCTCGATGAGATATACAACTTTCATATTGAACACGTTTTGATTTGAAGTCATTTATGCCCCCGATTTGGCCCCCGAAAAAAGTCACGCCGATCCCGGGCGTCCGTACATATATACGACGTAACTTTTTTCAGGGGTCAAAGCAGGGGTATAAAGTGTTTCAAATCAAAAAGTGTTGTACATAAAAATTGTAGATCTCGACGAGATCTACAACTTTCATGTTGAACACTTTTTGATTTGAAGCCGTTTATACCCCTGATTTGGCCCCCGAAAAAAGTCACGCGATCCCGGCGTCCGTACATATGTACGACGTAATTTTGTTTAGAGGTCAAATCAGGGGTCTAAAGTGCTTTAAATCAAAAAGTGTTCAACATGAAATTGTAGATCTGGACGAGATCTACAACTTTCATGTTGAACACTTTTTGATTTTAAGCCGTTTATGCCCCCTATTTGGCCCCCGAAAAAAGTCACGCCGATCCCTGGCGTCCGTACATATGTACGACGTAACTTTTTTCAAGAGTCAAATCGGGGGTATAAAGTGCTTTAAATCAAAAAGTGTTCAACATAAAAATTGTAGATCTCGTTAAGATCTACAACTTTCATGTTGAACACTTCTCATGAAATTGTACGTATAAGATGCAGTTCAAAAGGACGTATATATTCTTATATACACTTAACTCGTATATACAACACATCCTTATAGTAATTAGAAATCAAATATATTTCTAAACCGATCGATATTTTGTTTAAATATTTTGGTGCAGATAATGATATTTTGTTGAAAAAACAGTTTTAGACATACTAAACATTTGCGGCATTTTAACTAATCTATAATGCTAACATAAGTGGTTGAATGAATACATTTGAAATCATTTGTAATGTCATTATATGCAGCGGGTTATTTTGAAGGAATGAATGTTTTAAACAAAATTTAATTTTCTTTTAAAAAATTATGTTGGTTTGCTAGTAACAAAATAGTTTTCAAATAGCCATTTTGAAAAATAAGGGTTTGCTAATAGTAATGGTTTGCTAGAAATCAAACTGGATTTGCTAGTAACAGTACCCTATATAAACAATCACATTTATATATCACCCCGAAGGAATGTACAACAAATACACAAAAGTTTGGCCTTAAGGCCTTACAGTTAAGCTTGACAAGCGTGGATTACAAACATCGGCGCGCAGGCCGGCCACACATGAAAATAAAAGGTTCTCCGCTCAGCCTTCGAGGGCCAGCAGCAGCAGCAAGGGCTTCAGCCTGCTATTTCCCGCTCGGCTCTCCCGCACTTGCACAAGGACATCCCACAAGAATGGTGGCAAACAAGACAATGGTCAGCATTCAGTTGACCAATTTATAACGACCCTACCCCTTTCTCGGGGCAGTGGTATTCCTTCCTTACAGGCATAACATTTCACAAGCAGATATATCACAAGATGTGCACTCACGCACAAATAATATATCACAAATGTCGGACATGCGGCCCGACGCTCCGTGCACTCAGGACACATTCTTGATGTACCGAAAAAACCAGGGTCCCACCACCGTTCAAGGTCTGAAACCCAACAGTATTGAGCATTTAGTCTTAATGGCGCGCAAGCCTAAGACTCTCATTATGCCACCGACGAAAGCCCAATGCCTTGACACTCTGTTATCAAGCCGACATAACGCAGGTCCAGCTCCACCATTTCCCGTTGCTCAAGTCGTCATACCATCGCCGAATACCGTAGTACTCATGTCCCAACGACAGACATGGGTCGGCTTCACCTTTCTTGTTCGGCACTAAGCTTTTTAAGAGCTCGCAGCTCATAATAGCCACACTGTCCACCAAGGACTGGCTTCACAATCCAAAAGGGGAGCTAATGCCAGCGTTCCTCGCGGTCGCTTGGCAGTTTCAGCAGAAGCTCTCTTTCTACACCCAAACTCAACCCAAACATAGCATAAAGCACAAGAATCACGAGGGTATTTTCCTGGAATTCCACTCTAGTACTTCCTGTTACTACCCTTCACCGGCACAACCCATCGACTCCACAACATACACGTTTATACGCGGAGTCTTCTCCGGTGTGCAAAATGAAACATCACCAATCTAGACCAACCTGTGCAGATGAGCTTCACACAGCATGCATATTCCGTACTACACATTTCCGGATCTATATGCAAGACTTGTTGGGGATATCAAGAATCAACTCAAGGGAAATCCCTCAATCATCCACCTTTTGGTGGGAGAAATCCATGCATATGCCAAAATAAGGACTTCACATGTCCAAGGAAGAAAGATCGTTACCCTTGACGATCTCTTTGGAGCCATGGAAAACTAGTCGGATAAAAAGCACCGCAATGACCTTGCCTCCACAAATCTGGAATCGGCTAGTGATTCGGGCCTCTGAAGCTCCACTGGTAGCCGGATTCCTCCTCCTCCTCCTTCCTTGCTCTCCCCACTCTCTAACTCTTTAGAAAGAGAAAGGCTTGATAGAAATGAGAGTTTATCCTTCAACTCTCGGCCTTCACAGCAAGGATAGCTTTGGACCGTCAGATCCTAATTGAAGGAAATGAACGGCCACGAATCGCCCTAAAACTCATTTTTCTGGGTCTAACACGGCGTATGACACGCCCGTGTCACAGGATGTGTGCCTTAAGCGGCAAAGAAACCGACTCTGCCATAACAGGACACGACCCTGTGATACGCCTGTGTCACATGCCGTATGCCAGACACGGCTTCGGACACGCCTGTTTCCAGCCCGTGTTCAACAGTCCGCACAGGCCTTGCCAAAACTAGAAAAGGACATGGCCCTTGACACACCCGTGTCACAGGCTGTGTGCCCAACACGACTTGCCTCTCGAGGAGCGTCGAGTGCATTTCGTCGAGCTCATAGCAGGACACGGCCCTGGACACACCCGTGTCACAGGTTGTGTGCCACACTCGACACCGCCCAGCGCCACACTCGAGACTGCCCTGCGCCACACTCGAGTACACAGAACAGGACACGTCCTTGGACACGCCCGTGTCCCAGGCCGTGTTGCCTCACGCAGAACAGGACACGACCTTGGACACGCCCGTGTCCCAAGCCGTGTTGCTCAGCCTACAAAGCCCACTCAAAAACTTGAGATTTGGAGTGTTACACAACCTACCCAGGCCGCCTAAACCGCCCAAGGGGCACCTCCATCATTTTGGTAAATATGGTGATATAGGTGACTAAAATTGAGCGACGTCATTTGCCAGCATAAATTTCGCCACGGCGCAATTATCGACGTATCCCTTCAGAAAACTATAAATAGGCCACGAGCCTTCATTTGAGGACAAGCAACTCCAGTGGCAAGAGAGAGCTCTGAGATTTTCTGACAAGACAGTGGACTTAGGTTGATTCTCCGCTTAAGAATTCACTCCGCTCATCTTCTTGCACCAAGGCTCCAACAACCGTCAAATCATGACATCCGCCTCCGCGAGAGCGCTCACATCAAGGCTCTTGTTGAAACCGAAAACTCGGTCTCTGTGGAGTTAACTCTTGGGGAAGGGGTGATCGCATACTTACTTCTCTCTCACGAGCCAGAATACTAAGGAAAAAAGAACAGGGGACAGACCCAAGGGCTCGGCGTGGAGGTCCCACCACACACCCGAAGATCTTAGAGCGCTTCCCCTCCCTAGCCAGATGCCGAGCTAAGGATACCCCAGAAAGCGCAAGAAGACCGGGGCACAAGTAAGCATTCCTTCTGAGGTACCCCTTGGGTCCTATTTATAGATTTCTGAAAACGGTCTGCAAATAGCCACCCTCCGTTGTCACAAACAGATATATGCAGGCCAGATTGGCTTGTCAAAAACATAACTCCGCTGTTCTGGAAGGCTATAAGCAAGCCAACAAGAGCAAAATGGTAAAAATACATCACAAGAGACTGGGCGAGTGGTCCTCTGGAACCGCCACTCGCTCGGGGTGGGGAGTACTGGCCCGGATGGCCTTACTCGCCTGCCGCTTGCGGAGCCCCCCATGGGGCGAGTGCGAGCCCTCCTGCTCTACTTGCCCCTAAAATACTCCACCCCTCCTGGGCGAGTCAGGGGGCTGCCGAGCTCCTGCCCCCCTGGGTGCTCGCCCGGGACTTGGACTGCCAGATCTTGCCAACCTAGCTCTTATCGACCCCACTCGCCGGATATGGGGTTGTACACAATTTCCGCTCTTTGCGAGGTTGGAACAAGCTCGGAAAGAATCATTCAACCCCACAGGATTCGACGAGTGCGGCAGGAGCTAGAGGGAATCTTCGAGTGGGGTCCACCTGCGGTTATATATACGTATGCGTACCTGGGTGATCTTTGTCATTCCCTTTGCTCTAACCTTGCCGAGATGTCTATCCCCAAAGAGATCCAAGAGAGGCTTGCCCGAGCTCGGGAGGCTGCCTCTGCCCGCATTGCCGGCTTGACCGACGTTTCCCTTAGTATCCCGTCGAGCGACCTGGCAGAATCCAACCCCGCCAAGAAGGCAAAACAACTCTCCAAGGCAGTTAAACCCATCTTCAATGATCTGAAATCCACCCTGGAAAATGGGGCCGGCTCCTCCACTCTGCCCACCACTGAGAAGAAGGGTAAAGATGTCGTCGACCTTTCTGCCGACGCGGACATTCAACGGGATGACAGCGAGGCCTCCTCGCCGCGAGTTAAGACCCCCCTCGATAACTAGCGGCCTAAAACTCCGGAGACTCTCCTGCGAGACCCGTCACCCCCTTTGGGACCCTGGGGTTGGACTCACAGAAGCCGAAGTCGACAACTCGTACCCCCTCTCAGCAACAACTTCCTGCTCCTGGAGCTGCGGGGGGAGGCGCTGAAATCATCCCCGTTCCGGGCTTCGAACTCCTCCCGCCAAAAACTCATCGCCCAGGCCATGGCAAGAACCTGAGCATGCCCCCACTCCGTACTTTTCTGGGGGCGCCGAGCTCGCAAGGCAAGTTTTGACTTCCACCGATTTGTCTCACGTGATTCCCCCGGAGTACTCGTCTTTCGTGATGATACTTGACTGAATGCCTTTGTAGCTCTTCCTAGTCAGTCTGAGGCTGATGAATCTTCAGAGCAACCCGCTACTCGCCCCTCCCTTCCCCAAGCTTGTTAAACTCCTTCCTGGGTTCCGAGGTGGAGAACGGCGAGCTGACGAGGTGGGGAATCGGGATCTTTAAGAAGCTGGTGTGCGGGTTGCGCAAGGTTCAGGAGGATAGTGAGCCGTTGTAGCGTGACTACGCGCGGCTCACGGACGAGGTGAGGGCAGCCCTACAGGCGAGGCGATGTCTCCTTCTCCGCTTTTGGACGAGATCGATGAGAACCTACAGATCGTCCATAGGAACTTGGGGCAGATTCGCGAGCTCCACAACTCGTGCCGACCTACGAGGAAGGAGACGCGAGGCTGGGGTAGGTAAAAACGACTCCAATATTGAGCCTACCGAGGCTCGCTTCCGGCCCCCCTCAGCTCGCGCACATTGACTATTTCCCTTTCTCTTCTTTTTTTGAATTCGCTTCCCGCATTTCCTGTTCCTGAACTATATGCCACTGCTTGTAATAACTTAGAACACTCTTTAGATTTCAATGTTTATTACTTGAATAATAAACTGCTATTTGGACTCAGCTCGTCATAGGGTAGAACAGGTCGCGGGGGCCGGCGAGCTGGGGTTGGCGAGCTGGGGAAGGCGAGTCGAACTGAAACCGAAAACTCGATCTTAGATTCCTTTTTTTATAAATAGGCCCCCTACCAACCCCACTCAATCTCCTTTATTGCTTTCGAACACCTTCTCGCTGCCTTCTCTACTACCTGTACTCGCATCTCAATCCTTCTGCGAGCATGGGCGAGACGAACTCTGACGCCGACGGTCGCTCCAAGTGTGCTCGGCATTTTGCCGAGTACCTCTTTTTCGAGGGAAACTTTACCGAGGGAGAACTCACGGAGTTCATAACCGACTACGTGCCTCCTGGCTTTGAGGCGCGCCGGCCCAGAGAATGTGATTCCATCAATACCTTCTACCTTGACAAGCTCGCCTTCCCCATCTCGCATTTCGAGGTGGGGTTGCGCCTACCCCTTTGGCCGGAGATCTGCCAGATCCTCAAGTACTATGGCGCGGTGCCCGTGCAGCTGAACTCGAACGCCATCGCCATGAGGGTTCGCGTGCTTCCTCCGCAAAGAGCGAATAGAGTTCAATCTGACCGTCTTCAGGAAGCTCTTCACCTACAAGGCGAATCCAGATGGTGTCACCTACTTCGGGGGCTCGTTAATCAAGGTTTGTGAGATCACGAACAAAAACCACAACTGGATATCCAAGATCGTCTTCATCAAGAGCGATCTCGGCAATGTGCCCTACTCGCCCCAACAAAAAGGCGAGGAGGTGTACCGGCCCCCTGCGGTATCCGGTAATGATGTCGAGCTCCACAAGTTCTTCCTCCATAAGGACTTTGTGGTCGCCTTCCTCCGAAGGGGCATCGACTCGCTCCGCCCCATCCTTCCCGGCGAAGGTATATCTCTCACTTCTCTTTTTACCAAACTCGCTAGATCAATATGATTTTCTAACCAAGTTTTTTCATGCAGGGGAGCATTTGATTCTCGAGAACCCGCCCTTTGAGGACTCGGGACTCCACCCTGACCCGCTCACGCGTGAGCGGGCAGCCGCGGATGCTTGCCGAGCTAATCTGGCGGCATCCAAACCCTCTTCTAGCAAGGGGCGACCCAACCTCGCGGGGTCTAGCTCGCCTCAGCGCCCCCTACCCCAAAAGAAGATGAAGAAGGCGGCGGTGGTCTCAAAGGCAGGACAACAACAACAAAAACCGAAATACATGAGCTCGCCTGAGATCACATCGGACGGATCGCTAGAGAGCCCGCTGAAGGAGACACAGAGAAAGGGCAGGGGGTGGCGAGTCCTCCGCTCCTGCTGCAGAGAAGACCGTGGCCCGCGAGCCGGGCCTGCCGAAGAGCCATCCCCTCTTCGGCTTCGGGGGAAGGTGGAAGGACTCGGCCGACGAGCCGATGGTCCAATGGGACGAGCAGGCCCACCAGATCTCCATCTCCTCCATCTCCTCCATCCAGCCATCCTAGACAGATCGCCAACCCCCCACCGGGCATGCCTATGCGCTTGGCTTCAACCTCTATGGGCGCGAGGATGTCGATGCATATAAGGGCATGACCCTGCGCCAGCTCGGCCATGAGGGCTTGCAAGCCCATATGTGGGCCCTGAAGCTGCACCACATGATGGTCCGTCGTGGCTTCAACCTTACCACCTTCTGCTAAAAGTCGAGCAGGGGCACGACGTCGCCAAGGATAAAGCTGCCGACTTCGCGAGGCAACTCGGTATTGCCGAGGACCTACTCTCCAAGGCTGTCGGCGGGTTGGTAAGTACCGACTGCCCCAACTTATTTTACTTAGGATTTCCTGCATTTCCTGCAATAGATTTGCTTGCACTTTTGTTTCACAGGATGCCGAGGCCTCTAGCGAGCTGCGGGCTCGCGCCATCATGCTGGAAAAGGAAAACAACCAGCTGCGTGCTCGCGCCGCCGAGCTGGAGGCTCACGTCGCTGAGCTGGAGGTGGACAACACAAGGCTGAAGGAGGAGAACAAGGGGCACCATGGCGAGATCATCTGCCAGGCGGAGGCCCTCCTCCCTCCGGGCGGCAATGAGCCCTCCTTCCCGTTCAAGAGGTCGAGAGTCTTTGGCGAGGCTGAGGTCGCGGAGAGGCTGCGGGTCAACTCAATCGATTCTGCCAAATGCACCCTGCAAATTATGAAGGACATGAGGGTGCTGGTGGAGGGCTGCGAGGAGATCACAGCCCGGGACCTTATGATGAGCTTACTCCCGTCCACTCCGCCCAGCGAGAAGGAGTACAACTTCGACTTGATTTTTGGGAAGCATTACAAGTATGATCCTCTATCCGGAGGAGAGGGCGAAGACCGCTAGTCTGGGGGGGGGGGGAGGCGAGAGCTGACTCGCACTCCCTTCTTTCTTTTTCTTTTTCTTCTGTAATTCTCTCCCCCCTTTTGTAACCTCGCCGAGGCAAGCTTCCCATTTGTAACTACACCTTACATAATGGAAAATAGTTTTGACATGGGTTCTACTATCATTTTTTCTATCTTCTTTTTCCTGAACTTACTTACTATGACGTACTCTCCTTCGAGCTCTTCTCCTTAGGCGACCTCGCTAAGATAGAACTTGTCATTAGAATACATGATTTAGGAAACGTACCCATGAGTAGACCTTGAGAGCTCGCCAGCCCTGGGCAATCCGGAGGCAGACCACTCGCCGCGCTGAGCTCGCCACCACCCAGCTCACTCGCGAGCTGCCTTCATTCATGAGTAAAACCTGAAGGGGGTGGAATGCACCACCGGAGCTCGTCTTCTTCAGCGGATGCCAAGGACTCAGCTAGCCATCCTTTTACCAAGCCTTGCTCTGGATACCCACGATAACAGGCCCAGAATATTTTCCAAGCTGAGCCCGCGAGTCCCAACTCGCCTGAGAGGATTCTTCTCCCCTTACTCTAGAAAAAAGGCCAAAATTCTCAAGTAACATCTGGAGAGGGTAGGGCATAGTTGCCAAGAGCGGCCTCAGCTCGCCCCCCTTTGGCTGATCAGCTCGCCTACTGTTACTTTTTGTGGTCAACCTCTGGGTGCTACCTCCGGCTCAATCAGCTAAGTGAAAGCCTGATGAAGGGTGTTGAACATCTGTTGGGTATTGCATCCACAATAACCCAGATTTGCATGAAGTCACCCTTGAACTAAGATGAATTAAGTTGTATTTGATATCCTTGTTTAAGTTGTGTGTTTGCAGATTATCATTGCTAAGTGTAGACCACTGTCAGTCTACAGTGGGTCATGAACACAGGATAATACAATGTAATCCCTCATTGTGTGATCCAAGGTGTTGACTCATGTGTAGCCTCTCAATTGAGATACACTTCATATTCAAACACTTGGATCATGGAATGAAGATTTGATTCTTGAAGAGAAGATAAAATTGAAAAGTCAAAGATTTCTCTAAGTCCACTTCTCAAGAATTCTATAATAGTTCTCGAGAAGTAGAGTGAGCAGAACTCGAGAAGTTCATCTAGTTCTCGAGAAGCCGAGACTAGTTCTCGAGAAACATTCTTATAGTTCTCGAGAAGGTCAGTCTAGGTTCTCGAGAAGTCCCAGCTTATATTTCTCGAGTAGTTAGAGACAACCGCATAAATTATTCTAAGTCCCTCTCTCGAGAAGTCCATCATAGTTCTCAAGAACATAGTCTCTAGTTCTCGAGAAGTCAGCATAGTTCTCGAGTATATAGTTTGGCTTTCGAGTAATGGTTCTCGAGAAGTCTAGTTAGTTCTCGAGTAGCTTCACATAACTCTTAAGTATACTCAACGTCTTTTGTTCTCGAGTACTAACTTAAGTCCAGACAGTCTAGTTCTCGAGAAGTCAGTCTATTCTCGAGAATTCATTCATACTTCTCGAGAACTGCTGTCAAATTTTTCAGAAAATTTACTTAAGTCCAGATCGACGGGATTTTCAAATGAGACATCGTGATTGGTCCACGTGTCGTCATTAATGTCAATTCTAACCATTAGGGGAAATCCTATATAATGTCTTTTCATCAAGACTAACCCTAAGCGGAAAATCGTACATTTCTATTATCGTGATCGGCCGTCTCTCTCCAAGAAGAACAGAACTTTCAGCCGTCGCCGCCGCTCAACGTGAAGATCGACACTTCTGTTTTCGATCAAGGAAGGCTTACTGTTCAAGGATATTTCATCTTCTCCTTGATCTAGTAGGTCTAAGATTTCTCAGATCAGATCTCTCAACTCTTCTTCAACATTTTCTGAAAAAGCCGCAAGTTCAAGAAAAGACCTAGAGTTGAATTTTTCCAGATCTGAGACAAATCTTTATTTGTATTTCAAATCTCTTTGTAAATTTTGTAGGAGATTAATCTCCGAGTTGTAGGAAGTTTTCATCTTCCGAGTATAGATCCCTTTTGGATCGAGATTGTAGGAACTTGGTTCCGAGGCATAGGATTGGATTTCAATCCGAGATAGTGGAGTAGCCGGATCTAGTGATTTACTACATCGGTGAGGGAAAGTGGACGTACCCAAGGTTGGGGAACCATTATAAATCTTCTTGTCGTCTGTGATTGCATGATTGTCTGTACAAGTTTTTTTAAATTTTTTATTCCGCAAATAGACGCACAATTCACCTATTCACCCCCCTCTAGGTGATTTAGGTTGACAACTTAACACTTTCAATTGATATCAGAGGGAGGTTGGTCGTTAAAAGGTTAACACCTTGATCAATTTCCTCTTTAAGTTGTCTTTGAGAATTTTCAAGCAATGGACAAGGCTAAAGATTTTGTCAAGCTTCTCCTATGCACAAAGAATAACTTTCTCATATGGAAAGAGAGAATTAAATTTTTCATGGAAGCTGTGGATCCCCGGATCTTCATGATTGTTGAAGAAGGTCCTTACGTGCCCATGACCATCTCCACTATAGATCCAACCAAGAAGGTTCCAAAGAAGTTGATGGATCTAGATAAGGACGAGATTGCACTTGTCTCTCTGGATAAGAAAGCAAAAAATATTATAGCAAGTGCAGTCGATGACTCGATACTGCAGAACCTGATTCACTGCCAATCTGCTAAGGAGATGTGGCAGTCACTAGTCACTCTGATGGAAGGTACTGAAGAAGTGAGAGATGATAGAAGATCCTTGTTGAACTAGAAGTATGAAGCCTTCAGGCAAGGGCCAAAGGATACTATTGCAGATACATTTGAGAACTTCTTCAAAATAGTCAATGGTTTCAGAGTATATGGCAGAGTCTTCACCAATGGAGAACTAAATGACAAGTTCCTAAGATCCTTAACCAAGGAATGAGACAATAAGGTATGTGCTATCCGGGAATTTAGAAAGCTAGCTGAGACAGATCCTCAGAATATCTTCGGGAAGCTGATGTCGTATGAGCTTCAACTCAACACAAGGAAAGTTGAAGAAGAAAAGAGCAGGTCTGCATCCAAAGAGAAGTCTGTTGCTTTAAAGGCAGACACCTCCAGGAAGTCAAAGGCTACCTCTCCAGCCCCAACACAAGAAGTTAGTGAAGAAGAAATCTGGTATTTGGACAGTGGATGCTCTCGGCACATGACCGGGACAAGAACCCTACTTCAAAATTATTCTCCAGTGCTGAACAGACCAAAGGTCATCTTTGGAGGTTCAGACCGCGGGATAACTAAAAGTTATGGTATGATTACTAACGGTAGTGTATCCTTTTCGGATGTAGCTTATGTGGAGGGATTGGAACACAATCTTATAAGCATAAGCCAACTATGCGACAAAGGATACATAGTTGAATTCCACGCTGACAAGTGCCTGATAAAGTCTGTTGACAATATGGAAACGATTCTATATGACACTCGAAGCAGGAATATATTCGGTTTGAATTTCATTTGTATAGATTCTTCTATAGCAGTGTGTCTTTTGGCAAAAGATAGTGCGTCTCTTGGTGACCAATGACACAAGAGGTTAGCACATATTAATTTTAAAACTATTAATAAATTATTCTCCCAGAACTTAGTACGTGATGCCCCGAATGTCAAGTATGTCAAAGATAGACCTTGTCATGCATGCGTAAAAGGCAAGAAAATAAGGGCTACCTTTAGAAGCATTATTGACAAAAATTCAAGTAGATGTCTCCATCTACTTCATATGGACTTGTTTGGTCCACTGCAAATTAGAAGCTTGGGAGGTAAGGAATATACATTGGTTATTATTGATGATTACTCGCGCTTTGCGTGGGTGTTCTTTCTGAAACACAAGTCAGATACCTTCGACATCTTTACTAATTTTGTCAGGCAGGTCCAGAATGAATACAACTATTCCGTAGTCAAAATCAGAAGTGATAATGGAACAGAGTTCAAATCTGGGGCCATGACAGAATTCTGTGAAAGCCTAGGTATCTTTCATGAGTTTTCCTCTCCTCGCACTCCACAGCAAAATGGAGTAGCTGAGAGAAGGAACAGAACACTCATAGAGCCCAACAGAACTATATTGAGTGATGCTTCACTACCGGAATACTTCTGGGCTGAAGCCGTCAATACTGCATGCCACGTGCAAAATCGAGCACTCATCAATAAGAATCATAATAAGACACCTTACGAACTTCTAAAAGACAGGAAACGAACTATTTCATATTTTAGAATTTTTGGTTGTAAATGCTTCGTGCTTAACAATGGTAAGTATCACACTATCAAGTTTAGTGAGAAAAGTTTTGAAGGTATTTTTGTAGGTTATAGTAGCCATAGTAAGGCATACAAGATTTTCAATAGAAAAACTCTGGTTGTAGAGGAATCCATACATGTTGTATTTGATGAGACGAGCTTGCTGCAAAGCAAATCGTCTAGTGTGCTTGTTGAAGATGCAGGTACAAGACTGAAAGAAATCAGCTTGGATGAACCAACTGGAGGTGTAAGAGAAAAGTTCTTCAAGATCATTACTCCAACCCCCATTGGAGAGGCAGATGATCAAGATTAAGAAAACATCCAAGTTGATGAAGTCACTCCAGTGGCTTAAGAAGTTCCAGATGCTAGAAACTTAGAGCTCAGGCATCTGAAGTATCAGCCATTGGGCAAGATCATAGGAGATCCCCGGGATGGTGTCAGAACTCGTCGAGGTACAACTAACGAGAATTTATATTAAAGTTTTCTCTCACAGGTTGAACCAAAGAAATTTGAGGAAGCCAACTCAGACGCATCATGGATCTTGGCCATAGAAGAAGAACTGAACAAGTTTAAGCGATGCAAAGTTTGGAAACTAGTTCCTAGACCCAAAGGTAAGAACGTCATCGGAACGAAGTGGGTCTACCAGAACAAGTTGGACGAGGATGAAACTATTATAAAGAACAAGGCCAGACTCGTCGCCAAAGGATATCGTCAAGAAGAAGGGATCTAGTTCGACCAAACATACGCTCCAGTGGCAAGGCTGGAAGCCATCAGATTGTTCCTAGCTTATGCTGTACTGAAGGGCTTCACTCTCTACCAAATGGACGTGAAGTACGCATTCCTAAATGGTGACATAAAGGAAGAAGTGTACGTGGAACAACCCCCAGGTTTTGTTGATCCTAACTTTTCTGAGTATGTTTATTTATTATCGAAAGCGCTGTACGGTTTAAAATAAGCTCCTCGAGCTTGGTACGAAACGCTATCTACCTTTCTCCTCGAGAACAAGTTCACAAGGGGAAAGATAGATAAAATATTATTTCTTAGGGAAATTAAAGGCAAGATTTTGCTAGTGCAAATCTATGTCGATGACATTATTTTTGGTTCTACAGATGATAACCACTGCAAAAAGTTTTCTAAACTTATGCAAGGGAAGTTTGAAATGAGTAGTATGAGAGAGCTGAAGTATTTCTTAGGACTTCAGGTGAAACAATCTGAAGATGGAATTTTCATCTCACAGACGAAGTTCACCAAGGAGTTGATTAAGAAATTTGGAATGGAGAGTGCAACCACTATGAGGACTCCAATGACCTCAGCTATGTCTTTAGACAAGGATGAGAAAGGGAAACCTTTTGATGAAACCAAATACAGAAGCATAGTTGGATCCTTGCTCTACCTTACTAGCAGTAGGCCAGACATAATGTTCTCTACATGTGTCTGTGCTAGATTCCAAGTGAACTAAGGAGTCTCACTATGCTGCTACAAAGCGGATCTTGAGATACCTTAAAGGTACACTGAATCTTGGCTTATGGTACTCAAAAAGTAATGACAATGAACTAATTGGTTTTTTAGATGCAGACTTTGTAGGTAGCAAAGATGACAGAAAAAGCACTTCCGGGACGTGTCAGTTCCTTGGAAGAAGGCTTATCTCATGGAGCAGCAAAAAGCAAAATTGTGTCGCAATCTCAACGGTCGAGTCAGAGTATATCTCTGCCGGCAGTTGTTGTGCACAATTGCTTTGGCTAAAGAACCATCTAAAAGATTACAATATGAAGGTTAAAGACATTCTGTTGTTCTGCGACTCCTCCAGCGCAATAGCAATTGCAAATAACTCAGTCTCGCACAGCCGGACAAAGCACATCGAGCTCAGATATCACTTCATCCGGGAGCATGTGGAGCAAGGGGATATGGATCTGCAGTACGTGCCAACAGATTGACAAGTTGCAGACATTTTCACAAAGCCGTTGGACGAGACCAAGTTCAATTTCTTCATAACTGAACTTGGGATGCTGAACAAAGAAGGATAGATCAAAGGAAATCAGTTCAAAGCTCAAGAATCGAGGATACTTCAAAAAGGTCAGAAATTTCTCAAGTGGAAGGCAGTTCTCTAGAACTATTAGCACTTCTCGAAAACTATAGAACTAGTTCTCGAAAACTTCAAGTCTACTTCTCGAGAACTACAAATCTGTCTCTCGAGAAGTGATAAAAGTTCTCGAAAACTAGGCTTACACTTCTCTAGAACTGTTATTATACTTCTCGAGAACTAACCCTACCTCTCGAGAAATGCCCCGTCTCTTTTCGAATTTCTGTTCATTTCTTCTATTTTGAAAACCGCTCGATTTCTGTCTTAATCCAAAAGTTATTTTAGATTAATTAGACACCTAATTAACATTAATAGGGTTATATATATATATAACTTTAGATATCTCAAATCAACCGACATTTCAAAATCCATTCTCTCGAAAACTCTTTATCTTCCGCCGACCAGAACTTCGATGTCGCCGCCTTCTCGCTCTCCGTCCATCGCCGTCATTCATCTCAATGGCCCAGCAGTTCAAAATCGGCATCGACAGTGAGCTAGTAGTAGCAAGGATAACAGAGCTTTCAGAGGATTTAAGAAATCTTCTTCTTCTCCTGGACACAGCAGGCTTGACATTCGTTCTATCAAAACCTTGCAAGATTTTATTTCCTGAGGTAGAAGGGTTCTTCAGAAATGTTAAGATAAGGAGAAATGACACTGTGCTGAAGTCCAAAGTCAAGGGCATTAAAATTAAGTTGAGCCCGACCATAGTGTCCAGACTTCTCAGATTACCTCATGTAGATGATGAAGATGAAATAATAGAAGATGACAATGACAGAACCTGTCATTTCTGTGGAGTTCCAGATGACATTACTTCTCTTAGGATGACTTCTTTAAATGATGTTAACAAACTTTTAGTAGACATTATTGGCAAAATTCTATGGTGCAGAACAGGGTCAATAAGGTTTATTACAAATGACTTCTTCAATGTCATGGTTGCCATAGTCTGCAGGAAAAGATTTCCTTATGGTTTGATGATTTTTGACTTGATTAGAGACAACATAAGAGAACTAAAATTTGCTAGGATAATCTCCCTGATGTTGCATGAGATTGATCCAACTATCTTCAAGACTTCTAAAGGCACTCCAATCCATCACCTGAAGAAGATCTCCCTAGCCACCATTCATAGATGGGAGTTAAAGCTGAAGAATCCAAAGCAGCTGGCTAAAGAGCTTGTAGCCCCTGCTAAAGAGGTTAGGACCCCATATCCCTCCTCTCATAATGTTGCTGAACCATTTGGTACAGCAACTGAGGGGGAGCCTACAGCCTCAGTTCCAGATATCAGACTTCCTTCTCCTCCACCTCCATCTAGATCTCCAGTTAGAAGTACAGTCAGCACACCAACCAGTTCACCCATCAGAACCCCCATCAGAAGCCCAGTAAGATCTCCAACCAAGTCCCCAGAGGCAAACATTTTAGATGAGACATTCTCAAATGGGCAAGCTCAGAAAACCATTAACTCTACTGCAGCAGATATAGAAAGTATAATAAAAGAGCTTATCTCAGATGAACCTCTTCCCCTCCACATAGAAACTGCTGAAGAACCTTCAAAGGATCCTTCTCCAGCTCCTTCTCCATCTCCAGAACCTACTCCAAGGACAACTCTTTCACCTTCTCCAAGGAAAGAATCACCTCCACCAGGGACCATCATTCTCTCAGGAGAGGATGAGCCTGAACTAGAGGAAGTTGAAGCTCCTCTAAAGAAACTTGATTTCTCCATCCCTTCCCTACTTGGTGAGGAAAGTGATATATTTCCTCATATTGTCAGAGCCAAAAAGTTCTGTAGTAGTTGATGAGATCCCTCCATGGGTAGTTCCTCATCCTCCTCTAGTTACCCCTCCTGCTGTCATTCATGCTGCTGCTGCAACCCCTATAAATTCAGACATTCTAAGTAAGCTTGAAGTCATGTTGGTAGAACAAAGGAAATATTTTGATGAATCTCTAAAGGTAGTCCAGGACAAAGTCACTGCTCTAGAAAAAGAAATGAGCAGAGGATTTGTAGAAATCCAGCACAACACAGACTCCCTCAAAGAATTGTTTCAGATTGGTGAAAAAGCTATAGACCACACCATCATTAGTGTTGGTCAGGTAATGGAACAGTCTGTCACTCTTGCCAACAATCAGATCTAGTTAGAGAAGAAAGTCCAAGAACATGTTATGAAAATCTGTGAAAAAGTGGGAACCTTCAAGGAAGATGTCATAGAAAAGCTGTGTAGAATTCAGAAAGGGGAGAGCCTGGTGAAAGAACATGTTGAAAAACTTGTGGATAAGTTTACTGCTGCTGCAAACACAGCTTGGTCTGATAAGATAAGTGAAATTAATAAGAATGTTTTAGAGTAAATTCAATCTGTGAAATTTCATACCTATGACACCTCAATCTGGATGCACAACCAAATATTCCCTGAATTTCAAGTTGATCCTAATGTCATTCCTCATAACCTGAACCCACTTGCTGAAGGACAGTCCAGTCAGATGCCAGCTCAGATGCAACAACCTCAGATGCCCTGCTTTTCTCCAAGGCCAGAAGATCAGAATCCTCCTTCTGCTTCTTATTACAAAGTATTGGATGATATTTTTCCTTAAGGTTTACCTGAGATCAACACCTCTAAGAAAAGGAAGTATGGGGAAGGCCCCTCAGCCAGCAAAAGTGTTCCTAAGCCAGTTTCTGAGAAAAGAAAAGCACAAGAATTTGCTGAAGTCTGGAGTCCTACCTCCAAAGCATTGATTCTTGATACTCTCAAGTTAGTAATGGACTATAATGAAAACAGAATCTCCACTACAGCTCCTCTAAGTGGGAACTTTATGAGAAGTCCATGACTAAAAGAAGGATATATGATAGAGAGTATGACAAGAATAATCCCAAGGCTCCTCCAAAACCTCCAAGATACTACCCAAATCCTTTCAGCTACCAGAGGAGACAACAAGAGAAGCATGACAGACAGCATCAGAGCTAGAGATGATTTTTCTACTGATACTTGTTTTTGAGACTATGGAAGAAATGATGTTGAATTGGAAATCTAAACCATTATATGTATACAATTTCTAGTTTTGCTAATTGTGTGTTTAATTTTTCTATCTTACATTTGTATTCTATTTCTTCATTTACAGTTCTTTCTTTATTGGTATAATTCACCTTAGTGTAGAGGGTTCTGACTTTTACAAATAGGGGGAGATTGTTGGGTATTGCATCCACAATAACCCAGATTTGCATGAAGTCACCCTTGAACTAAGATGAATTAAGTTGTATTTGATATCCTTGTTTAAGTTGTGTGTTTGCAGATTATCATTGCTAAGTGTAGACCAATGTCAGTCTATAGTGGGTCATGAATAAAGGACCATACAGCATAATCCCTCACTGTGTGATCCAAGGTGTTGACTCATGTGTAGCCTCTCAATTGGGATACACTTCATATTCAAACACTTGGATCATGGAATGAAGATTGGATTCTTGAAGAGAAGAGAAAATTGAAAAGTCCAAGATTTCTCTAAGTCCACTTCTAGAGAAGTCTATGATAGTTCTCGAGAAGTAGAGTTAGCAGAACTCGAGAAGTTCATCTAGTTCTCGAGAAGCCAAGATTAGTTCTCGAGAAACATTCTTATAGTTCTCGAGAAGGTCAGTCTAGGTTCTCGAGAAGTCCCAACCTATATTTCTCGAGTAGTTAGAGACAGCCACAAAAATTATTCTAAGTCCCTCTCTCGAGAAGTCCATCATAGTTCTCGAGAACTTAGTCTCTAGTTCTCGAGAAGTCAGCATAGTTCTCGAGTATACGGTTTGGATTTCGAGTAATGGTTTTCGAGAAGTCTAATTAGTTATCGAGTAGCTTTATATAACTCTTAAGTAGACTCAACGCCTTTTGTTCTCGAGTACTAACTTAAGTCCAGACAATCTAGTTCTCGAGAAGTCAGCCTGTTCTCGAGAACTCATTCATACTTCTCGAGAACTACTGTCAAATTTTTCAGAAAATTTACTTAAGTCCAGATCGACGAGATTTTCAAATGAGACATCGTGATTGGTCCACGTGTCGTCATTAATGTCAATTCTAACCGTTAGGGAAAATCTTATATAATGTCTTTTCATCAAGACTAACCCTAAGCGGAAAATCGTACATTTCTATTATCGTGATCGGCCGTCTCTCTCCATGAAGAACAGAACTTTCAGCCGCCGCCGCCGCTCAACGTGAAGATCAACACTTCTATTTTCGATCAAGAAAGGCTTGCTGTTCAAGGATATTTCATCTTCTCCTTGATCGAGTAGGTCTAAGATTTCTCAGATCAGATCTCTTAACTCTTCTTCATCATTTTCTGAAAAAGCCGCAAGTTCAAGAAGAAGACCTAGAGTTGAATTTTTCCAGATCTGAGACAAATCTTTGTTTGTATTTCAAATCTCTTTGTAAATTTTGTAGGAGATTAATCTCCGAGTTATAGGAAGTTTTCATCTTCCGAGTATAGATCCCTTTTGGATCGAGATTGTAGGAACTTGGTTCTGAGGCGTAGGATTGGATTTCAACCCGAGATAGTGGAGTAGCCGGATCTAGTGATTTACTAGATCGGTGAGGGAAAGTGGACGTACCCAAGGTTGGGGAACCACTATAAATCTTCTTGTCATCTGTGATTGCTTGATTGTTTGTGCAAGTTCTTTTAAATTTTTTATTCCGTAAATAGAAGCACAATTCACCTATTCACCCCCCTCTAGGTGATTTAGGTAGACAACTTAACACTTTCAACATCCTCCGGGCTCAACCTTCCAGGGTCATAACGACATCTCTCGAGGCCCGGGCCTTGCCGGCTAGGTGGGAGCCTGACAGAAGGAGCATCTCGGGACCTAACCCCAGAGTGAGAATACTTTCCTTTGCCCAACCCCCCGGGTGCTACCACCAGCCCAATCAGCTAAGTGAAAGTCTGATGACGGGTGTTGAACATCCTCCGGGCTCAGCCCTCCAGGTTCATAACGACGTCACTAGAGGCGGGGGCCCTGCCAGCTAGGTGGGAGCCGGACAGTGGGAGCGTCTCGGGACCTAACCCTAGAGTGAGAAAACTTTCCTTTGCCCACCCCCCCGGGTGCTACCACCGACCCAATCAGCTAAGTGAAAGCCTGATGGCGGGTGTTGAACATCCTCCGGGCTTAGCCCTCCAGGGTCATAACGATGTCACTCGAGGCCCAGGTCCTGCCAGCTAGGTGGGAGCCAGACAGTAGGAGCGTCTAGGGACCTAACCCCAGAGCGAGAATATTTTCCTTTGCTCCACCCTCGGGTACTTCCACCGGCCCAATCAGCTAAGTGAAAGCCTGATGGCGGGTGTTGAATATCCTCCAGGCTCAGCCATCCATGGTCATAACGACGTCACTCGAGGCCCGGGCCCTGCCAGCTAGGTGGGAGCCTGACAGCGGGAGCGTCTCAGGACCTAACCCCAAAGCGAGAATACTTTCCTTTGCCCAACCCTCGGGTGCTACCACCGGCCCAATCAGCTAAGTAAAAGCCTGATGACGGGTGTTGAACATCCTCCAGGCTCAGCCTTCCAGGTTCATAACGACGTGACTCAAGGTCCGGGCCCTGCCAGCTAGGTAGGAGCCTGACAGCATAAGCGTCTCGATACCTAACCCAGAGCAAGAATACTTGTCATCACTCCCCGACCCTGCCAGCTAGGCAGAAGCCTGGCAGCAGGAGCATCTCAGGACTTAGCTGTTGGGTATTGTATCCACAATGGACCTGATTTGAAGAAGCCCCTGAACAAGCTAAGTTGAATTGACAATGTATTTGACGATCTTCTATCAAGTTGTGCTTGCAGCTATTCCATGCTAAGTACACACCAATGTCAGGGTGTAGTGGGTCAATATACACGGGTTTGTGCAACGTAATCCCTCGTTGAGTAGATCAGTGTGTTGACTCACGTGTGCTCTCTCTATTGGAGTGTACTTATTTTCAAGTACATGGTTAAGGAAGATCAAGAGCAGAAGAAGGAGCAAAGATGGGTCAAAGACCAAGTCTTCAAAGGAAGGAAGAGAAAAATCTTCTAAGTCAAAATCGACGGGAATCACTAAGTCATTCCCGCCGACTTTGACGGGAGTCACTTGTGATTCCTGCCGACTTCGACGGGAATCGTTAGTGATTCCCGACGATTCGACGAGAATCAGTCTGCATTCCCGCCGACTTCTTCCGACTGACAGTTTTCCAACAGGAATTCTGCCAAGGCAGAATCGACGGGAATCGTGAGTGATTCCCGCCGACTTCGATGGGAATCACCAACGATTCCCGCCGATTTTGCCTTAGGCAAATTTCCTCCATTCGCTGGACCGAACCAAGATGCCGTGCGTTATTTCGACCGGGGCTAGGGTTTCTCCTTATGGGTCCCACAATGGTCTTTAGGGTTGGCCTCTGGTATATATATACCCGTATTTTGAACCTCTACAGTCAACTATTCACGAGAAATCAAAGTAGCCGACGCCGTGCCCTAGCCGATCGCGGAAACCGCCGATCTCCTGTAGCCGCTTGCAAGTTCGTCGCCGCCGTTGATCTTAGTGCTTCTCTGATCTTACGACATTAGTACCGAGGCAAGCAGAGCGTCTCACGTATCTCTCTTGAGATCTCTTTTCTTCCAATTCGTAGAACGAGACTTGTTCTCCATTCCGAATCGGTGGAGACGATTGATCCGACTGAGATCGTTGGTAGACCTAGCTTGCTTCGTCAAGAAGTTTGGATCTACAAAGCATCGCCTCCGCATTTACTTGTCGCCGCCGATCCTGACAAGATTCTTTCAAAGAGAGAAATCCGGTTGTGGATTCTTCGTAATCTTCAAGCAAGCTTCAACGAACGAAGAAGGACATCGGGATCTCCAAAAGAGTCGTTTGTATTTTCTTTTACATTCAATTTTGGTTTGTTGTAAAGGAATTTTCATTCCTTGTTGTAAGGGTTGGGTGCAACCCGTGGTGGTGGAGTTGTGACTCCTTTGTTGGAAGGGTTCCTTCCGTAGTGCGAGGATTGGATTTCAATCCATTTGGAGAAGTGACCGAGTCGTCCCTTGGTGAGAGATAGGTCGAAGGGGGAAAGTGGACGTACCTAAATCAGGGAACCACTATAATTCTTTGTGTGCTTTCTGTGCTCTGTTTGTTAATTTTTGCAGGTAAATTTCATTCCGCAAAAGACTGCACGACACTTATTCCCCCCCTCCCCCATAGGTGGATTTAGTCGACACTAGAGACTTTCAAGTGGTATAAGAGGGAGGTTACTCATCAGTAAGGTTAACACATTGAGTAAGATCCTGTGTCTAGTGTCAAGAGGAAAGAAGATCTCGGGAAATGACGGACTCAAGTATTCAGGAAATATCCCAGTATGCACCAAGCTGAACTTTCCCATCTGGAAGGAAATGATCAGGTTCTACATGGAAGCAGTCGACCCCCGACTCTTCATGATAGTGGAGGAGGGCCCTTATATCCCCACTAAGGCCTCCACCATTGATCCTACCAAGATGGTGCCCAAGAAGCACTCCGAAATGGATAAGGATGAGATGGTGTTTGTCGGACTAGATAAGAAAGCTCAAAACATCTTATTAAGCGCCATCGATGATTCCATGATGCAGAATTTCAGCAACTGCAGGACTGCCAATGATATATGACACTGCCTGATCATTCTGATGGAAGGCACAGATGAAGTAAGGGATGATCGAAGATCCCTTCTGAACCAAAAGTATGAGGCCTTCAGGCAAGGTCCCAAGGAAGAAATCAGAGTGACATTCGAGAACTTCCTGAAGATCGTCAATGTCCTGAAGGGTTATGGCAGAGTATTCACCGATGGTGAACTAAATGACAAATTCCTTAGATCCCTTACTAAGGAATGGGACACCAAGATCTGCGCCATCAGAGAATTTGGCAAGCTGGCAGAAACTGATCCCCAGATTCTGTTTGGAAAGCTAATGTAAGACCCCTATTTGTTTTCTTTTTTGAACACCGGAGTCTTTGCCCAGAATTGTCGCTTTGCTGTGGCACCGACTCACGGGAAGACCGCCACTACGAAACGCCAATTTTGCCGGCCCTTTTCGATCACAAAGAAAGAGAAGTAAGTATACGTGAAATGTAAACAAGTCCACATAAACATGTATAAAATGAAATCACATCCAGTCCATCAGTAGATAAAAATAGGAAATAGAAGTATAAGTACTGCAAAGATACAGTTCAGATGAAATATAGATAAACGGGATCGAGCCCGGTACATCAGAGTCCTCACTACAAATCACTCATCGCGGAAGCTATAAAATACTAATCACTCACGGAGCTGGTCGCAGGTGCACCGGTGCTAGACTGACCCACCTCCATGCGCACCGTACTCCGCTGGTGCTGGTCCCTGGACTGCTGGTCCCTGTCTCCCATCCGGAGTTCCTGTAATGTTGTGGTTCGAAAACCATTAGTCATAAAGACTAAGCCCCATCATCCCCTACCCCTCCCCCCACAGCTCCTAAGCATCGAGCGGAGAAGAGGAAAGGGAAGCTACAAAGGTGGAGAGTGTTCAAGCAGATGACAATGGGGCTAATCTAACAACTATCATGGTGTGAAAACAACTATCTAGAATAAAGTACATCTAGCAATTCTAAGGTGGTGAGCAATAAAGCAAAACATGTAGTAAGTAGCAATTATATAAGAAGGCAGGTAGAGAACAACAAGTAAATAAGTAAGTAACCTTAACTTATATGAATGCCCATACAAACTTATAAGTTAAGGGGTCTTCTGCAAGGCTCCCATCGTATAAAAAGTCTCATACCGATTTATACGTTGGGTGTCAGTTGTATGCAATTATGAGTGTAGTGATATGCTATGCCATGATTCATGCAAGTGCAACTCACGCACACGACTCTATGCGCACAGACCTTTAGTTCCCCCTGTTCGGGCAGCTAGCTTCACTCCCAGGAACCTCCATAGTGGCAAACAGAGACAGTGGGTCGGGCCCCCCACTCCTAGGCGGGTATCCACACTACCGGGCCTAGCCCTTCCGTACGCCCATAGAAGAACACAACCTAGCGTATCCGCGTACTAGTGCTGGCTATATCCACCAGACTTTCTTTGGCTAAGTGTCCCACACCGCCGAGTCAACGTACCGATGTCGGTGTGAACGACAATCAAATACCGAAGACCCACCACCTTTATTCTGTACTCAAACCCTCGAGCCCTCGGCTCCCCGGACTGTCCCGTCTGTGCATCTACCTGCAGAGCTACCGTCTGAATGGCAACCAAACCAACTTATTCTACCTTCCTAGCTATCGGGGTGTGTGTACGTGCAACCCTAATTACTAGTTGCTCTTGTTAGCTTATTATTCCTCCGGTTTACGTTAGCCCAGGACTGCCCCCGGTATTCCCCGTGAAGGGCTCTCAAAGGGCACTAGGAACTATGATGGTAGCTGAAACCCACCGTTCCCTTTCGCAAGGCACTTAATGTTATTGGTTGGTACCCATTACCCGATCCCTCTTAAGTTAATTTAGATCTAGCCCTAGAGTATTAAGACTCTTCCTCTCCTACCCGGGGTGGACGATCTTTCGTCGTTCCCGAACGCCACTTGACACTAGCCAATCTCACACTCTACTTATCCTTATTTCCAACAATGAACTTTAACTTAGCTTGCTCTATCCAAACCAGTAACTACCAAAATTCCATCTCCTCAAGTTCATTACCCACTCTAGTTCAGTTTCCGTGGTTTTACTATATGCGGACCATCCTAAGATACATGAGGTACATAAGGAGAGGTACTGTAAATTGTCTTACGAATCTCCTATAATATTTACTGGAGGTCTATCTTAACATAATATAGCTAATACCAAGATTTCCAAATTTTTCCTATTTATCGGGCATTTAATTTATTTATTCTAAGCTTCCAAATGCCCTAGTATGAACATGAAGTGCACTAATGAGCCAACAATAAATCATCATAAAATCAGTAAAAATCCTATGAGATATTTAAGCAGTAATTCCAAGTTTTGAGAAATTTCAGAGGTGTTTAGGCCTGTATTTCCTAATTTCCTATTTTAGGCCATTTCTACCATATTATGAAGCAAGTACTGTAAATATGTACCCAAAAATCACAATAAAATTACAGAAGCTTTATGGTGACCTAAAACTATCAGAAACCAAGTCCCTTGATTTTTCTATAATATTTTGGGCTCTGAATTTATTTAATGTAAAATACTAGTTTTCCTAGCTTAGTGAAGGATGTACTGTTTTTAATCATAAAAAATTCTAAAGAAAATTACAGGCTGACTATCATGGTCTGAAACACCCACTGACCAAATTTCATAAATTTACAAATGATAGTTGGGCATTATTTGTATTTTTGACTACATATCACAATTAGTATGTTAGAGAATAAAGTACCCAAAATAATCAGATAAAACTCCCAAGAAAAATACAGAAGGTATAATATGCTATAAGATGCCATAATCCAAGATTTCATAACATTCCAATGAAGATAAATTTCAAAATCATCAAAATAAATATCTAGGGCACAACTAGAGTTGTAAATGAAGTACTGTATAGATTAACCCAAAAATCTCAACAAAAATATATTATGTTCATTTATACCAGAAAATCACTCTACCCAAACTTTACTTGATTTTAATTTCAGTTGATAGCATAATAGTTCAAATTAAGGTTGGTGACCTAAATTAGGGTTAGGGTTTTAGGTGGGCTAAAGTTCTCCAAATACCCTAAAATTTTGACCAGAGGACTTTAATGGCCCTATGATCCTCTCCACCAAATTTTAAGTCAGTACAAGGTCATTTGACCCCATGACCTTCACAACCCTAAAAATCCCCATTCAGGGACCTTCCCTAGGGTTCTAGGGCTACCCTACACCAAACCACCCCAACTCCCTTGGAGGGTGTGTCATGCCCTAAAAAGCCAGTGACCAAAATATCAGCCTCTGTTGAGGTGATATGGCCACTCAAATACCAAGGGGGTGTTTGATCCTAAATTATCCTATAAGGATCAACCTAGGGTGGGATAAAAACCTATTCAAAATATCTCCAAATGAGATGAAATTTTTACCAGAACCTTATGATAAACCCAGGGACCACTCACCAAAATTTGAGAGGGTTTGGAAGTCATTTAGCCATCTAATTAATTTATTCAAGGATTATTAAATTTTTCCAAAAACTATAGAAAAACATTTTCCAAAAATCCTAATTTTTTGACAGCGCCTAGATATAGGTAAGATTAGGCCACACCCCAAATTTCAAGTCATTTTGATGACTGGATTG
The DNA here is from genome assembly GCA_039513925.1 of Platanthera zijinensis. NCBI lineage: Eukaryota > Viridiplantae > Streptophyta > Magnoliopsida > Asparagales > Orchidaceae > Platanthera > Platanthera zijinensis. Next base: position 79,885,825 of record CM077081.1, read on the forward strand.
GAGTGGGGAATTTTTCTAAGGTCAGGACAGCCTTATGGGTAGACCTCACCAACATGAGTGCTGAGGTCTATCCAGTGGTCCAAAACGCTTGATTTTTTTAAAAAAATTTCCTAGACTCATAGAGCTACAATATTGGTGTTGACAACTTTTTCTGTAGGAGCATCTAAGTATTTATAGAAATTCATGCAAGTTACAGGCAGAAACTACAGAAAATATATAGAAATTACTTTAAACAATATGTTTGCACAGATCTTAAAGGCTGATCCGTCGGCTTGGAGGTTGTCTTCAACCTCCAGCCTACGGTCTAGATGGCACGCGCCTGGGAGAACTTCTCCCTTCCACAGCCGGCCGTCCAGCCTCCTCCCTGGCCGGCCACCGCCACCACTACCTCCATTGAGGTGGTGGCCATCGCCGGGCGGCGGCGCAGCCGCCGGAGAGGCTTTTTTCCGGCGAGCCCGTAACTTAATTTTTGCGGGAAAATCGGAAAGAGAAGCTCTTTCGATCGGGCTCATTTGAGCCCGAATCTTAATCCTAAGGAAGCTAAGATCTACCCGTAGAGAGAGAGAGGAGGGGAGGACCTTGTTCGCGGGCTGGAGGCGTGCAGACCGTCGGGATGCCATTTGCGCGGTGGTGGCGTCGCCGGAATTCTTCAACAGCAAGGGGAGGCTCGAAAACTTCGGGTAAAAGCTGGGAAAAACACCCCTTGGGCCTCTGAAGGTGTTTAAAAGCTTGGACAAGGAGGGGGAACGGCCAAAAGCTGGTGGACATTAATGGCCCATAATAGCTTGGCTCGGCCATGATGAAGGGGAGCTAAAACGGCTCTGTGACAGCTGGAGGAGGGCTGGAAACTCCTCCTCTACCTGAGAGGAGTTGAATCTAGTCGTTTCAGGGGAAGAGGGAAAGCCATGGCACCAAATGCCATTGATGGCCGTGACTGCAAGCTTTCGGCCATGGCCGCAACCGTCCTTTTGCAAAGCAAATGGTCCACGTGGCACAGCCTGACCGGTCAACTTGAATTAAATAAGACTTATCAGGTCTTATTGGAGAAAACGGCCCACCCCCAGGCCGGCCCGGTTCAGCTGAACCAGCACCCAGCTAGAAATAAAAATGCCAGAAAAAGTCTAAGTATAATGGCGTTGAGTGAGCTCAGCTCACTCAACGCCATCAAGCTACGGCGTTGAGTGAGCTCTGCTCACTCAACGCCATTCCAGACTATGGCGTTGAGTGAGCTCAGCTCAATCAACGCCATCCGGATTATGGTGTTGAGTGAGCTCTGCTCACTCAAGAGCTCACTCAACGCCACCCAGAATATGTTCTTTTAGACGATGGCGTTGAGTGAGCTTAGCTCACTCAACGCCGTCCAGGTTATGGCGTTGAGTGAGCTCTGCTCACTCAACGCCATTCAGACAATACCAAATGGCGTTGAGTGCAATCAGTGCACTCAATGCCGTTCAGCTTATGGCGTTGAGTGCACTTAACGCACTAAACGCCATCCTGCCTGACCATTTACGGCGTTGAGTGAGCTAAGCTCACTCAACGCCATCCAGTCTACGGCGTTGAGTGAGCTCAGCTCACTCAACGCCATCCTGCCGACACCAGATGGCGTTGAGTGTAGTCAGTGCACTCAACGCCATTCATTTATGGCTTTGAGTGAGCTAAGCTCACTCAATTCCATCCCGCTTATGGATTTGAGTGAGCTAAGCTCACTCAACGCCATCCAGCTTATGGCTTTGAGTGAGCTAAGCTCACTCAACGCCATCCAGCCCACGGCGTTGAGTGAGCTTAGCTCACTCAACGCCATTCCTAGGTCACGGGCGTGACGGATCGGTCACGGGCGTGTCAGGCCCGTATTGAAATTTTTGAGCTCGACGATCGTCTTCTTGAGGTCGACGATCGTCGAAGGGGGTCACGCCCTAAGTCACGGGCGTGACGGGTCGGTCACGGGCGTGACCACCCCTTGACTCGAACTTTTTTTTTGTCGATAATCTTCAACTCCTGGGTTTCCTAAGGTTCTGTTATGACAAAACCACTTCCAGGGGTCTAGCCGGAAATGAGATGTTACAAATCCCAATAAACAAAACAAAGATTTCGTCCCCGAAATCAAGGTTAAGCTTACGGGACTCCAATCGGGAAAAAGAAGCTTGTAACATCCCATGAGAATTGAAAGATTACATCTCTACGTTATGTTTGCTTTGTGCGGTTTCAAGGTGATGGTCAAATCTAAGACCAATTCGTCCAGTTGACTAGGTATATACCCAAATAAACAAAAGATTAGCCCTTATTCTTGAAATTTCAGTCCTATTGGTTTAAAATAGAAAAGCAAATTGATTGTCCAGAGGGGTTGTGAGGTATACCTGACCGAAAAGTTCCGGGTATTTTTTGCCGCATCAAGTCCTGTGGCTCCCATGTATGCTCCTCCTGCCCATGATTGTTCCACAAAACCTTGACTAACGGATCCTTCTTCCGTCGCAAGACCCGCACTGCTGTGTCATCGATCCTGATAGGTTCCAGATTGACTGAACGATCCGAGGCCACCGGTCTGTCTGCCGAGGAAATCAGCTGCTCAGGGCGTAGTAGAGCCCTCCGAAGTGAGGAGACGTGGAAGACGTCATGCAATCCCGCTAACTCCGGCGGTAGCTCCAGTCTATAGGCTAAGGGGCCGATCCGCTCCAGGATCCTATAAGGCCCCATATATCTCGGGCTGAGCTTCTTCTGCCCGTGAACCCGCGAGACTCCGTGCATCGGCCGTATCTTCAAGAAAACCTGGTCTCGCACTTGGAACTCCATTTGATGATGCCTCGCATCGTAGTATTTGGCCTGCCTGCTCTGGGCTTCCAACATCCTGTCCCGGATCAATCTAATCTGAGCATCTGTATCTCCCACAAACTTCGAGCCTAGCGCCTACGGATCCTCATCCTGAACCCATGATAGTGGGGTCCTGCACCTCCTTCCATACAACGCCTCTTATGGAGTCATACCTATGCTGGACTGATGGGCGTTGTTGTACGAAAACTCGACCAGTGGCAGCAATCTCTCCCAAGGCTCGCCGCGTTCCAAAATGCACAGACGCAAAAGATCTTCCAGTGTACGGTTGGTGCGCTCTGTCTGCCCGTTGGTCTGAGGGTGAAAAACTGTGCTGAATGTCAACCGAGAACCCAGATTGGCCTGGACTGACCTCCATTCCCTGGATGTAAACCGCCCATCCCGATCCGAAACGATAGTCTTGGGCACCCTATGATAACGCACAAACTGCTCAATGAACCTCCGTACTAATACACTAACCGGAGCATCCTTTGCCACTAGAATGAATCGGGCCACCTTTGTTAGCCTGACCACTATCACCCAGATCGAGTCATTCCCCGCACGGGATCGAGGTAACCCATGCATGAAGTCCATGGCTACATCTTCAAATTTCCACTCCGGCACCGGAAGCGGCTGCAGCAAGCCTGCCGGGTTCCTACACTCTGCCTTCACGAGTTGGCAGGCCTCGCAATGCGTCACAAAGTACGTAATATCTTTCTTCATACCCGGCCAGTACATCATCCTCTTCAAATCCTTTACCATCTTGGTGATCCCCGGGTGCACCGAATATCGGCTGCAGTGAGCTTCCGTCATGATGTCCTCCCGGATCTGGCCTCCTGCCGTTATGTAGACTCTGCCTCGGAAACACAGGAGACCATCCCTCAAAGAGTAATCTCCTGTCGTGCCTTCCTCCAAGGCTCGGAATATCGGCTCAGCTCTCTTATCCAGCATCTGCCCATCTCTGATGTGGTCCTGAATGTCATCAGTAGTAACCATCGACCCCAGATACTCCATGTATAACTCCGAATCATCCTCGAACACCAGTGATATTTGCATATCCTCTAATGACCTAACCAACTCCAAGGCCATCAGCTGCGGGCCTACTCCTGACGCACTCGCTCTCCGACTCAGAGCATCTGCAACCACGTTCGCCTTCCCCGGATGGTAGTGCATGGTATACTGGTAGTCCGACAGAAACTCCACCCAGCGTCTCTGCCTGATGTTTAACTCCTTCTGGGTGTCGACGTACTTCAGATTCTTGTGGTCAAAGAAGATATTGCAATGTACTCCGTAGAGATAGTGTCGCCAGATCTTAAGAGCAAAAATAACTGCCCCCATCTACAAATCGTGCACGGGATAGTTCTGCTCGTGCTGCTTCAACTGACGGGAGGCATAGGCTATTACGTGCCCGTTTTGCATCAGAACGACACCCATCCCCTGATAGGAAGCATCTATGTACACCTGGAATCCTTCCTTCCCTGACGGAAGGGCAAGGATGGGAGCCGAGGTAAGACGATCCTTCAGCTCCTGGAAAGCAGACTCACATCGTTGTGTCCAAATAAAAGGGGACTCCTTCTTCGTCAGAGACGTAAGAGGGAGAGAAATCTGAGAGAACCCCTTTACGAACTTCCGGTAATAACCGACAAGTCCCAAGAAACTTCGAACATCCGAGGCCGAATTTAGTGGTGGCCAATCCCGTACTGCCTGGACCTTCGCCGGATCCACTGCCAGACCTTCTCCACTGATGACATGGCCCAGAAAGGCCACCTCCTTTAGCCAGAACTGGCACTTGTTGTACTTGGCATACATCTCATGCTCACGCAGTTTCTCCAAGGTCAAGGCCAGATGTCTCGCGTGCTCCTCCTCCGTCCTTGAATAGATAAGGATGTCGTCGATGAATACGATAATGAAGACATCCAGATACTCTTCGAACACCCGATTTATCAAGGTCATGAATGCGGAGGGTGCATTCGTGAGCCCGAACGGCATCACGGTAAACTCGTACAAACCATATCTGCTGCTGAAGTCCGTCTTCGGGATGTCCTCCTTCCGAATGCGAAGCTGGTAGTACCCTGACCTCAGATCCAGCTTTGAGAACCAATGGGCTCCCTCCAGCTGGTCAAATAGCTCATCTATCCTTAGTAAGGGATAAGTATTCCGGACCGTCAACCTGTTCAGGGCCCGGTAATTTATGCACAGTCGAAGGGTCCCGTCCTTCTTCTTAACGAACAACACCGGAGCTCCCCATGGTGAAGAGCTAGGCCGAATGAACCTGGCCTCCACTAACTCCTAAAGCTGTCTTCGAAATTCCACCAACTCCTTTGGGGCCATTTGATAGGGAGCTCTGGATACCGGCTTAGCCCCCGGTACGAGCTGAATCTGAAAGTCCTTCTCTCGGTGCGGGGGTAGCCCTGGTAGCTTCTCCGGAAACACGTCGGCAAAGTCCCGCACTACTGGAATATCTGAAATGGAGTCCTTGGCCACGACCTCCTCAAAAAGGACCTGATAAACTTCTTCCCCCTGCAGGTGGGCCTTAACGACCTGCACAGACGATAATAAGGTACGGGGTGCTGGTATAAAACCTTCGATGACAATGAAGGAGTCGCCGTGCCTCACGGTGATCCTCTTCGCCACGCAGTCAATCTGGGCATGGTTCCAGCACAGCCAAGTCATGCCCAGGATCAGATCGTAATCTGGCATCTTCAGAATCGTCGCTGGTGCCTCAAATGCCTTCCCTCCGATCCTCACTTCCATATTGCAATGAGCAGAGGTCATTATCTCTGATCCATCGGGTAGGCGCACCCTCATCATATTCCCGGTGAATGGCTCCACACCTGCCAGTCCTTTCACAAAATCCTCCGACACGAACGAGTGCGAAGCACCAGTGTCGAAGAGAGTGTGAGTGGGCTTGCCGCTAATGAAGACTATATCTGGGGTAATTAAGTGTCTTAGTATTCTTGTGGCAGTTGTCTTCTCTTAATTTATAACTAAGTTATGTCTAGAATACTAGTTCATATGAAGAAAATTAAAAAGTACTGCCATACCTGCGATAACTTGCTCCGGGTTTCGGGGTTGTGTAAGGTCTAGAGCATACACCTGCTCCCTCTCTGGCCTGCGGCCTCGATCCTGAAATCTTCGTCCTCGGTCCTGTCCTCATCCGCCAAACTGTCGGGGAGGTGGAGCTCCCTGATGTGCTGGTGGGGGTGCTCGCCTCATAGGGTAGTTCCTCTTGATATGCCCCGGCTGATTGCACTGAAAGCATACCGGTGCCTGCTCCGCTGTCCTTGGCATCTCCAACATCTGTATAGGCTGGGGAGCCAATACCCCCTGACTCCTCTGCTCCTGCCCAAACTCCTGACGAGGCTTATCCCCATTCCTTCTATCCCCAATAACTTGGCCTCGGGGACGGTCTCTACAACCTCCAATCACTGTATCATCAACCGGTCTCTTCCGGCTCTTCACTGTAAGATGATCCGCCTCTCTCTTCTTAGCCATCTCCAGAATCCTGGCCAGACTCCCCTCTGAGACGAAAAGGAGGGCCTGTCTCATGTCGTCTTGCAGCCCCTTATAAAACCTCCGGGCATAGCCAGCATCGTCTAACTGGTAAGCGTCCGCATAACGGGCCAGGTGAGTGAACTCCTAATAGTACTCCACCACAGTCCTGTTCCCCTGCCTCAATCGCAGGAACCTATCCTCCAGGTCATCCCTCGCCGACTGAGGTATAAAATGTCCCAAGAGCACTGCTCTGAACTCCTCCCAAGTAATATCAGCGCGATCATCCCCGCAAAGGTGGTGTTCAGCTGAGATTTCCACCACCTCTTTCCGTGTGACTCTAGGTAGGAGACCGCCAAAGCAACTGCCTCCTCAGTGGGGCATCGAATCTCCGCTAGCATCTCGTAAATGGTATCCAACCATTCCTCCATACGTACTGCAACTCCATCCCCTGGTAGGATGGAGGGGAAAGTCCCCGGAAGACAGTCATCCAATTGGCCCCGGGGTTTGGCTGTGGGGCCGGGGCTTGCTGAGCTCTGAAGGCCTCCAGAATGGCCGTCAGTGTTTGCCCCATCTCCGTCTCCTGGAACGGAGCAGGAGCCGACAGAGGTGAGACCACATTCGGAGCCTGAGGTGTCCCCTGCTGTGGTGTAGGGTTTGTCGCAGGCTACAAGGAAAAATTCCATTTGTTAGAGGATGTATGAATGGAATATAAGAAAGGGTAGGATGGACTTTCACATGTGATTTCCCTTATGGGCACACCACTGCTTCCGCTGCTAGTTTGTCCGCAAACTAAGCTCGCACGGGGGTGGCCCAAGGTTTTGTGGACAACTTCTCTTCCGATTAAGGTCTCCTCTGATACCACTTGTAAGACCCCCTTTTTTTATTTTTCGAACCCCGGGGTCTTAGCCCAGAATTGCTGCTTTGCGGTGACACCGACTCACGGGAAGGCCTCCACAACGAAACGCCAATTCTGCCGGCCCTTTTCGATAACAAAGAAAGAGAAGTAAGTATAAGGTGAAATGTAAACAAGTCCACAGAAACATGTATAAAATGAAATCACATCCAGTCCATCAGTAGATAAAAACAGGAAATAGAAGTATAAGTACTGCAAAGATACAGTTCAGATGAAATATAGATAAACGGGCTCGAGCCCGATACATCAAAGTCCTCACTACAAATCAATCATCGCGGAAGCTGTAAAATACTAATCACTCACGGAGCTGGTCGCAGGTGCACCGGTGCTAGACTGACCCACCTCCATGCGCACCGTACTCCGCTGGTGCTGGTCCCTGGACTGCTGGTCCCTGTCTCCCATCCGGAGTTCCTGTAATGTTATGGTTTGAAAACCATTAGTCATAAAGACTAAGCCCTATCATCCCCTACCCCTCCCCCACGGCTCCTAAGCACCGAGCAGAGAGGAGGAAAGGGAAGCTACAAAGGTGGAGAGTGTTCAAGCAGATGACAATGTAGCTATTCTAACAACTATCATGGTGTGAAAACAACTATCTAGAATAAAGTACATCTAGCAATTCTACGGTGGTGAGCAATAAAATAAAACATGTAGTAAGTAACAATTATATAAGAAGGCAGGTAGAGAACAACAAGTAAATAAGTAAGTAACCTTAACTTATATGAATGCCCATACAAACTTATAAGTTAAGGGGTCTTCCGCAAGGCTCCCATCGTACAAAAATTCCCATACCGATTTATACGTTGGGGTGTCGGTTGTATGCAATTATGAGTTTAGTGATATGCTATGCCATGATTCATACAAGTGCAACTCACGCACACGACTCTATGCGCACAGACCTTTAGTTCCCCCTGTTCGGGCAGCTAGCTTCACTCCCAGGAACCTCCGTAGTGGCAAACGGAGACAGTGGGTCGGGCCCCCCACTCCTAGGCAGGTATCCACACTACCAGGCCTAGCCCTTTCGTACGCCCCTAGAAGAACACAACCTAGCGTATCCGCGTACTAGTGCTGGCTATATCCACCAGACTTTCTTTGGCTAAGTGTCCCACACCGCCGAGTCAACGTATCGATGTCGGTGTGAACAACAATCAAATACCAAAGACCCACCACCTTTATTCTGTACTCAAACCCTCGAGCCCTCGGTTCCCCGGACTTTCCCGTCCATACATCTACCTGCAGAGCTACCGTCTGAATGACAACCAAACCAACTTATTCTACCTTCCTAGCTATCGGGGTGTGTGTATGTGCAACCCTAATTACTAGTTGCTCTTGTTAACTTATTATTCCTCCGATTTACGTTAGCCCAGGACTGCCCCCGGTATTCCCCGTGAAGGGCTCTCAAAGGGCACTAGGAACTATGATGGTAGCTGAAGCCCACCGTTCCCTTTCGCAAGGCACTTAATGTTATTGGTTGGTACCCATTACCCGATCCCTCTTAAGTTAATTTAGATCTAGCCCTAGAGTATTAAGACTCTTCCTCTTCTACCCGGGGTGGACGATCTTTCGTCATTCCCGAACGCCACTTGACACTAGCCAATCTCACACTCTACTTATCCTTATTTCCAACAATGAACTTTAACTTAGCTTGCTCTATCCAAACCAGCAACTACCAAAATTCCATCTCCCCAAGTTCATTACCCACTCTAGTTCAGTTTCTGTGGTTTTATTATATGCGGACCATCCGAAGATACATGAGGTACATAAGGAGAGGTACTGTAAATTGTCTTCTGAATCTCCTATAATATTTACTGGAGGTCTATCTTAACATAATATAGCTAATACCAAGATTTCCAAATTTTTCCTATTTATCGGGCATTTAATTTATTTATTCTAAGATTTCAAATGCCCTAGTATGAACATGAAGTGCACTAATGAGCCAACAATAAATCATCATAAAATCAGTAAAAATCCTATGAGACATTTAAGCAGTAATTCCAAGTTTTGAGAAATTTCAGAGGTGTTTAGGCCTGTATTTTCTAATTTCCTATTTTAGGTCATTTCTACCATATTATGAAGCAAGTACTGTAAATATGTACCCAAAAATCACAATAAAACTACAGAAGCTTTATGGTGATCTAAAACTATCGGAAACCAAGTCCCATGATTTTTCTCTAATATTTTGGGCTCTGAATTTATTTAATATTAAATACTAGTTTTCCTAGCTTAGTGAAGGAGGTACTGTTTTTTATCATAAAAATTTCCAGAGAAAATTACAAGGCGACTATCATGGTCTAAAACACCCACTGACCAAATTTCATAAATTTTCAAATGATAATTGGGCATTATTTGTATTTTTGACTACATATCACAATTAGTATGTTAAAGAATAAAGTATCCAAAATAATCAGATAAAACTCCCAAGAAAAATACAGAAAGTATAACATGCTATAAGATGCCATAATCCAAGATTTAATAACATTCCAATGAACATAAATTCCAGAATCATCAAAATAAATATCTAGGGCACAACTAGGGTTGTAAATGAAGTACTGTATAAATTAACTTAAAAATCTCAACAAAAATATATTATGTCCATTTAGACCAGAAAATCACTCTACCCAAACTTTACTTGATGTTAAGTTCATTTGATATCATAATAGTTCAAATTAAGGTTGGTGACCTAAATTAGGGTTAGGGTTTTAGGTGGGCTAAAGGTCTCCAAATACCCTAAAATTTGGACCAGAGGACTTTGGTGGCCCTATGGTCCTCTCCGCCAAATTTTAAGTCAGTACAAGGTCATTTGACCCCATGACCTTCACAACCCTAAAAATCCTCATTAAGGGACCTTCCCTAGAGTTCTAGGGCTACCCTACACCAAACCACCCCAAACTCCCTTGGAGGGTGTGTCATGCCCTAAAAAGTCAGTGACCAAAATATCAGCCTCTGTTGAGGTGATATGACCACTCAAATACCAAGGGGGTGTTTGATCCTAAATTATCCTATAAGGATCAATCTAGGGTGTGATAAAAACCTATTCAAAACATCTCCAAATGAGATGAAATTTTTACCAGAACCTTATGATATACCCAAGGACCACTCACCAAAATTTGAGAGGGTTTGGAAGTCATTTAGCCATCTAATTAATTTATTCAAGGATTATTAAATTTTTCCAAAAACTATAGAAAAACATTTTCCAAAAATCCTAATTTTTGGACAGCACCTAGATATAGGTAAGATTAGGCCACACCCCAAATTTCAAGTCATTTTGATGAATGGATTGGAGTGGGGAATGTTTCTAAGGTCAGGACAGCCTTATGGGTAGACCTAACCAACATGAGTGCTGAGGTCTATCCAGTCGTCCAAAACGTTTGAAAGAAATTTTAAAATTTCCTAGACTCATAGAGCTATAATATTGGTGTTGACAAATTTTTCTGTAGGAGCCTCTAAGTATTTATAGAAATTCATGCAAGTTACAGGCAGAAACTACAGAAAATATATAGAAATTACTTTAAACAATATGTTTGCACAGATCTTAAAGGCTGATCCGTCGGCTGGGAGGTTGTCTTCAACCTCCAGCCGACGGTCTAGATGGAAGGCACCTGGGAGCACTTCTCCCTTCCACAGCCGGCCGTCCAGCCTCCTCCCTGGCCGACCACCGCCACCACCACCTCCGTTGAGGTGGTGGCCATCGCCGGGCGGCGGCGCAGCCGCCGAAGAGGCTTTTTTCCGGCGAGCCCGTAACTTCATTTTTGCGGGAAAATCGGAAAGAGAAGCTCTTCCGATCGGGCTCATTTGAGCCCGAATCTTAATCCTAAGGAAGCTAAGATCTACCCGTAGAGAGAGAGAGGAGGGGAGGACCTTGTTCGCGGGCTGGAGGCGTGCAGACCGTCGGGATGCCATTTGCGCGGTGGTGGCGTCACCGGAATTCTTCAACAGCAAGGGAAGGCTCGAAAACTTCGGGTAAAAGCTGGGAAAAACTCCCCTTGGGCCTCTGAAGGTGTTTAAAAGCTTGGACAAGGAGGGGGAACGGCCAAAAGCTGGTGGCCATTAATGGCCCATAATAGTTTGGCTCGGCCATGATGGAGGGGAGCTGAAACGGCTCTGTGACAGCTGGAGGAGGGTTGGAAACTCCTCCTCTACCTGAGCGGAGTTGAATCCAGTCGTTTCAGGGGAAGAGGGAAAGCCATGGCACCAAATGCCATTGATGGCCGTGACTGCAAGCTTTCGACCATGGCCGCAACCGTCCTTTTGCAAAGCTAACGGTCCACGTGGCACAGCCTGACCGGTCAACTTGAATTAAATAAGACTTATCAGGTCTTATTGGAGAAAACGGCCCACCCCCAGGCCGGCCCGGTTCAGCTGAACCAGCACCCAGCTAGAAATAAAAATGCCAGAAAAAGTCTATGTATAATGGCGTTGAGTGAGCTTAGCTCACTCAACGCCATCAAGCTACGACATTGAGTGAGCTATGCTCACTCAACGCCATTCCAGACTATGGCGTTGAGTGAGCTCAGCTCACTCAACGCCATCCGGATTATGGCGTTGAGTGAGCTCTGCTCACTCAACGCCACCCAGAATATGTTCTTTTAGACGATGGCGTTGAGTGAGCTTAGCTCACTCAACGCCGTCCAGGTTATGGCGTTGAGTGAGCTCTGCTCACTCAACGCCATTCAAACAACACCAAATGGCGTTGAGTGCAGTCAGTGCACTCAACGCCGTTCAGCTTATGGCGTTGAGTGCACTCAACGGACTCAACGCCATCCCGCCTGACCTTTTACGGCGTTGAGTGAGCGAAGCTCACTCAATGCCATCTAGTCTACGGCGCTGAGTGAGCTCAGCTCACTCAACGCTATCCTGCCGACACCAGATGGCATTGAGTGCAGTCAGTGCACTCAACGCCATTCAACTTATGGCTTTGAGTGAGCTAAGCTCACTCAACGCCATCCCGCTTATGGCTTTGAGTGAGCTAAGCTCACTCAACGCCATCCAGACTATGGCTTTGAGTGAGGTAAGCTTACTCAATGCCATCCAGCCCACGGCGTTGAGTGAGCTTAGCTCACTCAATGCCATTCCCAGGTCACGGGCGTGATGGATCGGTCACGGGCGTGTCATGCCCGTGTTGAAATTTCTGAGCTCGACGATCGTCTTCCTGAGATCGACGATCGTCGAAGGGGTCACGCCCTAGGTCACGGGCGTGACGGGTCGGTCACGGGCATGACCACCCCTTGACTCGAACTTTTTTTTGTCGATAATCTTCAACTCTTGGGTTTCTTAAGGTTCTGTTATGATAAAACCACTTCCAGGGGTCTAGCCGAAAATGGGATGTTACAGCTAATGTCCTACGAGCTTCAGCTAAACACCAGAAAAGCTGAAGAAGAAGCCGATAAGGCTGCAGCCAAAGAAAAGACTGTGGCCCTGAAAGCTAGTCACTCAAGGAAAGGCAAGGGTGCAGCCTTGTCCCGCTCTTGGAGAAAGGCTGAGGAAGAAGACTCTGATCCATGCTCATCCGGCTCAGAGCTATCTGAGGAAGAATTCTCCTTCATCACTCTAGAGTTTAAGAAGTTCCTCAAGTTGAGGAATCTGAGAAAAAAGGATGGCTCCTCCTCCAGACATCAGAAGAAGAATTACTCTTCTGACGGGTATGAGTCTAAACAGAACAAACATCGTTCTACTGACATTATCTGCTTTAGATGCAATAAGCCAGGTCACGTCATTGCTGACTGCCATGAAAGCAAGAGAGATAAGGGGAAAGGAGAGGAACACAAGTCCTCTAGAGATAAGAAGACGGAGAGGAGCTACATTGCTAAAAATCCAAAGACACTGAGTGAATCTGACTCTTCAGACTCTAGTGATGATGAGGAAGCCTACTTCGGGCTAACGGGTCGCTCCGACTCAAATGGAGATTGTCCCCCATTTACTGGGAAGGTAAACGATCGCACCCCCCTCTCTGACTCTGACTCTGACTCTGACTCTGACTCTGAGTCTCCTGAAGATGACCACGAGGACAGTCCATCTGCCCGTGAGGCTGAACTCCTTAAAAAGTATGAGCTTCTGCTCAATACTTTCAAAGAGTGCCGAAAGAGGTTGAGGGCTCAGAAAAAGGAAGTAAAATTCCTTAAGGCTGAGGGTGTGTCCCTAAGAGAAGAGATCACTAGCTTGATTTCTTTCCGACAGGAACACCTGGACCTGACTTCTGAGCACTCAGATTCTCTAAGGCTCCTTGACCAAAAACAGGAAGAAATCAACAAGCTGGAAGAACAGCTTGCGGTAGAGAGGAAGATTGTCAAAAGCTTCTTTATGCTCAAGACCGTTCTTCCTCTGGTTGATGAATTCTCTGCTCAGGCTAAGGGGGCTGGCTTAGGGCATGTGGCTGTGCCTGGTAAATCATCTAGGAGAAACAGAAATCAGAGGAAAAATAAGGCTACTAAGAAGGCCTCTGCTGCAGAAAAGGGAAAGGCCCCACTCGGTCCTGTTTCATTCAGAAAGCCTGGCTTTCCTTGCAATGAGCAGGACTTTGATTCAACCTATGGCCACTTCTTCTGGCCCTCGGTTGAAAAGCCCAAGAGCCGGTATGATGGTTGGACCTTCCCCCGCAACTACGGTGAGAGTGTCTTCAAGGAACCTTATGAGGAAATCCAAGTGGAGAATTATGACCACTTCTCTAGCGGCCATAATAGGAAGCAGGCACCAAAGGCCAAGCCTGTCATACTGAAGAAATAGGAAGTGAAGAAGTCATGTGACTTCTGTCATCATGATGACTCCACCTCCAGATCCAAGGCCCCGGCTGGACCCACCGTTCCAAGGGTGAAGCAGGAGCCTAGGAAACGGTACAACAGGTTTGACTGTTGGTGCTGTGTCAAAGTTGGTCACTTTGCCGTAGATTGCTGGTTTAATCCAAGATACAATGAGACTCCTTATGTTAGCAATGCGAGGACGACCACTCGTAGGGTTAACCAACCGAGGGGGAGTGTGCTAACAAAGAACCTAGAACCCAATGCCTATTGGGTTCCTAAGGTAAGGTAATTCTATTTTGCAGGATAGTCTAGGTACCCATGAACATGATGGGACCTAGACAAGAGATGTTCCAGGCTTGCACTGGAACAAGGAATATGGGAAAAGATATAATGCTTATTACGGAGTCCTTCATGACATGACATCCCTCGTACTTTGAATCGTGGTTCCGAATGATCATCCTAATAATCCCAGCATAATATGGCTTAAAACAAGCTCCTTGAGCTTGGAAGCAGGGATGATAGGAAAAGCACTTCCAGGACGTGCCAATTCCTCGAAAGAAGGCTTATTTCATGAAATAGTAAAAAGCAGAATTGTATCGCAACCTCTACGGCTGAATCATAGTACATCTCAGCAGGCAGCTGTTGCGCACAACTTTTATGGATCAGAAATCAACTCGAAGATTATGACTTGCAGTTCAGAGAAGTTCCTATGTATTGCGACTCCTCGAGCGCAATGACAATTGCTAACAATCCTGTGTCGCACAGTAGAACAAAGCATATTGAAGTACGCTACCACTTCATTCGGGAGCATGTGGAAAATAAAGATATCTCTCTCTGCTATGTCCTCGCGAATAAGCAGATTGCAGATATCTTCACAAAGCCCCTAGACGAGGACAAGTTCAGTCTTTTCTAAACTGAACTCGGCATGCTGAACTATGAAGATTGAAGACTGAAGGGCTCCAGGCTCTTTGATCAAGGGGGAGCATCAGCGAGGAACTCAAGATTGGGCACAAATGCAAGAACTGAGGGGGAGCTTTGTGCTTCAAGTGAAGTCCCAGATTTGCAGAAGCCGAAAAGGGGGAGATTACCCTCTCGGCTAAGGCTAAGGTGGCTGCCAATGCTAAGTATGCTCTCAGGAGAATGGTAATGGATTTCACTCTTAACTGCATTTTCATTTTATGATTTTCATTCCCATCTGTTCTATTCACCTTAGCTTGTAGGGTTTAGGCTTCTTCAAATAGGGGGAGATTGTTGGGTATTGTATCCACAATGGACCTGATTTGAAGAAGCCCCTGAACACGCTAAGTTGAATTGACAATGTATTTGACGATCTTCTATCAAGTTGTGCTTGCAGCTATTCCATGCTAAGTACACACCAATGTCAGGGTACAGTGGGTAAATATACACGGGTTTGCACAACGTAATCCCTCGTTGAGTAGATCAGTGTGTTGACTTATGTGTGCTCTCTCTATTGGAGTGTACTTATTTTCAAGTACAGGGTTAAGGTAGATCAAGAGCAGAAGAAGGAGCAAAGATGGGTAAAAGACCAAGTCTTCAAATGAAGGGAGAGAAAAATCTTCTAAGTCAAAATCGACGGGAATCACTAAGTCATTCCCGCCGACTTCGACGGGAGTCACTTGTGATTCCAACCGACTTCGACAGGAATCGTTAGTGATTCCCGCCGATTCGACGAGAATCAGTCTGCATTCCCGTTGAATTCTTCCGGCTGACAGTTTTCCAACAGGAATTCTGCCAAGGCAGAATCGACAGGAATCGTGAGTGATTCCCGCCGACTTTGACGGGAATCACCAACGATTCCCGCCGATTTTGCCTTAGGCAAATTTCCTCCGTTCGCTGGACCAAACGAAGATGTTGTGCGCTGTTTCGGCCGGGGCTAGGGTTTCTCCTTGTGGGTCCCACAACGGTCTTTAGGGTTGGTCTCTGGTATATATATACCCGTATTTTGAACCTCTACAGTCAACTATTCACGCGAAATCAAAAGTAGCCGACGTCATGCCCTAGCCGATCGCGGAAACCGCCGATCGTCTGTAGCCGCTCGCAAGTTCATCGCCGCCGTTGATCTTAGTGCTTCCCTGATCTTCCGACGACAGTACCGAGGCAAGCAGAGCGTCTCACGTATCTCTCTTGAGATCTCTTGTCTTCCGATTCGTAGAACGAGACTTGTTCTCCATTCCGAATCGGTGGAGACGATTGATCCGACTGAGATCGTTGGTAGACCTAGCTTGCTTCGTCAAGAAGTTTGGATCTACAAAGCATCGCCGCCGCATTTACTTGCCGCTGCCGATCTTGACAAGATTCTTTCCAAGAGAGAAATCTGGTTGTGGATTTTTCGTAATCTTCAAGCAAGCTTCAACGAACAAAGAAGGACATCGGGATCTCCAAAAGCGTTGTTTGTATTTTCTTTTACATTCAATTTTGGTTTGTTGTAAATGAATTTTCATTCCTTGTTGTAAGGGTTGGGTGCAACCCGTGGTGGTGGAGTTGTGACTCCTTTGTTGGAAGGATTCCTTCCGTAGTGTGAGGATTGGATTTCAATCCATTTGGAGAAATGACCGAGTCGTCCCTTGGTGGGAGATAGGTCGAAGGGGGAAAGTGGACGTACCCAAATCGGGGAACTACTATAATTCTTTGTGTGCTTTCTGTGCTCTATTTGTTAATTTGTGCAGGTAAATTTCATTCCGCAAAAGACTGCACGACACCTATTCCCCCCTAGGTGGATTTAGTCGACACTAGAGACTTTCATTAGCTTCACAAATAACAAACTTGATCTGCAAAAGAGTTGGAGCATCAAAAGATTTCATATTTATTGAAGAAGTGGATGTACATATTTTTATGGATAGAAACGCTTCAAGTCATCACCATTCCAAGTGTGACTTAGGGTCTCGCCCTCCAGATTTCGGAGACGGTACCCCCTTGACCTTAGAGCTTCCTGGACAATATATGGGCCTTCCCAATTGGGGTTGAGCTTCCCCACTACCGTCGACCTCTTTGCTACATCCACCTTCTTCAGGACCAAGTCCCCTTCCACGAACTGTTTGACCCTGACGTGCTTGTCAAAATACTTAGTCATTCACCGCTTGACCTCTTCTTGCCAGATAGCGGACAGATCACGCTGCTCCTCTATCATGTCTAGGGAGAGTCACAACTCCTCCTCGTTCTCGACTTTCCATTCCTCCCTGCCTTCCTGGGCCTCTGCCACCCGGTGTCTGGACTTAAAATTATATGGGAAGTACTGCTTTGCAGCCATGGGAGAGCTTGAAGGGGGTCTCCCCTATGGCTGTGTTGGGAGTGGTTCTCGGAGCCTAGAGGACCGAGGGAAGCTGCTCCACCTTTCTCCCCTTCAAGTTTTCAACTTTCTTCTTCAGGAGGTTCACAAAGATTTTGTTTGCCGCCTCCACCTGCCCGTTGCTCCTAGGGTGATGGACCAACGCGAACCTGAGATCAATCTAGAGCTTCCCATAAAAACTGGTGAACTCGACGCTGGCAAACTGAGGCCCGTTGTCCGTGACAATGGCCTGGGGTAACCCGTGCCTACAGATGATCTCCCCCCACACAAAGTTGTTGATTACTTGGGAGGTCACCTTGGCCAACGCCTTCACTTCTAACCACTTAGAAAAATAGTCGATCATTACTAACAAGAACCTCCTTTGCCTGCTGGCCTGGGGGAAGGGTCCTATCAAATCCATTCCCTAGATAGCAAAGGGCCAGGGGGCTGTGATGCTTCTGAGGCGTTGGGCTGGTTGTAGTTGGAGGGGGCAAACAACTGACACTTGTGGCACTTCTTCGTGAACTCTGCAACGTCGTGGCCCGGGGTAGGCCAGAAGTACCCTTGCCTGACAATCCTTCCTTCTAGGGTCCGACTCCTGGAGTGACTCCCACACTCCCCAGAGTGGACCTCTTCCAAGATTCTCTGGACCTCCCTCTCAGACACACAACGAGCCAACAACCCCGAGAGAGTCTTCCGATACAACTGCCCATCACGGATGAGATAATATGTTAACTTGTACTTGAACTTCTTTTTGTCCATCCCCTCCATATACTCCCTTGTGGAAAGGAACGTTCTGAAAGGGTCCATCCACGAGGAGTGTTGATCCACCTCCATCATCTCTCCCTCTTCGATGGAAGGGCGGAATAGGTCATTGATGGTACCCCCACCCGAAAACCATGCTTTGCCAGCTGATCAACCTGTTCATTTTCCTCCATGGGCACGTGTCGGATGGAGAAGGTCTGGAACATGTCGATGACCCCCTTCACATTTATTATATATAACTGAAGGGTAGTCTCCCTTGCCTCAAACTCCCCATTGATCTGGGAAGTCACAACCATGGAATCAGTGAGGACCTCCACGTCAAGCACTCCCAATTCCCTGGCCAGACGCAGCCCTGCAATCACTGCCTCATACTCGACCTGATTGTTAGTAATAGGAAAATGAATAACTATTGTTTGTTCTATCTTTGTCCCTTGGGGGTTTTCCAAGATTACCCCCACCCTCAAGGAATGCTTACCTGAGGCACCATCCACCATCACCTTCCAAGGAACTGGGCGGGTGAGTTCTGCCTCCGCCACCTCGACTACGTAATCGACCAGAAAGTCGGTCATCGCTTGGGCCTTGATCGAGATGCGGGGGACAAAAGAAATGTCGAACTAGCTCAACTCCACTGATCACTTCGCCAACCTCCCCGAGTGTTCCACCCCCTCAAAAATTTTGCGAATGGGATGGTCCATCACCACCCGAATGGAGTGCGCCTAGAAGTAGGGCCGGAGCCTCCGGGCCGAGATTATCAGAGCAATGGTCAACTTCTCCAAGATGGGATACCAAAACTCTGTCTTTCTCAGGACCCGACTCACATAATAGATGGGCAACTGCTTCTTCCCCTCTTCCCGAACCAGTACGGAGCTCAGGGCCTCGGCTCCCACTCCGAGGTATAGGGACAAGTCTTCCCCTTCCATTTGCCCTTGGAGGAGCGGAGCCTGGGTCAACTACCTCTTAAAGGCTTGGAACGCCTCCTCACACTCCTTGGTCCATTCGAAATTCTGGCCCCCTCTCAATGTTTTGAAAGAGGGGGAGCACTTCTCCCCTGCCCGAGAAAGGAACCTGCTCAACCCTGCCAGCTTACCCGTCAGTCGTTGCACCTCCTTTGCATTCCGAGGCGATCCCAACTCCATGATTGCTTGGACCTTGTCGGGATTTGGTTCGACCCCTGCTGGGGTAAGAGGATGGCCCATGAACTTCCCCCTGCTGGCCCCGAAAACGAACTTCAAGGGGTTCAACCTCATCTTGTACTCGCGTAAGGTGGTGAAGGTTTCCTCCAGGTCCTGGAGGTGAGAGTACACGTCTCAACTCTTGATCATAAGATCATCTATATACATCTTCAGGTTCCTTCCCTTTTGTTCTCGGAAGACCTTGTCCATCATCTTTTGGTACATCGCCCCTGCATTCTTCAGCCCAAAGGGTATCATTTTGTAGCAGTAGCATCCATTGTAACGCCCCTGATTTTTTTCGACGATTTTATTCAAATGGGAAGCATCATATTTATGACGTCATGGCGTTACCTTTAACGTCAAGATGATGACGTAATGCCATAAAGACATTTTCGCGTCCATGCGGTCAAGTCGGCCGAATTCTTATTGTAATGGGAAAATTTTGCTTTTGGAATTTAAGTTGAGTTATTTTCGACTTACTCGTCAAGTTTCGTCGTGATCCGAGCGATATTTGGGTCTCGGCATTTTTTCGAAGTTTTGTGGAATTTATGTGTGTCGTAAACTTTGAAAATTTATATCTCGAGAATGGCTCGTCTGATTTTGGTTTTGACTTCGTCGTTGCGTTCGTAGCGTCTGTGCTTGCCTACGACGTGAGTTTCGTTCAATTCGGCGCGCGTTTGGGCCTCCGTTTCGAACTCGCGTTTCCTGATTCAATATGTATAAATAGATCATTTTATTATGAAAAGTACTATTCATTAGGTATATTTGCAAAGAAATCGTCTTTCTGCTTTCCTTATACTCGAGTGAGATTCTCTGCATCTCGTGAAGGTACTGTTCATGCTAAGCTATACTCGAGTGCCGGTTCTTTTACTCGAGTGATTTTCTCTAGTACTCGAGTAAATTATTTCTCCTACTCGAGTAATCTTTAATCTACTCGAGTATATCCATAATGTTACTCGAGTAATTCTTTCTTCTACTCGAGTATCTTTCTGTTACTCGAGTATATCAATCTTGTTACTCGAGTAAATCTTTCTTCTACTCGAGTAATCTTTTCTGCTACTCGAGTATATCAATCCTGTTACTCGAGTAAATCTTTCTTCTACTCGAGTAATCTTTTCTGCTACTCGAGTATATCAATCCTGTTACTCGAGTAAATCTTTCTTCTACTCGAGTAATCTTTCTGTTACTCGAGTATATCAATCCTGTTTCTCGAGTAATTCTCTCTTCTACTCGAGTAATCTTTTCTGCTACTCGAGTATATATCTACTCGAGTAGTCGTTTCTACCTCTCAAGTACCCGTAAGCTTGTTCTCGTGTAGTCCGTTGCAGTCTGCTTTCAGGCGCATTTTGGAGGGTCAAAACGGTGCCGTATGGAAAAATGGCTAACATGAAATTTGTTCGTATCGACGAGATCTACAACTTTCATGTTGGGTACTTTTCTATTCGAAGCCATACTAGACCTCTAATTTTGTTTCCCGCAAACTGCTCGTATTTATATCGTTTTTTTATTTAAACTAAATATTTTATAAGTACTTATATATATATACTCTTATACTTAGGTTATTAGAAAAGAATAAATACTTCATCTTCTCCGATTCTTTCTCCCGAACCAGAGCGGCGTGAGCGAGAGAGAGAATATTTCGTGAATATTCCGGTGGCCGCCGACGGAGCTCCGGTGCTCGAAATCTTCAACCGAGCGTAGATTTGGAAAGCTCTCACTGAGAGCTACGCTATTGTGGTAAATTTTCCCCCTTTCTTTGAGTTTTCTCGTTAGGGTTTTTCGGCCCTAACCCCCTTTTTGACCATTTTTGTCTAGATTTCAACTTCCTCCATCCTCTTTTGCCCCGATTTGTGACGTGGACTAATTTTGAGAACTTTTCTGGTAAAACCAAGGCAAGTGGTAGTTTCCCCTAATTTCTCCTTCTCCGATTTGATGGTAACGGTTCAGTTTTTATGTTCTTTAAAATTTTCTGCACTTTGTCTTCCAAGTTATTGCTACGATTAACCTTTTTAAATGATCACTCGATGTTGTATAATTTTGTCATGGTGAACTTGATCTTGTCATGATATATTTGATTGTTCTCGAAGTGTTTTAATGATGGCTTTAAATGTCTTACCTATCATTTTTGAACGTATTAGAGTTTGTCTCGGATTGTAATCGTTCATAGGGGTTGATCAACCATGTCTTGAAACTAGAAGTGTAAAGAAGAATCTGACGAGCCAAATCTCGAGATATATTTTGTGATGTGATTTCTTTGGGTTTCTAAAATTTGCGGGAGTTAGTGGATAAAACCACCTCCGCATTGTCTGGCTCCTTTATGGTACCTTGTGGAAGCCTATCGAGTTTCTGGGCATCTGCGGTGTATGGTGGAGAGTATGAGACTCCCTCGCAGTTAAGCGGATAAATTATTCGTGAGAGGTGTGTCCAGTTGAGTGACCACCTCGCCCGTGTTTTTGAGGTACGGCCGACCACAGGTGCTTAGTAAAGCTAGTTAAATTTCTTCCTTATGTTTTTACTTTTGTTGTTCCCTTTTTGCCTTGGGAAATCTGCTGTATTTGTTGGAGCACGTGACGATTCACGTAGGTATTTCTTTCTTTTCCTGTTTGACACCTTACTTCAGTACTGTTGGTCTTGGGTTGGTACCCCGTCTGACCTTTGTTTTATTTTGTTTATTTTTCTGCCACCATTTGTACCCTCTTGCTGAGGTGTTCTGTCTTTGGAATGCCTCAGGTTAGGAGCATTAGCAGGTAGCGGAGCCAGTTTTGGAGCCTTAGCAGCAGCAGTTTGGCTGTAGTTTTCCCCCTCGCCGTAGCGAGGTAGTTTGTTGTTTTAGTTTTCTTTGCCCAGTTTCAGACATATTCATACTGTGGGTTCGTGTCAGGTTGTTGACGCCCACAGGTTTGTTGACCTTTTTGGACACTTGCTAGCTGATGTGGTTTTCTTATGTTCGGTGTATATTACTTGCTCTCTGGGATGATTTATTGCTAGGATTGCATGTTAGATATTTTTAACCTATAAAACTCTACTATTAGTAAAGCATACGTGTCATCTCTTTCAAAACTAAGCCACTACTTTCTATTTAGCGTAAAGACTTTCTATACTTATTATAAATCTAGGGTTGCATAGTATGAGTTGCTCCTCGGGGACATTTATACTCTTGTAGAATATTAGAGTCAATTTAAACAAGTATCTTCCGCAAGCGTATAACTTGTATTTTAAACTGTGGACTAGATGATTCACTAAGCCGAGGGATACGGCTACCATCATAACTTAAACTGGATTTTATTTATAACCATTTATGTTTTCTTTTAAAATTGTAGAGTTTGGAGTCTTACCTGAACGTCTGCAGTTATCCCCTGCACGGCGTGACATCACGACGCATATTTTCTCCTTGCTCTGATATAATTAAATTGTTGGGAAAAATGCGTGTTGTGACAGTTGGTATCAAAGGGAGGTTGCTTGACAATTGGTCGGGCAACCTTCCCTTGTTAGTGTTAGTTGCTTAGTGTCATATCATACTCACACCGATGTGTCATCAATATGTCTTGGTTGAAGCATGAACACTACACTCATAAGCATGATTAGAAGTATACGGGGCATATTATGTAGTATGGGATGCATAATATGTGTTTGTATATGGATCCACCATAGGTGGCAACATGTGAGGGTTATGTAGTATGGGATGCATAACCTCACCACATGAATGCCCATTAGCTCGTTTTCCTTTCGTTGCATGCAATATTATGTAGTATGGGATGCATAACATTGCATGTGTACGCCGCTCATAACATGCATTAAGGCCTTTTATAGAATTCATAGCACCACATGCATAGCATAACATAACATAAACACAACATGACAAGCTAAAGATTTACTTGATGACATATGTACACACATGATTTTAAATAAGAGTAAAGAATTCATGCATTCATATCATAGGCACATGAGTCAATAGGATGATAGGATATCATCCTGAGTAGGACATATCATCATCATATAATCCCAGAGCAAGTGACAGCTTTAGCAAGTGTCTTTCAAGTATGGTCTGAACTAGTTTTGTTTGCCCTGGTCGTAATCTAGGATTTTAATTGGGTTGTTCATTTGCCTTTTTAGAAATGCCTCCAAAGCGTATTGCGACGAGATCGACTCCCCAGTCGGAGGGTGAGTCGTCAGGTGCGCAGAGTGATGCGTTGATTGAGAGTTTGCGCCAGAGCAACGAGGCTCTGTCAAGGCAAGTAGTCGCGATGCAAATGCAAATTAAGTCATTGTTGTCTACCGCTCCAGCGCGGCAACCTTCAGTGCAAGAACCTGCCTTGGGTCAAGTCGTGCCCGATACCCCTGCTCCTCTAGTGGCCCCGGTGACAATACCACCAGAAATGAATTTCATATCGCATTTCCAGCAATTGGGACCTCCCACCTACGACGGGAGTGCCGACTTTATGATTTTGGATGATTGGATCATCTCAATCGAGGAGATGTTTTCGTATTCCGGGATTCTAGAAGCCCAGAAGGTTATGATTGCAGCCTATCAGTTAAAAGGCCTAGCAAAGAGTTGGTGGATTCGTGAAAAGGAGAGTCTGAAGGAAGGCTGTACCTGGGACTCTTTCAAGAAGATGTTGCTGAAGAAGTTTCTGCCCTCGGTCGAGCAGGACCGTCTCATGAATAACTTCCTGCATTTGAAGCAGAGACAGCTCACAGTGAGCGAATATGAGATTGAGTTTAGCAAGTTGAGTAGATTTGCTCCCGATTTGGTAGCTTCGGAGGAGGGAAGAGTGAAACATTTCCTGGGAGGAATAAGAAGTGATGTCCAGCAGTGGGCATGCGCTTATGAAACTGACAGTTATGCTGTGGCAGTGGAAGCCGCACTAAAAGTTGAAGCGATTGAAAGTGCCAAGAACCGCGGTGCTGCGGCGAGAAAAGAGAAAAGGAAGGATGTTGAGGATGGTAGCTCCAGAACATCTGGCCCTTCTTCGAAGAAGAAAGGTAAGGAAGTGTGTAGTTTCTGTGGTCGTCCTGGCCACCCTTACGAAAGATGTTTCAAGAGAACAGCCACCCTGAAGCAGCAACAAGTGCACGCCATCCAAGGTGCACCCAAGGGAGAGCTCGTGTGCTCGTTCTGTGCAAGGAAGGGTCATGATGTGAGTCGGTGCTGGATGAAAGAAAGGACCTGCTTCCAGTGCGGGCAGAAGGGACACCAGAAATCTTTGTGTCCCCAGGCTCAAACCCCACTGCAGCCTGCCCCGCTTCGAGCTCTGCCGCCACCACCAACCCTAGATAAAGGAAAAGGAAAGCTGAACGTGATGACTAGCGAGGAAGCTCAAAACTCTACGCAAGTTATTTCAGGTTAACCCCAGTCTATTTTATCCCTATTATTTATCGTTGTTGCCTTGGTTATCGTTCGTTTAGTTATGTATGTTACGGTTTTAGGGGAGTTTAAGGTGCGGAATAGGTGGGCGCGCGTTCTGTTCGATTCGGGTGCCACCCATTCCTTTGTGGCCAGGAGGTTTGTTGATAAACATCGCCTGGATGTTGATCAATTGAGAGACTCCTTCAACGTCAAGCTTCCCTCCGGTGATTCGGTGATATCCAATCAAGGAGTTCTGAGATGCCCTATTCATCTTGGCAATTTTCTTGCCCTTGCGGATCTGTTAATTTTAGACCTGACTGATTTTGATGTGATTTTGGGCATGGACTGGCTGTCCAAGTATGATGCAGTCATCCAGTACAAGGCAAAAAGACTGGACTTCAGGATGGACAATGGCCAACCTATGAGCGTCTATGGATTTCAGGACGGAGTTTCCCCTGTCATTTCTGCGGTACGTGCTATAAAGTCTGGTTGCGAGGCATTTTTAGTTTCTATTTCTGCTCTGGAAACAGCTTCTGTTACACTACGTCTCGAGGATGTCTCGGTGGTGCGAGAGTTTCCAGATGTCTTTCCTGATAGTCTTCCAGGACTTCCTCCTGAGAGGGAGATTGAGTTCGTGATTGACCTCGAGCCAGGCACTCGTCCCATCGCCAAAGCACCGTACTGTATGGCTCCACGTGAGGTTGATGAGTTGTGTACTCAGCTCGATGAGTTGCTGAGGTGTGGTTTTATTAGACCAAGTTCTTCTCCGTGGGGTGCTCCGGTTTTGTTCGTAAGGAAGAAGGACAGATCAATGAGGCTTTGCATCGATTATAGGAAATTAAATAAGGTGACCGTTAAGAATAGATATCCCCTGCCAAGGATCGATGATTTGTTCGATCAGTTGCGTGGTAGCTCGGTATTTTCAAAAATCGATCTTCGCTCAGGCTACCACCAGTTGAGGATTCGCGAGGAAGATATTCCCCGAACCACATTCCGTTCATGGCATGGACATTATGAGTTTTTGGTGATGTCTTTCGGTTTAACCAATGCACCCTCTGCTTTCATGGATTTGATGAATAGGGTGTTTAAGGATTTCTTGGACCGATTCGTTATTGTGTTCATAGATGACGTCCTAGTGTATTCCCGCAAAGTTGAGGAGCATACTCAACATTTGCGTTTGGTTTTGTCGACCCTAAGGAAGCATAAGCTATATGCGAAGTTGAGCAAATGTGAGTTCTGGCTACCTCATGTGTCTTTTCTGCGTCATGTTGTATGCAAGGACGGTATTTCTGTAGACCCGACCAAGATTTCTGCCGTGATGGAATGGGAAAGACCTTCTACACCTAAGGAGATTAGGAGCTTCTTAGGCCTCGCTGGCTACTATAGAAGGTCTGTGGAAGGATTTTCGGTGTTGTCTGCTCCTTTAACTAGACTTACTCAGAAGAACACTGCATTCATTTGGAGTGATAAGTGTGAAGAGGCTTTCCAAGAGTTGAAGAAGAGACTGTGTACTGCCCCAATTTTAACCTTACCCACTGAAGGAGTCGAGTATGTTGTGTACGTCGATGCGTCACACATCGGACTTGGTTGTGTTTTAATGCAAGATGGTAAGGTGATCGCGTATGGATCGAGGCAACTAAAGATTCACGAGAGAAACTATCCTACACACGATTTGGAGTTTGCTGCCGTAATTTATGCGCTGAAGCTGTGGCGACACTTATTGTATGGCGCGCTGTGCAAGATCTATACAGACCATAAGAGTTTGAAGTACGTCTTCACTCAGAAGGAACTAAATCTACGCCAGCGTCGGTGGTTAGAATATGTGGCAGATTATGAAGTAGAAATTCTTTATCATCCGGGAAAGGCTAATGTAGTAGCTGATGCGTTGAGTAGGAAAACCGCTAAAATTTTTAATCTATCGGTACAGTCCTTAGTAGAAGAATTCTTGTTGATGAACATCGAGATTGGGAGTAGTTCTACGCCTGCTAGTTTGGAAGCAGAAGCGCCCTATTGGATTTCCCTTACTAGGGTGCACCAAAAGGATGATTCGGAATTGTTGCACCTCTAGAATAGGACTGAGAAAGGGGAGTTACCTGATTTTTCTTTGGACGAGCTAGGTACTCTGAAATATCGGGGTAGATTTTGTATTCCTGACATGGGTGGCTTTCGGGCTAAAATTTGTGATGAAGCTCATGGTTCCAGTGTTTCCTATCATCCTGGTTCCACCAAAATGTATAAAGATCTAAAGCAAATTGTTTGGTGGGCAGGGATGAAGGACGATATCGCAAAGTTTGTATCAGAATGTTATACGTGTCGGCGTGTCAAGGCTGATCATAGAAGGCCTGGTGGTAAATTGACACCTCTTGATATTCCAAGTTGGAAATGGGAAAGTATTTTAATGGATTTTATCACCGGTCTACCAAAATCTCCCAGTGGGCATGACTCAGTTTGGGTGATAGTCGACAGATTGACAAAGTGTGCCCACTTTGTTCCGTTTAAGATTGGGTATTCGATGAAGAAGATAGCTGAGCTATATGTTGAAGAGGTCATCAGGTTATATGGAGTGCCTGTTAGCATTGTATCAGATCGGGACTCCAGATTTACATCTCGCTTTTGGAAGAGTTTGCAAGAGGGGTTGGGTACCGACTTGAGGTATTCCACCGCCTATCATCCGCAGACGAATGGGCAAACAGAAAGAGTAAATCAGATCGTGGAGGACATGATTAGATGTTATATTTTGGATCATGGTGGTGCTTGGGATGAGCGTCTCAGACTCATGGAGTTTGCTTACAATAATAGTTATCAAGAGAGCTTGCAGAAGGCCCCGTTTGAGGCCTTATATGGGAGGCGTTGTAGGACTCCCTTATTTTGGGCTGAGGTTGGTGAGAGACCATTGCTAGGTCCGGAAGCCCTTGAGGAGATGAATTGTGCGGTGACTCATATTCGAGAGAAGCTACGTGTAGCACAAGAGCGTTATGAGAAATATGCTAATCGACGAAGGGTCGATTTGGAGTTTGCCGTTGGGGACTTGGTTTTCCTGAAAGTTTTTCCGATACCAGGGGTAAAAAGATTTGGAAGGAACCACAAGTTAGAACCCCGGTATGTGGGACCTTTTCAGATTCTGGAGCGCATCGGAGTGTCAGCTTATCGACTGGAATTACCTGCTAGCTTCCCTGGTGTCCACGATGAGTTCCATGTGAGCCAGTTGCGGAAGTGTGTTCGTAGTGATCATCAAATTCTTGACTCGGTGCCCCAAATTAAGCCCAAACTGTCGTATGTGGAAGAGCCTGTCCGTGTTTTGGAATCTCAAGAGCGTGTCTTGCGAAGGAAGACCATCCCCATGGTTAAGATTCTTTGGAGAAATCAAGACGTCGAGAGCGCGACGTGAGAATTGGAGTCAGCAATGAGAGAATCTCATCCGCACCTCTTCTCCTAGTTTCGGGTACGTCGTTATGTTTTTAGTGACGTTTGATTTTATCATTTTGACTTGGTTTTGGAGTTGTGTTAAGTTTCGGGACGAAACTTCTTTTTAGGGGGAGTGACTGTAACGCCCCCGATTTTTTTCGATGATTTTATTTAAATGAGAAACATCATATTTATGACGTCATGGCGTTACCTTTAACGTCAAGATGATGACGTAATGCCATAAAGGCATTTTCGCGTCCATGCGGTCAAGTCGGCCGAATTCTTGTTGTAATGGGAAAATTTTGCTTTTGGAATTTAAGTTGAGTTATTTTCGACTTACTCGTCAAGTTTCGTCGCGATCCGAGCGATATTTGGGTCTCGGCGTTTTTCCGAAGTTTTGTGGAATTTATGTGTGTCGTAAACTTTGAAAATTTATATCTCGAGAATGGCTCGTCTGATTTTGGTTTTGACTTCGTCGTTACGTTCGTAGCGTCTGTGCTCGCCTACGGCGTGAGTTTCGTTCAATTCGGCGCGCGTTTGGGCCTCCGTTTCGAACTCGCATTTCCTGATTCAATATGTATAAATACGATCATTTTATTATGAAAAGTACTATTCATTCGTATAGTTTGATCAAAAGATATATTTACAAAGAAATCGTCTTTCTGCTTTCCTTATACTCGAGTGAGATTCCCTGCGTCTCGTGAAGGTACTGTTCATGCTAAGCTATACTCGAGTGCCGGTTCTTTTACTCGAGTGATTTTCTCTAGTACTCGAGTAAATTATTTCTCTAACTTGAGTAATCTTTAATCTACTCGAGTATATCCATAATGTTACTCGAGTAATTCTTTCTTCTACTCGAGTATCTTTCTGTTACTCGAGTATATCAATCATGTTACTCGAGTAAATCTTTCTTCTACTAGAGTAATCTTCTCTGCTACTCGAGTATATCAATCCTGTTACTCGAGTAAATCTTTCTTCTACTCGAGTAATTTTTTCTGCTACTCGAGTATATCAATCCTGTTACTCGAGTAAATCTTTCTTCTACTCGAGTAATCTTTCTGTTACTCGAGTATATCAATCCTGTTTCTCGAGTAATTCTCTCTTCTACTCGAGTAATCTTTTCTACTACTCGAGTATATATCTACTCGAGTAGTCGTTTCTACCTCTCAAGTACCCGTAAGCTTGTTCTCGTGTAGTCCGTTGCAGTCTGCTTTCGGGCGCATTTTGGAGGGTCAAAACGGTGCCGTATGGAAAAATGGCTAACATGAAATTTGTTCGTATCGACGAGATCTACAACTTTCATGTTGAGCACTTTTCGATTCGAAGCCATACTAGACCTCTAATTTTATTTTCCGCGAACTGCTCGTATTTATACCGTTTTTTTTATTTAGACAAAATATTTTATAAGTACTTATATATATATATACTCTTATACTTAGGTTATTAGAAAAGAATAAATACTTCATCTTCTCCGATTCTTTCTCCCGAACCAGAGCGGCGTGAGCGAGAGAGAGAATATTTCGTGAATATTCCGGTGGCCGCCGACGGAGCTCCGGTGCTCGAAATCTTCAACCGAGCGTAGATTTGGAAAGCTCTCACCGAGAGCTACGCTATCGTGGTAAATTTTTCCCCTTTTTTGAGTTTTCTCGTTAGGTTTTTTCGGCCCTAACCCTTTTTTTGACCATTTTTGTCTAGATTTCAACTTCCTCCATCCTCTTTTGCCCCGATCTGTGACGTGGACTGATTTTGAGAATTTTTCCGGTAAAACCAAGGCAAGTGGTGGTTTCCCCTAATTTCTCCTTCTCCGATTTGATGGTAACGATTCAGTTTTTATGTTCTTTAAAATTTTCTGCACTTTGTCTTCCAAGTTATTGCTACGATTAACCTTTTTAAATGATCACTCGATGTTGTATGATTTTGTCATGATGAACTTGATCTTGTCATGATATATTTGATTGTTCTTGAAGTGTTTTAATGATGGCTTTAAATGTCTTACCTATCATTTTTGAACGTATTAGAGTTTATCTCAGATTGTAATCGTTCATAGGGGTTGATCAACCATGTCTTGAAACTAGAAGTGTAAAGAAGAATCTGACGAGCCAAATCTCGAGATATATTTTGTGATGTGGTTTCTTTGGGTTTCTAAAATTTGCGGGAGTTAGTGGATAAAATCACCTCCGCATTGTCTGGCTCCTTTATGGTATCTTGTGGAAGCCTACCGGGTTTCTGGGCATCTGTGGTGTATGGTGGAGAGTATGAGACTCCCTCGCAGTTAAGCGGATAAATTATTCGTGAGAGGTGTGTCCAGTTGAGTGACCACCTCGCCCGTGTTTTTGGGGTGCGGTCGACCACAGGTGCTTAGTAAAGCTAGTTAAATTTCTTCCTTATGTTTTTTACTTTTGTTGTTCCCTTTTTGCCTTGGGAAATCTGCTGTATTTGTTGGAGCACGTGACGATTCACGTAGGTATTTCTTTCTTTTCCTGTTCGACACCTTACTTCAGTACTGTTGGTCTTGGGTTGGTACCCCGTCTGACCTTTGTTTTATTTTGTTTATTTTTTCTGCCACCATTTGTACCCTCTTGCTGAGGTGTTCTGTCTTTGGAATGCCTCAGGTTCGGAGCATTAGCAGGTAGCGGAGCCGGTTTTGGAGCCTTAGCAGCAGCAGTTTGGCTGTAGTTTTCCCCCTCGCCGTAGCGAGGTAGTTTGTTGTTTTAGTTTTCTTTGCCCAGTTTCAGACATATTCATACTGTGGGTTCGTGTCAGGTTGTTGACGCCCACAGGTTTGTTGACCTTTTTGGACACTTGCTAGCTGATGTGGTTTTCTTATGTTCGGTGTATATTACTTGCTCTCTGGGATGATTTATTGCTAGGAATACATGTTAGATATTTTTAACCTATAAAACCCTACTATTAGTAAAGCATACATGTCATCTCTTTCAAAACTAAGCCACTACTTTCTATTTAGCGTAAAGACTTTCTATACTTATTATAAATCTAGGGTTGCATAGTATGAGTTGTTCCTCGGGGACATTTATACTCTTGTAGAATATTAGAGTCAATTTAAACAAGTATCTTCCGCAAGCGTATAACTTGTATTTTAAACTATAGACTAGATGATTCACTAAGCCGAGGGATACGGCAACCATCATAACTTAAACTGGATTTTATTCATAACCATTTATGTTTTCTTTTAAAATTGTAGAGTTTGGAGTCTTGCTTGAACTTCTGCAGTTATCCCCTGCACGGCGTGGCATCACGACGCGTATTTTTCCCTTGCTCTGATATAATTAAATTGTTGGGAAAAATGCGGGTTGTGACATCCATCCCCTGTGATGAAGGAGATATCTTTTATGTTAGGAGGATGCATCCTGATGTTGTGGTAACCTGAAAACGCATCCAAAAAACTCATTACAGGAAAACCGATGGCTGAGTCAACCAACGCGTCGATCCGAGGCAAGGGATAACAATCCTTAAGGCATGATTTATTAAGCAAAGAGAAATCAACACACATACGCCACCGACCGTCTCCCTTTTTAACCATGACTATATTAGAGACCCAGCCGAGGTATTGAATTTCGGATACAAAGGAGGCCTAGAGGAGTTTGGCCACCTCCTCCCTGATGGGTTCAACTAGCATGTCCGCAACAGACCTCTTCCTCTGCTCGATGGGGCGGGATTCCGGATCCAGGTTGAGGCGGTAGCAGGCGACGTCCGCATCGATCCTTGGCATCTCTGTCGCGCTCCATACGAAGATGTCCACATTTTTTTGGATGCACTCCAATATCCTGTTATGGTACCCCGGGGTCAGCCCCCTGCTGATGCGAACCTTCTCCACCCTGCCTTACCAGGTGAGAACTTCCATCTCCACCACTTCTTCCGCAGCCTCCAGCCTGGACTGCTCTCCCTATTCACCAATGTCCCCCTCTACCGGGACAAGGGCCTCCGCTTCTTCCACAGCCATTGCCTCGGCCGGCTCTTCCAGAATAGCTTCAGCCGCCACTACCTGGGCGCGGACTTCTTCCTCCACTTCCATCTCCTCCACCTCTTCTCCGGCCTCCGGCCCGAACAGCTCCTCCATCCTCCTCTCCATCTCCTCAAAGCCCTCCTGCCAAGAGATGGAGTTCATCGTCGTAACGTAGCACTCCCTCGCCATCTTGGGGTCTCCCCGGACTAGGACAAGGATCCCCTCAGCGTTGAACTTTAAGCACTGATTGAAGGACGAGGGGACACAGCGGAAGGCGCTGATGAGGGGCTGCCCAAAGATGGTGTTGTAGCTGTTGGGGGCGTCCATGATGATGAACCTGCAAGTACGAGACTGCCCCCCTAGAGTAACATGGAGTTCCACTCCTCCTTCCACTTCCTTCCTCTCCTCGGAAAATCCGAACAGAGGCCCATCCGAGGCTAGCACCCTCTTGGACTCTACCTTTATCGCGTCGAATGCCTTCCTTAAAATGGCATTGACCGAGCTCCTGTTATCGATGAAGATCCGAGAGACAGTGAAATTTTCGATGGCTGTCTGGATGACCAGCGCATTGCAAAAGAGATCCTCATGATCCGACATGTCTTTTCTGGAGAAGGTAATCTTCTCATTGGGGGGGGGGGGTGGAGTTTGGGATGTGGAGCCAACGCTCCGACAATATATGGTGTGGAGGCTCGCCTTTCGGGAAGCCTCGATTCCCCCCCCCCCCCGTGGATCACTCTGATCCCACCTCGGGCTCCAACATCAACCCTGTCTTTGCACCTGTTCTCCTCTGCCCTAGGCAGGACCTCCTCAATCCGCACTTCCCGGCGGCCTTATTGTTGTTGCTGCCCCCTGGCTCCCCTCATCTCGAGGAACTCGGGGCACGTTGCAGTTGCGCGCCCCTCTTCCCGATGGAACTCGCAATTGGGGAGCTCCACCATGAATTCATGCCTTCTCCTCCGCCCAACTCTCCTCCTCTCCCCCATGGCTATTTCCATAGCTTGATTATGGTCGGGGAGAGGTGGCCTATGGCCTTGCCTTCCACCTAGAGGGTAAAACTGACCCTGACCCCCTAGTGGTTGTCTACTCCATGGAAACCTCTCTATGGCCCCTAGTCTTGCCATTCCAGCCTCTAACCTAGCCGATGGTTCGGCTCTTGGCGCCCATACCTCGGCTGCTGTTGGTCCCTCTGCCGAGGTTCAGCTCTCCTCTCTTCCTGACCTCTGCCACCTCTTGGCTTCTCTTCCTTCGTGGCCCACCTGCCCAGCTTCTGGCAAACTCCGGGTTCAACGCCTCCATGTCGACCTCCCTTGTCGCTCTCTCCATCAGTGCCTCAAAGGACACTGGAGGAGTCCTCTTCAGATCCATTCCAAAGAACCCTGGCTGAAGCCCAAGGGTGAAGGCTACCATCATGGTATACCCTGACATCTCCTGCACTTGGAGAACCTCCTCCTAGAACCTGTCCAAGTAACTCCCCAAGGTCTCGTTCACTCCCCGCTTGACACAGAACATAGACTCGGACTCTTTTCAATTTTTTGAAGTGGTGAATCTCAACATGAACCCCCGTCGCAGGTCCTCAAAACAGTAGACGGAGCCGGCCGGGAGCTGGTGGAACCAATCTCTTGCCTTCTCCTTGAGGGCGATGGCAAAGAGTCTGCACTTGAACCCAACCGACATTTATCGGATCGAGAAAACATCCTCAAACCACTGGACGTGCTGAACCGGGTCGCCCTTCCCGGTGTAGTAGGATATCTTCGGCTCCCGGAATTCCTCTGGAACTGGGGAAAATGAAACAAACTCGCTGAAGGGGCTGCCCCCTCTGTTGGGCGAGTAAGGGGAACTCGCGCCCCATCTCGCCGAACCGGCCTTCAGATGCCAAGCTGGGGAAGAGCATGCGCCCCTGCAGCTCACGCTCGCCTCCTCCATCTGCTACCTCCTTCCCGGCTCGCCTGCCGAGTGCGTCCTCGCCTAGGGATGGGGTGGAGACTATTGGAACCGCTGGTGTCGAGCACTCGGCGCGAGTGCCAAGTTTGAACATGATAAGACTCCGCATCTCCTGCCTAAACTCGTCCAACATGTCGACAGTGGCGAGAGGGGGACGTGGGGGTGGCGAGTTGGCCCCGCCTGAACCTTGCCCTTCCCCTCCAGTCATCGAGCTTGCTGAAGATTTTCGGTGCTGGCCACGCTCCACGCTCACCGCACAAAAAATGTTGAAACTGAAAACTCGATCTCTGTGGAGTTCACTCTTTTGGAAGGGGTGATCACACACTTACTTCTCTCTTGCAAGCTAGAAGACTAAGGAAAAAAGAACAGGGGACAGACCTAAGGGCTTGACGTTGAGGTCTCACCACACACTCGGAAGATCTTAGAGCGTTTCCCCTCCCTAGCCAGATGCTGAGCTAAGGATACCTCAGAATGCGCAAGAGGACTGGGCACAAGTAAGCATGTCTTCTGAGGTACCCCTTGGGTCCTATTTATTGATTTCTGAAAACGATCTGCAAATAGCCAACCTCCGTTGTCACAAACAGCTATATGCATGCCAGATTGGTCTGTCAACAACGTAACTCTGTTGTTCTGGAAGGCTATGGGCAGGCCAGCGGGGGCAAAATGGTAAAAATACATTACAAGAGACGGAGCGAGTGATCCTCTGGAACCGCCACTCGCCTGCCGCTTGCCGAGCCCCCCCCCCCCCCCCCCCCCCCCCGGGGCGAGTGCGAGCCCTCCTGCTCTGCTCTCCCCTCAAATACTCCACCCCGCCTGGACGAGTCAGGGGGCTGCCAAGCTCCTGCCCTCCCCTGGGTGCTCGCCCGAGACTTGGACTGCCAGATCTGGCCAACCTGGCTCTTGCCGACCCCACTCGCCGGATATTGGGTTGTACAGCTCTGCTTCAATGAGAGTGCACTCTCAAAAGCTCCATGGACTTAAATATTTTACCAGCCGGAACGCTCCCACCAAGGTTTCGTGAACTAAGCAACATTCCAAGGTCAGAGCGCTTCTATCGAGGCTACGAGGACTTCGCACCTTTTTCCACCATTGTGTGTACTTTGTAATTGTGACGGATAAGCGGTCTGTCGCCCTTAGAGATCAATTCTCTATCCATGTAAACTCAAAAAAAATAGTGGATTTTGAGTCGGCACAGATCTAACCATGTGGTTTTTCACTCTTTCCGGATTTTCCACATCAAAATTTTTATTTGCCATTTATTGTTGTTTACTTTGACTGTTTGCATGTCCGGTCCAATTCCGAACTTACGAGGTTCGATTTCTTCGGACCGGAAAAAAGCCGGATGACCGGCAACAATACTTAAGTTTTATTTTCCATTAGATTATCACTCATTGATATTTTTATTTTGTTCAAAGTCTGGGAAGTAAATGCGGCTGATTTGAGCATCAGCCCTGTTCATCTTGCTGCTTCTGGTATTGTCCATCTAAATAAGATAGTGAGCATATTTGATAATATGTTGAGCACAGTTCACTTTTATCCACACCCTCAGACTATTTATTTGCAACAATGTCACATCTCCAATTGATTTTATGAAGTAGCCAATGCGCTCAATTCACTGAAAAACAGTGAGCCGGGCTCCACTGAAAAACAGTGAGCCGGGCGTCCGGTCCAGTGAAAAACAGTGAGCCGGACGCCCGGTTCCCTGAGGCGTCCCGTTCATTTAAAGAAAGTGAGTCGGGCACCCCATTCACTGAAAATAGTGAGCCAGGCGCCCAGCTCACTAAAAAATAATGAATCAGGCGCCTTGTTCACCGAAAAACAGTGTACCGGGAGCCGCATTTGCCCAATTCACTGTTTTCAATAAAGTTAATCTGAATATAACTATTCCTATGATTATTACCACCAATTAAAATTTTTTGCCTGAATGAGGAAGAAAAAGCTTGCAGGACAAACTATGAATGCAAAAATGCAGCTCACATTGCCCATAATATATTCACCATCACTAACTGAACCTGCACCACTACACCTTCAGTTTCCCCTCCCACTACAAATCCACCTCCCTCTATTCCTGCCACAACTATTAAGTCATTGTTTCGAGCCACCAAACATCCAATACCATCAATCTATCCGCACATCAAAAATATTCCTCCAGTATCCCAGTCAACAACTATACATTACCATCCCTCTCCCAACCGGCCACCATACACATGCCACCACTCTCCGAACACATTACCAATACACATTCACTATCCAAAATAAATTTCACTGGTCCACAAAATTTAGCATCTAATTCATCTTCAAGTGCATCTGTAGGTACTTGAATATTGTATTGCTTAATTATATGAGAATTATAGTATATAATTTTTTTTTCATTTTTATGAAGATGCCTCAAACATAAAAAGTAGCAAGAGAGGGTGTGGTGGAGCTCATGACATTTCAACATGGGACATAGGAGAGCGATTTTTCATATTGATTTTAAAAAACATGGGTTACGTTTAATATGACAACTTGGTTTACTAGCGAGGAATGGATTTAAAGTTAACCCCAAATCCTGCAACGAGGAAGGAGAGCATCCAGAGGAGACGGACATTCCATACCGAGTAGTGGTTCTCAGAGTTCGCCGACCTCTCGAGCGGACACTCCGGAGTGCTTGCGGACACCCCCCGTAAGCGCGACAATATTCGGCAAGGACAGTCAACCAGGGACCTATGAGTGGCTTCTCAAAACACAGTCAAGAATCACCAGTCAAAAGTACGCGCAGACGCTATGACCAAGCCCGTGCGGACTCTTTTTTAATCCAGCTCGAGCAGACCCGTGTGGTTTCTTGTGGCCTCTTCTTTTAGTCTATGTCGCCCGACTCTTTATGTATCGAGTGTGGGTGCACATTTAATGTCACGATTTATAAGACATTAAATGCCCGTTGGTTCGTGAACCGTCTACGCAGTCTACCCTCTAGTATAAAAGAGGGACCAGGGGTGCGTGGAGGGGACACACAGACTTAGCCCAGAACCTGCCTCAATGTATGTGCAGACACTAAGTTCCAGCCTTTCTTTCTCAATGGTTGTACGTGCACATACCCCCCCCCCCAATCAGGTGGCCGCACCACTTATTGTAACCTTTCCAAATATAATAAAGAGAGACCCGTCTCAAGAGAGGCATTCGTCGCACGGGTCCAGTCCGCTGTTCACCGCTCCCAGTGGCCTCCTCATTTTCTCTCTTCTCTCCCTCTCACTATCGTCCGCAGGGCCAGTAACCAGTCGCTCGCAAAACACATTCTTCCCTCTGTTGAATACCCTTTGAAGGGATAACGCGTGGAGAGTTGGTGACATATTTTGGCTCCAACAGAATTTGGTGCGGTGAGCGTGGATGCACGGTTGGTGAAATCACCCTCGCCATCGAAGGGAAGCAGTTGTGCTCGCCCCACAACCTTCAGATCTGGCTAGTCGACGAACTCATCCCCATGGCAGGCAAACATACCTCAGATCGTGACTCGTCCGTCAGTCGTGCCGAATTCGACCAACTATTTGGTCTGGTCAATGAATTGGTGACCAACCAGCGGGGAGGGCAGGCCTCCGAACATTTGGGAGAGCCTGTGACTCCTGCTAATCCGCCCCCAAACCAAGTGGACGTCGAGCGTGTCCTCCGTCGGCTCTTTCAAGAGACTGCCCGACCTAGGAGGATGTTAGATTTTGACGACCAAACACCAATCGAGGTGTACGACCCCATATTCGATGAGTGGACCCCATCAGGTATGCGAGTGAGGAAGTTTGGTCTGCACTCACCCAAGGCCTAAAGTGGGGCATTCACGCAGCCCGAGGAGGAGTGGTTTGGCCCTTCAGCGAGTGCAATCTTCATCCAGCACCCGCCTAAGGATCTCGCGCATCAACGCGTAGGCGAGGTCCGTTCTCGCCAAGCTAAGCGAGTGGCCGCCCAGCCAGGCACTCTCCCTTCAGAGATCTTCAAGGCGGTGAATGCGTTTTGCCCCCAGCATTCGCCCCCTCAGGCGAGTGGTGTCCACATGGACCACTCGCCCAGGTAGGGCCCAGGGGTAAAGTTACCTGGATGCCATTGTGGGCCTGTATATAGCCATTTGGAACAGTGGAATTTGGCTGTTGGCAGACCAGCCCCGGGGTATTTCAGTAATTTTAGGACAACAGAGAGTGGCTATTTGTAGACCATTTTCAGAAAACTATAAATAGACCCAAGGGGGTACCTCAGAAGGCATGCTTACTTGTGCCCTGGTCTTCTTGCGCTTTCTGAGGTATCCTTAGCTCGGCATCTGGCTAAGGAGGAGAAGCGCTCTAAGATTTTCCGGGTGTGTGGTGGGACCTCTACGCCGAGCCCTTGGGTCTGTCCCCTATTCTTTTTCCTTAGTCTTTTGGCTCGCGCGAGAGAAGTAAGTGCGCGATCACCCCTTCCCCAAGGGTGAACTCCACAGGGACCGAGTTTTCGGTTCCAACATTTTGGTGCGGTGAGCGTGGAGCGTGGTCAGCACAGAAAATCTTCAGCAAGCTTGATGACTGGAGGAGAAGGGAAAGGTTTTGACAGGGCCGACTCACCACCCCCTCCCTCTCTCGCTACGGTGGGGATGTTCGAGGAGTTCAGGCGGGAGGTGCTCGGTCTCGTCAAGGTTGCACTCGGCGCGCGTGCCGAGTGCTCGACGATAGCTGTACCAATCGCCGCCTCCCCACCTCTGGGAGAGGATGCTCCGGCTCGGCGACCTGGGAAGGAGGTAGTGGAGGAAGGCAGCAAGTGAGATCTCTAGGGGCGAGTGCACTTCCCCGAGTCGACGAGTGGAGGTCGGTTCGGCGAGATGGGGAGGCGAGATGTCCCGGCTCACCCAACAGGGGGAGGCAGTCCCTTCAGCAAGTTGGTTTCTTCCGCCCCGGTTCCTGAGGGGTTTTGGGAGCCGGAGCTGTCCTACTACACCGGGAAGGACGAACCGGTCCAGCACATCCAGTGGTTCGAGGATGTGGTTTCGATAAGGCAAATGTTTGATGCCTTCAAGTGCAGACTTTTCGCCATCACCCTCAAGGAGAAGGCGAAAGAGTTGTTCCACCAGCTACCGGCCAAATCCATTTACTGCTTCGAGGACCTGCGCCGGGGGTTCATGTTGAGGTTTACCACCTCTAAGAAGAGAAAGAAAGAATCTGAGTCCCTGTTCCACATCAAGCAGGGGGTGAACGAGACCTTAGGGAGTTACGTGGACCGGTTCCAGGAGAAGGTCTGATGGAGACGACGGCCCCCAACATGTTGAAGATGATGACAACATGCTCACGGAAGATCCTTCTTCGTCTCCAACCAAAGACTTGCGGCGCCATGGTGACCTTGTAGAGCGACGCTACAATCTCCGCCATCGGCGCAAGCCGAACTTAGATGTAAGCCTATATAAGGCCATGTTATTGTTTTTTTTCATTAAGTTGAATGAAAAAGAATTGAAACCCTAATCTCCTCCTTCGAGAATTCCCTCCTCCTCCTCTTTTCAAATTTCGGCCCAAGCCTTTTCCCCCTCCCCAAGCCGCCGGCCATCACCCCTCCTCCTCTCTCCCAAGGTAATCAACCAAACTCCAAGCCACCACCTTTCTCTTCCCCTTCCTTCCTCTCAGTTTTCCTCCACCATTCCCCACAAGCCACCTCCTCTCCAACCCAAGCAGCCCCTTCACAACACCAACCCGACCAGGCACCACTAGCCGAACCCAACCACCCTCCACAAAACCAAAACCCGACCACCCTCCTCCTTGCAACACCAACCAACCCTCGAAAATCCTTGGGTGGATCTCGTCCAAGGCGTGAAGCGACGAAGACGGACGAGTTTCCTATCCATCCGGCGTGACTCCGGCGGAGCCGTTGAAGAGCGATCCAAGTTAGTGAATCGGAATCATCCATTCCGATTGGGTAACGAAACCTTCCTACTTTTGTGTGTTTTTCCCTCTAGATTTTCATTGTGGTGGATTATTTTAGCGTTAGCTTTGAAATGTTAGATTTATCATGGTTTTCTTTGATTGATTTTGTTGTTCATCCTTATTTGATTTAAGTTCGAGAGGTTTGGCGAACCTTCATTTTCTTTTTGTTGGGAGAGATCTACTGTTTGTGAACTATAACTTTTGGTAGATCTCTTTTGGTACAACAACCGCTCGATCGGACCGGGTGGGCCTTTTAGCCCTTGAAAGAATCGACCTATAGTCATTGTTCGATCTTAAAATGGTTTGGCTACCCGTGCGTTCACATTTGCTTGATAAAATTGCATAACGTGTGCGCTGCGACGAAGTTTGTGCGAGTGTAGAATTGGATCATAGAATGGCAATCGTGTTTAGTCCGATGATTTTACGGTGTCAAGGAGTGGGCCTGCATCAATTTGGTTTCAGAGGGAGGTTTACGTCAATTTCCTAATTTGCACCCTCCCCCTTTTATTAGCACGTCAACACGCACTTATCTTGCACGCTTATTTGTCAAAATTACAAAAAAAAATTTCTTGATCTGGCAATAGCGACCTAAAATTTTTATTTTTCTGCAAAAAAATCAAAATTTTTTTTAATAATCTCTTTTTTATTTTCAATGAGAAAATCAAAAAAATTATTTTTCTACACTAGCTATTAAGCGGGAATAATTCCATCCGTGGTATTTTTCATGAGTCAGAATCACTATTTTTTTTGTATGCGCACTACATTGGGCACGGAGTATTCCCCGTCTTCCTCCCAAATGGCGGACGAGTCGGAAGCGGGTCACGTTCCCGCAGCGATTGAATAACTTCGCCAGGAGTTCACAGATCAATTGACGGAGATTAGGGAGATGCTACACGACTTAAGATTAAATCGCGCGGCTCCCCGTAATCAAGCCGCTAATCCACGTGATGAAGGGAATAATAGTCATAACAAAAACCATAATAATGAACATGTCCCACGTGCACCGTATGAGTTTGACATTACTAGATCCGTCCAGGTCAAACCCCCATCATATGATGGATTGGGTGAACCCCAAGTCTTCCTAGACTGGGTTATGAAAATAGAATGCTACTTTGAGTGGCACAATTTGACTGACGCAGATAAGGTGCGAGTGACGAGGATGAAGATGTTAGGTAGAGCTAAGATATTTTGGTTGAATGAGAAACGATGCCTGAGAACCGTGGACGACGAATTAAACATTGGTTGGGCAGGCATGAAGGCCATGTTGACAGACCAGTACGTCCATGCGTACCATCGAACGCCGATGTTTGATGATTTGGCTACCCTTAAATAATGGAATAGGTCGGTCTCTGAGTATATGAGCCTTCTTAAGGATATGATGGTTAGATGTAGTGTGAGGGAGATGCCTGAGATCACCCTCTCTAGGTTTTGTAAGGGGTTAAACCCAGACATTCAGGGTAAACTACTGCGTTATGGTCACACCGACCTAAACACCACCTTCAATGTTGCATTAGATATTGAGAAGCACAGCGTCCATAAGAATAATACTCGTTCGTTTCAGAAGGGAAAGTCCATCTTAGGACCACCCCTACCTCCACCTATAAGGATAAGGGTAAGTTCCGGTCCACTGACTCGAACTCCGTAGTCGTGACTGCTAGGAATATTAGAAACCCAACGAGTGAGAGAGTTCCTGTAGGAAGGGTCAGCAAAACAAATGCTACCTGTTTTGCTTATGGGATTCAGGGCCATTACACTAGTGAGTGTCCTACTAAGCCCAAGCCCCTAGCACTTTTAGATTCCTCTTGTGAGTCAAACGAGCTTATATATGAGGCAGGAGAAGATAGCGAGTCAGAAGGAGTGTTGAGCGATATAGAGGATGATTCTCATATGATGGTCATGCGGTGTATTCTGGCTACTCCACGTTCTTTAGATGACCGGAATAGGACAAACATCTTTTCGTTAAATTTTAAGAGTGGAGAGAAGTGGTGTAAGTTGATCATAGACATTGGTAGCTGTATGAACGTGATATCTGAAAATGCGGTGACCTGAATGTTATTAGTTACTGAGCCGCACCCTCACCCTTATAAGGTGGCATGGGTAAATAAGACATCCCTCCTGGTTTCGAAGCGTTGTTTGGTACCCCTTACCATCAAGGCTTATTCTAAAAAGGTTTGGTGTGACGTCATCCCCATGAATGCTTGTTATGTCTTTCTAAGACGCTCATGGCTTTATGAACATGATGTTACTCATATAGGGCGAGCAAACACCTATGAGTTCAAATTTAATGACAAAACCATTATTTTTAAACCCACTCCGCCTAAAAATCCTTTGGTTTCTTCTAAAGACACTATTGTGCCTGTAGAGAAGAAAATATTAAGCTTGATAGGAAGAAAGAGTTTGAGCGCGAGTCCTTTATAGACGGTGTCATGTATGCGCTAGTATGTTTGCAAGTCAAGGAAGATATCTCCTATTTTGAGAACTTACCACTAGCACTGAAGACCCTTTTAGAGGAATTTAAGGATGTCTACCCAGATGACTTAGCGCCCGAGTTACCCCCCATGCGTGAAATTCAACACAAGATTGATTTCGTTCCGGGTTCCTCATTTCCCAATCTTCTCCACTATCGACTAAACCCCTCCGCAAACCTTGAATTGCAAAAAATAATTTCGGATTTGCTAAGTAAGAGGTTCATCCGTCATAGTAAGAGTCTTTGTACCGTACCTGCTGTAACATCCCATTTCCGGCTAGACCCCTAGGAGTCGGTTGGTTGTGGTAGAACCCTGGGGAGCCCAGAAATCGAAATAAAGCGACCAAGAATTCGGGTCACGGGTTGGTCACGCCCGTGACCGACCCGTCACGCCCGTGACCTAGGGCGTGACCACCTTCGATGATCGTCGATTTCAGTTCGACGGTCGTCGGCCAGGAATTGGCCACACGGGCATGTCACGCCCGTGACCCACAATGTCACGCCCGTGACATAGGGCGTGACCACGCTCGACGATCGTCGATCCCAATTCGACGATCGTCGAACCAGAATTGGCCACACGGGCATGTCACGCCCGTGACCCACAATGTCACGCCCGTGACATCGGGCGTGACCACGCTCGACGATCGTCGATCCCAATTCGACGATCGTCGAACCGGAATTGGCCACACGGGCATGTCACGCCCGTGACCCACAATGTCACGCCCATGACATAGGGCGTGACCACGCTCGACGATCGTCGATCCTAATTCGACGATCGTCGAACCAGAATTGGCCTCACGGGCCAGTCACGCCCGTGACCCGGGTGGCACGCCCGTGACCACCCGTCGACGATCATCGATCTTAGTTCGACGATCGTCGAACCCAGAATTGGCTAACCGGGCCTGTCACGCCCGTGACCTATGTGTCACGCCCGTGACCAAGGCCGAAACGACAGCCAGGTTGGAAATTTCGGTAACTGACGTCGTAATAAAATCTGATTAAGGGAATGAAAACCAAGAGTATTTATGGGCCGTTTCCTACTTTAATTATTTAAATAATTAAGGATATGTTGGTCCAATAGGAAATCGCCACCTGGCGAGCACCTCTTCATCTCCAGCGTTTCAACTGCCATTCGTCATAACCGAAACGTCATTAAGGGAATTATTAATGGCCGCAGACTTTTCATCCTTTCCCCTCCCCACTTGCTGATCTATAAAAGACTCCTAAGAGCAAGAGGAAAAGGTTACACTCTCCCTCAAACCGTTTCAGATTTTCCCCCTTGCTGTTCAAGAACTTCCGGTGACGCCACCACCGCGCCAATGGCTTCCCGACGCTCTGCACGCCTTCAGCCCGCGAACAAGGTCCTCCCCTCCCTCTTCTTCTGCGGATAGATCTTAGAAATTGTTAGGAGAGATATCGGGCTCAAAAGAGCCAGATCGGGTGAGCGTATTCGTGGTTTTTCCGAAAATTTCATGGTGGCGGGTTCGCCGGAAACCGCCTCTCCGACGGCCGTGCCGCCGCCCGACGATAGCCCTCACCTCAACAGAGGTGGTGGTGGTGGTGGCCGGCCAGGGAGATGGCTGGATGGCCGGGAAATAGCTTGGAAAAGCTACAGGAAATTAGGTTTTCAGGGCTCTGTTTCGGGCTGTAGAAGAAGATGAACAGTGCCATTTAATTAGATTTTATTTGTGAAGCAATTTCTGAATGAAAATATCTGTCACTTTAAATAATTTGGGAAAAATATCTAGAGGCTCCTACAGGAAAAGTGGTCAACATAGAAAATGTAGCCCTTGAAGTCTAGTTTAATTTAAAATTGATTTCACTCGATTTAGAATCCTGGTTAGACCATAGCACCCTTTTTGGTGAGGTCTATCCAGAGGGCCGTCTGGACCTTAGAAATATTCCCCACTCTAAACCAGTCATCAAAATGACTTGAAATTTGGGGTGTGGCCTAATCTTACCTATATATAGGTGCTATCCAAAAATGAGAATTTTTGGGAAATATTTTTCTATAGTTTTGAGAAAAATTCAATAATCCTAGTTTAATTTAATTAGATGGTTAAATAATTTCCAAACCCTCCCAAATTTTGGTGAGTGGTCCCTGGGTTCACCATAAGGTTCTGTATAATTTTTCATCTCATTTGGAGATGGTTTGGATTAGAAATGATCAACCCTAAGTTTTGCCCTAATAAGGGGTCTTAGGTTAAAAGTGCACTTTTGAGATTTAAGTGGTCAGATCACCTCAACAGAGGCTGAGATTTTTACCACTGGCTAGTAATATTCTCAGCAC
Organism: Platanthera zijinensis; assembly: GCA_039513925.1. Classification (NCBI taxonomy): domain Eukaryota; kingdom Viridiplantae; phylum Streptophyta; class Magnoliopsida; order Asparagales; family Orchidaceae; genus Platanthera; species Platanthera zijinensis. Next base: position 79,930,306 of record CM077081.1, read on the forward strand.
CCCCCTCATAGAGTTTGAGGTGGATCAGGGTAAGTTTGCCCTAAGAACCAAGGCCAAACCCCAAGGATGGATCTTGGTGGTTTGTGAAGGTCATGTGGTCAAATGATCTTGGATTGACCCGAAATTGGGTGAAGAGAACCATAGGACCAATATAGTTCTCTGGATGAAATCTCAGTAGATTTGGAGACCGTTGGGATACCTAAAAATCTAACCCTAGTTTAAGGTGCAAAACTTGTAGGGATAGGAAATGACACTAAATCACATTGAAAGGTATTGAAATTTGGGTAGAGTGAATTATAGGGATGGTACAAGCTTTGGATATTTTACTATGAATTTTAAGATTATTATTTTGGGTACTTCATTAATCATTTAGTAGTTTGTATGATTTGCTTAGAAAATTTATTATGGAACACACACTTCCTGGAAATTGATGAAATTTAGACAGAGAACGTTTATTATGGTTTTAAATCTCTATGAATTTTTATGTGATTTTTGGAAGTTTAATTCTAGGGCTTGCTTCATTAAGTATGTTTTACCTTGATTATTTAATTAAATCTTTAGTGGTGTTTAGCAAGCTAGTGAAATTATGATCCTTTGCACAAAGATCTTTTTTATACCATACTACTGATTAGTAATTTTCCTATAATTTTCCGATGAATAATTTCGGTACTTCCTTCATTACATAGAATTAATGCAATTATACTGGATAAATTATTTAGAGGCTAAATACTTTCTGTAAAATTCTGAAAACTTGTATTTGATGTTATCTTGCTGTTATTTAGTGATCATGATTTTTGAGTGGCCATTACTAGAAGGATCTTGTAGTTCATGTTTAAAATGACCCATGGCCCATCCTTTGAGAAAATTAAATAAATATCAGATTAATTAGGAAAATTATAAGTTTCTGGATTTAGACAAATTGTGATATGGTAGACCTCCAGTAAATATTATAGGAGATTTGGAAGATAATTTGGTGTACCTCTCCTTGTGTACCTCATATAGCTTAGGATGGTCTGCATATAGTAAAACCACGGAATTCTGATAATTGATGGTTGGTAGGGCAAGCTAAGATTGAGTCCATCATTGGAAGGCAGGACAAGTAGAGTGTGAGACTGGTCAAGGATAAGGGAGTATGGGAACGACGAAAGATCGTCCATCCCGGGAAGAAGAGGAAGAGCTTTAATACTCTAGGGTTAGAACTAAAGTAACTAAAAGAGGATCGGGTTAAGGGAGATCAACCAATAATAATAAGTTCCTTGCGAAAGGGAACTTCGGGCCGTAATGCCGCCGTCTTGGTTCCTAGTGCCCCTTGAGAGCCCTTCACGGGGTATACCGGGGGCATTCCTGGGCTAACGTAAACCATAGGAATAATAAATTGAAAGAGCAACTAGTATAACTAGGGTTGCACATACACACACCTCGGTGGCTAGGAAGGTAGAATAATTGGTTTGGTTGCTTTCAGACAGTAGCTCTGAAGGTAGATGCACGGACGGACTGTCCGGGGGGCCGAGGGCTCGAGGGTTGGAGTACAGAATAAAGGTGGTGGGTCTTCGGTATCTGATCGTCGTTCACACCGACATCGGTACGCTGACTCGGCGATGTGGGACACTTAGCCAAAGAAAGTCTGGTGGGTACAACCAGCAGTAGTACGCAGATACTCTAGGTTGTGTTCTTCTAGGGGCGTACGGAAGGGCTAGGCCTGGTAGTGTGGATGCCCGCCTAGGAGTGGGGGGCCCGACCCACTGTCTCCGTTTGCCACTACGGAGGTTCCTGGGAGTGAAGCTAGCTGCCTGAACAGGGGGAACTAAGGTCTGTGCGCATAGAGTCGTGTGCGTGTGTTGCACTTGCATGAATCATGGCATAGCATATCACTACACTCATAATTGCATACAACCGACACCCCAACGTATAAATCGGTATGAGACTTTTTATACGATGGGAGCCTTGCAGAAGATCCCTTAACTTATAAGTTTGTATGGGCATTCATATAAGTTAAGGTTACATACTTACTTACTTGTTTGTTTACTTACTGTTCTCTAGCTGCCTTTTTATACAATTTGCTACTTATTAATTGCTCTACCTATTACAGCATTTACACTGTTCACCTGTTATAACTTGCTAGTTAGGTCCACCGTCACCTGCTTGATTATTCTCCACTTTTGTAGCTTCCCTTTCCTCCTCTCCGCCCGGTGCTTAGGAGCCGTGGTGGGAGGGGTAGTGGATGATAGGGCTTAGTCTTTATGACTAATGGTTTTCGAACCAAATATTACAGGAGCTCCGGATGGGAGACAGGGACCAGCAGTCCAGGGACCAGCACCAGCGGAGTACGGTGCGCATGGAGGTGGGACAGTCTAGCACCGGTGCGCCTGCGACCAGCTCTGTGAGTGATTAGTAGTTTCTTAGCTTCCGCGATGAGTGACTTGTAGTGAGGACTCTGATGTACTGGGCTCGAGCCCATCTATCTATTTTCCTGTTATTATCTATTGATGGACTGGTTATGATTTCACTTTTATTTACATGATTCTGTGGGCTTGTTTACATTTTTGTATAATTACTTCTCTCTCTAGTGATCGAAAAGGGCCGGCAGAATTGGCGTTTTGTAGTGGTTGCCTTCCCGTGAGTCGGTGCCACCGCAAAGCGGCAATTCTGGGCTAAGACCCCGGTGGTTGAAAAAGAAAAAAAAGGGGGGTCTTACAAGTGGTATCAGAGCAAACCTCGATCGAAAGAGAAGTAGTCCACAAAAACCTTGGGCCACCCCCGTGCGAGCTTAGTTTGCGGACAAACTAGCAGCGGAAGCAGTGGTGTGCCCATAAGGGAAATCACATGTGAAAGTCCATCCTAACTCTTCTTAAATTCCATCCATTCGCTCTCTAACAAATGGAATTTTTACTTGTAGCCTGCGACGAACCCTACATCGCAGCAGGGGACACCTCAGGCTCCAAATGTGGTCCCGACTCCGCCAGCACCAGTTCCGTTCCAGCAGACGGAGATGGGGCAAACACTGACGGCCATCCTGGAGGCCTTCAGAGCTCAGCAATCCCCGACCCCACAGCCAAACCCCGGGGCCAATTGGATGACGGTCTTCCGAGTACTTTCCCCTCCATCCTACCAGGGGACGGAGTCTGCAGTACGTACGGAGGAGTGGTTGGACACCATTTACGAGATGCTGGCAGGGATTCGATGCCCCACGGAGGAGGCAGTCGCTTTGGCAGTCTCCTGCTTAGAGTCACATGGAAAGAGATGGTGGAAATCTCAGCTGGACACCACCTTTGCAGGGATGGACTGTGCTGATATTACTTGGGAGGAGTTCAGGGCAGTGCTCTTGGGACATTTTGTACCTCAGTCGGCGAGAGATGACCTGGAGGATAGGTTCCTACGGTTGAGGCAGGGGAACATGACTGTGGTGGAGTACTATCAGGAGTTCACTCACCTGGCCCGTTATGCGGACGCTTACCAGTTAGACGATGCTGGCTATGCCCGGAGGTTTATAAGGGGCTGCAAGATGACATGAGGCAGACCCTCCTTTTCGTCTCAAAGGGGAGTCTGGCCAGGATTCTGGAGATGGCTAAGAAGAGAGAGGCAGATCAGCTTACAGTGAGGAGCCGAAAGAGACCGGCTGATGATACAGTGATTGGAGGACGTAGAGACCGTCCTCGAGGCCAGGTTATTGGAGAGAGAAGGAACGGGGATTAGCCTCATCAAGAGTTTGGGCAGGAGCAGAGGAGTCAGGGGGTATTGGCTCCCCAGCCTATACAGATGCTGGAAATGCCCAGGACAGCAGAGCAGCCACCGGTATGCTATCAGTGCAACCAGTCGGGGCATATCAAGAGGAACTGCCCTGTGAGGCGAGCACCCCCACCAGCACATCAGGGCGCTCCACCTCCCCGACAGTTTGGCGGACGAGGACAGGACCGAGGACGGGGATTTCAGGATCGAGGCCGCAGGCCAGAAAGAGAGCAGGTGTATGCTCTAGACCTGACACAGCCCCGGAACCCGGAGCAGGTTATCACAGGTATGGCAGTACTTGTAAATTTTCTTCATATAAACTACTATTTTAAACATAACCTGGCTAGAAATTAAGAGAAGATAAACTACAACAAGAATACTAAGACATTTAATTACCCCAGGCATAGTATTCGTGAGCGGCAAACCCGCTCACACCCTCTTCGACACTGGTGCGTCGCAATCATTCGTGTCGGAGGATTTCGTGAAAGGACTGACAGGAGTGGAGCCATTCACCGGGAAGATGATGAGGGTGCGCCTACCCGATGGATCAGAGATATTGACCTCTGCTCATTGTAATATGGAAGCGAGGATCGGCGGAAAGGCATTTGAGGTACCAGCGACGGTTCTGAAGATGCCAGATTACGATCTGATCCTGGGCATGACTTGGCTTCATTGGAACCATGCCCAGATCGATTGCGTGGCGAAGAGGATCACCGTGAGGCACGACGACTCCTTCATTGTTATCGAAGGTATTATATCATCACCCCGTACTTTACTATCGTCTGTGCAGGCCGTTAAGGCCCACCTGCAGGGGGAAGAGGTTTATCAGGTCCTCTTTGAGGCGGTCGTAGCCAAGGATTCCATTGCAAATATTCCGGTAGTGCGGGACTTCGCCGACGTGTTTCCAGAGAAGCTACCAGGGTTACCCCCGCACCGAGAGAAGGACTTTCAGATTCAGCTCGTACCGGGGGCTAAGCCGGTATCCAAAGCTCCCTATCGAATGGCCCCAAAGGAGTTGGTGGAATTCCGAAGCCAGCTTCAGGAGTTAGTGGAGGCCGGGTTCGTTCGGCCTAGCTCTTCACCGTGGGGAGCTCCGGTGCTGTTCGTTAAGAAGAAGGACGGGACCCTTCGACTGTGCATCGATTACCGGGCTCTGAACAGGTTGACAGTCCGGAATACTTATCCCTTACCACGGATAGACGAGCTTTTTGACCAGCTGGAGGGAGCCCATTGGTTCTCAAAGCTGGATCTGAGGTCAGGGTACTACCAACTTCGTATTCGGGAGGAGGACATCCCGAAGACGGCCTTCAGCAGCAGATATGGCCTGTATGAGTTTACCGTGATGTCGTTCGGGCTCACGAATGCACCCTCCGCATTCATGACTTTGATGAATCAGGTGTTCGAGGAGTATCTGGACGTCTTTGTCATTGTATTCATCGACGACATTCTCATCTATTCAAGGACGAAGGAGGAGCACGCGAGACATTTGGCCTTGACCTTGGGGAAGCTGCGTGAGCATGAGATGTATGCCAAGTACAGCAAGTGCCAGTTCTGGCTAAAGGAGGTGGCCTTTCTGGGCCATGTCATCAGTGGAGCAGGTCTGGCAGTGGATCCTGCAAAGATCCAGGCAGTACGGGATTGGCCATCGCTAAAGTCGGCCACGGATGTTCGAAGTTTCTTGGGACTTGCCGGTTACTACCGGAAGTTCGTTGAGGGGTTCTCTCAGATTGCCCTCCCTCTTACGTCTCTGACGAAGAAGGAGTCCCCTTTTATATGGACGCCTCGATGCGAATCTGCCTTCCAGGAGCTGAAGGATCGTCTCACCTCGGCCCCCATCCTTGCTCTTCCATCAGGGAAGGAGGGATTCCAGGTATATACAGATGCTTCCTATCAGGGGATGGGTGCCGTCCTGATGCAGAATGGGCACGTAATAGCCTATGCCTCCCGTCAGTTGAAGCAGCACGAGCAGAACTACCCCGTGCACGATTTGGAGATGGGGGCAGTCATTTTTGCTCTTAAGATCTGGCGACACTATCTCTACGGAGTACATTGTGATATCTTCTCCGACCACAAGAATCTGAAGTACGTCGACACCCAGAAGGAGTTAAACATCAGGCAGAGACGCTGGGTGGAGTTTCTGTCGGACTACCAGTATACCATGCACTACCATCCGGGGAAGGCGAACGTGGTCGCAGATGATCTGAGCCGGAGAGCGAGTACGACAGGAGTAGGCCCGCAGCTGATGGCCTTGGAGTTGATTAGATCATTCGAGGAGATGCAGATTTCGCTAGTGTCTGAGGATGACCCGGAGCTGTACATGGAGTACCTGGGGTCGATGGCTACTACTGATGACATTCGAGACCGCATCAGAGATGGGCAGATGCTGGATTAGAGAGCTGAGCCGATAATCCGAGCCTTGGAGGAAGGCACGACAGGAGATTACTCTTTGAGGGATGGGCTCCTGTGTTTCCGGGGCAGAGTCTACATACCAGCAGGAGGACGGATCCGGGAGGATATTTTGACGGAAGCTCACTGCAGCCGGTATTCGGTACACCCGGGGATCACCAAGATGGTAAAGGATTTAAAGAGGACGATGTACTGGCCGGGTATGAAGAAAGATATTACGTATTTTGTGACGCATTGCGAGGCCTGCCAGCTCGTGAAGGTGGAGTGTAGGAACCCGACAGGTTTGCTGCAGCCGCTTCCGGTGCCGGAGTGGAAGTTTGAGGATATAGCCATGGACTTCATACATGGGCTACCTCGATCCCGTGCGGGGAACGACTCGATCTGGGTGATAGTGGACAGGCTGACAAAGGTGGCCAGATTCATCCCAGTGGCAAAGGGCGCACCAGTCAGTGTATTAGTACGGAGGTTCATTGAGCAGTTTGTGCGTTATCACGGGGTGCCCAAGACTATCGTTTCGGATCGGGATGGGCGGTTTACATCCAGGGAATGGAGGTCAGTCCAGGCCCATCTGGGTTCTCGGTTGACATTCAGCACAGCTTTTCACCCTCAGACCGACGGACAGACAGAGCGCACCAACCGTACACTGGAGGATCTGTTGCGACTATGTATTTTGGACCGTAGCGAGCCTTGGGAGAGATTGCTGCCACTGGTCGAGTTTTCGTACAACAACGCTCATCAGTCCAGCATAGGCATGGCTCCATACGAAGCGTTGTACGGAAGGAGGTGCAGAACCCCACTATCATGGGTTCAGGATGAGGATCCGCAGGCACTAGGCTCGGAGTTTGTGGGAGATACAGATGCTCAGATTAGATCGATCCGAGATAGGATGTTGGAAGCCCAGAGCAGACAGGTGAAATACTACGATGCGAGGCATCGCCAAGTAGAGTTCCAGGTAGGAGACCGGGTTTTCTTGAAGATACGGCCGATGCACGGAGTCTCGCGGGTTCGCGGGCGGAAGAAGCTCAGTCCGAGATATATGGGGCCCTATAGGATCCTGGAGCGGATCGGCCCCTTAGCCTATAGACTGGAGCTACCGCCGGAGTTAGCGGGATTGCATGACGTCTTCCACGTCTCCTCACTTCGGAGGGCTCTGCTATGCCCTGAGCAGCTGATCTCCTCGGCAGATGGCCCGGTGGCCTCGGATCGGTCAGTCAACTTGGAGCCTATCAGGATTGACGACACAGCAGTGCGTGTCTTGCGACGGAAGAAGGTTCCGTTAGTCAAGGTTTTGTGGAACAATCATGGGCAGGAGGAGCATACATGGGAGCCACAGGACTTGATGCGGCAAAAATACCCGGAACTTTTTCGTCAGGTATACCTCACAACCCCTCTGGACAATCAATTTGCCTTCCTATTTTAAACCAATGGGACTGAAATTTCAAGAATAGGGGCTAATATTTTGTTTATTGGGGTGTATATACCTAGTTAAGTGGGCGAATTAATCTTAGATTTGAAACCGCATAAAGCAAACATAACGTAGGGATGTAATTTCTTTAATTCTCATGGGATGTTACAATCTTCTTTTCCCGATTTGAGTCCCGTAGGCTTAACCTTGATTTCGGGGACGAAATCTTTGTTTTGTTTATTGGGATTTGTAACATCCCATTTCCGGCTAGACCCCTAGGAGTCGGTTGGTTGTGGTAGAACCCTGGGGAGCCCAGAAATCGAAATAAAGCGACCAAGAATTCGGGTCACGGGTTGGTCACGCCCGTGACCGACCCGTCACGCCCGTGACCTAGGGCGTGACCACCTTCGATCATCGTCGATTTCAGTTCGACGGTCGTCGGCCAGGAATTGGCCACACGGGCATGTCACGCCCGTGACCCACAATGTCACGCCCGTGACATAGGGCGTGACCACGCTCGACGATCGTCGATCCCAATTCGACGATCGTCGAACCAGAATTGGCCACACGGGCATGTCACGCCCGTAACCCACAATGTCACGCCCGTGACATCGGGCGTGACCACGCTCGACGATCGTCGATCCCAATTCGACGATCGTCGAACCGGAATTGGCCACACGGGCATGTCACGCCCTTGACCCACAATGTCACGCCCGTGACATAGGGCGTGACCACGCTCGACGATCGTCGATCCCAATTCGACGATCGTCGAACCAGAATTGGCCACACGGGCTAGTCACGCCCGTGACCCGGGTGGCACGCCCGTGACCACCCATCGACGATCGTCGATCTTAGTTCGACGATCGTCGAACCCAGAATTGGCTAACCGGGCCTGTCACGCCCGTGACCTATGTGTCACGCCCGTGACCAAGGCCGAAACGACAGCTAGGTTGGAAATTTCGGTAACTGACGTCGTAATAAAATCTGATTAAGGGAATGAAAACCAAGAGTATTTATGGGCCGTTTCCTACTTTAATTATTTAAATAATTAAAGATATGTTGGTCCAATAGGAAATCGCCACCTGGCGAGCACCTCTTCATCTCCAGCGTTTCAACTGCCATTCGTCATAACCGAAACGTCATTAAGGGAATTATTAATGGCCGCGGACGTTTCATCCTTTCCCCTCCCCACTTGCTGATCTATAAAAGACTCCTAAGAGCAAGAGGAAAAGGTTACACTCTCCCTCAAACCGTTTCAGATTTTCCCCCTTGCTGTTCAAGAACTTCCGGTGACGCCACCACCGCGCCAATGGCTTCCCGACGCTCTGCACGTCTTCAGCCCGCGAACAAGGTCCTCCCCTCCCTCTTCTTCTGCGGATAGATCTTAGAAATCGTTAAGAGAGATATCGGGCTCAAAAGAGCCAGATCGGGTGAGCGTATTCGTGGTTTTTCCGAAAATTTCATGGTGGCGGGTTTGCCGGAAACCGTCTCTCCGGCGGCCGTGCCGCCGCCCGACGATAGCCCTCACCTCAACAGAGGTGGTGGTGGTGGTGGCCGGCCAGGGAGATGGCTGGATGGCCGGGAAATAGCTTGGAAAAGCTACAGGAAATTAGGTTTTCAGGGCTCTGTTTCGGGCTGTAGAAGAAGATGAACAGTGCCATTTAATTAGATTTTATTTGTGAAGCAATTTCTAAATGAAAATATCTGTCACTTTAAATAATTTGGGAAAAATATCTAGAGGCTCCTACAGGAAAAGTGGTCAACATAGAAAATGTAGCCCTTGAAGTCTAGTTTAATTTAAAATTGATTTCACTCGATTTAGAATCCTGGTTAGACCATAGCACCCTTTTTGGTGAGGTCTATCCAGAGGGCCGTCTGGACCTTAGAAAAATTCCCCACTCTAAACCAGTCATAAAAATGATTTGAAATTTGGGGTGTGGCCTAATCTTACCTATATCTAGGTGCTATCCAAAAATGAGAATTTTTGGGAAATATTTTTCTATAGTTTTGAGAAAAATTCAATAATCCTAATTTAATTTAATTAGATTGTTAAATAATTTCCAAACCCTCCCAAATTTTGGTGAGTGGTCCCTGGGTTCACCATAAGGTTCTGTATAATTTTTCATCTCATTTGGAGATGGTTTGGATTAGAAATGATCAACCCTAAGTTTTGCCCTAATAAGGGGTCTTAGGTTAAAAGTGCACTTTTGAGATTTAAGTGGTCAGATCACCTCAACAGAGACTGAGATTTTTACCACTGGCTAGTAATATTCTCTAGCACCCCCCTCATAGAGTTTGAGGTGGATCGGGGTAAGTTTGCCCTAAGAACCAAGGCCAAACCCCAAGGATGGATCTTGGTGGTTTGTGAAGGTCATGTGGTCAAATGATCTTGGATTGACCCGAAATTGGGTGAAGAGAACCATATGACCAATATAGTTCTCTGGATGAAATCTTAGTAGATTTGGAGACCGTTGGGATACCTAAAAATCTAACCCTAGTTTAGGGTGCAAAACTTGTAGGGATAGGAAATGACACTAAATCACATTGAAAGGTGTTGAGATTTGGGTAGAGTGAATTATAGGGATGGTACAAGCTCTGAATATTTTACTATGAATTTTAAGATTATTATTTTGGGTACTTCATTAACGATTTAGTAGCTTGTATGATTTGCTTAGAAAATTTATTATGGAACACACACTTCCTGGAAATTGATGAAATTTAGACAGAGAACGTTTATTATGGTTATAAATCTCTGTGAATTTTTATGTGATTTTTGGAAGTTTAATTCTAGGGCTTGCTTCATTAAGTATGTTTTACCTTGATTATTTAATTAAATTTTTAGTGGTGTTTAGCAAGCTAGTGAAATTATGATCCTTTGCACAAAGATCTTTTTTATACCATACTACTGATTAGTAATTTTCCTATAATTTTCCGATGAGTAATTTCGGTACTTCCTTCATTACATAGAATTAATGCGATTATACTTGATAAATTATTTAGAGGCTAAATACTTTCTGTAAAATTCTGAAAACTTGTATTTGAGGTTATCTTGCTGTTATTTAGTGATCATGATTTTTGAGTGGCCATTACTCAGAAGGATCTTGTAGTTCATGTTTAAAATGACCCATGGCCCATCCTTTGAGAAAATTAAATAAATATCAGATTAATTAGGAAAATTATAAGTTTCTGGATTTAGACAAATTATGATATGGTAGACCTCCAGTAAATATTATAGGAGATTTGGAAGATAATTTGGTGTACCTCTCCTTGTGTACCTCATATAGCTTAGGATGGTCTGCATATAGTAAAACCACGGAATTCTGATAATTGATGGTTGGTAGGGCAAGCTAAGATTGAGTCCATCATTGGAAGGCAGGACAAGTAGAGTGTGAGACTGTTCAAGGATAAGGGAGTATGGGAACGACGAAAGATCGTCCATCCCGGGAAGAAGAGGAAGAGCTTTAATACTCTAGGGTTAGAACTAAAGTAACTAAAAGAGGGTCGGGTTAAGGGAGATCAACCAATAATAATAAGTTCCTTGCGAAAGGGAACTTCGGGCCGTAATGCCGCCGTCTTGGTTCCTAGTGCCCCTTGAGAGCCCTTCACGGGGTATACCGGGGGCAGTCCTGGGCTAACGTAAACCATAGGAATAATAAATTGAAAGAGCAACTAGTATAACTAGGGTTGCACATACACACACCTCGGTGGCTAGGAAGGTAGAATAATTGGTTTGGTTGCTTTCAGACAGTAGCTCTGAAGGTAGATGCACGGACGGACTGTCCGGGGGGCCGAGGGCTCGAGGGTTGGAGTACAGAATAAAGGTGGTGGGTCTTCGGTATCTGATCGTCGTTCACACCGACATCGGTACGCTGACTCGGCGATGTGGGACACTTAGCCAAAGAAAGTCTGGTGGGTACAACCAGCAGTAGTACGCAAATACTCTAGGTTGTGTTCTTCTAGGGGCGTACGGAAGGGCTAGGCCTGGTAGTGTGGATGCCCGCCTAGGAGTGGGGGGCCCGACCCACTGTCTCCGTTTGCCACTATGGAGGTTCCTGGGAGTGAAGCTAGCTGCCCGAACAGGGGGAACTAAGGTCTGTGCGCATAGAGTCGTGTGCGTGTGTTGCACTTGCATGAATCATGACATAGCATATCACTACACTCATAATTGCATACAACCGACACCCCAACGTATAAATCGGTATGAGACTTTTTATACGATGGGAGCCTTGCAGAAGATCCCTTAACTTATAAGTTTGTATGGTCATTCATATAAGTTAAGGTTACATACTTACTTACTTGTTTGTTTACTTACTGTTCTCTAGCTGCCTTTTTATACAATTTGCTACTTATTAATTGCTCTACCTATTACAACATTTACACTGTTCACCTGTTATAACTTGCTAGTTAGGTCCACCGTCACCTGCTTGATTATTCTCCACTTTTGTAGCTTCCCTTTCCTCCTCTCCGCCCGGTACTTAGGAGCCGTGGTGGGAGGGGTAGGGGATGATAGGGCTTAGTCTTTATGACTAATGGTTTTCGAACCAAACATTACAGGAGCTCCGGATGGGAGACAGGGACCAGCAGTCCAGGGACCAGCACCAGCGGAGTACGGTGCGCATGGAGGTGGGACAGTCTAGCACCGGTGCGCCTGCGACCAGCTCTGTGAGTGATTAGTAGTTTCTTAGCTTCCGCGATGAGTGACTTGTAGTGAGGACTCTGATGTACTGGGCTCGAGCCCATCTATCTATTTTCCTGTTATTATCTATTGATGGACTGGTTATGATTTTACTTTTATTTACATGATTCTGTGGGCTTGTTTACATTTTTGTATAATTACTTCTCTCTCTAGTGATCGAAAAGGGCCGACAGAATTGGCGTTTTGTAGTGGTTGCCTTCCCGTGAGTCGGTGCCACCGCAAAGCGGCAATTTTGGGCTAAGACCCCGGTGGTTGAAAAAGAAAAAAAAGGGGGGTCTTACAAGTGGTATCAGAGCAAACCTCGATCGAAAGAGAAGTAGTCCACAAAAACCTTGGGCCACCCCCGTGCGAGCTTAGTTTGCGGACAAACTAGCAGCGGAAGCAGTGGTGTGCCCATAAGGGAAATCACATGTGAAAGTCCATCCTAACTCTTCTTAAATTCCATCCATTCGCTCTCTAACAAATGGAATTTTTACTTGTAGCCTGCGACGAACCCTACATCGCAGCAGGGGACACCTCAGGCTCCGAATGTGGTCCCGACTCCGCCAGCACCAGTTCCGTTCCAGCAGACGGAGATGGGGCAAACACTGACGGCCATCCTGGAGGCCTTCAGAGCTCAGCAAGCCCCGACCCCACAGCCAAACCCCGGGGCCAATTGGATGACGGTCTTCCGAGGACTTTCCCCTCCATCCTACCAGGGGACGGAGTCTGCAGTACGTACGGAGGAGTGGTTGGACACCATTTACGAGATGCTGGCAGGGATTCGATGCCCCACGGAGGAGGCAGTCGCTTTGGCAGTCTCCTGCTTAGAGTCACATGAAAAGAGATGGTGGAAATCTCAGCTGGACACCACCTTTGCAGGGATGGACTGTGCTGATATTACTTGGGAGGAGTTCAGGGCAGTGCTCTTGGGACATTTTGTACCTCAGTCGGCGAGAGATGACCTGGAGGATAGGTTCCTATGGTTGAGGCAGGGGAACAGGACTGTGGTGGAGTACTATCAGGAGTTCACTCACCTGGCCCGTTATGCGGACGCTTACCAGTTAGACGATGCTGGCTATGCCCGGAGGTTTTATAAGGGGCTGCAAGATGACATGAGGCAGACCCTCCTTTTCGTTTCAGAGGGGAGTCTGGCCAGGATTCTGGAGATAGCTAAGAAGAGAGAGGCGGATCAGCTTACAGTGAGGAGCCGGAAGAGACCGGCTGATGATACAATGATTAGAGGACGTAGAGACCGTCCTCGAGGCCAGGTTATTGGAGAGAGAAGGAACGGGGATCAGCCTCGTCAAGAGTTTGGGCAGGAGCAGAGGAGTCAGGGGGTATTGGCTCCCCAGCCTATACAGATGCTGGAAATGCCCAGGACAGCAGAGCAGCCACCGGTATGCTATCAGTGCAACCAGCCGGGGCATATCAAGAGGAACTTCCCTGTGAGGCGAGCACCCCCACCAGCACATCAGGGCGCTCCACCTCCCCGACAGTTTGGCGGACGAGGACAGGACCGAGGACGGGGATTTCAGGATCGAGGCCGCAGGCCAGAGAGAGAGCAGGTGTATGCTCTAGACCTGACACAGCCCCGGAACCCGGAGCAGGTTATCACAGGTATGGCAGTACTTGTAAATTTTCTTCATATAAACTACTATTTTAAACATAACCTGGCTAGGAATTAAGAGAAGATAAACTACAATTAGAATACTAAGACATTTAATTACCCCAGGCATAGTCTTCGTGAGCGGCAAACCCGCTCACACCCTCTTCGACACTGGTGCGTCGCAATCATTCGTGTCGGAGGATTTCGTGAAAGGACTGACAGGAGTGGAGCCATTCACCGGGAAGATGATGAGGGTGCACCTACCCGATGGATCAGAGATATTGACCTCTGCTCATTGTAATATGGAAGCGAGGATCGGCGGAAAGGCATTTGAGGCACCAGCGACGGTTCTGAAGATGCCAGATTACGATCTGATCCTGGGCATGACTTGGCTTCATTGGAACCATGCTCAGATCGATTGCGTGGCGAAGAGGATCACCGTGAGGCACGACGACTCCTTCATTGTTATCGAAGGTATTATATCAGCACCCCGTACTTTACTATCGTCTGTGCAGGCCGTTAAGGCCCACCTACAGGGGGAAGAGGTTTATCAGGTCCTCTTTGAGGCGGTCGTAGCCAAGGATTCCATTGCGGATATTCCGGTAGTGCGGGACTTCGCCGACGTGTTTCCAGAGAAGCTACCAGGGTTACCCCCGCACCGAGAGAAGGACTTTCAGATTCAGCTCGTACCGGGGGCTAAGCCGGTATCCAGAGCTCCCTATCGAATGGCCCCAAAGGAGTTGGTGGAATTCCGAAGCCAGCTTCAGGAGTTAGTGGAGGCCGGGTTCGTTCGGCCTAGCTCTTCACCGTGGGGAGCTCCGGTGCTGTTCGTTAAGAAGAAGGACGGGACCCTTCGACTGTGCATCGATTACCGGGCTCTGAACAGGTTGACAGTCCGGAATACTTATCCCTTACCACGGATAGACGAGCTTTTTGACCAGCTGGAGGGAGCCCATTGGTTCTCAAAGCTGGATCTGAGGTCAGGGTACTACCAACTTCGTATTCGGGAGGAGGACATCCTGAAGACGGCCTTCAACAACAGATATGGCCTGTACGAGTTTACCGTGATGCCGTTCGGGCTCACGAATGCACCCTCCGCATTCATGACTTTGATGAATCAGGTGTTCGAGGAGTATCTGGACGTCTTTGTCATTGTATTCATCGACGATATTCTCATCTATTCAAGGACGGAGGAGGAGCACGCGAGACATCTGGCCTTGACCTTGGGGAAGCTGCGTGAGCATGAGATGTATGCCAAGTACAGCAAGTGCCAGTTCTGGCTAAAGGAGGTGGCCTTTCTGGGCCATGTCATCAGTGGAGCAGGTCTGGCAGTGGATCCTGCAAAGATCCAGGCAGTATGGGATTGGCCATCGCTAAAGTCGGCCACGGATGTTCGAAGTTTCTTGGGACTTGCCGGTTACTACCGGAAGTTCGTTGAGGGGTTCTCTCAGATTGCCCTCCCTCTTACGTCTCTGACGAAGAAGGAGTCCCCTTTTATATGGACGCCTCGATGCGAATCTGCCTTCCAGGAGCTGAAGGATCGTCTCACCTCGGCCCCCATCCTTGCTCTTCCATCAGGGAAGGAGGGATTCCAGGTATATATAGATGCTTCCTATCAGGGGATGGGTGCCGTCCTGATGCAGAATGGGCACGTAATAGCCTATGCCTCCCGTCAGTTGAAGCAGCACGAGCAGAACTACCCCGCGCACGATTTGGAGATGGGGGCAGTCATTTTTGCTCTTAAGATCTGGCGACACTATCTCTACGGAGTACATTGTGATATCTTCTCCGATCACAAGAATCTGAAGTACGTCGACACCTAGAAGGAGTTAAACATCAGGCAGAGACGCTGGGTGGAGTTTCTGTCAGACTACCAGTATACCATGCACTACCATCCGGGGAAGGCGAACGTGGTCGCAGATGCTCTGAGCCGGAGAGCGAGTACGACAAGAGTAGGCCCGCAGCTGATGGCCTTGGAGTTGATTAGATCATTCGAGGAGATGCAGATTTCGCTAGTGTCTGAGGATGACCCGGAGCTGTACATGGAGTACCTGGGGTCGATGGCTACTATTGATGACATTCGAGACCGCATCAGAGATGGGCAGATGCTGGATGAGAGAGCTGAGCCGATATTCCGAGCCTTGGAGGAAGGCACGACAGGAGATTACTCTTTGAGGGATGGGATCCTGTGTTTCCGGGGCAGAGTCTACATACCAGCAGGAGGACGGATCCGGGAGGATATTTTGACGGAAGCTCACTGCAGCCGGTATTCGGTATACCCGAGGATCACCAAGATGGTAAAGGATTTAAAGAGGACGATGTACTGGCCGGGTATGAAGAAAGATATTACGTATTTTGTGACGCATTGCGAGGGCTGCCAGCTCGTGAAGGCGGAGTGTAGGAACCTGACATGTTTGCTGCAGCCGCTTCCGGTGCCGGAGTGGAAGTTTGAGGATATAGCCATGGACTTCATACATGGGCTACCTCGATCCCGTGCGGGGAACGACTCGATCTGGGTGATAGTGGACAGGCTGACAAAGGTGGCCAGATTCATCCCAGTGGCAAAGGGCGCACCAGTCAGTGTATTAGTACGGAGGTTCATTGAGCAGTTTGTGCGTTATCACGGGGTGCCCAAGACTATTGTTTCGGATCGGGATGGGCAGTTTACATCCAGGGAATGGAGGTCAGTCCAGGCCCATCTGGGTTCTCGGTTGACATTCAGCACAACTTTTCACCCTCAGACCAACGGACAGACAGAGCGCACCAACCGTACACTGGAGGATCTGTTGCGACTATGTATTTTGGACCGTGGCGAGCCTTGGGAGAGATTGCTGCCACTGGTCGAGTTTTCGTACAAGAACGCTCATCAGTCCAGCATAGGCATGGCTCCATACGAAGCGTTGTACGGAAGGAGGTGCAGAACCCCACTATCATGGGTTCAGGATGAGGATCCGCAGGCACTAGGCTCGGAGTTTGTGGGAGATACAGATGCTCAGATTAGATTGATCCGAGACAGGATGTTGGAAGCCCAGAGCAGACAGGCGAAATACTACGATGCGAGGCATCGCCAAGTAGAGTTCCAGGTAGAAGACCGGGTTTTCTTGAAGATACGACCGATGCACGGAGTCTCGCGGGTTCGCGGGCGGAAGAAGCTCAGTCCGAGATATATGGGGCCCTATAGGATCCTGGAGCGGATCGACCCCTTAGCCTATAGACTGGAGCTACCGCCGGAGTTAGCGGGATTGCATGACGTCTTCCACGTCTCCTCACTTCGGAGGGCTCTGCTACGCCCTAAGCAGCTGATCTCCTCGGCAGATGGCCCGGTGGCCTCGGATCGATCAGTCAACTTGGAGCCTATCAGGATTGACGACACAGCAGTGCGTGTCTTGCAACGGAAGAAGGTTCCGTTAGTCAAGGTTCTGTGGAACAATCATGGGCAGGAGGAGCATACATGGGAGCCACAGGACTTGATGCGGCAAAAATACCCGGAACTTTTTCGTCAGGTATACCTCACAACCCCTCTGGACAATCAATTTGCCTTCCTATTTTAAACCAATGGGACTGAAATTTCAAGAATAGGGGCTAATCTTTTGTTTATTGGGGTGTATATACCTAGTTAAGTGGGCGAATTAATCTTAGATTTGAAACCGCATAATGCAAACATAACGTAGGGATGTAATTTCTTTAATTCTCATGGGATGTTACAATCTTCTTTTCCTGATTTGAGTCCCGTAGGCTTAACCTTGATTTCGGGGACGAAATCTTTGTTTTGTTTATTGGGATTTGTAACATCCCATTTCCGGCTAGACCCCTAGGAGTCGGTTGGTTGTGGTAGAACCCTGGGGAGCCCAGAAATCGAAATAAAGCGACCAAGAATTCGGGTCACGGGTTGGTCACGCCCGTGACCGACCCGTCACGCCTGTGACCTAGGGCGTGACCACCTTCGATGATCGTCGATTTCAGTTCGACGGTCGTCGGCCAGGAATTGGCCACACGGGCATGTCACGCCCGTGACCCACAATGTCACGCCCGTGACATAGGGCGTGACCACGCTCGACGATCGTCGATCCCAATTCGACGATCGTCGAACAAGAATTGGCCACACGGGCATGTCACGCCCGTGACCCACAATGTCACGCCCGTGACATCGGGCGTGACCACGCTCGACGATCGTCGATCCCAATTCGACGATCGTCGAACCGGAATTTGCCACACGGGCATGTCACGCCCGTGACCCACAATGTCATGCCCGTGACATAGGGCGTGACCACGCTCGACGATCGTCGATCCCAATTCGACGATCGTCGAACCAGAATTGGCCACACGGGCTAGTCACGCCCGTGACCCGGGTGGCACGCCCGTGACCACCCGTCGACGATCGTCGATCTTAGTTCGACGATCGTCGAACCCAGAATTGGCTAACCGGGCCTGTCACGCCCGTGACCTATGTGTCACGCCCGTGACCAAGGCCGAAACGACAGCCAGGTTGGAAATTTTGGTAACTGACGTCGTAATAAAATCTGATTAAGGGAATGAAAACCAAGAGTATTTATGGGCCGTTTCCTACTTTAATTATTTAAATAATTAAGGATATGTTGGTCCAATAGGAAATCGCCACCTGGCGAGCACCTCTTCATCTCCAGCGTTTCAACTGCCATTCGTCATAACCGAAATGTCATTAAGGGAATTATTAATGGCCGCGGACGTTTCATCCTTTCCCCTCCCCACTTGCTGATCTATAAAAGACTCCTAAGAGCAAGAGGAAAAGGTTACACTCTCCCTCAAACCGTTTCAGATTTTCCCCCTTGCTGTTCAAGAACTTCCGGTGACGCCACCACCGCGCCAATGGCTTCCCGACGCTCTGCACGCCTTCAACCCGCGAACAAGGTCCTCCCCTCCCTCTTCTTCTGCGGATAGATCTTAGAAATCGTTAGGAGAGATATCGGGCTCAAAAGATCCAGATCGGGTGAGCGTATTCGTGGTTTTTCCGAAAATTTCATGGTGGCGGGTTCGCCGGAAACCGCCTCTCCGGCGGCCGTGCCGCCGCCCGACGATAGCCCTCACCTCAACAGAGGTGGTGGTGGTGGTGGCCGGCCAGGGAGATGGCTGGATGGCCGGGAAATAGCTTGGAAAAGCTACAGGAAATTAGGTTTTCAGGGCTCTGTTTCGGGCTGTAGAAGAAGATGAACAGTGCCATTTAATTAGATTTTATTTGTGAAGCAATTTCTGAATGAAAATATCTGTCACTTTAAATAATTTGGGAAAAATATCTAGAGGCTCCTACAGGAAAAGTGGTCAACATAGAAAATGTAGCCCTTGAAGTCTAGTTTAATTTAAAATTGATTTCACTCGATTTAGAATCTTGGTTAGACCATAGTACCCTTTTTGGTGAGGTCTATCCAAAGGGCCGTCTGGACCTTAGAAAAATTTCCCACTCTAAACCAGTCATCAAAATGATTTGAAATTTGGGGTGTGGCCTAATCTTACCTATATCTAGGTGCTATCCAAAAATGAGAATTTTTGGGAAATATTTTTCTATAGTTTTGAGAAAAATTCAATAATCCTAGTTTAATTTAATTAGATGGTTAAATAATTTCTAAACCCTCCCAAATTTTGGTGAGTGGTCCCTGGGTTCACCATAAGGTTCTGTATAATTTTTCATCTCATTTGGAGATGGTTTGGATTAGAAATGATCAACCCTAAGTTTTGCCCTAATAAGGGGTCTTAGGTTAAAAGTGCACTTTTGAGATTTAAGTGGTAAGATCACCTCAACAGAGGCTGAGATTTTTACCATTGGCTAGTAATATTCTCTAGCACCCCCCTCATAGAGTTTGAGGTGGATCGGGGTAAGTTTGCCCTAAGAACCAAGGCCAAACCCCAAGGATGGATCTTGGTGGTTTGTGAAGGTCATGTGGTCAAATGATCTTGGATTGACCCGAAATTGGGTGAAGAGAACCATAGGACCAATATAGTTCTCTGGATGAAATCTTAGTAGATTTGGAGACCGTTGGGATACCTAAAAATCTAACCCTAGTTTAGGGTGCAAAACTTGTAGGGATAGGAAATGACACTAAATCACATTGAAAGGTGTTGAGATTTGGGTAGAGTGAATTATAGGGATGGTACAAGCTCTGGATATTTTACTATGAATTTTAAGATTATTATTTTGGGTACTTCATTAACGATTTAGTAGCTTGTATGATTTGCTTAGAAAATTTATTATGGAACACATATTTCCTAGAAATTGATGAAATTTAGACAGAGAACGTTTATTATAGTTTTAAATCTCTGTGAATTTTTATGTGATTTTTGGAAGTTTAATTCTAGGGCTTGCTTCATTAAGTATGTTTTACCTTGATTATTTAATTAAATCTTTAGTGGTGTTTAGCAAGCTAGTGAAATTATGATCCTTTGCACAAAGATCTTTTTTATACCATACTACTGATTAGTAATTTTCCTATAATTTTCCGATGAGTAATTTCGGTACTTCCTTCATTACATAGAATTAATGCGATTATACTGGATAAATTATTTAGAGGCTAAATTCTTTCTGTAAAATTCTGAAAACTTGTATTTGAGGTTATCTTGCTGTTATTTAGTGATCATGATTTTTGAGTGGCCATTACTCAGAAGGATCTTGTAGTTCATGTTTAAAATGACCCATGGCCCATCCTTTGAGAAAATTAAATAAATATCAGATTAATTAGGAAAATTATAAGTTTCTGGATTTAGACAAATTATGATATGCTAGACCTCCAGTAAATATTATAGGAGATTTGGAAGATAATTTGATGTACCTCTCCTTGTGTACCTCATATAGCTTAGGATGGTCTGCATATAGTAAAACCACGGAATTCTGATAATTGATGGTTGGTAGGGCAAGCTAAGATTGAGTCCATCATTGGAAGGCAGGACAAGTAGAGTGTGAGACTGGTCAAGGATAAGGGAGTATGGGAACGACGAAAGATCGTCCATCCCGGGAAGAAGAGGAAGAGCTTTAATACTCTAGGGTTAGAACTAAAGTAACTAAAAGAGGATCAGGTTAAGGGAGATCAACCAATAATAATAAGTGCCTTGCGAAAGGGAACTTTGGGCCGTAATGCCGCCGTCTTAGTTCCTAGTGCCCCTTGAGAGCCCTTCACGGGGTATACCGGGGGCAGTCCTGGGCTAACGTAAACCATAGGAATAATAAATTGAAAGAGCAACTAGTATAACTAGGGTTGCACATACACACACCTCGGTGGCTAGGAAGGTAGAATAATTGGTTTGGTTGCTTTCAGACAGTAGCTCTGAAGGTAGATGCACAGACGGACTGTCCGGGGGGCCGAGGGCTCGAGGGTTGGAGTACAGAATAAAGGTGGTGGGTCTTCGGTATCTGATCGTCATTCACACCGACATCGGTACGCTGACTCGGCGGTGTGGGACACTTAGCCAAAGAAAGTCTGGTGGGTACAGCCAGCAGTAGTACGCGGATACTCTAGGTTGTGTTCTTCTAGGGGCGTACGGAAGGGCTAGGCCTGGTAGTGTGGATGCCCGCCTAGGAGTGGGGGGCCCGACCCACTATCTCCGTTTGCCACTACGGAGGTTCCTGGGAGTGAAGCTAGCTGCCCGAACAGGGGGAACTAAGGTCTGTGCGCATAGAGTCGTGTGCGTGTGTTGCACTTGCATGAATCATGGCATAGCATATCACTACACTCATAATTGCATACAACCGACACCCCAACGTATAAATCGGTATGAGACTTTTTATATGATGGGAGCCTTGCAGAAGATCCCTTAACTTATAAGTTTGTATGGGCATTCATATAAGTTAAGGTTACATACTTACTTACTTGTTTGTTTACTTACTGTTCTCTAGCTGCCTTTTTATACAATTTGCTACTTATTAATTGCTCTACCTATTACAACATTTATACTGTTCACCTGTTATAACTTGCTAGTTAGGTCCACCGTCACCTGCTTGATTATTCTCCACTTTTGTAGCTTCCCTTTCCTCCTCTCCGCCCGGTGCTTAGGAGCCGTGGTGGGAGGTGTAGGGGATGATAGGGCTTAGTCTTTATGACTAATGGTTTTCGAACCAAACATTACAGGAGCTCCGGATGGGAGACAGGGACCAGCAGTCCAGGGACCAGCACCAGCGGAGTACGGTGCGCATGGAGGTGGGACAGTCTAGCACCGGTGCGCCTGCGACCAGCTCTGTGAGTGATTAGTAGTTTCTTAGCTTCCGCGATGAGTGACTTGTAGTGAGGACTCTGATGTACTGGGCTCGAGCCCATCTATCTATTTTCCTGTTATTATATATTGATGGACTGGTTATGATTTCACTTTTATTTACATGATTCTGTGGACTTGTTTACATTTTTGTATAATTACTTCTCTCTCTAGTGATCGAAAAGGGCCGGCAGAATTGGCGTTTTGTAGTGGTTGCCTTCCCGTGAGTCGGTGCCACCGCAAAGCGGCAATTCTGGGCTAAGACCCCGGTGGTTGAAAAAGAAAAAAAAAAGGGGGGGGGGGGTCTTACACCTGCATTATTGGTCCCTAAGAAAGATGGTTCTTGGAGGATGTGTGTAGATTATAGGGTCGTTAATAAAATAACTGTTAAATATAGATTTCCCATCCATCACTCGTTTGGATGATTTATTGGACATGTTATCCGGGTCCATGATTTTTTCTAAATTAGATCTTAAGAGTGACTACGATCAAATCAGGATTAGGGAGGGAGATGAGTGGAAGACGAAATTTAAATAAAAGGATGGACTTTATGAGTGGTTGGTGCTCGGGGAAGGGCTCACTAATGGCCCAAGTACATTTTCAAGATTGATGACTTTAGTGTTCAAGCCTTACCTAGGAAAATTTGTAGTCATTTACTTTGATGATATCCTAGTCTTTAGCTCCTCATCGAACAATCATGAGTCTCACTTGAGGACAGTACTTACCACATTGCAAACAGAGAAATTATTTGTTAATCTAAAAAAATGTACGTTTAATGTTCTATCTGTGGAATTCCTAGGTTATATTGTAAGTTCGGAGGGCATCCATGTTGACTCTAAGAAGGTCCAAGCCATCAAGGATTGGCTAGAACCAACCAATATACGGGATGTTCGGAGTTTTCACGGATTAACTACTTTTTACCGCCCATTTATCAGAGATTTTAGTAGTATCATGGCACCAATCACAGAGTGTATGGAGAAGGGAGATTTTATGTGGATCAAATCGGCCGCCAAAGCGTTTGAAATAATTAAATCCCGAATGTTGGAAGCTCCTCTTTTACGATTACCAGATTTTAATAAAGTTTTTGAATTGTCCTGTGACGTGTTTGGAGTCGGTATTGACGGTGTCTTGAGTCAAAAGGGTCATCATGTTGGATACTTTAGTGAGGAACTCTCGGGACCGAAATTAAATTATTCTAATTATGACAGAGAGTTTTATGCGGTTATTCGGTGTCTACAACATTGGCGACATTATTTGATCTCTAAGGAATTTGTTATTCTATCAGACCATGAGGCGTTGAGGTTTATTAATTCCCAAAATAAAGTTAATCCAAGGCATGCTAAATGAGTCTCCTATCTTTAGGACTACACCTTTATAATTAAACATCTTAAGAGAACTCTTAATCGTGTGGCGGATGCTTTTAATCGTGTCTCCTTATTGTTGTCTATGCTAGAGGTAAAAGTGATTGGTTTCGATAGAATTAAGGCTGAGTATGTTTACTGTCCGGATTTCAAGGACATTTATTACTCCACGCAAAACAATTCTCCCACTACTATTTCCGTATATTTTATCCGAGATGGTTATTTATTTAAGCATTCGAAGCTTTGTATTCCTCGTTCTTCCCTTCGACATTTCATTGTATGAGATTTACATAGTGGTGGTTTAGGTGGACATTTCGGGCGAGACAAGACCATTACGTTAGTAGAAGATAAGTTCCACTAGCCAGACCTTAAATCTACGATTAATAAAAATGTGGGAAGTTGTCGCTCGTGTCAACTAGTTAAGGAAAATAAAACGAATGCGGGACTTTATACCCCTCTTCCGATTCCTTCCATCCCATAGGAAGATGCTAGTATAGATTTTATTCTAGGCCTACCTGTCACGTTTAGACGTCATGACTCCATTCTGGTGGTAGTAGATCGGTTCTCTAAGATGACCTATTTTATTGCGTGTAGTAAGACCGAGGATGCGTCAAATGTGGCGAAGTTATTTTTTAAGGAAGTTGTTGGGCATCGGGGCATTCCAAAAACGATAGTGACCGATAGAGATGTGAAATTTACTAGCTCTTTTTGGAAGACCCTGTGGAAGATTATGAGCACCAAACTATTGTTTACTTCGGCCTACCATCCACAAATAGATGGGCAAACGGAAGTGATAAACAGAAGTTTGTGGAGTTTACTTCGTTGTCTTGTGGGTGACCACAAGGGTACGTGGGACCTCATCCTTCCCCATGCATAATTAGCGTACAACAACTCAAAAAATAGATCCATAGGTTTATCACCAAATGAGATCGTGCACGGATATAAAGCACCAGTGCCACTTGACTTGATTCTGTTATCGCCATCTTATAAGTCAAGTCAATTTACACAGGATTTTGCCTTTCATGTTCATAATTTGCATAAACACATTGATGAATCGCTAACCACATAATATGCATCTTATCAAGCTCATGCTAACGTTCATAAAAGAGAGTCTCACTTTAAGGTTCCGATTTAGTCTTGGTGCGTCTCGTACCTGAACGGATGCCTTCGGGCATTATAAAAAAGTTGGCGAATCAGCGAGCTAGACCTTTTCGGATCTTAAAGAAATTAGGAGAAAACGCATATCTTTTGGATTTACCCACTAATTTGGGTATTTCCCTTATTTTTAATGTTTCTGATTTAACGTCATATGTTTCTCCACCACTTGAATTATCTACCTGTCCGTTTAATTCCACTGCATTTTCTAATGGGTTGGGGGGGGTGAGCTTGTTTCTGGATCGCTCTCTCCATCGATCTCCAATGGAGGTACGTTGACTGTTGATGAAAAAACTTTTCCTCCTTTATTGCCTAATGTTTTTTCCAAGTTTCCCAGGATCAACTTTTTGCCAGACAGGATCCTAAAAGATGAACTGCTCTCCTCTCCAAGCGGTGGCATTCGATGATACTTGATACGATGGCGTGATCGTCCGGCCTCCGATGACTCTTGGCTTCCGTAATCGGAGGTGGATCTTTTGGATGATGCTCTTCTGCGTTGGTACCTGCATGCCAACTCATCGGTGATGAGTACTTTTTAGAGGGGGAGGATTGATGGAGACGACGACCCCCAACATGTTGAAGATGATGACGACATGCTCGCGGAAGATCCTTCTCCGTCTCCAACCAAATACTTGTGGCGCCATTGTGACCTTGTGGAGCGACGCTAAAATCTCCGCCCTCGGCGCAAGACAACCTCTTAATTTATTTATTTGAATTTAGATATTATTTTGTGAGCATTTATATTCTCATGTTATGTTAAAAAAACTATTGTGTGTTTATTTTTCTATTTGGGCTGCATGTAGCCGAACTTGGATGTAAGCCTATATAAGGCCATGTTATTGTTAATTTCATTAAGTTGAATGAAAAAGAATTGAAACCCTAATCTCCTCCTTTGAGAATTCCCTCCTCCTTTCAAAGTTCGGCCCAAGCCTTTTCCCCCTCCCCAAGCCGCCAGCCATCACCCCTCCTCCTCTTTCCCAAGGTAATCAGCCAACCTCCAAGTCACCATCTTTCTCTTCCCCTTCCTTCCTCTCAGTTTTTCTCTACCACCTCCCTTAAGCCGCCTCCTCTCCAACCCGAGCATCCTCTTCACAACACCAACCCGACCGGCCACCACTAGCCGAACCCGACCACCATCCACAACACCAAAACCCGACCACCCTCCTCCTTGCAACACCAACCAGCCCTCGAAAATCCTTGGGTGGATCTCGGCCAAGTAATGAAGCGACGAAGGCGGACGAGTTTCCTCTCCATCCGGCGTGACTCCGGCTGAGCCGTTGAAGAGCGATCCAAGTTAGTGAATCGGAATCATCCATTCCGATTGAGTAACGAAACATTCCTACTTTTGTGTGTTTTTCCCTCTAGATTTTCATTGTGGTGGATTACTTTAGCGTTATCTTTGAAACGTTAGATTTACCGTAGTTTTCATCGATTGATTTTGTTGTTCATCCTTGATTTAAGTTCGAGAGGTTTGTCGAACCTTCGTTTTCTTTTTGTTGGGAGAGATCTACCATTTCCGAACCGTAACTTTTGGTAGATCTCTTTTGGTACAATAACCGCTCGATCGGACCGGGTGGGTCCTTTTAGCCCTTGAAAGGATATCGACCTATAGTCATTGTTCGATCTTAAAACGGTTTGGCTACCCGTGCGTTCACATTTGCTTGATAAAATTGCATAACGTGTGCGCTGCAACGAAGTTTGTGCGAGTGTAGAATTGGATCATAGAAAGGCAATAGTATTTAGTCCGACGATTTTACGGTGTCAACGTGTGGGCCTCCATCAAGGTCACTAGGTCCAGGAGATGTTAGGGCACACCCTGATAATGACCTTCACTCTGGGGCTA
This sequence comes from Platanthera zijinensis, assembly GCA_039513925.1. Taxonomy (NCBI): domain Eukaryota; kingdom Viridiplantae; phylum Streptophyta; class Magnoliopsida; order Asparagales; family Orchidaceae; genus Platanthera; species Platanthera zijinensis. The sequence continues at coordinate 79,956,697 of CM077081.1, forward strand.
TAGTAGAGCTTCTTCAGGATAGAGCTGAAGAGGGTGCCTCCCCTCTCCTACGAGGAGTTAATGGAGAGGCGACAAGGGAATTCGAGGGGGAGACGTCAAACCACGAGTTCACGAAGAAGCTGGCAGGTGGGCCACAGAGGAGGATAAGGGGCCAGGAGGTGGCTGAGGTCAGGAGGTGAGGAGAGCTGAACCCTGGCAGTGGGAATAGCAGCAGCAGGTGCAGCAGCATCAGCCTAGGTGGGGGCGTCAGGAGCCGAATAATCGGCTCGGCTGGAGGCAGCCGGAGTGGCAGGATCAGGGTCAACGGAGAGGTTTCCACGGAGGAGACAACCGCCAGGGAGGCCAGGGTCACTTCCTCCCTCCAGGCTGGAGGAAGGGGCAGAGACCCCCCCTCCCCGATAAGCATCAGGCTATGACGATAACCATACAGAGGAGGAGGGGTCAGCAGAGGAGGAGGAGGGAAGTCAGGGTGGAGTTACCCTATTGTGACTTCCATCAGGAGGAGGGGCACGCTACAACCACGTGCCCGGAGTTCCTTGAGATGAGAGGAAACAGGGAGCAGCAGCAACAACAAGATCGCTGGGAAGTGCGGATTAAGGAAGTCTTGCCTCGGGCAAAGGAGGACAGGTGTGAGGACCGGGCCGATGTTGGGTGACGAGGAGGGATCAGAGTGATCTATGGGGGGTGGGGGTTGAGGCTTCCTGGAAAAAAGTCTCCACACCATGTACCGCCGGAGCGTTGAATCCATATCCCATACCCCACCCTGAATGAGAAGATTACCTTCTCGAGGAAATACATGTCAGATCATGAGGATCCCTTTTGCGATGCGCTAGTCATCCAAACAGCCATCAAAAACTTCACTGTCTCCTGGATCCTCATCGATAACAGGAGTTCGGTTAACGTCATCTTCAAGAAGGCGTTCGACGCGATGAAAGTAGAGGCCAAGAGGGTGCTAGCCTCGGATGGGCCTCTGTTCAGATTTTCCGGGGAGAGGAAGGAAGTGGAAGGAGGAGTAGGACTCCATGTTACTCTGGGGGGGGGGGGCAGTCCCGTACTTGCAGGTTCTTCATCGTGGAATCCCCCAACAGTTGCAATGCCATCTTCGGGCTGCCCCTCATCAGCGCCTTTCGTTGTGTCCCCTCATCCTTCCATCAATGCTTAAAGTTCAACGGTGAGGGGATACAGGTCCGGGTCCAGGGAGACCCCAAGGTGGCGAGGGAGTGCTACGTCACGACAGTGAACTCCATCTCTTAGCAGGAGGGGGCCGAGGAGATGGAGAGAAGGATGGAGGAGCTATCCGGGCCGGAGGCCGGAGAAGAGGTGGAGGAGATGAAGGTAGAGGAAGAATTCCGCGCCCAAGTAGTGGCGGCGGAGGCTGTTCTTGAAGAGCCGGCCGAGGCAATGGCCACGGAAGAAGCAGAAGCCCTTGTCCCGGGAGAGGGGGACATTGGTGAATGGGGATAGCAGTCCAGGCTGGAGGCTGCGGAAGACGTGGTGGAGATTAAAGTTCTTACCCAAGAAGGCAGGATGGAGAAGGTTCGAATCAGCGGGGGGCTGACCCCGGTAGACCAGGAGAGGATGTTGGCATGAATCAAGAAGAATGTAGACATCTTCGCTTGGAGCATCGCAGAGATGTCAGGGATCAACGTGGACGTCGCCTGCTACCGCCTCAACCTGGATCCAGAAGCCCGCCCCATTCAGTAGAGGAAGAGGTCCGTCGCAGACAAGCTAGCCGAGCCCATCAGGGAGGAGGTGGCCAAACTCCTCAAGGCCGGCTTTGTATCTTAAATTCAATACCTCGGCTGGGTCTCTAATGTAGTGATGGTTAAAAAAGGAGACGTCCAGTGGCGTATGTGTGTTGATTTTTCTTTGCTTAATAAATCATGCCCTAAGGATTGTTATCCCTTGCCTCGGATCGACGCGCTGGTTGACTCAGTCGTCGGTTTTCCTGTAATGAGTTTTTTGGATGTATTTTCAAGTTACCACCAAATCAGGATGCACCCTCCCGACATAAAAGATGTCTCCTTCATCACAGGGGATGAGTGTTACTGCTACAAAATGATGCCCTTTGGGCTGAAGAATGCAGGGGCGATGACCAAAAGATGATTGACAGGGTCTTCCGAAAGCAAAAGGGAAGGAACCTGGAGGTGTATGTAGATGATCTTATGATCAAGAGCCGAGACGTGGACTCTCACCTCCAGGATCTGGAGAAAACCTTCACCACCTTGTGCGAGTACAAGATGAGGCTGAACCCCTTGAAGTGCATTTTTAGGGCCAGTAGGGGGAAGTTCTTAGGCCATCTTCTCACCCCTGCATGGGTAGAGCCGAACCCTGACAAGGTCAAGGCGATCATGGAGTTAGGGTCGCCTCGAAATGCTAAGGAGGTGCATCGATTGACAGGGAAGTTTGCAGGGCTAAGCACGTTCCTTTCCCGGGCCGGGGAGAAGTGCTCTCCCTTCTTCAAAGCGTTGAGAGGGGGCCAGAAGTTCGAATGGACTAGGGAATGCGAGGAGGCGTTCCAGTCCTTAAAGAGGAAGTTGACCCAGGATCTGCTCCTCCAAGGGGCAAAGGAAGGGGAAAACCTGCCCCTCTACCTTGGAGTAGGAGTCGAGGCCCCGAGCTCCGTCCTGGTTCGAGAAGAGGGGAAAAAGCAGTTGCCCGTCTATTATGTGAGTCGAGTCCTGAGGAAGGCAGAGCTCCGTTATCCCATCTTGGAGAAGCTGGTCTTCGCTCTAGTCATCTCGGCTCGGAGGCTCCGACCCTATTTCCAGGAACACTCCATCCGAGTGGTGACCGATCATCCCCTCTGCAATGTCTTCGAGGGGGTGGAGCACTCTGGTAGGTTAGAAAAGTGGTCAGTAGAGTTGAGCGAGTTCGACATTTCTTTCGTCCCCCGCCTCTCGATCAAGGCCCAAGCAATGTCCGACTTCCTGGCTGATTATGTGATTGAGGTGGCGGAGGCGGAACTCACCCGCCCAGTTCCTTGGAAGGTAATGGTGGATGGTGCCTCAGGTAAGCATTCCTTAGGGGTGGCGGTGATCTTGGGAAGCCCCCAAGGAACAAAGATAGAGCAAACAATAGTTGTCCATTTCCCTATTACTAACAATCAGGCCGAGTACGAGGCAGTGATTGCAGGGCTCCGTCTGGCCAGGGAGCTGGGAGTGCTTGACGTGGAGGTCCTCACTGACTCCATGGTGGTGGCTTCCCAGATTAATGGGGAGTTTGAGGCAAGGGAGCCTGCCCTTCAGTTATACTTGGCGAAGGTGAAGGGGGCCATCAGCATGTTCCAGACCTTCTCCATCCGACATGTGTTGCGAGAGGAGAATGAGCAGGCTGATCAACTAGCCAAGCATGGTCCCCGGGTGGGAGGTACCATCACTGACATGTTCTGTCTGTCCATCCAAGAGGGGGAACTGATGGAGGTGGACCAACACCCCTCGTGGATGGACTCTTTCACAATGTTTCTTTCCACAGGGGAGTATCCAGAGGGGATGGACAAAAATAAGTTTAAGTACAAGTCAGCGTACTATCTCGTCTGTGACGGGCAGTTGTATCGGAAGACTCTATCGGGATTGTTGGCTCGTTGTGTGGCTGAGAGGGAGGTCCAGAGAATCTTGGAAGAGGTCCACTCCGAGGAGTGTGGAAGTCACTCCAGGAGTCGAACCCTAGAAGGAAGGATTGTCAGGCAAGGGTACTTCTTGCCTACCCTTGGCCACGATACTGCGGAGTTCACGAAGAAGTGCCACATGTGCCAGTTGTTTGCCCCCCTCCAACTTCAACCAGCTCAGCGCCTCAGAAGCATCACAACCCCCTATCCCTTTGCCATCTGGGGAATGGATTTGGTAGGACCTTTCCCCCATGCCAGCGGGCAGAGGAGGTTCCTGTTAGTAATGATCGATTATTTTTCTAAGTGGTTAGAAGTGAAGGCGCTAGCCAAGGTGACCTCCCAAGTAATCAGAAACTTTGTGTGTGGGGGGGGGGGATATCATCTGTAGGCACGGGTTACCCCAGTCCATTGTCACGGACAGCGGGCCTTAGTTTGCCAGCGCCAAGTTCATCAGTTTCTGTGGGCAGCTCGGGATTGACCTCAGGTTCACGTCGGTCCATCACTCTAGGAACAACGGGTAGGTCGAGGCGGCTAACAAGATGATTGTGAATCTCTTGAAGAAGAAAGTTGAAAACTTGAAGGGGAGCTGGGTGGAGCAGCTTCCCTCGGTCCTCTGGGATCTAAGGACCACCCCCAACACAGCCATAGGGGAGACCCCTTCAAGATCTCCCATGGCTTCGAAGCGGTACTACCTATAGAATTTGAAGTCCATACACCTCGGGTGGAAGAGGCCCGTGAAGGCAGGGAGGAATGGAGAGTCGAGAACGAGGAGGAGCTATGACTCTCCCTGGACATGGTGGAGGAGCTGCGTGACCTCTCCGCCATCAGATAGGAAGAAGTGAAAAGAAGGATGGCTAAGTACTTTGACAAGCATGTCAGGGTCAAACAGTTCGCAGAAGGTGACTTGGTCCTGAAGAAGGTGGATGCAGTAGAGAGGTCGACAATAGTGGGGAAGCTCAACCTCAACTAGGAAGGCCCGTATATTGTCTAAGAAGCCCTAAGGTCAAGGGGTACCGTCTCCGAAATATGGTGGGAGAGACCCTAAGTCACACCTGGAATGGTGATGACTTAAAGCGCTTCTACCCGTGAAAATATGTACGCTCACTTCTTCAATGAATATGAAATCTTTTGATGCTCCAACTCTTTTGCAGATCGAGTTTGTTATTTGTAAGGCTGAGTCTGGTCAATGCTCAACACCCGTCGTCAGGCTTCCACCTAGCGTATTGGGCCGGTGGTAGCGCCCGGAGGTTGGCTAAAGGAACATCTTCTCGCTCTGGGGTTAGGTCTCGGGATGCTCCCGCTGCCAGGCTTCCACCTAGCTGGCAGGGCAAGGATCCCTATTGGACGTCGTTATGACCCTGGGGCTGAGTCCGGTTGATGCTTAACACCCTCCGTCAGGATTCCACCTAGCTGATTGTGCCGGTGGTAGCGCCCGGAGGTTGGCCAAAGGAACATCTTCTCGCTCTGGGGTTAGGTTCCAGGATGCTTCTGCTATCAGGCTTCCACCTAGCTGGCAGGGTCGTGATTCCCGTTGGATGTCGTTATGACCCTGGGGCTGAGTCTGGTTGATGCTCAAAACCCGCCATCAGGCTTCCACCTAGCTGATTGGACCAGTGATAGCGCCCGAAGGTTTGCCAAAGGAACATCTTCTCGCTATGGGGTTAGGTCCCGGGATGCTCCCGCTATCAGGCTTCCACCTAGCTGGCAGGGTCGAGATCCCCGTTGGACGTCGTTATGACCCTGGGGCTAAGTTCGGTTCAAGCTCAACACCCGTCGTCAGACTTCCACCTAGCTGATTAGGTCGGTGGTAGCGCCCGGAGGTTGGCCAAAGGAACATCTTCTCGCTCTAGGGTTAGGTCCCGGGATGCTCCCGCTGTCAGGCTTCCACCTAGCTGGCAGGGCCGGGATCCCCACTGAACGTCATTATGACCATGGGGCTGAGTCCGGTTGATGCTCAACACCCGCCGTCAGGCTTCCACCTAGCTGATTGGGCCGGTGGTAGCACCGGGAGGTTGCCCAAAGGAACATCTTCTCGCACTGGGGTTAGGTCCCGGAATGCTCTCGCTGTTAGGCTTCCACCTAACTGGCAGGGCCGAGATCCCCGTTGGACATCGTTATGACCCTAGGGCTGAGTCCAGTTGATGCTCAACACCCGCCGTCAGGCTTCCACCTAACTGATTGGGCCGGTGGTAGCGCCCGGAGGTTGGCAAAAGGAACATCTCCTTGCTCTGGGGTAAGGTCCCTGGATGCTCCCGCTGTTAGGCTTCCACCTAACTGGCAGGGTCGGGATCCCCGTTGGACGTTATTATGACCCTGGGGATGAGTCCGGTCGATGCTCAACACCCGCCGTCAGGTTTCCACCTAGTTTATCGGGCCGGTGGTAGCGCCTGGTGGCTAATCAAAGGAAAGTAAGACTCTCATTTCAGGGCTGTCTAGAGTTACTTCGGCTGTCAGGCTTTCACCTAGCTGGCAGGGCAGAGGTCCTCGACGGACGGAGTTTTCAAAATAAGTCCTCAACTAATCTCACCAATGAAACAGACCATAATACAAAGATTTTCATTAAAAGTAAGGATAGGGTCAAGGGAAGATCTCGCCAAGTAAGGGGATCTCGCCAGTCTAAAGAGGGTAAGCCAATACGAGTGTCGAGAGCTCGTTCTCGCAGGCCCAAGAACTTGCACGCGCATGGGCTGAAAAGGCGAGAACAACGCGAAATCTAATCTTAAGCGAAAGGTCGGCCTAAGGGGTCGCGAGATGTTCTGGCCCTAGGTTAAGCAGAAGCGCGAGTCGAATGCACTTCTAAGTACTGTGTCACTCAGCATCAGGAAGAATAAAGGGAAGAAATGAGAATTTTTATAACAATGTATTCAATGTATTCCATCTGTCAAAATCATTACATTGACAAAAAGGGGGGCAAGACCCAAAAGAAAAAATACAAGCAAAAGCAAAAAAGGAGAGGGGCGAGAGCCTCAGGGCGACGAGGCCGAGTGCTCACTCTCATCAGAATCTTCATCTGCGCTCTCTAGGGGCTCGGGAATAGGCTGGAAAAGCTCCGACATCAAGATCTCGACTGTCACCTTCTCGCCATCGCTATTTAGGAAACCGGCCTGCTGCATCATTTGGAGCGCATGTCTGGCTCCCATGACGACGTGCTCCTGCATCATTAAGTCCACCTCATGTTGTGAATACAGCAGGGCCTCCTTCTCGCTCGGGGGGGGGGGGAGGGATCAGCGAGTCGATCCACTGCTAATTTTGATCCCTTATCCGCCGGTTCTAATCCTCAAGGCTGGCGATGCACGCGTCCTTCTTGGAGACAGTCGCGACATCCTACTAGATAATAAGGGGCCAGGGCGAGAGAAAAATGCAGCAAGTGTGCAATAGGCGAGAAGGTACTTACCACTCCAGCTTCCCGCAGGGCGAGATCCTTCTTGGAGGCCGTGAGCTCCTCCTTCAGCATTTTCACCTCCGAGCAAAGGGCGGATCGCGCCGCGCTAACGTCCACCAGTTGTCGCGTGAGGCGGATGCTACGATGCACTAACATATGCGTGAGCTTGAGGGCGCGGAATTGGCCCGCGAGCTCTCGTAGGCAAGTGATTTTGTTAGCGCCCTGTCATAGTAGGCGGCGCTGTCTCGCCCATACATGCCGAAATCCAATGCATAGGCCTGGCCCGAGACCGTATCGCCTCACTGCTAGGAAGGGAGTACGGTAGAAATGGAGGCCCTGTTGGCCTTCCGATCCCACACCAGTAGGGGCTCTTCGCTGTCATTTAGCACGTCCTCACCCAAGCCGAAGTTCCTGTGGCCCCTGGGTTCCGGCTTTCCTTGCGCTGAGATCCCTCCGGTCTCTCTTGCCCTCTTCCTCACTACACCGCCGACGCTGTTTTTAAGAGAGTCAATGATAATCTCCTCACCCTTGCCGAGATTAGCAATGGATAACTTCTCGGCAGTTTTTAGTTTCTCGGCGCCCTTTGGTTTCTCGATACCTTTTGGCTTCTCAGCAGCCAGGGGCTTCTCGCCTGTTGATGGCTTCTTAGAAGGAGGCGGAGAGGGCGATGCGTTAGGCCTCCGCTTTATGCTGCTTGATTTCGGCAGCGGCTTCAACAAGCTTCTAAAAGCCGCTGTCGCGGCCTCGGCGCGGGCCATCTCGACAGAAGGTGCCATGCTGCCAGAAAATGGGAGGTTGAGAGGGAGATCTCGCACCCCTGCACAAATATCGTAAGTCAGTAGAATTTTCCAAACCTTGCAGCCTCTGGAGTAGCGAGTGCGATAATTACCTTCCCCGGCGAGAATTGGAAGGAGCGTGTCAACGTTCCTCCTCAGAAAGATGACGTCGAAATCCTTCCCAAGGAGGAATTGATGGAGATTGGATTCGTGACCGCCGAGACTGGGAGGGCGGTAGGTGGACTCCTTTTGCTGGATCGGCGAAAGAGGGAGATTGCCAACGTCATCGGAGACGAAGATGAACTTCTTGATCCAGTTATGGTTTTTGTTGGCGAGACCTTTGCCTTCAGGTTGTTGCCAGAGAAGAACGTGATCCCGTCCCTCTTGGCGTGGAAATTGAATAGTTTGCGGAAGACTCGGAGGCTGAACTCCATTCACTCTGACCGTATATAGAAGGCGAATGCGACTAGCAGGGCTATGGAATTCGGGTTGAGCTGCGCGGGAACTACGCCGAAGTAGTGCAGAGCTTTGCGGACCTCATGCCATATAGGGAGGCAGAGCCCAACTTCGAAATGATCAGCGGGGATGGCGAATTCGACAGGCGAGAAGTGGTTGATTGCTTCGTTGTCCGACGAATGTCGTGCGGTGAAACCTGGCGTGATGTAGAGGTTGACTAGGGAGTGGTATTCTTTCGTGGTCATGTTGCAGTTGACGAAAGGGTAGTCGGCGAACGTGGCGGCGCACTTGTTCAGGCCATCACCCTCTCTTGACATCTCGCTTGGAAGAAAAATAAAAGCAAAGGTCTGAGTGCGAAAGAAGGAAAAACGACAAGGAAAGTGAAAAACTATTGAACGTGATGATTAATGCGGTAGGTAAGCAACCTATTTATAGGAAATTTCGGGCGGAAAATGATCAAGGCCCAAAAGAAGTGTAGATAGCACATTTTTTAGATCTCGCCCCAGGTCCGGCCTAGGCCCCTGGCGAGATCTCGCACCGCCTCACTCGCACTGTGGTTCCAAGTAGAGGGAACTACAAGAAAAAACATCTGCAAGAACAAAAACATGCACGATAAAAGAAAGAAAAGAAAAGCGAGATCAAAAAATATATAACCATCACACATTGTCAGCATTCGACACAAAGGTCGTTAGTTAATATTACAGAACTTGTAAAATAGATTGGAGCGGGAGGCGGGTTCCTGCAGGCCCACTAGGGGGCCATTATCGCCGTTCCCGACCTCCCCTTCCCGCTCCTGGCATGACACGCACGTAATGGATGGAGCGAATTGTATGGAGTCCTCGCAGCGCGAGACGGAGTTGATCTTCGACCCACGCGATGTGAAGGCCAGGGTACTCAGTCCCGCCACCGACTTCTCCCGACAGATTGGCGACCAAATGTGTAGGGCTGCAAACGAGCTGAGCTCGAGTCGAGCTCGTCGAAAATGGTCGGCTCGAACTCGAGCTTTTTTTTGAGCTCGAGCTCGACGAGCCTGTGTTCAATATGCTCGAGCTCGAGCTCGACGGGGCTTGACAGGGCTCGACGGGGCTCGACAGAGCTGGATGAGCTCCACAGAGCTGGAAGAGCTCGGTCAGCTCCATGAACGAAGCGTGAAACTGTGAAAGAGATGGCCCTCGTCGTCCACCGTCCGACGCTCGTCAGTCGCCGTCCTCCGGCTCACCGCTCAAGAGAAAGACTATGGCGTGAAGCTCCACAAAAGAAATGAATATATTTACACCGCTCGTCCTCCACCGTCCACAATTCGTCGTCGACCACTCCACCGTCCGCCTACTCGATAAAAAAGATGATGGCTTGGATATGAAATGAATATATTACTAATATTTACTTATATTATAATACGAGATGAGACTTGGGAGGTGGCGTGAAGCTCGGGGAAGGAAAGGACAGGCCAACAGGTTTAAATATATATTATATTATAATATAATATAATATGGTGATTGTTATGAGCAAATTAATTTTGGATAGTTGCAAACCAATTTTACGTGTAAATAAAAAATTTATCTGTGCAAACCAAATTGTTACGTGCAAATCAATATAAATTTTTTAAATTTTTTTTAGCAAAATATGATAAATAGTTTAACAACAATATTATAAAATTTTACGTATTACAAAAGTTTCAAATTTATCTTAGAAATTTTCTTTTAATGATGAGTGCAGCTTTTCGAGGTTTTTTTCTTCGCTGGAGAAATATAAAAACAAATGATGAAAATGAGAAATACGAAAAGAATGATTTAAATGTACGGCTTGTTTCATATCACAGGAGCTGAAGATGAGCAAGAATGTCCAACGCAAATAAATCTGGAGCTCCCGCAGTGGTCAGAAGTGAGGATGAGTGGTACGTGTCACCGCATATGGCTTGCGGTAGGCGTTGACAGCGGTGTCGACGGCGGCGGCGACGGTGGCGGTGGCGAAGAGAGAGGCGTCGGCGATGGTGGCGGTGTCGTCGCGTATGGCTCGCTTCTATCGACATGATGGGGAAATTGTTTGCCCATATCGATTTTACTGTAATATTTAAAATAATTGTTTAAGAATTTTTATTTTAAAAGTTGGTTTGCACCTATCCAAAATATGTTTGCCCATAACAATTACCTATAATATATATATTAAATATATATATGAAAGGGCGCCGCTAGTATTATTTAAATATATATATGATATATTATTTTTATATTTATATATATATATATATATATATATATATATATAATTATATATATATAAGCTCGCGAGCCGGCTCGCGAGCCCGTGAACACGCTTTATTGGGCTCGAGCTCGGCTCAAAAGCAAGCTCGAGCTAGTCGAGCTCGAGCTCGAGCTCGACATGCTCGAGCTCGACATGCTCGAGCTCGAGTCGAGTTTTTTTCGAGCCAGCTCGCCGAGCTCTCGAGCCGGCTCAACTCAACTTGCACCTCTAACTGGGTGTAGATGTTTTCCAGGCTGAGTAGCCGCTCCTCAGCAGATTTCTGATTCCCCCGCACCTGGGTTGCAATCCTACGCAGCAACAGTGATTGCTTCCATAATATCTCGACCACCTGCCGCTTCATCCCAACAGCATCCTCTGAATTGCCTAGGTAATCAGCAATTGAACCCCTAGAAGGAAGGGGAGAGACCACCTCCTCCTCATCGATATCAACATCAGTGGAGATCTCGCGAAAACCTGCGTTTAGTGGTGTTACATATGATTGGTTCTCACATCTGCGAAAGCTAGTAAAGGTCGTCACCTTATCCGGTACCCGCGTCCTTATCAGAAGGATGGCGAGAAGTGTCGGGCCGCCCCTCAAAGGGGGTGTCAAAGGTTATGTTTATCTTCCCTAGGCCCGGGGGGAAGATTGTTAGTTCAGAATGAAGGTTTGGGATGGCATCCGCCGATGGTAGAGTCGAGGCGAGACTGCGGGTGTCTCGCGAGCTGAGGATCTCGGCGTTGTAACTCTTAACCCCGAAGTCCCAAAAGGAGGAGCTGCAAAGAAAATGCGGGTAAACTAGAGGGTGAAAGGCTAGAAGTTAGAAGAAGGTTTGCTTTTCTCCTGCGCAGGAACATCGAGCCGGAGGGGAAGGCGATCTCACGAGCTGCCTGGCCGGATCCGTTCCCCAGTGAGTCAGGTTTATCACTCGTCTCCTTAACCTCCTTCTCAACCGACGGGATCTGTAAATAGACACAACAGATCAACATCTTGTCTTGGCAACGAAAGGGGATGAGCAGTGCCAAGCGAGTGCAAATACCAAGGGAGTCTTGGTTGAGGAAGGATTTTGCAAGGTCGACTCATCCTTGGCCGGGTTACGCCGAACCACTTTAGCTTTTTTCATTTTCGGGGATGACCCGGGTGCTTTTCGAGAGAGTCAGGGGGCGAGTGAGCTCATAAAGGTCTTGTTCTTGTCTTGAACAGCGCGGAGGCGGTCTAGAGTTTTTGTGGAAAGCGACATCGCGATTGGAGGCGAGAGCGGCAACAGAGGATTGAGGCGAGGGTCATTTGTCACTACCTGGATATTTATATAGCCATGGAGGGGCCCACAGAAGATTCTCTTCTAGGTCAGCATCCACTCATCCAATATGTTGGGTTGGATGATTCTTTCCGAGCTTTATTAAAACTCGCAAAGAGCGGAGATTGTGTACAACCTCATATTCAATGAGTAGACCCCATCAGGTATGCGAGTGAGGCAGTTTGGTCTGCACTCGCCCAAGGTCTAAAGAGGGGCATTCACGCAGCCCGAGGATGAGTGGTTTGGCCCTTCGGCGAGTGCAATCTTCATCCAGCACCCGCCTAAGGATCTTGCGCCTCAGCGCGTAGGTGAGGTCCGTTCTTGCGCCTCAGCGCATAGGCGAGGTCCGCTCTATGTGCGCGGATAGAGTTTGTTACGTGAAGATAAGGATTGAGAGTCACAGATATGATTTGCAAGTGTTGTTACTGCCGATAGTGGAGTTCGACGTGATCTTTGGTATGGACTGTCTCTCAGAGCAGCATGCGTACATTGATTGAAACCGTAAGGTGGTTAGATTGGGACTAGATACAGATTGTGAGACGACGTTCTCAGGCATGAAGGGGTCGAGCAAGACTTTGATGTCTGCTCTCCAGGTGATTAAGGCAGTTCAGAGTGGTGCATAGCTGTTTTTCACTTTAGTGGAGGCTTCAAAGCCCAAGCTTGGTCTAGACAGCATCCCAGTTGTATCTGAGTTCCCTGACGTATTCCCTGAAGATCTCCCTGGAGCTCCACCTCAGCGAGAGATCGACTTCACCATTTAGCTAGTGCCAGGTGCCAAACCCGTGTCACGCTCTCCGTATCGGTTAGCGCCTAAGGAGATGGCGGAACTGAAAGTACAACTTCAATAACTATTGGAACAAGATTATGTGCATCTAAATTCGTCGTCTTGGAGCGCGCCGGTCCTCTTTGTTAAGAAGAAGGACGAAAGCTAACGACTCTGTATTGATTACCGGGAGTTGAATAAGCTAACGAAGAAGAAAAAGTATCTGATCCTAAGGATTGATGATTTGTTCGACCAGCTGGTGGAGTCGACTGTGTACTCAAAGTTGGATCTAAAATCCGGATACTATCAGCTGCGGATAAGGAAAAGTTACATTCCTAAGACGGCTTTCAGCACACGTTATGTGCATTATGAGTTCACTATCATGCCGTTTGGGCTGACAAATACGTCATCCGTGTTTATGGATTTGATGAACAGAACTTTCAGAGAATACTTGGACCAGTTTGTGATAGTTTTTATCGACGATATATTGGTGTACTCGCAGTGCGAGGATGATCATTTCAAGCATTTGCATGTGGTGTTGGAGACATTGAGGAGGAACCAACTGTATGCCAAATTCTCCAAATGCGAGTTTTGGTTGTCCTCGGTAGCGTTCCCTGGTCATATAGTTAGTGGAGAAGGTATTGCGGTAGATCCGACAAAGATAGTTGTTATATGAGAGTGGCTTGTGTTGTCTATGGTGGCGGAAGTCCGGAGTTTTTTGGGGCTTGCCGGCTATTACAGGAACTTCGTGGAGAACTTCTCACGGATAGCATTGCCCCTCACTACTCTGACAAGGAAGGACCAGAAGTTTGTTTGGTCGTCGGAGTGCGCAAAAGCTTTCGAAGATCTAAAGTGTCGTTTGACCACGACACCTGTGTTATGTTTTCCTTGTGGTTCTGAAGGCTTTGAGGTTTATAGTGACGCCTCTGGGAGTAGTTTAGGTTGTGTTCTGCTTTAGCACGGGTCAGTGATAGCCTATGGATCACGTCAGTTAAAAGTGCATGAGAGGAACTACCCGGTCCATGACTTGGAGTTGACGGCCGTGGTATTCGCTCTCAAGCTTTGGAGACATTGCCTGTATGAATCGACATTTATTCAGATCACAAGAGCCTGAAGTATCGGATTGATCAGATGGACCTGAACATGCGCCAACATAGGTGGATGGATTTCCTTGGGGACTATACCTACAAGATTCATTATATTCCCAGGAAGGGGAATGTTGTGGCAGATGCTCTGAGTCGTAGAACTCCTGCACAGGCCAACTGGTTGCAGATGCATGACGAGCGGCTCATTCGTAATTTGGAGGCTTTGGAGATCTCGTGTGTTGACAAGGGATCTAGTGATAATGCATGTTTGAGTTGGACAGAGGTACAATATGACCTCGCGGACAGGATTCGACAGGCCTTGGAGTTGGACTTAAGCTTGAAACGTCGCATGACAGAGTCCGTGGATGGGTCGAATGACCAGTTCAGGGTTGACGACGGCCTTGTATCGAAGGGTGATCTATTGTGCGTCCCTAACGTTGGGAAATTACGAGAAGAATTGATGTATGAGGCGCATTTTACCAAGTACTCAATTCACTCTAGGAGCACAAAGATGTTCAAAGACTTGAAGAGGCTGTTCTGGTGGCCAGGTATGAAGAAAGACATAGCGCTATATGTGGTGAAGTGTCAGACTTATGCCTTGGTGAAGGCCGAATGCCAGAAGCCAGGTGGATTTATAAAGTCCTTGTCTATACCAGAGTGGAAGTTTGACGACATCTCTATGGATTTCTAAAGTCCCTGCCTATACCGGAGTGGAAGTTTGATGACATCTCTATGGATTTCGTGCACGGTTTATCGAGATCGCACAAGGGGAACGATGTCATTTGGGTGGTCGTTGATCGTTTAACGAAGGTGTCGCATTTCATACCCAATAGGAAGGATGATTCCGTGGAGAAGTTGGCGAAGCTTTATGTGGATAATGTTGGAGTTACCATGGTGATCTAGAAGTAGTCAAACATGTAATCTCACTGCCAATGCGATATGAGCCTACAGGGTTGCACATAAGAGCATGTGGAGAAGTTGGTAGATTGACTGTGTTGGTAAAGGTTACCAATCACCATACAGAATGGGGTCAGACAAATGTTGCCAAGGAGGTTCGTCGAGAATGATTTGTCGAGAATCGTTCGTCGAGAATGATTCGTCGAGAATCGTCGAGTATGGCTCGCCGGCTAAGGCAATTCGTCGAGAATCGAACTATTGGATTCTCGACGAAAGCTGATTCTCGACGATTCCGGAAGCTGATTCTCGACGATTCTGCAGCTGATTCTCGACGATTCTAGATGCTGATTCTCGGCGAACCTGAAGCTGATTCTTGACGAATAAATCCAGAAACCCTATTTTGTGTGGTCTGTGGATAGCAATGTTCCTAGGTCTGTTTATACCTTTGGTATAAATTAGGACTTAGGTTTTTGGGGATGTGAGAGGCCGAATCCAACTGCCCGACGGAAGTATTCCGCCCTAGCAGCAGAAGCCCGCCGATTTCCCCGACGGATGTGTTCCGCCGACGGAAGTGTTCCGCCGATCGCTCGCTCCGCCAACCTCCTCTCCGATGATATTCGCCGGTGCTGCTCTTCCTGGAGCGGACCTAGCAGTCCGTGGAAGTGCAAGGTACAGTCGATCTCCTTCCCGATCTTTCGTGGGACGAAGATTGGTGTTCTCTCGCTCGTGTGGATTTCTGCAGAGACGTAGACGCTATTCTACGTGGAACTCGCTGATGACAAGGACTCATACATTGGAGCATCTTCGTTGAGTTGTGACTCAACGCCGCCAAGGTAATTTTACCTAGTTTTTCTTAACTTCTTGATTCAACAATTCATGGCCCGATCCCAAATCTCTTTTGGGTTGTTCTTGATTTTACTATTTTCGCTGCGTGCACAAGTATTGTGCCACCTCATAGAGAAACCCAACAGTGGTATCAGAGGGAGGTTGCGGCCATGATTGTTGTATTGGAAGTTAGGTTATTCCAGTACGTGTAAACCTAGGGATTTAGAAGTATTCTAAATGTCTAGATTTAATCCTAGAAAATCAAGTCGTCGGTACTGCTCTTCCTGGGCTCTGCCCCTAAGACCCCGCAAGGGGCGCGACCCCTTGGAACCCCGCCAGGAATGTCTGGGATTTCGTGGTAATTTCTAATTGTTAGAAATTGTTGTCTCCTTAGCAGTAACCGTCCCTCGAGTGGTTAATGAACCCGTGTATTGTTTTGGATTTTGAATCCAACAAGGAGAGACGAGCTTTTCTACTGCTTTAAGTCGAGTTGCCTTTGCCTTTGTCCAATGCATGTAAATCTGAAGATTTGGAAGAGTCCGGATGTTCAGATTTAGCCCTTTCTTTCATCAAATGTTGATAGTACCATGTTGTTCACATAAGGGATGCATGTGGATTTTAGTTAAGTGTTTTTCTATGGATGTGCACATTGATCAAATGTTGATCATGGTTAAGTGTTAACCTATTATCAAAATTCCCTTCATCAAATATTAAGTGTTCGGATGCCTTCCGATGGATGACACTCTTCTTGCCTCGATTGATGAAGTGTGGGCTTGCCAAAGCAAGGTGCATTAATCTATCTTGGTAAGGGTGCGAGCGGATAATTGTGATATCCCACTGTCGACATCGGGTCTAACTTAACTATATGACCTCAAAGGTTGAGTGCCTAGAGGCATAGGGTTGGCATACAGCATATGATGGATGCGAATAAGGAGTTATTCACCAACCATATAAGAATTGCATGAGGATGCAATTGGCAAGCGTTGCCTACCTAAATAACCACATCGTGAGAGAAAAGCCAAAGCTGACTCATTGTGTTGGTGAAATACGGATCTTGTCCACTAAGAGAGTAGCTCGCATGAACTCTCCGAATTGATAGTGAGGGCTATCATTTCGAATAAAAATAGTGGGAGTTTTAATTGAAGTCCAAATTAAAATAAATTGTATTTTGAAATTTTGGTACTGATATTATTCTGCATGAATTCTTGTAGAATTCCATGGCAAGTGGTTCACACTCCACTCTGTCTCTGAGAGCCATCCTTGAGAAGGATAAGCTCAGTGGGACCAACTACATGGACTGGTACAGGAACCTGAGAATTGTTCTCAGGCAAGAGCGAAAGCTCTATGTATTGGAAGAAAAAGCCCCCGAGGTGCCGACCGGGAACTATTCCCGTGCTAATAAGGATACTTATAAGAAGTATACTGATGACGCCTTAGACGTCGAATGCCTTATGCTTGCCACCATGAACTCTGAGCTTCAGAAGCAACATGAGAACATGGGGTGCAAGGAGATTGACGAGCATCTCAAGAAAATGTTTCAAGGGCAGGCTCGTCAAGAGAGGTTCGACGTCACAAAAGCGTTATTTCAGTGCAAGATGGGAGTTCGAGACTCAGTAGGGACTCGCGTATTCAAGATGATTGGGTATATAGAGAACCTTGAAAGGCTGGGTTTTTCTCTAGGTCAAGATTTGGCCACAGATCTGATCCTGTAATCATTGTCGGACAGTTATGAGTAGTTTGTCTTGAACTACAACATGAATGAAATAGACAAGACACTGCCCGAGCTCCTAGGCATGTTAAGAACTGCCGAAATCAACATGAAGAAGGCCAAACCTGCCAGCCCCATACTGATGGTGCATAAGGGCAAGGGCAAGGCCAAGGGCTCTAAGAAGACAAAGGTGGGACCTAAGTCACATCTTGAGCCCAAGTCTTCTGCACTGAAGAAAAAGAAGAGCATAGTGAAGGAAGGGAAATGCAACCACTGTGGCAAGGCTGGTCATTGGAAGAGGAACTGTCCTTCTTACATTCAGGGTCTGCAGAAAATGAAGGGAGGTATGACTTCCGCTTCAAATATTTACGTTATAGAGATAAACCTTTCAGCTCCTTCATCTTGGGTATTGGATACCGGATGTGGTTCTCACATTTATACAAATGTGCAGGAATTGGAAAGGAGAAGATTGCTGAGTTAAGGGGAGGTGGACCTGCGCGTCGACAATGAAGCAAGAGTTGCTGCTGTAGCCGTAGGGGTTTACCGTCTTTCTTTGCCCAGTGGGCTTGTAATAGAACTAGATAATTGTTATTTCGTTCCGGCCATAACTAAAAACATTATATTCATTTCATGCTTGGACATGATTGGATTTTCTTTTATAATTAAGAACAACTATTGTTCTATATTTAAGAATGATGTTTGTTATGCTGTAGCCTAATTGTTTAATGGTCTTTATGTTTTGAACTTTGACCATCTGATCTATAATGTAAAAAATAATAAAAGACTAAAAACAAATGACTCAAACCATACATATCTCTGGCATTGTCGTTTAGGCCATATAAACGAGAAGCGCATATCCAAGCTCCATAAAGATGGACTTTTAGACTCATTTGATTATGAATCATTTGAGCGATGTGAATCTTATTTGTTAGGCAAGATGACTAAAGCCCCTTTCACTGGTTATACTGAGAGTGTTGAGCATCTCTTGGGTGTTGTACATAGTGATGTATGCAGACCCATGAGCTCCATGGCTAGAGGTGGGTATTTCTACTTCGTTACATTTACTGATGATTTCAGTAGATGCGGATATGTGTATCTTATGAAGTGCAAATCCGAGACCTTTGAAAAGTTCAAAGAGTTCAAGAATGAAGTAGAAAACCAGTTGGGTAAAAGGGTTAAAGCACTCCGATTTGATCGAGGTGGCAAATACCTGAGTCATGAGTTCCGTGATCATCTGAAAGAGTGTGGTATTGTATCACAGCTCACTCCACCTAGAACACCACAACATAATGGTGTGTCTGAGAGGAGAAATCGTACTCTGTTAGACATGGTACGTTCGATGATGACTCATGCAGACTTGCCTATTTCCTTTTGGGGTTTTGCTTTAGAGACTGCTGTAATGACACTGAATCGCGCTCCAACGAAAACGGTTCTGAATACACCATATGAGATATGGACTGGGAAGCGTCCTAGTATGTCGTTCATTAAAATTTGGGGTTGTGAGGCATACGTGCGACGTCAAATGCCTGACAAGCTGGAACCCAAATTGGATAAATGTTATCCGGTGGGATATCCTAAGGAAACGAAAGGGTATTACTTTACCTACCGTCCGAGGGCAAAGTGTTTGTCGCAAGGACTGGCATCTTCTTGGAGAGAGAATTCTTATCAAGAAAGACTGAAAAGGTAGAACTTGAAGAAGTTCAAGAACCACAAGTAGTGAATGAACCGGAATTGGATTCTGAGATAGGACTACAAGATGTTGTAGCTAGAGAACCTGCTCAAGAAACACAAGTCCTACGTAGATCTGGTAGACCAAGATTTGAGCCTGAGAGATATGGATTTCTTGTGTCTCAAATAGGTAATGTGTTGCTTATGGATCATGATGATGAACCAGCAACCTACCAAGAGGCTATGAATGGACCAGACTCCGACAAATGGCTTGAGGCTATGAAATCCGAAATGGACTCCATGTACGCAAACCAAGTTTGGAACTTGGTGGAACCACCTGAAGGGGTACGACCCATAGGGTGCAAATGGGTCTTCAAGAAGAAGACCAGCATGGATGAGAATGTACAGACATTCAAAGGACGACTGGTGGCTAAGGGTTGTAAGCAAATTCATGGTATTGACTATGATGATACCTTTTCTCCTGTTGCCATGGTAAAGTCTATAAGGATATTGCTTGTTATTGCTGCGTATTATGACTACGAGATCAAGCAGATGGATGTCAAAATGGCTTTCCTTAATGGAAACCTCCTTGAGGAAGTGTACATGACACAACCCGAGGGTTTTGTATCCCCAAATGAAGCCACTAAAATATGCAAGCTGAATAGGTCCATCTATGGACTGAAGCAGGCCTCTCGAAGTTGGAATCTTTGTTTTGATGAGAAAATCAAAGAGTTTGGTTTCATCAAGAATGAAGATGAGCCTTGTGTTTACAAGAGAATCAGTGGGAGCATTGTTGTCTTCCTGATATTGTATGTAGATGACATACTGTTGATTGGGAATGACATTCCTATCCTGAAAGTTGTTAAGAACAACCTAGGGAACTGCTTTTCTATGAAGGACTTGAGTGAAGCGACTTATATACTCGGTATTAAGATCTATAGAGATAGATCGAAGAAGTTGCTGGGTTTGACCCAGAGTACATACATCAAGAAGGTGTTGAAGAAGTTCAACATGCTTGAGTCCAAGAAAGGATTTTTACCCATGTCTCATGGTGTGAATCTCTCTAAGGACCAGTGTCCAAAATCTTGTGAAGATAAGGACCGCATGAAGTTGATTCCATATGCTTCGGCAATTGGATCAATCATGTATGCAATATTATGTACTAGACCCGATGTCTCCTTTGCTTTTAGCATGACTAGCAGGTATTAGTTAGACCCCGGTGAGTGTCACTGGATTGTAGTCAAGAATATCCTGAAATACTTGAGAAGGACAAAGGATGTGTTCTTGGTGTATGGTGGAGAGAAAGAGCTCGTTGTAAGTGGTTACACGGATGCTAGCTTCCAAACTGATAGGGACGATTCAAAGTCTCAGTCAGGGTTTGTGTTTTGCCTTAATGGAGGAGTTGTGAGCTGGAAGAGTTCCAAGCAAGAGACAGTTGCTGATTCTACAACAGAAGCCGAGTATTTCGCTGCAGCTAATGCAGCGAAGGAGGCTGTATGGATTAGGAAATTCATCGGCGAGCTTGATGTAGTTCCTAGCATTGTTGGTCACGTAGTTCTCTACTGTGATAACAATGGTGCAATTGCACAATCTAAGGAACCTAGATCCCATCAGCGCTCCAAGCACATACTTCAGCGGTTCCATCTTATTCGTGAGATTGTCTAATGAGGAGATATGAACATTTGCAGAGTGCCGACTGAGGAGAATATTGCGGATCCACTATCAAAGTCTCTCGCGCAGAGAAAGCATGATGGTCATACTAGATCGATAGGTATACGATACCTAAATGATCAACTCTAGTGAGAGTCTTGTGGGTTGCGTGTAAACATATATTCTGTTGGCTATTTATTATTTATTCATATGATGAATTGTGTACCAATATTTTTCTTTTAAAACTAATGACAAGTTCTTTTATTATGATTTCTCTATGCGATAGTTAAATGTTAACATAATAAATACCCTTAGAATGTTCGCTTTCATAGGACATCAAGTACGTGACTTGAATGTGAGAGCTTATGATTTATTTGAAGCTTCATTCTTAAAAGGTCCCTGGTCGTTGTATCATCATATAAGCTAAGGGTGATGATGATACATTAAGACTAGCACGTGCGTTGACTGATGACCAGTTCTCACAGGTCATGATATTGTGATATCAAGTCATCACGTGGGTACTTGTTAATGAACAAGTTGTACTGAACAGACCCAACCTGAGACTACTTTGTGGATTGTTATCTAAACGTGTCACGAGTAGGTCTCAATTGACAATGGTGTTGTGGTCCTTTGACCTGAAGTCACAACATTCATCAAGTGAGGAAGAGCGTGCTTTGATGTCATCTAAAGTCTTCCTTGAGAAAGGTTGATGATAAGGGTGGTTGTTGGGCACGTTACGAATCATTTGGGTGTTTGTGTGTGAGCAGATATGGGATTTGTCCTCCTATATGACAGGAGTTGCATCCATGGACCCCTTGATGGAATTGGACTGAGAAATGCATGGCCATGCTTGGTTGAGTCAATATGTGATATTGTACTCACCATTCTCTGGAAGTCCGTTCTAGATCAAGATACTTGAATTGAGCTATTATGAGGGTGACACAGTCCATGCCTCTAGTTCTTTCCGGATGTAAGGGACAAAGGGACAAAGACAACGCTGGGACATTGTTCATAAAGGCTTATGAGTTATGAACTCTTATTGCTTGGGTAGCAATGATGCATTGCAAGATGCCGCTCATTGTTTGTGAGGTTTTTGGTTTGATACTTTCAAGATCAAGTGGAAGACTGTTGGAGTTACCATGGTGATCTAGAAGTAGTCAAACATGTAATCTCACTGCCAACGCGATATGAGCCTGCAGGGTCGCACATAAGAGCATGTGGAGAAGTTGGTAGATTGACTGTGTTGGTAAAGGTTACCAATCACCATACAGAATGGGGTCAGGCAAATGTTGCCAAGGAGGTTCGTCGAGAATGATTCGTCGAGAATGATTCGTCGAGAATCGTCGAGTATGGCTCGCCGGCTAAGGCAATTCGTCGAGAATCGAACTATTGGATTCTCGACGAAAGCTGATTCTCGACGATTCCGGAAGCTGATTCTCGATGATTCTACAGCTGATTCTCGACGATTCTGCAGCTGATTCTCGACGATTCTAGATGCTGATTCTCGGCGAACCTGAAGCTGATTCTCGACGAATCAATCCAGAAATCCTATTTTGTGTGGTCTGCGGATAGCAATGTTCCTAGGTCTGTTTATACCTTTGGTATAAATTAGGACTTAGGTTTTTGGGGATGTGAGAGGCCGAATCCAACTACCCGACGGAAGTATTCCGCCCTAGCAGCAGAAGTCCGCCGATTTCCCCGACAGATGTGTTCCGCCGACGGAAGTGTTCCGCCGATCGCTCGCTCCGCCGGCCTCCTCTCCGACGATAGTCGCCGGTGCTTATCTTCCTGGAGCGGACCTAGCAGTCCGTGGAAGCGCAAGGTGCAGTCGATATCCTTCCCGATCTTTCGTGCGACGAAGATCGGTGTTCTCCCGCTCGTGTGGATTTCTGCAGAGACGTAGACGCAATTCTACGTGGAACTCGTCGCTGACAAGGACTCATACATTGGAGCATCTTCGTTGAGTTGTGACTCAACGCCGCCATGGTAATTTTACCAAGTTTTTCTTAACTTCTTGATTCAACAATTCATGGCCCGATCCCAAATCTCTTTTGGGTTGTTCTTGATTTAACTATTTCCGCTGCGTACACAAGTGTTGTGCCACCTCATAGAGAAACCCAACAGATAATATAGTCTGTTTGCATGGTGTACCCCGGAGCATCGTTAATGACCGTGATGGCCGGTTTACATCCAACGATTAGAGGCTCATTCATCAGTTGTTGGGTACCAAGCTAAACTTCAGCACAACTTTTCACCCGCAGACAGATGTACAAACTGAAAGGGTGAATAGGACGATGGAATACATGCTTCGAATATGTGCATTGGATTTTGGGAAAAGGTGGGAATACCATCTTTACATGATTGAGTTCGCTTATAATAACAGCTACCAAGCTAGCATTCAGATGTCGCCTTTTGAGGCTATGTACGGAAGGAGGTGCCGTACGCCATTGTATTGGGTAGAAACAGGAGAATCAAAGCTTTATTAGCGAAGAGAGGATGACGATGCTACGTCAACGATACGGTTGATTCGGGAATGACTAATTATTGCTTAGGATATACATGTCAAGTACTACAACGCCAAGAATCGGAACGTGGAATTTACGGTGGGCGACTGAGTATACCTCAAGATAAAGCCGTTTAAAGGCGTATCAAGGATTCAACGCTTAAAGAAGCTTAGTCCGAGGTATGCTGGGCCTTTTGAGATCTTGGAGCGGGTTGGTGAAGCCGTCTATCGGTTGGCTCTTTCGGTAGAGCTGAGTGGTTTACATGATGTATTTCACATCTCGGTCCTACGCAAAGCCGTGAAAGAACCAGCGCAAGTGATTGTTGCGGATAAAGTGTCTGTCGATAGTGGGCTAACAACGAAAGTTAGACCCATTCGGATCGAGGATACGGAGGTCAAACAATTGCGGAACAAAGCTATCAGGATGGTCAAAGTCCGATGAGACAATTGCGGTCGTGAGGAGCTTTCGTGGGAGAGATAGCAGACCATGCTTGAGGATTATCCCGAACTTTTCTACTCAAGTACCATTTAATTTTGTGTACTTTTTCATTCTCTAATTTCGGGATGAAATTCATTTAAGGGGGAGAATTGTAACACCCCAAAACTCGAATATGAATGGGTAATGTTTTAAGGACTTTTGGAGCCCTTGATGTTTCACGGCCTGTGACACGGGTGTGTCCAGGGTTGACACGAGCATGTCTAGGGTGACACGGGCGTGTCCAAAGCCGTGTCCTGCTCTGTGTTTGTCGGGCTGTGTCGACTGAACAACACAACCTGGGACACGAGCGTATCTGAAGCCGTGTTGGGGTACACGACCTGTGACACGGGCGTGTCACATGGCCGTGTCCTGTTCGGGCTTGACGATTTCTGTGTCGATTGAGGCACACGGCCTATGACACAGGCATGTCTAGGGTTGACACGGGCGTGTCCAAGGTTGACACGGGCATGTCAAAGGTCGTGTCCTATTCTGAGATCGACGATTTCTCATACGAGTGTGAGACATGACCTGTGACACGAGTGTGTCACAAGCCGTGTGCGGACCCAGGAAGATGATTTTAAAGGCGAATCAGGACCTTTAGTCTTATTTAAGAACGATTCGACGACCCAGAATCTTACCTGAGGAGTTATATTCGGGAATTTAGGGTTTATGCCTCATTTCTTTTGACCCAATCTCTTTCTAAGAGGTAGAGAGAGGGGAGAGCAAAGGGAGAAGAATGAGGAGGAATCCCGCCATTGTTGGAGCTTCGGAGCTCCGAATAGCGAGCCGAGCCCAGATCCGTGGAGGCGAGTCCGTTGCAGTGGTTTTAATCTAGCTAGATTTCCATGGCGCCAAAGCAAACCTCTAGGGTAATGATTCTCTACTTGGACATGTGAAGTCCTCTTCCTTTTTGCATAGGAAACTCTCTCCCGCGAGTGGGCGATGAGTTTGAGGTATTCCTTTGGGTAGATATGGTTTATCCCCGTAGTTTTGCATATAGAGTCCGGAATCGAAGTACGAACGTAGGCATGGTGTGTGAATCCTATCCGGACATGTTGGTCTGGATCGGTGATGTTTTCATTATGCATGTATTGCCGGAGAAGACTCCGTGCCATTTGTTTTTCGGGTTTTCTGCGTAGTAGATTGCAACAGAGAGCCTCGAGGACTAACTCCAAGGTGCACCCGAAAAACTGGGCAGAAGCGCATTTCTGCCATATTTGTGGCCTGGGAGCCAACCTTGTACATAACCGAGTTATGTAATATTGTTTGATAGGTACTTCAGGACTCAGGAAAGCTTGATTCGCGCCGATGACTTAAATTGACATGGCGATGTGAGCAACGGGTTAAGTGGAACTGTACCCGCTCTATGTGGTTCGGTTAGAGAGACCTAAGGTATGTGGCACTTACAGATGGCATAGAGGGCGGGTCTTAGGCTTAGGCCGAAAAGACTTGTGTGCTCACGATGTTGCCGTCTTAGGGGCGGTGGTGAACCGGGATCACCGAGAATGTGCCCTGAGAGCACGGGGTGTGTGGTCGTGTGTGCCTACGCCCGTGGTGAAGTGTGCTTAAATTGTACTTTCACTATCATGTTTGGTTATACTAATGAAATGCAGGGAAGGAGCACCGCCGCCCCGATTAAGGGGCGGGGTCGTTATAATTTAGTCAGCTGTAGCTGACCGTTGCCTTGTTTTACCACCATTCGGTGGATTGTTCTTATGCAGGAATAGGTGAGTCTAGTGGCAAGTAGCGGGCTAAAACCCTTGATGTTGTGCTAGCCCTTGAAGGCCAAAGTGAAATTTTTACTTTATTATATTCATGTGTGGCCAGCCTGCGTGCCGAAGTATGGAAATCATGTATTGTTTAAGTAAATACTTGTAAGGCCATAAGGCCAAGACTTTTGTGTATTTTGCTGTCATTCCTACCTTTGGTTGTTGTGTACATTCATGTTATTGTAGTTGGGTTCTTATAACTGTTTCAAAAGCTTTCGCTAGAATGCTCTGAGTTAGGATGCGTGTTCCTATGCTATTAAATTTGGTATTCTTATGTAATTCCACTAACTGTCCGTGGCATATGGCATGGGGCCCCGGCCAGACCTCCTATTATATTCCATGTGACGGATGAGGGTGTTACAAACCGCTACTGTTAGGAGCCTCCCTAGAGCAGTGGGGGAATGAGGTGCAAGAGTACACAGACATTGGAGTCCCGATGGAGGAGGTTCTGGATATTCTCCAACAACTACCCTACTTCCGATCTCCAAGACCCATGAAAGGAGGACTATGGAGCAGGAAATCAAATCTTTATTGCAATTTCCACCGTAATGTAGGACAAGATACAGATAATTGCCAGGTTCTCTGTAACGTTGTGGAAAGGCTGTTAAAAGAAGGAAAGTTTGAATATTTGCTAGCAGGGAGACAATCGGAAAGGGCTGAGGAGGTCCTCCCTTTGTGAAAGGGAAAGGAGAAAGTAGGGGAAGGGTCAAGCGCCCCAAGATGCAATCTCGTAGAGCAAGGAGGTATGTAAGAAGAGTGCATAGAAGTTGAAGGGGTTGGCACGCTCGGAAGTATCCATTGCATCCACGACGAAGTCAGGGTATATTCATCCCGTAAGAGGAGCATAAGGCGCTTGTAGGGAGGGAAGTAACCTCAGCATGGCTGGCTCCACCCCCTCGTGGAGTAGTGATATTTAAGGAAGAAGACTTACCTCAGTTCATCAACCCTTTCATGACGCGGACGTCATCAAGGCCATCTTGGGGTACTATGCGGTCGCTAGAATCCTGGTGGACACATGAAGCTCCGTTAACATCCTATTCAAGTCCGCCTATGAGATGTTAAGGAAGGATGAGCCCTTGAAGGCCAGCGACGACCCCCTCTATGGTTTCTCGGGGGAGAGGAAGGAAGTAGAAGGGAGCATAGATCTGAAAATCATTCTGTGTGGAATAACAAGACAGGAGTCTTCCCTGATTATCGATGCCCCAAGCAGCTATAACGTAATTTTTAGAAGACCCCTCCTGGATGACTTTCAGGCCACCACCTCGATTTACCATCAAGTTTTGAAGTTCCCACTAGGAGGGAAGCAATTCAGGGTCAGGAGCGACCCAAAAATGGCCCAAGAGTGTTGTATTTGATATGTGAATTTGGCAGAGGAGTATGTACCGCCTCAGGTAGGGGAGACCCAACCTCTGAGCATGGTAGAAGAATACATTTCACTCCCTCTAAAGGATGTACATACCGCAGATCTGATATAATAGTATGTCCCGATGCCGGTCAAAGGGGCTTGGTATGTAGGCACAGCGGAAGAATATGTTCCACTAGAGGATGACGGTCGGAGTAGCCCACACGCCTGTCAAGAGAAAATAGTCTAACATCTGCGGTTTTGTGCTCTCTACCCTCTATATGCATCTGATCATCAATCTAAGAGCCTTGCGTGTTTTTGTTCTTAAAAAAAGATCTAACATCTGCTCTTTAGAAAAGTTTCAGGTCATGCAAGAAACAACCCCCTGAAACCTTCGATACTCGAAACAAGCTAAAACAGATTTGAGATTAACGCACATGCATAGTTATCGGTGCCTGGTGAGATCCCTTCGGACATATCCGGGATCGTAGAACCTGGATCCTCGGGCCACCGACCCTCCTGCCGGTGCGAGTTACTTCCCCCACAGTAAAACCACAATGACTACCCTCGTGAGATATCGAGCTGCATATGTGGCAGGTCTGGATGTGTGTACCAGTTGTGCATTGGTCGATGGATGTCAGTAGTATTGCTCTTCTTCTGAGATCGAGCTCTGAGCAACATGCGTTTATTCCCCACCAACAATCTTCATCGTTGTGCACAGACGAGAGCCCTACGGATGCCTTAGGTCTGAATGAAATCTTTAACCTCTGGGAAGCGGACCACATTAAGTAGCATACTCCTCCAAAGGAGTGCAAATAGTCCCATTTTGTTTCTCGAGGCAGATGCCTGACCAACGAGTCGTGTCGCTTTGCCAAGATCTGTCTTGCAGGTGTTCGCTCGACAATTCGCAACACTTCGCCATGATTCGTCCACTCGACAATTTGTGACGCTCTAAAATGAACCAGCCATGACAGCGGTTTAGGCGGACACTCGACACGGGGTCGCCTGGAGTTTTCTCTATCTAATAAGTGGACACTCGACACGAGGTTACCTAGAGTTTTCACTATCTAATAGGAGGGCACTCGACACGAGATCGCCTGGAGTTTTCTCTATTTAATAGGCGGACACTCGACACAAGGATGCCTGGAGTTTTCTCTATCTAATAGGCGGACACTCGATACGAGGTAGCCTGGAGTTTTCTCTATCTAATAAGCGGACACACGACACAAGATCGCCTGGGGATTTCTCTATTTAACAGGCGGACGCTCGGCAAGAGATCGCCTGGAGCTTTTCCTATCTAAATATTTAGAAGCTCGGTATGGAGTAGCCTAGAATTATTCATATCTGTTTAAACGGACACTCTGTCTAAGGCACTTTATGCCTTTCTAATTCGAATGAGCGGGATGTCAAACCAAGATCGTCTACAATGCATATTCATGCACAAGTATAATATACAGCAAAGGGAATCAAAGTGGCAACCAAAAATGAGTAAACCATTTACATGGTTAAACAAATTTGCCTACAAACAATACAAGAGCATAAGAATCTGAAGAAAGGACTTCAAAACAATCGACGCAGTAGGTTCTACGACGAGCTCTCCTCAAGCTCTAAGATGCCGCCTCCAGATTATTCACAAAAAGTGTCGGGTAGTCGACATCTACAAATGCGGACCTCAACGCATCGGCCTCCTTCATGAGGAAAATCGTCGTTTCAGCTCCACGTTTGGCAACTTGAGCCTGCTCCCGGTGAAGTTCTGCCCCGTCCTCTGCTCCATTTCTTTCAAAAGCAAGAGACTGCAAAGGAGTAACTTCTCCACACAGGTAAGAAGAAAAGTTGAGGATATGTTTGGATCTTACCTTCAATTTCTCTCGTAGGAAGGCATTCATGGCCAAAGCATCATCAAGAAAGCTCCAAGTCGCGATGTTATATGAGAGATCCCGCAGGTTCGCTGCAGCGGCTCTGGCGGACAAATCCACCACAAGGGTCACCCTATCTCTCCGAGGTCGGCTACTCCACAGACCGCCCTAGCAATCATTAGGGCATGGTGGGTGACCCGCACGGTCTCTTTCCAGGAGGGTAGCTTAGTGGGTATCTTAACAGAGTCTGATCCTCTAACGATCGGTGGAACAATAAAATTGAATTACATACCCTGCTCTAGAGGCAGGGCGAAAGATGTGTCGACTCCTGACTGTTCTTCGGTGGCCAGCCTCTTGTCAATAGACGGAGTTCGTGGTTTGGAGCCCGACACCATCAAAACAACTACAAATCACGAAAGGCCTCAAGACAGGTACGCGTAAGATACTTGCAAAACTTTCAAAAACTTACATTCGCTGGTAGGAGCGTCCACAACTTCCTTCACCCGACGGACGTAATACCAGGTGTCCATGTACGTCCTCTCCAGAAAATGAACAATCCGCTCACTGACCTCGAACAAGGCTGGGAGATAGAATGCCTCTTCCGAGCGAAGAGTGGGAAGAGTGTTGATACCACCCAAATTGCCTTTCAAGAATGCGAATCGAGACCGCCAAACAACACGAGCGGCAACCACATTTGTGATTCGCATCCTGTCAGACCTAAATTGCAGTTGTCTGCATTTTAGGAGCTGTCTGGAATAGAAAGTAGAACACCTCCAAGGAGAAAGCTATCCTCTCCAGCCTTAAATATGTCACGAAGGACATAATGGCTGCACAGAGTTAGGCGACAGTGGGGCGAGCAAGATCCCAAAGTAGCTCAAGATCTTTGCGACCTCGGAAATTCCATCCTGCTCCAAAATGGTCAAGGGGAACTACGAGCTCGCCCTTATACATTGAATTCACCCTTTCTTCTCGATTTGGTAGACGCGCGGACATGGTTATTCCTAGCGGATAATTGGCAAGGAAGATCGCCACGTTTATATGATCTATGATCGGGCGCGGCAGTTTGTCACTCAGAAAGACGACAATGCATCGAAATTTAGGCGGAGGAGTTCACACCATTTCTTATGAAGGTGCTAATGTTTTTAGAATAAAAAAGAAAGTGGTGGGGTCCTCTATTTATAGCCTCAGCAAAAAACAGAAACGGCACCACGACGCGCCCTCTCGTGAGTAGAAGTGTGCTCAACTTCCTTACAAGCACTCGATCCTGCGACCAAGAATCATCCGGTGTTGAAGCCAAAAATGACCGAGGCCAAAGTTGGCTTCTGTGGAGTTCGGGGTCCCAAAAAAGGGGTGACCTCACACCTACTACACTCGGAGGAACATTATGGACCGAAGACTTAGGAAGCTATGAACCGACCCTTGGCTCTAGCGCGGAGGTCCCACCTCACACCCAAAAGACCTTCGAGGTCTCCCCCTCCCTAGCCAATGCTTGAGCTAGGTGCCTTGGAGGAAAGCCAAAGAGAAAATAGTGGCTAAGGAAAGAATGACAAGCTCCTCTCCAAGGCACCCCTAATGGTCTATTTATAGTTTTTCCAAGTCTTGGGGGTAAAATGACCAAAATGCCCCTGAGGCAAAAATGCCTCCAGCCAATAGAAAACCTCCACACCGGGGGGCAAAAAGGGAAAATCCACCTCGGGGGTAAAACGGTAAAAGCATGAGAGGTCACGCCCTCCGGCCACCCCCCCCCCCCCCCTGGTCGGTCTCGCCCGGCCTGACTGCGAGGCCGCGAGGCAGGGGCGAGAACCCGGCCCCGGGCCGGTCTCGCCCCGCCTGCCCTCGCCTGGCCGCGAGGCAGGGGCGAGAACCCGGCCCCGGGCCGGTCTCGCCCCGCTTGCTCTCGCCTAGCCGCGAGGCAGGGGCGAGAACCCGGCCCCGGGCCGGTCTCGCTCCGCCTGCTCTCGCCTAGCCGCGAGGACCCGGCCCCGGGCCGGTCTCGCCCTGCCTGCTCTCGCCTAGCCGCGAGGCAGGGGCGAGAACCCGACCCCGGGCCGGTCTCGCCCCGCCTGCCCTCGCCTGGCCGCGAGGCAGGGGCGAGAACCCGACCCCGGGCCGGTCTCGCCCCGCCTGCCCTCGCCTGGCCGCGAGGCAGGGGCGAGAACCCGACCCCGGGCCGGTCTCGCCCCGCCTGCCCTCGCCTGGCCGCGAGGCAGGGGCGAGAACCCGACCCCGGGCCGGTCTCGCCCCGCCTGCCCTCGCCTGGCCGCGAGGCAGGGGCGAGAACCCGACCCCGGGCCGGTCTCGCCCCGCCTGCCCTCGCCTGTCCGCGAGGCAGGGGCGAGAACCCGGCCCCGGGCCGGTCTCGCCCTGCCTGATCTCGCCTAGCCGCGAGGCAGGGGCGAGAACCCGACCCCGGGCCGTTCTCGCCCCGCCTGCCCTCGCCTGGCCGCGAGGCAGGGGCGAGAACCCGACCCCGGGCCGGTCTCGCCCCGCCTGCCCTCGCCTGGCCGCGAGGCAGGGGCGAGAACCCAACCCCGGGCCGGTCTCGCCCCGCCTGCCCTCGCCTGGCCGCGAGACAGGGGCGAGAACCCGACCCCGGGCCGGTCTCGCCCCGCCTGCCCTCGCCTGGCCGCGAGGCAGGGGCGAGAACCCGACCCCGGGCCGGTCTCGCCCCGCCTGCCCTCGCCTGTCCGCGAGGCAGGGGCGAGAACCCGACCCCGGGCCGGTCTCGCCCCGCCTGCCCTCGCCTGTCCGCGAGGCAGGGGTGCGCCTCTGGACTCCGGCCGGTCCCGCAGCTTCCCCTCACGCCTATCATACCGGGACGGGTGTCTGCCTACTCGCCGCCCCCGCCCCTTAAAGGGGCTCAAAAGCTTTAAAACTTACTAGAATGCCTTATGCCTTGCTTGGGTCCTCCCGTCGCGAATACGGGGTTGTACACAATCCCCGCTCTTTTCGAGGTTGGTACATGCTCGGAAAGAAACATCCAACCCAACGTATTCGCTGAGTGAAGCTTGCTCTCGCGGTATCGAAAGACTGAGGCCTCTTTCGGGGGGTCAACCTACCATGCCAGCTGATGAGAGCCTGGGTGGCGAGACCCCTCAGGGTAAAAATGCTTAACCTCCTGGGGGGGGTCAACCTGCCATGCCAGCTGATGAGAGCCTGGGTGGCGAGACCCCCTCAGGGTAAAAGGGTCTAACCTCCTGGGGGGGTCAACCTGCCATGCCAGCTGATGAGAGCTTGGGTGGCGAGACCCCCTCAGGGTAAAAGGATCTAACCTCCTGGGGGGGTCAACCTGCCATGCCAGCTGATGAGAGCCTGGGTGGCGAGACCCCCTCAGGGTAAAAAGACAACCTCCACGAGAGATCAACCTGAACCCGCCAGCTAGTGAGAGCCTGGCAGCAGAATCATCTCGGAGCTAAAGGACTTGGCTCCCACGAGAGATCAACCTGAACCCACCAGCTAGTGGGAGCCTGGCAGCGGAATCATCTCGGAGCCAAAGGGGCTGGGCTCCCACGAGAGATCAACCTGAACCCACCAGCTAGTGAGAGCCTGGCAGCGGAATCATCTCGGAGCAAAAGGACTTAGCTCCCACGAGAGATCAACCTGAACCCACCAGCTAGTGAGAGCCTGGCAGCGGAATCATCTCGGAGCTAAGGGGCTGGGCTCCCACGAGAGATCAACCTGAACCCACCAGCTAGTGAGAGCCTGACAGCGGAATCATCTCGGAGCAAAAGGACTTGGCTCCCACGAGAGATCAACCATAACCCACCAGCTAGTGAGAGCCTGGCAGCGGAATCATCTCGGAGCTAAAGGACTTGGCTCCCACAAGAGATCAACCTGAACCCACCAGCTAGTGAGAGCCTGACAGCGGAATCATCTCGGAGCTAAGGACTTGGGCTTCCACGAGAGATCAACCGGCCTTGTCAGCTAGTGAGAGCCTGACAGCGGAATCATCATCGGAGCTAAGGACTTGGGCTTCCACGAGAGATCAACCGGCCTTATCAGCTAATGGGAGCCTGACAGCGGAATCATCATCGGAGCTAAGGACTTGGGCTTTCACGAGAGATCAACCGGCCTTGTCAGCTAATGGGAGCCTGACAGCGGAATCATCATCGGAGCTAAGGACTTGGGCTTCCACGAGAGATCAACCGGCCTTGTCAGCTAGTGGGAGCCTGACAGCGGAATCATCATCGGAGCTAAGGACTTGGGCTTCCACGAGAGATCAACCGGCCTTGTCAGCTAATGGGAGCCTGACAGCGGAATCATCATCGGAGCTAAGGACTTGGGCTTCCACGAGAGATCAACCGGCCTTGTCAGCTAGTGGGAGCCTGACAGTGGAATCATCATCGAAGCTAAGGACTTGGGCTTCCACGAGAGATCAACCGGCATTGTCAGCTAGTGAGGGCCTGACAGCGGAATCATCATCGGAGCTAAGGACTTGGGCTTCCACGAGAGATCAACCGGTCTTGTCAACTAGTGGGAGCCTGACAGCGGAATCATCATCGGAGCTAAGGACTTGGGCTTCCACGAGAGATCAACCGGCCTTGTCAGCTAATGGGAGCCTGACAGCGGAATCATCATCGGAGCTAAGGACTTGGGCTTCCACGAGAGATCAACCGGCCTTGTCAGCTAGTGAGAGCCTGACAGCGGAATCATCATCGGAGCTAAGGACTTGGGCTTCCACGAGAGATCAACCGGCCTTGTCAGCTAGTGAGAGCCTGACAGCGGAATCATCATCGGAGCTAAGGACTTGGGCTTCCACGAGAGATCAACCGGCCTTGTCAGCTAATGGGAGCCTGACAGCGGAATCATCATCGGAGCTAAGGACTTAGTTTTTTCGAGGTGCCCTCAACCCACCCAGCTAGTGAGAGCCTGGTATGGGGAGGATTTTTTTTTTGGGAGGGGGACTAGACATCTCAACCGAACCTTACCAAATCCAACATCCTCCAAAGGGGAAAATATGATAGGTTACATAACTCCCTCAACTTAGTAGGTCAGGGACCAGACTCATTGCATCATAAGAAAAGTACATGACACTACTGGGGCGAAGCTCCTCTGGAGGACCCGGGCACGATCTCCACTTCACCGTGAGTCGCTCATATGTTCCCTCGGGTTCCAACATCGACCCGATCCTCGCACCTGCCCTCCTCGCCTACTCGGGGTGGAACTTCATTCTGCGCCGGCGGTAGAGGCTGGGCAGGACCTCTCGCCCCTCTCACCTCTAGGAACTCGGGGCAGGTAGCCGTGGCATGACCCTCCGACTGATGGAAGTCACAATACAGTAGTGCCTTTTCTCCCCTCCTTCGGCGGGCTGGGCGATCTCTCCTGTTACCTCTTCCTCCTCCGCCGATTGCCAAGGCTTGCTGGGGTGGGGGCAGGAGCTGCCTAGGTGCTTGCCTCTGGAAGTTGAACCTGCCTTGGCCCCCGTGGAAGTTCTCTCCACCTGGGACTAGAGCTCTTCCTGGACCTTGGGCCAGTCTTCCCTGCTGCCTACAGCCTAGTTCTGGACCCTCCTGTCCTTGGAACCCCTGGGCTCTCTGCTCCTCTCTCCTTCTCCCTTCATGATGCCTTGAGCCACCCTGCTCCTTCGACTCCACCTCTGTCAACCTTGCCAACTTCTTCACGAAGGCCGGGTTGGCTGCCTCCATGGCTATCTCCTCTGCCGCCCTTTCCATCAGCTCCTCAAAAGAAAGGGGGGCCTTCCGAGTCAAGCTCATCTTGAAAAACCCTTCGCGCAACCCAACCGTGAACGCCATCTGGAGGGCATACCCTGGCACCTCTTGGATGTCAAGGACCTCCTCCTGGAACCTGTCAACATAGTGGGTCAGCGACTCCTCGGCCCTTTGCTTTATCAGGAAGAGGGACTCGAGACCTTTCTTCCTCTTCTTGGAGGTGGAGAAGCGAAGCTGAAAGCTCCGGCTCAAGTCTTCGAACCCGAAGATGGACCTTGGAGGGAGTTGATGAAACCAGTCCCTTGCCTTCTCCTTCAACGTGATCGCAAAGAGGCGACACTTGAAGGCATCCGTCATCGGCCTGATGGAGACGGCATCCTCGAACCATTGAAGGTGCTGGACGGGGTCATCCTTCCCGGTATAGTAAACCATGTCTGGCTCTCTGAACCCCTCGGGAACGGGAGCTTAGATGATCAACTCACTGAAGGGTGACCCCCTAAGGGGAGCTCTCGCCACCTCCACTCGCGCGACCTGCTCACCTGGGGGGCTAGCTCTCGCCGGGCTGGGGAACAGCTCCCGGCCTGGGAGGTCTCGCTCAACCCCTTCTACCATCCTCTCCTTCCCAGGTCTCCTGTCTGGCATACTCACTTCTCCCCCTGCTGGGGTGATCTCGCCTTGCCCCCTGGGAGCCAGCTCGTCGAGACCACTCTGGGTTAGCTCGCCGAGACCCCTGGGAGCTAGTCCCTGGAGGGTGGGGGTTGAGCTGTCAGCCCGAGGGGCAATGCTTCTAAGCATCCCCATGATGCCTTCAATGGAAGCCATGAACTCCTCCCTTCCTACAAAGGGTCCGGGGTTGGGGAGGCCACCGAGGTCATCACCACCTCCCTGATCTCCAGCCATGACGCTCACCCGAGATTTTCTGTACTGGTCACTCTCCACGCTCACCGCACCATAAGTGTTGAAGCCAAAAATGACCGAGGCCAAAGTTGGCTTCTGTGGAGTTCGGGGTCCCAAAAAAGGGGTGACCTCACACCTACTACACTCGGAGGAACGTTATGGACCGAAGACTTAGGAAGCTATGAACCGACCCTTGGCTCTAGCGCGGAGGTCCCACCTCACACCCAGAAGACCTTCGAGGTCTCCCCCTCCCTAGCCAATGCTTGAGCTAGGTGCCTTGGAGGAAAGCCAAAGAGAAAATAGTGGCTAAGGAAAGAATGACAAGCTCCTCTCCAAGGCACCCCTAATGGTCTATTTATAGTTTTTCCAAGTCTTGGGGGTAAAATGACCAAAATGCCCCTGAGGCAAAAATGCCTCCAGCCAATAGAAAACCTCCACACCGGGGGGCAAAAAGGGAAAATCCACCTCGGGGGGTAAAATGGTAAAAGCATGAGAGGTCACGCCCTCCGGCCACCCCCCCCCCCCTGGTCGGTCTCGCCCGGCCTGACTGCGAGGCCGCGAGGCAGGGGCGAGAACCCGGCCCCGGGCCGGTCTCGCCCCGCCTGCCCTTGCCTAGCCGCGAGGCAGGGGCGAGAACCCGGCCCCGGGCCGGTCTCGCCCCGCTTGCTCTCGCCTAGCCGCGAGGCAGGGGCGAGAACCCGGCCCCGGGCCGGTCTCGCCCCGCCTGCTCTCGCCTAGTCGCGAGGCAGGGGCGAGGACCCGGCCCCGGGCCGGTCTCGCCCTGCCTGCTCTCGCCTAGCCGCGAGGCAGGGGCGAGAACCCGACCCCGGGCCGGTCTCGCCCCGCCTGCCCTCGCCTGGCCGCAAGGTAGGGGCGAGAACCCGACCCCGGGCCGGTCTCGCCCCGCCTGCCCTCGCCTGGCCGCGAGGCAGGGGCGAGAACCCGACCCCGGGCCGGTCTCGCCCCGCCTGCCCTCGCCTGGCCGCGAGGCAGGGGCGAGAACCCGACCCCGGGCCGGTCTCGCCCCGCCTGCCCTCGCCTGTCCGCGAGGCAGGGGCGAGAACCCGGCCCCGGGCCGGTCTCGCCCTGCCTGCTCTCGCCTAGCCGCGAGGCAGGGGCGAGAACCCGACCCCGGGCCGGTCTCGCCCCGCCTGCCCTCGCCTGGCCGCGAGGCAGGGGCGAGAACCCGACCCCGGGCCGGTCTCTCCCTGCCTGCCCTCTCCTGGCCGCGAGGCAGGGGCGAGAACCCGACCCCGGGCCGGTCTCGCCCCGCCTGCCCTCGCCTGGCCGCGAGGCAGGGGCGAGAACCCGACCCCGGGCCGGTCTCGCCCCGCCTGCCCTCGCCTGGCCGCGAGGCAGGGGCGAGAACCCGACCCCGGGCCGGTCTCGCCCCGCCTGCCCTCGCCTGTCCGCGAGGCAGGGGCGAGAACCCGACCCCGGGCCGGTCTCGCCCCGCCTGCCCTCGCCTGTCCGCGAGGCAGGGGTGCGCCTCTGGACTCCGGCCGGTCCCGCAGCTTCCCCTCACGCCTATCATGTCGGGACGGGTGTCTGCCTACTCGCCGCCCCCGCCCCTTAAAGGGGCTCAAAAGCTTTAAAACTTACTAGAATGCCTTATGCCTTGCTTGGGTCCTCCCGTCGCGAATACGGGGTTGTACATCCGGCGTGGTCAATGACAACGATAAGGAAAACAGCAAGGGAAACTAAGTGAATTTGTAAAATTGTTATTTTTATACCATTACATTTCAGGCGGAAGAACTTAATAAAGGGCACGCGGCTTCAACTATCCTCCAGGGCGAACAAGCTCTGCTTGCAGCTGGGCGAACTCGATCTCCAACTCGGCAACTCGTGTCTTGATCTGTGCCAGGATACCCCGCATAGAATGCAGGGTCGGCACTAATACCTCCTTACAAGAAGACATTATAGGTAAGATGATGGCAACAATTGTGAAGACGTTGGTCAGGATGGCAGCAATTGCGGGAAGTCTCGTCGCGTGACCAAGACTCCTAGGAGAGCCGAAGGCTTGGAAGTCAATCTGGGCTGGGACCAAAGACTGCGTGGGGATGAAGGGGGCGCTTATCCATTTCAGGATCTACATGCTTCAAGAAGGTTTGTTGTGCTACTCCCCCCCCCCCCGCCCTGCCTACGAGCAGCCCGTATCTGTACATGGGATTGTGGCTGCTCGTCGGGGTTTGCACCCATTATAGGGGGGATGATGATCGACCCCCAGACGTTCTGCAGAGGCCCAAGGGCGTCGGCAAACTTAACCCGTTTGGACGATGACTCACCCCCGGTAAGCACATTGGTACACTCTCGACCTGGACAGGTACCGGCGCGACATCTTCTTCCAGCTGCGCCATCCAGAGTTGGGCTTCTTCCGCGATCACACCCAAATTCTTTTGGGTCTCCTCAAAGGACTTGCGGGAAACGATGCCCTCAAAAACATAAAACTCCAATGTTTCCACAAGATAACGGGAAGGCGGTATATCCTTGGAAGGGGTCATGCCTGCGGACATCCGTAGGGAAGATGGCGCCTTTGTCAACACCTCTTCCCTCGATGCATTGAGGATAATGGGTCCCCCTCACTGGGTCAATGGTCACACAGAGATTTCTTTCAGGAACAACGGTCTTCAGGTTGGAACTCACGACGGTCCACCTCCTAGCGGGATGGGCTCGCCTGACCACCACCTTCCTCAACTATTCCCGCGAACCCATTCCGGCTAGCGAAGTCTCGGCAAGAGGTCACGACACATGAGCTTTGCCCAGTTCACTAGCCCTCGACATCAGCTTCTCCAAAACATCCTGGTCCATGCCAACCATTCTTGACAAGGTCCAAGTTTTCAGGAGAAAGGGGTGAAGAAGTGGTGGGACAGCATGTCCTATTAATAAATCTAAACCACAGGCCTTTGGTTGCAGTCTTTGTGGCCACTAGTCAACTTTTTCGGAGCCCGCGCGGTCTTAAAAAAAAGTGTGGGGATTATATTAACCCCAAATTCTGTGATGAAGAAGGAGAGCCTACATAGGAGACAGGCATTCCATACCGAGCAGTGGTTCTCAGAGTTCGCCGACCTCTCGGGCGGATACTTCGGAGTGCTTGCGGACACTCCCCAGGAGCGCGACAATATTCGGCAAGGACAGTCAACAGGCGACCTATGAGCGGCTTCTCAGAATATAGTCTGGAAGCTCCAGTCAGGAGTACGCCCGAACGCTATGACCAACCCCGCGCGGACTCCTCCTTTTAAATCCAGCTCGAGCAGCACCGCGCGGTTTCGTGTGGTCTCTTCTTTTAATCTCCGCCTCCTGACTCTTCATGTACCTCGGGCGCCTGCGCATTTAATATCACGATTTATAAGGTATTAAATGTAAATCGGTTCGTGAACCGTCTATACAGCCTACTCGTTAGTATAAAAGGGGGATCACTGGTGCTTGGAGGGGACACACGGACTTAGCCTAGAACCTGTCCTGTTGTAGGTGCAGCCACTAAGTTCTTGTCTTTCTTTTTCAGTCGTTGTATGCGCGCATACCCCCGGGTGGCCGTACCACATATTATAACCTTTCCAAAGATAATAAAGAGAGGCCCATCACAAGAGAGACATTCGTTGCGGCAGGTCCAGTCGGGTGTTCGCCGCTGCCAACAGCCTCCTCATTTTCTCTCTTCTTGCACTCTCACTACCGTCCGCAGGGCCAGTAACCAGTCACTCGTGAACAACATTCTTTCCTCTATCGAACGCCCTTCTCAGGGATAGCGCACGAAGAGTTGGTGACATATTTTGGCTCCAACAAAAGTATTGCTAACATATCCACGATAGAGTGATTTACCTGATGATGTTCTTGATGGGTTATGGCGGGAGATACATGTATGTTATTCTTTTAAAAAGTTAAAAACATAAATATTATTTTTTAATTATAGTTATCTTATTGTGTAAGTGCATGATAATACAGATGCACCTCCAGAGTTTCGAACTAAATGCTTGCATATAATTGGAGAGAGATTGATAGAATGGAAACATCACATCAAGTCATAACAATAACATATATAAGACAGATGAAAAGCATTTATTTATTGTCCCAGATCGTGTTGTTGTTGCAGTCAGGGGCGGACCCACATAGGGCCGAGCGTGGGCGGGTCGCCCACACTAAAATTTAAAAATGTTATTTTTCACTAAAAGGAAATTGATTTATCATGGCAGATACATTATAAACAAATATATAAAAAGAAAATTATATAAGTTAAATTTTTTTCTTGACATAATTGGTAGAGTAATTTTTTATTAATTTAGAGGTTTAGGGTTCAATTCCTATCAATCACATTTTTTGTATAAATAAGGTTGCTATGCTATTGTTTAAATTTTTTTTTATAAACAAACTCCATATTATGTTGTTATTTAAAATAATATTAAAATTAATTTGTTGTTATATTGATGTTTAATTTTTTGTTATAAACAAATTCGATGTTATATTTTTGTCAAAATATTTTATAAATAAATTTATTGTTATGTTGTTTTTTTATTTTATTTATAAATAAGTTTGTTATTATGTTGTTTCTTATTTTTTTCTTAAACAAATTCGTTATTATATTGTTGTCTATTTTTTATATAAATAGATTAGTTGTTTAAAGTTTTTGTATATAAACAAATTTTTTATTAAGTAATTTTGTGAAATGTTTAAAATATTTAAAAAGATGATATTCAAATAATCCATAAATAATGATGAATTGAGAACTTGAGGTATATAATGCCGTTTTTCTCAGATTGATCAACTATTTTAAATAATTGTGTGATATTAATGTAATATAGACAATATATAAATGTAATATAGACATATGTAAAAGAAAGACTAAGTCGATTTATTTTATCGAATAATTTTATACTCCGCTCACAGAGAATATAATTCCCGCATCCATTACTGGTTGCAGTGGAGGCACTTATTCAACACTGGGGGCAAGATACTATAAAGTTTATATCATCACAAAATTCATTCAACCGTGAGTGTTCGGAGGATATCAAAAGATGGGCAGATCGTCATTTCGCTCCATTCGATGAAAGTAATTAATTAACTAAAAGTATTTATAATTATACATGCACTTGAGATTAATGCTATATATTATATTGTTATTTTAGAAAGAGTAAGAGTGAATTGAAATGAATAGACTAAAGATGGGCTTTTTTAAAAGAGCACGAAAGGACAAATAGGGCAAGATTGAGTTGAGGCTAAAGATCTTAATGTAAGTTTTCATTTTTATTGTAGATAGACTTTCATTGCAAGAAAAAATGATCTAATAGAAATTATTTTGTATCGTCATATTGTAGAATGAAGTGAATAATTTGAATGAAAAGTTACCTGATGAGGAGCACGCTACAAAATACAAAGAAGCTTGTTTTGTAAAGCTTATGAGAGAGGATGACCATGATTGTGTGCGTACATGGGGTTCCGCTATAGGCAATCCACAGTCAAGTGAAAAAACATTAAAATCAATTCGTTCATAAAATCTCGAGGAGGCGCAATCTCAATTTGATTCAAATTGCACAAATGAAAACACAGAGTCTTTTCGCCCGAGCACATTCCATTAGCCCGGGCGCGGTTAGTTCGCCCGGGCGCGGTCTGCTCGCCCGGGCGCGGTCTGCTCGCTCGGGCGCGGTCTGCTCGCCCGAGCGCGGTCTTTTCTCCCGGGCGCGGTCTTTTCGCCCGGGCGCGGTCTTTTCGCTCAGACACATTTTTTCGCACTGGCACAGTTTTTCGCTCGGGCGTTAATTTTTCGACATGGCGCGATTTTCGCCCAAACGCAATTTTTTTGCTCTAACGAGATTTTTTCACCCGGGTGCGTCTTTTACGCTCGGGCGCCTCTTTTAAGCACGAGCTTTTTTTCTCCCGGGCGCAATTTATTCGCCCGGGTGCGTTTTTTTGCCTTAGCGCATTTTTTTCAGCGCAAAATTTTCTCCAGGCCGCAATTTTTTTGCCCGCACGAGATTTTTTTGCCCGGGCGCGTTCTTTCTCCCGGGCACATTAAGTTCGCCCTGGTGCATTTTTTCGCCCGTGCACATTTTTTTTGTCAGGGCTCGTTTTTTTTTACCTGGGCACGTTTTTTAGCAATAGGGTGAAAAAAACAGAGTTGGGCGAAAAATTTGAGACCGGGCAAAAAAATCGCGATCACGAGAAAAACACACCTGGGCACAAAAAACATGCACATGCGAAAAGTTCGCGGCCAGGCGAAAAGTTCGCGCCCGTGCGAAAAATTTGGGTCTGGACGAAAAAATCACACCCGGACGAAAAATTTGTTACAGGGCGTAAAAAATACACCCGGGCGAAAAAAAATCTGAGCGAAATATCACAATCGGGCAAAAAAACGCGTCCAATAGATCAACTCTTATGGGCAAACTATTCAAACAGTTTACTGCTTATTTATCATTGCTTTTATAAAATCTCAATTCATTCACTTTTCAATTAGTAGTTTATTCATCAACATAAGGGCTCTGTTTGGGAGGACTTATTTTCACCGGTCAAGCGGTTACGATCGCATGAACCAGACCTTAATTATGGTCCGGTTCATGCAATCGTGGCCGCTTGACCGGTGAAAATAAGTCCCCCCAAACAGAGCCAAGATGTCTCAAAGAGAGCCAAGATGTCTCAAAGAGAGCTTAATTTGTAATTTGATGATTATCCAAAAAATTTAGCCACAGGGCGAAATTGTGGCAAATCGTATAACCAAAGATTTTGAGCCACGAGACAAAATTCCTGGTAAATAATCAATTAAATTTGAATTTCCTAAAAGAACATAAATTAGACCAATGACCACGGGCAATGGTCATGATAAATAGTTGCATAATTATGGAAGTTTAAGCCACGGCCCGAAACTGTGATAAATAACAATGAAAACGTACTTTTCACCACGCCAAGAATCTGTGGCAATTAGGTGATGAAAGAGAGGAACCATTTAAATCTGTGGCTAAATATCGCTGCTGCAGAGTATTTGGCACAACATGAGCATGACAAATACATTTTGTCACACTTGTATTGCCAACACCCATTTATCGTGGGCAGGTTGTGGCTAATAATCTTTTGCCACAGTTATAGACTTTTAGCTACGACACTTTGTCGTGTCTAAAAATTCAGTTTCTTTTCGAGACCAGGTTATACACTGGGGTCTGGATAGTGCAGTACGACTACACCCAAAAATAACATGACCGACCACTGTCACTGATATGCCTTATTGGCGAGGCCCGTAAAGTTTATTGCCCCGCTGGAAGAGAAAGAGTCATGTCGACATAAGGTGTTGTTGTAGGTTGTGAACACCTCCATGATTGTGCGCTAGCTAGTAGAGCTTATTTAAATAACTATTAATAGAATTACGACATTAAATTTTTCTTGATGTATTCATTTCAGCTCGTTCGTAACTTTATTTTTTGTTCATCTATATATATTAATGCTAATATTATTGTTTTGGCTATTGCTATCTTGTAGAGGCGCACTCGTATCACCAAGCCTTAAGAATCTTGGGGAGGGGGTGTGAATCAACTAGTCTTATAACTAATGTGTCATTATACACCCTTTTTAGGAGGTGGAGCAGTGTGAGGCACAGGTAGAATGTGAGAAAGTACCTACAATAGAGCCTGCTCAAATTGATGATTCAGTCTTGTCTCCAGACTTTAGAGATGCGAGCCTATAGAGCTTAGAATAAGTGAGAGTCATTGTAGTTTTGTTTAGCCCAGTTGGACCATATTTAATATATATATATATATATATATATATATATATATATATATATATATATATATATATATATATATATACTAATATGCGAAAACTACTCTTTGGTGAAACATTGTCTGATGTCCCTATATTGCCCTTATAGTTGTATTCATAATTACACAATTATACAAAATTTTATATTATTATATTATAAAATCAATATCCTTTTAGGTAATTACACAACTTTATAATATTAAAATACAAAAAATAAAAACACTAGATACCCTAAACCTATTATCTATAGCTAGGAATTACAAGAGAAAAATTAATGTTTTAACGTTAAAATATAATTTGTTTTACAAAATAAAAATTGTATTCTTGATAAATATTTTTTTACGGTCATTTTGAGTACTCATATGTATATGTTGCGGGCGAGTACTGTCCACGACAAATGTCGCCGCCCACGACAAATGTCGTCGCCCACGACAAATATCAACGCCTACGACAAATATCGCCGCCCACGACAAATGTCGTCCCCACGACAAATGTCGCACCACCAACGAATGTCGCATCCCGCCGAATGTCGCACCCCGCTGAATGTCGGACCCCGCTGATTGTCGTACCCCCGCCGAATGCCCCCAGGGCCGAATGCCCCCAGGGCCGAATGCCCCCAGGGCCGAATGCCCCCAGGGCCGAAGGCCCCCAGGGCCGAAGGCCCCCAGGGCCGAAGGCCCATGCCTGTCACTTGTGTATATATATATATGTATATATATATGATTTTTGAATTGTTTCTGCATGTTGATGTGATATAATGATTGTTTAAAGCTTGATAAATCAATAATTATACGTTTGGAAAGTGGGCACGTTGCCCGCTTGACAGCATAGGTTGGTCGTCTTGGGCAGTAAGGCCCTCCCTCGACCCTATCACTATTGGGGGGAGGGGGTCTTACACTTCCTATTGGTGGTGGCAAAGAACCTTTGTCCGTTTATGCCTGAGGAGGGCTCAAGGTCTGTCAGATTGGAGGTGGCAAAAGACCCTCATCCATTCATTTCTTAAAAGGACTCTGGATCTGTCTTGTTGGAGGTGGCAAATGACATTTGTCTATTCGTGCCTCAGGAGGACTCGGGGTACTTCGGATTGGAGGTAGCAAAGGACCTTTGACCGTTTGTTCCACAGGAGGACTCGAGGTCCGTACAGTTGGAGGAGTCAAAGGACATTTGTTCGTTTGTGTCTCATGAGAACTCGGGGTTTGTCCGGTTAGTGGCGTTGAAGGACCTTTGGTCGTTCGTGGCTCAATATGACTCGGGGTCTGCCCATTTGGAGGTGGAGAAGGACCTTTGTCCGTTCGTGCTTCCAAAGGACTCGAGTTCAGTTCAGTTGGAGGTGGAAAAGGACCTTTGTCCGTTCGTGTCTTAGGAGGACTCACGATCTGTCTGATTGAAGGTGGTGAAAGACCTTTTTTGATTCATGCCTCAAGAGGACTTGAGGTCCATTCGGTTGGAGGTGGCAAAGGAACTTTGTCCGTTCGTGCCTCAAGAGGACTCGGGATTCGTCTAGTTGGAGGTGATGAAGAACCTTTATCCACTCATACCACGGTAGGACTCGGGGTCCATTTGGTTGGAGTTTGTGAAGAACCTTTGTCCATTTGTGCCTCAAAAGTAATCAAAGTCCATCCGGTTTGAAGTGGTGAAGGACCTTTGTTCGTTTGTGCCTTGGGAGGACTCGGTGTTTGTCTGGTTATAGGTTGCAGAGGACCTTTGTCTGTTCGTGCCACCGGAGGACACATGGTCCGTCCAGGTGGAGGCGGCGAAGGACCTTTATTTGTTCATTCCTCAGGAGGACTCAGGGTCTGTCCGGTTGGAGGTGGTGAAGGACTTCTATCCGTTTGTGACTCAGGAGGATTCGGGGTCCGTCCAGTTGGTGGTAGAGAAGGGCCTCTCTCTATTCATGCCTCGGAAGGACACAAGGTTCGTTTCAATGGAGGAGGTGTAGAAATACCTTTGTCCATCTCACTTTTACAGTACAAGGATACGGGGTCTATTCTCTTAAGAGGCACAGAAGGACTTTCGTCCATCTCTCCTTGATAATAGAAGACTGTTAGGAACTTTACTCTCAATGTTTAAGATTTGAAGAAGTCGTCAACTCAATGATAAATACATTTTGTATTAGATAATCATTTGTTTAATATGTGTAGGACTATTTTAAACTCATACAAAACAATTTCAGTAAGCCAGGAAAACAATAAAGATCAAAATAATAC
Source organism: Platanthera zijinensis (assembly GCA_039513925.1). Classification (NCBI taxonomy): domain Eukaryota; kingdom Viridiplantae; phylum Streptophyta; class Magnoliopsida; order Asparagales; family Orchidaceae; genus Platanthera; species Platanthera zijinensis. The sequence continues at coordinate 80,001,508 of CM077081.1, forward strand.
CTAACTGGCTCTCAAAATTGATCTAAGTAAAATATTATGTTGTGTTAGAATGTCGATGAATTCACTCTAAATATCATTGAGAAGATACACCATATCATTCTTACTGTCATGTTGAAGAAAAGGTTACATATCTTCTTGTTAATGGTCAACACACGACAATATCATCGAGTTAAAAGAAAACTGGTATATCGTCGTGTTGATAGACAGCACACGACGATATCTTCATGATAAGAAACATTTACACAAGTATCATCATGTTACTCCCTATTGAAAGAGAAATTGGTTCTCAATTGTCTAGCAAGACAAAGAAAGGCAATATCGTTGTGTTGATAGGCAGCACACGACGATATCGTCATGACAAGGAACGTTAATACATATATTGTTGTGTTAAGCCAACATGTTAGTTCACTAAGTCAAAAAGGAGGAAGAATTGTTGTGTTAAGTTGAATATCATTGTGATGACAGAAAATAGCGTTGTGATAAATTCAAAATTGCAGAATGTCAAATCACCATTAGCGCCGAAAGCATAAATCAAATCATTCTTATCTGGAAAGAGTGATTTTCTAATGTTCTTGACCTTTATTGTTATCAGACATATATAAATCAAAGGGATGTAAAGAGAACCCTAACTTTGGCATTAAAGATCAATAGAATAGTATTCCCCTCCAAGAGAAGCGCCGACAAAAAACCTAGAGAAGAAAACAACTCACAGAAGGAGCAAATCTCTACCAGAAAATCAACTAGTGCTCAAGATCTCTCCACTTCAAATCAATCAAGAGCAAATTCTTCTAATCTCAAGATTCAGTACAGTTCAGTTTGCAAAAGAAGATTTAATCAAAGACTGTTGTTGATCCAGCAAGGGACTATTCTCATCAAGCCCAAGAAGACTTAAACCTTTAAAGATCTACTTTCATTGAGTCTATCTTTGTTGTAATAAAATCATTATATTGTTGTTGTTGCAAGATCTCTTTTAGATCTGAGGTAGGGCTTTTTTTAAGCCTGAGTTGTAGGACCTAGGGACTAGGTTTGAGGTAGGTTTAAGGGATAAGCTTGAGGTAGGGTTTTTTATAAACCTGAGGTAGGATACTTTGGAAGAATCTGAGTGGTAGAAGTGTTCTCACTCTGAGTTGTAAAATCTAGAAAGTGGATTTGAGGTAGAAAACCTGCTGTGTTCTTGAGTTGTAGGAGTCTTGGAATTTAAGGTGTAAGTGTTGGGTTTTCTCTACTTGAGTGAAATCAGCACATCAGATGTGCGCATCATAATAAATTTTACAAGAAAAACCTAAATAGTAATATAGGACCTTCCAAAAACCCAAGATTCAAGAAGTAAAACATACCAGATGTAAAGTTACCTGAGGGGGATCGAGACAAAGTCGATCAAGATGCTCCAGAAAGAATATTTATGCAGAATTGGAATCCTATTCCAAGTTGTCCTTGTCAGTTAAGTCCAAGAGCACAGAAGTAGATCCACACCTTTGCAGGATATCCACACTAATGGGAAAAATGCCCCGCTCCTGTCACACGACAGCAGGCTGGAAGGATGATCGGCTTCTTCATCTCCACGAACTGCTAGGTTCGCTTCCAGGAGAGAACTGTCGGTGCTCGGGCTCTAATTCGCAAGGGGAGGCCTCTGTTGGGGTTTTGTCGCTCTACAGAACCCTTTTGTGCAGAATGACAAGGCTTTTTGTAATCTTAGAACCTAAACTTATATCTATATATAATTCTCAATGAACCAGGTTCAGCTACAACGAGAATTGCCCTTAGAAAAGCTGAATCGGGTTCAGGATTAAAATCAGGAGAACAATTTGTCATTGTAGCTTCTAGTCGATTCGGCTAGACCATCTAGTTGAATCAACTTGAAGTCGGGTTGAATTCTTCCAGACCATCTGATCGAATTCTTCCAGTCAAAACTATACAGTCAACACTGAACTTTATCTAGTTGAATCCTTCTAGTCGATCGACAAGACCATCTAGTCGGTGGGTTGAATTTTTCCAGTCGAATTTGTCCATTTTCCCAATCAACCAAGTTTAGCTCTACACTCATAAGTTCATATTACGTCGGCAGAGTAACTAACTCGTTGACTACTTCAAGATCACAAAGATTCCAATTGAAGGTGATTAGCTATAAACTCTTTTAAAAACTTCAAAAAGAACAAAACACCTATTAACCCTCCCCCATTTAGGTGATTAGATTGTCCTAAAACTCACAAAGGACACAGGGTTCGTTCTCTCATAAGGTGCAGAAGGACTTTTGTCCACCTTGCCGTGATAGTAGGGCACGGAGTCTGCTTTTTTCCAGAGATCTGATTATAGTGGAAGAAGTCAAAAAACAGTTGCGTTGTTGCTGAAAGGGGAGATACATAAGCTCGTGAGCTTATCTTCGCGGCTTATTCTTGAGCGGGAAAAAGAGAAAAAATACTAGACAGTCTGGTGGTCGTTCCATCCTACTCCCCCCCCCCCCGATGCTCCATGTGTATCTCTGTGGTTCGGGTCTCGGCCAAGGTGTGACTGCTGCTGGTAATAGAGTTGTGATGCCTCCTGATCTCCCATATCCCTCTAGGGGTGACAAAATTCACGGCTACGTGCAGAAGATATGGGATTACCTCAAAAAACGTCTGGAGTGGCCGACCGAAGATCGCATTGTATACTAAGCTAGATTCGACCTCCACGAACTGAACATCCTGGGTGACCTGCCTCGGGAGCTCTTTTAGAGTGAAAGGAAGGGTGATTATCCCACGCACCGGAGTTATGTTGTCATAAAACCCGTATAGCGGTCCCATTGCCAGCTCGAGGCATTCCCAGGGGATCAACATGCTGCATAGTGTGGATGCGAATTGAACGTCCACCGAGCTCCCACTATCGAATAATATTCTCTTAACCCTAAAGCAGGAATGCTGATTTCTTTGTTGATGGCAAGGGGGTCCTGGTGTAGCATATGTGTGCACTCCTTCCAGGTGCTCGTCCCATGAACCTGATAGTTGTGTCCAGTGATGACTCTGGGTCTTTTTGGTCCTTTTTGCGGCAAGCGATGGAGAGGACTTGGACAATAGTGAAGGGTGTGTCGGCGATGGTTTCGACCACCCAGACTATTTGTCTTCCCCTTATGCATCCTGGCGTGCGGTGAGTTGTTCCCGTCCTAGTTAGTGCGGCGGAGGTCGATTCAGTACTTGATTGTGCAAGAACCTCCCCATATGTCCATAGCGGATGAGGCATTTTGAAAGTGAGGGAATAGATCTGACTAACTCTAGAAGGGGGGTGAATAGAGTATTTTAAAAACTTGACTAGTTTTTATAGCGAAATTAAAATAATAGATAGTAGTATATATATAAAGAGAAACAAGAAAAAGAAACTATCACAGCACATCAGAAATAAAGAAAGGGCAACCAGACGACACAAGAAAATTATAGTGGTTCCCCAAAAATGGGTACATCCACTCTTCTACCACTCTGGTAGGAATCCACTAACAGGTTTTTGATCAGGTGCCCTGCCACCAACAGGTTTTTGCTCAGATGCTCTGTCACTACAAGATCTATTTCAAGGGAGATCTCACAACCCTTTAGGCTTTTGATCAGATGCCCAAAAATCAAATCAAGTCTTTTGATAAGGAGACTTGTCAACCAGGTGATAACTTTTGAAGGGAGTTAAAAACCTTTTTTTACAGTGGGAAATAAAGAGTGATGTGGTCTTCTCTTTCTCAAAAATAACTGAGAAGACTTTAGTGGATGCTGTTGTCAAAGCTCACCTTGAGATGTTGAATGGTTCAGGAAGAAGAGAGCTTTGCACATGGTGTAGGTCTTGATGAAGATCTTCAGAAGCTTCTTGAACTGGTGTTGAAGAGTTGTCCTTGTCAAGCCTGAAGCAGAAATTGAAGAAGACTAAAGATTTGTGTGTGTTGTTCTTCTTCAATTTCCTGTAGATGACAATACTATTCTCTGTATCAGTTGTCTGTAAAAAATTGTTTGTATCAAGATCTCTTGTTCTTCTTCTTTTTAAAAAAGATCTTTTTATATCCTGAGAGGATTTCCAACTATTGAATTTTGAATATTATCCTTGATTTGCTGCTGAGAATCTGGGAGTTGAAACGACTGAAAAATGTCTTTAATGTGTTTCCTCAACTGTCCCAGTAAATAAGACAAGTAATTAACTCTGTGAAATCCATAATTAATGCTGCCAAGCAACGGCTATATTCTTGAGAATACAAGCATTAATTATCAGAGAATTACTGCATTAGAATAAAACCAATTGAAATCAAAATGACAGAGAAATCAACAAAACGGATACTGATAGAAATCGTCGACCTCAGGACAGATTTCGTCGACCTGAACTCCAAGTTCGTCGAGCTGAGAAATCGTCTTCGTCGAGCTGAGCTCAGAGAAAAAATATTCTGGAAAGAGACTGCCAAAGTTGAGCTCCAAGTTCGTCGAACTTAGATGGACTTTCGTCGACCAGAGAAACTGAAAGAAAAGGGAGTTCGTCGACCTGAGCTCGTATTTCGTCGAGCTCAGCTCAGAGTTAAAACTCTGAGTTCGTCGACCTGCGATCGACGATCGTCGAGCTGAGTTCGAAGAACGTCGAACTGATTTTTGGAACTCTCAAAAACTGCAATTCTTCTAAGTCTGAGTCTCTGAAGTCTTCTGAAGGCTGGATCAAAGATTGTCTAACCTATTCAGACTGACCTAGACCTTAGAACTAACAAATTGACTCTAGACTATACATGATGGGTAAATAACCTAATAGTGAACCTATCTCAAATCCAAACTAGGGATCCAACATGTTTAATCTCCTCTTTCAGCCGGGTGAAATCCTCAGTGTTGTATCCATTCCCGCGGTGAAACTCGCGGTAATGCATTTGGTCTCCCGGGTTTAGGGGTAGCGACTTGGGCCGGTAGAGCATACCAGAGTCCTAGATGGCTGTTGAAACCGAAAATCGGTCTCTTGTGGAGTTCACCCTAGGGGAAGGGGTGGCCGCGCACCTACTTCGCTCCTACAAAAAAAACAACAAGGAAAAGAGAGCAAAGGACTAGACCAAGGGCCCGGCTTGGAGGTCCCACCACAAACCCGGAAGATCACTGAGCGCTTCCCCTTCTTAGCCAAATGTCGAGCTAAGGTACCTCAGAAAGCGCTAGAAGACTGGGGAGCAAGTAAGTCTGCCTTCTGAGGTACCTCTTGGGTCCTATTTATAGGATTTTGAAGATGGTCTGTAAATAACTAACCTATGCTGCCTTGAAATTACTGAAAGTTCCTCGGGCTGGCCTGCCAACATCCAAACTCCGCTGTTCTAAACAGCTATATGCAGCCCACCTGGGTCTGCCAACAGCGAGACCCCGCTGTTTTGACCGGCTAGGGGCAGGCCAATGGGGTAAGATAGTAAGAAATCCTCCCCATTAGGAATCGAGCAAGCAGCCCTTCAATGCTTCCACTCGGCGTGAGGCGCGGGCCGGGGCCGGCTCGCCGGGAGGGCGTGGGCCGACCCGCTTAGGAGAGGAGGGCGGGGCTGGCCTGCAAAAATAGGCGCGGGCAGGGCTGGCTCGTTGGGAGGGCGCGGGCCAGAGGATGGCCCGCCTAGGGGGGCGCGAGCCGGCCCGCCTAGGAGGGTGCGGGCCAGGCTGGCTCGCTAGGGCAACCCTTTGATGCGCGGGTCGGGGGCGGCCCGCCTGGTTACCTGAGCCCCTTCGGCGAACACGGGGTTGTACATAATCCCCGCTCTTTGCGAGCTTTTGGAAAAGGCTCGGAAAGAAACATCCAACCCTCACGTGTTCGGAGAAAACCTTGTTGAGCTGGAGGGAATCTTTTGGTGGGGCCCACCTCCTCGCTATAAATAAGCTGTCCGGCCTCTGGGGTAATTCCTCTACTTTACTCCCTTCCGCGATCTATAACCGCAAGATGCCTATGTACGAGGAGATGCAGGCTCGTTTGGCGGCTGCGAGGGAGGGTGTCCGGGATGCGGCTCTCGAAGCCGCCCCGTGGCTAGCGCGCGGGTCGCCTGGCCCCCTTTTTAAGCCAAAGAAAGCGAAGGTCGTCCGGCGGTCTTCAGGGCGCGACGACCCTACCTCCAGCTCGGTCGGCGGTGCCGAGGTCATCCCTGAGGTATATGCGCTTCCCTTGCTCGATTCTTCCCTCCCCCGCTTCTTGACTTTTCTTTCCTTTTGGTAGTAGACGCCTCGGGGAGTTAGGGCAGACAAGGGAGATCCCGGGCGTTCCGCTCTGGTGGCGGCCAATCGGGTGGCTAGTCCCTTGCCGTAGGAACCTATCCCTCCTGTGGTGCCCCCGTCGCCAAGGCCCCACGGCCTAGGAAAACCCTTCGTTACTCTTGGAGGAGAACCCTTCCAGGGTCGGCCGGGCACCTTTAGGCCTACTAATGATGCGGGCGGCGTACCGACGCCAGGTAAACCCTCTGGCTTTGGCCTGCCTGCGGTCATTGCTCCTTCTGATCTTACCTCTGCAGGTTATAATATGGTCTCTTCGTCTGACGCCGAGATGAGCGGAGAGTACTCGCCCCCCCCCCCCCCGACGCGGACAGCATCTCCGAGTACCTGAGAGACCCGCGTGATGCCGAGAGGATGAAGAAGCAGGTAAAGCAACTGTTTCAAAAGCACACGCTACTGCTACGGGAGGTCTTCGACATAGTGGAGAAAGATAAGGCCGAGACGGAGGAGCGACTCGCGGCTTTGGAAGGAGCGAGACTTTCCTCTGACGAGGACGAGGCGACTTCTCCGGGTGTGCATATCACGCGAGCCGAGGGGCGACTGAGGCGTGCCTCGAAGCAGATCAATAGGACCCAGCGGGAGCTGTCGGCGGTCCGCGAGTATCACTATCCTCGCGTACCGGCCCGAACCAGCACGGGGAGGGGAGGTAGGTGGAAATGGATCCCGCGTTGAGTTCACCCTCCCCTCGCCGGTCATTATCCGCCGGGTCCGGGTCGCCCCGCATGCGGCGGTAATGCTCAGGGTGTTCATCTCTTTACTTCTGACAGTCTAAATATTTGTAATAATTCAGGACTACTTTCGCCCGTCACGGGCTAATATTTATTGCAATTTTCTCTGGGTTGCGCCATCGTTCAGACCTCCGCTGGCTAAGCGGGCGAGACGCTCTGGCTCGGCCGACCTTCCTTCGCACGGGCTTAGCCTTGCCGATTCGCCTCGCCGGGCCCTTTTCCTGTATTGGCGAAGGTGAGCCGGTTTCTCGCGGGTTACGTGACAGGTGACTCGCGCGCGGGTCAGAACTGGCCCGTTCGGCGGCTGCTGTTTAATCATGCGGGCGCGAGTGCGGGCGGTTTGCAGTGGACTGACGGGTTGGCGAGAACCCGGCTTGGGTTCGGAAGTCGAAACATCAGGGCCTTATTTCCATCCGCACTTTCCCGCCAAAGAAGGCTTTTTCCCGCCCTTTCTCACCCTATAAATAGCCACTGGCGGCCCTTCCTCACCTACCGCATTTAAGACTTCTTCTCCCCCTAGCTCTTTGCGAAAAAGCCCTCTGTCCCGCTCGGCAAGACAACTGTAAGATGGGTGATGGTAGTGGCGAGGCGGAGGGGAGGGCCAAATGCGCTTGGACCTTCTCCGAGCATGATTTCCCTCTCGCCGTCCTTACGGAGAGGGAATTCGTAGACGCGGTCGGCCACTTCGTCCCGCCAGGTTTTGAGGCGAGGCGGCCCAGGAAGGAGGAACGAATGAACGAGCTATTCGCTGGCGAGCTTGCGTTCCCGGTGGCCCATTTTGAGGCGGGCCTTCGGCTGCCCCTATGGCCGAAAGTCATCCAAATCTTCAAGTATTATGGGGTGGTTCCCGGGCAGATGACCCCGAACTCCATCGCAGTGATCGTCGGGTTCGCCTGCTACCTGCGAAAGGAGAAAATAGAGTTCAGCCTCGCGGTATTCCGCAAGTTGTTCTCTTTCCGGGCGAATAAGGACGGGACCGCCTGCTTCACCAGCAGCCATATCAAGGTGCGGGAAACCGTCAATAAGAGCCACAACTGGCTCAAGAAGTTTATTTTCGTCAAGGGGGACTTCAGCAACGTCCCCTTTTCGCCGGTCCAACTCAGTGAGGCGAGCTACCGCCCCCCGGCCCTAGGGGGCCACGAAGCGGGGTTGTTCGGGTTCTTCGCCGGGAAGAACTTCGAGGTGGCCTACCTCCGTAGGAATCTAAACGACCTCGTCCCTGTCCCGCCCTGTGAAGGTAAGCGGCTCGCCCTATCTACACATCCTTGAATTCTTCAATTTTTTTTTCTAAGTTCCACTTCCTGTAGGCGAGCGCGACATCCCTATCCATCCGCCGTATAAGAGCGCGCGACTCGCCGCCGGCGAGCTAGCGCGGGCCGAGGTGGCGGCTGCCGCCCATCGCGAGTTCTCGACCCCTGCCCCCGCGAAGCGGCGCAGCCGCGAGCAGCCCCAGGATCCGCCACCGCCTAAGAAGTCGAAAAAGGCGGGTGGCTCGCCTCCCCCGGCTCGCGACAAGGGTAAGGTCCCCGCGAGCCAGCCGTCCGTCGTTCTCTCCACCGCGGCCTCTCCGGCCGTCAGATCTTCAGGCGGAGAGGCAGGCACGTCGCAGCCGCTGGAGGAGGTTCGGCCCGTCGGGAAGGCAATCCCCCGGGGCCATCATAACTTTGGTTACGGCGAGGGGCCCACAGACGAGGCCGGAGTCCCGCTGCTTCAGTGGGATAAGGAGACCAACATGGTCTACGTATCCTCGCTGCTGCCGAGCTGGTTGGAGGATGACTCCAGCAGCGGGGACGCCTACAACCTCGCCTTCGGCGTCTACGGGCGAAAGGACGCCGCCGTTTACGACGAGGAGGCGACGCGGGTGCTGATCTATGAAAGCGCGCGGGCCCAGTTCCGCAGCCTCGAGCTGGCCCATATGGTCGGTCGGCGGTGTCTTCGGCTGGACAAGAGCGCTCCATCCCTCACCAAGCTCATCGACGAGAAGGAGGTGGCCCGCCAACTAGCTCGGGAAGAGGCGGACGAGAAGCGGAAGCGGGCCGATGCGGCGGAGGCCGCTCTCGCTCAGTACCTAGGTGGAGCGGTAGGTTCCTTGACTCGCCTCAACCTTTACTCCCTCCCGCATAACTTAACTCGGTTTTTATCCTTTTCACAGGACGCGGCGACTGCCAGCCGGCTGGGTACTTAGGTCGCCACCCTCTAAAAGGAGAAGCATGCGCTTCAGAAGCAAGTGGACGTGCTGGAGGCTGCAGCAGCCGCCCTGCCGCCATCTACAAGCGGCTGCCAGCTCGCTCATTACAACGATCACGAGATCGAAGTGATGATGTAGAAAAACGCGGCCAACGCTGCAAAATACACTTTCCGGACGCTATAGAGGGCCAACCTTATCAAGGACGACGATGCCAAGCTTTTGGCGAGCGAGGTGGTATCGGAGTTGTTCCTTCCGGTACCGGAGCAGTTCCTTCCGGTACCAGAGCCGGGCGACGGGCCATACAACCCCATATAAGGGCCCACCGCTCAGGGCTCGCCTCGCCGAGAGCTTGCATTCGTCCCACTTTTGCCGTAGCGGTGACGCGGGCCAGAGCCCAGTTTTTATAATAGCCTTATCTCTTTTGAATTTCGCCAATGTACAAAACTCTTTTTTGATCTGAAACGCGAATATCCTTGTTTCTTGCCAGAGCCCAGTTCTCATGGACATCGCGACAGTGAGCGAGCGAGGTCGTCCGCTCGCTTTAAACTCTGAACTTAGGCTTAGGAGCGAGGGGTAGGTTGGGTGGTCGCGACGCGAGGGAGCAACTCGCCAATTCCATCCGGGCTCGCTAACCCATCTGCGTCATTGGGTGGGCGAGAAAAGCCTGGCGCGCGTTTGGACTTTGGTCGAGCCGGCTTCCGGGGGCATTGGCGCGGTCGGGTTGTCGCCGTCTGGGCCCTCTTCTCTGGGGGCTCGCCGATCTCTAGGCCGGGGGCCGGCTTACTTGGTTCGCCCTCGTGCCGAGAATCATTCATCGACCTGCCGATCCATTCGTGGCGAGGGCGGCTAGCGCCTTCGCCGCCCGGGCCCCCTTCCATGGGACCCGCCGATCTTTAGGCCGGAGCCGGCCCTCCTTACTCCCCATCATGCCGGGATCCCCTCGTTAACCCGCCGATTCATTCGTGGCTCTCTGCCGAGATAGAGAATCTGCTCGGGGTCTAAGGCAGACTCCTCCGAGTAACATCCAGCCCTGCCATCTTAAGGGGAGCCTGACAGCGGGATCTGCTCGGGGTCTAAGGCAGATTCCTCCGAGTGACCTCCAGCCCTGCCAGCTTGATGGGAGTCTGGCAGCGGGATCTGCTCGGGGTCTGAGGCAGACTCCTCTGAGTGACATCCAGCTCTGCTAGCTTGGTGGGAGCCTGGCAGAGGGATCTGCTCGGGGTCTAAGGAAGACTCCTCCGAGTGACATCCATCCCTGCCAGCTTGATAGGAGCCTGGCAGCGGGATCTGCTCGGGGTCTAAGGCAGACTCCTCCGAGTGACATCCAGCCCTGCCAGCTTGATGGGAGCCTGGCAGCGGGATCTACTCGGGGTCTAAGGCAGACTCCTTCGAGTGACATCCAGCCCTGCCAGCTTGATGGGAGCCTGGCAGTGGGATCTGCTCGGGGTCTAAGGCAGACTCCTCCGAGTGACATCCAGCCCTGCCAGCTTGATGGGAGCCTGGCAACGGGATCTGCTCGGAGTCTGAGGCAGACTTCTCCGAGTGACATCCAGCCCTGCCAGCTTGATGGGAGCCTGGCAGCGGGATCTGCTCGGGGTCTGAGGCAGACTCCTCCGAGTGACATCCAGCCCTGTCAGCTTGATGGGAGCCTGACAGCGGGATCTGCTCGGGGTCTGAGGCAGACTCCTCGGAGTGACCTCCAGCCCTGCCAGCTTGATGGGAGTCTGGCAGCGGGATCTGCTCGGGGTCTGAGGCAGACTCCTCCGAGTGACATCCATCCCTGCCATCTTGGTGGGAGCCTGGCAGCGGGATCTGCTCGGGGTCTAAGGCAGACTCCTCCGAGCTACATCCAGCCCTGCCAGCTTGATGGGAGCCTGGCAGCGGGATCTGCTCGGGGTCTAAGGCAGACTTCTCCGAGTGACATCCAGCCCTGCCAGCTTGATGGGAGCCTGGCAGCGGGATCTGCTCGGGGTCTAAGGCAGACTCGCGTTTGCGCTTTTCATCATCGGGGCACAAGTTCATCAACAGAAGCTTTATTAGAAAACTGAAGCAACGTTTACATGACTCAGGGAAAAAACGCTTCAAGTCATCACCATTCCAGGTGAGACTGAGGGTCTCGCCCTCCACATTCTGGAGGCGGTACCCTCCTGACTTCAATGCCTCATGTACAATGTATGGTCCCTCCCCATTGGGATTGAGATTCCCCACGGTGGTTGACCTCCCTGCGGCATCCACTTTTCTCAAGACCAAGTCCCCTTCCGCGAATTGTTTGATTCTGACGTGCTTGTCGAAGTATTTGGTCATTCTCCTCTTCACTTCCTCTTGTCTGATGGCTGAGAGGTCTCGCGATTCCTTAACCATGTCGAGTGAAAGCCGCAGCTCCTCCTCGTTCTCGGTCATCCATTCCTCTCTGCCCTCTCCGGCCTCGACCACCCGAGGGGTTCGAACCTCGAACTCTACTGAAAGCACCGCCTCGCACCCATGAGAGAGCTTGAAAGGAGTCTCTCCTGTCGCCGTATTGGGTGTGGTTCTAAGGGCCTAGAGGACCGAAGGGAGTTGCTCCACCCAGCTTCCTCTCAGATTCTCTACCTTCTTTTTGAGGAGGTTAACAATGATCTTGTTCGCCGCCTCTACCTGCCCATTGCTCCTAGGGTGATGAATCGAGGCGAACCTAAGGTCGATCCCGAGCTGTTCGCAAAAGCTGATGAACTCGGTGCTGGCGAACTGAGGGCCGTTGTCCGTGAAGATGGCCTGAGGCAACCCATGACAACAAATAATCTCCCCCCCCCCCATACGAAGTTCCTAATGACCTGAGAGGTTACCTTGGCCAACGCCTTAACTTCCAACCACTTAGAGAAATAATCAATCATCATGAGCAGGAACCTTCTCTGGCCGCTGGCCTGGGGGAAGGGCCCAACCAAGTCCATTCCCCAGATTGCAAATGGTCAGGGGGCTGTGATACTCCTGAGGCGTTGGGTCGGCTGTAGCTGGAGGGGGGCGAACAGCTGGCACTTATGGCACTCCTTCGCGAACTTCGCCGCGTCTCGGCTCAGGGTCGGCCAAAAATATCTCTGTCTGATGATACGACCCTCCAAGGTTCGACTCCCGGAATGGCTCCCGCACTCCCCAGAGTGAATTTCTTCCAAGATCCTCGGGACCTCCCCATCGGCCACGCAGCGCGCCAACATCCCAGAGAGGGTCTTTCAGTATAGCTGGCCGTCTCGCATGATATAGTATGCCGACTTGTACTTGAGACTTTTCCTATCCATCCCTTCTGGGTACTCCCCAGTGGACAGGTACGTCGTGAAGGGATCCATCCACGAGCGGTGTTGCTCCACCTCCATCAGCTCCCCTTCTTCGATGGATGGACGAAAGAGATCTGTTAAGGTACCCCCACCCGGGGGCCATGCTTTGTCAGCTGATCTACTTGCTCGCTCTCTTCCCTGGGCACGTGTCGAATGGAAAAGGTCTGGAAGGTGCAAATGACTCCCTTTACCTTCGCCAAGTAGAGCTGCAGAGTCGGCTCCCTTGCCTCAAACTCCCCGTTAATCTGGGAAGCCACCACCATGGAGTCAGTGAGGACCTTCACATCATGCACGCCTAGTTCCCTGGCCAAACGCAGACCCGCAATCACGGCTTCGTACTCGGCCTGATTGTTGGTGATGGGAAAGTGTATCACCACTGTCTGCTCGATCCTCGTTCCCTGGGGGCTCTCCAAGATGATTCTCGCCCCAAGGGAATGCCTCCCTGAAGCACCGTCCACCATGACCCTCCAACGAATTGGGCGAGTGAGTTCTTCCTCCGCCACCTCGACCACATAGTCAGCCAGGAAGTCGGCCATAGCTTGGGCCTTGATCGAGAGGCGAGGGACGAAGGAGACGTCGAACTCGCTCAACTCTACCGACCACTTAGCTAATCTGTCGGAATGCTCACCCCCTTCGAAGATGCTGCGGAGGGGGTGGTCAGTCACTACTTGGATCGAGTGTGCCTGGAAGTAGGATCGGAGCCTCCGGACCGAGATGATGAGGGCGAAAGCAAGCTTCTCCAGGATAAGATAGCGGAGCTCGGCCTTCCTCAGCACCCTGCTCACATAATAAACCGGGAGCTGTTTCCTCCCCTCTTCCCGAACTAAAATAGAACTCACGGCCTCCGCCCCAACCCCCAAATACAAGAATAAGTCATCCCCCTCCTTTGGTCCCTGGAGCAAGGGGGCCTGAGTCAACTGCCTCTTCAAGGCCTGGAACGCCTCCTCGCACTCTGAGGTCCATTCAAACTTCCGGCCTCCTCTCAAGGTCTTGAAGAAGGGAGAGCACTTCTCCCCGGCCCGGGAGAGGAACCTGCTCAACCCTGCCAGCTTCCCTGTCAATCGTTGCACCTCCTTTGTATCCCAAGGGGACCCCAACTCCATAATCGCCCAGACCTTGTCGGGATTGGGTTCCACCCCAGCGGGGGTGAGGAGGTGGCCCAGAAATTTGCCCTTGCTCGCCCCGAAGATGCACTTCAAGGGATTCAGCCTCATCTTGTACTCGCGCAGGGTGGCGAAGGTTTCCTCCAGATCATGGAGGTGAGAGTCGTCGTCTCGACTCTTGATCATGAGGTCGTCAACGTACACTTCCAAGTTACTTCCCTTCTGCTCTCGAAAGACCCTGTCCATCATTTTTTGATAAGTCGCCCCTGCGTTCTTTAGCCCGAAGGGCATCATTTTATAACAGTAGCATTCATCCCCGGTGATGAAGGAGGCATCTTTGATGTCGAGAGGGTGCATCCTGATCTGGTGATAACCTGAAAACGCATCTAAAAAACTCATTACAGGGAAACCGACGGCTGAGTCAACCAGCGCGTCGATCCGAGGCAAGGGCTAACAATCCTTAGGGCATGATTTATTAAGAAGCGAAAAATCAACACACATACGCCACCGACCGTCTCCTTTTTTAACCATTACAACATTGGAGACCCAGCCGGGGTATTGGATCTCGGATACAAAACCGGCCTTAAGGAGCTTGGCCACCTCCTCTCGAATCGGCTCGGCCAACCTATCCGCGATAGGCCTCTTCTTCTGCTGGACGGGGCGAGCCTCCGGATCCAGTTGAGGCGATGGCAGGCCACGTCGGCGTTGATCCCGGGCATCTCTGCAGCGCTCCAGGCAAAGATGTCTGCATTCCTCTGGATGCACTCCAGCATCTTGCCTTGGGCCTCCGGGGTCAACCCCCCGCTGACGTGAACCTTCTCCACCTTGCCTCTGAGGGTGAGAACCTCCATCTCCACCACCTCTTCCGCCGCTTCTAGGCGAGGCCGCTCCTCCAATTCCTCAACCTCCCCTCCTCCTGAGGCGAAGACCTCTGCCTCGGCTTCTTCCACGGCCATTGCCTCGGCCGACTCTTTAGCTTCCTTCACTTCCTCCTTCTGGGCGTAGCTCTCCCCCACCTCCATCTCCTCCGGACCGACCCCCTGCTCTGCCTCCTCCATCCTTCGCCCCATCTCTTAAGCACCCTCCTGCCATGAGATGGAGTTTACAGCGGTGACATAGCACTCCCTTGCCACCTTAGGGTCTCCGCGGACCCTGACCTGGACCCCCTCGACGTTGAACTTTAGGCATTGGTGGAAGGACGAGGGGACGCAGCGGAAGGCGCTGATGAGGGGCCTCCCGAAGATGGCGCTATAGCTACTGGGGGCGTCCACGATGACGAACTTGCAATTGCGGGACTGCCCCCCAGAGAGACTTGGAGTCTGATCCCTCCCTCGACTTCCTTCCTCTCCCCCGAGAAGCCAAACAGGGGCCCATCTGAGGCCAACACCCTTCTGGCCTCCACCTTCATCGCGTCAAACGCCTTCTTGAAGATGACGTTGACGGAGCTCCCGTTGTCGATGAGAATCCGAGAGACGGTGAAATCCTCGATGGCCGTCCGGATGACCAGCGCATCGCAAAAGGGGTTCTCGTGACCCGGCATGTCCTGAGCCGTGAAGGTGATTCTTTCTTCCGGGGGCGGGGTCTGGGATGTGGAGCCAACGCTCCGTCGGTACATGGTGTGGAGGCTCGCCTTACGGGAAGCCTCGATCCCTGCCCCCCCCTGTGAATTGCTCTGATCCCTCCCCGGGTTCCCATATCTGCCCGGTCTTCGCACCTGTCCTCCTCTGCCCTAGGCAGGACCTCCTCGATCCGCAACCCTTGGCGGTCTTACTGTTGTTGCTGCTCCCTGTTTCCTCTCATCTCGAGGAACTCCAGGCACGTGGTCGTGGCGTGCCCTTCCTCCCAATGGAAGTCATAGTAGGGTAACTCCACCCTAACCTCCCTTCTTCTCCTCCGCGCTGCTCTTATCCTTTCTCTCATGGCTACGGCCATAGCCTCCTCTTGATCGAGGAGGGGGGGCCTCTGGCCCTGCCTCCCGCCTGGAGGGTAGAACTGGCCCTGGCCTCCTTGGCGATTTTCTCCTCCACGGAACCCTCTCCTCGCCCCCTGCTCCTGCCATTCGGGCCTCCACCCTAGCCGCTGATTCAGCTCCTGACGCCCCCACCTGGGCTGCTGCTGCTGCTGCTCCCTCTGTCGGGGCTCAACTCTTCTTTCCTCCTGACCCCTGCCTCCTCTAGGCCTCTCCTCCTCCGTAGCCCACCTGGCTGACCTCCAGGCAAACTCCGGGTTCGACGCCTCCCCGTCGACTTCTCTCGTCGCCCTCTCCATCAACTCCTCGTAGGAGAGGGGGGAATCCTCTTCAGCTCCATTCGGAAGAAACCCTGCTGCAGCCCTACGGCGAAGGCCATCATCAGAGTGTGGCCCGGCATTTTCTGAACCTGGGTGACCTCCTCCTAGAAGCGATCGACGTAGCTCCCCAGGGTCTCGTTCACCCCCTGCTTGATGCGGAATAGGAACTCCGACTACCTCTTCCTCTTCTTCGAGGTGGTGAACCTCAGCATGAACCCCCGGCGGAGGTCCTCGAAATAGTAGATAGAATTGGCCGGCAGTTGGTGGAACCACTCCCCGGCCTTCTCTTTCAGAGTGATGGCGAAGAGCCTGCATTTGAAGCCATCCGACATCTGCCGGATCGAGACCACATCCTCGAACCATTGGACGTGATGGACCGGGTCTCCCTTCCCGGTGTAGTAGGACATGTCGGGCTCCCTGAAACCATCTAGGACTGGTGCAGAGGAGACCAGCTCGCTGAAGGGACTCTCTCCCCCCACTGGGAGAGCCGGAGGGTCTCGCGCTCCCAACTCGCCAAACCTGCCGCCGCCTCCCGAGCCTGGGAAAAGCACTCGCCCGGGGAGCTCGGCGCCCCGGCCCTCCTCGGCGACTTCCTTCCCCGCTCGGCGAGTGGGAGCGGCCTCGCCGAGTACTGGATCCGCGAGGATCGGGATTACTGGAGTCGAGCACTCGGCGCGCGTGTCGAGTGCGAACCGAACCAGGCCGAGTACCTCCTGCCTGAAGTCCTCGAACATCCCCATGGTGGCGAGAGGGGGAGGGGGTGGCGAGTCGGTCCTGTCCGATCCTTGCCCTTCTCCTCCCGTCATCGAGCTCGCTGAAGGTTTTCTGTGCTGACCACTGTCCACGCTCACCGCACCAAAAATGTTGAAACCAAAAATCGGTCTCTTGTGGAGTTCACCCTTGGGGAAGGGGTGGTCGCGCACCTACTTCGCTCCTGCAAGAAAAACAATAAGGAAAAGAGAGCAAAGGACTAGACCAAGGGCCCGTCTTGGAGGTCCCACCACAAACCCGGAAGATCACTGAGCACTTCCCCTCCTTAGCCAAATGTCGGGCTAAGGTACCTCAGAAAGCGCTAGAAGACTGGGGAGCAAGTAAGTCTGCCTTCTGAGGTACCCCTTGGGTCCTATTTATAGGATTTTGAAGATTGTCTGTAAATAACTAACCTCTGCTGCCTTGAAATTACTGAAAGCTCCTCGGGCTGGCCTGCCAACAGCCAAACTCCGTTATTCTAAACAGCTATATGAACCCCACCTGGGTCTGCCAACAGCGAGATCCCGCTGTTTTGACCGGCTAGGGGCAGGCCAATGGGGTAAGATAGTAAGAAATCCTCTCCATTGGGAATCGAGCGAGCAGCCCTTCAATGTTTCCACTCGGCGTGAGGCGCGGGCCGAGGCCGGCTCGTCGGGAGGGCGCGGGCCGACCCGCCTAGGAGAGGCGGGCGGGGCTGGCCTGCCAAAATATGCGCGGGGAGGGCGCGGGCCGACCCGCCTAGGAGAGGCGGGCGGGGCTGGCCCGCCAAAATAGGCGCGGGCAGGGCTGGCTCGCTGGGAGGGTGCGGGCCAGAGGATGGCCCGCCTAGGGGGCGCGAGCCGGCTCGCCTAGGAGGGTGCGGGCCAGGCTGGCTCGCTAGGGCAACCCTTTGATGCGCGAGTCGGGGGCGGCCCGCCTGGTTACCTGAGCCTCTTCGGCGAACACGGGGTTGTACAATGGCCATAAACACTTGCATCTGCATGGTGTTCAGTGGGGTGAATTCCTGGTGTCGGTGAGATCCCTAGTCCCTGCGGGGGTTTTTGCGGCGGTGATAACTCCTCTGGAGTGCTCATGGAGCGAACTCTGGCTCCCACTTCCGCTTGGAGGTTGCCTCAAACTGCTGGTGGTGTGCCTCGATGGCCTCGTCTGCCACGATCTGCGCCTCGAGCCGATGAATGAGGTCTGCATAGTTTGACACTGTTTCTCGCATCAGAGCAGAGTAGAACCCACTTGGGTGGAGTCCTCCGAGGAAGACACAACGAAGGAGTTGATCCGACACGTTGAAGAGGCACATGATTGTCTCAGAGTAGTTGACGTGCTCTAGAAGGTCGCTCGTCCCACCAAAGGCCTCAAAATAGGGTAGCTTGAATCTATGGGGCACAGAGTGTGCTAGGACCTGAGGAGCGAGCGGGGATCTATTGTGAAACGGGCCTAGCGTGTTCCTCGGCGGGCGCCTGCCCTGGGCGTATTCTTCCTCGTTCATATCCCTCACTTCCTGGAGGGTGATCCTTCGGTTGTCCCGTCTAGCGTTAGCCTCCATTGGACGAGGGTTGAACAGAGAATATCTTGTTTCTCTGGTCATCGTGCGACATATGCAAAGCTTGTTGCGTCGGATAACTCGTCGGCGGGAAGGTCCTCAACGTGAGCCGCATCTTGAGGAGGGACGTGCTCCTGAGCGAGTGTTGGTAGCAACCATTGTGCGACAGCTGGGTTAGGAGGATTGGAGACTCCCAGCTCTCGTAGAAGTGTGAGCACTTATACATGGCTCTTCTCTATCAGTCGAATGTGGTCCTCTAGGGAGTTTGCAAGAACGACAACAGTGGGTCTTCCTAGAAGCGGAGTGCTGCTTGCAGCCGAGTTAGCAGGGACTAGATCGACACGCTCTTTCGAATCCGTGTCTTTAGCTGTGTGTGTTTCTCCTTTCCATTGCAGTTGGTCAGGGAACTTGTTCCGGTCAGGCGCTATTTCCAGGGAGTTATTACAGAGTTGGGAACCTTGCCACAGACGACATGAAACTGTTTTAGGTCGTCCGATTTTCCTTCGGTCTGGAGAATCAGACCATCTTAGCTCTGAGTCAGTCTGTGCACATAGTCAAATGAAAATCAAGTAGCAATGACATTGAGTCATTTTTAACGTTGAAAGCCTGAAAATGGTAAAAAAAAACCACGTGACCGGATTTATGTCGGACCAAAATCGACTATTTTCCATTTGTTTACAAGTATTTGAATTCTTTGGAGGGTGATATAGCACCTCTCTGTTACAAGCTTTGGGTGGAGAAGTTGGAGAATGGCTAAGTCCACAAAGTCTTGAAAAGTACGTCCGCAGGAGCTTCCACGAGTGCCTTCTCCTGAGTTCTTTCCTTCGCCTGCTACAGCGTCCGCGAGCATGTTGATCCTGAGCAGACTAGAGAGCGAGCAGAGCAAAATCCAAGCAACTGAACGATCTAAGTCTCACGTTTTCGTCGGAAAATCACATAGCTCTCTCTAATCTCTCAGGTAGCTTATCTTCAAATGAAGGTTTGAGTGTCTTTTTTTAGCTTTCTCGAAGGCTCACGTTGGTAATTGCATCAGGCTACATCTTAAGTTGACGAATGGTGTTGTTTTGTTAGGGTCACATAGATCACAAATTTTCCTGAAATGACGAACATTCCCACTGGTACGACCCAGGACGGCTGTCTAGCAATGGTGGAGGCTAGAGGTGGCGGCGGCCACCGATGTGCGCATGCGAGCCCGTTTTGCGTGTTGTGTGCGCCCGTGCGGCATAATCGCATGCGTGTGAAGCCCATGCGTGTGCGCGCATGCCGGCATACATAGCCCACACGCACCTACACCCGTGCACGCGCAAGCCACGCCCACTCAAAGGGTCAAAAATCACATCGTAAGGAGGGACGAAACCAAGCAACAAAAGGCTGCTTGGTCGGGTTGTATTGCTCGAGTGTTTCAGTCAATATCCTATCTGTTTGGCTCGGGAATCTTCTGGGGGAACCTCATCAGTTCTAAATTCGATGACACTTAACATATGTGTAATTGAGGCAATTCTTTCATGTAAGGTTCCGTGGAACCTTATGTAAATGTTTGAGAAAATTTCTTCTCAGTAGAAACTTTTTCTAAGCCAGACTTAAATTTCCACATAAATAAGACCCAATATATGGACCTAGACTATGTCATAGAAGTTCTTCACATTATAAATAACAAATCTAGATTAGGTCACATGGCAAAATTTGTATTTAGGGTTCGTAGAAATTATTTAGTATGATCGACATATTAACATACGAGATGTTCAATGGAACCTCGCTCTCCTTTTTATTACTTTTTCGTGAATCCGCCAGAAATTAGCTCAAAATCCAAATTTTTTGTCCCTCCCAACCCAACACTAATGAGTAAAAATGCGAAGAATACTCAAAGGGAGAGGAATTTTACAGGGGATTATCTGTCTAAGGCTTCTACTACCTATAAATCACACGACACGATCAAATGAGGGAGTGCATTGTCTTCAGCATTTAGAGTTCCTTGCCAAACAAATGGAGGAGTTTGTGATTTATTAGGACTTCAATTTTAAAGTTTACAACATTACTTTCATATCCTACGCATTTCGATGATTTTGTAAGTTTTAAAATCGTATTTCATATATCATGAGAAATGACAAGTGAAGATTCATAAATATTAGTTTAAGTATTTGTCATGCTCAACTTACATTGACCGAAATGCATCTTGCATTACTATTTCATTCACTCTCACATTAATTTCGCTCTAAACTTCATCATACATTCAGTTCATTTAAACTTTCATTTACATTTCAATATCACCCTCACCATTACACTTACACTAGACATTCATTCGGTAGCGTTTGTACATTTCAATGTAAAACTAAAAGTGAATAAAATGGGTACAAAAAGATAGAAATGGGCATGAACCCTAAGCCCAATACGTAAAATGAAGCTTTTATGCTGCCATAATTGCAAGAAAAAGGTTGATTTTGAGGAGCAGGTTTAACACATAAGGAAGGGAAATGACTACCAGGCAAAGAGAGAAGGCAATAATTCACTACTAGTAGATGGTGGGATGGAAATTTAACATTTTTTAAGTGATGCGGTTCAGATCATATCACAAATAATAAGAATAAAACAGATGGAAGAAATAAAAAGTAAAATAGGGGAAATCATGACTCATGAGTTGTCAATTGTGAAAAAAAAAATATTATTATTATCCAAATTTGCAAGAGTTACATCACTAATGTGTTTAGAGATATACAAGCATTGAACTTTTCTTTATCAACTTTGCTTCAGATTTTCAGGTATTCGTTGACACCTCACACCCTACAACCAGTTCAGGAAAGTCATGGACTTGCTAGGTGGCCAGAGCCTCCTTAGTTGCCCGTCGTCGCCCGACAGACAAAGCCACTTTCCGCTCCAATCGCGCCGTCAATGCCACAAGGCGCTATTAGCAACTTCGCCAAACCATCTATTGTTGCTTCAGAAACAATTAGGCCACCCCTAAGAACAATTTATGAGCAAAAACCAAACGGTTAGGATTTTGCATTACAGAAAATGTCTTTTCGAACATTCCTGTGAATGTAAGCAGTTTTATATTTTCTTATATCAAGTTTGGGAGAACAGCTTTGGTTGATTAGTTTATTATGTTTTTGAAATGCAAAAATCGAAGGAGATGAGGAAGCTTTATTCAGGGCAAAGCTGGAGCTTGCGAAGAGGAAGCTTCACGAAGGATATGCGCAGGCGGAGAATGGTATGAGCTTTTGTTTGCTTCTCTCAACTTGAATTTATCGGGCATTATCTCTTATTCGAATTTGTTTGATGCAACAACGAAGAGACAGTGAACAATACAAATAGTGGAGTTTCAAGAACCTTCGAAGCAACTAAAGAGCCAGCGCAAGAAGCCGAACAGCCGACGAGGGAAGCCGAAGAGCCATGGAAGAAATTGGGTGAACGCCTGACGTTAATTTTCGCTGCACAGCTAGTAGATTTGCATTCATTCTGAGTGTTGGGAACCCAAATCATAGCAGTTCATTGATTTTTCGCTCAGATTTCAAAATTATAGAATTCATACTCATGATTGAATTCCATTTTTAGAGGAGCTCAGTACTTAAGCCTGTCATTGCTGCAATACAAGTCAGTAAAATCCCACTTTGCAACAATGGCTGGCTTATGTACCGAGTATGAATGCGAATTTCGAAATCTGAAGAAAAAAAAACCGATGAGCTGCGATGATTTGAGTTCTCAACACTCAGGATGAATGCGAATTTGCTAGTTGTGCAACGAAAATTAACGTCAGGCGTTCATCCAATTTCTGCCCTAGCTCCTCCGCTTCCTTCGCTGGCTATTCGGCTTCCCACACTGATTCTTTGATTGTTAAAGAGGTTCTTGAAACTCCACTATTTGTATGGTTCGTTGTCTCTTCATTGTTGCACCAAACGAATTCGAATAAGAGATAATGCCCGAAAAATTCAAGTTGGGAGAAGCAAACAAAAGCGCATACCATTCCCCGCCTGCGCATATCCTTCGTGAAACTTCCTATTCGCCAGCTCCAGCTTTGCCCTGAATAAAGCTTCCTCATCGTCTTTCAATTTCTACATTTCAAAAGCATAGTAAACTAATCAACCAAAGCAGTTCTCTCAAACTTAATGATATAATAAAATGTAATACTGCTTACATCCACAGGAATGTTTGAAGGCATTCCCTGGAATGCAAAACCCTAGCCGTTTAATTTTGCTCAAAAATTGTTCTTTGGGGTGGGGTGGCTTGGTCCTGAAGCAGCAATAGATGGTTTGACAAAGTTGTTAACAACGTCTTGAGGCATTGGCGGTGCGACTGGAGCGGAAAGTGGCTTTGTCTGCCGAGCGACGACGGGCTATTGAAGAGCTCCGAACACCTAACAGGTCCACGCTTTCCTGAACTGGTTGTAGGGTGTAAACGGACGCTTGAAAGCACAAATGACATACTTCCATTATCATCTATCCGGTCAAAGATCTCCAGGATTGATCAGTCGGCATAGATAAGAAACAAAAGCCAGCTAATCTCATAAATTATGAAAACAGATGAGTAGTGATGTCAACTTCATGCTCATAATTTGCCTAGAAAGTTGGATAGAAGTCGATTGGATGACTCAAAGGCTTTGTTCATCCATGGGAGTAGGAAGGCCGTCTTCCTCAACTAGCAGGGAAGGATCAACTAAGTTAGGATTGTGCTCTGAAATCACAATCAAAGTTTCATTTTAAACAAATTTTTAGGTAGTGATTTGAGTTATAATGGGAAAATATAAAATAATGTAAAATCTTTAATTTATAAATTTCTCACCAGGAATTGCAGCTGCAGTTAGAAACCACTCATCTGCAATCTCCTTCCAACCTCTGCAAACAAAAAAAATGAGATTTTAGTCACAGAATCAATCAGTATGCATGTGTGAATGATTATGACCGCCACCAAGAAAAGAAAACTAGTTTCGAACATAAACGTGAATGAAGTTCAATATATGAGGTAGGGTGTTCACAAACAACGGTTCATAACGGAGCCAAATGACATACTTCCATTATCATCTATCAGGTCAAAGATCTTCAAGATTGATCAGTCGGCACAGATAAGAAACCAAAGTCAGCTAATCTCATAAATTATGAAAACAGATGGGTATTGATGTCAGGTTCATGCTCCTCATTTACCTCGGAAAGCTGGATAGAAGTCGATTGGATGGCTAAAAGGGTTTGTTCATCCATGGGAGGAGTAGGAAGGCTGTCTTCCTCAACCAGCAGGAAAGGATCAACTGAGTTAGAATTGTGCTCTGAAATCACAATCAAAGTTTCATTTTAAACAAATTTTTAAGTAGTGATTTTGAATTATAATGGGAAAATATAAAATAATGTAACATCTTTAATATATAAATTTCTCACCAGGAATTGCAGCTGCAGTTAGAAACCACTCATCTACAATCTCCCTCCAACCTCTGCAAACAAACAAAAATGATATGAGATTTTAGTCACAGAATCAGTCGGTATGCATGTGTGAATGGTTATGACCGCCACCAAGAAAAGAAAACTAGTTTCGAACATAAAGGTGAATGAAGTTCAATATATGACGTAGGGCATTCACAAAAAACGGTTCATAAGGGAGCCTACATTTTTTACTTAAGCAAACTAAAAGTTGCCTACATTTTTTACTTAAGCAAACTAAAAGTTCCATCACAAAGTTCTAAAGAGTGGAAAGTTTTCAAGATGATACGACAGTCAATCACAAGGATATATTATCTTCCAGACTTCAATTAGAACAAGCAGCAACTGAACTTCCTATTCTTAACCTTGTTGCAGGAAACAAAAAAAATTCATAATTACAGTAGAATCGTTTTTTCCAATGATTAAATCAAGTAAATACTGACATCTAAAAATGAATTCAGATTACACACATGTTTTAAGGATTTAATCTAACAGGTAGAAGATTACATATGGCTTTGAGTCAAAGCCATAAAATTTTGATCAAATATCTCATGGCATTTCAAAATCTATTGAAAAAATAAAAAAATGATCGCAATGAACTGCTACATTGATTTAAGAACACTATCCAATCTTCAAAGAAAAATCAGTTCCAATACTAAATAAAATTCAGAAACACACATAATTTTTTGGCTCAAATCGTGTTTTAAAATGAACACAATAATGCATGAAAGTCAATGAGAGCTTTCACAGAGAATATGGAGCAAATCGGCAAAAATGGACAAACAAAACAGGAAAAGAGCATTGATCCAATACTTAAACCAAGGAAAAGCAAAGTGAAATGATATTTTAGCCACTGAATGCAGTCAGTACGCATGTGTGAATGGAAAGTACATTAAATTAGGAATATTTTAAGCTTCCTTAGATTTCTATGGATTTTTCATAAATATAATGCAATTGAGGTTAGCTCAGAAACACTTACTCAATGAGAGTCCGAGCAAAGCGGTCAATCCGCTTCGAGTTGTGTTTTCTCAGATCATTCACCTGCCTTCCAATTTCAGCCGCCTGCATTACAACAGAACCAAATCATGCAAAAAAGGAAATAAATCTACGTGCATTCAAGCGGATGAACACCAATTTGATATATACCTTGAGAGTTTCTATAGAAAGTTGCATCATCTGTAATCTTCTCAAAGATTCATACAATACTGCTTCAGACTGCAGGCAGGGGAATGACAATCATCTCAAGAAAATGCCACTAAAAAGGTGAAACCTGGGCACAAAATTTCAAAAAAAAAAAACATAATAAACCTGGTCATGGCTGTGGAGAAGAACCTCCTTTATTCTCAGCACCTCCCCCGTAATATTAATCTGGTTTTCCTCATTCATCACCTCGGTGAGAGCCTCAGAATCATCATTGTTGTAATTACTTAAACAGGCCCTGGTTAACTCATCTTGCTCACTGCCATTGCAGCTATCCATGTTGCTTCCTTTCTCAATCAGTTCCCACTTCACGCTCCCACCGTCTTCATCATCCCTCAAATCCTTGCCCGCGTCAGGAACCAGAAGTTCGACATTGTTGCACGCAAAACACATAGAAACCCGGACGGAAAAGAGCTTCTCGGCAATCCCATCCCTCCGTCTCCTAAACTCCTTCTGGCAATCCATCCCCACCACCACAATGGCCTTCTCGATCACCTCAAAAATATTCACCTCCGTGCTCCGGAAAAATCTCCTCCAGTAATCCATCGACCTTGATTTGCCCTTCATAGTCCCCAACAAAGATCTCTTTCAAATTGAGCTGATTGAAAATAAGAAAAATATAGATGAAAATGGCTCTTCCCATTATCCCGATAGATAAAAGAAAAGCTCGCTCAGTTTGAGGCACAACGACGGCCAACCATGGCTTCATCGGCCCTCCAGAAGCACAACCACCGCAGAACCAGTTTGAGGAAATCCAGAGACGGGAAAACCAAAACACAAGGGGCAACAGGCAACATACTTGAAAATACCATCAACAACTATTGTTAGAAGACAACACAAGCAGAAGAACTCAGAGCTTACCCCACAGTTCCAACCTGGATACCGTCAGCAAATCTCTCCCTGGCTGGAAAAACAAGCGGCGCCGGTCCTCCAGGAATCAACGACCATTTCCTGCAGCCGATGTCACCAGATCCAGTTCCTCGAGATGACTTAGGCTCGGTTTGGCACGGCAGTGGCGGTCATGAACATGGGGTGAAATTGTCATTCGTTACGCTCGCCTAAGGAACTTCATCCACTTTTATGTTCAAATGGATGATGTTTGTTAGGTGATCCTTAACAAATGACGGTTTAACCCATACGTTTACGACCACCGCCGTTGTGCCAAACAGAGCCTTAGGCCCCGTTCGTTTGCACCGTTTTCATTTACGGTTTTTGTTTTGCTTCAAAACGAAAAAATCAAGTGTTTTCATTTTGGTGCAAAACGAAAACTTATGTTCGTTACAATATGGTTTTCAAGTCCGTTTTGAGGCAAAACGAAACTTAAGCTCGTTTGCACCATGGTTTTCAGTTTGAGCAAGGGATTTCAAATTAATCTACTTTGTGGATCTTTCCAATTTGATATAGAAAGCTTGAAATTGTGCATTTGCTATTCTCTTGCAAGAAAACAGCAATCAAGTGACGGGCGCGCCGTGGTCACTCGTCATTAAATATGATATAAAATAACCAGTAGCAAAGAGCTCACTGATGCATCATTTAGCAGCCTTTCATAATGCCAATTTAACAGATTACAGGGGTTCTCATCACATCAAACATGAAGCTCATTCAGGTATAATCATTATTGTGAAACACAGCAAAATGATCGGCTCTATTCAAGTACTGCTTGGTACACTCTGCCCTAGGGCTCACCGGCGTGTACAAAGAGAAATGGCAGCTTGTAAAAGTCCACTGAAAACAAAAAAAGACTGTCGAAGTAGAGAAACAACGTCGGAGTCTTGATCGGGTCCAAAAACAGCGCACATATTACAAAAAACGATATCGCCCAGGAGAAATGGGAGCTCCGCGCCGGAGAAACGAGACCTTACCTGGGGGAAGATGAAGATCCGGGTCCAGAGTCACAGCCAGGAGACTCGTTCGCCGGTAGAAGCTGAGTGCAGGTGCTGGTCGAGGAGGATTTGCCGTGCAGAAGGGAGAAAACTCATGTTTCGACGTGTTCCGTCGGGAAGAAGTAGAAAAGTCTATTCCAAAACAAGCGAAAACGGAGCGAGATAGGTATGTTTTGAGGATGGGGGTTTAATGAAGGAGTGAAAACTGCTTGATTTTGAGTCAAAATCAAAACAGGCCAAAATAGAGGCAAAGAACAAATGAATTGGGACTGCGAAAGCTGAAAACAAAAACCGGCTATGAAAATGGTGCAAACGAACGGGGCCTTAGGTAAGATGACGGCCAGAGGAATTAGGGTTTTCGATTTTTCTTGTCAGTTTTTTTTATATATCACGGGGATGGAGTGTAACTGGCGCTACACAAAAGGCTACACGGTTAAATAAGCCAAAGACCATATTATGCAAACGGTCATATTGGTGTCTTATATTAGACCAATTATAAATACATGTCATTAAGCTTGTGATAACGATTAGATTAATGAAATACCTGTTACTGTTTTAGATTAGCGTAGTTCTTCTTCCTCCCTTCCGTTGTTCCGGGATTTCTCTCTCTTCCCGGCATCTATTCCTCATCTTCTTCTCCGGCGAACGATGTGACGGCGCGCAGCCCATTACACAAACCCGCTCACAAATAACAGCACAAACCCCAACTTCACCAGCGCTCTTCCTTTCTCCCACGACAGGAATGGAAACGAAGATGACTCTCAATCTCCATCCCCCTTCGCCTCTCTTTCCAATCGATTTTCTTCTCCTCCGACGGCGACGAACGGCATCGAAACCAGCGAGTGAAAGAGACCGCGCGCGGAGTAATGTCCGCTCGGCCAATAAAAAGCTGCGAGCAGGTGGGGCCACTGTGCACAGTTTTACTTTTACTGTGCATTGCGGACCCCACAAAATTACAAGGTTCTCCTTCTCATTGGCGGGGACCTAAAGGAAGGTCCGCTGCCCGGACCGAATTTTTTCTCGTCACAAAGACAGTTTTCTATCTCAGCCCACCATTATATATAATTCTTTCTAAAAATTTTTTTTTTACTTTCCTAATTTAGAACTAACTTTTTAAAATTACAAACCAAGCCCAAGGATAAACGTGCATTCTCAAGAATTTAAATATAATTCCCGTTAAATTTAAAATTTTAATTAAATTTCTTGAATTAAATTTTAAAATGTCCATTTGAATTTTAAGAAACTAAAAAACAGATTTTTTTAAAAGGTGATATTTTTAAATAACATTTTTGGTATTTCGAAGAGACCAAATCGAACAAATTGTACGAGTGATTGAACAAATTGCGCGAGTGATTGAACAAATTGCGCGAGTGATCGAACAAATTGAACTCGTGCGCGGGGCACCTTCTGATAAGTTGAGCTATGGCTTACGAGCACGCTGGATGCAGGATTATGCGGGACTGCGGGTGGACGACGCCTGGATTTTGCGCATGCGCCAATTTATTCAATTTTAATTAACTGACGAAGTTGGCTATTTGGTTTTAATTAACTCCGGTCGGATCGCCCAAAAAGTTCGCCCCACCATGTAGGGTGCCCCCTCAGTTGAAACTGTCTCCACATGTCTAAAAAATTTTTAGGGGAGTCTAATTATAAAAATTAGTTATAATCAATGTCTATGAAATATCTTATATTGTGTTGTCTGCATGCAGCCTGAAAATGCACAGCTTAGCCTCTGGCCGTCTTCTAATATGGTTTTTAATATTTGTAAATTCCCTTTCTTAATTTTACTAATGTCAAGTGAGAAGTAAAAAAATTAGGATTCAACCGTCATTACACGTTTAAATGTAGAATAATTAAGTTAAAATGAAGAAAATAAGGACAAGTAAAAAAATGAGTTATTTAAAAAAGGTGATATTTTAAATTAACATTTCTGTTATTTTCAAGTGATCAAATTGCACAAGTGATCGGACAAATTGCACTCGTGCACGGGGCATGCACAAGTGATCGGACAAATTGCACTCGTGCACGGGGTACCTTCTAATAAGTTGAGCTACGACCAGGGGCGGATCTAGGGGGGGGGGGGGGGGGGGGGGGGGGGGTGGGGCCCCGGACCCCAAAGATTTTGGCAAAATAGATGATAAATTTGGGTTGTTCTCATCGAGCCAATGAATTTTGACTACTTATACGTCAAAAACGGTGTCTGAATAAGAGAGAAAATAGTCCGGAAAAGTGGAGACGCTTAAAAAAATTTTGATTGGAAGATGAGGAAGTTGATATGAGAGCTAACTGGTTTAATTAATTTGTGTGGAGATGACATATATAAATCTAGTTGAAATAGCTGCAACCAATTTTGCTCCCCCCCCCCCCCCCGCCAAGTCCACCTTCTTCTTTGCTCATAGTTTCTTCAAAATCTCTGAAATACTATTGTCATCTTCAGCACGATATAACGCGACATTTTTTACTTAACTCTTGTAATCTTGCTTATTTTATTAGTGTCTTCTTTATTACAGCCCAAAAGTACACGAGATCAAAGTCAATGAATTTTGACTACGTGTTTCTCAAACTTCTTGAACGTTTTGGATCCCCCTTGTTGCAATAAGAAACAATTCTTTTTTATGACTCAATTGTGATATCTCTACATGTGCAAATTTTGGTATAGACATTGATCATAAAAAAAATCTTTGTCTTTTGATTTCCCCCCAGTCAAACTTCAAGGATTCTCCCCTGGCTACGGCCAACGAGCATGCTGGATGAAGTATTATGTGGAAGTGCGGGTGGGCGACGCCTGTATTTTCCACATGCGCCAATTTATTCCTCTTTAATTAACTGGCGGAGTTGGCTACTCAGTTTTAATTAACTCCGGTCGCCATGCAGGCTCCCCCCCTCAGTCGAAACGGTCTCCACGTGCCTAAGAAAATTTTGGAGACTCTAATTATAAAAATTAGTTATAATCAATGTCTATAAAATGTCTTATAGTTTGTTGCATGCATGCAGCCTGAAAATGCACAGCTTAGCCTCTCGCCGTCTTATTAAATATTACTGAATATGGGTTTAATATTTGTAAATTTCCTTTTTTAATTTTTCAAATGTCAATTCTTTGTTGGATTGAGAAGTAAAAAAAAATTAGGATTCACCTTTCATCACATGTAAAAAAAGTGAGTTACCCTGATGTAGATTGGTACAAGGCCCATCAATTGATCAGCCAAACATCAAATAGCATCAACATTTTATTCGGAAATGTGTGGCAGCGCGTGCCCCCACAAGCTTGTGGCAGTGCGTGCTCCCGCAATTTGTGCACGCAAGCATCCCGCCATCATCGCCGTCCTCTCCGTCATCTCCATCACCGCCACCACTATCGTCACTTGTGAGATCGCTCGGGCTGCACGAGTTGCCTGAGCAACCCGGGGAGCAAGATCCTCTTATATATCATAAAATTTGGTGATTAGAGGGACTTGATTCATGCGTTCATTCCTAAAATTTGGTAATCAAGAAAATGCAATTACTTGTGTGACCCTCTGAAAAACAACAAAAATGGGTCTAAGCCTTCATTTGAAGGGTGGGTAGAATATAAGAAAGTGTTTTAAAGTTTTTCGACAAAGAGTCGCAGATTTAAGTCCAGCTCCAAGGCACCAAGACTCGGCTCAGCACTCATTCACCAGCTCTGTTGGAACAAACAAGGTCGATTCCTCCTACAGCTCGGAACTATTGGGGCAGCTCACGCTTACTCCCTTTGGATCACACTCGAGGCGAAGAACTAGACCGGAGGCTCCAGCGAGGAGGTCTCACCTCGTACCCAGAAGAGACTAAAGCTCTTCCCCTCCCTAGCCAATGCTGAGCTAGGTGCCTTAGAAGAAGTGGAAGGAAAAAAGAAAGCTTGCCCTTCTAAGGCATCTTACCGGTCTATTTATAGGCCTCTGAACTGGGACTGCCAATAACCAATTTACACCGCCCTGAAATTACCAGAATATCCCTGGCTAGGTCTGCCAACAGCCAAACTCCGCTGTTCACAAGGGCTAAATGCAGATCACCCGGGGTAAAAGGGTAAAACACCCCTGGGGCCCAAAAGGTGGGCCCGGCCCTACCTGAACCGGCCTTGAACCAAAGTGGCACCTGGCGGGAACTCCCCCATAGGATCCTCTCGCATGGCGAGAGGGCTACCCCGGGCGAGAGCTCCACTCCTGGAGTCCTCTCGCGCGGTGAGCTGGTCACTCGCCGGGAAAGCTTCCCGTCTCGGTATTCACCTATCTGAGGCCACGTTCCTCTTAGGCCATCTCGCTTAATGCAGTGAACCTCACTCCATGCCCTGCCTCATGGAACCTCTCGCCTGGTGCCTCTCGCCTGGTGCCTCTTTCCTGGTACCCCTCGCCTGAGCCCTCTCGCTCGGCTCTTGTTACCTGGGCCCTCTCGCCTGGGCCCTCTCGCTCGCCTGCGAGTCCGAGGTTGTACACAATCCCCGCTCTTTTTGAGATTGTTTACAAGCTCGGAAAGACAGCTCAACCGAGGCTCGTGGTAGTACGGCGAATTTATTAGGGGGAATCTTTTGGTGGGGCCCTTGTCTAGTCTATAAATACGGAAATCGCCTCCCCGCAAGGGGCCGTTCCCTTTCCTCCCTCCTCTTCCAGCATCTGCCTCCATGTCTCTCAGTCAAAGTTTTCGGGACCGCATCGCGGCCGTGCGCCAACGGAACAAGGCGACGGCGGCGGGTCTGAACAAGATCCCCGTGCGCGATTCTCCGTCGGAACCGCCATCCACCTTTCTCCCAAAAAAAGGCAAAAGTTCCGGAGCCTCCCCTCCCGGCAGGAGAACCTTTTCGCTCCTTTCCGAGGGGGTATGTACCTCCCACTCCATCTAGTCTCAAAGGAAAAGAGGTAAGTCTTTCAAGCCTGTTATGATCTCTTTGCACCACACATTTTTTACTTGCTACCTTTTCTCAGAAAATCTCGGCGCCTCCTCATCGTCCTGAGACCATTCGTATCAACATTTCGGAGCTTCCTTCCAGGCCTCTCTCGCCCGCAGCCTCCACTCCCCCCTCCACCCCCGTGACGAGGAGGGATGACCCTTCCACCACATCGGGCTCCACCCGCCGATTCGGTAAGAGGCTCTACCTCTGACACCTGCTCTCTTCTTCTTGTCGCCTACTTTTTCCTTGCCGCTTTATCTCTTTGGCTCCTCCATAGGTGCAAGTGGAACCCCTGTCGAAGACTCATTGGCTGCCGACTCGCCGGTCGAAGATTACTCCAGGCGGCTGGCCCCTTCGCCTCCTCCCCCTATAGATGAAATCGAGGACTACCTGGGCGACCCCACGGACCCCATAGAGATGAAGCGTAAGGTGGCCGAGATGCTGCGGAAGCACGCGCGCATCATTCAAGCGCTGGAAAAAGGGAAGCAAGCCGCAGACCACCGGATTGACTGGCTAGAGGTGGAATGCGCTCTCCTGTCTTCGGAGATAGATGCCGACATTGAGGTGGACCAGACGAACCCTCAGGCAATCTTGGATGACGTCAACCAACAGCTCTGCCTCGCCCGCAATGGTGTTGAGGCGGCTCACGCCTTCCACCTCCCCAGTCGTCCTCCCTGCGTGAGAAGCCGCGGGGGAGGACGATGGAGGTGGGATAAGAATTGACGAGAGCTCCGCCTTCTTTCCTTTCGCCTCTCGCCTCTCGCCTCTCGCCTCTTAGCTCTTTTGTTTGCCTTGTTTGTAATAATAAAATATTTGCTTATATAGCGTCAGCTGTGCGCTCTTCGAACTTGCCACCCGCCTTTATGCGGGATTAAATTTATCAATTTGGTGATTTGCCTATTTTAATTGATGCGACAGCGTTAATACCTTTTTTTATGCTAATTTTTAACCTTCGTTGCTTTTATTTCTCTGCATCAATCTTTTCACAGCCTTCTTGGGCTGATGGCCCACTTAGGGTTCCGCCGCCCGAGGCTTGGAGAGAGAGAAGGGTCGGCCGACGCTTGCCCTTCCCCGGCGTAGTTCTCTATCCGCTCCTCCTCCTACTTATGAGGGCTATAAATACCCCCGCTGCCAGGGCTGGAAGCGCGTTTCCCTAGACTTCCACCCGCGGCTCCCCCTCTTTTCCCAGCTCGTCTCGCGCTTCGGCCCCTCACCCTTCCTCTTTACTGTTCTTCGTATCCTCTCGCTGGTTCTCCACTCGCCATCTTTCCCTTTGTCTCGCGCACTCATAAGAAAAAGGAGGCCAGAGGATGGTGAGGGCCGCAGCCGCTGTGGGAAGAGATTCTCCGACCACGATTTCCCTCCTGGTCGCCTCTCTGCCGACGAATACGAGGCCTTCCGGAGCGACTCTTGTCGGAGGGCTACGAGCCACGCCCCCCCAAGGTTGGCGAGAGCGTGAATACATTCTACCCGGGCGAGCTCGCCTTCCCCGTCTCGCACTTCGAGGCGGGGCTCCGGCTTCCCCTCTGGCCCGAGGTGAAGCAAGTTCTCAAGTACTTCGGCGTCGTGCCTGCCAAGTTGAACCCCAACGCGATCTCGGTTATCGTCACGTTCGCGTGCTACATGCGGCGAGAGAGAATAGAATTCAGTCTCACCGTCTTCCGGAAGATGTTCGTCTACCACGACAATCAAGACGGGGTCTCCTTCTTCACCGGGCTGAATCTGAAAGTCTGCGAGACACCAAACAAGAATCATCACTGGCTAACCCGCTTCGTCTTCATCCGCGGGAACCTGGGCGGCGTCCCTCTCGCGCCCGTCTCGCCCGCGGAAATCTTCTATGTTACTCCGCAGGTCGGCGGCACGGACAAGCTTCTTTGCGAGTACCTCGCTGGGAAGAACTTCGAGGTCAGGTTTTTGAGACGGGGGCTCGCCTCGCTGCTCCCCGTGCTCCCTGAAGAAGGTATGCTCGACCCCCTCGTCTTTTCTTGCCTTCAGTACCTTCCACTCGCTGAACCTTTTTCCTGACTTTGTCTCGCTTCTCCCAGGAGAGAGGAACGTGCCGGTGCACCCCCCTACAGAAGTAATATCAAGCCGTCTAAATACATGGCTCTCGCCACTATGGCGGCCGAGGAGGCCAAAGATTCGTTGGCCCCTCCTCCCCGAAAGAGGGCGACTGAGGACTCGGCCCCCTCTCGCCTCAGCCCCTCAAAGAAACTGAAGATGAAGTTGAAGAAAGTAGTCTCCTTCCCTTCCGAGAAGGGCAAGGTCCATGCGGACACGGCGGCGACGCCGGGATCCTTGAGCCCCATATCCCTGGGATCTGAATCTCCGCACTCGCCTCCCTTGACCTCTCCGCGCAAGGCTGTCTCGCTTCCTGACGACGCGGCCCCTCTCGCACCGCTCGCGAGCTCTTCTCGCCAACCTCCTCGGTCCCCTTCTCGTGGGGAGGCTCCTCTCCAGTATCCTGCTCCATCGGCCCATCTGAACTTCAACATGGGCCCGTCTGTCCCCGACGGTGCCAATGAGCCTACGCTCATCTGGGATAAGGGGGCACATCGGGTCTCCATCTCTACCCTTCTTCCCCCATGGAGAGAGCAAGCCGAGTCTTCTGCCCACGCCTTCTCCTTGGGCTTCGGCCTCTATGGGGGTCTCGCCTCTAACGCGCTCGACGCGGCCGCCACGCGAGATCTCGTCTTCAGGACGGCCCACTCGCAGCTACGTACCCTCGAACTCTCTCATCGACTCTCGCGCCGCCTAATTTTCAACACTCGAAGCTGGAAAGAGATAGACACCAAATTCGCTGCCGAGCGCGAGAAGTCTGGGGATCTCACCAAGCGACTGGAGGTGGCCGAGAGCCTTCTCGCCAAGGCCAGTGGCGGAGTGGTGAGTTGATACTTAGCCGGCCTTCTCGAGCACCCTCTCGCTAGATTTAACGGTTTGTTCTTTTTGCAGGATACTGAGACGGCTGAAAGGCTGCGCTCGCGAGTGGAGGAGTTGGAGACGGAGGTGAAGGAGCTGAAAACAGAGAATGCCCAGCTCAAAGAGGCCTCCACCTCTCGCTCGCAGGTCCCTCCACCTCCTCCCGCGCATTACACGCACGACGAGGTCGAAGACTTTTGCCGGGACGCCAACATACGGACCGTCGAGCTCATCCTGAAGATGATGCGAGAGATGGGTGTAGTTAAAGATGATTGCGAGGACATCACCGCCCGGGACCTCGTGCCCGAGATTTATGGCGAGGACGAGGAATCTTCGGCAAGCGAGAAGGACTAGGGCTCCTTGAGCAAAGCAGCCTTTTCTTTTCTTTTTGCTATGATTACAATGCCTCCTGATTTGGGAAAGTACTGTATTAAAACACGAATATGATTCACGTGTATATATATTTTTTGCTCGCGCCTGAAGCTAGCCTCTTTCTTTTCTTCCTCTTTTTTTTTTCTTTTTCTCTCGCTTGGACAGCTCACGAGATCCTCGAAATCCTTGGCGGCGAGAGAGGGTTGTCTTTTCCCTCGCCGGCTGTTACCAGCAGACCTGGCCCAGGGGGCGAGCTGGCGAGTCTCTGCCACTCTCGCGAGTGTGGGGACACCTTCTCCTTCCTCTCGCGCTGCCTACCGGCTCATCTCGGCGCGAGTGGACCTGGGGGGTCAATTATTCCTCCCCCTCTCTTCTTTTTCTTTATGTAGGAAGTCATCTTGAAGTATCCCTTCCCCCCTTTTGTTATTGTTTCCAACCACCGAGTGAGCCTACAGCCCAGCCAACTTGATGAGAGCCTGGTCAGCGGGTCTGTTCGGGATCTCCTCTCCTCTCTCTCCTCCAACCACCGAGTGAGCCTACAGCCCTGCCAGCTTGATGAGAGCCTGGTCAGCGGGTCTGCTCGGGGTCTCCTCTACTCTTTCTCCTCCAACCACCGAGTGAGCCTACAGCCCTGCCAGCTTGATGAGAGTCTGGTCAGCGGGTCTGCTCGGGGTCTCCTCTACTCTTTCTCCTCCCACCACCGAGTGAGCCTACAGCCCTGCCATCTTGATGAGAGCCTGGTCAGCGGGTCTGCTCGGGGTCTCCTCTCCTCTTTCTCCTCCAACCACCGAGTGAGCCTACAGCCCTGCCAGCTTGATGAGAGCCTGGTCAGCGGGTCTGCTCGGGGTCTCCTCTCCTCTTTCTCCTCCAACCACCGAGTGAGCCTACAGCCCTGCCAGCTTGATGAGAGCCTGGTCAGCGGGTCTGCTCGGGGTCTCCTCTCCTCTTTCTCCTCCAACCACCGAGTGAGCCTACAGCCATGCCAGCTTGATGAGAGCCTGGTCAGCGGGTCTGCTCGGGGTCTCCTCTCCTCTTTCTCCTCCAACCACTGAGTGAGCCTACAGCCCTGCCAGCTAGATGAGAGCCTGGTCAGCGGGTCTGCTCGGGGTCTCCTCTCCTCTCTCCTCCAACCACCGAGTGAGCCTACAGCCCTGCCAGCTTGATGAGAGCCTGGTCAGCGGGTCTGCTCGGGGTCTCCTCTCCTCTTTCTTCCAACCACCGAGTGAGCCTACAGCCCTGCCAGCTTGATGAGAGCCTGGTCAGCGGGTCTGCTCGGGGTCTCCTCTCCTCTCTCCTCCAACCACCGAGTGAGCCTACAGTCCTGCCAGTTTGATGAGAGCCAGGTCAGCGGGTCTGCTCGGGGTCTCCTCTCCTCTTTCTCCTCCAACCACCGAGTGAGCCTACAGCCCTGCCAGCTATATGAGAGCCCGGGCAGCGGGTCTGCTCGGGGTCTCCTCTCCTCTTTCTCCTCCAACCACCGAGTGAGCCTACAGCCCTGCCAGCTAGATGAGAGCCTAGTCAGCGGGTCTGCTCGGGGTCTCCTCTCCTCTTTCCTCCAACCACCGAGTGAGCCTACAGCCCTGCCAGCTTGATGAGAGCATGGTCAGCGGGTCTGCTCGGGGTCTCCTCTCCTCTTTCTCCTCCAACCACCGAGTGAGCCTACAGCCCTGCCAGCTTGATGAGAGCCTGATCAGCGGGTCTGCTCGGGGTCTCCTCTCCTCTTTCTCCTCAAACCACCGAGTGAGCCTACAGCCCTACCAGCTTGATGAGAGCCTGGTCAGCGGGTCTGCTCGGGGTCTCCTCTCCTCTTTCTCCTCCAACCACCGAGTGAGCCTACAGCCCTGCCAGCTAGATGAGAGCCTGGTCAGCGGGTCTGCTCGGGGTCTCCTCTCCTCTTTCCTCCAACCACCGAGTGAGCCTATAGCCCTGCCAGCTTGATGAGAGCCTGGTCAGCGGGTCTGCTCGGGGTCTCCTCTCCTATTTCTCCTCCAACCACCGAGTGAGCCTACAGCCCTGCCAGCTTGATGAGAGCCTGATCAGCGGGTCTGCTCGGGGTCTCCTCTCCTCTTTCTCCTCAAACCACCGAGTGAGCCTACAGCCCTACCAGCTTGATGAGAGTCTGGTCAGCGGGTCTGCTCGGGGTCTCCTCTCCTCTTTCTCCTCCAACCACCGAGTGAGCCTACAGCCCTGCCAGCTAGATGAGAGCCTGGTCAGCGGGTCTGCTCGGGGTCTCCTCTCCTCTTTCCTCCAACCACCGAGTGAGCCTACAGCCCTGCCAGCTTGATGAGAGCCTGGTCAGCGGGTCTGCTCGGGGTCTCCTCTCCTATTTCTCCTCCAACCACCGAGTGAGCCTACAGCCCTGCCAGCTTGATGAGATTCTGGTCAGCGGGTCTGCTCGGGGTCTCCTCTCCACTTTCTCCTCCAACCACCGAGTGAGCCTACAGCCTTGCCAGCTTGATGAGAGCCTGGTCAGCGGGTCTGCTCGGGGTCTCCTCTCCTCTTTCTCCTCCAACCACCGAGTGAGCCTACAGCCCTGTCAGCTTGATGAGAGCCTGGTCAGCGGGTCTGCTCGGGGTCTCCTCTCCTCTTTCTCCTCCAACCACCGAGTGAGCCTACAGCCCTGCCAGCTTGATGAGAGTCTGGTCAGCGGGTCTGCTCGGGGTCTCCTCTCCTCTTTCTCCTCCAACCACCGTCTTCTAAGAAGGACGTCCTGAGGTGCATTGTGCTAGGCAATTATGACACCTTCAAAAAGCAAGATCACTAAAGTCATACTCAAGCATATTCAGAGAAAAATTATCATTACGGATAGAAACGCTTCAGATCATCACCGCTGCGGGCGCGATCCAGGGGTACCCCGTCCACATCCTGGAGGTGATACCCCCTTGACTTCAAAACTTCTTTTACAGTGAAGGGACCCTCCCAATTGGGGTTGAGCTTTTCTACCGAGGCCCCCCTGCCCGCGGCATCCACCTTCTTGAGAACCAAGTCCCCCTTTTGAAATTGCTTGATCCGGATGTGCTTATCAAAGTACCTAAACATCCGGCGCTTGACCTCCTCCTGTCGGATTGACGCTAGCTCCCGGAGCTCCTCTACGAGGTCGAGTGAAAGCCTCTGCTCCTCTCCATTATCGACCTGCCACCTTTCATCTCCTTCCCTTGCTGCTGTTACCCTGGGAGATTCAACCTCAAACTCCACAGGTATGGCGGCCTCCGAGCCATGGGAGAGCTTGAAAGGCGTCTCTCCTGTGGCCGTATTCGGAGTAGTTCGCAGAGCCCATAGGACGGAGGGGAGTTGTTCCAACCAGCTCCCCCTCAAGTTCTCCACTTTCTTCTTTAAGAGATTCACAATGATCTTATTTGCTGCTTCCACCTGTCTGTTGCTTCGAGGATGATGAACCGAGGCAAACCGAAGGTCTATGCCAAGCTGCACACAAAAGTCCACAAACTCCCTGCTGGCGAATTGTGGCCCATTGTCGGTGACTATGGCCAAAGGGAGCCCATGCCGGCAAATAATCTCTCCCCACACAGTTCTTGACCACTTGCGATGTCACCTTCGCCAAAGTCTTCACCTCCATCCATTTCGAAAAGTAATCCACCATGACCAGT
The DNA here is from genome assembly GCA_039513925.1 of Platanthera zijinensis. Classification (NCBI taxonomy): domain Eukaryota; kingdom Viridiplantae; phylum Streptophyta; class Magnoliopsida; order Asparagales; family Orchidaceae; genus Platanthera; species Platanthera zijinensis. Next base: position 80,039,892 of record CM077081.1, read on the forward strand.
AGGAACCTCCTCTGACCGCTAGCTTGAGGAAACGGCCCCACTAGGTCCATTCCCCATATGGCGAAGGGCCATGGAGAGGTGATCGCTCGCAGCCTCTGTGCTGGGAGGAGCTGCAAGGGAGCAAACTCCTGACACTTTCTACACCTCTTAGCAAGCTCCTCCGCATCTCTCTGGAGGGTAGGCCAGAAATAGCCTTGCCTTAATACCCTCCCTTCCAAAGTCCGACTCCCTGAGTGGCTTCCGCATTCCCCCGAATGGACCTCCTCCAATACCTTTGATGCTTCCCTCTCGGATATACACCGGGCTAGCAATCCGGACAATGTTTTTCTGTAGAGTACTCCTTCCTTCAACAGATAATAAGCTGACTTGTACCTAATCTGCTTCCTCTCGAGATCCCCCTCGGGTAGACGTCCCGACGCCAAGAAGGTCACAAAAGGATCCATCCAAGACACCTCCTGGTCGACCTCCATTATCTCCCCTTCATCTATGGAAGGCCTGAAGAGTTCGGTCATAGTCCCTCCGGCCTGAGGACCATGCTTTGCGAGCAAGTCTGCCTTAGCACTCTCTTCCCGAGGAACGTGCTGGATGGAGAAGCTATGAAACTGCCCAATGATACCCTTTATCTTTACCAGGTACAACAGGAGGGTCGGTTCCCTCACCTCGAACTCTCCGTTGATGTGTCTTGCCACCACCAAGGAGTCTGTGAAGACCCTGATATCCTGTATGCCCAACTCCCTAGCCAGCCGAAGCCCGGCGATGATTGCTTCGTACTCGGCTTGATTGTTCGTGAGGGTGAAGTGTATCTTCAAGGCTTGCTCGATCCTAGTCCCCTCGGGACTCGTCAAGATGACCCCTCCCCCAAAAGAATTCTTACCAGAGGCCCCATCTACCAACATCTCCCAAGCCACCACGGGAGATACCTCCACCTCCTCGGCCTCTACCACATAGTCCGCCAAGAAATCTGCCACTACCTGCGCCTTAATGGCCTCTCGAGGGACGTAGGAGAGGTCGAATTCGCTGAGTTCGATCGATCACTTGGACAATCTTCCTGAGTGCTCGACCCCCTCAAGGATGCGGCGAAGAGGGTGATCCGTCACAACCTGAATGGCATGAGCTTGGAAATATGGTCTGAGCTTCCGGGCCGACACGATGAGAGCGAAGGCCAGCTTTTCTAGGATGGGATATTTCAGCTCTGCCTTTTTGAGGACCCTGCTTACATAATAAATGGGGAATTGCTTCTTTCCTTCCTCTCGGACGAGGACCGAGCTAACCGCCCCCGTCCCTACCCCCAAATAGAGGAACAAACTCTCCCCTTCCCTCGGCCCTTGAAGTAGCGGCGTCTGGGTAAGCTGCTGCTTCAGAGCCGCAAAGGCCTTTTCGCATTCCAAGGTCCATTCGAACTCCCTTCCTCCCCTTAGAGTTCGGAAGAAGGAGGAGCATCTCTCTCCTGCCCTAGAGAGGAACCTGCTCAACCCTGCTAGCTTGTCGGTAAGACGCTGGACCTCTTTGGCATTCTGAGGAGATTTCAGCTCTAGTATTGCTTTTACCTTGTCCGGATTGGGTTCCACCCCTGCAGGAGTAAGGAGATGTCCCAAAAACTTCCCCCTACTGGCCCCGAACACACATTTCAGAGGGTTAAGCCTCATCTTATACTTTCTTACAGTTGTAAACGTCTCCTGCAAGTCCAAGACATGGGACCCGAGGTCCCGACTCTTAACCATCAAGTCATCCACATAGACCTCGAGGTTCCGCCCCTTTTGCTCTCGAAAAATCCGGTCCATCATCCTTTGATACGTTGCTCCCGCATTTTTTAGCCCGAAGGGCATCATGTTATAACTGAAGCACCCATCCTCCGTGACGAAGGTGACGTCCTTGACGTCCGGAGGGTGCATGCGAATCTGATGGTATCCTGAAAAAGCATCTAAGAAACTCATTAGTGAGAAGCCGACGGCTGAGTCAACCAGCGCGTTGATTCGAGGTAGGGGGTAACAATCCTTAGGGCAGGCTTTATTTAAAAGAGAGAAATCAATACACATCCTCCATTTCCCCTCCCCCTTTTTTACCATTACAACATTGCTCACCCACCCCGGATACCTGTTGGCAGATATGAATCCTGCCTGGAGCAGCTTCTCCACCTCTTCTCTGATAGGCCTGGCCATCTTGGAGGCGATGACCCTCTTTTTCTGTTGGATGGGACGGACCTTGGGGTCAAGGTTGAGACGGTGGCATGCCACGTCCGCGTCGATCCCTGGCATGTCCGCCGCGCACCAGGCGAAGACGTCAATGTTCTCTTGCACGCACCTCCGGATCTCCTCCTGGTCTTTGGGAGTGAGCTCTCCGCTGATCTTTATCTTTTTCTTCCTTCTGTCCTTTGTGAGGATCTCCACCTCCAGAACTTCCACAGCCGCCCTCAACCTTGAAGGTTCTTCTTCCTCTGGCTCCCTCAAATCCTCCTCCAGATCCTTTCCCCCGTACTCTACTCCCAAGCCTTCCACGACAACTACCCTTTCCTGGGCCCTCCCTTTCTCTCTTCCAAGGTCCCCCTCTGGTGATGCCCTCTTTCTCTTCTTTTCCCCAACACCTCCTCCATTCCCCCTACGCTCCCGCTCCACAGCCACTTGCTCTCCCGCCATTGCTGGCTCCGCCGCAATGCCTCTGTCACCTCCTCCTTCTTCTTTCTCCAACTCCTCTCCTCCAGCCATCTCCATCTCTGTTACAAGACTTCCCTCCACCCTTGCTTCCTCTCTCACCAGCTCCTCTCCTCCAGCCATCTGCTCTCCTGCCATTGTTGGCTCCCCCGCACTGCCTCTTTCACTTCCTCCCTCTCTCTCCAACTCCTCCCGTTCCATCCTTTTCTCCAGCTCCTCTGCATCCCCCTTCCATGAGATGGTGTTGACCGCCGTCACGTAGCATTCCCGAGCCGCCTTTGGATCCCTTCTTACCCTGATCTGGGTTCCTCCCGAATTAAGCTTCAAGCACTGATGGAACGAGGATGGTACACACCTAAAGGCGCTGATCAAAGGGCGCCCGAAGATCGCATTATAGCTGCTGGGGGCATCCACTATCACGAAACGACAGTTCCTGGACAGCCCCCCCAGCGTCACCTGAAGTCCTACTCCTCCCTCGACCTCCTTCCTCTCCCCCGAGAATCCAAACAATGGCCCATCCGCCGCAAACACCCTTCGGGCCTCCACCCTCATCTCATTGAATGCCTTCTTGAAGATCACATTGACGGAACTCCCGTTGTCCACCAAAATTCGGGACACCGTGAAGTTCTCAATGGCGGTCCGGATTACCAGCGCGTCGCAGAAAGGGTCCTCGTGATCTGGTAGGTCCCTTCTGGAGAAGGTGATTTTCTCATCCGGGGGTGGAGCTTGCGACGTCGAGGCAACGCTCCGACGATACATAGTGTGAAGACTGGCCTTACGGGTGGCCTCGATCCCCACCCCCCCATGAATCACCCCGATCCCCCCTCGATCTCCTGTGTCCAACCGATCCACACATCGATCTTCCTCCGCGGCTCCTGGCATCTCCACTATCTGCACGGGTGGTCGTTAGTCTTCTCCTCCTCTACCCCTCTTCAACTCCAAGAACTCCGGGCACGTGGCCGTCGCATGGCCCTCCTCCTCATGGAAATCACAATATGGCAGAACTCCTCCCTCACATCTCCCTTCTTGGGGGTTCCTCCTCCCCACAATCGCTCTCCCACGCTCTCTTCCTCTTCCTCTCCCTCGGCCAATGGCCATAGCTTGCTGAGGCGGAGGTGGGAGCGGCCTCGGGCCATGCCCCCACCCTAGCAGATGAAATCTCCCTGGTCCCGGATAAAAGTTCCTTCCCCCCTGCGGAGGACCCCTTCCTGGTCCTTGGACTGGGCCTCCCGGTTGCCTCCAGCCCAACTCTGGGTGCGCGGGTCCCCTTGGCTCCTCCCTTCTCCTTCCCTCTTGCTGTCTTGTTCCTCCTGACTCTCTCTGCTCCCCCTCCGTCAACCTTGCTAACTTCCTCGCAAATGCCGGGTTTGCCGCCTCCATGGCTATCTCCTTTGCTGCCTTCTCCATCAATCCCTCAAAGGACAATGGTGCCTTCCGGGTTAGGCTCATCTTGAAGAAGCCTTCCCTCAACCCCACGGTGAAGGCCATCTGGAGGGCGAAACCAGGCACTTCCTGGATGTCTAGGATCTCCTCCTGGAAACGATCCACGTACTGAGCCAAAGACTCGTCCGCCTTCTGCTTGATCAGGAAGATGGACTCCGGGTTCTTCTTCCTCTTCTTCGAGGTCGAGAAGCGCAGCTGGAAGCTCCTGCTCAGGTCTTCGAAGCAATAAATAGAACCCGTCGGGAGTTGATGGAACCAGTCCCTAGCCTTATCCTTCAAAGTGATGGCGAAGAGGCGGCACTTGAAGGCGTTTGTCATAGGTCTGATGGAGACCGTATCTTCAAACCATTGCAGGTGTTGGAGGGGATCATCCTTCCCCACGTAGTAGGTCATCTCCGGCTCGCGGAACCCTTCTGGAACGGGTGCCGAGAGGACCAACTCGCAGAAGAAAGATCCTCTCGCCGGTGGTCTCGCCAGGTCTACTCGCACGACTAGCCCCGCGGGCGCGACGGCACTCGTCGGGCTGGGGAAGAGCTCCCTTCCTTCCACCTCTCGCCGGCTTCCTTCCGCCGCCACTTCCTTTCCCGATCGCCTCCCGGGTGCGTCCTCGCCTATCCGCGCCGGCTCGACCCCCTCGCGGAGCGCGGGGTCCGGCACCTGGGGCGGGGGGGTCTCACACTCCCCTCTCTGTGCGAGCTGCTTCAGCATGTCCATGATCCCTCCGATAGACAACATGAACTCTGCCCTCCCGACGTACCCCCCTGGCTCGGGGACCCCTCGTCTTCTCCTCTTGCATCTCCCGCCATGAGGTAACCCTTCGTTCTTCCGCACAAGCTGTTGTTCCACGCTCACCGCACCAAAAATGTTGGAACCAACAAGGTCGATTTCTCCTAAAGCTCGGAACTATTGGGGCAGCTCACGCTTACTCCCTTTGGATCACACTCGAGGCAAAGAACTAGACCGGAGGCTCCAGCGAGGAGGTCCCACCTCGTACCCAGAAGAGACTAAAGCTCTTCCCCTCCCAAGCCAATGCTGAGCTAGGTGCCTTAGAAGAAGTGGAAGGAATCAAGAAAGCTTGCCCTTCTAAGGCACCTTACCGGTCTATTTATAGGCCTCTGAACTGGGACTGCCAATAACCAATTTACACCGCCCTGAAATTACCAGAATATCCCTGGCTAGGTCTGCCAACAGCCAAACTCCGCTGTCCACAAGGGCTAAATGCAGATCACCCGGGGTAAAAGGGTAAAACACCCCTGGGGCCCAAAAGGTGGGCCCGGACCTACCTGAACCGGCCTTGAACCAAAGTGGCACCTGGCGGGAACTCCCCCATAGGGTCCTCTCGCATGGCGAGAGGGCTACCCCGGGCGAGAGCTCCACTCTTGGAGTCCTCTCGCGCGGTGAGCTGGTCACTCGCCGGGAAAGCTTCCCGTCTCGGTATTCACCTATCTGAGGCCACGCTCCACTTAGGCCATCTCGCTTAATGCAGTGAACCTCACTCCATGCCCTGCCTCCTGGCACCTCTCGCCTGGTGCCTCTCGCCTGGCGCCTCTTTCCTGGTACCTCTCGCCTGATCCCTCTCGCTCGGCTCTTGTTACCTGGGCCCTCTCGCCTGGGCCTTCTCGCTCGCCTGCGAGTCCGAGGTTGTACAAGCTCAACACGTGCTTCTCGCGTGTCCGCTCCGCTTTGGTGACTGCTCTTGTAGATAGAATACTAGAAAATAATTGTAAATGAGAGGTAGTATGCCACATTCTGAAAATTTAATTTATGAACTCAACTGCTACTAGTGGATTCTGTCAGAACTGGGTCTGGCCTCGTGGTTTTTTCCCCTTTCGGGTTTTCTACATAAAAGTCTTATTGTGTGTTGTTGGTTCTATTTTGACTATTTATGTGTTCGGCTCACTCTCAAGCTAAGACTGTCCGCTTTGTCCAATCCGTAGTAGCTTTGTCCATCCGGTTGAAAGTGGTGAAGGACCTTTGTACATTTATACCTTGGGAAGGCTCGAGATCTGTCTGGTTGGAGATTGCAAAGGACTTTTATCTGTTCGTTCCTCCGGAGGACATATGGTATGTCCTCAACTCAATGATAAATACATTTTGTATTTGATATTCAACTGTTTAATATGTGTAAGACTATTTTAAACTCATACAAATCAATTTCAGTAAGCTAGGAAAACAGTAAAGATCAAAATAATACCTAACTAGCTCTCAAAATTGATCTAAGTAAAATATCATCATGTTGTGTTAGAATGTCGGCAAGTTCACTCTAAATATTATTGAGAAGATACACCATATCAGTCTTACTGTCATGATGAGGAAAAGGTTACATATCGTCGTGCTAATGGTCAACACACGATAATCTCGTCAAATTAAAGGAAAAGTGGTATATCGTCGTGTTGATAGACAACACACGACGATATCATCATGGTAAGGAACATCTACACAAGTATCGTTGTGTTAATCTCTACTGAAGGAGAAATTGGTTCTTAGTTGTCTACTGTGGTGAAGAAAGGCAATATTATTTTGTTGATAGACAGTACACGACGATATCGCCATAACAAGGAACTTCTATACATATATCGTTGTGCTAAGCCAACATGTTAATCGAAAAGTTGCCTAAGTCAAAAAGGAGGAAGAATCATTGTGTTAAGTTTAATATTGTTGTTATGACAGAAAATAGCGGTGTGGCAATTTCAAAATTGCAGAATGTCAAATCGTCGTTCAGTGCCGAAAGCATAAATCAAATTAGTCGTATCTGGAAAGTTTTCTGACATGATTTTTCTAATGTTCTCGACCATTATTGTTGGCAGACATATATAAACCAAAGGAATGTAAAGAAAACCCTAACTTTGTCATTAAAGATCAATAGAATAGTATTCTCCTCCAAGGGAAGCGCCAATAGAAAACCTAGATAAGAAGACTACTCATAGAAGGAACAAATCTCTACAAGAAAATCAACTATTGCTCCTAGTGCTCAAGATCTCTCCACTTCAAATCAGTCAAGAGCAAAGAAGTGGTTCAGTTTGCAAAAGAAGATTAAATCAAAGACTGTTGGTGATCCAGCAAGGGGTCATTCTCATCAAGCCCTAGAAGACTCAAAGCTTTAAAGATCTACTTTCATTGAGTCTATCTTTGTTGTAATAAAATCATTATACTACTGCTATTGTAAGATCTCTATGAGATCTGAGGTAAGGCTTTGTTTAAGCCTAAGTTGTAGGACCTAGGGACTGCGTTTGAGGTAGGGTTCAAGGGTGAGTCTGAGATAGGGTTTGTTATAAATCTGAGGTAGGATTCTTGGGAAAAATCTGAGTGGTAGGAATGTTCTCACTCTGAGTTGCAGAATCCGGAAAGTGGATTTGAGGTAGGGAACCTGCTATGTTCCTGAGTTGTAGGAATCTTGGATTCTGAGATGTAAGCATTGGGTTTTTTGTACTTGAGTGAAATCAGAACATTAGATGTATGCAGCGGAATAAAGTTTACAAGAAAACCCTAAACAGTAATATAAGACCTTGCAAAAACCCAATATTCAAGAAGTAAAACATAGTGGATGTAAAGTTACCTGAGTGGGATCGAGACAAAGTCGATAAAGATGCTCCAGAAAGAATGGTTGTGCTGAATTGGAATAATATTCCAAGTTGTTCATGTCAGTTGAGTCCGAGAGTACAAAAGTAGATTCGCGCCTTTACGGGATATCCACATTCCACAGTAACGGGAAAAATGACTGGCTCTCGTCAAACGATAGCAGGTTGCAAAGATGATCGACTTCTTCATCTCCACGAAGTGCTAGGTTTGCTTCCAGAAGAGGACCGCCAATGCTCGGGCTCTGATTCGCAAGGGGTGGCCGCCGTCGCAGTTTTGCCGCTCTACAGAACCCTTTTGTGCAGAATGATAAGGCTTTTTTAACCTCAGAACCTAAAATTATATCTATATATAATTCTCAGCGAACTGGGTTCAACTAAAACAGGAATTACCCTTAGAAAAGTTGAATCGGATTCAGAATAAAATCAGGAGAACAAATTGTCATTACGGCTTCTAGTCGATTCAGCTAGACCATCGAGTCAAATCAGCTTGAAGTCGGGTCGAATTCTTCCAGACCATTTGGCTGAATTCTTCCAGTCAAATCTATCGAGTCAACACTGAACTTTATCCAGTCGATCAGCTAGACCATCTAGTCGATCGGCTTGAAGTCAGGTCGAATTTTTTCAGACCATCTAGTCGAATTCTTCCAGTCGAATCTGTCCATTCTCCCAATCAATCAAGTTTAGCTCTATACTCATATCTTATAAGTCGAACCACCCCGATCAATTATCCAATTTCTCACATGTTATTATGTGTGACCTCATAAACTCATATTTTGTTGGCAGCGAGACTAACGCGTTGACTACTTCTAGATCACAAAGACTCCAACAGTAAGATTCATTGGATCCGAGTTTTTGGAGATTTTGGCCCAGTCTAGCACACTGCTAGATAGCTAGAGGGGGAAAGTGGATGTACCCTTAACTGGGGAACCGCTATAAATATTTGTGTTGAAGCCAAAATTGACCTCAACGGGAGTTCAAAAACCAGGGTGCAGCCAACACCTACTTCCCTCAAGCCTCGACCCTAGACTGGCTGCTAAGGTCCAAAGACTGACCCAAAGCCTCAGCTGGGAGGTCTCACCTCACACCCGGAAGATCTCTGAGAGCTTCCCCTCCAAAGCCAAAAGCTGGGCTAGGAGCTCCTCAGAAAGCACTATGGATTCAGAGAGAAAATGAGAGTCCGCTTTCTAAGGAGCCCTTATGGGTCTATTTATAGCCTTTTACTGACCTGAAGTTACTGAAATACCCATGGCTGGTCTGCCAATAGCCAAATCCTGCTGTCGGAGAAGTGTTAAATACAGCCCCTGAGGGTATAAGGGTAATTTTACCCGGGGGCAATTAAGACATTTTACCCTGACCCCGGGCCCCACTCGGCGAGAGCTCTGTGCCGAGAACCCTCTCGCCTTCCTTTGGCGTGAGCCAAAAAAGAAGTGTCAAGTCTTACGCTGAGCCAGCCCCCGCCTTCTCGCCGGCTCTGCCGAGAGCGGGTCACGGTTGACCGAAGGTGAACACTTCTCGCCTGCCTCCAAGCGGGAGCTGCTCCTAGACGGGAGCTCCTCTAATCTTGGCGTTGTCGCTGGACGCGGCGTTGAGTGAGTGGAGCCCACTCAACACCCTTGCTGCTGGACGCGGCGTTGAGTGAGTGGAGCTCACTCAACGCCCTTAACGCTGGACGCGGCGATGAGTGAGTGGAGTTCACTCAACGCCCTTGCTGCTGGACGCGGCGTTGAGTGAGTGGAGCTCACTCAACGCCCTTGCTGCTGGACGCGGCGTTGAGTGAGTGGAGCTCACTCAACGCCCTTGCTGCTGGACGCGGCGTTGAGTGAGTGGAGCTCACTCAACGCCCTTGCTGCTGGACGCGACGCTGAGTGAGTGGAGCTCACTCAGTGCCCTTGCTGATCACGGTGCTGAGTGGAGCTCACTCAGCGCCGCGGCTTCTCGCCCGCTTCTGGGCATGGGCGGGATCTCGCCTGCTCCTAGGCGGGAGCTTCCCCGGCGCGGGAGCTCTTCTGGTCTTCAGGCCCGGGCTAACTCGGGGTTGGTCCAACCCCGACCGTTAATGCCTCTGGGTCCCACCCAGCGAATTTGGGGTTGTACACAATCCCCTCTTTTTGAGCTAGTCCTGCGCTCGAAAAGACACGTCCAACCCAGCAATATTCGTTGGGCACGTGTCACTTCAAAAGGAGAATCTTTCGGTGGGCCATACCACGGCTATATATACGCGATGATAGACGGCCAAAAATCTGCCCCTGACCTTTGTTGCCCCTCTGAGATCTCGCGCGACCTCGCGATGCGCCCCAAACAGGTTGGTAAGCCACTCTCGCAGAGTCTTCAGGAACGTATAAAGGCGGCGCAAGCGCATGCCCTTGCCAATAGCGCCTTAGTGGCTCCTTGGCTGGCGAGAGAAGCACCCATTGTGGAGCCTCCGCCGCCGTCGAAAGAGAAGAAGAAGAAGAAGAAGGCCCATCGGGACCCCTTGCGAGAGCATCGAGCCTCTCCCATTCCGACCCCGGGTCGTGCGGCCGATCCTCTTCTACTGCAGAGGGTACGTCTCACTGACTAACGGACTGCTGTACTCGAGAACTGGTCACTGAACCTTTCCTGGCAGGTGGTCCCGGGAGGCGGTGTTGCGCTTCCGTCGGTGCCCCCAGACCCGTTGACGTCTCGCCCGCCTGAGGATCAGCCGCAGGATCCGGAAAGAGCTCCCGCCGGTGGTTCAGGACCTCCAGGTAGCCCCTCCTTTTTTGGTCTACTTTTCTTTTGGTCGTTCTAACCCTTGGATGGGGCTCTCGCAGCGCCTGCTTCCGTCTGCCCGGGTCTTACCTTGCAGGAGACTGTCACCGAGGCTGCCCCCCCCCCCGCGACGATCCAGCAATCAAACCTCACCCTTCCGTAGGTGGGAAGGCTGCTGACCCATCCCTGACGCCGGAGGCGGACCATTCCGAGAGGGAGCATGACCCTCCCCAGACTTTAGGTCCTGCGGAGATTATGGCGCGCGAGATCTTCCGTCCGGGTCGTGGGAAGCCACTCCATCTCCTGTTCGAGAGGGATGCCGAGGGAGAGCCTGAGCCTTCTCGCCTTCCTCCGGCCGACGGCTCTCGCCACGCTGCTGGAATGCCACATACTTCTGCTATTCTCACCCTGTTCTCGTTCTGACCGCCTGGTTGTCTTTCCAGGTGATCCAAACCCGCGATCGGGAGCTGACGAGGATGAGGACGATGGCGGGGATCAGGAGGAGGAGGACGGCGACAGCTCCCCCTTCCCCTCTTCTGACGAAATGGAGGGGATCTTGATTGGCGCGGGAAGCGCAAGAAGGCGGGGTAAAAGGGTCGCGGCCATCCTCTCCAAGCTTGTTCGGCGGGAGCGGGCCCAGGCCCACGCGGCGAGAGAGTTCCGCAGGTCGGTGGAGCAAAGGTTGGAAGCCTTGGAGCGAGATTACTTCCTAAGCGAGACGGGGCGGCCAGGAGGCCCTACTGCGGGATCTTCTCCCGGGAGGTGCCTTGCGCGGATACGCGACCAAGCTCGCCGGATCAATCTAGGGTGCACCGAGCTCTCCTCCTACTTCAACCCGTTGGCGCCCCCGAGGACCCGGCAGCGAGAGCGAGGACGCTGGCGCTGGGAGCCTTATTGATTCCTGTTGTCTCGCCCCTTCTCACCCCTGGCCTTCCCTACTCATGTACCTTTTTTCGATTTTACTTTGATTTCTGGACTGTTTGTATTCCTGTGAACTGCCTTTATTAGTTAACCGTTGTCGTTACCGCTGTTATCTTAGGTCTCGCCTAGCGAGAGCGTTCTTTGCTTTCGCGCTTGTCGTGCCATGCGGTTCTTGCGCGAACTAGGGTTGTCGATCAGTCACTGTCAATTCGGGCGGGGGACCGAGGCGTCGTTGACCTAGGGCGTGACAGCTGTACCTCCGCCGCCCTTTCTGGGAAAATCTGCCACGGTCTCCTATAAATAGGTGGACTCACCCACCACATTTATTTCCCCGGTCCGGAACCTCAGCTTTTTCCTTTGTTGCTCTCGCGGCTTGCCGGAAATACGTGCTCGCTTCCGCCTCTTCTCGTTTCCGCCCACTCCTTGCTTTCTCCTCTTCCTCATAGTTCTCGCCCTCCTCTTCCTAACCATAATGCCGGGCGAGAGCGAGGGTCGTGCCAATTGTGCGGAAGCTTTCCGAAAACACATGTTCCCCTCCTGCAACCTGACCTTGGAGGAATATCAGATGATCACCTCCCGCTTTATTCCCGCCGGCTTCACGGCGAGAAACCCCGGCAATCGCGACAAGGTGAACAGCCCGGGAGCGGGAGAGCTCGCCATCCCCCTCGAACACTTCGAGGTGGGTTTTCGCCTCCCCCTTTGGCCGGAGATGCGTCAGGCTCTCCGCTATTATGGAGTTGTTCCCGCACAACTGAATCCCTACTCGATCGCAATTCTCGTAGCGTTCATCTGCTACATGCGGTCCGAGATGATTGAGTTCAGCCTCCCGATCTTCCGAAAGTTGTTCACTTTCCGGGCGAAAGGAGGGGTGGTCTTCTTCTCCGGACAATTGCTCAAAACCACCGGTCTCGCCAACAAGCACCACCATTGGGGCGAGAAGTTCGTCTACGTTGCCAGCGATTTCGGCAACGTCCCCCTCTCGCCGGTGCAGTACGAGAATGCTGCTTACAAGCCGCCGACTCTGGGGTCGCGCGAGAACGCTATTTTGGAGTTCTTTGGGACAAAGGAATTTAACGTCCCCTTCCTCCGACGAGACATTGATTCCCTCCTTCCCGTGCTCCCGGGTGAAGGTATGGTCTCGCCTCTAACCTGATTCTTTGTTGAGTTTCTATGCTGAATACTAGCGCCTCTGCAGGGGAGCGGGAGGTTCCCCGGCGCCAACCCTTCCCCGGGACGCCAACGGCCGAAGGCCAGACTGCGGGAGATTCGTTGGCTCTCGCAAAGTCTGCGGCCCGCGCTTGCCAGGACGAGCCTGCCCCGCCTCCGCCGTCCGGTGCTATGAAGCGGAAACCCGGCGGCTTCTCGTCTCAACGGGTGAAGAGGCCGAAACCGTCCGCCACCGAGAAGGGGAAGTCCAAGATGCCTTCGCCCGTCCGACCCCTTCCGCCGGGCAGGTCTTTCGCCGAGATCTTAGCGGCGGTCAGCGAGATGAGGGACATCCCCAGGAGCAGTGCTGGGGCCCCTGCCGAGAACCCTCCGGCCGCGGTCGAGGCGGGCGGCGAGGTGGGCGCCGAGATAGTGGCTGCCGCAAGCTCTGCCCAGCCTCCGCCCAGGCCTGTACCGAAGGGGCACAGGAACTTTGGCATGGGCGTGAAGAGCCTAGACGCCGAAGGGAAGCCTTTGCTGCAATGGGACCCGGAGGCCAACCAAGTTTCCCTCTCGACGCTGCTCCCGAGCTGGGCGGAGGGCGACGAGGTCACCAGCGAGGCCTTCGCGCTGGGCTACGGCCTCTATAGTCGGGAGTTTGCGGGCCTGTACGACCAAATGTCCACTCGCCTCCTCGCTTTCGATTCCATCCGGGCACTGATGCGTGGGTTCGAGCTTGTGCACATGTGTGCTCACCGAAGCATCACCATCGACCGGAATTTCCTTGACATGTACAAGGCGAGAGAGGAAGCGGTGGCTCAGGCGGCGGCCCTGAAGACCGAGCTGGAGGACGCCCAACGCCAGCTGTCTATGCGCCCGGTGGAGGAGGTAAGCGAGACCCTTTCCAACCTTAGTTCTCGCCTATGAGATCCATACCTCCGTTCTCGCTGCTGATAGAACGCTCTTACGCAGGACTCTCCGCAAGTCGTGGTGCTTCGCGCGCGATTGGCCGGGGTGGAGTGCGAGAATGGCATGTTGAAGGGCCAAGTCAAGCGCCTGGAGACGGCGATAGCTGCGATCCCGCCCCCTCCCACGCTCGACGAAAGGCTGAAGAGCCGAAATTATTCCGAATACGACATCGACAAGCTCTTGCAGGTCAACGCCCAGGCAACGGCCAAGTTGATGATCGAGACGTTACGGGCCGTGGGATGCTTGGACGAGGGTGGCGAGACCCTGACGACTCCCCAGCTCGTCCCCTGGCTTTTCGAGCCCATCCCGAAACCCCCAGGCGCGCCCGACTCTCCGCCCTCGGACGTTCCGAAGTTTACCGCGGCTGCTGGCGAGACCTCAGGGAAGAGCTCTGGCGAGAGCTCCCGCGGAAGTCCAAGTGGGGACCCCAGCGGGAGCTCGAGCGAATATAGCGCTTCCTCCTGAGGGGTTTCTTTTTCTTCTTTGTAATGAGCGAGACGCTCCAATTTTTGTAAAACTGTATTCAGTTTATAATATATAAATGTAACTTGGCTCCCTTCTCTCCCCCCCCCCTTTTTTTTCTTTTTCTGTTAGAAACGAATGCTGTTCAAGATCGTTTTCGCCCGGGGCCCGCGCCCCCCCCCCCCCCCTCTGGGATAGTCTCTCTTAGCGTCCGATAGGAGAGAATCTTCCGAGAACCCAAAGCTCTGACACGTCGCTCCCGCCTTATGCCGAGAACTATTCACGATAAGAGTCATTCATAGGCTGAGGGAAGACCGCCCCTCCTTACCTTGCGCGAACGATCGGCCTCCTCACCTAGGCCCGCCGGGGACTTCGCTTGGCAAGATCCCTCAACAAGGATCTCCTGACCGAGACCTCCCCTGGCCGAAACCGCTCCTGGCCGAGACCTCTCCTGGCCGAAACCGCTCCTGGCCGAGACCATTTTTGGGTCTGTCCTTAGGGTGTTTTTTGCCTAGCCTAGAACATCCGTGTCGAGATATTTCTAAACACTAAACCTATTCCCCATAGGCGGGCCTTCGGTCCTGCCGGCTAGATGAGAGCCTGCGCAGCGGGTCTACCTGGGGCCGAGCCGAGCTCGGGGTGTTGATGAAGATTTCTCAAACCAAACCTCTCCCCCACAGGCGAGCCTTCGGACCTGCCAGCTAGATGAGAGCATGCGCAGCGGGTCTACCTGGTGCCGAGCCGAGCTCGGGGTGTTGATGAAGATTTCTCAAACCAAACCTCTCCCCCACAGGCGAGCCTTCGGACCTGCCAGCTAGATGAGAGCCTGCACAGCGGGTCTACCTGGGGCCGAGCCGAGCTCGGGGTGTTGATGAAGATTTCTCAAACAAAACCTCTCCCCCACAGGCGAGCCTTCGGACCTGCCAGCTAGATGAGAGCCTGCGCAGCGGGTCTACCTGGGGCCGAGCCGAGCTTGGGGTGTTGATGGAGATTTCTCAAACCAAACCTCTCCCCCACAGGAGAGCATTCGGACCTGTCAGCTAGATGAGAGCCTGTGCAGCGGGTCCTTCTGGGGCCGAGCCGAGCTCGGGGTGTTGATGGAGATTTCTCAAACCAAACCTCTCCACCACAGGCGAGCCTTCGGACCTGCCAGCTAGATGAGAGCCTGCGCAGCGGGTCTACCTGGGGCAGAGCCGAGCTCGGGGTGTTGATGAAGATTTCTCAAACCAAACCTCTCCCCCGCAGGCGAGCCTTCGGACCTGTCAGCTAGATGAGAGTCTGCGCAGCGGGTCTACCTGGGGTTGAGCCGAGCTCGGGGTGTTGATGAAGATTTCTCAAACCAAACCTCTCCCCCGCAGGCGAGCCTTCGGACCTGCCAGCTAGATGAGAGCCTGCACAGCGGGTCTACCTGGGGCCGAGCCGAGCTCGGGGTGTTGATGAAGATTTCTCGAACCAAACCTCTCCCCTACATGCGAGCTTTCGGACCTGCCAGCTAGATGAGAGCCTGCGCAGCGGGTCTACCTGGGGCTGAGCTGAGCTCGGGGTGTTGATGAAGATTTCTCAAACCAAACCTCTCCCCCACAGGCGAGCCTTCGGACCTGCCAGCTAGATGAGAGTCTGCGCAGCGGGTCTACCTGGAGCCGAACCGAGCTCGGGGTGTTGATGAAGATTTCTCAAACCAAACCTCTCCCCCACAGGCGAGCCTTCGGACCTGCCAGCTAGATGAGAGCCTGCGCAGCGGGTCTTCCTGGGGCTGAGCCGAGCTCGGGGTGTTGATGAAGATCTCAAAACATAAGACCTATTCTATCATTAAAATGAGAAAGCAGGTGTCAGATCAAAGCAAGAAGAAGACCTTGATAGTATTTTGGTATTACAATGTTTCGAAATGATAATATTTAATTACAACCGTACTATCCCCTTTTTCCCCTACGGGTAAAAGCGTTTTAGATCATCACCGCTCCAGGTGTGGCTCAAGGTCCTTCCCTCCACATCCTGGAGGTAGTAACCTCCGCTTGCCAGAACCTCCTTTACTATGTAAGGTCCTTCCCAGTAGGGGTTGAGCTTGCCCACTGGGGCCGACCTCCCTGCCGCGTCGACCTTTTTCAGCACTAGATCCCCCTCGGAGAATTGTTTGATTCTAACATGTTTATCGAAGTACTTGGTCATTCGCCGCTTGGTCTCTTCCTGCCTGATGGCTGCAACATCCCGCAGCTCATCTACCATATCTAGTGAGAGGCGCAACTCTTCTTCGTTTCCCAATCTCCAGGCCTCATCTCCCTCGCCTGCGGTCGCGACCCGCGGGGATCGAACCTCGAACTCGACCGGGAGGACAGCCTTGCACCCATGGGAGAGCTTGAAGGGGGTCTCACCAGTGGCCGTGTTCGGGGTCGTCCGCAAGGCCCATAAGATGGAGGGGAGCTGCTCCACCCAGTTCCCCCTCAGGTTCTCTACCTTCTTCTTGAGCAAATTCACGATAATTTTATCTGTCGCTTCCACCTGGCCATTGCTCTGGGGGTGATGGACAGAGGCAAACCTGAGATCTATCCCCTACTGGGTGCAGAAGCTGATGAACTCCTCACTAGCAAACTGAGGACCGTTATCTGTCACTATCGCTCGGGGTAGCCCGTGCCTGCATATGATTTCTCCCCAAACAAAATTCCTGATGACCTGAGAAGTGACCTTAGCTAGAGCCTTGATCTCCAGCCACTTGGAGAAGTAATCGATCATGACCAAGAGGAATCTCCTCTGTCCACTGGTCGGGGGGAAAGGCCCGACCAAGTCCATTCCCCAAATGGTGAAAGGTCATGGTGAAAGGTCATGGTGACGTTATGTTCATTAGTCTTTGAGCGGGCAAGAGCTGGAGGGGGCGTTCAGCTGGCACCTTTTACATCTCCTTGCGAACTCTGTCGCATCCTTCCTCAGGGTCGGCCAGAAGTACCCTTGCCTGACCACCCTTGCCTCTAGAGTTCTTCCCCCCGAGTGATTGCCGCACTCGCCTGAATGTATCTCCCCAAGTATCTTTGGGACTTCTTCCTCGGTCGCACACCGGGCCAGGAGTCCCGACGACATCTTACGATGTAACCCCCCTTCCAACATTAGGTAGTGAGCTGTCTTACGCTTGAAACTCCTTGCATCTCTTACTTCATCCGTCAAATCGCCGGTTGATAGGAAGGTCACCAGTGGGTCCACCCACGAGGGTCGTCGGCCTACCTCCATCAGCTCCCCTTCTTCGATCGCTGGTCGGAATAGTTCGGTTAAGGTCCCTCCTCCCCTAGGCCCGAACTTTGCCAATCGATTGGCAGCCACACTCTCCTCCCGAGGAACGTGATGGATTGAGAATGATCGGAAGCCTCCGATGATTGTCCTTACCTTGGATAGATATTTTATGAGGGTAGGTTCCCGCGCTTCAAACTCTCCTTGAATCTGCGATGCCACCACCATCGAGTCCGTGAAGACCTCCACATCCTGGATCCCAAGCTCCTTCGCCAAACGAAGACCAGCTATCACGGCTTCGTACTCTGCCTGATTGTTGGTCACCGGAAAGTGATAGGCCACCGCATGTTCTATTGTTACCCCCTGGGGGCTTACCAACACCACTCCTCCCCTGTGGAATGCTTCCCCGAGGCCCCATCAACCATCACCTTCCACGCCCCCTGCTGCTGCGGCTCCTCTTCCCCGACTTCAACAACATAGTCCGCAAGAAAGTCCGCCACTGCTTGCGCCTTAATCGATAGCCTTGGGACAAAAGAGATATTGAACTCGCTCAGCTCAATGGACCACTTGGCCAGCCTCCCCGAGTGCTCCACCCCTTCAAAGATCTTACGGAGAGGATGGTCGGTTACCACCTTGATCGTGTGCGCTTGGAAGTATGGCCGAAGTTTTCTTGCCGAAACGATCATAGCAAACTCTAGCTTTTCGAGGATGGGGTAACGGAGCTCCGCCTTCCTCAAGATCCGGCTTACGTAGTAGATGGGTAGTTGCTTCTTCCCCTCTTCCCTGACTAGAACAGAGCTCCCGGCTTCCGCTCCCACCCCGAGATATAAGACTAAGTCCTCCCCTTCTTTTGGGCTTTGAAGTAGGGGAGCCTGGGAGAGTTGTCTCTTCAGTCCCTGTAAGGCTTCCTCACAATCGACCGTCCACTCGAACCTCTGGTTACCCCTCAACACTTTGAAGAAAGATGAACATTTGTCACCAGACCGAGACAGGAACCTGCTTAGTCCCGCCAGCTTGCCTGCCAAGCGCTGGACCTCCTTGGCATTGCGAGATGATTCCAGGTCTAGGATGACCTTTACCTTATCCGGGTTAGGTTCCACCCCTGCCAGAGTCAAGAGATGTCCGAGGAACTTCCCGCGGCTGGCCCCGAAGACACACTTCAAGGGATTCAGCCTCATCTTGAACCTTCAGAGGGTGGCGAAGGTTTCTTTGAGGTCCCGCAGGTGTGAGTTCACACACTCGCTTTTCACCATCAAGTCATCGACATAGACTTCCAAGTTTCTTCCTCTCTGCCCCTGGAAGACTCGATCCATCATGCGCTGGTATGTGGCTCCTGCGTTTTTCAGCCCAAAGGGCATCATCTTATAGCTGAAGCACCCTTCCCTAGTGATGAAGGATACGTCTTTGACGTCGGGGGGGTGCATGCGAATCTGGTGATAACCTGAAAAAGCATCAAGAAAACTCATAACAGAAAAACCGACGGCTAAGTCAACCAGCGCGTCGATTCAAGGCAGAGGGTAGCAATCATTGGGGCACGATTTATTTAATAAAGAGAAGTCAATACACATGCGCCACTTCCCTCCCCCTTTCTTAACCATTACCACATTGGAGATCCAGCCTGGGTACTGGACCTCCGAGATGAAGCCTGCCTCCAAGAGCTTTCTGACCTCCTCCTCGCGGATGGGCTCCTCCAGCTTGGTGGCGATGGCCCTCATCTTTTGGCGTATGGGGCGAGTCCGGGGGTCCAGGTTCAGGCGATGACAGGCCACATCCACGTCAATGCCCGACATGTCCGCCGCGCTCCAAGCGAAGATGTCGACGTTGTTCTGGATGCAAGCTTTCATCCGCTTCTGGTCCTCGAGGCTCAGGCCCCCGCTGATCCGCACCCTCTGCACCTGCCCTGCCTTGGTGGAGACCTCCATTTCCACCACTTCTTCGGCCGACTCCAACCGTGATTGCTCCCAGCCATCCCTTGTTTCTTCCTCAAACTCCAACTCTTCCCCTCCTACAGCTTCCATTGCCTCCTCCGGCCTCTCCTCCTGGAGCTGATGGAACTCCACACTCCTCGGGGCCCCCTGCCCAACTCTCGCGACTTGGCCCGCCTCTTCTTCATCCATCCCTTCCTCCAGACCCTCTTGCTCAACTCCAACGGCTAGTTCCTCTATCTCCATCGCCTCCTCCAGGCTCTCTTCCTGTTGTGGCTCAACTTCCTCCCCCCTCCGGGCCTCCTTCGCAGCTTCTCCTACCACTTGCTCCTCCACCTCCGGGCTCACCTCCTCCTGCTCTGCTAGCTCCCTCTCCAGCTCTTCTGCCTCCGTCATCTAAGACACAGTGTTAACCGCCGTCACATAGCATTGTCTTGCGACCTTTGGATCCCCCCTGATCCTGACCTGTACTCCCCCCCCCCCCCGTTGCTGAACTTGAGACATTGGTGAAACGAGGAGGGGACGCAGCGAAAGGCGTTGATGAGGGGGCGTCCAAAGATGGTTAGGGGTGCAAGCGGTTCGGTTTAGGTCGGTTTGGACCAAAACCGAAACCGAACCGACGTTTATCGGTTCGGTTCGATTTTTTGGTCGGTTTACTCGGTTCGGTTTTCGGTTTTTCAGTTATACTATTTAAAATAATTGTGTACTTAAATATCTCAAGCAAATTTTAAAAAAGATATGATAATTAAAAATAAATATCATCAAGCTTTATTTACATATGATATATTACAACTAATAGCTCATATTACATAAAAAAATTATGATTGAATATTTTTATTGCGAAATCGAGTAATAAATATAAAAATATATAAATAAAATCTGTTAAACAAATTATTCTTGTTGTATAAAATATGCATTACAAAAAATTATTTTGGCTCAAATGATATAAAAATTATTAAGTTGATATAATTTATGTACATTATTTAGTTAATAAAAATAGTTAAAAAATCATTATTGGTAATATTTTTACATGTATTATTAGTCGGTGCGGTTCGGTTTTTCAGAGAGGAAAACCAAAACCGAACCGAGTCATTTGGTTCGGTGTAAAATCGGTTCGGTTTGGGCGGTTCGGGACGGTTTTGTCGGTTTTCGGTTTTTCATGCACACCCCTAAAGATGGCGTTGTAACTACTTGGGGCATCCACTATCACGAACCTACAGTTCCGTGACACACACCCCAGCTTCAGATGCAGTCCTACCCCTCCCTCTACTTCTTTCCTCTCTCCAGAAAACGCGAACAACGGTCCATCCGAAGCCAGAACCCTCTTTCCCTCAACCTTCATCTTATCGAAAGCTCTCTTGAAGATGACGTTCACCGAGCTCTCATTGTCTACCAGTATCCGGGAAACCGTAAAGTTCTCCACCGCCGCCTGAATCACCAGAGCATCGCAGAAAGGGTCCTCGTAATCCGGCATATCCGCGGATGAAAAGATGATTTTTTCTTCCGGAGGGGGAGTTAGGGAGGTCGAGGCGACCCCCCTGCGGAACATGGTCTGCAAGCTTCCCTTACGGGTTGCCTCAATCCCTACCCCTCCGTGGATCACTCTGATCCCTCCTCAGGTCCCCACGTCTATCTGATCTTCGCATCTATCTTCCTCCCCTCCCTGCTGCACTTCCACGATCCTTACCGGCGGATCCTGCCTCCCCATTCCTTTGGCTTCCCGCATCTCCAAGAACTCCGGGCAGGTGGTCGTCACGTGACCTTCCTCCTGATGAAAGTCACAAAAGGGTAATGCCACCCTGCCCCCTCTTCCTTCTCCTCCTCTTCTCCCAGCTCCCCAGACTCTTCTTCCTCCTCCTCTTCCTCTACCGACCTCCATCGCTTCTTGCGGTGGTGGGAAGTGACCTCTCGGTCCCTGCCTCCACGCCTGCTGGTCAAACCTTCTCGGTTCCCGAAGATTATCTCTTCCTTGAACACCTCCTCCTTGGCCCTGGGGGCGACCCTCCTGAGGCCTCCAACCCAGTCGATTGTTCGGCTCCCGGGCTCCCCATCCCTGCTGCTGCCCCTGCCCTCGGGGCTCTTCTCTCCTTCTTTCTTCCCTTTGCTCCCTTTGCTCTCTTGGCTCCTTCTGCTTTCCTGCTGCTGGTTCCTTATCATCTTCTGCCAACCGGGCCAGCTTTTTGGCAAACGCCGGGTTCGCCCTCTCGAAGTCTATCTCTTTCGCCGCTCTCTCCATGAGCTCCTCAAAAGAGAGGGGAAACTCTTTTCAACTCCATGCTAAAAAACCCAGGCCTCGGCCCCAGGGTAAAGGCAAGCATCAATGCGTACCCCGGGACCTCTTGGACCAGGAGAATCTCCTCTTGGAACCGGTCAACATAGTGACCCAACGTCTCGTCTTGCCTCTGCCTCACCGCGAACAAGCACTCCGCTTCCTTCTTCCGCTTCTTCGAAGTCGAGAACCTCAACAAGAAACCCCGACGTAGATCCTCGAAGCTGTAGATTGAGCTTGCTGGCAACTGGTGGAACCAGTCCCTGGCCTTCTCCTTCAATGTGATGGCAAACAGCCGACACTTGAAGGCGTAAGACATCTGCCTAATCGACACCACATCCTCAAACCATTGCACATGTTGTATTGGGTCATCCTTCCCCGAGTAGTAGGACATGTCAGGTTCCCGGAATCCCTCCAGCACCGGGGCTGAAACGATGAGCTCTCTAAAGGGGGTCTCGCCTCCTGCCTGGCGAGAAGGCACGTCTCGCGACCTCGGCTGGCTGGAGGGATCCGCGAGACCGGGCCCAGGGATTAGCTCCCGCACCGCTGCTTCCCTCTCGCCCACTTCTATCAGAACCTCCTTTCCGAGGCGCTGCCCTGGGAAGAGTTCCCGCGCTGCCACGTCTCTCTCGCCGCCTTCCATCGGGACCTCCTTCCCGGGGCGCTGCCCAGGGGCGTTCTTGCCCAGAAGCGGGACCACCTCCACCGGAACCTGAGGCGTCTCCCACTCACTCCTTGCCGAGAAGGCTAGACTGATGGTCTGCAGGACTTCTCGCCTAAAGTCTTCCAACATCTTCCTCGTCGCTTCCTCCCCCGGGGTAAGGATACCCCCAGAGCCAGATCCTTCACCTTCACCTCCAGTCATGACCAAACTCAAGGCTTTCTTGCACCGGGTGCCTTCCACGCTCACCGCACCAGAACTGTTGAAGCCAAAATTGACCTCAACGGGAGTTCAAAAATCAGGGTGCAGCCAACCCTACTTCCCTCAAGCCTCGACCCTAGACTGGCTGCTAAGGTCCAAAGACTGACCCAAAGCCTCAGCTGGGAGGTCCCACCTCACACCCGGAAGATCTCTGAGAGCTTCCCCTCCAAAGCCAAAAGCTGGGCTAGGAGCTCCTCAGAAAGCACTATGGATTCAGAGAGAAAATGAGAGTCCGCTTTCTAAGGAGCCCTTATGGGTCTATTTATAGCCTTTTGCTGACCTGAAGTTACTGAAATACTCATGGCTGGTCTGCCAATAGCCAAATCC
The DNA here is from genome assembly GCA_039513925.1 of Platanthera zijinensis. Taxonomy (NCBI): domain Eukaryota; kingdom Viridiplantae; phylum Streptophyta; class Magnoliopsida; order Asparagales; family Orchidaceae; genus Platanthera; species Platanthera zijinensis. The sequence goes on from CM077081.1 coordinate 80,062,445, forward strand.
CGTTGTCAGAGAAGTGTTAAATACAACCCCTGAGGGTATAAGGGTAATTTTACCCGGGGGCAATTAAGACATTTTACCCTGACCCCGAGCCCCACTCGGCGAGAGCTTTGTGCCGAGAACCCTCTCGCCTTCCTTTGGTGTGAGCCAAAAAAGAAGTGTCAAGTCTTACGATGAGCCAGCCCCCGCCTTCTCGCCGGCTCTGCCGAGAGCGGGTCACGGCTGACCGAAGGTGAACACTTCTCGCCTGCCTCCAGGCGGGAGCTGCTCCTAGACGGGAGCTCCTCTAATCTTGGCGCTGTCGCTGGACGCGGCGTTGAGTGAGTGGAGCCCACTCAACGCCCTTGCTACTGGACGCGGCATTGAGTGAGTGGAGCTCACTCAACGCCCTTGCTGCTGGACGCGGCGTTGAGTGAGTGGAGCTCACTCAACGCCCTTGCTGCTGGACGCGGCGTTGAGTGAGTGGAGCTCACTCAACGCCCTTACTGCTGGACGTGGCGCTGAGTGAGTGGAGCTCACTTAACACCCTTGCTGCTGGACGCGGCGCTGAGTGAGTGGAGCTCACTCAACGCCCTTGCTGCTAGACGCGGCGCTGAGTGAGTGGAGCTCACTCAACGCCCTTGCTGCTGGACGCGGCGCTCAGTGAATGGAGCTCACTCAGCGCCCTTGCTGATCACGGTGCTGAGTGGAGCTCACTCAGCGTCGCGGCTTCTCGCCCGCTTCTGGGCATGGGCGGGATCTCTCCTGCTCCTAGGCGGGAGCTTCCCCGGCGCGAGAGCTTTTCTGGTCTTCAGGCCCGGGCTAACTCGGGGCAGGTCCAACCCCGACCGTTAATGCCTCTGGGTCCCACCCAGCGAATTTGGGGTTGTACAATTTGTGTGCCTTTCATTAACAATTTGTGTGTGTATCTCCATGGTCCGGGTCTCGGCCGAGGTGCGACTGCGGCAGGTAACAGAGTCGCGCTGCCTCCTGATCTCCCCGTACAATGCATATCCCTCCAAGATGAAATTCATGGCTAAGTGCGGAATAGAGGGGATTTCCTCAAAGAGCGTCTGGAGCGGCCGACCAAAGATCGCATTGTATACTGAGCTAGAGTCGACCGCCATGAACTGAACATCCTAGGTGACTTGCTTCGGGAGCTCTTCTAAAGTGAAGGGAAGAGTGATTGTCCCACGCACCAGAGCTGGGCTGTTATAAAACCCATATAGCGAAACCATTGCCAGCTCGAGGCAATCCCACGGGATCTTCATGTTGCATAGCATGGACGCGAATAGGACGTCCGCCGAGCTCCCACTATCGATTAGTATTCTCTTAACCCTAAAGCAGGGATTGTTTATTCTTTTGTTGATGACAAAGGGGTCCTGGTATAGCGTGCGCACTCCCTCCAGGTCCTCATCCCCGAACCTGATGGTTGTGTCTAGCTAAATTATCAAAGGCGCAAGGCACACCGAGGCGCAAAAGGCCCCCAGAGCCTAAGCGCAAGGCGCAGGCGCGCGCCTGAGGCACGTGAGGCACAAAAATTGGGGAAAAGGAAATTGAGCGAATTGGGCGCCCGGTTCGCTGAAATTGAGCGAATTGGGCGTCCGGTTCGCTGAAATTGAGCGAATTGGGCGTCCGGTTCGCTGAAATTGTGCGAATTGGGCGTCCGGTTCGCTGAAATTGTGCGAATTGGGCGTCCGGTTCACTGAAATTGAGCGAATTGGGGGCCCGATTCGCTGATTTTCAGCGAATTGAGCGCCCACGTGTGCCTAGGGGTGTCTCGGGTGCGTCTAAGATCATGTTTTTGTTCATATCAATATTTTTAAAAAAAAACTTGAAAGGCCCAGGCGCGCCTGGGAGCCTGTAAGGCGTGCGCCTGGGCGCGCGGGGCACATCGCCCGCCTCAGCCGTGCTGAGACGCGGCAGGCTGCGCCCGGTGCCTCAGGCGCGCCTAGGCCCGCGCCTTGACAACTAAGGTGTCTAGTAGTGTCTTTGAGTCTTTTGGGTCCCTTTCCTGTCGAGCGATGGAGGGGACTTGGGTGATAGAGAAGGGCGAGCCGGCGATGGTTTTGACCTCCCCGACCATTTATCTTCCCCATGTGCATCATGGCGTGCGGTGGGTTGTTCCCGTCCTAGTTGGGGTGGCGGTGCTTGATTCGGTACTTGATTGTGCAAGAACCTCCCCATATGTCCATGACAGATGAGGCGTTCTATCTCCTCTATCAGTCGGGTGCAGTCCATAGTGTTATGCTCATTCCCGCGGTGAAACTCGTGGTGCTGCATTTGGTCTCCTGGGTTCGGGGGTAGCGGCTTGGGCCGATAGAGCATACCAAAGTCCTAGATGGCCATTAGCACATGCATCTAAATGGTGTTCAGAGGGGTGAATTCCTGGTGTTGGCGAGAGCCCTGGTCCATGTGAGTGTTTTTGCAGCGGTCATTTCTCCTCCGGGGTGCTAGTGGAGCAAACTCCGGGTCCCTCTTCCGCTTGGAAGTTCTCTCAAACTACTGGAGGTGAACCTCAATGGCCTCATCTGCTACGATATGCGCCTCGACCCGGTGAATGAGGTCTGTTTAGCTTGGCACTGTTTCTCACATCAGAGCAGAGTAGAACCCACTTGGACGGAGCTCTCTGAAGAAGACACTGTGGAGGAGTTGATCCGGCACATTGAAGAGGCGCGTGATTCTCTAAGTGGTTTACATGCTCCAGGAGGTCGCCTGTCCCATCGAAGGCCTCAAAGTAGGGCATCTTGAATCTATGGGGCACGGGGTGTGCTAAAACCTGAGGAGCGGGCAAGGATCCATTGTGAAATGGGCCTCATGCTTTCTCCGGGGGGAGCCTACCCTAGGTGTATTCTTCCTCAATCATATCCCTCACTTCCTGGAGGGTGAGCCTTCGGTTGTCCCGTCTGGCATTAGCCTCCATTAGGCGAGGGTTGAACGGAGAATATCCAGGTTTCTCTGGTTGTCGTGCGACGTGCGCAGAGCTTGTTGCTTCGGACATCTTGTCGGAGGGAAAGTCTTCAAGGTGAGCCACTTCTCGAGGAGGGACGCGCTCCTGAGCGATTGTTGGTCGCATCCCTTGTGCGTCAGCTGGGTTGGGAGGATTGGAGATTCTCAGCTCTCGTAGAAGTGTGAGTGCGTATACCTGACGCTTCTTCATCAGTCGAACGTGCTCCTCCAGGGAGTTTGCCGACACAGTAGCAGTGGCTTCTCCTAGAAGCGGAGCGTTGCTTGCAGGCGAGTTAGTAAGGGCTAGATAGGCACGCTCTTCCGGAGTTATGTATTTAGTTGTGTGCGCGTTTCTCCTTTCTATTGCAGTTGGTCGGGCCGCTTGTTCTGGTCAAGCGCTATTTCTAGAGAGTTGTTACAGAGTTGTGAACACCTTCTCACAGACGGCACAAAATTGTTTTGGATCGCCCGATTTTCCTCTAGTCTGGAGAATCATACCATCTTAACTCTAGTCGGGCTGTACGCTCAAATAGTCAAATGAAAATCAAGTAAAAATGACACGTAGTCATTTTTAACGTTGAAAACCCAAAAAGGGTGAAAAAAACATGGTTGGAATTGTGTCGGACCAAAATCGACTATTTTTCATTTGTTTACAAATATTTGAATTCTTTGGATGGTGATATGTCAGCTCTCTGTTACAAGCTTTGGGGTAGAGAAGTTGGAAAATGAGCAAGTTCACAAAGCCTTGAATAGTACGCCCGCAAGTGCCTTATCTGAACTATTTCCTTCGTCAGTTGTTGCGTCCGAGCATGTTGATCTTGAGCAAACTAGAGAGGGAGAAAAGTAAAATCTGAGTGATGGAACGATCTAAGTCTCATGTGCTCGTCGAAAAATCTGAGAGCTCTCTAGTCTCTCAAGTAGCTTGTCTTCAAATGATGACTTGGGCCTTTTTATATCTTTCTTGAAGGTCACGTTGGTAATTGTGTCAAGCTGAATCTTGAGTTGACGAATGACGTTTTGTTCCAGTCACCTGGATCAGACATTTCCCGAAATGACGAACAATTCCCCCGCCCCCCCCCCCCGACGCGGCCCAGGAAGGCTGCCTAGCGACGACGACGGCTAGAGGTGGCGGCCGCCGCCGACGGGCACACGCGTTCCTGTGCGGCGCGTGTGTGGTCGTGCGACGCCATCGCATGCGTACAAAGACCACATGTGTGCTTGCTGGCCGTGTGTGTGTGTGCCCGCATGCACAGCGCCACAGCCCACATGTGGGCACACCCGTGCACGCACGCGCCTGTGTTCCTACAAGGGCATCGGTCGTGCGTGCGCGTGTGAGTGGCCCGCTCATGGTGCCTTTTGTTGCTTTGTTTTGTCCCTCCTTACGAGGTGATTTTGAACCCTTCGAGCGGGCGTGGCTCGCACGTGCGGCTCGTTCAGTTGGGTTGTATTGCTTGAGTGTTTCGGTCTAAGTTCTATCGGTTTGGCTCGGGAATCTTCTGGGGGAACCCCATCAGTTCTAAATTTGATGACACTTAACGTATGTATAATTGAGGCAATTCTTTCGAGCAATTGGAACCTTAGGTAAATGTTTAGGAAAATTTCTTCTCAGTAGCAACTTGTGCTAAGTCAGACTTAAATTTCCACATAAATAAGAACCAGCATATGGACCTGGGCAATGTCAAAGAAGCTCTTCATATTATAAATAACAAATCTAGATTAGGCCACATGGCAAAATTCGTATTTTGGGTTCGTAGAAATTATTTAGTATGATCGACATATTAACATACGACGTATTTAATGGAACCTTGCTCTCTTTTTTATTACTTTTTCGTGGATCCCCAAAAAATTAGCACAAAATCCAAATCTTTTGTCCCTCCCAACCCAACACTGATGAGTAAAAATGCGAAGAATACTCGAAGGGAGAGGAATTTTACAAGGGATTATCTTTGTCTAGGTCTTCTACAACCTATAAATCACACGATGTGATCAACTGAGGGAGTGCATTGTCTGCAGCATTTAGAGTTCCTTGCCGAACAAATGGAGTTTGTGATTTATTAGGACTTCAATTTTAAAGTTTACAACATTACTTTCATATCCTACGCATTTTGATGATTTTGTAAGTTTTAAAATCATATTTCACATATGATGAGAAAAGACAAGTGTAGATTCATAAATATTAGTTGAAGTATTTGGCATGCTCAACTTACATTGGCCATATGCATCTTGCATTACTATTTCATTCACTCTCACATTAATTTCGCTCTAAACTTCTTCGTTACATTCATTACATTTAAACTTTCATTTACATTTCAATATCGCCCTCATCATTACACTTACATTTAACATTCATTCCGCCGTGTTTTGTACATTTCAATGTAAAACTAAAAGTGAATAAAATGAGTAGAAAAAAGATATAAATGGGCATGAACCCTAAGCCCTATACGTAAAATGAAGCTTTTATGTTGCCATAATTGCAAATAAAAGGTTGATTTTCAGAAACAGTTTAACACGAGGAAGAGAAATGACTGTCGGGCAAAAAGAGAAGGCAATAATTCACTATGAGTAGATGGTGGAATGAAAAGTTTACATTTTTTAAATGATGTGGTTCAGATCATATCACAGATAATAAGAATAAAACAGATGGAAGAAATAAAAAGATAAAACAGGGGGAATCATGACTCATGAGTTGTCAATTGTGAAAGAAAAAATTATTATTATTATCCAAATTTGTAAGAGTTACATCTCTAATGTATTTACTGATATTATCATATACAAGTATTGAACTTTTCTTTATCAACATTGCTTCAGATTTTCAAGCATTCGTTGACACCCTACAACTAGTTCAGGAAAGTCGTGGACTTGCTAGGTGGCCAGAGCCTCCTCAGCAGCCCGTCGTCGCCCGACAGGCAAAGCCACTTTCCGCTCCAATCGCGTTGCCAATGCCTCAAGGCGCTATTAGCAACTTCACCAAACCATCTATTATTGCTTCAAGATCAAGTAGGCCACCCTAAGAATAATTTATGAGCAAAAACCAAACGGTCGGGGTTTTGCATTCCAGAGAATACCTTCAAACATTATTGTGGATGCAAGCAGTTTTACATTTTATTATATTATCAAGTTTGGGAGAATCGTTTTGGTTGATTAGTTTACCATGCTTTTTAAATGCTGAAATCGAAGGACGATGAGTAAGCTTTATTCATGAAAAAACTGAAGCTGGCGAAGAGATAGCTTCACGAAAGATATGCGCAGGCGGAGAATGGTATGCGCCTTTTTTTTATTCTCTCAACTTGAATTTTTCGGGCATTATCTTTTATTTGAATTCGTTTGGTGCAACATCGAAGAGGTAGCGAACAGTACAAATAGTGGAGTTTCAAGAACCTCTGAAGCAGTCAAAGAACTAGTGCGAGAAGCCGAACAACCAGCGAGGGAAGCCGAAGAGCCAGGGCAGAAATTAGGTGAACGCCCGACGTTAATTTTCGCTGCACAAATAGCAGATTTACATTCATCCTAAGTGTTGGGAACCCACATCGCAGCTCCTCGATTTTTTGCTCCTTAGATTTCGAAATTATAGAATTCATATTCCTGATTGAATCTCATTTTTAAAAGAGCTCAGTACATAAGCCAGCCATTGCTGCAAGACAAGTCAGAAAAATCCCACTTTGCAGCCATTGCTGCAAAGTGGGATTCAATCAACAGTATAAATTCTATAATTTCAAAATCTAAGGAGCAAAAAATCGATCAGCTGTGATAATGGGTTTTCAACACTCAGGATGAATGTGAATCTGCTAGTTGTGCAGCGAAAATTAATGTCGGGCGTTCACCCAATTTCTGCCCTGGCTCTTCGGCTTCCCTCGCTGGTTGTTCGGCTTCCTGCACTGGTTCTTTGGCTGCTTCGGAGGTTCTTGAAACTCCACTATTTGTATTGTTAGTTGCCTCTTCGATGTTGCACCAAACAAATTCAAATAAGAGATAATACCCGAAAAATTCAAGTTGATAGAATCAAACAAAGGCGCATACCATTCTCCGCAAACGCATATCCTTCGTAAAGTTTTCTCTTCGCCAGCTCCAGCTTTGCCCTGAATAAAGCTTACTCATCGTCCATCGATTTCAGCATTTCAAAAGCATAGTAAACTAATCAACCAAAACGGTTCTCCCAAACTCGATAATATAATAAAATGTAAAACTGCTTGCATCCACAGTAATGTTTGAAGGTATTCTCTGGAATGCAAAACCCTGATCATTTGGTTTTTGCTCATAAATTATTCTTAGGGTGGCTTACTTGGTCCCGAAGAACCAATAGATGGCTTGGCGAAGTTGCTAACAACGCCTTCAGGCATTGGCGGTGCGACTGGAGAGGAAAGTGGCTTTGCCTGCCGGGCGACGACAGGTTGCTGAGGAGGCTCCGACCACCTAGCAGGTCCACAATTTTCCTGAACTTGTTGTAGGGTTTAAACGGACGCTTGAAAATCTGAAGTAAAGTTGATAAAGAAAGGTTCAATACTTGTATATGATAATACTAGAAAATATGTGGAGGTAATAAAAAAAGCGCAAATGACATACTTCCATTATCATCTATCCGGTCAAAGATCTTCAGGATTGATCGGTCGGTACAGATAAGAAACAAAAGTCAACTAATCTCATAAATTATGAAAACAGGTGAGTATTGATGTCAACTACATGGTCATAATTTACCTCGAAAAGCTGGATAGAAGTCGATTGGATGGCTAAAAGGGTTCGTTCATCCATGGGAGGAGTAGGAAGGCCGTCTTCCTCAGCCAGTAAGGAAGGATCAACTGAGTTAGGATTGTGCTCTGAAATCACAATCAAAGTTTCATTTCAAATAAAATTTTAAGTAGTTATTTGAGTTATAATGGGAAAATATAATAATGTAACATCTTTAATTTATAAATTTCTCACCAGGAATTGCAGATGCAGTAAGAAACCACTCATCTATAATCTCCTTCCAACCTCTGCAAACAAACAAAAAAGAAATGAGATTTTTGTCACAGAATAAGTCAGTATGCATGTGTGAATGGTAATGACCGCCACCAAGAAAAGAAAACTAGTTTCGAACATAAAGGTGAATGAAGTTCGATATATAAGGTACGACGTTCACAAACGGTTCATAACAGAGCCTACGTTTTTGACTTGAGCAAATTAAAAGTTCCACCACAAAGTTCTAAAGAGTGGAACATGATGATTTTCAAGATGATACGATAGTCAATCACAAGGATATTATCTTCTAGACTTCAATTAGAACAAGGAGCAACTGAGCTTCTTATTCTTAACCCTGTTACTGGAAACAAAAAGGGAGTTGTTAAAAGCAAACCAAAAATGGCTATCCGCAAACTATTGTTAACAGCAAACCATACTTTTTGAAAATTATTCAATGCAAACAAAACTGTTATAGGCAAACCAATATTATTAACAACAAATCAAATCTAAAATTAAAAATCTTGTCATATTTTGTAATTGTGATAGTCAATCGCTTCAATATAAGATATCAAAAAGAACATCACTCTGATAATGGCTAACCGCACACCAAAAATTTAAAATTCCTCTCTAAAATATTATGCGGGTTTTTTGCCGGCAAATCGCTGCCCTCGGAAGTCGCACACCACTTTCGCAGAAACAATCAAAAACACTGTATGAAACCCTCATTTGCACCCTCTCCAAAACCCTCGCCTAAATCCTCGAAGAAGAAAAAGATTCTTGTTGATCTAAGAACTCGGGAGATGTCAGACCCCACTACGAATCTAGCTCCAGTGGTGACAAATACCAGCATGATGATGAGGTGGAAGTGGATATTGATAGCGTTGGTGTGAAAACCCCCTGGGACCTTGATAGATTTATTATTAATTATAATAAGAGTTTGAGCAAGAACAAGCGCAAGGAAAAGTTAGTTGTTCTAGCAAAAGCTGGAGTTGAAAGTAATTATTTTTGTTGTGATTGTTATGTTGATCAATTTCACGTGTAAATGAAGTAATTTAGAGTAATATCTATTTTAATATTTTACATTGAATTATAAAAAATGAAAAAATAAAATTAATTTTTGATTTGGTTTATTGTTAACAATAATGGTTTGCGTTAACAGATTTGTTTGCACCGAATAATTTCCAAAATGCATAGTTTGTGGTTTGCGGATAGCCATTTTTTATTTGTCTTTAACAATTCCCAACAAAAAACTCATAATTACAGTAGAATCATTTTTTCAATGGTTAAATCAAGTAAATACTAACATCTAAAAATGAATTCAGATTACACACATGTTTTAAGGATTTAATCTAACAGGTAGGCTATTTCAAGATTACATGGCTTCAAGCCAAAGCCATAAAATTTTGATCAAATATCTCAGGGTATTTCAAAATCTTTTGAAGAAATAAAAAATGAACACAATGAACTGCTACATTGATTTAAGACCATTGTCCAATTTACAAAGAAAAATCAGTTCCAATACTAAATAAAATACAGAAGCACACATAATTTTTTGCTCGAATCGGGTAAACAAGAACACAAATAAATGAATGGCAAATACGCTAACCAACAGCAACACAGTTTGTATTAGCAACAATATAAACAGCATACAAATTGAGAAAATGCAGGATCCGTTAAAGTGCATCACTGGTGGAATCCGGACAATTCCGCCCGCTGAGATAGAACAATACTTACAAGGAACCCACAAGGTTCACACTCGAACCTTCGTCCGACACCACCAACCCGCAGCTACCACCGGTGAGAAACTCTGTCGAGGCCGATTGTACGTGAGCACGCCTCCAACACCAAGCCTGCACCGCCACACCACTGTCTCCAACAGCTAAACCTAACAGAGCCCAAGACGGCGGGCAACTCCCTCTTCCCCCCACAACACCCCACGAGCCGGATGGCTCTTTCTCCTCCACAGCAGCAACACCACCTACACCGGCGGGTATGTCTGTTAGGAAATGTCCTCCAAGACCGGCGGAGCTCTTCCTCTTCCCGAGATCGGGAGGCACCGATAGCTTCCACGCGGATCCAGCTACTGGCGCGAGCAGGGGAGAAGGGGCAGTGGCACCTTCCTCTTCGCGGGATCGGGAGCAACGGCGACCGGTGTCTTCGCGCACGGGAACGGCAGAAGGGGGCGGGGCGGCTGCTCACTTGCGATCGAGAGAAAGGGGGCGGCTGCAATCGGGCTCACAGTGAACCCTAGACCGGAGCAGGGAATTAATAACGCCATACCGGATCCGGGTCCGGTTTGGATTGGGCTCCGAACCAACTGAAAAAACAACAAAAAGTACATCAAAAAATTATTTCTATGGATTTTTCATAAATATAATACAACTGAGGTTAGCTCAGAACTTGGAAGCACTTTTCCCTGCCTTTAGGCCTATGTAAATAAATAGAATAACTATGCAGTAAAGAAAAAAAAGAAACTGGCTCATTGAGAGTCCTAGCAAGGCGGCCAATTTGCTTCGAGTTGTGTTTTCTCAAATCATTCACATATCTTCCAATTTCAGTAGTCTGCAGTACAACTAATCAAATCATGTACATAAAGGAAATTAAGGCTATATTTGGTTCGGCGGTAGTGGGTACATCCGGTGGGTCGAAACATTACTTTGGAACCGGAGGGGGAGAGGAGTGTGTTGAAACGGAGCGGATCGGGGTCGTTTCCTCCTTGTTGCGGGTGCAAACGGAACAAACGATGTCGTCGTCCGTTTGTTTACCCGCCGTCCTGCGACGTTTGCTCCAAACTGAGGCGGCGAAACGTTGAACCAAACGTAGCCTAAGGCTCTGTTTGGGGGACTTATTTTTACCGGTCAAGCGGTTAAGGTCTGGTTCATGCGATCGTAACTGCTTGACTGTGAAATAAATTCCCAAAACAGAGCCTAAATCTATGTGCACTCATAGGGATGAACAGCAATTTGATACCATATCTTGAGAGTTTCTACAGAAATTTGTATCATCTGTATGTTGGAAATTTTCCGTTATGTAGACTCGATTCATCGACCGACCCGTTAAAGTCGTGCGCGTATATTAAGTCTATTTGGACTCCTACGAGTGTGTGTTAGTTCAGTCGCGCGAACGGTCGAAGCTTGTGATAGGTGAGCCAGATCGTCTCGTAACTTCAGGCGCGAACTCGGTCTCACCCTTGGCACGCATTCAAGCACGTATTTTGGCATGACATGAGAATTATTATTTTGGGGTTTCATATTCTCATATTAATTAGGAGTTAATGGATTAATTCACCCTTTTTTTTGTAACTCCTAAGAGCCTCCCCTATTAAGGCTCAATTTTGGGTCATACTATATATCGGTATTTTTCCACCGTTTTGAAAGTGTGCTGTAAAAGTGAACAAGGGTGAAATTCCGAGCGTCTCCTTCAGTTTTTGTGAAACCGTTGTTTCCTTCCTCACTGCAAAACCGGCCGGCCCTACGCAATCGCCATCCAGATCTAGGGAGAAGCTTCATCCCGTTTGCAAGCCAAAGATCGATCATCTCCGCAGGAGTTGGAACGCCACCGCCTCTACATCTACAAGAATCGGGCTTCACCCGATCTACATCGCCGACAAGGATCTTCATCGGCACAGGAGGAACTTCTTCCCCAGCGGCCGGCGGCGACTGCTTTGTGCGCAAATCGTCGGCAATTTTTGGCAAAAAATTTCAGATCCCGAGAGCGAGGCCTGCTCTGATTTTGTTCTTCATCAAAGTTGTCGGCTGAGCGCTCAAGATCTCACTATTGCAAGGAACGACGTTGCGTCGTTGGATCTCTGTCATCGGCTAAGAAGGATTGCAGTCCATCTACATTTTTATGCACGATTAATATCATAGATCTGATTTCAGATCTAGATTTGTTCGGTGATTGAGGATCTAATTACTCTCTTACCTCAATAGTGAATCTTCAGGTATTTATATATACACATGGATTTAACAAAACCATTATACATCAGTAACTTAGCTTGAATTACACAGAACTAGAAGAGAAACTCACTGGATCTACAATATTAGCTGATACATGGTTTTAATTCTTTATAATTCATAAAGTGCACGTGTATATTTTTGTGCTAACTGTTGTTAATGTTGAGACCCTCTTAGATACAATTGTAAATTGGAAGACTTCTCGGAACTGCGATCATGATGAAGAACGAGCAAGAATCCAAATCCGGTATAAATTGATTCCGCAATTCAGTTACCATTCATTCTAGCTCTATTTATTTTTGTGTTCTCAAGTTAGAAAAACAAATTTATATGAACTCCAATTAGAGACTGATAGCATTTGATTAAAACGATCCTAGTGGTTTATGCGTCGTCACATTCATTAGAAATTTTGATAATATTATTTCGCTGTAGCGACACTTAGCCATAAATTTAATAACACTGTAATCTCCTCAAAGATTCATACAATACTGTTTCAGACTGCAGATGTTGGAATCGAGACTCGGCTTCTGTGGAGATTGGACCCTAAAAAGGGGTGCTTGCACACTTACTTCTCATAGCAAACCCGTTTGACTGAGAACTTAGGACTCGAGACTGGCCCAAGGCTCCAGCACGGAGGTCTCACCACACACCTGAAAGATCTTAAAGCGCTTTCCCCTTAGTCAGTGCTGAGCTAAGGGTACCTCAGAAAGCACTATAAGACTAGAGAATGAGAAAACTTCAAAGCTTGCCTTCAGTGGTATCCCCTTGGATCTATTTATAGATTTTAAGTATGGTCTGCAAATAGCGCAACTTCGCTGTTCTAAACGGTTATATATAACACAAAGTGGGTTTACCAACAGTGAAGCTTCGATGTTTGGTGTGGCTATTAACAAACCAAATTATATTAAACATAGGATATATGCACCCCATCTCGGGGGAGAATGCTAGCTAGCTCGCCAGTTCTTGGGACAGTGTGCGGCCCGGCTCCCGCAGTTCGCCTGCTTCTTAGGCGAGTGTGGGCCGGCTGCCCGCAGCTCGTCTGCCTACTGAGTCGAGGCGGGTCGGCACCCCCTGCTCGCTCGCCTGCCTGGCGGATGCGGGCTGGGTGCCCCCTGGGCTCGCCCGCCTACAAAATTGGCGCGGGCCGGCTCGCTCGCCTGTACGGCGGGTGCGAGTCGGGCTATATATTGAGGGCCCATCTTCTGCCTTGTTGGACCCACTCGGCAAACACTGGGTTGTACACAATCCCTGCTCTTTTTGAGCTTTTGCGAAGCTCGGAAAGAATCATCCAACCTCACGTGTTTGGTGAGTGTGTGCTGAGTTGGAGAGAATTTTTTGGTGGGTCCCACCTTCGTGATATATATATATATCATCAGGCTCAAAAAAATCCCCCGACTTTCTGCTTCTCGTTTTCTTCATGAGTTACTGTAGCTGAGAGATGCCTATGTCAGAAGTGATGCGAGCTCGCTTGGTAGCCGCGAGGGATGGCGCACGATCGCAGGTTGTTGACGTGGCCCCCTGGCTGGCTCGAGGGTCGCCCAACCCATCTTTCAGACCGAAGAAGGCCAAGATGGTTAAGCGGCCTTCTCAGGATGATGCTCCTGCATCCAGTCCGGTGGCCGGCTCTGAGGTCATTCATCAGGTATGCGGGCCGGTTATAGGGTTTTATCGTTACTCCGATTCTGACATTCCCCTCCGCAGGAGACGCCTCGCGAGGATGAAGTTGGGGGAGTAGAGCCGAGGCATTCTTCCCCTCAAGTATCTGAGCGGGCCGTCATCCCTTCAGTTGCAGGATCTGCACCTCTCGTGATCCCGAGCATTCCTCTAACCAATAGTGGATTCTCAACTCCCCGTCCCCGCCTTTCGCCTGACTGCTCCTCATTTGAACGCTTGTTGTTGTAGCTTCCACCCCGAGGCCCGCCGACCTGCCCCCGCTAGTCACACGGTCGCTGACCTGCCCCGGGTTGGGAAAGTCCTTCGTGACTCTTGAAGGCAAGCTCTTCTTGGGCCAAACTTGTACCTCCCGCCGGCACGCTAGCACAGGAGATGTGTCGACTCTGGGTGAGTCCATACATTCACTTGCCCATCATTGCCTAACTATTCCACTAAGTCTCTCTCTCTTCTTCAGGTTTCCACCAACTGTCCTCCTCAAAAGTCGACATGAGTGAGGGGTACTCGCCTCCCCCTTCCCCGGACCGCATCTCTGAATACCTAGGCGACCCTCATGATGCTGAGGAAAGGAAGAGGCGGGTGACCAGGTTGTTCCAGAACCATTCCCTGATGATGCTTGAGGTTTGCGACAGGGTGGACGAGGACAAGGCGGAGGTGTGCTTCAGGGACCTGGAGGGCGTAAGGCGCCCAAAAGACGGCGACGGGACGACCTCACCAGGAGTACATATCACGTGGGCAGAGGAACGACTCAGGCATGCCACATAACAGGTCGAACGGGCCTAGCGAGAACTGCTAGCGGTTCGCGAATATTTCAACCCTCGCCTACCTCCCCGTTCCGGGGTGCGAGGGCGAGGCAGGTGGAAGTGGATTCAGTACTAAACCACCACCACCCTGGCTACCAACTGGCGGACCGAGGTCGTGCCCGCCTTCAGGACCTCAGTCCGCGTGATTCATAACCGCGAAATCATTTTTCCTTTTTTTTTTCTCTTTGAGAGGGCTTTCCCCTCCCCTTTATTATTATTTGTGACCGAACTCGCCCGCTAATGAGCCCTCGTTTATGTATATAATTATCTTTTCGCTTGCTGGTTTTCTTCGCTACTGTTTAGCTTCTCTTAAGGGGGCGCAAGTCAGCCTAGCTCGCTCGCCTTCTAGGCGGGTGCGAGTCGGCTCTGGCTCGCTCGCCTTTTATCTCGTTGTCGCATAGCTTTCATATGACTGCAGCGAGTAGGTAAGAATTAGGGGCAGGCTCGAATATCGAAGCGTCAACACGCTTTTTTGCTATCCACACACCTCCCGCCTAAAGTACATTTTCCCGCCCCTTTTCCTTTCTATAAATAGCCCATTTTGCCATCATCCACCTACCGCATTTAAACTCTTCCTCTATACCTTCTTCTCTCCCGCATCCGATTCTCAGCCCGCCACTTTTCACGAGAACTCTAGCACCCAGCCCGCTCACCGGATCGCAAGATGGAAGGAGGCGGTGGCGACGCTGAGGGGAGAAGCAAATGTGTGTGGACCTTCTCATATTATCCCTTCTTCTCCGCCAACCTCACCGAGAACGAGCTCGTCTCGGTGGTCGCCAATTTCATTTCGCCCAGGTTTGAGGCGTGGCGTCCAGGAGAGGAGGAGAAGATCAACGACCTTTCCGACATTGAGCTCGCCATCCTCATCTCCCACTTCGATGCGGGCCTCCGACTTCTACTATGGCCCGAGATTTGATAGATATTGAAGTACTTCGGGGTCGTCCGGTGCTAGCTCACCTTGAATTCTGTCGTGGTGGTGGTTGTGTTTGCCTGCTTCTTACGAGAGGAGAGGATTGAGTTCAGCCTTGCGGTCTTCCGCAAGCTGTTCTTCTTCCGGGCGAACAAAGATGACACAACTTTCTTCTCCAGCAACCATGTCAAGATGCAGGAGACAGTGAATAAGAGATACAATTGGCTCAGGAAGTCGTGTTCGTCAAGGGAGACTTCGACAACGTCCCGTTCTCTCCCATCCAGCTCAGCGAGCCGAGCTACCACCCTCCGAGCCTGGGGGGTCACGAAGCCGATCTCTTCGAGTTCTTCACAGGGAAGAACTTCAAGGTCGCGTTCCTTCGGAGGAACGTTGACTCCCTCGTCCCTGTCCCGCCCGGGGAAGGTAAGGCTACTCGCGCTCAACCCCTTTTCTCCTCATCATTTTGCTTGTTCTAACTTTGTCGCTGCAGGTGAGCGAGATCACCCCCTACATCCTCCATACGAATGCGCGCGAGTCGTTTCCGGCAAGCTCGCCCTTGTCGAGGCGACGTTGTCGCGCATCGCGAGGTTCCGACCCCCTTGCTTCAAAAGCGGACCACTCGCGGACAATCTCCCCCGTCGCTGCCGTCCAAGAAGTCAAAGACCAAGAACGGCGAACCTCCCGCATCCCGGGAGAAGGGTAAAGCACCCGCGAGCCATTGCCCCGAGAAGGCCGCAACGTTGGGGCTTCCACCGGCGGACCTCTTGGCGAGCCAGCCGACACTTCCAAGGCGCGAGAACAGGAGGCCGCTGATGATATCACCAAAATGTACTTATTTTATAATATTTTAGGATGCTTTTCATTGTATTTTTGTTTATTAGTACACACATATTGTTTATTAATTTCATAATTTTTTTTATTATATTTTATGTAAAATGATATTTTTCGCGAGATTATTATTTGTGCAATTACAGATTATTAAATAAGTTTTAAAGGAGATCTATGCACGACAGAGATTTTAGACAAAAAAAATGAGATGAACCTCAGAATACTATGCAACCAGACTTGAACAAGTTCTTTGGATCTACTCCCACTTTGAGTGGTGGCTAGAGTCTTCATGGACTGAAATTTAATTCCGCAATTAAATGGAGGCTGAGTTTATTCCAATGCCAAGACAGGTGTTGACTTAGTCAACACTTTTAGGGCTTAAATGAATTCAGCGCAAATGACTCATGCTGAATTTATTTCAGCCATTAACGCTGAAGTTTATTTCAATGAGGGATGGGTGTTACCCGCTCATTCATGGGAGCAGAATTATGGCGCGGCTTATGCTCTCCAGTGCGTTTCCAATGCACCGCAATTTTGACAATAAGCGCCGTTTGGCGCGGCTTGTTTTAGAAATGCCGTTTGGGTTCAGCCGCATTTTCTTATCTATCGCTAGCCGCTGTTCTTTTCCACGTCCAGCCGCTACCTTCCTCCCGATAATCTAACGAGCGGAGTTGAGCGGAGCCCCGCGCTGGACTTTCTTCCCCAATCGACGACAGATCCGCCCCTCTCTACCGACGGCCGGCGATTCTCCTTTGCTTCCCATCCAGGAAGAAGGCCGGCGCACATCGGAAGCTTTCCCCGTCCACGAATCGATCCGCTTCTCCCACCGTTAACCCTACATTGAGGTATACTCCTTCTTCCTTCATATCCTATGCAAATTTCGGGTTTCTTTAGGGTTTAGGGTGCTTGTAAGTCTTTCCCTCATCTCCATCTTCCACCGTCCTCCTCGATGCACAACCCAGTCCCGATTAGGGTTGCTCGCGAGCAGAGCTGGAGTAATTTCGGGTTTCTGTGATTGTTCTTGTGTTTGTGTGTGTGTGTGTGTGTGTGTGTGTATGAGTGTTCAATTTTTTTTTCTGTGTGTGTGTATATTGTGAGAATGCGTGTATATGTATATATATGTGTGTGTGAATATCCTATGTGTGTGTGGAGATGAGGGAAGGACGGTTGAATATGAGTGTTGAATGTGTCCTTTCCTCATCTCCATATGAGTGTTGAATGTGTCTTTTGTGTGTGTGTGTGTATATATGTGTGACTATGTATATATATGTGTGTGTGTGTATTTGTGTGTGTATATGTGGTTGTGTGTGTGCATATGAGTATGTGTGTGTGTATATATTTGTATGTGTGTGTATGTGTGAGTGTGTATGTGTGAGTGTGTATGTGTGTGTATGTGTGAGTGTGTATATATGTATGTGTGTGTGTGTGTGTATATGTGTGTGTATATGTGGTTGTGTGTGTGCATATGAGTATGTGTGTGTGTGTGTGTATATATTTGTATGTGTGTGTATGTGTGAGTGTGTATATATGTGTTTATGTGTGAGTGTGTATGTGTGTTTATGTGTGAGTGTGTATGTGTGTTTATGTGCATATGTGTGAGTGTGTATGTGTGTTTATGTGTGAGTGTATGTATATATGTGTATGTGTGTGTGTTTGGGTATTTGTGTGTGTATATGTGGTTGTGTGTGTGTGTATATGAGTATGTGTGTGTGTATATATTTGTATGTGTGTGTATGTGTGAGTGTGTATATATTTGTATATGTGTGAGTGTGTATATATGTGTTTATGTGTGACTGTGTATGTGTGTTTATGTGTGCAAAAAGGTTACTTAAAACCTTATCAGGACACGCGATATCATCTACCAGACTTTGCTCGTGATGGTCGTCGAGCTGAAGGACGTCGGGAGATGTTCAATCATGCACACTCATCGCTTAGAAGTGTGATAGAGCGCTCGTTCGGTGTTTGGAAGAAGAAGTGAGCCATACTACGGGACATGCCAAGCTATAGTTTCGACAAACAAGCACGTATCGTGATCGCCACGATGACACTGCAAAATTTCATACGTCGCCACCCTTCACGTGTAGATATCGATTTCATTGAGTCTGAACAAAGGGATCCATGTCTTGGGATGATCTCACAAAGGCGGGAAGAAGATTGCTCTGACACTGCGGCTGGTGTAGAAGAGATGATCGCACTGCGTGATATTATTGCAGATCAGGTGTTCGAAGCTAGAGCATAATTTCCGCGTTGGGTGTTATGTTACGTAGAATTTGATAAATGTATGAATGAAATTTTATTTGGCACCAATGTATGAATGAAGTTTTATATTGTGTTAAATTTTGGAAAAAAAATTAATTCAAAACTCCATTTTCTATCCAAACAACTTTTTGAAAACTCCGTCTTGTAAACTCTGTTTCACCCAAACAGTTTTTTAACAAAACTCTGTTTTCCAGAATCAGCACTTATTCCACCAGCAACAGTTCATCAACAGCTTTCCATCAGCAACAGCCCAACCAAACAGACCCTTAATTTCAACATTTTTGGGTCAAAGCTGTTACATATTTTGGCGCTCAAATTTTTGAGAAGTTTTTTATAAATTGAGGTTTCTTAGTGAGGGAAGGGGACATCAAATTTCTGAACTAAGGCTCCGTTTGGGAGGACTTATTTTCACCGGTCAAGCGGTCATGACCGCATGAACCGAGACTTATTTTAAGACCTGGTTCATGCGGTCATGATCGCTTGACCGGTGAAAATAAGTCCTCCCAAACGGAGCCTAAGTGAGAGCTCTCCTGTCTTGTATTTTTGAGTTTTTTTTAGAGACATCATTATATGAGAGGAAGCAGATTTGGAGGAAGCTCATGTATGTGCTCCACGTAAGTTTGTAAGTCTCCATTGTTGGATCAATAAAATTATTTCTTTGCTCTAATTTTCTCCTACGATGATCTTTCATATAATTTCTGTAAAACAAATCATGTGTGAGTAGTATCTTCTTGTTTTGGGTATAGTATGATTATTTATTTAATTATATGATTATTTTTATTACTCATTGCTCAATCATACGACTTGCATCCGAAAATTTTAATATAAATCTTTGATATTTTGTGTAACATACTGCGCATATTGCATTCCTCCGAAAGTAATACGATTGCATATAAAATATTCTTAGTGATTTAAGCAAATTTTCGGACTCATTCGTGGCGCTCTCTATCGATTTTGATCATCTAATTTTTGTCTTATATTGCTCGCATATATTACATACTTAAGCGATTTTGATGTGATATGTGGAAAGTAATAAATATAGAGGTTTTTTTGTGAATCATAACTTCGAATATCCTTTCATGATTCGATGAATTATTACTCCTAAAATCATATATTAAATATTTTAATTATAATTGCACTCAAAATATATTTCTAAAAATTTTCTTTCTCAATTTAAGATATCGTTTTTAAACAAATCAATCCAACCTGTTATTTATAGTTCGTCTGGATTAAAGAAAAATTGAACTTTTTTGTGGATCGACTCGTACTTGCATGGGTATTATAATTGCTACTTTAGTGCTTTGAAATTTTACCACCAAGTTTTTGGCGTCGTTGTCGAGGAAGTTTTTATTTCTCTTTAGTTCTTCGAATTATTAGATTAGAAAATAATTATTATAAAAATGATTAATTAATTTGCATTTTCCAAATTTTCTAACTAGTTGGTGTTTAGGAAAACGGTTAGGGGTGAGCGAATCCCCCAAAAGGAAATTTAAAATTTGTAAATTTCATCTAATCATACACTTACCTGGCTAATGAATAGGTGAGATATCAAAATTGAAAATAAAAAAAAAACATTTATTGAAAAATATATCTAAAAGATTTTTTTCTTAAAGATCAATTTAGTTTGAATCACCAATCTTCATCCTCAAAGTGTATGCACATTTAGACTAAAGATTCGACAAAACGCTTAGTAAGTTCTGAATTTGAAATTTTAGTTATGACTGAAGCGAATCCAAATGTTGCTTTACGTGATATGTGTTATCCAATAAGAACAACGACACTACCTTCATGTATTAGATTACTTATATCTACTGCAAATAATTTTGAAATAAAACCTCATTACGTGAATATGATATCAAAATATCTAGGAGTCGATAACAAACATGCGTATATCTTTATAAGCGAATTTGAAGAGCTCTGTTCTAAGATGAAATTGTAAAACTTAACTGAAGACGCACTGAAGCTTTGTTTCCTTCCCTTTGCGTTAAAAGATTACGCTAAGAAATGGTTGCATAGTTTACCTGTAGATTCTATAAATATTTGGGATGAGTTTATTAAAATATTTCTTAGAAAATTTTATCCTAATCATAAAACTGCAAAAATTAGGAATGAAATAAATCAATTTTCACAAATTCCTGGGGAAATATTTTGATATATTCAAAAATTTGTTAACATTATGTCCTCATCATGCTATAGAAAAGTGGAAACTATGTCAAATTGTTTACGAAGGCTTAAACTTTAACACAAAAACTATGCTATAATCTATATGTCAAGGAAAATTTATGGATAAAAGTGAAGATGAGGCTTAGGAATTTTTTGAAAACTTTGCGGAAAAAACTTGGCAATGGGAAGAGAGTTCTTATGATAGGTCTAATAAATCGATTAATGAAAAATCAATGGCCTATAAAAATGGTATGCGTGTTATTGCCCCTACTACTGTGTGTGAGGCTAAGATCGACGCACTTGTCTGTAGATTAGATGAGTTAGGCATTAAGAATAAACAAGTTAATCAAATTTCTATATGTCCTAATTGTCAAGATCCATCACACATAAGAGAAGTGTGCCCTTATTTAGAAAACAATTTAAATTACGAACAAATGAATGATACCTTTCAAAACCTCAAGAATGACCCATATTGTCAATATTATAATCCAGATTGGAGAAATCATCCAAATTTTTCATGCAAGTAAAATGATAATTCAAACTTTTATTCACAAAATAATAATAACAACAATATTATAATCCTAACTCTAAGCCATTAAATCAAAATTTTAAAGGACCGTAATTTCAAAAATTTAATAATTTAAATTCTAATAAATAATTTCAACCTCCTGGATTTAATAATAAACATTTTGATTTGGAGAAAAGTGTAGGAAGTTTTAGTGAAAACAACATCACAAACATCTGATGCCCTAACTAGATTCATACAGACATCTAGTCAAATAATGAGTACTAATTCACAAGTCATAGCTAGATTAGAACACCAAATTTGGCAAATTGCGTCTCAAATTAGCGAGAGAGAAAAATGAACTTTTCCTAGTCAACCCATCACTAATCCAAGAGATCCTAAGGCAGAAACCATATAAAAGATAGTCAAGTCAATGCTATAACTAGAGGTGGGCAAAAAGACCGGGCCTAGAAAGCCCGCCCGGGCACGCCTCGGTAAAATTCCGGCTAGGCCCGTCCCGGGCCGGGTTTGGGGCCCTTACCGGCCCCCCACTTTTGTCGGTTGCCCGGCACGGTGCCCGGCTCGGGCCGGGCCGGGCTAGCTTGAGCCCGACAAAGGGCTAAGCCAAAAACTGGCGAGATTTTAAATCCCGCCTTTTGAATTCAGGCCGGCCCGGGCCCGACACGATCTGAAGGGCCTAATCAGGCCCCCTCTTTGAGAGGGAGCCCGAGCCCGGCCCGACCCGACTCAAATTGAGCCCGGGTAGAGTCCGGTTGGAAAAAAGGCTGGGCCCGATCAGGCCGAGTCAAACCCAGCCCGATTGGGCTTTTTGTACACGACTAGCTATAACTGTTTTAAGATCTGATAAAAAAGAGGATAATAAAGTAGATCAATGTAATGAGAAGCCTGAAACCACAACTAAAATAAATTTGAATAATGAAATACCTCCTGAAAAACCAATTGAAATATCATCAAATGAGAATAGAAATCAAGAAATAAAGGCTCTTTATCCACAAAGATTAAAAATTAATAAAAATTCTGCGCAAATGAAAAAAATGTTAGAGATTTTCAAGCAAGTAAAAATTAATACTCCTTTTCTTGATGCAATTCAACAAGTTCCAAATTATGCAAAATTTCTTAAAGATTTATGCACCAAGAAGAAACAAACTCATATACCTAAGAAAGTATTTTTTGCCTCTAATATATCAAATGTTTTAATAAGCACAATCCCCGTTAAATACAAAGACCCTGGACATCCTACCATCTCATGTAGTATAGAGAATAAATTTATTAATAGAGCCTTGTTAGACTTAAGAGCTGGGGTCAATTTGCTTCCTTATTCTATTTATGAGCAACTTGACTTAGAATAAATAAAACCTACTAAAGTCACTCTTCAACTAGCAGATCAGTCTATTAAGATACCGAAGGGAGAAATAAAGGATGTACTAATTAAAATAGGGGAATTCATCTTTTCAGTAGAAATTATAGTACTATATACATAACCAGTTGCTAACACTCGTTGTCAAATACCTGTCATTCTCGGACGACCATTTTTAGCTACATCTAATGCGTTGATTAATTATTGTAATGAATTAATGAAATTATTTTTTGGAAACATGACAATTAATTTGAATATTTTAAATCTAAATGGACAATCACATGATCAAACATTAGATGTAAATATGATTCAAGAATTAGAAGATGAAGATGTAGGAGAATTAGATGAGGAAATATTTGATAAAAATTTTGAAGAAATTTTTGAAGATGAGATTGCACTATTAGAAAAACTTAATACACATGATTTAATGTATGCTCATAGAGACCAATTTTCGAAACCCTTAAGTGAAGAGCTTAGGATCCTAGCCTCCCTTCCGTGATCGAAGCACCTAAATTAGAACTTAAATCATTGCCTGACCATTTGATATATGCTTATTTAGGTGAAAAAAGAGACACTTCCTGTTATAATAGCAAAATATTTAGATGAAGATAAAACTAAAAATTAGTTAAAATTCTAAAAACTAATAAGGAAGCCGTCATTGGATGGACTATGAGAGACATAAATGGGATTAATCCAACCATAATACAACATATAATTCATATGAATGAAAATGCAAAACCTAAACGCGATCCTCAAAGATGTCTAAATCCGACAATGAAAGAAGTGGTAAGACAAGAAATTATTAAATTGTTGGATAATGAAATAATATATCTCATCATAGATAGTCCTTGGGTTAGCCCGATTCATATTGTACCCAATAAATCTAGAATAGCCGTAATAAAAAATAATAACAATGAACAAATTGCAACTCGCACACAAACTGGATGACATGTTTGCATCGATTATAGAGAACTTAATGAGGCTACTGAGAAAGATCATTTTCCATTACTTTTTATCGACCAAATACTAGAGAGGTTAGCATGACATAAATTTTATTGTTTCCTTGATGGTTACTCCGGATATAACCAAATCCCATCTCACCGAAAGATCAAGAAAAAACAACATTTATTTGCCCATTTGGAACATTTGCTTACTGTCGCATGCCTTTGGGATTGTCCAATGCACCTGCCACCTTCCAGAGGTGCATGATGAGTATATTTTCTGATATGGTCGAGAGATTTTTAGAAATATTCATGGATGACTTTTCTATTTATGAAGATTCATTTGCTAACTATTTAAATCATTTAGAGTTAGTATTAATAAGATGTCGAGAGAAGAATCTCGTGCTTAATTGGGAGAAATGTCATTTTATGGAGAAACATGGGATTGTTTTATATAATCTCCAATCAAGGAATAGAAGTCGATAAGGCAAAAGTTAAGGTTATATCTGAACTTTCTCCTCCTAAATTTGTTAAAGAAATAAGAGCATTTTTATGTCACGTAAGTTTTTATCGACGCTTTATAAAAGATTTTAGCAAGATAGCTAGACCTTTGACTAAACTCTAAGGTAAAGATGATCACTTTAATTTTGATAACGATTGTTATAAAGCATTCTAATTTTTAAAAGAACAACTAACTTCTGCTTGTATAACCCCGCATTCGCAGAGTAGGGTCCCTTCGGCAGGCGCAGAACTAGCTTTGAGTTTTTAAGCTTTTTGAGGGTTTTGTTCTCTTGGAGGCCAATTAAGTATGAATCTGTGTTTTATACAAGTAGGGGGAGGAAAAATCTACCTCCCCCCGGTCCCTTTTTTGGGTGGGTGTGGCAAGATGACCGCCCCCCCGGTTTGCCTTGGTGCGAGGTAGGAGCGGCGAGACGGGCGCAGTCTATGCTTGCCCGGGCGGCCTGCCCTACGGGCGAGCCAGGCCCTGCGGCCTGCTTCTCGCCCGGGCGGTCTGCCCTGCGGGCGAGCCAGGCCCTGCGACCTGTTGCTCGCCCGGGCGGCCTGCCCTGCGGGCGAGCCAGGCCCTACGGCCTGCTGCTCGCCGGGCGGCCTGCCCTGCGAGCGAGCCAGGCCCTGCGACCTGCTGCTCGCCCGGGCAGCCTGCCCTACGGGTGAGCCAGGCCCTGCGGCCTGCTGCTCGCCCGGGCGGCCATCCTTGCGGGCAAGCAAGGCCCTGGATTCTAGTGCTCGCCCCCGGCGGGTGGTTTCTCTAGAGGGGGTGGGGAGCGTGGTTCGTCCCCCCAGACCTCTTTTGGCCGTGCTTTTACCATTTTGCCCCCGAGATGGATTTACCTCTTTACCCCTGGTGTGGATGTTTTCTATTGGCTCATGTCATATTTGCCTTAAGGGTATTTCAGACCTTTTGGTCCTAGGCTTGGAAAAACTATAAATACACCCCCTTGGGTAACTTTAGAGGGATGAGTTTTTGGCTTCCTCCTCCCTTAGTTTCTTCTTCTTGGTTGAGTTGAGAGAGCTCTCTAAGGTACCCAGCTCAGCCATTGGTGAGGGAGGGGAGTTTCTCTTGTGACCTTCTAGGTGAGTGGTGGGACCTCTGCGCTAGAGCCGAGGGTCTGTTCCTAGTTTCCCAAGTCTTTGGTCCGCGACGTTCCCCCGAGTGTAGTAGGTGTGAGGTTACCCCTCTTTTGGGACCCCGAACTCCACGAGAGACCAAGTTTCTGGTTTCAACATTTTGGTGCGGTGAGCGTTGAGAGTGACCAGCACAGAAGATCTTGGGAGAGTGCCATGACTGGAGATCAGGGAGGTGGTGATGATCTCGGCGAGCTCCCCAACCCCGGACCCTTCGTAGGAAGGGAGGAGTTCATGGCTTCCATCCAAGGCATCATAGAGATGCTGAGAGGTATTGCCCTTTGGGCTAACAGCTCAACCCCCACCCATCAGGGACTGGCTCCCAGGGGTCTCGACGAGCTGACCCAGAGCGGTCTCGGCGAGCTGCCTCCCAGGGGCACATGCGAGATGACCCCAACAGGGGGAGAAGGAAGTGCACTAGGTAGGCGACCTGGGAAAGAGAGGATGGGAGAGGGGGTCGAGCGAGACCTCCTCGACTAGGAGTTGTTCCCCAGCCCGGCGAGTGCTAGCCCTCCAGGCGAGCAGGTCGCGCGAGTAAAGGTGGCGAGAGCACCCCTTAGGGGGTCACCCTTCAGCGAGCTGATCATCTCAGCTCCCGTTCCAGAGGGGTTCAGAGAGACAGACATGACTTATTATACCGGGAATGATGATCCCGTCCAGCACCTGTAGTGGTTAGAGGATGCCATATCCATCAGGCTGATGACGGATGCCTTCAAGTGTCACCTCTTTGCTATCACGTTGAAGGAGAAGGCAAGAGACTGGTTTCATCAACTCCCTCCAAGGTCGATCTATGGGTTCGAGGACTTGAGCCGAAGCTTCCAGCTCCGCTTCTCCATCTCCAAGAAGAGGAAGAAGAGTCTTGAATCCATCTTCCTGATAAGGCAGAGGGCCGAGGAGTCGCTGACCCACTATGTTGACAGGTTCCAGGAGGAGATCCTGGATATCCAGGAGATGCCAGGGTATGCCCTCCAGATGGCGTTCACGGTGGGGTTATGCGAGGGGTTCTTCGAGATGAGTGAAAGAAAAGGGATAGATACTACTCTAGAGGGGGGGGGGGGGTGAATAGAGTAATCAAAAATTGCACTAACAAAGTTGACTGTCTACTCAACTCCCTTGGAGTTAATTGCGGAATGAAGGTTATAGATATTTGAGATGAAACCCTAAAGCCTAACACAAGTGTTGTGCACAAAAGGCAGCCAACTGTAATTACAGTTAAGGATTGGAATCCTAAACAGCAACTAGCAATCCTAGTTAAAGTCTAATCACAGCCAATCAGCACAGAGAATTAATTAAACAATCCAGACGACACAAGGAATTTATAGTGGTTCCCCAAACAACTTGGGTACGTCCACTCTTCTACCAACAAGGTAGGAATCCACTCAGTTTTTTGATCTGGTGCCCTGCCACCAACAAGATCTGCTTCAGGTAGATCCAGAAACCCTTTAGACTTTTGATCAGGTGTCTAAAAACCAACACAGGTTTTTGATCAGGTGCCCTGCCACCAAGGTATACTTTTGAAGGGAGTAATAACCCTTTACAGGAGGGGGAAAGGAGGTTAAGATGTCTTCTCTATTTTACAATAGATTAGAGAAGCATAAGAACTTACACTGAGCTAGAAAGCTCTTAAAGAATCAAGGCTCCCCCTGGCTAAAAGAATATCCAGGTGAAGTCTTGCTTCAGTGCAGAAACACTTCAGAAAATCTGAAAGAAAAAGCTACAAGAAGATAAAGAATATGAATTGAAAATTCTTCTTTAGGCAGCTATCTTCTTCTTCTTCTTCAAAAAGCTCTGAGTGTAAATCTTCCTGTAAGCAGGAGAACTCAGGTTGAAGAAGAGTGAAGAGCTAAAACTTCTTCTCAGTTGGATATGAACGAGCTGAGAGCAGTTGAAAACTGTAAGTTCTAAGCTTGAATGCAGCTGTTAGCTTTTGAACTCCTTTTTCCTGAATGAACTTGTTTTTGGCTATATGAACTAGTTGATTCTTTTCTTCAAAGAATTCTTTATATAGCAGCAGCAGCAACGACTCTCATTTGAGTTTGAATCTTGTCTTCTACTGAAATCTGCAAGCTGGGCTGCAAAAAGCATAAAGCAAAACAAATACTGCAGACAGATATCCTATAAGAGGATAAAGCTTTCTAAGAAGCTGCAAATAACGCTGATGAAATAATACTAGAGAAAGTCACATCAGAAAAAACTCTTTACAGCCAAGGAAGACTTTCTGAGTCTAACGGCTATAAAGGACAGCCTGACAGATAAAGCAGAAATCATATCTCAGCTAATAAGACAAACAACTTTGTCAGAAAAGATTGGCTCATGCATAAGGAATGAAGCAGATATTGCATGAAAATAATATCATAAATTTATTCAAACAATCTTTTATAAAATATGCCAAAATAAATATGAAATAAATCACATCATAGAAGATAACAAAATTACTCAAAACATACAGCAAAACGTCGAACGACCCTCGGAGATCGTCGACCGAAGCACGGAGATCGTCGACCTATCAGACAGATAGTCGAACGATCCAGATAGTCGAACTATCAAAGAAGATAGTCGAACTACCCCAACAGATAGTCGAACTATCCGGACAGATAGTCGAGCTATCAGATAGTCGATCTATCAGGACAGATAGTCGAACTACCAAAGCAAAACAGATAGTCGACCTATCAACAGATAGTCGAACTATCACAGAAAACAGATAGTCGACCTATCAACAGATAGTCGAACTATCACAGATAGTCGAACTATCACAGAAAATAGATAGTCGACCTATCAACAGATAGTCGAGCTATCAGATAGTTGAACTATCCAAGCAGATAGTCGAACTATCAAAGAGAACAGATAGTCGACCTACCAAACAGATAGTCGAACTATCAAAGAAGACAGATAGTCGACCTATCAACAGATAGTCGAGCTATCAACCAAAATAGATAGTCGACATATCAACAGATAGTCGAACTATCAGATAGTTGAACTATCCAAGCAAATAGTCGAACTATCAAAGAAAACAGATAGTCGAGCTATCAAAGAAAGCAGACAGTCGACCTATCAACAGATAGTCGAGCTATCAACCAAGACAGATAGTCGACCTATCAACAGATAGTCGAACTATCAAATAGTTGAACTATCCAAGCAGATAGTCGAACTATCAAACACAACAGATAGTCGACCTATCAAACAGATAGTCGAACTATCAACGCAGACAGAACGTCGACCAACTGATAGACGATCGTCGATCAGTCGATAGACGATAGTCGAGCGGCGTTTGACCATAGTCGAACAAAAAACAACTTAACCAAATTTACATCTGGAAAAGTGACGCCTCTAAAACTAGAGCAACAAACTAAACAACTAACCTTTGACCATAGATAAATCTTGGGTCAAGAGACTAAAAGAGAAGACTGAACTCAAATCAACACATAGGGTACCAACAATCTCCCCCTATTTGAGTTAAGTCTCTCAACAATTAAATACAAAACTAAATACAAAAAAATAATTAAAATGCATGAAGAGAAATAACTAAGCAGATAACATCAATCAATCAGATAAGCAAATAACTGTCAATTAATGAATTTTTAAGATGCTTCAGAGTTAGGTTTAGGATCAGAAGAACTAGAAACAAAATTAATTTTTCTAGAGGGATCTAGAGCTTCTTTTCTTGACAACTTCAGGTCTTGTTCTCCAATGATTTTCAATTCTGTCGCTCTTGGGACAACTGCCTCAGGTTGTTTTTCCATGTATTTTGAAGGATCAAATACTTCAGGTCTAACCTAGAATTTATCGAGCTCCTTCATTCTGAATTTTGACATCGTGGTCACCTGCAGTGTCTTTCCCTTCAGCTTTAGCTTTCTTAATTTGAGCTGCTCCAACAAGTTCAAGAAAACGAGCCATCCTAAAATTAGGATCAAGCTCTGGGCTTTCATACACATTTTCAGAAGATGTATCAACTGATTCTTTATCCTGAATAACTGGATAAGAGGGAGGAGCAGAATCAGCAAATATCTTGCTAGAATTTTCAGATAAAATAATTCGCTTACCTTTTGAAACAACCTTCACAGTATGATCTGGCTTAAGAGAGGTTGAGCTTTTGAGTTCTTTGGAATGAGGAGGAGAAAAAGTTGGTCTTTGATACACCACCTCCTTTACTTGTTCCTTAACAGCATCAAGTCTTTGATAGCCAGTTTGAGTTTTACCTTGATATCCTTGAGAACTTCTCCTTTGTGATGACTGAGATGGATTGAGCCTTTCAGACTGAGCAGCAGGGTTTGCAGATAAGTTTCCTGAGGCTCCTGCACTAGGAGGTGGAGGAGGAGGACCTCTAGGAGTCCATCTTGGGACAGGACTGTCATACCTCTTTGACTTCTTCCTTTGCTTCTGCTGATTTTTAGAGAAAGCCATCCAGTGCTGGAAATCTTTTGATTTAGGATCAATTCCTTTCAGGATATAGTAAGGAGTATCATTATCTGGATTAGGAGGAGGAGGAGCCACAACTTTCCTTTTCTTTTTAGCAGATCTTTTTCTTTTTGACTCATCAGATTCATCAGAATCAATATCATCCTCAGAATTTGAAGAGATAGGAAGATCATATGGATCAATTGCTTCTTGCATAGCTCTTTCCTTTTCCTTTAGGGCAGCTTTTTCTAATTCTTCTTCTATGGCATCCTGTGCCAGGAGAGCATCTAAATCCAATCCAGGGGAATCATCCCATACAGTAGACTTTTCAATTTGAGCATCTGCAGCCTTTTCTTGTTGATCAGAAACTGTCATGGTGACCAGTTCTATTTGCACTGCTAGCTGAGCTGGCTGAGCAGCCTCAGAAACTTGAGCAACTGGTTCTTATTCAGTTTGAACTTCTGTAGCAGGTAGGTGATCAGGCTCTTGAACATCTAAAACTTCTTCCATTTTATCTGTAATATTATGAATAAAATTTTGCTAAATGACATCTAATCATCCCTTCCAGGTATTCCCAAACTATCATATCAGTTATTAAGTCTAAAAAGTGAGTAAAAGGGATACCTTCAGAATTGTCCTTTGCGTGTCCTAACTCCCATAATTCATTTAGAAAGGAAGTGATAACTCCTTCTAGGTATAGGGCGACCAGGGGAGTAGAACATTCTTCTAAGCAAACTTTGAAAATGAAATCAGACTTCAATAATGCATCAGAAATTTCTTTTTCAGACAAACTTTGAGGAGGAGCTGATTCTTCTAATTCTTTCTCTGCCACTGCAGGAGGATCTGCTGGAGGGGAGGCCAAAGGCAGCTCAGAGACATCTTCATTAAGCATCTCCTCCTGCCTGATTTCAGTAGATACTGAAACCAGGCCCCTAGAGGAAGAGGGCTCAGCAGACTTTGAGAGTGCTCGAATAACAGTAGTCAAAGAAGATATGGAGGAAAAGAGTGGAGCAATTGCCTCTTCAATCATAATTTTGATCGAAGGAGTAATTAACTCCAAGATGCTGGAAATGAATGCTGGAGAGATTTCAGATGATGAAGGGGGAATCTCAGTGGATGGATGATCAGCAGGAATGGTGTATTCTTGATGAACTGGAGAATGAACTGGAGATGGAACTGGAGATGGAGAGTGATGGGTGGATGCAGGATGATCAATGTGATCTGAAGAAGGAATTGGAGACTGAGGAGGAGTAGAAATCTCAGAAACCAATAAATCAAAACTGGGATGAGAGATCCCAGCAAGATGAGACGAGAGAGGAGATGCAGGAGGTGATGCAAGGTGAGAAGCAGAAGGTCGTACTTCAATTGAAGTTGATGGAACTTCAACTGAAGTAGACGGCAAAGCAGATGAAGAAGATGGAAGGGAGAGATTTGCTGAGCCAGCTTCTTGTAGGAGAGGAGTGACTGAGGCAGTCCTGGTGCTCTCAGATGCAGCTGGAGCAACCCCTGCGGGAGCGGGCTTCAGAAACGTCCTTTTCCACTTGGCGAACAAAGTTGGATCCATCTTCTTGCTGGCGTTGATGGAGGTAGCAGCTGAAACTAACAGATGAGGATACTTTTCCTTCAGAAAAATCCCAACTACCCTACCCAGGGTAACTTCTTTCTTGCTGTTCTTTTTCCTAATCAAATCAAACAGAACTCCTGCCCAATTAATCTGTTTCTTATTCACAATTGCACACATCAGTGCAAACTGCTGCCTTGTAATATTGTCATGGGCGGAGTGCTTTCCCAGTAGCACTTTTCCGACGATTTCAGCAAGGAACTTAATCTTAAACGGAAAGTTTACCTTAAGCAGCTTAGAGGAAATGCCTTCGGCATGTCCCAGCTCTGTCAGCATTCTCCCAAACTCTGGGGTATCTTGCTCGTACTCTTCTTCCCCATTTATCAATCCAAATATTTCAGTTAAAATGGCGGGAGTCAAAGTTACCTCTTCTCCG
Organism: Platanthera zijinensis; assembly: GCA_039513925.1. Taxonomy (NCBI): domain Eukaryota; kingdom Viridiplantae; phylum Streptophyta; class Magnoliopsida; order Asparagales; family Orchidaceae; genus Platanthera; species Platanthera zijinensis. Next base: position 80,093,758 of record CM077081.1, read on the forward strand.
CCGATAGTTCCGGTCATAGAATCGTCATTAGAAGACGAAGTAAATGCCAATTCTTTGATCTCTTGAATATTTATCTTTATCCTGGAGGACATGAGCTTTTCTAAACCTTGATCTTTGCATAAGGTGAGAATTTCCACAATTCCGGATTCGCAGCAGCTGAAGGAGTCGAAATCCACACTGAATCCTGCATCGAACTTCACTACTGCCAGGTGCGCTGGAGCTATCGCTATCAAAAGGGCTGGAGAAGACGAGGGAGAGACGGCGAGGACGAAGCGACAGAAAACGCAAGACAAAGAGCAAGCGGGAAGACGGAATGCGAAAAGACGCTCTCCGTCGACGATAAAAACAACGATCTCTTAACCTAGGTCGACCATCGGCTTTATTTTAAAACAACGATCGTCGATCTATTTAAAAGATACTGGAGACGATGGTCGAACGGTCGTTCGACGATTGGTCCTAAAGCAGGTAGTCGATCAATCGTTCGACTATTTCTCTCTTCACAAACAACAAGCTGTCGTCAACCATAGATCGACGATAGGCTCGACCTGTTCGACGATCTTCGAACGCCGGTCGACGATCTTCAAGCAGATAAGCTATCATCAACCATAGGTCGACGATAGGCTTGATCCGATCGACTATCTTCGAGCATCGTTCGATGATCTTCAAACAGGTTTCAACAAGGCAGACGTCACACTTAGTCTCTTCCATTAATCATGCCTAGTTGAACCAAAAAGAACAGATGCTTCTGTTCATCTAAGGGCTTGGTGAATATATCACCTCTCTAAAGGTCTGTGGATATGAACTCAAGGCTGATCTTGTTCTTTTCCACACAATCTCTCAGGAAATGGTGCCGGATCTCAATGTGTTTCGTTCTAGAGTGGTGCACAGGATTTTGTGCAATAGAGATAGCACTGGTACTATCACACATGATTTTTGTGTTCTTGTGTGAGTACCCATAATCCAAAAGCTGGTTTTGTATCCACAGGATCTGTGAACAACAACTAGCAGCTGTTATATATTCAGCTTCTGCAGTTGAAGTTGAGACAGAAGCCTGCTTCTTACAGAACCAAGAGACCAATCTCTCTCCCAGGAACTGACAAGTTCCTGAGGTACTTTTCCTGTCAACTCGACAGCCAGCATAATCAGAATCAGAATATCCAATTAATTCAAATTCTGACTCAGCTGGGTACCAAAGTCCTAGATTTGGACATCACTTCAGGTATCTCAAGATTCTCTTGAGAAGAATCAGATGAGATTCCTTGGGGTTGACCTGGAATCTAGCACAAAGGCATGTAGCAAACATTATATCTGGCCTACTTGCAGTTAAATACAATAGGGAACCAACAATGGCCCTATAATTCTTTTGATCAACAGGCTTTCCCTGATCATCAGAATCTATAACTACATTAGTAGCCATAGGTGTATGCATTGCTGAAGCATTAGCCATCCCAAACTTTACCAATTCCTTGACATATTTGGATTGGGAGATGAAGATGCCATCATCATCTTGCTTTACTTGGAGACCAAGAAAGTAAGACAGCTCACCCATACTACTCATCTCAAACTTAGAATGCATCAAGTTGGAGAACTTTTTGCATAGTTTGGGATCAGTGGAACCAAAAATAATGTCATCCACATACACTTGAACTAACAGGATTATGTCCTTGTGGTGCTTGACGAAAAGGGTTCTATCAACTACTCCCCTAACAAAGTTGTGCTCTAACAGGAAATTAGATAGAGTCTCATACCAGGCTCTGGGTGCTTGTTTGAGTCCATAAAGAGCTTTTTGCAACTTGAATACATGTGAGGGCTGAGTTGAAGAAACAAACCCAGGTGGTTGTTCAACAAATACCTCTTCCTTTAGCTCACCATTTAGAAAGGCACTTTTGACATCCATCTGAAAAACTTTAAACTTCATATAGGCTGCATAGGCTAGAAAGATCCTTATTGCCTCTAGCCTTGCAACAGGAGCAAAAGTTTGGTCATAATCTATACCTTCCTCCTGTCTGTAGCCCTGAGCTACAAGCCTAGCTTTGTTCCTTACAATGATTCCATTTGCATCCAACTTGTTTCTATACACCCACTTGGTGCCTATGATCAGTTGGCCTTTAGGTCTTGGAACCAAAGTCCATACTTTACATCTTTCAAACTGATTGAGTTCCTCTTGCATAGCAATGATCCAGTGGGGATCTAGCTCAGCATCTTTAATGGTGTGGGGCTCAATCTGTGAAAGGAAACAAGCATGCATCACATCCTGTCTTAATTGATGTCTTGTTTGAACACCAGCTGATATGTCTCCTATCACTTGAGATGTAGGATGATCTCTAAGTGTGACAACATCAGCAGGTGGGATGTGATCTTCAGCAATAGTTGGGATTAATTCCTCAGGAGGAATTTGATCTACTATTGGTGGTGCAGCTACAATTTCTGCAAGGTCTTCATCACTGTCTGATTCAGTGATATGAAGAGTTGAAAGATGGAGAATCTCTTGAGTGACATCTTTGCTAGATTCTGGTACCTGCAATGAGCTTGAGGAAGGGGAAGTTTCCTTATCCTTGTAAAACATTTGAGATTCATCAAAGGACACATGAACAGACTCTTCAATTTTAGAAGAAGATTTATTAAATACCCTATAAGCTTTGCTTACTTGGGAATATCCAAGAAAAATTCCCATTGAAGTTTTTGCTTCAAACTTTCTAAGATATTCTTTATTATTATTATGAATATAAACTACATAACCAAATACTCTAAAATAATTTATTTTAGGTTTCTTTCCTTTAAGCAACTCATAAGGAGTTTTACACTTAAGCTTGTGTATCAGACTTCTATTCAAGACATAGTTGGCTGTACTAATAACTTCTGCCCAATAGGAAAGAGGCATATTAGCATCTGCCAACAATGTGCCAGCAGCTTCAATCAGGGTTCTGTTCTTCCTTTCAACTACCCTATTTTGTTGGGGAGTTCTAGGAGCTGAGAAGCTATGTTTGATACCTTCTCTCTCACAGAATTCTTGCATGAGAAGAGAGTTAAACTCAGTACCATGATCACTTCTGATCAAGGCCACATGGGTAGAGTACTCAGTCTGCACACATAATAGAAAATCTGTAAGGGCTTTGAAGTTATCAGCCTTAGTTCTCAAAAAGAACACCCAAGTGAACCTAGAGAAGTCATCTACAATGACTAGGGTGTAATACTTCCCTCCTAAACTTTGTACATTTATTGGACCAAATAGGTCCAAATATAATAAATACGGGATTCTAGGAGAATCACTTTTATTTACTGATTTAAATGAATTCTTGGTTTGCTTGCCTAATTGACAAGGCTTGTATAGGCTCTCCTTCTTGTAGGGGCAAGAAGGTAAACCTCTAACAAGGTTGTGTTTAGATAACCTAGATATGTTTTTGAGGTTAACATGGCTAAGCCTTTTATGCCATAAAGTATTGTTATTGGTTACTTCATTAAATAAGCAGATTTCAGAGTGAGTTGAGTTAAAATCTACTAAATAAATGTTACATTGTCTAATACCTACTAATACAACATTATTATTTAAAGTAATATTACAAAGAGAGTTAGAAAATGATACATGGTATCCAGCATCACATAACTGACTTACTGAAATAAGATTATGCTTCAGTCCAGTTACATAAGCAACTCTCTTGAATGTTACAGCTCCAATTGTCATCCTGCCATAGCCTTTAGTTTGACCACAGCTTGAATCTCCAAAGATCACCTTTGGGCCAAGCTTGGCCTTGAATCTTGACAGATGTTCTTTATTTCCTATCATATGCTTGGAGCAACCACTATCCAAGTACCACTTATTTTGAGTGATAGGATAGGTCTTCACCTGCAAATAAATCAATTAAACATTGTGGACCCAGGTAACCTTGGGTCCCTTGTTTTTCACATAAGAAAAACTGGAAATAAATGAATAAGCAGGTTGAGGGTGATAACCTAACGGGTAAGATCTCCTAGGTGGGATTCTCCATGCAGATGATGGGTCAATGAACCTAGGGTTTCTATTTTCATTCTGGTTTCTAAAGTTCTGGGTGAAGTTTGAAATTCATGTTGAAAGCGTCGATCAGCGTTCGACGATGGGTGCCCAGATCGTCGATCTCCATTCGACCATTGAGCCTGCGATCGTCGAGCAGCGTTCGACGCTCTTTGTATTTCCTTAAATTTTTGTTTTCTTTTATCCCTCTTAGCTTTATTTAAAGCTTTATTAACCTGATTAACTTGCTCAGTGTTCTTTATCCCATCAGCTGAGATAAAGTTCACTGGAGTTGAAAGATGGTTTTTAAGAATGATTGTGGGTTCACTAGAAGATGCTCCTAAGCCTAATTTATTATTGCCTGACCTAGTGTTAGACATGCTGGTTATTTCAAGCAACTTAAGGCTTCTACCATTCAGAGATTCTTCTAACCTTTTGGACTTAGCTAATTCATTCTTAAGAAATTTTATTTCTTTACTAGAATTAGTGAGTTCTGCTGTTAACCTAATGTTTTCATTAAAAATTAATTCAGATTCAGCTAGTTTATTTCTAAACTCTTTTCTTTCTTTTTCAGAACTAATTAAATCTAAACATAAAGATTTAAAATCTGATTTAAATTCAGCAGATGTAAAATCATAAGATGACAATACCTCATCTTCAGTTGGCATTTTTTCATCAGAATCTGAACTCTCTGCAGTTGAGTGATTGCTGCAGGCATCAATTGCCATCAGGCAAACTTCCTTTGCCTTCTTTTCTTCCTCATCCTCACTGGAGCTTGAGGAGGAAGATTCCTCATCAGAATTGCTCCAGGTTTCAGCAACAAAACCTCTCTCCTTCTTTTTGTTCTTGTAGGAGGATGGCTTGGAATGCTTCCTGTGCTGATCATTGTCTTTCCTTTTATCTTTATTCTTTTCCTCTGGACAATCTGGAAGAATATGTCCAGGCTTCCTGCAACCATAGCAAATTATTTCTTTAGAAGGAGTACGATCATACCTTGGTTTATCTTCATATTTTGAAGATTTCTTTCTGAATTCTTTCCTTCCCATCTTGAGAAACCTTTTGGCAAATAATGCCATCAGTTCCTCATTGGACTGGCTTCCTTCAGAAGCATCAGCAGCTTTGAGAGCAAGGGTTTGCTCTTTTCTTGTGGGAGTTGGAGTCTTTGCTTCAGCCTTAGCTTCCCTGGACTTCAGCACTTGCTCAAAGGACTTGAGCTTGCCAAGGAGGGCTTCTGTTGAGATTTCTGTTGTGCTTCTGGCCTTCTTGATAGGCCAGATCCTCAGATCCCATGTGCTAGGGAAGCACATAAGAATCTTATCATTGACCTCTGTCAATGAAATATCCTTATCAAGAGTCCTCAGCTTATTGATGATTGAGCTGAGCCTTGTGTACATTGCTTCAACTGATTCAGCATCAGTTTTCTTGAAAGTCTCATACTGGGAGATAAGGTTGGACCTTCTGTCCTTCCTTTCATCAGCTGAACCAGCTACAATCTGGTTCAGTGTATCCCACATTGCTTTTGCTAAGGAGCAGTCAGCAACCTTTTGGAATACTTCATCAGACATTGTTTGAGCCAGAATGTTCATTGCCTTAACATCTGCTATTTTTGCCTTTTTGTATTCATCATTGTAATCTGGAGGAGGCACTGCACTCATATCAGTTGATGATGAAGCAGTAGCTGCAGCAGGTGCTCTTGGTGGTCCTGTCAAAATAGAAGCAAAAATACTCTCATCAATAGAGTTCATATATAATTTAATTATTGCCTTCCAGATGCTAAACTTAGCTAAGTTGCATGCTGGAGGTCTGGTGCTAGAGTAATCCTTGGACTGGGCCATGATAGTGAAAGTGAATATCTATAAGCCTTGGTATCTATCAGGATCTTGTGACTTAGGTGTTAGCCTATTCAGTCAGTCAACCTCCCTCTGATACCAATTGAAAGAAAAGGGATAGATACTACTCTAGATGGGGGGGGGGGTGAATAGAGTAATCAAAAATTGCACTAGCAAAGTTGACTGTCTACTCAACTCCCTTGGAGTTAATTGCGGAATGAAGGTTATAGATATTTGAGATGAAACCCTAAAGCCTAACACAAGTGTTGTGCACAAAAGGCAGCCAACTGTAATTACAGTTAAGGCTTGGATTCCTAAATAGCAACTAGCAATCCTAGTTAAAGTCTAATCACAGCCAATCAGCACAGAGAATTAATTAAACAATCCAGACGACACAAGGAATTTATAGTGGTTCCCCAAACAACTTGGGTACGTCCACTCTTCTACCAACAAGGTAGGAATCCACTCAGGTTTTTGATCAGGTGCCCTGCCACCAACAAGATCTGCTTCAGGTAGATCCAGAAACCCTTTAGACTTTTGATCAGGTGTCTAAAAACCAACACAGGTTTTTGATCAGGTGCCCTGCCACCAAGGTATACTTTTGAAGGGAGTAATAACCCTTTACAGGAGGGGGAAAGGAGGTTAAGATGTCTTCTCTATTTTACAATAGATTAGAGAAGCACAAGAACTTGCACTGAGCTAGAAAGCTCTTAAAGAATCAAGGCTCCCCCTGGCTAAAAGAATGTCCAGGTGAAGTCTTGCTTCAGTGCAGAAACCTTTCAGAAAATCTGAAAGAAAAAGCTACAAGAAGATAAAGAATATGAATTGAAAATTCTTCTTTAGGCAGCTATCTTCTTCTTCTTCTTCAAAAAGCTCTGAGTGTAAATCTTCCTGTAAGCAGGAGAACTCAGGTTGAAGAAGAGTGAAGAGCTAAAACTTCTTCTGTAACATCCCATTTTCAAATTGGACCCTCCTAGGAGTGACTTGAGCATAACTAGGTCCTATGAGTTAACCTAGGTGAACCCAGGAGACCAAGTAACCTAAAAACCTAATTGAGACCCTCTTGGTATGCAAATAGTAATTTTCTAAACTCTGATTTTTGGGTGGCCTAGTAGGTTCATTTTGACTCTAAAGATCCCCTTAGACATAATGTGGGCCCAATGAGTCACTAAGGACCCACTTGGGTCAACTACAGTGGTCAAATTGACCAAGTCAACCCCAAGCCCAAATCAAGTCAAACCTAGCCTTTATGGGTTAACCCAACCTCAAGCCACCCTCCCCTTAGGCTAATCTCTTGCATGATTATTATGTATTAATTTGGCTGCCCATATCCTAGAGGATTGACCAAGTCAACCTAGTGACAAGGAGAGAGAGAGAGAGAAGCCTGAATTTAGAGAAATAAAGAGGAGAGAAAAAGTGTTTAAAGAGGCCACTTATGGTGGAAGGTGAACCACTCCCTTCATGATTTTTCCTAAGGGGATTATAAACCTTAGTGGGCTGCCAATAGGCTAGGGAGATGAGAAAATTCGTTCATGATGGTAAAGAGAGAGAAAGCTTCATTTGCCCTTTAATGGAGGAGAGAGAAAGTGAGAAAAAGAAGGCTATTCATGGTGGGGAAGGTGAATCACCCCTCCATTCATCACCAATTGATTAGTATTCATCTCCCCTATCAGTTTTTAGGAGTTTCCAAACGTATTGGGACCAAGGGGAGGTGAATTTCAAGGGTTTTTCTCCATGGCCGAAATTTCATCTTAATGGCCATCAAGCCTACACCCTCCCTCTTCCCCATTTGATGCTTTTAAAAGCTTCCCTAGACAAAGAGAAGTCGTTTCCACCCTTCACCTAAAGAAACCGGGCTGTTTGGTAGTGAATTTGCAAGCATCAGAAAGCTCCACCGCCGGCCATGGCGCACTACCACCGCACTCGCCGACAAGCTTGGTTAAAGGTCCTCCCTCACTTCTTCCTTCATGCTTAGATCCTAGGAATGTTTAGGAGTTGATTTCGTGCTCAAACAAGACGGATTAGGAGTTTTAAATTTCAGAAAAATTCCATTTTCATGGACTTTTGGAGCTCTCGGGTAGGGCGGCGCCGCCACCTCCGGCCGCCCTAGCTCCGGCCATGGATAGCCCCCACCACCGGGAACAAATGGGTGATGTTTCCCGGTGGTGGTGCCGCCTTAGGCCGCCGGGATAAGGCCCGTAAAAACCACCTGTGCGGGCTCTTTTTAGGTCCAAATTGGTGAAGATGACCAGCTGCCGTTGGATCTTGCTTTAAGATTCGTGCAACCCTATTAAATAAGTTTAATGATTTAAATATTCAATTTTCTGTATTTAATTACACAGATTTACTGTAAATGGAAACCGAGCTGTTTGGTAGTGAATTTGCAAGCATCGGAAAGCTCCACCGCCGGCCATGGCGCACCACCACCGCACTCGCCGACAAGCTTGGTTAAAGGTCCTTCCTCACTTCTTCCTTCATGCTTAGATCCTAGGAATGTTTAGGAGTTGATTTCGTGCTCAAACAAGACGGATTAGGAGTTTTAAATTTCAGAAAAATTCCATTTTTCATGGACTTTTGGAGCTCTCGGGTAGGGCGGCGCTGCCACCTCCGGCCGCCCTAGCTCCGGCCATGGATAGCCCCCACCACCGGGAACAAATGGGTGATGTTTCCCGGTGGTGGCGCCGCCTTAGGCCGCCGGGATAAGGCCCGTAAAAACCACCTGTGCGGGCTCTTTTTAGGTCCAAATCGGAGAAGATGACCAGCTGCCGTTGGATCTTGCTTTAAGATTCGTGCAACCCTATTAAATAAGTTTAATGATTTAAATATTCAATTTTCTGTATTTAATTACACAGATTTACTGTAAATGGAAACCGGGCTGTTTGGTAGTGAATTTGCAAGCATCGGAAAGCTCCACCGCCGGCCATGGCGCACCACCACCGCACTCGCCGACAAGCTTGGTTAAAGGTCCTCCTCCTCTCCTTCTCTCATGCTTAGATCCTAGGAATGTTTAGAAGTTGATTTCATGACCAAACAAACCGGAGCCAAGCTTTGAAATTTCAGAAATTTGCCATTTTTCGGGAGCTTTTGAAGCTCTCGGCTAGGGCGGCGCCGCCACCTCTGGCCGCCCTAGCTCCGGCCGTGGATAGCCCCCACCACCGGGAACAAATGGGTGATGTTTCCCGGTGGTGGCGCTGCCTCAGGCCGCCGAAATAAGGCCCGCAAAAACCACCTGTGCGGGCTCATTTTCTGTCCAAATCGGAGATGATGAACAGTTGCCGTCGGATGCGCTTTAAGATTCGGTGATGTTTCCCGGTGGTGGCGCCGCCTTAGGCCGCCGGGATAAGGCCCGTAAAAAACCACCTGTGCGGGCTATTTTTAGGTCCAAATCGGAGAAGATGACCAGCTGCCGTTGGATCTTGCTTTAAGATTCGTGCAACCCTATTAAATAAGTTTAATGATTTAAATATTCAATTTTCTGTATTTAATTACACAGATTTACTGTAAATGGAATTTAGGCCCCTTAGAGGCACCTACTGAAAAAGTGTATAACATGAACGTTGTAGGTCTTTTGAAGACCTACAATTTGATATGCAGTGGTGAAAAATTGGATGAGGGGAATGCCCTGTAGAGCCTTTTTAGTAAGGGTATGTCCTACAACTAGGGCAGATTTCTTCTAAAAATTATTTAGGCCCCTTAGGGGCATGTTCATCAAAAATGATCAACATGAATGTTGTAGGAATTTTTATTATCTACAGTTTGATATGTAATGGAATTTTTTAGGACAAGTCTACTGACCTATATGGTCATTTTTCTAGGGTAGGACCTATATGTAGGGCAGATTTTAAAATAATTCCCCACACTTGACCCTTGGTCCAAATGCTTTGAAATTTGGACAGGGACTCAATATCACCTAGAACTAACTCCTGTAAAAATTGGAGACCATTTGGGATAGTGTAACTTAGGGTTCTGCCCTAACCCTAGAAAAGCTAGGGTAAGATAGTTTAAGGGTCAAATGACCTCCATACCCTCCCAAATTTTGGTGAGGTGTCCCTGTGATAGGTATCTAGGTCTGGTTCAAATTTCAACTCATTTGGTTGAGTTTTGAATAGGAATCCTCTAAACCCTAGTTTTGACCTAGTGAAGGGAAGCTTAGGGAAAAGGTACTTTTGACACTTGTGTGATCATCTCACCTCAACAGAGGTTTAGATTTTTACCACTGGTTATAAATGGTCCTAATAACTCCCTTAGGGAAAATGGGATGGATTAGGGTATGTTTACCCTAGGGCCCAGGTTCAAACCCTAAATGTGGACTTTGGGGGCTTGTGAAGGACATAGGGGTAAATGCCCTTATATGGCCTTGGGTTTTGGTGGAGAGGTAGTTAATGGTTATTTAACCCTCTGATTGTAATATTAGAGAATTTTGAGGTAGGTAGGTACCAAAAAAACCTAAACCCTAGTTTTAGAGTAGAAGGGCTTTTAGGTCAAAGCAGTAGTTTAAATGCACTCAAATGCTATGAAACTTGGGTAGAGTGTTTCTAGGGCAGTTAGGACCCTTGGATGATTTTACTAGAATTTTTGGATTATTGTTTTTAGTACTTCATTCATGAATATATGTATAGCCCTATTTGATGTTTTATTTATTAAAGATTTTTAATTCAAATAAGGCCCCCTTGAAACTCTGGAATTAGATGTTTTTGGCCAGTAGGAATGCTCTTGAATTTTGGTTCAATTTTATGTTGATTAAATAGAATAGTTCCTTCACAAGTATTATTAAAGGACTCTATGTTTTAAAAATATTTTATGGCATAAATATTCTCTGAAAAATTATGAAAGTTGGTAAATAGTGTTTTTAAATCATTATAAATCAGTGGGATTTTTCTTTGGATTTTTGGAGTTATGGATTTAGTACTTGATTCACAAGCATGCTAGTTTAAGGATTTAGTAAATGATTTATTATAAATTAATTTCCAGCAGGAAAATTATGAAACTTTTATAGTACTATTTTCATGGTATTTCTAGTACCCTGTAATTAATCCAAATTATTTGGAAGAGAATTTGATGTAATTTATTCATTAGACATAAAAGAAATGGATTATTGCAAAAATATGTTTAGGCCCTTAGACCTTAGTGAAAAATTGCTGAACCTTGGATATATCATTTTTAGGCATGGTAGTATTTGGCTTAAATTTATTATGATTTATACATGACTGAAAAGTATACTCCTTGTTCAAATTTGGAAGACCTTGGATTTTTGTAAAATTAATCAATTAATAGATTAACTGAGAAAATTGTTATAACCTGGAATTAATTCATTTATGACATGATAAGACCCCAGTAAATAACTTAGGCTGTTCGGATGAAAACACAAAGGACATCCTATCATAGACATCACTTAGTATAAGGTGGTCTGCATTTAGTAATTTTGGGAAATGAGTAACAAGATAAGATTTGGGTTAGCATAAGGACGGCTTGTGTTGGTTGGATTTAAAGAAAGAGTATGGATCACCATAGGAGGTCTCAAGTGTGGTGAGGAATGAGTTGATGCGCTCTAAGGTGCGCGAGACCGACGAAAGATCGCCGTCCCCGTAAGAGTGAAGAGTCAAATCCACCCTAGGTTTAGTTCGATGCAATTTATAGAGAGAACTGGTAAGGGAAAAAACAACCAATAACAATAAGTGCCTTGCGAAAGGGAACTTCGGGCCGTAATGCCGCCGTCTTGGTTCCTAGTGCCCTTTGAGAGCCCTTCACGGGGTATGCTGGGGGCAGTCCTGGGCTAACGTAAATCTTAAAACAAACGAAAGAGTAATTAGCCTAATAGGGATTCACATTGCACACACTCATTAGTTAGGGTTGGTAATGGTTAAGTCGTCCCGAGGTGTTCAAGGGGGCGCTGTCCCGTGGTGTTCTAAGGGATGAAGTCTGGAGATGAGCCGGATGGTTTAGTCCGGGGAATTTGGTCTCGGATGTGGTTAATACGGACGGGTTAGTCCGGGAGTTTGACACTTTAAATTGTTATATATTAAACTGCTGCATGTGCATAAAAATAGGAAAGATTAAGGTGGTGGGTTCTCGATATCGGGGAGTTCGATTGCACCGACACCGATATCGTTGACTCGGCAAGGTGACTAGTACTTAGCCAAGGATAAGTCCGGCGGACCAGTCGACAAGAGTACGCAGGAGTCCGCCTCGTGCACCAGGCGTTGAGGGCGTACGATAGGTCAGACCAGTAGTGCTTTTACTGGTTTTGAGGTGGGCGAGGCCCAACCCACCGCTTCCGTCTGCCACTACGGGAGTATCCTGGGAGTTATCTCCAGAAAGGGGGAACTAAAGGTTTGTGTACACAAAGTTGGGTGTGTGAGTTGCACTGCTTGATCATCATACCCACCATATAGCTGCATGCCATAATCATTCATAACAACCTTGACACCTAAAATATAAGTGGAATGGGACGCTTATGTTGGAGCATGCGTTCCGCACTTCTTAGTTTGAGAATAACAAATCCCGGATGTATTTGATCTTGGTATGTGTTTTAAATGTGCAGGGATAACAGGTTTTTTAATTACTAAGGAATGGCTGAGCATAGCATTGAAGAAATGGAAAGTCACACTATCGCTGGCGATAACGCTACCGCGGGCGATAACATGGAAAGTTACTGCTGACGTCAGCCTTGAACCACATGATGCCGCACACGATGTCACGGTTGAACGATATCGCGAGGCGATACCGATATCGTCGAGCGATATCCCACGATCGTCACATTCTCCACTCAGATCTGAAAGTCCGCGCGACGTGTGCCACGTGTCAAGAAACGGAGAGTTATCACTATCGCGGGGCGGTAACGCTAACGCCGGCGATAGCATAAAGATATATATACGGCCAAATTTCAGGGAATTGATTAAAAAGGGCAGAGCTTAGTTTTCCCAGAGAATTTTCAGAGCCTTCATCTCCGTTTCCAGACGAACTCCCTTGGTCCGTTGAAATCTCAAGAGCGAAGAAGATACGACCGTGCGTTCAAGATTGGAGATCTTCTCATCGGTCCACCATCATCTTCAAAGCTCATTATTTTGAGGGAGTTTTTAAGTTTTACTATTATACTTTCATATTCACTTTTTATCTCTGTAATTGGGAAGGGAAAATCACCACCTTGTGTGTGGTGTCTAAGTCCGTGTGTGGCTTAGGGGCAAATCACCGCCTTGTGTGTGGTGTCTAGGTCCTTGTGAGGCTTAAGAGTAAATCGCCGCATTGTGTGCAGCGTCTAGATCATAGGTTTGATTTAGGGGGAGGCTAGTAGTCATATCTAGGGAGATATTGACTATAGCCTACCGGTCCTTGGGAGAAGGACCGGTGAAAAAGCTAAAAACTATTATCGTTGTAAGCCTTGATTTCAAGCTTTATTGGAATCATTTTACATATATATTTTGGAGAAATAAAATCTTGATTTTCATTTCATTGGTGTGTCTCAAACTTTACATCTAATTTCGTATTTTATAAATAGTTTGTTAAAATTTTAAAGAGCCCCTATTCACCCCCCCTCTAAGGGCGCCACAAGATCCTACAGCTTATACTTTAGGACTTGCAAAACGACCCCTTGGTCTATAAGCTTGTGTGGCAAGTTTATAAATTAAGGTTAATTTGATATATGTATACCTGCTGCGTGATAACCGACACCCCAACGTATAAGCGGTATGGGACGCGTTATACGATGGGAGCCTTGTAAAAGATCCCTTGGCTTATGTGTACTCACATAAGCGAAGGTTTAATTTCTTACTTACTTCCTTTCTGTTATACCTATTACAACATTTATATTGCTCCCCTGTCATAACTTTCTAGTTAGGTCCACCGTCATCTGCTTTTGACTACTCTCCACTTTCATGTCCTCCCCTTTCTTCCTCTCCGCCCGGTGCCTTAGAGCGTGGGGGAAGGGGTGGGGGATGATAGGGCTTAGTATTTTAGACTAACGGTTTTCGAACCATATCATATCAGGGGATCGCGGAGCCCAGCATGGAGGAGCAGCCCAGGAGGCCGGTACGCTTGGAGATGGGGCAGTCTAGCACTGGAGTCCAGACTGCAGGGACCGTGAGTCCTGACCTTTAGTAGAGTTTTAGTCTTGCTTCCGCATTGAGTGATTTTGTAGTGAGGACTTGATGTACCGGGCATGAGCCCTTATATTTCTAGTATCATTGTACTCTGATGTTTTCTGTGGACACTCCCTTTGTGGAGTTTTTTATTTATATGTGATATTTTCTTCTGGTGGACTTGCTTACTTTTCTTGCTTGCTACTTATTGTGATCGAAAAGGCCGGCAGAATCGGCGCGTTGTAGTGACGACCTCCCCGGGTGCGAAGGTGTCACCTCAAAGCGGCGGTTCTGGGCATAAGACCCCGGGTTTCAAAAAAAAAAGGGGTCTTACATCTTCTCAGTTGGATATGAACGAGCTGAGAGCAGTTGAAAACTGTAAGTTCTAAGCTTGAATGCATCTGTTAGCTTTTGAACTCCTTTTTCCTGAATGAACTGGTTTTTGGCTATATGAACTAGTTGATTCTTTTCTTCAAAGAATTCTTTATATAGCAGCAGCAGCAACAACTCTCATTTGAGTTTGAATCTTGTCTTCTACTGAAATCTGCAAGCTGGGCTGCAAAAAGGATAAAGCAAAACAAATACTGCAGACAGATATCCTATAAGAGGATAAAGCTTTCTAAGAAGCTGCAAATAACTCTGATGAAATAATACTAGAGAAAGTCACATCAGAAAAGACTCTTTACATCCAAGGAAGACTTTCTGAGTCTAACGGCTATAAAGGACAGTCTGGCAGATAAAGCAGAAATCATATCTCAGCTAATAAGACAAACAACTTTGTCAGAAAAGATTGGCTCATGCATAAGGAATGGAGCAGATATTGCATGGAAATAATATCATAAATTTATTCAAACAATCTTTTATAAAATATGCCAAAATAAATATGAAATAAATCACATCATAGAAGATGACAAAATTACTCAAAACATACAGCAAAACGTCGAACGACCCTCGGAGATCGTCGACCAAAGCACGGACATCGTCGACCTATCAGACAGATAGTCGAACGATCCAGATAGTCGAACTATCAAAGAAGATAGTCGAACTACCCCAACAGATAGTCGAACTATCAGGACAGATAGTCGATCTATCAGGACAGATAGTCGAACTACCAAAGCAAAACAGATAGTCGACCTATCAACAGATAGTCGAACTATCACAGAAAACAGATAGTCGACCTATCAACAGATAGTCGAACTATCACAGAAAACAGATAGTCGACCTATCAACAGATAGTCGAGCTATCAGATAGTTGAACTATCCAAGCAGATAGTCGAACTATCAAAGAGAACAGATAGTCGACCTATCAAACAGATAGTCGAACTATCAAAGAAGACAGATCGTCGACCTATCAACAGATAGTCGAGCTATCAACCAAAATAGATAGTCGACCTATCAACAGATAGTCGAGCTATCAGATAGTTGAACTATCCAAGCAGATAGTCAAACTATCAAAGAAAACAGATAGTCGACCTATCAAACAGATAGTCGAGCTATCAAAGAAAGCAGACAGTCGACCTATCAATAGATAGTCGAGCTATCAACCAAGATAGATAGTCGACATATCAACAGATAGTCGAACTATCAGATAGTTGAACTATCCAAGCAGATAGTCGAACTATCAAACACAACAGATAGTCGACCTATCAAACAGATAGTCGAACTATCAACGCAGACAGAACGTCGACCAACTGATAGACGATCGTCGATCAGTCGATAGACGATAGTCGAGTGGCGTTCGACCATAGTCGAACGAAAAACAACTTAACCAAATTTACATCTGGAAAAGTGACGCCTCTAAAACTAGAGCAACACACTAAACAACTAACCTTTGACCATAGATAAATCTTGGGTCAAGAGACTAAAAGAGAAGACTGAACTCAAATCAACACCTAGGGTACCAACAATGAGCCTGACCCGAAAGGCCCCCTTTCCTTCGAGGAGCTGATGGAAAGGGCTGCAGAGGAGATAGCCATGGAGGTGGCCAACCCGACATTTGTCAAGAAGCTGGCAAAGCTAACAGAGTCGGAGCTGTAACGCCCCCGATTTTTCTACGATTATTTAATTCTCGTTTTGCGTTACGTCGACGCATTTTCTTGGCTTGTGTCATCTGTGGAGTGTGGTCTTAACTCCTTAGAACTGAGTGACCTATTTTGTAGCCTATGGGCAAGATCTCCCTAGCAAGCCGAGTCGTTTTGGGTGACCCGGTGTGGCCTCTCGGGGGATGCTTGTGTTTTGGCTTCGGGTGGGTATAACTCGAGTCATGTTCGTCGAAAGTTAATTTCGACTTCGCCATTGCGTTCGAAGCATGGGTATTTAGCTACGGTGCAAATTTCGTTGAATTCCGAGGTAGTTCGGTTTTCGCGTCGTTTTTGATGTGCTAATAATAAATGTAAATAAGTAATTTTGTGCTGTTTTAAAAAAAAATCTGGCGATAAAAGCTGGGTGGTTTTAATCCTGTGGCTATAAATATATATTATTATAGTATTACTTAATTAATAGTTAAGTTAGTATTAAGAGGGTGCTATATATAGGATAGTTTAGACTTAAGAGAAACCGCTCCTGTTCATCTTCCCGAAAAAAAGGAACCAGTCTGCGGCTGTTCGCGAAAAGAAGCGGAGAAACCGCCGAACCTGCTCCCCTTTGGACGCCGATTTCGGGAGTGTTTGTGGACGGAATTCGATTCCGAAAGCGGATTTGGATTGCTCTCGCCTAGACCTTCATTCCTACAATAAGAAATTCAATTTTTGTGGTGTTTCTAGGGGTCTCGAAATTTCTTGGGTTGTCTGTTTCCGCCATTAAAGCCCCAGATTTCTGCTTTAGATGTTGTTGCTGCTTGTGCCGAGTGAGAGTAATGGAGGCCGACCAAGCTTCGTCGGAAATTTGAGGCAAGTGGTATTCTTGCCCTTGCCGTGTAATTCTTTTTTTGTCTATCTCCTTGTTACCCTGTTAGCCCTAGGATAGAAACCATTGCTCGTTTTTTTTGCTTTGGTTTATGTTCAACATACCTGTTATGAATTTCCTGCTCAGTCGTACTCCTTGTAGCCGCCATTTCTTTTTAGTTTATTCTCCTCCAACTGTTAGTAGAGAAGCCTTGCTCTCGGGCTGAGTAAGGGTTGAGGGTTGGGTCGATTTTTCCTGTGCAATAGTTGTAGCTGGGTAGAGGAGAAAAGCTATAGTTTAATTTTTATGCAAAAATCTGTCTTGCTTAGGCTCGGGTTTGGATGAATTTGTGCTTGCCTGTGTAGTGGCTGTAGCAGAAGCCTTTCTTTTCCTTAGTCTAGATGATTGGAATATTTCAGGGCTTGGCGTTGAGTGTGGTGCACACACTCAATGCCGGGTCTGCTTGGGCTTGGCGTTGAGTGTGGTGCACACACTCAACGCCGGGTCTGCTTGGACTTGGCGTTGAGTGTGGTGCACACACTCAACGCCATAGCCTCTTGGTCTGTTCGTTCGCGGCCAAGTATCGTGGCGTTGAGTGAGTTGACCTCACTCAACGCTATGGTTGTCTAGACATTGAGTGAGGCGGACTCACTCAAAGCCGCAGCTAATCCGTGCGGTTATGTCGAATGGCGTTGAGTGAGTGGGCCTCACTCAACGCCATGGCGGTTAAGGCGTTGAGTGAGGCGGACTCACTCAACGCCGCAGCCCATTCTTGCGGTTAAGTATTTTGGCATTGAGTGAGTCGACCTCACTCAACGCAAAAGCTATTTTGGCATTGAGGGAGGTGGACTCACTCAACGCCACAATTAGTTTTTGCGGCTAAGTGCTAAGGCGTTGAGTGAGTGAACCTCACTCAACGCCGTGACTGTTTTGGTGTTGAGTGAGGTTAACTCACTCAGCGCCACCGTCTGCTTTGGCGTTGAGTGAGGTTAGCTCACTCAACGCCACAACCAGTGTTGTAGAAGGCGTTGACTGAGTGATCCTCACTCAACGCCGTAGCTGATTTGGCATTGAGTGAGGTTAACTCACTCAACGGCATCGTCTGTTTAGGCGTTAAGTGAGTGGGGCTCACTCAACGCCATGCCGTGTTGAGCCATCTCAACGCTTTTCCCTTACCTTGATTTTCTCTCCCGAGTAAGTTCCTTGATTTTGAGGTTCCTTGTCGGCTATATTTTTCCGAAGGCCGAATCGTGGGTTGTGATTAGTAGCGGTGATTTGAAGCTCTTAATAGGGATAAAGTTGTGTGACTTAGCCGTGGCCATACTTTTATCTTGTTTCAGGTACGGGCTGTGCAAGTTGGTGGGAGGTCCCTAGTGCTTTCACATGTAGACCCTTGAGCTTTGTTTCTTGGAAATGGTGGTTGGGGGACTGAGTTTGCCTCCAACCCGGATCCACGTTATTTTTGCTACTGCCATCTCTCACAACTTAGGGTGTTAGACGTCTCTTCCTTTGTAGAGTGCAACGTTTTGGGCTCATGGTAGCCTTGTATACTCTGCAGGATTTTTGGGCATGGTTGTTGCTGTTTCCACGCACATAGTGTTTTTCCTTTTTGTATTGCCTTGGACAGTGGTGCTTGTTACGGTTTACTTACTCTTCTTGCTTATCATCTAGCTTAACATTTCCGTACAGCTTATTTGTTTTTAGTTGCTGAGGTATTATTTTCTTCTTTGAATGCCTCAGGTTCTGGTTAGTAGCCGATTAGGCTGCTAGTTGTGCTGTGCTATTGCTGGTGGTCTCTCATACTATGAGGATCAGTTCCTTGGTCTTGTGAGGTAGTTTTGTGGTTCTTTCTTACAGACATACATACTTGCCAGTGGGTTCGTGTCAGTTTGTTGGCGCCCACTGGTAGTTTTACCTTGATACTAGATATGTTATCTTTTTGCTGCTACATTTTCTGGAGATAGTCTACTTGCTCTTGGGATGATTTATGATAGGTTGCTAGTTACTTTTAAACCTAGAAACACTATTATAAGTATATCTCATGATCAATATGTTTTATAAAACTCAACACTATTTTCCAAATCACGTAAAAAGATCGTTTTCCTATATATAGTATAAATTAAATGTAGGGTCCTGCATAGTATAAGATGTCCTCTAGGGGCACTTATGCACTCTTTTAGGATGTCAAACCTTAATAAAGTATTTTCCGCAGCGTATAAGTATAGTTTTTAAACTGTGAACTAGATGATCCACTGAGTCGAGGGATACAACCTTTAAAATGTAACTGATTTTCTAATCATTAAACTCATGAATTTTCACAGTCTAGTTAAAGGGTGTTCGCCTGAGCATCGACAGTTATCCTCTGCTCGACGTGGCATCATGATGCGTGTTTTCTCATACTCTAGGTCTTCTTAAATTTGGAGAAAATGCGGGTTGTGACAGGAGCCGATGGAGCAAGGTGGCTCAAGGCATCAGAAAGGAAGAAAGAGAGATGAGTAGAGAGCTCAGCGGTTCTAGGGACAGGAGGGTCCGGAACCAGGCTGGAGGTAGCAGGGAGGACCTGCCCAGGGTCCAGGAAGAGCTCTCATCCAGGGTGGGGGAAACTTTCACGGGGGCCAAAGGAGGTTCAACTTCTAGAGGCAAGCCCCAAGACAGCTCCTCCCACCACAACAACAAGCCTTGGCAATAGGTGAAGGAGGAAGAGGCAACAAGAGAGATCGCCATACCCGCCGAAGGGGGGGGGGAGGAGGAGTAGTACCGTACTGTGACTTCCACCAGGCGGAAGGTAATGCCACGGCTACCTGCCCCGAGTTCCTGGAAGTGAGGGGGGCGAGAGGCCCTGCCCAACAGCAGCCTCCAGTGCAGGTTGAAGAGGTTCCACCTCGAGTGGTGGAAGAAGATGTATGCAAGGATCGGGTCGATGTAGGACACCGAGGAGGTATAACAGTGATTCACGGTGGGGTGGGGATTGAGCCCACTCGGAAGATGAGCCTCCATGTTATGTACCGACGGAGCTTCGCTTCAACATCCAAGACCCCGCCCCAGGAGGAGAAGATCACCTTCTCGGTGAAGGACCTGCCAAAACATGAAGATCCGTTCTGCGATGCGCTGGTCATCCAGACATCCATCGAGGGATACACCGTCTCCCAGATTTTGGTTGACAATGGGAGCTACGTCAACGTCATTTTCAAGAAAGCATTTGACGAGATGAAGGTGGAGCCAAGGAGGGTGTTGGCCTCATACGGACCCCTGTTCGGATTTTCATGGGAGAGGAAGGAGGTTGAAGGTGGAGTAGGACTCCAAGTGAAATTGGGAGGGACGTCAAGGAACTGCCGGTTTGTCATAGTTGACGCTTCAAGCAGCTACAACGCCATCTTCGGAAGGCCCCTCATCAATGCCTTCCGTTGCGTACCATCTTCGTTCCACCAGTGCCTCAAGTTCAGCTCAGGAGGGATACAAGTCGGAGTCAAGGGAGACTCCAGGATGGCAAGGCAGTGCTACGTCACGGCTGTTAACACCATCTCTTGGTTGGCCAAGGCGGAGGAGATGGAGAAGATCATGGAGAGCTTGAGCAGGATGGAAGTGTCCAAGTGAAAGGAATAAGATGACAACCATCATGCCCAGACCCCCTGAAGAAGCCTTGCCTCGGCGGAGTCCTGTATCTTTCTTTTGGTTGTATTGAGTCCAGCCCCCGGCCAGCTGAGTCGGCGGGGTAATGTAACCAATCTTTCTTCCCCGTTTGGGGATGTTGGAATTGATAAAGCTTAGGTGTCATGCACAATCCCACCCCCCGGAAGGACCTCCTCATGTCAGACTCTCACTAGCGGGATGGGACGAAGGTACCTCGGGGAGGCTAAGTCCTTTGCTCCGATGACGGTCCCGCTACCAAGATCTCACTAGCTGGCAGGTTTTGGGGTACCTCTCGTGGAAGCCCAAGTCCTTTGCTCCGATGAAGGTCGCACTACCAGGCTCTCACTAGCTGGCAGGTCCCGTGGTACCTCTCGTGGAAGCCCAAGTCCTTTGCTCCGATGACGGTCCCGCTACCAGGCTCTCACTAGCTGGCAGGTCCGGTGGTACCTCTCGTGGAATCCCAAGTACTTTGCTCCGATGACGGTCCCGCTGCTAGGCTCCCACTAGCTAGCAGGTCCGTTGGTACCTCTCGTGGAAGCCCAAGTCCTTTGCTCTGATAACGGTCCTGCTGTTAGGCTCCTACTAGCTGGCAGGGCCGGTGGTACCTATCGTGGAATCCCAAGTCCTTTGCTCCGATGATGATCCTGCTTCCAGGCTCCCACTAGCTGGCAGGTCTGGTCGTACATCTCCTGGAAGCCCAAGTCCTTTGCTCCGATGACGGTCCCGCTGCCAAGCTCCCACTAGTTAGCAGGGCCAGTGGTACCTGTCGTGGAAGCCCAACTCCTCTGCTCCGATGATGGTCCCGTTGCCAGACTCCCACTAGCTGATAGGTCCAGTGGTACCTCTCGTGGAAGCCCAGATCCTCTGCTCCGATGACGGTCTCGCTGCCAGGCTCTCACTAGCTGGCAGGTCCGGTGGTACATCTCGTGGAAGCCCAAGTCCTTTGCTCCGATGACGGTTCTGCTGCCAGGCTCTCACTAGCTGTCAGGTCCGGTGGTACCTCTCGTGGAAGCCCAAGTCCTTTGATCCGATGATGGTCCCGCTACAAGGATCTCACTAGCTGGCAGGTCCGGTGATACCTCTCGTGGAAGCCCAAGTCCTTTGCTCCGATGACGGTCCTACTACCAGGCTCTCACTAGCTGGCAGGTCCGGTGGTACCTATCGTGGAAGCCCAAGTCCTTTGATCCGATGACGGTCCCGCTGCCAGGATCTCACTAGCTGGCAGGTCCGGTGGTACCTCTAGTATAAGCCTAAGTATTTTTCACCCCGAGATGGTTTCGTCACCCAGACTCCCGCTAGCTAGCATGACATGTCACCCCATCGGGGAGGCCAAGTGTTTCTCACCCCCAAGAAGGCCACTCAGCGAATACGTTGGGTTGGATGTTTCTTTCCGAGCTTGTGCCAACCTCGAAAAGAACAGGGATTGTGTACAACCCTGTATTCACAAAGTAGGATCCCTTCGGCACGCGCAGAACTAGATTTGAGTTTTTAAGCTTTTTGAGGGTTTTATACTCTTTGAGGCCAATTAAGTGTGAATCTGTGTTTTATACTAGTAGGGGGAGGAAAAATCTACCTCTCCCGGTCCCTTTTTTGGGTGGGTATGACAAGATGGCTGGCCTCCTGGCTTGCCTTGGTGCGAGGTAGGAGCGGCGATACAGGCGCATCCTGTGCTTGCCCACGCGGCCTGCCCTGCGGGCGAGCCAGGCCCTGCGGCCTGCTGCTCGCCCGAGCGACCAGCACTGCGGGCGAGCCAGGCCCTGCGACTTGCTGCTCGCCCGGGCGGCCTGCCCTGCGGGCGAGCCAGGCCCTACGACCTGCTGCTCGCCGGGCGGCCTACCCTGCGGGCAAGCAAGGCCCTGCGGCCTGGTGCTCGCCCCCGGTGGGTGGTTTCTCTGGAGGGGGTGGGGTGCATAGTTTGGCCCCCCGGACCTCTTTTGGCCGTGCTTTTACCATTTTGCCCCCGGGATGGATTTACCTCTTTACCCCCCGGTGTGGATGTTTTCTATTGGCTCAGGGCATATTTTCCTTAGGGGTATTTCAGACCTTTTGGTCCCCAGGCTTGGAAAAACTATAAATAGACCCCCTTGAGTATCTTTGGAGGGATGAGTTTTTGGCTTCCTCCTCCCTTAGTTTCTTCTTCTTAGTTGAGTTAAGAGAGCTCTCTAAGGTACCCAACTCAGCCATTGGTGAGGGAGGGGAAGTGCTCTTGTGACCTTCCGGGTGTGTAGTGGGACCTCCACGCTAGAGCCGAGGGTCTGTTCCTAGTTTCCCAAGTCTTTGGTCCACGACGTTCCCCCGATTGTAGTATGTGTGAGGTCATCGCTCTTTTGGGATTCCGAACTCCACGAGAGACCAAGTTTCTGGTTTCAACACTGCCCCTATAATTCAAGCACCTAATTGGAATAAACCGTTCGAAATTATGTGTGACGCTTCTGACTATGCCAAAGGTATCATTCTAGGACAACATATAAATGAAAAATCACATGTTATTTATTATGCTAGTAGGACTTTTAATAATGCGCAACTAAATTATACTACTACTGAAAAAAATTTCTAGCTATGGTATTCGCCCTTGAAAAATTTAGATCATATCTAATAGGATCTCATATTATAATATATACTGATCATACTGCAATTAAATATCTTTTAACAAAAAAGATGCTAAAGCTAGGTTAATCCGATGGATATTACTACTACAAAAATTTGATTTATAAATACGAGATAAAAAGAGTATGAAAATGTAGAAGCTGATCATGTTTCTAGATTAAAGAATGAGGAGCATAATACAATACCGATTAACGAAAACTTTCCGGATGAACAAGTTTATGTGGCTTCTCAAAATCCTTAGTTTGTTGATATAGTAAATTATTTAATCACAAAAGAAACACTATCATTTTGGACGAAACAAGACAAAAATAAATTTTTCTCACAAGTGAAATACTTTTATTGGGAAGAACCTTATTTATTTAAATATTGTCCCGATCAAATCATTTGATGATGTGTTCCGGATGAAAAGTTTAAAAACTTGTCATCCTTTTGTCACGGTCAAGCTTGTGGGGGCATTTTAGTGCCAAGAAAACATCTTCAAAAGTATTGCAATGTGGATTTTATTGGCCAACCTTATTTAAAGACGCATTTGAATATTGCAAAATGTGTAGTAAATGTCAACACATAGGACGAATAACAAAAAAAATGAAATGCTTCAACAATCGATCTTAGTAGTAGAAATTTTTGACGTATGAGAAATTGATTTTATGGGCCCATTCCCAAATTCATTTTGATATTATTATATTCTACTAGCAGCGGATTATGTGTCCAAGTGGGTTGAGGCAATACCATCTAAAACTAATGAAAGCAAAATTGTGATTAAGTTTATTAAAAAAAATATTTTATCTAGATTTGATATTACAAGGGCTATTATTAGTGATAATGGGACACACTTTTGTAATCATTCATTTGAGGCTCTAATGAAAAAGTATGGAATTAAACATAAGCTATCCACACCTTATCACCCACAAACTTATGGTCAAGTGGAAGTGTCAAATAGACAAATAAAGCAAATCTTAGAGAAGACGATAAGTGCACATTAAAATGATTGGACATTGAAGTTAGATGATGTTTTATGGGCTTATGGGATGACATTCAAAACAAATCTAGGTATGTCACCATATCAGATTGTGTATGGAAAAGCTTGTCATTTGCCTGTCGAATTAAAACATCGCGCGATGTGGGTGTTGAAGCCAAAATTGACCTCTCGTGGAGTTCGGGGTCCCAAAAGAGGGATGAACTCACACCTACTACACTCGGGGGAACGTCACAGACCAAAGACTTGGGAGGCTAGGAACAGATCCTCGGCTCTAGCGTGGAGGTCCCACCACACACCCGGAAGGTCATAAGAGCACTTCCCCTCCCTCACCAATGACTGAGCTGGGTACCTTGGAGAGCTCTCTCACTCAACCAAGAATAAGCCTAAGGAGGAGGAAGCCCAAAAAACTCCTCCCTCCAAAGGTACCCAAGAGGGTCTATTTATAGTTTTTCCAAGCCTAGGGACAAAATGTCACAAATACCCCTAGGAAAAATAAACCTTGAGCCAATAAAAAACATCCACACTGGGGGGGGGGGGGTAAAGAGGTAACTCCACCCCGGGGGCACAACAGTAAAAGCATGACCAAAAGAGGTCCGGGCGAGCTGGCTGCTGAGCGAGCACAGGCCAAACGAGAAGGCGATCTGGGCGAGACCGGCGGCCTGGGCGAGACCGGCGATTAGCAAGACCGAGACCGACGAGAGTGACGGCTAGGCGAGCTAGGCCTGGCGACTAGGACGACCTGCGAGAGTGAAGACTAGGCGAGACCGAGACCGGCGGTTAGAGAGACAAAGACCAGCGAGAGCGACGACCAGGCGAGCTGGGCATGGAGACTAGGACGGCCTGCGAGAGCGACGACTAGGCGAGACTGATACTGACGGTTTACGAGACCAAGACCGGCGAGAGCGACGGCTAGGCGAGCTGGGCCTGGTGACTAGGACGGTCTGCGAGAGCGACCTAGCGAGAGCGGTGGTCTAGGCGAGCTGGGCCTGGTGACTAGGACAACTTGCGACAGCGACCTAGCCCATGTAGGAGAGCTGACAAGAGCGGCGGTCTAGGCGAGCTGCGGCCTGGGCGAGCTGCGGCAGGCGGCCTGTGAGCTGGCGACCTGGGCGAGCTGCGGCTAGGCGGCCTGCGATCTGGCGACCTGGGCGAGCTGCGGTTAGGAAGGTACTGGCCGAGACGACCCCTCAAAGGGGCCGAGGGGACCAATATTTCCTCCCCCTATTAGTATATTACAAGGGCTAGGCCTAAATTGACTACCAAGCGTGCAAAACCACTCAAAAAGCTTAAAAATACATAGCGGGTCCTACGCCTGTCGAGGGGACCCTACTCTGCGAATACGAGGTTGTACACAATCTACGCTCTTTTTGAGCGAGTTTCACGCTCGGAAAGAAACGTCCAACCCCAACGTATTCGCTGAGTAGCCCTCTTAGAGCCGAAAATTCTTGGCCCCTCCCCGAGGGGTCAACCTGTCATGCTGGCTAATGGGAGCCTGATTCACGAGACGGCCTCGGGGTAAAAACACATGGCCTCCCCGAGGGTTCAACCTGTCATGCCAGCTAATGGGAGCCTGGGTGATGAGACGGCCTCGAGGTAAAAACACTCGGCCTCCCCGAGGGGTCAACTTGTCATGCCAACTAATGGGAGCCTATGTGACGAGACGATCTCGGGGTAAAAACACTCGGCCACCCCGAGGGGTCAACCTGTCATGGCAGGTAATGGGAGCCTGGGTGACGAGACGGCATCAGGGTAAAAAACACTTGGGGTCCTCGAGAGGTACCACCGACCCTGCTAGCTAGTGAGAGCCTGGGAGTAGGACCGTCTCGGAGCAAAGAGAACAGGGCATCCACGAGGGGTACCACCGACCCTGCCAGCTAGTGAGAGCCTGTACAACGGGACCGTCTCAGGGGTTGAGAACTTAATCTCCATTGAGGCACGTTCGACCCATCCAGCTAGTGAGAGCCTGGATGAGGAGATCCTCTCGGGGGTGGGACTTGCTCTCCCCGAGGCACGTTCGACCCATCCAGCTAGTGAGAGCCTGGATGAGGAGATCCTCTTGGGGGTGGGACTTGCTCTCCCCAAGGCACATTCGACCCAACCAGCGAGTGAGAACATGTATGAGGAGATCCTCTCAGGGATTAGACTTGATCTCCCCGAGGCAATTCGACCTAACCAGCTAGTGAGAGCTTAGATGAGGAGATCCTCTCAGGGGTGGGACTAGATCTCCCCGAGGCACATTCGACCCAACCAACTAGTGAGAGCCTGGATGAGGAAATCCTCTCGGGGGTGGGGCTTGCTCTCCCCGGAGGCACATTCGACCCAACCATCTAGTGAGAGCCTGGATGAGGAGATCATCTTGGGGGTGGGACTTGATCTCCCCGAGGCACATTCGACCCAACCAGCTTGTGAGAGCCTGAATGAGGAGATCCTCTCGAAGGTGGGGCTTGATCTCCCCGAGGCACATTCGACCCAACTAGCTAGTGAGAGCCTGGATGAGGAGATCCTCTCGGGGGTGGTACTAGATCTCCCCGAGGCACATTCGACCCAACCAGCTAGTGATAGCCTGGATGAGGAGATCTTCTTGGGGATGGGGCTTACTCTCCCCGATGCACATTCGACCCAACCAGCTAGTGAGAGCCTGGATGAGGAGATCCTCTCTGGGGTGGGGCTTGATCTCCCCGAAGCACATTTGACCCAACCAGCTAGTGAGAGCCTGGATGAGGAGATCCTATCGGGGGTGGGACTAGATCTCCCCGAGGCACATTCGACCCAACCAGCTAGTGAGAGCCTGGATGAGGAGATCCTCTTAGGGGTGAGACTTGCTCTCCCCAAGGCACATTCGACCCAACCAGCTAGCGAGATACTGGATGAGGAGATCCTCTCGGGGGTGGGGCTTGATCTCCCCGGGGCACATTCGACCCAACCAGCTAGTGAGAACCTGGATGAGGAGATCCTCTCGGGGGTGGGACTTGCTCTTCCCGAGGCACATTCGACCCAACCAGCTAGTGAGAGCCTTGATGAGGAGATCCTCTCGGGGGTGGGACTAGATCTCCCCGAGGCACGTTCGACCCGACCAGCTAGTGAGAGCCTGAATGAGGAGATCCTCTCGAGGGTGGGACTTGATCTCCCTGAAGCACATTCAACCCTAAAAGCTAGTGGGTTCCTAGATGAGGAGATCCTCTCGGGGTGGGTCTTTATCTCCCCGAGGCACATTCGACCCAACACGCTAGTGAGAGCCTGGATGAGGAGATCCTCTCAGGGGTGGGACTAGATATCCCCGAGGCACATTCGACCCAATCACCTAGTGAGAGCCTGAATGAGGAGATCCTCTCGGGGGTGGGACTTGCTCTCCCCGAGGCACGTTTGACCCAACCAGCTAGTGAGAGACTTGATGAGGAGATCCTCTCGAGGGTGGGGCTTGATCTCCCCGAGGCACATTCAACCCAACTAGCTAGTGAGAGCTTGGATAAGGAGATCCTCTCGGGGGTGGGACTTGCTCTCCCTGAGGCACATTCGACCCAACCAGCTAATGAGAGCCTAGATGAGGAGATCCTCTCGGGGGTGGGACTAGATCTCACTAAGGCACATTCGACCCGACCAGCTAGTTAGAGCCTATATGAGGAGATCCTCTCGGGGGTGGGACTTGTTCTCCCCGAGGCACGTTCGACCCATCCAGTTAGTGAGAGATTGGATGAGGAGATCCTCTCGGGGGTGGGACTTGTTCTCCCCAAAGCACGTTCGACCCATCCAGCTAGTGAGGGCCTGGATGAGGAGATCCTCTCGGGGGTGGGACTTGCTCTCCCCGAGACACGTTCGACACATCTAGCTAGTAAGAGCTTGGATGAGGAGATCCTCTCGGGCGTGGGACTTAGGCATGTCACCTGAGCTTTATCAATTCCAACATCCTCAAACGGGGAAAAAGGATTGGTTACATGCATGACCCCCTTGACTTAGCTGGTCGGGGGCTGGACTCAATATAACCATAAGAAAAATATAGGACTCCGCCGAGGTGAGGCTTATTCAGGGGGCCCAGGCATGATGACCGTCATCCGATTCCTTCCCCTCGGACACTTCCATACTGCTCAGGCTCTCCATGATCTTCTCCATCTCCTCTGCCTTTGCCAACTAAGAGATGGTGTTGACGGCCGTGACGTAGCACTGGCTTGCCATCTTGAGGTCTCCCTTGACTCTGACCTGTATCCCTCATGAGCTGAACTTGAGACACTGGTGGAACGATGACGCCACACAACGAAAGGCGCTTATGAGGGGCCTTTCGTAGATGGCGTTGTAGCTACTTGGAGCGTCAACAATGACGAACCGACAGTTCCTTGAAGTCCCCCCAATTTTACTTGGAGTCCTACTCCCCCTTCTACCTCCTTCCTCTCCCCTGAAAATCCAAACAGGAGTCCATCCGAGGCCAACACCCTCCTTGGCTCTACTTTCATCTCGTCAAACGCCTTCTTGAAAACAATGTTGAAGGAGCTCCTATTGTCAACCAAGATCCGGGAGACGGTGTAGCCTTCGATGGCTGTCTGGATGACCAGCGCATCGCAGAACGGATCCTCATGATCCGGCATGTACTTCATCGAGAAGGTGATCTTCTCCTCTAGGGGAGGGGTCTGGGATGTCGAAGCGACGCTCCGTCGGTACATCACATGAAGGCTTTCCTTTCGAGTGGCTTCGATCCCCACTCCACCGTGGATCACTGATATACCACCTCGAGGTTCGATATCGATCCGATCCTCACATATGTCATCTCCCCCCATTCTGGGTGGAACCTCTTTAACCTGCTCCGGCTGCTGCTGCTGGGCAGGGCCTCTCACCCCCCTCACTTCCAGGAACTCAGGGCAGGTAGCCGTGGTGTGACCCTCCAACTGCTGGAAGTCACAATATGGTAGTGCTCCTCCTCCCCTCCTTCGGCGGGCTGGGCGATCTCTTTAGTTACGTCTTCCCTGTCCTATTGCCAAGGCTTGCTGCGGTGGGGGTAAGAGATGTCTTCGGGCTTGCCTTTGGAAGTTGAACCTCCCTTGGCCCCCATGAAAGTTCCCTCCACCCTGGATAAGAGCTCTTCCTAGACCCTGGGCAGGTCCTCCCTGCTGCATCCAACCTAGTTCTGGACCCTTCTGTCCCTGGAACCCCTGAGCTCTCTGCTCCTCTCTCCGTCTTCCCTCTTGATGTCTCGAGTCACCTTGCTCCTTCGACTCCGTCTCTGTTAGCTTCACCAACTTCTTGACAAATGACGGGTTGGACGCCTCTATGACTATCTCCTCTGCCACCCTTTCCATCAGCTCCTTAAAGGAAAGGGGGGCCTTTCGGGTGAGGCTCATCTTGAAGAACTGCTCGCGCAACCCCACCTTGAACGCCATCTTGAGGGCATACCCCGACATCTCCTGGATATCCAGGATCTCCTCTTGGAACCTGTCCACGTAGTGGGCCAATGACTCCTCGACCCTTTGCCTTATCAGGAAGATGGACTCAGGACTCTTATTCCTGTTCTTGGAGGTGGAGAAGCGAAGCTGAAAGCTCCGACTCAAGTCCTCAAACCCATAGATTGACCTCGGAGGGAGTTGATGAAACAAGTCCCTTGCCTTCTCCTTCAACGTGATCACAAAGAGGCGACACTTGAAGGCATCCGTCATCGGCCTGATGGAGACGACATCCTCGAACCACTTCAGGTGCTGTACGGGGTCATCCTTCCCGGTATAGTAAGCCATATCAGGCTATTTGAACCCCTCGGGACCAAGAGCTGAGATGATCAGCTCGCTGAAGGGTGACCCCCTGAGGGGTGGTCTCGCAACCTCTACTCGCACGACTTGCTCACCTGGAAGGCTAGCACTCGTCAGGCTGGGGAATAGCTCCCGGCTGGTGAGGTCTCGCTCGACCCCCTCTCCTATCCTTTCCTTCCCAGGCCTTCTTCCTGATGCACTTCATTCTCCCCCTGCGGGGGTCATCTCGCCTAGGTCCCTGGGAGGCAGCTCACCGAGACCACTCAGAGCCACCTCGCCGAGACCACTCGGGACCACCTCGCCGAGACCTTTGGGCGCCGGTCCCTGGGGGGTGGGGGTTGAGCTGCCAGCCCGAGGGGTGATACTTCGCAGCATCTCCATGATGTCATGGATGGATGCCATGAACTCTTCTATCCCTACAAAGGGTCATGGGTTGGGGAGCTCGCCGAGATCATCACCACCTCCCTGATCTCCAGCAATGACACTCTCCCGAGATCTTCTATGCTGGTCACTCTCCACGCTCATCGCACCAAAAGTGTTGAAGCAAAAATTGACCTCTCGTGGAGTTCGGGGTCCCAAAAGAGGGGTGAACTCACACCTACTACACTCGGGGGAACGTCACGGACCAAAGACTTGGGAGGCTAGGAATAGACCCTCGGCTCTAACGTGGAGGTCCCACCACACACCCGAAAGGTCACAAGAGCACTTCTCCTCCCTCACTAATGGCTGAGCTGGGTACCTTGGAGAGCTATCTCACTCAACCAAGAAGAAGCCTAAGGAGGAGGAAGCCCAAAAAACTCCTTCCTCCATAGGTACCCAAGGGGGTATATTTATAGTTTTTCCAAGCCTAGGGACAAAAAAGTCACAAATACCCCTAGGACAAATAGGCCTTGAGCCAATAAAAAACATCAACACTGGGGGGTAAAGAGGTAACTCCACCTCGGGGGCACAAAGGTAAAAGCATGACCAAAAGAGGTCCGGATGAGCTGGCTGCTGAGCGAGCATAGGCAGGGCGAGAAGGCGGTCCGGGCGAGAAGGCGGTCCGAGCGAGAAGGCAGTCTGGGCAAGACCGGCTGCCTGGGAGAGACCGGCGGTTAGCGAGACCGAGACCGGCGAGAGCAACGGCTAGGCGAGCTGGGCCTGACGAATAGGACGACCTGCGAGAGCGACGACTAGGCGAGACCGAGACAGGCGGTTAACGAGACCGAGACCGGTGAGAGCGACGGCCAGGCGAGCTTGGCCTGGCGACTAGGATGGCCTGCGAGAGCGACGATAAGGAGAGACCGAGACCGACGGTTAGCGAGACCAAGACCGGCGAGAGCGACGGCTAGGCGAGCTGGGCCTGGTGACTAGGACGGCCTGCGAGAGCGACCTGGCGTAAGTAGGCAAGCTAGCGAGAGCGGCGGTCTAGACGAGCTGGCTTGGTGACTAGGACAGCCTGCGAGAGCAACCTAGTGCAAGTAGACGAGCTGGCGAGAGCGGCGGTCTAGGCGAGCTGTGGCCTGGGCGAGCTGCGGCTAGGCGGCCTGCGAGCTGGCGACTTGGGCGAGCTGCGGCTAGGCGGCCTGCGAGCTGGCAACCTGGGCGAGCGCCAGCTAGGAAGGTACTGGCCGGAACGACTTCTCAAAGGGGCCGGGGGGGGGAGACCAATATTTCCTCCCCTATTAGTATATTACAAGGGCTATGTGTAAATTGGCTACCAAGAGTGCAAAACAACTCAAAAAGCTTAAAAATACATAGCGAGTCCTGCGCCTGGCGAAGGGACCCTACTCCGCGAATACGGGGTTGTATAGTGGGCAATTAAAAAATTAAATTTTGAAGAAAATAATATTGGAACTCAAAGGAAGTTACAATTAATAGAATTAGATGAACTAAGAAATGATGCATATGAAAACTCTAGAATATATTAAGAAAAGACCAAGCATGATAAATGTATCTCTACAAAAACATTTACTTTAGGAGATAAAATATTACTTTATAATTCTAGATTACATCTATTCCTAGGAAAATTAAAAACAAGAGGGACAAGACCTTCTCTAATATAAAATATACTTGCTAACGGTGCTATTTAAACTAAAGATTTAAATAATGAAAAAAGCTTTAATGTTAATGGTCATAGATTAAAACCTTTTCTAGAATATGAGTATATTGAGACATTTGAGATCATGAGTCTTTGTGAGCCCTCATATCTCCACTAGTTTGTTTTTATTTTATCATAAATGTATTTTACTAAAATTTTCTTTTATTATGTTAAAAAAACAAGTGAAAAAAGAGTTCATTTATCTCATAGTTTTATTATTATTTTGTTCGATGACGAGCACAAAAAAAAGTGTGGAGGGATAGATTCACTTCATACTTCTATAAAAAAATATATTTTGCATCTCTATATTATTTAATTTTTATGGACAATAATAAATATCCTTAAAAGTAAAATTCTTAACACAAGAGTAAATATAAAGTCAATAAATCATCAGTACTCAAGTATTAGTAGAGTATGTATCTCATTTATGCGTACTTCATTCTTATTTGGGAAGAGCTCACATTATATGATTTTAAAGAAAAGAAAATCAATTGAATTTTATGATTTCCTCTCTGTCCAGTAGACCCTTATTTGAACTCTTTTTGTGAGTTGTTTAATCTTGGTTAGTTCTTAAGACGAAGATAACAAATCTGATTAATTAGTCTATTTAAGATTGATTAATATGACTATTATATTTTATTTATAAAGATGATAAATTATCACTCTGTTGAGTATACTGGAAAATATGTATCAGATTTGGAGAAGCCTCATCTTACTCATTGATATACATCAATTTGTATTTGATAGATGTTTGAGTTTCATTGTGCATGTGTAAGGTTTGCAAGAAATTTCTCCAAGTACAAGTGTCGAGACTTGTGAATAATTGTGTCGACACCCAGAAGTTGTGTCGACACTAGAAGCAAAGCTTATGTTGACACCCAGGCATTGTGTCGACACCTAAAGAAGAAACTGTGTCGACACCCAGAATCTTGTCGACACCTAAGGCAGGAATTGTGTCGACACCTAAAGCAGAAGTTGTGTCGACACCTAGGAGTTATGTCGACACCAGAAGAAAGACTGTGTCGACACTCAGGAATTGTGTCAACACCTGAAGAAGGTTTGTGTCGACACACAGGACTTGTGTCGACACACAGGACTTGTGTCGACACACACTCAACGCCATTTGTCTGCATCTGCTAAGTCAAGACCAGAAGCAGTTGTGTCGACACACAGGACTTGTGTCAACACACACTCAACGACATCTGGACGACACTAAACGCCATCTAACAACAACAATTATATTGAGTCTGAAGGCTTGTGTAGACACGCAGGACTTGTATCGACACACACTCAACGATGTCTCGACACACACTCAACGACTGCTGGACATACACTCAATGCCATCTGCCAACATCAGTTATGTCGAGACCAGAAGTAGTTGTGTCGACACACAGGACTTGTGTCGACACATACAAATAGAAGTTGTGTCGAGTAGCAGAAGAATGACTATGTCAACACATGGAGTGTTATGTCGATATCATCAAGACTTGTGTCGACACTTAGTCTATTTGTGTCGATACATGTGAAGCAGTTTGCTGAGTGGTTCATGCTGAGTTATAAAGTCTTTGAGGAATCAACTGTCATGACTGGTGACTCGACAGCTGTCATAACCAACAGGTCTGACACCTTTGTCAGAACTGTTAGAAGGTTGTTACAAACCGAATCAGCCGGTAATCATGAGGAAAATCTATATAAGGGATTGATCCTTAACAACCAAAAAGAGAACTAAGAAAGTAATCAAGCAATTACGGGAAAGAGAGTTTGACAACAAGTAAAGGGGAAACCCTTAAGAAGGCAGATCCAAAACAGTCTGTAAGAAAGATTCAGATCTAATTCTGAATCTAAGGAAGGAGCTATCTGAAGATCAACTTCTACATCAAGTGAAGATCAACCTTATTTTGTTCTATCAAGAAGCTTTGAAACAGCTAAGTCAGGATCTTTTGTAAGATCTGAGTTGTAAGCCTGTAATTATAAAGGCTGAGGTAGGGCTGAGTGCCTGAGGTGTAGGACTTGTGAAAGTCTGAGTTGTAAGCCTAGTGATAAAGGCTGAGGTAGGGCTGAGGCCTAAGGTAGGATTCTTGAGAAGAATCTGAGGTAAGACTTGTATAAGTCTGAGCTGTAGGAACAAGTTTTGTTCTGAGTTGTAAGATCTGTGGTTCTGAGTAAGTGGAAGGAAGTTGGGCTGAATCCAATTCTCTACTGGATAGGCGAAGGGGGAAAGTGGATGTACCCATACCTTGGGGAACCACTATAAATCTGGTGTACTATACTGTACTGTGATTGGTGTACTGTGATTGCTGTGTTGTGATTGCTGTGCTGAGAATTGTATTATTTGTGCTAAGTTAGAACTAGTTAATTGCCTAAATTTATTAAAGAAAATTAGATCCTATTCACCCCCCTCTAGGTGTCCAGGCTCTTGAAATCAAGTCTTTCAAGTGATATCAGAGGGAGGTTACTCATAGATAGACCTAACAGTCTGAGTGAATCTCCAAGGCAATTAACAGATTTCAAGAATGGGTTCAAATTAGAATCAAAAGGAATTTGGATCTATGAAACTGCCTATATGCAGGAAAGAATGCTTTGACATATGGAAGGAAAGAGTCAGGTTGTTCATGGAAGCATCTGATCCAAGAATCCACATCATAGTACAAGAAGGCCCCTTCATTCCAATGAAGGTATCAGTTCTGGATGCAAATGTTAGAACCCCAAAGAGTTATTCTGAAATGACCAAGGATGAGATCATCCTAGCAACATTAGACAAAAGAACACAAAACATTATTGTAAGTGCTATAGATGATGCCACATTTCAGAATCTGGTGCATTGCAAAACCTCTAAGGAGATGTGGGACACCTTAATTGTCTACATGGAGGGAACTGAAGAAGTCAGAGAAGATAGGAAATCTATGCTAAATCAAGAATATGAGAGCTTTAGACAGACCAAGTCTGATAGCATAGCTGAATGTTACAAGAAGTTCTTCAGGATAGTAAATGAGCTGATGACCTATGGAAAAGTCTTCAGCACATATGAACTAAATGACAAGTTTCTCAAATCACTAACAAAGGACTGAGATACAAAGATATGTGCACTCAGAGACACTACTAGAAAAGTAGCTTTTAGCCACAATTTTTTTTGCCACGGGGAAAAACCGTGGCTAATACTGAAGTATTAGCCACAGTTCCTATTCCGTGGCTAATAAGCTAGTATTAGCCACGGATGACTAATCCATGGCAAATAACCTGACTTTTTGCCACGATTTGCCTGTTTCATGGCTAATAATCTAGTATTAGCCACGGAAGCCTAATCCGTGGCAAAAAGTTGGGTTTTTTTTAGTCCCACACCGCCAATAAAAAGCTCGATTTGGGATTTATATAGGCCATTCAAAATTATTGTTTGAAATGAAATCGGCGTGGAGGGCGGCGGCGGCCGGCCGGGCGGTGGCGGCTGGGCGGCGGCCAGGCGGCGGGCGGGCGGCGGGCGGGCGACGGGCGGGCGGCGGGCGGGCGGCGGGCGGGCGGCGGGCGGGCGGCGGGCGGGCGGCGACTGCCGGTCGGAAATTTTTTATGTTATGTTTATTACAGGCCCTTTAGCCACGACAATTGAACCGTGACAAATGAGGAACTTTTAGCCACGATAATTGAACCGTGGCGAATAACTTATTAACCACGGATTCGGCGTAGCTAATACTATTTGCCACGCTCGCATTGCCCATGCCCATTTGCCGTGGGTAGGCCGTGGATAATAGTTATTAGCCACGATTTTGGAATTTTAGCCACGAAAATCTGTCGTGGCTAAAAGACTATTTTTTAGTAGTGAGAGGTGGCCAGGCTTGCTGATACTCCTCCACCAATACTATTTGGAAAGCTGCTATCCTATGAAATACAGCTCACTGCTAGAAAAGAGGAGGAGAAAAATAGTAGGTCTGAGTACAAAGAGAAGTCAGTAGCCTTCAAGGCTGAAGGCACAAGAAAGGGCAGGAGAAAGTCTCATTCTCCACCCAGAAGGAGTGCTGAGGTAGAAGAAGAAAATCCTGACAACAGCACATCAGATAGCCACACCTCTGATCAGGACTTTGCTGCCTTTACAAGGCTGTTTCAAAGGTTCATGAAAAAGAAGAAATAGAGAACCCGGCCATCTACATCCTTCTCCAAGGATGAGTATTACAAGAAAAAGAAGACTCCCATGGAGGACAGGTATGTCTCAAAACCTAGTAAACAAACTAATTCTAAGATTATTTGCTATTGTTGCAACATTCCTGGACATGTCATAGCTGATTGTCCAGACACGAGGACTGAATCTAAGGACAAGAAGAAGCATCAAGTGAAAGGCAAGAAGGAGAAATCCTTTGTTGCTCAAGAGCAGAAGAGTTGGACAGACTCTTCATCTTCAGAATCAGGAGAAGAAGATGATGTAGAAGCATATGTTGGACTGTTCTCAACAGAAGAGGATTCTAGGGAACTAGAATTCCTACAAATGCTGGACTCCATAAATGGAGTGAAAGACTATTGCTGTAGAGGGCCGATGGTTCTGTCAGAAAATGATCAGTGCCAGGATCAGCCTAGTCCAAGCAAGGTATACAATTCTCCCTCAGCTTCTGATTATTTTACTAGATCAGAATCAGTAGCATCAACTTCAACAGAAGTGGATGGTTCTGATTCTGAGGGGGATGTACATCAACTCATTAATGAGTATGGTGGGCTGTTGCAAGCTCTAAAGAGGAGCAAGGTTCTTATCAAGGAGCATGGCAAGGAAATTGAGTCTCTTAAGCATGCTGCATCAGATTCAGCCATGTTGATAGATTTAAAACTGAAGGAGGTTGCCAAACTGAAAAACATTACTGTTATTTAGATGAGCACAATCTCTTTCAAGGAAAATCATATCAAGAAACTGGAGGCAAAACTTTAGCAAGAAAGAGAGTTAGGGGCTAAATTCTCTAAGCCAAAATCTATCTTGCCCTTAATAGATAATTTCATTTCTCAAAAAGGTAAGACTGGTCGAGGTTGTAAGGGAAGAACTAGGGCTACCAATTCTCATAGAAAAGGTAAGGCCTCAGTTCAGCCACTAGCTAAAAAGCCCCCTATTTTCTTTAAGAAAGTGATGCAACCTACAAACAAGTATGATCATGATATTACTCATGGTAACTGTGAGTATGGAGATCTCGTGGGCAAGGGTGCAAATGCCAATAGGTCACTCTATAGGCAAGCCCATCAGGTTCTAAGGGAATTCTTGGGGTTTGCTGCTCCAGCACCTACACTTAACAGAACTACTGGTAACAAAGTTGTGAAGACTGTACCTAAAAGAAGGTACAATAGATTTAAGTGTTGGTGTTGTGGCAAGATGGACCACTTTGCCATGGATTGCTGGTTCAACACAAGT
The DNA here is from genome assembly GCA_039513925.1 of Platanthera zijinensis. Classification (NCBI taxonomy): domain Eukaryota; kingdom Viridiplantae; phylum Streptophyta; class Magnoliopsida; order Asparagales; family Orchidaceae; genus Platanthera; species Platanthera zijinensis. The sequence continues at coordinate 80,130,929 of CM077081.1, forward strand.
GTTAAAACCAAGAATATTTTACCTGTCAGAATAGCTACATGATTTTAAACTAATAAGGACCTAGGACACCAATAATAATTTGGGTTCTAAGGATAAGTGATTCTTTATTTGATGCAGGTGAATCCAAGTGGCCATACCTTTATATCATACTTGGATAGTGGATGTTCCAGACACATAACTGGAACAAGAATAATGTTGAGCGACTATGTACCCATAAAGAATGGACCTAAAGTAATCTTTGGTGGATCAAAAAAAGGAATCATCAAAAGATTTGGTAACATTTCTAGTGATTCAATTACTATCACTAAAGTGGCTTATGTGAAGGGTCTAAAACACAACCTGATTAGCATAAGTCAACTTAGTGATCTAGGTTATGACATCTCTTTCCTCAAAGGGGAGTGCCAAATAAGGAGGTCATGTGATCAAGAGATCATTTTGACTGGCACTAGGAAAGGGAATGTATATTGTCTTAACCTAGATTGTGAGTTTAACATCTCACCCATTTGTCTAGTTGCAGTAGAGAAAGCTTCACTATGTGTCAAATGGCACAAGAGGCTAGCTCATCTGAACTATAAGTCAATAGGACAACTGTTCAGCATGGGTTTAGTGAGGAATGGTCCTCAAGTCAAGTGCATTAAAGAGGATGTGTGTTTAGCTTACCAAAAGGGCAAACCGACCAAGTCCTTTTTCCATGCACTTGATACCAAATATTCAATGCGATGTTTATATCTCTTACATATGGATTTGTTTGGTCCTATGATAGTTCATAGTCTTGGTAGGAAAGTATACACATTAGTTATTGTGGATGACTATTCTAGATTCATATGGGTTTTCTTCTTGAGGCAGAAATTTGAAACTCCTACTGCTTTCCAGACCTTTGTTAGACAAATTCAGAATGAATTTAACAATTCAGTGGTCAAAATTAGAAGTGACCATGGAACTGAATTTCAGTCTGAATGTATGACAAAGTTCTGTGAAAAACTTGGGATTCATCAGGAGTTCTCCTCACCTAGAACACCCCAGCAAAATCATGTTGCTGAAAGAAAGAATATGACTCTAATTGAGGCAAGTAGAACACTACTTAGTGACACTACTCTCCCTGAGTACTTCTGGGCAGAGGCAGTAAATACTGCATGTCATGTACTCAATAGAGTCTCCATCAATAAGAAATCTAAGATGACTCCCTATCAGATTTTGAAAGGCAGAAAACCAAACATTTCCTACCTCAGAATCTTTGGTAGCAAGTGTATGTCCTAGTTAATGGTAAGCATTACCAAACTAAGTTTGCTGCCAAATCCCTAGAAGGGATATTTGTTGTGTACAACAATAATAGTAGGGCATACAGGATCTACAACTTGACTACATAAGTTGTAGAAGAATCTGTCCATGTAGTATTTGATGAGTCTAAGTTGATTAATAGTGAATTGTCTAGCTCTTCAAATAGTTATACAGGTTTAAAGGATAGGCTGGACAAGCTGACTATCAATGAAGAAGCACCTGCTAGGCTGGATGAAGAAAAGGATGCCTTCTGTCCAGGGGGAGAACAAGACTCACTGGATGAAGAAGACAATGAGGAGCATCAGGTTGAGGAAAATGAAGAAGGCCAGGAGGTTGGCAGATTTCCTCTAGTAAGAAGACACCTAAAGGATCATCCAGCTCATCAAATCATTGGTGATGCAAGTCAAGGTGTACTAACCAGGAGCAAGAACATGAACACAGTTTTATGTTCAAGTTTCTTGTCACAGATAGAACCCAGGAAGTTTGAAGAAGCCATGCTAGACACAAACTGGATTGATGCTATGCAAGAAGAGTTAAATCAATTCAAGAGATGTAAAGTCTGGGAACACTATAATTAAGAACAAGGCCAGACTGGTAGCTAAAGGCTACAGGCAAGAGGAAGGGAATGACTTTGATCAAAAATTTTCCCCAGTGGCAAGGCTGGAGGCTATAAGGTTATTCTTGGCCTATGCTGCCTATCAAGGGTTCAAGGTATATCAAATGGATGTAAAGTCAACATTTCTGAATGGTGACTTAAAAGAGGAAGTCTATGTTGAACAACCCTCAGGTTTTATAGATTCTCATTATCCTGATTATGTATATAGGCTTAGGAAAGCCCTATATGGTTTGAAACAAGCCCCTAGGGCTTGGTATGAAACCTTGTCTGCTTTTCTTATTGAGAATAAATTCTTTAGAGGAAAGATAGACAAAACTCTATTCTTTAGGGAATCTAAAGTCAAGATAATCTTAGTCCAGATATATGTTGATGGCATTATCTTTAGATCTACTGAAAACAACCTTTGTAGAAAGTTTGCCAAACTTATGCAAGGGAAGTTTGAGATGAGCAGTATGAGTGAGCTGAAGTTCTTTTTGGGACTTCAAGTAAGACAGACTGATGATGGAATGTCCATATCCCAGTCTAAGTTCACCAAGGAGTTGATTAAGAAATATGGAATGGACTCAACCTCCACCATGAAAATTCCAATAGGAATAAGTATGCCTATAGACAAAGATGAGACAGGGAAACCTATTGATGAGTCTTTGTATAGAGGGATAATTAGCTCCCTACTCTACTTGACTATTAGTAGACCTGACATCATGTATGCTATATGTGTCTGTGCTAGGTACCAAGCTTGCCCAAAGCAATCTCATTATACTACAGTTAAGAGAATTTTAAGATATCTTAAGGGCACACCTAATCTAGGTCTTTGGTACCCTAAGAATAGAGATTTCTTACTAACAGGATTCTCAGATGCAGACTTTGCAGGATGCAAAGAAGACAGGAAAAGTACTACATGAACTTGTCAATTCCTAGGTGAAAGGCTGGTGTCATGGTGTAGTAACAAACAAACAAGTGTAGCTATCTCAACTGTTAAGTCAGAATATATAGCTGCAGGCAGCTGCTGTGCACAATTGATGTGGATAAAACATCAACTTGAAGACTATTACATCAAGGTAAGTAGAATTCCACTATTCTGTGATTCTACTAGTGCTATTTCTATTACTAAGAATCCTGTATCACACAGTAGAACCAAGCATATAGAAATTAAGTTTCATTTCATAAGAGAACATGTGGAGAAGGAAGATATTAATCTAGAATTTGTAAACACAAATAATCAAATTGCTGATATTTTTACAAAACCTCTGGATGAAACTAAATTCAATTATTTTAAAATTGAATTAGGTATGTTGAACCTAGAATAGGTCAGCTCAAATATTCCTAAGTAGAATATGTAAGCACAATATTTCTCAGGAAATTTGTCTAAGTACAAAGTTTGTGTCGACACAAGCAAATTGTGTCGACACACTCAGTATGTTGTGTCGACAAAGAAAAAGGATATGTCGACACAGAAACAATATCTGTGTCGATAGAAGAATAGGTGTCGACACAACTATGTCGAGACATGACCAGCCCGTGTCGACACTAACACAAGTATGTCGACACATAAATATGTCGACCCATAGACATGTCAACTAAAATTAAGTTTTGTCGTGACCTAAGTCTTTTATGTCGACACATGTACAACTATGTGGACATGCATTTTTTACTAAGTAAGGTGCATCCTTTGACCTACCCTTTACCAGTAGACTATAAATAGGGGAAGACAAAATCTGGTCGACTATGCCTTCAGATTTCTCGACTCTAGACCTTGTGTCGACATAGATATTCACTTCTCTTCTCTTCTTTCTCTCTCCCTTTCGTCAATAGCGCCCCTCAAGGACAATAAGGTGAATGAAGGTTATGAGCTTGTTTGTGGTGGATTCACGACAACATTGCAAGACATCCAAGGAGTAATTACCCTAATTTCGAAAAATGGGTTGGAGTTCTTGGTCTCAGAACCAACTAAGATTTGGAAAAAAAGGAAGTAATGGAATTTTATTCATCAGCAACTATGGATACTGACGGGAAGAAGATCAAAGCCACAGTTCAGGATTCCCGAGTGAAACTTACACTGAAAATGATCAGGAAGTCACTCCAACTTCCTCAGGTTAAGGATGATGATGACATAAGTCCATCCATGACAAAAGATGCATTAAGCTGGTGCGGGCTAAACCCTAATACCAAAGTTGGATCACCCATTACCAAGAAAGGGATGAATTCGCAAGGAAAGTTTCTGTCTGAAATCGTAGGCAAGGTGATTCTGTGTAAAATAGGTGGACATGACAGAATTTCAGCCTCTATGTTAAATTTAATGACAAGAATAATATTCAGGCTAAAAATAGACGGGGCATCAATAGTATTTGACAAAATACAAGAAGGAATAAAGAAACCAAATTTGGGAAGGATCCTCAGCTTATGTCTAGCTTCTACAATACCAGATGTTATGAACCAACTACAAGGATCCAAGATCAACCATATGAGGAGAATGGATGTAAGGATTCTATCCAGATGGGATAGAGTATTGACCAAAGAGGTTTCTACTCCACATAAACAGGTCAAGAAAAATAAGAAAAAGAAAGACATTGTTCAGCAAGAAGAATCCTCCAGTGATTCTGAGGAGGAGGTAGTCTTTAGTTCAGATGAAGACCAACAAAAGGAAACTCAAGATCAAATAGAGAGCAGTCAGCACCCACATCAACAGATAGCCTTCACTCCAGGGGGAGAATGTACAACCCCGTGTCCGCCGAAGGGGCCAAGCAAGCAGGCGGGCCGGGTCTCAGCCGCATCTCTTAGGCGGGCCGGGCCCCAGCCGCCTCTCTCAGGCGGGCCAGCCCCCGCTCGCCTCTCCTAGGCGGGCCGGGCCCCAGCCGCCTCTCTCAGGCGGGCCAGCCCCCGCTCGCCTCTCCTAGGCGGGCCGGGCCCCAGCCGCCTCTCTCAGGCGGGCCAGCCCCCGCTCGCCTCTCCTAGGCGGGCCGGGCCCCAGCCGCCTCTCTCAGGCGGGCCAGCCCCCGCTCGCCTCTCCTAGGCGGGCCGGGCCCCAGCCGCCTCTCTCAGGCGGGCCAGCCCCCGCTCGCCTCCCCTAGGCGGGCCGGGCCCCAGCCGCCTCTCTCAGGCGGATCGGCTGTAGTCCACCTCCCTCCAGATGACAGGGGGTGACTCGACAAGAGGTGCGCATAACCAGCCAGAACAGCGGGGTTTGGCTGTTGGCAGGCCAACCCAAGGGGCTCTTTAGTAAATTCAGGCTACCGGGGGCAGGTTATTTGCAGACCATCCAAGGTAATCTATAAATAAGACCCAAGGGGTACCTCAGAAGGCACGCTTACTAGTTCACAAATCTTATAGCGCTTTCTGAGGTACCTTAGCCCGGCAACTGGTTAAGGAGGGGAAGCGCTCTAAGATCTTCCGGGTGTGTGGTGGGACCTCCGAGCCGGGCCCTTGGTCCTGTCCTCTGTTTTTTCTTTCCCTTGTTGTTTCTCTTGCAGGAGCGAAGTAGGTGCGAGACCACCCCTTCCCCAAGGGTCGAACTCCACAGAGGCCGGTTTCCGGTTTCAACAGAGAACACCTTGAACCAGCAGTACAAGTCACTGGATTATTTGAGCTGCCTGCCTAAGGGGAGGTATTGTTGAAGCTACTCTGGAGAGTGAGTATGCTACTAATACAGTAATGAACATTGCATCAGATATAAACAAAGAAACACTGGAAATTGCTGAGAAGGAAGCACAAGATGTGCAGATAAAAGATACAGCTCAGGATGAGCAAGTAAGTATCTCCTTTATAGAGCAGGCCCTGGATAAAAATCTGGATGTCCAGGGAGAACCTTATGTTTTCCAGACTAATCTTGTTCCTCCTATATAGATACAGCAAGAGGTAACTATAGAAGAGCTATTTCCTGATTTACTAGCTGGAAGGACTGAGGGGGAGCAATCACAGGTAGAAAAGAAACTTCAAAGAACTGAGGGGGAGGAGCTACTGAATGCCCCATCTAATTAAGAAACAGTTGATATAGAAAGCTCATCACAACCCTCTGATGATGAGGAAGCCTCTATAGCTAAGAAGAGTAAGATGGTTGTAATCAAGAAAAAGAGCACAGGCTATAAAAAGGCCTTACAAACAGTCGCTCAACCACCTACTCCAAGCATGGACTTCAGTTCATTACTGGTCCAACTGCAAGTAAAATTGGATGAACAAAGATAATCTTTAGATAAGTATGTGGATGAGTCAAATAAAAAACTGCAGTTTTAGCTGGCTCAGGACATTAAATCAATCGGATTTGAAGTCAATCTACATAAGAAAGAGATGACAGATTGCTTCCATAAGGGAGGCAATGCTGTAGTATATTTGGCTGAGCAATAATAGATGCTGAAGACTGAGGTTGAGGACATTGCCACCAAGCAAGGGTATGTTTTAGAAAATCAATTCAGGTCTAATGAAAATCTCAAAGATTCCCATGAAGAAATACTCAAAAAACTGGGAAGTATTTCCACTGATTTGAAAACTAAAATATCAAAGCAAATACAAGAAGTTCTAGCTGTTGTCCAAACAACCATTGGAGCCTCTCAAAAGACTATTTCTGATTACCTAGCTAAGTTCAAAGCCTACTATCAAGAAGGTACAAAATATCTAGCTGATCAAATAAGGTTTCAAAAGACTGATCTGAGAGATCATATAACCAGAGAAGTCATAAAGGGGGAGAAATTATTAGTCAAAGCTGGCTCTGATCATGCAAAATGGGTTTCTAATACCTCAGAGCTACACTTGGCTTTCCTCCTTTGTATGATGATGACAATGTTGCTGAGTCTGGAGTGCAACCTGCTTATATTGAAGGAGATTAGCCTGAAGTTGCACAAGTTATTTACCCTCCTGCTGACTTTGATATGGTTCAACAAGAAGTGCAGACAATGTACAGTCCTCCACAGAAGGCACCAAATGTGATTATTGAAAAAGTAGAGATGCCAGAGGCTGCCAAGGAGGCTCAGAAGGAAGCACAACTATCCAAGAAAAGGTTCAGAGAACAAGCTGAGTTGAAGCAAGATTTTGAGCAATGGAGCCCTACTTCCAGGAATATTATTTTGACTGCCTGGAAGGCTGTAAAGGATAAGACCTATGATAGGGGTAAATGGTATTCTGAGCAAGAGTGGAATAAGTATCAAGCCAGACAAGAAGCCATTCTTCAGTACAGAAGGAGTGTAAAAGCTGGGAAGTTAACTGCTAATGCTCTGGAGCTTAGCAGGTACTTCCCCAAGCCTTTTCACTATTTTGAAAGGCAAAGGATAAAGGCTAAAGAACTGAAGAAGAAGGATCTGAAAGGGAAGAAACCTGCTGATGATACAGAACCTACTGTTCAGGCAAAGATTAGATCTGGAAAAGGCATTGTAATTAAGGAGCCTAGTCAATCATAGGTAGATATGCTTATGTATAGAACAATGTAACTTTTTGCTTTTGTTCTAAGAAAAAACATGTAAACCCAGAATTTTCTGATTAATAAATAAAATCAGCTTCACTATTGATTTTAGTTGTTTACATTATTTGTATGTTATCTTGCACTGAAATGTATGTACATCTATTTTTATGTGCTTTATTATGAGTGATGTATATCTTTGACTAAGGGTTATGACTTCTCCAAATAGGGGGAGATTGTTGGGTACACTGAAAAATATGTACCAGATTTGGAGAAGCCTCATCTTACTCATTGATAAACATCAATTTTAATTTGATGGATGTTTGAGTTTCATTGTGCAGGTGTAAGGTTTGCAAGAAATTTCTCTAATATAAGTGTCGACACTTGTGAAGAATTGTGTCGACACCTAGAAGTTGTGTCGACACTAGAAGCAAGGCTTGTGTCGACACCCAAGCATTATGTCACACCTGAAGAAGAAGCTGTGTTGACACCCAAAATTTTGTCGACACCTAAGGCAGGAATTGTGTCGACACCTAAAACAGAAGTTGTGTCAACACCCAGGAGTTATGTCGACACCAGAAGAAAGGCTGTGTCGATAGTCAGGAATTGTGTCGACACCTGAAGAAGGTTTGTGTCGACACACAGGACTTATGTCGAAACACACTCAACGCCATTTGACTGCATCTGCTAAGTCAAGACCAGAAGCAGTTGTGTCGATTCACAGGACTTGTGTCGATACACACTCAACGACATCGGGACGACACTCAACGCCATCTATCAACAACAGCTATACTGAGTCTGAAGGTTTCTGTCGATACACAAGACTTGTGTCGACACACACTCAACGACGTCTCGACACACACTCAACGACAGCTAGACATACACTCAACGCCATCTGCCAGCATCAGTTATGTCGATACCAGGAGCAGTTGTGTCGACACACAGGGCTTGTGTCGACACATACAAACAGAAGCTGTGTCGAGTAGCAGAAGAATGATTATGTCAACACATGGAGTGTTATGTCGACATCATCAAGACTTGTGTCGACACTTAGTCTATTTGTGTCGACACATGTGAAGCAGTTTGCTGAGTGGTTCATGCTGAGTTGTAAAGTCTTTGAGGAATTAACTGTCATGACTAGTGACTCGACAACTGTCATAACCAACATGTCTGACACCTTTGTCAGAACTGTCAGAAGGTTGTTACAAACCAGATCAGCCGGTAATCATGAGGAAACTCTATATAAGAGACTGATCCTTGACAACCAAAAAGAGAACTAAGAAAGTAATCAAGTAATTATGGGAAAGAGAGTTTGACAACAAGTAAAGGGGAAACCCTTAAGAAGGCAGATCCAGAACAGTCTGTAAGAAAGATTCAGATCTAATTCTGAATATAAGGAAGGAGCTATCTAAAGATCAACTTCTACATCAAGTGAAGATCAACCTTATTTTGTTTGATCAAGAAACTTTGAAATAGCTAAGTCAGGATCTTTTGTAAGATCTGAGTTGTAAGCCTGTAATTATAAAGGATGAGGTGGGGCTGAGTGCCTGAGGTGTAAGACTTGTGAAAGTCTGAGTTGTAAGCCTAGTGATAAAGGCTGAGGTAGGGATGAGGCCTGAGGTAGGATTCTTGGGAAGAATCTGAGGTAAGACTTGTATAAGTCTTAGCTGTAGGAACCAATCTGGTTCTGAGTTGTAAGATCTGTGGATCTGAGTAAGTGGAAGGAAGTTGGGCTGAATTCAGTTCTCTACTAGATAGGCGAAGGAGGAAAGTGAATGTACCCATACCTTGGGGAACCACTATAAATCTGGTGTACTGTACTGTGCTGTGATTGGTGTACTGTGATTGCAGTGCTGAGAATTGTATTATCTGTGCTAAGTTAGAACTAACTAATTGCCTAAAATTTATTAAAGAAAATTAGAACCTATTCACCCCCCTTCTAAGTGTCTAGGCTCTTGAAATCAAGTCTTTCACACTCCACTCTCGGACTACATTAATTAGCTATCCCAGTTAAATAGTTTATTTAGTATTTTGTTTCCTATAATTGTTTTTTTCTCATTTGTGGTTTTCAATATAATATGACATCAAATAAATTCAAAATTGATAAAGTCCTAGCACTACCATGGTCCGTGATAAGCCTAATAGGCATTGTGGGCTATGACACCTAGGTTATTAAAGATCTTCCCTACCACTACTCTAGTCCCTAATAAGTCCTAATAGGCATTGTGGGCTATGACACCTATGAATTATTTTGAAAACTTTAAATAAATATTATAAGAACTCTTTGGTTTACTCCTTCACTAGCTCTACCTCAGTGTCTGATAAGACCTAATGAGCATTATATGTTGAAACACCTAGAGTGCTATCTTATAATATGGAACATTTTGCTTTTAGCTTTTTCTGGACTCATGACTTACTCTAATGTCTTCTTGAAACTCGAGTGATAAAATGATCATTTCTATAACTTTAATATACTTATTCTACAATTTCAATATTAAGAGATTTTTTAACATGTATTTAAAAATTCATCTTTTGCACTAACTTAGGTTATTTTTCTCATGAATTGGGCTTTTCTATAACCTCAAGATTACCAGATTGAATAAAAAAAATTTAGCTATTGGTACATCTATAATATTATAAATATATTTCAAGCTAGCTCTCTCACTTAGAATTACACACATATTATCTAAGATACATATTAAATTAATATTTGTTTTAAGGGTAAGAAAATTTGGCCGCGTATTTATCAAAGTGTGAAAAAAATCTAAAACCATAAAAATTAAAATGATTTGTTCATGCTATTTAAGAATTCTAATGCTCTCTTATGAAATATTTATATATTTTTGTACTTGAAAACTAAAGTTTGAATTTTGTGGGTGTAATTCACTGAAAACCCTTACGAGACACTACTCGTCCACTAAGATACCCTAGGGGTTTAAAGGTTTATTTCACATGCTAAGTGTAATCGTTTATTCTACGAAAAGAATATTTATCTAGTTATTTGTGCTTGGGACGAGCAAAACATTAAGTGTGGAGGGGTGACGATATCACAAAAATGTACTTATTTTATAATATTTTAGGATGCTTTTCATAGTATTTTTGTTTATTAGAACGGAGATATTGTTTATTAATTTCATAACTTCTTTTATTATATTTTATGTAAAATGATGCTTTTCACATGATTATTATTTGTGTAATTACAGACTATAAAATAAGTTTTAAAGGAGATCGATGCACGGTAGAGATTTCAGACGAAAAAATGAGACAAATCTCGGAAGACTATGCAACCAGGCTAGAACAAGTTTTATGAATCAACACCCACTTTGAGTGGTGGCTGGAGTCATCATCAAAGGACTGAAATTTAATTCATCAATTAAATGGAGGCTGAATTCATTCCAACGCCAAGACAGGTGTTGACTTAGTCAACACTTTTGAGGGCTGAAATGAATTCAGCGCAAATGACTCATGCTGAATTTCTTTCAGCCATTGACACTAAGTTTATTTCAATGGTGGGATGGGTGTTAAACGCTCATTCATGGGAGCAGAATTAATTTGAGCATTTTTGGGTTAAAGTCGTTACATATTTTGCCACTCAAATTTTTGAGAAGTTTTCTATAAATTGAGGTTTCTTAGTGAGCGAAGGCGACATCAGATTTCAGAATTAAGTGAGAGCTCTCTTGCCTTGTATTTGTGTGTTTTTTTGAGAGACATCATTGTATGAGAGAAAACAGATTTGGAAGAAGCTCATGTATGCGCTCCTCGCAAGTTTGTAACTCTCAATTGTTTTATCAATAAAATTATTTCTTTGCTCTTATTTCCTCCTACGATGATCTTTCGTATAATTTTTGTAAAACAAATCATGCGTGAGTAGTCTCATCTTCTTTTGGGTGCAGTATGATTATTTATTTAATTATATAATTATTTTTATTACTCATCGCTCAATCATACGACTTGCATCCATAAATTTTAATATACATCTTTGATATTTTGTGTAGCATACTGCGAATATTGCATTCCTCTGAAAGTTCGATGCTATATAACGCGATTGCATACAAAATATTCTTAGTGATTTAAGCAAATTTTCGGACTCATTCATGGCGCTCTATCGATTTTGATCATCAATTTTTTGTCTTATATTGCTCGCATATATTACATTCTTAAGAGATTTTGATGTGATATGCGAAAAGTAATAAAAATAAAGGTTTTTTTGTGAATCATAACTTTGAATATTCTTTCATGATGCGATGAATTATTACTCATAAAATCATATATTAAATATTTTAATTATAATTGCACCCAAAACATATTTCTAAAAGTTTTTTTCTCAACTTAAGATCTCGTTTTTAAACAAACCAATCCAACCTGTTATTTATAGTTCGTCTGGATTAAAGAAAAATTGAACTTTTCTGCGAATCGACTCGTACTTGCATAGGTATTATAATTATACACCGTGCACTTGCGGTTTTTATTACTTGAAATTTCATTGCATTATATCAACTCTAGACTTAATTGCTTATCATATTGTGCTGTTAGTTTAGTGCTTTGAAATTTTACCACCAGTCGCCAGCAAACCCATGTCGAGGCGGCACCAAAATTTCAGCTATGGCGAGCACCTCACGACAATCTTGGTCTCCCCCTCCTACTGTGGGACAAAGAGGAGAACCAGACATCCATCTCGACCCTGCCGCCGAGCTGGCTTGAGCAGGATACAATCTGCGGGGAGGCCTTTGCCTTCTGCTTCGGCATGTACTCGCGAGTGGACGCATGCGATTTTTGACTAGGAAAACATGCGGGCCCTCGTGCATGAAAGCGCACGAGCCCAGCTTCGCGGCCTGGAGCTGGCTCACATGGTGGGCCTTCGGTGCATGCAGGTGGAGAGGAATTCCGCCTTGCTTCAGAAGAATGTGTCGACAAAGAAGAAGCCTACGGTCTCACGCTGGAGGAGGTGGAGCTGCACAAGAAGAGGGAGGACGCGGCTGACGTTGTTCTCACCGCGACCCTCCTGTAGTAGCGACCGGCTCTCCCAGTATACCGAGTATGATCTCGACGTGTTGTTGCAGCTAAACTCAACAAAGGCGGTGAAGCACGCCCTTCGAAATATGCAGCGGGCCGACCTGTGACGAGCGAGGGAGCAGGGCTCTCGGCAAGCGACGCGGTCCCGAAATTATTCATCCTGGTTCCGAAGCCGGGCGACGAATCCTGTAAAGTGTTTGTTTAGGATAGAGATTGACCTATAGGCGGGGGGTGGGGGTGAATAGGTCCAATTCAAATCTTGACTACGTTAAATCACAGAAATTACTTAGTATGTTTATCAATACAACCACAACATTTAAGTACACAGATAATCTACTGATTACAACACACAATTTAGCACAGCACAACACACAAAAGTTTTATAGTGGTTCCCCAATTTATGGGTACATCCACTTTCCCCCTTCGCCTATCTAGCTGTAACACCCCAAATTTCATTTTGGAGTTCAGGCTGGGTGACACGGCCTGGGACACGGGCGTGTCCCAGGGTGTGTCCAGCTTTGGGTACTCAGGTGTGTCCACAGGCGTTGAGAGGCGACACGGCCTGGGACACGGGCGTGTCCCAGGGCGTGTCCTGCTCGGGTTGGAAACCGAGTGGCGTTGAGTGTGGAACACGGCCTATGACACGGGCGTGTCACAGGGGCGTGTTCGGCACACGGCCAAAAACATGGGCGTGTGCCTTAGCGGTGTGCTTCTCGGGAGTGTTGGTCCTATGTCGAGTGAGGAACACACCCCTCAACATGGGCGTGTACCAACTGACACGGGCGTGTCAGGGGCTTGACACGGGCGTGTCTTAGCCCGTGTTCTGGTCTGGGTAAGTCGGTTCGTGTACCACTTGTAGTACATGGCCTGTGACACGGGCGTGTCACAGGCCGTGTCAGCCGCAAAATTAGACTTTTCAGGCGATTTGTGGCCGTTCATTTCACTCATCCAAGATCTAATGGCCCAGGGTATTTCCAGCTGGGTTTAACTTCGGGATTGGCATGAAGTTATCATTCAAACTTGGGCCTTTCTCTTTCTAAAGAGAAGAGAGAGAGGAGAGCTTGGAGGAGGAGGAAGAAGAAGCTTTTCGGCTGTTGGTGGAGCTCCAGTGGTGCAACTCGAGATCCGAAGCCAGCGTTGTGGAGGCAAGGCTGTCGCGGTGATTTCCATCCGGCTAGTTTCTCCATGGCTTCGAAGCGATCATCAAGGGTAACTGAAAGTCCACTTAGTGTCAACTACTTACACCTATGGGGGGGGGGGAGAATAGGTGTCTTTACAACGTATTTGCGGAATTAAAGTTTTACCTGCACACGAAAATAAAACACCACAGCACAGAAAGTACACAAGCAATTTATAGTGGTTCCCCGATTTGGGTACGTCCACTTTCCCCCTCCGACCTGTCTCCCAACCAGGAACGACTCAGTCACTTCACCAACAGGATTGAAATCCAATCCTTGCACTAACGGAAGGAACCCTTCCACACGTAGGAGTCAACACTCCCACAACACGGGTTGCACCCAACCCTACAACTAGAGACCAATCGGTCCTTTACAATGAAAGAGAAAATGAAAATAGCTTGTAAGAAATACAAACAACGTGAAGATCCAGGTGTCCCTTTTCGTTAGACTACTTGTTCTTGTAGGCAACGAAAAGTCCACAACTCTAGATCTTTCTTGGAGAGAATCTTCTCTAGATCGACGGCTTCAACAAGAGAGGCGGTGATGCTATGCAGATCCAATCTTCTTAGCAAAGTCGGCAAGGTCTTCCAACGGTCACACTAGGATCGATCGTCTCGATCGATTCGGATGGGGAAGGTTTCCCGATCACAAATCAAGAGACAAAAGATCTCTGGATAGACACGTGAGACGCTGTGCCCGACTAGGCTTCTGTCGTCGGGAGAGGTAACGAAAACCCCGATCAACGGTGGCGAGCAACTAGCGAGAGGCGGAGAAGGTCGGGCGAGCTCGCTTCCGATCTAGGGCTTGACGGCGACTTGTTTTTCTTCGATCTGTAATCCGTTTTCTTTTTTTACTGTTCACAAATACAGAGTATTTATACAGTAGGTCAAGAGATGACCGTTGTGGGCCCCACCAGAAGTAAGACCAAAGTACGGTTCAAAATCCCGCAGATGTCGTGGACCGGTCCAGACAGAGTCGGAAAAATACCCAAGTCAAATTCGGCGAGAATCGTGGGTGATTCTCGACGAATCGGCGAGAATCACTTACGATTCTCGCCGAATTCTACTTAGAGAATTCTGGCTGCACAGGTTATAGAGGCCGGGGAGAATCGGTGGGAATCACCTTGGATTCTCGCCGACTCGTCGAGAATGCAAAGTCATTCTCGACGAATCGGCGAGAATCACTTGGTGATTCTCGACGATTCTGCCTTAGATGATTTTTCTGATTGCGTCGAGACAGCCGGCCCAACCCGACAAGAATCAACTAGTGATTCTCGACGACTCGTCGAGAATCACTGGTGATTCTCGACGAATCGGTGAGAATCACTTAGTGATTCTCGACGATTTACACTTAGACGATTCTCGTCTTTCAACCCGTGAGATGGTCTTTGGCCCATCCTTGCTCCTTGTCTGCTCTTGCTTTATCATAGCCCTGTACTTGAAATTGAGTACACCCCAATAGAGAGAGTACACGTAGGCCAACACACTGATCTGCTTAACGAGGGATTACGTTGCACAGACCCGTGTATATTGACCCACTGCACCCTGACATTGGTGTGTACTTAGCATGGAATAACTGCAAGCACAACTAGAAGAAATTCATCAAATACATAGTGAATTCATCTTAGCTTTGATAGGAGGCTTCCTCAAATCCAGGTAATTGTGGATACAATACCCAACAATCTCCCCCTATTTGACGAAGCCAAAATCCTACTAAGCTAAGATGAATTTCAACATTCCAGATAAAATATGCATAAACCAGAAGAGTGAACAACAAACATAATCATACCAATGTGAGAGTCAATCAATAAACCACACACATGAATATATAAATGTGAATATCCACACATAAATGTTCACAGTTTACTTAATAAAAAGTTTAAATGAGATAACCACAAGAGCTAACATCTTACAGATCTTTGTCCTTAGCTATGTCTTCTTTGAGTTGCTGAGCTAAGAATTTTTTGCTTTGTCGCTCAAAATACTCCTTGGGCTTAGGATAGTATCTCGGAGGGGGAGCTTTGTTTGCCACAGTGTTGCTTCTGAAGAACAAGTTTCTTTTGGCTTCATACATTTTGTGCTGCTCCCACTCGTATTGGCTATATACGTCATTCCTTTTGACTTGCCCTCCTTGTAGTAATGCAAAGGTGTCCAAGATGATACTCTTTGATACAGGACTCCATTTTTCGTTTCTCACATCCTCCTCCGACAATCTGATCTTCTTTTCAGCTGGTGTTTCCTTTGAAGTTCCTTCTTTGATTTGCCTTTTGCCTTTGGCTTTTGCTAAGGCATCTTGGTCAAACCAGCTTCTTCTTTCAGCCCTCTCCGCAGCTTTCTTCAACTCGACTTCGCCCAGTTGTACTTCTTCAGTCCTTATTTCACCCTCAGTAGTACCAGCACGGCCCTCATCCTCAGGTGGAGCAACAGGGACATGTATTCCCGATGCTTCTGTTACCAACTAGTGGGCCGTTTCAAACATGTACCTATTCGAATTATCGAATTTGTATTTGTCAATTATTATTTATTAAGTTGATTAAAGGTGCAGTTATGATGTGGTAGTTTTGAAAGGCATACCTATTGGTCTGATCGAAGTTTAGAAGTACTAACTCTTGAAGCCCTGCCATCTTAGCGTTATACGCTTCCTCCCCCTTTTTGGCTTCGGTGGCTATAAAGTTTATATAGGAATGCAGAGATGCATCAATGTGCTTCACGGTTTTACTGAATTCGTCCAGCAGAGATTTCTGATTTGCGTTCAGCGTTACCATGTTGGCATCAAATTTTTGTATGGTCTGTGCCACAACATGAACATTTTTATTGACTACTGTCAGGTCGTCAGTATTCTTCTTCAGTCCTTTCATGAGAAGAGAGACGGCTGTGCCTGCCTCTGTATATTTTTCATCAAATTTCTTCTCCATCATATCTAGTTTGTGGTTGATCTGAACCACATTCTTAAGCATGAGATCCTCAGAGTCCCGCAGTCTCTTTAGCACTTTGTTGTGGGATTTCTCAAACGTATCCTTGAGCTCATCTAGCATACCTTGGACAAAATTGACAGTGTGATTTGCTATGTTTGCTTGAAGTGGAGGAGCTGCAGGCAGACCCTGGTCAGGCTCCCCCGCAGAAGCATTGGGAGAGCTGGATAGTAGTATGGAGTCCACAGGGGGAACAAAGGATTGCTCCCCCTCCATCCTTGCATCTGACCGCTTAGGAGCTTGTTCCTCAGATGGAACCTCAACATCCTCCTGAGAATCTGCTGCTTTCTCATTCTCTGGTACTTCTTCCTCTATCTCAGTCTCCAAGTGATCATGCTTATCGGCAGAGTTATGCACATCTTCTTCTACTTCTTCCTCCTCCTCCTCATCAACCACCTCATCTCCCAGATCATCGTCGATAAGAGCTGCCTCATCATTCTCAACCTCCTCATCATCTGCTACTTCATCTGCCACCATCTCCACAACATCTTTAGCTATCAGAGAAATATCAGATAAGATGTTTGCAGAACCGGTTACAGGCTCCCCCTCAGTTCCTGCAATCAGAGCGTCAGGAACTTCACTGTGTGCTGCCATAGAATGAGCAGGAGCACTGGTGTCCACGGCTGGAGATGCTGCCTCTTGGTCTATTTCCCTGGCAGCCTGCCCTATTCGACGTTCCCATCGGTCGAATATGCTAGCATCCATCCTTTTCAAGTAGTGCAGAGGCACTCCCTTGCTCATGTCGAATGTGTCTCCGTCCAGTTGATTCAGATATAGGCTAATGATTCTGCCAAAGCTGGGGGTTCGGAGTGTGTCTTTAATCCTGTCAAAAAGCATGGCTCCCCAGTTGAACCGCTTTCGGCATACGATTGCCACCAGAGTTTTGAACATTTCCCCAGAAATATGGTCGTGGGATCCAGGTTTGCAGATTAGAGCCTTCCCAACAATGTCAGACAGCAACTTTCCTTCCTCGTTCATATCTTTCCTTTTGATTGACCTGGTCCACCTGGCCAATCCACAGAAGGATAGGGTCCTTGCTCTATCCTCTTCCTCCAGGTACTCTTCTTCTTCAACACTGGATAACCGCAGGCATTGGGTCAGTTTACTGGCGGATAACTTGATTTTCTTCCCGGCCACTTTGCTCTTGATGGAGGTGTCTTCATGACGGAGCTTCGCAGTTGCAAAGAACTCCAATACTTCCTTGTCCAAGATCTTGCATGGGTGCTCCAGCACGAACTTCAGTCCCGCTTCTTCAAGCATGATGATTATGTTCCGGAACTCATCCGAGGCCTGGGAGAACCCGATTGTCACTAGCTCATATCCAGTGACCAGGCCTGCAGTAGTCCGTGGGGCCATAGTAAACCTAGGAAGAAGGAGAATACCAATAGGATCTCCGAAACCACGAGAGAGAAAGCGAAATCTAACCAAGCTCAAGTCACGGAAAGGGACAATATGGAGATTACCTAGTGGGGAGATGCAGTGAAAGTTTCGGTTTCTTCACAACGGAGCACCCGAGGACGCCTAAGACGCGGACCTGCGGCGAGAGTGGGCGGCAGAAGGCGTCGGTCGTTAGTTCACCACGGAGTTACGCAGGAGAAGGTCGCCGGGAGGTGAGAGAGACGGGGATTCCAGCGCGGGGTCTCGGCGAAACGGCGAATGGCGGAATACGAAGGGTCGGAGGGTATAGTTGGGAAGAGTAGGTTTGAGATGATTCCGGGTTTAAGTAATATCCGAATACTTGGCGACTAACCTATTCCCGCCGAATGGCTCCCCTGGTTTAAATATTTCAGCAAGATTTGACAATTCGGCGAGACTTGTAATTAGGTGAGTATGTGATTTGATATGACGAGTATCGCCTATATTCCAACATAACGTTTTTGTCAAGGGTTGGAAGGGCTCAGGAGGCATACTTGCTTCTACATCCACTAAAGGGATTGCCAAACTACATGGCTTAGGAGGCACATCAACTAGGATTTACTTGACATCATGACAGTGGCTTTGCCAATTTCACCGGTCATTTCTAGATGGATAAGTGCAATAATCTTGATGTCAGAGGTCATGTTCAGTGACTCTTCATGACGTATCTTTTCAATTTTCGGAGGCGGACTTATCCCCCCCCAAAAAATGTCAAACTAATCTCTACTAGTAGAAGTAAAGGTTATCTCACACATATACTCCTTCCCAAGGTGAATGAGCATACGCGAATACTTTTTCTATAAGACCATCTAATTTCAGACGAGGTGAATTCATTATTAAGCGTGGATATGTCAACATACATATATACATATAAGGAATTATTTATGCGATATGGCTCAAACATTTGGGCTAATTGCAATTACCTGTGATAACAAGACGTAACATTCAAATCATCAGCACAGGTTACATCAGGAGGTCAGTATGCATGTGCCTGTAATGATGGCACTGCTCCCATTCTCGACACTTTATCCACGTCAATCTTGGAGCATCTCCTGTCCAGTTCCCGTCAGGATTGTGGGAACCTAGACCACCCTGCAGGAAAGAGTTATCTTGCCTTAGGAACCCAATAAGTATTGGGTCCTAGGTTCCTGTCAGCATAATAATTGGGATGCCTCCCCTCAGGGATCCTGGAGGGAGGACTAACATTGCCTCGAGGATGTGGAAGTCCCCTTGCCTTTGACACAGAAGGGTTGTGCCAACAATCTATGGCAAAATGACCCACTTTGCCACAACACCAACATTCATGAATGTTGTACCGCCGTTTGTGACCTGAACCGGTGACTAAGGTAGTCAAGGACCTAGGTCTAAACGGGATAAAGCCGGATCTGTTCTCAAAATTGCCTCTTCCATCGTGACACTTGGAAGGGTGGAAGGAAGGCATGTAGTGAGCGTCATGAGGCCTGGGAGGTGGTGCCTTCCTTTCAGTCAGCACCCTTTCAGAGGCCCCATGAGCACTAACTGCATGACTTCTAACCCCCCTTTTTTGTGTCCTAGGGTGGTGAAAGGTGCAGTGAGAGCTGATATCAGCAGATTCATGCAAAGTTGGGGCTGTGGCCGAGAATACAAAGGGTTCAGAACGAGCCTTAGGCATTCTCTCAAGGGTGGCCATGACAGCCCTTGCATTATGGGTGTTTCCACATGAGGGCAGATCACCCTTGCAGTGACCACGGTTGTTCCTGTGATCATACCTGTAGGCATGATGAGTACCCTTCCTTTCTGGAGTGGGGGGTCTAAATACCGTTTCCCCATTTCTCCATGAATTGATAATCTGGGAGATCCACCCATTTTCTTCCTTTCTTTTGAGAGAATCAACCTTGGAAAAGTGGGATACTATCCTCTTCTCATTCTCTAGACTACTCTCTAGATCTGAGATTTTAGAGTCCTTAACCTTATTGGATGCCAATTGGAGAACCAATAAGATCTTCAGCCGAGCAATCTCCTGAGCTTGCTCCTCAACAATCAGGTTGCTTTTCTGAAGGACACTCTTCAGGGCATCAGGATTTTCTGGAGGGCAATCATCCAAAATATTCCTGTCTTCAGGAACATGAGGAAGAGAAGGGTAAGGTGAAGAAGTTACCTGGTCCTGACTTAGCTGATCAGGAATAGTGTTAGGACTGACCGGGGAGGCTGAGTCATCTTCAGCTGTGCAGTCTTCATCAACTTCCTCCTCAGTCTCTGATAAGGACACAGGAGCCCTGATACTGAGAAATTGGTCATCACTTTCTTCTTCAGAAATACTGACCCCCATATATGCCTCATCCTCTTGCTGACGACTTATCCCTGTTCTGTTTGATCCCTCCATGAGGTCTGATACAGTTTGCCACAAGGACTTGGCCGTCTTACACTTTTCAAGTCTTGACCGGGAAGGTCCAGTCCAGACATCCAGGATGATTTTACGAATCATTTTATCCAAGTTGAAAAGAGAGAATTCAATCTCAGACATTTCAGTAGTCTCTTTGGGGATCTGCATATCCTTTCCAGAGCAGGAGGCCTTCATGGGAATGAAGGGACCCTCTTCCAGAATGAGTGATGCTCGAGGGTCGATGGCCTCCAGATGAAATAGTACTCTCATCTTCCATACAGGATAGTACTCCTTTGTACAAGAGGGGAGTCTTAGAGGAGGGACATCATAATCCAACTCCATGCTTGAGTCTGATCTTCTTGTTGACACTAGATGCAGAAACTTACTCGAGGTGTTAACCCCTTTGATGAGTAACCTCCCTCTGATACCACTTGAAAGTCCACTTAGTGTCAACTACTTACACCTATGGGGGGGGGGATAGGTGTCTTTGCAGCGTATTTGCGGAATTAAAGTTTTACCTGTACACGAAAATAAAACACCACAGCACAAAAAGTACACAAGCAATTTATAGTGGTTCCCCGATTTGGGTACGTCCACTTTCCCCCTTCGACCTGTCTCCCAACCAGGAACGACTCGGTCACTTCACCAACAGGATTGAAATCCAATCCTTGCACTAACGGAAGGAACCCTTCCACACGTAGGAGTCAACACTCCCACAACACGGGTTGCACCCAACCCTACAACTAGAGACCAATCGGTCCTTTACAATGAAAGAGAAAATGAAAATAG
Organism: Platanthera zijinensis; assembly: GCA_039513925.1. NCBI lineage: Eukaryota > Viridiplantae > Streptophyta > Magnoliopsida > Asparagales > Orchidaceae > Platanthera > Platanthera zijinensis. The sequence continues at coordinate 80,151,935 of CM077081.1, forward strand.
CTTGTAAGAAATACAAACAACGTGAAGATCCAGGTGTCCCTTTTCGTTAGACTACTTGTTCTTGTAGGCAACGAAAAGTCCACAACTCTAGATCTTTCTTGGAGAGAATCTTCTCTAGATCGACGGCTTCAACAAGAGAGGCGGTGATGTTATGTAGATCCAATCTTCTTAGCAAAGTCGGCAAGGTCTTCCAACGGTCACACTAGGATCGATCGTCTCGATCGATTCGGATGGGGAAGGTTTCCCGATCACAAATCAAGAGACAAAAGATCTCTGGATAGACACGTGAGACGCTGTGCCCGACTAGGCTTCTGTCGCCGGGAGAGGTAACGAAAACCCCGATCAACGGTGGCGAGCAACTAGCGAGAGGCGGAGAAGGTCGGCCGAGCTCGCTTCCGATCTAGGGCTTGACGGCGACTTGTTTTTCTTCGATCTGTAATCCGTTTTCTTTTTTTACTGTTCACAAATACAGAGTATTTATACACTAGGTCAAGAGATAACCGTTGTGGGCCCCACCAGCAGTATGACCAAAGTCTGGTTCAAAATCCCGCAGATGTCGTGGACCGGTCAAGACAGAGTCGGAAAAATACCCAAGTCAAATTCGGCGAGAATCGTGGGTGATTCTCGACGAATCGGCGAGAATCACTTACGATTCTCGCCGAATTCTACTTAGAGAATTCTGGCTGCACAGGTTATAGAGGCCAGGGAGAATCGGTGGGAATCACCTTGGATTATCGCCGACTCGTCGAGAATGCAAAGTCATTCTCGACGAATCGGGGAGAATCACTTGGTGATTCTCGACGATTCTGCCTTAGATGATTTTTCTGACTGCGTCGAGACAGCCGACCCAACCCGGCAAGAATCAACTAGTGATTCTCGACGACTCGTCGAGAATCACTGGTGATTCTCGACGAATCGGTGAGAATCACTTAGTGATTCTCGACGATTTACACTTAGACGATTCTCGTCTTTCAACCCGTGAGATGGTCTTTGGCCCATCCTTGCTCCTTGTCTGCTCTTGCTTTATCATAGCCCTGTACTTGAAATTGAGTACACCCAAATAGAGAGAGTACACGTAGGCCAACACACTGATCTGCTCAACGAGGGATTACGTTGCACAAACCCGTGTATATTGACCCACTGCACCCTGACATTGGTGTGTACTTAACATAGAATAACTACAAGCACAACTAGAATAAATTCATCAAATACATAGTGAATTCATCTTAGCTTTGATAGGAGGCTTCCTCAAATCCAGGTAATTGTGGATACAATACCCAACAGTAACGATCTCCTTCTTGGACAAGTGAAGTCCTACTTTATGAATGTGCATGGGATCCTCCACCAAGTGGTGGAAAGCATAAGCGATTTCAGTGGTTGAGTCTGTATTTAGATCCGGAAGTGTGTAGTACAGAATAGACATGCTGTGTGAAGCCCATCTGGACTGGTAGTTTAGATTGGTGATACTGCAAACCGGAGAAGACTCCGTGTATAAATCAGTTAACCTGCGGAGATGGTGAGGACGATTGTTAATTGTGAGAAGGATACTTTGCATAGCTCCTTTGGTTGGATGCTCGGCACAAGCTGGTTGATGGATTGGAAAGCGGCACTGTGTGCCAGTGTTGTGAGATGTATTGCAGACACCTATGAGTGGGTGGGCGCGAGAGGTCTATGACGCGTGTTTAGAGGCTAACGCCCATGTCCAACAAGTGCGATGTTAGGATCAGGTGAGCAGTTGATGGGTAACATTGCAAATGGGGGGTTTCAGACCTTCCCGGCGTGTTTCACTACGCGTGTAGGTCGATGGTTAGTGCTCACAGTTGCCGTGAGGTGATTGCCTCTGCATGAGCTGGGTGCGTTAGGTATCCGACGTGTGTTTGGAGGCTTATGCCTGACCAACAAGCTAAACACCTCGAATCAGTGGTGGGACCTAGAGGTTTTCGATACACCATAATCGTGCCCTGAGTGCACGGAGCACCTGGCACTGAGGCCGACATTTGTGATTTTGTGTGTGATATATGTGTTGTGATTGCTGTCCATGCAGGGAAGGAACCACTGCCCCGGGTAAGGGGTAGGGTCGTTATAATTGGTCAGCTGAATGCTGACCGTTGCCTTGTTTATCACCCATGGGGTGGATGTCCATATGCAGGTGCTGCCATTGTTGATGCTGAAATGGATTGAGCGGGCTGAAGCCCTTGCTGCTGCTAGTAGGCCCTTGAAGGCCGTGCGAAGTATTGGAGTTCATGTGTGGCCGGCCTGCGTGCCGATGTTTGAAACCATCTTTTGTAAAGAGAAACATGTAAGGCCTTAAGGCCGTGAGCCATTGAGTTGTAAAAATTCCTGGTGTTGTATATAAATGTGCTATTTATATATGTGTAGTGGACATTCGTTGATTGAGTTCTTGCAAGTAATAATCTTTCGCTAGAATGCTTTGAGTTAGGATGCGAATAGAAAGGTTTTTGATATTCATAAGCAATTCCGCCGTTTGTCTGTGAAATATGGCGTGGGGCCCCGACCGGACCCTCTGTTATATTCCATGTGATAGATGGAGGCGTTACATTTTTGTATCAGAGGCCCTTGGTTTTCCACTTTCGAATTCGTGGCCGAATTCTTTTGTCGGGTGGCGAGCACGTGTACGTGTGAACCGTTTTAATATAATTGAACTCAAGAATGTCCACTAGGAATGTGTGTGTGTGTATTCGGTATATTTGCCATTTTGGATTGGAGGTTGATTATTGATATCTTGTTCACATATAGGTGACAAGGAGTGGAGCTGGGCAGTCTGAGCCCCAGCGTTCGGATGAGAGTGCGGCACCAACTGAGGTGCCCACACCTCCTCCTTCTGTGGAAACCGTACGCTTAGTTGCGGAGGAGATATTTGCCATGTTTCAAGCACAGCCTATTGGGCAGGAAAGGCGTGTAGTGGAGCTAGTTCGGGTTGGTGTGAGGCAAGAGCGTGTTGAAGCTCGGGTGGACGAGCGAGCGACTGACGAGTAACTGAAGCGATTTATGGATTTTCATCCACCTACGTTTGTCGGGGCGAACTCCCCAATGTAGGCGGAAGATTGTCTTTCAAGAGTGAAGAGGATCCTGACAGCACTCAGGATTGATGAGGGGCAGAGAGTTATGTTAGCCACTTTCCTACTGGAAGGAGAGGCGAGACTTTGGTGGGATGAAGTCGAGCTGAACCAGTTGGCAGGCCGAGGTCTGGGAGAGATTTTGATGGAGGAATTCTCCAGATTGTTTTGGGCAAAGTATTTGCCAGTGTCGCAGCGACTTGCAATGGAGAATAAATTTCAGCGTCTGGTGCAGGGTGAGAAGTCTGTGGATGTTTACCTGCATGAATTTACCAGGCTGGGGCGTTATGCGGGGTTGACTTTTACGGAAGAAGCGTAAAAGACGAATAGATTCTATGAGGGACTCCGAGATGAGTTGACATTAGCGCTTCCGAGTTCAGTGAACCAAGGCTTCCAAGCCTTAGTCGATACAGCCTGTGCGCTGGAGAAGGATGTGAAACGGGTGCGGTACAAGAAGAACTTGGCGGTGGAAAAGTCGGAGTTCAAAGTTCCGCAGTCCGAACAATCAGAGTTTAGGAAACGGGATAAGAAGAGGTTCAAGCCCGCTGAACAAACGTCTTCGAATGTTTCTTCAGGAGCGACGTTTGGTCAAGGACGTGTTGAGTCGTGTACCTGTTTCACTTGTGGGAAGTAGGGGCATATAGCCCATTACTGTTGGAAAGGCCCATCAAAGAGTGAGCAAAAGACAGGCACGTCCTATGAGGAAAAGGGTAAGGTAGTGGCAGAATCATCTGCATCCACCTACGTTTGTCGGGGCAAATTCCCCAACGCAGGCGGAAGATTGGCTTTCAAGAGTGAAGAGGATCCTGACAACGCTCAGGATTGATGAGGGGCAGAGAGTTACGTTAGCCACTTTCCCACTGGAAGGAGAGGCGAGACTTTGGTGGGATGAAGTCGAGCTGCACCAGTTGGCAGGCAGAGGTCTGGGAGAGATTTCGATGGAAGAATTCTCCAGATTGTTTTGGGCAAAGTATTTGCCAGTGTCGCGACGAATTGCAATGGAGAATGAATTTCAGTGTCTGGTGCAGGGTGAGAAGACTGTGGATGATTACCTACATGAATTTATCAAGCTGGGGCGTTATGCGGGGTCGACTTTTGCGGAAGAAGCGCGAAAGACGAATAGATTCTATGAGGGACTCCGAGATGAGTTGAGATTGGCGCTTCCGAGTTCAGTGAACCAAGGCTTCCAAGCCTTAGTCGATATAGCCTGTGCGCTGGAGAAGGACGTGAAATGGGTGCGGGACAAGAAGAACTTGGCGGTGGAAAAGTCGGAGTTCAAAGTTCCGCAGTTCGAACAATCGGAGTTTAGAAAACGGGATAAGAAGAGGTTCAGGCCCATTGAACAAACATCTTCAGATGTTGCTTCGAGCGCGACGTTTGGTCAAGGACGTGTTGAGTCACGTACCTATTTCACTTGTGGGAAGCAGGGGCATATTGCTTGTTACTGTTGGAAAGGCCCGTCAAAGAGTGAGCAAAAGACAGGCGCGTCCTATGAGGAAAAGGGTAAGGCAGTGGCAGAATCATCTGCATCCTGGGCGCAACCGCGAGTGTATAATCTCGAAGTGCAGGAGCCGTAAAGCTCATATCATGAAGTACAACAGCCTCGAGTGTATAACCTGGAGTTGCAGGAGGCTGTTAAGAAGCTGCTAAGAGACGCAGATGAGCGGAAATAAAGTGGAGTGTGCACTTTATTGTTTTTGTATTGTACTTTGCACATATGGTATGTTTGTGTGTTTGTGAAAACACTTGTGTTGGTGCGATGCCGTCAGGCGAGACAAGCTGCGACCTCTGAGCTCACAACCCAGATCGTCTTTGTTTTTATTGCAATAGAGTGGTTGTGTTGGTATCTACGTTGCGCTAAATTTCGGGACGAAATTTCTGTAAGGAGGGGAGGATTGTAACACCCCAAATTTCAATTTGGAGTTCAGGCTGGGTGACACGGCCTGGGACACGGGCGTGTCCAACTTTGGGTATTCGGCTGTGCCGTGAGAGCCTGGAAAAAATGAAGTCCACAGGCGTTGAGAGGCGACACAGCCTGGGACACGGGCGTGTCCCAGGGCGTGTCCTGCTCAGGTTGGAAACCGAGTGGTGTTAAGTGGCGTTGAGTGTGGAATACGGCCTGTGACACGAGCGTGTCACAGGGGCGTGTTCGGCACACGGCCAAGGACACTGGCGTGTGCCTTAGCCGTGTGCTTCTCGGGAGTGTTGGTCCTGTGTCGAGTGAGGAACATGCCCCTCAACACGGGCGTGTACCCACTGATACGGGCGTGTCAGGTGCTTGACACGGGTATGTCTCAGCCCGTGTTCTAGTTTGGGTAAGTCGATTTGTGTACCACTTGTAGTACACAGCCTGTGACACGGGCGTGTCACAGGCCGTATAAGCCGCAAAATTAGACTTTTCAGGCGATTTGTGGCTGCTCGTTTCCCTCATCCTAGATTTAATGGCCCAGGGTATTTCTAGCTGGGTTTAACTCCAGGATTGGCATGAAGTCTTCATTCAAACTTAGGCCTTTCTCTTTCTAAAGAGAAGAGAGAGAGGAGAGCTTGGAGGAGGAAGAAGGAGAAGCTTCCCGACCGCCGGTGGAGCTCCAACGGTGCGACTCGAAATCCGAAGCCAGCGTTATGGAGGCAAGGCCGTCGCGGTGATTTCCATCCGGCTAGTTTCTCCATGGCTCCGAAGCGATCGTCAAGGGTAACGATCTCCTTCTTGGACAAGTGAAGTCCTACTTTATGCATGTGCATGGGATCCTCCACTAAGAGGTGTAAAGCGTAAGCGATTCCAGCGGTTGAGTCTGCATTTAGATCCGGAAGTGTGCAGTACGGAATAGGCATGCTGTGTGAAGCCCATCTGGACTGGTAGTCTGGATTGGTGATGCTGCGAACTGGAGAAGACTCCGTGTATAAATTGGTTAACCTGCGGAGAAGGTGAGGACAATTATGAATTGTGAGAAGGATGCTTTTCATAGATCCTTTGGTTGGATGCTCGACACGAGCTGTTTGATGGATTGGAAAGTGGCACTGTGTGTCGGTGTTATGAGATGTATTGCGGACACCTCTTAGTGGGTGGGCGCGAGAGGTCTCCGACGTGTGTTTGGAGGCTGACGCCCATGTCCAACAAGTGCGATGCTAGGATCGAGTGAGCAGTCGATGGGTAACATTGCAAATGGGGGGTTTCGGACCTTCCCGGCGTGTTTCACTATGCGTGTAGGTTGATGGTTAGTGCTCATAGTTGCTGTGAGGTGATTGCCTCTCCGTGAGCCGGGTGCGTGAGGTCTCCGACATGTGTTTGGAGGATTATGCCCTTCAAACAAGCTAAACACCTCGAATCAGTGGTGGGACCTAGAGGTTTTCGGTACACCATAATCGTGCCCTGAGTGCACGTAGCACCTGGCGCTGAGGCCGACATTTGTGATGTTGTGTGTGATATATGTGTTGTGATTGCTGTCCATGCAGGGAAGGAACCACTACGCCGGGTAAGGGGTAGGTTCGTTATAATTGGTCAGCTGAATGCTGACCGTTGCCTTGTTTATCACCCATGGGGTGGATGTCCATATGCAGGTGATGCCATTGTTGATGCTGAAATGGATTGAGCGGGCTGAAGCCCTTGCTACTGCTGCTGCTTGTAGGCCCTTGAAGGCAGTGCAAAGTATTGGATTTCATGTGTGGTCGGCCTGCGTGCCGATGTTTGAAACCATCTTTTGTAAAGAGAAACATGTAAGGCCTTAAGGCTGTGAGCCGTTGAGTTGTAAACATTCTTGGTGTTTGTTGGGTACATTGGAAAATGTGTACCTGATTTGAAGAAGCCCAACTTAGCTCAATGATATACATCAAGGTGTATTTGATGTTGTTTTGAGTTGATATGTGCAGGTGAAGAAGTATTAAAGAATGCAGAAAAATATTCTAAGTCCACATGCGACACCTGAAGAAATTGTGTCGACACTTCAGAATATTTGTGTCGACACTTCAGAATATCAGTGTCGACACAGAGAATGATAGTCGACCACATTTATGTCGACACTGGGAAGCGGTGTCGACACATAAAGAAAATAGTCGACTTCAACTATGTCGACACTGGGAAGCAGTGTCGACACATAAAGAAAATCGTCGACCTCAGCACTAAGAAGGTTAGTCGACACCGTGAAAGATAGTCGACCAGAGAAGGTTAGTTGACACCGTGAAAGATAGTCGACTAGTGAAAGATAGTCGACCAGAGAAAGATAGTCGACTCACAGAAGAAGATAGTCGACCACAACTGTGTCGACACTGGGTGGATGTGTCGACACCAGAAGACTGTGTCGACACATATTGGCAGAAGTCGACTATGCTTGTGTCGACACCAGAAGACTGAGTCGACACACTTTGGCAGGATTGAAGATTGCTGTGTCGACACCTGAAGGCTGAGTCGACACATGCTGAGTTCTGAATCTACAACAACTGTGTCGACATACAGGACTTGTGTCGACACACTGCAGAGTCTAGACCAAGTTATTTTCTGAAGAAGCTGTGTCGACTTAAAGGCAACTCAGTCGACATCATCGAAGACTGTGTCGACACCAAAGTCACTTGTGTCGACACAGATAGTCAGATTGGTCTCGACACTTTCTAACAGACTGTCTCGACATTTTGCTGTCCAAGGCTAAGGTACAAGAACTGTTTGAAGACTTGATAGCTGTGGGTTGCCACAGTTTAACTGAAGCTGTCAGACCTGTCAGAAAACAGTTAGAAACCGGATCAGCCGGTTACCATGAAGAAAGTCTATAAATAGACACATTCAGAAGGAATTATATATGCAGCTAAGCTAAGAAAAATAATAGAAGAAGATCTAAGAAGAAGAAACAGAAGGATTACGATCCTGTTGAAGTTTCAATTCAAGAAAGTGAAAAAGAAGATCTTCATCAGAAGGTCTAAGAAGAAGAAGTCTGAAGTATCAGTAAAGGTGTTGGATAGAGGGAGATCCAGTCATCTTGAAGAAGAAGAATGAAGCCATCAGTGGTTTCTCAAGAAGCTGTTTGGAAATCAACTCAGCTAAGTTCAGATTCAAGAAGCTTTGAAGAAAGCTCAGATTCAGTTGATTTCATCAGCTGATCAAGAAGTGTCTTGTCCTCTTCTCTCTCAACAAAGGCAAGACATCAAAATATCTTTTTCTAAATTTCTGTAGGATCTGTTTACACAGATCTGAGTTGTAAGCCTATGTTATAAAGGCTGAGTGCAGGAGAGGTGATCTCTGAGTGGTAGGGCTATTTGCCTGAGTGTAGGAGAAAGTTATTCTCTGAGTGGTAGGCCTTGAGGCAAGGCTGAGGTAGGGCTATTGAGCCTGAGTTGTAGGAACCTATCCTGGTTCTGAGCTGTAGGATCTGAGGATCTGAGTATAGTGGAAGTTTGGCCGAATCTAGCATATTGCTAGATAGGTGAAGGGGGAAAGTGGATGTACCCAGACCTTGGGGAACCACTATAAAACATTGTGCAATCTGTGATGCTTAGTTGTCTGTGAATGCTGTGCTAGATGTTTTAAATTGTAATTGAATTCTGCCTAGATTTATAGACAAGAAATTAGAACCTATTCACCCCCCCTCTAGGTGTTTAGGTTGTCTTGAAAGTAAAACTATCAAGTGGTATCAGAGGGAGGTTCCTCAAAAAGGACTTAACAGTCTGAGGTAGATCTGATAGGCAGAATCAAGATTCAAAAAGATGGGTTCTGGTGAGAATCATAAGGAGCTAGGGTCTATGAAATTACCCATATGCAAGAAAGAAATTTTTGGAATTTGGAAAGAAAGAGTCAGACTGTTTATGGAAGCATCTGACCCAAGGATTTACATCACAGTACAGGAAGGCCCCTTCATTCCAATGAAGGTATCAGTTCTTGATGCAAATATCCAAACTCCAAAGAGTTATTCAGAAATGACCAAGGATGAAATCATCTTGGCAACCATGGATAAAAGAGCTCAGAACATTATTGTTACTGCCATAGATGATTCAACATTTCAGAATCTGATTCACTGCAAGACCTCCAAAGAGATGTGGGACACATTGATTGTCTACATGGAGGGATCTGAAGAAGTGAGGCAGGACAGGAAATCTATGCTCAATCAGGAGTATGAAAGTTTTAGACAAGGAAAATCTGATAGCATAACTGAGTGCTACAAGAAATTCTATAGAATTGTGAATGAGCTTATGTCCTATGGAAGAGTCTTTAGTACTTATGAACTGAATGACAAATTCTTGAGATCCTTAACAAAGGATTGGGACACAAAGATCTGTGCCATAAGAGAAGTGGCTAAATTGGCAGAGATATCTCCTCCCACCTTGTTTGGAAAGTTGCTATCCTATGAAATGCAACTTATGGTGAGGAAGGAGGAGGAAAGGAATTCAAGAGGAGAGCATAGAGAAAAGACTGTGGCATTCAATGCAGAAGCCACTAGAAAGAATAGGAGGAAATCACCATCTCCTCCTAAGGAAGTTGCAGAAGATAGTTCTGAAAATTCAGATAAGGGTTCAGAAAGCTGTGATTCAGATGCAGACTTTGCTGCATTCACAAGGCAATTCCAAAGGTTCTTGAAAAAGAAGCAATGGAAGTCTAGGCCTTCCACATCACAGCAAGTTGATGACTATTATCAGAAGAAAAGGTCATCAAGGAAAGAGAAGAGCAGATCAAAGCCCAGCAAAGCCACTACTTCAAAGATTGTCTGCTATTGTTGCAATAGGCCTGGACATGTAGTGGCTGACTGTCCTGATAAGAGAAAGGAATCTTCAGACAAAAAGAAGACTTATCAGAAAGGCAAGAAGGAGAAATCCTTTGTTGCAAAGAAAGATAAGAGTATAACAGACCAGTCAACTTCAGAGTCAGAATCTGAAGCTGAAGCATATATTGGACTATATGCTGCATCTGAAGAAGAGGAGTTTCTGCAGTTGCTAGACTCCATCAATGAACAAAAGGATCATCAGTGTATGGGGCTGATGGCAGGATCAGAAGAGGACATATGCCAGAATCAGTCTGGTCATAATAAGGTACAATGTCCTTCTATTACATCTGTTTGTTGTACAAGTGAAGAATCAGCTACATCTGCATCAACAGATGTAGATGCATCTGAATCTGAAGGAGATGTCTATCAATTGATAGACAAGTATGGGGACCTGTTGCAGGCCCTTAAGAAAAGCAAGAACCTGGTTAAATCTCAGGCTCAGGAAATTGTTGAACTAAGGGTTGCTACAACTGAGTTAGAAAAAGTTATTGATCAAAAATTAAATGAAATTGCCAAGCTGAAGAATATAACTATTATTCAGATGGGCACAATTAATTATACTAATGATCAAGTAAAGAGTCTGGAGGCCAGACTTAAAATTGAAAGGGATTTAGTGGCTAGTTACTCTAAGCCAAAATCTGTCTTACCCTTGATAGATGAATTTGTCACTCAAAAGGGTAAGGCTGGATTAGGATTCAAAGGTAACTTCAGGGCTGGCAGATTCAAGAGGAAAGGCAAAGCTCCTGCTCAGCCACTAAACCTTTCAGTCCCCATAAAGTTTAGTAAGGTGAAAGTGCCTTCTAACAAATATGATCATGAAGATATTCAAGGTCATATTAAGACTAATGTTCTGAAGAACAAGGGTGTAAATGCAAGCAGGCCTACCTATGGTCATAAACCCAATGGTTTTAAGAAATCAGTAGGTGAAGTTGCTGAAGCACCAACAATGAACAGAAATTCTTCTGACAAGGATGTATCTAGATCTAGATACAATAAGTTTGAATGTTGGTGCTGTGGCAAGAGAGGCCATTTTGCACTAAACTGCTGGTATAACCCAAGTGTTATAAAGAACAATAGTCTACCTGTTAGAAGAGGTTATGGTAGCTTTATTTATGCTAACCTGAACCAAGGACCCAAGACTTACTTGGGTTCTAAGGGTAAGTAATTCTGTGTTGCAGGTGAATCCAAGTAACCATGCCCCTATATGGTACTTGGATAGTGGTTGTTCCAGGCACATGACTGGAACAAAGGGGCTGCTGAAGGAGTATTCATCTGTCAAAGATGGACCTAAAGTGATCTTTGGTGGATCTGAAAAAGGAGTCATCAAAGGGTTTGGTAACATTTCTTCTAACCTAATTACTATCACTCAAGTGGCTTATGTAAAAGGTTTGAAACATAATCTAATAAGCATAAGCCAGCTAAGTGATTTAGGATATGACATTTCATTTGTTAAAGATGGATGTCATATCAAGAGGTCAAGTGATCAAAAGATCATATTGACTGGGTATAGGAAGAGAAATGTATATTGTCTTAATTTTGAATGTGAGAATAAGGCTTCTCCCATCTGTCTTGTAGCTGATGACAATGCTTCTCATTGTGTTATGTGGTACAAGAGATTGACTCATCTAAACTACAAGACAATTGGCCAACTCTTTAGCAAAGAGTTAGTGAGGAATGGACCTCAAATTAAGTGTATAAAGGAAGGGATATGCTCAGCTTGTCAAAAGGGCAAGCAGACAAAATCCTCCTTTCAAAGCCTTGAAAACAAGGATTCTGTGAGGTGCTTATACCTCTTGCATATGGATCTTTTTGGTCCTATGCCAGTTCATAGTCTAGGTAGGAAGGTCTACACTTTTGTGGTTGTAGATGACTATTCTAGATTTACATGGGTGTTCTTTCGGAGACAAAAATCTGAAACCCCAAGTGTATTACTTAATTTTGTAAAGCAAATTCAGAATGAACTGAATAGTACAGTGGTCAAAATCAGAAGTGACCATGGTACTGAGTTTCAATCTGAAAGCATAACAAACTTGTGTAAAGACTTTGGGATTTTCCAAGAGTTCTCCTCACCTAAAACACCTCAGCAAAATGGAATTGCTGAAAGAAAGAATAGAACATTAATTGAAGCTGGTAGAACTCTATTGAGTGACACCTCTCTCCCAGAATATTTTTGGGCTGAGGCAGTTAACACTGCTTGTCATGTAATCAATAGGGCTACTATCACCAAAAGTCACAAAATGACTCCCTATGAGATTGTGAAAGGCAGAAAACCAAATCTATCTTACTTTAGGATCTTTGGTTGCAAGTGTTATATACTTAACAATGGCAAGTCATATTTGACTAAGTTTGCTGCCAAATCCCAGGATGGGATATTTGTTGGGTACATCACAAATAGTAAGGCCTATAGAATCTTCAACTTGACTACTCAAGTTGTTGAAGAATCTATGCATGTTGTGTTTGATGAAACAAGATTAATCAACTGTGAGTTGTCTTGTAGATCAAATGACTCAACAGGTATAAGCAAAAGTATGGACAAGCTTTCCATTACTGAAGTATCAAAGGAAGATGGGGCATTGGAAAATGAAGGCTTCTGTCCAGGGGGAGAACAAGACACTATAGAAGCTGATGAAAATCAAGAGAATCAGTTAAATGAAGGAGCTGGAGATGTTCAACCAGAAGGAAATCTTCCTCCAGCTATAAGACATTTAAGAGATCATCCAGCTGATCAGATAATATGTGATCCAAGACAAGGGGTGCAAACTAGAAGCAGAAATCAAAACACAGTTCTACATTCAAGTTTTCTGTCACAAATGGAGCCTAAAAAGTTTGAAGAAGCTATCCAAGACCAGCACTGGATTGATGCTATGCAAGAGGAGCTGAATCAATTCAGAAGGTGCAATGTCTGGGAGCTTGTTCCTAAACCAAGAGGCCACAACATAATTGGCACAAAATGGATCTATAGGAACAAGCTAGATGAAAGTGGAATAATAGTAAAGAATAAAGCAAGATTGGTTGCAAAAGGATACAAGCAGGAAGAAGGGATTGACTTTGATCAAACCTTTGCTCCAGTAGCAAGGCTGGAGGCAATCAGAATATTCCTTGCCTATGCATCCTATCAAGACTTCAAAGTATACCAGATGGATGTGAAGTCAGCATTTCTGAATGGTGATCTTAAAGAAGAAGTATATGTAGAGCATCCATCAGGTTTTGTAGATCCTCTTAAACCTGATTTTGTTTATAAGCTTAGGAAAGCTCTGTATGGGTTAAAGCAAGCCCCAAGGGCTTGGTATGAAACCCTGTCTACTTTCCTTATTGAGAATAAATTCTCAAGAGGAAAAATTGACAAAACTCTATTCCTTAGGGAATCCAAAGGCAAGATCATCTTAGTTCAGATCTATGTTGATGACATAATCTTTGGATCTACTGAAAACAACCTTTGTAAAAAGTTTGCCAAACTTATACAAGGGAAGTTTGAGATGAGCAGTATGGGGGAACTGAAATTCTTCTTGGGACTCCAAGTAAGACAGACTGATGATGGCTTGTCCATATCCCAGTCTAAGTTCACCAAAGAATTGATTAAGAAATATGGTATGGAGTCATCCTCCACCATGAGAACTCCTATGGGAACAAGTATGCCTATATGCAAAGATGATGCAGGTAAACCTGTTGATGAGACTTTGTATAGAGGAATAGTTGGCTCACTACTCTATCTCACTGCTAGTAGACCAGATATTATGTATGCTACATGTGTCTGTGCTAGGTACCAAGCCTGCCCTAAAGAATCTCATTATACTGCAGTCAAAAGGATTCTGAGATATCTTAAGGGCACACCTAATCTAGGTCTTTGGTACCCTAGGAATAGAGATTTTCAACTAACAGGCTATTCAGATGCAGATTTTGCAGGATGTAGAGAGGATAGAAAGAGTACTACAGGTACTTGTCAATTCCTGGGAGGAAGACTAATATCATGGAGTTGTAAGAAGCAGACCAGTGTGGCAATTTCCACAGCTGAGTCTGAGTATGTTGCTGCTGGAAGCTGCTGTGCACAGCTATTATGGATGCAGCATCAGCTAAAGGATTATGGTATTCAAGTAAGTAGAACACCTCTTTTGTGTGATTCTAAGAGTGCAATTTCTATTGCTAATAATCCTGTTTCTCATAGTAGAACTAAGCATATAGAAATAAAATACCATTTTCTTAGAGAACATGTAGAAAAAGAAGACATCTCATTGGAATTTGTGAAAACAGATTATCAAATAGCAGATGTGTTTACTAAGCCCCTAGATGAGACCAAATTCAATAAATTCAAAATTGAATTAGGTATGTTAACCATTGATTAGTGTAATCACAAAATCATCAACAATAAAGTTGAAGTGGTAACAAGACATTCAAGTGATATTAAGACACATTGAAGTAGTATAAAGTACTTTGTTGTACTTATAAGTTGTGATGAACAAACAGAAATTGGCTAAGTAAGATGGTGTCGACACATTCAGTAATAATGTGTCGACTTAGGGTAGTAGTGTCGACAAGTCAGAGATATTGTGTCGACACAGAAAATATGTGTCGACACTTAATAATCTTATTGTCGACTTATCCAGGAATGTAGTGTCGACTTCACCAGGATAGTGGTGTCGACACTTATAGATTTTGTGTCGACACTTATACTAAGAGTCGACATAGAATTTCTGATGCTCTAATATATATCTCTGGTGTCGACATAACCGCAAATTGGTGTCGACACATAGTAGACGAACTTGTAGTCGAGACAATAGAAGCTTGTGTCGACACAATCCATCTGTGTCGACACTTATAGTCTGTTTTTGACGACTTTTGATCTTCTTTAAACAGAAGGTATAAATAGGTCAAAAACTCATTCTGTCGACACGCTTACAAGGTTTTCGAAACCCTGTGTCGACATTCTCCCTCTCTCTCTCTTTCTGTCATCTTTCAAGCTTTCTCGACTGCTCAATGGCGCCAAAGATTGAAGACAATGTGAATGAAGGATATGAGTTGGTGCGCCAGGCCTTTGCAGCTGCCCCTCCAGATGTTCTTGGGGTTATCTCTCTCCTCTCCGACTCAGGTTTAGAATTTCTGGTTTCCGAACCATCAAAGATATGGAAGAAGGAGGTGCACGAGTTCTTTACCTCTGCATCTGTAGACTCTGAACGTCATGCGATAAAATCCACAGTTCATGGGTCACCTGTGGAGATTACACCAAGTAAGATAAGAACAATTCTACAATTACCTACAATTGAGAATGAAGAGGATGTCCCTGCTTCTAAATCTAGGGAGGCTCTTCAATGGTGTGGATTGGAATCCACCATGAAAATTGGAGCTGCGTTCAATCGGAAAGGAATGAATCAACAGGGCAAGTTTCTGTCAGAAGTGGTAGGAAAAGTTATTCTGTTCAAGTCAGGTGGACATGATAGGATTTCTGCCTATATGTTCAGCCTAATGACCAGGATTGTGTTTACAATTCCAACGGATTGGTCATCTGTACTCTTTGAGAAGATTAAGGAAGGAATCAAGAAGCCAAATCTGGATAGGATAATGAGTATATATCTAAGTAAGGAGATTCCTGAGGTTATGCAACAACAACCTGGAACTAAAATTAATCACATGAGAAGGATGGACATGAGATTGTTCTCCAGATGGGATAGGGTGCTGACCAAAGAGATGTCTGAAGTGGAAATGCAGGATTCGCCTGAGAAATCCCCAGGTCATGCTACCAGTACTGGGCATCCACAAGAAGAGCAAGTAAGACTGGAGGTTGAAGATCAGCCTGCATCTACACAAGTTCAGGATGCCACAATACCTGCAATTCAAGAAGAAGAAGTAAGTATACCAGCTCAGCAAGTTTATTCACCTACACAAACTGTATCTACTAATGACCAGGTACAGGTGCAGGGGGAGCTGGTGTATTTTCCTACAAAAGAGATTTCTAATATTTCTATTTCTGCACAGGTCCAGGGGGAGCAAGTGCAAGAAGATGCTCCAATTCATCAATCTCCAAATTTGCATACTGCAAATGATCAAGCCCAGAAGGAATATACTCTGGAGGAGTTATTCCCAAATGATGAAATAATTACTGATAGTCTGGAAGTGGAGCAAGAAATTGAGGGGGAGCCAGTGCATGTTGAGACTGTACAACCTGGCACTGAAGCAGCTGTTCCTCCTCCTCCCAAAGAAAGAGTTCAAATTGATAGTACTTCTGATTCAGAGACTGAAGAAGCCAGGGTGGCTAACAAGAGAAAACTTATGGTCTTCCAGAGAAGGAGCAAGAGCTATAAGCAGGCTCTACAGTCTACAGCACATCACACTCCTTCTGACTTTGATTATAACAAGTTCTTGGTAGATTTACAAGTAAAATTGGATGAACACAGAGTGGCTATAGAAAAATATGTTGATGAGAACAACAAGTCCCTGCAATTTGACTTAGCTCAAGATATAAAATCAATTAGGTTTGAGGTCAATATGCATAAGAAGGAAATGACAGATTGCTTCCATAAGGGAGGTAATGCTGTGGTATATCTGGCAAAACAACAGCAGACTTTCATCCCTAAGGTGGATGATATTGCTTTAAAGCAAAGCTATGTCTTGGAAAATCAGTTAAGAATGAATGACAATTTAACTGAATCTCATCATGAGATCATAGAGGAATTGAAAAAGATTGTTCCAGGCCTGCCTGCAGATAGAGCAAAAGAAATGGAAGAATTTGATAAGAACTTTCAAGCTGCTATTGCTTCTGTTAAGACTGCAATCACTACCTCTCAAAAGGAAATATCTGACAAGCTTCTAAAGTTAAAACCATTTTTTAAAGAGGGTGTGAATTATCTGGATGGCCAAATCAGATTTCAAAAGGAAGATCTCAGAGATCATGTTTCTAGAGAAGCCATAAAGGGGGAGAGGATGCTAGTTCATGCAGGCTCAGAGCACACCAAATGGGTGACCAATAGTATTCGAGCCACATTGGGATATCCCCCATTGTGTGATGATGCTATGGTGGCTGAGTCAGGAATACAAACAAGTCTACTTGAAGGCAATCAACCTGAGGTTGCCCAAGTCATTTACCCCCCTCCAGATTATGATATGATTGATCAGCAGGTTCAAGGGATGTATAGTCCTCCAAAGGAGGTTACTAATATTGTTATTGGGAAGGTTGATAAGCCTGAGGCTACTTTGAAAGACCAGCAACATGCTCTTCTATCTAAGAAAAGGTTTAGAGAGCAGGCTGAACTTAAGCCAGACTTTGAGCAGTGGAGTCCTACTTCCAGAAATATAATACTCACTGCATGGAAGGCTGTCAAAGACCAAGTGCAGGAAAGAGGCAAGTGGTACAATGAGATGGAATGACAGAAGTATGAAGCCAAGCAAGAGGCCATTGTACAGTTTAGAAGAAAAGCCAAGCTGGGTAGGCTGCCTTCAGATGCTCAGGAGCCAAGCAAGTACTTCCCAAAGCCCTTTCATTATTTTGAAAGGCAAAGGCTCAAGGAAGAAGCAAAGAAGAAGGCTGATTTAAAAGGCAAGAAGCCAGCTGAAGATTCTGAAGCTCCTGTGAAGGCTCAAGTTCTATCTGGCAATGAGATTGTCATTAAAGAGCCTGATCAGTCTTAATTTTTTAGTTCTTTCAAAGTATTTTGTAATGTTTTGATTAAATCATTAAATGTAATTCTCTGTATTCAAACATTATCAAATTATAAACAAAATGTTGTTTGGCATCATATAATGTTCATTCTGTGATGGATTGTTTTTATGTTTTGTTTATATTAAGTATTCCTGTTATGTCATATATCATCAGTTTATACTTTTTATAAATGGTGTATATCATTGGCTATAGGGTTATGACTTCTCTAAATAGGGGGAGATTGTTGGGTACATTGGAAAATGTGTACCTGATTTGAAGAAGCCCAACTTAGCTCAATGATATACATCAAGGTGTATTTGATGTTGTTTTGAGTTGACATGTGCAGGTGAAGAAGTATTAAAGAATGCAGAAAAATATTCTAAGTCCACATGTCGACACCTGAAGAAATTGTGTCGACACTTCAGAATATTTGTGTCGACACTTCAGAATATCAGTGTCGACACAGAGAATGATAGTCGACCACATTTATGTCGACACTGGGAAGCGGTGTCGACACATAAAGAAAATAGTCGACTTCAACTATGTCGACACTGGGAAGCAGTGTCGACACATAAAGAAAATCGTCGACCTCATCACTAAGAAGGTTAGTCGACACCGTGAAAGATAGTCGACCAGAGAAGGTTAGTCGACACCGTGAAAGATAGTCGACTAGTGAAAGATAGTCGACCAGAGAAAGATAGTCGACTCACAGAAGAAGATAGTCGACCACAACTGTGTCGACACTGGGTGGATGTGTCGACACCAGAAGACTGTGTCGACACATATTGGCAGAAGTCGACTATGCTTGTGTCGACACCAGAAGACTGAGTCGACACACTTTGGCAGGATTGAAGATTGCTGTGTCGACACCTGAAGGCTGAGTCGACACATGCTGAGTTCTGAATCTACAACAACTGTGTCGACATACAGGACTTGTGTCGACACACTGCAGAGTCTAGACCAAGTTATTTTCTGAAGAAGCTGTGTCGACTTAAAGGCAACTCAGTCGACATCATCAAAGACTGTGTCGACACCAAAGTCACTTGTGTCGACACAGATAGACAGATTGGTCTCGACACTTTCTAACAGACTGTCTCGACATTTTGCTGTCCAAGGCTAAGGTACAAGAACTGTTTGAAGACTTGACAGCTGTGGGTTGCCACAGTTTAACTGAAGCTGTCAGACCTGTCAGAAAACAGTTAGAAACTGGATCAGCCGGTTACCATGAAGAAAGTCTATAAATAGACACATTCAGAAGGAATTATATATGCAGCTAAGCTAAGAAAAATAATAGAAGAAGATCTAAGAAGAAGAAACAGAAGGATTACGATCCTGTTGAAGTTTCAATTCAAGAAAGTGAAAAAGAAGATCTTCATCAGAAGGTCTAAGAAGAAGATGTCTGAAGTATCAGTAAAGGTGTTGGATAGAGGGAGATCCAGTCATCTTGAAGAAGAAGAAGGAAGCCATCAGTGGTTTCTCAAGAAGCTGTTTGGAAATCAACTCAGCTAAGTTCAGATTCAAGAAGCTTTGAAGAAAGCTCAGATTCAGTTGATTTCATCAGCTGATCAAGAAGTGTCTTGTCCTCTTCTCTCTCAACAAAGGCAAGACATCAAATATCTTTTTCTAAATTTCTGTAGGATCTGTTTACACAGATCTGAGTTGTAAGCCTATGTTATAAAGGCTGAGTGTAGGAGAGGTGATCTCTGAGTGGTAGGGCTATTTGCCTGAGTGTAGGAGAAAGTTATTCTCTGAGTGGTAGGCCTTGAGGCAAGGCTGAGGTAGGGCTGTTGAGCCTGAGTTGTAGGAACCTATCCTGGTTCTGAGCTGTAGGATCTGAGGATCTGAGTATAGTGGAAGTTTGGCCGAATCTAGCATATTGCTAGATAGGTGAAGGAGGAAAGTGGATGTACCCAGACCTTGGGGAACCACTATAAAATATTGTGCAATCTGTGATGCTTAGTTGTCTGTGAATGCTGTGCTAGATGTTTTAAATTGTAATTGAATTCTGCCTAGATTTATAGACAAGAAATTAGAACCTATTCACCCCCCCTCTAGGTGTTTAGGTTGTCTTGAAAGTAAAACTATCAGTGTTGTATATAAATGTGCTATTTATATATGTGTAGTGGACATTCGTTGATTGATTTCTTGCAAGTAATAATCTTCCGCTAGAATGCTCTGAGTAAGGATGCGAATAGAAAGGTTTTTGATATTCATAAGCAATTCCTCCGTTTGTCTGTGAAATATGGCGTGGGGCCCTGGCCGGACCCTCTGTTATATTCCATGTGACGGATGGAGGCATTACACTAGCAATGAACTAGATTCGGCCAAACTTCTTCTTTCTTTTCCTTTGATCCTCAGATCTTACACCTCAGAACCCAGATGGTTCTTACAACTCAGATTCCTCCTCAAGAACCCTACCTCAGAGTGCACCTCCTCTCCTACCTTTCAGGCAAACCCTTGCCCTACAACCTCAGAACCCTCCAGTTCCTACAAATCAGAGAAATTGCCCCTTCTCCTACCTCAGGCACACAGCCCTACCCCAGCCTTTATAGTTTAGACTTATAACTCAGAGAAATTAATCTCCTACCCTCAGATCTACAAATAGATCTTATAAAATTATAATATCATAAGGAATTTTGTGTTTAGAAATATCACCCAGAAAGAAAGAGATTGGTGACTACTGATGCGGTTTACAACAAGTGTACCGGTCACACACGTAATATAAAATGAGCGAATTTTCCCAAGTATCATTCTCTCAAGGAACATAGTAAGATAGAGTTAATTTTGAGGAGAACTTGAGATTGAAGTCCTTAGGTCGGTGTTTACCAAGGGGGTTTTGATTGTTTGCGGAAAAAGATAGTAAAACACTAATAAACTACTCCTATGTAATGCCGCTATGCAATGCTTCGCCAGGCGAATGGAAAACTACACTGGCCACTATGCACTGAATCACTAGGCGGATGGACGAGTATGCTTGTAGATGAGGTGGTGAGAACGGCAGAATGACTACTCCTATGCAATGACGCTATGCAATGCTTCGCCAGGCGGATGAAAAACTACACGAGCCTCTATGCACCGAATTGCTGGGCAGATGGACGAGTAGGCTTGCGAATGAGGTGGTGAGTATGGTGGAATGAGGGTCATGAGCACCTCTTCGCTATGCACGCCACTAGCAATTGCTAGTGCGACACTGTGTGGTGGGGGATAGATAATGGCGCACCTCAAGCAAATAACGTGAATATAAAATCACATAGACATGATTGTATACAAACGTATATCAAATTAAGCACACTTTATCAAATACAAAGAGATCAACTATCCTATCAACAATAAAAGAAGAAGAGAGTGCAAAATCGACCGGATCCGAAGTCTTGCTGAGAATTCACGGAATGAATCACCGGGTTATTAATCCGCGTCCTAGCTCGGTCCTCAACTGTGTCCGGGGTAGAGGAGGTTGTCACTAACTACCAATGGACCCATCTTCATTGTGTCGCGATCCGGTGGAGGATGACACAAACTCCTCCGAGCTTGATGGTGAAAGCTAGGTCAAACCCTTCTTGAAGCTCAAGGATGAAGGAGGAGGCCGAGAGGAAGCTCCGACTTGAATTTGGCATTGAAAACTTGCCTGGAGCCCCTCCCTATGGTGGAGGAAGACGGAGATCGGCGGAACCCTCCTCGGAGACGAAAATGGCAGAGAAAAAGTATAGAATTCGGAATTAGGGCGGAACTTGCGAATTTATAGATTGCAGAAATTACAATGCACACGATAAGTGGTGCACGACCAGTGGTCGTGCACACTGTGTCCTGTGATCGTGCGTATTGGCATGACAGAACCTGGTAAAATTGGAATCAATGCACACGATCAGTGGCGCACGACTAGTGGTCGTGCACACTATGACCAGTGATAGTGCGTTTTCCCCAGACAGAACTTGGCAAAATGGAGAATAGCGCACACGATCAGTGGCGCACGACCAGTGGTCATGGGCTAAAGATCCAATGATCGTGCACAGTGTTCTTGTACCGTTTGGGGTTCGCTGAACTGACCACGCTTGACCAGCGGTCGTGCACTAAGGAGTCCACTTACCGTGCACGTGTAAAAGCGCACGATCAGTGGCTCTTTGGCAAAAAACAATCCCAAACAATTACGGAACACTCACACGACCATTGTACCAGCAGGAAAAACAAACCACTGATATGTGCAGACATTCTGGCAATCACAATAAGAAGTACAATCCATAAAAGTAACAAAAATACACAACCACGAGTCTAAGAGTGCACTTCCTATGGAAATAAAGATAAGATGAAATATATACGATAATGAACTAAAAGTGATGTGCTTGCGAAAGAAAACTAGCCCAGACGAGTCCAAATATCAGTATATAAATAGGACTCATCACACCCCCAGACTTACCGATTTGCGCGTCCCGAACAAACAAAATCTATGCAGATAGGGAAAATGAACTAGCTAACATAGAAATTGAGATACGGAGTACCATGCGAAGTTGCATGCTTGATGAGTCCCATTTATATAGGGTTTTGCTACTCATCTGGGCTAGTTTTCATGACTTTACACTTCACTTTTCGGTTGTTTTCATTGATATTTTGTTCCTATTGCGTTTCACGTTTAGTGCACTTTTCTAGACCGTGGGTGCGCAATTGCGCATTCGATTGCTCGAGGTATACACTTGGTGCTCCCCAGAGCTCGTTCCAGTAGTTTTTATTGCATTTTGTTGATTGTTGGAGGGTCCTCCTTTGTGAGTTTTTATTGCGTGCAGGTGGTCAGTTTTCCCCTCTTCAGAATTCTGATTTGTGGAAAATGCACGGTCGTGCGTTTTCTTGGCGCATGGTTTGTTTCCGTCGTGCGTTTTCTACACATTATTTTAGAAGATTGACCAACCCGTTCGATTACTTCACGCACAGTTTCTTTGGAACCGTGCGCGAAGGAAACACACGGTTTTCCTGTAGCATTTTGGTTTTGCTCTGTTCTGTGGTTGGTCGTGTGTCTTCTTCACGCACGGGCGGAAGCACCTGTGCGCGTGTAAAATGCACGATTACACCCGGTTGCCTGCAATTTCAGCTCTCTGTCGTTACCCATGCAAATTGCTTCACGCACGGGCGGATCGCTCGTGCACGAAGGAAATGCACGGGTCAACACTTCTACTTCCTCAGGCGTTTTCTGGATATTAATATCGCACAGTTCACGCACGGTCGTGCGCCAGACCGTGCGTGACCAATTTTTTTTGACTTTTACTATTTAAGCCGCAGATTTCTTCTGGACCGGGATATCTCCGTTTTCCCCCGCCATTTCCGCCCCTTTGAGCAGGAACTCGTCCCTCCAGCCATCATTTTCTCTCTCCTCCTTGGAGGGTTGATCCGACCACCCATTCTCCTCCAAAGAGCTTGCTAAAGCATTGTCTCCGACCGCCATCGCCATTGCCGAACTCCAAGCTACGGTTTGAGTCTTAGTTGCAGAACTTGTGTATCTTTTCGCTCTGATACGAATCAGCGGCCACAATACGAAGAAGACGGGTTTGAAGAAGGAAGTGACATCCCTTCGGGATCCCGGATACCTTCCAAAGACCGAGCTAGGACGAGGCTCGACAACCCTTGCATCCGGCCGTGAATCTTGGAGAGTCTTTGAGTGCTTGGTTGTGTTTCTCCCCCTCTTTTCTTGGACTTGCTTTAACCTGAACTTGTGCTAGTATGCTTGAGGTTTTATAACCATGTTTTGCTCAAGGTCTTACTATGGTTTTGTGTGGTGATTTCTTTATCATGATGTGTGTTGATTAGCTTCATTTTTGTTAGAGAAAGTTGTGTTTGAGCCGTTCTAGCGACTTCTAGAAGCGCGCGATGCGAAGAGGTGTTTACGACCCTCGATAGTTTGTTCGTCTCCGCTATTACTCTTTGGAGTAATTCACCCCGGCAACGCAGTGACGGCGACCCGCACTAGATTAATGCTGCTTAGTGTAGGAAACCCAAAATCAAACCCCTCATTTTTACATAGCATTTTCATTCATTTCTCTGAAAGTGAAATCCATGCTCCCTACTTGCACTCCGCATGAGATCGATACTTGGGGAAGCTACTCCTCCCTTTTATTACTTGGCCGTGAACGGTAATCTTACCGCAAGCACATCAAGTTTTTGGCGCCATTGCCGGGGAGTGCAACTGTTGCGTGGAATTTGTTTCTTTTGGGAAAAGTTTGTGAGTGTTTTGGTGTTTTTATTGTTTTCTTTTTGTGAGTATTGTATGACAGATCTGAACCATGGTGGAAGGGGCGAAGATTTGGGTGTTGATCTAGAGACTGCACGAGCGAGGAGAGCACACTTGCGTGCTGCTGCAGCTGAGGGAAGGATGGATGACTTGGGCCATTTGGGAAATGGCCAAGGGGAACGAATCGTTGAGAACAAGGATGTGGCCCAGCCTCGCATTAGGACAATGTGGGATTTCACTACCCATACAATGGTGAGTGTTTATCCAGGGTTCGGGCCATCCATAGCCAATAATCATTTTGAGATCAAGCCTGCGATTTTGAATATGATTAGGAACAATACGCAGTACTTGGGTTTGCCGAGCGAGGATCCTCAACTACATTTGGCTGAGTTTTCTGAGATATGTGGTACTTTATGCTCTGCGAGCATTGCAGATGATGTTGTGAAACTAAAGTTGGTCCCTTTTTCACTAAGGGATAGGGCCAAGACGTGGCTGCATACGATCGCGCCTGACACTGCTGCCACCTGGGAAGCTTTATCGTCCATGTTTTTGGCTAAGTTTCATCCTGTTGATAAAATTGTTAATGCTCGCAGGGAAATTGCCACATTCAGACAGCTGAATCAAGAAACTCTTTCTGAGGAATTGGAGAGATTTGCCTACCTGCAACGCCGTTGTCCTCAACACGGCTATGAGCCTTGGAATTTGGTTGAGATATTTTATTTTGCCATTGAGCCAAATTTTAGGGAAATGATCGATGCGGCGGCGGGTGGCACGATCATAAACTTATATCCTGAGGAAGCGTTGAGACTCCTAAAAGACACGGCCTCCCACAACACGTACTGGACAACAGGCAAAAATTCTCCTAGAGGGGCGAGAAATTTGTTTGATGTAAATGCGGTGGGGCTGCACACCGAATCGAGCCATCCTGCCTTGGATGGGAAGATGTTGTTGACCCGATCGACCCCACCGCATGCCCCTGTGTTGAGCATATCGTGCTAGGGTTGTGGTAACTCTGGCCACCACGCTTATGAGTGCCCCGTGGGGGAGCTATTGGCTGACCAGGCAGGTATGGCTTGTGAAGAAAATGTTAATTTTATAAATAATCAAAATCGTGATGTGCCTCACAATAATACTTATAACCCTAACGCGAGAAACCATCCTAATTTCTCGTGGAACCAAAGATCCCGGTCAAATATGGCAGGGGGCCATCATCAATTCGATGCTCAGGCTTCTGGTAGCCAGCAGCGACCGTCTCTTCCGGGTTATAATCAGAATTTGCAAGGGACGCGCAAGAGCACGATAGAGGAGATGATGGAAAAGTTTGTTGAAATGGCTCAGTCGAATATGGCTACTCAGACTGCGTCCATGAGGAATTTGGAAACGCAATTGGGACCATTTGCCCACGAATTTTCTGAGCGCACCCGCGGTACTCTTCCTAGCGATATGGAGAAGAATCCCCGTAAGCAGGGGAAGAGTGTTTAGGATGTGGGGGAATGTGATGCCCGTGAAACGACTGTTAAATGTGAAATTAATGCCATAGAAACACTAGCGCTATGTGATTCCGGTTCATCTTGCAACATTCTTACTTTGCAAGATGTTGAAAAGATGAATTTGAATATTGAATCTGATGGAAGGAAATCCTTAATGCTAGCTGATGGATCTGTGGTTGAGACTAATGGAAAGGTGAAGGGTGTAGAAGAGGTTTTGAATGGGGCGACTGTCTTCACAGACTATCAGGTGCTTGGACCCCGGGGTAACACATCAAAACCCATCCTTGGGGTCCCCTTCCTTAAAGCCAGTGAGGCGACATTGCATTTTGATGCTAGTGGCGTCACTGTTGTGCCCAAAGTTAATGCACCTTTACCTCCTTCGCCTCCTCAATTAATTTTTGTTGACCTCGTAAAACCAGTGAACTTAACTATCGTGTCATCTAATGATGTTTCTAGTGGTGTTAAGGCAGATTTTCAATCGACGGGACAAGAACAGGTTGAGGAAGTTTTTGAAATGCCAATGACAACTAAAGGGAAAGAAGTGACACAGGTCCTTAATGTGATGTATGATGTTGCTGCAAAGATGGATGTGTTGTGCACACTGGATGTGGGCGTGCAGAATTTCGATTTAAAAACTGCAACTTGTTTAGCCAAAGTCTGTAAAACTATGAAACAGGTAACATGGGCTGATCTTTCACCCTCAGTGGGTGAAGAAAGGATGCCTCCGGTTTTGGATGTTAATCTAGCTGCTGAAGAGCCGGGTGTGACCTTACCGCCCCGACGCTCCTCTTCTTTGGAATTAAAACGAAAGGAGTTGCTCCTGTGCAAAGTACAGAGTTTTGCCTGCAGGCGCAGGATGGAGGAGGTTAGGGGCAGGGGAGACTTGTATTCCTTGGGTCCTAAAGCCTTCACCTCTTCCTCATCCCGTGCATACAGGGGGATCTACCACAAATCTGCATTTAGCTGAGGAGTGCGGGATCTCCGGGGTCGTCTCCATTTTTCTTGTTGTTGGTAGCGTTTTATTTGCTTAATGCTGTGTGTGACTTTGAATTCTCTTTCTCATGCATTCTACTTTTTCTTTTGAACATTATATAAAACTGTTTAATACAAGTATTTGGTCCACCTTAAGGACGGTAAAGAAAAGGGCTTCTTGGAGACAACCCAATTTTGCTGCGTTTAATTTGTTTGTTTAGCTTTTTGAGTGTGCATGCCTATTATTTGCTTGGTTGGAGATGTGCTTCTTGCATGTGATTTTTTCTGGGCCGTGGGCTTATCGATCAAGTTTAAAGCCACTCTTCTTGTATGCTCATCTTCTGAGCATTGGGTAACTTCTCCCCTTATCTCATTTTGATTTTAACTTCAACATATTTTGCTGTGCTTCTTAGCTTAAGTCTGGGGGAGAGCTTGTCGATGTTACCTTTGCACGTGCACTTCATTATCATACCAGTAGCTATTTTTAATTTATTTGTTTAGTTCATTGCATTGTGCATCGTTACACACACATGAGCGCATACTTAACTTTTTGTGTACGATGAGTTAAACTTGTTTCTTTCGTTAGATTTAGGAAAATTACCTTGTTAACATAGGATTGTGAGACGGGGTAAAATGTTGACCTTGCTGTGCTCCTAGTCGAGTGCTCCCATCTCATGTAGAAATTAGAGTAGAATTAATTTGTCTGCATGATTTTAGTTTTATATTTTTCTAATTGCATAAAATCTTTTTTATTATACTCAAAAATTGCTGAATTCGGTGTGAATCCGACGGTAGCTTAGGGATGTGTGTAGACAACCGTTAGATTCGTATTGCTCGAGTCGGGAGGATGGATAGTCTTTCTCGTTGGCTAAGAACTTGCCCAAAGCTACTCTAGAAGCATTGGTGCATGGTTAGTTAAGCGTGAGCATGATGTAGGCCATCATTTTGGCCAGGTTAAGCTTTGTACCCGTTCCTAACATCTTATCCTCGCTATCCCCGTTGTGCCTACCCCTCCTTTGATTCAGCTCCACTTTCGTTTCACCAAAGCCTAGTAACCGACCCTTGTCTCACACCCAAGTCTAGCTTTACTTTTTTCTAATTTCAGGATGGGGGTGTTGATGCGGTGTTGTTCTTTGTGAAATAGGTGGTTGTGTTCCCATGAATTTATTTGCTGGAATTGTGTAAAAGAAAAAGAAGAATTAAGAAGAAAATTTATAAAAAGAAAATTGGAAAAAGAAAGAAAAAGAGAAAGGAAAAGTATAACTGAAAATCTGATTTGAGTTAATATATTTTTTGGAGTAGGCGACCGCACACCCGTATTTTAAAAATTAAGTCTGGGGGTGTGGTGTACCCGCGCGTTTTGTGGATAACGGATAGACTCTTTTTGTGCTAGCTCAGTTGGGTTTTGTGCGTAGCCTTCATTTTTATCCTTGATTACCTCGCCTGAACCCAAGCCCCATTACTACCCGAAGTCCTACAGACTCACGCTTAAGTCAAACTAGTGCCATGGAGAGAGTGCGAACGGGCAAGCATATGGTCACCGACATTGGTGGATTCCTTTGGAGGTTGTCCCGAATCCCGATCTTTGGCAATACTCGCCTTAGCGGTTAGTCTATTTTCTCCCTATGCGTGACCGGAGGATTCACCGCGATTCTGTTTTTGAGTAGTCATAAAATTTTTGTTATGCAGGCTGAAAAGTATAGATTATTTTGTATGCTTAGAAATTTTCTCTGCTATATTTTTACGCCCGCGAGCGTGCGACTTTGAATGGTACTCCGGATCATAATTACTGTGTTAGTTAGTTCTTTTTCTAGTATGCAAGGATCTTCTTTGCTGGAGACGCACAAATAGGTAAGTCTGGGGGGGTGTGATGAGTCCCATTTATATAGAGTTTTGCGACTCATCTGGTCTGGTTTTCATGACTTTGCACTTCACTTTTCTGTTGTTTTTCATTGATATTTCATTCCTATTGCGTTTCACGTTTAGTGCACTTTTCTAGCTCGTGGGTACGCAATTGCACATTCGATTGCTGGGGGTATACACTTGGTGCTCCCCAGGGCTCGTTCCAGTAGTTTTTATTGCATTTTGTTGATTGCTGGAGGGTCCTCCATTGTGAGTTTTTATTGCGTGCAGGTGGTCAGTTTTTCCCTCTTCAGAATTTTGATTTGTGGAAAACGCACGGTCGTGCATTTTCTTGGCGCACGATTTGTTTCCGTCATGCGTTTTCTACAGATTATTTTGGAAGATTGACCAGCCCGTGCGATTGCTTCACGCAAGGTTTCTTTGGAACTGTGCGCGAAGGAAACACACGGTTTTCCTGTAGCCTTCTGGTTTTTCTCTGTTTTGTGGTTGGTCGTGCGTCTTCTTCATGCACGGGCAGATGCACCCATGCGCGTGTAAAACACACGATTACACCCGGTTGCCTGCAATTTCAGCTCTCTATCGTTACCCATGCGAATTGTTTCACGTACGGGCAGATCGCCCGTGCGCGAAGGAAACACACGGGTCAACGCTTCTTCTTCCCCAGGCATTTTCTGGATATTAATATCGCACGGTTCACGCACGGTCGTGCGCCAGACCGTGCGTGACCAATTTTTCTAACTTTTACTATTTAAGTCGCAGATTTCTTCTGGACCGGGATATCTCCGTTTACCCCCGCCATTTCCGCCCCTTTGAGCGGGAACTGTCCCTCCAACCGTCATTTTCTTTCTCCTCCTTAGAGGGTTGATCCGGCCACCCATTCTCCTCCAAAGAGCTTGCTAAAGCTTTGTCTCCGACCGCCATCACCATTTCCGACCTCCAAGCTACGGTTTGAGTCTTAGTTGCAGAACTTGTGAAGCTTTTCGCTCTGATCTGAATCAATGACCACAACACGAAGAAGACGGGTGTGAAGAAGGAAGTGACAACCCTTTGGGATCCTGGATACCTTCCAAAGACTGAGCTAGGATGAGGCTCGACAACCCTCGCATCCAGCCGTGAATCTTAGAGAGTCTCCGAGTGCTTGGTTGTGTTTCTCCCCCTCTTTTCTTGTATTTGCTTTAACCTTAACTTGTGCTAGTATGCTTGAGGTTTTATAACCATGTTTTGCTCAAGGTCTTGCTATGGTTTTGTGTGATGATTTCTTGATCATTATGTGTGTTGATTAGCTTCATTTTTGTTAGAGAAAGTAATGTTTAAGCCGTTCTAGCGATTGCTAGAAGCGCGCGATGCGAAGAGGTGTTTACGACCCTCGATAGTTTGTTCGTCTCCGCTATTACTCTTTGGAGTAATTCACCATGGCGACGCGGTGACGGCGACCTACACTAGATTAATGCTCCTTAATGTAGGAAACCCAAAATCAAACCCCTCGTTTTTACTTAGCACTTTCATTCATTTCTCTGAAAGCTAAATCCATGCTCCCTACTTGCACTCCGCGTGAGATCTATACTTGGGAAAGCTACTCCTCCCTTTTATTACTTGCCCATGAACGGTAATCTTACCGCCAGCGCATCAATGCTCGCGCACGTAAAAATATAATAGAGGAAATTTCTAAGTATACAAAGTAGTTTATACTTTTCACATTGCGTATCAATGTTTTATTACTACTCAAAAATAGAATCACGGTTAATCTTCCAGTCATGCATAGGGAGAAAGTAGGCAGACCACTCAGGTGAGCATTGCCAAAGACCGGGGCTCAGGATCACCTCCAAAGAAATCTATCAATGTCGGGGACCATACGCTTGCCCGTTCACACTCTCTCCATGGTACTAGTTTAACTCGAGCGTGAATTCGTAGGACTTTAGGATAATCATGGGGATTGGGTGTATACATAGGTAAGGATGCACAAGGATAAAAAATGACGGCTAAACACAACCCAAATGAGCTAGCATAAAAAAATCTATCCGCTAACCAAAATATATTTGGGTACACCACACCCCCAGACTTAATTTTTCAAATATGGGTGTGTGCACCGCCTACTCCAAATACAATCTCATCTCAAATAGAATTTTCACTTATACTTTTTCTTTTCACTTTTATTTTTCACAATTAATTTTTATATATTTTTACAAATCATCTTTTTATTTTAACAATTTCAGCAAATAAAAACTTTGGAGCACATCCACATATTCACAAGGAATATCACCACATCAAAACCCCAAAATGAAAATGTAAAACAATAAAGCTCGACTAGGGTGTGCGACTAGGATTAACTATGAGGCTTTGGTGAAATAATGGTGGAGTTTAATCAAAAGAAGGGGTAGGCACAATGGGGCTAGCGATGATAAGACGTTAGGAACGGTACAAAGATCAACAAGGCCTAAATGATGGCCTACATCACGTGCACGCTTGACTAACCATACACCAGTGCTCCGAGAGTAGCTTGGGGCAAGTTCTT
Organism: Platanthera zijinensis; assembly: GCA_039513925.1. Classification (NCBI taxonomy): domain Eukaryota; kingdom Viridiplantae; phylum Streptophyta; class Magnoliopsida; order Asparagales; family Orchidaceae; genus Platanthera; species Platanthera zijinensis. The sequence continues at coordinate 80,182,427 of CM077081.1, forward strand.
AGCCACCGAGAAAGATGCTCCTTCCTCCCGACTCGAGCAAAACGAGTCTAGTGACGGCTACACACATCCTTATACTACCGTTCGATTCACACCGGATCCACCAATTTTTGAGTAGAATAAATAGTATTTACACAATTAGAAAAATATAAAACTATAAGCATACAAAAAATTAAGTCTACTCAAATGTCTACACGAGACGAGAGCACTCGACTAGGAGCACTGTAGGAGTTAACATTTTACTCCGTCTCACAATCCTATGCCAGCACAATAATTTTACCAAATCATACAAAAGAAACGAGTTTAGCTCGCAACACGCTAACAGCTAAGCACGCACTCATGTGGGTGCAGTGGTGTGCGATGCAATGAACTAATCAAAATAAAACAATAAAAACTTATAGTATGCAAATGAAATGTGCGCGTGGAAAAGGTAACAAATACTGGCTCTCCCCCAGACTGAAACTAAGCTACACAACATATGATATTGAAATTAAAACCAGATAGAGACAAGGGGAGAGGTTACCCAATGCTCAGCTAGTGAGCATACCAGAAGACGCATGAAAAAAACCGAAGCAGGTCCGCCAAACGAAGAATCACAACCCCGTAAATACGAATTTGCCATGAATACCTTCAGGTGTGAGCTCCGCAAAAACAAAAGAAAATAAACAAAATACAAAGAAATACTAAAACTAAGATAAACATGAAAAATAAAAATGTAGAAAATGTAAGATAACTACCGGGGTTATTGTCCTCCTAGCACGACTTATTAAATTTTATACATTTCTAGCTAATGGGCCTATGAAAAGAAAAGTGCACAGGTAACTGTTCCATTATCTGTTACGGTAGCGAGTACCGATACAGATATAAAGAAGTTACCCCTCTACCTAAATAATAATACCTGCCCAACACAGGTAGAGGAAATAAGAAGTAAGAAGAGGAGGAGCGCTGGTCCTCACTCATCTCATCACAAAATAAATCCTTGCCCAGCAAGGTACCGTCTACAGGGGGACGACAGGAGGAGAAAGCAATGAATGGAGCTTCCTCAACTGAGGAGGAATCAACCTCCTCGCGAAAGAGGATGCTCTCATCCATCACTTGAGCTGAAAGCTCCAATTCCTCTTAAAGCACCTGCGAAGACTCAACCCGCACAGGCTCAGATACAGAAAGGGGATCAAGAAATAAAGGAGATGAAAAACTAAAATAATCAAAAATAGGGGGAGTGGTCCCGGTCTCACTCCCAGCAGGATCTGAGCACAGATCATCATCGGTATCATATGAGTCGTATCGTGGGGAATCCGAGGACTCGAGGTCCGCAGTGGTAAGAGGTACTGCCTCATCCAATAAGGAGTTGCAAATCTCCGCATCAGAAAGACGATATTGCTCATACCAGCAGGGAGCGTCATAGCATTCCGAAGATCCACATTCTCCGTCGGAGATAGTAGAGTCTTTATCCCACTTTGGCGCAACCTCAGACACCGAATCATCCAAAAATACGACATCATTAGCCGAATCACACAAAATTGGGATAAATAATTCTTGCAAAGAAAGCGGATGAACAACAACATCAGAGAAAATATGTGCAGGTTCCTCCGGTGGTGAATCCAAAAGAGGTGAAGAATGCATAGGGAGAGACGAAACCACAATGTCGTCACACCGATCAGCAGAAAGTTTGATGGGTATATCCACAGCAGTCCCCCATAGACAAGGTGGTACTGCGAATATATCATCAGAATCAAAAGGGGCAGCCAATTGAGAGGTGGATGGAACGAATCGAATACCCGGTTCATCCTCCTCCTCCTCCAATTGGCGCTGAAATTCTGCTCAATTTTTTAACACATGCTAGGTGCTACGACAACACAAACACCATTTTCCATTACTCCTCAATCCTGGTGGGATCGAAGAGGAGTAAGAAAGAGGTGAAGGTGTAAAATAGAAGTGACCATAAGACTTGGGTATGGTGTATGAAGTACCAAAAGAGGACGGTGCTCCATACACTGAACCACAAAAATTATGCTCACTATCTTCAGTGGGGCACTCATCACTACCATGCCTATAATCCCCACACCATCTGCAATGGATATTCAAATAAGAAAACATGGTGTAACAAGAAAGAATTCACCAACAAAAATATTCTAAGTAAAAATTAACTACAAACTAGCAGATAAAAGAAAAGGAATGCCTGTTGCTGGAAAATTAAAACTAGAAAAGGAACAAAGAAAAATAAATAACAAATTCTAAAAACTAAAGCAAAGAAGAAACATGAAATGCAAAAAAGGAAAAGAGTTTCTATCTCCTATCACCCTCTCCAAAAACTCACACGACTGTGTTCCCCGGCAACGGTGCCAAAACTTGATGCGATTTACGACGATTGTACCGGTCGCACAAGTAATATAAAATGGGAGAATTTTCCCAAGTATCGATCTCTCAGGGAACACAGTAGGTGGATTTAATTTTGAGGAGTACTTGAGATTGAAGTCCTTAGGTCGGTGTTTACGAAGGGGGTTTTGATTGTTTGCAAAAAAAGAAAGTAAAACACTAATAAACTACTCCTATACAATGCCGTTATGCAATGCTTTGCCAGACGGATGGAAAACTAAACAGGAAGCTAAGCACCGAATCGCTAGGTGGATGGAAGAGTAGGCTTGTAGATGAGGTGGTGAGAACGACCGAATGACTACTCTTATGCAATGCCGCTATGCAATGCTTCGCCAGGCGGATGGAAAACTACACGAGCCGCTATGCAACGAATCACTCGGCGGATGGACGAGTAGGCTTGCGGATTAGTTGGTGAGTATGGCGGAATGAGGCTCGTGAGCACCTCTTCGCTACGCACACAACTAGAAATTGATAGTGCGACATTGTGAGGTGGAGGATGGATAATGATGCACCTCGATCAAATAACGTGAATATAAAATTACATAGACATGATTGTATACACACATATATCAAATTAAGCACACTTCATCAAATACAAAGAGATCAAACTATCCTATCAACAACAAAAGAAGAAGAGAGTGCAAAATCTACCAGATCCGAAGTCTTGCTGAGGATTCACGGAAGGAATCGCCGGGTTGTCAATCCGCGTCCTAGCTCGATCCTAAACTGCATTTGAGGTAGAGGAGGCTATCATTAACTCCCAATGGACCCATCTTCTTCGTTTCATGATCTGGTGGAGGATGACACAAACTCCTTCGAGCTTGATGGTGAAATCTAGGTCAAACCCTTATTGAAGCTCAAGGATGAAGGTGGAGGCCGAGAGGAAGCTTCAGCTTGAATTTGGCGTTTGTTGAAGCCAAAAATGACCGAAGCCAAAATTGGCTTCTGTGGAGTTCGAGGTCCCAAAAGAGGGGTGATCGCACACCTACTACACTCAAATGAATAATCTAGGCTCTAGACTAGGAACGTAAGAGACAGACCCAAGGTCTCAGCATGGAGGACCCACCGCATACCCGGAAGACTAACGAACTCTTCCCCTCCCAAGCCAAAGACTGAGCTAAGACACCTTCGGAGGGCACTCTTGGCCGACCGGAACATCTAAGGAGGGTCTCAAGACCGACTCTCTCCTATCCAGATGTATCTCCTTGGGTCTATACAAAATGCTCCTCATCCGCGCTACTAAAGGCATAACATCGTCAAGCCATTCTACAACACGCTGCCCAACTGGGCTGCTAACAGCGCGACTCTGCTGCCTTAAAAGGCTATCAACAGGCCAACAGGGACATCCCGGCATAAACCTCGGGGCTCCCACGGGACGAGCGGTTCACGAGCACACCGCTTACCCAAAGCAAAAAGAGTAAATCACACATTCACAGGGCATCACAGATTATAAATTATTACAGGAATATAAATTCCATACTTCGGCACGCAGGCCGGCAATATAAATAAAAGTAGGCCTTCGAGGGCCGGCACGAGTTTGGGCTTGAGCCCGCTATTCCCCGCTTGGTACTACAACACCTGTACGCCAACGTCTCGACGAACGACTGCCAGCTGAACTATAGTCGGATAACATAAGCTGGCCAAATATATTCCGTACACCCCTTTTTCGGGGTCACGGTGCACATTCCTTGCAAATAGATAATATCCAACTTCCTCAGAGTCTTCTCCGGGAACCCCAGAACATCACCTATCCGGCTCATACGTCCGGACGGGCTTCACACAGAACATCACCAATTCGGCTCATGCGTCCGAATGAGCTTCACACAGCACATCACCAATTCGGCTCGTGCGTCCGAATGGGCTTCACACAGCACATCACCAATTCGGCTCGTACGTCTGAATGGGCTTCACACAGCATGCCTAAATCCGTACTCACACTTCCGGATACTAAATGTAATTAACAGCGGGGACGTACACGTCGACCCGTCGGAGAGCTCCCTTCCCCCCACCCATTGGTGGAGAGGGGCTTCCATGCAAATATGTAAAATTAGGGCTTCACCTGCCCAAGAAGAAACTTCGTTACCCTTGACGCGTGCTTGGTGGCGGTGCTGGTGGCCGATCTCCCTTTTAGGCCGAGCCTTGCTCGAGGCGGCGATGGCGGTGGCCGGCCTCCTTTCTAGGCCGAGCCTTGCTCGAGGCGGCGATGGCGGTGGCCGGCCTCCTTTTTAGGCCGAGCCTTGCTCGAGGCGGCGATGGCGGTGGCCGGCCTCCTTTTTAGGCCGAGCCTTGCTCGAGGCGGCGATGGCGGTGGCCGGCCTCCTTTCTAGGCCGAGCCTTGCTCGAGGAGGCGTGCGAGAGGAAAACCGAGAGGGAGAGAGGCGGCTGTGCTTGCTGCTCCATGCCGGTGGCGACGACGAGGATGAAGAGCAGGTTCGGGCCTTGCTTTTCCCTAGGCGGTGGCGGGAAGAAGGGGCCGAGAGGAGCTCGGCCCCGCTGGAGGCGGCGGCCATGGACGAGAGAGAGGGAGGCAGGCGGCCGGAGATAGAGAGGGAAAGGGGCGGCCGGGCGGTGTAGGGGGCTGCTCCAGGCAGTCGACGAGAAGAGGGAGAGGAAGCCGAGCCTTGCTCCAGGCTTGGTCGGCGACGGGAGGAGGGGCCGGGGTGGGTTCGGGCTTGGCCCTTTGCGGCGTGCGAGAGGAAGACGAAGAGGGAGAGTGAGGCGGCCGGGCGGCCTGCTCCAGGTTTGGCCGGCTGGATCGGGAAAGCCCTAAGGGCTTTTCCCCTGCTTTTCTTTCCCCCCCGATGCCTGCTCCTCTCCTTCCTCTTTGCTTTTTTCTTTTTTCTTTTGTTCTTTTTTCTGCCTCCCTCCTGTACCCGCCTGCTCCCCTACCTCCCCTTTTCTTCTTTCTCCTTTTTTATTTTATATACTATACATAATATATTATATAATATATACATATTATATTATATATATATATATATTATATTATATGTATACGTATATTAAGAATCACTTGACCGTAAAACCTTTGCGCGCTCGTACGAGCTCCCGCGCGTCTTCGAACGGGGTTGTGCCACATTGCCGCTCATAGCGCGCACCAAGTCTGCCACTTGGGGAGGATCCCGCTCGGCCGGATACGGGGTTTTACACAATTCCCGCTCTTTTCGAGGTTGGTACAAGCTCGGAAAGAAAAGTCCAATCCCAAATATCCGGCAAGCGGGAGTCGACCCAAAAGAAAAATTTTGAGAAAACCCAAAAATTGCATTCAAAACACTAAACTTTCCGTGCAACTTTTGATCATTTTGAACCACTTGATACTTGTAACGGTCCCTGCTACCGAACTGCCTTATACCCTTACTTACAATAAGTATACCTGGGCCGAGCCCGGCTCAAGGTGTCGCAGAAGTGGCTAAACCGAAGTATCCCAAAAGCCAACCTTTCCCCCACAGGCGAGCCTTCGGACCTGCCAGCTAGATGGGAGCCTGCGCAGCGGGTCTACCTGGGGCCGAGCCCAGCTCGGGGTGTCGTAGAAGCGGCTAAACCAAAGTATCACAAAAGCCAACCTTTCCCCCATAGGCGAGCCTTCAGACCTGCCAGCTTGATGGGAGCCTGCGCAGCGGGTCTACCTGGGGCCGAGCCCGGCTCGGGGTGTCGTAGAAGTGGCAAAATTGAAGCATCTCAAAAGCCAACCTTTCCCCCACAGGCGAGCCTTCGGACCTGCCAGCTTGATAGGAGCCTGCGTAGCGGGTCTACCTGGGGCCGAGCCCGGCTCGGGGTGTCGTATAAGCGGCTAAACCAAAGTATCACAAAAGCCAACCTTTCCCCCAACAGGCGAGCCTTCGGACCTGCCAGCTTGATGGGAGCCTGCGCAACGGGTCTACCTGGGGCCGAGCCCGGCTCGGGGTGTCGTAGAAGTGGCTAAACTGAAGCATCTCAAAAGCCAACCTTTCCCCCACAGGCGAGCCTTCGGACCTGCCAGTTTGATGGGAGCCTGCGCAGCGGGTCTACCTGGGGCCGAGCCCGGCTCGGAGTGTCGTAGAAGCGGCTAAACCAAAGTATCACAAAAGCCAACCATTCCCCCACAGGCGAGCCTTCGGACCTGCCAGCTTGATGGGAGCCTGCGCAGCGGGTCTACTTGGGGCCGAGCCCGGCTCGGGGTGTCGTAGAAGTGGCTAAACTGAAGCATCTCAAAAGCCAACCTTTCCCCCACAGGCGAGCCTTCAGACCTGCCAGCTTGATGGGAGCCTACGCAACAGGTCTACCTGGGGCCGAGCCCAGCTCGGGGTGGCGTAGAAGCGGCTAAACCAAAGTATCATAAAAGCCAACCTTTCCCCCACAGGCGAGCATTCGGACCTGCCAACTTGATGAGAGCCTGCGCAGCGGGTCTACCTGGGGCAGAGCCTGGCTCGGGGTGTCGTAGAAGCGGCTAAACCAAAGTATCACAAAAGCCAACCTTTCCCCCACAGGCGAGCCTTTGGACCTGCCAGCTTGATGGGAGCCTGTGCAGCGGGTCTACCTGGGGCCGAGCCCGGCTCGGGGTATCGTAGAAGCGGCTAAACCAAAGTATCAAAAAAGCCAACCTTTCCCCCACAGGCGAGCCTTCGGACCTGCCAGCTTGATGGGAGCCTGCGCAGCGGGTCTACCTGGGGCCGAGCCCGGCTCGGGGTGTCGTAGAAGCGGCTAAACCAAAGTATCACAAAAGCCAACCTTTCGCCAACAGGCGAGCCTTCGGACCTGCCAGCTTGATGGGAGCCTGCGCAGCGGGTCTACCTGGGGCCGAGCCCGGCTCGGGGTCTTTCCATTCAACCATTTCCCTCTCATGTCGTAAAAGAAACCACCTAAATGATAATACATATTTTCGAAATGAAAAGAGCCTTTAAAACTATCGACACTATTCCAAAAATTAGAATCGTACACTCAAAAATCAATGCCTGATAAGGAGAAAATATACTTACGACATGTTTGAAATTTCTGAGATCATTAATCGTATTCTTCTCAAGCACAAAGATAGCACCAATGAGATCCAGAAAAAACTCTTACCAATCCAAGAAAACCAAAGGTCGTATTAAGCAAACGATGAAGTTCATATCCAAATAAGCACGGAAAATCGTATAGATAAAAAGCTCATCTAAAGCAAAAACATATAAGCCATCTGAACATTTTACTGCATCCTCATAAGCAAGGAAAAATGTCAGCATAGTTGCTGAAAGTGCACTTAGTGTCAACTACTTACACCTCGGGGGGGGGGGGGGAATAGGTGTCTTTGCAGCGTATTTGCGGAATTAAAATTTTACCTGCACAAGAAAATAAAACAACACAGCACAGAAAGTACACAAACAATTTATAGTGGTTCCCCGATTTGGGTACGCCCACTTTCCCCCTTCGACCTATCTCCCAACCAGGGACGACTCAGTCACTTCACCAACAGGATTGAAATCCAATCCTTGCACTAACGGAAGGAACCCTTCCACACGTAGGAGTCAACACTCCCACAACTCGGGTTGCACCCAACCCTACAACTAGAGACCAAACGGTCCTTTACAAAGAAATGAAAATAGCTTGTAAGAGATACAAACAACGTATGGAGAATAGGGTGTCCCTCTTCGTTCGACGACGTGTTCTTGAAGTCAACGAAGAGTCCACAACCCTAGATCTCACTTGGAGAGAATCTTCTCTAGATCGACGGCTTCAACAAGAGAGGCGGTGATGCTATGTAGATCCAATCTTCTTAGCAAAGTCGGCAAGGTCTTCCAACGGTCACACTAGGATCGATCGTCTCGATCGATTCGGATGGGGAAGGTTTCCCGATCACAAATCAAGAGACAAAAGATCTCTGGATAGACGCGTGAGACGCTGTGCCCGACTAGGCTTCTGTCGCCGGGAGAGGTGACGAACACCTCGATCAACGGTGGCGAGCAATTAGCGAGAGGCAGAGCAGGTCGGCCGAGCTCGCTTCCGATCTAGGGCTTGACGGCGGCTTCTTTTTCTTTGATCTATAATCCGTGTTTTTACTGTTCACAAATACAGAGTATTTATACATTAGGTCAAGAGATGACCGTTGTGGGCCCAGCCAGCAGTAAGACCAAAGTCCGGTTCAAAATCCCGCAGATAACGTGGACCGGTCCAGACAGAGTTGGAAAAATGCCCAAGTCAAATTCGGCGAGAATCGTGAGTGATTCTCGACGAATCGGCGAGAATCACTTACGATTCTCGCCGAATTCTACTTAGAGAATTCAGGCTGCACAGGTTATAGAGGCCGGGGAGAATCGGTGGGAATCACCTTGGATTCTCGCCGACTCGTTGAGAATGCAAATTCATTCTCGACAAATCGGCGAGAATCACTTGGTGATTCTCGACGATTCTGCCTTAGATGATTTTTCTGACTGCGTCGAGACAGTCGGCCCAACCCGGCAAGAATCAACTAGTGATTCTCGTCGACTCGTCGAGAATCACTAGTGATTCTCGTCGACTCGTCGAGAATCACTAGTGATTCTCGTCGAGTCGACGAGAATCACTAGTGATTCTCAACGAATCGGCGAGAATCACTTAGTGATTCTCGACGATTTATACTTAGACGAATTCTCGTCTTTCCACCCGAGAGCTGGTCTTTGGCCCATCCTTGCTCCTTGTCTGCTCTTGCTTTATCATAGCCCTGTACTTGAAATTAAGTACACCCCAATAGAGAGAGTACACGTAGGCCAACACACTGATCTGCTCAACGAGGGATTACGTTGCACAGACCCGTGTATATTGACCCACTGCACCCTAACATTGGTGTGTACTTAGCGTGGAATAACTGCAAGTACAACTAGACATATTTCATCAAATACATTGTCTATTTATCTTAGCTTGTTCAGGGGCTTCTTCAAATCAGGTGCATTGTGGATACAATACCCAACAATCTCCCCCTATTTGAAGAAGCCTAAACCCTACAAGCTAAGGTGAATAGAGCATATAGGAATGAAACTAAAATTGAGTTGAGAGAGATATTCATTACCAATTACTTGAGAGCAAAACTTGGAGCCACCTTAACCTTAGCCGAGAGGGTAATCTCCCCCTTTTCGGCTTCTGCAAATCGGGGTCTGGTGCTTATGACCCCATGCTCCCCCTCAGTTCTTGCACCTATGCTTACACTTGAGTGCCTGACAGATGCTCCCCCTAGATGCACGAGCCATGAGCTTCTGTGGTCTTCATTCCTCATAGTTTAGCATCCCCAATTCAGTTTTGAAAAGACTGAACTTGGCCTCGTCCAAAGGCTTTGTGAAGATGTCTGCAATCTGCTTGTCAGTGGGAACATAATAGAGAGAGATGTCCTTGTTCTCCACGTGCTCCCGAATGAAGTGGTAACGCACTTCAATATGCTTCGTTCTGCTGTGCGAGACCGGATTATTGGTAATAGCAATTGCACTGGAGGAGTCGCAGTACATCGGTACTTCCTTGAACTGGAGGGTACTCCCTCAGCAGGCTTCTTGTCCCGGTCATGTGACGGGAGCATCCACTGTCCAAATACCAAATAGGAGTTTTGTTGGCCTTTGGACATCCCTGCAAAACAGAATTAATTTGCCTTAGGAACCCAATCAAACTTGGGTCCTAGATTCCTTGTTAGCATACTCCCCCTCGATTGGTTAACTCTACGAGTGGTCGGCCTCGCATTGCTAACATAAGGAGTCTCGTTATACCTTGGATTAAACCAGCAATCCACGGCAAAGTGACCAATTTTGCTACAACACCAACATTCATGAATATTGTACCGCCGTTTGTGACCTGACCTGGTGACTGAGGTAGTCAAAGTACTAGGTCTATACGGGATGGGGCCGAATCTGCTAACAGACTTGTCTCTTCCACCTTGACTCATGGATGGGTGGAATGAGTGCATATGGTAGGCGTCATGAGGCCTGGGAGGAGGTGCCTTCCTTTCAGTCAGCCCCCTTCCAAGGTCCCCATGTGTGCCAACAACATGATTTCTAACCCCCCTTTCCTGAGTCCTAGGGAGGTGAGAGGCGCATTGTATGCTGATGCAGGCAGACTCATGATTAGTAGGGGCAGTGGCCGAGAATACAAAAGGCTTGGTGGAAGCCTGAGGTATCCTCTTCTGGGTAGCCATGATAGCCATGGCATTCTGGGTGCTTCCACAAGAGGACTGATCATTCTTGCAGTGACCATGGTTATTCCTATGGTCATACCTGAAAGCATGATGAGTGTCCTTCCTACTCGGGGTGGGGGGTCTGAACACAGTTTTCCCATTTCTCCATGACTTAATAATTTGGGAGATCCACCCATTTTCTGCTTTTCTCTTGATAGCATCAATCTTGGAAAAATTAGAAACTATCCTCTTCTCGGTCTCTAGATGACTTTCTAGATCCGAGATCTGTGAGTCCTTTACTTTGATGGATTCCAACTAGAGATTCATCAAGATCTTCAGCTGAGCAATCTCCTTAGCTTGTTCCTCAACAAGTAAGTTGCTCGTCTGAAGGACACTCTCAAGGGAATCAAGATTATCAATCTTTTGATTGAGGCTATGTGTATCCCTTGCATCATTGGAAGGACTACTCTCAAAACTATTCCTGTCTTCAGGAACTTCAAGAGGAGAGGGGCATGAGGAAGAAGTTACCTGCTTCAGGCTTTGTTGTTCATGGTTACCATCCAGATCGGCAGAGACTGTTGAGTTAGCTTCATCAGAACTGCTTTCCTCAGCTTCTTCTTCAGTCTCTGACAAGGATACAGGAGCCCTGATATTGACATATTGATCATGCCCTTCATCTTCAGAAATAAGGACCCCTACATAGGCTTCATCCTCTTGCTGACAACCGGTCCCAGCTTTCTCTGATCCCTCCATGAGGTCAGAGATGGTTTGCCATATGGACTTGGCCGTCCTACACTTGTCCACTCTTGAACGAGATACACCAGACCAGACGTCAGTGATGATCTGACGTATTAACTTGTCCAAGTTGTACAGTGAGAGCTCGGTCTCAGACATCTCTTCGGGACTCTTGGGGATTTGGATATCCTCTCCAGAATCAGAAGCCTTCATGGGAATGAAGGGACCCTCTTCCAAGATGATTGATACCCGAGGGTCGATGGCCTCCAAATGAAACATAACTCTCATCTTCCAGATAGGGTAATACTCTGTTGTGCACGCAGGGAGTCTCAAAGGAGGGACATCAAATTCCAGCTCCATGCTTGAGTCTCGTCTTCTAGTTGACACAGGAGGCAGGATCTTACTCAAGGTGTTAACCTTATTGCTGAGTAACCTCCCTCTGATACCACTTGAAAGTCCACTTAGTGTCAACTACTTACACCTAGGGGGGGAATAGGTGTCTTTGCAGCGTATTTGCGGAATTAAAATTTTACCTGCACAAGAAAATAAAACAACACAGCACAGAAAGTACACAAGCAATTTATAGTGGTTCCCCGATTTGGGTACGTCCACTTTCCCCCTTCGACCTATCTCCCAACCAGGGACGACTCGGTCACTTCACCAACAGGATTGAAATCCAATCCTTGCACTAACGGAAGGAACCCTTCCACACGTAGGAGTCAACACTCCCACAACTCGGGTTGCACCCAACCCTACAACTAGAGACCAAACGGTCCTTTACAAAGAAATGAAAATAGCTTGTAAGAGATACAAACAACGTATGAAGAATAGGGTGTCCCTCTTCGTTCGACGACGTGTTCTTGAAGTCAACGAAGAGTCCACAACCCTAGATCTCACTTGGAGAGAATCTTCTCTAGATCGACGGCTTCAACAAGAGAGGCGGTGATGCTATGTAGATCTAATCTTCTTAGCAAAGTCGGCAAGGTCTTCCAACGGTCACACTAGGATCGATCGTCTCGATCGATTCGGATGGGGAAGGTTTCCCAATCACAAATAAAAAGACAAAAGATCTCTGGATAGACGCGTGAGACGCTGTGCCCGACTAGGCTTCTGTCGCCGGGAGAGGTAACGAACACCTCGATCAACGGTGGCGAGCAATTAGCGAGAGGCGGAGCAGGTCGGCCGAGCTCGCTTCCGATCTAGGGCTTGACGGCGGCTTCTTTTTCTTTGATCTATAATCTGTGTTTTTACTGTTCACAAATACAGAGTATTTATACATTAGGTCAAGAGATGACCGTTGTGGGCCCCACCAGCAGTAAGACCAAAGTCCGGTTCAAAATCCCGCAGATAACGTGGACCGGTCCAGACAGAGTTGGAAAAATGCCCAAGTCAAATTCGGCGAGAATCGTGAGTGATTCTCGACGAATCGGCGAGAATCACTTACGATTCTCGCCGAATTCTACTTAGAGAATTCAGGCTGCACAGGTTATAGAGGCCGGGGAGAATCGGTGGGAATCACCTTGGATTCTCGCCGACTCGTTGAGAATGCAAAGTCATTCTCGACGAATCGGCGAGAATCACTTGGTGATTCTCGACGATTCTGCCTTAGATGATTTTTCTGACTGCGTCGAGACAGCCGCCCAACCCGACAAGAATCAACTAGTGATTCTCGTTGACTCGTCGAGAATCACTAGTGATTCTCGACGAATCGGCGAGAATCACTTAGTGATTCTCGACGATTTATACTTAGACGAATTCTCGTCTTTCCACCCGAGAGCTGGTCTTTGGCCCATCCTTGCTCCTTGTCTGCTCTTGCTTTATCATAGCCCTGTACTTGAAATTAAGTACACCCCAATAGAGAGAGTACACGTAGGCCAACACACTGATCTGCTCAACGAGGGATTACGTTGCACAGACCCGTGTATATTGACCCACTGCACCCTGACATTGGTGTGTACTTAGCGTGGAATAACTGCAAGCACAACTAGACATATTTCATCAAATACATTGTCTATTTACCTTAGCTTGTTCAGGGGCTTCTTCAAATCAGGTGCATTGTGGATACAATACCCAACAGTTGCAACAACCGAACTAGTAAATGTCCAACAGTAAAGTTCATTTCACAATATTGAATAACAGTAGCAACTGGAAAATCTTCAGCATCATAAATCCAAAACCAACTGGAAAACTAATATTGGATTTACTAGTTCTTAATATTGAGTTTGAAAATCAATGAGTTGGGGAATGTCAAGAAAAATAGGGCAATATGAAAATGTTTTGAGTTGAAGTGAAAAACTAGGCCAACCAAAAAATAACTCTTTTGAATTTTCAAACTGTAATAGGTAGTTCATTTTACTCTCTAAATTTTAGAAAGAAAGTCATAGATTAGACTAATTTTTGAATCGTATCGAACGAATACACAACCCTGGCTAGGTACTATTATTTGAGTATAGCAAGATCAGCTTGGCAATATAGATTTTATAACAAAACAACAGGTTCAGTAACTCGATAAACCGTCTCGAACACGAACCTTATCAGTCTCAAAGCATTTGTAATGATCAATGAAATAAAGAACTCAGGAGAATATGCACTTCATTTGTTAAATAAAATAGTAACACCTTTTGATAGAGTTTGTAATATCTAGATGATTCCAGTAAAGTTGAACCTTTTTCAAAATTCAAACCATCCGTAAACGAAGTATTACCAAAAATATCATCCTGCAAGGCTAACATTATCGCAAATATCATACTCTTGTTGGCTCTACGACGTATTGCAAAGTAACAAAACACGAGCGAACAAAACAAGTATGGATATTTCTCAAGCAAAAGCTCCCGAGTTAAAGCGCGACATAATTAGATGAAAACCTCATTTCATCAAACAGGTGAAAAATCCAACTCCCGGAGCTACGGATTGGGGTAAAAATTGAAATCTACCATTAAAACGCATTTTTGCCGACTAGATTTATGTGAACTTTATAAAACAAGTCCACTTTCCGGTCACAAGATGGCTTTAGGTCCTTCACGAAGGGAAACTAAAGAAATTTATACGACAAGAGAAAACAAAGCTCACATTGCCAATTGATCCTCGCCCTGTGAGATTCAAAACTGGTTCGAAAGCTCGACTAACACTTGAAAATAAATATAAGTGCTCAAAGAGGATTATTAAACTCAGAATTTATTCCTTGCACCTAACATTTGAATATATCCTCACGACGAAAGAACCTAAAACAACTCAATGACCTTTTTTTCTTTTTGCTAAGGTCACTAGCCTAGTAAATCAAAATGAAAGCCTGAGAGATGTTTTGGAAGAACAATAAGTTGACAGACCATTCAAATCATTACCTTAAACAAATAAACACAACATCTTTGCTCTACTTGAAGCTTACGATTTAAAAACAATGATGGGACTAGAGCTCAAGGTCCCACTCCGCATTCATGAAGACTCGTTCTTTCATGGTGAGCCTGATATCGATAAAGCATTCCGCACAAGGATGACCTTCCCAACTACATCTCAACCTTAAATTGGAAAACAGGAAACTGAGGGGGGACTTCTTTCATAGCGTGACCCCGGTCGTCACTTAGTTCCTCTTCTATAGCCACGACGTTCAACTGAGTTTTTCTGTGCTGGTCACTCTCCACGCTCACCGCACCATAACTGTTGAAGCCAAAAATGACCGAAGCCAAAATTGGCTTCTGTGGAGTTCGAGGTCCCAAAAGAGGGGTGATCGCACACCTACTACACTCAAATGAACAATCTAGGCTCTAGACTAGGAACGTAAGAGACAGACCCAAGGTCTCAGCGTGGAGGACCCACCGTATACCCGGAAGACTAACGAACTCTTCCCCTCCCAAGCCAAAGACTGAGCTAAGACACCTTCGGAGGGCACTCTTGGCCGACCGGAACATCTAAGGAGGGTCTCAAGACCGACTCTCTCCTATCCAGATGTATCTCCTTGGGTTTATACAAAATGCTCCTCATCCGCGCTACTAAAGGCGCAACATCGTCAAGCCATTCTACAACACGCTGCCCAACTGGGCTGCAAACAGCGCGACTCCGCTGCCTTAAAAGGCTATCAACAAGCCAACAGGGACTTCCCGGCATAAACCTCGGGGCTCCCACGGGACGAGCGGTTCACGAGCACACCGCTCACCTAAAGCAAAATGAGTAAATCATACATTCACAGGGCATCACAGATTATAAATTATTACAGGAATATAAATTCCATACTTCGGCACGCAGGCCGGCAATATAAATAAAAGTAGGCCTTCGAGGGCCGGCACGAGTTTGGGCTTGAGCCCGCTATTCCCCGCTTGGTACTGCAACACCTGTACGCCAACGTCTCGACGAACGACTGCCAGCTGAACTATAGTCGGATAACATAAGATGGACAAATATATTCCGTACACCCCTTTTTCGGGGTCACGGTGCGCATTCCCTGCAAATAGATAATATCCAACTTCCTCAGAGTCTTCTCCGGGAACCCCAGAACATCACCTATCCGGCTCATACGTCCGGACGGGCTTCACACAGAACATCACCAATTCAGCTCATGCGTCCGAATGGACTTCACACAGCACATCACATATTCGGCTCGTGCGTCCGAATGGGCTTCACACAGCACATCACCAATTCGGCTCGCACGTCCGAATGGGCTTCACACAGCATGCCTAAATCCGTACTCACACTTCCGGATACTAGATGCAATTAACAGCGGGGATGTACACGTCGACCCGTCGGAGAGCTCCCTTCCCCCCACCCGTTGGTGGAGAGGGGCTTCCATGCAAATATGTAAAATTAGGGCTTCACCTGCCCAAGAAGAAACTTCGTTACCCTTGACGCGTGCTTGGTGGCGGTGCTGGTGGCCGATCTCCCTTTTAGGCCGAGCCTTGCTCGAGGCGGCGATGGCGGTGGCCGGCCTCCTTTCTAGGCCGAGCCTTGCTCGAGGCGGCGATGGCGGTGGCCGGCCTCCTTTTTAGGCTGAGCCTTGCTCGAGGCGGCGATGGCGGTGGCCGACCTCCTTTTTAGGCCGAGCCTTGCTCGAGGCGGCGATGGCGGTGGCCGGCCTCCTTTCTAGGCCGAGCCTTGCTCGAGGAGGCATGCGAGAGGAAAACCGAGAGGGAGAGAGGCAGCTGTGCGTGCTGCTCCATGCCGGCAGCGACGACGAGGATGAAGAGCAGGTTCGGGCCTTTCTTTGCCCTAGGCGGTGGCGGGAAGAAGGGGCTGAGAGGAGCTCGGCCCCGCTGGAGGCGGCGGCCATGGTCGAGAGAGAGGGAGGCAGGCGGCCGGAGATAGAGAGGGAAAGGGGCTGCCGGGCGGTGTAGGGGGCTGCTCCAGGCAGTCGACGTGAAGAGGGAGAGGAAGCCGAGCCTTGCTCCAGGCTTGGCCGGCGACGGGAGGAGGGGCCGGGGTGGGTTCGGGCTTGGCCCTTTGCGGCGTGCGAGAAGAAGACGAAGAGGGAGAGTGAGGCGGCCGGGCGGCCTGCTCCAGGTTTGGCCGGCTGGATCGGGAAAGCCCTAAGGGCTTTTCCCCTGCTTTTCTTTCCCCCCTGATGCCTGCTCCTCTCCTTCCTCTTTGCTTTTTTCTTTTTTCTTTTGTTCTTTTTTCTGCCTCCCTCCTATACCCGCCTGCTCCCCTACCACCCCTTTTCTTCTTTCTCCTTTTTTATTTTATATACTATACATAATATATTATATAATATATACATATTATATTATATATTTATATTATATTATATGTATACGTATATTAAGAAGCACTTGACCGTAAAACCTTTGCGCGCTCGCACGAGCTCCCGCGCGTCTTCGAACGGGGTTGTGCCACATTGCCGCTCATAGCGCGCACCAAGTCTGCCACTTGGGGAGGATCCCGCTCGGCCGGATATGGGGTTGTACAGCGTTGAAAGCTTGCCCGGAGCCCCTCCCTATGGTGGAGGAAGTCGAAGATTGGCGTAACCCTCCTCAGAGATGAAAACGACCGAGAAAAAGTCCAGAATTCAGAATTAGGGCGGAACCTGAGAATTTATAGATTGCAGAAATTACAATGCACATGATCAGTGGCGCATGACCAGTGGTCGTGCGGACTGTGTCCTGTGATCGTGCGTATTGGCATGGAAGAACCTGGTAAAAATTGGAATCAATGCACACAATCAGTGGCGCACGACTAGTGGTCGTGCGCACTATGGCCAGTGATAGTGCGTTTGCCCCAGAAAAAACTTGGCAAAATGGAGAATAGCGTGCACGATCAATGGCACATGACCAGTGGTCGTCCGCTAAAGATCCAATAATCGTGCACAGTGTTCCTGTACCGTTTGGGGTTCGATGAACTGACCATACACGACCAACGGTCGTGCGCTAAGGAGTCCACTTACCGTGCGTGTGTAAAAACACACGATCAGTGGCCCTTAGGCGAAAAACAATCCTGGAATACTCACACGAACATTATACAAGCAGGAAAAACAAACCACTGATATGTGCAGACATTCCAGGCAATCACAATAAGAAGTACAATCCATAAAAGTAACAAAATACACAACCACATGCTTAAAAGTGCACTTCCTATGAAAATAAAGATAAGATAAAATATATACGATAACGAACTAAAAGTGAAGTGCTTGCGAAAGAAAACTAGCACAAATGAGTCCGAAAATCTGTTTATAAATAGGAATAATCAACTACTTCTTGATCAGATCTTGAAGTGTAAACTTCTCCATTAATCCTTACCGTGAAGAAAAAGATCCAACCCTTCTTAGATTTTTCAAAGCTTCTTGAAGGAGAAGTTAGGGTTGAACTTGGCTGGAGAAGTTAGAAGTTGATCCTCGATCTGCCTTCTTTACACCTTCAGAATTCTACAGAATTGTTCTGACAGACTTGATGAGAAGAAATGAGAGTTATTCATATATTTCTGTCAAGTTAATCTCCTTATATAGGCTTTGGCAAGATTGATCGGCTGCCCTGGTTAAGCCACTGACATCTGACAGTTCAGACAGTTGTCAGAACTTCAGGCTTTGAATTCTGTACTTAGAAGAAATTCTGTCCAGAGAGCTTCTGCATGAAGGTGTTGACACTTCTGTACTTTGATTGTGTCGACACCAGTCCTGGGTATCAACACTACTCTTATAGGGATGTCGACACCAATATGTGTGTACAACCTCGGGCTTGTGGGAGCAGTTGACTCAAGGAAAAGAGGCTAGAAGAGCCTACAGAGAAGGCAATATGCTGGGCGAGAGGGGCCCAAGAGAGAGTCAACTTGCCCGGCGAGTGGGTCTCAGGGGAGGGAACTCACGCGGTGAGGGTCGCTTGCTAGGCGAGAGGGTCCCAGGACAAACCCACTAGCGGGGTTGAGAGCCGTCTCGCGAGGCGAGAGGGCTCCAGAAGGAAGAGCTCTAGCATGCGAGACGACGCTCTCGCCAAGCTCCGGTTCGGCAAGGGGCTTAGAATCGGTTCAGTGCTCAGTCGAGGGCCGATTCAGGTAGAGAGGGGTATACTTTTTCAGCCCCAAGTGATTTTACACTTTTACCCTGGGTGGTCTGCATATAACCCTTCAGAACAGTGGAGTTTGGCTGTTGGCAGACCCGACTAAGGGTATTCTTGTCATTTCAGGTCAGTTCAGTTTGGTTATTGGCAGTTCAAGTTCAGAGGCCTGTAAATAGACCGGTAAGGTGCATGGTAGAAGGTTGTTGGCCCATCTTTTCTTCCACTAAGGCACCTAGCTCAATATTGGCTAGGGAGGGGGAGAATTTCTGATTCTTCCGAGTAAGAGGTGAGTCCTCCGAGCTGAAGCCCACGACCTATTCCTTCAAGATTATCATCCAGAGAGCGGTCCAAGGGGAGTAGGTGTGAGCTGCAGCCTTAGATCCAAGCTTTAGTAGGGATATGTTTTACCAGTTCCAACATTTTTGGTGCGGTGAGCGTGGATCGCAGCCTACACAGAAGAACTTTGGACTACTTCATGGCAGGGGATCTTGGAGAAGGAGATGAGGGCGGGTCCTAGAACCCGGGGGAATACGTTGGGAGAGATGAGTTCATGGCATCCATCAGAGGTATCATGGACATGTTGCAACAGATCTCACAACGAGGTGATTGCGTGACCCCCCACCTCAGAAGTCTGGTATCACGCCTCATGAGGGGACCGTCTCGGCAAGAGTAGGCGAGGACGCACTTAGGAGATGACCAGGGAAGGAGAAGGTGGTAGAAGGAAGCCGGCGAGACCTGGAAGGCAAGGAGCTCTTCACCAGTCCTGCGAGTGCCGTCTCACTAGGGGAGATGGTCGTGCGAGTGGAAGTGGCAAGACCTCTGGTGAGAGGGTCTCCTTTGTGCGAGTTGATTCTTTTGGCCCCCGTCTCGGAGGGGTTTTGCGAGCCTGAGATGAACTACTACGTAGGGAAAGACGACCCCCTCCAGCACTTGCAATGGTTCGAAGACGCGGTCTCCATTAGGCCGATGACAGATGTATTCAAGTGCCACCTCTTCGCCATTACCTTGAAGGACAAAGCCAGGAACTGGTTTCATCAACTCCCGGTAGGGTCGATATATGGTTTCGAGGTCTTTAGTAGGAGCTTCCAGTTGCGCTTCTCTACCTCGAAAAAGAGGAAGAAGAATCCGGAATCTATTTTTCTGATTAAGCAGAAGGCCAACGAGTCCCTGGTCTAGTACGTGGATCGCTTCCAGGAAGAAATCCTAGACATTCAGGAGGTGCCAGGATTTGCTCTCCAGATGGCCTTCACCGTGGGGCTGAGGGAAGGCTTCTTCAAGATGAGTCTGACAAGGAAGGCGCCATTGTCGTTCGAAGGGCTAATGGAAAAGGCAGTGAAGGAGATAGCGATGGAAGTAATAAACACAGCATTTGATAAGAAGTTGGCAAGGTTGATGGAGATGGAGTCAAGGGAGCCAGGAGGAGCTTGGGGAAACACTGAGCGAGAAGACGATGGAGCACTGTCCTGAAGTTGGGCGATCTGAGACTTTAAATCCTTAACCTCTGTCTCCAGGGCTGCTACGCGCGAGTGCAGCCGATCTGCTGTCTTGGCATCCTGCATGAAGCTTATCCGTTAGTCAGAATCAAATAAGCCGGAAGCAAGCAGAAGGTAGGATTAAACTCACCACACCACCCCGGGCCTTGGCGAGAAGGGCTTTGGCAACAACCAGCCTCTTTTCGAGGTCCCCGGACTTCTCGCGCTCCGCCGCCAGGTCCGCCTCAGGTTCCTTCCATTTTTGGTTATTAAAAATCAGGTGGCGCGAGAGCCGGTGCGAAAGCTCCAAGGTGCGCAGCTGGGCATGCATAGTCTTCAGAACCAAGTCTCGCGAGGATGCCTTCTCGACGGAATTTGACTTTGGGCCTCCGTAAAGGCCAAAACCCAGTGAGAAGGCATGGCCAGTGGGATGATCCTGCTCTTTCCATGAGGGAAGGAGGGTGGAGATTGAAACTCGGTTCGCCTCCTTGTCCCATATCAAAATTTGGTCATTGGCAGCGTCTTGAATCACGGGGCCCATGTTGAAATTTTGATGGGCAGAAGGGGGCTGGGCGACTAGAAGAGGCAGCCTCGCGAGATGAGGACCCCGGTAGCTGAATTGAGGTGCTGATAAGTTTGTCGGGCAGAGTCGTCTCGCCGGTAGGCGAGACGGCCTGTCGAGGAGATGGCCGGGGAGGTGACCGAGGGGACTGGCATCCTAGGGAGATGGGGATCAGGGACCCCGGCACCTCCACCGTCTCTTTGGGGACCTTCTTCACTTTCTCCGTGGGGAAGGATACAACCTTTTTCATCTTCATCTTCATCTTTTTATTAGGGCTGGCGCGAGACGGAGAGGTGCCTTCAACAGACCTTTTCTTGAGGGGGGGGGGGCAAGGAATCTTTCGCCGCCTCGGCCGCCATGTTGGCGAGAGCGAGATCCTTAGACGGCTTAGCGTTACTTCTGTAAGGGGGGTGGACGGGAACGTTCCTCTCTCCTAAGCAAATAAAAGGATGGTAAGAAGGCGAGACAAAATAATAAAGGTGAGACTGAAGGGGCACGAGCATACCTTCGCCGGGAAGCATGAGAAGGAGGGAGTCAAGGCCGCGCATCAGGAATTGAACTTCGAAGTTCTTGCCGATGAAGAAGTCATAAAGAAGTTTGTCTGTGCCGCCAACTTGTGGGGACACGTAGAACACTTCAGCGGGTGACACGAGCACGAGCGGGGTGCCCCCAAGTTTCCACGGATGAAGGCGAAGCGGGTGAGCCAGTGATGATTCTTATTGGGCATCTCGCATACCTTGATAACTTGCCCGGTGAAGTAGGATACTCCGTCGTGGTTGGCGTGGTAGACAAACAACTTGCGAAAAACTGTCAAGCTGAACTCAATGCAATCCCGGCGCATGTAACTGGCGAAGGCGACCAGTACTGAGATGGCATTCAGGTTTAATTATGCCGGGATTGCACCGAAATACTTCAAGACCTGTTTAACCTCCGGCCAGAGGGGCAGTATCAGCCCCGCCACGAAGTGCGAGGCGGGGAAGGCGAGTTCTCCAGGGTAGAATGTGTTGATGGACTCGCCTACCTTTGGGGGCCGCAACTCGAATCCCTCCGTCAAGAACTCGCAGATAAAAACGTTGTATTCCACTTCAGAGATTCTGCCGGGGGGAAGTCGTGGTCAGCGAATTGTCTCCCGCATCGGCTGTGTCCTTCTCCCTCTTCAACTTTCTTCTTTCCCATTTTAAGCGAGACAGCCAAAGTGGGTAATAAAGAATGGGCGAGACAGTCGAAAGTGAGGGGAGCGAGATGAAGTAAAAGCAAGAGCAATACGCGAGACAGATGGAGCAAAAGGACGAGAGCTGAAGAACAACCGAGGTAAGAGCGTAGCTCTGATCCGGGGTAAGGGGTATTTATAGCAAGTATGGTTAGCGAAAAAATAAGCGGGAAAAACTATGTAGAGGAAGGGGAAGAGGAGGTCGGCTTTTTACTCTCTCTCTCTTGACCTCGATTTGCGCAGCCCAGCGTGGGCTTTCTCAGCAAGGCGGAACGGTAAAAACGGATCAGTAAATAAAACAAAATTCACTGAGCCCCAATTATGGGATAAGTACCAAGCATTATGGTAAATAGAGTAATTATGAGAAGGATAAAACAAATAATTATTAAAATGTCCCATCCCGCACAAGGCGGGCAGCATGTTCACAGAGCCTAAAGTCTAAACGAGACGACATCATAAAATATATTGCAGAACTATGAACGAAGAGAAGAAGGGCGAGACGGGACAGAAGGTCTTCAGTTCTTGTGCCATCTCCAATGTCCTCCACCGCGAGACCCTGCGCATGGTGGCCGGCTAGGGAGGTGAAAAGCGCGAGCCGCGTCGATGCCACGACGCGCGAGACGGAGCTGCTGGTCGACCTTGTTCAAAATTTCCTGAGGGTCGGTCTCGTCTATCTCGATGTCAGCATCAATCTCCGAAGACAGGCGAGCACATTCAACTTCTAGCAAGTCGATTCGCCGATCGGCCACTTGCTTATCCTTTTCCAACTCGCGGATAATGCGCGTATGCTTCTAGAACATCTTGGCTATCCTACACTTCATCTCTAACGGGTCCATGAGATCACCCAGGTAATCTTCAATCTCGTCTATGGGAGGAGGGGGCGAGACGACAATTTTCCTAGAGCATTCCTCAGTAGGCGAGTCAACCTGGATGCCTGCATAGGGAGCCGAAGGGTAGAGTAAGGGAGGTCCTCGCCGTAGTTAATGAGAGTGGCGAGTGGGGCAGAGGTCTTAGAGGGAAGGTCTTTTACCAGGATATCGAGAAGTCCCAAATGCGTGAGAAGGGTCATCCTTCCTCTCACTTGGAGGAGTAGATGGAGGGGTGGATGGCTGAGGCGAGACAGAGTTTTAGCAATGGTCGACGGTGTGGTCCCGCGGGTTATTGGGTTGATGTTGAGGTGCAAAATCCCCCTGAAAGTAAATAGTAAATGAGAAAATGCAAATAAAGGAGAAATAGGTATAATAAGCAAAAGTTCCACCTCTTTTTCTCTGGGAGACGTGGGAGGAGGAGGGGCGCGTATTTCCGAGAAGGCGCGAGAGGGCTCCTCTGCCGAGGTTTAGGGGTCTGTTATTTTTACCTTCTTCAGGCAGTACGAAGAAGGCGGTAAGTGTCACAACCCGCATTTTCTTCGAAGAAAATGAATTATCAGAGTAGGAGAAAACACGCGTCATGATGCCACGTCGAGCAGGGGATAACTGTCGATGCTCAGGCAAACCACTATCAACTAAACTTAATGAAAATTCATAAGTTAAATGATTAGAAAATTAGTTATATTTTTAAAGGCCGTATCCCTCGGCACGGTGGATCAACTAGTCTACAGTTTAAAAATTATACTTATACGCTGCGGAAAAATACTTTATTCAGGTTAGACATCCTAAAAGAGTGCTTAAGTGTCCCCAGAGGACAACTTATACTAAGCAAGACCCAACATTAAATTTATTCTATATATAAGGAAATGATCTTAATACGTTGTTTGAAAAATAGTGACGAGTTTTATAAAACATGCTGATCATGAGTAATACTTATAATAGTGTTTTTAGGTTTAAAAGTAACTAGCAACCTAGCATAAATCATCCCCAGAGCAAGTAGACTAACTCCAAAATGGTAGCAGCAAAAGTAACATATCTAGTATCAAGGTAACAACTACCAGTGGGCGCCAATAAACTGACACGAACCCACTAACAAGTATGTATGTCTGTAAGAAAAAAAAAACAACACCAAAACTACCTCGCAAAAACAAGGAACTGATCTCCATAGCACCAGAGACCACCAGCAATTACACAATACCATTAGCCGTCAGAGCGGCTATTATCCAGAACCTGAGGCATTCAAAGAAGAAAGAATACCTCAGCAAGCAAACTAGAAAAATTGCTCGAAAGTGTCAATCAGAAGATAAGTAAAAGAGGAAAACAAAGCAGTAACAGTCACAACTGCCCAAGGCAAGGCAAAAAGGAAGAGCACTAAGTGTGAGGACACAA
This sequence comes from Platanthera zijinensis, assembly GCA_039513925.1. Classification (NCBI taxonomy): domain Eukaryota; kingdom Viridiplantae; phylum Streptophyta; class Magnoliopsida; order Asparagales; family Orchidaceae; genus Platanthera; species Platanthera zijinensis. The sequence continues at coordinate 80,206,592 of CM077081.1, forward strand.
CAGTAACTCTGCCCAAAAGCTGCAGAGTATACTAGGCTATAATGAGCCCAAATGTTGCAATCTACCAAGGAAGAAACGTCTAACACTCTAAGCTATGAGAGATGGTAGTAGCAAAGTAAACAACGTGGATCCGGGTTGGAGGAAAACTCAGTCCCCTAACCACTATTTCCAAGAAACCAAGCTCAGGGGTCTACATGTGAAAGCACTATGGACCTCCCACCCCCTTGCCCAGCCCATACCTGGAGCAAGATAAAAGAAAAAGGGTGGCCTTGGCTAAATTACAAAACACCTCCCCAATTAAGAGCTTCAAACCACCACTACTAACCACGACCCACGATTCAACCTTTTTTGAAAAACAAGAAAATAGCCGACAAGGAACCTCAAAATCAAGAAATTCACTCGGGGGAGAAAATCAAGGTAAGGGAAAAGCGTTGAGATGACTCAACACGGCCTAGCGTTGAGTGAGCCCCACTCACTCAATGCCTAACCAGACCTTGGCGTTGAGTGAGTTAGCCTCACTAAGCGCCAGAATCAACCATGGCGTTGAGTGAGGTTCACTCACTCAACGCCCTCCGTAATAACAGCTCTGGCATTGAGTGAGCTAACCTCACTCAATGCCAAAACAGCTATGGCGTTGAGTGAGGTCCACTCCCTCAACGCCTTCAGCAAAACAGGCAGTGGCATTGAGTGAGCTAACCTCACTCAACGCCAAAACAGCTACGGCTTTGAGTGAGGTCCACTCACTCAACGCCTCAGCACTTAACCGCAAAACCCAACGGTAGCATTGAGTGAGTCCACCTCTCTCAACGCCAAAACAGCTTTGGCGGTTAGTGAGGCCAACTCACTCTACGCCAAAGTACTTACCCGCAGGAAAACCCTAAACCAATGCAATCAGGAAGAGGTCAGGGGGAATGCCGATCGATTCTCGCCGAATCGGCGGGAAAGCAGATCGATTCTCGCTGAATCGGCGGGAATGCAGGTTGACTCTCGCCGAATCGGCGGGAATCACTAACAATACTCGTCGAAGTCGGTGAGAATCACTTTGTGATTCCCGTCAATTTCGACTTAGATGAATTTTCTCACTCAATCGCCTCACTACTTAGCCGCAAAAGAACAGACCAAACTATGGCTTTGAGTGTGTGCACCACACTCAACACCAAATCCCGAAAGCCTACCAAGACTGGATCTAACCAGAGCACTACCACAGAAACCTCCCCCTCTCTCTCTCGGCTCCACCCGCAAAAGCACCAAACCAGAAATAAAAATCTGGAGTCTAAATGGTGAAAACAACCAGCGGGTTGAGCAAAAACAGCACCAGGAGGGGGGCTCATAAAGGGAAACTGAAGCACAGAGTTTTAGCAAACAAAAAGAGAAAAGCTTGGCTTCTATCCTTGGGCTAACCAGGTAGTTAAGAGGGGGAAGATAAACAACAAGTGCAAGAACCACTTGCCTTATTTTGTTTTCAGCGAAGCTTCACTCGAGCCCTTCCTCTCCCTCGGCACCAGCAGCAGCAACACCTATCCAGCGCATCCTGAGCTTTAATGGTGGAAAGGGCAAAAACCGAAAATCCAAACCTCCTAAAAACCCTACGAAAATCAAATCTCTTACCGTAGAAATGTAGATCTAAGAGAGAGCAATCCAAATATGCTTTTGAAATCAAAATCCGTCCACAAACGCTCCCGGAATCGCCGTCCGAAGGGGTAGCAGGTCCGACGGTTTTCCTCTGTTTTTTCGCGAACAGTTGCAGGCGACAGTTTTCGGGAAGAAGAAGAATGGACCTGCTAATTTGGCTTAAGGCTTATAAATAAATCTAATAACGCCTAATCAGCCTTAACCGCCTCCTAAGCTGTCGGTTCATTACCCAAGCTTTTGACCGCAGAAATCATCTAAATAGCTTCAAATATACACATTTGCTTTTATTATTAGCATACCCAAAACGACGCGAAAACCAAAATACCTCGAAATTCGACGAAACTCGCACCGTAGCTAAATACCCATGCTATGAACGCAACGACGAAGTCGAAATTAACTTTCAACGAACAGAACTCGAGTTATACCTACCCGAAGCAAAAACACAAGCGTCCCCCGAGAGGCCACACCGGGTCACCCAAAACGACTCGGCTTGCTAGGGAGCTCTTGCCAATAGGCTACAAAATAGGTCACTCTATTCTAAGGAGTTAAGACCACACTCCACAGAATACACAAGCCACGAGAATGCGTCGACGTAACGCCAAACGAGAATTAAATAATCACAGAAAAATCGGGGGCGTTACAGTCACTCCCCCTAAATAAAAGTTTCGTCCCGAAACTTTATGCACAACACTTATACTATAGAAGGAAAGGTAACAAGCAAAACATTACGAGAAGAAAACAAACCAATCTAATCAGGGAAACAGTTGAGGGTGAGCCTCCCTCATAGCCGACTCTAACTCCCAAGTCGCGCTTTCCAAACCCTGATTCTTCCATAGAACCTTGACCATCGGGATGGACTTCCTTCGCAGCACCCGATCTTGAGTATCCAAAATGCGGACCAGCACTTCAACAAAAGAGAGATTAGGCTCCAACTGGGGCACAACATCCAAGACTTGCCCACTACTGTGCACACACTTCCGCAATTGGCTTACATGAAATACATTATGAACACCTGGGAAGTTTGCTTGCAAATCCAACCTATAAGCTGACTCGCCAATCCACTCCACAATCTTAAACGGGCCCACATACCTCGGGTCCAATTTCCGGTTCTTACCGAACCTATTAACACCAACCATCGGGGAAACCTTAAGAAACACAAGGTCCCCTACAAAAAACTCCAAGTCCGACCTACGCCGATGTACGTTCTTTTCATATCTCTCCTGAGCTATACAAAGCTTTTCTCGAATAAGCTTCACCGCGACTTCCATCTCCTCGAGCGCATCCGGACCCAACAAGGGTCTCTCACCTTCCTCAGCCCAAAACAGGGGAGTTATGCAGCGCCTCCCATACAAAGCTTCAAACGGAGCCATTTGCAAACTTCCTTGATAACTATTGTTGTATGCAAACTCCATAAGTCGCAACCGCTCATCCCACGCTCCACCGTGGTCTAGAAGCTAGCATCTGATCATATACTCGACTATCTGGTTCACCCGCTCCGTCTGCCCATTGGTCTGTGGGTGGTAAGTAGTTGAATATCTCAGATCTGTACCCAAACCCTCCCGCAGACTCTGCAAAAAATGAGAAGTAAACCGGGAGTCTCGATCAGAAATGATGCTAACAGGCACACCGTGCAATCTGATGACCTCATTCAAGTACAACTCTGCTATCTTCTTCATCGGATAGTCAATCTTATATGGCACGAAGTGAGCACACTTTGTCAGTCTATCTACTATGACCCAAACAGAATTAAATCCCCTTGGAGATTTCGGTAAGCCCGTGATGAAGTCCATAGAAATACTTTCCCACTTCCAAGTCGGGATCTCTAACGGAGTCAACTTGCCACCAGGCCTTCTGTGATCGGCCTTCACACGCTTGCAGGTGTGGCACTCAGCAACAAATCGGGCTATATCACACTTCATGCCATACCACCAGACAATTTGCTTCAAATCATAATACATCTTTGTAGATCCTGGATGGTAAGCAACACTGGATCCATGAGCCTCTCTGCATACCATACCCCTAATGTCCCCAACAGCGGGGATGCAAAATCTGCCACGGTACTTCAAAGTTCCCGCATCATCGATGGAAAAATCCGGCAACTCCCCTCTCTCAGTCCTGAGGTATAAGTGCAGAAGGTTTGGATCATCCTTCTGGTGCAACCTAGTAAGAGAAATCCAAGACGGCTCTGCCACTGCCAAACTACTCTGCATGTCGCAGCATCCCACTGAAATATCCATAAGAAGGAACTCTTCCACTAAACGGTCAACAGAGAGATTAAAGATCTTCCCCGTCTTCCGACTCAGGGCGTCAGCCATCACATTGGCCTTGCCTGGATGGTACTGGATCTCTACATCGTAATCGGCCACATACTCAAGCCACCACCGTTGGCGCAGATTCAACTCCTTCTGCGTGAACACATACTTCAGGCTCTTGTGATCAGTGAAGATCTTGCACTGAGCCCCATAAAGTAGATGCCTCCACAGCTTCAACGCATAAATCATCGCTGCAAACTCAAGGTCATGCATAGGGTAATTTCTCTCGTGAGTCTTTAATTGCCTTGACTCATACGCAATCACTTTTCCAACCTGCATCAACACGCAACCCCGACCAACATGCGAAGCATCCACATAAACGTCATACTCCACACCCTCAGTAGGTAGGGTCAGAATGGGAATAGTGCACAATCTGTTCTTTAACTCCAGGAAGGCTTCTTCGCACTTCTCGCTCCAAACAAAGGTCGTATTCTTCTGAGTCAACCTGGTCAAAGGTGCAGATAGGGTAGATAAACCCTCCACGAACCTCCTGTAGTAGCCGGCCAACCCTAGAAAGCTCCTGATCTCCTTGGGCGTGCCCGTCCTACTCCAATCCATCACTACTGCGATATTTTCTGGGTCGACCGAGATCCCATCCTTATTCATCACGTGGCCCAGAAATGAGACCTGAGGCAACCAAAATTCGCACTTGCTCAACTTGGCGAATAACATATGATTCCTCAACTCCGATAGAACCAAGCGCAGATGCTTCTCATGCTCCTCAGCATTGCGGGAATAGACCAACACGTCATCGATGAAAACAACAATGAACTTGTCTAGGAAATCCTTGAACACCCGGTTCATCATATCCATGAAAGCTGATTGTGCGTTGGTCAGACCAAACGACATCACCAAGAACTCAAAATGTCCATGCCTCGATCTAAACGCAGTCCGTTGAATATCTGCCTCACGGATCCTGAGCTGATGATAGCCAGAACGAAGATCGATCTTAGAGAACACCGTGCTACCGCGCAACTGGTCAAACAAGTCATCGATCCTCGGTAGAGGGTGCCTGTTCTTAATAGTTACTTTGTTCAACTCCCTGTAGTCGATGCAAATCCGCATCGACCCATCTTTCTTCTTCACAAATAGAACAGGAGCACCCCAAGGCGACGAACTCTGCCTGATAAACCCTTTTGCCAATAACTCATCTAACTGGACTCGCAACTCCTCTAGCTCACGAGGGGCCATCCGGTACGGCTCCTTAGCAATATGACGCGTACCCGGTTCCAAATCAATCACAAATTCGACATCCCGATCGGGAGGAAGACCAGGAAGGTCATCAGGAAACACATCAGCGAAACCACGAACAACGGGACTCTCCTTAAGCACGGTATACTAACATCGGTCCCAACCACCGAGACTAAACAAGCAAAACAACCAGAAGGAAACAACTTTTGAGCACATACCGCAGAAATGACAAGAGAATCTTTGCTCGGCTCAGCATACACGCTTCCCGGCTGACCATTGTCCTTGATAAAGTCCAAGCGCTTCCCTTTGCACTGAATGACCGCATCATACTTAGACAGCCATTCCATGCCCAGAATAACATCAAAGTCCTCCAGATCAATTATCTTCAAGTTTGCCCTCGAAAGAAAATCCCCTAACAAAACAGGGCAATCTAGAATGCCCAAGTCTGATAACACAGATTCACTAGAAGGGAACTTGATGCGGAAGGTATCACGAACTCGATCTAGAGTTAACCGATGTCGCTCCACAAAGGCTCTAGCCATAAATGAGTGGGTAGCGCCGGAGTCAAACAGAACGCGCGCCTAGCGGTTCTTCACCTTAAATTTTCCTATAGGAGTATATACAACTAGGATCTACCAAAACCCAACTGTAACCATTCTAGCAAATAAAACTTTCAAGCTGGAAAAAAGAAACAACTAACTTGAGATGACCTGAGTCGAAGCTTGGGCCTCCTCAGAAGAGATCACGTTCAGCTTTCCTTTACCCTTGTCCACACGCTGAGGCGGAGGTAACACCTGAAGTGGAACTGCATGAAGAGCAGGCTGGACCTGAGGACACCTAGACTTGATGTGATCCTTCTGCCCACACTGATAGCAGACTTTATCCTTGGACAAGTACTATGCAACATCATGCCCGGTTCGCTTGCAAACAGAACAGGAAACATCCCTCCTAGGAGCACCCTGAATAACATGAACTTGCTCCTTCTTCTGAGCTGCTGCCTTCTTGAAACACCTCTCGACAGGGTGGCCTGACCGGCCACAGAAGCTACACACCACCTTGCTCTTCTTTCCCAAAGCAGCATCAGGTACCTGGGGTTTCTTCTCCTCGACGGACTTCCTCTTGTCCTTCCTCATTTGCTGGCCTCTGCTCTTTGCGGTCTCGATATCCTCCATCTTCAAAGCAGCCTCTACTACCCCCACATAAGTCTCCGATCCATAAGCACTGGTCAACTGCTGCACCTCGCTCCTCAAGCCACCAAGAAACCACTTGACTCAATCAGCCTCAACACTCACCAACCCAGGAGAAAACCGGCTCAACTTGCTGAAATCTATCTCATACTCACCGACTGTGAGTTGCCTTTGCTTCAGGTGGAGGAATTCGTTCATAAGTCGTTCACGCTCGACTGAGGGCAAGAACTTCCTCAGCAGCATTTCCTTAAATACTTCCCAAGAGCATCCAGCTACCAAGCTCTCCTTTTCTCTAAGCTACCAACTCTTAGCCAAACCCTTAAGCTGATAGGCGGCTATCATCACCCTTTGATCATCTGCAATACTGGAATACGAGAACATCTCCTCCATGGAGATCAGCCAATCGTCTAAGACCATGAAATCTGCCTTTCCATCATAAGTAGGAGGGCTAAGTCTCTGAAACTGCGAGATGAATGCCATCTCTGCTGGCACCACCACTGGAGGCCTCAGGGGTTCAGGAGGAGGAGGAATAGCTAACCCCCCTGTAGGGCCGTGCACACCCTAAGTCTGTCCTGCCACAACTGCCACCAAAGACTGGATCTGGGCTTGCACCTCCACCATCTACCTGCTCAAGGAATCGCTACTCTTTCGCAGGCTCTCGATCACCGCATCATTCTGCGCTCCCGATGACTCACCCTCAGATAGGGGGGTCGATCTAGTCGAAGGGCATCTCGCCATCCTAAACTCATAGCAACCTTAGTAGATCCTAGAACGACAGCTGCAACTAACTACAAGTACAGACAATACACACATAAATATGAACTTTAAGCTGCTAAACTTGCTCTGAGAGTTTATTTTTTACAAGAATTGATGTTATGACTTAACCTAGGATGGTTAACCACCACCATACAAACTCTTGTGCCTAGATCGGGAATGCATGACTTTATATTATTTTTTACTCGAAAACTTATGTGTGTACATATGTCATCCTGCCAGTCTTTAGCTTGGCACGTTGTGCTTATGCAATGTTATGCTATGCATGTTTGTGCTATGCATTCTAAAAAGGCCCTAATGTATGTTATGAGCGGCGTACACATGAAAATGTTATGCATCCCATAATACATAACATTTTCTTGCAACGAAAAGAAAACGAGCTAGTCGCAGCCATGTGGTGAGGTTATGCATCCTATACTACATAACCCTCACATGTTGCCCCTATGGTGGATCCATATACGAACACATATTATGCATCCCATACTACATAATATGCCCCGCATACTTCATGTTATGCTATGAGTGTAGTGTTCGTGCTTTTGCCAAGACGTGCTGATGACATATCGGTGTGTGAATGACATGATGCTGAACTACTAATGCAATCAAAAGGGAAGGTTGCCTGACTAATTTGTCAAGCAACCTCCCTCTGATACCAACTATCACAACCCGCATTTTCTCCGAAGAAAATGAATTATCAGAGTAGGAGAAAACACACGTCATGATGCCACGTCGAGCAGGGGATAACTGCCGACGCTCAGGCAAACCACTATCTACTAAACTTAATGAAAATTCATAAGTTAAATGATTAGAAAATCAGTTATATTTTTAAAGGCCGTATCCCTTGGCGCGGTGGATCAACTAGTCCACAGTTTAAAAATTATACTTATACGCTGCGGAAAAATACTTTATTCAGGTTAGACATCCTAAAAGAGTGCATAAGTGTCCCCAGAGGACAACTTATACTAAGCAAGACCCTACATTTAATTTATTCTATATATAAGAAAACGATCTTTTTACGTTGTTTGAAAAATAGTGACGAGTTTTATAAAACATGCTGATCATGAGTAGTACTTATAATAGTGTTTTTAGGTTTAAAAGTAACTAGCAACCTAGCATAAATCATCCCTAGAGCAAGTAGACTAACTCCAGAAAGGTAGCAGCAAAAGTAACATATCTAGTATCAAGGTAGCAACTACCAGTGGGCGCCAACAAACTGACACGAACCTACTGACAAGTATGTATGTCTGTAAGAAAAAAAAACAACACCAAAATTACCTCGCAAAAACAAGGAACTGATCTCTATAGCACCAGAGACCACCAGCAACTTCACAACACCACTAGCCGTCAGAGCGAATACTATCCATGAACCTGAGGCATTCAAAGAAGAAAGAATACCTCAGCAAGCAAACTAGAAAAACTGCTCGAAAGTGTCAATCAGAAGATAAGTAAAAGAGGAAAACAAAGCAGTAACAGTCATAACTGCCCAAGGAGGGGCAAAAAGGAAGATCACTAAGTGTGAGGACACAACAGTAACTCTGCCCAAAAGCTGCAGAGTATACTAGGCTATCATGAGCCCAAATATTGCAATCTACCAAGGAAGAAACGTCTAACACCCTAAGCTGTGAGAGATGGTAGTAGCAAAGTAAACAACGCGGATCCGGGTTGGAGGAAAACTCAGTCCCCCAACCACTATTTCCAAGAAACCAAGCTCAGGGGTCTACATGTGAAAGCACTAGGGACCTCCCACCCCCTTGCCCAACCCGTACCTAGAGCAAGATAAAAGAAAAAGGGTGGCCTTGGCTAAATTACACAACACCTCCCCAATCAAGAGCTTCAAACCACCACTACTAACCACGACCCACGATTCGGCCTTTTTGGAAAAACAAGAAAATAGCCGACAAGGAACCTCAAAATCAAGAAATTCACTCGGTGGAGAAAATCAAGGTAAGGGAAAAGCGTTGAGATGACTCAACACGACCTGGCATTGAGTGAGCCCCACTCACTCAACACCTAACCAGACCTTGGCGTTGAGTGAGTTAGCCTCACTCAGTGCCAGAATCAGCCGTGGCATTGAGTGAGGTTCACTCACTCAACGCCCTCCGCAAGAACAGCTCCTACGTTGAGTGAGCTAATCTCACTCAATGCCAAAACAGCTATGGAGTTGAGTGAGGTCCACTCCCTCAACGCCTTCAGCAAAACAGGCAGTGGTGTTGATTGAGCTAACCTTACTCAATGCCAAAACAGCTACGGCGTTGAGTGAGGTCCACTCACTCAACGCCTCAGAACTTAACAGCAAAACCCAACAGTGGCGTTGAGTGAGTCAACCTCTCTCAACGCCAAAACAGCTTTGGCATTGAGTGAGGTCAACTCACTCTACGCCAAAGTACTTACCCGCAGGAAAACCCTAAACCAACGCCATCCGGAAGAGGTCGGCAGGAATGCCGATCGATTCTCGCCGAATCGGCGGGAAAGCAGATCGATTCTCGCTGAATCGGAGGGAATGCAGATTGACTCTCGCCGAATCGGCGGGAATCACTAACGATACTCATCGAAGTCGGCGAGAATCACTTAGTGATTCCCATCTATTTCGACTTAGACGAATTTTCTCACTCAATCGCCTCACTACTTAGCCGCAAAAGAACAGACCAAACTATGGCTTTGAGTGTGTGCACCACACTCAACACCAAATCCCGAGAGCCTACCAAGACTGGATCTAACCAGAGAACTACCACAGAAACCTCCCTCTCTCTCTCTCTCTCGGCTCCACCCGCAAAAGCACCAAACCAGAAATAAAAATCTGGAGTCTAAATGGTGAAAACAACCAGCGGGTTGAGCAAAAACAGCACCAGTAGGGGGCTCATAAAAGGGAAACTGAAGCACAGAGTTTTAGCAAGCAAAAAGAGAAAAGCTTGGCTTCTATCCTAGGGCTAACCGGGTAGTTAAGAGGGGGAAGATCAAAATAGCAAGTGCAAGAACCACTTGCCTCGTTTTTTTTCAGTGAAGCTTCACTCGAGCCCTTCCTCTCCCTCGGTACCAGCAGCAGCAACACCTAGCCATCACATCCCGAGCTTTAATGGCGGAAAGGGCAAAAACCGAAAATCCAAACCTCCTAAAAACCCTACAAAAATCAAATCTTACCGTAGAAACGTAGATCTAAGAGAGAGCAATCCAAATCTGCTTTTGAAATCGAAATCCGTCCACAAACGCTCCCGGATCGCCGTCCGAAGGGGTAGCAGGTCCGGCAGTTTTCCTCTGTTTTTTCGCGAACAGTTGCAGGCGATAGTTTCCGGGAAGAAGAAGAATGGACCCGCTAATTTGGCTTAAGGCTTATAAATAAATATAATCACGCCTAATTAGCCTTAACCGCCTCCTAAGCCGCCGGTTCATTACCCAAGCTTTTGACCGCAAAAATCATCTAAATAGCTTCAAATATACACATTTGCTTTTATTATTAGCACACCTAAAATGACGTGAAAACCAAACTACCTCGGAATTCGACGAAACTCGCACCGTAGCTAAATACCAATGCTAAGAACGCAACGTCGATGTCGAAATTAACTTTCGATGAACATAACTCGAGTTATACCTACCCGAAGCCAAAACACAAGCATCCCCCGAGAGGCCACACAGGGTCACCAAAAATGACTCGGCTTGCTAGGGAGATTTTGCCAATAGGCTACAAAATAGGCCACTTCGTTCTAAGGAGTTAAGACCACACTCCACAGAAGACACAAGCCACGAGAACGCGTCGACCTAACGCCAAACGAGAATTAAATAATCACAGAAAAATCGAGGGCGTTACAGTAAGGAGGAGGGAGTGCGAACCGGAATCTGGTTCAGGGCCGCCATGCTAGCCTTGTTATGCTTGCGTACCATCACAATGCGGTCGCGGAAGCTCTGGCTGAGAGACAAGATGGCAGCATAGCTAAAGAAGGACAAAATATGGAAAGAGGGGACTCTCTACATGGGGGTGGAAATCCCATATTTATAGGTTCAGGTGGAGGGCCCCCCAAAAATATTCCGTCATAAATTCAATTTAATGATGCGAGCCTCGGTTGGACTTTCCTTCTGAGCTTGAGACAACCTCGAAAAGAGCGGGGATTGTGTACAACCTCGGGCTCGCGGGAGCAGAAGACTCAAGCAAAAGAGGCTAGAAGAGCCTAAAGTGAAGGCAATATGCTTGGAAATAGGGGCCCAAGAGAGAGTTGACTCGCCCGACGAGTGGGTCTCAGGGGAGGGCACTCGCGCGGCGAGGGTCGCTCGCTAGGCGAGAGGGTCCCAGGACAGACCCACTAGTGGGGGAGAGATCCGTCTCGCGAGGCGAGAGGGCTCCAGAAGGAAGATCTCTCGCCTGCGAGACGACTCTCTCGCCAAGCGCTGGTTCGGCAAGGGGCTTGGGACCGGTTTAGTGCTCAGTCGAGGGCTGGTTCAGGTAGAGAGGGGTTTACCTTTTTAGCCCCATGTAATTTTACACTTTTACCCCGGATGGTCTACATATAACCCTTCAGAACAACGGAGTTTGGCTGTTGGCAGACCCGACTAAGGGTATTCTTGTCATTTCAGGTCGGTTTAGTTTGGTTATTGGCAGTTCAAGTTCAGAGGCCTATAAATAGACCGGTAAGGTGCCTGATAGAAGGTTGTTTACCCATCTTTTCTTCAACTAAGGCACCTAGCTCAGCATTGGCTAGGGAGGGGGAGAATTTTTGATTCTTCCGGGTAAGAGGTGGGACCTTCGAGCTAAAGACCACGGTCTGTTCCTTCAAGATTCTCATCCAGAGAGCGGTCCAAAGGGAGTAGGTGTAAGCTGCAGCCTTAGATTTGAGCTTTAGGAGGGACAGGTTTTACCGGTTCCAACAATGTGTATATCGACATGTCTAGCTTCTAGTCTCAACACAACTTGTGTGAAATGTGTCGACACTAGTCCTGAGTGTTGATACAACTGACTTCTTATCTGACGGTGTCAACCCAAGTCCTGTGTGTCGACAAAGCTTGCTTCCTATCTCAACACTACTTGAATAAGGGTGTCGACACTAGTCCTGAGTGTCGACACAACTTGATTTCTTGTCTCAATACTGCTTCTACAAAGGTGTCGACAGTTGGCTAGTGTCTCGACACTTTTGTACTTAGTTTATTTTTCCTGCACAAATAAACTTAACATACATTCAATACAAATTTGTGTATATCATTGAGTTGAAGGGCTTCTCCTAATCAGGTACATACTTCCCAATGCACCCAACAATCTCCCTCTATTTGGAGAAGTCATAACCCCAATTCAATGATATACATCATGATACAAAAATATGATGATAAGGATATAAATCCAATAGTGCTTAACAAAAATATGAAGTGACATAATAGATAACACAGATAGAATACTTTTGCAACCCAAATTTTCATTATATCTTGTCAAAAGATTTCAATTATCAAATTTATTATACTGTTCTTATAAAACAAAAATTACATAATGTTCAAAAATAAAATATCCTAGGAAAGATCTGGTTCTCTGATTGCAATCTTTTATCCTGATTGAATCTTGGATTTAACTTCAGGGTCTTTGTCATCAGCTATCTTTTTGCCTCTGTCAATCTTGGCCTTAGTGATCTTTTCCTCCTAAAGCCTTTGCCTTTCAAAATAGTGAAATGTCTTGGGAAAGTATTTGCTGGGCTCAACAGAATTAGCTGGAATCTTCCCTGCCTTTAGATCATGTCTTAATGTTTGGATGACTTCCTGCTGCTTTAAGTGTTTAGCCCATTCTTGCTCTATATACCATTTTCCCCTATCAGTAGCATTAGAGTTGTCTGCTTTCCATGCAGTGAGGATAATTGATCTGGAAGTTGGGCCCCACTATTCAATGTCTGGCCTAGCTTCAGCTTGTTCTCTAAACCTTTTCTTTGACAGTTGAGCTTCTTTTTCTTTAATCATACCAGAATCAAAAATTTCCATCTCTTCACATATTATATTTTGAACTTGTGGTGGAGGACTGTACATTGTCTGGATAGCAGCTTGAATGTACTCAAAATGAATTTGTGCAGGAGGATTGTACATGGATGATTGCACACCAGTATGAATAGCCTCAAAAGCTGTTGGCTGAAAACCAAACTCAGCAGTTTGGTATCCATCATACCATAGGGGAGGATGTCCAAGGGTGTCTCTGATGTTATTAGATATCTAGGTAGCATACTCAGAGCTAGCCCTTATCATCACCCTCTCCCCCTTTATGACTTCTCTTTCTGTATGATCCCTTAAATCATTCTTGTGAAATCTTACTTGTCCATCTAGATGATTGATTCCAGAAGTTAAAGTGTTCTTGACTTTCAATAAATGATCATCCAAATCCTTGTCAGAAGCCTTGATATCCTTGATCAATGAGGCTGAAAGAGATGTCAGCTTGGTTTCAATATCCTGGGAGATTGATGCAATCTTTGTCTCCAAAGCAGTAGTTTGTTTCTTAATTTCTTTTAATGTAATATCATACATAATTATCATATTCTAATTCATCCTTGTTTGATTTTCCATGACATAGCCTTGTTTTAGAGCTATGTCATCTTCAGTGTTCTTTGATACTTGCTGCTGTTAAGCAATGAAAACTACAAAATTTGCTCTCCTCTAGAAGAAATCAATCATATCTGTCTTAAGAAGATTTACTTCAAATCTTATAGATTTAATGTCTTGAGCTAGTTAAAACTGTAGCTCATTATTTCTTTCATCTACATATTTCTTTAGTTGAGTCCTTTGTTGGTCAAGCATAATCTGTAGTTGAACTAGCAGTGAACTTGAATCCACAACAAGTGTTGGAGTTGATTCAGACTGAATAATCCTTTTATAACTCCTTCTCTTTTTCAGCTCTGATAGTTTTCTTTTCTTCAATAGAGTGACTTCTTATTCCTCAGAGTCAGAAGTACTTACCACTTCAACAGATTTTTGCTATTCACCACCTTCAGTATTTGGGGCTAGATCTGGTAACTCCCCCTTAACCATTGCAACATCTTCACCAATATTGGTGGTATCCAGGTTGATCTCACCTTGCTGTCCTTCAACATCTGGAACAGGTTCCTCTAGAAGTTCTATCATCTCCCCTTGGATATGTATATTTGCATCCAAAAGTGTTTCTTCTTCGGTTTCCTTGGGGATTTCATTCTCCATTTCTTTTGTAGGTATTTCCTTTTCATGAACCTTTGTTTGTTCCAGTCCTTGTACAACTTCCATTATTATTGTATTTGGAGTATCCATTTCAAGTTCTGGCAGATCATTGAGGTTCTCCCCCTCAATAGGATCCTTCTCTTGAACAGTCTCCCCCTGCACCTGATCATCATTTCCAGGTGAGGGCCTTGAAGAATTCTCTTATTCTCCATCATCATTTTTATCTGAACTGAAACTAACTTGCGCTTCAGAATTACTGGAAGAATCTTCTTCCACCACCACAACTTTCTTCTTTTTATCTTTCTTCTTCTCAGGTTTTGGTGTTTCTTTTGTCAAAACTCTGTCCCATCTAGATAGAATCCTCATGTCCATCCTTCTCATGTGGTTAATTTTAGATCCAAGCTTTAGGTTGAGGCTATCAGGTATGACTTGGACTAGGTAGAGACTTATAATTCTTCCCATGTTAGGCTTCTTAATACTCTCTACTATTTTATCAAAATCAATCTTGCTCTAGTTTGTCTTGACTTTGAAAATAATTCTAGTAATTATTTCAAACATTGAAGTAGAAATTCTGTCACGTGCTCCTGTTTTGTAGAGCAGCACTTTACCTACAACTTATGACAAAAATTATCCTTGTAAATTCATTCCTTTCCTTGCAATGTGCTTCCAATCCCTGTGGTTGGGGCCAATCCACACCACACCAGTGCTTCTGCAATCTTCCCAGATTCCAGCTGATCTTCTTGATAAATCTTTGACAAGTGAAATACTTTGTCTAGTTGTCGGGTGGAGATCTTGACCTTTGTGCCATTTACCTTAGTCTTAATCTTTTCAGCATTAGAATCCATATGGGCATTGGAGAAGAATTCTTGAACTTCTCTTTTCTAAATGTTAGATGGCTCAGAAGGCAGGAATTCCAATCTAGCTTCTGTGATTAGAGCTATTACTTCTTTAACTTCATCAGTAGCTGAGAGGAATCTGAAAGTGAGGGGATAGATCTGACTAACTCTAGGGGGGGGGGTGAATAGAGTATTTTAAAAACTTGATGAGTTTTTATAGCGGAATTAAAATAAGTGATAGTAGTATATATATATAAAGAGAGGTAAGGAAAAGAAACTATCACAACACAACAGAAATAAAGAAAGGAAGAACCAGACGACACAAGAAAATTATAGTGGTTCCCCAAAACTGGGTACATCCACTCTTCTACCACCCTGGTAGGAATCCACTAACAGGTTTTTGATCAGGTGCCCTGCCACCACAGGTTTTTTCTCAGGTGCCGTGTCACCACAAGATCAATTTCAAGGGAGATCTCACAACCCTTTAGGCTTTTGATCAGGTGCCCAAAAACCAAATCAAGTCTTTTGATAATGAGACTTGTCAACTAGGGGATAACTATTGAAGGGAGTTAGAAACCCTATTTACAGTGGGAAATGAAAAGTGATGTTGTCTTCTCTTTCTCAAATAACTGAGAAGACTTTAGTGGATGTTGTTGTCAAAGCTTCCCTGAGATGAAGAAAGGTTTCAGGAAGATGAGAGCTTTGCACTGGGTGTAGGCCTTTATGAAGATCTTCAGAAACTTCTTGGACTGGTGTTGAAGAGTTGTCCTTGTGAAGCCTAAAGCAGAAACTGAAAAAGACTAAAGATCTGAGTATTGTTCTTCTTCTTCAATTTCCTGTAGATATCATTCTTTTCTCTGTACAACTTTGTATCAGTTGTTGTAAAAATATCTCTTGTAATTCTTGTTCTGGAGAGAAGAATTTTCTTCTTTTATATTCTGAAGGATTTCTGCCATTTGAATTTGAAAAAGATTCTAAATTTAATGCCGAGATCCTTGGGAGAGAACGACTAGAATTTGTCTTAAATGTATTTCCTTAACTGTCTCAGCCAATAAGTCAGGTAATTTACTCTGTGAAATCCATAATTAATGATGCCAAACAATGACTATATTCTTGAGAATATAAGCATTAATTTTCAGAGAATTAATGCCTTAGAATAATACCAATTGAAATCAAAATGACAGAGAAATCGCCAAAACTGATACTGACAGAAATCGTCGAACTCAGGATAGATTTCGTCGACCTGAACTCAAAGTTCGTCGAGCTGAGAAATCGTCTTCGTCGAGCTGAGCTCAGAGAGAATTAATCTGGTAAATATCTGCTAATGCTGAGCTCCAAGTTCGTCGAACTGAGGTAGAATTTCGTCGACTAGAGAAAAACTGAGTAGAGGAAAGATCGTCGACCTGAGCTCAAAGTTTGTCGAGCTCAACTCAAAGTAGAAACTCTGAGTTCATCGATCTGCGATCGACGATCATCAAGCTGAGTTCGAAGAACTTCGAACTGATTCTCTGAACTCTTAAAAACTACAATTCTTCTAATTCTGGATCTCTGAATTCATCTGAGGGCTGGATCAAAGATTGTCTAACCTAGTCAAACTGACCTAGACCTTAGAACTAACAAATTGACCCTAGGCTATACATGATGGGACAATAACCTAATAGTGAACCTAGCCAAAATCCAAATTAGGGATCCAACAATCTCCCCCTATTTGGGTGAGGTCACTAAACAAAATAAAAAAAACATAAAACACAAGGCAATATAAATATCTAATAGAATTTAAAAAACATTCAGCAGATATAATATAGCTAAGTTCAATACATATATATCACAGAGAAATAAATGTTCAAGATTTGTCAGAGGGAGGAGAAGAAGATGATTTAGTAAAAATATTGTCCTGTGAGGATTCTCTGCTTCCTTCTTAGATATTTTTATGTCTTGAACTCCAAGATGTGTAATATTTCAAGCTCTGGGAACGACAGCTTCTGGATATAATTGCATATATTCATTTGGATCAAATAAATATTTGTCTACCTAAAATTTGTCAAATTCTTTCTGTCTGTAAGTAAACATAGTTGTGAACTTTGATGGATCTGATCCTTTTACTCTTGCTTTGTTCATCTAAGATAAACCAATCAATTCTTGAAATCTAGCTATTCTGAAATTTGGATCTAACTCAGGTTCATAAGCTGGAGAGGGAGGTCTCTCTATATCAGATTTAGAAGCATCCTGAGTAGACTTTTGAGTATTTCTGAAAATAATGGATTGTTGTAGAAAATTTGTTGGAGGAAGAGACTATTGAGGTTGGCCTGAATAGTAAGACCTTGTAGGCCTGCATTGACTGTACTTCCCACCAGGTCTAGAAGACTGATGAGAGGCTGGCCTGGGAGTCTGAGAGCTACTAGAGGCCGGCTTCTGATCTTTAGCAACACTTTCTGAAGCACCTACAGTAGGAGGAGGAGGTCCTTTCTTGGTCTGCTTAGGTGGGGATTTGAATATCCTTCTTTTCTTCCTTTCCTTCATCTCATTCTTAGAATATCTCATCCATTGAGGCATGCTTGGAGTGAGAGGAACATTATACAGAATGTAATAAGGTGTGTCAGCTATAGGATTAGGCTTAGGAACAGCCTTGGCAGGAGATTTTCTCTTCTTAGACTTTAGCTTCTTGGAACTTGATTCATCAGAATCATCAAAATCCTCATCATCATCAGATGATTCAGGAGGATTATCATATAGATCATCAATTTCTTTCAGAGCTTCTTCAGAAATGAGTTTCTTGGCCCGCGACTGTTCTTGAGTTGCTGGCTCTACAAAACTTTCAGTAACAATCTGATTTCGTTCTTCTTCTTCTTCCATGTCTTCAAACATAATATCATCCATGTCTAGCATAGGTCTTTCATCCCACTTAAAGGTTGGAGGAGAGAAAGCCTTGGGCTCAGAAACAGAGACTGGCTCACAAACATCTTCAACAACTAATATTTCTGTAATCACTAGAGCAACAAAGCTTGCCCTTAGTTGATTCACAACTACAAGACTTATTGGAGCAGTATAACATACAATAGCCTTGGAGTACTGAACATCAAAAATTGGTAAAGCATGTTTGTAAACTGAATTAAAAGAATCGAGTAAAGAATTCAAATCAATTGTGGGATTTATAATAAAATCACCCGCAGTGTTTATTTCTTCATCTATATCATAAACCATATTAATATCTGAATCATCTATAATATTTATAATATCTGTTGGAGTGTCTGTCTCAAGGGAATCTGCTGTTGCTGCTACTGTTAGAGAAGGAACTAGAACTTCTTCATAGAACATCTCCCCTGCTTGGTTTCAGAAGGTTCTGAAGCCAGACCCCTGGAAGAAGGTACAGTAGAGAGAGCAACAATTTTATTAGAGAGAGAAGTGATGGAGGCATATAGAGGAGCAATAGCAGTAGCTATTAACTGCTCTAGAGTAGGAGAGATTAATTTTAGAAGATCATTAGCAATATCAGAGAAATTCAAATATAGGGGTTATAAAGCAGAGGGAGTATATGAGGTATGATGTCCATAATTGGAACATACAAAAAAAAGCTTGAGGGAAATCTGTAAGAAGGAATTCAGGGAATGTGGAGGTAGGGTTAGAAGGAATGTTGGATGGAATGCTAGTAGATGTGGTTGGAATTGTGGTAGTAGAAATTTGAGTAGTAGGAATTATTGTTGTAGAAATTGTTGTTGTGGTTTCCTGAATAGGTGATTGAACCAGGGATTGATGGATTGGAGAATTTTGTGGAGATGGTTGAGGGGACAGTAAGTTGAAGTTAGGCTGAGAGGAGGTAGATGGAATGTCAGTTAGATAAGTTGGAATGGGGGAAAGAGGAGGTGTAGATGGAGAATCCTCTGGTATGTGGATTAGAGATTGAGGAAGTGGAGAATGAGGTTGAGATGGTGAAGCAGTAGGGATTGGAGAGGAAATGGATGGTAGCTGGAGGGGAGTTGATGATGGTTGTTGTTGAAAAGGAGGTGAAGGAATTTTGATAGAGGGAGTTACTTCTTCTGGAGGTGGAGGAGTGCCTTCAATTTCCCTTGTGTCCTTAGAATTCCTAAAAGAGGAAGCCCTTGAGGGCTTAGGGATAGTACTCTACTATCTACCAAACAAGGTAGATGCTAGCCTCTTGGAGGCATTAATGAATTTGGTCTGGGAGACCATAAATTCAGGTGCCTTGATCTGGAGGAAAATTCCTAATATCCTCCCAAAACAAACCTCTTTCTTAGAATTCTTCTTCTTAATCAACTCAAACAGTACCTTGCCCCAATTTATCGCTTTCTTATTTACCAGTACACACATCACCAAGAACTGGTGCCTGGTTATATAGTCATGGGCTGTGTGTTTTCCCAGCAAAACCTTACCAATAACATCAGCAAGGAATTTATACTCAGCAGATAAATTCTTTTTAAGCAGTTTATTAGGGTTTCCTTCAGAATGACACATTTTAGTCAGTCTATTATCATATTCAGAACTATCTATTTCAATATCCTCTTCTCCATTTATCAAACCAAAAATCTCTGTTAAAATAACAGGGGTTAGGGTAACCTGATTTCCTGCAATAGTGCCAATCATAGTATCTGCATCAGGAGAAGATGAAGTATATCTCTGCCGCTGGCAGTTTGATCCTTGTGGTCATAAACTTCTTTAGTTGTTGATCTTCAAATAGCTGCAGAATGTCCATGAAAATTTGATTAGAGTGACGGAAGGAATCGAAGTCGATGTCAAAATCAGTGTCATACTTCATGCTGGTGACGAAAATTGCTGGAATCGCCATTGGTTTTCCTGCAAAACGAAAGAGAGGGATCAAGTGCAAGAGAACAGAAAGCGTGGGATGGAGCTCGAAGAAAACCTAGTTATAAGGTTTTCTGAATATGAAGCGGCAGACTCCATCCTGCGAAAAATAAACGAAAATATTCGATCTCAGGTCGACGAAAAATTTCATGAGGAAAGATACCATCGATCTCAGTCTGAAGAGGGGAAAACTTTTCGTTGTTCTCAGGTCGGCGAATAATTTTCTGAAGCAAGATCGTCGATCTCCTATCGATGAAAATAACTTCACACAGAGAGTTCGTCGATCTCAAGTCAACGAATTTTCTCAAGAAAAGTTCTCAGATCGTTGATCTCCGTTCAATGAACTGTGACCAATTCTTCGACCTTAGACAGAAAATTAAATTAACCTTCTCTATTAATCATACCTAGCTGATTCAGAAAGAACAAATGTTTCTTCTCATCTAAAGGTTTAGTGAAGATGTATGTTCTTTGAAAATCAGTAGAGATAAAGACAAGATTAATTTTATTTTTTTCCACACAATCTCTAATAAAATGATATCTAATTTCTATATGCTTTGTCCTAATATGATGCACTGGATTTTGTGCAATGGAAATTTCACTGGTACTATCACAGAAAATAGTTAAATTATTTAGATTATATCCATAATCCAGGAGTTGGTTTTGAATCTATAATATTTGTGAACAACAACTACCAGCTGCAATGTATTCAGCTTCTGCAGTTGAGGTGGACACAGATATTTATTTCTTACAAAACCAAGACACAAGCCTGTCACTAAGAAACTGGCATGTTCCTGATGTGCTTTTCCTGTCAACTCTACATCCAGCAAAGTCAGCATTTGAGAATCCAGTTAACTCAAATTCTGACTCAGTTGGATAAAAGAGTCCTAGATCTGGGCAACCCTTTATATATCTCAAAATCTTTTTAAGAAAATAAGGTGAGATTCTTTAGGGTTCACCTGGAACCTAGCACAAAGACATGTAGCAAACATTATATCTGACCTACTAGCTGTGAGATATAATAAGGACCAAACAATAGCCCTACATATTTTCTGATCAACTAGCTTACCATATTCATCAGAATCAATCACAGCATTGGAAGCCATGAGTGTTTTCTTGGCTGAGGCATCAGTCATCCCAAATCTTTGAACAAGCTCCTTAGTATATTTTGATTGGGAAATGAAAATGCCATCAGGGGATTGCTTCACTTGGAGGCTAAGGAAGTAAGAAAGCTCACCCATGCTACATATTTCAAACTTGGAATGCATCAAGTCAGAAAATATTTTGCATAGTTTGGAATCAGTAGAGCCAAAAATACTGGCATTTACATATATTTATACTAACAATATGTTATTTTTATGATGCCTAGTAAACAAAGTTCTATCTACAATGCCCCTAGTAAACTTATGGTCTATAAGAAAGCTAGCTAGGGTCTCATACCGAGCTCTTAGAGCTTGCTTTAAACCATAGAGAGTTTTATGCAATTTGAAAACAAAAGAGGGATGAGTTGGAGAAATAAAACCTGGTGGTTATTCAACATATACTTCCTCTTTGAGTTCACCATTCAAGAAAGCACTCTTGACATCCACTTGATAGACTTTGAATTTTTTGTAGGCTACATAAGCATGAAAAATTCTGATAGCTTCAAGTCTTACAATAGGTGCAAAAGTTTGATCATATTCAATTCCATCTTCCTGTCTGTATCCTTGTGCTACCAGCCTTGATTTATTTCTAATGATGGCTCCATGTGCATCCAATTTATTTATAAATACCCACTTAGTTCCAATAACTTGGGAACCTTTGGGTCTAGGAACTAAGTCCCAAACTCTGCATCTCTCAAACTGATTGAGCTCCTCTTGCATTATAATAATCCAGTGGGGATCTTGCTCTACATCTTTTATGGATTGGGGCTCAAGTTGAGATATGAAGCAAGTATGCATCAAATTTTGGTTTAGTTGATGCCTTGTTTGCACACCAACTGATATATCTCTAATCACTTTAGATACATGGTGATCTCTAAGTGTTACAACATCAGTTGGAGGAGTTGGTTCAACAACAACATTTGGAATTAATTCCTCTTGTGGAATTATGTTTGTTGTTGGAGGTTCAACAGTCATCTCATTTAAATCTTCTTCACTATCTTCTTCAATCTGTGGAGAAGGATGCGTTATAGCCTCATTGGTAAGGTTTAGATCATCCAATTTCTCACATAGTTGGGGTACCTGCAATAAATCTCTGGTAGAAGAATCCTTCTCCTTGTAATACATGTAAGATTCATCAAAAGAAATATGAACAAATTCTTCCATTTTAAGGTTGATTTATTAAACACCCTATAAGCCTTGCTGACTTAGGAATATCCAAGAAAAATTCCCACTACAGCTTTAGCTTCGAATTTTTTAAGATGTTTCTTGTTGTTATTATGAATGTAACATCTACAGCCAAAAATTCTAAAGTAATCTAGTTTAGGTTGCTTCCCTTTGAGTAATTCATAGGGAATCTTGCCCTTAAGTTTATGTATAAAACTTCTATTTAGGACATAATTTGCTGTGTTTACAGCCTCTTCCCAAAAGGATAGGGGCATGCGAGCATCTAGAAGCAATGTTCCTGCAACTTCAATCAGGATTCTGTTTTTCCATTATGCTACCCCATTTTGTTGAGGAGTTCTAAGAGCAAAGAAGCAATGGCTGATACCTTCAATCTCACAGAATTCTTGCATAAGAAGAGATTCAAACTCAGTGTCATGATCACTTCTAATCAATGCAACTATAGTAGAATACTCAATCTTTATGCTCTTAAGAAAATCTGCAAGAACTTTAAAGTTATCTGACTTGTTTCTCAAGAAGAACACCCAAGTGAACCTAGAGAAGTCATCTACAATAACTAAGGTACAAGATTTCCCTCCCAAGCTCTGTACAATAATGAGTCCAAATAGATCCATGTGTAGCAAATACAGAATCCTGGGTGAATCACTTTTATTAATGGATTTAAAGCTATTTTTAGTTTGCTTGCCTAA
The DNA here is from genome assembly GCA_039513925.1 of Platanthera zijinensis. Lineage (NCBI taxonomy): Eukaryota > Viridiplantae > Streptophyta > Magnoliopsida > Asparagales > Orchidaceae > Platanthera > Platanthera zijinensis. Next base: position 80,229,492 of record CM077081.1, read on the forward strand.
CTGACAGGCCCTACAAAGGCTTTCCTTCTTGTAGGGGCAAGAAGGCAATCCTCTAACAAGGTTGTCCCTAGAGAGTTTAGCAATATTTTTCAGATTTACATGTCATAATATTTTATGTCATAGTTCATTATTATTACTAATTTGATTAAATAAACAAATTTCTGACCTAGCAGATTTGAAGTTTACTATGTAGATGTTTCCTTGCCTAAGTCCAGTTAAGACAGTTTTATTATCTATAGAAGATATAATGCAAGAAGAATGGTTAAAGGATACCTGATAACCTTCATCACATAATTGGCTTATGGATATCAGGTTATGTTTGATACCACTTATATATGCTACTTTCTTGAAAGTGATAGCTCCAATCTTGACAATCCCATAGCCTTCAGTTTGGCCACAGTTGGAGTCACCAAATATCACTTTTAGACCAAGCTTGGACTTGCAGTTTGTCAAGTTGTCCTTGCTACATGTCATATGCTTTGAGCATCCACTATCCAGGTACCACTGTTCCTCTGTGGTAGGATAGTCTCTTACCTGCAAAAAGAAACATTAGGTGTTCTTGACCCAGGTAACCTTGGGTCCTTGATTCTTTTCAAATTTAAAGCTAGAAATATAAGAGCATTTAGGTTTGTTCTTATATCCTAGGGGGTGAAATTTTCTAGGTGGAATTATCCATTGGGTAAATGGGTTAACAAATTCTTTTGAATGATTAAATATTCTGGAATAATTAAAGTTTCTGTTAGGCTGAACTGGGATCGACGAATTCTGATAAGTTCGTCGAACTGAGTTCGACGAATAGGGATGAGTTCGTCGAACTCTGCTCAGAGAATGGAAGTATTCATTCTCTGTGCCCCAAAATCATCGATCTCGGCTCGAAAAACCATATTTGTTTCGTCGATCGCTGTTCGAAGAATAATTATAGTAGAAATCTGCGTTCAGAGTTGGTCGACTTGAGTTCAACGAACTGCACATATTTCATCGATCTGAGTTCGATGAAATCTGTTAAACAGTGTTATGATTAAGATTTTTCTTATTCTTTTTCTTTTTCTTGGGTTTTTGATTCAATTTAGTTGGTTTGTTATTTTCATCTGCCTTTTCTTTACCCTTTTCTGATATGAATTTAATGGGTATAGAAAGAATGTTTTTCCGAATTAAGTGAGGTTTGCTTGATGAATCACCTAAGCCCAGCTTGTCATTGATCCTTGCATTTACAGTGCTTGTGATGTCCATCAATTTGATGCTTCTCCCATTTAGGGATTCTTTAAATTGCTTAGCCTCATTTAGTTTAGTTTTTAAAGAATTAATTTCTTCAGAGGCTATACCTAGTTTATCTTTTAGTTCAATGTTTTCAGATAATAGATTTTCATGTTTAGTTATCTTATCTCTGAGAAGTTTGATTTCCTTCTCAGATTTGATTAGATTATTGCATAATAATTAAAATTCAATTTTGAAATGATTAGATCATTACTTCCTGAAGCATTGATAGCCATCAAGCAAACTTCTTTTGCTTTAGCTTCTTCCTCATCTTCACTGGAGCTGGAAGATGAAGATTATTATTCTGTTTCACTCCAGGTTTTTGCAACAAAATCTTTCTCCTTCCTCTTGTGCTTGCTTGAGGAGGGCTTGCTGTACTTCTTTTTGGAGTCCTTATCTTTTCTTTTCTCCTTCTTCTGATTCTCTGGACACTCAGGAAGAATGTGTCCAGGTTTTCTGCAACCAAAACCTACAATTTCTTTGGTAGGAGTTTTGTCATATCTTGGTCTGTCATGTTGTCTGGATGACTTCCTTTTAAAATCTTTTCTAGTCATCTTATATAATCTTTTGGCCAGTAGACTTAAGAGTTCATCATTTGATGGAGGAGCTTCTGGTTCTTCAGATGCCTTGAAAGCAATGTTTTGCTCTTTCCTTCCTAATGAGGAGCTCTTCTGCTCAGCTGCCTCTCTTGTCTTTACAAGCTGCTCATAGGATTTTAGCTTGCCTAGAAGAGCCTCAGTAGATATTTCATTTAGGCTTCTGGCCCCCTTGATTGGCCAGATCTTGGAATCCCATGTGCTGGGGAAGCACGTAAGGATCTTATCATTAATCTCTGTCAGTGAGATATTCTTGTCCAAAATTCTTCAGCTCATTGATAATTGAGCTGAGTCTATTATACATGTTAGCCACTAACTCAGACTCATCCATCTAGAAATTATCATATTGAGAGATGAGATGTGATCTCCTATCCTTTCTCTCATCAGTTGATCCTGCAACCATTTGGTTTAGAGAGTCCCAAATGGCTTTTGCTGAAGTGCACTCAACCACTTTCTGGAATATGTTATCTGACATAGTTTGTGCCAGAATGTTCATGGCTTTGGCATCAGCAATCCTGGCCTTTTTCTGTGCATCAATCCACTCAGGTGGTGGGACTGCATTTGTTCTTGTCGAAGTAGTAGCTTCTTGAGTTGGAGGACCTGTCAAAATGGAGTTGTAGATATCTTCATCAATAGAGTTTATATATAATCTGATTCTCGCCTTCCAGATTGTAAACTTATTCAGATTGTAGACTGGAGGTCTGATGCTTGAATATTCTTTATTTTGTGCCATGATACAAGAGAGACATTAGAGATATTAAGATCTATCAAACGAACCTCTTGTTCAGGTATTAGGTTGTGAAACCAAATAAACACACCCTCTGATACCAATTAAAAGTGAGGGGATATATCTAACTAACTCTAGAGGGGGGGTGAATAAATTATTTTAAAAACTTGATGAGTTTTTTATAGCAAAATTAAAATAAGTGATAGTAGTATATATATAAAGAGAGGTGAGAAAAATTAACTAACACAGCACAACAGAAATAAAGAAAGGAACAACCAGACGACACAAGAAAATTATAGTGGTTTCCCAAAACTAGGTACATCCACTCTTCTACCACCCTGGTAGGAATCGACTAACAGGTTTTTGATCAGGTTCCCTGCCACCACAGGTTTTTGCTCAGGTGCCGTGTCACAACAAGATCTATTTAAAGGGAGATCTCACAACCCTTTAGGCTTTTGATCAGGTGCCCAAAAACCAAATCAACTATTTTGATAAGGAGACTTGTCAACTAGGGGATAACTTTTGAAGGGAGTTAGAAACCCTTTTTACAGTGGGAAATGAAAAGTGATGTTGTCTTCTCTTTCTCAAACAACTGAGAAGACTTAAGTGGATGTTGTTGTCAAAGCTCCCACGTAGATGAAGAAAGGTTTCAGGAAGATGAGAGCTTTACACAGGGTATAGGCCTTGATGAAGATATTCAGAAACTTCTTGTACTAGTGTTGAAGAGTTGTCCTTGTGAAGCCTGAAGCAGAAACTGAAGAAGACAAAAGATCTGAGTATTGTTGTTCTTCTTCAATTTCCTGTAGATAACAATCTTTTTCTCTGTAAAACTTTGTATAAGATGGTTTAAAAATATCTCTTGTAATTCTTGTTCTAGAGAGAAGAATTTTCTTCTTTTATATTATGAAGGATTTCTGCCATTTGAATTTGAAAAAGATCCTGAATTTAATGCTGAGATCCTTGGGAGAGAACGACTGGAAATTGTCTTAAATATATTTCCTCAACTGTCTCAGCCAATAAGTCAGGTAATTTACTCTGTGAAATTCATAATTAATGTTGCCAAGCAATGACTATATTCTTGAGAATATAAGCATTAATTATCAGAGAATTACTTGCTTAGAATAATACCAATTGAAATCAAAATGACAGAGAAATCACCAAAACTGATACTGACAGAAATCGTCGAACTCAAGACAGATTTTGTCGACCTGAACTCAAAGTTTGTCGAGCTGAGAAATCGTCTTTGTCAAGCTGAGCTTAGAGAGAATTAATCTGGTAAATATATGCTAATGCTGAGCTCCAAGTTCGTCGAACTGAGGTAGAATTTTGTCGACCAAAGAAAAACTGAGTAGAGGAAAGATCCTCGACCTGAGCTCAAAGTTCGTCGAGCTCAGCTTAGAGTAGAAACTCTGAGTTCGTCTATATGCGATCGAAGATCATCGAGATGAGTTCGAAGAACTTCAAACTCTCTCTGAACTCTTAAAAACTGTAATTCTTATAAGTCTGGATCTCTGAATTCATCTGAGGGCTGGATCAAAGATTGTCTAACCTAGTCAGATTGACCTAGACCTTAGAACTAACAAATTGACCCTAGGCTATACATGATGCGTCAATAACCTAATAGTGAACCTAGCCCAAATCCAAACTAGGGATCCAACAGAATCCATTACGAACAAGTTTGTAGCCTTTGAATAAGTTAACGTCAGCCTTGGGAGCCATTGGAGTGGAAGGAGATGTGTCAACTATCGAAGTTCTATGTCTCAACACTTAGGAATCTATCTCTCAAAATTTCAATAAAGCGTAGTCGACTTCTACTTTCACACCCTATTTATAGTAGAGGTTGTTAAAGTTGAAAAGGCGCACTCTATTTAGTCTGTTCTAAGTTTTAGGAAATGACATAGTGTAAACACAGGAAAACTAATCTATTGAGATCTGTCGACTTAAGTCGATATAAGGATTATGTCTCTCAACACATACCTTAGGGTCTCGACACCCTTATGTCTCGATACTTATTTTAGTGTCTTGACACTTCGTATTTATGCAGTGTAGACACACATTCTGATGTCTCGACACATTGCTATCTATAGTGTCGACACACTTTCTGGTGTCTCGACACTTACAAAATTATCTCGACACAAACTCTGATGTCTTGACACAATTTTTGACTTAGTCAAAATTTTGTTTTCTGAAATGTATATTCTTGACTTTTGTGATGTCTAACTTATCTATTTAGGTTGGTAGATTTTTTTTACTTAACTTATATAAGTTGAACAAGTATATATATTTTTTTATTTTTAGGTACAAATTAAAATGGTTATTCTATGTTTAACATATCTAATTCAAACTTGAAGAAATTGAACTTGTTTCATCTAAGCGTTTTGTGAATATATCAGCAATTTGACTTTCAGTTGGAGTATAATGTAAACTGATATTTCCTTTTTCAACATTTTCTCTAAGAAAGTGATATCTGATTTCTATATGTTTGGTTCTACTATGAGAAACATGATTATTAACAATTGAGATTGCACTAGTAGAATCACAATACATAATAGATTTACTTAGCTATATACTGTAGTCCAGAAGTTGATGTTGAATCCATAGTAACTGTGCACAACAGATCCCAACTGATATATACTCAGACTCAGTTGTTGAAATGGCTACACTTGTTCTCTTTTTACTGCTCCAACTGATGAGTCTTCTCCTTAGAAATTGACAAGTTCTTGATGTACTCTTTCTATCTTCTTTACACCCTGCAAAATCAGCATCTGTGAATCCAGTTAGATCAAAATCACCATTTCTAGGATACCAAAGACCAAGATTGGGTGTGCCCATTAGATATATGGTCTACTAGCTGTCAAGTACATGAGTGATCCAATGATGCCTCTATATAAGGATTCATCCACTGGTTTCCCAGATTCATCCTTGTGTAGTGACATTGAGGAACCCATTGGGGTTCTCATGGTAGAAGAATTTTCCATACCATACTTCTTAATCAACTCCTTAGTGAACATAGACTAAGAGATGGATATACCATCTTCAGATTGTCTAACTTGGAATCCCAAGAAGAACTTCAGCTCACCTATACTGCTCATTTCAAACTTGCCATGCATAAGCTTGGCAAATTTTCTACATAGCAGCTCATTAGTATACCCAAAAATGATGTCATCTACATAAATCTAGACCAGGATGCTTGAACCTTTGATGTCCATAAGGAATAGTATCTTATCTATCTCTCCCCTAGAAAACTTATTCTCTATGAGAAAGGTAGACAGAGTCTCATACCAGGCTCTAGGTGCCTGTTTTAACCCATACAATGCTTTATGTAATTTGAAGACATGAGAGCTAAGTTTAGGATTTACAAAACCTGGTGGCTGTTCTACATAGACTTCTTCCTTCAATGTACTACATAAGAATGCAGATTTAACATCCATCTGGTAAACTTTATATCCTTTGTAAGCTGCATGCGCTAAAAATAATCTAATGGCTTCTAGCCTAGCTACAAGTGCAAAGGTTTGGTGAAAGTCTATTCCTTCCTCTTGTCTATATCTCTTAGCAACAAGTCTTGCTTTGTTTTTAACTATAACTCCATTCTCATCTAATTTATTCCTATAAATCCACTTTATTCCTATGACATTGTGATTTCTAGCTCTAGGAACTAGACTCCAGATCTCACATCTCTCAAATTGATTTAGCTATTTGTACAACCTCGGGCTCGCAGCCCAACAAGAGGGGTCCAGCGTGGCGAGAGGGGCCCTGGCGAGAGGAGAGGGCCTAGGCGAGTGAAGAGGGTTCGGCCTGGCGAGAGGAGAGGGCCTAGGCGAGTGAAGAGCGTTCGCCCTGGCGAGAGGAGAGGGCCTAGGCGAGTGAAGAGGGTTCGGCCTGGCGAGAGGAGAGGGCCTAGGCGAGTGAAGAGCGTTCGCCCTGGCGAGAGGAGAGGGCCTAGGCGAGTGAAGAGCGTTCGGCCTGGCGAGAGGACCCTAATGAGAGGCGCCTCGAGAGAAGGGCCGTCTTGGTTTCAGGGCCAGTTCAGGTATGGTCGGGCCCACCTTCGGGGCCCTGGAGGTGGTTTTACTCTTTTACCCTGCATGGGCTGCATTTAGTCTTTTGGGACAGCGGAGTTTAGCTGTTGGCAGACCCAGCCAAGGGTATTCTGGTATTTTCACAGCAGCATAGTTTGCTTATTAGCAGTCCCAGTTCAGAGGCCTATAAATAGACCGGTAAGGTGCCTTAGAAAAGTATTCTGGACTCCTCTTATCTTCTCTAAGGCACCTAGCTCAGTATTGGCTAGGGAGGGGAAGAGCTCTAGTTCTAGTCTCTTTCGGGTAAGAGGTGGGACCTCCTCACTGAAGCCTCCGGTCTAGTCCTTCGCCTAGAGTGATCCCAAGGGAGTAAGCACAAGCTGCCTCAGTAGTTCCGAGCTTTAGGTGGAATCGGCCTTGCTGGTTCCAACATTTTATGGTGCGGTGAGCGTGGAGCTGCAGCCTGTGCGGAAGAACGAGGGGTTATCTCATGGCGGGAGATGCGGGAGGAGGAGGCGAGAGGTCCCCCAGCCGGGAGGAGTATGTTGGGAGAACGGAGTTCATGACGTCCATTGGAGGGATCATGGATCTCCTCAAACAACTCGCACAAAGAGGCGAGTGCGAGACCCCCTCTCCTCAAGCGCCAGACCTCGCGCCCAGGGGAGGGGCCGACTCGGCGAGAATAGGGGAAGATGCGCCTGGGAGGCGGCCAGGAAAAGAGGTAATGGCGGAAGGAAGTCGGCGAGAGGTGGAAGGAAGGGAGCTCTTCCCTAGTCCGGCGAGTGCCGCGCCGGTGGACCTCGTGGCGCGAGTGGACCAGGCGAAGTCACTGGCGAGAGGATCTCCTTTTTGCGAGTTGGTCCTCTCGGCATCCGTTCCAGAAGGGTTCCGTGAGCCGGAAATGAACTACTACGTGGGAAAGGATGACCCCCTCCAACACTTGCAGTGGTTTGAAGACGCAGTTTCCATCAGACCCATGACGGACGCCTTCAAGTGCCGCCTCTTCGCCATCACTTTGAAGGACAAGGCTAGGGATTGGTTCCACCAACTCCCAACTGGTTCTATTTATTGCTTCGAGGACCTGAGCAGAAGTTTCCAACTGCGGTTCTCAACCTCCAAAAAGAGGAAGAGGAACCCGGAGTCCATCTTCCTGATCAAGCAGAGGGCAGACGAGTCTTTGGCTCAGTACGTAGACCGCTTCCAGGAGGAGATGTTGGACATTCAGGAGGTGCCTGGTTTCGCCCTCCAGATGGCTTTCACCGTGGGGCTAAGGGAAGGCTTCTTCAAGATGAGCCTCACCAGGAAGGCGTCATTGTCCTTCGAAGGGTTGATGGAGAAGGCCGCGAAAGAAATAGCCATGGAGGCGGCAAACCCGGCATTCGCAAGGAAGTTGGCAAGGTTGACGGAGGTGGAGCAGAGGGAGCCAGGAGGGGGAAGACAGCCGGAAGGAAGGAGGAGAGAGGAATTAAGAGGGCCCGTACACCCGGAGCCGGGGTGGAGACAACCAGGAGGCCCGGTTCAGGGACCTGGGAGAGGTCCTCCCCAGGGGGGAAGAAACTTTTATCAAGGACCAGGAAGGTTTCACCCGCTAGGATGGGGGCATGGTCCGAGGCCACTCCCACCCCCACCTCAGCAGGCTATGGCCATAGGCAGAGGGAGAGGAAGGGGAAGAGATCGTGGAAGAACGGGAGCAGGGAGGAGGAGGAATCCCCCAGAAGAGAGACGTGAGGAGGGAGTTTTGCCCTATTGTGACTTCCACGAGGAGGAGGGTCACGCGACGGCAACATGTCCCGAGTTCTTGGAGTTGAAGAAAGGAAAAGGAGGAGGAGACCGACAACCGGCAGTGCGGATGGTAGAGGTGCCAGGAGCTGGGGAGGAAGATCGGTGTGTAGACCGGTCAGATACAGGGGATCGAGGGGGGATCGGAGTAATTCATGGGGGGGTGGGAATCGAGGCCACCCGTAAGGCCAGTCTTCACACTATGTATCGTCGGAGCGTCGCCTCGACGTCACAAACCCCGCCCCCGGATGAGAAGATCACGTTTTCCAGAAGAGACCTACCTGACCACGAGGATCCTTTCTGTGACGCGCTCGTGATCAAGACTGCCATCGAGAACTTCACGGTATCTCGCATTCTGGTGGACAATGGGAGTTCCGTTAATGTAATCTTCAAGAAGGCTTTCATCGAGATGAGGGTGGAGTCTCGAAGGGTGTTGGCGGCGGATGGACCGTTGTTTGGCTTTTCAGGAGAAAGGAAGGAGGTTGAGGGAGGAGTAGGACTTCAGGTGACCTTGGGGGGGTTGTCCAGGAATTGTCGTTTCGTGATAGTGGACGCTCCCAGCAGTTACAACGCGATCTTTGGGCGCCCTCTTATCAGTGCCTTTAGATGCGTTCCATCCTCTTTTCATCAGTGCCTGAAGCTCAATTCGGGAGGAACCCAGATCAGGGTGAGAGGGGACCCGAAAGCGGCTCGGGAGTGCTATGTGACGGCGGTCAACACCATCTCGTGGATGGAGGATGCGGAGGAGTTGGGAGCGAGGATGGAGAGAGGGGAGTTGGGAAGAAGGGAAGCAGGAGTGGAGGAAGATCGGGTAGCAGAAGAAGAAATGGCTGGAGGAGAGGAGTTGGAGATGGCAGTGGAGAGGGGCATTGCGGTGGAGCCAGTGATGGCCGGAGAGCAGGTGGCTGGAGGAGAGGAGTTGGAGATGGCAGTGGAGAGGGGCATTGCGGTGGAGCCAGGGATGGCTGGAGAGCAGGTGGCTAGAGGAGCAGGAGGGGAAGGAAGTCTGGTAGTGGAGAAGGAGATGTATGAAGGAGACGGGTTGGAGAAGGGAGAAGGAGGAAAGGCCCAGGAGAGGGTGGCTGCTGTGGAAATCTCAGGAGTTGGGTGCGGGTCGAAGGATCTGGAGGAAGAGCTGGGAGAACAGGAGGAGGAAGAACCCTCGAGGTTGAGGGCGGCGGTAGAAGTTCTGGAGGTCGAGATCCTCACCAAAGATGGGAGAAAAGAGAAGATAAAGATCAGCGGTGAGCTCACTCCGCAGGACCAGGAAGAAATTCGGAAGTGTGTAGAAGAGAACATTGATGTCTTCGCCTGGAGCGCAGCAGACATGCCGGGGGTCGACGCGGATGTGGCGTGCCATCGTCTCGACCTCGACCCCGGGGTTCGCCCCATTCAACAGAAGAAGAGAGCCATCGCCTCCAAGATGGCCGGGCCCATCAGAGAAGAGGTAGAGAAGCTGCTCCGAGCGGGATTCATATCGGCTAACAGGTATCCGGGATGGGTGAGCAACGTTGTAATGGTGAAAAAGGGGGAGGGCAAGTGGAGGATGTGTATCGATTTCTCTCTCTTAAATAAAGCTTGTCCTAAGGATTGTTACCCCCTGCCTCGGATCGACGCGCTGGTTGACTCAGCCGTCGGTTTCTCACTAATGAGTTTTTTAGATGCTTTTTCAGGGTACCACCAGATACGCATGCACCCTCCGGACGTCAAGGATGTCACCTTCGTCACGGAGGATGGTTGCTTCAGCTATAACATGATGCCCTTTGGGCTAAAAAATGCGGGGGCAACCTACCAAAGGATGATGGACCGGATCTTCCGTGAGCAGAAAGGGCGGAACCTCGAAGTCTACGTGGACGACTTGATGGTAAAGAGTCGGGACCTCGGGTCTCATGTCCTAGACCTACAAGAGACCTTTGCAACCATTAGAAAGTATAAGATGAGGCTTAACCCTCTGAAATGTGTGTTTGGGGCCAGCCGAGGGAAGTTCTTGGGACATCTCCTCACCCCTGAAGGGGTGGAGCCCAACCCTGACAAGGTAAGGGCGATACTGGAGCTGGGATCTCCTAGGAATGCCAAAGAAGTCCAACGTCTCACTGGTAAACTAGCCGGTTTGAGCAGGTTCCTCTCCAGAGCGGGAGAGAGGTGCTCTTCTTTCTTTCGAACCCTGAGGGGAGGGAAGGAGTTCGAATGGACCATTGAATGTGAGAAAGCCTTCGCGGCTCTAAAGCAGCAACTCACTCAGACGCCGCTACTTCAGGGGCCGAGGGAGGGGGAGAACTTGCTCCTCTATCTCGGGGTAGGGACGGGGGCGGTCAGCTCAGTCCTCGTCCGCGAAGAAGGGAAGAGGCAGTTCCCAATCTATTATGTAAGCAGAGTCCTCAAGAAGGCAGAGCTGAAGTACCCCATCCTTGAAAAGTTGGCTTTCGCTCTCGTTGTGTCGGCCCGGAAGCTCAGACCCTATTTCCAAGCCCACGCCATCCAGGTCGTGACGGATCACCCCCTTCGCCGTATCCTCGGAGGGGTCGAACACTCGGGGAGGTTGGCCAAGTGGTCGATAGAGCTCAGTGAATTCGACCTCTCCTACGTTCCTCGAGAAGCTATTAAAGCACAAGTGGTGGCGGATTTCTTGGCAGACTACGTACTGGAGGCCGAAGAAATGGAGGCACCTCCCGTAGCAGCATGGAAGATGCTGGTGGACGGAGCTTCTGGTAGGAATTCTTTCGGGGGAGGGGTCATCCTGGCGAGTCCTGAGGGGACTAGGATTGAACAAGCTCTGAAAATACACTTCACCCTCACCAATAATCAGGCGGAGTATGAGGCCATCATCACCGGACTTCGGTTGGCCAGGGAGTTGGGTATACAGGATATCAGGGTCTTCACGGACTCCTTGGTGGTGGCGCGACATATCAGCGGAGAGTTCGAGGTGAGGGAGCCGACTCTCCAGTTGTACCTAGTGAAGATAAAAGGCATAGTTGGACAGTTCCATAGCTTCTCCATTCAGCATGTTCCTCGAGAGGAGAATGCTCGGGCAGACCTGCTCGCGAAGCATGGCCCTCAGGCCGGAGGGACCATGACCGAGCTCTTCAGACCCTCCATAGAAGAGGGGGAGGTGATGGAGATCGACCAGGAGAGGTCTTGGATGGATCCCTTTGTGACTTTCCTGGCGTCGGGACGACTACCCGAGGAGGATCTCGAGAAGAAACGAATCCGATACAAGTCGGCATACTATTTGTTGAAGGAAGGAGTACTTTATCGAAAAACGTTGTCCGGACTGTTAGCCCGATGTGTATCCGAGAAGGAAGCACCAAGGGTGCTGGAAGAGGTCCATTCGGGAGAGTGCGGGAGCCATTCGGGGAGTCGAACCTTGGAAGGGAGAGTGCTAAGGCAGGGCTACTTCTGGCCTACCCTACGAAGAGATGCAGAAGAGCTTGCTAAAAGGTGTAGGAAGTGCCAAGAGTTTGCTCCTTTGCAGCTCCTTCCAGCGCAAAGGCTGCGAACGATCACCTCCCCTTGGCCCTTCGCCATATGGGGATTGGATCTGGTAGGACCGTTTCCTCAAGCCAGTGGTCAGAGGAGGTTCCTACTAGTTATGGTGGATTACTTCTCAAAGTGGTTAGAAGTTAAGGCCCTGACAAAGGTAACCTCGCAGGTGGTGAGGAATTTCGTATGGGGGGAGATTATTTGCCGGCACGGGCTTCCTTTAGCCATAGTCACCGATAACGGGCCGCAATTTGCTAGCAAAGAGTTTGTGGATTTTTGTGCACAGCTCGGCATAGACCTTCGGTTCGCCTCGGTCCATCATCCACGAAGCAACGGGCAGGTCGAGGCAGCAAACAAGATTATAGTGAACCTCCTGAAGAAGAAAGTAGAGAACTTGAGGGGGAGCTGGGTGGAACAGCTCCCCTCTGTCCTGTGGGCTCTGCGAACTACACCCAACACGGCCACCGGGGAAACGCCCTTCAAACTCTCTCATGGCTCCGAGGCCGTCATACCTGTGGAATTTGAAGTTGAATCGCCTAGGGTCACAGCAGCCAGAGAAGGAGAGGAAGGGTGGCAGTTCGATAATGGAGAGGAGCAGAGACTTACTCTCGATCTCGTGGAAGAGCTCAGAGAACTAGCAACAGTCCGACAGGAGGAGGTCAAGCGCCGGATGTCCCGGTACTTCGATAAGCACATCCGGATCAAGCAGTTTCAAAAGGGGGATTTGGTCCTCAAGAAGGTAGATGCTGCAGGGAGGGGAGCCTCGGTGGGAAAGCTCAACCCCAATTGGGAAGGTCCTTTCATAGTAAAAGAAGTCTTAAAGTCAGGGGGGTATCACCTCCAGGATGTGGACGGGATACCCCTGGACTGCGCCCGCAATGGCGATGATCTGAAACGTTTTTATCCATAATAATAAAAGTCTTTTGAATTTACTTGAGCATATCGTTAATAATCCTCCCTCTTTTGAATATGCTAATACTATACCGCAGGGCGCCCTCCTTCAGAGGACGAGAGAGCGATGGTTGGAGGAGAAAGAGGAGAGGAGACCCCGAGAAGACCCGCTGTCCAGGCTACCATCGAGCTGGCAGGTCTGTAGGCTCACTCGGTGGTTGGAGGAGAGAGGAGAGGAGACCCCGAGAAGACCCGCTGTCCAGGCTACCATCGAGCTGGCAGGTCTGTAGGCTCACTCGGCGGTTGGAGGAGAAAGAGGAGAGGAGACCCCGAGAAGACCCGCTGTCCAGGCTACCATCGAGCTGGCAGGTCTGTAGGCTCACTCGGCGGTTGGAGGAGAAAGAGGAGAGGAGACCCCGAGAAGACCCGCTGTCCAGGCTACCATCGAGCTGGCAGGTCTGTAGGCTCACTCGGCGGTTGGAGGAGAAAGAGGAGAGGAGACCCCGAGAAGACCCGCTGTCCAGGCTACCATCGAGCTGGCAGGTCTGTAGGCTCACTCGGCGGTTGGAGGAGAAAGAGGAGAGGAGACCCCGAGAAGACCCGCTGTCCAGGCTACCATCGAGCTGGCAGGTCTGTAGGCTCACTCGGCGGTTGGAGGAGAAAGAGGAGAGGAGACCCCGAGAAGACCCGCTGTCCAGGCTACCATCGAGCTAGCAGGTCTGTAGGCTCACTCGGTGGTTGGAGGAGAGAGGAGAGGAGACCCCGAGAAGACCCGCTGTCCAGGCTACCATCGAGCTGGCAGGTCTGTAGGCTCACTCGGCGGTTGGAGGAGAAAGAGGAGAGGAGACCCCGAGAAGACCCGCTGTCCAGGCTACCATCGAGCTGGCAGGTCTGTAGGCTCACTCGGCGGTTGGAGGAGAAAGAGGAGAGGAGACCCCGAGAAGACCCGCTGTCCAGGCTACCATCGAGCTGGCAGGTCTGTAGGCTCACTCGGCGGTTGGAGGAGAAAGAGGAGAGGAGACCCCGAGAAGACCCGCTGTCCAGGCTACCATCGAGCTGGCAGGTCTGTAGGCTCACTCGGCGGTTGGAGGAGAAAGAGGAGAGGAGACCCCGAGAAGACCCGCTGTCCAGGCTACCATCGAGCTGGCAGGTCTGTAGGCTCACTCGGCGGTTGGAGGAGAAAGAGGAGAGGAGACCCCGAGAAGACCCGCTGTCCAGGCTACCATCGAGCTGGCAGGTCTGTAGGCTCACTCGGCGGTTGGAGGAGAAAGAGGAGAGGAGACCCCGAGAAGACCCGCTGTCCAGGCTACCATCGAGCTGACAGGTCTGTAGGCTCACTCGGTGGTTGGAGGAGAAAAGAGGGGAGGAGACCCCGAGAAGACCCGCTGTCCAGGCTACCATCGAGCTGGCAGGTCTGTAGGCTCACTCGGTGGCTGGAATAGATGGGAGAGGAGGGACCCAACGCTCTCGGGTCCTCTGCGAGCGAGGGTTTGGGTTTTCGTGTTAATGTCCGCTAGCAACAACGGAGGTCGGCTAATCGGAAAAATCTATCCCCCCTAGCAAAAAAGGGATGCTTCGGGGGAAGTAACCACATAAAGAAAAAAAAGAGGAAGGAAAAAAAGGGAGGGAGGGAAGATAGCAAGCCCTCCCTGTCCACTCGCACTGAGAGGAGCCGTCCCGAGAGCCGAGGGCGAGTAAACACTCCTCTCGCTCACGGAAAACCAGGGAGGCCCACCCACTCGCCCCAGGAGCCAAGCCCACGGGTAATAACTAGGCGAGAGGAAAGGCTGTTTTTCTCTCGCCTATCGATAATTTCGAGGTTTCCTCGAGCAATCCCGGTATAAAAGAAAGGGCCGGCCCTAAAAAGGCGCGAGCAAGAATATATATACGTATATACATGCACGAGTCATGTCTATATTTTAAGACAACGCATTCGTAAGATAAGGAAGAAGCGAGAGGCGAGCAAAAAGTAAGAATTTAAACATGAGTCATAACAGCGTTCAAACATCCTACGGCTATGAAATAGGAAGTATTACAATCCCAGCAAAAGAAAGGAAAAAGAGGGCCCTAACCCCTCTCACTCGCTGAGGGATCCTCGTCCTCGCCATAGATCTCGGGCACGAGGTCTCGAGCAGTGATATCTTCGCAGCCGTCTTTTACAACACCTAGCTCCCGCATCATCTTGAGGATGAGCTCGGCGGTCCTTATGTTGGCATCCTTACAAAATTCCTCCACATCATCGTGGGTATAGCGCGCGAGAGGAAGTGGGGAGGCCTGCGAACGGGGAAGGGGAGCTTCCTTGAGCCTGGCGTTCTCCGCCTTTAGCTCTCTTACTTCGGCCTCCAGCCCTTCCACCCGCGAACGTAGCCGATCGGCCGTCTCGGCATCCTGCGAGAGAAAAGGAGAGGTAAAAAAGTGAAAAAGAGAGGGGGTACCGGGGCAAGTGCCCGTAGAACAGTGGCGGGGTGTTGACTTACCACTCCGCTGCTAGCTTTCGCCAGAAGGCTTTCGGACACCTCCAGCCGCTTGGCAAGGTCCCCCGACTTTTCGCGCTCGGTCTCCAGCTCGGTGTGTATCTCCTTCCAGCTTTTGGTGTTGAAAATCAGGCGCCGCGAGAGGCGATGCGACAGCTCTAAAGTGCGCAACTGCGAGTGTGCCGTCCTCAGGACTAGGTCTCGCGTGGTGGCTGCGTCGAGCGGATCGGGAGTAAGGCCTCCATATAGGCCGAAGCCCAAGGAGAAAGCGTGAGCACTGGGCTCAGCCTGCTCTCTCCAGGAGGGCAGGAGGGTGGAAATGGAGACTCGGTAGGACCCCTTATCCCAAATCAGAGAGGGGTCATTGTTGCCGTCAGGGACCGCCGGCCCCAGGTCGAAGTTGAGGTGATCGGACGGCGGGGGAATTTGCGAAGTCCCCTCGCGAGAGGGGAATCGAGGAGAAGGGCAGGACGAACTCGCCAGGGGAGCGAAGGGGGCTGCCCCCTCGGGGAGCGAGGTCATTTTACGTGGAGAAGTTAGAGGAGGCGAGTGGGGAGACCGGGACCCCACGGAAATAGGGCTCAGTGATCCCGGCGTCCCCGCGAGATCGGCAGGAGCTTTGCCCTTCCCGGAGGGGAAGGAGACGGTCTTCTTGGTCTTCATCCGCATCTTCTTCAAGGGACTAAGGCGAAGCGGTGCGGAATCCTCGGCCACCCTCTTTTGGGGGAGAGGGGCCAGCGATTCTCTGGCCGCCTCGGCCGCCATAGTAGCGAGAGCCACATCGGGGGAAGGCTTAATGGCGCTTCGATAGGGGGGATGCGTTGGCACGACCCTCTCTCCTGAGAAGAAAGGAGAGAACGAACATCAGAAGAGCTCTCGCGAGAGAAAGAGGCGAGAAGTAATGAAAAGAGAAGTTCGAAGTATACCTTCCCCGGGGAGCACGGGGGGTAGAGAGGTGAGCCCTCTTCTCAGATAACGAACTTCAAAGTTCTTCCCTGCAAGGTATTCACAGAGAAGTCTATCCGTTCCGCCTACCTGAGGGGAGGTGTAGAAGGTTTCAGCAGGGGACACCGGTGCGAGAGGAACTCCGCCTAGATTCCCGCGGATGAAAACAAAGCGAGTGAGCCAGTGGTGATTCTTGTTAGGGGTCTCGCACACCTTCAGATTCAACCCAGTAAAGAAGGACACTCCGTCCTGATTGGCGTGGTACACGAACATCTTACGGAAGACGGTAAGACTGAACTCTATTCTCTCCCTCCGCATGTAGCAGGCGAATGCAATGATGACGGAGATGGCATTCGGATTCAGTTGAGCGGGTACAACACCGAAGTACTTCAGGACCTGTTTTACCTCTGGCCAAAAGGGAAGTCGAAGCCCAGCTTCAAAGTGGGAGATTGGGAAGGCGAGTTCTCCCGGGTAGAAAGTGTTGATGCTCTCACCGACCCGGGGAGGGCGCGACTCGAAGCCTTCTGACAGGTAGTCGCTCCGAAAGGCCTCGTAATCGTCGGCAGAAAGGCGACCGGGGGGAAGTCGTGGTCGGTGAATCGTTTCCCGCAGCGGCTGCGCCCCTCACTCCCTTCAGACCTCCTCTTTGCCATCTTGAGCGCAAGGCGAGACTAAAGGGGGGGACTGGCGAATGGGGAACGCGCGAGTGTGCGCGAGAAGCGGGAGAGGCTGGAGAGCGAGTCGAACAGCAAGAAGAAGGGTACTCGCGGGTTGGAGTCTAAGGAAAGCATACCTCTTGTTTTGGCAGGGGGGGGGGTATTTATAACCTTCCCCGGTACCTCGGTACGGACAAGGTGGTTGCGTCAGGAGAAGGGAAGAGTCGGCCGACCCTTCGCCCTCCGGGCCTCGGACAGCGGAACGCCAAGTGAACGGCCTTCTCGAAAAGAGAGCGGTGAAAAGACAGCGGGACAGACAGCTAATGATGAAAGCCAATAATGTGAAATAGAAATCATTTAAAGAAGCAGTAGTGACGATTAAACCGACATTATGAAATTAATTAATCCCGCGCGTAGCGGGCAGCGAGTTCAAAAGGGCGCACAGCAGGCGCTATATCAGTCAATACTATTACAGCTAAGAAGAGAGTTATTTGGCGGAAGGCGGGAAGCGAGAGGCGACTGCAGGAGGAAAGAACGCTCGGGCTCCGTCAGTTCTTGTCCCACCTCCATCGTCCTCCACGACCTCTCACGCAGGGGGGCGATGGGGGAAGTGGAAGGCGCGAGCAGCCGCAACACCGCGCCGGGCGTAACGAAGCTGTTGATCGACATCGTTCAGAATCGCTAGAGGATCAGTCTGGTCCACCTCCGTGTCGACATCAATCTCATTCGACAGGCGAGCACATTCCATTTCGAGCCAATCAATTCGGTGGTCCGCGACCTGCTTTCCTTTTTCCAGTGCTTGGATGAGCAACGCGTGCTTCCGCAGCATCTCGGCCACCTTTCGCTTCATCTCTATGGGGTCCGCGGGATCGCCCAGATAATCGTCAATCTCGTCTACTGGCGGAGGAGGCGAGAAGGCTTCTCTCCCAGAATAACCCTCAGTCGGCGAGTCAGCGGCCAGAGTGCTCTCGGCAGGCCTCCCACTCGCACCTGCCAGAAGACCAATATTGGCTGGGAGTGGCGGAAGGAATAGCAAGGACGGAGCAAGTCAATGATAAGATCTCTTACCAATTCGGCGAGTGCGGTCCGAAGCGGTGGAAGGGTCATCCCTCTTCGTCACCGGCGTAGAAGGGAGGGAGTCCTGGGGTGAGAGGCGCTGAGAAGGGAATTCGGAGATGTTTATTCGGATGGTCTCGGGGCGCTGAGAGGCCTCCGAAAGTCTCTGAAAATAGACAGCAGATAAAGAAGGGGGAGTAGCAAGAAACCCGAAAAGGTTGGAAGAACGTACTTCTTTTCCCTTGAGGCTAGCGGGGGCCGGGGGCGTCGATCCCCTTGGATGGGTGCGAGAGGGTTCCTCAGCCAGAATATGAGGCTCCAGAATTTTGGTCCTCTTAGGAGGTGAGGCGGATAGCGGTAGCGAGGGAGGAGCACGGGCAGGGATCTTGTTCAGACCCGCCGCCGTCGCCCTATTCCGCTGGCGCACGGCCGCGAGGCGGTCCCGGACGCTTTGGTTGAGAGACATGGTCAAGCGTTAAGGAGAGAGAAAGTAAGGAAGTACCCCCTTTGAGGGAAGGGAGGTTCTGTATTTATAGGTCAGGCAAGGGGCCCACCAAAAGATTCCCTCAATAAATTGGCTGTACCATCGCGAGCCTCGGTTGGACTATCTTTCCGAGTTTGTGCCAACCTCGAAAAGAGCGGGGATTGTGTACAACCTCGGGCTCGCAGCCCAGCAAGAGGGGTCCAGCGTGGCGAGAGGGGCCCTGGCGAGAGGAGAGGGCCTAGGCGAGTGAAGAGGGTTCGGCCTGGCGAGAGGAGAGGGCCTAGGCGAGTGAAGAGCGTTCGCCCTGGCGAGAGGAGAGGGCCTAGGCGAGTGAAGAGGGTTCGGCCTGGCGAGAGGAGAGGGCCTAGGCGAGTGAAGAGCGTTCGACCTGGCGAGAGGAGAGGGCCTAGGCGAGTGAAGAGCGTTCGGCCTGGCGAGAGGACCCTAATGAGAGGCGCCTCGAGAGAAGGGCCGTCTTGGTTTCAGGGCCAGTTCAGGTAAGGTCGGGCCCACCTTCGGGGCCCTGGAGGTGGTTTTACTCTTTTACCCTGCATGGGCTGCATTTAGTCTTTTGGGACAGCGGAGTTTAGCTGTTGGCAGACCCAGCCAAGGGTATTCTGGTATTTTCACAGCAGCATAGTTTGCTTATTAGCAGTCCCAGTTCAGAGGCCTATAAATAGACCGGTAAGGTGCCTTAGAAAAGTATTCTGGACTCCTCTTATCTTCTCTAAGGCACCTAGCTCAGTATTGGCTAGGGAGGGGAAGAGCTCTAGTTCTAGTCTCTTTCGGGTAAGAGGTGGGACCTCCTCACTGAAGCCTCCGGTCTAGTCCTTCGCCTAGAGTGATCCCAAGGGAGTAAGCACAAGCTGCCTCAGTAGTTCCGAGCTTTAGGTGGAATCGGCCTTGCTGGTTCCAACATTTTATGGAGCCTCCGGTCTAGTCCTTCGCCTAGAGTGATCCCAAGGGAGTAAGCACAAGCTGCCTCAGTAGTTCCGAGCTTTAGGTGGAATCGGCCTTGCTGGTTCCAACACTATTCTTTTATTGCCATAATCTAGTTGGGGTCTGAATTGGCTTCTTCATACTTCTTAGGTTCCATCTGAGAGAGAAAGCTAGAGAATAGAACCTCATTATGATGTATACTCCTAGTAGTCACTCCTCGCTTGGCATCACCTATTATTTGATCAACAGGATGATCTCTAAGGTGCCTAACATCTTCAGGCAAATTCCTACCATCACTTAGATCTATAGGTAGAGGAGGATGAATCTCTTCCTCCCCCTGGGTAGTGACTGTGTCTTCTATAGGAATTACAACATTATTTCTAGCCTCTAATTCTATATCAGATGAATCTCCTATATTTAATTTTTCCATCTTAGAATCAAAATCTCTTAGACTAGAATTATTAAGCAGTTTATTATGTAAGACAAAAGTTTCATCAAAAACAAAATTATTTGATTCTTCTACCACTTGATGTTTCAAGTTGTAGATCCTATATGCCTTGCTATGATTATTATAGCCTACAAAAATTTCTTCATAGGACTTCTCTGAAAACTTAGTTAGATAAATCTTCCAATTGTCTAAGACATAACACTTACTTCCAAAGATTTTGAAATAAGACAGACTTGGTTTTCTGCCTTTCATTAGTTCATAAGGAGTCTTGTTGTGACTTTTGTTGATCAAGGCCCTATTCTTAACATAACAAACAATGTTTAAAGCTTCAGTCCAGAAATATTCTGGGAGAGATGTGTAACTTAGCATAGTTATAGCAGCCTCAATGAGAGTTCTATTTTTCCTCTCAGTAACCCCATTTTGCTGGGGTGTTCTTGGAGAGGAGAATTCCTGAAGGATCTATTATTCTTTACAGAAATTTGTCATTCTTTTAGATTGAAATTCTATGCCATGGTCGCTTCTAAACTTGACCACAGAACATCCCTTTTCATTTTGAATTTGTTTGACAAAATCAGCAAGAATGTCCAGGGTTTCAGACTTTCTCCCTAGGAAGAATACCCAAGCAAATCTAGAGTAATCATCTATAATCACATAGGTGTAAGACTTCCTAGCTAAACTAAGAATTTGCATATGACCAAACAGATCCATATGAAATAAGTATAGACACCTCTCAGTGTCTTTGGACTAAATGATCTTAAAGGAGACTTTTATCTATTTGCATTTTTGACAATCAGAACACATGCCTTCTTTGGAGCATATTAGCTGGGGACCATTTCTAACTAAGTCCATAGAAAACAGCTTGCTCATAGCTTTATAATTTAAGCGAGCTAGCCTTTTGTGCCATTACACACACAATGAGTCTTTCTCACTTGCTACAAGCCATACAAGAGAATTCTCATTTATGCTTAAGAAATTTAAATAATAGATATTGCCACTCCTAGTGCTTGACAAGATGATCTCTTGATCACTTGCATTCCTTATCAGACACTTATCATTGTAGAATATGATTTCAAAACCTATATCACAAAACTGACTTATGCTTATCAGATTGTGGTTCAATCCTTCCACATAAGCCACTTTTGTGATTGTTACTAGACCATTAGAAATGTTACCATATCCCTTGGTGAGTCCTGTTTCTGAACCTCTAAAGATTACTTTTGGTCCATCCTTTATTGAATCATAATCTCTTAACAAATTTCTTGTTCCAGTCATGTACCTGGAACATCAACTGTCCAAGTACCATATTAGCATTTCCGTTGTACTTGGATCCACCTACAATCACAGAACCAATTAACCTTAGGAATCCAAATAGTTTTGGGGCCTTGGTTCCTGTTAGAATTAGTTGTGTTAAGCACAACAAGCTTTCTGAACAGATGTGTCTGTGACTTAAATGAGGGTGTTGTTGGATTGTACCAACAATCTAGGGCAAAATGCCCAACCTTGCCATAACACCAACATTCAAATCTGTTATATCTTCTCTTAGGCTACACCTTTGAAGTTGTGCTTCTGGACAACTTAGAGTTGATATTCAGATTCCATGGTAGTGGTGCAACATTGACACCCTTACCTTTCAGGTTTAAGTGTTGTGCACTGGGACCATATCTAAGAATTCCTTGGCTTCTTAGATTGATCACTCCTTGTGGTGGTATGTGGGCCTTATAGCCATTAGATTTTTGCCCTTTCCAACAAGGCTCTTTATTTACCTTGCTGGTGGTGTACTCAAAACTTATGTGTCCAGGAACAAATGATTCCTTGCATCTGTTAGAAGTCAGATGCTTGGCTGGTTTCTTAACTGGATCCATAGGGGCTTTACCCCTAGGTTCAGATTTCTTATTGATTTTATTGTCTTCAATATATCCTACACCACTTCTAAATGGTGCAAAGAATGTATCAATAATAGGTAGCACAGACTTAGGTCTTGAGAACTGTTTTAGGAGCTATCTTTCCGGAAGAAGCTTTCTTCCAGTTCCTTGACAGTCTTAACTTATTCTGCAATAGTCTCAATCTGACTATCTAATTTATTGGTTAAGTCTATGAGCTTCAGTTTTTGAAGGTCCAACTTAATGTTGGCCCTCTCCAACTGTAGAGGTACTGTTCTCAAAGACTCTAGTAATTTGGCTTGTACCTTAACTAGCTCTTTGCTTGTTATCAAGGCCTTCAACAACTTTCCATATTTGTCAATGAGTATGTTGAAATCTGCTTCAGAATCTGAACCATGTTCATTATCATTAGAAGAATGTGAACATGATGTAACGACCCGAGATTTGGCCCATAGCCCCCCATGGTATCTCTACCGGGCTGCAACCCAAGCACCCCAACCCCTCTCTAGCCCACTGGCGGGTTGTTGGTGGCCACAACCTCCCTTTGATGAGCGAACTCAACAGTTAAGTTGGGCCGTACAGGGACTTCCCAGTAGGTCACCCATCCCAGTACTACTCTCTCCCAAGCACGCTTAACTATGGAGTTCTTTCAACTCTCATCACAAATTGAGTTGCAGCTCAATTGGTGATGAGAGTTGAAAGAACTCCATAGTTAAGCGTGCTTTGGCGAGAGTAGTACTGGGATGGGTGACCTCCTGGGAAGTCCCGGTACATACCAACATAACTGTCAAGTTTGCTCGTCAAAGGGAGGCTGTGGCTACCAACAACCCGCTAATGGGCTGGAGAGGGGTTCTGGTGCTTGGGCTGCAGCCCGGTAGCGATGCCATGGGGGGCTATGGGCCAAATCCCGGGTCGTTACATAAAAAGTGCACATTTTATTGTAACGCCCCTAGCCGATACAATGTGATAAAGTCACGGCTCTGCTCTAGGCGATGCTAATGGCTGCACCCAAGCACCCCAACCCCTTTCCCTCCACAGGCGGGTTGGTGGTGGCCACAACCTCCCTTTGATGAGGCAAACTTGATTGTCAAGCATGCACCATGAGGACTTCCCAGGAAGTCACCCATCCCAGTACTACTCCAGCCCGAGCACGCCTAACAATGGAGTTTTTTCAGCTCTCATCACTATGTAACGCCTCCATCCGTCATATGGAATAAAACAGAGGGTCCGGCCGGGGCCCAAGCCATATTTCACAGAAAAACGGCAGAATCACGTGTGAATATCAAAAACCTTTCTACTCGTATCCTAACTTAGAGCATTCTGGCGGAAGTTTATAGTTGTCAAGAACTCAATCAATGAATGTCCACTAAATATATAAATACCACATTTATATATAACACCAGGAATGTATACAAGCTCGCACTGCTCACGACCTTAAGGCCTTACAAGTTTCTCTATACAAACATATGGCTTCATATATCGGCACGCAGGCTTGCCACACATGAAATCCAAAGTTTCGCATGGCCTTCAAAGGCCTACAAGCAGCAACAGCAAGGGCTGCAGCCCGCTCAATCCAAGTCAGCCCGCAACACCTGCATATGGATGTCCCCCCCAAGGGTAATAAACAAAGCAACGGTCAGCATTCAGTTGACCAATTATAACAAACCTACCCCTTATCCGGGGCAATGGTTCCTTCCCTGCATGCAGTGAAATCACAACCTATAAAAAACACACAATATCATCATAAACGCCGGCCTTAGTACCAGACGCTCCGTGTAGTGAGGGAACGATTACAGTGTACCGAAATCCTCTAGGTCCCACCACCGATTCGAGGTTATGAGCTTGTTGGTCGGGCATAAGACTCCAAACACACGTTGGAGATCTCACGCACCATACTCACTCAGAGGTATTCACCTCACGGCAACTCGTGAGCACTATAGGTCGACCTACTCTCGTAGTGTGACAAGCCTGGGAAACCGCACCTCTACATTGCCACTAATCGACCGCTCACGACTCAGGTACACAGTACCTCTAGATCCTTAGAGTAGTAAGCCCGTGAAACTGCATATCTGCGTTGCTACCAATCGATCTCTCATAACACAGGATATAGAGTAGCAAGCCCGTGAAACCGCACAACTGCGTTGCTACCCATCGATCTCTCATAACACATGCACACAGTGTCGCCTACAAATCCATCACTCAGCTTGTGCAGAGCATACAACCAAAGGAGCTATGCAAAGCTTCCTTAACACAATTCACAAGAGTCCTCACAATCTCCTCAAGCAAATCGGTTTATACACGGAGTATTCTCCGGTTCGCAGTATCACCAATCCAGACTACCTGTCCAGATGGGCTTCACACAGCATGCCTATTCCGCACTACACAGTTTCAGATCTAGATGCAGACTCAACCGCTAGAATCGCTTACGCTGTCCACCTCTTAGTGGAGGATCCCATGCACATGCATAAAGTAGGACTTCACTTGTCCAAGAAGGAGATCGTTAACGTTGACGATCGCTTCCGCGCCATGGAAAAATGGCCAGTTGGAAATCACCGTAACGGCCTTGCCTCCACAATGATGATATCGGATCTTGAGTCGGACCGCTGTAGTTCCACCGTCAGCTGAAATCCTTCTCCTTCTTCCTCCTCCAAGCTCTCACTTCTCTCTTAACTTGAATGAGAGAATCCTCTCAATCCTTGGTCTTATCACTACAGGGAAGAGCTTTGACCACCAGATCCAAATAGAAGGAAATGGACGGCCACGATCTGCCCTGGAATTACTTTTCCTGGGCTAACACGACTTGTGAAACGCCCGTGTCACAGGCCGTATTCCCTAAGCGGCTAAGGAACCGACTCACTCCAGACCATAATACGAGCTTAGACACGCCCGTGTCAAGCACCTGACATGCCAGTGTCACAAGGTACATGCCTGTGTTGAGGGGTGTGCCCCTCAATCGACATAGGACCAATAACCCCGAGAAGGACACGGCTAAGGCAGACACCCGTATCCTTGGCCGTGTGCCAAACACGCCCCTATGACACGCCCATGTCACATGCCATTTGCCACACTTATCACAGCCTCAAAATTAACCCGAGCAGGACACGGCCTGGGACACGCTCGTGTCCCTGTCCGTGTCGCCTCTCGACGATCGTCAACCACGTTGTGTCGAGAACTCGCGACACACACAGGAAGGACACGCCCTGGGACATGCCCGTGTCCCAGGCGGTGTGCCTCACTCGAGACATACTCGAGTCCCACTCGAGTCCCACTCGAGTACTCAGCCCTTGACATGCCCCGAGACACGCCCGTGTCCTAGGCCGTGTCACCTTGCCTGAACTGCAACTTGGGTTTTGGGGTGTTACAACCCTCCCCTCCTTATAGAAATTTCGTCCCGAAATTTAGCTCAAACAAAACCCCTCTTTTGTTGCAAATATACATAAAACCAATCTGGGTTTACTCGCCCAACGACATCGCACAAACAAAGGCTTTCCACAAAAACATACAACAAGTACCAAAGTAAAGTACACTCTTTACTTTATTTCCGCTCATCCGCGTCATTTATAATCCACTTTACGGCCTCTTGTAACTCCAGATTATACACGCTCTACCCATAAGCACTCTTTCCACCACAGCCATATCAATCCACTTATAGCGGTGATACCAAGATAGGTCATAGGGCAATCAAAATTTGAAACCAACAACCAATAACTTCTTGATTCACGATCGCAACATGTTTACACGTGTAAAACAAAGATCATATACACTATTATAGATATGAATACTTAATTACAGATCTTGCTTCGTGTCGTCGAAGTGCCATTTTTGCAGTTTCGGGCTTTATGTCCTTCTCTGCCATACGAGTAGTAAATGGTTGGGGGTTTCCCTACAACTGCTCCAGTATTAGACTTCTTTGCCCAGCATTGGTTGGCACGATGTCCTACCTGTAACATCCCATTTCCGGCTAGACCCCTAGGAGTCGGTTGGTCGTGACAGAACCTTAGGAAGCCCAAAAATTGAAATGAATCGGACGAGATTTCGGTTCACGGGTTGGTCACGCCCGTGACCGACCCGTCACGCCCGTGACCTAAGGCGTGACTCCTTCGACGATCGTCGATCTCCGTGAGACGATCGTCGAACTTGCAGCTCGGGCATGTCACGCCCGTGACCAAGGTGTCACGCCCGTGACCTAGGGCGTGACTCCTTCGACGATCGTCGATCTCCGTTAGACGATCGTCGAACGTGCAGCATGGACATGTCATGCCCGTGACCAAAAGTGTCACGTCCGTGACCATGGGCGTGACTCCTTCAACGATCGTCGATCTCCGTAAAACGATCGTCGAAATTGAACTCGGGCATGTCACGCCCGTGACCTAGGTGTCACGCCCGTGACCTAGGGCGTGACCAGCCTTCGACGACCGTCGATCTCAGTTCGACGATCGCCGACCTCAGAATTGCCGTTCGGGCCTGTCACGCCCGTGACCAAGGTGTCACGCCCGTGACCTAGGGCGTGACCACCCTTCGATGACCGTCGATTCCAGTTCGACGATCGTCGACCTCAAAATTGCCACCCGGGCCTGTCACGCCCGTGACATTGGCCGAAACGACGGTTCAGGCCCAAAATTATTCTAACACGCGTGGTAATAAATGCTGGCGTGGGAAGTTACACCAGGAGTAATTACAGGCCGTTTTTCCTTCTGTAATTATATAATAAAGGAGGAAGATGTGGTCCGATAGGAAACCGCCAACTGGACACACCTGTTCATCTTCCACCGTTTCTTATCCCTTCACTGTAACCGAAATGTTATTAGGAGGAGCCTTCATGACCATTAAGGCTTTACCCTTTCACCTCCCCACATGCTGACTTATAAAAGCCCACTTGGAGCAAGAGGAGAAGGTTACATGCTCAATCAAACGGATCAGATCTTTGTTCTTGCTGTAGGAGAAGTTCAGCAACGCCACCACTGCGCCATGGCACCCCGTCGTTCATCTCGCCTCCAAACCGCGAACAAGGTCCTCCTCTGCTTCTTCTCTTTCATGGGTAGATCTTAGGATTCTTAGAAAGCAAGTTCGCTCTCAACGGAGCCGGACCCATCTCTCGTTTTCATGGAAAACCATGAAAAAAATGAGTTCGCCGGAAACCGCCACCTCCGGCGGCCAAACCACCGCTGACCGATAGCCATCGCCTCAACGGAGGTGGTGGTGGTGGTGGCTGGCCAGGGAAGTGACCGAACGACCGGTGACAGAGCGCGAAAGAGCTACAAGAAATATGAGTTTCTGTGTCTGATTTTCGGGTTCTGTAGAAGATGAACAGTAAAAACTGTTTTTAATATATAAGTTATGTAAATAATTTTGTAAGGAACTTATACTTGGATGGGCACATTTTAATGCTGCGAAACGAGATACTTAGAGGCCATTTTAGGAAAAGTGACCAGACACGAAAGTCGTAGCCCTTCGAGTCTAGATTAATCTAAAATTGGTTTCAACTCATTTGGGTAAGCAGTTCGGCCGCAGCACCCGTTTTAGTGGGGGCTGTACCTAGAGTTGGGCAGAAATTAAAATGGATGCTCACTCTTCGTCCCTTGTCCAAATGACCTGAAATTTGGGCAGGGGGTTAGCCTTAACAATACCTAAAGGCAGACCAAAAATGGGAATTTTTGGAGATACTTTGCCTAAAGTTTTTGTTTCAATTTAATAAACTTAGAGGAATTTATTTAAGTGGTCAAACGACCTCCAAACCCTCCCAAAGTTTGGTGAGTGGTCCCTGACTATAAAACCTAGGTCTGTACAAAATTCCAACTGATTTGGAGGAGTTTTGGGTAGGAAATCTTCTACCCTTAACTAGGCATTAGTGAGACACCTTTTAGTAAAAAGTGCACTAAGAGTTTGGAAAGGTCAAATCACCTCAACAGAGGCTGATTTTCTGATCTCTGACTTAGAAGGGTGTTATAACCTGCTTGGAGAAAAATGGTGAGGTTTAGGGTTGATTTACCCTAGGATCCAAGCTCAAACCCTAAATAAAGGGTTTTGAGGGTTGTGAAGGACATGGGGGCAATTGCTCTTGTATTGCCTTGAAACTCTGTAGAGTTGACAAAACCTTGATAAGAATCGTCTGGATGTAATCTTGGAGAATTTGGAGACAAGTAGATACCTTAAAACCCTAACCTTAGTTTTAGGGTAAAATATCAAATAGGTAAAATCAGTCACTGAACCTTACTTAAAAACTATGAAATTCGGGTAGAGTGAGTTTTGGATCAGGTAGAACTTATAGCAATTTTTCTGGAATTTTATGTTGATTATTGCTAGCACTTCATTTGTAAAGCTTGCTATGGCCTTAAATGATGATTTAATTATTTAGGAATTTCTGTTCATTTAAATCTCATGAAATTTTGGAAATATAGATTTTAGAACAGAATGATTACCCCTGAATTTTTATATAATTTTTAGTTGAGTACGTCCAGTACTTCCTTCATAAAAGTTAAAAAGGGGTTCTATGCTTGAAAAATTATTTAGGGATGATTTTATTACTGAAAAATTATGAAACTGGGTCAGTGCTAATTTTAGGCCTTTATCTGCATGTCATAAATTATTTGTAATTTTTGGAAGAATATTTTCTGTACTAGATTCATAAATGACAGAAGATAGAGATTATTTCAAAAATAGTTTTAATGCCCTTTTGATGATAAAAAAAATTGTGATACTTTGAATTTAACCTATTGAGATAACTTACTATTTATCATGAATTTGCTGGACATCTTGCATGAGAACTTAGGGTAGTTCATGTTCAGACCGGTAGCCCTTGGGATTTTCGAGGAATTTAATTTAATGCCAAATAAATTATGAAAATTTCGATTTTCTGGATTTAGGTCATTTATATCATGGTAAGTCTCCAGTAAATAATATAGGGCATTTGGATGAGTATTGGATCATTGCATAACCGGTTCGACATGTAGTCTAGGTCGGTCTGCATATAGCAATTGTGAATTGCAATAGGACATGATCTGAGGAAGTCATTGGAGTTAATCATTTTTGTCTGGGTGGGCAATTGTGGGTGAAATCATGATAGGATGGTATGAAGAGTAGAGAGAAGTGGTGGTAGCTAGAGTTAAGAGGTGCTCGGGTCCGGCGAAAGATCGCATTTCCCGAAGAGAGGAAGATTAAAAATCACCATAGGATAATCTATCGTAATATGAGAAGGGAATGGGTTAAGGGTGATCAACCAATAATAATAAGTGCCTTGCGAAAAGGAACTTCGGGCCGTAATGCCGCCGTCTTGGTTCCTAGTGCCCCTTGAGAGCCCTTCACGGGGAATACCGGGGGCAGTCCTGGGCTAACGTAAACTGTAATAACAAACCGACAAGAGTAACTTAGTAACTAGGGCTGCACTTTTCACAAACACTGTTGGCATAGGAAGATTGATGAGAGCTTCGGCTCGGTTGGTTAAGAGACGGACGGGATGGTCCGGGGAGCCTCGGCTCGGTAGGTTTGGAGACGGACGTTTGGGTCCGGGGAGCTTCGGCTCGGTTGGTTCGGAGACGGACGTTTTGGTCCGGGGAGCTTCGGCTCGGTTTATTTTTTTGTGTGTTTATGATTAAACTTGCATGTGCATAAAATAGGAAAAGTTAAGGTGGTGGGTTTTTCGATATCGGGGAGTTCGATTGCACTGACACTGATATCGTTGACTCGGCGGGGTGGTTAGCACTTCGCCAACAGAAGTCCGGTGCGCCAGCCGGCAAGAGTACGCAGGCGTCCGCTTAGTGCACCAAGCGTTGAGGCGTACGATAGGTCAGACCTGTGGTGCTTTTACTGGTTTTGAGGTGGGCGAGGCCCAACCCACCGCTTCCGTCCGCCACTACGGAGGTATCTTGGGAGGTAACGGCTCCGAAAGGGGGAACTAAAGGTCTATGTGCACAGAGTCGGGTGTGTGAGTTGCACTTGCATGTTTCATCATACCCACCTGCATGTCATAGCATAATCGATTCCTTTAACCCTGACACCTAAAGTATAAGTGGTATGAGACGCTTATACTTTAGGACCTGCAAAACGACCCCTTGGTCTATAGGCTTGTGTGGGCAAGTTTATAAATCAATGGTTAATTTCAATATATAAACATATGCTGTTGTTTGATAACCGACACCCCAACGTATAGGTGGTATGGGACACTCTATACGATGGGAGCCTTGCAGAAGATCCCTTGGCTTATGCGTTTTCGCACATAAGTTAAGGTTACTTTTCTTACATTCTGTTTCTGTCATACTATTATAGATTTGCTAGATTAGTTCCGCTGCCATTTGTTTATTGATTAATCCTCACCTTCATGTCCTTCCCTTTCTTCCTCTCCGCTCGGTACCTAGGAGCCATGGGGGAAGGGGTAGGGGATGATAGGGCTTAGTCTTTATGACTAACGGTTTTCGAACCACATCATTTAGGGGATCGTGGAGCCCAGCATGAAGGAGCAGCCCCAGAGATCGGTGCGCCTGGAGATGGGGCAGTCTAGCTCCGGAGGTCATACAGCCGGGACCGTGAGTCTCGACCCTGAGTAGTTTCTAGTGTTTGCTTCCGCATTGAGTGATGTTGTAGTGAGGACATGATGTACGGGCATAAGCCCACATTTATAGCACTCTGATTACTGTTATTCTGTGGACACTCCCTTCGTGGAGATTTTATTCTATATATGTGATTTATTATTGTGGACTGCATTGCTCTTACTTCTATTATTGTGCTACCTTTCTGTGATCGAATTGGCCGG
Source organism: Platanthera zijinensis (assembly GCA_039513925.1). Lineage (NCBI taxonomy): Eukaryota > Viridiplantae > Streptophyta > Magnoliopsida > Asparagales > Orchidaceae > Platanthera > Platanthera zijinensis. The sequence continues at coordinate 80,259,866 of CM077081.1, forward strand.
CAGAATCGGCGCCTTGTGGTGATGACCCTTCAGGACGTGAAGGTGTCACCGCAAAGCGGCAATTCTGGGCCTAAGACCCCGGTGGTTGAAAAAGAAAAAAAAAAGTGGGGTCTTACACTACCTTACCACAAGAAAAACACCTTTTCTTTGGTTCCATGATGGTGGACGAGGTTGACACAATTGCAAGGGGTGGAACATTGACACCGTGCTTCTCTCGGAACTTCCTTAAGTCCATTTCAAAAGACCGAGCTGCCATGACCAAGGCACAAAATCCAAGCGACTTTGGACCCACCAATACACGTCGAAGTTCATCGCGCAGACCATCATAAAATCTGTTGGTTTTCATCTCCTCGATTTCAAACACAAACTCTGCTTGTTGTCTCAACGCAACAAATGCATGAAAATACTCCTCGACCGTATATGGTCCTTGGATAAGACACATATTCAACGATGGGATCGATTCTTCTGCCCTTACCGCTTGCTCACGCACACCAATCGACATGGGACACACCATAGGAATAGAAAGGTGTACATGTCCCTCATGGTGGGCCCTGATCATCGCTAAAACCACCTTCATGATAAACCAGACCGTCTCTACCGAATGAGGAGGTGTGGGCACCTCCGCTTGTGCCGCACTCTCATCTGAACGTTAGGGCTCAGACTGCCCAGTTCCACTCCTTGTCACCTATACGTGAACAAGAAATCATTAACATCCAATCCAAAATGGCAAACCGGCCTCCTATATACACTCACATTCCTAGTGGAAATTCTTGAGTTCAAATATGTGATCCCTACAGAAACCTCCCTCTGATACCACTTTGTAACGCCTCCATCCGTCACATGGAATATAACAGAGGGTCCTGTCGGGGCCCCACTCCATATTTCACAGACAAACGGCGGAATCACGTGTGAATATCAAAAACCTTTCTACTCGCATCCTAACTCAGAGCATTCTAGCGGAAGTTTATAGTTTGCAAGAACTCAATCAATGAATGTCCGCTAAATATATAAATACCACATTTATATATAACACCAGGAATGTATACAAGCTCGCACCGCTCACGGCCTTAAGGCCTTACAAGTTTCTCTATACAAACATATGGCTTCATACATCGGCACGCAGGCCGGCCACACATGAAATCCAAAGTTTCACACAGCCTTCAAGGGCCTACAAGCAGTAGCAGCAAGGGATTCAGCCCACTCAATCCAAGTCAGCCCGCAACACCTGCATATGGACGTCAAACCAAGGGTGATAAACAAAGCAACGGTCAGCATTCAGCTGACCAATTATAACGACCCTACCCCTTACCCGGGTCAGTGGTTCCTTCCCTGCATGCAGTGCAATCACAAACTATATAACAACACACAATATCATCACAAACTCCAGCCTTAGTGCTAGACGCTTCGTGCACTCAGGGCACGATTACGGTGTACCAAAATCCTCTAGGTCGCACCACCGATTCAAGGTTATGAGCTTGTTGGTCGGGCATAAGCCTCCAAACACACGCTGGAGATCTCACACACCCAACTCACTTAGAGGTGTTTACCTCATGACAACTCGTGAGCACTATAGGTCGACCTACTCTCGTAGTGTGACAAGCCCGGGAGACCGCACCTCTGCATTGCCACTAATCGACTGCTTACAACGCAAGTACACTGTACCTCTAGATCCTTAGAGTAGCAAGATCGTGAAACCGCACATCTGTGTTGCTACCAATCGATCTCTCATAACAAAGGATCTAGAGTAGCAAGCCCGTGAAGCCGCACATCTGCGTTGCTACCCATCGATCTCTCATAACACAGACACACAGTGCCGCCTTCCAATCCATCACTCAGCTCGTGCAGAGCATACAACCAAAGAAGCCATGCAAAGCTTCCTTACACAATTCACAAGCGTCCTCACAATCTCTGTAAGCTAATCAGTTTATACACGAAGTCTTCTCCGATTCGCAGCATCACCAATCCAGACTACCCGTCCAGATGGGCTTCACACAGCATGCTTATTCCGCACTATACAGTTCCGGATCTAGATGCAGACTCAACCGCTGGAATCGCTTACACTTTCCACCTCTTTGTGGAGGATCCCATGCATATGCATAAAGTAGGACTTCACTTATCCAAGAAGGAGTTTGTTACCCTTAACGATCGCTTTGGGCCACGGAAAACTGGCTGGTTGGAAATCATCGCGACGGCCTGGCCTCCACAACGATGGCCTCGGATCTTGAGTCGGACCACTGTAGCTCCACTGGCGGCCTAAATCATTATCCTTCTACCTCCTCCAAGCTCTCCCTTCTCTCTTAAATTGAATGAGATAATCTTCTCAATCCATGGTCTTATCACTACAGGGAGGAGCTTGGACCACAGGATCCAAATAGAAGGAAATGTACGGCCACGATCTGCCCTGCAATTACTTTTCCTTGGCTGACACGGCTTGTGACACGCCCATGTCATATGCCGTGTTCCCTAAGCGGCTAAGGAACCGACTCACTCCAGACTAGAAAACGGGCTTAGGCACGCCCGTGTCAAGCACCTGACACGCCCGTGTCAAGCACCTGACACGCCCGTGTTGAGGGGCGTGTCCCTCAATCGACACAGGACCAACAACCCCGAGAAGCACACAGCTAAGGCATACGCCTGTGTCCTTGGCCGTGTGACAAACATGCCCTTGTGACATGCCAGTGTCACAGGCTGTGTGCCACACTTGACACAGCCCGACAATCAACAAGATCAGGGCACGGCCTAGGACACGCCCATGTCCCTGGCCATGTCGCCTCTCGACAATCGTCGACCATGCTGTGTTGAGAACTCGCGACACACACAAGAAGGACATGCCCTGGGACACGCCCGTGTCCCAGGCCGTGTGCCTCACTCGAGAAACACTCGAGTCCCACTCAAGTCCCACTCAAGTCCCACTCGAGTACTCAACGCTTGACACGCCCTGGGACACGCCCGTGTCCCAGGCCATGTCACCTTGCCTGAACTGCAACTTGGGTTTTGGGATGTTACAACCCTCCCCTCCTTATAGAAATTTCTTCCCTAAATTTAGCTCAAACACAACCCCTCTTTTGTTGCAAATATACACAAAACCAATCCGGGTTTACTCGCCCCACGACATCGCACAAACAAAGGCTTTCCACACAAACATACAACAAGTACCAAATTAAAGTACACTCTTTACTTTATTTCCGCTCGTCCGCGTCATTTATAATCCGCTTTACGGCCTCCTGTAACTCCAGATTTTACACGCTCTACCCATAATAACTCTTTCCACCATAGCCATATCAATCCACTTATAACGGTGATACCAAGATAGATCATAGGGCAATCAAAATCTTAAACCAACAACCAACAACTTCTTGATTCACGATTGCAACATGTTTACACGCGCAAAACAAAGATCGTATACATTATTATAGATATAAACACCTAATTACAGATCTTGCTTCATGTTGTCGAAGTGCCACTTTTGTAGTTTCGGGCTTTATGTCCTTCTCTGCCACACGAGTAGCAAATGGTTGGGGGTTTCCCTGCAACTGCTCCAGTCTTAGCCTTCTTTGCCCAGCATTGGTTGGCACGATGTCCTACCTTACCACAAGAAAAACACCTTTTCTTTGGTTCAATGATGGTGGACGAGGTTGACACAGTTGCATGGAGTGGAACATTGACACCGTGCTTCACTCGGAACTTCCTTAAGTCCATTTCCAAAGACCGAGCTGCCATGACCAAGGAACAAAATCCAAGCGACTTTGGACCCACCAATACACGTCGAAGTTCATTGCGCAGACCATCGTAAAATCTGTTGGTCTTCATCTCCTCGGTTTCAAACAAAAACTCTGCATGTTGTCTCAACGCAACAAATGCATGAAAATACTCTTCGATTGTATATGGTCCTTGGATCAGACACATATTCAATGACGGGATTGATGCTTCTGCCCTTGCCACTTGCTCACGCACATCAACCTACATGGGACACAACCTAAGAACAGAAAGGTGTACATGTCCCTCATGGTGGGCCCTGATCATCGCTAAAACTACCTCCGCGATCAACCAGACCGTCTCTACCGAAAGAGGAGGTGTGGGCACCTCGCTGGTGCCGCATTCTCATCCAAACGTTGGGGCTTAGACTGCCAAGTTCCATTCCTTGTCACCTATACGTGAACAAGACATCATTAACATCCAATCCAAAATGGCAAACAAGCCTCCTATACACACTCACATTCCTAATGGGCATTCTTGAGTTCAAATATGTGATCCCTACCAAAACCTCCCTCTGATACCACTTTGTAACGCCTCCATCCGTCACATGGAATATAATAGAGGGTCCGGCCGGGACCCCACGCCATATTTCACAGATAAACGGCGGAATCACGTGTGAATATCAAAAACCTTTCTAATCGTATCCTAACTCAAAGCATTCTAGCGGAAGTTTATAGTTTGGAAGAACTCAATCAATGAATGTCCACTAAATATATAAATACTCCATTTATATATAACACCAGGAATGTATACAAGCTCGCACCGCTCACGGCCTTAAGGCCTTACAAGTTTCTTTATACAAACATATGGCGTCACACATCGGCACGCAGGTCGGCCACACATGAAATCCAAAGTTTCGCACGACCTTCAAGGGAGTAAAAGCAGCAGCAGCAAGGGCTTTAGCCCGCTCAATCCAAGTCAGCCCGATACACCTGCATATGGACGTCCACCCCAAGGGTGATAAATTAAGCAACGGTCAGTATTCAGTTGACCAATTATAATGACCCTACCCCTTACCTGGGGCAGTGGTTCCTGCCCTGCATGCAGTGCAATCACAACTTATATAACAACACACAATATCATCACAAATGCCAGCCTTAGTGCCAAACGCTCCATGCACTCAGGGCATGATTACGGTGTACCGAAATCCTCTAGGTCCCACCACCGATTTGAGGTTATGAGCTTGTTGGTCGGGCATAAGAATCCAAACACACGCTGGAGATCTCACACACCCAACCCACTCAGAGGTTTTCACCTCACGACAACTCGTGAGCACTATAGGTCGACCTACTCTCGTAGTGTGACAAGCATGGGGAACCGCACCGCTACATTACCACTAATCGACCGCTCACAATGCAGGTACACAGTACCTCTAGATCCTTAGAGTAGTAAGCCCATGAAACCGCACATCTGCATTGCTACCAATCGATCTCTCATAACACAGGATCTAGAGTAGCAAGCCCGTGAAACCGCACATCTGCGTTGCTACCCATCGATCTCTCATAACACAGGCACACAGTGCCGCCTTCTAATCCATCACTCAGCTCGTGCAGAGCATACAACCAAAGGAGCTATGCAAAGCTTCCTTAGCACAATTCACAAGCATCCTCACAATCTCTGCAAGCTAATCAGTTTATACACGAAGTCTTCTCCGGTTCGCAACATCACCAATCCATACTACCCGTTCAGATGGGCTTCACACAGCATCCCTATTCCATATTACACAGTTCCGGATCTAGATGTATACTTAACCGCTGGAATTGCTTACGCTTTCCACCTCTTGGTGGAGGATCCCATGCACATGCATAAAGTAGGACTTCACTTGTCCAAGAAGGAGATCGTTACTCTTGACGATCGCTTCCGCGCCATGGAAAACTGACCGGTTGAAAATCACCGCGACGACCTTGCCTCCATAACGATGGCCTCGGATCTTAAGTCGGACCGCTGTAGCTCCACCGGCGGTCGGAATCCTTCTCCTTCTTCCTCCTCCAAGCTCTCCCTTCTCTCTTAACTTGAATGAGAGAATCCTCTCAATCTATGGTCTTATCACTGCAGGGAGGAGCTTTGACCATATGATCCAAATAGAAGGAAATGGACGGCCACGATCTGCCCTGGAATTACTTTTCCTGAGCTGACATGGCTTGTGAAACACCCGTTTCATAGGCCGTGTTACCTAAGAGACTAAGGAACCGACTCACTCCAGACCAGAATACGGGCTTAGACACGCCAGTGTCAAGCACCTGACATGCCCGTGTCACAAGGTACACGCCCGTGTTGAGGGGCATACCCCTCAATCGACACAGGACCAACAGCCCCGAGAAGGACATGGCTAAGGCACACGCCCGTGTCCTTGGTCGTGTGCCAAACACGCCCCTGTGACACGCCCATGTCATAGGTTGTGTTCCACACTTGACACAGCCCGACAATCAACCAGAGAAGGACACAGCCTGGGACACGCCCGTGTCCCTGGCCGTGCCACCTCTCGACGATCTTCGACCATGCTGTGTCAAGAACTCGTGACACATACAGGAAGGACACGCCCTGTGACACACCCGTTTCCTAGGCTATGTGCCTCACTCGAGACACACTTGAGTCCCACTTGAGTCCCACTTGAGTCCTATTCGAGTAATCAGTGATTGACACACCCTGGGACATGCTCGTGTCCCAGGCTGTATCACCTTGCCTGAACTACAGCTTGGGTTTTGGGGTGTTACACATGATTCATTCTCTGATGCTGATCTAGAGCCTGAGGCAAAACTAGTAGTAAGATGTTTTACCTTGGAAGGATTTAAACTATCCTGATTTTCTTCTTCTGCTAGGGTCATCAGCCTATGATCTGTATAGTCTTCACTATCACTGGATGACAGTGTGATTCTTCTTCTATTGTTGGCCTTCTCAATGGCCATCAAACCCAAAATAGTCTCCTCCTCTTCTGATTCAGATGAAGATGTCTCAATATCTAAAAGAGTGGACTGCTTCTTGGCCAAGAGGCTTTTGTCAAACTTCTTATGCTGTCCAGCCTTCTAATTTTCAGACTTTTCTCCTTCCTTTTTACTGGGTAGTCAACACCGACATGCCCCTGCCTGTTACAACAATAACAAACAAGATTATTTTTAATGTGTTTATTCTGAGAAGAACCATACCTATCCTAAGATTTCTTTTTTCCTGGGTTTCTCTGAATGATCTGTCTTCTTGTGAGAAGAGTCTCCAGCTGGACCCTTCCAGCTACCCTTCCTTCTTCTCCTTAACATCTTCTTGAATAATCATAAGAAGAGTGATTGTTCTTCTTTAGTCATGTCCCCCCTGATGAGAAAGATTATGTACATTCTGAGACTGCATCCTGTCTTTCTGAGGGAGCATATTTCTCCCTGACTTTCCTGGATGTCTCAGCCTTTAGGGCCAAAGAATTTTCTCTGTTGAGTGCTCTTGCTGAGTCTTCTTTAGACTTCCTGAGATTCAGCTATAGCTCATGAGATAACAACTTGCCAAATAGAACACGGGGGTATATATTGGCTAAGTTGCACATTTATCTAATAGAACAAATCTTGATGTCTCATTCCTTATTCAAGAACCTCAAGAACTTGTCATTGAGTTCATAATTGGTAAACTTCTTGCCATATGTTCTCAGGTTGTTCACTATTCTGAAGAATTTTTCAAATCTCTCAACCACTGTGTCTTTCTTGTTTTGCCTGGAGGCTTCATACTGCTAGTTTAATAAAGATTTTATGTCATCTCAAACCTCATCAGTGCCTTTCATATATACAATCAATGATTCCCACATTTCTTTGAATATATTGCAATGAATCAAGTTTTGGAATGTGGAGTCATCTATAACACTGACAATTATATTCTGAGCCCTCTTATCCATAGAGGCCAAAATTATCTCATCCTTGTTCATCTCCATATAGGTCTTAGGAGTCCATGTGTTGGCATCAAGAACTGATACTTTCATGGGTATGAAAGGTACTTCCAATATAGGGATGTATATTCTTGGATCTGCAGCCTTCATGAATAGTCTAACTCTTTCCTTCAAAATCCCAAAGTTTTCTTTAGAGAAGACTGAGAGTTTGATTGAATTGTTTTCACTTGGAGCCATGATTTATTCTCAGTTAATTCTTAGGATACTCACTAGACTGTTATATCTTTACAGTGAACCTCCCTCTGATACTAATTGTAAAGTGTTTGTTTAGGATAGAGAATGACCTAGGGGGTGAATAGGTCAAATTCAAATCTTGACTACTTTAAATCACAGAAATTACTTAGTATGTTTATCAATATAGCCACAACATTCAAGTTCACAGACAATCTACTGATTACAACACATGATTCAGCACAACACAACACACAATAGTTTTATAGTGATTCCTCAATTTATGGCTACATCCACTTCCCCCTTTGCCTATCTAAAAATGAAATAGATTCGGCCAAACTTTTTTTTTTCCTCAGATCCTCAGATCTTATACCTCAGAACCCAACTGATTCTAATAACTCAGATTCCTCCTCAAGAACCCTACTTCAGAGTGCACCTCCACTCCTACCCCTCAGGCAAACCCTTGCCATACAACCTCAAAACCCTCCAGTTTCTATAACTCAGAGAAATTGCCCCTTCTCCTACCTCAGGCACACAACCCTACCTCAGCTTTTATAGTTTAGGCTTATAACTCAGAGAAATTAATCTCCTACCCTAAGATCTACAAGTAGATCTTACAAAATTATAATATCAGAAGGAATTTTGTGATTAGAAATGTCACCCAGAAAGAAAGAGATTGGTGACTACTTCTTTATCAGATCTTGAAGTGTAAACTTCTCCCTTAATCCTTGATGTGAAGAAAAAGGTCCAACCCTTCTTAGCTTTTTCAAAGCTTCTTGAACGAGAAGTTAGGGTTGAACTTGGCTGGAGAAGTTAGAAGTTGATCCTCGATCTGCCTTCTTTCCACCTTCAGAATTCTACAGAATTGTTCTGACAGCCTTGATGAGAAGAAATGAGAGTTATTCATATGTTTCTATTGTTGAAGCCAAAATTTGACTTCGACGGAAGTTCGAAATCGGGGGGTGTAGCCAACACCTACTTCTACCAAGCTCCAACCTCTGACTGACAATAATGGGGAAGGGACAGACCCTAAGCCTCAGATGGGAGGTCCCACCTCTTACCCGGAAGATCCCTGAGAGCTTCCCCTCCAAAGCCAAAAGCTGGGCTTGGAGCTCCTCAGAAAGCACTAGAGGGTCTCTTGAAAATTTGAAAAGCTTGTCTTCTGTGGAGCCCCTGCGGGTCTATTTATAACCTTTTCTGACCTGAAATTACTAAATTACACCTAGATGGTCTACCAATTGCCAAACTCCGCTGTTCTGAGGAGCTAAATGCAGACCCCGGGGGCATCCAAGAAATTTTACCCGAGGGCAAATAGGTAATTTCACCCTGGGCCCCACCCGGCGAGAGCCTTCCTGCCGAGAACTGGATGCTCTTGCCTTTACTACCTGCCGAGATCTTCCCCCCCCCCCCCACTAGGCGCGAGCCTTCTTGCCTGACTCGTGCGAGAGCTCTCTTGTTCACTATCCATACTGGGCGAGAACACTTCTCGCCGAAGGAATTCTGCTCGACAAACCGCCTTCTTGGAGCGCGAGCGCTCCCGCCTAGTTCTAACCGTGCGAGAGGGTTCTTGCTTATGGAGGTCTCTGAGACTCACCCAAGTCTAGACCAAAGCTAACCAAAACATAGCCCTTGGCGCTTTTGGGGCCCACTCAGCGAATATGAGGTTGTACACAATCCTCGCTCTTTTTGAGCTAGCCTGCACTTGAAAAGACAAGTCCAATCCTTTATATTCGCTGAGTACGTGATGTCCTAAAAAGGAATCTTTTTGTGGGTCATCCAACGACTATATATATGTGTGTGCGGATAAATGGTCACAAATCCATCTCTGCTGACGCCGCCCTGCTTTTGAGATCCCGCACGGTCTCAAGATGCGTCCTGAATGCACCAAGAAGCCGCTCTCGCAAAGCCTTCAAGACCGTATCGATGCGTCATAGGCGCGAGCCCGTGCCAACAGTGCGGATAAACCCCAAGTAACCTTTTACCCCCATTTTTTCCAATTTTTCATTCCAACCAATTTGCTCTTACTACTAAATTGACTTCCTGCAGCGCCAGCTCCCGCCAGCCCGGACCTCGCTACCCGGGGAAACAAAACCATACTCGTCAACCAGGAAACACAGACAGTTGATCTCGCCCCACCAATGGGAGGTGTGGCCATCGAACCCTCCGCGCCTTCACAGGGGTCTCGCCCTCCCGCGAGGGAGAGCGTCTCCCTCACTCCTGGCCAGGCCGGAACTGTCGCGCACAAGACATTCTGCCCTGGGCGAGGAAAGCCACTCCACCTCTTCTTTGGAAAGGAACCCGAGGGGGATCTCGGACCTTCTCGCACGACGTCGGTCGTTGGCTCTCGCCATGCTGCAGGTATGCGAGAAATCACTATTTCCTCTACTTTTCCCCTTGTCGTGACTGGAACTCTCTTTCTTTTACCAGGGGGTGTGGAGCCCCGGGCGGGAGCCGATAAGGAGTAAAATGAAGACGGAGACTAAGATGAGGAGTAAAGAGAAGAGGAAAAGGAAGACGCCGAGAGCTCCCCCTTCCCCTCTTTCGACGAGATGGAAGAGTTTCTAGACGCCATCGGGAATAGTAGGAAACGACAAAGGAGGGTGGCGGCGCTCTTCTCGAAGCTCACGCGACGGGAGAGGGCCAACTTCTCCGCGGTGAAGGAAATCCGCGAGATGGTGGAGCGGCGAATGGAGGTCATGGAGAGGGAGTATTCCCACCTCTCTTGCGAGATGGAGCGAAATGATACACTTACCGCTGGGACGTCACCGGTCGTCATGTCGTGCGAATTTGAGACCAGGCGCGCCTGATTACCCACGAGTGCACCACCATGACTGCTTACTTCAATCCGCGAGTGCCCCCAAGGATGGGAGGCGAGACCAAGGACGATGGCGCTGGGAGCAGTACTGAACTATGGCATCTCACCCCTTCTTCTCTCGGCCTACCCTTCCCCCGATGTACCCCTTGAATTGGGATAATAAGTAATGGTGAACTTCTTTTATTATTATTTTTTATTACGTGGCTCTCGCTCGACGAGAGCCCCTCTTTCATTTCTGTTTTGCTCTCTGCTTTTTTGCTTTGTCTTATTTTTGTAGTACTTGCGCGGACACCAGCTTTCTGTTTATTAGTCATTGCTTTATCTCTGGGACGGGGTCTCTCCTGGGAGTTCTCCCCCCTGCTGGCTTAGGCAACCAAGGCATGTCAGAGCAGAAAGCAAGGCACCGACTCCTCAGGACTTGACGATTGTACCCCCGCCGTCTTTTTGGAAAAAACATCATTACCCTGATTTTCTATGTAACGCCCCAAAACTCAAAAGAGGAACGGACAGCATTTGATCCAAGTTTGGGGCTTGGTAAGGTGAACACAGCCTGTGAAACGGGCGTGTCACATGGTCGTGTCGTGCTCAGGTAGGGCGATTACCCGTGTGGTCGACGATCGTTGAGGGATGGGAAAATGGACTGAGACACGGGCGTGTACCGGGGCGTGTTAAGCACACGGCCGGTGACACGGGCGTGTCATATTGCCGTGTCCTCTTCTGGAAGTTTTGGTCCTGTGTCGATTGAGGGACACGTCCCAGAACACGGGCGTGTACTGATTGACACTGGCGTGTCCATGGTTGACACGGGCGTGTCCCAAGCTGTGTCACAGGCCGTGTCCTGTTTTGGATTCCCTGGTTTACGAGGAGTGTGGAACACAGCCTTGGACACGGGCGTGTCGCAAGCTGTGTTCGGCCCAGAAATGTTATGTTCAGGGCGAATCGTGGCCATTCATTTCTTTCAAAAGGGATCAAAGGGCTCAGGGCTGTCCTGGCTGGGTTTAAGGCCGGGAATAGTGTTATTATTCCATCTTAACCATTCTCTTTCTAAGGTTTTAGAGAGAGGGGAGAGCAAGGAAGAAGGATAAGGACAACTCCGGCCGCTGGTGGAGCTTCGGAGCTCCAATTCTTGATCCGAGTCCAGATCGGCGAAGGCGAGGCCGATACGGTGTTTTCCATCCAACTAGATCTTCATGGTGCTGAAGAGAAATGCTGGGGTAACGATTCTCTTCTTGGACATGTGAAGTCCTCTTCATTTTTGCATAGGAAACCCCCTCCCGAGAGTGAGCGGTGAGTGCAAGGTATTCCTTCGGGTAGACATGAATAGTCCCCATTATTTTGCATGTAGAGTCCGGAATCGAAGTACGGACATAGATATGGTGTGTGAAGCCTACCCAGACAAGTTGGTCTGGATCGATGATGTTTCATTATGCATGAATAGCCGGAGAAGACTCCGTGCCGATGGTTGTTTTCAGGTTTTCTACGTGGTAGATTGCAACATGGAGTCTTGGGGATTAACCCCAAGGTGCACCCAGAAATCTTGGCGGAAGCGAAGTTCTGTCGTTTTGGTGGCCTGGGAGCCAGCTTGGTTCATAGCGGGGCTATGTACCGTTGTATGATTGATAGTTTGGGACTGTGGGAAACTTGGCCCACGTCGAAGGCCAAATGGACGTGGTGGGGTGAGCAACGGACTGGTGGAACCCTACGCACTCCATCTGCTTCAGTTAAAGCGACCTAAGGTACATGAGACTTACCGATAATTTGGAGAACGAGTCTAGGCTGCGGCTGAAAGGACTAAATGCTCACGAGATTTGCCGTCCTGGGGGCGGTGGTGGATCCGTGGAACGGACAGGGTTCAGACCGGCTTCACCGAGTAAGTGCCCTGAGAGCATGGGGTGTGTGGTCGTGCGAGCCTGCACTTGTGGTGTATTGTGCAAATGTTGTACTTTCACTTAAATCGTTGGATTATACTGATGCAATGCAGGGAAGGAGCACCGCCACCCCAAGAAAGGGGTGGGGTCGTTATAATTTGGTCAGCTTTAGCCGACCGTTGCTTTGTTTGCCACCGTTGCGGTGGATTATTGTTTGCAGGTGCTGCGGAGCCTAGTGGCAAGTAGCGAGCTGAAGCCCTGGTTGCTGAGCCGGCCCTCAAAGGCCATGCGAATGTTTACTTGTTATATTTATGTGTGACCGGCCTGCGTGCCGATGTTTGGAATACACTGATTATTTAAGTAAACCCTTGTAAGGCCATAAGGCCATGTACTTTGTGTATTTTGTACGTTCATTCCTAATTTGGGTTGTTAGTGGACACTCATGCTTTTGGCTTGGGTTCTTTTCTTTGCAACTTATAAATTGTTTCCGCTAGAATGTACTCTGTGTAGTACGTGTGTTATTGGAAGGATGGTTTCATTTAGTAACCCACCGGCCTGTCTGTGGTATATGGCGTCAGGCCCTGGCCGTACCTACTGCTATATGCTATGCGATGGATAGGGGTGTTACAATTTAGTATCTGACTCCCGATTTCGATCATGCTTATTGGAATTTGTGGACGAATTCTTTTAAGGGGTGGTGAGCACATGTGTGTGCATCATCGTTATAACGTAAAAAGAACCCATGAATGTCCACTTAGGAATGAAAATACACATGTTTGAGGAACCTGTGTGTTCCTATAATTCATTTTTGCAATATTGTTCGGTTACTTAACAATGTTTTATACGTCTATAGGTGACCAGGAGTGGTGCAGGGCATTCAGAAAACCCGCATTTTGAGGCAAGTAGCGCACCAAATGATGTGCTTACAACACCTTCGGCAGAAACCATAAGATTGGTGGCTGAAGCGGTGTTTGCTATGATAAATGCCCATCCAGCAAGACAGGTGTAACACCCAGCTCCTACGGTGCAGCAGGTACCGCTTCAAGCGGCGGAACCGAGATGAGTTGAGTAAGTGATAGTGGAACCATTGATACCGAGGAGAGCAACTAAAAAATAGCCGAAACATATTATGGGCTTTAACCCTCCGGTATTCTCGGAGACTGGAACCCCATCTCAAGTTAGGATTGGCTCTCCCGAGTAAAGAGAGTCTTGACAGCCACAGAAACGGAGGTGTGGCAAAAGAACACCATATCCACTTTCTTGTTGGACGGTGATGCAAGGTTTAGGTGGGAAGGTTTAGAGCTACACCACTTGGGGGGAAGGCAACTAACGGACATCTCTATGGAGGAGTTTTCGAGACTGTTCTTGGCAAGGTACATTCCTTCAGATCAAAGGATTGCGTTGGAGAATGAGTTCCAAAAGCTGGTGCAAGGAGAGAGTAGCGTGGATGAGTACCTCCACGAATTTACACGGTTGGGTCGGTATGCAAGCTCTACATTCGCTGATGAGAATCGAAAGAAAAACTGATTCTATGAAGGTCTGCGGGATGACCTAAGGCTACTGCTCTTGGGGCCTATGACATAAGGTTTTCTAACCCTGGTCAATACGGCTCGGTCATTGGAGAAGGATCTGAGGAATGTGCAGGCTAAGAAAGACTCTGGTAATAAGAAGACAGAGTTCAAGGTGCTGACTACCTCAAAGTCTGGGTACTGTAAATTCAATAAGAAGGCTAGGACTTCAGGTCTAGCTCCTTCTTCTGGTGCTTTGGGGGCAACTACAAGCTAAACCCCGGGTGCATGCTATAACTGTGGGAAGCCGAAGCATTTTTCCCGTGATTTCTGGAGCGGATGTTTAAAGTCCGAGAGGAAGCAGGGAGCAACCTATGAAGAGAAGGGCAAGGCAGTGGAGTCCACCGCATCGCACTATGCTCCAACCCAACCTAGTGTTTATAACCTTGGCCAGCAGGAGGCCATAAAGCAAGCTGATGTGGTGACAGATACGGTTTAAATTTATAGCAACTTAGCCTTAAATACTTGTTACCTTGCACATGTTAGCTTATTACTGCCTGTTTAGGCTTTGTTTTGATTTTTGATAATCCGGCAAGAGCACTATTCGATACGGGAGCTTCGCACTCTTTTTTGTCCGAAGGTTTTATATAGCGCATCGGAGTACCTTCTTCGATGGCAAAGGACAAATTGGATGTGTTGTTGCCGAATGGGTGTTCAATGCACGCAGATAGAGTCTACGACGTAAAATTACGGATTGGGAGTCAGGAGTTCGACTTGCAAGAGTCGTTACTACTGCTGGTGGAGTTCGACGTAATATTTGGTATGGACTGGCTCTCGGAGCAGCAAGCATACATTGATTGCAATTGCAAGGAGGTCAAGTTGGGAACTAGTCGTGAGACGATTTTTGCAGGCTTGAAAGGGTCAAGCAAGACATTGATGTCTGCTCTTCAGGTGGTTAAGGCAGTTTGTGCTAGTGCAGAGCTGTTCTTCACACTAGTGGAGGATTCGAAGCCTAAGCCTATGTTGGAAAGTATCTCGGTAGTATCCGAGTATCCTGATGTGTTCCCTGACGATCTCCCTGGAGCCCCACCGCAATGAGAGATTGACTACACAATTGAGATAGTGCTAGGTGTCAAACCTGTGTCACGCCCTCCATATCGGTTAGCGCCTAAGGAGATGGAGGAACTGAAGGATCAACTGGAAGAACTGTTGGATCAGGGTTATGTGCATCCAAGTTCGTCGCCTTGAAGCGCACTGGTCCTTTTTGTTAAGAAAAAGGATGGAAGCTTGCGACTCTGTATCGATTACAGAGAGCTAAATAAGTTAACGGAAAAGAACAAGTATCCGATCCCAAGGATTGAAGATTTGTTCGATCAGTTAGTTGGGTCATCAGTATATTCAAAGTTTGATCTTAAGTCCGGGTATTATCAATTGAGTAAAAAATAAAGTGATATCCCCAAGACATCTTTCAGTATGAGGTATGGGCATTACGAGTTTACGGTCATGCCGTTTGGGCTGACTAATGCACCATCTGTGTTCATGGATCTGATGAACAGAACATTCAGAGAGTACATGGACCACTTTGTGATAGTCTTTATCGACGATATAATGGTGTCCTCGCAGTGCGAAGAGGATCACTTCAAGCATCTGCATTTGGTGTAAGAGACACTGAGGAAGAACCAACTATACGCCAAGTTCTCCAAATGCGAGTTTTGGCTGTCCTCGGTAGCATTCCTCGGTCATATAGTTAGTGGAGAAAGAATTACTATGGATCCGACGAAGATAGTTTCTATACAAGAGTGGCCTGTGTTGTCTACGGTAGCGGAAGTCCGAAGTTTTCTGGGGCTTGCCGGCTATTACAGGCGCTTCATAGAGAACTTCTTGCGGATAGTGTTACCCCTCACGACTTTGATGAGGAAAGATCAAAAGTTTGTGTGGTTGCCAGAGTGCGAGAAAGCTTTCGAGGAGCTGAAGAGACGGTTGACCACGGCGCCTGTTCTATGTTCGCCGAGTGGGACCGAAGGTTTTGAGATCTATAGTGATGCTTCGGGCAGTGGTTTGGGTTGCGTTCTACTGTTGCATGGGAGTGTAATAGCTTTTGGCTCGCGCCAGCAGAAGGCACACAAGAGAAATTATTCAGTCCATGACTTGGAGTTAGCGACCGTGATATTTGCTCTGAAGCTGTGGAGACATTACCTGTACGGGGTAAATGTCGATATCTATACTGACCATAAGAGCTTGAAATACTTGCTGGATCAAAAAGATCTAAACATGTGGCCGAGGAGATGGATGGAGTTCCTGGGGGACTACACATTCAGGATTCATTATGTGCCTAAGAAAGGCAATGCAGTTGCGGATGCGTTGAGTCGCAGGGCCCCTACGCGGGCCAACTGGTTGTCAGTTCATGATGAGCGATTGGTTCATGATTTGGAGGCATTTGAGATCTCTTTTGTTGACAAGCAGACTAGTGCCGAAGCATAATTGAACTGGACAGAAGTTCAGTATGAACTTGCTGATAAGATTCGGCAGACTTTGGATTTTGATAGCAACATGAAGCAAATCTTGGATGAGGCTTTGGATGGGTCAAATTTCCAATTCGGTGTTGTTGATGGACTATTATGGAAGGACAGTCGTCTGTGCATCCCAAATGTGGGTAAACTGCAGGAGAAATTGATGTACGAGGCACATCATACCAAGTACTCGATTCACCCGGAGAGCACGAAAATGTATCATGATATGAAGAAGTTTTTCTGGTGGCCAGGACTGAAGAAGGACGTGACACTTTATGTGGCGAAGTGTCAGACGTGCGCCTTGGTGAAGGCGGAGTACCAGAAGCCCGAAGGTTTCTTGAAGTCCTTGCCTATCCTGGAGTGGAAGTTCGACGATATTTCTATGGATTTTGTGCATGGTTTTCCAAGATCGCAGAAGGGGAACTACGCCATCTGGGTGGTCGTAGATCGTTTGACGAAGGTGTCACACTTCATTCCGAATAGGAATAATGATTCGGTGGATAAACTGACGAAACACTATGTGGATAACATTGTTCGACTGTACGGTGTGCCCCATAGCATCGTGAGCAATAGAGATGGGCGGTTCATGTCCAATGACCGAAGGTTGGTGCAATAAATGTTGGGAACCAAGCTGAGTTTTAGCACAGCCTTTCATCCGCAGATGGATGGTCAGACCAAGATAGTTAACAGGGCGATGGAGGACATGCTTTGCATGTGCATCCTGGATTTTGAGAAGCAGTGGGAAGATCACCTGTACTTGGTGGAATTTTCGTATAACAACAGCTACCAAGCGAGCATTCAAATGGCGCCCTTCGAGGCCTTTATGGTAGAAAATGTCGCACGTCGTTGTCGTGGTTGGAAACAGGTGAGTCGAAGCTAGACAAAATGCAAGAAGTGGAAAGCGCAACTATATTGGTACGAACCATTCGAGAACAATTGCTGATCGCTCAGGACAGGCAAGCTAAATACTATAATGCCAAGCATCGGAATGTTGAGTTCGCTGTTGGCGACTGGGTGTTTTTGAAGATTAAGACATTCAAGCGTGTCTCACGGGTACGACGCTTGAAGAAGCTGAGCACGAGGTACCTTGGACCATTTGAGATCCTGGAGCGGATTGGTGAAGCAGCTTATCGACTGAAGCTATCGGTCGAATTGAGTGGTCTACACGACGTATTCCATATTTCGGTGTTGCGGAAGGCGGTGCAAGAGCCTTCGCAAGTGATTGCGGTCGATCAAGTATCAGTCGATAATGGGTTGACGGCGAAGGTCAAGCCCATTTGCATTGAGAACTCTGAAGTCAAGCGACTTCGTAACAAGGACATAAGGATGGTCAAAGTCCGTTGGGACAACTGCGGTCGAGAGGAGCTTTCATGGGAGCGAGAGCAGACAATGCTTGAGGAGTACCCCGAGTTATTCCACTCAGGTACCGTTTTGTTTTGTGTATCTTTTCCTTTCTGTAATTTCGGGACAAAATTCTTTTAATAGGGAGAGAATTGTAACACCCCGAAACTCAAAACACGAACGGACAGCATTTAAGCCAAGTTTGGGGCTTGGTAAGGTGAACACGGCCTGTGACATGGATGTGTCACATAGCTGTGTCGTGCTTGGGTATGACGATTACTCGTATGGTCAATGAGGTGCAGTGGATGATCGTTGAGGGCTGGGAACACGACCTGAGACACGGGCGTGTCAAAGGGTATGTCAAGCACACGGCTGGTGACACGGGCGTGTCATATGGCCGTGTCCTCTTCTGGAAGTTTTTGTCCTGTGTCGATTGAGGGACACGACCCAGAACACGGGCGTGTACTGATTGACACGGGCGTGTCCTAAGCCGTGTCACATGTTGTGTCCTGTTCTGGATTCCCTAGTTTACGACGAGTGTGGAACACGGCCTTGGACACGGGCGTGTCGCAAGCCGTGTTCGGCCCATAAATGTTATGTTCAGGGCAAATCATGGCCGTTCGTTTCTTTCAAAAGGGATCCAAGGGCTCAGGGCTGTCCTGGCTTGGTTTAAGGCCGGGAATAGGGTTATAAACCCTTATTCCATCTTCACCATTCTCTTTCTAAGGTTTTAGTGAGAGGGGAGAGCAAGGAAGAAGGAGAAGGTCAACTCCGGCCGCCGGTGGAGCTTCAGAGCTCCAATTTTCGATCCTAGTCCAGATCTGCGAAGGCGAGGCCGATATGGTGCTTTCCATCCGACTAGATCTTCATAGCACCGAAGAGAAATGCTAGGGTAACGCTTCTTTTCTTGAACATATGAAGTCCTCTTCCTTTTTACATAGGAAACCCCCTCCCGCGAGTGAGCGGTGAGTGCGAGGTGTTCCTTCGGGTAGACATGAATAGTCCCCGTTGTTTTGCATGTAGAGTCCAGAATCGAAGTACAGACATAGGCATGGTGTATGAAGCCTACCCAGACAAGTTGGTCTGGATCAGTGATGATTAATTAGGCATGAATAACCGGAGAAGACTCCATGCCGATGGTTGTTTTCAGGTTTTCTACGTAGTAGATTGCAACAGGGAGTCTTGGGTATTAACCCCAAGGTGCACCCGGAAATCTGGGCGGAAGCGAAGTTCTACCGTTTTGGTGGCCTGGGAGCCAACCGGGTTCATAGTAGGGCAATGTACCATTGTATGATCGATAGTTTTGGACTGGGGGAAACTTGGCCCGCGTCGAAGGCCAAATAGCCGTGGCGGGGTGAGTAATGGGCTGGTGGAACCCTACCCACTCCATCTGCTTTGGTTAAAGCAACCTAAGGTACATGGGACTTACCGATAATTTGGAGAACAAGTCTTGGCTGCGGCTAAAAGAACTAAATGCTCATGAGGTTTGCCGTCCTGGGGGGTGGTGGAGCTATGGAATGGACAGGGTTCAGACTGACTTCACCGAGTAAGTGCCCTGAGAGCGCGGGGTGTGTGGCCGTACGAGCCTGCACCTATGGTGTATTGTGCAAATGTTGTACTTTCACTTAAATTGTTGGATTATACTGATGCAATGCAGGGAAGGAGCACCGCCACCCCAAGAAAGGGGTGGGGTCGTTATAATTTGGTCAGCTTTAGCTGACCGTTGCTTTGTTTGCCACCGTTACGATGGATTATTGCTTGCAGGTACTGCGTAGCCTAGTGGCAAGTAGCGGGCTGAAGCCCTGGTTGCTGAGCCGACCCTCAAAGGCCATGCGAATGTTTACTTATGATATTCATGTGTGACCAGCCTGCTTCCGATGTTTAGAAAACACTGTTTATTTAAGTAAACCCTTGTAAGGCCATGTACTTTGTGTATTTTGTACGTTCATTCCTAATTTGGGTTATTAGTGGACATTCATGCTTTTGGCTTGGGTTATTGTTATGTACATTGGAAAATGTGTACCAGATTTGGAGAAGCCTTACCTAACACAATGGTATACATCAAGGTGTATTTGATGGAATGTTGAGTTTCAGTGTGCAGGTTTAAGAAATGCAAGAAAAATTTCTAAGTACAAGTGTCGACACCCAGGACTTGTGTCGACACCTAAAGCAGGAGCTGTGTAGACACCCAGGAGTTATACCGACACCAGAAACAAGACTGTGTCAACACACGGGACTTGTGTCGACACACACTCAACACCATCTATCAACAACAGCTATTCTGAGTCTAGAAGGCTTGTGTCGACACATGGGACTTGTGTCGACACACACTCAACGCCATCTATCAACAACAGCTATACTGAGTCTTGAAGGCTTGTGCCAACACACGGGACTTGTGTCGACAAACACTCAATGCCATCTATCAACAACAGCTATATTTAGTCTGAAAGGCTTGTGTCGACACACGGGACTTGTGTCAACACACACTCAATGACGTCTGGATACACACTCAACGACATATGGGCAGACACTCAACGCCATCTATCAGCATCAGCTTTGTCGAGACTAGGAGAAGTTGTGTCGACACACAGGACTTTTGTCGACACATACAACAGAAGCTGTGTCGAGAAGATAAAGAATGACTGTGTCGACACATTGGAAGCTGTGTTGACATCATCGATTCAATGAAGGATCAGTTGTCACGACTGAAAACTTGACAGTTGTCATAAGTAACAAGACTGATACATCTGTCAGTACTATTAGAAGGCCGTTATAAACCGGTTCAACCGATAATCATGAATGAACTCTATAAAAAGGGATGATCCATAACAACTAGATGAACAATATAATACAGAACAGAATCAAGAGGAGAAATAACTGACTTAACAGAGATTGAGAACCAGTGAGGGAGAGTAAGAGGCAAACCCACAAGAAGGCAGATCCTGAAAAGTCTGCAAATAAAATTTAGATCTGATTCTGACTTCAAGAAGGAAGCTGATTAAAGATCAACTCCAACTCCAATTAAAGATCAACCTTATTTTGTTCAAATTCAAGAAGCTTTGAAGAAGTTAAGTCAGGTTGGATCTAGAGTATTCAGTGTAATCAAGAACTGATCAAGAAGTACTCACCCTTTTATCTATTTAACTGGGTGAAGTTTTTATTTTCTAAAACAAACTTTTATTTGTAAGATTTGTTATAGATCTGAGTTGTAAGCCTAAATTTATAAAGGCTGAGGTACGGCTGAGTGCCTGAGGTGTAGGACTTGAAGAAGTCTGAGTTGTTGGCCTAGAGATAAAGGCTAAGGTTGGGTTGTTGCCTGAGGTAGGATTCTTGGGAAGAATCTGAGGTAGGACTTGAAGAAGTCTGAGTTGTAGGAACCTATCAGGTTCTGAGTTGTAAGATCTATGGATCTGAGCTAGTTGAAAGAAGTTTGGCTGAATCCAGTTCTCTACTAAATAGGCAAAGGGGAAAAGTGGACGTACCCATAACTTGGGAATCCACTATAAATCTTGATGTGTTGTGCTGTGTATTTTCTGTGATTGTTTTTGTGATATTTGTGCTGTGTTAATTGCCTTGATTGTTAAAAAGGATTAGAACCTATTCACCCTCCTCTAAGTGTTTAGGCTCTTGAAATCAAATCTTTCAGTTATTTTCTTTGCAACTTATAAATTGCTTCCGCTAGAATGTACTATGTGTAGGATGTGTATTATTGGAAGGATGGTTTCATTTAGTAACCCACCGGTCTGTCTGTGGTATATGGCATCGGGCTCCGGCCGGACCTACTGCTATATGCTATGCGACGGATAGGGGTGTTACATTCTATAAATAGGCTAATCCACCTACCGCATTTATTCCTCTGATTCGAAACTCTTCCTTCTTCCTCGCCGCTCTCACGCCTCTCTGCAACTTCTCTTGCTTTCGCCTCTTTCGTTTGCTCTCGCCCTCTTCCCAGTAGTTCTCTCCTTGAACCCCTTAATCACGATGACGGGCGAGAGCGAAGGCCGTTCCAACTGCGCGCAAGCCTTCCTAAAGCACCAATTTCCTCCCTGTCGTCTAACCCTAGACGAATACCAACTGATAACCACTAACTTCATCCCTGCCGGATTCACCGCAAGAAACCCGGGCAACGACGACAGGGTCTATCTCGCGCGAGAGGGGGATATCGCCATCCCCTAGAGCATTATGAGGTGGGCTTCTGCCTACCCCTCTGGCCTGAGATGCGCCAAGCCCTCCAATACTACGGGGTTGTTCCCGCACAAATTAATCCCAACTAGGTCTCCATTCTGGTGGCGTTCATCTGCTACATGCGAGCTGAGCGGATAGAGTTCAGCCTACCCATCTTTTGAAAACTCTTCATCTTCTGGGCCAAGAGAGATGGGGTGGTCTTCTTCTCCGGGAAGCTGCTCAAGACCTATGGTCTCGCCAACAAGAACCACCACTGGAGCGAGAAGTTCGTATTTGTCTCAGGCGACTTCAACAACGTTCCTCTCACACCCGTCCAATACGATGACTCCGACTACAGACCACCCGCTCTTGTGTCGCGCGAGAGTGCCATCCTCGAGTTCTTTGGAACCAAGGACTTTGACGTCCAGTTCCATAGGCGAAACATTGACTCCCTTCCGCCTGTACCCCCCGACGAAGGCATGATCTTCCCTTTGCCATGCGATTTTTCACTTTTGGGTATAGATAATTAATTATTGTTGATCTCGTAGGTGAGCGAGAAATCCCTCTACACCAGCCGTTCGACGTAACCAGAGCTGTGATCGACCCCTTGGCCCTTGCGAAATTCGCAGCTCTCGCTTGCCGAGATGAGCTGGCTCCTCTCTCCAAGTCTGGTGTCGGGAAGTGAAATCCCGACGCCTTCTCCCTCGCCCCACTAAAAGGACCAAAGCCAACTGCCACGGAAATGGGTAAATCCGTGGAGGCCCCTCCCGCTCGAGCTGCTGCCGAGGGACGATCTTTTTCCGAGAGCCTACTGATAACTGGCGAGGTGGCAACTACTATCGAGACTGCTGCCAGGGCTCCTGCCGAGAACTTGCCAGCCACAGACAGAGCTGGTGATGAGAGGGCGGCTAACGAGGCTTACGTCCAGGACCCGCCCAAGCAGGGTCCAAAAGGGCATCAGAACTTCGGCCTCAGCGAGAAGTTCCTAGATACGGAAGGGAAACCCTTGCTCCAGTGGGATCCCCGGGCCAACCGGGCCTCCATCTCTACCCTCCTCCCCAGATGGGCGTAGTAGGACGAGGTCACCGGTGATGCCTTCACGCTCGGTTATGGCCTTTATAGCCAGAAGATGCCGACGTGTTTGACCGATCGCCCACCCGGCTCCTGGCCTTCGACTCCATCTGGGCCTTGATGCACGGGATTTAGCTCGCGCACATGTGTGCGCGTCGGAGCATTACCATCGACCGTAACTTCGCCGACATGCACAAGGAGAGAGACGAGGTTGTGGCCAATGCAGCCTCCCTTAAGGTCGAGATGGCGGACGCCCATCGACCCCTATCTCTGCGCCCAGCGGATGAGGTAAGCGAGACCTCCCAAACCTCATCACTCCCACCTTAGTTCATGATCCGCTTTCCCTTTCCTTCATGTGCTGACGAGTTTTACGCGCACAGGACTCCGCCCAGAGCATGCTGCTTCACGCAAAGCTGCTGGTCTGGAATGCGAGAATGCCCTGCATAAGGACTAGCTCCGACATGTGGAAGCGGCTGTAGCTGCGATCCCGCCCCTCCCTCACTAGACGAGAGGCTGAGGATCCACCACTACTCCGAGTATGACATCGACAAGCTACTGTAGGTCAACGCCTAGACAAAGGCCAGGCTGACGATAGAGATGTTGTTGGACGTGGGATGCCTGAATGAGGGCGGCGAGACCGTCGTTGCCCGTAGGCTTCTCCAGTGGCTTTTTGAGCCTATCCCCAAGCCTCCGGGAGCACCCGATTCCCCGCCCTCGGATGTCCCGAAATCTCTCATTGTAGCTGGCTGGACATCTAGCGAGAGCTCTAGCGAGAGCTCAGATGGGAGCTCCGGCGAGAGCTCGAGCGGGGAATCCGATGAAACCCTCTAAAGATTTTTGCTGCCCCCTTTCTTTTTTGTTCTTTTGGAATGCGTGAGATGTTCTCGCTTGTAATCAGTTTTTGTGAACACATTTGTATATTTTTAAATATTTATGATCGGTCTACTTCTCATCTTCTTATAAAAGCAATTTATATTGTGTCTAATGCTTCTCAAGTGCGTTCTCGCTGAGGCCCTCAGCCTCCCTAGGAGAGTCGTACCCCTTAGTAAGATTAGTAGGTGGAATCCTGCCGAGAGTTCGAGGCCCAGCGTGTTCTCGCCGAGTGCCCTTTGTCGAGAACCTTTTGCCAAAAGTGCCAAGCGTAGGTTCTTAAGAGAGCCGCCGCCTCTTCGCGGTACACGAATAAACGAAGTTTCGCCGAGAACTTCCCGCTGTCAGGCCAAGAGCTTCCCGCCGGAGGCTCCCCACTAAGAACTCCCTTTGCCGAGAACCTCTTGGCCAAGACCCTCCTGCTCAAAGAGGTTCTCAAACTCTTTCCTCTGCCTCCTAGGTGCGCCTCCTGTCCTTCCCGATTGAACGAGAGCCCAGACAACGAGTCTACCCGGGGTCGTGCCTTGCTCGGGGTGGTGCAAAAGCTTCCAAGCCAAAGTATCTCCATAAACATGTCCAAAACCAAGTCCTTTCCACCCAGGTGTGCCTACCGCCCTTCCCAGCTAGTGAGAGCCTGAGCAGCAAGTCTACCTGGGGCCGAGCAGCACTCGGGGTATCCCTTACCCCTACAGGCGAGCCTTCGGACCAGCCAGCTAGTGAGAGCCTGCACAGCGGGTCTACTGGGGCCGAGCTAGGCTCGAGATAGTGCAAAATTTTCCAAGATGAAGTATCCCCAAGAATATATCCAAGACCAAGTCCTTTCCCCCTAGGTGTGCCTACCACCCTACCCAGCTAATGAGAGCCTGAGCAGCGAGTCTACCCGGGGCCGAGCAGTACTAGGGGTATCACTTACACCCACATGTGAGCCTTCAGACCTGCTAGCTAGTGAGATCCTGCGCAGCGGGTCTACCTAGGGCCGAGCCAGGATCGGGGCAGTGCAAAAGTTTCCAAGCCTAAGTATCCCCAAGAACATATCCAAGACCAAGTCCTTTCCCCTCAGGTGTGCCTACCGCCCTGCCCAGCTAATGAGAGCCTGAATAGTGAGTTTATCCAGAGCTGAGCAGCACTCGAGATATCCCTTACCCCCACAGGCGAGCCTTCGGACCTATCAGCTAGTGAGAGCCTGTGCAGCGGGTTTACCTGGGGCCGAGCCAGGCTCGGGGTAGTGCAAAAGTTTCCAAGCTGAAGTATCCCCAAGGACATATCCAAGACCAAGTCCTTTCCCCCCAGGTGTGCCTACCGCCCTGACCAGCTAATGAGAGCCTCAGCAGGGAGTCTACCCGGGGCCGAGTAGCACTCGGGGTATCCCTTACCCCACAAGCGAGCCTTCGGACCTGCCAGCTAGTGAGATCCTGCACAGCGGGTCTACTTGGGGCCGAGCCAGGCTCGGGGTAGTGCAAACATCTAATCTCCTTATCATCAGAATTTTGCAATAGGTAAAGCCAAAGCAATAACAAGTTGGTGAATATAATATAATAACTTGACTTTGAATATACAATTTCACCTTCCCCCCTCATGGATAGAAGCGAAGTCGTCACCTCTCTAGGTGTGGATAATGGATCTCCCCTCCACATCCTGGAGGTGGTAACCTCCCATTCTTAGGACCCTTTCAACAATGTAAGGCCCTTCCCAGTTTGAGTTGAGCTTGCCAACGATGGCTGATCTTCCCGTACCATCAACTTTCTTTAACACCAGATCTCCTTCCGCGAACTGTTTGATTCTGATATGCTTGTCAAAGTACTTCACCATCCACCGTTTGATCTCCTCCTGTCCGATAACTGCGACATCGCGCAGCTCTTCCACCATATCCAATGAGAGGCGCAACTCCTCCTCATTCTCCAACCTCCAAACCTCGTCTCCTTCTCCCGCCGCCACAACCCGCGGGGATCGGACCTCAAACTCCATTGGCAGGACCGCCTCAAACCCATGGGAAAGTTTGAAGGGGGTCTCGCCAGTGGCCGTGTTTGGGGTTGTCTGCAAGGCACAAACTACTGAGGGGAGTTGTTCCACCAATTTCCCCCTCAAGTTCTCCACCTTCTTCTTGAGCAAGTTTACGATGATCTTGTTTGCCGCCTCTACCTAGTCGTTGCTCCTAGGGTGGTGGATGGAGGCGAACCTGAGATCTATCCCCAATTGGGCGGAGAAGCTGATGAACTCCTCATGAGCGAACTGGAGGCCATTGTCTGTCACTATTGCCTTGGGCAACTCGTGTCTGCATATGATCTCCGCCCAAACAAAGTTCCTGATGACTTGGGAGGTAGTGTCTTGACCTCCAGCCACTTTGAGAAGTAGTCAATCATGACCAGAAGAAATCTTCTCTGCAGCCAGTGCTTCAGAGCCTTTGATGGCAAAAGGCCAAGGCGCCAATGCTTCAGAGCCTTTGAGCAGGCAAGAGCTGGAGGGGGCATTTAGTTGGCACTTTCGACACCTCCTCGCAAACTCGGCCGCATCCTTCCTCAGTGTCTGCCAGAAATACCCTTGCCTGACCACCCTTGCTTCCAACGTCCTACCCCCCCCCCCCCCCGAATGACTGCTGCATTCACCGGAGTGTACTTCCTCCAAGATCCTTGGGATCTCTTCCTCTGTCACGCACTTTGCCAGGAGTCCTGACAACATCTTCTGATGCAACCCCCCTTCAAGTATTAGGTAATGAGCCGCTTTGAGCCTGAAAATCTTCACATCCTTGGTCCCTTCCGGAAGCTCGCCGGTGGTCAGAAAGGTCACAAATGGATCCACCCACGAGGGTCACCGATTCACTTCCATTAACTCTCCTTCCTCGATTGCCGGCCAAAATAGCTCGGTCAGGGTCCCCCCTGAGGTCCGAACTTAGCCAACAGATTGGCTGCTACACTCTCTTCCATGGGGACGTGTTGGATTGAGAACGTCCGGAACCCCCCGATGATCACCCTTACCTTGGATAAGTATATCACAAGGGTGGGCTCCCAGGCTTCGAACTCTCCTCGGATTTGTGATGCCACCACCAACAAATTTGTAAAGGCCTCCACATCCTGTATCCCAATCTCCTTTGCCAAATGAAGGTCGGCTATCACGGCCTCATACTCCACTTGGTTATTAGTGACCGGGAAGTGCAAGACCACAACTTGTTCTATAGTGACCCCCTGAGGGCTTATCAACACCACTCCTCCTCTGAGGGAATGCTTTCCCGAAGCCCCATCAACCATCATCTTTCACACCCCCTGTGGACGCGTCTCCTCGGACCCAAATTCAACAACGTAGTCAGCCAAGAAGTTAGCCACTACTTGTGCCTTAATCGAGAGCCTTGGCGCAAGCGAGATGTCAAACTCACTTAGCTCAATAGACCACTTGGCCAACCGTCCCAAGTGCTCCACTCCTTCAAAAATCTTGCGAAGGGGATGGTCCGTCACCACCCTGATCGAATGAGATTGGAAGTATGGTCGAAGCTTCCTGGACGAAATGATTAAAGAATACGCCGGCTTTTCTAAAATGGGGTAGCAGAGCTCTGCCTTCTTCAGGATCCTGCTAACATAATAGATAGGAAATTGTTTCCTCCCCTCTTCCCTGACCAGGACGAAGCTTATAACCTATGCTCCCACCCCCAGATACAAGGCTAGATCCTCCCCCTCCTTTGGGATTTGAAGCAGTGGAGCTTGTGAGAGTTGCCTCTTCAGCCCTTGGAAAGCCTCTACACATTAGGCGGTCCATTCGAATTTTTGATTACCCCGCAACACCTTGAAGAATGATGAGCATTTTTCTCCTGACCTAGAGAGGAACCTGCTTAGCCTGGTCAGCTTGCCTGTCAGGTGCTGGACCTCCTTATCATTGCATGGTGACTCCAGCTCTAGGATGGCCTTCACCTTATCTGAATTAGGTTCTACACCTACTGGGGTCAGAAGATGTCCAAGGAACATCCCTCGACCTGCCCCGAAGACACACTTTAGAGGGTTCAACCTCATCTTGAACTTTCACAGGGTAGCGAACGTCTCCTCCAAGTCACGTAGGTGAGAGTCCACACCCTTTCTTTTGACCATAAGATCGTCAACATAGACCTCCAGGTTCCTCCCCCTTTGGCCTTGGAAGACTCGATCCACCATGCGCTGGTAGGTAGCTCTCGTATTCTTCAGCCCAAAGGGCATCATTTTATAGCTGAAGCATCCCTCCCTTGTGATGAAGGAGACTTCCTTTATATCAGGAGGGTGCATTCGGATTTGGTGGTAACCTGAAAAAGCATCTAGAAAACTCATAATGGAAAAAACCAATGGCTGAATCAACCAACGCGTCAATCCGAGGCAGGGGGTAGCAATCCTTGGGGCATGATTTATTTAATAAAGAAAAATCGATACACATGCTCCATTCCCCCTTTCTTTACCATTACCACGTTGGAGATCAATCCCGGATACTGGATCTCCGAGATGAAGCCGGCCTCCTGGAGCTTCTTGATGTAAGACCCCATTTTTTTCTTTTTAAACCACCGGGGTCTTATGCCCAGAATCGCCGTTTTACGGTAACACCGACACTCGAGTAGGTCGCCACTACAAAATGCCAATCCTGCCGGCCTTTACGATCACCAAAGAGAAAGAGGCTTAAACCAGTTCTAATAAAACCAAGTCCACAATCACATATAATATAAAATATGAGAAATCACTTCAAGTCCACAAGATAATCGAAGTACTGAAATATAACAGAACCGGAAATATAAAAGGGCTTAGGCCCGGTACATCCACTCCTCACTTCAAACACTCGCGGAAGCTAAGTGAACTAATCACTCACGGAGCTAGCCACCGGTGCTCTTGTGCTAGACTGTCCCACCTCCATACACACCATACTCCAATGGTGCTGTACCTCCTACTGCTGCTCCCTGTCTCCCATCCGGAGACCCTGAAATGTTATGGTCCACCAACAATTAGTCAAAAAGACTAAGCCACTATCGTCCTCGCCTCACCCCCGCGACTCCTAGGCACCATACGGGTAGGAGGAAAGGAAAGATATTATGGTGGAGAATAAACAAGAGCAGGTGACGGCAGAGCTACCCTAGCAAATTTATATATATAGGTGAAGTAAAGCAGAGTATGTATGGTAAGCGGTAAATGTATGAAAGGTAAACTAAGAAGTATGTAACCTTAACTTATAAGGTGCCCATACAACCTTATAAGTTAAGGGATATTTTGCAAGGCTCCAATCGTATAAAAAGTCCCATACCAATTTACATGATGGGGTGTCGGGTTGTAAACAGGTAATAAGTAATACAGAAAATAACCGTAACTTATAAACTTGCTCACACAAGCTTATAAGCTAAGGGGTCGTTTTGCAAGACCTAATGTATAAAATGTCTCATACTGATTTATACATTAGGTGTAAGGGTTGAATGATGATGCCATGGTATGCAATGTTATGTGGGTGAATGTTATGTTCATGCAGTGTAACTCTCACACACGACTCTATGCGCACAGACCTTTAGTTCCCCCTATTTTGAAGCTAGCATCACTCCTAGGAGCCTCTGCCATGGAAAACTGAGATAGTGGGTCGGGACACCCCACTCTTAGACGGGTATTCACACTACTAGGCCTAGCCATTACGTACGCCCCTGAAGGACACAACCAGGGTATCCGCGTACTTTGCTGACCCACCGCCAGACTTTTCTTCGGCTAAGTGTAAACCACACCCTCCGAGTCAGCGTATCGATGTCGGTATTAACGACAGTCTAATACCGAAGACCCACCACCTTTTATCTTATGCACATGCAATAGTATTATATTCTGCCACCGAGACAAAGCTCCCCGGACTATCCCGTCCGACACTAATATCTACCGAGCCATCAGCTCGTCGGGCTAACCAACCCACCACTAAAACCACCGAGCCTACCACTCATGAGACCCAACCTAACTCCCACAACACCGGGGAGTGCGAGTGTAAGTGTAACCATAGAGTATTTCTAATTACACTTCCATTCATTTATTCTTACGGCTTACGTTAACCCTGGACTACCTAAGGCATTCCCCGTGAAGGGCTCTCGAGGGCACTAGGAACTACGATGGGTTGAAGGCCAAAGATCTCTTTTGCAAGACACTTACTGTTATTGGTTAATACCCGATTCACGATCCCTTTTAATATTACTCTGGATCTAATCCTAGTGTGTTTTGACTCTCTCTCTCTCTCTCTCCATAAGAAAGATGATCTTTCGTCGATCCTGAGCACCTCCTAACACTAGTCAACCCAGCAATTTCCTCATCATGATTCCTAAAGATGAACCTATTTCTAATTCACCATAACCAGTAAGCTAATAACCCTAACTCCTTATGTCCATTTCACATTCTATCACAATTACTGCAGTTTTATTATATGCAGACCAACCTAAGCTATATGATGTACATGATAGGAGGTACTCCAAATTTTCATCCAAATGCCCTAAAATATTTATTGGGGGCCTATCATGATATAGTTAGCCTAAATACAGAAATGTGGAATTTTCCTAAATAAATTGGCATTTAATTAATTTTTCCAAAAATTGGTCCATGGGTCATTTGAACATGAAGTACTAGATTTTCTTAAGATATGACCATACAAAAATTATGAACACTATAGGATAGCAAGATATCAGTGAATACCAAATTTAATAAATTATTATAAAGGAATCAACCTCCAAATAAATAATCCAAGGTAAATCAACTAAATAGGGGTAATGAAGGGAGTACCATAAATACTTGTCCAAATATTATACAAAAATTAACAGAGATTTATTATGATCATAAAACCTTACTGGCTAAATTTCATGCAATTCCAGGGTCAGTAAACTATATATAAAAATATCTCAACCAAATCTATCATGAGGCACTTTGTGAAGAAACATCCTTGTAATCTCGTCTAAACAACAAGTAAATATTTTTCCAAGCTTCTTTATGCCCTAAAAAGTACTCTGGCTAAGTAACATAATTTTTCAACAAGCTATAGTATTTATCTTCTATTTATCAATGTAGGGTGCACTAGTTTACTTTACACATGATGTACTAAAATGAAATGTTCAACTATACCAACTAATTTACTGGTGCACCTAAATGATATTTGATTAGATTTTCCAGAGTTTCAAATCATTCTAAGAAATTTAAACCATAGTTACATCAAATCATCAAAAAGGGCAAGATGAAGGTTATAGATACAAGGATGTGTTACTATTATCTAAACACCCTATTATAAATTCCAGAGGTTAATAACACTATAATATTACCCCTACCAAAATATCATCAAGATCCAAGGTCATATGACTCATTAAATATTCCCTAAGGTGTATAGACCTAAAAACTTACTAAGTGGTTTAAGTGGGGTGCATGTGTCCAAAGTCCACCAAATCCCTTCCTAGGGAATTTCACCACCCTATTATCACATGGACTACATACCAAGTCCATCCAAGGGCATATCACTCCATGCCCTTCACAAAACCCCCAAAGTTCAACCCTAGGGTTTGAACTAGGGTCATAGGGCAAACACACCCAAATCCACCCCATAATCCATGGGAGGTTGTTTACTGATATTACACATCAGGGGACCAAGTATCAACCTCTGTTGAGGTGATTTGGTCACCCAATACAACAAAGGGCATTTTACCCTAATTAACCCTATTTGGGACTAGGCAATGGTTTACCAAATTCCATACCAATTCTTCTTCAAATTGAATGAAATTTTATACATAGTATTATATTGATCCAAAGGACCACTCACCAAAATTTGGGAGGGTTTTGAGGTCATTAGACCTTTTAAATAATTCATACATGGATTATTATATTTTTACAAAAACTTTAGGAAATTTTTCCAAAAATTCCCATTTTTGGATATGTTCTAGGTATATACAAGAGTGACCCCCATCCAAAATTGCAAGTCATTTGGATGGCTGGATTGATGGGGGCACTCAAAATAATCTCTGGTATAACCTAGGTATAGACCTCACCAAAATGAGTGATGTGGTCAAACCACTTACCCAAATTAGTTGAAATAAATTTTAAATTAAACTAGACTTCAATGGATACAATTTTTATGTTGGATATGTTTTATGTAGGGTGCCCTAGGTATTTTTAATAATTAATTTAAAACAACCCAATAACAGTTACATAAAATGAAATAAAAAGAATTAATGCACGAATCTTAAAGCATGATCCGACGACCTTGGCATCGTATTCTTACTCCAGACAAGGGCCACGATCAGCCCATCCACCTCCCTGGCCGGCCACCGCCACCACCACCTTCATTGAGGTGGGGGCTATCGCCGGGCGACGGCACGGCCGCCAGAGGGGCGGTTTCCGGCGAACTCACAAGGTGTAAAATCCATGAAATTTTTCTCACCCAATTGGGCTCAATTGAGCCCGATTTCTCTCCTAAAAGATTTAAAGATCTAGCCAACGAAGAGAGGAGTAGAAGAGGACCTTTAACTGGGCTTTCCGATGAGTATGGTGGTGGTGCTCCATGGCCGGCGGTGGATCTTTTCGGTGCTCTACAACAACACTGTCAACTTTCTCGGCTCCTTCAGGTAAAGTGTGGAAACTTCTACTCTTGGCCTAGGGAAGCTTTTAAAAGGGTTAAATAGGGGAGAGGATGGGTGTAGCATCAATGGCCATTATTGGCCATGAAGGTGAAAATTTCGGCCACCCACGGGTTCACTGAACTCGGCCATTTAGGGTTGATTATGGTTGTTGGTCTCCTCTTAATTATCCAAGGAAGATGAATCCAACAAATGGAGGTGAGGGGAGGGGCTCTTGATCTCCTATGGCCATTAATGTCTTTCTCTCCCCTCTTTCTCTCTCTTCCTTATGGGAGAAATTAAATTCAGCCACTTTGGTGGCTGGATATGATTATTCAACTCCTCAAAACTGATGAGGGAGAATGTATCCAGTCTTTAGAATCAATTGGAGAGGCTCTTGGTCTTCCTTGGCAAGAATGACCTCTTTTCTCACTTTCTCTCTCCTCCATTAAAGGGAAAATGGAGCTTTCTCACTCATACTCACCATGGTCGAATTTTGATCTCTCCTCCAGCCTATTGGCCTTAGTTAGGGCACCTTTCCCAATTTAGGTTTATGGTGGTCTTAGGTCAATTTGACCACTTTGGGTTGACACCAATGGATCCTTATGGCTCTAATGGACCCTCTAATGGGTTAGATATGTTGTGGTGGGGTCATGGTGAAGCCCTATGGTCATCCTAAACTATTGTTTAGAATTCTACTATTTGCAGACCGTGGTGGTTTCCACCTTTATGTCTAAGCTCACTTGATCTTCTTGGGCTTCCCAGGGTTTTGTCATGACCTAGTCATGACAAAACCACTCTTAGGGCTCTAGTTAGAAATGGGATGTTACACTCGACCTCTTCGCGGATGGGCTCCTCTAGCTTGGTAGTTATGGTCCTCATCTTCTAGCGAATAGGGCGCGTCCGGGGGTGTAGGTTCAGGCAATGGAAGGCTACATCTGCATCGATGCCCGACATGTCAGCCGCGCTCCAAGCAAAGATGTCGACGTGCCTTGGATGCAAGCCCGAACTCGCTCTTGATCCTCGGGACCTAAGCCCCCGCTGATCCGCACCCTCTGCACCTGGCCGGCGCTGGTGAAGACTTCCATCTCCACCACTTCCTCTGCCGGATCCAGCCGCGACTGCTCCCAGCCAGCCCTTGCCTCCTCTTCTTGCCCAAACTCTTCCACCCCTCATGCTTCCTCAACTTCCATTGCCTCCCCCAGGCTCTCATGCTGCTCAACCTCCACCCCCCTTAGGGCCTCCGTCTCGACTCCTCCTCGCCCTTCCTCTACTCCTTCCTCCCGCCGACCCTCTTGCAGCCCGACTCTCCGTCCCTCTAGACCTCATGCACAACTCCTCCTCTTTGCTCCCTCGCAATCTCCTCACTCATCTCCTCCAGGCTCACCTCCTTCTCTCTGACAACCTCTTCCTGCTCCGCCATCTCCCTCTCCAACTCCTCTGCCTCTGCCATCCAAGATATGGTATTGACCACCGTCAAGTAACACTGCCTCGCCACCTTTGGGCCTCCCCTGATCCTAACATGCACCCCTCCATTGTTGAACTTGAGGCATTGGTGGAACGAGGAGGGGACACAGCGAAAGGCGCTGATGAGGGGGTTCCCAAAGATGGCATTATAACTGCTCGGGGCATCCACTATAACAAACCTACAGTTCCATCACATGCCCCCTAACTTCACATGCAACCCTACTCCTCCTTCTACCTCCTTCCTCTCTCCTGAAAACCCAAACAATGGTCCGTCCGAAGCTAAGACCCTCTTGGCCTCGACATTCATCTCATCGAAGGCCTTCTTGAAGATTACGTTCACGGAGCTCCCGTTGTCGACCAAGATCCTAGAGACCGTGAAGTTCTCTACTTCCATCTGGATCACCAAGGCGTCATGGAATGGATCCTCGAAGTCTTGCATGTCCACCGATGAGAAAGTAATTTTCTCCTCCGGAGGGGGAGCCTGAGAGGTCGAGGCGACCACTCTTCGGAACATGGTCTGAAGGCTCCCCTTATGGGTTGCCTCGATTTGTACTCCGCCATGGATCACCCCGATCCCTCCCCGGGTTCCTACATCCGCCCGGTCCTCACATCTATCTTCCCCTTCTCCCTTCTGAACTTCCATGATCCTTATCGGTGGATCCTGCCTCCCCGGCCCCCTAGCCTCTCTCATCTCTAAGAACTCTGGGCAGGTGGCCATCGCGTGACCCTCCTCCTGGTGGAAGTCATAGAAAAGAAATGTCACCATGCCCCCTCTTCCTTCTCTACCTCCTCCTCTTCCAGCTCCTCCCCGAGCTCCTCTCCTTCCTCCTGTACCTCTGCCGACCTCCATTGCTTCTTGTTGTGGCGGGAAGTGACCCCTCTTCCCCTGCCTCCATGCTGGCTGATCAAACCTCCTTGGCTCGCAGAAGTTGTCTCTTCCTGTGAAGCCTCTACCCTGTCCCTGGGGGAGACCCTCTTGGGGAATCCAACCCAACCGGTTGTTTGGCTCCCGGGCCCCCAAGCCTTGATGCTGCCCCTACTTCCCTTGCTGCCCTCGGGGCTCTTCTCTCCTTCTCTCTTCCCTCTACTCTCTCTGTCTTCCTGCTCCTGGCTCCTTCACGTCATCCTCCGCCAACCTGTCCAGCTTCCTGGCAAAAGCCGGGTTGGACCTTTCGAAGTCTATCTTCTTTGCCGCCCTCTCCATGAGCTCCTCAAAAGAGAGGGGGGCGCCCTCTTAAGTTCCGTGCTAAAGAATCCCGACCTCAATCCCACGGTGAAGGCGAGCATCAGTGCATACCCTGGGACTTCCTGGACCAGGAGTATCTCCTCCTGAAATCGATCGACATAATGACCCAAAGTCTCATCTTGCTTCTGCCTCACCGCAAACAGGAATTCTGCCTCCTTCTTCCACTTCTTCGATGTCAAGAACCTCAACAGGAACCCTCGATGCAGATCCTCAAAACTTTAGATCAAACTTGCCGGTAATTGGTGGAACCAGTCCCGATCCTTCTCCTTCAACGCGATGGTAAAGAGCTGATACTTGAAGGCATCTATCATCTGCCTTATCGAAATGACATCTTCAATGTTGAAGCCAAAATTGACCCCAACGAAAGTTCACAAACCAGAGTGCAGCCGATGCCTACTTCTCTCTTATCTCGACCCTTGACTGGCTGCTAAGGTCAAAAGACTGACCCAAAGCCTCAGCTGGGAGGTCCCACCACACACCCGGAAGATCTCTGAGAGCTTCCCCTCCAAAGCCAAATGCTGGGCTGGGAGCTCCTCAGAAGGCACTAGAGTTGGAGAGTAATGAAAGTCCTGCCTTCCAAAGAGCCCCTATGGGTCTTTTTATAGTCTTCCTTTGACCTGAAAATACTGAACTACCCCTGAGGGGTCTGCCAATAGCCGAATCCCGTTGTCATCCCAAGGGCATTTGGGTAATTTTACCTCGGGATAATAATAATATAATCCCATTTACGAGCGCTGGGCCCTACCACGTGGGCCCACCTGGCGAGAACCCCGGCCGTGAAGGCTCTCGCTGGACCCCCAACTGGGCCAACCTTGGCGAGACCCCTTGCCAGGGAGGTTCGCGCGCCCTTCGCGGTCTTGAATCTATCGCGACTGAAGGCTTACTTAGGGCCTTCTCGCCTGCCCTGGGCGGGAGCCTGCATTAGGGCGGAAGCTTCCGCAGTCGACGATCTCTCCTGCCGAGAGCTCGACTATCTGCGTTGGTCGGTCGACGATCTCTCCTGCCGAGAGCTCGACTATCTGCGTTGGTCGGTCGACGATCTCTCCTGCCGAGAGCTTGACTATCTGCGTTGGTCGGTCGACGATCTCTCCTGCCGAGAGCTCGACTATCTGCGTTGGTCGGTCGACGATCTCTCCATCTTTTTCCTGCCCTTGGCGGGAGCTCCCACGGGACGAGAACTTCACAAGTATGCTTTAGGGTTAACCCAAGGCTAACCTGAGGCTAGCCCAATTCCTCAGTGGTATCCCCGGGTCCCACCCAGCGAATATGGGGTTGTACACAATCCCCGCTCTTTTCGAGCTAGCCCTGCGCTCGACAAGACAAGTCCAACCCCCGAAATATTCGCTGGACACGTGCCCACCTACCGAGGGAATCTTTTGGTGGGTCCTACTGCAGCTATAAATATGCACTGATAGGCGTCCATACGCCCTGCCCTTGAAGTACGGTTTTCCAACTGAGCTCTCGCCTCAGGGATTTTTGCGCGAGCTTACCATGCATCCCAAACGCGCCGCCAAACCGCTTCCGCAAGACCTCCAAGACCGGCTGGCCGCTGCCCAAGCGCGGGCCTTGGCTAACTGTGCGGCGGTGGCTCCATGGTTAGCGAGAAAGACTTCCACCGCCGGGCCGTCCGAGCCGAAGAAGAAGGAAAAGAAAAGGGCGAAGGTGGTCCGGCGGGACCTTTCTCGCGAGAACAGGGATCCTCCTTCCCCCACTCCCAATCCTGCGGGGGATCCTTCTCCGCAGAAGGTAATCCTTTCAACCGTTCCTATCGAGCTGATTGTGCACTGGATCCGACAGTTAACGTAAGCTTTCGCAGGAAGCCGCTCCTAACGATGGCGCCGAGATCCCGCCAAGTTCTTCGAACCTGCCCGCTCATTCACCCAAGGACCAAACGCGGGTCTTGGAGAGGATTCCTCCGGCCGAAACCGGAACGATAGGTACATTTTCCCTTGTCAATATTTCGACCCGACCTTTTCTTTTCTGAACCGTCTTCTCGCAGTGCCAACTCCCGCCGACCCGGGTCTAACCACCCGGGAAAATGAAGCGAGAACCGTTGAAGTGCCTCCTGCGGTGGCCAATCCTATCCTGCAGGCGGGAGGGGCGGCTCCCGAACCTTCCGCTACCCTCAAGGATGCTGATCGTCCCTTGAGAGAAGACAACTCCCCTCCTGCTTCCGGCCAGGCCGGGATTATCGTGCGTGAGCCCTTCCGCCCGGGGCTGGGCAAGCCTCTTCACCTCCTTTATGGGACCAACGGAGGGGCCGGGCCTTCTCGTCCAACTTTGGTTGACGGTTCTCGTCCAACCGCAGGTATGCGAGACCTTTTAAAACCGTTGATCGTCATGCTTTAACCAAAATTCTCGCACGTTTCTTTCGCAGGTGATCCTGGCTTGCGGTCGGGAGTCAACGAGGAAGGAGAAGAAGAGGAAGAAGACGAAGAGGAAGAAGAGGATGAAGAGTCCCCTCTCCCTTCGTCTGGCGAGATAGAGGAAACATTGAACAGCGCTGGGAGCGCGAAGGGGAGAAGGAGGAAGATCTCGGTCATTTTGGCCAAGCTTATCCGGCGAGACCGTGCCCATACTGCCGCGGCGAAAGCATTCCGCGAATCCGTGGAGCAAAGGCTGGAGGCTCTGGAGCGGGATTTCTTCTTGGGCGAGACTGATTGTCCGGGAGGGCCTTCTGCCGAGTCTTCGCCAGGGAGGTGCATCTCGCAGATCCGGGATCACGCCAGGCGGATCAACCTTGGGTGTACCACCCTATCGTCTTACTTCAACACGTTGGCGCCCCCAAGAACTAGGCGGCGAGAACGAGGACGATGGAGCTGGAAACCCTATTAGCCCTCCTGCTTTGAATCTCAATGTATCTCTTTTATCAATGTATCTGTAACAAACCTTATTACTAATTAAGTTTTACCCAGCTTGCGCTAGCGAGGATCTCGCTTCTACCCATGTCTCTCTTTTCCTTTTCTTTTTATTGCTCTGCGAGGCTTTTTAATTAAGACGCTTACACCAATCTGAAGGTCGCGTGTTAACCTAGGAGGCTTGCGCCAATCTAGGAGGCTTGTGTTAACCTAGGAGGCTTACGCCAATCTAGGAGGCTTGCGCCAATCCAGGTAGTCGCGTCGAAACCCGAAACGACCGTTGACCACTGCCATCCCGAGGGGGAGAATCGAGGCGTCGTTAGCCCGGATTCTGACAGCTGTACTCCGCTGTCACTTTCTCTCTCTGTCGGATGAATTCATGATGATTACGTTTTCTTATAAATAGAGAAGTCTACCAACCGCATTTACTTCTTCGATCCGGAACCTCAGCCTTCCCTCCTTGCTTTCGCGTTCTTGCTCTCGCTTCGACCCCTCTTCAGCTCTCGCTCTTACTCACAAACCAACCATGCCTGGCGAGAGCAAGGGTCGCGCCCACTGCGCGGAAGCTTTTCAAAAACACCTCTTCCCTTCCTGCAAGCTCACCCTAGACGAGTATAACCTGATCGTTGACCGCTATATTCCCGCCGGCTTCTCGGCGCGGAACCCGGGGAATCACGATAGGGTGAATACTCCGGGGGCGGGAGAGCTTGCCATCCCCCTCGAGCACTTCGAGGTGGGCTTCCGCCTCCCCCTTTGGCCGGAGGTTCGGCTAGCTCTTCGCTATTATGGGGTGGTTCCCGCCCAGCTAAACCCGAACTCAGTCGCGATACTTATAGCATTCATATGCTATATGCGGTCCGAGAGGATCGAGTTTAGTCTGCCCATCTTCCGGAAGCTATTCAACTTCCGCGCCAAGGGGGGGTAGTTTTCTTCTCCGGGCAACTGCTTGAGGTTACCGGTCTCGCCAATAAGCACCATCATTGGGGCGAGAAATTTGTCTACGTCAGCGGAGACTTCGGCAACATCCCGCTTCAGCCCGTTCAGTACGAGGACGCGGCCTACAAACCGCCTGCTCTGGGATCGCGCGAGTGCGCAATCCTGGAATTCTTCGGAACCAAGGAGTTCGACGTTCCCTACCTTCGACGGGACGTCGACTCCCTCCCACTTGTTCACTCGGGCGAAGGTACGGTCTCGCCTCAGATTCTCTCTTTTATCAAAGATTTTCTTGCGCTGAAATGCTTTAACTTTGCAGGAGAGCGGGAGGTCCCTCTGCGCCAGCCCTTTGCTGAAGGCCGGGGTGTCGAGGGTCTG
The DNA here is from genome assembly GCA_039513925.1 of Platanthera zijinensis. Taxonomy (NCBI): domain Eukaryota; kingdom Viridiplantae; phylum Streptophyta; class Magnoliopsida; order Asparagales; family Orchidaceae; genus Platanthera; species Platanthera zijinensis. Next base: position 80,299,286 of record CM077081.1, read on the forward strand.
GCCGCAAGAGGCTCCCTTGCGCTCGCGGAAGCTAGCGCCAGCGCCTGCCGAGAAGATCCAGCCCCTCCCATGCCGCCACCGGCCAAGAAGCGGAAGGTCACCCTTCCTCCTCTCCGAACGCTGAAGAGGCCCAAACCTTCCGCTCTTGAGAAGGGGAAAGCCCCGGCCGTCTCACCTGTCCAACCTCCTCCCGAGGGCAGGTCCTTTGAAGCGATCCTTCAGATGGCCAGCGAGATGGATGTCGCCGCCAAGAGCCGCGCCGAGGCTTCTACCGGGAACCCATCGGCCGCGAGCGGGGCTGGTGGAGGTGTGGTCGCCGCCGAAACCTCTGCCAGTGCCCCGCCCCAGGAGGTGCCGAGAGGGCACAGGAACTTTGGCTTCGGCGTGAAGTACGTCGACGCGGAGGGGAAGCCTCAGATGGAATGGGACCCTGAGTCGAACTTGATCAAAGTTACGACGCTCCTTCCCAGCTGGGCGGAGAGGGAAGATGTGACTGGCGAGGCCTTCTCGCTTGGATACGGCCTTTATAGCCGGGAGGATGCCAGCGTATTTGACCAGATGTCCACCCGCCTTATAGCCTTCGATGCCATCCGGGCTCTATTGCGCGGGTTCGAGCTTGCGCATATGTGTGCGCGCCGAAGCATCACCCTTGACAAGAATTTCACTGATATGCGCAAGGCGAGGGAGGACGCGATGGCTCGAGCGCACACCGCGGGAGAAGAACTCGTGAAAGCTCAACAAGAGCTTGCGGATGCTCGACTGGCGCTGTCTCTACGCCCCGCGACTGAGGTAAGCGAGACCCTCCCAAACCCTTGCTTTCGTTTTTCAAAGTTATGATGGTGCGATGTTTCCAGACTGAACTCCTCTTCTTTTTTTCACAGGATTCCGCCCAAGTCAGGGAGCTTCGCGCAGAGCTGGCCAACGCGCGCTGCGAGAGCGTCCTCTTGAGGGAACAGCTTCGCGCAGAGCTGGCGAAGGTCCCGCCTCCGGAGCTAGATGCGAGGCTGCGGAGTCGTTTCCTCTCGGAGTACGACGTTGACAAGCTGCTCCAAGCCAACGCTCAGGCAACCGTCAAGCTGACGCTCGAGACGCTGCGAGACGTCAAGCTGCTTCGGGAGGACGGCGCGACCATCGACGCTCGCCAACTTCTTCCTTAGCTCTACGATCCAGTTCCCAAACCTCCGGGCGCGCCGGACTCGCCTCCCTCAGACATCCCGAGGACTTCTACCGCCGCTGGCGAGACGTCTGAAGAGAGCTCTGGCGATGGTTCAAGCGAGAGCACCAGCGGGAGCTACAGCGCGTCCCCCTAAACTTCTTCTTTCTTTTTGTTTCTTTTGTAATGAGCGAGAGGCTCCAACTTTTGTAACTAATTTTATGTAAAGTAATGTTTCATCTTTCATTTTTAGTGTGCTTGAAAGTATATTATCCTGCCGAATGGCTTCCGCGCGAGCTTCCGCCGAGACCCTTAGTCTCTTTAGGATAACCTTTCTTAGAGACCCGTTAGGCGGGAACCTCGCGTCGTCGATTAAGTCGTCCTGCTCAGGTCCGCCGGGAGCCTCCTTTTGCGAGAACCCCCCTTTGACCGAGACCTTTGCTGGCCGAGACCTCCAAACCGAGGCCTTTTATTGGCCGAGACCTTTGAGCCGGGACCCTTGCTGGCCGAGACCTCCAAACCGAGGCCTTTTACTGGCTGAGACCTCTGAGCCGAGACCTTTAGGGCCTTGCCTCCGGTCTAGGCCAGGGCCCTGCTCACATATTTTTCCGACCAATTAAACCCCTACCCCACCGGCGAGCCGTCGGTCCTGCTAGCTTATAAGGGAGCCTGCGCAGCGGGTCTACCGGGGTTCGAGCCGAGCTCGTTGTAACGTAGTAACTACCAACCAGGGACCAAGGATCAAAGAGTCAAGGACTCCACCTATCCCCCGCAGGCGAGCCTTCGGACCTGCCAGCTTGATGAGAGCCTGCGCAGCGGGTCTACCTGGGGCCGAGCCGAGCTCGGGGTGTCGTAGAAGCGGCTAAGAACAAAGTATCACAAGAGCCAACCTTTCCCCCACAGACGAGCCTTCGGACCTGCCAGCTTGATGAGAGCCTGCGCAGCGGGTCTACCTGGGGCCGAGCCGAGCTCGGGGTGTCGTAGAAGCGGCTAAGAACAAAGTATCACAAGAGCCAACCTTTCCCCCACAGGCGAGCCTTCGGACCTGCCAGCTTGATGAGAGCCTGCGCAGCGGGTCTACCTGGGGCCGAGCCGAGCTCGGGGTGTCGGAGAAGCGGCTAAGAACAAAGTATCACAAGAGCCAACCTTTCCCCCACAGGCGAGCCTTCGGACCTGCCAGCTTGATGAGAGCCTGCGCAGCGGGTCTACCTGGGGCCGAGCCGAGCTCGGGGTGTCGTAGAAGTGGCTAAGAACAAAGTATCATAGGAGCCAACCTTTCCCCCACAGGCGAGCCTTCGGACCTGCCAGCTTGATGAGAGCCTGCGCAGCGGGTCTACCTGGGGCCGAGCCGAGCTCGGGGTGTCGTAGAAGTGGCTAAGAACAAAGTATCATAGGAGCCAACCTTTCCCCCACAGGCGAGCCTTCGGACCTGCCAGCTTGATGAGAGCCTGCGCAGCGGGTCTACCTGGGGCCGAGCCGAGCTCGGGGTGTCGTAGAAGTGGCTAAGAACAAAGTATCATAGGAGCCAACCTTTCCCCCACAGGCGAGCCTTCGGACCTGCCAGCTTGATGAGAGCCTGCACAGCGGGTCTACCTGGGGCCGAGCCGAGCTCGGGGTGTCATAGAAGTGGCTAAGAACAAAGTATCATAGGAGCCAACCTTTCCCCCACAGGCGAGCCTTCGGACCTGCCAGCTTGATGAGAGCCTGCGCAGCGGGTCTACCTGGGGCCGAGCCGAGCTCGGGGTGTCGTAGAAGTGGCTAAGAACAAAGTATCATAGGAGCCAACCTTTCCCCCACAGGCGAGCCTTCGGACCTGCCAGCTTGATGAGAGCCTGCGCAGCGGGTCTACCTGGGGCCGAGCCGAGCTCGGGGTGTCGTAGAAGTGGCTAAGAACAAAGTATCATAGGAGCCAACCTTTCCCCCACAGGCGAGCCTTCGGACCTGCCAGCTTGATGAGAGCCTGCGCAGCGGGTCTACCTGGGGCCGAGCCGAGCTCGGGGTGTCGTAGAAGTGGCTAAGAACAAAGTATCATAGGAGCAAACCTTTCCCCCACAGGCGAGCCTTCGGACCTGCCAGCTTGATGAGAGCCTGCGCAGCGGGTCTACCTGGGGCCGAGCCGAGCTCGGGGTGTCGATGAAGATTCCTTTGACCAGGCCTATTCCATCACGGAGATGAGTAGTCATAGCCAATTAGAACAGAAAACATAAAGATTGCATACATAAAGATTGCATACTCAGAGATAGTCAACATTCTGAAATAAACTTATTGAAAATTCAATGGTTGTTTACAACATTACAATCCTTCTTCCCCTCTTACGGGTAGAAGCGCTTCAGATCGTCACCACTCCAGGTGTGACTCAAGGTCCTTCCCTCCGCATCCTGGAGATAGTAGCCTCCGTTAACCAGAGCCTTCTCTACTATATAAGGCCCTTCCCAGCTAGGGTTGAGCTTACCAACCGCGGCCGACCTACCTGCAGCGTCGACCTTTTTCAGTACTAGATCCCCCTCGGCGAATTGCTTGACTCTGATGTGCTTATCAAAGTACCGAGCCATTCGCCGTTTTATTTCTTCTTGCCTGATGGCGGCAACATCCTGCAGCTCTTCCACCAGATCTAATGAGAGGTGCAACCCTTCCTCATTCTCCAACCTCCAAGCTTCGCTTCCCTCAGCTGCGGCCGCGACCCTTGGGGACCGAACCTCGAACTCCACCGGGAGGACAGCCTCACACCCGTGAGAGAGCTTGAAGGGGGTCTCTCCTGTGGCCGTGTTCGGAGTTGTTCGCAAGGCCCATAGGACGGAAGGGAGCTGTTCCACCCAGCTGCCCTTCAGGTTCTCCACCTTCTTTTTGAGCAAGCTGACAATGATCTTGTTTGCCGCCTCCACTTGGCCATTGCTCCGAGGATGATGGACAGAGGCGAACCTGAGGTCAATTCCCAATTGGGTGCAGAAACTGATAAATTCTTCACTGGCAAACTGAGGACCGTTGTCTGTCACTATCGCTTGGGGCAATCCGTGCCTGCAAACGATTTCCCCCCAAACGAAGTTTCTGATGACCTGGGAGGTTACCTTGGCTAACGGCTTGATCTCCAGCCATTTGGAGAAGTAGTCAATCATAACTAGGAGGAACCTCCTCTGCCCGCTAGCTGGAGGAAAGGGTCCAACCAGATCCATTCCCCAAATGGCGAAGGGCCATGGCGCCGTGATGCTTCGAAGCCTTTGCGCGGGCAAGAGCTGGAGAGGAGCATGTACTTGGCACTTCCGACACCTCCTTGCGAATTCAGTTGTATCCTTCCTTAAGGTCCGCCAGAAATATCCTTGCTTTATCACCCTTGCTTCCAATGTCCTTCCCCCTGAATGACTGCCGCATTCTCCAGAATGCACCTCTTCCAGGATCCTCGGGACTTCCTCCTCGTTTACGCATCTCGCGAGGAGCCCTGACAACATCTTCCGATGCAAGCTCCCCTCCAGCATCAGGTAATGAGCCGCCTTGTGCCTGAAGCTCTTTGCATCCTTGACTTCTTTTGACAGTTCTCCTGTGGTCAAGAAGGTCACCAACGGATCTACCCATGAGGACCGCCAATTCACCTCCATCACCTCTCCCTCTTCAATGGCTGGCCGAAATAGCTCGGTCAGGGTACCTCCACCCCGAGGCCCGAACTTTGCTAATCGGTCAGCTGCCATGCTTTCCTCCCTGGGAACATGTTGAATAGAAAAAGAACGGAAACCTCCAATAATAGTTCTTACCTTTGATAGATATCTTGCGAGGGTAGGCTCCCGGGCCTCAAACTCGCCTCGGATCTGCGATGCTACCACCATTGAGTCGGTGAAGGCCTCCACATCCTGGATTTCCAGCTCCTTTGCCAAGCGAAGGCCAGCGATCACAGCCTCATACTCCGCTTGGTTATTGGTTACAGGGAAATGGAAAGTCACTGCTTGCTCTATGGTAACTCCCTGAGGGCTTACCAACACCACACCTCCTCCCAGGGAGTGCCTTCCTGAGGCCCCGTCGACCACCATCTTCCACGCTTCTTGCGGCCTTGGTTCCTCAACCTCGGTCTCGGTAACATAATCCGCCAGAAAATCCGCTACGGCCTGGGCTTTGATGGAGAGCCTCGGGACGAAAGAAATGTCAAACTCGCTTAGCTCGATGGACCACTTTGCTAACCTTCCTGAATGCTCCACCCCCTCAAAGACCTTGCGAAGAGGGTGGTCGGTTACCACCCTAATCGAGTGCGCCTGAAAGTAAGGGCGAAGCTTCCTAGCTGAGATGACCAAAGCATACGCTAGCTTCTCCAGGATGGGGTATCGGATCTCCGCCTTTTTTAAGATTCGACTTACATAATAGACGGGCAACTGTTTCTTCCCCTCCTCCCTAACCAAGACGGAGCTCACTGCCTCTCCCCCCACTCCAAGATACAAGGCTAGGTCCTCCCCTTCCTTCGGGCTTTGAAGTAACGGAGCTTGGGAGAGTTGCCTCTTCAGCCCCTGAAATGCCTCTTCACACTCGGCCGTCCATTCGAATACTTGGTTACCACGGAGTACTTTAAAGAAAGAGGAACACCTATCCCCTGACCGAGAGAGGAACCTGCTTAGCCCGGCCAACTTCCCGGTCAAGCGTTGGACTTCTTTGGCACTGCGAGGTGATTCCAGGTCTAGAATAGCCTTAACCTTATCGGGGTTAGGTTCTACCCCCGCGGGAGTCAAGAGGTGTCCGAGGAATTTCCTGCGACTAGCCCCGAAGACGCACTTCAAGGGATTCAACCTCATCTTGAACCTTCGTAGGGTGGCAAACGTTTCCTCCAAGTCCCGCAAGTGGGAATCAACACACTTGCTCTTGACCATGAGGTCGTCCACGTAGACCTCCAGGTTCCTTCCCCTTTGATCTCGAAAGACTCGATCCATCATGCGCTGGTACGTTGCCCCTGCGTTCTTCAACCCGAAGGGCATCATCTTATAGCTGAAGCATCCCTCTCTTGTGATGAAGGAAACATCCTTGACATCAGGAGGGTGCATCCGGATCTGATGGTAACCTGAAAATGCATCTAAAAAACTCATAAGAGAAAAACCGACGGCTGAGTCAACCAGCGCGTCGATTCGAGGCAAGGGGTAGCAATCCTTGGGACATGATTTATTTAATAAAGAAAAATCAATACACATGCGCCATTTTCCTCCTCCCTTCTTTACCATTACCACGTTGGAGATCCAGCCTGGATACTGGATCTCTGAGATGAAGCCTGCGTCCAGGAGCTTTTTGACCTCCTCTCGGATGGGGGCCTCTAGCTTGGTGGCGATGGCCCTCATCTTTTGGCGTATGGGGCGGGCTCTGGGATCCAGGTTCAAGCGATGACAGGCCACGCCCGCGTCAATGCCCGGCATGTCTGCCGCGTTCCAAGCGAAGATGTCGACGTTGCTTTGGATGCAGGCTCGCATCCGCTCCTGATCCTCGAGGCTCAAGCCTCCGCTGATCCGAATCCTTTGCACCTCCCCCGCTCTTGTAAGCACCTCCATCTCCACCACTTCTTCGGCCGGTTCTAGCCCCGACCGCTCCCAACTTACCCTTGCCTCTTCCTGCTCAAACTCGAGCTCCCCTCCCCCAACCTCATCAACTTTCATCGCCTCCTCCAGGCTCTCCTCCTGCCTCTGCTCTTCTCCATCCACCACTGCTCTCGCCTCTTCCAGGCTGATCTCCTCCACCTCTGCCATCTCCTCAACAACCTCCATCGCCTCTCCCCGGCTTATCTCCCCTTTCTCAACCCCTTCCTGCTCAGTCATCTCCTTCTCCAACTCCTCTGCCTCCGCCATCCACGACACGGTGTTAACCGCCGTCACATAGCATTGCCTTGCCATCTTCGGATCCCCCCTGATCCTAACCTGCACCCCTCCATTGTTGAACTTGAGGCATTGGTGGTATGAGGAGGGTACGCAGCGAAAGGCACTGATGAGGGGACGTCCAAAGATGGCATTATAACTACTCGGGGCGTCCACGATCACGAACCGACAGTTCCGTGAGACGCCCCCAAGCCTTACATGCAGGCCCACTCCCCCTTCCACTTCTTTCCTTTCTCCGGAGAAGCCAAAAAGCGGTCCATCGGAAGCCAGGACCCTTTTTCCTTCCACCCTCATCTCATCGAAGGCCTTCTTGAAGATCACATTCACCGAGCTCCCATTGTCCACCAGTATCCGGGAGACGGTGTAGTTTTCTATCGCTGTCTGGATCACAAGCGCGTCGCAGAACGGATCCTCGTAGTCTGGCATATCCGCGGATGAGAAAGTGATCTTCTCCTCTGGGGGGGAGCCAGGGAGGTTGAGGCGACCCCTCGGCAGAACATGGTTTGGAGGCTCCCCTTGCGGGTTGCCTCGATCCCCACTCCCCCATGGATCACTCTGATCCCTCCTCGGGTTCCCACGTCTACCCTGTCTTCACACCTGTCCTCAGCCTCTTCTCGCTGTACTTCGACGATCCTTACAGGCGGATCCTGCCTTCCGACCCCTCTGGCCCCTCTGATCTCCAGAAACTCTGGGCAGGTGGCCGTTGCGTGACCTTCCTCCTGATGGAAGTCACAATAAGGCAACGCCACCCTGCCCCCTCTTCCTTCTCCTCCTCCCCTTCTTCCGGCTCCCCGAATTCTTCCTCCTCTTCCTCTTCCCACCTCCATGGCCTCCTGCGGCGGTGGGAAATGACCCCTTGGTCCTTGTCGCCATCCTCCCTGCTCCAGCCTTCTTTGCTCCCGGAAGTTATCTCTTCCCTGAAGCCCTCCTTGGCCCTGGGGGCGACCCTCCTGAGGCCTCCAACCCAGTCGGTTATTTGGCTCCCTGGCCCCCCCATGCTGCTGCCCCTGCCCTCGTGGCTCTTCCCTTCTTCTATCTTCCCTCGGCTCCCTCTGCTCCCTCTGCTCTCTCTGCTCCCTCTGCTCCCTCTGCTTCCCCACTACCGGCTCCCTTACATCATCCTCGGCCAACCTGGCCAGCTTCCTCGCAAACGCAGGGTTTGCCCTTTCAAAGTCTATCTCCTTCGCCGCCCTCTCCATGAGCTCCTCAAAAGAGAGAGGGGGCACCCTCTTCAACTCCATGCTGAAAAACTCTGGTCTCAGCCCCAGGGTGAAGGCAAGCATCAGCGCGTACCCCGGGACCTCCTGGACCAGGAGAATCTCCTCTTGGAACCGGTCAACATAGTGACCCAACGTCTCCTCCGGCCCTTGCCTCACTGCAAACAGGCATTCCGCCTCCTTCTTCCTTTTCTTCGAAGTTGAGAACCGCAGCAGAAAACCCCTGCGCAGATCCTCAAAGCTGTAGATGGAACTCGCCGGCAACTGGTGGAACCAGTCCCTGGCCTTTTCTTTCAGAGTGATGGCAAAAAGCCTACACTTGAAGGCATCGGACATTTGTCTGATGGACACCACGTCCTCGAACCATTGCACGTGCTGAACCGGGTCATCCTTCCCGGTGTAGTAGGTCATGTCCGGCTCCCGGAACCCCTCCGGCACTGGAGCCGAGACAATGAGCTCACTAAATGGGGTCTCGCCTCCCGCCTGGCGAGAAGGCACATCTCGCGACCTCGGTTGGATGGACCGATCCGCGAGACCATGCCCAGGGAAGAGTTCCCGCACCGTCGCCTCCTTCTCGCCCAGATCCGCCGGAAGCTCCTTCTCGAGACGCTGGCCCGGGAAAAGCTCCCGCGCGGCTACGTCCCTCTCGCCTGCCTCCACCGGGACCTTCTTCCCGGGGCGCTGCCCTGGAGCGTTCTCGCCTAGAAGCGGAACCACCTCCACCGGGACCTGCGGCGTCTCCCACTCATTCCTTGCCGAGAAGGCCAAGTTGATCGTCTACATGACTTCCCGCCTGAAGTCCTCAAACATCTTCTTCGTCGCCTCGTCCACCCGGGTGGGGGATCCTCCCGCGCCTGATCCTTCACCTTCGCCTCCTGCCATGGGACTTAACTCGAGATTTTCTTACACCGACTGCTTCCACGCTCACCGCACCAGAACTGTTGAAGCCAAAATTGACCCCAACGAAAGTTCACAAACCAGAGTGCAGCCGATGCCTACTTCTCTCTTATCTCGACCCTTGACTGGCTGCTAAGGTCAAAAGACTGACCCAAAGCCTCAGCTGGGAGGTCCCACCACACACCCGGAAGATCTCTGAGAGCTTCCCCTCCAAAGCCAAATGCTGGGCTGGGAGCTCCTCAGAAGGCACTAGAGTTGGAGAGTAATGAAAGTCCTGCCTTCCAAAGAGCCCCTATGGGTCTTTTTATAGTCTTCCTTTGATCTGAAAATACTGAACTACCCCTGAGGGGTCTGCCAATAGCCGAATCCCGCTGTCATCCCAAGGGCATTTGGGTAATTTTACCTCGGGATAATAATAATATAATCTCATTTACGAGCGCTGGGCCCTACCACGTGGGCCCACCTGGCGAGAACCCCGGCCGTGAAGGCTCTCGCTAGACCCCCAACTGGGCCAACCTTGGCGAGACCCCTTGCCAGGGAGGTTCGCGCGCCCTTCGCGGTCTTGAATCTATCGCGACTGAAGGCTTACTTAGGGCCTTCTCGCCTGCCCTGGGCGGGAGCCTGCTTTAGGGCGGAAGCTTCCGCGGTCGACGATCTCTCCTGCCGAGAGCTCGACTATCTGCGTTGGTCGGTCGACGATCTCTCCTGCCGAGAGCTCGACTATCTGCGTTGGTCGGTCGACGATCTCTCCTGCCGAGAGCTTGACTATCTGCGTTGGTCGGTCGACGATCTCTCCTGCCGAGAGCTCGACTATCTGCGTTGGTCGGTCGACGATCTCTCCATCTTTTTCCTGCCCTTGGCGGGAGCTCCCACGGGACGAGAACTTCACAAGTATGCTTTAGGGTTAACCCAAGGCTAACCTGAGGCTAGCCCAATTCCTCAGTGGTATCCCCGGGTCCCACCCAGCGAATATGGGGTTGTACATTCAAACCACTGCACATGCGTCACAAGGTCATCCTTTCCCAAGTAGTAGGACATGTCGGGCTCCCGGAACTCCTCCGGAACCGGAGCCGAGATGATGAGCTCACTAAAAGGGCTTTCGCCCCCTGCTTGCTGAGAAGGCACATCTCGTGGCCTCGGTTGGCTGGCCCGGTCCGTGATGCCTTGCCTGGTGAGGAGATATCGCACATCCGCATCCCTCTCGCCGACCTCTGCCGACACTTCCTTCCCAGGGCGCTGCCCTGGGAAGAGCTCTCGTGCGGCTACGTCCCTCTCGCCAACCTCCACCGACACCTTCTTCCAGGGGCACTGCCCAGGAGCATTCTCGCCCAAGAGCGAGACCACCTCTACTATAACCTGAGGCGTAGCCCACTTGCTCCTTGCCGAGAAGGCCAGAATGATGGTCTGTAGGACCTATCGCCTGAAGTCCTCCAGCATCTTCCTTGTCGCCTCCTCTCCCCGAGAAGGGGAACCTCCTGAGCCTGATCCTTCGCCTTCACCTCCGACCATGGGACTTAAATCAAGATTTTCTTTATTGGCTACCTTCCACGCTCACCACACCAGAACTGTTGAAGCAAAATTTTGACTTCGACGGAAGTTCGAAATCGGGGGTGTAGCCAACACCTACTTCTCCCAAGCTTCGACCTCTGACTGGAAATAATGTTCCAGGGACAGACCCTAAGCCTCAGCTAGGAGGTCCCACCTCTTACCCGGAAGGTCCCTGAGAGCTTCCCCTCCAAAGCCAAAAGCTGGGCTTGAAGCTCCTCAGAAATCACTAGAGGGTCTCTTGAAAATATGAAAAACCTGCCTTCTGAGGAGCCCCTGCGGGTCTATTTATAGCCTTTGCAAACCTGAAATTACTAAATTATCCCTAGCTGGTCTGCTAATAGCAAAACTCTGCTATTCTGAGGAGCTAAATGCAGACCCCGGGGCATCCAGGTAATTTTATCTGAGGCCAACTAGGTAATTTAACCCTGGGCCCCACCCGGCGAGAGCCTTCCTGCAGAGAACTGGAGGCTCTCGCCTTTACTACCTGTCGAGATCTTCCCCCCTGACTAGGCGCGAGCCTTCTCGCTTGACTCGTGTGAGAGCTTTCTTGTTCACTAGCCATACTGGGCGAGAACACTTCTCGCCTTAGGAATTCTGCTCGATGAACCGCCTTCTTGGAGCGCGAGCACTCCCACCTAGTTCTAACCGTGCGAGAGGGTTCTCGCCTATAGAGCTCTCGGAGACTCGCCCAAGGCTAGCCCAAAGCTAACCCAAACCTAGCCCTTGGCGCTTCTGGGGCCTACTCAGGGAATATTGGGTTGTAAATTTTTCAAGTTGATCTCCGTATATAGGCTTTGATAAGATTGATCGGCTGCCCCGATTAATCCACTGACATCTGATAGTTCTTACAATTGTCAGAACTTAAGGCTTTGAATTCTGTACTTAGAAGAAATTCTTTCCAGAGAGCTTCTGCATGAAGGTGTTGACACTTCTGTACTTTGATTGTGTCGACACCAGTCCTGGGTGTCAACACTACTCTTATAGGGATGTCGACACCAATCTGTGTATATCGACATTGCTAGCTTCTAGTCTCAACACAACTTGTGTGAAATGTGTCGACACTAGTCCTGAGTGTCGACCAAAGTCCTGGGTGTCGACACAGCTTGCTTCCTGTCTCAACACTATTTGAATAAGGGTGTCGATACTAGTCATGAGTGTCGACACAACTTGATTTCTTGTCTCAGCACTGCTTCTACAAAGGTGTCGACAGTTGGCTAGTGTCTCAACACTTTTGTACTTAGTTTATTTTTCCTGCACAAATAAACTTAACATACATTAAATACAAATTTGTGTATATCATTGAGTTGAAAGGGTTTCTTCAAATCAGGTACACACTTCCCAATGTACCCAACAACTCCATCCTTTCCCTCCGAGAGAGCTCGATGCCCGAGGACTCGCCTTGAAGGACTCGCACGTTGTACATTTTTCTTTTCGCAGTCATGAATTTTCTTTTTTTATTACTACAATTTTGTAGATGTGGGCTGAGTGCATATTTTGTAACTTCTAATAATCAATATATTTGTTCTTCTCTGAAGTGGATGATGTCTGACTGTCTTTATCGCTTTTGAAAATAACTTTCTTTTCCTAAACTCGCGACCCAGCTCAGTCTTTCTTGCTCACCGCCTCTAAACCCACACATCGATAGTGAGATCGCACGACTCTTAAGGACTTATCTTAGAAAATGATAAGACCTTAGGTAGTCAGCCCGCGAGCGGTGATCCACCCCCTTTACTCAGAGCATTCACTGTGGTGCTCGAGAGACTTAGGTCTAGGCACATTCCCACCTGCGCTCGAGGTGTTTGACTCACGCAACCTTGTCCTCAGTCGGCCAAGATGGTCCAAGGGACTCGCGAGCATCCAGTATGACTAACCTTTGCGACCTGGGTCGCCTCGTGGATATCGCGGGTGGGGGGGGAGAATGTTTGCTGAGCGAGAGTGGTGAGACCTAGCCCGTCTGTAGGGGCGAGAACCAGCTCGCCTGGAGGGGCGAACCCCAGCTCGCCTGGAGGTTGGAGGGCTCGCCCTTGATAATGTTCTCCCCCCGAGTTTTCCATTTGTCGGGTCATTTGAAACTTCCACCTTTTCCCCTTGTTAGCCGGTAGAAACCTGACGGCAGGTGTTGGGCATCAACCAGACTTTTCTTTTGGCTAACCAAGACCCATATTTCTTAGGTCTAGCAAGCAGATAATCAATGTCAGGTAAGAATTGGGGAAAGCACTGTTATATTATTTTCTCATTGATAGAAGTGTTTTAAGTCATCGCCGCTCCAGGCATGACTGAGGGGCTCTCCCTCTACGTTCTGGAGATGATAACCCCTCGACTTCAATGCCTCTTTAATTATATAGGGACCTTCCTAATTGGGATTCAAATTGTCGACAGCTGCCGACCTCCCGGCCGCATCAAACTTTTTCAAGACTAGGTCTCCCTTTACAAACTGCTTGACCCTGATGTGCTTATCGAAGTACTTGTCCATCCGCCGCTTGACCTCTTCCTGTCAGATAGCTGACAAGTCGTGCAACTCTTTCACCATATCCAGGGAGAGACGCAACTCGTCTTCGTTTTTCGATCCTCCATTCTTCTCTACCTTCCTCAGCCTCCACTACTCGCGGTGTCTGGACCTCAAACTCTATTAGGAGTACAACTTTGCAGCCGTGGGAGAGCTTGAAGGGGGTCTCCCCCGCGGCCATGTTGGCAGTGGTTCTCAGGGCCCAAAGGATCGAGAGGAGTTTGTCCACCCAGCTTCCCTTCAGATTTTCCACCTTCTTTTTTAACAAGTTCACGATGATCTTATTCTCCACCTCCACCTGCCCGTTACACCTAGGGTGGTGGACCGACGTGAACCTAAGATAAATCCCGAGTTGGCCACAAAAACTGATGAATTCCGTGCTGGAAAACTGTGGCCCATTGTCCGTGATAATGGCTTGAGGAAACCCATGTCGTCAAATGATATCTCCCCATACAAAGTTTTGGATTACCTGGGAGGTCACCTTGGTCAGCGCCTTGACCTCCAACCACTTAGAAAAATAGCCGATCATGACCAACAAGAACCTTCTCTGCCCGCTGGCCTGGGGGGAAGGGTCCTACGAGATCCATCCCCCAAATGGTGAAGGGCTAGGGTGCGATGATGCTTCTGAGCCTCTTGGCTGGTAGCAGTTGGACAGGGGCGAACATCTAGCACTTTTGAATCTTCTTTGCGAACTCGGTGGCATCATGGCCCAGGGTCGGCCAAAAATACCCTTGTCTTACTATCCTCCCCTCCAGAGTCCTACTCCCCGAGTTGCTTCGGCACTCCCTGGAGTGGACTTCTTCCAGAATTCTCCGGACCTCCTCCTCAGCCACACAACGTGATAACAATCCCGAGAGGGTCTTTCTGTATAACTTTCCATCGCGCATTAGGTAATATGTCGACTTATGCTTGAAGCGCTTTTTGTCCAAGCCTTTCGGGAACTCCCATATGGATAAGAAGGTCGTGAAGGGATCCATCCAGGAGGGCGCCGATCCACTTCCATCAATTCTCACTCTTCAATGGAAGGGTGGAATAGGTCGGTCATGGTTCCTTTTGTACGGGGTCCAAACTTGCCCAGTTGATCTACTTGCTCATATTCCTCCCACAGCATGTGCTGAATAGCAAATGTTTGGAACATGCCTAATGACTCCATTAACCTTTTCCAGGTACAACTGAAGGGAAGACACCCTTCACTTCTAGAAAACAGACTTTTGGCCAAGACAAATTGCCCTAGCAAAAAATCCAAAACTGTGACTAAAAAGTTTTAGCCATGGAAAAACTCCGTGGCCAAAGTCGGCGTGGCTAAAACTTTTAAACCATGAATTGGCCATAGCAAATAGTATTAGCTATGGGGAAAAACTACCGTGGCAAATAAACCAATTATTAGCCACGGTATGAGACCCTGGCTAAAAGTGAATTCATCATTTAAAAAAAAACTATTTGCCACAGTTACAAGCCGTGACAAATACTAATTTATGTTTTTTTAAAAAAACACATTCAAAATACTGTAATTCTAGGCATGTACTCCCCTCATTATAATATAGTACTGCAACAATATCTATTTGTATAGAAATTATCAAAAAAAAAATCTCCATAGAGAGTTTTGTGAATTTCAAATGCACAAAATAAAGTATATACTAACTCACAATGACTAAAGATATGTAATACGATGAAGAACAATCACATTAACTATGCAAAATAATGCAGACTGGTGCAATCAGTTGAATTTGTTGCTGCCTGTCAATAGAGTAATCAGCTGAATATTCTTCCATTCAAATAGCCATTAATGATCAATCAGTCATTAGGCAATCAAGCTAACACAATATTTTTAAATGTACAAGAGTCAGCAATGAACTATACATACAGATTTTTCTGCATGTTTCTTGAATTGTGACCCGTCAGACTAGTAAATGCAAACTTCTCGATGCTATAAGGATGGGCGAAATAGAAGGCAAGCAGTCTCATAAATCAATTATCATCTTTTTAATTGTGGAAAGTAAAAAAAAAAACATAAAAATCAATGTATCCCCCTTTCTAAAAGTTCCAGTGCCTTTTATTCCTAATAGCTGGGCCTCTTTCTAACCGGAGGATGGACTTTGAAGAGTTCTGCGCTGTCGCCATTAGCCCGTATCAGCTGGAAGCTCTCGAATAGTGGGAATAAATGGCAGTGATGACATTTGAATATTTCGAGCAGGAAGGCAACATAGTCAACACTGTCGAAGAGCTGGCACAAGTAGGAATAATGCTAATACTTCCTCTATTTAAACTATAGTGATATTCAAAACAAATTTCCAGTACTCCATAAACTCTTACTCAAATGCAGGAAATGAACCTTGCCTCTTCTACTTATTCCATTGCCCAAGAATGGACCCGACCTTCAGATGGTATACTGAGCTTTGTTGGATACACTAAATTTTTGCATGGCGTCACAGTTCGAGGCTCCAACATTTGACGTCAATAGAACTTGCTGCTGCATTTGTTTCTTTCTAATATTTGTATCCATAATATATCATATAGGAATGAACCTGCACTTTTGTAATTGAATTTAGATGCTTATAAAAAATATCAATGTGAAAACACACAATCATGTTCTTAGTTCTTTAGCGGGCACCCTCATTTGGGCTTACGGTATATGGGTAAAAATTTGATTAAAAATTAACACGCATAAATAAAAGATAAATGATGAATGTGCGAGATGTTATCAGTTTCCTAGCGGATTCCTCCGCTAGACATGAGGGAGATGCGACATTCAAAAATGGGAGATATAACAGTTAGAGTTGGAGCTACTTCTACTAAAGGAGAATAAAAAATGTGAGTCCAATAAAAAATGTGAATCCAAATGGAGCCCAATAAAAAATGTGACATTTTCAAACTCAAAAGGTGCCTAAAAGTTGAATAAAAATTAAGCGCAAGAAAATCAAGATCTATGTATGGATACATGAACAAAAAATAGTATAAGAAAACAACTGGCAGAGGAATGATGTTGCTAATGGAGTCCATATGTCATTGCCATTGAATGGAGTCCATACAACTCAATAACATACTCCACAATTACAGTTTTGCGTCAATCACATAGATGCATTAATCTTGAGTTGGCACTTTGTCTTAGTAGTGATTTGTCATACATCAAGTTATAAAACAAAGAGAAAGATATCAGATTCAATAATTTAAAATTAATTCATGTAGGAGTAGACCCAATACTCTTAAAACAAAATTCGAACGACTCCCTCATGACTAACGACACAACCTTTTAGTTTTAGATACCATTTTAGTCTGAATTCCTAAATGCAGTTCATATTATAACCTAGATCAGTTAAAGACATTGAATATTTTCGCCATCAACACAATGGAACTAAGTGCAATAAAGGCAACAAACTTATATGAAAGAGAAATGTGAATGAGGATAACATATTTATTGCATCATCACATGAAAATAAAACAGAGATTTGTGGAATTTCTACTGGAATTTTATGAAATTTCATTACTTGAAATGTTAAATCTATATGTTCAACATCAATACTTTTGCTTTGTAATCAACTATTCGATCTAACACAGTAGAATGGAGTAAAACAATATAGCACATTTCATCAACAACCTATTCTTTGGCAAAACTTATAAAGTAAACAATACAACGATGCCAAAAAGAGCACAAATCCCATTATTCCTAAATGATAAAAAACACAGATGTTAAATTATCAAGACACAAAAAACATTAAACAAGGAGAGAGTAATTCAAGTCAATGGACATCAATGTACCTATTAATGAGTTGAGGGTCAAAAACTAGAAGCAAGGGGCACTTACAATAGAGCGCGGTCCTCTTTTATGTTATTATCAACCACGATAATCTTTGATCCAACAAAAAGATGGATCACGAACCCCGCTGTCATGATAAGAGTGATACCCAGCTCCATGACGGTTCCTCGATTGGAAGCAAGGATGGCACGCATCTAGTAGAATGGATCCGCGTAGGTGGTTGAGTGGATCCCATAGAGAGGAAGCCGGCTGCAAATTAGAAGGATAAATATCGATATCGCTTGTAGTAAAATTTCATAAAATTCTTTGATCATTGTAGTAAAAAATAATGCATAACACTTTATTTTGAGGAGTGGGGTAAAAGGACAATTGAAGCCTCTTCTAGGTAGACTTGGGGACATGGGAAAGGTTAAATTTTTCATTTCATGTGCAATCGCCTCATTCCGTCGCCTCATTCCGCCATTTGTTTAGAATTTTATTTGTGTCCTTACCATCGCTTGAATTGAAAGTGACAAGCCTCTTTTTCTTGGTTGAAAGAGGGCGAGCATCACATCAATTGGATTTATCTTATTTCTCTAGACAAAATACAATTGGAAATATTGTCCATGTTAAACCTAGATAAATCAAATAATAACATAATAAAAAAAATCCCAGTTTAAAAAACCATTTTATAGCTATTCATCGTTCTAATAATATCTTATAAAATTGCACCTAACTACAACAATTAGTTATGTTTTAAGAAAAAATAATGGCAAGGTTTTAACAAATATCAAAGAAACAATATAAGGTTCATGAAGATTTATCTATCGGACTTGAATAGTTCAGGTGAAACTTTCTCTATCGACATTTCAGTTTTTTTCAAATTCAACTATTCCCTATCTCAATAAACAACATCACAGCCGAACATACCCATGGAATGAAATTTAATTTACATCACATCTCGTGCAGATATGCATCAAAACCAAAAAATCCTAAATTTGGGGGAAATGTGGATCTAAAAGTGAACTCACATCTTGATAAGCCTTTGCCTCAGCGGTATCATCCATCAATTTTTGGACATCTTCCAAGTTTATTTCACTTTGAATTGCTTTCATCGCATTGTTCCTTGCCTTCAAACTTTCAAATACTATCTTCTGCTTGCTAGCAAGCTCAATATCTGCCAATTATAGATCAACAATAACACAACAATAAACAAACAATATAATCTATCAATGCTTAGCATTCTAAAACATGATACTAATAATACTATGTATACTATTCTAGTAACTCAATAAAAATGGCAAATGTGTTCTCTGAAGTATTACACATGTTGCTCTACATTAATAAGCCATGAATAAACTTGTTTGAGTAATTCCTCTTGAGTCTTCTTCGTCTTCAAAGAGGGTAAGGCTCTGTCTTTCTTATTCTGCCGGATGAGGTCCCTTGTAGCTTGCTTCTCTGCTTCAATAACAAGATCAAGCTGGAGAAGAACAAAAAATCAAAAATCAAGAACATAACAAAAACTACCATAGTATTTGAGAGGTTTTCCAAACTACCATAATCTAGAAATATGGCAAGCAAATTGATAAGATCAATAAGTAGAGGTGTGATTTAGGGTTTAGAGTTACCTAATGCCGGGTGATCTTTGATGTTGTAGAGGTGAAGCCCTAGACGCGATCCTGTAAGGCTTCGGCTTAGGCGAGATCGTGAGCAGGTGAGGCCGTTCGGTGGTTGCGCGATATTGATCGGGGAGGATGCGTGGAGGCTGCGGCATGGAGTAGCGAGCGGGAGAGGCCGCGTGCGGCTGCGATGTGAAGAGAAGGCTAGGGCGTCGGGGAGGCAGGGAGAGGAAGGGCTTGAGATTTGGGACTCGGTAGGACTTGCAGTGTGAGGGGGGAGCGGGATCGAGAGAGTTGAGCATTAGGGATTCTATGATTCGAGTTTTATAGTCGGCCAAATTTTAGAGGATGTAGATGAGGTCGGAGAAAGTAGGCAGCATACTACGCTGAGCTTTTCCTGAGGGTACGACCGTGTTATGCGCGGAGAAGAAGGAGATCGCTGGGGAGAAGGCTCGGGGGAAAGAGAGAGACCTAGCTATCAGGGTTTTTGATCACTTATAACCGAGTTTTTATTATTTATTTTAAAAAAAGAATGTAATGTCGGATCCCTCTTTTTGGCCATGAATATTACTTTTCATGGCTAATACTTATGTATTAGCCACACTATTTATAACCCTGATTATAAAATACTATTAACCACGGTTTTTGCAATCATGGCTAATATCAGTATATTAGCCATGATTTTTAATCTCTGGCCAAAAAAAGTGTAACCAATACTCACTTTTCTAGTAGTGCTTGCTTCGAACTCGTTGTTGATTTGAGAGGACACCATCATGGAGTCCATTAGCACCTCTATGTCGTGCACCCCCAACTCCCTGGTCAGCCGCAATCCCATTATCACTACCTTATACTCTGCTTGATTGTTGGTAATAAGGAAGTGGATGACCACCATCTGCTCTATTCTCGTCTCATGAGGACTCTCCAGGATTACTCTTACTCCCAAGGAGTGCCTTCTCGAGGCGATATCAACCATCACCTTCCAGGGGACCAGACAAGTGAGCTCAGTCTCCGCCACCTCAACCACATAGTCGGCCAAGAAATCGGTCATTGTCTGGGCCTTTATCGAGAGGCAAGGGACAAAAGATATATTGAACTCGCTTATCTCCACCGACCACTTTACAAGCCTTCCCGAGTGCTCCATGTAAGACCCCCTTTTTTCATTTCAAAACACTGGGGTCTTAGGCCTAGAACCGCCGCTTTGCGGTGACACCTTCACACTCTGGAAGGTCACCACTACAAAACGCCGATCCTACCGGCCGATTCGATCACAAGATAGTAGCAATATAATAAAGGCAAGTCCACAAGCAACACATATATAGTAAATATTCTCCATGAAGGGAGTGTCCACAAATATTATAAAAGTACTACAATAAGGGCTCATGCCTAGTACATCCAAATCCTCACTACATATCTCTCATCCGCGGAAGCAAAACTAAAATAACTGTTAGCAATCAGGACTCACAGTCCCAGCTGTCTGAACTCCGGTACTATACTGCCCCATGTAAGACCCCCCTCTCAGAACACAACACACGGCACGAGGGGAGTCTTATGCCCGAAATAGCCGCCTTGCGGTAGCGCTAACACACGGGTTAGCCTTTACCACAAGACGCCTATTCCGCCGGCTACAATCCATATCACAACAATTATGCCAACCCAACCATAACAGAAAAGTAAAGCTAAAAGCAGTTCAGTTCACAGCTAAGTTAAAGTCCAAAAGTAGCGGAAGATAACAAGCACAACAGGCTTGTACAAAAGAACAAGAGTCTAGAAATGTTTTGCCAAACGGCTACATGAAAACACTCACGACTGTCACTGACGGTGCCGATGGCACCACCACCTCAGGTCCTATCATCCGGGCCTGGCTGTCCTGCTGCATAGTCCGTTGCCGCTCTACCTGCGGGGTTTCCTCCTAAAAAGGAAGACGTAGCAACCGTTAGTCATAAGACTAAGTGGCTTCACATCCGCTCCCCCGGCGACTCCTCGGCACCGGGCGGAGAAAGGAACACAGGTACAATATATATACATAAGCAAGTAAACAAGCAGGTGACAGTAAATATGGTGAAGTATAAACTACGCTACACAACTAGCAGTTCTACAAATATCAATAATATATGACAGCAGGTATAATTAATCAGAATAGTAACCTAACTTATAAGAGTGCCCATACAAACTTATAAGTTAAGGATCGGCTTAACAGTATAGTAACTCATCGTATAAGAGTGCCCATACAAACTTATACGATGAGGATCTTGTGTATGCAATGAATGACATGAAATGAATGTTATGCTATGACCGAATCATGCGCACGCACATGCAAGTTGCTATGTCGACACAGACTTGAAGTTCCCACTTTTCGAGCAGGTAGCTAACCTCTCAGGCGTCGTCCGTCGTGGCCAGACGGCGACAGTGGAGCGGGCGTCTCCACTACTAGGTGGTATCACACTACCTATCCTAGGCCCCCGTACGCCTCAACGCTAAGAACACAACAGCGGAGCTCACATGCGTACTACGGCTCAGAAGGGGTCTTGGGTAGATGTGCACCAAGAACACAGCCCAACCTGGCCTTTGATTTCGAACCGGATGGAACCTCGGAAACGCACGAGGTGCAAGCCCAACCGTTCTCATGGCGCGGAGGAGATCTCGGGTTATGGACACCAAGTATCTAACCCTACCGCCCAAGGTCTACCCATTGGCTCCCATCGGTGTGACGACTGGCGAACCCGTAGACCTGCCACAACCATTATCTCAATATCGCGACACGATGAATCGTCGCACATCACATGCCCCAAAACAACTCACTCGATGCTACCCGTAGGGAGACTACAACTCAAAGCATCGGTTGTTAATAAACCCCTTGGGCTCGGATTACGGTTACAAAATACTCTTCACATAGTGTTCATCATGTTCACGCCCACCTATTCAATGAGTTCACCTCAACACTACGCATAATAGATATGTTCAACACCAAATTGTATAAATATATCCTATACCAATCCCAACTCCTAATATCTAGCCTTCCCATCCAATCCATTTCTCTACCATTGCATGACTATTCCTTATTACACAACCAAATGAATAACCATGCTAAATTATAGTAACAACAACATTATAGATATATGGGAGCAAGATAACAAATGAGCAAATCACAATCATTGCAAGAGTGCTAGCATTATACATTAACAAGTGCATTAACATAGGATAGCCCGATACTAAAACTGGGATTCCCGGGGCTACAGGAATCCGATCACAATGCACAACCCCTCGTTGGAAAGATATTCGCGAGGGCTACGACTTTCGTGTTGAGTCAATCGCCTAGATCTGGTCGCAACATACCAGAAATTCAACTCGAATACGTACAGGAAACAGTTTCCTGTACAGGAATTTTCCCGAACGCAGCGGACTCGAACCAGCTTTCCCGTGGCTACAGGTATCGCATGGAAACGAGCAACCACTCGTTGGAAAGGTAATTTCAAGGGCTACGACTTTCGTGTTGAGTCGTTCACCCAGATCTGGCCAGAACACCTCCGAAATTGGCCACGAAGGTCGCCGCGTGCAGAAATCAGATTTCTGCACGCATCTTAAGGCGAGATGAACGGCATCCGTTCATCTTCTTCCTTGCAACGACCTCGCATAAACTTCTCCAGAAATCACACCCAACCTTATTTCTCCTTTCAAAGCCAAACCCTCAACGAAAACCCCTCTCATCTCCACTTTGAACGATGAGAAGGTTGAGGGAAACTAAGCCTAGAAAACCTAGGCATGGCTTATCCTAAGAACTCTCCTCCTCACCATCAAGACTCTATGGAGTCGATGTCTCTCCTAAAATAACTATAGATCTAGCACCAAGGGAGAGGGGAGGAAGCTCACCTCAAGTCCAGCGGTACCACCATGGCCGGCCATGAGCCTCGCACTCCTTCGCGGCGGCATTGTTTTTCCCTTGACGGTGGCGGCGTTTTGATTCCTCCAAGGATGGCTCCGGCAAGCTCTTCCTCCTCCTCCAGCCAAGAACCCTCTCAAAAATTTCGGGGCAGAAGAAAGGGGAATGAATGCTAGGGTTTCACAACTTTTTTCCTTTTTATACACCGCAGACACGGTAGGCACACGGCCGTGTTCATACCCGTGTTCAAGTGACACGGCCGTGTTGCCTGCCGTGTCTAGGGCCGTGTTCATCCCAGAACAACTTTCTGCCGGGTCAGGGTTGCGGCACACGGGTCGAGACACGGCCGTGTCTCGACCCGTGTCCTCGGCACACGGGTAGGGACACGCCGTGTCCCAATACCCGTGTACCTCTCTGACTGGTAAGCCTATTTTTATGAGGCACACGGGTATGGACACGGCCGTGTCCATACCCGTGTCAGCCAGAAATGCCATTTTGCCTTGTTTTCCTCATTTCCCGTACGTCCGCACCTGTTCACCCACATCCCCCATTGGGCTCACCACAGCCCCCTTGACTCAAATACGCAATCAAGGGGCCTAGCGCGAATTGGGACGTTACAAATCCTATAAACAAAATAAAAGATTTCGTCCCCGAAATCAGGGTAAGGCTATGGGAGTGAAACACATAAAAAGGGAACTATGCTTTCAAATAAAATTTTTACCTGGGGTAAATAATTCCGGGTAGCGCTCTTGCATCAAATCCCTTGGCTCCCATGTGCACTCCTCCTTCCCATGATTAGACCATAGCACTTTCACCAAGGGAACACTTTTGCGGCGCAAGGTTCTTGTCTCGTTATCAACGATCCGCACCGGCTCCAGTCGTACAGACCTATCAGACGCCACGGCACCATCCGCCGTGGGGATATACTGTTCAGGCCGCAGCAAAGCCTTCCGAAGCGACGATACATGGAACACGTCGTGAAGGTTCTCCAGCTCCGGTGGTAACTCCAATCGATAGGCCAGAGGGCCAATCCTTTCCACTACGACATAGGGCCCGACATACCTTGGGCTGAGCTTCTTGACTCCACGTACCCGCGACACTCCGTGCATCGGTCGAATCTTCAGGAACACCTTATCACCCACTTGAAATTCCACCACACGGTGCCTTGCATTGTAATATTTCGCCTGTCGGCTTTGAGCCTCTAGCATTCGATCCCGGATCAACCTAACCACCGCGTCCGTGTCCTCAATATACTCATTTCCCAATGTCTTCGGGTCTTCGTCTTGCACCCAGGACAAGGGTGTTCTACACCTCCTTCCATACAAAGCTTCATGAGGTGCCATTCCAATACTGGCTTGATGACTGTTATTATAAGAGAACTCCACGAGAGGTAAGAGTCTCTCCCATGGTTCTCCTTTATCTAGCACACACAACCTCAGAAGGTCCTCCAATGTTCGGATGGTTCGTTCAGACTGCCCGTCCGTTTGTGGGTGAAAGGCTGTGCTAAAGGCGAGGCGCGAGCCCAAATAAGCCTGTACAGCCCTCCATTCTCTTGAAGTAAACCGACCATCCCGGTCGGAGACGATCGTCTTTGGCACACCATGGTACCGCACAAATTGTTCCACAAAGAGACGCACTAAGACGCCGACTTGCGCCTCCTTCTTCATTGGGATAAATCGGGCTACCTTGGTCAACCGGTCAACTATCACCCACACAGAATCATTCCCCGAGCGCGAGCGAGGTAACCCGTGGACGAAGTCCATGGAGATGTCCTCAAATTTCCATTCGGGGATGGACAACGACTGTAGCATTCCACCGGGGCTTCTACACTCCGCCTTCACCATTTGGCAGGCCACACAATGAGTAGCAAAGTACTTGACATCCCTCTTCATGCCCGGCCAACACATTGTTTTTCTCAAATCGGTGTACATCTTTGCGATCCCCGGGTGCACCGAGTACTTGGAGCAATGGGCCTCCTTTAGAATATCCTCCCGAATGTTGTCACCTTCGGGGATGTAAAGCCGGCCACGAAAATGGATGAGGCCGTCTTTTAGGGAGTATTCTTCCGTAGTCCCATCCTCCATTGACTTGAAAGCCGGGGTTAAAGCCGCATCCTTCTTTTGTTCCGTACGGATCCGGTCTCGTATGTTGCAAACTATACTCATCGCGGCCAAATATTCTGTATACTCTTCCGGTTGATTCTTAAAGACCAAAGTGATTTCCATCTCTTGCAGCGTCCGGATTAACTCCATCCTCATCAAGCGGGATTCCGTGCTCGTTCCCGGTGCCTTTCGGCTCAAGGCATCAGCTACGGAATTAACCTTCCCGGGGTGGTAGTTCAAGGTGAATTCATAGTCGCACAAGAACTCCAACCACCGCCGTTGTCTCAAGTTTAACTCTTTTTGGGTGTGAACGTACTTCAGGTTTTTGTGATCCGAGTAGATCTCGCAGTGGACGCCATATAAATAATGCCTCCAAATCTTCAAGGCGAATACCACCGCTCCCAACTCTAGATCATGCACCGGGTAGCTGGCTTCATGCTTCTTAAACTGTCTTGAAGCATAAGCGATCATATGCCCATTCTGCATCAACACAGCTCCCATCCCTTGATACGACGCATCCGTGTAAACTTGAAAGCCCTCCTTCCCAGATGGAAGAGCTAGGATGGGTGTAGTCGTCAATCTGTCCTTCAACTCTTGGAATACAGCTTCGCACTAGGGTGTCCATTCAAACGGCACACCCTTCTTGGTCAGCGTAGTAAGGGGAAGGGCGATCTTCGAGAAGCCTTTCACGAACTTGCGATAGTACCCGGCAAGTCCAAGAAAGCTCCGTATGTCGGCCGCTGACTTCAATGGCGACCACTCCTTCACGGCCCGCACCTTGGCCGGATCTACAGCTAGCCCCGCCCCACTAATCACATGGCCCAAGAACGCGACCTCTCGAAGCCAAAACTCGCATTTGCTGAACTTGGCAAACAAAGTGTGCTCCTTTAGTCTCCTCAGCACTAAAGTTAGATGTTCGGCGTGTTCTGCTTCAGTCTTGGAGTAGACTAGGATATCATCGATGAACACGATGACAAAGATGTCCAAATAAGGGCTGAACACCTTGTTCATCAAGCTCATAAAGGCGGAAGGGGCGTTTGTGAGCCCAAACGGCATCACGGTGAATTCATACAAACCATATCTCGAACTGAACGCCATCTTCTGAATGTCATCTTCTTGTATCCTCAGCTGATAATATCCCGAAAGCAGATCTAACTTGGAGAACCAATACGATCCCACCAATTGATCAAATAATTCATCAATGCGCGGTAGGGGATAGGTGTTCCGCACCGTTAACCGGTTCAACTCTCGATAATCAATACATAACCGCAAGGTGCCATCCTTCTTTTTGACGAACAAAACGGGCGCTCCCCAAGGCGACGAGCTTGGGCGAACGAACCCTGCTTCCACCAATTCCTGAAGCTGGACTCTAAACTCTGCAAGTTCCTTCGGAGCCATTCAGTATGGAGCTCGCGAGACGGGCTTGGCACCCGGAATTAGCTTGATTTGGAAGTCCACTTCCCTATGCGAGGGTAGTCCCGGCAATTTCTCGGGAAATACCTCGGGAAATTCTCGCACCACCCGCACATCCTTGACTTCTAGTGTCAATTTCCTCAACTCGAAGCAAATTACATAGACCTCGTCCCCTTCCATATGAGATTTCATAACTTGGATTGAAGACAATAATTTACGGGGTGCGAATTTAATACCTTGGAAGATGACTTCCGAGTCTCCATGCCTCAACATAACTTGCTTCTCCGCATAATTGATCCTGGCGTGGTGCCAGTTCAACCACCTCATGCCCAGGATGAGATCGAACTCCGGGATTCTTAACACTGTAGCCGGAGTTTCAAAGAACTTTCCTCCAATAAGGGTGTCGAAGTCGTAACTTGCTGACGACGTCATCTCAGAGCCGTCCGGAAGGCGCACCCTTTGAGTAGTGCCCGTGAAGTGTTGCACTCCCTCCAAGTCCTTCACGAAGTCCGCCGAAATGAACGAGTGAGATGCACCCGTGTCAAATAACGTATAGGCGGGCCTCCCGCTAACCATGACAGTGCCTAGGTTCCAAAAAGGTAATCACCGTTCAAAATTGCGCGTAACATTTGTATCGTAAATCTAACAAGTCATATAGTATTAATAAATTTTGCACGTACCGGTGATGACTTCCTGCGGATTTCTCTCCTGAGTCATATCCAATGCGAATACATGCTCCCGTGCATGTCCTTGATTTCTCCCTGGTGGTCCTCTTCCTCGGCCACGCATGTGCCCTCGCCCCCGTGGAGCTACTGGAGGGGGAGAAATAGGAGCATCCCCGATCAGTCGCGGGCAAACTCGCCGGACATGCCCCGGTTGGTTGCACTCAAAACATATCACCTCACGTCGGCCCCCAGGTTGTTGATAATATTGCTGCTGCGGTGGTGGTGGCAAAGGTAGTGGTTGCGGAATTGGGTACTCCACCCGATAGTTCCGGTTGACCCACCGACCGCCTCTGTGGTTTCCCCTTCCTCTGCCATGATCATTCCGCCTTCTATTACTAGGGCCAACTTCAATTACTCCTTCCGCAGGTCTCTTGCCACACACCATGTGGTCCGCCTCCAGTCTCTTTGCCATGTCGATGATTTCTGCCAGGCTTCCATCGGCTATAAACAAAAGGGCCTGCCTCAGGGGATCCCTTAATCCTTTGTAGAAGCGCTTCGCGTAGCCTCTATCGTCCAAATCATAGGAATCGGCAAACCTAGCGAGGTGTTGGAACTCCCTCTGGTACTCCGTTACCGATTTCGATCCCTGCTTCAGCTGCAGAAATTTTTCTTCAAGTCCATCCCGAGCAGAAGAAGGGATGAAGTGATCCAGAAAAGCCTCGGTGAACTCGTTCCAACTGATGTCCGTGTACAACCGCCCTTGGAAGGTGGAGCCCATGAGGGACTTCCACCACCTTTTGGCGTGTAGCTCTAGCAGCGTCACTACCAATGTCACCGCCATGCTGTTCGGACATCTTATGCCAGCCATCAATTCCTGCACGGTATCAAGCCATTCCTCGGTGCACACCGGCGATTCTGTCCCAAGATAGGCAGGAGGGGATAGGGCGCGGAAGGTGCTCAACCAGTTGGAGCCTGGCGCTTGTTGTTGCACCAGAGCTTGCTGGGCTTTAAATGCATCCAATATGGCTGACAGCGTTTGTCCCAGTTCCGACTGCTGGAATTGTGAAGGGACGGAAGGGGTAGGAGTGCCCCCAACCGGCTCCACCTGCGCTGGGACCTATACGCAAGGTACAAACTGGGGTCAGGTTGGCTAAAACTAATGTAAAAGTTGGACAACTTAGTGTGAATTACATATGGGCACACCACTGCTTCCGCTAAGTCGGTTTGTCCCCAAACCGACTAATCGAACGGGAGTGGCCCATTGTTACCTGACTGCTGTAGGTGAAGATCGGCTAAGTCTGATACCATTTGTAAGACCCCCCTCCCGGAACACAACACACGGCACGAGGGGAGTCTTATGCCCGAAATAGCCGCCTTGCGGTAGCGCTAACACACGGGTTAGCCTTTACCACAAGACGCCTATTCCGCCGGCTACAATCCATATCACAACAATTATGCCAACCCAACCATAACAGAAAAGTAAAGCTAAAAGCAGTTCAGTTCACAGCTAAGTTAAAGTCCAAAAGTAGCGGAAGATAACAAGCACAACAGGCTTGTACAAAAGAACAAGAGTCTAGAAATGTTTTGCCAAACGGCTACATGAAAACACTCACGAATGTCACTGACGGTGCCGATGGCACCACCACCTCAGGTCCTATCATCCGGGCCTGGCTGTCCTGCTGCATAGTCCGTTGCCGCTCTACCTGCGGGGTTTCCTCCTAAAAAGGAAGACGTAGCAACCGTTAGTCATAAGACTAAGTGGCTTCACATCCGCTCCCCCGGCGACTCCTCGGCACCGGGCGGAGAAAGGAACACAGGTACAATATATATACATAAGCAAGTAAACAAGCAGGTGACAGTAAATATGGTGAAGTATAAACTACGCTACACAACTAGCAGTTCTACAAATATCAATAATATATGACAGCAGGTATAATTAATCAGAATAGTAACCTAACTTATAAGAGTGCCCATACAAACTTATAAGTTAAGGATCGGCTTAACAGTATAGTAACTCATCGTATAAGAGTGCCCATACAAACTTATACGATGAGGATCTTGTGTATGCAATGAATGACATGAAATGAATGTTATGCTATGACCGAATCATGCGCACGCACATGCAAGTTGCTATGTCGACACAGACTTGAAGTTCCCACTTTTCGAGCAGGTAGCTAACCTCTCAGGCGTCGTCCATCGTGGCCAGACGGCGACAGTGGAGCGGGCGTCTCCACTACTAGGTGGTATCACACTACCTATCCTAGGCCCCCATACGCCTCAACGCTAAGAACACAACAGCGGAGCTCACATGCGTACTACGACTCAGAAGGGGTCTTGGGTAGATGTGCACCAAGAACACAGCCCAACCTGGCCTTTGATTTCGAACCGGATGGAACCTCGGAAACGCACGAGGTGCAAGCCCAACCGTTCTCATGGCGCTGAGGAGATCTCGGGTTATGGACACCAAGTATCTAACCCTACCGCCCAAGGTCTACCCATTGGCTCCCATCGGTGTGACGACTGGCGAACCCGTAGACCTGCCACAACCATTATCTCAATATCGCGACACGATGAATCGTCGCACATCACATGCCCCAAAACAACTCACTCGATGCTACCCGTAGGGAGACTACAACTCAAAGCATCGGTTGTTAATAAACCCCTTGGGCTCGGATTACGGTTACAAAATACTCTTCACATAGTGTTCATCATGTTCACGCCCACTTATTCAATGAGTTCACCTCAACACTACGCATAATAGATATGTTCAACACCAAATTGTATAAATATATCCTATACCAATCTCAACTCCTAATATCTAGCCTTCCCATCCAATCCATTTCTCTACCATTGCATGACTATTCCTTATTACACAACCAAATGAGTAACCATGCTAAATTATAGTAACAACAACATTATAGATATATGGGAGCAAGATAACAAATGAGCAAATCACAATCATTGCAAGAGTGCTAGCATTATACATTAACAAGTGCATTAACATAGGATAGCCCGATACTAAAACTGGGATTCCCGGGGCTACAGGAATCCGATCACAATGCACAACCCCTCGTTGGAAAGGTATTCGCGAGGGCTACGACTTTCGTGTTGAGTCGATCGCCCAGATCTGGTCGCAACATACCAGAAATTCAACTCGAATACGTACAGGAAACAGTTTCCTGTACAGGAATTTTCCCGAACGCAGCGGACTCGAACCAGCTTTCCCGTGGCTACAGGTATCGCATGGAAACGAGCAACCACTCGTTGGAAAGGTAATTTCAAGGGCTACGACTTTCGTGTTGAGTCGTTCACCCAGATCTGGCCAGAACACCTCCGAAATTGGTCACGAAGGTCGCCGCGTGCAGAAATCAGATTTCTGCACGCATCTTAAGGCGAGATGAACGGCATCCGTTCATCTTCTTCCTTGCAACGACCTCGCATAAACTTCTCCAGAAATCACACCCAACCTTATTTCTCCTTTCAAAGCCAAACCCTCAACGAAAACCCCTCTCATCTCCACTTTGAACGATGAGAAGGTTAAGGGAAACTAAGCCTAGAAAACCTAGGCATGGCTTATCCTAAGAACTCTCCTCCTCACCATCAAGACTCTATGGAGTCGATGTCTCTCCTAAAATAACTATAGATCTAGCACCAAGGGAGAGGGGAGGAAGCTCACCTCAAGTCCAGCGGTACCACCATGGCCGGCCATGAGCCTCGCACTCCTTCGCGGCGGCATTGTTTTTCCCTTGACGGTGGCGGCGTTTTGATTCCTCCAAGGATGGCTCCGGCAAGCTCTTCCTCCTCCTCCAGCCAAGAACCCTCTCAGAAATTTCGGGGCAGAAGAAAGGGGAATGAATGCTAGGGTTTCACAACTTTTTTCCTTTTTATACACCGCAGACACGGGTAGGCACACGGCCGTGTTCCTACCCGTGTTCAAGTGACACGGCCGTGTTGCCTGCCGTGTCTAGGGCCGTGTTCATCCCAGAACAACTTTCTGCCGGGTCAGGGTTGCGGCACACGGGTAGAGACACGGCCGTGTCTCGACCCGTGTCCTCGGCACACGGGTAGGGACACGCCGTGTCCAAATACCCGTGTACCTCTCTGACTGGTAAGCCTATTTTTATGAGGCACACGGGTATGGACACGGCCGTGTCCATACCCGTGTCAGCCAGAAATGCCATTTTGCCTTGTTTTCCTCATTTCCCGTACGTCCGCACCTGTTCACCCACATCCCCCATTGGGCTCACCACAGCCCCCTTGACTCAAATACGCAATCAAGGGGCCTAGCGCGAATTGGGACGTTACAGCCCCATCTCCAAGCGTGCCGACCTCCGGGGCTGCTCCTCTATGCTGGGATCCACGGTCCCCTAAAATGATGTGGTTCGAAAACCGTTAGTCTAAAAGACTAAGTCCTATCATCCCCCGCCCCTTCCCTCATGGCTCTTAGGCACCGAGCGGGGAGGAAGAAAGGAGAGGACATGATAGTGGAGAATAGCAAATGCAGGTGACTGCGGAACTAGACTAGCAGTTTGATGAGCATGTATAAATATAGCAATAACAAAGGTAAGAAAATCTACTCAAGAAATAAGTAACCTTAGCTTATATGAAAGCACATAAGCCAAGGGATCTTCTGTAAGGCTCCTGCTGTATAAAAAGTCTCATACCAATTTATACGATAGAGTGTCGGTTTTCTATTAAACATACATATATATTTACTGAATAAAAACCTTAATTTATAAGCACGCTCGCGCTGACTTATAAACCAAGGGGTCGTTTTGCAGAGCCAATTGTATAAAGCGTCCCATACCACTTTATACAATAGGTATCAGGGTTATATGCAATGGTTATGCTATGACATGTAATTATGCCATGATGTGAACATGCAAGTGCAACACACCCACTCGACTCTGTGTACACAGACCTTTAGTTCCCCCTTTCTGGAGCCGAACCTCCTAGGATACCTCCGTAGTGGAAAACGGAAGCGGTGGTTTGGGCATCGCCCACCTCTAAACCGATAATTGCACTACCAGTCAGACCTATCGTACGCCTCAATGCTGGTGCACAAAGCGGAGCGCCTGCGTACTCTTGTCGGCTGGCGCACCAGACTTTTATGGCGAAGTGCTAAACCACACTTGCCGAGTCAACGTATTGGCGTCGGTGCATCGACCCTCCAATATCGAAGACCCACCACCTTATATCTTATGCACATGCAATATTAATGTATCATCCACCGAGCCAAAGCTCCCCGGACTATCCCGTCCATCACAACCAACAACCGAGCCAAAGATCCCTGGATTATCCTGTCTGTCACAACCAACAACCGAGCTAAAGCTCCCCGGACAATCCCGTCCTTCACAACCAACAATCGAGTCAAAGCTCGCCGGACTATCCTGTCCGTCACAATCAATTACCGAGCCAAAGCTCGCCAGGACAACCTGCCCATCACCAAAATCCCATGGGCCTACAGTGTAACATCCCTCAGACAGCTAGACCCCTAGGAGTGTTTTGTCATGATTAGGTCATGACAAAACCCTTAGGAGCCCAAGAAAGCCAAGTGTACTAAGGAAAGAAGGTGAGATCATCATGGGTTGCAAATAACACTTGATAATCACCTAACTTAGGGTTGACTTAAGGACCCCATCTTGTTCCCAGGACTTCACCACACCACCCTTAACCTTTTAGGTGGTTCATAGGGTCACTAAGAACCCATTGGGGGCAAGTGAAGTGGCCAAATTGACCAAAGTCAACCCAAGCCCTAATTTGGTCAAACTAGCCCAAATAGGCTAACTCAAGTCCAAGCTCAATCCACTTGGGCTAACCTTGTTTGATGAGTTTAAAAAAGGGGTGTATTTGGGCTGGACCCACCAGCAATGTCATCCATGATGACTAGGAGAGAGGAATTCAAATTTTCCCCAATTTGGAGGAGAGAGAAAGAGGGGCTTAATGGCCATCATGGCCATGGAGGCTCCATAACCCCCACCATCATGGGGCTTTTACTCCTCTGGTGGAGGGGAAGAGTTTCCCTAAGGCGGCCAGCTAAGGAGGTGGCTCAGCCCCACCAATTGGAGGAAAAACTGAAAATAGGCTTAATGGCCATTAATGGGGAAATTCAAAATTGGGGAGTTACACTTATCCTCTCCCAAATTCCTTCATTAAGAAGCTTCACCAGAGCAAGGGCAAGTTTTTCCCCCGTTCCTTTTCCAATTCCAGAGAGGTTGGTGTAGAAGTTGGAGAGGAGCTCAAGCTTGGTGGCCGAAAATGGCAAGGAGGAATTCAGCCCGTCTACAAGCCGCAACTCAGGTCCTCCACCTCCTCTTTACTCATGTATAGATCCTAGGAATCCATTAGAACAAGAATCGGGCTCGATTGAGCCCGATCCAATTCGAAAAAAATGATAAAATCGGCCGAAATTCTACCTCTCGGGTTGGCCGGATTCCACTGTTCCGGCGGCGGTGCCGCCGGCTAGGGGTAGCCCCCACCTCCCCGAAGGTGGTGGTGGTGGTGGTCGGTCGGGGAGGTGGCCGGGTGGCCGGGAAAACCTCCCGCAATATCACCCAGGACGGGCGAATCTCCGCCGTCGGCTGGAGGAAGAAGATGACGGCGGGCCGTCGGATGGGCTTTGAGATTCGGGCAAGATCTGTCATTTAAATTCCAGATTTATATGTATTTCTGTAACAGTTATTGGGTGGTTTTAAAATAAATATTAAAATTACTTAGAGACCTCTGCAGGAAAAATGGTTAATATGAAAACTGTAGCACTTTGAGTCTAGTGTATTTTAAAATTTGTTTGGACCAATTTGGACATTAGGTCTGACCTCAGCACTCATTTTGGTGGGGTCTATACCTAGGGCTGATCAGACAATGTTTTGAGTGCCCCCATCAATCCAGCCATCCAAATGAGCTGAAATTTGGTGTGGGGGCTATTTACATCTGTCAAAACAACATATCCAAAAATGGGAATTTTTGGATATAATATTTCTATAGTTTTTGTAAAAATTTAATAATTCATTTAGGAATTATTTAAAGGGTCAAATCACCTCAAAAGTCTCCAAAATTTTGGAGGCATGTTTTTAGGGTTATCTTTTAGCTCTGATAAAAATTTCAGCCCAATTGGACTTGAAATGATTGGGTTTTGATGTGACCAAAGATTGGTCCTTAAAGGGGAAAATTAGGGCAAGGGGTTGTTGGGGCATGGTGGGTCCAATTCTCACCCAAATGGGTTGGGATTTTGGCCAGAGCCCCATGGACAGAGAAAACCCCCCCTCATGGAATTTGAGATGGTTTGAGGTGGGTTTGCCCTAGGATCCAAGTTCAAACCTTAAGGGTTGATCTATGGGGTTTGTGAAGGACATAGGGTTTTATGTCCTTGTATGGATCTAGAGTTGGTCCATGATGTTCTAGGGGTGAGATTATGCCCTAGGATGGAGTTGCATGGTATGGGTACTTAGTCACATCACTTAGTTCTAATTATACAAAATTAGGTCTTTATACCTTATGGAATGGATGATGAGTCAAATGATCTTAAGTTTATGTAAAGTTATGATAGAGGGTGTTAATTTTGATATATTGAACAGTAGTTGTTGTTTCATGAAATTTAAATAAGCTTTCATATGGGTATCTTAACAAAAGTGCATAATCGTAGAATCTTTGGAGAAATAATTTATGTGGTAATATGATTTAGATTTTTATGAAATTGTGTACACCATGTTTTTAGGATATATTAAACCTCTGGAAATTTTATCATGATTTATGGGATAATAATTAGAGTACTTCCTTCACAACTTAGCAAATAGAGATTTTTACTTAGGAATTATTTATGAAGTAACCAGTCATTTAAAGTTTGTGAAATTTAGTCAGAGGAGTTTTAATATCATATTACATCTCTGTGAATTTTTATGGAATTATTTGAATTATAAATTTAGGGGTTTCTTCATTAAATGTTATTGCCCATAAAAATTTAGATAAATTTAATTTGGTATATTGAATGCAAATAAAATTATTATTTTTTGGGCAGAGGACTTTTCTGATGATTACCAAGGCTCTGTAATTTTTACATAATTTTATGATGATTAATTGTTGTACTTCCTTCATTAAATATGAATTGTGAAATTTTGATGAATAATTTAATTAGAGGATAAATAATATTTGTAAAATCATGGGAGTTAATATTTAGTAATAATTCACTGTTATACAGTAACTATAATTTTTGGATGACCAATACTTGAGTAGATCATGTAGTTCATGTTCATTATCACCCATGGTCAATTATTTGGAAAATTAATTAATTATCAATTTAATTAGGAAAAATTATAATTTTCTGGATTTAGGCATATTATGACATGGTAGATTCCCAGTAATTATTACAAGGGTTTTGGAAGAGAATTTAATGGACGTTCTATCATGGGCAACGTATAGGGTAGAAGGGTATCTCTGGTGTGAAAAAGGCATGAACAGTGCTAGTATGGGACATGGATATAAGGGTGGAGTTTTGTACCTTATAGGCTTGGGAAAATGAGCATGGAATTCATCATTGGAGATTATGATGAGTAAAGATGTGTTTGGCTAGCATAGGAGGTGCTCGGGGTAGACGAAAGATCGTCTTGCCCTAGGAGTGGAAGAGTCAAGTACACTAGGGTTAGATTCATTATAACATTAAAAAGGGATTGGGAAAAGGGTAATCAACCAACAATAATAAGTGCCTTGCGAAAGGGAACTTCGGGCCGTAATGCACCGTCTTGGTTCCTAGTGCCCCTTGAGAGCCCTTCACGGGGTATGCCGGGGGCAGTCCTGGGCTAACGTAAATCTTAAAACAAACGAAAGAGTAATTAGCCTAATAGGGATTCACATTGCACACACTCATTAGTGAGGGTTGGTGGTGGTTAAGTCGTCCCGAGGTGTTCAAGGGGGCACCGTCCCGGGTGTTCTAAGGGATGAAGTCTGGAGATGAGACGGACGGTTTAGTCCGGGGAATTTGGTCTCGGACGTGGTTAATACAGACGGTTTAGCCCGGGAGTTTGACACTTTAAATTGTTATATATTAAACTGCTGCATGTGCATAAAAATAGGAAAGGTTAAGGTGGTGGGTTCTCGATATCGGGGAGTTCGATTGCACCGACACCGATATCGTTGACTCGGCAAGGTGACTAGCACTTAGCCAAGGTTAAGTCCGGCGGACCAGTCGGCAAGAGTACGCAGGAGTCCGCCTCGTGCACCAGGCGTTGAGGGCGTACGATAGGTCAGACCAGTAGTGCTTTTACTGGTTTTGAGGTGGGCGAGGCCCAACCCACCGCTTCCGTCTGCCACTACGGGAGTATCCTGGGAGTTATCTCCAGAAAGGGGGAACTAAAGGTTTGTGTACACAAAGTTGGGTGTGTGAGTTGCACTGCTTGATCATCATACCCACCATATAGTTGCATACCATAATCATTCATAACAACCTTGACACCTAAAGTATAAGTGGAATGGGACGCTTATACTTTAGGACTTGCAAAACGACCCCTTGTTCTATAGGCTTGTGTGGGCAAGTTTATAAATCAAAGGTTAGTTTCAATATATATATATATGCTGCTGTTTGATAACCGACACCCCAACGTATAAGTGGTATGGGACACGTTATACGATGGGAGCCTTGCAAAAGATCCCTTGGCTTATGTGTACTCACATAAGTGAAGGTTTAATTTCTTACTTACTTCCTTACTGTTATACCTATTTCAACATTTATATTGCTCCCATGTCATAACTTGCTAGATAGGTCCACCGTCATCTGCTTTTGACTACTCTCCACTTTCATGTCCTCCCCTTTCTTCCTCTCCGCCCGGTGCCTTAGAGCATGGGGGAAGGGGTGGGGGATGATAGGACTTAGTCTTTTAGACTAACGGTTTTCGAACCATATCATTTTAGGGGATCGCGGAGCCCAGCATGGAGGAGCAGCCCAGGAGGCCGGTACGCTTGGAGATGGGACAGTCTAGCACGGGAGTCCAGACTACGGGGACTGTGAGTCCCGGCCCTTTAGTAGAGATTTAGTTTTGCTTCCGCATTGAGTGATTTTGTAGTGAGGACTTGATGTACCGGGCATGAGCCCTTTTATTTCTAGACTATTTATACTCTGATGATTTTCTGTGGACACTCCCTTCGTGGAGTTTTATTTTATGTGATATTCTCTTTTGGTGGACTTGCTTCTCTCTTGCTTGCTACTTATTGTGATCGAAAAGGCCGGCAGAATCGGCGCGTTGTAGTGGCGACCTTCCCGGGTGCGAAGGTGTCACCGCAAAGCGGCGGTTCTGGGCATAAGACCCCGGGTTTTCAAAAAAAAAAATGGGGTCTTACAAAGTGGTATCAGAGCAAACATCGATCGGATTAGTAGCAGTCCACAAATCCCTGGGTCACCCCCGCGCGAGTTAGTTTGCGGACAAACTAAGCAGCGGAAGCAGTGGTGTGCCCATAAGGGGAATCACATGAGGGGAATCACATATAATTGTCCACATTTAGTTCTTTCGAACCGTTTTCTCATAATAAAAATTTTCTTTTCGCAGCCCTCAGCGCAGCCTACTCCACAGGGTGAGGTTTTGCAGACTCCGGATGCTGCACCACCTCCACCAGCTCCCGCTCCTTTCCTTCAGACGGACATGGGGCAGACTTTGACAGCCATCCTAGAAGCCTTCAGGGCTCAACAGGCTCCGGCTCCGCAGTTGATTCCGGGAGCCAACTGGCTGAGTATATTCCGAGGACTTTCTCCCCCGTCCTACTTGGGGACAGAGACGGCAGTTCGGACAGAGGAGTGGTTGGACATCATGCATGAGATGCTGACTGGGATACGATGCCCGGTGGAGGAGAGGGTGGCGTTGGTGGTCTCTTGCCTAGAGTCCCATGCCAAGAGGTGGTGGAAGACACTCCTGGACAAGACTTATGCTGACAGGGAGGTTGCGGAGGTCACTTGGGGAGAATTCAGGGTCGCGTTGTTGGAACATTTTGTTCCGCAATCGGCCAGGGATGAGCTTGAAGACCGGTTCTTACAGCTAAAGCAGGGCACCAGGTCGGTGGTGGAGTACCATCGGGAGTTCGATCATCTAGCCCGATATGCAGATTCTTATCAGCTGGACGAAGCCGGGTACACCAAGAGGTTTTACAAGGGCTTGAAGGAGGATTTGAGGGAGGCCCTATTGTTCGTGTCCGATGGGCCTATTCCTCGGATGCTAGAGATGGCCAAGAGGATCGAGGCAGACTGGCACGCTACCCGAGGCCGGAAGCGGCCAATGGAGGATCAGAATCGTGGAGCAAGAAATGAGCAGCGACGAGGTCGTGTTACAGATGTGGGCAGGATGGAGGATCAGCCTCGTCAGGAGGCGAGACAGGAGTCGAGGGAGCAGGTGACTCTAGCTCCCCAGCCCCTCCAGATGCGGGAGATACCAAGACCACAGATGCAGGATTTGCAGAGACCAGGAGGGAGGGCTTACCCTCCACCAGAGTGTTTTCACTGCCGTCAGGTGGGGCATATCAAGAGGAACTGCCCTATGAGAAGGGGGCCCCCACTAGCGCCACAGATTGCCCCACCTGCTCAGCACTATGGAGGTCGAGGACGCGGTCAAGGACAAGGATACCAGGGCGGAGACCGTAGGCAAGAAAGGGAGCAGGTATATGCACTGGACCTGGCCCAGTCCCGACAACCTGAGCAAGTGATCACAGGTACGACTATGTTTGTTTGCTTTGTCTTAAACCTTTTTCCATCCTTTCCTAGGAATTAACTGTTTTTAGCATTAGGTAGTAAAAACCAAGAATAAAACTCTAAGTTAAGTCACAATCTCAGGCATTGTCTTCATTTGCGGCAAACCCGCACACACTCTCTTCGACACGGGTGCCTCGCACTCGTTTGTGTCGGAGACCTTTATCCAAGGGTTGGATGGCGTGGAGAAATTCACGGGGTCGATGATGAAGATACGGCTACCTGACGGGTCGGAGCTGTTCACCTCATCCCGTTGCAATATGGAGGCATGGATAGGCGGGAAACCTTTCGAAGCGTCAGCGACGGTCTTGCCACTGCCAGATTATGATCTGATTCTGGGTATGTCATGGCTTCATTGGAACCATGCCCAGATTGACTGCTTGGCCAAGAAGGTTACCCTTAGATATGGGGATTCTCTCATCGTGATGGAAGGTATTAGACCTGCGTCCTATATTTTCTTATCCTCTATTCAGGCCGTCAAGGCCCATCTACAGGGAGACATGGTATATCAGGTACTGTTCGAGATGACCGAGGAGAAGGACCGGATTGCCAATATACCGGTGGTTTGTGATTACGCCGATGTGTTTCCAGAGAAGCTGCCAGGATTGCCTCCGCACAGGGAGAAGGATTTCCAGATTCAGTTGGTGCCAGGGGCTAAGCCGATATCCAGGGCTCCCTATCGGATGGCCCCGAAGGAGTTGGCGGAGTTTCGGACTCAGTTGCAAGAGTTGGTGGAGGCGGGATTTGTTAGACCGAGTTCTTCGCCATGGGGAGCTCCGGTCCTATTCGTGAAGAAGAAGGATGGGACACTTCGCCTGTGCATCGATTATCGAGCACTAAACAGACTGACCGTCCGGAATACCTATCCGCTCCCCCGGATAGACGAGTTGTTCGACCAGCTGGAGGGAGCCCACTATTTTTCGAAGCTGGACTTGAGGTCAGGATACTACCAGCTGCGGATCCAGGAGGAGGATATTCTGAAGACGGCCTTCAGTAGCAGATATGGCTTGTATGAGTTCACCGTGATGCCCTTCGGGCTCACAAATGCGCCGTCGGCGTTCATGAGCCTCATGAACTGGGTTTTTGAGGCCTACCTGGATGTGTTCGTTATAGTGTTCATAGACGACATCCTGATCTACTCTAGGACGGAGGAGGAGCACACCCGGCATCTGGCACTGACTCTACAGAGGTTGCGGGAGCATCACCTTTATGCGAAACTCAGCAAGTGTCAGTTTTGGTTGAAGGAGGTGGCTTTCCTAGGCCATATTATCAGCGGAGCCGGGTTGGCAGTGGATCCCGCAAAGATTCAGGCAGTTCGAGATTGGCCGCCGTTGAAGACAGCCACCGATGTACGAAGTTTCTTGGGACTTGCCGGTTATTACCGGAAGTTCGTGAAAGGGTTCTCTCAAATTGCCCTCCCCCTCACATCTTTAACAAGGAAGGAGGCGCCTTTCGTTTGGACCGCTCAGTGCCAGGCGGCTTTCCAGGAGCTAAAGGACCGACTCATCTCAGCCCCGATACTGGCCCTTCCATCGGGAAAGGAAGGATTCCAGGTGTATACCGACGCATCATACCAAGGGATGGGAGCGGTGCTGATGCAGAACGGACATGTCATAGCATATGCCTCCTGCCAGCTGAAGACCCATGAGAGGAACTACCCGGTGCACGACCTCGAGATGGGAGCGGTCGTTTTTGCTCTGAAGGTCTGGCGCCATTATCTTTATGGAGTCCACTGCGATATCTTCTCCGATCACAAGAACTTGAAATATGTGGACACGCAGAAGGAGCTGAATATCAGGCAGAGGCGCTGGGTGGAGTTCTTAGCAGATTATCAGTATGAGATGCACTACCACCCAGGGAGGGCAAACGTGGTGGCCGACGCGTTGAGTCGGAGAGCGGCCACTTCCGAAGCCAGGCCCCAGGCTATGTCCATGGAGCTAGTCCGGACCTTCAGAGATATGCAGATATCCCTAGTGTCCGAGGATGACCCAGAGCTATATAGGGAGTATCTGGCATCGATGGTGGCTATTGATGATATTCGGGACCGCATCCGGGACGAACAAAGGACAGATGCATGGGCAGTTCCGATATTCCGAGCCTTGGAGGAGGGTTCGACAGGAGATTATTCCCTGAGAGACGGATTGCTACATTTCGGAGGCAGGGTTTATATACCTGCAGGAGGCCGGGTTCGGGAGGACATCATGGCGGAGGCGCATTGTAGTAGATATTCTATACACCCGGGGATCACGAAGATGACGGCAGATTTGAAGAAGATGATGTTTTGGCCAGGGATGAAGAAAGACATTACGTACTTCGTGACCCACTGCGAGACATGCCAGTTAGTGAAGGCAGAGTGTAGACATCCCGCTGGTTTATTACAGCCACTCCCGGTGCCGGAGTGGAAATTTGAGGACATCGCGATGGACTTCATCCACAGCCTACCTCGATCACGGACGGGAAACGATTCGATCTGGGTGATCGTGGACCGTCTAACGAAGGTGGTTAGGTTCATCCCGATCAGGAAGGACGACTCTGTTGGAGTGTTGGTTCGGAAGTTCGTGGAGCAGTATATTCGTTATCACGGCGTGCCAAGGACGATCGTATCAGATCGAGATGGGCGGTTTACGTCCAGAGAGTGGAAATCGGTGCAGGCGTACCTTGGCTCCCGACTGACTTTCAGTACGGCCTTCCACCCCCAGACTGACGGGCAGACGGAGCGTACCAATCGGACGCTGGAAGACCTTCTGAGACTATGTATTGTAGACCGCGGAGAGCCCTGGGAGAAGATGCTGCCATTGGTGGAGTTCTCGTATAACAACAGTTATCAGTCCAGCATACGGATGGCTCCTTACGAGGCCCTGTATGGGAGAAGGTGTAGGACACCGTTATCTTGGCTGCAGGACGTGGATCCGAAGATTCTGGACTCAGAGTTTGTGGAAGACACCGAGGCTCAGGTGAGACTGATCCGGGACCGGATGTTAGAGGCGCAGAGCAGGCAAGCGAAGTATTATGACGCTCGGCATCGTCAAGTAGAGTTTCAGGTAGGAGACCGGGTATTCTTGAAGATACGACCGATGCATGGAGTCTCGCGGGTGCGTGGCCGGAAAAAGCTCAGTCCGAGATACATGGGGCCTTACAGGATCCTGGAGCGGATCGGTCCCTTGGCATATAGATTGGAGCTGCCACCGGAGCTAGCGGGTTTGCACGACGTCTTCCACGTGTCCTCCCTCAGGAGAGCTCTACTTCGGCCGGAGCAGCAGATTACGACTACGGATGGGCCTATAGCTTCCGATCGATCGGTGCACCTGGAGCCGATCCGGATAGACGATACTGGGAGGCGAGTCTTACGACGCAAGAAGGTTCCGCTGGTCAAGGTCTTGTGGAGAAATCATGGACAAGAGGAGCACACTTGGGAACCGCAGGACTTGATGCAGCAAAGGTATCCGGAACTTTTCGTATCAGGTACTCCTTTAAACCTCTCGGGATGTTACATTATTTTTCGTTTTATTGAAACCCGTAGGCTTAACTTGAATTTCGGGGACAAAATTTTTATTTTTATGTATTGGGATTTGTAACATCCCTCAGACAGCTAGACCCCTAGGAGTGTTTTGTCATGATTAGGTCATGACAAAACCCTTAGGAGCCCAAGAAAGCCAAGTGTACTAAGGAAAGAAGGTGAGATCATCATGGGTTGCAAATAACACTTGATAATCACCTAACTTAGGGTTGACTTAAGGACCCCATCTTGTTCCCAGGACTTCACCACACCACCCTTAACCTTTTAGGTGGTTCATAGGGTCACTAAGAACCCATTGGGGGCAAGTGAAGTGGCCAAATTGACCAAAGTCAACCCAAGCCCTAATTTGGTCAAACTAGCCCAAATAGGCTAACTCAAGTCCAAGCTCAATCCACTTGGGCTAACCTTGTTTGATGAGTTTAAAAAAGGGGTGTATTTGGGCTGGACCCACCAGCAATGTCATCCATGATGACTAGGAGAGAGGAATTCAAATTTTCCCCAATTTGGAGGAGAGAGAAAGAGGGGCTTAATGGCCATCATGGCCATGGAGGCTCCATAACCCCCACCATCATGGGGCTTTTACTCCTCTGGTGGAGGGGAAGAGTTTCCCTAAGGCGGCCAGCTAAGGAGGTGGCTCAGCCCCACCAATTGGAGGAAAAACTGAAAATAGGCTTAATGGCCATTAATGGGGAAATTCAAAATTGGGGAGTTACACTTATCCTCTCCCAAATTCCTTCATTAAGAAGCTTCACCAGAGCAAGGGCAAGTTTTTCCCCCGTTCCTTTTCCAATTCCAGAGAGGTTGGTGTAGAAGTTGGAGAGGAGCTCAAGCTTGGTGGCCGAAAATGGCAAGGAGGAATTCAGCCCGTCTACAAGCCGCAACTCAGGTCCTCCTCCTCCTCTTTACTCATGTATAGATCCTAGGAATCCATTAGAACAAGAATCGGGCTCGATTGAGCCCGATCCAATTCGAAAAAAATGAGAAAATCGGCCGAAATTCTACCTCTCGGGTTGGCCGGATTCCACTGTTCCGGCGGCGGTGCCGCCGGCTAGGGGTAGCCCCCACCTCCCCGAAGGTGGTGGTGGTGGTGGTCGGCCGGGGAGGTG
The DNA here is from genome assembly GCA_039513925.1 of Platanthera zijinensis. Classification (NCBI taxonomy): domain Eukaryota; kingdom Viridiplantae; phylum Streptophyta; class Magnoliopsida; order Asparagales; family Orchidaceae; genus Platanthera; species Platanthera zijinensis. The sequence continues at coordinate 80,342,186 of CM077081.1, forward strand.
GCCGGGTGGCCGGGAAAACCTCCCGCAATATCACCCAGGACGGGCGAATCTCCGCCGTCGGCTGGAGGAAGAAGATGACGGCGGGCCGTCGGATGGGCTTTGAGATTCGGGCAAGATCTGTCATTTAAATTCCAGATTTATATGTATTTCTGTAACAGTTATTGGGTGGTTTTAAAATAAATATTAAAATTACTTAGAGACCTCTGCAGGAAAAATGGTTAATATGAAAACTGTAGCACTTTGAGTCTAGTGTATTTTAAAATTTGTTTGGACCAATTTGGACATTAGGTCTGACCTCAGCACTCATTTTGGTGGGGTCTATACCTAGGGCTGATCAGACAATGTTTTGAGTGCCCCCATCAATCCAGCCATCCAAATGAGCTGAAATTTGGTGTGGGGGCTATTTACATCTGTCAAAACAACATATCCAAAAATGGGAATTTTTGGATATAATATTTCTATAGTTTTTGTAAAAATTTAATAATTCATTTAGGAATTATTTAAAGGGTCAAATCACCTCAAAAGTCTCCAAAATTTTGGAGGCATGTTTTTAGGGTTATCTTTTAGCTCTGATAAAAATTTCAGCCCAATTGGACTTGAAATGATTGGGTTTTGATGTGACCAAAGATTGGTCCTTAAAGGGGAAAATTAGGGCAAGGGGTTGTTGGGGCATGGTGGGTCCAATTCTCACCCAAATGGGTTGGGATTTTGGCCAGAGCCCCATGGATAGAGAAAACCCCCCCTCATGGAATTTGAGATGGTTTGAGGTGGGTTTGCCCTAGGATCCAAGTTCAAACCTTAAGGGTTGATCTATGGGGTTTGTGAAGGACATAGGGTTTTATGTCCTTGTATGGATCTAGAGTTGGTCCATGATGTTCTAGGGGTGAGATTATGCCCTAGGATGGAGTTGCATGGTATGGGTACTTAGTCACATCACTTAGTTCTAATTATATAAAATTAGGTCTTTATACCTTATGGAATGGATGATGAGTCAAATGATCTTAAGTTTATGTAAAGTTATGATAGAGGGTGTTAATTTTGATATATTGAACAGTAGTTGTTGTTTCATGAAATTTAAATAAGCTTTCATATGGGTATCTTAACAAAAGTGCATAATCGTAGAATCTTTGGAGAAATAATTTATGTGGTAATATGATTTAGATTTTTATGAAATTGTGTACACCATGTTTTTAGGATATATTAAACCTCTGGAAATTTTATCATGATTTATGGGATAATAATTAGAGTACTTCCTTCACAACTTAGCAAATAGAGATTTTTACTTAGGAATTATTTATGAAGTAACCAGTCATTTAAAGTTTGTGAAATTTAGTCAGAGGAGTTTTAATATCATATTACATCTCTGTGAATTTTTATGGAATTATTTGAATTATAAATTTAGGGGTTTCTTCATTAAATGTTATTGCCCATAAAAATTTAGATAAATTTAATTTGGTATATTGAATGCAAATAAAATTATTATTTTTTGGGCAGAGGACTTTTCTGATGATTACCAAGGCTCTGTAATTTTTACATAATTTTATGATGATTAATTGTTGTACTTCCTTCATTAAATATGAATTGTGAAATTTTGATGAATAATTTAATTAGAGGATAAATAATATTTGTAAAATCATGGGAGTTAATATTTAGTAATAATTCACTGTTATACAGTAACTATAATTTTTGGATGACCAATACTTGAGTAGATCATGTAGTTCATGTTCATTATCACCCATGGTCAATTATTTGGAAAATTAATTAATTATCAATTTAATTAGGAAAAATTATAATTTTCTGGATTTAGGCATATTATGACATGGTAGATTCCCAGTAATTATTACAAGGGTTTTGGAAGAGAATTTAATGGACGTTCTATCATGGGCAACGTATAGGGTAGAAGGGTATCTCTGGTGTGAAAAAGGCATGAACAGTGCTAGTATGGGACATGGATATAAGGGTGGAGTTTTGTACCTTATAGGCTTGGGAAAATGAGCATGGAATTCATCATTGGAGATTATGATGAGTAAAGATGTGTTTGGCTAGCATAGGAGGTGCTCGGGGTAGACGAAAGATCGTCTTGCCCTAGGAGTGGAAGAGTCAAGTACACTAGGGTTAGATTCATTATAACATTAAAAAGGGATTGGGAAAAGGGTAATCAACCAACAATAATAAGTGCCTTGCGAAAGGGAACTTCGGGCCGTAATGCACCGTCTTGGTTCCTAGTGCCCCTTGAGAGCCCTTCACGGGGTATGCCGGGGGCAGTCCTGGGCTAACGTAAATCTTAAAACAAACGAAAGAGTAATTAGCCTAATAGGGATTCACATTGCACACACTCATTAGTGAGGGTTGGTGGTGGTTAAGTCGTCCCGAGGTGTTCAAGGGGGCACCGTCCCGGGTGTTCTAAGGGATGAAGTCTGGAGATGAGACGGACGGTTTAGTCCGGGGAATTTGGTCTCGGACGTGGTTAATACAGACGGTTTAGCCCGGGAGTTTGACACTTTAAATTGTTATATATTAAACTGCTGCATGTGCATAAAAATAGGAAAGGTTAAGGTGATGGGTTCTCGATATCGGGGAGTTCGATTGCACCGACACCGATATCGTTGACTCGGCAAGGTGACTAGCACTTAGCCAAGGTTAAGTCCGGCGGACCAGTCGGCAAGAGTACGCAGGAGTCCGCCTCGTGCACCAGGCGTTGAGGGCGTACGATAGGTCAGACCAGTAGTGCTTTTACTGGTTTTGAGGTGGGCGAGGCCCAACCCACCGCTTCCGTCTGCCACTACGGGAGTATCCTGGGAGTTATCTCCAGAAAGGGGGAACTAAAGGTTTGTGTACACAAAGTTGGGTGTGTGAGTTGCACTGCTTGATCATCATACCCACCATATAGTTGCATACCATAATCATTCATAACAACCTTGACACCTAAAGTATAAGTGGAATGGGACGCTTATACTTTAGGACTTGCAAAACGACCCCTTGTTCTATAGGCTTGTGTGGGCAAGTTTATAAATCAAAGGTTAGTTTCAATATATATATATGCTGCTGTTTGATAACCGACACCCCAACGTATAAGTGGTATGGGACACGTTATACGATGGGAGCCTTGCAAAAGATCCCTTGGCTTATGTGTACTCACATAAGTGAAGGTTTAATTTCTTACTTACTTCCTTACTGTTATACCTATTTTAACATTTATATTGCTCCCATGTCATAACTTGCTAGATAGGTCCACCGTCATCTGCTTTTGACTACTCTCCACTTTCATGTCCTCCCCTTTCTTCCTCTCCGCCCGGTGCCTTAGAGCATGGGGGAAGGAGTGGGGGATGATAGGACTTAGTCTTTTAGACTAACGGTTTTCGAACCATATCATTTTAGGGGATCGCGGAGCCCAGCATGGAGGAGCAGCCCAGGAGGCCGGTACGCTTGGAGATGGGACAGTCTAGCACGGGAGTCCAGACTACGGGGACTGTGAGTCCCGGCCCTTTAGTAGAGATTTAGTTTTGCTTCCGCATTGAGTGATTTTGTAGTGAGGACTTGATGTACCGGGCATGAGCCCTTTTATTTCTAGACTATTTATACTCTGATGATTTTCTGTGGACACTCCCTTCGTGGAGTTTTATTTTATGTGATATTCTCTTTTGGTGGACTTGCTTCTCTCTTGCTTGCTACTTATTGTGATCGAAAAGGCCGGCAGAATCGGCGCGTTGTAGTGGCGACCTTCCCGGGTGCGAAGGTGTCACCGCAAAGCGGCGGTTCTGGGCATAAGACCCCGGGTTTTCAAAAAAAAAAAATGGGGTCTTACATACAGCCCGTGTGAACTAACCTAACATCTCGAGACATCGAGGTGAGTGAAAGTGAATCCCTAATTATGCTAGTTACTCTTGCAATTAAGTTTTACCTACAGTTTAGGTTAGCCCAGGACTGCCCCCGGCATACCCCGTGAAGGGTTCTCAAAGGACACTAGGAACTACGATGGGCTGAAGCCCAAAGCTCCCTTTCGCAAGGAACCTATTTTTATTGGTTGTTACCCATTACCCGTTCCCTTCTCATATTACCTTGGATCTAACCTAGTGTAGTAAGACCCTTCCTCTTCTCGGGAAAGACGATCTTTCGTCGACCATGATCACCTCTTAACATTAGTCAAACTAACCTCTCCTCATCTTGACTACTAAAGATGCATTCATTCACATTTCCAAATCAGTATTCTAATATCCCGAATTCTCTAAGTTCATTCTGCACCTTATTATGATTTCTACAGTTTTTACTAAAAGCAGACCATCATAAGCTATATGATGTATACAATGGGAGGTACTCAAAATTATCATCCAATATCCTTATAATAATTATTGGGGGTCTACCATGCTATGATTAGCCTAAATCCAGGATTTCATAATTTCCTAATTTACTTGATAATTTATTTAATTTTCTTAAGTAATCCAAGACCCTTGTTTGAACCCCTTTCAGACATGCAAATGCTCCACAAAATTTATGATAATTATATGATAACTGTTGAATAGTAAAATCAGAGTCTCCCAATTTTCCAGTAAGGTTTAGGCCTATAAATCTAATTTTAAATACAACCTATATTAATCATTTTAAAGAGACAAGTACTGCCAATATACTTCCAAAAATTCAGAGAAAATTCAAGGATGATCATAAAGACATATAAACACACCAGGTCAAGTTTCATAATTTATCAGTGAATAATAAACTGTAAACTTGATTTTCTCATAGTAATCCAAGTTAACAGGTTAATGAACTAAGTACAACAATTATTCATCTAAAAATTGCAATAAAATCCCCAAATAAGCATATTGATCTAGGAACACTACTGATCAAGTTTCACAATTTTATAACAAATAATGAGCTCTGAATAAATTATTGAACAAGTTTCCATTTTGATGAGCTTGTGAAGTATGTACTTGTAATATACACCTAAAAATTATAGTAAAATTCATGTATGAGTATACTAGTCTAAAACTTCCTCTGCCTCAATTTCATAACATTCTAGTGAATAATGAGGTTATAATAACCAAATAAGTAATAGAGGCTAATTCATGTATTGCAAAGGAGATAATAAAAATATGCTTCCAAATCTCCCAATAAAATTACCAAAAGATCTTACAGACCTTATAACTACACCACCCAAGTTTTTCAACTTTTCACAACACCTTGACTATCCAACTTACCATTTAAAGGTTTGTGACATAAACTAGGATTAGGGATTTGAGGGGTTTAACCCTCACTAAATCCATTAAGATTTCTACTAGAGGACTCTAACTACCCTAGATTCCTCTCCACCAAATTTTAAATCATTTCAAGGTCTTTTGACCACATGCCCTTCTCAAACCCCCAAAGCCCAAACATAGGTTTGAACTTGGGTCCTAAGACAATTCAATCCCAAACCACTACATATCCCATATGAGTGTGTTATATTTTATGCCAAACCAGAGGCCCAAATCCCAATCTCTATTGAGGTGATTTGACCATTCAAAACACAAAGTGCACTTTTGACCTAGAACCCTTATTATGGCAAGGCCAGGGTTTGTTAAAACTCAATCCAATTCATCTCCAAATGGTATGAAATTTTTTACATAGCCTTATGATGACCTCAAGGACCACTCAACAAAATTTGGGAGGGTTTGGAGGTCATTTGGTCCCTTAAATAATTTAATCATGGTTTATTAAATAATTACAAAAACTATAAGAAGATTATCCCCAAAAATCCTCATGTTTGGGCAGGGCCTATATATGGATAAGGGTGACTCCCTGTCCAATTTTAAGTCATTTTGACAAGGGATGAAGTGGGGGCACTCATTTTAATTCCTGTCTAGCCCTAGGTATAGACCCCACCAAAATGAGTGCTCTGGTCAAACCAGTTGACCAAATTGTCCCAAATAAATTTTAAAATAAAGTAGACTAATAGTGCTACAAATTATATGTTGACTATTACCTTATATAGAGCCTCTAAGTATTTTTCATATTTATTTTAAGGTGACTGATATTAGGAGACAGAAAACTCAAAATCAGAAATTAATAAATTATCACCAGCACACATCTTAAAGCACAATCATGGGACTCCTGGCTTTCTTCTTCCTCCAGCCAAAGGCCAGGATTCACCCGACCTAGAGCCTATCCCGAGCTTGTTTCCCGGCCACCCGAACACCTTCCTGGCCTGCCACCGCCACCACCACCTCTGTTGAGGTGGGGGCTATCGGCGTGTAACGACCCCATCCGTTAGATGACGTATAGTAGAAGGTCCGGCCGGGGCCCCACACTATATGCCACAAACAGACGGTGAGGTCACAGGATAATACCAAACCAAATACGAATCCTAACTCAGAGCATTCTAGCGGAAGCTTTAAGTTACAACTTTGAACTCTCAACCGGAATGTCCAATATATATAAAACCACCTTTATATATAAATACCACGGAATGTACACAACCACAAGAGTTTGGCCTTAAGGCCTTACAGTTCCTCTGAACATACATCATGTTTTACAAACCTCGGCGCGCAGGCCGGCCATACATGAGTAAAAAGAGAAAACAAAACAAAGCCATTCGCTTAGCCTTCCAGGCTAGCCGCAGCAGCATCAGCACCAGCAGTAGGGCTCTCCCGCCCATCACTTACCACTTGGCTCTCCAGCACCTGCACGGGAACAAACCACCCAACCGGTGGCAAACAATGCAACGGTCAGCATTCAGCTGACCCAATTATAACAATCCTACCCCTTTCTCGGGGCATGAGCATTCTTTCCCTGCAAGCATGGCATTATCAATAGCAACTATGTGCGCACAGGCACTTCCAAGCCATCACAACCATCGGCCACCCGGCCCGACAGTCCGTGCACTCAGGGCACATTTTCGGTGTACCGGAATACCAGGGTCAACACCACCGTCTACACGGTATTTGAGCATTTCTAGTCTTTCCGGCGCGCGGGCCTAAGACTCTCATTAGGCGCTCCAACAAAACCTATACCAGGCTTCCAAGTCGGACGGACCTAACGCAGGTACGGATCAGCCACCCCCCGTTGCTCAAGTCGCCGAGCCACCTCGAATACGGAAGTATCCATGGCATTTTATAGGCGCGGGTCGGTTTCACCTTTCCTGTTCGGCAATCTGCCTTTTCATCGAGTTGCAGCCCAACGGCTCAACTACTCACAAAGTGGCAACACACGGCCACAAGAGTTGCCGCCAACCCTCTTCATTTCCTGGACATCGTCCAGTACTTCCTGCCGCACCAAGCAACAGGTAGGAACAAGGCATCACAAGCCATAGGCATCACAAGCCATTAACACGGAGCCTTCTCCGATATACAAACAAGCATCACCAATCCAGATTACATCCAGATGGGCTTCACACAGCATGCCTAGAGCCGTACTCCAATTCCGGCCTCTAACAAGGGGGACTTCACATATCTACCCCAAGGGACACCACAACCCACCGCACACTCGCGGGGAAGGGCTTTCCCTATGCAATGCAGAAAAGAAGGACTTCACATGTCCAAGGAGGGAGATCGTTACCCTTGTCGATCTCTTCGGTGCCATCGAAAACTAGCCGGTGAGAAAGAACCGCAGCAGCCTTGCCGTCACAACGCCGGCTTCGGATCACGAATCGAACCACGGGAGCTCCGCCGGTGGCTTGCTCTCCTCCTCCTTCTTCCTCTCTCTTTCTCTCTTCCTTAAGGATAATGAAGAATGGCTTCTTCAATCCCCTTTCACGACTTATCCAGCCCAAGAAACCACCTGAGCCTTTGGATCAAAAGAGAGGAAACTGAACGGCCAAGATTTCCCCAGAATTTCACTTTTTGGCCGACACGGCCTGTGACACGCCCGTGTCACAGGCCGTGTACCCCTGAAGCGGTGCACACAGCTTGAACCGACTGAACAACACGGGTCATCGACACGCCCGTGTCGGACCTGACACGCCCGTGTCAAACTTGAGACACGCCCGTGTCTCCTGCTCCATCGGAGCTGCAGCCAGTACACGGGTCGGAACACGGCAGCTGACACGCCCGTGTCCAGCCTGACACGCCCGTGTTCCCGGCCGTGTTCAAGGCCGTGTCCGGCTCTGCCCGGAATAGGCCAATTTCGCAAAATAAATAGAACACGCCCTGGGACACGCCCGTGTCCCAGGCCGTGTACACCCGACACGCCCTGGGACACGCCCGTGTCCCAGGCCGTGTAACCTTACCTGCTACTCAAACTTCAAGTTGAGTCTATTTGGGCCTTTTTGGGGTGTTACAACCCTCTCCCCCTTATCAAAATTTCGTCCCGAAATTTTCACGGTAAGGAAATAAAACTCAGTAGCTATAACTCTGTTATAACAAAAAGTACACGGTCTCCAGTTTATACAAATAACTCGGGAAACTCAGCTCGCATGGTCTGCTCTCGCTCCCATGTTAGCTCTTCACGGCCACAATTGTCCCAACGGACCTTGACCATCCCGATTACTTTGTTCCGCAACTGTTTCTCGGCTCGATCCTCGATCCGAATGGGTCTAACCCTCGTCGTTAGCCCATACTCGACCGGTACCCGATCAGCCTCCACGACTTGAGCTGGATCCTTTACCGCCTTACGAAGGACTGAGATGTGAAACACATCATGTAATCCACCCAATTCCGCTGAAAGTGCTAGTCGATAAGCAGCTTCCCCAACTCGCTCCACCACCTCAAATGGGCCAAGATACCTCGGACTTAGCTTTTTCAAACGCCGAATCCTGGACACACCTTTGAAGGGTTTGATCTTCAAATATACCCAATCACCCACCGCGAACTCCACGTTCCGGTGCTTGGCATTGTAGTACTTTGCTTGACGATCTTAGGCTATCAATAGCCTCTCCCGAATAGAGCGTATGAGCGACGTATCTTCTTCGACTTCCTTTTTCCCATTCAGCTTCGATTCGCCTGCTTTTGCCCAAGCTAACGGTGTACGGCATTTCCGACCATACAACGCCTCGAATGATGCCATACCAATACTCGCTTGGTAGCTATTATTATAGGCAAATTCGACGAGAAATATATACTCTTCCCATCTCTTACCAAAGTCTAGGGCGCACATGCGGAGCATGTCCTCCATCGTTCTGTTGGTTCGTTCAGTCTGGCCATCCGTTTGGGGATGAAAGGCCGTACTAAACGCTAATTTTGTACCCAACATTTGATGAACGAGCCGCCAATCATTCGATGTGAACCGCCCATCACGGTCACTAACGATGCTCCGGGGAACACCGTGCAGTCGAACAACCTGCTCCACATACAGCTTGGCCAAGGTTTCCACTGAATCGTCTCTTCTGTTTGGAAGGAAGTGCGCCACTTTCGTCAACCGGTCCACAATCACCCAGATTGAATCATGACCGCGTTGAGATCTCGGCAACCCGTGCACGAAATCCATCGAAATATCATCGAACTTCCACTCCGGAATAGGTAACGACTTCAGAAAACCGCCAGGCTTCTGGCACTCTGCTTTCACCAACGCACAGGTGTTGCATTTAGCCACATAACAAGCCACATCTTTCTTTAATCCGGGCCACCAGAACAGCTTTTTCATGTCCCTGTACATCTTTGTGCTCCCTGGGTGAACTGAGTACTTTGCAAAGTGAGCTTCGTACATCAACTCTTCCCTCAGTTTACCCACATTTGGGACGCACACTCGACCATTTCTCCGTAACAACCCGTTATCCCAAGAGAATTGATCATCCGGCCCATCTTTAGCATAGCGCTGGAGACTTTCATCAAGCTCCGTTGCTCGACGAATTCTGTCCGTAAGGTCATACTGCACCTCCGTCCAGTTCAAGCACGCATCGGTTGACGCACCCTTGTCAACACACGATATCTCCATTGCTTCCAATTCTTGGATCAAACGCTGATCATGCCTCTGCAACCAGCTTGCCCGTACCGGAGTCTTCCGACTCAAAGCATCAGCGACCACATTTCCCTTCCCGGGAGTATAGTGAATCTCGAAGGTGTAGTCCCCGAGGAACTCCATCCATCTTCGTTGTCGCATATTCAGATCCTTCTGATCCAACAAATACTTTAGGCTCTTGTGATCCGTATAGATATCCACTTTGACGCCATATAGATAGTGCCGCCACAACTTAAGCGCAAAGATTACCGCCGCCAACTCCAAATCATGGACGGGGTAATTCCGCTCATGCACTTTCAACTGACGCGAGCCATAAGCAATCACTTTCCCAAACTGCAGAAGAACGCAGCCTAAGCCGCTCCCAGATGCATCACTATAGATCTCATACCCATCGGTACCACATGGCGACGTCAACACAGGCGCCGTGGTCAAACGACTCTTCAAGTCTTCAAAAGCTCGCGCGCACTCCGGCGTCCATATGAACTTTTGATCTTTTCTCGTCAGCGTGGTCAGAGGTAAAGCAATCCGTGAGAAGTTTTCCACAAACCGTCTATAGTAGCCCGCAAGTCCAAGGAAACTCCTGACCTCGGCCACTGAAGACATCACTGGCCAATCTCGGATGGCACTTATCTTCAACGGATCCACCGCGATACCTTCTCCGCTTACCACATGGCCTAAAAAGGCTACTGAAGAGAGCCAGAACTCACACTTTGAGAACTTGGCAAAAAGCTTATTCCTCCGCAGGGTATGCAAGACCAACCGCAAATGGTTTGCGTGATCCTCTTCCGACTGAGAGTATACTAAGATGTCATCGATAAACACAATAACAAACAAATCCAAGTACTCTCGGAATGTTCGATGCATTAGGTCCATAAATACCGAAGGCGCATTACATAGGCCAAACGGCATTACCGTGAACTCATAATGACCGTAGCGTGTTCCAAACGCCGTCTTGGGAATGTCACCTTCCCGAATCCTTAGCTGATAATATCCCGATTTCAGATCCAACTTGGAATAGACCGTTGATCCCGCCAGCTGATCAAAAAGGTCATCAATCCGTGGGATCGGATACTTGTTTTTCTCCGTCAGCTTATTCAACTCGCGGTAGTCAATACACAACCGTAAGCTACCGTCTTTCTTTTTCACAAAGAGAACAGGCGCGCTCCAAGGTGACATACTTGGGCGTATATAACCCTGCTCCAACAACTCTTGCAATTGGACTTTCAACTCAGCCATCTCTTTTGGCGCGACGCGATATGGAGAGCGGGCCACAGGTTTCGCACCTGGCACCAACTCAATAGAGAAGTCAATCTCCCGCTGGGGTGGTAACCCAGGAAGATCTTTAGGAAACACATCGGCAAACTCTGACACAACTGGCACTTCACCGACACTGGCCTTTGGCTCAACAGCCTGAATTAGCGTGAAGAATAACTCCGCGCCCTTCCGCACAGCATTGACGACTTGGAGTGCAGACAACAACGTTCCGCCAACTCCTCGCATACCAGCGAACTTCGTCACAAGCCCGGTATTCTGGCCCAGTGTAATCTCTTTGGAGTTGCAATCAATAAAGGCACGCTGCTCCGAGAGCCAGTCCATACCAAAGATCACATCAAACTCCGATAACGGTAGCACAGCTGCACTCAAACCGAAGTCCCGACTTCCTATTTGCACATCCACATCGCAAGCCCTATCCGCAAGCATCACACAGCCATTCGGCAATAGCACCCTTGTACTATCCACCGTCACATGACTCGGTACCCCAATGCGAGATACGAAATCCTCAGACAGAAAAGAATGCGAAGCACCCGTATCAAACAGGGCTCTCGCTAAGTTATTCCGAATCAGGACAAAGCCTGCAGCACACACACATCATGCACAAGCTAAACAAAACCAAAACCAAAAGCACAGCAAGTAAACTAACTCAACTCGTACCTGTGACGACGTCACTTTGCTTAATCGCTTCCTATTGGCCAAGTTGATAGATTCGGGGCTGCGCTTGGGAAGCAGAGGAATCCACCACCGCTTTGCCCTTCTCAGCATACGACGCACCCGTCTTCTTTTCCCCTTTGGGCTGCACAACTCGACAGTCACGAGCAATATGCCCCACCCGGCCACAGTTATAGCACGTACGAGCATCCGGCCTTGATGTCGCTCCCGACACCACAGTCGTAGTCACTTGCCCAGATGGCTTGGACCTCTTGCCCCCTTTCTTCTGGTAAAACGACTTGCCTGGGCGAGGTGCTTGAAACTCTGGCTTAGACACCACCAAGCCCTTGTTCCCTTGCACTCGCCTCATGTCCTTTTCCAACGCGCACGCAGTATCAACCAACGCCTGAAACCCTTGGCTCACAGAACTCGAAAGCAGGAATCGTAACTCATCCCGCAATCCTTCATAGAACCGATTCGTTTTCCTTTGGTCATCCGCGAAGATTATTCCCGCATATCGTCCCAACCTGGTAAACTCGTGCAAGTAGATATCCACACTATCGTCCCCTTGCTTTAACCGTTGGAACTCATTTTCCATAGCAATACGTTGCGCCGCTGGGACATGTTTCGCCAGAAATATCCGAGAGAACTCCTCAATCGATACTTGTGTTAGTTGCCTGCCCGCCAAATGGTGTAACTCAACCTCGTCCCACCACAACCGCGCCTCCCCTTCAAGCATGAAGGTGGCTAAGGTGACCTTGAGAGTTTCCTCCGCCCTGATCGCTGTCATTATCCTCTTGACACGCGATAACCAATCTTCCGCCTGCGTTGGGGATCCCATTCCCGCAAACGTAGGAGGACTGAAGCTCATGAATTGCTTCAACTGTCGGTCAGCTGCTCGTGGATCTACAGCCTCAACCGGCTCGGGTCTTACATCAACACGAACTGGCACTACCGCCGGCTGCGCTTGCCCGGTCGGCTGAATCATGGCAAATAGCGCCTCAGCCACTAAGCGAACAGTTTCCGCAGATGGAGGAGGTGTTGGCACCTCAGCTGGTGCCGCACTCTCATCAGAACGCTGGGGCTCAGACTGCCCAGCACCACTACGTGTCACCTATAGGTGGACAAGACACACATTAGCGAATGTATGCAAGCAAAACAACACAAAAAGGAACGCGCAGATTCCTCAAACAAGATTTTGTACATTCCTTAATGGACATTCCAGAGTTCATTAGCGTTACAGCAGGTCGCACAAACACGTGCTCGCCACCCCACAAAAGAATTCGACCACGAATTCGAAAGAGGAAGACCGACGAAAAGCTGATACCAAAATGTAACGACCCCATCCGTTAGATGACGTATAGTAGAAGGTCCGGCCGGGGCCCCACACTATATGCCACAAACAGACGGTGAGGTCACAGGATAATACCAAACCAAATACGAATCCTAACTCAGAGCATTCTAGCGGAAGCTTTAAGTTACAACTTTGAACTCTCAACCGGAATGTCCAATATATATAAAACCACCTTTATATATAAATACCACGGAATGTACACAACCACAAGAGTTTGGCCTTAAGGCCTTACAGTTCCTCTGAACATACATCATGTTTTACAAACCTCGGCGCGCAGGCCGGCCATACATGAGTAAAAAGAGAAAACAAAACAAAGCCATTCGCTTAGCCTTCCAGGCTAGCCGCAGCAGCATCAGCACCAGCAGTAGGGCTCTCCCGCCCATCACTTACCACTTGGCTCTCCAGCACCTGCACGGGAACAAACCACCCAACCGGTGGCAAACAATGCAACGGTCAGCATTCAGCTGACCCAATTATAACAATCCTACCCCTTTCTCGGGTCATGAGCATTCTTTCCCTGCAAGCATGGCATTATCAATAGCAACTATGTGCGCACAGGCACTTCCAAGCCATCACAACCATCGGCCAGCCGGCCCGACAGTCCGTGCACTCAGGGCACATTTTCGGTGTACCGGAATACCAGGGTCAACACCACCGTCTACACGGTATTTGAGCATTTCTAGTCTTTCCGGCGCGCGGGCCTAAGACTCTCATTAGGCGCTCCAACAAAACCTATACCAGGCTTCCAAGTCGGACGGACCTAACGCAGGTACGGATCAGCCACCCCCCGTTGCTCAAGTCGCCGAGCCACCTCGAATACGGAAGTATCCATGGCATTTTATAGGCGCGGGTCGGTTTCACCTTTCCTGTTCGGCAATCTGCCTTTTCATCGAGTTGCAGCCCAACGGCTCAACTACTCACAAAGTGGCAACACACGGCCACAAGAGTTGCCGCCAACCCTCTTCATTTCCTGGACATCGTCCAGTACTTCCTGCCGCACCAAGCAACAGGTAGGAACAAGGCATCACAAGCCATAGGCATCACAAGCCATTAACACGGAGCCTTCTCCGATATGCAAACAAGCATCACCAATCCAGATTACATCCAGATGGGCTTCACACAGCATGCCTAGAGCCGTACTCCAATTCCGGCCTCTAACAAGGGGGACTTCACATATCTACCCCAAGGGACACCACAACCCACCGCACACTCGCGGGGAAGGGCTTTCCCTATGCAATGCAGAAAAGAAGGACTTCACATGTCCAAGGAGGGAGATCGTTACCCTTGTCGATCTCTTCGGTGCCATCGAAAACTAGCCGGTGAGAAAGAACCGCAGCAGCCTTGCCGTCACAACGCCGGCTTCGGATCACGAATCGAACCACGGGAGCTCCGCCGGTGGCTTGCTCTCCTCCTCCTTCTTCCTCTCTCTTTCTCTCTTCCTTAAGGATAATGAAGAATGGCTTCTTCAATCCCCTTTCACGACTTATCCAGCCCAAGAAACCACCTGAGCCTTTGGATCAAAAGAGAGGAAACTGAACGGCCAAGATTTCCCCAGAATTTCACTTTTTGGCCGACACGGCCTGTGACACGCCCGTGTCACAGGCCGTGTACCCCTGAAGCGGTGCACACAGCTTGAACCGACTGAACAACACGGGTCATCGACACGCCCGTGTCGGACCTGACACGCCCGTGTCAAACCTGAGACACGCCCGTGTCTCCTGCTCCATCGGAGCTGCAGCCAGTACACGGGTCGGAACACGGCAGCTGACACGCCCGTGTCCAGCCTGACACGCCCGTGTTCCCGGCCGTGTTCAAGTCCGTGTCCGGCTCTGCCCGGAATAGGCCAATTTCGCAAAATAAATAGAACACGCCCTGGGACACGCCCGTGTCCCAGGCCGTGTACACCCGACACGCCCTGGGACACGCCCGTGTCCCAGGCCGTGTAACCTGACCTGCTACTCAAACTTCAAGTTGAGTTTATTTGGGCCTTTTTGGGGTGTTACACGGCGGGCGGCGGCACAGCCGCCATAGGGGTGGTTACCGGCGAACCCGACCACTCCATTTTTTTCATGGAAAAACCAGTGATTTTCATCACCCGATCGGGCTCAATTGAGCCTGTTCCTTAGCCCTAACAATTCCTACGATCTACCCATAAGGAAAGAGGAAGGGGAGGACCTTGCTTACGGCTTGGAGACGTGTCGATCGCCGGGATTCCATGGTTGGTGGTGGCGCCGCTCGATTTCTGCAACTGCATGGTGGGCTTCCTTGGCTCCTTCAGGTTCATATGGAAACCGTTCCTCTAAGTCCAGTGAGTCTTTTAAAATGTTTAAATGGGGGAGGGGAGGGGTATAGCTGGAGGTGGCCACTAATGCCCCTTTAAGAGCTTTTCGGCTATGGAGGAGGAGGATGAATGTGGGCTCAATCCAACCAAGAAATGGCTGGAAACTCCTTCTCTTCCCCAGAGGAGTTGAATCCAGCCATAAAAGGGGGAGGGAAATGAGGCCAAGGCATCAAGTGCCATTAATGGGCATGAAAGCTAAATTTCGGCCATGGCTTTGAGGCTTTTTCTCTCTCATCCATTAGAGAGGAATTTGGGTTAAATCGTCTGCCACGTGGCACCCTACTACTGGACCATTTAAATAAGTCCTAATGAAGGGCCGATTAATCCATCTTGGCGCAATTCCCGAAAAGATCCGGTTCAGCAAACAGGGACGAGAATTTTGCTAAGGAAAAAGCGTTGAGACAAGCCTCCTCACTCAACGCCAAAATTGCCAGGAATTTTCTAAGTACAATGACATTGAGTGAGCTGCTCAGCTCACTCGACGTCATTCAGTCTATGGCGCTGAGTGAGCTTAACTCACTCAATGCCATAATTCAAGAAATGTTTCCAAGTACAATGACGTTGAGTGAGCTCAGCTCGTCAAGCTCACTCGACGTCATTCAGTCTATGGCGTTGAGTGAGCTCAACTCACTCAACGCCATAATTCCAAAAAATACTTTCTCAATAAGATGGCGTTGAGTGCACTCAATGCAATCAACGCCATTCAGCCCATGGCGTTGAGTGGACTCAACGCACTCAACGCCCAAGCTCCAAATTCTTTCTAAGTAAGATGGAGTTGAGTGCACTCAACGTTATTCAGCCCATGGCGTTGAGTGAACCCAATGCACTAAACGACCGAACTCCAAATTCTTTCTAAGTTAGATGGCGTTGAGTTCACTCAACGCACTCAACGCCATTCAGCCTATGGCATTGAGTGCACTCGACGCACTCAACGCCCGGGCCCAAGATCCTTCCTAAGTAAGATGGCGTTGAGTGCACTCAATGCACTCAACGCCATTCAACCTATGGCATTGAGTGTACTCGACGCACTCAACCCCCGAGCCCAAGATTCTTTCTAATTAAGATGGCGTTGAGTGCACTCAACGCACTCAACGCCATTCAGCCCATGGCATTGAGTACACTCCACGCACTCAATGCCCGAGCCCAAAAACTGTCTAAGTAGATACCTTATCTACTCGTCAAGCTTGTCGACTCACTCGACGCTTCCCGAACTTGAGTCATCTTGGCCTCTTTTTGGTTGACCCCAATGGGTCTGTAACGACATATTGGCCTCCCTTAGGGTTAGAGGTGCCATGATGGGATCATGTAACCAAGTTAAAATCCTAAGGTCATGCCTAGGATTGTAATTGGGATTCTACTACTAGCAGACGAAGGTGATTTTCACCTTGAGCCTTGTTCACTTGGTCTTCTTGGGCTTTCTAGGGTTTTGTCATGACCTAGTCATGACAAAACCACTCCTAGGGGGTCTAGTTGTTTGAGAGATGTTACACTCCACCCCCTCAAAGATGTTGTAGAGGGGATGGTCGGTCACCACCTAGATGGAATGCGCTTGGAAGTACGGCTGGAGCCTCCAAGCCGAGATGACTAGAGTGAAAACCAACTTCTCTAAAATCGGGTATTGTAGCTCTGCCTTCCTCATGAACCTACTCGCATAGTATATCGGTAGCAGCTTCTTGCCTTCCTCCCGGACTAGGACAAAGCTCAAAGCCTTAGCCTCGAGCCTAAGGTATAGAGACAAATCTTCCCCCTCCTTTGGTCCCTGGAGAAGCGGAGCCTGAGTTAGTTATCTATTCAAGGCTTGAAAAGACTTCTCCCATTCTTAGAACCATTCGAACTTTTGGCCTCCCCACAACACTTTGAAGAAATGCGAGCACTTCTCTCCCGTACGAGAGAGGAACCTGCTCAGCCCTACCAGCTTCCCTACCAGGCACTGGACTTCCTTGGCGTTCTGATGTGACCCCAACTTCATGATCGCCCTCACCTTATTAGGGTCGGTTCCACCCTCATGGGAGTAAGGAGGTGGCCTAGGAAATTTCCCCTGATTTCCCCAAAGACACACTTTAAGGGGTTTAGCCTCATTTTATATTTTTACAGGGTATTGAAGGTCTCCTCCAAATCTTGGAGGTGAGAGTCTGCATCCCAACTCTTGATCATGAGGTCATCCACATACACCTCCAAGTTCCTTCCCTTCTACTCCCGGAAGACCCGGTCCATCATTCTTTGATACGTCGCCCCTGAATTTTCAAGCCCAAAGGGCATCAGTTTGTAGCAGTAACACCTATCTCCCGTGATGAAGGAAATATCCTTTATGTCGGACGAGTGCATCCTGATCTGGTGATAACCTGAAAATGCATCTAGAAAACTCATTAGAGAAAATCGATGGCTATGCCAACCAGCAGGTCGATTCGGGACAGGGGGTAACAGTCTTTATGACATGCTTTATTCAAAAGAGAAAAATCAATAAAAATCCTCCAGCGACTCTCCCCTTTTTGACCATCACCACATTGGAGACCCAACATGGATACTAGATCTCTGATACAAACCCTGACTTCAGGAAATTTCCCACCTCTTCTCAGATCAGCTCGACCAACTAATCAGCGGTGGACCTCTTCTTCTAATGGATGGGACGGGCATCGACATCAAGGTCGAGGCAGTGGCACGCCACATCTGCATCAATTCCTAGCATGTCGGTCATGCTCCAGGTGAAGATGTCTACGTTCTTTTGGATGCACTCTAGTATCCTCTTTTGATCTTTAGGGCTAAGCCCCCCCGCTCACCCGCACTTTCTCCACCCTTCCTCCCTAGGTAAGAACTTCCATCTCCATCACCTCCTCTACTGCCTCCAGCCAGGACTACTCTTCCCACTCGCCAATGACCCCCTCACCTGGCACAAGAACTTCCTCCTCCTCAGCTTCCTCTATAGCCATCACCTCAGCCTGCTCCTTTAGAACTTCCTTTGCTGCCTCCATACAGGTGCGGACTTTTTCGCCCTCCACCTTTATCTCCTCAACTTCTCCTATGGCCTCCTGCCCAAATATCTCCTCCATCCTTCTCTCCATCTCCTCGGCCAGATATTATTTTTTTGCTTTGTGATTTTTCTTTCATTGTTGTTCATAGTGACCTCACCCAAATAGGGGGAGATTGTTGGAACCCCACCTTGTTTATGATTGATTTGGGCTAGGTTCACTATTAGGATTCTCAGATGACCCATTGTATAGTCTAGGGTCATAAGTATTTATCAAGGTCTAGGTCAAGTCAACAAACCTAGAGTGATTGGTTTTCACCTTCAGAATACTTTGAGACAAAAGACCTCCAGAGAAAGCAATTTTCTAAGAGTCAGAAAAAGCGTTCGACGATAGTTGAACTCAGCTCAACGATCGTCGGTCTCAGATCGACGAACTCAGAGTTTCTTCTCTGAGTTGAGCTCGACGAAAGTTCAGCTAAGATCGACGATTTGTCAGCTTATACCAGAATCTCAGCTCGACGAAGTGTTATCTCAGCTCGACGAATTTGGAGCTCCGTTCGACAATTTTCTACCTCTTGTCTGATATCTTCAGTTCGACGATATTGGATCTCAAATCGATGAAATTTGTTGAGTTTGACTAAATTCTTCCAGATTCAGGTCGACCATTTTCTCTAAGTTCCAGTTCGACTAAAGCAGAAGTATTTTAAATTTTATTTTATTATGTCTGTAATACTCTGGTAATTAATGCTCAATATTATCTTGAATATAACCGTTCTATGGCAGCATTGATTATGGTTTTCACAGAGTTATTACTTGACTTATTTACTGGGACAGTTGAGGAAATTCAGTTAATGCATATTCTAGCGGTTCAACTCCCAGATTTTCTGTAGTAAATCAAGGATAAGGAATTCAAAATTCAAATGCTATAATCTGCAAGGAATATATAAGGTTTTCTTCTTCTTCAAGACAGATAACAATACAGTGAATAAAAAATACAGAGAAAAATAACACAGAGAAGAGGCAGTCAGGAATACATTCTTACTTCAGGAATTTTCAAGAGACAAACTCATCAACATCTGTTTAAAAGTTTTCTGAAGATCTTCAAGCATTCTGAAGACCTAAACCCTGAGCAAAGCTCTCTTTCTCCTGAACATTTCTACATCTCAGAGGGAGCTTTGACAACAACAATCCACTAGTCTTCTCTCTGATTATTGACAGAGAAGAACATCATCTTTATTTTCATTCACCACTATAAAAGGGTTTTTAACTCCCTTCAAAAGTTATCCATTTAGTTGTCAAGTCTCCTGATCAAAAGACTTGATTTGATTTTTGGGCACCTGGTCAAAAGCTCAATGGGTTGTTATATCTCCCTTAGAAAATAGATATTCTGATGGTAGATCACCTAATCAAAAACTTATAGTGGATTCCTACCAAGGTGGTAGAAGAGTGGATGTACCCAAGTTTAGGGGAACCACTATAAAATCTTTGTGTCGTCTGGATTGCTCTATTTTTTATTTTAATGTGCTGTGATTTTTGTGTTTTGTTTTCTACCTTCATAAATATAGTTATCACTCATTTTAATCCGCAATAAAAATTAATCAAAAGGTTTTTAAAACTCTATTCACCCCCTCCCCCTCTAGAGTTTGTGTGATTTATCCCTTCTCTTTCAATTGGTATTAGAGGGTAAGGTTAATTGGTTTCACATGCTAACACCTGAACCAAAAGATCTTTGATAGATTCTATTTATTCTATTGTCTTTTTCTATCAGGCACAGAATAAAGAATATTCAAGCACCAGACCTCCAGTGTGCAACCTTAACAAGTTTGTACTTTGGAAGGCAAGGATTAGGTTGTATATTAATTCAATTGATGAAGACATCTATAATTCTATTTTGACAGGCCCCCTACTCCTTCTGTAATAACATATACAAGAACTAGTGCATTTCCACCACCTGAGTGGACTGATGTACAGAAGAAGACTAAGATAGCAGATGCAAAAGCTATGAACATTCTAGCCCAAACCATGTCTGATGACATATTTCAGAAAGTGGCTGAATGTACATCAGCAAAGGCCATTTGGGATTCCCTCAACCAGATGGTAGCTAGATCTGCTGATGAGAGGAAAGATAGAAGATCCCTTCTCATCTCACATTATGAAAATTTCAAGAAGGATGAATCAGAGTCAGTTGCAGATATGGACGACAGACTCAGCCTGATTGTGAATGAGTTGAAGAACCTAGATGAGAATATCTCATTAATAGAGATAAATAGTAAGATCCTTATATGCTTCCCCAGCACATGGGATTCTAGGATCTGACCAATCAAGGAGGCCAAAAGCATAAATGAGATTTCCACTGAGTCTTTGTTAGGCAAGCTCAAGTCCTATGAGCAGTTGATCAAGACCAGAGAAGCAGCTGAATAGAAGTCATCAACCTCAGGAAGGAAGGAGCAAAGTATTGCCTTCAAGGCATCTGAAGAATCTAAAATTTTACCTGCCAATGAAGAGATAATGAGCCTATTATCTAAAAGATTTTATAAAATGGCAAAGAAGGATTTCAGAAGAAGATCAACAAGAAAGGAGGACAAACCAAGGTATGATAAAACTCCTACCAAGGAGATTGTCTGCTATAGATGCAGAAAGCCTGGAAACATTCTTCCAGAATGTTCAGAGGATCATAAGAAGGATAAAAGAAAAGGAATATAAGAAGCACTCCAGCAAGCCCTCTTCCAACAAATACAAAAAGAAGAAGGAAAAAGGCTTTGTTGCTGAGACTTGGAATAAGTCAGAAGAAGAGACTTCATCCAATTTCAGTGAGGATGAAGAAGAGGCTAAAGCAAGAGAGATTTGCCTAATGGCAATTGATGTTTCATGCAGCCTCTCAGCAGCTGAAGAATCAGCAGAATAATCAGAATCGGAAGAGGATCAGGTAATAACATCTTTTGATTTTACTTTAGAACATTTTAAAACTAAATTCAAACTTTTGTATAATGACTTAATTAAATCTGAGAAGGAAATCAAACTTCTCAGAGAAAAATAAATAGAATATGAAAATTTGTTTTTTGAAAACATCAAATTAAAAGCTGAATTAGAATCAACTTCAGAACAAGTTATTTCTTTTAAAACTAAACTAATTGAAGCAAAATAATTTGAAGAATCCCTAAATGGGAGAAGTATTAAATTAATGGATATAACCAGCACAGTAAATGCTATGCTTAATGATAAATTAGGCTTAGGAGCTTCATCTAGTCAACCACCAATACTTAAGAAAAACATTTTATCAACCCCTATCAAATTCATATTAGAAAAGGGCAAAGAAAAATTGGAAGAGAAAAACTAGCAAACAAAAGTTTTTCAAAAACCCAATCAGAAGAAACAGAAAAAGAAATTTTTGATAAAAACCATGTCCAACATTTTTCGTCGAACCAAGATCGATGAAATTTATATGGTTCGTCAAACTCAGATCGACGAACTATGAACGCAGATTTCATTTAAAATAAATCGTCTAACTGCGATCGACGAAATCTATATGATTCGTCGAATTGCGATCAACGAATTGGGGCACAGAAAATGAATACTTTCATTCTCTGAGCAGAGTTTGACGAACCCATCCTATTCGTCGAACGCAGATCGACGAACTTATTGGAATTCATCGAACTCGGATAACTTCAACAGAAACTTAAAATTTTCCAGAAAATTTAATCAACCTAAATCATCTGTTAATCCCTTTACACATTGGATAATTCCACCAAGAAAATTTCATCTCTTAGGCTATAAAAGTCAGCCATAATTTTCTTTTATTTCTAGTTATAAATTTGAGAAGAATCATGGATCCAAGGTTACTTGTGTCAAGAACACCTAATTTATTTTCTTGCAAGTGATGGACTATCCTACCACAGAGCAACAATGGTACTTGGATAGTGGATGCTCAAAACATATGACAGACAAAAAGGGAAATCTAATAGATTTCAAGTCAAAGCTTGGACCAAAGGTGATCTTTAAAGACTCCAACTGTGGCCAAACAGAAGGTTATGAGAATGTTAAAGTTGGAGCTGTTACATTCAAAAAGGTAGCCTATGTGAGTGGTCTAAAGCATAACCTGATATCAATAGGCCAATTATGTGATTAAGATTATCATCTGTCATTTTCTAAATCTTGTTGTACTATTACTTCTAATAGCAATAAAATTGTTTTAACTAGACTTAGGATAGACAATATATATATAGTAAATTTTAAGTCAGCTAGTTCAGAAATTTGCCTATTTAATCAGATTAGTAATACAAATGAATTGTGGCACAAAAGATTAGGTCATGTAAACTTAAAAAATATTGCTAAACTATATAGTGACAACCTTATTAGAGGATTGTCTTCTGGCCCCTACAAGAAGAAAGGTCTCTGCAGGGCTTGTCAATTAGGCAAGTAAACTAAAAATGGTTTTAAATCAATTAATAAGAGTGATTCACCCAGAATTTTGTACTTGCTACACATGGATCTTTTTGGACCCATTGCTGTACAAAGTCTAGGAGGGAAATCTTATACTTTAGTTATTGTTGATGACTTCTCTAGATTCACTTGGATGTTCTTTCTGAGAAACAAGTCAGATAACTTTAAAGTTATTACAGACTTTCTTAGGAGCATAAAGAATGAGTACTCTACTCAAGTTGTATTGATCAGAAGTGATCACGACACTGAGTTTGAATCTCTTCCTATACAAGAATTCTATAAGAAGGAAGGTATCAGGAATTGCTTCTCTGCTCCTAGAACTCTTCAACAAAATGGGGTAGCTGAAAGGAAAAATGGAACCCTTATTGAATCTGTAGGGACACTGCTTGTAGATGCTTACTTGCCCCTATCCTTTTGGGCAGAGGCTGTAAGCACAACAAACTATATTTTGAATAGAAGTTTAATACATAAACATAAGGGCAAGACTCCCTATGAATTGCTCAAGGGGAAGCAACCTAAAATAGATTATTTTAGAGTTTTTGGCTGCCTATGTTACATTCCCAATAATAATAATAAATATCTTAGAAAGTTTGAAACCAAAGCTGTAGAGGGAATTTTTCTTGGATATTCCTAAGTCTGCAAGGCCTATAGGTATTTAATAAATCAACTTTAAAATAGAAGAATCTGTACACATTACTTTTGATGAGGCTAACATCTATTACAAGGAGAAGGATTCTTCTACCAGAGATATTTTGCAGGTACACCTTCTGTGTGAGAAAATGGATGACTTAAACCTCAACTAAGAGGTTACATTACATCCCTCTCCACAGGTTGATGAAGAGAGTGAAGAAGAAATAATTCCAACAATTGAACAAACACTAGATAACCTAATTCCACAAGAGGAATTAATTCTCCAAACTATTGATGAATCAACTCCTACTGATCTTGTCAAACTTAGAGATCATCTCATATCTCAAGTGATTGGAGACATATCAGTTGGTGTATAAACAAGGCATCAACTCAACCAAGATTTGATGCATGCTTGTTTCATATCTCAGATTAAACCTCAATCCATAAAAGATGCAGAGCAAGATCCCCACTGGATTATTGCAATGCAAGAGGAGCTCAATCAATTGGAGAGATACAGAGTTTGAGATTTAGTTCCAAGACCCAAAGACTACCCAGTCATTGAAACTAAATGGGTTTTCAAAAACAAATTGGATACACAAGGAGCTATAGTAAGGGACAAAGAAATATTGGTAGCTTAAGGCTATTCTCAGGAGGAAGGAATTGATTATGATCAGACCTTTTCCCCTGTTGCAAGGCTGGAAGCTATCAGGATATTTCTTGTCTATGCTGCATACAAGAAGTTCAAAGTCTATCAAATGGATGTCAAGAGTGTCATTCTTAATGGTGAACTCAAAGGGAAATTCTATGTGGAACAACCACCAGGTTTTATCTCTCCCACTCATCCCTCTTTTATTTTTAAATTGCATAAAGCTCTTTATGGTTTAAAGCAAGCTCTAAGAGCTTGGTATGAGACCCTAGCTAGCTTTCTTTTAGAGCATAAGTTCACTAGGGGCATTGTAGATAGGACTTTGTTTATTAGGCAGCATAAAGATAAAATTTTGTTAGTACAAATATATGTAGATGACATCATTTTTGACTCTACTGATTCCAAACTATGCAAAAGGTTTTCTGACCTAATGCATTCCAAGTTTGAAATGAGTAGCATGGGTGAGCTTTCATACTTCCTTGGTCTTCAAGTGAAACAATCCCCTGATGATATTTTCATCTCCCAATCTAAATATGCTAAGGAGCTAATCAAAAGATTTGGGATGTCTGATGCCTCAGCTATAAAAACACATATGGCTTCCAATGTTGTGATTGATTCTGATGAACTGGGCAAGCCAGTTGATCAAAAAACATATAGAGCTATTGTTGGGTCCTTGTTGTATCTCACAGCTAGTAGGCCAGATATAATGTTTGCTACATGTCTTTGTGTTAGGTTCCAAGTGAACCCTAAAGAATCTCACCTTATTTTCCTAAAAAGAATTTTGAGATATATAAAGGGTTGCCCAAATCTAGGATTTTGGTATCCAACTGAGTCAGAATTGAATTAACTGGATTCTCATATGCTGACTTTGCTGGATGTAGAGTTGACAAGAAAAGCATATCAGGAACTTGCCAGTTCCTTGGTGATAGGCTTGTGTCTTGGTTTTATAAGAAACAGACATTTGTGTCAACTTCAACTATTGAAGCTGAATATATAGCAGCTGACAGTTGTTGTTCACAAATTTTGTGGATTCAAAACCAACTCCTGGATTTTGGTTACAATCTAAATAATTCAACTATATTTTGTGATAGTACCGGTGCAATTTCCATTGCACAAAATTTAGTGCATTATAGTAGGACCAAGCATATATAAATTAGACATCATTTCATTAGAGATTGTGTAGACAAAAAGAAAATTTATCTTGTCTTTATCTCTACTGATTACAACTGGTCAAGCTACAGCTGCTCCTGCTACTAAATCGACTTGAGCAACGGATGTTTAGGAACGGAGGGAAAACAAACCGCAATAGTTCAAATTGGTGGATGAAGAATTCATTGTCAAACCATAGCCTCTGGATTTAGATCGACGTTGCCTGCCTGGGTTGAACCAGAAATCCCTATTCCGGAGTTCTCGATAGAATATCCAGGGCCCACGGGGCGGTGCTTAAAAGAGCCAAGCTAGCCTTGAGATGATCCCTTGACCGCTTCAAGAGACGTTAAACAACAAGCACTCAAGCTACAAGAGGAAGAAACTGCTACAACCGAAATGCCGATACACGAAGAGGATTAAGGCATCAGAGAAAAAGAATGATTTGACTCCTAAATTACCAAGTGTAGGTAAGGTCGCTAGGAAAGACCCTCTTTTTTGGCAGACATTTTCACCAAGCCCTTGGATGAAAAGAAACATCTGTTCTTCTTAAATCAGCTAGGTATGATTAATGGAGAAGGCCAAATTTGATTTCTGTCTAAGGTCTTCAGAATTGATCACTTTTTGTCGAACGGAGATCGACGATCTGTGAACTCTTCTTGAGTTTTTCGTCGAACGGAGATCGATGAAATCTCTTTGTGAAATTTTTTCGTCAAACAGAGATCGACGAATTTATTTCTAAAAATATTTCGTCGAACGGAGATCAACGATATGTTTTCCCATTCTTCTAACTTTGGTCGACGACTTTTATCTCTTTATCGGTAACTGAGCTCGAAGTTTTTCATTTTTGTCGGACGGAGTTTGTCTTTTCATCTTCTAAAACCTATAATAAGGTTTTCCCGAACTCCATCCCGCGCTTTTGTTTTCCTCTCTGCACTTGATCTTTTGTTGTTTTTGTAGAGTAATGACGGTTTCTCCAACACTTCTTGCAACCATGAAGTTCGATGCAGGCTTTTATATCGACTTGGAATCATTCTCTCATTCAGATCAGATATTCCAAGAAATTCTAAAATTATTTGAAGGATCAAATCTACAATTTCTCATGACCACCAGGATAAAACTACCTGTTGATGCGCGAAATGCGACACCGCCCAGTTAACGGGTTGTTCGATCTCACAAGCTAGAAGAATAAGAGGGTTGAGGGGATAGCGGCGAGGTTTTAAGCAAGGGGGAAGCTTGATCAAGCAGAGGAGAAGCTTGCTCGAGCAAAGAAGGAGCTTGCTCGGGCAGAGAAGAAGCTTGCTCGAGCAGAGAAGAAGCTTGCTCAGGCAGAGAAGAAGCTTGCTTGAGCAGAGAAGAAGCTTGCTCGGGCAGAGAAGAAGCTTGCTCAAGCAGAGAAGAAGCTTGCTCGGGCAGAGAAGAAGCTTGCTCGAGCAGAGAAGAAGCTTGCTCGGGCAGAGAAGAAGCTTGCTCGGGCAGAGAAAAGCTTGCTCGAGCAGAGAAAAAGCTTGCTTGAGCAAGGAAGGAGCTTGATCAGGAGATGTTGAGCAGACGTTACTTTGGCGGTTGAGTTCTGATGGTTAGACCAAGAGAGGAAAAGAAGAGATGAGGCCGCTTGCAGCGGCGATAGAATACTTCGCCCGCCGGTCCTTGAATGCCACTCTTGCGGCGGGCTTTTCCCTTAATCAAGAAGCAAGTTTACAGTTTGCTATTGCACCATTACATGTTAAAGCAGTAAAGGGTACAAGGGGAAGCTGGCGGCTGAGAAAAAGGAGTTGCCAGAGACTAAGTAAAAGAGACTGAGCGGATTGGGCGGACTGGAATTCTGAGTCCGTAGGTCTTGCTGGATCAACTGTGGAGGACTCGGCAGACTGAAATTCTGAGTCCGCAGGTCTTGCTGGAAGTGGCAGTTCTCCCATGCCCCTCCCTAAATGAGAGGCCTTGGGGCCTATTTATAGGCCCGAGGGGGATCTTGAAGAAGCGGGGCCCAGTGACGTAATCATGAAGGACTTGGAGGACTCGACGGACTGACCTTTTGAGTCTGCAGGGCGGCTGGAGCAAGCCTCTTGGAGCAGGGGGCGGCCTGAGGAGCAGGCCGCCCCTAGGGCAGGCAGAGGGGGCGGCCTGAGGAGCAGGCCGCCCCTGAGCTGGCGGCCTGGGGCCAGGCCGCCCCTAGGCTGGCGGCCTGGGGGCCAGGTCGCCCCTAAGCTGGCGGCCTGGAGGCCAGGACGCCCCTGGGCTGGCGGCTTGGGGGCCAGGCCCCCCAGAGGGCCGGCGGCCTGAGGCCAGGCCGTCCCTAAGCTGGCGGCCTGGAGTCCAAGCTGCCCCTGGGCTTGCGGCCTGGGGTCTAGGCCGCCTAGAGGGCCGGCGGCTTGAGGCAAGGCCGCCCCTATGCTTGAGGCCTGGAGGCTAGGCCGCCCCTGGGCTGGCGGCCTTGTGGCCAGGCCGCCAAAAGGGTCGGCGGTGTAACGCCCCGAAAATCATTAGGGTGACGGGTGGTGTTTTGAGCCAAATATGTGTTTTGGCAGGGGTGAAAGGCCTGGGACACGGGCGTGTCCCAGGGCATGTCGTGCTCGGGTTTAGTGTTGGTCGCGCGGTCATCAATTTATGGGTCGACGATCGTCGAGAAGCTGAACACGGCCTGGGACACGGGCGTGTCCCAGGGCGTGTCAGTCACTCGTCGAGTGTGGTGCACACAGGCCATGATACGGGCACAGACACGGGTGTGTTACATGCGACACGGGCGTGTCTGGTGCCGTGTCACAGGCCGTGTCCTTCTCGGGTTAAGAATGTTGGTCGTTGCACACGGGGCATGACACGGGTCGTGACACGGTCGTGTTGCATGCGACACGGGCGTGTCAGAGGCCGTGTCGAATGCCATGTGCTGGTTATCGAGTCGGTCGAGACGGCGAATGGGTGACATGGCCATGTACACGGCCATGTTGCAACCCGTGTTCGGCCCGGATTTTGTAATTTCAGGCCTAATCGTGGCCGTTCGTTTCCTTGGCTTTGGATCCAACGGTTGGGGGCTGTTCCTGGGGTCTTTTAGCCGGGAATTAGGGTGGAATACCCCATTTCCTCTTGGGAATTCTCTCTCTAAGGGTTTAAAGAGAAGGGAGAGCTAGGTGGAGGAGGAGACCAAGATCCGGCCATCGGTGGAGCATCGGAGCTCCGAATCACGATCCGAGTCCAGATCCGCGAAGGCAACGCCGTTGCGGTGCTTTATAACCGCGTAGATTTTTCATGGCACCGCGGAAGAATGCAAGGGTAACGATTTCTCATCCTAGGGCATGTGAAGCCCTCTTTTCCTTTGCATAGGAAGCCCGCTCTCGCGAGTGAGCGAAGAGTTGGAGCATTCCTTGGGGTAGATATGTGAAGTCTCCCTTGTATAGAGTCCGTATGCGAAAACGGGCATAGGCAATGTGTGTGAAGCCTATCCGGACATGTAGAGCCGGATCGGTTATGTTGCATTGCATATGAACCGGGGAAGACTTCGGGTGTTTGGGCGTTTTTCGGGTTTTCTACGTGGTAGATTGCATCAGGGAGCCTTGGAGACTAACTCCAAGGTGCACCCGGAAAATTGGGCAAAAGCGGGTTTTGCCAACATGGTGGCCGGGGAGCCAACTTGAACATAACTGGGTTATGTGCTTTTGTGATCGAATTTTGGGATCCGGGAGAAGCTTGGCCCGCGCGTACGTCTTAATGTGACTATGCGGTGTGAGCAACGGGCAAGTGGACGCGGACCCGGGGCTATGCGGTTTGGTGACAGACATCTGAAAAAGAGACTGGCCATTGGCATGGTTCTGCGAGTCTTAGGCATGGACCGGAAAGACTAGATTGCTCACGAGTTTTGCCATCCAAGGGGTGGTGGTGAAGCCACGGATTTGACCGGATTCACCGAGTATGTGCCCTGAGTGCACGGGGTGTGTGGCCGTGCGAGCCTACGCCTGTGATGTAGTGTGATTACACTATTAACTGTTGCTTATACTAATAAAGTGCAGGGAAAGAGCTTCGCCGCCTCAATTCTGGGGGCGGGGTCGTTATAATTTGGTCAGTATAGCTGACCGTTGCTTTTGTTTGCCACCAAGCGGTGGATTGTTGCTTGCAGGTGCTACGGAGCCGAGCGGGAAATAGCGGGCTAGAGCCCAAGTTGCTAAGCCGGCCCTCGAAGGCCTAATTTTGAGTGTTTCATTGTAATCATGTGTGGCCAGCCTGCGAGCCGAAGTATGAAAACACTTATGTCAAGCAAACTGTGTAAGGCCTTAAGGCCATTTCTATTTCTGTGTATTGAAACATTCCTACGGGTGTTATTGTAGTGGACATTCATGTTTTTGGCTGGGTTCTTTCGTCTTGCAACTTAATTTTAATGCTTCCGCTAGGTGCTTGTGTAGGACGTGTAATTGGTTGAATGGTTTCAACACGTAACCAACCGGTTTGTCTGTAGTATATGGCGTCGGGCCCCGGCCAGACCTACTGTTATATGCTATGCGACGGATAGGGGTGTTACAAATTGGTATCAGACTATCGGTTTCGGTCAAACTTAAATGAATTCGTGGGCGAATTCACTTTAATGGGTGGTGAGCACATGTGTGTGCGTCATCGTTATAACATGAAAAGAACCCATGAATGTCCACTTAGTAATGAAAATACACATGTTTGAGGAGCCTGCGTGTTCCTATAATTGCTGTTTGCAATAGTATTTGGTCGCTTATCGGTGTTTTGCACGATTATAGGTGACCAGAAGTGGTGCTGGGCCGTCAAAACGGCTAGGTTCTGAGGCAAGCAGTGCGCCAACTGAAGCACCTGCAACACCTCCGTCTGCCGAGACCATTAGAAGACAGGTGCACCAGCCTGCTCTTGCGGAGGAGAAAGTGCCGCTCCAAGCGGTGGAGCCTAGAAGGGTTGAGTAGGTGGCGGTGGAGCCGGAGTTGCCTCGGAGAGCAACTGAGAGATAGCTTAAGAATGTGATGGGCTTCCATCCACCAGTGTTCTCGGGAACGGGAACCCCGACCCAGGCTGAAGATTGGCTCTCAAGAGTCAATAGGGTGATGACAGCAACTGAAACAGAAGGGTGGCAGAAGACCACAATAGCGACGTTCCTATTGGATGGGGACGCAAGGTTATGGTGGGAAGGTCTAGAGCTACACCAGTTGAGGGGAAGGTCGTTGGCCGAAGTATCTATGGAGGAATTTTCGAGACTGTTCATGGCTCGATACCTCTTCTCAGTGCATAGGATCGCACTAGAGAACGAGTTCCAAAAGTTGGTGCAAGGAGATAGCACTGTAGATGAGTACCTCCACGAGTTTACTCGATTGGGGAGATATGCTAGCGCTACCTTTATCGATGAGGAGCGAAAGACTAACCGCTTCTTTGAAGGGTTAAGAGATGAGCTGAGATTGCTACTGTCGGGGCCCATGGCGCAGGGTTTCATGACCCTGGTCAACTCGGCCCGGTCCTTGGAGAAGGACATGAGAAATGTACAAGCTAAGAAGGAATCCTGTGGGAAGAAATCGGAGTTTAAAGTGCCGACTTCAAAGTATGGCTTTCGAAGATGGAACAAGAAGGCTAGAACGTCAGGTCCAGCTTCTTCTGCAGGTGCCTCGGGGGCAACTACAAACCGAACCCCGGGCGCTTGTTTCACGTGTGGAAAGACGGGGCACTTTGCCCGCGATTGCTGGAGCGGGCGCCCAAAGTCCGAGAGAAAACAAGGAGCTACTTACGAAGAGAAGGGCGAGGCGGTGGAGTAAATCACATCCCATTATGCTCCGACTAAACCTAGAGTGTACAACTTGGGCCAGCAGGAGGCACTTAAACAAGCTGACGTGGTGACAGGTACGAGTTAATTTATAGCAAGTTAACTTTATATACTGTTGTCTATTGCTTGTTAGCCAAATATTATTTGTGTAGGCTTTGTTTTGATTAGCGATAGTCCGGCACAGGCACTGTTCGATACGGGAGCTTCACATTCCTTCTTGTCCAAAAATTTTATATCACGCATCGGAGTCCCTTCTTCGATGGCGAAGAACAAGTTGGATGTGCTGCTACCGAATGGGTGCTCGATGCGTGCGGACAGAGTGTGCGCCGTGAAGGTTCACATAAGGAGCCAAGAGTTCGACTTGCTAGCGTCATTGCTGCCGCTAGTAGAGTTCGACGTTATCTATGGGATGGATTGGCTTTCGGAGCAGAAGGCTTGGATTGATTGCGACCGGAAGGAGGTCAAGCTGGGTGTTGGGCGGGGGACAACATTCGAGGGACTCAAGGGGTCGAGAAAGACGCTGATGTCTGCTCTTCAGGTGGTAAAGGCAGTTCGTGCCGGTGCAGGGCTGTTCTTCGCTTTAGTGGAGGCCGCCGAGCCGAAATCCACGTTGGATAGTATCCCCGTGGTATGCGAGTACCCAGATGTGTTCCCGAATAGTCTTCCCGGAGCCCCACCGCAGCGGGAGATTGATTTCACGATCGAGCTCGTGTCGGGTGCCAAACCTGTGTCACGTGCTCCGTATAGGTTGGCGCCTAAGGAGATGGCAGAGTTGAAAGTTCAGCTAGAGGAGCTGATGGAGCAAGGTTATGTGCGTCCAAGCTCGTCGCCTTGGAGCGCACCGGTCCTCTTCGTTAAGAAGAAGGGCGGGAGTATGCGGCTCTGTATCGACTACAGAGAGTTAAACAAACTGACAGAGAAGAACAAGTACCCGATCCCGAGGATTGATGATCTGTTCGATCAGTTAGTCGGATCGTCGGTATATTCTAAGTTGGACTTGAAGTCGGGGTATGATCAGTTGAGGATCAGGGAGTGTGATATCCCGAAGACGGCGTTCAGCATAAGGTATGGGCATTTCGAGTTCACGGTCATGCCGTTTGGACTGATGAATGCGCCTTCAGTGTTTATGGACTTGATGAACAGGAAGTTCCGAGATTTCCTGGACCGCTTTGTGATCGTCTTTATTGACGATATATTGGTGTACTCGCAGTGCGAAGAAGATCACTTCAAGCACTTGCATCTGGTGTTGGAGACTTTGAGGAGGAATGAGCTGTATGCAAAATTCTCCAAGTGCGGGTTCTGGCTACCTTCAGTAGCGTTCCTTGGTCACATTGTTAGTGGGGAAGGTATAGCGGTGGATCCGGCGAAGATCGTTGCGATACGGGAGTGGCATGCGTTGTCTTCTATCGCAGAAGTCCGTAGTTTTCTCGGGCTTGACGGATATTATAGGCGCTTCGTAGAGAACTTCTCGCGGATAGCGCTACCTCTCACGAAGTTGACAAGAAAAGATCAGAGATTCTTGTGGATGCAGGAGTGCGTGCAAGCTTTTGAGGAGCTGAAGAGACGGTTGACCACGGCGCCAGTGCTTAGTTCGCCGAGTGGGACCGAGGGCTTCGAGGTTTATAGTGATGCCTCGGGTAGTGGTTTGGGTTGTGTGCTGTTGCAGCATGGGAGCGTGATAGCTTATGGATCGCGTCAGCTAAAAGTGCATGAAAGGAACTATCTGGTCCACGACTTGGAGTTGACGGCCATGATATTTGTACTTAAGCTGTTGAGGCACTACCTATACGGCATAAGGGTTGATATATATACCGATCACAAGAGCCTGAAATAACCGTTGGATCAGAAGGATCTTAACATGAGGCAGAGGAGGTGGATGGAGTTCCTGGGGGAATACACCTTCAAGATTCATTATGTACCCTGGAAGGGCAATGCGGTTGCTGATGCGTTGAGTCGCAGGGCTCCCGCCCAAGCCAACTGGTTGTCGGTGCATGATGAGCGGCTGATACGAGAGTTGGAGGAGCTTGAGATCTGTTGCGTTGACAAGCAGACGAGCGCCAAAGCAATATTGAACTGGACAGAGGTCCAGTATGACCTGGCTGACCGGGTTCGGCAGGCATTGGAGTTAGATGACTCCATGAAAAAGCTTATGGAGGCAGCGTTGGATGGGTCAAATTCCCAGTTCTCGGTGGAAGATGGGTTGTTAAGGAAGGACCATCGGTTGTGCGTCCCAAGCGGGGGTAACCTACGGGCGGAGTTGATGTACGAGGCTCATCATACCAAGTACTCGATCCACCCAGGGAGCACAAAGATGTACCGTGACCTCAAGAAGCTGTTTTGGTGGCCGGGGCTTAAGAAAGACGTAGCGTTGTTTGTGGCTAAGTGCCAAACGTGCGCCTTGGTGAAGGCGGAGTGCCAAGATCGCAGAAGGGGAACGACGCCATCTGGGTGATCGTAGATCGGTTATCTAAGGTGTCACATTTCGTTCCGCATAGGAAGGACGACTCGGTGGAGAAATTGACGAAGCTTTATGTGGACAATATAGTTAGACTGCATGGTGTGCCTCGCAGCATTGTGAGTGATCGCGATGGGCGTTTCACGTCCAATGATTGGAGGTTGGTGCAGCAGATGCTGGGGACAAAGTTGAAGTTCAGCACAGCCTTCCATCCGCAGACGGATGGGCAGACCAAGGGAGTCAATAGAACGATGGAGGACATGCTACGCATGTGTGTTCTAGACTTCGGAAAGCATTTGGAGGACCACCTGTATTTGGTGGAGTTCGCGTACAACAATAGCTACAAGGCGAGTATCCAAATGGCACCCTTTGAGGCCCTATATGTTAGAAAATGTCGCACGCCATTGTCTTGGTTAGAAACGGGTGAGGCAAGGTTGTACAAGAAGCAGGAGGTGGAGAGTGCTACCTCGTTGGTGCGGATCATTCGGGAGCGCTTATTGATCGCTCAGGACAGGCAGGCGAAGTATTACAATGCCAAGCACCGGAACGTGGAGTTCGCGGTATGCGATAGGGTATACTTAAAAGTGAAGCCGTTCAAGGGGGTTGCGCGGGTGAGACGCTTGAAGAAGCTGAGCCCAAGATACCTTGGACCTTTTGAGGTTCTGGAGCGAGTCGGCGAAGCGGCATACCGTTTGAGGCTATCGGAGGAGTTAAGTAGGCTACACGATGTGTTCCACATCTCTGTATTGCGGAAGGCGGTGCAAGAGCCTTCGCATGTGATCGCAGTTGATCAAGTACCGGTGGACGAAGAGTTGACGACTAGGGTCAAGCCCGTTCGTATCGAAGACTCTGAGGTCAAGAGGCTCCGTAACAAGGAGATCCGTATGGTCAAGGTCCGGTGGGACAATTGCGGTCGGGAGGAACTCTCTTGGGAACGGGAGTAAACTATGCTGGAGGAGTACCCGGAGTTATTCCACTCAGGTACCGCTTAAAGTTTTTCGTTTTCTTTCCTTTAGTAATTTCGTGGGCGAAATTCTTTTAAGAGGGAGAGAGTTGTAACGCCCCGAAACTCATTAGGGTGACGGGTTGTGTTTTGAGCCAAATATGTATTTTGGCAGGGGTGACACGGCCTGGGACACGGGCGTGTCCCATGGCGTGTTGTACTAGGGTTCTGTGTTGGCCGCGCGATCATCAATTTATGGGTCGACGATCGTCGAGAAGCTGAACACGGCCTGGGACAAGGGCGTGTCCCAGGGCTTGTCATTCACTCGTCGAGTGTGGTGCACACGGGCCATGACACGGGCACAGACACGGGCATGTCACATGCGACACGGGCGTGTCTGGTGCCGTGTCATAGGCTGTGTCCTTCTCGGGTTAAGAATGTTGGTCGTTGCACACGGGGCGTTACACGGGTCGTGATACGGCCGTGTTGCATGCGACACGGGCGTGTCGGAGATCGTGTCGAATGTCGTGTGCTGGTTATCGAGTCGGTCGAGACGGCGAATGGGTAACACGGCCATGCACACGGCAGTGTTGCAACCCGTGTTCGGCCCAGATTTTGTAATTTCAGGCCTAATCGTGGCCGTTCGTTTCCTTGGCTTTGGATCCAACGGTTGGGGGCTGTTCCTGGGGTCTTTTAGCCGGGAATTAGGGTGGAATACCCCATTTCCTCTTGGGCATTCTCTCTCTAAGGGTTTAGAGAGAAGGGAGAGCTAGGTGAAGGAGGAGACCAAGATCCGGCCACCGGTGGAGCATCGGAGCTCCGAATCACGATCCGAGTCCAGATCCGCGAAGGCAACGCTGTTGCGGTGCTTTCTAAACGCATAGATTTTTCATGGCGTCGTGGAAGAACGTAAGGGTAACGATTTCTCATCCTAGGGCATGTGAAGCCCTCTTTTCCTTTGCATAGGAAGCCCGCTCTCGCGAGTGAGCGAAGAGTTGGAGCATTCCTTGGGGGTAGATATGTGAAGTCCCCCTTGTATAGAGTCTGTATGCGAAAACGGGCATAGGCATTGTGTGTGAAGCCTATCCGAACATGTAGAGCCGGATCGGTGATGTTGCATTGCATATGAACCGAGGAAGACACCGGGTGTTTGGGCGTTTTTCGGGTTTTCTACGTGGTAGATTGCATCAGGGAGCCTTGGAGACTAACTCCAAGGTGCACCCAGAAAATTTGGCAAAAGCGGGTTTTGCCAACATGGTGGCCGGGGAGCCAACTTGAACATAACTGGGTTATGTGCTTGTGTGATCGAATTTTGGGATCCGGGAGAAGCTTGGCCCGCACGTACGTCTTAATGTGACTATGCGGTGTGAGCAACGGGCAAGTGGGCGCGGACCCGGGGCTATGCGGTTTGGTGATAGACATCTGAAAAGGAGACTGGCCATTGGCATGGTTGTGCGAGTCTTAGGCATGGACCGGAAAGACTAGATTGCTCACGAGTTTTGCCATCCAAGGGGTGGTGGTGAAGCCACGGATTTGACTGGATTCACCGAGTATGTGCCCTGAGTGCACGGGGTGTGTGGCCGTGCGAGCCTACGCCTGTGATGTAGTGTGATTACACTATTAACTGTTGCTTATACTAATAAAGTGCAGGGAAAGAGCTTCGCCACCTCAATTCTGGGGGCGGGGTCGTTATAATTTGGTCAGCATAGCTGACCGTTGCTTTTGTTTGCCACCGGGCGGTGGATTGTTGCTTGCAGGTGCTGCGGAGCCGAGCGGGAAATAGCGGGCTAAAGCCCAAGTTGCTAAGCCGGCCCTCGAAGGTCTAATTTTGAGTGTTTCATTGTAATCATGTAAGGCCGGCCTGCGATCCGAAGTATGAAAACACTTTTATGTCAAGCAAACTGTGTAAGGCCTTAAGGCCATTTCTATTTCTGTGTATTGAAACATTCCTACGGGTGTTATTGTAGTGGACATTCATGCTTTTGGCTGGGTTCTTTCGTCTTGCAACTTAATTTTAATGCTTCCGCTAGGTGCTTGTGTAGGACGTGTAATTGGTTGAATGATTTCAATGCGTAACCAACCGATCTGTCCGTAGTATATGGCGTCGGGCCCCGGCCGGACCTACTGCTATATGCTATGCGACGGATAGGGGTGTTACAGGCAGCCTTAGGCCAGGCCGCTCCTAAGCTGGCGGCCTGGAGGCCAGGCCGCCCCTGGGCGGGCGGCCTGGGGACCAGGCCACCCAAAGGGCTGGCGGCCTGGGGGCTAGGCCGCCCAAAGGGCCGGCGGCCTGGGGGCCGGGCCGCCCAGAGGGCCGGCAACCTGGGGCCAGGCCACCTATAAGATGGCGGCCTAGAGGCCAGGCCTCCCACCGGGGCTGGTGGCCTGAGGAGCAGGCCGCCCTCCTAAGACTGGCGGAATCCTAAGCTGTAGGATCTGGCCGAGCTCGCGACGGTTGTGCTGGTCGAGGGTTGTCGCCGACGGAACGACCCAGCGGACTAGTGTTGTAGATCACACAGATCATTCGCTACTGCTGTAGGTTGCCTCCTACAAGGAAGAATGATGCGCGGTTAGCTGGCCAAACCGTGTGGCCAAGGAGGGTGAGCTATGGGTGCAGCCCGCCGTCCCGTAGGGAATGTGGTGGCTATGCGACCGGGGCGGTTAGACTGGGGAGACCATCCTAGCAGCACGGCCTGAGCGGATAGGAGACCCTATCCGCCTGACCCAAAAAAGGAGGGCTGAGGCAGATCGCGACCCTCGGGGGAACCCCTAAGCGGGTCGCGATTCTCAAGTTCGAGACCCTGGGGTGGGATCGCCGATTTTGGGGTTAACATAATCCCCGCACTTTTTGAAGTTCCGAAGGGAACTTCAAAAAAGTAGGAGACCCACGAAAATCGTGATCTTTCCCTCGAGAAACAAGGGAAAGGAGAGCTGGAACCTGATGTCTCTACTCAGAGAAAAATTTGTTAAGGCCTGTCTTTCCCCTGTGAAGGAAAAGTCAATGTAGGCAAAAGGAAGTACGTCTTGTGTGTACCTGATGTGGACCTGCAAATCTCTGAAGGGGACTTGCCAACATCTGCTATTCTCTGAAAAAGTAGACTGAGTAGTATATATATGTAATTGAAATTAAGCTGCAAGTATCTGAATGGGACTTGCAAATACCTGCTGAGCTCTGCAGAAGAAGAGTAAGCAAGCAGATATGAAATAGGAACTAAGCTGTAAGTACCTGAATGGCACATGCAAATACCTACTGAGCTCTGTAAAAGAAGAGTAAGTAAGCAGATATGAAATAGGAACTAAGCTGCAAGTACCTTAATGGGACTTGTAAATACTTGCTGAGCTCTGCAAAAGAAGAGTAAGCAAGCAGATATGAAGTAAGAACTAAGCTGCAAGTACCTGAATGGGACTTGCAAATACCTGCTGAGCTCTGCAAAATAGAGTAAGCAAGCAGATATGAAATAGGAACTAAGCTGCAAGTACTTGAATGAGACTTGCAAATATCTGCTGAGCTCTGCAAATGAAGAGTAAATAGTAGATATAACAGAAAACTAGATCCCAAGTATCTGGAGAGAACCTGCGAATGTCGACTTTTGGTATGATAAGATATGATAGAAGAGATATCAAGCAAACTCTACTATCAACTGAATAGAGATCAAAATGCGACAATGATCGTCTCGCGTGATCAGATATAATGTTAACATGAAATCCAGATCAGCAAGATGAAACCATCTTAACTTATACATAACAGCATGACTTGTCAATCAAGGAGAACCAGATACTCTGATTAAATGATTTGTGTTATTAACATCTAACAAGAGAGCTTGTGGATAACCATCTGATAGAGCTTTATGTAGGCAGCGCATATAAGGTGATCATAAGCTAAAAGGATATTGCAGATCCTTTGAATAGGTTGAATTTAATCTGTTAACCTGCAAAAAGGCAGAAAGACAAAAGAGGGCTACACCTCGATGATGATCGAAAAAAGACTGGATGCTGCCACAGGTGTTCCCCGTGGGCGTTATGCACCGCTTTTCTTAAGAAGAAATCATCCAGAGGGTAGTCCTACCTAAAGCGGGATGGCTGTGCTCCCTTTGAAGGGCACAAAAGAAAAACAAGCACGAAAATTCCTGAGAAGGAATCGACAGATACACTGCTCTCATGCCTCGGGTTACAAGCATCGCTGATCAATTAGACTAGATGCGCCAAGTCGCCTATTGCTTGTCTGTGGATTGATCAGCGGAGTTGTGGGCCCCGCGAAGGCACGGATTGAGAGTACCAAAGAGTGTTCGGCCATCACAATTGTGAGATGATCGAAGAGACAAGGCTACACTTGATCGTCATTGCTTGTCAAGCAAAGATCATCGTAATTGTAACGTATCCTTTAGTGAAGCACAACAGAGCTAACACATGGGTCCTCCCTGGAATCGCACTCTGTGTTAGATGTCGGCCAGGATCCGAAGTCCTGTTATCCTCCGCACGAGAGTTGAACGGCCCCCACAGCACATATGCGAAAACTCCCCGCTATTTGTGGTCATTGTGGTCTTACGCTAGAGAATAATCTCGAGGGCGCCCTGAGCAAGACTTGGCGATATCTCAGTGGTTCAGTGATCTCTTTGGCAAAGAGAAAAATATGGAGGAGACACATTACAATAAAGGAACTGTGTCAGTATGAGATCTCTGACGTAAACTTTATTGAGATGAAAATGAAACACTTAGAAGTGTTGAAAAATAGAGTGTTTGAAGAGTAAAGTAAAAGCAACCGGTCATGATTGTGAGGGGCTTTGAGGAGCTGCAATGTCCGCTTTGCTTTAGAATAGTCTTCCAAGGGCACCCTCGTCAATGACATCGATGCACTCATTATTATCGATGTTGGGGTGATTGTTGATGTGACATACTCCCTTTGAGAAACAAGGCATGTCCGCTACTTCTTTTTCTTTTGAAGTTGACGGATCAGAGTGATCATCCTTTGGGAGTAGATCGCGCATCTTACCCTGCCTCAGCATCTTTTGCACAAGTTGACAAAGAGCTCGACAATTTTCAGTTAAATGTCCGCTTTCTTTGTGAAACTCACAGAATGGATCTGAATTTTTTGATCCATGATCTGCCGGCTGGTAAGTCTTCTTGAAATTAGCCCTACCCTTCATGATTTGACTCACTTCTTGCATGACCTCATCTAGCTCGGACTCTGGCAGGTCACCTTCTTGCTGCTGATGAATTGCAGCTACTAGCGGAGCTGATGCTGATAATGGTAGCAGTCGTTCTTGGGCACGATCATGGCCAGGGAAGGGGTGTTGATGATGATGCTGGAACTTTTTTATTTTCCTAGAGTGGGATTGAAAATCTTTCCGAGGAGACCTCGGAGGCTGCGTGTAAGGAGGAGGATTTTTCTCGGCTACAAGCCTGGAGATGAAGCTGGGATTACTCTTCTCACCGCAGATGTATGAGTTGGCTAAACCAATCAACTCTTGATAAGTCCTTGGTGCTCGGACGTTAGCCTCAAACTTGAGTGGTCCTTCACGCAGGCCATGAATAAGAGCCACTCGATACATTTCATGATCGACGATCTCAATGTCTAAGATTTCCTTTTGGAAGCGATCCATAAAATGAGACCAAGTCTCGGTTTCTCGCTGTTTGATCTCAAAGAGGGCTTCTGGGCCGCCCTTTCTCTTTGTTGAAGTAAGGAATCTGAGCAAGAACTCCCTTCGCAAATCAGCAAAAGAAGAAATGGACTGAGGACGTAGTCCATAGAACTAATCCCTCACTTGTCCATCAAAGGTCATTACAAGGAGTTTGCTTTTGGTTTCATCTGAGAGAGTCTTAAGCAGCAACAAAAGATTCAAAGGCTTGAAGGTGTTTGACTGGATCAGTCTTTCCAGTGTAAATGGGTAACCGTGACTCTCTGAAGTTAGCTGGAGTTGGTTCATGCCGAACATTTTCTGTAAACGGTGACTGATCCTCTTACTCTCCTACAACATAAGGAAAAAAGGGAGCACAAGTTGCAGCTCCACAAGGAGCTGGAGGATAGAATGGAAAATTTTTTGCGGAAGGAGCAAAGGCATGAGTTGATGAGTAGGGATAACTTCCCTGGAAGTTTAGAAATCTCGCTGGACTTCCTTGGGCAGCTTCTCGGAAGAAGTATTGATGAGCTGCGAATTCCTCATTCTGAGACCGCAAAGGGGCTACAGGCCCTTGCGGAAAGGTTGGAGTGTAAAGATGAGGATAGGTCGGTGGATAAACTTGGAGAGTCTCAGATGCTGGTGCCAGATTGGTTGGGGGAGCTGGTGCTGCTGAAGATTGTGCTTCCAATCGTTGGGTGATAGAAGCTAGAGTACAGTTGATTACTTGAAACTGTTGTGCAGTTTCTCTACGATATTGCTCCAAGGCCTCCCAAAGAGAATCCTCACTGGAACTTGGAGCAAGGCTCTCGACTGGTTGATGGTCTGACATGAGTAAACGCTGATTTCACTGTCTGTTCGAGATCTGAAGGTCGCGTGTTAACTGTTGATGCGTGAAATGCGAAACCGCCCAGTTAACGGGTTGTTCGATCTCACAAGCTAGAAGAATAAGAGGGTTGCGGGGATAGAGGCGAGGTTTGAAGCAAGGGGGAAACTTGCTCGAGCAGAGGAAAAGCTTGCTCGAGCAAGGAAGGAGCTTGCTCGAGCAGAGAAGAAGCTTGCTCGAGCAGAGAAGAAGTTTGCTCGGGCAGAGAAAAAGCTTGCTCGAGCAGAGAAAAAGCTTGCTCGAGCAGAGAAGAAGCTTGCTCGAGCAGAGAAGAAGCTTGCTCGAGCAGAGAAGAAGCTTGCTCGAGCAGAGAAGAAGCTTGCTCGGGCAGAGAAGAAGCTTGCTCGAGCAGAGAAGAAGCTTGCTCGGGCAGAGAAGAAGCTTGCTCGGGCAGAGAAGAAGCTTGCTTGAGCAAGGAAGGAGCTTGATCAGGAGCTGTCGAGCAAACGTTACTTTGGAGGTTGAGCACTGATGGTTAGACCGAGAGAGAGGAAAAGAACAGACGAGGCCGCTTGCAGCGGTGATAGCAGACTTCGCCCGCCGCAGCTTGAATGCCACTCTTGCCGCGGGCTTTTCCCTTAATCAAGAAGCAAGTTTACAGTTTGCTATTACACCATTACATGTTAAAGCAGTAAAGGGTACAAGGGGAAGTTGGCGGCTGAGAAAAAGGAGTTGCCAGAGACTAAGTAAAAGAGACTGAGCGGATTGGGCGGACTGGAATTCTAAGTCCGCAGGTCTTGCTAGAAGTGGTAGTTCTCCTACACCCCTACCCAAATGAGAGGCCTTGGGGCCTATTTATAGGCCCGAGGGGGATCTTGAAGAAGCGGGGCCCAGTGACATCATCATGGAGGACTTGGCGGACTCGACGAACTAACCTTTTGAGTCCGCAGGCGGCTGGAGCAAGCTTCCGAGAGCAGGGGCGGCCTGAGGAGCAGTCTGCCCCTAGGGCAGGCAGAGGGGGCGGCCTGAGGAGCAGGCCGCCCCTGAGTTAGCGACCTGGGGCCAGGCCTCCCCTGGGCTGGCGGCCTGAGGGCCAGGCTGCCCCTAAGCTGGCGGCCTGGAGGCCAGGCCGCCCCTAGGCTGGTGGCTTGGGGGCCAGGCCGCCCAGAGGGCCGGCGGCCTGAGGCCAGGCCGCCCCAAGCTGGCAGCCTAGAGACTAGGTTGCCCAGAGGGCCGGCGGCATGAGGCCAGGCCGCCCCTAAGATGACGGCCTGGAGGCCAAGCCGCCCAGAGGGCCGGCGGCCTGAGGCCAGGCCGCCCCTAAGCGGGCGGCCTGGAGGCCAGGCCGCCCCTAGGCTGGCGGCCTGGGGGCCAGGCCGCCCAGAGGGCCAGCAGCCTGAGGCTAGGCCTCCCTTAAGCTGGCGGCCTGGAGGCCAGGCCGCCCACCGGGGCTTGCGGCCTGAGGAGCAAGCCGCCCTCCTGAGACTGGCGGAATCTTGAGCTGGAGGATCTGGCCGAGCTCGCGACGGTTGTGCTGGTCGAGGGTTGTCGCCGACAGAACGACCCAGTGGACTGGTGGAGTAGATCACACAGGTCGTCCCCTACTCCTGTAGGTTGCCTCCTGCAAGGAAGAATGCTGCGTGGTTAGCTGGTAAAACCGCGTGGCCTTCGAAAGTGAGCTATGGGTGCAGCCCGCCGTCCCGCAGGGCACGTGGTGGCTATGTGACCGGGGGGGTTAAACTGGGGAGACCGTCCTAGTTGCACGGCCTGAGCGGATAGTAGACTCTATCCTCCTGACCCAAAAAGGAGGGCTTAGGAAGATCGCGACCCTCAGGGAACCCCTGAGCGGGCCGCGATTTTTGAGCTCGTTACCCTGGGGAGGGATCGCCGATTTTGGGGTTAACACTACCGGTAATAGAGATTAAGGAATGGGTTTTCACTGCACAGGTTCAAGATTCTACAGTTCTTATCAGTTCAATCTCTGGTAACCCGATTCCTCTCCCCAGAGATTTTAACTGAAGTTTTTCGTTTTTTTAACGGAGAAGATGAAATAGAATTATCTAGCAGTTAATTTGATGAGATGCTAGAAAGGTTAGGTCATTCTGTAGGAAACCCTAACCACCTCCTCAAGAAGAATTTATCTATAGAATATATATTTTTGGCTGATGTTGTAGGCAAAGTGTTACTAGGAAAACACTTTGCACATGATCACATTACCATGCACCAGTTTCATCTGATGTGTGCATTAGTCAATAAGAAATCAATAAACTGGGGAGTAATTTTGTTTGATTTGATAAAAAGGAAAATCAGTAAGAAGAATGTGTGTTTTGGAAGGATTCTAAGAATCTTTTTGCAGGCAAAGACTTCGGAATTTTTGGTCTCCCAGACCACTTTCATTAATGCGTCAAAAAATCTTACTTCTGTCCTTTTTGGCAGATAGGAGAGGGTAATTCCCAAGCCCTCCAGGGCCACCTCTTCCAAGTTAGCTTCTGAGAACACAAAGGCTGAATCATCCACTCCCCCACCTCATGAAGAAGCTCCTGCTACCTTTCCTGTCCATCCTCCATTTCCACATCATCTAATATTTCCTTCATCAACTCCCCTTCAACAACCTTCCACTTCCATTCCTCCAGTCTCATAAACACAATCACCATCTCAACCATCATCACCAATTCATATCCATATGGATACACCACCATCTACACCTCCTCAATCTCCACTTCCATCTTACCTTGATGATATTCCATCCACCTCTACCCAACCAAATTTCAATCTACTGTCATCTCCATCTCCTCAACCATCTCCACAACATTCACCCCTTCAGGATCAACTTTCAGATACCATCCCTTAAACCAATCTTCCAACCAACATTCCATCCACATTTCAAAAATTCTAATATACAGACTTCCCTCATTCCTTCACAAGCTGTTCAAATTATGGACACCAATCCTCCTTCACTACTTTTCCTCTTGAACCCCTCTATCTTAACTTCTTTGACATTGCTAAAGATCTTCTTCAATTCATCACTCCCTCTCTTAAGCATCTAATAGCTGAGGATATTGCTCCTCTCTCTACTTCTATCTCCCTTCTTTCTACTCAGTTTTCTGGTTCTTCCTTTGTCCCTTCTTTTGAGGGCCTGGGTTCAGGGCCTTCTGAAACCAGGCAG
This sequence comes from Platanthera zijinensis, assembly GCA_039513925.1. Classification (NCBI taxonomy): domain Eukaryota; kingdom Viridiplantae; phylum Streptophyta; class Magnoliopsida; order Asparagales; family Orchidaceae; genus Platanthera; species Platanthera zijinensis. Next base: position 80,386,258 of record CM077081.1, read on the forward strand.
GGGGAGAAGTTCTGGGAAGAAGCTCCAGCAGCAGCAGCTCCAGCTCCTCCAGCAGCAGCAGTTCCAGAAGCAAAAATTCAGTAGTGATCATTGAGATTCTGGATGAAGATGCAGAGATGATTTGTTTTCAAGATTCAGTGGCTATAAAAATAACCACTATTGGTGATTTCATTATAAATCCCACAGTTGATTTAAGTTCTTTATTACATTCTTTTTATTCTTTGCATAACAACAATCTATAAGTTTTTGTTGATTCAGTTCCAGATTTGTCTAAAGCAATAGTTTGCTACTCATCCTCGATAAGTCCTAAAGTTTTGGAACAACTTAGGACAAGTTTTCAGTTTCTGATATTGTCTCAGAGCCAATACCTGATTCAAAGCCAAAGGCTTTTTCTCCTCCAACCTATGACTTAGCTGAGTCTCACATGCCTGATCTTGATGATATTATGTTTCAAGACATGGAAGAGGAATGTGATTCTATTCAGGCTCAAGTTGCTACAGAAATTGTAGAGCACACAATTCAAGAACACCCTCAGGCTGAAGCTGTACAGCCCCAGGCTCATCCCTTTCTCACTGATGATATGATGAAACAAATTCATTCTCTGTATGATAATCCAACAAATGATTCTTTTGATGATGATGATGAAGAAGATTCTGATGATTCTGAGGATACAAGTTCCAAGAAGAGAAAAGCTAAGAAGAAGGCTCCTCCAAAAGCTGCTCCAAAGCCTAATCCAACTGCTGATACTCCTTATAATATTCTGCATAATATAACTCTCACTTCAGACTCCCCAACTAGATAAGATATTCTAAAAATGAAATGAAATCAAGGAAGAAGAGCATGAGATACTCTCCTCCACCTAAATTCAGGAGAGGTCCTCCTCCTCCTCCTTCTGCAGTTGGATCCTCAGGAAATGTTTCTCAAGGTCAAAGATCTGCTTCTCATTCCTATCAATCCAGATCTTCTTACAGCAGCAGAGATAGGCCCTCTAGATCATATACTCAGTCTCAGAAACAGCAGCAGTAGACAAACAGTCTAAGTAGCCAGCAAAAAGTTCAAGATACACAGAAATCCAGTCCTGAAAGGCCTCTATCCCTAGTGTGTGATCTAGAGATGGATCCTAATTCTAGGATGGCCAGGTTCAAAGAACTTATAGGGCTATCTCAAATCAGGAAAGCTAAAGAAGGACAAGATATTTCTCAATATACTACAATGTCTTCATTCAGAAAGAAAGAGCTTGAAAAATATCATGTATAAAATCTCTTTAATGTTGATACATATATGTATTTGCATCCTGAAGTAGTTGTACCTAGAGCTGATTCATTGACAATTCTTGGAGCAAAAGATATGAAGATGTCAAAGAAGCAATCTATTGATCCCAATAGAGAAATCATATTCACCAAAACTTCTACTGGGACTTCTCAAGATAAATCCAAAAGAGTTTGAGAGTTTGTTCTTTTCTGTTTTTGGACTTAACTTTTATTGGTTGTAAATATGTCATAAGGCAATCTTGTTTATATCTGCTGAAACTTTTTAATTCTGCCAGATATTATTTTTCTGCTTTGTGATTTTTCTTTCATTGTTGTTCATAGTGACTCACCCAAATAGGAGGAGATTGTTGGAACCCCACCTTGTTTAGGGTTGATTTGGGCTAGGTTCACTATTACGATTCTCAGATAACCCATTGTATAGCCTAGGGTCATAAGTCTTTATCAGGGTCTATGTCAAGTCAACAAACCTAGAGTGATTGGTTTTCACCTTCAGAAGACTTAGAGATAGAAGACCTCCAGAGAAAGCAGTTTTCTAAGAGTCAGAAAAAGCGTTCAACGATAGCTGAACTCAGCTCAACTAACTCAGAGTTTCTTCTCTGAGTTGAGCTCGACAAAAGTTCATCTGAGATTGACGATTTGTCAACTTATAACAGAATCTCAGCTCGACAAAGTGTTATCTCAGCTCGAAGAATTTGGAGCTCCATTCGACGATTTTCTACCTCTTGTCTGTTATCTTCAGTACGACGATATTGAATCTCAGGTCGACGAAATTTGTTGAGTTTGGCTAAATTCTTCCAGATTCAGGTTGACCATTTTCTCTTAGTTTCAGTTCGACTAAAACAGAAGTATTTCAAATTTTATTTTATTATGTCTGTAATACTCTGGTAATTAATGCTCAATATTCTCTTGAATATAGTCATTCTATGACAGCATTGATTATAGTTTTCGTAGAGTTATTACTTAACTTATTTACTGTGACAGTTGAGGAAATTCATTTAATACATATTCTAGCCGTTCAACTCTCAGATTTTCTGCAGTAAATCAAGGATAAGGAATTCAAAATTCAAATGCTATAATCTATAAGGAATATATAAGGTTTTCTTCTTCTTAAAAACAGATAACAATACAGAGAATAAAAAATACAGAGAAAAATAACACAAAAAAAGGCAATTAGGAATACATTCTTACTTCAGGAATTTTCAAGAGACAAACTCATCAACATCTGTCTAAAAGTTTTATAAAGATCTTCAAGCATTCTGAAGGCCTACACTCTGAGCAAAACTCTCTTTCTCATGTATATTTCTACATCTCAGGGGGAGCTTTGACAACAACAATCAACTAGTCTTCTCTAAGATTGTTGACAGAGAAGAACATCATCTTTATTTTCATTCACCACTATAAAAGGGTTTTAACTCCCTTCAAAAGTTATCCATTTAGTTGTCAAGTCTCATGATCAAAAGACTTGGTTTGGTTTTTGAGCACCTGGTCAAAAGCTCAAAGGGTTGTTATATCTCCCTTAGAAAATAGATATTCTGGTGGCAGGACACCTGATCAAAAACCTGTAGTGGATTCCTACCAGGGTGGTAGAAGAGTGGATGTACCAAAGTTTAGAAGAACCACTATAAAATCTTTGTGTCGTCTGGATTGCTCTATTTTTTATTTTGCTGTGCTGTGATTTTTGTGTTTTGTTTTCTGCCTTCATAAATAAAGTTATCACTTATTTTAATCCACAATAAAAATTAATCAAAAGGTTTTTAAAACTCTATTCACCCCCCTAGAGTTAGTGTGATATATCTCTTCTCTTTCAGGCCCGTTCGAGGCCAACACCCTCTTGCCCTCAACCTTCATTGTAGGGCGTGCAGGGCGAGCTCGCGCCTGGACCTCATCGGTCCTACCCGCACTCGCCAAGCCGGGAAATAGGGCTCGCCTAGGGAGATCTCTCTCGCAAGCCCCGAGTGCAAAGAGTACAAGATTCCGGACTTCATGTTTGAAGTACTCGAACATTCCTATAGTGGGGAGAGATGTGGGGGAGGTGGCAAGTTGGCCTGGTCAAATCCTTGCCCATCGCCTCCAATCATTGAACTTACTTGAGAATTTTCTGTGTTGGTCACTCTCCACGCTCACTGCACCAAAATGTTAAAACCGAGACTCGGCTTCTATGAAGATCGGACCCTAGAAAGGGGTGACCGCACACTTACTTCTCCTAGCAAGCCTGCTTGACTGAGAACTTAAGACTCGAGACTGGCCCAAGGCTCCAACACAGATGTCCCACCACACACTCAGAAGATCTTAGAGTGTTTCCCCTCCTTAACCAGTGCTGAGCTAAGGGTACCTCAAAAGACGTTATAAGACTAGAAATGAGAAAACTTCAAAGCTTGCCTTCAGAGATACCCTCTTGGATCTATTTATAGATTTTTAAGTCTGGCCTACAAATAGCGCAACTACGCTGTTCTAAACGGTTATATGCATCCCAAAATGGGTCTGCCAACAACGTAACTCCGTTGTTTGGTGTTGCTATTAGCAAACAAAATTATATTAAACATATGATATCTGCACCCCACCTCTGGGGACAATGCGAGCCAGCTCGCCAATCCTTGGGACGGTGTGCGGCCCGGCTCCCGTAGTTCTCCTACTTCTTAGGAGAGTACAGGCCGGCTTCCCGCGACTCTCCTTCCTACCGAGCCGAGGTGGGCCGGCTCCCTCGGCTCACTCGCCTGCCTGGCAAATGCGGGTTGGGTGCCCCTGGGCTCGCCCTCCTACAGAATTGGCGCGGATCAACTCCCTCCGCTTGCTCGTCTGTCCGACAGGTGCGAGTCAGGCTCTATATGTAGGGCCCCTCTTCTACCTTGTTGGACCCACTCGACGAACACTGGGTTGTACAATAGATAGGGGAATGACAATCATCACAGGAAAATTGCATTTAAAATACTAAGATTATCCAAACCCGAATCACTAAGATTTACGCCTAAATTATTATTTATTTCTTCTATAAAATTTTCTACGCCGTTTACGCCAAAAAGAGGATTCAAAGCAGCGGCGCATGAAAACATTACTGGGATATCTCTATAATATTTTAAAATTTTGTTTTTCATTATTTCTATTAATTGGTTCCATCCAGTGTGTTGCGTAAAATAGTTTAATTTTTGAGAAATATTAACAATATTTTCAATAACTAGCGGGCTAGTAGGATAATATACGCCAAATAGAGAATTTGTTATCGTATAAAAACTTCTAATAAATCCATATAATTTTCTAAAACAACCCAATCAGACTCGCTTAATTCATGTTGATTTAACATAGTAAAAAATTCCATTAATAGTGTTTTTTGACGAATCGCTCGTTTTAGCATTGTAAATGTCGAGTTTCATCTAATTGACATGTCAAATAAAGAGTTCAAAATTTTTTGACCTTGAGCGTTTACGAATTTTTTAAAATCTTGTCGTCGTTGTTTTGAACTATAAATAAATTGTATCATTAAACGTATTTTATTAATGTACAGTTCCATATATGTTAAACTATCTTGTACGACCAAATTTAAAACGTGCCATGCGCAACGAGTATGAAAAAAAACACCGTTTAACATAGGTTTTAAATCACGTTTTAACCACTCAATTGCGGTGAAATTATTTGTGGCGTTGTCGAAAGAAATACTCATAATTTTATCTTTTATTTTAAATTCTCGCAAATATTTTAAAATAATTTGATAAATCGCAACATCAGTGTGCGGGACTTCGAAACCTTCAAAACATATTATACGTTTATTTAGATCCCAGTGTTGAAACTGAAAAACCGGTCTCTGTGGAGTTCGACCCTTGGGGAAGGGGTGACCTCACACCTACTACACTCAGAAGAATGTCACGGACCAGAGACTTGGGAAACTAGGAACAGACCCTCGGCTCTAGCGCGGAGGTCCCACCACACACCCGGAAGGTTACAAGAACTCTTCCCCTCCCTTACCAAGGAGCTAGGCTTGGGCGCCTTGGAGAGCTCTCTCTACTCTACCAAGAAGATGCTAAGGGAGGAGGAGGCAAGAAAACTCATCCTCTCCAAAGGCACCCAAGGGGGTCTATTTATAGTTTTTCCAAGTCCTGAGGGTAAAATGACAAAAATGCCCTTACGACCAATTGGCCTTGAGCCAATGGCAAACCTCCACACCGGGGGGTAGAGAGGTAACTTCCACCCCGGGGGCACAACGGTAAAAATACGACCCAAGGGGATTTGGCGGCCGAGCCATGCTCCCCACCCCTCGGGCGAGCAGCAGGCCACAGGCCTAGCTCACCCGCAAGGGCTGGCCGCCCGGGGCGAGCTGGCCGCAGGCCTAGCTCGCCCGCAAGGGCTGGCCGCCCGGGGCGAGCAGGCCGCAGGCCTGGCTCGCCCGCAAGGGCTGGCCGCCCGGGGCGAGCAGGCCGCAGGCCTGGCTCGCCCGCAAGGGCTGGCCGCCCGGGGCGAGCTGGCCGCAGGCCTGGCTCGCCCGCAAGGGCTGGCCGCCCGGGGCGAGCTGGCCGCAGGCCTGGCTCGCCCGCAAGGGCAGGCCGCCCGGGGCGAGCTGGCCGCCCGGGGCGAGCTGGCCGCAGGCCTGGCTCGCCCGCAAGGGCTGGCCGCCCGGGGCAAGCCGCAGGCCATGGGGCCTGGCTCGCCGCTCCCAAAGGCTAAAAACTGGTCCTACGCACGCCGGGGGACCCTGCTCTGCGAATACGGGGTTGTACACCCAGGATACTGGATCGACCCAGTGACAAGTGATGGAAATATATGATAATTTTAATTTAATACTACTTGTCCAAACGTCGCTCGTTAAACTCACTCGACCCTCAAAATTTTCAAAATAATTAATTAAAGATTGTTTAGCTTCTAAATAATATTTAAGTGCATCGCGTCTAATGGAAAATCGACTTACTTGATGATATTTGGGTTGTAGCCCTTGGTGGATGTACTCAGTTTCTTGCTCATCATCGTAGTGGCTGAACGGCAACCCACGTCTGATGACGTTCTTCACCTGCAGCTCCCGCTGCCGACCTTGATCGTACGTCCATATTTGTCCAGATGCAGATAATTGCGCCTGACTTGACTCAGGAGTAGCTTGTTTGGCAGTGCAAGACTTAATGTGTCTTGCGAGTGTCGAGTTGCCACTCAGAGTAAGCAATTTCGAGCATTGTTTGCACTTCGCCTTATGCTCGGAGCCGACTCTCACTTTGTCGAAATATGTCCAAACTGGCGCCGTATGCTTGTGCTCCACCACTTCGTGCGCGACCGGTGATGATGAAGATGTCATCGTTGATGTCGAATTGTCGACGTAAAAAAAATTAGGGTGGGAGGGGTGGGACTTGGAGTTGGGAGTGGGAGGGGGAGTGGGGGTGGGGGGTGGGTTTTATAGGATTTTAAAAAAAAATTTAAAAATTTTATTTTATTAATTTAATAACTTAAATTATTAAATTATATAATATATAATATTATATTATATAATATATATATATATATAATATTATATATATATTAATATATATTAGTAGCATGCTGCTAGCCCTATTATAGGGCTGGCAACATGCTCAGCCAACGACTCTAAGAGCCATTGGAGGAACCAACGGCTCTTAGAGCCGTTGGTTTACTTAATGAAATAAGGGGTCGGGCTTTGCCCGTCCCTGGGCTTAGCCGGGCCCAGAAACCGGGCTTTGCCCAGCCCGGATCCGGGCTGAGCCCGGGCTTTGCCCGGCCTGGCCTTTTCCCGGCCCGGCCTGGGCCGGGTACCGGGCCGGGCAAATGCCAGGATATGGGGCCTAACAAGGCCCCATGGCCCGGCCTGGGCCCGGGGCTGGCCTAGCCAGGGCCCGGGCCTAGCTGGGCTTTTACCGTGCCGGCCCCCCCCCGGGCCCAGTTTTAATGGGCAAGCCTATTTAGAAGTGAGCAAATTGCAAGAGTGATTGGACAAATTGTACTTATGCGTGGGACACATATTGATAAGTTGAGCTGCGGCCTACGAGCACGCTTGATGCAGTATTATGCAGCAGTGTGGGTGGATAACGCCTGGATTTTTCACACACGCCAATTTATTCGGATTTAGGGCCTATTTGGGAAGACTTTTCATAAAGGAGAAGGAATGGTAGCAAAATGATGGTAGGAAAAAGAGCTTTTGGAAAATGTCTATAAGAAAAGGAGAACTGTTTGGGTGAACATCTTTTGCAAAGCTTTTCTAAAAAAGGAAAAGCACTTTATAAACCGTTTGACAAATCTCCGTTTCGGTAACTTTTTTTATTAAAAAGGTGCGTCCGAGGGGAAATGCGCAATTATTTCGCCGCGGCAGGTTTTTTCTCCCGAGAGCGATTTTTCGTCCGGGAGCGAATTTTTTTGTCGGGGCTCGGTTTTTTCGCCCGGGCGCGGTTCTTTCGCCCGGGCCCAGTTTTTTCGCGCGGGCGCATTTTTTTTCCCAAGCGCGGTTTTTTCGCCCGGATGCGAATTTTTCACCCGGGCGCGAATTTTTCGCCCGGGCGCGATATTTTCGCCCGACCGCGATATTTTCTTCAGGGTGCGATATTTTCGCATGGGCGCCAATTTTTCGGCTGGGCCCTATATTTTCGCCCGGGCACTAATTTTTCGGTCGGGTGCCAATTTTTCGGATGAGCGCGAATTTTTCGAACGGGCACGAATTTTTTGGACGATAGCAAATTTTTCGGACGGGCGCGAATTTTTCATACGGGCACAAATTTTTTCGCTGGGCGGGAAAATTTCACCCGGGCGCGAATTTTTTGCACGAACGAGAATTTTTCGCACGGATGCGATATCTCCGCTCGAAAGCGAAAAAATTGCATTTGAGCGGAAAAAATTGCGTACAGGAGAAAAAAATACACGACCGGGCAAAAAAATCACGAACGAGCAAAAAAATCACGTCAAGGTGAAAAATTCGTGTCCGAGCGAAAAATTCATTCACGTTCGAAAAAATCGCGCTCGGGCAGAAAAAACCTGTCTTGGCATAAAAAACGTGCTCCGACAAAAAATATCGCTCACGAGCGAAAAATTCACGTCCGGCTGAAAAAATCGAGACCAGACGAAAAAGTCACGCCCGGGCTAAAAAATTGCCTCCGGCCGAAAAAAGCACGCTAAGAACAAAAATTCACTTCTGAGCGAAAGTTTTGCTCCCGGACGCGCTCGGGCGAAAAAAACGTGTCAGGGCAAAAAATATCGTTAAGGGGCAAAAAATTCGCGTCCAATCGAAAAATTTCTGACCAGGCAAAAAAAACAGGGCCCGGGCCAAAAATTCGCTTCCCGCGAAAAAACCGCGTTCAGGTGAAAAAATTGCGCCCAGACGAAAAAATCGCTCTCAGGCAAAAACAAGCTCTGATGACAAATATCGCTCTCCAGCGAAAAAAAATAGTGCTCGGACGAAAAACCGCGCCCGGGCGAAAAAAATCGCACCCGGGCGATAAAATCGCTCCCGGGTGAAAAAATCGCGCCCGGACAAAAAAAACGCCCCTGGGCGAAAAAATGCGCGTGTGCGCAAAAATCTCCCGCGGGCACAAAAATCGCGCGAGAGCGAAAAAATCGCAACGGTTCAAAAAATCGCGTCCAGGTGAAAAAATCGAGTCGGTGCAAAAAAAGTGCGTCCGGTCGAAAAAAAGCCCGCTCGGACGAAAAAATCGCGTCCGGACAAAAAAATCGTCTCGGGCGAAAAAAAATCATGCACCAGCAAAAAAATTGTACCCGGATGAAAAAACGCACTCGGGCGAAAAAATCACGTCCGGACGAAAAAACACACTCAGACGAAAAAAAGCATGCACGGGCCAAAAAACCGAAGTCGGGCGGAAAAAACTCACCCGGGTGAAAAACCCCGCGCCCGGGCGAAAAATGTCCGCCTGGGCGAAAAATGCCAGCCCGGGCAAAAAATTCGCGCGCGGGCGAAAAATTCGCGCCTTGGCGAAAAATTTAAATCGGGCAAAAAAACACGCCCGGGCAAAAAAATTACGCCAGAGAAAAAAATCGCGGCAAGACAAAAATATCAAGTTATAGATTTTTTTTAATTGATAAGTGTTTTTGGATGAAAAAGTGCTTTTCGAAAAGGTTGAAAAGTAGGTGACAAGTGACTTTTCCAAAAGATGAGAAAATAGATTTTTTTCGCAGTAGCTTTTCCCACCGATAGACAATCCAAACGGTTTCTTAAGTGTGATAGCGTTTTGCAGAAAACGAAAAGGAGTTACAAAGCCCTCCCAAACAGACCCTTAATTAACTGGTGAAGTTGGCTATTCAGTTTTAATTAACTCTGGCCGACTCGCCCAAGCAGTTTGCCCCGCCATGCAGGGTCTCCCCTCAGTCAAAACGGTCTCCACATGCTTAAGAAATTTTAAGAGACTCTAATTATAAAAATTAGTTATAATCAATGTCTATGAAATGTCTTTATAAATATTACTGAATATGGTTTTTATTATTTGTAAATTTCCTTTCTTAAATTTATATTGAGAAGATAAAAAATAAGGAATCACATGTCATCACACATTTAAATGTAGAATAATCAAGTTAAAATGAAGAAAATAAGGACAAGTAAAAAAGGTGAGTTGCTTGATGTAGTTGGTGCAGGGCCCATCAATCAATCAGTCGAACATCAAATAGCATCGACATTTTATTCGGGAGCGTGCGACAGCGTGTGCCTACACATGCCCCCACATACTTGTGGCGGTGCATGCTCCGACAATTTGCGCACGCAAGCATCCCGTCATCGCCGATGTCCTCGTTGTCATCTCCATCACCGTCGCTACTGTCATCACCTGTGATATCGCATAGGCTGCGTGTTGAAACTAGAAATCGGACCCAACGAGAGTTCGGACTCAAGATGGTAGCTTACACCTACTTCTCTCAAACTAGACCGCTTGACCAAACACCGGGAACCTGAGAACAGACTCTGGGTTGCTGCGTGGATGTCTCACTACACACCTAGAAGATCTTAGAGCCAAACAAAAATCGGGAACCATGGAAGGCACTCAAAGCCAATTAAAAAATAGTCTGAGGAGGAAGAAGCCAAAAAAACTGGATCTCCTTCAAAGGTGCCTACGGGATCTATTTATAGTTTCTCAAATCGGGTCTGCTAATAGCAGAATCTCACCTTCTTGTTTAGCTTAACACACCCCAAATTGGTGTCTCAAGATCCAAACTCCGTTGTATGGCGGGTCTATTTGCAAGCCAAAACATATTATTCCATGGAGATTCTTTCTAGGACGGGTCGACCATGATGTCATACTCTCTTGGAGTGGCAAGTGTCTAGATGGGGACGACGACCGCTTGCTCACTCCTAGCTGAGGGTGAGTGCCTGATGAATCCGGCACTCTCCTGCCTCTTACTCGCTACCTGGGACGAGTGTGGACCGGCTACCCCACTCGTCCGACTATCAGCACGCCTTCTGCTTTGGGTGAGTGCAAGCCTGCTTGCCCAACTCGCCTTCTATCCACACACCTGCTGCTTTGGGCGAGTTTGGGCCTGCTTTCCCCACTCGCTGCTTACCTTGTATCGAGGACCAAATTACATTTTGAATTTCTCTGATGAACCCACTTGACAAATACGGGGTTGCACACAATCCCCGCTCTTTGCAAAATTGTCCCAAGCTAAAAAAAAATCAAATCCCTAGTGTACGGTGAGTGTCTGCTCACCTGAAGAGAATCTTTCAGTGGGCTCCACTGCGTTATATATAACCAAAACCAAGGGGGTAAGAGGGATTCACACTTCACACCCTTCCCCACTTTTCGTCCATTTTTGCTGCACAATGCTGCTCTCGAAAGAACTTCAGGATCGCATCGCCGCCGCGAGAGAGGAGACCAAATCCTTTACTACTGAGTTTGTTCAATGGCTTTCCAGGAAGGCCTCGAGCTCGCCTCATAAACCAAAAAAAGGCTAAAATGGTCAGGCGTCACCAGGCGACTGACGACCCGCCTTCCAGTTTCGTCACCCACCACCAGGTTTACTCCTCTGGTACTCATATTTACCCCTCGACTTACCACTTGCCAAGGAAGGTTTGTTGAAAGCTCTTTGACTACTCGCACGAAGAAATTCCAAAGGAAAAGGACACGAGAGAGGGCTCAGCGAACGCTAGCCTACAATCGCGCACAGTCGGGAGCAACCTACCAGCCCAGGAGACCCACCCTCAGGGTGTCTCGTGCAGTCTGCATATGCCTAGTGAGTTTCTTATCACCTTACCGCCGACCCTCTATTCTTATCTTTGGTCCTCACCTCGCTCTGTTTCTCGCAGCTCCTACCTTTGGGACCACTAGCCTGCACACTTTGCCGCAAAAATCACCAACTCGAGAGATCACCCTTGATCCCACCTCAGGCTCAGGACTTCTGACAAAAGGGGCTCTCGGTCACACGACTCCTTCCATCAATTTGGTCACTGATCAGGTACCGCTCTGCCCCGGCCTCAGAAAAATGCACATGATTTCCTTCGACGACCCCTTCGAGGGGCGGCCCAGTCCCTCTTGCCAATGCTCGAGCAAGGGGATCGACACTTCGTAGGTTTAGTAAGGGCACTCGCCTTCTTCTTGCTGAGATCCGGTCTTGTGTGTCTAACCCCATCCTTTACAGGCTACCAAGAGGTCTCGTAAACGACATTGAAATTGACGAGGAGGAGTTCTCGCCGCCCCCTTCCCCTGACATGATTGCAGAATTCCTAGGGGACCCGAAGGACATCGTGATGCTGAAGAGGCGGATGACAGAGTTGTTTAGAAAACACAGTCTCATATTGCACGAGATCTACGACAAGGTTCAAGAGATTAAGGACTCCACTAAGCGACAACTGCACGATCTCGAAAGGGACTATGCACAACTTCTTGATGAGATGTGGCAGGGAGCTAGCAGCGAGGCGACCTCCCTAGGGGTTCACATTGCGCGGGCAGAAGACTAATTGCGCCTAGTGCAGCAGGAGCTCCATAATGCTCGCGCATATTACTACCCGTGCATGCCGCCGAGGATGGGGAGGAGAGTCTGGGTATGGTGGTAATGGCTCCAGCATTGAGCCTATCAACACTCACTACCCTTGTCCTCTTCTTTTCAATACTACATGTTGTGCAATCTTTTCTTTTCTTTGCTTGTATTGAATCGTAATCTCGCATAATGACTTGTGAATGCACTTGATTATCCGTGTTGAATAACCTTATAATCTCGTTTTATGATGCTTTCTTCTTCTTAATGATCTGCTTTTAAGGATTTGAATGGTGTATTTGCTTTGACCAGCAGGCGAGTGGGGGAATGTTGGGCCGGCCCAAGGACAGAGGTGGGGGGAGGCGAGCTTGTTATCCGCACGCCCCCTACCCTGGATTCTTCCCTTCAACAGTTTTTTTTATAAATAACCCCCCTCACCTACCGCATTTACTATTATTCGATACTTAGACTTCTTTTTTTTTCTTGCACTCACACTCGTAGCTTCCCTTTTTGCACTCGCGTGATGTGTGGTGGCGCCGATGGTCGGTCTAAATGCTCTGAGGCATTCACTGACTAACCTTTCCACCACTACAATCTGATGGAGGATGAGTTCCACCCGGTAGTGGGGTACTATATCTCGCCAGGGTTCATCGTGTGCCGCCCGAGAGAGGACGAGTCGATTAATCACTTCTCGTTGAACGAACTCGTGATCCCCTTGGAACACTTTCAGGTAGGGCTCCATCTCCCCCTGAGGTCGGATGTGCGCCAGAATCTCCGATAATTTGGAATTGTTCTCGCTCAACTCTACCATAACTCCATCGCCCTTTTAGTAGAAATCGTCTGTTACATGCGCGAGGAGTGGATAGAATTTTGCCTCATTGTCTTCCGCAAATTATTCAACTTTAAGACAAAGAAGGATGAGATCGCTTTCTTCTCTGGCCAACAAATCAAGGTTTGCGATCTCGCCAATAAAAAACACAATTGGATCCGCAATTTCTTCTTCGCGTCGGGCAACTTTTGCAACATTCCCTTCTCACCTATTCAATAAGACGAGGCCACCTACCGCCCCCCATCATTGGAGATCACGAGGCCAAACTCCAAATGTACCTCCTTGAGGGGAACTTCGAAGTTCCCCACCTGAGGAGGATTGTCGACACGCCCCTCCTTGTTCCCTGTGGAGAAGGTACTTTCAACTTTTCTTACTCCTCGATCTCGCCTTCTTCCCTTGAGCTTTTTCGCTAATAGTAAAAGGTGTAGGGGAGTGAGACCATCTTTTACACCCGCCCCATGTTGGTGGCAGGGTTCCCACCACCAAACTTGCCCATGCAAAATCTACTACTGCGGCCTACAGGAAGGAGTCAGGAACCTTATCCAAACCTAGTGGCCATAGACAGAACCTCAACGCGCCTTCTGCCCCGCCGACTCCCAAAAAACAAAAAGTCACGGCACCTTTCAAGGGAAAAGAGGTCTGCAAGACCGCCCAAAAGAAATCCTTGGTTGTGGGCAAGACCGCGACTAGGCTTGTTAGCGCGATTGGTGGGACCTCGATAGCGCAGGAAAAGGGAGCTTGCGAGACAGCGGTGGCATCGAAACTTCGGTCTTGACGATAAGCATCCGGATAATGTCGGCGAGCCCCTACTGCTTTGGGACAGGGAGACCAATAGGGCCTCCATCTCTACACTCTTCCATCCTGGAAAGAGCAGGAAACCACCAGCGACCAAGCATACGCCTTCGCCTTTTCGGGCTCTATGGACGGGAGTACGTCGATGTTTATGACAACACACCCACACAAGCGCTCGCGCATGAGAGCACGCGAGCCCAGCTTCAAGGCCTTGAGTTCGCTCACATGACAGCGCGTCGTAGCATTTGCCTTGCGCGGACCCTTTGTAACGCTCCTGAATTTTCGATAATTATTATAATATTCATGCTGACGTAAGTGCGTTACGTTAAAGCGGAGTTAACTGTGCGTCGTCATTCGTGCGTTTTTGCGTCCATTCGGTCAAGTTGACCAAATTTTGATCTTGTCGAAATTTAGATTTTAGACTTTAGAAAATCTAATTAATTAATTTTAATTATGATCGTATAGTTTCACTGCGATTCGAGCTATATTGGAAGCCCAGTGAATTTCTGAAGATTTTAAAAATTTTCATTTACGGTTAACTTTGAAAATTTTTAGCTCGAGAACGACGTGTCGAACTTTGACTTCGACTTCGTCGTTAGTTTCGTAGCACCAACGTTTACCTTCGGACCAATTTCTATAGTAAGTTTGGTCACCTATCACTTAATAAGTTTATATTTATATTTGCATATATAATTATATATACATATATAATCTATAGATAGATATTATAAAAATAATTCTTGATCCCTTTCTTTTTTTCGTATCAGCTGATCAAAACCAGAGCGTGCGAGAGAGGGAGATTTGGGTTTTCGGGAGACTTCCGATCTCCGCCACGAGAGCTCCAGTGCGCGAAATTTTCGCCTGAGCATAGATCCGGAAAGCTCTCGTCGAGACTACGCTTGCGCGATTCTGCTGTTGTTGCTTCTTGTCGGCAGATCCTTGTCGTGAAGTGTTTAGGAGGCTAGAAATCCGAAGATTTGAGACAAGTGGTGGTTTGTTTTCTCGTTTGACTACTTTTAATTTCTCAGTTCCATCAGATTTAGCAATATTTCTTGATTTATGCCCTCTTGAACTTTTAATGCTAATTGTTTGTTGTTCATGCATTAATTTTCGTTCCTTAGGTTTAGAAAAAATTTACCCCTCATAAAAAATGTTTTCTTCTCTCCTTCCTGGAGTTTCTTCATGTGTTCAGTCGCGAGTCTCAAAATTTTGTCAGGATTGTGAAAATCGACGGATTAACTGCAAATCGCGCTGTTTCCCGTCATTTTTCAGACTCGGTCAAGACGCGCCTAGGTCACAGGCATGACCTAGGGGCATGACCCGTCAGATAATGACTCTTGGAGGTTTCTCTCCTAGCATTTCTCAGGGTTTTTATGGCGGTAGTTCTATGATTGACACGCCCTGGTCACGGGTGTGACCATGGGACGTTACTCATCAGCTGAGAACTCCATAAATAACAACAATGTTGTTGAGCTGAGCTGAGAGATTTTGGGGTTGAAACTTTGTAATTGAGGTTAGTTTTTGTTGTAATTTTCATTTCTAGTTGTAGTGTAGCTTTTATATTTTCATTCCTAGTCTAACACTTTTCAATTCAAACATTGTTGTAATCTTGTTTTTCTCTGCTTTTGTGTGTGATTCTCCCATCGCGGTGAGTAGCTAAATTTCTCTTAGCACTTAATAATGATGAACTTTAGAATGTAATAAATTTTTCTTTATCTTTTATAAATTAGCAAGCTTTCTATTTTCCGTTTTCTTCAACTTATCTTCGATTTATGTGCTTCGAATTTTTATTTTACAGACTCGTTTTCCGATCTAAGATCTGCACTCTAGTTTACCAAGAGGTTGTGAATGTGAGAAGGTCATTAAAGAAAAAATAGAATGTGAATATGCTTTGTAATTTAAGATCTGTATCCTAGTTTACAGAGAGGTTGTGGATACAAGAAGATCGCTCGAGGGTAAGAGGAGTTATGTGTGAACCTCGAGAGAGGTCGTCATAAATCTTCTAGATTATGGTTAAACCCAATAGTGGGGTTTACAACGTAAAGCAAGCTTAAGTGTTTCGACTGGACGAGGTGTATTAATTGTTGCATTTAAGGTTAGTAGAGAATGTATTCTCGAGAGTGGCACTTTCATAAATTGGGAACCTCCGCGGTCGAAGTTATTTATTTTGAGAGCTTGCAATTTAATTCTTCAGTAAAGTTTATTTTATCCAAATAGATTCTAGATCAAGTGTTAAACTTTAATCTCAATGTTCTCATCTCATTATTTTAGTTACTTTCTCTTAGTGTCAAATTAACCAACTCTTTTGTTAGATAAAATAATAGCTCTTCTGTGTGAGTACAAGTACTCGACAAATCCGTGAAATACGACACTTGATTCTATACTTCAAACGATAAGTGCACTTGCATTATCGGGTTATGCTCTAATAAGAGTCAGAACTATTTAGTAGTATACAAAACACCCATCAGAGGTCTCTAGTCTTGGAGGAGGTTCACTTCGAGGAGTGTTGCAGTCACTCCGGGAGAAGGACCTCGGAGAAGAGGGTGTTACGATAAGGCTATTTCTGGCCGATGACCAGTCGGGATGCAGCAGAATATGAGAAAAAGTGTCGAAAGTGTCAGCTCTTCGTGCCGCTTCATCTCCTACTAGCACAAAGGCTCAAGATGGTCACAGAATTCCGGCCCTTTGCAATTTAGGGGATTGACCATGTAAGCTCTTTCCCCCATGCTAACTGGTATAGGAGGTTTCTCCTATTCATGATTGACTACTTTTCCAAGTGTCTGGAGGTCAAGACGCTAGCCAAGACAACCTCATAGGTAATAAAAAATTTCATTTGGGGGGAGATAATCTGTCAATATAGGCTACCTCTAGCCATTGTCACAGACAATGGGCTGTAATTTGCTAGTGATGATATCACCAGCTTCTGTGGCCAATTGGGCATGGACCCTCGCTTCTCATTTGTCCATCACCCCAGGATAAATAGGCAGGCAGAGACCGCGAATAAGGTCATTGTAAATCTGTTAAAGAAGAAAGTGGAGAACCTGAAGGGTAACTAGGTTGAACAACTCCTCTCAGTCCTTTGGGCCTTATAAACCACACCAAGCATGGCCATACGGGAAACCCCTTTTAAACTCTCTCATGGCTCGGAGGTCATATTGTCGGTAGTGTTCAAGGTGAGGTCCCCACGAGTTTTCATCGCGAAGAAAGAAGATAATGAGTGGAGAGTGGAGAACGAGGAGGACCAGTGGATCTTGCTTGACCTTGTGGAAGAGCTCTGTGACCTGACATGGTTTGTTATGAGAAAATCAAGCACATGATGACAAAGTATTTTGATAAACACATTATAATTAAATAATTTGTAAAGGTAGACCTCATTCTCAAAAAGGTCAACGCTATAAGATGGTCAGCAACAGTTGGAAAACTCTGTCCCAACTGGGAATGTCCTTGTATAGTTACGGAGGGATTGAAGTCAGGGCGGTATCACCTCCAAAATTATGAGGGAGCTCCCCTCAGTAATACTTAGAGTGGCGACGATCTAAAATGCTTTTACCCTTAAATGATAACTGAAAATTGCATCCCAGTATGTTCCTCTTTGTGGCAAGTACTTTTTTACTCGACTAGGTCAGGGAGCGGAGTATCAGGTTGTACCCTATTACGATAAAGGGGAAATATTTGGGTTGAAATCTAACGAGAAGGTTCTGCTGATCGGGCTCTCACATGCTGGCAGGGCAGGTCAATCACTTGAGTGGCAGGATAGGAAAGAGTTCTCTCGATTAAGAAGAGCCGACAAGAAGGTTACGCTGATCAGATTCTCACAAGCCGGTAGGGCAGGTAGATCACTCCGGTGGCGAGATAGGAAAAAGTTTTCTTGATTGAGAAAAGCCCCCGGGAAAGTTTCACTGACTAGGCACTCACACGCCGGCAGGGTAGGTCAATTATTAGGGTGCCAAGGTAGAAAAAAGTTCTTTTAATTGAGAAGAGCCCTAGAAAAGGTTACGCTGACCATACTCTCACAAGCCGGAAGGATAAGTCGATCACTCAGGTAGCAAGGTAGGAAAATGTTCTCTCTATTGAGTAGAGCCCCCGAGAAGGTTTCGCTGACTGGTTGCTTATAAGCTGGCAGGTCAGGTCGATCACTTGGGTCGTAAGGTAAGAAAAAAGTTCTCTCGATTGAGATGAGCCCCTGAGAAGGCTCTGTTGACCGGGCTCTCACAAATTGGCCGGGCAGGTCAATCACTGGGGTGGCAAGAGAAAAAAGTTCATTTGGTGGAGAAAAGGATGAATAGTTGAGAGGCCTCCGAGGGGACTGGCACCATAATAGTAGGTGCATAAATGAGGAAAAGTTGCAAAGTAAGGCATCGTGATAACGCAAGTAATGTAGGGATAGGGGACAAGTCCAATGGGCCTTGCCCTGCCCAAGCGCGATCTCCACTAACCCATTCTAGGTCGCAGTGGTGGCGCGAAGGGTGCGACCCGCGGAAAGCGCTAGCAAGTATGAGCGTTACCTCCTCTCGTAGGCACGAGATGCGGCACTTGAGCTCAAGTACTCGCCGAGTTAAGGTACTTTTAATATCAAAATCTCAATCACATGAATATCCCATGAAAGGAGTGAGTGTATATGTATTGCCTTAAATCCATGGGTTGAACACTAAGCGTCCTTGAGAACTCTCAAATATCAAATTGTTTCTAACATAAGGTTTTTCAAGGAAAGGTTGAGAGCGCACCGAGGATTCTAAACCTAGGTATATCAAGTTCTGTTAGCGCGAGTCCAACGTCTCGTCGAGTTGCCAAGCATTTAAGGTCGGCGTTCTACGAGTTCAAGAGACTAAGTGAGTCGTTATCAAAAAAAGAGAAGAGTTGAAAGGATAAAAGACTTGAAAAATTTTCTCATATGTTTTATCAAAAATGTTTACCAAAAGTTCATGGGCCTCGCCCTTACATGACAAAAAGAAGAAAAAAATGAAAAGTGCTCTAAGCTAAGGGGTGGGTGAGTCCTTGGGAGACTGGCCCGACTAGCCCTTATCGCTCTGGAAGGTGGGAGAGCTCTCCACAAACTCGTAGAACTTGGGGATCAGCATTATGATAGTGACATCCCCCCACTCTTCTCACAAGGCATCGAGGTTGCCTAGAATATCGAGTGTGCTCTTTGTGGACTGTGTAATCGGGAGCTTGTGAGTACTTTTAATCTTGATTGGGGTGAACTGCAGCATATTCCTGCATTTGGAAGTTGACTCTCCGATCTCCATTGGTGGTGCCTTCAAGGGAGCCCGACGGGTCACACCTTGAAACCCTCCACCTCCTGCTCCAGCTTGCAGATCTGTAACCCTCATTCGGCCTGCAGTCTCGGCATCTTATAATGAGCTTGCATAAGAAAATGGATTGAAGGTGAAATGAAATTTTTCCTAAGTGAATGAAACTTACCACACCGCTAGAGTTCTTGCCGAGAAGCCTCTCGACGAGCCTGAGTCGCATCTCAAGTTCCTCGGCTCAGTCCTCTGTCAGCTTCCTCTTGGTCTCGGCAACAAAGTACTTCTTATTGAGACTAAGGCAGTGATGCGACACCATGTACTGGAGCTCTGCGTTGTACAATTGAGCTAACGAGTTCTCATAAGCAAGCTCTCACAGGGTCGCCTTCTCATAAGCGGCTGCATCTCCCCGTCCGTATAGCCCAAGAGTCAGGGCATAGACATCCTTGTCGGATTGGCTGTGCTTGGCCCAGGAGGGAAGAAGGGAGGAGATGAAGAGTCTATTCGCCTTGTCCTCCCAGATGAGAAGCGGGCCATCGATGCCATCTAGGGGACTCTGCCCCAAGCCAAAGTTAGGGTGTGAGTCTGGCATCTCCAACTTGCTCGGCCCTGCATCATCCCTTGTCGAGGGCTCCAGATTGCTTGGTTTGACAGACTTCTTCTTCTTCGCCATGGTTTTCTATTTTTTCCGCAAGCCGGAGGGGGGATCAAGGTACACCAAGAACCTCTTCCCTTTTCCTTTGCTGGATGTTAGCTCGCCCAGGTCACTAGCATAGGACGTCGTCGTAACTTTCGAAAGGGGTGTCTGGGAGGTCATGGTCACCTTACCCCCATAAGGCAGGTTCACCGTGATCTGATGCTCACCTGTAGAGAAAATAAAAAGTACAAGTGTTAACCCTAAAAGGGGAGCGAGAAATGGGAAAGAGATTAAATGAATGGGAACATACCTTCCCCATACTAAATGGGGAGGGGGTGGAGTTGATCGAGGTTTCTCCAAAGGTAGTCGACCTCGAAGTTCTTCTCAATGAAGAACTTATGCAGTTTCACTGCCTCACCTTCTACGCGAGGGGTCGGTATATGGACTCGTCCTTCCTAATTGCCAAGTATGGGATATTTCCAAGATTCCCCTTGAAAAAAAGGAACATATCATTCCAGTGGTGGACTTTGTTAGCGGTTTCGCAAACCTTCAACTATAAGCCGGTCAGAAAGGAGATGCCATCAATAGTCATCTGGTAGATGAAGACTTTACGGAATACAGTGAGGTTTATCTCCACCTTCTCCTCTCTAAAGTAGAAGGTGAATGTAACTAACATGGCAATAGAATTCATGTTTAACTGCACGGGCACCGCACCGAAGTACTTGAGAAATTGTTTGACCTCCAACCACATAAGAAGTCGGAGTCCAACATTGAAGTGTGGGAGTGGGAAGAAGAGCTCATCTTGGTAGAAAGTATTGATGACCTCACCATCTACAGGGCGCCGAATGGAAAATCTCAACGGCAGGAACTCAGCCTTGTAGACAAGATATTCGGCTTTCGACACCTTTCCATCAGAGAAGCAGTGCTTGTAGAAATTCTCCACACAATTACCCAAGCCATCTAAGGCTCAGCATCGCCAGCTATTTGCGCGTGGGATGAGCAAGTGTAAGCCATAAGTGCAAATAGCAAGAAAGTAAATGTTAGGGGTGCAGTTAATATGGTGGGTAAAATTAAAAGGGGGTATTTATATAAAATGTTGGGAAGGGGGAGGCTGCGGTTATTGGCACAACCCCACTCGTCCTCACCCTCTCGCTCCAACCCGTTCCACGAGTCCCATCGGCTCACACCTAAGAGGAGAGTACAAGCTCCCCCACCATTTGAATCCACACATCAAAGACAAGACATCACATGCGAGCCATATTGAGTAAACATCATATATCCCATAAATCTGGGTCAAACACAGTAGACATAATAATAATAATTGTTTGAGTGCAATCATGAAACAAAGAGAAAAAGAAGGGATGCCATTCAGACATTATTGAAAAGGGGAGGCAGGTGAGAGCGGAGTCACTGAGGAACCCATTTCCAGATACCTCGACAACGCATCTACACTCTTGGTCCTCCACTCGTTGTGGTGTCCTCGTGAACCGTAGTGACTCATATTGCAGGGTGTGCACGCAGTTTTTGTGTAACACCCCAAATCTCAAGAGTGTCCTGATCTGTGTTGTCGAGTTGATATACAGCCTGTCGAGTGCTCGATGAAATGCACTCGACATTTGTCGAGAGGGCAACACGGCCTGGGACACGGGCGTGTCCCAAGCCGTGTCCTGCTATGTGTTGTCTCGAGTGCTCGACAAAATGCTCTCGAAGTTTATCGAGAGGGTACACGGCCTACGACACGGGCGTGTCCTAGGCCATGTCCTCCTATGGGTCGACAAACTTCACTCGACAAAATGCACTCGATGATCCTCGAGAGGCAAGTTGAGTTGGGCACACGGCCTGTGACACGATAATGTCAGAGGTCGCGTCCTTCTCGGGATTTTGCCTAGGGAATGAGGCCTAGTGAACACGGGCTGGACATGGGCGTGTCTGAATCCGTGTCAGGGCACACGGCCTGTGACACGGGTGTGTCAGATGACCGTGTCCTGTTCAAGTTAAGTTAGTTTGTGTGCCGCTTAAGGTACACAGCCTGTGACACGGGCGTTTCACAAGCCGTGTCAGCCCTAAAACAGAGGTTTCAGGGCGATTTGTGTCTGTTCATTTCCTTCACTTAGGATCTAATGGCCTAGGGGTTTCCCTGCTGTATTAAGTCCAGGAATTCAAAGGTATCTGAATGTGAGAATAAGATCTATCTCAACTCTAGAGGGGGGTGAATAAAGTTTAATTAAAGTAAATTCACAATTTTAAACTTAGCAAAGCTTTTAAGATTTGATTTATATATATGTGTAGGGTGCCTAGCTATAGAATTAAAAAGACAGTAAAAAGGAAGAGCACAGCACACAGCAAAGAGAACACACAAGCAAACCAGAAGACACAAGGAGCTATAGTGGTTCCCCAAAAACCTGGGTACATCCACTCTTCTACCACCCTTGGTAGGAATCCACTACAGGATGAGTTGATCAGGTGTCCTGGGCACCAATGAGCTTTTGATCAGGTGCTCAAAAACCAAACTAGATTTTTTGATCAGGTGTCTTGCCACCACTGAGTTTTGACAAGGCTCTCAGAACCAGACTCAAAAATTTTGAAGGGAGTTTTGAAAACCCTTTTACAGGAGGAAAGGAAAAAAGAAAAGATTGATGATGTCTTCTCTGTCTCAATCAAGAGAGAAGCACAAGTGGATCTTTTGTTGTCAAAGCTCCCCCTGAGATGTTGAATGAATCAGGAATGGAAGCTTTGCTCTAGGGTGATAGGTCTTCAGAAACTTCAGATCTCCAGCAGAAAATTGTTTCAGTAGAGGCTGAAAGATGAATTGTCTGGAGTCTTTGAGATGAAGCTGTGATCACTTTTTGAGTACACAAAATTATTCAGCTAATTCTCCTTTTTCTGTAACAGTATGTGTGTCTCTTAATTCTATTGATTGTATTGACTCTTGATTGATTGTTAAGAGAAGAAAAGAGAATAAGTTCTTATTCCCTGAAGGTTCTTCATCCAAGATAGCCGTTATCAGGCATTAAATGCCTTCCATAAAGAACTTGTCTTCTAGAGGAAAGTCCAGCAAAACATTCTCTTGATAATTCCTTGAAACTTGCTCCAGAATAAATGAAAACGGCTGGCAGATCTTCTTGATATAAATTCTGAGAGAATTCAAAAACATTCCAAAGACTGACAGAATTTGAATCCTTAAAAACGTCGATCTCTCAGAAAATCGTCGATCTGAGCTCTACGATCGTCGAACTGAGCTCAGAGATGGAATAAGATCAACAGACAGAAAACGTCGAACTGAGATCAAAGATCGTCGAACTGAGCTCAGCGACCTAGAGAATAAGAGAAGAGTGATCGTCGACCTGAGCTAGAAGATCGTCGACTGGAGTTCGACGACTAAGCAAAACTGACTGAAGGCAGATCGTCGGTCTGAGCTCGAAGATCGTCGAATGGAGCTCGACGATTTATCATAGTTGAGTTCAGAGAACGTCGAACGGAGTTCGACGTTTCATCGACCTGAGCTCGATGAAAGATGTCTTATTCTTGGCTCTATTTCTGAAATGTTGGAATGGTCCTGGGGGCAGCTTCAAACCTAAGTTCTAAGCCCTAGACACATTCTAATGTTGACCTTTTCAACTATACATCTAGGTCAACCTGGTTTCCTAAGAGAAACATAGTGATCCTTACCCAAATTAGTAATAGGGTGTTCCAACAATCTCCCCCTATTTGGGTTAGGATTACTATTTACATATTTCAGAAATAAAAGATACAACAACATACAGAAGAGCAGTAAACTAAAACAGAATAGAAAAGCAAGAAAATATTGCAGCAATTATGTGGAGTTTCAGCAAATTTTCAGAGGATTGTACTGTCTGCTTACATATGTTACTTCTTTTCATTTTCCCTTCTTAAATATAATTTCTCTGTTAGGATTAAGGGCTTCCTTCTTTGACCTTCTGTCATCTTCTGCTCCTAAGAAGGTTTGAGATCTAGCTCTTGGAACCACAGCCTCAGGATGCAGCTTCAGGTAGTCTACTGGGTCAAAGAATTTGCTTGAAGAATACCTTTCCAATTCAACTTTTCTTTGTTCTGACAGAGTTGTAATGTTAGATGTGTCTCTTCCTTGCTCTCTTGCTTTCTTCAATTGATCTAGAGCAGCCAATTCTTTCATCCTTGCAGTCCAAGATAATGGATTGTTCTCTGGGTCTTCAAATGGCACTGCAGGCTCATATCTATTAATTGATTCTGATGCAGTAGTAGTTCTGGTTTCAACCTTTTCTCTGAGCTTGTAGGGGAAAGGACCTTGAGTAGAGTCTGTGAACCTTTGTCCTTCCCTAGATTGAAATCTATGCTCTCTTTGGCTTCCTCTATGCTGTCCTCTTCTTGACTGATAACCCCTTTGGTATTGCCCCCTAGGCTGGTATCTCTGATAAGACTGGGAGGAACTTTGTTTGGAAGCTGGGGCTTGAGAAGCTGAGCCTCCACCTATCCCTGAATCTGGAGGAGGAGGAGGAGGCTGAAAATGAGAGGATCCCTTTTCATACTTGTCCAGCTTCCTTCTCTTCTTCATAGCTTTTAGTTGGTTCTTGGAGAACTGCATCCAGGGCTCAAAAATGGGGCAGTCATGCAAAATATAATATGGAATGTCATTTGAGTCTTTAGCTTGAGTTGGGGGTACTTTCATCATAGCCTTGCTTCTGGCCTTCCTTTTCTTGGCAATTGTATTAGAAGAATCATCAGATTCAGTTTGAAACTGATCACTCTCTGAACTTTGTGGTCTATCATACAAGTCATCAATGCTTTTTATATACTTTTCTTGTTGCTTGATTTGAGCAGGAGTGAGAGCAGGAGCAGCATCAATAACAGGAGCAGAGACAGCAGGAGTAGAAACAATTGAAGCAGAAATAGATTCAGATTCTTCTAGGTAGGTAGTAAGTTCTTTAGCAGCAGTAGTATCTTCAATCACAGAGACCATTTCAGTATCTTCTGAAGGCAAACTTGTTGTAACAGCAGCAGCAGCACTTAAAATATCAGCATCCACAGCTTTGAAGGAATTTATATATATTTCAATCAGCCTGGGATCACAGTAATTGATAGGCACAATGGCCTTAGTGAGGTCTTCAGATTGTTGAACTGACAGAGAGCTGAAATATACAGTATCAAAAGTAGAGAGTAGACTCTGAAGGTCCACTGCAAAAATAGGAGCAGAACTGGAACCTTCAGCAGTCTCAGGCACACCCACTGCTTCTGCCAAAATAGGAAGATCTACATGCTCAAGATGGGCTTGAGTAGAGGTAGGAATAGAAGTTACTGGAGGAGTGGCTGGAGCTGATGTCATGGAGAATGTGGAGATAGGAGGTGGAGGGATAGATGGCTCTGAAAGAGGAATAGTGGAGATAGAAGTTATTGAGGTGGAGATGGATGAGGCAAGAGATGGGGTGAAGAATGGTTGGGAAAGAATATCTTGGAGAAGTTGTTGATAGGAGGATGTTGAGGGAAGCTCAGGAGGAGTGGGAGGAGAATCATCCATAAAGGAGTCATCTATAAGAGAGAATGATGGAGAGGTGAAAGTTGGATAAGAGAATAGAGGATGGAATTCTTCTGAAGTAGTGGCTGGAGGAGGTGATGTTGGTGAAGAAATGGTAATGGGAGAAGAAATGGTAGAGGTTGAGATTGGTGTGGTGACTGGAATAGAAACAGCTGGAGGAGGAGAGGAAGAGGCAGACAATCCTTCTGCTGGGGCAGATTCCTGAGAGGGAGTGACTTGGGTAGTCCTAGTGCCTGAAGCTAGTGGTGCAGCAGCAGCCCTGATAGGGTTGATGATCTGCATGTCCCATTTGCTGAATAGGGCACAGGTAAGCCTCTTGGATGCATTGATGAACATCCCACCAGAGGTCAGCAGGTCAAAGCACCTGGAGTGTAGGTAAACCCCTAAAATTCTTCCAAAACTTACACAGTTTTTGTTCAGTTCTTCTTGATCAGATTGAAGAATATTAATCCCCAGTCTAAATGCTTCTTATCAACCAGAGCTCCCATTAAACAAAACTGATATCTAGATATAGTGTCATGGGCTGAGTGCTTTGCCAGAAGCACTTTGCCAACCACATCAGCCAGAAATTGGTATTCGATAGACAGATTTTTCTTCAGTAATTTGTTAGGGTTCACAGCAGTGTGACCCATTCTATCAAGCATAGAATCAAACTCCTCTCCAGATAAATCTATGGAGTCATTTCCAGAACTAAGTAGGAAAACTTCAGTTAGAAGGGCCGGGGACAATGGTACCTGAGTCTCTTTTATTGAGCCGATGACAGAATTCTCATTCTCATCTGTCGCTGTAAAACACCATTCTTTAATTTCTTCTGAAGCAATCTTCATTCGGGTGGTCATTATCTGAGATAGCTGCTGTTCTCGGAATAGGTTGAGAATGTCCTTGAAACGTTGATCACTTCCATCAAACAAATTTATATCAATATCAAAACCGGTATCGAATTTCATCTTGGAAATAACAGCACTGGAGCCAGCCATCTGTACCTGCAACAATGAACCGAACACGACCAAGCGTAGAAGATTTGGAGGGAAAGAGAGAAAATTGCAGAGAGTATGAAAGCGCAAAAGATGAACGACCGAAGAAATGATTTTATATTAGGGTTCGACGGCGAGACGGAAAATCGTGGAGCTCAGTTCGATGAAACTTCGAACTCAGCTCGACGATTTGGGCTACTAAAGGAATCTGAAGAGACGCCAATAGTGTCGAACTCCGTTCGACGATATTGTCGAGCGTCGAGCTCCGCTCGACGACCTCTGAACAGACAGAATGGAAGCCTGGAGCTAACGGCGGCGCTGAACTCTGATCGACGATTCAAGAAACGTCGATCTTCGGTCGACGATTTCTGGGAAATCGTCGATCTCCGTTCGACGATTTCTGGGGAAACGTCGAGCGCAGTTCAGAGACAAAACCTATACTACAGACATAAAAAGAGATAAGTTTTTAGCCTAGTCTTGATCTGTTTTTAGCTTTTCAAAATCTTGTAATTTATTTTAGGCTTTCTCCATCTAACATGCCTAACTGATTGAGGAAGAAGTTGTGTTTCTTTTCATCCAAAGGCTTGGTGAAAATATCTCCCCATTGCAAATCAGTTGGGATATATTGAAGTTCAATTTTACTTTTCTCAATATTATCCCTTAAAAATGATGTCTAATTTCTATGTGTTTTGTCCTACTATGGAGGACTGGATTTTGTGCAATGGAAATAGCACTGGTGTTGTCACAAAATATTTTTGACTTTTCTAAGTTGTAACCATAGTCTAGGAGTTGGTTTTGTATCCATAATATTTGTGAACAACAACTGCCTGCAGCCATATATTCAGCTTCAGCAGTTGAGGTTGACACAGATGTTTGTTTCTTACAATACCAAGAGACAAGTCTATCACCAAGGAACTGACAAGTTCCACTGGTGCTTTTCCTGTCTATTCTGCATCCAGCATAATCAGCATCTGAGAATCCAGTTAAGTCAAATGCTGAGTCTTTTGGATACCAGAGTCCTAGATTTGGACAGCTTTTAACATACCTAAGAATCCTCTTAACTAAGGTTAAGTGTGACTCTCTAGGGCTAACTTGAAATCTACCACATATACATGTAGCAAACATTATGTCAGGCCTACTGGCTGTAAGGTACAATAGAGAGCCAATCATTGCTCTATATGTTGTCTGATCAACTGGTTTCCCATGTTCATCAGCATCCAATACATCATTGGTAGACATGGGTGTTTTCATACATGATGCATCAGACATACCAAATTTCTTAACCAGCTCTTTTGCATACTTTGTTTGAGAAATAAATATGCCTTCAGCATGTTGTTTGACTTGCAATCCTAAGAAGAAGGATATCTCACCCATGCTACTCATTTCAAATTTAGAGTGCATAAGCTTGGAAAACTTTTTGCACAAGTTTGAATCAGTAGAACCAAATATAATATCATCTACATAGATTTGTACTAGTAGGGTATGGGACTTATGGGTTCTAATAAAAAGAGTTTGGTCTACTCTCCCCCTAACAAAATCATTTTTCAGCAGAAAACATGCTAGGGTCTCATACCATGCTCTAGGAGCTTGCTTGAGACCATATAATGCTTTGTGTAGTTTAAAAACATAATCAGGATGGGTTAGAGAGATAAAACCTGGAGGTTGTCTGACATAGACTTCTTCTTTGATCTCACCATTGAGAAAAGCACACTTGACATCCATTTGATAGACTTTGAATTCCTTGTGAGCAGCATAAGCCAGAAGGATTCTTATGGCTTCTAATCTTGCAACAGGTGCAAAAGTCTGGCCATAGTCTATCCCTTCTTCCTGAGAGTACCCTTGAGCAACTAGCCTTGCCTTATTCCTTACAATGATTCCTTGATCATCCAGCTTATTTCTGAACACCCATTTGGTTCCAATAATGGGATGATCTTTTAGCTTAGGTACTAGTTCCCAAACTTTATTTCTTTCAAATTGATGCAACTCCTCTTGCATTGCAATAATCCAGTGTGGATCTTGTTCTGCATCTTGAATGGTTTGAGGTTCAATTTGAGAGAGGAAGCAAGTGTGCATCAGGTTCTGGTTGACCTGATTTCTAGTTTACACACCAGCTGAGATGTCTCCAATTACTTGAGAAATTGGATGATCTCTTGTTGTTACTAGATCAATAGGGGGTGTTGATGGTTCACCAACCTGTGTTGTTGTGTCCTCTTGTGGAACAACAACTGGTTCTTCAAGAGGATTTCCTCCCTGATGTTGAGCAACTTCTTCATCTTCACTGCTGTCATCCTTCTGAGTAACTTGTAATCTGTTCATTTCTTCAGCAAGAGAGTGAACCTGCAAATGTTCTATGGTAGAAGCATTCTTCTCCTTGAAAGACATGTTAGCTTTATCAAAAGTAATATGGACAGATTCTTCTATTTTTTGAGTAGTTTTATTATAAACCCTATAAGCTTTACTGATCATGGAGTATCCTAGAAACACTCCTTCATCAGTTTTAGCTTGAAATTTTGCTAGATATTTCTTGTCATTATTATGAATGTAACAAGTGCAACCAAATACCTTAAAATAGTCTACTTTAGGTTTCTTCCCTTTGAGCAATTCATAGGGAGTCTTGCCCTTTAGTTTATGTATCAGGCTTCTATTCAACACATAGTTGGAGGTGTTCACTGCCTCAGCCCAAAAGGATAGAGGTAGGTGAGCATCTGCCAATAATGTAGTTGCAGATTCAATAAGTGTTCTATTTTTCCTTTCAGCTACCCCATTTTGTTAAGGAGTTCTAGGAGCTGAGAAAGTATGTCTGATCCCTTCACTTTGACAGAACTCTTGCATGAGAAGAGAATCAAACTCTGTCCCATGATCACTTCTGATCAGGGCAATATGAGTGTTGAACTCAATCTGAATGCATTTGAGAAAATCTGTCAAACATTTAAAGTTATCAGACTTCTTCCTCAGAAAGAATACCCATGTGAATCTTAAGAAGTCATCTACAACCACTAAAGTGTAGGATTTCCCTCTTAAGCTTTGTACTGCAATGGGTACAAAAAGATTCTTGTGTAACAGATACAAAATCCTAGGTGAATCACTCTTGTTAATTGATTTAAAGCTATTTTTAGTTTGCTTGCTTAATTGACAAGCCTTGCAGAGTCCTTCCTTCTTGTAGGGGACAGAAGGCAGTCCTCTGACAAGGTTGTCCTTGGATAGCCTAGCAATGGTTCTAAGATTAATATATCCTAGTCTCTTATGCCATAGAATATTAGGTCTAGATATGGAGTTAAACAGGCAAATATCTACCTTAGATGAATGAAAGTCTACTAAGTAAATATTACCTTTCCTGTTACCTATCAACACAGTTGTGTTGTCTTTTGACTTGACCTTGCATATTTCTTTGTTGAAAGTCACTTGATATCCTTCATCACACAGCTGAATAATGCTTATCAGGTTGTGCTTGAGTCCTTCAACATAGGTTACCTTCTTGAAGGTGACTGTCCCAATTTGGACTGCACCATATCCTTTTGTAGTTCCAAAGTTTGAATCACCAAAAATTACTTTGGGTCCAAGCTTGGCTTTAAAGGATGTGAAGTTGTCCTTATTCCCTGTCATGTGCTTTGAGCACCCACTATCCAGATACCATAGCTGGTTTGATGTTGGATAGGTCTTCACCTGCACATAATCAGCTTATATGTTTTTGACCCAGTTAACCTTGGGCCTAGGTTGATAACCCTTAAATTCAGAAATAAAAGACATCCCAGGTTGATCCTTATAACCTTCAGGATGGTATCTCCTAGGAGGTACTATCCATTCAGTATAGGGATTAAAGCATTGGGATGAAGCACTTCCAGGATTGAATTGAGATTTGCCTCTAAAAGAAGGTTCAAAGCTCTGAACTTCGTTCGACGATCGTCGAGCTGGGTTCGACGATCTTGGGTAAAATCGTCGAGCTCCATTCGAAGATCGACTATGAGGGAGTTCAGAGTTCAGGAAACGTTGAGCTGAGTTCGACGTTTCAGCCTGAGATCGTCGACCTCTGTTCGACGATCGTCGACCTCTGCTCGACGTTTTCTGTTGAGCTTTCTTTTTATTAGGTAGATCTGAATTTTTCCTAGCTACCTCTACAACACTCTTTCCTTTATCAGAAATAAATTTGATTGGAGTTGTTAATACTATAGGTTGGCTAGATGAGGCACCCAAGCCCAGTGTACTATTTAATCTTGAGTTCACTGTGCTTGTGATGTCCATTAATTTGATACTTCTCCCATTAAGGGATTCTTCAAATTGTTTGGCCTTGGATAGTTCACTTTTTAGTGAAGCTATCTGCTCCCTATAGCATTCTAACTCTTCAGAGAGTTTGAGGTTCTCTGATTTTAAGGTGCTATACTCAGACAGTTGATTTCTGAGGGAAATGATTTCCTTCTCAGATTCTAACAAATCTAGGCATAGTACTTTAAATTCATGTTTAAAATCCTCAGAGTTGAAATCAAAAGAATTGATTACCTTATCTTCATCTGGTTGAACTTCTGAGTCTGACTCTGATTCTTCTGCTTCTGAATTTGATTGTGAGGTATTAATAGCCATCATGTAGAATTCCTTTTCATCAGCATCATCCTCATCATCACTGGAACTGGATGAAGCTTCAGACTCCTCTTCAGTTTCACTCCATGTCTCAGCAACAAAACCCTTCCTTGTATGTTTGTTCTTACTGGAGGAGGGTTTGTCTGAGCTGTTTTTCTGAAGTCTTTTTCCTTTCTTCTTTCTCTTCTATCTTTCTTGTCCTTGTTCTTATTTTCTGGACAGTCAGGCACAATATGGCCTGGTTTCCTGTAACCAAAACATATAATTTCTTTATTGTTATTTGATTTATCATACCTTGGTTTATCATGACCCTTGTATGATCTCTTTCTGAAGTCTTTTCTGGTCATCTTGTAGAATCTTTTGGTCAATAGACTTAGGAGCTCATCATTTCCTGTAGCTTTATCTTCAGGCTCCTCTTCTGCAGCTTTGAAGGCTATGGTCTTTTCTTTCCTTGTGACTTGAGAAGTAGCCTTTTGTTCTTCTTCTCTATTTTTAATGAGCAGCTCATAGGATTTGAGCTTGCCCAGGAGAGCTTCAGTGGTAATCTCATTTAGACTTCTGGCATCTTTGATTGGCCAGATTCTTAAATCCCAAGTGTTGTGGAAGCACATTAAGATTTTGTCATCCAGCTCAGTCAATGAGATTTCCTTATCCAAAGTCTTTAACTCATTGACAATCAGACTTAGTCTATTGTACATGTCAGCCACTGATTCAGATTCTCCCTTTTTGAAGTTCTCATATTGGCTTATCAGATGGGATCTCCTGTCTTTCCTTTCATCAGCAGATCCTGAGATAATTTCAGAGAGCTTGTCCCAAATTCCTTTGGCTGAGTTGCAGTCAGCTACCTTCTGAAATATCTCATCAGACATTGTCTGAGCTAAGATGTTCATGACCATGGCATCTGCAGTCTTCCACTTCTTTATTTCAGTATCTGTTTCTGAAGGAGTTGGAACAGCATTTGTACTTGAGCTTGCTGGTGGACCTGGGCATACTGTCAAAACAGAATTAAATATATCTTCATCAATAGAATTCATGTAAAGTCTAATCCTTGCTTTCCAAAGTGCAAACTTGGATAGATTGCATACTGGAGGCCTGGTGCTTGCATAATCTTTGTTCTGTGCCATGTCTTTATAAAATTAAATATAATGAAAATATCCCTCTTAAAGGATTGATCTTATCAAGGATCTTTTGGTTTAGGTGTTAGCCTGTATGAACAACCAACCTGCCTCTGATACCAATTGAAAGTGAGAATAAGATATATCTCAACTCTAGAGGGGGGGGGGGGTGAATAGAGTTTAATTAAAGTAAATTCACAATTTTAAACTTAGCAAAGCTTTTAAGATTTGATTTATATATATGTGTAGGGTGCCTAGCTATAGAATTAAAAAGATAGTAAAAAGGAAGAGCACAGCACACAGCAAAGAGAACACACAAGCAAACCAAAAGACATAAGGAGATATAGTGGTTCCCCAAAAACCTGGGTACATCCACTCTTCTACCACCCTTGGTAGGAATCCACTGCAGGATGAGTTGATCAGGTGTCCTGGGCACCAATGAGCTTTTAATCAGGTGCTCAAAAACCAAACTAGATTTTTTGATCAGGTGTCTTGCCACCACTGAGTTTTGACAAGGCTCTCAGAACCAGACTCAAAACTTTTGAAGGGAGTTTTGAAAACCCTTTTACAGGAGGAAAGGAAAAAGAAAAGATTGATGATGTCTTCTCTGTCTCAATCAAGAGAGAAGCACAAGTGGATATTTTGTTGTCAAAGCTCCCCCTGAGATGTTGAATGAATCAGGAATGGATGCTTTGCTCTAGGGTGATAGGTCTTCAGAAACTTCAGATCTCCAGCAGAAAATTGTTTCAGCAGAGGCTGAAAGATGAGTTGTCTGGAGTCCTTGAGATGAAGCTGTGATCACTTTTTGAGTACACAAAATTATTCAGCTAATTCTCCTTTTTCTGTAACAGTATGTGTGTCTCTTGATTCTATTGATTGTATATACTCTTGATTGATTGTTAAGAGAAGAAAAGAGAATAAGTTCTTATTCCCTGAAGGTTCTTCTTCCAAGATAGCCATTATCAGGCATTAAATGCCTTCCATAAAGAACTTGTCTTCTAGAGGAAAGTACAGCAAAACATTCTCTTGATAATTCCTTGAAACTTGCTCCAGAATAAATGAAAACGGCTGGCAGATCTTCTTGATATAAATGCTGAGAGAATTCAAAAACATTCCAAAGACTGACAGAATTTGAATCCTTAAAAACGTCGATCTCTCAGAAAATCGTCGATCTGAGCTCTACGATCGTCGAACTGAGCTCAGAGATGGAATAAGATCAACAGACAGAAAACGTCGAACTGAGCTCGAAGATCGTCGAACTGAGCTCAGCGACCTGGAGAATAAGAGAAGAGTGATCGTCGACCTGAGCTAGAAGATCGTCGACTGGAGTTCGACGACTAAGCAAAACTGACTGAAGGCAGATCGTCGGTCTGAGCTCGAAGATCGTCGAATGGAGCTCGACGATTTATCATAGTTGAGTTCAGAGACCGTCGAACGGAGTTCGACGTTTCGTCGACCTGAGCTCGACGAAAGATGTCTTATTCTTGGCTCTATTTCTGAAATGTTGGAATGGTCCTGGGGGCAGTTTCAAACCTAAGTTCTAAGCCCTAGACACATTCTAATGTTGACCTTTTCAACTATACATCTAGGTCAACCTGGTTTCCTAAGAGAAACATAGTGATCTTTACCCAAATTAGTAATAGGGTGTTCCAACAGTATCTCTCATTTATCTTGGTCATTCTCTTTCTAAAGGAGATAGAGAAAAGGGAGAGCAAGGAAGGAAGAGGAGAAGGGATCCAGCCGTCGGTGGAGCTACAGAGTTCCGAATTGAGAATCGAGTCCAGATTTGTGGAGGCAAGAGCGTTGTAGTGCTTTCTATCCGTCTAGATTTCCATGGCTCCAAAGAGTTCGTCAAGGGTAACAATCTTCCTTCTTGGACATGTGAAGTCCTTCTTTTGTCATGTGCATGGATTTCCCCCACCAAAGGGTGGATTTTGAGGGATTTCCTTTAGTTGATTCTTAAAATCCCCAACATGTCTTGCATATAGATCTAGAAATGTGTAATACGGAATAGACATGCTGTGTGAAGCCCGTCTGGATAGGTTTGTCTGTATTGGTGATGTTTCATTTGCGCACCGGAGAAGACTCCGCGTATAAACGTGTATGTTGTGGAGTCGATGAGTTGTGCCAGTGAAGGACAGTAGCAGGAAGTACTGGAGTGGAATTCCAAGAAAATACCCTCGTGATTCTTGTGCTGAATATTATGAAAGACCATGTTTCTGGCACTGCAGGAAACTGCAGGGTTTGGGTTGAGTTTGGGTGCAAAAAGAGAGTTCTGCTGAACCTGCCAAGCGATCGTGAGGGACGCTGACATTAACTCCCATTTTGGATTGTGAAGCCAGTTCTTGGAGGATAGTGCGGCTATTGTGAACTGTGTGCTCTTAAAAAGGCTTCGTGCCGAACAGGAAAGGTGAAACATACCCGCGCCTGTAAATTGGCCATGAGTACTTCGATATTCGACGATGGCATGCCGACTTGAGCAACGAGGGCTGGCTGATCTGGACCTGCGTTATGTCGGCCGGACAAGAGAGCGTCAAGGCATTGGGCTTTCGTCGGTGGCATAATGAGAGTCTTAGTCCTGCGCCATTAAGACTAATTGCTCAAATTTACCGTTGGGTTTCGGACCTTGAACGGTGGTGGGACCCCAGTATTCCGGTACACCAAGAATGTGCCCTCAGTGCACGGAGCGTCGGGCCACATGGCCGGCGTTTGTGATGTACTGCTTGTGCGTGAGGGCACAATCCGTGATATATCTGCTTGTGAACTGCTATGCCTGCAGGGAAGGAGTACCACTTTCCCGGGTAAGGGGTAGGGTCGCTAAAAATTGGTCAGTTGAATGCTGACCGTTGTCTTGTTTGCCACCGTTATGGTGGGCTGTCCCTGTGCAGGTGCTGGAGAGCCGAGAGGGAAATAGAGGGCTGAAGCCCCTCCTCCTGCTACTGCTGCTGCTGTTGTTGTTGCTGGCCATTGAAGGCTAGCAAAGAATCTTGTGTTATGTTCATGTGTGGTCGGCCTGCGCGCCGATGTTTGTAATCCACACTTGTAAAACGTAACTGTAAGGCATTAAGGCCAAACTATGATGTATTTTCTGTACATTCCTTCGAGAGTATATATATAACTATGGTTGTTTATATATATTGGACATTCATGGTTTTAGTTCAGTTTTAATGTTAAAAGCTTCTGCTAGTATGCTCTGTGTTAGGATGCGAATATGTTTTGGTATTAACTTGTGATCTCGCCGCCTGTTTGTGGTATATGATGTGGGGCCCCGACCGGACCTTCTATTATATGTTATTTAACGGATGGAGTCGTTACATTTTGGTATCAGCTTCTCTCGGTCTTCCTCTTTCGAATTCATGGTCGAATTCTTTTATAGGGTGGCGAGCACGTGTACGTGCGAACCACTTTAACATGAATGAACTCTTGAATGTCCACTAAGGAATGCAAATACACATGTTTGAGGAACCTGCGCGTTCATATATTATTGTTATTGCTTATGCAAGGTCACTAATGTGTGTGTATTGTTCACCTATAGGTGAATCGTAGTGGTGCTGGGAAGTCTTAGCCCCAACGTTCTAACGAGAGTGTGACACCAGCTGAGGTGCCTACACCTCCTCCTTCTGCGAAAATAGTCAGCTTAGTTGCTGAGGCGCTATTTGCCATGATTCAGTCGACCGGATAGGCGCAGCCGGCATTGGTGCCAGAACGGGTTGAGCTAAGGCCCGAACCGGTTGAGGCTGTTGATCCTCGAGTAGTTGAAGAAATTTATGAGCTTTAATCCTCCTACGTTTACGGGTGTGGGATCCCCAACGCAGGCAGAGGATTGGTTGTCGCGCGTCAAGCAGATATTGACGGCGATAAGGACGGAGGAAGATCAGAAGGTCACCTTGGCCACCTTCTTGTTGGAAGGAGAGGCTCGGCTATGGTGGGACAAGATAGAGTTACACCACTTAGCAGGCAGGCAATTAACACAAGTCTCGATTGAGGAGTTTTCGCGAATATTCTTGGCAAAGCACCTACCAGCGGTACAACGCATTGCCATGGAGAATGAGTTCCAACGGCTAACGCAAGGTGAAAGTAGTGTTGATACTTACTTGCATGAGTTTACAAGGTTGGGACGTTATGCGGGGTCTATCTTCGCTGATGAACAATGGAAAACCAATAGGTTCTACGAAGGGTTATGGGATGAGTTGAGATTCCTTCTCTCGAGTTCGGTGAACAAGGGGTTTCAGGCGTTGGTAGATACGACGTGTGCGATGGAGAAGGATATGAAACGGGTGCAAGGCAAAAAGGACTTGGCTGTGACAAAGCCAGAATTCAAAGTGCCCCGTCCTGGAAAATCGAAGTACCAAAAGAGATGGGGCAAGAGATCCAAATCGTCTGGACATGCTTCTTCTCCAGTTACGTCGGGGGCAACTTCGGGGCAAGAGTTTCGTACCTGCTTTACATGTGGAAGAGTGGGACATATAGCCCATAACTGCCGGCTTGGTCCGCCAAAGGTGAAAAAGAAGACATGAGCGGCTTATGTTGATAAGGGAAAGGCAGTGGTCGAGTCCTCTACATCCCAGGTGCAGCCCCGAGTTTATAATCTTGGCCAGCAGGAGGCCATAAAGCAAAGTGACGTCGTCACAGGTACGATTTCCGTTATTGATTGCTTTTCATATTGCATACTTTGTGTGTAGCTTGTGTGTGATGTGTTTTGCCACAGGCTTTTTCCTAATTCAGAATAATCTGGCGAGAGCACTATTTGATACGGGTGCTTCGCATTCATTACTGTCTAAGGACTTCGTAGCTCGAATTGGAGTACCTAGTCATGTGACGACAGATAGTGTCAAGGTGTTATTACTAAATAGATGTGTGATGCTTGCGGATAGGGCTTGCGATGTGGAAGTTCAAATAGGAAGTCAGGATTTCTGCTTGAACGCATCTGTGCTGCCGATATCAGAATTTGATGTGAACTTTGGTATGGACTGGCTCTCGGAGCAGCGTGCCTTTATTGATTGCAATTCAAAGGAGATCACACTGGGCCAGAATACCGAGCTTGAGACTAAGTTAGCTGGTATGCGAGGAGTGTGCGGGATCTTGGTGTCTGCTCTCCAAGTCGTCAATGCTGTTCGGAAGAGCGCGAAGTTATTCTTTACGCTTATTCAGGTTGTTGAGCCAAAGGCCTGTGTGAGTGATGTTCCGATTGTATCGGAGTTTGCTGATGTATTTCCTAAGGATCTTCCTAGGTTATCACCCCAGCGAGAGATTGACTTCACTATCGAGCTGGTGTCAGGTGCGAAACCTGTGGCCCACTTGCCATATCGCGTAGTGCCAAAGGAAATGACTGAATTGAAGGTTCAATTGCAAGAATTGCTGGAACAGGGATACATACGCCCAAGTATGTCACCTTGGAGCGCACCTGTTATTTTTGTGAAAAAGAAAGACGGTAGCCTGAGGTAGTGTATTGATTATCGCGAACTGAATAAGCTGAAAGAGAAAAACAAGTATCTAATTCCACAGATAGATGACTTGTTCGATCAGCTAGTGGGATCAACTGTCTATTCTAAATTGGATTTGAAATAGGGCTATTACCAGTTGAGGATTCGGGAAGGTGACATTCCCAAGACAGCATTTGGAACAAGCTATGGTCATTATGAATTCACTATAATGTCGTTTGGGATATGTAATGCACCATCGGTGTTCATGGATCTAATGCACCGAACATTCTGAGAGTACTTGGATCTATTTGTAATTGTCTTTATTGATGATATCTTGGTGTACTCTCAATCTGAAGCTGATCATGCGAACCATTTACGGTTGGTGTTGCATACTCTGCGGAGAAATAAGCTCTATGCCAAGTTCGCAAAGTGTGAGTTTTGGCTGTCGTCAGTGGCTTTTCTTGGCCACGTAGTAAGTGGAGAGGGCATAACAGTGGATCCGTCAAAGATAAGATCCATACGAGAGTGGCCAGTGTTGTCTTCGGTGGCCAAAGTCAGAAGTTTCCTTGGACTGGCAGGCTACTACAGACGTTTTGTAGAAAACTTCTCACTGATCTCTTTGCCTCTTACCACATTAACGAGGAAGGATCATAAGTTTGTTTGGACGCCGAAGTGCACGCGAGATTTTGAAGAGCTAAAGAGTCATTTGACCACGACGCCTGTGTTAACATCGCCATGTGGTACATACGACTATGAGATTTATAGTGATTCTTCAGGGAGCGGCTTAGGCTGCGTTCTTCTGCAGTTTGGAAATGTGATTGCTTATGTCTCATGCCAGTTGAAAGTGCATGAACGGAATTATCCCGTCAATGACTTGGAGTTGGCGGCGGTGATCTTTGTACTTAAATTGTGGTGACACAATTTATATGGCGTAAAAGTGGATATCTTTACGGATCATATGTGCTTAAAGTACCTATTGAATCGGAAATATCTTAATATGCGACAACGAAGGCGGATGGAGTTCCTTGGGGACTACACATTTGATATTCATTATACTCCCGAAAAGGGAAACGTGGTCGCAGATGCCTTGAGTCGTAGGACTCTGACAAGAGAAAATTGGTTGCAGATGCATGATGAGCGTCTGATCCAGGAGTTGGAAGCGTTAGAGATTTCTTGTGTTGACAAGAATTCCACAACCGATGCATGCTTGAACTGGACAGAGGTACAATATGACCTTGCGGACAGGGTTCAGAGAGCAACGAAACTTGATGAAAGTCTCTAACACTATGCTAAGGATGGGTCAAATGACAAATTCTCCTGGGATGACGGCCTTTTGCGGAAAGAGGGTCATTTATGTGTCCCAAGTATGGGTAAGTTAAGAGAAGAATTGATGTATGAAGCTCACTTTACAAAATACTCAATTCACCCAGGGAGCACAAAGATGTATAAAGACATGAAAAAGTTGTTCTGGTGGCCAGGGTTAAAGAAATACATACCACATTATGTGGCTAAATGTCAAATCTGTGCCTTGGTGAAAGCAAAATGCCAGAAGCCCGGAGGTTTCTTGAAATCGTTACCTATTCCGGAGTGGAAGTTTGATGATATTTCGATGGATTCCAAGCACGGTTTGCCGAGATCTCAACGCGGTAATGTTTCAGTTTGGTTGATAGTAGACCGGATAATGAAAGTGGCTCACTTCCTTCCGAACAAGAGGGACGATTCAGTGGAAATCTTAGCAAAACTGTATGTTGAGCAGATTGTACGATTGCACGGTGTTCCCCGTAGCATCGTAAGTGACCGCGATGGGTGATTCACTTCTAATGATTCGAGGCTAATCCATCAATTATTGGGAACAAAGTTAACATTCAGTACGACCTTTCACACCCAAACTGATGGTCAAACTGAGAGGACCAACTGAACGATGGAGGACATGCTCTGAATGTGTCTTGTAGTTTGGTAAGAGGTGGGAAAATCATCTTTATATGGTAGAGTTTGCCTATAATAATAGCTACCAAGCGAGTATCGGTATGACACCGTTTGAAGCTTTGTATGGTCGAAAATGTCGTACACCTTTAGCTTGGGTAGAAACATGCGAATCTAAATTGTATAGGCGTAAGGAAGTCGATGAAGCTAATTCGACGATACACTCTATTCGGGAGAGGCTATTGATAGCCCAGGATAGGCAAGCAAAATACTACAACGCCAAGCATCGAAACGTAGAGTTTGCAGTGGGCGATTGGGTATATTTGAAGATCAAGCCCTTCAAAGGTGTGTCTAGGATTCGGCGCTTGAAAAAGTTAAGTCTGAGGTATCTTGGTCCGTTTGAAGTGGTGGAGCGAGTTGGGGAAGCTGCCTATCGGCTAGATCTTTCGGCAGAATTGAGTGGATTACATGATGTGCTCCACATATCTGTACTTCGAAAAGCCGTCAGAGATCCAGCTCAAGTGATTGCAAATGATCGTGTACCGGTCGAATTTGGGCTAACGACGAAGGTTAGGCCCATTCGGATCGAGGATAGAGCCGATAAATATTTGCGTAACAAGACAGTCGAGATGGTCAAGGTCCAATGGAACAACTGTGGCCATGAGGAGCTAACATGGGAGAGAGAGAAGACCATGCGAGCTGAATTTCCCGAGTTATTTGTGTAAATTTTTGTCCAGTGCGTGTCAAGTTGTATCACACTTTTGTGAAGTTATAACATCTTGATTGAAGTTTCCTTACTATGTGCAAATTTCGGGACGAAATTTCTTGTAAGGAGGGGAGGGTTGTAACACCCCAAATCTCAAGAGTGAGTGCAGGCTGGGCAACACAGCCTGGGACACGGGTGTGTCCCAGGTCGTGTCCTACTCTGTGTTGTCGAGTTGACAAACAGCCTGTCGAGTGCTCGATGAAATGCACTCGACATTTGTCGAGAGGACAACACGGCCTGGGACACGGGCGTGTCCCAAGCCGTGCCCTGCTCTGTGTTGTCTCGAGTGCTCGACAAAATGTTCTCGACGTTTGTCGAGAGGGTACACGGCCTGCGATACGGGCGTGTCCTAGGTCGTGTCCTCCTATGGGTCGACGAACTTGACTCGACGAAATGCACTCGACAATCCTCGAGAGGTAAGTCGAGTTGGGTACACGGCCTGTGACACGGGCGTGTCAGAGGCCGTGTTCTTCTCGGGATTTTGCCAAGGCAATGAGGCCTGGTGAACATGGGCTGGACATGGGCGTGTCCGAAGCCGTGTCAGTGCACACGGCCTGTTATACGGGCGCATCACATGGTCGTGTCCTGCTCGGGTTAAGTCAGTTTGTGTGCCGCTTAAGGTATACAAACTGTGAGACGGGCGTTTCACAAGCCGTGTTAACCCAAAAATAGAGGTTTCAGGGCAATTTGTGGCCATTCATTTCCTTCACTTAGGATCCAATGGCCCAGGTCTTTCCCTACTATATTAAGTCCAGGAATTGAGAGTTATCTCTCATTTATCTTGGCCATTCTCTTTCTAAAGGAGATAGAGAGAAGGGAGAGCAAGGAAGGAAGAGGAGAAGGGATCCAGCCGCCGGTGGAGCTACAGAGTTCCGAATTGAGAGCCGAGTCCAGATTTGTGGAGGCAAGAGCATTGCGGTGCTTTCTATCCGGCAAGATTTCTATGGCTCCAAAGAGGTCGTCAAGGGTAACGATCTTCCTTCTTGGACATGTGAAGTCCTTCTTTTGACATGTGCATGGATTTCCCCCACCGAAGGGTGGCTTTTGAGGGATTTCCTTGGGTTGATTCTTGAAATCCCCAACAGTTTTACATATAGATCCGGAAATGTGTAGTACGGAATAGGCATGCTATGTGAAGCCCATCTGGACAGGTTGGTCTGGATTGGTGATGTTTCATTTGAGCACCGAAGAAGACTCCGCATATAAACATGTATGTTGTGGAGTCGATGGGTTGTGCCTGTGAAGGACAGTAGTAGGAAGTACTGGAGTGGAATTCCAAGAAAATACCCTCGTGATTCTTGTGCTGAATGTTATGAAAGACCAGGTTTCTGGCACTGCGGGATGCTGCAGGGTTTGGGTTGAGTTTGGGTGCATAAAGAGAGTTCTGTTGAACCCGCCAAGAGATCGTGAGGGACGCTGACATTAACTCCCTTTTTGGATTATGAAGCCAGTCCTTGGAGGACAGTGTGGCTATTGTGAGCTGTGTGCTCTTATAAAAGCTTCGTGCCTAACAGGAAAGGTGAAACCGACCCGCACCTGTAAATTGTCCATGAGTACTTCGGTATTCGATGATGGCACGACGACTTGAGCAATGGGTGGTGGCTGATCTGGACCTGCGTTATGTCGACCGGACAAGAGAGCGTCAAGGCATTAGGCTTTCGTAGGTGGAATAATGAGAGTCTTAGGCCTGCGCGCCATTAAGACTAATTGCTCAAATTTACCATTGGGTTTCGGACCTTGAACGGTGGTGGGACCCTGGTATTCCGGTACACCAATAATGTGCCCTGAGTGCACGGAGCGTCGGGCCGCGTGGCCGATGTTTGTGATCTCTCATTTATCTTGGCCATTCTCTTTCTAAAGGAGATAGAGAGAAGGGAGAGCAAGGAAGGAAGAGGAGAAGGGATCCAGCCGCCGGTGGAGCTACAGAGTTCCGAATTGAGAGCCGAGTCCAGATTTGTGGAGGCAAGAGCATTGCGGTGCTTTCTATCCGGCAAGATTTCTATGGCTCCAAAGAGGTCGTCAAGGGTAACGATCTTCCTTCTTGGACATGTGAAGTCCTTCTTTTGACATGTGCATGGATTTCCCCCACCGAAGGGTGGCTTATGAGGGATTTCCTTGGGTTGATTCTTGAAATCCCCAACAGTTTTACATATAGATCCGGAAATGTGTAGTACGGAATAGGCATGCTATGTGAAGCCCATCTGGACAGGTTGGTCTGGATTGGTGATGTTTCATTTGAGCACCGAAGAAGACTCCGCATATAAATGTGTATGTTGTGGAGTCGATGGGTTGTGCCTGTGAAGGACAGTGGCAGGAAGTACTGGAGTGGAATTCCAAGAAAATACCCTCGTGATTCTTGTGCTGAATGTTATGAAAGACCAGGTTTCTGGCACTGCGGGATGCTGCAGGGTTTGGGTTGAGTTTGGGTGCATAAAGAGAGTTCTGTTGAACCCGCCAAGAGATCGTGAGGGACGCTGACATTAACTCCCCTTTTGGATTATGAAGCCAGTCCTTGGAGGACAGTGTGGCTATTGTGAGCTGTGTGTTCTTACAAAAGCTTCGTGCCTAACAGGAAAGGTGAAACCGGCCCGCGCCTGTAAATTGGCCATGAGTACTTCGGTATTCGACGATGGCACGACGACTTGAGCAACGGGTGGTGGCTGATCTGGACCTGCGTTATGTCGACCGGACAAGAGAGCGTCAAGACATTAGGCTTTCGTCGGTGGAATAATGAGAGTCTTAGGCCTGCGCG
The DNA here is from genome assembly GCA_039513925.1 of Platanthera zijinensis. NCBI lineage: Eukaryota > Viridiplantae > Streptophyta > Magnoliopsida > Asparagales > Orchidaceae > Platanthera > Platanthera zijinensis. Next base: position 80,428,975 of record CM077081.1, read on the forward strand.
CCATTAAGACTAATTGCTCAAATTTACCGTTGGGTTTCGGACCTTGAACGGTGGTGGGACCCTGATATTCCGGTACACCAATAATGTGCCCTGAGTGCACGGAGCGTCGGGCCGCGTGGCCAATGTTTGTGATGTATTGCTTGTGCGTGAGGGCACAATGCGTGATATATATGCTTGTGAACTGCTATGCCTGCAGGGAAGGAGTATCACTTCCCCGGGTAAGGGGTAAGGTCGTTATAAATTGGTCAGCTGAATGCTGACCTTTGCCTTGTTTGCCACCATTATGGTGGGATGTCCCTGCACAGGTGCTGGAGAGCCGAGCGAGAAATAGAGGGGTGAAGCCCATGTTGCTGCTGTTGTTGTTGATGTTGCTGGCCCTCGAAGGCTAGCAAAGAATATTGTGTTATGTTTATGTGTGGTCGGCCTGCGCGCCGATGTTTGTAATCCACACTTGTAAAGCATAACTGTAAGGACTTACGGCCAAACTATGATGTATTTGTTGTACATTCCTTCGAGAGTATATATATATATATAACTGTGCTCGTTTATATATAGTGGACATTTATGGTTTGAGTTCAGTTTTAGCGTTAAAAGCTTCCGCTAGTATGCTAAGTGCTAGGATGCGAATATGTTTTGGTATTAACCTGTGACCTCGCCGCATGTTTGTGGCATATGGTGTGGGGCCTCGGCCGGACCTTCTATTATATGTTATTTAACGGATGGAGTCGTTACACTTTGATTATTTTGAGATGACCCTCCAGTGATACTATGTTGCATCCCAGGATCTATTATATGTCCCTCGTGAGCGAGGCGCATTCCCTTTCTAAAGCCTTCACTCGATGATCCACGGTGAGGATACAGTGGCAAGGATCATTCTCGGGCAAGGTCCTCTCCTCCTAGATCTCGTGAAGCAGGAGCTTGTGCTTCTGAAGCACCCTAACCATGCGACTCGTCAGCTTAGCAATGGTGGAGGGGTCACCTAGTTAGTCCTTAATCATGTCGGGAGAAGGGGTGCCAAGTAGTTCTCTGCATCATCCGACTCATCAGTTATTGAAACTTCGTTTGGATGTGAGATTGGGGGCGAGAGGAAAATGCGAGTCAGGAATTTAATAAAGAGATAAGCGAGCACAATAATCCTACCATGAGATGTCTTTACATCCTTTCCCTGGCGATGCGAGGGCCACATCAGTGTCCTGCCAAAGGGGTTGGAGAGAGGAAGCGCCAAGGAATTTCCAAAACCAACTCGCGGAAGAGCTGGATCAGAGGCATGCATCAGAGAAGGCTCTGCGAGGTCAGGGACCATGCTTGTCAGGGTGATAGTTGTGTCAGTGAGTTCTCGAGCGAGGTCGCGAGTAAGAGACTTTGGTGGCGGGTGTGGCGAGGCAAGCTCGATGTATTGAGGCACTGCGAACAAAAACATGTGGTTAACTATGTTTTTAGAGCGTGATTCGAGCTCAAGGAGAAGGTTAGTTGCTTACCAGGGATCTATGTGCAAGCTCAAGGGTTCACATGTGTGCTCGCAGCCTCCAGTTCACTAACTATCCGGCCTCCCGTGTTGTCCTTGTCAGTGAGGTTAGGCTGCAAGATCTCTTGGTTATAAATTGGTGTGATTTGATAAAGTAAAACAAAATGCGATGAAGATGAGAGAGGGACTAGAACTTGCTCAGAGAAATCATGACCCAGGTTAAACCCGGGTTGTAGTTGCTTGAGCGGGGTCGTCAACTCTCTAGTGGACTCGAGCTTGACCTATTTTGCGGTCCTACTTTCCACATGCCTAGAAGGAACACAAGTGATGCTTGGTAGCAATGTCCATGTGGCCGAAATCAACCGCCTTATTCTTTTTTAAGGGCGGTGAGGTATGCGAGAACGTCTTTGGATGACGATATGCTGACAAGAAAGCGACTAGCCCGAGGAGAACAAGGAAGGAATAAGGGGGGTCCTTAAAGTTGCCCCCTCCCCATTGGTAGATATAGCCTTTGGTGGGTCCCACTAAAAGATTCCCTCTAATTAAGGCACTCGCTAGATGCTTAGGGTTGAACTATCTTTTCGAGCTTGAGACAAACTCGCAAAGAGCGGGAATTATGTACAACCATGTATTTGTCGAGTGGAATCATCAAACCATCAAGAAGTTGGGGAGACCGGGCCTAGGCAAGACGAAGGGGAGAGTCAAGATAATGAGCCCACACCCACCCAAGGTTTGGGGAGAGTGGCTCAGCCTCACCGAGCACTCGCTACCCCCATGCGACCAGGCCTAGAACAACTTAGACTTGCCTATGGGTATTGTGACCTATTTATCTAGGAAATCTCATTTTGTCCTGCACTTAGCCATTATAAATAGCGGGATTCCGCTGTTGGCAGATCAATATGGACCGCACTTAGTAAAACCAAAAGGCGGGATTCTGTTATCCGCACATCATTTTTTAGAAAACTACAAATAGACCCCCAAGGGCACCTTTGGAGAAGACTTCCTTTTGGATCCTCTCTCCTTAGGCTAGTTTTGGTTGGCGAGAGCTCCATCACACTGTTCACCATTGTTTTCGAGTTTACAGTCTGGTGCTCTCATGTGCCCTCCAAGGTGCCCGACTCAGCATTGGCTTGGGAGGGTAAGCTTTCTTAGATCTTTCGGGTGTGTGATGAGACCTTCTCGTTGCAGCTCACATGGTCTATTCATAGTTAACCACCTATGAGTGAGATTCTTTTCTCTGAGTACCCGACCTAGCGTTCTAACTCGAGAAGTGCAAGCTATGTCTATATATCTAAACTCTCCTGAACCATGGTTTTCGGGTTCAACACTATGACCTTCATAAACCTAACTAAATCTGGCCAGACATTTTTAAAAATACAGTTTTTTTAGAAATATAGTAAGTGTTTGAATTCATTGAAACTTCTAGCCTATTTTTGAGGACCTGGGGGCAAAACAAGACAATTTTCATTAAAGATAGTTGTAGAAAAACGTGAGATCTACAACTTTGCAGAAGGGCTCAAGCCATGTTGAAGCCTCTAAGGTAGTAAAATCGGGTAGCAAGCATGGTAACAATTAATCTTAAAAAATTATTGATTATTTTCATAGCATGGTGTTTATTTTTGGACTACTTGCAATTCATAAACACAAAGATCAAGAATACCAAAGTTGTGAGCTTATGTACATTCCACAACTTTGATATTCAGCACTTCCACATTCCAGACCATGTAGTCACTCTAGTTGACGCCTCAAATTGGGCAAAATTAGAGAAATTTTGATATGCACAATGGTGATAAAACAAGTAAATTTCCACCAGGGCAATTATATAATAATTTGTGATCATTTACATTCACCATGAGGATTTGCTCTTCTTGAAGTCACTAACAAATACTAAGTAAGACTTGATCGAAGGCTCGTGTACGAGATGAGATCAAGACCGTGGTCATAATTATGGATGAATTGATGCACCCATTTCTCTTGCTTAATTAAATCACGCGCACACATTCATGATGGGTGAGATAGGTGCATAAATGTGGTGAGTCTGACGGCTCCCTGACTAGGTCACACTAATGGGTGAGTAGGGCAACATGCTCAAGTAACTTCGAAACAGGGGCGATCATAGGCTAGCTGCCTATCATATAGGTCAGAACCCCTCTCCTTATGCGTAATGATTTGGTCAGATGGCGATATAGTTGAGTGTGTATGTCCTTGTCATAGTTCTAAGGTACAGTTACAAGCGAGACTCGTGATGTGACCACGCCCGAGAAGTGGGACTAACCAGCTTACTTTCACAGTCTGGCCACGGCGGCGAGGCCAGAAGAATATTGCAAAACTGATCACTAAGCCGATATAGGAGAAAAGCATATGAAATTACATACTGAACATCATAAATTCATCATTACATATCTTATAACTTCTACTCATATATCTACTCACTTTTCATGCGTTCGTTACCGCTTGACCGGTGAAAATAAGTCCCCCCAAACGAAGCCTTAGATGTAAAATCGAAATGAAACAACAAGTACACATTATTACAGATCTATGAGCATAAAAACAAACCATTAAGATGCATGCCTATACTAATAATTTTCGACCATATACAAATTAGACAAAAGTATGAAATCAATCCTCATACTTTACATATTTTAAGAAATTAGTCCCTTAAAATTTTTTGATTGAATTTTGTCCCCAAAGTTTGTAAAATGTTTGAAACTAGTCCCTATCTAAAATCCGTCAGTATGACAGTGTTTTGAAAACCGGACCCGCCGGTCCGACCGTGAACCGTTGATTGGGTGCCTGGGCGGTCCGGTGAACCCTTTGAAACCGCATCCGCCACGGTGGGCGGACCCAAATAGAGACAAGCCCGGGCACTTGCCGGGCGTAAAAATCACCGTAAAAAATTAGTCTCGGCGGTGGAGGAGCTAGACCAAAAATAGTTCAACGGAAGAAGACTTCACACTTCTCCAGTTCTCCTGTCGTCACTCGCTACTCCCAAGGCGCGAAGACGCCCTCTCCGTCTCAACGAAGAATCCCTCTCTGCCTCAATGAAGAATCTCTGTCTCAGCGAAGAAGCCCTACCCACTCCCCAGCTCTTCTCGACCTTTACAGAGCACTGAACCGGGCTTCGATAGTTCGATTCTTGCATTATTTAAACTTCAGTCCTCTTCTCTCTCATCGACTTCAGTCAAGAAGCCCCAATTATGTCTGTAAGTCGTGAAGTCTGTAGATCTGATTTTTCATTTCTGAAAATCAATTTCCCTCTCCAACTCTCATTGATAATCGATTTTTAAATATTTGTTTTTTCTGAATACTTGAAGATTGAAATGATGCAAATATTTGATCTGTAAATGCTCGTAGATCTGTAGATGCGGTGGATTCTGTGGAAAGAGATAGAAGTGAAGTTCTATATTTCTTTGGTTCTATTAGCATGCTCACCTTTGCTTCATTTTTAGAAGTTTCTTGCTCTCTGCCTCTGTTTTGATTCATTTAAATTATAGGATTTCATATTTTCTGCAAATTGAATTAAAAAACTTAATAATCATTTTGAGCTCAAATCAAATGTGAATGAAATCCTGAATCAATTTGATGTGATTCTCCCCCCCTACTAAAACTACTATTTATGAATCAATCTGAGTGCATCTTTTTTTCCATCTCTCCCACTAAGATGAAACACCTCTGTTATTTCTTCCTCGGTGGGTAAATGAAACACCTATACTGTTTCTTCCTTGTCAACCTAATCTCATACCTTCCCCCAATTAGAAATCTTAGCAACTTTTTAATAATGATTTTATGCTCAAATTTATTGTGCCCGGGCGGCGTGAAAATCTTACTTCCGCCCCTGGCCACGAACCATGTTGAAAACCGGCAAGGGAGGAACCAAGCCTGGGAACGGTAGGGCACGTGCCCGACCGGTTTTTATCGCCAGTTCCATCCCGCTCCCTGCTCCTCCTGCTTCCGAGGTCCCGATCCTCTCGCCGCTCCCTACTGTGCCCTACCCCGTCAAATGGTACTTTCTTCTTCTTCTTCTTCGACTACTACTTTTTTTTGTTACCGTTATCAATTATTAGTGCTATTAGTCACTAAATGCTTGCTTAGAGAGCTCTATTTGGAAAGGTCACTGTTGGATGCTGATTTTGCTTCCTACTAATCAATGCAAATTATTCTTTGGAAATGGTTCAATGTTTAAACCGGTTATTGTCCCGTTTTCCACATTATATACATTGTCCTTATGCCCTGTAGTTTGGCAAACTTTTTATACTTTCTTTTATTCCCTTGTATACTTGTCAAAACTGAAGTTTTCTTTAGGGTTCAGAGCAATTCTTGTTCATGTGTAGACTATTTTTCAGACCTTTCTTTTTTGAAATAAAGTTCACTTCAAATTTCTTGTCACTTCTTTTTTGTTCTCTGGTCCAGGAGGGTCTCCAACCATTGATTCCATGGACATAAGGTATGTTCATTTGAGCTAAATTCAATTCTTGGGTTAATCTTTTTTAAGGGTATATATAAAAGGAGTGATAATTGCAACAAAAAAAATTTCGGGGGCGCTGCCCCAGAACCCCCGCTCAGGGGCCGCGCCCCCCCGAACCCCCCAAATTGACAGTACTTGCATTGTGCCCGTGCGACTTCAAAATCCCAGTTTCGCACTGAAAACCGGGAACCGGGCGGTTAAACCCGCAACCTGGAAACCGGCCCGGGTTTACAGCACTTGCCCAGTCCTGTAACGTGCAAAAATGCAAGTTGTCGGATTCAAACAGCGGTCCGCTGGTTGAAAAGTCAAACATTTAACCACCTAGCTAGCAACCAAGCTTAGATGAAAGGTTTATTTTTGTGATTTTCTTATTCGGATTTACAAATGTGCAGTATAAATATTGTATATATTATTATAAATGTTATTTTTATTATTACTATAAATATTATATATAATAAGTGAAATATCAAATATATATTATTACAAATGTTATTATTTAAAATCACGGTTCAATCCCGATCGGACTGATCAGATCTTGAACTTTTGATTACACTGATTCGTTCTCCGGCCCGGTTCTCAAAACCTTCATTAATACAGTTAACAAAAAAGTAACTGCACGTCGTCAACTGACTCGTTAGAAACTCCCTTGCCATCTTCAATGATGATCGGGATCAGTTCTTCGCTGGCGATAAACAAAAAAAACTAAGATCAAGAAGAAGAAAAAAAAATGAGATCAAACATTTCAGAGTGAAGGACTCCTCCCTCGGAATGTTGGATATCAATGTAACTAGATCGAGGGGACTTGAAAGGTTAAAAATGGCAAGGATTCCACTTTGTCCCTAATCTTCAGGCAATTTGAGAAATATTCTGCCCAAACCCTAAAACATAATGGAAATTAGACGAGAACGATGTACAAATCAAGCTCCGACCTTCCACTAGAAACCACTCAAATCACAAATGACCGAGTTCAACAACAATCTGAAACATAAAATAAAAAAAAATGATGGTAGGGGCTTAAGAGGCAAGTCCATTTATCAAGGCTGTGTTTGGCGCGGATTATCACGGCTTATTTGCTCCGATGAGGTTGGACAAAAATGTCAATGTCATACCAAAATCTTATGCCCCAAACTAGTTTCTTTTTTTTTGTAACGATAGTAATATTTGTCATACCAAACATTCGTTTTTGTCCAATCTTACCAGAGCAAATAAGCCACGATAAGCCGTGTCAAACACAGCCTAAGTAATCCCGTCATCTGTCTTAGAAAAATACTCATTTTATTCTAGGGTCTTTCTCTAACAAGGTTATCCCACAGCGAAAGGTATACGAGGACAAGGACAAATTCATGGGCTGCAATGGTGAGGATAGCGACAATGTCATTCTTACTGGAGCGCCATGGACTAGATAGAACCGAGTAATTAGTATATGGGGATGGCCAGAGGCAGAACCGTCATGGTGCTTAGCGGTGAGGATGAGGCGGGAGAATCCGGCAGCGGAGGCAATAGCAGCCCACTGACAAAAAATTTCTACAATAACTTGAATGGAAATGACCTATTCCCGTTAGCAAAGTTAACGGAAGGACAAATTTCAGACAACTATTAAAATTTGAGGACTATTTCAACTCAAAAAAGGTTTGGGGGCTATTTCAAAAAGTATGTAAAGTTTTGGGACCTATTTCATAGATTTGCCTAAAAATTAGCTTACCGCGACATCACATGTGCGGCTAGGTAAATAGAAAAATAACCGGAAGGAAGGGGTTACCAAGGCCCTAGATCTTGCCGAAGAGGAAAATAATGTGGAGAAGAGTCTGAAATCATGGACGTCGGAACTCCAGAGGCAGATGCTGGGTCGATAGGGAAAACAATCGCCTGCGTGTAAGGGTTCGTCGACAGAAAATCGACGGCGGTTCGTAGACGAGGAAGGAGGCCGGCGAGGAGATCTGAAGTTGCAAGCGAGTGTATCTTGAAGTCGAAAGGGGAGAAGAATTTTTTGCTTGACCAGGAGGACTTGCGTAACAGCTCATAGGCTATTTGCGAGTTGTGGAATATTTTCACTACTTGAGAAAGGAAAATTTTCTGAACAGGACCTCGGACGTTTCCCTTCATCAGGATTTAAATACCCCTATTGCGGTGGGCCCCCCTGATTAAATATTTGCAAAGGCAGCGAGCTTCCCCCTTCTGCAAGAAGTTCTTTCGCCGCCTTTCCTTTGCCCTAGGGTTTTCTAGCATCCCCGCCTAACTCACCTTCGCCGCCTCCCCGCCGTCCCCCTTCTTCTCCGGCGACTGAAACCTAGCATCTTGAAAACCCTAGGGCAACTCATTTCACTCTTGTTCAGATCTTGAAATTTCTCGGAAATGCAAGTTAATGGAGCAACAAATGCAGAAGACTCATCCATACATGATCCTGTGGTAATGTTGTTTACGAATTTTAGATCTTGTGCTGCAAGTTTATGTTTTTCTTAATATTTGTACTCCCAACAGGAGCAGATTGATTTCCTTTTATGTTTTCAACTGCATTTGTAATTCGAAATACAACTGCAATTCAATGCAACTGTTTTTTGACATTTATTTACAATTCTTTTTCCGTCTCTGAATGAACTAACTCTTCATTATGTTTTATTAGGTCGACAGACAGCCGGTTGTTTTCCCAATTGTGCATTCAGAAGACGAGGCGCATCATATGTATTGTGAGTATGCGCACAGCATGGGATTCAGTGTTAGGAAAGAACATTTGAGCTACTGGACACACACAAGGATTATTAATGTTGAAGCCAAAAATGACCTCTGTGGAGTTCGACCCTAGGGGAAGGGGTGACCTCACACCTATTACACTCGGAAGAACGTCACGGACCAAAGACTTGGGAAACTAGGAATAGACCCTCGGCTCTAGCGTGGAGGTCCCACCACACACCCGGAAGGTCGCTAGAACACTTCCCCTCCCTCACCAAAGGGCTAGGCTGGGCGCCTTGGAGAGCTCTCTCTACTCAACCAAGATGAAGCTAAGGGAGGAGGAGGTAAGGAAAATTCATCCTCTCCAAAGGCACCCAAGGGGGTCTATTTATAGTTTTTCCAAGTCATAGGGGTAAAATGACAAAAAGACCCTTAGGACAAATAAGCCTCCAGCCAATAGGAAAACTCCACATCGGGGGGTAAAGAGGTAATCCCCCCTCGAGGGCACAACGGTAAAAACAGGTCGGGTGAGCTGGCGGGAGGGCCCTGGCGAGAGGGCCCTGGCGAGAGGTACCAGGAGAGAGGTACCAGGAGAGAGGTACCAGGAGAGAGGGCCTGCCTGACGAGACGGCCTGCCTGACGAGACGGCCTGCCTGACGAGACGGCCTGCCTGACGAGACGGCCTGCCTGACGAGACGGCCTGCCTGACGAGAGGTCCTGCCTGACGAGACGGCCTGCCTGACGAGACGGCCTGCCTGACGAGACGGCCTGCCTGACGAGACGGCCTGCCTGACGAGACGGCCTGCCTGACGAGACGGCCTGCCTGACGAGACGGCCTGCCTGACGAGACGGCCTGCCTGACGAGACGGCCTGCCTGACGAGACGGCCTGCCTGACGAGACGGCCTGCCTGACGAGACGGGCTGCCTGACGAGAGGTCCCGCCTGACGAGAGGTCCCGCCTGACGAGAGGTCCTGCCTGACGAGACGGCCTGCCTGACGAGACGGCCTGCCTGACGAGACGGCCTGCCTGACGAGACGGCCTGCCTGACGAGACGGCCTGCCTGACGAGACGGCCTGCCTGACGAGACGGCCTGCCTGACGAGACGGCCTGCCTGACGAGAGGTCCTGCCTGACGAGAGGTCCTGCCTGACGAGACGGCCTGCCTGACGAGACGGCCTGCCTGACGAGACGGCCTGCCTGACGAGACGGCCTGCCTGACGAGACGGCCTGCCTGACGAGACGGCCTGCCTGACGAGACGGCCTGCCTGACGAGACGGCCTGCCTGACGAGACGGCCTGCCTGACGAGACGGCCTGCCTGACGAGACGGCCTGCCTGACGAGACGGCCTGCCTGACGAGAGGTCCTGCCTGACGAGACGGCCTGCCTGACGAGACGGCCTGCCTGACGAGACGGCCTGCCTGACGAGACGGCCTGCCTGACGAGACGGCCTACCTGACAAGACGGCCTGCCTGACGAGACGGCCTGCCTGACGAGACGGCCTGCCTGACGAGACGGCCTGCCTGACGAGACGGCCTGCCTGACGAGACGGGCTGCGTGCGGCTGGGGCCTTGGTGACTCTTCAAGGGGGGCCTGGGGAGATAAATATTTCCTCCCTCTACTAGTATATCCTCAAGGTCAAGCCAAAATTGGCCCCTTAGAGTGCAAAACAGTTAAAAAGCTTAAAACCTATAAGCAGGCCTTACGTCGTGCTTGGGATCCTCGCTCCGCGAATACGGGGTTGTACACAATCCCCGCTCTTTTCGGGGTTGTCCAAGCTCGAAAAGAACGTCCAACCCAACGTATTCGCTGAGTGTAGCTTACTCTCGCGGTGTCGAAAAACTATGAGGCCTCTTTCGAGGGGTCATCTTGCCATTCTAGCTGATGAGAGCCTGGCTGACAAGACCACCTCAGGGAAAAGAACTGGGCTACCACGAGAGGTACCACCGGACCTGCCAGTTAGAGGGAGCCTGGCAGCGGGACCATCATTAGAGCAAAGGGACTAGGCTACCACGAGAGGTACCACCGGACCTGCCAGCTAGAGGGAGCCTGACAACGGGACCGTCCTCGGAGCAAAGGAACTAGGCTACCACGAGAGGTACCACCGGACCTGCCAGCTAGAGGGAGCCTGACAGCGGGACCGTCATCGGAGCAAAGGAACTAGGCTACCACGAGAGGTACCACCGGACCTGCCAGCTAGAGGGAGCCTGACAGCGGGACCATCATCAGAGCAATGAGACTAGGCTACCACGAGAGGTACCACCGGACCTGCCAGCTAGAGGGAGCCTGACAGCGGGACCATCATCAGAGCAATGAGACTAGGCTACCACGAGAGGTACCACCGGACCTGCCAGCTAGAGGGAGCCTGGCAGCGGGACCGTCATCGGAGCAAAGGAACTAGGCTACCACGAGAGGTACCACCGGACCTGCCAGCTAGAGGGAGCCTGGCAGCGGGACCGTCATCGGAGCTAGAGGGACTTAGCCTCCACGAGAGGTCAACCTGCCCTGCCAGCTAGTGGGAGCCTGGTCAGCGGAACCATCTCGGAGCTAGAGGGACTTAGCCTCCACGAGAGGTCAACCTGCCCTGCCAGCTAGTGGGAGCCTGGTCAGCGGAACCATCTCGGAGCTAGAGGGACTTAGCCTCCACGAGAGGTCAACCTGCCCTGCCAGCTAGTGGGAGCCTGGTCAGCGGAACCATCTCGGAGCTAGAGGGACTTAGCCTCCACGAGAGGTCAACCTGCCCTGCCAGCTAGTGGGAGCCTGGTCAGCGGAACCATCTCGGAGCTAGAGGGACTTAGCCTCCACGAGAGGTCAACCTGCCCTGCCAGCTAGTGGGAGCCTGGTCAGCGGAACCATCTCGGAGCTAGAGGGACTTAGCCTCCACGAGAGGTCAACCTGCCCTGCCAGCTAGTGGGAGCCTGGTCAGCGGAACCATCTCGGAGCTAGAGGGACTTAGCCTCCACGAGAGGTCAACCTGCCCTGCCAGCTAGTGGGAGCCTGGTCAGCGGAACCATCTCGGAGCTAGAGGGACTTAGCCTCCACGAGAGGTCAACCTGCTCTGCCAGCTAGTGGTAGCCTGGTCAGCGGAACCATCTCGGAGCTAGAGGGACTTAGCCTCCACGAGAGGTCAACCTGCCCTGCTAGCTAGTGGGAGCCTGGTCAGCGGAACCATCTCGGAGCTAGAGGGACTTAGCCTCCACGAGAGGTCAACCTGCCCTGCTAGCTAGTGGGAGCCTGGTCAGCGGAACCATCTCGGAGCTAGAGCATGGATCACAAAGTGTCTTCCGGCGGTACTTTTCATCAATCGTAGTTACTACAAGATAAGAAAGGTTCATTACAAAAGATGATCCACCTCACTACCTCTCTCTTTCCTCATGCATTATTTGATCCCTCCCAGGGTGCCCACATCAACCCTATCCTCACATCTCTCCCCTTCCGCCTCGGTTTGGACTTGTTCAATACGTGCTGGATCTTGCGGTTGTTGAGGCTGTGGTGTCGGGGCCCTTATCCTCCTCAGCTCTAGGAACTCGGGACAAGCAGCTGTTGCATGACCCTCCTCCTGGTGGAACTCACAGTAGGGTATCTCTACTCTGCCTCTTCTTCCTCCCACACGGTTCCTCCTCTCCCTTCGACCAATAACCATAGCTCGCTGTGGTGGAGGTAAGAGCTGCCTGGGAGCTTGCCCTTGGAAGTTGAACCTCCCTTGACCTCCATTGAAATTTTCCCCACACAGGTTGAGAGCTCTTTCTGGACCATGGGCAGGTCCTCCCTGCTGCCTCCAGCCCAGCTCCGGACCCTCCTGTCTCTGGAACCCCCGGGCTCTCTGCTCCTCTCTCCGCCTTCCTTCCTGGTGCCTTGAGCCACCCTGCTCTCTTGACTCCACCTCCGTCAACTTTGCCAACTTCTTCACAAAGGCCGGGTTGGCTGCCTCCATGGCTATCTCCTCTGCCGCCCGTTCCATCAGATCCTCGAAGGAAAGGGGGGTCTTCCGGGTCAAGCTCATCTTGAAGAACCCTTCGCGCAACCCCACCGTGAACGCCATCTGGAGGGCATACCCTGGCACCTCCTGGATGTCAAGGACCTCCTCCTGGAACCTGTCAACGTAGTGGGCCAGCGACTCCTCGGCCCTTTGCTTTATCAGGAAGAGGGACTCAGGACCCTTCTTCCTCTTCTTGGAGGTGGAGAAGCGAAGCTGAAAGCTCCGGCTCAAGTCTTCGAACCCGAAGATGGACCTTGGAGGGAGTTGATGGAACCAGTCTCTCGCCTTCTCTTTCAAGGTGATCGCAAACAGACGGCACTTGAAGGCGTCCGTCATTGACAGGATGGAGACGGCATCCTCAAACCACTGCAAGTGTTGGATGGGGTCATCCTTCCCGGTGTAGTATGTCTTGTCAAGTTCCCTGAACCCCTCAGGAACGGGAGCTGAGAGGATCAACTCGCTGAAGGGTGACCCCCTGAGGGGTGGTCTTGCGGTTTCTGCTGGCGCGACCTGACCGCCTAAGGGGCGAGCACCCGACGGGCTGGGGAACAGCTCCCGGACGGGGAGGTCTCGCTCGACCCCCTCTCCCATCCTCTCCTTCCCAGGTCGCCTCCCTGGGGCACTTCCCTCTCCCCCTGCTGGGGTGATCTCGCTTAGATCCCTGGGAGGCAGCTCACTGAGGTCCCCGGGAGCCGGTCCCTGGGGGGTGGGGGCTGAGCTGCCAGCTCGAGGGGCAATGCTTCGCAACATCTGCATGATGCCAGAGATGGAAACCATGAACTCTTCCCTTCCTACGAAGGGTCCTGGGTTGGGGAGACCACCGAGGTCATCACTACCTCCCTGATCTCCAGCCATGACACTCTCCCGAGATCTTCTGTGCTGGTCACTCTCCACGCTCACCGCACCAAAATGTTGAAGCCAAAAATGACCTCTGTGGAGTTCGACCCTAGGGGAAGGGGTGACCTCACACCTATTACACTCGGAAGAACGTCACGGACCAAAGACTTGGGAAACTAGGAATAGACCCTCGGCTCTAGCGTGGAGGTCCCACCACACACCCGGAAGGTCGCTAGAACACTTCCCCTCCCTCACCAAAGGGCTAGGCTGGGCGCCTTGGAGAGCTCTCTCTACTCAACCAAGATGAAGCTAAGGGAGGAGGAGGTAAGGAAAATTCATCCTCTCCAAAGGCACCCAAGGGGGTCTATTTATAGTTTTTCCAAGTCATAGGGGTAAAATGACAAAAAGACCCTTAGGACAAATAAGCCTCCAGCCAATAGGAAAACTCCACATCGGGGGGTAAAGAGGTAATCCCCCCTCGAGGGCACAACGGTAAAAACAGGTCGGGTGAGCTGGCGGGAGGGCCCTGGCGAGAGGGCCCTGGCGAGAGGTACCAGGAGAGAGGTACCAAGAGAGAGGTACCAGGAGAGAGGGCCTGCCTGACGAGACGGCCTGCCTGACGAGACGGCCTGCCTGACGAGACGGCCTGCCTGACGAGACGGCCTGCCTGACGAGACGGCCTGCCTGACGAGAGGTCCTGCCTGACGAGACGGCCTGCCTGACGAGACGGCCTGCCTGACGAGACGGCCTGCCTGACGAGACGGCCTGCCTGACGAGACGGCCTGCCTGACGAGACGGCCTGCCTGACGAGACGGCCTGCCTGACGAGACGGCCTGCCTGACGAGACGGCCTGCCTGACGAGACGGCCTGCCTGACGAGACGGCCTGCCTGACGAGACGGGCTGCCTGACGAGAGGTCCCGCCTGACGAGAGGTCCCGCCTGACGAGAGGTCCTGCCTGACGAGACGGCCTGCCTGACGAGACGGCCTGCCTGACGAGACGGCCTGCCTGACGAGACGGCCTGCCTGACGAGACGGCCTGCCTGACGAGACGGCCTGCCTGACGAGACGGCCTGCCTGACGAGACGGCCTGCCTGACGAGACGGCCTGCCTGACGAGAGGTCCTGCCTGACGAGAGGTCCTGCCTGACGAGACGGCCTGCCTGACGAGACGGCCTGCCTGACGAGACGGCCTGCCTGACGAGACGGCCTGCCTGACGAGACGGCCTGCCTGACGAGACGGCCTGCCTGACGAGACGGCCTGCCTGACGAGACGGCCTGCCTGACGAGACGGCCTGCCTGACGAGACGGCCTGCCTGACGAGACGGCCTGCCTGACGAGACGGCCTGCCTGACGAGACGGCCTGCCTGACGAGAGGTCCTGCCTGACGAGACGGCCTGCCTGACGAGACGGCCTGCCTGACGAGACGGCCTGCCTGACGAGACGGCCTGCCTGACGAGACGGCCTACCTGACAAGACGGCCTGCCTGACGAGACGGCCTGCCTGACGAGACGGCCTGCCTGACGAGACGGCCTGCCTGACGAGACGGGCTGCGTGCGGCTGGGGCCTTGGTGACTCTTCAAGGGGGGCCTGGGGAGATAAATATTTCCTCCCTCTACTAGTATATCCTCAAGGTCAAGCCAAAATTGGCCCCTTAGAGTGCAAAACAGTTAAAAAGCTTAAAACCTATAAGCAGGCCTTACGTCGTGCTTGGGATCCTCGCTCCGCGAATACGGGGTTGTACAATTAAATGTCGAGAGTTTACCTGTGCCAAAGCTGGATTGAGGAAGGTGCGATCCTCCCCAAAAAAGTATCGCAAATAAGAAACACGCACTGGTTGTCCAGCCCGTGTTTTTTTACCACTGATAAAGATGGTAGGAATTGGACAACAACAAAGTTCATTGAGGAACACAATCACCCGTTAGCGATGGAGAATGAGCAACACCTTTTGAGATCTCATTGCAGCATTTCTAAAATGCAGGGTGACCTTATTAAGAACCTAACAGATGCCGGAGTTAGGACAGTTCATGCGTACAACTTTCTATCGCACCAAGTTGGTGGTATCGAGAATGTTGGTTTCACTAAAATAGATGCCTATAACTTTGTGCACCGGGAAAAGAGGGCGTTAATAGAAAGTGGTGACGCTCTGAGTTTGTTGAAGATACTACATGAGAAACAGTTAGAGGACAACATGTTCTCATTTGATATTCAAACCGATGAGTTGAATATATTGACCAGCTTCTTTTGGATGGACGGACACAGCAAGATTAATTATGACTGCTACGGCGACGTTATTATTTTTGACACAACATTCAGATTGAATAAGTACAACTTGGCTTGTTCACCATTCATCGCAGTCAACAATCACTGGCAGAATGTTTTTGTAGGGGGGGCTTTTATTTCTGAGGAGACCATCGATACATTTTGTTGGCTTTTCAACACATTTCTAAAATTTGTTGGGGGCAAACAACCAAAAACTATATTCACGGACCAAGATCAAGCCATGTCCGTCGCTATTGAAAGAGTTTTTACAAGGACTCATCATCGGTTATGTCAATGGCATATCTCCAAGAAAGCGCCTACAAAAGTCCCATGCTTCAATTTTGAGAAAAGTGTTCGCGGTATTTTTTATAAATGCTTGAGTAAGTGCAACAATGAGTTTGAGTTTGACAATTATTGGCATGAGATGATTAGTACAGGAAACTTGAAAGAAAATAGATGGTTGGATGACTTACATAAAGTTAGGAGGAAGTGGTCTACAGCCTTTAACAAGGATGTTTTAGACCTTGGTATATTGTCTACACAACGAAGTGAATCTGCAAATAATGGATTGCATGGTTGTTCAAAGGCGACTAGTTCACTGGTGGAGTGTTTTATGGGATTGGAGAAATTGGTGGGGTCTTGACGAAGAGGAGAACGTGATGAAGATTTTAAATGCAAACAAGGAAAGGTAAGTTTAAATTACAGATCTTGTGTGATCCTTAAACATGTATCTAAGTTTTACACCCGTAAAATGTTTGGTAATTTTGAAAAAGTGTTCATGGAGGGTGCAGTTGGTGAATGTATTGTTGATGAAATAAGACATGATGAAAACCAGTTCGTATATATTACAAAGCACTGTGATGGCAGTGAGGATAACAAACGATGGTTTGTTAACTACAATTCCGAGACCAATGACACAGACTGTTCATGTAAAGGTTTTGAGACTCGGGGTATATTATGCAAACATATTCTGAGGGTCTATAATATGAAAAACGCAAGGGGAATTCCTAGCAAATATCTGCTAAAACGGTTCTGTCATAATGCTAAAAGGGGCATATACCTACCAAATACCCCAAACATTGTCGATTGCGATTCCAATTTGATATTTAGAAATCATTTAATGCGTTTCTCTTATGACCTGGCATACCGAGTAGACAACTGCAAGGAAGCAAAAACACATGTTTTGGAAGGCTTGCATGTTTTAGCAAAGCAAGCAGATGATATAGTTGAGGCGGATGAAATGCGGAAGAGAGGTTTTAGCGATGAGAACGATAAGAAGACTTCATCGGTAAAAGACCCGACAAAGAGGAAACCCAAAGGAATTTCAAATGCAAGGTTGAAGGGACATTGGGAGTTAGGAGCTAAGAAACAGAGTAAGCTCTTCTTTTATTTGTACTTTAGATTTATCATTTTACACTAACTTATTTATTTTTTCAACAGAGAGGAAAACCACAGTCAAGAAGAAGATAATTGAAGAAAAAACTGTACAGGAGTTCAATTTTTTTGACACTTCAGCTGAAGAGCAGGGTACGACACAAACAAATACCGCAACTCCATTGCCAACTAATGCACCAAGCGAGTTTAATGATGAATTTTATGTAAATCTAGCTTTTGATTTCCCTGGAATTCCTGATGTTTTTAAGTCATAATATATGAACTGAGATAAGCGAGTTTGATGATGACTTTTATTATTGTATTGATGCTCTGTTTTGATTTTGCTGAAGGATCGTCATAGTGTTTGCTGTTGTTATTATTGCATGCGGTAGACTTCTCATATGGGTCAATAAGCACAACAAGCTATAGGAGTAACCAAATGAATAATAAAAAATCAATTGAGCCCAAGGTTGGTCCTGCAATCTTAGATATCATTAAGATATCATTTGAGCCCAAGATTGCCACTATGCAAGCTTAGATATCATTTAGAAATCAAATAGAGTAACCACATCAAGTGTTTTGCAAGGTGAGGTCCTGCAATCCAGCAACTATGCAAGCATAAATATATACATTGTCATAACATATGAAAAAAACTGAAAATATTCAATGAATTGCGATGGTTCTAAAGCATAACCATGTTTAACCATAACAAGCTCCAAAGTTTTACCATTATGAAAAAAACTATGCATCGTCTGTTATGATTAAGTCGGAACTATTATCGGAACAAGCATTGTCTTTTACTTTGTGCGGAGAGCTATTAAGTTTTGAAATCATCTCTGAAGTGGCACTAGAGAATGTTTTACAGATATCGGCCGCGATCTCTGCGCGAAATCGAGGCATGTCGGCCTGCCACTCCTGATGATCTTCCCATGATATCTGTTTGGTGGAGGAAACCGCTTCCATGTACTTTATAACAAAGAATCCACAATCCCATGTGTTCTCCTGGCAAGCCAATCGCGTCCTCCAGCAGCCACTTAGCAAAACCTTCTGGAAATATAGTCAAGACATCATCAACCAGGGCCTTCAGCTGCAGTACATGTGACAAAATAAAATTAATTAACGGCAACAAACATAATGGTCGATATTCAACATGTGTCAAATCTTTGCACGTACGTTATCACAGACCCTAGCCCGATGAAGGCTACTCGGCGACGAATCATAGTACTCCCAACGTTTCATCTTTAACCAGCACACTAGTAACGCCCAATGGTTTCGGAGATGGCAAAGCATCAGAATTATGTCAGCAAAAATTACCGTGTCGGGGGTGATATGACTAATAAGCCTGTTGTAGTTCTTAGCATTACATCTTCTATAATACTGCACAATAAAATACAATGTTTTGATTGGAATTATTTCACAAAAAAAGTGTTAGTGTTCAAGTAACATACCTCGTGATTGGAAGATACATAGAGAAAATTTCTTACACTCTTGGGGTTTTTTTTTCCTAGCTCCAAGGACAACAGAGTATGCGTTCAAATGGTTGTCCTGGATCCATCCTTGACCCAACAGAATATCTAACTCCTCTCGGGACATGGAAATGTTTCCTCTTTGAAAAATTAACATATCCCTGCTAAGAATAAAATCAACATTTAATTACCACTAAATGTTTAATAAGGAAATGGAATTCTGTTTTAAAAAGGCTAGAAAAACTGAAAGTCAAAATCATAAGCATCGATTAACGATAATAAAAAAATACCTATCTGTAAATGTGCTTAGGACAAAATCAACACTCTTTCTAGCATTATCTGTTAGAAGCAATCTACCGGAATAGTCGGGTTGTGTATCAGAACTGCTAACAGTCTGTCCACATTTAATACCCTTTGTGACCAACCTTGGGCTACTTCTAATTACCTTAGGAGATGAGCCTTTTGGTTTTGGAACACTAACGTGCTTTGGAGTAGAAGTAGTATTTGGCGGCTCTGTGCTTGTTAAAATAGTGCGCTCCGGTGAAAGTGGGGCTGAAGGTGCTGAATTAGAAGGCTTACACTGTGCTTCTATGGCCTTAAAACGTTCTTCGCAGAAGGTCCTCAATCCATCAACCTCTAATTTGATGTAAGCCTTAATTCGATCTTCAAGCCCTCTCCAACCCTCCTCATGATTACCTCTCGAACCCTCCTCAAGCTTATTGGCTCTTCTCAACAGGCTTTTCTCCTGCTTCACTCTACTCCTCTTCTCCTTCATACTACTCTCATAACCTAACTTCTCGTCCAAGGCGGCAAAGTCTAGCCTATTTCTCTTATGTTTCTTCGACGGAGGACTTTCAAAATCAGAAGAATATTCCTCCTCAGCAAGAAGGGTCTTCTCGTCATTTAATACATCCATAAACTTACATTTGACCTACAGAGAATAATTGACAATTAAAAGAAAATTAGCAATTGCACTTGTACATGCACATAATTATATTATGTTTTTGAGGACATACAAAATTCTTGAGAAACAAGTTCTCCTGCATTTTAGTGCAGAATTTTGCACTGTACCGAAGTAGGGGGGACCAACGACTTATTCTTGGGCGTGCTAGTTCGTGCACCATAGGATGTACTCTTGTATGTTCGTATATCCACACCTGCAAATATAAAATATTATTAGAGATATAAATACTAAACATAATACAATAAATATAATGTGGGTTAGAACATCAACTACCAGTAATAATATAGCACAACCCTCCAAAGAACCAATGTTGATCCCTGCACTTCGGATATCACTGACACGACTTAATTGATCAAACTGTACATGAAGAAACTCATGGATAGCAAGCGGCCAGTTATATTTCACGAACTCTCGAACACATGTTATCTTGGTAATACATGATGGAACCTTCAAGCTCTTCAACGGAAAAAAAACATAGCTAATAAATATTTTATTAGCAAACTTATCCTTTTATCCTCGACTCCCTCGACTGTGGGAGACATATCCTCATCTGCATCTTCATGAAGTTCTTCAGTTAAGCTCTTGTGGGTTATGTTGAGGAGGGGTGTTCTTGAAAAAATAAAACGACGACCCGCATTTGGGAGACCTAGTATAAGGGCCACTTCGTTGACTGTCATCTTCACATGGTAATTCCCGAGCTTGAAGGCTTCCCTATCTCATGTTGTATAACCTCAAATGAATGTACAACATCGGAATGTTTTGGGGGTAGGTTGGCATTTGAAATAGGGGAAGGAGACGGGCATCCCTAAGTGATATAATGGATTCCTCAGACAACCTACTCAATAGAGGTGTCACATTTGCTATGAATGTGTTAGGAGCGCATCTACATGTTAAGTACTTGCTCCCGGGCATGGTTTACCTGTAAATCCATAATGCACTTAAAAATGGCTGTAAAAACCATGTACTACCTGATAGTTCTGAAATGCTGAAAAACTAGACTAACTGTTTGGACATTTAGAAAACCACTTTAAAACCATGATTTCATAACCTGCTAGTTTGGACAATTTGGATTCACTAAATTGAACTACATCTATGTACTAAACAAGAATCTGAGTTCTACCTTACATAACAAAACGGACTGAAATCTATGTACTAGATTCAACTGCATCTAAGTTTTTTAGAAAACGACTTTAAAAACATATAAAAATGCAACTGCAAGCAAAGTTTTCCATTAATTTCATATTAATCAGAACTATTAGGTTATGAAATCATAAAAATTAGTTAGCAACAACAAACATTATGGACCAGAATTCAAAAAATCTACCCAAAATATTCAAGAAATCTACTCAAAATATACCAGCTATAAAATGAAACTGCGTCTATGTACTAAAAAGCGACTGAAATCTAAGTTTGTTAAAAACAACTGCAAAAACACATAAAAACGACTGAAATATAAGTATTTTAACAAACAACTGCAAATACACATAAAAGCGACTGAAATCTAAATTTAATTGCGTCTATGAAACTAAAAACCGATTGAAATCTATGTATTAGATTCAACTGCATCTAAGTTTTTTAGAAAATGACATTAAAAACATATAAAAAAGCGACTGTAAGCAAGGTTTTTCATTAATTTCATATTAATCAGAACTATTAGGTTATGAAATCACAAAAATTAGATAGAAACAACAAACATTATGGACAAGAATTCAAAAAATCTACCCAAAATGTTCAAGAAATCTACTCAAAATATACTAGCTATAAAATTAAACTGCATCTATGTACTAAAAAGCGACTGAAATCGAAATTTGTTAAAAACAACTGAAAAAATACATTAAAAACGACTGAAATCTAAGTATTTTAACAAATAACTGCAAATACACGTAAAAGCGACTAAAATCTAAGTTTAATTGCGTCTGTGAAACTAAAAACCAACTGAAATCTCAGTTTTTTAAAAAACATAACCCTAAACCCTACACGATCTATCTTCCTGAGAATCTAACCCTAAACGATGTCATACCAAAGAAGAAGGTACAGCACGGCTCTGGAAGACGAGAGTGTTGATTTCTTCTCACCGACGCAGGTACGTCTCTGTCGCCGGAGCTGAGGAAGACGAGACCCGCACGACTCCGGAAGCGGCGATTTTCACAGGCGGAAGAGAAAGCTCGCAAATGTCCAGAAAGGGTTTGAATGGGGCCCACCGCAATAGGGGTATTTAAATCCTGATGAAGGGGAACGTCCGAGGTCCTATTCAAAAAATTTGCTATAAATTTGCAGCATTCATGCTATCAATTCCATTTTACGGGGCGGTGGGAAAATCAATGGCACACCACAGTAGCGCCGCTCAGACACGAAGAGCTTTATATCAGCAATATATGAGAGAAATTGAAAAATCTCGTGAAACATTCAAAATTGCAATATTACTGTTGGTACGAGAAATGCACCTTCATAACGACACGTTAGGGGAGAGCTAAAAGGACGAAGAAGACTGAAAGCAGCCGGTTATTGAGGGTAGACGAGCACGGAGAGTGAGAGGGCCGCCTGAGCGGCAAAACCGGGCTTACCTTCTGCGGAGATTAACACTTGCAGCAGGTTATTTATTAACAGGGGGAAAGGGTTACACTGTGAATAAAATAAGAGCCCTATGAGAAAAGAAGATCGTTGAGGCACAAGATTCAAGATCGCAGCCACAGGAGGCTTGCTTGAGGATTTAATTTAGAATTTCTAAGTAGTATTGTTCACCACTATTTATTGGCTAGGGGGCCTACTCAAAAGGGAGGGGCTTAAAATAACTTGTTGCTCGGGGTACAGGTGAACTGGGCAGGGGTGAAGGGATAAATGGTGTGCAAATAAAAACGAAAGTAAGCTGACCGTGCAGTCCTATGGTCAGACGAGAGTTTGGATCGGCTCTCTGTTGGAACCCTACTTATGATTTGGGCTAGGTTCACTATTAGAATTGATTAGATGACCCAACATGTATAGTCTAGGATCATATGTTATTTCTAGGGTCAAGGTCAGCATCACATACTTAAACTGTTAGTACTCTACTTCAGAAGACTCTAGAGACAAAAGACTACAGAGAAAAAGCAGTTAAAATGAATGAAAAAAAGTCGTTCGACGATAGATGGACTCAGCTCGACGATCGTCGATGTCCGATCGACAAACTCAGAGTTCTTTCTCTGAGTTGAGCTCGACGAAAGTCTAGCTTAGATCGACGAACTGATATCTCATATCAGAAGTTCAGCTCGACGAAGAACTATCTCAGTTCGACGAATTTGGAGCTTAGATTGACAAGTATATTTTCAGTTCAACGATCTTGGAGCTCAGCTCGACGAAGGAGAATTATTAGCTCAGCGAACTTGGAGCTGAGGTCGACGAAATCATTGCTGAGTTCGACTAATTCCTTCCATGTTCAATTCTACTATTCTTCTTTGCAGTTTCTCAGTTCGACTATACCAGTTTGTTTTCAAATTATATTAAAACAGTAATACTCTGATAATTAATGCTCCGTATTCTCAAGAATATAGTCGTTACTGACAGCATTAATTATAGTTTTCACAGAGTTATTACTCTATCTTATTTACTGGGACAGTTAGGGAAATGTATTCAAGACAAATTTAGCCGTTCAGGATCCCAGAAATTATGCAGAGGATTTCAAGGAAAGAATTTAAAATTCAAATGTTTTGAATCTGCAATCAATATATAAAGTGATTTTTCAGAAGATTGAAAAAAAAGTTAGTAAATCAGTGATCAAGGATAGAGTAATCAGTAATCAGTGAAGAACACATCACAGCTCTCATACGCACAAAGTTCTTCTTCATCTGCTTAAGGCTTTCAAGGGACAACTAATCAAAATCAGTCTAAAAGCTTGTTGAAGAGCAAGATCACTTTGAAAGCCTATACCCTGAAGCAAAGCTTCCACTCCTGATCAGATCCATACAACCCAAAGAGAGCTTTGAAATCAATAAGTCCACTAGTCTTTTCAGAGCCTTGAGACAGAGAATACATCATCTTTTTACTTTTCTCTTTCACTGTGTACATGGTTTTAACTCCCTTCAAAAGTTAGCCCTTTTGGTTCACAAGTCACCTAATCAAAAGACTTGAGATAGGTTTTTGGGCACCTGATCAAAAACTTAAAGGGTTGTTAGATTTTCCTTAGAAAAATAAATCTTTTGGTGATAGGGCACCTGAGCAAAAACTTGTGGTGGCAGGGCACCTGAACAAAAACCTGTATTGGATTCCTACCAGGGTGGTCGAAGAGTTGGTGTACCCAGGATTATTAGGGAACCACTATAAATTTCTTGTGTCGTCTGGTTGTGCATTTAATTGTTTATTTTCTGTGCTATGCTATTTCTCTTTATTTATATAAACATATCACATATTTTAATCCACTATAAAATTTATCTAAAAGTTTTTAATACTTTATTCACGCCCCTCTAGAGTTAGTTATATCAATCCCTCACTTTCAATTGGTATAAGAGGGTAAGGTTGTTTGGTTTTACAGGCTAACACCTGAATCAAAAGATCTTTGATAGATTCTATTTACTCTAGTTTGTCCTTTATATCATGACACAAAATAACGAGTCTTCAAGCACCAGACCTCCAGTATGCAATCTTAATAAGTTTTCACTTTGGAAGGCAAAGTTTAGGCTTTATATGAATTTTATTGATGAAGATATCTATAATTCTATCTTGACAGCCCCCCCTCACACCATATACAACAATAAGCACAAGTGAAGTTCCACCACCTGAGTGGACTGATGCTCAGAAGAAGGACAAGATTACTAATGCTAAAGTCATGAATATTTTGGCTCAAACTATGTCTGATGATATATTCCAGAAGGTTGCTGAATGTACTTCAGCAAAGGCCATTTATGACTCCCTAAATACTATGGTAGCAGGATCTGCTGATGAAAGGAAAGATAGGAGATCACACTTGATATCTTAGTATGAGAATTTCCAAAAGGAAGAGTCAGAATCAGTTGCAGACATGTACAACAGACTCAGCCTCATAATAAATGAGCTGAAAACTCTGGACAAGAATATCTCATTAAAGAGATAAATGACAAAATCCTTATGTGCTTCCTTAGCACTTGAGACTCTAGGATCCGCCAATCAAGGAAGCCAGACGCCTAAATGAGAACTCTACTGAAACTTTGTCGGGCAAGCTCAAGTCCTATGAGCAGCTCATCAAGACAAGAGAAACTGAACAAAGAACCTCTTCTTTAGTAAGGAAAGAGCAAAACGTTGCTTTTAAAACAATTGAAGAAGCAGAAGTTATTCCAGACAATGAAGAACTAATGAGTTTCTTGGCTAAGAGATTTTACAAGATGGCTAGGAAAGATTTCAGGAGAAGATCTTCCAGAAAAGAAGATAAGCTAAGGTATGACAAGACTCCAACTAAAGAGATTATCTATTATGGGTGCAGGAAATCAAGACATATCCTTCCAGAATGTCCTGAGAATAAGAAGAAGGAAAATAATAAGGAGATAGACTCCAGAAAGCATTCACGCAAGCCCTCTTCCAGCAAATACAAGAAGAAGGAAAGAGGTTTTATTGCTGAAACATGGAGTGAATCTGAGGATGAATCTTCATCCAACACCAGTGAGGATGAAGAAGAGGCCAAGGACAGAGAGGTCTGCTTGATGGCAATCAATGCATCTTGCAGTAACTCTGAAGCTGCTAATTCAGAAGCTGACAATTCAGAAGATGAATCTGTATCAGAAGAAGATCAGGTAATTTCTTCTTTTGATTTTACTTCAGATCAATTTAAAACTGAATTTAAATTGTTATGCAATGATTTAATTAAATTTGAGAAGAAAATCAAAGTCCTCAGAGAAAAGCTAATTGAATTTGATAACCTATTTTCTAAAAATATTAAACTCAAAGATGATGATGCAGGCTCACACGTTTGACAACGAATAGATCTACGGACTAGCACGAATACCTCTCCACAATCCAAATCCTATATTCGCACAATCGCTCTACGCGGCACCACGTTAATTAATTCTATCAATTATATGCTAGTGTATGGGTAGCCAAACCGATTAGGATCGAATAGAGGCGATAAACCAATATTCTTTCCCGCTAAAAGGACCCACTCGGTCCGAACGAGCGGTGTTGTACCAAAAGAGATATACTAAATAAAATACGATTCAGAAAAGGTAGATCTCTCCCAACAAAAGAAAATGAGGGCTCGCCAAACCCTTTTCGAAAATTAAGTCAATCAATAGAAACACAAAACGATCAAAGAAATCCACGATGAATTAATGCTATCAAAATACAACGCTATGAATCTACCACCACAGGAATTAATTTAGGAAGAGAAACACACAATCGGTAAAAAGGATTCGTTACCCTATCAAAATGAATGATTATGATTTCTCTACTTGGATCGTTCTTCAACGGCTCCGCCGGAGTCACGCCGGTTGGAGAGAAACTTGTCTGCCTTCGTCGTGTCACGCCGGAGTTGGAATCCTCAAAGGAAATCTTTGCCTTGGCCGATTTCTTCAAGGAGGTGGGTTGAATGGTTGCTTTGTTGGAGGTCGGTTTTGAGGGGAGAAAAGGAGTAGGAGAAGGTTGTTAAGGTGAGAAAAGAGGAGGGAAAGAGGGGAGGATTGTTGTGGCCGAATTCCACAAGGAGGAGAGGGAGGAGGGTGGCCGAAATTGCCAAGGAAGACGGGGAAAGAAGGTTGACCGAATTTTGTCAAGGGGGAAGGAGGATTTCAAAAGATCTTTAGGGGGATTATTTTTTTTATTCTTCTTCTCTCTAATTATTCTTTCATAATATGGCTATATATAGCCTACACCACTCAATCTCCCTCCATTCAAAATTCAAAATTCAAAATGAAAGTTATGATTGTTATAATACCAGAAATGAAATAATTTAAACAACCTATGATGGTTATAAGCACCCATCATTATATGAATTATTTAAATGCAATAAAAATGAAAATGCTAAAATAAAATAAAACATGAAAATGACTTAATAATTAATAATAATAATTAATAAATTATTATTAACTATTAATATATTAGTTTGCGTTCAGGACGGATATTATGGCAACGCTCAACATGGTCATCCGTAAGCACGCCGTCGCCGTCTTTAGAACAAAGCGGGCCGTCGTCTCCATCAGATGATCTAGATAATGCTTCAGAATATATAATATCTTTGAAAACTAAATTATCTGAGGCGAAGGAATTTGTAGAATCTCTTAATGGTAGAAGTATCAAATTGATGAACATCACAAGTACAGTCAATGTCAGGCTTAATGACAAACTGGGCTTGGGAGCTTCATCTAGTCAGCCTCCTTTTTTACAGAAAAACATACTATCTATTCCAATTAAATTTTTTTCTGAAAAAGGAAAAGAAAAAGTAGAAGACACTAATAAAGAAATAGAAGTTTTATATAAGACTAAACAAAAGAAAGAGAAAATTTTCAATAAAAATTATGTTCAACATATTTCGTCGAACAAAGCTCGACGAAATGAACATGGTTCGTCGAACTTAGATCGATGAACTATGAACGCAGATTTTCAGTATAATTATTCGTCTAACTGTGCTCAATGAACTCAATATGGTTTGTCGAACCGCGATCGACGAACGTGGGGCGCAGATAATGAATACTTTCATTCTGTGAATGAAGTTCAACGAACTCATCCCTATTCGTCGAACGCAGATTGATGAACTTATTACAATTCGTCGAACCCAGTTTCTTATAACAGAAACTTTAATTCTTTTCATAACTTGATCAAACTAAAACCTTTATTAATCAGTTTACTCAGTGGATTATTCTTCCTAGGAGATATCATCCACTAGGTTATAAGGACCAACCTGAATTTTTTTATATTTCTATTATAAATTTGAAAGAAATCAAGGACCCAAGATTACCTGGGTCAAGAATACTTAACCTATTTTTATGCAGGTGAAGAACTATCCTACCACAGAGGAACAGTGGTATCTGGATAGTGGTTGTTCAAAACACATGATAGGAAGTAAAGATAATCTAACTGAATTCAAAGCAAAGCTTGGACCCAAAGTGATATTTGGAGACTCCAACTGTGGACAGACAGAAGGATATGAAAATGTCAAAGTTGGAGCAGTTACCTTCAAGAAGGTAGCCTATATAAGTGGTCTCAAGCATAACCTAACATCCATAAGCCAATTTCGTGATGAAGGTTATCAGGTATCATTCAATCAGTCTTTTTGCATTATTATTTCTGATAAAAACAAAACTGTTTTAACTAGAATTAGACAAGAAAACATATATGTAGTTAATTTCAAATCTGTTATTTTAGAAATTTGTTTATTCAACCAAATCAGTAACACTAATGATTTATGGCATAAGAGACTAGGTTATGTAAATCTTAGAAATATTGCTAAATTATCTAGGCACAACCTTGTTAGAGGACTGCTTTCTGGTTCTTAAAAGAAGAAAGGACTCTGTAGGGCTTGTCAATTAAACAAGCAAACTAAAAATAGTTTCAAATTTATTAATAAAAGTGATTCACCCAGGATTTTATACTTGCTACATATGGACCTTTTTGGCCATATAGCTATACAAAGTTTGGGAGGAAACTCATACACTCTAGTTATTATTGATAACTTCTCTAGATTCACTTGAGTGTTCTTTTTGAGAAACAAGTCAGATAACTTTAAAATTCTTACAGACTTTCTTAGGAACATCAAGATTGAGTACTCTACTCAGGTTGCATTGATCAAAAGTGATCGGGTCACCAAGTTTGAATCTCTTCTGATGAAAGAATTCCGTGAGAAGGAAGGTATCAAACACTGTTTTTCTGCTCTTAGAACTCCTCAACAAAATGAGGTAGCTGAAAGGAAAAATAGAACTCTTATTGAATCTGCTAGGACATTGCTTGCAGATGCTTATTTGCCCCTATCCTTTTGGGAAGAGGTTGTGAGTATAACAGATTATGTTCTTAACAGGTGTTTAATACATAAACTTAAGGGTAATACTCCCTATAAATTACTTAAGGGGAAGTAACCTAAAGTAGATTTTTTTAAAATATTTGGCTATAAATGCTATATTCATAATAATAATAAGAAATACTTAAGAAAATTTGAAGCTAATGTTGCAGAAGGAATTTTCCTTGGATATTCTCAAGTCAGCAAGACTTATAGGGTATTTAATAAATCAACATTAAAAATGGAAGAATCTGTACATGTATCCTTTGATAAAGCTAACTTGTTTTACAATGAGAATGATTCTTCTACCAAAAACTCTTTGCAGGTACCCGATCTGTGTGAGAAGTTGGATGATTTAAACCTTACCCAAGAGGTTACATTGCATCCTTCTCCACAGATTGATGAAGACAGTGAAGAAAAAATTATTGAAGTAGTTGAATCCACAACAACAAATATTATTCCACAAGAGGAATTAATTCCACAAGTTATTGATGAACCAACTCCACCCACTGATCTTGTCACACTTAGAGATCATCTCATATCTCAAGTGATTGGAGATATATCAGTTGGTGTGCAAACAAGACATCAACTCAACCAAGATCTGATGCATGCTTGCTTCATTTCTCGAATTGAGCCTCAATCCATAAAAGATGCAGAGTAAGATCCCCACTGGATTATTGCAATGCAAGAGGAACTCAATCAATTTGAGAGGCGTAGAGTTTGGGATTTTGTTCCAAGACCCAAAGACTACCTAGTCATTGGAACTAAATGGGTCTTTAGGAACAAATTGGCTGCACAAGGAGTAATTGTAAGAAACAAATCTAGGCTGGTTGCCCAAGGTTACTCACAGGAAGAAGACATTGATTATGATCAAACCTTTGCTCCTGTTGCAAGACTTGAAGCCATCCGAATTTTTCTTTCTTATGCTGCCTATTAGAATTTCAAAGTCCATCAAATGGATGCCAAAAGTGCATTTCTAAATGGAGAACTAAAAGTGAAAGTATGGCTCTGTTTGGTTGAGTTGTTGCTGATGGAAAGCTACTGATGAACTATTGCTGATTGGAAAAGTGCTGATTCTTGAAAACTCAGTTTTGTTAAAAAGTTTTTGAGTGAAATAGAGTTTACAAAACGGAGTTTTCGAAAAGTTGTTTGGATACAAAACGGAGTTTTTAGTAAAAAAAAATTTCAAATTTTTACGTACCAACCTTTTTAAATTATGAAAAAATAAAATTATTTATTGAAATAACACTACACTAAATAAAGGTTCATTCATAACACCAATAAAGGTTCAGTCATACATTTTTTTTATGTTCTACGCTCTAGATTCATACAGTTGAATGCTGAAAGCGCTCAATTGTTTTTCTCATTGGTTGATTATGTGATAATACATATATTGTCAATGCCAAGATTTCTCTGAATACAGTACTTCTTGTTCCGCGAAATCCACACTTCTCTTCCAGAGAATGCAATAAGTCCATAAATATTTCTTGACTCATCATGAAAGAGTCATGAAACCTTACCCGTGAACTGCGTAGTAGCTCTCCCACCCATTTATCACATGTTTGCTTTGAAGTCATGCATGGTACTGGATAGTGCATCATGGAGGTATATTCGGTTACCAAGGATATTGCTGCTACCACATTCTGATGATGGGCAAGCACATAATTTCTTCTAGTCATCTCCTGCTCCTCTATCGAATTTTAAGATTCATTGCTAGACATATTTTGTATGAAAAATAGACTACCAATAATTATAACAATATAAGAACAACAATAAAACAACATCATAGGCATAATAGTGTCCACAACATCACAAGCATAATATTCGGGTACAACATAACAACACCACAAGCATAATATTGTCCACCACATAATAGTCTACACATAATAAAAAAAACAAAACAGAATATGATATTAGGAAACATATCACAAGATAACTCAAGAACCCCCCACGGAGGAAGCGATTGCGCAACCACTTTACGTTCGTGTCATCTAGTAGGCACAAGAAAGTCTCCCTATGATTTTTGTCCATAAAATAAGTGATTGCAAAATCAAGGAAGTCTTCATCAGACTTCACTTCTGGACACGTGGCTAATTTATCTATTGCCCGGTGGATGCTAAACTCGGAAGTAGCTTTTCTGGGTGCCTCCTGGATGTATCAGCTAATGGTTTTAGAAGACTCCGCCAAGTCTTCTAACACTGAACTAATAACTTTGTTTTTCCCTTTCTTTCGTTTCTTGACAGGTTCAGATGTAGCTGTGTTCTCACGTTGCCGTGGATCACCGCTGACGTCAATGTCTTCAGGATCACCTTCTAACATTCCTCTTTCGCCAACGGACTCTGGGATCTCGTTAATGGTGTTCGGTGTGCAAGCATGGTGTCCTGTTGCAACAACAGAGCTGAACATCATTTTTAGTTTCTCCTCTAACTCTGGATGTATTCTTGAGTACAAAAATTTCTTTGCTGTCGGGACAACCTAAGAAAATACATATATGATTCATTAGATGTTGATTTTTTTTAAAAAAGGCAAAAACAATATGCTTTGATAAATGAGTGCCTTCAATCTTTCATCCCACCACTCGTCTGAAGCGTCTATAGTCTTCCTTAAAGCATTCCAACACAATCTGGTGTCACCACGTTTTAACTCCATCCATAATTTCCACTCCTTTAAATGATCCCATTTATTTTTCAATTGCATTTTATCGTATTGTTTTCTAGTAAGCTCCTTAAAATTCTTCATAATGTTGCTCCAACCCTCTTTATTAAAATGTGTGGTTAGTCGATTCCCAAGTTCTACCTCTTTAATACATAAGTCACAGAAAAGCATGGTAGTTATATTGTCCCAAAACGCGGCCACCCCACCATCTTTTGATTTGCCCATCTTTAAAAAATAAAATAAGTTAACAACACACACACAAATATAACACACTCAAATAACAACACACACACACACACAATCACACAACATAACATAACACACACATACAACCACAACATACATACAAACATACACACAATATATATATATAATACACAACATATATATATCACACAAACACACACACACACACACACACATATATATATATAACAACATATATATAACACACAAATATATATAACACACACATGTATATATATAACATACACACACACACAACATATATATATATATATATATATATATATATATATATATATATATATATATATATATATATATATATATATAAACAACACACACACACAAACATATAACAACACACACATATATATATAACACAAAAATATATAAAACACACACCTACATATATATATATAGCATACACACACACACACACATATATATATATATAACAGACACACACACACACACAACATATATATATATATAACAACACACAAACATATAACAGGGCGCGCACACACACACACACATATGCACAAGTAACAACACACACAAAAACATATAACAACACACACACACAAACATATAACAATGCACACACACACATATGCACATGTAACAACACACACACAAACATATAACAACACACACACACACACAACATATATAACACACACACACACACATAATAACACACACACATACATATAACACACAAATATATAAAAATTGAAGAGGAATACCTAAAAAACAATGTTCTACAAAATTTCTAGAGCTAACTGTCAAACAGCAAAGGGCACATCTACAATATTAACCTACATGAAGATGAAGAAGAATACCTACTGTGATGCAAAAAATCGGAGTCCTGTTATGCAAAAAATCGGAGTCCTGTTATGCAACAAATTCGTGTCCTGTTGCGAAAAATCACTGTGAATTCCTCCTACATGAAGAGGAAGAAGACATCAGGAAGGGGAAATCAGGAAATTGCGACCAGGGACGACATCAGGAAGCATTGTCTTGAAAAACTTACCAGAGAAACACCGCCGAGAGAGACGCGGCAGAGCTGTTCTTCCGCTATCATCGGGAGAGAATGTCGTCGACAATAAGGGGCAAATCAGGAGGGGATTGTAGTTGTCGGCCGGGAGAGAGTTGTTCTTGTATCGTTGTTGTCGGGGTAGTTGCGCTTCCGTTGTCATCGGGGTAGGGCACCTCCTCTCCCAGTCGGGAGAGAGATGTTCTTGCGCCGTTGTCGTCGAGGTAGGGCGAATCGAGTTGCGCTTCCGTTTCGGGGTAGGGCAACTCCTCTCGCGATTGTGTTTCACCGCAAATATGAATTACGGTCGGGCGATAAAAGAAACCGGCGGAATTTAAGAACCGCGGTTTTGGATAAAAGCTGAACCAAACGCAACTTATAACTAAAATAACGGTGCGGCCCAACCGCACAACAGGTGATAAGCTAAACCAAATGCCACCTATATGTTTAACAACCACCAGGTTTTATCTCTTCAACTCATCCCTCTTATGTTTTTAAGCTTCATAAAGCTCTCTATGATTTAAAGCAAGCTCCAAGAACTTAGTATAAGATCCTAGCTAGCTTTCTTTTAGAGCATAAGTTCTTTAGAGGCATTGTAGATATGACTTTATTTATTAGACATTATAAGTCAAAAAATTTGCTAGTTCAAACATATGTAAATGATATAATATTTGGCTCTACTGATTCCAAACTTTGCAAAAAGTTTTCTGACCTGATGCATTCAAAGTTGAAATTAGCAGCATGAGTGAACTATCTTACTGCCTTGGTCTTCAAGTGAAGCAAACCCCTGAAGGTATCTCCATATCCCAGTCTAAATATGCTAAGGAGTCACTTAAAAGATTTGGAATGTCTGATGCCTCAGCCACGAAAATACCCATGCAATCCAATATTGTAGTTGATTCTGATGAATAGGGAAAGCCAGTTGATCAGAAAACATATAGGGCTATTATTGGGTCTTTATTGTATCTTACTGCCAGTAGGCCACACATTATGTTTGCTACTTGTATTTGTGCTACATTTAAAGTCAACCCTAAAGAATCACACCTTATTTTACTAAAAAAGAATTTTAAGATATATAAAGGGTTGTTTTAATATAGGACTCTGATATCCTACTAAGTTAGGATTTGAATTATCTGGATTCTCAAATGCTGACTTTGTTGGATGTAGAGTTGATAGAAAAAGCACATCAGGAACTTGTCAGTTCCTTGGTGATAGGCTTGTATCCTGGTTTTGTAAAAAGAAAAATTTTGTGTCCACATCAACTGCTGAAGTTGAATACATTGCAGTTGGTAGTTGCTGCTCACAGATTTTGTGGATTCAAAATCAGCTCCTAGATTATGGTTTCAACTTAAATAATTCAACTATCTTTTGTCATAATACTAGTGCAATTTCTATTGCACAAAATCCAGTGCATCATAGTATAATATAGCATATAGAGATTATACATCATTTCATTAGAGATTGTGTGGACAAAAATAAAATTAATCTTGTCTTTATCTCTACTGATTTACAAAGAGCAGACATTTTCACCAAACCATTAGATGAAAAGAAACACCTGTTCTTCCTAAATCAGCTAGGTATGATTAATGAAGAAACCTTAATTTGATTTTTGTCTGAGGTCAACGAATTGGTCACCTTTCGTCGAACGGAGATCGACGATCTGTGAACTCTTCTTGAGATTTTCGTCGAACGGAGATCGACTAAATCTCTTTGAGAAATTGTTTGTCAAACGAAGATCGACGAATTTGTTTCAGAAAATTTTTTGTCGAACGGAGAACGAGGAATTATTTTCCCCCTCTTCAAACTTAGGTCAACGATTTTTATTTCTCTATGAGATTTTTCGTCGAACTGAGTTCGAAGCTTTTCTTTTTCGTTGGACGTACTTCGTCTCTTCATCTTCTGAAAACATTTTCATCGAACTTCATCCCGCGCTTTCTAGTTCTTTTGTACTTGATCTCTTATTTTTACAGGCAATGACGATTTCAGCGGCGACCCTCTCTGGAATGAAATTTGATGTAGGATTTGACATTGATATCTGTTGAGACCGAGCGGTCTGTCAGTTGAGACCGGGCAGTCTGGCAGCTTGTCCCAGCAATTTGGTGAGCGGGTTGGAGACCAGGCGGTCTAGCAGTCTGAGCGGTCTGGCGACTTGACTATGCCGGCTTGGGGATATTGGCCGCCTGCCTTCCTCATTGTTGTGGTCGTGCGGTTAGTCTAACCGTGCTGCTTGTGTGGCTTGTATAGTTTCATGTTCTTGTAATTATTAGTCCCACATTGCTTATTTGTAATCTCTCTTCTCTCCTCCATTCTATAAAAGGGAGGTCATACCTTTGTAATAGATACCTTTTTTGGATAATAAAATTTCTGTTAATTCCCTTCCGGCTTGTTTTTAGTTCGTTTCTAACATGGTATCAGAGCACTCGATCGTTTCCACCTGATTCAGTTTTGCCTCTATCCGCGCGGTTTGTTCTGTCTTGTCCGCGCAGCTTGCCTTTCTCCACCTGTTCTTTGAGCCCTCTCTGTCCGCTCGACCTGTCTGAGCGGTCTGTTCCTGCTCTTGCGACCTATTTCTTCTCTTATCGTGACCTGTTCGCGCGCCTTGTTACTTCCCCTCTGTGTGTGCGGCCTTTTCGCTCTCCCTCCTTGTTTGTTCGCGACCTGTTTCTCGCGGTCTCCTCTTCTTCCCGCGATCTCCTTTAGTCGCGCGGTTTCCTCTCTTTCACACGAACTCTGTTTTTTCACGCGGCATGCCTTGCCTCGTGCGATCTCCTTTGTTCGCACGACTTCTTCCCCTTTGCTTTGCTCTGCATCTTGGTCGTGGCCTTCCTTGCCACTGGTGTGCTGTCACCGTGACCGCTACAAAATCTTCTCCTTGTCTGTTGCGGCCTTCTTTGTTGCACATCCTGCTTTCTGTTCGCGCGGCTTGTTCTTTCTAGCCGTACAACATCTTTCCCTCTACTTCTTGGTTGCGGCCTTCCTTACCGCACATCTTCCTGCTATCCGCTCAGCTTGTTATTTCTTCTCGCGCAGTTTCTTTTCCTCCCTTCATGGCTTTCACATCCTCCTCAAAGTCATCCGTCTCGGTGGTCACATCTTTTGGTAGTACCCACGTTGTTACTCAAGGAAAATGGCTGATCGACACCAGTGCTACCAACCATATGACCAATAATCCCCAGTGTTTTTCTCTTCTAGAAACTCATGGTCAGTTGTCTCTGGTTATTCTTGCTGACGGCTCTCCTTCACCGGTCAATGGGACAGGAGTGGTTCATGTCACTCCGTCTCTTCTCTTGGCGGATACACTCTACGTGCCCAAGTTTTCGTGCAACTTATTATCTGTTACCTCTCTATGCAAACAATTACAGTGTTCCGTCACATTTACTTCTACTTCTTGTTCTTTTCAGGATCCGGACTCCAAACAGACGATTACTACTGGGACTGAGAGTGGCGGCCTATACTTCCTTGACAACATTTCCGCTCTATCCACCTTCTCTTGCACCTCCATAGATCTTCTCCAATGACATCTTCACCTTGGTCATGCTCCTCCATGCCTTTTTCGTCAGCTTCTGCCCCAACTTCCTCCACAAAGTCCTCCCCTCAACTGTGAGTCCTGTCAGCTTGGCAAGCATCACCGCTCCTCATTCCCTCCAAAGCAAGTTCGTGGATCTACCTGTCTGTTTGATCTCATCCACTCCAATGTTTGGGGTCCTTCTCCTACCCTCATCGTTGGTCAGGGTAGTTCATATTTTGTCACGTTTATTGATGATTTCTCTCGTTGTACGTGGGTGTATCTGTTAAAAGATCGCTCTGAATTATTCTCGGTATGGACGTCCTTCTATCTTATGATAAAAACTCAGTTTAATGTTTCTATTAAAGTATTTCGATCTGATAATGCCAAAGAATATATCAGTCATGACATTTCTACCTTCTGCATGCAAAATGAGATTATTCATCAAACTAGTTGTGTCTATACTTCTCAGCAAAATGGTGTAGTCGAACGTAAAAAACCGTCACTTCCTTGATGTCACGCGCACTCTGTTGACTCAAATGCAGGTTCCTCACTCCTATTGGGGCTATGTTGTTCTCATATCCTGCTATCTTATCAATCGTCTTTCCTCCTCCGTTCTCCACGACAAAACTCCCTTTTCCATTCTCTATCCTGGGAAGGATCCATTTCCTCTCCCTCTACGTGTCTTTGGGTGCACAGCCTTTGTGCACTCTCCCTCCGCCACCCGTGACAAACTCTCACCACGGGCCACCAAGTGTGTCTTTCTGGGATACTCTACCACTCAGAAAGGCTATTGTTGCTTTGACCCGGTTACCCGCAAGCAGTTTGTCTCTGCGGACGTAACCTTCTTTGAAAATTCATCCTACTTTTCTCCCAACTCCTCTTCCTCTACTGATATTCTCGACTCCTCTTCCTCTCCAGATATTCCTACTTCTCCTACCACCCCTTCCGTTCCCTCTACACCTACCGAGATTACGCCACCTCCACCCTCTCCACCATCTCCTCCACTGTGTCCACCTCCCGAGATATCTCCTTCTTCTCCGCGGTCGCCTCTCTCTACTCCCGGGCCATCTCTCTCTTCTACGGATGCCCCGGAAACTGAGTGTAACACCCCGAAACTCAAAAGAGGGACGGGTGACTATTTTAGCAAAGTCTGGGACTTGGAGCAGGTAACACGGCCTG
Organism: Platanthera zijinensis; assembly: GCA_039513925.1. Classification (NCBI taxonomy): domain Eukaryota; kingdom Viridiplantae; phylum Streptophyta; class Magnoliopsida; order Asparagales; family Orchidaceae; genus Platanthera; species Platanthera zijinensis. Next base: position 80,466,001 of record CM077081.1, read on the forward strand.
GGACACGGGCGTGTCCCAGGGCGTGTCAAGGGAGGCACACGGCCTGGGACACGGGCGTGTCCCAGGGCGTGTACTGCTCGGACAGGTTGTGGTTTTGTGCTGAGGAGATTACACGGCCTGGGACACGGGCATGTCCAAGAGCGTGTCTAGCACACAGCATGTGATACGGGCGTGTCACATGGTCGTGTCCTTCTCAGGGGAGTCTTGGATTTTACACACGGGACGTGACACGGGCCCTGACACGGGCGTGTCGGTGGCCGTGTCAGAGGCCGTGTTCTGGTAAGGAATCCCTAGTGACAGCGAATGAGTGACACGACCATGCACATGCCCATGTTGCAACCCGTATTCATCCCAGTTTTTGTATTCCAGGCCCCGATCGTAGCCGTTCGTTTCTTTGCTATGGGATCCGATGGCTGGGGGTTGGGTCTGAGGGTTTAAACTCGGGAATAGGGTTTAGAAACCCTCATTTCTCTTGAGTGATTCTCTTTCTAAAGCTAGAGAGAGGAGAGAGAAAGGAGGAGGAAGAAGGGCTAGATCCGGTAACCGGCAAAGCTTTGGAGCTCCAAATCGCGAGCCGACTTTGGATCCGAGGAGGAAAGGAGATTGCGGTGCTTTACATCCACATAGTTTTCCATGGTGCCAAGGAAGAATACTAGGGTAACGATTCTCTTCCTAGAACATGTGAAGTCCTCTTTTCCTTTGTATAGGAAGCCCTCTCACGCGAGTGTGCGATGAGTTGAGGCGTTCCTTGGAGTAGATATGTAAAGTCCTCCTTGTATAGAGTCTGTATGCAAAAACGGACATAGGCATGATGTGTGAAGCCTATCCGGACAAGTTGGTCTGGATAGGTGATGTTGCATTGCATAATAACCGGAGAAGACTCCGTGTGAATGGTTATTTTTCGGGTTTTCTATGAGGTAGATTGCAATAGGGAGCCTTGGGGACTAACTCCAAGGTGCACCCGGAAAACTGGGCAAATGCGGGATGTTGCCAACATGGTGGCCGGGGAGCCAACTTGTTCATAATCGGGTTATGTGAATTGTGTGATGGAAACGGGACTCGGGGAGTCTTGACCTGCGCATATGGCTTAAATTGTCATTGCGGTATGAGCACGGGTCAGGCAGAACCGTACCCGATCTATGTCGTTCGGCGGAACCGTTGTCATAGATAAGTGTCTTCGGCGGTCTATGGCTTAAATGGACGTGACCAATGCTAGGAAGACAAAATGCTCATATGGTTGGCCGTCCAAGGGACGGTGGTGAGATGGGAACGTCTATGGCTTAAATTGATGTGGTGTTGGCCGGTTCGCCATGAATGTGCCCTGATTGCACGGGGTGTGTGGACGTGCGTGCCTGCACCTGTGATGAAGTGTGTGTTTACACTATACCGCTTGTTTATGCTAACAAAATGCGGGGAAGAGCATTGCCGCCCCGAGTTGGGGGCGGGGTCATTATAATTTGGTCAGCATAGCTACCGTTACTTTTATTTACCACCGTGTGGTGGATTGTTGCTTGCAGGTGTTGTCACAACTCGCATTTTCTCCGAATTAAGAATTATCAGAGTAAGAGAAAACACGCGTCATGATGCCACGTCAAGTAGGGGATAACTGCTGACGCTCAGGCAAAACCACCTACCAACTTAATGAAAGAAAATCATGTGATTAATGATTAGAAAATCAGTTATATTTTAGAGGCCGTATCCCTCGGCTTAGTGGATCACCTAGTCCACAAAAGAAAACTATATTTAAACGCTGCGGAAAAAAATACTTTATCAGGTTTGACATCCTAAGGAGCGCATAAGGGTCCCAAGAGAACCACTCATGCTAAGCAAGACCCTACATTTAATTTATATAATATATAAGAAAACGGTCTTTATACGTGATTTGGAAAATAGTGATTACGTTTTATAAAACATGCTGATCATGAGCTTTATTTATAATAATAATTATAGTTTAAAAATAACTAGCAACCTAGCATAAATCCTTCTCAGAGCAAGTAGACTATCTCCAGAAAACGATAGCAGCATAAGTAAATATATCCAGTACAAAGTTAACAACTACCAGTGGGCGCCAACAACTTGACACGAACCCACTGACACACAAGTATGTCTGTAAGAAAGTACTGAAAAACTACCTCACCAACACAGCAAATGGAACTCCAAAGTCCAAGAGACCACCAACACCACCACTGCAAACTAGCCACCCAACTGGCTACGGCTCAGAACCTGGGGTATTCCAAAAGAAAACAGAATACCTCAGCAAGCTAAACAAAGTAAAAACTGCGTGAAAGAGTCAACCAAAGGGGAAAAGTACCTGAAAAACATGCAGTAGAAAGAGTCACAACTGTCCAAAACAGGACGACAAGAAATGCACTACGCGCGAGGAAACAGCAACAACCCAGTCAAGGAATAATATCCTGCAGGGCCTACTAGGCTACCAAGAGCCCAAAGTGCTGCAAACTACCAAGGAAGAAACTTCTAACACCCTAAACTGTGGGAGGTGGTAGTAGCAAAAAAAAACAACGAGGAACCGGATTGGAGGCAAACTCAGTCCCCCCATCCACCATGTCCAAGTCAACAAGCTCGAGGGTCTACACGTGAAAGCACAAGGGACCTTCCACCCACATGCCCAACCCATACCTGGAGCAAGAAAAACATGAGTGGCCTTGGCTAAATTACACAACTCCACCCCCATAAAGAGCTACAAACCACCACTACTAACCACGACCCACGATTCGGCCATTAGGAAAGAGAAACATGGCCGACAAGGAAATTACAAATATAAATAAGGTATTCACTCGGGAACATAAATCGAGGAAAGAGAAAAAGAAAGTGTTGAAATGACTCAACACGACGTGGCGCTGGGTCCTCTCGACACCGCATTGAGTGAGCTTCACTCACTCAACATGCCACGCAAAGCGAACTATCACAACAATAACTCTTACATTACTACCTTAACACTACACAAAACACTCATGCCCACCTAACTCGCGTATCGACGCCAGCTAAATACGGGTGCAAAAAGGAAATATTCAGAGCGCACGATCAGTGTCGCACGACCAGTGGTCGTGCGCACTCATCGGCTGATGATCGTGCGAAGTGAACCTGGGAAACTTGAAACCTGACAGAAAACTTAGCATCAGCGCACGATCAGTGTCGCACGACCAGTGGTCGTGCGCACTGTTGCCAGCGCTCGTGCGATAGCCGAGACAGAACTTTGGAGAAATGAACAGGTAGCCGCGCACGAACAGTGGCACACGACCAAAGGTCGTGCGCCCTAACGTTTGATGATCGTGCACGGGTAACCTGTACCATTTGGGATTTCCCGAACGACACCGGAACGCGCATCACACTCTCCCGACACTGCGAACCACAACTACAACACACCGAAACTGGCCTACGACACACCTAACATAATTTTTACCTATTCTACTCGTTCACCACACCATCCATCAACGCCTAATCATTCGAGACGGAATCCGGAGACAGAAATGGTAGAAACAAGTAGGGTGCATGAATCGAAAGAAAAAAAAACAACTTGGCAAGGGCGAGAACACCACTTGCCTCGATTTCCGGCGAAGCTTGGTCGTCTTTCCCTCCTCTTCACGCTCGAATCCGGCAACGAAGCACAAGGCCAAAAATCTGGACATTGCCGGCGGAAAACAAGTCAAAACCCGAAATTCAAAACCACAAGCAAGGCCACGAAACTTGGAAATCTTACCGTAGGAATGAAGGTCTTGACGAGAGCAATCCGAATCCACTCTCGGAATCGAATTCCGCCCACAAACGCTCTGGGAATCGGCGGTGGAAGGCAAGGGCTCGGCGGTTTCTCCGTTTCTCTCGTACAGGGGCGGCAGTTTGATTTGGAGAAGATGATGGCATGGGTTTAATTTCTATCCTATATATATATTAATATATAATAATATATTTTATTACAAAATTACATAAAGCACCAAAACGACGCGAAAACCGAACTACCTCGGAATTCGACGAAATTCACACCGTAGCTAAATACCCACGCTACGAACACAACGGCGAAGTCAAAATTAATTTTCGATGAACAGAACTCGAGTTATACCCAAATAAAGCCAAACACAAACATCCCCCCGAGAGGCCACACCGGGTCACCCAAAACGACTCGGCTTGCTAGGGAGATCTTGCCAACAGGCTACAGAATAGGGCACTCAGTTCTAAGGAGCTAAACCACACTCCACAAATGGCACAAGCCACGAAAACACGTCATCGTAACGCCAACGAGGATAAAAATAAACGCAGAAAAATCGGGGGCGTTACAGTCACCCCCTAAAAGAAAGTTTCGTCCCAAAACTTTACGCACAACACTCCTACTAAAGAAGGAAAAGTAACCAATAGGAGTTACAAGAAGGGAAACATACCGATCAAATCAGCGAAACAGGTGAGGGTAAGCCCTCCTCATGGCCGACTCTAGCTCCCAAGTTACGCTCTCCAAATTCTGATTTTTCCACAAAACTTTCACCATCGGTATGGACTTCTTTCGCATCACTCGCTCCTGAGTATCCAAAATACGAACCGGCACCTCAACAAAAGAGAGGTTGGGCTCCAACTGGGGCACAATGTCCAAGACCTGCCCACTGCTGCGCACACACTTCCGCAATTGGCTAACATGAAAAACATTATGAACTCCTGGGATGTTTGCTGGCAAACCCAATCTATAAGCTGACACGCCGATCCGTTCCAAAATCTCGAACGGGCCCACATACCTTGGGTCCAATTTCCGATTCTTACAAAACCTCTTTACACCCACCATTGGGGAAACCTTAAGAAATACAGGGTCCCCTACAGAGAACTCCAAAGCAGACCTACGCCGATTGGCATTCTTTTTGTACCTCTCCTAAGCTATACGGAGCTTCTCCTGAATAAGCTTCTCGGCGACTTCCATATCCTCCAGCGCATCAGGACCCAACAACGGCCTCTCACCAGCCTCGGCCCAAAACAACGGAGTCCTACAGCGCCTCCCATACAAGGCTTCGAACGGAGCCATCTGCAAACTTTCCTGATAACTGTTGTTGTAAGCAAATTCCATAAGTTGCAGCCGCTCATCCCACGCTCCGCCGTGGTCTGAAATATAGCATCGGATCATATCCTCAACAATCTGATTCACCCGCTCCGTCTGCCCATTGGTCTGTGGGTGGTACGCAGTAGAATATCTCAGATCCGTACCCAAACCCTCCTGCAGACTCTGCCAAAAACGAGAAGTAAACCGGGAGTCTCGATCGGAAATGATGCTAACCGGCACACCGTGGAGTCGGATGACTTCATTCAAGTACAACTCTGCTATCTTCTTCATCGGGTAATCAATCTTATATGGTAAGAAGTGAGCACACTTCGTCAATCTATCCACTATAACCCAAACAGAAACAAATCTCCTCGGGGATTTCGGTAAGCCCGTAATGAAGTCCATAGATATACTCTCCCACTTCCAAGTCGGGATCTCTAGCGGAGTCAACTTACCACCAGGCCTTCCATGATCGGCCTTAACGCGCTTGCAAGTGTGGCACTCAGCAACAAACCTTGCTATATCACCTTTCATGCCATACCACCAGGCAATTTGCTTTAAGTCACGGTACATCTTCGTAGATCCTGGATGATAGGCAACGCTGGATCCATGAGCCTCTCTGCAAATCATACCTCTAATATCCCCAACGGCGGGATGCAAAACCTGTCGCGGTACTTCAAAGTACCCGCATCATCGATAGCAAAATCTAGCAACTCTCCCTTCTCTGTCCTGATGAACAAGTGCAACAGATCCGGGTCGTCCTTCTGGTGCAGTCTGGTCAAAGAAATCCAGGACGGCTCTGTCACTGACAAACTACTCTGCAAACCACAGCATCCCACTGAAATATCCATAAGGAGGAACTCCTCAACTAACCGATCGGCGGAGAGGTTAAAGATCTTTCCCGTCTTTCGGCTCAGGGCGTCGGCCACCACATTGGCCTTGCCCGGATGATACTGGATCTCTACATCATAATCAGTCACATACTCAAGCCACCGCCGCTGGCGCAGATTCAACTCCTTCTGCGTGAACACGTACTTCAGGCTCTTATGGTCGGTGAAGATCTTGCACTGAGCCCCATAAAGTAAGTGTCTCCACAGCTTCAACGCATAAATAACCGCTGCGAACTTAAGGTCATGTGTAGGATAATTCTTCTCATGAGTCTTTAGTTGCCTTGACCCATAGGCAATCACCTTCCCAACCTGCATTAATACGCATCCCAGACCTACAAGCGAAGCATCCACATATACATCATAATCCACACCCTCAGTAGGCAGGGCCAGAACGGGAGCAGTGCACAATCTCTTCTTTAGCTCCAGAAAGGCTTCTTCACACTTCTCACTCCAAACAAAAGCCACATTCTTCTGAGTCAGCTTGGTCAAAGGTGCAGCTAGGGAAGAGAAACCCTCCACAAACCTCCTGTAGTAGCCAGCCAACCCTAGGAAACTCCTGATCTCCTTAGGGGTATTTGGCCTACTCCAATCCATCACTGCTGCGACCTTTTCTGGGTAGACCGAGATCCCATCCTTGTTCACCACGTGGCCTAGAAATGAGACCTGAGGCAACCAAAATTTGCACTTGCTCAACTTGGAGAATAACTTGTGATTCCTTAACTCTGTCAGAACCAAACGCAAATGCTGCTCATGCTCCTCCGCGCTGCGAGAATAGACCAACACGTCATCAATGAAGACCACAACGAACTTGTCGAGGAAATCCTTGAACACCCGGTTCATCATATCCATGAAGGCTGATGGTGCGTTGGTCAGACCAAACGACATCACCAAAAACTCAAAGTGTCCATGCCTCGATCTAAACGTAGTCCGTGGAATATCTGCCTCACGGATCCTGAGCTGATGATAACCAGAACGAAGATCGATCTTGGAGAACACCGTGCTACCGCGCAACTGGTCAAATAAATCATCAATCCTCGGCAGAGGGTACCTGTTCTTAATAGTGACCTTGTTCAATTCTCTATAGTCGATGCAAAGCCGCATCGACCCATCTTTCTTCTTTACAAACAAAACAGGAGCACCCCAAGGCGACGAACTCTGCCTGATAAAACCTTTAGCCAACAGCTCATCCAACTGAACTCGCAACTCCTCTAACTCACGAGGGGCCATCCGGTACGGCGCCTTAGCAATAGGACGCGTACCCGACTCCAAATCGATCACAAACTCAACATCCCGCTCGGGAGGAAGACCAGGAAGGTCATCAGGAAAAACATCGGCGAAACCACAAACAATAGGAATTTCCTCCAAGCGTGGTACGCTAACAGCAGTTCCAACCGCCGAGACTAATCAAGCACAACAACCAGAAAGAAATAACCTCTGAGCACATACCGTAGAGATGACAGGAGAATCCGGACACGGATCAGCATACACGCTGCCGGGCTGACCGTCGTCCCTGATGAAGTCCAAGCGCTTTCCTTTGCACTGAATGACTGCATCATACCTAGAGAGCTAGTCCATGCCCAGAATAACATCGAAGTCCTCCAGATCAATCATCTTCAGGTCCGCCTTCGCACGAAAGTTCCCCAACAAAACAGGGCAATCCAAAATGCCCAAATCTGACAACACAGATTCACCAGAGGGAAACTTGACACGGAAGGAATCCCGAACACGATCTAAGGTCAACCGATGTCGCTCCACAAAGGCTCTAGCCACGAACGAGTGGGTAGCGCCGGAGTCAAACAGAACCCGCGCCCAGCGGTTCTTTACCTTAAATTTCCCTATAGGAGCGCACAAAACTAAGGAACTAGCACAACAATACTGCAAAAATTCTTGCAAATAGAACTACCAGGCTGGAAAAACAACAAACAACTAACCTGAGATGACCTGGGTCAAAGCCTGAGCCTCCTCGGAAGAGATCACGTTCAGCTTCCCCTTTCCCTTGTCCACACGCTGAGGTGGAGGTAAAGCCTGCAATGGAACTGCAGGAAGAGCTGGCTGAAACTGAGGACACCTCGACTTGATGTGACCCTTCTGCCCACACTGAAAGCAGACTTTATCCTTGGTCCAGCACTGGGCCGCATCATGCCCGGATCGCTTGCAAACGGAACAGGAGACATCTCTCCTAGGAGCACCCTGAATCGCATGAACCTGCTCCTTCCTCTGAGCTGCTGACTTCTTGAAACATTTCTCGGCAGGGTGGCCTGACCGGCCACAGAAGCTGCACTCCACCTTGCCCCTCTTTCCCGGAGCCGCACCGGGTACCTGGGGTTTCTTCTCCTCCACCGACTTTCTCTTATCCAACCTCATTTGCTGGCCTCTGCTCTTCGCGGTCTCAATAGCCTCCACCTTCAGAGCAGCCTCTACTACACCTGCATAAGTCTCTGACCCATAAGCACTGGTCAACTGCTGCACCTCGCTCCTCAAACCACTGAGAAATTGCTTAACTCGATCAGCCTCAATGCTGACCAATCCAGGGGCAAAACGGCTCAACTTGCTGAACTCTATCTCATACTCACCCACCGTGAGTTGCCTTTGCTTCAGATGGAGGAAGTCGTTCATGAGGCGGTCACGCTCGACCGAGGGTAAGAACTTCCTCAACATCATCTCCTTGAACACTTCCCAAGAGCATCCAGCTACTAAACTCTCCTTCTCTCTCAGCCACCAACTCTTAGCCAAACCTTTAAGCTGATAGGCGGCTATCATCACCCTCTGATCATCTGCAATCCCTGAATACGAGAACATCTCCTCCATGGAGATCAGCCAGTCGTCTATCACCATGAAATCTTCCTTCCCATCATAAGTGGGAGGACTCAGCCTCTGAAACTGCGAGATAAAGGCCATCTCTGCTGGCACCACCACTGGAGGTCTCAAGGGTGCAGGAGGAGGAGGAACAGCTAACCCCCCTGCAGGGACTTGCACTCCCTGAGCCTGTCCTGCCATAACTGCCACCAAAGACTGAATTTGGGCTCGCACCTCCTCCAACTGTCTGCCCATGGAATCGTTACTCTGACGCAGACTCTCGATCACCGCATCGTTCTGAGCCCCAGATGACTCACCCTCAGACAGGGGAGTCGATCGAGTCGCAGGACGCCTTGCCATTCTAAAATCATATCAACACAAATTAGATCATACTACTACGTCTAGAACCAAATACAAGTACAGACAATACATATATAGATATAGACTTAAAGCTGCTAAACTTGCTCTGAGAGTTTATCTTTTTAACAAAATTTAGATGTTATGCCCTAACCTAGGATGGTTAACCACCACCTTACTAACTCTTGTGCCTAGATCGGGAATGCATGACTTTTATATTAATTTGAAAACTTATGTGTGTACATATGTCATCCTGCCAGTCTTTAGCTTGGCACGTTGTGCTTATGCAATGTTATGATATGCATGTTTGTGCTATGCATTCTAAAAAGGCCCTAATGCATGTTATGAGCGGCGTACACATGAAAATGTTATGCATCTCATACTACATAACATTCTCATGCAACGAAAAAGAAAACGCGCTAGTCGCAGCTATGTGGTGAGGTTATGCATCCCATACTACATAACCCTCACATATTGCCCTTATGGTGGATCCATATACGAACACATATTATGCATCCCATACTACATAATATGCCCCGTATACTTCATATTATACTATGAGTGTAGTGTTCGTGCTTTTGCCAAGACGTGCTGATGACATATCGGTGTGTGAATGACATGATGCTGAACTAATAAAAAGTAAACAAAGGAAGGTTGCTCAACTAACTTGTCAAGCAACCTCTCTCTGTACCAACTATCACAACCCGCATTTTCTCAGAATTAAGAATTATCAGAGTAAGAGAAAACACGCGTCATGATGCCACGTCAAGTAGGGGATAACTGCTGACGCTCAGGCAAAACCACCTACCAACTTAATGAAAGAAAATCATGTGATTAATGATTAGAAAATCAGTTATATTTTAGAGGCCGTATCCCTCGGCTTAGTGGATCACCTAGTCCACAAAAGAAAACTATATTTAAACGCTGCGGAAAAAAAATACTTTATCAGGTTTGACATCCTAAGGAGCGCATAAGGGTCCCAAGAGAACCACTCATGCTAAGCAAGAACCTACATTTAATTTATATAATATATAAGAAAACGGTCTTTATACGTGATTTGGAAAATAATGATTACGTTTTATAAAACATGCTGATCATGAGCTTTATTTATAATAATAATTATAGTTTAAAAATAACTAGCAACCTAGCATAAATTCTTCTCAGAGCAAGTAGACTATCTCCAGAAAACGGTAGCAGCATAAGTAAATATATCCAGTACAAAGTTAACAACTACCAGTGGGCGCCAACAACCTGACACGAACCCACTGACACACATGTATGTCTGTAAGAAAGTACTGAAAAACTACCTCACCAACACGGCAAACGGAACTCCAAAGTCCAAGAGACCACCAACACCACCACTGCAAACTAGCCACCCAACTGGCTACGGCTCAAAACCTGGGGTATTCCAAAAGAAAACAGAATACCTCAGCAAGGTAAACAAAGTAAAAACTGCATGAAAGAGTCAACCAAAGGGGAAAAGTACCTGAAAAACATGCAGTAGAAAGAGTCACAATTGTCCAAAACAGGACGATAAGAAATGCACTACGCGCGAGGAAACAACAACAACCCAGCCCAGGAACAACATCCTGCAGGGCCTACTAGGCTACCAAGAGCCCAAAGTGCTGCAAACTACCAAGGAAGAAACTTCTAACACCCTAAACTGTGGGAGGTGGTAGTAGCAAAAACAAATAACGAGGAACCGGATTGGAGGCAAACTCAGTCCCCCCATCCACCATGTCCAAGTCAACAAGCTCGAGGGTCTACACGTGAAAGCACAAGGGACCTTCCACCCACATGCCCAGCCCATACCTGGAGCAAGAAAAACATGAGTGGCCTTGGCTAAATTACACAACTCCACCCCCATAAAGAGATACAAACCACCACTACTAACCATGACCCACGATTCGGCCATTAGGAAAGAGAAACATGGCCGACAAGGAAATTATAAATATAAACAAGGAATTCACTCGGGAACGTAAATCGAGGAAAGAGAAAAAGAAAGTGTTGAAATGACTCAACACGACGTGGCGCTGGGTCCTCTCGACACCGCATTGAGTGAGCTTCACTCACTCAACGTGCCATGCAAAGCGAACTATCACAACAATAACTCTTACATTACTACCTTAACACTACACAAAACACTCATGCCCACCTAACCCGCGTATCGACGCCAGCTAAATACGGGTGCAAAAAGGAAATATTCAGAGCGTACGATCAGTGTCGCACGACCAGTGGTCGTGCGTACTCATCGACTGATGATCATGCAAAGTGAACCTGGGAAACTTGAAACCTGACAGAAAACTTAGCATCAACGCACGATCAGTGTCGCACGACCAGTGGTCGTGCACACTGTTTCCAGCGCTCGTGTGATAGCCGAGACAGAACTTTGGAGAAATGAACAGGTAGCCGCGCACGAACAGTGGCACACGACCAGTGGTCGTGCGCCCTAACGTTTGATGATCGTGCGCGGGTAACCTGTACCGTTTGGGATTTCCCGAACGACACCGGAACGCGCATCACACTCTCCCGACACTGCGAACCACAACTACAACACACCGAAAACGGCCTACGGCACACCTAACATAATTTTTACCTATTCTACTCGTTCACCACACCATCCATCTACGCCTAATCATTCAAGACGGAATCCGGAGACAGAAATGGTAGAAATAAGTAGGGTGCATGAATCGAAAGAAAAAAAACAACTTAGCAAGGGCGAGAACACCACTTGCCTCAATTTCCGGCGAAGCTTGGTCGGCTTTCCCTCCTCTTCACGCTCGAATCCGGCAACGAAGCACGAGGCCAAAAATCTGGACATTGCTGGCGGAAAACAAGTCAAAACCCGAAATTCAAAACCACAAGCAAGGCCGCGAAACTTGGAAATCTTACCGTAGGAATGAAGGTCTTGACGAGAGCAATCCGAATCCACTCTCGGAATCGAATTCCGCCCACAAACGCTCCGGGAATCGGCGGTGGAAGGCAAGGGCTCGGCGGTTTCTCCGTTTCTCTCGTACAGGGGCGGCGGTTTGATTTGGAGAAGATGATGGCATGGGTTTAATTTCTATCATATATATATATATATATATATTAATATATAATAATATATTTTATTACAAAATTACATAAAGCACCAAAACGACGCGAAAACCGAACTACCTCGGAATTCGACGAAATTCGCACCGTATCTAAATACCCACACTACGAACACAACGACGAAGTCGAAATTAATTTTCGACGAACAGAACTCGAGTTATATCCAAATAAAGCAAAACACAAACATCCCCCCGAGAGGCCACACCGGGTCACCCAAAACGACTCGGCTTGCTAGGGAGATCTTGCCAACAGGCTACAGAATAGGGCACTCAGTTCTAAGGAGCTAAACCACACTCCACAAATGGCACAAGCCACGGAAACGCGTCATCGTAACGCCAACAAGGATAAAAATAAACGCAGAAAAATCGGTGGCGTTACAGGTGTTGCGGAGCCGAGTGGCAAATAGCGGGCTAAGGCCCAAGTTGTTGTGCCGGCCCTCGAAGCCCAATTCTTGAGTGTTTTTCTTATGTACTCATATGTGGCCGGCCTGCGTGCTGAGGTTTGGAAGACATTTTTATTAAGCAAACTCTTGTAAGGACATAAGGCCATTTTTGGTGTATTATACATTCCTATGAGTTTATTGTAGTGGACATTCATGCTTCGCTGGGTTTTTTTTATCCTTACAACTTAATAATTTGCTTCCGCTAGGTACTCTGTGTAGGACATTGTGATTGGTTGAATGGTCTCAATAAGTAACCTTCCGGTCTGTCCGTAGTATATGGTGTCGGGCCCCGGCCAGACCTACTGTTATATTCTATATGACGGATAGGGGTGTTACACTAAGGAACATGCCGACCTAGATATTCCCATTGCTCTTAGCAAAGGGGTACGGACGTGTACTCAACACTCGCTAGTTGTTGTTGTTTCATATGATCGTCTAACTCCTTCTCGTAGGAACTTTGCCTTGGCTATCTCTGCCACTGCCACTCCCAGCACTTACCAGGAGGCTCTTCCTATTCCTCATTGGAAGACCTTCATGGATGAGGAAATTACTACCCTCACTGAAAGGGGTACATGGACCCTTGTTCCTTCCCCTTTGGGCACTGATGTGGTTGGCTGTCGATGGGTATTCGTTGTGAAGTTCCGCCCAAACGGTAGTGTGGATCGATACAAGGCCCGCTTAGTCGCCAAAGGCTTCACTCAGACTTATAGGGTTGATTTCTTTGACATATTCTCTCCCGTTGCTCGTCTCAACACCATTCGGGTTCTTCTCTTTGTGGCTGTTAACAGGGATTGTCCCATTTCTCAGCTGGATATCAAGAATGCCTTTCTCTATGGTGACCTTCAAGAAGCCATATACATGGAGCAACCTCTTGGGTATGTTGCTCAGGGGGAGACACGAGTATGTCATTTGAAGAAGGCCATCTATGGCCTAAAGCAAAGCCCTCGGGCTTGGTTTGACAAGTTCAGCGGCATTGTTGTGGCCATTGGTTTTGCACGAAGTTCAGTCGATCACTCTTTATTCATTCGCAAAACCTCCTCTGGTATGGTGGTTCTTGATGTATATGTGGATGATATTATTCTGACTAGAGACGACTAGGCTGGGGTAGCTTTGAAAAAGAAACACCTCCGTCAACACCTGGTCACTAAGGATATGGGTTCTCCCAAATACTTTCTGGGGATTGAGATTTCTCAGAAACCCAACTCTTTAGTTCTCTCCCAACGGAAGTATGCTCTTGATTTGCTAAAAGAGGCAAGGTTGACTGGTGTTAAACCTGCCAGATGTCTCATGGCTATTGGGGAAGACGAAACTTGGACAGATGACTCGCCTCCTCTATCTTACTCTTCAAGGTACCAGCGTCTGGTGGGCAAACTCATTTATCTCACAGTTACTATACCCGATATCTCATATGCAGTAGGCAAGGTTAGCCAATTCATGCAAGCTCCTAGGGAGTGTCATCTACAATCTGCCCTAAGGATATTGGAGTATGTTAAAGAAGCCCTGGGGAAAGGACTCCTTTTTCAGAAGAATGGTCACTTGAGGGTTGAAGCCTACTCAGATTCAAGCTATGCTGATGATAAAGGAGATTGCAATTCAACATCGGATTTTTGCACATTTGTTGGAGGAAATCTTGTGAGATGGAAGAGCAAGAAACAGTTTGTAGTCTCCAGGTCTAGTGCAGAGGTGGAATATCGTAGTATGGCATCGACCACATGTGAGTTAAAGTGGTTACGGGCTCTCATGCTTGACCTAGGAGAGGTCTACAACTATACTCTTCTAATGTTCTGCGACCACAAGGCTGTTATATACATTTCCAAAAATACGGTTTTTCATGAGAGAACCAAACACATAGAGGTCGACTGACACTTTATTCGAGAAGAGATTTTAAAGAAACAGATTTGTACTCCGTTCGTTACTTCTGACAACGAGTTGGCAGATGTCTTCACCAAGCCGCTGTCCGCTTCTTTGTTTCACATTTGCGACAAGCTGGGCATGATTGATATATATGCTACAGCTTGAGGGGGAGTGTTGAGATCGAGCGGTCTGTCGAATGAGACTGGGCGGTCTGGCGGTCTGGCGGCTTGGCCCAGTACTTTGGTGAGCGGGTTGGAGACTGGGCGGTCTGGCGGTCTGAGCGGTCTGGCGACTTGACTATGCCGGCTTGTGGATATTGGCCGCTTGTCTTCCTCATTGTTGTGGTTGTGCGGTTAGTCTAACCGTGCGGCTTGTTCAGCTTGTATAGTTTCATGTTCTTGTAATTATTAATCCCACATTGCTTACTTGAAATCTATCTTCTCTCCTCCATTCAATAAAAGGGAGGTCATACCTTTGTAATAGATACCTTTTTTGGATAATAAAATTTTTGTTAATCCCCTTCCGGCTTGTTTTTAGTTTGTTTTTAACAATATCAAATCATTAAGCCATTCTGATCAAATCTTCAAGGACATCTTACAGTTGTTTGAGGCTCCACAGTTAAGGAAGCTCATGACCTTAAGAATCAAACTTCCCGTGCAAGAAATAAAGGAATGGGTATTCACATCACCTTTTCCAGATCAAACCACCATTACTGGATCGATTTCTGGACACCAGATTTCTCTTACCCCTGCTGTTCTTTCTGAGATTTTTGGCTTTGTCATTGAGGAAGATGATATCAAATTATTTAGCACTGAGTTTGATGATATGCAAGTTACAATGGGTGACTCCCAGGGAAACCCTAACAAAATGCTGAAGAAGAACTTGTCTGTTGAATACAAGTTCTTGACAGATGTGATTGGCAAAGTAATCTTGGGCAAGCACTCTGCCCATGACTATATAACCAGACACCAATTCCTTCTGATGAGTACCCTAATAAATAAAAAATAAGTAAACTGGGGTGGAATTGTGTTTGATTTAATTAAGAAGAAGATAAGTAAGAAGAATGTTAGTTTTGGTAGAGTTCTGGGTATCTTCCTCCAGGCAAAGGTTCCAAAACTTTTGGTCTCCCAGACCATTTTCATCAATGCCTCTAAGAGGTTTACCTCTGCCCTCTTTGACAGAGGGAGAGGGTTATACCAAAGCCCACCAGGGCATTCGCTTCCAGGACAGCTTCAGAGGACCCAAGGGCTGTAACAACCACTCTCCCAACCCCTGAAGAAGCTCTTGCTCCTCCCCCCTCTCCTGCTCATATACCATCTCCTCCACTTCAATAATAATCCACTATTATTGCAGACACACCTTCTACTTTCATCCCTCCTGCCTCACCATCTCACCCACCATCTCCTCTACTAAGACAACTAGAACCCTAGGAGTGGTTTTTTCATGTATAGGTCATGACAAAACCCTAGGAAGCCCAAGAAGACCAAATGGACTTGAGAATAAAGGTGATTGGGATGAATGGTCTACAAATAGTAGATTCCTAAACCCTAGTTTAGGATGACCATGAGGCTTCACCATGACTCTAAGATCCCACCATGACCTCACAAATCTATTGGAAGGTCCATTAGAGCCCTAAGGGTCCATTAGAGTCAACCCAGGGTAGCCAAGTTGACCTAGAACGATTCTAGGCCTAAATTGGGCAAGATGCCCTAACTAAGGGCAGTGTGCCCCTAGTAAGACAAACCAACCCTACCAAGGTCTTCCTAGACCTAAAGTGGGGTCAACCAACCCTACCAGTCAAAGTTGTTAAGTTGACCTAAGTCAACTCTAACCCTAAATGGGTCAAACTAACCTACATAAGGTCAACTGACCTTCCCTTAGCCAATTGGATCCCACTCATGTCCTCCTAACCCTAGAGTGAGGTCAATGGGTCACCTAGGACCCATTGTAATCAATCAAAGAGGCTAAGTTGACCCAAGTCAACCTTAGCCCTAAAAATGTCAAAGTGCCCTAACAAAGGGTCAAGTGACCCCCAAGATGCCAAAACAACCCTACCCAAGTATTTATAGACCTTAAGGGAGGCCAATGGGTCACCAAGGACCCATTGGGGTAAACTCAAATTGTCATGTTGACTAAGTTCAATTCTACACAATGGTTAATGTTGGGTATTGTATCCATAATGTACCTGATTTGAAGAAGCCCCTGAACAAGCTAAGGTGAATTGACGATGTATTTGATGAAATCTTTCAAGGTGTGCTTGCAGTTATTCCTCGCTAAGTACACACCAATGTCAGGGTGCAGTAGGTCAATATACACGAGTATGTGCAACGTAATCCCTCGTTGTGCAGACCAGTGTGTTGGCTTACGTGTACTCTCTCTATTGGAGTGTACTTACTTTCAAGCACAGGGTTAAGAAAGATCAAGAGCAGTCAAGGAGCAAGGATGGGCCAAAGACCAGCTCACGGGTAGTCTAAGTACAAAACGTCGAGAATCATTAAGTGATTCTCGCCGATTCGACGAGAATCACTAGTGATTCTCGCCGAATCGTCGAGAATCACTGGCCGATTTCCGCCATATGCAGCCGGCTGTCTCGACGCCGCCCTGAATTCTGCTAAAGCAGAATCGGCGAGAATCACTAAGTGATTCTCGCCGAATCGTCGAGAATGACCTTGCCTTCTCGCCGATTCGGCGAGAATCAATTGTGATTCCCGCCGATTCTCTCCGGCTTGCTATATCAATGTAGCTAGAATTCGGCTAAGTGGAATTCGGCGAGAATCGGAGGTGATTCTCGCCGATTCGTCGAGAATCACCTACGATTCTCGCCGAATTTGACTTGGGCAAATTTCTGTTATTCTCTGGATCAGCCCTCGTGTGGAGACACCCATAGTGCAAGGGCTGTCATGGCCACCCATGAGAGAATACCTAAGGCTCATTCTGAACCCTTTGTATTCTCGGCCTCAGCCCCAACTCGGCATGAATCTGCAGGTATCAGCTCTCACTGCGTTTCTCACCACCCTAGGACACAAGAAAGGGGGGTTAGAAGTCATGTAGTTAGTGCTCATGGGGCCTCTGGAAGGGTGCTGACTGAAAGGAAGGCACCACCTCCCAGGCCTCATGATGCTCGCTACATGCATTCCTTCCACCCTCCCACGTGTCACGGTGGAAGAGGCAATTCTGTGAGCAGATCCGACTCTATCCCGTTTAGACCTATGACCATGACTACCTCAGTCACCAGATCAGGTCAGAAACGGCGATACAACATTCACAAGTGTTGGTGCTGTGGCAAGGTGGGTCACTTTGCCATAGATTGTTGGCACAACCCCTCTGTGTCAAGGGCAAGGGCATATCCACCTCCTCTGGGTAGAGTTAGCCTTCCTAACAGGATTCCTGTGGGAAGGCATTCGAGTTTTTATGCTGACAAGAACCTAGGACCCAATACTTATTGGGTTCCTAAGGTAAGGTAACTCTCTTTTGCAGGGTAGTCTAGGTTCCCGTAAACCTGATGGGAACCAGACAGGAGATGTTCCATGAATGACTTGGAACAAGTATCTGGAGTAGGAGCAGTGCCATCGACACAGGCACACTCAAATTGACTACCTGGTGTGCCTTGAGCAGAGGATCTAAATGATAAATCTTATGATCCCAGGAATGTCCAAAGGCCACCAAGACTCCTATATGGTATTTGGACAGTGGATGCTCCCGACATATGACTGGGACAAGAAGCCTGCTGCGGGAGTACTCTCCAGTCGAGAATGGACCCAAAGTCATCTTTGGGGGATCTGATCGGGGAGTCACCAGAGGTTACAGTATGATTTCCAACGGTATACTCTCTATCACTGATGTGGCTTATGTTGAAGGGTTAAATCATAACCTGATCAGTGTAAGCCAGCTATGTGATAAAGGGTATGACGTTAAGTTGTGCAAGGATAAATGCCTGATAATATCATGTGCCTCTTCGGAAACGGTATTAACCGGCATTAGGAGCAGAAATATTTTCTGTTTAGATTTTCTTAGTCTAGATTCTTCTACCCCCGTATACCAAGTAGCAAAAGGCAGTGCATCTCTTTGTGAACAGTTGCACAAGAGATTGACACATATTAATTTCAAGATAATTGGTATGTTGTTTTCTAAAGATTTAGTAAGGGATGCTCCCATTATTAAGTGCATCAAAGATAGCCCCTGTCCTGCATGCCAGAAGGGCAAACAGACTCGGGCTACCTTTAAGGGCATCCCAGACAAAGACTCCTCTAGATGTCTTTATCTTCTGCACATGGACTTGTTTGGTCCAATGCAAGTTCATAGCTTAGGAGGCAAGTCGTATGCGCTAGTGATTATAGATGATCACTCTCGGTTTACTTGGGTGTTCTTTTTAAAAATGCAAGTCTGATACGTTTGACATCTTCACCAGTTTTGTCAAGCAGATTCAAAACGAACTTAACTGCTCAGTGGTCAAAATCAGAAGTGACCATGGAACAGAGTTCGAGTCTGGTGCTATGACAGAGTTCTGTGAAGAACTTGGTATCTTTCATGAGTTCTCCTCCCCGCGCACTCCGTAACAAAATGGAGTTGCGGAGAGGAGGAATAGAACGCTCATTGAAGCTTGCACAACAATGTTGAATGACGCTTCTCTCCCAGAATACTTCTGGGCCGAGGCTGTCAATACGACTTGTCATGTGCAAAACCGGGTGTTAATCAACAAGAGCCATCGTAAGACGCCTTATGAGCTACTGAAAGGCAGGAAACCAACCATGTCCTATTTAAGGATCTTTGGTTGCAGATGTTATGTACTGAATAATGGGAAGTACCCGCATTCTAAGTTTGGTGAAAAATGCTTCGAAGGCATATTCATGGGCTATAGTAGCCATAGACGGGCTTATAGAGTTTTCAACAAGAAAACCCTAGTGGTAGAGGAATCAATAAATGTTGTATTTGATGAAGGAAGTTTGCTTAATTGCAATTCTTCCAGTGGTCTTCTTGAAGATGCAGGTGCAAGACTCGAAAAGCTTCACCTGGATGAGCCCGAGAAAGATGCAACTCCAAAATACGTCAAGGTCTCCACCTCAACGCCGATCGGAGAGGATGACAGTCAGGATGGAGTAGTCCTCCCTGAGGAGGAAGGAGCCCCAGAAATTGCCAGAGCTCCTGATGCAAGACTACTAGAGCTCAGACACGTGAGGGATCATCCCAGAAATCAAATCATCGGAGATCCCCGAGACGGTGTCAGAACTCGCCAAGGTACTATTAACGAGATTCTGCATTTCAGCTTCCTATCGCAGGTTGAGCCAAAGAAGTTCGACGAAGCGAACAAAGATGTGTCATGGATTTTGTCCATGCAAGATGAGCTGCATCAATTCGAAAGATGCAAAGTCTGGACGCTGGTTCCCAGACTTAAGACGCAAAACGTGATTGGCACCAAATGGATCTTCAGAAACAAGATGGATGAACATGGGGTCATCATCAAGAACAAGGCCAGACTGGTGGCTCAAGGATACAGACAGGAGGAGGGGATTGACTTCGACCAGATGTTTGCATCAGTTGCACGGCTCGAGGCAATCCGACTATTCCAAGCCTATGCCTCTCACAAAGGATTCACAGTCTATCAAATGGATGAGAAATCAGCATTTTTGAATGGAGACTTGAAAGAGAAAGTATATGTCGCTCAACCCACAGGTTTTGTCAATCCTACTTATCCTAATCATGTATACTTTCTTAATAAAGCTCTATATGGGTTAAAATAAGCTCCTCGAGCTTGGTATGAGACCTTGTCTAGCTTTCTTCTTGAGAACAGGTTCTCTAGAGGAAAAATAGACAAGACATTATTTCTCAGGGAAGTCAAAGGCAAGATCTTGCTGGTGCAAATCTATGTCGATGACATTATATTTGGCTCAACGGACAACAATCTTTACAAAAAGTTTTCTAAACTTATGCAAGGAAAGTTTGAAATGAGCAGTATGGGAGAGCTAAAGTATTTCTTGGGACTTCAAGTGAAACAGTCTGAGGAGGGAATTTTCATTTCTCAGACAAAGTTCACCAATGAACTCTTCAAGAAATTCGGAATGGAGAATGCAACCTCAATGAGGACTCCAATGGGATCCACCATGTCTCTGGATAAGGATGAGAAAGGGAAACCTTTTGATGAAACCAAATACAGAAGCATCATTGGATCCCTGCTCTACCTTACTGCAAGTAGACCGGATATTATGTTCTCCACATGTGTCTGTGCCAGATATCAGGTGAACACTAAGGAATCTCATTATGTCGCTGCAAAGCGAATTCTTAGATACCTTAAAGGTACCCCTAATCTTGGCTTATGGTACCCGAGAAACAATGATGTCGAACTAATAGGTTTTTCAGATGCTGATTTTGCAAGGAGTAGGGATGACAGGAAAAGCACTTCCGGGACGTGTCAATTCCTCGGAAGAAGGCTCATCTCATGGAACAATAAGAAGCAGAATTGTGTTACAACCTCCACTGCAGAGTCTGAGTACATCTCAGCTGGCAGCTGTTGCGCACAACTCCTATGGATCAGAAACCAGTTAGCTGACTATGACCTTCAGTTTAAGGAAGTACCAATGTACTGCGATTCCTCCAGTGCAATTGCCATAGCAAACAATCCGGTATCGCACAGCAGGACGAAGCATATTGAAGTGCGCTACCACTTCATTCGGGAGCACGTGGAAAACAAGGACATCTCTCTCTGCTATGTCCCCACGGACAAGCAGATTGCAGATATTTTCACAAAGCCCCTAGACGAGACCAAGTTCAGTCTTTTCAAAACTGAATTGGGGATGCTAAATTATGAGGAATGAAGACTACAGAAGCTCCAGGCTCTAGGGGGAGCATTTGCTAAGAACTCAAGTGTAAGCACAAGTGCAAGAACTGAGGGGGAACATCGTGTAAAATGCAACAGTCCCAGATTTGCAGAAGCCAAAAAGGGGGAGATTTCAACTCACTCTAAGGTGCTAAGGTGCTAAGGTGCATGCTCCGATGACTCTAAAGATAATGGTATGGAGTTTCAACTCACTCTTGTTTTTCAAAGTTGTGTTTTCTTCCAAGCCTTTTTATTCACCTTAGCTTGTAGGGTTTAGGCTTCTTCAAATAGGGGGAGATTATTGGGTATTGTATCCACAATATACCTGATTTGAAGAAGCCCCTGAACAAGCTAAGGTGATTTGACGATGTATTTAATGAAATCTTTCAAGGTGTGCTTGAGGTTATTCCTCGCTAAGTACACACCAATGTCAGGGTGCAGTAGGTCAATATACACGGGTATGCGCAACGTAATCCCTCGTTATGCAGACCAGTGTGTTGGCTTACGTGTACTCTCTCTATTGAAGTGTACTTACTTTCAAGCACAGGGTTAAGAAAGATCAAGAGCAGTCAAGGAGCAAGGATGGGCCAAAGACCAGCTCACGGGTAGAAAGACGAAAATCGTCTAAGTACAAAACTTCCAGAATCACTAAGTGATTCTCGCCGATTCGACGAGAATCTAGTGATTCTCGCCGAATCGTCGAGAATCACTGGCTGATTCCCGCCGTATGCAGCCGGCTATCTCGACGCCGCCCTGAATTCTGCTAAGGCAGAATCGGCGAGAATCACAAAGTGATTCTCGCCGAATCGTCGAGAATGACCTTGCCTTCTCGCCGATTCGGCGAGAATCAATTGTGATTCCCGCCGATTCTCTCCGGCTTGCTATATCAATGTAGCTAGAATTCGGCTAAGTGGAATTTGGCGAGAATCGGAGGTGATTCTCGCCGATTCGTCGAGAATCACCTACGATTCTCGCTGAATTTGACTTGGGCAAATTTCTGCTATTCTCTGGACCGGTCCAAGTTAACAGGGCTATTTCGAACCAGACTTAGGGTCTCCTTTTGGTGGGGCCCACAACGGTCATTTTGGATGACCTAATGTATAAATACATAGGTATTCTTGAGCAGCTGATATAGAGATACACGGATTCAAAAATACGAGCCGCCACCGAGACCTAGATCGTGGATCTTGCTCCGCCGTGATCGCCGCTCGTACCATAGGATAGCCGTCGCTGATCGTGGTTTCCTCCCGATCTCCCGACTGTAGAAGCTCAGCCAAGCACAGCGTCTCACGCGTCTAACCAGAGATCCTTTGTCTCTTGATTCGTAGATCGGGAAAACCTTTCCCGTCCGAATCGATTGAGACGATCGATCCTAGTGTGACCGTTGGAAGACCTTGCTAGCTTTGCTACGAAGGTTGAATCTCCAAAGAACAGCCGCAACACTCCTTTGTCGCAGCCGATCCCGAGAGCCAAGCCGCTGCCCTTCTTGCCGGTGCCGGTCTCGGGGAGATTCTCTCCAAGTGAGATCTAGGGTTATGGACTCTTCGTCGACTTCAAGAACACGTCGTCGATCGAAGAGGGACACCTTTATCTCCATAAGTAGTTTGTAATTTTTACATTCCATTTTCAATTTTGTTGTAAAGGAACGTTGGTTCCTAGTTGTAAGGTTTGAGTGCAACCCGTGGTGTAGGAGTGGTGACTCCTTCGAAAGGGTTCCTTCCGTTAGTGTGAGGATTGGATTTCAATCCTGTTGGAGAAGTGACCGAGTCGTCCCTGGTTGGGAGATAGGTCGAAGGGGGAGAGTGGACGTACCCAAATCGCGGAACCACTATAATTTGCTTGTGTCTTTCTGTGCTGTGTGGTTTGGTTTATTTGTGCAGGTACAATTTTATTTCCGCAAAAACGTAGCAAGACACCTATTCCCCCCCCCCCCCATAGGTGAAGGTAGTTGGCACTAGGTGGACTTTCAGTTAAGTAAAATTAGCCCAAATGGGCTAACCCAAACTCAAACCCACTTCCCCCACTTAGGCTGACCTATCCTTATTATTATTACGATTAGTGGGGTGCTAATAGGCAGGAGGAGAGGTAAGTTTCAGTTAGGATGGGCAGGAGAGAGAAAACTCCATTAATGGATGAGAGAGAAAAAAGAGAGAGAAGGCCATTCTTGGCTTAAGGCAACCAAGGGACACTCATTAAGGCTGGATTCAGTTACTCTGAGGAAGGGGAAGAGTTTCCAGTAGTTTCCCGGCCAGAGGGGTGGCTCAACCCATCAATAGGTTGAAACCGAAATTTGGCCTTTAATGGCCATTCATGGCTTTAGGAGTTACACCCTCTCCCATCCCAATTTGATCAACCTAAAAGCATCCCTGGACTCAGGGATACCTTTTCCACACCTTACCTGAAGGAGTTGGGCTACTTGGCTGTGTAGTTGCAAAACTCGAAAAAGCTTCACCTTTGTCCATGGCAACTCGGAGATCAACCCGCCTCCAGCCCTCTAAGAAGGTCCTCCTCCTCTCCTTTCTCTATGGATAGATCTTAGGATTAATTTAGAATGAAGATCGGGCTCAATTGAGCCCGATCAAACCCTCCTTTTTCCAAGTTTTTCAAAGAAAAACAACTTGTCGGGATCGCTGGAATATGCCCTTCCAGCGGCGGTGGCGCCGCCTGGCGATAGCCACCACCTCGACGGAGCTGGTAGTGGCAGTGGCCGGCCAGGGAGGTGGCCGGATGGCCAGGAAATGGAGGTGGAACAAGCTCCATGTCGGGTGAATCCTGTCCGTTGGCTAGAGCTTGAAGATGACCAGATGCCGTTTGTTTTGCGCCAAGATTCGTTCCGCCTTAGATATTTAACCTTAGGTTAAATAATTTCATTTCAATAATTCTGTCAAACCTTTTCAGTTATTTTGTAAATTATTTTAAAATTAAAGAGGTTAAATCAGAAAAAGTGGTCAACATATAATATGTACCCCTATGGGTCTACTTTATTTTAAAATTGATTTGAGTCAATTTTGACCACTGGTTTGACCAGGGCACCCATTTTGGTGGGGTTTATACCTAGAGCAAGGCAGAGATTAAAATGAGTGTCCACACTTCATCTCTTGTCCAAATGACTTGAAATTTGGACAGGGAGTCACCATAACCTATACCTAGATCCTGCCCAAAAATGAGAATTTTTGGGGACAATTGTCCTATAGGTTTTGAAATTATTTAAATACCCTAGGGTAAATTAATTAAGGGGCCTAATGACCACCAAACCCTCCCAAATTTTGGTGAGTGGTCCTTGGGGAATCATAAATCTCTGGATAAATTTTCATCCCATTTGAAGATGATATGGATTGAATTCCTGCAAACCCTAGCCTTGCCATAATAAGGGTATTTAGGTCAAAAGTGCACCTTGTGATTTGAGTGGCAAAATACCCTCAACAGAGGTTGGGATTTAGGCCACTGGTTTGGCATGACATATAACACCCTCACATGGGATATGAGGTGGTTTGGGATTGAATTGTCTTAGGTCACAAGTTCAAACCCTATGTTAGGACTTTCGGGGTTTGAGAAGGGCATGTGGTCAAATGCCCTTGTATGGACTTGTAAATTTGGTAGGGAGGATACTAGGGTAGCTAAAGTCCCCTAGTAAAAATCTTAGAGGATTTGGAGATGGGTAGACCCTTCAAAACCCTAACCATAGTTTAGGTCACAAATTTTGTAATGGTATAATAGGCTATCAAAACTCTGTAAAGAGTTATGAAATTTGGGTAGTGTGGTCATAGTGTTAGTATGAGTTTTTGTAAATTTTAATGGGAATTTTTGAGCAATTATTTTGGTACTTCCTTTGTTATGCAAGTGTTAGCCCTTAATTGATTATGTATTATTTTTGACCTCCCTGACCATATGAAATTTGTGTAATTTGGGCATAGAGAATTTTGGGTTATTAACTTTACACATGAATTTTATTACAATTTGTAGATGCATATTTACAGTACGTACTTCACAAGCTCATAAAAATAGAAACTTGTTCAATAATTTATTCAGAGCTCATTATTTGTTTTAAAATTGTAAAACCTGATCAGTAGTGTTATTAGGTCAATACTTTCATGAAGAAATTTATTCACAATTTTTGGATGTACAATTTCTGTACTTACTTCACTAACATATGAAAATAGAATATGTTTCAAAATAAAATTTAGAGTTCTTTATTTACTGGAAAATTGGGAGACCTTGAATTTACAGCAACATAGATTCCTAGTATTTATCTTAATTTTGTGATGCATCTTGCATGACTGAAAAGTGTACTTTATGTTCAAAATCAGGGCATTTGGAGTTCTTAGGAAATTAAATAAATTATCAGATAAATTAGGATAATTAT
Organism: Platanthera zijinensis; assembly: GCA_039513925.1. Lineage (NCBI taxonomy): Eukaryota > Viridiplantae > Streptophyta > Magnoliopsida > Asparagales > Orchidaceae > Platanthera > Platanthera zijinensis. The sequence goes on from CM077081.1 coordinate 80,491,642, forward strand.
GAATTTCTGGATTTAGGCTAAACATGTCATGATAGACCCCCAATAATTATTATAGGGATATTGGATGATAATTTTGAGTACCTCCCATTATATACATCATATAGCCTAGGATGGTCCGCGTTTAGTAAAACTGCAGAAATCATGATATGGTGCAAAATGAACCCAGAGAGTTGGGATGTTGGTGTGTTGATCTGGTAAGTGAAATGAATTCATCATCGGGAGTTGTGATGAGGAGTGGAGGTTTGACTAGTGTTAAGAGGTGCTCAGGGTCGACGAAACATCGTCTTTCCCGTGGAGAGAGAGAAAGAGTCAAGATACACTAGGATGAGATCCAGTACAATATTAAAGGGATTGGGAGCTGGGTAACAACCAATAATAATAAGTGTCTTGCGAAAGGGAAATTTTGGCTTCAGCTCATCGTAGTTCCTAGTGCCCTTTGAGAGCCCTTTACGGGGTATTCCGGGGCAGTCCTAGGCTAACCAAAACTATTGGTAAAACTGAATTGCAAGAGTAACTAGCATAATTAGGGATTCACTTTCACTCACCTCGATGTCTCGGGATGTTAGGTTGGGTCACTCAGGAAGTAGGCTCGGTGGATTTGGTGATGGGCAGGTTAGCCCGGCGAGCTTTGGCTCGGTTGATGTTTGTGATGGACGGGATGGTCCGGGGAGCTTTGGCTTGGTTGATGTTTGTGACGGATGGGATGGTCCGGGGAGCTTTGGCTCAATAGCTGATACATAAGTTGCATGTGCATAAATATAAGGTGGTGGGTCTTCGGTATTGGAGAGTCGATGCACCGACACCAATACGTTGACTCGGCAAGTGTGGTTTAGCACTTGGCCAGATAAAGTCCGGTGCTCCAGCCGGCAAGAGTACGCAGGAGCTCCTCTTAGTGCACCAGCGTTGATGCATACGATAGGTATGACTGGTAGTGCAATTACCGGTTTAGAGGTGGGCGAGGCCCAACCCACCGCTTCCGTCTGCCACTATAGAGGTATCCTGGGAGGTTTAGCTTCAGAAAGGGGAAACTAAAGGTCTGTGTACACAGAGTCGGGTGGGTGAGTTGCACTTGTATGATCACATCATAGCATATTTGCATGTCATAGAATCATCATTGCATATAACCCTATCACCTATTGTATAAAGTGGTATGAGACGCTTTATACAATAGGCCCTGCAAAACGACCTCTTGGTTTATAAGTTCGCGTGAACGTGCTTATAAGGTTTTTCTTCAGTAAATATATATGTATGCTTGCTAGAAAACGGACACCCTATCGTAAAAATTGGTATGAGACTTTTTATACGATTGGAGCCTTGCAGAAGATCCCATAGCTTATGTGTTTTTGTTGAAGTATGAGACCGGGCGGTCTGGCGGTTTAAGCCTGGCGGGTTGTAGACCACGTGGTCTAGCGGTTACTCTCCAGCGGTTTGATATCCAGGCTATTGTTGTTTGTAGTCCGGCGGTCTGGCATTTTATCTCCGGTGGCTTGGAAACTGGGCGGTCTAGCGATCTCCTACTGTATCTCCCTCTCTTGCTTCTGGTATTGCTGAGCGGTTAGCCCATTGTCTAACCGCGCGGCCTGTTCAGTCTATTGTTCTAGCCGCTCAGATTCTGTATAGCTTTAGTCCCACATTGTTAATTTGTACTCTCTCCTCTCTCCTCCATTCTATAAAAGGGAGGTCATACCTTTGTAAATGATATCTTTTTGAATAATAAAAATTCCAATTATTCAAGTTTCCAGCTTGTTTTTTAGTCGTTTGTTCTCTACTTTCACATGGTATCAGAGGGATCGATCTCCTCCTGATTCTGTGCGGCCTCTCTAACCGCGTGCCCTAACCGCGCGGCTTGCTTCTTCTCGCGACCTTTCCTCGCGGCTTGTTTCTTCAGCCGGGTTGTGCCCTGTTCACATGGCTTCCTTCTCTCCTTGTCATTGTCCTTTGTGTGCGTGACCTCTTTGTTTCCCCGTCTTCTCGCTGTGACCTGTGCTTACTCGCCGCGACCTGTCTTCGCGATATGTTTGTCTCCAAGTGGATCGTCCTTCTGTTCGCGAGGGCTACCTTCTAGTTGCTCGACTTCTTTCCCTCTGCTTGGTTCTGCGGCTTGGTTGTGGCTATTCTGGCCGCTGGTGTCTGACATCGTGACCGCTGTCGAGCTCCTGTTTCCTAACCGCACGGCTTCCCGTTACTTTCTCCTATGGCTCCTTCTGAGACTTCAACTGCCACCACTCCTGCCGTCTATCCAGCTCTGCCTCCTCCTCCTACTCCTACCGGAAGCCTTGGCACGGTTTCTAAATTTGTTGGTTCCAATTATCCAGATTGGAGCGTCTCTTTCACCTTTCTTTTTCGCTATCAGTGCAAACGTCATCACCTCACTGATGACCCTCCTCCTTCAGACTCTGCTCAATTTGAGGACTGGGATGCGAGTGATGCCCTTGTCCGCACTTGGCTGGCAAACAGCCTCTCTGATTAATGTCTTCCCGTCATACGCCATGATGAGACGGTCAAGGCCGCTTGGCTTCACCTTGCTGCTCTCTACTCGAAGGGGACCCAGACATCTCGCATTTATACTCTCTATGCGGACCTCTTCGCTCGTCCTTCCATGTCTCCTGTTGTGACTTATCAGCAAGTTCAGACTCTTGGCACCGAGATCCTCCAGAATCGCCCCTTCTCCGCGGACTTGGCCGAGCAACACAAACACTTCCAGGAGCTCCTGGTTGTGCCTTAAACTAGGGTTAGGGTTTTGAGGGGTCTATCATTCTCCAAATCCTCTAATATTTTTACCAGAGGACTTTAACTACCATAGAGTACTCTCCACCAAATTTCAAATCATTTCAAGGTCATATGACCACATGCCCTTCTCAAACCCCCAAAGTCCTAACATAGGGTTTGAACTGGGGTCCTAAGTCAATTCAATCCCAAACCACCCAATATTCCATATGAGGGTGCCGCCTTGGGCGAAGCAGAGTCTCCCACCTTGGATGCCACTGCGGCTCGCATCGTCGCTGTTACTTTGCTGCTCCAGCGCCCTCTGTTGTCCTCCCCTCCTCCACAGGACTCCTATGCTCACCAATCTCAGCGGGGGGCCCTAGTGGCCGCAGCTAATCTGGCGGGCGCGGTTCGTCAAGATTCCTCTGCTCTCACTGTGGTCGTACCGACCATTCTGTTGACCGCTGCTGGCAGAAACATCCTCATTTTCGCCCTTCTGGTGACACATCTTCCTCAACCTCCGCCTCCTCTCGTCCATCTGCCTCTATGGCCACGACCTCAGGTAGTGCTCACGTCGTTACCCAAGGTAAATGGCTGATTGACTTTGGTGCTACAAATCACATGACCGATAATCCTCAATGCTTCTCTCTCCTATAAACGCATGATCGGTTACCCCCGGTTCTTGTTGCGGATGGTTCACCATCCCCGGTTCATGGGATGGGCATGGTTCAAGTCACCTCGTCGCTTCGCTTAGCAGACACCCTCTATGTCCCGAAGTTCCCTTGCAACTTATAATCCGTTACTACTTTATGCAAGCAACTTCAGTGCTCTGTCTTATTCACTCATACTTCTTGTTGTTTTCAGGACCCGAGGACCCAACGAACGATTGCTACTGGGACTGAGAGCGGCGGCCTCTACTTCCTTGACAACGTTTCCGCTTTGTCCGCCTTCTCTTCTTCTTCTACCGATCTGCTTCAATGACATCTTCGCCTTTGAAATCCTCCTCCTCGGATTCTTCGTCAGCTTCTGCCCCACTTACCTCACACCAGTCCTCCGCTCGACTGTGATGCATGTCAGCTTGGCAAACATCACCGCTCCTCCTTCCCACCGAAGCAAGGTCGAGGTTCCTCTAGCCCGTTTGATCTCATTCATTCTGATGTATGGGGTCCTGCTCCTACTCTCACCGTTGGTCGGGGTAGTTCGTACTCTGTAACTTTTATTGATGATTTCTCTAGATGTACCTTGGTTTATCTATTAAAAGATCGCTCTGAACTACTTTCTGTATGTCAATCTTTTTATTATATGATTAAAACTCAGTTTGATCTTTCTATTAAAGTACTTCGCTCTGATAATGCTAAAGAGTATCTCAGTCATGAGTTCTCCTCTTTTTGTATGCAACATGGTCTTATTCATCAGACCAGCTGTGTTTATACCTCCCAACAAAATGGGGTGGCGGAGCGTAAAAACCGTCATCTTCTCGATGTCGCTCGCACCCTCATGACGCAGATGCAGGTGCCTCGCTCCTACTGGGTCTATGTTGTTCTCCTCGCATGCTATCTCATCAATCAAATTCTCTCCATGGTTCTCCATGGCAAGACCCCCTTCTCCATTATCTACCCGGGCAAGGAACCCTTTCCTCTCCCTCTCCGTATCTTTGGGTGTACGACTTTTGTGCATGCTCCTTCCGCTACACGTGACAAGCTTTCCCCCTGTTCCACAAAATGTGTCTTTTTGGGTTACTCGACCACTCAAAAAGGCTATTGTTGCTTTGACCCTGTTTTGCGCAAACAGTTTGCCTTCGTGGACGTCGCCTTCTTCGAGAATGCGTCCTACTTCTCTTCTCAATTCCCCCTTCCTTCTAATGTCTCTGACTCTCCACCATCACTCTGTGTTCCTTCCACGCATATCAACATCTCCCCTCCTCTATCATCTCCTCCGCCGTCTCCTCCTCTCTCTGTTATACCCCCTTCTCCACAGTCGTCTCTCTCTAGTCCCGGGCCAGCTTTCTCCGCCACGGACACTCAGGTCCCTGAGACACGAGTCGACCTGGATCTTCCCATTTCTCTTTGCAAAGGGGTGTGGGCGTGTACCCAACCCCCGCTTGCGGCTGTTGTTTCCTATGATCGGCTTACTCCTTCTCGCAGGTGTTTTGCTTTGGCTATCTCGGCTATTACCACTCCATGCACCTACCAGGAGGCTCTTGTTATTCCTCATTGGAAATCTGCCATGGATGAGGAAATCGCCACTCTTACTGAAAAGGGTACCTGGACCCTTGTTCCTCCACCAGTAGGTACTGATGTGGTTGGATGTCGCTAGGTGTTTGTTATGAAGTTTCGCCCAGACGGCACTGTGGAACGCTACAAGGTCCGGCTGGTGGCCAAAGGCTTTACTCAGACTTATGGAGTTGACTACTTTGATACTTTCTCCCCAGTTGCTCGCCTCAGCACCATCCGGGTTCTTCTCTCTGTGGCCGTCAACAGGGATTTGTCTATTTTCCAACTTGATGTCAAGAATGCCTTTCTTTATGGGGATCTTCAGGAGGACATCTACATGGAGCAACCTCCTAGGTATGTTGCTCAGGTGGAGACACGAGTATGCCAGTTGAAGAAGACCATCTACGACCTTAAACAGAGCCCTCGGTCATGGTTCGACAAGTTTAGTGGCATTATGGCTTCCATTGGATTTACAAGAAGTTCGGCCGATCACTCATTGTTTATTCGCAAAACCGCATCGGGCCTTGTGGTTTTGGCGGTGTATGTGGATGATATTCTTCTTACCGGCAATGACCAGGCTGGGGTGGACTTGACAAAGAAACACCTCCGTCAACACCTAGTCACGAAGAATATGGGCTCCCCGAAATAATTTTTGGGGATAGAAATCTCTCGGAAGCCCGGCTCGTTGGTTCTCTCCCAATGAAAGTATGCTCATGATCTTCTACAAGAGGCAGGATTGACCGGTGCCAAACCGGCCCGATATCCCATGGCTATTGGAGAGGACAAAACATGGACAGATGACTCACCTCTTATATCCGATGCCACGAGGTATAGATGTCTGGTGGGCAACTCATTTATCCCACGGTGACCAGACCCGACATCGCCTATGCTGTAAGCAAGGTCAGTCAGTTCATGCAAGCTCCCAGGGAATGTCATCTTCAATCTGCCTTGAAGATATTAGAGTATGTTAAAGCAGCACCGAGAAAAGGGCTACTCTTTTAGAAGCATGGTCATCTGAGAGTTGAAGCCTACTCAGACTCAAGTTATGCGGATGATAAAGGTGACCGTAAATCTACATTAGGTTTTTGCACATTTGTTGGAGGTAATCTTGTGAGCTGGAAGAGCAAGAAGCAGTCTGTTGTCTCAAGGTCCAGTGCAGAAGCCGAATACCGGAGTATGGCATCAACCACGTGTGAGTTAAAATGGTTACAGGCTCTCATGCTGGACCTATGATAGGTCTATGACTATCCGCTGTCTATGTTCTGTGACAATAAGGCCGCTATATACATATCCAAAAATCCGGTCTTCCATAAGAGAACGAAACATATAGAAGTAGACTGCCATTTCATCTGAGAAGAGTTCTTGAAGAGACAGATTTGCACTCCATTTGTCACCTCCGACAAAGAGTTGGCGGATATCTTCACCAAGCCGGTTTCTACTTCCTTCTTCCACATTTGTGACAACCTGGGCATGATTGATATCTATGCTCCAGCTTGAGGGGGAGTGTTGAAGTATGAGACCGTGCAGTCTGGCGGTTTAAGCTTGGAGGGTTGTAGACAGCACGGTTTAGCGGTTACTCTCCAGCGGTTTGATATCCAGGCTGTTGCTGTTTGTAGTCCGGCGGTCTGGCGGTTTATCTCCGGTGGCTTGGAAACCGGACGGTCTAGCGGTCTCCTACCGCATCTCCCTCTCTTTCTTCTGGTATTGCCGAGCGGTTAGCCCATTGTCTAACCGCGCGACCTGTTCGGTCTGTTGTTCTAGCTGCTCAGGTTCTGTATAGCTTTAGTCCCACATTGTTAGTTTGTACTCTCTCCTCTCTCCTCCATTCTATAAAAGGGAGGTCATACTTTTGTAAATGATATCTTTTTGAATAATAAAAATTTCAATTATTCAAGTTTCTGGCTTGTTTTTTAGTCGTTTGTTCGCTACTTTCACAGTTTTCATATAAGTTAAGGTTACCTATTTCTTGTTCAGTTTTCTTACTTTTATTACTGCCGCACATACTTAAAGAACTGCTAGACTAGCTCCGCTGTCACCTGTTATTTGTTATTCTCCACCTTCATTATCTCTCCTTTCCTCCTCCCCGCTCGATGCCTAGGAGCCATGGGGGAAGGGGCGAGGGATGATAGGACTTAGTCTTTTAGACTAACGGCTTTCGAACCACATCATTTTAGGGGACCGTGGAGCCCAGCATGGAGGAGCAACCCCGGAGGTCGGCACGCTTGGAGATGGGACAGTCTAGTACCGGAGTTCAAACAGCAGGGACTGTGAGTCCTGATCACTAGTAGTTATTTAGTTTTGCTTCCGCTATGAGAGATATGTAGTGAGGATTTGGATGTACTGGGCATGAGCCCTATTTTCTGTACTTTTACTTTATCTGTGGACACTCCCTTCGTGGAGAATATTTACTATATATGTGATGTGTGTGGACTTGCCTTTTATTATTTTGTTACTATTGTGATCGAATCGGTCCGCAGGATCGGCGTTTTGTTGTTGCGACCTTCTTGGGTGTGAAGGTGTCACCGCAAAATGGCAGTTCTGGGCCTAAGACCCCAGTGTTTGAAAGGGGGGTCTTACAAGTGGTATCAGAGGAGACCTCGATCAAAAAGTAACAGTCCACAAACCCTGGGTCACCCCGCGTGAGTTTAGTTTGGGGACAAACTAAGCAGCAGAAGCAGTTGTATGCCCATATGGGGGATCACATGTAAATTGTCCACCTTTAATTAGGTTTGATTCGATTACTTACAAATGACTTTTGTTACGCAGCCCCCAGCACAGCGTACACCACAGGGTGGAGTCCAGTAGACTCCGAATGTTTCACCACCTCCCTCAGTCCCCACTCCGTTCCTACAGTCGGAGATGGGGCAGACTCTGATAGCCATACTGGAGGCTTTCAGGGCCCAGCAGGTTCCGGCTCCGCAGCCAAACCCAGGGGCCAATTGGCTGAGTATTTTCCGAGGACTTTCTCCCCCATCCTACTTGGGGACAGATTCGGCCGTTCGGACGGAGGAGTGGCTGGATATCATGTATGAGATGCTGACTGGGATACGGTGCCCATGGGAGTAAAGGGTGCCTTTGGTGGTCTCTTGCTTGGAATCCCATGCCAAGAGATGGTGGAATACATCGCTAGACACAACGTTTATTGATAAAGAGGTTGCAGAGATTGCATAAGAGGAGTTCAGGGCCGTACTATTGGAGCATTTTGTCCCGCAGTCGACCAGAGATGAGCTAGAAGATAGATTTTTACAGTTGAGACAGGGCAACAAGACTGTGGTGGAGTATCACCGAGAGTTCAATCATCTAGCCTGGTTTGCGGATTCTTATCAGTTGGATGAGGTAGGATACACCAAGAGGTTCTATAATGACCTGCGAGAGGATCTGAGGGAGGCTCTATTGTTTGTGTCTAATAGGCCTATTCCTCGGATATTGGAGATGGTGAAGAGTATTGTGGAAAATTGGCACACTACCCAAGGTCGGATGCGGCCAACTGAGGATCAGGGTTGGGGAGCCAGAAATGATCAGCGACGGGGCCACATTACTGATCGGAGAGATGAGAGAAGTGCAGAGTACCAGCCTCATCAGGAGTTGAGACAGGAGCAGAGGGAACCGGTAGTCATGGATCATCAGCCTCTCCAGATGCGGGAGATGCAGAGACCCGGGGTATGGTATATCCCCTACCATAGTGCTTCAACTATCATCAGGTGGGGAATATCCGGAGAAATTGCCCCATGAATGGGGAACCACTACCAGCACCACTGGATGCCTCGCCTGCTCAGTATTTTGGATGCCGAGGACATGGATACCAGGAGGAGACCGCAGACAGGAGAGGGAGCAAGTGTATGCACTGGATCTGACTCCACAACAGAATCCGGAGCAAGTGATCACAGGTATGCCAATTAATTTTAAGTTCCCTCTTTCCTAGGTAATTAGATTTATGGATATAGAATTGATAAACTAGACAAGAAAACCATAACTAGATTTCTAAGACATTAACTACCCCAGGCATAGTCTTCATCAGCGGCAAGCTCGCCTATACATTGTTCGATACAGGTGCTTCGCACTCGTTCGTGTCGGAAGCCTTCGTGGAAGGGCTGGAAGGCGTGGAGCGATTCATAGGCTTGATGATGAGGATACGACTACCAGACGAATCAGAGCTATTCACCTCCGCCCACTGCAACATGGAGGCGGAGATCGGCGAAAAGGCATTCGAAGCACCAACAACGATCCTAAAGATTCCAGTCTTTGATTTGATCCTGGGCATGACATGGTTACATTGCAACCATGCCCAGATTGACTACCTGCCAAAGAGGATCACCGTGAGGCATGGGGATTCACACATCATCATCGAAGGTATTAGACCTACTCCCCCTCTCTTGCTATCATTCGTGCAGGCTTTCAAGGCTTACTTGTAGGGGGAGGAAGTCTATAAAGTGTTATTTGAATGACTAAGGCCAAGGATTCTATCTCGGATATCCCGATGGTGTGAGATTTTGCTAACGTATTCCCAGAGAAGCTGCCAGGGCTACCCCCGCACAGGGAGCAGGATTTTCGGATACAGCTGGTGCCAGGGGCTAAGCCGGCATCTAGAGCCCCTTACCAGATGGCCCCAAAGGAGTTGACAGAGTTTCGAAGCCAGCTGTAGGAACTAGTGGAAGTCGTATTTGTCCGGCCAAGCTCTTCTCCATGGGGAGCCCCGGTGTTGTTCGTCAAGAAGAAGGATGGGACACTTTGATTGTGCATCGACTACCGAGCACTGAACCGACTGACAGTCCGAAATACCTATCCATTGCCAAGGATAGATTAGTTGTTTGATCAGCTGGAGGGGGCTCATTTCTTTTCAAAACTGGATTTGAGGTCGGGCTACTATCAGCTGCAGATCAAGGAAGAGGACATTCTGAAGACTTCCTTCGGTAGTAGATATGGGCTGTTCGAGTTTACCGTGATGCCCTTCGGGCTCACGAATGCACCGTCGGCATTCATGAGCCTCATGAACCAGGTGTTTGAGGCATATCTGGATGTGTTCGTCATTGTGTTTATTGATGACATCCTCATCTACTCGAGGACAGAGGAGGAGCACACACGACATCTGACGCTGACTCTAGAGAGACTGCGGGAGCACCATCTTTATGCGAAGTTCAGCAAATGCCAGTTCTGGTTGAAGGGGGTGGCTTTCCTAGGCTATATCATCAGTGGAGCTGGGTTGGCAGTGGACCCAGCAAAGATTCAGGCAGTTCGGGATTGGCCGCAGCTGAAGGCAGCCACAGACGTACAGAGTTTTCTAGGACTTGGCGGTTATTATCGGAAGTTTGTGGAGGGATTTTCTCGTATTTCCCTTCCACTCACATCCCTGACAAGGAAATATGTGCCCTTTGTCTGGACCCCGCAGTGCGAGACGGCTTTCTAGGAGCTGAAGGATCGACTCACCTCAGCTCTTATTCTTGCCCTCCCTTCGGGGAGAGAAGGATTCCAGGTATATATCGACGCTTCCTACCAAGGCATGGGTGCAGTGCTGATGCAGAATGGTCATGTGATAGCGTACGCCTCACGACAACTGAAGAAGCATGAGCAAAACTACTTGTTCATGACTTAGAGATGGGAGCGGTCGTATTTGCTATGAAAGTCGGGCGGCACTATCTGTACGATGTCCAATGCGACATATACTCCGACCATAAAAAATTGAGATATGTGGACACACAGAAGGAGCTAAATATCAGGAAGAGTCGATGGGTGGAGTTTCTAGCAGATTACCAGTACGAGATGCACTACCACCCATGGAAGGCGAATGTGGTTGCCGATGAGCTGAGCCGGAAGGCTACGACCTCGGGAGCAGGACCTCAGATGATGGCCATAGAGTTGGTCCAGATGTTAGACAAGATGCAGATATCCCTGATGTCCGAGTATCACCCAGAGCTATACCGGGAGTACCTATCGTCGTTGGTTGCCACAGATGACATTCGAGACCGAGTCAAAGATGGGAAGAGGCAGGATGCCAAGCTAGAGCCGATATTTCGGGCCCTAGAGGCAGGCACTGCTGGAGATTACACATTGAGGGATGGCCTAGTGTGCTTTAGAGGATGGGTTTACATACCATAGGGAGGCCAGGTTCGGGAGGATATCATGACGGAGGCCCACTACAGTCGGTATTCAATACACCCGAGAGTCACGAGGATGACTGCGAATCAGAAGAGGACCATGTACTGGCCAGGCATGAAGAAGGATATCACCTATTTCGTGACCCACTACGATAAATGCCAGCTGGTGAAGGTAGAGTGCAGAAACCCCGCAGGATTATTGCAGCCACTTCAGTTCCAGAGTAGAAGTTCGAGGATATCACGAGGGACTTCATACATGGCCTTCCTCGATCGCAGACGGGAAACGTCGATCTGGGTAATCGTCGACCGGCTGACGAAGGTAGCTAGATTTATTCCTATCAGGAAGGATGACTCAGTCGGTGTGATGGTTCAGAAATTTGTGGAGTAGTTCGTCCGTTATCATGGCATACCAAGGACGATTGTATTGGATCGGGATCGACGGTTTATGCCCAGGGAGTGGCGAGCAGTGCAAACTTACTTGGGCATCCGACTGACTTTCAGTACAGCTTTCATCCCCAGACTTACGGGCAGACGGAACGCACCAATCTGACCTTGGAGGATCTGCTGCGACTATGCATTCTGGATTGCGGAGAACCTTGGGAAAAGCTATTGCCACTAGTCGAGTTTTCATTTAATAATAGCTACCAGTTTAGCATAGGGATGGCTCCTTATGAGGCCCTATACAGACGGAGGTGTAGGACTCCGCTGTCATGGATACAAGACGAGGATCCGAAGGCTTTGGGTTTTGAGTTTGTTGTGGACACCGAGGCTCAGTTGAGGCTGATACGGCATAGGATGTTAGAGGCATAGAGCCGACAGGCTAAGTATTACGATACATGAGATCGTCAGGTGGAGTTTTAGGTGGGGGACCGAGTATTCTTGAAGATCCGATTGATGCATGGAGTTTCATGGGTAAATGGTCGAAAGAAGAAGCTCAGCCCACGATATATGGGGCCTTACAGGATCCTGGAGCAGGTCGGTCCCTTAGCATACAGGCTGGAGCTGCCACCGGAGCTGGTGAGTCTGCACGACGTATTCCATGTATCCTCTCTTAGGAGGGCTCTACTATGCCCGGAGCAGCAGATTATGGCCACGGATGGGTCGGTAGCATCTGATCGGTCAATTCACCTGAAACCGGTCCGGATTGATGACAAGGGAATACGAGTCTTGCGCCGCAAGAATGTTCCATTGGTCAAGGTTCTGTAGAGGAATCATGGGTAAGAGGAGCACACATGGGAGCCATAGAACTTGATTAAACAAAGGTACACAGAGCTTTTCAGTCAGGTACTCCTTACAATCTCTCGGGATGTTACAATTTGCTTTCACATTTGAAACCTCGTAGGCCTAACTAGAATTTCGAGGACGAAATTTTTGTTTATGTATTGGGACTTGTAACATTCCTCAGACAACTAGACCCCTAGGAGTGGTTTTGTCAATACTAGGTCATGACAAAACCCTAGGGAGCCCAAGAAGACCAAGTGGACTTGGGAATAAAGGTGATTGGGATGAATGGTCTGCAAATAGTAGATTCCTAAACCCTAATTTAGGATGACCATGAGGCTTCACCATGACTCTAAGATCCCACCATGACCTCACCAATATATTGGAAGGTCCATTAGAGCCCTAAGAGTCCATTGGAGTCAACCCATGGTGGCCAAGTTGTAACACCCCTATCCGTCACATAGCATATAGCAGTAGGTCCGGTCGGGGCCCGACGCCATAAAACACGGACAAATCGGCGAGTTACTAGATGAAACCATTCAACCAAAACACACGTCCTACATAGAGCATCTAGCGGAAGCAATTTATTAATTTGTAAAAGCAAGAACCCAGCCACAAGCACGAATGTCCACTAACAAAACCAACATGAATGAAATACAAAGTACCAAAAAGTACCGGCCTTATGGCCTTACATGAGTTCACAATATATAAAGCAGTGTCTTACAAACTTCGACTCGCGGGCCGGCCACACATGATTTAAACAAGAAAACAAACAAGATCTTCGAGAGCCAGCTCAACAACTTGGGCTTTGACCCACTATTTGTCGCTCGGCTCCGCAGCACCTGCAAGCAAAATTCACCGCAACAGTGGCAAACAAGAATAATGGTCAGCTAAAGCCGACCAAATTATAATGATTCCGCCCCCAAACTCGGGGCGTCAAAGCTCCTTCCCTGCACTTGTTAGCGTAACAAGCAATATAGTGAATAAACACAACATTACAGGTGCAGGCTCACACGGTCACACACCCCGTGCTCTCAGGGAACTAACTCAGTGAACCCGGTCAAAACTGCGGTCTCACCACCATCCCTTGGACGACAAATCTCGCGAGCATTTAGTCTTTCCGATCTAAGCCTAATACTTTCACAACTATGCCAATGGCCAGTCCCTTTTTCAGGTATCTGTCACTAAACCACATAGCCCGGGTCCGGTTCCACAAGCCCGTTGCTCACACCACAATGTCAACTTAAGCCAAATGCACGGATCAAGCTTCGCCGGATCTCAAATCTGATCATACAAGCACATAACCCAGTTATGTTCAAGTTTGGCTCCCATGCCAACAAGATGGCAGAAATGCGTTTCCGCCCAGTTTTCCGGGTAAACCTTGGGGTTAATCCCCAAGATTCCCTGCTGCAATCTACCACATAGAAACCCGAAAAAAACCAAAGGCACAGAGTCTTCTCCGGCTAATCATGCATAGCAATACATCACCGATCAAGACCAACTTGTTCGGGTAGGCTTCACACACCATGCCTATGTCTGTTTCTCGATTTCGGACTCTACATGCAAACAAGGGGGACTTTACATATCTACCCCAAGGAACACCGCATACTCGCCGCACACTCGCGGGAGCGGGTTTTCCCTATGCAAAAGAAGAAGAGATTCAAATGCTCAAGTAGAGAACCGTTACCCTAGCATTCCTCTTCGGCGCCATGGAAATCTACACGGATGAAAAGCACCGCGATGATCTCGCCTCCGTAGATCTGGACTCGGTTTGCGATTTGGCGCTCCGAATGTCCTCCGGCGACCGGATCTTTCTTCCTTCTTCCTCCTTTCTCTCCCCACTCTCTAGAAATTAGAAAGAGATAGAACTCAAGAGAATGAGAGCTTTCAACCCCAAAACCGGCCTTAACCCTAAGATGGGAAAAGTCTGAACCATCGGATCCCAAAATAAGGAAACGAATGGCCATGATTCGCCCTGAAAATAAATTTCTTGGGCCGAACACGGCTTGAGACACGCCCGTGTCCAAGGCCATGTAACTCATTCGCCGTCATTCGGGAAAATCCCAGCAAGGATACGGCTTGTGACACGGCTTGGGACACGCCCGTGTTCCAAGTGACATGCCTGTGTCAAGGCCCGTATCACGGCCCGTGTACCCAAACGACACAGGACCAGAAATGTCCCGAGAATGACACGGCTATGTGACACGCCCGTTTCACATGCCATGAGCTAGACACACCTGGGAAACGCCCGTGTCCCTGGCCGTGTAGCACCCTCAACACAAACCCGCAAACTGCCTGAGCAGGACACGGCCATTAACACGCTCGTGTGTCAGGCCGTGTGCCCTCACTCAATGCTCATTGAGTGAAAAGAGTTGAGTGCTCGGCGAGGCGTCGAACGCGTGCCTGACACGGCCTTGGGACACGCCCGTGTCCCAGGCCGTATGACTTTACAAAGGCCCAAGCACGCCTAAAAACGCCACCCGTTCCTCTTTTGAGTTTCGAGGCATTAAACTCTCTCCCTCTTAAAATAATTTCGTCAACAAAATTACCAAAGGAAAAGATACAGAAAACCAAAAGCGGTACCTGAGTGGAATAACTCTGGGTACTCCTTAAGCATGATCTGCTCCCGTTCCCATGAAAGCTCTTCCCGACCGCAATTGTCCCAATGGACATTGACCATCCTGATCTCCTTGTTACGAAGTCGCTTGATTTCAGAGTCCTCAATACGAACGGGTTTGACCCTTGTCTTTAACCTTTCGTCCACCGGTACTTTATCAACTGAGATCACCTGCGAATGCTCTTGCACCGCCTTCCGCAACACTGATATGTGGAATACATCGTGTAGACCACTCAACTCCGCCGGTAGCTTTAGACGATAAGCGGCTTCACCAATCCGCTCCAGAATCTCAAATGGTCCAAGGTATCTCGGGCTCAGTTTCTTCAAGCGTCGTACCCGTGAAACACCCTTGAACAGATTTATCTTCAGATACACTCAATAGCCAACTGCGAACACCACGTTCTGATGCTTGGCATTATAGTACTTAGCATGCCTATCCTGAGCGATCAGCAAATGCTCTCGAATGGTTCGTACCAATGAAGTGGCTCTTTCCATCTCTTACTTTTTGTACAACCTCGCCTCATCCATTTCCAACCACGACAACGGCGTGCGACATTTTCTGCCATATAGGGCCTCGAAGGGCGCCATTTGTATATTCTCTTGGTAGATGATGTTGTACGCAAACTCCACCAAATACAGATGATCTTCCCACTACTTTCCGAAGTCCAGGACGCACATGCGAAGCATGTCCTCCATCGTCCTATTGACCCTCTCGGTCTGCCCATACGTCTGTGGATGAATGGTTGTGTTGAACTTCAACTTAGTTCCCAACATTTGTTGCACCAACCTCCAGTCATTGGACGTAAAATGCCCATCTTTATCGCTCATGATGCTGCGGGGCACACTGTGCAGTATAACAATGTTATTCACGTAAAGTTTTGCCAGTTTCTCCACCGAATCATCCTTCTTATGCGGAATGAAGTGCGACACTTTTGTCAACCGATCTACGATCACCCAGATGGCGTTGTTTCCCTTCTACGACCTTGGCAAACCATGCACAAAGTCCATCGAAATGTCGTCGAACTTCCACTCTGGAATAGGCAATGACTTCAAGAAACCCCCTGGCTTTTGGCATTCTGCCTTCACTAAGGCGAAAGTCTGACACTTAGCCACATATAGTATCACATCCTTCTTGAGTCCTGACCAACAGACCAACTTATTTAGATCTCGATACATCTTCGTGCTCCCTAGGTGAATTGAGTACTTAGTATGATGAGCCCCATACATCAACTCCACCCGAAAATTACCCACATTTAGGACGCACAAACGATTGTCCTTCCTTAGCAGTCCATCTTCAACTGTAAATTGGGAATTTGACCCATCCGAAGCTGCATCCATGATTTCCTTCATACTGCTATCCAAATCCATAGCCTGCCGATTCCGATTAGCCAGATCATACTGAACTTCCATCCAGTTCAATAACGCTTCCGCGCTAGTCTGCTTGTCAACATAAGAGATATCTAACGCCTCCAACTCCCGAATCAACCGCTCATTATGAACAGACAACCAGTTGGCCCTACGACTCAACGCATCCACAACTACATTGCCTTTCCCGGGCACATAATGAATTTTGAATGTATAGTCCCCCGGGAACTCCATCCATCTCCGCTGCCTCATGTTCAAATCCTTCTGGTCCAACAGATATTTCAGGCTCTTGTGGTCGGTATAAATATCGACCTTTATGTCGTACAAATAGTGCCTCCACAGCTTTAGCGCAAAAATCTCGGCCACCAACTCTAAGTCGTGGACCGGATAATTCCTCTCGTGCACCTTCAGCTGACACGAGCCATATGCAATAACACTTCCATGCTACAACAACACACAACCCAAACCATTGCCCGAAGCATCGCTATAGATCTCAAAGCCTTTGGTCCCACTCGACAAACTTAGCAATGACATCGTGGTCAACCGACTCTTCAAATCTTCAAAAGCTTGGGCGCACTCCCGCGTCCAAACAAACTTCTGATCTTTCCTTGTCAACGTCATGAGAGGAAATACTATCCGCGAGAAGTTCTCTACGAAGCGCCTGTAATAGCCGGCAAGCACCAGAAAACTCCAGACCTCCGCTACCGTAGACAGCACAGGCCACTCCCGTATCGCAACTATCTTCGTCGGATCCACCACAATCCCTTCTCCACTGACTATGTGACCAAGGAACACCACTAAGGATAACCAAAACTCGCATTTGGAGAACTTTGTGTATAGTTCGTTCCTCCTCAGCGTCTCCAAAACCAAATGCAGATGCTTGAAGTGATTTTCTTCGCACTGCGAGTACACCAATATGTTGGTACCCTAGTTTTGATTTGAGTTTAGTCATCTCCTTTGTGCCCCTTGACCCAAGAAATACTTATGGTCAATGGTTAGGAGTCTAGCTGTAGAGTCCTCACTTTTCCAGATTGAGAATTTGGTTAAGTAGTTTTTTCGTTCGACTATAGTCGAACGCCGCTCGACTATCGTCTATCGGCTGATCGACGATCGTCTATCAGTTGGTCGACGCTTTGTCTGCGTTGATAGTTCGACTATCTGTTGATAGTTCGACTATCTGCTTGGCGAGGTAGTTCGACTATCTGTTCTGATAGGTCGACAATCTGATAGTTCGACTATCTGTTGATAGATCGACTATCTGTTCCGCCTTGATAGTTCGACTATCTGTTGATAGATCGACTATCTGTTTTCTGAGGTAGGTCGACTATCTGCTTGATAGGTCGACTATCTCTGTGCGCTTGATAGTTCGACTATCTGTCCTAGATAGATCGACTATCTGATAGTTCGACTATCTGTTCTAATAGTTCGACTATCTGCCGGGGTAGTTCGACTATCTTCTTCGATAGGTCGACTATCTGGATCGTTCGACTATCTGCCCGATAGTTCGACGATCTCCGTGCGTCGTTCGACGATCTTCGAGGGTCGTTCGACGTTTTCTGTCTGCCTTTGTATTTTGTATTTATTTATTATATTTAATTAATTAATACATTTTCTAGCACATTATTTTAAGCTGTATGATAAAATAACCAGGCAATATTTGCTCCATCTCTTTTGCCTGAGTCAAATCTTTTTAAGATAAAGTTGTTTGTCTTATTAGCTGTCTTTATAAATTACTTTATCTATTGTCAGCCCTTTATAGCCGTTAGACTGAAAAGTCTTCTTTTTGCTATAAAGAGATTATTTCTGATGTGACTTTATTTAGTCCTTCTGTTATTTGATTTAAGCCTGCAGCTTCTTAGAAAGAGGTTCATTCCTTTTATAGAATGTTTTGCTGCAGAGTTGTTTCTGTCTTCTTGATATTTACAGCCCAGGTCTCAAGGCTCAGAAGAAGACAAATAATTCAAATGGAAGAGAGCCGTTGCTTGCTGATGATTATAAAAAGGACCCTTTGAAGAAGGATTCAAGCTAGTGTTACACATATTCTCAAGCACTCAAGCCTTCATCAAGTTCAAGCTTCCTGCTCTCAGTAATTTCCATCTAACTGAGAAGTGTTAAGATCTTCATCTCTTCTTCACCTGAGTTCTCCTGCTTTCAGGAAGTTCAAGCTCAGAGTCCCTTAGAAGAAGAAGAAGAAGATAGCTGCTTGAAGATCTTTGATTTTATTATTTATTTTCTTCCTGTAGCTTTTCCTTCAGAACTTTCTGAAGAGTTTTTCTGCACTGAAGCAAGACTTCACCTGGACATTCTTGAGCCAGGGGGAGCCTTGATTCCTTAGAGCATTCTAGCTCAGTGCAAGCTTTTTGTGCTTCTCTAACCTTTGTAAAATAGAGAAGACATCTTAACCTTCTTCCCCCTCCTGTACAGGGTTATTACTCCCTTCAAAAGTATCCCTTGGTGGCAGGGCACCTGATCAAAAACCTGTGCTTGGTTTTTAGACACCTGATCAAAAGTCTAAAGGGTTTCTGGATCTACCTGAAGCAGATCCTGTTGATGGCAGGGCACCTGATCAAAAACCTGAGTGGATTCCTACCGTGTGGGTAGAAGAGTGGACGTACCCAAGTTGTTTGGGGAACCACTATAAATTTCCTTGTGTCGTCTGGATTCCATTGTTTAATTCCTGCATTGTGGCTGTGATTAGATATAACTAGGTTGCTAGTTGCTGATTAGGTTTTTCCAAGCTTAACTGTAATTACAGTTAGCTTGTGTTTGTACACATCACTTGTGTTAGGCTTTAAGGTTCAATCAATATCTATAATCTTTTCATTCCGCACTTCACTCCAAGGGAGTTGGGTAGACTATTAAGTTTTTTCTGTGCAAAATTTGATAACTCTATTCACCCCCCCTCTAGAGTAGTATCTATCCCTTCACTTTCAATTGGTATCAGAGGGAGGTTGACTGACTGTATAGGCTAACACCTAAGTCACAAGATCCTGATAGATACCAAGAGCTTATAGATATTCACTATCATGGCCCAGTCTAAGGATTATTCTAGCACCAGACCTCCAGCATGCAACTTAGCAAAGTTTGGCATCTGGAAGGCAAGGATCAAATTATATATGAACTCTATTGATGAAAGCATTTTTGCTTCTATTTTGTCAGGTCCCCCAAGAGCACCTGCTGCTGCCACTGCCTCATCATCTGATATGAGTGCAGTGCCTCCTCCAGATTACAATGATGAATACAAGAAGGCCAAAATTGCAGATGCCAAGGCAATGAACATACTGGCTCAGACAATGTCTGATGTGGTGTTCCAGAAGGTGGCTGACTGCTCCTCAGCAAAGGCCATGTGGGACACACTGAACCAGATTGTAGCTGGTTCAGCTGATGAAAGGAAGGACAGAAGGTCCAACCTGATCTCACAGTATGAGAACTTCAAGAAAACTGATGCTGAATCAGTTGAAGCTATGTACACCAGGCTCAGCTCAATCATCAATGAGCTGAGGACCCTGGACAAGGACATATCATTGACAGAGGTCAATGATAAGATTCTTATGTGCTTCCCTAGCACATGGGATCTAAGAATCTGGCCCATCAAGGAAGCCAGAAGTACTAATGAGATCTCAACTGAAGCTCTCCTCGGCAAGCTCAAGTCTTTTGAGCAAGTGCTGAAGACCAGAGAAGCAGAAGCTGAAGCCAAGACCCCCACTCCAACAAGAAAAGAGCAATCTCTAGCTCTTAAGGCTGCAGATGTGTCTGAAGGCAGCCAATCTAATGAGGAACTTATGGCATTGTTTGCCAAAAGATTTCTCAAGATGGGAAGAAAGGAGTTCAGAAAGAAGTCTTCACGCTATGAAGACAAACCAAGGTATGATCGCTCTCCTGTTAAAGAAATCATCTGTTATGGTTGCAGGAAGCCTGGACATATTTTGCCAGAATGTCCAGAGGAGAAAAACAAAGAAAAGAGAAAAGAAAAAGAACAACACAGGAAGCACTCCAAGCCATCCTCCCACAAAAACAAGAAGAAGGAGAAAGGTTTCATTGCTGAAACCTGGAGTGATTCTGATGAAGAATCCTCCTCATCAAGCTCCAGTGAAGATGAGGAAGAGAAGAAGGCAAAAGAAGTTTGCCTAATGGCAATAGATGCCTGCAGCAACCACTCTGCTGCAGAGAGTTCTGATTTTGATGAAGAGATGCCTACTGAAGATGAGGTACTTTCTTCTTATGATTTTACTTCAGAAGAATTTAAGTTAGAATTTAAATCTTTATGTTTAGATTTAATTAGCTCAGAAAAGGAAATAAAAGAACTTAGAAATAGGTTAGCTGACTCAGAATTAATAGCCTCTGAAAATGTTAGGTTAAAGGAAGAACTCACTACTTGTAGTGAAGAAGTTAAATTTCTTAAAATAGAGTTAGCTAAGTCTAAGAGATTAGAAGAATCCCTTAATGGTAGAAGCCTTAAGCTGTTAGAAATTACCAGCATGACTAACACTAGGTCAGGTAATGATAAACTAGGCTTAGGAGCTTCTCCCAGTGAACCCCCAGTCCTTCTTAAAAATAATCTTTCAACTCCAGTGAACTTCATTTCAGCTAGTGGAAAGAAGAACACTGAGCAAGTAAATCTGGTAAATAAAACCTTAAATAAAGCTAAGAGAGAAAAGAGAAAGAAGTTTTTCAAAGAAATGCAAAGAGCGTCGAACGCCGCTCGACGATCGGAAGCTCCATGGTCGAACGAAGCTCGACGATCTGAGCGCCCATCGTCGAACGTCGATCGACGATTTCAATATGATTTTCAAAATCATAATCAATTACATAGAAACCTAAATGAGAATAGAAACCCTAGGTTTGTTGACCCATCATCTGCATGGAGAATCCCACCTAGGAGATCTCACCCACTAGGTTATCACCCTCAGCCTGCATTCTCATATATTTCCAGTTTTTCTTATGTGAAAAACAAGGGACCCAAGGTTACCTGGGTCCACTCTGTTTAAATAATTGTCTTGCAGGTGAAGGCCTATCCAATCACTCAAAATAAGTGGTATTTGGATAGTGGATGCTCTAAGCATAT
The DNA here is from genome assembly GCA_039513925.1 of Platanthera zijinensis. Taxonomy (NCBI): domain Eukaryota; kingdom Viridiplantae; phylum Streptophyta; class Magnoliopsida; order Asparagales; family Orchidaceae; genus Platanthera; species Platanthera zijinensis. The sequence goes on from CM077081.1 coordinate 80,512,921, forward strand.
GACAGGAAATAAGGATCTACTGTCAAAGTTCAAAGCTAAGCTCGGCCCAAAGGTTATCTTTGGAGACTCCAGCTGTGGTCAGACAGAAGGCTATGGCAAGATCACAATTGGAGCAGTTACTTTCAAGAGAGTTGCTTATGTCAATGGACTGAAGCATAATCTGATTTCAGTCAGCCAGCTATGTGATGCTGGCTACCAGGTTTCATTTTCTAATTTCTCTTGCAATATTACTTTAAATAATAATGTTGTTTTAGTAGGTATTAGAATAGGTAATATTTATTTAGTAGATTTCAATTCATCTCATTCTAAAATCTGCCTGTTTAATGAAGTAACCCTTAATAATAATTCCCTATGGCATAAAAGGCTTAGTCATGTAAACCTTAAAAATATATCTAGGTTATCTAAGCACAACCTTGTTAGAGGCTTACCTTCTTGCCCCTACAAGAAGGAGAGCCTATGCAAGGCTTGTCAGCTAGGCAAGCAAACCAAGAATTCTTTTAAATCTATAAATAAAAGTGATTCTCCTAGAATCCTGTATTTATTACATTTGGACCTTTTTGGCCCAATAAATGTACAGAGTTTAGGAGGGAAGTATTACACTTTAGTAATTGTAGATGACTTCTCTAGGTTCAGTTGGGTTTTCTTTTTGAGAACTAAGTCTGATAACTTCAAAGCCCTTACAGACTTTCTATTATGTGTGCAGACTGAGTACTCTACTCATGTGGCCTTGATCAGAAGTGATCATGGTACTGAGTTTGACTCTCTTCTCATGCAAGAATTCTGTGAGAGAGAAGGTATCAAACATAGCTTCTCAGCTCCTAGAACTCCCTAACAAAATGGGGTAGTTGAAAGGAAGAATAGAACACTAATTGAAGCTGCTAGTACATTGTTGGCAGATGCTAACATGCCTCTATCCTATTGGGCAGAAGCTGTTAGTACAGCCAACTATGTCTTGAATAGAAGTTTGATACACAAACTTAAGTGTAAAACTCCTTATGAGTTGCTTAAAGGAAAGAAACCAAAAATTAATTACTTTAGAGTTTTTGGCTGTACTGTTTATATTCATAATAATAATAAAGAATATATTAGAAAATTTGAAGCAAAAGCTTCAATGGGAATCATGCTTGGATATTCCCAAGTAAGCAAAGCTTATAGGGTTTATAACAAATCTACCTGTAAGATAGAAGAATCTGTGCATGTATCATTTGATGAGTCTCAGATGTTTTACAAGGAGAAGGAAAATTCTTCTTCCTCCAGTTCATTGCAGGTACATGATGCCCCTCAAGAAATTCTTCAACTATCAACTCTTCAGATCACTGAATCAGACAGTGATGAAGACATTGCTGAAGCTGTTGAAGCAGTTGTTGTACCACCAACAGTAGATCAAATTCCTCCTGAAGAATTAATCCCAACTGTTGCTGAAGATCACATCCCACCTGCTGATATTGTCACACTTAGAGATCATCCCACATCTCAAGTGATTGGAGACATATCAGTTGGTGTGCAAACAAGACACCAATTAAGACAGGATGTGATGCATGCTTGTTTACTCTCACAGGTTGAGCCCCTCACCTTTAAAGATGCAGAGCTAGATCCCCACTGGATCATTGCAATGCAAGAGGAGCTCAATCAGTTTGAGAGGTGTAAAGTTTGGACTTTGGTTCCAAGACCTAAAGGCCAACTGATCATAGGCACCAAGTGGGTGTATTGAAACAAGTTAGATGCAAATGGAATTATAGTAAGGAATAAAGCTAGGCTTGTATCTCAGGGCTACAGACAGGAGGAAGGTATAGACAATGACCAAACCTTTGCTCCTATTGCAAGGCTAGAAGCAATAAGGATCTTCTTGGCCTATGCAGCCTTCATGAAGTTTAAGGTGTTCCAAATGGATGTCAAAAGTGCATTCCTAAATGGTGAGCTTAAGGAAGAGGTGTTTGTTGAACAACCACCAGGGTTTGTGTCTTCAACTCAGCCTTCTCATGTTTTTAAGTTGCAGAAAGCTCTTTATGGATTAAAGCAAGCTCCTAGGGCCTGGTATGAGACCTTAGCTAGTTTCCTGTTAGAGCACAACTTTACTAGGGGAGTAGTTGATAGAACCCTTTTCGTCAAGCATCACAAGGACACAATCCTGTTAGTTCAGGTGTATGTAGATGATATTATTTTTGGCTCCACTGATCCCAAACTGTGCAAAAAGTTTTCCAACTTGATGCATTCCAAGTTTGAGATGAGTAGCATGGGTGTGCTGTCTTACTTTCTTGGTCTCCAAGTTAAGCAAGATGCTGATGGTATCTTCATCTCCCAATCTAAATAGTGCCTCCACAGCTTTAGCGCAAAAATCTCGGCCACCAACTCTAAGTCGTGGACCGGATAATTCCTCTCGTGCACCTTCAGCTGACACGAGCCATATGCAATAACACTTCCATGCTACAACAACACACAACCCAAACCATTGCCCGAAGCATCGCTATAGATCTCAAAGCCTTTGGTCCCACTCGACAAACTTAGCAATGACGTCGTGGTCAACCGACTCTTCAAATCTTCAAAAGCTTGTGCGCACTCCCGCGTCCAAACAAACTTCTGATCTTTCCTTGTCAACGTCATGAGAGGAAATACTATCCGCGAGAAGTTCTCTACGAAGCGCCTGTAATAGCCGGCAAGCACCAGAAAACTCCGGACCTCCGCTACCGTAGACAGCACAGGCCACTCCCGTATCGCAACTATCTTCGTCGAATCCACCACAATCCCTTCTCCACTGACTATGTGACCAAGGAACGCCACTAAGGATAACCAAAACTCGCATTTGGAGAACTTTGTGTATAGTTCGTTCCTCCTCAGCGTCTCCAAAACCAAATGCAGATGCTTGAAGTGATTTTCTTCGCACTGCGAGTACACCAATATGTTGGTACCCTAGTTTTGATTTGAGTTTAGTCCTCTCCTTTGTGCCCCTTGACCCAAGAAATACTTATGGTCAATGGTTAGGAGTCTAGCTGTAGAGTCCTCACTTTTCCAGATTGAGAATTTGGTTAAGTAGTTTTTTCGTTCGACTATAGTCGAACGCCGCTCGACTATCGTCTATCGGCTGATCGACGATCGTCTATCAGTTAGTCGACGCTTTGTCTGCGTTGATAGTTCAACTATCTGTTGATAGTTCGACTATCTGCTTGGCGAGGTAGTTCGACTATCTGTTCTGATAGGTCGACTATCTGATAGTTCGACTATCTGTTGATAGATCGACTATCTGTTCCGCCTTTATAGTTCGACTATCTGTTGATAGATCGACTATCTGTTTTCTGAGGTAGGTCGACTATCTGCTTGATAGGTCGACTATCTCTGTGCGCTTGATAGTTCGACTATCTATCCTAGATAGATCGACTATCTGATAGTTCGACTATCTGTTCTGATAGTTCGACTATCTGCCGGGGTAGTTCGACTATCTTCTTCGATAGGTCGACTATCTGGATCGTTCGACTATCTGCCTGATAGTTCGACGATCTCCGTGCGTCGTTCGACGATCTTCGAGGGTCGTTCGACGTTTTCTGTCTGCCTTTGTATTTTGTATTTATTTATTATATTTAATTAATTAATACATTTTCTGGCACATTATTTTAAGCTGTATGATAAAATAACCAGGCAATATTTGCTCCATCTCTTTTGCCTGAGTCAAATCTTTTTAAGATAAAGTTGTTTGTCTTATTAGCTGTCTTTATAAATTACTTTATCTATTGTCAGCCCTTTATAGCCGTTAGACTGAAAAGTCTTCTTTTTGCTATAAAGAGATTATTTCTGATGTGACTTTATTTAGTCCTTCTGTTATTTGATTTAAGCCTGCAGCTTCTTAGAAAGAGGTTCATTCCTTTTATAGAATGTTTTGCTGCAGAGTTGTTTCTGTCTTCTTGATATTTACAGCCCAGGTCTCAAGGCTCAGAAGAAGACAAATAATTCAAATGGAAGAGAGCCGTTGCTTGCTGATGATTATAAAAAGGACCCTTTGAAGAAGGATTCAAGCTAGTGTTACACATATTCTCAAGCACTCAAGCCTTCATCAAGTTCAAGCTTCCTGCTCTCAGCAATTTCCATCTAACTGAGAAGTGTTAAGATCTTCATCTCTTCTTCACCTGAGTTCTCCTGCTTTCAGGAAGTTCAAGCTCAGAGTCCCTTAGAAGAAGAAGAAGAAGATAGCTGCTTGAAGATCTTTGATTTTATTATTTATTTTCTTCCTGTAGCTTTTCCTTCAGAACTTTCTGAAGAGTTTTTCTGCACTGAAGCAAGACTTCACCTGGACATTCTTGAGCCAGGGGGAGCCTTAATTCCTTAGAGCATTCTAGCTCAGTGCAAGCTTTTTGTGCTTCTCTAACCTTTGTAAAATAGAGAAGACATCTTAACCTTCTTCCCCCTCCTGTACAGGGTTATTACTCCCTTCAAAAGTATCCCTTGGTGGCAGGGCACCTGATCAAAAACCTGTGCTTGGTTTTTAGACACCTGATCAAAAGTCTAAAGGGTTTCTGGATCTACCTGAAGCAGATCCTGTTGATGGCAGGGCACCTGATCAAAAACCTGAGTGGATTCCTACCGTGTGGGTAGAAGAGTGGACGTACCCAAGTTGTTTGTGGAACCACTATAAATTTCCTTGTGTCGTCTGGATTCCATTGTTTAATTCCTGCATTGTGGCTGTGATTAGATATAACTAGGTTGCTAGTTGCTGATTAGGTTTTTCCAAGCTTAACTGTAATTACAGTTAGCTTGTGTTTGTACACATCACTTGTGTTAGGCTTTAAGGTTCAATCAATATCTATAATCTTTTCATTCCGCACTTCACTCCAAGGGAGTTGGGTAGACTATTAAGTTTTTTCTGTGCAAAATTTGATAACTCTATTCACCCCCCCTCTAGAGTAGTATCTATCCCTTCACTTTCAATTGGTATCAGAGGGAGGTTGACTGACTGTATAGGCTAACACCTAAGTCACAAGATCCTGATAGATACCAAGAGCTTATAGATATTCACTATCATGGCCCAGTCTAAGGATTATTCTAGCACCAGACCTCCAGCATGCAACTTAGCAAAGTTTGGCATCTGGAAGGCAAGGATCAAATTATATATGAACTCTATTGATGAAAGCATTTTTGCTTCTATTTTGTCAGGTCCCCCAAGAGCACCTGCTGCTGCCACTGCCTCATCATCTGATATGAGTGCAGTGCCTCCTCCAGATTACAATGATGAATACAAGAAGGCCAAAATTGCAGATGCCAAGGCAATGAACATACTGGCTCAGACAATGTCTGATGTGGTGTTCCAGAAGGTGGCTGACTGCTCCTCAGCAAAGGCCATGTGGGACACACTGAACCAGATTGTAGCTGGTTCAGCTGATGAAAGGAAGGACAGAAGGTCCAACCTGATCTCACAGTATGAGAACTTCAAGAAAACTGATGCTGAATCAGTTGAAGCTATGTACACCAGGCTCAGCTCAATCATCAATGAGCTGAGGACCCTGGACAAGGACATATCATTGACAGAGGTCAATGATAAGATTCTTATGTGCTTCCCTAGCACATGGGATCTAAGAATCTGGCCCATCAAGGAAGCCAGAAGTACTAATGAGATCTCAACTGAAGCTCTCCTCGGCAAGCTCAAGTCTTTTGAGCAAGTGCTGAAGACCAGAGAAGCAGAAGCTGAAGCCAAGACCCCCACTCCAACAAGAAAAGAGCAATCTCTAGCTCTTAAGGCTGCAGATGTGTCTGAAGGCAGCCAATCTAATGAGGAACTTATGGCATTGTTTGCCAAAAGATTTCTCAAGATGGGAAGAAAGGAGTTCAGAAAGAAGTCTTCACGCTATGAAGACAAACCAAGGTATGATCGCTCTCCTGTTAAAGAAATCATCTGTTATGGTTGCAGGAAGCCTGGACATATTTTGCCAGAATGTCCAGAGGAGAAAAACAAAGAAAAGAGAAAAGAAAAAGAACAACACAGGAAGCACTCCAAGCCATCCTCCCACAAAAACAAGAAGAAGGAGAGAGGTTTCATTGCTGAAACCTGGAGTGATTCTGATGAAGAATCCTCCTCATCAAGCTCCAGTGAAGATGAGGAAGAGAAGAAGGCAAAAGAAGTTTGCCTAATGGCAATAGATGCCTGCAGCAACCACTCTGCTGCAGAGAGTTCTGATTCTGATGAAGAGATGCCTACTGAAGATGAGGTACTTTCTTCTTATGATTTTACTTCAGAAGAATTTAAGTTAGAATTTAAATCTTTATGTTTAGATTTAATTAGCTCAGAAAAGGAAATAAAAGAACTTAGAAATAGGTTAGCTGACTCAGAATTAATAGCCTCTGAAAATGTTAGGTTAAAGGAAGAACTCACTACTTGTAGTGAAGAAGTTAAATTTCTTAAAATAGAGTTAGCTAAGTCTAAGAGATTAGAAGAATCCCTTAATGGTAGAAGCCTTAAGCTGTTAGAAATTACCAGCATGACTAACACTAGGTCAGGTAATGATAAACTAGGCTTAGGAGCTTCTCCCAGTGAACCCCCAGTCCTTCTTAAAAATAATCTTTCAACTCCAGTGAACTTCATTTCAGCTAGTGGAAAGAAGAACACTGAGCAAGTAAATCTGGTAAATAAAACCTTAAATAAAGCTAAGAGAGAAAAGAGAAAGAAGTTTTTCAAAGAAATGCAAAGAGCGTCGAACGCCGCTCGACGATCGGAAGCTCCATGGTCGAACGAAGCTCGACGATCTGAGCGCCCATCGTCGAACGTCGATCGACGATTTCAATATGATTTTCAAAATCATAATCAATTCCATAGAAACCTAAATGAGAATAGAAACCCTAGGTTTGTTGACCCATCATCTGCATGGAGAATCCCACCTAGGAGATCTCACCCACTAGGTTATCACCCTGAGCCTGCATTCTCATATATTTCCAGTTTTTCTTATGTGAAAAACAAGGGACCCAAGGTTACCTGGGTCCACTCTGTCTAAATAATTGTCTTGCAGGTGAAGGCCTATCCAATCACTCAAAATAATTGGTATTTGGATAGTGGATGCTCTAAGCATATGACAGGAAATAAGGATCTACTGTCAAAGTTCAAAGCTAAGCTCGGCCCAAAGGTTATCTTTGGAGACTCCAGCTGTGGTCAGACAGAAGGCTATGGCAAGATCACAATTGGAGCAGTTACTTTCAAGAGAGTTGCTTATGTCAATGGACTGAAGCATAATCTGATTTCAGTCAGCCAGCTATGTGATGCTGGCTACCAGGTTTCATTTTCTAATTTCTCTTGCAATATTACTTTAAATAATAATGTTGTTTTAGTAGGTATTAGAATAGGTAATATTTATTTAGTAGATTTCAATTCATCTCATTCTGAAATCTGCCTGTTTAATGAAGTAACCCTTAATAATAATTCCCTATGGCATAAAAGGCTTAGTCATGTAAACCTTAAAAATATATCTAGGTTATCTAAGCACAACCTTGTTAGAGGCTTACCTTCTTGCCCCTACAAGAAGGAGAGCCTATGCAAGGCTTGTCAGCTAGGCAAGCAAACCAAGAATTCTTTTAAATCTGTAAATAAAAGTGATTCTCCTAGAATCCTGTATTTATTACATTTGGACCTTTTTGGCCCAATAAATGTACAGAGTTTAGGAGGGAAGTATTACACTTTAGTAATTGTAGATGACTTCTCTAGGTTCAGTTGGGTTTTCTTTTTGAGAACTAAGTCTGATAACTTCAAAGCCCTTACAGACTTTTTATTATGTGTGCAGACTGAGTACTCTACTCATGTGGCCTTGATCAGAAGTGATCATGGTACTGAGTTTGACTCTCTTCTCATGCAAGAATTCTGTGAGAGAGAAGGTATCAAACATAGCTTCTCAGCTCCTAGAACTCCCCAACAAAATGGGGTAGTTGAAAGGAAGAATAGAACACTAATTGAAGCTTCTAGTACATTGTTGGCAGATGCTAGCATGCCTCTATCCTATTGGGCAGAAGCTGTTAGTACAGCCAACTATGTCTTGAATAGAAGTTTGATACACAAACTTAAGTGTAAAACTCCTTATGAGTTGCTTAAAGGAAAGAAACCAAAAATTAATTACTTTAGAGTTTTTGGCTGTACTGTTTATATTCATAATAATAATAAAGAATATATTAGAAAATTTGAAGCAAAAGCTTCAATGGGAATCATGCTTGGATATTCCCAAGTAAGCAAAGCTTATAGGGTTTATAACAAATCTACCTGTAAGATAGAAGAATCTGTGCATGTATCATTTGATGAGTCTCAGATGTTTTACAAGGAGAAGGAAAATTCTTCTTCCTCCAGTTCATTGCAGGTACATGATGCCCCTCAAGAAATTCTTCAACTATCAACTCTTCAGATCACTGAATCAGACAGTGATGAAGACATTGCTGAAGCAGTTGAAGCAGTTGTTGTACCACCAACAGTAGATCAAATTCCTCCTGAGGAATTAATCCCAACTGTTACTGAAGATCACATCCCACCTGCTGATATTGTCACACTTAGAGATCATCCCACATCTCAAGTGATTGGAGACATATCAGTTGGTGTGCAAACAAGACACCAATTAAGACAGGATGTGATGCATGCTTGTTTCCTCTCACAGGTTGAGCCCCTCACCTTTAAAGATGCAGAGCTAGATCCCCACTGGATCATTGCAATGCAAGAGGAGCTCAATCAGTTTGAGAGGTGTAAAGTTTGGACTTTGGTTCCAAGACCTAAAGGCCAACTGATCATAGGCACCAAGTGGGTGTATAGAAACAAGTTAGATGCAAATGGAATTATAGTAAGGAATAAAGCTAGGCTTGTATCTCAGGGCTACAGACAGGAGGAAGGTATAGACTATGACCAAACCTTTGCTCCTGTTGCAAGGCTAGAAGCAATAAGGATCTTCTTGGCCTATGCAGCCTTCATGAAGTTTAAGGTGTTCCAAATGGATGTCAAAAGTGCATTCCTAAATGGTGAGCTTAAGGAAGAGGTGTTTGTTGAACAACCACCAGGGTTTGTGTCTTCAACTCAGCCTTCTCATGTTTTTAAGTTGCAGAAAGCTCTTTATGGATTAAAGCAAGCTCCTAGGGCCTGGTATGAGACCTTAGCTAGTTTCCTGTTAGAGCACAACTTTACTAGGGGAGTAGTTGATAGAACCCTTTTCGTCAAGCATCACAAGGACACAATCCTGTTAGTTCAGGTGTATGTAGATGATATTATTTTTGGCTCCACTGATCCCAAACTGTGCAAAAAGTTTTCCAACTTGATGCATTCTAAGTTTGAGATGAGTAGCATGGGTGTGCTGTCTTACTTTCTTGGTCTCCAAGTTAAGCAAGATGCTGATGGTATCTTCATCTCCCAATCCAAATAGTGCCTCCACAGCTTTAGCGCAAAAATCTCGGCCACCAACTCTAAGTCGTGGACCGGATAATTCCTCTCGTGCACCTTCAGCTGACACGAGCCATATGCAATAACACTTCCATGCTACAACAACACACAACCCAAACCATTGCCCGAAGCATCGCTATAGATCTCAAAGCCTTTGGTCCCACTCGACAAACTTAGCAATGACGTCGTGGTCAACCGACTCTTCAAATCTTCAAAAGCTTGTGCGCACTCCCGCGTCCAAACAAACTTCTGATCTTTCCTTGTCAACGTCATGAGAGGAAATACTATCCGCGAGAAGTTCTCTACGAAGCGCCTGTAATAGCCGGCAAGCACCAGAAAACTCCGGACCTCCGCTACCGTAGACAGCACAGGCCACTCCCGTATCGCAACTATCTTCGTCGGATCCACCACAATCCCTTCTCCACTGACTATGTGACCAAGGAACGCCACTAAGGATAACCAAAACTCGCATTTGGAGAACTTTGTGTATAGTTCGTTCCTCCTCAGCGTCTCCAAAACCAAATGCAGATGCTTGAAGTGATTTTCTTCGCACTGCGAGTACACCAATATGTTGGTACCCTAGTTTTGATTTGAGTTTAGTCCTCTCCTTTGTGCCCCTTGACCCAAGAAATACTTATGGTCAATGGTTAGGAGTCTAGCTGTAGAGTCCTCACTTTTCCAGATTGAGAATTTGGTTAAGTAGTTTTTTCGTTCGACTATAGTCGAACGCCGCTCGACTATCGTCTATCGGCTGATCGACGATCGTCTATCAGTTGGTCGACGCTTTGTCTGCGTTGATAGTTCGACTATCTGTTGATAGTTCGACTATCTGCTTGGCGAGGTAGTTCGACTATCTGTTCTGATAGGTCGACTATCTGATAGTTCGACTATCTGTTGATAGATCGACGATCTGTTCCGCCTTGATAGTTCGACTATCTGTTGATAGATCGACTATCTGTTTTCTGAGGTAGGTCGACTATCTGCTTGATAGGTCGACTATCTCTGTGCGCTTGATAGTTCGACTATCTGTCCTAGATAGATCGACTATCTGATAGTTCGACTATCTGTTCTGATAGTTCGACTATCTGCCGGGGTAGTTCGACTATCTTCTTCGATAGGTCGACTATCTGGATCGTTCGACTATCTGCCCGATAGTTCGACGATCTCCGTGCGTCGTTCGACGATCTTCGAGGGTCGTTCGACATTTTCTGTCTGCCTTTGTATTTTGTATTTATTTATTATATTTAATTAATTAATACATTTTCTGGCACATTATTTTAAGCTGTATGATAAAATAACCAGGCAGTATTTGCTCCATCTCTTTTGCCTGAGTCAAATCTTTTTAAGATAAAGTTGTTTGTCTTATTAGCTGTCTTTATAAATTACTTTATCTATTGTCAGCCCTTTATAGCCGTTAGACTGAAAAGTCTTCTTTTTGCTATAAAGAGATTATTTCTGATGTGACTTTATTTAGTCCTTCTATTATTTGATTTAAGCCTGCAGCTTCTTAGAAAGAGGTTCATTCCTTTTATAGAATGTTTTGCTGCAGAGTTGTTTCTGTCTTCTTGATATTTACAGCCCAGGTCTCAAGGCTCAGAAGAAGACAAATAATTCAAATGGAAGAGAGCCGTTGCTTGCTGATGATTATAAAAAGGACCCTTTGAAGAAGGATTCAAGCTAGTGTTACACATATTCTCAAGCACTCAAGCCTTCATCAAGTTCAAGATTCCTGCTCTCAGCAATTTCCATCTAACTGAGAAGTGTTAAGATCTTCATCTCTTCTTCACCTGAGTTCTCCTGCTTTCAGGAAGTTCAAGCTCAGAGTCCCTTAGAAGAAGAAGAAGAAGATAGCTGCTTGAAGATCTTTGATTTTATTATTTATTTTCTTCCTGTAGCTTTTCCTTCAGAACTTTCTGAAGAGTTTTTCTGCACTGAAGCAAGACTTCACCTGGACATTCTTGAGCCAGGGGGAGCCTTGATTCCTTAGAGCATTCTAGCTCAGTGCAAGCTTTTTGTGCTTCTCTAACCTTTGTAAAATAGAGAAGACATCTTAACCTTCTTCCCCCTCCTGTACAAGGTTATTACTCCCTTCAAAAGTATCCCTTGGTGGCAGGGCACCTGATCAAAAACCTGTGCTTGGTTTTTAGACACCTGATCAAAAGTCTAAAGGGTTTCTGGATCTACCTGAAGCAGATCCTGTTGGTGGCAGGGCACCTGATCAAAAACCTGAGTGGATTCCTACCGTGTGGGTAGAAGAGTGGACGTACCCAAGTTGTTTGGGGAACCACTATAAATTTCCTTGTGTCGTCTGGATTCCATTGTTTAATTCCTGCATTGTGGCTGTGATTAGATATAACTAGGTTGCTAGTTGCTGATTAGGTTTTTCCAAGCTTAACTGTAATTACAGTTAGCTTGTGTTTGTACACATCACTTGTGTTAGGCTTTAAGGTTCAATCAATATCTATAATCTTTTCATTCCGCACTTCACTCCAAGGGAGTTGGGTAGACTATTAAGTTTTGTCTGTGCAAAATTTGATAACTCTATTCACCCCCCCCCCTCTAGAGTAGTATCTATCCCTTCACTTTCACAATATGTCGTCGATAAAGACGATCACAAAATGGCCCAAGTACTCCCTGAACGTTCTGTTCATCATATCCATGAACACTGATGGCGCATTAGTCAGCCCGAACGACATGACCGTAAACTCGAAATGCCCATCCTTGTGTTGAATGTTGTCTTTGGGATATCACTCTCCCTTATCCTTAGCTGATAGTAACCGGACTTAAGATCCAATTTTGAGTACACTGATGACCCGACTAACTGATCAAAAAGATCATCAATCCATGGGATCGGGTACTTGTTCTTTTCGGTTAGTTTGTTCAGCTCTCTATAGTCGATACAGAGCCACAAACTTTCGTCCTTCTTCTTAACGAAAAGGACCGGTGCGCTCCAAGGCGACGAACTTGGACACACATAGCCCTGCTCCAACAGCTCCTCTAGTTAAACCTTTAGCTCCGCCATCTCCTTAGGCGCCAACCTATAAGGAGAGCATGACACAGGTTTGGCACCTGACACTAACTCAATTGTGAAATCGATCTCCCGCTGAGGGTGGGCTCCAGGAAGATTGTCTGGGAACACGTCAGGGTACTCACACACTACTGGGATACTACCCAAAGTGGGTTTAGGCTTTACAGCCTCCACTAACTTGAAGAACAGCTATGCACCAGCACGGACTGCCTTGACCACCTGAAGAGTAGACATTAAAGTCTTGCTTGACCCCTTCAATCCCGCAAACGTTGTCTCCTGCCCAACACCCAGCTTGACTTCTTTACAGTTGCAATCTATGTATGTCTTCTGCTCCGGAAGCTAGTCCATACCGAATATGATGTCGAACTCTACTAGCGGCAGTAACGATGCTAGTAAGTCGAACTCCTGACTTCCAATACGAATCTTTACGGCACATACTCTGTCCGCACGCATAGAACACCCATTCGGCAGCCACATGTCCAATTTGTCTTTCGCCATCGAAGAAGGGACTCCGATGCACGATATGAAACCTTCGGACAAAAAGGAGTGTGTAGCTCCCGTATCAAATAGTGCCCTTGCTGGACTATTGCAAATCAGAACAAAGCCTGTCACCACATCCGCTTGTTTGATGTCCTCCTACTGGACCAGATTGTAGACTTTTGGTTGAGTCGGAGTATAATGGGATGTGGTTGACTCCACCGCCTTGCCCTTTTCCTCGTAAGTTGCTCCTTGCTTCCTCTCAGCCTTTGGGCGTCCGCTCCAACAGTCACGGGCAAAGTGCCTCGTCTTCTGACAAGTAAAACAAGTGCCCGGGGTTTGGTTGATAGTTGCCCCTGAGGCACCTGAAGAAGGGGCTGGACCCGATGTCCTAGCCTTCTTATTCCACCTGCGAAAACAAGATTTTGAAGACGACACCTTGAATTTTTACTTCCTAACACCGGAGTCTTTCTTTTCCTGAACATTCTTCATGTATTTTTCCAAAGATCAGGCCGTGTTGACCAAGGTTAGGAAACCCTGCGTCATCGGCCCCGAGAGTAGTAGTCTCAAATCATCCATTAGACCTTCGTAGAATCGGTTTGTCTTTCGCTCATCATCGGCGAAGGTAGCGCTTGCATACCGACCTAAGCGAGTAAACTCGTGAAGATATTCATCCACGCTACTCTCACCTTGTACCAGCTTCTGGAACTCATTTTCCATAGCAATTCTCTGAGTTGAGGGGAGGTATTGAGCCAAGAATATTCTCGAAAATTCCTCTATCGAGACGTCTGTAAACTGTCTACCCCTCAGATGGTGTAACTCCAAGCCTTCTCACCATAATCTTGCGTCACCATCCAACAAGAATGTGGCAATAGTGGTCTTCTGCCACTCTTCCGTCTCTGTAGCTATCATTACTCTCTTAACTCTGGAGAGCCAATCCTCCGCTTGGGTTGGGGTTCCCGTCCCCGAGAACACTGGAGGATTGAATCCCATAACGTGCTTAAGCTATTTCTCTGTTACTCTCCTAGGAAACACTGGATCCACTACAACCTACTCCACTCTGCTTGGCTCCGCTGCTTGGAGAGGTACTTGCTCCACAGTAAGGGCAGGCTGCTGCACCTATCTCGCAGGCTGCACATTAATCATCGCAAACACTGCCTCCACTACAAATCGTATGGTCTCAGCCGAAGGAGGTGTTGTCGGCGCATCATTTGGTGCGCTACTCGCCTCAGAAACTGGACGTTCTGACGACACTGCACCACTCCTGGTCACCTATAGTCGTACAAAACACCGATAAGCGACCAAACAATATTGCAAAAAGCAATTATAAGAACACGCAGATTCTTCAAACATGTGTATTTTCATTCCTAAGTGGACATTCATGGGTTCTTTTCATGTTATAACGATGACGCACACACAAATGCTCACCACCCCTTAAAGTGAATTCGTCCACGAATTAATTTAAGTCTGACCGAAACCGATAGTCTGATACCAAATTGTAACACCCCTATCCGTCACATAGCATATAGCAGTAGGTCCGGCCGGGGCCCTACGCCATATACCACAGACAGATCGACGAGTTACTAGATGAAACCATTCAACCAAAACACACATCCTACACAGAGCATCTAGCAGAAGCAATTTATTAATTTGCAAAAGCAAGAACCCAGCAACAAGCACGAATGTTCACTAACAAAACCAACAGGAATGAAATACAAAGTACCAAAAAGTACCGGCCTTATGACCTTACATGAGTTCACAATATATAAAGCAGTGTCTTACAAACTTTAGCCCGCAGGCCGGCCACACATGATTTAAACAAGAAAACAAACAAGGCCTTCGAGGGCCGGCTCAGCAACTTGGGCTTTGGCCCGCTATTTGCCACTCGGCTCCGCAGTACCTGCAAGCACAATTCACTGCAACGGTGGCAAACAAGAATAACGATCAGCTAAAGCTGACCAAATTATAACGATTCTGCCCCCAAACTCGGGGCGCAAAGCTCATTCCCTGCACTTGTTAGCGTAACAAGCAATATAGTGAATAAACACAATATCACAGGTGCAGGCTCACACGACCACACACCCCGTGCTCTCAGGGCACTAACTCGGTGAACCCGGTCAAAACCGCGGTCTCACCACCATCCCTTGGACGGCGAATCTCGTGAGCATTTAGTCTTTCTGACCTAAGCCTAAGACTCGCAGGACTATGTCAATGGCCAGTCTCTTTTTCAGGTATCTATCACCAAACCACATAGCCCGGGTCCGGTTACACAAGCCCGTTGCTCACACCGCACTGTCAACTTAAGCCAAATGCGCGGGTCAAGCTTTGCCGGATCCCAAATCTGATTATACAAGCACATAACCCAGTTATGTTCAAGGTTGGCTCCCAGGCCACCAAGATGGCAGAAATGCGTTTCCGCCCAGTTTTCCGGGTGCACCTTGGGTTTAATCCCCAAGATTCCATGCTGCAATCTACCGCGTAGAAACCCGAAAATAACCAAAGGCACAGAGTCTTATCTGGCTAATCATGCATAGCAACACATCACCGATCAAGACCAACTTGTCAGGGTAGGCTTCACACACCATGCTTATGTCCGTTTCTCGATTTCTGACTCTACATGAAAACAAGGGGGACTTTACATATCTACCCCAAGGAACACCGCATACTCGCCGCACACTCGCGGGAGTGGGTTTTCCCTATTCAAAAGAAGAAGAGTTTCACATGCTCAAGTAGAGAATCGTTACCCTAGCATTCCTCTTCAACGCCATGGAAATCTGCACGGATGAAAAGCACCGCGATGATCTCGCCTCCGTAAATCTGGACTCGATTTGCGATTTGGCGCTCGGAATCTCCTCCGGCGACCGGATCTTTCTTCCTTCTTCCTCCTTGCTCTCCCCTCTCTCCAGAAGTTAGAAAGAGATAGAACTCAAGAGAATGAGAGCTTTCCACCCAAAAACCGGCCTTAACCCTAAGATGGGAAAAGCCTGAACCATCGGATCCCATAATAAGGAAATGAACGGCCACGATTCGCCCTGAAAATAAACTTCCTGGGCCGAACACGGCTTGTGACATGCCCGTGTCCAAGGCCGTGTAACTCATTTGCCGTCATTCGGGAAAATCCCGGCCAGGACACGACCTGTGACACGACTTGGGACACGCCCGTGTCCCAAGTGACACGCCTGTGTCACGGCCCGTGTAACCAAACGACACAGGACCAGAAACGTCCCGAGAAGGACACGACTATGTGGCACGCCTGTGTCACATGCTGTGTGCTAAAAACGCCTGGGACACCCCCGTGTCCCTGGCCGTGTAGCTCCCTCAACACAAACTTACAAACTGCTCAAGCAGAACACGGTCATTGACACGCCCGTGTGTTGGGCCATGTGCCTTCACTCAACGCTCGTTGGGTGAAAAGATTTGAGTGCTTGGCGAGGCATAGAACACGCGCCTGACACTGCCCTAGTGCACTCCCATGTCCCAGGCCATGTGACCTTTACCAAGGCCCAAATACACCTAAAAACCCCGCCCGTTCCTCTTTTGAGTTTCGTGGCGTTACACAAGTTGACCTAGAACCATCCTAAGCCTAAATTGGGCAAGGTTCCCTAACTAAGGGCAGTGTGCCCCTAGTAAGCCCAACCAACCCTACCAAGATCTTCCTAGACCTAAAGTGGGGTCAATGGGTCACTAAGGACCCATTGAGGGCAGTCAAAGTGGTTAAGTTGACCTAAGTCAACTCTAACCCTAAATGGGTCAAACTAACCTACATAGGGTCAACTGACCTTCCCTTAGCCAAGTGGATCCCACTCATGTCCTCCTAACCATAGATTGAGGTCAATGGGTCACCTAGGATCCATTGGAGTCAACCAAAGAGGCTAAGTTAACCCAAGTCAACCTTAGCCTTAAAAAGGTCAAAGTGCCCTAACTAAGGGTCAAGTGACCCCCAAGATGCCCAACCAACCCTACCCAAGTAATTATAGACCTTGGGGAGGCCAATGGGTCACCAAGGACCCATTGGGGTCAACCTAAATGGTCATGTTGACTAAGGTCAACTCTACACAAGGGTTAAGTCAAATTAGCCCAAATGGGCTAACCCAAGCTCAAACCCACTTCCCCCACTTAGGCTGACCTATCCTTATTATTATTATGATTAGTGGGGTGCTAATATGTAGGAGGAGAGGTAAGTTTCAATTAGGATGGGTAGGAGAGAGAAAACTCCATTAATGGAGGAGAGGGAGAAAAGAGGGAGAAGGCTATTCATGGCTTAGGGCAACCAAGGGCCACCCATTAAGGCTGGATTCAGTTACTCTGAGGATGGGGAAGAGTTTCCAGCAATTTCCCGGCCAGAGGGGTGGCTCAGCCCATCAATAGGTTGAAACCGAAATTTGGCCTTTAATGGTCATTCTTGGCTTTAAGAGTTACACCCTCTCCCATCCCAATTTGATCAACCTAAAAGCATCCCTGGACTCAGGGCTACCTTTTCCACACCTTACCTGAAGGAGCCGGGCTACTTGGTTGTGCAGTTGCAGAATACGGAAAAGCTTCACCTTCGGCCATGGCAACTCGGAGATCAACCCGCCTCCAGCCCACAAAGATGGTCCTCCTCCTCTCCTTTCTTTGTGGATAGATCTTAGGATTCATTTAGAATGAATATCAGGCTCAATTGAGCCCAATCAAACCTTCCTTTTTCCTGGTTTTTCCAAGAAAAACAACTTGTCAGGATCGTCGGAATCCATCCCTCCGGTGGCGGTGCCGGCCCCTGGCGATAGCCACCACCTCGATGGAGGTGGTGGTGGCGGTGGCCGGCCAGGGAGGTGGCCGGATGGTCGGGAAATGGGGGTTGAACAAGCTTCAGGTCGAGTGAATCCTGGTCGTTGGCTAGAGCTTGAAGATGACCAGATGCCGCCTGTTTTGCGCCAAGATTCGTGCCGCCTTAGATATTTAACCTTAGGCTAAATAATTTCATTTCAATAATTCTGTCACACCTTTTCAGTTATTTGTAAATTATTTTAAAAATGTCTAGAGGTTAAATTAGAAAGAGTGGTCAACATATAATTTGTAGCCCTATGGGTCTAATTTATTTTAAAATTGATTTGAGTCAATTTGGACAAATGGATAAATTTTCAACCCATATGGAGATGATATGGATTGAATTCCTGCAAACACAAGTCTTGTTATAATAAGCGTATTTAGGTCAAAAGTGCACTTTGTGGTTTGAGTGGTCAAATACTATCAACAAAGATTGCGATTTAGGACCCTGGTTTGGCATGACATATAACACCCTCACATGGGATATGAGGTTGTTTGGGATTGACTTTGGGGATTTGAGAAGGGCATGTAGTCAAATGCTTTTGTATGAACTTGAAATTTTGTAGGGAGGATAATAGGGTAGCTAAAGTCCTCTGTTAAAAATCTTAGAGGATTTGGAGATGGGTAGACCCCTCAAAACCCTAACCCTAGTTTAGGTCACAAATTTTGTAATGGCAAAATAGGCTATCAAAACTCTATGAAAAGTTGTGAAATTTGAGTAGTGTAGTCATAGGGTTAGTATGAGTCTTTGGAAATTTTAATAGGAATTTTGGAGCAATTATTTCGGTACTTCCTTTGTTAAGCAAGTGTTAGTCCTTAATTTATTATTTATTATTTTTGACCTGCCTGACCATAGGAAATTTGTTTAATTTAAGCATAGGGAATTTTGGGTTATTAACTTCACACATGAATTTTATTACAATTTATAGATGCATATTTACAATACTTACTTCACAAGCTCATAACAATAGAAACTTGTTCAATAATTTATTCAGAGTTCATTATTTGTTGTAAAATTGTGAAACCTGATCAGTAGTGTTATTAGGTCAATACTTTCATGAGAAAATTTATTCACATTTTTTGGATGTACAATTTATGTACTTACTTCACTAACATATGAAAATGAAATATGTTTCAAAATAAAATTTAGAGTTCTTTATTTACTGTAAAATTGGGAGACTTTGAATTTACAGCAACATGGATGCATAGTATTTATCTTAATTTTTTGATGCATCTTACATGACTGGAAAGGGTACTTCATGTTCAAAAATAGGGCATTTGGAGTTCTTGGGAAAATAAATAAATTATCAGATAAATTAGGAAAATTATGAATTTTTGAATTTAGGCTAAACATGTCTGATAGACACCCAATAATTATTATAGAGATATTGGATGATAATTTTGAGTACCTCCCATTGTATGCATCATATAGCCTAGGATGGTCTGCGTTTAGTAAAACTGCAGAAATCATGATATAGTGAAAAATTATCCCAGAGAGTTGTGATGTTGGTGTGTTGATCTGGTAAGTGAAATGAGTTCATCATCGGGAGTTGTGATGAGGAGTGAGAGGTTTGACTAGTGTTAAGAGGTGCTCGGGGTCGACGAAACATCGTCTTTCCCATGGAGAGAGAGAAAGAGTCAAGATACACTAGGGTGAGATCCAGTACAATATTAAAGGGATTGGGAGATGGGTAACAACCAATAATAATAAGTGTATTGCGAAAGGAAACTTTGGGCTTCAGCCCATCGTAGTTCCTAGTGCCCTTTGAGAGCCCTTCACGGGGTATGCCGGGGCAGTCCTGAGCTAACCTAAACTTAGGTAAAACTGAATTGCAAGAGTAACTAACATAATTAGGGATTCACTTTCACTCACCTCGATGTCTCGGGATGTTAGGTTGGGTCACTCGGGCAGTGGGCTCGATGGATTTGGTGATGGGCAGGTTAGCACGTCGAGCTTTGGCTCGGTTGATGTTTGTGGCGGACGGGATGGTCCGGGGAGCTTTGGCTCGGTTGATGTTTGTGATGGACGGGATGGTACGGGGAGCTTTGGCTCAGTAGCTGATACATAAGTTGCATGTGCATAAATATAAGGTGGTGGGTGTTCGGTATTTGAGGGTCGATACACCGACGCCAATACGTTGACTCGGCAAGTGTGGTTTAGCACTTGGCCAGATAAAGTCCGGTGTGTCAGCCGGCAAAAGTACGTAGGAGCTCCGCTTAGTGCACCATCATTGAGGCGTATGATATGTCTGATTGGTAGTGAAATTACCGGTTTAGAGGTGGGCGAGGCCCAACCCACCGCTTCCATCTACTATTACGGAGGTATCCTGGGAGGTTCGGCTCAAGAAAGGGGAAACTAAAGGTCTGTGTACACAGAGTCGGGTGGGTGAGTTGCACTTGCATGATCACATAATAGCATATTTGCATTTCATAGCATCATCATTGCATATAACCCTGTCACATATTGTATAAAGTGGTATGGGACGTTTTATAAAATAGGCTCTGCAAAACGACACTGTGGTTTATAAGTTCGCACGAGCGTGCTTATAAGTTATAGTTTTTATTCAGTAAATATATATGTATGCTTGCTAGAAAACAGACACCCTATCGTATAAATTGGCATGTGACTTTTTATACGATAGGAGTCTTGCAGAAGATCCCTTAGCTTATGTGTTTTCATATAAGTTAAGGTTACTTATTTCTTGTTTAGTTTTCTTACTTTTATTACTGCCGCGCATACTTATAGAACTGCTAGACTAGCTCCGCTGTCACCTGTTATTTGTCATTCTCCACCTTCATTACCTCTTCTTTCCTCCTCCCCGCTTAGTGATGGCGACGACGGACCTCAACAGGATGATAGTACCGGCACGCTTACGGATGAATGTGCCCCTCCAACCAAAGACGCGCGTCAGCGTGGCAAAAATTTTGATAAGCGTCATCGCCGTTACAATCTCTGCCCGCGGTATTTAAATAAATAATTAATACATATAATTATGCTATTATAAGTATTAATTAATTATTATGTCATTGTCTTATTTATTAATTGTTTGTTTGGACTTTTCTTATTTTCATAATTGTTGGCTGCATGTAGCCAAATTTTGGACTTTTCTTATTTTCATAATGGTGGGCTGCAGGTAGCCAAAGATGTATGGAAAGCCTATATATAGGTCATGGTTGTAGTATTGGGATAGTTTTGGATGAATAATATTGGAGATCTTTTATTTTAAGAAACCTCCTCCCTCCTAATTTCCTCTCTTCAATTCTCCTCCTCTCCTCTTAGGGTTCGACCAAGCAAGAATCGCCCCCCCCCCTCCTTTCCTTCTCCCTCTTGTCGTCGGCTACCCTCCCCTCCTCCTCTCCCAATATTTCGGCAACCCTCCTCTCCTTCCATCACCTTCAAGTTCAGCCACCCCCCCACACACACACAAACAAGGACTACCCCTTCATAATTTTGGCCACCTCCAAAATCCACCACCTTTTCTCTCTCTACCTAGTGACCGGCCATTGCAAGAAGGTTGGGATCAAGGATCTTGGTTCCGGCGTGACGCGAGGAAGGTGGAAAGTTTCTCTCCATCCGGCGTGCTTCCGGTGGAATCGTTGAAGGGCGATCAACTTTTGGCATAGATCAACGTCTAGATCTATCTCCGAGCGGGGTAACTGTTGCAGTTGGTGACCGGGCGGTCTGGCGGTCTGGCTTGGCGGGTTGATGACCGCGCGGTCTGGCGGTTTCTTTTCAGCGGTCTGGTTGTTGTGTGTTGCTGTCTATGGTCCAAGCGGTCTAGCGGTTTATCACTGGCGACTTGGATACCGGGCGGTCTAGCGGTCTCACATGACGATCTCTCTCTCTCTAGCAGTTGCCGAGCGGTTAGCCCTTCTATCTAACCGCGCGGCTTGTACGGTTTGTGTCTGTACAGTCCGCTTGTGTAATGTAAATTTTTAGTCACACATCTTTTATTTGTATTCTCTCCTCTCCTCCATTTTATATAAGGGAGGTCATACCTTTGTAATAGACACTTTTTTTTGAAAATAAAGTTTCAGTTTAAACTACTTCCGGCTTGTTTTAGTTCGTTTCTAACAGTAACGAAACTTTCTACTTTACTTGAGATTATTTCCCTCTTGATAATTTTTGTGGTGGAAAAAAAATGTTGGCGTGCAATCTTGATAGCTTTGAATTAATCGTGGTTTTCTCGAACGAATTTTGCGTCTATCTTGATTTAATTAAATTCGAGAAGGCTTGACGGGCCTCATTTCTTTTTGTTGGGAGAGATCTACCTTTTCTTGCGAATCGTATTTTTTTTGGGTAGATCACTTTTGGTACAACTCCGCTCGTTCGGACGCAATATTCGTCCTTTTAGCTTGATCGGATCTCGGCTTATAGCCGTGGTTCGGCCTCTAACGGATTTGCTACCCGTACGATAGCATTGGAACGAAAAGTTGGAAACGTGTGGCTGAAATAATTTTCTGTGCGAGTCGCAAATTTAGTGGAACGCCGAGAGAGACCCGTAATTGCGCTAATATTCATTTCGCGCGCATAACGCTACATCAATTTGGTATCAGAGCCAGGTTTGTGTCGATTTCTTAATTGACACCATCTTAATTAATTTTAGAACGCCGACACGCACGCGCACAAAATTTTTCAAACAAAATAAAATAATTTTTTTGTGTGGTCTGCCAATAGCGACAAAAATCTTATTTTTTCAGCAAAAAAAATTCAATTTTTTTTTACTGCTCTCTTATTTATTTTCAGCAAGAAAAACAAAAAAAACTATATTTTATCCTAGTTATAAGGCGAGAACAATTCCTACTTTCATAAATTCTAGAGTCAAAATCATTATTTTGCATGCGCACTAGACTAGGCACGGAGTATACCCCATCTACCTCCCAAATGGCAGACGAGCGGGATGTGGGGCACAGTTCCACAACGATCGCTGATCTCCGTCAGGAGTTCAATGACCAGTTGACGGAGATGAGGGGGATGTTTCACCAAGTGAACTTAAACATAGCCGCTCTCTGCAATCAAGTTGTTCCCCCACGTGACGATAGGAATAATAATGGTCATAATGATCATGTCCCACATGCACCTTTTCACAACAACCGTGAACCCTTTGAGTTTGATCTTACTAGGGAAGTACGAGTCAAACCCCCATCGTACGATGGATTGGGAGAGCCCCAAGTCTTTTTAGACTGGATCATGGAGATGGAATGTTATTTTGAGTGGTATAGCCTGACTGATGAGAATAAGGTGAGAGTTGCGAGAATGAAGCTTCTGGTAGGGCTAAGGTATTATGGCTGAATGAGGAGCGTCGTTTCGGTGCGGTGAATGGTGGCTTACCACCAATTGGTTGGGCAGCCATGAAAGCCATGTTGATGGATCAGTATGTCCCTGCCTATCATCGGACATAGATGTTTGATGAGTTAGCGACCCTTAAGCAAGGGAATAGAATGGTCTCTGAATACATGAGTCTTCTCAAGGACATGATGGTTAGGTGCGACGTTAGGGAGATGCCGGAGATCACTCTATCTAGATTCCGTAAGGGGCTCAACCCTGACATCCAGGGTAAACTTCTGCGTTACGGTCACACTGATTTGAGCACCACGTATAACGCCGTGTTGGATATTGAAAAACACGATACTTTCAAATCCAAGAGTCGATCTTATCAGAAGGATAAGGGCAAGTCCATTTTAGGACAACCCCCTCCATTCACGCTTAAGGATAAAGGCAAATTTCGGACCGTCGATTAAAACTCTGTGGTCATCGCCGCTAGGAACATTAGGAATCCCACGGGTGAGAGAGTGTCTGTAGGAAAGATTAGTAAGACAAATGCTACTTATTATGCTTGCGGTGTTCAGGGTCATTACGCTAGTGAGTGTCCAACCAAACCCAAACCCGTAGCACTTTTAGACGTTGCATCTGAGCCTGCTGAGTTTGTGTATGAGGCCGAGGAAGATTCTGAGTCAGAAGGAGTGCCGAGTGATTTAGATGACGACACCAATATGATGGTGATGAGGTGTATCCTAGCCACTCCTTGTACGGTAGATGTTTGGAATCGGACAAATATATTTTCGGTAAACTTTAAGAGTGGAGAAAAATGGTGTAAACTGATAATCGATAGTGGAAGCTGTATGAACGTAGTGTCCGAGAGTGCGGTGTCACGGATGTTATTAACCACCGAGCCACACCCTCATCCTTATAAGGTTGCTTGGGTAAATAAGACATCCCTTCCGGTCTCGAAGCGTTGCTTGGTACCACTTACCATCAAGGCTTATTCTGAAAAGATCTGGTGCGATGTTATCCCTATGGATGCCTGCCACGTGTTGTTGGGTCGCTCATGGTTATATGATCATGATGTTACCCACTTTGGGCGAGCTAACACATATGAGTTTAAATTTAATGGTAAGACCATAACTTTAAAACCCACTCCGCCTAAGGATCCATCAGTTCCCCCTAAGGACATGATTGTCCCGGTCGAAAAGAAGGCGTTAAGTTTATTAGGTAAGAAGGAATTTGAGCATAACACGTTTATAGATTGTATTGTGTATGCTTTAGTTTGTCTGCAAGTTAAGGAAGATGCCTCTTCATTCGATAGTTTACCATCGTCGTTGTGAAAACTCCTAGAAGAGTTTAAGGATGTGTATCCGGACGAGCTACCGTCCGAGTTACCCCCCATGCGGGACATCCAACATGCCATAGATTTCATCCCGGGTTCCTCGTTGCCTAACCTTCCTCATTACCGGTTAAACCCTGTTGCACACTTAGAGTTTCAATCCAAAATTTCTGATTTATTACAAAATGGGTTCATCCATCATAGCATGAGTCTGTGTGTCGTACCTGCTTTACTTGCTCCCAAGAAAGACGGCTCTTGAAGGATGTGTGTGGATAGTCGAGCCATTAATAAAATTACTGTAAAATATCGGTTTCTCATCCCTCGCTTGGATGATTTGTTGGACATGTTAGCTGGAGCCACAATTTTTTCGAAACTGGATCTTAGGAGTGGCTACCATCAGATCCGAATTAGGGAGGGTGACGAATGGAAGACCGCTTTTAAATCTAAGGATGGGCTCTATGAGTGGTTAGTAATTCCATTTGGGCTTTCCAATGCCCCGAGTACATTTTCTAAAATGATGACTCATGTTTTCCAACCATATATGGGAAAATTCATAGTAGTATACTTTGATAATATTCTAGTTTTTAGTACATCTACGATCGATCACGAGTCACATTTGAAGATTATCCTTACCACATTGAGATCGGAAAAATTATTCGTTAATATTAAAAAGTGTACTTTTCATGTACCGTCGGTAGAGTTCCTTGGTTATATCGTTTGTTAGAAAGGTATCCACGTATATCCAAAGAAGGTCCAAGCCATTATGGATTGGTCAGAGCCTGCCAACATTCGAGATGTTCGGAGTTTTCATGTCCTAGCCACTTTTTATCGTCGTTTTATTAGAGATTTTAGTAGTATCATGACCCCCATTACGGAGTGCATGAAAAATGGTGAATTCACTTGGACTAAATAAGCCGCTAGAGCATTTCAAATAATTAAATCACGTATGTCGGAAACTCCACTCTTGCGATTATCAAATTTTAATAAGGTTTTTGAGTTATCATGTGATGCGTCGGGCGTTTGTATTGGTGGTGTGTTGAGTCAACAAGGTCACCCCATTTGATACTTTAGTGAGAAGCTCGCGGGGTCGAAATTGAATTATTCTAATTATGATAGAGAATTTTATGCGGTCATCTGATGCCTCCAACATTGGCGACATTACTTACTTCCTAAGGAATTTGTTATTTTGTCCGATCATGAGGCTTTGAGATTCATTAACTCCCAGACTAAGGTTAGTCCTAGGCATACCAAATGGGTCTCTTATCTTCAGGAGTACACATTCATTATCAAACACCTTAAGAGGACTCTCAACCGCGTAGCCGACGCTCTTAGTCGTGTATCCTTATTACTATCAACGCTAGAAGTTAAGGTGATTGGGTTCGATGGAATTAAGGATGAGTATGTCAACTGCCCGGATTTCAAGGAAATCTATTTTTACGCTCAAAATGACTCACCCGCGACAATCTCGTCCTATTATATTCGAGACGGCTACTTATTTAATAATGCGAAATTATGCATTCCACGTTCCTCCCTACGCCACTTTATCGTTTGGGAATTGCATAGCGGCGGGTTGGGTGGACATTTTGGTCGCGATAAGACCATCGCTCTTGTAGAAGACAAGTTTTATTGGCCTGGTCTTAAATCAACGGTGCATAAAATCGTAAGTAGTTGTCAAGCATGTAAACTGGCTAAGGGTAATAAAACTAACGCAGGACTTTATACCCCTCTTCCGATTCCTTCCATTCCCTGGGAAGACATTAGTATGGATTTTATTCTAGGCCTGCCTGTCACGTTTTGACATCATGATTCTATTCTGGTAGTGGTAGATCGGTTTTCCAAAATGGCATACTTTATTGCGTGTAATATAACCAACGATGCGTCACATGTTGCTAAATTATTTTTTAAGGAGGTAGTTGGTCATCGGGGCGTTCCTAAGACAATAGTGACTGATAGGGACGTAAAATTTACTAGCTATTTTTAGAAGACCCTTTGGAAAATTATGGGCACCAAACTTTTATTTTCTTCAGCCTACCATCCCCAAACGGATGGACAAACGGAAGTGGTAAATAGAAGTTTGGGTAGTTTGCTTCGTTGTCTTGTGGGCGACCACAAGGGTATGTGGGACCTCATTCTTCCCCATGCTCAGCTAGCTTATAATAATTCGAAAAATAGGTCCACAGGTCTTTCACCAAATGAAATCGTGCACGAATATAAAGCGCCAGTGCCACTTGACTTGATTCCATTACCCCCATCTTACAAGTCAAGTCAATTCGCACAAGAGTTTGCCTCGCATGTCTACCATTTGCATAAGCACGTTAAAGACACGCTAGCCACACAATATGCGACTTATCAATCTAATGCTAACATACATAAGAGGGTGTCTCCCTTAAAAATTGGCGATTTAGTTATGGTGCGTCTCATCCCTGAACGGTTGCCTTCGGGCACCAAAAAAAAGTTAGCGAATCGGCGAGCCAGTCCATTTCGAATCTTAAAGAAGTTAGGAGAAAATGCATTTTTATTAGAGTTACCCACTGATTGGGGAATTTCCCCTATTTTCAATGTTTCAGATTTAACGCCTTATGTTTCTCCACCACTTGAATTGCCTGCCTGTCCGTTTGGGTCCACTGTAATTTCTAATGGGTTTGGGGCTGAGTTTGTTCCTGGATCGCTCTCTACGTCGGTCTCCACTTGAGGTACGTTGGATGTTGATGCAGAAATTTTTTTCTCCTTCTTTGATTAACGCTTTTCCAAGGTTCCCAAGGACCACCTTTTTGCCTGAAAGGATTATTCGGGATGAAGTGCTCTCCTTGCCTAGTGGTGACATTCATCGCTACTTGGTTTGTTGGCGTGATCGTCCAGCTTCTGATGATTCATGGCTCCCGGAAGCGGACGTGGCTCTTTTGGATGAAGACCTTTTCTGACAGTACACTCAGAGCAACACATCGGAGATGAGTACTTTTGAGCGGGGGAGGATTGATGGTGACGACGACCCTCAACAGGATGATAGTACCGGCACGCTTACGGATGAATGTGCCCCTCCAACCAAAGACGCGCGTCGCCGTGGCAAAAATTTTGATAAGCGCCATCGCCGTTACAATCTCCGCCCACGGCATTTAAATAATTAATTAATGCATATAATTATGCTATTATAAGTATTAATTAATTATTATGTTATTGTCTTATTTATTAATTGTTTGTTTGGACTTTTCTTATTTTCATAATTGTGGGCTGCATGTAGCCAAATTTTGGACTTTTCTTATTTTCATAATGGTGGGTTGCATATAGCCAAAGATGTATGGAAAGCCTATATATAGGCCATGGTTGTAATATTGGGATAGTTTTGGATGAATAATATTGGAGATCTTTTATTTTAAGAAACCTCCTCCCTCCTAATTTCCTCTCTTTAATTCTCCTCCTCTCCTTTTAGGGTTCGGCCAAGCAAGAAATGCCCCGCCCCCCTCCTTTCCTTCTCCCTCTTGGTCGCCGGCCACCCTCCCCTCCTCCTGTCCCAATATTTCGGAAACCCTCCTCTCCTTCCATCACCTTCAAGTTCAGCCCCCCCCCCCCCCCCACAAACAAGGACAACCCCTTCATAATTTCGGCCACCTCCAAAATCCACCACCTTTTCTCTCTCTACCTAGTGGCCGACCATTGCAAGAAGGTTGGGATCAAGGATCTTGGTTTCGGCGTGACGCGAGGAAGGCGGAAAGTTTCTCTCCATCCGGCGTGCTTCTAGTGGAACCGTTGAAGGGAGATCAACCTTTGGCATAGATCAACGTCTAGATCTATCTCCGAGCGGGGTAACGAAACTTTCTACTTTTCTTGAGATTATTTCCCTCTTGATAATTTTTGTGGTGGAAAAAAAATGTTGGCGTGCAATCTTGATAGCTTTGAATTAATCGTGGTTTTCTCGAACGAATTTTGCGTCTATCTTGATTTATTTAAATTCGAGAAGACTTGGCGGCCCTCGTTTCTTTTTGTTGGGAGAGATCTACCTTTTCTTGCGAATCGTATTTTTTTTTCAGGTAGATCTCTTTTGGTACAACTCCGCTCGTTCGGACGCAATATTCGTCCTTTTAGCTTGATCAGATCTCGGCCTATAGCCGTGGTTCGGCCTCTAACGGATTTGCCACCCGTACGATAGCATTGGAACGAAAAGTTGCAAACGTGTGGCTGAAATAATTTTCTGTGCTAGTTGCGAATTTAGTGGAATGCCGAGAGAGACCCGTAACTACGCTAATATTCGTGTCGCGCGTATAACGCTACATCACTCAGTGCCTAGGAGCCATGGGGGAAGGGGTGGGGGATGATAGGACTTAGTCTTTTAGACTAACGGTTTTCAAACCACATCATTTTAGGGGACCGTGGAGCCCAGCATGGAGGAGCAGCCCCGGAGGTTGGCACACTTGGAGATGGGACAGTCTAGTACCGGAGTTAAGACAGCAGGGACTGTAAGTCCCGATCGCTAGTATTTATTTAGTTTTGATTCCTCTATGAGAGATATATAGTGAGGATTTGGATGTACTGGGCATGAGCCCTATTTTCTGTACTTTTTACTTTATTTGTGGACACTCCCTTCGTGAAGAATATTTATTATATATGTGATGTGTGTGGACTTGCCTTTTATTATTTTGTTACTGTTGTGATCGAATCGGACGGCAGGATCGGCTTTTTGTAGTGGCAACCTTCCCGGGTGTGAAGGTGTCACCGCAAAACGGCAGTTCTGGGCCTAAGACCCCAGTGTTTGAAAGGGGGGGTCTTACACATCAATCCACATTCCGGAGGATACACCATCACCTTCTCAATCACCTCTTCCATCACATATTGATGTCATTCCATCCACTTCTCCTTATCCTTATCCACTTCTGTCATCTCCAACTTTCAATATACTATCATCTCCATCTCCACAACACTCTCCACAACATCCTCCTCCCTCTCCTGCTCATATCCAGGATATCCTACCTGATGTCATCCCTCAATCAAATATTCCACCAACATTTTCAACCATCTTCCATTCAGACATCCCTTAAACATTCTCAATCTGTTCCACATGTGGTAACAGATCCACCTATACCCCTCTACTCCTGATCCATTGTATTTGGATTTCTCTGACATAGCCAATGACCTTCTTAAATCCATTTCACCCACACTTAAGAAGCTCATTTATAAGGCTTTAACCTCTCTTGTTGCTTCTATTTCCATTCTTTCTGCTCAGCTAGCTTCCTCCTCCACTGTCCCTTATTCTGGGGGCCTGGGTTCAGGTCTCTCTTAATTCAGGCAGAGGGAGATGTCCTATGAAGAAGCTACAATAATAGATCCAACAACAGTACTAACAACAACTCCAGCAACAGTAGCAGTAGCAACAACAGCAGTAGCAATTCTAGCGGCAACAGTAGTTGAAATTCTTGATGATACTGAAATGATTTGTTTTGAAGAAGAGGCAGCAGCCCCAGAAATAATCACTGTTGGTGATTTTATCATTAATCCCACAGTTGATATTCCTTCTTTACTACATTTTTTGATACAATTTATAGCTATAATTTACCCGTTTTTGATACAGTTGATATAGTCTATGATTATTCTAAAGTAATAGTTTGTTATACTACTCTAGTTGATTTTTCAGTTTTAGAATAAATTATAAATGGTTTCTGTAATATTTATAGTAATTCTTCAGTCTTTGAGAATATATCAGTAAATGTTATAGAGTCAAAGACTTCCTCTCCACCAACTTTTGCTTGGGTTGAATCCTCGTGCCAGATATGAATGCTATTATGTTTGAATACATAGATTCAGAAGATACTAATGTATAGGTTAATATAGAAAATATAGAGCCACATCCTCAGGCTGAAATAATAAATACAGATATACGGCCACAGACTCTTCCAGCATTTTCTGCTCAGATGCTAAAACAGATTGATGCTCTCTATAATAATCCTGCTAGTGAATCTGATGATGATGAAGATCCAGATGACTCAAAAGTTTCTGGGTCTAAGAAGAGAAAGTTCAAGAAGAAGATTCCCTCCATGGCTGCTCCTAAACCTTCTCCTACAACAAATATCCCTTATTATATTCTGCATAATATTACACTCACTCCAGATACTCCTTACTGGATGCGGCTTTCTAAAAATGAATAAAAGATAAAGAAGAAAATTAAGAGATACCATTCTCCTCAAAGGACTTGGAGAGGACCTCCTCCTCCTCCTGCAGCAGGATTAGCAGGAAGTGCTTCTCAAGTTCAAAGGTCTACTTCTCATTCTCATCAATCAAGACCTACTTAAGGTAGCAAAGACAGACCTTTAAGGTTAGTAACTCAATCCAGCAGCCAGCAGAGAAAACAGCTGCAACAGCCTGAAAGTCAAGGTAGTCAGCTGACAGATCAAGCTAGTCAGGAAGAAGAATCAAGTCCAGAGAGACCTCCTTCTCACTACTAGAAAAATGGCTTTTAGCCACGGGGGAAAACCGTGGCTAATATTGAAGTATTAGCCACAGTTCCTATTCCATGGCTAATAAACTAGCATTAGCCACGGATGACTAATCCGTGGCAAATAATCCGACTTTTTGCAACGGTTTGCCTATTTCGTGGATAATAATCTAGTATTAGCCACGGAAGCCTAATCCGTGGCAAAAGGTCAGATTTTTTTTAGTCTCACACCGCTAACAAAAAGTTCGATTTGGGGTTTATATAGCCCATTAAAAATTATTGTTTGAAATAAAATCGACGCGGCGGCGGCGGCGGCCGGGCGGCGGCGGCCGGGCGGCGGCGGCCGGGCGGCGGCGGCCGGGCGGCGGCGGCCGGGCGGCGGCGGCCGGGCGGCGGCGGCCGGGCGGCGGCGGCCGGGCGGCCGGGCGGCGGCGGCCGGGCGGCCGGGCGGCGGCGGCCGGGCGGCAGCGGCCGGGCGGCGGCGGCCGGGCGGCCGGGCGGCGGCGGCCGGGCGGCCGGGCGGCGGCGGCCGGGCGGCGGCGGCCGGGCGGCGGCGGCCGGGCGGCGGCGGCCGGGCGGCGGCGGCCGGGCGGCGGCGGCCGGGCGGCGGCGGTGGCCGAGCGGCGGCGGTGGCTGGGCGGCGGCGGCGACGGCCGAATATTTTTTATATTAGGTTTATTACAGACCCTTTAGCCACGGCAATTGAACCGTGGCAAATAAGGAACTTTTAGCCACGACAATTGAACCGTGGCTAATAACTTATTAGCCACGGATTCAGTGTGGCTAATACTATTAGCCACGCTCACATTGCCCACGCCCATTTGCCGTGGGTAGGCCGTGACAAATTGTTATTAGCCACGATTTTGGACTTTTAGCCACGGAAATCTACCGTGGCTAAAAGTCTGTTTTCTAGTAGTGTCTCCAGCTTATGATCCAGAGTTAGATCCTAACTACAGAATGACCAGGTTAAATGAGCTGATAACTCTCTCTCAGATAAGGAAGGGCAAGGAAGAAGGAAAAGATTCCTCTCAATTTTCAACCATGTCATCTTATAGGAAGAAGGAATTGGACAAATATTAGGTAAAAAAAATCTCTTTAATGTTGATACTTATATCAATTTGCATTCAGAAGCTGTAGTGCCCAGAGCTGCATCTGTGAAGATTCTTGGTGCTCAAGATATGAAGATGACTCAATAACAAGCTGCTGATCCAGAAAGAAAAATGATTTTTACAAAACCTGCTTCCGACCCTTCTTTAGATGCTCCAAAGAAAGACTCATAATTTTCTGCTTATGCTTTCTGAACTTTATTATTCTGTGCATATTTTCACAAGGCACAATTTTTCTTGCTTTGTGATTTCCTTTATTCTATTTTTATAGTGACCTAACCCAAATAGAGGGAGATTGTTATAACCCTATTTGTGATTTGGGCTAGGTTCACTATTAGAATTTATTAGATGACCCAACATATATAGTCTAGGGTTATATGTTATTTCCAGGGTCATGGTCAGTAGCACATACTTAGACTGTCAGTACTCTACTTCAAAAGACTGTAGATACAAAAGACTACAGAGGAAAAATAGTTAAAATGAATGCAGGAAAGTCGTTCAATGATAGCTAAACTCAATTCGAGGATCGTCGATCTCAGATCGACGAACTCAGAGTTCCTTCTCTGAGTTGAGCTCGACGAAAGTCTAGCTGAGGTCGACGAACTGATATCTCATATCAGAAGTTCAGCTTGACGAAGGAATATTTCAGTTCGACGAACTTGGAGCTCAGATTTACAAGTATATTTTCAGTTCTATGATCTTGGAGCTCAGGTCGACGAAGGAGAATTATTAGCTCGACGAACTTGGAGCTCAGGTTGACAAAATCATTATTGAGTTCGACTAACTCCTTCCAAGTTCAGTTCGACTATTCTTCTCTACAGTTTCTCAGTTTAACTATATCGATTTTTTTTCAAATTATATTATATTAAGACAGTAATACTCTGATAATTAATGCTCCATATTCTCAAGAATATAGTCGTTATCTTGCAGCATTAATTATGATTTTTACAGGGTTATTACTCTACCTTATTTACTTGGACAGTTAGGGAAATGCATTCAAGACAAAATTAGCCGTTCAGGATCCCATAAATTATGCAGAGGATTTCAAGGAAAGAATTTAAAATTCAAATGTTTTGAATCTACAATCAATATATAAAGTGATTTTTCAGAAGATTGAAAAAAAAGTTAGTGAATCAAGGATAGAGTAATTAGTAATTAGTAATCAGTGAAGAACACAACACAACTCTCATACACACAGAGTTCTTCTTTATCTACTTCAGGCTTTCAAGGGACAACTAATCAAAATCAGTATAAAAGCTTGTTGAAGAGCAACATCACTTTGAAGGCCTACACCCTGAAGCAAAGCTTCCACTCCTGATCAGATCCATACAACTCAGGGGGAGCTTTGACATCAACAAGTCCACCAGTCTTCTCAGAGACTTGAGATAGAGAATATATCATCTTTTTTACTTTTCCCTTTCACTGTGTACAAGGTTTTAACTCCCTTCAAAAGTTAGTCTTTTTGGTTCACAAGTCACCTGATCAAAAGACTTGATATTGGTTTTTGGGCACCTGATCAAAAGCTCAAAGGGTATTAGATCTCCCTTAGAAAAATAGATCTTGTCGTGACAGAGCACCTGAGCAAAAACCTGTGGTGGAAGGGCACCTGAACAAAAACCTGTAGTGCATTCCTACCAGGGTGGAGAAGAGTGGATGTACCCAGGTTTATTGGGGAACCACTATAAATTCCTTGTGTCGTCTGGTTGTGTCTTTACTTGTTTATATTTTGTGTTATGATATTTCTCTTTATTTATATAAACATATCACCTATTTTAATCCGCTATAAAAATTATCTAAAGTTTTTAATACTCTATTCACCCCCCCCCCCTCTAGAGTTAGTTAGATCTATCCCTCACTTTCACTCTCCCTAATCATTTGACGTTTGGCGATCAGGCGGTTAGTGTGGTTAACATGGTTCTAATCGCCCCAACCGCTCTTAGAAAAAACCTAGTCATGGGATTTTGAGTAAACATGATCCTCACACATTTCCAAATTTATGGAAATTTCAGAAATGTACGTTTTAATCGAGAGACCGCAACCACCATTGATGTTGGAAAAACTACAATTACGGCCAGAGGTTTTGTAGATTATAGAAAAATTTCAATGCTACAGAATGGTTTTCTCCCCTTGTGGTGCCATCATGCTTCCCCTAGGGGTGAAACTAGTGCGATTTGAGCCTAAGAAACAACCGCACCAAAGAGGGTCAGTTTTGGACTTTACAAAACTGCATTGAATTCAAACCGTGTGGTGCGGATTGACATTGGTGCGATTTAGAGTCGATTTTTGCGGTGCAGTTTTAGTTTTTGCACATTTATAAAAACATATAAAAAGGTACATTGTGACTAACCAAATTTGCCTTAAAAAGGGCAAATCAAATCCAGCCTCCATTGGTGCAGTGTTGTGTAAACCCGAAGAAGGGAAAAATAAAAATAAGCCAACGAGTGACTATTGTGTAAATGCAGTAACGCCTATAGCAAGCCTAGCGTTAGATATACATAATACATGTCATATATTATTATATTAATATATAAGAATTAGGGTCTGTTTGGTAAAGCTGTGGCGGTGCAGGAAGCAGTAGTGAGAAATAGTGGTGCCGAAATCAGCTTTTTTGTAGTGGTGGAAAAATTTATGAAACTGTTTGGAAAACTGTATTTGCAGTGCTGTGTGAAAAAATGGTGCGGAATTAAATAGTGGTAGTAATAATTAAACAAGCTAGAGAATTTACGAAATCTAAAAATAAATAAACAATTTGCTCGACATTAATTTTATTATAAAACTAAATATATTAATATTGATGGGGTTCCCAAAAAATGTTCGGATTAGCCATAGATTTTTTTCCCAATCTTGTCCGGCTCGACGCTACAATTCCAACGGGCACAGTCTCGCACAATTTCAAGTACGTTCAGTACTCAAAACGGACGTCAGGACGCACAATATTCACATTTGATTCGCTCACGAGCTAGGATGATTCATTTTTGATCGATTCACAAGCTCGATTTAATTTTTTTTGATCGATTCTCGAGTAGGGGTGCAGACGAGTGGAGCTTGACAAGCTCATTTATCCGAACTCGAGCTCAAGCTCAAGCTCATGAACTTTATTTTCTTATTTTTTTAAATGTATAAATAAGCTCAATTTAAAGGTTAATAATTTTAATATATTAATTAAAATTATACATATCATTAATATAAAGTTTATATAAATTTAATATATATATAAATTTTAATATATATATATATATTTGTTTTTTATATATATTAATTTATATATATATATACTTTAAAAGTTTATATATATTAATTTTTTTTAAACAGCGCTGCAGCCCCAAAATAGGGCAACAGCGCTGCCTGCCGCGGGTCTCCACCCGCGGCAGGATAATTGGCGGTGGCTTCTTGCCACCGCCCGCCCCTTTATATATGTTTGGCGGAGATGCAGGGACAGCTGCGGCATGCAGCACCTGCACCGCTTCGTCAAACAGGGCCTTAGTATGGGGTAGATGCAGTATTAAATGTTGCGGTTTGTATAAAAATTAATATAACTTAGCTTTAGACATATTAATTATATAAGATATATAAATTAATGTGTAAGATATTTATAACTTATAAGATATAAAAATAACAAAAAAATATTATTATAATAAATGCGGTGTGGTTTATGCGATTTTGTGATTGCAAAATCCGAACCGCACGGCAAATCATGCAGTTTTCCAATAACCAAAATCGCATCACAACCACACCGTTCGGTACGGCTCGAAAACGGTGCGGTTTCAGTTTTTAAATTTCAGGCATAACTAACTGTCCATCAAAATAAAAGCTTTCTTGACATGCTCAATCTTAAAGGAGAGAAGATTGGTTTATGGTCTTCTCCCAGCAGGATGACGATTGTAGTCAAGAAGACAAAACCTTCTGCCCACTTTGAGATGTGTGCAGACATCCATACGAGTTGTTTAATGCTCGCACTTTATCGTAAAGTGCAGTTTCGAATCCCGAACTAAGGCTCTGTTTGGTTGGCTTGTTGCTGATGAAAAGCTGCTGATGAACTGTTGCTGATAGAAAAATTGCTGATTCTGGAAAACAGAGTTTTGTTAAAAAACTGTTTGGGTGAAACAGAGTTTACAAAACGGAGTTTTCAAAAAGTTGTTTGGATACAAAACAGAGTTTTGAATAAATTTTTTTTTTCAAATATAACACAAAATAAAATTTCATTCATACATTTTTTCCAAAAATAGAACAGCTAAGATAGTATCATAGGCTCCCTATTAACCCCCACGAAGGAAACGGTTACGCAGCCACTTGACGTTTTGTTAAAAATTGTTTGGAAACAAAACAAAGTTTTGGGTAAAATTTTCAAATATCCTCTTTATAAACACACACAAACATTGCATATGAAATCAATCTTAAATCGAAAGCCACAACATTGCATATGAAATCAATCTTAAATCAAAAACCACAACATTGCAGTTGAATTCAATCCTAAAACTCAGAAATCACACCTAAATCAAACAAATATAATGACTGAACATTATATATGAAATTTGTGAATGAAGAAGCAAGCCTAGATAGCCAGACAATTCGTTGGAAATGAAGAAGCACGCCCGACGATTCCCTGGATAAAAACGAGGCAAGCCCGACGGTCAAAACCCTCGATCCGGTAGTCGCAGCCTCTGGAGGAAGATGGTTACGGATCGGAGAAGGCTCTGGAGGAAGATGGGAAGTCGCAATGGAGCTTTGGATTCTGGAAGATGGTGACCTCAATATCAAAGCAAGCCCGACGGTCCCAAGATTCCTGTGTTTCAATTCGACGGAGCTTTGGATTCGCCGACGGGGAGAAACGCCGACGGAAGAGTAACGCCGACGGGGAAATGTCGACGGGGAGAAACGCCGACAGGTAGAGAGACCTTGCGCAGAGTTTTCCGCCCTCGTCGATTGGTCGGCAACGAAGAAGACGGAGGCGCGGCTTTTGCTGTTCACCGCAGGAAAAAAACGCGGCTCAGGTAATAAAGGAACTTGCGGAATTAAAAAAACCGGGGTTTGAAAAAAAGCCGCGCCAAACACAGATTATGTCCAAAATCACGGTGTGATTCCGCCGCTCAGCAGCTGAAAAGCTTAACCAAACGCCACCTAAAACTTACGACAGAGACCGCAGAAAAAACCCATGGAGGACTTGAAAACTGCGAAGGACCTAAAACTAGCTGGCACACTGGTTGTGACGGCCGGCTTCGGTGATCAACCTAGCGGTTTTCTCTGATATTGAAATTACCTCCAGCACTCCCTCTGATGACGTCGACAGAGGGGTTCAGGCCGCAGGCGAGAAGGCGGACTCCACAGCCATATCGACCTTGACGATGTTGGAGAAGAAAACATCCATGACAAAGTTAAGATGGCGGCGAAGACTGTGACGGATAAGCTGCAAGTAAATATGGTGGTAGTGCTTGCCGAAGAGAATAAAAGAAGGCACTCTGCAACAGAGTTAAAGAAAATAAAAAAGAAAAAAAGAAAACATCCACCCAGATCACGACAGAGACGCTCTCTTCCATGGTGATGGAAGAAGGAGAGATGTCGCAGTGGTCTGAGGAGGTGATTGTCGCAGATCCTGGTGGGCAGGTCAGTATTTCTGCGGTGCAGGTTGTAGGCGAGAAGGTGGACAATTTTGTGGTTAAAATTGATTCTGCAGATAAAGATGCTTATGGGCTGTAGCTGGAAAAGGGTGGGAGAGTAGTCCCCAACGGTTTTTATCATCGTCATAGAGGGCAAAGAGAAGAAGAGGTCGAGGGAAAGGATGGCAGCAAAGAATGCCTTGCTGACCGTTGGAGGTGACTCTAGTAGTCGACTGTCTAAGTTGTTAGAGGCATACCAAGCACAAATGGAAATGCGGCAAGCTGCGGACCTTCTGCGGACAGGTAAGGGTCCGTTCCTTTTCACAATCAGTTTTGGTTTTTAGTTTTTGCGGTCCAAAAACAGGTGTTCATTTGGCCAGATTTTGCACGGTTTTGATTTTGATCTGAAAACGCTCGATTTTCATTCCCTCTAACTTTGCCCAGCCCCAAAACAGATCTACCGAGGTCTATTTTGCTTGGTTTTGAAAATAGAAATCAGCGGAAAATGTCTTCACTTCTTCCCCGACAACTTCTTCGTCCCCCTCCGCCATGGCTGCTCAGAAGCAGCTGCAGAAACTCTTCAATCTCAGATCATCGCTCCCATTTTCCTCACAAGGCGGCCCTAATCAATCCCCCTGTCCCCCCATCGATGATCTTCAACAGGCGCTGCCAATAACCGCGAGATCGTCTTCCCTTGCCTACTCCGTTTATAGAACTCCCGTGAAGGCGATCGAAGAGGACGTGCTGGTGATGGCCCTGGATCAACACTCATCGTCTTCCTCCACTTCTTCCGGCAGCAGCACCCATTTCGGCCCAATCTTCTTCAAGACGGAGATCTGCCGACCGTGGGGAGAACGAGGGTCTTGCTGCCGGCAAGATGAAGTAGGCCTTGAGACTTAAATCATCGAAAAAAAGCCAGGGAAAGATAGCAGTGACTCGAGAAACCCTAAATCCTGAAAATCGATTCTAACAAACATAAGTTTTCGTTTTGTCTCGAAACGAACTTGAAAACCATGTTGCCAACGAACATAAGTTTTCGTTTTGTCCCAAAACGAAAACACTTTTTTTTTTCATTTTGAATCAAAACAAAAAACCGCAAATGAACGGGGCCTAAGGACAAACCATTTCTTAGAGTTATAAAAATTCCCCTTCTTACAAGCCTCCTCCGCAGACTAAGCGGCCAGAGTCAATAATTCATCCCTATGGATGACCTCCTCTCAACCCATAAGGAGTTGAAGGATAGGAGGAAGAAAGGCAAGCTGGTTTGACAAGCCCAGTTGAAGTTGAACACGGATCGGCTGAGACAACCTTTCAATGGTGACCACATTGCTCTCTCTGAGGGATAGGCCGGAAGTAAAGACCTGGCATCTTTGTGATTTCACATCTCAAAGTACTTTTCATTCCTACCACTTTGTTAATTATGTAAAACCAGATTCTAATCGTATCTGCCTTTTCTTACCGCAGATGCCAGTGGGCCGGACCCTCCTCCATCGGATGTTAATGAGCCTATACTTCTGCCACCGTATGTCATTGCGGATAATGCAGACACTGATGTGATGATTGTGACATCAACACAGGTTCAAAGCTTGAGAGCAATGCTGGAGAAGGAGTGGTAGGAAGCGCAGAAATGGGCGTAAAGGCTCTTGAGGAGATCAAACCACAACCCTAGAGAAGGAGAAGAAAGAGAAAGCAAGAAAGGGAGCGAGCTCATCGGGAGAGGGAGCGAGCTGATCAGGAGCAAATCAAGGTGCTGATTAAGGACCAAGCTCGCCGCGTGACGGGATTGGAGAGGGGCTTAAAGCGCTACAAAGACAAGTACCACAGTCTATCTGCTCATGTTAGAGAAAGGCCCTCTACCAATCCTTTAGCAGAGGGACAAGGTGAACTGGGGGGAGCCCACGGAACACACGATTCCAATGAGTCAGGTAGACCGCGACGCCTCCCGAATTCAACGCATGGTCAGTACATGTCACTACTATTTGTCTCAGATGTACTATACCCTTCAGCAAATAGGGTAAGGTGTTGCACACATTGGTAGAGACCGCACACAGTTGACTGCCAATAAACACAATTTGTATGATGTAATATTATTAAACTATTTTGGAACAATTTGAATTTGTGTAATGCATAATTACTTTTCCTAACCAGTGATGTGTTTTGTGGTGATTAACGTGGCTAGCTTGTCTGGATGATTATATATTTTGTGGTGACTAACTTCTGCAACTGTACTAAAAGAATTAGGAGCTATGATTTATGCTGCATTGAATGTTTTATATCTTCCTTGCAAAGTGCGTAGTTAATAATCTTGACTGCATTAAATTTTTGCATACTTAGTAATTTCATTCATGTGCTGTAACATCTCAATCCGTCACATACCATATAATTTCATGCATGTGCAGTAGGTCCGGCCGGGGCCCGACGCCATATATCACGGACAGACCGGTGGGTTACTCAATGAAACCATCCTTCCAATCATAACGTCCTACACATAGCATCTAGCGGAAGCAATTTTATTAAGTTGCAAGAGAAAGAACCCAGCACCAGCACGAACGTCCACTAATAAAATCCAGTATGAATGAACAACAAAATACATAAAAGTACTGGCCTTATGACCTAACAAGAGTTCATAATAATTAAACAGTGTCTTACAAACTTCGGCTCGCAGGCCGGCCACACATGAATTAAATAAGTAAACAAACAAGGTATTCGAGGGCCGGCTCAGCAACTTGGGCTTTGGCCCGCTACTTGCCACTCGGCTCCGCGCACCTGCAAACACAATTCACCGCAACGGTGACAAACAAGAATAACGGTCAGCTAAAGCTGACCAAATTATAACGATTCCGCCCCCAATTTCGGGGCGGCAAAGCTCCCTCCCTGCACTTATTAGCAAAACAAGCAATATAGTGAATAAACACAACATCACAGGTGCACACACACACGACCATACACCTCGTGCTCTCAAGGCACTTACTCGGTGAAGCCAGTCCGAACCCGGTCCGATCCTTGGCTCCACCACTACCCCCAGGGGCGACAAACCTCTTGAGCATTTAGTCCTTTCAGCCGTAA
Source organism: Platanthera zijinensis (assembly GCA_039513925.1). Classification (NCBI taxonomy): domain Eukaryota; kingdom Viridiplantae; phylum Streptophyta; class Magnoliopsida; order Asparagales; family Orchidaceae; genus Platanthera; species Platanthera zijinensis. The sequence goes on from CM077081.1 coordinate 80,553,397, forward strand.
CCTAGACTCGTTCTCCAAATCATCGGTAAGTCTCACGTAACTTTAGGTCACTTTAACCGAAATAGATGGAGCGGGTAGGGTTCCACCAGCCCGTTGCTCACCCCGCCATGGCCATTTGGCCTTTGACGCGGGCCAAGATTCCCCCAGTCCCAACTATCGATCAAACACGGTGCATAGCCCCGCTATGTACCTGGCTGGCTCCCAGGCCACCAAAACAGCAAAACTTCGCTTCCGCCCAGATTTCCGGGTGCACCTTGGGGTTAATCCCTAGACTCCCTGTTGCAATCTACTACGTAGAAACCTGAAAACGACACAAAGGCACGGAGTCTTCTCCGGCCAACCATGCATAGCAAAACATCACCGATCTAGACCAACATGTTTGGGTAGGCTTCACACACCATGCCTATGTCCGTACTACGATTCCAAACTCTAAAAAGGGGGACTTTACATATCTACCTCAAGGAACACCGCAACTCACCGCACACTCGTGGGAGAGGGTTTTCCCAATGCAAAAGAAGAAGAACTTCACATGCTCAAGATGAGAATCGTTACCCTAGCGTTTCTCCTCGGTGCCATGGAAAACTACGCGGATGAAAAGCACCGCGATGATCTTGCCTCCGCAGATCTGAGCTCGGTTTTTGATTTGGCGCTCCGAATCTCCTCCGGCGGCCGAATCTTCCTCTTCCTCCAACCTCCTTGCTCTCCCTTATCTCTAGGATTTAAAAAGAGAATGACCAAGTGAAAAATGGGGGTTTAATCCCCCAATCCCGGCCTTAACCCTAGGCTGGAGAGGCTTCAACCGTTAGATCCCAAAGTAAGGAAACAAACGGTTGCAATTCAACCCAAAAAAAACTTCCTGGGCTGAACATGACTTGCGACACTCCCGTGTCCAAGGTCGTGTCACTCATTTGTCGCCAAAACCGTCGTATTCGGAAAAGTACACGGCCACCAGACATGCTTGTGTCCAATGCCGTGTGCCACACACGGCCATGCACAATGCCGTGTTCTCGACCGTGCTCAACAGCCGACAGAACAACCCGAAGTGAACACGAGTTCTGACACGCCCGTGTCAATTTTGACACACCCGTGTCAATTTTGACACACCCGTGTCAATTTTGACACACCCTTGTCAACCAGTACACAGCCTGATCCGACCCGTGTTCCTCACCCGACACAGCTTGGGAAATGACCCAAGCGGGACACGGCTTGTGACACGCCCGTGTCCCAAGCCGTGTTCCCTCTCTCAACAACTCGACCACTCCAGAGTTCGTCGATCTCGAGAACGACACGACCCTGGGACACGCCCGTGTCCCAGGGCGTGTGACCTCTTCCAAGTCCCAGACTTGACTCAAAATGCCACTCGTCCCTTTTTTGAGTTTCGGGGCATTACAATTCTCTCCCTCTTAAAAGAATTTCGTCCACGAAATTACCAAAGGAAAAGAAAACAGAAAACCATAAGCGGTACCTGAGCTAAATAACTCTGGGTACTCCTCAAGCATGGTCTACTCACATTCCCAAGAGAGCTCCTCCCGACCGCAATTGTCCCAACGGACCTCAACCATCCTGATCTCCTTGTTACGAAGTCGCTTGACTTCAAAGTCTTCAATATGAACGGGCTTGACCCTTGTCGTCAACCCTTCGTCCACCGGTACTTGATCAACTGCGATCACCTGCGAAGGCTCTGACACCACCTTCCGCAACATTGATATGTGGAATATATCGTGTAGACCACTCAACTCCACTGATAGCCTTAGGCGATAAGCCGCTTCACCGATCCGTTCCAGAATCTGAAATGGTCCAAGGTATCTCAGGCTCAGCTTCTTCAAGCGTCATACCCGTGAAACACCCTTAAACGGCTTTATCTTCAAGTACACCCAATCGCCAACCGCAAACTCCACGTTTTGATGCTTGGCATTGTAGTACTTAGCGTGCCTATCCTGAGCGATCAGCAGACGCTCTCAAATGGTTCGCACTAATGAAGTGGCGCTTTCCACCTCTTGCTTTTTTTACAGTCTTGCCTCACCAGTTTCTAGCCACGACAACGACGTGCGACACTTTCTACAATATAAGGCCTCGAAGGGTGCCATTTGTATGCTCGCTTGGTAGCTATTGTTGTACGCAAACTCCACCAAATACAAATGGTCTTCCCACTGCTTTCTGAAGTCCAGAACGCACATGTGAAGCATGTACTCCATCGTCCTGTTGAACCTCTCGGTCTGCCCATCCGTCTACAGATGAAAAGCCGTGCTGAACTTCAACTTAGTCTCCAGCATTTGCAGCACCAACCTCCAATCATTGGACGTAAAACGCCTATCTCTATCACTCACAATACTACGGGGAACACCGTGCAGTCTTACTATATTATCCACATACAGCTTTGCCAGTTTCTCCACCGAATCATCCTTCCTATGCGGAATGAAGTGCGACACTTTTGTTAACTGATCTACGATCACCCAGATGGCATCGTTTCCCTTTTGCGACCTTGGCAAGCCTTGCACGAAGTCCATTGAAATGTCATCAAACTTCCACTCCAGAATAGACAAAGATTTCAAGAATCCCTTGGCTTTTGGCACTCTGTCTTCATTAAGGCGCAAGTCTGACATTTAGCCACAAACAGTGCCACATCCTTCTTGAGCCCTGACCACCAGAACAACTTCTGTAGATCTCGGTACATCTTCGTGCTCCCTGGGTGAATTGAGTACCTGGTATGATGAGCCTCGTACATCAACTCCGCCTGTAGACTTCCCATATTTGGGACGCACAAATGATTGCCCTTCCTTAGCAACCCATCTTAAACTGAAAACTGGGGATTTGACCCATCTGAAGCTGCATCCATGATCTTCTTCATGCTGCTGTCCAACTCCATAGCCTGCCGAATTCGATCAGCCAAGTCATACTGAACTTCCGTCCAGTTCAATAATGCTTCGGTGCTAGTCTGCTTGTCAACACAATAGACCTCTAACGCCTCCAACTCCCGAATTAGCCGCTCATCACGAACCGATAACCAGTTGGCTTGGGCGGGGGCCCTGCGACTCGACGCATCCGACCCTGCATTGCCTTTCCAGGGCACATAATTAATTTTAAATGTATAGTCCCCCAGGAACTTCATCCATGTCCGCTGCCTCATGTTCAGATCCTTCTGATCCAACAGGTACTTCGGGCTCTTGTGGTCGGTATAAATATCGACCTTTATTCCGTACAAATTGTGTCTCCACAGCTTAGGCGCAAAAATCACGGCCGCCAACTCTAATTCGTGGACCGAATAATTCCTTTCGTGCACTTTCAGCTAACACGAGCTATACGCAATAACACTACCATGCTACAGCAACACGCAGCCCAAACCACTGCATGAGGCATCGCTGTATATCTCGAAGTCTTCGGTCCCACTCGGTGAACTTAGCACTGGTGTCGTCGTCAACCGACTCTTCAACTCTTCAAACGCTTGTGCACACTCCTGCGTCCAAATAAACTTATGATCTTTCCTTGTCAACTTTGTGAGAGGTAACGCTATCCGCGAGAAGTTCTCTACGAAGAACCTATAATAGCCGACAAGCCCAAGAAAACTCCGGACTTCCGCTACTGAAGATAACACAGGCCACTCCCGTATCGCAACAATCTTCGCTGGATCTACCGCTATCCCTTCACCACTGACTATATGACCAAGGAACGCTACTAAGGACAACCAGAATTCGCATTTGGAGAATTTTGCGTATAGTTCATTGCTCCTCAGCGACTCCAAAACCAAATGCAAAAGCTTGTAACGATCTTCTTCGCACTATGAGTACACCAATATGTCGTCAATGAAGACGATCACGAAATGGTCTAAGTACTCCCTGAACGTCCTGTTCATCAGATCCATGAACACTGATGGCGCATTAGTCAGCCTGAACGACATGACCGTAAACTCAAAATGCCCATACCTCGTGCTTAATGCTGTCTTTGGGATATCACTCTCCCTTATCCTCAACTGATAGTAACAAGACTTCAGATCCAATTTTGAATATACTGACGACCCGACTAACTGATCGAAAAGATCATCAATTCTTGGGATCAGGTATTTATTCTTTTCCGTTAACTTGTTTAGTTCTCTGTAGTCGATACATAGCCGCAAACTTCCGTCCTTCTTAACAAAGAGGACCGGTGCGCTCCAAGGCGACGAACTTGGACGCACATACCCTTGCTCCATCAACTCTTCTAGTTGAACCTTTAGCTCTGCCATCTCCTTAGGCGTCAATCTATAAGGAGAGCGTGACATAGGTTTGACACCTGACACGAACTCAATCGTGAAATCAGTCTCTCGCTACGGTGGGGCTCCAGGGAGACCGTCAGGGAAACACATCAGGATATTCGGATACACCCGAGATATTATCCAATGTAGGCTTAGGCTTCGAAGCCTCCCATGGTGGCAGTAACGATACTTGCAAGTCGAACCCCTGACTCCCAAACCGTAACCTTATGACACAGACTCTCTCTCCGCGCGCATTGAATAACCATTAGGCAACAACACATCCAATTTGTACTTTACAATCGAAGAAGGTACTCCGATGCGCGATATAAATCCTTCGTACAAAAGGAGTGCGAAGCTCCCGTATCGAACAATGCTCTCGCCGGATTACCAAAAATCCAAACAAATCCTAGAACCTACGGTACTAAGCTAACACGCATAAGGTAATAGGTATAAGAAGCTAAATTTCTATTAATTAACCCATACCTGTCAACCCGACAGTCGGCCACACGGCCTCCTGTCGGCCAAGGGTGTCCACTCTCCGTTGGACCAGAGTATACTGCGATGCGGTGGATTCCACCGCCTTGCCCTTCTCCTCAGATGTTGCCCCCGACTTCTTCTTGGGCATTGGGCTTCTGCTCCGACAATCCCAGGCATAGTGTCTCGGCTTACCACAATTAAAGCATGCGCCCGGTGCACGACCTGTAGTCGCCCCCGAAGCACTAGAAGAAGGGGCTAGACCCGAAGTCCTAGCCTTCTTATTCCACCTTCGGAAACTGGACTTTGAAGTAGGAACCTTGAACTCTGACTTATCAGCACCAGAGTCTTCAACTGCTCCTGACATAGCTTTCTTTGTCGTCTGAGCACCCTCCCGACAATCTAGGGCAAAGTGCTCTTTCTTGCCACAAGTATGACAAGTGTAAGTAGCTTTGCATGTAGAAACTTTAGCCTTCTTTCTCAGCGTGCTGCGGTAGGCAGCCTTTGCAGGATCTGCAGGGTTCAGTACCCAACTCACTGGTATTTGGTGAGTTCTCCTCAACTCTACTTCCAACGATCTGACCGACTCCACCAAGGCTCGAAATCCCAACAGCATTGGTCCTAGCAGTAGGATTCGCAACTCGTTACGCAAACCATTGTAAAATCTATCGACTATAGACTGCTCGCTTTCCAACTCAAAGCCTGGGTTGTGCCTTATCATAAGGAACGTCTGCAAATATTCGTCAACTGAGTGTGCTCCTTGCAACACAATCATGTTCATCTGCTGCCATAATAGGCCTCTAAATGCCATTTGCTCCATCACACAGCCCAGTGTTGGGGCCATCTCAGGGACAGAGGGTTGCACATTTCTTCCATGTTGCGTGTTGGTCACAGCGAACACCGCTTCAACTACTCTTCTTATGGTTTCAAAAGAAGTAGGGGTCTCAGGCACGTCACTTGGTGCAGTACTTTTCTCAGAGAACGTACGTCCAGACTGCCACGCTCCACTCCCGGACACCTAAAGTCGTACAAAACACCAATAAGTGACTGAACAAAATTGCAAAAAATAATTATAGGAACACGCGGGTTCCTCAAACATGTGTATTTTCATTCCTAAGTGGACATTCATGGGTTCTTTTGATGTTATAATGATGATGCACACGCATGTGCTCACCCCCCTTAAAGTGAATTCGCCCACGAATTCATTTAAGCCTGATCGAAACCGGTAGTCCGATACATAATTGTAACACCCCTATCCGTCACATATCATATAGCAATAGGTCCGACTGGGGCCCGACGCCATATACCATGGATAGACCGGTGGGTTACTCAATGAAACCATCCTTCCAATCATAACGTCCTATACAGAGCATCTAGCGGAAGCAATTTTATTAAGTTGCAAGAGAAAGAACCCAGCACCAGCGTGAATGTCCATTAACAAAACCTAGTAGGAATGAACTACAAAATACACAAAAGAACTGGCCTTATGGCCTTACAAGAGTTCACAATAATTAAACAGTGTCTTACAAACTTTGGCTCGCCGGCCGGCCACACATGAATTAAATAAGTAAACAAACAAGGCCTTCGAGGACCGGCTCAGCAACTTTGGCTTTGACCCGCTACTAGTCGCTCAGCTCCGCAGCACCTGCAAGCACAATTCACCGCAACGGTGGCAAACAAGAATAACGGTCAGCTAAAGTTGACCAAATTATAACGATTTCGCCCCCAATTTCGGGGCGGCAAAGCTCCTTCCCTGCCCTGATTAGCAAAACAAGCAATATAGTGAATAAACATAACATCACAGGTGCACGCACACACGACCATACACCCCGTGCTCTATGGGCACTTACTCGGTGAAGCCAGTCCGAACCCGGTTCGATCCTTGGCTCCACCACCACCCCCAGGGGCGGAAAACCTCGTGAGCATTTAGTCCTTTCAGTCATAGCCTAGAATCGTTCTCCAAATCATCGGTAAGTCCCACGTAACTTTAGGTCACTTTAACCGAAACAGATGGAGCAGGTAGGGTTCAACCAGCCCCTTGCTCACCCCGTCATGGCCATTTGGCCTTTGACGCGGGCCAATCTTCCCCCAGTCCCAACTATTGATCAAACACGGTACATAGCCCCGCTATATACCTGGCTGGCTCCAAGGCCACCAAAACGACAGAACTTTTCTTCCGCCCAGATTTTCGGGTGCACCTTGGGGTTAATCCCCAAGACTCCCTGGTGCAATCTACCACGTAGAAACCCGAAAATGACAAAAAGGCACGGAGTCTTCTCCGGCCAACAATGCATAGCAAAACATCACCGATCCAGACCAACATGTCCGGGTAGGCTTCACACACCATGCTTATGTCCGTACTACGATTCCGGACTCTAAACAAGGGGGAATTTTCATATCTACCCCAAGGAACACCGAAACTATCCACACACTCGCAGGAGAGGGTTTTTCCTATGCAAAATAAGAAGAGCTTCACATGCTCAAGATGAGAATCGTTACCCTAGCGTTTTTCCTCGGCAGCATGGAAAACTACGCGGATGAAAAGCACCGCGATGATCTTGCCTCCGGAGATCTGGGCTCAGTTTGCGATTTGGCGCTCCGAATCTCCTCTGGCGACCGAATCTTCCACTTCCTCCAACCTCCTTGCTCTCCCTTCTCTCTAGGATTTAGAAAGAGAATTGCCAAGTGAAAAGTGAGGGTTTAATCCCCCAATCCCGGCCTTAACCCTAGGTTGGAGAGGCTTGAGCCGTTAGATCCCAAAGTAAGGAAACGAACGACTGCGATTCAGCCCAAAATTAAACTTCCTGGGCCGAACACGGCTTGCGACACGCCTGTGTCCAAGGCCGTGTAACTCATTTGCCGCCGAAACCGTTGTATCCCGAAAAGTACACGGCCACTAGACACGCCCGTGTCCAATGCTGTGTGCCACACACGGCCGTGTTCTCGGTTGTTCTCAATAGCCAACAGAACAACCCGAAGAGAACACGGGTTCTGACACGCCCGTGTCAATTTTGACACACCCGTGTCAACCAGTACACGGCCTGATCAGGCCCGTGTTCCTCACCCGATGCAGCTCAGGAAATGACCCGAGCGGGACACGGCTTGTGACACGCCCGTGTCCCAAGACGTGTTCCCTCTCTCGACAACTCGACCACTCCAGAGTTCGTCGATCCCGAGAATGACACGGCCTAGGGACACGCCCGTGTCCCAGGCCGTGTGACCTCTTCCAAGTCCCAGACTTGTCTCAAAACGCCACCCGTCCCTTTTTTGAGTTTCGGGGCATTACATGTGCACACTGAAGTCACGCGGTTTAGGCGGTGAGAGGTTATGTCTGCCTGGTTGTGATGTACTATTTAAAAATTTCCAATATGTTCAAAGTTGATACCACATGGTCTGACAGACATGTGCGCAGTCAGCATGGCTAAATGCAGACCAGAAGAAGCTATTAATAGTGCTGCCTTTTCTGATTATAGAAGAAAACTTTGATGTGTCTGAAGCAGAAGTTCAAGTGGTTTGAAATCATGGTAGTCAAGATAGTAGACACTACATTCGCCTTTCATGTCGCAGGCAAAGAGGAGTATAGGGTTTCACAAGCAGAGTTTGATACTTTCATGAAGAAACATTTGAATGATCCTAGAATGGTCCCACGATTTCTAGAGCATCATGAGGGAATTAACACCTCCTCCAAAAACACAATCGCATGGTTTCCATGTGCTATAAGAGATAATCGAGATCTTCGACTACAATGGAGTGGTGCCCAGGAAGTTTTTGCCAAACTAGATTGCGGCTATCTTTGGTTTTGTTGCATACTTGTGAATTGAAGGGGTGAGGTTCGCCATGAACCTTTTCCACTACAATTTTGTGCTGTGGTTCATAAAATAGGGCATGGATAAGAAGTTCAAACGCTTCTTGCACTTTGGATGCGTTGGGATGAAGGTTGTGAACTTATCGAACAAAGTTAACAATGGACCAAGAGGTACCTGATATTTGAAGGCGACCTCGATTTGCTTCCCATCAACCTATGGATCTTACACGACAACATTTTCAAGTCGTGTGCCATAGACCCCCATCGAGAAGGAGATTATTGACTCTTTGGTGGAGGCGCAGCTAGACATCTTCCATTATGTTCCGCTACTTCCTACTTTGGAGGGTGTCGCTGTAAGACCCCTTTTTTTTTCTTTTTCAACCACCGGGGTCTTAGGCCCAGAATCGCCGCTTTGCGGTGACACCTTCACGTCCCGAAGGGTCATCACCACAAGGCGCCGATTCTGCCGGCCAATTCGATCACAGAAAGTAGCATAATTATTGATGTAAGAACAATGCAGTCCACAATAATACATCACATGTAAATAAGATAAAATCTCCACGAAGGGAGTGTCCACAGAAATCATCAGAGTACTATAAATCCGGGCTTATGCCCGGTACAAAATGTCCTCACTACAAGTCTCTCACGCGGAAGCGAAAATAGAAACTACTTAAGGTCGAGACTCACGGTCCCGGCTGTGTGGACTCCGGAGCTAGACTGCCCCATCTCTAGGCGCACCGATCTCTGGGGCTGCTCCTCCATGCTGGGCTCCACGATCCCCTAAATGATGCGATTCGAAAACCGTTAGTCATAAAGACTAAGCCCTATCATCCCCTACCCCTTCCCCCATGGCTCCTAGGTACCGAGCGGGGAGGAAGAAAGGGAAGGACATGATGGTAGAGATAAATCAAGAAACAGGTGACTATGGACTTAATCTAGCAAGATGTATTCGGTGAGCAGTTAATATGATTGTTATAATAGGTCTAGCAGTAAGAAAAGCAAATATGTGAATTTAAACCTTCACTTATGCGAGAACACATAAGCAAAAGGGATCTTTTGCAAGGCTCCCATCGTATAGAGTGTCCCATACCACTTATACGTTGGGGTGTCGGTTATCAAACAGCAAGGGTTGTTATATATTGAAATTAACCTTTGATTTATAAACTTGCCCACACAAGCTTATAGACCAATGGGTCGTTTTGCAGGTCCTAATGTATAAGCGTCCCATACCACTTATACTTTAGGTGTCAGGGTTAAATGAATCGATTATGCTATGACATGCTAGTGGGTATGATGAAACATGCAAGTGCAACTCACACACCCGACTATGTGCACACAGACCTTTAGTTCCCCCTTTCGGAGCCGTTACCTCCCAGGATACCTCCGTAGTGGCAGACGGAAGCGGTGGGTTGGGCCTCGCCCACCTCAAAACCAGTAAAAGCACCACTGGTCTGACCTATCGTATGCCTCAACGCTTGGTGCACTAAGCGGACGCCTGCGTACTCTTGCCGGCTGGCACACCGGACTTCTGTTGGCGAAGTGCTAACCACCTCGCCGAGTCAATGATATCGGTGTCGGTGCAATCGAACTCCCCGATATCGTAAAACCCACCACCTTAACTTTTCCTATCTTATGCACATGCAAGTTTAATCGCAAACACACCAAAAACCGAGCCGAAGCTCCCCGGACAAAAACGTCCGTCTCCAAAACAACCGAGCCGAAGCTCCCCGGACCATCCCGTCCGTCTCCAAACCGACCGAGCCGAAGCTCCCCGGACCATCCCGTCCGTCTCTTAACCAACCAAGCCGAAGCTCTCATCAATCTTCCTGTGCCAACAGTGTTTGTGAAAAGTGCAGCCCTAGTTACCTAGTTACTCTTGTCGATTTGTTATTACAGTTTACGTTAGCCCAGGACTGCCCCCGGTATACCCCGTGAAGGGCTCTCAAGGGGCACTAGGAACCAAGATGGCGGCATTACGGCCCGAAGTTCCCTTTCGCAAGGCACTTATTGTTATTGGTTGATTTCCCTTAGCCCGATTCCCTTCTCATATTACGATAGACTAACCTAGGATGATTTTTAAACCTTCCACTCTTCGGGAAAAGCGATCTTTCGCCAAACCCGAGCACCTCTTAACTCTAACTATCACCACTACTCACTACTCTTTATATCTTCCTCAGATCATGTCCTATTGCATTTCACAAATTACTATATGCAGACCAACCTAGGCTACATGTCGAACCGGTTATGAAATGATCCATTACTCATCCAAATGCCCTAAATTATTTATTGGAGACTTAACATGACATAAATGACCTAAATCCAGAAAATGGAAATTTTCCTAATTTATTTGGCATTTAATTAAATTCCTCGAAAATCCCAAGGGCTACCGGTTTGAACATGAACTACCCTAAGTTCTCATGCAAGATGTCCAGCAAATTTATGATAAATACTAGGTTATCTCAATAGGTTAAATCCTAAGTATCATAATTTTTCTATCATTAAAAGGGCATGAAAACTATTTTAGAAATAATCTCTAACTTCTGTTGTTTATGAATCAAGTACAGAAAATATTCTTCCAAAAATTATAAATAATTTATGTCATGCAGATAATGGCCTAAAATTAGCACAGGCCAAGTTTCACAATTTTCCAGCAAGTATTTTATCCATAATTAATTTTTAAACATAAAAGTCCTTTCTATCATCTGTGAATAAAGTACTAGATTTACTCAACATAAAATTCCATAAAAATTCAGGGATCAATGTTCTACTGGTCAAGATCTAAATCCAGAATTTTAACTGATTATAATTAATTTAAAACCTCCAAATAATTGAAACAACAAATCGGGCAAATAATCCATTAACACATGAAATATAATATTTATCAGTCATAAAATTCTAGGAAAATTATCATAAGTCTATAACATCCTAAAACTGCCTCCTCCCGAGTTTCATAATTTTTGGATTAGATTTAGTGCTTAAAATAACTGAATTACATTTCTATCCTAATTCAAACTCTCAACTTCCGAGGTACCTAATTACCTCCAATTCCTTCACTATTCCAACCAGAGAGTTTTCAGTACATCATGCCACTCTCCTCCAAATTTCAAGGTCATACAAGAGCTTTTGCTCCTATGTCCTTCACAAACCTCAAAACCCTTCATTTAGGGTTTGAGCTTGGATCCTAGGGTAAACCAACCTTAAACCACTCCATTTTTCTCCACGCAGGTTATAACACCATTCTAAGTCAGAGATCAGAAAGTCAGCCTCTGTTGAGGCGATTTAACCTTTCCAAATTCTCAGTGCACTTTTTATTAAAAGGTGTCTCACTAACGCCTAGTTAAGGGTAGAAGATTTCTCACCCAAAACTCCTCCAAATCAATTGGAATTTTACACAGACCTAGGTTTTATAGCCAGGGACCACTCACCAAAATTTGGGAGGGTTTGGAGGTCATTTGACCATCTAAATAAATTCCTCTAAGTTTATTAAATTAAAACAAAAACTTTAGGCAAAGTATCTCCAAAAATTTCCATTTTTGGACAGCCTCTCGATATACATATTATAGACCTCCAGTCCAAATTTCAAGTCATTTGGACATGTTATGAACCCTGGGCAACCATTTCAATTTCTGGTTAGCCTAGGTCTTGATCCCACCAAAATGAGTGCTGTGGTCAAACCACTCACCCAAATTGAATAAAAATCAATTTTAAATTAAAGTAGACCCAGAGGGCTACAACTTTTGTGTCTGGTCATTTTTCCTAATTCGGCCTCTAAGTGCCTCGTTTTACAGCCCCAAAAATATGTTCAAATAATGCATTTTCCCATTTTGTAATTTATAATAATCAATATATTATAAAGTTTATCCTACTGTTCATCTTCTTCATGAACCCGAAAACAGACAGAAAACCATTTTTCCTGTAACACTTCCGTGATCCGTCGCCGGCAGTCCGGTCACTTCCCTGGCCAGCCACCACCACCACCACCTCCGTTGAGGCGATGGGTAGCGGTCGGCGGTGGTTTGGCCGCCGGAGGTGGCGGTTTCCGGCGAACTCAAAAATACCTTTTTCATGGTTTTCCATGAAAACGAGAGATGAGTCCGGCTCCGTTGAGCGCGAACTTCCTTTCTAAGAATCCAAGATCTAACCATGAAAGAGAAGGAGCAGAGGAGGACCTTGTTCGCGGTTTGAAGGCGAGAAGAACGACGGGGTGCCATGGCACGGTGGTGGCGTTGCTGAACTTCTCCTACAGCAAGAACAAGGATCTGATCCGATTACTTGAGCGTGTAACCTTCTCCTCTTGCCTCAAGTGGGCTTTTATAAGTCAGAAAGTGGGAAGACGAATGGGTAAAGCCTTAATGGCCATGACGGTTCTCCCCTTAACGTTTCGGTTACAGTGAAGGGATAAGAAACGGTGGAAACTGAACAGGTGTGTCCAGCTGGCGGCTTCCTATTGGACCATATCTTCCTCATTTATTATATAATTACAGAAGGAAAACGGCCTGAAATTACTCCTGGTGTAACTTCCCACACCAACATTTATTACCACGCGTGTTAGAATAATTTCGGGCCTGAACCGTCGTTTCGGCCAATGTCACGGGCGTGACACATAGGTCACGGGCGTGACAGGCCCGAATAGCCAATTCTGGGTTCGACGATCGTCGAACTGAGATCGACGATCGTCGATGGATGGTCACGGGCGTGACACCTTGGGTCACGGGCGTGACAGGCCCGAATGGCAGATTTTGGGGTCGACGATCGTCGAATTGAGATCGACGATCGTCGAAGGCTGGTCACGCCCTAGGTCACGGGCATGACCTCTAGGTCACGGGCGTGACATGCCCGAACGGCAAATTTCGAGGGCGACGATCGTCGAATTGAGATCGACGATCGTCGAAGGCTGGTCACGCCCTAGGTCACGGGCGTGACACTCATGTCACGGGCGTGACATGCCCGGGCCGCAAGGTCGACGAGCGTCTCACGGCGATCGACGATCGTCGATGGGGTCACGCCCATAGTCACGGGCGTGACACCTTGGTCACGGGCGTGACATGCCCAGACAGCACGTTCGACGATCGTCTCGTGGAGATCGACGATCGTCGAAGTAGTCACGCCCAAGTCACGGGCGTGACGGGTCGGTCACGGGCGTGACCAACCCGTGACCCGAAAATATTGATCGCTTTATTTCAAATTTTGGGCTTCCTAGGGTTTCTGTCACGACCAACTGACTCCTAGGGGTCTAGCCGGAAATGGGATGTTACAGTCGCTTCTGAGGATAGTAAGTTTTCACTTGCGACTAAGCACTTTTAACCGCATTAACCGCTAAGGTATTAATATAATTTGATTTTTGCAGGGACCCTAAGGTGCCGGAAAATAGGTCGCAGGCACCTGGCAGGACAGTTCTTACTCAGCAGGAATCGCAACAACATTAAGAAGAGGACCAACAAGAGAAGGGTGATTGCGTCGTGGGGTATTAATTCCTCCGAGGACTCATTTCCTATTATTTAAACTAGAAGTTACTTGAGGGATCTTTGTAGTAAGGCAACTATGAAATGTCATTCCTGAGGGAAGCATGTCCAAGTGTCAACCGCTCTTCCTTCTTGGAATAGTGAGAAGATCACACAACATGCCTCTGTGGTCGCCTCAGACATGTATGGGAAAATAAATCTAGGCAGTTGTGGAATATCCCTATGGAAAGACTGCCTCATTTAGTCGCGAAAATTCAAGTGAGGAACACGATAACGAATAACTTTGTGGACAACACTCTCAGCTAGTTTTGTAACACCCCAAATATTTTTACTCTGTTTTGGAATACTGGTAGTGCCAGGATAAGTGTTAACCAATTTGGAGTCGGGTGCACTCAGCTCGGAGTCGAGTGCACTCAGCTCGACATTGAGTGCATTCATCTTGGAGTCAAGTGCACTCATCTCAGCGTTGAGTGCGTCAGGTGCACTTAGCTCGACGTTGAGTGCGTTGAGTGCACTCAGCTCGAAGCGATTGCACTCAGCTCGGCGTTGAGGGAACTCAAATCGGCATCGAGTGCACTCAGCTCGAAATTGAGTGCGTCGAGTTCCCTCAACTCACTCAACGCTGCGAGTCAGAGAGTTGTTTTTAAAGTGCCCGTCGAAAATAGACTTTTTCTGGGCATCCGATCTTTTTGGAACTTGATCCAAGGGCCTAGATCTTTCTCCTGTGAACCGTAAATAGGGCAGAGGAGATTTCTCCCCTCACTTTTTCTCCAGTTATTGGCACTTGATTTCTAGTGAGAGAAAGAGTGCAGAGGAGGAAGACGGCCTAGTTTCCTCTATTGTTGGAGCTTCGGAGCTCCAATTCACGATCTGAAACCGGCATCGCAGAGAGGGCCTGAAGGCATACACTTCCATCAGTGCAAATCAAGATATCCATGGCTAGGAAGAGATAGCGCAAGGTAATTACATCTCTCCTCTAGGTCTTAGGATGCGTGCATGACATCTTTTCTTCATGCCTTTTTATTTCTAACAAATTTTGGCACTAGATCCCTAGAGTGAGGGATCCAGGTTACCTCTGTTCAAAAAGAGCCATCGGGTCGATTGAGTCCATCCTCGACATGTTTTGAATTAGAAATCGGCTTTGTTCGTGGATTAGGCATTGTGGGTGAAGCTGTTGTCATGACCGGTGGTCCAAATCGGTGATGTTGCATGGCAAGCATATTAGGGATTTTTACTAGAAATCTGATTGTGGCAAAGACGCCGTTGTGATGCCCTTAGTTTCGTATGGGATCGAACGTTGGCTGCGGTGGGGAAAAGTAAGTGATAGATTATGATATCCATTTATTTGTGAAGGTATGGCTTTGTCTTTGTGTTCGGCTGGCTTACCCCGTGATGTTGTGATTCACGTATGGAGGGAGTGCCGACAAGAAAAGTCCCCTTTATAAAAACTGACGAGGACGCCAAGCTTTTGGACAAGTCTGGCGATTAAGCCCACGAGCTAGCAGGGTCAAGCAAGAATCCTTAGCATCAGTTGTGCTTTGATTTGTTAAAATTGACAAGGATGATGGAGCTGATGGACAAGCCTGATAGTGTTGTGATCCATGTGCAGGTGGGATCTCAAAGAGGGTTCTTAGCCTTGAGTTTATATGCCCTTGGGGATATGAGAGTACCCATGTGATTTTTATGACATGCTGATGTGTGATGATATATTAGACTCATACACATTATAAGGTATCTTGAGTAAAACTCGGGTTTGTATACATGCTGTATAGTAGACCCCTTTTATTTGATGTTTAATATAGAAACATGTTTGATGTTTGAGACACCCGACCTTTCTGTTTCTGTGTTAATTTATGTTTTATTACATATGCATACAAAGTGCTGACCTGTAAGGTAATGGAGTGCCCCGGGGTCCTCCAGGGATGGTCAGGATGAGGGGTGTTAGTTACGCAGTTGAGGTCAGTCTTTGTTGGCCTACATTAAAACCAATTTTTATAGGGCAAGGATCGCAAACTAGAGCAAGCTCACCAGCCAAAAAGGCCTAAGCCTCATAAAGTGTACCCCTTTTGATATTCTCTGTGTGTTCTCATGTTATGTTTCATTTATTTAAATTCTTCTTGCTTGCTGAGGTAGCCTAAAATTGTTATGACACACTGAATTGTTTCGTGTGGATAATGTTGTGGACATTTGAATGTTGTAAGCCATAAGGGCATGTGAACTCTGATGTTTTGTGGAAATCTTCTAGTGTCTGTTTTTATGTTCCTGTTGTTTTCTTGCTGAGTTTTGAGATGGGTAGCACTTTTATACCACTTTATAATGTTAAAGATGTCGCATCTATATGTTTTGGGGCCTTAGGCGGACCCATATTATATGGTCATTATAGGGGAGGTATTAAAATTTGGTATCAGAGCTAGGTTCGTGTCCAAGTTGAGGTTTAATGGTCGATTTAGTGTAGTCGGATCGCGCAAAGAAGTTTTCCACATAGGAGTATTGTCGGACCATAAGTGTCCTTGTTTTCAAGCTGTGCAAATATAACTTGATTCGTTGTTTACCTTGCTTATGTTAGGGTGGGAGCGATAATGTGGCTACAGCGAGGCCACAAGAGGAGCCTACGACGAGTAGTGTTACTGCTCTGAGTCCCATTGGTATGGGATTATCCCCGACTGATTTCTGTCGCATTCTAGTTTAGGCAATGACAACGGCCCAAGATGCGGCGGCACCACGGGTTGTAACCCCTGTTACTCTGGAAATGACTCCAGTTACCCCGGATACGACACCCATCATATCGGGTAGAGGGGCCGGGCAGGCAGAGCCATTAGCTGAGAGAGATATTGTTTGGCAAGGAGACCGTCATTTGAAATATTTTCTGAGTTTCCATCCTCCAATGTTCAAGGGAGTCGGCACACCGATTGATGTCGAAGACTGGTTGGCAAGAATTCAGGAACTCTTGAGAGCGGTAAAACACTAGAGGATAAGCAGTCCCAATTCGTGGCCTTCATGTTAGAAGGTAACACAAAGCTGTGGTGGGCGAGCCATAACGGCCGTCAGTTTCCTGGACGCACCCCATTCATGGATGAGTTTGCAAGTGCCTTCCTAAAGAAATATATTCCATTGTTGATAAGATTAGCTCTTTAGAGGCAATTTCTGTATTTCGTATAGTGGGATAGGACCATGGATGAGTATGTGCAGTGATTTAATCATTTGGGTCATTATGCGGGAACGACCATGGCTGATGATGTAGAGAGGTACAACCTCTTCTATCATGGGTTGAGAGAGAACTTGAGGCAACCACTTATAGCTCTAAAGAATGTGGGCTTCAATGAGTTGGTTGAAGCCGCTAGGACGTTGGAAAGCGACAAGGAGCGAACCCAACGCTGTAAGGGTCATGCAATGAAGTAGGGAGAAGGAAAGCCCTCTTAGTCGTAGTGGAATTTGTTGGATCCCTAGTTGGATTAGGGCTAGGTTCACTAATTTAGGCTGAGTTTGACCCACCTTGTATAGCTAGGGTCAAGTCTAATAGTCCTAGAGTTTAGGCTAAGTCTTTAAGTTCAACTTTCTTGGACCAGCCAGCAGAGGATATCAGAATAATCAAACTTAGAAGATTTTAGAGGACAGTTTGATCAGTTAAAAGTTCTTCGAACTCAGCTCGATGATCTTCGATCTCAGATCGACGAATTCAGAGTTATTTCTCTGAGCTGAGCTCGACGATATTCGAGCTCAGGTCGATGATTAGTTTTCTTCAGACAGACTTTCAGCTCGACGAACTCAGAGTGCAGTTTTGGCAAGTCATTCTCAGTACACAGTTCGCAGAGCTCAGGTCGACGTACTGGAATTCTTAGGTCGACGATCTTGGATCTCAGCTCGACGAATTCTGTTAAGTGATCGATGAATTCTGTCCAGTTAAAGAATGAGATATTTCCCTCCTTCTGTTTCTTTATTTCTATATTAATTAGCAGTATTATTCCTGAGTAATTAATGCTTATATTCCTCTGAATATAGCCGTTATTGGCAGCATTAATTATGGTATTCATCAGGCTATTTACTTGCTTATTTTACTAAGGGATAGTTGAGGAAACACATTAATGATATATTCCAGCCGTTTGTATTCTCCAGATCAGCCAGCATTTAAGGAAGTAATTCAAATTTCAGAGGAGAAATTATTGACTGAGAATATAAAAAGAAATTTTCTCTTTTCAAAAAAACATGAGATACATGAGAGATTTTACAAAAGAGAACCACAAGAACTTACAGAGAAAATATACAACACTGAGATAGACTAATCTTTCAGAACTCTCTCTCACAGTGCATAAAAACTCTCTGTGTTTCACCTTGTCAAGTCTGAAGACAAAAGAAGAACAATTATCAAAATCAAGAGTCTTCTTCAAGCTTCACATCCAAGAACATTTAGGACAACAAAGATCCTCATTCAGTCAGAAAAGTTCCAGGACTGCTTTCAGACAAGGCTGAAGACCTACACCCTGAAGCAAAGCTCCAGTCTTCCTGAACCATCAACATCTCAGGGGGAGCTTTGTAAACATCAAAGATCCACTAAGTCTTCTATGTTGATAAGAGAAAGGGAAGACACCACCACCTCCTCTCACCTCTTATAAAAGGGTTTTAACTCCATTCAAAAGTTAGCTTTTGGTTGTCAAGTCTCCTGATCAAAAGAATTGGTTTGGTTTTTGGGCACCTGATCAAAAGCCTAAAGGGTTGCAATATCTCCCTACAAATAGATATTTTGGTGGCAGTCACCTAATCAAAACTGCTAGTGGATTCCTACAAGGGTGGTAGAAGAGTGGATGTACCCATGTTTAGGGGAACCATTATAAATTTCATGTGTTGTCTGATTTCTCATTTTCTAATTTTATTCTTGCTGTGGCTGTGATAGTTAGAATAACATAACTTGTTTTTCCTTCTATTATTATAATTGGTATCACTTATTTTCACTTTGATATATAAATCTAAAAACTGCCAAGATTTTTAAATACTCTATTCACCCCCCTCTAGAGTAAGTCAGATCTAACCCCCTTCTTTCAATTGGTATTAGAGGGTGTGTTTCTTTGATTGTACCAGTTAACACTTGAACCAAGATCCCTGTTAGACCAGATTTCCTCTTTCTTAGCTTTTCTATTATCACAATGGCACAAAAAAAAGATTATGCAAGCACCAGATCTCCAGTGTGCAACTTAAATAAGTTTGTCATCTAGAAGGCAAGAATCAAACTTTATATGAACTCTATTGATGAAGATATTTTTAACTCTATTTTGACAGAACCTCCTATTCTAGAGACTGAATCCACCTCTACTTCAAGCACTCATGTTGTTCCACCACCTGAGTGGACAGATGCTCAGAAAAAGGCCATGATTGCTTATGTAAAGGCCATGAATATTCTGGCTCAGACTATGTTTGATGACATCTTCTAGAAAGTGGTTGAATGCACATCAACCAAGACTATTTGGGACTCTCTTAACCAGATGGTAGCTGGTTCTGCTAATGAGAGAAAGGATAGGAGATCCAACCTCATTTCTCAGTGTGAGAACTTCAAGAAGGATGAGTCAGAGGCTGTTGGTGATATGTACAACAGATCAAGCTCAATAATCAATGAGCTGAAGACGTTGGACAATGACATCACTCTTACTGAAGTGAATGACAAAATCCTCATGTGCTTCCCTAGCTCATGGGATTCTAGAATCTGGCCTATCAAGGAAGCCAGAAGTCTCAATGAGATTTCCACTGAGTCTTTATTGGGAAATCTCAAATCTTATGAGCAATTGATTCAGTTAAGAGAAGCTACAGAATAGAAGACTCCTTCATCTGGAAGAAAAGAGCAAAATATAACATTCAAAGCTACTGAAGAATCAGAAGCCCCAACTGTCAATGAAGAATTCCTAAGTCTCTTAGCCAAGAGATTTTACAAAATGGGAAAAAGGGACTTCAGAAGAAATTCATCAAGGCAAGATGACAAACCCAGGTATGATAAAACACCAACTAAAGAAATAGTTTGTTTTGGCTGCAGGAAGCCTGGACACTTCATTTCAGAATGTCCAGAGACTCAAAAGAAATATAAAAGAAGAGAAAAGGAGACCAGGAAATAGAATTACAGCAATGCCTCCTCCAGCAAACACAAAAGAAAGGAGAAAGGTTTCATTGCTGAAACCTGGAGTGACACTGAAGAAGAATCTTCATCCTCCAGCTCCAGTGTGGATGAAGAGGAATAAAAAGCCAAGGAGATATGCTTGATGGCTATTAATGCATCAAGTACCCAATCTGATGCTGACCAGACAGACACTAAAGAACCTCTATCTGAAGAGGATCAGGTATTATCATCATTTGATTTTAATTTTGAAAATTTTAGAACTGAATTTAAATCCTTGTGCTTAGACTTAATAAAATCTGAAAAAGAAATTAAACAACTTATAGAGAAACTAAATGGACAAGAGAACATACTGTCAGAAAACAATAAATTAAAAGATGAAGTAACTTTAGCCAATGTACAAATTATTAAATTAAAGACTGAATTATCTGAGGCAAGGCAATTTGAAGAATCCCTAAATAGGAAAAGCATCAAGTTGATGAACATCACAAGCACAGTAAATGCCAGACTTAATGACAAGCTGGGCTTAGGTGCTTCATCAAGCCAACCCCCACTAATTCAGAAGAATATACTAACAACCCCAATAAAATTTATTTCTGAAAAAGGTAAGGAGAAAACAGAAACTAATAACCCTAATCAAACATAACTTAAACATAAAAATAAAAAAATAAAAAGGGTAAGAAAAATAATCAAAATAATGTTCAGTAGATTTCGTTGAACTATGATCGACCAAATGTGTACAGTTTATCGAGCTCAATTCGACGAACTCTGAATGCAAACTTCTACTATAATTATTCTCTGAATTGCAAACATCGAGCTCAATTCGACGTCGTTCGTCGACCAGAGATCGACGATACTGGGGCCTAAAAAATGAAAGTTTTCATTCTTTGAGTGGAGTTCGACGAACTCATCCCCATTCGTTGACCTCAAACCGACGAACACACCAGAATTCATCGACCTCAGTTCATAATAATAAAAACTTTAATTCCAATAAGATTTTTAATCAATCTAGAGAAAATATTAATCCTTTTAACCAATGGATAATTCCACTAAGAAAATACCATCCCTTAGACTATAAAAATCAACCTGAGTATTCATACATCTCTAGCTTTAATTATGTAAATAAATAAGAACCCAAGGTAACCTGGGTGAGGAATTTCTTATCTGCTTTTGTGCAGGTAAAAGACTATCCTACCATAGAGGAACAGTGGTATCTGGATAGTGGTTATTCAAAACACATGACTGGTAACACAGACAACTTATCCAACTACAAGTCTAAGCTAGGTCCCAAAGTTGTTTTTGGTGACCCCAACTGTGGTCAGAACAAAGGTTATGGAAATATAAAGATTAGCATTATCACATTCAAGAAAGTAGCCTATGTAAGTGGATTAAAGCACAACCTGATTTCCATTAGTCAACTCTGTGATGAAGGGTTTCAGGTATCATTTGATAAATCCTCTTGCATTATTTCTTCTGCTGATAATATAATTATTTTAACTGGATCTATAGTAGGAAACATCTACGTAGTTAATTTCAAATCAGCAAAAACAGAAATTTGTTTGTTTAACCAAACCAGTAACAACAATGAACTTTGGAATAGGAGATTAGGACATATCAACTTAAACAACATTGCTAGGTTATTTAAAGACAACCTTGTTAGAGGATTGCCCTCTTATCCCTACAAGAAGGAAAGCCTTTGCAGGGCTTGTCAGTTTGGCAAGCAAACTAAAAATAGTTTCAAGTCACTTAATAAGAGTGATTCACCTAGGATTTTGTATTTGCTCCACATGGATATTTTTGGACCCATTGTTGTACAAATCCTAGGAGGGAAGTCTTATACCTTAGTGATTATTGATGACTTCTCAAGGTTCACTTGGGTGTTTTTCTTGAGAAACAAGTCAGATAACTTCAAGGTTCTTACAGATTTTCTCAAGAGCATATAAAATGAGTACTCTACTCCAGTTGCATTGATCATAAGTGAATATGATACTGAGCTTGAGTCTCTTCTTATGCAAGAGTTCTATGAGAGGGAAGGTATTAGGCAATGTTTCTCTGCTCCTAGAACTCCTCAACAAAAAGGGGTAGCTGAAAGGAAGAACAGAACACTCATTGAAGCTGCAAACACATTAATTGTAATTGCTCACCTGCCCCTATCCTTTTGGGCAGAGACTGTGAGCACAATAAATTATGTCCTGAACAAGATTTTGATACACAAACTTAAGGGTAAGACCCCCAATGAACTACTCAAAGAGAATAAATCTAAAGTAGACTATTTTAGAGTATTTGGTTGTGTCTGTTACATCCATAACAATAACAAGAAATACCTTAGAAAGTTTGAAGCCAAAGCGGAAGTTGGAATTTTTCTTGGATATTCTCAAGTAAGCAAGGCTTATAGGGTATATAATAAATCAACCATGAAAATGGAAGAGTCTATTCACATTTCTTTTGATGAGACTAACATGTTTTACAAGGAGAAGATAGCTTCTACCAATGAAACCTTGCAGGTACCTAACATGTGTGAGAAGCTGGATGAGTTGACCCTCACCAATGAGGGTGTTACAATTCCTTCTCCACATGTTGCTGAAGAAAGTGATGATGAAGATACTGAATTTAAAGAAGAGCCAACAACAGCTAACTTAATTCCACCTGAGGAATTAACTCTCACGGCTATTGCTGAACCAACTCCACCAACTGATTATATCATACTTAGAGATCATCCTATATCTCAAGTAATAGGAGACATATTAGTAGGTGTGCAGACAAGGTATCAAATCCACCAGGATGTGATGCATGCTTGTTTCATATCTCAAATTGAGCCCCAATCCATCAAAGATGCTGAGCAAGATCCACACTTGATCATTGCTATGCAAGAGGAGCTCAACCAGTTTGAGAGATGTAGAGTTTGAGACTTAATTCTAAGACCCAAAGACTACCCAGTCATTAGAACTAAGTGGGTATTGAGAAATAAACTTGATTCCCAAGGATCTATCATAAGAAACAAAGTAAAGCTAGTAGCTCAAGGCTATTGGCAAGAGGAAGGCATTGACTATGACAAGACATTTGCTCCTGTTACCAGGGTTGAGGCAATAAGAATTTTCCTTTCATATGTTGTATTCAAAAAGTTCAAAGTCTACCAAATGGATGTAAATAGTGTATTTCTGAATTGAGAACTTAAAGAAGAGGTTTATGTGGAATAACCACCATGTTTTATCTCTTCAACTTATCCCTCTTATGTTTTCAGATTATATAAAGCTCTCTATGGTATAAAGCAAGCTCCAAGAGCTTGGTATGAAACCTTAGCTAGCTTTCTTTTAGAGCATAAATTTTCTAGAGGCATGATAGATATGATTTTATTTTTCAAGCATCATCATGATAAAATTATATTAGTACAAATATATGTAGATGACATCATATTTGTCTCTATAGATCCCAAACTATGCAAAAGGTTCTCCAACCTTATACATTCTAAGTTTGAGATGAGTAGCATGGGTGAGCTCTCTTACTTCATTGGCTTCTAAGTGAAGCAGACTCCTTATGGCATTTTCATATCTCAATCCAAGTATGCTAAAGAGCTTATCAAAAGGTTTGGGATGGCTGATGCCTCAGTTAAGAAAACACCTATGGCTACAAATGTTGTGGTTGATTCAGATGAACATGGGAAACCTGTTGATCAAAAATTGTATAGGGCCATTGTTGGGTCCCTTTTATATCTCATAGAAAGTAGGCCAGATATTATGTTTGCTACTTGTCTTTGTGCTCTGTTCCAGGTGAACCCTAAAGAATCTCACCTAATTTTGCTAAAAAGGATTTTAAGATATATAAAGAGTTGCCCAAATCTAGGACTCTGGTATCCAACTGAGTCAGAGTTTGAGTTAACTGGATACTCAGATGCTGACTTTGCTGGATGTAGAGTGGACAGTAAGAGCACATCAGGAACATGCCAATTCCTTAGTGCTAGACTTGTCTCCTGGTTTTGTAAAAAGCAAACATATGTATCTACATCAATAGTAGAAGTTGAATACAAAGTAGCTGGCAGTTGCTGTTCACAGATGCTATGGATACAAAACCAACTCCTGGATTATGGATACAACTTAAATAATTCAATTATTTTCTATGATAGTACCAATGCTATATCCATGACACAGAATCCAGTGCATCATAGTAGGACCAAGTACATAGATGTAAGGCATCATTTCATTAGGGAGTGTATTGACAAGAAGAAAATTAATCTTATCTTCATTCCCACTGATTTACAAAGGGCAGATATCTTCACCAAACCCTTGGATGAGAAGAAACATCTATCCTTTATGAGTCAGTTAGGCATGATGAATGGAGATGGATTAATTTAATTCTCTGTCTGTGGTCGAAGAATTTGCCAAAAATCGTCAAACGGAGATCGACGAACTAAGGAAAGTTCTTGAGATTTTTCATCGACCTAAGATCGATGAACTCTCTATGTAAGTCATTTTCGTCGACCAGAGATTGACGATCTGGCTTCAAAAAAATTTCGTCGACCTGAGAATGACGAATAGTTTTCCCTTCTTCAGACTGAGATCGACGAACTCTTTTGTCAATAAAATATTTTGTCGACCTCAGATTGAAGAATTTTTCTTTTTCGCAGGGCGGAGTTTGTCGTTTCATATTCTAAAAAGTCTTATAACTAGGTTTTCTTCGAGCTTCATCCCACGCTTTCAGTTCCCTTGCACTTTATCTCTCTGTTTCTTTGTTGCAGGTGATCAAGGCGATTCCAGCAAGCGCTCTTGCAGCTATGAAATTCGACATGGGTTTTGACATTAACTTCAAGTCTTTCCAACACTCGGATAAAATTTTCCTTGATATTCTAAAGTTGTTTGAAGATTTATAGTTAAATAATCTGATGACCACCAGGATAAAGATTACCGCGACAGAGATCATAGAATGGGTTTTCACTTTATCGAGTCCAGATGCTGATACGATGATTGGAACAATATCGTGTAACGCCGTTTCACTTACTCTTGATGTTCTAACTGAAATTTTTAGTTTACTGAATGGAGAAGAGCAATTAGAAATCGAACCTGCTGAATTTTATGAGATGTTGGTTCGAATGGGTATTCTGGAGACAACCATAATAAATTGCTAAAGAAACATCTATCTGTAGACAATAAGTTTCTGGCAGATGTTGTAGGAAAAATACTGCTGGGCAACCACACCGCCCATGATTACATTACTAGACAACAGTTCCTAGTGATGTGTGTAGTGGTAAACAAGAAGGCCGTGAACTGGGTCAAAATTTTGTTTGAGTTGATTAAGAAGAAAAACACCAAGAAGGAAGTGTATTTTGGAAGAATTCTGGAAATCTTCCTTCAGGCCAAGGCTGCTGAATCACTGGTCTCCCTACCATATTCATTAATGCCTCTAAGAGGCTTACTTGTGCCTTATTTGGCAGGTGGGAGAGGAACATCCCTAAGCCATCCAAGGATTCCTCTTCCAGACCTTCTGAGAGTGCAAGGGCTGCTCCAGTCACTCCTCACCCCGCTGAGGATGTTTCCATTCCCCCTCCTCCTCCTCTTGTTCAAACACCCTCAATAACCCTCCAGCTTTCTTCCACATCTCTAGAATATCAACCAACACCTCCTGCTTCCCCAATCCATCTTTCTTCACCAAGTCATTCACCAATTCATTCTCCAGTACATCAACCTTCACCACATCAATCCCCTCAACATCAATCTCCAAAGCATGCTCGTACACCAGAGCATATTACTCATCCTCTGTCTCCTTTTCCTTCACATCTTACTGACATTCCTCCTCTTCACAATCTATCATCTCTACCAACATTCAATCTGCTATCATCACCCATTCATTCCCCTTCATAAACATATGAACCAATGATAGAATCTTCACCCTTCCATCCATCATCATCCACCTTTAACCCATCTGCATCTACTCAAACCCCACTTGAATTCATGAACATAGATTCACCCTCCATTTCATTCATTCTGCAATCCATCACACCTCTCCTAAAATAACTCATAGCAGAGGCTATTTCACCTCTTGCTTCTTCTATTTCATCTCTTGCTGACCAACTATCTACCTCCTCTGTCCCTCCATCTTCAGTAAGGGGCCTGACTCTAGTTCTTACTGAAACCAGACAAGAGGAGATACTCAATGAAGAAGTAGCTCCAGTAGCAGCAGCAACAACAACAGAAATAGAGTGTGTTGATTCTGAGATACCAGATGCAGAACTAACAGAATTTTTGGATACTGATTCTGAGACAGTTAATTTTGTTTATTCTTTGGATATTCCTTCTAGAGACTGCTCCATTTCTCCAGCTATTGAACTGAACTCAGTTCTAGATTCTTTTGATCTCATATATAGAAACATTCTTTTATTTGTTTCTCTTAAGTACTGCACAAATATTGTTTGCTCTACAACTTCAGCTAGCGCAGAAGTCTTACAGCTTATTCAGAGCAGCTTTATAGCTCCAAAACCTGAGCTTGTTCCAGCTTCAGAGGCTGAGCCTGTTAAAATTGCTGAGGATGATTCCTCTGAGCCCAAGGCTCTTTCCCCTCCTACCTTTGTCTTCTCTACTTCTCCATTACCTGATATGGATGAAATTCTTGCTGAAGAAATGGCTAAAGGAGGTGAAATAGTTCCAATTGAAGTGGTTCCTTCTCAAGTTATTCTACCTCCAGCTCCTCCTCACGCAGATAAACAGATTTCAAAGCAAATAATAGAAGAAATAGATGATTTATATGATAATCCTCCTAGATCATCTGATGATGATGAGGATTCAAAAGATGATTTTGATTCTGATACTTCTAAAAGGTCCAAATCAAAGAAAAGGAAAGCTCCAGAAAAGGCTGTTCTCAAAGCCAATCCAGATAATGATGTTCCATATTTTATTCTACACAACATTCCTCTTACTCCAACAACTCCTCATTGGATGAGACTGTCTAGAAATCAGGATAAAGCACAGAAGAAGAGGTTTGGATCTCCTCCAGTGAAGAAATTCAGGAAATATCCACCTCCTCCTGTTGTTGCTGCTGTAGGAGCTTCAGGTAATTTGGCAAGACCTACTTCCAGTGATTCTCAACCTCCTAAGCCTGCTCTTTATCAATATTCAAGACGATCTTCTAAGCCATCTCCTTCTCACTCAAGACAATCTTTCAGACCAGCTCAAAGACAATCTTACATTCCTGCTGGAAAATATAATGAATGCAAACCACCAAATTCTTATTATGAAATCTGTAAAGAATTATCCTTCAATAAATTATTAGCAACAGTCTGTTATTTTTAGAAAGCCTCAAAGGTCTGCTCAGGATGTTTCAGCTGATCCAAGATATGAACCAGAGCTTGATCCAAACTTCAGGATGGCTAGATTACATGAACTGATAGGCTTATCTTAGATAAACAAGGCAAAGACAAAAGGAACAGATCCATCACAATTCACAACTATGTCTTCTTTCATACAGAAAGAGCCTGAAAAGTTTGAAGTAGACAAAGAATTATTTGATCCAAATGCTTATATGAGGGTCCACCCAGAAGCTGTTGTGCCTAAAACTTCAACTATAACTCTTCTAGGAGCCCAAGACCTGAAGATGTCAAAGCAAGAAGCAAAAAATCCTCTCAGAACAATAGTGTTCACTAAATCTTCTTCTGCTCCTCCTCCGAACAGGATCTAAAACATTTTATTCTTTGTGAATATTCTTTTTATCTGCTAAATTGTGTCGTCAGTTACTTAATTTCATGTTGTATGTTTGTATTTTCTTTTCTTATGCATTATTCTTAGTGACCTCACCCAAATAGGGGGAGATTGTTGGATCCCTAGTTGGATTTGGGCTAGGATCACTTATTTAGGCTGAGTTTGACCCACCTTGTATAGCTAGGGTCAAGTCTAGTAGTCCTAGAGTTTAGGCTAAGTCTTTAAGTTCAACTTTCTTGGACCAGCTAGCAGAGGACCTCAGAAGACTCAAACTTAGAAGATTTCAGAGGATAGTTTGATCAGTTCAAAGTTCATCGAACTCAGCTCGACGATCGTCGATCTCAGATCGACAAACTCAGAGTTATTTCTCTAAGCTGAGCTCGACGATATTCGAGCTCAGGTCAACGATTAGCTTTCTTCAGACAGACTCTCAGCTCGATGAACTCAGAGTGCAGTTTTGGCAAGTCATTCTCAGTACGCAGTTCGCAGAGCTCAGGTCAACGAACTGGAATTCTTAGGTCGAGGATCTTGGAACTCAGCTCGACGAATTTTGTTCAGTGATCGACGAATTCTGTCTAGTTACAGAATGAGATATTTCCCTCCTTCTGTTCCTTTATTTCTATATTAATTAACAGTATTATTCCTGAGTAATTAATGCTTATATTCCTCTGAATATAGTCGTTATTGGCAGCATTAATTATGGTATTCATCAAATATTTACTTGCTTATTTTATTAATGGACAATTGAGGAAACTCATTAATGATATATTCCAGCCGTTTGTATTCTCCAGATCAGCCAGCATTTAAGGAAGTAATTCAAATTTTAAAGGAGAAATTATTGGCTGAGAATATAAAAAGAGATTTTCTCTTTTTCAGAAAAACATGAGATATAGGAGAGATTTTACAGAAGAGAACCACCAGAACTTACAGAGAAAATATACAGCACTGAGATAGACTAATCTTTCAGAACTCTCTCTCTCACAGTACAGAAAAACTCTCTGTATTTCACCTTGTCAAGTCTGAAGACAGAAGAAGAACAATCATCAAAATCAAGAGTCTTCTTCAAGCTTCACATCCAGGAACATTCAGGACAACAAAGATCCTCATTCAGTCAGAAAAGTTCCAGGACTGCTTTCAGACAAGGCTGAAGACCTACACCCTAAAGCAAAGCTCCAGTCTTCCTGAACCATCAACATCTCAAGGGGAGCTTTGTCAACATCAAAGATCCACTAAGTCTTCTCTGTTGATAAGAGAAAGAGAAGACACCATCACCTCCTCTCACCTCTTGTAAAAGGGTTTTAACGCCCTTCAAAATTTAGCATTTGGTTGTCAAGTCTCCTGATCAAAAGAATTGGTTTGGTTTTTGGGCACCTGATCAAAAGCCTAAAGGGTTGCAATATCTCCCTGCAAATAGATATTGTGGTGGCAGTCACCTGCTCAAAACCTGCTAGTAGATTCCTACCAGGGTGGTAGAAAAGTGGATGTACCCAAGTTTAGGGGAACCACTATAAATTTCATGTGTTATCTGATTGCTCATTTTCTAATTTTGTTCTTGTTATGGCTGTGATAGTTAGAATAGCTTAGCTTGTTTTTCCTTTTATTATTATAATCTGTATCACTTATTTTCACTTTGATATATAAATCTAAAAACTGCCAAGATTTTTAAATACTTTATTCACCCCTCCTCTAGAGTAAGTCAGATCTTACCCCCTTCTTTCAATTGGTATCAGAGGGTGTGTTTCTCTGGTTGTACAAGTTAACACTTGAACAAAGATCCCTGTTAGATCAGATTTCCTCTTTCTTAGCTTTTTTATTATCACAATAGCACAGAACAAAGATTATGCAAGCACCAGACCTCAAGTGTGCAACTTAAAAAAGTTTGTCATCTAGAAGGCAAGAATCAAACTTTATATGAACTTTATTGATGAAGACATTTTAACTCTATTTTGACAAGACCTCCTGTTCTAGAGACTGCATCCATCTCTACTTCAAGCACTCATGCTGTTCCACCACCTGAGTGGACAGATGCTCAGAAAAAGGCCAAGATTGCTGATGCAAAGGCCATGAATATTATGGCTCAGACTATATCTGATGACATATTTCAGAAAGTGGTTGAATGCACATCAGCCATGGCTATTTGGGACTCTCTTAACCAGATAGTAGCTGGTTCTGCTAATGAGATAAAGGATAGGAGATCCATCCTCATTTCTTAATATGAGAACTTCAAGAAGGATGAGTAAGAGACTGTTGGTGATATGTACAACAGATTAAGCTCAATAATCAATGAGCTGGAGACATTGGACAAGGACATCACTCTTACTGAAGTGAATGACAAAATCCTCATGTACTTTCCTAGCTCATGGGATTCTAGAATCTGGCCTATCAAGGAAGCTAGAAGCCTTAATGAGATTTCTACTGAGTCTCTATTGAGAAAGCTCAAATCTTATGAGCGACTGATTAAGTCAAGAGAAGCTGCAGAATAGAAGACTCCTTCATCTGGGAGAAAGGTGCAAAATATAGCATTCAAAGCTACTGAAGAATCAGAAGCCCTAACTATCAATGAAGAATTCCTAAGTCTCTTAGCCAAGAGATTTTACAAAATGGGAAAAAGGGACTTCAGAAGAAAGTCATCAAGGCAAGATGAAAAACCCAGGTATGATAAAACACCAACTAAAGAAATAGTTTGTTTTGGCTGCAGGAAGCCTGGACACTTCATTTCAGAATGTCCAGAGACTCAAAAGAAAGATAAAAGAAGAGAAAAGGAGACCAGGAAACAGCATTACAGCAACACCTCCTTCAACAAACACAAAAGAAAGGAGAAAGGTTTCATTGTTGAAACCTGGAGTGACTCTGAAGAAGAATCTTCATCCTCCAGCTCCAGTGAGGATGAAGAGGAAGCAAAAGCCAAGGAGATATTCTTGATGGCTATTGATGCATAAAGTACCCAATCTGATGCTGGCCAGACAGACACTAAAAAACCTCTATCTGAAGAGGATCAGGTATTGTCATCATTTGATTTTAATTTTGAAAATTTTAGAACTAAATTTAAATCCTTGTGCTTAGACTTAATAAAATTTGAAAAAGAAATTAAATAACTTAGAGAGAAACTAAATGGACAAGAGAACCTATTGTCAGAAAACAATAAATTAAAAGATAAAGTAACTTTAGCCAATGAACAAATCATTAAATTAAACACTGAATTATCTAAGGCAAGGCAATTTGAAGAATCCCTAAATAGGAGAACCATTAAGTTGATGAACATCACAAGCACAGTAAATGCCAGACTTAATGGCAAGCTGGGCTTAGGTGCTTCATCAAGCCAACCCCCACAAATTCAGAAAAATATACTAACAACCCCAATATAATTTGTTTCTGAAAAAGGTAAGGAGAAAACAGAAACTAATAACCCTAATCAAACATAACTTAAACATAAAAATAAGAAAAAGAAAAAGGGCAAAAAAAATAATCAGAATAATGTTCGGCAGATTTCGTCGAACTCTGATCGACGAAATGTGTACAGTTCATCGAGCTCAATTCGACGAACTCCGAACGCAAACTTCTAC
Organism: Platanthera zijinensis; assembly: GCA_039513925.1. Classification (NCBI taxonomy): domain Eukaryota; kingdom Viridiplantae; phylum Streptophyta; class Magnoliopsida; order Asparagales; family Orchidaceae; genus Platanthera; species Platanthera zijinensis. Next base: position 80,584,705 of record CM077081.1, read on the forward strand.
TATAATTATTCTCTAAATTATGATCGAAGAAACCAGTATTGTTCGTCGACCAGAGATCGACGATACTGGGGCCCAGAAAATGAAGGTTTTCATTCTCTGAGTGGAGTTCGACGAACTCATCCCCGTTCGTCGACCTCAGATCGACGAACGCACCAGAATTCATCAACCTCAGTTCATAATAATAAAAACTTTAATTCCAATAGGATTTTTAATCAATCCAGAGAAAATATTAATCCTTTTAACTAATGGATAATTCCACCAAGAAAATACCATCCCTTAGGCTATAAAATCAACCTGAGTATTCATACATCTCAAGATTTAATTATATAAATCAACAAGGACCCAAGGTAACCTAGGTCAAGAATTTCTAATCTGTTTTTATGCAGGTAAAAGACTATCTTACTACAGAGGAACAGTTGTATCTGGATAGTGGCTGTTCAAAATATATGACTAGCAACACGGACAACTTATCCAACTACAAGTCCAAGCTAGGTCCCAAAGTTATTTTTGGTGACTCCAACAGTGGTCAGACCAAAGGTTATGGAAATATAAAGATTGACATTGTCACATTCAAGAAAGTAGCCTATGTAAGTGTATTAAAGAAAAACCTGATTTCCATTAGTCAACTCTGTGATGAAGGATTTCAGGTATCATTTGATAAATCCTCTTGCATTATTTCTTCTGCTGATAATATAACTGTTTTAACTTGCTCTATAGTAGGAAACATCTACATTGTTAATTTCAAATCAGCTAAAACAGAAATTTGTTTGTTTAACCAAACCAGTAACAACAATGAACTTTGGCATAGGAGATTAGGACATATCAACTTAAACAACATTGCTAGGTTATCTAAAGACAACCTTGTTAAAGGATTGCCTTCTTATCTCTACAAGAAGGAAAGCCTTTGCAGGGCTTATCAGTTAGGCAAGCAAACTAAAAATAGTTTCAAGTCACTTAATAAGAGTGATTCACCTAGGATTTTGTATTTGCTCCACATGGATCTTTTTGGACCCATTGCTGTATAAAGCCTAGGAGGGAAGTCTTATACCTTAGTGATTGGTGATGACTTCTCAAGGTTCACTTGAGTGTTCTTCTTGAGAAATAAGTCAGATAACTTCAAGGTTCTTACAGATTTTCTCAAGAGCATACAGATTGAGTACTCTACTCCAGTTGTATTGATCAGAAGTGATCATGGTACTGAGTTTGAGTATCTTCTTATGCAAGAGTTTTGTGAGAAGGAATGTATTAGACAATGTTTCTCTGCTCCTAGAACTCCTCAACAAAATAGGGTAGCTGAAAGGAAGAACAAAACACTCATTAAAGCTGCAGGCACATTAATTGCAGATGTTCACCTGCCCCTATCCTTTTGGGCAGAGGCTGTGAGCACAACAAACTATGTCCTGAACAGGATTTTGATATACAAACTTAAGGGCAAGACCCTCTATGAACTACTCAAAGGGAAGAAACCTAAAGTATACTATTTTAGAGTATTTGGTTGTGTCTGTTACATCCATAACAATAACAAGAAATACCTTAGAAAGTTTGATGTCAAAGCTAAAGTTGGAATTTTTCTTGGATATTCCCAAGTAATCAAGTCTTATAGGGTATATAATAAATCAACCATGAAAATGGAAGAGTCTATTCAAATTTCTTTTGATGAGACTAACATGTTTTACAAGGAGAAGATAACTTCTACCAATGAAACCTTGCAGGTCCCTAACATGTGTGAGAAGCTGGATGACTTGACCCTCACTAATGAGGCTGCTACAAATCCTTCTCCACATATTGCTGAAGAAAATGATGATGAAGATACTGAATTTAATAAAGAGCCAACAATAGCTAACTTAATTCCACCAGAGGAATTAACTCCACAGGCTGTTGCAGAACCAACTCCACCAACTGATTAAATCACACTTAGAGATCATCCTATATCTCAAGTAATAGGAGACATATCAGTAGGTTTGCAGACAAGGCATCAAATCCACCAGGATGTGATGCATGCCTGCTTCATATCTAAAATTGAGCCCCAATCCATCAAAGATGCTAAGCAAGATCAACACTGGATCATTGTTATGCAAGAGGAGCTCAACCATTTTGAGAGATGTAGAGTTTGAGACTTAATTCCAAGACCCAAAGACTACCCAGTCATTAGAACTAAGTGGGTACTCAGAAATAAACTTGATGCCCAAGGATCTATCATAAGAAACAAAGCAAGGCTAGTAGCTCAAGGCTATTGGCAAGAGGAAGGCACTGACTATGACAAGACATTTGCTCCTGTTGCCAGGCTTGAGGCAATAAGAATTTTCCTTGCATATGCTGCATTCAAAAAGTTCAAAGTCTACCAAATGTATGTAAAGAGTGCATTTCTGAATGGAGAACTTAAAGAAGAGGTTTATGTCGAACAACCACCATGTTTTATCTCTTCAACTTATCCCTCTTATGTTTTCAGATTATATAAAGCTCTCTATGGTCTAAAGCAAGCTCCAAGATCTTGGTATGAAACCTTAGCTAGCTTTCTTTTAGAGCATAAATTTTCTAGAGGCATGGTAGATATGACTTTATTTTTCAAGCATCATCATGATTAAATTCTATTTGTACAAATATATGTAGATGACATCATATTTGGCTCTACAGATCCCAAACTATGCAAAAGGTTCTCCAACTTTATGCATTCTAAGTTTGAGATGAGTAGCATGAGTGAGCTCTCCTTCTTCCTTGGCCTCCAAGTGAAGCAAACTCCCGATGGAATTTTCATATCTCAATCCGAGTATGCTAAAGAGCTAATCAAAAGGTTTGGGATGGCTGATGCCTCATCTAAGAAAAAACCTATGGCTACAAATGATGTGGTTAATTCAGATGAATATGGGAAACCTGTTGATCAGAAATTGTATAGGGCCATTGTTGGGTCACTTTTATATCTCATAGCAAGTAGGACAGATATTATGTTTGCTATTTGTCTTTGTGCTAGGTTCCAGGTGAACCCTAAAGAATCTCACCTAATTTTGCTAAAAAGGATTTTAAGATATATAAAGAGTTGCCCAAATCTAGGACTCTGGTATCCAACTGAGTCAGAGTTTGAGTTAACTGGATACTCAGATGCTGACTTTGCTTGATGTAGAGTGGTTTGGAAGAGAACATCAGGAACATACCAATTCTTTGATGCTAGATTTGTCTCCTGGTTTTGTAAAAAGCAGACATCTGTGTCTACATCAACAGTAGAACCCTAATACATAACAGCTGGCAGTTGCTGTTCACAGATACTATGGATACAAAACCAACTCCTAGATTATTGATACAACTTAAATAATACAACTATTTTCTGTGGTAGTACCAATGTTATATCCATAATACAGAATCCAGTGCATCATAGTAGGACTAAGTACATAGATGTAAGACATCATTTCATTAGGGAGTGTGTTGACAAGAAGAAAATTAATCTTATCTTCATTCCCACTGATTTGCAAAGGGCCGATATCTTCACCAAACCCTTGGATGAGAAGAAACATCTATCCTTTATGAATCATTTAGGCATGATGAATGGAGATCGATTAATTTAATTCTCTATCTGTGGTCGAAGAATTTGCCAAAATTCGTCAAATGGAGATCGACGAACTGAGGAAAGTTCTTGAGATTTTTCATCGTCTTGAGATCGACGAACTCTCTGTGTAAGTCATTTTCGTCTACCAGAGATCGACGACCTAGCTTCAGAAAATTTTTTTCAACCTGAGAATGACGAAAAGTTTTCCTTTCTTCAGATAGAGATCGATGAACTCTTTTGTCAATAAAATATTTTGTCGACCTCAAATCGAAGAATTTTTCTTTTTCGCAGGACGGAGTTTGTCATTTCACATTCTGAAAAACCTTATAACTAGATTTTTTTCGAGCTCCATCCCGCGCTTTCAGTTCCCTTTCATTTGATCTCTCTGTTTCTTTATTGCCGGTGATCATGGCGATTCCAGCAAGCGCTCTTGCAGCTATGAAATTCGACATTGGTTTTGACATTGACTTCGAGTCTTTCCAACACTCGGATCAAATTTTCCTTGATATTTTGAAGTTATTTGAAGATTTACAGTTGAAGAATTTGATGACCACCAGGATAAAGATTGCCACGATGGAGATCATAGAGTGGGTTTTCACTTTATCGACTCCAGATGCTGATACGATGATTGGAACAATATCGGGTAACGCCGTTTCACTTACCCATGATGTTCTAACTGAAATTTTTAGTTACAGAATGGAGAAGAGAAATTAGAAATAGTCACTGCAGAATTTGATGAGATGTTGATTCGAATGGGTTACTCTGGAGATAACCCTAATAAACTGCCGAAGAAACATCTATCTGCAGACTATAAGTTTTTGGCAGATGTTGTAGGAAAAATACTGCTGGGCAAGCACACCGCCCATGATTACATTACTAGACAACATTTCCTAGTGATGTGTGTAGTGGTAAACAAGAAGGCCGTGAACTGGGCCAACATTTTGTTTGAGTTGATTAAGAAGAAAAACACCAAGAAGGAAGTGTGTTTTGAAAGAATTCTGGAAATCTTCCTTCAGGCCAAGGCTACTGAATCACTGGTCTCCCCAACTATATTCATTAATGCCTCCAAGAGGCTAACTTGCGCCTTATTAGCAGGTGGGAGAGGAACATCCCTAAGCCATCCAAGGCTTCCTCTTCCAGGCCTTCTGAGAGTACAAGGGCTGCTCCAGTCACTCCACACCCCGCTGAGGATGTTTCCATTCCCCCTCCTCCTTCTCTTGTTCAAACACCCTCAACAACCCTCCAGCTTTCTTCCACATCTTCAGAACATCAACCAACACCTCCTTCTTCCCCAATCCATCTTTCTTCACCAATTCATTCACCAATTCATTCTCCAATACATCAACCTTCACCACATTAATCCCCTCAACATCAATCTCCAGAGCATGCTCATACACCAGAGAATGTTACTCCTCCTCTGTCTCCTCTTCCTTCATATCTTACTAACATTCCTCCTCTTCACAATCTATCATATCTACCAACATTCAATCTGCTATCATTACCCATTCATTTCCCTTCATAAACAGATGAACCAATGATAGAATCTTAACCCTTCCATCCATCATCATCTACCTTCAACTCCATCTGCATCTACTAAAACCCCACCTGAATTCATGAACATAGATTCACCCTCCATTTCATCCATTCTGTAATCCATCACACCTCTCCTAAAATAACTCATAGCAGAGGCTATTTCACCTCTTGCTTCTTCTATTTCATCTCTTGCTGCCCAACTATCTGCCTCCTCTGTACCTCCTTCTTTAGTAAGGGGCCTGGCTCTAGTTCTTACTAAAACCAGGCAGGGGGAGATACTCAATGAAGAAGTAGCTCCAGTAGCAACAACAACAACAACGGAGATAGAGTGTGTTAATTCTGAGATACCAGATGCAGAACTCACAGAATTTTGGGATACTGATTCTGAGACAGTTGATTTTGTTTATTCTTTGGATATTCCTTCTAGAGACTGCTCCATTTCTCCAGTAGTTGAACTGAACTCAGTTCTAGATTCTTTTGATCTCATATATAGAAATGTTCTTTTATTTATTTCTCTTAAGTACTGTACAGATATTATTTGCTATATAGCTCCAGCTAGCACAAAAGTCTTACAGCTTATTCAGAGCAGCTTTATAGCTCTAGAGCCTGAGCTTGTTCCAGCTTCAGAGGCTGAGCCTATTAAAATTGCTGAGGATGAGTCCTCTGAGCCCAAGGCTCTTTCCCCTCCTACCTTTGTCTTCTTTACTTCTCCATTACCTGATATGGATGATATTATTACTGAAGAAATGGCTAAAGAAGCTGAAATAGTTCCAATTGAATTGGTTCCTTCTCAAGTTGTCCTACCTCCAGCTCCTCAAGCAGATAAACAAATTTCAAAGCAAATAATAGAAGAAATAGATGATTTATATGATAATCCTCCTAGATCATCTGATGATGATGAGGATTCAGAAGATGATTCTAATTCTGATACTTCTAAAAGGTCCAAATCAAAGAAAAGGAAAGATCTAGAAAAGGTTGTTCTCAAAGCCAATACAGATAATGATGTTCCATATTATATTCTACACAAAATTTTTCTTACTCCAACAACTCCTCATTGGATGAGACTGTCTAGAAATCAGGCTAAAGCACATGAGAAGAAGAAGAGGTCTGGATCTCCTCCAGTGAAGAAAATTAGGAAAGATCCACCTCCTCCTCCTACTGCTGCTACAGGAGCTTCAAGTAATTTAGCAAGACCAACTTCCAGTGCATCTCAACCTCCTAAGCTTGCTCCTTATCAATATTCAAGACGATCTTCTAAGCCAGCTCCTTCTCACTCAAGACAATCTTCCAGACTAGCTCAAAGACAATCTTCCATTCCTGCTGGAAAATACAGTGAATGCAGACCACCAAATTCTTATTATGCTGAAAAATCTGTAAAGAATTATCCTTCAATAAATTATCAACAACAGTCTGTTATTTTCAAAAAGCCTCAAAGGACTGCTCAGGATGTTTCAGCTGATCCAAGATATGAACCAGAGCTTGATCCAAACTTCAGGATGGCTAGATTACATGAACTGGTAGGTTTATCTCAGATAAACAAGGCAAAGACAGAAGGAACAAATCCATCACAATTTACAACTATGTCTTCTTTCAGACAGAAAGAGCTTGAAAAGTTTGAAATAGACAAAGAATTATTTGATCCAAATGCTTATATGCAGGTACACCCAGAAGTTGTTGTGCCTAGAGCTTCTACTATAACTCTTATGGGAGCCCAAGACCTGAAGATGTCAAAGCAAGAAGCAGAAAATCCTCTCAGAACAATAGTGTTCACTAAATCTTCTTCTGCTCCTCCTCAAGACAGGATCTAAAACATTTTATTCTTTGTGAATTTTCTTTCTATCTACTAAATTGTCCCGTCAGTTACTTACTTTCATGTTGTATGTTTGTATTTTATTTTCTTATGCATTGTTCTTAGTGACCTCACCCAAATAGGGGGAGATTGTTGGATCCCTAGTTGTATTTGGGCTATGATCACTAATTTAGGTTGAGTCTGACCCACCTTGTATAGCCAGGGTCAAGTCTAGTAGTCCTAGAGTTTAGGTTAAGTCTTTAAGTTTAACTTCTTGGACCAACCAGAAGAGTACCTCAGAAGACTCAGAATTAGAAGATTTCAGAGAATAGTTTGATCAGTTCAAAGTTCTTCGAACACAGCTCGACGATCATCGATCTCAGATCGACGAACTCAGAGTTATTTCTCTGAGCTGAACTCGACGATATTCGAGCTCAGGTCAACGATTAGTTTTCTTCAGACATACTCTCAGCTCGACGAACTCAGAGTGCAGTTTTGGCAAGTCATTCTCAGTACGCAGTTCGCAGAGCTCAGGTCGACGAACTGGAATTCTTAGGTCGGCGATCTTGGATCTCAGCTCGACGAATTCTGTTCACTGATCGACGAATTCTGTCCAGTTACAGAACGAGATATTTCCCTCCTTCTGTTCCTTTATTTCTATATTAATTAGCAATATTATTCCTGAGTAATTAATGCTTATATTCCTTTGAATAAAGTCGTTATTGGCAACATTAATTATGGTATTCATCAGGATATTTACTTGTGTATTTTATTAAGGGACAGTTGAGGAAACTCATTAATAATATATTTCAGCCGTTTGTATTCTCCAGATCAGCCAGCATTAAAGGCAGTAATTCAAATTTTAAAGCAGAAATTATTGACTGAGAATATAAAATAGATTTTCTCTTTTTTAGAAAAACATGAGATATAGGAGAGATTTTACAGAAGAGAACCACCAAAACTTACAGGGAAAATACACATCACTGAGATAGACTAATCTTTCAAAACTCTCTCTCTCACAGTGCAAAAAAACTCTCTGTGTTTCACCTTATCAAGTCTGAAGACAGAAGAAAAACAATCATCAAAATCAAGAGTCTTCTTCAAGCTTCACATCCAGGAACATTCAGGACAACAAAGATCCTCATTAAGTCAGAAAAGTTCTAGGACTGCTTTCAGACAAAGCTGAAGACCTACACCCTGAAGCAAAGATCTAGTCTTCCTAAACCATCAACATCTCAGGGGGAGCTTTGTCAACATCAAAGATCCACTAAGTCTTCTTTGTTGATGAGAGAAAGAGAAGACACCATCACTGTAACAACCCTATCCGTCACATAGCATATAACAGTAGGTCCGGCTGCGGCCCGATGCCATATACCACAGACAGACCAAAGGGTTACTCATTGAAACAATTCTTCCAATCACAACCGTCCTATACAGAGCATCTAGTGGAAGCATTTTAATAAGTTGCACAAAAAGAACCCAAGCCAAAGGTATGAATGTGCACTACCAAACCAAAGCAGAAATGAAAGTACAAAATACACAAAGTACTGGCCTTAAGGCCTTATAAAGTTTACTTGAATAAATGTGTCTTCCATACAACGGCACGCAGGCCGGTCATACATGAGAATAAGGTAAACAGTACACTTCAGCCTTCGAGGGCCGGATCAGCATCATGGGCTTTGGCCTATTATTTGCCACTAGGCTCCGTAACACCTGCAAGCACATTCACCGCAATAGTGGCAAACAAAAGCAACGGTCAGCTAAAGCTAACCAAATTATAACTACCCCGCCCCCAAACTTGGGGCGGCAATGCTCCTTCCCTGCATTGCATTAGCATAAAGAGCAATATAGTGAAACCGCACTTCACCACAGGCGTAGGCACGTACGGCCACATGCCCCGTACTCTCAGAGCACATTCTCGGTGAACCCGGTCAAAACCGAGGTCATACCACCGCCACTTGGATGGAAAATCTCGTGAGCATTTTTGTCTTTCCGGCCTAATCCTAAGACCCTCCATCTATGCCAACGGTAAGTGTCATGTACCTTAGGTCTCTTTAACCGAACAACACAGAGCGGGTACGATTCCGCCTTACTCGTTGCTCACACCACAACGTCAATTTAAGCCATATGTGCGGGTCAAGATTCCCTGTGTCCCAAAGAGAATACACAATTCTTACATAACCAAGTTATGTACAAGTTGGCTCCCAGGCCACCAAGTTGGCAGAATCACGCTTCTGCCCAGTTCTCAGGGTGCACCTTGGAGTTACTCCCCAAGATTCCCTATTGCAATCTACCGCGTAGAAAACCCGAAAACAACCATAAACACAGAGCCTTCTCCGACCATTCATGCCTAATGAAACATCACCAATCCTGACCAACTTGTCTGGGTAGGCTTCACACACCATGCATATGTCCGTTTTTCGATTTCGGACTCTACATGCAAAATAATGGGCACTATTCATGTCTACCCGAAGGAACACCTCAAACTCGCCGCATACTCACGAGAGCGGGCTTCCTTTGCAAAAAGGAAAGGGGACTTCACATGTCCAAGTAGAGAATCTTTACCATAACATTTCTCTTCGGTGCCATGACAAACTAGTCGGATGGAAAGCACCGTATCGGCCTCGCCTTCATGGATCTGGACTCGGATCGAGAATCGGAGCTCCAAAGCTCCACCGATGGCTAGAGTTGACTTCCTTATCCCTCCTAGCTCTCCTCTCTCTCGAAAATCTTAGAAAGAGAATAGCCTAATTGAAATGAGGGTTTGAAAACCCTATTCCCGGCTTAAACCCAGCTAGGACAGCCCTCAGCCATTGGATCTCCTTTGAAAGAAATGAACAGCCACGATTCTCCTGAAAAATAACATTTCTGGGCCGCACACGGCTTGCGACACGCCCGTGTACAAGGCCGTATTCCATACTCGCCGTAAATTAGGAAATCCAGAAAAGGACACGACCTATAATACGGCTTGTGACATGCCCATGTCACCAATGTACATGCCCGTGTCATGGGTCGTGTGCCCCAATCGGCGCTGGAACTGTCACGTCCCGAACAGGACACGGGCTTAGACACCCCCGTGTCAACTTTGATACGCCCGTGTCAACCTGAACACGCCCGTGTTCTTGGTCGTGTATCTCAGTAGACACAGGACCAAAACTTCTAGAAGAGGACACGACCATGTGATACACCCGTGTCACATGCCATGTGCTAGACATGCCCGTGTCCTAGGTCATGTAAATACCTCAGCACAAAACCAGCAAACTACCCGAGCAGGAAACAGCCTCTGATACACCCGTGTCTTAGGTCGTGTTCCCTATCTCAACGCTCGTCGAGTGTATTTTCGTCGACCACTCGGTGAGTCGCCGATCCTGTGCACGACACGGCCCTGAGACATGCCAGTGTCCCAGGTCGTGTGACCCTTACCAAGGCCCAAACTTGACTCAAACGCTGACCATTCCTCTTTTGAGTTTCGGAGCGTTACAAATCTCTCCCTCTTAAAAGAATTTCGTCCACGAAATTACCGAAAGGAAAAGATACTCAAAACAAAAACGGTACCTGAGTGGAATAACTCTGGGTACTCCTCAAGCATGGTCTGCTCCCGCTCCCACGAGAGCTCCTCCCGTCCACAATTTTCCCAACGAACCTTGACCATCCTGCTATCCTTGTTACGAAGTTGCTTGACTTTAGAGTCCTCAATGCAAACGGGTCTGATCTTCGTCGTCAGCCCAACATCAACAAGTACTTGGTTGACCACAATCACTTGCGAAGACTCCTGCACCGCCTTCCGCAACACCGAAATATGGAATACATCGTGTAGACCACTCAACTCCACCGATAGCTTAATACGATAAGCCGCTTCACCAATCCGCTCCAGGATCTCAAATGGTCCAAGGTATCTTGGGCTCAGCTTCTTCAAGTGTCGTACCCATGAAACACCCTTGAACGGCTTTATCTTCAAATATACTCAGTCGTTAACAGCGAACTCAACGTTCCGATGCTTGGCATTATAGTATTTGGCTTGTCGGTCCTGAGTGATCAGCAAATGCTCTCAAATGGTTTGTACCAAAGAAGTGGCACTTTCCACCTCTTGCTTGTTATACAACCTTGCCTCACCCGTTTCCAACCACGACAACGGTGTGCGACATTTTCTACCATATAGGGCCTCGAAGGGCGCCATTTGAATGCTCGCTTGGTAGCTGTTGTTGTACGCAAACTCCACCAAATACAGATGATCTTCCCACTGCTTCCCAAAATCCAGAACGCACATGCGAATCATGTACTCCATTGTCCTGTTAAATCTCTCAGTATGAACATTCATTTGCAGATAAAAGGTTGTGCTGAAACTCAGCTTAGTTTCCAACATCTGCTGCACTAGCCTCCAGTCATTGGACGTGAACCGTCCATCATGTTTGCTCACGATGTTGTGGGGCACACTGTGTAGTCGAACAATGTTATCGACATACAATTTTGCCAGTTTCTCCACCGAGTCATCCTTCCTATTTGGAATGAAGTGCGACACCTTCGTCAAACGATCTACGATCACCCATATAGCGTCGTTCCCCTTCTATAATCTTGGCAAACCCTGTACAAAATCCATAGAAATATCGTCGAACTTCCACTCTGTTATAGACAAAGACTTCAAGAAACCTCCGGGCTTCTAGAACTCCGCCTTTACCAAGGCGCACATCTGACACTTTGCCACGTATAGTGCCACATCCTTCTTCAATCCTTGCCACTAGAACAACTTCATATCTTGATACATTTTCGTGCTCCCCGGGTGAATCGAGTACTTGGTATGATGTGCCTCAGACATCAATTCATCCCTTAATTTCCCCACACTTGGGAAGAACAGACGGCTGTCCTTCCATAACAGTCCATCAACAACAACAAATTGGGAATTTGACCCATCCAAAGCCTAATCCAAGGTTTGCTTCATGTCACTATCCAGCTCCAAAGCCCGCCAAATCCGATCAGCCAGGTCATACTGAACCTCTGTCCAGTTCAATTGAGCTTCGGCACTAGTCTGCTTGTCAACGCAAGAGATCTCCAATGCCTCTAACTCAAGAACCAATCGCTCATCATGAACCGACAAATAGTTGGCCCGCGCAGGGGCCCTGTGACTCAATGCATCCGCAACTGCATTGCCTTTCCCCGACACATAATGAATCTTGAATGTATAGTCCCCCAGGAACTCCATCCATCTTCGCTGCCTCATGTTTAGATCTTTTTGATCCAACAAGTATTTCAGACTCTTGTAGTCGGTATAGATATCGACCTTCACACCATATAGGTGGTGTCTCCACAGCTTCAAAGCAAATATCACGGCCGCTAACTCCAAGTCATGGACCGGATAATTCCTCTCGTGTATCTTCAGCTGGCGTGAGCCATAAGCTATCACACTGTCATGCTGCAGTAGGACACAACCCAAACCACTGCCCGAAGCATCGTTGTAGATCTCAAAACCTTCGGTCCCACTCGGCGAACATAAAATGGGCGTGTGGTCAACTGTCTCTTCAGCTCTTCGAAAGCTTGCGCGCTCCAGGATCTCAAATGGTCCAAGGTACCTCAGGCTCAGTTTCTTCAAGCGTCGTACCCGTGAAACACCCTTGAACGGCTTTATCTTCAAATACACCAAGTCTCCAACAACGAACTCAATGTTCCGATGCTTGGCATTATAGTATTTGGCTTGTCTGTCCTGAGCGATCATCATACGCTCTCTAATGGTTCGTACTAAAGAAGTGGCGCTTCCCACCTCTTGCTTGTTGTAGAACCTTGCCTCACCCGTTTCTAACCACGACAACGGCGTGCGACATTTTCTTATATATAGGGCCTCGAAGGGCGTCATTTGAATGCTCGCTTGGTAGCTGTTGTTGTACACAAACTCCACCAAATACAGATGATCTTCCCACTGCTTCCCGAAATCCAGAACGCACATGCGAAGCATGTCCTCCATTGTCCTGTTAACTCTCTCAATTTGACCATCCGTTTGCGGATGATAGGCCATGCTGAAACTCAGCTTGGTTCCCAACATCTGCTGCACCAGCCTCCAGTCATTGGACGTGAACCGTCCATCACGGTCGCTCACGATGCTGCGGGGCACACCGTGTAGTCGAATAATGTTATCCACATACAATTTTGTCGGTTTCTCCACCGAGTCATCCTTCCTATTCAGAATATAGTGTGACACCTTCGTCAAACGATCTACGATCACCCATATGACATCGTTCCCCTTCAGCGATCTTGGAAAACCATGCACAAAATCAATACAAAAGTCATCGAACTTCCACTCTGGGATCGGCAAAGACTTCAAGAAACCTCCGGGCTTTTGGCACTCCGCCTTTACCAAGGCGCACGTCTGACACTTTGCCATGTACAATGCCATATCCTTCTTCAGTCCTGGCCACCAAAACAATTTCTTCATATCTTGATACATTTTTGTGCTCCCCGGGTGATTCGAGTACTTTGTATGATGCGCCTCGTACATCAATTCATCATATAGTTTTTCCACACTTGGGATGCACAGATGTCTGTCCTTCCATAATAGTCTGTCAATAATAATAAATTGGGAATTTGACCCATCCAAAGCCTCATCCAAGGTTTGCTTCATGTCGCTATCCAGCTCCAAAGCCCGTCGAATCCAATCAGCCAGGTCATACTGAACCTCTGTCTAGTTCAATTAGGCTTCGACAATAGTCTTCTTATCAACGCAAGAGATCTCCAATGCCTCAACCTCAAGAACCAATTGCTCATCTTGAACCGACAACCAGTTGGCCCACAGAGGGGCCCTGCGACTCAACGCATCCGAAACTGCATTGCCTTTCCCCGACACATAATGAATCTTGAATGTATAGTCCCCCAGGAACTCCATCCATCTCCACTGCCACATGTTTAGATCTTTTTGATCTAACAAGTATATTAGGCTCTTGTGGTCGGTATAGATATCGAACTTCACGCCATATAGGTAGTGTATCCACAGCTTCAAAGCAAATATCACGGCCGCTAACTCCAACTCATGGACCAGATAATTCCTCTCGTGTAACTTCAGCTGGCGCGAGCCATAAGCTATCACACTGCCATGTTATAGTAGGACGTAGCCCAAACCACTGCCCAAAGCATCGTTGTAGATCTCAAAACCTTCGGTCCCACTCGGCGAACATAAAACAGGCATCGTGGTCAACCATCTCTTCAGCTATTTGAAAGCTTGCGCGCACTCCGGCGACCACACAAACTTTTGATCCTTCCTCGTCAATGTTGTGAGGGGTAATGCTATCCGCGAGAAGTTCTCTATGAAGCGCCTGTAGTAGCCGACAAGTCCCAGAAAACTCCAGACTTCCACTACCGAACACAACATAGGCCACTCCCGTATCGCCACTATCTTCACTGGATCCACATCAATCTCTTCTCCACTGACTATGTGACCGAGGAACGCCACCGAGGACAACCAAAACTCGCATTTGGAGAACTTGGCGTATAATTGGTTCCTCCTCAGCGTCTCCATCACCAAATACAGATGCTTGAAGTGATCCTCTTCGCACTGCGAGTACACAAATATGTCATCGATAAAGACGATCACGAAATGGTCCAGGTACTCTCTGAAGTCCTATTCATCAGATCCATGAATACTGATGGCGCATTAGTCAGCCCAAACGACATGACAGTAAACTCATAATGCTCATAACTTGTACTTAATGCTGTCTTGGGGATATCACTTTCTCGTATCCTCAATTGGTAGTACCCGGACTTAAGATCCAATATAGAGTACACCGATGACCTGACTAACTGATCATCAATCCTTGGGATCAGGTACTTGTTCTTTTTCGTTAACTTATTCAGCTCTTTCTAATCGATACAGAGCCGCAAACTTCCGTCCTTCTTCTTAACAAAGAGGACCGGTGCGCTCCAAGGCGACGAACTTGGACGCACATAACCCTGTTCCAAAAGTTCTTCCAGTTGAAACTTCAGTTCCGCCATCTCCTTAGGCACTAACCGATATGGAGTGCGTGACACAGGTTTGGCACCTTGCACTAGCTCAATCGTGAAGTCAATCTCCTGCTGTGGTGGGGCTCCAGGGAGATCGTCAGGGAACACATCAGGATACTCGGATACTACCGAGATACTATCCATAGTAGGCTTAGGCTTCGAATCATCCACTAGCATGAAGAACAGCTCTGCACCAGCACGAACCGCCTTGTCCACCTGAAGAGCAGACATCAACGTCTTGCTCGACCCTTTCAAGCCTACAAAAGTCGTCTCACGACCCTTTCCCAACTTGACCTCCTTGTGACTGCAATTGATGTATGCTTGCTACTCCGAGAGCCACTCCATACCAAATATTACGTCGAACTCCACCAGCACCAGTAACAACACTTGCAAGTCGAACTCCTGACTCTCAATTAGAATCTTTACGCTGCAGAATTTTTCCACACGCATCGAACACCCGTTCAGCAACAACACATCCAATTTGTCCTTCGCCATCGAAGAAGGTACTTCGATGCGTGATATAAAACTTTCGGACAAAAAGGAATGCGAAGCTCCCGTATCGAAGAGTGCTCTCGCCGGACTATCGCAAATCAAAACAAAGCCTACACAAATAGTAATAAGCTAGCATGTGCAGGGTAACAGTATTTAAAGCTAAATCGCTATAAATTTAAACCATACCTATCACCCCATCCGCTTGTTTTATGGCCTCCTGCTGGCCAAGATTATAGACTCTTGATTGAGTTGGGGCATAGTGTGATGCGGTGGACTCCACTGCCTTGCCCTTCTCTTCGTAGGTTGCTCCCAGCTTCCTCTCGGACTTTGGGCGTCCGCTCCAGCAATCACGGGCAAAATGCCCCGGCTTCCCACAATTGTTGCAAGCGCCTGGGTTACGACCTGTAGTCGCCCCAGAAGCACTAGAAGAAGCGGCTGGACCCGAAGTCCTAGCCTTCTTACCGAACTTAAGATAACCAGACTTTGAGGTAGTTGGCACCTTGAACTCTGTCCTCTTAGCCCCAGAGTCCTCTTTGCCTGCACATTCTTCATATCTTTTTCCAAAGACTGGGCCGTGTTGAACAAGGTTAGAAAACCTTACATCATAGGCCCTGAGAGTAGTAGCCTTAAATCATCCCTAAGACATTTATAGAATCGATTTGTCTTTCGCTCTTCGTCGGCAAATATAGCACTTGCATACCGACCCAAGCGTATAAATTCGTGGAGGTACTCATCCACGCTACTCTCTCCTTACACCAACTTCTGAAACTCGTTCTCCATCACAATCCTCTGAGCAAAGGGGAGGTACCTTGCGAAGAATAGTCTCGAAAACTCTTCCATCGAGATGTCTGTAAGTGGTCTTCCCCCCAAGTGGTGTAGTTCCAAACATTCCCACCACAGCCTTGCACCGCCGTCCAATAAGTAAGTGGCTATAGTCGACTTCTGCCACTCCTCCGTCTTCGTAGCTGTCACGACTCTCTTTATCCAGGACAGCCAATCTTAAGCTTGAGTTGGGGTTCCCGTCCCCGAGAACACCGGAGGATTGAAGCCCATAACATGCTTCAGCTGCTTCTCAGTTGCTCTCCTAGGCATCATTAACTCCACCACAACCTGCTCTACCCTTCTCGGTTCCGCTGCTTGAAGCGGTACTTGCTCCACAGTAGGGGCAGGCTATTGCACTTGTCTTGCAGGCTGTGCATTAATCATAGCAAACACTACTTCAGCCACCAATCGTATGGTTTCAGCTGAGGGAGGTGTTGCAGGCTCAACATTTGGTGCATTACTTGCCTCAGAACCCGGACGTTCTGACGGCCCTGCACCACTCCTGGTCACCTATAGTCATACAAAACACCATTAAGTGATCGAACAACACACAGGTTCCTTAAATATGTGTATTTTCATTCCTAAGTGGACATTAATGGGTTCTTTTATGTTATAACAATGACGCACACACATGTGCTCACCACCCCTTAAAGTGAATTCGTCCACAAATTCATTTAAGCATGACCAAAACCGGTAGTCTGATACCAAATTTAACACCCATATCTGTCACATATTATATAATAGTAGGTCCGGCCGGGGCCCGATGCCATATACCACAGACAGACCGAAGAGTTACTCATTGAAACCATTCTTCCAATCACAACAATCCTACACAGCATCTAGCAAAAGCATTTTAATAAGTTGCACAGAAAGAACCCAAGACAAAGGTATGAATGTCCACTACCAAACCCAAGCAGGAATGAAAGTACAAAATACACAAAGTACTGGCCTTAAGGCCTTACAAAGTTTACTTGAATAAATGTGTCTTCCATACAACGGCGCGCAGGCCGGTCACACATGAGAATAAGGTAAACAGTACACTTCGGCCTTCGAGGGCCGACTCAGCATCATGGGCTTTGGCCCGCTATTTTCCACTAGGATCCGCAACACCTGCAAGCACAGTTCACCGCAACGGTGGCAAACAAAAGCAACGGTCAGCTAAAGCTGACCAAATTATAATGACCCCACCCCCAAACTCTCGGCGGCGATGCTCCTTCCCTGCATTGCATTAGCATAAAGAGCAATATAGTGAAACCGCACTTCACCACAGGCGTAGGCACGCACGGCCACACGCCCCGTGCTCTCATGGCATATTCTCGGTGAACCCGGTAAAAAACCACGGTCACACCACCGCCAACGGTAAGTGTCATGTACCTTAGGTCTCTTTAACAAAAAGACACAGAGCGGGTATGAATCCGCCTAACCCGTTGCTCACACCACAACGTCAAATTAAGCCATATGCGTGGGGCAAGCTTCCCCGAGTCCCAAAGCGAATACATAATTCTTACATAACTCAGTTATGTACAAGTTGGCTCCAAGGCCACCAAGTTGGCAGAATCACGCTTATGCCTAGTTTTTCGGGTGCACCTTGGAGTTACTCCCCAAGATTCCCTGTTGCAATCTACCGCGTAGAAAACCCGAAAACAACCATCGGCACGGAGTCTTCTCCGACCATTCATGCATAATGAAACATCATCGATCCAGACCAACTTATCCGAGTAGGCTTCACACACCATGCCTATGTCCGTTTTTCGATTTTGGTCTCTACATGCAAAACAACGGGGACTATTCATGTCTACCCGAAGGAACACCTCAAACTCACAGCATACTCGTGAGAGCGGGCTTCCTATGCAAAAAGGAAAGGGGACTTCATATATACAAGTAGAGAATCGTTACCCTAGCATTTCTCTTCGGCATCATGACGAACTAGTCCGATGGAAAGCACTGTATTGGCCTCGCCTTCGCGGATCTGGACTCGGATCGAGAATCGGAGCTCTGAAGCTCCATCGGAAGCCAGAGTTTACTTCCTTCTTCCTTCGAGTTCTCCTCTCTCTCTAGACTCTTAGAAAGAGAATAGCTCAATGGAAATGAGGGTTTGAAAACCCTATTCCCGGCTAAAACCCAACCAGGACAGCCCTCAGTCATTGGATCTCCTTTGAAAGAAACGAACAACCATAATTCACCCTGAAAATAACATTTCTGGGCCAAACACGGCTTGCGAAACGCCCGTGTCCAAGGTCGTGTTCCACACTCGCCATAAATCTGCTTCTTCTTATTCTGAACCACTCTCTATCTGCACCAGCTTCGCACCTTCGCCTATCTTTCTCGGCCGACTACCGGGAAGTAGGAGGGCATACTCTAATCCAGTGATCAAAGCGGACGAGATTGGTTGAATGACTTAGAAAAATCCAGAAAAGGACATGGTCTACAACACGGCTTGTGACACGTTTGTGTCACCAATGGACATGCCCGCATCATGAGCCGTATGCCCCAATCGGCGCTGGAACCGTCACGTCTCGAACGGGACACGAGCTTAGACACGGCCGTGTCTACTTTGACATGCCCGTGTCAACTAAAATACGCCCGTGTTCTGGGTCGTGTCTCTCAGTCGTCACAGGACCAAAACTTCCAGAAGAGGACATGACCATGTAGTACGCCCGTGTCATATGCCGTGTGCTAGACACGCCCTGGGACACGCCCGTGTCCCAAGCCGTGTAACTACCTCAGCACAAAACTAGCAAACTAACGAGCAGGACACGGCCTCTGACACACCCGTCTCAGGCCGTGTTCCCTGTCTCAACGCTCGTCGAGTGCATTTTCGTCGACCACTTGGTGAGTCATTGATCCCGTGCAAGACACGGCCCTGAGAGATGCATGTGTCCCAGGCCGTGTGACCCTTACCAAGGCCCAAACTCGACTCAAATGCTGTCTGTTCCTCTTTTGAGTTTTGGGGCATTACAATCACCTCCTCTCACCTCTTGTAAAAGAGTTTTAACTCCCTTTAAAAGTTAGCTTTTGGTTGTCAAGTCTCCTGATCAAAATACTTGGTTTGGTTTTTGAGCACCTGATCAAAAGCCTAAAGGGTTGCACTATCTCCCTGCAAATAGATATTATGGTGGCAGTCACCGGATCAAAACTTGCTAGTGGATTCCTACCAGGGTGGTAGAAGAGTGGATGTACCCAAGTTTAGGGGAACCACTATAAATTTCTTGTGTTGTCTGATTGTTCATTTTCTATTTTTATTCTTGTTGTGGCTGTGATAGTTAGAATAGCTTAGCTTGTTTTTACTTCTACTATTATAATTGGTATCACTTATTTTCACTATGATATATAAATCTAAAAACTGCCAAGATTTTTAAATACTCTATTAACCCCCCTTCCTCTAGAGTAAGTCAGATCTAACCCCCTTTCTTTCAGAATTCAGACAGGAGTAGATGGAGGAAGAAGCCCCATCCTTTCAGGTCAGGAGAGAAGAGCAGTGATATGTTGGGAGAGTCTCAATTTAAGAGACCACCGACGTGCTATAAATATGGAAAGCTAGGCCACACAGCTCAAAATTGTATTGAGGGTGGTGTTGAGCTAGAGCCGAGGCAGGAGCAGTCAGTGCATTCCGGTCCTAGTTATACAAACAAAGGAAAGGCGGCGGAGTCCAGTGCTTCACGTTTCCTTCCAGTACAGCCAAGAACCTACAATCTTGGGCAGTAGGAAGTGATTCGTCATCCCGATGTGGTGACAGGTATGAAAAGTTTAAGTTTGTCTATTAGCTTAAAACTATTTGCGACCCATTTTGTGTTTGTTGCATGTGTACTATTTTCTGGCAACCCCGCTAGAGTGTTCTTCGACATAGGAGCATCACACTCCGTTCTCATGGAAAGATTTATCCGAAGAATTGGGGTCGAGCCCGTTACGATGGATATGGAGCTTAAGGTGTGCATGCTCGATGGGTCTTTCATGACTACTAGGAAGAATGGGCGGATTAGTTAGAGTATAGGCGAATTTGACTTTGTAAATAAACTTTTTCTGGGCATCTGATCTTTTTGGAACTTGATCCAAGGGCCTAGATCTTTCTCCTGTGAACCGTAAATAGGGCAGAGGAGATTTCTCCCCTCACTTTTTCTCAAGTTATTGGCACTTGATGGCTGGTGAGCGGAAGAGTGCGGAGGAGGAAGACGATCTAGTTTCCTCTATTATTGGAGCTTCGGGGCTCTAATTCACGATCTGAAACCGACATCGTGGAGAGGGACTGAAGACGTACACTTCCATCAGTGAAAATCAAGATATCCATGGCTAGGAAGAGATACCGCAAGGTAATGATATCTCTCCTCTAGGTATTAGGATGCGTGCATGGCATCTTTTCTTCATGCCTTTTTATTTCTAACAAATTTTGGCACTAGATCCCTCGAGTGGGGGATCCGGGTTACCTTGGTTCAAAAAGAGCCATCGGGTCGATTGAGTCCATCCTCGACATGTTTTGAATTATAAATCGGCTTTGTTAGTGGATTAGGCATTATGGGTGAAGCCGTTGTCGTGACCAGTAGTCAAAATTTGTGATGTTGCATGACGTGCATATTAAGGATTTTTACTTGAAATCTGATTGCGGCAAAGACGTCATTGTGATGCCTTTAGTTTCATATGGGAACGAATGTTGGCTGGGGTGGGGAAAAGTAAATTATAGATTGTGATGTTCGTTTATTTGTGAAGGTGTGGCTTTGTCTTTTTGGTCGGCTGACTTACCCTGTGATGTTGTGATTCACGTATGGAGGGTGTCCCAACAAGACAAGTCCCCTTTGTAAAAACTGACCAGGACGCCAAGATTTTGGACAAGTCCGGTGATGAAGCCCAAGAGCTGGTAGGGTCAAGCAAGGATCCTTAGCATCGGTTGTGCTTTGATTTGTGAAAATTGACAAGGATGATGGAGCTGATGGACAAGCTTGATAGTGTTGTGATCCATGTGCGGGTGGGGTCTCAACGAGGGTTCTTAGCCTTGGTTTTATATGCCCTTGGGGATATGAGAATACCCATGTGATTGTAATGACATGTTGATGTGTGATGATATGTTAGACTCACATAGTAGACCCCTTTTATTTGATGTTCAACATAGAAACATGTTTGATGTTTGAGACACCCAGCCTTTCTGTGTCTGTGTTAATTTATGTTTTATTACATATGCATACAAAGTGCTGACCTGTAGGGTAATGAAGTGCCCTGGGGTCCGCTAGGGATGGCCGGGAGGAGGGGTTTTTGTTACGCAGTTGAGGTCAGCCTTTGCTGGCTCACGTTACAACCAATTTTTATAGCGCAAGGATCGCAAGCTGGAGCAAGCTCACCAGCCAAAAGGCCTAAGCCTCATAAAGTGTACCCCTTTTGATATTCTCTGTGTGTTCTCATGTCAGTTTCCTGGACGCGCCCCATTCATGGATGAGTTTGCAAGTGCCTTCCTAAAAAAGTATATTCCTTTGTCGTCAATATTAGCTCTTCAGAGGCAGTTTATGTATTTCGTACAGCGGGATAGGACCGTGGATGAGTATGTGTAGTGATTTACTCATTTGGGTCATTATGCGGGAACGACCAAGGCTGATGATGTAACGAGGCACAACCTCTTCTATCATGGGTTGAGAGAGAACTTGAGGCAACCACTTATAGCTCTAAAGAATGTGGGCTTCAATGAGTTTGTTGAAGTCACTAGGATGTTGGAAAGCGACATGGAGCAAGAGACAGAACTAGCTCAGCATCAAAACCTAGGGTTCCAATAATCTCCCCCTATTTGAGTTAAGTCTCTCAACAATTAAGGCATATAAAACTAATTACTGAAAGTAAAATAAAATACATAAAGAGAAACAACTAAGCAGATATCATCAATCAATCAGATAAGAAATTAACTGTCAATCAATGAAAAATTAATGTGCTTCAGAGTTAGATTCAGGATTAGAAGAGCTAGAAACAAAAGTAATTTTTCTGGTGGGATCTAGAGCTTTTTTTTTCGATAACTTCAAGTCTTGTTCTCCAATAATTTTCAGTTCTGTTGTCCTTGGGACCACTGCCTCAGGATGCTTTTCCATATACTTTGAAGGGTCAAATATCTCAGGTCTAACCTGGAACTTGTCTAGCTCCTTCATTCTGAATTTAGACATTGTGGTCAATCCTGCAGTGTCCTTTCCTTCTGCTTTTGCTTTCTTAATCTGCGCTGCTCCAACCAGTTCAAGAAAACGAGCCATCCTAAAGTTAGGATCAAGCTCTGGGCTTTCATAAAAATTCTCAGAAGATGAGTCAGTAGGTTCTTTATCCTGATTAACTAGATAACAAGAGGGAGCAGACTTAGCAAAGTTCTTGCTAGAATTTTCAGATAAAAAATAAATTGCTTACCTTTTGGAACATCTTTCTCAGTATGAACTGGCTTTGGAGATGAAACTTTTTTCTTTGGAGAAGGAGGAGGGGAAAAGGTTGGTCTTTGATACACTACCTCCTTAACTTGTTCTTTAACAGTATCAGGTCTTTGATGTCCAGTTTGACTTTTACCTTGGAATCCTTGCGAACTTCTCCTTTGAGCAGATTGAGATGGATTTGATCTTTCAGATTGAGCAGAAGGTTTTGAAGATAAATTTCCTGAGGCTCCTGCACTTGGGGGTGGAGGAGGAGGACCTCTAGGATTCCATCTGGGTACAGGAGAGTCATACCTCTTTGAATTTTTCCTTTGCTTTTGCTGGTTCTTAGAGAATAACATCCAATGCTGGAAGTCTTTTGACTTTGGATCAATTCCTTTCAGTATATAATACGGTGTATCATTGTCTGGATTAGCAGGAGGAGGAGCAACAACTTTTCTTTTCTTCTTAGCAATTCTTTTTCTTTTAGTCTCAGCAGACTCATCAGAATCGATTTCATCTTCAGAATTTGAAGAGATAGGCATATCATATGGGTCAATAGCCTCTTTCAAAGCTCTTTTTTTCCTTTAAAGCAGCTCTTTCTAGTTCTTCTTCCATGGCATCCTGTGCCAATAGAGCATCTAAATACAAGCCTGGGGAATCATCCCATACAGTAGATTTTTCAATCTGGGCATCTACAGCTGATTCTTGAATCTCAGAAACTGTCATAGTGACCAGTTCTGCTTGAACTTCTGGCTGAGCCACTTCAGATATTTGAACCTCTGGTTCTGGTTGAACTTCTGGAGCAGATTGGATAACCGGCTCTTGAACATTTAGAATTTCTTCCAATTTATCTGTAGTTTTATGAATAAAATTGTTCTAAATGACATATAATCATGCCTTCCAGATATTCCCAAACTAGCATATCAGTTAACAAGTCTAAAAAATAAGTAAAGGGAATACCTTCAGAATCGACCACAGCATGTCCTAACTCCCACAATTCATCTAGAAAGGAGGTGATGATTCCTTCTAGGTATAGGGCAACCAAGGGAGTAGAACTCTCTTCTAAGCAGGCTTTAACAATGAACTCAGATTTTAATACTGCATCAGAAATTTCCTTTTCAGATAAAGAAGGAGGAGCTGAATCTTCTATAGCTTTCTCTACTACTGCAAGATGAACTGCTGGAGGAGAGGCCAAGGGCTGCTCAGAGACGTCTTCATCAAGCATCTCCCCCTGCCTGATTTCAGTAGAGACTGAAACCAGGCCCCTAGAAGAAGAGGGCTCAGCAGACTTTGAGAGTTTTAGAATAGCAGCAGTCAAGAAGGATATAGAGGAAGCAAGGGGAGCAATCGCCTCGTCAATCATAGTTTTGATTGAGGGGGTAATTAACTCCACAATGCTAGAAATAAAAGATGGAGTTATTTCAAAAGAAGATGATGATGATGGAATTTCAGAAGATGGAAGAACAACAGAGATGGTATATGCATGATGAGCTGGAGAATGAGCTGAAGATTGAACTGGAGATGTATGAGTGGATGCAGGGTGATCAATGTGACCAGGAGAGGGAATTGGAGAGTGAACTGGAGTAGAAATTTCAGACACCAACAAATCAAAACTGGGATGAGAAATCCCAGCAAGATGAGTCGGGAGAGGAGATGCGGGAGGAGAAGCAGAATGTCGTACTTCAATTGAAGTTGAAGGAACTTCAACTGAAGTAGACGGCACACCTGATGAAGAAGATGGAAGGGATAAATTTGCTGAGCCAGCTGCTAGAAGGGGGGGAGTGACTGCGACAGTCCTGGTGCTCTCAGAAGTAACTGGAGCAACCCCTGCGGGAGCGGGCTTCAGGAAGGTCCTTTTCCATTTGGCGAATAGCGATGGATCCATCCTCTTGCTTGCGTTGATGGAGGTCGGCTGACACAAGCAGGTGGGGGTATTTCTCCTTCAGAAAAATTCTAACTACCCTTCCTAGGGTAACTTCTTTCTTTCCATTCTTTTTCCTTATCAAATCAAAGAGAACGCCTGCCCAATTTATCTGCTTCTTATTAACAATTGCACACATTAGTGCAAATTGTTGCCTTGTAATATTATCGTGGGCGGAGTGCTTTCCCAGTAGCACTTTTCCAACAATTTCCGCAAGAAACTTGATCTTAAACGGGAAATTCACTTTGAGCAGCTTAGAGGGAATGCCTTCGGCATGTCCCAGCTCAGTTAACATCCTTCCAAACTCAGGAGCATCTTGCTCATACTCTTCTTCACCATTAATCAATCCAAAAATTTCAGTCAGAATAGCGGGAGTCAATATTACCTCTTCTCCGCTAATTGTTCCAGTCATCGAATCATCAGTTGAAGATGAGGAGAAAGCCCACTCTTTGATCTCTTGAGTGTTTATCTTTATTCTGTAGGACATGAGTTTCTCTAATCCTTGATCTCTGCACAGATTCAGAATCTCCACTATTCCTGGTTCGCAGCAGCTGAAGGCGTCGAAATCTACGCTGAAACCGACATCAAACTTCACTACTGCAAGAAGCGCTGGAGCAATCGCCATCGAAAAAGCTGTAGAAGACGAGGGAGAGACGGCG
The DNA here is from genome assembly GCA_039513925.1 of Platanthera zijinensis. NCBI lineage: Eukaryota > Viridiplantae > Streptophyta > Magnoliopsida > Asparagales > Orchidaceae > Platanthera > Platanthera zijinensis. Next base: position 80,609,801 of record CM077081.1, read on the forward strand.
AGGATGGAGCGCAAGACAAAGAGCAAGCGGGAAGACGGAATGCGAAAAGACGCTTTTTGTCGACGATAAGAGCAACTATCTCTTAACCTAGGTCGGCCATCGGCTTTATATTAAAACAGCGATCGTCGATCTATTTAAAAGATACTGGAGACGATGGTTGAACGGTCGTTCGACGATCGGTCCTGAAGCAGAGTAGTCGATCAATCGTTCGACTATTTCTGTCTTCACAAACAGCAAGCTGTCGTCAACCATAAATCGACGATAAGCTCGACCTGTTCGACTATCTTCGAACGCCGGTCGACGATCTTCAAGCAGATAAGCTATCTTCAACCATAGGTCGACGATAGGCTTGATCCGCTCGACTATCGTCGAACTTCGTTCGACTATCTTCGAACAAGTTTCAACAAGGCAGACGTCACACTTAGTCTCTTCCATTAATCATGCCTAGTTGAACTAAAAAAAACAGATGCTTCTGTTCATCTAAGGGCTTGGTGAATATATCACCTCTCTGAAGGTCTGTGGATATGAACTCAAGGCTGATCTTGTTCTTTTCCACACAATCTCTCAGGAAATGGTGTCTAATCTCAATGTGCTTCGTTCTAGAGTGGTGCACTGGATTTTATGCAATGGAGATAGCACTTGTACTATCACACATGATTTTAGTGTTCTTGTGTGAGTACCCATAATCCAAAAGTTGATTTTGTATCCACAGGATCTGTGAACAACAACTAGCAGCTGCTATATATTCAGCTTCTGCAGTTGAAGTTGAGACAGAGGCCTGTTTCTTACAGAACCAAGAGACCAATCTCTCTCCCAGGAACTGACAAGTTCCTGAGGTACTTTTCCTGTCAACTCGACAACCAGCATAATCAGAATCAGAATATCCAATTAATTCAAATTCTGACTCAGCTGGGTACCAAAGTCCTAGATTTGGACATCCCTTCAGGTATCTCAAGATTCTCTTGAGAAGAATCAGATGATATTCCTTGGGGTTGACCTGGAATCTAGCACAGAGGCATGTAGCAAACATTATGTCTGGCCTACTTGCAGTTAAATACAATAGGGAACCAACAATGGCCCTATAATTCTTTTGATCAACAGGCTTTCCCTGATCATCAGAATCAATAACTACATTAGTAGCCATAGGTGTATGCATTGCTGAAGCATCTGCCATCCCAAACTTCTTTACCAATTCCTTGGCATATTTGGATTGGGAGATGAAGATGCCATCAGCATCTTGCTTTACTTGGAGACCAAGAAAGTAAGACAGCTCACCCATACTACTCATCTCAAACTTATAATGCATCAAGTTGGAGAACTTTTTGCATAGTTTGGGATTAGTGGAACCAAAAATAATGTCATCCACATACACTTGAACTAACAGGATTGTGTCCTTGTGGTGTTTGACGAAGAGGGTTCTATCAACTACTCCCCTAACAAAGTTGTGCTATAACAGGAAACTAGCTAGAGTCTCATACCAGGCTCTTGGTGCTTGTTTTAGTCCATAAAGAGCTTTCTGCAACTTGAATACATATGAGGGCTGAGTTGAAGAAACAAAACCGGGTGGCTGTTCAACAAACACCTCTTCCTTTAGCTCACCATTAAGAAAAGCACTTTTGAAATCCATCTGAAAAACCTTAAACTTCATATAGGCTGCATAGGCTAAGAAGATCCTTATTGCCTCTAGCCTTGCAACAGGAGCAAAGGTTTGGTCATAATCTATACCTTCCTCCTATCTGTAGCCCTGAGCTACAAGCCTAGCTTTATTCCTTACCATGATTCCATTTGCATCCAACTTGTTTCTATACACCCACTTGGTGTCTATGATCAGTGGGCCTTTAGGTCTTGGAACCAAAGTCCATACTTTACATCTTTCAAACTGATTGAGTTCCTCTTGCATAGCAATGATCCAGTGGGGATCTAGCTCAGCATCTTTAATGGTGAGGGGCTCAATCTGTGAAAGGAAACAAGCATGTATCACATCCTGTCTTAACTGATGTCTTGTTTGAACACCAGCTGATATGTCTCCTATCACTTGAGATGTAGGGTGATCTCTAAGTGTGACAACATCAGCAGGTGGGATGTGATCTTCAGCAATAGTTGGGATTAATTCCTCAGGAGGAATTTGATCTACTATTGGTGGAACATCAACAACTTCTGCAATGTCTTCATCACTGTCTGATTCAGTGATATGAAGAGTTGAAAGATGGAGGATTTCTTGAGTGACATCTCTGGTTGATTCTTGTACCTGTAATGAACTTGAGGAAGGGGAAGTTTCCTTCTCCTTGTAAAACATTTGGGATTCATCAAAGGATACATGAACAGACTCTTCAATTTTAGAAGATGATTTATTAAAAACCCTATAAGCTTTGCTTACTTGGGAATATCCAAGAAAAATTCCCATTGAAGCCTTTGCTTCAAACTTTCTAAGATATTCTTTATTGTTATTATGAATATAAACAACACAGCCAAACACTCTAAAATAATTTATTTTAGGTTTCTTTCCTTTAAGTAACTCATAAGGAGTTTTACACTTAAGTTTGTGTATCAGACTTCTATTCAAGACATAGTTGGTTGTACTAATAGCTTCTGCCCAATAGGAAAGAGGCATATTAGCATCTACCAACAATGTGCCAGCAGCTTCAATTAGTGTTCTGTTTTTTCCTTTCAACTACCCCATTTTGTTGGGGAGTTCTAGGAGCTGAGAAGCTATGTTTGATACCTTCTCTCTCACAGAATTCTTGCATGAGAAGAGAGTCAAACTCAGTACCATGATCACTTCTGATCAAGGCCACATGAGTAGAGTACTCAGTCTGCACACATAATAGAAAGTCTGTAAGGGCTTTGAAGTTATCAGCCTTAGTTCTCAAAAAGAACACCCAAGTGAACCTAAAGAAGTCATCTACAATGACTAGAGTGTAATACTTCCCTCCTAAACTCTGTACATTTATTGGGCCAAATAGGTCCAAATGTAATAAATACAGGATTCTAGGAGAATCACTTTTGTTTACTGATTTAAATGAGTTCTTGGTTTGCTTGCCTAGTTGACAAGCCTTGCATAGGCTCTCCTTCTTGTAGGGGCAAGAAGGTAAACCTCTAACAAGGTTGTGTTTAGATAACCTAGATATATTCTTGAGGTTAACATGACTAAGCCTTTTATGCCATAGAGTATTGTTATTGGTTACTTCATTAAACAAGCAGATTTCAGAGTTAGTTGAATTAAAATCTACTAAATAAATGTTGCCTTGTCTAATGCCTACTAATATAACACTATTATTTAAAGTAATATTACAAAGAGAGTTAGAGAATGATACCTGGTATCCAGCATCACATAACTGACTTACTGAAATTAAATTATGCTTCAGTCCAGTCACATAAGCAACTCTCTTGAATGTAACAGCTCCAATTGTCATCCTGCCATAGCCTTCAGTTTGACCACAGCTTGAATCTCCAAAGATTACCTTTGGGCCAAGCTTTGCCTTGAACCTTGACATATGTTTTTTATTTCCTGTCATGTGCTTGGAGCAACCACTATCCAAATACCACTTATTTTGAGTGATAGGATAGGTCTTCACCTGCAAATAAATCAATTTAAACATTGTGGACCCAGGTAACCTTGGGTCCCTTGTTTTTCACATAAGAAAAACTGGAAATAAATGAATAAGCAGGCTGAGGGTGATAACCTAATGGGTAAGATCTCCTAGGTGGGATTCTCCATGCTGATGATGGGTCAATGATCCTAGGGTTTCTATTCATATTCGGGTTTCTAACGTTCTGGTTGGAATTTTGAAATTCTTGTTGAAAGCGTCGATCGGCGTTCGATGATTGGTACCCAGATCGTCGATCTTCGTTCGACCATTGGGCCTGCGATCGTCGAGCTGCGTTCGACGCCTTTTGTAATTCCTTAAATTTCTGTTTTCTTTTCTCTCTTTTAGCTTTATTTAAAGCTCTATTTACTTGATTAACTTGCTCAGTGTTTTTTATTCCACTAGATGAAATAAAATTCACTGGAGTTGAAAGTTGGTTTTTAAGAATGATTGGGGGCTCACTAGAAGATGCTCCTAAGCCTAATTTGTTATTGCCTGACCTAGTGTTAGACATGCTGGTTATTTCAAGCAACTTAAGGCTTCTACCATTCAGAGACTCTTCTAATCTTTTGGACTTAGCTAATTCATTCTTAAGGAATTTTATTTCTTCACTAGCATTAGTGAGTTCTGTTGTTAACCTAATGTTTTCATTTGCAATCAATTCAGATTCAGCTAGTTTAATTCTAAGTTCTTTTATTTCTTTTTCAGAACTAATTAAATCTAAACATAAAGATTTAAAATCAGATTTAAATTCAGCAGATGTAAAGTCATAAGAAGATAATACCTCATCTTCTGTTGGCATCTCTTCATCAGAATCTGAATTCTCTGCAGCTGAGTGATTGCTGCAGGCATCAATTGCCATCAGGAAAACTTCCTTTGCCTTCTTTTCTTCTTCATCCTCACTGGAGCTTGAGGAAGAGGATTCCTCATCAGAGTCGCTCCAGGTTTCAGCAACAAAGCCTCTCTCCTTCTTTTTGTTCTTGTAGGAGGATGGCTTGGAATGCTTCCTATGCTGATCCTTGTCTTTTCTTTTATCTTTGTTCTTTTCCTCTGGACAATCTGGAAGAATATGTCCAGGCTTCCTGCAACCATAACAGATTATTTCTTTAGAAGGGGTACGGTCATACCTTGGTTTATCTTCATACTTTGAAGATTTCTTTCTGAATTCCTTCCTTCCCATCTTGAGAAACCTTTTGGCAAATAATGTCATCAGTTCCTCATTGGACTGGCTGCCTTCAGAAATGTCAGCAGCTTTGAGAGCAAGGGTTTGCTCTTTTCTTGTAGGAGTTGGGGTCTTTGCTTCAGCTTCAGCTTCCCTGGACTTCAGCACTTGCTCAAAAGACTTGAGCTTACCGAGAAGGGCTTCTGTTGAGATTTCAGTTGTGCTTCTGGCCTCCTTGATAGGCCAGATCCTTAGATCCCATGTGCTAGGGAAGCACATAAGAATCTTATCATTGACCTCTGTCAATGAAATATCCTTGTCAAGGGTCCTCAGCTCATTGATGATTGAGCTGAGCCTTGTGTACATAGCTTCAACTGATTCAGCATCAGTTTTCTTGAAATTCTCATACTGTGAGATAAGGTTGGACCTTCTGTCCTTCCTTTCATCAGCTGAACCAGCTACAATTTGGTTCAGTGTATCCCACATAGCTTTTGCTGAGGAGCAGTAAGCAACCTTCTGGAATACTTCATCAGACATTGTCTGAGCCAGAATGTTCATTGCCTTGGCATCTGCTATCTTTGCCTTTTTATATTCATCATTGTAGTCTAGAGGAGGCACTGCACTCATATCAGATGATGACGAGGCAGTAGCTGCAGCAGGTGCTCTTGGTGGTCCTGTCAAAATAGAAGCAAAGATACTTTTATCAATAGAGTTCATATATAATTTGATCCTTGCCTTCCAGATGCCAAACTTAGCTAAGTTGCATGTTGGAGGTCTGGTGCTAGAATAATCCTTGGACTGGGCCATGATAGTGAAAGTGAATATCTATAAACTTTGGTATCTATCAGGATCTTGTGACTTAGGTGTTAGCCTATTCAGTCAGTCAACCTCCCTCTGATACCAATTGAAAGAGAAGGGATAGATACTACTCTAGAGGGGGGGTGAATAGAGTAATCAAAAATTGCACTAGCAAAGTTGACTTTCTACTCAACTCCCTTGGAGTTAAATGCGGAATGAAGGTTATAGATATTTGAGATTTAAACCTTAAAGCCTAACACAAGTGTTGTGCACAAAAAGGCAGCCAACTGTAATTACAGTTAAGGCTTGGAAATCTAAACAACAACTAGCAACCCTAGTTAAGATCTAATCACAGCCATAATGCAAGTAATTAAACAAAGCAATCCAGATGACACAAGGAATTTATAGTGGTTCCCCAAACAACTTGGGTACGTCCACTCTTCTACTAACAAGGTAGGAATCCACTCAGGTTTTTGATCAGGTGTCCTGCCACCAACAAGATCTGCTTCAGGTAGATCAAGAAACCCTTTAGACTTTTGATCAGGTGTCTAAAAACCAACACAAGTTTTTGATCAGGTGCCCTGCCACCAAGGGATACTTTTGAAGGGAGTAATAACCCTGTACAGGAGGGGGAAAGGAGGTTAAGGTGTCTTCTCTATTTTACAATAGATTAGAGAAGCACAAAAAAAACTTGCACTGAGCTAGAAAGCTCTAAAAGAATCAAGGCTCCCCCTGGCTCAAAGAATGTCCAGGTGAAGTCTTGCTTCAGTGCAGAAACACTTCAGAAAATACTGAAGGAAAAAGCTACAAGAAGATAAAATAATATTAAACAGAATTTCTTCTTCAGGCAGCTATCTTCTTCTTCTTCTTCTTCAAAAGCCTCTGAGTGAAGATCTTCCTGTAAGCAGGAGAACTCAGGTTGAAGAAGAGTGAAGAACTAAAGCTTCTTCTCAGTTAGATGTGAATGAGCTGAGAGCAGTTAGAGACTGTAAGCTTTTTATTTGAATGCTGCAGTTAGCTTTTCAATGTGTGTGAACTTGATTTTTGCTATGTGGACTAGTTCATTTCTTTCCTCAAGGAGGTCTTTATATAGCAGCAGCAGCAGCAACGACTCTTAACTGAGTTTGAATTTTGTCTTCTTCTGAACTTTGCAAGCTGGGCTGCAAAAAGCATAAAGCAAAACAAAAAATACTGCAGACAGATATCCTATAAAAGGATAAAGCTTTCTAAGAAGCTGCAAATTACTCTGATGAAATACTATAAGAGAAAGTCACATCAGAAAAGACTCTTTACAGCCAAGGAAGACTTTTTGAGTCTAACGGCTATAAAGGACAGCCTGACAGAAATCATATCTCAGCTATAAGACAAACAACTTTATCAGAAAAGATTAGCTCATGCATAAAGAATAGAACTGATATTGCATGGAAGTGTTATCACAATTTACTCAGATAATCTTTTATAAAATGTGCCAAAATAATTATGAAATTAGTCACATCACAGAAGACGACAAAACTATTTAAAACATACAACAAAACGTCAAACGACCCTCGGAGATCGTCGACCGACGCACGGAGATCGTCGACCTATCGGACAGATAGTCGAACGATCCAGATAGTCGAACTATCAAAGAAGATAGTCGAACTACCTCGGCAGTTAGTCGACCTATCAGAACAGATAGTCGAGCTATCAGATAGTCGATCTATCAGGACAGATAGTCGAACTACCAAACGAAACAGATAGTCGACCTATCGAGCAGATAGTCGACCTATCAAGCAGATAGTCGACCTATCAGATAGTTGAACTATCAGATAGTTGAACTATCAGGACAGATAGTCGAACTACCAAAGCAAACAGATAGTCGACCTATCAACAGATAGTCGAGCTATCAGATAGTTGAACTATCAGGACAGATAGTCGAACTATCAAAGCAAACAGATAGTCGACCTATCAACAGATAGTCGAGCTATCAACGCAGACAGAACGTCGACCAACTGATAGACGATCGTCGATCAGCCGATAGACGATAGTCAAGCGACGTTCGACTATAGTCGAACGAAAAACTACTTAACCAAATATTCATCTGGAAAAGCGATTCTACACAACTAGAGAATCTAACCTATCAACTAACCTTTGACCATAGATAAATCTTGGGTCAAGAGACAGAAAGAGAGGACTGAACTCAAATCAAAACCTAGGGTTCCAACACAATGGAAGTTAGAAGGGAGCAGATGGAGGAAGAAGCCCCATACTTTCAGGTTAGGAGATAAGAGTGGTGCTATATTGGGAGAGTCTTAATTCAAGAGACCACCGACGTGCTATAAATATGGAAAGCTTGGCCACACAGCTCAAAATTATATTGAGGGTGGTGTTGAGCTAGAGCCAAGGCAGGAGCAGTCAGTGCATTTCGGTCCTTATTATACAGACAAAGGAAAGGCGGCAGAGTACAGTGCTTCACATTTCCTTCCAGTACAACCAAGAACCTACAATCTTGGGCAGTAGTAAGTGATTTGTCAGCCCGATGTGGTGACAGGTATGAAAAGTTTAAGTTTGTCTATTAGCTTAAAACTATTTGCAACCCCTTTTGTGCTTGTTGCATGTGTGCTAGGCTTTGTGTTATTTTCCGGTAACCCCGCTAGAGTGTTGTTCGACACAGGAGCGTCACACTCCTTTCTCGTAGAAAGCTTTATCCAGAGAATTGGGGTTGAGCCCGTTGCGGCAGATATGGAGCTTAGGGTGTGCATGCTCGATGGGTCTTTCATGACTACTGGGAAGAATGGGTGGATTGACGAATTTGATTTCGTGTTGGTAGTGGCAATCCTACCGTTAGCCGATTTTGACATCATCTTGGGGATGGACTGGCTTGCAAAGCAGTGGGCAAGTATTGACAGCCAATTGAAGGTAGTGACCCTGAGGGGCAAGAGAGGAGGAGAAGTCAAGTTCAATGGCTTTAATGGAGTGTCATGCTCCCTGATTTCGGCCATGCATTTGGTGTGTGCAGTAAACCAGGGAGGTATAACGCTCGTAGATTTGTTGTAGGTCCACTCTACGAAGTTGTCAATTAGAGAAGTGCTAGTGGTGGCAGAGTTTGAAGATGTGTTCCCCGAGGAGCTTCCAAGAGCACCTCCTCAGCATGAGATCGACTTCACAATTGAATTGGTGCCAGGAGCAAGGTCGATGCGCACCCTCCATTTTGGATATCACCAAAGGAGCTAACCGAGCTCAAAGTACAGCTGCATGAGCTGTTAGAGCAGGGGTACAATAGGCACAACTCTTCATCGTGGAGTGCGTCGTTGTTGTTTGTACAGAAGAAAGATGTTAGTATGTGATTATGCATAGACTACCATGAGCTGTGTTGGAACACCCTATTACTATTTGGGTCAGGATGACTATATTTCTATAGGGATTTTGTGTTGTGACCTCCTTGTTGTTATAAAGGTCACATAGGTTAGTTAGAGTCTTCTTCAGCTCGACGCAGAGTCGACTTCAGCTCGACGCAGAGTCGACCTCAGCTCGACGCTGAGTCGACCTCAGCTCGACGTGCAGTCGACCTCAGCTTGACGTTCTGTCAAGCCCAGTTCTGCTTTCTGAAACCACTCTCTGGCCGACGTGTGTCGTGCTCAGATCGACGTTTTATTGTGAGCTCGACGTTTTCCAGGCTCCCGTCAGTTTTGAATAGGAATTCAAATTCCTTCTGCCAGAACAATTAATGCTGAAGATTTATTGGCCGTTACAGCAAATCTGGTGCATGGCTCAAGGAATTTTCTAAGGAATGTTTGCCTGACACTTCCTTCTGAGACATGGACATTTAAGGAAAGCATTTAATGCTTGCTGCCAACGGCTATCAAAGACTTAGAAGAAGAACACAGAGATATAATTCTATCAGTCAACAGAGAACCATAAGTTCTTCTTCTTCTTGCTCTCTGTGATATTCATTCAAGCTTACACACAAGAATTCTGATTGCTTCAGACACAACCATCCAACTTGTTTGGATCATCTTTTGCTGGAGCAGATCAGATCATTGAAGACCTGTCACCCTTGTGCAAAGCTCTCCTTCCTGAACTACTTCTTGATCTCAGGGGGAGCTTTGACAACATCAACAAATCCTTCTTGCTTCTCTCTACTTATTGATAGAGAAGACAACATCAGCTTTTTCTTTTTCTTTCTGTACAGGGTTTTAACTCCCTTCAAAAGTTACCTTTGGTTTTGCTGAAACCTGGTCAAAAATCAGCCCCTTTGGTTTGTGAGAACCTGGTCAAAAACTCTCTGGTGCTCAAGACACCTGATCAACTCATCTTGAAGTGGATTCCTATCTAGGGTGATAGAAGAGTGGACTACCCAAGATTTTGGGGAACCACTATAGCTCCTTGTGTATTCTGGTTGCTTGTTTCTTTGTGTTTTGCTTTGTGCTGTGATTTTCTTCTTACTTTGATTAATTGCTATAGCACCATACACTAAGTAAATCTAAGCCTTCTCTCCATACAAGTTTTAATTTGCAAAACTATTTTAAATCACTCTATTCACCCCCCCTCTAGAGTTAGGATTGATCTTATCCCTCACTTTCAATTGGTATCAGAGGGAGGTTGATCATTCATACAGGCTAACACCTGGATCAAAAGATCTCTGATAAGATCATTTCTCTCAAAAGGGTTATTTCTTTTAGTTTTACTTATCCTTAAAACTCATGGCACAAAACAAGGACTTTGCTAGCACCAGACCTCCTATGTGCAATCTCTCTAAGTTTGCACTATGGAAGGCAAGGATTAGACTTTACATGAATTCATTTGATGAGGACATCTTTAATTCTGTGTTGACAGATTGTCCAAGGCCTCCCACAGGAACAAGTACATCAGCTGTTCCTCCTCCTTCAGGAACTGATGCTGACATAAAAAAGTGGAAGGCAGCAGATGCTAAAGCCATGAACATCTTGGCTCAAACCATGTCAGATGACATTTTCCAGAAAGTATCTGAATGCAATACTGCCAAAGAGATCTGGGAAAAACTTTCAGAAATTGTATCAGGTTCTGCAGATGAAAGAAAGGATAGGAGATCCTACCTCATCACCCAGTATGAGAACTTCAAAAAGGCAGAGTCTAAGTCAGTTGCTGACATGTACAACAGACTGAGTCTAATCATCAGTGAGCTTAGATCACTAGATAAGGACATATCTCTCACTGAGATAAATGACAAGATACTGACTTGTTTCCCTAGCTCTTGGGACTCAAGAATCTGGTCAATTAAAGATAGAAGGAATGTCTGTGAGTTATCCACAGAAGCTCTTCTAGGAAAGCTCAAGAGTTATGAGCAATTCATTAAGAAGAGAGAAGAAGAGCAGAAGATATCCACACCAACTGAAAAGGTTGAGAAAACCATTGCCTTCAAGGCACAGGAAGAACAACCTAAAGAAAAGGTGTTAGGAAATGAAGAGCTTATGAGCCTACTTGTCAAAAGGTTCAATAAGCTGAATAAAAAGAACTTCAGAAGATGGTCATCCAAAGACAAAGACAAGCCAAGGTATGACAGATCTACTAATAAAGATATTATCTGTTTTGGCTGTAGGAAACCAGGACACATTGTCCCCAACTGTCCAGAAAATCAAGATATGGACAGAAGGGACAAGAAGGAAAGAAAAGATAAAAGGAAGAATAAGGAGTCAAGGAAGTACCATGACAAGCCTTCCTCCAGCAACAACAAGCACACCAGAAAAGGATTTGTGGCTGAATCCTGGAGTGACTCTGATGAGTCTGATTCATCATCCAGCTCTAGTAATGATGAGGATGATGCAGAAGAAAAAGGATTCTGCATGATGGCCATCAATGCATCTCAAAAGAATACTGATTCAGAGCTTGATGCTGACTACCTATCTGATCAGGAACTTACTGAGGATCAGATAATAGATTCATTTGATTTTAATTCTGATGAATTTAAATCTGAGTTCAAATCTATGTGCATTGACTTGATTGAATCTCAAAAGTTAATTGTAACTCTTAGAGAACAATTGATTGAATGCAAATCTATTAACTCAGATAATCTTAGACTCTTAGAAGAGTTGAAGCAGTGTGGGGAGGAGATAGCTTCACTGAAAGGTGAACTATCTAAGGCCAAACAATTTGAAGAAACCCTTAATGGGAGAAGTATCAAATTAATGGACATCACAAGTACAGTGAACTCAAGATTGAATGGTACACTGGGCTTGGGTGCTTCATCCAGCCAATCCATAGTGCTGACAACTCCAATCAAATTTACCAGTGACAAAGGTAAAGGAGTCTTGATAGTGGCTAGGAAGAATGTTGACCTAACCCAGGAAACTGGACAAAAAGCGTCGAACGAAGCTCGACGGAGGTCGAACAGAGCTCGACGTAATCGCAAGAAAACGTCGAACTCAGGTCGACGCCTTCTACCTTCTGAACAAAGCAAGACTTCGCCGTCGAATGGAGCTCGACGCACTCACCAGAGTCCGTCGACCGAAGCTCGACGTGCGTCGAGCCAAGTTCAGAGCAAAAGTCAGTTCTCAGGGGTTAATTCAAGATTTAATTCCAGCTCCACATCTCATCACTTTAACCCTTATGCTGAATGGATAATACCTCCTAGGAGATATCATCCTGTAGGCTATAAGAGTCAACCTGAGATGTCTTTTATTTCAGAATTTAAAGGATATCAAGAAAGGCCCAAGGTAAACTGGGTCAAAAACAATTGATTTGTTGTATGTGCAGGTAAAGACCTATCCAATTGAGAACCAGCAGTGGTACTTGGACAGTGGGTGCTCAAAGCACATGACTGGCAACAAGGAGAACCTTGTGTCCTTCAAAGCCAAACATGGACCCAAAGTAATCTTTGGAGATTCAAACTTTGGACAAACAAAAGGCTATGGCCAAGTCAAGATAGGGTCAATTACATTCAAGAAAGTGGCCTATGTGGAAGGACTAAAACACAACTTAATCAGCATCAGCCAGCTATGTGATGCTGGTTATCAGGTTTGGTTTACCAACTCAGCATGTAATATTGCATTAAATAACAACATTGTTTTAATTGGTAATAGACAAGATAACATATATCTAGTTGATTTCAATTCATCTAAAGTAGATATTTGTTTATTTAACTCCCTTAGCAAACCTAATGAACTATGGCATAAAAGATTAGGACATGTGAACCTTAGAACCATTGCTAAGTTATCCAAAGACAACCTTGTTAGAGGACTACCTTCTGGTCCCTACAAGAAGGAAGGACTTTGCAAGGCTTGTCAATTAGGCAAGCAAACTAAAAATAGTTTCAAGTCAATTAATAAGAGTGATTCACCTAGAATTTTGTACTTATTGCACATGGACCTTTTTGGACCAATTAATGTACAAAGCCTAGGAGGGAAATCTTATGCTTTAGTAGTTGTAGATGACTTCTCAAGATTCACTTGGGTGTTCATTCTGATAAAGAAGTATGATAACTTCAAGATTTTGACAGATTTTCTCAAAGGCATACAGATTGAGTTCAATACTCACATTGCCCTGATCAGAAGTGATCATGGGACAGAGTTTGATTCTCTTCTTATGCTAGAGTTCTGTCAGAAGGAAGGTATCAGGCACACTTTCTCAGCTCCGAGAACTCCTCAACAAAATGGGGTAGTTGAAAGGAAAAAATAGAACCCTTATTGAATCTGCCACAACATTGTTGACAGATGCTCACCTTCCTCTAACCTTTTGGGCAGAGGCTGTGAACACCTCCAACTATGTTTTGAATAGAAGCCTGATACATAAACTGAAGGGTAAGACTCCCTATGAGTTACTCAAAGGGAAGAAACCTAAAGTAAATTATTTCAAAATTTTTGGTTGCATTTGCTTCATTCACAATAATGACAAGAAATACCTAGCTAAATTTGAAGCCAAAGCTGATGAAGGAGTGTTTCTGGGATACTCCATGATTAGCAAGGCTTATAGGGTTTTTAACAAGTGCTCTAATAAAGTTGAAGAATCCATGCATGTTACATTTGATGAAACTAATATGTCTTATAAGGAGAAGGAGACTTCTACCATAAGCAATTTGCAGGAACATTCAATTTCAGAAAACCTGAAGCAGCTTACCATCACAGACAAAGATTCATTACCTTCAACAATTCAACAAGATACTGAACTTAGTGACAATGAAGAGGAATCTCAGGTTTTGGAAAGCTCAAATGGTCAACAAATTGAAGAACCAGTTGTTGTTCCACAAGAGGAAACAACAACACAGGTTGGTACACCATCAACACCCTTTGTTGATTTTGTAACAACAAGAGATCACCCAATTTCACAAGTAATTGGAGATATCTCAGTAGGTGTGCAAACAAGGAATCAAGTTAATCACAATATTATGCACACTTGCTTTTTTTCTCAAATTGAGCCTCAAACGATACAAGATGCAGAGCAAGATCCAAACTGGATCATTGCAATGCAAGAGGAATTGAATCAATTTGAAAGGAATAAAGTTTGGGAATCAGTACCAAGACCAAGGAACCAGCAAATTGTTGGAACCAAATGGGTATTCAGGAACAAGTTGGATGATCAAGGAATAATTGTGAGAAACAAGGCAAGACTTGTTGCACAAGGATATTGCCAAGAAGAAGGGATTGATTATGACCAAACCTTTGCACCAGTTGCAAGGTTGGAGGCCATAAGAATCTTTCTTGCATATGCAGCTCACAAGAGATTCAAGGTATATCAGATGGATGTCAAGAGTGCATTTCTCAATGGAGACATCAAGGAAGAGGTTTATGTAAAGCAACCTCCAGGTTTTATCTCTCCAACCTCTCCTGATCATGTTTTTAAACTACATAAAGCTTTATATGGTCTCAAGCAAGCTCCTAGAGCATGGTATGAGACCTTAGCTTGTTTTTTATTGGAAAATGATTTTAAAAGGGGTAGAGTAGACCAAACTCTCTTTATTAGAACCCATAGGTCCCATATCCTACTAGTACAAATTTATGTAGATGATATCATATTTGGGTCCACTGATTCAAACTTATGCAAAAAGTTCTCACAACTTATGCATTCAAAGTTTGAAATGAGTAGCATGGGTGAGCTTGCTTTCTTTCTAGGATTGCAAGTTAAACAATATGTGGATGGCATTTTCATTTCTCAAACCAAGTATGCAAGAGAACTGGTTAAGAAATTTGGAATGTCTGAAGCATCTTCTATGAAAACACCTATGCCTACAAATGTTGTTTTAGATGCTGATGAATCTGGAAAACCAGTTGATCAGACAAACTATAGAGCAATCATTGGCTCATTACTTTATCTAACAGCTAGTAGACCAGACATAATGTTTGCTACATGCATTTGTGCTAGATTCCAAGTAAGCCCTAGAGAGTCCCACCTCACATTAGTTAAGAGGATTCTTAGGTATGTAAAAAGTTGTCCTAATCTAGGTCTCTGGTATCCACATGACTCAGGATTTGATCTAACTGGATTTTCAGATTCTGATTATGCTGGATGTAGAGTAGACAGGAAAAGCACCAGTGGAACTTGTCAATTCCTTGGTGATAGACTTGTCTCCTGGTTTTGTAAGAAACAAACTTCTGTGTCCACATCAACTACTGAAGCTGAATACATGGCTGCAGGCAGTTATTGCTCACAGATTTTGTTGATTCAAAACCAGCTCCTAGATTTTGTTGATTCAAAACCAGCTCCTAGACTATGGCTACAACTTAGAGATGTCTAAAATTTTTTATGATAATACTAGTGCAATTTGCATTGCACAAAATCCAGTTCTCCATAGTAGGACTAAGCACATAGAGATCAGACATCACTTCTTAAGGGATAATGTAGAAAAGAAGAAAATTGCACTAGAATACATTTCCACTGAACTACAAAGAGGAGATATTTTCACCAAGCCCTTGGATGAAAAGAAACACTTCTTCTTCCTCAATCAGTTGGGAATGCTAGATGGAGACAGTATAAATTAAAACTCCAAGATTTTGAAACCCATAATTAACAGGAATAGGAAAAATTTCATTTTAAAATTCCTCTGTCTGAGTGGTTTCTTTGAGCTCTGAACTAAGCTCGACGCTGCGTCGAACTAAGATCGACGGTCCGTCGCCCTCAAAAGCGTCGAACGTCGACCTCAACTTCTAGCGTCGAACTATGTTCACAGCTCCCTGGCTTCTTGAGTTTTTCTCCCTTCGGTCGACGCCTTCGTTCAACGTCGACCTGAGCTCGACGTATAGCATCAGCCCAAGCGTCGAACGTCGACCTAAGTTGCACGCTGTTGAGCCGTTTCAGTTCCCCTAGAGCCTTAGAGCGTTGACCTGAGCTCGACGTTCTTTCCATTTCTGCGTCGAACCCTAGTATAAAATCATTCTTCTCCGTCGTTCGCAGTTGCGCTCCCATATTTTCTGCTCAAGCTTTCTCCCTCCAAATCCTTTACTCTTGATCTTGGAAGGTATCTATTTGCAGGATAATGGCAATTGCTGCAGGTGCATTGGCGGCAATGAAATTTGATTCAGGTTTTGACATCGACAACGACTCCTTTGATGGATCATCGCAGAATTTTCTGGATATTCTGGAGCTATTCAAAGAGCAGCACATGGTTAACTTCATGACAACCAGGATTCCTCTGCCAGAATCTGAAATCAAAGAGTGGATTTTTACTGCAGTGAATTCAGATAACAGTACGATGACTGGAACAATTTCAGGGAATGAGGTAGCCATTTCTCCTCAAATCATTTCAGAGGTTTTCGGTTTTGCTGTTGGAGATGATGAGATAAAACTCTCTGTGGAAGAGTTTGTTGTGATGCTAGACAGAATGGGGCATAATTCTGGTAACCCCTCTAAACTTTTAAAAGTTAACCTAGCTATTGAGTTTAGGCTGTTAGCAGATATCACAGGCAAGGTAATCTGTGCAAAGAGGACTGCACATGATGCCATTACTAGGCATCAGTTTTGCATTATGGCTGCAATTTTGGATAAGAAGCATCCCAATTGGGGTTTGATTGTTTTTGATATGATTAAGAAGAAAATGGATAAGAACTTTGTCCACTTTGGAAGGGTTCTTGGTTTGATTCTGAACCACTGTTGCCCTCAGTTGCTTGTGTCCTCAAAGAAGCACATCAATGCTTCCAAGAGGCTCACTTGTGCACTGATTGGCAAGTGGGACAGGAAGATTGTGAACTCCAGGGCAGTTGCAGCAATGAGGACTTCTGCAGACACCAGGACTGTAGAGGTCACTCTTCCTCAGTCTACTGGCCCAGAAGCAAGGGTTTTGCCATCTTCCTCCATCACCCTCCCATCCTCTTTCATTCCAACAACAACAATCATCTCATCCACTCAACCCATCCCTTCATCCATTTCTACTATTGCATCCTCCATTCCACCACTCATCACTTTCCATCCCCTCCACTATTTTTCTCCCATGAGCTTGGAATCTTCATCTCATGAGGACATCCTTTCCCTTGACATTCATGATGAATCCTTCATGGATGCCTCTCCCTCCTCTCCTCATGACTTCCACCCTTCATCAACATTTTCAGAACTTCTCCTATCCTCCATCCATGAACCAGCTATCCCTCCCATGTCTGCACCACCAACAACATCTTCTACCTTCACCTTCTCTGCTGCTCCCTCTACCTCTACTCAAGTCCCACTTGAGCAAGTAGATCTTTTGCCTTTGGCCAATAAGCTTTTTGATATTTTGGCCCCTAGGCTCTCCTCTCTATTGGATGCCAAGCTGGCTCCTCTAGTCCTTTCCCTGAGCTCTCTCTGCCTCAGTCTCATCCCTCTCATCCTATCTGGCATGCCCTTCTTCTGGGGGCCTAGAGTCAGCTGCCACTGATTCTAGGCAGGGGGAGATGTCAGCAGAAGAAGAGCTGCAGCCTTCCGCAGTACAGGTAGTACAGGTTTGTTCAGAGACAGTTTCAGCTGTAGAAGTTCAGATGACCTCTGAGGCTCCTCCTCAAGGTTCAGTTCAGATGATCAGCAGTGCCTTAGACTTTCAGTCCTTGGCATCTTCTGTCCAGAGCTTCTACCTTCCAGCACATCTTCACTTCAGAAACTACAACCTCCTGCCTCCTCAAGAAGACCTGTCTAGGGCCATTGTCCCTTTTCAGAAGATCATTCCATCCTCCTTGGCTGTTGATGCCATGATCCTTGATGAAGCAGTGGTAGCTGTGGCTCCTGCTTGTGATGATGTTGTTGTTGAAGCAGTAGTAGTTGCTAAGACTGTTCCCTCAGAAACTTCAGGTGAATTGATTGAGACACCAGATGAAGTTGAGACCATTGTCTCCCAAGTTCTTCAAGAACTAGCCACCTCAGCCTCTATGGCTCCTGAAGCTATTTCCTTTCCTGCAGTGTTAGACTCCTCTTCTACACTATCAGTAGACCTTCCTCCAGTTACTTCTTCAGCTGCTCCAGCCCCCATCAATTTTCCTATCTCAAAGAGAACCTACATAGATCCTTATGATGAATCTCAAAGCTCAGAGGATGAATTTGCAACTGATTCTGATGACTCCTCTGCAACCATTGCAAGGAAGAGGAAAGCAAGATCCAAAGCAATGAAAAGAGTTCCATCGGCTAGAGTCACAGATCATGACATCCCTTACTACATCAAGTACAACTGTGAAATCACTGAGCCCTGGATGCAATATTCTCTAAACCAAAGAAAGGCAATGAAGAAGAAAAGAAAGTTCAATGAAGGCCCCTCCAAGCCTGTCCATCAGCCTCCACCTCCACCTCCTCCAGATGCAGGTGCAAGTGCAAGCCTCTCTTCCAATCCTGCCCCATCATCTCTGCATGGCAAGACCTATCAGTCAAGAAGATCCCAAGGGTA
Source organism: Platanthera zijinensis (assembly GCA_039513925.1). NCBI lineage: Eukaryota > Viridiplantae > Streptophyta > Magnoliopsida > Asparagales > Orchidaceae > Platanthera > Platanthera zijinensis. The sequence goes on from CM077081.1 coordinate 80,628,135, forward strand.
TAACCAGCAAAGAGGATACAATAGAGGCAGGCAGTCCAGAGGAAGATCAGGATCTCAACCTTACCAAAGGGGAGGACCCACTGATCCAACCTCTGGTCCCTATCCTTACAGACCCAGAGTTGACTTCACTCCAAGAACTCATCAAGAACACTCTGCCAACATCTATGAACCAGCTATTCCTTTTGAAGATCCTACTAAAACTCCAGCTTACTGGAAGGCCAGGATGACTGAGATGGCTGCTCTGAATGAGATTGACAGAGCTAGAGCAAAAGGTCTGGACACCTCTCACATCAGCACCATGTCAGATCAAAGGAGAGAAGAATTGGAGAAATACAACTCAAGGAAATTCTTTGATTCTGATAAGTATATGCAGCTTCATCCTGCAGCTGTACCAGCTAGTGGAAAAAGTCAGAAATCCTTAGGTGCAGCTGAAGATTACAGATCCAAGAAGGATGCTACAAATCCTAACAGGGAAATTATCTTCAAGGGAAGTGATCAAGACAAAGCTCCAAAGGAAAAGCAATGTAAGGTGTTTTATTTCTTTTTCTCTGCTGGATACAGGACATTAAACATTATTGCTGCTATATAGTGTTATATATATGCTGCTTTATTCTATCATATGTCTGGTTGTATTTTATTCAGCTTTGTTCTGCTTTACTTCTTTTTGAATCCCTAAATTCATGTAAATAGTAATCCTAATCCAAATAGGGGGAGATTGTTGGAACACCCTATTACTATTTGGGTCAGGATGACTACATTTCTATAGGGATTTTGTGTTGTGACCTCCTTGTTGTTATAAAGGTCACATAGGTTAGTTAGAGTCTTCTTCAGCTCGACGCAGAGTCGACTTCAGCTCGACGCAGAGTCGACCTCAGCTCGACGCTGAGTCGACCTCAGCTCGACGTGGAGTCGACCTCAGCTCGACGTTCCGTCAAGCCCAGTTCTGCTTTCTGAAACCACTCTCTGGCCGACGTGTGTCGTGCTCAGATCGACGTTTTATTGTGAGCTCGACGTTTTCCAGGCTCCCGTCAGTTTTGAATAGGAATTCAAATTCCTTCTGCCAGAACAATTAATGCTGAAGATTTATTGGCCGTTACAGCAAATCTGGTGCATGGCTCAAGAAATTTTCTAAGGAATGTTTACCTGACACTTCCTTCTGAGACATGGACATTTAAGGAAAGCATTTAATGCTTGCTGCCAACGGCTATCAAAGACTTAGAAGAAGAACACAGAGATATAATTCTATCAGTCAACAGAGAACCATAAGTTCTTCTTCTTCTTGCTCTCTGTGATATTCATTCAAGCTTACACACAAGAATTCTGATTGCTTCAGACACAACCATCCAACTTGTTTGGATCATCTTTTGCTGGAGCAGATCAGATCATTGAAGACCTGTCACCCTTGTGCAAAGCTCTCCTTCCTGAACTACTTCTTGATCTCAGGGGGAGCTTTGACAACATCAACAAATCCACCTTGCTTCTCTCTACTTATTGATAGAGAAGACAACATCAGCTTTTTCTTTTTCTTTCTGTATAGGGTTTTAACTCCCTTCAAAAGTTACCTTTGGTTTTGCTGAAACCTGGTCAAAAATCAGCCCCTTTGGTTTGTGAGAACCTGGTCAAAAACTCTCTGGTGCTCAAGACACCTGATCAACTCATCTTGAAGTGGATTCCTATCTAGGGTGATAGAAGAGTGGACTACCCAAGATTTTGGGGAACCACTATAGCTCCTTGTGTATTCTGGTTGCTTGTTTCTTTGTGTTTTGCTTTGTGCTGTGATTTTCTTCTTACTTTGATTAATTGCTATAGCACCATACACTAAGTAAATCTAAGCCTTCTCTCCATACAAGTTTTAATTTGCAAAACTATTTTAAATCACTCTATTCACCCCCCCTCTAGAGTTAGGATTGATCTTATCCCTCACTTTCAAGCTGAATAAGTTGACTCTCAAGAATATGTACCTAATTTCACGGATAGACAACTTGTACAGCCAGTTGGTAGGGTCGGTGGTGTACTCTAAGCTGGACTTGAATTCGGGGTATTACCAGTTGCGTATTCGGAATGAGGACATACCCAAGACAACATTTGGGACAAGGTATGGTCACTTCAAGTTCTCGACGATGTCGTTCAGTTTGACAAACGCACCTTCGGTGTAACATCTCGTTTCCTTTTAGACCCCCTTAGGTTAGGGGTAGACTCGAGTGGTGAGTAGAGATCAAGGTTTGACCCTGGGTTAGCTTGGACCTAGGAAATTGTTATAAGCACCCCAATAGTACGCAAGTCAACCTAGACCAATTCACTTTAAATTGGACTCACCACCTCAAGTTGAGCTTTCCAATGGGTCCCTTACCCTTGAAGAAAGCTAAGTATCCCAAAAGCCCTATCATGGGGTCACCAAATTGGCCAAATTAATCAAACTGCCCTTAGGATCAACATGGATCAACTAGCCCAAGTGGGGCATCACCTTGACCAAACCAATGTTGTGTGGTTCCATAGGGCTCATGACCATCATGTGGGGTCAGCCCACTCATCAAGTTGACCAAGTAAACCCTAAAAGTCAACCTTGGTCAACATTAAGCCTAAATGGGGAATTAAGGTTCCAAGCCCAATGCCAATGGGTCAAGGCCCAACCTAAGCCCATCTAACAGGACCCATGAGTCAATTACAGCCCCTACCTACTAGTTTTGGAGGATAGTGACATGCATGAGGGGTAAAATTTGAATTTTCCCCAAGCTTAGGAGAGAGAAAAGGGAAAAGAGGGAGAGACAACCATGTGGCTTCTCTCCTCTCTTCCCAAGCACCCATCTGAGCTCCACAAAGCTTCAACAGTTGTTTTCCTGGGCTAGAGGACATTTGGAGCTCAGGAGGAGCATCCAAGGCTCAAAACCAACCACCCCCTTCTTGAACCAGCCATATACACTCCACCTCATGGAAATCAGACTCATTCATCAGCTTTAGAAGCCAGAGAGTAGTCGAATTAGTATCTTGGATCAAGGAAATCAGTGGAGAATCAAGAAATTGGAGTGGTTCGCCGGAGGAGTCGTTGGCAATGGCGCACCACCACAAAACCCGCCGCCAAGCCCGCTTTATTGGGTTTCTCTATGAAGTGGTACAATAGTTGTGCACGCAGCGGAAATAGTAAAATCAAGAACAACCCAAAAGATATTTGGGATCGGGCCATGAATGTTGAATCAAGAAGTTAAGAAATAACTAGGTAAAATTACCTTGGCGGCGTTGAGTCACAACTCAACGAAGATGCTCCAATGTATGAGTTCTTGTCGGCGGTGAGTTCCACGTAGAATAGCGTACACGTCTCTGCAGAAATCCACAAGAGCGAGAGATCGCCGATCTTCGTCGCACGAAAAATGGGAAGGGGGATCGATTACACCTTGCACTTCCATGGACTGCTAGGTCCGCTCCAGGAAGACAAGCACCGGCGACTGTCGTCGGAGAGGAGGCCGGCGGAGCGAGCGATCGGCGGAACACTTCCGTCGGGCGAATCGGCGAAACACTTCTGTCGGGCGAATCGGCGGGGTTCACTTTTCACCGCTCAAACCAAAGTCCTTATTTATACCCGAAGGATAAACTGACCTAGGAAAAATCGCTATTCGTAGACCACAGAAAATTAGGGTTTCTGGAAATAATTCGTCAGGAACCAGCATTCGTCGAGAATCGAACAGTTCGATTCTCGACGATTCTCGACTACTCTCGACGATTCTCGACGAACCATAGTCAACGATTCTCGACGAACCACAGCCGACGATTCTCGACGATCGATACTCGACGATTCTCGACAATCGATACTCGACGATTCTCGACGATCGATACTCGACGATTCTCAACGATCGATACTCGTCGATTCTCGACGATCACCTTGGCAACATTTGCCGGACCCCATTCTCTATGGTGATTGGTAACCTTTACCAACACAGTCAATCTTCCAACTTCTCCACATGCTCTTATGTGCGACCCTGCAGGCTTATATCGTGTTGGCAGTGAGATTACATGTTTGACCACTTCTAGATCACCATGGTAACTCCAACACGCTTGTAGGTCCATTTCTCCTCCTCTCCCCTTGTGCTAGCTTCCTAGAACATTTAGGAGAGATTTTGAGCTCAATTGAGCTTGGATCCATGTAAGGTGTGAGAGAAAATTCGTGGTTTTATTGGAGCTCGGGTTCGCCGGAAACCGCCACCTTCGGCTGCCTAGTCGTTGGGAAACGCAAGCCCCCACCTCCACGGAGGTGGTGGTGGTGAGATCCGGCGGTGGTGGTGGCCCAAGTGGCCAGAAATGGTAGATAAAGTTGTTCCAGGTCGGGCTCATCCCAGCCGTTGGCTGGAGGTAGGAGATAACCGGATGTCGTTCATTTTATTCATATAGATCAGCTATCTGCAGACCATATAAATGCATAGTTAAATTAAAATCTGTTACATTTTGAGCAGTAGCTTGCATGCTAAAATTAGGCCCTTTAGGGGCAGATTCAAAAAAAGTCGCCAACATGAAAACTATACCCCTTTGGCTTAGCTTTAATCTGGAACCTTAATCAAGTCATTTGGAGCACTATAGCTCCCTATAAGTCATTTTTCTAGGACTGGTCTTAGGGTAGGACATATATTAGAATGGCTATCTCCTAGATGGTACATCCAAATGGGATGAAATTTGGACCATGCATGTATGTGCCCTAGAACTAGCTTATGTCCAAAAAAATGAGAATTTTTAGAGAATATTTTGCTATAGTTTTGTTCCTAATTTGATTTATCAAATAATGGTGATTTAAAGAGTTTGACAACTCCTAATGACCCCAAATTTGGGCTGCATGCCCATTATATCATATTAGGACCCTAGTAAAAATTTAGAGTCATTTGGACCACTGCATGTTGAAGTATTCAATTTGCAAGATGAAGGTATAATTGTAATTGGTGTGTCACTAACAAAACGGGTGAAAATGGGAAATACAGTCATTTGACTCATTGTATGTCAATAAAACTCTAAATAGGGGTTTATGGAAATGATATACATCATCCATGGTGAAATTAGAATTTTTGGAGCTAAAAAAACCTAGGGTTTCAAATTATTTTAATTATAGCACTTTTTATGTAAAAATAGGAAATGTGGGTAATATAACTTAGAAAATGTTAGATCTCTGCCACTAGACTTAAAATATCATTTTATAGCTCTGGAAATTTTATTGGAATTTTTGGAATTTATGTCATATGGAGAATAGTACAATTTACAAATATGCCCTTAGAGGTTTTGATCAAAATATATAATTCTAAGGCTTGGAAATTTATGAAATTATTACTAGATCATTGTCTTAACACTTTGGACTACTGTAAATTTTCTTAGAATTTTTGTGCATATATTCTGATTTTTCATGAAATAATGGCATTTTTGTAATAACATCTAATTGTGAAACCATGAGTCAATTCAATGTAGATGTTCATGAAAATTTGTATTGACCATTTTCTTAATAGTATAATCATGTGAGAATTTTCTTAGAATTTTTGGTTGAATATAATTGGTACTTCATTTGGAAAGTGGTTACATTGGATTAATATTCATAAATAGAAATCATGAGCAAATCAATTGGAAAAATTATGAAATTATGTCCACTGATTTATTTTACCAATATGAACAGCTGATAAAAAATTTAGTTTGGAGGACCTTTGGATATAGTAGCTCGTGTATAAAGTGAGGTAGGTCACATAATTAAAGAATTTAAATTATGGCCAAAAATAAGTAGAAAATTATAATCTCCTGATATTTAACTATTTATCTCTTGCTGAACCTGTGATACAAATTTGGAAACATTTGGTCAAGAGAATTGGAAGTCACTTCACACAGATCACGATTATTTGGAGGTATAGCTAATGCGGAGTCCGATGAAAGATCGTCATTCTCCTTGAGAACTTCAAACCACTTATATAATTAAGTGTAACACAAGAAGATTTTAAGCAAGTGGTAGTCACCAACACTATTAAATATCATGAGAAAAGGAGATTTGGGCTTCATCCCATCGTATCTCCTAGTACCGTTGTGAGCCCTTCACCGGGTAAAACTCGGGAAGTCAAGGATAAACCATAAATCGCTATGTAAAGCCGAAATTTAAACAAAAGTAGTCTAATATGGTGCATGAATAAGATAACGATCTCACCTATGTATGGGTTAGAGTGTTTGAGGACTTGTTAGTCCTGCGAGCTGAAGGCTCGGTGGGGTATAAGATTTCAGGACAAGTTAGTCCTGCGAGCCGAAGGCTCGGGAGATTATAATATTCAGGACGGGTTAGTTTCGCGAGCTGGATGCTCGGTTAGGTATTTATATACCAGGATGTGCTTTTGTGGTGTGTCTTTCGGTACTATTCTAGTCGGTACACCGACGGAAGTACGTAGACTCTGGTGAGGAGTGCAGGTCTTGGGGGAGACCAGTAGTTGTTTATACTTAGGTCTGGAGGACTATCCCCTGAGCGCACACCCGACCATAAAGACTGGTAGTTGCCAGCAAGAGTACGCAGGAGCTCCGCTGTTGTGTTCTTAGTGTTGAGGCGTACGTAAGGTCTAGGCCTGGTAGTGTGCATGCCCGCTAGGAGTGGAGGTTGTCCCGCTCCACTGCCACCATGGCTATGATGGTCGATATCTGAGAGGTTAGCTACCTCCAAAAATGGGGAAAGTAAAGGTCTGTATACACAGAGTCGGGTGGGTGAGTTGTATTACAAACATTACATTGCATCGCATAGCATGACATTCATAGATTAATGTAACTTAGTTTATAATTGTAGACCCCCATCATATAAATTAGTATGGGCTCTTTTATATGATGAGTTTCTTGGAAACCTTAACTTATAAGTTTGTATGGGCATTCATATAAGTTAAGGTATATTTTGTGATGATAGTATAGCTACTTTTCTTTACCCTTTTAACTGTGCTGCTTATACTTACTGTCCTTTTTACTGCTCTAGTTTTATAGAACTGCTAATTTAGATGTTATAATTTCATTTATATATGATTGCTAGAATAGTTCCACTATCATCTGCTATACTTTTGTTACTGCCTTGTTGTCCTCCTCTTTCGTCCTCTCGCTCAGTGCCTAGGAGTCGTGGGGGTGAGGTGAGGACAAAATGGCTTAGTCTTTATGACTAACGGGCGGTTGTGACCGTAGGAGTTCGAGGAGACGCACCAGTTGAACGAGGAGACGCACCAATCGATCGAGGAGGCAGGACATGAGGAGCAGTTGTCGCGCAATACTACTAATACCCGACGTCAGGTTGTTGCGAGTTTTGTGTTAGCTTCCGCTTAGTTGTTGAGAGAGAGAGAGAGAGATTTGGTATTTGGCATGTAATGGGCATAATCCCTTATTCACTCTCTTCATTTATTTATACTCATTGTGGACTATATCTGTTCTTATTTTTATATAAATCTATATTGTGATGTGGACTTGTTGCTTAAGATTATAATATTGGCCTCAGATGATATGATCGTTCTAGCCGGCAGGATCGGCATCATGCGGTGGAGACCAACTAAGTGGTTGGTGTCACCGTAAGGCGGCGGTTCTAAGCATAAGACCCGGGAACTCCCCAGATCGGGGAGGGGTCTTACATTCGGTGTTCATGGATTTGATGAACCGAGTGTTTTGACAGTACTTGGACTTGTTCGTGGTGGTGTTCATCGATGACATCCTAGTGTATTCTAAGTCATAGAAGGAGCATGAGACTCACTTGAGAGTGGTCTTGTAGATCCGTAGGGAGAACCAACATTATGCTAAGTTATCGAAGTGTGAGTTCTGGTTAGATAAGGTGACATTCTTGGGCCATGTGATTAGTCGTGATGGGGTGGCGGTGGATCCGACAAAAGTTGAGGCTATTAGGGATTGTCCAGTTCTGAGAACAATGATGGAAGTTAGGAGTTTCATTGAACTATTCAAGTACTACAAAATGTTTGTGGAAAACTTTTTATAGATATCATTGCCCCTCACTTCTCTTACCCGGAAGGATTAGAAGTTTGTGTGGACGTCGGAGTGCACCAGAGCATTCGAGACATTAAAGGGAAGGTTAATGTCTACTCATATCCTAAGTCTCCCTGGTAGGACAAAGGGATTTCAGATTTTCAGTGATGCGTCGGGATGTGGTTTAGGTTGCATGCTCATGCATCATGGAAACATTATAGCTTATGGATCTAGATAGTTGAAGCCTCATGAGAGGAATTACCCCATACATAACTTGGAGATGGCGGCGATAATTTTTGCGTTAAATTTGTGGCGGCACTATGTGTATGACGCAAAGCTGGAGATCTACAAAGACCATAAAAGCCTGAAATACCTCTTGGACCAAAAGATTTTAACATGCGACAACATGGGTGGGTTGAGTTCTTTGGGGACTATGACATGGCGATTCAATACACGCTAAGTAAGGCCAATGTTATGGCCGATGCTTTGAGTAGAAAATTCTCCAGGCAAGGGAATTAGTTGGAAGCACATGATGAGTGGTTGGTGCAAGACTTCAAGTCTCTTGACATTGTATGTATGGCTAGAGGTGAATCTATTGTTGCGCGGATGAACTGGATAGAGTTGCAGTGCAACTTATCTGATCGTATTTGGGATATCACCAGTGTGGATGCAGAGTTCCAGCCATTAGTGGTGGAAGCTCTTAAAGGCGAGGATAGTACCTTGGAGATGGTTGATGAGATTTTAAAGAAGAATGGAAGGGTTTGTGTACCATAGTTCGGCAAGCTCCATGAGGAGTTGATGTTTGATGCCCATTTTACGAAGTACTCCATTCACCCTAGCTGTACGAAGATGTACTTGGATATGAAGAAACCCTTTTGGTGGTCTGGGATAAAGCGGGATGTAGATTTGTATGTGAGCTGGTGGTAGACTTGTGCCATAGTGAAGGCTGAATGTCAGAGGTCGGGCGGGTTCCTAAATCCCCTTCCTATTATAGAGTGAAAATTTGACGAAATCTCCATGGACTTTGTGCATGGTTTGCCTCGGTCGTAATTGGGTAACAATTCAATTTGGTTGATTGTGGATTGCCTGACCAAGGTGGCTCACATCATTCCGAATTGAAAGGAAGATGGTGTGGAGAACCTAGTGGAGCTTTATGTTCGAAACATTATACGGATGCATGGGATTCTTAAGAGTGCTGTCAGTGATAGAGATGGACAGTTCATGTCCAAAGACTTGAGACTGGTGTAGAGGAGTTTGGGTACCAAGATCAAGTTCAGTACAGCATTCCATCCACAAACTGATCGTCAAACGAAGAGGACGAATCATACTTTGAAAGACATGTTTGTTGAAACCAAAAACTTTGTCTCTGTGGAGTTCGACCCTTGGGGAAGGGGTGACCTCACACCTACTACACTCGGGGGAACGTCACAGACCAAAGACTTAGGAAACTAGGAACAGACCCTCGGCTCTAGCGCGGAGGTCCCACCACACACCCGGAAGGTCACAAGAACACTTCCCCTCCCTTACAAATGAGAGCTGGGTACCTTGGAGAGTTCTCTCGACTCTACCAAGAATAGAACTAGGGAGGAGGAAGCCAAAAGCCAATGCCCCTCCAAAGGTACCCAAGGGGGTCTATTTATAGTTTTTTCCAAGTAGTCCTGTGGTCAAAATGACCAAAATGCCCCCAAGTAAAATAAGCCTCTAGCCAATAGAAAACATCCACACTGGGGGGTAAAAGGGAAAAATCCCCCCTCGGGGTAATATGGTAAACATGACAACAAGAGGTCCAGGGGGGAGGGGAGGCCGAACCGTGCTTCTCCCCCTTACCCCCACCTCGGACACTCAAGCCGAGCTCGCCCGAAGGGGCAGGGCGCCCGGGCGAGCTCCAGGCCGCCAGCCGAGCTCGCCCAAGGGGGCTGGGCGCCCGGGCAAGCTCCAGGCCGCCGGCCGAGCTCGCCCAAGGGGGCTGGGCTCCCGGGCGAGCTCCAGGCCGCCGACCGAGCTCGCCCAAGGGGGCTGGGTGCCCGGGCGAGCTCCAGGCCGCCGGCCGAGCTCGCCCAAGGGGGCTGGGCACCCGGGCGAGCTCCAGGCCGCCGACCGAGCTCGCCCAAGGGGCAGGGCACCCGGGCGAGCTCCATGCCGCTAGCCGAGCTCGTCTAAGGGGGCTGGGGTGCAGGGGGTGAGGCCTTGGCCTCCGCCCGGAGTACCGCTCCTTCATCGCGCATAGCAAGCCCAGGGGGAGATGCAGATTTTTCCTTTCCCTACTAGTATATTTCCAAGTCCAAGCCAAAATTGGCCACCAAGAGTCCAAAATCTCTAAAAAGCTTAAAAACTTAAAACTTGCTCTACGCCTGCCGAAAGTACCCTACTCTGCGAATACGGGGTTGTACACAATCCCCACTCTTTTCGAGGTTGGCACAAGCTCGGAAAGAAACATCCAATCCAACGTATTCGCTGTGTCAGCCTGTCATGCCAGCTAATAGGAGCCTGGGTGACGAGACAGCCTCGAGGTGAAAACACAGCCTCCCGAGGGGTCAACCTATCATGCCAGCTAATGGGAGCCTGGGTGACGAGACCTCCTCGTGGTGAAAACACTTAGCCTCCCGAGGGGTCAACCTGTCATGCCAGCTAATGGGAGCCTGGGTGACGAGACAGCCTCGGCGTGAAAACACTTAGCCTCCCGAGGGGTCAACCTGTCATGCCAGCTAATGGGATCCTAGGTGACGAGACAGCCTCGGGGTGAAAACACTTAGCCTCCCGAGGGGTCAACCTATCATGCTAGCTAATGGGAGCCTGGGTGATGAGACAGGCTCGGGGTGAAAACACTTAGCCTCCCGAGGGGTCAACCTGTCATGCCAGCTAATGGGAGCCTTGGTGATGAGACAGCCTCAGGGTGAAAACACTTAGCCTCCCGAGGGGTCAACCTGTCATGCCAGCTAATGGGAGCCTGGGTGACGAGACAGCCTCGGGGTGAAAACACTTAGCCTCCCGAGGGGTAAACCTGTCATGCAGTCTAATGGGAGCCTGGGTGACGAGACAGCCTCGGGGTGAAGGGTCAACCTCCACGAGAGATCAACCTGCCCTGCCAGCTAGTGAGAGTCTGTTAGCGGAATCATCCCAGAGCTAAAGGACTTAGCATCCATTAGAGATCAACCTGCCCTGCCAGCTAGTGAGAGCCTGGTTAGCGGAATCATCTCGGAGCTAAGGGACTTGGGCTCCACGAGATATCAACCTGCCCTGCCAGCTAGTGAGAGCCTGACAGCGGAATCATCCCGGAGCTAAAGAACTTAGCCTCCACGAGAGATCAACCTGCCCTGCCAGCTAGTGAGAGCCTGGCGGCAGAATCGTCCCGGAGCTAAAGGACTTAGCTTCCACGAGAGATCAACCTGCTCTGCCAGCTAGCGAGAGCCTGGTCAGCGGAATCATCTCGGAGCTAAGGGACTTGGGCTCCACGAGAGATCAACCTGCCCTGCCAGCTAGTGAGAGCCTAACAGCGGAATCATCCTGGAGCTAAAGGACTTAGCCTCCACGAGAGATCTACCTGCCCTGCCAGCTAGTGAGAGCCTGGCAGCGGAATCGTCCCAGAGCTAAAGGACTTAGCTTCCACGAGAGATCAACCTGCCCCGCCAGCTAGTGAGAGCCTGACAGTGGAATCATCCCGGAGCTAAAGGACTTAGCCTCCACGAGAGATCAACCTGCCATGCTAGCTAGTGGGAGCCTGGTCAGCGGAATCATCCCGGAGCTAAAAGACTTAGCCTCCACGAGAGATCAAGCTGCCCTGCAAGCTAGTGAGAGCCTGACAGCGGAATCATCTCGGAGCTAAAAGACTTAGCTTCCACGAGAGATCAACCTGCCCTGCCAGCTAGTGAGAGCCTGGTCAGCGGAATCATCCCGGAGCTAAAAGACTTAGCCTCCACGAGAGATCAACCTGCCCTGCCAGCAAGTGGGAGCCTGGTCAGCGGAATCATCCCGGAGCTAAAAGACTTAGCCTCCACGAGAGATCAACCTGCCCTGCCAGTTAGTGAGAGCCTGACAGTGGAATCATCCCGGGGCTAAAAGACTTAGCCTCCACGAGAGATCAACCTACCCTGCAAGCTAGTGAGAGCCTGGTCAGCGGAATCATCTCGGAGCTAAGGGACTTGGGCTCCACGAGAGATCAACCTGCCCTACCAGCTAGTGAGAGCCTGGCAGCGGAATCATCCCAGAGCTAAAGGACTTAGCCTCCACGAGAGATCAACCTGCCCTGCCAGCTAGTAAGAGCCTGGCAGCGGAATCGTCCCGGAGCTAAAGGACTTAGCTTCCACGAGAGATCAACCTGCCCTGCCAGCTAGCGAGAGCCTGTTCAGCGGAATCATCTCGGAGCTAAGGGACTTGGGCTCCACGAGAGATCAACCTGCACTGCCAGCTAGTGAGAGCCTGGCAGCGGAATCATCCCGGAGCTAAAGGACTTAGCCTCCACGAGAGATCAACCTGCCCTGCCAGCTAGTGAGAGCCTGGCAGCGGAATCGTCCCGGAGCTAAAGGACTTAGCTTTCACGAGAGATCAACCTGCCCTGCCAGCTAGTGGGAGCCTGGTCAGCGGAATCATCCCGGAGCTAAAAGACTTAGCCTCCACGAGAGATCAACCTGCCCTGCCATCTAGTGAGAGCCTGGCAGCGAAATCGTCCCGGAGCTAAAGGACCTAGCTTCCACGAGAGATCAACCTGCCCTGCCAGCTAGTGGGAGCCTGGTCAGCGGAATCATCCCGGAGCTAAAAGACTTAGCCTCCACGAGAGATCAACCTGCCCTGCCAGCTAGTGAGAGCCTGACAGCGGAATCATCTCGGAGCTAAAAGACTTAGCTTCCACGAGAGATCAACCTGCCCTGCCAGCTAGTGGGAGCCTGGTCAGCGTAATCATCTCGGAGCTAAAATACTTAGCCTCCACGAGAGATCAACCTGCCCTGCCAGCTAGTGAGAGCCTGACAGCGGAATCATCCCGGGGCTAAAAGACTTACCCTCCACGAGAGATCAACCTGCCCTGCCAGCTAGTGAGATCCTGGTCAGCGAAATCATCCCGGAGCTAAAAGAACTTGGTCACAAATGTTTTACGACAGTCCTTTTCATTAAACATAGGTGATACAATGCAAACAAAGTTCATTACAAGAGATGATCTACTTTGTGTACCTCCCTCTTTCGTCGTGCATCAAAGGATCCCTCCCCGGGTGCCCACATCAACCCTGTCCTCACACCTCTCCCCTGCTGTCTCGGGTTGGACTTCTTCCATCCGTACCGGATCTTGCGGTTACGGAGGCTGTGGTGCCGGAGCTCTTGTCCTTCTCAACTCCTGGAACTCGGGGCAAGTAGTTGTTGCATGGCCCTCCTCCTAGTGGAATTCACAGTAGGGTAACTCTACTTTGACCCTTCCTCTTCCCGTGCGGTTTCTCCTCTCCTTTCGACCGATCGCCATCGCTTGTTGAGGTGGGGGTAGGAGCTGCCTAGGGGCTTGCCTTTGGAAGTTGTATCTTCCTTGGCCTCCCTGAAAGAACCCCCCACCCTGGATGAGAGCTCTTCCTGGACCCTGGGCAGGTCCTCCCTACTGCCTCCAACCTAGCTCCGGACCCTCCCGTCCTTGGAACCCATGAGCTCTCTGCTCCTCTCTCCTTCTTCCTTCATGATGCCTTGAGCCACCTTGCTCTTTTGACTCCACCTCTGTCAACTTTGCCAACTTCTTCACGAAGGCCGGGTTGGCTGCCTCCATAGCTATCTCCTCTGCCGCCCTTTCCATCAACTCCTCGAAGGAAAGGGGGGTCTTCCGGGTCAAGCTCATCTTGAAAAAGCCCTCCTTCAGTCCAACAGTGAAGTCCATCTGGAGAGCATACCCCGGCATCTCCTGGATATCCAGGATCTCCTCTTGGAAACTATCAACATAGTGAGCCAGCGATTCCTCGGCCCTCTGCCTTATCAGAAAGATGGACTTGGGACTCTTCTTCCTCTTCTTGTAGGTGGAGAAGCGGAGCTGGAAGTTTCGGCTCAAGTCCTCGAACCCATAGATCGACCTCGGGGGGAGTTGATGAAACCCGTCCCTTGCCTTCTCCTTCAATGTGATCGCAAAGAGGCGACACTTGAAGGCATCCGTCATCGACCTGATGGAGACGGCATCCTCGAACCACTACAGGTGCTGGACTGGGTCATCCTTCCCGGCGTAGTAAGCCATGTCTGGCTCTCTGAACCCCTCGGGAACGGGAGCTGAGATGATCAACTCACTGAAGGGTGACCCCCTAAGGGGTGCTCTCGCGACCTCTACTCGCGCGACCTGCTCGCCTGGAGGGCTAGCATTCGTCGGGCTGGGGAACAACTCCCGGCCGAGGAGGTCTCGCTCGACCCCCTCTCCCATCCTCTCCCTCCCAGGTCGCCTACCTGGTGCACTTCCTTCTCCCCCTGCTGGGGTTATCTCGCATGTGCCCCTGGGAGGCAGCTCGCCGAGAGGGGGAGCTAGCTCCTGGGGGGGTTGGAGTGGAGCTGCCACCCCGAGGAGCCAAACTTCGCAACATCCCCATGATGCCTTGAATGGATGCCATGAACTCCTCCCTTCCTACGAAGGGTCCGAGGTTGGGGAGCTCGCCGAGGTCATTACTACATCCCTGATCTCCAGCCATGACACTCTCCCGAGCTCTTCTGTGCTGGTCACTCTCCACGCTCACCGCACCAAAATTTTGAAACCAAAAACTTGGTCTCTATGGAGTTCGACCCTTGGGGAAGGGGTGACCTCACACCTACTACACTCGGGGGAACGTCACAGACTAAAGACTTGGGAAACTAGGAACAGACCCTCGGCTCTAGCGCGGAGGTCCCACCACACACCCGGAAGGTCACAAGAACACTTTCCCTCCCTTACCAATGAGAGCTGGGTACCTTGGAGAGTTCTCTCGACTCTACCAAGAAGAGAACTAGGGAGGAGGAAGCCAAAAGCCAATGCCCCTCCAAAGGTACCCAAGGGGGTCTATTTATAGTTTTTTCCAAGTAGTCCTGGGGTAAAAATGACCAAAATGCCCCTAAGGCAAATAAGCCTCTAGCCAATAGAAAACATCCACACTAGGGGGTAAAAGGGAAAAATCCCCCCTAGGGGTAATATGGTAAACATGACAACAAGAGGTACAGGGGGGAGGGGGAGGCCGAACCGTGCTTCTCCCCCTTACCCCCACCTCGGACACTCAAGCCGAGCTCGCCCGAAGGGGCAGGGCGCCCGGGCGAGCTCCAAGCCGCCGACCGAGCTCGCCCAAGGGGGATAGGCACCCGGGCGAGCTCCAGGCCGCCGGCCGAGCTCGCCCAAGGGGGTTGGGCGCCCGGGCGAGCTCCAGGCCGCCGGCTGAGATCGCCCAAGGGGGCTGGGCGCCTGGGCGAGCTCCAGGCCGCCGACCGAGATCGCCCAAGGGGGCTGGGCGCCCGGGCGAGCTCCAGGCCGCCGACCGAGCTCGCCCAAGGGGCAGGGCGCCCGGGCGAGCTCCAGGCCGCCGGCCGAGCTCGCCCAAGGGGGCTGGGGTGCAGGGGGTGACGCCTTGGCCTCTGCTCGGAGTACCGCTCCTTCATCGCGCATAGCAAGCCCGAGGGGAGATGCAGATTTTTCCTTCCCCTACTAGTATATTTCCAAGTCCAAGCCAAAATTGGCCACCAAGAGTCCAAAATCTCTAAAAAGCTTAAAAACTTAAAACTGGCTCTGCGCCTGCCGAAAATACCCTACTCTGCGAATACGGGGTTGTACAATGTTGAGGATGTGTGCCCTGTATTTTGGTAAGAAATGTGAAGACCACCTTTTCATGATTGAGTTCGCCTACAACAATAGCTTCAAAACGTCCATTCAAATGGCACTGTATGAATCATTATATTGTAAGCGATGTCGAAAGCCAATGTCATGGATAGAGGCGGGAGAAACCCAAATTTTGGGAAAAGAAGCAGTAACAGACATATGTGAGTTGGTGCGGATGATTCAAGAGAGCATGAAGGTTGCTCAAGATCGGCAGACAAAACATTTTAATGCATGTCACATGCATGTGGAGTTTTCGATGGGCGATATGGTTTACTTGAAGATCAAGTCGTTCAAAGGTGTTTCACAAATTTGATGACTCAAGAAATTGAGTCTGAGGTATTTGGGTCTGTTTGAGGTTACAGAGCGCATAGGTGAAGTAGCCTATCAATTGGTGTTTTCCGAAGAGTTGAGTGGACTACACAATGTCTTCCTTGTCTCGGTGTTGAGGAAAGCCATAGTAGAGCCGTGTGATGTGGTCGAGTCAACGGCAGTGTCGATGGCAGCAGATTTGAGGATGACGATTCGTCCAGTTTCCGTGGAGGATTTGAAAAATCCGGCGCTTTTGGAATAAAGAAGTCAAGCGTGTGAAGATACGTTAGAACAATTGCGGGCAAGATGAATTCTCTTGGGAGCGCGAGTAAGCGATGTGAGAAGACTTCCCAGAACTGTTTGCTTAAGGAACGTTTTCAGGTTTTGTAGTGCTATAAATTTCAAGGATGAAATTTTCTTAAGAGGGGTGGAGTTGTAACACCCCAAAAAATTTTACTCTGTTTTGGAATACTGGGAGTTCTAGGATAAGTATTAACCAGTTTGGAGTCGAGTGCACTCAGCTCGGAGTCGAGTGTACTCAGCTCGGAGTCGAGTGTACTCAGCTCGGTGTTGAGTGCGTCGAGTGCACTCAGCTCGGAGTGAGTGTACTCAGCTCGGTGTTGAGTGCATCGAGTGCACTCAGCTCAGAGTCAAGTGCACTCAGCTCGGCATTGAGTGATTTGAGTGCACTCAACCTGGTGTCGAGTGGACTCAACTCGGCATTGAGTGCATCGAGTGCACTCAACTTACAAAAAGCAGCGATTCAGAGATTTCTTTTAAAGTTTTCGTGAACCTGTTTTGTAAATAGACTTTTTTGGGCAACTGATCTTCTTGGAACTTAATCCAAGGGTCTAGATCTTTCTCCCGTAAACCCTAAATAGGGCAGAGGAGATTTCTCCCCTCACTTTTTCTCAAGTTCTTGACACTTGACGGCTGGTGAGTGGAAGAGTGCAGAGGAGGAAGACAAACTAGTTTCCGCCAATATTGGAGCTTCAGAGTTCCGATTCACGATCTGAGACTGGCATCGCGGAGAGGACCTGGAGGCACACACTTCCATCCATGCAAATCAAGATCTCCATGGCTAGAAAGAGATACCATAAGGTAACGATATCTCTCATATCGGTCTTAGGATGCGTGCATGGCATCTTTTAATCATGTCTTTTCCTTTCTTGCCAATTTTGGCACTATATCCCATGAGTGAGAGGGATCCAGGTTATCTTGGATCAAGAAGAGCCACCGGGTCGATTGAGTCCGTTCCCGACATGTTTTGCATTAGAAATCTGCTCTGTTAGTGGATTAGGCATTGTGGGTGAAGTCATTACCGTGAACGGTGGTCCAAATCGGTGATGTTTCTTGACGTGCATATTAGGGATTTTTGCTCGAAATCTGATTATGTCAAAGACATCATTTGGTCGGCTGGCATACCCCGTGATGTTGTGATTCACGTGTGGAGGATGTCCCGACAAGATAAGTCCCCTTTGTGAAAACTGACGTGGACGCCAAGCTTTTGGACAAGCCCGAGTGATAAAGCCCACAAGCGACCAGGGTCAAGCAAGGGTCCCTAGCATCGATTGTGCTTTGATTTCTGAAAATTGGTAAGGATGGTGGAGCTGATGGATAAGCCCAATGGTGTAGTGATCCATGTGCGGCCGGGGTCTCAGGGAGAGTTCTTGGTCTTGTGTTTGTATGCCCTTGGGGATATGAGAGTACCCATGTGATTGTTATAGCATGCTGGCGTGTGATTATATGTTAGACTCATACACGCTATAGGGTGTCTTGGCTGAAACCCGGGTTTGCATACATGCTGCATAGTAGGACCCTTTTATTTGATGCTCAACATAGAAACATGTTTGATGTTTGAGACACCCAGCCTTGCTGTTTCTATTTTAATTTATGTTTTATTACATATGCATACGAAGTGCTGACCTGCAGGGTGATGGAATGCCCCGGAGTCCGCTAGGGATGGTCGGGAGGAGGGGTGTTAGTTACAATTGAGGTTTGTCTTTGCTGACCCACGTTACAACCAATTTTTACAGGGCAAGGATTTCAAGATGGAGCAACCTCGTCGCCCAAAAAGGCCTAAGCCTCATGTAGTGTACCCCTTTTGATATCATTTGTGTGTCCTCATGTTATGTTTCATTTATTGAAATCCGGCTTGCATGTCAAGTTTTCCTAAGAGTGCTATGACACACTAAATTGTTTAGTGTGAATGATGTTGTGGACATTTGAATGTTGTAGGCCATAAGGCCATTTGAACTTTGATGTTTTGTGGACAACTTCTAGTGTCTATTTTTATGTTTCTGCTATTTTCTTGCTTAGTTTTGAGATGAGTAACACTTTTATACTGCTTTATAATGCTAAAGCTGTGGCATTTATATGTTGTAGGCGGCCGGAGCCATATTATATGGTCATTACGGGGGAGGTGTTACAAGTTTATTAAGGAGAATGGGCGATTATGAGGAGATCGATCTGTTAAAGAAAGCAAACTTTGTAAGATATTACCTGACGTTCTCAGCGTTTAACTTTAGGCTCTGTTTGGGAGGGCTTTTCGGAAAGGAAAAGGAATGGTAGCAAAAGGAAGGTGGGAAAATGAGCTTTTGGAAAATGTATATTGCAAAATGAGATCTGTTTGAGTGAACTTCTTTTGCAGAGATTTTCAGAAAGGAGCATTTTATAAACTGTTTGGCAAATCTCCATTGTAGTGATTTTTTTATTTAAATTGTGCACATTTTTCGCCCGAGCGTGAATTTTCCGCCCGAGACCGAATTTTTCGCTCGGACGCGCATTTTACGCTCGGACGTGAATTATTCGCTCGAGTGCAAACTTTCCTCATGGGCCTGAATTTTTTCTCGGGGCGCGAAAAAACGGGCCCAGACAAAAAAAAGAGCGCCCGGGCGAAAAGCGCGCCCGGGAGAAATATTTGCGCCCGGGCGACATATTCGCGCCCGGGCGACATATTCGCGCCCGGGCGAAATATTCACGCCCGGGCGAATTATTCGCGATCGGCCGAAACTTTTGAGCCCGGGCGAAAATTTCGCGCTCGTTCTAAAATTTCGTGTCAGGGCGAAAACATCGCGTACGGGTGAAAAAATTGCGATCGGGCGAAAAAACCGCGCTCAGGCAAAAAAACTGCGCTCGGGTGAAAAAACTGCGCCCGGGGAAAAAACCGCTCCCGGGCAAAAAAACCGCGCCCGAGGTAAAAATTTGCTCCCGGGTGAAAGATGCACTATCGGGCAAAAAAACAACTTCAGGGCGAAAAATTCGCGCCCGGGAGAAAAATTCGCGGCCCGGCGAAAATTTCGCGGTCCGGCGAAAATTTCGCGGTCTATCGAAAAATTCGCGCCCGGGCGAAAGATTCGCGCCCGTGCGAAAAATTCCCGCCCGGGCGAAAGATTCCCGCCCGGGCGAAAGATTCCCGCCGGGGCGAAAGATTCCCGCCCGGGCGAAAGATTCCCGCCCGGGCGAAAGATTCCCTCATGGGCGAAAGATTCCCGCCCGGGCGAAAGATTCCCGCCCGGGCGAAAGATTGTCGCCCGGGCGAAAGATTGTCGCCCGTGCGAAAGATTGTCGCCCGGGCGAAAGATTGTCGCTCGGGCGAAAAATTCCGCGCCCTGGCAAAAAATTTGCGTGCGGGCGAAAAATTCGCCCACAAGCCAAAAATTCGCGACCCTGCGAAAAATTTGCAGCCCGGGCAAAAAAATCGCGGCCGGCAAAAAATTCGCGCCCGGGCGAAAAATTTCACGCTCGGGCGAAAAATTTCACGCTCGGGCGAAAAATTCGTGCCCGAGCGAAATATTCGTCTAGAGAAAGGCTAGTGTTTTCGCAGTGTTGTCACACTTGATCCAGAGGAGTAAAATTTTTTCGTAGCATCAAATGTGTATCGGGATGAGAAAATACTTTTCAAAAAGTTGAAAAATAGGAGACTGGTGACTTTTCAATTAGAGGAGAAAAATGAGTTTTAGGTGACAACTTTTTCCACCGGTAGATATTCCAAACAGTTTATTAAGTGCGGTAGCGATTTCTAGAAAACGAAAAGGAGCTAGAAAGCCCTCCCAAACAGGCCCTTAGTCTAACTGCGGATTCCCACTTTACTTTGCATTTTTATAAGGTGTACAATACCGAAAAACTAATCTTCAAGGGCGAAATCATCGGTCACAGAAGAGAAGGTGTTGAAAGCGCTTTGCCCCTCCTTAGAGCTCGTGGTGCTCTTAAGGAGGGTTTTGAGGGTATCACTTTCGACGAGCTCTATCAGTGTTGCAGGAACATAGAGGCCGGTTGTGTGGGTAAATGCGGCAAGCTTGATCAGTGTTGCAGGAACATAGAGGCTGCGAGGGTAATTGCGGCAAAGGGAAAAGGTATTGGATGAGCATGAGATTGAAGAGGACGGAGAAGAAGCGATAGAAGAAATCACCGTGGAAGAGAAAGAAGAGGTGGCTGAGGAAGAAGAGGAAGGAGTGCAGGACCCTGGCGACCAGAAGAAGGAGGCCACAGAGACTGTGCAGGGGAGCGAAGGCGAGGATGCCGACAAAGGCAGTAGCGAGAGCAGCAAGGAAGAGAACGAGTGCATCAAAGGTGAATATGAAGGCGGGTCTTCTTCTAGATCTTCTGGGTCGACATACTCGACCTATTCTTCAGATTCTGAAGGAGATTCCACAAGCTCAAAAGCGAGTCCTAAGACTAAAAAAAGCTAGGACTGGCGATAATGAATAGGACCAAAAAGATGCCTTTTGGGGGGTTTCATAGTGTTTGGTGTCCTTTTTGTTTACCGTGGGAACACGTTTTAAATACGAGATGTAATTTTTTGCATATCAATGAAAGACAAACTTTACTCTTTTTCTTACTGCTTACTCATGATTATTTGAATGACAAATGATATAACATAGATAATGTCGATCCATGCGATCTTTTTCATTCTGTCTGCCAGGAGTATAGTGCCTTGTGCATTAATAGGTTTACGATAACATTTACATGAAGCGTTTAACCGCATAAGTTATGCGAATAGAATCCCTGAGGAATGCCTTGAATGTAGTGTTTGTTCCAAACACTTGACTCATCAGATCATGTGATTAATTCACAACAAAGGTTCTGAATGATGATATTTGCTCACTGCGTCATAATCTCAAGTAATACCGAATAAGCGGTTTTCTATAGTTTTAACTGAAAGAGAATCTTATTTTTGCAGAAGGCCAAAAAATAGCAAAATTTAAATAAGCCATTAACTGCAACTAAGTTATACGCTTTTAGGAAATAAATCCAGACTGCCATAGTAACCACAATAACAGCAATATGATAAGCTGAATGGATTGTAGGGTGATGAGGAAGCTAGAATACCAAGATTATATGGAGGGTCTATAAGCTACGATGATCAATTTGACAAGTGCGCACAAGGCAGCATTGCTTTCTTCAAGAAGTCATCAAAGTTGTCACTCCTTTCAAGAGTAAAGCGACCTTGGCGGTCAGAAAGAGCTAATCGCCTTTGGACAAGAGGCTCGCAACATTACTTTCCACAAGAGATCATCAAAATTATAATTCCTTTTTAAAAGGCGATCAGTGCGGTTAACAAAAATCTAATCACATGAGATGTGCATAGTCTAGGATAATCAATCGGGCAAGTGCACGTATAATAATATTGCTTTCCTTAAGAGATCATCAAAACTATATAGTAGTTCCTATAAAGAAACTCCTTCACGGTCTCAAATTGCTAACCACAAAATTTCGAGAATCACAAATCGAGGGTTATAGATTAGGGTGATCAATTGGGTTGGTGTGTACAAGGCAACATTTCTTTTTTCAAGAGGTTACAAAAGATATAACGTCTTCTTGTTAGTGTAAAACAGAGCTGGTCGATCACCTAGACTTCAATCAGATGTAGAGGTGTGTTAAATGTTGGCGAGGATCCTCAAAATGAAAAAGAGATGCACAGACTTTCTTCAGGATTAGATTCCCAACGAAGAACTGCTTAATCTTGGCGTTCTTGTCAAAGTATTTTACCACTCTCCTCTTGACTTCTTCTTGCCTGATGAGGGTCTCATACCGAAGCTCTTTGACCATATCCAAGCCACACTTCATCTCTTCATCATTTATATCCATCCAATCCTCACCTCCTTGCTTTGTGAGCATGACCCTTGAACTAAGCACCTCGAACTCTGCTGGAATAAAGGCTTCTAATCGTGAGAGAGTTGGAAGAGCATCTCCCTGATAGGTGAAGTGTAGTCCTGGGAGTCCATAGAATAGAAGGAAGTTATTCTTTCCAATTTCCTTTGATATTTTCAACTTTCTCTTGAGAAGGTTGGGGATTAACATATTAGCAGTTTCAACTTGACCATTGCTCCTCGGGTGTTATATTGATAAAAGCCACAGCTTTGTCCCAATCTGTTCACAAAAGTTGATCATCTTTGAATTGTTGAACTGAGGATCATTGTTAGTGATGATAACTATAGGAATACCATGTCGACAAACGATCTCACCCCAAATGAAGTTGTTGATGACCTGAGTGGTTATCTTGCCTAGTTTATTAGCCTCAATCCACATACAGAAGTAGTTGATCATGATGATGATGAAGCGATATTATCCACTAACAATTAGAAAATGACTAAAGAGATCCATCCCCCATGGTGGGAATGGACAGGTTGTTTCTATGAACCTGAGTTGCTGAGTTGGCTGAAGCAGGAGAAGGGAAAACTTCTGACACTATACACACTTCTTAGCAAACATTTCTACATCCTTTCACATCTAAGGCGAGAAATATCTTTTCCTGAGAATCCTCTTCTCTAAGACCCTGGCTCTTAAGTGACTGTCGCACCGAAGTAAACCTCCTGAAGCACAATAGGAACCTCCTCTTTGAAAATGCATATGGCTAGAGATGATAAAAAGGTCTTCCTATAGAGAACTTCTTACAAAGTGAGAATATGGGTAGTCTAAAACACCTAGAGGGGGTGAGTAGGCATTATGTAGTATTTGGCCTTTTAAAATATTTAAGCTAATCTACCACTAAAAATTAAACCAAAACACATCACATAGAAAGAACACATGCAGGAATTTATAGTGGTTCCCAAGAGTATGGGTACATCCACTATCCCTCACCACATATCTAGCAGTTTGCTTGACTCGGCAAACTTCTCTAACTTCTCAGATTAAAGATCTTACAACTTAGATTTCTCAGAATCCTACCTCAGGTCTTCAGCAAGATCCTACTTTAGACTTCAGCAAAGTCCTACCTCTTAGGCTGCCCACAGTTTTACCTCAGAGTGCAAGTAGTCTGACAGCTCAGAGATCCAGCTGGTCTCCTACCTCAGATCCACTTCTTGAATCCCACCACAGATCTATACAAGATCTTACCTCAGACTCACAATAGAGTTGTAACGCCCTAAGTTTTTCCATACCTAGGAGTTATGCTCTGTGAACTACCGCCAGTGGTAGGGTTGCAGAATTATTGTAGGAGTGCTTGGTGAGTTACTGCGCTCGTGATAGGTCTATACCACGTGGTGGTAGGTTGGTCGATTAAATCAATAGAGCTTTCGATAAGCTACTGCCCGACGGTAGTACTAGTGCCGGCTGTAGCTTGGGCGACTTAGCTGACAAGGCTCTCGGTGGACTACCGCAAAGCGGTAGCGTCAGTTCATTGTGAGCGATGCATTGATATGACACATCATCTACCGCACAAGGTAGGTTGACACCGCACGGCGGTAGCAGGGCCTTAACGACGTGGTCATATGTCATCTTAAGATTGGAGGTCGTAGGTGGTGAGCTTGAGAAACAAGCTGTCATTTGAGGTACCGCGTGGCGGTAGCTAGTTACCGCGTGACAGTAGCTCGGTTTAAATCCTAGGAAGTTATGTTTTCAATTCATTTCTTTTGAGGCTAACTTCTTCTGAGTCTCTGGAGAAGAGTGGAGGAGAGTTGAACAAAGGAGATCCCGCCGTCGTTGGGATTTCAGAGCTCTGATTCACGAGCCGAGTTCGAATCTACGGAGGCAAGGTCATTGTGGTTATTTCCATCCGACTATATTCTCTCCCATGGTGCTGAAACTAACGTCAAGAGTAATGATCCTTCTTCTTGGACATGTGAAGTCTTTTATTTTGGCATTTAAGGGTAGATATTCCACGAACATGTGGAAGCAGTTCTCTAGATGGGTAGATCGGTTGTATCATCGTTATCTTTGCATTTAGAATCCAGAGGCAAAGTACAAAATAAGCATGTTGTGTGAAGCCCATCCGGACAGGTTGGTCTGAATTGGTGATAATTGTTTTATATGGTGGAGAAGACTCCGTAGTATGCGTGTAAATTTCGGAGTCATACGGTGTGTAGGTTGTTGTAGAGAGAGTATTGGAGTAGGTCTCCAGTAAAACACCCATTTGGAGGGGAAGAATCGATAGTCTGTCGCCTACCACGTGGCGGTAGCTCCCAGTGAGCATTATTCTACGAGGCCTATCTCGTGGAGACTTGGGGGCCATTGTGATTGTGAGGCCTGTCTCGTGGAGACCTGGGGGCCATTGGTGAGGCCTGTTTCTTTGAGACCTGTAGGCCAATGTTTTGAGCTGAGAGCCCAAGAGGACCAGCTAAGGTGGCCGTGAGAGTCAGCCTTGGAACATAACAAAGTTATGTATTGTTGTGAATGGGAAAGGGGAGGCTGACCCGCGTCTTGTCTTACGAGCCTGGCAATTTGAGCAATGAGAAAGAGCTGAAATGTACCCAACCTTATGGCTTTTGGCTTGGAGTGAGTCAAAGAGTGAATTCAGGGGATCACCATGACTTTGTCATAGCATAGGGTGAGTCTTTGGCTTCGGATCGAAAAGACTAGAAAATGCTCAAATTATGCTAACTGTCGCTGAGAATGGACGTGGGATCTTGGGTATTTCTGGTACATCAATAATGTGCCCTGAGTGCATTGGGCGTATGGCTGGTAATGCCAAAGTCTGTGGTGAATGGTGCTTAAGTTGTACGTTTTGTTTACCATTATATATATATATGCCAAATGCCTTTAGGGAAGGAGAATCGCCACCTCGAGTGAGGGGTGGGGTCGTTATAATTTGGTCAGCTAATGCTGACCATTGCTTTATTTGTCACCATTGGGGTGGAATGGTTTTGTGTAGGTATAGCTGAGTTGAGCGGGAAATAGAGGGCTGAAGCCCATGGTAGTTAAGCTAGGCCTCAAAGGCGAAGTGTGTTTACTCTCACTATTTCATGTGTGGCCAGCCTGCGTGTCGAAGTATATAAAACACTTTTATTTGTAGAAACCTTTGTAAGGCAATAAGTGCTTGTGTATTTATCTTATCATTCCAGTTTGGTTTAGTGGACATTCATATGGTTGGGTTCTTAATATAATTTAAATTATCTTCCGCTAGAATGCACATTGAGTTAGGATGTGTGTTTGGATTATGGTCTTAATACGTAACTCCTTTGACTGTCTGTGAAATATGACATGGGCCCCCGGCCGAACCTTCTGCTATTTCCTGCATAATAGATGAGAGTGTTACAATTTGGTATCAGTGGTTGGTGTATGTCTTTCTTATCTGAATTCATGCACGAATTCTTTTAAGGGGTAGTGAGAACGCATATTTGTGCTACCGTTATAACATGTTAGAACCCATGAATGTCCACTTAGGAATGAAAATACACATATTTGAGGAACTTGCATATTCCTATAATTTCTTTTTGGCAATATGTTGGTCGTCTAATTGAGTGTTTCACGATTATAGGTGACTAGGAGTGGTGCAGAGCAGTCTCAATGTCAGTACTCTACGGAAAGTAGTGTGCCAAATGGCATGCCTGCAACCCCTCCTTCTGCTGAAACCATAATATTGGTATTTAAAGCGGTGTTTGCCATGATAAATGCCCAACCGAGGAGGCAAGTGCAGCCTCCTGCTCCTGAATTAGGCCAAGTACCGCATTACGATAGAATTGATTTCAAGATAACCCAAACACCTAGAGGGGGGGGATGAATAGGTTCTTTCTTTTTTTTCACTTAAGGCAGAATAAGAATTCAGTTCTTTAAATAGAATTTAACTATTCTACAGCTAACAAAGCAACCACAGCACATAATACACACATCACAGATTGCACACTGGTTTATAGTGGTTCCCCAAGGTCTGGGTACATCCACTTTCCCCCTACGCCTATCCAACAGTGTGCTAGATTCGGCTTAACTTCTTCCTTTTTCTTAGATCCACAGATCTTACAGCTCAGAACCCTGAAAGGTTCCTACAACTCAGAATATATCCACACTCCTACAGCTCAGGCTAACAGCCCTACCTAAGCCTTGTCACAAGGCCTATAACTCAGAATGTATTCACACTCCTACAGCTTAGGCTAACAGCCCTACCTCAGCCTTGTCACAAGGCCTACAACTCAGAGATCTTTTTCCTACACTCAGCCTTTATATTATTGGCTTACAACTCATATCTTGAAAGATCCAACAGGATTTGAAAAATCTTATAGATTTACTCTTACCCTTGTTGAGAGAGAAGGGATAAAAGGTTTCTTGATCAGTTCTTGATAAAACTGATTGTTGAGATCAACCTGTTCTTAGCTTTCTTCAAAGCTTCTTGAATCTGAACTTAGTAGGGTTGATCTTCTTTGAAGTTGACTGGCTGGCAGCTTCCTTCTTAGATTTCAGAAATAGATCTAAATTCTTCTTAGCAGATTTGTTCAGGATCTGCTTCTTAAGAGACTTGTAAATGTCTCCTACTTAACTTCAAACAGCTGGAGCTCTCTCTCAATCTCCAAATCTTCTGAAGTTTCTTCTGAATTCTTGTTTGAATTCTCCTTAGACAAATTCTGAGTAGATTGCCACTTCAGACTATCTTCTTAGATCTTCTCACGAAAATCTTCTTCTGTGTGATGTGCTCTTTCTTGATCAATGATCAATACTTCATTAGTTATTCGTTCGTGTGTTGTTGATTTGATAGAATCCGTCTATATATAGACTTCATCCATGGTAACCGGTTGATCCGGTTTTTAACCAACTTCTGACAGTTCTGATGGCTTCAGCAGACTTGTTGGAATTCACAGCTATCAAGTCTTCAGTCATTTCTTGAACCTTTGTCTTTGTCAGCAAAGCGTCGAGACTGATCTTCATTATGTGTCGACACAAGTAGATTAAGTGTCGACACAAGCTTTAATGATGTCGACATAGCTCCTTTGGTGTCGACACTGCTTCTTGACACTGTATCTGTAGAATTTGTCAACACTGCTTCTTTGTGTCGACACAGTTACTTCTTCACTTCACAGCAATCAACTTTATTGAAACTCTGCTGAGTGTCGACACAAGTCCTGTGTGTCGACACAGTTGATATAGTCTAAGAATTTTGTGTGTCGACACAGTTGATATAGTCTAAGAATTTTGTGTGTCGACACAGTTGATGTCGACTAAAACTTCTGTGTGTCGACACTGCCTCCAGGTGTTGACACAGTTGATGTCGACTAAAATCTCTGTGTGTTGACATAGTTACTTCTGGTGTCTACACTGCTTTTCCAAGTGTCGACACTGCTTTTCCAAGTGTCGACACAGGCTTTCTTAAGTGTCGACTCATAGACTTATAAACTTTTTCCTGTATTTTAGCAAATTCTTAACCTTCACATATAAACTCAAAATAACATCAAATACACTTTGATGTATATCATTGAGCTAAGTGAGGCTTCTTCAAATCAGGTACACATTTTCCTATGTACCCAACAATCTCCCCCTATTTGGAGAAGTCATAACCCTTTAGTCAATGATATACACCACTTATAATAAACAAAACATTATGATGTATATAAGCATTATATGATAGGGTAAATTATAAACAAAACAAATACCAAAATGTCATTACAGAATAATGATGCAAAATTAATGAACATGAAACATTGTTTAGTTTATTCTATCAAAAAGTTTCTTAATAATTGTTTACATAGATTCCTTCCAAAACTAAAGATTACATTGTTCTTGTAAAATCTAGTAAATCTATACTAAGGCTTATCAGGCTCCCTGATGACTATGCCTTTTCTTGGCTTAATCTGAGCCTGCACAGTAGGTTCATCATCATCAATGGGCTTCTTTCTTTTCAACTCTGCCTTCTTCTGTGCTTCAGCCTTAATTCTCTGCCTTTCAAAATAATGAAAAGGCTTAGGGAAGTATTTGCTAGGCTCCTAAGCATTAGGAGGTAGCTTCCCAATTTTAGCCTTTCTTCTATATTGCAAAATGGCTTCTTGCCTTGCTTCATATTTCTGCCATTCTTGTTCAGAATACCATTTGCCCCTTTCATGGATCTGATCTTTCACAGCTTTCCAGGCAGTCAAAATGATATTCCTGGAAGTGGGGCTCCACTGCTCAAAATCAGGCTTTAACTCAGCCTGTTCTCTGAACCTTTTCTTTGACAGTTGAGCTTCCTGCTGAGCTGTCAAGGCAGCTTCTGGCATTTCTACTTTCTCAATAATAACATTATCAACTTCCTGTGGAGGACTGTACATTGACTGAACCTGTTGCTGTATCATATCAAAATCTGTTGGAGGGTAGATGACCTGAGCAACTTCAGGTTGATCACTTTAAAAATAAGCAGGTTGCACACCTGACTTAGCAACATTATCATCATCACAAAGGGGTGGATATCCCAGAGTAGCGCTGATGCTATTGGATATCCATTTGGCATGATCTGAGCCTGCTTTGACTAACACTCTCTCCCCCTTTATGACTTCTCTTTCAATATGGTCTTTTAAGTCATCTTTCTGAAATCTCACTTGTCCATCAAAAAAATTAACGTCATCTTTATAAAATGATTTTAACTTGAGAAGCTTATTAGAGATCAAATTCTGAGAAGTAGTAATGACTGTCTGAAATGAGTCTAAGGTAGTATGTAGCTTCTTATCAAACTCCTCTTTCTCTTTAGCCCTTGCATCAGTCATTGCAGTGACTGTTTTCTTTATTTCAGTGACTATCTCATTATGAGATTCAGTCAGATTATCATTCATCCAAATCTATTCTCAAGGACATAGCCTTGTTTAATAGCAATGTCATCCACTTTAGCCTTTACTTCTGCTTGCTGCTTAGCTAGAAATACTACAGCATTGCCCCCTTTATGGAAGCAATCTGTCATCTCTTTCTTATGTAGATTTACTTCAAACATGATGGATTTGATATCCTAAGCCAGATCAAATTGAAGTGACTTATGGCTTTCATCCACATACTTCTATAGAGCCACTCTCTGCTCATCTAATTTCATTTGCAAGGCCACCAATAATGAGCTGTAATCAGCCTCTGAGGCAGGTTGTGGAGCAGTAGTTTGCAATGCTTTCTTGTAGCTTTGGCTCCTTCTCTTGAAAACCATCAGTTTCCTCTTTTTGGCACTATTGATTTCTTCATCTGCTGAAGCAGATGTACTGGCAATGTCTACTCTTTCCTTAGGACTAAGAGGAAGCTCCTTTTCAGTCCTAATCTGCTCCCCCTCAAAGTCAGCCTACTCCCCCTTATCTGTTGCTCCCTCAATATCAGGAAACAACTCTTCAAGAGTAAACTCCTATTGAGTATGGACTGGTGGTACTTCTTTCTCAGGAGCATTAGCAACTACAGATGTATCCTCCATGATAACATCTTGTGCTGGAATATTGACATAAGGTCTCTCAAGAATTGTTTGTGAATCCATTTCACTTCCCATCTGTGTTGTCTCTTCCCCCTGCACCTGTGCATTATTTGGCTCCCCCTGCACCTGTGCATGATCAGTAATGTCCTATGCCTGTGTATTATCTGGCTCCCCCTGCACCTGTGCATTATCAGTAATGTCCTGTGCAGGTGATTTCTCAGCAGCTTCTTGTCTTTCTATATCAGGAATGTCCTTTGTTATGACCCTATCCCATCTAGAGATAATCCTGATGTCCATTTTTCTCATATGGTTGATTTTAGAACCAGGAATCTGGTGCATTACTTCTGGAATTGCTCCAGCCAAGTATAAGCTCATCAGTCTAGCCAAATTAGGCTTCTTTATGCCTTCCTTAATCTTCTCAAAAATTACTATAGACCAATCTGTGTTTATTCTAAAAATAATCCTTGTCATTAGGCTGAACATATAGGCTGAAATCCTATCATGTCCCCCTGGATTACATAGAATTACCTTGCCAACCACTTCAGAGAGGAATTTCCCTTGCTGATTCATCCCTTTCCTGTTTATAGCAGATCCAATCTTCAAGGTGGGATCCAATCCACACCATTATAGTGCTTCCCTTGTCTTAGATGCGGGTACTTCTTCATCCTGAGTCCTTGGAAGATTAAGAATTTTCCTCAAACTCTTCAAGGTCAATTTGACTTTATCCCCATGAACCGTTGATTTAATCTTAAGGCCAGTTGAATCTACTATAGCTGCGCCATAAAACTCAAGTATCTCTTTCTTTCATATCTTGGTTGGTTTGGATACCAAAAACTCCAAACCATTTTCAGCAATTAGGGTAATTACCCCTTTAATCTCAGATTCTGCATCATCAAAGGCATGACGAACCAACTCATATCCTTCGTTGATGTTATCTTCTACCTTCGGTGCCATTGGGTTGGTGAGAAAGCTTGTATTGAGAGGAAAGAGATTTTTGACATAAGGTTTTGGTCTCGAAAACCTGGGGAGTGTGTCGACAAAAATTGTTCTTGACCTATTTATACCCTTCTAAACAAAGAAGGTCAAAAGGCGGGCAAAAACAGTCTAAATGTGTTGACACTGTTGAAATGTGTCGACACATACTTCTAATGTCTCGACAACGATGTTGACTTCTATGTGTCAACATTAATTGATGATGTGCTGACACTAGACATACTTAGTAGTACAACAGAAATTCTGTTTCGACTCGTATTGTAAGTGTCGACACAATTTCTGGATGTGTCGACACCACTACTCTGGATGTGTCGACACCACTTTCTGAAGTGCCGACAAAACTTCTCTGGATGTGTCGACACAGATTTATTGAAGTGCCGACATCACTTCTCTGGATGTGTCGACACAGATTTACTTAGCCAATTTTGTTAAACTAATCTATGTTCAACATACCTAATTTAATTTTAAATTTATTGAATTTAGTTTCATCTAGAGGCTTAGTAAACACATCTGCAATTTGATAATCTGTTTTGACAAATACTAGTGAAATGTCCTTTTTCTCTACATGTTCTATAAGAAAATGGTATCTAATTTCTATATGCTTAGTCCTACTATGTGAAATAGGATTATTAGCAATAGAAATAACACTTTTAGAATCACAAAACAAAGGTGATCTACTTACCTGAATACCATAGTCTTCTAGCTGGTGTTGAATCCACAACAGCTATGCACAACAACTTCTTGTTGCCACATATTCAGACTCAGCTGTGGAAATTGCCATACTAGTCTGCTTCTTACTGCTCCAAGACACCAATCTTCCTCCTAGAAATTGACAGGTGCCTGTTGTGCTTTTTCTATCTTCTTTGCAACCTGCAAAGTCTGAATCTGAATAGCTTCTCAGTAGAAAATCTCCATTCCTAGGGTACCAAAGGCCTAGATTTGGTGTGCCCTTTAGATATCTCAAAATCCTTTTTACTGCAGTGTAATGAGATTCTTTAGGGAATGATTGGTACCTAGCACATACACATGTTGCATAAATAATGTCTGGTCTACTAGCAGACAGATATAGAAGAGAGCAAATTATTCCTCTATACAAAGACTCATCTACAGGCTTACCTACATCATCTTTGCATATAGGCATACTTGTTCCCATAGGAGTTCTCATGGTGGAGGATGATTCTATACCATACTTCTTAATTAACTCCTTGGTGAACTTAGACTGGGATATGGACAAGCTATCATCAGTCTGTCTTACTTTGAGTCCCAAGAAGAACTTAAGTTCCCCCATGCTGCTCATCTCAAACTTCCTTTGCATAAGTTTAGCAAACTTCTTGCAAAGGTTGTTTTCTATAGACCCAAATATTATGTCATCTACATAAATCTGGACTAAGATTATCTTTCATTTGGACTCCCTTAGAAATAGAGTATTGTCTATTTTCCACCTTGAGAATTTGTTCTCAATAAGGAAAGTAGACAGGGTTTCATACCAACCCCTTGGGACTTGCTTTAACCCATACAAAGTTTTCCTAAGTCTATAAACATAATCAGGTTTGAGAGAATCAACAAAACCTTAGGGCTGCTTTACATAGACTTCTTCTTTTAGATTTCCATTTAGGAATGCTGATTTTACATTCATTTGGAATACCTTGAAGCCTTGATATGCTGCACAGGCAAGGAACATCCTAATTGCTTCCAGTCTTGCTACTGGCACAAAGGTTTGATCAAAGTCAATACCCTCTTCCTGCCTGTATCCTTTTGCAATAAGTCTTGCTTTATTCTTCACAATGATCCCACTCTCATCCAGTTTGTTCCTAAAGATCCACTTTGTTCCAATGATGTTGTGGTCTTTTGGTTTAGGAACTAACTCCCAAACCTTGCACCTTCTGAACTGATTCAGCTCCTCTTGCATGGCATCAATCTAATGTGGGTCTAGAATAGCTTCTTCAAATCTCTTTGGCTCTAGTTGAGATAGGAAGATTTAGCAAAGAACTATGTTCAAGTTCCTGCCTATGGTTTGCACTCCATGTCTTGGATCACCAATTATCTGATTTGTTGGATGATCCTTTAAGTGTCTAACAGCTGGAGGTAGACTATCTTCAGGTTGAACACCTCCAGTCTCTTCAATATGCTGTACCTCTTTGTTTTCATCAGCATCTAGAGATTCCTGTACTCCCCCTGGAACGTAGCCACCATTTTCCACTTCCTGCACTGCAGTTGACTCTTCTATAATGGTAAGATTGTCCATTCTCTCATTTATACCTGTAGAACTGCATGAGCTATAAGGCAACTCACTGTTAATCAGTCTTGTTTCATCAAAGACAACATGTACAAACTCTTCTACAACTTGAGTAATCAAGTTGTAGACTCTATAAGCCTTACTATTGTTGTTGTACCCAACAAATATCCCATCTTGGGATTTGGCAGCAAACTTAGTTAGATTAGACTTGTCATTGCTAAGGACATAACACTTGCAACCAAAGATCCTAAAATAGGAAAAGTTTGGTTTTCTACCATTCATGATCTCATAGGGAGTCTTTTTGTGGCTTTTGGTGATAGAAGCCCTATTGATCACATGACATGCAGTATTTACTGCCTCAGCCCAGAAATATTCTAGGAGAGAAGTGTCACTCAATAGAGTTCTAGCAGCCTCAATCAGTGTTCTATTCTTCCTTTCAGCAATACCATTCTGCTGAGGTGTTCTAGGTGAGGAGAATTCTTGAAAAATCCCAAATTCTTCACACAGTCTTGTCATACTCTCAGATTGAAATTCAGTGTCATGGTCACTTCTGATTTTGACCACTGTACTTTAAAGTTCATTCTGAATTTGCTTGACAAAACTATATAAAACACTTGGGGTTTCTGATTTTTGTCTCAGAAAGAACACCGAGGAATATCTAGAATATTCATCTACCACCACAAAAGTGTAGACCTTCCTACCTAGACTATGAACTGGCATAGGACCAAATAAATCCATATGCAAGAGGTATAGACACCTCACTGAATACTTGTTTTCAAGACTATGAAAGGAGGATTTTGTCTGCTTGCCTTTTTGACAAGTTGAGCATATCCCATCCTTTATACACTTAACATTAGGACAATTCCTCACTAACTCTTTGCTAAAGAGTTGGCCAATTATTTTGTAGTTAAGATGGGCCAGCCTCTTGTGCCATTTGACACAATGAGAGGCTCTCTCATCAGCTACAAAACAAATAAGAGAATCTTTGTTCTCACACTCCAAGTTAAGACAGTACACATTTCTTTTTCTATATCCTGTCAATATGACCTTTTGATCACTTGACCTTTTGATATAACATCCATTCTTAATAAATTAAATATCATATCCTAAATCACTCAGCTGACTTATGCTTATAAGGTTATGTTTCAAACCCTTCACATAGGCCACTTGAGTGATAGTAATCTGGTTATTAGAAATGTTACCAAATCCTTTAATGATTCCTTTTTCAGAACCACCAAAGATTACTTTAGGCCCATTAATGATAGGTAAGTACTCCTTCAGTAATCCCCTTATTCTAGTCATGTGCCTGGAACATCCACTGTCCAAGTACCATATAGGGGCATGGTAACTTGGACTCACCTACAATAAAGAATTACCCAACCTTAGAGCCCAAGTAAGTCTTGGGTCCTTGGCTAAAGTTAGCTTTATACTTAACAAATCTACCTACTGCTCTTCTAATAGGTAGACTATTATTCTTCCTGACACTGATGTTGTGTCAGCAATCTAAGGCAAAATGGCCTGTCTTGCCACATCACCAGCATTCATACTTGTTGTATCTATTTTTAGATACATTCTTGGCAGTCTGGTTGATATCAAATCTTTTGTTTTGTGCTGGTACTGCTGCAGCTACACCCACTGTTTCCTTAAGAACATGGGGTTTATGGACATGGGCTACCTTATTGACATTAACACCCTTTTCATTTAGAACTTAAGTCTTACTATGACGATGAGTATTCTCAAGGTCATACTTGTTAGAAGACACTTGTACCTTTTTAAAAACTACAGGGACTTTAAAGTTCAGTGGATGAACTGAGGCTTTGCCCTTTCTCTTAAATTGGACAGCCTTGGTGTTACCTTTAAAGCATATTCCAGCCCTTACCCTTTTGAGCCACAGACTCATCTATTAAGGGTAAAACTGATTTTGGCTTGGAATAACTAGCCACCAAATCTTTTTCCTTTTGAAGTCTGGCTTCCAGACTTTTAATTAGATCATTTTTGTATGTGATTGTGCCCATCTGAATAACAGTTATAGTTTTCAGTTTAGCAATCTCATTCAATTTTTGATCCAACACTTTCTCTAAATCAGATGCAGTCATCTTAAGATCTGCAATTTCCTTAGCCTGAGTTTTGGCCAAGTTTTTGCTTTTCTTTAGTGCCTGCAACAAGTCCCCATATTCATCTATCAACTGATGAATATCACCTTCAGACTCAGACCCATCCACATCACTTAATGTAGATGTAGCTGACTCTGAACCAGTACTGCAATCTTAATTCCTAGAAAAACAATGTACCTTACTAGGACAAGGCTGATCCTGGCACTTATCTTCTTCTGACACAGCCATCAGTCCCATACACTGATGGTCTTCTTGTTCATAAATAAAGTTCAGTACTTGCATAAACTCATCTTCTACATCTGCTGCATATAGACCAATGTATGCCTCAGCTTCAGATTCAGACTCTGAAGATGATTGGTCTGTCAAGCTCTTCTCCTTCTTAGCAATAAAGGATTTCTCCTTCTTGCTCTTTTGTTGAGTCTTCCTTTTATCAGTAGATTCCTTTCTTTTTTCTGGACACTCAGCCACAACATGACCAGGCCTATTACAGTAGTAGCAAACTATCTTTGATGTTGTAGATTTGCTAGGCTTAGACCTGCTCCTGTCCTTCCTAGATAACTTCCACTTTTGATAATAGTCATCCACAGGCTGAGATGTGGAGGGCCTAGACTTCCACTGCTTCTTCTTCAGGAATCTCTGAAACTACCTTGTGCAGGCAGCTAAGTCTTTATCTGAGTAACTGTTGTCTGAACTTTGGTTGTCTGAATTATCTGAAGTAATTTCAGCAACTATCTTAGGAGGTGATGGAGACATCCTCCTATTCTTCCTAGTGGCTTCCACCTTAAAGGTCATAGACTTTTCTCTATGCTCCCCTTTTGCACTTTTCTCTTCCTCTTTCATAGCCATCAGTTGCATCTCATATGACAGCAATTTTCCAAACAAAGTTGGAGGAGAGATATCTGTAAGTTTGGCCACTTCCCTAATTGCACAAATCTTGGTATCCCAATGCTTTGTCAATGATCTTAGGAATTTATCATTCAGTTCATATGTACTGGAGATCCTTCCATAGAACATCAGCTCATTTACTATTCTATAGAACTTTTTATAACACTCAGTTATACCATCTTACTTTCCTTGTCTGAAACTCTCATATTCCTAGTTCAGCATAGATTTTCTATCTTTTCTGACTTCTTCAGAACCCTCCATGTAGACTATCAAAGTGTCCCACATTTTCTTGGAGGTCTTGCAGTGAATCAAATTTTGAAAGGTTGAATCATCTATGACACTTACTATGATATTCTGGGCTCTTTTATCCATAGTTGCCAGGATTATCTCTTCCTTAGTCATCTCTGAAAAATCCTTGGGAATTCTTTGATTTGCATCAAGAACTGACAACTTCATTGGAATATAAGGACCTTCCTTTATTGTAATGTAGATCCTTGGATCAGAAGCCTCCATAAAAAGCCCGACCCTTTCTTTCCATATTCCAAATATCTCTTTCCTGCATATGGGTAATTTCATAGAACCTAGTTTCTTATGATTTTCTCCTGAACCAATTTTCTTGATCTTGAATCTGCATTATGGATCTAAGTCAGACTGTTAAGTCCTTCTTTGAGCAACCTCCCTTTGATACCACTTGAGAGAATTGATTTCAAGATAACCCAAACACCTAGAGGGGGGGTGAATAGGTTCTTTCTTTTTTTTCACTTAAGGCAAAAAAAGAATTCAGTTCTTTAAATAGAATTTAACTATTCTACAGCTAACACAGCAACCACATCACAGAATATACACATCACAGATTGCACACTGGTTTATAGTGGTTCCCCAAGGTCTGGGTACATCCACTTTCCCCCTACGCCTATCCAGCAGTGTGCTAGATTCGGCCTAACTTCTTCCTTCTTCTCAGATCCACAGATCTTACAGCTCAGAACACTGAAAGATTCCTACAACTCAGAATGTATCCACACTCCTACAGCTCTGACTAACAGCCCTACCTCAGCCTTGTCACAATGCCTACAACTCAGAATGTATTCGTACTCCTACATCTTAGGCTAATAGCCCTACCTCAGCCTTGTCACAAGGACTACAACTCAGAGATCTATATCTCCTACACTAAGCCTTTATATTATAGGCTTACAACTCAGAACTTGAAAGATCCAACAGAATTTAAAAAATCTTATAGATTGACTCTTACCCTTGTTGAGAGAGAAGGGATAAAAGGTTTCTTGATCAGTTCTTGATAAAACTAATTGCTGAGATCAACCTGTTCTTAGCTTTCTTCAAAGCTTCTTGAATCTGAACTCAGTAGGGTTGATCTTATTTGAAGTTGACTGGCTGGCAGCTTACTTCTTAGATTTCAGAAATAGATCTTTATTCTTCTTAGCAGATTTGTTCAAGATCTTCTTCTTAAGAGACTTGTAAATGTCTCCTACTTTACTTCAAACAGCTGGAGCTCTCTCTCAATCTCCAAATCTTCTGAAGTTTC
The DNA here is from genome assembly GCA_039513925.1 of Platanthera zijinensis. NCBI lineage: Eukaryota > Viridiplantae > Streptophyta > Magnoliopsida > Asparagales > Orchidaceae > Platanthera > Platanthera zijinensis. The sequence continues at coordinate 80,665,488 of CM077081.1, forward strand.
TTCTGAATTCTTGTTTGAATTCTCCTTAGACAAATTCTGAGTAGATTGCCACTTCAGGCTGTCTTCTTAGATATTCTCACGAAAATCTTCTTCTGTGTGACGTGCTCTTTCTTGATCAATGATCAATACTTCATTAGTTGTTCGTTCGTGTATTGTTGATTTGACAGAATCCGTCTATATATAGACTTCATCCATGGTAACCGGCTGATCCGGTTTCTAACCAACTTCTGACAGTTCTGATTGCTTCAGCAAACTTGTTGGAATTCACAGCTATCAAGTCTTTAGTCATTTCTTGAACCTTTGTCTTTGTCAGCAAAGCGTCGAGACTGATCTTCATTATGTGTCGACACATGTAGATTAAGTGTCGACACAAGCTTTAGTGATGTCGACACAGCTCCTTTGGTGTCAACACTGTTTCTTGACACTGCATCTGTAGAATGTGTCAACACTGCTTCTTTGTGTCGACACAGTCACTTCTTCACTTCACAGCAATAAACTCTACTGAGTGTCGACACAAGTCCTGTGTGTCGACACAGTTGATATAGTTTAAGAATTCTGTGTGTCGACACTGCCTTCAAGTGTCGACACTGTCTTCAAGTGTCGACACAGTTGATGTCGACTAAAACTTCTGTGTATCGACACTGCCTCCAGGTGTCGACACAGTTGATGTCGACTAAAATCTCTGTGTGTTGACACAGTTGCTTCTAGTGTTGACACTGCTTTTCCAAGTGTCGGCACAGGCTTTCTTAAGTGTCGACTCATAGACTTAGAAACTTTTTCCTACATTTTAGCAAATTCTTAACCTGCACATATAAACTCAAAATAACATCAAATACACCTTGATGTATATCATTGATCTAAGTAAGGCTTCTTCAAATCAGGTACACATTTTCCTATGTACCCAACACATGGCATGGCCGAACCTATATCGGTGGATCAAGAAGCTGTAGAGCACGTAGTGCAAAGGAGAGAGACTGAAAAGCAGCTCAAGTATGTGATGAGTTTTAATCCTCCAGTTTTTTTGGGGACTGGAACCCCAACGCAAGCTGATAACTGGATCTCTCGGGTTAAAAGAGTCATATCGACAATTGAGATGGAGGAATGACAGAAGGTTACCATAACCTCTTTCCTTCTGGATGGTGAAGCAAGGTTGTGGTGGGATGAACTAGAATTACATCTCTTTGTTGGAAGACAACTCACCAATATCTCGATGGACGAGTTATCGAGATTGTTTCTGGCATAATATATCCCATCAGCACAGAAAATTGCTATGGAGAACCAGTTTCATAGATTAACACAGGGCGAGAGTAGTGTAGATGACTACCTATATGAGTTCATGAGATTAGGACGATATGCAAGCTCTACCTTTACTAATGAGGAGCGTAAGACCAATCGGTTCTACAAAGGACTGCGTGATAATCTGAGGTTGCTGCTCTCAAGTTCAATGATGCAGGGTTTTCTGACCATGGTCAATACAGCCCGATCCCTGGAGTAGGACATGAAATGCATACAATGTAAAAATGATTCGTCATTAAAGAGATCATAATTTAAAGCACCAAGCTCTTCGAAGACTGGGTTTTGAAGATGGAACAAGAAGCCCAAATCTGTTGGACCGACTTCTTATCTGTTACTTCTAGGAAATCGTTTGGGTGTGGGGCCCAATCCATTATTTTAATTGTAGTAAGCTGGGATACATAGCCTGTGAGTGTTGGAGTGACAAGACGGATAAAAAGGTAAGAACATCTTATGCTGAGAAAGGGAAGACGGTAGAGTCAACCGCATCCCATAATTGTTCGGTATTGTATCCAAAATAACCTTGATTTGAAGAAGGGTCCCATTAAGGTAAGATGAATTGAGGGTGTATTTGATGATGTGTTTTAGTTATGTGCTTGCAGGACTGCATTGTTAAGTACAACCAAATTTCAAGTTGCAGTGGGTCATGAAACACAGCACTATAAAATGTAATCCTTCATTGTGTAGGCCAATGTGTTGACTCACGTGTAATCTCTCTATTGGGGTGTACTTCTATCCCAAGTGCATGAGAAGGATCAAGGAAGGTAATGGAATGGAATTCAGAAGAACAGGAATTTTACCCAAGTAAAATTCATCGAGTATCGTAAGGCATAATCGTCGAGTATACTCGTTAATACTCATCGAATTCGTCGTATTTACTTACTAGCACTCATCGAATTCATCATTTGCACTTATGGTAAAATTTCTATAAGTTGGAAAATCGGCCAAGTAAAAATCATCGAGTATCATCGTGTATACTCGTCGAATTCGTCGAATGTATCTATCGATACTCACCGAACTCGTCGAATATACATGTCGATACCTGTTGAATTTGTCGAGTCACTTCGACGTTACTTCCCTGGATTTTCTATGTCAGATTCGTCGAATATCACTTGGTTAGGTATCGAATGCGTCGATTATTCTAGCTAATACTCGTCAAATTCGTTGAGTATACTAATCGATATTCGTCGAATTTGTCGAGTGATTCTTATGCATGGCGTAGAGTGTTAAGATTTAATTGGGCTGAATTTCTCCAAGTAAAATTCGTCAAATTTCATTGTTGTTCGGCGAGTATCCTCAACAATATTCGACGAATATTTATTTAGGGTTTTCAAAATCCGTTTCGCTCTTACCGACAACCATATATAGTGACTCGCGACATTTCTAGCATGCAATAACTTTTCTAGCCGGTGAAATTGAAGATCTTTATATATATTTAGGGTAGATTATTCCAAAACCCTAATCGTGTTAATCGAACTTTTTTCCAAGAACTTCCCGATCAAGAAATTAACATCGGCTTCTATACGTGCTACGCGATAACTCTCGGCCGACGCAAGTGTGTTGCACAATTCGATCTTCCTTCACCGAATCGATTTGATCGTTACTTTTTGAAGATTCTTATCTTTTTAGATCTAGTCGTTCCGTGAGTTCATATTCAAGTATTCAAAGTTTTCAACATTTTCGTGTTCTCCAATTTTTTCAAGATCAACTTTTCAAAGAACAAAGGACTGAAGACTTTAGATCTGAATAGGTTTATTTGTAATTATTTTCTAAATCTCATGTTATATTTGTAGGATGTTATCCCTCCGAGCAGTATATTTGTTTTTGGATCGAGTTGTAGATCCGTCTGTGGATCGAGTTGTAGGAGAGGTTGTTCTCTGAGTGGTAAGAGCGTTGTCTCCGAGTTGTAGGAGTTGAGGCTCCGAGGTATAAGATTTGTTTAAATCTTAGAAAAGAGAAGTAGCCGAATCTAGCCCTTCATGGTAGATAGGCGAGGCGGGACAGTGGACGTACCCAACTCGGGGAACCACTATAGATCTCTATGTTATGTGCGCTCTAATGTTTAAGTTGTTTTTATTCTGCGAAAAGACACAGACATCACCTATACACCCCCTCTAGGTTATTTAGGTAGACATTAGATACTTTCAATTGGTATCAGAGCTAGGTTATTCGACATAAGGTTAACACCTTGAACAAGATCTCTTATCTAGTGTCAAGACATTCCGCCTCATTGTAATGGAAAGAAATAAAGATATGTCCTCTATGAAGTTACCTGTGTGCATAAAAAAGAACTTTCCCATGTGGAAAGAAGAGTCAATTCTTTATAGAAGCAGCAGATCCAAGAATATTTCAGATTATTGAAGAAGGACCTCACATTCCTACACAAGCTTCTGCCCTGAATCCTGCAATCATGATTCTTAAGAAGATGATGGACTTGACTAAGGATGAAATTGCTCAAGTCTCCCTGGACAAAAAGACAAAGAACATTATAGCCAATGTAGTGGACGATTTGATGCTCCAAAACTTATTCCACTGCACATCTGCTAAGGAGATGTGAGTTTGTCTAATTGTGCTTATGGAAAGAACCGAAGAATTTTTAGAAGATCACAGATTTTTTCTAAACCAGGAATAAAAAGCTTTTAAGTAGGGTAGAAATGGCACCATTGCTTACAGTTTCGAGAAATTCTTCAAGATTGTCAACGGGCTTAGAAACTACTGTCGCACCTTCACTAATGGTGAGCTAAGCGACAAATTCCTCAGATCCTTGACAAAGGACTGGGATACAAAAGTTATAGCCATTAGGGAGTTTGGCAAGCTGTTGGATATTGATCCCCAGAACCTCTTTAGAAAGCTTCTCTCCTACAAACTTCAGATGAATACCAAAAAGAAGGAAGAGCAAAGCAGCGGGACTTCAAGCAAAGAGAAGTCAGTTACCTTCAAAGCTGAAGGTTCAAGAAAGTCTAAAGTCATATCACCAGTAAGTACATGAGATCCAGATACTCCAAAAGACTCTGAGCTAAGCATGTAAGGCTCTAAGCTATCTGATGGAGAGTTCTCACTCATCTCCAAGCAATTCAAAAGATTGCTCAACAAAAGGAGGCAAATGAAAAATCAGTCATCCTCCTCTGATTTCAGAAGATCACATCTGTAAGGTGACCGTTCTAAGAAGAACTATGACCAAAAGGACAGGTAAAAATCGAATCTGAATAAACATTCTTCCTCTGACCTTGTTTGTTACTGTTGTAATAAGCCAGGACACATGATTGCGAGGTGTCCCTACAAAAAGAAGGAAGGTCATAAGAAGAGAAGAGATCCGTCAAGAGTAAAAGGAAGGAAGAGAAAATGTTCGTCACCAAGAAGTCCAAGACTCTTAGCAATAGTGACTTGAGTGAGTCAAGCTCAAAAAATGAGGAAGCCTACTTCGAGCTCATGGCTCAATCCGACAAGGAAGTAGACGACTCTCAATACCATGGGAAGGTAAACCCTCGCACTATCCTTTCTGAATCAGAAACTTCCACAAATGACCATGAATACTATTCTTCTGAGGAAGACGACTCTGACTTGATGGCTCAGTATCAAAAAGTCTTGAAATCTTTTAACAAATGTCACAAGGTAGTCAAAAAGCAATGAAAAGAGATTGCTTCTCTCAAGGCGGTGGAATCAAGCCTGAGGGAGGAAATTACTAAATTGACTCCTCTCAGAAGTGAAGTTCACTCCTTGCAAGAGGAATTGAAATGCTCCGCTGAGCTATTAAGTCGGAAGGAGAAATACTTAGATGAGCTCAAAGAAAAGCTCTTGGTGGAAAGGAAGCTGGTTGAATGCTACTCGAAGCCAAAGGCCATTCTTCCCCTCATCGATGAGTTTTTTCACTCTGAAGAAGAGTTGTGGTCTTGGCCACATTGCTGGAAAAGGTAAGGCTGCTAAGAGAGCCAGTACCAAAGATAAAGGGAAGACACCTCAAAGTCAACCCTCATTTAAGAAGGTTATCTTCCCCCACGAATACGTATGACTTTGAGACGTCCTATGGGCACTTTACTAGACCTACCTATATGGAGCCTAAAAAGCGCTATCAAGGATGAACTCATCCCCGAGACTTTCGTGTAATTGTTTTTATAGCACCTTATGAAAAGATAATTCTCAAAGAGTCTGTGGCCCGTACAGGAGTACAAGATAAGGTACAATAGATTTGACAGCTGGTGCTGCGGCAAAATTGGTCATTTTGGCATAGATTGTTGGTTTAACCCTGCAAATTTTAAAACTCCACGATTTAACAATGCGAGACAGACCACTCGTAATGTTAATATTCCTAGTGGTGTCAGGCTAACAAGGAACCAAGGACCTAAATTGATTTGAGTTCCTAAGGTAAGATGATTTATGATTGCAGGTATGTCTAAAGGCCAATAGAACTCTAATATGGTATTTGGATAGTGGATGCTCTCGGCATATGACCGGGACAAGAAGCTTACTGCAAGAATTCATCCTAGTCGAAGATGGACCAAAAGTTATCTTTGGAGGGTCTGATACGGAAATTACTAAAGGCTATGATATGATTTCCAACGACATAGTCTCGTTCACAAACATTGCTTATGTTGAAGGATTACAACATAATCTGATAAGCATAAGTCAATTATGTGACAAAGTCTATATCGTTGAGTTCTACAAAGACAAGTGTTTGATAAAATCATATACAAATTTGGAGAAGATATTACCCAACACTTGGAGTAGAAATATTTTCTATTTAAATTTTCTAAGTTTAGATAATTCTACATCAGTGTGCATTTTAGCAAAAGATAGTGCGTCTCTTTGTGACCAATGACACAAAAGATTAGCACATATTAATTTCAAAACTATAAATATGTTATTTTCTCACAACTTAGTGCACGATGCCCCCAACATTAAGTGCCTTAAAGAGAGTCCATATCACACATGTCAGATGGGTAAGCAGAAAAGGGCTACCTTTTAGGGTATTTCTGAAAAAGATTCTTTGAGAAGTTTATACTTACTTCATATGGACTTATTCAATCATATATCAATTCATAGTTTAGGAGGTAAAGTCTATACGTCGGTAATTGTTGACGACTACTCTCATTTTATTTGGGTATTCTTTCTAAAACACAAGTCAGACACCTTTGAAGCTTTCACTAATTTTGTTAGGCAAATTCAGAATGAATTAAATTATTCGGTGGTCAAAATTAGAAGTGTTCACGGAACAGAGTTTGAGTCTGGTGTCATGACAAAATTATGTGGAAGTCAATGTATCTTTCATGAGTTTTCCTCCCCGCATACTCCACAATAAAATGGAGTTACCGAGAGAAGGAATAGAACCCTCATTGAATCATGTATGACTATGTTGAATGGTGTTTTACTACCAAAGTACTTCTGGGCCAATGCAGTCAACACAGCTTGTCACGTGCAAAATAGATCACTAATCAACAAAAACCATCGAATGACTCCCTATGAATTATTGAAAGACAAAACCGAGTGTGTCCTACTTTAGGATCTTTGGCAGTAAATGCTTCGTACTTAATAATGGGAAGTATTACCATACGAAGTTTAGTGAAAAATATTTTGAGGGTATTTTTGTAGGTTATAGTAACCATAGTAAGACATATAAGATTTTTAATAAGAAAACCCTAGTGGTAGAAGAGTTTATCAATGTTGTAATTGATGAGAAAAACATGCTTCATAGTAGCTCGTCTAATGTTGTTTGCGTAGATGCAGGTACCGTGTTCAAGGATCTAAGCTTGGAAGAAGCGGTCAAGGAATATGTGCCAAGCTCAGTCAAGGTCATTAATCCAAGTATGGTAGATGAAGAACGACTAGATAAAGAACAGCCTCAACCTGTAGGAGATGCAATGTATGTGGCAAAACATGCTGCTGGGCGAAGAAAAAATCTACCGTTCAGACACCTGAGAGATCACCTGGTTGATCAGATCATTAGAGAGCCAGGCGACGGTGTCAGAACCAGAAGATGTACTGCTAATGAAATTCTACATCTTAGTTCTTTGTCTCATATTGAGCCAAAGAAGTTTGAGGAAGCAAACATGGGTGCCTTTGGGATAATGACTATGCAAGAGGAGCTCAATCAAATTGAATGATGCAAAGTCTGGGAATTGGTGTCCAAGCCCAAGGGACAGAATGTGATCGGTACCAAGTGGGTATTCAGAAACAAGATGGATGAGAATGATGTAATCATAAAGAACAAAGCCATTCTTGTAACACAAGGATACGGACAAGAAGAAGGTATGGCCTTCGATCAGTCCTTTGCTCCAGTGGCCAAACTCGAAGTGATCAGGTTGTTTCTGGCGTATGGTGGTCACAAAGGCTTCAAAGTTTATCAAATGGACGTGAAGTCGACATTTCTCAACGGAGATCTAAAAGAGGAAGTATACATAGCACAACCACCAGGTTTTTTTTTAATTTTACTTTCCCTAACTATATCTATTTTCTCAATAAAGCTCTTTATGGTTTAAAGCAAGCTTCCCGAGCTTTGTATGAGACGTTGTCTAGCTTTCTTCTTGAGAGCAAGTTCACAAGAGGAAAGATAGACAAAATATTATTTCTTAGGAAAGTAAAAGACAATATTTTGCTAGTGCAAATTTATGTCGACGATATTATTTCTGGCTCTACGAAAGATAACCTTTACAAGAAGTTTTCTAAACTTGTGCAAGAGAAGTTTTAAATCAACAGTATGAGAGAGCTGAAGTATTTCTTAAGACTTCAGGTGAAACAATTTGAAGATGGAATTTTTATCTCTTTGTTATAAAACGAACTAAAACAAGCCGGAATGGGTATAACTGAAACTTTATTATCAAAAAAAGGTATCTATTACAAAGGTATGCTCTCCCTTATATAGAATGGAGGAGAGATGAGAGAATACAAATAAGAGATGTGGGACTAAAAAATTACAGGACTAAGCGGACTATACAAAACAAACTGCACAAGCCGCGCGGTTAGACAGAAGGGCTAACCGCACGACTACCACCAGAGAGAGAGAGACCGCCAGGGGAGACCGCCTGACCGCTCGGCAACCAGACAGCAATAGCACAGCAATCAAACCGCTGAAGGGAAACCGCCAGACCGCGCGGTCTCCAAACCGCCAAGACAGACCGCCAGACCGCCCGGTCACCAACTTCAACACTCCCCATCAAGCTGGAGCATATATATCGATCATGCCCAGCTTGTCACAAATATGATGAAACGAGGCGGAAACTGGCTTGGTGAAGATGTCAGCCAGCTCTTTATCAGAAGTGACAAAGGGAGTGCAAATTTGTTCCTTTAAGATTTCTTCACGAATGAAATGACAGTCAACCTCAATGTGCTTGGTTCTTTCATGGAAGACCGGATTTTTGGAGATGTATATGGCAGCCTTGTTATCACAGAACATAGGTAGAGGATGGTTGTAGACCTCTCCTAAATCCAGCATTAGAGCCCGTAGCCATTTTAGCTCACAAGTGATCGACGCCATACTCCGATACTCTGCTTCAGCACTGGACTTGGAAACAACAGACTGCTTCTTGCTCTTCCAGCTTACCAGATTACCTCCAACAAAGGTGCAAAAACCGGAGGTAGACTTGCGATCCCCTTTGTCATCAGCGTAACTCGCATCTGAGTATGCTTCAACCCTCAGATGACCATTCTTCTGAAAAAGCAATCCTTTCCCAGGGGAGGCTTTGACGTACTCCAAGATCCGCAAGGCGGACTGAAGATGGCACTCCCTGGGTGTTTGCATGAATTGACTCACCTTGCCCACAGCATAGGAAATGTCGGGCCTGGTCACTGTGAGATATATAAGCTTACCAACAAGACGACTGTACCTCGTAGTATCTGAAAGAAGCGGCGAATCATCTGTCCAGGTTTTGTCTTCTCCAACAGCCATGGGACACCGGGAAGGTTTGGCCCCAGTCGATCCTGCATCTTTTAAAAGATCAAGGGAATACTTACGCTGAGAGAGGACTAAGGAGTCGGGCTTCCGAGAGATTTCGATTCCCAAAAAGTACTTTGGAGAGCCCATATCTTTCGTGACCAGATGTTGACGAAGATGCCGCTTTGTCAAGGCTACCCCTTCTTGGTCATCGCCAGTGAGAAGAATATCATCAACATATACTGCAAGAACCACCAGCCCCGAGGAGGTTTTGCGAATAAATAGAGAGTGATCGGCAGAGTTGCGCACAAAACCAACGGCCGCCACGATGCCGCTGAACTTGTCAAACCAAGCTCGAGGGCTCTGCTTGAGGCCATAGATTGCCTTCTTCAGCTAGCACACTCGTGTCTCCCCCTGAGCAACATACCCAAGAGGTTGCTCCATGTAGACGGCCTCCTGAAGATCACCATAAAGGAAGGCATTCTTTACATCCAGCTGGGAAATTGGCCAATCTTTATTGACTGCCACAGAGAGAAGGACCCATATAGTGCTGAGACGAGCCACGGGAGAGAAGGTGTCAAAGTAATCAACCCCATAGGTCTGAGTAAAGCCCTTAGCAACAAGGCGAGCTTTATAATGGTCCACAGTGCCATCCGGGGCAAATTTCACCACAAAGATCCAGCGACAGCCAATAACATCAGTACCAAAGGGAGGAGGAACAAGAGTCCAAGTACCCCGCTCCGTTAAGGTGGCCATTTCCTCATCCATGGCCATCTTCCAGTGAGGAATAGCAAGGGCCTCCTGGTAGGAGCGGGGCGTGGCAGTGGCAGAGATAGCCAGAGCAAAGGCCCTGCGAGAAGGGGTAAGACGATCATATGAAACAATAGCAGTAAGAGGGTGTAGGTTACACATCCGCACCCCTTTGCGAATATCTATAGGAAGATCCAGGTCAGCAGGTCCCTCGGCATCCGGAGCATCCGTGGCAGAGAGAGATGGCCCAGGAGTAGAGAGCGACGATGGCGGAGACGGTGGCGGAGAAGAGGGAGAGAGAGGTGGAGTGAGAGGAGTGGATGTGGACGGTGTAGGGGTGAATATCGTAGTAGGAGACGAGGGAACAAAGGGAACAGTAGGAGAATCAGAAGCTGAGAGAAGAGGAGAGGAGTCATCCGAGAAGTAGGAGGTATTTTCGAAGAAGGTGACGTCAGCAGAGACGAACTGCTTACGAAGGACGGGATCAAAGCAACAATAACCTTTCTGAGTGGTGGAGTACCCCAGAAAGATACATTTAGTGGAGCGAGGGGTTAGCTTATCACGGGTGGCAGAAGGGGCATGCACAAAGGCAGTGCATCCAAAGATTTGGAGAGGGAGAGGAAACGGCTCCTTGCCTGGATACAAAATGGAGAATGGGGTCTTTCCGTGGAGAATGGTGGAGGGAATGCGATTGATAAGGTAGCAGGCAAGGAGAACAGCATAGCCCTAATAGGAGTGAGGAACATGCATCTGGGTCATCAAGGTGCGAGCGACATCAAGAAGGTGACGGTTTTTGCGTTCTGCCACCCCATTTTGTTGGGAAGTATAGACACAACTAGTTTGATGAATAATCTCATTTTGCATGCAGAAGGCCTGAAAATCATGACTGATATATTCTTTAGCATTATCAGATCGAAGAACTTTAATAGAAACATTAAACTGAGTTTTGATCATGAGATAGAAGGACGTCCGTACAGAGAATAATTCGGAGCGATCTTTTAACAGATACACCCACGTACTGCGAGAGAAATCATCAATGAATGTGACAAAATATGAACTACCCCGACCAACGGTAAGAGTAGGAGAAGGACCCCAAATATCGGAGTGGAGGAGATCAAATGGACGGGTGGATCCACGAACGTGCTTTGGAGGGAAGGAGGAGCGGTGATGCTTGCTAAGCTGACAGGCCTCACAGTTGAGCGGAGGACTTTGTGGAGGAAGGTGGGGCAGAAGTTGACGAAGACGATGAGGAGGAGCATGACCAAGGCAGAGATGCCATTGGAGAAGATCTGTGGAGGTGGAGGAGAAGGTGGAGAAAGCGGAAATATTGTCCAGGAAGTATAGGCCGCCACTCTCAGTCCCAGTAGCAATCGTCCGTTGGGAGTCTGGATCCTGAAAAGAGCAAGTAGTAGAAGTAAAAGTAACAGAACATTGTAATTGCTTGCATAGAGAGGTAACAGATAATAAGTTGCACGGGAACTTGGGCACGTAGAGAGTATCCTCCAAGCGAAGAGACGGAGTGACATGAACTATCCCCATCCCATGAACCGATGATGAAGAGCCGTCAGCGAGAATAACCGGGGGCAACCGACCATGTGTTTCGAGGAGAGAAAAACACTGGAGATTGCCGGTCATATGATTAGTAGCACTGGTGTCGATCAGCCATTTTCCTTGAGTAACAATGTGGGCACTACCAGAAGACGTGACCACCGAGGCGAACGGCTTAGAGGAGTATATGGAAGCCATGAAGGGAGGAACAAAAAAACTGCAGCGGTCACGGTGACAACACACCAGCGGCAAGAAGGGCCACGACCAAGATGCAGAGTAAGGCAAAAGAGGAAGAAGAGGGAAGCACAAGCTGCGCGACTAAATAGGAGGTCGCGGCGACTAACAAGCAGGAGTGGCTAAAGGACGAGGGGCAGAGAGGCCGCCAAAACAAGGAATAACCCGCGCGAACAGAGAGAAATCGCAACGGTTAGAAGAAAGAGGTCTATAGCGGTCACGATGAGAGCACACCAGCGGCCAGAACAGCCACGACCAAGCCGCAGAAACAAGCAGAGGGAAAGAAGTCGAGCGGCAAGAAATCAAACCGCGCGAACAGAAGAGAGAGACACCACGCGAATAGAGAGATGTCCGCTGGGAAGCAAACACGGCGAATAAGGCAACAGGCCGCGACACAGGTCGCGCACACAAAGGACAACGACAAGGAAGAAAAGAAGCCGCGCGAATAGGGCGCAAGCAGGCGGAAGAAACAAGCCGCGAGAATAGGTCGCGAGAAGAAGAAGCAAGCCGCGCGGACAGAGCGGACAGAATCAGGAGTCAAAACCTCCCTCTGATACCATGTTATAAAACGAACTAAAACAAGCCGGAACGGGTATAACTGAAACTTTATTATCAGAAAAAGGTATCTATTACAAAGGTATGCCCTCCCTTATATAGAATGGAGGAGAGATGAGAGAATACAAATAAGAGATGTGGGACTAAAAAATTACAGGACTAAGCGGACTATACAGAACAAACCGCACAAGCCGCGCGGTTAGACAGAAGGGCTAACCGCACGGCTACCACCAGAGAGAGAGAGACCGCCAGGGGAGACCTCCTGACTGCTTGGCAACCAGACAGCAACAGCACAACAATCAAACCGCTGAAGGGAAACTGCCAGACCGCGCAGTCTCCAAACCGCCAAGACAGACCGCCCGGTCACCAACTTCAACACTCTTAGATAAAGTTCACCAAGGAGTTACTTAAGAAATTCAGAATTAAGAACGCAACCTCGATGAGGACTCCAATGAGTTCAACTATGTCTCTGAATAAGGATGAGAAAGGGAAACTTTTAATGAAACCAAGTACATAAGCATAATTAGATCCTTGCTCTATCTTACTGGCAGTAGACCTGCCATAATGTTCTTGACACGTGTGTGTGCTTGATTTCAGGTGAACTCTAAGGAATCTCATTACGTCGCTGCAAAGCAAATTTTAAGATACCTTAAGGGCACACCAAATCTTGTCTTATGGTACCTAAGAAGTAATTATGTAGGGCTAATTGGTTTTTCAGATGCAGATTTTGCAGGTAGCGGGGACGACAGGAATAACACTTCCGGGATATGTCAATTTCTCGGAAGAAGGCTTATCTCATGGAGCAGCAAGAAGCAGAACTGTGTGGCAACCTCCACTACCGAGTTAGAGTACATCTTTGCTAGTAGTTGTTGCACGCATCTTCTTTGGATCAGGAATCATCTCGAGGATTACAATCTGAAGTTTAAAGAGATTCGGGTGTTTTGCGACTTCTCTAGTGCTATAGCGATCATGAACAATCCAGTCTCCCACAGCCGGACAAAGCACATCGAAGTCTGATATCACTTCATCTGAGAGCATGTGGAGAATAAGGATGTTGCCCTCAGCTATGTCTCGACGGATAAGCAGGTCGTAGATATATTCACAAAGCCACTGGACGAGGCCAAGTTCTCGTTTTTGAAAACGAAACTAGGTATGCTGAACAAAGACTAGTAAAGTTGGCTAAGGAGATAAGATTTAACTCAGGAAGTATTTTTAGAGTAGAGAAATTTGTCTAAAGAGAATTCGTAGAGTATCAATCATCGAATTTTGCCGAATCGTCAAAATACATCCAATATTTATGATGAAACTCGATGAATCTGGGTCTGCTTCCCGACGAAACTCGCCGAATTTTACTTAGGTCAAAAATTTTCTTTTCTTTTATTGGATCCGAAGAGCCACGGTTTTCAAGTATGTGTGTTTCCCTCTTAAAACTTTATATATATATATATATAGTTCTTATGGGCAAACCGAACCATTTTGACAAAAAGAAACTTTTCGATTCTACTAAACTCTTCATCCCGACGATTCGTTTCCGCGACTGCTCATCTTCTTCTTCCTTACTGAAATGAGTCAGGAAAATCCCCCTATGCCAGTCCCGTCAGTTAAAGCTTGTTCCGATCTTCCAAAGCTCATCTAATCACTAGAAAGATCGTTTCCAAATCCATCCATTTTTGCAAATCGTCTAGAGCTTCGGCAGAAACAGTCGAATTCAACAAGTCCAATTTCTGTTATATTCTCCATAGCTCCTCGCAGTACCATCAGGTTGCTAGGTGGTGGTGGTGAACTAGTTTGGACAGGGTTTGCGTCAACTTCAGATGAGTTCAAAAATGTCATTCTCATGTTGGAAATAGCAAGCCTACCTTTTGTGCTAGAGCACTCCTGCAAGGGATTGGATAAGAACGTTCTTGAGTTCCATCAGAATGCCAAGCTTTGTAGGGAAGATACGGTCATCAAAAGCAAAGTTCGTTAGTTAAAAATTAAGGTGAAGGCTTCTCTCCTAATCCAGCTTCTGAGGCTTCCAGCTTGTGATGAAGTCAATCACCTAGAAGAGGAGGACTTCACAAGAGCTCTATTGTTCTGTGGACTGCCCAGAGGCACCAAAGCAGTTAAGAGAAAAGGGATGAACAAGGAAGGAAAGTTGTTGTCTGACATCATTGGTAAAGTACTGCTCTGCAAGAGCGGTTATCATGACTACCTCTCTTCAGAAATGTTCAATTTCCTAGTGGCGATCATCTGTATGAAGAGAATGGATTGGGATTCTATCATGTTTGCTCGGATCAAAGATAGCCTCCGCACCCCCAACTTTGGCTGAATTATAAGTTTATATCTTAATCAAATGGACAGAGACAAGTTTGATAGGACCAAGGGTGTACTTATTCACCACCTAAAGAAGATCGATGCTTCCATCTTCTCGAGGTAGGATATGAGGATTCAACGACCAGGGGGAGTTAGAGATGTGCCTGAGGTAGAAGAAGAGGAAGTACCTGAGGACAAGATTCTTGTTTCCACCCCACCCCCCCCCCCCCACCCCACCCCCCCCCCCCCCCCCCCCCCGAGACACTCCTGATAGATTGAGTGCAGGAGTTGAGGGGGAGTCAGGTTATACACAAGTGGCCACTAAGACAACACCCTTGAGTGTTCCTGCCACCATAGAGATAGATATTCTAGTCAGTTCTGAGCCAGAGATCCTAGTTTTAGCTCTAGTTACATAGAGTACAGTTCCAGAGACAGTTGACATTCTTACAGAGGTTGCTAAGATTATCCATGCTGCTATTGAGGAGTTTGTGCCTAATGTGGCTGAGGATGTGAATTTTGTTATTGATGATGCTTTGCCTACTGCTGATGGTTTGGAAGTTGCTGCTGATGATGTGGGTGAGCCAATAGATGATATTGAGCTAGATGTTACTGACTACGACATAGTTGATGAGGATGAGCTGATTACTGCTGATACTGCAAATGATTCTTCTTGCGATGATTGTCCCAGAGAATCAACTTGCACCTCTCCACAATATTCTACCTATCAGGACTGAGGGGGAGCAGACTCATCCTTTGGCCTCTATGCAAACCAGACTCGACAGGTTTGTCAGAAATCTTCAAATGAGAATGGCTGAGATTCCCGGTGGACCTCCAATGGAGGAAGTAAAGGTAGTTGATTTATCTGATGAGGAAGAAGATGTTGAGGTGCATCCTCCTGTCCTAGAAGCTACTGTTGCTGAGCTTCGTTCAAAATTTACTGTTACTCCCATGGAAGAGTCCTCCAGTTACTCTGAGGGAAGTGCAGAACCCCCCACCCCTCCCAATATTAAGGTTAGAGATATACCATCTACCAGTATAGAGGTATCTATTCTGAAGTCCATTGAAGCTATGATGGCTAAGCAACAAAAGCACTTTGATCGATCTTTGAAGAAGGTGATGAAGAAAGTAAAAGAAACAGAGAGAGATTTGAACAACGGCCTTGTGGAGATCAAGGTCCGTTTTGACAAGCTTGATGACAGGCTTGATTCCTGGTTTGTGCAAGGTGGAAAAAAATTTTTCATACAATGGCTGGACTGAAGAGTAACTTGGATGTTCTTCAGAATGTAGATGTCAATGCCAAGACTGTTATTGAAGCTCAGAATGTAACGCCCCGAAATTGAAAAGAGGAACGAATGATGTTTTCTGTCCAAGTTGGGTTCTGAGTAGGCTGACACGGCCTGTGACACGGGCGTGTCACAGGGCGTGTCGTGCTGGAGGTCGACATTTTGCCGAGAGGTCGACAATTTTCAGTCGACGAGCGTCGACACTTGGCACACGGCCTGTGAAACGGGCGTGTAACAGGGCATGTCGTGATTGAGGTCGATGTTTTGCCGAGAGGTCGATGATTTTCAGTCGACGAGCATCGATACTGGGCACACGGCCCGTGATACGGGCGTATCATAGGGCGTGTCGTGCTTGAGGTCAATGTTTTTCCGAGAGGTCGATGATTTTCAGTCGACCAGCGTCGAACAGGGCACACGGCCTGTTATATGGGCGTATCACAAGGCGTGTCCTACTCGGGCAGTTTGGCGAGTTGTGCCTAGGCCGTACATGGCCTGGGACACGGGCGTGTCCCAGGGCGTGTCTAGCACATAGCATGTGAGAAAGGCGTGTCACATGGCCGTGTCCTGTTCGGGACGTTTCGATCCTGTGTCGATTGAGGCACATGGCCCATGACACGGGCATGTCACTTGAGACACGGGCGTGTCCCAGGCCGTTTCCTGTTCATTAATTTCTAGTTTGACGGCGAGTGAGGGAACACGGCCTTGGACACGGGGGTGTCACAAGCCGTGTTCAGCCCAGGAAATTCTTTTTCAGGGCGAATCATGGTCATTCGTTTCCTTCTAGTAGGATCCGATGACTCAGGCTTTCCCCTGCAGGTATTAGGCTGGGAATAGGGTTTCAAACCCTCATTCCATTTAGATCTTTCTCTTTTAAGGGATAAAGAGAGGGGAGAGCATGGAAGAAGGTGGAGGAGAGTTCCGGCTGCCGGAGAATCTTCGGAGCCCTGTTTCTCGAGCGGAGTCCAGATCCGTGAAGGCAAGATCGTTGCGGTGGTGTTCATCTGACCAAGTTTCTCTATGACTAGGAAGAGTGGTCGTAAGGTAATGACACTTCTCCTCTTGGTTTTTAGGATGCACGCTTAGCATCTTTTCTTTTCAGTTTTTGGGCTCCAGATCTCTCAAATGAGAGGGGTTTGGGTTGCCATGGTTCAAGAGTAACCTTCGGGTCGATTGTGTCCATCCCTGACATGATTTTGCACTAGAGATCCGCTTCGTTAGTGGATTAGGCATGGTGGGTGAAGCCGTAGTTGTGACCAATAGTCCGACTCAGTGATGTTGCATGACGAGCTTTAAGGATTCGGTAGAAATCTGTTGCGGCAAGATGTCGTTGTGATGTATGCATTTCCCCCCTTTCCTTGAGTGAGTACTTGTAGCCGGAATCGGACAAGGTTAGCTCCGCATTGGCGGTAGATAGTTTCCTTGGTGCGCGGGAATGTTGTAGTACAAATGGTGGATTTGGGTGGGAAAGTTTATGGTTGTGCTATGCTAAGGCGTGACTATATCTCTGTGGTCGACTGGCTATCCCATGACATGAAAGTCATGTGGGGAGAGTGTCCTGGCAAGACTAGTCCCCTTTTGTGAGACTGACGAGAATGTCAAGCATAGGGCAAGCCCAGGCAATGAAGCCATGAGCGGGTGGGGTCCAGCAAGGGTTCTTAGAATTGGTTTGTGTGTGAGACGGAATCCTGATGCGAGAAGTCAGAATTTGCAGGCAAGCCCGGGTTTAAGACCCATGTGCGGGTGGGGCTTTGGCAAGATTTCTGTGTAGCGGCTATTGGGACATTAGGGGCATTTTAGTCCCCTTTTGTTTGCGGCTTTACGGCAATGGGGAAATGGAAGTACCCAGTTGTTATGATGATGTGTTAGTTGCATACGCTATAGGGTGCCTTGGTCGAAGCCCGGGTTTGCATACATGCTTCATAGTAGGCCCCTTTTATTCTGTGCTCAACATAGAAAATGTGATTGTTGTATGAGACATCCAAACCAGTTTTAAAGCTTTACATGTTTATGTATATGGTGTACGAAGTGCTTACTTGCAGGCTGGAGGGGTACCCCGGGGTCCGTTAGGGGCGGCTGGGAGGAGATGTATTGGTTACACAGTAGAGGTCAGTCTTTGCTGACCCACGTTACTATAAATTTTCACAGGTCAAGGATCGCAAGCGGGAGAAAGTGCGCCGACTGAAAAGCCCTAAGCCTCATGAAGTGTTTGTTGTGCTTTCTTGCTTGTTTCCTTTTGATTGTGTGCTTCATGTTTTGGGTATATTTCGGCTTGCATGTCGAGGTATCATAGGAGTGCTATTGCACATTGATATTAGACCTTGTGGTCTTTCTGTTTTGGACTCTTTTGTTGTAAGGCCATAAGGCCGTGATGATACTCCTGTTTTAGTAATGGATAACTTCGAGTTGTTTTGTTTATTTTCGTTGTGTTTTGTTCTGAGTTTTGAGATTGGATGGTTAATATCATCTTTTAATGTCAAAGTTGTGGCATCTGTATGTTGTGGGGCCCCGGTCGGACCCATATTATATGATCATTACAGGGGAGGTGCTACAATTTAGTATCAGAGGGAGGTTAGCATTCCAAGGAGAGTATTCATGGTCGAAAGTAGTAATCAAATCGCGTATAAGAATTTATCCACATAGGAGTATCGCGAGACCATGAGTGTCCTTGTGTTTGAGTCTTGTGATTAGAGACTGATTTGTGTTTACCTTGCTTGTGTTAAGAGTGCAAGTAACGAGGCGGGAACGTCGAGGCCAAGAGAAGAGCTTTCGGCGAGCAGCGCTACTGCACAAGGTCCTTTAGGCATGGGGGTAACTCTGGTCGATTTTTGCCGCATGCTTGTAGAAGCAAATGAAGTATTTTCTGAGCTTCCAACCTCCAACATTCAAGGGATTCGGTACGCAGACTGATGCATAGGATTGGTGGGAACGGATTCAGGAACTTTTGAGGGCGGCAGAGATGTCGGAAGAGAAGAAGGCTGAGTTTGCAACCTTCATGTAGGAAGGAGACGCCAAGTTGTGGTGGGTGAGCCATAGTGGCCGGCAATTTCCTGGACGCACCCTATCCATTGATGAGTTTGGGAATGCTTTTATGAAGAAGTACATTCTGGCATTGACAAGGTTAGCCCTCCAAAGGCAATTTCTGCACTTGATGCAGCGAGACAAGACCGTGGATCAATATGTTCAGGAATTCACTCGATTGGGTCGTTATGCGGGAACGAACATGACGGATGATGAGGAGAAGGACAACCTCTTCTACTACGGATTGAGGGAGAATCTGAGGCAACCCCTCATATCTATGAAACACGCAGGTTTCAATGAGTTGGTCGAGGCGACTAGAATTTTGGAGAGCGATATGGAGCGAACCCAACGCCACAAGAGTTTCACACCCAAGCAAGGGGAAGGGAAGCCTTCTCAATCCCAAGGAAAGTCTGAAGGGAGCAGATGGAAGAATAAGCCTCACCCGTACAAGTCCAGTTAGAAAAGCAACTGGACGTCCGGAGGATCTCGCTCTAAGGGACCTCTGACGTGCTTTAATTGTGGCAAGGTGGGGCACATAGCTCAATTTTGTACTCAAGGGGCACTGAGCAAGAGCTAAGATAGGATCAGACTGTGCGCTCCAGCCCTAGTGCCCAGAGAAAGGGAAGATTGCGGAGTCGAGCGCTTCTCGGTTCCAACCGGTGCAACTAAGGGCCTACAACCTTGGGTAGCAGGAAGCGATCCATCAACCTGATGTGGTGACAGGTATGAGAGTTTAACATTAACCTTATGTTTTATACTTTCAAGCCGTTTATGTTTGTTCCCTGTGTTTAGGCTTTATGATAGATTCTGGATACCCCGCTAAGGTATTGTTTGATACGGGAGCGTCACACTCCTTCCTTGCGGAAAGCTTTATCTAGAGGATTGGAGTTAAGTCATTCTCAACGAACGCAGAGTTGAAGGTGCGCATGCCCAATGGGTCATCCATGACTACAAGGGTTAAGGGACACATTTGTTGGAACTTAGACGGAATCGAATTCATGTTGATAGCGGCGGTCCTACCGTTGGTTGAGTTTGATGTAATATTGGGAATGGACTGGCTAGCAGAGCAGCATGTCAATATTGACTGCCTATCTAAGGTGGTAACCCTGAGGAGCGAAGGGAAAAGAGAAGTTAAGTTTGAGGGTCTTCATGGAGTGGCCTGTTCCCTAGTTTCAGCCATGCAGTTGGTGCAGGCAGTCATCCAGGGAGGGGTAGCCTTTGTAGCGTTGTTGGAGGTTAGCCTTTCCAGGTTATCCCTTGGAGAAATTCCCGTAGTGGCAGAATATGAGGATTTGTTTCCTAAGGAGCTTCCTGGAGCACCTCCTCGATGGGAGATTGATTGTTCAATTGAGTTAGTACTAGAGGCTAGGTCGGTGTCACGTCCACCTTTTAGGATGGCACCAAAAGAGTTGTCCGAACTCAAAGTACAGTTACAAGAACTATTGGAGCAGGGGTATATCAGACCCGGTTCTTCACCGTGGAGCGCGCCGGTGTTGTTTGTGAAGAAGAAAGACGGTAGTATGCATTTGTGCATAGACTACCGAGAGTTGAATAAACTGACTATCAAGAATAAGTATCTGATCCCTCGTATAGATGATCTGTTCGATCAGTTGGTGGGGTCGGTGGTGTATTTAAAGTTATACATGAAGTCAAGATACTATCAGTTGTGAATTTGAGATGAGGACAAACCCAAGACAGTGTTTGGTATGAGGTATGGTCACTTTGAGTTCTCGGTGATGCAGTTCTGGCTGACGAACGCACCATCCATTTTCATGGACTTGATGAACCGAGTATTTTGCAAATACTTGGAATCTTTTGTAGTCGTCTTTATTAATGACATTCTGGTTTACTCCAAGTCAGAGGCGGAGCACGAGACTCACTTGAGAATAGTCTTGCAAGTGTTGAGAGAGAACCAACTTTATGCAAAGTTATCAAAGTGCGAGTTTGTGTTAGAGAAGGTGGCATTTTTGGGCCATGTAATTAGTGGGGATGGGGTGGCAGTAGATCCATCAAAAGTGGAAGCCATCAGAGATTGTCCAGTTTTGAGGACCGTTGCGGAAGTCCGAAGTTTTCTTGGACTAGCCGGGTACTATCGAAGGTTCGTGGAGAAATTTTTGTGGATAGCACTACCCCTTACTTCACTAACTCGTAAGGATCAGAAGTTCATGTGGACTCAGGAGTACAATCAGGCATTTGAAACCCTGAAGGAAAGGCTGATGACAGCTCCAATCCTAAGTCTGCCGAAAGAGACTGAGGGATTTCAAATTTTCAGCGACGCATCCGGATGCGTTTTGGGGTGCATATTGGTACAACATGGCAGTGTGATCGTCTTTGGGTCTAGGCAGTTGAAGCCTCACGAGAGGAATTACCCCGTCCATGATTTGGAATTGGCGGCGGTAATTTTTGCGCTTAAATTGTGGCGGCACTACATTTATGGTGCGAAAGTGGAGATCTTCACGGACCACAAAAGTTTGAAGTATCTCCTAAATCTGAAGGATTTGAATATGCGGCGGCGCAGGTGGGTTGAGTTTCTTGGAGACTACGATGTGGCGATTCAGTATACGTCAGGCAAAGCCAATGTGGTGGCTGATGGCTTGAGTAGAAAATACTCTGGGATAGGGAATTAGATCGAAGCTTATAATGAGAGACTGAGGCGGGGCTGGGATTCCCTAGGCATGGAGTGTGTAGCCAGAGGCGAGTCTAGTGTGGCTTGGTTGAATTGGATTGAAATATAGAACGATTTGTCCGATCATATTCAGGAAGCGACCCGTTTGGATGTGGAGTTCCAACCATACGTGGAAGAAGCTCAAAAGGGCGAGTGTAGCGCCTGGGAGATGATTGATGTGATTCTGAGGAAGGGCAGGAGGATTTGTGTACCGCAGTTCGGCAAGCTCCGTGAGGAGTTGATGTTTGAGGCCCACTTCACTAAGTACTCCATTCACCCGGGTAGTACAAAGATGTACTTGGATATGAAGAAATCCTATTGGTAGCCTGGTCTGAAGCGGGACGTAGCTTTGTACGTGAGTCGGTGCCAAACTTGTGCCTTGGTGAAGGCCGAGTAACAGAAGCCGGGCGGGTTCTTGAAGCCTTTTCCTATCCCCGAGTGGAAATTTGATGATATCTCCATGGATTTTGTGCATGGGTTACTTAGATCGCAGCAGGGTAACGATGCAATTTGGGTGAGCGTGGATCGCTTGACCAAAGTGGCACACTTTATCCCAAATCGAAAGGAGGATAACGCGGAGAAGCTGGTGGAATTGTATGTTCGCAACATTGTGCGACTACATGGAATTCCTAAGAGCATAGTTAGTAATCGCGATGGACGTTTCACGTTTAAGGACTGGAGGTTGGTTCAGAAGAGTCTGGGCATGAAGCTCAAGTTTAGTATGGCTTTCCATCCTCAAACTTATGGCAAACTGAAAGAACGATCCATACTATGGAGGATATGTTGAGGATGTGTACTCTTGACTTCAGCAAGAAATGGGAGGATCACCTCTTCATGATAGAGTTCGCGTATAACAACAGTTTCCAAGCAAGTATAAAGATGGCACCATACGAAGCTCTATATGGGAGGAGGTGTTGAACACCGATGTCTTGGACAGAAGCGGGAGACACAAAGTTTTTGGGAAAAAAAGTGGTAGCTGATGCATGTGAGTTGGTGCGAACCATTCAAGTGCGCATGAAGGTAGCTCAAGATCGACAAGCAAAATATTTTAATGCTCGCCATAGGAATGTGGAATATGAAGTTGGCGACTGGGTCTATCTGAAGATCAAGTCGTTCAAAGGCATTTCGCAGATTCGCCGACTCAAGATGTTGAGTCCGAGGTTTTTGGGACCGTTCGAGGTGATAGAACGGGTGGAAGAAGCAGCGTACTGGTTGGCGTTGTCCACGAACTGAGTGGATTACACGATGTCTTCCATGTCTCCGTCCTGAGGAAAGCTTTGGTAGAGGCTAGTGTGGTGATCGAATCGGCATCAGTGCTGATAGAAGAGGACTTGAGGACGCAAGTTCGTCCAATTAGTATAGAAGATTAAGAAATTCGGCAGTTACGGAACAAGGAGGTCAAACTCGTAAAAGTTGATTGGGACAACTGTGGTCGTGAGGAGATTTTGTGGGAGCGAGAGCAGGCCATGCTTGAGGATTACCCCGAGCTTTTCTTATCAGGTACCGTTTAAGTTTTGTGTACTTTCTATTTAAATTTCGGGATGAAATTCTTTTAAGGAGGGATAAATTGTAACGCCCCGAAACTCAAAAGAGGAATGGATGGCATTTTCAGGCCAAGTTGGGTTCTGAGTAGGCTGACACGGCCTGTGATACGGGCGTGTCACAGGGTGTGTCGTGTTGGAGGTCGACGTTTTGTAGAGAGGTTGACGATTTTCAGTCGACGAGCATCGACACTGGGCACACGGCCTATGACATGGGCGTGTCACAGGGCATGTCGTTCTTAAGGTCGACGTTTTGCCGAGAGGTCGACGAGCGTCGACACTGGGCATACGGCCTGTGACACGGGCGTATCACAGGGCGTGTCGTGCTTGAGGTCGACGTTTTTTCGAGAGGTCGACGATTTTCAGTCGACGAGCGTCGAATAGGGCATACAGCCTATTACTCGGGCGTGTCACAGGGTGTGTCCTGCTCGGGCAATTTGGCGAGTTGTGATGAGGCTGTTACACGGCCTAGGACACGGGCGTGTCCCAGGGCGTGTCTAGCACACGGTATGTGACACGTGCGTGTCACATGGCCGAGTCCTGTTCGGGACGTTTCGGTCCTGTGTCGATTGAGACCACGGCCCATGACACAGGCGTGTCACTTGAGATACGGGCGTGTCCTAATTCGTGTCCTATTATGTAATTTCTAGTTTGACGGCGAGTGAGGGAACACGGCCTTGGACACGGGCGTGTCACAAGCCGTGTTCGGCCCAGGAAATTCTTTTTCAGGGTGAATCGTTGTCGTTTGTTTCCTTCTAGTAGGATCCGACAGCTCAGGCTTTCCCCTACAGGTATTTGGCCGGGAATAGGATTTCAAACCCTCATTCCATTTAGATCTTCCTCTTTCTAAGGGTTAGAGAGAGGGGAGAGCAAGGAAGAAGGTGGAGGAGAGTTTCGGCCGCAGGAGAAGCTTCGGAGCCCTGTTTCTCGAGCGGAGTCTAGATCTGCTAAGGAAAGATCATTGCGGTGGTGTTCATCCGACCAAGTTTCTTCATGGCTAGGAAGAGAGGTCGTAAGATAACGACACTTATCCTCTTGGTTTTTAGGATGCACGCTTAACATCTTTTCTTTTTAGTTTTTGGGCTCCAGATCTCTCAAATAAGAGGGGTTTGGGTTTCCATGGTTCAAGAGGAACCTCCGGGTCAATTGTGTCAGTCCCCAACATGATTTTTCATTAGAGATCTGCTTCGTTAGTGGATTAGGCATGGTGGGTGATGCCGTAGTAGCGACCGATAGTCCGACTCGGTGATGTTGCATGGCGATCTTTAAGGATTCCTTAGAAATCCGTTGCGGCAAGATGTCGTTGTGATGTATGTGTTTTCCCCCTTTTCTTGAGTGAGTACTTGTAGCCGGAACTGGACAAGGTTAGCTCTGCATTGATGGTAGATGGTTTCCTTGGTGCGCAGGAACGTTGTAGTACAAATGGTGGATTAGGGTGGGAAAGTTTATGGTTGTGTTATTCTAAGGCGTGGCTATATCTCTGTAGTTGGCTGGCTATCCCATGACGTGAAGGTCATATGGGGAGAGTGTCCCGGTGAGACTAGTCCCCTTCTGTAAGACAGACGAGAACGCCAAGCGTAGGGCAAGCCCGGGCAATAAAGCCATGAGCGGGTGGGGTCCAGCAAGGGTTCTTAGAATTAGTTTGTGTGTGAGACGAAATCCTGACGTAAGAAGTCAGAATTTGCAGGCAAGCCCGGGTTTAAGACCCATGTGCGGGTGGGGCCTTGGCAAGATTTTTGTGTAGCGGATGTTGGGCTGTTAGGGGAATTGTAGTCCCCTTTTGTTTGCGGCTTTACGCCAATGGGGAAATGGAAGTATCCAGTTTATATGATGATGTGCTAGTTGCATACGCTATAGGGTGCCTTGGTCGAAGCCCGGGTTTGCATACATGCTGCATAGTAGGCCCCTTTTGTTCTATGCTCAACATAGAAAACGTGATTGTTGTATGAGACATCCAAACCAGTTTTAAAGCTTTACATGTTTATGTATATGGTGTACGAAGTGCTGAATTGCAGGCTGGAGGGGTACCCCAGGGTCCATTAGGGGCGGCCGGGAGGAGATGTATTGGTTACACAGTAGAGGTCAGTATTTGCTGACCCACGTTACTATAAATTTTCACAGGTCAAGGATCGCAAGCGGGAGAAAGTGCGCTGACTGAAAAGCCCTAAGCCTCATGAAGTGTTTGTTGTGCTTTCTTGCTTGTTTCCTTTTGATTGTGTGCTTCATGTTTTGGGTATATTCCGGCTTGCATGTCGAGGTAGCATGGGAGTGTCGTTGCACGTTGATATTAGACCTTGTAGTCTTTCTGTTTTGGACTCTTTTGTTGTAAGGACATAAGGCTGTGGTGATACTCCTGTTTTAGTAGTGGATAACTTCGAGTTATTTGGTTTATTTCCGCTATGTTTTGTTCTGAGTTTTGAGATTGGATAGTTAATATCATCTTTTAATTCCAAAGCTGTGGCGTTTGTATGTTGTCGGGCCCCGGCCTGACCCATATTATACGGTCATTACAGGGGAGGTGCTACACAGAATGCATGCTTGGACTATTTTGATAACCAAATGGTTTACTATTCAAATGCCAGAGCGAACGCAGTACTCGAATAAGTCAAAAGGGGGGTAGATGCGCTGAAAGCTATGGTGACATCTCTTGAAGTCGCTATGGTGGAAAAATTCAATGGATTCAATACCTACAGTTATGATAACTTCAGTTGGCTTCTCAATGAGTTAGTTGGTGAATAAGGTCAGACTCGAGCCTGATTTCCTGAACCTGCGGTGCCTGCTCCAGTACATGCACTTGTTAATCTTGCTCAGGATTACTCTCAATACTAGACAGACACTTAGGATTTCCCTCAGTTTGAACCAGATGTTACTACTGCTGCCAATCCAGAAGTTCAACCAGTTGAAGACATACCTCAACTAGCACAGAAAAAGAGAAAATATCATGAAGGCTTGTCAGCTGTTAGGTCTTAACCTAATAGAGAATTGGCTGAGGCGTGGATCCTGATCTCAAAGAGTATTATTTTGGGCACATTCAAGATAGTGGATTTGGCTAATGAGAACATATGGGATTACTATAATTCAGATGAATGGCAAAAGTATGAGGTTACTTGCGCTAAAAGAAGACTGCATCTCAGAAATTATAACTTTGATGATCCAAATGCGCCTCCAGCTCCGCCAAGATATTATCCCAAGCTGAAAGCTTATTTTGCCAGTCTGCGTCAGAAGAGCAAGGGGAAATAGACTTGATTGTGTTTTTTTATTGATTTGTAGATACCGTTTGCCCTAATATAGAACTCATTCATATATATATATATATATATAATTTAATGTTTTGTCTGGGAATGCATTTTGTTTCATAATTATTTTTTTAATGTCTTGTTCTCTCTTTGATTTATTATTATTATGTGTGCAATTGACCTTAGTTTATAGGGTTTTGACTTCTTCAAATAGACGGGGGGGGATTGTTGGGTATTGTATCCACAATAACCCTGATTTGAAGAAGGGTCCCATTAAGCTAAGATGAATTGAGGGTGTATTTGATGATGTGTTTTAGTTATGTGCTTGAAGGACTGCATTGCTAAGTACAACACAATGTCAAGTTATAGTGGGTCATGAAACACAGGACTATACAGTATGATCCTTCATTGTGTAGGTCAATGTGTTGACTCACGTGTAATCTTTTTATTGTGGTGTATTTCTATCCCAAGTGCATAAGAAGGATCATGGAAGGTCAAGGAATGGAATTCAGAAGAACATGAATTTTACCCAAGTAAAATTCGTCGAGTATTGTAAGACATATTTGTCGAATTTGTCGAGTATACTCGTTAATACTCGTCAAATTCATCATATATACTTCTAGCACTCGTCAAATTCATCATTTACACTTAGGGTAAAATTTCTGTAAGTTGGAAAATTGGTCAAGTAAAAATCGTCAAGTATCATTGTGTATACTCGTCGAATTCATCGAATGTATCTATGGATACTCGTCGAACTCGTCGAATATGCATGTCGATACACGCTGAATTCGTCGAGTCACTTCGATGTTACTTCCTTGGATTTTGTAAGTCGGATTCGTCAAATATCACTTGGTTAGACGTCGAATGCGTCGGGTATTCTAGCCGATACTCGTCGAATTCGTCGAGTATACTAACCGATATTCGTCAAATTCATCGAGTGATTATTCTGCATGGCGTTGAGTGTTAAGATTCAATTGGGCTGAATTTATCCAAGTAAAATTCATCGAATTTCATTGCTATTCGGCGAGTATCCTCAACGATACTCGACGAATATTACTTAGGGTTATTTCTTCTTCCCGATTTCAAAATACAATTCGCTCTTGCCGAAATCCATATACAATGACTCGCGACATTTCCGGCATGCAATAACTTTTCTAGCCGTTGAAATTGAAGATCTCTATATATATTAAGGGTGGATTATTCTAAATCCCTAATCGTGCTAATCAAACTTTTTTCCCAAGAACTTCCCGATCAAGAAATTACCGTCGGCTTATGTACGTGTCGCGCGACAACTCTCAGTTGATGCAAGTGTACTGCACGATTCGATATTCTACCACCGAATCGACTGGATTGTTGCTTTTTGAAGATTCCTATCCATTCAGATCTAGGCATTCCATGAGTTCATATTCAAGTCTTCAAAGCTTTCAACATTTCCGTGTTCTCCAAGTTTTTCAAGATCAAATTTTCAAAGGATGAAGGCCTGAAGACTTTAGATTTGAATAGGTTTATTTGTAATCATTTTCTAAATCTCTTGTTATATTTGTAGGAGGTTTTCCCTCTGATTAGTAGATCTTTTTTTGGATCGAGTTGTAGATCCGTCTGTCGATCGAGTTGTAGGAGAGGTTATTCTCCGAGTGGTAGGAGTGTTGTCTCTGAGGTGTAGGAGTTGAGGCTCTGAGGTGTAAGATTTATTAAAATTTGAGAAAGATGAAGTAGCTGAATCTAGCCCTTCGTGGTAGATAGGCGAGGCAGAACAGTGGACGTACCCAACTCAGATAACTACTATAGATCTCTGTGTTATGTGTGCTCTAAATTTTAAAGTTGTTTTTATTCTGCGAAAAGACAAAGACATCACTTATTCACCCCCTCTATGTAATTTAGGTAGACACTAAATACTTTCAATCATGCTCCAGCCTAACTTAGAGTGTATAACCTTGGCCAGCAGGAGGCCATCAAGCAAGACGTTGTGGTTACACGTATGATTTTGACTTTAGCTTTATTGCTTTCCATACCTTATGCATTGGTTGTATGACTGTCTTGTATTAGAATTTTTATTAATCTTGGACTGTCCGACGAAAGCACTATTTGATATAGGAGCTTCGCACTCCTTTCTGTCCGAAGACTTCGTGTCATATATCAGAATACCTTCTTTTGTGGCGAAGGATAGACGGGATGTGTTGCTACCTAACAGATGCTCAATGAGCACGAATAGAGTTTATTGCGTAAAGGTGCGGATAAAGAGTCAAGAGTTTGACTTGGAAGCATCATTACTGTTAATAGTAGAGTTTGATGTAATCTTTGGCATGGGTTGGCTCTTAGAGCAATCTGCATATATTGATTGTAGTCTCAAGATGGTCAAACTAGGGCAGAATACAAGTCATGAAACTACCTTCTCTTATATAAAGGGATCGAGCAAGATGTTGATGTCTGTTCTTCAAGTATTCAAAGCTGTTCGGGATGGTGCAGAGTTATTCTTTACTATATTAAAGGCTAAGAAGCCTAAGCCTGGTTTGATCAGTATTTCAGTGGTATTGGAGTTTGCTGACATTTTCCCCGAAGATCTCCCTGGAGCTCCATCTCAGAGAGAGATCGATTTTTCCATTAAGCTAGTGCTAGGTGCCAAGCCCGTGTCACACTCTCTGCATCATCTAACACCAAGGGAAATGGCATAATTGAAGGTTTAGCTTCAAGAACTGCTAGAGCAAGGCTATGTGCATCCAAGTTTGTCACCTTAGAGTGCGCAGGTACTATTCGTGAATAAAAAGGATGGTAGCTTGCGACTGTGTATTGATTATTGAGAATTGAATAAGCTATCCCAAAAGAACAAGTATCTGATCCTGAGAATCGATGATTTGTTCGACCAGCTAGTTGGATCGACTGTATACTCAAAATTGAATCTGAAATATGGATATTATCAGTTGAGGATCAAGGAGAGTGACATTCCCAAGATGACATTCAGTACACGTTATGGGAATTATGAGTTCACTTTCATGCCTTTTGGGCTGATGAATGTGTCATCCGTGTTTATGGACTTGATGAACCAAACATTCAGAGAATACTTGGACCAGCTTGTGATTCTCTTTATTGACGATATCCTAGTGTACTCACAGTCTGAGGAATAACATGCAGATCATTTACGCACTATCTTGGAGACCCTGAGAAGAAGTTAGCCGGAAGTTCTCTAAGTGTGAGTTTTGGCTATCTTCGGCAGCATTCCTTGGTCATATTGTTAGCGGTAAGGGAATTGTGATAGATCCGACAAAGATTGTTGTGATACTGGAGTGACCCGTATTGTCTTCTGTGGCGGAAGTCCAGAGTTTTCTGAGACTTGTCGGCTACTACATGCGTTTCATAGAGAACTTCTCGCGGATAGCGTTACCCCTCATTACCTTGATAAGGAAGGATTAGAAGTTTGTATGGTCGTCAGCATGCGCACAAGCTTTTGAAGAATTGAAAAGTTGCCTGACCACAACGCCTATTTTGAGCTCGTCGTGTGGTTCAGAGGGCTATGAAATCTACAGTGATGCCTCAGGGAGTGGCTTAGGATGCATTTTGCTACAACATGTGAATGTGATACCATATGGCTCGCGCCAGCTAAAACTGCAAAAGAGGAACTATCTAGTCCACGATTTGGAGTTAGTGGTTGTGATATTCGCTCTGAAGCTTTGGAGGAACTACCTATATGGCGTAAAGGTCGACATCTATACAGACCATAAGAGCCTAAAATATCTGTTAGATCAGTAGGACTTGAATATGCGCTAGCGGAGGTGGATGGAGTTCCTTGGGGACTACACCTTCAAGATACATTATGTTCATGGCAAGGGAAATGCTGTTGCAGAAGCGCTAAGTAGTAGGATTCCTGCGTATGCCAACTGGATGCAGATGTATGATGAGCGCCTTATTCAAGATTTGGAGGCCTTGGAGATCTCTTGTATTGATAGGAGGTCTAGTTCTAAAGCATGTCTGAACTGGACAGAAGTGCAGTACGACCTCGCCGACCAGATTCGACAAGTACTGGGGCTGGATGACGGTATGAAGCACTACTTGGAAGAGTCTTTGGATGGGTCAAAAGCCAAGTTTACTGTTAATGATGGCCTTTTGTGGGAAAATAATCGATTGTACGTTCCAAATGTGGGCAAATTACGGGAGGAGTTAATGTATAAGACACATTTCACGAAGTACTCAATCCACCCGAGGAGCACAAAATGTTTAAGGACATGAAAAAGTTATTCTGGTGACTAGGATTAGAAAAGGACATAGCTCTATATATGGCAAAGTGTCAGACCTGTGCCTTAATAAAGGCCGAATACACTACAAGAAAAACTTCATTTAGCATCAAAAATTAGGAAGGCTAAATAATTTGTTGCTAATTAGCATCAAATTTAGCTAGGTATATGATATTTGTTTTTACCTACAAAAATAGCAACAAAAAAATTCGTTGCAAAAATAGCAACAAATTATTTTGTTGCAAAATATTTGTTGCTAAATAGAAACAAAATATTTCCTTTCAAAAAAATTTTACTAATTATTTTAGATTAAATATTTATGGAGGGAAACATTCAATTCTCTCCAAATATTTTCATCTCACTTTTAATAAAAAAAATATATTATAAGTTCTTAAATAATTTAAAAAAGCCCTTTACATCTCCATTCTCATCCCAATACTGCTCTCCTGCCAAGATCATCACTCTCTGGCCTGCACGATCTCCCTGTCGAGCTCGTCACTCCCGTGCGATCTCCCCGCCTTGCTCCAACGAGAAATAAATAAATAAATACATATAAAATATATAAATAAATAAACAAATATAAAATATACATAAATATATAAATATATATAATATATAGAAATAACGATATATATAAATAATTATATATAATAAATTATATATATTAAACTATAAATAAATAAATATATATGTATGTGTGTATACATAAATAACCATATATATAAATAATATAAATTTATAATTATATATATATTACCGCCACCTATAAATGAATTAGTTAATTAGGAGGGCTTGTTGGGTAAGGAAATTATTTATGAGAGGTCTCCAGTTCAAATCTCAACAAGTGCATATTAAAAAATATTTTTATATATATAAATATTATTGAAATTTAACCAAATAATAATTATGTAAAATACAAAACATTAGCATCAAAAGAATTCCTTTTTGAAAAATCCTTGCTAATTAGAAAGAAATAAATTCCTTACTAAATTTAGCTAGAAGCATATTAGCTACAATTTTTTTTCGTTTCTAAATTCCTTGCTAATTAAAATTAGCAACGAATTTATCTAATTAGCAACGAATTTTGCTCCTTGCTAATCAAGGTTTTTCTTATTGTGATATCAGAAGCCCAGTGGTTTTCTGAATTCATTGTGTATACCGGAGTGGAAGTTCGACGACATATCTATGGATTTCATACACGACTTGCCGAGATCACAGAAGGGAAACGACATCATCTGGGTGATCATTGATCGTTTAATGAAAGTGTCACACTTCATTCCAAATAGGAAGGATGATTCAGTGGAAAAGCTGGTGAAGATTTATGTTGATAATATCGTATGATTGCACGGTGTACCTTGTAGCATCATTAGCGACCGAGATGGGCGTTTCACGTCTAATGATTTAAGTCTTATACATCAACTGTTGGGTACGAAACTGAAGTTCAGTATAGCCTTTCATCCATAGACAGATGGTCAAACTGAGAAAGTAAATAGGACGATTGAGAACAAGTTTTGCATGTGCGCCCTAGATTTCGGTAAGATGTGGGAGGACCACAAATTTATGATCGAGTTTGTCTACAACAATAGCTACCAGATAAGTATTCATATAGCACCCTTCGAGACCCTTTATGGTAGAAAGTGTCGTACTCCCTTGTTATGGTTGGAGACGGGCGAATCAAAGGTATTTAATCGGAAGGAAGTCGAGAATGCTACTTCGACTATTCGTACAATCCGGGAGCGGTTGTTGATCGCTCAGGATAGACAGGCTAAGTATTATAATACCATACACAGAAATGTTGAGTTCGTCATGGGCAACCGGGTTTACCTGAAGATCAAACCGTTCAAGGGTGTGTTGATGCTTGAAAAAGCTAAGTTCGGGATACCTTGGGCCGTTTGAGATATTGGAGGTCAAGCAAGTTCGAGATACCTTGGGTCGTTTGAGATATTGGAGGCCATTTGAGATACCTTGGGTCATTTGGGATATTTGAGATATTGGGCCGTTTCAGATATTGGAGATACCTTGGGCCGTTTGAGATATTGGAGATACTTTGGGCCGTTTCAAATACTTAGCTTGAAAAAGCTAAGTATTGCGGAAGGCGGTGCAAGAGCCTACGTAAGTGGTTGTTGCGGATCAAGTGACGATTGATAGTGGGTTGACAACAAAGGTCAAGCCCATTCGGATTGAAGACATCGAGGTCAAACCACTGCGAAATAAGTCGATCAGGATGATCAAGGTCCGATGGACAACTGCGGTCGTGAATAATTGTCATGGGAACGCGAGCAAACCATGAGAGCAGAGTATCCCGAGATGTTTTCTTGAGGTATACTTTTGTAATATTGATACTTCTATATATTCCTACAACATGTAAATTTCCGGACGAAATTTCTTTAAGTGGGGGACATTTGTAATGCCCCAAGTTTTTCCGTAGCCAGGAGTTGTGCTCTGTGAACTACCGTCTGACGGTAGCGTTAACGTCGATGGTAGCGTTGCAGAATTATTGCATGAGTGCTTGGTGAGTTATTGTGCTCGCGGTAGGTCTATACTGCGTGGCGGTAGGTGGGTCGATTAAATCGATCGAGCTTTCGGTAAGATACTGCCCGATGGTAGTACTAGTGCTGGCGGTGGCTTGGGAGACTTAACTAGCAAGGCTCTCAGTGGACTACCACGGGGTGGTAGCGATACTGTGGGGCGGTAGCATCAGTTCGTCGAGAGCGGCACGTTGATGCGACGCATCGTCTACCGCGTGATAGTAGGTTGATACCGCGCAGTGGTAGCAGGGTTGTAATGGTGTGGCCACACAGTATAGACGGTAGCTAGTTACCGTGCGATGAAACATGCCATATTTTAAGGTACCGCGTGATGGTAGCTAGTTACCGTGCGATAGTAGCTCAGTTTAAATCCTAGGAAGTTACGTTTTCAATTCATTACTTTTGAGGCTAACTTCTTATAAGCGGCTGGAGAAGAGAGAGGGAGAGTCGAACGAAAGAGATCTTGCCATCATTAGGATTTTGGAGCTCCGATTCGCGAGCCGAGTTCAGATCTATGGAGGCAAAGCCATTGCGTTCATTTCCATCCGACTAGATTCTCTCTCATGGCGTCGAAACGAATGGCAAGGGTAACGATGCTTCTTCTTGTACATGTAAAGTTCTTTGTTTTGGCATTTGAGGGTAGATGCTCCACAAACACATGTGTTGGTACCCTAGTTTGGATTTGAGTTCTGTCCTCTCTTTCTGTCTCTTGACCCAAGATTTATCTATGGTCAAAGGTTAGTTGTTTAGTTAGTTTGCTCTAGATTTAGAGTTGTCACTTTTCCAGATGAAAATTTGGTTAAGTTGTTTTTTGTTTGACTATGGTCGAACGCCGCTCGACTATCGTCTATCGACTGTTCGACGATCGTCTATCAGTTGGTCAACTATCTGTCGTGTTTGATAGTTCGACTATCTGTTTGATAGGTCGACTATCTGCTGTGCTTGATAGTTCGACTATCTGTTCTGATAGTTCAACTATCTGATAGTTTGACTATCTGTTTGATAGATCAACTATCTGCTTTCTTTGATAGTTCGACTATCTGTTTGACAGGTCGAATATCTGTTTTCTTTGATAGTTCGACTATCTGTTTGATAGGTCGACTATCTGCTTTCTTTGATAGTTCGACTATCTATTTGATAGGTCGACTACCTGTTTTCTTTGATAGTTCGACTATCTGTTTGATAGGTCGACTATCTGCTTTCTTTGATAGTTCGACTATCTGTTTGATAGGTCGACTATCTGTTTTCTTTGATAGTTCGACTATCTATTTGATAGGTCGACTATCTGCTTTCTTTGATAGTTCGACTATCTGTTTGATAGGTCGACTATCTGTTTTCTTTGATAGTTCGACTATCTGTTTGATAGGTCGACTATCTGTCTTCTTTGAAAGTTCGACTATCTGTTTGATAGGTCGACTATCTGTTTTGCTTGATAGCTCGACTATCTGTCTTGATAGGTCGACTATCTGATAGCTCGACTATCTGTTCTGATAGGTCGACTATCTGTTGTGGTAGTTCGACTATCTGTATCGTTCGACTATCTGTTTGATAGGTCGACGATCTCTGTGCTTCAGTCGACGATCTCTGAGGGTCGTTCGACGTTTTGCTGTATGTCTTTAATAATTTTCTCATCTTCTATTCTATGATTTATTTCATATTTATTTGGCATATTATTTCTGTAAATTTGTGATATTATTTCCATGCAATCTCTGCTCCATTCCTTATGCATGAGCCAATCTTTATCTGACAAAGTGTTTTGTCTTATTAGTTGAAATACAATTTCTGCTTTATCTGCCAGGCTGTCCTTTATAGCCGTTAGACTCAGAAAGTCTTTTCTGGCTGTAAAGAGTTCTTTCTGATGTGACATTTTTCTAGCCCCTTCTTATCTGATTGGTTATGCAGCTTCTTAGAAAGCTTTATCCTCTTATAGTATGTCTATCTGCAGGATTTGTTTTTGCTTTATGCTTTTTGCAGCCCAGATTGCTGATGCCAGAAGAAGACAAAGATTCAAACTCAAATTAAAGCCGTTGCAAAGGCTCATATAAAAAGATCTTCTTTTTGAAAGAAGAAAAAGAGAACTGATATACAGAACA
This sequence comes from Platanthera zijinensis, assembly GCA_039513925.1. Classification (NCBI taxonomy): domain Eukaryota; kingdom Viridiplantae; phylum Streptophyta; class Magnoliopsida; order Asparagales; family Orchidaceae; genus Platanthera; species Platanthera zijinensis. The sequence continues at coordinate 80,700,617 of CM077081.1, forward strand.
TATACACTCAGCAGCATAGAGAAATAGAGAAAGCAAGAAAGTTCTACAGCTCTCAGAAAATTCATATTCATCTGAGAAGATCAAAGCTCTTCTGCATTCTTCTTCATCCTGAGTTCATCCTGCTTACAGGAAGACTTTCACTCAGAGGCCTTTAGAAGAAGAAGAAGAAGAAAGGAAGCTGTTTGAAGAAGAACACTTGTTCCCAATCAAGAATCTTCTTCAAGCTTCTCCTTCAGAACCTCAAGACAGTTCTTTGTCTTAGTTCAGAAGAGTTCCTGCACCCTGAAGCAAGACTCCTTCCTGGATATTCTCTAAGCCAGGGGGAGCCTTGATTCTTTAGAGCTATCTAGCTCTGTGCAATCCACTAGCTTCTCTAATCTGTTTAACAATAAAGAAGAAGCCTTAACTCTCTCAACCTCCTGTACAAAGGGTTATTACTCCTGTACAAAAGTGAACCCTTGGTGGCAGGGCACCTGATCAAAAACCTGTGTTGGATTTTGAGCTCCTGATCAAAAGCTCAAAGGGTCTACTTGATCTACCTGAAGCAGATCAGTTGGTGGCAGGGCACCTGAACAAAAACCTGTAGTGGATTCCTACCAGGGTGGTAGAAGAGTGGACGTACCTATTTAGAGGGAACCACTATAAAATTTCTTGTGTCGTCTGTGCTGTTTATTTAATTCATTGTACTGTGGCTGTGAGTAGAAATAACTAGGATTGCTAGTTACTGTGATAGGATCCCAAGCTTAACTGTAATTACAGTTAGCTCTCTCTTGTGCACTACACTTTGTGTTAGGCTCTAGGGTTATCAATATCTATAAACTAATTCCGCAAATTAACTCTAAGGGAGTTGAGTAGGGTATCATAATTTTTGAATACTCTATTCACCCCCCCCCCCCCCTCTAGAGTTGTATCTATCATCACTTTCAATTGGTATCAGAGGGAGGTTGACTGACTATATAGGCTAACACCTAAGTCACAAGATCCTGATAGATACCAAGCTTTAACTCTCTCAACCTCCTGTACAAAGGGTTATTACTCCCTTCAAAAGTGAACCCTTGGTGGCAGGGCACCTGATCAAAAACCTATGTTGGATTTTGAGCTCCTGATCAAAAGCGCAAAGGGTCTACTTGATCTACCTGAAGCAGATCAGTTGGTGGCAGGGCACCTGAACAAAAACCTGTAGTGGATTCCTGCCAGGGTGGTAGAAGAGTGGACGTACCTATTTAGAGGGAACCACTATAAAATTTTTTGTGTCGTCTGAGTTGACCAACTGATAGACGATCTTCTACAACCCCTCTTCGATGGCGATTGCTCCAGCCCTCCTGTCCGTAGTAAAGTTTGATGTTGGCTTCAGCGTGGACTTCGACTCTTTCAGCTGTTGCGAATCTGCTATAGTGGAAATCCTCAACCTATGCAAAGATCAAGGATTGGAAAAGCTCATGTCAACAAGAATAAAGATAAACATTCCCGAGAATAAAGAATGGGCATTCACTTCGTCCTCAAATGACGATTCTATGACCGGAATAATAGGCGGAGAAGAGGTAAATTTTACTCCCGCCATTTTAACTGAAATTTTTGGATTATTAAATGGGGAAGAAGATTATGAGCAAGATACCCCTGAGTTTGGGAGAATGTTGACTGAACTAGGACATGCTGAAGGCATTCCTTCTAAGCTGCTAAAGGTGAATTTTCCGTTGAAGATTAAGTTCCTTGCTGAACTCGTCGGAAAAGTGCTACTGGGAAAGCACTCTGCCCATGATAATATAACCAGGCAACAGTTTGCCCTGATGTGTGCCATCGTGAACAAGAAGCAAATTAATTGGGCAGGAGTTTTGTTTGATTTGATAAGGAAAAAGAATAGCAAGAAGGAAGTCACCCTGGGTAGGGTGGTTGGGATTTTTCTAAAGGAGAAATATCCCCATCTGTTGGTCTCTGTTTCTACTTCAATAAATGTCAGCAAAAAGATGGACCCGACCCTGTTTGTCAAGTGGAAAAGGAGTTTTCTGAAGCCCGCTCCAGCAGGGGTAGCTCCAGTTGCATCTGAGAGCACAAGGACAGCTTCAGTCACTCCCCTCCTTCAAGAAGCAGGCTCAGCCAATCTCTCCTTTCCATCCACCTCATCTGCATTACCTTCAACCTCCACTGAAGTGCCACCATCTACTTCAGTTGAAGTTCCATCCTCTGCATCTCATCTTCTTGATTCCTCCACAATTCTCCATGCATCACCACCAGCATCCCCTCTCCCTCCTCATCTTGCTAGGATATCTCATCCTAGTTTTGATTTATTAGCTTCTGAGCTTTCCACTCCTCCTCAGTCTCCAATTCTTCATTCTGATCATGTTGATCTTCTTGCATCCACACATCATTCTCCAGTTCACTCTCCATCTCATCAAGAATACACCATCCCTGCTGTTCATCCATCTTCTGTGATTCCCCCACCTTCATTTGAAATCACCCCAGCCTTCATATCTAGCATCCTAGAGTTAATTACTCCTTCAATCAAAATCATGATTGAAGAGGCAATTGCTCCCCTTGTATCCTCCATCTCTTCTTTGACTGCTGCCATCCAAGCACTCTCAAAATCTGTTGAGCCCTCTTCATCTAGGGGCCTGGTTTCCGTTTCCACTGAATCAGGCAGGGGGAGATGCTTTATGAAGATGCCTCTGAGCTGCCCTTGGCCTCCCTTCTAGCAGATCCTCAAGAAGATGCAGAAAAAGAGATAGAAGAATCAGTTCCTCCATTGTCTGAAACAGATATTTCTGATGCTATAATGAAATCTGAGTTTGTTGTCAAAGTATGCCTAGAAGAATGCTCCACTCCCCTGGTTGCCCTCTACCTAGAAGGAGTCATTACTTCTTAGATGAATTATGGGAGTTAGGACATTCAAAGGAAATCCTGAAGGTATCTCATTTACTCATTTTCTAGACTTAATAACTGATATGTTAGTATGGGAATACCTAGAAGGAATGATAAAATCTCATTTAGCAAATTTGTGTTCATAATACTACAGATATAATGGAAGAAGTATTAGCTGTCCAAGAGCTTGATCATCAACAAGCTCTAGAAGTTCAACCTGAACCAGAACCAATTGTTCAAGATCCTGAGGCTGCTCTGCCAGCTCAGTTAGCAGTGCAAGAAGAACTGGTCCCCATGACAGTTACTGATGAACAAGAAAAGGTTTCAGAAACTCAAATGGAAAAGTCTACTGTCTGGGATGATTCCCCTGGATTAGATTTAGACACTCTTCTGGCACAGGATGCCATGGAAGAAGAGTTAGAAAAAGCTGCCTTAAAAGAGAAAGAAAAAGCTGTGCTAGAAGCGTATGATCCTTATGATCATCCTCCTTCTTCTAACTCTGAGGATGAGGATGATTCTGATGAATCTGAAGATTCCAAGAAAAAGAGATCTGCTAAGAAGAAAAGGAAAGCTGTGGCTCCTCCTCCTCAAAATCTTGATAATGATACCCCCTACTATATCTTGAAAGTTATTGATCCCAAATCTAAAGAATTTCAGCATTGGATGGGATTCTCTAAGAATCAGCAGAAATTAAGAAAGAAGTCTAAGAGGTATGACAGTCCTGCCCCAAGATGGACTCCTAGAGGTCCTCCTCCTCCACCTCCCAGTGCAGGAGCCTCTGGAAACTTATCTGCAAATCCTTCTACTCAGTCTGATAGGTTTACTCCATCTCAGTCCTCTCAAAGGAAAAGCTCTCAAGGATATCAAGGCAGAATGCAATCTGGTTACCAAAGACATGATGCTGATGTAAAGGAACAAGTGAAGGAGGTGGTTTATCAAAAACCAACTTTTTCTCCTCCTCCTTCCAAAGAAACAAAGAGCACATCTTCTTCAATGCCAAATCATGCAGTGAAAACTGTTTCAAAAGGTAAAAGAATTATTTTCTCTGAAAAATCTAGCAAGAAATTTGCTGAGTTTGCTCCTCCTTCTTCTCTAATTATTTAGGAAAAAGAGCCAGCTGAAAGCCTGCTAGATATGTCTATTAAATTTAAAGCTGTGAAACCTGTAGAAACAACTTGTGAAAATGTGTATGAAAGCCAAGAGCTTGATCCTGATTTCAGGATGGCTCGATTTCTTGAGCTTGTTGGATCTGCCCAAATTAAGAAAGCCAAAGCTGAAGGTAAAGACACTGCAGGATTAACAACTATGTCCAAATTTAGAATGAATGAGCTTGATAAATTCTAGGTTAGACCTGAGGTATTTGACCCTTCAAAATACATGGAAAAGCATCCTGAAACAGTTGTCCCAAGGGCATCAGAATCTAAAATCATTGGAGAGCAAGATCTAAAGCTATTAAAGAAAGAAGCTCTAGACCCCTTTAGGAAAATTACTTTTATTCCTAGTTCCTCTGAACCTAAACCTAATTCTGAAGCTCCTTAAAATTTATTGATTGACAGTTATTTACTTATCTGTTTGATTGATGTTATCTGCTTAAATATTTCCCTTCATGCACTTTATTTATTTTCAGTAATTAGTTTTGTTTGTTTTTTGTTATTGAGAGACTTAACTCAAATAGGGAGAGATTGTTGGTACCCTAGTTTGGATTTGAGTTCTGTCCTCTCTTTCTATCTCTTGACCCAAGATTTATCTATGGTCAAAGGTTAGTTGTTTAGTTAGTTTGCTCTAGAATTAGAGTTGTCACTTTTCCAGATGAAAATTTGGTTAAGTTGTTTTTTGTTCGACTATGGTCGAACGCCGCTCGACTATCGTCTATCGACTGTTCGACGATCGTCTATCAGTTGGTCAACTATCTGTCGTGTTTGATAGTTCGACTATCTGTTTGATAGGTTGACTATCTGCTGTGCTTGATAGTTCGACTATCTGTTCTGATAGTTCAACTATCTGATAGTTCGACTATCTATTTGATAGGTCGACTATCTGCTTTCTTTGATAGTTCGACTATCTGTTTGATAGGTCGACTATCTGTTTTCTTTGATAGTTCGACTATCTGTTTGATAGGTTGACTATCTGCTTTCTTTGATAGTTCGACTATCTGTTTGATAGGTCGACTATCTATTTTCTTTGATAGTTCGACTATCTGTTTGATAGGTCGACTATCTGCTTTCTTTGATAGTTCGACTATCTGTTTGATAGGTCGACTATCTGTTTTCTTTGATAGTTCGACTATCTGTTTTATAGGTCAACTATCTGCTTTCTTTGATAGTTCGACTATCTGTTTTCTTTGATAGTTCGACTATCTGTTTGATAGGTCGACTATCTGTCTTCTTTGATAGTTCGACTATCTGTTTGATAGGTCGACTATCTGTTTTGCTTGATAGCTCGACTATCTGTCTTGATAGGTCGACTATCTGATAGCTTGACTATCTGTTCTGATAGGTCGACTATCTGTTGTGGTAGTTCGACTATCTTCTTTGGTAGTTCGACTATCTGTATCGTTCGACTATCTGTTTGATAGGTCGACGATCTCTGTGCTTCGGTCGACGATCTCCGAGGGTCGTTCGACGTTTTGCCGTATGTCTTTAATAATTCTATCATCTTCTATTCTATGATTTATTTCATATTTATTTGGCATATTATTTCTGTAAATTTGTGATATTATTTCCATACAATCTCTGCTCCATTCCTTATGCATGAGCCAATCTTTATCTGACAAAGTGTTTTGTCTTATTAGTTGAAATACAATTTCTGCTTTGTCTGCCAGGCTGTCCTTTATAGCCGTTAGACTCAGAAAGTCTTTTCTGGCTGTAAAGAGTTCTTTCTGATGTGACCTTTTTCTAGCCCCTTCTTATCTGATTGGTTATGCAGCTTCTTAGAAAGCTTTATCCTCTTATAGTATGTCTGTCTGCAGGATTTGTTTTTGCTTTATGCTTTTTGTAGCCCAGATTGCTGATGCCAGAAGAAGACAAAGATTCAAACTCAAATTAAAGCCGTTTCAAAGGCTCATATAAAAAGAGCTTCTTTTTGAAAGAAGAAAAAGAGAACTGATATACAGAACATAAACACTCAGCAGCATAGAGAAATAGAGAAAGCAAGAAAGTTCTACAGCTCTTAGAAAATTCATATTCATCTGAGAAGATCAAAGCTCTTCTGCATTCTTCTTCATCCTGAGTTCATCCTGCTTACAGGAAGACTTTCACTCAGAGGCCTTTAGAAAAAGAAGAAGAAAGAAAGATGTTTGAAGAAGAACACCTGTTCCCAATCAAGAATCTTCTTCAAGCTTCTCCTTCAGAACCTCAAGACAGTTCTTTGTCTTAGTTTAGAAGAGTTCCTGCACCCTGAAGCAAGACTCCTTCCTGGATATTCTCTAAGCCATGGGGAGCCTTGATTCTTTAGAGCTATCTAGATCTGTGCAATCCACTAGCTTCTCTAATCTGTTTAATAATAGAGAAGAAGCCTTAACTCTCTCAACCTCCTGTACAAAGGGTTATTACTCCCTTCAAAAGTGAACCCTTGGTGGCAGGGCACCTGATCAAAAACCTGTGTTGGATTTTGAGCTCCTGATCAAAAGCTCAAAGGGTCTACTTGATCTATCTGAAGCAGATCAGTTGGTGGCAGGGCACCTGAACAAAAACCTGTAGTGGATTCCTACCAGGGTGGTAGAAGAGTGGACGTACCTATTTAGAGGGAACCACTATAAAATTTCTTGTGTCGTCTGTGCTGTTTATTTAATTCATTGTACTGTGGCTGTGAGTAGAAATAACTAGGATTGCTAGTTGCTGTGATAGGATCCCAAGCTTAACTGTAATTACAGTTAGCTCTCTCTTGTGCACTACACTTTGTGTTAGGCTCTAGGGTTATCAATATCTATAAACTAATTCCACAAATTAACTCTAAGGGAGTTGAGTAGGGTATCATAATTTTTGAATACTCTATTCACCCCCCCCCCCTCTAGAGTTGTATCTATCATCACTTTCAATTGGTATCAGAGGGAGGTTGACTGACTGTATAGGCTAACACCTAAGTCACAAGATACTGATAGATACCAAGCTTATAGATATTCACTTCATGGCCCAGTCCAAGGATTACTCAAGCACCAGACCTCCAGCATGCAACTTAGCTAAGTTTAGCATCTAGAAGGCAAGGATTAAGTTATATATGAACTCTATTGATGAGTATTTTTGCTTCTATTTTGACAGGACCACCAAGAGCACCTGCTGCAGCTACTGCTTCATCATCAACTGATATGAGTGTAGTGTCTCCTCCAGATTACAATGATGAATACAAAAAGGCAAAGATAGCAGATGCCAAAGCAATGAATATTCTGGCTCAGACAATGTCTGATGAAGTATTCCAGAAAGTTGCTGACTGTCCCTCAGCAAAAGCAATGTAGGATACACTGAACCAGATTGTAGCTGGTTCAGCTGATGAAAGGAAGGACAGAAGGTCCAACCTTATCTCCCAGTATAAAAACTTCAAGAAAACTGATGCTGAATCAGTTGAAGCAATGTACACCCGGCTCAGCTCAATCATCAATGAGATGAGGACTCTTGACAAGGATATATCATTGACAGAGGTCAATGATAAGATTCTGATGTGCTTCCCCAGCACATGGGATCTGAGGATCTGGCCTATCAAGGAGGCCAGAAGTACAACTGAAATCTCAACAGAAGCTCTCCTTGGCAAGCTCAAGTCTTTTGAGCAAGTGCTGAAGACTAGGGAAGCTGAGGCTGAAGCAAAGACTCCAACTCCAACAAGAAAAGAGCAATCTCTTACTCTCAAAGCTGCTGAAGCTTCTGAAGGAAGCCAATCTAATGAGGAACTAATGACATTATTTGCCAAGAGGTTTCTCAAGATGGAAAGAAAAGACTTCAGAAAGAAATCTTCACGATATGAAGATAAACCAAGGTATGATCGTTCTCCTGCTAAAGAAATAATTTGCTATGGTTGCAGGAAGCCTGGACATATTCTACCAGAGTGTCCAGAGGAAAAGAATAAAGAGAAAAGGAAGGAAAAAGAACAGCACAGGAAGCATTCCAAGCCCTCCTCCTACAAAAACAAAAAGGAGAGAGGTTTCGTTGCTGAAACTTGGAGTGATTATGATGAGGAATCTTCCTCCTCAAGCTCTAGTGAGGATGAGGAAGAGAAGAAGGCAAAGGAAATTTGCCTGATGGCAATTGATGCTTGCAGTAATCACTCAGCTGTAGAGAGTTCAGATTCTGATGAAGAAATGCCAACAGAAGATGAGGTATTGTCTTCTTACGATTTTACATCTGCTGAATTTAAATCAGATTTTAATCTTTGTGTTTAGATTTAATTAGTTCTGAAAAGGAAATTAAGGACCTTAGAAATAAGCTTGCTGAATCTGAATTTATCTCTAATGAAAACATTAGGTTAACAGCAGAACTCACTAATTCTAGTGAAGAAATAAAATTTCTTAAGAATGAATTAGCTAAGTCAAAAAGGTTAGAAGAATCTCTGAATGGTAGAAGCCTTAAGTTGCTAGAAATTACCAGCATGACAAACACTAGGTCAGGCAATAATAAGCTAGGCTTAGGAGCTTCATCCTGTGAACCCCCAATTATCCTTAAAAATCATCTTTCAACTCCAGTGAACTTCATCTCAGCTGATGGGATAAAGAACACTGAGTAAGTAAGACAAGTTAATCAAGCCTTAAATAAAGCTAAGAGAGAGAAAAGAAAACAAAAGTTTAAGGAAATACAAAAAGCGTCGAACGCTGCTCGACGATCGCATGCTCAGTGGTCGAACGAAGCTCGACGATCTGTGCATCCATCATCGAACGCCGATCGACGTTTTCAACATGAATTTCAAAATTATAATCAGAACCCTAGAAACCCTAGAAAATAGATTAAGTGTTCTTGACTTAGGTAACCTTAGGTCCTTGATTCTTCTCAAATTTATAACTGGAAATGAAAGAGAATTCTGGTTGGTCTTTATAACCTAAGGGGAGAAATCTTCTAGGTGGAATTATCCACTGAGTAAAGGGATTAATAAAAGATCTAGGTTGATTAAAATTTCTAAGAGAATTTATGTTTCTGTTATAATTTTGTAAGTTTGACGAATTACAGTAAATTCATTGATCTGCGTTCGACGAATAGAGATGAGTTCATCAAACTCCGCACAGAGAATGAAAATATTCATTTTCTGTGCCCCAATTTCGTCGATCGTGGTTCGACGATCCATATTGATTTCGTCGGTCGCAGTTAGAAGAATAGTAATATAAAAATCTGCATTCATAGTTCGTCAATCTCAAAGAGATCTTACACATGAATAGTTTATAAAAAGATTATAGAAATTGACTAAACAAAGATTTTACTACAGTAGCTTTGAGTCTTCTTATGCGAGAGAAAACCTTCTTCATTAGCAACACTAGATCAATCTATGGATTTGCCTTTAAAATTGGATCAGTGCTGAAGTTTGTTGTTTGAGGAAGTCTTCTTACTCTCAGGAAATACGAGATTCTTTTTTTATGAAGTTTGACTTTCTCTGCTTCTTCTTCTTCTTCAAAAGCTTGTTGCACTGTACTATTACCTTTTTGCAGCATGCTTTGCTTTTCTAATAACTCAGGATTATTTTCTTGTTGTCAAAACTTTTAAGTGTTAGGTTTTGATGACCCTCTCTTAACTTTTATACCTCTGACGTCTCAAATGGTCGAAACTTCGGTCACATCATGTCAAAACATTTTATAGAAGCAATTGATGTGACATTTTCTTTTGGCTCCTCCGCTGACTTTGAAATCCGGCCTTTCTGGAGAACAAAATGGTAATCTTCCAATCTAGATGATATCATTTTGTGAATACTTCTCACAAAATGGTATTGTACTTAGCGCCAGAAAACTGCTTCAATGTTGAACAGATGGTAGCGTTGTATGAAGCCTTCTGTAAAATGATAATGTTGAGTCTTCTTTACTTATAAAAATGGTATAGTCATGACTTCAACAATACTGAGGTTAGACCATTTCAGATTTATAAGCATGTTCATATATAGTATAAACTGATCTTTGAACCTATTGAGATTGATTAACAACATGGAATATTGCACCTACATATATCGCAATATGTACTCATCATTGTAAGATGTACTTCAAATCTTGGAACATTGAGGGTAATTTTCCCAATATTCTCCCCCTATTTGAAGAAGTCAGAATCTTTAAATATTGATAAGATACATATAATTTTCTACAACATAAAATTCATTTCCCATACATTATGCATAACCCCATTCTCATTTACGTAGCAACCTTCTTTCCAACTCTCCTCTCTTTAAACCTTTGTCTGTCAAAGTACTTGTATGACTTTAGAATGTATCTGGAGGGTTCTTTGACATGATTTTTTCTGTTCATGTTTTCTTTGATGGTCTTCTCTCTGAGAGTCTTTCTCTCCAAATGTCTGATCCACTCTTCTGTTGGATAAATCTCATCTATATATTTTGAAATTTGTCCATGATTTACCTATGTATTTATGATGATCTTCTTGGAATCATCACTACAATACTCATAATCTGAATCATGTGCATTATCTTTTCTCTTCATGGCCATAAACTCTTCAGGGAGCATTGTGCCTTCCTTCTTTCTCCTCTTGGCTTGTTGTACATCCTAAGCTTTCCTTTCATTTATAATAAAATCAAACTCAGTAGGATCATTGACATCCAGTAAGGGAAGCTTGGTGCTATCCTTGTGCCTTGAAGGATCTACAGGGATTAATCTGCTTTGACATTCTCCCCCTTTCTGGTTTCTTCAAATATTTTGTGTTCAAGGTCAATTGTGGAAGCCACTACTCTGTCAGATGTAGTCTAAAATGTGCTCTCATATTCCTTAAGAATTTGATCTTTGGCCTCTTCAATTAGTTTTATTACTTCAACCTGAGTGGAATACATATATTGTTCTATGTGATTCACTCCACTTTTAATTGTCTCATCATTCTTGCTAACATAATGCTTGACATTGGTGATGTCCTGAGAGCATTACTGCAAATTTCATCAATTAACTTTAGTATTTTGGCATTATGGTGCACTACACTTATAGCTTTATCAAACCACTTGAAAATTTTTACATTGACAAGGGAAATGCCATCCTTCATTATCTTTATCTCTTGCATGATTTCATCTCTTACTCCATTGACATCTTTATCAATGTAATCCTTCAGATATGGTCTCTGCTCTACTAGCCTTATCTTTAGGGCATATTGGATGGAGTTTTTTGAATCAACATGGCCAATAGATATGGATGGCCCTGAGGTGTGAGGGCCTCATCAGTACTTGGATGGGACCTGTCTTGAGGTCACATAGGTCCTCTTGGACTACCAGTTCAGTGTGAGTTGCATCATCGACCTCTTGTGGTACATCCATGAGATCTTCTTGAGTAAGGAGCTCAGTATGAGTCTCCCCCTCAACATCATCACCACTTTCTGAGATTACTTCATCATCATCATCTAAGAACTTCTCTAGGGTTTCCTCCTGCTCCTTATAACCTAGCTGCATAATTTCTGTATGAATTTGTTTTTGAAGGTTCTCTTCAACCTCCCCCTCAGCTGAAGTACCCTTTTCTATAGCAGTAATAATTCCATCAACTTGAGTACTAATATCTTGGAGTTTAACTTCCACATCATCTAAGGATGATAGGTTTGGATCATGGATTGGTTCACTATTCTTACTTTCTTCACCTTCCTCCTCACCTGAGATTGACGAATAAAAGTGACTTTCTGGAGCATTATCTTTAGCAAAGGAATCTTCCTCACTACTTAATTCTATAGCAAACCTCTTTCCCTTCTTTGGTCCTTGACTTTTCTTCTCTCTTGGAGCCTTTGTCAATACTTTCTCATACCTTTATAGAATCCATATGTCCATCCTTTTCATATGATGAATTATTTCACCTTACTTCTTGTTGAAGTTGTTAGGGGAAGCTACCAGCAGGTATAAAGACAAGATCCTTCCCAGATTAGGATCTTGTATACTTTCCTGAATTCTCTGAAATATCACTTGTGCCTAGTTTGTCATTTTCATCAGAATAACCCTACTCATTAACTCAAACATATATTTTGAAATTCTATCATGTGAACCCTGCCGTGCACAGGAGGGCCTTTCCCAATGATATCAACTATGAGCTTCCCTTTTTGATTGAAATATTTCATTTCCCTGGATCCATAAGGCTCTCCAAAATACTCACACCTATCAAGTGCATCAATTGTGTCTTGTTTGGTGATTTCCTGATTTACCTCCTCAACAGCCGGAGGAAAGAGTAGTGCCTTGGCCAGTCTCTTAGGCCTAACTTTTACTTTTATACCATGTATCTTACTCCTGATAGCTTTTCCATATGAAGACACCAAAACATTTGAGTATAGCTCTAGCACCTCCTTCTTCAGAATCGCAGTCGGCTTTAACACCATGAACTTGAGGCAGACAACATCTAGTAATCTTATAACTAATTTAATCTCTTTTGGAGCATTCTGAAAGCCATGCCTGACTACTTCACTTTCTTCATATATGTAGTTATCTACTTTGGGAGCCATTTCAATGAAAGCTTTGTTGTTTGAAGTGGTTGCATGAGATGGAGAGCACGAGATTTGATTTAGAGTAAAATTGTTTATGTTTTAAATCTAAACCCTTTGGCATGCCCTTATATATATATGAAAATATATATCTAGAAAATTTAGAATTTGAAGCGATGCGTACCTAAATAGGTGATCTATTTAAGATCCAATGGCTGATATTTAATTTGAGAGAATTTGAACTTAAATAGCCCGACAGATAAATACCATTTTGTCACACAAGATGATCAAAATGATATTGTTGATATTGATCCAATCCATTTTGTCACACAATACGATCAACTAGATATAGCCAATATGATCTAGCTTGTGTGAATATCACCTTTGACCTCTCTATAGATCAAAATGACAGGTACACTACTTGAGCCAGAGTCGTTAGACTCATTTTTAGATATCCCTGTATGCATGGTTACAGACCTAACATCTACTAGATTGCATGTATTATACTACCATGATAAAAAAAGAAGGTTAACTGAATATGCAAATTATTCTAAGTTAAGCATACTCAACTCGATCTTAAAAAAAATTAACTTGGCTTCATTCAGAGGCTTTATAAATATATTTGTCACTTGCTTGTCAGTGGGGAAACTCAAGACAAATTTATTTCTTTTTAACATGTTCTCTGATGAAGTGGTATCTTATCTCAATATGCTTAGTCCTGTTATGTTATATAGAGTTATTAGCAATTGAGATATCATTAGAAGAATCACAAAACATAGGAGTTTTACTTATCTGCCGGTTTTAGTCCTACAACTAATGTTGAATCCATAACAGTTTAGCACTGTAACTGCCAGTTGAGATGTACTCTGACTTTGTTATAGAGATATCAACAATGGTTTTCTTCTTGTTACTCTAAGATACTAGTCTTTTCCCAAAAAACTAGCATGTCCTAGAGGTGCTTTTCCTGACTTCTTTGCAGCCTGCAAAATTTTCATTTGAATAACCAGTTAGCTCAAAGACATTATTCTTGGGGTACCAAAGGCCAAGATATTATGTACCTTTAAGGTATCTCAAAATCCTCTTTGTAGCTGAGTAGTGAGATTATTTGGGATAAGCTTGGTATCTAGTGCATACACATGTTTGATACATTATATCAGGTCTACTGGAAGTCAAATAAAGTAAAGAGCCAATCATACACCCCCATACATGGACTCATCAAAAGGTTTCCCTTTCTCGTCCTTATCCAAGAATATATTTGACCCCAAGGGAGTTTTTATGGTGGAGGCGCTCTCCATAGCAAACTTCCTTATTAACTCCATAGTGTACTTTGTCTAGGAGATGAATATTCCATCTTCAGACAGTTTCACTTGGAAACCTAAGAAATACTTAAGATCCCTCATATTGCTCATCTCACATTCCTCTTGTATCATGTTAGCAAACCTCTTGCAAAAGTTGTCATCTATAGACCTAAATATAATGTCATCAACATATATTTAGACTAGGAGAGTATTGCCTTTTATTTTCTTAAGGAATAATGTGATGCCTATCTTCTCCCTTGAGAATTTATTCTTAATGAGGAAGGTAGATAGGGTTTCATACCAACCCTTTAGGGATTTATTTAACCCATAAAGTGATTTACAAATAAAATAAACATGATCAGGATGAGTAGAATTAACAAAACCTGATGGCTGCTCCATATATACTTTCTCTTTTAAGTCACCATTGATGAAGCCTGACATCACATCCATCCGATAGACCTTAAATCCCTTGTAGGCAGCATATATAAGGAACATCCTGATTTCTTCTAGCCTTACTACTGATGCAAATGTCTGGTTAAAATCAAGGGCTTCTTCTTATTTGTACTCTTTTGCAACCAACATTATCTTGTTTTTCACAATCACTTCATTCTCATCAAATTTATTTCTAAAGATCCACTTGGTGCTAATGATATTATGTCCTTGAGGTTTTGGAACCAACTTCCACACTTTGAACCTTTTGAACTGATGAAGTTCTTCCTACATAGCCATTATCCAGAAAGGGTCCTTATTTGCTTCTTCAAACTTCATTGGTTCTACCTAGGAGAGGAAGCTCAGATACATGGCTTCATTGTGCACTCTACTTCTTATTGTGACCTTTTGGCTAGCATCCCCAATGATCAAATTGCTAGGATGATCTTCTGATGCCTTATTGTTACAACCATTCTTTTTACATTTTGTTGTATTCCTAGAACACCGACCCATTGATTCACTTCTACAATATCCTAAGTTTCATCTGATGGCTAATCTTCTTCAGTTGTAATTGCATCAGGTGAAGTTATTTTGCTTGAACTGGGATTGTCATGCATAGATAGCTCTTTTATGTTCATTTTTGTACCTACAATAATATGAGAACTAGACCAACCCTTGTATATCAGGTCAGTCTCATCAAACACAACATTGATGGTTTCTTTAATAACATGAGTTTTCTTATTATATACTAGTAGGCGCTGCTATGTGAGCAGTATCCAACAAGAATACCCCACTATATTTCTCTGCAAATTTTGCCAGATGGGATTTTTCATTATTTAGAATGAAGCATTTGCATCCAAAGATTCTAAAGTAGGATAATATTGGTTTTCTGCCTTTCAACAGTTCATAGAGGGTTTTTGTGATCTTTGGTGATAGAGGCTTATTTAGTATATATCAAGTTGTATTGACTGCCACATTCCAGAAATATTCTGGTAGTGAGGAGTCACTCATTGAGATTCTTGCAGCCTCAATCAGGGTCATGTTCTTTCTCTCAATAACTATATTCTGTTGTAGAGTTCTGGGAGAAGAGAACTCTTGGGAGATACTTGGTCTTGACAAAAAATTGTCATATCCCTAGATTGAAATTTTATTCCATGGACACTTCTTATTTTGACCACAAAACAGTTCATTTCATTCTGAATAGACTTGGCAAATGTAATGAAGATGTTTGGAGTATATGAATTCTTTCTAAGGAAGAAGACTCATATATATCTAGAGTGATAATCCACTATCACAAGTGTATACAACTTCCCTCCTAAACTTTGAATGAGCATAAAACTAAAAAGATCCATGTACAATAGATAAAGACGTCTTATAGAGTCTTTGTATGCTATGCTCTTAAAAGTGGCCCTAATTTGCTTGCCTATTTGACATGCATGATATAGTTTTGTAGTTAATATGAGCTAATCTCTCGTACCACTATACACAAAGAGATTTCTTCTCATTAGTTATATGACATATGGGAGTGGAAGAATCAGAACATATAAAATCTATGTAATAAATATTTCCACTCCTAGTGCCTTAGAGAATTATCTTTAAGTACATTGCCTTTTTGATCAGGCATTTGTCCTTGTGGAATTCAATGACATAACTTAAGTTATATAGTTGACTTATGCTTATAAAGTTGTGTTGTAACTCATCCATATAAACTACTTTTGTGATAGATATTATATCATTAGTAATCATACCATAGCCTTTGGTGACCCCTATATCAGAACCTCAAAATATGACCTTTGGTCCATTCTTTACTTGGGCAAACTCCTTTTGAAGGCTTTTTATTCCAGTAATGTGTCTGGAACACTCACTGTCTAAGTAACATATTTTCTTGAGACTGGTACTTGAACTAACTTGCAAGAAAAATTAGTTTACCATAGGAACCCAACCAACCTTGGGTCCTTAGTTCTTATCAGCTTTTAAAACAATCTTCTAACAATAGAACCACTAGCTGAACATCCCTTTTTTGCATTAGGCATTATTAAATTGTACCAATAATCCACAACAAAGTGGCCCACTTTACCAAAGCACCAAACTTATGAATGTTGTACCTCCTCTTCTGAACTATCTTGGGAGTAGAATGTGTATGTGAAAGTCTCTAGTGTCGACTAAATCACCCTATGGGGGGAATAGGTGTCGTGCAGTCTTTTGCGGAATTAAATTTACCTGCACAAATTAACAAACACAGCACAGAAAAAACACAAAGAATTATAGTGGTTCCCCGATTTGGGTACGTCCACTTTCCCCATTCGACCTATCTCCCACCAAGGGACGACTCGGTCACTTCTCCAAACGGATTGAAATCCAATCCTCACACTACGGAAGTAACCCTTCCAACAAAGGAGTCACAACTCCACCACCACGGGTTGTACCCAACCCTTACAACGAGGAATGAAAAATTCCCTTACAACAAACCAAAATTGAATGTAAAAGAAAATACAAACAAATCTTTTGGAGATTCTGATGTCCTTCTTCGTTCGTTGAAGCTTGCTTGAAAATAACGAAGAATCCACAACCGGATTTCTCTCTTGGAATGGGTCTTCTCAAGATCGGCGGCAGCAAGTGATTGTGGCGGCAATACTTTGTAGATCCAAACTTCTTGATGAAGCAAGCAAGGTCTAGTAACGATCTCAGTCGGATCAATCGTCTCCACCGATTCGGAATGGAGAACTTGTCTCGTTCAATGAATCGAGAGACAAAAGATCTCAAGAGAGATGCGTGAGACGCTCGGCTTGCCTCGGTACTGTCATCGGAAGATCAAAGAAGATTGGAGATTAGCGGCGACGATGAACTGCGAGCGACGACAAGCGATCGGCGGTTTCCGCGATCGGCTAGGGCATAGCGTCAACTACTTTTGATTTCGCGTGAATGACTATCTGTAGAGGTTCAAAATACGGGTATATATATACCATAGGCCAGCCCTAAAGACCGTTGTGGGACCCACAAGGAGAAACCCTAGCCCCGGCCGAAATAGCGCACGACATCTTGGTTTGGTCCAGCGAAAGAGGAAAATTTTCCTAAGGCAAAATCGGCAGAAATCATTGGTGATTCCTGTCGATGTCGGCGGGAATCGTAGGTGATTCCTGTCGATGTCGGCGGGAATCACTCACGATTCCCGTCGATTCTTCCTTGGCAGAATTCTTGTTGGAAAACTGTCAGCTGGAAGAAGTCGACGGGAATGCAGACTGATTCTCGTCAAAGTCAGACAGAATCACTCACGATTCCCGTCGATTCTGCCTTAGCAAAATTCCTGTTGGAAAACTGTCAGCCGAAAGAAGTCGGCGGGAATGCAGACTGATTTTCGTCGAATCGGCGGGAATCACTAATGATTCTCGTCGAAGTCAACGGGAATAACAAGTGACTCCCCGTCGAAGTCGGCGGGAATGACTTAGTGATTCCCGTCGATTTTGACTTAGAAGATTTTTCTCTTCCTTCCTTTGAAGACTTGGTCTTTGACCCATCTTTGCTCCTTTTCTACTTTTGATCTACCTTAACCCTATACTTGGAAATAAGTACACTCCCATAGAGAGAGCACACGTGAGTCAACACACTGATCTACTCAACGAGGGATTACGTTACGCAGACCCGTGTATATTGACCCACTGCACCCTGACATTAGTCTGTACTTAGCATGGAATAGCTGCAAGCACAACTTGATAGAAGATCATCAAATACATTGTGAATCCATCTTAGCTTGACTGGAGTCTTCTTCAAATCCATTTAATTGTGGATACAATACCCAACAATCTCCCCCTATTTTAAGAAGTCAAAATCCTACTAGCTAAGATGAATTACACCAACCAAAAAGATATATATAAAAGTATGCGAGACAAGAAATCAGAATAATAAAATTTCACGCATTCAAAACAAAAATTGAATCAGCATATGATCATATATATATATATATATATCCAAAGTGTTGTTCATTTATAATTACAAGAATAGACGTACACGCATATTGAAAAAAAAAAGTTTAGATTTCAAGTCTATCCCTCCTTTGCCTAAGCATCTCTTAGTTGTTTAGCCAGGAACTTCTTGCTTTTCCTTTCAAAATATTCCTTTGGCTTTGGATAGTACCTGGGGGGAGGAGCTTTGTTCTCAACTGTGTTTGACCTGAAGAATATGTTTCTTTTTGCCTCATATTCTTTATGTCTTTCCCATTCATACTGATTATACTTCATTTCTGTTCAGCTCTCCCCGCTGTTGTAGCATGAATGTATCAAGTATAATTCTCCTAGACATGGGACTCCGCCGTTCGTTCTTGACTTCACTTTCCTTCCTTCTAGACTTCCTCTCAGCTGGATTCTCTTGAGAAGTTCCTTCTTGAAGCTTTCTTTTCCCTTTCGCAATCGCTTCTTGATCAAACATTGCACTGTGAGCAGCTTTGGCAGCGGCTTTAGCAGCCTTTCTGGCATCAGCTTCACTTAAGGGAATTTCCTCAGCAATAGCAACCTCATTAGCAGCAGCAGTAACATCATCAGTAGGATTAACAGGAATATGTATACCTGAAGCTTGCTGAGCTAGCCAATGACAGCTTTCAAATACATATTCATTTGATTGTTTAAAGTTGTCGACCATGATTTGCTCTAACCCTGCCATTTTAGCTGCATATTCCTTCTCCCCCCTTTTGGCTTCTAGGGCAATTGAGTTTGCATAAGAGTGTAGTGACTCATCTATATGCTTTACATTCTGAGTGAAATCAGCCAGCAAGGTATTCTGATTCGTGTTGAGGGTGGCCATGTTGGCATCGAACAGTTTGATGTTGTTGGCTACGACATGAGCATTTTGATTTACGACTGCTAGGTCAGTAGTGGCCTTCTGTAGCCCTTGCATCAGAAGATTGATGGCAGTGCCGGCCTCAGCATACTTAGCTTCAAATCTTTGTTCCATCTTATCCAGCTTGTGATTTATCTCCACAATATTCTTTAGCATCATATCCTCTGATTGCTTAATTCGTTTAAGTACTCTGTTGTGAGATCATTTAAAGGAGATCTTCAGTTCATCTACTATACCTTGAATGATATTTACAGTGTGATTTGCCAGGCTAGGTCCTAACGGATGATCTTGATGTAAATCCTTGTCGTGTTCTGGAGGGATAGGACTCTGTGAGTCAAGACTCTCCTCGTCAGATTCACTTGAGGAGCTCGATAAATTTACAGTCTCCTGTGGAGGGATGGAGGCAGCATCTACCAAGTTTCAATGTATACACATCACCCCCTTCAGCATGGTATCAAGTTGTTCCTGAGGCCGGGAGGTCTCCCCCTCAACTTTTGCGTCAGTCATATCAGGAACCCTTGCCTTAATTTGTTCCTCAGAAGGGAGTTCAAAATCAATCTCCCTCATGGCCATATCCTTTCCAGCTTGCACATCATCAAGTTCCTCAGCAATATGTTGTTCAGGGGAATCCACATCATTCTCACTAGCAACAACATTCTCCACATCATCCTCTTCTTCCTCCTCATCAGTCTGATCAGTAGCGAGAGTTTCCACTGCCTCCTTAGCGATGAGGGTAATATCAGTAACAGCGTCTACTTGATCTGAGACTGAGGCCTCCATCCTGATGGCAGCAGAAGGACTGGTTAATGACTCCACCTCAGTTCCTGCATTCAGCAGATCAGGAACTTCACTGGGCTGATCCGAAGGATTTGTGAACTCTGGTGCTCTGTCTTGTTCATCAACACGTGTTCTAGACGCACCCCCTTGGACAATTCTACTTTCCCACCTATCAAAGACCCTGGAGTCCATCTTCTTTAGGTAGTGAAGGGGAACTCCCTTAGTCATATCAAATCTATCTCCATCCATCTGATTCAGGTAGAGACTGATGATTCTCCCAAAGTTAGGAGTATGTAGGGTATCTTTTATTTTCTCAAATAACATGGCCCCCCAGTTCAGTTTCTTTCTACACACTATGGCTATCAGGATCTTAAACATGTCACCTGAAATGTGATCATGGGAGCCAGGCTTGCAGATCAGAACCTTCCCTATGATATCTGAGAGAAGCTTTCCTTCTTCGTTCATGTCCTTGCGTTTAATAGCCCTGGTCTCTCGAGCCAATCCACAGAAAAGCAATGTCCTCGTACGATCATCATCATCTAGATGGTCCTCTTGTTCGAAGCTGGAGAGCTGGAGATGATGAGATAGTTTTGCAGCCATCATCTTTATCCTTAGGCCTGCTATCTTACTCTTTATCAAAGTGTCCTCGTGACGCAGCTTGGAATTGGCGAAAAACTCAAGAACTTCCTTGTCGAGAACCTTGTACGGGTGCTCGAGAATGAAGGAGAGCCCGGTTTGTTCCAGCATCAAGATGATGTTTCTGAATTCGTCTGAAGCATGGGCAAAGCCTGTCCTAACCAATTCACTTCCAGTGAGGAGCCCGACCGTTGTTCGAGGAGCCATAATGAACCTAAGCGAGTTACACCCAAGGAGTTAACTCTATCTAAATCTATAATTTGTAGGAACTTAACTAGGAGGGATGATCCTTGAAAGTGTAATTTCAAGGAAGCAACTGAAGTTACCTTTCACTCAGAGGGTGCACGGAAGGAGACGCATAGCATGCGGTGAGCGGAGAGTAGCCCTAGGCCGATGAGAAGCTTGCGTCGGGACTAAAGGCTGGCGGTGGATCGGAGAGACACCCACGTTGAGCTGATGCCGATGATGGGAACGCCGAGTTGACGGGACACGACGGTCTATGGGAGACGATGGGAGTCAATGAATCGATGAGCCGATGAATCGAGGAACGACGATTGCGGAGCGACGAGAGGCTCGTTTCCGCACGATTCGCAGGGCAGCTGAAGGGTTTCGATAGGGATGCTGATTTCCGCAGGGTCAACGGGAAACGGTGAGGTTTCCGCTACTTTATGCAGGAAGATGAAGGGTCGACGGGAATGCGAAGGGTTTCCGCTACTTATTCCCTTCCGCTAATTTCCGTTAATTTGAAATGATCGGATGAAAGGGGGTCGACAGGAATTTTGCTGATGCCCGCTAATGATTTCCGCTAATTTCAGCTACCTTATTGTGATAAGGTCGAAGGGTTAGACCTAGGGTCGACGGGAATTCCTGCTAATTCGAAACTTTGCCCTTTTAAATAATGGATTAAAAATTTTCAGGTCAGAATAGCTAAGCCGAGTCGATGGAAGGTTTACACTAGAAATAATCACTGGTTATTTCTTGGTGAGTCAAAATGTAATAATTTTAGTTGCAACTACTAGTACAAGTCCCTTGAGATTCATCGGACCAATTGACACCCACTTTCACACATTATCAAGATATAGAAAATTTATCAGATCCTAAAATAAGGATCATACGACCATTAGCTTGCGTGTACTTCCATTTAAGGTGTGTATATATATATATCTTGAAGGAAAATCTACATATATGTCTGTGTATATATATATATATCTATGCAATGCGATTCAATTTTCGAAATTGAATGCGCGTACCTGGGATTACTAGGTTGATCATTCGGATCCACTATTTGAAGTACGACGGGTATCATGTACAAGTAGGACACTGTAGTTAGCATTATCTTTTATCCCATATTCTTGTTCCATAGCACGCCTGGAACATCTCCTGTCTAGGTCCCATCATGTTCATGGGTACCTAGACTATCCTGTAAAAAAGAATTACCTTACCTTAGGAACCCAATAAGTATTGGGTCCTAGGTTCTTGTCAGCATAAAATACAGCATGCATTCCCACAAGATTTCTGACAGAAAGGTTGTCTCTTGCCAAAGGATGTGGACATACCCTTGCCCTTAGCACAGAAGGATTGTGCCAACAATCTATGGCAAAGTGACCCACTCTGCCACAGCACCAACACTCATGAATATTGTACCTCCTTTTCTGACCAGGTCTATTAACGGAGTTAGTCATGACCCTAGGTCTGAAGGAGACATAGCTGGAACTGATCTCAGATTTACCCTTTCCACCGAGACTCGAGGGGGGTCTGATGGTGAACATGTGGTGAGTATCATGAGGCCTGGGAGATGGTGCTTTCTTTTCAGCCAGCACACATCCGGGGGCCCCAGTGATGCTTGCTACATGTTTGCCAACTCCCTTTTCCTTTGTCCTAGGGTGGGAAGATGTTCTGTGAGAGTTGGCTCCAGCAATGTCATGAAGTGATGGGGCTGAGGCTGTAAATACAAATGGTTCATGATGATCCATGTGTATTTTCTCATGGGTAGCCATAACAGTACTTGCACTAGGGGTGTTTCCACATAAGGGTCGATCATTCTTGCAGTGACCATAGTTGTTCTTATGGCCATACCTGAAGGAATGATGAGTGCCCCTCCTACTCGGTGTGGGGGGTCTGTAGACAGTTTCCCCATTTCTCCAAGATTTTATAATTCGCGAGATCCACCCGTTTTCTCCTTTTTTCTTAATAATATTTATCTTGGAAAAATTAGATACTATCCTCTTCTCGGTCTCTAGATGAAACTCTAGATCCGAGATCTTTGAGTCCTTCACCTTGATGGATTCCAATTGGAGGTCCATCATGGTCCTCAGCTGAGCAATTTCCTTAGCTTGTTCCTCAACAAGCAAGTTGCTCTTCTGAAGGGCTCTATGAAGGGAATCAAGAGTTTCAATCTTTTGATTGAAGCTGTCAATTTCCCTTGCATCAAAAGATGACAAACCTCTGAACTTCTCCTGTCTTCAGGAGATACACGAGGAAAGGAGCAAGAAGAGGAAGATACCTGATCCTGATTGTGCTGATCAGGGTTAGAGTTATGGTCTGCAGAGACTGATGTTTTAGCTTCATCACAACTGCATTCCTCAATCTCTTCTTTAGTCTCAGATAGAGACACGGTAGCCCTGATATTGAGAGGTTGTTTTTGACTTTCATCTTCAGAGACGAGGAACCCACATATGCTTCATCCTCTTGCTGGCATTCAGTCCCGGCAGTCTTTGTTCCCTCCATGAGGTCAGAGATAGTTTGCCACATGGACTTTGCAGTCTTACACTTATCCAATCTCGTGAAAGATGATCCAGACCAAATATCAGAAATGATCTGTCGAACCAGCTTATCCAAGTTGAATAGTGAGAGCTCAGTTTCAGACATCTCTGCGGGACTCTTGGGCATTTGGAGATCTTTTCTAGAATCAGAATCCTTCATGGGAATGAAAGGACCCTCTTCCACAATGAATAAAGCACGAGGGTCAATGGATTCCAGATGAAACTGAACTCTCATTTTCCAGATGGGATAATATTCTTTGGTGCAGGCAGGCAGTCTCAGGGGAGAGACATCAGTGTATAGATCCATGCTTGAGTCTTGTTTTCTTCTTGGCACTAGATACAGGATCTTACTCAATGTATTAACCTTATTGATGAGTAACCTCCCTCTGATACCACTAGAAAGTCTCTAGTGTCGACTAAATCCACCTATGGGGGGGGGGAATAGGTGTCGTGCAGTCTTTTGCAGAATTAAATTTACCTGCACAAATTAACAAACACAGTACAAAAAACACACAAAGAATTATAGTGGTTCCCCGATTTGGGTACGTCCACTTCCCCCTTTGACCTATCTCCCACCAAGGGACGACTCGGTCACTTCTCCAAACGGATTGAAATCCAATCCCCACACTACGGAATGAACCCTTCCTACAAAGGAGTCACAACTCCACCACCACGGGTTGCACCCAACCCTTACAACTAGGAATGAAAAATTCCCTTACAACAAACCAAAATTGAATGTAAAAGAAAATACAAACAAATCTTTTGGAAATTTCGATGTCCTTCTTCGTTCGTTGAAGCTTGCTTGAAAATAACGAAGAATCCACAACCGGATTTCTCTCTTGGAATGGGTCTTCTCAAGATCGGTGGCGGCAAGTGATTGTGGCGGCGATACTTTGTAGATCCAAACTTCTTGACGAAGCAAGTAAGGTCTACCAACGATCTCAGTCGGATCAATCGTCTCCACCGATTCAGAATGGAGAACTTGTCTCGTTCATCGAATCGAGAGACAAAAGATCTCAAGAGAGATGTGTGAGATGCTCGGCTTACCTCGGTACTGTCGTCGAAAGATCAAAGAAGATCGGAGATTAGCGGCGACGACGAACTGCGAGCGGCGACAAGCGATCGGCGGTTTCTGCGATCGGCTAGGGCACGACGTAGGCTACTTTTGATTTTGCATGAATGACTATCTGTAGAGGTTCAAAATACGGGTATATATATACCATAGGCCAACCCTAAAGACCGTTGTGGGACCCAAAAGGAGAAACCCTAGCCCCTGCTGAAACAGCGCATGGCATCTTGGTTCGGTCCAGCGAACGAGGAAAATTTTCCTAAGGCAAAATCGGCGGGAATCGTTGGTGATTCCCATCGATGTCGGCGGGAATCACTCACGATTCTCGTCGATTCTGCCTTGGCAGAATTCCTATTGGAAAACTGTCAGCCAGAAGAAGTCGGCGGGAATGTAGACTGATTCTCGTCGAAGTCGGTAGGAATCACTCACGATTCCCATCGATTCTGCCTTAGCAGAATTCCTGTTGGAAAACTGTCAGCCGGAAGAAGTCAGCGGGAATGCAGACTGATTTTCGTCGAATCGGCGGGAATGACTAACGATTCTCGTCGAAGTCGGTGGGAATCACAAGTGACTCCCGTCGAAGTCGGCGGGAATGACTTAGTGATTCCCGTTGATTTTGACTTATAAGATTTTTCTCTTCCTTCCTTTGAAGACTTGGTCTTTGACACAACTTTGCTCCTTCTTCTGCTCTTGATCTACATTAACCCTGTACTTGAAAATAAGTACACTCCAATAGAGAGAGCACATGTGAGTCAATACACTGATCTACTCAATGAGGGATTACGTTACGCAGACCCGTGTATATTGACCCACTGCACCCTGACATTGGTGTGTACTTAGCATGGAATAACTGCAAGCACAACTTGATAGAAGATCGTCAAATACATTGTGAATCCATCTTAGCTTGACTGGAGTCTTCTTCAAATCCAGGTAATTGTGGATACAATACCCAACAATATGTGACTTAGCTAGTTCATAATTAAAGTCTTGACATTCTTTAGATTTCTCTCAACAAGTATGTGGTTGTGATCATTATAGTATGTGACCTTACAAGACAGTTCCATTTTGTTAGTCACCTATATCATTTTGTTAGCCACTTGCTGCTTATTAGGAATTGGCCTTTGGTGGATGGCCACTTCCTTACCCTTAAGAGTTGGAGCTAAGGTATCAAATAAAAATAGATGACTCATTTGTATTTCTTTATAGAGAGCCTTTAGTACACTCAACCTCAGGCCCTTTCTTTCTCCCCAGTGAGGAGCATTGTTAACCTTACTAAAGAAACATCCATTTTTCTAGTGACCATAGATGTTGGCATGGTCATAGTTGTTGGGTAGAAGAAGCACCCTTTGAAAGATGGTTTGAGGCACTATAACTTATGCTATTCCTAACTGTTGATGTATTTCTATTGTAACCTACTCCATCTCTAATTGGAGCAGAGAAATTATCAATGATAGGCAGAATAGTCTGTGGCTTGGAGAACTTAGCCACCAACATCCTCTCCTTGAGGAGTTTCTCATCAAGATCCCTAATGGTCTTGGTCTGATGATTGATAGTGCCAAGATGGATGATTGCCATTCCTCTCAGTTTGTTGATCTCCTTACTCATTTTAGTTAGCTGGGTAATAGTCTAAAGGCATTCATACTTTGAAAGTTTGAGAGATGTAATCTCCTCAGCTTACTTCTTAGTAAGTTGCTTACTTTTCTTTGGGGCTTCAAGAAGAGCACCATGTTTATCAATCAAATGACTTACTTCATCCTCATAATATAAGTAACTCTCCTCATTAGATGGTGAGAGTGCATCAAATTCTGCACTAGTTTCATAATCTGAATTTGATGAGGATGATGGATATGTGTCATCCTAATAATCCTCATATATCATGACCATAAGACCATAACTTTCTTTCACTTCATTGTCACTATCAACATGTGATAAAGGAGCCTTGATGCAATTCCTTGCAGCAAGAAAATCATCTTCTTCAGTAAAAGCAAAAAGCCCAATGAAGGATTCTTCTTCTTCTAACTTGGATGAGTAAGAATCACTTTCACTCCAAGATTTTTCCTTTTTAGCCAAGAAGGTTTTCTCAGATTTTTTTCCTTTATGATGCTTCTTTTCACCTGCAGCCTTTCTCTCTTTTTTTTACTATGTAGACGGTATGACATGTCTGGACCTATTACAGCAATAGCAAATGATGTCAAAAATATGTTTATTCTATTTTGAGGCATACTTATCCCCTTTGGGGCCCTTCTTGGAGTTGGTTGGATTGTTGTAGTCCTTCATGGAGTTGGAGGAGGAATAAAGTTTGTTCTTCCATTGATTCCTCCTTATCAGCATCCTCTTGAACTGCTTGGAGAATGCTACAAATTCCCCATCAGTTAGCTCTGATTCTGAGATGCTGGACTCAGAGGTCTCTGATTCAGGTAACCCTTCTTAGAGGAGAAAGAATTCTCTCATTGCTTTTTCTTGTGTTTTCAGCCTTGAAAGTCACTGACTTCTCCTTTGAGTATGACCTAACAACAACATCCTCCTTCTTTCTTGAATTAAACTGCATCTCATAAGACAACAACATCCCAAATAGAGTATGAGGAGGAATTTTGGCTAGATTTTTTATCTCCATAATGGTATAGATCTTGTTATCCCATTCTCTAGTTAGAGACCTCAAGAAATTATCATTCAGCTCATAGTCTGTGAAAACTCTGTCATAAATATTTAGCTCATTTATAATTTTGAAAAATTCTTATAGCATTCAAGAATGAAATCCTTCTTCCCTTGCCTAAATGCCTCATACTCCTGGTTTAGAAGAGATTTTCTGTCATCCCTAATCTCTTTAGTGCTCTCCATATAAATAATTAATATATTCCACATCTCTATGACAGTTTGGTAGTGGATAAGGTTCTGAAAGGTGGTGTCATCTATGACAGTTTGGTATTAGATAAGGTTCTGAAAGGTGAAGTCATCTATGACACTGATAATAATATTTTTGGCTCTCTTGTCCATAATGGCCAGAACAACTTCATCCAAAATTATTTCAGAATACAGCTTGGGTACTGGCTGATTTGTATTTATAGAGGTGGCTTTCATGGGGATGAATGACCCCTCCTCTACTGTGTTGTATAACCTTGGGTATAAAGCTTCCATAAATAGTATTACCCTTTGTTTCTAGATGGAAAAATTCTCTTTTCTACATATGATGAGCTTTATGGAACTCTTCTTATTATACCCTTCACTGGAAGTCATGGTGTATAAACAAACTACCCATTTTAGGAACTTGGTCACACTGTTAAGTATTTTTCAACCAACCTCCCTCTGATATCACTTGAAAGAATATAAGTAGTCTAAAACACCTAGAGGGAATGAATAGGTGTTATACTGTATTTGAGCTTTTAAAATATTTAAGCTAATCTACCCCAGAAAATAAATCAAATCATAACACTCATAAAGTATACAGGAATTTATAGTAATTCCCTAAAGTATGGGCACATCTTCTATCCCTCATAATTTATCTAGCAGTGTACTAGACTCAGCAAACTCCTTCAACTTCTCAGATCAAAAATTGTATACTTCAGATTCCTCAAAATCTTACCTTAGGTATTCAATAATACCCTACCTTAGACTTCAGCAAATTCCTACCTCAGGATGTCTATAATCCTACCTTAAAGTGAAAACACTCTTACAGCTCAGAGACGAAGTTAGTCTCCTACCTCAGATCCACTCCTTGAGTCCAAGCCAAGATTTATACAAGATGCTACCTTAGACTCACAATAGAGTCTTACAGTCATGCCTTATATACATCCCTACACTCAGACTTATAGTACAACCCTATAACTAAAATCTTAGAGAGATCTTACATAGCATTAGTGTATAAAAAGATTACAGAAATTAACTCAATAAAGATTTTGCTTTTGTAGCTTTGAGTCTCCTTATGCTTCTAGAGAGAAAGCCCCCTTCAGTAACAACACTGGATCAATCTATGGATTTGCCTTTAAAATTGGATTAGTGTTGAAGTATGTTGTATGAGGAAGTCTTCTTGCTCTCAGGAGATGAAAACTTCCTTTTTGATGAAGCTTGATATTCTCTGCTTTTTCTTCTTCTTCTTCAGAAAAGCTTGATGCTCTGTTCTATTGCCATTTGCAACCTTCATTGCTTTTCTGAGAACTCAGGATTATTTTCTCGTTGTCAAAACTTCTTGCTAAAGTCAGGAAAATTCCCAACCTAAGAAATAGGATCATGACAACCTAAGGTTACTGATTCTACAGTCCGACATCACAATTCAAGTGGCTAGCGAGAGAGAGAAAGGAAACTATCTATAAGCACACCCCAAGTGCTCCAGCAGGGAGGTCCCACCACGTACCCGGAAGCTTTGAAGAAGCTTCCGCTCCACAACAAAAAGGTTGGGCGAGGTACTAGGCTGGCATAGGCTTGGCGAGTATCCACTGGGGGGACCTCCACCTCTTCCCAAAAGTGTCATTTCTAGTACCCCTGGGGGGATATTTATAGAGAAATCATGGGGGGTAAAGGCGAGTATCCAGCTACAGGCAACGTGTTCCAAGGGCAACTCGCCCAAACTCGCGAGATACTCGCCCAAACTTGCCTATGCTCGCCACAGCTCGCCCAAGCTTGCCTCTAGCTGGCCCAAGCTCGCCTCTACTCGCCCAAGCTCACCTCTTCTCGCCCAAACTTGCCTCTGCTCGCCCAAGCTCGCCTCTACTCGCCCAAGCTCGCCTCTACTCGGCAGAGCTCGCCCAAGCTCGCCTCTACTCGCCCAAGCTCGCCTCTGCTCGATAGAGCTCGCCCAAGCTTGCCTCTACTCGAGAGAGCTCGCCACTGCTCGCCCAATGGTCTGCGAATAGCCATCTGCTTGAGTAATTCTGATATCGACAAATTACGGGTTATACACAATCCCCGCTTTTTTCGAGCTCGACACGAGCTCAGAAAACAATGTTGAACCTGAAGTTCAGAGATATGGCGCTAGATGATGCGCTGCAAGAGATCCTTCCTAGGAGAGGAGCTCAACTGAAGAAGAAAAGAAAATTTCAACACCGCCTTGAGGTAGAACCCAACTGAAGGAGGTGGAGAAGAGTCGACACTTCCCAGGACATTCTCTAGGAGAGCGAGCTCAACTGGAAGAGGTGGAAATGGGGCAGACATCTCATTTGTAAAGCATACCTGGATGTAAAGAGAAGGTTAATACCTCACAGGTACCGAGTTTGTTGGGTACATTGGAAACTGTGTACCTGATTTGGATGAAGTCTCACTTAACTCAATGATATACATCAATATATATTTGATGGAATGTTGAGTTTTAATGTGCAGGTTAAGGAAATGCAGAAAAATATTCTAAGTATAAGTGTCGATACTTGTGAAGGAAATGTGTCGACATTGGAAGTCAGTTTAGATGAAGAAGGACTAGAGAGGACAAGAAAATCTCCTATTCTAGAAACTGGCACTGTTGATAAGTCCCAGGGGGAGAGCATCCAAGTTCCAGACAACCATTTGGTATCAACTCCAGAGGGAGACAACACTGAAACTACACTTGTCTATGACCCAGAAAATCCACAGCTACCAGACCTAGGGGAGGTATAAATAAAGTTGCACTAGATAGTGAAAATGCAACTGACACTGTCATGATAATAGTTTCAGAAACCAACAATGCTGCAACCACAACTACTGAAAAAGAAGCACAACATGTGCATATATCTGATCCAAATCAATCTGAACAACAAAACTCTCCTAATTTAGAGAAAACCCTAGAAGAGGACTTCGATGTCCAGGGGGATCCATTTGTTGAGAAGGAGAAAGTTATTCTTCCAGTTCAGATGCAACAAGAGGTAACTCTAGAGGAGTTATTTCCTGACTTACAAGGAGCAAGAGCTGAGGGGGAAATGCTAAGAACTGAGGGGGAGATGCCAAACATTGCCTCAAGTCCAAAAGACACAGTGGATATAGCTAGTTCATCTAATTCTTATGAAGATGAAGAAACCTCGAGGGAAAAGAAAAGGAAACTGGTGGAGCTTAGGTAGAGGAGCTCAGGCTATAAGAAAGCCTTGCAGACTGTCCCACAAACACCAGCTCCAGTAGTTGACTTCAGTTCACTTTTGGTGAAACTGCAAGTGAAGATGGATGAGCAAAGACTTGCTCTTTAAAAATCTGTGGATGAGACCCATAAGGACCTGCAATTTCAGCTGGCCCAGGATATCAAATCCATCAGATTTGAAGTTAATCAGAATAAAAAAAGGAGATGACAGATTGCTTCCATAAAGGAGGTAATGCTATAGTTTACTTGGCCAAGCAACAAAAGGAAATCAAAACTGAAATAGCAGACATTGCAGTCAAACAAGGTTATGTCCTGGAAAATCAACTAAGAATGAATGAAAATCTCCAAGACTCACATCATGCTATTCTAACAAAGCTTGGGAGTATTGTCACTGATGTAAAGACTGAAGTGTCAAAGCAAATAAAAGAAGATTTAGCAGCTATCCAAACAGCAATCCAGGCATCTCAAACAGCTATCTCAGATCAAATGAATAAGTTCAGGACCTACTACAAAGATGGAACAGATTATCTGGCAGATCAAGTAGGGTTTTAAAAGGATGATCTGAGAGACCATATAGCCAGAGAAGTCATAAAGGGGGAGAGAGTATTAGTCAAAGCAAGCTCAGATCATGTTAAATGGATAACCAATATAGCATCAGAGCAACTCTTAGTTATCCACCCCTTTGTGATGATGACAACACTGTAGAATCAGGAATTCAACCTGCTTACATTGAAGGGGTTCAGCAGGAAGTGGCCTAAGTCATTTATCCACCTTCTGATTTTGAAGAAATCCAGCAAGTTGTACACCAAATGTATAGCCCTCCACAGGAGGTACATAATGTTATTCTTGAAAATATTGAAATTTCTGCAGCTGTATTACAAAAAGAATAAGAAGCACAAAGAGCAAGGGATGCTCAGAAAGAAGCTCAGCTGTCTAAGAAAAGGTTCAGAGAATAGGCAGAACTAAAGCCTTATTTTGAACAATGGAGTCCAGCCTCCAGTAATATTATTCTTACAGCTTGGCAAGATGTTAAAGAGAATATGCATGATAAAGGCAAGTGGTATTCTGAACAGGAATGGAGCAAATATCAGAAGCGGCAAGATGTCATATATCATTTCAAAAGAGACCTCAGAGTTGGGAAGATACCTGTTAGCTCTGTGAAGCCTAGTAAATATTTTCCAAAGCCTTATCATTACTTTAAAAGGCAAAAGATCAAGGTTGAAGAGCTCAAGAAAAAGGATCTGAAAGGAAAGAAGATTGATGGTGACACATAAGCTAATGTACAAGCTAGGATTCAGTATGGCAAAGGAATTGTCATCAAGGAGCCTGAGCAATCCTAGGGATAGATTGACTAGGTTTAGAACTATGTAATCTTTTGTTCTAAAATCCTTGTAATTCAAAACTGATTCTTGGTTACTATATTTTATCATATTTTGTGATGATATTATATGTTATTTCTGCTTATGAATTCCCTATCTGAGTAATGATTTTATACATCATTATCTTTGTTTTATTATAAGTGGTGTATGCCAATAGGCAAAGATGAGGCAGGAAAGTTTGTTGATGAGTCTTTGTATAGAGGGATAATTGGCTCCCTTCTTTACTTGACTGCTAGTAGACCTGACATTATATATGTCACATGTGTTTATGCTAGGTACCAAGCTTGCCCAAAGGAATCTCATTATTCTGCTGTCAAGAGAATTTAAAGATATCTTAAGGGGACACTAAATCTTGGTCTTTGGTACCCTAAGAATAGAGATTTTCTACAAACAGGTTATTCAGATGCAGACTTTGCAGGCTTCAAAGAAGATAGAAAAATCACCACAGACACATGTCAGTTTCTAGGTGGAAGATTGGTGTCATGGAGCAGCAAAAAGCAGACAAGTGTGGTTATATCCACTGCTGAGTCAGAATATATAGCTACAGGGAGTTGTTGTGCTCAGCTGTTGTGGATACAACATCAACTTGAAGACTATGACATCAAGGTAAGTAGAACTCCATTATATTGTGATTCTACTAGTGTCATATCTATTGATAAAAATCATGTTTCACATAGCAGAACTAAGCATATAGAAATAAGGTTTCATTTCATTAGAGAACATGTTGAAAAAGAAAACATAAGTCTAGAATTTGTTAACACTTATAATCAAATTGTTGACATATTTACAAAACCTCTGGATGAAAGTAAATTCAATTATTTTAAGATTGAATTAGGTATGTTAAACCTAGAGTAAAATGTTAGGTCATCTCAAAATTTCTCAAAAATTGGCTATGTTAGAAAGTTGGTGTCGACACAAGCTCATTGTGTCGACACTATCAGTGAGTTGTGTCGACAAAGGAATAAAATTGTGTCAACACAGAAATAAAATCTATGTCGACAGAAAAGGTTTGTGTCGACACAATTCTGTCGAGACCTTGTATTAGAAGGTTTTTGTGTCTACACAACTTTGTCGAGACCTTGTATTAGAAGGTTTCTGTGTCGATACACAAACATCTATATCGATACATAGACATGTCGACACCTACAATTATCTGTCGAGACCTAAGAAGTCTATGTCAACACATGCAAAATTATGTCGACTAATAAGATTCTTATTTAGGCGCATCTTTTGACCTACCCTTTACAAGATTCTATAAAAAGGAGAAACAAAATCTAGTCGACTGTGTTATCCAGAACACTCGACTCTAAACCCTGTGTCGACAAGAAATTCTACAGTCTACTCTCTTCTCTCTCTTTCATCCATTGCGCCACAAATGGAAGACAAAGTAAATGAGGGATATGAACTAGTTCGCAATGCATTTGAGACTGCCTCACTAGAAATCAAAGCCGTGATTACCCTAATCACCGACAACGGATTGGAGTACCTAGTCTGAGAACCTACCAGGATATGGAAGAAGGAGGTTCTTGAATTCTACTCATCGGCATAAATGGATTCGAATGGCATGAAGATTAAATCATCTGTCCAAGGTACTAAGGTGATACTCACACAAAAGAGTTTAAGTAAAACAATTCAGCTTCCCAAGATAAATGAAGAAGATAACATAACATATTCCATGACAAAAGATGCTCTCCAATGGTGTGGACTGGATCCCACTACAAAGATTGGATCATCAATGAACAGGAAGGGAATGAATTCCCAGGGCAAATTCCTATCTGAGATTATTGGCAAAGTTATTCTGTGCAAATCAGGAGGACATACTAGGATCTCAGCCTATATGTTCAATTTCATGACCAGAGTCATATTCAAGGTGAAAACCTACTGGTCTGCTGTTGTGTTTGAAAAGATCAAAGAAATTCTCAAGAAAACTAATCTAGGCAGAATATTAAGAATGTATCTGACTTTCTATAACACCCCAAAAATCCCTAAGTCCCAAAATGGGTCAGGCTGGGTGACACGGCCTGGGACACGAGCGTGTCCCAGGGCGTGTCCAGTGTACACAGCCTGGGACACGGGCATGTCCCAGGGCGTGTACTTTACTATAGGCGTCGACTCGAGTTCTCGAGATGGCACGGTCGACGATCGTCGAGAGGTGACACAGCCTTGGATACGGGCGTGTCCTGCTCGGGTGAATACCCGGGTGGCGTTGAGTGGCATTGATTAGAATGGCATTGAGTGTGGAGCACGGTCTGTGACACGGGCATGTCACAGGGGCATGTTTGGCACACGGCTAAGGACACGGGCGTGTGCCTTAGTCGTGTCCTTCTCGGGTATTCTGGTCTTGTGGTGAAAGAGTGACACGGCTAGTCACACGGCCGTGTGCTTTCTGACACGGGCATGTCAGGGGTTTGAAACGGGCGTGTCTAATCCCGTGTTTTAGACTGGGTGAGTCGGTTCTGTAGCCGCTTCAGGAACACGGCCTGTGATACGGGCATGTCACAACCCGTATTCAGTCCAGTAAATCAGTTTAAGGGCTGATCTGATCCGTTCATTTTGTTTAAACAAGATCCAATGGTCTAGGCTCATCCTTGGGGTGATAAGGCTGGTCTTGAGAAGGAGAAAACTCATGTTTGAGTTGTGTCTTGCTTTCTCTTAAGTAAGAGAGAGAGGAGAGCTTGAGGAGGAGGAAAAAGAGGAAGCCAGCTACCGGTGGTGCTACGGTGGTTCAAATCGCGAGCCGAGTTCGGATTTGCGAAGGCAAGGCTGCTGCGAGGACGTTCATCCATTTTTTTTCTCCCCATGGCTCTGAAGCGTCTTCCAAGGGTAACGATTCCCTTCTTGGACAAGTGAAGTCCTTCTTTCCTGCATTTGCATAGGAATCCTCCACCAAAAGGTGGATGGCGAAGAGATTCCCTTGGGATTGGTGGTACATCTCTTGTTGTAATGCATTAGAACCGAAAGTGTGAGTACGGTTCGGCATGCTGTGTGAAGCCCATTCGGACATGTTGGTTTGGGTTGGTGATGCTTGTTTGCACATCGGAGAAGACTCCATGATTATTGCTAGTATGCACGAAATCTGTGATGGATGCACGTGGCTTAGTGCCGCAGAAAGTACTAGAGGAAGTCCAGGAAATTGTGAGAGTGGGATCAACTATTGTTGCTGTGAGTGCCATGTGGTATAAAGTTGAGTCGTAGGGCTGCAACTGCGAAAAGGACTTAGTGCTGAACAGGAAAGGTGAAGCCGACCCGCTTCTGTAAGTTGAGCAAGAGTATTTCGGTATTCCTTTGTGGCAAGGCGATTTGAGCAACGGGGGTGGCTGATCTGTACCTGCGTTATGCTAGCTGTACAAGAGAGTGTCAAGGCATTGGGCTTTCGTCAGGGGCATAATGAGAGTCTTTGGCTTGGGCTCCATAAAGAATAGGAATGCTCAAGTTTGACCGTCATGTCTGGGACCTCTGAACGGTGGTGGGATCCGGTGTTTCCGGTACACAAGAATGTGCCCTGAGTGCACGGAGTGTCGGGCCGTCGTGCCGGCATTTGTGATATGTATTGCCTTGTTGGAGGAATATATATATGTGTGTGATGTAAATTGCTATGCAGGGAAGGAATTCCGCTGCCCCGTGCCAGGGGCAGGGTCATTATAATTGGTCAGCTGAATGCTGACCGTTGCCCTGTTTGCCACCGGTTGGTGGAATGGTTCTTACAGGTGTAGGTGGTGCTAGTCCAAGCAGGACTTAGCGGGCTGAAGCCCAAGCTGCGTTGTTGTCCTCGAAGGCCTTGTTTTTCTTAGTCTTGTTCATGTGTTGTCGGCCTGCGTGCCGATGTTTGTAAACCACACCTTATGTTCATAGAAACTTGTAAACGCCATAAGGCTGTGTACATATTGTGTATGGTTGTATACATTCCTATTTTGTTATAGAAGTGGACATTTCTATTAGTATTGAGTTCATGTTTTCAACCCTGAAGCTTCCGCTAGAATGCTCTGTGTTAGGGTGCGGTGGTTTGTGGTATTATTTCGTGATGTATTCGCCTGTTTGTGGAATATGGTGTGGGGCCCCTGCTGGACCCTCTATTATATCCTACGTGATGGGTAGAGGTGTTACAATTTGGTATCAGCTTGTTGGTTGATCTCTTCCGAATTCGCGGACGAATTCTTTTGAGGGGTGGCGAGCATGTGTCAGTGCTGCCGTTTGTTTAGTCACTAAATTGTGTTTCTACACATATAGGTGACTAAAAGTATTGCGGGTCAGTCAGAACCTCAGCATTCTGTTGAAAGTGTGGCACAGGCTGAGGTGCCCTCACCTCCTCCATCTGCTAAAACTGTCTGTTTGATTACGGAGACAGTGATTGCGGTTATGAATGCTCAGCAAGCTGGGCAGGCTCGGCCTGTAGTGGTGCCAATTCATGCTGAGATAAGACAAGAACCAGTGGAAGCTGTAGTTGATCCGTGGGCGGTAGATCAACAATTGAAGTTGTTCATGAGCTTCAATCCTCCTCAATTTACTGGGGCGGGTTCCCCATCCCAAGCAGAGGATTGGCTCTCAAGGATTAAGAGGCTCTTGATAGCTATCAGAGTAAAGGAGGAACAGAAAGTCACACTAACCACTTTCCTGCTTGAGGGAGAGGCTCGGTTGTGGTGGCATGAGGTCGAACTGCATCACTTGGCGGGCAGACGTTTGACGGGAGTCTCGATGGATGAGTTCTCTCGATTGTTTTTAGCAAAGCATCTCCCGATGCAGTAAAGAATTTCCATGGAGTTGGAGTTCCAATGTTTAACTCAAGGGAAGCATAGTGTGGATGAGTATCCCCATGAATTTACACATTTGGGACGGTACGCGGGCAATATCTTCGCCTAAGAGGAGCATAAGACAAGTCAGTTTTATGGGGGACTACGAGATGAGTTGCGGTATTTGCTCTCGAGTTCTGTGAATCAAGGATTCCAAACGTTAGACTGTACAGCTCGGTCTTTGGAAAAGGATATGAAAAGAGGACAAGCAAGGGGGACCTTGGCTGTTACGAAACTGGAGTCTAATCCGCCGCGTCCGGAGAGGTCTGGATACCGAAGGAGATGGAATAAGAAGTCCAAATATACTGGACAAGCTCCTTTTGCGACTGTGACGAAAGCATCTTCTGGGTATGGATCTCGCGCTTGTTTTACGTGTGGGAAGTTGGGACACTTTGCACGTGATTGCCGAGTTGGCCCTCCAAAGGGTGAAAAGAAGACGGGTGCGTCTTATGCGGAGAAAGGGAAGACTGTGGTGGAGTCTTCTGCATCGCACGCGTAGCCTCGGGTCTTCAACCTTGGGCAACAGGAGGCCATTAAGCAGGCCGATGTCGTCAAAGGTGCGCGCAGCTTTAAATGTTATTGTATGTTGTGTGTTGTGTTTGTTTTAATCTTGGTGTTATCTTGGTGTTATAGGTTTTGTCCTTATATGGGACTCTCCGGCACGAGCACTGTTCGATACAGGTGCTTGACATTCGTTTCTGTTGGAAGATTTTATCTTGTGAATCGGGGTGTCTATACGGACCGCGACAGATAGTCTGAAGGTGTTACTACCTAACGGATGTTTGATGTGTGTGGAAAAGTCTTGTTGTGTTGAGGTCAAGATAGGGAGTCGGGATTTCAAGGTGGAAACGTTAGTATTGCCGATATCAGAGTTTGATATAATCTTTGGTATGGACCGGCTATCAGAGAAGCATGCTTGTATATATTGCACCTTAAAAGAGGTTACACTGGGGAAAAATACCGAACAAGAGGCCAAGTTCAGTGGCATGTGAGGGATGAGTAGGGTATTGATATCTGCTCTCCAAGTCATTAAGGCAGTTCGGAAAGGTGTAGAGTTATTCTTCACACTCATTGAGGCGGTGGAGCCGAAGGCCAATGTAAGTGAGGTGCCGATTATATCGGAATACGCTGATGTGTTTCCAAAAGACCTTTCGGGGTTACCACCCCAAAGGGAAATCGACTTCGCTATTGAGCTGGTGCCAGGTGTGAAACCTGTGGCCCGCTCACCTTATCGAGTAGCGCCAAAGGAGATGGCGGATCGAAAGGTTCAGTTGCAAGAATTTCTAGAGCAAGGCTATATACGCCCAAGTCACTCGCCTTGGTGCGCGCCGGTTCTCTTTGTGAAAAAGAAGGACGGCAGCTTGCGTCTATGCATTGATTATAGAGAACTGAATAAACTAACATAAAAGAATAAGTATCCAATTCCACGGATCGACGACTTGTTTGATCAGTTAGTTGGCTCGACTGTATACTCCAAGTTGGATTTGAAGTCAGGCTACTATCAGTTGAGAGTTTGTGAAGGTGACATACCCAAAACAGCGTTTGGAACACGCTATGGTCACTATGAGTTCACGGTAATGCCGTTTGGGCTGTCTAATGCGCCATCGGTATTTATGGACTTAATGCATCGAACATTTAGGGAATACTTGGACCTCTTTGTGATTGTCTTTATTGACGATATCCTCGTATATTCCCAATCCGAAGAAGATCATGCAAATCATTTGCGGATGGTGTTGCACACCCTGAGGAAGAATAAGCTCTACGCCAAGTTCTCTAAGTGTGAGTTTTGGCTGTCGTCAGTGGCTTTCCTTGGCCATGAGGTTAGTGGAGAGGGCATTGTGGGGGATCCTTCCAAGATAGTTGTTATACGGGAGTGGCATGTCCTTTCTTCAGTAGCAGAAGTCATGAGTTTTCTTGGGCTTACGGGCTACTACAGGCGCTTCGTAGAGAATTTCTTGAGAATAGCTTTGCCTCTCACCACACTGACAAGAAAGGATCAGAAGTTCATTTGGACGTCGGAGTGCACACGAGTGTTTGAAGAGTTAAAGATTCGATTGACCGCGGCGCCAATCTTAACATCGTCATGTGGTCAAGACGGCTTTAAGTTCTATAGTGATTCATCAGGGAGCGGCTTAGGCTGCGTTCTTTTGTAATTCGGAAAAGTGATAGCTTATGGCTCACGCTAGTTGAAGGTGCATGAACGGAATTACCCCGTCCATGATTTGGAATTAGTGGCGGTTATATTTGCACTCAAACTGTGGCATCATTATTTATATTGCGTGAAAGTGGATATATTCACGGATCATAAGAGCCTGAAATATCTGTTGGATTAGAAAGATCTTAATATGCGATAGAGAAGGTGAATGGAGTTTCTTGGTGACTACACCTTCCAGATTCATTATACTCCTGGTAAAGGGAATGTAGTCGCGGATGCCTTGAGTCGTCGGACTCCGGCAAGGGCAAGTTGGCTTTTAAGGCATGATGAAAGCCTAATTTGAGAACTGGAGGCATTAAATATTTCTTGTGTTGAAAGGAATGCCACTGCAGATGCGTGATTAAACTGGATGGAGGTACAGTATGACCTAGCGGATAGAGTTTGGCAAGCAACAGAACTTGATGAAAGTCTACAATGCTATGCAGCGGAAAGTGCAGACTCTAGATTTTTGTTTAATGACGGTCTTTTTCGGAAGGACGGTCGTCTGTGTGTCCCAAGTAAGGGTAAGCTTTGTGAAGAGGTGATGTATGAACGCAACTTCACCAAATATTCAGTTCACCCCGGGAGCACGAAGATGTATAAAGATATGAAGAAGCTTTTCTGGTGGCCTGGAATGAAGAAGGACATAGCACACTATGTCGCTAAGTGTCAAACGTGTGCTTTAGTAAAGGCGGAAAGCCAAAAACCGGGTGGTTTACTAAAGCTGTAACCAATTCCTGAATGGAAATTTGACGATATTTCCATGGATTTCGTGCATGGATTGCCGAGATCGCAGCGTGGAAATGATGCGGTATGGGTGATTGTGGACCGGATAACCAAGGTGTCACACTTCATCCCGAACCGTAAGGACGATTCAGTTGAGAAGTTGGCAAAGATGTACGTGGATACTATTGTACGATACCACGGTGTGCCCCGTAGCATCGTTAGTGATCGAGATGGGCATTTCACTTCGGGTGATTGGAGATTAGTCCACGAACTATTGGGTACAAAATTACATTTTAGTACGACCTTCCACCCTCAAACGGATGGTCAGACCGAGAGGACCAACAGGACGTTGGAGGATATGCTCTGAATGTGTGCGCTGGATTTCGGGAAGAATTGGGAAGATCATCTCGGTGTGGTTGAGTTCGACTACAACAACAGCTACCAAGCAAGTATCCAGATGGCGCCCTTTGAGGCTTTATACGGTAGAAAATACCGTACACCTTTGTCTTGGGCGGAGACTGGCGAAACAAAGTTGTATCGGCGAAAAGAGTTAGATGATGCCAACTCAATTATATGCTTGATACGTGAAAAACTAATGGTGGCTCAAGACATACAAGCTAAGTATTACAATGCCAAGCACCGAAAGTGGAGTTTGCAGTGAGTGATTGGGTGTACTTGAAAATAAAACCATTCAAAGGTGTGTCGAGGATACGGGGTCTAAAAAAGTTGAGCCCGAGGTATCTAGGACCGTTTGAAGTGGTCGAGCGTATTGGTGAAGCTGCCTATCGGTTAGCACTTTCACAAGAGCTGAGCGGTTTACATGATGTGTTTCATGTCTCGGTGTTGCAGAAGGTGCTAAGAGAGCCAGTCCAAGTGGTTGTTGCAGATCAAGTATCGGTCGACAGTGGGCTAACGACGAAAGTTAGGCCTATTCGAATCGAGGATCGAGCCGAAAAGCATTTGAGGAACAAGATGATCGGGATGGTCAAAGTCTGGTGGGACAATTGTGGCCATGAGGAGCTAACATGGGAGCGAGAGCAGACCATGCGAGCTGAGTTTCCCGAGCTTTTTGTGTAAATTATTGACCGTGTACATTCTGTTGTAACAAAACTGTTAGTGGTATAACATTGTAATGTTTGTTCCCTTGATGCGTACAAATTTCGGGACAAAATTTATTTTAAGGGGGGGAGGATTGTAACACCCCAAAAATCCCTAAGTCCCAAAATAGGTCAGGCTGGATGACACGGCCTAGGACACGGGCGTGTCCCAGGTCATGTTCAGTGCACACGGCCTGGGACACGGGCGTGTCCCAGGGGGTGTCCTTTACTGTAGGCGTCGACTCGAGTTCTCGAGATGGCACGGTCGACGATCGTCGAGAGGTGACACGGCCTTGGACACGTGCGTTTCCAAGGGCGTGTCCTGCTCGGGTGAATACCCGGGTGGCATTGAGTAGAATGACGTTGAGTGTAGAGCACGGCCTATGATACAGGCGTGTCACAGGGGCGTGTTTGGCACACGGCTAAGGACACGGGCATGTGCCTTAGCCGTGTCCTTCTCGGGTAATCTGGTCTTGTGGTGAAAGAGTGACACGGCTAGTCACACGACCGTGTGCTTTATGACACGGGCGTGTCAGGGGTTTGACACGGGTGTGTCTAAGCCCGTGTTCTAGACTAGGTGAGTCAGTTCTGTAGTCGCTTTAGGAACACGGCCTGTGACACGGGCGTGTCACAACCCGTGTTCAGTCCAGGAAATCAGTTTAAGGGCTGATCTGATCCGTTCATTTTCTTTAACCAAGATCCAATAGTCTAGGCCCATCCCTGGGGTGATAAGGCTGGCCTTGAGAAGGAGAAAACTCATGTTTGAGTTGTGTCTTGCTTTCTCTTAAGTAAGAGAGAGAGAGGAGAGCTTGAGGAGGAAGAAGAAGAGGAAGCCGGCTGCCGGTGGTGCTACGGTGGTTCAAATCGCGAGCCAAGTTCGGATTTGCGAAGGCAAGGCTGCTACGAGGACGTTCATCCATTTGCTTTTCTCCCCATGGCTCTGAAGCATCTTCCAAGGGTAACGATTCCCTTCTTGGACAAGTGAAGTCCTTCTTTCCTGCATTTGCATAGGAATCCTCCACCAAAAGGTGGATGGCGAATAGATTCCCTTGGGATTGGTGGTTCATCCCTTGTTGTAATGCATTAGAATCGGAAGTGTGAGTACGGTTAGGCATATTGTGTGAAGCCCATCCGTACATGTTGGTCTGGGTTGGTGATGCTTGTTTGCACATCGGAGAAGAATCCGTGATTATTGCTAGTATGCACGAAATCTGTGATGGATGCCTGTGGCTTGGTGTCGCAGGAAGTACTGGAGGAAGTTCAGGAAATGGTGAGAGTTGGGATCAACTCTTGTGGCCGTGAGTGCCATATGGTATAAAGTTGAGCCGTAGGGCTTCAACTACGAAAAGGACATAGTACCGAACAGGAAAGGTGAAACCGACCCGCGCCTGTAAGTTGACCATGAGTACTTCAGTATTCCTTTGTGGCAAGGTGATTTGAGCAACGGGGGGTGGCTGATCTGTACCTGCGTTATGCCAGCTGTACAAGAGAGCGTCAAGGCATTGGGCTTTCGTCAGGGGCATAATGAAAGTCTTTGGCCTGGGTGCCATAAAGACTAAGAATGCTCAAGTTTGACCGTCATGTCTGGGACCTCTGAACGGTGGTGGGATCCGGTGTTTCCGGTACACTAGAATGTGCCCTGAGTGTATGGAGTGTCGGGCCGTCGGGCCGGCATTTGTGATATATATTGCCTTGCTGGCGGAATATATATATATGTGTATGATGTAAATTGCTATGCAAGGAAGGAATTGCGCTGCCCCGTGCCAGAGGCAGGGTCGTTATAATTGGTCAGCTGAATGCTGACCGTTGCCCTGTTTGCCACCGGTTGGTGGAATGGTTCTTGCAGGTGCAGGTGGTGCTGGTCAAGCGGGACTTAGCGGGTTGATGCCCAAGCTGCGTTGCTGCCCTCGAAGGCCTTGTTTTTCTTAGTCTTGTTCACGTGTGGCCGGCCTGCGTACCGATGTTTATAAACCACACCTTATGTTCAGAGAAACTTATAAACGCCATAAGGCTGTGTACCTTTTGTGTATGGTTGTATACATTCCTATTTTGTTATAGAAGTAGACATTTTTGTTAGTATTGAGTTCATGTTTTCAACCCTGAAGCTTCCGCTAGAATGCTCTGTGTTAGGGTGCGGTTGTTCGTGGTATTATTTCGTGACGTCTCTGCCTGTTTGTGGAATATGGTGTGGGGCCCTGGCCGGACCCTCTACTATATCCTACGTGATGGGTAGAGGTGTTATACTTTCACTATTCTAGAAGTGATGAATAAGACTACAGGTTCTAAGATTAATCATATGAGGAGAATGGACTTAAGAATACTGTCAAGATGGGATAAGGTGTTGACCAAGGATGTTTCTACACCTCAGAAACATATGAAAAAGGTTCAGAAAATGAAAACTTTAACCAAGGAAGCTTAATCTTCTAGTGATTCAGAGGAGGAAGTTGTCTTCAGCTCAGATGAAGGACCAAAGAGGACAAGAAAATCTCTTACTCTTGAAACTAGAACTGTGTATAAGTCCCAGGGGGAGAGCATCCAAGTTCCAGACAACCAGATGGTATCAACTCCAGGGGGAGACAACAATGAAACTACACTTGTATATGACCAAGAAAATCAAGAGGTGGACAGATTCCCTCTAGCAATAAGACATCTGAGGGATCATCCTACACACCAAATCATTGGTGATGCAAGACAAGGAGTTCTGACCAGAAGCAAGAGCATGAACACAGTTCTATGTTCAAGCTTTATGTCCCTGATAGAACCTAAGAAATTTGAAGAGGTCAAACAAGACCCAAATTGGATTGATGTCATGCATGAAGAGCTGAATCAATTCAAAAGATGTAAAGTCTGGAAGTTGGTTTCTAAACCAAAGAATCACAATGTCATAGGGACTAAGAGGATCTACAGGAACAACTTAGATGAAAATGGCATTATAGTCAAGAACAAAGCCGGACTGGTAGCAAAAGGCTATAGGCAGGAAGAAGGAATAGACTTTGATCAGACATTTGCCCCAGTGTCAAGGTTGGAAGCAATAAGACAGTTCCTTGCCTATGCAGCTTACCAAGGGTTCAAGGTATTCCAAATGGATATAAAGTCAGCATTTTTGAATGGTTACTTAAAATAGGAAGTTTATGTTGAACAATCTTCAAGTTTTGTAGATCCTCTTTATTCTAACTATGTTTATATGCTTAAGAAAGCTCTATATGGATTGAAACAAG
This sequence comes from Platanthera zijinensis, assembly GCA_039513925.1. Classification (NCBI taxonomy): domain Eukaryota; kingdom Viridiplantae; phylum Streptophyta; class Magnoliopsida; order Asparagales; family Orchidaceae; genus Platanthera; species Platanthera zijinensis. Next base: position 80,744,269 of record CM077081.1, read on the forward strand.
CTCATAGGGCTTGGAATGAAACTCTGTCTACCTTCCTCATTGAGAATAAATTCTCAAGGGAGAAAATTGACAAGACTCTATTCTTTAAGGAATCAAAAGGCAAGATCATCCTAGTCCAGATATATGTTGATGATATTATCTTTGGATCAACTGAAAACAACCTTTGTAGAAAGTTTGCCAAACTTATGCAAGGGAAGTTTAAGATGAGCAGCATGGGTGAGCTAAAATTCTTCTTGGGACTCCAAGTTAGACAGATTGATGATGTCTTAACCATATCCCACTCTAAGTTCACCAATGAGTTAATTAAAGAAATATGGTATGGAGTCAGCCTCCACCATGAGAACTCCAATGGGATCAAGTGGTATCAGAGGCAGGTTCACTCAAATATAGACCTAACAGTCTGAGTTGATCTCCAAGGAAGTTATCTGTTAGCCAGAATGGGATCAAGTGAAAATCAGAAGGAACTTGGATCCATGAAACTTCCTATCTGTAGGAAAGAAAATTTTGGCATATGGAAAGAGAGGGTCAGATTGTTCATGGAAGCATCTGATCCAAGAATTTACATCACAGTATTAGAAGGGACATTTATTCCTATGAACATTTCAGTTCTTGATGCCAACCTTAAGACTCCAAAAAGTTATTCTAAAATGACTAAGGAAGAGATCATCCTAGCAATCTTAGATAATAGGGCACATAACATTATTGTGAGTGCTATAGATGATTCTACATTCCAGAATCTGGTCCATTTCAATACTTCCAAGGAGATGTGGGACACTTTGATTGTCTACATGGAGAGAACATAAGAAGTAAGAGAGGATAGGAAGTCTATGCTAAATCAGGAATATGAGAGTTTTAGACAAGCCAAGACAGATAGAATAGCTGAATGCTATAAAAAATTCTTTAGAATTGTAAATGAGCTAATGACCTATGGAAGAGTCTTTACCACATATGAACTAAATGACAAGTTTCTCATATCACTAACAAAGGACTGGGATACTAAAATATGTGCCATCAGAGAGGTGGCCAGGCTTGCTGATACACCTCCACCAACCTTATTTGGAAAACTATTATCATATGAGATGCAGCTCACTGCCAAAAAGGAGGAGGAGAAAAGTAATAGGTCTGAATACAAAGAGAAGTCAGTAGCCTTCAAGGCTGAAGCCACAAGAAAGGGCAGGAGAAAGTCTCTTTCTCCTCCCAGGAGAATTGCTGAAGGTAAATCAGAAAATACTGACATCAACACTTCAGACAGTCACAACTCTGATGAAGACTTTGTTGCCTTCATAAGGCAATTTCAAAGGTTCTTGAAGAAGAAGAAATGGAGAACAAAGCCATCTTCATCTTCCTCCAAGGATGACTATTACAAGAAGAAGAAAACTTCTAAGGATGACAGGTATGGCTCTAATCCCAGTAAATAAACTTCTTCTAAAATTGTTTGTTATTGTTGCAACAGGACAGGACATGTCATAGCTGATTATCCTGATAAAAGAAAGGAATCTAATGATAAGAAGAAGCATCGAAATAAGGGCAAGAAGGAGAGATCCTTTGTTGCCCAAAAGCATAAGAGTTGGACTGACTCTTCATCATGAGAATCTGGAGAAGAGGCTGAAGCTGAAGCCTATATTGGATTATTCACTACTGAAGAGGATTCTGCAGAGACTGAATTTTTGCAAATGCTGGACTCTATAAATGGGGTTGAAGATCATCATTGTAGAGGGCTGATGGATCTTTTAGAGAAAGATTAGTGCCAGGATCAACCTGGTCCCAGTAAGGTATACAATCTATCATTAGTTTCCGATTATTATACTGGATCAGAATCAGAAACATTTGCATCAAGAGATGTTGATGGTTCTGAATCTGAAGGGGATGTTCATCAACTAATTGATGAGTATGATGGTTTGTTGCAAGCTCTTAAGAGAAATAGAATCCTTGTCAAAAAGCTGGCTAAGGAAATTACATCTCTTAAATTGGCTGCATCATATTCAGCAAAAATACTGGATTTGAAGTTGAATGAAGTTGCCAAACTGAAAAACATAACTGTTATTCAGATGGGTACAATTACCTTCAAAAATGATCACATCATGAGTCTAGAAGTCAGACTTCAAAGAGAGAAGGATCTTGTGGATAAATTCTCAAAGCCAAAGTCAGTCTTACCCTTAATTGATAACTTTATCTCCCAAAATGGTAAGACAGGATTAGGCTTCAAGGGAAGAACAAGGGCAGCTAATTCCAAAAGAAAAGGCAAAGCCCCAGTTCAGCCACTAGCCTCCAAACCCTCTATTTCTTTCAGGAAAGTGATGCAGCCTACTAACAGGTATGATCATGGCATTACATATGATCATTATAAGCATGGTGATCAGGATGGCAAGGGTGCAAATGCTAACAGGGTAGCCCATGAGCAAACACACAATGTTCTTCAGGAATCATCAGTGTTTGATGCACAAAACCCAGCACTTAAAAAGATTGCAGTACCTTCAGACTTGAGGACTGCTGACAGCAATGTTGTTAAGCCTATACTTAAAAGAATGTATAACATATATGAGTGTTGGTGTTGTGGCAAAGTGGGACACTATGCCATTTATTGTTGGCACAATGCTAGTGTCCAGAAAAATGTCAGCAGACCTGTCAGAAAGGCTGTAGGCAAGCATGTCCAATTCCAAGCTAACCTGAACCTAGGACCCAATAACAATTGGGGTTCTAAGGATAGGTAATTTTATTTGATGCAGGTGAGTCCAAGTGTCCATACCCCAATATGGTACTTGGACAGTGGATGTTTCAGGCACAGAACAAGAAGGATGCTGAAGGATTACTCTCCCATAGAAAATGGACCCAAAGTGATCTTTGGTGGATATGAAAAGGGGGTCATCAAAGGGTTTGGTAACATTTCCAATAGCTCTATCACTATTACCCAAGTGGCTTATGTGAAAGGTCTGAAACATAACCTAATAAGCATAATCCAACTAAGTGATCTCTGTTATGACACTTCTTTCCTCAAGGGTGTATGCCAAATAAGAAGATCAAGTGATCAAGAGATCATTCTGATAGGAACTAGGAAAGGAAATGTCTACTGTCTTAATTTTGATTATGAGAATAAGAACTCTCCTATTTGTCTAGTTGCAGATGAGAAAGCATCTCATTGTGTCCAATGGCATAAAAGGCTAGCTCACCTGAACTACAAGTCAATAGGCAAAATCTTCAGTATGGAGTTAGTGAGGAATGGTCCTCTGGTCAAGTGCATTAAAGAGGGTGTATGTTCTGCTTGCCAAAAGGGCAAACAGACCAAGACCTCTTTCCATGGCCATTATACCAAAGATTCTGCGAGATGTTTATACCTCCTGCATATGGATCTATTTGGTTTTATGCCAGTTCATAGTCTAGGTAGGAAAGCTTACACATTTGTGGTTGTGGATGACTATTCTAGATTTACACGGGTTTTCTTCCTGAGGCGGAAATCTAAAACCCCTACTGTCTTCCAGAATTTTGTTAGGCAAATTTAGAATGAACTTAACAATTCAGTAGTCAAAATCAGAAGTGACCATGAGACTGAATTTCAGTCTGAATGCATGACAAGGTTCTGTGAAGAACTTGGGATTCATTAAGAGTTCTCCTCACCTAAAACACCCCAGCAAAATGAGATTGCTGAAAGAAAGAATAGGACTCTTATTGAGGCTGGTAGAACACTACTAAGTGACACTTCTCTCCCAGAATATTTCTGGGCTGAGGAAGTAAACACTGCATGTCATGTTCTCAACAGAGCTTCCATCACCAAAAGGCACAAGAAGACACCCTATGAGATTATGAAAGGCAGAAAACCAAATTTAGCCTACTTTAGAATCTTTGGTAGTAAGTGTTATGTTCTTAATAATGGCAAGCACTAATTAACTAAGTTTGTTTCCAAATTACAAGAACGGATATTTGTTGGGTACAGCAATAGTAGTAAGGCATACAGGGTCTACAACTTGACTTCTCAAGTTGTAGAAGAATCTGTTCATGTAGTCTTTGATGAATCTAAACTAATCAACTGTGAGTTGTCTAGCACTTCTTCTATCCCTACGGGTTTGAAGGAAAAGATGGACAAGCTAACCATTAGTGAAGACCAACCTGCAAGACAGGAAGAGGAAAATGATGGATGTTATTCAGGGGGAGTACAAGACCCACAAGATGAAGACAATGAAGTACAGCTTGGTGAGGAAAATGAAGAAAATCTTTTAGAGTTCAACGGAATCGTAGAAGAGGTCGACACCTCGCTGGAGGAAGCTCAACTGGAGGTGGAGAGTCGACACCTCGCAGGAGTCGAGCTCAATTGGAGGCGGAGAAGAAGGCGACACCTTGCAGGAGCCGAGCTCAACTAGAGGTAAAGAAGTGGTCGACACCTAATTCGGAGGAAGCTCAACTGAAGGTAGAGAGTATAGTCGACACCTGGTAGGACCTGAGCTCAACTAGAGGTAGAGAGTATAGTCGACACCTGGTAGGAGCCGAGCTCAACTAGAGGGGGAAAGTATAGTCGATACCTGGCAGGAGCCAAGCTCAACTAGAGGTGGAGAGTCGACACCTCATAGGAGCCGAGCTCAACTGGAGGCAGAGAAGAAGGTGACACCATGCAGGAGCCGACCTCAACTAGAGATAAAGAAGAGGTCGACACCTAATCAGGAGGAAGCTCAACTTAAGGTGGAGATTCGGCACCTCACAAGAGCCGAGCTCAATTGGAGGCGAAGAAGAAGGTGACACCTCGCAAGGGCCAAGCTCAAACTAGAGTTAGAGAAGAGGTCGACACCTAATCAGGAGGAAGCTCAACTGAAGATGGAGAGTATAGTCGACACCTAGCAGAGCCGAGCTCAACTGGAGGTGGAGAGTATAGTCAACACCTGGAAGGATCCGAGCTCAACTGGAGGTGGAGAGTATAGTCGACACCTGGAAGGAACCGAGCTCAAACTAGAGGTAAAGAAGAGGTCGACACCTAATCAAGAGGAAGCTACACTGAAGGTGGAGAGTATAGTTGACACTTGGCAGGAGCCGAGCTCAACTGTAAATGGAGAGTATAGTCGACACATGGCAGGAGCCAAGCTCAATTGGAGGTGGAGAGTATAGTCGACACCTAGCAGGAGCCGAGCTCAATTGGAGGTGGAGATTCGATACCTCACAGGAGCCGAGCTCAACTTGATGTGGAGAGTATAGTCGACACCTCACAGGAACTGAGCTCGACTGGAGGTGGAGAGTCGACACCTCACAGGAGCCGAGCTCAACTACAGGTGGAGAATATGGTCGACACCTAATCAGGAGGAAACTCAACTGAAGGTGGGAAGAAGTAGTCGACTCGGGTGGCTAGTAGTCGGTCCGCAGGGGAGAAACCCGTACAGAGATCACGGACTACGGCATCACTCCAACGAGGAACTTGGTTTCACCCGAGGAGGTCGTTGGCAGATGTGCAGGAGAGGAGCTCGTGCAGGGACTCAGACTTATAATAAATCTACCACTCGAGAACTTCTATTTGGATTCAACAGCTCTCAGGAGCCAAGCTCAACTAGAGTGGTGTGAGTCGACTCGTAGAGGAAAGTAGTCGGTCTGTAGGAGTAAAGCTCATACAGAGTTGACGAACTACGACAATGCTCTAAACAAGGAACTTGATCTCACCCGAGGAGGTCTGTGGACCGATATGCAGGAGAGGATCTCATGCAGGGACTCAGACTTATAACAACTCTACCACTCGAGGACTTCTATTTGGAGTCGACAGCTCTCAGGAGCCAAGCTCAACTAGAGTGGTGTGAGTTGGCTCGTAGAGGCAAGTAGTCGGTCTATAGGAGTGAAGCTCGTACAGAGTTGACGAACTACGATAACGCTCTAAATGAGGAACTTTATCTCACCCGAGGAGGTCTGTAGGACGATATGTAGGAGAGGAGCTCGTGAAGGGACTCTGACTTATAACAACTCTACCACTCGAGGACTTCTATTTGGAGTCGACAGCTCTCAGGAGCCAAGCTCAACTAGAGTGGTGTGAGTCGACTCGTAGAGGCAGTAGTCGGTCTGCAGGAGTGAAGCTCGTACAGAGTTGATGAACTACGACAATGCTCTAAACGAGGAACTTGATCTCACTCTAGGAGGTCCGTTGGCCGATATGCAGGAGAGGGCTCGTGTAGGGACTCAGACTTATAACAACTCTACCACTCGAGGAATTCTATTTGTAGTCAACAGCTCTCAGGAGTCAAGCTCAACTAGAGTGGTGTGGGTCAACTCATAGAGGCAAGTAGTCGGTTTGTGGGAGTAAAGCTCGTAGAGAGTTGACAAACTACGATAATGCTCTAAACGAGGAACTTGATCTCACCCAAGGAGGTCCGTGGGCCGATATGCAGGAGAGGCGCTCGTGCAGGGACTCAAACTTATAACAACTCTACCACTCGAGGACTTTTATTTGGAGTCGACAGCTCTCAGGAGCCAAGCTCAACTAGAGTGGTGTGAGTCGACTCGTAGAGGAAAGTAGTCGGTCTGTAGGAGTGAAGCTCGTACAGAGTTGATGAACTATGGAAATTCTCTAAACGAGGAACTTGATCTCACTCGAGGAGGTCTGTGGGTCGATATGTAGGAGAGGAGCTCATGCAGGGACTCGGACTTATAACAACTCTACCACTCGAGGACTTATATTTGGATTCGACAGCTCTCAGGAGTCAAGCTCAACTAGAGTGGTGTGAGTCGACTCGTAGAGGCAAGTAGTCGGTCTGTAGGAGTGAAGCTCGTAAAGTGTTGATGAACTATGACAACGCTCTAAATGAGGAACTTGATCTTACCTGAGGAGGTTTGTGGGCCGATAAGAAGAAGAGGAGCTCGTGCGGGACTCAGACTTATAACAACTCTACCACTCGGGGACTTCTATTTGGAGTCGACAGCTCTCAGGATCCAAGATCAACTAGAGTGGTGTGAGTCGACTCGTAGAGTCAAGTAGTCGGTCTGTAGTAGTGAAGCTCGTACAGAGTTAACGAACTACGACAATGCTCTAAACGAGGAACTTGATCTCACTCGTGGAGGTCCGTGGGCAGATATGCAAGAGAGGAGCTCGTGCAGGGACTCAGACTTTTGCTTTTAGCGTCTTCGTTGATTTTGCTTTTAGCGTCTTCGTTGATTTTGAAATCCTGCCTTTCTGAAGAATAAAACAGTAATCTTCTAATCTAGATGATATCATTTTGTGAATACCTCTCACAAAATGGTATTGTATTTAGCACCAGAAACTATTTTTTATTATTGAACAAGACGATAACATTGTGTGAAGTCTTCTACCAAAACGATAAAATTGAGTCTTCTTTATTCATCAAAATGGTATAGTCCTGACTACAACAATATTGAGATTAGATCATTTCAGATATATAAGAATATTCACTTATGGTCTAAACTAATCTTCTGACCTACTGAGATTGATTAACAATATGGAATATTAAACCTACATATATGTGAACAGATTTACATCAAATACAAGATGTACTTTTCATTGTAAGATGTACTTCTCCAAATCTTGGAACATTGAGGACAATTTTCCCAACACAAAAGAAATCAGTAAGCTCCCTTTAACCTAAACCACTTCTTGTCCTTCACAGATGGATGGAAATTGTATTTTGACTAATAAAGGACAATATGGTCCATCCAGGATGGATGTTATTTAATCTACATCAACTCTCCTTCTTCCACTGCTGGACGAAAGAGCTCTGAACTAATTCCTCCTTACAGAAGACCAAACTTACCTAGCTCATCTGCTTCTAAAATTTCTAACTTTAGGAAATGATGAATATTGATATTTCCAAATCTTCCAATCTCAGCCTTGACAAGAATCAGATATCACTAGAGAGTTGGATCTCTATTCTCAAAGTTGTTGTTAACTTGAGTTGTCATCACTAATGAATCAGTTTTTTACTTGCACATATTCAATCCCAAGTTCCTTTGCAAACCTCAAATCTGCTAGAGGTGCCTCATATTCTGTCTGGTTGTTGGTAGTCAAGAATTAGAACTTCACTGTCTGATTCAACCTTACATTATTTGGATTAACAAGAACAACTCCAGCATCATAAAAATATTTTCCTGAAGCTCCATCCACAAAGATTATCAAAGCTATAGGAGATTTGACTTTTTGATCTGGACAAGATTCCATTATATTAACCAGGAAATCTGCAAACACTTGAGCTTTGATAGCAATCCTTGGAATGTAGGAAATTTCAAACTTGTTAAGCTCTATTGCTCACTTGGTCAACCTGCTTGAGTGCTTAGGCTTCTCCAACACACTCTTTAAAGGAAGATCAGACACTACTTGAATGGAGTGGGCTTAGAAATACGGCCTAAGCCTCCGGGCTGAGATGATTAGAGCTAGAGCTAACTTCTCTAAGATTGGATACCTTGACTTAGCATCTTTCAGAATTCTGTTGACATAGTATATTGGAAACTACTTCTTCTTTTCCTAACTGACAAGAACTGAACTGTTAGCTTCTGAACCCATGCCCAAATAAAAACAAAGGACCTCTCTTAGTCGAGGACTTTGGAACAAAGGAGTCGTCGTTAGCTGCTTTGCTAAGTCACACTCCTTAGTCCAGTTGAACTTTAATGTTGCTCACAAGGTCTTTGATAGAATCGATTTAAAGATAACCCAAACACCTAGAGGGGGGTGAATAGGTTTTTGTTCTTTTTCACTTAAGCCAGAATAATATTTCAGTTCTTTAAATAGAATCTAACTATTCTACAGCTATCACAGTAATCACAGCACAGAATTCACAATCACACACACATCACAGATTGCACACAGGTTTATAGTGGTTCCCCAAGGTCTGGGTACATTCACTTTCCCCCTTCACCTATCCAACAGTGTGCTAGAATCGACCTAACTTCTTCCTTCTTCTCAGATCCACAGATCTTATAGCTCAAAACCCTGAAAGGTTCCTATAACTCAGAACCCTGAAAGATTCCTACAACTCAGAGTGTATCCACACTCCTACAGCTCAGGCTAACAGCCCTACCTCATCCTTGACACAAGGCCTACAACTCAGAGATTGAAATCTCTTACACTCAGACTCAAAAGCCTTACCACTCAGAGATCTATATCTCCTACACTCAGCCTTTATAGTATAGGCTTACAACTCAGATCTTGAAAGATCCTACAGAATTTGAAAAATCTTATAGATTAACTTTTACCCTTGTTGAGAGAGAAGGGATAAAAGGTTTCTTGATCAGCTCTTGATAAAACTGATTGCTGAGATCAACCTGTTCTTAGCTTTTTTCAAAGCTTCTTGAATCTGAACTCAGTAGGGTTGATCTTCTTTGAAGTTGACTGGCTGCCAGCTCCCTTCTTAGAATTCAGAAATAGATCTGAATCCTTCTTAGCAGATTAGTTCAAGATCTGCCTCTTAAGATACTTGTAAAAGACTCCTTCTTCACTTCAAATAGTTGGAGCCCTCTCTTACTCTCCAAACCTTCTGAATTTTCTTATGAATTCTTGGTTGAATTCTCCTTAGACAAATTCTGAGTAGATTACCACTTCAGACTATCTTCTTAGATCTTCTCACGAAAATCTTCTTCTGTGTGACGTGCTCTTTCTTGATCAATGATCAATACTTCAATAGTTGTTCGTGTTGTTGCTACTTTGATTTGACAGAATCCGTCTTTATATAGACTTCATCCATGGTAACCGGCTGATCCGGTTTATAACCAACTTCTGACAGGTCTGATAGCTTTAGCAAACTTGTTGGAATACACAGCTGTCAAGTCTTCAGTCAGTTCTTGAACCTTTATTTTTGTCAGCAAAGCGTCGAGACTGATCTTCATTATGTGTCGACACAAGTAGATTAAGTGTCGACACAAGCTTTGGTGATGTCGACACAGCTCCTATTGTGTTGACACAGCTTCTTGACACTGCATCTGTAGAATGTGCTGACACAGCTTCTTTGTGTTGACACAGACACTTCTTTTCTTCACAGCAATCAACTTTGGTGAAACTCTGCTGTGTGTTGACACAAGTCCTGTGTGTCGACACAGTTGATATAGTCTCAGAATTTGTGTGTCGACACTGCCTCCAGGTGTCAACACAGTTGATGTCGACTAGAACTTCTGTGTGTCGACACTGCCTCCTGGTGTCGACACAGTTGATGTCGACTATTAAATTCTGTGTGTCAACACAGTTGCTTCTGGTGTCGACATAGCTTTTCCAAGTGTCGACACAGGCTTTCTTAAGTGTCAACACATGGACTTAGAAACTTTTTTCTGCATATTAGCATATACTTAACCTGCACATATAAACTCAAAATAACATCAAATACACCTTGATGTATATCATTGAGCTAAGTGAGGCTTCTCCAAATCAGGTACACATTTTCCTGTGTACCCAATAATCTCCCCATATTTGGAGAAGTCATAACCCTTTAGTCAATGATATACACCACTTATAATAAACAAACATTATGATGTATATAAGCATTATATGACAGGGCAACTTATAAACAAAACAATACCAATATATCATTACAGAATAATAATACAAGCTCAATGAACATGAAACATTGTTTTGTTTATACTTATCGAAAAGTTTCTTAACAACTGATTACATAGATTTCTTTTAACACTAAGGATTACATTGTTCTTGTAAAAAACTAGTAAATCTATACTAAGGCTGATCAGGCTCCCTGATGACTATGCCTTTTCCTGGCTTAATCTATGCTTGCACAGTAAGTTTTGCATTATCAATGGGCTTCCTTCCTTTCAACTCTGATTTCTTCTGTGCTTCAGCCTTAATCCTCTGCCTTTCAAAATAATGAAAAGGCTTAGGGAAGTATTTGCTAGGCTCCTGAGCATTAGGAGGTAGCTTCCCAATTTTAGCCTTCCTTTTATATTGTAGAATGGCTTCTTGCCTTGTTTCATACTTCTGTCATTCTTGTTCATGATACCATTTGCCCCTTTCATGAACTTGTTCTTTCACAGCTTTCCAGCCAATCAAAATTATATTACTGGAAGTGGGGCTCCACTGCTCAAAATCAGGCTTTAACTCAGCCTGATCTCTGAACCTTTTCTTTGACAGTTGTGCTTCCTGCTGAGCTTTCAAGGCAGCTTCTGGCATTTCTACTTTCTCAATAACAACATTATTAATTTCCTGTGGAGGACTGTACATTGATTGAATCTGTTGTTGAATCATATCAAAATCTGCTGGAGGGTAGATGACCTGAGCAACTTCAGGTTGATCACCTTCAACATAAGCAGGTTGCACACCAGACGCAGCAATATTATCATCATCATAAAGGGGTGGATATCCCAGAGTGGCTCTGATGCTATTGGATATCCATTTGGCATGATCTGAGCTTGCTTTGTCTAACACTCTCTCCCCCTTTATGACTTCTGTTTCAATATGATCTCTTAAGTCATCTTTCTGAAATCTTACTTGTCCATTAAGAAAATTAACACCATCTTTATAAAATGATTTTAACTTGAGAAGCTTGTCAGATATTGATTTCTGAGAAGTAGTAATTTCTGTCTTAAATGAGTCTAAGGCCGCTTGTAGCTTCTTGTCAAACTCCTCTTTCTCTTTAGCTCTTTTTTCAGTTAGTGCAATGACTGTATTCTTTATGTTAGTTACTATCTCATTATGAGATTCAGTCAGATTGTCATTCATTCTAATCTGATTCTCAAGGACAAATCCTTGTTTAATAGCAATGTCATCCACTTTAGCCTTGACTTCTGCTTGCTGCTTAGCTAGAAATACTACAGCATTGCCCCCTTTGTGGAAGCAATCTGTCATCTCTTTCTTATGTAGATTTACTTCAAACCTTATGGATTTGATTTCCTGAGCCAGATCAAATTGAAGTGTCTTGTGGCTTTCATCCACATACTTCTCTAGAGCCATTCTTTGCTCATCTAATTTAACTTGCAAAGCCACCAATAAGGACCTATAACCAGTCTCTGAGGTAGGTTGTGGAGCAGCAGTTTGCAATGCTTTCTTGTAGCTTTGGCTCCTTCTCTTGAAAACCATCAATTTTCTTTTCTTGGCACTTGCAATTTCTTCATCTTCTGAAGCAGATGAACTTGTAATGTCTACTCTTACCTTAGGACTAGGAGGGAGCTCCTTTTCAGTCCTATTCTGCTCCCCCTCAATGTCAGCCTGCTCCCCCTCAATCCTTACTTGATCCCCCTTACTTGTTGCTCCCTCAATATCAGGAAACAACTCCTCAAGAGTAAACTCCTATTGAGTGTGTACTGGTGGTACTTCCGTCTAAGGAGCATCAGCAACTACAGATGTATCCTCCATGATAACATCTTGTGCTGGAATGTTGACATGAGGTCTTTCAAGAATGGATTGTGAAGCCATCTCACTTGCCAAGTGTGTTGACTCTTCTTCTAGTACCTGTGCAGTATTTAGCTCCCCCTGTTCTTGTGCATTATCAGTATTGTCCTGTGCCTTTGTATTATCTGGCTCCCCCTGCATCTGTGCAGTATCTGTAATGTCCTGTGCAGGTGATTTCTCAGCAGCTTCCATTCTTTCTATATCCGGTATGTCCTTTGTTAGGACCCTATCCCATCTAAAGATAATCCTAATGTCCATTTTTCTCATATGATTAATTTTAGAACCAGAAATCTGGTGCATTACTTCTGGAATTGCTCCAGCCAAGTATAAGCTCATCAGTCTAGCCAAATTAAGCTTCTTTATGCCTTCTTTAATCTTCTCAAACAGTACTATAGACCAATCTGTGTATAGTCTAAAAATTATCCTTGTCATTAGGCTGAACATATAGGCTGAAATCCTATCATGTCCCCCTGGCTTACAAAGAATTACCTTTCCAACAACTTCTGAGAGGAATTTCCCTTGCTGATTCATCCCTTTTCTGTTTATAGCTGATCCAATCTTCATGGTGGGATCCAATCCACACCATTGTAGCGCTTCCCTTGTCTTAAAGACAGGTATCTCTTCTTCATCCTGAGTCCTTGGAAGATTAAGAATTTTCCTCAAACTCTTAGAGGTCACTTTGACTCTAGCGCCATGAACCGTCGATTTAATCTTAAGGCCAGATGAATCTACTACAGCCGCGCCATAAAACTCAAGTATCTCTTTCTTCTATATCTTGGTGGGTTCGGAAACCAAAAACTCCAAACCATTGTTAGTAATTAGGGTAATTACTCCTTTAATCTCTGAGTCTGCACCATCAACGGCATGGCGAACCAACTCATATCCTTAGTTGATGTTATCTTCTACCTTTGGCGCCATTGGGATGGTGAGAAAGCTTGGATTGAGAGAAGAGAGTTTGTCGACACAAGGTTTTGGTCTCGAAAACCTGGAGAGTTTGTCGACAGAGTTTTGTTCTTGACCTATTTATACCCTTCTAAACAAAGAAGGTCAAAAGGCAGGCAAAAATAGACTAAATGTGTTGACACTGTTGAAATGTGTCGACACATACTTTTAAATGTCTCGACAACGGCATTGACTACTATGTGTCGACACCAATAGATGATATGTCAACACTAGATATACTTAATAGTCTAACAGAAATTCAGTGTCAACTCTTATTGCAAGTGTCGACATAATTTCTGGATGTGTCGACACCACTTCTCTGAATGTGTCGACACCACTTTCTTAAGTGTCGACATCACTTCTCTGGATGTGTTGACACAGATTTACTGAAGTGTCGACACCACTTCTCTGGATGTGTCGACACTATTTTGCTTAGCCAGTTTTGATAAACTAATCTATGTTCAACATTCCTAATTCAATTTTAAATTTATTGAATTTAGTTTCATCTAAAGGCTTAGTAAACATATCTACAATTTGATAATCTATTTTGACAAATTCTAGTGAGATGTTCTTTTTTTTCTACATGTTCTCTAAGAAAATGGTATCTAATTTCTATATGCTTAGTCTTACTATGTGAAACAGGATTATTAGCAATAGAAATAGCACTTGTAGAATCACAAAACAAAGGTGTTCTATTTACCTGACTACCATAGTCTTCTAGCTGGTGCTGAATCCACAACAGCTGTGCACAACAACTTCCTGCTGCCACATATTCAGACTCAGCTGTGGACATTGCCACACTAGTCTGCTTCTTACTGCTCCAAGACACCAATCTTCCTCCTAGAAATTGACAGGTGCATGTTGTGATTTTTCTATCTTCTTTGCAACCTGCAAAGTCTGCATCTGAATAGCCTGTTAGTAAAAAATCTCCATTCCTAGGGTACCAAAGGCCTAGATTAGGTGTGCCCTTTAGATATCTCAAAATCCTTTTTACTGCAATGTAATGAGATTCTTTAGGGCGTGATTGGTACCTAGCACAGACACATGTTGCATACATAATGTATAGTCTACTAGCAGACAGATATAGAAGAGAACCTATTATTCCTCTATACAAAGACTCATCCACAGGCTTACCTGCATCATCTTTGCATATAGGCATGCTTGTTCCAATAGGAGTTCTCATGGTGGAGGATGATTCCATACCATACTTCTTAATTAACTCCTTGGTGAACTTAGACTGGCATATGGACAAGCTATCATCAGTCTGTCTTACTTGGAGTCCCAAGAAGAACTTAAGTTCCCCCATGCTGCTAATCTCAAACTTTCCTTGCATAAGTTTAGCAAACTTCTTGCAAATGTTGTTTTCTGTAGACCCAAATATTATGTCATCTACATAAATCTGGACTAAGATTATCTTTCCTTTGGACTCCCTTAGGAATAGAGTTTTGTTTATTTTCCCCTTGTGAATTTGTTCTCAAAAAGAAAAGTAGACAGAGTTTCATACCAAGCCCTTGGGGTTTGCTTTAACCCATATAAAGCTTTCCTAAGTCTATAAACATAATCAGGTTTGAGAGAATCAACAAAACCTGAGGGCTTATCTACATAGACTTCTTCTTTTAGATTTCCATTTAGGAATGCTGATTTTACATCCATTTGGAATACCTTGAAGCCTTGATATGTTGCATAGGCAAGGAACATCCTAATTGCTTCCAGTCTTGCTACTGGGGCAAAGGTTTGATCAAATTCAATACCCTCTTCCTGTCTGTATCCTTTTGCAACAAGTCTTGCTTTGTTCTTCACAATGATCCCACTCTCATCTAGTTTGTTCCTAAAGATCCACTTTGTTCCAATGATGTTGTGGTCTTTTGGTTTAGGAACTAACTCCCAGACCTTGCACCTTCTGAACTGATTCAGCTCCTCTTATATGGCATCAATCCAATATAGATCTAGAATATCTTCTTCAAATCTCTTTGGCTCCAATTGAGATAGGAAGCTTGAGCAAAGAACTGTGTTTAAGTTCCTGCTTCTGGTTTGCACTCCATGTCTTAGATCACCAATTATCTGATTTACTGGATGATCCTTTAAGTGTCTAACAGTTGGAGGTAGACTATCTTCAGGTTGAACATCTCCTGTCTCTTCAATATGCTGCACCTCTTGGTTTTCAACAGCATCTAGGGAGTCCTGTACTCCCCCTGGACAGTATTCACCATTTTCCACTTCCTGCTCTTCAATTGATTCTTCTGTAATGGTAATCTTGTCCATTTTCTCATTTATACCTATAGAACTGCATCAGCTACAAGGCAACTCACTATTAATCAGTCTTGTTTCATCAAAGACAACATGTACAAACTCTTCTACAACTTGAGTAATCAAGTTGTAGACTCTATAAGCCTTACTATTATTGTTGTACCCGACAAATATCCCATCTTGGGATTTGGCAGCAAACTTAGTTAGATAAGACTTTTCATTATTAAGGATATAGCACTTGCAACCAAAGATCCTAAAATAGGATAAATTTGGTTTTCTACCCTTCATGATCTCATAGGGAGTCTTTTTGTGGCTTTTGGTGATAGAAGGCTTATTGATCACATGACATGCAGTATTTACTGCCTCAGCCCAGAAATATTCTGGGAGAGAAGTGTCACTCAATAGAGTTCTACCAGCCTCAATCAATATTCTATTCTTCCTTTCAGCAATACCATTTTGTTGTGGTGTTCTAGGTGAGGAGAATTCTTGAAAAATTCCAAATTCTTCACACAGTTTTTTCATACTCTCAGATTGAAATTCAGTGCCATGGTCACTTCTGATTTTGACCACTGTACTGTCAAGTTCATTCTGAATTTGTTTGACAAAACTATATAAAACACTTGGGGTTTCTGATTTTGTCTCAGAAAGAACACCTAGGAATATCTAGAATAACCATCTATCACCACAAAAGTGTAGACCTTCCTACCTAGACTATGAACTGGCATAGGACCAAATAAATCCATATGTAAGAGGTATAGATACCTCACTGAATCCTTGTTTTCAAGGCTATGAAAGGAGGATTTTGTCTGCTTATTTTTTTGACAAGCTTAGCATATCCCATCCTTTATACACTTAATTTTAGGATCATTCCTCACTAACTCTTTGCTAAAGAGTTAGCCAATTGTTTTGTAGTTAAGATGGGTCAGCCTCTTGTGCCATTTGACACAATGAGAGGCTCTCTCATCAGCTACAAGACAAATAGGAGAACCTTTGTTCTCACACTCAAAATTAAGACAGTACACATTTCTTTTTCTATATCCTATCAATATGACCTTTTGATCACTTTACCTTTTGATATGACATCCATTCTTAATAAATGAAATGTCATATCCTAAATCACTCAGCTGACTTATGCTTATAAGATTGTGTTTCAAACCCTTCACATAGGCCACTTGAGTGATAGTAATCTGGTTACTAGAAATGTTACCAAATCCTTTGATGATTCCTTTTTCAGAACCACCAAAGATTACTTTAGGCCTATTTATGATAGGTAAATACTCCTTCAGCAATCCTTTTGTTCCAGTCATGTGCCTGGAACATCCACTGTCCAAGTACCATATAGGGGCATGGTAACTTGGACTCACCTGCAATAAAGAATTACCTCACCTTAGAACCCAAGTAAGTCTTGGGTCCTTGGTTCAAGTTAGCTTCATACTTAACAAATCTACCTACTGCTCTTCTAACAGGTAGATTGTTGTTCTTCATGATACTAATGTTGTGCCAACAGTCTAAGGCATAATAGCCTGTCTTTCCACAACATCAGCATTCATACTTATTATATCAATTTTTAGATACATTCTTGGCAGTCTGGTTGACAGCAAATCTTTTGTATTGTGCTGGTACTGCTGCAGCTCCACCCACTGTTTTCTCAAAACATGGGGTTTATGGACCTGGGCTGCCTCATTGACATAAACACCCTTATCATTCAGAACTTTAGTCTTATTATGACCATGAGGATTCTCAAGGTCATACTTGTTAGAAGGCTCTTGTACCTTTCTAAAAGCTACAGGGACTTTAAAGTTCAGTGCATGGACTGAGGCTTTGCCCTTTCTCTTAAATTGGAAAGCCCTGGTGTTATCTTTAATGCCTATTCCAGCCTTACCCTTTTGAGCTACAAACTCATCTATTAAGGATAAAACTGATTTTGGCTTGGAATAACTAGCCACCAAATCTTTTTCTTTTAGAAGTCTGACTTCCAGACTTTTAATTAGATCATTTTTGTATGTGATTGTGCCCATCTGAATAACAGTTATAGTTTTCAGTTTGGCAATCTCATTCACTTTTTGATCCAACTCTTTCTCTAAATCAGATGCAGCCATCTTAAGATCTGTAATTTCCTTAGCCTGAGTTTTGGCCAGGTTTTTGCTTTTCTTTAGTGCCTGCAACAAGTCCCCATATTGATCTATCAACTGATGAATATCACCTTCAGACTCAGACTAATCCACATCACTTGATGCAGATGTAGCTGACTCTGTACCAGTACTACAATCTGAATTTCTAGAAATACATTGTACCTTACTAGGACCAGGCTGATCCTGGCACTTGTCTTCTTCTGACACAACCATCAGTCTCAAGCCCTGATGGTCTTCTTGGTCATAGATAGAGTTCAGCACTTGCATAAACTCATCTTCTTCATCTGTTGTATATAGACCAATGTATGTCTCAGCTTCAGATTCAGACTCTGAAGTTGATTAGTCTGTCAAGCTCTTCTCCTTCTTAGCAACAAAGGATTTCTCCTTCTTGCTCTTTTGTTGAGTCTTCCTTTTATCAGCAGACTCCTTTCTTTTGTCTGGACACTCAGCCACAACATGTCCAGGCCTATTACAGCAGTAGCAAACTATCATTGATGTTGTAGATTTGCTAGGCTTAGACCTGCTCCTGTCCTTCCTAGATGACTTTCTCTTTTGATAATAGTCATCCACAGGCTGAGATGTGGAGGGACTAGACTTCCACTGCTTCCTCTTCAGGAATCTCTGAAACTGCCTTGTGAAGGCAGCAAAGTCTTTATCTGAGTCACTACTGTCTGAACTTTGGTTGTCTGAATTATCTGAAGTAATTTCAGCAACTATCTCAGGAGGTGATGGAGACATCCTCCTATTCTTCCTAGTGGCTTCCACCTTGAAGGCCACAGACTTTTCTTTATGCTCCCCTTTTGCACTTTTCTCTTCCTCTTTCCTAGCCATCAGCTACATCTCATATGACAGCAATTTTCCAAATAAAGTTGGAGGAGAGATATCTGTAAGTTTGGCCACTTCCCTAATGGCACAAATCTTAGTGTCTCAATCCTTTGTCAAGAATCTTAGGAATTTATCATTCAGTTCATATGTACTGAAGATCCTTCCATAGGACATCAGCTCATTTACTATTCTATAGAACTTTTTATAACACCCAGTTATACCATCTGACTTTCCTTGTCTGAAACTCTCATATTCCTGGTTCAGCATAGATTTTCTATCTTGTCTGACTTCTTCAGAACCCTCCATATAGACTATCAAAGTGTCCCACATTTCCTTGGAGGTCTTGCAGTGAATCAAATTTTGAAAGGTTGAATCATCTATGTGTACTATAATATTTTGGGCTCTTTTATCCATAGTTGCAAGGATGATCTCTTCCTTAGTCATCTTTGAAAAATCTTTGAGAGTTCTTTCATTTGCATCTAGAACTGACAACTTCATTAGAATATAAGGACCTTCCTTTACTGTAATGCAGATCCTTGGATCAGAAGCCTCCATGAAAAGCCTGACCCTTTCTTTTCATATTCACTACTAGAAAAATGGCTTTTAGCCACGGTTTTTTTGCCACGGGAAAAAATCGTGGTTTCTATTTTGTGGCTAATAAGCTAGTATTAGCCACGGATGACTAATCCGTGACAAATAACCCGACTTTTTGCCACGGTTTTCCTGTTTCATGGCTAATAATCTAGTATTAGCCACGGAAGACTAATCCGTGGCAAAAGGTCGGGGTTTTTTTAGTCCCACACCGCCAATAAAAAGCTCGATTTGGGGTTTATATAGGTCATTCAAAATTATTGTTTGAAATGAAATCGGCGTGGCGGCGGCAGCGGCCGGGCGGCGGCGGCTGGCGGTGGCGGCAGGGCGGCGGCGGCCAGGCGACGGCGGCGGCGTCCGAGCGGCGGCGGCCGGCCGAATATTTCTTATGTTAGGTTTATTACAGGCCCTTTAGCCACGGCAATTGAACCGTGGCAAATGAGGAACTTTTAGCCACGGCAATTGAACCATGGCTAATAACTTATTAGGCACGAATTCAGCGTGGCTAATATTATTAGCCACGCTCGCATTGCCCACGCCCATTTGTCGTAGGTAGGTCGTGGCTAATAGTTATTAGCCACGGTTTTGGACTTTTAGCCACGGAAATCTGCCGTGGCTAAAAGTCTGTTTTTTAGTAGTGATTCCAAATATCTCTTTCCTGCATATGAGTAATTTCATAGAACCTAGTTCCTTATGATTTTCTCCCGAACCCATTTTCTTGATCTTGAATCTTCCTTATAGATCTTACTCAGACTATTAAGTCCATCTTTGAGCAACTTCCCTCTGATACCACTTGATAGAATCGATTTCAAGAAAACCCAAACACCTAGAGGGAGGGGGGTGAATAGGTTTTTGTTCTTTTTCACTCAAGCAAGAATAATATTTCAGTTCTTTAAATAGAATCTAACTATTCTACAGCTATCACAGTAATCACAGCACAGAATTCACAATCACACACACATCACAGATTGCACACAGGTTTATAGTGGTTCCCCAAGGTCTGGGTACATCCACTTTCCCCCTTCACCTATCCAACAGTGTGCTAGAATCGGCCTAACTTCTTCCTTCTTCTCAGATCCACAGATCTTACAGCTCAGAACCCTGAAAGGTTCCTACAACTCAGAACCCTAAAAGATTCCTATAACTCAGAGTGTATCCATATTCCTACAGCTCAGGCTAACAGCCCTACCTCAGCTTTGACACAAGGCCTACAACTCAGAGATTGAAATCTCCTACACTCAGACTCAAAAGCCTTACCACTCAGAGATCTATATCTCCTACACTCAGCCTTTATAGTATAGGCTTACAACTCAGATCTTGAAAGATCCTACAGAATTTGAAAAATCTTATAGATTAACTCTTACCCTTGTTGAGAGAGAAGGGATAAAAGGTTTCTTGATCAGATCTTGATAAAACTGATTGTTGAGATCAACATGTTCTTAGCTTTCTTCAAAGCTTCTTAAATCTGAACTCAGTATGGTTGATCTTCTTTGAAGTTGACTGGCTGCCAGCTCCCTTCTTAGAATTCAGAAATAGATCTGAATCCTTCTTAGCAGATTAGTTCAAGATCTGCCTCTTAAGAGACTTGTAAAAGTCTCCTTCTTCACTTCAAACAGTTGGAGCCCTCTCTCACTCTCCAAACCTTCTGAAGTTTCTTATGAATTCTTGGTTGAATTCTCATTAGACAAATTCTGAGTAGATTACCACTTCAGACTGTCTTCTTAGATCTTCTCACGAAAAATCTTCTTCTGTGTGACGTGCTCTTTCTTGATCAATGATCAATACTTCAATAGTTGTTCGTGTTGTTGCTACTTTGATTTGACAGAATCCGTCTTTATATAGACTTCATCCATGGTAACCGGCTGATCCGGTTTCTAACCAACTTATAACAGGTCTGATAGCTTCAACAAACTTGTTGGAATACACAGCTATCAAGTCTTCAGTCAATTCTTGAACCTTTATTTTTGTAAGCAAAGCGTCGAGACTGATCTTCATTATGTGTCGACACAAGTAGATTAAGTGTCGACACATGCTTTGGTGATGTCGACACAGCTCCTATGGTGTTGACACAGCTTCTTGACACTGCATTTGTAGAATGTGTCGACACAGCTTCTTTGTGTCGACATAGACACTTCTTCTCTTCACAACAATCAACTTTGGTGAAACTCTATTGTGTGTCGACACAAGTCCTGTGTGTCAACACAGTTGATATAGTCTCAGAATTTGTGTGTCGATACTGCCTCCAGGTGTCGACACAGTTGATGTCGACTAGAACTTCTGTGTGTCGACACTGCCTCCTGGTGTCGACACAGTTGATGTCGACTATTAAATTCTGTGTGTCGACACAGTTGCTTCTGGTGTCGACACAGCTTTTCCAAGTGTCGACACAGGCTTTCTAAGTGTCGACACATGGACTTAGAAACTTTTTTCTGCATATTAGCATATACTTAACCTGCACATATAAACTCAAAATAACATCAAATACACCTTGATGTATATCATTGAGCTAAGTGAGGCTTCTCCAAGTCAGGTACACATTTTCCTATGTACCCAACAGTCTTGAAGAAGGGGTCACACTTATCCCCTAATCTAGAGATAAACCTACTAAGACCTGCCAACCTCCCGCCTACTTTCTGATCTTTTCTTGGAGAATGGGGAGGTGTCATATATTGGATGGCCTTCATTTTATTTGTTTTTGGAGCGAGGCCTTCGAGAGTAATGAGATGTTCGAGGTACTTCCCCTTACTTGCCCCAAAGACACACTTGAGAGGATTCAACTTTATTTTATACACTCGTAGAGTAACAAACATCTCTACGAGGTCACTTAGGTGCGACGAGATGGATTTGCTCTTTATTAGAAGGTCATCAACGTAAACTTCCAGGTTTTTGCCCTTCTACTACTTAAAGACAAAGTCCATCATACACTGATACGTTGCAACTACATTCTTAAGCATGAAAGGCATTATGAGATAATAGAAGCAATTGTCATTCTCAATGAAAGATGTGTGAGACATTTCAGACTTATGCATCCTAATTTGGTGATGACTAGAGAATACATATATGAAACTCATGCATGAATATCCTATCACAAAATCAACTAACGAATCTATCTGTGATAAGATATAACAATCTTTTGGGCATGTTTTATTGAGTTTGGTGAAATCTACACATACTCTTACTTTCCCCAGCCTTCTTCACCATTACAACATTAGAAACTCATTCAAGGTATTGAATTTCATGAATAAATTTGACTTTGAGGAGTTTAGTCATCTCCTCTCGAATTAGTTGGGCAAGGGTCATCACCATTGCCCGCTTCTTCTGTTTGATCGACTTGAAGCTTGGGTCAATATTAAGGTGGTGGCATGCGACATTTGGATCCACTCCTGGTATGTTATCCGCTGACTAGGTGAAGACGTACAGTTCTTTAGAAGGCAATAGATCATTTAAGATTTCTCTTCCTAAGGCAGCTTTGCATTGATGGCGTGCTTCTTTTCCCCATCTTCAACAATAACCAAAACTTCTTGAATCACCTAGGCTTGTTTCAGGGGAGCTCCCTCTCTAGTCTCTTCCTCATCCGTCTCTTCAACAACTTCAGGATGAATTGAAACTTTGAGGACTGGAAGAGCCGCAACAACCTTCGGGGGAAGAACTAGCTCAGTCAGATTGACCGTCCTGACATAGCATTCTTGGGCAAGCCTGGGGTAACTCCTGACCCGGTATTTCTTCCCATGGAGGGAGAACTTAATGACCAGGTGGAAGGTGTAGACCACTGCCTGATACTCATCGAGTACATGCCTTTCAAAGATTGTGTAGTAGCTGCTTGGAGCATCTATCATGATGAACTGGACCAGCTTAGTGATTCTACCAAGTGACACAGAGAGGGTAACACTTCCTTCCTTTTCCTTTCTCTCACCCGAGAAACCATAGAACATCTCTTTAGTGGAAAAAAGAGACTTTCAAGCCTTTAGGACCACAAAAGTGGACTTGACGAGGAGATTTACCAAACTACCGATGCCAATCAGAATTTTCTCCATCATATTGTTTTCAATCACCGCCTTGATGACAATTGCATCATTGAAAGGATTGGAGGTCAGGGGAAGGTCTTCTTGACCACAAGTGATAACCCCTACTAGGAGCTGAGGAGTAGGTGGCAGCTATCTCCTGTCGAAAGACCATTGAGGGGCTTGCCTGTCAGGACGACTCGAGCCCTGCATCTCCATAAATGCAAAAAAGGCGGTCAAGGGAGTCCTCATCATCAGTGTCAACACATTATCCTTCATAGCTAAAGTTACTGTGGAGGCCAACATCATTGACTTCCTTGCATTCCTAGAAAACTTCAGCCACCTCCTTGCCCTTGGAGGTGTACGGCTTGAAGGAGTCACTCTTGAAGATGTGGTCCTACAACTTCCCCTCCTTCAACAGCTTCTCCAAGAGCAAACAGTGAGCTCGACAATTCTCGATCATATGACCTCTCTCTGTGATGCTTGCATAAGAGGGATAGGTTACAAGACTTTAGCCCAGTCTTGAGAGGTGCAAGCCTCTTATAGAAAGGCTGATTCTGGAGTATCTGAACAATCTTGCTTATTGGAATCTTGAGGTCAGCAAAAGACTCTTGAGAGTCATTATACTGCGGTTGAAGTCGATCAGCTAGAGGAGGAGGAGGCTGATAGTACTACGAATAGTAAGCTGGAGGAGCTGGAGTGGCTGTAGTGGCCATCGGCAGTCTCATCTGCTGAAACTGTTGATGACCCACATGAGGACGGTGGTGGTGAAAGTTCCTCCCACCTTGAACAGGAGAACATAACTCTTTGTAAGGAGGCCTTGCTGGCTAC
This sequence comes from Platanthera zijinensis, assembly GCA_039513925.1. Classification (NCBI taxonomy): domain Eukaryota; kingdom Viridiplantae; phylum Streptophyta; class Magnoliopsida; order Asparagales; family Orchidaceae; genus Platanthera; species Platanthera zijinensis. The sequence continues at coordinate 80,768,130 of CM077081.1, forward strand.
TAAACTGTAGAAGGATCGGTTGCATCCCTCTAGTTGACTCTGGCAGTCAAAGAGGAGATGTATGAGGGGTTGGAGATCTCCCCTTTCAATGAACTAGTTTGCCAAGCTGATTAACTCCTTGTAAGAACCAGGCTCCTTGGAGTTGGCTTCAAACTTCAGAGGACCTTCCCCGAGGCCATTGACCAAGATGACTTTATTAAGATCGGGGTCGACATCTTTTATCTCTAGGATCTCTTTCAGAAATCGATTAACAAAATGAGCCAAAGACTCATTTTCTATCTACTTGATCTGGAAGAAGGCAGCATGACCACTATTCCTTTTCTTCGAGGTGGCTAAGCTCAAAAGAAGCTCTTTTTGAAGCTCAACAAAGCAGGTGATGGGTTGAGGATGTAGTTTGTAAAACCATTCTATTACTTGCCCATCTAAGGAGGTGACAAAGAGCTCTCTTCGTGTATGAGAGAGACCTCAGAGCGAGTGATGACTCGAAGGCATAGAGATAGGAGACTTAATCGGTCTCTCCGGTGAACACTAGTAGACGAGGCTCCCTAAATTTGTTGGAGGATGGTTCTCAATAAACTCTATTAGTAAAAGGAAAAGGCTCATCTACTTCATCAAGACTAAGAGAATCTTAGGGATAAATTGCAGTAGGAGGAGCAGGAGGATTAAGATATCCATTCTAGAAGTTCAACACCCTGGTTGGACTTTCATGTGGGCCTCTCAGAAGAACTCCCGACAGGCAACAACAAACTCTTGATCTTATGGCCGTAGAGGAGCTGCGGGTTAATTTAAAAGACAGGGTGGTGGAGGAGGAGCCCCCACCACAGGGGATGGAGCAGCAAGAGGGGTTGTAGTTGTAAGATCCATCTCCCCCCTTCCGAGGAGTTAACCCGGATCTTATGCCCAGAACCGCCGCCTTACGGTGACACTAACTCACGGGTTAGTCGACACCGCAAGTCGCCGATTCTGCCGGCTAGAACGATCATAAACCTGCTCGGCCAATATGAGAAATAGAAGTAAACAAAAGAAATAAAACATCATAGTCCACAGCCACAGTACTAATCATATATATATATCAAATGAAAAGTACAACAAAATGTAGTCCAGTAATGAGTAGAATAATAAAAGAGAGTAATAAGGGCTTATGCCCAGTACATCAAATCAAATCTCTCACTCTCTCAAATACAAAAGCGGAAGCTATCTATATCATCATCTGGTCTCATCCTACCTGAGGACGCGCAGTAGTAGTAGTAGTAGCCGGTGGTAACGGTATCTGCTCCTTAAGTCCTGCCTCCTCGTCGTGCTGGTCCATCTCCTCGAGCTCCTAAAATGATATGGTCACCGACCATTAGTCAAAAAGACTAAGTCGTTTCCTCCGCACCTCGCCCCGCAACTCCTAGGCACCGAGCAGGAGGACGAAGCGGAGGACAACAAGGGGTAGCAAAAAGGAAAGCAGGTGACAGAAGCTAACTAACAAGTGTATAATATAATTCTACATCTATCGGTTCTAAGCATATAGTACAAGTAAGTAAAGTGCAGTACAAGTAAGTAAAAGAACTGAAGGTAGAGCAGTAAAATAAAGCTACACTACCACTACACAATCATCACAGAGCGTACCTTAACTTATAAAAATGTCCATACAAATTTATAAGTTAAGGTTTCCAGGAATTGTAACTTATCATATAAAAGAGCTCATACTAGTTTATATGATAAGGATCCATGTTGCGTATGACCTAATTAGTATGAATGATTATGCTATGGTTATGCAACATGCAAGTGCAACACACGCACGCGACTCTGAGATCCCAGACCTTTAGTTCCCACTTTTCGAGAGCTAGCATCACTCTCAGGTACCACCGTTGTGGCTACGGCAGCAGCAGATCGGGCTTCTCCGCTTTCTAGGCGGGTATACACACTATCAGGCCTAGACCTATCTTGTACGCCTTTGTACACGTCCTAGGTTCACTCTAGAGTCTCTACGTGCTAATTGCTAGCTGCCTGCTAGACTTTTAGGTTGGGTATACGTCTTCGGGGATTGTCTACCTGACCGCAGTAATAAATAACATACTGGCCCTTCCACCCGTACACCTCACCCGGGTAACCGTACTGCCATCGGTGTGACGACTGGCCCAATACCGCATGACCCGCCACTAATTTATGCACATGCAAGTATTTCATCTCGAGCCTCCAGCTCGAAGGACCAACCTGTCCAGATTCCCTCCAACCCATCACGGGTGAGAACACATATCAAGTTTGTTGGGTTTCTCTATGAGGTTGGCACAACACTTGTGCATGCAGCGGAAGTAATAAAATCTAGAACAACCCAAAAGAGATTGGATCGGGCCATGCATGTTGAATCAAGAAGTTAACAGAAATTAGGCAAAAATTACCTCTTGGTGTTGAGTCACAACTCAACGAAGATGCTCCAAATGTGATTCCTTGTCGGTGGCGAGTTCCACGTAGAATAATATCTACGTCTCTGCAGAAATCCACACGAGCGGGAGAACTCCAAACTTCCGTCACACGGATGGTCGGAAAGAAGATCAGCCGCACCTTTGCACTTCCCACAGACTGCTAGGTCCGCGTCAGGGAAAGCAAGATCAGCGACGGTCGCCGGAGAGGAGATGGTCGGCGGAGCGAACAGCCGGCGGCAGAACGTTTCCGTCCGGCGGAATCGAGAGATCGGCGGATCAGGAGATTCGGCGGAACTCTTTCCGTCGGCTTCCGTACGGCTACAGGAATCCCGATATTGGTCGATTGATCTCCGCAAAACCCTAAGTGTCCTATTTATACCAAAGGCATAAACAGTTCATAGGAATCGCTATCCGTAGGCCACCCAAGTTAGGGCTTCTGGACCGTTCGGCGAGAACCACCTCCAGATTCGTCGAGAATCAGTCGCAGAATCGGCGAGAATCACCTTGCAGAAAAGGCATTGAGAGCGTTGAGTCATACTCGACGAATCTGCCTTGGCGTTGAAAGCGTTGAGTCATACTCGACGATTCTCGACGAATCTGCCTTGGCGCTGAAAGCGTTGAGTCATACTCGACGATTCTCGACGAATCTGCCTTGGCGTTGAAATCGTTGAGTCATACTCAACGATTCTCGACGACTCTCGTCGATTTTGCCATAGTCGACGAGTCAAACTCGACGACTCCCGTCGACTCTCGACGATTTTCCCTTGGCAACATTTGCCTGACTCCCCATACTGTAGGGTGATTGGTAACCCTTATCAACACAGTTAATCTTCCAATTTCTCCACATGCTCTTATGTGCGACCCTGCAGGCTCATATCGCGTTGGCAGTGAGATTATATGTTTGACCACTTCTAGATCACCATGGTAACTCCAACAGTCTCCCACTTGATCTTGAAAGTATCAAACCAAAAACCTCACAAACAATGAGCGGCATCTAGCAATGCATCATTGCTCCCCAAGCAATAAGAGTTCATAACTCATAAGCCTTCATGACCAATGTTCCAGCATTGTCTTTGTCCCTTTGTCCCTTACATCCGGAAAGAACTAGAGGCATGGACCGTGTCACCCTCATAATAGCTCAATCCAAGTTTCTTGATCTAGAACGGACTTCCAGAGAATGGTGAGTCCAATATCACATACTGACTCAACCAAGTATGGTCATGCATTTCTCAGTCCAGTTCCATCAAGGGGCCCATGGATGCAACTCCTGTCATATAGGAGGACAAATCCCATATCTGCTCACACACAAACACCCAAATGATTCGTAACGTATCCAACAACCACCCTTATCATCAACCTTTCTCAAGGAAGACTTTAGATGACATCAAAGCACGCTCTTCCTCACTTGATGAATGTTGTGACATCAGGTTAAAGGACCACAACACCATTGCCAATAGAGACCTACTTGTGACACGATTAGATAACAATCCAAAAAGTAGTCTCAGGTTGGGTCTATCCAGTACAACTTGTTCATTAACAAGTACCCACGTAATGACTTGATATCACAATATCATGACCTGTGAGAACTGGTCATCAGTCAACGCACGTGCTTGTCTTAAGGTATCATCATCACCCTTAGTTTCTATGACGATACAACGACCAGGGACCTTTTAAGAATGAAGCTTCAAATAAATCATAGGCTCACACATTCAAGTCACGTACTTGATGTCCTATGGAAGCGAACACTCTAAGGGTATTTATTATGTTATAATTTAACTATCACATAGAAAAATCATAATAAAAGAACTTGTCATTAATTGTAAAAAGAAACAATTGGTACACAATTCATCATATGAATAAACAATAATCAGCCAACAGAATATATGTTTACATGCAACCCACAAGACTCCCACTAGAGTTGATCACTTAGGTATCGCATACCCATTGATCTAGTATGACCATCATGCTTTCTCTGTGTGAGAGGCTTTGTCAGTGGATCTGCAATATTCTCCTCAGTCGGCACTCTGCAAATGTTCACATCTCCTCGTTCGACAATCTTACGAATAAGATGGAACCGCCGAAGTATGTGCTTGGAGCGCTGATGGGATCTAGGTTCCTTAGATTGTGCAATTGCACCATTGTTATCACAGTAGAGAACTACGGGACCAACAATGCTAGGAACTACATCAAGCTCGCCGATGAATTTCCTAATCCATACAGCCTCGTTTGCTGCGCTAGCTGCAGCGATATACTCGGCCTCTGTAGTAGAATCAGCAACTGTCACTTGCTTGGAACTCTTCAAGCTCACAGCTCCTCCATTAAGGCAAAACACACACCCTGACTGAGACTTTGAATCGTCTCTATCAGTTTGGAAGCTAGCATCCGTGTAACCACTTACAACGAGCTCTTCCTCTCCACCATACACCAAGAACACATCCTTAGTCCTTCTCAAGTATTTCAGGATATTCTTGACTGCAATCCAGTGACATTCACCGAGGTCTGACTGATACCTGCTAGTCATGCTCAAAGCAAAGGAGACATCGGGTCGAGTGCATAACATTGCATACATGATTGATCCAACTGCCGAAGCATATGGAATCAACTTCATGCGGTCCTTATCTTCACAAGATTTTGGACACTGGTCCTTAGAGAGATTCACACCATGAGACATGGGTAAAAATCCTTTCTTGGACTCAAGCATGTTGAACCGCTTCAACACCTTTTCAATGTATGTACTCTGGGTCAAACCCAGCAACTTCTTCGATCTATCTCTATAAATCATAATACCGAGTATGTAAGTCGCTTCACACAAGTCCTTCATAGAAAAGCAGTTCCCTAGGTTATTCTTAACAACTTTCAGGGTAGGAATGTCATTCCCAATCAAAAGTATGTCATCTACATGCAATATCAGGAAGACAACAATGCTCCCACTGATTCGCTTGTAAACACAAGGCTCATCTTTATTCTTGATGAAACCAAACTCTTTGATTTTCTCATCAAAACGAAGATTCCAACTTCGAGAGGCCTGTTTCAGTCCATAGATGGACTTGTTCAGCTTGCATATTTTAGTGGCTTCATTTGGGGATACAAAACCCTCGGGTTGTGTCATGTACACTTCCTCAAGGAGGTTTCCATTAAGGAAAGCCATTTTGACATCCATCTGCCAGATCTCGTAATCATAATACGCAGCAATAGCAAGCAATATCCTTATGGACTTTACCATGGCAACAGGAGAAAAGGTCTCATCATAGTCAATACCATGAATTTGCTTGAAACCCTTAGCCACCAGTCTCCCTTTGAATGTCTGTACATTCCCATCCATGTCGGTCTTCTTCTTGAAGACCCATTTGCACCCTATGGGTTGTACCCCTTCAGGTGGTTCCACCAAGTTCCAAACTTGGTTTGCATACATGGAGTCCATCTCGGATTTCATAGCCTCAAGCCATTTGTCGGAGTTTGGTCCATTCATAGCCTCTTGGTAGGTTGCTGGTTCATCATCATGATCCATAAGCAACACATTACCTATTTGAGACATGAGAAATCCATATCTCTCAGGCTCAAACCTCGGTCTACCAGATCTACGTAGGACTTGTGTTTCTTGAGCAGGTTCTCTAGCTACAACATCTTGTAGTCCTGTCTCAGAATCCAATTCCGGTTCATTCACTACTTGTGGTTCTTGAACTTGTTCAAGTTCTACCTTTTCAGTCTTTCTTGATAAGAACTCTTTCTCCAAGAAGACGTCAGTCCTTGCGACAAATACTTTGCCCTCGAACGGTAGGTAAAAGTAATACCCTTTCGTTTCCTTGGGATATCCCACCAGATAACATTTATCCGATTTGGGTTCCAGCTTGTCAGGCATTTGACGTCACACGTATGCCTCACAGCCCCAAATTTTAATGAACGACATACTAGGACGCTTCCAAGTCCATATCTCATATGGTGTCTTCAGAACCGTTTTCGTTGGAGTGCGATTCAGTGTCATTGCAGCAGTCTCTAAAGCAAAACCCCAAAAGGAAACAGGCAAGTCTGCATGACTCATCATCGAACATACCATGTCTAACAAAGTACGATTTATCCTCTCAGATACACCATTATGTGGTGGTGTTCTAGGTGGAGTGAGCTGTGATACAATACCACACTCTTTCAGATGATCACGGAACTCATGACTCAGGTATTCGCCACCTCGATCAGATCGGAGTGCTTTAACACTTTTACCCAACTGGTTCTCTACTTCATTCTTGAACTCTTTGAACTTTTCAAAGGTCTCAGATTTGCACTTCATAAGATACACATATCCGTATCTACTGAAATCATCAGTAAATGTAACGAAGTAGAAACACCCACCTCTAGCCATGGAACTCATGGGTCCGCATACATCACTATGTACAACACCCAAGAGATCCTCAGCCCTCTCAGTATAACCAGTGAAAGGGGCCTTAGTCATCTTGCCTAACAAACAAGATTCGCATCGCTCAAATGATTCATAATCAAATGAGTCCAGAAGTCCATCTTTATGGAGCCTGGATATGAGCTTCTCGTTTATATGGCCAAACGACAATGCCAGAGATATGTAGGGTTTGAGTCATTTGTTCTTAGTCTTTTATTATTTTCTACATTATAGATCTGATGGTTCAAGTTCAAAACATAAAGACCATTAAACAATTGGGCTACAACATAACAATCATCATTCTTAAATATAGAACAACAGTTGTTCTCAATCATAAAAGAAAATCCAATCATGTCCAAGCATGAAATGGATATAATGTTTCTAGTTATTGCCGGAACAAAATAACAGTTATCTAGTTCTATTACAAGCCCACTAGGCAAAGAAAGACGGTAAACCCCTACGGCTACAGCAGCAACTCTTGCTCCAGTGCCGACACGAAGGTCCACCTCCCCTTTACTCAGTAATCTTCTCCTTCCCAGTTCTTGCACATTTGTACAAATGTGAGAACCACATCCGGTATCCAATACCCAAGATGAAGGAGCCGTACAGACTAAGGCTTGGAATCCCTGACTCATAGAACTCGAGAGCAAATATCGCAGCTCATCTCGTAGTCCCGCATAAAACCGACTAGTCTTACGCTCTTCTTCGGCGAAGATCGTGCCCGCATATCTTCCCAAACGGGTGAACTCATGCAGGTAGTCATCCACACTTCGATCTCCCTGTGCTAACCGTTGAAATTCCATTTCCATCAATATCTTTTGCTGTATCGGCAGATGTTGTGCTAAGAATAATTGAGAAAATTCTTCCATTGTAATTTCTGCCAATTGCCTGCCAGCCAAGTGATGCATTTCAATCTCATCCCACCACAATTGCGCCTCTCCTTCCAGGAGGAAAGTGGCCAACATGACTTTCTGTTCCTCCTCAACCTTGATAGCTCTCATAATCCTCTTGATCCTTGCAAGCCAATCCTCTACTTGGGCCGGTGTACCCGCCCCATGAAACTGCGGAGGGTTAAAGCTCAAGAATTGCTTCCATTGTTGATCTGCTACCCGCGGATCAACTTCGGCTTCTACCGGTTCTTGCCGTACCCCAGCTTGCGTTGGCACCACTGCAGGACGTGCCTGCCCAGCCTGCTGAGCATTCATCACAATAAGTACCGTTTCCGTGATGAGACGGACTGTTTCAGCGGATGGAGGAGTTGTGGGCACCTCGGCTGGTGCCGCACTCTCAACAGAACATTGTGGTTCGGATTGACCCGCAACACTTCTGGTCACCTATATGTGTAAAATACACAGGTTAACGACCAATGAAAACGGCAACCATACAAAAGCATACACAAGTTCAACAAACAAGTGTATTGGCATTCCTAAGTGGACAATCTTGAGTTCAAGTTAAGTGTTATAACGACAGCACTGACACGTGCTCGCCACCTCTCAAAAGAATTCGTCCGTGAAATCGGAAGAGATCGACCAACAAGCTGATACCAAATTGTAACACCTCTACCCATCAAGAAGAATATAATAGAGGGTCCGGCCGGGGCCCCACACCATATTCTACAAACAGGCGGAGACGCTACGAACTAATATCATATCCAACGTATCCTAACACAGAGCATTCTAGCGGAAGTTTCACGGTTGAATCTTTGAACTCAAGATAAAGAACACTGTCCACTATAACATAGGAATGTATACAAACATCAAAAGAGTCTGGCCTTAAGGCCTTACAACAATTTCTCTTAACAAGAGTGTGGATTACAGACATCGGCACGCAGGCCGGCCACACATGAACAAAAGAAACAAAACAATGCCTTCGAGGGCAGCAACGCGGCTTTGGGCTTCAGCCCGCTAAGTCCCGCTCGGACCAGCACCTCCAGTACCTGTAAGAACCAATCCACCAAGCGGTGGCAAACAGGGCAACGGTCAGCATTCAGCTGACCAATTATAACGACCCTATCCCTGGCACGGGGCAGCGGAATTCCATCCCTGTATAGCAATCATCCAATATGATATATAGCAATTCAAGCAAGACGTGCACGACCGCACAGTCACATATCACAAACGCCGGCACGACGGCCCGACGTCCCGTGCACTCATGGCACTCTCGGGTGCACCGGAAACACCGGATCTCACCATTGAGCATTTAGTCCGGCACGCAGGCCTAGGACTCTCATTATGCTGCTGACGAAAGCCCAATGCCTTGGCGCTCTCATGTCCAGCCTACATAACGCAGGTACAGATCAGCCACCCCCCGTTGCTCAAATCGCCTTGCCCAACCAAGTACATCGTACCTGAGGCCACATTTAAAGGCGCGGGTCAGTTTCACCTTGCCTGTTCGGCACGAAGCCTTTTCATACAGTTGCAGCCCAACGCTCAACCGCACACAAAGTGGCAACTCACGGCCACAAGAGTTGCACCCAACTCTCACAATTTCCTGGACTTCCTCCAGTACTTTATCCATCATGCATACAAGCAATAATCACGGAGTCTTCTCCGATATGCAAACAAGCATCACCAATCCAGACCAATATGTCCAGATGGGCTTCACACAGCATGCCTAGATCCGTACTCCAATTCCGGACTCTAACAAGGGGGACTTCACATATCTACCCCAAGGGACGCCACAACCCACCGCACACTCGCGGGGAAGGGTTTTCCCTATGCAATGCAGGAAATAAGGACTTCACATGTCCAAGAAGGAAATCGTTACCCTAGGAACTCGCTTCGGAGCCATGGAGAGAAATTTGAGACGGATGAAAGCCTTCGCAGCAGCGTTGCCTTCGCAAATCCGAACTCGGCTCGCGATTTGGACCACCGTAGCACCACCGGCAGCCGGATTCCACTTCTTCTTCCTCACCTTGCTCTCACCTCTCTCTTAAAGTTAGAAAGAGAGTATGAACTCAAAAATGAGCCTTTCCTCCTCCTTTCCCGGCCTTATCAGACCAGGAATGAGCCCCAGCCACAGGATCTTCTTTAAGGAAAATGAACGGCCAAGATCTGCCCAAAAATAACTACTCTTTTGGCCGACACGGCCTGTGACACGCCCGTGTCACAGGCCGTGTACCCTTAAGCGGCACACGCGGCACTCGCACCGACTGAAAACTACCAGAACACGGGCATCGACACGCCCGTGTCGAACCTGACACGCCCGTGTCAGTCATGTGACACGCCCGTGTCACCCCTGTTACACGGTACTCAACGAGCTCTAAAATCAACAGAGCAGTGCACGGGTAGGCACACGCCCTCGGACACGCCCGTGTCAAATCTGACACGGCCGTGTTCAAGGCTTGGTTCCGGGCCGTGTACTTCCCTGACTCAGTCCGGCCATTTCTTGAGTGACACGCCCGTGTCGAAGGCCGTGTCCCAGGCTCGACTATAGTCGACCACCGATCGTCGACTATCCTGAACACGCCCTGGGACACGCCCGTGTCCCAGGCCGTGTACCCCCGACACGCCCTGGGACACGCCCGTGTCCCAGGCCGTGTCAAACAGCCTGCACCTCAAATCCAGTTTTGAGATTTTTGGGGTGTTACAATCCTCCTCTCCTTAATAAAATTTTGTCCCGAAATTTGAAGACAGTAGGGAGAAAATAACAAAACACTTATATGTTTCTATTACATATACAACGAGCGAACAAGTTACGAAAATAACTCGGGAAACTCGGCTCGCATGGTCTGCTCACGCTCCCATGTTAGCTCTTCTCGGCCACAATTGTCCCATCGGACTTTGACCATCCCGATCACTTTGTTTCGCAACTGTTTCTCGGCTCGATCCTCGATCCGTATAGGCTTCACCTTTGTCGTTAGCCCATACTCAACCGGCACTCGATCATTGTCAATTACTTGAGCTGGATCCTTGACTGCTTTGCGTAGCACCGAGATGTGAAACACATCATGCAATCCACTCAATTCCGATGAAAGAGCTAGCCGATAGGCAGCTTCCCCAACTCGCTCCACCACTTCAAACGGACCAAGGTATCGCGGACTTAGCTTTTTCAACCGCCGAATCCGAGATACGCCTTTGAAGGGTTTAATCTTTAAATAGACCCAGTCACCCACCGCGAACTCCACGTTCCGGTGCTTAGCATTGTAATACTTGGCTTGCCGATCCTGGGCTATTAGGAGCCTCTCTCGAATAGAGCGTATTGTTGAGGTAGCATCCTCAACTTCCTTTTTGCCTAAAAGTTTGGTCTCACCAGTTTCTGCCCAAGCTAGCGGTGTACGACACTTACGACCATACAGCGCTTCAAACGGGGCCATGCCTATACTCGCTTGATGGCTATTATTATAGGCAAACTCCACAATAACAAGATGCTCTTCCCAATTCTTACCGAAGTCCAGGGCGCACATACGGAGCATATCCTCCATCGTTCTGTTGGTTCATTCAGTTTGGCCATCCGTTTGTGGGTGAAAGGCCGTACTGAATGCTTACTTCGTGCCCAACATCTGATGAACTAATCTCCAATCCTTCGAGGTAGAGCGCTCATCTCGGTCACTTACGATGCTTCGGGGAACACCGTGCAATCGAACAATCTAGTCCACATAGAGTTTTGCCAACGTTTCCACTGAATCGTCCCACTTGTTCGGTATAAAGTGAGCCACCTTTGTCAACCGGTCTACAATCACCCAGATTGAGTCATGGCCATGCTGAGATCTCGGCAATCCATGCACGAAATCCATAGAAATATCCTCAAACTTTCATTGCGGAACCGGCAACGACTTCAGGAAACCACTCGGCCGTTGACATTCTGCCTTTACCAAAGCACAAGTACGACATTTAGCCACATACGCGGCTATGTCCTTCTTTAAACCAGGCCACCAGAACAGTTTCTTCATGTCCTTGTACATTTTTGTGCTCCCAGGGTGAATTGAGTACTTTGTAAAGTGTGCTTCATATAGCAATCCTTCTCGCAATTTACCCGCACTAGGGACGCACAATCGGCCATCTTTTCGTAATAAACCGTCATCCTAGGAGAATTGATCACCAGACCCCTCCTTTGCATAGCGTTGGAGACTATCATCCAATTCCGTTGCCCGTCGAACCCTGTCAGCAAGGTCATATTGAACCTCCAACCAGTTCACGCATGCATCAGTCGAAGAATCTCTTTCCACACAAGATATCTCCAAAGCTTCCAACTCCTGGATTAACCGCTCATCATGTATCCGCAACCAATTTGCCCGTACCGGAGTCTGACGACTCAAGGCATCAGCGACCACATTTCCCTTTCCGGGAACATAGTGAATGTCGAAGGTATAATCCCCAAGGAATTTCATCCACCTCCTTTGTCGCATATTCAATTCTTTTTGATCGAGCAAATACTTTAAGCTTTTATGATCTGTATAAATATCCACCTTCACGCCATAAAGATAATGTTGTCACAACTTTAGCGAAAAGATCACCACTGATAGTTTTACTTTCAAGACAACCTAAATACCTAGAGGGGGGTGAATAGGTTCTAATTGCTTGTTTATACTTTTAGGCAGAATTTAATTATAGAATTAAAACATCCAGCACAGCAATCATAGAAATTTGATCATCACAGATTGCACAATGTTTTATAGTGGTTCCCCAAGGTTTGGGTACATCCACTTTCCCCCTTCACCTATCTAGCAGTATGCTAGATTCGGCCAAACTTCCACTATTCTCAGATCTGCAGATCCTACAGCTTAGAACCTGGATAGGTTCCTACAACTCAGGCACAACAGCCCTACCTCAGCCTTGCCACAAGGCCTACAACTCAGAGAAGAACCTTCTCCTACACTCAGGCAAACAGCCCTACCACTCAGAGATCAACTCTCCTACACTCAGCCTTTATATCACAGGCTTATAACTCAGATCTGTGTAAAACTGATCCTACAGAATTTTAGAAAAGAAGTTTTAATGTCTTACCTTTGTTGAGAGAGAAGAGGACAAGACAATTCTTGATCAGCTGATGAAATCAACTGAAACTGAGCTTTCTTCAAAGCTTCTTGAATCTGAACTTAGCTGAGTTGATTTCCAAACAGCTTCTTGAGAAAACACTGACGGCTTCCTTCTTCTTCTTCAAATGGGTGGATCCCTCTCTATCCAACACCTTTGATGATACTTCGGAATTCTTGTTAGAACTCTTCTTAGATCGATCCTGAGATCGTCTGCTTAGATCTTCTGATGAAGATCTTCTTTAGTGCCTAGCACTTTCTTGAATTGATACTTCAATTTGATTGATATCCTTCTTCACTTTTTTTATATATGTATTTCTCTTACTTCCTTCTGAATCTGTCTATTTATAGATCTTCTTCATGGTAACCGGCTGATCCGGTTTCTAACTGTTTTCTGACAAGTCTGACAGCATCAGTTAACCGGTGGCAACCCACAGCTGTCAAGTCTTCAAACAAATCCTGTGCCTTAGTCTTGGACAGCAAAGTGTCGAGACAGTCTGTCAGAAAGTGTCGAGACCAACTGTCTATATGTGTCGACACAAGTGATCTCTACGAAAGGCCCATCTTAATGAAATCCGAACCAAACCAAATAAGGGTGGGCGGGTATTTACTAACTAACTAACTAACCGTATGTGCCAAGCTAGCCGAGCAAGCAATAAAGAAAGGGATGGTTGGGCGGTGGTACTAGAACAAGGAGGTGGGTCGATCGACGAAAAATGGGCCCTGCTCCTATGTCTCAGCCGTACTCTTGCCCCAGGAACCACTACTAATCAAAGGCCTTGTGACCTGCCACTTCTCTTTGGATTTTTTCCTTCTTCTTTTTTTACATATTTGCTTTTTATGGATCTGCTGATTTTGAATTGCCGGGGAGCGGCCTCGAGGGTTGGTGTCGACATAGTCTTTGAAGATGTCGACAAGTTTTCCATTAAGTCGACACAGCTTCTTCAGAAAATAACTTGGTCTAGACTCTGCAGTGTGTCGACACAAGTCCTGTGTGTTGACACAGTTGTTGTAGATTCAGAACTCAGTATGTGTCGACACTGCCTTCAGGTGTCGACACAGCAATTGTCGACTCTGCCAAAATGTGTCGACTTAGTCTTCTGGTGTCGACACAAGTATTGTCGACTCTGTCTCATTGTGTCGACACAGCCTCTCAGTGTCGACATAAATGTGGTCGGCTATCTTTCTGTGAGTCGACGCTGCTTCTCAGTGTCGACATTAATGTGGTCGACTATCTCCTTCTGTGTCGAGGTTGACTATCTTTCTCTGTGTCGACTATCTTTCTCTGTGTCGACACAGTTTCCGTCAAGTGTCGACACAAATATTCTGAAGTGTCGACACTGTTTCTTCAGGTGTCGACACATGGACTTAGAATATTTTTTTGCTGTATTCTTTAATACTTCTTCACCTGCACATGTCAACTTAAAACAACATCAAATACACCTTGATGTATATCATTGAGCTAAGTTGTACTTCTTCAAATCAGATACACATTTTCCAATGTACCCAACAATCTCCCCCTATTTGGAGAAGTCATAACCCTTAAAGCCAATGATATACACCATTTATAAAAAGTATAATATGATGATATATGACATAACAGAAATACATAATAAAAAACAAAATATGAACAATCCATCACAGAGTGAACATTATATGATTCCAAACAATATTTTGTTTAAAACGTAGTAATGTTTGATTACAGATTTTTTACATTGAATGATTTAATCAAAACATTACAAAATACTTTTGAAAGAACTTAAAATTAAGACTGATCAGGCTCTCTTATGACAATCCCTTTGCCAGATTGGATTTGAGCCTTCACAGGAGCTTCAGCAACTTCAGTTGGCTTCTTGCCTTTTTGATCAGCCTTCTTCTGTGCTTCTTCCTTGAGCCTTTGCCTTTCAAAGTAATGATATGGCTTTGGAAAGTACTTGCTCGGCTCCTGAGCATCTGGTGGCAGCCTACCCAGCTTGGCTTTTCTTCTGAACTGTACTATTGCCTCTTGCCTAGCTTCATGCTTTTGCCATTCCATTTCATTATACCACTTTCCTCTTTCATGAACTTGGTCTTTTACAGCCTTCCATGCAGTGAGTATAATATTTCTTGAAGTAGGGCTCCACTGCTCAAAATCTGGCTTAAGTTCAGCATGCTCTCTAAATCTTTTCTTGGATAGTAGAGCATCTTGCTGTTCTTTCAAGTTGGCATCAGGCTTATCAACTTTTTCAATAATAACCTTGGTAACCTCCTTTGGAGGACTATACATATCCTGAACTTGCTGATCAATCATATCAAAATCTGGAGGAGGGTAAATGACTTGGGCAATCTCAGGTTGATTGCCTTCAAGTAGACCTGTTTGAATGCCTGACTCAGCCACCATAGCATCATCACACAAAGGTGGATATCCCAATGTGGCTCGAATACTATTTGTCACCCATTTGGTGTGCTCTGAGCCAGCATGAACTAACAACCTCTCCCCCTTTATGACTTCTCTAGTAATATGATCTCTTAGATCTTCCTTCTGAAATCTGATCTGGCCATCCAGATAATTCACACCCTCTTTAAAAAATGGTTTTAACTTGTTAAGCTTGTCAGATATGTCCTTTTGAGAGGTAGTGATAGCAGTTTTAACTGAGTCAATAGCATCTTGAAGTTTCTTATCAAATTCTTCCATTTCCTTTCCCCTTGCTGCAGGCAACCCTTCAGTAGTCTTTTTCAACTCATTCAGAATCTCATTGTGAGAGTCTTCAAGATTGGCATTCATGTTTATCTGATTTGTAAGAACATAGCCTTGCTTCAGTGCTATATCATCTGCTTTGGTAATAAATGATTGTTGTTGTTTTGCCAAGAATACTACAGTATTACCTCCCTTATGGAAGCAATCTGTCATCTCCTTCTTATGCATATTGACTTCAAATCTAATTGACTTTATATCTTGAGCCAAGTCAAATTGAAGGGACTTATTGCTCTCATCAACATATTTTTCAACAGCAAATCTATGTTCATCCAACTTAACTTGCAAATCAACCATAAACTTGTTATAATTAAATTCAGAATGGGATTGTTGAGTTGTAGTCTGTAGAGCTTGCTTATAACTTTTACTCCTTCTCTGGAAGACAACAAGTTTTCTCTTTTTAGCCATTCTGGCTTCTTCAGTCTCAGATTCAGATGAACTATCAATTTGAACTCTTTCTTGAGGAGGAGGAGGAGGAATATCTGTCTCAGTGCCATGTTGTTCAGCCTCAACATGCACAGACTCCCCCTCCACCACTTGCTCCTCCTCAATTTCTTTCTCCTTCTCAATCTCTTGCTCGATCTCAGATTCTTGCTCTATCTCCATGTCTAGGGCCTTCTCAATATCCTGCCCCTCTTCTACTTTATCAGTAGCAATATCAACATTAGGGAATAACTCATCTAGAGTATATTCCTTCTGAGTTTGAACAGAAGATGTGTCATTCAGATCTTCAATATTCAATTCTTTGGAGATATCAATTTGTTCTGCCTCTTGCACTGGGTCAGACATCTTCTCCCCCTGTACTTGTTCAGTATTGGTAATGTCCTGGGCAGGTGAGTACACTTGCTCCCCCTGCACCTGTGCAGAAACAGAAATTTTAGAAATGTCTTTTGTAGGAAAATACACCAGCTCCCCCTACAACTGTACCTGGTCAGGAGTAGATACATTCTGGGCAGGAGAATGAGCTTGCTCCCCCTGCATCTGTGCAGGTATAGTTCCTTGCTGGGCTGGAGTAGATTCAGGCTGATCTTCAACCTGCTTTCTCAATAGTTCTTCTTGAAGCTGCTCAGTATCTTGAGCATGAGAAGGGGATTTCACCGGGGTGTCCTGCCTGCTCTCATCAGGCACATCCTTAGACAGCACCCTATCCCACCTAGAAAACAATCTCATGTCCATCTTTCTCATGTGATTGATCTTTGTTCCTGGCAGTTGTTGCATTACCTCAGAGATCACTCCAGTCAGATATAAACTCATAATTCTAGCCAGATTTGGCTTCTTGATTCCTTCCTTGATCTTTTCAAAGATTACAGCTGACCAATCAGTTGGAATTGTAAACACAATTCTGGTCATTAGGCAGAACATATAGGCTGAAATCCTATCATGTCCCCCTGGTTTGCACAGAATCACCTTGCTAACTACTTCAGACAAAAATTTCTCTTGATGATTCATCCCTTTCCTGTTGAAAGCAGCTCCAATCTTTAGGGTGGGATCTAATCCGCACCATTGGAGAGCCTCCCTTGATTTAGAAGCAGGAACTTCTTCTTCATTCTCAATTATTGGTAATCGGAGAATCCTCCTTAAACTTCTTGGGGTAATCTTCACTGTCGACCCATGAACAGTGGACTTTATCTTGAGAATATCTGAATCCACTGATGCAGAGTTAAAGAATTCATGCACCTCCTTCTTCCATATCTTAGAAGGTTCAGAAACTAAAAACTCTAATCCGGATTCGGAAATAAGAGTGATAACCCGTTGAACATCTGTTGGGGCTTCTGCAAAGGCATTCCGGACCAACTCATAACCTTCGTTGACGTTGTCTTCAATCTTCGGCGCCATTGATCAGTTGAGAAAGCTTGAGAGAAGAGAGAGAGAATGTCGACACAGGGTTTCAGTCATGAAAACCTTGTAAGCGTGTTGACAGATTAAGTTCTTGACCTATTTATACTTTCTATTGAAAGAAGATCAAAAGTCGGTAAAAACAGACTATAAGTGTCGACACAGATGGAATGTGTCGACACAAGCTTCTATTATCTCGACATCAAGTCTGTCTACTATGTGTCGACACCAATTTGTGGATATGTCGACACCTGGGATATATAGTAGAGCATCAGAAATTCTGTGTCGACTCTTAGTATAAGTGTCGACACAAAATCTGTAAGTGTCGACACCATTATTCTGGTGAAGTCGACACTACATTCCTGGATAAGTTGACAATATGATTCTTAAGTGTCGACACATATTCTATGTGTCGACACAATATCTCTGACTTGTCGACATTACTCCACTGAGTCGACACATTATCACTGAATGTGTCGACACCATTTTACTTAGCCATTTTCTGTTTTTGTCAATACCACTTGAGACCACTTGATAATCTAATATGTTACTTGTAAGTTTGTTGATAAACTAATCAATGGTCAGCATGTCTAATTCAATTTTAAATTTATTGAATTTTGTTTCATCCAGTGGCTTAGTAAATACATCTGCTATTTGATAATCTGTTTTAATAAATTCCAATGTGATGTCTTCTCTTTCTATATGTTCTCTAAGAAAATGGTATTTAATTTCTATATGCTTAGTTCTACTATGAGAAACAGGATTATTAGCAATAGAAATTGCACTCTTAGAATCACACAAAAGAGGTGTTCTACTTACTTGAATACCATAATCTTTAAGCTGATGTTGTATCCACAATAGTTGTGCACAGCAGCTGCCAGCAGCAGCATACTCTGACTCAGCTGTGGATATAGCCACACTTGTCTGCTTCTTACTACTCCATGAAATCAGTCTTCCTCCCAGGAATTGACAAGTACCTGTAGTACTCTTCCTATCCTCTCTACAGCCTACAAAATCTGCATCTGAATAACCTGTTAGTAGAAAATCTCTATTCCTAGGGTACCAAAGGCCTAGATTAGGTGTGCCCTTAAGATATCTCAGAATCCTTTTGACTGCAGTATAATGAGACTCTTTAGGGCAGGCTTGGTACCTAGCACAGACACATGTAGCATACATAATATCTTGTCTACTAGCAGTGAGATATAGTAGAGAACCAACTATTCCTCTATACAAAGTCTCATCAACAGGTTTACCTGCATCATCTTTGCATATAGGCATACTTGTTCCCATAGGAGTTCTCATGATGGATGATGACTCCATACCATACTTCTTAATTAATTCTTTGGTGAACTTTGACTGGGATATGGACAAGCCATCATCAGTCTGTCTTACTTGGAGTCCCAAGAAGAACTTAAGTTCCCCCATACTGCTCATCTCAAACTTCCCTTGCATAAGTTTGGCAAACTTTTTACACAGGTTGTTTTCAGTAGATCCAAAGATTATGTCATCAACATAGATCTGAACTAAGATGATCTTGTCTTTGGATTCCCTAAGGAATAGAGTTTTATCTATTTTTCCTCTTGAGAATTTATTCTCAATAAGGAAAGTAGTCAGGGTTTCATACCAAGCCCTTGGGGCTTGCTTTAACCCATACAAAGCTTTTCTAAGCTTATAAACATAATCAGGTTTAAGAGGATCTACAAAACCTGATGGCTGCTCTACATATACTTCTTCTTTAAGATCACCATTCAGAAATGCTGACTTCACATCCATCTGGTATACTTTGAAGTCTTTATAGGCTGCATAGGCAAGGAACATTTTGATTGCCTCCATCCTTGCTACTGGGGCAAAGGTTTGATCAAAGTCAATCCCTTCTTCCTGCTTGTATCCTTTAGCAACCAATCTTGCTTTATTCTTCACTATTACTCCACTCTCATCCAACTTGTTCCTATAGATCCATTTTGTCCCTATTATATTGTGGCCTCTTGGTTTAGGAACAAGCTCCCAGACATTGCACCTTCTGAATTGATTCAGCTCCTCTTGCATAGCATCAATCCAATGCTGGTCTTGGATAGCTTCTTCAAACTTCTTAGGCTCCATTTGTGACAGGAAACTTGAATGCAGAACTGTGCTTTGACTTCTGCTTCTAGTCTGCACTCCCTGTCTTGGATCACCTATTATCTGATCAGCTGGATGGTCTCTTAAATGTCTTGTAGCTGGAGGAAGATTTTCTTCTGGTTGAACATCTACAGCTCCTTCATTATGCTGAACCTCTTGGTTTTCTTCATCTTCTATTGTGTCTTGAACTCCCCCTGGACAGTAGCCATCATTTTCCAATGCTCCATCTTCCCTTGAAGCTTCAGCAATGGAGAGCTTGTTCATTCTTTTGCTTATACCTGTTGAGTCATTTGATCTACAAGACAACTCACAGTTGATTAATCTTGTTTCATCAAACACAACATGCACAGATTCTTCAACAACTTGAGTAGTCAAGTTGAAGATTCTATAGGCCTTACTATTTATGCTGTACCCAACAAATATCCCATCCTGGGATTTGGCAGCAAACTTAGTCAAATATGACTTACCATTGTTAAGTATATAGCATTTGCAACCAAAGATCCTGAAGTATGATAGATTTGGTTTTCTACCTTTCATAATCTCATAGGGAGTCTTTTTGTGGCTCTTGGTGATAGAAGCCTTATTGATCACATGACAAGCAGTGTTTACTACCTCAGCCCAGAAATATTCTGGTAGAGAGGTGTCACTCAATAGAGTTCTACCAGCTTCAATTAATGTTCTATTCTTTCTTTCAGCAATTCCATTTTGCTGAGGTGTTCTAGGTGAGGAGAACTCTTGGAAAATTCCAAAGTCTTCACATAACTTTGTCATGCTTTCAGATTGAAACTCAGTACCATGGTCACTTCTGATTTTGACCACTGTACTATTTAGTTCATTCTGAATTTGCTTCACAAAATTAAGTAAGACACTTGGGGTTTCAGATTTCTGTCTCAGAAAGAACACCCATGTAAATCTAGAATAGTCATCTACAATCACAAAAGTGTAGACCTTCCTACCTAGACTATGAACTGGCATAGGACCAAAAAGATCCATATGCAAGAGGTATAAGCACCTCACAGAATCCTTGTTTTCAAGGCTTTGAAAGGAGGATTTTGTCTGTTTGCCCTTTTGACAAGCTGAGCATATCCCTTCCTTTATACACTTAACTTGAGGACCATTCCTCACTAACTCTTTGCTAAAGAGTTGTTCAATTGTCTTGTAGTTAAGATGAGCCAATCTCTTGTGCCACTTAACACAATGAGAAGCATTGTCATCAGCTACAAGACAGATGGGAGAAGCTTTATTCTCACATACAAAATTAAGACAATATACATTTCTCTTCCTATACCCAATCAAAATGATCTCTTGATCACTTGACCTTTTGATATGACATCCATCCTTAACAAATGAAATGTCATATCCTAAATCACTCAGCTGGCTTATGCTTATTAGATTATGTTTCAAACCTTTTACATAAGCCACTTGGGTGATAGTAATTAGGTTAGAAGAAATGTTACCAAACCCTTTGATGACTCCTTTTTCAGATCCACCAAAGATCACTTTAGGTCCATCTTTGACAGATGAATACTCCTTCAGCAACCCCTTTGTTCCAGTCATGTGCCTGGAACAACCACTATCCAAGTACCATATAGGGGCATGGCTACTTGGATTCACCTGCAACACATATTTACTTACCCTTAGAACCCAAGCAAGTCTTGGGTCCTTGGTTCAGGTTAGCATAAACAAAGCTACCATTATCTCTTCTAACAGGTAAACTATTGTTCTTTCTAACACTTGTGTTGTACCAGCAGTCTAGTGCAAAATGGTCTTTTGCCACAGCACCAACATTCAAATCTATTGTATCTAGTTCTAGATACATCCTTGACAAAAGAATTTTTGTCCATTGCTGATGCTGCAGCAGCTTCACCCACTGATTTTTTATAACCATTGGATTTATGAACATGGGTAGGCCTGTTGGCATTTACACCCTTATTTTTCAGAACATTAGTCTTAATATGATCATAAATATTTTCATGATCATATTGGTTAGAAGGTACTTGTACCTTTCTAAACTTAATAGGAACTGAAAAGTTCAGTGGCTTGACAGGAGCTTTGCCTTTCCTCTTGAATCGGCCAGCCCTGGAGTTACCTTTGAATCCTAATCCTGCCTTACCATTTTGATTCACAAATTCATCTATTAAGGGTAAGACAGACTTTGGCTTAGAGTAACTAGCCACTAAATCTTTTTCAATTCTTAGTCTGGCCTCCAGACTCTTTACTTGATCATTGGTATAATTAATTGTGCCCATCTGAATAATAGTTATATTCTTCAGCTTGGCAATTTCATTTAACTTCTGATCAATTACTTTCTCTAACTCAGTTGCAGCTACCCTTAGTATAGCAATCTCATGAGCCTGAGATTTAACCAGGTTCTTGCTTTTCTTAAGGGCATGCAACAAGTCCCCATACTTATCTATCAATTGATAGACATCTCCTTCAGAATCAGATGCATCTACATCACTTGATGCAGATGTAGCTGATTCTATACTTGTATTACAAACAGACTTCATAGAAGGGCATTGTACCTTATTAAGACCAGACTGATTCTGGCATATGTCCTCTTCAGATCCTGCCATCAGTCCTATGCACTGATGATCCTCTTGATCATAGATGGAGTCTAGCAACTGCAGAAACTCCTCTTCTTCAGATGTGCATATAATCCAATATATGCTTCTGCTTCAGATTCTGACTCTGAAGTTGACTGATCTGTTAGGCTCTTATCCTTCTTTGCAACAAAAGATTTCTCCTTCTTGCCCTTTTTATGAGTCTTCTTCTTATCTGAAGACTCCTTTCTCTTATCAGGACAGTCAGCCACTACATGTCCAGGTCTATTGCAACAATAGCAGACAATCTTTGAAGTAGTAGCCTTGCTGGGCTTTGATCTGCTCTTTTCTTTCCTTGATGACTTTTTCTTCTGATAATAGTCATCAACTTGCTGTGAAGTGGAGGGCTTAGACTTCCACTGCTTCTTCTTCAAGAATCTCTGGAATTGCCTTGTGAATGCAGCAAAGTCTACATCTGAATCACAGCTTTCTGAACCCTGATTATCTGAATTTTCAGAACTAACTTCTGCAATTTCCTTATGAGGGGATGGTGATATCCTCCTATTCTTTCTGATGGCTTCTGCATTGAATGCCACAGTCTTTTCTCTATGCTCTCCTCTTGAATTCTTTTCCTCCTCCTTCCTCACCATAAGTTGCATTTCATAGGATAGCAGCTTTCCAAACAAAGTGGGAGGAGAGATCTCTGCCAATTTAGCCACTTCTCTTATGGCACAGATCTTTGTGTCCCAATCCTTTGTTAAGGATCTTAAGAATTTGTCATTCAGTTCATAGGTACTGAAGACTCTTCCATAGGACATCAACTCATTCACAATTCTATAGAATTTCTTATAGCATTCAGTTATGCTATCAGTTTTTCCTTGTCTAAAACTTTCATATTCCTGGTTGAGCATAGACTTCCTATCCTGTCTTACTTCTTCAGATCCCTCCATGTAGACAATCAAGGTGTCCCACATTTCTTTGGAGGTCTTGCAGTAAATTAGATTCTGAAATGTAGAATCATCTATGGCACTCACAATAATATTCTGAGCTCTCTTGTCCATGGTTGCCAAAATGATTTCATCCTTGGTCATTTTAGAATAACTCTTTGGAGTTTGAATATTAGCATCAAGAACTGATACCTTCATTGGAATGAAGGGTCCTTCCTGAACTGTGATGTATATTCTTGGGTCAGATGCTTCCATGAACAATCTGACTCTTTCTTTCCAAATTCCAAAGATTTCCTTCCTGCAGATGGGTAACTTCATTGACCCTAACTCCTTGTGATTTTCTCCAGAACCCATCTTCTTGAATCTTGATTCTGCCTTTCAGATCTACCTCAGACTGTTAAGTCCTTTTTGAGGAACCTCCCTCTGATACCACTTGATAGTTTTACTTTCAAGACAACCTAAACACCTAGAGGGGGTGAATAGGTTCTAATTGCTTGTTTATACTTTTAGGCAGAATTTAATTACAGAATTAAAACATCCAGCACAGCAATCACAGAAATTTGATCATCACAGATTGCACAATGTTTTATAGTGGTTCCCCAAGGTTTGGGTACATCCACTTTCCCCCTTCACCTATCTAGCAGTATGCTAGATTCGGCCAAACTTCCACTATTCTCAGATCTGCAGATCCTACAGCTCAGAACCTGGATAGGTTCCTACAACTCAGGCACAACAGCCCTACCTCAGCCTTGCCACAAGGCCTACAACTCAGAGAAGAACCTTCTCCTACACTCAAGCAAACAGCCCTACCACTCAGAGATCAACTCTCCTACACTCAGCCTTTATATCACAGGCTTACAACTCAGATCTGTGTAAAACTGATCCTACAGAATTTTAGAAAAGAAGTTTTAATGTCTTGCCTTTGTTGAGAGAGAAGAGGACAAGACAATTCTTGATCAGCTGATGAAATCAACTGAAACTGAGCTTTCTTCAAAGCTTCTTGAATCTGAACTTAGCTGAGTTGATTTCCAAACAGCTTCTTGAGAAAACACTGACGGCTTCCTTCTTCTTCTTCAAATGGGTGGATCCCTCTCTATCCAACACCTTTGATGATACTTCTGAATTCTTGTTAGAACTCTTCTTAGATCGATCCTGAGATCGTCTGCTTAGATCTTCTGATGAAGATCTTCTTTAGTGCCTAGCACTTTCTTGAATTGATACTTCAATTTGATTGATATCCTTCTTCACTTTTTTTATATATGTATTTCTCTTACTTCCTTCTGAATCTGTCTATTTATAGACCTTCTTCATGCTAACCGGCTGATCCGGTTTCTAACTGTTTTCTGACAAGTCTGACAGCATCAGTTAACCGGTGGCAACCCACAGCTGTCAAGTCTTCAAACAAATCCTGTGCTTTAGTCTTGGACAGCAAAGTGTCGAGACAGTCTGTCAGAAAGTGTCGAGACCAACTGTCTATATGTGTCGACACAAGTGACTTTGGTGTCGACACAGTCTTTGAAGATGTCGACAAGTTTGCCATTAAGTCGACACAGCTTCTTCAGAAAATAACTTGGTCTAGACTCTGCAGTGTGTCGACACAAGTCTTGTGTGTTGACACAGTTGTTGTAGATTCAGAACTCAGTATGTGTCGACACTGCCTTTAGGTGTCGACACAGCAATTGTCGACTCTGCCAAAATATGTCGACTTAGTCTTCTGGTGTCGACACAAGTATTGTCGACTTCTGCCAATGTGTGTCGACTCTGTCTCATTGTGTCGACACAGCCTCCCAGTGTCGACACAAATGTGGTCGACTATCTTTCTGTGAGTCGACGCTGCTTCTCAGTGTCGACATTAATGTGGTCGACTATCTCCTTCTGTGTCGAGGTCGACTATCTTTCTCTGTGTCGACTATCTTTCTCTGTGTCGACACAGCTTCCGTCAAGTGTCGACACAAATATTCTGAAGTGTCGACACTATTTCTTCAGGTGTCGACACATGGACTTAGAATATTTTTTTGCTGCATTCTTTAATACTTCTTCACCTGCACATGTCAACTTAAAACAACGTCAAATACACCTTGATGTATATCATTGAGCTAAGTTGGACTTCTTCAAATCAGATACACATTTTCCAATGTACCCAACAACCGCCGCCAACTCCAAGTCATGGACGGGGTAATTACGCTCATGCACTTTCAATTGACGTGAGCCATAGGCGATCACCTTGCCAAACTGTAGGAGAACGCAGCCTAAGCCGCTTCCTGACGCATCGCTGTATATCTCAAAACCATCTGTACCACATGGCGACGTCAAAACAGGCGCCGTGGTCAAACGACTCTTCAGCTCATCAAAAGCTCGTGCGCACTCCGGCGTCCAAACGAACTTCTGATCCTTTCCTGTCAACGTAGTCAGAGGCAAAGCAATCCGGGAGAAGTTCTCCACGAACCGTCTATAGTAGCCCGCCAGTCCAAGGAAACTCCTGACCTCGGCCACCGAAGACAACACTGGACAATCATGAATGGCACTTATCTTAGCCGGATCCACCGCTATGCCCTCTCCACTTACCACATGGCCTAGAAAAGCCACCGACGAGAACCAGAACTCACACTTAGAGAACTTGGCATACAGCTTATTCCTTCGCAAGGTATGCAATACCAATCGCAAGTGGTTTGCATGATCTTCCTCCGATTGTGAATATACAAGGATATCATCAATAAACACAATCACAAACAGATCCAGGTATTCACGGAACGTTCGATGCATGAGATCCATGAAGACCAAAGGCGCATTACATAAGCCGAACGGCATCACTGTGAACTCATAATGACCATAACGTGTGCCAAACGCTGTCTTGGGAATGTCACCTTCCCTAATCCGCAACTGGTAATACCCGGACTTCAAATCCAACTTTGAATAGACGGTTGAGCCTGCTAGCTGATCGAACAAGTCATCGATCCGAGGAATTGGATACTTGTTTTTCTCCGTCAGCTTGTTCAGTTCGCGATAATCAATACATAGTCGCAAACCACCGTCTTTCTTTTTCACAAAAAGAACAGGCGCGCTCCAAGGTGACATACTTGGGCGTATGTATCCCTGCTCCAACAATTCTTGCAACTGAACTTTCAGTTCGGCCATTTCTTTTGGCGCTACCCGATACGGCGAACGGGCCACAGGTTTCGCACCCGGCACCAGCTCGATAGCGAAGTCGATTTCCCTTTGGGGAGGTAACCCCGGAAGGTCCTTTGGAAACACATCAGCATATTCCGACACAATCGGCACTTCACTCACACTGGCCTTCGGCGCCACAGCCTCTATGAGTGTGAAGAACAACTCCGCACCCTTCCGAACTGCCTTAACAACTTGGAGAGCGGATAGCAACATCCCACTCATCCCTTGCATACCAATGAACTTGGTCTCTTGTTCGGTATTTTGCCCAAGTGTGACCTCTTTTGAAGTGCAATCGATACAGGCACGCTGCTCTGAAAGTCAATCCATACCAAAGATTATATCAAACTCCTTGATCGGTAATACTAATGTTTCCACCTTGAACTCCTGACTTCCTATCTTGACCTCAAGACCGTAAGATCGATCCGCGCACATCAATCATCCGTTAGGCAACAACACCTTTACACTGTCTGTCGTGGTCCGGATAGGCACCCCGACACGAAAGACAAAGTCCTCAGGCAGAAATGAATGTGAAGCACCTGTGTCGAACAGTGCTCGCGCCGGATACTCTCGTATAAGGACAAACCCTATAACATTACAATTAAAACAAGCACAGCACATCAAAAACAAGAACATTAAAACCTACGCGTACCTGTGACGATATCCGCCTGCTTCATGACCTCCTGTTGTCCAAGGTTGAAGACCCTGGGCTGCGTGTGCGAGGCAGAAGACTCCACCACAGCCTTCCCCTTCTCCGCATAAGACGCTCCTGTCTTCTTATCACCCTTTGGAGGACCAGATCGACATTCACGTGCAAAGTGTCCAACCTTCCCGCACGTAAAACAAGCA
Organism: Platanthera zijinensis; assembly: GCA_039513925.1. Lineage (NCBI taxonomy): Eukaryota > Viridiplantae > Streptophyta > Magnoliopsida > Asparagales > Orchidaceae > Platanthera > Platanthera zijinensis. The sequence continues at coordinate 80,795,094 of CM077081.1, forward strand.
CGAGATCCATATCCAGATGTATCCGTCACAGTCGCAGAAGGAGCTTGTCCAGAAGACTTAGACTTCTTATTCCATCTCTTTCGGTAGCCAAACTTGTCCGGACGCGGCGGCTTAAACTCTGGCTTCGCAACAGCCAAGTTTCCCTTTGCTTGCCCCCATTTCATGTCCGTCTCCAAAGAACGAGCCGTACAGACTAAGGCTTGGAATCCCTGACTCACAGAACTCGAGAGCAAATATCACAGCTCATCTCGTAGTCCCGCATAAAACCGACTAGTCTTACGCTCTTCTTCGGCGAAGATCGTGCCCGCATATCTTCCCAAACGGGTGAACTCATGCAGATAGTCATCCACACTTCGATCTCCCTGTGCTAACCGTTGAAATTCCATTTCCATCAATATCATTTGCTGTATCGGCAGATGTTGTGCTAAGAACAATCGAGAAAATTCTTCCATTGTAATTTCTGCCAATTGCCTGCCGGCCAAGTGATGCATTTCAATCTCATCCCACCACAATCGCGCCTCTCCTTCCAGGAGGAAAGTGGCCAACATGACTTTCTGTTCCTCCTCAACCTTGATAGCTCTCATAATCCTCTTGATCCTTGCAAGCCAATCCTCTGCTGGGCCGGTGTACCCGCCCCATGAAACTGCGGAGGGTTAAAGCTCAAGAATTGCTTCCATTGTTGATCTGCTACCCGCTGATCAACTTCGGCTTCTACCGGTTCTTGCCGTACCCCAGCTTGCGTTGGCACCACTGCAGGACGTGCCTGCCCAGCCTGCTGAGCATTCATCACAACAAGTACCGTTTCCGTGATGAGACGGACTGTTTCAGCGGATGGAGGAGTTGTGGGCACCTCGGCTGGTGCCGCACTCTCAACAGAACGTTGTGGTTCGGATTGACCCGCAACACTTCTGGTCACCTATATGTGTAAAATACACAGGTTAACGACCAATGAAAACGGCAACCATACAAAAGCATACAGAAGTTCAACAAACAAGTGTATTGGCATTCCTAAGTGGACAATCTTGAGTTCAAGTTAAGTGTTATAACGACAGCACTGACACGTGCTCGCCACCTCTCAAAAGAATTCGTCCGCGAAATCGGAAGAGATCGACCAACAAGCTGATACCAAATTGTAATACCTCTACCCGTCAAGAAGAATATAATAGAGGGTCCGGCCGGGGCCCCACACCATATTCCACAAACAGGCGGAGACGCTACGAACTAATATCATATCCAACGTATCCTAACACAGAGCATTCTAGCGGAAGTTTCACGGTTGAATCTTTGAACTCAAGATAAAGAACACTGTCCACTATAACATAGGAATGTATACAAACATCAAAAGAGTCTGGCCTTAAGGCCTTACAACAATTTCTCTTAACAAGAGTGTGGATTACAGACATCGGCACGCAGGCCGGCCACACATGAACAAAAGAAACAAAACAATGCATTCGAGGGCAGCAACGCAGCTTTGGGCTTCAGCCCGCTAAGTCCCGCTCGGACCAGCACCTCCAGTACCTGTAAGAACCAATCCACCAAGCGGTGGCAAACAGGGCAACGGTCAGCATTCAGCTGACCAATTATAATGACCCTGTCCCTAGCACGGGGCAGCGGAATTCCATCCCTGCATAGCAATCGTCCAATATGATATATAGCAATTCAAGCAAGACGTGCACGACCGCACAGTCACATATCACAAATGCCAGCACAACGGCCCGACGTCTCGTGCACTCATGGCACTCTCGGGTGCACCAGAAACACCGGATCTCACCATTGAGCATTTAGTCCGGCACGCAGGCCCAGGACTCTCATTATGCCGCTGACGAAAGCCCAATGCCTTGGCGCTCTCATGTCCAGCCTACATAACGCAGGTACAGATCAGCCACCCCCCGTTGCTCAAATCGCCTTGCCCAACCAAGTACATCGTACCTGAGGCCACATTTAAAGGCGCGGGTCGGTTTCACCTTGCCTGTTCGGCACGAAGCCTTTTCATACAGTTGCAGCCCAACGCTCAACAGCACACAAAGTGGCAACTCACGGCCACAAGAGTTGCACCCAACTCTCACAATTTCCTGGACTTCCTCCAGTACTTTATCCATCATGCATACAAGCAATAATCACGGAGACTTCTCCGATATGCAAACAAGCATCACCAATCCAGACCAATATGTCCAGATGGGCTTCACACAGCATGCCTAGATCCGTACTCCAATTCTGGACTCTAATAAGGGGGACTTCACATATCTACCCCAAGGGACGCCACAACCCACCGCACACTCGCGGGGAAGGGTTTTCCCTATGCAATGCAGGAAATAAGGACTTCACATGTCCAAGAAGGAAATCGTTACCCTAGGAACTCGCTTCAGAGCCATGGAGAGAAATTTGAGACGGATGAAAGCCTTCGCAGCAGCGTTGCCTTCGCAAATCCGAACTCGGCTCGCGATTTGGACCACCGTAGCACCACCGGCAGCCGGATTCCACTTCTTCTTCCTCACCTTGCTCTCACCTCTCTCTTAAAGTTAGAAAGAGAGTATGAACTCAAAAATGAGCCTTTCCTCCTCCTTTCCCGGCCTTATCAGACCAGGAATGAGCCCCAGCCACAGGATCTTCTTTAAGGAAAATGAACGGCCAAGATCTGCCCAAAAAGAACTATTCTTTTGTCCGACATGGCCTGTGACACGCCCGTGTCACAGACCGTGTACCCTTAAGCGGCACACGCGGCACTCGCACCGACTGAAAACTACCAGAACACGGGCATCGGCACGCCCGTGTCGAACCTGACACGCCCGTGTCAGTCATGTGACACGCCCATGTCACCCCTGTTACACGGTACTCAACGAGCTCTAAAATCAACAGAGCAGTGCACGGGTAGGCACACGCCCGTGTCAAATCTGACACGGCAGTGTTCAAGGCTTGGTTCCGGGCCGTGTACTTCCCTGACTCAGTCTGGCCATTTCTTGAGTGACACGCCCGTGTCGAAGGCCGTGTCCCAGGCTCGACTATAGTCGACCACCGATCGTCGACTATCCTGAACACGCCCTGGGACACGCCCGTGTCCCAGGCCGTGTACCCCCAACACGCCCTGGGACACGCCCGTGTCCCAGACCGTGTCAAACAGCCTGCACCTCAAATCCAGTTTTGAGATTTTTGGGGTGTTACACACTCAACTCTCCTTATTACTCTCGGGCGATCCTAACGACTTAAGTTGTTATCGGGGAGGGCGACGGTCTTCCGCCGACCTCCACTCCAATTATTACCCAATGACATGCACTTTACTCTCGTCACTAAGACAACACTACCCACCAGGATTATACTTCCAATCATAATCTCTATCTCAATTGTCAATCTATCCCCCGGTGGGCCTTATGGTATAACCTTACTTTTACTATGCGCAGCCCATGACCTAATACCACCCCGAAGTCGAACTTCCAATTCCTTGGTCCGTCAATCCCTAATTATTTATCCTAGGGTGGTATGGACTAATGAAATGAGCATGTTGATTTTCATAACTTTCCTAGTTCATTAAGGCTTCTAATTAAATCATTTAAATTAATTCTCTAGGTCACTTTACACATGAAATAGTATAATTTATAATCCACTGACCTAAGTAATTTTTCATGGGTTGTATATTGATAAAATAATGTTGTCTACAGAGTTTCATAATTTTCCTTGATTATTTATATTTATTCCTTAATTAATACAAAATCCACAAAATTACCGTTTTCTAAATGAAGTATATGGAATACATAATACAAAATTCCAGGAAATTTACAAAGCACATATATCATTAATTTAAGACTAATGGCAGAGTTTCTTTACCCTCTATAGTGTAATGGCTTATCAAATTCCATTCTTAAGTATTTATTAAAATGCCATTATGCTAATTTAAAAATTATCAGTACATCCAAAATTTTTGAGATAAATACACAAGTCTAATCATACAAATATACAATGCTTGAAATAATTTTAAAATTTTCTGATATGTATTTCCATCAATTCATGAATAATTGCAATAAGGGTAAAATGGTAATTTCAAAGCATTTTACTCCAAAAGTTCTCAAACAGAAAGATAAAATTTTCCTAAGTCAATTATAACCTCCATTTTAACTTGACAGAGTTTGGGGATTTTTACTTGATCAAAACCTATTTTTCCAATTATTTTCCAAAAAGGGCTATATTGTTAAAAATTCCAAATAATGGGCTTTTTTATCCCAAAAATCCCATAATTAATCTGAGAGGTGAAATTTACCCTAATGAACATCTAGAAATCAATTCCATGATTTTTGCATGCCTCAAATAGGCTGAATGTACATCATTTCATTTATTGCTATTTGCACCCCAAGGCCATATTTAGCCAACACATGCAAGTGGATTAACCCAACATGCAGTGATCCAAATGTGCTGAAATTTTCATCAAGCACCAATGATGTCCCCAAGGACCTGCCACCAAAATTTGGGGCCATTTTGATGCTTATAACTTCAAATATTTCATTTATTTAATTTTTGATATTATGACAAATACTATAGAAAAAGTTGTCCCAAAAATTCCCATTTTTTGGCATGGGATAGATATGCCCTAGTCATGCACATGCCCAAAATTTTTGGTCATGTGGACCTTTAGTTTGGCATGGGCTTAGGTTTTAGTTTCTGCCCTAGCCTAGGACCAGTCCTAGGAAAACAGCCCTACAACCCATTCTACTATACCAAAAGTTATGATTAAAGTGTCAAAATAAAGTTAACAACATAGGCTATAATTTTCATTCAGGTGTCAAGTTATGGTGATGCCTCTAAGTACCCTAAATATCACATGCAAGCTAACTGTAATTATGTGACAGATTTTTAATTTTCATAACACTAATATTATATCATTTAAAATCAATTTGCACGAATCCTAAAGCAGCCGTGGGCGGCATCTGTTTATCGTCCCCAAGTAATCAACGACTAAGATTGAATTTTCTGGGCCTACTTTGCTGGCTATTTCCGGCCAGCTGAGCGGCCGCCACCGCTGGCAGATGTCGCCTTCACCTTCACTAAGGTGGGGGCTTGCGTTTCCCGGCGGTGAGGCCGCCGGAGTTGGCTCCTCTGGCGAACCCGAGCAAGAAGTAAAATCTCGAAAATTCTCACCTTGCTCTCATGGAATCGGGCTCAGTTGAGCCCGATATCTCACCTAATAGATCTAAGAAGCTAGCACGAGTAGAGGGGCGGCGAAACGAACCTGTTCCAGGCCTTGGCGGCGGTTGCGGCGGCGGTTTTCCATGGCCGAGCTGCTCTGGCGATCTCCTGCCCAAATTCTTGGTTCTTCACCAAAAGCTTTGCTCCAGGACTCGTTCTCCACTCGTTTCCACTCACTGAAGCTGATGGTGAGGCTGGTTTGGACTGAGGTGGGGTATATGGGGAGATAACTCCAAGGTGAGCTCGGGTTGGAGCTTTGGATGCTTCACCCATGGTGCCAAGTGGCCACCATGCCCCAAATTCCTCTTTAATGCCTCTGGGAAGTCAGCCAGCAGGCTTTGGGCAGAAGAAGCCAAGGCCAAGTGGCCTCACTTCTCCTCTCTTCTCCTTCTCTCTCCTCTTTTGGATGAAATCTCCAAAATACCCCCTTGCATGCATTCTCTCTCCACCACCGAGGGGTAGGGGTTGTCATTGGTGTCTTGGGCTGCTAATGGGCCATGTTGGGTTGGCTTAGCCCAAAAGGGTGTGGCTTGGGTTCATTTTCCCCCTTTTAGGCCTTATGTTGACCAAGTTGACTTTTTGGGTTGACTTGGTCAACATGATGAGTGGGCTGATCCCACTTGTTGGTCATGAGCCTAATGGCACCATCCAACTTGGGTTGGGTCAAGGGGGTGCCCTACTTAGGCTAATTGGGTCTATGAGTGTGGGTTTGACCAATTCAGGTCCAAGGTTGACTTTATTGACATTGGAGTTGACTTGGTCAACATGAGGAGTGGGCTGACCCCACTTGATGGTCATGAGCCTAATGGCACCATCCAACTTGGGTTGGGTCAAGGGGGTGCCCTACTTAGGCTAATTGGGCTTATGAGTGTGGGTTTGACCAATTCAGGCCTAATGTTGACTTGGGTCAACTAGGGTCAAAGTGTTGACCTAGTGACATGCCCTAGGGTCCACTTAGATTGTTTTTAGGGTTAGGGCAATATGGTGGGGTCATGGTGTGGCTAGGGTCCCTATTTAGGCTAATTTGACTTAGTTTTACTTTGGTCCTATAGTGCCCCCACATGACTACTATCTACACCTAGGGTCATACTAAACTAATTTCACTAACACCCACCCTATGCCTAACCCAATCTAAGTTAAGGGGCCTATAAGTAACATGGGATGTTACAGTAGTCACTATAGTATGGAGAGCTAACCGCTGAGCGAGTGCAACTAAGGCTTGGGTCAGAGCTTCAAACTACTAAGTGGTCTTGTGATGAGACTGCTCCAGACAGTTTTCAAGGGCTTCCCAAAGTGACCGCGACATCAGGACTAGAGCGAATTTGGCACTGCGCAAACGCACAGTCTGACATTGCTGACCACTAACTTTCACCAACAACTCTAGAATATGAATGTCATGTGTTCATTCTATTGGCGTGGGAAATGCACCTCCACAACGACACGCTAGAGGGGGGCGGGAGCTAGAGGGACAAAGAAGACTGAGAATTGTCAGTTACTAAGGGTCAAGTGAGCACAAAGAGTGAGAGGGCCACTCGAGCAACAAGACCAGACTTACCCGCCGCGACAAATACCACTTGCGACCGGCTATTTATTGATTGGGGGAAAAGGTTAAAGCAGGAAGAAAAAAAGAGCTCTGAGAGAACAGGAGACCACTGAGGCACAAGATTCGAGACCGCAACCACATGCAACTAGCTTGAGAATTCAAATCAGCGTGCCTAAGCAATACTGTTCACCCCTATTTATAGGTTCAGGGGCCTACCCAAACGGTCAGAGCTTAGAATTATCGGCTGTCCAGGGTAAATGAGAACCGGGGGTGAGGGGATACCTAGTGTGCAAATAACAACAAAGTGATCTGACCAAGCAGTTCAGCAGTTAGGCTTGAATCTGGATCGGCTCTCCCTGGTCCTTTGACGCTTGGCGATCAGGCGGTTAGCGCGGTTAACAAAAGTCTAACCGCCCCAACTACTCTTAGAAAAAAATATGATCCTGGGATTCCGAGTAAATAATTACCTTTAATTTTTAAATCTAATGCCATCAAAATATTTTATTAATTACAAAATAATTTTAATTATAGTGCTTATATGCATAATTATGCATTGAAAAAAAAGTAAAAAAAAAAAGTTGTCAACATTAAGAGAGATAAAAAGGAGGTACTCTCGAATTCGTTCATGTTCTTCTTTTCACCAATTGAATGTGAACGAAAGCTGAGAGGCTGAGGGAGACCGCCCTCGCGACAGGGGCTTCACAAAAATGAAAAATAAAGGCAAAAATGAGATATCAGTCCCTAAATTTTCATGATGATTTGAAATTGGTCCTTGAATTTTTTTGTTAGATACTAGTCCCTAAATTTTTCATTTTGTTTGAATTGGTCCCTATTAACTACTCTCTTAATTTTTTGGATGGAAAAATATGATGTGACAATTAATTTATCTAATTAAAATTGATATGAATTGACTAAGAGATAGAAAATTAAAGTTCAAGGCACGAATAGTAAAATGCCAAAAAATAAAATTTATTTCATCTAATTAATTAATAAACATTTTTTGTGACAGCAAATGAGCAATTTCAATGTAGTTAATGAAATGAAATCCATCTTATTGCATGCCAAATATCAAAAATAAAAAATATTTAGAGCAAATATTTAACAAATCCAAATAAATTAGTATTCCTCTATATTGTATCAGGAGCTTGAAGTAGATGTGATAGAACATAAGCTACTACAACTGAGAAGGAAGAAGAGGAGCAGTTATACCTAGAAGGGGGCAGAGGAATGCCGAACCAAACTAGAAGAAAAATCGTCGGCGATACGATGCCAGTAGAAGCCACGAACCTTAGCACATGGGAAATAGGAACATCGCCGTCATTTGATGCCGATGGGAAGCATGAAGCCGACGGCAAACTCACAGTCAGTGGAAAAAATCTAGCAGATAACGAAGGGTTTAAGAGGGTTTATTTGAGAATCGGGAGATGAGCTGAAGCAAGACAAAAACGAAATTAATAAATGACGCTCTAATAGATTTGTCCGTAATGAGTTGGAGTTAAGTTCTAGCCAGCAACCATGCCATCTTTCCATCCAAATATTAACGTCTTAACTAATGAGGACCTATTTTAAACTTATAATGAAGTTTATCGACTAATATCAAACAAAAAAAAGTTGAAGTATCAATTTCAAACTATCATCAAAATTTAGGGATTGATATCTCTTCTTTTACCTTAAAATAAGACGATTGTTATCGGCACTACAGTTTTGGTTATTCGAATATATTTTTTTCCTAATTTTTCGCGCCTTTTGAAAATACGTCTTGTACATGCATTTTTAAGAAAAGTGTTCAACACGAAAGTTGTAGATCTCATCGAGATCTACAACTTTCGTGTTGAACATTTTTCCTAAAAATGCATGTACAAGAAGTACTTTAATAATACACCCAGATTTCGCGCCTTTTAGAAATACGTCTTGTACATGCATTTTCAGGAAAAGTGTTCAACACGAAAGTTGTAGATCTCGATCTACAACTTTGGCGTTGAACACTTTTCCTGAAAATGTATGTACAAGACGTATTTCTAAAAGACGCGAAAAATTAAGAAAAAACATGTGCGAATAACCAAAACTATATTGCCGATAACAATCGCCTAAAATAAATGCATTTTATCCAATTTTTACGAAACTAAAAGCACCGTGTTCTCCGCATTTTCACTCCACTTGTAAAGTGTAAAAATATAAATAGTATTCGGGTGGACCCAATATGACTTTCTTCCGTCCCGGCTCCGATCCTTCGGGCGGGTTTCTCGGGACTCGGGGTTAGCTGGAAACCCTAAAAAATCTCTTCGTTTTGCTGAGCCATCGCGCGAGGTCGTCCTCGTCGCACCATCGCTGGGAAGGGGAACTCTTTGTTCTCCTTCTACGAAGCTGGGTCCTGCGTTTGTCTGTGAAACCACACAGTCCATCAGATCAGTTCATTCCTATTGTAATTCTCTTTGCTTTAGGATTCAACTTTTCTTCCTCCCTCTCCCGTAAGAGTGATTGCCGCGGTTCGCTGAATAAGATGTTGCAGGTGTCTCCTGAAACACCGTTGAAGTACAAACGGCGGAAAGTCTCCGCTATCCGCCAGTTCCCCCGTGGCTGTATCCCTAATGCAGCAAAATTGAATCCGAAACCCTCTGAAGGAACACATTCTTCTGTGGCATTGGAGAACGGTAAGGTTACTGAAACGGATAATGTATTAGCGGATTCCAATTTCTCTGAGAAACTGGTTGCTCCTTCTCCATCGTTTTTGGAGGAGAAGACACTGAGTATTCCTGGCTCGTCCAAAGATTTGGTTCAGGAATTAGTGGATCTGTCAAATAGTTCTCCTGCTCCACTGGAAAACAACTCAGAGAGCACTCCTGAGACGAAGAGTCTGGACTTGCAGCATGCAATGGAGAGCAGCACTGTACTGGAAAACAATTTAGAGAGCAAGCCCGGGACAGTGAAACTGGAAGAACTGCCGATACTTGAATACAGCAATCCCGTGAGGGATGAAGTGGAAGTGCAGCAGGTAGTGATGGAGAGTTCAGCTCCACAGATTTTACAGAATATGAATTTCTATTTGAAGGTTCATGTGCCCCTGAAGAGAAGGAAGATCTCCGCAATTCGACAGTTTCCTCCCGGGTGTGGGCCAAATGGTGGAAACATCAAAAAAGATAATTATGGATCTGTTTTTGCTCCACCCACTTCCCTGAATGATAAGCATTTGGCGAAGGAGAATATAGATGAAGCAAGGAGGCATTTGGTGGGTGAAGGCTCTGTTAGGATTGCAGGGGATGAAGTTCCTGTGGGAGAAATGAGAAGAAATGGTGTTAAATCTGTAGTTCATGAAACTGATCAAGGAATTAGTAGTAAACCTTCAATCAGGTCAGCTATTGCTTTACCGAAATCCAAAATTTTACAGCAAGAAATTTCTGGAGATTCTACATTGGTTGTTCCTACTAAAAAAATTTTACATGGAGATGAGAATTTGCCTTATGTAAAGCAATCAAAATTGATAGATGGCTCCACACAGATGAAAAATGCAACAATGAAGCAGGAAAAGACAATCGTGGGATCTGTAAAGGCGCCTTCTTCAGAAAAGATTGGGGCTGCTGACAGAAAAGATTATAGAGTGACTAAAGAGAAGGAATTGACAATTCATGAAAGTGCTACGGTTAGATATAATTCTGAAAAGAGCTCGAGGATTCAAGGTTCTAGTGGTTATGCTCAGGTTAAACCTGCATCGAAGAGTGGATTGAATGAGATCCTGGTTCGCTCTACTTCTGACAAGACATTAGATGTCTGCAAAATTGGTCGAACTGTCCAGAGTAGTCAAACTAAAGCAAATTCTAGCAGCCAGTCATCTTTAGTTGTGAAATCACAATTTGGAAGTAAACAATTGGATAAAAGGGGTACTCCCTCGATGGAAAAACCTACAGGAAAGGACAATGAGATTGACCAAATGAGTAGTAGAAAGCGAAAGTTGCCGGAAGGGAGTCCTTACAAAGGCTACAGTCCAAGTGAAGGTGATGATTCTTTAGATGCCATTGGGGAGAGAATGATTATTCAGGCTCTGATGTCGGGCAAAAACTGTCCATGGAGGAATGCAAGGAAACGGACTTCAGTCATTTCCAATTCTGTTGTTCCGAAAAGTAAAATTGTGGAGAAGAGATTTAAGGACAAAACCCCAGCTTTAAAGAAATCTTTTTCATCTCAACAAAAGAGGAAAGGTCTTGTTGAGGATGATGATGATGATGACGATGATAATTTACCACAAGAAAAAAATCAACTAAGTATCACCATGACTCCATTTGTTCCGCCTGAATCGAGTCGGAAAGGTGGTGACACTGAAGAAATTGTTGTACGGCATAAAGTTAAAAGGGCTTTGCGACTTTTTCAGCTTATATGCCGGAAACTCTTGCAAGGAGAGGAGTCTAAGACAAAAAGGCTGGGTAGAAATAGGATTGATCTACAGGCTTCCGGAATGCTTAAAGATAGTGGAGAATGGGTCAACAGTGGTGACCCAATAATAGGACATGTTCCTGGAGTTGAAGTCGGTGATGAATTCCATTTCAGAGTTGAGCTCTCAATAGTTGGACTTCATCGTCCATTTCAAGGTGGTATAGATTGTACAAAGAAAAATGGCATGCTACTGGCGACCAGCATTGTGGCTTCTGGGGGATATCAGGATGACATGGACAGTTCAGATGTCTTGATATATTCTGGTTCAGGAGGAACATCTGTAGTCGGAGGAGATAAACAACAAAGAGATCAAAAACTTGAGCGTGGTAATCTCGCATTGAAGAACAGTATAGATAAGCAGACACCCGTGAGGGTAATTCACGGTTTCAAAGAAAAAGGTAGCGAATCCCATGATGCGAGGGCCAAGATAATCTCAACATTCACTTATGATGGGCTTTATCATGTCGAATCATATTGGCAAGAGATGGGCAGTCATGGGTTTAGTGTCTTTAAGTTTCAACTGAGAAGGTTGGCCAATCAACCAGAGCTTGCTCTTAAAGTACTAAGAAGGTCAGCAAAGTTGAAGAACCGTGAAGGTCTGTGTGTTAAAGATATATCTCAAGGAAAGGAGAAAATAGCGATTTCTGTGGTTAATACAATTGATACTGACCAGCCAATGCCTTTTAAGTATATTACCAAGAGTATTTACCCTTCATGGTATACCAAAACACCTCCGCAGGGCTGCAATTGCACCAATGGTTGCTCCGATTCGGATAAATGCGCCTGTGCTGTTAAAAATGGCGGGGAAATTCCATTTAACTTCAATGAGGCTATAGTACAAGCAAAGCCACTTATTTATGAGTGCAGTCCTTCCTGCAAGTGTTCTTCTTCGTGCCACAACAGGGTTAGCCAACGTGGAATCAAAATGCAATTAGAGATCTTCAAGACCAATGGAAGAGGATGGGGTGTCAGATCCTTGAAGTCAATTTCATCAGGTACCTTTATATGCGAATACATTGGGGAAATGCTTCAAGATGGGGAGGCTGAACAGAGAACTAATGATGAGTATCTCTTTGACATTGGCCATAATTATGACGACCGCTCTTTATGGGAAGGACTTCCGAATCTTATACCTGGATTACAGTCTAGCTCTCAATGTGATACTGTGGAAAGTGTAGGTTTTACCATTGATGCAGCAGAATATGGAAATGTTGGCAGGTTCATTAATCATAGTTGTTCTCCTAATCTTTATGCACAAAATGTTCTCTATGATCATGATGACAAGAGGATGCCTCACATCATGTTCTTTGCTGTTGATAATATTCCACCATTACAAGAATTGACATATCACTACAACTATACAATAGATGAAGTCCGTGATTCTGAAGGAAACATAAAGCAGAAGGCTTGTCATTGTGGTTCTCCAGAGTGTTGTGGCAGGCTTTATTGATGTTAAGGAAATATCCTTTGTGCTGTTGAAGATTCAGAAAGTTCCCATGTTATTTCCTGGATTCAGGGGTACAATGTCCATGTATTCATGACAGATCAATTTTGTTTTTCAATAATCCAGAGAACTGCATTACGAAGCTAACGAGGCAAGTTCTTATATGCAATCTTAACTGCATGACATTATTTTTAGATGATTCATCGTGGATTTTTACATTGTGTTTATATGTATAAATTTTTTTTTTTGTTGAGTTTGCCTGCTCCGTAGTTATCTTCTTAGGCTCCGTTTGGCGCTGCGTTTTTGCTCCGGTGAGTTTGGACAAAAACACCACTGTCATAGATTGCATGTTTGGCAAGACAATGGTTATTACCGCCACAGAAAAGAAAACTAGTTTTGTACATAAAAGTGGATGAATTCCTTAGGTGAGGTTTGGACGTTCATGAACGACGGTTCATAACTACTGCATCCACGAACTCCACTGTTGTGCCATACGGAGCCTTAATCTTGTATTTTGGGAGACCTAAGGTACATTATATTTTTACTACTAATTTTTTGATCATCAATTAGATGAGAAGATAGAGTTAGTGCCAATTTTTTTTGGGTAGGAGTAGACCCAATATAACAATGAATGAAGGTTGTTCAAAATGGTTTAGGTTGTTTACATTTGACATCTTAGGTAAGCACTCAACACACACACATAATATGAATGAATGGAAAATGAAGATTCATAAAGCTATGCTAAAACCATTGAACTGTTTTGTCACCATTTCTGATGTAGTAAGAATACTGTTAGATTGTTACTAATTGTTTGTAATTATATTACGAACTTCAACTTATTGCATTAACGCCTTCCATATACTTATAGACAATAGAATTCACACATTTTAATCCGTTTATTCAGTCTTAAATTTGGCAAGTTCTATTTTTGCATCCATTTCCTCCCTTTTCTTTGGGATATGGGCAAACAAGATGGTCAGGCATATTGAGTTTCTTCTATATTATAGAAATCACATATTTACTGAAATTCATCGATTTCCAGTAAACTTATTTATTATTCAAGCATGCTCTAATGTTGATTTCATCATGAAATTGACATGTGTTGTGCACTTGTGCCTATCAAATTATATTTGATTTAGTAATTTTAAAACTGTGTGAATGGATGACGTTCCATTTAAAACTAGCTAATTGTCTTTAATATTAAAAAAAAACAGCCAAAAGTTTCTTTTGGCTCAATTATTTGCATATTGTTTTTTTTCTCAAGCATTAGCAAACCAACCTAATATCTAGGAAGCACTGGTACGGGCACGAGTGCCGGGTACGATAGGTATTAAGCACTCTGACAATGCAACAAAATTTTAAAAATAAAGATATGAGAATGACGGGATACGTTGTATTAAACATTATATATATATATATACGTGTGTATATACCGCAAATGCAATTAACAATCCTCAAAACAATAAAACATCAAGCATAAATCACTAGAGGTACAAATCCACAGTCAATGCAACTTAACATAAAGTTTTAAACATAAAATATTCATAATCATTTCAAATTTAAGAATGTTCATCAATTATTTTTTTCTTCTTCTTCTACATTGTTGGAGATCATCGCATCTTCAATTTTTTGTTCGTCTAGAGACAAGTTAGCAATAGTAAGCATACAAACTCCATCAAAATGAATTACCCATGCATCTCTTCCAATATACCACATTCTACCGCATTCATTGTAGATATCATTTTTCCTCAATAATAGGCATGTTGAAGTTGGTGACCGGGCGGTCTGGCGGTCTGTTTTGGCGGTTTGGAGACCGCGCGGTCTGGCGGTTTCCCTTCAGCGGTTTGGCTGCTGTGCTATTGCTGTGCGGTTGCCGAGCGGTCAGGCGGTCTCCCCTGGCGGTCTCTCTCTCTCTCTCTGGTGGTAGCCGTGCGGTTAGCCCTTCTGTCTAACCGCGCGGCTTGTGCGGTTTGTTCTGTATAGTCCGCTTAGTCCTGTATTTTTAGTCCCACATCTCTTATTTGTATTCTCTCATCTCTCCTCCATTCTATATAAGGAAGGGCATACCTTTGTAATAGAGACCTTTTTCTGATAATAAAATTTCAGTTATACCATTTCCGGCTTGTTTTAGTTCGCTTCTTACATGGTATCAGAGGAATCGATCCTTTCCTCCTGATTCTGTGCGCCCTCTCTGTCCGCGCGACTTGCTTCTCCGGCTTGTGCCCTGTCCGCGCGGTCTCCTTCTTTCCTTGTCGTTGCCCTCTGTGTGCGCGACCTGTTGCCTTGTTCGCTGCGATCTGTCGCCTTGTTCGCCGCGACCTATCGCCGTGTGTCTTGCCTTCTCTTGTGCTTCTGTTCGAGCGGACTGTCTGCTTGCCGCTCGACTTCTTCCCCTCTGCTTGATACTGCGGCTTGGTTGTGGTCTTTCTGGCCGCTGGTGTTTGACATCCTGACCGCTGCAGTTTTTCTTCTGCCTATCCGCGCGGCTTGTTTCCTAACCGCGCGGCTTCCTGCTGTTTGCTCTTATGACTCTTTCTGATGCTTCCACTACCACCACTCCTGCCGCCACCCCTGTTGCCAATCCGGCTCCGCCTCTACCTCATACTTCTTCCGGGAACCTTGGCACCGTTTCCAAGCTTGTCGGCTCCAACTACCCGGATTGGAGCGTCTCTTTCACTTTTCTCCTTCGCTCGCAACGCAAACGTCACCATCTCGTTGATGACCCCCCTTCTATCACTTCACCTCTCTTTTATGACTGGGATGCGAGTGACGCGCTTGTGCGTACTTGGCTCGCTAACAGTCTATCTGATGAGTGTCTTCCCGTCATCCGTCATGATGAGACGGTGAAGGCCGCTTGGCTTCATCTTGCTGCTCTATACTCCAAAGGGGCTCAGATGTCCCGCATCTATACGTTGTATGCGGACCTCTTTGCCCGGCCTACCTTGTCTCCTGCTGCTGCCTACCAACAAGTTCAAGCTCTTGGGGCTGAGATTCTTCAGAATCGCCCCTTTTCTGCGGATCTGGCTCAACAACACAAGCACTTCCAGGAGCTTCTGGTTGTGTGTTATCTGCTACGTCTTCCTGACACTTATGACATGATCCGCCAACAAATTCTGGGTGAGGCGGAATCTCCTACTTTAGATGCCACCGCTGCTCGCATTGCCGCTGTCACCTCTCTCCTTCAGCGCCCGCTTCTGCCTGCTCCTTCTCCACCGGATAACTATGCTCATCAAACTCAGCGGAGTGGCTCTGGTAGCCGCAGTCATCAGTCTGGCGGACGTCCTTCTTCCGCTACCTCTGCTCTCACTGCGGCCGCACCAGACATACTTCTGACCGCTGCTGGACGATGCATCCCCATCTTCGCCCCTCGGGTGACTCTTCCGCCTCCTCTTCCAAGCCGTCTGCTTCCGTGGTCACATCATCAGGTAGTGCCCATGTGGTCACTCAAGGTAAATGACTTATCGACTCCGGAGCAACTAATCATATGACGGGCAATTCTCAATGCTTCTCTCTCCTCGAACAACATGATCGGTTGCCCCCGGTTCTCATTGCAGACGGTTCTCCCTCCCCGGTTCATGGGTCGGGAGTAGTTCATGTTACTCCGTCCCTTCGGTTAGAGGACACTCTCTATGCGCCCAAGTTTCCGTGCAATCTATTGTCGGTTACTTCTTTGTGCAAGCAGCTTCAATGTTCTGTAACGTTTACTCTATCTTCTTGTTCTTTTCAGGATCCGGGCTCCCAGCGGACGATTGCTACTGGGACTGAGAGCGGCGGCCTCTACTTCCTCGACAACGTTTCCGCTTTGTCCGTCTTCTCTTCTTCTTGTACGGATCTTCTCCAGTGGCATCTCCGTCTCGGTCATCCTCCACCACGGCTTCTACATCAACTTTTACCCCACCTCCCTCCCTCCAATACTCCTCTCAACTGCGAAGCCTGTCAACTTGGCAAGCATCATCGTTCCTCCTTCCCGCCGAAGCAAGGTCGGGGCTCTACTCGTCCGTTTGATCTAGTCCACTCCGATATCTGGGGGTCTGTTCCTACCCTTACTGTTGGTCGGGGTAGTTCTTATTTTGTAACCTTTATCGATGACTTTTCTAGATGTACTTGGGTGTATCTCTTACGAGATCGCTCTGAACTTTTTAATGTATGGACCTCTTTTTATCATTTAATCAAAAATCAGTTTGGTGTTGGTATTAAAACTTTTCGATCTGATAATGCAAAAGAGTAATTAAGTCATGCTTTTACCTCCTTCTGTGTGCAACATGACGTTATTCATCAGACAAGCTGTGTCTATACCTCCCAACAAAATTGGGTGGCGGAACGCAAAAACCGTCACCTCCTCGATGTCGCTCGCACATTGATGGCTCAAATGCATGTGCCTCGCTCCTATTGGGGCTATGCTGTTCTTCTTGCCTGCTATCTCATCAATCGCATTCCCTCCTCCGTTCTCAAGGGAAAAACCTCTTTTTCCATCTTTTATCCAGGCAAGGGCCCTTTTCCTCTCCCTCTCCGAATCTTTGGGTGCACTGCTTTTGTGCATACCCCATCTGCCACCCGTGATAAGCTCTCCCCTCGCTCCACCAAATGTGTCTTTCTGGGGTACTCCGCCACTCAGAATGCTACTGCTGCTTTGACCCTGTTCTTCGTAAGCAGTTCGTCTCTGCTGACGTTACCTTATTCGAGAATGCCTCCTACTTCTCAGATGACTCCTCGTCTCTTATCCCCACCTCTAATTCTCCTGTTATTCCGTTCGTTCCCTCGTCTCCTACTGCGATATCCGCCCCTCCTCCGTCTCCGCCCACTCCTCTCCCTCCGCCTCTCTCTCCGCCTCCATCTCCCTCCTCTCCGCTGCCATCGCTCTCTCCTCCCGGGCCAGCTCTCTCTGCCACGGATGCTCTGGATACCGAAGAGCCCGCCGACCTGGATCTTCCTGTCGCTCTTCGCAAAGGGGTGCGGACGTGCACCCTACACCCCCTTGCTGTTGTTGTTTCATATGATCGTCTTACCTCTTCTCGCAGGGCCTTTGCGCTGGCTATCTCTGCCACTACCACACCTCGTTCCTACCAGGAGGCCCTTGCTATTCCTCACTGGAAGATGGCCATGGATGAGGAAATGACGACCCTAACAGAGCGGGGTACCTGGACTCTTGTCCCTCCTCCCTTTGATACAGATGTTGTTGGCTGTCGCTAGGTCTTTGTGGTCAAATTTGGCCCAGATGGCACTGTGGACCGTTATAAAGCTCGCCTCGTGGCTAAGGGCTTTACTCAGACCTATGGGGTTGATTACTTTGACACCTTCTCTCCCGTTGCTCGTCTTAGCACTATACGGGTCCTTCTCTCTGTGGCGGTCAACAAAGACTGTCCACTGTCCCAGCTGGATATCAAGAATGCCTTCCTTTATGGTGATCTTCAGGAGGCCGTCTACATGGAGCAACCTCCTGGGTATGTTGCTCAGGGGGAGACACGAGTATGCCGGCTACAGAAGGCAATCTATGGCCTCAAGCAGAGCCCGCGAGCTTGGTTTGACAAGTTCAGCGGCATCGTGGCGGCCGTTGGTTTTGCTCGCAGCTCTGCTGATCACTCTCTATTTATTCGCAAAACCTCTTCGGGACTGGTGGTTCTTGCAGTATATGTAGAGGATATTCTTCTCACTGACGATGACCAGGAAGGGGTAGCCTTGACAAAGCGGCATCTTCGCCAACATCTGGTCACGAAAGATATGGGTTCTCCGAAGTACTTTTTGGGGATCAAAATCTCTCGGAAGCCCAACTCTTTAGTCATCTCTCAACGTAAGTATGCCCTTGATATTTTAAAAGAAGCAGGATTGACTGGGGCCAGACCTGCCCGATGCCCCATGGCTGTTGGAGAAGACAAAACCTGGACAGATGATTCGCCTCTTCTTTCAGATGCTTCGCGGTACAGGCGTCTGGTTGGTAAGCTCATATACCTCACCGTGACTAGGCCCGACATTTCCTATGCTGTGGGCAAGGTGAGTCAATTCATGCAAGCTCCCAGGGAGTGCCATCTACAGTCCGCCTTGCGGATCTTGGAGTACGTCAAAGCAGCCCCAGGGAAAGGATTGCTCTTTCAGAAGAATGATCATCTGAGAGTTGAAGCATACTCAGATGCGAGTTACGCTGATGACAAAGGGGACCGCAAGTCTACCTCCGGTTTCTGTACTTTTGTTGGGGGCAATCTGGTGAGCTGAAAGAGCAAGAAGCAGTCTGTTGTTTCCAGGTCCAGTGCTGAAGCAGAGTATCGGAGTATGGCGTCGACCACTTGTGAGCTAAAATGGCTACGGGCTCTAATGCAGGATTTAGGGGAGGTCTACAACCATCCTCTACCTATGTTCTGTGACAACAAGGCTGCCATATACATCTCCAAAAATCCGGTCTTCCATGAAAGAACCAAGCACATTGAGGTGGACTGTCATTTCATTCGTGAAGAAATCTTAAGAGAACAAATTTGCACTCCCTTTGTCACTTCTGATAAAGAGCTGGCTGACATCTTCACCAAGCCAGTTTCCGCCTCGTTTCATCATATTTGTGACAAGCTGGGCATGATCGATATATATGCTCCAGCTTGAGGGGGAGTGTTGAAGTTGGTGACCGGGCGGTCTGGCGGTCTGTCTTGGCGGTTTGGAGACCGCGCAGTCTGGCGGTTTCCCTTCAGCGGTTTGGCTGCTGTGCTGTTGCTGTGCGGTTGCCGAGCGGTCAGGCGGTCTCCCCTGGCGGTCTCTCTCTCTCTCTCTCTGGTGGTAGCCGTGCGGTTAGCCCTTCCGTCTAACCGCGCGGCTTGTGCGGTTTGTTCTGTATAGTCCGCTTAGTCCTGTATTTTTAGTCCCACATCTCTTATTTGTATTCTCTCATCTCTCCTCCATTCTATATAAGGGAGGGCATACCTTTGTAATAGAGACTTTTTTCTGATAATAAAATTTCAGTTATACCATTTCCGGCTTGTTTTAGTTCGCTTCTTACAAGGCATTAATTACAAAGCACATACATAAAATCATTAACTCGTGGTTGAATTTTGTTTCTTCTTAAAGAGTGAATGAATCAGTACATGCTCCAATTTTTCTCATAACATGAGGATGAAGAAAGTTAGTGATGCAATGGTAGATCGACTCAGGGTGGATACTCTAAATGCAATCTTATATGTGATAAAAATGATGAGGATGCAAGAGTGGGTCTGATTAAAAATTACAACTGTAATTAATTAATATAAAGTAGCAGAGGCACAAACGTTCATAACTTTAATTAAAAAAAACAAGATTCAATTCATCAAGCGATAGAGGCGCAATTACTTGTAAGCATGCACGAAATAACAACAACAACAACACTCAAGCCTTTATCCCACTATTGTGGGGTCGGCTATATGGATCCTTTGTTGCCATTGTGTCCTATTTTTTGTCATAATCTCACTAATGCCTAAGTACATCGTGTTTTTCCTTATAGTTTCGTTCCAAGTCTTTATTGGTCTATCCCTCTCTCGTTTAACATGCGTAGTGACTAGACTCTCACAACGCCTAACATGTGCCTCTAATGATCTCTTTTGTACGTGCCCAAACCATCTTAGTCAAGCTTCTCACATCTTCTCTGCAACTGGTGCTACTCCTGTCTTATCCCTGATACGTTCATTCCTAATTTTATTCAGTCTCGTGTGTCCACACATCCACCTAAGCATTCTCATTTTTGTAACTCCTATTTTTTGCTCATGTACACAATTCACTGCCCAACACTCAAAATCATAGAGCATCGCGAGTCTAATTGCAGTACGATAAAACCTGCCCTTAAGTTTTAGTGGTACTTTACGATCACATAAGATCCCGACGCACCTCCCCATTTCAACCAACCCGCCTGGATTCTATGTGTCACATCTTTATCAATATCTCCGTCCTTTTGAACTATCAATCTAAGATATTTAAAACACTCACTATGGGAAATATTTTGATCACCCAACTTAATAACAAAGTCCAGTACTAATAACACATCAAAATAAAACATCCACTATAGATAAAGGTGCCAAAAAAGCAACAATAAAAAATACAACTTTAAATACAACTTACATGTGCAGGTGGCTGATGGTGGGTATCCAAGGGTGTTGCGATGGTAGGAGACGACCATCAGTTGTATAGCGGATAAATGACTGCTGGGTGGGGATGTAGCGGGCTGGTTAAAGGAGGAGAAGAGGTGAAGGAGGACTGTGACAATTGGGACATGGTTGGCTGGAAGAGGACGACGACGGGGTGGTAGTTTGGCGATGGGAAAGGAGGATGGCAGTGCTGAGTAGCTGGAATAGAGTTTCAGTTGACAGGGCAAAATGCCAAAATAGGGCTGGCAGGTGCGATTATGGGCGGAAATGGGATTAGGTTGTTGGAAGGGAGTGTTACAGCGAGGAGGCGGAAATGGAAGGTAGCGGTAGAGACTGGCGATGGTGGAAATGGTGGAGGCTGACGAGACTGGGGTTGGGCTGGGAAGAAGGGAGCAGGGGACTTACGTGAGTGGTGGGATGCGGGTTTTCTGGAGTCACACCAGGTGGATTTCCTTCCAGCGTCTCACTAGAAGAAATAAGAGACCGAGTGGTTGCCAAATTTGCGCAAACCTTCGATACCCCACTCGCATAAACCGCCTGCTTATATATAACCTAAAATAATAATTGCCGCATCATAACCGTAAAACCAACCTAAGTACCCAAATCAGACGGCTTATACTGTTTTGGCCAATCAGACATCAAATATAACTCAAAATAAAAAAGTAATATATGAAGTCGGCTCGGATCGACCATCCGGACGCAACCACAGACTCAGATTGTCTGACTGGGTAGCAGATCTCCTCCTCCTGCGGGAATACACCTGTGTCGGATGTTGCGCGCCATCAACTCCCCCCGACTTGAAAGCACTCATCTCCGGTGAGTGTAGATGGTGGTACTCACTGTGTAGCTGCTGGGCAAGCCTCTCGAGCTCCTCTGAAGAAATCCACGTAGCATCTGAAGGAGAAAAAGCCATGATTTGGAGCCGGCGACACCTACAAGGTCAAAAAAAAGGAAGAGTGAAGATAGCAATAAACAAAGAAGGCAAGAAAAGCTGCTCTGCAAGATGAGAACAAAAGGATAAAATGATATAAAGCTTATCTAAAGATGATATCATCTAACTTATCTATGTTGTCTTGTATATTTCTGCTGTCTATAAAACAACCTGTACTGTAATATATAGGAATATCAAGTGAAATAAAACTCTTCTTGTCCAAAGTTGCCTTCTCTCTTGTTTGCACAAAATAAAACAATAGATCCAATTAACTTAGATTGGTATCAGAGCTAGCTTGGTTAACTTGAGGTGAAGGTTTCATCACTAACAAAGGTGCTATCAGAGTAGCAACAAAGGAAGGATACTTGGCTTCATCATCTACCGGTTATATAACTTTCTATAGCCAAACAGGTGTGCCAATTTTTAATGGAGAAATGTATGAATTCTGGAGCATCCGAATGCTCACTCTTTTTGATTCACAAGATCTATTGGACATCATAGAACAAGGCATGACTACAAAAGAAAAACCAGAGGTTATGTCACCACTCAAAATCACAGAGATTGCATCCACGGTGAAAACAACTACAAAAGAAGATAGTATCAAAAATGCAAGAGCCTTACTCCTCATACAACAAGGTGTGTCCAATACAATATTCCCAAGGATAATGAGAGCCTCTTCTGCAAAAGAGGCATGAGACACCCTTAAAGAAGAGTTTAAAGGAACCCATAAGGTAAATTCAAACAAAGTTCATACTTTATAGAGACATTTAGATGCTATTGAAATGAAAGAAGATGAATCCATTCTTGATTTTTATGCTAGAGTATCTAATACGACGAACCAAATCCGTAATCTTGGAAAGGTTGTTGAAGATCAACAACTTGTTCACAAGATTATGAGAAGTTTACCAACAAAATACGATCATGTTGTAGCAGCAATTGAAGAAACACATAATATGGATTTACTAACTACTACAGAGTTAATAAGTTCACTACAATCCCATGAAGACAGACTTAAGAAACATGCTCCAATTGTGGAACAAGCTTTATAAATGAATATAACAAACAGTAGAATGTTTCAAAGAGCTCCTCAGAAGAATAAGAAATATAAACAAAAAGGAAAAGAAAAGGGGAGAACTTTGTTTTCAAATACACCTATGTATTGTGAGCATTGTAAAAAACCATCTCACAATACTCAAGATTGTTTTAATCGTTGTAAACGGTGTAAAAAGCCATCTCATTTTGATAAAGATTGCTGGTATAAGAATACAGAAGTAAAATTTACTGAAAGAGGAAGTAAAGACGCACTGTTCTTTACTAGTGACAATTCCACACCAAAAAGACCAGCAAATTCTAGATGGTACATAGATAGTGGAACCTCGAGTCACATGTGTGGAGATAAAAGCCAATTTATTGCACTTGATGAAACTACAAAATCTGTAGTTTATCTAAGAGATGGACAATCTCATACTATTGAAGGTAAATGAACAGTTGCAGTAACAATAAGTACTGGTCAGGTAAAAACAATAAGTGATGTTCAGTGGGTACCTTATCTAACTCAAAATCTGCTTAGCATTGGACAGTTGCAAACCAAAGGATATACAATAATATTTACAGTTAAGCAATGCAAAATTATAGAAGATCAAACAAAACAATTAATTGTTTTAGCGTCCATGACAACCAATCAAGTCTTCTACCTTGATTTGAAACCAGTACCTGAAGGAACTCAAGAAACTTTATCCACGTTATGGCACCATCGTCTTGGGCATTTACATTGATAAGCTCTCCAACAAACTGCAAAATTAGCTAAAGGAATGCCAGAAAATATCAAAATTCAAAAGGAGTTTTGTCATAGCTGTGATGAAGCAAAGACACATAGACTTCCTTTTCCTAAAGAAGCAACATGGAGAAGCAAATATGCATTGGATCTCATACATGCTGATTTATGGGGACCGGCTCAAACACCTTCACACCAAAGTAAGAAATACTACTTTCTACTAGTAAATGATTTTTCAAGATACATGTGGATTCATTTTCTCGCACTAAAATCAGAGGCCTATGAAGTATTCAAAACATGGAAAATAAAAGTAGAAAAACAAATGCAAAAAGGAATGAAAGCCCTAAGAACAGATAGGGGCGGAGAATTCCTCTCCCATCAGTTTTTAAACTTTTGTGAACAAGAAGGAATAAGAAGAGAGTTAACGACATCTCAAAGCCCACAACAGAATGGTGTGGTAGAGAGAAGAAACCACACCATTGTTGAAATGGCAAGAGCAATGATGCTCCCAAAGGAGTTACCTAAAGCTTATTGGGCTGAAGCTACCAATACAGCTGTTTACATACTCAACAGAACACCAACAAAGGCCTTGCTCAACACCCCATATGAAACTCTCTTCAAGAGAACACCCTCCATTGCTCACTGCAAAGTGTTTGGATGCATTGGATATGCTCTAAAAACAATAAAAAACAAGTTAGAAGCTAAAGCAGAAAAATTGCTTTTTATTGGATATGATAAATACTCAAAAGCCTGCCGTCTACACAATCTCCACACAAAACAATTGATTATCTCTCGAGATGTTCAATTCAATGAAGCCGAAAAATGGGATTGGAGATCAGAAAAAGGAAATATATCCAACAAGCCAGTTGTGGTTGAACAAGGGCATTTCATCCCATGTTCCCTCTAAACAACACCTGATGACAATATCTCATCCATAAAGGATATAGTAGATCAAAACACATCTTCATCATCTCCCCATTCATCCAACCACAAAGAAACAAATTTTACAGAACCTTTTAGTTCATCACCCATTCTTAAAACAAAAAGCCTGAAGGAGATCTATGAGCAATGTGAGCTGGCGCTCAGTATAAACATTCCAGTTACTTTTGAAGAAGCTTCCAAATCAGAGTCTTGGAGGAAAGCTACGAGGGAAGAAATGGAAATGATAAACAAACAACAAACCTAGACCCTTACAAAAAGACCTCTTAACCAAGAGGTAATAGGGTTAAAATGGATATTTAAAGTTAAGACAAATGGAGCCGGTGAAACTGTTAAACATAAAGCTAGACTAGTAGCAAAATGCTACTCACAAATACCTGGCTGAGATTTTGTTGAGTCATTAGCTCCAGTAGCTCGTATGGAAACCATCAGATTCATCATAGCTAATGCCACTCAAAATTACTATCCAATATATCAACTTGATATAAATTTACTTTTCTTAATGAAGTACTAAAGGAGGAAGTCTTTGTAGACCAACCATGTGGCTTCATCACCCCAGGATATGAACATGATGTTTATAGATTACATAAAGCATTATATGGGCTTAAACAGGCTCCCCGAGCCTGGAAAGAAAACATAGATGGATTTCTCATTCAAGATGAATTCACTCGATGCCCTGTGGA
The DNA here is from genome assembly GCA_039513925.1 of Platanthera zijinensis. Classification (NCBI taxonomy): domain Eukaryota; kingdom Viridiplantae; phylum Streptophyta; class Magnoliopsida; order Asparagales; family Orchidaceae; genus Platanthera; species Platanthera zijinensis. The sequence goes on from CM077081.1 coordinate 80,820,095, forward strand.
AGCCTCTATATATATAAAATCAAAGAAATCACACATTCTACTTGTGTGTATATATGTCGATGACATTATTTATACAAGAAACAATCCCATTATGATGCAAGCATTTAAAAACAAAATGTTGGACAAATATGGAATGACTGACCTTGGCCTGCTTCGTTTTTTTCTTGGGATACAAATCACACAACACCCATCTCATATTTTTCTTTCACAAGAAAAATATGCCACATAATTAATAAGCAAATTTGGGCTCAGTGACTGTAATGCCACTCTAACTCCAATAGCTACATCAGAGATTCTAGCAAAGAGAAAAGAAGGAGAAGAAGGTACAAATGAAGAGGGATACAAAAGCTTATTGGCTCCATGATTTATTTGACACATGCCAGACCAGATCTAGAATATGGAGTAAACAAACTATCCAGGTATGTTTCAAATCCAAGCAAACATCATATGGAAGTTGCAAAACGTCTCTTATGAGAAAGGGGGAAATGGAACCCTAAATGGATATTGTGATTCCGACTGGGCAGGAGATCGAGAAGACAAAAAAAGCATTGGCGCATACCTCTTTGCATATGGAAATCGTCCAATTTCATGGAGCTCACACAAACAACAAACAATAGCCTTGTCCTCCACTGAAGCAGAATACATGACATTGTCGAGTGCAGCATGTGAAGCCTCATGGTTAAAGCAAGTTGAAAAGATGATAAAAGAAGATGAAGAAGTCGAGAAAGAAGAAAAACCAATGTTAATCAAATGTGATAACACCTCAGCGATTGCACTTTCTAAAAACCCCATCTTCCATAACCAGAGCAAACACATCGCAGTGAAGCATCATTTTGTCCGTGAACAAATTGAGCTCGACAAACTGCGAGTGGAATATTGCACAACAGAAACCCAAGTGGCTGATATCCTAACAAAAGCCCTACCAAGACATCAATTTCTTGTATTGAGAAATACGATGAAGGTCGGGCCGCCTCCAGCTCAAGAGGGGGTGAAGGAGAAAAAGCCATGATCTGGAGCTGGCGACACCTACAAGGTCAAGGAAAAGGAAGAGTTAAGATAGCAGTAAACAAAGAAGACAAGAAAGCTGCTGTGCAAGATGAAAACAAAAGGATAGAATGATATAAAGCTTATCTAAAGATGATGTCATCTAACTTATCTATGTTGTCTTGTATATTTCTGCTGTCTATAAATAGGCCTGTACTGTAATATATAGGAATTTCAAGTGAAATAAAACTCTTCTTGTCCAAAGTTGCCATCTCTCTTGTTTGCACAAAATAAAACAATAGATCCAATTAACTTAGAGCATCATGTAGTGACCGACCGCTCCAACGAGCAAGATAGCATGCAATATCTCGCTCGCCCGCGGTGCAGAAGTCGTTATCGATGTTCTGGCAGAGGTCACTTCGCAGCGCAATGACCGACTAGGAATTTACTGATTGAGGAGTCGGGCGGGCTGACACTGAGGCTGAGGACATCGCCGTTGAGAAGATTACAACCGTCGTAGAGGACGGATGGGAGAGCGATGCTGAGAGATCGCTAGAGTTAGGAGTCCTCCACCGCATCCTCCACACCCCACGTGCCTCTACTTCTTTATATCAATTAATTACAGTTGTAATTTTTAAGTGGACCCACTCTTGCATCTTCATCATTTTCATCACATATAGGATTGCATTTAGAGTATCCACCCCGAGTCGACCTACCACTGCATCAAATACAACTTAAAATAAAAAAAAGTAATATATGAAGTCGACTCGGATCGACCATCCGGGCGCAACCACGGACTCAGATCGTCCGACTAGGTAGCGGATCACCGCCTCCTACGGGAATACACCTGTGTTGGACGTTGCGCGCCATCTGTTAACCTAGAAGCTTCAAAGTAATTTTTGTAACCTCGATGCCAAAGTTCCATAATAGCGCCATGACTCCACCAATCTTTGGGCAACAATGAAGTTCTACTCTCCAAACTATCAAGCTCATTAAAAGCTTGACCAAGCCCCGTGAACCTAGAGAACTCGTTGATGACTAGATTTCTCTCCATTACATCAGGAAAGTATCTCCTTTAGCATTTTTTCCCCTCCAAAGAAATCTCATCCATATTTGAAGCAATTCTATTTTCGCCTCCATCAAGCTATTCTTGACTATAATACCTACAAAGTACAAGCATATAACAAATAATTAAAGAAATATATCATAGTTAATACTAAATATCATGTATGTGAAAAAAATTACCTTGGATTTCAATGAGTCATGCAATGTAGTGGAGTGCAATTCTCGATCCATCGATCAACGATGATATCATAAATTGTCTTATAAAGAGTGCAATGAGCTTCCAAATCTGCTAACTTCTTATGCCTCTATATTCAATCTTCACATTTTTCATCATTGAATTTCACATATCGTACATCAAATGAAAGTTAGGTTTGTTTGTATAAAAAACCGTAAACATATCATATGTAGGTATTGTTATATGAAAAATCTTGTCTACATTATCTCACAATTTGTCACTATAAATGATGTTTTTAATTTTTTGGGTCCTCTCTACATCACCTGCCCTATATAGAGTTCATTTGGGGCATTCAATCATACTAAGCAGACCCATCTTCATAACTTTAAACTTCTTCAACATTACTATAGTAAAAGCAAATCGAGTTTCAGCAATTGCAAGTAACATCATTGAAACAAAAGAGTTATATATGTTCAGCCTATATTGATGGTTCATAATGCAATTCTTGATGGATTGAGCTTCATCAGTCACTTGAGTAATTCATTCACATTGTTCTTTAACAATTGCACAACAATCAGTATTATTAGCTGCATAAATTTTTTTAATGCAAGATTTAGGGTGTGCACAATACAAAATGTTCGAAAATATGTGAAACTCTTCCCTCTGCGATTGCTCCCGTTCCCTTATATCAGTGATAACTTGTACAACAATTTCCGCATGAACGTCATTAATGATTTCAATCACCAAAATAACAATATAATGTCGATCCTCGTACTCTCGTTATGCATGTTGTCTTTTAAAAAATATGGTCATTGTTGAAACCAAAAACTTGGTCTCTCGTGGAGTTCGGGGTCCCAAGAAACGGGTGACCTCACACCTACTACACTCAGGGAAACGTCACGGGCCAAAGGCTCAAGAAACTAGGGACAGACCCTCGGCTCTAGCGTGGAGGTCCCACCTCACACCCGGAAGCAATGTTGTCAAGATCGAGATCTTACCTAAGATCGGTCGGCAGTGGTAAGATCGTAAAACGTGGGATCGACACGAAACGGTAAGATCTTACTTACTATACAAAATTTTAAAAAATCTAATTTAAAGATCAATAATCATAAAGCAATATATATATATATATATATATATATATATATATATATATATATATAAATAATGACACATAAGAAGAAGAAAAAGAAGAAGCAGACGAAGAAGACACAGAATAAGAAGAAGAAGACACAGAAGAAGAAGACACAGAATAAGAAGAAGAAGACACAGAAGAAGAAGAAGAAGCACCTGCTGTGACGACGGAAGCACCACGACGGGAGCAAAGAACCTGCTGCAACGAGGGAAGCACCACGACGGGAGCACTTGCTGCGACGACGGCGGGAGCACCTGCTGCGACGATGGCAGGAGCACCTGCTGCGACGACGGCGGGAGCGGCTGCTGCGGGAGCACTGGCTGCGACGGGATCGGAGATGACCTAGAATGTGGGATTAGGAAGAAATAATGCGTGAGATCGAGTCATTTTCATGTCCGATTAAAACGCTAGGATTGAATATAATCGTAGGATCGTACGGTCCTACGATCATAAACGGCGATCCTGGCGTTTCTGTAGGGAGCCCGGTCCAGCATAGCTCGTGACTCGTTTTCTCCGTAAAACTCGTAAGATCGTCCGATCTTACGAGCAAAATCGAGATCTTGATAACCTTGCCCGGAAGACCTTTGAGGTCTTCCCCTCCTTAGCCAATGCAGAGCTAAGTGCCTTGGAAGAAGAAAGCAAGGAGATTGAAGTGATGAAGAAGTGATCCCTCCAAGGCACCCTCAAGGGCCTATTTATAGTTTTTTGGGGATGACCTGTCAAAAACCACATTCTGCTGTTCTGAAACGACCAAAATGCCCCCAGATTGGTCTGCCAACAGCCAAATCCCGCTGTTCTAAACAGCTAATTGCAGTCCACCAGGTGCAGCCCCTCAAGCCGGGCGAGCAGACTAGTTGACGGCCTGGCGAGACGGCGGCAGCCTGGCGAGACGGCGACGGCCTGGGCGAGCTGGCGGCCTGGCGAGCTGGCGGCCTAGCGAGACGACGACGGCCTGGGCGAGATGGCGGCCTGATGAGCTGGCGAGACGGCAGTCTGGCGAGTTGGCGGCGACCTGGGCGAGCTGGAGGCCTTGCGAGCTGGCGGTCTGGCGAGACGGTGGCGGCCTGGGCGAGATGGCGGCTGGGCGAGACGGCGGCCTGGCGAGCTGGCGGCCTGGCGAGACGGCAGCGACCTGGACGACCCCCCGAGGGGGCCGGGGGGAGAAAAATATTTTATCCCCTACTAGTATAAAACACAGATTCACACTAAATTAACTTCCAAGAGTACAAAACCCTCAAAAAAGCTTAAAACTGCACAACAAGCGTTGCGCCTGCTGGGGGGACTCTACTCTGCGAATACGGGGTTGTACAAAAAGCTTAAAACTGCACAGCAAGCCTTGCGCCTGCCGGGGGGACCCTACTCTGCAAATACGGGATTGTACACAATCCCCGCTCTTTTCGAGGTTGGCACAAGCTCGGAAAGAAACATCCAACCCAACGTATTCGTTGAGTGTAATTTTCTTGCACGGTCGAAAAGATACAACCTCCTTGAGTTGAGTTCATACAACCTCCACGGGGGGTCATCCTGCCCTGCCAGCTAATGAGAGCCTGGGTGGCGAGATCCTCCCTGAGGTGAGAAATACTTGGCCTCCCCGAGGGGTCACCCTTTCATGCCAGCTAATGGGAGCCTGGGTGACGAGACGGCCTCGGGGCAAAAAGACTTTGTCTCCCTGAGGCACATTCGACCCATCCAGCTAGTGGGAGCCTGGAATGGGGAGATCCTCTCGGGGGTTGGGACTTGATCTACCCGAGGCACATTCGACCCATCCAGCTAGTGAGAGCCTGACATGAGGAGATCCTCTCGGGGGTTGAGACTTGGTCTACCCGAGGCACATTCGACCTATCTAGCTCGTGAGAGCCTGACATGAGGAGATCCTCTCGGGGGTTGGGACTTGATCTACCCGAGGCACATTCGACCCATCCAGCCAATGAGTGCCTGGATGAGGAGATCCTCTCGGGGGTGGGACTTGATCTACCCGAGGCACATTCGACCCATCCAGCTAGTGAGAGCCTGGATGAGGAGATCCTCTCGGGGGTGAGACTTGCTCTCCCCGAGGCACATTCGACCCATCCAGCTAGTGAGAGTCTGGATGAGGAGATCTTCTCGGGGGTGGGACTTGCTCTCCCCGAGGCACATTCGACCCATCCAGCTAGTGAGAGCCTGGATGAGGAGATCCTCTTGGGGGTTGAGACTTGATCTACCTGAGGCACATTCGACCCATCCAGCTAGTGAGAGATGGATGAGGAGATCCTCTCGGGGGTGGGACTTCCTCTCCCCGAGGCACATTCGACCCATCCAGCTAGTGAGAGCCTGGATGAGATCCTCTCTGGGGTGGGACTTGCTCTCCCCGAGGCACATCCGACCCATCCAGCTAGTGAGAGCCTGGATGAGGAGATCCTCTCGGGGGTGGGACTTGCTCTCCCCGAGGCACATCCGACCCATCCAGCTAGTGAGAGCCTGGATGAGGTGATCCTCTCGTGGGTGAGACTTGCTCTCTCCGAGGCAGATTCGACCCATCCGGCTAGTGAGAGCCTGGATGAGGAGATCCTCTCGGGGGTGGGACTTGCTCTCCCCGTGGCACATTCGACCCATCCAGCTAGTGAGAGCATGGATGAGGTGATCCTCTCGGGGGTTGGGACTTGATCTTCCTGAGGCACATTCGACTTATCCAGCTAGTGAGAGCCTGACATGAGGAGATCCTCTCGGGGGTTGGGACTTGACCTCCCCGAAGCACATTCGACCCATCCAGCTAGTGAGAGCCTGGATGAGGAGATCCTCTCGGGGGTTGGGAACTAGGCATGTTACCTGAACTTTATCAAATCCAACATCCTCAAACGGGGAGAAATTTGGATTACATGATCCCCTGACTCAGCCGGTCAGGGGTAGATCTTGTTACAAGATAAGAAAGAGGAAAAGACTCCACCAAGGCGAGGCTTCTTCAGGGGGCCTGGGCATGATGGCCGTCACCTGCTTCCTTCTCGTCGGACACTTCCATCCTGCTCAAGCTCTCCATGATCTTCTCCATCTCCTCCGCCTTGGCCAACCAAGAGATGGTGTTGACGGCCGTGACATAGCACTGCCTTGCCATCCTGGAGTCTCCCTTGACTCTGACCTGGATCCCTCCTGAGCTGAACTTGAGGCACTGGTGGAATGATGACGACACACAATGGAAGGCGCTGATGAGGGGCCTTACAAAGATGGCGTTCTAGCTTCTTGGAGCGTCAACAATGACGAACTGACAGTTCCTTGAAGTCCCCCCAATTTTACTTGGAGTCCTACTCCACCTTCTACCTCATTCCTTTCCTCTGAAAATCTGAATAGGGGTCCGTCCGAGGCCAACACCCTCCTCGGTTCTACCTTCATCTCGTCAAATGCTTTCTTGAAAACGACGTTGACGGAACTCCCGTTGTCAATCAAGATCCGGGAGACGGTGTAGCCCTCGATGGCCGTCTGGATGACCAGCGCATCGCAGAACGGATCATCATGATCTGGCATGTCCTTCACTGAGAAGGTTATCTTCTCCTCCTGGGGTGGGGTCTGGGATGTCGAAGCGACGCTCCGTCGGTACATCACATGGAAGCTTGCCTTTCGAGTGGCTTCGATCCCTACTCCACCATGGATACCTGCTATACCACCTCGGGGTCCTACATCGACCCGGTCCTCACATATGTCATCCCCCCCCATTCTGGGAGGAACCTCTTCAACCTGCACTGGTGGTTGCTGCTGGGCAGGGCCTCTCGACCCTTTCACTTCCAGGAACTCGGGGTAGGTAGCCGTGGCGTGCCCCTCCACCTGGTGGAAGTCACAGTATGGTAGTGCTCCTCCTCCCCTCCTTCGGGCTGGGCGATCTCTCCTGTTAGCTCTTCCCCCTCCTCCTATCGCCAAGGCTTGCTGCGGTGGGGGTAAGAGCTGTCTTGGGGCTTGACTTTGGAAGTTGAACCTCCCTTGGCCCCCATGAAAGTTCCCTCCACCCTGGATGAGAGCTCTTCCTGGACCCTGGGCAGGTCCTCCTTACTGCCTCCAACCTGGTTCTGGACCCTCCTGTCCCTGGAACCCCTGAGCTCTCTGCTCCTCTCTCCGTTTTCCCTCCTGATGTCTCGAGCCAACTTGCTCCTTCAACTCCGCCTCTGTTAGTCTTGCCAACTTCTTGACAAATGCTGGGTTGGCCGCCTCCATGGCTATCTCCTCTGCTTCCCTTTCCATCAGCTCCTCGAAGGAAAGGAGGGCCTTTCGGGTCAGGCTCATATTGAAGAACCCCTCGTGCAACCCCACCGTGAATGCTATCTGGAGGGCATACCCCGACATCTTCTGGATATCCAGGATCTCCTCTTGGAACCTGTCAACATAGTGGGCCAGCGACTCCTCGGCCCCCTGCCTTATCAGAAAGATGGACTCAGGACTCTTCTTCCTCTTCTTGGAGGTGAAGAAGCAAAGCTGAAAGCTCCGACTCAAGTCCTCGAACCCATAGATCGATCTCGGAGGGAGTTGGTGGAACCAGTCCCTTGCCTTGTCCTTCAACGTGATCGCAAAGAGGCGACACTTGAAAGCATCCGTCATCGGCCTGATGGAGACGACATCCTCAAACCACTGCAGGTGCTGGACGGGGTCATCCTTTCCGGTATAGTAAGCCATGTCAGGCTCTCTGAACCCCTCGGGAACGGGAGCTGAGATGATCAGCTCGCTGAAGGGTGACCCCCTGAGGGGTGGTCTCACAACCTCTACTCGCGCGACCTGCTCGTCTGGAGGGCTAGCACTCGCCGGGCTGGGGAACAACTCCCGGCCGGTGAGGTCTCGCTCGACCCCCTCTCCCATCCCCTCCTTCCCAAGCCTTCTTCTTAGTGCACTTCCTTCTCCCCCTGCTGGGGTCATCTCGCCTATGCCCCTGAAAGGCAGCTCGCCGAGACCACTCTGGGTCAGCTCGTCGAGACCCCTGGGAGCCAATCCCTGGGGGGTGGGGATTGAGCTGTCAGCCTGAGGGGCAATACTTCGCAGCATCTCCATGATGCCTTGGATGGACGCCATGAACTCCTCCCTTCCTACGAAGGGTGACGGGTTGGGGAGCTCGCCGAGATCATCACTACCTCCCTGATCTCCGACCATGACACTCTCCCGAGATCTTCTGTGCTGGTCACTCTCCACGCTCACCGCACCAAAATGTTGAAACCAAAAACTTGGTCTCTCGTGGAGTTCGGGGTCCCAAGAAAGGGATGACCTCACACCTACTACACTCAGGGGAACGTCACGGGCCAAAGACTCAAGAAACTAGGGACAGACCCTCGGCTCTAGCGTGGAGGTCCCACCTCACACCCGGAAGACCTTTGAGGTCTCCCCCTCCCTAGCCAATGCTGAGCTAGGTGCCTTGGAGGAAGAAAGCAAGGAGATTGAAGTGATCCCTCCAAGGCACCCTCAAGGGCCTATTTATAGTTTTTTGGGGATGGCCTGCCAATAATCACATTCTGCTGTTCTGAAACGACCAAAATGCTCCCAGATTGGTCTGCCAACAGCCAAATCCCGCTGTTCTAAACAACAAATTGCAGTCCACCAGGGGCAACCCCTCAAGCCGGGTGAGCAGACGACAAGGCGAGCTGACGGCCTGGCGAGACGGCGGCGGCCTGAGCGAGCTGGCGGCCTGGCGAGACGGCGGTGGCCTGGGCGAGATGGCGGCCTGGCGAGACGGCGGCCTGGCGAGTTGGCGGCCTGGCGAGACGGCGGCGGCCTTGGCGAGATGGCGGCCTGGCGAGCTGGCGGCCTGGCGAGACGGCGGCCTGGCGAGACGGCGGCCTGGCGAGCTGGCTACCTGGCGAGATGGCGGCGGCCTGGCGGCCTGGCGAGCTGGCGGCCTGGCGAGACGGCGGCGGCCTGGGCGACCCCCCGAGGGGGCCGGGGGGAGAAAAATATTTTATCCCCCTACTAGTATAAAACACATATTCACACTAAATTGGCCTCCAATAGTGCAAAACCCTCAAAAAAGCTTAAAACTGCACATCAAGCCTTGCGCCTGCCGGGGGGACCCTACTCTGCGAATACGGGGTTGTACAAAAAGCTTAAAACTGCACAAAAAGCCTTGCGCCTGCCGGGGGGACCCTACTCTGCGAATACGGGGTTGTACAGTCATCCTTAGAGGCAACCATAAAATTAATCAATGGTGTTCTTTGAGCATCTTGTCCAACCATCATTTACTAAGATGATTCCTTTTTAGGTCTTAGTATCTTTAATTGGTTGAACTATTTTAGTAATATTGACTTTTCGTTTTTGCAAAAAGATAGTTCTAAGCGCATTATATCCAGGAGGAATAAATTCATCAAGGTTGTGGATCTTGTGGTTAGCAACCAGTGTTATGGATATCGTCCGACATATCGATCGACATAAAGATTTCATGGACAAAACGACACGTTTCCGACATTGTTTTGCGAAATAATATTTTGGAATATATCGACCGATATATCAACTATCGATGAATATATCAGATGTTATATCATCTATCGACCAATATATCCCGACGATATATTAATTGAATTTTAAAGTTATTTTATTTAGCATATAAACAAAATAGTTTCGTTGTCTGGTTGTCTTGTCACCTAGCTATTGACCCACTTTCTGCCTCCTCTGGCTTTCTTCCATGCGCACGTACGTCACTGATGTCGATTCTGCTTGAGCCTTGGAGTTTGGACTAGGGATTCCTTATCTAGTTATCCTCAACGGTTGTCGATGACTTCCAAGTTTCTTGCTTCTTCTGGCTTTTTTTTCCATGTTATACCGTTATTACTTATGTAATATATAATGTTTATACTAATTTTGTAGGTTTAGAATTTCAATAAATGTTAAACTGCTCATATATAAACATATATAAATTTAAAAATGATTATATGTATATATAATTATGTATATAAATATTTAAATATTAAAACCCGATATATGAAATATCCTTAATATGTCCCTCAATATATTAAAACCAATATGAAAAACTCAAACCGACGTATCCCCGACATCCGACATCTGCAACCTTGTTAGCAACAAATTTATATGAGTTTATATAATATGGATTTCTAGCTAAATGGAATGACAACCCCACCATAATAGGACTTTCTAGCAATATGACTTCTTAACTCATCTCTAGTTTTATTTTGTAAAGGTATATCAGTAGATCCACCTTTTTTTTTGTTTCCCCAACTGATTGATTTGTTTGACTTGCATTAGCAAATTGGAATAACTTGGGATTCGGCTTGCATCTTTCTTCTGCTTCTAAAAGTACTCTTTGAAGCTCTTTAAAACACTTTGGGGTCACTTTGCACATACCTTATACCACTCTAATTTACCTCACAAAAATTGCATTTTCATTTTCTATTTCCTCCACCAACTTTTCTACTCCGAATAAGAGACACATAAGCTCAATGCGGAGCAGATCATCCTCATCCATGTTATTGGAAATAAATAAATTTGTTGCTGAGGTAGAAGATGAACCCGTAACACTAATGAGAGACTATGATTGAGAGATAACTAAAACAAGCAAACATAAATTAAAACAAAGCACATAAATTAAAACAAAACACAGTTTCATGTAAAAAAACAAATAAAGCCTAGCATGAAAACATAAGAACAATACATTAAAAACAATAAATAAAATCTAAAAAGCATTATTAGCATGAAAGTTGAAAATACAATAAAACATAGCTTCATCCTACCGAACATAGCTTCAATTTATTAGCATGATAATTGAGAAATTAAAAACTTTCAGCAGTGGCTGCAGGTATAAACTTATGTGTGCTCAATGCAGTCAGAGCTGGCATGTTTTTTGATCTTTGAACACAAAATAAGCTCACAGATGATCAAAAAAATGTTATTTTTTCTAGGATCATGCAAAATAACTTTCCTTCAATTTGAACAAAAAAAACTAATTTCGATTATAAATTGATCATGAAATTAAGTTTCTAGGTTTCGAATGACTTAAAATTTTCCCACTAATCATGAATCTTTGAATGCTGCAAGATACATTATCCATAAAAATTGGAAACTGATAAAGTTTCTAGACTCTGTAGCTTTCATAGTGGGCATATAAATGCAGTTGGCCAATCCCAGTCTTCTAAACAGTCGGTGTCCAAGAAGAAGAAGAAATCGCTAAAGAAGAAGAGTTGCTTACCAAATTCAGAGCTTCTTATGGGATCGATCTCGTTCGGCTTATAGGAGAGCCAACGATGTCTGCGGCTGCTCATGGGAGAGACGACGAGAACGTCAGCTTACGGGAGAGATGACAAGAACTGTTGCTTCTTTTAGGATCTGGAAGAGAAGAATTGTGGCGGTGATGTAGACTCAAAGCCAGCTTACGGGAGAGATGACACGAGCAACGAGTTCTTTTGGGATTTGGAGGAGAACTGTGTCGGCTTATGGGAGAGACGATGAGAACGACAACTTCTTATAGGATCTGGAGGAGAAGAATTACGGTTTTCTATGGAATTTGGAGGAGAGAAGCAAGCCGAACGACAAGCGCAAAAGAATGCAGTGCACAAAACCTAAACGTCGAAACCAAAAAACAGTCACAAATATGAATAGGGCGTATCCGAGTGTGCAATACCTCTACCTGTGCCGAAAATTTACCCGGTATGGGTACACGGTTTATTTTGCCGCATCTGTGTTTTCTAGCTTTTTTAGGTTCTACTTTTTTGAAAAAGGGGAGCCTTGGTGCACCGGTTAAGGTGTTGCCATATGACCTTGAGGTCACAGGTTTGAGTCCTGGAAGCAGTCTCTTGCAAAAATCCAGGGTAATGTTTGCCTACATTTCACCCTTGTGGTGGGACCCTTCTCCGGACCCTTATATTTCAGCCTTGTGGTAGGACCCTTCTCCGGACCCTCGCTGTGCAGGGATGCTTTGTGCACCTGGTTTCCTTTTTAAAACTTTATTAAGAAGTTAAATCAAGTCTTAATGGTTATAGTTTTACTTTTTTGTTGTTGTTTTGTGAATTTAATAGATTGTGAAATAATATTTTGAAAAATGCAACATATGTGGGAGTTGAGTATTTTTACAAGAAAAGTAGTTCGCGAAGTCATAAATATAGTTCTTAGTTATATTGGCTACTAAAGAGAGATGTAAAGAAAGGTTTAGGGAAAATCCAAAAATAGTTGAAAGAATGCTAAAGAGATATTGAGATTTAGATGAAGTTAATTGTGTTAAGAGTCAAACTGAACTATCCAAGAGATGAATATATCAAAAAATGGTGAAATTTTTATTAAGAAATTTATGTATTTATAGTTTTAAGGCAAATAATTTTATATAAAAATTTGAAAGAATTATGAATATTACTCATTTATTCAAAAGAATAATGTTGAGTTGATTGATGAAGATGCCTAAAGGTAGGTCTGCTTAAGTACATAGAATAGCTGCTAAGATTTGGAGAATTATGAGATATATTTAAGGTTCAAACGGTAGCAACACTTTTGATATATGTATCTGAGAACAAAAGAGAATTTTCTAGATAATGTTACCACAAAGGAGTCCAAAGAATCTCAAATAGATAATGGATGAAGAACAAGTAGAGAGTGGTTTGATTTATTGTCGGAGGATGTATCATGACCAAGTATATGAAGAACTCCTTAATGAAACAAAAAAATATAAGGTGTGTTCAAGGAGAGAGCACATAATACTGGATTATGGATCCTTCTCCCTTTAATTTTACAACTATTTTTTGGGTTAAGAAATAATCTGGTCTCACTGTTGCCTTAAATACAAAGCATCAACTAGTTATTTGGAATAGTTGATTAATTGCATGGGTTACTATGTTGGCCTTTAATGCACCTTGGCAGAGAAATAATCTTCCTCAGAAATTGTCCCACCATTAACGCTTCTTGGACCGAGTCTTGCTTACGTCCTGGAGATTGATTTTGTGATGTAACCCAAAAATAAGATTTTAATATTAAATTATTTTTTGAGATCATTTAAAATTAAGCAGGACAGACTAGATTAGATTCGACGATGAATAAAGTGAAATGTCAATTGAGGGTTGTATGGCGTGCTCAAGTCGCTAACATCCAAATATTGAATAAACATAAGATAATAGCTAAATGTCACAGTCGAAGAGAGAATTTCAAATTAAGGATGAACATGTAATTTGATAGTTATAGGCAAATTCTGAAAATGTAGAGATCAAGTAAAAATAATGTATAAACATAAACTAACAAGGGATGAGCGAGCGAGTGAAGAGGAATGCACTAAAAAGAGATGTGCAAGAGAGTGAAGACGAATGCCCAATGTTCGTAATTGCCGGCTTGCCGCGATGAGGCTGTAAGCAAGATTGGATTCTCCTGATTAATTTTGATTTGAAATAATTCTGTTGGAAGGGGCTCAAGTCTCGATAGAGGGATGCTGATGGAGATTGACAACTTTTGGATCATCAGTTGGATGATCGGAGACCGTCATCGTGTTCGTCATGATTTTTCACATTTTTATGTATTTTTTTTTTTTGGATTTGTATTTTGGGAGTTATGTTAAAATATCCATCGGACAATCGCGGGTTGGATATTCTTAACCTAAATCCCACCCCCTTATATCCTTCCAACATCCGCATGAAAGGGGCATCAAGGATTTTACGGTTCAAATAGGAACTGCTCGGTTAGCGGAAGGTGCGACGCCTTCCCCCTCTCGGTGCCGACGTCGGGAGTTTCTACCGCCTTCGGGGGGTGCCGACTCCCCCATCTGCCGCCTTCTCCCGCTTCCTTCCACCTCGTACCATCCCCTACCATTACTCCGCCCCTCTCCACCTCAGATCCGAGCCTCCTCTTCCCTTCCCGCTCCACGAAACCACCCGAAACTCCACTTCAGCGATTCCCCAACCTTATACGCCCCAGATTCCGCACCTTCCCTCCCCCACTGCATATCCTTGCCTTCTTGCACATCTACACTCCAAAAGACACCTTCTAGCACCCCTCCCGAAGAAGGCCCAACCCTACTCTCCTCCGATTTCAGCATTCCAACCCCTCTCCTCTCCAAAATCACATCATTCGCATGCTGTGTTGATTTGCTATCCACTTATAATTATCATTGATAACATTTAACTCAAGGTTATTTTTAAAACATGCATTAGCGTGTCAGCACATTCATTTTCACATCGGGCCGTCCTGCGTCACCCGCTCTCATAGAGTCCCTTCTTGGAGGTCCTCACGTTACTATGATGATTACTATCGATTGCAACACATCACTTCCAGAGATCGTGTTGACCCATCGACGCGATCCCACTATGATAGAGACAATCTGATGTATCCCAGTACGAAGCTTTCGTTGTAGCGGCTGGCCGCCTGAGAGAGTGGGGACCTTAATAGTTTTTCTCTACTTAATTCGATTTTGCTCCGAATTAGCTAGCATAGGCTCCTGGCGAAAACGTAATTATTTCGCAAGCGGACAACTTTAACAAGCGGCAAAGACTCACAAAATTTTGATGGATAAACGATAGAGAATTCAGTTTAAGATTGCAAGCGCTAACAATATGATCACCAAATTTAATTGCATGGGTGAGAGGGAAAATGGCGATTTCCTGCTGCCGGGCTCTGTTGGACGGGACCGGGGTGAAGACTTTTATGTCTCACCTCAGTTTTTTCTTCCAGCCCGCCAGTACAAAGTGGCCTGATGGTTTTATAAAGAGGATTTAATGGGGGGGGGGGGTTTCCAAGCTGGTAGAGGGTAATAAATGGCAGTAAAAAGGAGTTTTAATTTACATAAAAGGAAGGGAGTTTTAAAGTTGTGAAGTTAAGAGAGGGGTTTTGGAAAACTGAAAAGTTTTTATGAGAAATTAAGAAGAAAATTAATTTCCCAACTCCCAAATCAATGCTGAATTTTTAAATTCAGATTGGAGTGATTTTTTCATGCAATTAACGTATAGTTGCGTAAAATATTGTCGCGCCTACATCCTAACACCTACTACCAGACCTATTTATTAATGGTTATGTTGGCCGGTCAAACCAACAAGTCTTATCAGAACATAAAAAGTGTGATACAACGACGAATGACGATAACGTACGTGATAGAAAACACACACACACACACACAATCAAGCACAACTCATCTGGATGCGACCACAGCTGCATCAATTCCCCCGGGGTTGAAAGGACTCTACCCCGTCGAGAATTGGCAAAAACCTGCATTAGCAAGATCAGGACGGAGACGACGAAGCTCGGCGGCACTTATCCATGACTGTCTGATATATTTTTGCCCTTCCATGAAACGAGGTAGTGCTGATATGTACCGGCTCGCGTCTTAAACTCACAAACATCCAATACCTGCTCAATCTCCTCAATGGTGGGTGTAAATGGGGCTAAAGTTGGCTGTGGAGTGGAAGATGGTACGGGAGTGGGTGGTTTAAGGATGGTTTCAGGAGGTTCACCAAAAAATGGCACAAGGTCAGCAATATTAAAGATAGGGGAAGTTCCAAACTCAGCGTGTAAGTCTAAAAGATAAGCATTTGTGTCAAGACACTTTTTACTTTGAAATGGTCCAAAACGCCTTTGTTGTAGGTTGTGATAAGTGCCCGCGGGAAACCTCTCTTTCCTGAAAAAAGCAAGAACCCGATCTCCTTCTGAGAAATACATCTCGCGGCGTTGTTTATCCGCCGCAACCTTGTATTTCTCAGAAGATGCTCGCAAACTGTTAGCAATCAACTTATGCAAAGATTTTAAATGATCAATACATGTTAGCGCATCAAAAGAAGTTTGTTCAAAAGAAGGAAGAGAGTGACGATCGAGTAATAACGGGACGGGATAGCCATAGACTACTTCAAAAGAAGATTTAGTAGTCGAACGATTCTTTGAACTGTTATAAGCAAAATCTGCTTGCGGTATAACTAAATCCCATTGCTTTGGATGCTCTCCCGCTAGACATCTAAGAAAATTGTCCAAGCTTCGATTCACTACCTCAATCTGCCCATCCGTCTGCGGGTGATATACCATACTAAATTCGAGCTTAGTCCCAAGTTTTCCCCATAAAGTTTTCCAAAAATAACTCAAAAATCGAGTGTCCTGGTC
Organism: Platanthera zijinensis; assembly: GCA_039513925.1. Taxonomy (NCBI): domain Eukaryota; kingdom Viridiplantae; phylum Streptophyta; class Magnoliopsida; order Asparagales; family Orchidaceae; genus Platanthera; species Platanthera zijinensis. Next base: position 80,836,456 of record CM077081.1, read on the forward strand.
GGAAGTGAAAGAGCTGGGAATCCCGTGTAAACGTACGATCTCCCGTAAAAAGAGATCGGCAACATGCGTGACATCAATCGTTTTCCTACAAGGAATAAAATGTGCCATTTCCGAAAAGCGATCAACCACGACAAAGATTGAGTCCACTTTTCGTTTGGTTCGGGGTAATCCTACGACAAAATCTATAAAGACTTCATCCCAAGGCCGCTCAGGAACGGAGAGAGGGGTGTACAGTCCGGTATTTTTGGCGTGTCCTTTAAACAATTGACAGGTAGTGCAGACTCTAACAAATTTGGCAACTTTCTCCTTCATTTTAGGCCAATAAAATCGGGAGTTAGCGAGGTCCATAAATTTGTTTTGCCCAACATGACCCCCTAACCCAGAAGGATAGAGGCCCTTTTGCTCATCTAAGTCGAGGATACGCGGCTGAAGGCTGACTAAGACATGCGACCTACGACTAAGTGCATCTGCTACTCTATTCGAAACACCTGACTTATGCTTCAAATGGAAGGTGTACTCCTGAAGGAAGGCGGCCCATTTGGCATGCCTACGCACCTCCTTCTGGGAGTTCAAGTGTCGAAGTGCATCATGATCAATATTAAGGATGGACTCACGCTGAATCAAATAGTGACGCCAGTGATGAAGGGCTTGTACAATAGCGTAAAATTCTAGATCATAGGTGGAATAACGAGTTTTGACCTCATTTAGTTTCTTACTAAAAAACGCGACGGGTCATCCCTCCTGACTCAAGACAACTCCTATCCCAATATTCGAAGCGTCGCAATCTACCTCAAAGATTTTCTCGAAGTCAGGAAGCGCTAGCACGGGAGCACTAGTCAACTTTTCCTTGATAAGAGAAAAAGCATGTTCTTCTTCGGTCGTCCAAATAAAATGACCCTTTTTAAGACAGTCGGTCACCGGCGAAATGAGAGTGCTGAAATTTCTAATAAACCGGCGATAAAACGAAGCTAATCCATGAAAACCGCGGGCTTCAGTGATAGTCTTTGGACTTGGCCACGCTCTAACTGCTTGGATCTTTTCTGGATCAACCTTAATTCCGCCGGCCGACACAATATACCATAAGTAGGTTAAACTATCGGCCAAAAATACGCACTTCTTAAGGTTCACATAAAGCTTGTTCTCCAAAAGGATTTGAAGGACCTGTCGCAAGTGCACAAGATGTTGGTCGGGGTTGTCGCTATAAATCAAGATTTCATCGAAATAAACAACCACACATGTTCCCATCAAAGGGCGAAGGACTTGATGCATGAGTCGCATAAAGGTACTATGGGCGTTGGAAAGGCCGAAAGGCATCACAAGCCACTCGTAGAGTCCTTCCCTGGTCTTGAAAGCAGTCTTCCATTCATCCCCGGGTCGGATACGAATTTGATGGTAGCCGCTTTTGAGATCAATCTTGAAAAAAATCTTGGATCCACTGAGCATGTTGAGCATGTCGTCCAATCGAGGGATTGGAAAACGATGCTTAATGGTAATTTTGTTGATGACTTGACTATCCACACACACGCCAAGTTCCATCCTTCTTAGGGACGAGGAGTGCAGGTACTGCGCAGGGACTCATACTCTCCCTAACATGACCCTTTTTGATTAGGTCAGTGACTTGACGGTGGAGCTCCTCGTGCTCTTTAGGACTCATATGGTAATGTGGTAAGTGAGGCAGGCTAACACCAGGAATAAGATCGATACAATGTTGTATATCTCGCATGGGAGGAAGATGATCTGGTAGTTCATCGGGCATAATAGAAGAAAACTCAGAAATAAGAGGACACACTAAGCTAGGAATCTCCGCGGGCTCTCGACTGGAATCTAGGCTGACTAAAATATATACAACTTCACTTGCCTTCATCTCCTCCTGGAATTGGGAACCAGATAATTGCATGTGGGTTGAAGGAAAGAAAATTGCTGCGATAGGAGACGTCGAGGTGCCACTAGGTGGGGAATGTTCCAAGGGCTTAGGCAAGGGCCCATTCTTCTAGGGAAGAAGAACGATCTTGCGCCCCTTACGTTCAAAAGTGTAAGAATTCTTTCTCCCGTCATGAACTACACGCGTATCAAACTGCCATGGACGCCCTAACAAGATGTGACAAACCTCCATGGTCGCAACATGACACCAAACAGAATCCTGGTAGGATGCCCATGGAAAACTCTACTAAACACCGATGCGTGACTGGAATAGTCACGGAGCTAGTGACCCAAGACAAACTGTAGGGTTTTCTTAGAGGTTCGGTTCTGAGTTTAAGTTTCTCTACCATACACTGCGACACAAAATTTTTCATGCTCCCGCTATCAATAATGATGGAGCAAAATTGCCCATGTATGCGCGCGGTTGTACGAAAAATGTTCCGTCTCAACCACTCGTCCTCTGTGGAAATTTTGGGGGTGAGGAGACTATGCTGCATGACACAAACTAGGTGCTCTGCATGCTCTCCTACTTCGATTTCGTCTACGACGCTCGCGTTCGGTTGGGAGTCCGTAAGGAAGACCCCGTACTCAGGCTCCTGATCTTCCTCAGATTCAATCACAACTACAAACTGCCTAGGAGGGCACTCAGAGGACTTGTGTCCCGGTTCCATGCACTTAAAACATCGAAAAGTTCCCGTGTTGGGTCGGGAACTCACAACCTCTTTGCCTTTAGTATAGGCAAGGGACGAAGTTGAGCCACTAGTGGACCTTGGAGGGTGACTCTGGCTGAGAGGCTTGGGTGAGTTCGTGTTAGGAAGTCTCTCAGAAATCCGAGGGCCGGACGTTTTTTTCTGTAGTGATGCTTCTACACGTCGGGCCATACTGGAGATCTCCCCTAGGTCTCAAAAGTCATGAAGCTCTACTTGCTCCCGGATGGCATAACGCAAGCCATTTAGATAGCGAGATACAATCATATCATCTTCCTCTCGAATGTCTAACCTGGATTGGAGAATAAGGAACTCGTTGGTATAGTCGTCAACCGAGAGTTTATCCTGTCGTAGGTTGTGAAATTTGCGATATAAGTTTTGGAGATAATCTGAGGGGACATATCGCTTCCGCAACTGGTTTTAAATTCGACCCATATCGTGATCAGGGCCAAACCTAAGGTGAAACGGGTACGCTCTAATTGGACCCACCAGACTAGTGCGGGGCCCTTAAGCCGAAGGGTGGCATACTCGACTTGGCGATTCAACGACATCCGTTTCTAAGCCATGAATCACTCCATATGCTCGCACCAATCTAAGCATCCCTCGGGTTCTACTCGGCCCTCAAAATCTCCTACATCCAACTTGACGCCCGTATCCCATCGTGGTGGGTTTTGGGGATCAAGTGGCGGCATCAAAGGTTCATCCTCCCTAGGATTTGGTGGTTGTTCCTGATTTAGACTAGGTGTCGAACAGCTTCTATATTATTGACGGAAGTTCGTAACCCATTTACGACTTGGGTAACATCTCCCACTTGGAGGGTGAGTATTTCCATCATTTGCATGAGGTTGCCCATGCGTTGATTTAAGTCATCGACGCTCGACTCGAGTTTGTCCGCTCTACCTTCCATTTTTTAGAAAAAGTTGAGAGTTTTTTTTTCTGTGTTTAAATAATAAAAGATAAATATTTTTTTTAAGAAAAAAAAATAATCTCACTTTTTTTTAAAAAAATGTGATTTTTTTTTTAAAACAAAATGTTTTTTTTTGAAAAGAAAACAATTTAGGAAAACACCGGATTGTTCGATTCACAATAGGAGTGAATCGAACCTCCTCTGATACCAAATTGATGTATCCCGACACGAAGCTTTCGTTGTAGCGGCGGCCCGCCGGAGAGAGTGGGGACCTTGATAGCTTTTCTCTATTTAATTCGATTTTACTCTGAATTAGCTAACACAGGCTCCTGGCGAAAACGTAATTATTCCCCAAGCGGACAGCTCTAACAAGCGGCAAAGACTCGCAAAATTTTGATGGATAAACGATAGAGAATTTTCCAGGGAGAAATTAGTTCCACGGGTGCCTGAGCTTCCCCATATTATCGTAGCGACTCATATCCAGAGTGAGGGTCGAGAGCTTAGCATCGACTTTGTAGTAACTGTTTCTTCCCTTCTCGAAGTCGAGGAAACTTCTAAGATCGATGACATTCATCTCAAGGATCTTCATGCTATGAATAAACTCTATGATGAGCCCTCCATTGAGACTTTTGGAGAGTCAGTTGAGGAGTTCTTTTTTTTTAAGTGAAGTTCAACCGACCTCGATGCTACTTCCTTGTGTCCTTGTCTCACATGTTCTTTTAGATCATCATAGTCACTATGCATTTACATATGTACCACCAGGTGAATCACCTGATTTAAATCCTTTTGTCGCTATCTTCGACACTCCTTCTGGAGTCCTCTTCTCTAATGATTTTTTGTACGGATCGCCCGGTGAGCCCCCTGATGATTCATGCCACTTGAGGCATATTTTTTACGCCACGATGTTATATCTCACTACTGATGTTTCTATTAGGCATCTGGGTGTTCTACACACACTCGATTGTTTCCACTCCTCTCCCAAGGAGCCGCCAGATAAACTGCCCATTTTTAGGGATTTCTGCTATCACGTAGAATCTACATTTAGCAAGTCTGTTGAGTTTACCATTTTGCATTTGCAGATGTTGCATGGTTTGCATGTCATAGTCCAACATAAATCCGGTAATCATATGAGAACATTCAAAGAAGGTGGTTGGGTGATGATTCACATATTATTTGAGATGTCCCCCTTCGAGACAGCTATAAATTTAAATGCCAGATGAATAAGTTCATACACTGTCATGAGAGAATCTCTCTATCAATTTTTTCGATCTTTATATTACTAAAAATACATGTGTTTACCGGATACTTAATGTTGAGGATTTGACTCTAAATGTGGAGCCACTTAGTTTTGAACCTTTAGCCTTCCCTTTTAACTTTAATTCCCACCATTCTTATAACCTTTCATATGCCCCCAACCTCCACTACAACTCTACCCATTACCATTGTATCCCTACCCTTCACCCTTGCGGCGACTTGCTTACTACATGGGAGCCACGACTATTTCAGGGATATGATGATCTTACGCATACACTTCCTACTTGGAGCGACAGAGAGTCTTACATGGCTTGCTTTGGGAGCATATAATCTCCATTCACCAGAGATGAATGTTTATGAGCCGGGAAGATTGATGGAGATCGACCACTTTTGGATCATCAGATGGATGATCTGTGACCTTCACATTTGTCGTAATTTTTCACATTTTTATGCATTTTATTTTATTTTTTTGGATTTGTATTTTGGGAGTTATGTTAAAATATACATCAGACAGTTGTGGTTGTTGGATATTCTTAACCTAACTCCCACCCCCTTATATCATTCCAACAACTGCATGAAAGGGGTCATCGAGGATTCTATGGTTCAAAGAGGAACCGCTCGGTCAGTGGAAGGTGGGACGTCTTCCCCCTCCCGTTGCCGACGTTTAGAGTGTCGATTTCCCCATCCGCCGCCTCTTACCATCCCCTACCAGGTATCTCCCCCTCTCCACCTCAGATCTGAGCCTCCTCTTCCCTTCCCACCCCAAGACACCACCTGAAACTCCATTCCAGTGATTCTCCAACCATCTACACCCCATATCTTCTCCTCCACTTCCACCCTGCTGCATATCCTTGCCTTCCTGCACATCTACACTCCAAAGTACACCTTCGAGCACCCCTCCAGTAGCAGGCCCGACCTTACTCTTCTCCGATTTTAGCATTTTAGCCCCTCTCCGCCCAAAATCACACCATTCAACACCTCCCCACTGTTATACCCTGCTGTCCAGCCCCTTTCCACTACCAAATCCACTCCCAAACACCTTTCTGAAGTCTCTCCAGCCTTCCTCCATTTCCATGACAATACCTCTCCATATATCCATTCCAGTGCTTCCTCAACACCATACCTACATGTTCTCCTCCTCCAATAGCCCTCCCAGTCCATTAAACAGCCACCACCCCTCTCCGCCCCCCACACAGAACAGTATTCTCCCTCTCGGACAATCACCGACATCATTGAATCTTCCCCTGTTGGGAATCTTGCTCACAATGTTCCGTATTTTAAGAAGTCGTCAACTCAATGATAATTACATTTTGTATTTGATGATTATTTGCTAAATATGTATAGAATCATTATATATTCATATAACTCAATCTCAGTAAGCCAGGAGAACTTCAAAGATCAAAAGAACACCTAACTGGTTCTCAAAATTGGTCTAAGTGCAATATCGTCTTGTTGAGTTAAATGTCGTCGAGTCCACTCACAACATCATTGAGAAAACACAATATCTTTCTTACTGTCAAGACAAGCAAAAACCTATATATCGTCATGTTGATAGTCAATACATGACGATATCGTTGAGATAAGAAAAAACTGGTACTTCATCGTGTGCTGACCATCAACATGGCGATGTACTAGCTTTTCCTTATCTCAACAATATTGTCATGTATTGAATATCAACACGAGGATATATAGGCTTTTCCTTGTTTTGACAGTAAGACAAACACTGTATGTCTTCTCAATGATGTTATGAGTGGATTCAATGACATTTAACTCAACAAGATGATATTGCACTTATACCAATTTTGAGAATCAGTTGGGTATTCTTTTGTTCTTTACTGTTCTTCTCACTTACTGAGATTGGGTTATATGAATATATAATGGTCTTAGACATATTAAGCAAATGATCATCCAATACAAAATATATTTATCATTGAGTTGAAGATTTCTTCAAATCTGGAACATTGTGGGCAAAGTTCCCAACAATCTCCTCCTATTTGTAGAAGTCAGAACCTCAATCAATGATAAAGTACATACAAAGAATAATGATAATGATCAAACTCAGAAATTAGATATATACTAGCATTCACAACAATTATAGAGAGACATTCAAAATATTATATAAATGTGATCCAATGTCTATAATAGATTTACCAATTTCATTTGCCCTTTGCCATTTGACCAACCACATTACAGACCCAGTCTTCTTTGCCTCCAACCAAGTCACTGTCACCAGTTGCCTTTCTCTTTTGTCTTTCAAAATAGCTCAATGGTTTGGGATAGTATCTTGGAGGAGGTGGTCCATTTGGATGTTTCTTCTTATGAGACCTCCTTTTCCTCTCTTGCTCTTTATGCTTATCTCATTCTACAATCCTATAATACCTTAAGGTGTTTTTCTCAATGCAGCCAAAATCATACCAAGGTTGCAATATTATATTTTTAGACTTTGGGCTCCATTCTTCATAGTCAGGAGCATTCTAAATTTCTTCTTTCCTCTTCTGCCTTGCCAACATCTCTTTAGGAATCACAACCTTTTTTTTACTAGAAGTTTCAGCAAATTGAGGGTTGAGCTGAGGGCTGGCAGAAGCTCACACATCCAAGGGATCGTCATAATTTATTTGGGGTAAATTCAGTGCAAGCCTTACTGCATTGGAAGTCCAAATGGCATGATCAACACTAGCCTTTATCATTGCTCTCTCCTCCTTTATAACTTCTTCAGATTATATTGACGTAGGTTCTCTTGAGGAGTAGATAGTTTGTTTCTGAGCATATTCACTCCATCGGTTATGTGATTCTTGGTTTCAAGGAGATGCCCATTCAACGGCTGACTGTAAAAATCCACTCTTTCCAGAACATTCATTCTATGCTCTGTCATAATATTGGCTGTATGGTCTGGAAGACATTCTGTAGGTTTTCAGAGGTGGCAACCTGATTCCCAATTATGTCTTCAATCCCTTTGTGAGTTATCGCCAGTTGCTGAGTAGTATGATCTACTGCTGGAGCTGCTCTCATGAAGAAATTAAAAGCGTGTTCTCTGGGAAGGTTCATTTCAGCTCTGAGCCCTACAGTCTTTCCTGGTAATTCTATTCTGATGTCTCTTACAACATCTACATAATGTTCAATTTGTATCCTTTGCTCATCCAACAAAGCCTTTATCTGTGCTAAGAGTGAACCAGAAGGGTCTTCATTGGTTTTGAGAAGTGATGAGCTAGGCTCTTCAGTTGTTAGTGGAGTGGATGGAGGAGCATGAAGATGACTATCAGGTGTGTCATAAAAGAAATCAAGTGTGTCAGCCCTGATTGTTTCTTTTGCTGGTTCTGGTGATAACAAAATAGACTTTCCTTTAAGGAGAGTTATTTCTAGACCAGTAATGGTTGTCTCTACTTCCACTGTTGGGGCATGCTTTTGCCCTTGGCTAAAGTCATGAGACATTCTTGCAAAACTTCTCTCCCACATCCTTCATAGTTGGAAAAAATACTGCATGCGTTACTCTCACCTAGATATAGGTGTAGGAGTAAATACTGGTCGTTGATTTCCTACAGAAATAGCATGATTGATCCAAATACTGATCAACGGTTAGTATTTAATACCGTATGGACCGTAGGATATCAGATCAACGGTCGGTATTTACTTCTGCACCTAGAAATAGGTGAGAGTAACTCACCTAAATTTTTTTCTCATAGTTGTGTGTAGTTGGGCAAAGATCTCAAGTTGATGTTCCCCCTCAATCAACTCAGTATCATGGGCTGAGCTTCCTAGGTGGGACTCCCACTCAACTAATACTTCCTCCTGAACTTCCTTTTCAGAAACAACTTCCCTTATGTTTTCTGCCACTGTAGCTTTATTCTATATTTCAGTATTTTTGACGATTTTAGGTAATCTCAAGAACTATGGTCTCTCCCACTAGTTCTGAGTGTAGTTCAACAACAACTTCAGATCCCTTCCCCTCAGTGTATGTAGGGTTTAGGTTGGCATCAACATCACTGCTCTTAGAGGAGCTTTCTTTAGAGCTCTCTTTAGCCTATACATCTTTCTTCTCTTTCTTCTTCGCTTTCACTGCGTTAACTTTCTTAGGAGACTTGGAGAAATCCCTTTTCCATCAGTCTAAGGTCCTGACATCTATCTTTTTCATGTGATGCAATGATGCTCCCAGCTTCCTGTTTAGATATTGAGGCATAGTATTCAGCAAGTATAGGAACAAAATTCTCCCAAAGTTTGGGACCTTCAGACTGTCCTTAATCTTGTTCAACAGCACATGAGCCCGATCTGTTTTCTTAATTAGGATAATTCTGGTCATTACCTTAAACATCTCTTTTGATATCCTATCATGGGAACCTGTATTGCAGAAGAAGACCTTCCCATTTATATGAACTAACAGTTTTCCTTTCTGATTTAGTTTTGCTCTCTTAATTGATCCACAGGTCTTCTCAGCATGATCACACCACTTTAATGCATCAGAGAAATCTAGTTTGGAAACCTCATCATCATTGTCTTCAACAGAGAACCTGGGCATATACAATGCCTTTGCAATACTTTTAGCTGATACTTTCACTCTCACACTGATACGTCCCCGACAATGACACCAAAAATTTGATACGCCCTAGACATATGCATATAATATATGTAAGTGCACGTGTCAGATCAAGTAATAAAATGAGAGTAAAGATCGTTCCCACGAGAAAATGACTTATCTAACACTTGTAAGTACTAGTTTAACCTTTTCTTTAAATTCAAGCAAATTCAGCAGAATGGTTTTTTTATAATAGAAAAAACACTAATAAAACTAGAATAATTTCATAAAATTATTTTTTATCAACTTGAAAAAATAGTCTTGTATTCCGATTTCTTATGTCTATTGTGATGAATATATAGAATGATATCTTATGAAAATATTCAATTAATTTATTTTGCAACGATTTTAATGTGAAAATTCGTATCTCTCGATATCAAAAATCCGTATATTTCTTCATTCCCTTAGTCATCTCTAACTTAGGCGGAGCAGAGAAATATCATGAAGAATAAAAATCAATGTTGCTAGTAAAAAGATGAAATCTTTTCTCCCTTCGCGTGCTATATTGAATTTATGATGCACTTACGACTCATCTCTCTCGAATCTTGAAGCACAGTAAAAATATAGAAACTTTGGTTAAAAATCTACGCCACGCCTCTCTCGAATATTGCAACGCAGGAAGAAAATCTTCATCCAAATACTAACGCTTCACCTCTCTCGAATCTTGCTATTGACACAATAAAAAAATGAAGAACTAAAATTTCATTATCTAATTCATAAATCCAATAAAGATAAATCATCAAACATACATAAAACTTAAAAGAAATTCATCGTCACAACACTCATAGTATTCTCATTGTACAAAATTTTGGAAATTAGTTCATATTCATAAAAAAAACAACGCAAAGTGAAAGATCTTATTAAACATGATGATTGAATATCAAACGCTGCATGAATTTTTCTTCAGATTTTAACCGCAAGAGCCGCCTTCTTCTCCATTGTTCGTGAATGCCCCACGCGTCAGCCTCTCTCTCAAAATTTGTGTCCCTCCTTTAGGAAATTTGATTCGCCCTTTAAGATAGCCTCCTCCATCTTTCCTTCTAAATCCCCTCCTTTAAGATGACAATTCGCCTTTTATTGCCTGCCATAACTGAACTGATGCCACCTATTCAGATCTGAACTTGGTGCATAGATTTGAATTTCAAATTTGAAATTCAGATTACGACTTGTTGCAACAACTCTGCAACAACTTCCCACGAAATTAATTGGCTTGGTTTCTCTTCTTCTAGTCAAATTTCCTAAAATTATTTTAAAAAACATAGGGAAATGACGATAAAATCCAACTTAGACCAAATGTAAATGTAAATTTAATTTTTATTTTATTTAAATAAATAAATAAATAAATATATATATATATAGTGATTATAATTGCCAATAATGAGGGATAATTAACTAAAATAAATTCTTTTTAATAAGTTATCATACCTCGACATTTAGTATTTTGCTAGTCCCTAGCAAAGATAATTAATGAGTTGGATGAATAGATAACATCAAAATGCAAGTACAAATTATCTTTTTTCTCAATAAGAATTAATTAAATCTTACTAAGAAATTCGTTTTACTCAACTGATAAGCTTGTCAATTATTAAGAACTCAAATATTCACAAATTCATTAGTTTAATAAGAGATAAATCTCAATTAAGAATTCTAGTGTTATGTGTTATTTTCTTTAAAATTATTTACTCCCATGTAATTTTTTCTCATTGGACTGCCGCATTAATTGAAAATGATTAGAATAAGCCGAGTCTTTGATTTCGCCTCCACAAAAGTTTAGTATCTCAATTTAAATATTGTATTAGTATTGATTTTGGCTTGGTTAAGACTTCATAGTTAGTTTTCTCAAATAATATATATATATATTTCTTTATACTCATAGTTGTTATCATTCCAAGTAGCTGTACACACACTTAGACCACATGTCACTATGACATTTATACATTTTTTTCTATTTTTTATGATCATAGTTTGAATCATTCTAAGTAGGTGTACACATACTTAGGTCACATATGGTTATGATATTATGCATTTTTTAAGTTGAGATTAAACACCCATAAATATCTAGTTTACTAAGATACAACTAATAAGAATATAGAAAATTTAAACATGACTTAATGCACATCAAAGTGGAAAAGTTTAAGCTCAAAAGTTCTAGTGGATGCTCAAAATTGATTAACTACATAATCTCGTGTCTCGACATACATCGTTAACTCAGTTCTTGTTCATCCCTGCCCATTATATTTTTAGAAACCAATAACGAAAGATTGCTTGGAAGTAAAAAATTATATATTTTTAAATTGTGCATAAAATACATGCTTAAGAAAGCTTTACAAAAAAATCTCACTAACATCAAATTCATAATTTGAACTCTTAATATTGTTTAGTCTTACAAATTAATTATCATTGAATAATTAGAATATTTTATTGATTAGTTATAGCAAGAGTCAAGATCATTACATTTGTATCAAATTTAATTACTCTTCATCCAATTGGTAGGGGTTATACCACCCTCATACTTATGCCTTTGCTAGCTCCTAGCAAAGATATCATTTTAGGCAAAAAAATAGTTTAACATTTTTAGCAAATGATCATTTAATCAATAAAAATAATAGAATTGAAAGTAAATACTCCTCTGAAATCCGCAATCCAAAGCGTTTTCCAATCTCTTTCTTTTCATACGCTTGTATTAAAGTCACAACTTTGGTGTAAAAATCAACAGTCCGCAAGATAAGAGATAACCCTATGCTCATGATTTGAACATAACAGAAGGCGAGATGAGATCAAAGATTGTACTTCGAAGTCTAAATGAAGATATCTGCAGTGGTGAGCTTCAAAAAACAATTATAAGGGTAAACTGAAACAAAAGAATAAATGAGCAAACAACAATGAAAAAAGAACAACACACACATCTGGGTTGTCTCCCAGTAGCATTTTTTGTCCAAAACGTAAATACTAAATAAGTAAATAACTAAAACTCTTAATCATTACTTTATCACAACAACTAAATTAGTTGTAGGATGTTTTAAAATAATAGTTAGAGATAAAAGTAAAGGGTCCGTATACCCGACAGTAGGGGTAGAAAAAATGATCAATCCTCCATCCCCAAATCTTTTTTTTTCGACTTCTTCCAACATCTTATCTGCATAAGAATATCTCTTGCCTCTCTACAATTAATAATTCAAGAAAAATACGGGTGGTGACGGTGTGGTGGAATAAAGAGCGAATTCCATCACTGCAATGTACTTTCGCTGCTAGAATTGACTTTCAGCATTACTCAAATATGGGTTAATAAACTCAATCTTTTGCAGAGATGCATTAAAATTATCATGAAAAAGAGATAGTGGTGGATCAACATGGGTAAGACAAGCGGAAAGAACATGGGATTGAGCTTCCTCTTGTGTGGGGAAGTAATCCCAATCACAAAGAGGAGAACTCCCTAATATGATTTGTATTTCTGATTCAGTTTTTAAAATATTTGTCACTACTAAATCCCTCTGCACATGTTCAAGCAAAGAAGGATGGTCAGGAAACAAAATAGAAGAAAGACAAATAATTTGTATTCATGCGAGTGATCATAGTTTCATTCTAAGCAGGTTCCAAAGGTTGATCAATGTCGGTATCGTAAGCATCGTAACAAGGGCACCCGAGAACTCAGGGGCCTCGGTGGCGGGTCAGACCTCCTTGTCCAATGAAGAAGTGCAAACCTCCTCATCATAAAGGATATCTTCTTCATCTCACCTCGGTGTGTCGCCGTGCTCCAAATAATCATCCCCCCATCGGAGAGAACAACATCTTCGTGCCACTTTGACGCAATCTCAGGTTCTGGATTATCACCTTGTATAATATCTTCGATAGGATCGATAAAAATAAGTGTAGAAAACTCATGCAAAGAAGGTGGAGGAACCGTGGTGATAATATTATCAGAGAATATGTGGGCTGGTTCCTCCATAGATGAATCCAAAATAGGTGACAAATGCGTAGGGAGAGGAAACTCCACCATGTTATCGCACCAATCATCAAAGATTATGATGGAAATATCCGCAACAGACCCCTTCAGACAAGGTGGTACTGCGCATATATCATCATAATCTGAATGAACACCAAAATGAGAAGAGGATGGGACGATGGGACGATTCAAATACCTGATTCGTCTTCCCTCTCCTTCCGACATTGAAATACCGCACAATCTTTCAATGTGTGGTCGATGCTACAACAAAACAGACATTGTTTCCCATTTCCTCTCGGCCTTTGAGGGGCCGGGCTGAAATATGGGGACAATGCTTGTTGCATAGTGATAAGAAGTGGGCACGCCATATGAAGTACCATAGAATGTTGATGCTCCATGAGGTGAGCCATATGACGTATAAAAACGGTTTTCTGTATAACAATCACCACTACTATGGTCATATTCCCTGTACTATCGACGTCAAGAATATAAATATGAATATATGGTGTTGCGGGGAAGAAATTACCAAATGCACATTAATCTTTGCAGGTCAACTACGCAAATAATTTAAATTGATAAACCTATTTTGAATTTTTTAATAATTTATGAATAAATAAAATTAAAATGACTAATTTTAAAAAATCATAGAAAATGAAAAAAATTGAGCTATAAATACTCATGGTTATTAATATTGCAAGAAAAATAATAAATTAGTTGCATCTCCCTGACAACGGAGCCAAATACTTAATACTCACCGACAATGACGCCAAAAACTCGATATGCCCTGGACAGATTTATATAATATACGCAAACGCATATGTCAAATCAAGTAATAAAATGAGAGTAGAGATTATTCTCCCGACGAAGTGACTAATATAATGCTTGCAAATACAATTTTAACTTTTTCTTTAATTCAAGTAAACTTAATTAAGGGTGATTTTGGAGATGATTTAAAAATACTAAAAAAATTTAATACCACTTTTCAAAGCAAATTATTTTTATCAATTTAGAGAAGTAGCCTTGTATTTTGATTTCATATATCTATTGTGACGAATCTTTAAAATGATGATTTCTGAAAAATGTTTGATTAGTTTTTTTGCAACGATTTTAAAATAGAAATCGTTATCTCTCGATATCCGAAATCATTATATTTTTATTTCTCTAGTCATCTCTATCTTAGGCGAAATGAAGGATAATATGAAGTTTGAAAATCAATGTTGCTAACAAAAAAACAAAACCTCTTTCTCCATTCTATGTTATATTGGATCTATGATATACTTACGCATCTACTCTCTAGAATCTTGACTCGTAGTAAAAACATAGAAACTTTGGTGAAATCTCACGCTTCTTTTCTCTCGAATCTCGAAATGCGATAATGAAATCTTAATCAAATTACTAGCGTTTCACCTCGAATCTTGAAATGCAATTAAAGACGAAGAACCAAAATTTCATTATAAAGTTCATAAATCTGTAAAGATAAATCAATGAACATTTATAATGCTTAAAGAAATTCATCATCACAACGCGCATAGTACTCTCATCATACATGAGTTTGAGAGATTAGTTCATAATAGTAGAGACATACAATATAATTAAAAAGATTTTACTAAACATGATGACCAAAATTCAAAGTGTTGTAGGAGAAAGCCACTCAAATTTTTCGCAAAAAATCTTCTTCACCATGGTGTGTCATAGCCTCCTTTTTCCTCTCCGAGTGCTTCTCTCGGCCGAGCCTTCGTCACCCCTCTAAAATTTGATCCAATAGCGATTTCCCCCCTCCCCCCCTCAAAAGTCGATCCAAAAGATGATTCTCTCAAGTAGAGATCTATTTACTTTTTAATGAAAATTCCACCTCTTCTTCAAATGGAAAATCCTTTAAATGAAATTTTATTCCTTTCCTTGTAAAGTTTCTCCTCTTAATATGGTGTTTTGCCCCTATTAAATGCCTGCCATAGCTGAACCGACGCCTCCCTTTCCGGATTTGTAGTTGACGTAAAGATTTGCATTTCAAATTTGAAATTCAGATTTCGACTTGTTGCAACAACTTTACAACTTCCCAGAAAATTAATTGGATTGACTTCTCTTCTTCAAGTCAAAATTCTCTAGCATTTTCTACAATAAAAACATAAAAAATGACGATAAAATCCAACTTAGACCAAATACAAATTTAATTTTATTTATTTTATTTAATTATATATTTATTGATTATAATTACCAAAAGAATTAAGAATAATGTGTTTAAATAACTTATTTTTAAGAAGTTATCACACACAAGCCACTTTGGTCTTGATACTAGATGCAGATGAACTTAGTTTGGCATTTGAATAGAATTCAAGAACTTCCCTGTGCATGATAATTGTTGATTCAGATAGAACGTATTCTATAACTGATTTGGTTTCTTCTGAAGTGTTGTCGAAGCCTCCTTTAATGACTTTACATCCTGTATTTAGAGAATCCTTTTCCTTCTTGGGATCCATTTAGAAGTATGAAAGGAAATGTGGAAGTTGTCGTCGCGTGTACTAGCCTACTAGGGCTTGTCGCAGAGTTGACTTAAGGTAAAAGGTGTAACCTTATTCTAAACATTTTTCCTATGTATAGTCTATTTTGGAATGCGAAGAGGCGCATACCTGGCGTCCACGATTAAGATATTTATCCCAGGTCTAGCGGTTGTGATAGTCTTATCCGAGTTATTTAATTTGGCTGCCCGTGGCTGTTAGAGTCATAACATCGTGTTGTCATGATGCCACAACCTTCATTCGGTTTAGCGAACACGACGACACAGACATGTTTTTTTATGTTGTTTCCTATAAATTTCTCAATTACTTCATGCATACATTGTTAACGTCCAAGAACATAACATATGATCATTATACACATTTTACAAACAATTTTACGTTGTTTTCTCAGTAAGTTTATTCTAAGTTTAACATTCATAATTCAAATTTAAAGAAGTTAAACTTAGCTTCATCTAGAGGTTTGGTAAAGATATCTGTCACGTGTTTGTCAGTGGGGACATACTCATGGTAGATATCCTCTTTAACATGTTCTCTGATGAAGTGATATCTGATTTCAATATGCTTAGTTCTGTGGTGTGATACAAGATTTTTAGTAATTGAAATAGCACTTGATGAGTCACACAATAGTGCTATCTTGGACATCTTTACATTATAGTCTTATAATTGATGTTGAATCCATAGAAACTGAGCACAACAACTTCCTGCTGATATATATTCTGATTCTGCTATTGAAATAACCACACTAGTTTTTTTCTTACTGCTCCATGAAATTAGCCTCCTACTAAGAAATTGGCATGAACCTGGGGTGCTTTTTCTGTCTTCTTTACAGCCTGTGTAATCTGTATCTGAGTATCCAGTTAGTTCAAAATCATTACCCATATGGTTCCATAAACCAAGATTGGGTATACCTTTAATGCATCTTGAAATCCTCTTAGCAGAAGAATAGTGAGATTCCTTAGGATTCACCTGATATCTAGCACAGACACATGTTGCATACATTATGTCAGGTCTACTTGCAATCAAGTAGAGCAGAGAGCCAATTATACATCTGTACATTATTTCATCAAAAGGTTTCCCTTTTTCAACCTTGTCCAGAGATACATTTAACCCCATCAGAGTCCTCATTGTGGAGGTACTCACCATACCAAACTTCTTTATCAACTCCTTAGTGAACTTCGCCTGGTAAATGAATATTTCATCTTCACACTGTTTCACTTAGAGGCTTAAAAAGTAATATCATTCACATAGATTTGCACTAGCAAAATCTTTCCTTTTACTTCCTTTAGGAATAATGTTTTGTTTATCTTTCTCCTTGAGAATTTATTCTCAATGAGAAAACTAGACGTGGTCTTATACCTAGGCGCTTGTTTCAACCCATATAAAACTTTTCTAAGGAAATAAACATGATCAGAATGAGAAAGATTGATAAACCAGATGACTATTCTGCACAGACTTCTTCATTTAAGTCTCCATTCAGGAAAAATGACTTTACATCCATCTGGTAGACTTTTTACCCCTTGTGAGCAGCATAGACTAGGAAGAATCTGATTGCTTTTATTTAGCCTAACAATTGGTGCAAAAGTTTGATCAAAATCAATGTCTTCTTCTTGTCTGTTAACCTTTTGCCACCAGCCTTGCCTTATTCTTTATGATTACTCCTTTCTCATCAATTTTGTTTCTGAAGACCCAATTGGTTCCAATCATGTTGTGTCATTGGGGTCTATGTACAAGTTTCCAGACTTTGCACCTCTTGAACTGATTCAGCTCCTCTGGCATTGTAATAACCCATGATGGATCTGAGTTTGCCTCAAAATTCTTGGGTTCAGTTTGGGAAAGAAAACTCAGAAACATTGCTTCATTATGTACTTTACCCATGGGGACAACCCCTTGTCTAGCATTACCAATTATCATATTTTCTTGATGATCCTTGAGATGTCTTGTTGCTGTAGGCAGTCTTCTTGGAGTCTCCAAAGCTGTTTGTTCAGATTGCTGAGTTTCTTCAGATGATTCTTGCATCTCTCCTAGGGATTGATCTTCTTCTTCTTCATTAATCATGTCTGGTGGATTCTGCTCACTAGTCTCATCTTTATCTTCAATAGACAACTTTTTTATTTCCAAATTCGAACTTGCATCAATAGAGGAACTAGACCAGCCTTTGTGTATAAGGCTGGTCTCATAAAATACAACATGGACAGATTCTTCAACATCATGAGTTTTCTTGTTGAATACAGTTAGAAAAGCCCATGTAAAGAGCCCATTATTGGGTCATTTTTTATTGTATTTCCTTTTTCTTTTCTTAGTCCCATATCTTGTATATGATTTCTTCTCTCCTTCTCCCTCCTATATATTTGTATTCTCTCATTGTATTTTGATACACAAGCAATATATACAAGTTTTTGAGCTCTTTCAACATGGTATCAGAGGGAGCGATCCCGCTGTGCGGTCTCTGAATTTTTAACCGCAACCATCTCTGCTGTTTTCCTATCCGGGCGGTCTCTCCTTTGTTAGTCACCTCTTCTCCTCTCTAATCGCACCCCTTGCGGTTAAGTTGTTTTCTATCCACTATTCTCTCTCTGAACGCCATAGTCGCCTGGCTGTTGCGGACTGCTCCTTTTCTAACCGCTCTTTCTCCCCCCCGTGGTTCCACCTCCCTCCTCTCCGGGCTTCTTATAGCCTTGTCTCTGTCCTGTGGGGTCCACGTGCTCTTGCCTTCTCGCCGCGGATTGCTTCAGGTCGCCGCGATTTGTCCTTCTCGCGGCGGTCTGCTTCAGGTTGCCGCGACCTATTTTCTCCTGCTCTCTCTTCCCGCTGCGAGATTTTTCCCTTGCTCGCTGTGGGCTGTTTTAATCCGCCGCGGATAGCCTACCCGTCGCAGATTCTCTTCCCGTGCTCGCTGTGATTTGCCTCAGAGCCGCAGATTGCCTTTCCGCCTAGCTCTTCTCGCTCGCGACCTATTGGTCAGCCCACTGCGGGCTGTTCCAAGCAGCTCGTCTCCCTTCTTCCTTGCGGCCTCCCTCTCCTTGGTCGCTGCTCTTGTCGTTGTGACTGCCCGCTGTGTATTCTGGTCCGGCGCGGCCTTGTCGTGCAAGAGTTCCCGGCTTGCCTGCTGAGCGGTCTCTTCCCTAGTCGCTGTGGTTTGTCTCCTGCTAGGCTGCTACCCGCAGCGATCTCTTCCCTACTCGCTGCGACTTGCCTCCTGCTACTCGCTGCGACTTGCCTCCTATTGAGCGGTCTCTTCCCTAGTCGCTGCGGCTTGCCTCCTGCTTCTATGGGCTCTTCCGTTGACTCCACCGGCCAGGAGGCTACTCCTCCTGCAGACCGCCTGGCTTATCCGGCTGATTGCCCGACTTATCCGGCTGACATCCGCGATGAGCTGCGGATCACGACCATTTCCCTCTCTGGGAAGAAGAATTTTATACCTTGGGTACACTCTGTTCGTCAGGTTCTTCAGGCCAAGGGCCTTTTGCCTCTCCTCATTCAGGCTTCTCCTTCTCCTCCTACTGATGACTGGCTCAGAAACGATGGCCGTGTTCAGACATGGCTCCTCAATTCCCTGGATGGAGAACCTTATCAGACGGCCATGTATCACGAAATGGCCAAGGCTATGTGGGATGAGCTGCATTCCTTGTAGTCGGGCAAAGACAGTCTCCAGCATCTCAATGACATCCTCAATGATCTTCTGACTCTCGACACTGGGGGGGGGGGGGGGGGCTCGCGCCAAGACTCTTGCTGAGGCCTGAATCCAGCATCAGCCGTCTACCAATGATCGTGCTACTCAGCTAGCTCAGAAGGAGACCGTCTGCATTGCCATAATGATGGCTCGTGTTCCGCCTCACCTTCAGAGTATTCGAACTCAGGTTCTGGCTTCCTCCACCATACCGTCCTTGTCTGATGTGTGCTCCATGTTCCTTCGTGTTTCACCTCCTTCGGATACTTCTGCGCCTTCCCCCCCGACCCTTCTTCAGCAGACCCCTCCCCCCTTACTTCCCCCACCTACCTCCGCTCGTGGTGGATGTTTGGGATCTAGGGGCCGGGGGTGCGATGGTCGGGGTCGGCCGAAGTGTTCCTACTGCGGAAAGGACGACCACATTGAGGCGACCTGCTACAGGAAGAATGGTTATCCTCCTCGTCCGACGACCTCTGTTGCTGTTGAGACATCCTCTGCCGCCCCTCTTGACCTTGTGGCCGTTCGTCTCCAGCTCCAACAACTTCAAGGGCTGCTCAACCCGCCCTCTGCCTCCATCGCCTCCGTTTCCAACACAGGTTCTGCTTGTTTATCCACCAGTCCGCGCTAGATCGTGAACTCGGGTGTCACTCATCACATTACCTCGCTACGACCACCCCAGTACTCAGATTCTCCTCATCCAAAATGTATCACCGTGGCAAATGGGGAGACGGTTCCAATTTCTGGCTCGGCTGACCTTTCTCTCAACCCATTGATCTCCCTTCGCTCGGCTCTTCATGTTCCGAGCTCCCCGTTTAATTTACTTTCTGTTGGTCGCCTTACTAATGTTTTAGATTGCTCTATCATATTCACATCCTCTTCATTTTTCATCTAGGATCGGCGGACACAGACTACCATTGGTAAGACACACTACGGACTCTACCTTCTCGATGACTATCCCACCGTCCTATCCTCTGTCTCCTCCAATGAGTGGCATCAACGTTTTGGGCATGCCCCTCTCCCGGTCCTCCAGCGGGCTCTTCCTGATATCTCTCTTCACCCTTTTCAGTGCCAATCCTGTATCTTCGGCAAGCAGCCGCACTTTTCTTTTCCTGCACATTGTACCCGGAGCATTGCTCCTTTTGACTTGGTACATTCAAATGTTTGAGGTCCTTTTAAAATTACTAGTGTTTCTGGTTATCACTACTTTATTACGTTTATTGATGATTACTCTCGCACGACGTGACTACTTATTTCGTGATTGCATCGACCTTCCCCGTGTTTTTCGGGCCTTTGTCCTTGAAATCCGTACGCAATTCCACACCACCCTCAAAATATTGCGCACTGATAATGCTCGCGAATACACTAGCCACGGCTTTGCGGCTTTGTGCTCTGAATTCGGGATTATTCATCAAACATCATGTGCTTACACACCTCAGCAAAACGGCGTTGCCGAACGAAAGAACCAACACTTGCTTGATGTTGCCCGCTCCCTCATGCTTCAAATCCATGTTCCCAAACCTTACTGGAACTTTGCGCTCTCCACTGCGTGCTTCCTTATCAATCGTCTCCCTTCCTCCGTCCTCCACTATGCTACTACGTTCAGCCTACTGTTTCCCTCTACTCCGGCCTTCCCTCTCCTGCCTCGCATTTTTGGCTGCACCTGCTACGTCCACTGACTGGGCCCGTCCTCAGACAAGTTGGATCCCCGAGCGACTAAACATATCTTCGTCGGCTATTCACGTACGCCGAAAGGCTATGTGTGTTATTCTCCCGCTACCCGCAAGGTCTCTGTTTCTGCTGATGTTACCTTCCGACAGGATAAGCCGTTCTTCTCTGCTCCTTTACCCACTCCTCTCACACCGACAACTCTCCCGCCACTCCTCCCACGACTTGTTATCCCCGTTACTATACCTCTGCCACCAGTCCCACCTGATACGGCTTCTGCGCCCTCCAGGCCACCTGTTATCCGTGTCTACACTCGTCGCCCTTCCGGTTCCGTTGCCCCACTGCAGTCGGCCTCGACCTCGGCTACTCCGCGCCCTGCTAATCAGGTACCGGCCTCCACTGCTCATCCTATGGAAAACTGTGTCTCCTTGCATCGCCTTTCTCCCCCTTCACGCATTTGCTACTTCTCTTTCCTCGATTTCGGTCCCTAACTCTGTGCAGGAGGCGCTCCAACATCCTGGCTGGAGGGTCGCCATGGAGGAGGAAATGACTGCTCTCTGGGCCAACCAGACATGGACTCTCGTACCCCTTCCTCTGGGTCAGAAACCGGTTGGGTGTAAGTGGGTCTTTGTCATCAAACATGTTGCTAATGGGATGATTGACCGTCTGAAAGCTCGTCTGGTGGCTCGTGGCTTCACCCGACAATTGGGGCTCGACTATGAACTATGAAGAAACTTTTTCTCCGGTGGCCAAACTTAACACCGTTCGAGTCCTCATCTCCGTGGCTGTCCATCGCCGGTGGCCCTTCAACTGGATATTAAGAATGCCTTTCTGAATGACGATCTCCAGGAAACAGTTTATATGTAGCAACCTCCCAGGTTTGAGACCACGGGGGAGTCTCAGGTCTATCGTCTTGTGAAGGCCTTGCATGGTCTCAAACAATCCCCACGGGCGTGATTTGATAAGTTCAGTAAGGCCCTTCGGGAGGTTGGTTTTACTCGGAGCTCGACAGATTTCTCGTTGTTCACTCGACACCGAACAACGGAAACGGTTCTTCTGCTAGTTTACGTTGACGATATCATAATTACAGGAGACGACTCGAAAGGAATACAGGAGGTCAAACTACATCTGAGCTCCGTATTTCAAACAAAAGATCTGGGCCCCTTCGATACTTCTTGGGTCTTAAGGCTGCCAGACGACCAGATGGTTTTGTCCTCTCTCAGCGGTAGTACTGCCTCGATCTCCTTCATGATGCAGGCTATTCAGGTTGTAAGCCGATTGACACCCCAATGGATGTAAATCACAAGTTGTGCGCTCAGGCATCTGGCTCAGATCTCCTACTCCAGAATTCAGAATACTATCGTCATCTCGTTGGAAAATTGATCTATCTCACGGTAATCAGACCAGATATTTCTTTCGCTGTTGGTATTGTCAGTCGGTATATGCATTCCCCTCGAAGATATCATATTCAGGCCGTTGAAAACATTCTCAGATACCTTAAAACGGCTCCTGGTCAAGGTCTGGTATACAAAACCTCATCTTCAGCTCCAACATTGGTGACATATTCTGATGCTGATTCCCTTGATGATCGACGGTCAACCAGTGGTTTTTGCACATATTTTGGGAGACATTTGATTACCTGGCGAAGCAAGAAACAAGCGGTCATTGCTCGATCATCAGCTGAGGCAGAATACCGGGCAATGACATCGGTGGTTTCAGAACTGACGTGGCTTGAAAGTCTCTTTACCGATCTGGGTGTAAAGCTTCCTTCCCCAGCTCTCCTCCTCTGTGACTGCCAAGCTGCTATACATATAACCAAGAACCCGGTCTTCCACTTGAGAACAAAGCATATTGAAGTCGACTGTCATTTCATCCGGGAAAAGGTTTAAATGAAGAAGCTCAAACTGAAGCATGTTCCGAAGACTGAACAAGTTGTGGATGTCCTCGCAAAGGCTCTTTCCAGTACCCTCTTCTATCAGTGCTTGTCCAAGCTTGGCGCATACGATTTGTACGCTCCAGCTTGTGGGGGAGTGTTAGAAAAACCCATGTAAAGAGCCCATTATTGAGCCCTTTTTATTGTATTTCCTTCTTCTCTTCTTAGTCCCACATCTTGTATATGATTTCTTCTCTCCTTATCCCTCCTATATATTTGTATTCTTTCATTGTATTTTGATACACAAGCAATACATACAAGTTTTTGAGCTCTTTCAACAAATACCTTATAGGCTCTCACAACAAAAAATATCTTCACAACTCTTTTTTGCAATTCTTAGATCGGATTTTCCATTATTTAGTACAAAACATTTGCTCCCAAAGATTTTAAAGTAGGATAAGGTTGATATTTTGCCCCTCACCAGTTCATATGGAATCTTGTGATCTTTGGTGATTGAGATCATATTCAGCACATGACATGTGTTGACGGCCTCAACCGAGAAATATTCAGACAATGAGGAGTCACTTAGGAACAACTAAACAAGTATCGTTGAGTTACTCTTCACTGAAGGAGAAATAGTTCAAATTGTTTACCGTTGAGAAGAAGAGCAATCGCATCGTGAAGTCAACTTCATCGCTGTGTTAAAGTCTCATTTTTTCTGAAGTATTGCTAAAGGCATGAGAAGAGCAAGTAGCATCTTGAAAAGATGAAATAGTATCGTGACAAGACAAATTAGCGTTGTGATAATTCAAAATTGCGGAATTTCAAATTGCCGTTTGGCGCCAAATGTTAACATCAAATCAGTCTTTTCTGAAAAGATATCTGATATGTTTTATTTCGTTCACGACCGTTAATGATGTCAGACATAAATATAAAGCAAGATATGAGGAGAAAACCCTGACAACTTTGTTCAAATCAATAGAACAATAATTTCTCCTTTAAATTAGGATTGCTTTCAGCGTCGACAAAAAACCTAGAGAAGAAGACTGCTTTCAGAAGGAGCAAATCTTCAAATGCTCCTAATCAATCTGTAAGAAGCAATATACAAGATCTATCCTTTAAAATTTCTACTGCTACTACTGTCGTGAAGGCTTTCTTCATCAAGGCCTAAGAAGACAATTGCAAATCAAGTGTAGATCAAACTGAGTCTATTCATATCTTTATAATAAGAAAATTTAATCATCATTCTATAAGATCTCTCTGAAACCTGAGGTAGGGTTCCTATTTAGGATCTGAGATAGGATTCACGTGTTGAATATGAGAGTAGAGCTCTGTTGAAGGTCTGAGGTAGGTTCCTGTTGAGGACTTGAGGTAGGATTCACTTGTTGAATCTAAGAGTAGGGCTCTGTTAAAGGCCTGAGGTAGGGTTCCTGTTGAGGACCTAAGGTAGGATTCACTTGTTGAATCTGAGTGTAGGGCTCTTGTTGAAGACCAGAGGTAGGATTCCTGTTGAGTCATTGAGGACCTGTGGTAGGATTTATCTGGTGAATCTGAGTGTCAGACTCTCTCTTGAAGTCTGAGGTAGGGAACCTGTTTTGTTCCTGAGGTAAGAGTCAAGTACTCTGAGCTGTAAGATCTGTGGAGGAGATCTGAGATTTTGAGAAGTTTGTTGAGGCTAGCACACTGCTAGATAGACGGAGAGGGAAAATGGATATACCTATATTGGAGAACCACTATAAATTCTGTGTTCTTTATGACTGTGATTATTCTGTGATTGCTTATATTTCTTTACTTGTTCAAGAAATGGTCAAATACAGCTCAAACACTTATTCACCCCCCTCTAGGTAGTAGATCCATTTTCTTTCATTCCCAACACCACCGACATCGAATACTTGGCGAGCTTTTATTTCTAGTGCTCATTTATTCACATTGTTCGGATATCCCGTATTACTGGTGATACTTGACATAAATTAATTTGATTGTTGCACATCTCTATTGGCGTGCAAAATATTTATTTGTTTTGCATTTTAATTTTAGTGTACTCTCATTTAACATGTAATTGTTGTCTGTTTACTTTCATTGCAATATTTGTAATCAATTGTGATGCTTGCACCGGATTTTAAAATTAAGTTATTTAATTAATTGTGCGTCGGAAAATATTTGCATGATTGAGTCATCGCACACACATTGCAATAGGGTTATCCTTCGTTAGTTCATTGGATCATGTGCTTGTATTCATTTGCATCTTCATTTTAGGGTTCGTCGTCGGTCAATTAAATTCATCGCATGCTCACGTGTGTTACATTTAGGGTCAGGGCATCGTAAGTCCACATCATATAGATTCGTCCTACTTCAACTGTTCAAGAGAATACGAATATGTTGGTTCTAATAGTGGAGGGATGAAGGTTTTCAACCTCCATCAAGGAAACAAGAAGGAAATATGGTACTGAAAGTGCCTGGATTGTAAGGGAAGTGGAAGTCATCAGTAAGAATGATGCTAAAATAGTAGGCAGCAAGAGAAGCATGCACAAGATACTCGTCATGACAGAGAAAGCGTCAGACTGGATATCGTCTGGTAGAGGCGAGTTCACTATATTTTACCTAGGTGTCTGGAAACGGCAACGAGGACGGGATGACCTCGGTTTGTTTTTTGGGAGATAAATCGAAGGTTGTGTTTTGTTATCAAAAAAGAACAAAAAAGAGTCTATTTCTTTCGATTTATCCTAAGCTAGGTCAACAGTTGAGGGAAGGGCTGCTTTATTAAGGAATTTTTTTTAATTGAGCTTTAGTTATAAAGGATGCACTAGGTTTTTTTTAAAATGATGCGTTGCATGTTGCATCATTTCTCCTAGAAAGCCTTTCCAAGTCGACGACCTGCGGTAAGGTCATAACAACTTGGCCTCTCTGTACAATAGGTGCCTGCTCGTCTGACGAGTCTGCTTTGTCTGCTTATTTGGGAAAGAATGCCATTTATTACTCTCCAATGTGCTGAATTGACTCCTCTAATTTGTGTAGTGTTTAGGGGTTATTTTAGGGTTTACAACTATATAAAGATGTAATGAGAGGTTAGAATAAATGTCAAAAATAACACCATTATTGAGGAATCAATTTGCATTAAAGAGAGAATGCATATTTAAAGATATCTTGGATTTATTAAATATATTATGACTCAACTGATGGTTTAGTGAGTAACATTAGAAATTATGGAGTGGCTTTGGATTTTATGATAAAATCTAAAAGCCATGGTCATGTTTATGGAGGATCTAAAAGAGATTTAAGATGGTGTATGATATGTGCATATCATATGATTATGATTGGTTTTTCTTCTTAAGACTTAAGAATAGAAAGTTTGAACAAATAAGAAATTTTATGATGGATTTGGGATATGTAATGAAAAAGGATATCATGTATAATTTATTTGTTTTTGAAACTGATAATTACTTGTTTACTTATTGATCAATCATTGCCATCATAGTCATATACCTACTATTTGGAGTTTATTTTTTATTATTTGGACTTTATTTTTTATTCATTCCTATTTAGTGCTCCATAAAGTGTTAAGAGTTATACTACAAAATTATATGGAACACCTTTCATTCATATTATATTGACGTCAATTTCTGCTCTTTCCTATCAGTGATATAGGTGCTAAGCCAAAATTGTGAAAATAATCTTGAACAATTTTCAGTCATTTTACCTTTATGTTTAACTCTTCTCATAATTTTTTTTTTACTTAGGCTCTATCTATTTTTCTTATTGATGCATTATTGATGCGCCATGCGATGCATCTTAGCTTTGTTACTCTTTTGCATTCGTTGTTTATTTTTGTATTTGTTTAATTTAGCCTAGATGTATTTCTCATTTTCCATTTGCAGTTTTTTGGGTTGACCGTCTGTTGAGACTTTTAATAAAGAGGTCTCGTAATATAGTAATAGGACGGAGACGGCAAACCTAGACTATTTCAGGAAAACATACAATTAAATTAATAATAGAGGAGTCAGCCAGTTAGTGGGTTGATTGCACATGCCAAATGAATTAAGTTGATTAGGCAAAAAGAATCTTATGCCAAAATTGGGCACTTGCCAAATTAATTATGCAAAATCTTATGCCCAAAACAGTTCACTGTTATTAAAGGGTCCGGTGCAAAGAAATTGAGGAATTCCGGACGAGCAAAAAACAAGTTTTTTTCGTTTTCTGCACAGTGCCGGCCGCCCCTTTCGGTTGCCCGATGCTGACACTACTGCTTCCGTTTCCAGGAGAGCCCCGTCGTACTCCTTCCAGCGGCGAGCCCCCGGTGTACTCTTTCCAGCGGCGAGCTCCCGGCGTATTCCTTCCAGCGGCGAGTCCTCTCCAGCGCCATACGTCGTCGGCCTCTCCCGCGAATCTCCTGCCGGCGCTGCTCCTCGCCTTGGCGTGCGGATCGTCGTCGACACCGACGCCCGACTCTGACATCCGTCAGAAATCGTGCCGCCGCGACTTAGGAGAAGCCAACGTACTTATCTCCCCTGCCTGACGGAATTTGGGCGGGCCAACCTCCTTTGGAAAACCTTTGGGGTACCTCCGCTCCGATTTGTCTCGTTAATTTTTATGTGTTCTTGCAAATAATTCTAAGCTTGCCGTCACACGTTCAACTACTCGCTTACCGTATTTTCATAAATTGTTATTTGTAATTTCGGCTTGAGGTCGCATAGATTTCGCGGAGGATTTGAAACCCTAAAACCCGTAAGAGTTCCACTCGAGCGAAATTAACCAACACTCTTAAGCCCAGAGAGACGACGTTAAATTACGCGCGTGAAATTTCTAATTGGCCGCTCGACCCTCGTGTTTCCCAAAATCACAGACCTAAATTTTATTTTATATCAAAATAATTTTGCCCAAAATAATGGTTTTCCTAACCCTAGAGTTGAGATTACATCAGTTTGAGATCAGAGGTAATCGATTCACTTATACTGTGGATCGGTCATCCGTTGATCTTAATTTTTCTATATAATTTTTTTTTAAAACTTCTATTTTTTCTTAAAAAAGAAGAATTTGTTTTCCGTCATAAAAACCATTTTTCCTCCCGCTCGATATCGCTCTATTTTTAAATAAATTTTTAATCAACAACAAATATTTTGAATTTTTTCAATGGAAAAGCGGGTCGATCAACTAGAGAACAAACGTAGGAGATTTGACCTGACGCACGAGTGATTTGATGAAAACAGTCAAAACTCTCACCACGGACATAGGTAGTGTCACACACTAGGAAGCACCGGTACAGGTACGGGTACCGGGTACGATACGTACCCAGTACGTCGGTACGACAAAATTTTAAAAACAAGGATACGGGTACGTCATGATATGTTATAACAAATATAATATATATATATATCACAAGTGCAATAAATAGTTCTCAAAACATCAAACATAAATCTCAACTTGAAGTACATGAGCACAAATCAATGCAACGTAACATGAAGTTTTAAAACATTAAGCATTCGTAAATATTACAAAATTAAAATCTTATATGTTTAACCAAAAGAGAAAAATAAACGTAAGTCTACTCATCAGTCTTTTTTCTTCTTCTTCTTCATTGGTGATCAACATCTTCAATCTCTGGTTAGTCTACAGACAAGTTAGTCGTTTTGTTAATAACTTGTATCGTTTCAACATGTTCAATACACGTAATTGTAACAGAAACGTACCAGTATCAGAAGCATACTCGGTACAGATACAGAACTTAATTCGACGTACCAACACTTCCAAGCATAGAACCAACTTTTGTTTACTTTAGAAAAACAAACTCATATCACAATATGCAGAATGATGTGCTAAGTCCAAGTGTGCCCACATAGGTGTATCCGTTGAGTATCGGGTACGTAACGGTACCGGATACGTATCCGGTACGGGTACGCTGCCTTCGGGGAAGTATCCGTGCTTTATAGGTCACACATATCATGAACGAACTGCGCACTTCGGTTAATAATATTAAAGTAGCCTTGCACGTCAACCGAACACCTGCCCCAATGGTAAAAAACGACCCTGACCATAGACCTCGGGAACTCGCACACCCCAACCCGGAAGCACATAACGAACCACGTCACTAACCCCGTTGGGATATGAGAATCAAGCTGGACGTAGGTGATTTCGAAGGGCGAATAGAGCTCGTGAGCTGCTTAAAGTAGTGCGAAAGAATGGATCGTTTCCTGGCCTAGAAGCAATTGCCCCAAGCTAGGCAAGTTGAGTATGCTACACTTAGACTGAAAGGGTCCGCCCTCGTTTGGTGGGGACAACTAGAGCGAACTAGATTTAATTTAGGCACCCCCCGATCACACATGGGCAGAGTTTAAGGCGCAACTTCGGAAACGATAAATTCCACCCGATTATATTCAGACCCTCTACCGTAGGTTCCACAAATTACGTCAAGACAAGTTATCGGTGGATGAATATACGAACGAGTTCTTAGTCCTACAGTCTCGCCTCGACCTCCGAGAGGACGATGACATGACCGTTTCCCGTTATCTGAACGGGTTGCGCTATTCCACCATACATCAGTTAGAACTCCTTGATTACAAGGACTTAGGAAAGGTGTCGAGTAACGCGCGTAGAGTAGAAGCACTGCAGAAACGAACAACTGGGAACAAGACTACTGATAAGCCCCACTCGACTCACACTTTCACTCCCGCCGGGCCCTCTCGACCGGTAGTGTCCACGAGCACCCCAACACTCCCTGCCCCCTCCACCAAAGGCAAGGAGGTCACAAGCACTAGACCTCAGCCTGGGACCTTTAGATGTTTTAAGTGCATGAAGTCGGGTCATAAATCTTCTGAGTGCCCGCGACGCCACTTCGTCGCTGTCATCGATCCTGAGAGTGGGTCCAAGCCTGAGTATGAAGTGTTTCTTACTGATTCCCAGACTGACCCGACCCCTGAGACTGAGTTAGAGAGTGAGTACGAAGTTGAGGGAGAACAACCTGAACACTTAGTGTGTGTTCTCCATCATAGTCTCCTAACTCCCAAGACTCCTACCGAAGACGACTGGTTGAGGAACAATATCTTTCGTACCACCGCCCGCATACAGGGATAGTTCTGCTCCATCATTATAGACAGCGGTAGTTTGGAGAACTTTGTTTCTCAACGCATGGTGGATAAGAACGCAACCCTTAGGAAAACTTTATAGTATGTCATAGGTCACTAGTAGCACTACCATTCCTATCACCCACTAGTGTCTCGTAGAGTTTTCCATATACAGTACGCATCAGGACTCTGTATGGTGTCATGTAGCTACTATCGAGGTCTGTCACATCCTGCCAGGATGACCTTGGCAGTATGATAGACACGTAGTTCATGGTGGTGTAAAGAACTCTCACTCCTTCGAGCGCAATGGTCGCAAGATCGTTCTTCTTCCCCAGAATAATGGTTTTGTTCCCAAAGCCCCAGAGAGGACTTCACCCCCTTCTACTGCTGTCTCCGCGATATCCTTCCCCTTCGCCACCATGTTATTGACTGGGTCCCAATTTCAGGAGGAGATGAAGGATAACGAGGTTGTCTATATGTTATCCGGTATCGACACCACCCTCGCTACATTAGACATCCCTAGTACGGTGCGACCCCTCATAGATGAGTTCTCTGAGATCTTGCCGGAGGAGCTTCCCGATCAGCTACCCCCAATGAGAGACATACAACACTGCATAGACCTCATCCCAGGAGTTAGCTTACCTCATTTGCCCCACTATCGCATGAGTCCGAAAGAGCATGAGGAGCTACATAGGCAGGTGACCGATCTGATTTCGAAGGGTCACGTTAGAGGGAGTATGAGTCTGTATGCCGTTCCCACACTTTTGGTTCCTAAGAAAGATGGGACATGACGTATGTGTGTGGATAGTTGAGCGATAAATAAAATTACAATCAAATATTGCTTTCCGATTCCCCGATTGGATGACATGCTAGATATGCTTAGTGGATCCCATGCATTTTCAAAGATTGACTTAAAAAGTGGATACCATCAGATTAGAATTCGACCTGGGGACGAATGGAGACTGCGTTTAAAACTAAGTAAGGATTTTACAAGTGGCTGGTGATGCCTTTTGGGCTCTCCAATGCTCCCAACACATTTATGCGAGTGTTGAATCAAATGCTTAGGCCACTCATAGGAGTTTGCGTAGTGGTGTACTTTGATGATATTCTGATTTATAGTCTCGATCACGAACAACACATGATTCATCTTAGGCAAGTCTTTGAAATACTACGTGAAAATAAATTATATATAAATTTGAAGAAGTTCATGTTTATGACTTATAGCCTGACCTTCCTATGATATATCGTATCTTTTGAGGGCATAAGAGTTGATAGAAAGAAGATCAAGGCGATAAAATCATGGTCTAGCCCTAGTACGATTACTGAGGCTCGGGGATTTCATGGGCTAGCATCTTTTTATCAACGGTTTATTCAGAATTTTAGTACATTGATCACACCTGTAATTGATTGCTTGAAGAAATGATTGTTTATTTGGACTGAAGAAGCCGAGCTAGCGTTTCTTTTGGTTAAAGAGAGACTCACTAGTGCACCTGTGTTAGCGCTGCCGGATTTTGAGAAATTTTTTGAGGTTGATTGTGATGCATCGATCATGGGCATTGGCGTAGTTTTGAGTCAGGAGAGTCGACCCATGACTTTCTTTAGTGAGAAGTTGAATGAGGCAAAGACTAGATATTCCACCTACGACTTAGAGTTTTACGCTATCGTTCAGGCTCTCCGTCATTGGAGATACTGCCTGATTCAACGCGAGTTTGTGCTGAACACTGATCACGAGGCTCTTAAACATCTGAACTCCCAGAAGGAGATCAGACGTCATGCCAAGTGTGCTGCTTACCTGCAGGAGTTCACTTTCCATATGAAGCACAAACCCGGAGTCACGAATCGTGTAACCGACGCACTTAGTCGTCAAACTTATTTATTAGTCACCTTGCAGTCGTGCATTAATGATTTATATTCACAACACGACCTATACACCACCGATCCGTTCTTTCACGATATTTGGAGCTCATGTTAGCACAGTGGGACTGATCCCACCACACAATATGTCGTGAGTGAGAGTTATTTGTTTAGGGACACCCGCCTTTGCATCTGCGAAGGACCAATTCGGGAGAAACTACTTAGGGAGCTCCATTCTTCCGAGTTAGGTGGACACGTAGGCCAGTCCAAATTTTTAGATCTCGCCAGTGCTCGTTACTTTTGGCCAGATATGAAGCGTGATGTCACAGACTTCGTTAGACACTGTGCCACCTGTCAGTTGTATAAGGGGCATGCTCAAAACACTGGATTATACACTAATACACCCCCTTACCGATACCTGAGCGGTCGTGGGATGATATCTCGATGGACTTCGTGGTAGGACTTCCTCGCACTCAGAGGAAGGCCAATTCTATTTTTGTAGTCGTAGATCGGTTTTCCAAGATGACACACTTCATTCAGTGTAGGAAAACTTCTAGTGATGTACACGTCGCCGAACTTTTTTTTAAAGAAATTGTTAAACTGCACGGAATTCCTAGGTCGATCACTTCTGATAAGGATACTTGTTTTATGGGGTATTTTTGGAAAACACTGTGGGCCCGACTAGATATCAAACTCGAATTTAGCAGCGCATATCACCCCCAGACCGATGGGCAGACTGAGGTCGTTAATAGGAGTTTGGAGGATCTTCTTAGGTGTTTGACTGCAGAGAATCCAAAACAATGAGATCTTATACTGCCACAAGCTGAATTTGCGTTCAATAATTCTACTAATCGCTCCACCGCTAAATCTCCTTTTGAGATCGTTTACGGGTTCTCTATACCGCATATACTTGATCGTCCTGTCGACTCATGAACGTATTTCTTTTGATGCCCAAGCCCATGTTGATTATTTAAAAAAATTGCATAAAAATATTACTAATAAATTGTGAGCGTCTTTTGAAAAATATAAATTCCTTGCCGATCGTCATCGCCGGGAGTTATACTTTTTAGAAGGAGATTGAGTGTTTGCTTATTTCAGGAAGTAGAGATTCACTCCAGGTACCTATCATATGCTCCAACAAAGAAAGTTTGGTCCGTTTCAAGTCCGGAAGCGCATTGGACAGAATGCGTATCTCCTCGAGTTTTCCGTGGAATTCGGTACTTCGCCGATATTCAACGTGGCCGATCTGACACCGTTCCATGGAGACCCACCGGGTTCCAGTCCTAGTCCACCGACCACAGCTCTAGAGATACCACCAGACTTGGCACCCACACCCACAGTGGAGGAAATCGACCAGGTTCTCGATGTACGTGAATTTCGCACTCGTCACGGGACATACCAGCGCTACTTGGTCTCATGGCGGGGACGAGATATCACAGACAGCTCTTTGATTACCACTAATGAGTTACGGTGACGGCGACCAGACCTCTCCGTTGCCAGTCTCTGCAAGTCCTCGTCGAGGTCGAGCTCTTTCAACCCCGGGGGAATTGATCCTCCCTGCAACGCATCTTAGCTCTGTTACTTTTTTGCATTTGTCTTTTATTTTTGTATTTGTTTAATTTAGGCTAAATGTATTTCTCATTTTTCATTTGCAGCTCTTCAGGTTGATCGTCCGTTGAGACTTTTAATAAAGAGGTCCGATATTATAGTAATTAGGACGGAGGCGACAAGACTAGACTATTTCAGGAAAACATAAAATTAAATTAATAATAGAGGAGTCGGCCAGTTAATGGGTTGATTACACATGCCAAATGAATTAAGATGATTAGGCAAAAAGAATCTTATGCCAAAAATGGGCACTTGCCAAATTAATTATGCAAAATCTTATGCCAAAAATAGTTCACTGTTATTAAAGGGCCCGATGCAAAGAAATTGAGGGATTCCGGACAAGAGCAGAAAATGAGTTTTTTTTGTTTTTGCCGACTGCCCCTTCCGGTTGCCCGACGCCGACACTACTGCTTCCGTTCCCAGGAGAGCCCCGATGTACTCCTTCCAGCGGCGAGCCCCCGGTGTACTCCTTCCAGCGGCGATCTCCCGGCGTATTCCTTCCAGCGGCGAGTCCTCTTCAGCGTCGTACGTCGTCGGCCTCTCCCGCGAATCTTCCGCCAGCGCTGCTCCTCGCCTTGGCTTGCGGATCGCCGTCGACACCGACGCCCGACTCCGGTATCCGTCAGAAATCGTGCTGCCGCGACTCAGGAGAAGCCAACGTACTCATCTCCCCTGCCTGACGGAATTTGGGCGGGCCAACCTCCTTTGGATAACCTTTGGAGTACCTCCGCTCCGATTTGTCTCGTTAATTTTTATGTGTTCTTGCAAATAATCCTAAGCTTGCCGTCAAACGTTCAACTACTCTCTTACCGTATTTTCATAAATTGTTGTTTGTAATTTCGGCTTGTGGTCGGATAGATTTCGCGGAGGATTTGAAACCCTAAAACGCGTAAGAGTTCCACTCGAGCGAAATTAACCAACACTCTTAAGCCCAGAGCGACGACGTTAAATTGCGCGCGTGAAATTTCTAATTGGTCGCTTGGCCCTAAATTTTATTTTATATCAAAATAATTTCGCCCAAAATAATTGTTTTCCTAACCGTAGAGTTGAGATTACATCAATTATCTAGCTTTGTTTGACATGCCCAAACCATACAAGTTTATCCTTTATTTTTATCTTTTCTTATTTCTCGATATAATCATTCTTATCTTCTATAATTTTGCCACAACTGCATCCTTACATTTTCATTTCTTCCACACTCATCTTTTAAATGTTAACAACTGTTTCTACTTTTCACTCAAATTCTAGCAATTTTGTCTGCCTAATTTCTGTTTTATAAAATTTGCATACAAGTGTTCCTAATATAATCTTATCACATCATCGCTTCTCCATTTTTACCACCCGTCCATAACTCCAAGTGTTATTTTTTATCCGTTTTTACCACCCATCCATAACTCTAAAGGTTATATTGTTTTATACATCACCTTTCATGTAAAAAATCAATCTAAGCTACTTATTACACATAAGTACCCTTTAACTAAATAATATTTATACTAAATCCTCTTAGTACAGATCAAATTTCAGCACCTTTAGATGATACAATAAGCAATGCCGTCTATTACGAACATGAAAGAGGGGAGGGATGAAGAGACAAAGGCACGATGCATATGTCGATGCCAAGACCGAGGCGATGAGAACACAAATCCCAACACAACGACAGACGTTCACCAGTAGTGCGCACAAGCATAGCGCACCTGTCAACGTTATATTTTATCACCATACATGTATTTCAGATCGTGAGTTATTTTTCCGTTTTCCCTTGCATGCTTTTGGAACTGGGCACTATATATTCCTACGCAGTGTTGTAGATGTCGGCCGACATGTCCGACATGTCGGCCGACATAAAGGTTTGGGATAGAAAACGTCACGACATCGACATTTTAAATAAAAATGTCGTTTTAGAAAATATCCCCGATATATTAGTCATCAGGCTCCAATATATTGGTTTTACCCGATCTATAGGGTGATCTCTCTCGGACGATATATGAAGAGTACTAAAAATATATGTTTTTTTTTTCTTTTAAGGGTCCAAGCGGTAATATTTTGTTTTGTGTTGCATTTCGTACATCTCACTGAGTCAATATTTGACTTCTTCCTCGTCTCACTCTTATTTGTTGCTCTTTATGTTGTTTACTATTGATCGTCAACGCTTATTTTTATGTAATTTACAAACATACTATATGTGTATATATATTATTTATATATATATATAATTTTTAAACATACATTATGTATATATGTTTATTGTGTAATTTATAAAAATATATTATGTATGTAACTGCACGTATTTAAAAAAATGATTATATATACGAATAAATTTATTTAAATATTAAAATTCGACATTGTAAAATATCCCCGATATATCCCCCGCAATACGGCATTCAACATTTCAAACTCAAACCGACATGAATCCGACATCCGACATCTGCAACCTTGTGCCTACGCATGTCTCTCATTCGGATTATCTTTGAGTAAGATTGCTTTTGGGAAGAGCACTAGGGGCTAATTCTATCCTCTCTACTTATTCCCTTTTCGTCTCTCCTCTTCCCCCGCCTCTTCAACCCTAGCGCCCAACATTTGGTTCAACCTGCCCGCTCTTCTGGATGTGGTTTTCGTCGCCAACGACAAAGCTTCTAACACTCGATCCTCCCAACGAAACTTTCCCTCCTCACAAACAACACATTTTCTGCTCACTACCAGCCGCGTTCTCGCTTCCCACGTCCGCTACACCCCGTTCCTTTTTGATAGTTGATCATTTCCACAATGCTTCCACTCTCATCGACGATGTTTGCTTCCCTCGTCAATGTACCCTTTCCATCCCACAACATCCGCGTGCCTCAAACGAACCTTCCAGCGCTCAATCCTCCGTCTTGCCTCGCCTTGCCTCCTGCTCAAATCGCGCCCTTGCATCCAGCAGAGGTTTCTGCCGATCTCAATAGTGCCACTCTACTTTCAGTACTGTGTCGAACCTAATCCATCGTGCATGCCCCCTCTGCTCCTTTCCATGGCGCCCTCAAATGCCCCAGGGTCTCTGCCGCCCGTGAATACGGACATTTCAGCCGCCTCGATGCTCATGAGGTGCCAATTTCCTCACTCCAAACCCTCATACTGTAGATGGATGATAAGTTTGACGCACGCCTTGCCGGCCGAGCGAGTGCCTCCTTGACCTTAAACGAAGTCCCCAACACTACTCGACGCCCATTCGAAATTTTTACTGGATCCCGTTCCACCATTGACAGGCTACCCTCTAGCTCACCGTTCGACGTTCCCTCCTTCAACGACACTGACCCCGTGTGGTGGATTGCCCGTGTAGAATAATTCTTCGACATTCATCGGATTTCAGAGCCGCAAAAGGTTGCTAGGATCCTCGTCAACATGAAGGGTTCGACCCTCCATTGAGTTCGCTGGCTGCGGCAAAACCGAAACGCCTAGCCGATCCCCCACCACCCCAACTGTAGTGCGTCCAGAAAGTTTCTTCTGCCATGAGGATAAAGTGAATTTTCAAGTGTGGTATTGTTACAAATACGGGAGAGGGTGAGGGATGAGGAGGCGTTATGTATTCCAAAAACCCGGATTTGTTTTAAAAAATTATTTTTGGAATCGTTTTTAAATTATGTGGCAAAGCTGACTAAGCTGGCGATAAGATGTGACATGTAATTTAGGCCTTCGTACGACATTTTGCAAGCAAATAACATTCAAGCGCACTCCGCATTATGAAATAAATCTTCCACAATCCTATTTGAAAGAATAAGAAAAACAACAAAAAGCTTGAAATTAACGACAAAAGGCAAATATGATAGTTAGGGGGCATGCTCTAAAAATTTAAAGGTTAAATACAAATAAGTCTAAATTCATTACTAACAGTTAGATAACACAAGAGAAATGGGAGTTATACCTCAGGAGCATGAACAACACAACTCGGATTCATCTAAACAGTGAATGATGCAGGCGACTGCGGGGGCGTTGGGACTGGTAGGGATGGTTTAGACCTGCTGGGTTGGTCGGAAATGGTTGGGGAGGTGCACTAGTGGCCGTATTGATGGTGAAAGTACTAGATAGAGGCACGACAGTGGTCTAGTGGTGATTCGACCGACTAGAAATGGATATCAAGGGCTGGAGTTTTGGACTGGGTGGTAGCTTGTAAGAGTTAGGTTGTCGAAGGGAAGAATAGTCGGGGAGGGCTCTCCGGAAACAAAGGCTATCGTTTCCAGCAACGAAAATTCCCAGGGAATAGGAATCAGTGACTGGAAGCGATTTTTGAATGATGGAGGAGAGAGGTCTGACCGACAGATGGCACGAAGAGGGTTGTCGGAGCCCAACGACCCTGCTGGCAGTGGTCTACACGTGAGGAGGTAGAGTGGCGGACGACTGAAGCTGGAAAAGGGATTTGGCTGGGAACTCGTGAAACAGTGAGTTTCCTCTGTTTCACGTTTTTACCCGGGCTGTTTTTCATTAAGGAGGGCCCTGGTTTTAATAGAAGGTATTTCAGGGTTTAGACTTAATAACATAATATGACTTTAAAGAGGGGGGGGGGGGTTCAAAAATACTTAGAGTCGGCTGCACTAATGAGAGAGGGTTTATTTTGGATTTTTAGTACATGATATTAATGAGAATAACTTGGGAATGCTCTAAGGTTTCATTTAACATGTGGCTCATGGAAGTTCAACTCATGAGTGTGGTTTTAAATAAAAACTCTAGGAATTCCCTTATTTTTAGCTACTTCTGAAATTAAATATTTCAATTTGTAAAATATTTAATTTCAGAATTTTTAAATAATAGTAGAAAATACTTAATTTTATATATTGTGTTATATTTTCATAACCTTGCCCTAATTATCACTTAGTCTAATTTGATGAACCTTTTCATTTAAGGTCTCATTGGTCGGTCACGCTAATAAACCAACAAACTTGCTTGAAATAATAGATATATGCGCTAATAACGAGCATGAAAATTAGAGAAAATTAACATGCGCGAAGATGTGCGCTATAAAATAACCTATAATGATGCACAAAATAATATGCAGGTGCGTCTCGGGTTGCATCAAGACGACACAACACATATGCCGATGCCGAGATTGAGGCGACGAGGACACAAATCCCAACACGACGACGAACATTCACCAGTGGTGCGCACGGGCATTACACACCTGTCAACGTTATATTTTATTATCGTACTTGTATTTCCGTCTGTGAGTTATTTACCTCTTGCCTTTGCGTGTTTTGGAACTGGGCACTATATAAGCCTATGCATGTCTCTCATTCAGATTATCATGGAGTAAGATCACTTTTGGGAAGAGGCTTAGGGGTTGATTTTATCCTCTCTACTTCCCCTTTCATCTCTTCTCTTCCCTCTCCTTATCTTCTACCCTAGCACCTAACAACCTCTAATTTGGATATAAAATGTTAGAGAAAAAACATCAAGGAGCCTTGGTATTAGCAATGCCACCCCAAACAACTGTTTTGTCTCCATAAATGAGTTTTATCGCTTGAAATAATATTGGATGGCCTTTATTGTAACCTCATTTGACACTCCGCGGTAACCTGCTCTACGATGACCACTAGTGCCCCATTGTCCTATCCGCACTTCGCAGTAAAGGAGCTCTCTATCCA
The DNA here is from genome assembly GCA_039513925.1 of Platanthera zijinensis. Taxonomy (NCBI): domain Eukaryota; kingdom Viridiplantae; phylum Streptophyta; class Magnoliopsida; order Asparagales; family Orchidaceae; genus Platanthera; species Platanthera zijinensis. The sequence goes on from CM077081.1 coordinate 80,875,601, forward strand.
CAATCCAAATTCCATGGTAAACGAGCACTCCAGCTCATGCTCCATTTGATGAATGTCCCAACATCTGATTTACTAATAAAGGATAAACCATATATGCTCTATGGCGATTCCCCATCACAGTAGTAGCTGATTTAATCTTAAGCAATGTTCAAGGAGTCTTATCTTTACCCTTTCTGAAAGAGGATGGCCATACTAACAGTCTGACTGCTTTATGTCAACTATCACCCTCCACAGTCTCACTAGGGTGATCAAATTTCATTATCTTCAAGGAAATTGCCATCCAGTGGTTCGTGAACTTCTTTCTGGAGTTCATCAACAACTTCTTCGACTACAAGAATAAGCTTACCATCAAATTTTCCACTACTAAGAAGTGGAAGAGATACACTTATGCACTCTTCACGAGCTATGGGAAGATCCAATCAAGTGCATCCTTATGCCCTATTTGAATAGGCGTTTAGGTCCCGTTCCATTCACGCGAAACGCAACGCCTCAGTTTTTTCTATTTGTTTTTCCGCCTCCCGTTCCGAACGCATGTGTTTCGATCCTCTTAGGAATTCCGCCGTTAGCAACCCGCTACCCCAACCTTCAGTCATCGGAATTTTCAGCGAAGAGAAAAAATTCTGAACTGCATATCGACCTATCGTTCTCCTAAACTTTGCGGCGTCTCTGGCACTCTAGCAAAGAGAGAAGAAGAGCAGAGGAAACCACAAAGCCTTCTTCCTTATATGTCGCCTGATATTGAAGGCAGACATTGAGAAGAAGCTGGCGGCAAGGAAGAAGAAACTCCAATGGCGGTAGCTGAGAACAGGAAACTGAAGCTTGAGCAGAAGTTGCATATTTCCATTGCGTCTCGCTGCAGCTAGAGAGATAGGGAAGAGAGAAATTTAGGAAGAATAAACTCCAATGCAGATCTCTAGCCGAGAAAGCTTTCGATTTGTTTTTAAGGAGTTGAGCTCGAGTCGAGAAAACTCTGCGCATGTACATCTCTCTGACGGGTCATTCGATTCACACTCCATTATTAGCATGAAAATGAAAATAAATAAAAACCTGTTGGAAAAACTTATCTATTGGTATGATTTTAACATTAACATCGCACCGCTGTTTTACCAAACGGTTCTCTATTCTGAACAACTCTGCAAACACAGACTATTTAAATAGATCTCCATTTGAGACAACCAATTTTTAATAGCTTCATTTACAAATCTTCATTTATAATAATTCCTTTCACAACCACAGCCGCTCTCCCAAATAGAGCCTTAGTGTCAATACTCAAAGTCTTTTGAGATGTGGGAGCATTAACACCAAGGAAACCAACCCCATCTTGTCTTTTGCCCTTCGCTCGGAAGAACATCCTCATGGACCACAATGTGACTTGACGAGCGTGGTTGCAACAAATCCATATGACCCAGGAGATTCACCAATAACACCACTCGTCTAATACCATGCCCTTACATAAAGTAAGCAATCCTTTCTCTGCCTATGCAGTTATTCCCTTAGAGTTTGCCCTATAGCGAGATGCCCAAACCATTATTCCCCTATGGAGATTCACCAATAACACCACTCGCCTAAGACCATGCCCTGACATAAAGTGAGCAATCCTTTCTCTGCCTATGCGGCTATTCCCTTAGAGTTTGCCCTATAACGAGATGCCTAAACCATTATTCCCCTCTATATGCATTCTCAGGTATGCATACATTATCATAGACAAACTATATTATTCCTTCTCCTGTGGTCACGCTAGCTGAAGGCTGAAACTCCAATTAATAGTGAATGCATACATTATCATGGACAAACCATATTATACCTTCTCCTATGGTCACGCTAGCTGAAGAATCAAACTCCAATTAATATTGAATGCATACATTATCATAGACAAACCATATCATGGTCGAACTTCTCCTATGGTCACTATCACAACATACCACTGAATGTTGTCAACAATTGCACAACCTCAATGAGTCATTCATATGGAAAATGAAACTCTAGAAACATTTTCTTGGTAAATTAGAGTCTGGAATGTAACAACCTGTTAAGGATGAAACCAAAGGCCCTTTTGAGACCAAACTTAGAGGAGATTCTTAGCGGGATCTTCACTATCTACAACATTGCATTAGTGGAATAACAAGAAAACCTCAAATATTTTTGTTGGGAGAGCCATTGCTAACATCCAGATCTCGGGAGACGATCTGTTGACATTTTCAAGCGAGCACTTACCAAGTATTGGTAACCTCACAACAATGTCATAGTCATCAACACCCTTGACTCCAATTTCACTACACATCATGTCTTCATTGACATTGGGAGTTCGGTGAACATCATGCTCCAACATGAATTTGAGCAAGTGTGTTTGGAGGGAACACTAACTACCCTGGAGGTCCACCCCCTGGTTTCACTGCTGAAAGGCGTGAAGCAAGAGTCGTCATGCTTTGTTACATGGTGAGACAAGTGGACCTTCATGTGCTTGACAAGGTTCACTGCTGTAGACGTCCCAATAATTCTTATGTCATCTCCGGGTGCTCATTTCTAAATGTCTTTCAAGATGATGTTTCTACTTTTCACCTTGCAGTCAAATTGTATTTACATTGGAGAGAAGTGGCCATATGGGGTGACCTTTTTTGCACAAGTGAGTGCTATCTTTGAGCTTTGAATATTTCATCTTCAACTTGCTAACAAAGTCAAACCGGCCTCCCTCTCACAACCCACTGGGAAAATGAAATATATTGATTTGCTTGGATCTATCATTATAAGATATTACATGTTGAACCTGAAAACCTGGACCAACAGAGTTCGGACCACGGGGTGTAGCTTGCGCTTACTTCTGAGTACGAGTGCAGTACCAGATACTTGGAGCAAAGAACCTTACTCACAGTGGTGGATGATTTTGAACAAACCCCGAGAGCTGGGAGAATGACCCGTCACAAGCCCAGAAGATCAAGACGACCTTCCCCTCCCAAACCAAGGCTGAACTAGGCACCCAGGAGAGCACTAAAAAGTTCTAGTGTTGAACCCGAAAACTTGGGTCAACGTAGGACAGGAGCTCTTACCAGCCAGAAAAAGCCTCTCCAATGGTGCTCTTGGGGGTCTATTTATAGTTTTCTTAAAATGATCTGCGGATGGCGAGATCCCGTCTTTTGGTGCTACTATCTGCAACCCAAATTGGTCTGTTGATAGCGAGATCCTGACTTTTTCTATTATTTAAGCCAGACCAACACAAAATCCTTAGGGAGATGAGATTACCTCTGAGGGGCAAGTACACACTGTTTGAGGCACACTCGCTTAGGGGTGGTGAGTACCCAATGATATTGGGTACTTGCGGCCCACCCGAGACTGGGGCAAGTGTGTGCCAACTAGGGTGCTCTCATTCGTAGTCGGCAAGTACTCTGGTGTCTCGGGCTGCGCTCGCCCCTCCATGTTAACTACTCCCCTTTATTAGCTGGTCTGGTTTGCCCACTCGACAAATATGAGGTTGTGCACAATCCTCGCTCTTTGCGAGTTTGCCTTAAGCTCAAAAAGGTAGTTCAACCCCCTATTTGGCGAGCATTCAAACTCTAGGGAATCTTTTGGCGGGCCCCCCACCAGATGGCTATATATACTGAACAACGGGGGGCACTTCAAAGACACCCCTACCCTTCCCTCTCGCTTCCCCCTGCCCGCTCTCTTCCTGATCAACATGCTGCCTTCCAAGGAATTTTTAGCTCGCCTCGCTGCTCACCCAAAGAAAGTAAGGTGGACGGCTCTGTTATTATGGTCATTGTGTCTGAGCACTCCTCGTGCGCTCTTCTGAGGCGCATGGAGAGAAGAATCATCAAGAAGAATAAGCACGAGTCGACAGGTGAAGTGGGGACCTCGCTCGGGTAGCAACACCCCGCATTCAGTCTTGGTCTTAGGACCTCCGACCAGGTGCGTGCCCCCTCCTTTTTACCATTCCCGATTTCCTCTTTCAAGTTTTTGTTATTACGTAATCGTACTCATTGCAGCTCCACCTCACCACTGAGGAAGACGTACGGTCCCAGGTTGATGCTGAATTGGATGGCGCGAGCACCTGTTTAAACATGGATGTTCGCCCTTAGATGCCTGGTGAGTAACCTAATAATTTCCTCACTCTCGACCCACATTTTATAAGCATCATCACCTCCATGTTTCTCTTTTTGTAGTGCCTCCTTTTACCAACTTTACCGAGACCACCCCGCCGAGGGAAGCACGTTCCCACAATCTTGCCCAAGAGCTTGTTGTCACCATCATCACCTCGGCGAGCACGGTTCCTACCGTCACCGTGTCTCCCGCAGTGTTGGGTTCCGATATTCTTCCTCCCCGATGGGGTGCAGGGAAGTCTTTAACGCACCCCCTCTAATCCTTTGGGTGCACCGCTAGAACACCTCCTCTCAAGACGACACCGCGAGCCCTCCCCCGTTCTCCAGGGGAAGGGTATTGAGTCCCTGCGCGGTAAGTGACCGATACTCGTATCCTTCCAAAATTCAATAATGGTATGTTGACTTCCTAGTATTCTCAGATCAACACCTAGGAAGCATCGGTTTGGGTACTAGTACTAGGTACGATATGTATCCGTTACGACGGTACGATAAAATTTAAAAAACAAGGATGCAGGTACAACGGGATACGTTGTATTAAATATAATATATATATATGTATATATCACAAATGCAATTATAAATTCTCAAAACAATAAAATATGAAGCATAAATAATCAATTGAAGTACAAGTGCATAACTAATGCAATATAATATGAAGTTTTTAGACATAAAATATTCATAATCATTTCAAATTTAACGATATTCATTATTCATTTTCTTCATCTTCATTCGTATTGTTGGAGATCAAAACATCTTCAATTTTTGGTTCATCTAAAGACAAGTTGACAATCGTAAGCATATCAACTCCATCAAAAGGATTTGCCCATGCATCTCCTCCTGTATCCCACATTCTACTCCTTTCTTGATTGTAGATTTCGTTTCTCCTTGATAGTAGGCGTAGATTACTATGCACAAACACCAAATCATCAGCTCGTTGTGGTAGAATTTTGTTTTTTCTCAATGAGTGAATGAATGAGTATGTGCTTCAAAGCAATTTTTTGCAATTTAGGTGCTGAAGTTCTATAGTAACTCCATTAATCTTTGGGCAATAATGAATCTCTATTCTCCAAACTATCTGGCTCACTAAAAGCTTGGTCAAGCCCCGTGAACCTAGAGAACTCATTGATTACTATATTCTTCTCCATCACATCAGAAAAATATCTTCTTAAGTATTTATTCCTCTCCAAAGAAATTTCCTCATCCGTATTTAGAGTAACTCTATTTGGCCCTCTATCAAGCCATTCTCGACTGTAATACATACAAATAAAAGCATATAGTAATTAATAAATCATATTAAATGATAAATATCAAATAAGCAAAAAAATTATCTTTGTTTAAGAGAATGAGCCATGTAATGTAGTGGTGTGCAACTTTTGGTCCATCGATCTACAAGGACATCACAAATTGCCTCATAAAGAGGGCGATGAGCATTTCCATTTTCTATTTTCGCCACCATTTTCTCTACTATGGATAAGAGATGCATAATCCCAGAGTGACGCATTATCATCCTTGTTGCGTCATCAAAAATAAATCAAGAAGAAGGAGAAGAAGACCTAAAACAGGAATAAGGAGACCTAAAACAAGAATCAGAAGACCTAAAGTAGGCAGGAGCGGCAACAGGCCTCACGACAGGAGTGATTGTGGTTGGTACCGACTGACCCCTTCCCTCGCATCCTGGCCCTAGAGCGGCAGATGAACATGCATGAAGGAGATTACGTTCTGCTCGCCGAAGAGGTCCAACGGAGTTTTGGAGGGACGACCCTTGGGGTTGACATTGTGCCGTGGGAGGACCATCTGCGGTAAGTAGAGGACAACATGCACACCATGCAACAGGAATTCGCTACCGCCTGTTAGTACGTGAGTATCTTGCGTGGTCCGAGGGTACGGACTCGAGGTCGGGGAGTCTTGAGGTGGCACCCTCTCTGAGCATGCTCACGCATTACTTTTCTTTTGTTAAACACCTTGACATTATTATTTTCATGTTATGCTTAACCCCGCTCTGCGGGAGTTTATCTACTTGTTTTGTTGCACTCGCATTTCCGTCTTCCAACTTTATGATGCTGAAATTTTTGATGTTGGGGTGTGTGCTCGCTCGCTTTTGGCGAGATTCGTGTTTTCGCGGTGATGTTGGGGAGCAAGGTGGTCGAGGGCGAGTGGAGTGTGTCAATGACCGCGATCCTTCACCCCCTTTTTTTTCTATAAATACCCCCCTCACCCATCCACAATAACTGCATACTCCAGCCCCTTTATTTTCTCCCTCTCCTCTCCCTACTCTTGCGACATCCACTCGCAACCCTTGCTTCTAAATGGTCGGTGACTCAGAGACCGCGGACAAGCGAGGGAGGTGCGTGGAGAACTTCACTGATCACCTTTTCCCCAACGAGAAGTTGTCGAAAGAGGAGTATCTCGTGTTCAAAGTTGTGCACCTGCCGCCGGGGTACCTGGTTCGCCACCCAGACGAAGGCAAGTCCATTTACACCTACTAGAACTAGCTCGCCTTGCCTCTCCCTCATTTCGAGGTTGGACTCTGCCTCTCGCTCTGGCCCGAGGTGAAGCAGTTTTTGAAGTACTTCGGGCAAGTGCCCGCATAATCAACACGAATGCTAGTGCCATGCTAGTTGTGTTCACCTATTATCTGCGCGAGGTGAAGGTGGATTTCTACCTCACCGTCTTCCGTAAAGTTTTTATATTCAGGGCGACTTTAGATGGGGTCACCTATCTGACCGGCTCGCACATGAAGGTCAGCGAGACATATTACATGGTCGACCCCTGGAATGATAGATTTCTATTCGTTAAGGGCGACTTTGGCAACTTACCGTACTCGCCATTTCAGAAGGACAAGGCGATCTATTGGGCTCCTCACATAGATGGCGAGGCAACGACACTCTATAAGTTCTTCGCCGAAAAGAACTTCGAGGTCGTCTACCTGCAGCGTAACCTCAATCTGCTCCCTCCAGTGCTGTCGGGAGAAGGTATGTTATTACTCGCTTACTTCTATTTCCCCTGCTCACCCCCTCATAGGGCTAGATTTTACACATACTTTTTGATTTCTTCTTCAGGCGAGCGGCAAATCCTAGTGCACCCTCCCTACGCGAGGAAGGCCATACCCACCCCTAACTTATAGCCGTGATGGCTGTCGTGGAGGCTTGTGCCTCTGATCTGGGTGCGCTCGCCCCTAGCACTGATAAGGGGAAAAGGGTCATTGTTGATATAAATTCCTCTCCCCCTTCCTCTTTGTGGCAGAAGCAGAAATCCGGGAGGAAGGATGCTAAGTCGGGCGACCCAGAGGTCCCAACCCAGAAGGATGCCGAGTCGGGCGACTCTGAAGTTTCGACCTCGCATCCTAATTTCGCCCCGTGGAAGAGGGATATGAATGCGCAAGAGATCCCTACTCTCCTGGGACGGGAGGGCGAACAGGGTCTCCGTGTCTTCCCTCCATCCCTCTTGGACCAAAGGCGGCAACTCGGACCAGATTGCCTATTGCCTCATGTATGGGTTGTATGGCAGGGAGGATGCTGCTGCCTATGAAAAGACATGGTGTGCAAGCTCTCCTATAAAAGCTCGTGAGCTCTTTTCCGTGCTGTCGATCTCTCTCACATGGCGTCGCGTCGCGGGCTCAGCTTCAGTAAGAAGTATTCCCTTGCAAATGCCGTGAGTAAGATCGCGGAGGAGCGGGCCGAGGATGTTAAGAGGAGAGCAGAGACTGCCGAGAAGCTCCTCGCAGATGTCCCTAGCGGCTTGGTGAGTCTTCCTCCTTTACCTAGATGAGCATGCGTTTTTTTTTTCATTTTTGACGTGGACTTGCTTCAGGATCCTGCTGCAACCGAGCAGATGGTCAAACATACTCGCAGCTTGCCGGAGTCTCGGAGAAAGCACGAGTACTAGAGCGCGACGAGTCCTTTACCCTGGGCGCGAAGACTCTAAATTTCACTCCGCGTGAGGTTGAGGCCACGCGTCGGACCCTGGTCATCTTGTCCACCGAGTTTGTTGTCAAGACCCTCCGCGAGCTCGTGGCCTTGCAGGATTGGAGCGATATTATTGCTGACTTGCTCATCCCGGACCTCTACCTGCCCTCGCCCAAGGAGAGCTCTCCCGCGTCAGATCACAAGTATTCGCCTCCCCTTGATGATGACGAGGGCGCATTGGGCAAATCCCCTAAGTCTCTTCCCACCCCCAAGTTCATGACGTGTCTCCTTTTTTTGTTATATTTGGGCGAGACCCAGGCTTTTGTGAGAACATTTGTATAAACGGAGTTTGCTCATTTAGGCTTTTTGTTCTTTTATCGCGTGCTTTCTTATTTGTTTGACTGGCAACTCGTCTTGATCTCTTGAACTCGCCGAATGTCGAACCTAGACGCTAGACGACATCTCATTGATATGCTCAACTTGCTCTAACAAGCTAGCGAGATTTCGACTTAGCTCCATCGATGTGCTCGCAACCCTTTGACGAAGTTACTTGTACGCTGGAAATAGTTCGACACTCTAGATTGTGCGAGTACGCTTAATGCTCGGCCTGCGAGATGTCGGCGATACCCGAACACTTGCCATGTTCACGGGGAATTAACTTTATTTAGATTTCGGTATTCATCTTAACTCATAACCTGGCGAGCGCTCGAGTTTAGGTATTAGTATTTGCAGACGAATCGAACTCGCGCTCGTAAACTATGATAGCACTTGCCGATTAGGATGAGGGAGTATTCACACTCGCCCTGTTTGTCGTGGGCTGTGAAATTCATGCGCCTCATAGTGCCCAGAGTGGGCGAGCGTGGTGTGTACTCGACCGACGCGAGGTCAACTGTGCTCGCACCATGACCTTGCTTTTCACTTCTATTATCACAGAACTTTCACCTTGTTGCTCTCATTTATCCATCGAAACAACTATTTCAATGATGATTCCTATCATGTGACATCCCACTCACCAAAGCTTGTTCATACCTCTCGAGTGAGGGAGCCTTCCATGCCGGTTTGTGAGAGCCCGGATAGTGGTTTTCTTCTCCGGGGGGGAGGGTGTTCAAATCAAACATCTCTATTTCTTTTCTGTCACCTGAGTGAGAGAGCTTGCCCTACCGGCGTATGAGAGCCCGAACATCAGTTTTCTTCTCAGGGGCTTTTAACCAAACATATCTTTTTTTCTGCCATCCGAGTGAGGGATCTTGCCTTGCCGGCGTGTGAGAGCCCGGACAACGGTTTTCTTCTCAGGGACTTTTAACCAAACATCTCTATTTCTTTTCTGCCACCCGAGTGAGGGAGCCTGCCCTACCGGCGTGTGAGAGCCCGAACAACGGTTTTCTTCTCGGGGGTCCTTAACGAAACTTCTCTATTTCTTTTCTGCCATCTGAGTGAGGGAGCCTACCCTGCCGACGTGTGAGAGCCCGAACAACAGTTTTCTTCTTGGGGGATTTCAACCAAACATCTCTATTTCTTTTTTTCCATCCGAGTGTGGGAACCTACCTTGCCGGCGTGTGAGAGCCCAAACAATGGTTTTCTTCTTGGGGGATTTTATCCAAACATCTCTATTTCTTCTCTGACGACCGAGTGAGGGAGTCTGTCCTGCCAGTGTGTGAGAGCCCGAACAACGGTTTTCTTCTCGGGGGCTTTTAACCGAACATCTCTATTTCTTTTCTGCCACCTGAGTGAGGGAGTCTGCCCTGCCGACATGTGAGAGTCCAAACTACTGTTTTCTTCTCTGGGTATTTTAACCAAACATCTTTATTACTTTTCTGCCACCCGAGTGAGGGAGTCTGCCCTGCCGGCGTTTGAGAGCCCGAACATTGATTTTCTTCTCGGGGGGTTTTAACCAAACATCTCTATTTCTTTTTTGCCACTCGAGTGAGGGAACCTGCCATGCTGACGTGTGAGAAACCGGACAACGGTTCTCTTCTCGGGGGCTTTTAACCAAACATCTGTTCTTCTTTTCTGCCACCCGAGTGAGGGAGCCTTCCATGCCGACGTATGAGAGACTGGAGAACGGTTCTCTCCTCGGGGACTTTTAACCAAACATCTCTATTTCTTTTATGCCACCCGAGTGAGAGAACCTACCCTGTATTTCTTCCACATCTTTTAGTCCTGTCATAGATCCCATTACATATACTGTTACGTCGTCGGATGGCGCCCGCTTATTTGGGCCTCAATACACATGACGACGCAAGGGGTCTGAAGGCAACAACGGGGCTGAACCAACCGGTTCAACCCCCACTATCTAAATAGCGGATCGGGGGGGGGGGGGGAGGGGCTGAACCCACCTGGTTCAGCCCCCATTTGGGCCGGCCGGCCCCCTTGGCCGGCCAGCCTTGGTCCGTGTATAAATATACCCGGACCCCCTCTTGAAGAGATATGCAAGATTATTATCAGGTATTCTCTCCTTTCATACTCTCAACCCTAATTTCTCCTCTTAGTTCTCTAGATTTATCTCTCTCTCCCACCTTCTTCATAACATTTGGTAACAGAGGTTCCTTCCTCGACCATGGTTGCTACTCGCGGACAAGAATTGGCTAGTCGTTTGGAAACTCTGGAGGTAAACTATGTCGAATTGACTAATTCGGTGACCGCCATCGAGGAAGAAATGAGGGAGTCCACCCAACGCTTGGAAGAGCGGTTCAACTCAAGGTTTTGCTCGTGCTAAATCTCAAGGGGAAATCACCTGTGCAAGAGGAGAGCGGCGGAGGATCCAATCCGGCCGCGGAATCTCAACCAGCTCGAAACTCAGCCACGTATGACGGGGAATTGGCGGGATCGGCCAATCCATCTCGGAACGGAGTCGGATCGACCGGCAATGGAGGCGGCGGGGCTGCGGCGGGCTGGGGAGGTCGCAGACTCACAACGGGGACGGGATCCATCCCGTACAGGGATCAGGACATCGGAGCAGGCCGTCCGCCCTAGACGCGGACCGGCATTGACCAGGCGGGCTACGGTAGGGCTCCGGGAGCCGGAACGACGGGAATTCTTCCCCAGCCGCGAGGCGGCGGTGCTGCAGGGATTGGAGCAGGTGTTCCTTAGGGGGGCCAACCCTATCAAGGCTTTCCAGGACAACAGCTTCAAGGCTGCCCGAGCGCATACGCTGGGGCATGGACCCAAGACGGCCGACGTGGAACGGGAAAGTACCGGGGTGGCAAGGGCAAGCAACGCCAAAGGCGTACATGCCCCCGAAGCTGACACACATGAATTTCCCTTGATATAACGGAGGGGACGCCTTGGAATGGGTACAGAAGGCGAAGTTGTTTTTTAGGTATCAAGAGGTACCCGAGGTACAATGGTTAAAACTGGCGTCCTTCCACTTGGAGGACGACGCTTTTCAGTGGACGCAATGGTTCCTTCGGGGACGGGAGTATGTGCCGTGGGCGGAGTTTGTCGATGGGTTCACCGCTCGGTTCGGGCCCCTGGAGTTTGAGGACTTTGAGGCCCTCTTGCAAAAGTTACGTCAGAAGGACACCGTAATGGAATACAGGACAAAGTTCGAAAAGTTGGCAAATATGGTGCACTGGGAGGAGAGGACACTCAGTTGTTTCGTCCCCGGGTTGAAGGACCACGTAAAAGATGAGGTTCAGTCGTACATGCCCCGCAACTTGAATCACGCCATTAGTCTGGCCCGCATTCAGGAAGTGCGGTTCAACAGGCAATGGTCCCGTACTACAGTGAAGCCCCCTACTACACTGGCGATTGCCGGGAGGGATCCACCAGTAGTCGGACGGCCTACAGTGACGCGACTGTCGTGGGGTGAGTTACAGGCAAGGAAGGAGAAGAGACTCTGTTTCAACTGTGACTAGAAGTTCACGGCGGGCCATAAATGTCAGAAGGTACAAGTCTTTATGTTACATGAAGATGTGAAGGCCGAGCCGAGCCCAGAGGAGCAGCTCCCCGCTGAAGACTTGGATCTGATCGAGTTCAGGGTTTCCCTACATGTTATGGAAGGGTGTAACCCTCGTCCACTCACCATGCGACTTGCGGGGAGGATCGGCCAAGAGAAGGTGACTATTCTGGTGGACAGTGGGAGTACGCACAATTTCATCCATCCCGACGTGGCCCAACGGGTTGGGCATGCGATTGACATGGCGGCTGCTTTCCAAGTTATGGTGGTGGACGACAGCAAGTTGCAGTGCAAAGGTGTAATAAAAGGGGTGGCGCTTCGGATGCAAGGGTACGTGGGATGCACAGATGTCTATCTTTTACCCATTCGGGGCACGAACATGGTACTTGGAGTTCAGTGGTTGCAGCAGTTGCGACGGGTCACTTTTGATTGGGATCAGATGACGATGGAATTCATGCAACAGGGGAAACAGTTCTGTTTGAAGGGTCTCACATCCTCGCCATTAAAGGAAGTATCTCTTCAAAGCATGCAGCAACTCGGGGAGACAACAAGCTTGATGGCGGTGCTTTTGGGGGTGAGGTCGGATGAGGCCGAGCCGTCTGAGGTACCCATACAGATGCAGTCCCTTGTAGAGGAGTATGCTGATGTTTTTCAGGAGCCACGCACACTTCCGCCATCACGGTTTCGGGATCATCAGATTGTACTCAAGGCAGGGGCGGAGCCTACCAATATCCGGCCATATCGATACCCGCACATGCAGAAGACTGAGATTGAGCGCAGCGTTCGGGAGATGCTCGATGCGGGAATCATCCGGCCGAGCATGAGCTCATTCTCGGCCCCGATCATTCTGGTCAAGAAGAAGGATGAGTCGTGGCGGTTTTGTGTGGACTACCGTGCACTGAACAGCGCCACCCTGAAGGATAAGTTCTCGATTCCATTAATTGAAGAACTGTTGGACGAGCTACACGGGGCGACGCTGTTCACCAAGCTTGACCTTCGGTCGAGCTACTACCAGATCCTCACGCGGGAAGAAGACGTCCACAAAACGGCCTTCAGAACTCAAGATGGGTACTATGAGTTTTTGGTGATGGCCAACAGGTTGACTGGCGGACCGTCCACCTTCCAGGCTAATATGAACGAGATCTTTCGTCCGCTCCTTCGTCACACCGTGCTGGTTTTTTCGATGACATCCTCATATACAGTGCTAGTTGGGAGGAGCACTTGCGCCATGTCACTTAGGTCTTCTCCCTGCTGCGCAGCCATCAGCTCTATGTTAAGCGGTCAGTGTTCTTTCGGCCAGAAGGAGGAGTACTTGGGTCATTTAGTCTCGGCTGAAGGAGTTAAAGCCGACTCTCGGAAGATTGAGAGCATGGTTTCTTGGCCGCGACCCCAGACTATACGGGCCTTATGAGGCTTCTTGGGTCTCACAGGTTACTACCAGCGTTTTGTGCTGGACTACAATAAGATCGCCAGGCCGCTGACCCAGTTACTGCAGAAGGACGCTTTTTCGTGGCAGGATGAGACTGAGGCGGCTTTCCAGGCACTCAAACAGACTGTGACGACTACGCTAGTCTTGACACTTCCGGATTTCGCCAAGGAGTTCGTCGTCGAGACGGACGCATCGGGAGTGGGTCTAGGTGCTGTGTTGATGCAAGAAGGGCGACCGATAGCCTTCTACAGCAAGGCATTGGCTCCTCGGACATTGGGGTTGTCCTCTTATGAGAAGGAGATGTTGACCGTTATTCACGTCGTGGCTTTGTGGCGACCTTATCTGCTGGGGCGACACTTCAGGATTCGGACGGACCATTAGAGTTTGAAGCACTTCCTGGAACAGCGGATCTCCTCTCCAACAGAAGTGGGTCACCAAACTTCTGGGGTACGACTATGAGATTGTCTACCGCCAGTGTCGGGACAATCGAGTTGCTGATGCCTTATCCCGCTTGCCGGAGGGCACACTCGGTCAGATTTCTACACCCCTGCTGGACTCCATGGATGAGATACAGGACGAAGTGGAGCGCGACTTAGAGCTCCGACCTATTGTGGATGCTCTCCGACAGGCACTGGAGACGATTCCGGGTTATCTTCGGAATGACCGGTTGTACTTTCGGGACCGTGTGGTCATTCCTTCTCAGTCAGCATGGCAGACTGTTATGATGCACGAGTTCCATTCCTCGCCGACCGGTGGTCATGTCGGTCTCGCCCACACCCTTCAGCGCGCACGGGCAAATGTATTCTGGAAGGGTATGCAGCGTGATATTCAGATGTTTGTTCGACAGTGTGACATATGTCAGCGCCAGAAGTATGAGACGACCTCCCCAGCCGGATTGCTTACACTGTTGGAGATCCCTCATCAGGTCTGGGATACCGTTTCCATGGATTTCATCGATGGGTTGCTCAAGTCTCAGAACAAGTCCGTTATTTTGGTGGTCGTCGATAAATTATCCAAGTACGGGCACTTCATCGCCCTGAGCCATCTGTACACCGACCCATCAGTTGCAGCTACATTTGCCCGGGAGGTTGTCAGGTTACACGGGATCCCACGAGCGGTCATTTCGGATCGCGATCCGACCTTTGTGGGAACATTCTGGAGGGAACTCTTCCGTTTACAGGGCACGTCATTACGGTTCAACACAGCTCACCATCCACAGACGGATGGTCAGACGGAGGTCCTTAATCGGGGGCTTGAGACTTACTTGCGTTGCTTTGTTATGGATGAACCGCGTACTTGGGCAGGGTGGTTACATTGGGCCGAATACTGTAATAACACGTCGTACCACTCCGCCAGCAAAATGACCCCGTTCGAGGTCGTATACGGCCGACCACCGCCCTCCTTGAGCAGCTATGAGCCGGGTAGCACGATGCTTCCCGCCGTTGATCGGGCTCTCCGAGATCGTGATCGCACTATTGCCACTTTATGGGAGAATCTTCAGGCAGCACAGGATCACATGAAGGCACAGGCGGACAAACATTGCACAGACCGCGAGTTCCAGGTGGATGATGAGGTCTTTCTCAAGCTCCGTCCCTACTGGCAATTGTCTGTCGCCCAGCGGACGAATCAAAAGTTGGCCTCCCGTTACTATGGGCCCTTTCGGATTGTTCGCCGGGTTGGACCGGTCGCTTCGTTGACACTGCCTGAGGGGTCGCGGATACATCCGACCTTTCATGTTTCCCTGCTGAAGAAGAAGATCGGCGCCTCCGTCCAGGCAAGCCCTCTTCTGCCTGAGGCTACAGCTCCGGGTGAAATACGACCGCTACCTGAGGAGGTCCTGTTGCTCAAGTGGAAGCATCGCGGGACCGAGTACCATCCTGAAGTATTGGTTAAGTGGCAACATATGACTGTCGCGCACAACACTGGTGGATCTGATGGAGTTTCGCGAGCTGTATCCCGACTACCACCTTGGGGACAAGCTGGTTATTGATGGGGCAGGGAATGTTACGCCGTCGGACGGTGCCCGCTTATTTGGGCGTTAATACACACGACGACGCAATGGGTCTGAAGGCAACAACGGGGCTGAACCAACCGGTTCAGCCCCCACTATCTAAATAGCGGATCGGGGGTGGGGTGGGGGGGGGGGGGCGGCGGCTGAACCCACCCGGTTCACCCCCCATTGGGGCCGGCCGGCCCCCTTTGCCGGCCAACCTTGGTCCGGATATAAATATACCCGAACCCCCTCTTGAAGAGACATGTAAGATTATTATCAGGTATTCTCTCCTTTCATGCTCTCAACCCTAATTTCTCCTCTTAGTTCTCTAGATCTATCTCTCTCTCCCACCTTCTTCATAACATATACTCATACTTATTTTTGTCGCATCTAGGTTAGGGCATCACGTGTTTGTCACCTATAGATTTATCCTACGTCAGTTGGTACAAGAGCTCCAAGTTCAGAATTATTTTGATACGCAATCATTGAGTCTATATGTTCCATTATTTTAAATGTCCTCCAACATATCCCTCAACATGTTTTTGAAGACAAAACAATATATTTTTTTAAAAAATAGATTGTCATTTTTGTAAAATATTGGCGGACATAGCTGTTTTTTATATATCGGCCGACACAACTTTTGAAAATATTGTCTGCTATTTTACGTTTTGTTATATTAGCAGACTAATAGTATACGTTTAAATCACATATATATTATATATTTATATTATGTATGTTTAAATTAATTAGACTTATTGTTTTATTTTTTTAACGTTTTATTTTTACAACTAGTTTTGTATAATTATTTTACACATTTTTCTTTATTTCATATTACAAAAAACTGTGAAAAACTTGTTGATTGTTTTTATGCTTTTAATATAAATTTATAAGCATTGAGAGACTTATAATCAATCAAAGTGTTCAATTTTGAAATCTTATTTACTTTTTATAAATTTAGTGTTATCACAATAAAATTAGGCGATTGTTATCCGCACTACAGTTTTGGTTAGTCGCACATGTTTTTTCCTAATTTTTCGCGCCTTTTGGAAATACGTCTTGTACATGCATTTTTAAGAAAAGTGTTCAACACCAAAGTTGTAGATCTCGATGAGATCTACAACTTCCGTGTTGAACACTTTTCCTAAAAATGCATGTACAAGACGTATTTCTAAAAGGCGCAAAATCTAGGTGTATTTCCAAAGTACGTCTTGTACATGCATTTTTAGGAAAAGTGTTCAACACGAAAGTTGTAGATCTCGTCGAGATCTACAACTTTCGTGTTGAACACTTTTCCTAAAAATGCATGTACAAGACGTACTTCCAAAATGCGCGAAAAATTAGGAGAAAATGTAGTGCGTATAACCAAAACTGTAGTGCGAATAACAACCGCCTAAAATTATTGTATAATATACAATATTTTTTTTATAATGTATCGTTTTTTTTTTGTTAATAATATTTTATCTTGGATACTCTTCGTATTTATTTTGGAATATGCATGACTCATTTTTCATCTATTTGTTATTTGTTTTTATTTTTTTTAGGATATATAATTATAATTAGTATACATGAAACTAATTTTTTAACTATAAGAAATGAAACCCGATATTTTAAAATATCATCGACATGTCTTCGATTTCCGACATCCTACATTAAAAAACTCGATCCTACATGTCCCTGACACCCAATATTTACAACCTTGATTCCTTCATGTCTAATTATCGCCGTTATTCCTCTTCTCTATTTGAGGATTCCAAGTCTATCTATACTTGATCTCATAGAGCCATTTAGATAGATCTTATGTTATTACGATGATTATTTTCATTTACAACACACAACTTACTAAGATTATGTCAGCCCCTCGACACGATTCCATACGTTAAAGACTATCACTACGATGATTATTGCTGTCTCCTTCCTAGCTCACAAGCAGATCGTGTTGAACCTTTGGTATGACTTGATTATCTTAGGGATGATTACTACGCACTGTACGCAGATCATCAGTTTGAGAGAGATCTTGAGTGTAGATTTTGTATTATGGCCCTATCGTTTGACGGTTCATCGAGTCCATAGTATTTTAGTTAATGATTTGTGGATATAAAATATTTTGAATTATTCGGTGAACCTCGCATCAAATTTACGAAACTTGACTTCTAGATCAGACGAGAGCATATTGGTTTAACATTGAGAGGACTCGTGTGCATCACATTACTAGTTAGGTAAACATGAATCAAATGTTGTCATATGTATTTGCTAACATCATATATGAATCGCCCGCTCGAGCAATTATTTTTCCTTTGACAAGGATCCACGTCCGTTGCTGAGTATAGAGACGGTTTTGATGATTTAAGAGTGAAGAGCGACATCCAAGCGGAGCCATCTATGCCCACTTCCAGGTTTTGGTCTGGACTTAGATCTGAGATGTCTTGAGTTAACTTATCACTTCTTAGAGTCCTCTGAGCAGACGTACCGACTCTCCCTACATTTTGAGCAGTCCTTAAGATTCGCTAGATTTAGTCGAGTGGAGTCACACCCTGACCATCCTTCCATGACTCCTCTCTAGCCCAAGGACACCACCCTTCCTACTTGTGCCTCCTTAGAAACGATCGATATGACTGATGATACATAGTTATCCCACTTTAGTGTGATTCTTTGTCCCATTAATAGTCCATCGTTTGAGTCTAACTCATACCACATGGCCCTAAAGGAGAGTGAGTGTGGGCGATCTGGTGTTTCTATACTTATATGTCCTATTGTAGCGATAGACCCCTCCCTTTCCCCGACCCCATGCGTTGAATTAGTCAAACCTCGACCATAGACTCACCTTTGAGTCCACACGTTCATTTGAGTGTACCCATGTTGTGGTGACGAGTCATGTACGGAGTGAGGGTGAAGGGTCTAGTATTGACTTTGTTGTGGGTGTCCCACTTGTTTCCATGAACACTACTGTTATTGATGACCCCACTTGTTGTCATGTACGGAATGAGGGTGAAGGGTCTAACATTGACTTTATTGTGGGTGTCCCACTTGTTTTCACGGACACTACTGTTATTGACGCTTTTCCTTTGGAGGACCATCCTGTCATTGTTGACCCCCGCGGGGAGCCCTTAGTTGAGTCCTTGGGAGACCCATTTGGCGAGCCTCCCTTTCCGGGAAGCATCCACTTTAGTATGGATGGCTTGTGTCTTCACACGAGTGATCATCATGTTTGCGACGACTTTTCTTATATACCTCATGGAGAGCCACCTGATAGGCTTTACCATCTGAGAATACCCAACACACCCGCAAGTTGCATTCTTCGGTCACCATATGTGACATTCCTTTTGGTGTTGGAATTATCTATGACAAATATTTCTATCTACTACCTGGTGAACCTCTCGATGTTTCACATCCCTTAAGAGGCATTTGTCATACCATGATTTCATAGTTCATATCTCAGTCAGTCATTTCAATGTTCTCAGTACATTCGACGAGTATTTCTACACCCTGACCAAAAAACCTTTGGATAAACCACTCATTTTTAAGAACCTTCATCACTACATAGAATATGCTCTTAGCCAGTCTATCGCGTTGAGCCTTGTTCATTTGCATATGTCGCATGTTTTGTATGACATACTCCGACGTATAGTTATATTTAATGAACTTTTTAGAACTTGAGTGGGTAATCACATGAGAGAGCAAATACTCGATGATAGTGATTGGGTGATGATTTACACATTATTTGAGAGATTACTATTGGGGGAAACTATGAATACGAGTGTCCGACGAATTGGTCCATACACTCTCATGAGAGAGTTTGAGTCATATTTCTGTGAGCTTGATATTACATCGGAACCAATTCATGGTCAATTTTTTAATCTTATATGATCGCCTTTTTGATGATCAGAGCCCGCATATGCGATATACTCTTTTTTCATATTATTTTGTCAACTTATTTTATTTTTATGGACAGGTTTAGAGCAAAGATCACAATTAAATGATTCAATCCTTTCATGGCATTTAACCTTTTTTTTTAATTCCTTGCATTAGGTTTAGAAATGGAGGAGGATTTATGGCTTGAAAAGGAGTTCCTCCGCCGTCCAGGTACGTACCGAAGCTCGCCCCACTTCCACTTTGATGATACTGTAGCCACCTCCCATCTCCTCATGGTCGGTCTCTGCCTCATTTGAACCCCCATTAACTCTCCTCCCCACACATTCACAACTGCTATAGCCCATCCATATGTCAGTCTAACTCAGCCACTATCGACCCCCTTTGACTCCCTTGCGATCAACCAGTCTCCCACAATCACGACCGCCTTTTCTTCGTCATTCCATCCATCCACCTATTTACTATGTGACAGCCAACCTCCGGCTGCAATTTGGTGGGCTAAACCCCTCCCTCCAGTACAAAGCTTATTCCCGCCAATGCAGCATGTTGGTGGTCGAACACGTCTCATTGGGTGATTTATCATTATCGATATCTTTTTGATCGTAGGACGGATGATCAAAGACCGCGATTGTGACCGGCTTCATTTTTCATATTTTTATGTCTTTTATTTTATTTTTCCGAGTTGTATTTTGAGAGTTATTTTAAATTATCCATTCGACAATCATGGCCTTCAGATTTATTTAACTGAATTCACCCTCCCCCCTATATGTGGTTAGCAGCCGGCTATTGGAAGATATCGAGGATTTCGATTTTTAGAGAAGGCCCCGCCCGGCTCTTGCTCTCGGTGCGATGCCGAGAGCCACCTGCGTGCAACGTCGCAGGTTCCAACCTCTGGGGGTGTCGACAGCCCATCCTCCACCTCCCACTGCTCGCATTGCCTCCGACGAGCCTTCCCAGTCGTACTCCTGCAGTTCCGAGCCCGCCACAGCCTTCCCTTTCCCTCAGCACCGCCACTGCTGCAATTCCTAGCCATGGTGTCTTTGCCTCATCCTTAGGTGTCTCCACCTTCCGGGGTAATGGTCGGCGGCGGGATGGGGAAATCGGGCTGTCGGTGGAGAAGAAAGTCGTGGTATGTGAGGTGGTATGTGAGGAGGCGACGAGCTGCTTTGGAGAGGTTGGCGATTATGGTGGAAAAGAACTTGCAGGTTGCGGCCGGAGGAAGTGGCGGGGCTTGTGGTTCGCAAAAACAATGGGGCTGCAGTTTGTGGGAGTCGGCTAGAAGAGAGGTGAGTCGATCAACAGGAAGGGAGGGCTGAGAATGAAGACCCTTTGACGTCACACCATGGGAGGCCTCGCGGAGTTGCACCAGTTGGAGAGGTCCGACGGTTTCTAGACTGAAACAAACTATCGATCCCTCCAAATTGTTGTTTGCACATGAATGTCCGAACCGATCGGGTGTCAAATACAACTTGAGAAATAAAAATAAATATAGAAAATCGACCCGGAACGGCCATCCGGACACATCCACCAACTCGGATCGTTCGGACCGACAACGAATCAACTCCTATGGGAATACTCACGTATGGGTCGATCTCCATCAGAATTACCTTCAGTTTTTTTTAAAAAAAAATTCAGAACCTTTGTTCCATCCATCTTACTGGTGATCAAATTTGGAGGGAGAATGTTAAAGTTGAACATGTTCCTCCAATACTCATCCTTAGCCCGCCATTTTCAATCATGAAAACTGCATTCAAAACTCTACCACAGAAAGCAACACCTCCCAATGAATACTAACAGTAATGTGCTAAAGATGGCATGCTTTTTCAGATTAAATTATTTTTATTTTACTCATCACTACATCTATTAGGAGTTCTTTTTTTTTCTCTTCATTTAGGCTCCTCTTGACACGGTGGTGGCGGTCGTAAACGAGGGTTAAACCGTCATTCGTAAATGATTACCTAACAAACATCATCCGTTGGAACATAAAAGTGGATGAAGTTCCTTAGGTGGGCATTAACGAATGACAATTTAACTCCCCTGTTCATGAGCGCCGCCACCATGCCAAATGGAGCCTTAGAATTTACTCACATTTACCTATTGTCATATTTCTTTATAAATTCACATTCATTTGAACAGGCCTCATACAAAGTTTTCATCGCAGGACAACTTTTGTCACCTTTTTACATTGAAAAATGCTAAATCGCAAGTAGTCTGCGGGCAACTTGCATCTTGAGAATCAAAGAGGGTTAAAGAGAGTTTTTGAGATATTTGATTAGCCATGGAATTCAGTCACAGCACAGCATTATGAAGGATGGTTAGCAAAAGTCTGGGAGACGGCTTTGGTTGCGCCTCAAAAAAAAAATTCGAGGGCTTTCGCTGATTTTCGACCTTGCTGTGTAAGTGTACCGTTAATAAAAAAAATTTACTTAGTGCAATCTTCGGCCCGTAGGCAGAAGGCTGGTGAACTATCAAAATGTTCTACTGATCTTGAGTTGTCTGTTTTTTTATGATGGCAAGGATTGCATCTTCTATGTGCAGTGGTTTTGAATTTATTATAATAGGCCTTTCTGGATGTATATGGACACTGTTTTTAAGGTTTTCAGATCTCGCGGGGAAGATTGGTGAGGGTAGATGTTTAGTAGACAATTAACCACCAAAACTATGTTATATTTTAGGGTTATTTACAAGGATCTTCCCTAGGACTTGGCATAATTCCAGAGACCTACCCATCTGCCTTTTGAAATTACAAAAGCCTCCCTCCAAGTTAACATTGTCATTTAGGATAATATGCCTCCCCTTTGGAAGGGATTCACTAGCAATATATTTTTGCGAGGTTGGGGTGTCTTCTAATGTTTTAACTCAAATATGTTTTTTGTGTGATTTTAAAAGGTTGAGGGAGGTCTCTATGATTATACAAAGTCCCATTGGAGGCCCTAGTAACTAACCCTATATTTTGTCCTGAATTATTATTTGTTGACCAACGCCAACACTTTAGCAGTGGTAACTCTTTGGAAACCTGGGTGTTGGCTTACTGTAGAGAAATGATGCGAAGGTGAAGGGCCAGTTGAGAATTACTTTCCAAGGGGAATCATTTCTTCTTCTGTAAAGATTAAAAAAGTTATGGTATGATCTTTATATGCTCGAGTATATCATATGATCTTTCTACATATTAATATAGTGCTTATAGTCTATGTATGATTATAGAAATATTACATGCTATATTTATACTCTACTCTTAGGCTCCGTTTGGGGGGATTTATTCTCACCGGGCAAGCGGCTACGACCGCATGAATCGGATCATAATTAAGATCTGATTCATGCGGTCATAACCGCTTGACCGGTGAAAATAAGTCCCCCCAAACTGAGTTTTAATGTGGTAAGCTCATTATGTCAAAATGTGAATTAGTATAGAAATTATTATTTCACATGTAGATGACTCTTTAGATATGGGCTCTCTTTGGTATGGCGGTAGTGGTCGTGAACTTGATGGTTATGAACTGTCATTTGTGGAACGCGGTGGTTATGAACCATTGTTTGTGAATACCTAACCTCATCCAAGTTACTTCATCCATTTTATGTTCAAAACTAGGCTTCTTTTCTTTGTGGCGGTCATGACCATTGTCATACCAAACATACATGCTATGATTGTGATGTTTTTTTTCAAACTCATCGGAGCAAAAATATCGTGCCAAACAGAGCCATTGTCTCATTTTCCTTGCACTTATTTAGCATGCAAAATCTTCACATGATTCTCATGAATCCCCACTACTTTGTGTCCATTCCTTTGATCTAAATCTCATAATTATGTCATTGTGTGATTGCTATGTGAATGATGTATGTAATAAAATTCTAAGCTCATGGATAGTATGTATGCAAGTAGTGACGCTTCACACACCTACATGACTACATATAGGTCTATGTAATTAAAATTTAATGGGATGGATATTACATGATATTTTATAATGATGTGGAGATCACATTTAGATTTGCTTATCATACAAAATATCATATGGTTACTATTTATAACATAATATGCAAATATCTAGGCATTTCAAGTATCTTACCATGTATTTTAGTAGGCTCAATTACCGGGACCTCCCCGGGGGTTTGTATAATTACAAAAACCTCCCTTCTATGTTTTGAAATTACAAAGAACTCCCGTACAAATTTAGTTGGTATACGAATTCCCTCTTATGTTAAACCTTTTAACCACTTTTTTATGAAGAGTTCAAATTATCCTCTCATTAAAAAATAAAATATCAACACAATCCTTAGGTTAGATTATAGTATAACCCTAAGAAAGTAAAGTTGATTTTCATTTCCCACTCGACCGCGCTAGCTCCTGACGCTTCCACCTTCATGTGTGGCTGACAGGGCCACTGCTCGAGAATTTGTGGGTGACAGAGTAGAGCACCTGCCGACAATGATTTTGCTCGAGACGACTTTAGCGACGGATTAGGGCATCTGCGGATTTGGCGATGGAAGGGAGATTTTGTACACAGACCAAACTTGTAAGACATGACTTAGTAATTTCAAAATTTAGAGGGGAGGCTTTAGTAATTACACAAACTCGCATGGGAGGTCCTGTAATTAACCACATGGTATTATTTCGAGATTATTATTCAAAATCACGCTATTTGATTAACCAGTACAGACTCTTATGATGGATGTAAGCCTTTTTGAGAGTCTTCATCCCGTAATATATATATATATATATATATATATATATATATATATATATATATATATATATATATATATATATATATATATATACACTAACATCTTCGAACGGACTTCGCCCGTTCTCGATGCGTCGCTGCGGGTTTCGCCCGAAATCAAGCGGGCTTCGCCCGCTTGACCACCGACGGGCTTCATTAAATTATAAAAGTATTTAAAAGCATTCAAAATTTAATTTTTAAATTTTTTAATAATTTTATTAATTATAAAGAATATATATTATTTAATTAATTATTAAATTATAAATATATATAAATCTGAAGAAGGGAACAGTGATTTTTTTAGAGATTTGGATATTGACAGACCTGTTTTTTTTTATCCAAGGCCAGATGCGATTTTCAGGAGATCGGACGGTCAAGATGAGTTTCATGATGTGCTCAAAATATACCTATTATTTTAATAGTATATATATATATATATATATATATATATATATATATATATATATATATATATATCAAAATTAACCTTAAAAAGGTTCATGCAAGATATTGTACTCAAGAATATCAAGTATTAGTGTCATTTGTTAGGACCTCCCATATAAAATTGCTAAATTAGAAGTTGCGCTCAATCTTTTAAAATAACAAAAACTTTCACAATAAGTCTACATAAGTTTGTTTACCGGGACCTCCCCTCAAACTTTGCTTAATTAAGACTTGCACCTCTCTAACTTTTGAAATTACAAAAAACCTCTTCTCAATTTTTACATTTCTTAACATTCATGCACAAAAATACCCCCTTGAAATAAATATTCAAGAGGGTCTTTTTATGTATGGATGTTATGCAATGTACACATTGAAGGAGATTATTTTAATTTTGAAAGTTAGAGGGGCGCATGTTGTAATTACACAAAATCCCGGTAAATAACCCATAATAATTAAGTAGTATGTTATTGTCTTATAATTTTAGCTATAATTTTGGGATTTATATATACATGCAAGTACACTATTTTATATTTCAAAGCGTAAGATGTGATCTCATTGAGTTTAGATTTACAGGCCCTTTTTAAGTACATGGAATTGGAAATCTGTGTTTTAAACTCTTTAATTTAAGCATTCCATCTACATGCTCTCATGCACTAGAAAGAATGGAGGCGAAGCCGTGCCAACAAATTTCTCAAATGAGAATCTCTCAATCGCTCGATGTAAAACTGACGGCGAATCTTAACTTGTTTTTGCAGTGAGTCGGGAAAAAAATCGAAGAAAACGCCCGCAGCAAAGTATATATTCTATAATTTGCAAACTTGTGGAATAATATTCTGCATTCTGAACATCATCCTTATGTACAGTGGTGAAGGGCATCCCAGTTAGAAGATATAGCTAATATATATTAATTTTACATTGTAAGGTATGTCCTAATCATTGTCGAGCCAGTAGGATTGGAAAGGAGATGCCTGATGAGGGAGAGCCTTAAACTGTTTGGCGCAATTGCGAACATGTAGAAGGCAAACCATATTAGATCCACTGAGGAAAGTGTGGAACCAAGGAAACCCTGCCACATCCTGCAAGAATCCACACAAATTTGTGTTAGTCAAGCCTATTTAAAAATATTAGTTTTTATTTCTTAATGTATGAAAAAAATGTAAACATCAAGGTTTTCCTCTTCAAATTTGGGAATGTAAGCATTATTTAAGAGGGATGTGAATGCAAATTTGTTTCAGATGAGAGATGTATCTTTAAGAAATTACAAAACTATGCAAGTTAAATTATGAATATCATTTGGGAAAGAAAATTGTTAAAGATCATGGTAGCTATAGGTTCCATTTGCTACTCTGCAGTTAGAACTCCTTCATCCATCCTAAAATTAATTGGCTATAGACGGAGGGACCCATGATCTATATTAAGTTCAGAAGATTACATGAGTTTTTTAAAGTAGGACCATATTCACAGCACTACTCCTTACAATTTGACCATAACACATGAACTTTTTTTGATTGAATGATGGTGCAGTGGGCTGTTAATATCATGTTTAAACACAAGTTTTATGATATGAGACCATCTTATCAACACCAATCATCAGTATTCCATATTTACTAGTTTAATGTGTATATAAAAGTGTAAAAGAGATGCACATACCAGTGTGGCAAGCGGAAGAAAGTCAGAAAAAATGTTCGAATTCCATCGATATCAAGCTCCAATATTAAAGCTAATCCAAAAAGAAAGAATGCTCTTTGTCGTTTCCTTTCCTGTGGCCAAAGGGTTCTCCATGCTGAAATATATCATGAAAATACAGAGTAGTTTAGAGATAAGGAAAACAGATTTATAATCCATCAAAATATTGTTGAAATAAATGATTGAAAGCATATCCTTTGCAAACCTAGAGCAGAAGGATTGTGGACACTTCCTATAATACTATTTTTTCTGAAATACGCATTACTCTTCAATATATCCGCAATCACAGAAGCATACTTGGGTGCCTCGGACAAGGAGCGAACAACCGAATATCCTGTTTATTAAGAAGAATGGATATTAGTGTATGCTTTTTAAGATTAATGCATTTTTCACTAGTAGTAATACAAAGGTGTCATTGTGTCTGTGTGTAAATATAGAGAGAAAGAGAGAAGAATGAAGGGAGGCTTCATGTTATGGACAGAGTCGAGACGACCGGCTCGCGTCAACCTATCTTATTTTATGTTTGCAGTTCACATTTTTTATGTTGAAGTATTTCTGTAGACTGTTTGCTTGTTTGGACCTTTGTGCAAAATTTAACGTGCGTGAGCTGCATTTACAAACACCTTTGGCGAAATGAGAGAACTGTAATTGGGATCTTTTAAAACCAAAATAAGATTTGAACCTATTTCCTCGAGCACCAAGACTAGGAACCCGAGGAAATGCTCTAGTATCCGCGGTCATCTTCCCCAAGGATGTCTAGTGAGTGATGAACTTTGGATCTCAGCAAATTCACTAAGCCAACCCTTAATAGTAGGATAAAACTGCTCTTGATTATGTTGATAAGAAGTTTTAGGAACATAGTTTGCTCACCTGTGGCTGGATGCACCATGCTGGCTGCAGCACCAAATGCGAGGTTCTTCTGTTCTGTGTTTGGCAAGGATCCACCAACAGGTATATAGGACCATTCCTAAAAAGCAAACTGACAAATATAAATTCCTTTGAGAATCACGGTAACATCAACAAATTTAGTACTTAGAGTAGTCAATAAATGAGCTCTAGTGGAATTAGGTAGGAAGAGTCTTCACTATTTTGCTTCTCAACTGTTTGGTTTTATCAAATGTTTTGGAAGATTAAATCACTGTGCTTCTAGGAGGTACCAGGAAAAGAAGGGCTGGCTGGATTTCTATACATAAGTTGTCAAATCCGAGTACAGCTCAACACTTATATCTATGGAAGAAAGACACATCTTGGTATTTCTATACGAACATAGTTTTGAGTTATTCAGTTACTCTTTCTCTCTCGGTCAGATCGATCCTTTCGATTTCCCCACGTCCAGGGATTTTCGAATTTCGAGTGCCTGGTGAATCTGGTCTAGGCTTTCTAGCCAAGTCCACTAGAAAATGATTCTTGAACAAGAGCAGCGGAAATGGATTTTCTATCTAAACAATTTCCTGTTCGCCTGGTCTTTCTTTTTGTTTCTTTCTTTCAAGAGCGGGAACTATAATGCAGGAATAACTCGCTCAACCGTGTAAAGTTGTCATGGGAGTTACGCCACATTCCTTTAGTCATCTTGCCTCCAACATTAAAGTCATTTGATAAGAATGAAATGAGCGCTATGTTAAATTCATAGAAAACATTCAAATGGCAGCTAAATACCAATTTCATCACAAAGAAAATATGATGAATCATGAGTACAAAAACAATATTTAATCTTATGGATCTCTTCAATATTTGCTTAAATAAAATGTCGAAATAATATCTTCACACATGATTGTGAAGTTTCCACTGAATTTCTCCTAGAAATTACCAAGGAAACTCTCCACAACAGCTCCGTGGATATCAAGAGATGGAATATTAAAAGAATAGAAAGAATCTAATTGAGTTACTTTGGCAATATAAGAGCAACTGCTTGTTACAGTTCAACCCGAACATTGGTTGCTTTGCTGGAGGGTGGCCGGAGGGTGGCCGCAGGGTGGCCGCAAGTGGAGATGACGTAGGATGAGAATACTACGGAGCAGAAATCACGATTTCCTAAGCGGGATGTGCTCGGGAGAGGAGCTACCACAATCACGTAACAAAGACAAGGAAAACACACTTAATTCTTGGATACTCCGTTCATGACCCAAGTGGTTTTTAAATAAGATAATAGTGGCATAAGCGTAATAAGTCTTACATTTGGACTCAGCATAAAATATTAAAACGCATAACATAAACTCATAATAATGACACAATAAACTGGCTCATGACGGATGAATGATGTTTTGTGGACCCATAACACAGTCGAGCTGCAAAGACTGCATAGAAAAACTAAGGGAGAGAAGACATGTTTAAAGTGATTTGATCCAAAGAATCGACTAGCACTGTCGAATGGCCGACCGCTTAGTTTTAATATATTATCCTAAAAAAGAAGCTGCATAGTTGTTGTTCGGATTTGGAAATCCTTCGCTATTCAATATCAATCAAATAAATGAAGAAAAAGTTGCAATGGAAATTTCTTGAAAGCCTTTTGGTCATGAATATTCTTGCGTGCATACTTTGGCCAAATTTCTTCCCTCGCTGGCACGCCACTATTGTCTCTTCCTATGTATAGCTCTCATTGCAGGAACAACGAGATTGTTGGCATAGGATTCCTTGGGGCATTATAGAAATCAGGAGATAGAGCGCATGGAAAGGTTTGAAACATGGCCCAAGAAGTGGTTATGAAAACGGAATGTCCCTGTTGTCATCTTTTGGGGGGAACAAAGAAGGATACACAAAGGTTGTTGTAGGAACCTTATTTTAAAAAGAAAAGGCATTACAAAAGTGGAAGAACCAGTACCGTCGAGATTAAGCTAAATAAGCATGAGGCGAATAAGATTTACACTTCACCCTCATTTAAAAGCCTATGAAGAGAAAGTGGGATTGAAATGAACACATCAACATTTTCACACAAAAATAGTCCCGTCGAATAAAAGAGCTAAATCTTCATCATTTCTCCAAGCATGGGAAAGAGAAGCATAAGTCAATATCCCAATTGAGTGTTAACTCACTATGTTAGGAGAGACCTTTGCTTGGATAGTATGCAGAGTACAGGATAGTAAAGGGGTTCACGACATCCATTCTTGGAACATGTGTATTTGGAAAGAACATTTGTGGCACTAGAGAAGAGAGCACATATCAGAGTTCGAAGGGTTCGGAGCAACAGTCGGCAACTGTGTTCATTGCTCGGAACAAGACTCCACGAGCTCGATGGACCGGGTAAGCCATATGGTTACTGTAGAGAAAGGTGAAAAATCTTGTATATACTTCTTGAATACAAAAATACAAGTATGAGTACAAATATATAGGAGGGAAGAGAGGAAAGCTAAGCTATACAAATAATGTGGGACTAAACACTAACTCCTATAGGGGCCTTATTAATGGGCCAATACATCATGCTTTTCTAATATTATCTAACACTCCCCCGCAAGCTGGAGCGTACAAGTCGTATGCACCAAGCTTAGATAAGAACTGATGATACATTTGTCGTGGTAATGCCTTGGTGAGAATGTCGGCAACCTGCCCAGACGCAGGAACATGCTCCAGCTCTAACTTCTTTAATTGGACTTTTTCACGAACGAAATGACAGTTAACTTCGATATGCTTGGTCCGCTCATGAAACACATGATTCTTTGCGATGTGAATTGCAGTCTGGCTATCGCAAAACAAGGTTGCAGGTGAGGGTAAAGTGACCCCCAAATCACCAAGTAGACCCTCAAGCCAGGTGAGTTCAGATACAACTGCCGTCATTGCACGATACTCAGCTTCAGCGGATGATCTAGCAACAACAGACCGTTTTTTGCTACGCCAAGTAATAAGATTTTCCCCAAAGTATGTACAAAAGCTTGGAGTAGAGCGGCGATCATCTAGGGAACCCGCATAATCCGCATCTAAGTATGCAACAAGAGATAGGAAGGAAGATGACTTATATACCAATCCTTATCCAGGAGCTGTCTTCAAATATCTGAGGATGCGTTTCACAGCCTGAAGATGAGAAGTGCGAGGGGCGTGCATAAATCTGCTAACAACTCCAACGACAAATGAAATATCAGGTCTTGTGACAGTTAGGTAAATCAATTTTCCCACAAGGCGCCGATAATACTCATGGTTCGTAAGCAGGGAATCAGAGTCAGGCCCATGAGCACATAACTTGTGGTTGGCGTCCATCAAAGTTTCTACAGGTTTACACCCTGAATAGCTAGCATCGTGGAGGAGATCAAGATAATACTTTCGTTGTGACAGAACAAGACCATCGGGTCATCTTGCAACCTCAAGCCCAAGAAAGTACCTCAATCCTCCCAGATCTTTTGTCTGAAAAACGGAGTTCAAGTGTTGCTTAATTTTTTGTATCCCCGTGGTGTCGTCTCCAATGATCAAGATATCATCCACATATACCAAAAGAATGACAGTCCCAATTGATTGATGTCGAGTGAAAAGAGAGAAGTCGGTCGAGCTCCGTTTATATCCAACATCGCGAACAACTTTATAAACTTGTCAAACCAAGCCCGGGGAGACTGTTTGAGACCATAAATCGATTTTCGAAGAAGACATACACGAGACTCCTCTGTGGTCTCAAACCCAGGTGGTTGATGCATGTAGACTGTCTCTTGAAGGTCTCCATTCAAAAAGACGTTCTTAATATCAAGCTGATGGAGAGGCTGTTGGGTACATTGGAAAATGTGTACCTGATTTGAAGAAGCCCAACCTAGCTCAATGATATACATCATGTTGTATTTGATGTTGTTTTGAGTTGACATGTGCAGGTAAAGAATTGTTAAAGTTTACAGAAAAAATTCTAAGTCCAAGTGTCGACACAAAGGAACATGTGTCGTCACATAGAAGAAAGTTGTCGACACAACACTGGGAAAGTGTGTCGACACAGAAGGTGTAAGTCGACACTACTCTGGGAAAAAGTGTCGACACATAACATAGTCAACAACAACACTGGGAAAAAGTGTCGACACAGAAGAAGTAAGTCGACACAACACTGGGAAATTGTGTCGACACAGAAGAAAAACGTCGACCTCAACATTGGGAGAATGTGTCGACACTGAAGAGTATAGTCGATCTCAAGTTTGTCGACATCATCTGAATATGTCGACACAGAAGAAAATAGTCGACCACAAGTTTGTCGTCACCAGCAGAATGTGTCGACACATAGTGAGTAAGTCAACACTTATTAAAGTTATGATTCTACAACAACTGTGTCGACACACAGGACTTGTGTCGACACACTGCAGAGTCAAAGACCAAGTTATTTTCAGAAGAAGATGTGTCGACACAAAGGCAATTTTGTCGACATCACTGAAGGCAGTGTCGACACCAAAGTTAATTGTGTCGACACAAATAGACAGATGGTCTCGACACTTTCTGACAGACTGTTTCAACACTAAGGCACAGGACTTGTTTGAAGACTTGACAGCTGTGGGTTATCACCAGTTAACTGAAGTTGTCAGACTTGTCAGAAAACGGTTAGAAACCGGATCAGCCGGTTACCATGAAGAATGTCTATAAATAGACAGATTCAGAAGGAGAGAAAAAAAAAAGAACAACACACACAATTAAGAAGATATAGAACTGATCCTTTGAAATACATTGGAGAAGGGTTATATTCTACTCATTTCAAGAAAGTGCTAGGCACTTAAGAAGATCTTCTCCGGGAGATCTAAGAAGACTATCTAAGGATAGATCTAAGAAGAGTTCTAATCAGAATTCAGAAGAATCATTCAAAGTTCTGGACAGAGAGAGATCAAGTCAGAATTTGAAGAAGAAGAAAGAATCCATCAGTGGATTCTCAAGAAGCTGTTTGGAATCAACTCAGCTAAGTACATTTTCAAGAAGCTTTGAAGAAGGCTAAGAAACAGTTGATTGCATCAGCTGATTAAGAATTGTCATTGCCTCTTCTCTCTCAACTTGGCAAGACAATTTAAAACAATCTTTTCTATATTTCTGTAGGATCTGTTTATACAGATCTGAGTTGTAAGCCTATGTTATAAAGGCTGAGTGTAGGAGTGTTGAACTCTGAGTGGTAGGGCTGATTGCCTGAGTGTAGGAGAAGGATATTCTCTGAGTTGTAGGCCTTGGGGCAAGGCTGAGGTAGGGCAGTTGTGCCTGAGTTGTAGGAACCTGTTGGGTTCTGAGTTGTAGGATCTATTGATCTGAGATAAGTGGAAGTTTGGCCGAATCTAGCATACAGCTAGATAGGTGAAGGGGGAAAGTGGATGTACCCAGACCTTGGGGAACCACTATAAAACATAGTGCAATCTGTGATGTGTTGTTTTCTGTGATTGCTGTGTTTTTGTATTAGTTAATAAATTGAATTCTGTCTAGAAGTTTTAGAAAAAGAAGCAGGACCTATTCACCCCCCCCCCCCCCTCTAGGTGTTTAGGCTGCCTTGAAAGTTAAACTATCAAGTGGTATCAGAGGGAGGTTCCTCAAAAAGGACTTAACAGTCTGAGGTAGATCTGATAGGCAGAATCAAGAATCAAGAAGATGGGTTCTGGAGAGAATCATAAGGAGCTAGGGTCAATGAAATTACCCATATGCAAGAAGGAAATCTTTGGGATCTGGAAAGAAAGAGTCAGATTGTTTATGGAAGCATCTGACCCAAGGATTTACATCACAGTACAGGAAGGCCCCTTCATACCAATGAAGATATCTGTTCTTGATGCAAATATCCAAACACCAAAGACTTATTCTGAAATGACCAAGGATGAAATCATCTTGGCAACCATGGACAAAAGGGCACAGAACATAATTGTCAGTGCCATAGATGATTCAACATTTCAGAATCTGATTCACTGCAAGACCTCCAAGGAGATGTGGGACACATTGATTGTCTACATGGAGGGATCAGAAGAAGTAAGGCTGGACAGAAAATCTATGCTAAATCAGGAGTATGAAAGTTTTAGACAAGGAAAATCTGATAGCATAACTGAGTGCTATAAGAAATTCTATAGAATTGTGAATGAGCTAATTTCCTATGGAAGAGTCTTCAGTACCTATGAACTGAATGACAAATTCTTAAGATCCTTATCAAAGGATTGAGATACAAAGATCTGTGCCATAAGAGAAGTGGCAAAATTGGCAGAGATATCTCCTCCAACTCTGTTTGGAAAGTTGCTATCCTATGAAATGCAACTTATGGTAAGGAAGGAGGAGGAAAGAAACTCAAGAGGAGAGCATAGAGAAAAGACTGTGACATTTAATGCTGAAGCCACCAGAAAGAATAGGAGGAAATCACCATCTCCTCCTAAGGAAGTTGAAGAAGGTAGTTCTGAAAATTCAGATAGGGGTTCAGTCAGCAGTGATTCGGATGCAGACTTTGCTGCATTCACTAGGCAATTTCAAAGGTTCTTGAAAAAGAAGCAATGGAAGTCTAGGCCTTCATCATCACAGCAAGTAGATGACTATTATCAGAAAAGAAGGTCATCTAGGAAAGAGAAAAGCAGGTCAAAGCCCAGCAAAGCCACTACTTCAAAGATTGTCTGCTATTGTTGCAATAGGCCTGGACATGTAGTGGCTGAGTGTCCTGACAAAAGGAAGGAATCTTCAGAAAAGAAGAAGACTTATCAGAAAGGCAAGAAGGAGAAATCCTTTGTAGCAAAGAAAGATAAAAGTCTGTCAGACCAGTCAACTTCAGAATCAGGATCTGAAGCTGAAGCATATATTGGATTATATGCTGCATCTGAGGAAGAGGAGTTTATGCAGTTGCTAGACTCCATCAATGAACATCAATGCATGGGTTTGATGACTAGATCAGAAGAGGACCTATGCCAAAATCAGTCTGGTCCTAATGAGGTAAACAGTCCTTCCAGTACATTTGTTTGTAGTACAAGTGAAGAATCAGCTACATCTGCATCAAGTGATGAAGATGCATCTGGATCTGAAGGAGATGTCTATCAATT
The DNA here is from genome assembly GCA_039513925.1 of Platanthera zijinensis. Taxonomy (NCBI): domain Eukaryota; kingdom Viridiplantae; phylum Streptophyta; class Magnoliopsida; order Asparagales; family Orchidaceae; genus Platanthera; species Platanthera zijinensis. The sequence goes on from CM077081.1 coordinate 80,909,560, forward strand.
GATAGACAAGTATGGGGACTTGTTGCAGGCCCTTAAGAAAAGCAAGAACCTGGTTAAATCACAGGCTCAGGAAATTGCTGATCTAAGGGTTACAACAGCTGAGTTAGAAAAAGTCCTTGATCAAAAGTTAGCTGAAATTGCCAAGCTGAAAAATATAACTATTATTCAGATGGGCACAATTAATTATACTAATGATCAAGTAAAGAGTCTGGAGGACAGACTTAGAATTGAAAGGGATTTAGTGGCTAGTTACTCTAAGCCAAAATCTGTCTTACCCTTGATAGATGAATTTGTCACTCAGAAGGGTAAGGCTGGATTAGGATTTAAGGGTAACTCCAGGGCTAGCAGATTCAAGAAGAAAGGCAAAGCCCCTATTCAGCCACTAAACCTTTCAGTCCCCATAAGGTTTGGTAAGAAGAAAGTGCCTTCTAACATATATGATCATGAAGACATTCAGGATCATATCAAGACAAATGTTCTGAAGAACAAGGGTGTTAAGGCAAGCAGGCCTACCTATGGTCATAAGCCCTATGGTTTTAAGAAACCAGCAGGAGAAGTTGCAACAGCACCAGCAATGAACAGAAATGCTTCTGACAAGGATGTATCTAGATCTAGATACAATAAGTTTGAATGTTGGTGCTGTGGCAAGAGGGGTCATTTTGCATTGGACTGCTGGTATAACACAAGTGTTATAAAGAATAAGAGTCTACCTGTTAGAAGAGGTTATGATAACTTTATTAAGGCTAACCTGAACCAAGGACCCAAGACTTACTTGGGTTCTAAGGGTAAGTAATTCTGTATTGCAGGTGAATCCAAGTTACCATGCCCCTATATGGTACTTGGATAGTGGTTGTTCCAGGCACATGACTGGAACAAAGGGGCTGCTGAAGGAGTATTCATCTGTCAAAGATGGACATAAAGTGATCTTTGGTGGATCTGAAAAAGGAGTCATCAAAGGATTTGGTAACATCTCTTCAAACCTAATTACTATCACCCAAGTGGCCTATGTAAAAGGTTTGAATCATAATCTAATAAGCATAAGCCAGCTGAGTGATCTAGGATATGACATTTCATTTGGTAAGGATGGATGTCATATCAAAAGGTCAAGTGATCAAGAGATCATATTGACTGGGTATAGGAAGAGAAATGTGTATTGCCTTAATTTTGAATGTGAGAATAAGGCATCCCCCATTTGTCTTGTAGCTGATGACAATGCTTCTCATTGTGTTAAGTGGCACAAGAGATTGGCTCATCTAAACTACAAGACAATTGGCCAACTCTTTAGTAAAGAACTAGTGAGGAATGGGCCTCAAGTTAAGTGTATAAAGGAAGGGGTATGCTCAGCTTGTCAAAAGGGCAAGCAGACAAAAACCTCATTTCAAAGCCTTGAAAACAAGGATTCTGTGAGGTGCTTATACCTCTTGCATATGGATCTTTTTGGTCCTATGCCAGTTCACAGTCTAGGAAGGAAGGTCTACACACTAGTGGTTGTAGATGACTATTCTAGATTTACATGGGTGTTCTTTCTGAGACAAAAATCTGAAACCCCAAGTGTATTATTTAAGTTTGTAAAGCAAATTCAGAATGAACTGAACAGTACAGTGGTCAAAATCAGAAGTGACCATGGTACTGAGTTTCAATCTGAAAGCATGACAAACTTGTGTATAGACTTTGGGATTTTCCAAGAGTTCTCCTCACCTAGAACACCTCAGCAAAATGGAATTGCTGAAAGAAAGAATAGATCATTAATTGAAGCTGGTAGAACTCTATTGAGTGACACCTCTCTCCCAGAATATTTTTGGGCTGAGGCAGTTAACACTGCTTGTCATGTCATCAATAGGGCTTCTATCACCAAAAGCCACAGAAAGACTCCCTATGAGATTGTGAAAGGCAGAAAACCAAATCTATCCTATTTTAGGATCTTTGGCTGCAAGTGCTATATACTTAACAATGGTAAGTCTTATTTGACTAAGTTTGCTGCCAAATCCCAGGATGGGATATTTGTTGGGTACAGCACAAATAGTAAGGCCTATAGAGTCTTCAACTTAACTACTCAAGTTGTTGAAGAATCTGTGCATATTGTATTTGATGAAACAAGATTAATCAATTGTGAATTGTCTTGTAGATCAAATGACTCAACAGGTATAAGCAAGAAGATGGACAAGCTCTCCATTGCTGAAGCTTCAAAGGAAGAGGGAGCATTGGAAAATGAAGGCTGCTGTCCAGGGGGAGTACAAGAGATAATGGAAGCTGATGAAAACCAAGAGGAGCAGCAGAATGAAGAAGCTGGAGATGCTCAACCTGAAGGGAATCTACCTCCAGCTATAAGATATCTAAGAGATCATCCTACTGATCAGATAATTGGTGATCCAAGACAAGGAGTGCAAACTAGAAGCAGAAATCAAAGCACAGTTTTGCATTCTAGTTTCTTGTCTCAAATGGAACCTAAGAAGTTTGAAGAAGCTATCCAAGACCAGCACTGGATTGATGCTATGCAAGAGGAGCTGAATCAGTTCAGAAGGTGCAAGGTCTGGGAGCTTGTTCCTAAACCAAGAGGCCACAACATAATTGGGACTAAGTGGATCTATAGGAACAAGCTAGATGAAAGTGGAATAATAATAAAGAATAAAGCAAGATTGGTTGCAAAAGGATACAGGCAGGAAGAAGGGATTGACTTTGATCAAACCTTTGCTCCAGTAGCAAGGCTGGAGGCAATCAGAATGTTTCTTGCCTATGCAGCCTACCAAGACTTCAAAGTATACCAGATGGATGTAAAGTCAGCATTTCTGAATGGTGATCTTAAAGAAGAAGTATATGTAGAGCAGCCATCAGGTTTTGTAGATCCTCTTAAACCTGATTCTGTGTACAAGCTTAGGAAAGCTTTGTATGGGTTAAAACAAGCTCCAAGGGCTTGGTATGAAACCCTGTCTACCTTCCTCATTGAGAATAAATTCTCAAGAGGAAAGATAGACAAAACTCTATTCCTTAGGGAATCCAAAGGAAAGATCATCTTAGTCCAGATCTATGTTGATGACATAATCTTTGGATCTACTGAAAACAACCTTTGTAAAAAGTTTGCCAAACTTATGCAAGGGAAGTTTGAGATGAGCAGTATGGGAGAACTTAAGTTCTTCTTGGGACTCCAAGTAAGACAGACTGATGATGGATTGTCCATATCCCAGTCTAAGTTCACCAAGGAATTAATTAAAAAATATGGTATGGAGTCATCCTCCTCCATGAGAACTCCTATGGGCACAAGTATGCCAATATGCAAAGATGAGGCAGGTAAACCTGTTGATGAATCATTGTATAGAGGAATAGTTGGGTCACTACTATATCTCACTGCTAGTAGACCTGACATTATGTATGCAACATGTGTCTGTGCTAGGTACCAAGCCTGCCCTAAAGAATCTCATTATACTGCAGTAAAAAGGATTCTGAGATATCTAAAGGGCACTCCTACTCTAGGTCTTTGGTACCCTAGGAATAGAGATTTTCAACTAACAGGCTATTCAGATGCAGATTTTGCAGGATGTAGAGAGGATAGAAAGAGTACTACAGGTACTTGTCAATTCCTGGGAGGAAGACTAATATCTTGGAGTAGTAAAAAACAGACTAGTGTGGCAATTTCCACAGCTGAGTCAGAGTATATTGCTGCAGGAAGCTGCTGTGCACAGCTATTATGGATGCAGCATCAGCTTAAAGATTATGGTATTCAGGTAAGTAGAACACCCCTTTTATGTGATTCTAAGAGTGCTATTTCTATTGCTAATAATCCAGTTTCTCATAGTAGAACTAAGCATATAGAAATCAAATATCATTTTCTTAGAGAACATGTAGAAAAAGGTGACATCTCATTGGAATTTGTAAAAACAGATTATCAAATAGCAGATGTATTTACTAAGCCTTTAGATGAAACCAAATTCAATAAATTCAAAATTGAATTAGGTATGTTAACCATTGATTAATGTATTGAACAAAATCATTAACAATGCTATTGAAATGGTTAATAAGTAAGTAAAAGTAGTAACAACAATAATCAAGTGTTAAAAAGGACACATTGAAGTTACAGAAATTGGCTAAGTAAGAATGTGTCGACACATTCAGTAATAATGTGTCGACTCAGAGAAATTATGTCGACAAGTCAGAAATATTGTGTCGACACAGAGAATATGTGTCGACACTTAAGAGTTTTATTGTCGACTTAACCAGGAATGTAATGTCGACTCAACCAGAATTATGGTGTCGACACTTACAAAATATGTGTCGACACTTGTCTTAGTGTCGACACAGAATTTCTGTCTTTCTACTATATATCCAAGGTGTCGACATAACCACAAATTGGTGTCGACACATAGTAGACTGAAGAAATGTCGAGTTAATAGAAGCTTGTGTCGACACATTCCGTCTGTGTCGACACATTTAGACTGTCTTTGGCGCCTTTTGAACTTCTTTCAACAGAAGCTATAAATAGGTCAAAAAGCTCTTTGTGTCGACACGCTTTCAAGGTTTTCGAAACTCAAACCCTGTGTCGACAGTCTTTCTTTCTCTCTTCTCTCAAGCTTTCTCGACACAACGATGGCGCCAAGGATTGAAGACAATGTTAATGAAGGGTATGAGTTGGTGCGCCAGGCGTTTGCAGAGGCGCCGCCTGATGTTCAAGGAGTTATCACCCTTCTCTCTGCATCAGGGTTAGAATTTCTTGTCTCGGAACCATCCAAGATCTGGAAAAAGGAGGTGCATGAGTTCTTTATCTCAGCATCAGTCCATTCTACTGAACTCAAGATCAAGTCCATTGTTCACGGGACTAAGATTAAGATTACTCAAAGAGGTTTGAGAAAGTTTTTGCAATTACATGTGGTTGAAAATGAAGAAGAGGTTCCTAGTTCTAAGACAAGGGAAGCCCTTCAATGGTGTGGTTTGGATTCAAACATGAAGATTGGTGCTGCATTCAATAGGAAGGGTATGAATCAGCAAGGAAAGTTCTTGTCTGAAATAGTTGGGAAAGTAATTATCTGCAAGACAGGTGGACATGATAGGATTTCTGCCTATATGTTCAACCTTATGACCAGGATTGTCTTTACAATTCCTACTGATTGGTCAGTAATCCTATTTGACAAGATTAAAGAAGGGATCAAGAAGCCTAACATGGCTAGGATCATAAGTCTATATCTCAATGGAGCAATTCCTGAAGTGATGCAGCAACTGCCAGGATCTAAAATCAATCATATGAGAAGGATGGACATGAGACTATTCTCCAGGTGGGAAAGGGTGCTGACTAAGGATGTGCCTGAAGAGAGCAGGCCAGACACCCCTGTGAGATCCCCTTCTCCAGCTCACGAGACTGAGCAACAACAAGAGGACCCACTAAGGATACAGAGTGAAGAACAACCTGCCTCCACTACAGTTCATCAAGTAGATACATCTGCACAGATGCAGGGGGAGCCTGTTCAATCTCCTGCTCAAAATGTATCTACCCCTACTCAGGTACAAGTGGTACAGGTGTAGGGGGAGCAAATGTATTTTACTATAAAAGACTTTCTAAAAGTTTTTTTTTCTCACTGCACAGGTTCAGGGGGAGCATGTGTCTTCTCCTACTCCAGATATGCAGCTGCCTGAGAATGTGCACAAGGATGCACCTAATGACTTATCTTCAGATGCTCCAGTTCAAAAAGAATACACTCTGGATGAGTTATTTCCTAATGATGACATAGCTACTGATAGAATAGAAGAGAACCAAGATGTTGAGCAGCCTCTTGACATAGAGCTAGAACAAGAAGTGGAGAAAGTTCAAGAGAATGAAAAAGTTCAAGAAATAGAGGAGGAGCAAAGAATTGAGGGGGAGCCAGTACATGTTGAAACTGAGCAACATGGCACTGAAGCAGATAGAGTTCACATTGAAAGTACTTCTGAATCTGAAACTGAAGAAGCCAGGTTGGCTAAGAAAAGAAAACTGGTTGTATTTAAAAGAAGAAGCAAGACTTATAAACAGGCTTTACAGACAACACCTCCACCTCCACCTCCTGAAGTTGATTATAACAAGTTCTTGGTGGATTTACAGGTGAAATTGGATGACCACAGGGTGGCCATTGAGAAATATGTTGATGAAAGAAACAAAACTCTGCAGTTTGACTTAGCCCAAGATATCAAATCTATCCAATTTCAAGTCAACTTGAATAAAACTGAAATGACAGATTGCTTCCACAAGGGTGGCAATGCTGTAGTATATCTGGCTAAACAACAGCAGGCTATCTCTACAAAGGTGGATGATATTGCTTTGAAGCAAGGTTATGTTCTGGAAAATCAAATAAGAATGAATGACAATTTAACTGAATCACATAATGAGATCATTCTAGAGGTGCAGAAGATTGTTCCAGGGATGCCTGCAGATAGAGCCAAAGAAATGGCAGAGTTTGATAAGAATTTTCAGGCTGCAATTGCATCTGTTAAGACTGCCATCACAACCTCTCAACAGGAAATATCAGAAAAGCTTCAAAAGTTAAGACCATTTTTCAAGGAGGGAGTGAATTATTTGGATGGCCAAATTCGATTCCAGAAAGAAGATCTTAGAGATCATGTCTCAAGAGAAGCCATAAAGGGGGAGAGGATGCTAATTCATGCAGGCTCTGAGCATGCCAAATGGGTGACCAATAGTATAAGAGCCACATTGGGATATCCACCATTGTGTGATGATAACATGGTGGCTGAGTCTGGTCTACAAACAGGACTACTTGAAGGTGACCAACCTGAGGTTGCCCAAGTCATATACCCCCCTCCAGATTTTGATATATTGGATCAGCAAGTGCAATATATGTATAGTCCTTCAAAGGAAGTTGTAAATGTTATCTTTGGAAAGGTTGATAAGCCTGAGGTAAATTTGCAAGAACAGCAAGATGCTCTACTGTCAAAGAAAAGATTTAGAGAGCAGGCTGAGCTGAAGCCAGATTTTGAGCAGTGGAGTCCTACTTCCAGAAATATAATACTCACTGCATGGAAAGCTGTCAAAGATCAAGTTCATGAAAGGGGCAAGTGGTACAATGAGCAGGAATGGCAGAAGTATGAGACAAGACAAGAAGCCATTGTACAATTCAGAAGGAAAGCTAAGCTGGGAAGACTTCCACCTGATGCTATGGAGCCAAGCAAATACTTCCCAAAGCCTTTTCACTATTTTGAAAGGCAAAGGCTCAAGGAAGAAGCTAAGAAGAAAGCTGATCTTAAAGGAAAAAAGATGGCTGAAGAATCAGAAGCTCCTGTGACAGCTAAAATTAAATCTGGCCAAGGGATTGTTATTAGAGAGCCTAATCAATCCTGATAATGTTTAGTTCTTTCATAATGTTTTGTAATGATGTAATGTGATCTGTCAAAGAAAAACCATGTAATCAAACATTACTCATTAATAAACAAAATATTGTTAAATCTGTGATAGATTGTTTTATCCATGATGTTCTTATTATTTTGTTTATAATTAAGTATCCCTGTGTATTGTCATTTATCATCATTTTATACTATTTCTAAATGGTGTATATCATTGGCTATAAGGGTTATGACTTCTCCAAATAGGGGGAGATTGTTGGGTACATTGGAAAATGTGTACCTGATTTGAAGAAGCCCAACCTAGCTCAATGATATACATCATGTTGTATTTGATGTTGTTTTGAGTTGACATGTGCAGGTAAAGAATTGTTAAAGTTTACAGAAAAAATTCTAAGTCCAAGTGTCGACACAAAGGAACATGTGTCGTCACATAGAAGAAAGTTGTCGACACAACACTGGGAAAGTGTGTCGACACAGAAGGTGTAAGTCGACACTACTCTGGGAAAAAGTGTCGACACATAACATAGTCAACAACAACACTGGGAAAAAGTGTCGACACAGAAGAAGTAAGTCGACACAACACTGGGAAATTGTGTCGACACAGAAGAAAAACGTCGACCTCAACATTGGGAGAATGTGTCGACACTGAAGAGTATAGTCGATCTCAAGTTTGTCGACATCATCTGAATATGTCGACACAGAAGAAAATAGTCGACCACAAGTTTGTCGTCACCAGCAGAATGTGTCGACACATAGTGAGTAAGTCAACACTTATTAAAGTTATGATTCTACAACAACTGTGTCGACACACAGGACTTGTGTCGACACACTGCAGAGTCAAAGACCAAGTTATTTTCAGAAGAAGATGTGTCGACACAAAGGCAATTTTGTCGACATCACTGAAGGCAGTGTCGACACCAAAGTTAATTGTGTCGACACAAATAGACAGATGGTCTCGACACTTTCTGACAGACTGTTTCAACACTAAGGCACAGGACTTGTTTGAAGACTTGACAGCTGTGGGTTATCACCAGTTAACTGAAGTTGTCAGACTTGTCAGAAAACGGTTAGAAACCGGATCAGCCGGTTACCATGAAGAATGTCTATAAATAGACAGATTCAGAAGGAGAGAAAAAAAAAAGAACAACACACACAATTAAGAAGATATAGAACTGATCCTTTGAAATACATTGGAGAAGGGTTATATTCTACTCATTTCAAGAAAGTGCTAGGCACTTAAGAAGATCTTCTCCGGGAGATCTAAGAAGACTATCTAAGGATAGATCTAAGAAGAGTTCTAATCAGAATTCAGAAGAATCATTCAAAGTTCTGGACAGAGAGAGATCAAGTCAGAATTTGAAGAAGAAGAAAGAATCCATCAGTGGATTCTCAAGAAGCTGTTTGGAATCAACTCAGCTAAGTACATTTTCAAGAAGCTTTGAAGAAGGCTAAGAAACAGTTGATTGCATCAGCTGATTAAGAATTGTCATTGCCTCTTCTCTCTCAACTTGGCAAGACAATTTAAAACAATCTTTTCTATATTTCTGTAGGATCTGTTTATACAGATCTGAGTTGTAAGCCTATGTTATAAAGGCTGAGTGTAGGAGTGTTGAACTCTGAGTGGTAGGGCTGATTGCCTGAGTGTAGGAGAAGGATATTCTCTGAGTTGTAGGCCTTGGGGCAAGGCTGAGGTAGGGCAGTTGTGCCTGAGTTGTAGGAACCTGTTGGGTTCTGAGTTGTAGGATCTATTGATCTGAGATAAGTGGAAGTTTGGCCGAATCTAGCATACAGCTAGATAGGTGAAGGGGGAAAGTGGATGTACCCAGACCTTGGGGAACCACTATAAAACATAGTGCAATCTGTGATGTGTTGTTTTCTGTGATTGCTGTGTTTTTGTATTAGTTAATAAATTGAATTCTGTCTAGAAGTTTTAGAAAAAGAAGCAGGACCTATTCACCCCCCCCCCCCTCTAGGTGTTTAGGCTGCCTTGAAAGTTAAACTATCAGAGGCAAGTAGCGATGGACAGCCAAGGAGATCAGAACACGAACGAAATTCAGCTTGGCAACGGGAGAGAAGGTTTCCTCATAGTCAATCCCCCGCTGTTGGGTAAACCCACGCGCCACAAGCCGGGCTTGAGTCGATCAATTGTCCCATCCTGAGCATGCTTGATAGTAAACACCCACTTGCAACTGGCACATGATTGGCCGGGAGGAGGAGGAACCGGATCCCAAGTCTGGTTGGACCAAAGAGCAGTCATTTCCTCGTCCATGGCCGCGCGCCATCCTGGATGTAAAAGAGCCTCCTGCACGGAGTTAGGAATAGAAATGGACAAGAGAGAGAGAAAACTTGCGTAGAGATGGAGCAAGGCGATGCATAAAGACATAATTCTCCATGGGGTGAGCGGTAGAGGATGTTGTTGGATCGTCAGTCCGCGGGATAACACTAGTACAAGGAGGCTGTTGTAAAGCTCCAGAGACCGGGGAACGGCGAGTGTAGACACGAATAAGGGGTGGCTTGGATGGTGGAGGTGGAACATGTGTCGGAGGAGTGGGAAATAGTGGTGGTAAAGAAGACCTGACAGGAACAGTTTGTCGAGGAACGGGTGGGGGGAAAGGAGGAGCAATGTCAGACGATGGATCATAAAATGGTTGAGCCTCCTAAAAGGTGACATCAACAGAGATAATGACTTTGTCATGAGGCAGAGAATAACACACATAGCCTTTCTGTGTCCGAGAGTAACCAAGAAATATACACATGCGGGCTCGGGGAGCGAACTTATCTGTGATTGGACCGAGAGTATGAACATAACAGGTACACCCGAACACACGAGGAGTAAGAGCAAACGGAGAGTGGGATGGAAATAGAAGGCTTAACGAAGTGACATGATCGAGCACAGAAGAAGGCATGCGATTGATGAGATGACATGTCTTAGAGACTGCAAAATTCCAAAAACGAGTAGGAACATGCATTTGGAGCATTAGGGATCGCGTCACATCAAGAAGATGACGATTCTTCCGCTCGGGCACACCATTTTGTTGAGCCGTGTACGCACAAGAGGTTTGATGTATGATACCGAACTCTGTGCATAAGTTCGCAAATGCACGATTAGTGTATTCCTTTGCGTTATCCGTACGAATAACTTTGAGAGGAGAGGCGAACTGCGTACGAATTTCATTCAGGAAGGCACAAAATGTAGAGGAAAGTTCAGTACGATCCCGAAGTAAGTACAACCAAGTTAAGCGTGAGAAGTCATCAATAAATGTGACGAAATAACGATAACCAAACATACAAGGGGTTTTATAAGGGCCCCAAATATCAGAATGAACTAATGCAACTGGAGTATCACTCCGAGTACAATGGGGAGAAAAGGAAACACGATGTTGTTTGCCAAAGATACATGACTCACAAGAGAACTCATGCAGAGAGACATCCGGAAGAGCATTCTTGAGAGTCTGGAGGGGAGCATGCCCGAGACGACGATGTCAGTCGGTAGTGGAAACAGCAGAGAAGGCGGAAGGAGGGACATCGAGGAGGTAGAGCCCATTTGACAGCCGTCCCTTACCAATGATATTCTGTGTGTTCCGATCCTGCACAACAAAGGTATATGGTGAGAAAGTAACACAACAATTTAGGTCTTGTGTAAGGCGGCTAACGGAGAGTAGATTAAATGGGGAACCGGGAACATGAAGAGCAGAGGTCAGAGATAAAGTGGGTGTGAGGGGTATATCAGCAGCACCATAAACGGGGGTGGTATCACCATTTGCCACCGTTATGAACTTGGGGTGAGCAGTTCCAGAGTATTGCGGAGGGCGTTGCGACGTGATGTGATGTGTGGCGCCTGAGTCCACAATCCAGTGAGAGCTTTGCGATAGACAAGAAATACCTTCATTGGAAATAAAGGAGACAGAGCCAGACGAGCGTGAGATCATCCCCTGCAGGTGTTGAAGCTGAGTGTGTAGAGCATTAATATCTGCCCGAGTAGAGGCAGCAGAATCTGGGGCAGGAGCGACAGGAGCAGGAGGATCAACCAGAGCAACAGCGGCAAGATGTGGAGGCAGGCCGTGTTTGCGATAGCACGTGGCCTCAAGATGGCCATCTCGGCCGCAATAGATGCACTTAAACAGAGCTTTGCCAGACTGACCGCGTCCTCGAGTCGCGGAATGGCCGCCACGATCTGAGGACTCCCGAGCATGCGGAGCTGGTAAAGAGTGTTGTAGGAGTGCTGGGGAGAGAGTAATAGGAGTATCAGGGGGGGTGACCTTCAGGAGCATAGAGCATACATCATATAAAGATGGTGTGTTTGTAGAGGAGAGAATCTGGTCCTGAATACTGGAGGTGAGAGGGGACCCGAGACATCATCATAGTAATGTCGACAGCCTCTTTCTGGGCTCGCTGAGTAGTAAGATCTGTAGTGGGAGGCTGATGCTGGATCCAGGCCTCCACCAGGGTCTTGGCTTTAGCCACAAAGAAGATCATATCACCGAGACCCCCAGGATCTAGATGTTGGAGATCCGAGATAATGTCAAACAGGTGTTGCAAACTATTCTGGCCCGAGTAGAACGAATGGAGTTCCTCCCACATGGCTTTCGCCATGTCATGATACATCGTCATCCGATAGGGCTCAGTGTCCATAGAATTGAGCAGTCAAGATTGGACGCGACCATCATCGCGGAGCCACTCATCAGTGGGAGCGGTTGGAGTAACCTTTGTGAGGTGGTGTAGAAGACCTTTCGTCTGCAGAACGCGATGAACCGAGTGAACCCACTCGACAAAATTGCGCTTCCCACTGAGAGAGATAGTAGTAATGCGAAGTTCATCGCGATGCTCGGAATTTGGGGCCGCAACACGATCGGGAAGAACCAAGGAGGTGTTGGAGTTCTCGGACGCCATGAGACCACAGCGGTTTGATGAGGGCAATAGCTGGGCGGGCAACGAGTAGAAGCTGGAAATCAGACCAGGAGGAAGGAAACCGGGCGGCTAGAGAGAGTCTGTGCGGATAGCAAATAGCAGGAAGAACGCGCGGCAACAGACCGAGCAACATGACAAGCAGGTCGTGGTCGGGCGACGAGTAGTAAGGCGCAAGAACTAGACCAGGCGGATAGGGACAGACCGCAAGCGAATAGAAAGTAGCTCGGGCGGCTAAGAGCAGACCGCACCAAGACACAGCCGCGACGAATAGGCATAATTTCGTGCGGTTAGAAGCAACCCGCACCGGAGCGAAAAAAAAGCAGTTCGCGCGAGTAGGTGAGCTAGTCGCGAAGTGAGGAGGGGAAGGAGACCGCAGCGAGGAGTAAACCGCGCGACAAGGAGGCCGCAGCGGTTTGAGCAGGAAGTGGAAACCGTGAGAAGCCGCCCGACAAATCAAGGGAAGTCGCAGCGAGTAGTAGTTGCAGCGGATAGAAAGAAACCCATGACGGTTAGAAAACCAGTCCGCATGGGAAGGGGAAGGGGTGGGGTCCACGTGCCAGAGAAAGGGAAGGCTATAAAGAGACGTAGACGAGGAGGAGGAGATGGATCCACGGGAGAAGAGATGGCGGCGGGTAGAAAGTGGAGAAACCGCAAAGCCGCGCGGTTAGGCAAGAGAACAAACCGTCCGGTTAACAGGGGACCTGGCGGTTTGAGAAAAAAAACAGGCTGGTTCGATGACTCTGATACCATGTAGAGAAAGGTGAAAAATCTTGTATATACTTCTTGAATACCAAAATACAAGTATGAGTACAAATATATAGGAGAGAAGAGAGGAAAGCTAAGCTATACAAACAATGCGAGACTAAACACTAACTCCTATATGGGCCTTATTAATGGGCCAATACATCATGTTTTGCTAATATTCTCTAACAGTTACCGAATACTTCAACTAGGGTTCAAAAGATGGTGGTTGTGGGGAAACTGTGTACCTTTATTGTCGTTGTCTATGCAGAAGCTCTAGGGTCGCATCATACCCTAACTTAGAAAACTAAGGTTACTCTTTGTTGAGATTATTAGTATTAATATTTGTGTGAGTGGGCATTAGTCCCACATTGTCTGTCTATCTTTAAGAGTCTCATGTAATGCTTTAAATATACCCCTATGTGGATGAATAAGAATATCTCGCATTATTATTTCTCTTCATTTCTTCCAACTTGGTATCAGAGCGGGCTAATAATTCCTAGCTTCTGAAACCCTAATTATCCCTGAGTAGCCCCTAAACTTCAAGCTTATGGCTCTTGCTTCCGTTCCGGTTGACTGAGCTGCTAGTGTTCTCCCCGGCCTGCTCCTCCTCCGCTCCTATCGACGGAATTGATGTTTGATTCCATCGAAGGGAGCGGAACCCACCCTTCCCCACGACGTTCGTAGCTCTCGACGTGGAGGTCTCTTTCTCCTGTTCAATCTTCCTACCAATGTAGACAACGCTCCTATCTTCCGTCTACATCGACGATCCTGGATTCCGTTGCGACCCCACTGGTCTTGATAATACCTTCTGAAGGTCTCCTATTACTGCTCATTGTCGATGATGTCACTTCTTCTTCCAATTGATCCCGTCTGGTGGTCTCCTATTCCGACAGTGTATCTTCTTCTTCCATCGGATCTGGCAGCCATTTCTCCTTCCCGTCAACCTGTGTGAGACACCAGCCACTGGTCTTGTTGCTCTCGTCGTCGACCTGTGTGAGCCACCAGCCGTTGGCCTATGATGATCCTGCCGGCCGCCATGGATCCCACTGCTTGTTTCTCTCTTCGATGATGGTGATGGAGTGTTTGCTATTTTTAGTGGTTTTTTATTTGTGTCTTAGTTTTATTGTGGTGTATGCCTTCATGCACGTGTTTTTCCACGTGAGGGGGAGTGATTAGGACGAAGGAGACTCGGATGATCTTACCCAACCTTTCTTCTTTGTTCCACAAGACCTTCAGGCTTATTCGCATGTTGTTATGTGTATCTCCATGTTTATTTTGATTGGTCGTGTGTTGGGGCACGATTGATGTTGGTATTCTAATCTCAACGGGTTGTGTCGCATGAGACCGTGTCGTGCGGGATTGTGTCGTGTGGGACCGGCCTTTTTGTGGATTATCCCCGACGGATTATCTCCGACGGATTATTCCTGATTGCAAGTTTGATGATTTGCTTCATATCTTTCATTCTCTTTTGCATATTGTGTGTGTAGGTGCTCTTGGTTGACCTGATTCCAACGAATCCACGTCTTGTGTAGATCCTGCATCGTGTGTGGGTCTGCGTCCTGTGTGGCTATATCCCCGATTTGGTTCCCCGATTTGGAATTTACCAGGTGGCTCATCTGGTTTTTTGTCCCATATCGCCAATCTCCATTGCCTTTATTTGATGAGTCCAAACTGGAGGTTTCCCCCCGGCTTGAGGGAGTATTGAGATTATTAGTATTAATATTTATGTGTGAGTATTAGTCCCACATTGTTTGTCCGTCTTTAAAGTCTCTTGCAATGCTTTAAATATACCCCTATGTGGATGAATAAGAATATCTCGAATTATTATTTCTCTACATTTCTTCCAAGTCCCTTTGCTTCCTTATTCCATGTCATTATTCCTCTTGACATAGACCGACAAACTTCATTTTGTAAACAAGTGCCCTTCGGCTTGTCTGCTTGCCGAATCACATGCTCACATCTTAAGCGTGATGGCTGAGCTTGCTCGCCAAATCCCCTGCCTGCTCGCCAAATCCCCTGCCTACTCGCCAAATCGCTGGCTTGAGCCCCCCCTTTTACTTTCTATCCACTGGCTTGAGCTTGCCCATCCTTCTATTTGCTCGTCAAATCTCACGAGTTCGCCTGCCTCCGATCTCCCTGGCTCGCCTCCTAATACTCGTCCATCTCACAAGTTCCCCCTCTTGCCAATCTCCCTGGTTCGCCTCCTCTTAAACTGAGCTCGCTAACTCCTGCTCGCCAAGCTCACTTGCTCTACCTAGTATAAGATCTCTTTTCTCCAGGTCGCCAAGCTTGCTCGCTCCATCGATCTCACCTACTCGCCGAACTTCTTGGCTCAGTGAATCCTAATTAGTGCTCGCCAAAATTGGTCCCCATCTTCACTCTCTGTGACTTAGCTCAGCATTGGCTTGAGCTCGCACCTGATCGGAGCTCGCCACTGGCTTGAGCTTGCTACTTGACAGACTTGCATATATTCATAAAATGAGAGAGAATGTTGCTTCAACCTCGTCAACCATTCCAACCCGTGCTCCAGCTTCCATTTATTAAGTCTGAGATGAGCTGAAAAATCACCAATATCTCTCATTGGGAAGAACGAGGGGGACCTTTCGGTGCACCGAGTACTCTAGACTAAAGGTCTTCTTCATCATCTGACTCACGATCCCCCAATTAAGCCCATCGAGCAATGGCTCTGGGATGATGGCCGAGTTTAGTCCACGATATTGAACTCTAGGACAGTGAGTTATATCGAATGATTATGCACCACAAAATAACGAAGCTTATGTGGGATGAACTTAAGTATCTCTACTCTAGGAAAGATATCCTTAATCCCCAGTTCGACCTATTTTGGGACTTCCAAACTATTGAACCTGATTTGGATGGTGACCTAACATCGTTCGTGGTGCAATATAAGACTCACATCGAGGCATGGATTAAACATCAACCTTCTACTTTGGATTTAGCAACCCAAAGAGCTCAGAAGAAAACCATTGGCATAGCAATGATGCTGGCACAACTATCACCTCATCTCTACAGTGTTTGTCCTAACATCTTATCCTCTTCAATCATTCCATCTTTATTTGATGTTTGCTCAATGATTCTGAAGGTGACATCGCTTACCAATTTTTCCATGACTCCTTCCCTCTTAGAGGCCACAATGGGCCTCGAGGCGGTGGGCGTGATGGATGAAATCATCCCAAGGGATAAAGCACTTGTCTGTGTACCCATTGTAGCCAGCAAATCGCACTAAAGCAATGTGCTATAGTAAACATGGGTTCCCGCATCAGTCGTCAATCTCTCCATACCACGCCTCTCTTGCGGTGGATGCTCCCAGCACGCCCTGCTTAGACATTGACACCTTGAGAAAGGAAATCCGACATCTTCGGGGGTTGGTTACTCGTACTTCTGAGCCCATCACCTCTACATCCTATAAAGGTATATCATATTTTTCTCAGCTCCACTTGGATAGTGAATTCTGGGGCCACAAATCACAGTACTTTACAAAAACCCTCTGGCGCAGACATCGCTAGTCCCAAGTTTATCAATGTCGTCAATGGAGAAACCATTAGCAGATTTGGAAATGGGCCTCTTATTCCTTTTATTTCTCTATGATATGTACTTTATGTTCCTTGTTCACAATTTGATCTTCTTTTGTTAATCAACTTACCCATGATCATGATTGCTCCATCACTTTTTTCTTTTTCTTCCTTTTTGGTGCATGATCGTCAGATGCTGAGTATCATTGGTAGAGGATGACGGTCAAATGAGCTCTGCATTTTGGAACTACCTAGTTCAGTTCTGTCTTCTATCACTTTTGTTGATTGGTGTTAGCGCCTTGGTAATGCTCCTCTTCCAATATTGCAGAACGCTCTTCCTGATTTTACATTTTCTGAATTTACTTGTGAATCTTGTATCTATGAAAAACATCATCGATCTACTTTTCCCCCTTAATATACTATGAGTGATGCTCCATTTTAGTTCATTCGGACATTTGGGGCTCAAATAAAACAGACAGTTTATCTAGATATCAGTACTTTGCTATGTTTATAGATGATAATTCTCGCATGACATAGGTCTATTTACTGCGTGATCTCTGAAACTCGTACGCAATTTCGACTCATTAAAATTCTTCAAACAAATAATGTTCACGAACACACTAGTCATGAATTCCAAAAAGCTGACATACCTCGGGTATTATCTATCAAATGTCATGTGCTTATACACCATAACAAAATGGTATGGCAGAGCGAAAGAACTATCACATTCTTGAGGTTGCAAGATCTCTCATGTTTTAAATGCATGCTCTCAAGATCTATTGACACTTCGTTATCAACGCCACGTGTTATTTAATTAATTGCATGCTTTCGATCATTCTGAACTTTGTGTCTCCTTTCTGCATCTTGTTTCCATCTACTACTCTCTTTCCTATAACTCCTAGAGTATTTGAGTGTGTATGTTTTGTTCATCATCTTGATCCTCCTGTGGTTAAGCTGGCACCACGAGCTACCAAATATATCTTTGTCGGATACTCGATAATCAACCCTTCTATTTTGTGTCTCCTCCTGATGACTTACCACTTGTTATACCGCATCTCAACATCTTTATCGACTGACTACCACCAATTGTGCTAATGATACCTCCTCTTAATGTGCACGCTCGTCACCGAACTCGTCGGAATTCCCTGGGACATTTGCCCCTACTGATTTCAAAATATGAGAGATCTTGCAGCCCACCCGCCTTCTCATTATGTCTCCTATCGCTGGTTATCTTCAGATCTTCAAAATTTTATGCCTCTCTTCCTTTTATTTCCACCCTTTCATCTGTGCAGGAGGCTCTCTAGCATCTAGGGTGGCAAGCCATGATGGATGATGAAATGGAGACCCTATAGGCTAATCGAACATGGGACCTTGTTTCACTTCCTTCTGTCCAATCCCACTTGGGATGTAAATGAGTATTCCTCGTTAAACATTGTCCTGATGGGGCGATTGTGCGCTCAAAGCATGACTTGTCGCTCACAATTTTATTCAACAATATGACAATGATTATGAAAAAACATTCTCTCCAGTAGCTAAGCTGAATACGATGTGGATATTGATCTATTTGGCAATCCATCGTCATTGCCATTTGTATTAACTTGATATCAAAAAAGCTTTTCGTAGCGATAATTTAACAGAGACTGTTTATATGCGGAAACCTCTTAGTCTTTGATATGAGACCACGGAGGAGTCTCTTATCTGTCGTCTAAGAAAATCTATCTATGCCCTAAAGCAGTCCCGTCGAGCTTAGTTTGAAAAATTTAAATAGGTTGTTTGGGATTTTGGATTCATTCGAAGATCGGTAGACTTCTCCTTATTTACATGTCATTGTCAAGCAGACATGGTGATCCTTCTTGTGTATATTGATGATATTATCATTATGGGTGATGCTTTGAATGATATCTCTATGATCAAAAAGCACTTGGTCTCACCTTTTCAGACCAAAGATTTGGGTGGCTACTTGGGTTGTAAGCCCATTGACATATCTATGGATGCAAACCACTAGTTTTATGCTCACGAGTTTGATTCTGATCCACTTCTTCCTAATTCAGTGTATTATTGATACCTAATTAGCAAGCTTATCTATCTAACTATTACATGGTCAGATATCTCATTTGTTATTGGAATGGTTAATTGGTGCATGCATGCTCCTCGGGAATCCCACCTTCATGTAGTCAAGCGGATCCTCAGATATCTGAAGAAAGCTCCAAAACAAGGGCTTGGGTATAAGTCATCCTCTTCTCTCTCATTGATTGTCTATTCTGATGCAGAATTTGTAGGCACTCTCGATGATCGTTGGTCTACAAGTGGATATTGCACATATTTTGGAGGATACCTGGTCACTTAGTAGTAGCAAGAAGCAAACGATTGTGCCACGCTCATCTGCGGAGACTGGGTATCGTTTGATGGCTTCTGTCATTTTTGAACTCACTTGGCTGGAGAGTCTTCTTACTGATATTGGTCTCTCACCTCTTTCTGCAACCCTCTACTGCGATAATCAAACTCTTCATCGCCGAGAATCCACTATTCCATGAGCGCACCAAGCATACTGAAGTAGATTATCACTTCATCTGAGAAAAAGTTCAACTCCGCAAAATTGATCCTCGACATGTTCCCACTGCCGATCAAATCTCTGACGTCTTTACCAAGGCCTTGCCTCTCCCACTCTATCATTAGTTCATTTCCAAGCTTAGCGCCTACAATCTAGACGCTCTAGTTTGCAGGAGAGTGTATAATAAGTGCTTGTAAAACCCAATATAAAGACCCATCTCAATGGACCATAATTTAGGAGAATATTGTGTAGATTGTGGTTTGAAGTTAAGGTGTCATTCCCCCCACCTATAAATGTGTATATGTATTTGTATATTTTATGTGAAGTAATAAAAATTATTGTGCATTGTTTCCCGCAATTTCACATAAACCATGGCAGTAACTATGAGATTCTCCTAGTGTGGTAAGGGTATTGATGGGCAAGGTGTTGCCTAAGAGAATATCAAGAAAATGTTGGAATGCGATCTCCCACTAGATCCACGAAAGGGATAGGCAGCCGTCTGCATAGTACACTAGAAGGAAAGTTGGTGCAGGACTCCAAATCCATTTAAGGTGAAGTCATGCAACTTCTTGTCTAAGGAAGCAAGTGATTTACATATCAAGTTGGTATCACGGCGCCAAGCTCATCAGATAGTTGGTTCATGGTTTTGACAGGAAGTGCTCCAACCGAGGAGGATCATCCATGTAGACCCCAAAAGAAAATTCAAATGCTCTTGCTGAACAAGTTAGCTTCATCTAGTGAAAATGATGTAATTTTTCTAGTATTTTGCACATTTTCTTCCTTCTCTAGTGCGAAAGTTGCAGTACCAGTGAACAGAAACAATATATAATAGATTTCAACCAGAATTATTGAAGAATCCTATTTGTTGGAGAATGTTAGAAAAAATCATGTAAAAAGCCCAACTTGTGTGGCCCAATTATAAGCCCACTTAGGCTTCTTGTTTAGTCTCACACCTTTGGTTCGGGATTCCCCTTCGTTCTCTCTTCCTATATATTTGTACACCTACTTGTAATGTTGTAATTTTGGAGGCATTAATAAAATTTGGGCAGTCTTCCACATGGTATCACAGGAAAAAGGATCCTTCCTGCGGTTAAGATAACTTTGACTGCACCTCCTGCTTGTCTCTCTTTCCCCACACAGGCTTGCGGGTTCCTTTTTTTCTAGCCGCTTCTTTCTCCTCATTCTCTTCTGTGGTTACCACATACCTTCTCCTCTCCCCCCCCCCTCTCTTTGGCCTTTTATACTACTCTCCTGCTCGTGGCCTCCTCCCTTGCCGCAAACCGCAAACTTTGCGAAGCTGCTGCAAGCTCTACCTGGTGCGGACTCTCCTCAACGCAGCTCCTTACCCTGCCCGCGACGAGCTCCTTTTGCCTGGTCTTCTCGCTGATCCACTGTTCTCCTTCCTCTATCCGGGATTGTCCGGGCTGCCTGCTGCGATCTCGTTGAAGCCGCTACGAGCTCTACCTGGTGCGGGCTCTTATCTCCGCAGCTCCTCTACTTTGCCTGCGGCGAGCTCTACCTGGTGCAATCTCTGCTCGTCTAGCCGTTGTGACCTCTCACTTGCGCTCTGCCTCTTGCGTGTTCTTCTAGCCGCAACTCATCTTCCTTGCCCGCTGCGTGCTTTGCCTGTTGTGATCTTTGCCGCTACGAACTCGTCTAGTCACGGCGACCTCTGCCTGCGGTTTGCTTGCGGCTCACAGCTTTCTATCCGCTGGTACCGTGGTTTCTTGTCTTTGACGCTAGTCTTAACCGCTCTATCCGTGGCTCCTTGCTCCTCGTCTTCTGCCTGCGGCTCTCCTTGCTCTCCGTGTCTTAGCCGCCTGGGTTGCGGTTTGCTCGTCGCCTGCCGTGTCTTAGCCGCCAACTTTATCCGCATATTCCGCCGGCTCTCCTTGTCGAGCCGCCTCCATGGATTCAACTACTGCCTCCTCTCTTCCAGCTCGTGCTGCTGCTCCTGTTCCGTAACTTCGTGATGAACTCCGGATCACCACCATCTCTCTCAGCGGGAAGCGAAACTTTGTCGAATGGGTGCACTCTGTTCACCTTGTACTGCAGACGAAAGGGCTTCTTCATCATTTGACACAAGCTACTCCTCCTGCTCCCACCGATGAGTGGCTCCATGATGATGGTCGTGCCCAATCATGACTTCTCAACTTCATGGACACCGAGCCCTACAGGATGGCCATGTACCATGACACGACCAAGGAAATGTGGGAGGAACTCCACATACTCTATTCTGGCCAGAACAACCTCCAGCACTTGTTCGACATCATTACTGATCTTCAATCCCTTGATCCGGGGGCACCAGGGGATATGACCTCCTTTGTTGCCCAGGCCAAAAATCTTGTTGAGGCATGAATACAACATCAGCCCCCCGACAAAAATTTAGTTGCACAACGAGCACAGAAAGAAGCAGTTGGGATTTTCATGATGACGACTCGTGTTCCTTCTCATCTGCATAGTGTTCGGGCTCAGATTCTTTCCTCCTCTACAACTCCCTCTCAATCAGATGTTTTCTCTATGCTTCTGAAGGTTACACTACCACCGGAGGCCCCGGTGAATCTGTCTTCGGCTCTCCTCCAACACCCTACACCAACTCCTTCAGCTCGTAGTTCTTCAGCACGTGGAGGTCGCCACTCATCTCAAGGACGTGGACGTGGTGGACGTTCCTCCTTTAAGTGTACTTATTGCGATCGAGATGGTCACCTTGAGGCGACCTGCTATCATAAACATGATTTGCCACCACATCTTGCTGCCTCCACTGCAGCCGAGCCATCTCTTCTTATTACTGCCATGAATTCTGCCTCCTCCACCCGTGATGATATCAATGCTCTCCACACCCAGCTTCAACATCTCCAAGGGGTGATTACTCACACCTCTGGATCCGTTGCATCGATCTCAAATGAAGGTATATCCTGCCTCTCTCAGATCTCCCACTAGATTGTGGAGTCAGGTGCCACACATCATATTACTTCGCAGAAACCGCCTCAATACTTGCTGACTACTCATCCCCAGTTCATCATCGTGGCCAATGATGACACCACCCCAGTTTCTGGCGCTGCTGATATACCTCTCACACCTACTCTCTCTCTTTCCTCGGTCCTTCATGTTCCGGGATCACCATTTAACCTACTATCTGTTAGCTGACTTACTCAGGACCTTTATTGTTGTATTATATTCTCACCTTCTTGTTTTACTATGCAGGATCGGCGAACACAGAGTATCATTGGTAAGGAGAGGTTGTCTAATGGGCTCTATCTCCTGGATGCTCCTCCGTTTGCTCTCTCCGTCATTTCATATGTTGATTAGCATCGTCGCCTTGGGCATGCTCCCCTCCAGATTCTCAAGAAAGTTCTTCCAGACATCTCCCTGCATGAGTTTACTTGTAAATCTTGTATCTTTGACAAACATCGTATTTCTTTTAGTCATGCTTATAATCGGAGTGACACTCCTATATCTCTAGTGCACTCTGATATTTGGGGACTTTATAAGACCCCTAGTATGTTTGGTTACCGTTACTGTTGAAACCGAGACTCGGCCTCTGTGGAGTTCGGACACTAGAAAGGGGTGACCGCACATTTACTTCTCCTAGTAAGCCCGCTTGACTGAGAACATAGGACTCGAGACTGACCCAAGGCTCCAGCACGGAGGTCCCACTACACACCCGAATGATCTTAGAGAGTTTCCCCTCCTTAGCCAGTGCTGAGCTAAGGGTACCTCAGAAAGCGCTATAAAAGACTAGAGAATGAGAACACTTGGAAGCTCCTTTTCTGAGGTACCCTCTTGGGTCTATTTATAGATTTTTAAGCCTGACCTGCAAATAGCGCAACTCCGCTGTTCCAAACGGTTATTTGCAGCCCAAAGTGGGTCTGCCAACAACGAAACTCTGTTGTTTGGTGTGACTATTAGCAGACCAAATTATATTAAACAAAGAATATTTGCACCCAATCTCTGGGGAGAATGCGAGACAGCTCACCAGTCTTTGGGACGGTGTGCGGCCCGGCGCCCACAGTTCGCCTGGTTCATAGGCGAGTGCGGGCCGGCTCGCTCGCCAATCGAGCCGAGGCGGGCCGTCTCCCCCGGATCGCTCGCCTGCCTGGCGAATGTGGGTTGGGTGCCCCCTGGGCTCGCCCGCCTACCGAATTGGCGTGGGTCGTCTCCCCCGGCTCGCTCGCCTTTCCGGCGGATGCGAGTTGGGGCATATTGAGGACCCCTCTTCCGCCTTATTGGACCCACTCGGCGGGTTGTACATAATCCCCGCTCTTTTTGAGCTTTTGTGAAGCTCGGAAAGAATCATCCAACCCCACGTGTTCGGTGAGTGCGTGCTGAGTTGGAGGGAATTTTTGGTGGGTCCCACATTTGTGCTATATATATACCACCAGGCTCAAAGAAATCCCCGACTTTCTGCTTCTCTATTTCTTCGTGAGTTACTGTAGCTGCGAGCTCGCCTGGCATCCGCGTAGGAGGGCACGCGATCACAGGTTGTTGACGTGGCCCCCTGGCTGGCTCGAGGGTTGCCCAGCCCTTCTTTCAGACCGAAGAAGGCAAAGATGGTTAAGCGGCCTTCTCAGGATGACGCTCCTGCATCCATTCCGGTGGCTGGCTCCGAGACCATTCATCAGGTATGCGGGCCGGCTATAGAGTTTGATCGTTACTCCGATTCTGACTTTCCCCTCTGCAGGAGACGCCTCGCGAGGGAGGCAGGGGAATAGAACCGAAACGCTCCTCCCCTCGTGTATCTGAGCGGGCCGCCAGCCTCTCGGCTATGGGATCCGCCCTTCCCACGATCCCGACCATTCCTCTTGTGACTACTGGTGAGTTCTCAACTCCCCGTCCTCGCCTTTCGTCTGACTGCGCTTCACCTGACCGCTTGTTGCAGCTTCCACCCCGAGGGCCGTCGTCCTGCCCCCGCTAGTCACACAGTCGCCGACCTGTCCCGGGTCGGGAAAGTCCTTCGCGACTCTTGAAGGCGAGCTCTTCCAGGGTCAACCTGGTACCTCCCGCCCGCACGCCAACACGGGAGATGTGCCGACTCCGGGTGAGTCCATACATTCACTTGTCCATCATTGCCTTACTATTCCGCTAACTCTCTCTTCTTCAGGTTTCCACCAGCTGTCCTCCTATGAAGTCGACATGAGCAAAGGGTACTCGCCTCCCCCTTCCCCGGACCGCATCTCTGAATATCTGGGCGACCTTCAGGATGTTGAAGAAATGAAGAGGCGGGTGACCCGGTTATTCCAGAAACATTCCCTGATGCTGCGGGAGGTTTGCGGCAGGGTGGAAGAGGACAAGGCGGAGGCGGAGGCGCGCTTCGGGGTTCTGGAGAGCGTGAGGCGCCCAGAAGACGGCGACGGGGCGACTTCACCAGGAGTTCATATCACGTGGGCAGAGTAACGACTCAGGCTTGCCACGGAACAGGTCGACCTGGCCCAGCGGGAACTGCTGGCGGTTCGCGAGTATTTCTACCCTCGCCTACCGCCCCGTTCCGAGGTGCGGGGGCGGGGCAGGTGGAAGTGGATTCAGTACAGAGCCCTCCACCTGGCTGCCAACTCGCGGACCGGGGTCGGGCCCGCCTTCAGGACCTCAGTCCGCGTGATTTATAACCGCGAATTCATTTTTTCCTTTTTCATTCTCTTCCGGAGGGCTTTTCCCTCCCCTTTATTATTGTTTGTGACCAGACTCGCCCATAAATGGGCCCTCGTTTATGTATATAATTATCTTTTCGCTTGCTGATTTTCTTCGCTACTATTTAGCTTCTCTTAGGGGGGTGCGAGCCAGCTTGGCTCGCTCGCCTTCCGGAAATGTTCGCTGAGTGGGTCCAACAAGGCGGAAGAGAGGTCCTCAATATGCCTCAACTTGCACCTGCCGGACAGGCGAGCGAGCCGGCCCGCGCCAATTCGGTAGGCGGGCGAGCCCAGGGGGCACCCAACCCGCATCCGCCAGGCAGGCCAGCGAGCCGGGGGAGACGGCCTGCCTCGACTCGATAGGCGAGCGAGCCCCGGGCAGTCGGCCCGCACTCGCCTAAGAACCAGACGAACTGTGGGCGACGGGCCGCACACCGTCCCAAAGGCTGGCGAGTTGGCTCGCATTCTCCCAGAGATGGGGTGCAGATATCCTTTATTTAATATAATTTGGTCTGCTAATATCCACACCAAACAGCGGAGTTTCGCTGCAGGCAGACCTACTTTGGGCTGCATATAACCGTTTGGAACAACAGAGTTACGCTATTTGCAGGCCAGACTTAAAAATTTATAAATAGACCCAAGAGAGTATCTCGGAAAAGGAGCTTCCAAGTGTTCTCATTCTTTAGTCTTATAACACTTTATGAGGTACCCTTAGCTCGGCACTGACTAAGGAGGGGAAGCGCTCTAAGATCTTCCAGGTGTGTGGTGGGACCTCCGTGTTGGAGCCTTGGGTCAGTCTCGAGTCCTAAGTTCTCAGTCAAGCGGGCTTACTAGGAGAAGTAAGTGTGCGGTCACCACTTTCTAGGGTTCGAATTCCACAGAAGCCGAGTCTTGGTTTCAACAGTTACTTTGTCATTTTTATTGACGATTATTCTCGCTTAACATGGTTGAATTTACTTCGCGATCATGCTGAACTTACCACTATCTTTCGTGCTTTTATTAATGAAACTCGTACTCAGTTCTCCACTCCCTTAAAAATCATTCGCACTGATAATGCGCGAGAATATATTAGCCGGACGTTCTATAATTTATGTACGGATTTTGGCATTTTCTATCAAACATCGTGCGCCTATACTCCTCAACAGAATGGTGTGGCTGACCGGAAAAATCGTCATCTTCTTGATGTCGCTCGGTCACTCAAGATATAAATGCAGGTCCCCACCCTATACTTGAACTTCGTTGTGTCGACAACCTGTCATCTCATCAATCGCATGCCTTCCTCCATCCTCGATTTTGCCACTCCGTTTAGTCTTCTGTTCCCCTTCAAATCCCCGTTTACCCTCCTATCCTGTGTGTTTGGATGCACCTGTTATGTTCATAATCTTGGTCCACCAACAGACAAGTTTGCCTCTTGTGCGATAAAATGTATGTTCGTGGGATACTCTCGCACTCAAAAGGGATATGTGTGTTATTTTCCCATTTGATAGCAAAGTGGTTATCTCGGCCAATGTCACCTTCCTCGAGAACCAACTGTTTCACTCCTCTCCTTCCGAACCTCCACTCCCACCTCCCTTACCTGGTCCCACCGTTCCTGTTACGTCTTTTCTACCTCCCCTCCTTCCCACCCCACAACCAGGACCAGCTCCATCTAAACCTCTCTGTGTCTACACTCGCCCTACTCCAGCAGCTGCCTTCTACCAGAAATATCTCGCGGACTGTCGATCTGACATCTATCTTTACGGTTCACCACATGGCGAATTATGTGTCTCTACACCGGCTCTACCCACCTCTCCTCAAATTTGCTCTCTCTCTGTCCTTCATCTCTATACCTAACTTTGTGCAGGAGGCTCTTCAACATCTAGGGTGGCGTGCGGCTATGGATGAGGAAATGACTGTCTTTTGAGCAAATCAGACTTGGGATTTGGTCTGCCTTCCTCTTGGTCAGTCGTGTGTTAGCTGCAAATGGCTCTTTGCAATCAAACATGCTCCAGGCGGGACTATTGAATGCCTAAAAGCTCGGCTTGTGGCCCGAGGGTTCACTCAACAACCAAACATTGATTATGATGAAACTTTTCCCCCCGTCGCCAAGTTAAACTCCGCTCGGATCCTGATTTCCTTAGCTGTTCATCGCCACTGGCCTCTCCATCAGCTGGATATCAAAAATGTTTTTCTAAATGAAGACATTCTTGAGACTTTCTACATGCACCAACCTCCCGATTTGAGACCACAGGGGAGTCTCATGTCTGTCTTCTCAAAAAATTTATTTATGGTCTCAAACATTCTCCAAGAGCTTGGTTTGAAAAATTTAGTCAGACAGTTCGTGAGGTTGGATTCAAGCGGAGCTCGGCTGACTTCTCTCTTTTCACTCGTCATCAATCAACCGGGACTATCATTCTCCTGGTCTATGTGGATGATATTCTGATCACTGGTGACGACTCCACAGGGATACAACAAGTTAAGCAGCACTTGAATTCTGTCTTTCAAACTAAAGATCTGAGAAATCTTCGATACTTTCTTGTTCTTGAGGTGGCAAGGCGACCTGATGGTCTGGTCCTATCACAACGGAAGTACTATCATGATCTTCTTCACGATGCTAACTACTCAGGATGCAAACCTGCAAAAACTCTTATGGATGTTAATCATAAATTGTGTGTTGATGGATCTAACTCCGATTCACTACTTACGAATCCAGAGTACTATCGACGTCTTGTAGGAAAACTGATATATCTAACGGTTACAAGACCCGATATTTCATTTGTTGTTGGAGTGGTTAGTCAGTTTATGCATGTTCCGCGGGTCTCTCATCTCCAGACAATCGAACACACTCTCAGATATTTGAAGACTGCTCCTGGACAAGGACTTGTATATAAGTCATACGCCTCTCTATCTCGTATTGCGTATCTGGATGTTGACTATGCGGGCTCCCTTGATGATCAACATTCCACTACTGGTTTCTGTACCTACTTTGGAGGAAATCTTATCACCTGACATAGCAAGAAGCAATTTGTTGTTACTCGCTCCTCTACTGAAGCCGAATATCGTGCAATGGCAGTTGTTGTGTCAGAACTTACCTGACTTGAGAGTCTTCTCGACGACTTAGGAGTCAAACTATCCTCACCAGTAACTCTGTTTTGCGACAGTCAAACCGCTATACATATTGCCAAGAATCTTGTATTCCATGAGCGAACTAAACACATTGAAGTTGACTTTCACTTCATTCGAGAGAAGATTCAACTGAAGAAATTGGAATTAGAGCGTGTTCCTGCTTTGGGGCAAGTTGCTGACATTCTCACCAAAGCATTACGTCGACCAATGTATCATCAGTTTTTGTCCAAGCTTGGTGCTTACAATTTGTACGCTCCAGCTTGCGGGGGAGTGTTAGAGAATGTTAGGAAAAATCATGTAAAAAGCCCAACTTGTGTGGCTCGATTATAAGCCCACTTAGGCTTCTTGTTTAGTCTCACACCTTTGATTTGGGATTCCCCTTCTTTCTCTCTTCCTATATATTTGTACACATACTTGTAATGTTGTATTAATAAAATTCGGGCATTCTTCCACTCTATTAAATGAAAGAAGTTGAAGATTCTGAGAAAATCAATTAATTAACTTAGCAGAAAAATCAAAAGCATTTCCATTTTATAATCAATGGAGAAACTGTATAGGTTCATAGAACTTAAAGAAAATCAAATTTCCCAAAATGCTTCTTCAAAGGATTAATTACCTCTTCATATATTTTCAAAATGCGGACACCCATAGCTTCTAGGCGGGACATTAGCTTAGTTTTAAGAAGATTGAAGGGCATGGCCTTCCTTGAAGCCAAGCAAGTCTCCTGCAAAGAGATTACACTTAAAATACCAGTTCATGGAAAAGTGTCAGGATAACTAAATTAATAAGCAAACCTCGTGGAAAACTCTACTGGATGTGATTGGCATGACATAAAGAAATGTTGGATACTCATTATAGGAAGATCCCCGATTGTTCTTATCGTGATCTCGGTAGTCCATGAAAACCATTGATTTAGGATCATATGGATTGTTCTCCACCTGAAATTTAAAAAAAATATTATGAAATGATTTATAGCTTGATTTGATGTGAATGAAATTAACAATCAAGGAAGACATGCAATTAAACTTCTTTTGAAGGCATTAGTATTCGTGTGAGAAGTGGTAGGGAAGTGGGAGAGGAGGGGGTCTAGTGACAAAATAAATCCAGTAAAGTTCATAATACATGATATGACAGTATACATCCTTCATCAGAAAGTATTTTCTGATTTTGATGATATAACTAGCGGAGGGGCAAAGTGCCCCCATGCGATATTCTATGTGATTCATGAACATGCCGAAGACTGACATAACTGCAGACACTCATTTAGGGCACGTTCGGTTCAAACGTTTTGAGCCCTGGAATTGGTTTTCGGCTTAAATAAATTAAATTTGCAGTTCGGATCACTGGTATTGCAGTCAGTTTTGGAATTTGTGAAAACCCTGGTTTTCAGGAGCACGCTTTGCTCATTTTTTGTCCCACGTCCTAGTTTTTGACGGAAAAATTCTCGCGCGACTCTTCTCCTCTCCCCGCGTAGACTACGACGGGTCCTTTGTCGGCGTCAGCGGTGAGTTTTCTGCCAACTTCATTCCTCCTCTTCTTCTCTACTTCCGGTAGGATTTCTGGTCTTTTTTTTGACGAAATCAGCCCTCGCCCGCTCGCCGGTAGGCTTCAGTCGCCGGTAGAAGCAGGCATTCTGCCCCCTTTTTTCAGTCACCGGTAGAAGCAGACCTCACCCGCTTCACTGGTAGATTTTAGTCGCCGGTAGGTTTAGAAGAGGGAGAATTCATGGACGTCATTACTACCCATCCTCTGTTTTTTTTTCATTTTTTTGTATTCCTCTTCATCTTCTCATCGCCATTACTATCACCAGTAGGTATTTTTTATTTTATTTTGTTTTTTTTTCATTGTTACATGAGATTTTCCCAATTTCTCTCTAGAAATATCGAGATCCAAGGCCGTTGTTGACGTCCGTCACCGTCGCCAAACATCCTAGAATCACCAACCTCCTCATCGCTGGTAACATTCCTTCACAGCAGTTGGTAACAGTCTATGTTTCCTCATTTATGCATTTGAATAAATTTTATTTACCACCAAATTTATTGTTCTTTTATAAAGCTCAGAACTTATCTGCTCAAGGTTTTTGTAGCAATTTTTGTTATGTATTACCCAGAAGGGCCAGAACTGCTAGTTAACACGATTGAAAATATTTGGCTCAGTCTAAATTATAAGGTTTTGAATCCGACCACCATTTGATTGATGAGCAATTTTCTGAATCATTACTGTTTTCTACTAGTAACATTGGTGAATGTCTTCTGAATCCTTGTATTTTTTTATTGAATGTCTTTTTAGATTGTCTGGTGTGCCCCTAAGATTGTAACATTGGTTATCTTTTTAATCATGGTCTATTTTACTATTTTTTATGTGGATGGATTGATTTTAATTCCTGTATTTACATTTTATTTCATTGGAATATGTTAGATGGATTCAACCGAGTTGAGAGAGAAACTAATTAAAGAATATATTCTGATATGCGGATATCTCACAACACTCGGTGCTTCTTGGGCGGCATTAGAATATATTTCTCTTGAACCCGTAGATCATGATATGAATACTGTGCTACGGTCTTCATTACTTAGACGTAAATACGAGGGTTCAGAGGTCAACTGATTCAACATGAATAAAGGGAAAGAAAAATCATATGTACATTGGACAAATGAAATGGATCGAACTCTGTCCAATGTATTGCTAGAGGAGCATGGTAAAGGTCACAAAACCCCGAATGGGTGGAAAGCGGTAGCCTTCACAACAGTAATAAAGGTAATGAAAGATTTACATAATATGGACTTCACTAAGGAGAAGATCATGGCTAGACTCAAGACGTGAAATAAATATTACAAGGAGGTATCTGCAATGTTGGACACAAGTGGCTTCGGATGGGATTGGGAACGAAATACAGTCAAAGTTGATAGTGAGGAAGTATGGGCCAATTATACTAAGGTATTTTAATTTTAAGCATTCAATTATTTTTTAAAAATTTTATAATATAGTTTATATCAACTTATCATGCTATGCAGGCTCATCCAACTGTGAAGCACTACAGAGACAAGGTTATCATTAATTGGTCAAACTTTGGCATTTTATGTGGCACTGACAAGGCTACAGGTGCTTTGTGGGGACAACAAATGAAACAACTGTTGAGATGGATGTAGAGACAGTAGGAGAAGATGGCAACATGGAAGCAGAGCCTTAATTGGAGGGAGCAGTAGGCAAAGGAAGAGGAAGGCAACTCCTGGTGAGGCAATAGCATGCGCCATAAATAAAATGGCAGTAGTATGGAGCACGCAACGTCTGCCATTAAAAAAAACAGGGAAACACCGTTGGTAACAAGTTCTGCTCAAATCTATGAGGCACTTGCACAACTACCAGATCTGCAGGAGCTCGAATTAGTGAAAGCAATGGATCTTCTAGGTGCCAATCAACTGAAGTTTGACACGTTCATGGCTCTACCTGAACCTCTCTGGACGACGTGGCTTCACGTGCAATTCTATGAGTTATGATGGCATGAGAATGACGTTCTTTTGTGTGTACCCTGTTTAGTAGACTGTGAATTCTTGTGAAATCTTGTGAACTCTTGTTTTTCATTTCATACAGTTGACTTGAACATTTTGTGATTGATGGATATGTGGTTCATGTTGTTGTTTTGAAATTTATGTTGTTGTTAAGTATGCATATTTTATACTTCTAATTAGAATTTTCAATTTCATGCAATTCCTGTGAATGAATTTCATCCTGCAACCGAACAGCAGAATTGTCAAATTCCAATTCCTGCAACTCAAAACCGTCCTGCAGCCGAACAACAAAATTGGAATTTAGGAAACCCAAAACCTGCTGGTTTTTGGTTTACTGAATTCCAATTCTTCAAAACCAAAACCTGCGATCCGAACGGATCCTTAGGGCTTTTGACATTTAGTTTTATAATTATGATAGGGACTAATGCATTATATTTTAATTTTGATCAATGAAAGAAATTTTTGTTTGGCAGTATATTAATTTATAATTTTAAAATATAAAAGTTATAGAAGAATCATGTAAAAAGGCCCATGAAAAGTCTCATTTTTCTCATGTATAGATTAGTCTCAATCTTGGTTTGGAGTTGAGTTTTCACTCTCCGTCCTATAAATTTGTGTATAAATACTTGTATTTTGGAGTTTTTATGTGAAGTATTATAATATTGGAATTTCACATTCTCTGTTTCTACATGGTATCAAAGTCACTCGATTCTTAGAATCGGACTTTTGACAATTGAGCTCCCGCTCTCGCCAATTGGGCTTGCTTTTTTTCACCCTTGGTTTTATTTTAGGTACTTGTCGGGTACTCGTCGTATACTTCTAGGTACTCGCTCCTTTTCCACGCCCGAACTTCGTCACAAATGAGCCAGCCCACCTCGTCATTTGTAGGCCAGCCGGAAGACCCGTGAATTTACTGCCTCTTCTTAGTATTCGTTGATTCCTCTTGCTCTGGCGCTCGGCTCTCTCCACAGGTTTCGTTGGTCCAACTCGCCCCCGAAACTGCAACTCCTCTGATGCCTAAGGTCATGTCATGATCCTGTTTCTGCAATCGCTGACTCTTGCCTACCAGAGCTCGCAGCCTCCAAACTGGCAGCTTCTCTACTTCCCGACTTCTGCAGTTGCGAGAGTCGGGGGCCTAAGGAAACACCGCACCCATCGGATGTCTCGCAGCTCCCATCCTCCCAGAGATCCCAACTTTTACTTTCTTTCTCTGTACTCTTCATTGTGTTGGCTTTAGTGCGCCACTCGAACTCACATCGGACCTTGTGTGCGAAGTCGCTCCACTTCTTCCTTTGTTCTCATCGAAATCGTTGCTTCCTGCTTTTGTTGAGCTTACATCCTCCTACCTCATCATTCACTACCTTCGATTTACTGCTTCCTGAAATCTCTTATCTCCTGAGCTCACTGTCACTCTCGCCAAACAAAGTACTCACCAATCCCACCCTCCTTTCAGGTTCCTTCAGATCACGTCATCCTTAGAGCCAAAAATGTCTAATCCCATGAGGACAAACATTGTGGCAGCCTCGTCCACCATTTTGGCAACCCTTGGTCCGGCCTCTCTTTGATATCAGCGATGAACTGCGCATTTCAACCATTTCCCTCATTGGGAAGAACTTTGTCGAATGGGTTCACTCGGTGCGCCGTATTCTTCAAACCAAGGGGTTGCTACATCATCTGACTCGTGACCCGTCTATGGAGCCTACATAGCAATGGCTCCAGGATGATTGTCGGGTTCAGTTATGGATTCTAAATTCCATGGAGAGAGACATATTGCATGAATATGTACCACGAGACTGTCAAAGTCATGTGGGACGAACT
This sequence comes from Platanthera zijinensis, assembly GCA_039513925.1. Classification (NCBI taxonomy): domain Eukaryota; kingdom Viridiplantae; phylum Streptophyta; class Magnoliopsida; order Asparagales; family Orchidaceae; genus Platanthera; species Platanthera zijinensis. Next base: position 80,942,663 of record CM077081.1, read on the forward strand.
TCAGTCTCTATACTCTGGGAAGGACAACCTCCAACATTAGTTCAATATCTTTACGTACCTCCAAACAGCAGAACTCGGTGTGGATGAAGAATTAACCTCCTTTGTTGCAAAGTACAAGACCCTCATCGAGGAGTGGATCCAACACCAGCCACCGGCTTTGGATTTTGCAACATTACTAGTTTTGAAGGAAGTTGTTGGCATAGTACTGATGATGATGCGGATTCCCCCTCATATATACAATATTCGTGCCAACATATTATTCTCTCCTACCATTCCCTCTCTCTCTACTGTCTGCTCTATGATTTTGAAGGTGATGCCACCCACCGATGTCTAAGTGACACCCTTTCATGTTCTTCTCCAACATTCTACTGAAGCTCTCTCTCCACCTACTAGGTCTCATGGAGGCCTCCATGGGTCTCAAGGCAGTGGGTGTGATGGTCAGAATCACTCTAAGGGGAACAACACCGACTTCAACACTCATTGTGACCGGACAAATCATATTGATGCCACCTATTACAGGAAACATGAGTTCCTGCCGTAGGTTTCCAACTCTCAGCACCACACATCTACAGCGGTGGATGTTCCTACAACATCCAGATCCGACATTGACATCTTGTGCGAAGAACTGCAGCATCTCCAGGAGCTGGTTACTCGGACTTCCGGCTCCGACACCTCTCCAACGAAGGTATATAGGGTTTTCCCATTAGATAGTGAACTATAAGGGTCAAGAATCACATCACTCCACAGAAACCTTCTCAGTACACAAACTTTGCTTGTCCTAAGTTTATCACGTTGGTCAATGGTGACACCACCCGGATCTGCGGCTCTGGCGATGTGTATCTCATTCTGCCTCTCTCTGCTCTATTCTTCATGTTACTGGCTCTCAATTTAATCTCCTTTTTGATAGTCGTCTTACTTAAAATCATGATTGCTCCATCACCTTTTCTACTCCTACCTTTATGGAGCAGGATCGACGAATGTGAAATATCATTGGTAGAGGATGACTGTTCAATGGGCTCTACAATCTGGACCTTAACACCTCGGTTCTCTCATTTATCAGTTTTGTTGATTTACATACTATCCTGCAGAAAACACTTTCTGATTTTTTTCCTGAATTTACATATGAATCATATATCTATGAGAAACAACATCGCTCTGGTACCATGTAGAAACAAAGAATGTGAAATTTGAATATTTTATTACTTCATATAAGAAATCCAAAATATAAATATTTGTACACAAATGTATAGAAAGGAGTGAAAACTCAACTCCAAACTATGATGTGACACTAATCTATACATGAGAAAAAATGGGTATGTTCATGAGCCAACTAGGACCGACCTTGTCCTCCATCCTCCTAGCCAATCCCGTGTGAGATTAAATGGGTCTTCACTGTGAAGCATCATCATGATGGGACTGTTGAGCGACTCAAAGTTCGTCTTGTGGTCCGCGGTTTCACCCAACAATATGGCCTTGATTATGTAGAGATGTTCTCCTACAGTACTAAGTTGAATATTGTACGGTTCTTGATCTCCATGGCCGTCCATTGTCAGTTACAGTTGCATCAACTTAACAATGCATTTCTTAATAGTGGTTTTGTTGAGACTGTATATATGCAACAATCTCCTAACTATGAAACCACGGGGGAGTCTCTTGTCTGCCACCTACAAAAATCTCTCTATGGCCTCAAGCAGCCTCCTCGGGCGTGGTTTGATAAGTTCAGTCAGTTTGTTCGAGATTTTGACTTCACTTGGAGCTCGACAGACTTCTCCTTATTTACTTGTCGTTGTCTGGCCTACATGGTGATACTTCTTATATATGTTGATGATATTCTCATCACGGGGGACGATCTGAATGGTATAACTATGATCAAGAAGCACTTAGCCTCACATTTTCAAACCAAAGATTTGGGTCGCTTATGATATTTCTTGGGTATCGAGGTAACTCGCCCATCCGATGGACTCGTCCTATCTCAAAAGAAGTATTTTCTCGACCTTCTCCACGATGTCGGCTACTCAGGATACAAGTTTACTGGCACGCCAATGGATGTCAACCACAAGCTTTGTGTTCATACCTCCGACCAAGGGCGGATCTAAGGGGAGGCCCCCACTCCCAAGAATTTTGCAAAAAAGATTAATGGATTTGGATTTCTCGTTGAGGCAATGAATTTTGACTACTTATACGTCAAAAATGGTGGCCGAATGAGGGAGAAATGGCTATGGTAAGATGAAGATGTTTAATTTTTTTTTGCTAGAGGAAGGTGATATCTGGCCCACCTTGTTGAAATTCTTGGATCCTCCCTTGCCTCTGACTATGATTTGTTTCTCCCAAATTCGGAGTGCAACGTCGCTTTATTGGCAAGCTTATTTATCTGATAATAATCACATGACCAAATATATCCTTTGTTGTTGGGGTGGTCAGTCACTTTACGCATGCTCCTTGGATATCCCACCTCCGGGCTGTTAAGTGAATCCTTCAGTATTGGAAGAATGCTCGGGGACAAGGGCTTGTGTATAAACCCTCTTATTTATCAATAATTGTCTAGTATGATGCGGACTATATTTGTTCCATCAATGATCTTTGATCTACGAGTGGTTATTGCACATATTTTGGAGGACACCTGGTCACCTGGTGAAGCAAGAAGTAAACGGTGGTGGCATGCCCCTCTGTAGAGGCTGAGTATCGCTCAATGACATCTGATGTTTCTGAACTCATGCGGTTGAAGTGTCTTCTTATTGACTATGGTGTAAAACACCCTCTACAACTGTTCTCTAATGAGACAGTCAAGTTGTCATCCATATCGCCGAGAATCTAGTATTTCATGAACGTACCAAGAATATTGGGGTCGATTATCATTTCATTCGGGAAAAGGTTCAACTTTGCAATCTGGACTTGAGGCACGTACTCCCTGCCGAGCAAATTTATGACATCCTAGTCAAGGCCTTACCTTGCCCACTATATCGATAATTCATTTCCAAGCTTGGCGCATATGATCTATATGCTCCAGCAGCGGGGGAGTGTAGAAGAATGATGCATCCTGAAATCCTAAAATTGATTTTAAAACGAAGATTTTGTGAATAATTTAATGTTAGTGATGAAGTCACGAACTCTTGAGCTTTGACACGTGATAGTTGAAAGATCTGCAAAACCCGCATATGTGTCGTGTACTTGTCTGTTTTTAACAATAAAATTCAACTCATCCACAAGAGGCACTTTGTGAGAGAGCGAAGATCGGATTAGCAAATTAACGACAAATAGGAGCAAGATTAATTAGGACAAACAAGCTCTGAATTTACTAAACGTTCACATGCAATCAAGAATAAGGGACTAAAAGCAGTCAAGATGAGAAATGAGTAGAAAAGTTATACCAACATCGTGGGCCGAGACAAATATCCGTTGTGTATGGGAGGATTTCAGAGCAGAGGAATGTTGGCTTGGTTTCTGAACAGTTGGGAGAACATTGTTGGATGGTTTCAGCCTGGAATAGTTTCAACCGAGGATAGGGGGTAGTTATCGGCAGCCTTGGGGAACTTCTGGACGAAAGAAAAATGCAGGGATGGGTTCCCGCGGTGGTTTTCCGGCCTGACAACAAGCTTCTGGCGACAGAATACGCCGAATCATTGTGCGTGGGATGGATCTGGGCTCGACGACGTCCAGAAGGGGTTGGGGGAGCGATCGTCGGTGCCGGAGAGGCCCTCTGGCGGCGACGTCTGGCGGTGGTGTGGATCGTCAAGTGGCGGAGAGGTAAACTAGATAGGGCGAGCGAGCAACACCGAGCAGAGGAGTTAATTTCTCTGCCCGATTTCTTTTTCCCATCCCCCTTTTTGTACTGTGGATGATTATTAAAAAGCAAAGGATAGGGGGGGGTACTTAGCCTTAATTAATTAGGGCATAAATGTCACTCATGGAAGGAGTTACAAAAGGCCAACAAAGAGAGGGACCGGTTGTTGGTTTAAGGAGGTTTAAATGGGCCGGCTTTTTATAATATCAAATGGAAGATCCAGTTGTTACAAAAAGAACAATGAAACCAATGATTTAATAACAATGAAACTAATGATTTAATAACAATGAAACTGGTGGGGAATTAAAATGGGAATGAAGGGGGAATGCCAAGGGATTTAATTATTATTTAATAATTTCATTACTTGTTTGCCCCAAATTAAGCCTAGTCTTAATATGACGGATCCATTTATTTAAGATCTTATTGGTGGATCACAACAATAAGTTGCAACACCAATCACAACACTACATGGAAAATAAAGAACAAACTTGCGCGATGACATGCGCTACAAATTATTTAAATAAACGCAGTAAAAATAAATACGGATGCAATTCAGGTTGCATCAATTCTCCCGGGGTTGTAGGAACTCGACCCCGTCGAGATTTTAACGAAACCAGCTACTGAAATAACCAAATAGTGGTCAGAATCATGCACTGCCTCTGTCTTGCCATGGTAGATAGTCAAACACAGGGACTCATCATCGCAACACAAGATCTCTTGGCAAACTCTATTTCCTGAAAGGCACGGAAAACTCATCTCCATTGGAAAAATATAACTCCAGGCGCTGAAATCAACCGCGGAGTTATAGTTTTCCAAAGTTTCTCGAAAACTGTTAGTCAAAAATTCATGCATGGCATGCAATTGTTTAATAAAAATCAGAGTTGCAAGGAGGCGAGTTAGACAAAGTGGAAAGGAGAATGAGTCAATATAGCAAAGAAAGAGGCAAGGTCGTAAGAAAACATGATCAACTTGTGGATTCATTAAAATATATTGCATTATACGTACTAGTGCTAGACACCTATGAAAGTTTACGAAACCAAGAGCAACTATCGACATATCGTCACGCACGGATATCTGACTAGCACAACAAAATTTTAAACCGAGCACAATTTCTTCATTTAAAACCAACCACAAAAATCCCTTAAACCGTGTGTCCCTATTAGGAGTAAAAGTTCTTCGAAACGTTTCAATTTCCTTAATAAAGCTAACCCGAAAAAATTCAAAATTCATTTGATGAAGCCCAAAATGCTCACGTACACTCACGGAATAGTGGTGTGAACTAAACACGTGATAGCCAAATATAAATTCAACGTGTGGTGGTGCTGGCAGATCATCTAATATGGATGGCTCACCGGATCCAAGTGCGTCATCATGGAGTAGGGGTCCAGGCAGAAATGTGGCACTAAATAATAGTGGTGTAGTGGTAACTAAGGATGGTGAGGGAGATGGTGACGAGGTCCTCGCAGGAGCCTTAGGAACAAGACTATTCTTCTGGGGAAGAAGAACAATTTTGTGCCCACAGTGATCGAAGAAATGAGAGTTCCTTACACCATCATGCACGACGCGCTTATCGTACTGTCATGCTCTACCTAACAAGATATGACAGACATCGATGAGGGTAACATCACATAGAACAGAATCCTGATACACATCCCCAATAGAGAACTCTACGAGACAACAGTGAGTAACGGGCATAGTCATGTGACTATTAACCCCAGATAAGTGATAGGGCCGCTCCAAGAGGTGTGTCTCGAGTCCTAGCTTCTCTATCATATGTTGGGAAACGAAATTTTTTATGCTACCGCTGTCAATGATGATGGAACAAAAATGTCCCTGAATACGCGCAGTAATGCGAAAAATCTCGTGTCTCTGAAAATCCCGTTCAGTGGTCTCACTAGGGGAAATCAAACTATATCGAAGGACACAAACTAAGTGTTCAGCTTGTTCTCCCTCGACCTAAATAATGTTATCAGACTCGGGCTCGGGCTCAGGTTTGGAGTCACTAAGGAAGACTCCATATTCTGGCTCACGTCCATCAAAGAAATCAGTAATTGCGACGAATTGGCGTCGCGGGCACTCAGAAGATTTGTGTCCAAGCTCTATACACTTGAAGCATCGGAATACTCCAGTGTTGGGTTTGGATCCCATGAGCTCCTTACCTCGGGTGAGGCCAGTGGGAGGAGCTAGGGTCCCAACAATGACTTGAGGAGGGGAATCAGAATTCTTAGAGGTGGGTACAGTGGTTGTGGTGCTCGAGGAAGGCCTATCAGTAGACCTATGCCCAGAAGTTCTTTTCTGAAGTGTGGCCTCAACTCTGCGTGCTCTACTAGACACTTCATCCAAATCTCTAAAGTCATGCAACTCTAGCTCTTCCCTAATAGTATAACGGAGCCCGTTCAGATAACGGGATACTGTCATATTGTCCTCCTCGTGTAAGTCTAACCTAGAATGCAACACTAAGAACTCGTGAGTGTACTCATCCACGAAAAGCTTGTCCTATCGAAGGTTGTGGAACCTTCGATAAAGAGTCTGCGGATAGTCCGGGGGGACATATCGCTTCCATAGTTGTAACTTAAACTCGACCCACGTGATAATAGGTGCTAGACCCAAAATGTATCGGGTATGCTTAAGTTGAACCCACCATACTAGAGCTGGTCCTTTAAGCTTAAGGACATCATACTCAACTTGCCGATTCACAGGCATTTGTTTCCACGCCATGAAACTTTCCACACGCTCACACCAATCGAGGCATTTCTCGGGATCTACGTGACCCTCAAAATCACCTACGTCAAGTTTAACTCAATCGTCCCAATGGGATTGGCGACGGAGTCCAAGGTCAGGATCTGCGGGCCTAGGATTTTGTTCCTCTTTCCTACGATTTTGGTGAGGAGGCTGATTTAGTCCCAGGTGACGTTCTGCTTCTAAGTTGTTAACGGAGGTTCTCAAGTTGTTTACAATGTGATTTGTGTCTCTCACGTTGGTAGTGAGTGCTTCTATCGTCTTCACCAGCTCACCCACTCGGTTAACTAGGTCGTCTATGCTGGCGTCTATGCGATCTATGCGGCTCTCCATTTTAAAGCTAATTTAAAAGTTTTTTTTAATAAACACAAAACTATTTTTTTTAATAAAACAACAATATTTTTTTAAATAAAACTTCTTTTTTTAAAAAAACAAATTTTTTTGTAACAACTAGATAAAATAAAAAATAGGATCGTTCGATTCACAATAGGAGTGAATCGAACCGAGCTTTGATACCAAACTGATGCATCCTGAAATCCTAAAATTGATTTTAAAACAAAGATTTTGTGAATAATTTAAGGTTGGTGGTGAAGTCACAAACTCTTGAGCTTTGACACACGATAGTTTACTCGAAAGATCTGCAAAACCCACATATGTATATTGTACTTGTCCGTTTTTAACAATAAAATTCAACTAATCCACAAGCGACACTTCGTGAGAGAGCGAAGATCGAATTAACAAATTAACGACAAATATGAGCAAGATTAATTAGGGCAAACAAGCTCTGAATTTACTAAACGTTCACATGCAATCAAGAATAAGGGACTAAAAGCAGCCAAAATGAGAAATGAGTAGAAAAGTTATACCAACATCGTGGGCCGAGACGAATATCCGATGTGTATGGGGGGATTTCAGAGCAGAGGAATGCTGGCCTGGTTTCTAAATAGTTGGGATAACATTGTTGGAGGGTTTTAGCCTGGAATAGTTTCAGCCGAGGACAGGGGGTGGTTATCGGCAGCCTTAGGGAACTTCTGGCTGAAAGAAAAATACAGGGATGGGTTCTCGCGGTGGTTTTCTGGCCGGGCAACAAGCATCTTGCGGCAGAATACGTCGGATCACTGTGCGTGGGATGGATCTAGGCTCGACGACGTCCAGTAGGGGTAGGGCGCAGTCGCCAGTGCCGGAGAGGCACTCTGGCGGCGGCGTCTGGCGGTGGTGTGGATCGTCAAGCGGCGGAGAGGCAAACTGGATAGGGCAAGCGGGCAACACCGAGCAGAGGAGTTTATTTCTCTGCCCGATTTCTTTTTCCCATCCCCTTTTCTTGTACTGTGGATGATTATTAAAAAGCAAAGGAAAGGGGGGGGTACTTAGCCTTAATTAATTAGGGCATAAATACCACTAATGGAAGGAGTTACAAAAGGCTAGCAAATAGAGGGACCGGCTGTTGGTTTAAGGAGGTTTAAATGGACCGGCTTTTCATAATATCAAATGGAAGATCCAGTTGTTACAAAAAGAACAATGAAACTGATGATTTAATAATGAAACTGATGGGGAATTAAAATGGGAATGAAGGGGAATGAAGGGGGAATGCCAAGGGATTTAATTATTATTTAATAATTTCATTACTTGTTTGCCCCAAATTAACCCTAGTCCTAATATGACGGATCCATTTATTTAAGATCTTATTGGTCGATCACAACAATAAGTCGCGACACCAATCACAACAATATATGGAAAATAAAGAACAAACTTGCGTGATAACATGCGCTACAAAATATTTAAATAAACGCAGTAAAAATAAATACGGATGTAATTCAGGTTGCATCAAAGAATCATGTAAAAAGACCCATTTGTTCTCATGTACAAATTAATCCCACATCTTGGTTTGGAGTTGAGTGTTCATTCCTTATAAATTTATGTATAAATACTTGTATTTTGAAGTTTTTATGTGAAGTAATAAAATATTGGAATTTTACATTCTCTATTTCTAGAAAAGTGAATCATTTTTAAATATAAAAAGAACCATTATACAATATGAATATTTCCTTTATACAATATGAATATTTCCTTTATACAATATGAATATTTCCTTTATACAATATGAATATTTCCTTTATACAATATGAATATTTCCTTTATACAGTATGAATATTTCCTTTATACAGTATGAATATTTCCTTTATACAGTATGAATATTTCCTTTATACAGTATGAATATTTCCTTTATACGAAGTATAAAGAAAGTATGAAATTCAATATTATGATGAATTTAGAACGTTTATTTGATATTCAATACAATGCATAGTTAGTACCACAACAATAGCTTACGAGTCATATGCATGCGATAATCAATTCGTGACGTACTTTGTCAAATTTGAACTTCACTCAAGAATAAATTATTGTTATTTTAAATAATCATATGCACAACAATTACAGAATGACTTCTTTAAACTCACAATGATATTATTTGTGGAAAGACATTCTAAGGCCTCCACATGAAAAAATTATATATCTAATGCAATGTTGGCCGACATATAATGATTCCCATCGCTAAACCCTTGGCTACTAGTTTGTTGAACCGTATCTCATATAATGAAAAGAAATGATATAAAAGAACATAAACATTATTTTTAAAAAAATGATTACTACACGTGGTTGAATTAGCATATCAAATCTCTTAGGTATCATTCGTTTGGATGGAATTGAATTGAATATTAGAATTGAGGTCAATTCTAATTCTTCTAGGAATTGGAATAGTGTTCGCCTAGTAAACAGAATTGGAGAATTTTGTGGAATTGATCAATTTTGTTGTTCGTTTATTGGATAAAATTCAATCTAAGAAATACCCGCGCGTAGAGAAAAAACATGCACCCAGGAAAAATTGCGCGGGGGTGAAAATGCGCGCGACCGGGCGAATAACGCGCGTCTGCTCGAAAATGCGCACGCCCGAGCAAAACATCGAGTGCCCGAGTGAACATGTGTGCCCAGGTGGAAAACGTGCGCTCGGGTAGTGTCACGACCCGTCTCGACAGGAGTCAGAGTGCGCTTCGGGCGGGCCGTGATGCCACAGGCATAGGCGGAAAGAAATCCATGCCTGCTAAGGCGGATGCAGAAAAATACTGAAAATAGTTACTATTGAGTAAAATAGTTTGATTTTTATGCGGAAGCTTTTAAATTCATCAGTGAAAAGAGTTTTGATGCACATGTACTTTGTAAAAATTCATGTTTTCCGAGTTACTACTATAGTTCTCATGCAGTTATGATTCAACAGAGGGTGCACATGCGTTAACTTCAGATTCTAGTACATAAATATTTAAATAGCCTAGCAGTTGTCCATGATACCAGAGAAAATGGCTGATTGCAATTATTACATAAAAGAATTAATTGATAGTAAAAGAAATGTAAACATAGAACCTGAAACTTGAAGCAGATCGGGCTCGAGTACCTGGCGGCGCTGCACGAACACTAAGGCAATTCCAAAACAGAAAGGAAAAGCCTCAGAACATTGAAATAAACAGGGTGAGCAGAAAAAACATGAGTGTACCAGTTTCCCATGAAGCGATGCTACCAAAACAGACAAACAAACAAAAGAGCTAAACAGAACAAGTTAATGTATTATACTACTCCGAAAGCGTAGCATATCATTATTCATGTAATATGTTGTAAGCTGTGATCGATGAAGGGTGTAGGTACTATAGCGGGCGCACATGGCTCACGATCAGATTGCAAGTCTTATCGGAAAAGTAATCCTGCTTGCCGTGACCATGGCAGCAGACGGATGCCCTGTTAGACGCTACAGTTCAAGGATTTGCTTACAACCACGGATTTGTTTTCAAGTTTCGTGCTAGATTATTTATCATTTTATATTTTAAGACAACATTATGAGAGGAAATTTCAGATCGTGAAACAGATTCACGTCAACGAGAGAGATCAGATTGGAAATAAGTTTTTACTCAGGTCTTACAATCAGACAGACATCAGAAACCAGACAGACATCAGAAACCAGACATACATCAGAAACCAGACATACATCAGAAACCAAATTTGATGACACAGCAGGAATCAAACAGTGAGTTTTGACCCTTGCGAGTTCGAGGGGTTAAGGTCATAACAAGTTAGTTTATTATACTACTCTGGAGTATAACTTTTAAACGGATCAAGAGATGTCATTAGCGGTAATCAATGGAAAGTGGAAGTGTTTTATTTGATGCACGTGATTCTGATGCAAGTCTGAACGCAAGGCTTATCAAAATAGTTGAGCTTGCTATGGCCATTTGTTGGTTTCCGTTGCCAGTCAAGCGGAAACTCGAGTCGAGGCGTCACATCAATTGGACACTACCCTTCACTGATTGTGTATGACATTAATGACTTCAAAGATTCATGATTTAGGAGATTCGTATCATGTCGAGACCGGATGCAAATTTAGCGATACAATTGTACAAGATTAGAGTTCGTGAACGTGTCAAGAGAGAACTTGAGTTATGGCGTCACATTCGCTCAATTCTTAGAACAGACCTAATAATTGAAATTCAATGATTTGCAAGGGAGAGAGAGATCTCTACTTGCCTGAAAGAGGCTGAAACTGACGGCGGCTAAGCGCGCAAGCGAAAACAGAAATCCTGACTGGACCTGTTCAGGAACAATCACAGACAATATTTGATAAATAAACATGGCAGGGATCCAAAATGCTAGCACAAGCAATTAAACGATACATAACTAAATCGAGAGAGGGCTAAGAAATTTACCTCCCTCATGAGTGAGGGGACAAGAGATACTACGCAAAAGCGGAGACTTGACGATGCTTGGGTTAGGGGAAACCCTAATTTGGAGAGGGATCCTTCACGAACCGTCAATGGGTGTGACGAACGAAGCTGGAGAACACAATACACAATAGTTGATGGTTACGAGGGACAAAAATCAAGGATCACAAATTCTACACAATTTTGGAGCCAAAAATTAAACGAGCAACCTTAAACAAATCTGAATTCTTACCCAAGGAGGCTAAAATCCGAGCTCAAAGCGGAAAAGGGAGAAACCCTAGGTGTTCCTTGCCACAAATCTCAGCCAAAGAGTAGCGGGAGCCACTGCCGGAGGAAGCGGAGGCAAGTCTGAGGCTGCTGCCCTAGGAGAGAAGGCTCACGGCTTGAAGAGGAGGATTTCTGGTCGGACAAGGCAGAACAAGCGGCGGCCATGGAGGGAGGAGGCTGCTGCCGGCAACCAGGTGGCGAGAAGAACAGGATGCAGCGGCTACTGGAGGAGGTAGAGCTCCTGTCGGCCATGACAGGAGGAAGAGGCGAAGACGTCGGCCACGGCAGAAGGAGCAGCCGTCGGCGTCCACGACTGGAGAAGCAAGAGGAGGCGGCGGCGGCTGGAGCAGGAGGAGGAGGCGATGTCGATACCAGGCGACGGGATCGGGAGAGCCGCAGGGAGCAGGAGTTGGCGCTGAGCGGATCGCGTCTTGCGGAATGTGGGAGACGGCTGCGGTTTGCGGGGTTAAAAGAAGGGGGGCTGCCCGGGTTAGGTAGGAGAGGGGGTTAGGTTAGGTTTTATTTTCTTATTATTATTATAATAATTATTATTATTATAAAAAGGGGGGGTTGTTACATTCTCCCCTACTTAGGAAGTTTCGTCCTGAAACTTCCCTGAGAATTCTCTGTTCAAGAACAACGAAGATTCATGTAACATTCATTCCAACAAGGTTTCAAATCAAGGCATGGAAGTTAACTATGATTCTATGAATATAAGGAAACAGAGAGGAGAACAAGCGCGAAGACTTACTAAGGTCATATTAAAGTTCACAGGAGAACTCTTCAGACTTAGCGGATTCAGACAGATACGATAAATCGACTTCAGGGAGCACATGAATTGCTTCAATTAGCTCGAAATTAAGCGGCAGAATACGAGAATCTGGGAGCGAAAAGATCTTGCACGAAGCGAAGATAGAACATTGACGGGGAAAAGAAACAGAATGACGATTGATTATCGACGGAAGCGAGTCAACTGGAGTTGGAAAATTACCAGAAAAGCTGAAGCAATTCAGCAGAGCAATTAACAAGAAGAATTTCATTTCTTGCCGAAACCAAGAAGCTACCTAGAAGAACATACAGGATGACCAGAAGAAATTTACAGACATGCGAAACAGAAAGAACCAAAATACAAATAGCAGGGGCTAGACATTCTAACGCATTTTCTACTGTCAAGTACATAAATTATGTAATAATTACAGCATTTTCATTGGACAACTCTAGGTAATAGTCATGCAAGTGCATCAAAGAGATCATGTGCGATGTCAAGCAGGTAGAAAATCCATGTGTGTACAATCATTATTGTTGTTCTTGGCTTAACACATGTGCAATGATTTATGATATGCATGCAAATGAATGGATACACATGTCATGTTAAGGCCCATATCACTTAACATGTCATGCATATTACGACTCTAATGTCAGCGCACTTGAAAATATTAAACCGCCCATACAATTTAATATTCGCAAGCGGTGTATATCCTGATGGAAATTCATATGCACAAAAATGTTAAGTTTGCTCATAACCCCTTAACATTCGTGTGCATACTACTCATGCTTATGAGTGAGTGTGTGCGTGTTTCAGCCGTGAACAACAGATAATGACAAGTTGAGTGAAGAAATGATGCATGTATATATATATATATATTTTTTTTTTAAATAAGGTTCAAAATATTTGATAAAGACAATATACTTTATTTATAGATGCTAAATCTTTCAAACCTCTCTAACTTCGAATAACCTCCCCCTGATACCAACTGTCACGACCCGTCTCGACAGGAGTCAGAGTGCACTTCGGGCGGGCCGTGATGCCACAGGCATAGGCGGAAAGAAATCCATGCCTGCTAAGGCGGATGCAGAAAAATACTGAAAATAGTTACTATTGAGTAAACTAGTTTGATTTTTATGCGGAAACTTTTAAATTCATCAGTGAAAAGAGTTTTGATGCACATGTACTTTGTAAAAATTCATGTTTTCCGAGTTACTACTATAGTTCTCATGCAGTTATGATTCAACAGAGGGTGCACATGCGTTAATTTCAGATTCTAGTACATAAATATTTAAATAGCCTAGCAGTTGTCCATGATACCAGAGAAAATGGCTGATTGCAATTATTACATAAAAGAATTAATTGATAGTAAAAGAAATGTAAACATAGAACCTGAAACTTGAAGCAGATCGGGCTCGAGTACCTGGCGGCGCTGCACGAACACTAAGGCAATTCCAAAACAGAAAGGAAAAGCCTCAGAACATTGAAATAAACAGGGTGAGCAGAAAAAACATGAGTGTACCAGTTTCTCATGAAGCGATGCTACCAAAACAGACAAACAAACAAAAGAGCTAAACAGAACAAGTTAATGTATTATACTACTCCGAAAGCGTAGCATATCATTATTCATGTAATATGTTGTAAGCTGTGATCGATGAAGGGTGTAGGTACTATAGCGGGCGCACATGGCTCACGATCAGATTGCAAGTCTTATCGGAAAAGTAATCATGCTTGCCGTGACCATGACAGCAGACAGATGCCCTGTTAGACGCTACAGTTCAAGGATTTGCTTACAACCACGGATTTGTTTTCAAGTTTCGTGCTAGATTATTTATCATTTTATATTTTAAGACAACATTATGAGAGGAAATTTCAGATCGTGAAACAGATTCACGTCAACGAGAGAGATCAGATTGGAAATAAGTTTTTACTCAGGTCTTACAATCAGACAGACATCAGAAACCAGACAGACATCAGAAACCAGACATACATCAGAAACCAGACATACATCAGAAACCAAATTTGATGACACAGCAGGAATCAAACAGTGAGTTTTGACCCTTGCGAGTTCGAGGGGTTAAGGTCATAACAAGTTAGTTTATTATACTACTCTGGAGTATAACTTTTAAACGGATCAAGAGATGTCATTAGCGGTAATCAATGGAAAGTGGAAGTGTTTTATTTGATGCACGTGATTCTGATGCAAGTCTGAACGCAAGGCTTATCAAAATAGTTGAGCTTGCTATGGCCATTTGTTGGTTTCCGTTGCCAGTCAAGCGGAAACTCGAGTCGAGGCGTCACATCAATTGGACACTACCCTTCACTGATTGTGTATGACATTAATGACTTCAAAGATTCATGATTTAGGAGATTCGTATCATGTCGAGACCGGATGCAAATTTAGCGATACAATTGTACAAGATTAGAGTTCGTGAACGCGTCAAGAGAGAACTTGAGTTATGGCGTCACATTCGCTCAATTCTTAGAACAGACCTAATAATTGAAATTCAATGATTTGCAAGGGAGAGAGAGATCTCTACTTGCCTGAAAGAGGCTGAAACTGACGGCGGCTAAGCGCGCAAGCGAAAACAGAAATCCTGACTGGACCTGTTCAGGAACAATCACAGACAATATTTGATAAATAAACATGGCAGGGATCCAAAATGCTAGCACAAGCAATTAAACGATACATAACTAAATCGAGAGAGGGCTAAGAAATTTACCTCCCTCATGAGTGAGGGGACAAGAGATACTACGCAAAAGCGGAGACTTGACGATGCTTGGGTTAGGGGAAACCCTAATTTGGAGAGGGATCCTTCACGAACCGTCAATGGGTGTGACGAACGAAGCTGGAGAACACAATACACAATAGTTGATGGTTACGAGGGACAAAAATCAAGGATCACAAATTCTACACAATTTTGGAGCCAAAAATTAAACGAGCAACCTTAAACAAATCTGAATTCTTACCCAAGGAGGCTAAAATCCGAGCTCAAAGCGGAAAAGGGAGAAACCCTAGGTGTTCCTTGCCACAAATCTCAGCCAAAGAGTAGCGGGAGCCACTGCCGGAGGAAGCGGAGGCAAGTCTGAGGCTGCTGCCCTAGGAGAGAAGGCTCACGGCTTGAAGAGGAGGATTTCTGGTCGGACAAGGCAGAACAAGCGGCGGCCATGGAGGGAGGAGGCGGCTGCCGGCAACCAGGTGGCGAGAAGAACAGGATGCAGCGGCTACTGGAGGAGGTAGAGCTCCTGTCGGCCATGACAGGAGGAAGAGGCGAAGACGTCGGCCACGGCAGAAGGAGCAGCCGTCGGCGTCCACGACTGGAGAAGCAAGAGGAGGCGGCGGCGGCTGGAGCAGGAGGAGGCGATGTCGATACCAGGCGACGGGATCGGGAGAGCCGCAGGGAGCAGGAGTTGGCGCTGAGCGGATCGCGTCTTGCGGAATGCGGGAGACGGCTGCGGTTTGCGGGGTTAAAAGAAGGGGGGGCTGCCCGGGTTAGGTAGGAGAGGGGGTTAGGTTAGGTTTTATTTTCTTATTATTATTATAATTATTATTATTATAAAAAGGGGGGGTTGTTACAGGTAGAAAATGTGTGCCCGGGCAGAAAACACACTCCCGAGAAGAAAATACGCCCCCGGGCAAAGTACGTGCACTCGGGCAAAATATGAGCGATGTGAAAAAAAACCCGCCCGGGGGAAAAAATGCGTACCAAGGTGAAAACATGGGCACGAACGGAAAAATGCTTGTCTGGGCGAAAAATGCCCATCCAGATGAAAAAACGCAAGTAAATGTGAAAAAATGCGCACACGGGTGAGAAAAACATGCACAGACAAAAAACACGCACCCGGATGAAATATGTGCGTCTTGGCGAAAAAGCGCGCGCTAGGGAGAAAAATGAGCGGTGGAGAAAAAAGCGCGTCTGGGCGAAAAAACGAGCGTTCATACGAAAAATGCTCGCGCGTGTGAAAAATGCTTAACCGGGTGAAAATACGTGCCTTGGGAGAAAAATGCAAGCCCGAGCAAAAAACCGCATGTCAAGGCAAAATAACATGCACAGGTGAAAAATGTGCGTCATGGAGAAATAATGCGTGCTCTGGAGAAAAATGCGCGCCTCAGAGAGAAAAATGTCCTCTGGCGAAAAAAGCGTGCCCAGGAGAAAAAACGTGCCCGCGAAAAAAATGCGCGTCCGGGCAAAAATATGCAGGCATGGGAGAAAACGCGCATCCGAATGTAAAATGCTCGTATGTGCAAAAATATTTGTCTGGTGAAAAAACATGCCCCGAGCAAAAAACGCACGTCATAGGCAATAAACACGTCTTGGCCAGAATTATCCAATTCTTATATAAATTAGAAATAATTGGCTTCAGTTCAAAATGAATTCCATGGTTTTCATTAAAATTTTAATTCCAATGTTCAAGTGTGCAAACAAATGACAAAATTGGAATTTGACCTTCAATTCCAATTCCATGAGCTCAATTCTGCCCAAACGAACGGACCCAGTATTCCTCTAATTACATATGTTACAACATAATGAGTTAGATAATGAAACCTTTGTAATTGTCTATATTTTATCCTAACCCCTATATATATATATATATATATATATATGGGCAAGAGTGGGGTTAATCAGATCAATCTATTTTTATCCTGTTTTGTTCACTCAATTTGGTAAAATAGCAAAGGAGGCAGGTCACACGCGTTTGTAACTCTTGCTTGTCAATCCTGCTCATTCTCCGATCCGACGTTTCCGACCCTCTTGGCGACCTCACATGAGGGGTCATGTGCGCATGATGACTTTGTTAATGCCTAGACACAAGAACCAGGAAAATTTTTTATCGGTACAGTACTGGTTTGAAACCACCAATCCTGCTCTCTTTTGTTGTTCATCGCCAGTGGCCCCTCCATCAGTTGAACGTCAAAAATGCCTTTTTTGAATGGTGATCTTCTTGAAACTGTTTACATGCATCAACCGCCCGGGTTTGAGACCACAGAAGAGTCTCGTGTATGTTTGCTTCGAAAATCTATCTATGGTCTCAAACAGTCTCCTTGGCGTGGTTTGAGAAATTAAGCAAGACCGTTCGTGAGGTTGGTTTCAAACAAAGCTCGGCAGATTTCTCTCTCTTTACTTGTCACCAATCAACCAAGACTGTAATACTTCTGGTTTATGTGAACGATATTTTGATCACTGGTGATGACTCCGCTAAGGAGAGCAGAACCCGAACCGAATTTAATTTTGCGACATGGGGAGAATGTTTCATCATAATCAATGCCGTATTGTTGAGTAAAACCTCGTGCCACAAGCCGAGCTTTTAAGCGATCAACTGTCCCATCCGCCGCATGTTTGATTGTAAAGATACATTTGCAGCTAACAAAACTATGATTAGGAGGAAGAGAGACAAGATCCCAAGTCTGTACTCCACAAAGCAGTCATTTATTCATCCATGACTGCACGCCACCCCGGATGTTGGAGAGCTTCTTGCACAGAGTTAGGTATAGAGATAGAGGAGAGAGAGAGCAAAGGTAAGAAAAGGTGGAGAGCCGATGTAAAGAGACATAATTGGACAAGGGATGAGCCGTCGAGGGTGATGCCAAATCAACAAGCCGCATGGACACAACGGTAGAGGGAAGCTGCTGCAGGGCGTCTGGACGTGGAGTACGACAAGTGTAAGCCTAAATGTTAGGAGGTTTGGAGGGGACTGGTGTTGGGTTAGGTGTTGGAAGTAAAGGAGTAGGTAGAAGAGGTGGAAGCGGAGTCGTAAATGGAACTGTGGGCCGAGGTAGCAGAGGAGGAAGACGAGGATCAGTAGGACTGGTGTGATATAGTTGGTCTTCATGAAAGGAGACATCAGCAGATACAACCACCTTACAAATGATAGGGTAATAACAGACATACCCCTTCTGAGTGCGAGAGTACCCAACAAACATAGCTTTGGTAGCACGAGGGGCTAACTTGTCATTTGAAGGACCAAGGTGATGGACATAACATGTACATCCAAACACACGAGGTGTGAGAGAGAAGAGAGCCTTGGATGGGTAAAAGAGAGTGACGGGAACCACAAAGTGGAGGATAGACGAGGGCATGCGATTGATGAGGTGACAAGCAGTGGAAACCGTAAAGTTCCAGTAGAGAGGAGGGACTTGCATTTGAATCATGAGAGATCTGGCAACATCAAGGAAGTGGCGATTTTTCCGTTCCGCTACACCATTCTATTGAGGGGTATAGGCACACGAAGTCTAATGAATAATACCAAACACGGCGCACATATTGGAGAAGGTGCAACCAGTATACTCACGAGCATTATCAGTACGGAGAATTTTTTACACGTGGAAAAATGAGTGCAAGTTTCCATAAGAAACGTACAGAACGTGGAGGTGAGTTCGGTACGATCACGAAGTAAGTACAACCAAAAGTAACCTGCGAGTAATCATCAATAAAAGTTACAAAGTAGCGATAACCAAAAACACTAGGGATCTTATATGATCCTCATATATCAGAATGTACTAACGATAAAGGAGTATCGCTCCGAGTAGAAGGAGAAGTAAAAGATACACAGTGTTGTTTGCCAAAAATACAGGATTCACAAAAAACCTCCTGAAGAGGAACAGTTGGAAGAGATTTCTAGAGAATTGGAAGATGAGCATGCACAAGACGACGATGTTAATCAGTGGAGGATGAAAGTCTTTAGTTTCAAGGTAGTTAAACACCTAGAGGGGGGGTGAATAGGTTTTCTAGTCTTTTAAGATTTTCCCTCCACTTAGTGTGTTGTGATTTAGTTTCTTTTACTTTCAAGACAATCACACAGATGACAAGTAGTTTTATAGTGATTCCCCAGATTATGGGTACACTCACTTTCCCTCCCACTTTTCTAACAGTGTGTTAGACAAGACTCTTCTCCAGAACTCGGCTCCTTAGAGCTTACAACATAGATCCCTCAGGATCTCTCAGTCTACTTCAAGTCCTACAGCTCAGGCACAAAGCCCTACCTCAGAGCAAGCTTGTTCCTACAACTCAGTGATCAAAAGATCACCTACCTAGAACTTGAACCTAAGTCCTACAGCTCAGGCTACGGAGGTTAGCCCTACAACTCAGAGAGTAACACTCTCCTACCCCAAGCACAAAGGCCCTACCTCAGGCACACAGGCCCTACACTCAAATCCAAGAATGGATCCTACAGAGAGTAAAGTAGTTGGTTGATGTTGATTTGACACCAGAGAAATTTCTCTGTCTTCCTCTTCCTGAGCTGAGTTTACCTCAGCCCTGCCTTTTTCTAAGCAACAAGAAAAATAATCTTTAACAAACTGTAGCTTGTGTTGGAAGTAACTCAAAAACAAGTTTCTGATCTTGCTGTTGATTTGCTCTTCAATCTGCTAACCTGGAATGCAGAAACTAGATGGCTCTGCTCCTTCTTCTTTATCAGAATCTTATCTGAACTTGCAGTAGCAGAAGAAATTAGCTACAGTTAACTTGCTGGAACTTTTGGAATAGCTTGCTGAACTTTTAGGTTTCAAGTTCGGCAATAATGGCGAGAAAGATGAAGTTCAGCCGCCTCTTTTCACAATGAATAAAATCCTAAAAGTTAAAGTTCTCAGCTCCCGATCTTGTCCCTTTTATCTTCCGCTGATTAATGACTATTTGACCTGTGGGGACCACCTGTAGTTGTTGGCTACAACTTGCTTTGACAAAAGTAGACGTACAATAGGCTTCCGGCGCCATTTGTCGTGTTTTGTAGCTTTCCCGTAATGAATTTGAACTATGTTGACTTTTGTTGACTTTTGCTGACGTCAGCATCTGTGGACTTAGCCAAATTCTCAGATTCAATCCATGCGTTGAGTGCGTTGAGTGAACTGGCTTCACCCAACGAATCTGGACTTAGCCAAATTCTCTGCACCATCAGGCGTTGAGTGTGTTGAGTAAACTGACTTCACTCAATGCCTCTGGACTTAGTCAATTGCATCTTCACTGTCAGGCGTTGAGTGCGTTGAGTGAATGACCTTCACTCAATGCTTTTGTCCTTGGACAATCTTCTTGCTGCTTCAGGCGTTGAGTGCGTTGAGTGAGTCTTCATCACTCAACGCTTCTGGACTTAGCCGCTTCACAGACTGTCTGTCTTCATGCTGAGGCGTTGAGTGAACTGACTTCACTCAACGCTTCTTTACTTAGCCGCAACTTTATTTATGAATGCGTTGAGTGATCCGTCATCACTCAACGCTTCTGTCTTAACATGTCTTCTTGTTAATGAGACGTTGAGTGAACTGCCTTCACTCAACGCTTCTGTACTTAGCCAATCTTCTTGATGAGCTTGCGTTAAGTGAGCTGTCCTCACTCAACGTATCTGGACTTAGACAAAAATTTTTGTTTATCCTTCCTTAGGCTTTGACTGATCATGGCTCTGTCGACGCCTTCTTATTTGACGTTGAGTGAGCTGTCATCACTCAATGATTCTGGACTTAGCCAGAATTTTTGATAGAATCTTCAAATGCTTGAGCTTATCTCAACGCTTATTTCCAGACATTGAGTGAGCTGTCCTCACTCAACGATTCTGAACTTAGTCGATTTTTCGGCTTCCCAATGCTGAGGCTTTGACAGACTCAGCTATACTCGATGCCTCTTGTTATATGTTGTTGAGTGAACTGTCTTCACTCAACGGCTGTGGACTTAGCCTCAGAACTGCTTTGCAAACTACTGGGCTTTGACTATCCACACCTTACTCAGCGCTTTTTGGCATCTGACGTTGAGTAAACTGGCTTCACTCAACGCCTGTGGACTTAGGCGATTTTCAGCCATTTCCAGCATCCTTCTTTGACATCTGACGTTGAGTGAATTGACTTCACTCAACGCCTGTGGACTTGGATAGATTTTTGTCTCTCCACTTCTCTACGTTGTGACCACCTGTCACAACCACTTGGAATACCTGCCCAATCAATGTGATAAGGACCAACCTGCATGTATGAACTTGAACATACATCAAATACAACTATGTGTATATCATTGACTTGTTTGACTTCTACAAATCTGGGATATTATAAGCAATGAACCCAATAATCTCCCCCTATTTGAAGAAATCAAAATCCTCAAATAAAATTCTGAGTCAATGATATACACTAACATATGCAGCAATAAAACATTAAATTAGAAAACTTATAACAAGAGAACAAGAGTATCAAGTTATAGGTTACCACACTTTCCTTGCCTGCAGGGTGATCATCATCACTTCCTGCTCCCCCTATTTTGTTGTTGTCTGGCCTTGATCATTTCCTTCTCCCCCCTTTTGACTTCTATAGAATAGTTAGGGAGGTGTTGACCTCTGATTATCTTCTCCCCCTTTTTGAGTTCAGATAATCAACTGTTGCAGCTGTTTTCTTCTTCACTACAGGAAGCTGAATCTATCCCTGCAAGTGTTGAACTTGCTCCCCCTTAACTGGAGCATCTTCTATCATCCTATTTGATGGACACTGTAGTCAATTCCAGTCTAGATAGCACTTGAACCACTTGACAATCTTGATACCAATGAAGGTATTTTCAACCTGTAAGAAGTAGTACAACCTGCAACAAAAACAACATAAGGAGCAACTGAAGCTATATCAAGTTCAACATACCCAACTCAAACTTGAAGGTGCTGAACTTTACTTCATTTAGTGGCTTAGTGAAGATGTCAGTCACTTGCTTGTCTGTATGGACAAACTCAAGAATGATATCTTCACATTTCACATGCTCCCTAATGAAATGATACTTAATCTCAATATGTTTAGTCCTGATATGAGAGACATGATTCATAGCAATTGAGACTGCACTAGTAGAATCACAATACAAAGGAGATCTACTTATCTGGAGGTTATAGTCCTGGAGCTGATGCTGGATCCACAGCAATTGTGCACAGCAGCTACCTGCTTAGATGTACTCTGACTCAGCTGTTGAGATTACAATATTGGTCTGCTTCTTGCTGCTCCAAGACACTAGTCTTCCTCCCAAGAACTGACAGGTGCCTGAAGTTCTCTTCCTGTCCTCTTTGTAGCCTGCAAAATCTGCATCTGAATAGCCTGTTAGTTCAAAATTCCTATTTCTAGGGTACCATAGATCAAGATCTGGTGTGTCCTTAAGATATCTCAAAATCCTCTTAGCAGCAGAGTAGTGAGATTCTTTAGGGCTAGCCTGATACCTAGCGCAAACACATGTAGCATACATGATGTCTGGCCTACTTACAGTAAGATATAAAAGGGAGCTTATTATCCCTCTATACAAAGTTTCATCAACAGGTTTCCCTGCCTCATCTTTGCCTATAAGCATACTTAACCCCATGGGAGTTTTCATGGTGGAGGCATTCTCCATACCAAACTTTTTGATCAACTTCTGGGTGAACTTAGACTGGGATATGGATAATCCATCTTCAGTCTGTCTTACTTTGAGGCCCAAAAAAAACTTAAGTTCACTCATACTGCTCATCTCAAACTTCCTTTGCATAAATTTGACAAAATTTCTGCAAAGGTTGTCATCAGTAGATCAAAAGATAATGTCATCTACATAAATCTGGACTAGGATGATCTTGCCCTTATATTCTCTTAGGAATAGAGTCTTCTTTATCTTCCCCCTTGAGAATTTTTTCTCAATGAGAAAGCTAGACAATATCCCATACAATGCTCTAGAGGCTTGTTTCAGCCCATATAGAGCTTTCTTAAGTCTATAAACAGAATCAGGTGAGTTAGGAACAACAAAACCTAGAGGCTGCTCAACATAGACTTCTTCCTTCAAGTCGCCATTCAGGAAGGCTGACTTCACATCCATCTGGTAGATTTTAAATCCTTTGAATGCAGCATATTCAAGGAAGAGTCTGATGGCTTCCAATCATGCTATAGGGGCAAAAATTTGATCAAAGTCAATACATTCTTCGTATCTGTACCTCTTAGCTACTAGCCTAACATTATTCTTGATTATAATGTCATTTTCATCAAGTTTATTCCTATAAATCCACTTGACTCCAATGACATTATGTCATTGTGGTCTAGGAACCAGCTTCCAGACCTTGCACCTCTTAAACTGGTTCAGTTCCTCTTGCATTACTATAATCTAGAACTGATCTATGTTGGCCTCTTCAAATCTCTTGGGCTCAACCTATGACAGAAAACTTGCATGCATTGTTGTATTAAGTCTCTTGCTTCTTATCACCACTCCCTGATTGGCATCACCAATAATCAGGTGTCTTGAATGATCCCTTAGATGCATGACAGCTGGTGGCAATCTACCTTCAGCATTAGCTTCAGTGGCTGCATCCGGCTGATCATCATCCACCTCAATTATGTCTTGTGCTTCTTCTGAAATCTCCACTCCATTTTGGACTGCTGGAGTAGCTTCCTTGATAGTTAGCTTGTTCATCATCAACTTTGTACCTGCAGGACTAGAAGAGGAGCTTGACAGCTCACTGTTAATCATAGTTGACTCATCAAAAATTACATTAACATACTCTTCTACAACTTGACTTTCAAAGTTACAGATCCTATAAGCATTACTATGATTTATGTACCCAACAAAAATCTCATCATAGGACTTGAC
Source organism: Platanthera zijinensis (assembly GCA_039513925.1). Lineage (NCBI taxonomy): Eukaryota > Viridiplantae > Streptophyta > Magnoliopsida > Asparagales > Orchidaceae > Platanthera > Platanthera zijinensis. The sequence goes on from CM077081.1 coordinate 80,966,519, forward strand.
AGCAAACTTAGTCACATAGGACTTCTCATTATTAAGCACATAGCACTTGCTACCAAAGATCCTGAGATAAGACAGGTTTGGTTTTTTGCCCTTCAAGATCTCATAGGGAGTCTTCTTGTGGCTCTTGGTGATGGAGGCTCGGTTAAAGACATGACATGCAGTATTACCTGCCTCAACCCAGAAATATTCTGGGAGAGATGTGTCACTTAGCAAGATCCTACCAGCCTCTATGAGAGTTCTATTCTTTCTCTCAACATTCTCATTTTGCTGGGGTGTTCTTGGTGAAGAAAATTCTTGATGAATCTCTTGTTCTTCACAGAAACTTGGCATGCTTTCAGACTGAAATTCAGTCTCATGGTCACTTCTGATTTTGATCACAGAACTGTCTAGCTCATTCTGAATCTGCTTGACAAAAGTCTTGAGGACATCAAGGGTTTCAGATTTTTTCTTAAGAAAGAAAACTCAAGCAAACCTAGAATAATCATAAACCACCACAAGGGTATAGACTTTCCTACCTAGACTATGAACATGCATAGGACTAAATAAGTCTATATGTAGGAGGTATAAACACCTCACAGAGTCTTTAGTTCCAATGCCCTTGAAGGAAGCTTTGGTCTGCTTGCCCTTTTGACATGCTGAGCAAATGCCTTCCTTGGTGCATTTCATCTTAAAACCATTCTTAACTAGCTCTTCACTAAAGAGCTTACCAATGGTCTTATAGTTCAAATGAGTTAGCTTCTTGTGACATTGGGCACAGTATGAGACTTTCTCATTTGCAACTAGACATATAGGAGAGTCTATATCTAAACATAGAAAATTCAAACAATAGACATTCTCACATTCTCACTCTTAGTGCCTGTCAAGATGACCTCTTGATCACTTGACTTTTTAATCTGACATTGATCCTTACGGAATGCAATGACATAGTCAAGATCACAGAGTTGGCTTATGCTTATCAGGTTGTGTTGCAACCCTTCAACATAAGCCACTTTTGAGATGGTGACTATGTCATTGGTAATCTTACCATAACCTCTTATCACTCCTTTTTCTGAACCACCAAAGATAACTTTGGGTCCACCATTCACTGGAGTGTACTCCTTTAGATTGCTCCTTGTTCCAGTCATGTGTCTGGAACAACCACTGTCCAATTATCATATAGGGGTATGGGCACTTGGACTAACCTGCAACACATAATTTATCTTACCTTAGGACCACAATAGTTATTGGGTCCTAGGTTCTGATTAGTCTGAAACACAAACTGTCTTCCTGCAGAATTTCTGACATGGAGACTAACCTTTGCTCTCGGCACTCTTGGATTATGCCAGCAATCTAGGGCAAAATGCCCCACTTTCCCACAGCACCAACACTCATGAATGTTGTATTTTATTTTCTGTGCTGGTCCTGCAGTTTGGTTAACTGCTGACTGTACAGAAGGAAGAGGTGCAGCAGCCTTCTTCAGGTTCCTTTCAGCAAGGATTTGACTGAAGGTGAGCCTTTCAGCAGTCTTTCTTGGCTTGCTCTGAATGTCATTTACATCAGTCTTTTTTGCAGATGACATGTTGTTTACAACATCAGAGATAACTAGATCTGGTCTGCTGACAGACTTACCCTTGGTCTGAATCTTTGTTGGATAGGCTGAAGTGAAGGCTACTGCCTTGTTCTTGAGAGTTGGGGTTGGGGTACCAAAAACAAATGGTCCATGATGGGTCATTTGAATTCCTTATGGGGAGCCTTAAAGGCACTCATTCCCCTACTATATCTTCCACCATAGTGGTGAACATCTTTGTTCACACTAGTGAATCTACAATTCATCCAGTGATCATAGATGCTCTCTTGGTCATACCTGTTTGAAGGTAACTGAACTTTCCTAAAAGGAATGGGAGGCTTGGAAGCTAGATGCTGAACTGGAGCCTTGTCTTTCCTTTTGGAATAGACAACTCTTGTGCTTCCATTGAATCTCAATCCCTTCTTACCCTTTTGAGAGGAGAAGGAGTCTATCAAGGGAACACAGTACTTGACTTAGAATAACTAGCCACTATCCTTTTTTCCCTCTAGAGCTTCTCTTCAAGATCCTTAATGAGACTATCCTTGAATCTGATGGTGTCAATCTGAATGATAGAAACGTTCTTCAGTTGGCTAACTTCTCTTGCCTTTTGATCCAGCAAAGTTGTTGTCTCAGACTGCTGGGAGGCAGCTAGCTGAAAAGAGGTGATCTCCTCAGTTTACTTTTTGACCAACTTCTTACTTTTCTTGAAAGCATCCAGCAGTGCACTATACTTGTCAATCAATTGATTGACATATTCCTCAGAAACTGAGCCCTCTTCATCACTGGATGAAGAAGCATCAGAATCTGGACTAGTCTCATAGCCTGTCTCAAGAGAAGAACTAGATAAGGAATGTACCTTGCTTGGACCAGGCTGATCCTGGTTAGATTCTTCATCAGACCTGGCCATCAACCCATAGCAGCTGATGACATCTTCTTTATCATCATCATCCTCAATATCACCTTTTGAGTGTGATAGAGGTGCCCTGTTACTTGTCCCAGCATCAGAACAGTCTTCAGCTTCATCTGCAATTGCAGTCAGCAGCCCAATGAGGGTTTCTTCTTCTTCAGACTCAGATGAAGATGTGTCAGTCCAGCTCTTCTACTTCTTTGTAATGAAAGACTTGTCCTTCTTGCCCTTGTACTGGTGTTGTTTCTTCTCACCAGTCTCTTTTCTCTTGACTGGACAATCAGTTATTACATGCCCAGGTTTGTTGCAACAGTAGCAAACAACTTTAGAGGAAACATGTTTACTAGGCTTAGAGTCATACCTGCCTCCCTTGGAGTGCTTCTTCTCTGCCTTGTAGTAGTCCTCCTTGTGATGAGAGGAGGAGAAATGTATGCTCCTCCACTGCTTCCTCATCAATTTCTGAAGCTGCCTGGAGAAGACAACAAAGTCTTCATCTGACAAGCTGCTGTCAGATAAACTTGGCCCTGTGTTGTCTGAGTCAGCAGGTCTTCTTGGAGGGGAGGGAATCATCTCCTTGCTCCTCTTGGTGTTGTCAGCTCTGAAGGTCAAAAACTTTTCCTTGGCCTGGGATTTGCTGATGGTCTCCTCCTCTTTCCTGGCAGCCAGCTGCATCTCATAAGAGAAAAGCTTTCCAAATAGAGTATGGGGAGGAGTATCAGCTAGCTTGACCACCTCTCTGATGGAACATATCTTGGTGTCCTAGTCTCTAGTGAGAGACCTCAGAAACTTGTCATTAAGCTCATAATGATTGAAGACCCTCTCATAGGTCTTCAACTCATTCACTATTCTGAAGAATCTTTCATAGCAAACAGCTATGCTCTCTCCCTTTTCCTGCCTGAAAGCCTCATACTCCTGGTTGAGCATGAACTTTCTGTCATCTCTGACCTCTTCAGTTCCCTCCATGTAGATCACAAGAGTGTCCCACATTTCCTTGGAGCTCTAGCAGTGAACCAGATTCTGAAAGGTAGAATCATTTATGACACTAACAATTATGTTTTGTGCCCTCTTATCTAGTGCAGCGAATATAACCTCATCCTTGGTCATTTCAGAATATGTCTTTGGTGTCTGGACTGTTATATCCAGAGCTGAGACCTTCATAAGGATAAAATGTCCCTCTTTGACTGTCATAAAGATCCTTGGGTCAGAGGCTTCCATAAACAGCTTGACCTTCTCTTTCCAGATTTCAAAACTCTCCTTTCTGCAGATAGGAAGTTTCATGGAACCCAACTCTTTATGGTTCTCTCCTGAACCCATAAGTATACTTGTTTCAGCTACCCTTTGAGATCTGCACTGACTGTTAGGTCATTCTTTAGCAACCTCCCTCTGATATCACTTGAAAGTCTTTAATTTCAAGATAACTAAACACCTAGAGGGGGGGGGGGGTGAATAGGTTTTCTAGTCTTTTAAAATTTTCCCTCCACTTAGTGTATTGTGATTTAGTTTCTTTTGCTTTAAAGACAATCACACAAATAACACAGTAGTTTTATAGTGGTTCCCCAGATTATGGGTACGTCCACTTTCCCTCTCACCTTTCTAACAGTGTGTTAGACAAGGCTCTTCTCCAAAACTCGGCTCCTTAGAGCTTACAACACAGATCCCTCAGGATCTCTCAATCTCCTCCAAGACCTATAGCTCAGGCACAAAGCCCTACCTCAGAGCAAGCTTGCTCCTATATCCCAGTGATCAAAGGATCACCTACCTCAGACTTGAACTCAAGTCCTACAGCTCAGGCTATGGAGGTTAGTCCTACAACTCAGAGAGTAACACTCTCCTACCTCAAGCACAAAGGCCCTACCTCAGGCACACAGACCCTACACTCAGATCCAAGAATGGATCCTACAGAGAGTAAAGTAGTTGGTTATTGTTGATTTGACACGAGAAAATTTCTCTGTGTCTTCCTCTTCCTGAGCTGAGTTTACCTCAGCCCTACCTTCTTCTCAACAACAAGAAAAATAATCTTCAACAAACTGTGGCATGTGTTGGAAGTAACTCAGAAACAAGTTTCTGATCTTACTGTTGATTTGTTCTTCAATCAGCTAACCTAGAATGCAGAAATCAGATGGCTCTGCTCCTTCTTTATCAGAATCTTATCTGAACTTACAGTAGCAGAAAAAATTAGCTATAGCTAACTTGCTGGAACTTTTGGAATAGCTTGCTGAACATTTAGGTTTCAAGCTCGGCAATAATGGCGAGGAAGATGAAGTTCAGCCGCCTCTTTTCACAATGAATAAAACCCTAAAAGTTAAAGTTCTCAGCTCCCGATCTTGTCCCTTTTATCTTCAGCCGATTAACGGTTATTTGACCAGTGGGGACCACCTGTAATTGTTGGCTACAACTTGCTTTGACAGAAGTAGACGTACAATAGGCTTCTGACGCCATTTGTCGTGTTTTGTAGCTTTCCCGCAATGAATTTGAACTATGTTGACTTTTGTTGACTTTTGCTGACGTTAGCATCTGTGGACTTAGCCAAATTCTCAGATTCAATCCATGCGTTGAGTGCGTTGAGTGAATGACCTGAATGTGAGGGCCTATGTTTTAAAAAAGCACCATTCTTAAATGGTCATTGGTCGAGGTATCATCTTAGAGTTAGGGCGAGGATGATACATTAAGACTAGTGTATGGGTGACTGATAATCGGTTCTCACAGTTCATGATATTGTATATCAAGTCAACACATAGGTACTTGTTAAGAAAAAGTTATACTGGACAGACCCACCATGAGACTACTTTGTGGATTGTTATATGAACGTATCACAAGTAGGTTTCAAGTGACAATGGTGTTTATAGTTCTTTGACCTAAAGTCATAACATTTATCAAGTGAGAAGGGCATACTTCGATATCATCTAAAGTCTTGCTTGAAAAAGGTTGATGATAAGGGTGATTATTGAGTACGCTATGAATCATTTGGGTATTTATGTGTGGACAGAGATGAGATTTGTCCTCATATATGACAGGAGTTACATCTGTGGGCCCCTTGATGGAATGAGACTGAGAATTGCATGATCATGCTGATTTGAGTCAATATATGATATTGAGCTCACCGATCTCAGAAAGTCTATTCTAGATCAAAAAACAGAAATTGGATTATTAAGAGCGTGACACGCTCCATGCCTCGATTTCAAACTAGATGTAAGGGACAAAGGGACACACTGAAACATTTGTTATAAATAGGTTCATTGAGTTACAAACTCTTATATTACTTGGGTAACAATGATGCATTGCTAGATGCCGTTAATTTCTTGTGAGACTAGAGTTGATACGTTCTAGATCAAGTGGGAGACTGTTAGGATCTTATGTGATCTAGAAGTAATCAACGAGTTACTCTCGCTGCCAACGTAATATGAGCTTATATGGTAGCACATAATAATGTACGAGAAATTAGATAAATGATCGAGTTGGCCCGACTTATAGGATATGAGAAAAAGCCAAGCTTGGATTGAATGGGAGAATATGTCTATGTTGACTAGACAGTGTCAGTTAGACATTTAGCTGATATAGTGTATATTGGCAAGACCAGGATTGTATCGGCTAGCCAGTGTCGGCTAGACATCTAGTTGATATAATGTATATCGCCTAGACCATGTCAACTAGACCTTCAACGCGATATAGTGTATATCGTCTAGACTGTGTCAGTGTGGGTTGAACTGTGTCGACTAGATTGGCTACTGATATAGTATATATCGGTTATACCAAGTCTGTGGCGACTGGACAGTCACTCTTTGTTGATAGAGTTCTAGTCGAAATGATGTATATCGATTTGGCTGCTTATCGACTGGACAGAGACTGTATCGGCCAGAACTTAAGCCGGTTTGAACTGCGTCGGCTAGACATCTAGTCGATATAGTGTATATTGACTTGATGACTTAGGATATCTGTCGACTAGAAAGTCTGTCATGTATACTTCAAGACGACATAAAGTATATCGACTTGAATGTATGCTGACTGAGACTTTGTCGACTAGACATTAAAGTGGCATAGTTAATATCGGCTAGAAGCTCACTGGATATCAATTCGACATAGTGTATGTCGACAAGACATCAAGTCAACATAGTGTATGTCTACTAGACTTCCAGTATGTATAGTGTATGTCATCAAGACATCTAGCCGATATAATGTATATCGTCTTGAAGATGTCTGGGCATCAAGCCGATAGTCTAAACTTCTAGCCGATATAGTGTATATCGCCTTGAAATAGTTTGTACATCAAGCCGATCGGCTAGACATCTAGCTGACACAGCCAGAGACATTTTTTCTCCTGTTTTAAACATAAACAGGTTCAACGCTTAATATCAGATTAAGTCTTTTGTGAACCTGAACCCGGTTTAATGATTATTATATATATATAATATTCAGGTCTAGGGTTAAGTTAAGAAAGTTTTAAATATTCCCTCGCCACTTTTTGATAAGTTCTAAGAGCGGTGATCCCGACGGCGGCAACTCTTTTGCAAACTGGAGCCCTAACACCAGTGGTCCTCTCCTGCAATTAGATCTAGCAATCTGTGGAGACGAAGATCCCGATCTTTCTTCCAACCTGCTTTCATTTGATGCAAGCAAGGTATTTTTCCCGTTAGTGTGGATATCACGTAAGGGCATAGATCTAATTTTGTGCTTTCGTGGACTCAAAAGAGGAACACGGTTGGCCGCCGATTTTGAATCAGGCGCAACCAGAGGAAGACAATCTTGGATTTGGATTCCGACTCAGCAGGAACAACTTCTGGATCATCTCGATCGGGTTGAAACTCAATTCCGCACATGTAATCGCTATCTTATTTTTCTTGATTCATGGTTATCGCAAGGTCCAGTTTCTGTTTATAGTTTTCTTGAACACTATTCCGCTATGCACACTACCCACTTGAGAAAACCCAACAATATATAGTGTTCATAGGTGCAATAAAATTATCTCCCAGCACTTCACCTAGGGTTGTATTATTGTAATGTAATCACGTAATTTATCTTATATCAGTTGGTATCAGAGCCCTAGGTTTGGGCCACATTTATAAACGTAACGTTAGTCATAAAGAGTCTTGAGGTTCATCTATGACTAGTTATTGTTGTCATTCCTCTTCTCTATTTGGAGATTTTGTGTCTATTTATATATGATCTCATAAAGCCCCTTTAGAGAGATCCTCAAGTTATTAAGATTATTATTATCATTGGCAGCACAGTACTTCTACAGATCATGTCAACCCCTTGACGCGATTTCGCTATGCTAGAGATGAATACTATGATGATTATTATCGTCCTCATCCCCATCACGAGCAGATAATGTTGAAACCTTTGTTATGACTCAATTATTTTAGGGATGACTATTACGAGGACCATTATTTTGATAGAGATCTCGAATGTAGGTTTCCGTTACTTTATCGTTTACTAGATTATCGAATCTCGAGTCTTTTAGCTGCTGGCTCGTGGACATTGAATATTACCTGTCATTTTGAGCTGTTCGGTGATTGACGCATCAAATTTGTGAAACTTAAACTTCTGGATCAGGTGAGACCATATTATAGTCTAGCATTAAGAGGACACGTAAGCGAGATCTTCTTCACTGCATCACTAGTTGGGTGGAGATGAAGCGTATATTGTGTCAGAGGTATTTGCAGACAACATATCGGGGCCGTCTTCTTGAGCAATTATTTTCCCTTCAGTCAGGATCAATGTTCATCGCTAAGTATAAGGACTGTTTTGATGAGCTAGTGGTGAAGAGTGATATCTGTGAGGAGCCAAGAAGCCAACTATGACCACCTCCCGATTTCGGTCCGAACTTTGATATGAGATACTTACTGTGTTGACCTATCATTAGTCAGAATCCCTCGAGCAAACATATCAACTCGTCTTTCATTATGAGCAGTCCTTGAGATCCTCTAGAGTGATCTGAGTGGATTCGCACCTTGACCTCCCTAGTATGAGTCCTCCCATTTTGAGGCCCAACTTTGACTACTCTTGCCAGGTCACACAATAGAAGTATTACCTGAGTTTGATTTTTCCCACTCCAGTAAGGTACTTAGTCTGACGAGTGATCCATTCTTTGATTCTGACTCATGCTCTCTTCTTATTTGGTCCTAAACAACATCAACCACAAAATATTCTTAGCGTCCGACTCTACAAGACCTCTCAATATCTTGGGTTTCATCAAAACTATAGTAGCCACAACAAGAGCCATTGCAATCGCTGTGATGCTTAATTATTTCATCTATCTACATGTAAACATTAATGCAAAAATAATTAAGCAAAAGCACACACAATTTCATGCACACATACACACTCAAAAAACATGGAAATACACGTACGTACACACAATTTTATCCACATACACAAATAATAACACATGGAAACACACACATACACACACCTACATAATTTCATCCATACATCAACACAAAAAACACACACCTACACACAAAAACACGTGGAAGCACACACACACCTAAACACACAATTTCATCCACACACATACAAACACATGGAAACACACACCCTACACACATATGCACATGCAATTTCATCCACACATACAAACACATGGAAACACGTACACACATACAAACACATGGAAACACATACACACATACAAACACATGGAAACACACAAATACACGCATACAAACACATGAGAATACACACACATACATACAAATACATGGAAACACGTACACACAATTTCATTCACTCATACACGCATAAAAAACATATGGAAACACACCCCCTACACATACACAATTTCATCCACACATACGCAATTTCATCCATGCACACACTGCCAACACACACACTACCAACATACACAAACATATGCACACATGTAATACAACACCTAAACCTTCATAAATCTCAACCAAAAGAATTGATAAACCTAAAAAAACCTAAATCTCGAATCCACCTAAATAGCTAAAAAGTTATTCAAATAGCAAGCATATAATCTCCTAAATTGCAAAATCCAAGCAATAAATCTTCACATACAACCTTTTTTACTCACGACATTGAGTAAACATGAAAAACCTCGCCTTCCGGCTGTCGGAGAGAACTCTAGTGCCATCACCGAAGATGAATCGGTGGAGTGGCATCGTGTCTCGCCGGAGAAGAAGGGGCCACAATTGTCGTCTTCTTCGCATGAGCAGAGGAGCAGGAGGGAGGCGCAGATGCCGCACACCGAGCGGGAGCAAAAAAATGAGATTTTTTAGGTCACGAGGTGAGAATTAGGAGGTAAAATGCACTGCTTTCAATTCCCATGGAATTGCTTTCGGTTCCAACTCTTATGGGTTTTTATGGACGTCAAACGGAGGAATTGGAATTAGGGATCTAATTCCAATTCTTTTCCTCCAATTCCGCCCAAACGAACGGGGCCTAATGTTTTATATATGAAGAAAGTTTAGAAAACACTAAAATGAGGGGTAATGGACATTCAAAATTCGCTCATTCGGTTCCAAAGTAAAGGTCATCTCTTCGGTTCAAAACTCGAATTAATAATTCTCACATTAATAATTAATTCTAAATAAATTATTATCTATTAACACATTTCGGAGCTTATGATAATTAAAGCCCGGCTTATATAAAATCCAACCTGATCATTCTTCCTATTCAGTACGTTCTCAATGTGTGTCCCTATAGATTTATATTACGTTGGCATTGATATTAATCTTTGTGATTCCTCCTAGGTCACAAACTCTAATAGTAACTTGGTGACCTGTATGAGCAATAAGCAAAATGTGATGACAAGATCTAGTACATAGGCGGAATACTGGGCCATATCCCAAGGTCTGTGCGAATACTTGCGGTTGACGTCTACTCTCTAGGACCCGTGGATCCTTGAACGTAAGCTTCTCCTATTATACTATGACAATAAGACTATCATCATCATAACTCACAGTTTAGATTATTAATATTGGTCTATTAGTATGTGAGTGGGATTAGTCCCACATCGTGAGTCAAGTTTTATGAATTATTGTATTTCCTACATATTCCCCCCTTATGTGGAAGAAAAGACAACTCAAGTATTTCCCTTTTACTTTCTACTTGGTATCAGAGCCGGAATTGACTCCTCCATGAAATTTAGCTGCCCTAAATTAGGGCAACGTACATTTCATTGGTGGCTTCCGCTCCTCGTGATTTCCTAATCTCGTGAAGCCCTAATCCCCCGCCTCTCTACTTCTCGCTTACTCTCGACTCCGCTTCTTAGGCTTCTCGGTTCGAACCGCCGACAGGGCCGAAGCCGCGCTCTGCTCCCACTCCCGTTGACGGGATTGACTACTGTGCCCGTCGACGGGAGCGGCTTCTTCTCCCTCCGCCTGCGATCGACAGCGCCATCGTCAGCATCGACAAAGACGAATCTTGTCCACCTGCGTGTCGTTAGGGCTCCGTCACCTGCTTCTCCCTGTCGACGAGGGCTCCGTCACCTGCTTCTCCCGTCGACGAGGGCTCCGTTCCCCACCTGCTCCGACAGCTTCTTCAGACATCGTCGGCTGCTCTGGGCCCGTCCCTACTGTCTCCCGACGACGTATCCCTCCTGATGGCTTCTTCCATTGTTGCATTGGCTGGAGCTCCTCCCGTCCATCCCATTGCTAGAAGGGCCTGCTGCTGCACTCTTCTTAGTGCTGAGATTCAGCATTTGCCTCCCTTCCCGCTGCTCATCGACGAAGCTCCAGCCACTACAGCCGCTTCCAAGGGTGCTGATATCTCGTTGATGCTGAAGTTGTGTTGTTTATCAGTCGTTTTTTGTGGTCTTTTAATTTTCTATGGTTAGTAGTTGCTTCTTATCGTCTTGTTATGCCTATATGCACGTGTGTTCCACGTGAGGGGGAGTGTTTGGGATGAGGGCGACCCGGATGATATTTCTCGTTGTCCTCTTAGTCCCACACGGCCTCTAGTCTTATTTCATGTGTTGTTTGTGTCTCCCCAAGTTATTTCTTTGATGATTGGTAGGTTGTATGGTCTTTGGTGGTTGTTTTTCCCCTTTCTCTCTTATCCCCGCGGTCACGTAGATTTTTGTGTGAGGTGTTATCCCCGCAGTCTCGTAGATTCGTGTGTGTAGTATTATCCCCGCGGCCCCGTAGATCCGTTCATGTGTGATGTTATCCCCGCGATCTCGTGGATTCGTGTGTGTGGTTTCTTTATTGTGAGTGTATCGTGTGTGGGAGTATCCCCGGTCACCTGTATGTCCTACCTTTGTCTACCACATTTACCCTTTCCATTGATGTTGTCAAGCTTGAGATTTCCCCTCCAGCTTGAGGGGGAGAGTTGAGATTATTAATATTGGTCTATTAGTATGTGAGTGAAATTAGTCCCACATCGTGAGTCAAGTTTTATGTATTATTGTATTTCCTATATATTTCCCCCTTATGTGGAAGAATAGACAACTCAAGTATTTCCCTTTTACTTTCTACTCTCACAACCTTGTTCAACATGATAGAACCAAATATGTTGAAAAAGACTGACATCTTGACAAAATAAATGTTGTTACTTCGTTTGTTCTTTTAAAAAACCTAGTGGCAGATGTCTTCACCAAAAGTCATAGTTGTGATGTGTTTACTGGTAATATATTCAAGCTGAGAATGATATATATCTTTCATTCTACTTGAGGGGGAGTAAAATTAGTATATTAAGTCTCGTATTACTTCTCTTATTAAGTTATTATATATGTTGCGATGTAATGACTTATAAAATAACACATTTGTACTTTCATGTTTATGTTTTATCCTAACTCATGTATGTATGGGTAGGAGTGATGTTAATAAAATCAATTCTATTTTTCTCTATTTCATTCTTGTCAACTCACATAACAATTAGGTAGCATGATGTAAAGCTCAACCTACTTCTTCGCCACAAGTATAAATTAGGAGTAGGTGCCAACTGACGAAAAGTGAGGTGCAATCATTTATCATCTAAACTCGAACTACAAACCTACTCAAATCTTTCCAAAGCAAAAATGTCAGCATAAATCTACATTAAATCTTAAGAGATAACCTGCAAGGTAAGCTTTAAGTATCTCTCTAAGGAGGATAAAGGTCAAGATACAAACAAATGCATTTTTTCGTTGACAATTCCTACTCAATCTTAATGAAGAACAAGATGTTGATCACATCAAAGTTGTGTCTAGTATATCCCCTCACAAGGGATGAAAAACTCAACTTTGTAACAACAAAACAAGAAAGAATAAGTTCACTCAATTTCTCCTAAAACAAAAAAGTGAGATGAAACTAATTTCAATAAAATTTCTTATCATTTCCTTGTGCATTTATTTTCCTCTCCAATATCCACCAACCAACAAAATTCGCAAAAATTCGAAAATACATTTCTTGTCCCGTTCGAGTCCACTCTATCATAAATCTCTGCAATAACAGCAAGTTCTTTGTATTCTTCGACTCTTAATGTTATGCAGTCATCTTTGTCTGAACATTCATTAGCAGTTGTTAACAAATCTACCGTGACAGAGGGTAGGCTGTGGAGGTGGACTAACACTAATGCTGATCTATATAAGTGGTACCGGGTTGATTCGCTCAAACCCAATCTATATGATACGTGTATGATTTAAATTAATTCGGAATAAATTGAGTAGTAAAAACTAAATAAAGTTAACAACGCTACATGACATTCAAAACAATTTAAAAACTAAATAAAGTTAACAACGCTGCATGACATTCAAAACAATTTAAGTTAAGCAAGCAAGACACGTTCTCCTTCGCACAAAGGGCATTAAAATAAAACTTTCACTTAAGGATTCATAGATTATTATAGGAAAATAAGAAACGAAACAAAAGATACTAATGATTCAATACTCAAAGTAAATATATGATTTTATTCCAAAATAAAAAAAAAACGATAAAAAACATTGCAAGGTACTCACGAACAAGAGGGTTTGGTGGCAGGGAATGTTGGCGGATGACCATAGTTTGTAGGAGGAGACGGGGGAGTCGTGGGGACCATACGAAGGTTGGTGGAGGTAGCGCTCACGACGGGGACGGAGGGGGTTGCTGCTGTAACAATCCCTAATAAGAATAATAAATATAATAATAATAATAATAAAATATATATTATAAACAAAGACTTAAAAAGCCTTATAAACCGATCCCCCCCCGGTCCAAAACCCGCATCCCACATAAGACATCCTGATCCTGTCTTCTTCGTCCCGACGGCCCCGTCTCCGCCTCCCGAGCGCCCGACCGCTCTCTCCTCCGCCTCCAGTGGCCGGCAACACCCCCCTCCAGGCCCGACGCCTCTTCCTCTTGCTTCCCCGTCGTCTCTGACGCTCCCCTTGGCCGGCAAATCCCGCAGCAACTCCCCTTTCTCTTGGTCGGCTGCATCCAAGGGGGGGCCGACTACCTTCTCTCTTCCTCTTCTCCTTCTCCGGACAGTGAGGGCAAGGGCATCGTTTCTTCTCCGGCAAGCCTAGCTCCTCCTTGTTCCGGCCGGTGGATTTCGTGAGGTAGACTCCTAGGGCTTCGCTCGAAACCCCTCTTCGTGGATTTCTGAGCCCAGATCTGGTCTCCTTGGGTAAGGAACCCCGCCTAACTCTCATTTTCAGCTTGCCCTAATTTTATTACGCTAATTTTTCGCTCTCCGATCTAGGGTTTTTGGACGATCCAACCTATGTCCATCGTATAACCCGCTAATCCCGGATTTGTGTGTGTTTTCCAGTGCGTGTCCTCGGATTTAGGTGATGGAATCGCTCCAAGCCCTCTCCGAATTAGGGATTTTTGCTTCCAAACGCCGCCAAAATTCCCGATCCCTCGCGGTAGTCTCTTCTCCCCTCACTTCCGAGGGAGGTAAATTTCTAAACCCCTCTCCTGTTGTGTGGTGCGAATATCAAACACATGTTCAAGTGTAGAAATCTTGTTTGAAATGCATTTTGATCTTAAACAGATTTAGCTTGAGCTTCTAACCTCGCTTGCGCCACTTAGCTGTCACTAGCATCTTCGAAGTCACCTTAAGGCAAGTAGAGACACCTCTCTCGCTTGCAAACATGAGATCTAATTTACTTCACTTTTTGTTATGAAGTAGGCCCTTATAAACTGAAATCGTCTAATTTATAACTTGTTCAAATTATTTATGAATCCATGAGATTGTTGAATACCTTAGACAAACAATGAGAGAAGAGTGTTGGTTTGGTGTGACGCGTCGAATCGAGCTCCCGACTAACTGGTAACAGAAACCATTAGTCGACCATTGCAAGCACCGTTGTTGATAAGCCTTGCATCAATTCATACACTAGAATCCTGTACACCAAATGACAACACCTTCACCATTCAATGTATTCCGTTTATGGTATTGCAGCTAGGCTAAACTCCGGAGTAAGCTATTAAAGTAAATGCATCTTGTTAGACATGGTTACTTGTCTGGTAGTAGGTTGGTTCGTGTAAAACTTGTTCACTGAGCTCTTGTTTTCTCTGCTTACTTTTGTGCAAGTTATTAACTTGAATCTTTATGTGTTTTCATGTTCTGAGACATTTTCCTTCTATTTGAATTTGTCTTAGGTTTCGTGACTGCGTCGTCCGGTTCCTGCGTTTTTCTTCTTCCAGCAACAGCTTTGCTTGAAGGTTTCATTTTGTTTAATGTATCAGCAGGTTCTATGTATTTTGTTTCAGTTACTGTTGGATTTTTCTATTCATATATTAGTTATCGTCAGACATTTTCTCTTATATCGAGGACAACTTGTAGGGTGAAGCATTGTACTAGTCATTTCACTTATGATATTTCTACCTTTGTGACTAGTTGCATTCATTTAGTTTTAGTACTGCTCGTGACTTAGTTTTTATAAAAAAAATGCATGCACAACAACTTTTTAATTATTTATGTGTGGTTTCCGCACCAATTTAAAATCAATTAAAACCCTTTTCAAAAATAACAAATTTAAAAAAACTAGTTGTAGAATTTCTGGTTCCGCCTTAGCAGGCATGGTTCCTCTCTGCATGCTTGTAGCATCACGACCCGCCCGAAGCGCACTCTGATCTTGTTGAGACGGGTCGTGACAGCTGCCAGTTGGAATCATGGAGGCAGGGGTGGTGTTGTGGCTGTAAACTGGTACTAGCAGGGGAAGATTTTGTGTTGGAAACTAGGGAGATAGGGAACTGAAAGTGGTGGGTTGTAAGGCTGCGATTGGAGGGAAGCAGTGTGGTTTGCGAAGGGGCTACAGAATCACCGGTGAGCAGGCAAAAGCAATTCGTCCGCGAGGAAAGAGGTTGTAGGCACGAGGGAAGGCATGGATCCAGCGACTTGCAGTTGTGTGGAAGGGGAATGTGACGTTTGCGACTGCAATTTGGATTAGAAATACATGAAGGAGGATAAGATGGAAAACAAAAAAACCAAGGTGTCGCACCCCGATATCTCGCGGCATCGTACCACGATGTGATTGTCGGCTCTGGATTTATTCAGAAGGCTAACTGTTGAAGCCGGGAAAATCCCTACTCCAAAAATTCGGATCAATGCAGCCTAAGGTTACTAGTCCGGCGGTCATGCTTGACGGATTGAGAGGCGAGGACAAGGAGACTAAGGGAGTACAAAAAAGGTCTCCAGGTGCTGCGACAGAGAGGTCCTACCACGTACCCGAAAGCTTAGAAGAAACTTTCCCTTTACAAACAAAAATGGTCAAGAAGAGTACGAGGAAGGCACTAACTTGGCGAGTATCCAAAAATGGCAACCAAGGGGGATGATCGAGATCTCACGGCACAAGTCTTCAAAAACGGGATCCAGAAGCTCAGCCAAAACGTGTCAATCTTGATACCCCTGAGATCCTATTTATAAGCAAATTCAAAGATGGGGCTTATTTATAGGTCACCCCTTACTTGACGACTATGCGACAATGAGAGGATCGCGGCTTGGGCGAGTAACTCCACTGGTCGCCCACCCGGCGAGCATGGAGGGATGCTCACACATACTCGCCCATGTCTTCTCCTGCTTTTCTACCACTGACTTTGTCTCGATCTCTGACTTCTTAGCTTGAATGGGCACACCATTGACGAATAAGGGTTGTACACAATCTCCGCTCTTTGCGATCTACACAGGAGCTCGGAAAGAAACATCCAACCCCTATTCGGAGAGCTGTTGCAAGAGTATCTGGCCTACTCAGGACTTCCTAGCCGACTCCTGACCTTTATAAATAGGGGTGGGGTGGATCTTTCTTTGGGCACCTTCTCTGAGCTCCAACAAGATGTCTCCAACTGCCGAGGAAGAACTCGAGGCGAGCCTGGCCGAGCTGATGGCATACTAAAAGTCGAAGAAGAAGAACCAGCTTCTCGCTTCCAGGAACGTCGCCACTCCGACCACCAATCCCGAGATTCCCGCGAGCACTAAAAGGGCGCTCAATCAGATGAGTCTTGGTGATGAAGCTGAGCAGCCTGCTCCCGAGTCATTTTGCCTTCCCGCGCAGCAGGTTGCCCTTGCAGTGGATCTCACCGGGTCCTAGACCAAGGCCCAACCAGAACTTGCCTCAAAGCGAGGTTAGGGCTTCATTTGTCGTACTTTTTAGATAGTCACCGATTTTGATTTACTCGCACTGATGGTCTCCCTTCTTCTCGTAGTGCTTCCGACTACTGAAGCACATGGAGAGCATCTAGCGGTGCCTCCTCTACGATCAGCTCCCCTAATCGCCCTTGAATCTCATCCGGGATCGCGAGTTAGTCAACACGTTCAGATCAACTTCGGCCAGCCAAAGACGTCGTCGGGAAGCAAGTTCCCTCTTCAAGCGACAGGCGGACTCCTCCAGAGAAGACCTCACAACCTGGGGGGAGTAAGGCGCCTCTGGCTGCTGCGGGCACATGGCGGCTACCCGCGAGCGACCTTCCATCGTCGCCTCCTTTGTCGTCAATATCTACTGCTTTGGTCGACATTCGTCCTTTGTCGGTCACTACTCCCTTGGTTCCTCCTGCGGGATTGTCGCAGGGCAGGGGGATCGGGACGTCCTCGGTCTTCTTCGCGCCAAGGAGGGAGGGCGATCACTGGATGGTCGCGGTAAGGTATATGTCGCCGACATTCCCAGGAGGCCTGGGATGTCGCCACCGCGCTCTACTCCAACGGACAGGGATCGTTGTGGACCTTCGTCAAGGCGGAAAGATTCCACTCATCGCAGCCCTTCTCCTTGTCGGGCTTGGTCTCACAGCCGCCGCCGTGAGACGAGGACTAACACTCCACGGCCTGGTAATTTGTCGTTTACGTATATGCGCTATTCTTTTGTTGGAATCCTCACTAACTAGGCGATTATCTTTTTCTCTTGCAAGTCGCTCTTCTACTCCGGGGGGCGCGCTGATCGATGCCATCGGGCTCCCGCTCCGTGAGTACTAGGAGAAGAATGCTCAAGCCTATCTTGAGTTGGAGACCAAGTTCGACCAACTGGACATCTACGAGCCTCATCGCCGCATCACCGCGCCGGAGGTGCGAGTAACTAAAATTGAAGAAGTCGGGGAGCGGTTGGTCGGCGCGGAGTCTCGATTCTATTTGATTAACGAGTTGGAACGGCGAGTGTCGATGATAGAACATCGCCAGTAGCTTCACCATGATGAACTAGTCGGTATGCGGGCGAGCATGGGCTTGGCGGGAAGGCTGGCGTCTGGCGAGGATGGAGGATCAAATCCGTAAAGGCGAGGATGCGATGACTGTAGCCGCCGAGCATTACAAGTGTGCACGCAGCATGGGGTGGGTCGAGCGATATCCTCCGACTCTGGATTAGCGTCCGAACCCTCCTGGGTCTTGGGAAATTTTTTTCTTCTTCTTTGAGTGCTCTCTATGGGCGACAATGTAGACAGCGACTTTGATTTCAATTTGTAATTTTATTTGGCGAGCATTTAATCTCGCATTTGATTTATTGTCTTGTGCCCTGCGATGATGTTTTTGCTTGTCTTCTTCAAATTTGCGAGACTATAGATACTAGGTACGTAGACTCAACATGTTTATAAATGCTCTCGTGCAGATCCTCGCGAGATAGGGTCGGCGACTTACTGCGCGCGATGTTTTGGCGGCGGCTTCATACGTTATTCTCTAGATCCCCTTTTCCTAGTCGCAGAGTGCTGCCTGATACACCCTGCCCCCGCCTATAAATAGGGGGTGGGTATGTATTTATTACGTTATCGGCGACTTTCTTCCTCTTCCCGCGAGTCGCCGAGTACCTCTAGCTTCCCTCTTTCTCGTCATCTGTACTCTCTCTTTCTTCTCGCATTTTTCTGGGATGGCTGACGATGTTGCTGCTCGGCGTGTTGGTCATCCAAGGAACTTTGTTGCTGCTACATTCAAGAAGTCAATCACCGACCAGAAGGACTTGGATGATTTCAAGGAGAGATTCCTGCCGGAAGGATACTCAACGAGGCTTCCTCGCCAGGAGGAGCGACTAAACACTTTCTTGGAGAGCGAGATCGTCCTCACCATCCACAACTTCGAAGTCGGCTTGCGACTTCCCCTGTGGTCGGAGTACTGCCAGATACTTCGTTACTATGGGATAGCCCCCCGGAATAAAGGAAAGGGCAAGCCCAAGGCCCGGGAGCACGTGATAAAGAAGAAGAAGATCGTCAGCGGGTTCTTTGGCGAAAAAGCGGACCCCTCGGAGGTTGGCGAGCCTCACCTCCATCCCAACTTCGGGGAAGGGGGGAGTAGCGAGGATGCCTATGGTCTCCCACTTGTGACCTGGGTCGAGCGCGAGTATACGATGACTCTTAGCACCAACCTGCCCGCCTGGTCCAAGGATTGGGGACGTCATAATCACCCCCTATGGTCATACGTTGATCGCTCCAAGACGGCAAGCCCGATTACCTCGCGCACTACACCTCGCGCTTGCTCATGTGGTCTGTCAAGCTCAGCCATCAAATGGCAAGAAGCTTGCTCGCAGCCAAAGCGAAGATCAAGGAGCTGGGCAAGACCATCCTCACTCTTGGACCGAAAGGCTTATGAGGTAACCGCAACTTGAATGAGATATTTCTACCTTATTGCTTCACGCTACTCGCCGATTATCTTGATGACGACTACCATTATTACCCGCAGGATGCTGAGATCGAAACCGCGAAGATGTCCAAGATGGAGCAGGAGTTCGAGGACACCCAGGCGGCTCTAGAGGTCGCCCAAGCGAGGGTCGCCGAGTTGGAAACTCTCCCGGCTTAGCAACAGCCATTAGTCGAGGGCCCCTCCAGGGAAGGAAAGAAGATCTGGAGGCACAGCGATGAGATGCCACGATTTGCCGCAGCATCGTGCGAGCAACTAGGAATGTTATCCTGAACAAGTTGAAGGTCGATGGCTACCTCATACCGGAGGCGACCGGCTTGACGGTGATGGACCTTCTCCCGGGTCTACTCGCCGAGGAATCCAACTCCCCTAATCGCGTCCTATTTTATAGTTCAGACGATGTCGAGGATGAGGATGACGAGGACGAGGATGACAAGACTGAGGAGGAGGACGAGGACGTCGATGTCGATGGTGATAAGGACGAGGATGAAGGGGCCGACGATGACGAGTACCTCGGCGGAGGTGATGTAGGCGATGATGATGCCTAGTCGGCAGAAAATCTCTTTTGTGTAGACCTGCCAGACTTGACAGAATTTTCTTTTTCGATAGACCTTCATACAAGGTGTCATTATGATTTTTTGAATGTAATGCTCTCCTATTATTTAAGAGAAAGGAAATCTTTTGTTCGGCCGTTCCTTCTATACTCGCATGTTTATGATGCTCGCTAGGCTCATAGGCTCGAACGTGCTGAGTGCTCGCTAGGCTCATAGGCTCAAACGTGCTAAGTGCTCGCTAGGCTCGTAGGCACAAAGCGAGTTTGAGTGGTCGCTACTATGGTTGACGCGACTTTTGAATATGCTCCATAGTCATCACGCTCGGCATAGTCGCGTACTCGTACTCGCATATCGTACCTGCATACCCGCATAAAGTCATATTCGCACAAAGTCATACTCGCACATAGGCATACCCATGTTCTTCATCAGTCGTAGACACTTGGACAGGGAAGTGGTACTCAGGGGGTCCCAAAGGATTCACACTCTCGAGACTCCTACTTCACATGGTGAGAAATCGAGAGATCACCTCGACAGGGAATGACAGTCAGGGGGTCCCGTCGGACACAAACTATTGAGGCCTCCATCCAATTTCGGGTTATCTCTTCTCTTGGAATGTCTTTGCCCTATCGCTCAACAATCAAAGGGGGTTAACCGCACCAATTCTTATGATTGGAAGAAATGACAGTATACTTTGTATGAGAGATGACGCTAGCAGCGAGCTTTTCAGCTCTTTGGGGTTGATGATGCCTTTAAGAAAGGTCTCGTCGCTTAGTTAAGTCGATCTTCTCAAGTTGGGAGGTTGGCATCCAGGCTTTTTCCTGAAAATATCTCCAGTCAGATGAGAATTGCGATCGGGAGGTAACTTGAACAGCGTGCAAGGGGGGGAGCTAATCTCGCTCGTCAATGCAGAGCCTTGGTCTTACAAGAACGCATTAAAAATTCAACACACTGTCCCATTACCCGCTCTGGGTTTTATGAGAATCAAGTCGGAGGCTCGTTTCCCAACCCGATCGTGGAGATCGACATCACCGACTCAGCTTTTTGGGACATTTTTTTGGAAAGGAGACTCACACATTCCCGTATTTCAGGGAGTGAGGAAATAATTGATATGAGCAAACATTTTGACATGATGAATATACCCTTTCCCGCTAAGGATAGAACCTCTTCAGGTCATCGCCGTTCTAGGTGCTCTCAAGAAGCTCGTCATCGTGGTTTTGCAGGTGATATCCTCGGTTGTTAACGTCTTGTGGACGATGAATGACTCTTCCCAGTTTGGGTTCAACTTTCCGACAACGGCTGCTTTTCCTGCCGCATCCACTTTTTCAGGACAAGGTCCCTTGCCTGGAACTGTTTGATGCGGACGTGCTTGTCGAAGTGCTTCACCATTCTCCTCTTGATGTCTTCCTGGTGAACCAATGCTAGGTCTCGAAGCTCCTTGATTAATTCGAGGGAAAGCCTCTAGGCATCTTCATTTTCTAAGCGTCATTCTTCATCTCCTTCCTCTGATGCAACCATTATCGGGCTTCTGACTTCAAACTCTACTAGGATGAGAGCCTCAAACCCATGGGATAACTTGAACGGTGTTTCCCCCGTGGCTGAGTTTGGAGTAGTTCTCAGAACCCATAGGAAAAGGAGTTGTTCCGCCCAGTTCCCTTTTAAATTCTCTACCATCTTCTTCAATAGGTTGATGACTAGCTTGTTGGCGGCCTCCACTTATTCATTGCTCTGAGGATGGTAGACGGAAGAAAATCGAAGATGTCCCTGGCTGCTTGTAGAAATCTTTCAGTTCCAAGCTGACGAACTATAGATCGTTGTTGGTGATGATACCGAGCGCAATCCCGAATCTGCAAGCTATCTCCCCACAGACGAAGTTCTTCATGACTTGAGAAGCGATTTTGGCTAGAGCTTTGGCCTCAATCCATTTTGAGAAGTAGTCGATTATGACGAGAATGAAGTTTCTCTGACCACTGGCTTGGGGGAAGGGGCCTATCAAATCCATTCCCCAGATGGCGAACGGCCAAGGGGTTGTGATCGAACAAAGATGTTGGGATGGCTGTAACTAGAGGGGAGCGAAGAGCTGACACTTCTAGCATTTCTTTGAGAGGACTCTGTCATTCTTTTGGATGGTTGACCAAAAGTAGCCTTTCCTTAGGATCCTTTGTTCCAGAGTGCGAGTCCCAGAGTGACTCACATTCTCCCGAATGGATCTCCCTAGCACTCAAGGAACCTCAGACTCTGATACATATCTGGCCAGGGGGGCCGAAATGGTCTTGCGGTATAGCTCCCCTTCATGCAACAGGTAGAAAGCTTCTTTGTATCGGAACTTTATTTTGTCACCATCGTCCGCTGGGAGTTGGCTGGTAGCTAGAAAGGCAACGAATGGATCCACCCAGGAAGCTCGTTGCTCGATTTCCATCATTTTCCTTTCTTCGATGGATGGTCGAAACAACTCCGTGATTGTTCCACCAGCCCTCGAGCCATATTTAGCCAAACTATCTGATGTTGAGTTATCCCGTGGTACATGCTCGACGAAGAAAGACTGAAAACCTCTCATCAACCCCTTTACTTGTACCAAATACCTTTGCAGGATGGGGTCGCGTACTTCGAACTCTTCTCAGATCTGCGACACGACCGCCATTGAATCTGTGAAGGCCCTGATGTCTTGGATCATCAACTCTTTGGCGAGACGCAAGCCCTCCACTATGGCCTCGTACACCGCTTGATTGTTTGTGATGGGGAAGAGGATCTCGACTGCTTGCTCGATCCTAGTGCCCCGCGAGCTTACTAGCATGATGCCCACTCCCGCAGAATTCTTACCTAAAGCTCTGTCCATGAACATCTTCTAGGAAACCAAGCTTGACGAGCCTTCATCTTCGTCCGCCTCTACTGAAAAGTCAACTAGGAAGTCCACCGCTGCTTGCGCCTTGATTTTCACCCTGGGCGAGAAAGAGATATCAAACTCACCGAGCTCCAATGACCACTTCGCTAGCCTTCCTGAATGTTCCACCCCATCCAAGATACAATGGAGGAGATGATCAGTCACGACTTTGATGGAGAGAGCTTGAAAATAAGGTTAGAGCTTCTATGTCGACACCACCAAGGCAAAAGCTAGCTTCTCCAAAATAGGATACCTCATCTCTCCTTTCCTGAGCACCCGACTCACGTAGTAGATGGGTAGCTGCCCTTTTCCTTCTTCTCTTACAAACACCAAACTCACTATCTCGCTCCTACTCTTACATAGAGGAGTAGGTCCTCGCCTTCCTTCGGGGCCTTGGAGTAGAGGAGCCTGGGTTAGCTGCTTCTTGAGCTTTTCGAAAGCCTCCTCGCACTTCTAGGTCCACTCGAATTGTTGGCTGCTTCGGAGGGTTTTGAAGAAAGGAGAGTACTTCTCTCTGGCCTTGGACAGGAAGAGACTAAGACCTGCCAAATTTTTTGTCAGCCTCTGGACTTCTTTAGTACATTTTGGCGACGCTATTTCCAGTATAGCTTTGACCTTGTCGGGATTAGGCTCCACTCCCTTCGGAGTAAGAAGGTGGCCTAAGAACTTTTCTCTCCCTCCTCTGAACACGCACTTTGCCGGATTGAGCCTCATCTTGAACTTTTGAATCATCGCGAAGGTCTCCACCAGATCTTTGGTGTGCTCTTGGATGCTCTTACTCTTAACCAGAAGATCATCCATGTAAACCTCCAGGTTTCTCCCCTTTTGCTCTTTGAAAACTTGGTCCATCATTCACTAGTAGGTAGCTCCCGCGTTCTTCAACCCGAAAGGAATCATCTTGTAGATGTAGCAGTCATCGTTGGTGATGAAGGAAACGTCGCGACGATCAGGGGGATGCATCCGGATTTGGTGGTATCTTGAAAAAGCATCAAGGAAGCTCATCACAGAAAAACCGACAGTTGAATCAAACAACGCGTTGATTCAAGGCAAGGGATAACAATCATTCAGGCAAGCTTTATTCAGCAAGTAAAAGTTGATACACATTCTCCAGCCTCCTCTGACCTTCTTCACCATTACAACATTCAAGACCCATCTTGGATACTAAATCTTTGACACAGTCTGCCTCAAACAGCTTCCTCACCTCCTCCCTAATGGGCTCAGCCAACACAGTGGCGCTTGCCCTCTTCTTTTGCCGGGCGGGCTCGACCTCGGGATCCAGATTTAGGCCTGCGAGCGGTGCGGTTCAGTGCGGTTTGGGCACAAACCGAAACCGCACCGCAGTGGTGCGGTTTCTTACCGACCAAAACCGCACCGCACCGAAACCGTGCGATGCGGTTTCAATTCGGTGCGATTTTGGGTCGGTTTTTGCGGTGCGGTTTCGGTTTTTGGCAGTTTTTTTTGTCCCTTCTTTAATTTAGGCAAGACTCTTCTATGAAAAGTTAAAAATTGATTCCTTTCCCGGTAACAATCGAGTTTTACCATCAGCTATAATTTCTAATGTTCAGTCATTCAATCATATATTCAGATCATTTGTTATATTGGTTGTGAATGCTTTTCTTTCATTCGTATTAGTGCTCTTTGCTAATTCTTATTTGGACGAGTTTCACTTTATAATAAAGATAAGATTATGTAACTAAAAGGTTAGCTGGTTAGGAAATTTTCTAAAGTACTTCCCTCTCCTCTGCTGCTTTGATTAGAGTGACAATTTTAAATAACAGATCTTCTTAATTCTTATCTATATGCAAATCCTCATTTAGTCATGCATTCACTAAGGTTCTGTTTGGCACGGTGGTGGCGGTCATGAATACGGGGGTTAAATTGCCATATGTTAATGCCACCTAAGGAACTTCATCCAATTTTATGTTGAAACAGATGATGTTTGTTAGATGATATTTAACTAATGACGGTTTAATCCATGCATTTACAACCGCCACCACCGTGCCAAACGGATCCTAAATATGTAATGATGTATTAAATTATAATATATAGTTATATTATACATGTTATATGAAATACTTATATTTTATATATTATATAGTTATATTGAAATCACATGAAAGATTAGCCCAGCAAGATCGTTAAACCCATTTACGAATTACGGTGTGTGCACTTTTCTTTCTTGACATAAAATTTTAAAAGTTAAAACCTAAGTCACGTCATCAAGGTACAGTTCGGTTTTCTCGGTTTTATGGAGTTATAAACCGCACCGCACCGATCGGGGGTCGGTTTTCCCACATACAAAACCGAACCGCACCGCAACCGAGCGGTTCGATTTGAAATGTGGTGCGGTTTGTGGTTTGGTGCGGTTTTTGGTTTTCCTGCACACCCCTGTCCAAATTGAGGCGATGACAGGCAACCTCTGCGTCAATCCCTGGCATCTTTGCGGCATTCCAAGCGAAGATGTCTGCATTCTCCTGCAGGCACGCCACCATCTCCATCTTCCCGTTGAGTTTCAAGGATCCTCCGATCATCAGCAACTCGGGCTCTCTGTCTTCTGAGAACACTTCCACTTCTTCTAGCTCTTCCGCGGCCTCCAGCCTATCCATCCCTTCCAGCTCCTTTTTCATCTCCTCTGCGTCCTCCATCCAGCTGATGGTGTTGACGACGCTGAGATAACATTCACGAGCAGCTCTTGGATCGCTCATAATCCTTACCTGGGCATCTCCTTGGCAATACTTCAAGAACTGATGGTAGGAGTATGGGATGGCCTTGAAGAGGTTGATGAGCGGCCTCCCGAAGATCACCTTGTAGCAACTCGGTGCATCGAAGCTGACGAATCGGGACTTGATCGAGGTTACACCGAGTGTTACCAGCAAATCTGCTCCTCCCTCCACCTATTTCTTTTCTCCGGAGAAGCCAAAGAGGGGGTCATCCAAAGCAATCACCCTTCCTGCCTCTACTTGCAACTCGTCGAACGTATTTTTGAAGATGACGTTTACCGAGATCTCGTTGTCCACAAGGATCCGGTTGACGATGAAGTCCTCCACTGCGGCTTGGATCACGAGGGCATCATGAAAGGGATTCTCATTAACATATCCTCCTCCAAGAAGGTGATCTCATCCAAAGGGGGCAGTGCCTGAGAGGTCAAGGCGACGCTCTTGCGGTAGATCTGATGGAGACTCCCTTTGCGGGAAGCTCTTAGCCCGGCTCCCCCGTGGATCACATTTATTGCTCCTCCTCCACCTCCTCGGACAACTTCTCCACGACCTCCTTAGTGAGTTCGATCTTCGTTCCTCCTTCGAACGGGAGCTTGAAATACTGTCGGCTCGATCGGAGCTTCCTGCCTATGCTGCTCTCCTCCACCTATAGCTTCCAGCCTCCTCCTAACTTCCCAAAAATCCGAGCAAACCATGGTCTCATGCCCTTCCACTCGATGTAACTCACAGTAGAGGGGGACCTCCTCTACCCGGTGCCTTCTTGGATTATTCCTTCAGTGACGCCTATTCCCCTTTCGGGCAATGTCCATTGCTTCCTCGCATCCTCCTTCCTGATGCCTCTCTTACTGGCGGACATTTCTCCTCTCCGGGGAGAACCTTCTTCCCTGACCTTGGTACTGGGGACTTCCTGCTGGCCTCCACGGCGGCCTATTGGCAGGAACCCGATACCTCCTCTCTTCTTCCTGACGCTCCGGAGCCACAAAGTGCCTCCCTACTTCTCTCCTTCCCGGCTCCTCCCTCCTGGGCTCTTATCTCCTGGGTTCCTCCCTCCTCCTCGGCTCCTCTCGCCTTCTCTCCATTTATCCCTTCCTTTTTTTCCTCCAAGGTTCCTCCTTCTCGCGCACCAGAGCCCTCTCCTCTTCACCCTCTTCCTCCCTAGTCACTCTTGTGAGCCTGGTCAGAAATCCACGGTTCGATGACACTCCTTGAACATACTTGTTAGCCCTCTCGATCAGCTCATCGTAGGGCAGGGGAGGATTTTTGTTGATCACTAACTTGAAGAGGCCTTTTCTTAGGCCAAACGGCAGGGCTAGCTACAAGGTGAAGCCATTAACCTCCTGAATGTCCAGAACCTCCTCCTGGAAGCGGTCGATATAGTTCCCCAACGTCTCGCGCACTCCTTGCATTAAATAGAAGATGGTCGTTGTCTCCTTCTTCCTCTTCTTTGTTGTGGTGAATCGCATCGTCACCCATCGGCGCAGGTCCTCGAAGCAATAGACGGAACTTCCAGCCAACTGATGAAACGAATCTCTGGCCTTCCCCCGGAAGGTGATGGCAAAGATCCAGCACTTGAACGCATCCAACATGTTCCGGATGGAAACAACGTCTTCAAACCACTAGAGATGGCGGATTGGATCATCTCTCCAAGAGTAATAGCTCAAAATGGGTTCCCTGAACCCCTTCGAAACTGGTGCAGAAAAGATCTCATCACAAAACGGACTCCTCCCTCCTTGATGGTGACGATCTTCGACTTGGCGAGAAACTCTGTCATACTCGCCACCTGGGCAATTCCACCTGGGCGAGAATCCTTGAACCTCATCGGATTTTCCACATCTCGGAATCTGATTCCCTGAGAACTCGCATAGTAGAATTGCGACTGTACTAGTCGCTACGGCTCTTTTGTCACATGCTCCTTTCCGGATCGTTTGGAGGGACCATCATCCTCTGATGGAGTAACGCGACGAGGCGATGTCGTCGTGACCTCCGCGTGAGGAAGCAGCGCTGCTCGCAAGGTCCCCTCTATTCTTCGCGTGAAGTCCTCAAAAACCATCCTTGTCACATACTCGCCTCCACCTGTCGAGTTGCCTACTTTCCCTTCATGCTCGCCAACTTCCACCATCTCGCCTACTTGCTAGATTTTTCTCCTCTGGCTGCGATCTACACTCACCGCACTAAAGTGTTGAAGCCGAGAAAATCTCTACTCCAAAAATTCGAACCAATGCAGCCTAAGGTTACTGGTCCGGCGGTCGGGCTTGACGGATTGAGGAGTGAGGACAAGTAGACTAAGGGAGCACTAAAAAGGACCTCAGATGCTGGAACAGGGAGATCTCACCACGTACTCGGAAGCTTAGAAGAAACTTCCCCTCCACAACCAAAAATGGCTGAGCAGGGTACGAGAAAAACACTAACTTGGCGAGTATCCAAAGATGGCGACCAAGGGGGATGATAAGGATCTCACAGCACAAGTCTTCGAAAATGGGATCCAGAAGCTCAACCAAAACGAGTCACATTCCTGGTACCCCTGGGGTCCTATATATAGGCAAATCCAAAGGGGGCTTATTTATAGGCCACCCCTTACTTGGAGATTATGTGACTATGAAAGGATCTCACGCGGCTTGGGCGAGTAACTCCACTGGTCGCCCACCCGGCAAGTATGGAGGGATGCTTGTACATACTCGCTCAGGTCTTCTCCTGCTTCTCTACCACTGGCTTTGTCTCGATCTCTGACTTCTTAGCTTGAATGGGTCCACCCTCGACGAATAAGGGTTGTACACTAACAATGTCTCACAATGGTTGTCATCCCCTCTTATTTATAATAAAAGACAAATTAGATCACCCGACGCGAACAATTATGATTGACTGTTACGCCGACCTCCGATCACTACTAAATAAGTGTCCAAAAATAACAAAACTACAAGAAAAATATTAAAACAACAAGAAAAATATTAAAACAACGCTCATAACGTGCTTATGGGCTCGGTTCGAAGATCCGATCAATGCCTCCTATGTGAATACACATAAGCGGGTCGGGCCAAAGGGGTGGACTGCTCTCCACCATCGATCCTTCGGCTAAAACTGTTGTTGATCCCCTTTATCTCCCCAAACTGAAAAGCATTCATCTTCAATGAATGGAGATGATTGTACTGACGTCGAAGCTCGGGGGCGAGTCCATCAAGCTTGGTTGATGATATCCTAGTGTCGTCAAATGTGGGAAGTTTTTTCTAGTGTACCAAGTAATGGCAAGATAGGTCATCCGGAATGGTGGTGCACTTATGTGACACAATGTCATAAATACTCTCAACTCTCACATCTCGTGCCAGTGGATCCACAAGAGCCCGGGGAATCACAATAGGTGCGGACGAATCCGTAAATGCTCATTCCAAATGTCGTGGATAAGTGTCAGGTTGTAACTAGGAAGGCGTAGAAGGTGGCCCAAGATAAGAGTCCCATATGCTCAAGAGATTAAAAATAATGTCAAATATTATATACTGAATACGAGAAGATCAATCTCATAGGCATTTGTTCTAATTTTCATTATAATCCTATAAGAACACGCCCATTTAGGTTATAACATTTCAGTAGCTCAGTTTGGAAGCCTCTACATGCAAATTCTAACCATGACTTGCTCGCCCACTTGAAAGTGTTGTTCGCAATTGTGTACGTCTACTTGTGTCTTATATAAGTCATTACTACTAACAATCTTTTTCGGGATTAATTCATGAGGTTCATGTATATGATGGATGAAGGACTCGGAGGACTCATGCAGATGAAGTCAATGAAGCACAACATACACGACACACTCTCTGGGCGGAGGTCCTACAATGAACGAAATGCCTCTAAAATGGGATGACCTATCAGAAGGCCCTTAAGGTGGGGTGCAAAATCAAGTGTGTGATGAACATCTATGCTATGTGTTTCTTTATCACTCAAGTACAAGTCAACAACATGCCAAATGCCTCTCCAAATACGTGACTCGTTAGGAGATTCACCAGGCAGTATGTATGAAAATTCGTCGGGAGTGCAACGATAACCCAAATAAATACCTGAAATGCCAACAACAAGATGCAATTCTAGAGTGTGGCGAGTGCCTCCAAGAAGAAAAAACTCATCTCCTGCGTCAACAACGATATATCCAATAAGTTATCAAGAGTGTGAGGGGTCACAGGAAATGCTCGTGAAACATCAAGAGTATCATCTAGTGTGTGCGAAGCAAACTCTACGTACTGAATGTTAAGCACACGGTCCTGGATTAAGAGAAAATTGGGGATATGACTTGAAGATGTGTCAATGATCTAGTATTGATAAATGAGTCGCTCATCAAAATCTCCTCCTCACAAGGAAGCTTTGGCTCATCAGGAAGCACATCGGAGAGCTCGTTAAAGAATTCATCAATAGTGAGATGATCCTCCAGATGAGTATCATTGCTAAGGTAGTTGTATAACCCGTAATTCGTCGAGACCAGAAGTACCCCAGCAGACGGCTATTCGCAGACCATTAGGCAAGCTTAGGCGAGCAGAGGCGAGCTGTGGCGAGCAGAGGCTAGCTTGGGCGAGCAGAGACGAGCAGAGGCGAGCTGTGGCGAGCAGAGGCGAGCTTGGACGAGCAGAGGCGAGCTTGGACGAGCAGAGGCGAGTTTGGGCGAGCTGAGGTGAGCTTGGGCGAGCTGTGGAAAGCTGTGGCGAGTTTGGGCGAGGATGGGCAAGTACCTCGCGAGTATGGGCGAGTAGCCCTTGATACTCGCCTATACCCCCCCCCCCCAGGATTTCTCTATAAATAACCCCCCATGGGTATTGGAAATGACACTTTTGGAAGAGGCCGAGGTCCCGCCAAGTGGATACTCGTCAAGTCCATGCTTGTCTAGTACCTCACCCAACCTTTTGGTTGTGGAGGGGAAGCTTCTTCTAAGCTTCCGGGTACGTGGTGGGACCTCCCTGTTGGAGCACTTGGGGTGTGCTTATTGATAGTTTTCTACCTATGTCCGAGTCCATGCACGAGTGGTAGAGTTATCATAAGTCTGAGTCCATGCACGAGCTCCTCTCCTGGACATCGACCAACGATCTCCTCGAGTGAAACCAAGTTCCTCGTTGGAGTGATGTCGTAGTCCGTGAACTTTGTACGAGCTCCCCTCCTACAGACCGACTACTTGTCTCCCCGAGTCGACTCACACCACTCTAGTTGAGCTCGGCTCCTGAGAGCTGTCGACTCCAAAAAACTCCTCGAGTGGTAGAGTTATCATAAGTCCGAGTCCCTGCACGAGCTCCTCTCCTGCACATCGGCCAACGACCTCCTCGGGTGAAACCAAGTTCCTCGTTGGAGTGATGTCGTAGTCCGTGAACTCTGTACAAGCTCCCCTCCTGCAGACCGACTACTTGCCTCCCTGAGTCGACTCATACCACTCTAGTTGAGCTCGGCTCCTGAGAGCTGTCGACTCCAACGATGATTAAAGTCCTCGAGTGGCAGTGTCATCGTAAGTCCGAGTCTCTGCACGAGCTCCTCTCCTGCACATCGGCCATCGGCCTCCTCGGGTGAAACCAAGTTCCTCGTTGGAGTGATGTCGTAGTCCGTGAACTCTGTACGAGCTCCCCTCCTACAGACCGACTACTGCCTCCCCGAGTCGACTCACACCACTCTAGTTGAGCTCGGCTCCTGAGAGCTGTCGACTCCAAAAAAGTCCTCGAGTGGTAGAGTTATCATAAGTCCGAGTCCCTGCACGAGCTCCTCTCCTGCACATCGGCCAACGACCTCCTCGGGTGAAACCAAGTTCCTCGTTGGAGTGATGTCGTAGTCCGTGAACTCTGTACGAGCTCCTCTCCTGCAGACCGACTACTTGCCTCTCCGAGTCGACTCACACCACTCTAGTTGAGCAAGGCTCCTGAGAGCTGTCGACTCCAAAAAAGTCCTTGAGTGTTAGAGTTATCATAAGTCTGAGTCCCTGCACGAGCTCCTCTCCTGCACATCGGCCAACGACCACCTCGGGTGAAACCAAATTCCTCGTTGGAGTGATGTCGTAGTCCGTGAACACTGTACGAGCTCCTCTCCTGCATACCGACTACTTGCCTCCCCGAGTCGACTCACACCACTCTAGTTGAGCAAGGCTCCTGAGAGTTGTCGACTCCAAAAAAGTCCTCAAGTGATAGAGTTATCAAAAGTCTGAGTCCCTGCACGAGCTCCTCTCCTGCACATCAGTCAACGACCTCCTCGGGTGAAACCAAGTTCCTCGTTGGAGTGATGTCGTAATCCGTGAACTCTGTACGAGCTCCTCTCCTGCAGACCGACTACTTCCCCGAGTCGACTCACACCACTCTAGTTGAGCAAGGCTCCTGAGAGCTGTCGACTCCAAAAAAGTCCTCGAGTGGTAGAGTTATCATAAGTCTGAGTCCCTGCACGAGCTCCTCTCCTGCACATCGGCCAACGAACTCCTCGAGTGAAACCAAGTTCCTCGTTGGAGTGATGTCGTAGCCCGTAATCTCTGTACGGGTTTCTCCCCTGCGGACCGACTACTAGCCACCCGAGTCGACTACTTCCAACCTTCAGTTGAGTTTCCTCCTGATTAGGTGTCGACCATATTCTCCACCTCCAGTTGAGCTCGGCTCCTGTGAGGTGTTGACTCTCCACCTCCAGTTGAGCTCGGCTCCTATGAGGTGTCGACTCTACACCTCCAGTTGAGCTCGACTCCTGCCAGGTGTCGGCTATACTCGCCACCTCCAGTTGAGCTCGGCTCCTGCCAGGTGTCGACTATACTCTTCACCTCCAGTTGAGCTCGCCTCCTGCTAGGTGTCGACCTCTTTTCCACCTCTAGTTGAGCTCGGCTCCTGCCAGGTGTCGACTATACTCTCCACCTTCAGTTAAGCTTCCTCCTGCTAGGTGTCGACCTCTTCTTTCCACCTCCGGTTGAGCTCGGCTTCTGTGAGGTGTCGACTCCTCTCTCCACCTCCAGTTGAGCTCGACTCCTGTGAGGTGTCGACCTCTTCTTTCCACCTCCGGTTGAGCTCGGCTCCTGTGAGGTGTCGACCTCCTCTCTCCACCTCCAGTTGAGCTCGGCTCCTGTGAGGTGTCGACCTCTTCTCTCCACCTCTAGTTGAGTTCGGCTCCTGTGAGGTGTCGGCCTCTTCTTTCCACCTCCGGTTGAGCTCGGCTCCTGTGAGGTGTCGACCTCTTCTCTCCACCTCTAGTTGAGCTCGGCTCCTGTGAGGTGTCGACCTCCTCTCTCCACCTCCAGTTGAGCTCGACTCCTGTGAAGTGTCGACCTCTTCTCTCCACCTCCAGTTGAGCTCGGCTCCTGTGAGGTGTCGACCTCTTCTTCATCTCCAGTTGAGCTCGGCTCCTGTGAGGTATCGGCTCTCCACCTTCAGTTGAGCTTCCTCCTGATTAGGTGTCGACCTATTCTCCACCTTCAGTTGAGCTCGGTTCCTATTAAGGTGTCGACCTCTTTCCACCTCTAGTTGAGCTCGGCTCCTGAGAGGTGCCGACTCTTTCCACCTCTAGTTGAGCTCGGCTCCTGAGAGGTGTCGACTCTTTCCACCTCCAGTTGAGCTCGGCTCCTGAGAGGTGTCGACTCTTCTCCACCTTCAGTTGAGCTCGGCTCCTGCGAGGTATCTACCTCCTCTCCACTTTCAGTTGAGCTTCCTCCTGCTAGGTGTCGATCTCTCTCTCCACCTCCAGTTGAGCTCGGCTCCTGTGAGGTGTCGACTCTCCACCTCCAGTTGAGCTCGGCTCCTGTGAGGTGTCGACTCTCCACCTCCAGTTGAGCTCGGCTCCTATCAGGTGTCGATTATACTCTCCACCTCCAGTTGAGCTCGGCTCCTGCCAGGTGTCGACTATAATCTCCACCTCCAGTTGAGCTCGCCTCCTGCTAGGTGTCGACCTCTTTTCCACCACTAGTTGAGCTCGGCTCATGCCAGGTGTCGACTATACTCTCCACCTTCAGTTGAGCTTCCTCCTGCTAGGTGCCGACTTCTTCTTTCCACCTCCGGTTGAGCTCGGCTCCTGTGAGGTGTCGATCTCCTCTCTCCACCTCCAGTTGAGCTCGGCTCCTGTGAGGTGTCGACCTCTTCTTTCCACCTCCGGTTGAGCTCGGCTCCTGTGAGGTGTCGACCTCCTCTCTCCACCTCCAGTTGAGCTCGGCTCCTGTGAGGTGTCGACCTCTTCTCTCCACCTCTAGTTGAGCTTGGCTCCTGTGAGGTGTCGACCTCTTCTTTCAACCTCCGGTTGAGCTCGGCTCCTGTGAGGTGTCGACCTCTTCTCTCCACCTCTAATTGAGCTCGGCTCCTGTGAGGTGTCGACCTCCTCACTCCACCTCCAGTTGAGCTCGGCTCCTGTGAGGTGTCGACATCTTCTCTCCACCTCCAGTTGAGCTCGGCTCCTGTGAGGTGTCAACCTCTTCTCCACCTCCAGTTGAGCTCGGCTCCTGTGAGGTATCGGTTCTCCACCTCCAGTTGAGCTCGCCTCCTACTAGGTGTCGACCTCTTTTCCACCTCTAGTTGAGTTCGGCTCCTGCCAGGTGTCGACTATACTCTCCACCTTCAGTTGAGCTTCCTCCTGCTAGGTGTCGACCTCTTCTTTCCACCTCCGGTTGAGCTCGGCTCCTGTGAGGTGTCGATCTCCTCTCTCCACCTCAAGTTGAGCTCGGCTCCTGTGAGGTGTCGACCTCTTCTTTCCACCTCCAGTTGAGCTCGGCTCCTGTGAAGTGTCGACCTCCTCTCTCCACCTCCAGTTGAGCTCGGCTCCTGTGAGGTGTCGACCTCCTCTCTCCACCTCTAGTTGAGCTCGGCTCCTGTGAGGTGTCGACCTCTTCTTTCCACCTCCGGTTGAGCTCGGCTCCTGTGAGGTGTCGACCTCTTCTCTCCACCTCTAGTTGAGCTCGGCTCCTGTGAGGTGTCGACCTCCTCTCTCCACCTCCAGTTGAGCTCGGCTCCTGTAAGGTGTCGACCTCTTCTCTCCACCTCCAGTTGAGCTCGGCTCCTGTGAGGTGTCGACCTATTCTCCACCTCCAGTTGAGCTCGGCTCCTGTGAGGTATCGGCTCTCCACCTTCAGTTGAGCTTCCTCCTGATTAGGTGTCGACCTATTCTCCACCTTCAGTTGAGCTCGGTTCCTATTAAGGTGTCGACCTCTTTCCACCTCTAGTTGAGCTCGGCTCCTGAGAGGTGCCGACTCTTTCCACCTCTAGTTGAGCTCGGCCCCTGAGAGGTGTCGACCCTTTCCACCTCCAGTTGAGCTCGGCTCCTGAGAGGTGTCGACTCTTCTCCACCTTCAGTTGAGCTCGGCTCCTGCGAGGTATCTACCTCCTCTCCACCTTCAGTTGAGCTTCCTCCTGCTAAGTGTCGACCTCTTTCTTCATCTCCAATTGAGCTCGACTCCTGTGAGGTGTCGACCTCTTTTCTAATTCAGTTGAATTTGGTTCCTATGAGGTATCAACCTTCTCTCCACATCCAGGTATGCTTGACGTGCGAGGTGTCGCCCCTTTTCCACCTCTTCCAGTTGAGCTCGCTCGCCTAGCGAGTGTCCTGGGAGGTGTCGAATCTTATCCACCTCCTTCAGTTGGGTTCTACCTCTGTGGGGTATCGACATTCTCTTTTCTCCTTCCAGTTGATCTCCACTCCTAGGAAGGACATCGCGCAGCGCATCGTCTAGCGTCATCTCTCCGAACAACAAGTTCAACATTATTTTTCCAAGCTCGTGCCGAGCTCGAAAAAAGCGGGGATTGTGTATAACCCGTAATTTGTCGAGACCAGAAGTACCTCAGCAGACGGTTATTCGCAGACCATTAGGCAAGCTTAGGCGAGCAGAGGCGAGCTGTGGCGAGCAGAGGCTAGCTTGGGCGAGCAGAGACGAGCAGAGGCGAGCTGTGGCGAGCAGAGGCGAGCTTGGGCGAGCTGTGGCGAGCAGAGGCGAGCTTGGGCGAGCAGAGGCGAGCTTGGGCGAGCAGAGGCGAGCTTGGACGAGTTGTGGCGAGCTGTGGCGAGTTTGGGCGAGTACCTCGCGAGTATGAGCGAGTAGCCCTTGATACTCACCTATACCCCCCCCCCCAGGATTTCTCTATAAATAGCCCCCCACGAGTACTGGAAATGGCACTTTTGGAAGAGGTCGAGGTCCCCCCAAGTGGATACTAGCCAAGTCCATGCCTGCCTAGTACCTCGCCCAGCCTTTTGGTTGCGGAGGGGAAGCTTCTTCTAAGCTTCCGGGTACGTGGTGGGACCTCCCTGCTGGAGCACTTGGGGTGTGCTTATAGATAGTTTCCTCTCTCTTTCGCTAGCCATTTGAATTGTGACGTCGGATCGTAGAATCAGTAACCTTAGGCTTCCTTGATCCGAATTCTGAGGTCGGGAATTTTCCGGGTTTCAACAGTAGTGTCCTCAAAGTCATGTAAGGCATCCTCTACGAGTCTCTCGACTCTCACCCAAGATATGACTAAACACTACATCATGAAGAGATTCTAAGTAATCAGCACTCAAAGATGGATCTATGATCGAAGGAATAACTAGGTCTATATAGGGTGTATGGGACAGATATAACACCACATGGTCATTGAGATTTAGGCCGCTCTTGCTCACTTGCGTAATCATACTCACTAGTCATATAATAGTGCTCTCCACCTACGACACAAAGTCATGATCAGACGCAATCTCATACTCAAGTGGTATACTATTCATCGAGCAGGTCCCACCAAAGGGGTGGCCTGCTCTCCACCGTCGATCCTGCAACTGAAATTGTTGTTGATTCCTAACAACATTGCATAAGCAACGGCGCATTGGCACATCAGTAATAAAACTTATTCAGTTGTAGCCAAATCCTTAATAAATATATGCTACATCATACAAAAAGAAAAAATGTTATATAATGATATTCTCATGCATTTGTATCAGGAAATGAGATAAGAGGAAACTATGTATTAAGTAGATCAAATTTATATACATATAGAAGATAAACTCAAAATCAATTCTTATCAAAGACAATATAATTTCATCTGCTTAAATAAAATATCATCTTATTTTACTAAACCATTTTTCAAACTATACAACTTCTGTAGTCACATGATAATACTTCAACTTTTGCCGTTGATAGAACTAGAAAACTGAAAAATAAGCTGTGAGACAGAATACTATCTGAAACTATGAACTAATAGATACAAGAATAGTTATAAACCAACCTCAGCCTCCACTCCGTAGGCCGTTTGAACTGATACACGCGGACCCCCCACCTCATACTCGAGAAGTTTCCCCGAAGCAGCTCCAGATGCAACAGTGGCAAGTCTATGAATATAGAGAAAAAAATGTTCAATTTCGCTTCAAATTACTGTAGCTGTTTCAGAAACTATTTGTCGATAATATACCTGCAAGGAATCTTGAGGTCACCTTCACACACAACGATACTAGAACCATCACTGGCTTCAACGATCTTTTCAACTTTGGAGTCACGAAATCTGACACCAGTTTCCTGACACCTGGAAAAGTGATCAATACACTGAAATTTGTGCTACGTAAA
This sequence comes from Platanthera zijinensis, assembly GCA_039513925.1. NCBI lineage: Eukaryota > Viridiplantae > Streptophyta > Magnoliopsida > Asparagales > Orchidaceae > Platanthera > Platanthera zijinensis. The sequence continues at coordinate 81,003,574 of CM077081.1, forward strand.
GTACTGGGGAGGGCCTCCTTGAATACCTTCTCAACAACTCTGCATGCAATAAGTGCCTACTAACTCTACCATATGCGCGGCCAATCAGAATTGGATCATTGCTGTCTAGATATGCAATGGTATCTTGCCACACATGCTCTATACAACCTTCTAGTCCAAGACCTATGCAAATAAATAATTACCTTTACATGCTAGTATACATAACATATCAAAGTTCTGCAATTGTACAAACTAATAGGGAGCACAAAAAAAGTGAGTTAAAGTTGGGGCTGAACAATTGGTTGCCTCGGATATATACTAGCAGTATGTGACGGCGACAATACCTGATTGTCACTCGAGCGACAATTGAGTACTATAACTGCCGCACACTAGGCATGTGGAGACCCTGTGCACATATGCTAGTATTTATAAAGAATATATATATATATATATATATATATATATATATATCATGCTTCTGTTAGATCTAGGGAATTGAAAATCAACTGACTTCAATTAATTTTATGGTACTATTTTATGATTATAACAACCAAAGTATATATATAAGCATACATATTATATGTATAACCTTTCTGTTTAGGGATGTGCCTATGTATCATTGATATAGGTATAGGAAGCAAAATTAAGAATTTTTTCAAGACATGAGAGGGAAAAGGCAGTGAAAGAGGGATGGGTTTAAAAAAACTAATTGGGGATAGAGCCAAGAAACTCATTACGGCTCCGTTTGGAGCGGCTTTTTTTAGCTCCGGTGAGTTTGGAAAAAATGCCACTGCCATAGAATGTATGTTTGGCATGACAATGGTTATGACTGTCATAAAAAATTTAGTTTTGAACATGAAAATGGATGAAATTCCTTTGGTGTGGTCGGGCGTTCACGAACGACGATTCAGGACCACCGTGTTCATGACTGCCACCGGCACGCCAAACGGAACCTACATCAGTTGATCAAGACTGGCCACAATTTACCATGAAAAGATTATCTTATACAACCATCAAAGTTCTAAAATAACCTAGGAATTGTTCTTTTTTATTACATAGTTGTTTACTTGGATTGTCATGGATGGAAAACACCTTTAACGGCATCAATCACTCGCTCTCGTAATCTGATATCATCATCTCTTAGGTTTTCATAAGTCAAACTATAAAATGTGCATATAGGCAATAAATAATTTAGAATTAAAAATAGATTGAAATGGAAAGAGCTCTATTTAAAAAAATGAACCGCTCTCCTTAAAATTTTGGACTAAAGAGAATGTTTATCTTCTTCCTAAATTGGCATATACCATGACTTGCTAATAGAGATTATATGAATTAAAATATTAATATCATTAATCTAGAAAAAATTCAAAAATATTCTAAAATAGTTATCATTAAGATTATATTCTAAATTTATGCCATGTATACTTATATAGACTTCAAGCCCCTCCATCTACAACCAGTTGGTTTTAGGTTTTGGATGTGTAAGTTCAAAAATCACTTATGTCATGCATTACCTTTATGAATTTATAGCAAAATTCCGCTAAACCATTAAAAGAATGTACACATATATATTTAAATATACTTTCGATTCAAAGAAAAAACCTTAAATGAAAAATTAATACCTTTAAATTCATCAACCCACACGCCATAATTATTTGTAAATGGAAGGTCAGGTCCAATAAGGCCAACACTCAATCCGTTTTTAGCTGCCTCTGCTGCTAGGGACAGACCAGCTGGACCGCAACCAATCACGATCAAATCCAGTTTATGGTCTCCAAAAGAAATTGGTGACAACTGCATCATAAATAAAAAAACAAATTAGTGGTAAATGTTACTTCTTTGTTTTTTTCTGGAAAAGACAACACTTTGGCTAAACTTTATCATAGGCATGAATATTTTTAAAAATTAATAGCATTCGTGCTACATGTAACTTATATAATATTATTATGGAGAATTCTTTTAATTACTTTTCTAAAATATTATTTTACATAAAAATAAAACCTGATCATGTGTACCTAAATTGATGAGTGGTTTTCGTAATTATTGATAAAATCTTTTTTCTTAAATATAGATTTTTTTTTGTAGGATAGAGAAGCTAGCACACTAACAACTTGCAAGCTAACACAGTGGTTGAGTTCCTTATCAATAAAGAGAAGCTAGCACACTACTTTTAAATAGGATGCTATCTATTTTTTTAATGTAGATTTCATGATTCTTAAAAAAATTTATTCAATTTTGAAATGTCATTGACACTTGAAAAACACTCAAACCTGCACAAGTAGATGTTGCAAAGCATTTTATCACAAGCACAATATTTCCCAATAAAGAAGATTTAACAGAATGAGTTCATAATGTTGCTAGAGATCTGGGGTTTGTTATAATTATTCAGAGAGCCGATAAGCTTACCGATCGACCAAAGTCTTGAGTAAAGCTTGGTTGTGATTGAAGGGGTTTCACTCGTGAAGGCCATAATAAAAAAACATGGGTTAAGAGAAATCTAAGAAAGGCTGGCTCTAAGTGGTCTTGTTGCGCATTTTCTCTACAGGGACAAAAAGGCGCAAGTTAAATCAATGGATATTAGAAGTGAAATGTGAAATTCATAGTCATGAGTTTGTGCATCTTGAAGCACACTCTTATGCTGAAAGATTAGATCAAAATGAGCAAAAGAACTCTCTGCCTATTATTTCTACATGGATGAGAAAGCAGCAAATTCATGCATATTATATGGGATAAATTGGTTGCAAGTGCAAAAATAACTCTCCTTAGAACTCCAACATAAGGAGAATTTGTATACCTGCATATGTGGAATGTTCGGGTGTAAGAACTATTGTTATCTCTACATTGCAATATAGTGTCAGCTCCATTTAACACATGAAAGTCAATGTTAGACAGGGGATTGGTGATCGCATCATGTTGTAATGTTGCGCTCGTTCATTACTCGAGATTTCAATATTTCATATTCCTTCCTTTGCATTCTACACCTTCAGAAATTAGAAAGATTATATTTATTGGATCGTGATGATTGTCCACTCACACATGTTATTTCTATATGGATGAGATATCATAATACAATAGTAGAAGCATGGGATTTACTTTATATGTCATGGTTAAAGATACAAACTCAAACGAGATTGCAAATGTGATCATTAATTTTATTGATCCATGAAACTAAAGTATAAACTAAGACATTTCCATTTTCTATGTAATCTTTTGTATACTCCATTAATCTCGAAACTAATTTTGTATTTTCATGTTTATGGAAGTGATTATAAGATCGGATGGTCATAGTTTTAAAGACGTTGGTTTAATCTTGGTAATTTTGTCATGTTTAGCTCTTTGTCGAATCAAATTGTATTTCACATTTGTATTTTTATTGTAATCTCTATTTGCATATTACTTCCATATTTTTTGATGTGCGGATTGTTGGAAAACAATGTAAAAAGGCCCAATAATGAAGGCCCAGTTTGAGCCCATTTTTTTGTTATTGTAATCTCTCTCTCTCTCTCTCTCTCTCTCTCTCTCTCTCTCTCTCTCTCTATATATATATATATATATGTTATATATCTATATATATATATATATATATATGTTATATATATATATATATATGTATATAGATATCTTTATCATTATAAAGGAAATATAAAATTCATGAATTTTAAATTCATTAGAGTGATTGCAGCCGTTGAATTTGGCATGATATTGTGTCCACCATTTGATCAAACATCACTCTCTCTCTTCACTTTTTTATAGGTCCCCTAAATCTAGGAGGGTTGTCCTAAAGCTATATTAAAATTATGTATATATATGTCCTAAAAGTATATTAGAATTATTCAATTGATCAAGCCCCCGCATTAGCCATTTATACCAAACCCAATCGAGACTTGCCCAGCAGAAGCAAAGCGCACCAGTCATTTATGCCACACTTCATCAAATCAAAGCCCCAAAACTATTATAAACACAGAAAAACATTTGCATCCCGCAATGAGGGACTAAAGGTGGGGGAGGCCCTTAATTTTTTGCAAAAGCCCACCGGCAATCCCTTTTGCAAAACCTCACCCGCAAAATCACTCCCGCAATAACTACTGTGCAGAACTCAATGTAAGAACAGCCGGCCAACTCAGTTCTAAACATCGAAATTACAATCTTGGTCAACATTCAAATAGTCCATTTTTTAAAAAAATCCCAGCTATGTGGGACTTTTAGAAGCCAACGAAATATACAACAAATGATCCCCCCCCCCCCCGACTTTTGATTTTTTAAATGAACACCCAGTTTTTGTTTTAATTGTTTTTATATACTATAAAAAAATATTAAAATAAATGGGCATTTTTGCTTCCGTACTATAAAAAAAAATGAAATAAATGGCCGTCGCGGGCCGGGTATTGTCGCGCTTGGCCGTCGCGAGCGAAGCCCGCCATCGCGGGCCGGGTACCGTCGCGCTTGGCCTTAGCGGGCGAAGCCCGCTGTCACGCTTGGTCATCGCGGGCCGTGTACTGTCGCGCTTGGCTGTAGGGGCAGAGCCCGCCATCGCGGACCGGGTACTGTCTCGCTTGGCATTCGCGGGCAAAGCCCACCGTCACGCTTGGCTGTCGCGGGCCGTGTACTGTCGCGTTTGGCCGTAGGGGCGGATCCCCGTGTCAGGCACTCGTATACATACATATTTATGTATATATATATATATATATATATATATATATATATATATACATATATGTATACATACATATATGTATACATACATATATGTATAAATACATATGTATATATATATATATATACATATGTATCTATACATATATGTATGTATACATATATATATATATATATGTATATGTACAAAGGCTTGTATATTAGGTAGATGAGAAAAATATCAAAAAAAATTATTATTTTATTTCTCTCTTTTTGTCTTTTCACGTGATATCAGAGCATGATCAATCCTAAAAAAAAAATTCTCTTTCGCATGCGGTTTTGTCCTTTTTTTCGAGTTTCGAAGGCCCGGCGACTAGAATTTGCTTAACCACACCACCCCTCCCCTTCTCCTTCCTCCTACTGCCTTCCTGTCTCGCTGCCTTTATAGAATTCGGTTGCTGCCTGCCTGTCATCCAATACTTGCGCCTCCAGCGGTCACTATCTCTTGTTGTGTTTCACACACATCTCTGGCCGCAGCATCTGCTCGTCGGATATTCCGTCTTCAACTTGCTTGTCGCGTTGTGCCTGCCCGCGACTGGTCGCCTAAACGCAGCTTTAGCTCGTCTGATCACATGATTGCCAAATTGCATTCTCCAACTCGCGTGCTCGCCTGATTGCGGCTCATCATCCTGATCGCAGCCGGTCTATCCCCTTCTCCTTCCTCCTGATGCCTACCTGTCTTGCTGCCTTTTATAGAATTCGGTCGCTACCAGCTGGGACCCACTACTTGGCGCCTCCGCGGTCACACTCTCTTGTCGCGTTTCCCGCACGTCTCTGGCCGCAGCATCCGCTCGGCGGATCATCCGTCCCCAGCTTGTTTGTCACGATGTGCATCCTCGCGACTGGTTGCCTAATCGCATGACCGACAAATCGCATTCTCCAGCTCGCGTGCCCGCCTGATCGCAGCGGTCTATTCGTAGCTCATGGTCGCAGCTCCAGCTTTCCTGCTCGCCACTAGTAGCCACGGCTATTGGCGATCTCTCTTAACCAGTCGACGGCTCGACTGTGTCTCTTGCTCTCCTGCTCGAGCTATCTCCCTCGTCCGTTGAAAGCTTGCGCGACCTCTCCAGTCGGCTGCCAGCCAGCGTTCTCTATCCAGTCCGATACACGCCAGCGCGGTCTCTCCGGCAGAGCTCCATTCTCGTGATCGCTGGGTTGCACTGTTCTTCTCGTGGACCACTGCTTCCCTCCGTCTATTGCTCAAGTCGACGAGATCTCTCAGCCAGACCGATCAATCCACCAGCTCTCACCTCCACTCGGTCCTCTCTCACTGCCTCCGGTTGTTGCACTCTGACCGCGTACGACTGCTGACCGTCGTGCCCTCTCTTCTGATCATGATATCTGTCTATAACAAGTTGTTCCACTACTGGCTTATCTCTATGACAGTTGTTACGCCTTATTGACTGACCATTGTGATTGTTGCTGCTCCTCTGCCGACTTCTGCCTTCGTTGGATCTTCTCCAATGGCTGAACATGATGCCCTGTCTCTTCCGACCCTACTCCAGCGGTCACCTCCATCTCACTTTACTCCTCCATCCTCTCATGGAGGCCGCACCTCTGCTCAGGGTAGAGTTCGACACAGTCGCGCTCCTCTTAAGTGTACCTACTGTGGCTGGGATGGTCATCTCGAAGACACTTGTTACCGTATGCACGGTCTGCCTCCCGCACCGCATGTCTCTATTGTAGTCCAAGCTCCAAACAGCAATCAAACTGACATTGATGCCCTACCCACTCAGCTCCAGCAACTTCAAGGGATGATCAGCCGTTCCTCCAGCTTTGTTGTGTCTATTTCAGATGGAGGTATCTCCTATCTAACCCATAGTTCATCCAGAATTATGGATTCCGGAGCAACACACTATATTACCCCAACAAAACCTTCTCAATACTTGGACTCTGAGCATCGCAAGTTCATCACTGTTGCCAATGGGAGCACCACCCAGTCTCTGGATCAGCCGACGTCACCCTTACTCCCTCCATCACTCTTCGCTCAGTTCTTCATGTTCCGCTCTCTCCTTTCAATCTCCTATCAATTAACCGTCTCACTCAAGACCATGATTGCTATGTAACTTTCTCTTGCACCTTTTTTGATGTACAAGAACGAAAGATACAGAATATAATTGGCAAAGGGCAACTGTCGAAGGAACTCTACATCCTGCCCCCCCCCCCCCACTATTCTCTCCTCTATTAGCTCTGTCGAGTGACATCGGCGTCTTGGGCATGCACCTCTCCAAATCCTCCAGAAAGCTCTCCCATATTTGTCTTTCAATGACTTCACATGCGAGTCTTGTATATACGGAAAACAACATCATTCTACTTTTTCACCTTATTGTACTTGGAGCGATGCTCCATTTGTTTTAGTTCATTCAGATATTTGGGGACCCTATAAAACAACAAGTATTTCTGGCTATCGTTACTTAATTACCTTTATTGATGATTACTCTCGTATTACATGGTTGTATTTACATCATGATCGTTCTGAACTAACTCGTGTATTTCGTTTCTTTATTATCGAGACCCACAACCAGTTTTCTACTAACATTAAAACTCTTTGAATCGACAATTCCATGAGTACACAAGTCCTATGTTTACAGACTTTTGTGCTGAGTTTAAAATCATCCATCAAACCTCTTATATGTATAACCCCCAACAAATTGGTATTGCAGACTACAAAGATCGTCACCTTCTTGAGGTTGCACGCTCCCTTATATTTCAAATGAATGTTCCCAAATTTTACTGGAATTTCGCAATTTCTACAGCCTGCTACCTTATTAACTGTATGCCCTCCTTGGCTCCTTCATTCTCAACTTTACGGCTCCTTTTAACCTTCTTTTTCCCTCCACACACCCTTTTCAGTCACGCCCCGTGTCTTTGATTGTATTTGTTATGTTCATAATTTTGGCCCGTCCACTGACAAGTTTGCTCCATGTACCACAAAATATATGTTTGTTGGGTACTCTCTCACTCAGAAAGACTAAACAAACTTGGGATCTTGTCTCTCTTCCTCCTGGTCAGACCTGTGTGGGTTGTAAGTGGATATTTGTCATCAAAAATAATCTCGATAAGACAATTCAACGTCTAAAGACTATCCTAGTGGCTCGTGGATTTACTCAACAACAAGATCTGAATTATGACGAGACCTTCTCTCCGGTCACCAAACTGAATACTATTCGGCTTCGTTCGTTTGGCAGGAATTGTGATATAGGAATTGGAATTGGCCAATTCCAATTCCCATAGGAATTGGAATTGGCCAATTCCAATTCCCATAGGAATTGGAATTGGCCAATTCCAATTCCCATAGGAATTGGAATTGAAGTCAATTTCAATTCTGATGTTCGGCTAACTGCAGGAATTCTATCATTAGAATTGAAATTGGTAATTTCGTTGTTCGGTTGTATGTCAAATTTCAATGGATGGAATTGAAATTTTAAATTTATAACATTAAATTTAAACGGAATTGAAATTTCATGATTAAAATAGAAGTCCACATTAAAACACATAAGGCTGCAACATAAATAAAGTCTCCGGCATAAATAAAGTCTAGAAAATAAAAACATAAGTCCACACAAAAACTAGACACCGCAACATACAAAACATAAGTCCACATAAAATCAACCCCGTAAATGTAAGTGGAGTTAGGTCCTCCTGGTTGGCACTGACAAAGCCCTGAACACGTCGATCTTTGTGTCGTCAACACCCAGCATGACCTCATGCTCAGTCAGATCTGTAATAACAAAATTGCCAAGTAATTTCTTGCAATCTAGAAGCTCACATTTAACTGGTGTTCTGTTTTCCTTGTTTTATTGCAGGTATCGAAACTGAACGGTGAGAGAAGAAAGAAGATCAATGTCGGGTTGTGACGGTTCAGGAAACCACTAGTCTTAGCATCGATGCTTCCACTTCCATCAACAATCAAAGGAGAAGATTACTAGTTTTAAAAAAACCACCTAAATCTACAACTACTGCAAGCTTTAGGGCAAAACCAAAGCAAAAAAAAGAAAGAAATATACATGCTACCGTCGGATACAATCGATGACGGAGAGGGAGGAATCGCACGCCGCGTATGGGAGGCTTGTCGGAGAAGAGATGGAAAGAGAGGAGTCGTAAGTGAGAGAGCAACCACGAGCGAGAGAGGATTCACGGGGTGGGGGGGTGGGGGATGGGGGGGAGCAGAGCGGCAGATCGCGAGCGAGTTGCGCTGTGCGGGAATCGCGAAAGAGGCTTTGTGTGGAATCGCGAACTCAGAGTTTGCAAGGTCGGAAATGAGGCTCACCGATTTGCCCTCAAGGTTGTCAGGATAGCGATCCAGATCATAGGATCTTACGATCCAGATTTTGTAAATCGATCCAGATTTTGTAAAGCGATCCTCGATCCAACCCTACTATGAGATCGGAACCTACCTCGAAACGATCTCATCCAGGATCTCGATCATGACAACCTTGTTTGCCCTGTATCGATTTCCTATGGAAATTTGACCAAATTTTGATTCCCACTTATTTTTTGGGTTGTCGAACAACTGGAATTGGAATTAGCAAATGAATGTCAATACCAAACCGCCAATTCTAACAAAACAAACGGAGCCTTCATGTTTTGATCTCACTCATTATTGATCTTCACTAACAGTTGCATCAATTGGATGTCAAAAATGTTTTCTCAATGACGATTTGCAGGAGACTGTTTATATGCAGCAACCTCCCGGGTTTGAGCCCACGGGAAAGCCTTTTGTATATCGTCTGAAGAAATCTTTTTATGGTCTCAAACAGTCTCCTCGAGCATGGTTTGACAGGTTTAGTCAGGATGTTTGTGTTGTTAGGTTCACTCGAAGTTCAGTCGGCTTCTCTCTATTCACTCGTCATCGTCAAACATGCATAGTGATTTTTCTTGGCGTATGTTGATGATATTTTGATTACGGCAGATGATCTCACGGGAATACACATGCTCAAACAACATCTAGCTTCTGTATTTCAAACAAAGGATCTGGAAAATCTTCGGTACTTGGTCTTGAGGTGGCTCGACGTCCCGATGGACTTATTCTTTCGCAATGAAAGCACTGTCTTGACTTGTTTCGTGATGTTGGCTACTCTGGATACAAGTCTGCTGACACTAATATGGATATCAATCATAGGTCATGCGTGCATGCCTCAAACTCCGATCTACTCCTTCCAAACCCAGAGTATTATCATCGTCTTATAGGAAAACTAATATATCTCACTGTTACGAGACCTGATATATCATATATTGGAGTTATCAGTCGATTCATGCATGAACCACGAATCTCTCATCTCGAGGCAGTAAAGTGTATCCTTCAATACTTTAAGACTGCTCCTAGATAAGGACTTGTATATAAGCCTTTTTCGTCTCCCTTATCACTTATTACATATTCTGATGCTGATTATACTGGTTCACTAGATGATCGTCGTTCCACAAGTAGATACTGTGCATACGTTGGTGGACAACTTATCACCCAGCATATGAAAAAGCAGTAGGTAGTTGTTCTCTCTTCAGCCGAAGTTGAGTATCGATCAATGGCCTCTGTTGTGTCTGAGGTCACCTGGTTAGAAAGTCTTCTAAGTGATTTTAGTGTTATACTTTTCTCACCGGTCATTCTCTATTGTGATAGTCAAGTTGCTATACATACTGCCAAAAATCTTGTTTTTCATGAACATATCAAACACATTAAAGTTGACAGTCAGTTCATTCGGGAGAAAGTTCAACAGAAGAAATTAGAATTGAAATATGTTCTTGTTGTCGGGCAAGTTGTTAATATTCTCACAAAGGCATTACCACGACTGTTATATTATCAGTTCTTATCAAATCTTAGTGTCTGCGATTTGTATGTTCCAGCTTGCAGGGGAGTGTTGGAAAATAATATAAAAAGGCCCAATAATGAAGGCCTAGTTCATTTTCTTTGTTGTTGTTTAGTCCCACATCTTAGATAGGATTTCCTCTCCCCTCTCTCTTCCTATATATGTGTACAAAGGCTTGTATATTGGGTAGATGAGAAAAATATCAATAAAAATTATTATTTTATTTCTCTCTTTTTCTATCTTTCCACACACATAAAACATCTAGCTGCAATACTTTTTGGACTGTGAATAGCTATAGACTATAAATAGAGAGAATAGGGGTGTTATATTTTGGGGAGGTGAAAATTCTTTACTCTACATCTTTTTATTCAAAAAAATTCAAAACTTCCACAAATAAGAGCAATTAAATACTCTCTAGTTATAATTTTTTCTATTAGTTTCTCAAACCTCTCCTTGGAGTATGCAAAATTATAGATTGAGCTATTCTATCTTTAAATTTTACATAAACCTTCTCTATAATTTTACATAGCATGCATGTACGAAAATATAGGGTGTATTTTTATGCATGAATGTTATGAAATATAAGCTTATAGAGGAGGTTTATGCAATTCCAAAGATAGATGGTGCAATCCGTAATTTTGCAAACATACAGGAGAGCTTTCATTACAATTTGTTTCCATTTTTGGGGAATCAACTTTTGCTATAAAAAAAATGCATTATCATGTTTCAAAAAAAAAACTGAAAAAATGGTAATAACCCCCAAAATCAATTGCAAAAGTAGCAAAAGAGGAGGAGAGGGGACCTTGTCGGCGATTTTATTTTGCATTTCCATTTCTTTCTGCACCTGCATTTGGACAAAGAAGAGCTCGCTTCCACCGGCCTTAATGTAGTCCTGCTCATCGGCGAACTTCTCAACCTCCGTGGTTGTCCCGCCAGCGCAGAACTGTGGGGAGAGCCGAATCGCGCGCCTCCATTGCCGGAGCATTGGCCAATGGGCCGCCGCAGGTCGGTGACTCTGCAACCTCCAGTTGCAGAACGGCAGCGAGGGAGAGGCGGTGCGCCCGCGGCCGAGACACTCCATTTTTGCGCCGGGGAAGATGCTTATGAGTAGGTCTCTGATTTCCGGTCCGAATAATTTTCCGGAGAGAGACAGATAGAGACAGAGCGGCAGGGAAGCAGGGCGCTTTGGGGGAAGGTAAGTCACCGGTCTTCACATCCATTGAGATGTATGTGGCAGAAAGTGATTGGTCGAATACCTGCTACTGGATATTGTACGGCAAAAATTATGTTTTTTAATCATATAATCATTCCTTTTTTTTTTGAAGAGATAATACCATACTCATCTAAAATATACCAAAAAATCACAAATAAGTGGGCTCCACTCAGCACAAAAATACCTGATCTGCTTATTTCACCAACTTTGCAAACTTAATTACACGAGTCAGGTGTTTTTGTGCTGAGTGGGACCCACTTTTTGTGGGTTTTGGTATGTTTTAGGTGTGTAGTATTATATTATCACTCAAATTTTTAGCATTTTAGCGTTTATTTAAAACCCAAACCGTCCCTCCATTTTGCGATTTTCTGATTCTTCTCTAATTTTCCCGAAGGCGAAGCAGTGCTCCTCTACAATTTAGTAAGTTTCGTTGCAGATTTTCCCTCTTTAGTTTGGCAGCAGTTTTTGCCCGTTTTGACGTTGATTCTGTCGGTTGTTTGACACTCAAGGGATGCAAAGGAAGAGGAGGAACGAAGTTTGGATTCAACGATGATGGGGCATAAAAGGAGGAAGAGGTGGGGGTGAGGAGAGGAGGGAGGAGAATAAGGAGAATGAGAGTATGAAAGGACTTTCAGGGGAGGACAGTGGCGGAACCAGGTTTTTTGTCTAACCCGGGCATCAATATATTCATATCAAATCACAAGCCAAGCCTTATCATCTAACACAAATGAATATAAAAAACAATACTAGATGAAGAAACCAAGTAATCTTTTCTTCAAAAAGGTATGGATACTCTAAGCTATTTATAATTATCTCTCTTTAACAAAATTGAAATTATTAAAGTAAAGAAAACAACTACTGAATCAGCTTTAATATGTGGAGAGAAAAAGTTATTATCTTCAGTGGCATTTCATCGAACAACTTTTGGGCAACAATGATTTATTAGTGAGGATTAGAAATGAAATGGATGGTAAACTGTGGCTTGTGGACAACTATGATTTATTAGTGGGGATCCAAAATAACGTAACTTATATTATTGGAATCTTTCAAAATCCAAAACTAGACCAAGGCAAAAAATACTGAAGATCAGTCATCACACTGTCATAGATTTATAGCATAAAATAGTTTTAAACAAAAAAAAACACTTACAGGCTCACAAAATCACACCTCACGTCTCAGTACTCAAAGATGAGTCTTCAAAGACTCAAAGTTTGATTAGGGGTTTAGGGGCCTGAGATGCCGCAATGGCACAAGGAGGCCAGAGTCCTTGACAGTCGGCATCGGAATAAGTGCCAGAAAGCAGTAGCCGTCCATGGCCAGATTGTAGAATCCGGAGGGGAATGAGAAAGAAGCTCTCCTCTAAACCATCATCGTCCATTACCTAAACCGAAAAAATGGAAGATATTCTTGTTCGGCCAAGGCGAAACGGACGAAGGGGAAGACGAATACACGATCTATCCAAGAGTCGTAGCCTCGTTGTCGACCATCATCTTCACTCGTGGTGTCGTCCCAGCGTCCAGAAAATGGAAACTAGGGCACGCTCTGCTCGATGTTTGCATCTATGGCATCGCAGAAGGCGAATACGGAAGAACTAAGCAGGCAACATGTGGAAATCGCAAAAAATTTTACCCGGGCACGTGCCCGGGTGTGTCTCCACGTGGGTCTGCCCCTGCCGGGAGGAGATGATGGTGAGGAAGAGGAGGGAGAAATTGGAGTCAATTGCGAGTGGGAGGATCCATTTGCAGTCCAAACCCGGGGAACAGAGATGTAAGGAACTCAAAGATTTCATCATCCACCTCTTTCTTGAGTTCATCTTCCACTCCACCTCATTTTTAGTATCTTACTTCAATCTCAATTGTTTTTTGATTCAATATAGCAGTTTTTTCATGTATTTGATGAGTTAGTAAATAGGTTTTGTTTTTCTTTTTTCAAATCTTGAGTGGAAATAACATTCAAGTTTGCGGATAGTTATTTTCTAAAATACATGCTTGTGAATAGTCAAAATTGTGAATAGCTAAAACTATAATGCTAATAACAACCCCTTTTTTAAAAAGGGTGTTGTTACTAGCAAACCCAGTTTGGTTTCTAACAAACCATTATTATTAGCAAACCCTCATTTTTAAAAATGGTTATTTGAAAATCATTTTGTTACTAGCAAATCAACATAATTTTTAAAAAAAAAATTTAATTTTGTTTAAAACATTCATTCTTTCAAAATAACACGCTGCATATAATGACATTACAAATGATTTCAAATGTATTCATTCAACCACTTATGTTAGCATTATAGATGAGTCAAAATGCCGCAAATATTTAGTATGTCCAAAACTGCTTTTTCAACAAAATATCATTATCTGCACTGAAATTTTTAAACAAAATATTGGTCGGTTTAGAAATATATTTGATTTTCTAATTCCTATAAAGATGTGTTGTATATACGAGTTAACTGTATATAAGAATATATACGTCCTTTTGAACTGCGTCTTATACGTACAATTTTATGAGAAGTGTTCAACATGAAAGTTGTAGATCTCGACGAGATCTACAATTTTCATGTTGAACACTTTTTGATTTGAAGTAGCTTAGACCCCCGATTTGGACCCCGAAAAAAGTCACGCCGAAAATCTGTACGTTCCGTGCATGTCTTTTTTAGGGCTCAAATTGGAGGTCTAAACGGCTACAAATCAAAAAATGATCAACAACTTTCATGTTAATCACTTTTTCAAATTTGAAATATTTGGCGCTCAAAATTCAAAAAATGCAAAAATTGCCAAAAAGCAAAATTGGTTTGCTAGTAGTAATTTTTGGGAAAAGAAAAAAAAGCAAAATATGACTGAATCTGTTTTTTTTCTGGTTTGCTAGAAACGAAAGTAGGTTTGCTAGTAACAGCACCCTAAAAAAACATTTCCTACTGTAAAAATATTTGGCACAGTGGCGTGTATGAATGGTACAAGACTAGAGAATTTATTGTAGTTGAAGCTGCAGAAAATAAAAATTAAGGTTTTGTTTGACTGAGATTTACCAGAGCTGAATGAAGACTCTTTTTGGGTCAGCTGTAGCATTGGTAAACATAGTGATTATGAATCATCGTTTATATCTCACTTAAGAAATTTCATTCGCTTTTATGTTCAAAAGTAGATTTCTTTTCTTTGCGGCTCCCAAAATCGCTATCATGCCAAATATACATTCTATAACGGACAGTTTTGTCCAAACTCAACGGAGAAAAATTGTCGCGCCAAACAGAGCCAAAGTTTATATGTCTATAACAGTCTCATGCTCACTGTTTTCAAATTGTGGAGGGAGGTTTGTTATCTTCACTATCAATGCAGCGATGAAAAGGCAGTGGAGTGGATTCCTTGAATCATCAGCAAACAAGGGGGTACAGAGAGGATGGTACAAGGCAATTTCTCTCCAAACTCAACGGTGAAAAAACGTCGCGCCAAACAGAGCCAAAGTTTATATGTTTATCACAGTCTCATGCTCACTGTTTTCAGATTGTGGAGGGAGGTTTGTTATCTTCACTATCGGTGCTGCGATGAAAAGGCAGTGGAGTGGATTCCCTGAATCTTCAGCAAATAGGGGGTAAAGCGAGATCTTTCCATCCTCTATTTGTTTTACTAATTGGAAAAGTTGTAGGAATGAGAGTTGTGCTGAGAATTTAAGTTTCTTCTCTGTGATATGAATGAGATGAATTTTAGCTCTATCCACTACTACTGTGATTAAAATGGTTATTTATTAAACAAGTGGCTACCTACAGTGGTATTTCTTCCCGCCATAAATTGAGTAAAAATGTCCAAGTAAACATAGTATTAGTGCAAAAATACTCAAGATTTTTCAAGGATTTAAAAATCAGATCGGAGATGGAATCGATCTTAGGAGAGGTTCATGGTTCAACAGATTGGATCGGTTGAACCGGGTTGAACCGTTTAGAGAAAAGTAACTAAATTTTATGAAGTATAAATATCAATATATCAAAAATAAAACAACTAATATAAACATATGATAAATAAAGTGTCACACATTGAGTTAAATACTTAAAATGGGCAAGTAATCTTACAAAATATATTCACTAAAACATGTCTAGACTTAATAGTTTTCAAAAAAAAAAGTACTATGACCATTCCAATCATATTATATCATCAATATCATAGTAAGTGAATAAGTCCCCTCCAAATGCTTCAAGATAGACATATTCAAGAGCATTCTGGGCATACTCCTCGTCTACCAAAAAAATTTAAAATAAATCATTTACATTAAATACATAAAACAAAAAAAATATTGATACATATTTATTTAAAAAAATTAACAAACTTATCATTTATTTGTTCATGATGTTGGCCACTCGGTTGAGCCTCTCCATCAACTGTTATAACATATTACTTATAAATATCATTTTCCAAGTCATTATAATTAAGTTCTAGAGTTGGCTCTTTCCCGACAACACAAAATTCATTGAATCAATACTAGTATATATAGTCAAGAGGATCATAATTCATTTTTTTTAAATATACCCTACAAAAAGAACCATGTTGCATGAGTTAAGTGATAAATTAAAATACTACAAAGTACAACAAAATTAAATTTATTTAAATAATGATCAAATATTCGGAGTTGTGGAGATGAGAATGCTTAGTTGGATGTATGGACACACGAGACTGGATAAAATTCGGAATGAATGTATCAAGGATAAGACAGGAGTAGCATGAATTGCAGAGAAGATATGAGAAGCTCGACTAAAATGGTTTGGACACGTACAAAGGAGACCATTAGAGGCACCTGTTAGATGTTGTGAGTGTCTAGTCACTAGGCATGTTAAACAAGGGAGTGGTAGACAAATAAAGACTTGGAATGAAACTATAAAGAAAGACATGATGTAGTTAGGCATTAGTGAGACTATGACAAAAGATAGGTAATGATGACGACAAAGGATCCATGTACAACCCCATATCCGGCCGAGCGGGATCCTCCCCAAGTGGCGGACTTGGGGCGGGCTTTGAGCGACACAATTTGGTGCAGCCCCGTTCAAAGGCGTGCGGATGCTCGTGCGGGCGTGCAGGTGTTTACGGGTATGATTTCTAACATATATATAATATATATATACATTTTATATAATATATATAATATAATATATATATAACATTTATGGGATTGGACAAGAAAAAGGAGGCAGGTGGGGGGAGCAGGTGGGTACAGAAAAAAGAAAACCAAAAAGAAAAAAGAAAAGGAGAAAAGAGGAGCTCGGTACAGGGGTGGGGGGAGAAGAAAAGAAGAGGAAGAAAGGGGGCATCGGGAGAGAAAAAGAAGGAAAGCAGGGAGAAAGCCCTTAGGGCTTTCCCGATCCCGCCGCCGGCCAAGCCTGGAGCAGCCTTCCTCCTCCTCTCCGCCGCCGGCCAAGCATGGAGCAAGGCTCGGCTCCTCCTCCTCTCCGCCGCCGGCCGAGCCTGGAGCAAGGCTCGGCTCCTCCTCCTCTCCGCCGCCGGCCAAGCCTAGAGCAGCCTCCCTCCTCCTCTCCCGCCGCCGGCCTCAGCAGCTCGAAGCCAGCCCGAGCTCCCGCAGCCTCCATATTTCCCGTCCAGGCTGTCGCAAGGAGCTGGCCGAGCCCCGCAGCCCCCACTTCCCATCCAGGCTGCCTCCACTCTCCGCCGCATGGAGCAGCACGCACAGTCGCCTCTCTCCCTCTCGGTTTTCCTCTCACACGCCGCCTCGAGCAAGGCTCAGCCTAGAAGGGAGGTCGGCCACCGCCATCGCCGCCTCGAGCAAGGCTCGGCCTAGAAGGGAGGCCGGCCACCGCCATCGCCGCCTCGAGCAAGGCTCGGCCTAAAAGGGAGATCGGCCACCGGCACCTTCGTCAAAACACGCGTCAAGGGTAACGAAGTTTCTACTCGGGCAGGTTAAGCCCTCAATTTACATATTTGCATGGAAGCCCCTCTCCACCAACGCGTAGGGGAAGGGAGCTCTCCGACGGGTTGACGTGTACGTCCCCGCTGTTAATTACATTTAGTATCCAGAAGTGTGAGTACGGATTTAGGCATGCTGTGTGAAGCCCATTCGGACGTATGAGCCGAATTGGTGATGTGCTGTGTGAAGCCCATTCGGACGTATGAGCCGAATTGGTGATGCTCTGTGTGAAGCCCGTCCGGACGTATGAGCCGGATTGGTGATGTTCTGGGGTTCCCGGAGAAGACTCCGAGGAAGTTGGATATTATCTACTTGCAGGGAATGCGCACCGTAGCCCCGAAAAAGGGGCGTACGGAATATATTTGGCCAGCTTATGTTAGCCGACTATTGTTCATCTGGCAGTCGTTCGTCGAGACGTTGGCGTATAGGTGTTGCAGTACCAAGTGGGGAGTAACGGGCTTAAGCCCAAGCTTGTGCCGGCCCTCGAAGGCCTATTTTTGTTTATATTGCCGGCCTGCGTGCCGATGTATGGAATTTATATTCCTGTATTTATTTATAATCTGTGATGCTCTGTGAATGCATGGTTAACTCTTTTCGTCTTGGGCGAGTGGTGTTCTCGTGAACCGCTCGTCCCGTGGGAGCCCCGAGGTTTATGCCGGGAAGCCCCTTGTTGGCCTGTTGATAGCCTTTTAGGGCAGCAGAGTCGCGTTGTTTGCAGCCCAGTTGGGCAGCGTGTCGTAGAATGGCTTGGCGATGTTGCGCCATTAGTAGGCCGGGTGAGGAGCATTTTGTATAGACCCAAGGAGATACATCTGGATAGGAGAGAGTTGGTCTTGAGACCCTCCTTAGATGTTCCGGTCGGCCAAAAGCGCCCTCCGAATGTGTCTTAGCTCAGCCTTTGTCTTGAGAGGGGAAGAGTTTGTTAGTCTTTCGGGTATGCGGTGGGACCTCCACGCTGATACCTTGGGTCTGTCCCTTACGTTCCTAGTCTAGAGCCTAGATTGTTCATTTGAGTGTAGTAGGTGTGCGGTCACCCCTCTTTTGGGACCCCGAACTCTACAGAAGTCAATTTTGGCTTCAA
Organism: Platanthera zijinensis; assembly: GCA_039513925.1. Lineage (NCBI taxonomy): Eukaryota > Viridiplantae > Streptophyta > Magnoliopsida > Asparagales > Orchidaceae > Platanthera > Platanthera zijinensis. The sequence continues at coordinate 81,022,241 of CM077081.1, forward strand.
CAGTTATGGTGCGGTGAGCGTGGAGAGTGGCCAGCACGGAAAAACTCAGCCGAACATCATGGCTATAGAAGAGGAACAAAGTGACGACCAGGGTCATGTGATGAAAGAAGTCCCCTCTCAGTTCCCTATTTTCCAATTTGAGGTTGAGATGTAGTTGGGAAGGTCATCCTTGTGCGTAATGCTTTATCGATATCAGGTTCATCATAAAAGAACGGGTCTTCATGAATGCGGAGTGGGACCTTAAGCTCTAGTCCCATCATTGTTTTTAAATCGTAAGCTTCAAGTAGAGCGGAGACGATGTGTTTATTTGTTTAAGGTAATGATTTGAATGGTCTGTCAACTTGTTGTTCTTCCAAGACATCTCCCAGGCTTTCATTTTGATTTACTAGGCTAGTGATCTTAGCAAAAAGAAAAAAAGGGGGTCATTGAGTTGTTTTAGGTTCTTTCGTGAGGATATATTCAAATGTTAGGTGCAAGGAATAAATTTTGAGTTTAATAATCCTCTTTGAGCACTTGTATTTATTTCCAAATGTTCGTCGAACTTTTTGAAGCAGTTTTGGATCTCACAAGGCGAGGATCATTTGGCAATGTGAGCTTTGTTTTCGGTTGTCGTATAAATTTCTTTAGTTTCCCTTCGTGAAGAACCTAAAGCCATCTTATGACTGGAAATTGGACTTGTTTTATAAAGTTCACATGAATCTAGTTGGCAAAAATGCATTTTAATGTTAGATTTCAATTTTTACCCCAATCCGTAGCTCCTGGAGTGAGATTTTTCACCTGTTTGATGAAATGAGGTTTTCATCTAATTATGTCGCGCCTTAACTCGGGAGCTCTTGCTTGAGAAATATCCATAGTTGTTTTGTTCGCTCGTGTTTTGTTGCTTTGCAATACGTCGTAGAGCCAACAAGAGTATGACATTTGCGATAATGTTAGCCTTGCAGGATGATCTTTTTGGTAATACTTCGTTTACGGATGGTTTGAATTTTGAAAAAGGTTCAGCTTTACTGAAATCATCTAGATATTTACAAACTCTATCAAAAAAGATGCTACTATTTTATTTAACAAATGAAGTGCATATTCTCCTGAGTTCTTTATTTAATTGATCATTATAAATGCTTTGAGACTGATAAGGTTCGTGTTCGAGACGGTTTATCGAGTTACTGAACCTGTCGTTTTGTTATAAAATCTATATTGTCAAGCTGATCTTGCTATACTCAAATAATAGTACCTAGCCAGGGTTGTGTATTCGTTCGCTGCGATTCAAAAATTAGTCTAATCAATGGCTTTCTTTCTAAAATTTAGAAAGTAAAATGAACTACCTATTACAGTTTGAAAATTCAAAGGAATTATTATTTTTGGGTTGGCCTAGTTTTTCACTACAACTCAAAGCATTTTCATATTGCCCTATGTTTCTTGACATTCCCCAACTTATTGATTTTCAAACTCAATATTAAGAACTAGTAAATCCAATATTAGTTTTCCAGTTGGTTTTGGATTTATGATGCTGAAGATTTTCCAGTTGCTACTGTTATTCAATATTGTGCAATGAACTTTACTGTTTGACATTTACTAGTTCGGTTGTTGCAACTATGCTGACATTTTTCCTTGCTTATGAGGATGCAGTAAAATGTTCAGGTGACTTATATGTTTTTGCTTTAGATGAGCTTTTTATCTATACGGTTTTCCGTGCTTATTTGGATATGAACTTCACCGTTTGCTTAGTACGACCCTTGATTTTCTTGGATTGGTAAGAGTCTTTTCTGGATCTCATTGGTGCTACCTTGGTGCTTGAGAAGATTACGATTCAATGATCTCAGAAATTTCAAACATGTCGGAAGTATATTTTCTCCTTATCAGGCATTGATTTTTGAGTGTACGATTCTAATTTTTGGAATAGTGTCGATAGTTTTAAAGGCCCTTTTCATTTCGAAAATATGTATTATCATTTAGGTGGTTTCTTCTACGACGTGAGAGGGAAATGGTTGAATGGAAAGACCCCGAGCGCGGCTCGGCCCCAGGTAGACCCGCTGCGCAGGCTCCCATCAAGCTGGCAGGTCCGAAGGCTTGCCTGTGGGGGAGAGGTCTGGTTCTCGGTCCTTGGTTATGCACTACCCCGAGCGCGGCTCGGCCCCAGGTAGACCCGCTGCGCAGGCTCCCATCAAGCTGGCAGGTCCGAAGGCTCGCCTGTGGAGGAGAGGTCTTGTTCTCGGTCCTTGGTTCTGCACTACCCCGAGCGCGGCTCGGCCCCAGGTAGACCCGCTGCGCAGGCTCCCATCAAGCTGGCAGGTCCGAAGGCTCGCCTATGGGGGAGAGGTCTGGTTCTTGGTCCTTGGTTCTGCACTACCCCGAGCTCGGCTCGGCCCCAGGTAGACCCGCTGCACAGACTCTCATCTAGCTGGCAGGTCCGAAGGCTCGCCTGTGGGGGAGAGGTTTGGTCTGATCTTCATCAACACCCCGAGCTCGGCTCGGCCCCAGGTAGACCCGCTGCGCAGGCTCTCATCTAGCTGGTAGGTCTGAAGGCTCGCCTGTAGGGGAGAGGTTCGGTTTGATCTTCATCAACACCCCGAGCTCGGCTCGGCCCCAGGTAGACCCGCTGCGCAGGCTCTCATCTAGCTGGCAGGTCCGAAGGCTCCCCTGTGGGGGAGAGGTTTGGTCTGATCTTCATCAACACCCCGAGCTCGGCTCGGCCCCAGGTAGACCCGCTGCGTAGGCTCTCATCTAGCTGGCAGGTCCGAAGGCTTGCCTATGGGGGAGAGGTTTAGTTTGATCTTCATCAACACCTCGAGCTCGGCTCGGCCCCAGGTAGACCCGCTGCGCAGGCTTCCATCTAGCTGGCAGGTCCGAAGGCTCGCCTATGGGGGAAAGGTTGGCTTTTGAGATACTTTGGTTCAGCCACTTCTACGACACCCCGAGCCGGGCTCGGCCCCAGGTAGACCCGCTGCGCAGGCTCCCATCAAGCTGACAGGTTCGAAGGCTCGCCTGTGGGGGATAGGTTGGCTTTTGGGATACTTCAGTTTAGCCACTTCTACGACACCCCGAGCCGGGCTCGGCCCCAGGTAGACCCGCTGCGCAGGCTCCCATCAAGCTGGCAGGTTCGAAGGCTCGTCTGTGGGGGATAGGTTGGCTTTTGGGATACTTCAGTTTAGCCACTTCTACGACACCCCGAGCCGGCCTCGGCCCCAGGTAGACCCGCTGCGCAGGCTCTCATCTAGCTGGCAGGTCCGAAGACTCGCCTGTGGGGGAAAGGTTGGCTTTTGGGATACTTCAGTTTAGCCACTTCTACGACACCCCGAGCCGGGCTCAGCCCCAGGTAGACCCGCTGTGCAGGCTCCCATCAAGCTGGCAGGTCCGAAGGCTCGCCTGTGGAGGATAGGTTGGCTTTTGGGATACTTCAGTTTAGCCACTTCTACGACACCCCGAGCCGGGATCGGCCCCAGGTAGACCCGCTGTGCAGGCTCCCATCTAGCTGGCAGGTCCGAAGGCTCGCCTGTGGGGGAAAGGTTGGCTTTTGGGATACTTCGGTTTATCCACTTCTACGACACCCCGAGCCGGGCTCGGCCCCAGGTAGACCCGGTGCGCAGGCTCCCATCTAGCTGGCAGGTCCAAAGGCTCGCCTGTGGGGGAAAGGTTGGCTTTTGGGATACTTCAGTTTAGCCACTTCTACGACACCCTGAGTCGGGCTCGGCCCAAGGTAGACCCGCTGCGCAGGCTCCCATCTAGCTGGCAGGTCCGTAGGCTCGCTTGTGGGGGTAAGGGAAGACCCCAGGTAGACTCGCTGTCCAGACTCTCATTAGCTGGGCAGGGCGGTAGGCACACCTGGGGGGAAAGGATGAGGATCGGGAAAAGATTTTGGAAAGGGTTTGGTCTCATAAGAAAAACTAGAACGTGTGCAATACTTTTTCAAAAGGGGAATAACCTTACTTTAAGCCATAAGTCAGGGTCAATAGTTCCATTTTGGTGAACTGAATGAGTTGATACTACTACGTCGCTTGATCCATGTCTTATGAAAATCGCTAAATTGGTTGCGAAGTTACATGTTAGATTCATTTCAAACTTGTTATGCCACTACCACATTATATCCATTCGGTCATATGAGGTATGCGCTCAAATTAGGATAAACATTTATTAGTTCTTCTCATTGGAACTAAGTCTATCGCTTCCAGAATTTTTACTACAAAGTTTTCACATTCTGTTGAATGTCTAAAACTAGATCTTTGAAAATCAGTCGTATCGACTTCAATTACGGGTTGTGATGAAATTTTAGATAGGAAACCCGAGTAGCACATTATATCATGCTATGTTTTGACTTTCGTATGTTTTGACTTAAATTATTTGCCAAGTCGGCTAGATCAAAAACATCATACCTTTTTCATGAAATAAAATGTTTGTGAGGTAATAGTATTAGTACTCATCTGACGTAATAGCTTCTTGTTTTTCAAAACGTGTATTGCCCATGACTTCCACCTCAGTTGGTAATGTGGTTTGATTTTTAGATTGGACTTTTACATCATATTCATGATGAGTTATTTCTGATTTGAGCCCTGGTGCGGAGCTCCCTTTATCTCCAAATGAGGGTTTCTCTCAAATTTTTTCTTTGGGTCGGCTCCCACTCGCCGGATATTTGGGGGTTGGACATTTCTTTCCGAGCTTGTACCAACCTCGAAAAGAGCGGGGATTGTGTACAACCCCATATCCGGCCGAGCGGGATCCTCCCCAAGTGGCGGACTTGGGGCGGGCTTTGAGCGACAATTTGGTGCAGCCCCGTTCGAAGGCGTGCGGATGCTCGTGCGAGCGTGCAGGTGTTTACGGGTATGATTTCTAATATATATATAATATATATACATTTTATATAATATATATAATATAATATATTATATAATATATATATAACATTTATGGGATTGGACAAGAAAAAGGAGGCAGGTGGGGGGAGCAGGTGGGTACAGAAAAAAGAAAACCAAAAAGAAAAAAGAAAAGGAGAAAAGAGGAGCTCGGTACAGGGGTGGGGGGAGAAGAAAAGAAGAGGAAGAAAGGGGGCATCGGGAGAGAAAAAGAAGGAAAGCAGGGAGAAAGCCCTTAGGGCTTTCCCGATCCCGCCGTCGGCCAAGCCTGGAGCAGCCTTCCTCTTCCTCTCCGCCGCCGGCCAAGCCTGGAGCAAGGCTCGGCTCCTCCTCCTCTCCGCCGCCGGCCAAGCCTGGAGCAAGGCTCGACTCCTCCTCCTCTCCGCCGCCGGCCAAGCCTGGAGCAGCCTCCCTCCTCCTCTTCCGCCGTCGGCCTCAGCATCTCGAATCCAGCCCGAGCTCCCGCAGCCTCCATACTTCCCGTCCAGGCTGCCGCAAGGAGCTGGCCGAGCCCCGCAGCCCCAACTTCCCGTCCAGGCTGCCTCCACTCTCCGCCGCATGGAGCAGCACGCACAGTCGCCTCTCTCCCTCTCGGTTTTCCTCTCACACGCCGCATCGAGCAAGGCTCGGCCTAGAAGGGAGGTCGGCCACCGCCATCGCCGCCTCGAGCAAGGCTCGGCCTAGAAGGGAGGCCGGCCACCGCCATCGCCGCCTCGAGCAAGGCTCGGCCTAGAAGGGAGGCCGGCCACCGCCATCGCCGCCTCGAGAAAGGCTCGACCTAGAAGGGAGGCCGGCCGCCGCCATCGCTGCCTCGAGCAAGGCTCGGCCTAAAAGGGAGATCGGCCACCGGCACCTTCGTCAAAACACGCGTCAAGGGTAACGAAGTTTCTACTCGGGCAGGTGAAGCCCTCAATTTACATATTTGCATGGAAGCCCCTCTCCACCAACGCGTAGGGGAAGGGAGCTCTCTGACGGGTTGACGTGTACGTCCCTGCTGTTAATTGCATTTAGTATCCAGAAGTGTGAGTACGGATTTAGGCATGCTTTGTGAAGCCCATTCCGACGTATGAGCCGAATTGGTGATGTGCTGTGTGAAGCCCATTCAGATGTATGAGCCGAATTGGTGATGCTCTGTGTGAAGCCCTTCCGGACGTATGAGCCGGATTGCTGATGTTCTGGGGTTCCCGGAGAAGACTCCGAGGAAGTTGGATATTATCTACTTGCAGGGAATGCGCACCGTAGCCCCGAAAAAGGGGCGTACGGAATATATTTGGTCAGCTTATGTTAGCCGACTGTTGTTCATCTGGCAGTCGTTCGTCGAGACGTTGGCGTACAGGTGTTGCAGTACCAAGTGGGGAGTAGCGGGCTTAAGCCCAAGCTTGTGTCGGCCCTCGAAGGCCTATTTTTGTTTATATTGCCGGCCTGCGTGCCGATGTATGGAATTTATATTCCTGTATTTATTTATAATTTGTGATGCTCTGTGAATGCATGGTTAACTCCTTTCGTCTTGGGCGAGTGGTGTGCTCGTGAACCGCTCGTCCCGTGGGAGCCCCGAGGTTTATGCCGGGAAGCCCCTTGTTGGCCTGTTGATAGCCTTTTAGGGCAGCGGAGTCGCGCTGTTTGCAGCCCAGTTGGGCAGCGTGTCGTAAAATGGCTTGGCGATGTTGCGCCATTAGTAGGCCGGGTGAGGAGCATTTTGTATAGACCCAATGAGATACATCTTGATAGGAGAGAGTTGGTCTTGAGACCCTCCTTAGATGTTCCGGTCGGCCAAAAGCGCCCTCCGAAGGTGTCTTAGCTGAGCCTTTGGCTTGGGAGGGGAAGAGTTTGTTAGTCTTCCGGGTATGCGGTGGGACCTCCACGCTGAGACCTTGGGTCTGTCCCTTACGTTCCTAGTCTAGAGCCTAGATTCTCATTGGAACTAAGTCTTTCGCTTCCAGAATTTTTACTACAAAGTTTTCACATTCTGTTGAATGTCTAAAACTAGATCTTTGAAAATCAGTCGTATCGACTTCAATTACGGGTTGTGATGAAATTTCAGATAGGAAACCCGAGTAGCACATTATATCATGCTATGTTTTGACTTTTGTATGTTTTGACTTAAATTATTTGCCAAGTCGGCTAGATCAAAAACATCATACCTTTTTCATGAAATAAAATGTTTGTGAGGTAATAGTATTGGTACTCATCTGACGTAATAGCTTCTTGTTTTTCAAAACGTGTATTGCCCATGACTTCCACCTCAGTTGGTAATGTGGTTTGATTTTTAGATTGGACTTTTACATCATATTCATGATGAGTTATTTCTGATTTGAGCCCTGGTGTGGAGCTCCCTTTATCTCCAAATGAGGGTTTCTCTCAAATTTTTTCTTTGGGTCGGCTCCCACTCGCCGGATACTTGGGGGTTGGACATTTCTTTCCGAGCTTGTACCAACCTCGAAAAGAGCGGGGATTGTGTACAACCCCATATCCGGCCGAGCGGGATCCTCCCCAAGTGGCGGACTTGGGGCGGGCTTTGAGCGACAATTTGGTGCAGCCCCGTTCGAAGGCGTGCGGATGCTCGTGCAAGCATGCAGGTGTTTACGGGTATGATTTCTAACATATATATAATATATATACATTTTATATATAATATATAATATAATATATTATATAATATATATATAACATTTATGGGATTGGACAAGAAAAAGGAGGCAGGTGGGGGGAGCAGGTGGGTACAGAAAAAAGAAAACCAAAAAGAAAAAAGAAAAGGAGAAAAAAGGAGCTCGGTACAGGGGTGGGGGGAGAAGAAAAGAAGAGGAAGAAAGGGGGCATCGGGAGAGAAAAAGAAGGAAAGCAGGGAGAAAGCCCTTAGGGCTTTCCCGATCCCGCCGCCGGCCAAGCCTGGAGCAGCCTTCCTCCTCCTCTCCGCCGCCGGCCAAGACTGGAGCAAGGCTCGGCTCCTCCTCCTCTCCGCCGCAGGCCAAGCCTGGAGCAAGGCTCGGCTCCTCCTCTCTGCCGCCGGCCAAGCCTGGAGCAAGGCTCGGCTCCTCCTCCTCTCCTCCGCCGGCCAAGCCTGGAGCAAGGCTCGGCTCCTCCTCCTCTCCGCCGCTGGCCAAGCCTGGAGCAGCCTCCCTCCTCCTCTCCTGCCGTCGGCCTCAGCATCTCGAAGCCAGCCCGAGCTCCTGCAGCCTCCATAATTCCCGTCCAGGCTGCCGCAAGGAGCTGGCCGAGCCCCGCAGCCCCCACTTCTCATCCAGGCTGCCTCCACTCTCCGCCGCATGGAGCAGGACGCACAGTCGCCTCTCTCCCTCTCGGTCTTCCTCTCACACGCCGCATCGAGCAAGGCTCGGCCTAGAAGGGAGGTCGGCCACCGCCATCGCCGCCTCGAGCAAGGCTTGGCCTAGAAGGGAGGTCGGCCACCGCCATCGCCGCCTCGAGCAAGGCTCGGCCTAGAAGGGAGGCCGGCCACCGCCATCGCCGCCTCGAGCAAGGCTCGGCCTAGAAGGGAGGCCGGCCGCCGCCATCGCTGCCTCGAGCAAGGATCGGCCTAAAAGGGAGATCGGCCACCGGCACCTTCGTCAAAACACGCGTCAAGGGTAACGAAGTTTCTACTCGGGCAGGTGAAGCCCTCAATTTACATATTTGCATGGATGCCCCTCTCCACCAACGCGTAGGGGAAGGGAGCTCTCTGACGGGTTGACGTGTACGTCCCTGCTGTTAATTGCATTTAGTATCCAGAAGTGTGAGTACGGATTTAGGCATGCTGTGTGAAGCCCATTCCGACATATGAGCCGAATTGGTGATGTGCTGTGTGAAGCCCATTCGGACGTATGAGCCGAATTGGTGATGCTCTGTGTGAAGCCCGTCCGGACGTATGAGCCGGATTGGTGATGTTCTGGGGTTCCCGGAGAAGACTCTGAGGAAGTTGGATATTATCTACTTGTAGGGAATGCGCACCGTAGCCCCGAAAAAGGGGCGTACGGAATATATTTGGCCAGCTTATGTTAGCCGACTATTGTTCATCTGGCAGTCGTTCGTCAAGACGTTGGCGTACAGGTGTTGCAGTACCAAGTGGGGAGTAGCGGGCTTAAGCCCAATCTTGTGTCGGCCCTCGAAGGCCTATTTTTGTTTATATTGCCGGCCTGCGTGCCGATGTATGGAATTTATATTCTTGTATTTATTTATAATTTGTGATGCTCTATGAATGCATGGTTAACTCCTTTCGTCTTGGGCGAGTGGTGTGCTCGTGAACCGCTCGTCCCGTGGGAGCCCCGAGGTTTATGCCGGGAAGCCCCTTGTTGGCCTGTTGATAGCCTTTTAGGGCAGCGGAGTCGCGCTGTTTGCAGCCCAGTTGGGCAGCGTGTCGTAAAATAGCTTGGCGATGTTGCGCCATTAGTAGGCCGGGTGAGGAGCATTTTGTATAGACCCAAGGTGATACATCTGGATAGGAGAGAGTTGGTCTTGAGACCCTCCTTAGATGTTCCGGTCGGCCAAAAGCGCCCTCCGAAGGTGTCTTAGCTGAGCCTTTGGCTTGGGAGGGGAAGAGTTTGTTAGTCTTACGGGTATGCGGTGGGACCTCCACGCTGAGACCTTGGGTCTGTCCCTTACGTTCCTAGTCTAGAGCCTAGATTCTCATTGGAACTAAGTCTTTCGCTTCCAGAATTTTTACTACAAAGTTTTCACATTCTGTTGAATGTCTAAAACTAGATCTTTGAAAATAAGTCGTATCGACTTCAATTACGGGTTGTGATGAAATTTCAGATAGGAAACCCGAGTAACACATTATATCATGCTATGTTTTGACTTTCGTATGTTTTGACTTAAATTATTTGCCAAGTCGGCTAGATCAAAAACATCATACCTTTTTCATGAAATAAAATGTTTGTGAGGTAATAGTATTGGTACTCATCTGACGTAATAGCTTCTTGTTTTTCAAAACGTGTATTGCCCATGACTTCCACCTCAGTTGGTAATGTGGTTTGATTTTTAGATTGGACTTTTACATCATATTCATGTTGAGTTATTTCTGATTTGAGTCCTGGTGCGGAGCTCCCTTTATCTCCAAATGAGGGTTTCTCTCAAATTTTTTCTTTGGGTCGGCTCCCACTCGCCGGATACTTGGGGGTTGGACATTTCTTCCCGAGCTTGTACCAACCTCGAAAAGAGCGGGGATTGTGTACAACCCCATATCCGGCTGAGCGGGATCCTCCCCAAGTGGCGGACTTGGGGCGGGCTTTGAGCGACAATTTGGTGCAGCCCCGTTCGAAGGCGTGCGGATGCTCGTGCGAGGGTGCAGGTGTTTACGGGTATGATTTCTAACATATATATAATATATATATACATTTTATATAATATATATAATATATTATATAATATATATATAACATTTATGGGATTGGACAAGAAAAAGGAGGCAGGTGGGGGGAGCAGGTGGGTACAGAAAAAAGAAAACCAAAAAGAAAAAAGAAAAGGAGAAAAGAGGAGCTCGGTACAGGGGTGGGGGGAGAAGAAAAGAAGAGGAAGAAAGGGGGCATCGGGAGAGAAAAAGAAGGAAAGCAGGGAGAAAGTCCTTAGGGCTTTCCCGATCCCACCGCTGGCCAAGCCTAAAGCAGCCTTCCTCCTCCTCTCCGCCGCCGGCCAAGCCTGGAGCAGGGCTCGACTCCTCCTCCTCTCCGCCGCCGGCCAAGCCCGGAGCAAGGCTCGGCTCCTCCTCCTCTCCGTCGCCGACCAAGCCTGGAGCAAGGCTCGGCTCCTCCTCCTCTCCGCCGCCGGCCAAGCCTGGAGCAGCCTCCCTCCTCCTCTCCCGCCGTCGGCCTCAGCATCTCGAAGCCAGCCCGAGCTCCCGCAGCCTTCATACTTCCCGTCCAGGCTGCCGCAAGGAGCTGGCCGAGCCCCGCAGCTCCCACTTCCCGTCCAGTCTGCCTCCACTCTCCGCCGCATGGAGCAGCACGCACAGTCGCCTCTCTCCCTCTCGGTTTTCCTCTCACACGCCGCCTCGAGCAAGGCTCGGCCTAGAAGGGAGGTCGGCCACCGCCATCGCCGCCTCGAGCAAGGCTCGGCCTAGAAGGGAGGCCGGCTACCGCCATCGCCGCCTCGAGCAAGGCTTGGCCTAGAAGGGAGGCCGGCCGCCGCCATCGCCGCCTCGAGCAAGGCTCGGCCTAAAAGGGAGATCGGCCACCGGCACCTTCGTCAAAACACGCGTCAAGGGTAACGAAGTTTCTACTCGGGCAGGTGAAGCCCTCAATTTACATATTTGCATGGAAGCCCCTCTCCACCAACGCGTAGGGGAAGGGAGCTCTCTGACGGGTTGACGTGTACGTCCCTGCTGTTAATTGCATTTAGTATCCAGAAGTGTGAGTACGGATTTAGGCATGCTGTGTGAAGCCCATTCCGACGTATGAGCCGAATTGGTGATGTGCTGTGTGAAGCCCATTCGGACGTATGAGCCGAATTGGTGATGCTCTGTGTGAAGCCCGTCCGAACGTATGAGCCGGATTGCTGATGTTCTGGGGTTCCCGGAGAAGACTCCGAGGAAGTTGGATATTATCTACTTGCAGGGAATGCGCACCGTAGCCCCGAAAAAGGGGCGTACGGAATATATTTGGCCAGCTTATGTTAGCCGACTATTGTTCATCTGGCAGTCGTTCGTCGAGACGTTGGCGTACAGGTGTTGCAGTACCAAGTGGGGAGTAGCGGGCTTAAGCCCAATCTTGTGCCGGCCCTCAAAGGCCTATTTTAGTTTATATTGCCGGCCTGCATGCCGATGTATAGAATTTATATTCCTGTATTTATTTATAATCTGTGATGCTCTGTGAATGCATGGTTAACTCCTTTCGTCTTGGGCGAGTGGTGTGCTCGTGAACCGCTCGTCCCGTGGGAGCCCCGAGGTTTATGCCGGGAAGCCCCTTGTTGACCTGTTGATAGCCTTTTAGGGCAGCGGAGTCGCGCTGTTTGCAGCCCAGTTGGGCAGCGTGTCGTAGAATGGCTTGGCGATGTTGCGCCATTAGTAGGCCGGGTGAGGAGCATTTTGTATAGACCCAAGGAGATGCATCTGGATAGGAGAGAGTTTGTCTTGAGACCCTCCTTAGATGTTCCGGTTGGCCAAAAGCGCCCTCCGAAGGTCTCTTAGCTCAGCCTTTGGCTTGGGAGGGGAAGAGTTTGTTAGTCTTCCGGGTATGCGGTGGGACCTCCACGCTGAGACCTTGGGTCTGTCCCTTACGTTCCTAGTCTAGAGCCTAGATTGTTCATTTGAGTGTAGTAGGTGTGCGGTCACCCCTCTTTTGGGACCCCGAACTCCACAGAAATCAATTTTGGCTTCGGTCAATTTTGGCTTCAACAATCCTTATAGCCGACCCCACTATAGTGGGATAAAGGCTTGAGTGTTGTTGTTTGCTGTTGTAATGATCAAATATTCATACTCATCAGTCATATTAAGATTGTAATGAACATAAACCAAATCGTTGAGTCTTTGATACTCAAGATAATTTCTTCAGTTTGTATAAATTTGTTCAAATACCCGTCAATTTTGTTAACAACAAGGTGACGAAGAAGTCCAACTAAGATTGTGAATAACCATCTTTTGTTATTGATGATCACTTGAACCGAACATTCTCCATCATTCATCTTTAAATTGAGAAAAATAAAAGATAAAAGTTACAACTCAAATTAAAATTTATATTTGTATCTTAACTACTTATAGTCTTATACTTACAAGGTTGCATTTCTTTTGACATTTTGATGGCGAGTGATTTTCCAAAGCTTTCAAGTTGATCACGATATATCCAAACTTAATTCATCGTAATTGAAGCTTTATTGAAAATATTTTTATTGCCAATAAGCTCAATTAATCCTTGCACAACTTCATGCTTATTAGAATAATTAGCTCGATAATATTGAAAAGTAAGGTTCAAAAAATATGCTATAGAATGAACTCTTTGGTGAAGCTGATGATCTTATCTATCTTTGATAATAGTTCTACATAAATTATACAATCACTTAACATTTTTGAATTTTTAATTGCTTTTCTGGCACGATACATGCCTTCATAAACATGACCAATTGTTAGATTTTCATCGAAATCAACAATTCACGATAATCTTATAAGTGGGTCTGCAACCTTTATCATTATTAAACACATATTTCAAAAGTTACTATCTAAACGATTGCAACACCTTTTCATTTGCTTTGTTTTGCAAGATTTGAGTTAGTATAGTACTTGCTAGTCACTAAAGCTTGCAAATCATATTTGTGTTCATATATACTCTTCAAAATAATAAATGTGGTTGTTAATCTTATCACTCTTGAATGAGTAATTTCTCTCCACCATTTCTTTTTCTCAACCAAGATAAAAGAAAAATATGATTGTAAATAAATATGGTAACCTTTGAAACATTTCTTGTTATTTGACTCATATGCAATAAGTTTTCAATATCCTTTAAAATCAAATTTAAGCAGTGAGCAGCATATGAAAGCCAATAAATGTTGCCATACTTTTCATATAGTAACTCTCCCACTTTTTTATAATTTTCAGCATTATCAAAAATAATTTGTACAACACTAGATGCATCAATCCACTCAACCACTTCTAAAAATAACATACATAAAGTCGTGACATCTTTTGTAAGATTAGATGAATCCACTAACTTATAAAATGAGACACTACAATGTGAATAAACTAAGAAATTAATCAATGGTCTACTTTTATCTATCCAACCATCAACCATCAATGTACACCTAGTTCTTCTCCAACACTCTTTATATGAGTATATAAGAAATCTACATTCTTCTTTGCATTACCTCAATAAATTAGTTCTTATCATATGATATGAAGACAACTTATAAATAGGACCAATTGAAATAATTATTTCAATTGTTTTAGAGCAAAACAGAATTTAATGCATTAATTGGTATGCAACTATAAAAAACCATCTAGATATGCTCATTTTAGCACGATGGACTACCTCCTTTGAGGTCATGACACTCTTTAAAGATGGTTGCAATCCTGCAGATGTTCTAGAAGCGAAGTAACTTTTAACTTGGTCAAGTTTTTTTTTCCTTTATCATGTATACTTGATTGTTGTGATTTAGCAAAAAATAATGTTTGCTTATCACTAACAGGATCACCATATGGATTTAAATTATCTAAAGATTCTTGGATTCTTTTTTCTTAGTAGTATCTCCTTTAAATTCTCTAACATATGATTTATAATGTTATGAGCAACTTTTTTGCAAGTCACAATATTTCCCTTCACTCCAGCTAGATATTATTTCATTTTATTAATCCCTTCTTGCTTATTAATCATGTCATAATGTAAACATTTATAATGTCTTATTTTTTCTATCAGAACTCTGAATGAGAGTAAAATGATTCCAGATATGATCATTTTTTCACGAACAAGCTGTAAAGAAATATTAGATGGCTCTGATAAAGCTTCCATTATATGATATCAATTGAAAACAAAAAGATTGATAAAATGTAAACATTCATGAAAATATTTGAACAAATCACCAATCATCAATTCATCATTTTGATTAATAAAACATCCAATTCATATTGAATTGTCACACTTTTAAACCAGTTGGACCGTCAATTGGTTTCATGGCCCGTCCAATCAGGTGCTTAAACCGTGCTCGTCAAAAACTAGAGCAAAAAGGATTAATCGGGCGGTTGGACCGACGCAAAACAGATTAACCGGGCAGTTAGACTGATTAACCAGAAACCGAATCGATTTCCAGGGAATCCGGTGATTCACAATTGTAGGTCATTTCACCATTGATTTTTATTTATGTGATTGAGATCTTCTTTTGGCTTTAAGTTTTATCTTTTAGTTTTTGCATTTTACTGCTTTATGCCATTTGAGTGATTTTAGTTTCATTATTACAGGAGTTCACTTATTTAATTTACTATGTTATCAGCAAAACAAAACTACTAATACATGAGATTGAATCACCAATAAAAAAAACACTAAACAAAATTGAGAGCTTTAGTGTCTCATAGGTCCATAAGTGAGCAAAGACTTCACTTTCATCCTGTAGATTACGGAGAGATCAAGGCTCCGTTTGGGGGGCACTTATTTTCACCGGTCAAGCGGTTGCGACCGCATGTACCGGACCTTAATTAAGGTCCGGTACATGCGGTCGCAACCGCTTGACCGGTGAAAATAAGTGCCCCCAAACAGAGCCCAAGTCATTACATGCATGTCATATGCCAAATGAAGTATGTCAAACACAATTAATGATGCACGGAGAGAAGAATTTCAACCAATAAAATATAAACAAGCAACAAAGAACAGACGTATAACAACATTGATAAGCCTACAGTTAATGATGCACACCATTTGTATTTTATCAACTTCTCAAAATGAAATCTCAATTAAGGATTTCAGATATTTAACCTCACTTCTCAAAATGAAATCTAATGAACGTTGAAAAATAAAGACAATGCTTAGAGAAATATCAAAATAAGGTTTGATCCAGTTTCGTTCCTTAAGATGTTGCCACCGAGATGAAGGAAGATATATGATCCAGATAATTTTGGTGCTTGCCTCGTCGTCGAAGTCACTGGTCGACGTGAGGAAGAAGAAGATACTTTGTTCCCGTCACCGCCGCGATGAAGGACGATGATTTGTCGAAGAACCCAAACCTAGATTTTGTGCTCGCCTCCCCGTCGAAATCGCCGGTCACCGTGAGGAAGAAGAGGATCTTTTCTCGCCTGGGCTGCGCCATCTGGCGGTGAAACTGAAATCACTCAAATGGCGTAAAACAATAAAATGCAAAAACTAAAAGGTAAAACTTAAAACCCAAAGATTATCTCAACCGTAGAAATAAAAATCAATGGTGAAATGACCTACAATTTTGAACCGTCCGGTTGCCTGGAAAACGGTTCGGTTTCCAGTTAACCGGTCCAACTGCCTGGTTAATCGATTTTGGGCCAGTTTTTGACGGGCACGGTTTAAGCACCTGACCGGACCGGCCGTGGAACCAGTTGGCGGTCCAACTGGTTGAACTAGCTGGTCCGAGTCGGTTCTTAGGCTCCAATTGTTTTGGCGATGAGGTTTTGGAGCATTGGGAAAAAGAGCAGTCGGAATAGAGGGGTGACTATGGAGAGAGAGGATAGTTTTGACGTTGAAGGTCAAAAATAATGTTTTGGAGTGTTTAGAATGGAGTTTTATCAAATGTATTTTTTTAGAGTTGATCTTTTTTCTCCACCGTCATAAAAAAAACTTTAAAACACCAAACTTTAGGCTTCGTTTGGTTCGGCGGAAGCAAACGGGCGGGCGCAGATGCCGCCGCCATTCGGAACTGGAGGGGGAGGCGGAGATTCAAAACGCTCCCTTTTTTAGCGTTCCTCAGGGCGCGACAGGAGCAAACGCCGCCCATTTATTTTCCCACCGTCCGATGACGTCTGCTCCCGCATCAGTGTGAAAATGCCGCCCCAAACTAATCCTTATTCATGTCATGATGTCTAGTTTCCATTATTGCTGTAGGAAAGCAATGCATCCCATCGTAATATAATATATATTTTCAATTCACTCTCTAAATAAAATCACCTTAATCTTCATATGATGACAGAGTATTTCTTAAAATTAGATAGGTAAAGACGTGATTATTGATAATTGAGATTCTTTAGAGATGTGGAGATTATTCGGATCGGCTCAATTCCAAAATTCGGGATGACAGATGCAGATTATGCTGATTTAGAGATAGAATAAAAAAATTCATAAACATCTACATTGGAAAATAAAATAAAAAATTCTTATCTCCCTCAAACGGCGAATTCGAAAACTTTGAAATTTTGTTTCATCTCATACGTTGATTTTATTAGTTTATTTAAAACTTTGCTTGCAATATTCTATTCAGAGTAATAAAAAATCACGTTTTATTATAAAAAGAAACAATGTTGTAGATACCTATTTGTAAACTAAGCCCGCCACACATGATTGAACTTTTTTTTAAAAAAATTCAAGGGTAAAATGGTAATTTCCCATTATAGGGTAGTAGCCCTATTAAATTTATAGGTTCAGGCCACCCTGATTCTAGGTTTAGGATACCTATGCAAATGTGGAGAGAGAGAGCTGATTTATTGAGGTAGATCCAACAGTAGTTGGATTATTTGGACAGATCTCACGGCCTATATTATTTGCAAGAATTTTGAACTCATGCTATTGACAGACCATAGTATATATATATACATATATATATATATATATATATATATATATATATCTATATATATATAGGGTCATTTACCGGACCTCCCCTCTAACTTTGTTAAATTACTGACATCACCCCTCTTATTTTCGAAATTACAAAAACTTCCCCTAAAGTTTTCATTTCATTACAAAAACCTCCCCTGAAGTTTTAATTTCATAACATCCATGCACAAAAACACCCCCTTCGGTGAACAGTGTCCAGGGGGGTACTCTGAAGGCCTTCTTCCTCTGCTCGGGAGAACTCTGAAGGCCTTCTTCCTCTGCTCGCTTCTGTCTTCAATGGGAGAAGTGCCTTCTTATTTATAGACAGGGGGGATGCAGAGTGCCTGCTGTCATGAGTTATTGCTGGGAGCGCTACCTGGCATGAATAATTGCGGGAATCTGCTTTAGTCATGAATAATTGCTGGTAGTTGAGTGATTCTTGGAATCTTACGTCGGTGGTTATGAATGAGTGGATGCTTGATGACTGGCAATGTTGAGTGCGGGTACGGTAAAGTAAAAGTAAGGCAGAGGAGTGCTGGCGGGAATCTTGCATAGGGGATTTGCAGTAGTGGTGTGCTAGCTGGAGGTATTTGAATTATTGGACCTTTTGAGCTGGCGGTCATGCGGGAATCTTTTGAATGTGACTGTATTTGCAGTAGTGGTGTGCTAGCTGAAGGTATTTGAATTATTGGGCCTTTTGAGCTGGCAGGCGTGCAGGAATCTTTTGAATGTGACTGTACGGCTCCCCGGGGCTCAGTACAGATGGTGGAGTCAGATTAATCCGCAGCTATCAACAGATTTGATATGCCGAATCAGTTACCATTTGAACCAGGCTTGAATCGGATTTTGAGCAAATCCGCAGCTATCAACGGATTTGATATGCCGAATCGATTACCGTTTGAACCGGGCTTGAATCGGATTTTGAGCAAATCCGCAGCATCAACGGATTTGATATGCCGAATCGGTTACCGTTTGAACCGGGCTTGAATCGGATTTTGAGCAAATCCGCAGATATCAACGGATTTGATATGCCGAATCCGTTACCGTTTGAACCGGGCTTGAATCAGTTTTTGAGCAAATCCGCAGCTATCAACGGTTTTGATGAGTCAGACCTGATACCGTTTGAATCGGGCCAGTCGGTAGATTTAAATCCGTTCTACCGATAACGTGAGGGGTTTGGATTATGAATCAAGGAGATCCAAACCATCGTAAGGATCTTGTGCGAATGAGCCCCCAAAAGGATCGGGCGAGCGAGAAGGAGATAGGGTGGCTGGAACATAAGTGGGGGATGAAGTATGGCGATATCGTTGTTGCATTTTTTAATTGTTGGAATTGAATAAAGGTTTGGAGATCATCATCCTCATCGGAAGTCGTGAGGAGAGATGGTTTGGGTGGTGGAGTTTGGGTGAGCGGTGTAGGGGGAGCGGGAATGGGTGATGTAGGAGTAACGGAAGTAGGAGGTGGGATGGTGCCGATGCAGATGTAATGAAGTACGACCCGGTTAGAGGCAATGTCAGTATTGAATTTGGGCCACCATTTGACTTGAATACACGAAGGAGGGAAAATGGAAAGTCATCGGGATGGGTTTTTGCAATGGCGAAACTCCAACAAAAGATCCATGGGATTTTGAAGGAGTTATGAAATTGGAGGGATTTTTTGAATGTGGGACCTGTGGACTTGGTGAGCCAAGTTTGGTATATGGGTTTGAGTGAAGGTGGGAGAATTTGGGGGGAGGCACCATAGTATCTCCACCAGTCATAGAACCAGACGGAAAGAGTAGGTGGACAGGATTGGTGGAAAACGATGAACCAGGAATGAGAGAAGGGTCGAAAAAGTAAGGTGCGAAACCACGCCTGTTGGTAATCGTAGTAAGTGTAGGCAGGGTGGTTGAATGGGATGAAAAATTGGTGTGGGGTCCAGGGATTGGACCAGGCGGATGACTCAATTACGTTATGAATGACGCATTTGGAAAATGTGATTTGAGAGAGGTTAGTTTTGTCATGTGATGTAGGGACGACCGTGATTCGGACGTGACTACAATACGGACACCTAAACGTTACCGAACAAGAAATAAAAGAGGGAATGCCGACCAAAAGCGAACGAAAGGGGGTCGGTTGGTTCCCAAAATCCGGGACTCGATACCACGTCCTTAGGACCTACTTCTCCAACAAGCACATAACTCACCGTAAGCCGGACTCGATACAACGTCCTTAAGACCTACCTCTCCAACAAGCACACAACTCACCGCACCTACACAAGCATCTATTCATTTAAATATAGCCGTTTCAAGCGCAGCAATAGTTTATTTCGGAGCGGCGGAAAACCTTTAAGAGCGATCGAAATTCGAGTCGTGATTAATTCCCTTGTTGGCACATAAAGTGCGCCGAACGGAAGAGCAAATCGAGGCTAGGCCACGTTGCACTCCCAAGACGGATCTACCCGTTCTAGACAACAAGAGATTCAATAACAACACCGTCAAATTCAGATTTTGCAAGCGACGGATTTAAAAATCACGGAAAAAATGGTGCATGAAAAACCTCCACAATTCTAAAGCAAGAATCACACAAAGGGAAGAGTTTACCCAACCGGGAGGAAATTTCACACAAAGATAAGGTGGGAAAATCACTCTCTCCACGGATCCGCCGGCGTCACACCAAAGGGTTTGCAACCTTCTTCCACGGAGTCGCACCAAGGAAGCCGCGCCGGAGTCGCACCGAACGGATGGAGGGAGCAAGGGGCAGCGGCTTCACACCACACAAGGGGGGGGGGGGGGGCGGCGGTTTCACACCACCAAGGGGGCCGGCGGCTTGGAGAAACTCTTGGCCGAAATTCTCAAAGGAGAGGGAGTTTTAGGTTTTCAAAATAAATGATATTATTCCTCTTAAACACCTCCTTAAATAGGAGTTTAAAATAACTCTTAGCCCTCCATGATGGAGATGTAATCTCATCCATCCAAAAGGCTAAATATACACCAAAATAAAATATTGTTTCAAATGAAAAAAAAATAACACATGCCATGAATATAAAATTATCACTTAAACATAGGATAATTTTATATTCCCAAAATATAAAATAAAGTGCATGAAATAAGAAAAATTAGGCTAATTCTTCATGACGGTTTTAGCACGCCGCGGGCGGAGGTTATAACGTGCACTTCCTTCAGCGTCATCACGGCGTCTCAGATCTTTATGTCGTAGCGCCTCGGCAACCGAGTCATCATCAAGTAGCGGTGGCGCTGCATCAATCCTCCCCCACTCAAAATCGCGTATCTCTGATGCGTGAGTGGAGAGATAGCGGCGGAGAAGCTCAGCATCCAAACGTTGAAGCTCTGTCGTGAGTACCCAAGAGTCGTCTGAAGGGGGGCGGTCACGCCAACGGACAAGGAAGCGGTAAGTAGTACAATCCGGAGTAGTGAATGGTTCCGCAGCGAGTATCATATCTGGAGTGAGAAATGTCCTGGGGAACCTGGGAAACATGTCAGCAGTAGGAGTAAAAGAAGGCAACGTACCATCCGATGTTTTTCCTGCGGGGACCGAAGGAGAGAGATCATCCGAACTACCACTCCCCAACCCATCAGAATTTTTAGTGGAGGGAGAAGACGACAGAGAATTTAACTCAGGTGGAGGTAAAACAGACAGCGTCAAATCCGAGACATTAAAAATAGGGGAGATACCCCAATCAGCCGGCAAATCCAAAACGAAAGCGTTGTCACCTAGTTTCTTGATAATCCGAAAAGGGCCGGCGCGCTTCGGTGCCAACTTCTTAACGGTGCTAGATGGCAAGCGTTCGGGAACTAAGCGGACTAGGGCCAAATCACCAACTTTAAAGTGTGACACCCTCCTATGTAAATTAGCGTGCGACTGATAAGACTCGTATTGAGCAGTCAAGGTAGCTCGTATACGTGCATGTAAGTCATGAATATGTTGGGCGAAGGATTGTGCAAACTGACTTGTCTTGTATGTTGGGGGCAACGGTACCAAGTCAATAGGCACAGGGGCCTTGTATCCATGGACAATTTCGTTTGGTGACAGACCAGTAGACCGATTTTTGGAATTATTATAAGCTAACTGGGCGTGGGGAAGAATAAGATCCCACATGCCTTTGTGATCGCTCACTAGGCATCTAAGAAGACTGCCCAAGCTTCGATTAACCACCTCCGTCTGCCCGTCAGTCTGGGGGTGATAGGCAGAGGAAAATAATAGCTTGGTACCCATTAAGACCCAAAGTGTCTTCCAGAAATAACTAGTGTACTTAACATCACGATCCGAGACTATTGTCTTCGGCACTCCCCGGTGACTAACTACTTCTTTAAAATATAATTTGGCGATATGAGACGCATCATTAGTTCTAGTGCACGAGATGAAATATGCCATTTTGGAGAACCTATTCACAACTACTAAAATAGAATCGTGACGTCGTAAAGTAGTGGGTAAGTCTAAGACAAAGTTCATGCTCACATCTTCCCATGGGGTGGAAGGAATAGGCAACGACGTATATAAACCAACATTGGTTTTGGTGCCCTTAGATAATTGACAAGTACGGCAACTACTCACCACTCGTCCCACCATTGCCTTAAGTTTAGGCCAATAGAATTTTTCTTCAACTAACGTAATGGTCTTATCCCTACCGAAATGACCACTCAACCCTCCGCCATGCATTTTCCAGATGATATGGAGACGTAATGACGACTGCGGAATACATACCTTTCCAAGTCTAAATAGATAGCCGTCCTTAATGACGAAAGCCGATAAGTTCGTTGGGGAGCTATCTTGGGCTGACAAATATGCGTCCTTGAAATCGGGGCACATGGCGTAGTCATCTTTGACGCGCTCGAATCCTACCACATTAACCTCCATAGTGGTGACTAATAAGGTTAAGCGACTAAGAGCGTCCGCGACTCGGTTGTCAGCTCCCTTAAGGTGCTTGAGATTAAACGTGTAACCTTGTAAGAAAGCTACCCACTTAGCGTGTCGTGGGCTGATCTTATGCTGGCCGTTGATGAAACGTAGAGCCTCATGATCGGAGAGGATCACAAACTCCTTAGAGAGGAGATAGTGCCTCCAATGGTGTAGACATCGGACTACAGCATAAAATTCCATATCGTAATTTGAATAGTTCAGCTTAGGGCCGGACAACTTCTCGCTAAAGTAACTAACGGGATGGACCTCCTGGCTCAAGACTCCTCCAATCCCTACCCCAGACGCATCACATGTGAGCTCAAAGACTTTAGTAAAGTCAGGTAGACGTAAGACAGGTGCCTCAGTCATAAGCTCCTTTATTCGCTCAAAAGCATAGGTGGCGGACTTCGTCCACGTAAACTCTCCCTTCTTCATACAGTCTGTGATAGACGCCATAATACTACTAAAGTCTCGTATGAAACGACGATAAAACGTGGCTAACCCATGGAAGCTACGTACCTCACGTAGGGTGGTTTGCACAGGCCAGTCTTTAATGACCTGAACCTTGCCCGGGTCAACTCGAATACCCTTAGAGCCGACTATATAGCCTAAAAACTCAACCTCCGAGGCATAGAAAGTGCATTTCTTAATATTGAGAAATAAAGTCTCCTTCCGCAGGGTGGAAAGGATCACTCTCATGTGGGAGATGTGCTTGGTAGTAGAGGTGCTATAAATCAAAATATCGTCAAAGTAGACGACAACGAACTTCCCCATGAATGGCTGAAAGACATGTGTCATCATCCGGGAGAAGGTACTAGGGGCATTAGATAACCCAAAGGGAATCACAAGCCATTCGTACAGACCATCCTTCGACTTAAACGCCGTCTTCCACTCGTCGCCCTCTCGTATCCTAATCTGGTGATAGCCACTCCGAAGATCTAATTTGGAGAATACGGTGGCTCCAGACAAGATATCCAACAAATCATCTAGGCGGAGAATGGGGAACCTATACTTGATGGTGATTTTGTTGATAGCCCGACTATCAACGCACATCCTCCACGTGTCATCCTTCTTGGGGGAAAGGAGGGCTGGCACAACACATGGGCTCATACTAGTCCTAAATAAAACCTTTCTCTAGCAAACCCTCTATCTGGGACTGCAACTCCAGGTGAGCCGTGGGGTGGAGTCGATAGTGGGGCTGATTTGGCAAGGAAGACCCTGGGATGAGATCTATCGCATGCTGGATATTCCTAAGCGGGGGTAACGTGGGCGGCAACTCATCCGGGTACACGTCCCTATACTCTTCCAATAGTACCCGTAACTCACTAGGTAGCTCATCCAAAATACTAGAATCGGGCTTCGCACTTAATAGGACTAGCACATACATAATTCCATCAAAGAACGGATCTCTCTCAAACTCTTTCCTCCCAACTAGATTCAACATTTTCCGTTCTACCGGAATAGTGGTGTCCTTAGCCAAGACTATGGGCTCCTTTGGGATGGTCGGCCTCAAAGTGATGGTTTTGCCATTGAATTTGAATTCATAAGTGTTGGCTCTACCAAAATGTGTAACATCACGGTCGTATAGCCAAGGGCGGCCTAACAACACATGACAAGCGTCCATCGGAAGGACATCACACCACACCTCATCAATGTAGGATTTGAATGAGAGTGGGACCAGGCATCGCTTGGTAACGGGTACGGAGATCTTGTTGATCCAGGCGACCTTATATGGGGTCGGGTGTGGCTCCGTGGACAAGGACATACGTGCGACAGCGTTCTCAGAGACGACATTCACACAGCTACCACTATCAACAATAATCAGCTTGCAAAGCTTCTCGCCACTCTTAAAAATCAGAGAAAATATGTTCGTCCTCTTCCAATCATCTAATGGACGAGGAGTGGTCAAGATACAACGCATCACCATAAGGGGGTGATCATCCTCTAAGTCACTTGGGACCCCTTCTGGGTCGCTCTCCTCAGCAGCCTCATAAACATAATCCGCAAGATCGGTCGTCGACTCTAACAAGGCTATGACTTTGGTTTTCGTTGGGCATTCGAAGGCGTAGTGACCCTGAATGCCGCAAGAGTAACATGTGGCGTTAGTCTTGCTAACCTTTCCGATAGGAATACGTTCGCTCGCGGGGTTCTTAGTGTTCCTAGCAGTGATTACAACAGACTTTGACTCGGCGGACCGGAACTTCCCTTTATCCTGATATGTGGAGGAAGATGATCCGGTAGTGGATTTCCCCTTCGTAAGGGAATAACGGGAGTGACCCTTAGATGCTAAGTGTTTCTCAATGTCGAGGGCGGCATTGAATGTCGTGTTTAGATCCGTGTGGCCATATCGTAAGAGCTTCCGCTGAATATCAGGTTGAAGCCCCTTACGGAATCTAGAAAGGGTGACCTCGGGGATTTCCTTCAGATCACAACGTACCATTCGGTCCTTCAGTTCTCCCATATACTCTGCTACTGAACTTGAACCCTGCCGCATGGTGGCAAGCTCGTCAAACATCTGTGTCCGATGGTACGCGGGGACGTACTGATCGGTCAATAAATTCTTCATTACGGTCCACCCAATAATTGGGTCTCCGTTCCCAACTCCTAGCCTACGCTCTTCATTCAGCCAATAAGTTTTGGCACGGCCTGTCAGCTTCATCCTGGCAACTTGGACCTTTTGGGGGTCCGTGAGATGGTGTCAGTCATAGTAACATTCCATGTCCACTATCCAAGTGAGGAAGTTCTGTGGATCTCCCATGCCGTCGTAAGTGGGGGCATCAATCTTGATAGCCCTCGTAATGTCAAACTCTCGCTCGTGGCGACGGCCTCGAGGGGGCACTCGTGGGGAGTCCCCATCAGAATCCGAATCAGAGCTTTGTTGGTGCCGGCGGGGCAACTCAACATTAGCGGGTGGTGGAGGTGGCCTAGCTTGGGTTTGGATGAACTGAGTTAACATGTTCCTAAGCTCAGTCATCTCGTTACGCAGCCCCGCGATGGCCTCAGTGTTTGGATTTACATGCTCATTCGCAGCCATCCTAGACGTAGACGGAGCCGAATATTCTAGTCCTAGCCTAGTGCGCATTCAGGATTAGGAAAAACTTGGAAAGATGAATTTTCCCAGGGCTGTAGCTATACTAAAAATAAGATATTTTTATAGATTCCCAAAGTGACTAACACGTAGATCGTTAATTTTTTTTTTTTTTGGAATTTCGCTGAAAAATAGGGATTTCAGCCCGCTATTTGCAGACCAACTAGATAAAATTACGACATTTCCAATTTGCAGGCTGACCTAACGTGGACGAATCGAAAAATTTTCTGTTTTAATGTTGCTGGAAATAAAGTCAGGAAGCTACAAAATTTTTTTTAGATTTTTTTGACAAGTTTTAAAATGCCGAGGATTTTACTAAACACAGACCAATCCGAAAATTTCAGATCTTTGAAAATTCAGATCGACAAATGAAGAACACAGAGAGGATGTTTGCAATGTGGAAGTTGAAACGACCGCCTCTGATACAAAATTGATGTAGGGACGACCGTGATTCAGACGTGACTACAATACAGACACCTAAACGTTATCGAACAAGAAATAAAAGAGGGAACGCCGACCAAAAGCGAACGAAAGGGGGTCGGTTGGTTCCCAAAATCCGGGACTCGATACCACGTTCTTAGGACCTACTTCTCCAACAAGCACATAACTCACCGTAAGCCGGACTCGAAACAACGTCCTTAAGATCTACCTCTCCAACAAGCACACAACTCACCGCACCTACACAAGCATCTATTCATTTCAATATAGCCGTTTCAAGCGCAGCAATAGTTTATTTCGGAGCGGCAGAAAACCTTTAAGAGCGATCGAAATTCGAGTCGTGATTAATTCCCTTGTTGGCACATAAAGTGCGCCGAACGGAAGAGCAAATCGAGGCTAGGCCACGTTGCACTCCCAAGACGGATCTACCCGTTCCAGACAACAAGAGATTCAATAATAACACCGTCAAATTCAGATTTTGCAAGCGACGGATTTAAAAATCACGGAAAAAATGGTGCATGAAAAACCTCCACAATTCCAAAGCAAGAATCACACAAAGGAAAGAGTTTACCCAACCAGGAGGAAATTTCACACAAAGATAAGGTGGGAGAATCACTCTCTCCACGGATCCGCCGGCGTCACACCGAAGGGTTTGCAACCTTCTTCCACGGAGTCGCACCAAGGAAGCCGCGCCGGAGTCGCACCGAACGGATGGAGGGAGCAAGGGGCGGCGGCTTCACACCACACAAGGGGGGGGGGGGGGGGCGGCGGTTTCACACCACCAAGGGGGCCGGCGGCTTGGAGAAACTCTTGGCCAAAATTCTCAAAGGAGAGGGAGTTTTAGGTTTTAAAAATCAATGATATTATTCCTCTTAAACACCTCCTTAAATAGGAGTTTACAATAACTCTTAGCCCTCCATGATGGAAATGTAATCTCATCCATCCAAAAGGCTAAATGCACACCAAAATAAAATATTGTTCCAAATGAAAAAAATAACACATGCCATGAATATAAAATTATCACTTAAACATAGGATAATTTTATATTCCCAAAATATAAAATAAAGTGCATGAAATAAGAAAAATTAGGCTAATTCTTTATGGCGGTTTTAGCACGCCGCGGGCGGAGGTTGTAACGTGCACTTCCTTCAGCGTCATCACGGCGTCTCAGATCTTTATGTCGTAGCGCCTCGGCAATCGGGTCATCATCAAGTAGCGGTGGCGCTGCATCATCATGGGTATGAGTGATGGTGGCGGAGTGGGTGTCAATAAGGATGAGCTCATAAAACCGTTGAGCTTTGAGTGGTTCGTCAAGCCAATAGGAGTGAGGAGGAAATGTGTGGCTGACGTGTTTTTGAAGGGCATCATAAGGTGGAGTTTGAGTAAAATGGGTAAGATGAATGTACTCAGTAATGGGTTGAGGAATGTATGCGGGATCAGTATGAGCATAATTTGTAGTGAGGTTAAGTGGAGTAGGTGGTAATGCGTTGACATGAGTAAGGACGTCAGAGTAGGTTAAAGGGGTGAATTTATTTTGAGTAGGAACTGGTGGAAGTTTCTTGAGTGCGTAATCTTGAGGCGTTTGAGTCTTGGGCGAGGCTATTGCCGGCAGCTTGCTCATTTCCTTGTAGAAATTTACAAGTAAGGAAGTCAGGGAGAGAGTTGTCAGAGTCTTTGATATATTCAATATCAAAATCGAAAACGGATAAAATAGCTTGCCAACGGGCAAATATTTGTTTGGAAACCAGATTTTGAACATCATTTTATAAAATAAATTTGGAGGATTGACAATCGATGCGTAAAAGAAATTTTTTGTTAACTAAATCATCTTGAAATTTTAAAATACATTTGACAATGCTTAATATTTCTTTTTTAATAGTATAATAATTCTTTTGAGGTCTGAGCCATATACCAGAATGGTATCGGACTAAATGTTCATGTGTAGAAGGTGGGAGACGTTGTTTGAGGATACCACCATAACCGATGTTGGAGGCATCAGTTTCGACGATCATGAATGCATTTGGATGAGGTAAACAAAGACATGGAAGGGATTGAGCTTTTGTTTTAATAGTATGAAGAATATCGGTATGTTGGGTCATCCATTGAGGTGGATTCTTTTGAAGTCGTTTGTAGAGTGGGGCGCAGAGTTGGTGGAGATTGGGAATGAAGTCAGAAATATAATTGAGACATCCTAAAAAGCGTTGAAGTTGGGTTTTGTCTTTAATAATGTTCGGGAATTTGGATGCAAATTCAAGGCTACATTGAATGGGGATAATGGTATTGCGATGAATGTGATGTCCAAGAAAACGGATTTGAGTTTGGAATAGTTTCATTTTAGGTGCAGAAATAACTAAGCCATTCTGTTTGATGACATAGAGAAAAGTTTTGAGATGTTTAGTATGTTGATCAATAGAATTGGAGAAGATTAAAACATCATCAATATAAACGAAGAAAATGTCGAGTAAGGATTGAGAATATTGTTCATGATGTGTTGGAATTCGGATGGAGCATTTTTGAGGCTAAAAGGCATGACATTCCATTCATAGTGTCCAAAAGGGACAGTAAATGCGGTTTTGTATCGATCTTGGGGATCGATCTGGATTTGCCAGAAACCGGATTTCATGTCAAATTTGGAAAAGATTTTGGTTGTGCTTAAACGTTTGAGTAAATCACGTTAATTTGGAATAGGATATCTGATCCATTGGAGTACTTTATTTAAAGGTTTGTAATTTATAACTAAGCGAGGAGTGCCGCGTTTAATTTCGGCATTTTTTATGACATAGAAGGTTGCGCAACTCCAGGGAGATTGCGAAAGCCGGATTAGTTTTTTTTATCTAATAAAGTTTGAATTTCGGTTTTGCATACTTCAAGAAGTTCTGCATTCATTTGAATGAGGCGTGCTTTAGTGGGAATGTTACGTTCAGAAAAGTCTTTGTCATAAGGAAGCCGGACAATGTGTTGTTTGCGGTCCCAGAATGCATTGGGTAATTCCGCACAGACTTCTTGTTTGAATAAGTCATCCAGATGTTGGACATGGGATTGTGTAACTGGTAGTGTGAGTTGGTGGTCGATGTGAGCGTGAGACAGATCATCTTGGAGGTAAAGGAGTTTGCTATGTTTTTGCTGGATAAGATTAATATGATGAAAGATAGAATTTTGTTGGAGAAGATTTAATTTTTTTTGGCGCATGGGGTGAATAAATTTAAATAAAACGGCCTGACCCATAATATTAGTACTAATTCCATTGGTGGATACTTGGAAAGGATATATTTGAGTGAGAAATGGAGTTCCAAGAATAATATCAGTATTTAAATTATTAATAATTCTAAACTTGTGTTTGAAACAAAATGGACCATTACAGATAGAGGCTTGGGTAATTTTGCCTTGTATTTGTAACGGAGAATTGTTAGCAGCAATTAAAAGTTCATTAGTATGTTGGTAATATTTTGTGGGAATGAGGCCATCACGGATGCAGCTCTGATCGGCGCCGCTGTCCATCATAGCAATAAAAGTTTGTGAAAAATTATGAATGGAAATGGTAATATGGATTAACCATTTCTGGAATTGGATGCGGTCAATGGTTGAGAGAAAGGAGGCATCTGTGGGAGGAGTATGAGAGATGGTAAGAGGTGGTAGGGAACTACAGGGTTGGTCATGGTCGGGAATGTTATGTTGGAGAAGACCATGGATTAAGGAAAATTGTGTTTCATGAGCGAGATGTTTGACGTCGAGTGAATGGACCTGTGTTTTTAAATATTGGATTTCTTGTTTGAGGTGATGGATCTCGGTTTGTAATTCTTTGATGGCGGGAGTATGTAGGGTCTTGGAGGTAGAGGTTTGTGGGTATTTGTCGAAGAGTTTGGAGATACTGAAAGGTTGGACTAGGGAAATGGAATTATCGTGTAAAACTAACGTTTGTAGTTTTTCAAAAAGTTCTTTTTGTTTAGCAGGGTTAGGAATTTGGGTGATCATATCAAAAATAAAATCTTTGGTGTTGTGGGGAGTTGTTCTAATCATGTTAATATGTTTGCAATGACAGGTTGAAGGAGATGAAGAACTAGAATCATAGGAGTGGTGGTCTTCGTCAGCGAGTTGGAGTATATGGAGTTTGGTATGGAGTCGTTGGCGGAGATCATCTTCGATATCGGAGAGATCATCGATAATTTGATTGAGTCGTCCTTTGCTACAACATTTCGCAGTAATATGACCTTTCTGGTCACATTTATAACAAGTGATGCGGGGAGAATGTTTTGGTCGTTTGGTTCGATTAGTCGAATGTTTAGCGTAGTGAGGTGCCGGGTTTGGAAAAGGAGGGCGTCGATGAGATTGATAAGGTTTGGAAGGAGGGAAAGTCTTGCGGGACTTTCATCGTGTAGTTGATGGAGCAAAAAGGCCGGTAATGCCAAAGGCATCACAGAAGGAACCAAGTTTGCGCCTTTCGCTGCCATATTTGGCTTGAAATTTGAGTTCTTGGCATGCTGCCAAGGCTTCGCTTTTGACAAAAGCAAAGAGTTGACCATAGGTCATTTGATTGAAGTCAACTTGATCAGTGCCCATTTCTTTTTGAAGATTGAGCATGATACGTTGAGAGAAAAGGGAAGGAAGTCCAGTGACGAACTTTTCTTTCCAGAATGAAGCAGTGGAGTTAGGGCGTTTGAGGACCTGAGTAACAAAGACATCTTTGTACCAACGGAAATCCAAAAGGGTCGGACATCGGAGGTTGGTAAGGAATATTTTGGAAGAAGCTAATTCTTCACGAGGATTGCCGATGAAATGCATGACAATGGTGATAATGAGATAGTCACAGGCGTCTGATTCATGTTTGATAACGCTGTGTTCATCTTTAGTTTCAATGGTATGATTTAAGATAATATGTTTGTCTTCAAGGGTGAGAGAATTGTCCCACCAATAATTGAGGTTACCAGTAAACCCAGTAACAAGGATACTGACAGTTTCCTTTTCAGGGCAATGTTTGATTTTGTAGGCCATTTTGGCCATGCCCATTTCTTGAAGGGTGTTGAGAATTTCGTATTCACTTTTGCCATCGATATTCCATTCATAGATGGAACCACCATCATAGTGTTTGGCATGAAATTTGGCACGTTCTTCATATTGAATATCAAGAGGTGTAGGGCGTGGATAGTAATTCCGAGTGTCAGGATTGTTCCAGTACCGTCGTGGTTTGGAATGGAAAGTGGATCGTGGTTGGTGGCATCGAATTTTGTTAATTGGAACAGGAGCATCACTATGGAGGTCATGCTCAATGTCACTGAGGAGATTTAGAAGGGGTTGGTTGGTATCGGAATCACTACTGGGAGTAGATGAGTCCGTTGGGGATTGTCATGGTCAATTGTGTTGAGTTTAGAAGGACCGGGAAAATGACTGTTAAGATTGGTAAGTGTTTGATGTAATTTTTGAAGAAGAGAAGCATCACCAAGAGTAAGGTGTTGCTCTTGAGAAAGTGGGAGACTATGTGGTTGAAAATGTGGTGCGGAGTTGCTAGAAGGAAATCGTCCTAGAGGTATAGGAGTGGGAGTGTGAAGTGGTTTGGGGTCGATATGTAAAGATGCTATTTGGGTGGAGATGGTATGAAGTATTTGGTTGGAATAATTATTTTGATGATATAGTTTGCGAATATCATCAAGTTGAATAGGAGTGGAGTCAGGACCATCACGTACTTTTTTGAAGGGCGTAGCAATGATGTCATGACCATCAGATGTGGTAAGTTGTAAGGTTTGAAGAGGGGGTGTGATGGCAGTAATAACAGTATTATCTGTTAAGCGCCATTTAGTGTATAGGGATGTCTGGACATGGATGGCAGGTTGAGACAAAGGATAAGTAATCGCTGTTTGCGTTTGAAGATAATTTTCTAACCAGACTTCGAAATTGAATTCAAGTTTGGAACAAATAATAGCTAATTTCCATTTTTATATAAATAATCTTTGATAGGAGTAGTAAAAGATTCAAACCATTCATAATAGGGAGAGTCTTCTTGGAATTCGAGTATTAATTCCTCGAAGTTAGGGTTAAAAGGTTTGAGTAATGTGATAACATTAATACCATGAATGTGCATGTGCGTGGATGTAGGTGAATATGATGTGGACTGAGGATGTACGACATCCGGTAAGGGGGAGGTATAATGGACATGGATGGCTGGAGTGTGGGAAGGCAAGTCTGGTGGGTCGGTGGAAGAAGTAGAAAAACGAGAAGGAATGTATAGGGGAATATGGGATGTGCGTTCAGTAAAGGAATTAAACCGGATTAGAACAGTTCCATCGCGTTCTTCAATGACATCCTGTATCTCGGTTTGTTTGAGATTTGGAGGGAGTTGGGGACGTTCTATTTTGAAGTGATCGGGAATAGTAATTTCGTGCCATTTTAATCTTTTAGGGGAAAACATTTTAGAATAAGGAGCATCAATTTGTAGTAATAGAGTTTCATCAGAAATATTTGGTCCTAGTTTCAGTTTAGGATTTAAACAAGAACTCATAAGTTTAAAATATATGCGATAAACTATGGCGAATTGTTCCGCCAGTTTCTCGAATTCATTTCCTCGCAAATGAATATCAAGAATTAATGAGTTAAGAATTAATGGATCGGTAAGAGAGACGGTGAAGTTAGGAATGCTATGAAAATAAATAGGGCCATTGCAGATGTTAGTTTGAATCATGGCAAGTATAAAAGATTTATAACGGGCCAGTCGTTTGTCACAAAGGGTCATGTAAATAGGAATATTGACACCAATATGAACTAAGGGTTTGACTGCGACCTGGATCATGCCGAAATGAATGTATCGAAATTCGCGGTCAGCAGTACTTTTGAGTGCAATATGGGATAATAAAGGGGTGGATTGAAATTGTTGTTGAATATTAAAAGTTTCTTCATGAGTTTTGACACTAAAAGCAGTTTTTAAATCAAATGTGCCAATTTTGTAAATATTGTCAATTTGCTCAGTTGGAATAGACCAAGTATGAAAATCAGTATGAATAATATCTTCATTACTTAAAACAGTACGAGAAGAAGAGGAAGTAGAAGGAGAAGGGGATAAAAACCGACGAACAAGGTTTTCCATTTAATTTTGATATAAGAAAGGTTACGACTGAGGGTAAAGGGACTAGCGGCCGGGAACACCCATCACGGGCTTATCAACGGGCTTACAGCTTGACCAACTTTACTGAGTCAGTGGTAATCCCTCTGATACCTGGAACTCCATTTGATTATGGTATCAGAGGGATTACCACTAACTCAGTAAAGTTGGTCAAGCTGTAAGCCCGTTGGTAAGCTCGTGATGGGTGTTCCCGGCCGCTAGTCCCTTTACCTTCAGCCGTAACCTTTCTTATATCAAAATTAAATGGAAAACCTTGTTCGTCAGTTTTTATCCTCTTCTCCTTCTACTTCCTCTTCTTCTCGTACTGTTTTAAGTAATGAAGATATTATTCATACTGATTTTCATACTTGGTCTATTCCAACTGAGCAAATTGACAATATTTACAAAATTGGCACATTTGATTTAAAAACTGCTTTTAGTGTCAAAATTCATGAAGAAACTTTTAATATTCAACAACAATTTCAATCCACCCCTTTATTATCCCATATTGCACTCAAAAGTACTGCTGACCACGGATTTCGATACATTCATTTCGGCATGATCCAGGTCGCAGTCAAACCCTTAGTTCATATTGGTGTCAATATTCCTATTTACATGGCCCTTCGTGACAAACGACTGGCCCGTTATAAATCTTTTATACTTGCCATGATTCAAACTAACATCTGCAATGGCCCTATTTATTTTCATAGCATTCCTAACTTCACCGTCTCTCTTACCGATCCATTAATTCTTAACTCATTAATTCTTGATATTCATTTGCGAGGAAATGAATTCGAGAAACTGGCGGAACAATTCGCCATAGTTTATCGCATATATTTTAAACTTATGAGTTCTTGTTTAAATCCTAAACTGAAACTAGGACCAAACATTTCTGATGAAACTCTATTACTACAAATTGATGCTCCTTATTCTAAAACGTTTTCCCCTAAAAGATTAAAATGGCACGAAATTACTATTCCCAATAACTTCAAAATAGAACGTCCCCAACTCCCTCCAAATCTCAAACAAACCGAGATACAGGATGTCATTGAAGAACGCGATGGAACTGTTCTAATCCGGTTTAATTCCTTTACTGAACGCACATCCCATATTCCCCTATACATTTCTTCTCGTTTTTCTACTTCTTCCACCGACCCACCAGACCTGCCTTCCCACACTCCAGCCATCCATGTCCATTATACCTCCCCCTTACCGGATGTCGTACATCCTCAGTCCACATCATATTCACCTACATCCACGCACATGCACATTCATGGTATTAATGTTATCACATTACTCAAACCTTTTAACCCTAACTTCGAGGAATTAATACTCGAATTCCAAGAAGACTCTCCCTATTATGAATGGTTTGAATCTTTTACTACTCCTACCAAAGATTATTTATATAAAAATGGAAATTAGCTATTATTTGTTCCAAACTTGAATTCAATTTCGAAGTCTGGTTAGAAAATTATCTTCAAACGCAAACAGCGATTACTTATCCTTTGTCTCAACCTGCCATCCATGTCCAGACATCCCTATACACTAAATGGCGCTTAACAGATAATACTATTATTACTGCCATCACACCCCCCTCTTCAAACCTTACAACTTAGCACATCTGATGGTCATGACATCATTGCTACGCCCTTCAAAAAAGTACGTGATGGTCCTGACTCCACTCCTATTCAACTTGATGATATTCGCAAACTATATCATCAAAATAATTATTCCAACCAAATATTTCATACCATCTCCACCCAAATAGCATCTTTACATATCGACCCCAAACCACTTCACACTCCCACTCCTATACCTCTAGGACGATTTCCTTCTAGCAACTCCGCACCACATTTTCAACCACATAGTCTCCCACTTTCTCAAGAGCAACACCTTACTCTTGGTGATGCTTCTCTTCTTCAAAAATTACATCAAACACTTACCAATCTTAACAGTCATTTTCCCGGTCCTTCTAAACTCAACACAATTGACCATGACAATCCCCAACGGACTCATCTACTCCCAGTAGTGATCCGATACCAACCAACCCCTTCTAAATCTCCTCAGTGACATTGAGCATGAACTCCATAGTAATGCTCCTGCTCCAATTAACAAAATTCGACGCCACCAACCACGATCCACTTTCCATTCCAAACCACGACGGTATTGGAACAATCTTGACACTCGGAATTACTATCCACGCCCTACACCTCCTGATATTCAATATGAAGAACGTGCCAAATTTCATGCCAAACACTATGATGGTGGTTCCATCTACGAATGGAATATCGATGGCAAAAGTGAATACGAAATTCTCAACACCCTTCAAGAAATGGGCATGGCCAAAATGGCCTACAAAATCAAACATTGCCCTGAAAAGGAAACTGCCAGTATCCTTATTACTGGGTTTACTGGTAACCTCAAGTATTGGTGGGACAATTCTCTCACCCTTGAAGACAAACATATTATCTTAAATCATACCATTGAAACTAAAGATGAACACGGCGTTATCAAACATGAATCAGACGCCTGTGACTATCTCATTATCACCATTGCCATGCATTTCATCGGCAATCCTCGTGAAGAATTAGATTCTTCCAAAATATTCCTTACCAACCTCCGATGTCCGACCCTTTTGGATTTTCGTTGGTACAAAGATGTCTTTCTTACTCAGGTCCTCGAACGCCCTAACTCCACTGCTTCATTCTGGAAAGAAAAGTTTGTCACTGGACTTCCTTCCCTTTTCTCTCAACGTATCATGCTCAATCTTCAAAAAGAAATGGGCACTGATTAAGTTGACTTCAATCAAATGACCTATGGTCAACTCTTTGCTTTTGTCAAAAGCGAAGCCTTGGCAGCATGCCAAGAACTCAAATTTCAAGCCAAATATGGCAGCGAAAGGCGCAAACTTGGTTCCTTCTGTGATGCCTTTGGCATTACCGGCCTTTCTGCTCCATCAACTACACGACGAAAGTCCCGCAAGACTTTCCCTCCTTCCAAACCTTATCAATCTCATCGACGCCCTCCTTTTCCAAACCCAACACCTCACTACGCTAAACATTCGACTAATCGAACCAAACGACCAAAACATTCTCCCCACATCACTTGTTATAAATGTGGCGAGAAAGGTCATATTGCTGCGAAATGTCGTAGCAAAGGACGACTCAATCAAATTATCGATGATCTCTCCGATATCGAAGATGATCTCTGCCAACGACTCCATACCAAACTCCATATACTCCAACTCGCTGACGAAGACCACCACTCCTATGATTCTAGTTCTTCATCTCCTTCAACCTGTCATTGCAAAAACATTAACATGATCAGAACAACTCCCCACGACACCAAAGATTTTATTTTTGATATGATCACCCAAATTCCTGACCCTGCTAAACAAAAAGAACTTTTTGAAAAACTACAAACTTTAGTTTTACACGATAATTCCATTTCCCTAGTCCAACCTTTCAGTATCTCCAAAATCTTCGACAAATACCCACAAACCTCTACCTCCAAGACCCTACATACTCCCGCCATCAAAGAATTACAAACCGAGATCCATCACCTCAAACAAGAAATCCAACTGTTAAAAACACAGGTCCATTCACTCGATGTCAAACATCTCGCTCATGAAACATAATTTTCCTTAATCCACAGTCTTCTCCAACATAACATTCCCGACCATGACCAACCCTCTACTTCCCTACCACCTCTTACCATCTCTCATACTCCTCCCACAGATGCCTCGGTTCTCTTAACCATTGACCGCATCCAATTCCAGAAATGGTTAATCCATATTACCATTTCCATTCATAATTTTTCACAAACTTTTGTTGCTATGATGGACAGCGGCGTCGATCATAGCTGCATCCGTGATGGCCTCATTCCCACAAAATATTACCAACACACCAATGAACTTTTAATTGCTGCTAACAATTCTCCGTTACAAATACAAGGCAAAATTACCAATCCGATCTCGGGGTGTTGATGAAGATTTCACAACCAAACCTCTCCCCCACAGGCGAGCCTTCAGACCTACCAGCTAGATTAGATCCTGCGCAGCGGGTCTACCTGGGGCCGAGCCGAGCTCGGGGTATTGATGAAGATTTCACAACTAAACCTCTCCCCCACAGGCGAGCCTTCGGACCTGCCAGTTAGATGAGAGCCTGCGCAGCGGGTGTAACTGGGGCCGAGCCAAGCTCGGGGTGTTGATGAAGATTTCACAACCAAACCTCTCCCCCACAGGCGAGCCTTCAGACCTGCCAGCTAAATGAGAGCCTGCGCAGCGGGTCTACCCGGGGCCGAGCCGAGCTCGGGGTGTTGACGAAGATTTCATAACCAAACCTCTCCCCCACAGGCGAGCCTTCAGACCTGCCAGTTAGATGAGAGCCTGCGCAGCGGGTCTACCTGGGGCCGAGCTGAGCTCGGGGTGTTGATGAAGATTTCATAACCAAACCATGTTCTTATCTTAATCTTTAAAATGAAAAGAGTTGACAGCGGATCAAAGTATGGGATATATTTTGATAACACATGATAACATTTGAAAACAAAAAATACAATCACCTCCTCCCCCTCACGGGTAGAAGCGCCTTAGATCATCACCGCTCCAAGTGTGGCTCAAGGTCCTCCCTTCCACATCCTGGAGGTAATAACTTCCCATTCTAAGGACCTCTTTTACTATGTAAGGCCCTTCCCAGTTTGGGTTGAGCTTGCCCACGGGGGCTGACCTTCCTGCCGCGTCAACCTTTTTCAATACCAGATCTCCTTCAACGAACTGCCTGATCCTGACATACTTGTCGAAGTATTTTTCCATGCGTCGCTTGATCTCTTCTTGCCTGATGGTTGCGACATCCCGCGCTTCTTCCGTCATGTCTAGCGAGAGGCGCAACCCTTCCTCATTTTCCGACCTCCAGGCCTCATCCCATTCCCCTGCGGCTACGACCCGTGGGGACCGAACCTCGAATTCCACTGGCAGGACCGCCTCACACCCGTGAGAAAGCTTGAAGGGGTTTTCGCCGGTGGTCGTGTTCGGGGTCGTCCTCAAGGCCCATAGAACTGAGGGGAGCTGCTCCACCCAATTTCCCCTTAAGTTTTCCACTTTTTTATTAAGTAAGTTCACAATGATTTTGTTTGCTGCTTCTACCTAGCCATTGCTCCGGGGGTGGTGGATAGAGGCGAACCTTAGATCTATCCCCAGCTAGGCGCAGAAGCTGATGAACTCTTCGCTGGCAAACTGGGGTCCATTATCTGTCACTATTGATTGGGGTAGACCGTTCCTGCATATGATCTCTCCCCAGACGAAGTTCCTTATAACTTGTGAGATGACTTTGGCTAAGGCCTTAACTTCCAGCCACTTTGAGAAGTAATTGAACATGACCAGGAGAAACCTCCTCTACCCACTAGCTGGAGGAAAAGGCCCGACCAATTCCATCCCCCAAATGGCGAAAGACCATGATGACGTAATGCTCCTAAGTCTTTGAGCGAGTAAGGAGTGGAGGGGAGCGTACAGCTGACATTTTTGACATCTCTTCGCAAACTCGGCTGCATCCTTCCTCAGGGTCGGCCAGAAGTACGCCGGCCTTACCACCCTTACTTCCAACGTCCTTCCTCCCGAGTGGCTGCCGCACTCGCCCGAGTGCACCTCCCCCAGGATCCTCGGGATCTCTTATTCGGTCGCACATCTTGCCAAGAGCCCTGACAACATCTTACGATGCAACCCCCTTCCAACATCAAGTAGTGAGCCGCTTTACGTATGAAGCTTTTTGCATCCTTAACCTCCCCCGTCAGCTCGCCCGTGGTTAGGAAGGTTACCAACAGATCCACCCACGAGGGTTGCTGACCTACCTCCATCAACTCCCCTTCCTCGATCACTGGTTGGAACAATTCAGTCAGGGTCCCTCCTCCCTGGGGCCCAAAATTCGCCAATCGATCGGCAACCATACTCTCCTCCTGGGGGACGTGCTGGATTGAGAATGATCGTAAACCTCCGATGATTGCCCTTACCTTGGATAGGTACTTTATAAGGGCAGGCTACTGAGCTTCAAACTCTCCTCAAATCTACAATGCCACCACCATCGAGTCTGTGAAGGCCTCCACGTCTCGGATCTCAAGCTCCTTTGCCAAACGAAGGCCGGTTATCACCACCTCATATTCTGCTTGGTTGTTGGTTACCGGGAAGTGGTAAACCACTGCCTGCTCTATGGCGACCCCCTGGGGGCCTATCAGCACCACTCCTCCCCCAAGAGAAAGCTTTCCCGAGGCCCCATCGACCATCATCCTCCATGCCCCCTGTGGCTACGGTTCCCCCCATTGACCTCAACCACATAGTGCGCTAGGAAATCCTCCACCGCTTGCGCCTTAATGGAGAGCCTCGGTGCGAAGGAGATGTCGAACTCTCTTAGTTCGATGAATCACTTGGCAAGTCTTCCCGAGTGCTCCACCCCTTCGAAGATCTTACAAAGAGGATGGTCGGTCACCACCTTAATAGAGTGTGCTTGAAAGTATGGCCGAAGTTTCCTTGCCGAAAAAACCAGAGTGTATGCTAGCTTTTCCCGGATGGGGTAACAGAGCTCCTCCTTCTTCAAAATCCAGCTTACGTAATAGGTGGGCAGCTGCCTCTTCCCCTCTTCCCTGACCAGAACAGAGCTCATCGCCTCCGCTCCTACTCCTAAATACAGGGCCACGTCCTCTCCTTCTTTTGGGCTTTGAATTAGGGGAGCCTGGGAGAGCTGCCTCTTCAACCCTTGGAAGGCCTCTTCATATTCGGCAGTCCACTCAAACATTTGGTTACCCCTCAACACCTTGAAGAAAGATGAACACTTGTCCTCGGATCTGGAGAGCAACCTGCTTAGAACGACCAACTTGCCTGTCAAGCGCTGGACCTCCTTGGCATCGCGAGGTGATTCCAAGTCTAGGATGGCCTTTACCTTGTCCGGGTTAGGCTCCACCCATGCCGGGGTCAAGAGATGCCCAAGGAACTTCCCGTGGCTGGCCTCGAAGACACACTTCAAGGGGTTCAGCCTCATCTTGAATCTTCGCAGGGTGGCGAAGGTCTCTTCTAGGTCCTGCAGGTGCGAGTTCACACTTGCTCTTCACCATCAGGTCGTCGGCATAAACCTCCAAGTTTCTCCCCCTTTGTCCTTGGAAGACTCGATCCATCATACGTTGGTAGGTAGCTCCTGCGTTTTTTAACCCAAAGGGCATCATTTTATAGCTGAAGCTGTTGGAGTTACCATGGTGATCTAGAAGTGGTCAAACATGTAATCTCACTGCCAACGCGATATGAGCCTGCAGGGTCGCACATAAGAGCATGTGGAGAAGTTGGAAGACCGACTGTGTTGGTAAGGGTTACCAATCACCGCACAGAATGGGGTTGGGCAAACGTTGCCAAAGAAGGTTCTTAGAGACTAAGGCAGATTCGTCGAGAATTGTCGAGTATGACTCAACGCTCTCAACGCCAAGACAGATTCGTCGAGTATGACTCAACGCTCTCAACGCCAAGGCAGATTCGTCAAGAATCGTCGAGTATGACTCAACGCTCTCAACGCCAAGGCAGATTCATCGAGAATCGTCGAGTATGACTCAACGCTCTCAACGCCAAGGCAGATTCGTCGAGAATCGTCGAGTATGACTCAATGCTCTCAACGACAAGGCAGATTCATCGAGAATCGTCGAGTATGACTCAATGCTCTCAACGCCGTTTCTGCAAGGTGATTCTCGCCGATCGATTCTGAAACCCTATTTTGCTGTAGTCTGCGGATAGCGATTTTGCCTAGGTTTATTTATGCTTTGAGTATAAATAGACACTTAGGGTTTTGGGAAAATCATCGACCAACATCGGGATTTCTATATCCGAACGGAAGCCGACGGAAAGAGTTCCGCTGATCTCCCGATCCGCCTAATCCTGATTCCGCCGGACGGAAGTGTTCCGTCTCCATGTGTGCTCCGCCGACCTCCTCCTCTCCGACGATCGTTGTCGGTATTGCCTTTCCTGGCGCGGACCTAGCAGTCCGTGGAATCGCAAGGTGCGGTCGATCTCCTTCCCGACCCTTCGTGCGACGAAGCTAGGTGTTCTCCCGCTCGTGTGGATTTCTGTAGAGACGTAGACATTATTCTACGTGG
The DNA here is from genome assembly GCA_039513925.1 of Platanthera zijinensis. Taxonomy (NCBI): domain Eukaryota; kingdom Viridiplantae; phylum Streptophyta; class Magnoliopsida; order Asparagales; family Orchidaceae; genus Platanthera; species Platanthera zijinensis. The sequence continues at coordinate 81,062,890 of CM077081.1, forward strand.
AACTCCCCACCGACAGGACTCAGATCTTGGAGCATCTTTGTTGAGTTGTGACTCAACACCGAAGAGGTAATTTTGTCTTGTTATTTTTGATAACTTCTTGATTCAACATTCATGGCCCGATCCATTTCTCTTTGGGTTGTTCTTGTTTTATTCCTTCCGCTGCGTGCACAAGTGTTGTGCCAACCTCCAAAGAAAACCCAACAGTGGTATCAGAGGGAGGTTGTGGTCATGATTGTTGTTTTGGAAGTTAGGTTATTCCAGTACGTGTAAACCTAGAGATTTAGAAGTGTTCTAAATGTCTAGATTTAATCTTGGCACCCCGCCGGAAACGTATGGAATCTTATGGTAATTTCTAATTGTTAGAAATTGTTTTCTCCTTAGCAGTAACTATCCCTCGAATGGTTAGTGAACCAATGTATTGTTTTGGATTTTGCATCCAACAATGAGAGACGAGCTTGTCTACTGCTTTAAGTTGAGTTGTCTTTGTTTTTGTCCAATGCATGTAAATCTGAAGATTTGGAAGAGTCCGGATGTTCAGATTTAGCCCTTCCTTTCTATCAAATGTTGATAATGTCAGGTTATGCACATAAGGGATGCATGTGGATTTTAGAATTGTTCTTCTGTGGATGTGAACATTGATCAAATGTTGATCGTGGTTAATTGTTAACCTATAATTAAAATCTCTTCCTCTAATATTAAGTGTTCGGATGCCTTCCGATGGATGACACTCTTCCTGCCTCGATCGATGAAGTGTGGGCTTACCAAAGCAAGGTACATTAATTCCTCTAATATCTTGGTAAGGGTACATTAATCTATCCCACTGTCGACATCGGGTCCATCTTAACTAGGTGACCTCAAAAGTTGAGTGCCTAGAGGCATAGGGTTGGCATGCACCATATGATGGATGCGAATAAGGAGTTATTCACCAACCATACAAGAATTGCATGTGGATGCAATTGGCAAGCGTTGCCTACCTAAATAACCGCATTGTGAGAGGAAAGCCAAAGCTGACTCATAGTGTTGGTGAAATACGGATCTTGTCCACTAAGAGAGTAGCTCGCACGAACTCTCCGAATTGATAGTGAGGGCTATTATTTCGAATAAAATAGTGGGAGTTTTTAATTGAAGTCCAAATTAAGAAAATAATTGTATTTTGAAATTTTGGTACTGATTTATTCTGCATGAATTCTTGTAGAATTCCATGGCAAATGGTTTACACTCCACTCTGTCTCTGAGAGTCATCCTTGAGAAGGATAAGCTCAGTGGGACTAACTACATGGACTGGTACAGGAACCTGAGAATTGTTCTCAGGCAAGAGCGAAAGCTCTATGTCTTGGAAGAAGAAGCCCCCGAGGTGCCGACCGGGAATTCTTCCTGTGCTGATAAAGATACTTATAAGAAGTATACTGATGATGCCTTGGACGTCGAATGCCTTATGCTTGCCACCATGAACTCTGAGCTTCAGAAGCAACATGAGAACATGGGGTGCAAAGAGATTGACGAGTATCTCAAGAAAATGTTTCAAGGGCAAGCTCGTTAAGAGAGGTTTGACGTCACAAAAGCGTTGTTTCAGTGCAAGATGGGAGTTCGAGACTCAGTAGGGACTCACGTACTCAAGATGATTGGGTATATAGAGAACCTTGAAAGACTGGGTTTTCCTCTGGGTCAAGAGTTAGCCACAGATCTGATCCTGCAATCGTTGTCGGACAGTTACAAGCAGTTTGTCTTGAACTACAACATGAATGAAATAGACAAGACACTGCCCGAGCTCCTAGGCATGTTGAGAAATGCCGAGATCAATATGAAGAAGGCCAAGCCTGCCAGCCCCATACTGATGGTGCATAAGGGCAAGGGAAATGCCAAGGGCTCTAAGAAGATGAAGGTGGGACCTTAGTCACATCTCGATCCCAAGTCTTCCGCACTAATGAAAAAGAAGAGCACGATGAAGGAGGGGAAATGCCACCACTGTGGCAAGGCTGGTCATTGGAGGAGGAACTGTCCTTCGTACATTGAGGGTCTGTAGAAAATGAAGGGAGGTATGACTTCCGCTTCAAATATTTACGTTATAGAGATAAACCTTTCTGCTCCTTCATCTTGGGTATTGGATACCGGATATGGTTCTCACATTTGTACAAATGTGCAGGAACTGGGAAGGAGAAGATTGCTGAGTAAAGGGGAGGTGGACCTGCACGTCGACAATGGAGCAAGAGTTGCTGCTGTAACCGTAGGGGTTTACCGTCTTTCTTTGCCCAGTGGGCTTGTAATAGAACTAGATAACTGTTATTTTGTTCCGGCAATAACTAGAAACATTATATCCATTTCATGCTTGGATATGATTGGATTTTATTTTATAATTAAGAACAACTATTATTTTATATTTAAGAATGATGTTTGTTATGTTGTAACCTAATTATTTAATGGTCTTTACGTTTTGAACTTGGACAATCAGATCTATAATGTAGAAAATAATAAAAGACTAAGAACAAATTACTCAAACCCTACATATCTCTGGCATTGTCATTTGGGCCATATAAACGATAAGCGCATATCCAAGCTCCATAAAGATGGACTTTTGGACTCATTTGATTATGAATCATTTGAGCGATTCGAATCTTGTTTGTTAGGCAAAATGACTAAAGCCCCTTTCACTTGTTATACTGAGAGGGCTGAGGATCTCTTAGGCGTTGTACATAGTGATGTATGTGGACCCATGAGCTCCATGGCTAGAGGTGGGTATTTCTACTTCGTTACATTTACTGATGATTTCAGTAGATACAGATATGTGTATCTTATGAAGTGCAAATCCGAGACCTTTGAAAAGTTCAAAGAGTTCAAAAATAAAGTAGAAAACCAGTTGGGAAAAAGGGTTAAAGCACTCCGATCTGATCGAGGTGGCGAATACCTGAGTCATGAGTTCCGTGATCATCTGAAAGAGTGTGGTATTATATCACAGCTCACTCCACCTAGAACACCACAACATAATCGTGTGTCTGAGAGGAGAAATCGTACTTTGTTAGACATCGTACGTTCGATGATGAGTCATGCAGACTTGCATGTTTCCTTTTGGGGTTTTGCTTTAGAGACTGCTGCAATGACACTGAATCGCGCTCCGACGAAAACGGTTCTGAAGACACCATATGAGATATGGACTGGGAAGCATCCTAGTATGTCGTTCATTAAAATTTGGGGCTGTGAGGCATACGTGCGACGTCAAATGCCTGACAAGCTGGAACCCAAATCGGATAAATGTTATCTGGTGGGATATCCTAAGGAAACGAAAGGGTATTACTTTTACCTACCGTCTGAGGGCAAAGTGTTTGTCGCAAGGACTGGTGTCTTCTTGGAGAAAGAGTTCTTATCAAGAAAGACTGAAAAGGTAGAACTTGAAGAAGTTCAAGAACCACCAATAGTGAATGAACCGAAATTGGATTCTGAGACAGGACTACAAGATGTTGTAGCTAGAGAACCTACTCAAGAAACACAGGTCCTACGTAGATCTGGTAGACCAAGATTTGAACCTGAGAGATATGGATTTCTCGTGTCTCAAATAGGTAATGTGTTGCTTATGGATCATGATGATGAACCAGCAACCTACCAAGAGGCTATGAATGGACCGGACTCCAACAAATGGCTTGAGGCTATGAAATCCGAAATGGACTCCATGTTTGCAAACAAGGTTTGGAACTTGGTGGAACCACCTGAAGGGGTACTACCCATAGGGTGCAAATGAGTCTTCAAGAAGAAGACCGACATGGATGGGAATGTACAGACATTCAAAGGGAGACTGGTGGCTAAGGGTTTCAAGCAAATTCATGGTATTGACTATGATGAGACCTTTTCCCCTGTTGCCATGGTAAAGTCCATAAGGATATTGCTTGCTATTGCTGCGTATTATGACTATAAGATCTGACAGATGGATGTCAAAACGGCTTTCCTTAATGGAAACCTCCTCGAGGAAGTGTACATGACACAACCCGAGGGTTTTGTATCCCCAAATGAAGCCACTAAAATATGCAAGCTGAATAAGTCCATCTATGGACTGAAACAGGCCTCTCGAAGTTGGAATCTTCGTTTTGATGAGAAAATCAAAGAGTTTGGTTTCATCAAGAATGAAGATGAGCCTTGTGTTTACAAGCGAATCAGTGGGAGCATTGTTGTCTTCCTGATATTGTATGTAGATGACATACTTTTTATTGGGAATGACATTCCTACCCTGAAAGTTATTAAGAACAACCTAGGGAATTGCTTTTCTATGAAGGACTTGGGTGAAGTGACTTATATACTCGGTATTAATATATATAGAGATAGATCAAAGAAGTTACTGGGTTTGACCCAGAGTTCATACGTTGAGAAGGTGTTGAAGCGGTTCAACATGCTTGAGTCCAAGAAAGGATTTTTACCCATGTCTCATGGTATAAATCTCTCTAAGGACCAGTGTCCAAAATCTTGTGAAGATAAGGACCGCATGAAGTTGATTCCATATGCTTTGGCAATTGGATCAATCATGTATGGAATGTTGTGTACTCGACCCGATGTCTCCTTTGCTTTGAGCATGACTAGCAGGTATCAGTCAGACCCCGGTGAGTGTCACTGGATTGCAGTCAAGAATATCCTGAAGTACTTGAGAAGGACTAAGGATGTGTTCTTGGTGTATGGTGGAGAGGAAGAGCTCGTTGTAAGTGGTTACACGGATGCTAGCTTCCAAACTGATAGGGACGATTCAAAGTCTCAGTCAGGGTTTGTGTTTTGCCTTAATGGAGGAGCTGTGAGCTGGAAGAGTTCCAAGCAAGAGACAGTTGCTGATTCTATAATAGAGGCCGAGTATATCGCTGCAGCTAACGCAGCGAAGGAGGCTGTTTGGATTAGGAAATTCATCGACGAGCTTGATGTAGTTCCTAGCATTGTTGGTCCCGTAGTTCTCTACTATGATAACAATGGTGCAATTGCACAATCTAAGGAACCTAGATCCCATCCGCGCTCCAAGCACATACTTCGGCGGTTCCATCTTATTCGTGAGATTGTCGAACGAGGAGATGTGAACATTTACAGAGTGCCGACTGAGGAGAATATTGCGGATCCACTGACAAAGCCTCTCGCGCAGAGAAAGCATGATGGTCATACTAGATCAATGGGTATGCGATACTTAAGTGATCAACTCTAGTGGGAGTCTTGTGGGTTGCATGTAAACATATATTCTATTGGCTGTTTATTGTTTATTCATATGATGAATTGTGTACCAAATGTTTCTTTTTACAATTAATGGCAAGTTCTTTTATTATGATTTTCCTATGTGATAGTTAAATTGTAACATAATAAATACCCTTAGAGTGTTCGCTTCCATAGGACATCAAGTACGTGACTTGAATGTGAGAGCCTATGATTTATTTGAAGCTTCATTCTTAAAAGGTCCCTGGTCATTGTATCATCATAGAAGCTAAGGGTGATGATGATACCTTAAGACTAGCACGTGCGTTGACTGATGACCAGTTTTCACAGGTCATGATATTGCGATATCAAGTCATCACGTGGGTACTTGTTAATGAACAAGTTGTACTGGATAGACCCATCCTGAGACTACTTTGTGGATTGTTATCTAATCGTGTCACAAGTAGGTCTCTATTGGCAATGGTGTTGTGGTCCTTTGACCTGACGTTGCAGCATTCATCAAGTGAGGAAGAGCATGCTTTGATGCCATCTAAAGTCTTCCTTGAGAAAGGTTGATGATAAGGGTGGTTGTTGGGCACGTTACGAATCATTTGGGTGTTTGTGTGTGAGCAGATATGAGATTTGTCCTCCTATATGATAGGAGTTGCATCCATGGGCCCCTTGATGGAACTGGACTGAGAAATGCATGGCCATGATTGGTTGATTCAATATATGATATTGGACTCACCATTCTCTGGAAGTCCATTCTAGATCAGGAAACTTGGATTGAGCTATTATGAGGGTGACACGGTCCATGCCTCTAGTTCTTTCCGGATGTAAGGGACGAAGGGACAAAGACAATGCTGGTATATTGGTCATAAAGGCTTATGAGTTGTAAACTCTTATTGCTTGGGGAGCAATGATGCATTGCTAGATGCCGCTCATTGTTTGTGAGGTTTTTGGTTTGATACTTTCAAGATCAAGTGGGAGACTATTAGAGTTACCATGGTGATCTAGAAGTGGTCAAACATGTAATCTCACTGCCAACGCGATATGAGCCTGCAGGGTTGCACATAAGAGCATGTGGAGAAGTTGAAAGACCGATTGTGTTGGTAAGGGTTACCAATCACCGCATAGAATGGGGTTGGGCAAATGTTGCCAAAGAAGGTTCTTAGAGACTAAGGCAGATTCGTCGAGTATGACTCAATGCTCTCAACGCCAAGGCAGATTCGTCGAGAATCGTCGAGTATGACTCAACGCTCTCAATGCCAAGGCAGATTCGTCGAGAATCATCGAGTATGACTCAACACTCTCAACGCCAAGGCAGATTCATCGAGAATCGTCGAGTATGACTCAACGCTCTCAACGCCAAGGCAGATTCGTCGAGAATCGTCGAGTATGACTCAACGCTCTCAACGCCAAGGCAGATTCGTCGAGAATCGTCGAGTATGACTCAACGCTTTCAATGCCGTTTCTGCAAGGTGATTCTCGCTGATCGATTCTGAAACCCTATTTTGCTGTGGTCTACGGATAGAGATTTTGCCTAGGTTTATTTATGCTTTGAGTATAAATAGACACTTAGGGTTTTGGGAAAATCATCGACAAACATCGGAATTTCTATAGCCGAACGGAAGCCGACGGAAAGAGTTCCGCCGATCTCCCGATCCGCCCAATCCCGATTCCGCCGGACGGAAGTGTTCCGCCGTCGTGTATGCTCCGCCGACCTCCTCCTCTCCGACGATCGTCGTCGGTATTGCCTTTCCTGGCGCGGACCTAGCAGTCCGTGGAATCGCAAGGTGCGGTCGATCTCCTTCCCGACCCTTCGTGTGACGAAGCTAGGTGTTCTCCCGCTCGTGTGGATTTCTGCAGAGACGTAGACATTATTCTACGTGGAACTCCCCACCGACAAGACTCAGATCTTGGAGCATCTTTGTTGAGTTGTGACTCAACACCGAAGAGGTAATTTTTTCTTGTTATTTTTGATAACTTATTGATTCAACATTCATGGCCCGATCCATTTCTCTTTGGGTTGTTCTTATTTTATTCCTTTCGCTGCGTGCACAAGTGTTGTGACCTCCATAAAAAACCCAACAGAAGTACCCCTCCCTAGTAATTAAAGAGACGTCTTTGACATCGGGGGGGGGGGGGTGCATGCGAATCTGGTGATAACTTGAAAAAGCATCAAGAAAACTCATAACAGAAAAATAAACGGCTGAGTCAACCAGCGCGTCGATTTGAGGCAGGGGTAGCAATCCTTGGGGCACGATGTATTCAACAAAGAGAAATCAATACACATGCGCAATTTCCCACCCCCTTTCTAAACCATTACCACATTGGAGATCCAGCCATGATATTGAACCTCCGAGATGAAGCCTGCCTCTAGGAGCTTCCTAACCTCCTCGCGGATGGGCTCCTCTAGCTTGGTGGTGATGGTCCTCATCTTCTGGCGTATGTGGAGAGTCCTGGGATCCAGGTTCAGACAGTGGCAAGCCACATCCGTGTCAATGCCCGACATGTCTATCGCGGTCCAAGTGAAGATGTCGACGTTGTTCTGGATGCAAGCTCTCACCCGCTCCTGGTCCTCGGGACCTAAGCCCTCGCTGACTAGCACCCTCTGCACCTGCCCTGCTCTTTTGAAGACCTCCATCTCCACCACTTCCTCGGCCGGCTCCAATCGCGATTGCTCCCAGCCGACCCTGTCTTCCTCCTCGAACTCCAACTCCTCCCCTCCTTCAGCCTCCATTGCCTCCCACGGCTTCTCCTGCTGCTGCTGCTCAACCTCTACGCCCCTCGGGGCCTCCTGCTCAACTCTCTCCACTTGACCCTCCTCTTCATCCATCACTTCCTCCAGGCTCTCTTGTTCAACTCAAGCGGCTAGCTTCTCCTCTACCTCCATTGCCTCCTACAGGCTCACCTCCTCTTCTGCAATATCCTCTTCTTGCTCTGCTAGCTCCCTTTCCAGCTCTTCTGCCTCCGCCATCCAAGACATAGTGTTGACCACCGTTACATAGCACTGTCTCGCCACCTTTGGGTCCCCCTAATCCTGACCTGCACCCCTCCATTATTAAACTTGAGACATTGATGAAAGGAGGAGGGGACGCAGCGAAAGGCGCTGATGAGGGGACACCCAAAGATGGCGTTGTAGCTGCTTGGGGCGTCCACGATCACGAACCTGCAGTTCCGTGACATGCCTTCCAACTTCACATGCAGCCCCACTCCCCCTTCAACTTCTTTTCTCTCACCCGAGAACCCAAACAGTGGTCCATCCGAGGCTAGGACCCTCTTCCCCTCAACCTTCATCTCATCGAAAGCCTTCTTAAAAATCACATTCACCAAACTCATGTTATCCACCAGTATCCTGGAGACCGTGGAGTTCTCCACTACTATCTGAATCACGAGGGCATCGCAGAACGGATCCTCGAAGTCTAGCATGTCAGCTGATGAAAAGGTAATTTTTTCATCTGGGGGGGGGGGAGCCAGAGAGTTCGAGGCGACCCCTCTTCAAAACATGGTATGAAGGCTACCCTTACGAGTTTCCTCAATCCCCACTCCTCCATGAATCACCCCGATCCCTCCTCAGGTTCCCACATCCACTCTATCCTCGCACCTGTCTTCCCCCTCCCCCTGCTGCACTTCTACGATCCTTACCGGTGGATCCTGCCTCCCCATTCCTTTAGCTTCCCTTATCTTTAAGAACTCCAGGCAGGTGGCCGTCGCGTGAAATTCCTTCTGGTAGAAGTCATAGAAGGGCAATGCCACCCTGCCCCCTCTTCCTTCTCCACCTCCCCTTCTTACTTCCCCTCAAATTCCTCTTCTTCCTCCTTTTCCTCTACCAACCTCCATTGCTTCTTGCGGCGACGGGAAGTGATCCCTCGGCCCCTGCCTCCACACCTGCTGATCGAACCTCCTCGGCTCCCGAAGGTTATCCCTTCCTTTAAAAACTCCTCCTTGACCCTGGGGGCGACCCTCATGAGGCCTCTAACTCAACCGGTTGTTTGGCTCCCGGGCCCCCCAACCCTGGTGCTGCCCTTGACTTCGGGGTTCTTCCCTTCTCCTTTCCTCCCTCGGCTCCCTCTGCTCCCTCCGCTCCCTCTGCCTTCCTGATGCTGGTTCCTTCACATCGTCCTCTGCCAACCGGGCAAACTTCCTAGCGAAAGCCGGGTTGGCTCTTTCAAAATCGATCTCCTTTGCCGCCCTCTCCATAAGCTCTTCAAAGGAGAGAGGGGGAACTCTCTTCAGCTCCATGCTAAAGAATCCTGGTGTCAACCCAAAGGTGAAGGCGAGCATTAGCGCGTACCCTGGGACCTCCTAGACCAGGAGGATCTCTTCCTGAAATCGGTTAATGTAATGACCCAGCGTCTCGCCTTGCTTCTGCCTCATCGCAAACAGGCACTCCGCCTCCTTATTCCGCTTCCCTGACGTTGAGAACCTTAGCAAGAACCCACGTCGCAGGTCCTCGAAGCTGTAGATCGAGCTTGCCGGCAGCTGATGAAACCAGTCCCGGGCCTTGTACTTCAACATGATGGCAAACAACCGACACTTGAAGTCATCCGTCATCTGCCTTATCGAAACCACATCTTCAAACCACTTCACATGCTGTATGGGGTCATATTTTCCTGAGTAGTAGGACATATCAGGCTCGCGGAACCCTGCCGGCACCGGAGCCGAGATGATAAGCTCGCTAAAGGGACTCTCGCCTCCTGTCTAGCAAGAGGGCACGTCTCGCGACCTCGGCTGGCTTGCCCGATCCGTGGTACCGTAACCAGGGAAGAGATCTCGCACTGCCGCCTCCCTCTCGCCAACTTCTGCCAGAACCTCCTTTCTGTGGCGCTGGCCTAAGAAAAGTTCCCGCTCGGCCACATCCCTCTCACCAACTTCCGCCGGGACCTCCTTATCGGGGCGCTGCCCAGGGGCGTTCTTGCCTAGAAGCGGGACTGCCTCCACCGAAACCTGAGGCATCTCCCACTCACTCCTTGCCGAGAAGGCCAGGCTGATGGTTTGTAGGACCTCTCGCCTAAAGTCCTCCAACATCTTCCTCGTTGCCTCCTCCCCCGGGGTGGGGATACCCCCTGAGCCAGACGCTTCACCATCACCCCCAGTCATGAGTCTAAACTCAAGGCTTTCTTGTATCGGCTACCTTCCACGCTCACCGCACCAGAACTGCTGAAGCCAAATTTGACCTCAATGAATGTTCAAAAACCCAGGGCGTAGCCAACACCTACTTCTATCGAACCTCAACTCTCGACTGGTAACGACAGACCTAGGACTGACCCAAAAGCCTCAGCAGGGAGGTCCCACCTCACACCCGGAAGATCTCTGAGAGCTTCCCCTCTAAAGCCAACGCTGGGCTCTGAGCTCCTCAGAAAGCGCTCTTGATTTTGGGGAACAATAAAGACTTGCTTTCCAAGGAGCCCCTATGGGTGTTTTTATATCCTCTTGCGGATCTGAAGTTACCGAAATACCCCTGGCTGACCTACCAATAGCCAAATCCCGCTGTTTGAAAAGTGTTAGATATAGCCCCTAGGGGTATAAGGGTAATTTTACCCAAGGGTAATTAAGTCATTTTACCCTGGTCTCTGGGCCCCACTCGGCGAGAACTCGATGCCGAGGACCTTTCCACCTGCACTCCCTGCGGTCGGCGAGAACCCCTGAGCCGGGAACCCTTCCGCCTGCACTCCCTGTAGTCGGCGAGAACCCCTAAGCCGGGAACCCTTCCACCTGCACTCCCTGCTGGTTTGAGTGGACCTGACACCTTATCGCCAACCTCCTCAGTCACCTTAGGACGCCGGCCCGTGGCTCGGAAATAGGGATCTCTCCATGCCCTTAGGCGGGAGCTCTTCCAAGTCGAGAGCTCTTCCTAGGCGAGAGCTCCTCTGGTCCCCAAGGCCCTGAACTAGTTTGAAGCTAGTCCAAACCTGCCTATTGATGCCTCCGGGTCCTACCCAACGAATATGGGTTGTACACTTTTGATATCTTTACTAATTTTGTCAGGCAATTTCAGAATGAATACAACTGCTATGTTGTCAAAATCAGAAGTGACAATGGAACAGAGTTCAAATCTGGGGCCATGACATAATTCTGTGAAAGCTTAAGTATCTTTCATGAGTTTTCCTCTCCTCGTACTCCTCAAAATAATGGAGTCACTGAGAGAAGGAATAGAACACTCATAGAGGCTTGCAGAACCATGTTGAGTGATGCCTCACTACCAAAATAATTTCTAGGCTGAAGCCGTCAACACTGCCTTACACGTGCAAAATCGAGCACTCATAAACAAGAACCATAATAAGACACCTTACGAACTACTAAAGGGCAGGAAACCGACTATTTCATATTTTAAAATCTTTGGTAGTAAATGCTTCGTACTTAATAATGGGAAGTATCATACAACTAAATTTAGTGAGAAGAGCTTTGAAGGTATTTTCGTAGGTTATATTAGCCATAGTAAGACATATACGATTTTCAATAAGAAAACCATGGTTGTAGAAAAATCTATTAATGTTGTATTTGATGAGATGAGCTTGCTGCAAGGCAGTTCTTCTAGTGTGTTGATTGAAGATGCAGGTTCAAGACTAAAAAAATTAAGCTTGGATGAACCGAATGAAGAAAAAGCTCAAAAGTTCATCAAGATCACCACTCCAACCCTAATTGGAGAGGATGATCACCATGATGAAGATGTCATCCAAGTTAATGAAGTTACTCCAGTGATAGAGGAAGATCCAAATGCAATAACTATAGAGCTCAGACACTTGAACGATCACCAAATTAATCAAATCATAGGAGATCCCCAGGATGGTGTCAGAACTCGTAGAGGTACAACTAATGATAATCTATATTTAAGTTTCCTCTCACAGGTTGAACCAAAGAAGTTTGAGGAAGCAAACTCAGACGCATCTTGGATAATGGCAATGGAAGAAGAACTGAATCAATTCAAGCATTGCTAAGTCTGGAAGCTTGTTCCAAGGCCCAAAGGTAAGAATGTTATCAGAACAAAGTGGGTTTATATGAACAAGATGGACGAAGATGGAACAATCATAGAGAACAAAGCCAAACTCGTCGCCAAGGGATACAGATAAGAAGAAGGAATCGACTTCGATCAAACGTATGCTCCAGTGGCAAGGTTGGAGGCAATCAGGTTATTCCTAGCATATGCAGCACTTAAGGGCTTCACTGTCTATCAGATGGATGTGAAGTCGGACTTCCTTATTGGTGACAAAGGAAGAAGTATATGTGGAACAACCTCCAGGTTTCATTGATTATAACCATCCTGAGCACGTTTATCTTTTATTTAAAGCTTTATATGGTTTGAAACAAACTCCTCGAGCTTGGTATGAGACACTGTCTAGCTTTCTTCTTGAGAACAAGTTCATAAGAGGAAAGATAGATAAGACATTATTTCTTAGGGAAATAAAAGGCAAGATTTTGCTAGTGCAAATCTATGTCAATGACATCATATTTGGCTCTACTGACGACAACCTTTGCAAAATGTTTTTCAAACTTATGCACGGGAAGTTTGAAATAAGCAGTATGAGAGAGCTGAAGTATTTCTTAGGACTTCAGGTTAAGCAATCTGAAGATGGAATTTTCATTTCTCAGACGAAATTCGCCAAGGAGATAATTAAGAAATTCAGAATAGAGAACACAACCTCTATGAGAACTCCAATGGGTGCAGCTATGTCTCTAGACAAGGATGAGAAAGGGAAACCTTTTGATGAAACCAAGTACAAAAGTATAATTGGATCCTTGCTCTATCTTTCTGCTAGTAGACCAGACATAATGTTTTCAACACGTGTGTGTGCTAGATTCCAAGTGAACTCTAAGGAATCTCACTACACTGCTGCAAAGCGGATTTTGAGATACCTTAAAGGTACACCAAATCTTGGCTTATGGTACCCAAGAAGTAATGATAGCGAACTAATTTGTTTTTCAGACGTAGATTTTGCAGGAAGCAAAGATGACAGGAAAAGCACTTCTGGGACTTGTCAATTCTTAGGAAGATGGCTTATCTCCTAGAGCAGCAAGAAACAAAATTGTGTCATAATTTCAACAGCCGAGTCAGAGTATATCTCTGCAGGCAGTTGTTGTGCACAACTTATATGGATAAAGAACCAACTTGAAGAATACAATATGAAGTTCAATAACATTCTAATGTTTTGCGACTCCTCCAGTGTAATTGCAATCACCAACAACCCAGTCTCTCTCAGCAGGACAAAACACATAGAGCTGAGGTACCACTTTATCAGGGAGCATGGAGACATCAACCTCTAGTATGTTCTTACTGAGAAACAGGTTGCAGACATTTTCACGAAGCCACTGGACGAGGCCAAGTTCTCGTTCTTCAAAATAGAACTTGACATGCTCAACAAAAAAGAATGAAGAAAAAGGTCTCACAGGAATTGGTTCAAGAATCGGGCTACTTCAAAAATTCAAGAAAATTCTAAGTCTGGACTTCATTTCTCGAGAAGGACAATTACTACTCGAGTACTATAAATTTCTTCTCGAGAACAAGTTGACTCCCAAGAAATACTTCTCGAGAACTAAATTGATTCTCGAGAACTTCAAGTATGCTTCTCGAGAACTTAAGAACTGCTTCTCGAGTAATACAGCTGACTACTCGAGAACTTCTTATCTTCTCTCGGGAAATGGCCTATATTTCGAGAAGTTTTTTTCCTTCACGAGAACGCAGTTGTAGCAAGAGTTCGAAGTTCGTCGATCGGAGTTCGACGTTTGTCAATCGGTTTTCATCTATCATAATTCGTCGATCGAAATTTAGTTGATCGAAATCCGCCAGATTTCGTCGATCGGATTTCGAAGTTTGTCGACCGGAGTTCGACGTTCGTCGATCGGTTTTCAACTTCTCGAGAAGTCTGATGCAGATTTTCATTTTGAAGTTCAATTTGTTGATATTCGCACCCGGACACTACTACCGCCATATTTTTAGGTATGTTATTATTTTTATTTTCTTACTCATCATAAATTAAGATTTATATAAATAGATTAAGTCCGGAAAAACCAAATCACACGATCTCTAAAACCCTTTCTCGAGAAAAAGAAAGACTCTTCATCTTCTTTGTCACCGTCGCCCTATTCCCGCCGCCTCAACGTTTTCCCACAGAAGGACAGACGTTAGTTCATCTCTATCGATCATGTCCCCTCTGTCAAAGATTGGAATCGGGAGTGAACTTGTTTCTACTGGAATTGCCGATTTGTCTGATGACTTCCACAACATTCTACTGCTATTGGAAACCGCCTGACTTTCCTTTGTTTTGGAACACCCATGCAAAATCTTACTTCCAGATATTGAAGAATTCTTTCAAATGCCAAATTAAATAGAAACGGGAAGATTCTTAAGTCCAAGGTCCGTGGAATCAAAGTCAAGTTTACTACTCTAATCATTTCTAAGCTTCTTCAGTTGCCGATTATTGATGAAGAAGATGACCTAAATGAGGCAGATTATGATCGTGCCTTCAGTTTCTGTGGTATCTCTGCTGGTGCTTGCACCATTCACTGCCCAAATCTAAATGTAGAGAGCAAATTACTTGTGGATATACTTGGAAAAGTTATTCTGTGCAGAACCAATTCAATCAGCTTCATTACAAGTGATTTTTTTGATATGATGACAGTATTGATTTGCAGAAAGAAGTTTCAATGGGGCATGATGATTTTTGATAAAATCAAGGAAAGCATTCAGACCCCAAATTTTGGCAGGATTGTCTCTCTTCTACTTCATGAACTCATGCCAGAAGTATTTGATCTCTCCAAAGGTACTACTCTACATCATATGAAGAAAGTCTCCATCTCCTCAATTCAAAGATGGGAGCTCAAGCTTCAAAACCCTGGTCAAGCTGCAAAAGCCCATGATTTCCAAGAGGATGAGGACAGGACCCCATATCCCCCTCTACATCCAGCAGCTGGCACATCTGGTGCAGTTGTTGAGGGGGAGCCTGCTCTTGCAGTCCCAAAGGAAAGTGATGTAGCTCCTCAATCAGATGTTCCTACAGCTGATGCTCCAGATGTTGCTCCATCTACTACTGCTAAGCACACCTCTACCATCCCAGATGACTCTAGTATTCCAGATGTTGATCTCCATGCTAAAGACATTCTTTCTGATGCTCAAGTCCAAGAAAAAATCTTAACTACAGAAGATGATATCAATAGAATGATTGATGAACTTACTCCAAAAGAGCCTCTTTCCCATCTACATCCACAGAAATCTCCCACTCCAAAACCATCTCCATCAGACCCTCATTCTGAACTAGAATCCCCTCACCCTCAATCTTCTACTGAAGATGTGCCTGATGAAGAAACTGTTTTGATTTCTGATGAAGAAGCAACTCCTAAACAAGTTGAAGCACCTCTCAAGAACCTAAACTTCTCCCTTCCTACTATTACTTATGAGGAAGGAGATGTCCTGATTCATACCACCAGAGCCCAGAGCTCAGTCATCATAGAAGAAATTCCTCCCTGGCCAGATCCATTAGTAAATCCTCCTCCTCTACCTCCTCAAGCTGAAGCACCTTCTGCAGATACCATTATAGGAAAAATTGAGTTAATGCTAGCACAACAAAGAACTTATTTTGATGATTCTCTGAAAGCTGTCACTGAAAAAGTCACTGCTCTTGAAAAAGAGATGAGTAGAGGATTTGTTGAAATCCAACACAATACTAATGAACTTAAACACTTGTTCAAAATAGGTGGGAAAGCACTAGACCACACCATAACCCACATTGGTCAAGTGATGGATCAATCAGTAACTCTAGCAAATAATCAAATCCAACTGGAAAAGAAAGCTCAAGAACATAACTTCAAGACATGCACAGAGGTTAGTACATTCAGAGAATATCTATAGCCACCCTATCCATAGGAGTCAGAAAGGGGGAGAATATAGTAAAAGAATATCTAGAGAAATCTGATGGTATCATGAAAAATCTTTGGGAAGGAAAGCTGAAAGAAATACATACTGATGTTCAGACCCAAATTGATGGTGTCAAGTTTCATACTTATGATACAGCTATGTGGATGCATAACCAGATATTCTCTGAATTTCAAGTTGACCCAAATGTTATTCCACATCATCTCAATCCAACTGCTCAGCATCCTGCTCCACTAATGCCACCAATGCCAACTATGCCAACATTCTCTCCAAGACCAGAAGATCAAGAAGCTCCTCCTGCTGAATACTCTCAAATATGTTCAGAAACTGAAATGCCTCAAGCTCCTCCTTCAGAAATCCCAGTTCACAAGAAAATAAAGTATGGTGATGGTGCCTCTGCTAGTAGGACCAATCCCAATCCTGAAGCTGAAAAGAGAAGAGCTCAAGAGTTTGTTGAAATCTGGAGCCCAACTTCCAAATATTTAATCCTTGAGACTCTTAAGCTTGTGGTTGATTATAATGAAAACAATAATGATTATTACAGCTCATATGAATGAGATTTATATGAGAAATCTTTAACTAAAAGAAGGATTTATGACAGAGAGTATGAGAAGAACAATCCTAAAGCTCCTCCTAAGCCTGCCAAATATTATCCTAAACCTTTCAGTTATCAAAAGGGGCAACAAGAGAAAAAGGAAAAATAATAACAACAACAAAGCAAGCAGTGATAGAAGATCAGAAGCTTTCTTATAAGACTTTGTGAAATTTGATCTTTCCTTGGACATTTTCTATATATATAAATCCTTTAATTCTGATGATCTGATTTCTCATTACTTAGCATTTCTCTTTACTACTTTGTTTACTAGTCATTTTATAAGTTTATCTTGATGTAATTCATCTTAGTATAGAGGGTTCTGACTTCTACAAATAGGGGGAGATTGTTGGGTATTGCATCCACAATAACCTAGATTTGTATGAAATCACCATTGAACTAAGATGAATTAAGTTTGTATTTGACACTCTTTTCAAGTTGAGTGCTTGCAGGTTATAATTGCCAAGTGTAGACCATTGTCAGTCTACAATGAGTCACCAAACACATGACCATACAATGTAATCCCTCATTGTGTGATCCATGGTGTTGACTCATGTGTAGCCTCTCTATTGGGACACACTTCTTTTTCAAGTACTAAAGTTATTGGAGAAAGAATAGTTGATGTATACCTTGTAGAAAAATTTATTCTAGAAAGTCAGAATTTTTCTAAGTCCATTATTCGATAAATACATCTTGTACTCGAGTAGTGCTGAAATGAGTTCTCAAGTTAAGCTCCATATAGTTTTCAAGTAGAAGAAGCCATTCTCCAGAAGTCCTTGTTTAGTACTCGAGAAATTCATGCAGTACTCGAGTACTACTCACCTTCCTCTCGAGTTATCTCAAAATTATTTCAGAAATTTTTCTAAGTCTTGTACTCGAGTTACATAAGGCATTACTCGAGAAGGCCAAACCATGTCTCGAGAAAGCAGAAGAACAATACTCGAGTAAGAAGAGATTATGTCTTGAGAAGTCAAGATAGTTCTCGAGAAGTCAAGACAGTTCTTGAGAAGTGAAGTTCGTTCTCGAGAAGTCAGAAATCTTTTCCCGTGGACTTGTTCTCGAGAACCATACGTCTTCTGCTTGAGAAATAACTTTTGTTCTCAAGTAGTAAATCACTCACTCGAGAAATGCAGTAAATTTTCCAAAATTTTCGTTAAGTCCAGACGAAATCGATTTCAAAATTAACCTTGACTCTTATTGGTCCACGTGTGCAGTCATTTATGATTATGACCGTTAGGCTTGTCCTATAAAATGTCTTATCAAATTCGACTAACCCTAAGAAACAAAATCAAGTATTCTGAATTTTTCTGTTCATTTTAAATCGGGAAAGCCGCCGCTCTTCATCGACATCTTTGCCGCCGCTCTTTTTCGATCCAAGTAATTCAGAGAAAGAATCAATCAATAGATCTAGGCGTTCATCATCTACAGATCTCTTTCTTGATCGTGTTGATCTTAAGAGTTTCAGATCCAGAGATTTCAGCATAGTCTTCCTCAATCCATTTTCTGACAGAGTTTTAACTTTCAAGGAGGAAGAAATCGGAAGTTCTTAGATTTGAAGTGAAGTTTATTTTATTATTGTTGTAAAATTTATTTCAATTATTGTAGGAGTTTTTGTCTCCGAGTTTTATAGGAAGTTTTTCTTCCGAGTGTAGATCCTGTGTTGAGGATCAAGTTGTAGGGGCGTTGCTCCGAGTTGTAGGATTGATTTTCAATACGAGATAATAGTGAAGTTGCTGAGTCTAGCGTGTTGCTAGATCGGTGAGGTGGAGAGTGGACGTACCCAAGGTTGGGGAACTACTATAAATCTTGTGTCTTCTGTAACTTGTTTTTTTATTATTTTGCGCTCTGTTCTTTCAAGTTTTTATTCCGCAAAAGACACAGACCTAACCTATTCACCGCCTTTTGGTGATTTAGGTAGACAACTAAAAACATCAAATTCACCACCTCAAGAAGGTCTCTATATCCTCCATCCAGAGATGGGAGATCAGAATTCAAAAGCCAAGGGATGCTTCAGAAGTTCCCAGAATAATCTTTGATGATGAGGATAGGATCCAATCTTCTCCTCACACTTATACAGTTGGCACATCTAGTACAGTTATTGAGGGGGAGCCTGCTCTTATAGTTCTTATAGATGTTCAACAAGCTAAGATACTAAAGACAAATATTCAATTAGATGTTCCTGCAGCTCAAGTTCAAGAGAAAGTGGTTGATGTTGATGTTGCAGAGGAAGAGGAAAACATAGATCAGTCAGATGATGAGCAGAGCACCCCTGCACATGCCAATGGCTCATGTATGAGTGTTCACTCCTCCCCTGACCAAGCCACTATACTAGTTTCTACAGAGGACATAAATAAGATGATAGAAGAACTCAACTCAGATGACCCCCTATTAATCTCTCTTGAGAAGACTACTGCAAAGTCCCTTGAAGCTATCCCTGAAAAGACCCATGATGAAAATCCTCCAGAAGAGATACCAGAAGACTCACAACCCCATGCACATATTGAGGGGGAGACTGTAGTTTTGCAAACTGATGAAGAAGAAATTATTCCAGAGTCTACAGAGCCTCCCATAAGGAATTTAAATTTCTCTATCCCTTCCATTCTTGGATATGAGGGGGATGATATTCTACCTTTCCTCAGAGCCAAGAGTTCAGTGGATATTGAAGAAGTACCTATCTTGACAACTGCAACTCTTCCTCCTCCACCACCTCCTACTGATATTATTCCTAATGATACCCTATTTGGTAAAATTAAATCAATGCTGACACAACAATAAGAGTACTTTGATAAGTCTCAAGGAAGTTACTGAAAAAGTCAATGCTCTAGAGAAAGAGATGAGCAGATACTTAACTGAAATACAACATAATACAGATGAGTTTAAGAGACTGCTAAAAATTGGTGGAAAGGCCATATGCCATATTATCACTAGTATTGTTGGGAATTGTGCCCTTCAATGTTCCTTAGAATTTGAAGAGGCATCACCAATCATGCTAAGGGGCATAATATATTTGATGTGTGCTTGAGTTCCTACATGTAGGTTGACCTTGATTGGACAAGTGAACAGAAAGAGGAAGCTGGAAGTCATACAATTTGACTAAGGCAAAACCGCTGAGACAACTAAGACAGCTGAGAAGAATGTCTCAGCATAACCGCTGAGACAGCTGAGAAGCTCAACAAAAAACATTGAGAGAAGTGTTAGTCTCAGCTAAACCGCTGAGATAGAAGAAAGTCTCAACTGTGAAGAAGAAACCACTGAGACAATTGAGAAGGAACCGCTGAGACAAAACCAGTAGAAATTTTCTAAGTCCAGAAAGTGGAGCTCGTCGAACTGAGATCAGAGTTTGTCAAGCTGGGCTCACCTTTCGTCGAGCTCAAGTTAAAGGATGAAGATTCATAGTTCATAGAGCTATGCTCACCTTTCGTCGAGCTCAAGTTAAAGTTTGAAGATTTAGAGTTCGTTGAGATGAGCTCACATTTCGTCGAGCTCAATTTAAAGGTTGTAGATTCAGAGTTCGTCGAGCTGAGCTCACATTTCGTTTAGCTTAAGTTCAAGTTATAAGATTCAAAGTTCGTCGAGCTGAGCTCACACCTCATCGAGCTAAATGTAAAGTTGGAGATTCTGAAGTTCGTCGAGCTCAGTACAGAGTTTGTCGATCTCAGCTCGACGATCGTCGAGCCCAGTCCAAGTACTTCGTTCCGTTGCAGGAAAACTACAGTAGCGCTGGAAGCTACTATTTGTCCTCTTCTAAGGAAAGTGTCACTCACCATCCTTGGTTGGGCCCACATTCAAATTGTACCATTGATTCAAATCTACGGATATAAAAAGAAAAGTAAAAATGGGATTAGGGCAACAATCACATCAAACAAAAAAGAAACGAGAGGCGGCTGGACTTAATCTTCTCCAACGAGCTTAAATATCAAGTCCAGCTGAGCAAGCCAACAAGGCAGAGAAAGATAGGTTAAGCTTCTTCCAGTTCAGCAAGATTTTTCCTTAGAGAACAAGTTGGCTGATTCATTCAATCAGTAATAGGAGATAGCTATGTGAAGGGCTGTAAGCCTTCAACATCAGTTAGCTGTCTTCAACACAAAAAAGAAATTGGGAGCTATAGAAGAAGACTAATTCCTTCTACAGCAAGTGGGCTGGACAGATCTGCTCAGTCCAGCAAGATAGAATCAGAGATTTATCTCTGAGTCAGTAATTCAATTTACTTGATTAATTTTCTGTAGGATTCAGTTTACCTGAATCTGAGCTGTAGGGCACTTTGTGCCTGAGTTGTAGGTGACTAATTAGTCCCTGAGCTGAAGGTGCCCTACTGGGGTACTGAGGTAGGATCCAAGTATGGATCTGAGAGTAGGGCTGTCTGAAAGTTAGGGTTAGATCTGATATACTCTAGGGGGGGGGGGGTGAATAAAGTATGTAGGTATAATTTAAATCTTTTTCTGAACTACAAGAAGTACTCCTAACCATGGATACTATATCACAGAAACTAAAGAGAAATAAGTGTAAACACAGAAAGACCTAAATATCACAGCCACAACAAGAACAACAAAAAAAAGGGGCAACCAGAAGACACAAGAATTTATAGTGGTTCCCCAACTTGGGTACGTCCACTCTTCTACCACCCTGGTAGGAATCCACTCAGAGTTTTGATCAGGTGCCTGACACCAATGAGCTTTTGATTAGGTGCTCAACAACCAAACCTCAAGTCTTTTGATCAGGAGACTTGCAACCAAGAATCACTTTTGAAGGGAGATGATAACCCTTTTTACAGTGGGGGGGTGAGAGAGTGATTGTGTCTTCTCTTTCTCAATTCAAACAACTGAGAAGACTTGTAGATTTGATGGTAGCAAAAGACCCCCCTGAGATATTGTTTGTTCAGGATGATGGAAGCTTTGCTGTAGGGTGATAGGCCTTCAAGCTTTCAATTTTGAAAAGAAGAACTTCAGGAACTATTTTGACAGATGCAGTATTGTTGTCCTTCAGAGAGTTCCTGAGAGTATGATAGAAGAAGACACTTGATTTGGATGGTTGTTCTTCTTCTTCAAAATTGTTCTTCTTCTTGTCTAGCCGCTGTTGATTCTTGTATGATCGATTTTCAATCTCAAGAATTCTGTATGTCTCAAAGAATGTTGCTGTCTATGTCTCATTCTGTGCACATGAATAATAATCTCTGTTTATATATTTCAAACGTTAATGTCCATTTGAATTTTGAAATTCCTCTTGCAATTAATGCTGACGGCCTTGGAATATTTTTGGCATTGATTTGTTTCCCCAACTGTCCCTTATAAAAATGGAAGGGAACAATTCTGATGAAGACCATAATTAATGCTCTTGTCTAACGGTAATATTCAGAGAATATTAGAGCATTAATTACTCATGAATCATTGCCACATAATAAGGACAAAAGAGGGAAATTTCCAAGACTGGATTCGTCGACCTGAGTCCACAATTCGTCGAGCCGAGAATGGCTGTTCGTCGAGCTGAGATCCAAGATCGTCGACCTCTGAATGTTGCTTGATAACTTTCTTCAGTGCATCAAGTTCGTCAAGCTGAATCTAAGATCGTCGAGCTGAGTCTGCAGTCTGGACTTAGAATATTTTCTGATATTGAGTGTTGAATCACCTTATCCAGAATTAGTCGACCAGAGAATAGAGTTCTTCTAGCTGATGTTCTTAGTTCGTCGACTGAGGTTTGACTTTGAGGAGTTATTACTTTGTCCAGAGTTCGTCGTGCTGAGATCAGAGAATTATCCCTGAGTTCGTCTAGCTGAGCTCGACTTTCGTTGACCGGAGATCGAAAAATGTAGAACTCCTTTTTCTAAGTCTTGAATTATCTAAGTCTTGAGTCTGTGGTAGTGTTGGAGGCTGGTCCTTTGTACTGTTGACTTAAAGGACTTTACCTAGACTCTAGGACACAACCATGACCCTGGTCTATACATGTTGGGTCATATCCTAACTTAGTAAACCTAGACCAAATCCAACTAGGGATATAACAATCTCTCCCTATTTGGGTGTGGTCACTAATAACAGTCTCAATACATGAAAATGTACAAAGCAAGAACACAATATATATCTGGCAGAAAATTTAGCTGTTAGGGTTAGATCTGATATACTCTAGAGGGGGGGGGGGGTGAATAGAGTATGTAGGTATAATTTAAATCTTTTTCTGAACTACAAGAAGTACTCCTAACCTTGGATACTATATCACAGAAACCAAAGAGAAATAAATGTAAACACAGAAAGACCTAAATATCACAGCCACATCAAGAACAAAAATAAAAAGGGGCAACCAGAAGACACAAGAATTTATAGTGGTTCCCCAACCTGGGTACGTCCACTCTTATACCACCATGGTAGGAATCCACTCAGAGTTTTGATCAGGTGCCTGACACCAATGAGCTTTTGATCAGGTGCTTAACAACCAAACCTCAAGTCTTTTGATCATGAGACTTGCAACCAAGAATCACTTTTGAAGGGAGATGACAACCCTTTTTACAGTGGGGGGGTGAGAGAGTGATTGTGTCTTCTCTTTCTCAATTCAAACAACTAAGAAGACTTATGGATTTTATGGTAGAAAAAGCTCCCCCAGAGATGTATGTTGTTCAGGATGATTGAAGCTTTGCTGCAGGGTGATAGACCTTCAAGCTTTCAATTTTGACAAGAAGAACTTTAGGAACTATTTTGACAGATGCAGTATTGTTGTTCTTCAGAGAGTTTCTGAGAGTACGATAGAAGAAGACACTTGATTTGGATGGTTGTTCTTCTTCTTCAGAATTGTTATTTTTCTTGTCTAGCCGCTGTTGATTCTTGACTGATCGATTTTCAATCTCAAGAATTTTGTATGTCTCACAGAATGTTGTTGTCTGTATCTCATTCTGTGCACAGGAATAATAATCTCTATTTATATATTTCCAACGTGAATGTCCATTTGAATTTTGATATTCCTTCTGCAATTAATGCTGACGGCTTTGGAATATTTTTGGCATTGATTTGTTTCCCCAACTGTCCCTTATAAAAATGGCAGGCAATAATTCTGATGAAGACCATAATTAATGCTCTTGTCTAACGGTAATATTCAGAGAGTATTAGAGCATTAATTACTCAGGAATCATTGCCACATAATAAGGACAAAAGAGTGAAATTTCCAAGACTGGATTCATCGACTTGAGTCAACAGTTCGTCGAGCTGAGATCCAAGATCATCGACCTCTGAATATTGCTTGATAAATTTCTTCTGTGCATCAAGTTCGTCGAGCTGAGCCCTGAGAATAGAGTTAGTCCTGTTGGGGTCCAAGATCATCGAGCTGAGTCTGCAGTCTGGACTTAGAATATTTTCTGATGTTGAGTGTTGAATCACCTTATACAGAATTAGTCGACCAGAGAACAGAGTTCTTCTAGCTGATGTTCTTAGTTCGTCGACTGAGGTTTGACTTAGAGGTGTTATTACTTTGTCCAGAGTTCGTCGTGCTGAGATCAGAGAATTGTCCCTGAGTTCGTCTAGCTTAGCTCGACTTTCGTTGACCGGAGATCGACGAACGTAGAACTCCTTTTTTTAAGTCTTGAATTCTCTAAGTCTTGAGTCTATGGCAGTGTTGGAGGCTGGTCCTTTGTACTGTTGACTCAAAGGACTTGACCTAGACTCTAAGACACAACCATGACCCTGGTCTATACATGTTGGGTCAT
Organism: Platanthera zijinensis; assembly: GCA_039513925.1. Lineage (NCBI taxonomy): Eukaryota > Viridiplantae > Streptophyta > Magnoliopsida > Asparagales > Orchidaceae > Platanthera > Platanthera zijinensis. The sequence goes on from CM077081.1 coordinate 81,087,178, forward strand.
ATCCTAACTTAGTGAACCTAGCCCAAATCCAACTAGGGATCCAACACTATCATCCCAGCCTAAGTAGTAGGCTTTATAGATAAGGCTGAGGTAGGTGACTGTTGAATTTTGTAGATGACTGTTGAGTCACTGAGCTGTAGGTGACAAGTCTGTCACTGAGTATAGGTCTTAGAGGAGACTGAGTGTAGGGCCTTTTGTCCTGAGGTAGGTTACAAGTTTGTCACTGAGCTGTAGGTGCCTGGAAGGGCACTGAGGTAGGTACCTAAAAGGGTACTGAGCTGTAGGAGTGCTGCAGTACTCTGAGAGTAGGGCCTTGTGCCTGAAGTTATAGGGCTGAAAAACCTGAGCTATAGGCCTTAGATATTAGGCTGAGGTAGGTGGTTTGAGGACCACTGAGCTGTAGGAGCACTACAAGGATCTAAGGTAGGAACCTTTGTGGTTCTGAGGTAGGGTTCTGAAGAGAACCTGAGTGTAAGGCTGAGGGCCTAAGGTGTAAGATCTGAGGAGCATTTTGGAGGAGTTTGTGCCTTGTCTAACATAAGTTAGAAAGGTGGGAGGGAAAGTGGATGTACCCAATTGGGGAACCACTATAAATACTTGTGTGATGTGCTTTGTTGCTTGTTCTTATTTTATATTGCTTTTATTAAGGACAAGCTTTAGATCACTTAGTTAGTAAACAACAAAAAGGCTTTAGAAATTTCAAAGACCTATTCACCCCCCTCTAGGTGACTAGCTAACCTTGAAGTAATAACTTTCAAGTGGTATCAGAGGGAGGTTACTCAAAGAGGATTTAACAATCTGAGTATACCTCCAAGGTTAGCTATAAGACATAATTATGGGGTCAGGAATGAACTATAAGAAGCTAGGGGCCATGAAGCTTCCAATCTGCAGGAAGGAAGGATTTGGCCTCTAGAAGCAAAGGGTCAGACTGTTCATGGAAGCATCTGACCATAGGATCTATGTAATAGTAGTGGAAGGTCCTTTTATTCCCACAAAGGCCTCCATTCATAAATGTTGGTGCTATGGGAAGGTGGGCCACTTTGCCATTGATTATTGGCAAAACTTGAATGTGGGTAGTGGAAAGAAAGGTGCTCAGTCCAAACAGAGAGTTTGTGCAAAAGTTTTATACTCCTAACAAGAACCTAGGACCCAACTATTGTTGGGTGCCTAAGGGTAAATAAATTTCTTTCTACAGGTTAGTCCAAATACCTGTCTAGATAAGACTTGGTATTTGGACAATGGATGTTCCAGGAAAATGTCTGGGAAAGGATGATTGCTCAAAGAATATGCTCCATGTAAAGCAATAAACAAAGGTTGAGGCTATTAAGTGTGTAATCCTCAAAAGATAGAGGCAGCATGCCTCAAGGTAAGTCTCTCTTTCCAATATAGAGACTAAGTGTGCAAATTCATGAATTAAGCTAGATATGCTTAGGATGAACCTAATCAAGCACACCAGTTAGATAACAATGATTAAATTATCATTCATAATTATCTGCATTGTTAACCTATGTAGCCTTTTCTCTCAAGCCAAATTAACATATAAATCAGTGCATATTAAGGTTGCCAATAAAACCGACTTATTGACATGATAGGTCTCCATCATACTTGGAATTGATAAAATATCTGTATAATGGTGTGACAACTAGAATGTATATCCAGACAGTGAGGAAATCTACAAATTGATCAGAAATTAAGTTAATAAAAGAAAAGCTGAGAGATAAAATAGAAGCACTAAGTGCCCTGTATCAAAATAGGAATCGTAGAGCAAGCCGCAAAGTCTAAAAAAGGTTTAATTAGTTAGTCAAATGAAAAAGGTAATTAAACTTTTTCATTACTTATATAAAGGAGACAAGAAAAGAAAAGCCACATCGCTCTCTAAAGCCTTAACCCTAGCCGTCGAGACCGAAACCTTCTCAGTGTCTTGCCGCACTAACTCAATGGCGCTGAAGATCTCAAAGGAGCTCCAGGAGGGCTATGAAATTGTGAGGAATGGATTCAATCATACCTCGCAAGAGATTAAGGAAGTGTTAAGGATGATTGAGACCATCGGTTTGGATTACACCCTTTATGAACCCTCCACCATTCTTAGAGAAAAGTTAGTAGAATTCTTCTCCAACGTCAAAATGTTTTCCTCTCAAAACTCACTTAAGTCTAGGATTGAGGACATCAAGATTAAGGTAAATCCTAAAATACTAGGCAAAGCCCTTCATCTACCCTCCCTCAACCCTAACGAAGAATAAGAACCCTCCATCATGGACAGATACAGTGCTCTAAGGTGTGGATACAGTGATACCAAACCTGGGTCTCTTAAGAGGAAATTCTTCAATCAGAGAGGTAAACTGCTAGTAGGCATTATTGGGAAAGCCCTCATCTATAAACCTGGATCACATGACACAATTTCCAGGTTAATGTTTGATGTCATGTAACACCCCAAATCCCAATTTGGAGTTTAGGCTGGATGACACGGCCTTGGACACGGGCGTGTCCCAGGGCATGTCAAGCTTTCGGTACTCGAGTGGGTCTCGAGTAGGACTCGAGTGGGCATCGAGTGTGTCTCGAGTGAGGCACACGGCCTGGGACACGGGCATGTCCTAGGGCGTGTCCTTCACTATGCGTGTCGAAATGTCGACACAATTTCAGTGGACGATCATTGAGTGAGGCGACATGGCCTAGGACACGGGCGTGTCCCAGGGCGTGTCCTGCTTGGGTTGGAAACTGAGCGGCGTTGAGTGGCATTGAGTGGCATTGAGTGGCATTGAGTGGCGTTGAGTGGCGTTGAGTGGAGTTGAGTGTATAACACGGCCTGTGACATGGGCGTGTTTGGCACACAGCTAAGGACATGGGCGTGTGCCTTAGCCGTGTCCTTCTCGGGGGGAGTTGGTTATGTATCGATTGAGGAACACGCCCTTAGACACGGGCGTGTACCTGGTGACACGGGCGTGTACCTGGTGACACGGGCGTGTTAGGTGATTGACACGGGCGTGTCTTAGCCCGTGTTCTGGGCTGGATTGAGTCGGTTCCATAGCCGCTTAGGGAACACGGCCTGTGATACGGGCGTTTCACAGGCCGTGTCAGCCCAAAAATAAACATTTGGGGGCAGATCAAGGCCATTCATTCCTTCTATTTGGATCCCGTGGTCCAAGATTCTCCCTGCAGTGATACGACCATGGATTGAGAAGTATTTCTCATTCTATTGCCTTGTCCATTCTCTTTCTAAGAAGAGAGAAGGGAGAGCATGGAGGAGGAAGAAGGAGAAGGGTTCCGACTATCAGAGGAGCATCAACGGTCCGACTCGAGATCTGAGGCCAGCGTTGTGGAAGCAAGGCCGTCGCGGTGATTACCATCCGGCTAGTTTCTCCATGGATCCGAAGCGATCGTCAAGGGTAACGATCTCCTTCTTGGACAAGTGAAGTCTTACTTTATGCATATGCATGGGATCCTCCACCAAGAGGTGGAAAGCATAAATGATTCCAGTGGTCGAGTCTGTATTTAGATCCAGAAGTGTGTAGTACGGAATAGGCATGCTGTGTGAAACCCATCTTGATGGATAGTCTAGATTGGTGATGCTGCGAACCGGAGAAGACTCCGTGTATAAAACGAATAGCTTGCGGAGAGTGTGAGGACGCTTATGAATTATGGTAGGGAAGCTTTGTATAACTGCTTTGGTTTTATGCTCGGCACGAGCTGGTTGATAGATGGGAACGCGACACTATGTGCCTGTGTTATGCAATGGATTTTGGATACCTCTGAGTGGGATGAGCGCGAGAAGTCTTCAACAGGGGTTTGGAGGCTGATTATTGTGGCCAACAAGTTAAGAACCTCTGAGTGGGTGTGTTGGGGCTGCGGTCTGGAATCGCCCCCGCGCTGCGGTGCTATGCGGTATTGGCTTAATTGGCTGCCTCGTGGATCCGCCCGAGGACCTTTGATATAAAGATTAGTTGCGCCGTCCTCCATCAGTCCGGGCTTTTGGTGCGAGTGGTTGCGCTAAGTACTTTCAAGTGGTATCAGAGGGAGGTTGCGGGTTCGAAACCCCGGGGTCGTTTCCGGGGGGGGGGGGGGGATTGTTGGGGCTGCGGTCTGGAATCGCCACCGCACTGCGGTGCTATGCGGTAATGGCTTAACTGGCTACCCCGTGGATCCGCCCGAGGACCTTTGATATAAAGATTTGTTGTGCCGTCCTCCATCAGTCCGGGCTTTTGGTGCGAGTGGTTGCGCTAAGTCCTCTCAGGGTGGGGCACCCAACAAGTTCAGTGGGAGGATCGTTGTGAGCGGTCGATTGGTAACAATGCATGTTACACTACTGTGGTAGGTTGATCTATAATGCTCATTATTGCCGTGAGGTGAACGCCTCTGAGTGGATTGGGTGCGAAAGGTCTCCAATGTGTGTTTGAAGGCTTATGCCCGACCAACTAGCTAATAACCTCTAATCGGTGGTGGGACAATGAGGATTTCAGTACACCATAAGCGTGCCCTGAGTGCACGGAGCATCTGGCACGAAGGCCAGCATTTGTGATGTGATTGTGGCAGATATATATATGATGTGATTGTATTTCATGTATGGAAGGAACCAATGCCCCAGGTAAGGGGTAAGGTCGTTATAATTGGTCAGCTGAATGCTGACCGTTGCTTTGTTTATCACCCTTGGTGTGGACGTTCATATGCAGGTGTTGCGGGCTGATTGGATTGAGCGGACTGAAGCCCTTGCTGCTGCTGCTTGTAGGCCCTTGAAGGCCGTGCGAAGCTTTGAATTTCATGTGTGGCTGGCCTGCGTTCTGATGTATGAAATCATATTTTGTAAAGAGAAACTTGTAAGGTCGTAAGGCCATGAACGGGGTGTGCTTGTATACATTCCTGGTTATTTATATACATGTGATATTTATATAGTACTGGACATTCAATGGTTGAGCTCTTGCAAGTAATAAGCTTCTGCTAGAATGCTCTGGGTTAGGTGAGATGGTATTTTTGTATTAATCTGTGAACTTGCAGTCTGTTTGTGGCATATAGTGTGGGGCCCCGGTCGGACCTTCTATTATATGTTATTTAACGGGTTAAGTCGTTATATTTTGGTATAAGATTATTTCGGTCTTCTGCTTTTGAATTCGTGGTCGAATTCTTTTGTGGGGTGGAGAGCACGTGTACGTACGAACCGTTTTAACATAATTAAACTCAAGAATGTCCATTAGGAATGTGAGTGATTGGGTATGTTTGCCATTTTGGATTGGAAGTTAATGATGTTTTATTCACGTATAGGTGACAAGGAGTGGAGCTGGGCAGTCCGAACCCCAGCATTCGGATGAGAGTACAGCACTAGCTGAGGTGCCCACACCTCCTCCTTCTGCGGAAACCGTACGGCGAGTTGCAGAGGAGGTATTTGCCATGATTCAAGCACAGCCTATTGGGCAGGCAAGGCCTACAGTGGAACCCATACCAGTTGGGGCGAGGCAAGAGCGTGTTGAAGTTCTGGTTATATGAAAGCAACGGACGAGCAACTAAAGAGGTTTATGGATTTTAATCCACCTACGTTTGTCGGGGCGAATTCCCCAATGCAGGCGGAGGACTGGCTCTCCAGAATGAAGCGGATCTTGACAGCGCTCAGGATTGATGAGGGGCAGAAAGTCACTTTAGCCACTTTCCTACTGGAAGGAGAGGCAAGACTTTGGTGGGATGAGGTCGAGTTTCACAAATTGGCAGGCAGAGGCCTGGGAGATATCTCGATGGAGGAATTCTCTAGATTATTTTGGGAAAAGTATTTGCCAGTCTCGTGGTGAATTGTAATGGAGAACGAGTTCCATCATTTGGTGCAAGGTGAGCGTACCATTGATGATTACCTGTATGAGTTTACCAGGCTGGGCGCTATGCGGGGTCGACATTTGCGGAAGAGGCGCGGAAGACGAATAGGTTCTATGAGGGGCTTCGTGATGAGCAGCGGTTGGATCTCCCGAGTTCAGTTAACCAAGGCTTCCAAGCCTTAGTCGATAAGGCCTGTGCGCTGGAGAAAAATTTGAAATGGGTGCAGGACAAGAAGAACTTAGCGATGGAAAAGCCAGAGTTCAAACTTCCACAGTCGGAGCAATCAGAGTTTAGGAAATGTGATAAGAAGCGGTTCAGGGCTGCTGAACAAACTTCTTCGGATGTTTCTTTGGGAGCGACATTTGGGTAAGGACGCATTGAGCCACATACATATTTCACTTGTGGAAAGCAGGGGCATATCACCGGATATTGTTGGAGTGGCGCTTCAAAGGGTAAGAAAAAGACATGTGCATCCTATGAGGAAAAGGGCAAAGCCATGGCAGAATCATCTGCATCTCGGGCGCAACCTTGAATGTACACTCTCAAGTTGCAAGAGCCGCAAAGCTCAAATTATGAACAACAGCAAAATCACATGCATAATTTGGAGTTAATGGAGGCCGCCAAGCAGATTCTGAGAGACGTGGATGAGCGAAAATAAAGTGGAGTGTGCACTTTATTACCTTTATGATGTACTATGTACATATTGTATGTATGTGTGTTTGTGCGATGCCGTGGGGCGAGACAAGCTGAGGCCTCTGAGCTCTAAACCCGAATCTTTTCGGTTTTTATTGCAACGGAGTGGTTGTGTTGATATAATTGTTGCGCTAAATTTCGGGATGAAATTTTTGTAAGGAGGGGAGGGTTGTAACAACCCAAATCTCGATTTGGAGTTTAGGCTGGATGACACGGCCTGGGGCACGGGCATGTCCCAGGGCGTGTCAATCTCTCAGTACTTGAGTGGGTCTCGAGTAGGACTCGAGTAGGAATCGAGTGGGTGTCGAGTGTGTCTCGAGTGAGGCATACAGCCTGGAACACGGGCGTGTGTCAGGGCGTGTCCTTCACTGTGCGTGTCGAATTATCGACACAATTTCAGTCGACGATCGTTTAGTGAGGCGACACGGCCTGGGACACGGACGTGTCCAAGGGCATGTCCTACTCGGGTTGGAAACCGGGCGGCTTTGAGTTGCGTTGAGTGGCGTTGAGTGTAGAACACGACCTATGACACGAACGTGTCACAGGGGCGTGTTTGGCACACGGCTAAGGACACATGCGTGTGCCTTAGTCGTGTCCTTCTCGGGGGAGTTGGTTTTGTGTCGATTAAGGAACACGCCCCTAGACACGGGCGTGTACCTGGTGACATGGGCGTGTCAGGTGATTGACATGAGCGTGTCTTAGCCCGTGTTCTGGGCTGGATTGAGTCGGTTCCATAGCCGCTTAGGGAATACGTCCTGTGACACGGGCGTGTCACAAGCCATGTCAGCCCAAAAATAGACATTTGGGGGCAGATCAAGGCCGTTCATTTCCTTCTATTTGGATCCTGTGGTCCAAGATTCTCCCTGCAGTGATAAGACCATGGATTGAGAAGTATTTCTCATTCTATTGCCTTGGCCATTCTCTTTTTAAGAAGAGAGAAGGGAGAGCTTGGAGGAGGAAGAAGGAGAAGGGTTCCGACTGCCGGAGGAGCGTCAATGGTTCGAATCGAGATCCGAGGCAAGCGTTGTGGAGGCAAGGCCGTCGCGGTGATTACCATCTGGATAGTTTCTCCATGTCTCCGAAGCGATCGTCAAGGGTAACGATCTCCTTCTTGGACAAGTGAAGTCCTACTTTATGCATGTGCATGGGATCCTCCACCAAGAGGTGGAAAGCGTAAGCGATTCCAGTGGTCGAGTCTGCATTTATATTCGAAAGTGTGTAGTACGGAATAGACATGATGTGTGAAGCCCATATGAATGGATAGTCTAGATTGGTGATGCTGCGAACCGGAGAATACTCAGTGTATAAACCGAATAGCTTTAGGAGAGTGTGAGGACGCTTGTGAATTGTGATAAGGAAGCTTTGTATAACTCCTTTGGTTGTATGCTCGACACAAGCTGGTTGATAGATGGGAAAGCGACACTATGTGCCTGTGTTATGCGATGGATTGTTGATACCTTTGAGTGGGATGGGCGCGAGAGGTCTTCAACAGGGGTTTGGAGGCTGATGCCCATGGCCAACAAGTTAAGAACCTTTGAGTGGGTGGGCCACCCAACAAGTTCAGTGGGAGGATCGTTGTGAGAGGTCGATTGGTAACAATGCATGTTACACTACTGTGGTAGGTTGATCTATAGTTCTCATTATTTCCATGAGGTGAACGCCTCTGAGTGGATTGGGTGCGAGAGGTCTCCAACGTGCATTTGGAGGCTTATGCCCGACCAACAAGCTAATAACCTCTAATTGGTGGTGGGACCTGGAGGATTTCGGTACACCATAAGCATGCCTCGAGTGCACGGAGAGTCAGGAACGAAGGCCAGCGTTTGTGATGTGATTGTGGCAGATATATATATGTTGTGATTGTATTGCATGCAGGGAAGGAACCACTGCCCCAGGTAAGGGGTAGGGTCATTATAATTGGTCAGTTGAATGCTGACTGTTTCTTTATTTATCACCCTTGGGGTGGACGTTCATATGTAGGTGTTGTGGGCTGATTGGATTGAGCGGACTGATGCCCTTGCTGTTGCTGCTTGTAGGCCCTTGAAGGCCGTACGAAGCTTTGGATTTCATGTGTGTCCGACCTGCGTGCCGATGTATGAAATCATATTTTGTAAAGAGAAACTTGTAAGGCCGTAAGGCCGTGAGCGGGGTGTGCTTGTATACATTACTGGTTATTTATATACATGTGATATTTATATAGTAGTGGACATTCAATGGTTTAGCTCTTGCAAGTAATAAGCTTCCGCTAGAATGCTCTGGGTTAGGTGCGATTGTATTTTGGTATTAACTTGTGACCTCACCGTCTGTTTGTGGTATATAGTGTGGGGACCCGACCAAACCTTCTATTATATATTATTTAATAGGTTGAGTCGTTACATGTCATGACTAGGATAATATTCAATAGGAAGACCTCTTGATCTTCTCTCATCTACCAGAGAATAGTAGAATGCATACACAATCCAAACATGGGCATAATTCTTTCTTTATATCTAGTGAACACCTACCCTGACACATTCAAGAAGGAGCAAGGAGTGAAGATTCACTACCTAAAAAGAATGGACATAAATACTTTAGACAGATTCACTATGGTCCTACCAATGTGCCAACTCTCAGCAACAAAGGACTCCTCTAAGGACACAAGGAAGAAACCTGTTGAGAAAGAAAGAACTTCCAGCTCTGAATCAGAACTTGGAATCTCCTTTCTAGCAGATGTTGGTATGCAAGTTGACTATCACTCAGTCAATCCTCTGCTAACTTCCAACTCCAAGTCAGTGATGTGCATTTGGATAGAATCCATGCCAGTCCTAGGTTAGGACAAGCTTCAAAGGGGGCTACTGAAGAAGAGGTTGATGCATAAGATGAAGCTATTATGGATGATGCTGATGAGATAGCTGTAGTTGAAGATATCCCTGCTATAGATGATAACCATGAGCCTCTTAAGGCTTTAGATATTTATCTTGATGGGTCAAGCTCAGAAAAGGATGCTTAGTCTAAGGGGAGCATGATCAGATGGATCTGACAACTTTGGATCAAGTGGTCAGCAGAGTGGTTGAGTCTGCACCCACTACAGGTAATACCCATATCCTCTTATTTAGTAGTGTTAAAACAGCTTTAGCTAAGGAAATGTTTTCTTATATAGGTGTTGTAGTCTAGGGGGAGTCTTCACAGGTCCCTGCCAAGGAAGATGTCCCTGATAAGGAAGATGTCCCTTATCTATTAAGCCAACCAACCACCACCCAAATCTCTAATGAGTTACTCCTAAACAACATCAAAGCACTCTTGGATGCCCAGACCACAACCCTCAAGGAGTATGTTGACCAATCAGTTGCCAAGCTGAGGGATTAATTGTCAACCAAAGTCAAGGAAAATAAAGAAGAATTCTCTCACTTAAACAAACAGGTCACCACCTAGTTTGATAGGGCTGGAACTGCTGGCATCAAACTGACCACCCTCATGAAATCCTTGGACACAAGCTAAAAACTCTCTGCAGCTTACATAGGATATGTCAAGAATTATGTGAGTACAACTGATGAGGTGATAAGGGGTGCAGCAGATCATGTAAATCAGCATGTCACCTATGTTGCTTTCCACTCTATGCAGGAAGCATTTCTTCTGAAAAATGAGCTGCTTGCTGACAATGAGAGAATATTCCAATCTATATCAAGCAAAAGTGAAGCCAACTCCTCCCTACTGCAAAAGATCATCCTTGAAGAAGGCAGAAAGGGGGAGAGCAGCCATGCTAAGACATCATCACTCATTGAAGAACAAGCCTTCAATGTAATTCAAGGCACCAGGGTAGCACTACACCTGCCCCTCCTGGATAGAAAGAGGTCAGAGGATCTAGACTTCCCAACACAAGCTAGAGCAGCATAGGATGCACAACCTTCTTCTAGAAGAAAGAGGGAAGGAACTCAGATGGCTGAAGAGTTCATGGAAAAGAGGAGAGCTGAGAACAGAGATGATCCAGATCATGAACAGCTAAGTGATGTCTCTGAAAGAACATTGATAGTGTATATCCTTCTAAGGAATGGATCAAGTATTTGGAAAGAAATTCCCTAAGGTAAAGAGTATTCAAAGAAAATCTAGTAAGGAATAACAACCCTAAGAAAATACCTCACAAATATATTCCAAAGCCATTTCTTTACTTCAAGTGGCAAGGGAACAAAGCTGAAAACTTGAAGAAGACTGATGCTACCAGGGATGCAGATTCAAGTTCATCAAATAAGAGCTGAGATGAGGCTGCAAGACTTAGGGTTCTTTAAATATGTAATAAATGTCTTGTAATGAATATCAACAGTGTAACAATATAAAATCTTTATCAATGAAATCAATATGAGTTGGCCCTGACTATAGTGCTGTGATAAATGTATAATGCAATTCTCATTTATATATCTGTGATAAATGAATATGCTATTCTTTCATAGATATTCTGTAATCACAAGTTTGCTACTGCTGTTTGTCTAAGTTAATGATTAGGTAGATTTTAATCAAAATGTGTACCATGTAAATGATTAATAAAGCTTTTGCTGCTAATCATACTGTTACACTATTAGTGATTGATAATCCACCAGTGCTATTGGTTAGTCAATCATAATGGTATGCCATCACACCTAGGGGAGTCATCCTATAATGGGATGGCTAGTTGTCATGATAATGTCTCGTCAGGCCTATCATGATATGTTTTTGTGTTGATGCACCTTAGCATGGATGGGTGTTCTGCCTTCTTTAAATAAGAGGAGATTGTTGGGAATTGTGCCCTTCAATATTCCTTAGAATTTGAAGAGGCAACACTAATCATGCTAAGGGGCATAATGTATTTGATGTGTGTTTGAGTTCTTATATGTAGGTTGACCTTGATTGGACAGGTAAACAGAAAGAGGAAGATGGAAGTCAGATAATTTGACTAAGGCAAAACCACTGAGATAGCTAAGACAACTGAGAAGAATGTCTCAGCATAACCGCTAAGACAGCTGGGAAGCTCAACACAAAACATTGAGAGAAATGTTAGTCTTAGCTAAACCGCTTAGACAGAAGACAGTCTTAGCTGTCAAGAAGAAATCGCTGAGACAGTTGAGAAGGAACTGCTGAGACAAAGGCAACAGAAATTTTCTAAGTCCATAAAGTGGAGCTCGTAGAACTGAGATTAGAGTTCGTCGAGCTGAGCTCACCTTTTGTCGAGCGCAAGTTAAAGGCTGAAGATTCAAAGTTCATAGAGCTGAGCTCACATTTCGTCGAGCTCAAGTTAAAGTTTGAAGATTCAGAGTTCGTCGAGCTGAGCTCACATTTCATCGAGTTCAATTTGAAGGTTTAAGATTCAGAGTTCGTCAAGCTGAGCTCACATTTCGTCGAGCTCAAGTTCAAGTTTGAATATTCAGAGTTCGTCGAGATGAGCTTACATCTCGTCGAGCTAAATGTAAAGTTGGAGATTCTGAAGTTTGTCGAGCTCAGTACAGAGTTTGTCGATCTCAGCTCGACGATCGTCGAGCACAGTCCAAGTACTTCACGCCATTACGGGAAATCTACAGTAGCGCCGGAAGATACTATTTGTCCTCTTTTGAGGAAAGTGGCACTCACCATCCTTAGCTGGGCCCACATTCAAATTGTGTTGTTGATTCAAATCTACGGATATAAAAAGAAAAGCAAAATGGGATTAGGATAACAATCACAACAAACAAAAAAGAAACGAGAGGCGGCTGAACTTAATCTTCTTTGACGAGCTTGAAAGTCAGGTCTAGCTGAGCAAGCCAACAAGGCAGAGAAAGATAGTTGAAGCTTCATTCAATCAACAATAGGAGATAGCTATGTGAAGGGCTGTAAGCCTTCAACAACAGTTAGCTGTCTTCAACACAACAAAGAAATTGGGAGCTATAGAAGAAGACTAATTCCTTCTACAACAAGTGGGCTGGACTGATATCTGCTCAGTCCAGCAAGATAGACTCAAAGATTTATCTCCGAGTCAGTAATTCCATTTGCTTGATTAATTTTCTGTAGGATTCAGTTTGCCTGAATCTGAGCTGTAGGGCACTTTGTGCCTGAGTTGTAGGTGACTAATTAGTCACTGAGCTGAAGGTGCCCTGCTAGGGTACTTAGGTAGGATCCAAATGTGGATCTGAGAGTAGGGCTGTCCTCCCAGCCTGAGTAGTAGGACTTAGAGATAAGGCTGAGGTAGGTGACTGTTGAGTCACTGAGCTGTAGGTGACAAGTGTGTCACTGAGTGTAGGTCTTGGAGGAGATTGAGTGTAGGGTCTTTTTGGCCTGAGGTAGGTGACAAGTTTGTCACTGAGCTGTAGGTGCCTGGAATGGCACTGAGGTAAGTACCTAGAAGGGTATTGAGCTGTAGGAGTGCTGCAGTACTCTGAGAGTAGGGCCTTGTGGCTGAAGTTGTAGGGCTGAAAAGCCTGAGCTGTAGGCCTTAGAGATTAGGCTGAGGTAGGTGGTTTGAGGACCACTGAGCTGTAGGAGCACTACTGGGCTCTAAGGTAGGAACCTTTGTGGTTCTGATATAGGGTTCTGAAGAGAACCTGAGTGTAAGGTTGAGGGCCTAAGGTGTAAGCTCTGAGGAGCATTTTGGAGGAGTTTGTGCCTTACCTAACATAAGTTAGAAAGGTGGGAGGGAAAGTGGATGTACCCAATTGGGGAACCACTATAAATACTTATGTGCTGTGCTGTGTTACTTGTTCTTATTTTATATTGCAGTTATTAAGGACAAGCTCTAGATCACTTAGTTAGTAAATAACAAAAAGGCTTAAGAAATTTCAAAGACCTATTCACCCCCCTCTTGGTGACTAGCTAACCTTGAAGTAATAACTTTCAGGTGGTATCAGAGGGAGGTTACTCAAAGAGGATTTAATAATCTGAGTATACCTCCAAGGTTAGCTGTAAGACATAATTATGGGGTCAGGAATGAACTATAAGGAGCTAGGGGCCATGAAGCTGCCAATCTACATGAAGGACTATCATAGCACCTTGAATAAAGCATTTAAATTTTTTTACAGATTTATGTGATTTAGCAGTAAAATAGGTGTTAGCAAATATTATGTAAAAAGAATAAAGCTAGACTATCATAGCACAGTACAAAAAGAAAAAGGGCAACCAGACAATACAAGAGATTTTAAAGTGGTTCCCCAAATTGGGTACATCCACTCTTCTACCACCATGGTAGGAATCCACTAGCAAGTTTTGCTCAGGTGACTTCCACCACAAGATCTATTTACAGGGAGATCTCACAACCCTTTAGGCTTTTGATCAGGTGCCCAAACAACCAACCCAAGTCTTTTGGAGGGAGATTTGTGAACCAGTCAAACTTTTGAAGGGAGTTATGAAACCCTTTTACAGTGTAAGAAAAGTTGATGATGTCTTCTCTTTTTCTCTAAACAATAGAGAAGACAAAAAATGGATCTTTGTTGTCAAAGCTCCCCCTGAGATGTAGAAAAGTTCACGAAGACTGGAGCTTTGTACAGGGTGTAGGTCTGTAACCTTGTCTTGAAGATGTACAGGAACTTGTAGACAGATGTTGAATAATTGTCTCTGAAGATTCCTGGATCAGAAGTTGAAGAAGACTCTTGATTTTGTAGATGATGTTCTTCTTCAGTCTTCTTGAATGTGCAAGGGCAAACCGAATTTCTTTTTAGAGTGAAGGTCAGAATCTTAGTGTATCTCTGTTAGTCGCCTCCCTCTATTCTGTGTGCTGTCTCTGAGAAGAAAAAAAATTTGCTTTATATATGTTGCCTGTAATTTTCCTTCAGAATTTGAAATGAGTCCATTAATTACTATTGGAAATCTGGGAAGGAGAATGATTGGAATATCTGACTTTAATTGTATTTTCCCAACTGTTCCGAGAATAAGTCAAGTAATTACTCTGATGAAAACCATAATTAATGCTGTCTTGAATGACTATATTCTTAGAGAATTTAAGCATTAATTACTCAGAGAATTATTGACTTAGGATGGAATGAAGAGAGGGACAGATAAGGAAAAGTTAACATTTAGGCTCTGAACAGATTTCGTCGACCTTAGGGCTGATTTCATCGACCCGAATTCCAAGTTCATCGAGCTGAGAAATCCCCTTCGTCGACCTGAGCTTAGCGATCCAAGTCCCCAAGAATAACTGGCATTCTCTGAGATCCAAGTTCGTCGAACTGGGAAATCTGTCTTGAGGAGAGTTCGTCGACCTGAGCTCGAATTTTGTCGAGCTCAACTCAGAGAAGGAACTATGAGTTCTTCGAGTAGAGTATGACTATCATTGAGCTGAGTTCGACGAATGTCAAACTTATATTCTGAACTCTGAAATTCTTCTAAGACCGATTCTCCTGAAGTCCATTGCAGGCTGGTCCATGAAATCTGAATCTATAGGACTGGCCTAAACCCTAGGACGAATAACAATGACCCTGGATATACAAGGTGGGTCAAACATCCTCAGTAGTTAACCTAGCCCAAATCTAAATCAGGGGTTCCAACTATCTCCTCCTATTTGGGTGAGGTCACTATAACAAAATAAAAAAAAAACATAAAATCACAGCAATAAAATATCTGCCAAAATTTGAAAATCACTGGCAGATATATATATAGCTATGGTACATGTATATTGTTCAAATCAAAACAGTAAACAAAATTAAGAGTTTATAAATCAGACTAGGGAGGAGCAGAAGATTTGGAAAAAATTATCTTCCTGTTTGGATCAGCTTCTTCTCTTAGAGTCATCTTCATGTCTGAGTCACCAATTGTTTTCTGAGATACAGTTCTGGGGACCACTACTTCAGGGTGCAAGTTCATATAAGTGTTAGTATTTAAAAGTTTACCCACTTGGTACTTCTCAAGTTTCTTCTTCTTGTAAGATGACATAGTTGAGAATTGAGAGGAGTCTTTACCTTCTTCCTTTGCTTTTCTAATATGAGATAGAGAAATTAATTCATTAAATCTGGCCATTCTAGAATTTGGATCCATCTCTAGATCATAAGCAGGAGACAAAGGCCTTTTAGGACTATCCTCTTTTTCAGGTTCAACTAGAGCTTTTGGAGGACTTGCTGGTTTTAGAGGAAGATGAGAACTACTTCTTGAAGATTTATGATGTTGATGCTGACTGCTTCCTTGAGAATAAGATCTTGAAGATCTTTCTTGCCTTTGGTATGTTTGGGTGTATGAGGTAGATCTCTGTGATACATTTCCTAAAGCACCTGCTGCTGGAGGAGGAGGAGGACCTCTCCAGTTCCTTTTAGAAGGAGGAGGAGGAGAGTACCTTCTGCTCTTCTTCCTTGCTTTTTTGCTCATTCTTTGACAACCACATCCAGTTATACATCCCTTTATATGGAGTTATTTTGTTCAAAATGTAATAGGGAGTGTCTGCAGTTGGATTAGGCTTGAGAACAGACTTTGGAGGGGATTTCTTCTTTATCTTCCTCTTCTTAGAAGATGGCTAATCATCATTATCATCTTCATCATCAGATGATTCAGGAGGATTGGCATACAATTCATCAATCTCTTTGAGAGTTTCTTTGGAGATCTGCTTCTTAGCCTGAGGCTGTACTTGAGATTCTGGTTCTGCAAAACTTTCAGTAACAATTTGATTTTCTTTTGCTTCTTCTTCTATATATGCAAGCATGATATCATCCATTTTTGATATAGGACTTTCATCCATTTTGTAAGTTGGAGGAGAGATAGCCTTGGGAGATGATTCTGTGATTGGCTCAATAACTACAAAATTGGCCTTTAGTAGCTTTACAACCTCAGGGCTAATGGGAGGAGTATAGCAAACCAAGGCTTTAGACTGATCTTGCATCAAGTCTGGAAGAAAATTAAAGAATGCTGAATTGAAAGAATTCAATAAACAAAACAAATCAGCTGTGGGATTGATCACACAATCACCAAAAGTTATGATCTCTGGCACAATTTTTAGAATAACTGTTGCTACTGCTGGAGCTTCATATTTAATTGCTAGAACTGCTGCTGCTAGAGCTGCTTCTTCATAGAGCATCTCCCCTTACCTGGTTTTTGTGGAAACTGGAACCAGGCCCCTGATAAAATAAGGAGGGATAGAGAATCCAACAAAGAGGGAAGTAAGAGATGAGATGGAGGCAGCAAGAGGTGTGATTGCCTCTGCAATGAGTTGCCTTATGACTGGAGTGATGTGCTCCAGGAGGGTGGTAATGGAAGGAGAATCCATATCCATAAACTTAGGAGGAGTCTGAGTGGATATAGATGGATGGATGGAGATGGAGGGAATATCCAAATGTATAGACTCAGGTGGGATCTGAGTAGATACAGATGGAGGAAAGGGAGGAATGACATCAGATGGAATAACATCTTATATGATTTCATCCGAAGGTGATGCATGAGGAGATGGAATAGGAGTTGAGATGTCATGTTGAGGAGAATTTGGTGTAGATTGTATGGAGGTTAGCAAATCAAAGCATGAGGATTACATGAATGTATGATGATGTTTGTTAGTAAGATGATGTGGTGGAGGAGATTGAGGAGGTGGTGACTGAGGAGGTGAAGGAGTTATTGTTGGAAGAAGTGTTGTTGAAGGAGGTGGAGGAGGGAGGATGGATGATTCTTCAACAGGGTGGGGAGTGGATGGAACAACCCTTGTGCTCTCAGAAGGTCTTGAGGAGGAGGAAGCCATGGATGGCTTGATAATAGTCCTCTCCCATCTTCTAAAGAGGGCAGAGGTTGACCTTTTAGAAGCATTAATGAAAACTGTCTAAGATACCAGTAAATCATTTTCCTTCTCCTGCAGAAAAATTCCAAGTATTCTTACAAAATAAACTTCCTTCTTGGAGTTCTTCTTCCTGATTAAGTCAAATAAAACCTGACCCCAGTAACCTTTTTTTTATTCACCAAGGCACTCATAACCAGAAACTTGTCCCTCGTGATGTAGTCATGAGCGGTGTGCTTGCCCAACAGGGCTTTGCCCACTACATCAGCCAAGAATTTATATTCAGCCGATAAATTCTTCTTCAATAACTTGTTTGGGTTTCCTTTAGAGTGACCCATTTTTAGTAACATCTCATCAAATTCAGAGCTATCTATTTCAATATCTTCTTCCCCATTCACAAAACCGAAAATTTCAGATAAGAGGGCAGGAGTTAGAGAGACCCGAGTTCCTGAAATTGTTCCTGTCATCTTCTCAACATCAAAATCGGTTGAAGAATATACCCATTCTTTGATCTCAGCCACTGGTAGTTTGATTCTGGTTGCCATAAACTTTTTCAACTGTTGAGCTTCAAATAGTTTTAGAATATCCTTGAAGATCTTGTCCGAATGACCGAAGGAGTCGAAGTCAATATCGAACCCTGTGTCATATTTCATCCCGGACAGTGAGATCGCTGAAATCGCCATGGTTTCCTACAAAAACAAGAAAGATCAAGTGTAAGAGAGTTCTGAAGGCGCGGGATTTAACTTAAAGAAAAACCCTATTATAAGGTTTTCAGAATATGAAGCGGCGAGCTCCATCCTGCGAAGATAAAAAGTCTTCGATCTCAGTTTGAAGAGAAGGGAAAATAGTTCATCGATCTTAGGTTGACGAAATATTTTCTAAAGCAAGTTCGTAGATCTCAGGTCGACAAAAATGATTTCACACAGAGATATCATCGATCTCAGGTCGACAAAAAATCTCAAGAAGTTTTCTCAGCTCGTCGATCTCCGTTCGACAAACTTTGATAAATTCTTCAACCACAGACAGAAATTAAATTTAAGCCTCTCCATTTATCATACCTAGCTGATTCATAAAGAACAGAGGGTTCCTCTCATCCAAGGGTTTGGTGAAGATGTCTACTCTTTGCAAATCAGTGTAGATGTAGACAAGCTTAATTTTATTTTTGTCCACACAATCTCTAATGAAATGATGCCTTATTTCTATATGCTTAGTTCTACTATAATGTACTGGATTCTTTGCAATGGGAATTGCACTTGTATTATCACATAGTAGGGGTTAATTATTTAAGTTGAAACCATAATCTAGGAGTTGGTTCTGAATCCACAGTATCCCGGAACAACAACTGTCAGCTGCTATGTATTCAGCTTCTACAATTGAAGTAGACACAGATGTCTGCTTTTTGCAAAACCAAAACACTAGTCTAGCACCAAGGAGCTAGCATGTCCCTGAGGTGCTTTTTCTATCCACTCTACACCCAACAAAGTAAGCATCTGAGTATCCAGTCTACTCAAACTTTGACTCAGTTGGATACGAGAGTCCTAAACTAGGATGACCCTTTATATATCTTAAAATCCTTTTTAGAAAAGTAAGGTGGGATTCTTTAGGGTTCACCTGGAACCTAGCACAAAGGCATGTAGCAAACATTATGTCTGGCCTACTTGCTGTGAGATATAACATGGACCCAATAATGCCCCTATAGAGTTTCTGATCAACAGGCTTGCCATGTTCATCAGAGTCAATCACAGCATTAGAAGCCGTGGATGTTTTCTTTGCTGAGGCATCTGACATCCCAAACATTTTGATTAGCTCCTTAACATACTTGGATTGGGATATGAAGATGCCATCAGGCAGTTTCTTCACTTGGAGGCCAAGAAAGTAAGAGAGCTCACCCATGCTACTCATTTCAAACTTGGAATGCATTAGGTCAGAGAACCTCTTGCATAGTTTGGAATCAGTAGAGCCAAAAATAATGTCATCTACATAAATTTGTACTAATAAGATTTGATCCTTATAATGTCTAGTGAACAATGTCCTATCTACTATGCCCCTTGAGAATTTATGCTCTAGAAGAAAGCTAGCTAAGGTTTCATACCAAGCTCTTGGAGCTTGCTTTAGACCATAGAGAGCCTTATGCAATTTAAAGACATAAGAAGGATGGGTTGGAGAAATAAAACCTAGTGGTTGCTCCACATAAAACTCTTCTTTAAGTTCACAATTTAGGAATGCACTCTTAACATCCATTTGATATACTTTGAACTTCTTGTAGGCAACATAAGCAAGGAAGATTCTGATTGCTTCCAGCCTTGTAACAGGTGCAAATGTCTGGTCATAGTCAATGCCTTCCTCTTGTCTATAGCCTTGAGAAACTAGCCTTGCCTTGTTCCTGATAGTTTAAACTTCAAGACAACCTAAACACCTAGAGGGGGGGGGGGGGGGTGAATAGGTTCTTATCCTTGTTTTAACTTAAGGTAGAATTTAACTTCAGTTCTTTAATATAAATCAGATATCTCTACAGCTAACACAACACATACAATCACAGAATCTAAAATAATACAAGCATCACAGATTGCACATAGATTTATAGTGGTTCCCCAAGGTCTGGGTACATCCACTTTCCCCCTTCACCTATCTAGCAGTGTGCTAGATTCGGCCTAACTTCTTCCTTCTTCTCAGATCCACAGATCTTACAGCTCAGAACCCTGAAAGATTCCTACAACTCAGAACCCTATAAGGTTCCTACAACTCAGGCTAACAACCCTACCTCAGCCTTGCCACAAGGCCTACAACTCAGAGAAACAATTCTCCTACACTCAGGCTCACTCAGCCTTACCTCAGCCTTGCCAAGAGGCCTACAACTTAGAGATCAAAATCTCCTACACTCAGCCTTTATAACATAGGCTTATAACTCAGATCTTTGAAAAGATCCTACAGAATTTGATAAGTAATTTGATGGTCTCTTACCCTTGTTGAGAGAGAAAGAATAAGAGGATTCTTGATCAGCTTCTTGATGAGACTGATGACTGAAATCAACCTGTGCTTAGCTTTCTTCAAAGCTTTTTGAATCTGAACTTAGTTGGGTTGATCTCCTTTGAAGTTGACTGACTGTCAACTTACTTCTTGGATTCCAGATATGGATCTAGATCTTCTTAGTAGATTAGTTCTAGATCTACTTCTTAAGAGACTTGTGATTGTCTCCTTCTTGACCTCAAAATAGCTGGAGCTCTCTCTCCCCAAATCTTCTGAAGTTTCTTCTGAATTCTGGAATGAATTATCCTTAGACAAAATCTGAGTGGATGAACACTACAGAATGTCTTCTTAGATCTTCTCACGAAGATCTTCTTCTATGACTTGCACTTTCTTGATCAGAGATCAATCTCATAATAGTTGTGTTAGTTGTGTATATATTCAATCCTTCTTCTGAATCCATCTATATATAGACTTCATCCATGATAACCGGCTGATCCGGTTTCTAACTAACTTCTGATAAGTCTGACAGCTTCAATAAACCTGTTGTAACTCACAGCTGCCGAGTCCTCAAATAGTTCTTGAGCCTTTGTCTCTGTCAGCAAAGCGTCGAGACTGACTGTCTTAAAGTGTCGAGATAATCTGTCAATATGTGTCAGCACAAGTGACTTAAGTGTCGACACAGACTTTGGTGATGTTGACATAGCTGTCTTGATGTCGACACAGCTTCTTGACACTGCATCTTGAGAATGCGTCGACACTGATTATTTGTGTCGACACAATCACTTCTTCACTCTACAGTAATCAACTATGTTGAAACTCTGCTGTGTGTCGACACAAGTCCTGTGTGTCGACACAGTTGATGTAGACTAAGAATTCTGTGTGTCGACACTGCCTCCAGGTGTCGATACAGTTGATGTCGACTCTGCTTCTGTGTGTCGACACAGTCTCCCGATGTCGACACAGTAGATGTCGACTATATATTCCGCGTGTCGACACAGCCTTTTCCAAGTGTCGACACAAACTTGCTGAAGTGTCGACACAGCTTCCTCTGGTGTCGACACATGGACTTAGAAACTTTTTCCTGCATTTTAGCCAATACTTATCCTGCACATATAAACTCAGAATAACATCAAATACACCTTGATGTATATCATTGAGCTAAGTGAGGCTTCTCTAAATCAGGTACACATTTTCCAATGTACCCAACAATCTCCCCCTATTTGGAGAAGTCATAACCCTTTTGTCAATGATATACACCACTTATGATAAATAAACATGATGATGTGTATAAGCATTTTTAACAGGGTAACTTATAGAAAAACAAATATCAAAATCACATCACAGAATAAGGATGCAAACTAAATGAACATGGAACATGGTTTTGTTTATTATATCAAAAAGTCTCTTAACACTGATTACATAGATTTTTTTAAAACTAAGAATTACATAGTTCTAGAAACATCTAGTAAAACTAAACTAAGGCTGAGCTGGCTCCTTGATGACAATTCCTTTTCCTTATTTAATCTGAGCCTGCACAGAAGTTTCTGTATCTTCAATGAGCTTCTTGCCTTTAAAATCAGCCTTCTTTTGAGCTTCAGCCTTAATCCTTTGCCTTTCAAAGTAATGAAAAGGCTTAGGGAAATACTTGCTAGGCTCCTGTGCATCAGGAGGTAGCTTCCCAATCTTGGCCTTCCTTCTGTATTGAACTATGGCTTCTTGCCTAGCCTCATACTTTTGCCACTCCTTCTCATTATACCATTTACCCCTTTCATGAACTTTGTCTTTTAGAGCTTTCCAGGCAGTTAATATGATATTTCTAGATGTGGGGCTCCATTGCTCAAAATCAGGTTTTAACTTTGCCTGCTCTCTGAATCTCTTCTTTGATAATTGAGCATCTTGCTGAGCTTTCACACTAGCTTCTAGCATATCTACCTTTTCAATAATAACAGTAGTAACATGTTGTGGAGGGCTGTACATAGACTGAACTTGTTGATGTATCATTTTAAGATTTGCAGGGGGGTAAATAACTTGGGCAACCTCAGGTTGATCACCTTCAAGTAGAGGTGGTTGCACAACTGACTCAGCCACATTATCATCATCACATAAGGGTGGATATCCCAAAGTGGCTCTAATACTGTTGGTTACCCATTTGGCATGATCAGAGCCTGCATATACTAATACCCTCTCCCCCTTTATTACTTCTCTGGTCACATGATCTCTCAAATCTTCTTTTTGAAATCTGATTTGCCCATCCAAGTAATTGATTCCATCTTTAAAGAATGGCTTTAACTTTTGAAGCTTATCATAAATTGTTTGCTGAGAAGTAGTAATAGTTGTTTTAAAAGAATCCAAAGCTTCCTGTAGCTTCTTATCAAATTCTTCTTTCTCCTTATTTCTTGCTTCAGTCATTTCAATAACTGTTTTTCTTACTTCAGTGACTATCTCATTTTGAGATTCAGTCAGATTGTCATTCATTTTTATTTGATTTTCAAGGACATAGCCTTGTTTGACAGCAATATCATCCACTTGTTTCTTGATTTTAGCTTGTTGTTTTGCTAGGAATACCATAGCATTGCCCCCTTTGTGGAAGCAATCTATCATCTCTTTCTTATTCTGATTGACCTCAAATCTGATTGACTTTATATCTTGGGCTAGATCAAATTGAAGAGCCTTATGACTTTCATCCACATATTTTTTAAGAGCCAATCTCTGCTCATCAAATTTCACTTGTAAATCAACCAAGTTGCTGTAATCAATCTCAAGGGCTGGTTGTGAAGTAGTAGCTTGCAAAGCCTTCTTATAGTTCTGGCTTCTCCTTTTAAAAACCATCATTTTTCTTTTCTTTAAACTTGCTATCTCCTCATCCCCTGAATCAGTGGTACTGTCAATATTTACTCTTTCTTTGGGACTAGGAGGCATCTCATTGTCAGCCCTATGCTTCACCTTCTCAAGGTTAACTTGCTCCCCCTCAACTGCTGCTCCCTCTATGTTAGGAAACAACTCTTCCAGAGTGAACTCTTATTGATTGCGAACTGGTGATACAGCTGTCTCAGGAGCATCAGCAACTACAGATGTATCCTCCATGATCACATCTAGTGCTGGACTGTTGAGATGAGGTGTTTCAAGAATAGATTGTGAACTCATTTCACATGCCAAGTGAATGCTTTCTTCCCCTTGACCTTTTTCAGAATGTTGCTCCCCCTGCAACTGTACTGTAACTGTCTCATCATGGACTTGGGCATTTTCTGACAGGTCCTGAACCTGTTCCCTAACTTGTACACTTTCTAGCTCCCCCTGCACTTGTGCAATAACTATGTCCTTCTGCACTTGATCAAGATCAGTACTGTCATGGACTGGTGATTTAGCTATAGTCTCTTGGGTATCCAAGTCAGGTGTGTCCTTGGAGAGGACCCTATCCCATATGGATATGATCCTGATGTCCATCCTTCTCATATGATTTATTTTAGATCCTAAAAGCTGATACATTACCTCTGGAATTGCTCCAGCTAGGTATAAACTCATTAATCTAGCCAAATTGGGCTTCTTGATACCTTCTTTTATCTTCTTAAATAGAACTGCAGACCAATCTGTGTTAATCTTGTAAATTATCCTTGTCATCAGACTGAACATATAGGTAGAGAGCCTATCATGTCCTCCTAGTTTAAACAAAATCACCTTCCCTACCACTTCAGATAGAAATTTTCCTTGTTGATTCATCCCTTTTCTGTTTATGGCTGCTCCAATCTTCATGGTTGGATCCAATCCACACCACTGAAGTGCCTCCCTTGTCTTTGAGGCTGGGACCTCTTCTACTTCCTGAATTCTTGGTAGGTGAAGAATCTTTCTTAAACTTTTTAGAGTGAGTTTGACTCAATTACCATGAACTATCGATTTAATATTCAGTCCAGTGGAATCCACTGTTGCAGCTGCATAGAATTCAAATACTTCTTTCTTCCAGATCATTGTAGGTTCAGAAACAAGAAACTCTAACCCATTATTAGTAACAAGGGTAATGACCCCTTTAATCTCTGTCGCCGCATCATCAAAAGCATTGCGCACCAGTTCGTAGCCTTCGTTAATGTTATCTTCAATCTTTGGCGCCATTGGAAAGGAGAGAAATCTTGAATTGAGAGAAGAGAGTTTGTCGACACAAGGGTTTAGTCTCGAAAATCTGGAGAGCGTGTCGACAGAATACTTTCTCGACCTATTTATACCTTTTTAAACAAAGAAGGTCAAAAGGCGGGCAAAAACTGTCTAAATGTGTCGACACTGTTAGAAAGTGTCGACACATACTTCTATTGTCTCGACCACGATGATGACTACTATGTGTTGACACCAATTGATGATATGTCGACACAAGACATACTTAGCAGACCATCAAAAATTTTGTGTCGACTCTTATTGCAAGTGTCGACACAATTTCTAGAGGTGTCGACAATGTTGCTCTGGTTGTGTCTACATTACTTTTTTGGATGTGTCGACATTTTGTTCCTTAGGTGTCGACACAATGATACTGTGTCGACACAATTTCCCTGAATAGTGGACACAACTCCTCTGTGTCGACACATTATTACTGAATGAGTTGACACAATTTTACTTAGTCACTTATGTTAATCTAACATATGGTCAACATTCCTAATTCAATTTTAAATCTATTGAATTTAGTTTCATCTAGAGGCTTAGTAAATACATCTGCAATTTGATAAGTTGTCTTAACAAATTCTAGTGAGATGTCCTCTTTCTCTACATGTTCTCTAAGAAAATGGTATCTTATTTCTATATGCTTGGTCCTACTATGTGAAACAGGATTATTAGCAATATAAATAGCACTAGTAAAATCACAAAATATAGGTGTTCTACTTACCTGAATACCATAGTCTTCTAGCTGGTGTTGAATCCACAACAGCTTTGCACAGCAACTTCCTGCTGCCACATATTCAGACTCAGCTGTGGATATTGCCACACTAGTATGCTTCTTACTGCTCCAAGATATCAATCTTTCTCCTAGAAATTGACATGTACCTGTAGTACTTTTTCTATCTTTTTTGCAACCTGCAAAGTCTGCATCTGAATATCCTGTTAGTAGAAAATCTCCATTCCTAGGATACCAAAGGCCTAGATTAGGTGTGCCCTTTAGATATCTCAAAATTCTCTTTACAGCAGTGTAATGAGATTCTTTTGGGCATGATTGGTACCTAGCACAGACACATGTTGTATATATAATGTCTGGTCTACTAGCAGTGAGATATAGTAGAGAGCCAATTATTCCTCTATACAAAGACTCATCTACAGGCTTACCTGCATCATCTTTGCATATAGACATACTTGTTCCCATAGGAGTTCTCATGGTGGAGGATGATTCCATACCATACTTCTTAATTAACTCCTTGGTGAACTTAGACTGGGATATGGACAAGCCATCATCAGTCTGTCTTACTTGGAGTCCCAAGAAGAACTTAAATTCCCCCATACTGCTTATTTCAAAATTCCCTTGCATAAGTTTAGCAAACTTTTTGCAAAGGTTGCTTTCTGTAGACCCAAATATTATGTCATCTACATAAATCTGGACTAAGATTATCTTTCTTTTGGACTACCTTAGGAATAGAGTTTTGTCTATTTTCCCTCTTGAGAATTTGTTCTAAATAAGGAAAGTAGGCAGAGTTTCATACCAAGCCCTTGGGGCTTGCTTTAACCCATACAAAGCTTTCCTAAGTCTATAAACATAATCAGATTTGAGAGAATCTACAAAACCTGAAGGCTTCTCTACATAGACTTCTTCTTTTAGATTTCCATTCAGGAATGCTGATTTTACATCCATTTGGAATACTTTGAATCCTTGATATGCTATATAGGCAAGGAACATTCTGATTTCTTCCAGTCTTGCTATTGGGGAAAATGTTTAATAAAAGTCAATACCCTCTTCCTGTCTGTACCCTTTTGCAACAAGTCTTGCTTTGTTCTTCATAATAATTCCACTCTCATCCAATTTGTTCCTAAAGATCCACTTTGTTCCAATGATATTGTGGTATTTTGGTTTAGGAACTAACTCCCAGACCTTGCACCTTCTGAACTGATTTAGCTCTTCTTGCATGACATTAATCCAGTGTGGGTCTAGGATAGCTTCTTCAAACTTCTTTGGCTCTAATTAAGATAGAAAGCTTGAATACAGGACTGTGTTCAAATTCCTGCTTCTAGTTTGCACTCCATGTCTTGGATCACCAATTATCTGATTTACTGGATGATCTTTTAAGTGTCTAACTGCTGGAGGTAGTCTCTCTTTAGGATGAATACCTCCTGTTTCTTCAATGTGTTGCACCTCTTAGTTTTCTTCAGCTTCTAGAGAGTCCTGTACTCCCCTTGGACAGTAGCCACCATTTTCCATTTGTAGATCTGTAGTTGAATCTTCTGCAATGGAAAGCTTGTCCATTCTCTCATTTATACCTGTTGGACTGCATGAACTACAAGGCAACTCACTGTTGATCAATCTAGTTTCATCAAATACAATATGTACAGATTCTTCTACAACCTGTGTAATCAAGTTGTAGACCCTATACGCCTTACTATTGTTACTGTACCAACCAAATATCCCATCTTGGGATTTGGCAGCAAACTTAGTTAGATAAGACTTTCCATTGTTAAGGATATAACACTTGCAACCAAAGATCCTAAAATAGGATAAATTTGGTTTTCTACCTTTTATAATCTCATAGGGAGTCTTTTTGTGGCACTTAGTGATAGAAGCCCTGTTGAGCACATGACATGCAGTGTTTACTGCCTCAACCCAGAAATATTCTGGGAGAAAACTGTCACTCAATAGTGTTCTACTAGCTTCAATCAATGTTGTATTCTTCCTTTCAGCAATACCATTTTGCTGTGATGTTCTAGGTGAGGAGAACTCTTGAAAAATCCCAAATTCTTCACACAGTCTTATCATACTTTCAAACTGAAATTCAGTGCCATGGTCACTTCTGATTTTGACCACTATACTGTCAAGTTCATTCTGGATTTGCTTGACAAAACTATGAAAAACACTTGGGGTTTCTGATTTTTGTCTCAGAAAGAACACCCAGGAATATCTAGAATAGTCATCTACCACCACAAAAGTATAGACCTTCCTACCTAGATTATGAACTGGCATAAGACCAAAAAGATCCATATGTAAGAGGTATAGACACCTCACTGAATCCTTGTTTTCAAGGCTATGAAAGGAGGATTTTGTCTGCTTGCCCTTTTGACAAGCTGAACATATCCCTTCCTTTATACACTTAACTTGAGGACCATTCCTCACTAACTCTTTGCTAAAGAGTTGGCCAATTATTTTGTAGTTAAGATGAGCCAACCTCTTGTTCCATTTGACACAAAGAGTGGCTTTCTCATCAGCTATAAGACAAATAGGAGAACCTTTGTTCTCACACTCAAAATTAAGACAGTACACATTCCTTTTTCTATATCCTGTCAGAATGACCTTTTGATCACTTGACCTTTTGATATGACATCCATTCTTAATAAATGAAATGTCATATCCTAAATCACTCAGCTGACTTATGCTTATAAGGTTGTGTTTCAAACCCTTCACATAGGCCACTTGAGTGATAGTAATCTTATTACTAGAAATATTACCAAACCCTTTGATAATTCCTTTTTCAGAGCCACCAAAGATTACTTTAGGCCCATTTATAATAGGAAAGTGCTCCTTCAGCAATCCCTTTGTTCCAGTCATGTGTCTGGAACATCCACTGTCCAAGTACCATATAGGGGTATGGTGACATGGACTCACCTGCAATAAAGAATTACTTTCCCTTAGAACCCAAGTAAGTCTTGGGTCCTTGGTTCAGGTTAGCTTCATGCTTACCAAATCTACCTACAACTCTTCTAATAGGTAGACTGTTTTTCTTCCAAACACTAGTGTTGTGCCAGCAATCTATAGCATAATGACTTGTCTTGCCACAACACCAGCACTCATACTTGTTGTATCTATTTTTAGATACATTCTTGATTGTTTGATTGACAGCAAATCTCTTATATTGTGCTGGTACTGTTACAGCTACACCCACTGGATTCTCACAAACATAAGGTTTATGAACATGGGCTGCCTTATTGACATAAGCACTCTTTCCATTCAGAACTTCAGCCTTACTATGACCATGAGTATTATCAAGGTCATACTTGTTAGAAGGCTCTTGTACCTTTCTAAAAACTATAGGGACTTTAAAATTCAGTGGCTAGACTGAGGCTTTGCCCTTTCTCTTGAATTGGACAGCCCTAGTGTTACCCTTAAAGTCTATTCCAGCCTTACCCTTTTGAGCCACAAACTCATCTATTAAGGGTAAAACTGATTTTGGCTTGGAATAACTAGCCACCAAATCTTTCTCCTTTTGAAGTCTGACTTCCAGACTTTTAATTAGATCATTTTTGTATGTGATTGTGCCCATCTAAATAACAGTTATAGTTTTCAACTTGGCAATCTCATTCAATTTTTGATCAAACTCTTTCTCTAAACCAGATGCAGCCACCTTAAGATCTGCAATTTCCTTAGCCTGAGTTTTAGCCAGGTTCTTGCTTTTCTTTAGTGCTTGCAACAAGTCCCCATATTCATCTATCAGCTGATGAATATCACCTTCAGACTCAGATCCATCCACATCACTTGATGCAGATGTATCTGACTCTGTGCCAGTACTACAAACTGAATTACTAGACAAACATTGTACCTTGCTAAGACCAGGCTGATCCTAGCATTTGTCTTCTTCTGATACAGCCATCAGTCCAATGCACTGATGGTCTTCTTATTCATAGATGGAGTCCAGCAATTGCATTAACTCATCTTCTTCATAAGCTGCATAAAGACCAATATATGCCTCAGCTTCCGATTCAGACTCTTAAGTTGATTGGTCTGTCAAGCTTTTCTCCTTCTTAGCAACAAAGGATTTCTCCTTCTTGCTCTTTTGTTGAGTCTTCCTTTTATCAGCAGACTCCTTTCTTTTGTCTAGACACCCAGCTACAATATGTCCAGGCTTATTACAGTAATAGCAAATAATCTTTGATGTTGTAGATTTGCTAGGCTTAGACCTGCTCCTGTCCTTCCTTAATGACTTTCTCTTTTGATAATAGTCATCAAGTGGCTGTGATGTTGAGGGCCTAGATTTCCACTACTTCTTATTCAAGAATCTTTGAAACTGCATTGTAAAGGCAAAAAAATCTGCATTTGAATCACAGCTATCTGAATTTTGGTTGTCTGAATTATCTGAGGTAATTTCAGAAACTTCCCTAGGAGGTGATGGAGACATCCTCCTATTCTTTCTAGTGGCTTCAACCTTGAAGGACACCGACTTTTCTTTATGCTCTCCTTTAGCATTTCTTTCTTCCTCTTTTCTATTCATAAGTTGCATTTCATAAGACAACAACTTTCAAAATAAAGTTGGTGGAGAAATATCTGCAAGTTTGGCCACTTCCCTAATGGCACAAATCTTGGTGTCCCAATCCTTTGTCAAGGATCTTAGGAATTTATCATTCAGTTCATATGTACTGAAGACTCTTCCATAAGACATATATTCATTTACAATTTTATAGAATTTCTTATAACACTCAGATATGCTGTCTGACTTCCCTTGTCTTTAGCTTTCATATTCCTGATTTAGCATGGACTTTCTATCTTGTCTAACTTCTTCAGAACCTCTATGTAGACTATAAAAGTGTCCCATATTTCCTTGGAGGTCTTGCAGTGAATCAAATTCTGAAAGGTTGAATCATCTATGACACTTACTATGATATTCTGAGCTCTTTTATCCATAGTTGCCAGTATAATCTCATCCTTAGTCATCTCAGAAAAATCCTTGGGAGTTCTCTGGTTTGCATCTAGAACAGATACCTTCATTGGAACATAAGGACCTTCTTTTACTGTAATATAGATCCTTGGGTCAGAAGCCTCCATAAATAACCTAACTCTTTCTTTCCATATTCCAAATATCTCCTTCTTGCAGATGAGTAATTTCATAGAACCTAGTTCCTTGTGATTTTCTCTAGAACCCATTTTCTTGATTCTTGATTCTGCCTTAGGGATCTATCTCAGACTGTAAAGTCCTTCTTTGAGTAACCTCCCTCTGATACCACTTGATAGTTTTAACTTCAAGACAACCTAAACACCTAGAGGGGGGGGGGGGGGGTGAATAGGTTCTTATCCTTGTTTTAACTTAAGGCAGAATTTAACTTCAGTTCTTTAATATAAATCAGATATCTCTATAGCTAACACAACACATACAATCACAGAATCTAAAATAACACAAGCATCATAGATTGCACATAGATTTATAGTGGTTCCCCAAGGTCTGGGTACATCCACTTTCCCCCTTCACCTATCTAGCAATGTGCTAGATTTGGCCTAACTTCTTCCTTCTTCTCAGATCCACAGATCTTATAGCTCAGAACCCTGAAAGGTTCCTACAACTCAGAACCCTATAAGGTTCCTACAACTCAGGCTAACAGCCCTACCTCAGCCTTGCTACAAGGACTACAACTCAGAGAACCAATTCTCCTACACTCAGGCTCACTCAGCCTTACCTCAGCCTTGCCACAAGGCCTAAAACTCAGAGATCAAAATCTCCTACACTCAGCCTTTATAACATAGGCTTACAACTCAGATCTTTAAAAAGATCCTACAAAATTTGATAAGTAATTTGATGGTCTCTTACCCTTATTGAGAGAGAAAGAATAAGAGGATTCTTGATCAGCTTCTTGATGAGACTGATGACTGAAATCAACCTGTGCTTAGCTTTCTTCAAAGCTTCTTGAATATGAACTTAGTTGGGTTGATCTCCTTTGAAGTTGACTGACTGTCAGCTTCCTTCTTGGATTCCAGATATGGATCTCGATCTTCTTAGTAGATTATTTCTGGATCTACTTCTTAAGAGACTTGTGATTGTCTCCTTCTTGACCTTAAAATAGCTGGAGCTCTCTCCCCAAATCTTCTGAAGTTTCTTCCGAATTCTGGAATGAATTCTCCTTATACAAAATCTGAGTGGATGAACACTACAGAATGTCTTCTTAGATCTTCTCACGAAGATCTTCTTCTGTGACTTGCACTTTCTTGATCAGAGATCAATCTCACAATAGTTGTGTATATATTCAATCCTTCTTTTGAATCCATCTATATATAGACTTCATCCATGGTAACCGGCTGATCTGGTTTCTAACTAACTTTTGACAAGTCTGACACCTTCAGTAAACCTGTTATAACTCACAG
The DNA here is from genome assembly GCA_039513925.1 of Platanthera zijinensis. Lineage (NCBI taxonomy): Eukaryota > Viridiplantae > Streptophyta > Magnoliopsida > Asparagales > Orchidaceae > Platanthera > Platanthera zijinensis. The sequence goes on from CM077081.1 coordinate 81,118,515, forward strand.
CTGTCAAGACCTCAAACAGTTCTTGAGCCTTTGTCTCTGTCAGTAAAGTGTCGAGACTGACTATCTTAAAGTGTTGAGACAATCTGTCAATATGTGTCAACACAGACTTTGGTGATGTCGACATAGCTGCCTTGATGTCGACACAGCTTCTTGACCCTGCATCTTGAGAATGTGTCGACACTGATTATTTGTGTCGACACAATTACTTCTTCACTCTACAGCAATCAACTATGTTAAAACTCTGCTGTGTGTCGACACAAGTCCTGTGTGTCGACATAGTTGATGTAGACTAAGAATTCTGTGTGTCGACACTGCCTCCAGGTGTTGACACAGTTGATGTCGACTCTGCTTTTGTATGTCGACACAGTCTCCCGGTGTCGACACAGTTGATGTCGACTATATATTCTGCGTGTCGACAAAGCCTTTTCCAAGTGTCGACACAAACTTGCTGAAGTATCGACACAGCTTCCTCTGGTATCGATACATGGACTTCGAAACTTTTTCCTACATTTTAGCCAATACTTATCCTATACATATAAACTCAGAATAACATCAAATACACCTTGATGTTTATCATTGAGCTAAGTGAGACTTCTCCAAATCAGGTACACATTTTCTAATGTACCCAACAGTTCCTGACAATAACTCCCTGGGCATCTAGTTTATTCCTGAATACCCATTTAGTTTCAATGACTGGGTAGTCTTTGGGTCTTGGAACTAAATCCCAAACTTTGCATCTCTCAAACTGGTTGAGCTCCTCTTGCATTGCAATAATCCAGTGTGGATCTTGCTCATCATCTTTAATGGATTGAGGCTCAATTTGAGATATGAAGCAGACATGCATCAAGTCTTGGTTGGTTGATTCCTGGTCTGCACACCTATTAACATGTCTCCAATCACTTAAGATACATGATGATCTCTAAGTGTGACAAATTCAGTAGGTGGAGTTGATTCAACAATAGCTTGGGGAATTAATTCCTCTTGTAGAATTATGGGAGCTGCTGTTGGTTCAACATCCGCTTCAGTGGATTCATCTTCACTGTCTTCATTTATATGTGGAGAGGGATGTGCAACAGTCTCATTTGTGAGGGTCAACTCATCCAACTTCTAACACAAGTGTGGTACCTACAAAGTTTCACTGGTAGAAGGATTCTTCTCCTTGTAAGACATGTTAGTTTCATCAAATGATATATGTATAGTCTCTTCCATTTTCATAGTAGATTTATTATATACCCTATATGCCTTACTGACTTGGGAGTATCCTAGAAAAATCCCCATTGCAGCCTTGACTTCAAACTTTCTAAGATATTTTTGTCATTGTTATGAATGTAGCATAAATAACCAAAAATTCTAAAGTAATCTACTTTAGGTTGCTTCCCTTTAAGTAATTCATAGGGAGTCTTGCTCTTAATCTTATGTATCAGACTCCTATTCAGTACATAATTTGTTGTGCTTACAGCCTCTGCCCAAAAGGATAGTGGCAAGTAAGCTTCTGCAAGTAATGTACCTGCAGCTTCAATTAGGGTCCTGTTTTTCCTTTCTGCTACCCCATTTTGTTGAGGAGTTCTAGGAGTAGAGAAACAATGCCTGATACCTTCCAACTCATAGAATTATTATATGGGAAGAGACTCAAACTCAGTACTATGATCACTTCTGATCAATGCAGCTGGAGTAGAAAACTCAATCCTTATGCTCTTAAGAAAGTCAGTAAGAACTTTAAAGTAATCAGACTTTTTCCACAAGAAGAACACCCAAGTGAACTTTGAGAAGTCATCTACAATCACTAAGGTATAAGATTTCCCTCCTAGGCTCTGTATATCAATGGGTATAAAAAGATCCATGTGGAGAAAATATAGAATCCTAGGTGAATCACTCTTATTAATGACTTTAAAACTGTTTTTAGTTTGCTTGCCTAATTGGCAAGCCCTGCACAGGCTTTCATTATTGTAGGGGTAAGAAGGCAATCCTCTTACAAGGTTGTCCCTACATAATTTAGTAATGTTCTTTAAGTTAACATGTCCTAATCTCTTATACCATAGTTCATTAATTTTACTAACCTAGTTGAATAGGCATATCTCAGACCTAACAGTCCTAAAATTTACTATGTAAATATTTTCTATTTTAGTTCCAGTTAAAATTACTTTATTTTCTACAGAAGTGATAATGCAGGAAGAGTTATTAAATGATACCTGAAATCCTTCATCACATAATTGACTTATGGAGATTAGGTTGCGCTTCAGTCCACTTACATAAACCACCTTTTTGAAGGTGACAGCTCCAATATTTACTTTCCCATAGCCTTTAGTATGGCCATAGTTGGAGTCACCAAAGATCACTTTTGGACCTAGCTTGGACTTATAGTTGGTTAGATTTTCCTTGCTGCCAGTCATGTGCCTTGAGAAACCACTATCCAAGTACCACTATTCCTCTGTGGTAGGATAGGAGTTCACCTGCATAAGAACAGATTAGATGTTCTTGACCCAGATTACCATGGGTCCTTGTTGCTTTTCATACTTAAAACTGGAAATAAAGGAACATTTAGGTTGATTTTTATACCCTAGGGGGTGATATCTTCTTGGTGGTATTATCCACTGGGTGAATGGATTGAGATATTCCCTAGGTTGATTAAAGGTTCTGAAAGAATTAAAATTTCTGTTATCTTGAACCGAGTTCGACGAATTCTGGTGAGTTTGTCGATCTGAGGTCGACGAATGGGGATGAGTTCGTCGAACTCCGCTCAGAGAATGAATATATTCATTCTCTGTGCCCCAATATTGTCGATCTTAGCTCGAAGAACCATACTTGTTTCGTCGATCACAGTTCAAAGAATAATTATAATAAAATTCTGCGTTCGGAGTTCGTCGACTTGAGTTCGACGAACTGTATATATTTCGTCGATATGAGTTCGATAAAATCTGCTGAACATTATTATATTTATGATTTTTCTTGTTCTTTCTCTTTTTCTTATTTTTCTGTTTTAATTCTATTTGCTTAGTTCTATGATCATCTACCTTTTCTTTGCCTTTTTCAGGAACAAATTTGATTGGAGTTGACAGTATGTTTTTCTGAATTACTGGGGGTTGGCTTGATGAAGCACCTAAGCCCAGCTTGACATTAAGTTTGGCATTTACTGTGTTTGTGATGTTCATCAACTTGATGGTTCTCCCATTTAGTGATTCTTCAAGTTGCCTTGCCTTAGCTAATTCGGTTTTTAGAGAGATGATTAGTTCATTAGCTAAAGTTAATTCATCTTTCAATTTAATGTTTTTAGAAAGGAAATTATCTTGTTCAGTTAGTTTCTCTCTAAGGAGTTTGATTTTCTTCTCAAAGTTTATTAAATCAATACACAATGATTTAAATTCAGTTCTAAAACCATCTGCATTGAAATCAAAAGAGGACAATACCTTATCTTCTTCAGATTGAGGTTCTTCACTGTCTGACTGCTCAGCCTCTGAGAGGCTGCCTGATGCATCAATAGCCATCAAGCAAACCTCCTTTGCTTTAGTCTCTTCTTCATCTTCACTGGAGCTGGAAGATGAAGATTCATCTTCAGTTTAACTCCAGGTTTTAGCAACAAAGCCTTTCTCCTTCCTTTTATGCTTGCTGGAGGAGGGCTTGCTATAGTGCTGCTTCGTGGGCTCCTTTTCTCTTCTTCTCTCCTTCTTTTGATTCTCTGTACACTCTGATATGAAATGTCCTGTCTTCCTGCAACCAAAGAAGATAATTTCTTTAGTTGGGATTTTATCATACCTTGGCTTGTCATCTTGTCTAGATGACTTCCTTTTGAAATCCTTCTTGGCCATTTTGTAGAATCTCTTGGCTAGGAGACTCAGAAGTTCTTCACTAGCTGATGGAGCTTTTGTTTCTTCAGATGCTTTGAATGCTATATTTTGCTCCTTTCTAGCTGATGAGGGAGTCTTCTGCTCAGTAGCTTCTCTAGTCTTCATTAACTGCTCATAAGATTTTAGCTTTCCTAGTAGTGATTCAGTGGAAATCTCTTTCAGACTTATGGCCTCTTTGATTGGCCAAATTCTAGAATCCCATGAGCTGGGGAAGCACATGAGAATTTTATCATTGACCTCAGTGAGGGTTATGTCCTTATCCATAGTTTTCAGCTAATTGATGATTGAGCTGAGTCTATTGTACATATCACTCACTGACTCTGACTCTTCTTTCTTGAAATTCTCATATTGGGAGATGAGATTTGATCTCCTGTCTTTTCTCTCATCTATAGATCCAGCAACCATCTGGTTTAGGGAATCCCAGATGGCTTTAGCTGAGGTGCACTCTACCACTTTCTGGAAAATGTCATCTAACATTGTTTGAGCCAGAATGTTCATGGCCTTGGCATCAACTATCTTGGCCTTCTTCTGTGTATCTGTCCACTCAGGTGGTGGAATAGAATGAGTGCTGGAAGTTGCAGTAGATGTAGCCACGGGAGCTAGTGGACCTATCAAGATAGAATTAAAAAATATCTTCATCAATGGAGTTCATATATAATTTAATTCTTGCCTTCCAGATAGAAAACTTGTTCAAGTTGCAAACTGGAGATCTGGTGCTTGCATAGTCCTTGTTTTGTGCCATGGTATAAGTAATGTGCTAGAGAAATTTAGATCTTAGAAGGATCTGTTAGTTCAACTGTTACCTTGTACAACCAAATAGACTACCCTTTGATACCTATTAAAGGACAAGGGGATAGATCTAATTAGCTCTAGAGGGGGGGGGGGTGAATAGAGCATTAAATTTTTTTTTACAGATTTATATGATTTAGCAGTTAAATAGGTGTTAGCAAATATTATGTAAAGAGAATAAAGCTAGACTATCATAGCATAGTACAAAAATAAAAAGGGCAACTAGACAACACAAGAGATTTTATAATGGTTCCCCAAACTGGGTACATCCACTCTTCTACCACCTTGATAGGGATCCACTAGCAAGTTTTGCTCAGGTGACTGCCACCACAAGATCTATTTACAGGGAGATCTCACAACCCTTTAGGCTTTTGATCAGGTGCCTAAACAACCAACCCAAGTCTTTTGGAGGGAGACTTGTGAACCAGTCAGACTTTTGAAGGTTGTTATGAAACCCTTTTTATGGTGTAAGAAAAGTTGATGATGTCTCCTCTTTTTCTCTAAACAATAGAGAAAATGGATCTTTGTTGTCAAAGCTCCCCCTGAGATGTAGAGAAGTTCAGGAAGACTGGAGCTTTGTATAGGGTGTAGGCCTGCAGCCTTGTCTTGAAGATGTACAAGAACTTGTAGGCAGATGTTGAATAATTGTCTCTGAAGATTCCTGGATCAGAAATTGAAGAAGAATCTTGATTTTGTAGATGATGTTCTTCTTCATTCTTCTTGAATGTGCAAGGGCAAAAAGATTTCCTTTTCAGAGTGAAGGTTAGAATCTTAGTGTATCTCTGTTAGTTGGCTCCCTCTATTCTATGTGCTGTCTTTGAGAAGAAAAGAAATTCGCTTTATATATGCTGCCTGCAATTTTCCTTCAGAATTTGAAATGAATCCATTAATTACTGCTTAAATCTTGGAAGGAGAACGGCTGGAATATCTGACTTTAATTGTATTTCACCAACTGTCCCAAAAATAAGTAAAGTAATTACTCTGATGAAAACCATAATTAGTGCTGCCTTGAACAACTATATTCTTAGAGAATTTAAGCATTAATTACTCAGAGAATTATTGACTTAGGATGGATTTAAGAGAGGGACAGATAAGAAAAACTTAATATTTAGGCTCTGAACAGATTTCGTCGACCTCAGGGCAGATTTCATCGACCTGAACTCCATGTTCGGCGAGCTGAGAAATTCCCTTCGTCGACCTGAGCTTAGTGATCCAAGTCCCCAAGAATAGCTGACATTCTCTGAGCTCCAAGTTTGTCGAACTGGGAAATCTGTCTTGAGCAGAGTTCGTCGACCTGAGCTCGAATTTCGTCGAGCTCAACTCAGAGAAGGAACTCGTATTTCTTCGAGTAGAGCACGACTATCGTTGAGCTTAGTTTGACGAACATCAAACTTATATTCTTAACTCTGAAATTCTTCTAAGAACGATTCTCCTGAAGTCCACTACAGGTTGGTCCATGAAATATGAATCTAAAGGACTGACCTAAACCCTAGGATGAACAACAATGACCCTGGTTATACAAGGTGGGTCAAACATCCTAAGTAGTTAACCTAGCCCAAATCCAAATAAGGGGTTCCAACAGCCAAGATGAAAGAGATAAGTACAGATGTACAAAAACATATTTATGGTGCAAAGTTTCATATTTATGACACTGCTGTGTGGATGCATAATTAGATACTTCTAGACTTTCCAGTCAATTCATATAAGGCTCCACCTCCTCAACTTAATCCAACTGGCAGCAAGCCTACATTCTCTCCAAGATTAGAATTTTATGAAGCTCCTCCTGAAGACTACTCTCATATATGGGCTTCTGATCTTCAAGAGCATCCTCAAGAGATTCCTCCTAAAGTGTAAGTACCAAAAAGAAGGAAGTATGGTGAGGGTGCCTCTGCCAGCCGATCATTTCCAACACATGAAGCTGAGAAAATAAAAGCACAATAATTTTCTAAAGTGTGGAGCCCAACCTCCAAATCACTTATTCTTGAGACTCTAAAGTTGGTTGTGGATTTCAATGAAGACAAAAATGCTCATTTTAGTTCCCGAGAGTGGGAGTTTTATGCAAAATCTTTGACTAAGAGGAGGATCTATGATAGAGAGTATGGCAGAAACAATCCCAAAGCTCCTCCTAAACCTACAAAGTACTACCCCAAGCCTTACAGTTATCAAAAGAGACAGCAAGAGAAAAGAAAGGCAGTAACAAACGAATTTCAAATGATTCTATGTTCATCAGTCCTATTGAATTTTGTGGGCTAAGACATTTCTGTGGACAAATCTTATATATATATATATATAATTTTGAATTCTGTTGAACTTGTTATTTATTATCTGTCTTTACATACATACCTTGCTTTACTTGTTATTTCTTTATTTATCTTGATGTAATTAATGTTAGTGTAGAGGGTTCTTACTTCTACAAATAGGGGGAGATTGTTGGGTATTGTATCCACAATAACCTAGATTTGTATGAAGTCACCCTTGAACTAAGATGAATTAAGGTTGTATTTGATGCCATATTTTAGTTGAGTGCTTGCAGGTCAATATTGTTAAGTGTAAACCAATGTCAGTTTACAATGAGTCACCAAACACAGGACCACGCAAAGTAATCTTTCATTGTATGATCCATAGTGTTGACTCATGTGTAACCTCTCTATTGGGATGCACTTCATTTTCAAGTACTAAGGAAATTGAAGAAAGGAAAGGATGCTGATTTCACTTAGAAGAAAAGAAAAAGTTCACTAAAAATTCCCTAAGTAATTTTCTCGAGAAATGCCATGTATTTCTCGAGAAGTCGAAGTTTATTTCTCGAGAAAGCATTGTTGTTCTGGAGAAACTACAAGAATTCTCGAGAAATTACCTGAAATATATGCTAAGTCATTTTCCCGAGAAAAGCCTAGTACAGTCTCGAGAAGGCAAGTTGTTCTCGAGAAAAGCAAAAGTTCTCGAGAAAGCTAAGCCTTCTTCTCGAGAAATCGGTCTTCAGATCTAGAAATTATCGCTAAGTAGATTTCTCGAGAAGCCCTATGATTTCTCGAGAAAGAAATTCTTTTCTCGAGAAAGCTTGTTCTTTTCAAGAAACAAGTTTTTCTCTTCATGAATTTTGCGCTAAGACAATTTCTCGAGAGGCCGTATTGTTTCTCGAGAAATCAAATTGTTTTCTCGAGAAATATTGTTCTTCTCGAGAAATTAGTGGTTTTCTTCACAGAAAATTTTCTTCAAGTTCTTTCTCGAGAAGCCAAGTCTTTTTCTCGAGAAAGCTAGTCATTTCTCGAGAAATATACTTCTTCTCGAGAAATAGACTTGCAGATTTTTTCATTTCTAATTTTTTGACAGAAATTTAAATTAACCTAAGTTTAGTAGGTTTGATCTTTCCTTAATTACGTGGATCTTGTCTTAATGACGATTGACCATTGGTCAATGACATATAAAAAGACATTTTAAGGATTCGCCAAACATAATAAGAAGGAGAATCATTCAATTAGAATAATTTTTTCACGGAATTAGAATCCCTAAAGCACTTTCCATTTTCGGGAGAAAAGCCGATCATCTTCATCGTCAATCCCTTCTATCGCCTTCTCTAGATCCAACGATTCAAAGCAAGACAAGATTCGACCGATCCTAGATCTTCAACTTCAATTCGATCGGGTCGATTCCTAGCTTTCAGATCAGTCTTCCCGGCTTTCTTCCTCAACCTTCTTCATCAAGTTGTTCTAGTTTTAAGAAGGAAGATTCAAGAAGATTTCAGATCTGAAGTGTAAACATTTTCTTTACTGTTGTAATTTGTTTTAACATTTGTAGGTGCTTTATCTTCGAGTTTGTAGGAGTTTTTATCTCCGAGGTTATAGATCCGTTAGTGGATCGAGTTTGTATATCCGGCTTGTGGATTGTGTGTGTAGATCTGTTGCGGATCGAGGTGTAGGAGCATTGTTTCGAGGTGTAAGATTTGTATAATCTGAGAAAGGTGAAGTAGCCAAATCTTACCCTTTGTGGTAGATAGGCGAGGAGGGTCAGTAGATGTACCCAATCCGGGTAACCGCTATAAAAATCTCTGTGTTTGTGTGCTTGTATTTTAAATATTTTTATTCCGTAAAAAGATGCAAACATCACATATTAACCCCCTCTAGGTGATTTAGGTAGACACTAGATACTTTTAATTGGTATCAGAGGGGCGTTTTGGTCGAAAAGGCTAACTCCTTGATCAAGACCCCTGATCTAGCATTAAGAGATTTCGCTCAGTCACCATGGGTCGAAGCAAAGATATGTCTTCCATGAAGCTACCAGTGTGCACCAAAGAGAACTTTCCAATGTGGAAAGAAAGAGTACGGTTCTACATGGAAGCTGCAGATCTGAGAATTTTTCAGATTGTGGAAGAAGGACCACACATCCATACTCAGGCTTCAACTATAAATCCAGCAATTGAGATTCCCAAGAAGATGATAAATCTCACTAAGGATGAGATTGCCCTAGTCTCCCTGGACAAGAAGGCGAAGAATATAATAGGTAGTGCAGTGGATGACTCAATGCTCCAGAACTTATTCCACTGCAAATCTTCCAAGGAGATGTGGGACTGCCTGATTGGACTTATGGAAGGTACTAAAGAAGTGAGAGATGATCGCAGATTATTGTTGAATCAGGAGTACGAAGCCTTCTAACAAGGTGCCAATGACTCCATAGCTGAAAATTTTGAGAAGTTCTTCAAGATAGTCAACGACCTCAGGAACTATGACCGTGAATTCACTCATGGTGAACTGAACAACAAATTCCTCAGATACTTGACAAAGGACTGGGATACAAAAGTTTTTGCCATCAGAGAATTCAGGAAGTTGCCAGAGATCGACCCTCAAAATTTCTTTGGCAAATTGCTCTCCTACAAACTCCAAATGAACACCAGAAAGAAGGAGGAGCAAGCCAACCGATCTTCAGGTAAAGAGAAGTCTACATCCCTAAAGGCTGAAGGTTCAAGGAAGTCAAAAGCTGTGTCACCCATAAGGACACGAGCTACTGACACTCCTGAAGACTCTGAGCCCAGCACATCAGGCTCCGAGCTATTGGACAGAGAGTTCTCCCTAATCTCCAAGCAGTTCAAGAAGCTGTTGAGCAAGAGGAGACAAATAAAGAATAAGTCTTTCTCTTCATATTCTAGGAGATCACATCGTGATGGTGATCGTACGAAGAAAAGATACAACAAGGAGGACAGGTATAAATCGAAACCTAATAAATTTTCTTCCTCTGACGTTGTTTGCTACTGTTGCAATAAGTCAGGTCACATGATTGCAGAGTGTCCTTACAAAAAGAAGGATAGCTCCATGAAGGATGAGAAGAGATCCTCCAAAGGTAAGAAGAAAGAAGAAAAGAGCTTCGTCACCAAAAAGTTGAAGACTCTCAGCGACAGTGACTCGATCGAGTCAAGTTCTGAAAACGAAGAAGCGTACTTTGGGCTTAAGGCTCAATCTGACGAAGAAGTGGGCGACTCCGAATACTATGGGAAGGTAAACTCGCACACCATTCTTTCAGAATTTGAAACTTCCTCGAATGGTCATGAAGACTACTCCTCTGATGAGAACGAATAAGAGTTGATGGCTCAACACGAGCACTTGTTAAAGGATTTCGACAAATGCCGAAAGGTAGTCTGAAAGCAAGTTAAAGAGATTTCCTCCCTCAAGGCAGTGAAAGCTAATTTGAATGAAGAAATTACACAATTACTTCCTCTCAGAGATGAAGTCCACTCCTTGAAAGAGGAACTTAAGGACTCGGCTGAGACGTTAAAACTGAAGGAAAAATATCTTGATGAGTTGGAAGAAAAGTTCGTGGTGGAGAGAAAACTCATTGAGAGTTACTCTAAGCCGAAGACTGTTCTTCTTCTCATAGATGAGTTCTCCGATCAGAAGAAGGGCGGTGGTCTTGTCCATGTCGATGGAAAAGGTAAGTCTGCCAAGAAGGCCAGCACCAAAGAAATGGGGAAGGCACCCATGGATCAACCTTCGTTCAGGAAAGTAATCTTTCCGACGAACAAGTTTGACCTTGAGTCGTCCTATGGTCATCATGCTAGGCCTACTCATGTGGAGCCCAAGAATAGATACCAGGGATGGACCCATCCCTGTGACTTTTGTGCCAGCGTGTTCAAATCACTGTTTGAGGAAATTTAAATGAAGAGTTATTGTCCATATGTGCATGGCCATAACAATAAAAAGGCACAGAAATCTACATCTGCTGTGCCGAAGGATAAGAAGATGGGAAGCCCCTGTGTATGCTTCATGAGGCCTCCACCTCTAAGAATTCTACCCCTGCTAGACCTCACGTTCTAAAGGTAAAGAAGGAGTACAAAAGGAGGTACAACAAATTCGACTGTTGGTGCTGCGACAAAATTGGTCATTTTGGTGCAGATTGTTGGTATAACCCTGCCAACTTTATAACCCCTAAAGTTAGCTACGCGAGGCCGACCCCTCACAAGGCTAATGTTCCTAGGGTGAGTATGCTGACCAAGAACTAATGACCCAAATATGTTTGGGTTCCTAAGGTAAACTGATTTATTTTTGCAGGAATGTCCAAAGGCCAAATAGAACTCCGATCTGGTATTTGGACAGTAGATGCTCTGAGCACATGACCGGGACAAGAAGCCTTTTGCGTGATTATACCCCAGTCAAAGACGGACCAAAAGTCATCTTTGGAGGTTCAGACTAGGGAACAATAAAATTTTATGGTATGATTTCCAATGACATAGTCTCTTTCACAGACGTTTCTTATGTTGAAGGATTACACTATAATCTTATAAGCACAAGTCAACTATATGACAAAGGCTACATCATTGAGTTCTGCAAGTACAAGTGTTTGATAAAATTGTCTGCAAATTTGGAGACGGTCTTAATAGGCACTCGGAGCAGAAATATTTTCTATTTAAATTTTCTTTGTTTATACACTTCTACCCCAGTATGTTTTGTGGCAAAAAGTAGTGCGTCTCTTTGTGACCAATGACACAAGAGATTAACACATATTAATTTTTAAACCTTAAATATGCTATTTTCTCACAACCAAGTGTGCGATTCCCCAAGCATTAAGTGCCTTAAAGAGAGTCCATGTCACTCCTGTCAAATGGGAAAGCAGACACGGGCCACCTTCAAGGGTATTGCTGAGAAAGATTCTTCTTGAAGCTTATACTTGATCCACATAGAATTATTCGGTCCTATGCCTATTCACAGCTTATGAGGTAAGGTCTATACATTAGTAATCATTGATGACTACTCGCGTTTTACTTGGGTGTTCTTTCTGAAACACAAGTTAGAAACCTCTGCATCTTTCGCTACTTTTGTCCGACAAATTCAGAACGAACTGAACTACTTAGTGGTCGAAATCAGAAGTGACCACAAAATACAGTTTGAGTCTGGTGCCATGACAGAGTTCTGTGAAAGTCAAGGTATATTTCATGAGTTTTCCTCTCCGTACACTCCATAACAAAATGGAGTAGCAAAGAGAAGGAATATAACCCTCATTGAAGCATATACAATGATATTGAATAATGCCTCTCTTCCGGAGTATTTCTGGGCTGAGGCAGTCAACACCACTTATCACACACAAAACAGAGCACTAATCAACAAGAGATATCATAAGGCCCCCTACGAACTGTTGAAGGGTAGAAAACTGACTGTGTCCTACTTAGGGATCTTTGGATGTAAATGCTTCGTACTTAATAATGGGAAGTATTACCACACTAAGTTTAGTGAAAATTGTTTTGAAGGTATTTTCGTATGATTCATAATAAGGCATATAGGATTTTTAATAAGAAAAACCTGGTGGTAGAAAAGTCTATAAATGTTGTATTTGATGAGACAAGCCTGCTCCAAAGCAGCTCATCTAGTGTTATTGGTGCTGATGCAGGTACCTTGTTCAAGGAGCTAAGCTTGGATAAGGTTATCAAGGAAGACGGTCCAAGCTCAGTAAAGATCATCGATCTAGGCTTGGTGGATGAAGAACCTCTAGAGGAAGAAGTTCCTCAACCCATTGATCCTGTTCAAGATGCTACAGAGCCTGATGGGGAGAGGGAAAGGAATCTAGGGTTTCGACACCTAAGAGATCACCCAGCTGATCTAATCATTGGAGTGCCAGGCGATGGTGTGAGAACCAGAAGAGGTACAACTAACGAAATTTTGCATCTGAGTTTTCTATCTCAGGTTGAACCGAATAAGTTTGAGGAAGCGAACAAAGACGCCTATTGGATCATGGCAATACAAGAGAAGCTCAGCCAGTTTGAACAGTGCAAAGTTTGGGGGCTTGTGCCCAGGACAAAGGGACAGAATGTAATCGACACCAAGTGGATATTCAAAAACAAGTTGGATAAACATGGAGTAATTATCAAGAACAAAACCCGGCTTGTAGCACAAGGATACAGACAAGAAGAGGGGATCAACTTCGACCAGACATTTGCTCCAGTAGCTCGGCTCGAGGTGATATGGTTGTTTCTAGCGTATACTTCCCTCAAAGGCTTCACCGTCTACCAAATGGACGTGAAGTCAGCATTCCTGAATGGGGATCTGAAAGAGAAAGTATACATAGTGCAACCCCCAGGTTTTACAAACTCTAAATTCCCTGATCATGTTTTCTTTTTAAAGAAAGCCCTATATGGTTTAAAGCAAGCTCCCTGAGCTTGGTATGAGACATTATCTAGCTTTCTTCTTGAGAACAAGTTCACAAGGAGAAAGATTGACAAGACATTATTTCTTAGGGAAGTTAAAGGCAAGATTTTGCTAGTGTAAATCTATGTCGATGACATCATATTTGGCTCTACGGAAAACAACATTTGCAAAAAGTTTTCTAAACTAATGCAAGAGAAGTTTAAAATGAGCAGTATGGGTGAGCTGAAGTATTTCTTAGGACTTCAGGTGAAGTAATCTGAAGATAGGATTTTAATCTCTCAGATGAAATTCACCAAGGAGATTTTTAAGAAATTTGGAATGGAAAGCGCAACCTCTATGAGGACTCCAATGGGTTCATTGGTGTCTTTGGACAAGGATGAAAAAGGGAAACCGTTTGATGAAACCAAGTACAGAAGCATAATTGGATCCTTGCTCTACCTAACTGTCAGTAGACCAGATATAATGTTCTCAACATGTGTCTACGCTAGATATTAGGTGAACACTAATGAATCTCATTATATCACTGCAAAGTGAATTTTAAGATACCTTAAGGGTACACCCAATCTTGGCTTATGGTACCCAAGAAGTAATGATGTCGGGCTAATTGGCTTTTCATATGCTAATTTTGCAGGAAGCATGGATGATAGGAATAACACTTTTGGGACGTGCCAATTCCTCGGAAGACACCTTATCTCTTGGGTAGTAAGAAGCAAAATTATATGGCAACATCTACTGCCGTGTCAGAATATATATTTGCGGGTAGTTGTTGCGCACAGCTTCTATGGATAAGGAACAAACTCGAAGACTTTAATTTGAAGTTTAGAGAAATTCCACTGTATTGCGACTCTTCCAGCATAATAGCTATTGCCAACCATCCCATTTCCCATAGACGGACCAAGCACATCGAAGTTCGCTACCATTTCATCTGGAAGTATGTAGAGAATAAGGACATAGCCCTCAACTATGTCCCGACGGACAAGCAGGTGGCAGATATTTTCATGAAGCCGCTGGATGAGGTCAAGTTCTCCTCTTTCATGACAGAACTTGGCATGCTCAACATGGAATCCTAAAGTTATCATTTCTGAAGTCAAGGAAAAATTCAAAGAAGATATTGTGTTTCTCGGAAACTTATGTGGATTTCTCGAAAACTAGTCATTTTCTTGGATTTCTCGAAAAGGACTCTTATTTCTCAAATGGCTCTTCATAGCTCGAGAAATACTTCATGGACTTCTCAGAATTCTCTCCTCTTCTCGAGAAATGGCGTCTGGAATTCTCTCTATTTCCATAGAAAAGCCTTATGGATTTCTCGAAAAGGACTCAGATTTCTCGAAAGGCTCTTCATTTCTCGAGAAATGCTTTATGGACTTCTTGGAATTCTCTTCTCTTCTTGATAAATGGTGTCTGGAATTCTCTCTATTTTTAGAGAAAAGCCTTATGGATTTCTCGAGAAGGCTACACTTCTTAAGAAATGCCCTAGTTCGCCAGAACTATTTCTGTTTATGATGAAGAATTCGAACCGCTGCTAAGGTATGCATTTCTTTTAATTCTTTAAATTTTTTAATTTTATATAAATAAAAGATAAGTCCATCGAAATTCCTGAACCCACAAATTCGAAAAATCTTCTCGAGGACGACGGTTCCATTCCACGGAGTCCACCACCATTCTTCTCGCAAAACCCACTGCCTCGTCTCCTCCAAACCATAAATTTTTCCTTCTCTGCATTCGATGGCTCCTTCCTCCAAGATTGGTGTGGGAAGTGAATTTGTTCGCGCCGACTTAGAAGAGATTTCCGACAAATTCAAAAATGTTCTGATACTTCTGGATTCTGCCGAGCTCAAATTTATCCTGGAACATCCTTACAATGTCTTATTACCTAATGTTGAAGAGTTTTTCTATCATGCCAAGATCAAAATAAGCGGGAAATTGTTGAAAACAATAGCCAGAGGTTTGAAACTCAAAATCAATCCATCCTCTATCACAGAGTTTCTGCATTTGCCGTCCATAGATGAAGAAGATTATCTGGAAGCAGATGATTATTCCAGAGCCTACTCCTTCTAAGGTATTCCAGATTCCGCCACTTCTCTTAAAAGACAGAACATGACTGCTGAAAGTAAACTTCTGGCCGACATTCTCGGCAAGGTTCTTTAATGTAAAACTGGGTCAATTGGATATATCTCTACAGAGTTCTTTGATATGATAACTGTAGTTGTATGCTGAAAGAAGTTCCAATGGGGATACATGTTGTTTGACAAGATCAAGAAGAGTCTGAAGGCACATAACTTTGGAAGAATTATTTCTCTCTATATAAATCTGGCTCACCCAGAGATCTTCGGCATAACCAAAGGTGTGGCAATTCACCACCTCAATAAGGTCTCTATATCCTCCATCAAGAGATGGGAGATCAGAATTCAAAAGCCAAGGGATGCTCCAGAAGTTCCCAGAATAATCTTTGATGATGAGGACAGATCCCATCTCCTCCTCACACTGATACAGCTAACACATCTAGTGCAGCTATTGAGGGGGAGCCTGCTCCTATAGTTCTTGTAGATGTACATCAATTTGAGATACTAGAGATAGAGATTCAATCAGATGTTCCTGCAACCCAAGTTCAAGAGAAAGTGGTTGATATTGATGTTGCAGAGGAAGAGGAAAACATAGATCAGTCATATGATGAGCAGAGCACCCCTGCACATGCCAATGGATCAGGTATGAGTGTTCACTCCTCCCCTGACCAAGCCACTCAACTAGCTTCTAAAGAGGACAAATAAGATGATAGAAGAACTAAACTCAGATGACCCCCTATTAATCTCTCCTGAGAAGACTACTACAAAGTCCCCTGAAGCTATTCCTGAAAAGACCCCTGATGAAAATTCTCCATAAGAGATACATAAAGACTCACAACCCCATACACATATTGAGGGGTAGACTGTAGTTCTACAAACTGACGAAGAAGAAATTATTCCAGAGTCTATAGAGACTACCATGAGGAATTTAGATTTCCCTATCCCTTGCATTCTTGGACATGAGGGGGATGAGATTCTACCTTTCCTCAGAGCCAAGAGTTCAGTTGACATTGAAAAAGTACCTATCTGGACAACTGCATCTCTTCCTCCTCCACCTCCTCCTACTAATATTATTCCTAATGACACCCTATTGGATAAAATTGAATCAATGCTGACACAACAACGAGAGTACTTTGATAAGTCTCTCAAGGAAGTTACTACAAAGTCACTGCTTTAGAAAAAGAGATGAGTAGAGGCTTTGCTGAAATACAACATAATACAGATAAGTTTAAGAGAATGTTGTAAATTGGTGGAAAGGCCATAGAACATACTATCACTAGTATTGGTTAAGTCATGGATCAATCAGTCACATTGGCCAAAAATCAAATTCAACTAGAGAAGAAAACTCAAGAACAAAATTTCAAAACATGTGAGGAAGTTGGGAAATTCAAAGAAGATGCAATAACAATCCTTACTGTAGAAGTCAGAAAAGGGGAGGGCAAAGTCAAAGAATATCTATCAAAAGCCTCCGAAGACATGAAGACCTAATGGGAAGCTATACTGAAAGAGATAAGTACAGATGTACAAAAATAGATTCATGGTGTAAAGTTTCATACTTATGGTACTGCTGTGTGGATGCATAATCAGATACTTCCAGACTTTCCAGTCAATCCATATGAGGCTCCACCTCCTCAACTTAATCCAACTTTCAGTAAGCCTATATTCTCTCTAAGACCAGAATTTTATGAAGCTCCTCCTGAAGACAACTCTCATATATGGACTTCTGATCTTCAAGAGCATCCTCAAGAGATTCCTCCTGAAGTGCAAGTACCAAAAAGAAGGAAGTATGGTGAGGGTGTTTCTGCCAGTCGATCCTTTCCAACTCATGAAGCTGAGAAAATAAAAGCACAAGAATTTGTTGAAGTGTGGAGCCCAACCACCAAGTCAGTTATTCTTGAGACTTTAAAGTTGGTTGTTGATTTTAATGAAGACATAAATGCTCATTACAATTCCCAGGAGTGGGAGTTGTATGAAAAATCTTTAACTAAGAGGAGGATCTATGCTAGAGAGTATGGCAGGAACAATCCCAAAGCTCCTCCTAAACCTGCAAAGTACTACCCCAAGACTTACAGTTATCAAAAGAGACAGCAAGAGAAGAAAGAAAGGCAGTAACAATAGAATTTCAATTTATTCTATGTTAATCAGTCCTATTGAATTTTGTGGGCTAAGACATTTCTGTGGACAAATCTTATATATATATATATAATTTTGAATTATGTTGAACTTGTTATTTATTATCTATCTTTACATACATACCCTGCTTTACTTGTTATTTCTTTATTTATCTTGATGTAATTCACCTTAGTGTAGTAGGTTCTGAATTCTATAAATAGGGGGAGATTGTTGGGTATTGTATCCACAATAACCAAGATTTGTATGAATTCACCCTTGAACTAAGATGAATTAAGGTTGTATTTGATGCCATCTTTTAGTTGAGTGCTTGCAGGCCAATATTGCTAAGTGTAGACAAATGTCAATTTATAATGAGTCACCAAACATAGGACCATGCAATATAATCCCTCATTGTGTGATCCATGGTGTTGACTCATGTGTTACCTCTCTATTGGGATGCACTTTATTTTTTTAGTACTAAGTAAATAGAAGAAAGGAAGGGATGCTGATTTCACTTAGAAGAAAAGAAAAAGTGTACTGAAAATTCCCTAAGTCATTTTCTCGAGAAATGACATGTATTTCTCGAGAAGTCGAAGTTTATTTCTCGAGAAAGTATTGCTGTTCTCGAGAAACTATAAGAATTCTCGGGAAATTACCTAAAATATATGCTAAGTCATTTTCTCGAGAAAAGCCTAGTACATTTCTCTAGAAGGCAAGTTGTTCTCGAGAAAAGCAAAAGTACTCGAGAAAGCTAAGCCTTCTTCTCGAGAAATTGGTCTTCAGATCTAGAAATTTTCGCTAAGTAGATTTCTCGAGAAGCCCTATGATTTCTTGAGAAATAAATTCTTTTCTCGAGAAAGCTTGTTCTTCTCGAGAAACAAGTTTTTCACTTTATGAATTTTGCGTTAAGATAATTTCTCGAGAGACCATATTTTTCTCGAGAAATCAAATTGCTTTCTCGAGAAATATTGTTCTTCTCGAGAAATCAGTGGTTTTCTTCACAGAAAATTATCTTCAAGTTCTTTCTCGAGAAGCCAAGTCTTTTTCTCGAGAAATCTAGTCATTTCTTGAGAAATATACTTCTTCTAGAGAAATGGACTTGCTGATTTTTCGTTTCTAATTTTCTGACAGAAATTCAAATTAACCTAAGTTTAATAGGTTTGATCTTTCCTTAATTACATGGATCCTATCTTAATGAAGATTGACTGTTGGTCGATGACATATAAAAAGACATTTCAAGGATTCACCGAACATAATAAGAAGGAGAATCATTCAATCAAAATAATTTTTTCGCAGAATTAGAATTGCTGAAGCACTTTACATTTTCGGGAGAAAAGATGATCATCTTCATCGTCAATCCCTTCTGTCACCTTCTCCAGATCCAGAGATTCAAAGCAAGACAAAATTCGACCAATCCAAGATCTTCAGCTTCTTCAACTTCTATTCGATCGGGTCGGTTCCTAGCTTTTTAGAACAGTATTCTCGGGTTTCTTCCTCAACCTTCTTCATCAAGTTGTTCTAGTTTCAAGAAGGAAGATTCAAGAAGATTTCAGATCTAAAGTGTAAAACATTTTCTTTACTGTTGTAATTTGTTTTTACATTTGTAGGAGCTTTGTCTCCAAGTTTGTAGGAGTTTTTATCTCCGAAGTTGTAGATCCGTTAGTGGATCGAGTTTATAGATCCGGTTTGTGGATCGAGGTGTAGATACAACTTAGGGATCAAGTGTGTATATCCATTGTGGATCGATGTGTTGGAGCGTTGCTCCGAGGTGTAAGATTGGTATAATCTGAGAAAGGTGAAGTAGCTAAATCTTACCCTTTGTGGTAGATAGGCGAGGCGGGTCAGTGGACATACCCAATATGGGGAACCACTATAAAAATCTCTGTGTTTGTGTGCCTGTCTTTTAAATACTTTTATTCCATAAAAAGACTCAAACATCACCTATTCACCCCTCTCTAGGTGATTTAGGTAGACGCTAGATACTTTCATAACCAATAAGAGGAGCAGTAATATCAACCATTAATTAATCTAGTTTCTAACAATACAAGTGTACGAGCATCAATGAGAGAAGCGGTAGCATCAATAATTGAATAAACATGACTTTCTAAATCTATAATATTTCTCATCATCGTATAACTCATCCTAAAGACAATTATACGATGCCTTACTAAGGTGTGAGTACAGGTAATACCCATGATTATATGTATATATATGGTATGTTGTGTATGCATGCTTGAACTCCCCGTCACTCATATGATATGTCACAATAACTTTCTCCTATGTCGACATAGTGAACTATTAAGAGAAGGAGCTCAATTCTCAGGCCTCACCGCCGTGGCCAGACGGTGATAGTGGGTCGATCACTCCCACTTCTTGGTTATGGATATACCCCAACTCCCTAGGCCTTCGTACCTCTATGCAGAATAGGTAATCTCGGTGGGAACACATCCTCACCAGTACGGAGATAACCCTCTCGGCACATACCAAAACAGGCGTAAGACGGACCTATGTTGAAGGGGTAGCTAGCCCCCGGTCCACTTCACCACCCGACAACCATAGAGTTCATCGTCACAACTTCTCTTGTAGTGTATAATAGGGGAAGCCGATGAACTTGCCACATCGGTATCAATGAAACCTCCCATATTCCCATGCATTAGTAATGAATGACATGAAAATATGCTAGTACTCTTACAGTTAATAAGTATCCACAGATCGGCTAGTAACTTGAGGTTTATCATGTGGTTAAGCTAGGAATGACATCAACCTAATTTCATGGACTATGCTTTCACATACAATTTTAACTAAGTAGGTATGTTAATGCCAAGTTTAAATTTACTTACAAGCTTCAAATTAGAAATATTGAAACATGAAAGTTGTAGATAAAACATTAGTCTATAATAGTGTCTCTAACATGCATCATTTGATTTGGCCTCTAAGGGCTCCAAAATAGGAACTAAAGTTTACCAACAATATCAGTCTTTACAATAAAATAACAATCTAAAACTATTTTGCAATGTTTGGGGCAAATTTAAATTAATCAAAAAACTCCTGATTATCAAAGTGAAAACATGAAAGTTGTAGGACAAACGTTAGTCTACAAAAGTGTCTGTAACATACATTTTCTGATTTGGCATCTAAGGCCTCCAAAACATGGGCTAGAGTTTGTCAAAAATATCAGTCATTACAATAGAATAGAAACCTAAAATTATTTTGCAATGTTTGGGGCTTATTTAAATTAATCTAAATCTTCCATATTATCAAAGTCAAAACATGAAAGTTGTAGGAAAAACATTAGTCTACAAACTGCCTCTAACATGCATTTTCTGATTTGGCCTTTGAGTCCTCCAAAACAGGGGTTAAGGTTTGCCAAAAATATCAGTCATTACAATAGAACAAAATTCTAAAATTGTTTTGCAATGTCTGCGGCTTATTTAAATTAATTTAAAGCCTTCTAATTATCAAAGTCAAAACAAGAAAGTTATTGGAAAAATATTTGTCTACAAAATTGTTTCTAACACACATTTTTTGATTTGGCTTTAAGGCCTCCAAAATAGGGTCCAAAGTTTAGCATACATAATAGTTTTTACTATGATCAGTAATCTAAAATTTATTTTGCAATGTTTGAGACTTAATTTAAATTAATTTAGAGCTTTCTGTTTATCAAACTCAAAACATGAAAGTTGTAGGGAAAACATTAGTCTATAAAGTGTCTCTAACATGCCTTTTCCAATTTGGACTCTAAGTCCTCTAAAAAGGACTCAGAAGTTGCAAAAAATATTTAATTTAGGACTAATCAGCATTCTGGGTTTCCAAAATGATTAAATATGCTTTTCAGGTGAAAAATTAAATTGGTTAAATGTTTCTGATTAGAAAACTTTTAACATAAAAGTTGTAGAAAATAAAATTATGTAAAATGTTGTGTCTCACAAAATTTTTCCAAATCTGGATCTAATTCAATTAAAAATTTATTTTAAGAATTATAAAAATTTCCAAAAATGGCTAGGCTTCAGCCGAAGGAAATAAGTACTCTGCGCACGGATCTTAGCGCAGATCCGGTGACTACAACTAGGAAGGATGGGTGAGCTGTGCATCTGGTTGCACTGGATCCGACTGAGCGCCAATCATATGGATCTGAAAATTCGAGGTAATCAGACTGCCTGTGATGGTCGGCCGGATCTAACGGTGGCTGTGAGCCACCGTAGATCCAGCCATTGCGGGCCATTCCCCAACAGGTAGTAGTTGCCGTTGCCCCGACCACCGTACCCTGTGACTTCGCTTGCGAAGGGCGCTTTGGTAGGGCACCGGCTGACTGCCTATCACCGCCTCTGATGGCCGGGAAACTGGAGCAAGGAGCTCCAGGTACATGGTGGCTATCAAACACCCCAACTTGGGCCCTTCGGGGCCTCCCCACCACCGCCGGTGGGGAGTTAGCTCTGTCCACCACTCCCAGTGGGAGCGCTCGAGGAGGGGGCTCTAGTGAAGAGTCTATCGGTGGCTGGTCACCGCCAATGATGGCCGGTAAAAAAAGATTGCATTTTTTATATCCTTGTTTTTATGTTTTTGGATGGAGGAGGCCGCTAGAGCGGATTACAACGGTTTCCTCCTCCCAAGGGCCATGAGATAGGGTCATGGAGTCCCTCTCTCCCCTTCACACACCCCATGCAAGGTCGAAAACCACGATGGTGGTGGAGGTTGGTGTGGGTGGTCCAAAGCTATCCAAGGCCGGGATCACCGTATCCGGTGATCTGAGATGACGAGGATTGATAAGAAATAGATCTAGGGAAGAGAGGAGTCAGAGGAACTTACATGCATGTAGTTTAGGTGAGGGGATCGACGAGTGCCATGGGTGGTGGAGATCGCCGGAGATGGGGAAGAAGGCTCATCAGGTGGTCGTCGGAGCTCTGGTTCTTGCTAGTTAGGGGTGTAAAGTGGTAGGGAAAAGAAATACAACTGCTCTTGGGGGTTCATATATGGGTGGGGATTGATTTTGCATTTTAGGAAGGGAATAAATCCTCCTTCCTTGAGGAGAAATGCCTCCCCCATGATTTCTACCTCCATCATCCTCCCCTAGACTTCTAAAGGTAAGAAATTTAATTCCCCCAACTGGCCCTTAGCATGGCGATGAAGAGAATTAATTTAGGGGGAGTTTATTACCAATTTAGGCACAAAAAACGTGATAACTAATTAAATACAAATAAATTTGAATTTGAATTTGAATTTTAAACATAGGCTTTTGGTACCCTCAGGAAGCTTCAGGAATTATCTCATAATTTTTTGGATGTATTTTTATATTTTCTTTAATTTTATTAGTGTGTCTTACATGATTAAAATAAAATAAAATAAATTTAAATTAAGTAATATATTTTAATTCATAAAATCAATCTTACTATTTTTATGGTCTCTTGGTAAAAATTTGAGATTTTCCGAATATGTTTTGCTATTTTTACTATTTCTCCTTAATTATTTAATTTAATAATTATTTAAATAAATAATTTTATCTAAATATTTAATTAACTTTGAGGTCATTTCTTTAGTCATGTGGCCCAATGCAGCTGCTTTAACATGTCGCTGGCTCAAGGGCACCTCACGTCGATAGGCTGATCGAGTCGGGTGGCTTGGTGTGCGTTTAACCTAATTATAACAATCTCGAGTTTACACAAATTTAAGTTGATCGGTGCGACGAGTATATGTCGTAGTAGATTAATTTGACTTGTTTTGAGTATTAGTGCACATTTCATGTCTTAATTGGAATTATTAGGACCTAATGAGTCACTCGCTAACATATAAGAGTCTAGTATTGGTTTAAGTCAAAAAATGCTCAAAAGATACGGTGGGTGGATTGAGTAACTTATTAGGTCAACCACACCCAATAGGAAATTAACCTATTATCTGGGTTTCGATCAAGCCTGTGGAACTCTAGTTGGTCAAATAACACCAAGGGGGTCTAGAAGACCAATTGGGATGTTACAGAGCTGCCAAGCTCTTCTAGTGCTGTAGGTGTAGAATTAAGAATGGACAAACTAAGTATTGATGACAAACTTCCTGTTGAACTAGAAAAGGATAAATGTGTGCTCATCCCAAAAGAAGATCCAGGTGAAATGCAAAGAGCAGATGAACTTCAAGCAAC
The DNA here is from genome assembly GCA_039513925.1 of Platanthera zijinensis. Classification (NCBI taxonomy): domain Eukaryota; kingdom Viridiplantae; phylum Streptophyta; class Magnoliopsida; order Asparagales; family Orchidaceae; genus Platanthera; species Platanthera zijinensis. The sequence goes on from CM077081.1 coordinate 81,142,072, forward strand.
TGAAGATGAAGTTCAAGAAGCTGAAGAAAGGATGTCAGCAGCCATCCGACACTTAAGAGACCATCTTAGAGATATGATTATTTGGGATGCAAGCCAGAGTGCAACAAAAAGAAGAAGAAATCACAATATTGCTATGTATTCAAGCTTTTTGCCTCAAATAGAACCGAAGAAGTTTGAAGAAGCCAATATAGACCCATTCTGAATACTAGCTATGCAAGAAGAGTTGAACCAGTTCAAACGGTGTAATTTTTGGAAGCTAGTTCCCAAACCTCAAGGACATAACATCATAGGAACCAAATGGATATATAGAAACAAACTTGATGAGAATACTATTATAATCAAGAATAAAGCTAGACTGGTTGCTAAATGATACATATAAGAGGAAAGGATTCACTTTGATCAAACCTTTGCACCAGTAGCTAGACTTGAAGTCATAAGGTTATTCCTTGCATATGCTGATTACAAAGGATTTAAGGTCTACCAAATAGATGTAAAGTTATCTTTCCTGAATGATGACTTAAAAGAGGAGGTCAATGTTGAGCAACAATCATGTTTATCAATCCTTCTCTCCCTAACCATGTATTTCACTTAAGAATGGCTTTATATGGGTTGAAACAGGACCCAAGGGTTTGGTATGAAACCCTATCTAGCTTTCTCATTGAGAATAAATTCTCAAGGGGAAAGGTAGACACGACATTATTCCTAACGGAAGTCAAGGGTAAGATAATTTTAGTCCAAATTAATGTTGATGACATAATTTTTGGGTGTACTGATGATGGCCTATACAAAAAGTTTGCTAAACTTATGCAATGGAAATTTGAGATGAGCAGTATGGGTGAACTCAAGTATTTTTTGGGCCTCTAAGTTAAACAATCTGAGGATGGACTATTCATTTCTCAGTCCAAGTTTACTAGGGAGTTAATCAAGAAATTTGGAATGGAGAGTGCCTCCACCATGAAAACTCCTATGGGGTCAAGTAAGTCTATAAAAAAGGATGAGAAAGGGAAACCGGTTGACGAAACCTTGTATAGAGGCATAATTAGCTTCCTCTTTTATTTGAATGCTAGTAGGCCAGACATTATGTTTGTTACATGTGTTTGTTCTATGTACTAGGGTTGCCCTAAAGAATCTCACTATACTGCAGCAAAGAGGATTCTGAGATATCTCAAGGGCACACTTGATCTTGGTCTTTGGTATCCTAGGAATATTGACTTTGAACTAATAAGTTACTCAGATGCAGATTTTGCAGGTTGTAAAGAAGATATGAAAAGTCCTTCTAGTACCTCCTAATTTCTTGGGAGAAGGCTGGTATCCAGGAGTAACAAAAAGCAAACCAATATAGCTATCTCCATAGCTGAATCTGAATATATTTCAATAGGGAGTTACTGTACACAACTCCTGTGGATAGAACATCAACTTTAGGATTATAACATCTAGATAAGTAAAACTCCAATGTTTTGTGATTCCTTAAGTGCTATTTCAATAGCTAAAAATTCTATATCACACAGTAAGACCAAGCATATTGAAATTAGATATCACTTCATAAGAGAGCATGTTGAGAAAGAAGATATCAGCCTTGAGTTTGTCCCCACTAACAAACAAGTGTCTGACATTTTTACTAAGCCTTTTGATGAAGCCAAGTTTAACCGTTTCAAGTTTGAATTGGGAATGTTAAACTTAAAGTAGCTTTATCTTGGTAAAGCATTTAATTTATATATATGTGCATTTGAAGGCTAACCTTTTGCAGGAGATCATAAGAGAGAAAAAGATTAACTAACCAGACATTGAGTTCCTTGAATCAAAACTAGGCATCGAGTACGGAAAGTGCACTCGATGCATACACTCTGACGGGTTTAACAAGTGTCAAGTCTATCAGATTGAATCAAAACCATCCATCAAAAGTGTAAGTCACTGAGCTGAAGGTGACCTGCTAGGGTACTGAGGTAGGATCCAAGTGTGGATCTGAGAGTAGGGTTGTCCTCCCAGCCTGAGTAGTAGGACTTAGAGATAAGGCTGAGGTAGGTGACTGTTGAGTCACTGAGCTGTAGGTTACAAGTGTGTCACTGAGTATAAGTCTTGGAGGAGACTGAGTGTAGTGCCTTTTTGGCCTGAGGTAGGTGACAAGTTTGTCACTGAGCTATAGGTGCCTAGAATGGCACTAAGGTAGGTACCTGGAAGGGTATTGAGCTGTAGGAGTGCTGCAGTACTCTGAGAGTAGGGCCTTGTGGCTGAAGTTGTAAGGTTGAAAAGCCTGAGCTGTAGGCCTTAGAGATTAGGCTGAGGTAGGTGGTTTGAGGACCACTGAGCTGTAGGAGCACTACAGGGCTCTAAGGTAGGAACCTTTGTGGTTCTGAGGTAGGGTTCTAAAGAGAACTTGAGTGTAAGGCTGAGGGCCTAAGGTGTAAGCTTTGAGGAGCATTTTGGAGGAGTTTGTGCCTTACCTAACATAAGTTAGAAAGGTGGGAGGGAAAGTGGATGTACCCAATTGGGGAACCACTATAAATACTTGTGTACTGTGCTGTGTTACTTGTTCTTATTTTATATTGCAGTTATTAAGGATAAGCTCTAGATCACTTAGTTAGTAAACAACAAAAAGGCTTAAGAAATTTCAAAGACCTATTCAACCCCCCTCTAGGTGACTAGCTAACCTTGAAGTAATAACTTTTAGGTGGTATCAAAGGGAGGTTACTCAAAGAGGATTTAACAATCTGAGTATACCTCCAAGGTTAGCTATAAGACATAATTATGGGGTCAGGAATGAACTATAAGGAGCTAGGGGCCATGAAGCTGCTAATCTACAGGAAGGACTATCATAGCACCTTGAATAAAGCATTAAAAACTTTTTACAGATTTATGTGATTTAGTAGTAAAATAGGTGTTAGCAAATATTATGCAAAAAGAATAAAGCTAGACTATCATAGCACAGTACAAAAAGAAAAAGGGAAACCGGACAATACAAGAGATTTTATAGTGGTTCCCCAAACTGGGTACATCCACTCTTCTACACCGTGGTAGGAATCCACTAACAAGTTTTGTTCAGGTGACTGCCACCACAAGATCTATTTACAGGGAGATCTCACAACCCTTTAGGCTTTTGATCAGGTGCCCAAACAACCAACCCAAGTTTTTTGGAGGGAGATTTGTGAACCAGTCAAACTTTTGAAGGGAGTTATGAAACCCTTTTTATATTGTAAGAAAAGTTGATGATGTCTTCTCTTTTTCTCTAAACAATAGAGAAGACAAAAAATGGATCTTTGTTGTCAAAGCTCCCCCTGAGATGTAGAGAAGTTCACGAAGACTGGAGCTTTGCACAGGGTGTAGGTCTGCAGCCTTGTCTTGAAGATGTACAGGAACTTGTAGACAGATGTTGAATAATTGTCTCTGAAGATTCCTGGATCAGAATTTGAAGAAGACTCTTGATTTATTAGATGATGTTCTTCTTCAGTCTTCTTGAATGTGCAAGGGCAAACCGAATTTCTTTTCAGAGTGAATGTCAGAATCTTAGTGTATCTCTGTTAGTCGCCTCCCTCTATTTTGTGTGCTGTCTCTAAGAAGAAAAGAAATTTGCTTTATATATGCTGCCTATAATTTTCCTTCAGAATTTAAAATGAGTCCATTAATTACTATTGGAAATCTGGGAAGGAGAATGACTGGAATATCTGAATTTAATTGTATTTTCCCAACTGTCTCGAGAATAAATCAAGTAATTACTCTTATGAAAACCATAATTAATGCTGCCTTGAATGACTATATTCTTAGAGAATTTAAGCATTAATTACTCAGAGAATTATTTACTTAGGATGGAATGAAGAGAATTATTGACTTAGGATAGTGGCAAGTAAGCATCTGCAAGTAATGTGACTGTAGCTTCAATCAAGGTCCTGTTTTTCCTTTCTGCTACCCCATTTTATTGAGGAGTTCTAGGAGCAGAGAAACAATGACTGATACCTTCCATCTCATAGAATTCTTTCATGGGAAGAGACTCAAACTCAGTACCATGATCACTTCTGATCAATGCAGCTGGAGTAGAATACTCAATCCTTATGCTCTTAAGAAAGTCTGTAAGAACTTTAAAGTTATCAGACTTGTTCCTCAAGAAGAACACCCAAGTGAACTTTGAGAAGTCATCTACAATCACTAAGGTATAAGATTTCCCTCCTAGGCTCTGTATAGCAATGGGTCCAAAAAGATCCATGTGGAGCAAATATAGAATCTTAGGTGAACCACTCTTATTAATGGCTTTAAAACTATTTTCAATTTTGATAGTTTTACTTTCAAGACAACCTAAACACCTAGAGGGGGGGGGGGGGGGGGTGAATAGGTTCTAATGCTTGTTAACACTTTTTGGCAGAATTCAATTATAGAATTAAAACACACAGCACAGCAGTCACAGAAATTTTAACCATCACAGATTGCACACTGTTTTATAGTGGTTCCCCAAGGTCTGGGTACATCCACTTTCCCCCTTCACCTATCTAGTAGTATGCTAGATTCGGCCAAACTTCCTCTTTACTCAGATCCACAGATCCTACAGCTCAGAACCTGAAAAGGTTCCTACAACTCAGGCTCAACAGCCCTACCTCAGCCTTATCACAAAGCCTACAACTCAGAGAAGAATCTCCTCCTACACTCAGGCAAACAGCCCTACCACTCAGAGATCAACGCTCCTACACTCAGCCTTTATAACACAGGCTTACAACTCAGATCTGTATTGACAGATCCTACAGAAATTAGTAAAGAAGTTTTTAATGTCTTACCTTTGTTGAGAGAGAAAAGAACAAGACAAATCTTGATCAGCTGATGAAATCAACTGAATCTGAGCTTTCTTCAAAGCTTCTTGAATCTGAACTTAGCTGAGTTGATTTCCAAACAGCTTCTTGAGAAACTAATGATGGCTTCCTTCTTCTTCTTCAAGTGGCTGGATCCCTCTCTATCCAACACCTTTGATGATACTTCTGAATTCTTGAAAGAACTCTTCTTAGACTGATCCTGAGAACATCTTCTAAGATCTTCTGATGAAGATCTTCTTTAATGCCTTGCACTTTCTTGAAGAGAGGACTTGTCTCTTAACTGATGTGTTGATTAAGAATTAATTTCCTCTTGTGTGTGTTGTTTTTTTCTTCTTCTTCTGAATCTGTCTATTTATAGATCTTCTTTATGGTAACCGGCAGATCCGGTTTCTAACTGACTTCTGACAAGTCTGACAGCTTCAGTTAACCTATCATAACCCACAGCTGTCAAGTCTTCAAACAGATCCTGTGCCTTAGTCTTGAACAACAAAGTGTTGAGACAGACTGTCAGAAAGTGTCGAGACAAACTGTCTATATGTGTCGACACAAGTGACTTTGGTGTCGACATAGCCTTTGATGATGTCAACTAGTTTGCCTTTAAGTCGACACTGCTTCTTCAGAACTTCATCTTGAGAATGAGTCGACACAGAGAATCTGTATCGACTCAACACTTCATCTTTCTTCAGAAAATAACTTGGTCTTGACTTTGTAGTGTGTGTCGACACAAGTCCTGTGTGTCGACACAGTTGTTGTAGATTCAGAACTCAGTATATGTCGACTCTGCCTTCAGGTGTCGACATAGTTGAGGTCGACTATCTTTCTGTGAGTCGACACTGCTTCCTAGTGTCGACACAAATATGGTCGACTATCTTTCTGTGAGTCGACACTGCTTCCCAGTGTCGACACAAGTGTGGTCGACTATCTTTCTTTGAGTCGACACTGCTTCCCAGTGTCGACACAAATGTGGTCGACTATCTTTCTGTGAGTCGACACTGCTTCCTTCAAGTGTCGACACAATTATTCTGAAGTGTCGACACAATTTCTTCAGGTGTCGACATATGGACTTAGAATAATTTCCTGTATTCTTTAATACTTCTTCACCTGCACATGTCAACTTAAAACAACATCAAATACACCTTGATGTATATCATTAAGCTAAGTTACTCTTCTTCAAATCAGGTATACATTTTCCAATGTACCCAACAATCTCCCCCTATTTGGAGAAGTCATAACCCTTTTAGTTAATGATATACACCTTTTATAACAAATATAATATGATGATGTATGACATTACAGGAATACTTAATATAAACAAAATATTAACAATTCATCACATAGTGAACATGAATATATGATTCCAAACAAAATTTTGTTTATAACTTGATAATGTTTGATTACAGATGTTTACATTGAATGATTAAACAAAACATTTCAAAACACTTTTGAAAGAACTTAGAACTAAGACTGATCAGGCTCTTTTATGACAATTCCTTTGCCAGATTGGATTTGAGCCTTCACAGGAGCTTCAGCAACTTCAGCTGGCTTCTTGCCTTTTAGCTCAGATTTCTTCTGTGCTTCTTCCTTGAGCCTTTGCCTTTCAAAGTAATGAAAGGGCTTTGGAAAGTACTTGCTCGGCTCCTGAGCATCTGGTGGCAGCCTTCCCAGCTTGGCTTTTCTCCTGAATTGTACTATGGCTTCTTGCCTAGCTTCATACTTTTGCCATTACATTTCATTATTCCACTTTCCTCTTTCATGTACTTTGCCCTTTACAGCCTTCCATGCATGTAGTATAATATTTCTTGAAGTAGGGCTCCACTGCTCAAAATCTGGCTTAAGTTCAGCCTGCTCTCTAAATCTTTTCTTTGATAGTAAAGCATCTTGCTGTTCTTTCAAGTTGGCATCAGGCTTATCAACTTTTTCAATAACAACCTTGGTAACCTCCTTTGGAGGACTATACATATCCTGAACTTGCTGATCAATTATATCAAAATCAGGAGGAGGGTAAATGACTTGGGCAATCTCAGGTTGATTGCCTTCAAGTAGACCTGTTTGAATTCCTGACTCAGCCACCATAGCATCATCACACAAAGGTGGATATCCCAATGTGGCCCGAATACTATTTGTCACCCATTTGGTGTGCTCTGAGCCAGCATGAACTAGAAATCTCTCTCCCTTTATGACTTCTCTGGTAATATGATCTCTTAGATCATCCTTCTGAAATCTGATCTGGCCATCTAGATAATTCACACCTTCTTTAAAATATGGTTTCAATTTTTGAAGTTTGTCAGATATTTCCTTCTGAGATGTAGTGATGGCAGATTGAACTGAAGTTATAGCCTCCTTTAGTTTCTGATCAAAAGCTTCCATCTCTTTTGCTCTTGCTGCAGTCATCCCTGCAGTAGCCTTTTGGAACTCTGCAAGAATTTCATGGTGAGATTCAGTCAAATTATCATTCATCCTCAGCTGATTCTCCAAAACATAACCTTGCTTCAAAGCAATATCATCCACTTTAGTGGGGATAGACAGCTGTTGTTTAGCCAAAAACACTACAGCATTACCTCCCTTATGGAAGCAATCTGTCATCTCCTTCTTATTCATATTTACTTCAAATCTAATAGACTTAATATCTTGAGCCAAGTCAAATTGAAGGGATTTATTACTCTCATCAACATACTTCTCCATTGCTAATCTCTGCTCATCCAACTTAACTTGCAAATCTACCATGAACTTGTTGTAGTTAAATTCAGATGTAGATTGGTGAGTTGAAGTTTGGAGTGCCTGCTTATAACTTTGGGTCCTTCTCTTGAAGACTATGAGCTTTCTCTTCTTAGCCATTCAGGCTGCTTCAGTCTCAGAGTCTGATGAACTTTCTATTTGAACTCTTTCAGGAGGAGTATGAGGAATATTAGTTTCAGTGACATGTTGCTCAGCCTCAACATTCACAGGCTCCCCCTCAACTTCTTGTTCCTTCTCAGCTTCTTGCTCTATCTCTATGTCTAGTGCCTTTTCATTGTCTTGCTCCTCCTCTACTCTATCAGTAGCAATTTCAATATTAGGAAATAACTCATCTAGAGTGTATTCCTTCTGAGCTTGAACAGATGTTGAATCATCCAGATCTGCAATATGCAAATCTTTTGATAAATCAATTTGTTCTTCCTCTTGCACTTGTACAGACATCTTCTCCCCCTGCACTTGATCAGTATTTGGAATATCCTGGGCAGGTGAATACACTTGTTCCCCCTGCACCTGTGCAGGAATAGAAATATTAGCAATGTCCTAATAGGAAAAACTCACTTGCTCTCCCTTTACCTGTTCAGAAGTAGATACATTCTGGGCAGGAGAGTGAGCTTGCTCCCCCTGCATCTGTGCAGGAATGGTTTCTTTCTGAATTTGAGTAGACTCAGGCTGATCTTCAATCTGCTTTCTCACTTGCTCTTCTTGATGCTGGGCAGTGCCTAAATCATGTGTAGGGGATCTTACAAGGGTGTCCTGCCTGCTCTCATCAGGCACATCTTTAGACAGCACCCTATCCCATCTTGAAAATAATCTCATATCCATCTTCCTCATGTGATTAATCTTGGACCCAGGCAGTTGTTGCATAACCTCAGGAATCACTCCAGTCAGGTATAAACTAACAATTCTAGCCAGATTTGGCTTCTTGATTCCTTCCTTGATCTTATCAAATACTACAGCTGACCAGTCAGTTGGAATTATAAACACAATTCTGGTCATTAGGCTGAACATATAGGCTGAAATCCTATCATGTCCACCTGGTTTGCACAAAATTACTTTCCCAACTACTTCTGACAGAAACTTGCCTTGTTGGTTCATCCCTTTTCTGTTAAAAGCAGCTCCAATCTTTAAGGTTGGATCCAATCCACACCATTGGAGAGCCTCCCTAGACTTAGAGGCTGGGACCTCTTCTTCATTCTCAACTATAGGCAACTGTAGAATCTTTCTCAAACTTCTTGGTGTGATTTTCACCTTTGTCCCATGAACTGTGGATTTTATCTTGAGACCAGCTGAATCCACTGATGCAGAGGTAAAGAATTCAAGCACCTCCTTCTTCCATATATTTGAAGGTTCAGAAACTAGAAACTCTAATCCAAATTCGGAGATTAGAGTGATAACAATTTGAACATCTGTCGGGGCATTCACAAAGGCATTGCGTACCAACTCATATCCTTCGTTGACGTTATCTTCAACCTTTGGCGCCATTGAGCAGACGAGAAATCTTGAGAGAGAAGAGAGAGAGATTGTCGATACGGGGTTTTAGTCTTCAAAACCCTGTAAGCGTGTCGACAGAATAAGTTCTTGACCTATTTATACCTTCTAGGGAAAGAAGATCAAAGGTCAGGCAAAAACAATCTATATGTGTCGACACAGATGGAGTGTGTCGACATAAACTTCTATTGTCTTGACAGCAAGTCTGTCTACTATGTGTCGACAACAATTGTGGATATGTCGACACCTGAGAGACATAGTAGAGCATCAGAAATTCTGTGTCGACTCTTAAGGTAAGTGTCGACACAAAATCTGTAAGTGTAGACACCACTATTCTGGTGAAGTCGACACTACATTCCTGGATGAGTCGACTATTTGATTCTTAAGTGTCGACACAAATTCTCTGTGTCGACACACATTCTCTGACTAGTCGACATGACTTCACTGAGTCGACACATTATCACTAAATGTGTCGACACTATTTTACTTAGCTAATTTCTGTTTTTGTCAATACCACTTGATAATCTAATATCACTTGTAAGTTTGTTGATAAACTAATCAATGGTCAGCATGCCTAATTCAATTTTAAATTTATTAAATTTTGTTTCATTTAGTGGCTTAGTAAATACATCTGCTATTTGATAATCTGTTTTAACAAATTCTAATGAGATGTCTTCTCTTTCTACATGCTCTCTAAGAAAATGGTATTTAATTTCTATATGCTTAGTTCTACTGTGAGAAACAGGATTATTAGCAATAGAAATAGCATTTTAGAATCACACAATAAAGGTGTTCTACTTACTTTAATACCATAGTCTTTCAACTGATGCTGTATCCACAATAGCTGTGCACAGCAGCTGCCAGCAGCAACATATTCTGACTCAGCTGTGGATATTGCCACACTGGTCTGCTTCTTACTACTCCATGATATCAATCTTCCTCCCAAGAATTGACAAGTACCTGTTGTACTCTTTCTATCCTCTCTACAGCCTGCAAAGTCTGTATCTGAATAACCTATTAGTAGAAAATCTCTATTCCTAGGGTACCAAAGGCCTAGATTAGGTGTGCCCTTAAGATATCTCAGAATCCTTTTGACTGCAATATAATGAGATTCTTTAGGGCAGGCTTGGTACCTAGCACAGACACATGTATCATACATAATATCTGGTCTACTAGCAGTGAGATATAGTAGAGAGCCAACTATTCCTCTATACAAAGATTCATCAACAGGTTTACATACATCATCTTTGCATATAGGCATACTTGTTCCCATAGGAGTTCTCATAGTGGAGGATGACTCCATACCATACTTCTTAATTAATTCTTTGGTGAACTTAGACTGGGATATGGACAGGCCATCATCAGTCTGTCTTACTTGGAGTCCCAAGAAGAACTTAAGTTCCCCCATACTGCTCATCTCAAACTTCCCTTGCATAAGTTTGGCAAACTTTTTACAAAGGTTGTTTTCAGTAGATCCAAAGATTATGTCATCAACATAGATCTGAACTAAGATGATCTTACCTTTGGATTCCCTAAGGAATAGAGTTTTGTATATTTTTCCTCTTGAGAATTTATTCTCAATAAGGAAAGTAGACAGGGTTTCATACCAAGCCCTTGGGGCTTGCTTTAACCCATACAAAGCTTTCCTAAGCTTATAGACATAATCAGGTTTAAGAGGATCTATAAAACCTGATGGCTGCTCTATATAGACTTCCTCTTTTAAATCACCATTCAGGAATGCTGATTTCACATCCATCTGGTACACTTTGAAGTCTTGATAGACTGCATAGGCAAGGAACATTCTGATTGCCTCCAGCCTTGCTACTGGGGCAAAGGTTTGATCAAAGTCAATCCCTTCTTCCTGCCTGTATCCTTTTGCAACCAATCTTGCTTTATTCTTCACTATTATTCCACTCTCATCCAATTTGTTCCTATAAATCCACTTTGTGCCAATTATGTTGTGGCCTCTTAGTTTAGGAACAAGCTCCCAGACATTGCACCTTCTGAATTGATTCAGCTCCTCTTGCATATCATCAATCCAGTGTTGGTCTTGGATGGCTTCTTCAAACTTCTTAGGCTCCACTTGAGATAGGAAACTTGAATGCAGATCTGTGCTTTGATTTCTGCTTCTAGTCTGCACTCCCTGTCTTGGATCACCTATAATCTGATCAGCTGGATGATCTCTTAAATGTCTTATAGCTGGAGGAAGATTCCTTTCTGGTTGAACATCTCCAGCTCCTTCTTCATGCTGAACCTCTTGGTTTTCATCAGCATCTATAGAGTCTTGTACTCCTCCTGGACAGTAGTCTTCATTTTCCAATGCTCCATCTTCCTTTGATGCTTCAGCAATGGAGAGCTTGTCCATTCTTTTGCTTATACCTATTGAATCATTTGATCTACAAGACAACTCACAGTTGATTAATCTTGTTTCATCAAATACAACATGTACAGATTCTTCAACAACTTGAGTAGTCAAGTTGTAGATTCTATAGGCCTTACTATTTATGCTGTACCCAACAAATATCCCATCTTGGGATTTGGCAGCAAACTTAGTTAGGTATGACTTGCCATTGTTAAGTATATAGCATTTACAACCAAAGATCCTGAAGTAGGATAGATTTGGTTTTCTACCTTTCATAATCTCATAGGGAGTCTTTTTGTGGTTCTTGGTGATAGAAGCCCTATTGATTACATGACATGCAGTGTTAACTACCTCAGCCCAGAAATATTCTGGGAGAGAGGTGTCACTCAATAGAGTTCTGCCAGCTTCAATTAATATTCTATTCTTTCTTTCAGCAATGCCATTTTGCTGTGGTGTTCTAGGTGAGGAGAACTCTTGGAAAATCCCAAAGTCTTCACATAATTTTGTCATGCTTTCAGATTGAAACTCAGTACCATGGTCACTTCTGATTTTGACCACTGTACTATTCAGTTCATTCTAAATTTGCTTTACAAAACTAAGTAATACACTTGGGGTTTCTGATTTCTGTCTCAGAAAGAACACCCATGTAAATCTAGAATAGTCATCTACCACCACAAAAGTATAGACTTTCCTACCTAGACTATGAACTGGCATAGGACCAAAAAGATCTATATGTAAGAGGTATAGGCACCTCACAGAATCCTTGTTTTCAAGGCTTTGAAAGGAGGATTTTGTCTGCTTGCCCTTTTGACAAGCTGAGCATATTTCTCCCTTTATACACTTAACTTGAGGACCATTCCTCACTAACTCTTTGCTAAAGAGTTGGCCAATTGTCTTGTAGTTAAGATGAGCCAATCTCTTGTGCCACTTGACACAATGAGAAGCATTATCATCAGCTACAAGACAGATGGAAGAAGCCTTGTTCTCACATACAAAATTAAGACAATAGACATTTCTCTTCCTATACCCAATCAATATGATCTTTTGATCACTTAACCTTTTAATATGACATCCATCCTTAACAAATGAAATGTCATATCCTAAATCACTCAGCTGGCTTATGCTTATTAGATTGTGTTTCAAACCTTTTACATAAGCCACTTGGGTGATAGTAATTAGGTTAGTAGAAATGTTACCAAACCCTTTGGTGATTCCTTTTTCAGATCCACCAAAGATCACTTTAGGTCCATCTTTGACAGATCTATACTCCTTCAGTAGCCCTTTTGTTCCAGTCATGTGCCTGGAACAACCACTATCCAAGTACCATATAGGGGCATGGCCACTTGGACTTTCCTGCAACACAGATTTACTTACCCTTAGAACCCAAGTAAGTCTTGGGTCCTTGGTTCAGGTGAACATTAACAAAGCTACCATTATCTCTTCTAACAGGTAGACTATTGTTCTTTCTAACACTTGAGTTATGCCAGCAGTCTAATGCAAAATGGCCTCTCTTGCCATAACACCAACATTCAAACTTATTGTATCTAGATCTAGATACACCCTTGACAGAAGAATTTCTGTCCATTGCTGGTGCTGCAGCAGCTTCACCCACTGATTTCTTATAACCATTGGGTTTATGAACATGGATAGACCTGTTGGCATTTACACCCTTGTTTATAAGAACATTAGTCTTAAAATGACCATGTATATCTTCATGATCATATTGGTTAGAAGGCACTTGCACCTTTCTAAACTTAATAAGGACTGAAAGGTTCAGTGGCTTGACAGGAGCTTTGCCTCTCCTTTTGAATTGGGCTGCCCTGGGGTTACCTTTGAATCCTAGTCCTGCCTTACCCTTTTGAGTCACAAATTCATCTATCAAGGGTAAGACAGACTTTGGCTTAGAGTAACTAGCCACTAACTCCTTTTCTATTCTTAGTCTGGCCTCCAGACTCTTCACTTGATCATTGGTATAATTGATTGTGCCCATCTGAATAATAGTTATATTCTTTAGTTTGGCAATTTCATTTAACTTCTGATCAATTATGTACAACCCATATTCGACGAGGGTGGGCCCTACCACCGCCAGGTCATCATAAGTCAAAGTCAACAAGGCAAGACCTGGGTCCAGATCAGCACCCCAGGTCGCGGAAGGTTCGGGCGAGTATGGCGAGCTCCCCAGGCCAACTCGCCAGGTGGCGACTATGACCAGATACTCGCCTCTTCCAGGCGAGCTCCCCAGGGAAGTCGCCAACTCGCCAGGGTGGGGGTATAAGTAAGACCCCCCTCTCTTTGGTTTTCCCTATAAATAGGACCCCAGGGGTACGAAAGAGGGGACAAGCAAATCTCGGCCTGAGCCCTCGCGAGTTCCAACAACTGCCCTTGACTCGTTATTGCTCAAGCTCGCCTCCTTCGTACCTAGCTCGGCCAATCTGGTTGAGAAGGGGTTGCTTCTCCTAAGCAACTGGGTACGTGGTGGGACCTTCCTGCCGCAGTAACCTGGGGTCTTGTTTGCGCAATTTGCTTCTGTTTCCCGACCAGAGATCATCTTCTCGACCGGCCGACCAGTAACTTCAGGTTGCCTAGTCCGATTTCTGAGGTTGAGAAATTTCTCGGCTTCAACACTTGGTGCGGTGAACGTGGATTGCGACCGAAGAAGAAAGTCGTGGTTAGAAGATGGCTGATGGCGGAGACCGTGGCGAGTTGGGAGATAACTCGGCGGGAACTGGAGTCCAGGAGCGAGGTAGCGAGTATTGACAGTGGCGGCTTTCGAAGAGTTCGCGAGGAGGATGGAGAAGGCAATACTCGTCGGGTTTTCTAATCCGCCGGAGGTGACGGCAACTTCTCCCCGTCGCCGGACACCCCCAGGCGAGGAGCTACCAACTCGGCGAGCAGGGAAGGAGCCCGCTTGGGCGAGTGGAGAGCAGGTGTGCCCGCCGCGACATCACCCGGCGAGTGGTCAGGGAATCCGGTTTCGAGATCCGGAACTCTCGGCGAGGTATGGAGATACTCGCCGATGGAGCGAGTATGACTGCTCGAGCGGGGAGGATACTCGCCGCCGCCAGGAAGGGAGGAGCCCCTTTTGCGACGAGATCCTCGCGGCCCTCGTCCCCGACAACTTCAGAGAGCCGGTCCTCTCGTACTACTCCGGCAAGGACGACCCGGTGGGACATCTTTAGTGGTTTGAGGATGTGGTCTCCATTCGCAACATGTCTGATGCTCTCAAGTGCCGGCTCTTCTCCATTACCTTCAAGGGTAGCGCGAGAGATTGGTTCCACCAGCTGCCAGCAGGGTCAGTCTACTGCTTCTCAGATCTTCGACGGGGTTTGTTGGCAAGGTTTGCGACATCCAAGCGGAGGAAGAAGGAGGCAACCGCCCTCTTCAAGATCGTGCAGGGGCAGCACGAGAGTTTGGGCCGATACATCGATCGGTTCTAGGAGGAGGTGCTGGAGGTAGAGGAGGTCGACGGATTCACCTTGATGGTGGCCCTCAAGTTCGGGCTGAAGCATGGCCTGTTCAACATGGAGTTGGGGCACAGGCCGCCCAAATCGTTCGAGGAGATGGTGGAGAGAGCCAATGTGTTCATCCAGGGAGAGGAGAGGAACAAGGAGTTCTTGGTACGGCTCGATGGAGACCGACCGCTTGGGCAAGACAAAGGGAGGCTGCTAGAGAAGGAGAGAGCGCCGGAGGGGCGCAGTGACAGGAAGCAGGAAAGACCGCAGAGGAGAGAGGAAGAGAAAAGAGAAAGGGGAAGGGAGCTCAGAAAGGCGGAAAGGCAGGAGAGGCCTCGGAGACAGGAGGATAGGAGGCCCGTCGGGGGACGGGAGGCAAGGAGCGAGGAGAGGAGATTCCAGTACCCGAGGGATCGCCCTCAGTGGAGGCGACCGGCCCAGCAAGAGGAGAGGAGGAATTACAACCCTCGGGAGCAGGGAGGAGGAAGAAGGGAGACCATGACCATCACCCAGCGAGCCGCCAAGCGCTGGCGAAAGGAGAGGCATCAGGAGAGGAGGCAGGAGAGGCAGCAGGAAGCAGCAATTCCCCTCTACTACGATATCCATCGAGTAGAGGGGCACGAGACCTTAGCTTGCCCCGAGTTCTGGGAAGCGAGGAGGAGGATGGAAGCGACGACGACGGAGAGGGAGCAGTCGCAACAGGAGGCCCAGGTTGGGCAGGTGGCTTACCAAGAGCCGAAGAGGAGAAGAAACGAGGACAGGGTCGACCAAGGAGGAAGGGGGAACGTCATCCCCGGTCCAGGAGGCGGACACGTTGGCGTAATCAACGGAGGGGCTGGGTTAGGAGCATCTCGCAAGGGAAGCCTCCACCAGATCTACAAGAAGAGCGTCGCCTCGATGTCTCAAACCCCCCTCCCTTGAACGAGATTACCTTCTCGGAGGAGGACATGCTCTGGAATGAGAACCCTTTCCACGACGCCCTGGTGATTCAAGCAGCAATCGAGGACTTCACCGTCGACCGAATCCTCGTGGATAACGGGAGCTCGGTGAATGTCATCTTCAAGAGAACCTTCGTCGGCCTTCAGGTGGAAGCGTCCCGGGTTCAGGCAGCAGATGGGCCTCTCTTCGGCTTCTCCGGGGAGAAGAAAGAGGTGGAAGGAGGAGTTGAGTTGCTGGTCACCCTCGGGGGAACTTCGATCCGATATCGCTTCGTCATCGTCGACGCACCCAGTGGTTACAATGCCATCTTCAGACGGCCCCTCATTAACTACTTCAAGGCCATCCCATCGTCATATCATCAATGCCTGAAGTGCTGCAGGGATGATGTCCAAGTCAGGATCAGGGGAGATCCCAAGGCCTCCAGGGAATGCTACCTGAATGCGGTCAGCACCATCAGCTGGATGGGTGATGCAGAAATGTTGGAAAGGATGATGGAGCAGGAGGAGGGCCTGCAAGCTGCTGAGGAGCTGGAGGAAGTAGAGGTGATCTCCCTGAGAGGAGAGCCGGAGCTGCTGAAGATCGGAGGAGCCTTGCCCCCGGAAGGGAAGGTGGAGATAGCTGCCTGCCTGCAGGAAAACGCGGATGTCTTCGCATGGAGCGCCGCCGAGATGCCAGGGATTGATGCTGATGTTGCCTGTCATCGCCTCAACCTGGATCCAGCGACGACCCCAGTCCGTCAGAAGCAGAGGAAGAGCGCCACCGCTCTGGCGGGACCAATCTGGGAGGAAGTAGGGAAGCTGCTAGAAGCAGGTTTTGTTTCGGAGATTCAGTATCCAGGCTGGGTCTCCAATGTTGTAATGGTGAAGAAATCGGGAGGGGGCTGGAGGCTATGTATTGATTTTTCTATGCTCAATAAAGCTTGCCCCAAGGATTGTTACCCCTTGCCTCAAATCGACGCGCTGGTTGATTCCGCCGTCGGGTTTCCCGTAATGAGCTTCCTTGATGCCTTTTCAGGGTATAACCAGATCCGGATGCATCCCCCCGATTGTCGCGACGTTTCCTTCATCACTAGCGACGGATGCTATAGCTACAAGATGATGCCCTTCGGGCTCAAGAACGCCGGCGCGACGTATCAAAGAATGATGGATCAAGTCTTCAAAGAGCAAAAGGGGCGGAACCTGGAGGTCTACGTGGACGATCTGCTCGTCAAGAGCAAGAGCGCCGCAGAACACGTAGCGGATCTGGCAGAAACTTTCGCCACCCTGAGGAAGTACAAGATGCGGCTCAATCCGACCAAGTGTGTCTTCGGCGCGGAAGGGGGAAATTCCTAGGGCACCTCCTTACTCCCCAGGGGGTGGAGCCTAACCCCGACAAGGTGAAAGCCATCCTGGAGATGGCCTCCCCGAGAGACTCGAAGGAAGTACAGAGGTTGACCGGAAGGCTGGCGGGTCTGAGCCGGTTTCTCTCCAAAGCCGGAGAGAAGTGCTCGCCGTTCTTCAAGGCCCTTCGGGGGAATCAGAAGTTCGAGTGGACTCCGGAGTGCGAGGAGGCTTTCATAAAGCTTAAGCAGCAGCTGACTCGAGCTCCTCTCCTTCAGGGTCCGCAGGGCGGTGAGGACCTCTTGCTCTACCTAGGGGTAGGGGCTGAAGCAGTCAGCTCGGTGTTGGTCCGAGAGGAGGGAAAGAAGCAGCTTCCAATCTACTACGTGAGCCGGGTGCTAAGGCAAGTCGAAACGCGGTACCCCATCCTGGAGAAGTTAGTCTTTGCCCTGGTAGTTTCGGCCAGGCGACTCCGTCCATATTTCCAAGCCCACTCTATCAAGGTAGTCTCCGACCACCCCTTGAGGAGTATCTTGGACGGAGTGGAGCACTCCAGCAGGCTCGCCAAGTGGGCTGTGGAGCTGAGCGAGTTCGACATCTCCTACCCCCCAAGGGTCGCGATCAAAGCACAAGCCGTGGCGGATTTCCTGGCCGACTTCTCGGCCGAGGTCGAGGCAGACACGGATGTCTCTCGGCCGGTCCCCTGGAAGATGTTCGTAGATGGCGCGTCAGGGAGACGCTCCGTAGGAGCCGGGGTGGTGCTGGTTAGTCCTCAGGGGACCAGGATTGAGCAAGCCGTCAAGATCCTTTTTTCGGTCACTAACAATCAGGCGGAGTACGAAGCCATGGTGGCTGGCTTGTGACTCGCCAAGGAGCTGGCAATCAGAGATATCAGGGCTTTTACCGATTCCATGGTGGCAGCATCTCAGATTTGGGGAGAGTTCGAAGTCCGAGATCCCATCTTGCAGCAATATCTGGTTAAGGTCAAAGGCCTGATCGGGGGGTTCCGATCCTTTCACGTTGAGCACGTGCCCCGAGAACGCAACTCCGAGGCAGACAATCTTGCAAAATACGGCCCTCGGGTTGGGGGAACCGCCATCGAGTTGTTTCGACCATCCATCGAAGAAGGCGAGTTGATGGAGATCGATCAGCGGGCCTCGTGGAGAGATCCGTTCATCGCGTTCCTGGCGACAGGCCGACCACCATATGACGGGCAAGATCAAAGAAAGTTTCGGTATAAGGCCGCGTACTACTTGCTACAGGACGGCGAACTCTATCGCAAGACCATTTCAGGCCCTCTGGCCCGATGCTTGTCAGAGCTCGAGATTCCCCGGGTCCTCGAGGAGATTCACTCTTGAGAGTGCGGCAGTCACTCCGGGACCCGCACCCAGGAGCAAAGGATTCTGAGGCACGGTTACTTCTAGCCGACCATCCGAAAGGACGTAGAGGCCTATTCCAGAAAGTGCTCCCAATGTCAACTCTTCGCGCCCCTCGCGCTCCAGCCGGCTCAGCAGCTTCGCTCGATTACCGCTCCGTGGCCCTTCGCAATTTGGGGAATGGATTTGATCGGTCCGTTCCCTCAAGCTAGCGGGCAAAGAAAGTTTGTTCTGGTAATGGTCGACTACTTCACGAAGTGGATCGAGGCTAAGGCTCTGGCCAGGACCACGTCTCAAATCGTCAAGAACTTCATCTGGGGGGAAATCACATGTAGGTTCGGGATCCCTCTAGCCATCATCACCGACAATGGGCCGCAGTTCGCCAGCTTGGAACTGGGGGACTTTTGTAAACAGTTGGGAACCGACCTTCGGTTCGCCTCGGTACATCACCCTCGGAGCAATGGGCAAGTAGAAGCCGCGAACAAGCTCATCATCAACTTGCTGAAGAAGAAGATCACCAACCTCAAGGGGAATTGGGCCGAACAGCTCCCTTCCGTCCTCTGGGCCCTCAGGACCACCCCGAACTCAGCCACAGGGGAAACACCCTTCAAGCTGTCACACGGGTCCGAGGCGCTCATCCCGGTCGAATTTGAGGTGCATAGTCCAAGGGTCATCGCAGCCGAAGACGGAAGCGAGGAATAGCGGCTAGAGAATGAAGAGGCTCAGAGGCTCTCCCTAGATTATGTGGAAGAGCTTCGGGACTTGGCCTCCATGCGCCAGGAAGAAACCAAGAGGCGCATGGCGAGACACTTCGACAAAAACGTCCGCTTGAAGAACTTCCTCGCAGGGGACTTGGTCATGAAGAAGGTGGACGCCGCTGGGCGGGGAGCCGCCGTAGGCAAGCTCCATCCTAACTGGGAAGGACCTTTCATCGTCCAAGAAGCCTTGGCCACAGGAGGCTATTACCTACAAGACCAAGCGGGAGAGCAGCTGCCTGGGACCTGGAGCGGGGATGATTTGAAAAGATTTTACCCGTAGCGGTAACTCATGTATCTATTTCTGTAAACATACTTAATATACAAAGGATGCGGGATTTCATCTCTTTTGTGTTAAATGTGCCTCGAGGCTTCTGAGTGTTTCCATGGTCCGCCTCGTAGTCGACCTCGGGAGGCAGCGCTCGGTTTGTTCCTCATACATAGCCCAGTACGGATGATGGGACGATGCTTCGGGATTTTAAGCGCTCTTGTAAGACCGAGCCTCTGCATTGTCGGCCGAGATCAGCTCCCCCCTTGCATGTCGGCCTATGTCTCCCCGAGTGCATCTCTCTTCCGTCTGGAGGACCTGCGAGGAACAGATCAGCACCCTGATCTCCCGGACTTGAGGAGAGGCCGGCCTCGTAAAACACCCAGAAGGAGAAGATCTCAAGCGAGCAACAAGACAGGATAACCTGCCAAAGAAAGGGTATGGACGAGCCCGGAGGGAGGTGTGTGGATTCCGAGTGCGTTCGAAAAGGACCCTCGATGAACACCACCCCCACCCTAATCGTACCTGGAAGCGACCTTCACTGTCAAATCGGGATACGGGACTCCAACCCGTTCTCACTGAATAGCCTAGTTCGGACGATGGGACGAGGCTTCGGGACTTTAAGCGCTCTTGTAAGACCGAGCCTCTGCATTGTCGGCCGAGATCAGCTCCCCCCTTGCATGTCAGCCTAGGTCTCCCCGAATGCATCTCTTTTCCAACTAGAGGAATTCTTAGGGACGGGTCTGGACGCCAATCCCCCGATTCGGCAGGATCAAGAGCATCCCTCTGGGGGAAGTTTCTTTCTTGCCAAGATGTCTCTGGGATTAATCTCCAAAATGTGTAAGGACGCAGGGTTTTATTCAAGACCTCGAGTTGAGCAGCGTCATAAGCTCGGTATCCCCACGAGCTCTTCTCCTCGGGAATCGGCCGATCTCCTCGATTGTAATCCAAGACCTCGAGTTGAGCAGCGTCGTAAGCCCGGTATCCCCACGAGCTCCTCTCCTCGGGAATCGGCCGATCTCCTCGATTGTAATCCAAGACCTCAAGTTGAGCAGCGTCGTAAGCCCGGTATCCCCACGAGCTCCTCTCCTCGGGAATCGGCCGATCTCCTCGATTGTAATCCAATACCTCGAGTTGAGCAGCGTCATAAGCCCGGTATCCCCACGAGCTCCTCTCCTCGGGAATCGGCCGATCTCCTCGATTGTAATCCAAGACCTCGAGTTGAGCAGCGTCGTAAGCCCGGTATCCCCACGAGCTCCTCTCCTCGGGAATCAGCCGATCTCCTCGATTGTAATCCAAGACCTCGAGTTGAGCAGCATCGTAAGCCCGGTATCCCCACGAGATCCTCTCCTCGGGAATCGGCCGATCTCCTCGATTGTAATCCAAGACCTCGAGTTGAGCAGCGTCGTAAGCCCGGTATCCCCACGAGCTCCTCTCCTCGAGAATCGGCCGATCTCCTCGATTGTAATCCAAGACCTCGAGTTGAGCAGCGTCGTAAGCCCGGTATCCCCACGAGCTCCTCTCCTCGGGAATCGGCCGATCTCCTCGATTGTAATCCAAGACCTCGAGTTGAGCAGCGTCGTAAGACCGGTATCCCCACGAGCTCCTCTCCTCGGGAATCGGCCGATCTCCTCGATGACGAGAATGAGGGGCCCGCAGGCTATGTTCGACGACTAAGCCCGGTTCAATTTTCGTCACGCGCGAGCAGGCGAGCAGGCCTCGCGCGAGCTGGCGAGCAGACCTCGCGCGAGCAGGCGAGCTGATCTCGTGCGAGTAGGCGAGCTGATCCCATGCGGGGAAGCGAGCTGGAACCGCGCGAGTAAGCGAGCCCGGGGGGCATGCGAGTATGTCCCACACGCCACCCGCGCGGTTATCTCAGCAGGTTCACGAGTATCCAGGTGCAGGGGCGAGTAGGTCCCGACGAGCGGATGGTCGATGTCGGGACCATCCCCCTGCGACCTAGCGAGCGTTCCTCTCCGAGCCTATGAGCCTAGCGAGTAACATCCAGTCAGAAAGGCAAAAACCGAAACTTTGTATAAATCATTAAGTCAAAAATTTGATTTACAAAAAGAATATCGGCGAGCAACTAGGACTCGTCGTCGCCAGTATCGGGCCGATATTCATCGTCCCCAATATCGCCGATATCTGCAAAGTCGTCGCTCTCTGCGCTCTCGCCGCTGCTGCTTCCGTTGCCGCTGCTGCTTCCGCTGCCGCTGCTGCTTCCGCTGCCGCTGCTGCTTCCGCTGCCGCTGCTGTCAGAATCACCGGAGCTGGTCGGCGACGACGCGCTATACGGCGGGACAGTCCCCTCGGCGAGCAGCTCGGGAATGAGCTCGTCGACAGTGAGCGGCTTCTCCCCCTCGACGAGCTGGCCCCCGAGCCTGAGGCGTGCGAGTATGATGTTCCCCGCCGCCCGCGCGATCTCGCGGCGAACAGACGACCCTTCCTCCCAGAGCAAGCGGGATCGCTTAACCGCCCACGCCGGGTCTTCAGGTGGAGCGGCAGAGGAGCTCGGCCGGCCTTCAGCAGCAACCAGCCTTGTATCCATCTCCGCTGCGCGAACTTGGGCCGCCTCCAGCTCGGCCTGAGAGGCGGCGAGCTTCTCCTCGCATTCGGAGAACTTCTTCGCTGCTTCAATCTCGGCAGCCTGCGAGTACGATTGACGTCAGGGCCTATCGATGAAAGAAATTAAGCAAACCAACCCAAGGACAGCTCACCTCAAAGTCCTTCCAGCGGACCGACTGCATGCCGAGGTCGATGGCCTTCTTGGAGACGACCTTGAGGGCATCGGTCGTCTCCAACAGCTTCCTCGCCGAGTAGTGACCCAGCTCGGCAGACCGAGCGAGCGCACAGGCCGACTGGTGGGCGAGCTCCGACGGGGTCAGCTCCAGGATGGACTCCGCGTCGACCCGACCATAGATGGCGTGGAGGACGGCGAACGCCTCCCCCTTGTCCTCCCAGTCAGTCGACCAGGACGGGAGGTTGGTGCTCAGCGACACCGAGTTGTCCTCCGCCGACCAGGTCACGAGCGGGCGACCGTAGGAATCCACCACCCCCTGCCCGAGGCCGTAGTTGGGGTGGAAGTGGGGCGACTGGGCATCCGTCGGCGACCTGCGATCGACGGAATGGGGCGACAATGCCTTCACCTTCTTCCTCGCAGGGCCTGGCGAGCTGACCCCGGACTTTCCTTTGGACGGCCTCTTCTTCTCCCCGAAGTCGGCAGGGGGGCGAGCATCCGACTGCGTGGCGGCGACTTCCTTCGCCAAAGGAAGCGGCTTCTCCGGAAGCTCGTTGGAAACTGCAAAGCGCGCGACAGATTAGTTTCCGCGGAAAAGGGTAACGAGCGAGTAGCCAGCACGAAGGCTAAAAGCCCGGCTTACTCTCGTGAGGATGGACTGGTTCGAGCACGTGGACGTTTAGACGCCAGAAGACCACGTCGAATCGCCGTCCCCGGAAGTATTCGAAGAGCTGCTCGCGAGCTCCTTCGAGGATGGGAGGGAGAAACGCGACGTCGGCCGGTTGGTGCGGCCTGCAGAGAGTCCCGCCGAAGTCGCCGTGGACGACCACCAGCTGCTCGCTCCACCGGTGGACCTTATTCGCGGTCCCGACTAGAGTGCAGACATGGCTGCTGAAGAAGACGACGCCCTCCGAGTTCGCCGCAAAGGCGAAAATGCGGCGGAAGACGGAGAGGTCGAAGGAGATCCTCTCCTCCCGGAGGAAGCATAAGAACCCCATGATGATCGCCATCCCATTGGGGTTGATCTGCGCGGGGACGATCCCAAAGTAGCGCAGGATCTCACAGAATTCGGGCCAGAAAGGAAGCCGCAGGCCAACGTCGAAGTGACGCAGCGACATTACAAGCGAGCCCTCAATATGGGTATTGAGGCGCTCGCTGCGAGTGGGGAGTCTCGTCGAGTACTCGTCAGGCAGGAAGCGTTCCTTGAAGGTCGCCAGTTCCTTCTCGGTGGTTATGGACTTCTTGAAAGCCGCGTCTGCGAAGTTAATTGCGTGGGCCTGTCGGCGAGCGCTGGCGTCGTCGCCGACCATGTTTGCGAGATCCGTAAGCAACAAGAGCGACGAGTTGGTTGTTCAGATACTCGCCAGGAGGAAAGAAGGTCGCTACAACATACGCTTTATGACCCACCTATCCCTCCTATTTATAGATATGACAAGCCCAGGGGGGGGGGGGGGGGGTCAGCCGTCCCGGCGAGTATCTAACGAGCTCGCACGATGAAGATAAACCTGCGACATTATCAGGTGAACTAAAGCTCGGCACATCAAGAAATAAAGCGCGCACACAGAAGCAAAAGGCGAGAATATTTGCACACAAATGAATTAATCAAATTAAAAATGGATGTCCGGAAGTACAAGTCGCGCGAGGCGAGTTATATTCAAAAAGCAAAGAAAAAACTATGGCGCCCTCGGCCGCTTAGGAGGGTGCTGATGTCGCCCAGCCCAGCCAATCTCTCGCGCACGCCGGTAGTGCTCCGTCTCCAGAGTTGTCGCGTCATCGCCGAGCCTCAGCTGCTCCTCCATCCTCGTCAGGCGTCCAGCAGACCCCATGCTCGCCCGGATGCCGGCCAGCTCGTCAAGCACCAGCTCCAGGCGGTGGTTGTTCAACTGCAGCTGGCGATCGTTCTCCTTGACCATGTGGAAGCGAGCTTCGTAGTTCTCCAAGGTCGCCTGGAGCCCTTCGACCTTGGCCATCCTCGCCTCCAGGGCCGAGATGCGTCGATGGGGCTCGCAGATTGCGAGCCGGTCGAACTTGCTCTCCAGCTCCATGTAGGAGCGAGCAGCAGCCTGGCGATACTCGCTCGCGGACAGCCCGATGGCGTCGATAAAAGCCGCCCCAGGGGTTGCCGGGCGATCTGACGAAGCAGGAAGATAAATCGTTAGGTCAGAAAAAGCCGAGCGATAATCGAAGTAACTGAAGGCTCACCGCGGCGAGGAGATCTGGATCGGCGCGGTGAGGGAAGTCGCCCGGAGGTATCTCGCCTCCCCGAGGAGGTGCCCGGAAGTTCGGCAGGCCTGCCCTGCCCCCGCTCTCCCGACCCTCGACCGACGTAGTCGGGATCTCCAAATCGCGGGGGGAAGTAGGCCGGCCGCTGCCTCTCCGGCTTTTTCGACGGCGGCGGGGCTTGGGACGGGCTCACAGAGTGGTGAGGAGCCCTCGACGCAGGAGGTGGAGGAGGTCGCGGATGGTCCGACTTCGGCAGAGCAGACAGAGGCGGCGGAGGGGGCAAGCCGGTGCTCGGCGTCTGGCCAGGAGTGGCGACCACGGGCGGCGGCGGCGGCAATAGAGCGCTCACCGGGGGTATCTTCCCGCCGCTCGCAACGACAGAGGCCGCCGTACTCGCCGGAGGAACCTCGCGCGCCGGCCTAGATGACCCAGCAGGAGTGGCTTTCGCCGGTAGCTCCTTACTCGCAGGTGGGGGGCCCTTCACCAATGTCGCCCCAGACGCCTTCCCCGAGCTGAGGCCTATCCTGACCGTGTAGGCGGTCTTGGACGGCCTGTCGGCCGCCAGGGCGAGTAAGGGCGCCGAGCTGAGGGGGACGACATCAAGTGCCGCGTCCGCGACAATCGGAGAATCTGCATAAGAAAAGAAGTCAGTAAAGGAGCAGCGATAACCCACCAGGGAAGAGTTCGAGGTAGCGACCTGTCACGGTGACGACCTCGGCCTGAGACGCCGCGGACTCCTTCGCAGCCGCGAGCTCCTCGGTCACTCTCGGGTTCTCCAGCGGGATGCCCCGGGTCGACCCAGGGAGGTCGTCGAGCCCTAGGTCGCTCAACATCCTCTGGGTGCTGGACGACACTACGGGATTTTCAGTCGCCGCGGCGACCTGGTTCGGCAGTGGAGGCGAGCTGACCACCGTAGTGGCGGGCTGCTTGACCTTCTTCGCCTTCTTCTTCTTCGACGGGGTCAAGGCAGTAGGATCATCCTCGCGCGGTCTTTTCGACCTGGCTATGCCGAGGAGGCCAGACAGGGCGGCGAGATTGTCCCTCAACAACTGCTCAGCGTCCGACATCTTCGGCGAGCTCCAGGGACCGTCTCAAAAACAAAGCCCCCCTATTTATAGACTACTCTACCAGCAGACGACGATGCGAGCTGACCATATACCCGGCTGGGATGCTCGCCGAATAGGTGTTGGATGATTCTTTCCGGGCTCCTACGTCGCCCAAAAAGAGCGGGGATTGTGTACAACCCATATTCGACGAGGGTGGGCCCTACCACCGCCAGGTCATCAAAAGTCAAAGTCAACAAGGCAAGACCTGGGTCCAGATCAGCACCCCAGGTCGCGGAAGGTTCGGGCGAGTATGGCGAGCTCCCCAGGCCAACTCTCCAGGTGGCGACTATGACCAGATACTCGCCTCTTCCAGGCGAGCTCCCCAGGGAAGTCGCCAACTCGCCAGGGTGGGGGTATAAGTAAGACCCCCCTCTCTTTGGTTTTCCCTATAAATAGGACCCCAGGGGTACGAAAGAGGGGACAAGCAAATCTCGGCCTGAGCCCTCGTGAGTTCCAACAACTGCCCTTGACTCGTTATTGCTCAAGCTCGCCTCCTTCGTACCTAGCTCGGCCAATCTGGTTGAGAAGGGGTTGCTTCTCCTAAGCAACTGGGTACGTGGTGGGAACTTCCTGCTGCAGCAACCTGGGGTCTTGTTTGCGCAATTTGCTTCTGTTTCCCGACCAGAGATCATCTTCTCGACCGGCCGACCAGTAACTTCAGGTTGCCTAGTCCGATTTCTGAGGTTGAGAAATTTCTCGGCTTCAACAAATTACTTTTTCAAACTCAGTTGCAGCCACCTTTAGATCAGCAATTTCCTGAGCCTGAGATTTAACCAGGTTCTTGCTTTTCTTAAGGGCCTGCAACAAGTCCCCATACTTATCTATCAATTGATAGACATCTCCTTCAGATTCAGATGCATCCACATCACTTGATGCAGATGTAGCTGATTCTGCACTTGTACTACAAATAGATTTTGTTGAAGGACATAGTACCTTACTAGGACCAGACTGATTATGGCACATGTCTTCTTCTAATCCTGCCATCAGTCCCATACACTGATGATCTTCTTGTTCATAGATGGAGTCTAGCAATTGCATGAACTCCTCTTCTTCAGTAGCAGCATACAGTCCAATATATGCTTCAGCTTCAGATTCTGATTCTGAAGTTGATTGATCTGTTAGGCTCTTTTCCTTCTTTGCAACAAAGGATTTTTCCTTCTTGCCCTTTTGATAAGTCTTCTTCTTGTCTGATGACTCCTTTCTCTTATCAGGACAGTCAGCCACTACATGTCCAGGCCTATTGCAACAATAGCAGACAATCTTTGAAGTAGTGGCCTTGCTGGGCTTTGTTCTGCTCTTCTCTTTCCTTGATGACTTTTTCTTCTGATAATAGTCATCAACTTGCTGTGTTGAGGAGGGCCTAGACTTCCACTGCTTCTTCTTTAAGAATATCTGGAATTGCCTTGTAAATGCAGCAAAATCTGCATCTGACTCACAGCTTTCTGAACCCTGATTATCTGAATTTTCAGAACTAACTTCTGCAACTTCCTTAGGAGGAGATGATGATATCCTCCTATTCTTTCTAGTGGCTTCTGCCTTGAAGGCCACTGTCTTCTCTCTATGCTCTCCTTTTGAATTCTTTTCCTCCTCCTTCCTCACCATAAGTTGCATTTCATAGGATAGCAACTTTCCAAACAAGGTTGGAGGAGAAATCTCTGCCAGTTTAGCCACTTCTCTTATGGCACAGATCTTTGTGTCCCAATCCTTTGTCAAGGATCTTAAGAATTTGTCATTCAGTTCATAGGTACTGAAGACTCTTCCATAGGACTTTAACTCATTCACAATTCTATAGAATTTCTTATAACATTCAGTTATGCTATCAGTTTTTCCTTGTCTAAAACTTTCATATTCCTGGTTGAGCATAGACTTCCTATCCTGTCTTACTTCTTCAGATCCCTCCATGTAGACAATCAAGGTGTCCCACATTTCTTTGGAGGTCTTGCAGTGAATCAGATTCTGAAATGTAGAATCATCTATGGCACTCACAATAATATTCTGAGCTCTCTTGTCCATGGTTGCCAAAATGATTTCATCCTTGGTCATTTCAGAATAACTCTTTGGAGTTTGAATATTAGCATCAAGAACTGATACCTTCATTGGAATGAAGGGTCCTTCCTGAACTGTGATGTATATCCTTGGGTCAGATGCCTCCATGAACAATCTGACTCTTTCTTTCCAAATTCCAAAGATTTCCTTCCTGCAGATGGGTAACTTCATTGACCCTAACTCCTTGTGGTTTTCTCCAGAACCCATCTTCTTGAATCTTGATTCTGCCTTTCAGATCTATCTCAAACTGTTAAGTCCTTTTTGAGGAACCTCCCTCTGATACCACTTGATAGTTTTACTTTCAAGACAACCTAAACACCTAGAGGGGGGGGGGGGGTGAATAGGTTCTAATGCTTGTTAACACTTTTTGGCAGAATTCAATTACAGAATTAAAACACACAGCACAATAGTCACAGAAATTTTAACCATCACAGATTGCACACTGTTTTATAGTGGTTCCCCAAGGTCTGGGTACATCCACTTTCCCCCTTCACCTATCTAGCAGTATGCTAGATTCGGCCAAACTTCCTCTTTACTCAGATCCACAGATCCTATAGCTCAGAACCTGAAAAGGTTCCTACAACTCAGGCTCAACAGCCCTACCTCAGCCTTACCACAAAGCCTACAACTCAGAGAAGAACCTCCTCCTACACTCAGGCAAACAGCCCTACCACTCAGAGATCAACTCTCCTACACTCAGCCTTTATAACACAGGCTTACAACTCAGATCTGTATTGACAGATCCTACAGAAATTAGAAAAGAGTTTTTAATGTCTTGCCTTTGTTGAGAGAGAAAAGAACAAGACAAATCTTGATCAGCTGATGAAATCAACTGAATCTAAGCTTTCTTCTAAGCTTCTTGAATCTGAACTTAGCTGAGTTGATTTCCAAATAGCTTCTTGTGAAACCAATGATGGCTTCCTTCTTCTTCTTCAAGTGGCTGGATCCCTCTCTATCCAACACCTTTGATGATACTTTTGAATTCTTGAAAGAACTCTTCTTAGACTGATCCTGAGAACGTCTTCTTAGATCTTTTGATGAAGATCTTCTTTAATGCCTTGCACTTTCTTGAAGAGAGGACTTGTCTCTTAACTGATGTGTTGATTAAGAATTAATTTCCTCTTGTGTGTGTTGTTTTTTTTTCTTCTTCTGAATCTGTCTATTTATAGATCTTCTTCATGGTAACCGGCTGATCCGGTTTCTAACTGACTTCTGACAAGTCTGACAGCTTCAGTTAACCTGTCATAACCCACAGCTGTCAAGTCTTCAAACAGATCCTGTGCCTTAGTCTTGGACAGCAAAGTGTTGAGACAGAGTGTCAGAAAGTGTCGAGACCAACTGTCTATATGTGTCGACACAAGTGACTTTGGTGTCGACACAGCCTTTGATGATGTCGACTAGTTTGCCTTTAAGTCGACACTGCTTCTTCAGAACTTCATCTTGAGAATGAGTCGACATAGAGAATCTGTGTCGACTCAACACTTCATCTTTCTTCAGAAAATAACTTGGTCTTGACTTTGCAGTGTGTGTCGACACAAGTCCCGTGTGTCGACACAGTTATTGTAGATTCAGAACTCAGTATGTGTCGACTCTGCCTTCAGGTGTCGACATAGTTGAGGTCGACTATCTTTCTTTGAGTCGACACTGCTTCCCAGTGTCGACACAAATATGGTCGACTATCTTTCGGTGAGTCGACACTGCTTCCCAGTATCGACACAAGTGTGGTCGACTATCTTTCTGTGAGTCGACACTGCTTCCCAGTGTCGACACAAATGTGGTCGACTATCTTTCTATGAGTCGACACTGCTTCCTTCAAGTGTCGACACAATTATTCTGAAGTGTCGACACAATTTCTTCAGGTGTCGACATATGACTTAGAATAATTTCCTGTATTCTTTAATACTTCTTCACCTGCACATGTCAACTTAAAACAACATCAAATACACCTTGATGTATATCATTAAGCTAAGTTAGGCTTCTTCAAATCAGGTACACATTTTCCAATGTACCCAACAAGTTTGCTTGCCTAATTGGCAAGCCCTGCACATGCTTTCTTTCTTGTAGGGGTAAGAAGACAATCCTCTTACATGGTTGTCCCTTGATAATTTAGTAATGTTCTTTAAGTTAACATGTCCTAATCTCTTATGCCATAGTTCATTATTTTTTCTAACTTGGTTGAATAGGCATATCTCAGACCTAGCAGTCTTAAAATTTACTATGTAAATATTTTCTATTCTAGTTCCAGTTAAAACTACTTTATTTTCTACAGAAGTGATAATGCAGGAAGAGTTATTAAATGATACCTGAAATCCTTCATCACATAATTGACTTATGGAGATTAGGTTGTGCTTCAGTCCACTTACATAAACCACCTTTTTGAAGGTAATAGCTCCAATATTTACTTTCCCTTAGGCTTTAGTCTGGCCATAGTTGGAGTCACCAAAGATCACTTTTGAACCTAGATTGGAATTATAGTTGGTTAGATTTTACTTGCTGCCAGTCATGTGCCTTGAGCAACCACTATCCAAGTACCACTATTCCTCTATAGTAGGATAGGAGTTCGCCTTCATAAGAACAGATTAGATGTTCTTTACCTAGATTACCATGGGTCCTTGTTTCTTTTCATACTTAAAACTGGAAATAAAGGAACATTTAGGTTGATTTTTATACCCTAGGGGGTGATATCTTCTTGGTGGTATTATCCACTGGGTGAATTGATTGAGATATTCCCTCGGTTGATTAAAGGTTCTGAAAGAATTAAAATTTTTGTTATCTTGAACTGGGTTCGACGAATTCTGGTGAGTTCGTCGATCTGAGGTCGACGAATGGGGATGAGTTCGTCAAACTCCTCTCAGAGAATGAATATATTCATTCTCTGTGCCCCAATATCGTCGATATAGGCTCGAAGATCCATACTTTTTTCGTCGATCAAAGTTCAAAGAATAATTATAATAAAATTCTGCGATCGAAGTTCGTCGACTTGAGTTCGAAGAACTGTACATATTTCGTCGATCTGAGTTCGACGAAATCTGTTGAACATTGTTATAGTTAGGATTTTTCTTATTCTTTCTTTTTTTCTTATTTTTCTGTTTTAATTTTATTTGCTTAGTACTATGATCATCTACATTTTCTTTGCCTTTTTTAGAAACAAATTTGATTGGAGTTGACAGTATGTTTTTCTGAATTACTGGGGTTGGCTTGATGAAGCACCTAAGCCCAACTTGCCATTAAGTCTGGCATTTACTGTGCTTGCGATGTTCATCAACTTGATGGTTCTCCCATTTAGGGATTCTTCAAGTTGCCTTTCCTCAGCTAATTCAGCTTTTAAAGAGATGATTAGTTCATTAGCTAAAGTTAATTCATCTTTCAATTTAATGTTTCTAGAAAGGAAATTATCTTGTTCAGTTAGTTTTTCTCTAAGGAGTTTGATTTTCTTCTCAAAGTTTATTAAATCAATACACAATGATTTAAATTCAGTTCTAAAACAATCTAAATTGAAATCAAAAGAGGACAGTATCTTATCTTCTTTAGATTGAGGTTCTTCACTGTCTGACTGCTAAACTTCTGAGAGGCTGCCTGATGCATCAATAGCCATCAAGCAAACCTCCTTTGCTTTAGTCTCTTCTTCATCTTCACTGGAGCTGGAAGATGAAGATTCATCTTCAGTTTCACTCCAGGTTTCAGCAACAAAGCCTTTCTCCTTCCTCTTATGCTTGTTGGAGGAGGGCTTGCTGTAGTGCTGCTTCCTAGGATCCTTTTCTCTTCTTCTCTCCTTCTTTTGATTCTTTGGACACTCTGATATGAAATGTCCTGGCTTCCTATAACCAAAGCAGACAATTTCTTTAGTTGGGGTTTTATCATACCTTTGCTTGTCATCTTGTCTAGATGACTTCCTTTTGAAATCCTTCTTGGCCATTTTATAGAATCTCTTGGCTAGGAGACTCAGAAGTTCTTCACTAGCTGATGGAGCTTCTGTTTCTTTAGATGCTTTGAATGCTATGTTTTGCTCCTTTCTAGCTGATGAGGGAGTCTTCTGCTAAGCATCTTTTCTAGTATTCATTAACTGCTCATAAGATTTGAGCTTTCCTAGTAGAGATTCAGTGGAAATCTCATTCAGACTTATGACCTCTTTGATTGGCCAAATTCTAGAATCCCATGAGCTGGGGAAGCACATGAGAATTTTATCATTGACCTTAGTGAGGGTTATGTCCTTATCTAGAGTTTTCAGCTCATTAATGATTGAGCTGAGTCTATTGTACATATCACTCACTGACTCTAACTCTTCTTTCTTGAAATTCTCATATTGGGAGATGAGATTTGATCTCCTATCTTTTCTCTCATCTATAGATCCAAAAACCATCTGGTTTAGGGAATCATAGATGGCTTTAGCTGAGGAGCACTCTACCACTTTCTGTAAAATGTCATCTGACATTGTTTGAGACATAATGTTCATGGCCTTGGCATTAGCTATCTTGGCCTTCTTCTGTGCATCTGTCCACTTAGGTGGTGGAACAGTATGAGGGCTAGAAGTTACAGTAGATGTAGCCACTGGAGCTGGTGGACCTGTCAAGATAGAATTAAAAATATCTTCATCAATGGAGTACATATATAATTTAATTCTTGCCTTCCAGATATCAAACTTTTTGAAGTTGCAAACTGGAGGTCTGGTGCTTGCATAGTCCTTGTTCTGTGCCATGGTATAAGTAATGTGCTAGAGAAATTTAGATCTTAGAAGGATCTGTTAGTTCAAGTGTTACCTTATAAAACCAAATAGACTACCCTCTGATACCTATTAAAGGACAAGGGGATAGATCTAATTAGCTCTAGAGGGGGGGGGGGGGGTGAATAGAGCATTAAAAAACTTTTTACAGATTTATATGATTTAGCAGTAAAATAGGTGTTAGCAAATATTATGTACTGTGCTAGACTATCATAGCACAATACAAAAAGAAAAAGGGCAATTAGACAACACAAGAGATTTTATAGTGGTTCCCCAATCTGGGTACATCCACTCTTCTACCACCTTGATAGGAATCCACAAACAAGTTTTGCTCAGGTGATAGCCACCACAAGATCTATTTACAAGGAGATCTCACAACCCTTTAGGCTTTTGATCAGGTGCCCAAACAACCAACCCAAGTCTTTTGGAGGGAGACTTGTGAACTAGTCAGACTTTTGAAGGTTGTTATGAAACCCTTTTTATAGTGTAAGAAAAGTTGATGATGTATTCTCTTTTTCTCTAAACAATAGAGAAGACAAAAAATGGATCTTTGTTGTCAAAGCTCCACCTGAGATTAGAGAAGTTCAGGAAGACTGGAGCTTTGCACAAGGTGTAGGTCTGCAACCTTTTCTTGAAGATGTATAGGAACTTGTAGACAAATGTTGAATAATTGTCTCTGAAGATTCCTGGATCAGAAATTGAAGAAGACTCTTGATTTTGTAGATGATGTTCTTCTTTATTCTTCTTGAATGTGCAAGGGCAAATAGAATTTCTTTTCAGAGTGAAGGTTAGAATCTTAGTGTATCTCTGTTAGTTGTCTCCCTCTATTCTGTGTGCTGTCTTTGAGAAGAAAAGAAATTTGCTTTATATATGCTGCCTGCAATTTTCCTTCAGAATTTGAAATGAGTCCATTAATTACTGCTGGAAATCTGGGAAGGAGAACGGCTGGAATATCTGACTTTAATTATATTTCCCCAACTATCCCGAGAAGAAGTCAAGTAATTACTCTGATGAAAACCATAATTAGTGCTGCCTTGAATGACTATATTCTTAGAGAATTTAAGCATTAATTACTCAGAGAATTATTGACTTAGGATGGAATGAAGAGAGGGACAGATAAGGAAAACTTAACATTTAGGCTCTGAACAGATATCATCGACCTCAGGGCAGATTTTGTCGACCTGAACTCCAAGTTCGTCGAGCTGAGAAATCCCCTTCGTCGACCTGAGCTCAGCGATCCAATTCCCCAAGAATTGCTGACATTCTTTGAGCTCCAAGTTCATCGAATTGGGAAATCTGTCTTGAGCAAAGTTCGTCGACCTGAGCTCAAATTTCGTCGAGCTCAACTAAGAGAAGGAACTCTGAGTTCTTCGAGTAGAGCACGACTATCGTTGAGCTGAGTTTGACGAACATCAAACTTATATTCTGAACTCTGAAATTCTTCTAAGACCGATTCTCCTGAAGTCCACTACAGGTTGGTCCATGAAATCTGAATCTAAAGGACTGACCTAAAACCTAGGACAAACAACAATTACCCTGGTTATACAAGGTGGGTCAAACATCCTAAGTAGTTAACCTAGCCCAAATCCAAATAAGGGGTTCCAACAGACAAGCTGAAAGAGATAAGTACAGATGTACAAAAACATATTTATGGTGCAAAGTTTCATATTTATGACACTGCTGTGTGGATGCATAGTCAGATACTTCCAGACTTTCCAATAAATTCATATAAGGCTCCACCTCCTCAACTTAATCCAACTGGCAGCAAGCCTACATTCTCTCCAAGACCAGAATTTTATGAAGCTCCTCCTGAAGACTACTCTCATATATGGGATTCTGATCTTCAAGAGCATTCTCAAGAGATTCCTCCTGAAGTGTAAGTACCAAAAAGAAGGAAGTATGGTGAGGGTGCCTCTGCCAGCCGATCCTTTCCAACTCATGAAGCTGAGAAAATAAAAGCACAATAAATTTGCTAAAGTGTGGAACCCAACCTCCAAATCACTTATTCTTGAGACTCTAAAGTTGGTTGTGGATTTCAATGAAGACAGAAATGCTCATTTCAGTTCCCGAGAGTGGGGGTTTTATGCAAAATCTTTGACTAAGAGGAGGATCTATGATAGAGAGTATGGCAGTAACAATCTTAAAGCTCCTCCTAAACCTGCAAAGTACTACCCCAAGCCTTACAATTATCAAAAGAGATAGCAAGAGAAGAAAAAAAGGCATTAACAACAGAATTTCAAATGATTCTATGTTCATCAGTCCTATTCAATTTTGTGGGCTAAGACATATGTATACAAATCTTATATATATATATATTTAATTTTGAATTCTGTTGAACTTGTTATTTATTATCTGTCTTTACTTACATACCTTGCTTTACTTGTTATTTCTTTATTTATCTTGATGTAATTAATCTTAGTGTAGAGGGTTCTGATTTCTACAAATAGGGGGAGATTGTTGGGTATTGTATCCACAATAACCCAGATTTGTATGAAGTCACCCTTGAACGAAGATGAATTAAGGTTGTATTTGATGCCATATTTTAGTTGAGTGCTTGCAGGTCAATATTGCTAAGTGTAGACCAATGTGAGTTTACAATGAGTCACCAAACATAGGACCACACAAAGTAATCTTTCATTGTATGATCCATGGTGTTTACTCATGTGTAACCTCTCTATTGGGATGCACTTCATTTCCAAGTATAAAGGAAATGGAAGAAAGGAAGGGATGCTGATTTTACTTAGAAGAAAAGAAAAAGTTCACTGAAAATTCCCTAAGTTATTTTCTCGAGAAATGCCATGTATTTCTCGAGAAGTCGAAGTTTATTTCTCGAGAAAGAATTGTTGTTCTCGAGAAACTACAAGAATTCTCGAGAAATTACCCGAAATATATGCTAAGTTATTTCTCGAGAAAAGCCTAGTACATTCTCGAGAAGGCAAGTTGTTCTCGAGAAAAGCAAAAGTTCTTGAGAAAGCTAAGCCTTCTTCTCGAGAAATCGGTCTTCAGATCTAGAAATTATCGCTAAGTAGATTTCTCGAGAAGCCCTATGATTTCTCGAGAAAGAAATTCTTTTCTCGAGAAAGCTTGTTCTTCTTAAGAAACAAGTTTTTCTCTTCATGAATTTTGCGCTAAGACAATTTCTCGAGAGGCCGTATTGTTTCTCGAGAAATCAAATTGCTTTCTCGAGAAATATTATTCTTCTCGAGAAATCAGTGGTTTTCTTCACAGAAAATTTTCTTCAAGTTCTTTCTCGAGAAGCCATGTCTTTTTCTCAAGAAAGCTAGTCATTTCTCGAGAAATATACTTCTTCTCGAGAAATAGACTTGCAGATTTTTTCATTTCTAATTTTCTGACAAAAATTTAAATTAACCTAAGTTTAGTAGGTTTGATCTTTCCTTAATTAAGTGGATCCTGTCTTAATGATGATTGACCATTGGTCAATGATATATGAAAAGACATTTTAAGGATTCGCCGAACATAATAAGAAGGAGAATCATTCAATTAGAATAATTTTTTCACGGAATTAGAATCCCTAAAGCACTTTCCATTTTCGGGAGAAAAGCCGATCATCTTCATCGTCAATCCCTTCTATCGCCTTCTCCAGATCCAGCGATTCAAAGCAAGACAAGATTCGACCGATCCTAGATCTTCAACTTCAATTCGATCGGGTCGATTGCTAGCTTTCAGATCAGTCTTCTCGAGTTTCTTCCTCTACCTT
This sequence comes from Platanthera zijinensis, assembly GCA_039513925.1. NCBI lineage: Eukaryota > Viridiplantae > Streptophyta > Magnoliopsida > Asparagales > Orchidaceae > Platanthera > Platanthera zijinensis. The sequence goes on from CM077081.1 coordinate 81,178,107, forward strand.
CTTCATCAAGTTGTTCTAGTTTTAAGAAGGAAGATTCAATAAGATTTCAGATCTGAAGTGTAAAACATTTTCTTTACTATTGTAATTTGTTTTTACATTTGTAGGAGCTTTGTCTCCGAGTTTGTAGGAGTTTTTATCTCCGAGGTTATAGATCCGTTAGTGGATCTAGTTTGTAGATCCATTTTGTAGATCCGGCTTGTGGATCGAGTGTGTAGATCCGTTGTGGATCGAGGTGTAGGAGCGTTGCTTCGAGGTGTAAGATTGGTATAATCTGAGAAAGGTGAAGTAGCCGAATCTTACCCTTTATGGTAGATAGGCGAGGCGGGTCAGTGGATGTACCCAATCCGGGTAACCACTATAAAAATCTCTGTGTTTGTGTGCTTGTATTTTAAATATTTTTATTCCACAAAAAGACGCAAACATCACATATTAACCCCCTCTAGGTGATTTAGGTAGACGCTAGATAATTTTAATTGGTATCAGAGGGGCGTTTTTGGTCTAAAAGGCTAACTCCTTGATCAAGATCTCTGATCTAGCATTAAGAGATTCCGCTCAGTCACCATGGATCGAAGCAAAGATGTCATCCATGAAGCTACCAGTGTGCACCAAAGAGAACTTTCCTATGTGGAAATAGAAAGTACGGTTCTACAAGTAAGCTGTAGATCTGAGAATTTTTCAGATTGTGGAAGAAGGACCACACATCCATACTCAGGCTTCAACTATAAATTCAGTAATTTAGATTCCCAAGAAGATGATAGATCTCACTCAGGATGTGATTGCCCTAGTCTCCCTAGACAAGAAGGCGAAGAATATAATAGCTAGTGCAGTGGACGACTCAATGCTCCAAAACTTATTCAACTGCAAATCTTCCAAGGAGATGTGGGACTGCCTGGTTGTACTTATGGAAGGTACTGAAGAAGTTAGAGACGATCACAGATCATTGTTGAATCAGGAGTACGAAGCCTTCAAACAAGGTGCCAATGACTCCATAGCTGACAATTTTGAGAAGTTCTTCAAGATAGTCAACGACCTCAGGAACTATGGTCGTGAATTCACTTATGGTGAACTGAACAACAAATTCCTCAGATACTTAACAAAGGACTGGGATACAAAAGTTGTTGCCATCAAAGAATTCAGGAAGTTGCCAGAGATCGACCCTCAGAATGTCTTTGGCAAATTGATCTCCTACGAACTCCAAATGAACACAAAAAAGAAGGAGGAGCAAGCCAACCGATCTTCAGGTAAAGAGAAATCTACATCCCTAAAGGCTGAAGGTTCAAGGAAGTCAAAAGCCGTGTCACCCATAAGGACATGAGCTCCTGAAACTCCTGAAGACTCTTAGCCCAGCACATCAGGCTCCGAGCTATTGGACGGAGAGTTCTCCCTAATCTCCAAGCAGTTCAAGAAGCTGTTGAGCAAGAGGAGACAAATGAAGAATAAGTCTTTCTCTTCATATTACAGGAGATCACATCGTGATGGTGATCGTGCGAAGAAAAGCTACAACAAGGAGGACAGGTATAAATCGAAACCTAATAAATTTTCTTCCTCTGACGTTGTTTGCTACTATTGCAATAAGTCAGGTCACATGATTGCAGAGTGTCCTTACAAAAAGAAGGATAGCTCCATGAAGGATGAGAAGAGATCCTCCAAAGGTAAGAAGAAAGAAGAAAAGAGCTTCGTCACCAAAAAGTCGAAGACTCTCAGCGATAGTGACTCGATCGAGTCAAGTTCTGAAAATGAAGAAGCGTACTTTGGGCTTATGGCTCAATCTGACGAAGAAGTGGGCGACTCCGAATACTATGGGAAGGTAAACTCGCACACCATTTTTTCAAAATCTAAAACTTCCTCGAATGGTCATGAAGACTACTCCTCTGATGAGAACGAATAAGATTTGATGGTTCAACACAAGCACTTGTTAAAGGCTTTCGACAAATGTTGAAAGGTAGTCTGAAAGCAAGTTAAAGAGATTGCCTCCCTCAAGGCAGTGAAAGAAAATTTCAATGAAGAAATTGCACAATTACTTCTTCTCAGAGATGAAGTCCACTCCTTGAAAGAGGAACTCAAGGACTCGGTTGAGATGTTAAAACTGAAGGAAAAATATCTTGATGAGTTGGAAGAAAAGCTCGCGGTGGAGAGAAAACTCATTGAGAGTTGCTCTAAGCCGAAGACTGTTCTTCCTCTCATAGATGAGTTCTCTGATCAGAAGAAGGGTGGTGGTCTAGGCCACATCGGTGGAAAAGGTAAGGCTGCCAAGAAGTCCAACACCAAAGAAATGGGGAAGGAACCCATGGATAAACCTTCGTTCAGGAAAGTAATCTTTCCGATGAACAAGTTTGACCTTGAGTCATCCTATGGTCATCATGCTAGGCCTACTCATATGGAGCCCAAGAACAGATACCAGGGATGGACCCATCCCTGTGACTTTGGTGCTAGTGTGTTCAAAGCACCATTTGTGGAAATTTAAATGAAGAGTTATTGTCCATATGTGTATGGCCATAACAATAAGAAGGCACCAAAATCTACATCTGCTGTGCTGAAGGATAAGGAGATGGGAAGCCCCTGTGTATGCTGCATGAGGCCTCCACCTCTAAGAATTCTACCCCTGCTAGAACTCATGTTCAAAGGGTAAAGAAGGAGTACAAAAGGAGGTACAACAAATTCGACTGTTGGTGCTGCGATAAAATTGGTCATTTTGGTGCAGATTGTTGGTATAACCCTGCCAATCTTGTAACCCCTAAAGTTAGCTACACGAGGCCGACCACTAACAAGGCTAATGTTCCTAAGGTGAGTATGCTGACCAAGAACTAATGACCAAAATATGTTTGGGTTCCTAAGGTAAACTGATTTATTTTTGCAGGAATGTCCAAAGGCCAAATAGAACTCCGATCTGGTATTTGGACAGTAGATGCTCTCAGCACATGACCGGGACAAGAAGCCTTTTGCGTGATTATACCCCAGTCAAAGACGGACCAAAAGTAATCTTTGGAGGTTCAGACTAGGGAACAACAAAAGTTTATGGTATGATTTCCAATGGCAAAGTCTCTTTCACAGACGTTTCTTATGTTGAAGGATTACACTATAATCTTATAAGCACAAGTCAACTATGTGACAAAGGCTACATCATTGAGTTCTGTAAGGACAAGTGTTTGATAAAATCGTCTGCAAATTTGGAGACGGTCTTAATAGGCACTCGGAGCAGAAACATTTTCTATTTAAATTTTCTTTGTTTAGACACTTCTACCCCAGTGTGTTTTGTGGCAAAAAGTAGTGCGTCTCTTTGTGACCAATGACACAAGAGATTAACACATATTAATTTTTAAACCTTAAATATGCTATTTTCTCACAACCTCGTGCGCGATGCCCTAAGCATTAAGTGCCTTAAAGAGAGTCCATGTCACTCCTATCAAATGGGAAAGCAGACACGGGCCACCTTCAAGGGTATTGCTAAGAAAGATTCTTCTTGAAGCTTATACTTGCTCCACATAGACTTATTCGGTCCTATGCCTATTCACAGCTTATGAGGTAAGGTCTATACATTAGTAATCATTGATGACTACTTGCATTTTACTTGGGTGTTCTTTCTGAAACACAAGTTAGACACCTTTGCATCTTTCGCTAATTTTGTCCGGCAAATTCAGAATGAACTGAACTACTCAGTGGTCGAAATCAGAAGTGACCACAAAACAGAGTTTGAGTCTGGTGCCATGACAGAGTTCTGTGAAAGTCAAAGTATCTTTCATGAGTTTTCCTCTCCGCACACTCCATAACAAAATGGAGTAGCAAAGAGAAGGAATATAACCCTCATTGAAGCATGTACAACGATGTTGAATAACGCCTCTCTTCCGGAGTATTTCTGGGCTAAGGCAGTCAACACTGCTTGTCACGTGCAAAACAGAGCACTAATCAACAAGAGATATCGTAAGACCCCCTACGAACTTTTGAAGGGCAGAAAACTGACTGTGTCCTACTTTAGGATCTTTGGATGTAAATGCTTCGTACTTAATTGTTGGGTATTGTATCCACAATGTACCTGATTTGAAGAAGCCCCTGAACAAGCTAAGGTGAATAGATAATGTATTTGATGATTTTCCTTCAAGTTGTGCTTGCAGTATTCCATGCTAAGTACACACCAATGTCAGGGTACAGTGGGTCAATATACACGGGTCTGCGCAACGTAATCCCTCGTTGAGCAGATCAGTGTGTTGGCTCACGTGTAGTCTCTCTATTGGAGTGTACTTATTTTCAAGTACAGGGCTGAGATAGATCAAGAGCAAACAAGGAGCAAGGATGGGTCAAAGACCAGCTCACAGGAAGATAGATGAAAAATCGTCTAAGGAAAATTCGACGAGAATCACTAAGTGATTCTCGCCGATTCGACGGAAATCACTAGTGATTCTCGTCGAATCGTCGAGAATCACTAGCCTACTCTCGCCGAATGCTTCCGGCTGTCTCAACACCATCTAGAATTCAGCTAAGGCAGAATCGACGAGAATTACTAAGTGATTCTCGCCGAATCGTCGAGAATGACTTTGCATTCTCGCCGATTCGTCGAGAATGGATTGTGATTCTCCCCGATTCTCTCTGGATGGCTTGCTGTTCAGATAGAATTCTTCTAAGCAGAATTCGACGGGAATCATAAGTGATTCTCGCCGATTCATCGAGAATCACCAATGATTCCCGCCGAATTTGCCTTAGGCGAATTCCGTTGGCTTGCTGGACCGGACCAAATGTTCAGGCACTATTTGAACCGAAATTAGGGTTTCTTCTGGTGGGGCCCATAACGATCATAAAGGATGATCTACAGTATAAATACTCGCTTATTTTGAACATTACAGATTCCTATACGCGAAAAAGAAACGAGCCGCCGACTTGACCTAGCTCATCGGGGAACTTCTTCCGCCTCCGTCGCCACTCGAAAGGTTGTCGCCGCCGCTGGTCTTGGATTTTTCTTGATCTCCCGGCGACAGAAACTCAGCCAAGAATCGCGTCTCACGTTTATATCTTGAGATACTTTGTCTCTTGGTTTGTTGAACGGGAATACTTTCCCCTTACGAATCGATTGAGATGATCGATCCAAGTAAGATCATTGGTAGACCTTGCTAGCTTTGTTACGAAGTTTGGATCTCGAAAGCATCGCCGTCGCAATCCTTGCCGCCGCCGATCTCGGGGAGATCCTCTCCAAGAGAGTGCTTAGGTCGTGGACTCTTCGTCTTCTTCATGAACGCTTCATCGAACGAAGAGGGACATCGAGCGCTCCAAACGTAGTTTGTATTTTGTACATTCTATTTTTACTTTTTTTGTAACGAAACTTTGGTTTCTCATTGTAAGGGTTTGGTGCAACTCGTGGTGGAGGAGTAGTGACTCCTTTGGGTGGAAGGGTTTCTTCCATAGTGAGAGGATTGGATTTCAATCCTGTTGGTGAAGTGACCGAGTCGTCCCTTGTTGGGAGATGGGTTGAAGGGGGAAAGTGGACGTACCCAAATCGGGGAACCACTATAACTGCCTGTGTGTTTCTGTGTTGTGCTTGTTTTGTTTTATTGTGCAGGTAAATTTTTAATTCCGCAAAACAACTGCAAATCACCTATCCCCCCCCATAGGTGAAGGTAGTTGACACTAGAGTGAATTTTAAGTGGTATCAGAGGGAGGTTACTCATAAAAAAGGTTAACACCTTGAGTAAGTTCCTGCCACTAGTGTCAAGAAGAAGGAAGATACCTACTATGGACGGACTCAAGTACTCAGGCAAGATCCCAGTGTGCACCAGGCTAAACTTTCCTATCTGGAAGGAAAGGATTAGATTTTACATGGAAGCAGTCGACCCCCGACTTTTCATGATCGTGGAGGAGGGACCTTATATTTCCACTAAGGCCTCCACCATTGATCCTACCAAAATAGTGCCTAAGAAGTTTTCTGAAATGGACAAGGACAAGATGGTGTTGGTCGGACTTGAAAAGAAGGCACAGAACATTCTAGTCAGCGCAGTCGATGACTCCATGATGCAGAACTTCTGCAACTGCAGGACAGCCAAGGATATCTGGCACTGCCTAATTATTCTGATGGAGGGCAAAGATGAAGTGAGGGATGATCGGAGATCCCTCCTGAACCAGAAATATGAGGCCTTCAGGCAAAGGCCCAAGGAAGAGATCGGATTTACCTTCGAGAATTTCCTCAAGATCGTCAATGCCCTAAAGGGATATGGAAGAGTGTTCACTGATGGTGAACTGAATGATAAATTCCTTAGGTCCCGTACTAAGGAATGGGACACGAAGATCTGCGCCATCCGAGAGTTTGGCAAATTAGCAGAAAATGATCCTCAAATACTACTTGGGAAGCTTATGTCCTATGATCTTCAGCTGAACACGAGGAAAGCAGAAGAAGAAGCCGAGAAAGCCACAGCAAAAGAAAAGACTATGGCCCTAAAAGCCAATCACTCAAGGAAAGGCAAGGGTGTATCCTCATCCCGCTCTCGGAAAATGGATGAGGAAGATGAATCTGAGCCATGCTCGTCCGGCTCAGAGCTATCTGAAGAAGACTTCTCCCTCATCACTCGGGAGTTCAAGAAGTTCCATAAGTTGAGGAATCAAAGAAAGAGAGACGGCTCCTCCTCCAGACATCAAAAGAAGAATTATTCTTCTGACAGGTATGAATCCAAACAGAACAAACATTGCTCTAACGAAATTATTTGCTTTGGATGCAATAAGTAAGGTCACGTCATCGCTGTCTGCCACAAAGGAAAGAGAGATAAGGGGAAGGGAGAGGAGCACAAGTCCTTTAGAGATAAGAAGAAAGAGAGGAGCTACATCGCCAAAAAGCCAAAGACACTGAGTGAGTCTGATTCCTCAGACTCCAGTGATGATGAAGAAGCCTACTTCGGGCTAGTGGGTTGCTCTGACTCAGAAGGAGACTGCCCCCCATTTACTAGGAAGGTAAAATCTCGTACCCCCCTCTCTAACTCTGACTATGAGTCTCCTGATAATGATCTCGAGGATAGCTCTTCTGCCCGAGAAGCCGAGCTCCTCGAAAAGTATGAGCTTCTGCTCAACACCTTCGAGGAATACCGCAATAGATTGAGGGCTCAGAAAAAGGAAGTCAAATTCCTTAAGGTCGAGGGTGTCTCCCTAAAGGAAGAGATCACTAGCTTGATTTCTCTCCGACAGGAGCACCTGGACCTGGTCTCTTAGCACTCTGAGTCTCTAAGTCTCCTTGACGTTAAACAGGAAGAAATCAATAAGTTGGAAGAACAACTTGCGGCAGAAAGGAAGATTGTCAAAATCTTCTCAAAGCCAAAGACTGTTCTTCCACTGGTTGATACCATCTCTGCTCAGGCTAAGGGGGATGGCTTGGGGCATATGGGTGTGCCTGGTAAATCATCCAGGAGAAATAGAAAGTAGAGGAAAAATAAGGCTGCTAAGAAGGCCTCTGCTGCAGAAAAGGGAAAGGCCCCACTCAACCCTGTTGAATTTAGGAAGACTAGCTTTCCCTGCAATGAACAGGACTTTGAGTCAACCTATGGCCACTTCTTCCGGCCCTCGGTTGAAAAGCCCAAGAGCCGGTATGATGGTTGGGCCTTCCCCCGCAACTACAGTGAGAGTGTCTTTAAGGCACCTTATGAGGAAATCCAAGTGGAGGATTATGGCCACTTCTCTTGCGGCCATAATAGGAAGCAGACACCAAAACCCAAGCCTGTTATACTAAAGGAACAGGAGGTGAAGAAATCATGTGACTGCTGTCATCATGATGGCTCCACCTCCAAATCCAAGGCCCCGGCTGGACCCACCGTTCCAAGGGTGAAGCAGGAGCCTAGGAAAATGTACAACAGATTTGACTGTTGGTGCTGTGGCAAAGTTGGTCACTTTGCCGTGGATTGCTGGTTTAATCCGAGATATAACGAGACTCCTCATGTTAGAAATGCGAGACCGACCACTCGTAAGGTTAACCATCCGAGGAAGTGTGTGCTAACAAGGAATCTAGGACCCAAGTTCGATTGGGTTCCTAAGGGAAATTAATTCTGTTTTGCAGGAATGTCCAAAGGCCACCAAAACTCCAATCTGGTACTTGGATAGTGGATGTTCCTGGCATATGACTGGGAGTAGAATCCTGCTGCGTGATTAGTCTCTAGTCGAAAATGGACCCAAATTCATCTTTGGGGGATCAGATCGAGGTGTCACCAGAGGTTATGGTATGATTTCCAACGGAATAATCTCTATCACCGACGTGGCTTATGTTGAAGGTTTAAATCATAAACTGATCAGTGTAAGTCAATTATGTGATAAAGGATATGACGTTAAGTTCTGCAAGGATAAATGCTTGATAATATCGTGTGCCTCTTTGGAGACGGTATTAACCTACATTAGGAGCAGAAATATCTTTTGTTTAGATTTTCTTAGTTTAGATTCTTCTACCCCCGCGTGCCTGGTAGCAAAAGGCAGTGCATCTCTTTGTGAACAATGGCACAAGAGATTGACACATATTAATTTCAAGACGATTAATATGTTATTTTCTAAAAATTTAGTAAGGGATGCTCCCATTATTAAGTGCATCAAAGATATCCCCTGTCCTGCGTGCTAGAAGGGCAAACAGACTCGGGCTACCTTTAAGGGCATTGCAGACAAAGACTCTTCCAGATGTCTTTATCTTCTACATATGGACTTGTTTGGTCCAGTGCAAGTTCATAGCTTGGGAGGCAAGTCCTATACGCTAGTGATTGTTGATGATCACTCTCGGTTTACATGGGTGTTCTTCTTAAAACGAAAGTCAGATACGTTTAACATCTTCACGAGTTTTGTCAAGCAAATTCAGAACGAACTTAACTGCTCAGTGGTCAAAATCAGAAGTGACCATGGAACAGAATTCGAGTCTGGGGATATGACAGAATTTTGTGAAGAACATGGTATCTTTCATGAGTTTTCCTCCACGCATACTCCTCAGCAAAATGGAGTTGCGGAGAGGAGAAATAGAACTCTCATTGAAGCTTGCACGATAATGTTGAATGACGCTTCTCTCCCAGAATACTTCTGGGCAGAGGCTGTCAATACGACTTGTCATGTACAAAACTGGGCCTTGATGAACAAGAGTCATCGTAAGATGCCTTATGAGCTACTGAAAGGCTGGAAACCAACAATGTCCTATTTAAGGATCTTTGGCTGCAGATGCTATGTACTCAATAACGGGAAGTACCCGCGTACTAAATTTGGTGAAAAATGTTTCGAAGGTATATTCACGGGCTATAGTAGCCATAGTCGGGCATATAGGGTTTTCAATAAGAAAACCCTAGTGGTGGAAGAGTCCATTAATGTTGTTTTTTATGAAGGAAACTTGCTTTATAGCACTTCTTCCAGTGGCATTCTTGAAGATGCAGGTGCACGGCTTGAACAGCTAAGTCTTGATGAGACTACTAAAGGTGCAACTCCCAAGTACGTCAAGGTTTCAACCTCGATGTCAGCTGGAGAAGTTGACGAGCAGGATGGAGAAAATCTTCCGGAAGAAGGAGAAGTCCGAGATGACGTCAGAGCTCCAGATGCCATACTCCTAGAGCTCCGACACGTGAGGGATCATCCTAGAGATCAGATCATCGGAGATCCTTGTGACGGTGTCAGAACTCGAAGAGGTACAATTAACGAGATTTTGCACCTTAGTTTCCTGTCTCAGGTTGAGCCAAAGAAGTTCGACGAGGCGAACAAAGATGCGGCATGGATTTTGGCCATGCAAGATGAACTACATTAATTTGAAAGATGAAATGTCTAGACGCTTATTCCCAGACCAAAGAACCAGAATGTGATTGGCACAAAGTGGATCTTCAGAAATAAACTGGATGAACACGATGTCATCATAAAGAACAAGGCCAGGCTGGTGGATCAAGGTTACAAACAGGAAGAGGGGATTGACTTCGACCAGACCTTTGCACCAGTGGCAAGGCTCGAGGCAATCAGATTGTTCCTGGCGTATGCTTCGCACAAAGGATTCACTGTCTATCAGATGGACGTGAAATCTGCTTTCCTCAATGGAAATCTGAAAGAGGAAGTATATGTCGCACAACCCCCAGGTTTTGTTAATCCTACATTTCCCAATCATGTTTATTTTCTTAATAAAGCGTTATATGGCTTAAAACAAGCTCCTCGAGCTTGGTATGAGACTCTGTCTAGTTTTCTTCTTGAGAACAAGTTCTCTAGAGGAAAAATAGATAAGACATTGTTTCTTAGGGAAGTCAAAGGCAAGATTTTGCTGGTGCAAATCTATGTCGATGACATAATATTTAGGTCAACGGATAACAACCTTTGCAAGAAGTTTTCCAAACTTATGCAAGGGAAGTTTGAAATGAGTAGTATAGGAGAGCTGAAGTATTTCTTAGGACTTCAAGTGAAACAGTCTGAGGATGAGATTTTCATCTCTCAGACGAAGTTCACAAATGAACTCCTCAAGAAATTCGAAATGGAGAGTGAAACCTCTATGAGGACTCCAATGGGATCCACTTTGTCTCTGGACAAGGATAAGAAAGGGAAACCTTTTGATGAAACCAAGTACAGAAGCATAATTGGATCCCTGCTCTATCTTACTGCTAGTAGACCGGATATTATGTTTTCCACATGCGTTTGTGCCAGATATCAGGTGAATACTAAGGAATATCATTATGTCGCTGCAAAGCGGATTCTTAGATACCTTAAAGGTACACCAAATCTTGGCTTGTGGTACCTAAGAAACAATGATGTCGAGCTGATAGGCTTTTCAGATGCTGACTTTGTAGGAAGCAGGGATGATAGGAAAAGCACTTCCGGGACGTGTCAATTCCTCGGAAGAAGGCTTATTTCATGGAATAGTAAGAAGCAGAATTGTGTCGCAACCTCCACAGCTGAATCTGAGTACATCTCAGCAGGCAACTGTTGCGCACAACTTCTATGGATCAGAAATCAGCTCAAAGATTACGACTTGCAGTTCAGCGAAGTTTCGATGTATTGCGACTCCTCAAGCATAATAGCAATTGCGAACAATCCTGTGTCGCACAGCAGAACGAAGCATTTTTAAGTTCGCTATCACTTTATTTGGGAGCATGTGGAAAACAAAGATATATCTCTCTGCTATGTCCCCACGGATAAGCAGGTTGCAGATATCTTCATAAAGCCCCTAGACGAGGCCAAGTTCAGTCTCTTCAAAACTGAACTCGGCATGCTGAAATATGAAGAGTGAAGACTGTCTGGCTCAGGGGTCTTGGATCAAGGGGGAGCATCAGCAAGGACCTCAAGCTAGAGCATGGATGCAAGATCTAGGGGGAGCATGTGGCTCCAAGTAAAGTCCCAGATTTGCAGAAGCCGAAAAGAGGGAGATTACCCTCTCAGCTAAGGCTAAGGTGGCTCCAAGTATGCTCTCAGAAAAGTGGTAATGAATTTCTCTCTCAACTGAATTAGTAGTTTATGATTTTCATATGCTCCATTCACCTTAGCTTGTAGGGTTTAGGCTTCTTCAAATAGGGGGAGATTGTTGGGTATTGTATCCACAATGTACCTGATTTGAAGAAGCCCCTGAACAAGCTAAGGTGAATAGATAATGTATTTGATGATTTTCCTTCAAGTTGTGCTTCCAGTTATTCCACGCTAAGTACACACCAATGTCAGGGTACAGTGGGTCAATATACACGGGTCTGCGCAACGTAATCCCTCATTGAGCAGATCAGTGTGTTGGCTCACGTGTAGTCTCTCTATTGGAGTGTACTTATTTTCAAGTACAAGGCTGAGATAGATCAAGAGTAGACAAGGAGCATGGATGGGTCAAAGACCAGCTCACGGGAAGATAGATGAAAAATCATCTAAGGAAAATTCGACGAGAATCACTAAGTGATTCTCGCCGATTTGACGGGAATCACTAGTGATTCTCGTCGAATCGTCGAGAATCACTAGCCTACTCTCGCCGAATGCTTCCGGCTGTCTCAACGCCGTCTAGAATTCAGCTAAGGCAGAATCGACGAGAATCACTAAGTGGTTCTCGCCGAATCGTCGAGAATGACTTTGCATTCTCGCTGATTCGTCGAGAATGGATTGTGATTCTCGCCGATTCTCTCTGGATGGCTTGCTGTTTAGCTAGAATTCTTCTAAGGATAATTCAACGGGAATCATAAGTGATTCTCGCAGATTCGTCGAGAATCACCAATGATTCTCGCCGAATTTGCCTTTGGCGAATTTCGTTGGCTCGCTGGACCGGACCAAATGTTCAGGCACTGTTTGAACCGAAATTAGGGTTTCTTCTGGTGGGGCCCACAATGGTCATAAAGGATGATCTACAGTATAAATACTCGCTTATTTTGAACATTACAGTTTATCCCTACATGCGAAAAAGAAACGAGCTGCCGACTTGAACTATCTCATCACGGAACTTCTTCCGCCTCCGTCGCCGCTCGAAAGGTTATCGCCGCCGCTGGTCTTGGATTTTTCTTGATCTCCCGGTGACAGAAACTCAGCCAAGCAACGCGTCTCACGTTTCTATCTTGAGATCCTTTGTCTCTTGGTTTGTTGAACGGGAATACTTTCCCCTTCCGAATTGATTTAGATGATCGATCCAAGTAAGATCGTTGGTAGACCTTGCTAGCTTTGTTACGAAGTTTGGATCTCGAAAGCATCGCCGCCGCAATCCTTGCCACCGCCGATCTCGGGGAGATCCTCTCCAAGAGAGTGCTTAGGTTGTGGACTCTTCGTCTTCTTCAAGAACGCTTCATCGAACGAAGAGGGACACCGAGCTCTCCAAACGTAGTTTGTATTTTGTACATTCTATTTTTACTTTTGTTGTAACGGAACTTTGGTTCCTCATTGTAAGGGTTGGGTGCAACCCGTGGTGGAGGAGTAGTGACTCCTTTGGGTGGAAGGGTTTCTTCCATAGTGAGAGGATTGGATTTCAATCCTGTTGGTGAAGTGACCGAGTCGTACCTTGTTGGTAGATAAGTCGAAGGAGGAAAGTGGGCGTACCCAAATCGGGGAACCACTATAACTGCCTGTGTGTTTCTGTGTTGTGCTTGTTTTGTTTTATTGTGCAGGTAAATTTTTAATTCCGCAAAATGACTGCAAATCACTTATCCCCCCCATAGGTGAAGGTAGTTGACACTAGAGTGACTTTCATTAATAATGGGAAGTATTACCGTACTAAGTTTAGTGAAAATTGTTTTGAAGGTATTTTTGTATGATATAGTAGCCATAATAAGGCATATAGGATTTTTAATAAGAAACCCTCGGTGGTAGAAAAGTCTAGAAATGTTGTATTTGATGAGACAAGCCTGCTCCAAAGCAGCTCGTCTAGTATTATTGGTGCTGATGCAGGTACCTAGTTCAAGGAGCTAAGCTTGGATAAGGTTATCAAGGAAGACGGTCCAATCTTAGTAAAGATCATTGATCTAGGTTTGGTGGATGAAGAACCTCTAGAGGAAGAAGTTCCTTAACCCATTGATCCTATTCAAGATGCTACAAAGCCTGTTGGAGAGAGGGAAAGGAATCTAGGGTTTAGACACCTAAAAGATCACCCAGCTGATCTAATCATTGGAGAGCCAGGCGATGGTGTGAGAACCAGAAGAGGTACAGCTAACGAAATTTTGCATCTGAGTTTTCTGTCTCAGGTTGAACCGAATAAGTTTGAGGAAGCGAACAAAGATGCCTCTTGGATCATGGCAATACAAGAGAAGCTCAACCAGTTTGAATAGTGCAAAGTCTAGGAGCTTGTGCTAAGGTCAAAGGGACAGAACGTAATCGACACCAAGTGGGTATTCAAAAATAAGCTGGACAAACATGGATTAATTATCAAGAACAAAACCCGGCTTATAGCACAAGGATACAAACAAGAAGAGGGGATCGACTTTGACCAGACATTTGCTCCAGTAGCTCGCCTCAAGGCGATCAGGTTGTTTCTAGCGTATACTACCCTCAAAGGCTTCACCGTCTATAAAATAGACGTGAAGTCAGCATTCCTGAATGGGGATCTGAAAGAGAAAGTATACATAGCGCAACCCCCAGGTTATATAAACTCTAAATTCCCTGATCTTGTTTTATTTTTAAATAAAGCCCTATATGGTTTAAAGAAAGCTCCCCGAGCTTGGTATGCGACGTTATCTAGCTTTCTTCTTGAGAATAAGTTCACAAGGAGAAAGATTGACAAGACATTATTTCTTAGGGAAGTTAAAGGCAAGATTTTGCTAGTGCAAATCTATGTCGATGACATCATATTTGGCTCTACGGAAGACAACATTTGCAAAAAGTTTTCTAAACTTATGCAAGAGAAGTTTAAAATGAGCAGTATGGGTGAGCTGAAGTATTTCTTAGGACTTCAAGTGAAGCAATCTGAAGATAAGATTTTCATCTCTCAGATGAAATTCACCAAGGAGATTCTTAAGAAATTTGGAATGGAAAGCTCAACCTTTATGAGGACTCCAATGGGTTCAATGGTGTCTCTGGAAAAGGATGAAAAAGGGAAACCTTTTGATGAAACCAAGTACAGAAGAATAATTGGATCCTTTCTCTACCTAACTATCAGTAGACCAGATATAATGTTCTTAACATGTGTCTGCGCTAGATATTAGGTGAACACTAAGGAATCTCATTATAGCACTGCAAAGTGAATTTTAAGATACCTTAAGGGTACACCCAATCTTGGCTTATGGTACCCAAGAAGTAATGACATCGAGCTAATTGGATTTTCATATGCTAATTTTGCAGGAAGCATGGATAATAGGAAAAGCACTTCCGGGACGTGCCAATTCCTCAGAAGATGCCTTATCTCTTGGGTAGTAAGAAGCAAAATTGTATGTCAACATCTACTGCCGAGTCAGAGTATATCTTTGCGGGTAGTTGTTGCGCACAGCTTCTACGGATAAGAAACCAACTCGAAGACTTTAATTTGAAGTTTAGAGAAATTCCACTGTATTGCGACTCTTCCAGCATAATAGCTATTGCCAACCATCCCATTTCCCACAGCCGGACCAAGCACATCGAAGTTCACTACCATTTCATCCGGAAGTATGTGGAGAATAAGGACATAGCCCTCAACTATGTCCCGACAGACAAGCAGGTGGCAGATATTTTCATGAAGCCACTGGATGAGGCCAAGTTCTCCTCTTTCAAGACAAAACTTGGCATGCTCAATATGGAATCCTGAAGTGATCATTTCTAAAGTCAAGGAAAAATTCAAAGAAGATCTTGTGTTTCTCGGAAACTTATGTGGATTTCTCGAAAACAAGTCATTTTCTTGGATTTCTCGAAAAGGACTCTGATTTCTCAAATGGCTCTTCATTTCTCGAGAAATACTTCATGAACTTCTCGGAATTCTCTCCTCTTCTCGAGAAATGGCGTCTGGAATTCTCTCTATTTCCAGAGAAAAGCCTTATGGATTTTTCGAAAAGGACTCAGATTTCTCGAAAGGCTCTTCATTTCTCGAGAAATGCTTTATGGACTTCTTGGAATTCTCTCCTCTTCTAGTTAAATGGCATCTGGAATTCTCTCTATTTTTAGAGAAAATCCTTATGGATTTCTCGAGAAGGCTACTCTTCTTGAGAAATGCCCTAGTTCGCCAGAACTATTTCTGTTTATGATGAAGAATTTGAACCGCCGCTAAGGTATGCATTTCTTTTAATTCTTCAAATTTTTTAATTTTATATAAATAAAAGATAAGTCCATCGAAATTCTTGAATCCACAAATTCGAAAAATCTTCCCGAGGACAACAGTTCCATTCCGCGGAGGCCACCGCCATTCTTCTCGCAAAACCCACTGCGTCGTCTCCTCCAAACCAGAAATTTTTCCTTCTCTGAATTCGATGGCTCCTTCCTCCAAGATTGGTGTGGGAAGTGAATTTGTTCGCGCCGACTTAGAAGAGATTTCCGACGACTTCAAAAATGTTCTGATACTTTTGGATTCTACCAAGCTCAAATTTATCCTGGAACATCCTTGCAAGGTCTTATTACCTGATGTTGAAGAGTTTTTCTTTCATGCCAAGATACAAAGAAGCGAGAAATTTTTGAAAACAATAGTCAGAGGTTTGAAACTCAAAATCAAGCCATCCTCTATCACAGAGTTTCTGCAATTGCCATCCATAGATGAAGAAGATTATCTGGAAGAAGATGATTATTCCAGAGCCTACTCCTTCTATTGTATTCCAGATTCCTCCACATCTCTTAAAAGACAGAACATGACTGCTGAAAGTAAACTTCTGGCCGACATTCTCGACAAGGTTCTTTAATGCAAAACTGGGTCAATTGGATATATCTCTATAAAGTTCTTTGATATGATAACTGCAGTTGTATGCAAAAAGAAGTTCTAATGGGGATACATGTTGTTTTACAAGATCAAGAAGAGTCTGAAGGCACCTAACTTTGGAAGAATTATTTCTCTCTATATAAATCTGGCTCACCCAGAGATCTTCGGCATAACCAAAGGTGTGGCAATTCACCACCTCAACAAGGTCTCTATATCCTCCATCCATAGATGGAAGATCAGAATTCAAAAGCCAAGGGATGCTCCAGAAGTTCCCAGAATAATCTTTGATGATGAGGATAGGATCCCATCTCCTCCTCACACTGATACAGCTAACAAATCTAGTGTAACTATTGAGGGGGAGTCTGCTCCAACAGTTCTTGTAGATGTACATCAAGCTGAGATACTAGAGAGAGATTCAATCATATGTTCCTGCAACCCAAGTTCAAGAGAAAGTGGTTGATGTTGATGTTGCAGAGGAAGAGGAAAACATAGATCAGTCATATGATGAGCAGAGCACCCCTGCACATGCCAATGGATCAGGTATGAGTGTTCACTCCTCCCCTGACCAAGCCACTCTACTAGCTTTTAAAGAGGACATAAATAAGATGATAGAAGAACTCAACTCAGATGAACCCCTATTCATCTCTCCTGAGAAGACTACTACAAAGTCCCCTGAAGTTATCCCTGAAAGGACCCCTGATGAAAATCCTCCATAAGAGATACCTAAAGACTCACAACCCCAGGCACATATTGAGGGGGAGACTGTAGTTCTACAAACTGACGAAGAAGAAATTATTCCAGAGTCTATAGAGCCTCCCATGAGGAATTTAGATTTCTCTATCCCTTCCATTCTTGGACATGAGGGGGATGAGATTCTACCTTTCCTCAGAGCCAAGAGTTCAGTTGACATTAAAAAAGTACCTATCTGGACAACTGCAACTCTTCCTCCTCCACCTCCTCCTACTAATATTATTCCTAATGATACCCTATTGGATAAAATTGAATCAATGCTGACACAACAACGAGAGTACTTTGATAAGTCTCTCAAGGAAGTTACTAAAAAAGTCACTTCTCTAGAGAAAGAGATGAGTAGAGGATTTACTGAAATACAACATAATACAAATAAGTTTAAGAGACTGCTGCAAATTGGTGGAAAGGCCATAGAACATACTATCACTAGTATTGGTCAAGTCATGGATCAATCAGTCACATTGGCCAAAAATCAGATTCAACTGGAGAAGAAAACTCAAGAACAAAATTTCAAAACATGTGAGGAAGTTGGGAAATTCAAATAAGATCCCATAACAATCCTTACTGTAGAAGTCAGAAAAGGGGAGGGCAAAGTCAAAGAATATCTATCAAAAGCCTCCGAAGACATGAAGACCCAATGGGAAGCTAAGCTGAAAGAGAAAAGTACAGATGTACAAAAATAGATTCATGGTGTAAAGTTTCATACTTATGGTACTGCTGTGTGGATGCATAATCATATACTTCTAGACTTTCCAGTCAATCCATATGAGGCTCCACCTCCTCAACTTAATCCAACTGGAAGTAAGCCTACATTCTCTCTAAGACCAGAATTTTATGAAGCTCCTCCTGAAGACAACTCTCATATATGGACTTCTAATCTTCAAGAGCATCCTCAAGAGATTCCTCCTGAAGTGAAAATACCAAAAATAAGGAAGTATGGTGAGGGTGTCTCTTCCAGTCGATCCTTTCCAACTCATGAAGCTAAGAAAAGAAAAGCACAAGAATTTGTTGAAGTGTGGAGCCCAACCTCCAAGTCAGTTATTCTTGAGACTTTAAAGTTGGTTGTGGATTTTAATGAAGACAAAAATGCTCATTACAGTTCCCGGGAGTGGGAGTTGTATGAAAAATCTTTGACTAAGAGGAGGATCTATAATAGAGAGTATGGCAGGAACAATCCCAAAGCTCCTCCTAAACTTGCAAAGTACTACCCCAAGACTTACAGTTATCAAAAGAGAAAGCAAGAGAAGAACGAAAGGCAGTAACAATAGAATTTCAATTTATTATATGTTCATCAGTCCTTTTGAATTTTGTGGGCTAAGACATTTCTGTGGTCAAATCTTATATATATATATATATATTATATATATAATTTTGAATTATGTTGAACTTGTTACTTATTATCTATCTTTACATACATACCCTGCTTTACTTGTTATTTCTTTATTTATCTTGATGTAATTTACCTTAGTGTAGAGGGTTCTGAATTCTACAAATAGGGGGAGATTGGTTGGTATTGTATCCACATTAACCAAGATTTGTATGAAGTCACCCTTGAACTAAGATGAATTAAGGTTGTATTTGATGCCATCTTTTAGTTGAGTGCTTGTAGGCCAATATTTCTAAGTGTAGACCAATGTCAATTTATAATGAGTAACCAAACATAAGACCATGAAATGTAATCCCTCATTGTGTGATCCATGGTGTTGACTCATGTGTAACCTCTTTATTGGGATGCACTTCATTTTCTAGTACTAAGGAAATAGAAGAAAGGAAGGGATGCTGATCTCACTTATGAGAAAAGAAAAAGTTCACTGAAAATTCCCTAAGTCATTTTCTCGAGAAATGACATGTATTTCTTGAGAAGTCGAAGTTTATTTCTCGAGAAAGCATTGCTGTTCTCGAGAAACTATAAAAATTCTCGGGAAATTACCTAAAATATATGCTAAGTCATTTTCTCGAGAAAAGCCTAGTACATTTCTCTAGAAGGCAAGTTGTTCTCGAGAAAAGCAAAAGTACTCGAGAAAGCTAAGCCTTCTTCTCGAGAAATTGGTCTTCAGATCTAGAAATTTTCGCTAAGTAGATTTCTCGAGAAGCCCTATGATTTCTTGAGAAAGAAATTCTTTTCTCGAGAAAGCTTGTTCTTCTCGAGAAACAAGTTTTTCACTTTATAAATTTTGCGCTAAGACAATTTCTCGAGAGACCATATTTTTCTCGAGAAATCAAATTGCTTTCTCGAGAAATATTGTTCTTCTCGAGAAATCTGTGGTTTTCTTCACAGAAAATTTTCTTCAAGTTCTTTCTCGAGAAGCCAAGTCTTTTTCTCGAGAAAGCTAGTCAATTCTCGAGAAATATACTTCTTCTAGAGAAATGGACTTGCAAATTTTTTGTTTCTAATTTTCTGACAGAAATTCAAATAAACCTAAGTTTAATAGGTTTGATCTTTCCTTAATTATGTGGATCCTATCTTAATGACGATTGACTGTTGGTCGATGACATATAAAAAGACATTTCAAGGATTCACCGAACATAATAAGAAGGAGAATCATTCAATCAGAATAATTTTTTCACGAAATTAGAATCGCTGAAGCACTTTCCATTTTCGGGAGAAAAGCCGATCATCTTCATCGTCAATCCATTCTGTCACCATCTCAAGATCAAGAGATTCAAAGCAAGACAAGATTCGACCAATCCTTGATCTTTAGCTTCTTCAACTTCTATTCGATCGGGTCGGTTCCTTGCTTTTTAGATTAGTCTTCTCGGGTTTCTTCCTCAACCTTCATCATCAAGTTGTTCTAGTTTCAAGAAGGAAGATTAAAGAAGATTTCAGATCTGAAGTGTAAAACATTTTCTTTACTGTTGTAATTTGTTTTTACATTTGTAGGAGCTTTGTCTCCGAGTTTGTAGGAGTTTTTATCTCCGAGGTTATATATCCGTTAGTGGATCGAGTTTGTAGATCCGGTTTGTGGATCGAGGTGTAGATACAACTTGTGGATCAAGTGTGTAGATCCATTGTGGATCGAGGTGTAGGAGCGTTTCTCCGAGGTGTAAGATTGGTATAATCTGATAAAGGTGAAGTAGAAAAATCTTACCCTTTGTGGTAGATAGGCGAGGCCGGTCAGTGGACGTACCCAATATGGGGAACCACTATAAAAATCTCTGTGTTTGTGTGCTTTTCTTTTAAATACTTTTATTCCATAAAAAGACTCAAACATCACCTATTCACCCCTCTCTAGGTGATTTAGGTAGATGCTAGATACTTTCATAACCAATAAGAGGAGCAGTAATATCAACAATTAATTAATCTAGTTTCTAACAATATAAGTGTACGAGCATCAACGAGAGAAGCGGTAGCATCAATAATTGAATAAACATGACTTTCTAAATCTATAATATTTCTCATCATCGTATAACTCATCTTAACGACAATTATACGATGCCTGACCAAGGTGTGAGTATAGGTAATACCCATGAGTATATGTATATATATGGTATGTTGTGTATGCATGCTTGAACTCCTCGTCACTCATATGATATATCACAATCACTTTCCCCTATGTCAACATAGTGACCTATTACGAGAAGGAGCTCAGTTCTCAAGCCTCACCGCCGTGGCCAGATGGTGATAGTGGGTCGATCACTCCCACTTCTAGGTTATGGATATACCCCAACTCCCTAGGCCTTCGTACCTCTATGCAGAATAGGTAATATCGGTGGGAACACATCCTCACCAGTGCGGAGATCAACCCTCTCGGCACATTACCAAACAGGCATGAGACGGACCTATGTGGAAGGGATAGCTAGCCCCCAGTCCTCTTCACCACCCGGCAACTATAGAGTTCATCATCACAACTTCTCCTGTAGTGTATAATAGGGGAAGCCGATGAACCCGCCACATCGGCATCAATGCAGCCTCCCATATTCCCATACATTAGTAATGAATGATATGACAATATACTAGTACTCTTATAGTTAATAAGTATCCACAGATCGACTAACAACTTGAGGTTTATCACGTGGTTAAGCTAGGAATGACATCAACCTAATTTCATAGACTATGCTTTCACATACAATTTTAACTAAGTAGGTATGTTAATGCCAAGTTTAAATTTACTTACAAGTTTCAAATTAGAAATATTTAAACATGAAAGTTGTAGATAAAACATTAGTCTACAATAGTGTCTCTAACATGCATCATTTGATTTGGCCTCTAAGGACTCCAAAATAGGGACTAAAGTTTACCAACAATATCCGTCTTTACAATAAAATAACAATCTAAAACTATTTTGCAATGTTTGGGGCAAATTTAAATTAATCAAAAACCTCCTGATTATCAAAGTGAAAACATGAAAGTTGTAGGACAAACGTTAGTCTACAAAAGTGTCTGTAACATACATTTTCTGATTTGGCATCTAAGGCCTCCAAAACATGGGCTAAAGTTTGTCAAAAATATCAGTCATTACAATAGAATAGAAACCTAAAATTATTTTGCAATGTTTGGGGCTTATTTAAATTAATCTAAATCCTCCTGATTATCAAAGTCAAAACATGAAAGTTGTAGGAAAAACATTAGTCTACAAAACTGTCTCACATGCATTTTCTGATTTGGCCTTTGAGGCCTCCAAAACATGGGTTAAGGTTTGCCAAAAATATCAGTCGTTATAATAGAACAAAATTCTAAAATTGTTTTGCAATGTTTGGGGCTTATTTAAATTAATCTAAAGCCTTCTAATTATCAAAGTCAAAACAAGAAAGTTGTAGAAAAAATATTAGTCTACAAAAGTGTTTCTAACACATATTTTTTGATTTGGCTTTAAGGCCTCCAAAATAGGGTCCAATGTTTAGCATAAATAATAGTTTTTATAATGATCAGTAATCTAAAATTTATTTTGCAATGTTTGAGACTTAATTTAAATTAATTTAGAGCTTTCTGTTTATCAAACTCAAAACATGAAAGTTGTAGGGAAAACATTAGTCTATAAAAGTGTCTCTAACATGCCTTTTCTAATTTGGACTCTAAGTCCTCTAAAAAAGACTCAGAAGTTGCCAAAAATATTTAATTTTTGACTAATCAGCATTCTGGGTTTCCAAAACGATTAAATATGCTTTTCAGGTGCAAAATTAAATTGATTAAATGTTTCTGATTGGAAAACTTTTAACATAAAAGTTGTAGAAAATAAAATTATATAAAATGTTGTGGCTCACAAAAATTTTCCAAATCTAGATCCAAGTCAATTAAAAAATTATTTTAAGAATGATAAAAATTTCCAAAATCGGATTGGCTTCAACCGAAGGAAATAAGTACTCTGCACACGGATCTTAGCGCAGATCCGGTGACTACAACTAGGACGGATGGGCGAGCTATGCATCTGGTTGCACTGTATCCGACTGAGCGCCAATCATATGGATCTGACAATTCGATGTAATCAGACTGCCTGTGATGGTCGACCGGATCTAACGGTGGCTGTGGGCCACCGTAGATCCAGCCCTTGCAGGCCATTCCCCGACAGGCAGGAGTTGTCGTTTCTCCGACCACCGTACCTGGTGTCTTTGCCTGTGAAGTTCACTCCGGCGGGGCACCGGCCGGCTGCCTATTGCCGCCTCCGATAGCCGGGAAACTGGAGCAAGGAGCTCTAGGTACATGGTTGCTATCAACCACCCTGACTTGGGCCCTTCAGGGCCTCCCCACCACGCCGGTGGGGAGTTAGCTCTGTCCACCACTCCCAGTGGGAGCGCCCGAGGAGGGGGCTCTAGTGAGGAGTCTATCGGCGGCCGATTGCCGCCAATGATGGCCAGGAAAAAAGATTGTATTTTTATATCCTTGTTTTTATGTTTTTGGATTGAGGAGGCCGCCAAAGCGGATTCCAACGGTTTCCTCCACCCAAGGGACATGAGATAGGGTCATGGAGTCCCTCTTTCCCCTTCACACACCCCATGCAAGGTCGAAAACCATGATGGCGGTGGAGGTTTGTGTGGGTGGTCTAAAGCTATCCAAGGCCGGGATCACCGTATCCCGTGATTTGAGATGACGGGGATTGATAGTAAATAGATCAAGGGCAGAGAAGAGTTAGAGGAACTTACATGCATGTCGTTTAGGTGAGGGGATCGACGAGTGCCATGTGTGGTGGAGAATGCCGGATATGGGGAAGAAGGCTCATCAGGTGGTCATCGGAGCTCTTGTTCTTGCTGGTTAGGGGTGTAAGGTGGTAGGGAAAAGAAAACAACTGCACTTGGGGGTTCATATATGGGTGGCGATTGATTTTGCATTTTAGGAAGGGAATAAATCCTCCTTCCTTGAGGAGAAATGCCTCCCCCATTATTTCTACCTCCATAATCCTCCCCTAGACTTCTAAAGGTAAGAAATTTAATTCCCCCAACTGGCCCTTAGCATGACGATGAAGAGAATTAATTTAGGGGGAGTTTATTACCAATTTAGGCACAAAAATGTGATAACTAATTAAATACAAATAAATTTGAATTTAAATTTTAAACATAGGCTTCTGGTACCCTCAGGAAGCTTCAGGAATTATCTCATAAATTTTTGGATGTATTTTTATATTTTCTTTAATTTTATTAGTGTGTCTTGCATGATTAAAATAAAATAAAATAAATTTAAATTAAGTAATATATTTTAATTTATAAAATTAATCTTACTATTTTTAGGGTCTCTTGGTTAAAATTTGAGATTTTCCGGATATGTTTTGCTATTTTTACTATTTCTCCTTAATTATTTATGTTGGGTACATTGGAAAATGTGTGCCTGATTTGAAGAAGCCTAACTTAGCTTAATGATATACATCAAGGTGTATTTGATGTTATTTTGAGTTGACATGTGCAGGTGAAGAAGTACTAAAAAATACAGGAAATTATTCTAAGTCCATGTGTCGACACCTGAAGAAGCTGTGTCGACACTTCAGAATAATTGTGTCGACACTTGAAGAAGGCTGTGTCGACACAGAGAAAAATAGTCGACCATTTTTGTGTCGACACCGGAAAGCAGTGTAGACTTACAGAAGTAGGGTCGACAACAGCTTGTTCAACACAGAGAAAAATAGTCAACCACATTTGTGTTGACACTGGGAAGCAGTGTCGACTTACAGAAGTAGAGTCGACAACAGTTGTATCAACACTGGGAGGCAGAGTCAACACATATTGGTAGGGTCGACGATAGTTGTGTCGACACCAGAAGACAGAGTCGACACATATTGGCAGAGTCGACAATTGCTGTGTCGACACCTGAAGACAGAGTCGACACATATTATGTTCTGAATTTACAACAACTGTGTCGACACACAGGACTTGTGTCGACACACTGCAATGTCTAGACCAAGTCATTTTCTGAAGAATGATGAAGTGCTTGAGTCGACACAAATATTCTGTGTCGACTCATTCTCAAGATGAAGTTCTGAAGAAGCTGAGTCGACTTAAAGGCAAACCAGTTGACATCATCAAAGGCTGTGTCGACACCTAAGTTACTTGTGTCTACACATATAGACAGTTGGTCTCGACACTTTCTGACAGTCAGTCTCGACACTTTGCTGTCCAAGACAAAGGCACAGGATCTGTTTGAAGATTTGACAGCTGTGGGTTGTAACAGGTTAACTGAAGCTGTCAGACTTGTCAGAAGACAGTTAGAAACCGGATCAGCCGGTTACCATGAAGAAGGTCTATAAATAGACAGATTCAGAAGGCGATAATAACCATTTTGATTTTTGAGAACAACAAACATACAAACTGATTGAAGAATCAAATCAAGAAAGTGCAAGGCTCGGAAGAAGATCTTCATCAGAAGATCTAAGAAGACGATCTCAGGATCTGTCTAAGAAGAGTTCTATCAAGAATTCAGAAGTATCATCAAAGGTGTTGGATAGAGAGGGATCCAGCCACTTGAAGAAGAAGAAGGAAGCCATCACTAGTTTCTCAAGAAGCTGTTTGGGAAATCAACTCAGCTAAGTTCAGATTCAAGAAGCTTTGAAGAAAGCTCAGATTCAGTTGATTTTATTCATCAGCTGATCAAGAACTGTCTTGTCCTTTTCTCTCTCATCAAGGGCAAGATAATATAAACACTTTTCAAATTTCTGTAGGGTCTATCAATATAGATCTGAGTTGTAAGCCTATGTTATAAAGGCTGAGTGTAGGAGATTTGATCTCTGAGTGGTAGGGCTGTTGCCTGAGTGTAGGAGAAATTTTTTCTCTGAGTTGTAGGCCTTGTGTCAAGGCTGAGGTAGGGCTGTTGAGCCTAAATTGTAGGAACCATTCTGGGTTCTGAGTTGTAGGAACCTTTCCAGGTTCTGAGCAGTAGGATCTACTGATCTGAGTTAAAGAGGAAGTTTGGCCGAATCTAGCACACTACTAGATAGGTGAAGGGGGAAAGTGGATGTACCCAGACCTTGGGGAACTACTATAAAACTGTGTGCAATATGTGTTGTATGAATTTCTGTGATTGCTGTGCTGTGTGATTTAATTCAGTTATTATATTCTGCCTAAAAGTGAGAACAAGCATTAGAACCTATTCACCCCCCTCTAGGTGTTTAGGTAGTCTTGAAAGTAAAACTATCAATTTAATTTAATAATTATTTAAATAAATAATTTTATCTAAATATTTAATTAACTTTGAGGTCATCTCTTTAGTCATGTGGCCCAATGCAGCTGCTTTAACATGTCACTGGCTCAAGGGCATCTCACGTCGATAGGCTGATCGAGTCGGGTAGCTTGGTGTGCGTTTAACCAAATTATAATAATCTCGAGTTTACACATGTTTAAGTTGATCGGTGCGACGAGTATGTGTCTTAGTAGATTAATTTGACTTTTTTAGAGTATTAGTGCACATTTCATGTCTTAATTGGAATTATTAGGACCTAATGAGTCACACACACACATATAAGAGTCTAGTATTCGTTTAAGTCAAAAAATGCTCAAAAGACACGGTGGGTGGATTGTGTAACTTATTAGGTCAACCACACCCTTGGAAATTAACCTATTATCTGGGTTTCGATCAAGCCCATGGAACTCTAGTGGGTCAAATAACACCAAGGGGGTCTAGATGACCAATTGGGATGTTACAGAGCTGCCAAGCTCTTCTAGTGCTGTAGGTGCAGAATTAAGAATAGACAAACTAAGTATTGATGACACACTTCCTGTTGAACTAGAAAAGGATAAATATGTGCTCATCCCAAAAGAAGATCCAGGTGAAATGTAAAGAGCAGATGAACTTCAAGCAACTGAAGATGAAGTTCAAGAAGCTGAAGAAAGGATGTCAGCAGCCATCCGACACTTAAGAGACCATCTTAGAGATCTCATTATTTTGGATGCAAGCCAGAGTGCAACAAAAAGAAGCAAAAATCATAACATTGCTATGTATTCAAGCTTTCTGCCTCAAATAGAACCCAAGAAGTTTGAAGAAGCCAACATAAACCCATTCTGAATACTAGCTATGCAAGAAGAGTTTAACCAGTTCAAACGGTGTAAAGTTTGGAAGCTAGTTCCCAAACCTCAAGGACATAAAATCATAAGAACCAAATGGATATACAGAAACAAACTAGATGAGAATACTATTATAATCAAGAACAAAGCTAGACTAGTTGCTAAAGGATACATACAAGAGGAAAGGATTGACTTTAATCAAACCTTTGCACCAGTATCTAGACTTGAAGTCGTAAGGTTATTCCTTACATATGCTGATTACAAAGGATTTAAGGTCTACCAAATGAATGTAAAGTTATCTTTCCTGAATGATGACCTAAAAGAGGAGGTCAATATTGGGCAACAATCATGTTTTATCAATCCTTCTCTCCCTAACCATGTATTTCACTTAAGAATGGCTTTATATGGGTTGAAACATGACCCAAGAGTTTGGTATGAAACCCTATCTAGCTTTCTCATTGAGAATAAATTCTCAAGGGGAAAGGTAGACAAGACATTATTCCTAAGGGAAGTCAAGGGTAAGATAATTTTAGTCCAAATTAATGTTGATGACATAATTTTTTGGTGTACTGATGATGTCCTGTACAGAAAGTTTGCTAAACTTATGCAATGGAAATTTGAGATGAGCAGTATGGGTGAACTCAAGTATTTTTGTGGCCTCCAAGTTAAACAATCTGAGGATGGACTGTTCATTTCTCAATCCAAGTTAACTAGGGAGTTAATCATGAAATTTAGAATGGAGAGTGCCTCCACCATGAAAACTCCTATGGGGTCAAGTATGTCTATAAAAAAGGATGAGAATGGGAAACCGGTTGATGAAACCTTGTATAGAGGCATAATTAGCTTCCTCCTTTATTTGAATGCTAGTAGGCCAGACATTATGTTTTTTACATGTGTTTGTTCTAGGTACAAGGGTTGCCCTAAAGAATCTCACTATACTGCAGCAAAGAGGATTCTGAGATATCTCAAGGGCATACTTGATCTTGGTCTTTGGTATCCTAGGAATAATGACTTTGAACTAATAAGTTACTCAGATGAAGATTTTGCAGGTTGTAAAGAAGATAGGAAAATTCCTTCTAGTACCTCCTAATTTCTAGGGAGAAGGCTAGTATCCTGGAGCAGCAAAAAGCAAACCAATATAGCTATCTCCATAGCTGAATATGAATATATTTGAATAGGGAGTTGCTATACACAACTCCTGTGGATAGAACATCAACTTTAGGATTATAACATCTAGCTAAGTAAAACTCTAATGTTTTGTGATTCCTTAAGTGCTATTTCAATAGCTAAAAATTCTATATCACACAGCAAGACCAAACATATTTAAATTAGATATCACTTCATAAGAAAGCATGTTGCGAAAGAAGATATCAGCCTTGAGTTTGTCCCCACTAACAAACAAGTGACTGACATTTTTACTAAGCCTTTTGATGAAGCCAAGTTTAACTGTTTCAAGTTTGAATTGAGAATGTTAAACATGAAGTAGCTTTATCTTTGTAAAGCATTTATTTTATATATATGTGCATTTGAAGGCTAACCTTTTGCAGGAGAACATAAGAGAGAAAAAGATTAACCAACCAGACATTGAGTTCGTTGAATCAACACCAGGCGTCGAGTGCACTCGATGCATACACTCTAACGGGTTGAACAAGCGTCAAGTCTATTAGATTGAATCAAAACCATCCATCAAAAGTGTAAATCACGACAAGGTATGCGCCTCTCCTCCTTCTTGAATAGGGTAGGGTATAAATAGAAATTGTTCCTAGAATAAACTCTTTCATTCTATTATCCTTCCGAATTATTCGGTCCCATACCCCTGATTTCTTGCATTGTCTTTTCCTCCTCAATCAATCTCTTAAGTTTAATGGCTCCCAAGAGTGTTGTCTTACTGTTCGAGGGCAGTGAATTCGTTCAAAATGGATTTCATTAGGCTCTTGAAGAAATCCTATCCATCATTCACCTTCTAACAGTCATAAGACTGGAATTTGTGCTGTCAAAGTCATGTGCCATCTGAAAGAGAGAGGTATTGGAATTGTATGCTAATTCCAAGGTGAACTCTTCCTCTACTAAGGTTTAGACTTCCATTATTGGAGAGAAAGTTAAAATTAATGTTCGAAAGATTTACAAGGCACTGAAGCCCCCTAAGCTTAATGATACTAAGGAAGAAGATGAACTGTTCTAAGATGATGTAAAGACTGCCTTGAAATGGTGTGGCCTATTCAAACACACCAGTGGTTCTATTATCAGGAAAGAGATGAAATTAAGAGGAAAATTCTTGGCAGACATCATAGGCAAGGCATTAATCTGCAAAACAGGATCACATGACAAGATTTCCAAAAAAAATGTTTGAGTTAATGATAAGGGTAATCCTTACAAAAAAGACCAACTAGGGTAAGGTCATTTTTGATAGAATAATTGAATGTATACCTGAACTAAATTTTGGTAGAATCCTATCTCTGTTCCCGCTGAACACTGTTCCTGAAATTCTGAATCTGAGGCTTAGTGCTAAGATCCATAACATGAGAAGGATTAACATTAAGATGTTTTACAGATAGGACAGGGTGCTGATCAATACCCTAAGAAGAGTGGTAAAAAAAAGAAGAAGGTTGATACAGTTTTTGAAGAAAGCTTTAGTAGTAACTCTTCTGACAGTATGAATACTGAATCATATAACCCTAATCTAATAGATTCAACTGAAGATGTAAGAAGGGATGTGAGTGCACAAGTCTCTATATCTTCTGAGCTTACTGCGAAAGCTGTTCCCAATAGTGTGTCTCCTACTAATATTGAAGAAGACACAAACATGGAGAATGCTGAAGGTGTTGTAACAAATCTTGTGGATAGAATCTGTGCTGATATTCAGGGGGAGACTCTAAGAGAAGTTGAACATGTTGAGGGGGAGCATGACTTACCCATTGTATGTCTACATGACACAATTGACTCCTTCCTAGTCAATCTACAAGAAAGGATAGATTAAATCCTAACTAACTCTCAAGTGATGACTTGAAGTGCTCCTTTTCTAGGGAGCATGTACTAGAGGATGACAACAAACCATAAGGTAATCTACTTCAGGTTCCTATGGCTGATGCTAATGTTGAGAGGGAGTATCTCCTTGAGCTCCATGCTCAAGTTGTTATAAATATGATTTAAATCTCTAATCATGAAAATCAAGGAGATGATGATATGATAAATGCCGAGGAGCATGGGAGAGAAGAGTCCATCCATGTTGATAATCATCCAGTGCACTCTTCTGAGTATAAAATAGCTGACTTTGAAATATGGGGAGACATCAAGAATAATGATGCAGAAGCCAACTACCCAGGGACTTCTCAACTGAATGAAGAGATGCTCGCCTCCTTTCTGGCTCAACTTAGAAGACTATTTGATGAGCAAAGGAGGAAAATTGAGTTGTATGTGGATGACTCAATCAAGGAATTAAGAATGGACCTCACCACTAAAATTTCTTCGATTAGAATTGAGGTCAAATTATTGAAGGATAATACAATCAAATTATTTACTAGGGCAGCTTCAGTTGTCGATTATACATCAAAGAAACTTTATGAGATAGAGAAGAAGCAAAATAATATCACAAAGAATCAGTGCATCACCACTGAAAACATGAAAATGGTTCATGAAGTAACAAAGAACATCCTAGAAGGAAATAAGATTGTCTTAGAAAGGAGAATGGATGCATGCACTCAATTTTTGAGTGATTGATAACTTCTCATAAAGAAGTTTTCTAGCTTGTTATTTGGACTTAATATTCATCATAAATGCATTAAAATGAGGGTAAAAGAAATAGAAATGAAAAGAAATTCATATTTATTTAATTTGTGACAAATTCAGTGTTTTTCCAATGTGTTATTGCTAAAAATGCCGAAAAAATTTGCTTGGAAAAACAAATCTGCCCAAATATCATGACCTAGAAAAATGTTACAATCGTTAAAAAAAGGTCGCAACAACTTGGATGAATTTCAAGTTTTGAATTTCAAAATTGGCACCGTTTTCAAAAATGAAAGGAGACATCTTTTGGGCAAGGTCTAGATGTTTTTAAATAGGGATTATTCTGGAGTAAAGAGGATCTTTTGGACAATCTTAATTAACATTCAAGAGAAGAAAATCACTTTGAGGAGGTAGCCACATCTAGGGTTAAACTTCTCTTGTAAGGAAGAAGGCGGATCTCTGGGATGATCAAGCGAGCAACATCAGGAAGAGAATTCTGCAACGAATAATCATTAAATCATCATGTATGGTAAGATCTCTCTAAATTTTGTGTGTGTCTTTTTCATCGCTATGAACTAAATTTCTTAAATTTTGTATTTTGAGAGTACTTGGTCTTGTGTGATGAATATTATCTAATTTTTTCTTTGTGATTGTTTGGTGAATATCCTTTATTGAATTCTTGATCTTTATTTTGAAACTTTTGACCAAGGTTTCACCTTTTTACTGCGCTCCATA
The DNA here is from genome assembly GCA_039513925.1 of Platanthera zijinensis. NCBI lineage: Eukaryota > Viridiplantae > Streptophyta > Magnoliopsida > Asparagales > Orchidaceae > Platanthera > Platanthera zijinensis. Next base: position 81,208,948 of record CM077081.1, read on the forward strand.
AATCGAGAGAGGAGTTGCGCAAGTGCATCATAATTTCAGTATAACATTTAAAGGGAGAGAAATTTCCTCTTGATGTTAGTAACTTTGGTTTTTGTTCTTTAAGCGGTTCTTATTTCACCCAAGGAGAAATAAAGGACTAGGGATTTCCGATATCAAGAGATACAGATCTCTATTTAAAAATCATTGTAAGGTAATTCACTACGCATTCACACAATGTTACATTCACATATTCATTGCACTAGACTTAGGAAATCATGATACAAGATTAGTTTTCTAATTGATAAAAAGTATTTTCTAAGGTAATTGTAGTTTATTTTTAATTAAGAATTTTTATTTATAGTTTTCAATAACTATAACATCATCCTTTTTAGCTTACTTGGATTTAAAGAAAAGGCGCAATTGGTATTTACAAGCACTAAATTTAACACCTCTCTATGGGAACGATCTCTATTCACGTTATATTACTTGATTCGATGCGTGCACTTACGTGTATTACGTATACCAATTCCGGATATATCAAGTTTTTGGCATCATTGCTGGGGAGGTATGAATAATTTAGTGTTTTTTTTTCTTGTAATACTAGTAAAACCTAAGTATTTAGAGTGCATGTTTTTATTTTTGTTGTGTTTTCTTTTGCTTTGAGTGTTTTTGTTATTTGTTGTTTTGTTAGTGCATGTCATGATATTGATCACTAGAATTATTGCCTTTAAATCTTGAAATCAAACGGACATGTAAAAAAATAAAAAGCATTTCATGTAGAACATAGTGACTCTTCAACCATGAATCTAAATACTCAAAAGGTTAACAATGGAAATCATCAGGAGGGTTTAGGATTAGAGGGTCTGGTAGATTAGAATGATCAACCCGCTGAGATTAGGAGAACCTGTCGAGAATATAATATGTATTATAGGGGAGGATTGCACTATAACATCATTAAGCCTGTCATTGAAGTGAATAATTTCAAAATTGATTCCATGGCCATGAATCTAGTTCAACAGAAACAATTTAGTGGACTTAGTCATGTGGAACCAAATTCCCACTTACAGACTTTCATTGATATGTGCGACATGTTCAAAATTAATGGCGGATCGGATGAAGCGATAAGACTTCGTCTATTCCAATTCTCTTTAGAAGGAAGAGAGAAAGAGTCGCTCGATTCCCAATATGGCCTCGCTACCTGACTAAAAGTGGTAGAGAAATTCTTAGCAAAATATTTTCCACCTTTCAAAAATGCTAAATTAATGCGAGATATAACAAACTTTACACAACAGAATGAGGAAACTCTTTATGAAGCGTGGGAATGATTTAAGGAACTCTTGCAAAAGTGTCCTCACCATGGTTTAGCGATTCATAAACAAGTGTGGACCTTTTATAATGGTGTCCAAACATCTACTATGATTCAAGTAGACGGAGCTGCAGGAGGATCCCTTATGAACAAGTACCCTGAGGATGCTTATGCTATCCTCGAAAATTTATCTTCAAACAATTATAAATCATTTAATCGATAAGGTCCTTCTTATTCTACGGGTGGCATATATCAAGTAGATCAATTGTCCTCTTTTGCCGCACAAATGACTACACAATTAAATTTCATGAACAAGAGGTTAGATGCCCTGACTTTAAATCAAGCATAAATGAATCCACAGGTTAATAGTATAGTTATCCCTCATATTCCGGTGAACCATTCACTTACGGTCGAAAAACTTATCAGTCAAAACGAGGAGATTAACTATATAGGTGTACAACCTAGTCATAATAATAATGTGTTCTCAAATTATTACAATTCGGAACTACGTAATCATCCTAACTTCTCTTGGAAGAATAATACCGAAATGACATACCCACCCAGATTCAACTCAAATCCACATCCACCCCACAATAATAACTATAATAAACAAGGATCATCTAGAAAATTATCTAATGAGATACTTATCGAATTAAAGCAAAAAACTGACGCTCGCATTTCAATCTTAGAGGGTTCATTACGGGTAATTGAATCCCAATTAGGAGAAATTGTCAATGCCTTGAGCCTTCGACCACAAGGGCACTCCCAACAGATACCACCCCAAATCCGAAGGGAGATAACCAACATTGTAAAGAGGTCACATTGTGGAGTGGAAAGGAGTTAGTGAGTGTGCCTATAAATGAACAAGGTAGGAAGGATACTGAAGAAAAAGAATTGGAGGATGATAATCCTTGTGACCCTATTGAGGAGTTAAAACAAAATGATAATTGTAAGGAAGGAGTCAAAGTGTTAGGAGAGAAGATGAAAAAACAAATCATTGAAAATATAAATAAGAAAGATAATGTGATAGTCCATCCACCACCATTATTTCCTCAATGGTTAAAGAAGAGTATGCTCGATAAACATTTCCACAAAGTTATAGAAATATTTAATAAGCTACAAATTAACATCCCTTTTGTCGAAGCGTTAGAACAAATGCCGAGCTATGTGAAATTCATGAACGATATCCTATCTAAAAAGAGGAAATTTGGAACAAATGAGATGATAGCACTCACTCAGGAGTATAGCACTATACTTGAGAATAGACTTCCACCCAAATTGAAAGATCTGGGGAGCTTCACCATACCATGCTCTACAAGGTATCAATTTGAGGATAAGGCATTATGTGATCTATGGGAAATCATTAACTTAATGCCACTATCGATATATAACAAGTTAGGTTTGGAAGAGATCTCTAAAACTTCCATAACCTTGCAATTGGCTGATAAGACCCTTGCATTTCCAAGAGGGATAGTTGAAGACATTTTAGTTAAGGTAGATAAGTTAGTTTTTCTGGTGGAATTTGTTGTTCTAGATATAGAGGAGGATAGAGAAGTACCCATTATTATAGGGAGACCATTCCTAGCCACTGGTAGGATGTTGATAGATGTTTAGAAGGGAGAGTTGACTATGAGAGTAAATGACAAGCAAGTTACATTTATTGTACTCAAGGTGCTGAAATTCCCCCACTAAGAGGAAGACAACATCAAGGTCATTAATCATATATTTATATATGATTATGACCCCAGTGCATTATTTGGAGAATAAGATTTCTCATTGACTCATTTTTTGACTCATGATGATTTATCTGGGGAGGAAGAGAAAGTTCAAGAATGCTTACAAGAATTCAAGAAACAAACTGCATGGTTTCATAAACCGGAACCATTAGAGATGCCTGAGAAATCCTTGTCGGTAAAACCTTCCATCGTGATCAACCATCGCCTGAGGTAAAACCTTTGCCTGACAATCTCACTTATGCGTATTTAGCAGATAATGACACATTATCAATTATCATCAATTCCAACTTACTGCCTGATCAACATCAAAGGTTAACAGAATTACTTAAGCAGTTTAAAATGTCCATAAGATGGACCATAACCAACATCTAAGGTATAAGCCCATCTTTATGCATGCACAAGATTCTTTTGGAAGAATCTTTTAAGGGATCGATTGAGCCTCAACGTCGTCTGAGCCCACCTATGAAAGAGGTAGTTACAAAGGAAATTATTAAGTGGCTAGATGCAGGAATCATATACCCCATCTCGGATAGTACTTAGGTTTCACATATGCAGTGTATACTATAGAAAGGGGGATGACGGTAGTGAGGAATGAGAAGAATGAGTTGGTTTCCACTAGGGCGATCACTGGGTGGCGAATTTGTATGGACTATAGGAAGTCAAATAAAGCTACTTGAAAGGATCATTTTCCTCTACCCTTCCTTGACCAAGTCTTAGATAAAATGGTGGGGAAAGACTTCTTCTATTTTTTGGATGGGTACTCTGGTTACAACCAAATTACTGTCGACCTCGTAGATCAAGAGAAGACCACGTTCATTTGTCCATACCGAACCTTTGCATTTAGGAGAATGCCCTTTGGGTTGTGTAATGCACCTGCTACCTTTCAACGTTGCATGATTGCTATTTTCTCTGACATTATGGACCAGGGCATTGAGATTTTTATGGATGATTTATCTATCTTTGGCAAATCATTTGAAGCTTTCTTAGTGTGTTTAAAAAAGGTGCTTGCACATTGTGTGGAGACTAATCTTATGTTGAATTGGGAGAAATGCCACTTCATGGTGCTGAGGGGATAGTCCTGGACCACCACATTTCTAGGAATGGGTTAGGAGTGGACAAAGTGAAATTAGATATAATCGAAAAGCTACCACCACCCAAAAATGTGAAGATGTTGCGAAGCTTCTTAGGACACGCAGGTTTCTATCATAGATTTATTAAAGACTTTGTGAAAATAGACAAGCCATTGAGTGGAATACTAGAGAAAGACGTAAAGTTTTATTTTAGTAACGAGCATCTAAAAGCTTTTGATGAACTAAAGACCCGTCTAACCACTGCACCTATTGTAGTGACCCCAAAGTGGGAAGAACCATTTGCCTTAATATGTGATGCAAGTGATTATGTTGTGGGAGTTGTCTTGGGTCAAGTGCGGGGGAAGGTATTCCATATGATAGCTTACGTAAGAAAACCTTAATAGATGCCCAAGTCAACTACACTACCATAAAAAAGGAATTATTAACAGTAGTCTTTGCGTTCGAGAAGTTTAGGTCGTATCTCCTATGTATAAAGGTAATAGTGTACACCGATCACACTGCGATTCATTATCTGATGGAGAATAAAGATGCAAAACCATGCTTGATTTGTTGGGTACTCCTCTTATAAGATTTAATGTAAAAATTAAAGATAGAAAAGGAACGGAGAACCCTATAGCGGATCATTTGTCTAGAATTGAGTGTGCAAATCCGTCACTGTATTCTGAGGTTGATGATAGGTTTCCCGATGAGTGGTTATTAGCTATATCTAAAGGTAAAATGGCATGGTATGCAGATTTTGTAAACTATCTAGTGAGCAATATTATGCCCTTTGAACGAACTTATCAACAAAGAATTTTTTTTTTTACACCAGGTGTGTTCATATCTGTGGGACGACCCTTATCTATTTAAGATTGGAGCCGACGGAGTCATAAGACGTTGCGTGCCCGAGGAAAAAATGAGTGCAATTTTAGAAAAATGTCATAACTCGCCATATGGAGGTCATTCCATGGGTACTAGGACAACAGTGGAAGTGTTGGAGGCCTGGTTCTTTTGGCCTAATCTGTTTTGGGATTCTAGTATATTTTTGAAATAGTGCGATAGATGCCAACATGATGGGAACATACAAAAAAGTGATGCAATGCCCATGAACATAATGCTAGAAGTTAAATTATTTGATGTTTGGGGCATTGATTTTATGGGCCCATTCGTGAACTCACATGGGAATTTGTATATTCTTTTGGTCGTCTACTATGTTTCTAAGTGGGTAGATGCGATCGTAACAACTAAAAATAATGCTAAGGTAGTCCTTAATTCTCTAAAAAATTACATATTCAATCGATTTGGGGTACCACAAGCAATTATTGGCGATGGAGGGAGTCATTTTTGCAATACCCAATTCGCTTCACTGCTAAGAAAATACGGGGTGACACATAAGGTTGTAGTAGCTTATCACCCCCAAATAAATGGGCTAGCAGAGTTATCGAATAGATAAATTTAAAAAAATTCTAAAAAAGTCAATTAACATTAATCGTAGAGATTTGTCTCAGAAACTTAACGATGCACCATGGGACTATTGCATTGCTTTCAAAACACCACTTGGTTTGACCCCATATAGGCTAGTTATGGAAAATCATGTCACCTACCTCTAGAGCTTGAGCACTGTGCATATTTAGCGATAAAGAAAATCAATTATGACTTTCAAGATGCGGGCTAAAAGTGATTGTTGTAATTAAATGAATTGGAGGAGATTAGAATGCGAGCCTATGAGAATGCAAAAATTTATATGGAGAGGACCAAGAAGTGGCATGACCAGCGTCTGAAGGAAAAATAGTTCGAGCCGGGACAATTAGTTCTATTATTTAATTCTCGCCTAAAATTGTTTCCCGGGAAGCTTAAATCGCGATGGTTGGGTTTGTTTAAAGTCAAAGTGGTGCATCCTTACGATGCGGTAACTATTTTAAATGAACATGATGGAACAAAATTTAAAGTTAATGGAGAAAGACTGAAGTACATTTGAGAGACGATGATGACTGAGTGGTATCATTCGTAACACTTCTGTAGTCAAGTACCGTCCTGCCGGGATGGTAGATTAGGCACTAGATGGGAGACAATCCATCATTTTTTTATATTTATCTATTTTGATAATAATCTAAAAATAAGTAAAATTAAATTTTTTTTTAAATTTAGTGTTTTCTATTAGTTTTGATTGAAGAAATCCTAATGTGGGGAGGATTTTTTTTAAGTGCAGTTCAGTTGTTGCAACCCCAAAAATGGAGGTTGCAAACTTTTTTTGCTATTTTTTCTCTTTACTGCAGGGCGCTAGCAAAAGTTTGACGAACAGTTTTGAGGTCGACGATCTCTGATTTCAGGTCAACGAAAGCTGTTCTCTGGTCGACGAAAACTGTAAGTCATATTGTTATTTATTCTTTCTTTTTCTGTATCCTGATTCTATATCTATTATAGGCCGTTAATTCCCTATATAATCAATGCACTTATATCCTTTAAATCGAGCCGTTACTGGCAACATTGATTGTAAATATTTTCCATAGAATTAATTTCTTATATCTCGGGACAGATATATAATAGAATATATGACAGCATACTTGCTGGTTTTCATTTCCCAGATTTCGACTTAGCATTTATTACAGGTTTTTGAATTCGAACTTGAGACAGCTATCTTCCTGATCATCTCTTTGCCAGATACAAAACAAAAAGGATCACACTCTTTGATGTTCATACAGAAGAATATACAAAAAAGAAAGAGAAAAATAACTGCTCTCAAAAGAAGAAGAAGAAAGAACATCAATCACAATCAAGAGTCTTTCTTCCCCTCCTTCTTTGTTTCCAGGATCTCAAGTGAAACACATATTCAATCAGTCAAAGGATCCCTGGAGAGTTGATCTTAGAGCAAAAGACCTTCATCCTAGTAAAGTTCCCCTTCTTGAACAACTGTTAATCTCAGGGGGAGCTTTGACAATATCTGAAGAATTCTCAAGACTTCTCTCATTTTGTTTGAGAAAAGAGTAGTCCAAATCAACCTCTCTTCCCCACCTCTATACAGGGTTTTAATTCCCTTCAAAATTATTCTGGTTGCAAGTCTCCTTCCAAAAGACTTGGATTGGTTTTTGAGCACCTGATCAAAAGCTCATTGGTGGCAGTCACCTGATCAAAACTTGTAGTGGATTCCTACCTAGGGTGGTAGAAGAGTGGATGTACCCAAGTTTGGGGAACCACTATAAATTTCTTGTGTTGTCTGTGTGGCTGTGATTTTCTTGTGTGCTTGTGCTGTGATATATTTTGCTGAGTAGCTTAGTTATTCTCTCTCTAGTTCATTTGCTGCACTTATACACTCATACACTTATATCATAGTAATATATTTTATTAAAGATATCTTTAATTCCGCAAAAATCAAAAAGATTTTACCACTCTATTAACCCCCCCTCTAGAGTTTATCAGAGTTTACCCTATCTTTCAATTGGTATTAGAGGTTATCTCTATCCATTTCTTTCAATTGGTATCAGAGGCAGGTTAATCAGATCATATAGGCTTACACCTGGATTCACCAAGATAAACTCAGGATAAACTTTGAATAAGTCTTATTAGTTTCTTTGATACGATTTTATTTTTTGATATCATGATAAGAAACAAGAATTATGCCAGCACCAGACCTCCAGTTTGTAACCTGCAAAATTTTGGGATCTGGAAGGCAAGAATCAAGCTTTATATGAACTCTATTGATGAGTACATCTTTAATTCCATCTTGACAGGACCACCAGCTCCAGTTTCCTCTACTTCAACTCCAGTAAATCTCAGTATAGTGCCTCCTCCAGATCAAACTAATGCACATAAGAAAGCTAAGATTGCTGATGCCAGAGCTATGAATATACTGGCCCAAACTATATCAGATGCTATATTTCAGAAAGTTACTGAATGTACATCTGCCAAAGCCATTTGGGATTCCCTCAACCAAATAGTAGCAGGCTCTGCTGATGAGAGAAAGGATAGAAGATCCAACCTCATATCTCAATATGAGAATTTCAGGAAAGATGAAGCAGAATCTGTGGAAGGAATGTACAACAGGCTGAGCTCCATCATCAGTGAGCTCAGAACATTGGGCAAGGAGATTAATCTGACCGAGGTTAATGACAAGATCTTCATGTGCTTCCCTAGTACATGGGACATAAGAATCTGGCCCATCAGAGAAGCCAGAAGCATGGCTAAAATTTCAACAGAATCTCTGCTTGGAAAGCTCAAATCGTATGAGTAATTGATCAAGTCAAGAGAAGCTATAGTTGAACCAAAGGCTTCAACACCTACCAATAAGGAACAGAATTTAGCATTCAAAGCTGCATAAGAAACTCCCAGCTTGCCAGCCAATTAAGATCTTATGAATCTTTTTGTTTCTTTACCGCCCGACGGTGATAGAAGTTTGATTGTTGCAACCCCGAAAAAGGAGGTTACAACCTTTTTTTGCTGATTTTTTCTGCTCCCTCGTGAAGAACTATGCCACAAAGCTTTGGTAGGCCGGTTCAACTGAACTGACGTGCGTGATTTTGTTCCCAAACCATCTTTGCATGAGATTAAACCTTCCAATTGCAAAATCAGTTTTAATTTCTTCCCTTAATCATTTTGATTAGCGACCCGGTTCAGCCTCCCTGTCTAAATCCCGATCCTTTCCCAAATCATGAGAGGTGGAGTGCTCTTGGCGAAAATGGAGAGAGCGTAGTGCGACAGGCTTCTTGAGAGCGATGCCAAATATTATTATCTTCTTTTCAGTTCTATTTTGTGTTCGTTATATGCATTATGGGTGGATTATCTAGTTGTGATAGGTTTATCTTTTTGGACATTATATTTTATGATAGGTTACATATGGTGATAGTCTATCATGATGCTCGAGAACTTCTTAATTATTTCTTCTATCGTTGTGTTCTATTACGCGATCATGGATTCATCTCATGTATATCTTGCCTCATTAGAATTATTACTTTGTATGAAATTTGGCTTTACTGTGGTTGATTAGGACATATATAGTAAATTTGAATTAATGCGTTGGCCCATTGTGATGGTGAGACTTTATGCTTATTATGTGATGATTGCTAGACATGATTTATTGTGGTGCATTATTTTTATTGTACTTTGTGATATGCTCATATGATATGGTGATGCTCTGTATGTTGATTATTGCGAGGCACTCTTATTGTGTCTACCTTCAAGATGACCTAAAATTGAAATTGTTTTTCTATTATGCTTGGTATGTCATGTTATAGTATAATATGATATTATGAGTGTGTTGTTTATCTTATGATGCCTATAGTAATGTAGACTTAATACTTTAGAGTATTATTAGAATGACAAAATGACATTATCTTAATCTACATGATCCTGTTATGTTTCTATCATTTTTGATGGTTTTGATGATATATGTAGAATTGGACAAAACTAAATTTCGTGCTATAACCTTTATATATGTCCAAGATATAAGTTTTATAGGCTACAACCCATGACTAGGATTGCTGAAGGACATTCCATAACAGAGTAAATTGGATACATCATCGAGAAAGTAATGGACAACTATGCGGACACTCCAATTTTTAGGGGAGTATTGAAATTTCAAGTCTCCTTTTGTCCTTCTCTTTATGTGTTAATTAGTGAGAATATGTTTAAAAAGAATTTGCTTAGGTAATGAAGTCTCTTTGTTGGGGACTAGCAAAGGGAAAAAGTGTGGAGGTGGGGGTGGTATAACCCCCATTAATTGGGTGAGGAGTGAACTTTTATAACAATAATGGTTGATCCTACTTCTCGATATAATTAACAAATAAGTTATTCAAGACTATTTGATGATTGTTGTTTGGTAGAAGAGTCAATCTTAAGAGTTCATACCTTTAATTTGAAGTTATTAAGATGTGTAAAAACTCTTTTAAGAATTTTTGTTTACAACAATATCCTTTAAAAGAATTTTCTTCTTAAAAATAAATTTTTATTGACTTCTAAACATAATGACGGAAGGGCTAGCAAGAAATAATTTGGAGATTTAAACCAAAGTATTGAGATGGATATTTAATTTATAAGAATTATTAAGAATTCCTTTTGATCAATTTGTATCTCACTGCCTATATTTGATTTGATCACCCACTATCCTTTGAGCTTGAACCTTTGATTACCATGCATAATTTTCCCATATTCCTAATAGTAATTTCTTTATAACTTTTCAAATATGGGTCATTGTTAAAAGAAAAATTTGTGAGTCGTAGTGATATGTGGCCAAAGTGCGAGTACACCAACTTGGAATGATCCTTACTATGAATTTATATATATAAAAAGAACATGTCACCGTGATATGTAGCCTAGGTATGTATATTCATACTTGTAATGATCCCAACAATGATTTAAAAAAAATGTAAAAATGTCATAGTGATATGTGGCCTAAGTGTGTGTACACCTATTTGGAATGATCCCAACTATGGACTAAAAATATGACAATTGAGAAATGAACCACTTAGTTGGGAGAGTTATTAAGAATATTAACTAGGGAAATACCTTCTACCATGATAATTTATTCTTAACCAAGCTAAAATTATTTCCACCGCAAGTCCTAATGTTTTCTTTTCAAATTAAACTACTAACTCTAGTGGAGGTTAAGTCAAAGACTCTGCCTACTCTCGTTCTTTCTTAGTTATTGAGGAAGTTCGATGGAAAAAGTTTATAGGAGTAAATGATTTTAAAAGGTAGCACACAGCATATTAGAAATTTTAATTAAGCTTTATCTTTCATTAAGCTAATGAATTTTTGAATATTTTGAACCGTTATTGATTGACAAATCCTCAGTTTGTTAAATCAAAACTCTTGAGTAGGCTTTCTTTAATTATTTTTGAGAAGAAGGATTATTGGAGTTTTTTATTTTGATGATTATCACCTCACTCAATTCGATGTTTGTAATTGTTTTTACTAAGGACTAACAAAGGTTTAATTATGGAGGTGTGATAACTTTTAAAAAAGAAGTTATCTAGCACATTCTTTGGACTTAATATTCATCATAAATGAATTAAATGAGGGTAAAAGAAATAAAAATGAAAAGAAATCCATATTTATTTAATTTATGACTAATTCAGTGTTTTTCCAATGTGTTATTACTAGAAATGCCGAAGAAATCTGCTTGGGAAAACAAATCTGCCCAAATATCATGACCTGGAAAAAAGGTTGCAGCCTTCAGAAAAAAAGTTGCAATAACCTGGACGACTTTCAAGTTTTGAATTTCAAAATTGGCACCGTTTTCAAAAATTGAAGGAGGCATCTTTTGGGCAAGGGCTGGACGTTTTTAAATAGGGATTATTCTAGAGTAATCAGGACCTATTGGTCAATCTTAATCAACATTCAAGAGGAGAAAATCACTTTGAGGAGGCGACCACATCTAGGGTTCAACTTCTCTTGCAAGGAAGAATGCGGATCTCCGGGCTGATCGAGCGAGCAACGTTGGGAAGAAAATCCTACAGCAAATAATCATTAAATCATCATGCATTGTAAGATTTCTCCAAATGTTTTGTGTGTCTTCTTCATCTCTATGAACTAAATTTCTTAAATCTTATATTATGAGAGTACTTGGTCATAAAATATTATCTAATTTTTTCTTTGTGATTTTTTGGTGAATATCCTTTATCGAATTCATGATCTTTATTTTAAAACTTTTGGAAAAGGTTTCGCCATTTTATTATGCTCCATAAATCGAGAGAGGAGTTGTGCAAGTGTGTCATAATTTAGTTATAGTATTTGAAGGGAGAAAAATATTTCCTCTTGATGTTAACAACTTTAGTTTTTGTTCTTTAAGCAGTTCTTATTTCACCCAAGGTGAAATAAAGGACTATGGATTTCTGATATCGAGATATATAGATCTCTATTTAAAAATCATTGCAAGGCAATTCACTATGCATTCTCACATGTTACATTCACATATTCATTGCACTAGACTTACAAAATCATTATACAAGATTAGTTTTCCAATTGATAAAAAGTTTTTCCTCAAGTAATTGTAGTTTATTTTTAATAAAAAATTTTATTTGTAATTTTCAATATTTATAACATCATCATTCTTAGCTTACTTGGATTTAAAGAAATGGAGCACTTAGTATTTGCAAGCACTAAATTTAACACCTCTCTGTGGGAACGATCTCGATTCACATTATATTATCTGATTCAATGCGTGCACTTGTGTGTAATACGTTTACCTATTTCAGGCATATCAATGCTCACATGCTGCAAGTAAACAATCTTGTCACTACAGGGGTGTTGGGTATTATATCCACAATAATCCAGATTTGTATGAAGTCACCCATGAACTAAGATGAATTAAGTTATATTTGATGCCCTTGTTGAGTTATGTGTTTGCAGGATATAATTGTCAAGTGTATACCAATGTTAGTCTACAATAAGTCACCAAACACATGACCATACAATGTATTACCTCATTATGTGATCCATGATGTTGACATATGTGTAGCCTGTCTATTAGGACACTTCATTTTCAAGCACTAAAGCAATAAAAGGAAGAATGGTTGTTGATTTCATTCGAAGAAAAATAATTTTCTGGAAGCAAAATTTTTTCTAAGTCCATTACTCGAGCAGTATATGTTGCACTCGAGTAGTGCTAGAATGAATTCTTGAGTACACTAAGTACAGTTCTCGAGTGAGCTAAGTCGAGTAATAGAAGTAGTTCTAGAGAAGGCTTAACTTAGTTCTCAAGAAGCTATGTAGTACTCGAGTAAGAATTAATTTGTTCTCGAGTTTACTCAAAAATTCATCTCAGAATTTTTCTAAGTGTTGTACTCGAGTAGCAGAAGCCAGTACTCAAGAAGGCCAAGGCTTGTCTCGAGAACTCAGAGGACCAGTACTCGAGTAAGAAGAAAATTTGTTTCGAGAAGAAGTCTGGTTCTCGAGAAGTCATAGTAGTTCTCAAGAAGTTTTACTATAGTTCTCGAGTAGTAGAAGTCACTTCTCGAGAGGCCATGATTCACGTTCAAAATTTCTCTAAGTCTTGTTCTCGAGAACCTTACATCCTTCTTCTCGAGAATCAGAAGTTATAACTCGAGTAGTATATAAACCACTCGAGAAATGCAGAACATTTTTCTAAAATTTCGTTAAGTCTAGACGGAATCAATTTCAAATCTAATCTTGATTCTTATTGGTCTAAGTGTACAATCATTTATGATTATGACCGTTAGGCTTGTCCTATAAAATGTCTTATCAATTTTGACTAACCCTAAGAAGAGAAATCAAGTATTATGAATTTCTCTGTTCATTCTATATCGCTAAAGCCGCCGCTCCTCATCGTCGTTCTCGCCCCAGTTCTTCTTCGATTAAAAGAAATTCAGAACAAGAATCGGTCAACAAATCAAGTCGCTCAATCTCTCCAGATCTCTCTCTTGATCGTGTTGATCTTAAGCTTTTTAGATCCAGAGACTTAGCTGCCGTCTTCTTCAATTATTTCTGACAAAGCTTCAAGTTCAAGAAGGAAGATCGGTTGAAGATTCCAGATCTGAATAATTTCTGTTTGTATAATTTTTCTGTATATAATCTTTTATTCTTGTAAGAGATTTTATCTCCGAGTTGAAGGAGTTTTTATTTTCTGAGATTTGTGTAGGAATTTTTTCTTTCGAGTGTTGATCCTATATTGACGATAGGTTTGTAGGGGCATTGCTCCAATTTGTAGGATTGGTTTTCAATCTGAGGTAATAGTGAAGTAGCCGAGTCTAGCGTGTTGCTAGATAGTTGAGGTGGAGAGTGGATGTGCCCAAGGTTGGGGAACCACTATATATCTTGTGTCTTCCGTGGCTTGTTGATTTATTATCTGCGCTTCATTCATACAAATTTTTATTCCGCAAAAAGACGCAGATCTCACCTATTCACCCCACTCTAGGTGATTTAGGTAGACAACTAAAAATATCAATTGGTATCAGAGGGGCGTTGTTCATCAAAAAGGTTAACACCTTGAATAGATCTGCTCCTAGTTATCTTTAGAGGATACAAGCATAGACATAGCCAAGGATTTTGCCAAGCTTTCTTTGTGCACAAAGAAAAATTTTGCTATGTGGAAAGAAAGGATAAAGTACTTCATGGAAGCTGTGGATCCCAGAATTTTTATGATAGTGGAAGACAGACCTTATGTTCCTATGTTCATCTATAACATTGATCATACAAAGAAAGTTCCAAAGAAGCTTATGGATCTTGATAAAGATGAGATTGCACTTGTCTCCTAGAAAAGAAAGCTAAGAATATCATCGCAAGTACCGTCGATGATTCTATGCTGCAGAATCTGATTTACTGCCAATCCGCCAAGGAAATGTGGCAGTCCCTTATCGTCCTGATGGAAGGTACTGAAGAAGTAAGGGATGAAAAAAGATCCCTACTTAACCAGAAATATGAAGCATTCTGACAAGGTTCTAAGGACTCTATTACAGATACTTTTGAAAATTTCTTCAAGATTGTCAACAGCCTAAGAGTTTATGTCCGGGTCTTCACCAATGGAGAATTGAATGATAAATTCCTGAGATCCTTGACTAAGGAATGAGATAACAAAGTCTGTGCAATCCGGGAATTTTGTAAGCTGGCAGATATTGACCCTCAAAATCTCTTCAGAAAGCTTATGTAAATCAAATCCAGAAAAGCTGAAGAAGAGAAGAGCCGGTCTTCATCCAAGGAGAAGTCTGCCTCTCTAAAGGCAGACATCTCAAGGAAGTCTAAAGCTGCATCTCCTGCCCCTGCACAGGAAGAGAGTGAAGAAGAAACTTCAGAGCCAAGTACCTCAGGCTCAAAATTATCTGAAGGAGAGTTTTCTTTTCTTTCAAGGCAGTTCAAGAAATTCTTGAACAAGAAGAAACAGTGGAGAGTCAAGGATGCCTCGTTCAAAAGATCACGTCATGATGGTGATCGCCAAAATAAATGCTCAAGTAGCCAAGACAGGTATTACTCTAAATAGAACAAACAGATTTCTACTGACATTGTTTGTTATTGTTGTAATAAACCAAGACAGGTCATAGCTGACTGCCCTCATAAGAAGGAGGGTGGAAGAAGAGAGGAGAAGAAAACATCTTATAATAAGAAGAAGACTGAAAGAAGCCTAGTAGCCAAGAAGGGCAAGACTCTCAGTGACACAGAATCATCAGAGTCTAGTAATGAGGAGGAAGCCTACTTTGGGCTCATGACACATAGATGAAGAAGAAGAGCCCCAATTCATTGGGAAGGTAAACTCTCATACCCCTCTCTCTGAATCAGATGTTTCTGACCATGATAATGAGGACTATTCGTCTGATGATGAATCTGAACTCATGATTCAGTACAAAGAGTTGATCAAGGCTTGCGACAAATCACTATTAGAAAATAGACTTTTAGCCACGACAGATTTTCGTGGCTAAAAGTCCAAAACCGTAGCTAATAACTATTAGCCACGGCCTACCCACGGCAAATGGGCGTGGGCAATGCAAACGTGGCTAATAGTATTAGCCACGCTGAATTCGTGGCTAATAAGTTATTAGCCACAGTTCAATTACCGTGGCTAAAAGTTCCTCATTTGCCACGGTTCAATTGCTGTGGCTAAAGGGTCTGTAATAAACCTAACATAAAAAATATTCGGCCGCCACCGCTGCCGCCGCCCGACCGTCGCCGCTGCCGCCGCCCGACCGCCGCCGCCGCCACCGCCCGACTGCCGCCGCCGCTGCCGCCCGACCGCCGCCCGACCGCCGCCCGATCGCCGCCGCCCGACCGCCGCTGTCGCCGGCCGCCGCCGCCGCCCGCCCGGCCGCCGCCGCCCGGCCGGCCGCCGCGTCAATTTTATTTCAAACAAAAATTCTGAATGAGCTATATAAACCCCAAATCAAGCTTTTTGTTAGCGATGTGGGACTAAAAAAACCCCGACCTTTTGCCACGGATTAGGCTTCCGTGGCTAATACTAGATTATTAGCCACAAAACAGGCAAACCGTGGCAAAAAGTCGGGTTATTTGCCACAGATTAGTCATCCGTGGCTAATACTAGCTTATTAGCCATGGAATAGGAACCGTGGCTAATACTTCAGTATTAGCCACGCTTTTCCCCCATGGAAAAAAAATCGTGGCTAAAAGCCATTTTTCTAGTAGTGAATGTCAAAGAGTCGCAAGAGCTCAAGCCAAGGAGATTAAATCTCTTACGGCTGAGGCGAGTACTTTGAGGGAGGAAGTTGCAAAGATGGACTCACTCAAAGAGGAAGTTATTTAACAATCGATGTATACAAAAAGGCTCTCGATCACCTAAAAATGGAAGAGCAAATCATCAAGGAGTTGGAAAAACAACTTGACGCTAAAAATAAACTTGTTGAAAGTGTCTTGAAGCCCAAGACAGTTCTTCCACTTGTTGCTGAGTTCTCTGCTCAGGCTAAAGGAGCTGGCTTAGGCCATATGGTTGGGCCTAGTAAATCTTCTAGGAGAAATAAAGCCAAAGGAGAAATATGGCTTTAAAGAAAGCTCTAGCCAAGGAGAAGGGGAAAGCTCCTCTAGACTAAACTTCGTTTAGGACGATTATCTTTCCGACAAATAAGTTTGTTCTTGATTCTTCTTATGGTCACCTTGCTAGGCCTACTTATGTAGAGCCCAAGTTTCGGTACCAAGGATGGACTCGTCCCCAAAACTTTGGTGAGAGTGTCCTCAAGGCACCTTATGAGGAGATCACTCTTCATAGCTACGACCCTTATAATCATGGTCACAACATCAAGAAATCTCCAAAAGTAAAACCCGTTGTGGAAAAGCCTATTATGGAGAAGAAGTCATGTGAGTGCCATCACCATGAAGCTTCTACCTCCAAGACTGCTATCCCTACTAGACCACACTCTCAAAAGGTAAAGAAGGAGAACATCATGCAAATATACAATAGGTTTGAATGTTGGTGTTGTGGCAAGATTGGTCACATTGCCATAGATTCCTGGTTTAACCCCAGGTATTATGAAACTCCTCAAGTTAATAATGTGAGAAAGACCACTCACAATGTTAACACACGTAGGGGGAGTATGCTAACTTGAGACCAAGGACCAAAACTAGTTTGGGTTCCTAAGGCAACTTGATTCTACTTTTGCAGGAATGTCCAAAGGCCGCCAAAAATCCTATCTGGTATTTGGATAGTGGATGCTCTCGGCATATGACCGGGACTAGAAGACTACTCAAGAATTATTCTCCAGTCATGAATGGGCCAAAGGTCATCTTTAGAGGTTCTGACCGAGGAATTACAAAAGGCTATGGTATGATTACTAATGGTAGTGTATCCTTTTCATATGTGGCTTATGTTGAAGGATTGGAACACAATCTTATAAGCATAAGCCAGCTTTGTGATAAAGGATACATAGTAGAATTTCATGAAGATAAGTGTTTGATAAAATCGGTTGATAATTTAGAAATGATTTTATCAGGCACTCATAGTAGGAATATATTTTGTTTAAATTTTATTTACATAGACTCTTGTACACCACTGTGCTTTTTGACAAAAGATAGTGCGTCTCTTGGTGACCAATAACACAAGAGATTAGCACATATTAATTACAAAACTATTAATAAATTATTTTCTCTTAATTTAGTACGTGATGCACCCAATGTTAAATACGTTAAGGATAGACCTTGTTACACATGTGTAAAAGGCAAGCAAACAAGGGCTACTTTTAAAAGAATTATTGACAAAGATTCTAATAGATATTTACACCTACTTCATATGGACTTGTTTGGTCCACTACAAATTAGAAGCTTGGGAGATAAGGATTATACATTGGTTATTGTTGATGATTACTCTCTCTTTGCGTGGGTGTTCTTTCTAAAACAGAAGTCAAATACTTTTGATATCTTTACTAATTTTGTCAGGCAAGTCTAGAATGAATACATCTGCTCTGTTGTCAAAATTAGAAGTGACAATGGAATAGAGTTCAAATCTGGGGCCATGACAGAATTTTGTGAAAGCTTAGGTATCTTTCATGAGTTTCTTCTCCTCGTACTACTCAACAAAATGGAGTCGCTGAGATAAGGAACATAACACTCATAGAGGCTTGCAGGACCATGTTGAGTGATGCCTCACTATTGAAATACTTCTGGGCTGAAGCTGTCAACACTATATGCCATGTGCAAAATCGAGCACTCATAAACAATAACCATAATAAGACACCTTATGAACTACTAAAGGGCAGAAAACCGACTATTTCATATTTTAAAATCTTTGGTAGTAAATGCTTCGTACTTAACAATGGGAAGTATCACACTACTAAATGTATTGAAAAGAGTTTTGAAGGTATTTTCGTAGGATATAGTAGCCATAGTAAGACATATAGGATTTTTAATAAGAAAACCCTAGTTGTAGAAGAATCTATCAATGTTGTATTTGATGAGACGAGCTTGCTGCAAGGTAGTTCTTCTTGTGTGTTTATTGAAGATTTAGGTTCATGACTAAAGGAATTGAGCTCTGATGAGCCAGTTAAAGAAAAACATCAAGAGTTCATCATGATCACCACTCCAACCCCTATTGGAGAGGATGATCACCTTGATGAAGATATCATCCAAGTTGATGAAGTCACTCTAGTGATAGAGGAAGCTCCAGATGCAAGAACTCTAGGGCTCAAACACTTGAAGGATCACCCAATTGATCAAATCATAGGAGATCTCCGAGATAGTGTCAGAACTCATAGAGGTACAACTAATGAAAATTTATATTTAAGTTTCCTCTCGCAGGTTGAACCAAATAAGTTTGAAGAGGCAAACTCAGACGCATCCTGGATAATTACAATGGAAGAGGAACTAAATCAGTTCAAGTGCTGCCAAGTCTGGAAGCTTGTTCCTAGACTCAAAGATAAGAATGTTATCGGAACAAAGTGGATCTACAGGAACAAGATGAATAAAGAAGGAACAATAATAAAGAACAAGGTCAGATTCATCGCCAAGGGATACTGACAAGAAAAAGGAATCGACTTTGATTAGACGTATGCACCAGTGGTAACGCTGGAGGAAATCAAGTTGTTCCTAGCATATACTGCACTTAAGGGCTTCACTGTCTATCAGATGGATGTGAAGTCAGCCTTCCTTAATGGTGACATAAAGGAAGAAGTGTGTGTAGAACAACCTCTCGTTTCGTTGATTCTAACCATCCTGATCATATTTATCTCTTATTTAAAGCTTTATATGGTTTGAAGCAAGCTCCTCGAGCTTGGTTGAGATGTTGTCTAGCTTTCTTCTTGAGAACAATTTCACAAGAGGAAAAATAGATAAGACTCTATTTCTTAGGGAAATAAAAGGCAAGATTTTGCTAGTGCAAATCTATGTTGACGATATAATATTTGGCTCTACTGACGACAACCTTTGCAAAAATTTTTCCAAACTTATGGAGGGGAAGTTTGAAATGAGAAGTATGAGAGAGCTGAAGTATTTTTTAGGACTTCAGGTGAAACAATCTGAAGATGGAATTTTCATCTCTCATAAAAAATTCACCAAGGAGTTAATTTAGAAATTCAGAATGGAGAATGCAACCTCTATGAGGACTCTAATGGGTTCAGCTATGTCTCTATACAAGGATGAGAAAGGGATACCTTTTAATGAAACCAAGTATAGAAGCATAATTGGATCCTTGCTCTATCATACTGCTAGTAGACCGGATATAATGTTCTCAACATGTGTATGTGCTAGATTTTAGGTGAACTCTAAGGAATCTCACTATGCTGCTACAAAGCGGATTTTGAGATACCTTAAAGGTACACCAAATCTTTGCTTATAGTACCCAAGAAGTAATGATAGTGAACTAATTGGTTTTTCTGATGCAGATTTTGTAGGAAGCAAAGATGACAGGAAAAGCACTTCCGAGACTTGTCAATTCCTAAGAAGAAGGCTTATCTCCTGGAGCAGCAAGAAGCAGAATTGTGTCACAATTTCAACAGCCAAGTCAGAGTATATCTTTGCAGGCAGTTGTTGTGCACAATTGCTATGGATAAGGAACCAACTTGAATATTATAACATAAAGTTCAACAATATTCTAATGTTTTGCGACTCCTCTAGTGCAATTGCAATCGCCAACAAACCAGTCTCTTATAGCAGGACAAAGAACATAGAGCTGAGGTATAACTTTATTTGGGAGCATGTGGAGCATGGGGACATCAACCTCCAGTATGTTCCAATTGACAAACAGGTTGCAGACATTTTCACGAAGCCGCTAGACGAGGCCAAGTTCTCGTTCTTCAAAACAGAACTTGGCATGCTCAACAAAGAAGAATGAAGAAGGAGGTCTCACAACAAGGTTCAAGGATCAGGCTACTTCAAAAATTCAAGAAAATTTCAAATTTAGACTTCATCTCTCGAGTACTACTTTTACTACTCGAGTCCTACTCTTACTACTCGAGTACTGGATAGGACTACTCGAGAAATAAGAATGCCTCTCAAGGAATACTTCTCGACTTCCAGTCTACTTTTCGAGAACTTCAGATCGCTTCTCGAGAACTATCAGACTGCTTCTCGAGACAGTACTTCACTACTCGAGTACAATATCATCTTCACTCGAGTAATGACCTTCCACTCGAGAAGTATGAGGCCGATTTTCTCCTGAAGTTCAAATTTCTATTATTCGCACCCGAACTCTTATACCGCCATATTGTCAGGTATGCCACTTTTATAATTTCTTTAATCACCATAAATTAAGACTTATATAAATAGAATAAGTCCGGAAATTCCAAATCACCCGACTCTCAAACCCTTCTCTCGAGAAAGACTCTTCATCTTCTTTGTCGCCGACGCTCTCTACTGCCGCTTCAGAATTTTTCTCTCAGAAAGAAGATTTCCATTCATCTCCTTCAATTGATGGCCCCTCCGTCAAAGATTGTTATTGGCAGTGAACTAGTTTTTATAGGAATTGCCGATTTGTCAGACGATTTTAAAAATCTTCTTCTACTCTTGGAATTCGTCGGCCTTTCTTTCGTCTTGGAGCAGTCATGCAAAATATTACTTGCAAATGTTGAAGAGTTCTTCCAAAATGCCAAACTAAAGAGAAATAGCAAGGTTCTAAAAACCAAAGTCTGTGGGATTAAAGTTAAGTTAACCACTCCCATTGTCTCCAAACTTCTTCGAGTGCCAGTTATTGAGGAAAAAGATGACCTAACTATTGAAGATTCCTATCGGGCATGTGGATTCTGTGGTGTATCTGCTGATGTGAACACCATTTGATGCCCTGATTTAAATCCAGAGAGAAAGCTTCTTGTAGACATACTTGGAAAGTCATTATGTGCAAAAAAGCTCTATCAGCTTCATCAGTCATGACCTTTTTGACATGATGACAACAATAATTTGTAGAAAAAAGTTCCAATGGGGTATGCTGATTTTTGACAAGATCAAGGAAAGTATAAAAACACCAAATTTTTGCAGGATTATACCTCTTCTACTTCATGAATTCAGGCAAGACATTTTTGATCTTTCCGAAGGTACAACTCTACACCATATGTAGAAAGTTTCCATATCTTTAATTCAAAGGTGGGAGCTCAAGCTGCAAGAGCCCATGATCACCCTGAGGATGAGTACAGGACCCCATCTTCCCCTCCACATCAAGCAGCTGGCACATCTGGTGCAGTTGCTGAGGGGGAGCCTGCTCCTGCAGTCCAAGAGGCAAGTTACCCAGATCTTCAGACAGATGTTCCTCCAGATACTGCTGCTCAGAACATTTCTACCATCCCAGACACCTCCAGTCTTCCAGATGTTGATCTATCTGGTTAAGAAACTTTCTCAGATGCACAAGTCCAAGTACAGGTCCTATCTACAGAGGATGATATAAATAGAATGATTGATGAGCTTACTTCTAAAGAGCCTCCTTCTCCTCTGTCTCCACATAAATCTCCCACTCCTGAACCGCCTCCTAATTATTACTGGTGAAGAAGGAGATATCCTGATCCATACCTCCAGAGCCAAGAGCTCAGTTATCATAAAAGAAATTCCTCCATGGACAGCTCAATTAGTAACTCCTCCTCCTCCACCTCCTCAAATTGAAACACCTTCTGCAGATACCATTCTTGGAAAAATTGAGCTAATGATAGCACAACAAAGGACTTATTTTGATGAATCTCTGAAAGCTATCACTGACAAAGTAACTGATCTTGAAAAGGAGATGAGCAGAGGATTTGCTGAGATCCAAAGCAATACTGATGAACTCAAACACCTATTCAAAATAGGTGGGAAAGCACTAGACCACACCATAACAAACATTGGTCAAGTGTTGGATCTATCAATCACTCTAGCAAATAATCAAATCTAACTAGAAAAGAAAGCTCAAGAAAACACTTTCAAGATTTGTGAAGAAGTAGGGACATTTAAAGAGGATGCAATAGCCACCCTATCAATAGAAGTCAAAAAGGGGAAGGATTCTTAGAAAAATCTGAAGAAAGAAAGAAGATTGAATGGGAAGCAAAGTTGAAAGAGCTACATGCTGATGTCCAGAATCAAATTGATGGTGTCAAATTTCATACTTATGACACAATAGTGTGGATGCATAATTAGATATTCCCTAAATTTCAAGCTGATCCCAATATTATCCCTCATCATCTTAACCCTCTTGTTCAGCATCCTCCTGCCCAGCAGTCTCCTACCCATCAACCAACTTTCTCTCCCAGACCTAAAGATCAAGAACCACCTCCAGATAGTTATGCTCAAGCATGGTCAGAATCTGAAATGCCTCAAGCTCCTCCTCCAGAAATCCCAGGGCATAAGAAAAGAAAGTATGGTGATGGTTCCTCTGCTAGCAGGACCACTCCCAATCCAGAAGCTGAAAGAAGGAGAACCCAAGAATTTGCTGAAATTTGGAGCCCAACTTCTAAATCTTTAATTCTTGATACTCTTAAACTAGTGATTGATTATAATGAGAATAGACATGATCATTACAGCTCCCATGAAGGGGACTTGTATGAGAAATCTATTACCAAGAGAAGGATATATGATAGAGAGTATGGAAAGAATAACCCCAAGGCTCCTCCTAAACCTACAAAGTATTATCCCAAGCCTTTCAGCTACCAAAAGGGACAACAAGAGAAGAAAGACAAACAACAACATTAATAGAGCTACCAGAAGCTGAAGTTGATCAGCAAGTTTACTTAGGAAATTTTGTTGAATTGGATTTCATGGAAATTTTTTATATATATAAATCTTTTATTTTGATGATCTGATTTTTCATTGCTTAGCTTTTCTCAGTATTATTGTGTTTACTAGTTAATATATTATGATTATCTTGATGTAATTCACCTTAGTGTAGAGGGTTCTGACTTCTTCAAATATGGGGAGATTGTTAGGTATTGTATCCATAATAATCAAGATTTGTATGAAGTCACCCTTGAACTAAGATGAATTAAGTTGTATTTGATGCCCTTGCTGAGTTATGTGTTTGCAGGATATAATTGCCAAGTGTAGACCAATGTCAGTCTACAATGGTCACCAAACACAGGACCATACAATGTAATCCCTCATTGTGTGATCTATGGTGTTGACTCATGTATAGCTTCTCTATTGGGACACACTTCATTTTCAAGCACTAAAGCAATGGAAGGAAGAATGATTGCTGATTTCATTTGAAGAAAAATAATTTTCAGGAAGCAAAATTTTTTCTAAGTCCATTACTCGAGTAGTATATATTGTACTCGAGTAGTGCTGGAATGAATTCTCGAGTACACAAAGTACAGTTCTCGAGTGAGCTAAGTTTAGTACTCGAGTAACATAAGTAGTTCTCGAGAAGGCTTAACTTAGTTCTCGAGAAGTTATGCAGTACTCAAATAAGACTTACTTTGTTCTCGAGTTAACTCAAAAATTCATCTCAGAATTTTTCTAAGTGTTGTACTCGAGTAGTAGAAGCCAGTACTTGAGAAGGCCAAGCTTTGTCTCGAGAAGTCAGAGGACCAGTACTCGAGTAAGAAGAAAAGATGTTTCGAGAAGAAGTCTAGTTCTCGAGAAGTCATACTAGTTCTCGAGAAGTTTTACTATAGTTCTCGAGTAGTAGAAGTAACTTCTCGAGAATCCAGGATTCATGTTCAAAATTTCTCTAAGTCTTGTTCTCGAGAACCTTACATCCTTCTTCTCGAGAATCAGAAGTTAGTACTCGAGTAGTCTATAAACCACTCGAGAAATGCAGAACATTTTTATGAAATTTCATTAAGTCCGGACGAAATCAATTTCAAATCTAATCTCGATTCTTATTGGTCCACGTGTACAATCATTTATGATTATGACCGTTAGGCTTGCCCTATAAAAGTTCTTATCAGTTTTGACTAACCCTAAGAAGCGAAATCAAGTATTTTGAATTTTTCTGTTAATTCTAAATCGGGAAAACCGCCGCTCCTCATCGTCATTCTCGCCGCAGTTCTTCTTCGTTTAAAAGAATTCAGAATAAGAATCGGTCAACAGATCAAGTTGCTCAATCTCTCCAGATCTCTCTCTTGATCGTGTTGATTCTAAGCTTTTCAGATCCAGAGACTTAGCTGCCGTCTTCTTCGGTTATTTCTGACAAAGCTTCAAGTTAAAGAGGGAAGATCGGCTAAAGATTCCAGATCTGAATAATTTCTGTTTGAATAATTTTTCTGTATACAATCTTTTATTCTTGTAGGAGATTTTATCTCCGAGTTGTAGGAGTTTTTATTCTCCGAGATTTGTGTAGGAAGTTTTTCTTCCGAGTGTAGATCCCGTGTTGAGGATAGAGTTGTAGGGGCATTGCTCCGAGTTGTAGGATTGGTTTTCAATCTGAGATAATAGTTAAGTAGCCGAATCTAGCGAGTTGCTAGATCGGTGAGGTGGAGAGTAGATGTACCTAAGGTTGGGGAACCACTATATATCTTGTATCTTCTGTGGCTTTTTGATTATTATCTGCGCTTCGTTCGTATAAATTTTTATTCCACAAAAAGGCGCATACCTCACCTATTCACCCCCTCTAGGTGATTTAGGTAGACAACTAAAAACATCAAGGGGTAACTCACTTGGATAACAAGACTACCTCCTAAGCAAAGAAGTTTCTGAAGAAGTCATAAAGGGGGAGAGGTCAATGATAAAGCCTAGTGCAGACCATGTAATATGGACTTCAATTGTAGTCAGAGAAGTATTGGGTCTTGACCCTATTAGATATGATGAGCCTGAAATTCCAAAAGATGGAGATTGGGATGAATCTATTGGTGATATTCCTGTATTCACCCCTACCACTCAACAGATATCAAAGGTCAAATATAAAGTAATTGCAGATAAAGAAGAGGAAGCAAGGCTAAGAAAAAGAGACATAAAGAAGAGCAGCAATCCAGACCAGAATTTGAGCTGTGGAGTCCACAATCCAGAACAATCATATTGTCAGCCTGGGATCAGATCAAAGAAAATAAGGCAGATAGCGACCAACTAATTAGCTATATAGAATGGGCCAAGTTTGAAAGGCATGAAGAAATAAGAAGCAAATTTAGAAGAGATGGGAGAGCTAGAATTATAGAGATGGATGCCCCAGAGCCATGTAGATATTATCCAAAGCCTTACCACTACTTTGAGAGACAAAGACAGAAGAAAGAAGAGACTGAGGAAAAGATGGGAAAGAAATCTAGGGGGGATAGTAATTAGGGAACCTAATCCTTAGAAATGTTAACTTTTAAGGTTCTTAAGGGTTATTTAATGAAGATGTTTATTATAGACCTTATTATAATTTCTGCTAGTTGAAATCTCAAACATTTATGCATAAGTATATACTTATATGTAGCTACTTCTTATCATTTGTTTTGAAGTGGTGTATATCATTGACTGGGTTTCTGACTTCTTTAAATAGGGGGATATTATTGGGTATATTGACCATAATGTCCCATATTTGAAGAAGGCCCACAAGTCAATAATATACACAAACCTATATTTGATATATGTATAAGTTTACATATGTAGGGTATTGGTAATTAAGTGATTAGACAGGTTGAGAGTATCAGAAGTATGGCTGGAAAGAAGTCAGCATGGTCAACGAAGATAGGAAATTAACTAAGTACAAAAGCGTTGAGTGATTACACATCACTCAAAGCTAAAAGCCAAAAAGCATTGTCTGTTTTACTGTCACTCAAAGCCTATGTGGAGAAGCACTAAAATATGACTAAGTACAAAAGCGTCGAGCGAAGTACTCACAGTCGACGTCTTCTCAAATAAAATCTGGTTAAGTACAAAAGCGTCGAATGAAAGACTTACACTCAACGTCTTGTCAAAGAAAATCTAATTAAGTACAAAAGCATCGAGTGAAGGACTTAAACTCGATGCCATATCAGTAAAAGGAGTTAAATGACAAAAGCATTGAGTGAAGAACCTTCACTCAACATTTCAACGTTAGGCAGAATTTGGCTAAGTACAAAAGCATCGAGTGAAGGTCATTCACTCAACGCTTCTGGAGTTATCTGTCAAAGAACTAATTCATCAAGACATATAAGATATCTCAATGCGTGTAGAGATTCAAAAATTATTCTAAGTCATTGGCATTGTGTCAAGTCTGCTAATGTCATTCTTAATTCAAATCGATGCAAATTGCATGGTAAAAGACAAAGTCTGCCGTATTGATCGGACAATGCTATCCTAGGACAAATCAACCATTAAAGCCGTCCATGCCGCTTTCTAAAGAGGGATATAGCCGTTGCTGATGCTAATGTATAAAAACGAAGTGGGTGACACTCTTACGAGAACTTTTGCCAATCTTTCTAAATTCTAATCACGCAAAAGTCGGCTAGCAAAGCAGATCTCATTTCTGGTTGTCTTCAAGCTTGCTATACAAAACTCTTATCTTTCTCAAGCTTGAAGAAGAAGAAGAGCACTACAAGGATTCAACACAGTACAGGTTTAACTAAATTTGAAGAATCATCTTCCTGTAGTTTTGCTGAAGAAGGTTTGTTTGTTGATTCAGCCAAAGTAGAAGACTCAGAAATTTTCGTTTGAGTCAAATTTCTCAAATATTTATTCTATCTTGTAGGAATCACTAAGATCTGAGTGTAGGCCTATTTTATAAAGGTTGAGTGTAGGACTGTGAGCAGTCTGAGTTATAGGAGTGTGAAGCACTCTGAGTTATAGGTTCCTAGAAAGGATCTGAGGAAAGTCTTGTGCCTGAGGTAGGATCTTTGTGAAGATCTGAGGTAGGAGACCAGCTGGGTTTCTGAGCTGTAGGAGTTGGAAGACTCTGAGTAGTATTGTTGTTAAGCTTAAGGTAGGAGACTAATGATTGTCTCTGAGGTAGGACTGTGAGAAGTCTGAGCTATAGGAGTGGAAAACACTCTGAGTTGTAAGATCCGGGGAGGGATTTGAGGTGTAAGATCTATTTGATCTGAGCACTGGAGGAGTTGGCTGAATCTAGCTCACTGCTAGATAAGTGAAGGGGGGAAAGTGGATGTACCTTAGACAGAGGAACCACTATAAAATTCTATGTGTTGTATGTGTTCTTGAAAGCTAACCTACTAGCATAAACACACAACAAGATCACCCTTCAAAAGAATTAAACGATTCAAAAAGAAACCTATTCACCCCCTCTAGGTGTTTAACTACCCTTAAAAGACTTTCAAGTGCTACTATAGAGACTGTTATAGTCCTACTTTATAGCCTGCTACAGAGACCACTCACGTGAGCATTATTGAAGACTTAATTTTTTCCCTCAAGATACTTGTAAAGGGGCGGTGGCCTATCACCCTCCAGAGAACTCCTACTCTTGTAACCACCCAAAAATAAGGGATTTTTTCAGAACTTGGCCTCTCAACCCATGATTTTTTCCCATTTTGGGTTTTCTACGTAAAATGTCTTGACATTCTGATGTTAGTTCTCTTTTTGACTGTTTGTGTGCTTAGCTCACTCTCGATCTAAGACATTACGATTTCTTCGGTTCGTGGGAGCGCTAAGTGTTGCGCAGTTTGACACCATCTGTGAGAACAATTTCCCAAAACTCTAAAGAACTTCTGAAGATTATATTTGTGTTGCAAAGTACTCCTGACTAGAAGCAATGACGAGAGGAAGTGCTCATGCCACCAACAAGGCCGTTCTCGGGGAGCATGCCAAACCCAAAGAAGTCATAACAGTGCCGGTTTCGCTAGGATCAGCAGGCGGCCTATCTCCGTCTCAGCAAGGAACAATGAGGATAGAATCATGATGGGAAAGATGGAGACCATCACCAGATCCCCCACCCTTTTTACCCAGATCCTTTATTGATAATCACAAAAACAACCATATAAACTAGAAGGCGCATCACTAATCGACTATTTACTTTTGAGGCGAAGACTAGAAAGGATTATAGCTGCCACATCGAGACCCTCTTATCATCAATGAAAAAATCATGGACCCTTGCTTTCACGTTAGAAAGATCCTCATTAGCAATGAGAGCTCGGTTGACATCTTGTTCAGATCCACACTCCAAAGCATGAAGATCATCATTGAGTGTATCGTCCCAGTAGACGGTCCAATATATAAATTTGATAACTGCCCCATACCAGTTCAGGGCATGATCAATCTCCTAATGAAGATATGGGAGTTCATCTCCTCTTATAATGCCATATTCAACGGACCCCTCTAAGCCACGTTCAGAGTAATCCCCTCTATATTACATATGTCAATGAATTTCTTAATCCCTGCTGGCATAGGTATCGTTCGAGGGATCAGGAGGCAACATAGTCCTGCTACCTGAGTCAAGCTTGACCAGAGAGGAAATTTCCATCCACATTGACACATTTGATCTTCAGGATGAGGCAACACTACAGTAGGACATGCCAATAGAAGTTTGATACGCTCCTTTCATATTTGAATCTTAACAATCGATTTTGCGTACAATTAGGTAAACAAACCTATAATTGAGTATATGAGTTTTTATTATTTAAATGTTCAAATTTATAATTCTCTAAGGGGGTCTGCCCCTTGCGTAACGTACTTATACTCTCTCTTGTTTTCATATTAAGTTTATCTATGAAAAAAATATTTTTATAATAATTGAAATCACTTTATATTAAATTACTAACTAATAGGATAACTAGTTTTCATAATATTTGAAAAGTAAATGGTTATGTATAGTCATTATAAAATAAAGGTTTTTTAAGAAAAAATAATGTTTGATTAAGATTTACTCCGCATGATTCTATATCACTTTGGTATCCTTGGGCGAGATGGTTGTAAGACCCCCTGCCCTCCCAATAATAGACCGGGTTCGGGAAGAACCTTACCACCCAAGAAGGCCATCCTACACTTTCCAAGCAGGTAACATGTCTACTTTTTAAGTGCAGAATAATCTTCATGTACATATACATATTTATATAGGGCCATTTACCGGGACCTTCCCTCTAACTTTGTTAAATTACTGACAGCACCCCTCTTATTTTCAAAATTACAAAAACTTCCCCTAAAGTTTTCATTTCATTACAAAAACCTTCCTGAAGTTTTAATTTCATAACATCCATGCACAAAAACACCCCCCTCGGTGAACAGTGTCCAGGGGGTATTTTTCTTCATGAATGCAATGAAATGAAAAGACCAGGGGAGGTTTTGGTAATGAAATGAAAACTTAAGGGGAGTTTTTTGTAATTTCGAAAATAAGAGGGGTGCTCTCACTAATTATGCTAGTTTACAGGGGAGGTTTGGGTAATTATTTCTATTTGTATATGTATATTTATGGACAGACCAATTAAAGGCCGAGTGTGGGTAGCCGCCCATACTCGATTTTAATTTGCAACACTAGGGTTACGAGTATTGCTCTGGACAAAAATGAAAACGACGATTCATCTTCCTCCGTGCTCCCGCTACTCGACGAAGACCTAGGGTTCTCCTCCCGCCATCGTCCGCGCTATCGAAGGGCTCGATAAAAACCCAAGGCAAATCCTCCTCCGAGCAAAAAAAACGCATACCACGACCCCTCTAGTCCTCTAGGCACGATTCCTCTGCAGGCTGTGGATTTGCATTCCCCTCTATTCTTCTTCTTCCTAATCTGTAAGTTTAGTTCAATACTTTAATCTCAGATTTATTCGAGTCTTCTTCTTCCTAATTTTATTCCTGATTTGATTTCAGATTCCTTATTTGATTTTTCAGCTCTTCAATGCAAGAGCAATTGAGAAAGTTCTTTTGATTTTTTGAAGAGATTTGGACTCCTAAATAATATACTCATATCCTGATAATCTCCTGCAGCCCTGCTCCAGTTCTTTGGATTTAGTTCAGTTAATATTCTAGCACATATTTTTTTAGTTTATTAATATTCTAGTATGATGAAATTCTAGCTCCAAATCATGGGTAGATGCTAAAATTTCATATACTCTTATCTGGTAGTTCCGTTCTTTGGTCGATGCTAGAATTTCATATACTCATATACTAGAATTTCATCATATCCTGGTCTCTGGTTCTTTGGTCATTTACTATTATACTAACTCTATAACTCATATCCTACTAAAGAGGATATTGATTTAGTTCAGTTAGTATGATGAGATTGGTAATCTGATATTGATTTTTTATGATTTACTTCAGTTAGTATGATGAGATACTGCATTTTCGTTATATCTTAAGCATATGTTCAATTTTTATTGTATAGATAACTCTAAAAGTTATGGATAGTGTTGATATATGGAGATCTGGCGATCTGGCACTGGCGGATTAGAGACCCGCGGTCTGGCGGTTTCTCTCCAACAGTTTGGTGGCCAGATTGTTGCTGTTTGGTGTCCGGGCGATCTGACGGTTTGTCTCAGGCGACTTGGAGACCGGGCGGTCTGGCGGTCTCCTATGGCTGCTTGTTCTCTCCTTCTGGTGGTTGCTGGGCGGTTTGCCTATTCGTCTAACTGCGTGGCCTGTTCGGCTTAGTTCAGTTAAACCGATTATACCTGTAATTATTTAGTCCCACATTGCTTACTTGTAATTTCTCTCATCTCCTCCATTCTATAAAAGGGAGGCCATACCTTTGTAATACTCATCTTTTTGGATAATAAAAATTTCTATTATTCCAATGTTTCGGTTTTTACTCGTCTGTTCGCACGTGGTATCAGAGGACTCGATCTTTTCCGCCTGATTCGGCGCCTTCTTCCATCCGCACGGTGTGCCCTTCTTCTTGTAGTCTGGTCGCGCGGCCTCTCTTCTCTTCTCCTCTTTTTTGCTGCCCTTTGTGTGTGCGGCATCTCTGTCTTTTTATCCACGACCTATTTT
This sequence comes from Platanthera zijinensis, assembly GCA_039513925.1. NCBI lineage: Eukaryota > Viridiplantae > Streptophyta > Magnoliopsida > Asparagales > Orchidaceae > Platanthera > Platanthera zijinensis. The sequence continues at coordinate 81,240,135 of CM077081.1, forward strand.
CGCAGTTGTTCTGCCTCTTTTCTTCCCGCAATCTCCTTTGATTCGCACGACCCATTTCTGTTCGTGCGGTCTCTGCTCTGTTTGCACGACCTGCTTGCCTTTCTCGCGAACTCCTTCCAGTTTGCGCGGTCTTATCTATCTCCTGTTCGCGCTTCCCTCTGCTTTGTTCTACTTCTTGGTCGTAGCCTTCCTTACCGCTGGTGTGTTGACCCCGTGACCGCTGCAGAATCTTTTCTTTGTCCGTTGCGGCCATCCTAGCCGCACGTCCTGCTTGTTGTTCACACGACTTGTTGTTTCTTCTCGCGCAGCTTGTTCGCGTGGATTGTTGTTTCTTCTTGCGTGACTTCTTATCTCTTCTCCTCCATGGCTCTTTCCAGTACCTCAACCACCACCGCTACTCCCGTAGCCAATCTGCCTCCTCCTCCTACTCCTTTCGGGAATCTTGGCACCGTCTCCAAACTCATCGGTTCTAACTACCCAGATTGGAGTGTCTCATTCACCTTCCTTCTCCTCTCACAACGCAAATTCCACCATCTCACAGATGAACCTCCTCCTCTCACTTCCGCTAAGTTTGATAAATGGGATGCTAGCGACGTGCTTGTGCGGACTTGGCTAGCTAACTGCCTTTCGGATGAATGTTTTCTCGTCATCCTTTATGATGAGACGGTCAAGATGGCTTGGCTTCATCTTGTTGCTCTGTACTCGAAGGGGGCTCAGATGCCCCACATCTATAATTTATATGCGGACCTTTTTGCCCGTCCTTCCATGTCTCCTACTGCTGTTTATCAACAGGTTCAGGATCTCGGGGCTGAGATTCTTCAGAATCGTCCCTTCTCTGCAGATTTGGCTGAGCAACACAAGCACTTCCAGAAACTTCTGGTTGTATGATATTTTCTGTGACTTCCTGAGTCCTATGACATGATCTGCCAGCAATTTCTGGGCAAGGCAAACTCTCCTACCTTGGATGCCACTGTTGCACGCATTGCCTCAGTTACCTCTCTACTTAAGCGTTCTCTTCTATCCTCTACTTTGACACCAGACAACTATGCTCACCAGACTCAATGGAGTTGCTCTGGTAGCTGCAATCACCAGTCCGGCGGGTGTGGCCCTTTCCGCTTCCTCTTCTCTCATTGTGGCCGCACCAGGCATATCGTGAAACTATGCTGGATGAAACATCCTCATCTTCGCCCCTCTAGTGACTCTTCCACCTCCTCCTCAAAGCCGTCCGCCTCGGTGGTCACGTCATCAGGTAGTGCCCACGTGGTTACTCAAGGTAAATGACTGATGAACTCTAGTGTCACTAATCACATGACGTGCAATCCTCAGTGCTGTTCTCTCCTAGAAACACATGATCGGTTGTCCCCGATTCTCGTTGCTGATGGCTCTCCCTCCTCAGTCCATAGAATGGGAGTGGTTCATATCACTTCGTCTCTTCGCTTGGCAGACACTCTCTATGTGCCCAAGTTTCCGTGCAATTTATTATCAGTTACCTCTTTATGCAAGCAACTCCAGTGCTCCGTCACATTCACTCCAACTTCTTGTTCTTTTCAGGATCCGATCTCCCAACAGATGATTGCTACTGGAACTGAGAGCGGCGACCTCTACTTCCTCGACAACATTTCCACTCGGTCCGCCTTCTCCTCCTCCTCTACAGATCTTTTACAGTGGAATCTCCGCCTTGGTCAACTTCCTCCATGACATCATCGTTCCTCCTTCCCGCCAAAGAAAGGTCGTGGCTCTACCCGTCCGTTTAATCTCATTCACTCCGATGTCTAAGGTCCTGCTCCTACCCTCACTGTTGGTCGGGGTAGTTCTTATTTTGTTACCTTTATTGATGACTTTTCTAGTTGTACTTGGGTGTATCTCTTACGAGATCACTCTGAATTGTTCAATGTATGGACATCTTTTTATCATTAAATTCAAAATAAGTTTGGTGTTTCAATTAAAATCTTTCGCTCTGATAACGCTAAGGAGTATATTAGTCAAGCTTTTTCATCTTTCTATATGCATACTTCCGCTAACCTTTAATGTTTCGGCTATTGATATCTTGTAGAGGCTCACTCTCATCACCAAACCTTATTGCTCTTAGGGAGGAGGTAGGAATCCATAAGTCTATTGACTAATGTGTCGTTGTACACCATTTTTAGGAGATGGAGGCGAGGCCCAATCAAAGCATGAGAGAGTGTCCGCCATAGAGTCTGCTCGACTTGATACACCTGTCATGTCTCCTGGCTTTAAAGATGTGTGCTTATAGAGCTTAGAAGGAACGTGAGACTTTGTAACTTTTGTTTAGCCCAAACGGGCCCTATATATAAACTCATGGCTACGATATATATATATATATATATATATATATATATATATATATATATATATATATATATATATATATATATATATATATATATATATATATATAAACTCATGGCTACAGTATATACATATGTATGAATATGTATACATATGTACATATATACATATATATTCATATATACATATATACATATATACAGGGGCTACTCTTGTGCGAACTTATTAAATAAGCACAGTGCGCACATCTCATCCAGGCCGCTCAATCGAAGCTCATTAAGGACGCATCTGACGGCTGCACACTTACATCGCCGCTAACGGCGGCTGTGGGCTCGCCGGCCACCGGCCGCCCATTCGCCGGCGTGGCCGTCGACGAACCCCGAGCGGCCAGTGGCCGGCGAGCCCACGGCCGCCGCCTGTGGCGGTGAAAGTGTGTACTGGACAAATCCTGGGTAGTCGCCGCGATTGCGGACTCGCCGGCCCCCGACCGCCCGGGGTTCGTCGGAGTGGCAACCGACGAACCCCAGGAGGGCGGTGGCCAGCGCGCCCGCAGTCGCCTGTAGTGCCCAACAACTTAAATTTTTTTTCGGTAGCGGCGGTCGGCGGCTACGGTGTTGCCGGCCACCGCCAGCCCGTAATTCAAGAGTTATAAAAATTAATTGGTGGCGGCTACAAAAACCCGAAACCCACCCTAACTTATGCTTCCCCCGCCGGCGGCCTGACTGGATCCCACCGGTGGGTTCGCAGGGCCCCCGAGAACTCGCCGGGGGTTGTCTGGCGGTGAGCTGGCAGGACCACCCCCAACAGTGTCCCTGCCCGTGAGCCTTAAACTGGGGCTCACAGACCTAATTATCTTGATCCAAAGATTGAGATTAATTTAATGGCTTTTTAAAGCCATCTATATTTTTTATAGATAGATATATAATAAATATATAAATGTATCAATAATTGATACATTTATATATTTATTATATATCTATCTATAAAAAATATAGATGGCTATTACAGGCGCTTCGTGGAGAACTTCTCGCGGATAGCGTTACCTCTCACGAAGTTGACAAGGAAGGATCAGAAGTTCTTGTGGACGCAGGAGTGCGTGCAAGCGTTTGAGGAGCATAAGGGGCGGTTGACCACGACGCCAGTGCTAAGTTCGCCAAGTGGAACCGAGGGCTTTGAGATTTATAGTGATGCCTCAGGTAGTGGGTTGGGCTGCGTGCTGCTGCAGCATGGTAATGTTATAGCTTATGGATCGCGTCAGCTAAAAGTGCACGAAAGGAATTATCCGATCCACGACTTGGAGTTGGAAGACGGGTATATTTGCGCTTAAGCTGTGGAGACACTACTTGTACGGCGTAAAGGTCGATATTTATACCGACCACAAGAGCCTGAAGTACCTGTTAGATCAGAAGGACCTCAACATGAGGCAGCGGAGATGGATGGAGTTCCTGGGGGACTACACGTTCAAGATTCATTATGTACCCTGGAAGGGCAATGCAGTTGCGGATGCGTTGAGTCGCAGGGCTCCTGCCCAAGCAAACTGGTTGTCTGTTCATGATGAGAGGCTAGTACGGGAATTGAAGGCATTGGAGATCTGTTGCATTGACAAGCAGACGAGCGCCAAAGCATTATTGAACTGGACGGAAGTTCAGTATAACCTGGCTGATCGTGTTTGGCAGGCGTTGGTGTTGGATGTTAGCATGAAGGAGCTTTTGGATGCAGCATTGGATGGGTCAAATTCCCAGTTTTCGGTTGAGGATGGGCTCCTAAGGAAGGACCATCGTTTGTGCATCCCAAGCGGGGGAAATCTACGGGCAGAGTTGATGTACGAGGCTCATAATACCAGTAATCGATCCACCCAGGGAGCACGAAGATGTACCAAGACCTAAAGAAGCTGTTTTGGTGGCCAGGGCTCAAGAAGGATGTGGCACTGTTTGTGGCTAAGTGTCAAACCTGCGCCTTGGAAAAGGCGGAGTGTCAAAAGCCTGGAGGATTCTTGAAATCCTTGCCTATTCCTGAGTGGAAGTTCGATGACATATCGATTGACTTTGTGCATGGCATGCCAAGGTCGCAGAGGGGGAACGACGCCATCTGGGTGATCATAGACCGGTTAACGAAGGTGTCGCACTTTATTCCGCATAGGAAGGATGATTTAGTGGAGAGACTGGCGAAGCTATATGTGGATAATATAGTCAGATTACACGGTGTGCCGCGCAGCATCGTGAGTGATCGGGATGGGCGTTTTACGTCCAATGATTGAAGGTTGTTGCAGAGATGTTGGGGACTAAATTGAAGTTCAGCACAGCCTTTCATCCGCAGATGGATGGGCAAACCGAGAGAGTCAACAGAATATTGGAGGACATGCTCCGCATGTGTGCTCTAGACTTCGGGAAGCATTGGGAAGACCACCTGTATTTGATGGAGTTTGCATACAACAATAGCTACCAGGAAAGAATTCTAATGGCGCCCTTCGAGGCCCTATATGGTAGGAAGTGTCGCACGCCGTTATCGTGGCTGGAAACAGGTGAGGCAAGGTTGTATAAGAAGCAGGAGGTGGAGAGTGCTACTTCTTTGGTACGGATCATTCGAGAGCGTTTGCTGATCGCTCAGGACAGGCAAGCTAAGTACTACAATGCCAAACACCGGAACGTGGAGTTCGGGGTCGGCGATTGGGTGTACTTAAAGATAAAGCCGTTCAAGGGTGTTTCGCGGGTGCGACGCTTGAAGAAGCTAAGCCCAAGATACCTTGGACCCTTTGATATTCTGGAGCGGGTCGGCGAAGCGGCTTATCGTTTGAATCTATCGGTGGAATTGAGTGGACTACACGATGTATTCCACGTCTCTGTGTTGCGGAAGGCGGTGCAAGAACCTTCGCAGGTGATCGCAGTGGATCTAGTTCCGGTGGACGAAGGGTTGACGACTAAGGTCAAGCCCGTTCGTATTGAAGACTTTAAAACTAAGCGACTCCATAACAAGGAGATCCGGATTGTCAAGGTCCGGTGGGACAATTGCGGTCGGGAGGAGCTCTCTTGGGAGCGAGAGCAAACTATGCTTGAAGAGTACCCGGAGTTATTCCGCTCAGGTACTGCTTAAAGTTTTCCGTTTTCTTTCCTTTAGTAATTTCGTGGGCGAAGTTCTTTTAAGAGGGGGAGAGTTGTAACACCCTGAAACTCAAAAGAGGGACGGGTGACGTTTTAAGCCAAGTCTGGGACTTGGAGCAGGTGTCACGGGAGTGACACGGGCGTGTCACGGGCGTGACACGAGCGTGTCACGGGCGTGTTCGGCCACGGGTCGTATGGTCGACGTTTTGGCGATCAGCGATCGTCGAGTTGAGGCACACGGCCTGGGACACGGGCGTGTCCCAGGGTGTGTCACGCTAGGGAGATTTCTGAGTTATGTACACGGGCCATCACACAGGCACAGACACGGGCGTGTCACATGTGACACGGGCGTGTCGGGTGCCGTGTCGCAGACCGTGTCCTCCTCGAGGAGTGACAGAAGATCTTATTTATAGGCGCGGAGAGGAATGTAGTCACCGCTCAAACCGATAGGATCACCACTCTTCTCGCAACTAGCACAATCGTATTCGCACACTGCGGACACGAAACCAGTCCGTCTTTGTCGCCCCGGCAAGGCCGGACAGAAACCTATCTGCCTTGAACACCACTATCAAGGCAAGAACCAGGATCAGTCTGTCGCACCTGCGGACACTACGGATACAACAACCAGTCCGCAGCACCCTTGGGACACTGCTTCAGTTCGCACACTTCGAGCCTGAGACGAGCACAAAACAAGGCTGTCAAGCTGCCGAACACGGCAGATAGAGAACCAGTCTGCGCTACCCGTGGAAACTCTCGGACTGAGCAAAACTATACTTAGTACAAATCGTGACAAAGTCCACACCTCAAGTAATCCCTGGTGCAAACACAACACCAGCGGATACAAGAACCAGACCGCACTAACCGGCGATCTACGCGGTCTCCGCCAAACGGCTCCACCAGAGAACAAGACCAAATGCACAAGACTATGCCGATCTCGCAAGCTCCAAATGAGTCCGCAACAACTCGGACTCAGTGAACTTCAAACAAGTCCACTACTCCTGCGATTAGATAACCAATCGGTGTAAGAGTATTTGAACATCTACCCCCATCAAATGAACAAAGAATTACTTGAATCTGAGAGGAGATTAGTAATATAGTTATATAGACGAAGAAGAGAGAAAAAAACACAATCCTAACTTAATTCCACAAACTGTAATTAAAATCCTAAATGAAATTAAAAATTGAAACTGTACTCCAAATTCAAATGAAAGATGGAAAGTGAAATCAAGAATTCAAATTTGAAATAAAAAAAAGTAAATCAAATATGGAAACTGAAAGGTGGACTAATTTAGTATCTTGTATCTGTCGAATATTTTGAAGTAAAAGTAGCGGTCTGATCAGGCTGACCATGCGACTTTATGGTGGCGGTCTGATGCTCGTACCGCACGGTATGTAGTGGCGAATAGCCAGTTCGGCTTGTGTTTTTGCAGTCAGCTTGTTCCTAGGATGTAACCACGCCGATTGGTTATCTAACCACAGGAGTAGTGCATTTGGTCTTGTTCTCTGGTGGAGCCGTTTGGCGGAGACCGCGTAGATCGCCGGTTAGTGCGGTGTGGTTCTTGTATCAGCTGGTGTTGTGTTTGCACCAGGGATTACTTGAGGTGTGGACTTTGTCACGATTTGTACTAAGTATAGTTTTGCTTAGTCCGAGAGTTTCCACGGGTAGCGCAGACTGGTTCTCTATCTGCCGTGTTCGGCAGCTTGACAGCCTTGTTTTGTGCTCGTCTCAGGCTCGAAGTGTGCGAATTGAAGCAGTGTCTGAAGGGTGCTGCGGACTGGTTGTTGTATCCGTAGTGTCCGCAGGTGCGACAGACTGATCCTGGTTCTTTCCTTGATAGTGGTGTTCAAGGCAGATAGGTTTCTGTCCGGCCTTGTCGGGGCGACAAAGACGGACTGGTTTCGTGTCCGCACTGTGCGAATACGATTGTGCTAGCTACGAGAAGAGTGGTGATCCTATCGGTTTGAGCGGTGAATACATTCCTCTCCGCGCCTATAAATAAGATCTTCTGTCACTCCTCGAGGAGGACACGGTCTGCGACACGACACCCGACACGCCCGTGTCACATGTGACACGCCCGTGTCTGTGCCTGTGTCATGGCCCGTATACATAACTCAGAAATCTCCCTAGCGTGACACACCCTGGGACACGCCCATGTCCCAGGCCATGTGCCTCAACTCGACGATCACTGATCGCCAAAACGTCGACCACACGACCCGTAGCCGAACACGCCCGTGACACGCTCGTGACACGCTCGTGTCACGCCCGTGTCACTCCCGTGACACCTGCTCCAAGTCCCAGACTTGGCTTAAAACGTCACCCGTCCCTCTTTTGAGTTTCAGGGTGTTACAACTCTCCCCCTCTTAAAAGAACTTCGCCCACGAAATTACTAAAGGAAAGAAAACGGAAAACTTTAAGCAGTACCTGAGCGGAATAACTCCGGGTACTCTTCAAGCATAGTTTGCTCTCGCTCCCAAGAGAGCTCCTCCCGACCGCAATTGTCCCACCGGACCTTGACAATCCGGATCTCCTTGTTATGGAGTCGCTTAGTTTTAAAGTCTTCAATACGAACGGGCTTGACCTTAGTCGTCATCCCTTCGTCCACCGGAACTAGATCCACTGCGATCACCTGCGAAGGTTCTTAGACCGCCTTCCGCAACACAGAGACGTGGAATACATCGTGTAGTCCACTCAATTCCACCGATAGATTCAAACGATAAGCCGCTTCGCCGACCCGCTCCAGAATCTCAAAGGGTCCAAGGTATCTTGGGCTTAGCTTCTTCAAGCGTCGCACCCGCGAAACACCCTTGAACGGCTTTATCTTTAAGTACACCCAATCGCCGACCCCGAACTCCACGTTCCGGTGTTTGGCATTGTAGTACTTAGCTTGCCTGTCCTGAGCGATCAGCAAACGCTCTCGAATGATCCGCACCAAAGAAGTAGCACTCTCCACCTCCTGCTTCTTGTACAACCTTGCCTCACCTGTTTCCAGCCACGATAACGGCGTGCGACACTTCCTACCATATAGGGCCTCGAAGGGCGCCATTAGAATTCTTTCCTGGTAGCTATTATTGTACGCAAACTCCACCAAATACAGGTGGTCTTCCCAATGCTTCCCGAAGTCTAGAACACACATGCGGAGCATGTCCTCCAATGTTCTGTTGACTCTCTCGGTTTGCCCATCCATCTGCGGATGAAAGGCTGTGCTGAACTTCAATTTAGTCCCCAACATCTGCTGCACCAACCTCCAATCATTGGACGTAAAACGCCCATCCCGATCACTCACGATGCTGCGCGGCACACCGTGTAATCTGACTATATTATCCACATATAGCTTCGCCAGTCTCTCCACTAAATCATCCTTCCTATGCGGAATAAAGTGCGACACCTTCGTTAACCGGTCTACGATCACCCAGATGGCGTCGTTCCCCCTCTGTGACCTTGGCAAGCCATGCACAAAGTCAATCGATATGTCATCGAACTTCCACTCCGGAATAGGCAAGGATTTCAAGAATCCTCCAGGCTTTTGACACTCCGCCTTTACCAAGGCACAGGTTTGACACTTAGCCACAAACAGTGCCACATCCTTCTTGAGCCCTGGCCACCAAAACAGCTTCTTTAGGTCTTGGTACATCTTTGTGCTCCCTGGGTGGATCGATTACTTGGTATTATGAGCCTCGTACATCAACTCTGCCCATAGATTTCCCCCGCTTGGGACGCACAAACGATGGTCCTTCCTTAGGAGCCCATCCTCAACCGAAAACTGGGAATTTGACCCATCCAATGCTGCATCCAAAAGCTCCTTCATGCTAACATCCAACATCAACGCCTGCTAAACACGATCAGCCAGGTTATACTGAACTTCCGTCCAGTTCAACAATGCTTTGGCGCTCGTCTGCTTGTCAACGCAACAGATCTCCAATGCCTCCAATTCCCGTACTAGCCTCTCATAATGAACAGACAACCAGTTTTCTTGGGCAGGAGCCCTGCGACTCAACGCATCCGCAACTGCATTGCCCTTCCAGGGTATATAATGAATCTTGAACGTGTAGTCCCCCAGGAACTCCATCCATCTCCGCTGCCTCATGTTGAGGTCCTTTTGATCTAACATGTACTTCAGGCTCTTGTGGTCGGTATAAATATCGACCTTTACGCCGTACAAGTAGTGTCTCCACAGCTTAAGCGCAAATATACCCGCCTTCCAACTCCAAGTCGTGGATCGGATAATTCCTTTCGTGCACTTTTAGCTGACGCGATCCATAAGTTATAACATTACCATGCTGCAGCAGCACGCAGCCCAACCCACTACCTGAGGCATCACTATAAATCTCAAAGCCCTCGGTCCCACTTGGCGAACTTAGCACTGGCGCTGTGGTCAACCGTCCCTTATGCTCCTCAAATGCTTGCACGCACTCCTGCGTTCACAAGAACTTCTGATCCTTCCTTGTCAACTTCGTGAGAGGTAATGCTATCCGCGAGAAGTTCTCCACGAAGCGCCTGTAATAGCCGGTAAGCCCAAGAAAACTCCAGACTTCCGCTACCGAAGACAACACAGGCCACTCCCGTATTGCAACAATCTTCGCCGGATCAACTGCTATACCTTCCCCACTGACAATGTGACCAAGGAATGCTACTGAGGGTAGCCAGAACTCGTATTTGGAGAATTTTGCATAGAGTTCATTCCTCCTCAGAGTCTCCAACACCAGATGCAAGTGCTTGAAGTGATCTTCCTCACACTGCGAGTACACTAGTATGTTATCAATAAAGACGATCACAAAGCGGTCCAGGTAATCTCTGAACGTCCTGTTCATCAGATCCATAAACACCGATGGCGCATTCGTTAGTCCAAATGGCATGACCGTGAACTCTAAATGCCCATACCTTGTGCTGAATGACATCTTCGGGATATCACACTCCCTTATCCTCAGCTGATAGTACCCAGACTTCAGATCCAACTTTGAATATACCGACGATCCGACTAACTGATCGAAGAGGTCATCAATCCTTGGGATCGGGTATTTATTCTTCTCCATTAGCTTGTTCAACTCCCTGTAGTCGATACACAGCCACAAACTCCCGTCCTTCTTCTTAACAAAGAGGACTGGTGCGCTCCAAGGCGACGAGCTTGGACGCACGTACCCTTTCTCCAACAACTCTTCTAGTTGCACCTTCAATTCCGCCAACTCCTTAGGCGCCAACCTATAAGGAGAACGTGACACAGGTTTGGCACCTGGCACTAGCTCGATAGTAAAATCAATTTCTCGTTGCGGTGGGGCTCTAGGAAGATCGCCCGGGAACACGTCGGGGTACTCACATACCACTGGGATACTATCCAAAGTGGCCTTAGGCTTTGCAGCCTCCACTAACGTGAAGAACAGCTCTGCTCCAGCACGAACCGTATTCACCACCTGAAGAGCAGACATGAGTGTCTTGCTCGACCCCTTCAGTCCCGCAAACGTCGTCTCCTGCCCAACACCCAGCTTGACCTCCTTACGGTTGCAATCGATACAAGCCTTTTGCTCCGAAAGCCAATCCATACCAAAGATAACGTCGAACTCTACTAGCGGCAACAATGATGCTAGCAAGTCGAACTCTTGGCTTCCAATATGAACCTTCACGGCGCATACTCTGTCCGCATGGATCGAACACCCATTCGGTAGTAGCACATCCAATTTGTCCTTCACAATCGAAGAAGGGACTCCGATGCGCGATATAAAGCTTTCAGACAAAAAGTAGTGTGAAGCTCCCGTATCGAATAGTTCTCGTGCCGGACTATCACCAATAAGAACAAAGCCTACACAAACAGTATTAAGCTAACAAGCACTAGGTAATAGTATTTAAAGCTAACTTGATATAAATTAAACCGTACTTATCACCATGTCAGCTTGCTTGATGGCCTCTTGCTGGCCCAAGTTGTAGACTCTTGGTTGAGTCGGAGCATAATGGGACGTGGTTGACTCCACCGCCTTGCCCTTTTCTTCATAAGTAGCTCCTTGCTTTCTCTCGGACTTCGGACGTCCGCTCTAACAATCGCGAGCAAAGTGCCCCGTCTTTCCGCAAGTAAAACAAGCGCCCGGGGTTCGGTTTGTAGTTTCCCCCGAGGCACCTTAAGAAGGGGCTGGACCCGATGTCCTAGCCTTCTTATTCCATCTTCGAATGCCCGACTTTGAAGTCGGCACCTTAAACTCCGGTTTCTTGTCACCGGATTCCTTCTTCGCTTGCACGTTCTTCATGTCCTTTTCCAAGGACCGGGCCGAGTTGACCAAGGTCATGAAACCCTGCGTCATAGGCCCCGAAAGTAATAACCTCAAATCGTCTCTTAACCCTTCATAGAAGCGGTTCGTCTTGCGCTCCTCATCGACAAAGGTAGCGCTAGCGTATCTTCCCAAACGAGTGAACTCGTGGAGATACTCGTCCACGGTGTTGTCTCCTTGCACCAACTTTTGAAACTCATTTTCCAGCACGATCCTCTGCGCTGAGGGGAGGTATCGAGCCATAAACAGCCTCAAGAATTCCCCCATAGAGAAATCCGCCAACTGTCTTCCCCTCAGGTGGTGTAGCTCCAGCCCTTCCCACCATAACCTCGTGTCCCCATCCAACAAGAACGTTGCAATCGCGGTCTTCTGCCACTCTTCAGTCTCTGTTGCTGTCAGAACTCTATTGACTCTCGATAGCCAATCCTCTGCCTGAGTCGGGGTTCCTGCTCCCGAGAACACTGGCGGATGGAAGCCCATCACATGCTTAAGTTGTTTCTTAGTTGCTCTTCGAGGCAACTCCGGCTCCACCATCACCTGTTCCACCCTTCTAGGCTCCGCCGCTTGGAGCAGCACCTGCTCCGCAGCAGGAGTAGGCTGCTGCACCTGCCTTGCAGGCTGCACATTGATCATTGCAAAGACAGCTTCTGCCACAAATCTAATGGCCTCGGCTGACGGAGGTGTTGCAGGCGCATCATTTGGTGCGCTGCTTGCCTCAGAACCTGGCCATTCCGACGGTCCAGCACCACTCCTGGTCACCTATAATCATGCAAAACACCGATAAGCGGCCAAACCATATTGCAAACAGCAATTATAGGAACACACAGGTTCCTCAAACATGTGTATTTTCATTCCTAAGTGGACATTCATGGGTTCTTTTCATGTTATAACGATGACGCACACACATGTGCTCACCACCCCTTAAAGTGAATTCGTCCACGAATTCATTTAAGCTTGACCGAAACCAGTAGTCTGATACCAATTTGTAACACCCCTATCAGTCACATAGCATATAAAAGTAGGTCCGGCCGGGGCCCGACGCCATATACTATGGACGGACTGGTTGGTTACTTATTGAAACCATTCAACCAATCACAATGTCCTACACAGAGCATCTAGCGGAAGCAGATTATTAAGTTGCACAAGTAAAAGAACCCAGCCAAACATGAATGTCCACTACAAAAACCCATTAGGAATGTATAATACACGAATAATGACCTTATGACCTTACAAGAGTTTGCTGAAGTAGAAGTATTTTCCAAACCTCGGCACGCAGGCCGGACACACATGAGTAAATAAGAAAACACTCAAAAGTTTAGGCCTTCGAGGGCCGGCGCAGCAACTTGGGCTTTAGCCAGCTATTTACCGCTCGGCTCCGCAGCACCTGCAAGCAACAATCCACCGCACGGTGGTAAAAAAAGGCAACGGTCAGCTATGCTAACCAAATTATAACGATTTCGCCCCCAAGCTCGGGGCGGCAAAGCTTCTTCCCTGCACTTGTTAGCTTAGCCAATGAAATAGAGAATAAGCATAATATCACAGATGCGGGCTCAAACGGCCACGCACCCCGTGCTCTCAGGGCACTAACTCGGTGAACCCGGTCGCAACCGTGGTCTCACCACCGTCCCTTGGACGGAAAAACTCGTGAGCAATCTAGTCTTTCCGGTCTAAGCCTAAGACTCGCACGACCATGCCAATGGCCAGTCTCTTTTTCAGATGTCTGCCACCAAACCGCATAGCCCGGGTCCGCATCCACTTGCATGTTGCTCACATCGCATAGTCATATTAAGACGTATGCGCGGGCCAAGCTTCTCCCGGATCCCATAGTTCGATCACACAAGAACATAACCCAGTTATGTTAATGGTCGGCTCCCCGGCCACCAAGATGGCAGAAATGCATTTCCGCCCAGTTTTCCAGGTGCGCCTTAGGGTTACTCCCCAAGGATCCCTGCTGCAATCTACCCTGTAGAAACCCGAAAACAACAAAGGGAACGGAGTCTTCTCCGGATAAAATGCAATGCACATCACTGATCCAGACCAACTTGTCCAGGTAGGCTTCACACATCATGTCAAAGTCCGTACTACGATTCCAGACTCTAACAAGGGGGACTTTACATATCTACCTCAAGGAATACCGCAATCTCGCCGCACACTCGCGGGAGAAGGGATTTCCCATGCAAAGGAAGGAGAGCTTCACATGCTCGAGATGAAAATCGTTACCCTAGAATTTCTTCTTGGCACCATGGAAATCTATGCGGACGGAAAGCACCGCAATCTCCTTGCCTACGCGGGTCCGAAGACGGCTTGCGATTTGGAGCTCCGAAGCTCCGCCGGTGACCGGATCTTGGCCTTCTTCCTCCTCCTTGATCTCCCTTCTCTCTAGATCTTAGAGAGATAAAGCCCAAAAAGAAATGAGGCTTTTAACCCTAAATCCCGGCTAAATCCCCTCAGGAACGAACCCCAGCCGTTAGATCCCAAGCCAAGGAAACGAACGGCCATGATTTAGGCCGAAAATACAAAATCTGGGCCGAACACGGCCTGCGACACGCCCATGTCCAGGGCCGTGTCACCCATTTGTCGTCTCGCCCGACGCTCCGACCAGCACACGGCCTTCGACACGGCCTCCGACACGCCCGTGTCACATGTGACACGCCCGTGTCAAGACCCGTGTCACGCCCCGTGTGCAACTACCAACATTTTTTCCCCAAGGAGGACACGGTCTGCGACACGACACTCGACACGCCCGTGTCACATGTGACATGCCCGTGTCTGTGCCCGTGTCATGGCCCGTGTACATAACTCAGAAATCTCCCTAGCGTGACATGCCCTGGGACACGCCCGTTTCCCAGGCCGTGTGCCTCAACTCGACGATCGCCGATCGCCAAAACGTCGACCACACGACCCGTGGCCGAACACGCCCATGACACGCCCGTGTCACGCCCGTATCACGCCCGTGATACCTGCTCTAAGTCCCAGACGTGGCTTAAAACGTAACCCGTCCCTCTTTTAAGTTTCGGGGTGTTACATTCAGCCCCCGACCAGTTGAGTCGGAGGGGGGGGGGGGGTCATGTAACCCATCATGTTTTCCTCTTTGAGGATGTTGGAATTGATGAAGCTCAGGTGACATGCCCAGTCCCACCCCCCAAGTGGATCTCCTCATGCCAGGCTCTCACTAGCTGGATGGGTCGAGGGTACCTCGGGAAGCCCAAGTCCTTTTCTCCGATGACGGTCCCGCTGCCAGGCTCCCACTAGCTGGCAGGTCTTGTGGTACCTCTCGTGGAAGCTCAAGTACTTTGCTTCGATGACAGTCCCGCTTCCCAGCTCCCACTAGTTGGCAGGTCCAGTGGTACCTCTCGTGAAAGCCCAAGTCCTTTGCTCCGATGATGGTACCGTTGTCAGGCTCCCATTGGCTGGCAGGTCCGGTGGTACCTCTCGTGGAAGCCCAAGTCCTTTTCTCCGATGACGGTCTCGTTGTCAGGCTCCCACTAGCTGGCAGGGCCGGTGGTACCTCTCATGGAAGCCCAAGCTCTTTTGCTCTGATGACGGTCCCGCTGCCAGGCTCCCACTAGCTGGCAGGTCCGGTGATACCTCTCGTGGAAGCCCAACTCCTTTGCTCCGATGACGGTCCCGTTGTCAGGATCCCACTAGCTGGTAGGTCCGTTGGTACCTCTCGTGGAAGCCCAACCTCTCGAGGAGCCTGACCCGAAAGGCCCCCTTTCCTTCAAGGAGTTGATGGAAAGGATGGCAGAGGAGATAGCCATGGAGGCAGCCAACCCGGGATTCGTCAAGAAGCTGGCAAAGCAAACAGAGTCGGAGCCAAAGGAGCAAGGTTGCTCAAGGCATCAGGAGGGAAGACGGAGGGAGGAGCAGAGAGCTCTGGGGTTCCAAGGACAGGAGGGTCTGGAGCCAGGTTGGAGGCAGCAGGGATGACCTGCCCAGGGTCTAGGAAGAGCTCTCATCTAGGGTGGAGAGACTTTCAGGGAGGCTAAGGACGATACAACTTCCAAAGGCAAGCCCCTAGGAAGCTCCTACCCCCACCGCAACAAGCGATGGCGATCGGTCGAAGTGAGAGGAGGAACTGCGCGGGAAGAGGAAGAGTTAGGGTTGATTTACCCTACTGTGAGTTCCACCAGAGGAGGGCCATACAACATCTACTTGCCCCGAATTCCAGGAGTTGAGAAGGACAAGAGCTCCGACGCCACAACCTCAACAACCGCAAGATCCGGTACGGATTGAAGAAGTCCAACCCGAGGCAGCAGAGGAGAGAGGTGAGGATAGGGTTGATATGGGCACCTGGGAAGGGATCCCATGATTCACAAGGGAAGAGGAAAGTAGTGAAGTGGATCATCTTTTATAATGAACTTTACTTGCATTCTATCATCTATTCTATGATTAATGAAGAAGACCGCCGGAAAACATTTGTGATTCGTGCCTTAGCTCCGAAATGATTCCGCTGACCAGGCTCCAACTAGTTTGCAGGGCGGGTTAATCTCTCGTGGAGGCTAAGTCCCTTAGCTCCGAGATGATTCCGCTTACCAGGCTCCCACTAGCTGGCAGGGCAGGTTTATCTCTCGCGGAGGACAAGTCCCTTAGCTCCGAGATGATTCTGCTGACCAGGCTCACACTAGTTGGCAGGGCAGGTTGATCTCTCGTGAAGGCTAAGTCCCTCAGCTCCGAGATGATTCCGCTGACTAGACTCCCACTAGATGGCAGGACAGGTTGATCTCTCGTGGAGGCTAAGTCCTTTTTTAGCTCGGAGATGATTCCGCTGACCAGGCTCCCACTAGCTGGCAGGGCAGGTTGATCTCTCGTAGAGGCTAAGTCCCCTAGCTCCGAGATGATTCCGCTGACTAGGCTCCCACTAGCTGGTAGGGCAGGTTGATCTATCATGGAGGCTAAGTCCTTTTAGCTCCGAGATGATTCCGCTTACCAAGCTCCCACTAGCTGGCAGGGTAGGTTGATCTCTCGTGGAGGCTAAGTCCTTTTTGCTCCGAGATGATTCTGCTGACCAGGTTCCCACTAGCTTGTACAACCTCGGGCTCATAGGGGGGAACTCAGCAGAGAGGGGATTAGAGGAATCCTCAAGAGGAGATAAGGCCCTAGGCGAGAGGGGCCCAAAGCAAAGACCACTCGCACCAAGCTAGAGGGGCCTAAAGTTGGGTCCACTCGCAATGGGCGAGAGGAGCCCAAAAGTGGGTCCACTCGCAATAGGCGAGAGGAGCCCAAAGATGGGTCCGCTCGCAATGGGCGAGAGGAGCCTAAAAGTGGGTCCACTCGCAATAGGCGAGAGGAGCCCAAAGATGGGTCCGCTCGCGCTAGGCAGGAGGAGTCAAAGTTGAGTCCATTCGCCTGACAGGTGGGGGTCAAAGGAAGATTTTCTATATGCCGACGGAGGGTCTTACCGGCGAGGTGGTGTTTTTAGCCACAAAGTGGTCCTCTCGCCAAGCATCGGGTCGGCAGGAAGAGATAAGGCCGGTCCAACAATTGGGGGGGAACCGGTTCAGTTGGCAAGTGGTTCATCCCTTTTTGCCTTTTTTACTCTTTTACCCTCGGTGGTCTGCTCATAGCCCTTCAGAACAGCGGAGTTCGGCTGTTGGCAGACCCAACCCAGGGTATTCAGGTAATTTCACAGGTGCTTGCTTTGGTTATTTGCAGTTCAAATCCTGAAAGCCTATAAATAGACCGGTAAGGTGTCTGAGAAGAGGTGTGTGGAACCTTCTTTTTCCTTCTTACTCAGACACCTAGCTCAGCACTGGCTAGGGAGGGGAAGGATTCTAGTTCTTCCGGGTGAGCGGTGGGACCTCCGAGCTGAAGCCCCTGGTCTGTTCCTTTAGGTGTCTTGTTGGGAGCGTGGTTTGAAGAAAGTAAGCATAGGTTGCAGCCTTAGATCCGAGCTTTTAGGAGAAACTAGTTCTACTGGTTTCAACATTTTTGGTGCGATGAGCGTGGATCGCAGCCTGCGTCGAAGAACTTTGGATCATCTCATGGCAGTAGATCTAGGAGGAGGAGATGGGGGCAGAGGAGATGAGGGCGGGTCCCAGAACCTAGGAGGGTATGTGGGAAGAGAAGAATTCATGGCGTCCATCGGGGGCATCATGGGGATGTTGCAGCAGATCTCGCAGCGAGGTGAGTGCGTGACCCCTCTACCTCAGGGGGCGGGCCTCTCGCCTCAGGAAGGAGCCGTCTCGGCAAGGGTGGGCGAGGATGCGCCAGGAGGGCGGCCTGGAAAGGAGAAGGTGGTGGAAGGAAACGAGCGAGATCTGGCAGGAAGAGAGTTGTTCCCCAGCCCGGCGAGCGCCGTCTCGCCAGTAGATCTCGTCGCGCGAGTGGAAACGGCGAGACCCCTGGCGAGGGGGTCCCCCTTTTGCGAGCTGGTCCTTTCGGCTCCCATCCCGGAGGGCTTCCGCGAGCCCGAGATGGTTTATTATGTGGGGAAGGATGATCCCCTCCAACACTTGCAATGGTTCGAAGATGTGGTCTCCATCAGGCCGATGACGGATGCATTCAAGTGCCGCCTTTTCGCGATCACCTTGAAGGACAAGGCCCGGGACTGGTTTCATCAACTCCCGGCAGGGTCAATATATGGTTTTGAAGATTTGAGTAGGAGCTTCCAGCTGCGCTTCTCGACCTCGAAAAAGAGGAAGAAAAATCCTGAGTCCATCTTCCTGATCAAGCAGAAGGCAGACGAGTCCTTAGCCCAGTACGTGGATCGCTTCCAAGAGGAAATCCTGGGCATTCAGGAGGTGCCGGGATTTGCTCTCCAAATGGCCTTTACTGTGGGTCTCAGGGAAGGCTTCTTCAAAATGAGCCTCACCAGGAAGGCGCCCTTATCTTTTGAAGGGTTGATGGAAAGGGCAGCCAAGGAAATAGCGATGGAGGCAGCAAACCCGGCTTTTGCCAAGAAACTAGCAAGGTTGGCGGAGGTAGAATCCAGGGAACCAGGAGGAACAAGGCAGCAGGAAGGGAGGAGAAGGGAGGAGCCAAGAGGGCCGGCACATCAGGAGTTGGGTTGGATGCAACCGGAAGGCCCTGTTCAAGGGCAAGGGAGAGGTCTTCCTCCGGGAGGAAGGAACTACTACCAGGGAGGAGCAGGAAGGTTACCACAGCTGGGGTGGAGACATGGTCCTAGGCCACTCCCACCCCCGCCCCAACAAGCTATGGTAATAGGCCGGGGAAGAGGAAGGGGAAGAGAGCGAGGAAGGGGAGGAGCAGGAGCAGGGAGGAGAAGGAATCACCAAGAAGGGAGGCAGGAGGGGGAAGTAGCTATGCCATTCTGTGACTTCCATGAGGAGGAAGGTCACGCGACAGCTACTTGTCCGGAATTTCTAGAGCTAAAGGGGAGAAGAGGAGCGGGAGAGCAGCAGCCACCAGCGCGGATAGTAGAGATGACCGGAGTGGGGGAGGAGGATAGATGTGTAGATCGGTCAGATGTGGGGGATAGAGGGGGGATCGGGGTGATTCATGGCGGGGTGGGAATCGAGGCTACCCGAAAGGCCATCCTTCATACAATGTACCGTCGAGGTGTCGCCTCGACCCCACCCCGGACGAGAAGATCACCTTCTCTAGGAAGGACTTGCCAGATCACGAAGACCCATTCTGCGATGCGCTGGTGATTCGGACGGCTATCGAGGGTTTCACGGTATCAAGGATCTTGGTGGACAATGGGAGCTCGGTTAATGTTATCTTCAAAAAGGCATTCAATGAGATGAGGGTGGAAGCCAGGAGGGTGTTAGCAGCTGACGGACCGTTGTTCGGATTCTCAGGAGAAAGGAAGGAAGTGGAGGGGGGAGTCGGTCTCCAGGTAACTCTGGGAGGGATGTCCAGGAACTGCCGTTTTGTGATAGTGGACGCTCCCAGCAGTTACAACGCCATCTTCGGGCGCCCCTTGATTAGTGCCTTTAGATGTGTGCCCTCATCTTTTCATCAATGT
Organism: Platanthera zijinensis; assembly: GCA_039513925.1. NCBI lineage: Eukaryota > Viridiplantae > Streptophyta > Magnoliopsida > Asparagales > Orchidaceae > Platanthera > Platanthera zijinensis. The sequence goes on from CM077081.1 coordinate 81,259,725, forward strand.
TTGAAACTCAATTCGGGAGGGACCCAGATCAGGGTGAGAGGAGATCCGAAGGCAGCCCGGGAGTGTTATGTGACAGCAGTGAACACTATCTCATGGAGGGGGGATGCGGAAGAGTTAGAGAGAAGACTGGAACGGGAGGAACAAGAGGAGAGTAGAGTTGAGGAGTTGGGAGGTGGCATTGCGGAGGAGCCAGTAATGGCAGGGGGGTTAAGGGTCGGAGGAGAAGGGGAAGAGGAGAATAAAGTTGAGGAGTTGGGAGGTAGCATTGCGGAGGAGCCAGTAATGGCAGGGGAGTTAAGGGTCGGAGGAGAAGGGGAAGAGGAGAATAGAGTTGAGGAGTTGGGAGGTGGCATTGCGGAGGAGCCAGTAATGGCAGGCGAGTTAAGGGTCGGAGGAGAAGGGAAAGAGGAGAGAGGAAGGAAAAGAAAGATAGGAGAGATTGAAGAGTCAGTGCTAGGAGGAGGCCCGGTGCGGGTAGAGGAGAGGTTTGTAGAAAAGATAGACATGGTAGTGGAGAAAAAAGAGGGTGGAGAGCAAGAGCTCGGAAACCAGGAGGAGGGGCTGGGAGAGGAAGAAGAGATTCCGAAAGATCAGGAGGAAGAAGAAGAGCCCTCGAGGCTGAAGGCTGCAGTCGAGCTACAGGAGGTGGACATCCTAACAAAAGAGGGAAGAAAAGAAAAGATCAGAATCAGCGGAGAGCTTGGTCTTGAGGACCAGGAAGAGATCCGAAAATGCGTACAGGAAAACATTGATATCTTTGCTTGGAGCGCGGCCGACATGCCAGGGATTGACGCAGATGTGGCATGCCATCGTCTCAACCTTGACCCCAAGGTTCGTCCCATCCAGCAGAAGAAAAGGGCCATCGCTTCCAGGATGGCCAAGCCTATCAGGGAGGAAGTGGAAAAGCTGCTCCAGGCGGGGTTCATATCCGCAAACAAGTATCCGGGGTGGGTGAGCAATGTTGTGATGGTAAAGAAGGGGGAAGGGAAGTGGAGAATGTGTATTGACTTCTCTCTTTTGAATAAAGCATGTCCCAAGGATTGTTACCCTCTGCCTCGAATCGGCGCGCTGGTTGATTCAGCCGTCGGTTTTTCACTAATGAGTTTTTTAGATGCCTTTTCAGGATACCATCAAATACGCATGCACCCACCGGACATCAAGGATGTCACCTTTATCACCGAGGATGGATGCTTCAGCTATAACATGATGCCTTTTGGGTTGAAGAATGCGGGGGCGACCTACCAACGGATGATGGATCGGATCTTCCGAGAGCAAAAGGGACGGAACCTCGAAGTCTACGTGGACGACTTGATGATCAAGAGCCAAGATCTCAAGTCTCATATTGCGGACCTTGAAGAAACGTTTGCAACTGTAAGGAAGTACAAGATGAGGCTCAATCCGTTGAAGTGCGTATTCGGGGCTAGTAGGGGAAAGTTCTTAGGACATCTCCTCACCCCAGCAGGAGTAGAGCCTAACCCGGATAAGGTAAGGGCTATCCTAGAACTGAAATCTCCGGCGAATGCCAGAGATGTCCAGCGTCTTACCGGCAAGTTGGCAGGGCTCAGTAGGTTTCTTTCTAGAGCAGGAGAGAGATGCTCACCTTTCTTTCGAACATTGAGGGGGGGAAAGAAATTTGAGTGGACCTCTGAGTGCGAGAATGCTTTTCTAGCCTTGAAGCAGCAGCTCACCAAGGCGCCGCTACTCCAAGGTCCGAGGGAAGGAGAAATTCTATTCTTGTACCTAGGGGTAGGAGCAGGGGCAGTAAGTTCGGTCCTCGTGCGGGAAGAAGGTAAAAAGCAATTCCCGATTTATTATGTAAGTAAAGTCCTCAAAAAGGCAGAGCTAAAGTATCCTATCCTAGAGAAGCTAGCCTTTGCCCTCGTTATCTCAGCCCGAAAGCTCAGGCCATATTTCCAGGCCCATTCCATCCAGATTGTGACGGACCACCCTCTCCGCCGTATTTTGGAAGGGGTAGAGTACTCAGGGAGATTAGCTAAATGGTCAATAGAACTCAGTGAGTTTGACCTTTCTTATATTCCTCGGTTGGCTATCAAGGCACAAGCTGTAGCGGATTTCTTGGTAGATTACACGGTGGAGGTCAAGGAGGCCGAGACGTCTCCCGTAGTAGCTTGGGAGATGCTAGTAGATGGGGCCTCGGGAAAGAATTCTTTTGGAGGAGGGATGGTTTTGGTAAGTCCTGAGGGAACACGGATCGAACAGGCCCTGAAGGTTCATTTCACCCTCACCAACAATCAAGCGGAGTACGAGGCCATTATAGCAGGGCTGAGGTTAGCTCGCGAGCTCGGTATACAAGATATTAAGGTCTCCACGGATTCTATGATAGTGGCAAGGCATATAAAAGGGGAATTTGAGGTAAGAGAGCCCACCCTCCAGTTGTACTTGACAAAGGTAAAGAGGATCATTGGGCAGTTCCGCAGTTTCTCAGTTCAACACGTCCCAAGGGAGGAAAATACTCGGGCAGACCTGCTCGCCAAGCATGGTCCTCGGGCCGGAGGAACCATGACAGAGCTCTTTAGGCCCTCCGTTGAAGAGGGAGAACTGATGGAAGTAGATCAGCAGGGATCCTGGATGGATCCATTTGCCACCTACTTGACGACGGGACGTTTGCCCGAGGGAGAGCTCGAGAAGAAGCAAGTCAGGTACAAGTCGGCATACTACCTGCTAAAAGAAGGGATCTTATACCGTAAGACGTTGTCGGGGCTGTTGGCTCGATGCGTATCCGAGAAGGAGGTCGCGAGGGTGCTGGAAGAAATTCACTCTGGAGAGTGCGGCAGCCATTCCGGGAGTCGGACCTTGGAAGGAAGGGTGTTGAGGCAAGGCTATTTCTGGCCCACCCTTAGGAAGGATGCCGAGGAATTCGCAAGGAAGTGCAGAAAGTGTCAGGAATTTTCTCCTCTTCAGCTCCTTCCGGCCCAAAGGTTGCGCACGATTACGGCTCCATGGCCCTTCGCCATATGGGGGCTAGATCTGGTGGGTCCATTCCCTCAAGCCAGTGGCCAGAGGAGGTTTCTGCTGGTCATGGTAGACTATTTCTCAAAATGGCTGGAGGTGAAGGCATTGGCGAAGGTGACGTCTCAGGTGGTCAAAAGCTTCGTATGGGGGGAAATCATCTGTAGGCATGGGCTCCCTCTAGCCATTGTCACGGATAACAGACCGCAATTTGCCAGCAGAGAGTTCGTGGATTTCTGCATACGACTAGGTATAGACCTTCAGTTTGCTTCAGTGCATCATCCTCGAAGCAATGGGCAGGTGGAAGCCGCGAATAAGGTCATCGTGAATCTCTTAAAGAAAAAGGTAGAAAACTTGAGGGGAAGTTGGGTGGAGCAGCCCCCCTCCGTCCTCTGGGCCTTAAGGACCACGCCAAGTTCCGCCATGGGGGAGACGCCGTTCAAACTTTCCCATGGCTCTGAGGCCGTCATACCTGTTGAGTTCGAGGTTGAGTCACCTAGAGTAACTGCGGCAAGGAGGGGAGATGAGGAGTGGCTGGTAGATAATGGGGAAGAGCAAAGGCTCTCCCTCGATTTAGTGGAAGAGCTTAGAGAGCTGGCATCTATCCGACAGGAGGAGGTCAAGCGCCGGATGTCAAGATATTTTGATAAGCACGTCAGGGTCAAGCAGTTTGAGAAGGGAGACTTGGTCCTCAAGAAAGTGGATGCCACAGGAAGAGGGGCTTCGGTAGGGAAGCTCAACCCCAACTGGGAAGGTCCTTTTATTGTAAAAGAAGTTTTGAAATCAGGAGGGTATCACCTCCAAGATATAAACGGGACGCCCTTCGATCGCGCCCGAAGAGGCGACGATCTAAAGCGATTCTATCCTTAATACCACTGTTTATGATCATCATCTATTCTGAATGAGATGTAGTTTCTTTGTTTTTCTCTCTCACCTTCCAATATTAGCAAGTCGGGCGAGGCCTTCTGGTCCTGCCAAGCAGTCTCAGGTAGCCGTCTCCTCAAAGCAAGAAGATTTTATTTTGGAGAGGAGACCCCGAGAAGACCCGCTGTCCAGGCTACCATCGAGCTGGCAGGTCTGTAGGCTCACTCGGTGGTTGGAGTTGGTTTTGGAGAGGAGACCCCGAGAAGACCCGCTGTCCAGGCTACCATCGAGCTGGCAGGTCTGTAGGCTCACTCGGTGGTTGGAGTTGGTTTTGGAGAGGAGACCCCGAGAAGACCCGCTGTCCAGGCTACCATCGAGCTGGCAGGTCTGTAGGCTCACTCGGTGGTTGGAGTTGGTTTTGGAGAGGAGACCCCGAGAAGACCCGCTGTCCATGCTACCATCGAGCTGGCAGGTCTGTAGGCTCACTTGGTGGTTGGAGTTGGTTTTGGAGAGGAGACCCCGAGAAGACCCGCTGTCCAGACTACCATCAAGCTGGCAGGTCTGTAGGCTCACTCGGTGGTTGGATTTGGTTTTGGAGAGGAGACCCCGAGAAGACCCGCTGTCCAGGCTACCATCGAGCTGGCAGGTCTGTAGGCTCACTCGGTGGTTGGAGTTGGTTTTGGAGAGGAGACCCCGAGAAGACCCGCTGTCTAGGCTACCATCGAGCTGGCAGGTCTGTAGGCTCACTCGGTGGTTGGAGTTGGTTTTGGAGAGGAGACCCTGAGAAGACCCGCTGTCCAGGCTACCATCGAGCTGGCAGGTCTGTAGGCTCACTCGGTGGTTGGAGTTGGTTTTGGAGAGGAGACCCCGAGAAGACCCGCTGTCCAGGCTACCATCGAGCTGGCAGGTCTGTAGGCTCACTCGGTGGTTGGAGTTGGTTTTGGGGAGGAGACCCCGAGAAGACCCGCTGTCCAGGCTACCATCGAGCTGGCAGGTCTGTAGGCTCACTCGGTGGTTGGAGTTAGTTTTGGAGAGGAGACCCCGAGAAGACCCGCTGTCCAGGCTACCATCGAGCTGGCAGGTCTGTAGGCTCACTCGGTGGTTGGAGTTGGTTTTGGAGAGGAGACCCCGAGAAGACCCGCTGTCCAGGCTACCATCGAGCTGGCAGGTCTGTGGGCTCACTCGGTGGTTGGAGTTGGTTTTGGAGAGGAGACCCCCGAGAAGACCCGCTGCCCAGGCTATCATCGAGCTGGCAGGTCTGTAGGCTCACTCGGAGGTTGGGTAAAGGGGCAGCATATGGATGGGAGTTTCATAATTTGATCAAAAGCAAGGTCCTTGTCCCAAAGGAAGAAGAGGAGGGAGGAGTCGGTCCCTCAAAATCCACTCGCGCCGAGGGTGTCCAGGGACAAGGCGAGAGGAAGAGGCACGACCCCCGCGGGACTGTGGCGAGGACATGACTATTCGCACCTAGAGTAAGGGGGCTGCCCTTCGACCAAAGGGCGAGAACATGAGTACCCTCGTCTCGCAAACGAAACTAATTATAATAGCGATTCGAGACCCGCTCGTGCTAGGGGTGTCCAGAAGCAAGGCGAGAGGGAGTGATACATCCCTGCGCGAGAGCACTGAGGGCCCGCCCACTCGCGCCACGGGTAAAGCTAGCCCCTCCATCGGTAGACGAGACAAGTCGTGATCTCGTTCCGCAAATAAAGAAAAGGTAGGCATACAGGAAAGATGAAAAGAATGGCGAGAGGTCCTAAAAACAAAATATGTATCACCTGCAAAAAGAGGCCGTAATAAAAAAATGCCTCAGTAATAAGTATCCAAAAGAAAAAAAAAGGGAGAAGAGGAGTATACAAAAAAAAAACTGTAAAATAAATCCTCTATTCTTCCGCGCTGGAGGACGGGCCGTCTTCCTCCTCGCCATAAATCTCGGGTACCAGGTCGCGGGAAGTAACCTCCTCGCAGCCTTCCCTGATAACTTCCATCTCCTTCATCATCTTCACGATTAGTTCGGCGGTCCGGATATTGGCGTCTTTGCAGAGTCCCATGACCTCAGCATGAGAATAATGAGAGGGAGGAGGTTGGGGAATCACCACGCGAGAAGGCGAGAGAGCAGCCTCCTGAAGTCGAGTGATCTCGGACTCCATGCCTTTAACCTCCCCTTCCAGAGTGGCTATGCGCGAGTGCATCCTGTCGGCCGTCTCGGCATCCTGCGAGAGGTTTATTTATTAGGGGGAGTTGAAGGTGAACAAAGAAAGGGAAGGAATCGAGAGTGGAGAAACTCACCACACCACCCCGAGCTTTGGCGAGAAGGTTTTCGGCCACGACCAACCGTTTCTCAAGATCCATAGACTTCTCGCGCTCGGCCGCCAGACTCGCCTCTGAATCCCTCCAGCTCTTATTATTGTAAATCAGACGGCGTGAGACCTGGTGCGAGAGCTCTAGCGAGCGCAGCTGGGATTGCGCGGCCCTCAGGATCAAATCCCGCGAGGGAGGCTCAGCGGTAGGTTCTCGCACTGCGCCACCGTAAAGGCCAAAGCCCAGAGAAAATGCATGAGCCGTAGGTTGGTCTCGCTCTATCCAGGGAGGAAGGAGGGTAGAGATAGAGACCCGGTTCGCCTCCTTGTCCCATATCAGGGTTGGCTCGCCAGCAGCATCCGGGATCACAGGGCCCATATTGAAGTTCAGATGGGTGGAAGGAGCCGGGCGGCTGGAAGAGCCCACCTCACGAGTAGGAGATTTAGAGGGAAGGTTGTCAGCAAGAGAATCAGGTTGACCCGTCCCGCCAATCGGCGAGACGGTCCGCTGACCAAGAAGCCGAGAAGGGGATTGGGGAGATTGGGACCCCAAAGAGATGGGGGATAAGGATCCCGACACGTCTACCATCTCAGCAGGAACTTGCTTCGCCTTTCCAGAGGGAAGAGGCGCTCCTTTCTTGACCTTTGTTTTCTGTGAAGGACTCTGGCGAGATGGGGCGGAGCCTTCGGCAGGTCTTTTCTTCAGGGAGGGGGGTAGGTTTTCTCTCGCCGCCTCAGCTGCCATCATGGCGAGGGCGACATCTTTGGAAGGTTTGATGTTGCTTTTGTAAGGCGGGCGAACGAGAACATTTCTTTCTCCTGGAAAAGGCGAGACGATGCGTTTACAAAAACTATTCGTTAGACCTAGATGAAAATAAAGGGCCCCGGCATTTACCTTCGCCTGGAAGCACGGGGAGGAGGGAGTCGAGGCCCCCGCCTCAGGAACTGAACCTCGAAGTTCTTGCCAATGAAAAAGTCGCAGAGAAGCTTGTCTGTGCCACTAACCTAGGGAGTGGTATAGAACACCTCGGCTGGTGACACGGGCGCCAGCGGAATGCCACCCAGGTTGCCGCGGATAAAGACGAAGCGAGTAAGCCAGTGATGGTTCTTGTTAGGCGTCTCGCAAACCTTGAGACCCTGCCCCGTGAAATAGGAAACGCCGTCGGCGTTGGCATGGTAGACAAAAAGCTTGCGGAAGGAGTTCAGGCTGAACTCGATTCGCTCCCGGCGCATGTAGCAGGCGAAGGCAACGAGTACCGAGATAGCGTTTGGGTTAAGTTGCGCAGGAACAGTCCCGAAGTACTTGAGAACCTGTTTCACTTCTGGCCAGAGGGGCAACCTCAGCCCCGCTTCGAAATGCGGGACAGGGAAGGCGAGTTCACCAGGATAAAAAGTGTTGATCGACTCGCCCACCCTTGGAGGGTGTGACTCAAAACCCTCCGGCAAGAAATCGTGAGTGAAGGCGTTGTAGTCCTCTTCGGAAATCCGGCCGGGAGGAAAATCATGGTCACCAAACCGCCTCCCGCATCGGCTTCGCCCCTCGCCTTCTTCTGCCTTCTTTTTCCCCATTCTGGGTAAAGAGAGCGAAGGGGGGGATGCGAGAAGAATAGGCGAGGAGAAGCGCCGACAGGATCTGCTCGCGAGGGAAGGAAGAGAGAGGCAAGGTTTAGGGCGCCGAGACAAATCGAGAGCATGATCCGGGCCCCAGGGATAGGGGGTATTTATAGCCCGTTGGGTAAAGAGAAAAATACGAAGAGATAAGGCATATATAATGTAAAGGAAGGGGAAGAGGCGGCCGTCCTTTTCTCTCTCCTAGTCTCGATTGGTGTAACCTAACATAAGTCCCAGGCCGGGGACGAGACAGTACCATAAAAATACAATAAAAAGGAAAAAAGAGAGTAGTGATTTAAGCACAGATATGACGCGCGAGTCACAGTGTAGAAAAGCGCGGTACTAGAGGTAAAATTATCAAAGGAACTACTAAAAGAGGTTATTAAGCAGACCTATTCTTTAGATCCAAAGAGTTCGGGCGGTAGCCGCGAGAGGAAACATTATTACAAAATGAAGAGCAGTACAAAGAAAATAAGGGCGCAAGGCAGCGCGAGGGATTCAATCCTTATGCCACCGCCAGCACCCCCCACCGCGAGACCTCGCGCAGGGAGGACGGTGGGGGAGGTGAAAAGCGCGAGCCGCATCCACGCCACGGCGCGCGAGACGGAGTTGTTGGTCGACCTCGTTCAGAATTGCCTGGGGGTCGGTCTCGTCTATCTCAATGTCAGCATCAACTTCAGAGGTCAAGCGAGCAACCTCCACCTCTAACCAATCAATCTGCCGGTCAGCCATTTGCTTGTCCATCTCCAACTCTTGAATCATGATCGCGTGTTTCCGGAACATCTCAGCCACCCTGCGCTTCATCGCCAACGGATCCATAGGGTCGCCAAGGTAATCTTCGATCTCGTCCATAGGAGGAGGAGGCAAGGAGACCGCTCGCCTCGGACGCTCCTCAGTAGGCGAGTCTTCGGCAGATGAGTCTACTCGCACATCTGCAAATCCAAAAACAAAATGAGGGTCATAATCAAAGGTGGGCAGCCAGAGAGGCCAGAACCCAGGGCAGAAGATTCCTAACCAGAGTGGCGAGAGGTCCCAGCGATATGGGAAGGCTCGCCATCTTTCCCACCAAGAGTAGAGGGAAGAGTAGAGGGAGGAGGCGAGGCAGAGCTTAGACGATGGTTGGCGAGATGAGTTTGTGCGCTACCAGACTGACCGTGGGGCACGTGACTTTTCTGAAAACCAACAGCAAAAGGAGCAATGAAAGATAGATAGCGAACAGGGGAGGTGAAAAAGGACCTTACCTCTTTCTCCTGGGGAAGCGATGGTGTAGGGGGGATGCATCTCTCCAGGGGATCCGGTAAGGGTCCTCCCGACGGGGGAACCAGATCAGTTGTTCTCGCCTTCTTCGGGCGAGAAGAAGAGGGTGGTGGTGAGGAGAAAGTACGAGCAGGAATTAGGTTTAAGGCAGCCGCGCTCGCCTTGTTCCGCTGGCGCACCAGCGCGATACGATCACGAAAGCTTTTGCTAAGAGACATAGCAGCGAAGTGGAGGTGACTAAAACGAAGAGAGGAGGCCTGTTGCACTTGGGAAGGATCCCAGTATTTATAGACTCAGGGGGGGGGGGGAATCCCACCCGAAAAAGATTCCGCTATAAAGTCGCTAAGATGACGTGAGCCTCGGTTGGACTTTTCTTTTCGAGCTTGGACAACCCCGAAAAGAGCGGGGATTGTGTACAACCTCGGGCTCACAGGAGGGAACTCAGCAGAGAGGGGATTAGAGGAATCCTCAAGAGGAGATAAGGCCCTAGGCGAGAGGGGCCCAAAGTAAAGACCACTCGCACCAAGCTAGAGGGGCCTAAAGTTGGGTCCACTCGCAATGGGCGAGAGGAGCCCAAAAGTGGGTCCACTCGCAATAGGCGAGAGGAGCCCAAAGATGGGTCCGCTCGCAATGGGCGAGAGGAGCCTAAAAGTGGGTCCACTCGCAATAGGCGAGAGGAGCCCAAAGATGGGTCCGCTCGCGCTAGGCAGGAGGAGTCAAAGTTGAGTCCATTCGCCTGACAGGTGGGGGTCAAAGGAAGATTTTCTATATGCCGACGGAGGGTCTCGCCGGCGAGGTGGTGTTTTTAGCCGCAAAGTGGTCCTCTCGCCAAGCATCGGGTCGGCAAGAAGAGATAAGGCCGGTCCAGCAATTGGGGGGGGGGGGAACCGGTTCAGTTGGCAAGCGGTTCATCCCTTTTTGCCTTTTTTACTCTTTTACCCTCGGTGGTCTGCTCATAGCCCTTCAGAACAGCGGAGTTCGGCTGTTGGCAGACCCAACCCAGGGTATTCAGGTAATTTCACAGGTGCTTGCTTTGGTTATTTGCAGTTCAAATCCTGAAGCCTATAAATAGACCGGTAAGGTGTCTGAGAAGAGGTGTGTGGAACCTTCTTTTTCCTTCTTACTCAGACACCTAGCTCAGCACTGGCTAGGGAGGGGAAGGATTCTAGTTCTTCCGGGTGAGCGGTGGGACCTCCGAGCTGAAGCCCCCGGTCTGTTCCTTTAGGTGTCTTGTTGGGAGCGTGGTTCGAAGAAAGTAAGCATAGGTTGCAGCCTTAGATTCGAGCTTTTAGGAGAAACTAGTTCTACTGGTTTCAACATAGCTGGCAGGGCAGGTTGATCTCTCGTGGAGGCTAAGTCCTTTTAGATCCGAGATGATTGCGCTTACCAGGCTCCCACTAGCTGGCAGGGCAGGCTTATCTCTCATGGAGGCTAAGTCCCCTAACTCCGAGATGATTCCGCTGACCTGGCTCCCACTAGTTGGCAGGGCAGGTTGATCTCTCGTGGAGGCTAAGTCCCTTAACTCCGAGATGATTCAGCTGAACAGGCTCCCACTAGCTGGCAGTGCAGGTTTATCTCTCGTGGAGGCTAAGTACCTTAGCTCCGAGATGATTCCGCTGACCAGGATCACACTAGCTGGCAGGGCAGGTTGATTTCTCATGGAGGCTAAGTCCCTTAGCTCTGAGATGATTCCGCTGACCAGACACACACTAGCTGGCAGGGCAGGTCTATCTTTCATGGAGGCTAAGCCCTTTTAGCTTTGAGATGATTCCGCTGACCAGGCTCCCACTAGCTGGCAGAGCAGGTTGATCTCTTGTGGAGGCTAAGTCCCCTAGCTACGAGATGATTTCGCTGACCAGGCAACCACTAGCTGGCAAGGCAGGTTGATCTCTCGTGGAGGCTAAGTCCTTTTAGCTCCAAGAACATTCTGCTGATCAGGCTCCCACTAGCTGGCAGGGCAGGTTGATCTCTCGTGGTGGCTAAGTCTTTTTAGCTCCAAGATGATTCCACTGACCAGGCTCCAACTAGCTGGCAGGGACAGTTAATCTCTCGTGGAGGCTAAGTCCCTTAGCTCCGAGATGATTCCGCTGACCAGGCTCCCACTAGCTGGCAGAGCAGATTGATCTCTCGTGGAGGCTAAGTCCCTTAGCTCCGAGATGATTCTGTTAACTAGGCTCCCACTAGCTGGCAGGGCAGGTTGATCTCTCGTGGAGGCTAGTCCCTTGGATCCGAGATGATTCCGCTGACCAGGCTCCCACTAGCGGGTAGGGCAGTGTTGGGTATTACATCCACAATGTACCTGATTTGAAGAAGCCCCTGTGCAAGCCAAGGTAAATAGACAATGTATTTGATGAAACATTTCCAGTTGTGCTTGCAGTTATTCCACGCTAAGTACACACCAATGTCAGGGTGCAGTGGGTCAATATACACGGGTCTGTGCAACGTAATCCCTCGTTGAGCAGATCAGTGTGTTGGCCTACGTGTACTCTCTCTATTGGGGTGTACTTAATTTCAAGTACAGGGCTATGATAAAGCAAGAGCAGACAAGGAGCAAGGATGGGCCAAAGACCAGCTCAAGGAAAGAAAGAGGAGAAATAGCCCAAGTAAAAATCGACGAGAATCACTAAGTGATTCTCGCCGATTCGGCGAGAATCACTAATGATTCTCGCCGAGTCGTCGAGAATCACTAGCTGATTCTCGCCGGTTGAAGCCGACAGCTTCGACACAGACAGGTAAATTTTCTAAGGCAGAATCGTCGAGAATCACTTATGATTCTGGCCGATTCGACGAGAATGACCTTGCATTCTCGACGATTCGGTGAGAATCAAAAGTGATTCCCGCCGATTCTCCCCGGCTTCTGTATCAATTCAGCCAGATTTCGGCTAAGTAGAAGTCGGCGAGAATCGTAAGTGATTCTCGCCGATTCGGCGAGAATCACCTACGATTCTCGCCGAATTTGACTTAGGCAGTTTCCTGTTATTCTCTGGACCGGTTCAAACTATCTGAACTGTTTCGAACCGGGCTCATGTCTTCTTATTGGTGGGACCCACAACGGTCATATACCTGACCTAATGTATATATACTCCGTATGTATGAACAGTAAAAGCAGATACGAGATTTCAAAAAGCACGAGCCGCCGACAAGCCCTAACGCTCCGCCGATCGTCTCCGCCGCTCGTGCGCTTGTCGCCGCTGCTGATCTCAGGTTCTTCCAGATCTCCGGCGACCGAAGCTTAGGCTAGCATAGCATCTCACGCGTCTAACCAGAGATCCCTTGTCTCTTGATTCGTTGATCGGGAAAATCCTTCCCCTTCCGAATCGATCGAGACGATCGATCCTAGTGTGACTGTTGGAAGACCTTGCTTCCTTCGCTACGAAGTTTGAATCAAGTTGTCACTGCTGCTGCTCTCCGTCGCCGCCGCTGATTCCGAGAACCTTGCCGCCGCTTCAAGCCGCCGCCGGTTTTGGGAAGATTCTTTCTAAGTGAGATCTAGGGTTGTGGACTCTTCGTTGACTTCAAGAACACGTCGTCGAACGAAGAGGGACATCTTACTCTCCAAACGTCGTTTGTATTTCTTACAAGCATTTTTAATTTCTTTGTAACGGACCGATTGGTCTTTAGTTGTAAGGGTTGGGTGCAACCCGGGTTGTGGGAGTGTTGACTCCTACGTGTGGAAGGGTTCCTTCCGTTAGTGCAAGGATTGGATTTCAATCCTGTTGGTGAAGTGACCGAGTCGTCCCGTGTTGGGAGATAGGTCGAAGGGGGAAAGTGGACGTACCCAAATCGGGGAACCACTATAATTTGCCTGTGTATTTTCTGTGCTTGGTTGTTTTGCTTTCTTGTGCAGGTAAAATCTTAATTCCGCAAATACGCTGCAGAGACACCTATTCCCCCCCCCCCCATAGGTGAAGATAGTTAACACTAGGTGGACTTTCAAGTGGTATCAGAGGGAGGTTACTCATCAAAAAGGTTCACACCTTGAGTAGAATCCTGCCCCCAGTGTCAAGAAGCAGACAGATATCCTCCATGGACGGACTCAAGCACTCCGGCAAAATCCCAGTATGCACCAGACTGAACTTTCCTATCTAGAAGGAAAGAATCAGATTCTACATGGAAGCGGTCGACCCTCGGCTCTTCATGATAGTGGAGGAGGGACCTTACATTCCCACTAAGGCCTCCACCATTGATCCTACCAGGAAAGTACCCAAGCAACTTTCGGAAATGGACAAGGACGAAATGGTGCTGTTCGGACTCGACAAGAAAGCTCAGAACATCCTGGTGAGCGCAGTTGACGACTCTATGATGCAGAACTTCAGCAATTGCAGGACAGTCAAGGATCTCTGGAGCTGTCTGATTGTCTTAATGGAGGGCACAGATGAAGTGAGGGACGATCGGAGATCCCTCCTCAATCAGAAATATGAGGCCTTCAGACAAGGGCCAAAGGAGGAGATCGGAGTCACCTTCAAAAACTTCCTCAAGATCGTCAATGCACTCAAAGGATATGGAAGAGTGTTCACTGACGGTGAACTCAATGATAAATTCCTTAGGTCCCTCACTAAGGAATGGGACACAAAGATCTGCGCCATTCGCGAGTTTGGCAGACTTGCGGAAACCGACCCTCAGATTCTGTTCGGGAAGCTCATGTCCTATGAGCTTCAGTTGAACACAAGGAAGGCTGAAGAGGAAGCAGAGAAAGCCGCGGCCAAGGAAAAGACGGTGGCCCTGAAAGCCATTCACTCCAGAAAGGGTAAGGGTGTCGCTTCCTCCCGTGCGTGGAAGAGGGATGAAGAGGAAGACTCTGAGCCAAGCTCCTCCGGATCAGAGTTATCTGAGGAAGATTTATCCCTTATCACAAGGGAATTCAAGAAGTTCCTCAAGATGAGGAATCAGAGAAAGAGAACCGGCTCCTCCTCAAGGGATCAGAAGAAGAACTATTCCTCTGACATGTATGTTTCCAAACCGAACAAACACCGCTCTTCTGACATTATATGCTTTGGTTGCAACAAGCCAGGACACGTCGTGGCCGACTGCCATCAAGGCAAGAGGGAAAAGGGAAAGGGAGAGGAGCACAGGTCCTCAAGAGACAAGAAGAAGGAGAGGAGTTACATCGCAAAGAAGCCAAAGACGCTGAGTGAATCTAACACGTCAGACACCAGCGATGATGAGGAAGCCTACTTTGGGCTAATGGGTCGCTCTGAATCAGAAGGAGATTGCCCCCCATTTACTGGGAAGGTAAAAGCTCACACCCCTCTCTCCGACTCTGACTCTGATCCTGAGTCTCAGGATGATGATGCTGAGGATAGCCCCTCTGCCCTTAAAGCTGAGCTCCTAGATAAGTATGAGCTTCTGCTCAATAAATTCCTGAAATGTCGAAAGAAACTGAAGGCGGAGAAAAAGGAAGTCAAATTCCTTAAAGGTGAGAGTGTCTCCCTGAGGGAAGAGATCACTAGTTTGATCTCCCTCCGACAGGAGCACTTGGACCTGACTTCAAAGCATTCAGAGTCTCTTAAGCTCCTTGATCTTAAGCAGGAGGAAGTCGACAAGTTGGAAGAACTACTTGCGGCAGAAAGGAAGATCGTCAAGAGCTTCTCTATGCCAAAAACTGTTCTTCCATTAGTTGACACCTTCTCTGCTCAAGCCAAAGGGGCAGGCCTGGGGCACGTAGGGGTATCTAGCTCCTCGTCCAGGAGAAACAGGAACAGGAGAAAGAATAAGGCTGCCAAGAAAGCCTCTGCTGATGAGAAAGGAAAGGCCCCACTCAGTCCTGTTGAGTTCAGAAAGCCTAGCTTTCCCTGTAACCAACATGACTTTGAGTCAACATATGGGCATCACTTCAGGCCCTCGGTTGCAAAGCCGAAGAGCCGATATGATGGGTGGACCTTTCCCCGTAACTTCAGTGAGAGTGTCTTCAAGGCACCCTATGAGGAAATCCACTTGGGAAATTATGGTCAATTCTCTAGCGGCCATAATAGGAAGCTGGCACCTAAGGCCAAACATGTTACACTGAAAAGCCAAGAGGTGAAGAAGTCATGTGACTGTGGTCATCATGTTGCCTCCACCTCCAGGTCTTCGGCCCCAGCTGAACCTCACGTTTCAAGGGTAAAGCAGGCGCCCAAGAGGAAGTATAACAGTTTGACTGCTGGTGCTGTGGCAAAATTGGTCACTTTGCCGTGGATTGTTGGTTTAATCCAAGGTATAACGAGACTCCTTATGTTAGCGATGCGAGGCCGACCACTCGTAGAGTTAACCAATCGAGGGGGAGTATGCTAACAAGGAATCTAGGACCCAAGGTTGATTGGGTTCCTAAGGCAAATTAATTCTGTTTTGCAGGGATGTCCAAAGGCCAACAAAACTCCTATTTGGTATTTGGACAGTGGATGCTCCCGTCACATGACCGGGACAAGAAGCCTGCTGAGGGAGTACTCTCCAGTCGAGGATGGACCCAAAGTCATATTTGGGGGATCTGATCGGGGAATCACCAGAGGTTACGGTACGATTTCCAACGGTATACTCTGTATCACTAACGTAGCTTATGTTGTAGGGTTAAATCACAACCTGATCAGCGTAAGCCAGTTATGTGATAAAGGGTATGACGTTAAGTTCTGCAAGGATAAATGCCTGATAATATCATGTGACTCTTCGGAGACCGTATTAACAGGCATTAGGAGCAGAAATATTTTCTGTTTAGACTTTCTTAGTTTAGATTCTTCTACCCCAGTATGCCTCGTTGCTAAAGGCAGTGCATCTCTTTGTGAACAATGGCACAAGAGATTGGCACACATTAATTACAAGACAATTAATATGCTATTTTCCAAAGACCTAGTAAGGGACGCTCCCATTATTAAGTGCATTAAAGATAGTCCATGTCCTGCATGTCAAATGGGCAAGCAGACTCGGGCTACCTTTAAGGGCATCCCAGACAAAGATTCCTCCAGATGTCTTTATCTTCTGCACATGGACTTGTTTGGTCCTATGCAAGTTCATAGCTTAGGAGGGAAGTCATATACGCTAGTAATTGTAGATGATCACTCTCGGTTTACGTGGGTGTTCTTTTTAAAACACAAGTCAGATACATTTGACATCTTCACTAATTTTGTCAAGCAGATACAGAACGAGCTTAACTGCTCTGTGGTCAAAATCAGAAGTGACCACGGAACAGAGTTTGAGTCTGGGGCTATGACAGAGTTCTGTGAAAAACTTGGTATCTTTCATGAGTTCTCCTCCCCTCGCACTCCTCAACAGAACGGAGTGGCGGAGAGGAGAAACAGAACACTCATTGAGGCGTGCACGACAATGTTGAATGACGCCTCTCTCCCGGAATACTTCTGGGCCGAGGCTGTTAATACGGCTTGTCATGTACAAAACCGGGCATTGATTAACAAGAGCCATCGCATGACTCCCTATGAGCTACTGAAAGGCAGGAAACCAACCATGTCCTACCTGAGGATCTTTGGCTGCAAATGTTATGTACTGAATAATGGGAAGTACTCGCGTACTAAGTTTGGTGAAAAATGCTTCGAAGGCATATTCATGGGCTATAGTAGCCGCAGCCGGGCTTATAGAGTTTTCAACAAGAAAACCCTAGTGGTAGAGGAGTCAATCAATGTTGTATTTGATGAAAGAAGTTTGCTTAATTGCAAGACTTCTAGTCTTCTTCCTGAAGACGCAGGTGACAGACTCGAAAGGTTGCAACTGGATGAGCCCGAGAAAGATGCACCTCCAACATACGTCAAGGTATCCACTTCTACGCAGATCGGAGAAGTTGAAAATCAAAATGGAGCAAATTCTTTAGAAGAAGGCGATGCCCAAGAAGTAGTCGACGCTCCTGACGCCAGACTTCTACAGCTCAGACACGTGAGGGATCATCCCAGAGATCAGATCATCGGAGATCCTCGTGACGGGGTCAGAACTCGCCGAGGTACTATTAACGAGATTTTGCATCTTAGCTTTCTGTCCCAGGTTGAGCCAAAGAAGTTCGACAAGGCAAACAAAGATGCTGCCTGGATTTTGGCCATGCAAGATGAATTGCATCAGTTCGAAAGATGCAACGTTTGGACGCTTGTTCCCAGACCTCAAAAGCAGAATGTGATTGGCACCAAGTGGATCTTCAGAAACAAACTGGATGAACATGGTGTCATCATAAAGAACAAGGCCAGACTAGTGGCTCAAGGTTACCGACAGGAGGAGGGGATTGATTTTGACCAGACGTTTGCACCAGTTGTACGGCTCGAAGCAATCCGGCTATTCCTAGCCTATGCCTCCCACAAAGGATTCACAGTCTATCAGATGGACGTGAAATCGGCTTTCCTAAATAGAGATTTGAAAGAGGAAGTATACGTCGCTCAACCTCCAGGTTTTGTCAATCCTACATATCCTACTCATGTCTATTTTCTTAATAAAGCGTTATATGGCTTAAAACAAGCTCCTCGAGCTTGGTATGAGACATTGTCTAGTTTTCTTCTTGAGAACAAGTTCTCTAGAGGAAAAATAGACAAGACATTGTTTCTCAGGGAAGTCAAAGGCAAGATTTTGCTGGTGCAAATCTATGTTGACGACATCATATTTGGCTCAACGGATAACAATCTTTGCAAAAAGTTTTCCAAACTTATGCAAGGAAAGTTTGAAATGAGCAGTATGGGGGAGCTGAAGTACTTCTTGGGACTTCAAGTGAAACAGTCTGAGGACGGAATCTTCATCTCTCAGACGAAGTTCACAAATGAACTCCTCAAGAAATTCGGAATGGAGAATGCAACCTCTATGAGGACTCCAATGGGATCCACTATGTCTCTGGATAAGGATGAGAAAGGTAAACCTTTCGATGAAACCAAATACAGAAGCATCATTGGATCTCTGCTCTACCTTACTGCCAGTAGACTGGATATCATGTTCTCCACATGTGTTTGTGCCAGATATCAGGTGAACACTAAGGAATCTCATTATGTCGCTGCAAAGCGCATTCTTAGATACCTTAAAGGTACTCCCAATCTTGGCTTGTGGTACCCGAGAAACAATGATGTCGAGCTAATAGGTTTTTCAGATGCTGATTTTGCAGGGAGTAGGGATGACAGGAAAAGCACTTCCGGGACGTGTCAATTCCTCGGAAGAAGGCTTATCTCATGGAACAGCAAGAAGCAAAATTGTGTCGCAACCTCCACAGCAGAGTCTGAGTACATCTCGGCAGGGAGCTGTTGCGCACAACTCCTATGGATAAGGAACCAGTTAGCAGACTATGATCTCCAGTTCAAGGAAGTACCCATGTACTGCGACTCCTCAAGTGCAATTGCCATCGCAAATAATCCAGTATCGCATAGCAGAACGAAACATATTGAAGTGCGCTACCACTTCATTCGGGAGCCCGTGGAGAACAAGGACATCTCTCTCTGCTATGTCCCCACGGACAAGCAGATTGCAGATATTTTCACAAAGCCCTTGGACGAGGCCAAGTTCAGTCTCTTCAAAACTGAATTGGGGATGCTCAACTATGAGGAATAAAGACTCCAGACGCTCCTGGCTCGTGCATCTAGGGGGAGCATCTGCCAACAACTCAAGTGACAACATAAGTGCACGGACTGAGGGGGAGCATGGTGTCAGGTGCACCAGAACCAAATTTGCAGAAGCCGAAAAGGGGGAGATTACCCTCTCGGCTAAGGCTAAGGTAGCTCAATGTCCTAGTTTGCTCTCAAGTAACGAGTAATGCTTATCCCTATCACCTCACTCTTAAGTTTCGGTTTTTCATTTCTATATGCTCTATTCACCTTAGCTTGTAGGGTTTAGGCTTCTTCAAATAGGGGGAGATTGTTGGGTATTGCATCCACAATGTACCTGATTTGAAGAAGCCCCTGTGCAAGCCAAGGTAAATAGATAATGTATTTGATGAAACATTTCCAGTTGTGCTTGCAGTTATTCCACGCTGAGTACACACCAATGTCAGGGTGCAGTGGGTCAATATACACGGGTCTGTGCAACGTAATCCCTCGTTGAGCAAATCAGTGTGTTGGCCTACGTGTACTCTCTCTATTGGGGTGTACTTAATTTCAAGTACAGGGCTATGATAAAGCAAGAGCAGACAAGGAGCAAGGATGGGCCAAAGACCAGCTCAAGGAAAGAAAGAGGAGAAATAGCCCAAGTAAAAATCGACGAGAATCACTAGCTGATTCTCGCCGGTTGAAGCCGGCAGCTTCGACACAGACAGGGAAATTTTCTAAGGCAGAATCGTCGAGAATCACTTATGATTCTCGCTGATTCGACGAGAATGACCTTGCATTCTCGACGATTCGGTGAGAATCAAAAGTGATTCCCGCCGATTCTCCCCGGCTTCTGTATCAGTTCAGCCAGATTTCGGCTAAGTAGAAGTCGGCGAGAATCGTAAGTGATTCTCGCCGATTCGGCGAGAATCACCTACGATTCTCGCCGAATTTGACTTAGGCAGTTTCCTGTTGTTCTCTAGACCGGTTCAAACTATCTGAACTGTTTCGAACCGGGCTCATGTCTTCTTATTGGTGGGACCCACAACGGTCATATACTTGACCTAATGTATATATACTCCGTATGTATGAACAGTAAAAGCAGATACGAGATTTCAAAAAGCACGAGCCACCGACAAGCCCTAACGCTCCGCCGATCGTCTCCGCCGCTCGTGCGCTTGTCGTCGCTGCTGATCTCAGGTTCTTCCAGATCTCCGGCGACCGAAGCTTAGGCTAGCATAGCGTCTCACGCGTCTAACCAGAGATCCCTTGTCTCTTGATTCGTTGATCGGGAAAATCCTTCCCCTTCCGAATCGATCGAGACGATCGATCCTAGTGTGACCGTTGGAAGACCTTGCTTCCTTCGCTACGAAGTTTGAATCAAGTTGGCACTGCTGCTGCTCTCCGTCGCCGCCGCTGATTCCGAGAACCTTGCCGCCGCTTCAAGCCGCCGCCGGTTTCGGGAAGATTCTTTCTAAGTGAGATCTAGGGTTGTGGACTCTTCGTTGACTTCAAGAACACGTCGTCGAACGAAGAGGGACACCTTACTCTCCAAACGTCGTTTGTATTTCTTACAAGCATTTTTAATTTCTTTGTAACGGACCGATTGGTCTTTAGTTGTAAGGGTTGGGTGCAACCCGGGTTGTGGGAGTGTTGACTCCTACGTGTGGAAGGGTTCCTTCCGTTAGTGCAAGGATTGGATTTCAATCCTGTTGGTGAAGTGACCGAGTCGTCCCGTGTTGGGAGATAGGTCGAAGGGGGAAAGTGGACGTACCCAAATCGGGGAACCACTATAATTTGCCTGTGTATTTTCTGTGCTTGGTTGTTTTGCTTTCTTGTGCAGGTAAAATCTTAATTCCGCAAATACGCTGCAGAGACACCTATTCCCCCCCCCCATAGGTGAAGATAGTTAACACTAGGTGGACTTTCAGGCAGGTTGATCTCTCGTGGAGGATAAGTCCTTTTAGCTCCGAGATGATTCCGCTGACCAGGCTCCCACTAGCTAGCAGTGCAGGTTGTACCTCTCGTGGAAGCCCAAGTCCCTTTGCTCCGATGACGGTCTCGCTGTCAGGTTCTCACTAGCTGGCAGGACAACTGTACCTCTCGTGGAAGCCCAAGTCCCTTTTCTCCGATGACGATCCCTCTACCAGGCTCCCACTAGCTGGCAGGTCCGGTGGTACCTCTCGTGGAATCCCAAGTCCTTTTCTCCGATGATGGTCCCGCTATCAGGCTCCCACTAGCTAGCAGGTCCGGTGGTACCTCTCATAAAAGCCCAAGTCCTTTGCTCCGATGACGGTCCCGTTGCCAGGCTCCCACTAGCTGGCAGGTCCAGTGGTACCTCTCGTGGAAGCCCAAGTCCTTTGCTCTGATGACGGTCCCGCTGCCAGGCTACCACTAGCTGGAATTTCCGCTGGTACCTCTCGTTGAATCCCAAGTCCTTTATTCCGATGACGGTCCAGCTGCTAGGCTCCCACTAGCTGGCAGGTCTGGTGGTACCTATCGTGGAAGCCCAAGTATTTTCACCCCCGAGGTTGTCTCATCACCCATGCTCCCATTAGCTGGTGTGGCAGGTTGACCCCTCGGGAGGCTAAGTGTTTTCACCCCCGAGGCTGTCTCGTCACCCAGGCTCCCATTAGCTGGCATGGTAGGTTTACCCCTCGGGAGGCTAAGTGCTTTCACCCCCGAGGCTGTCTCGTCACCTAGGCTCCCATTAGCTAGCATGACAGGTTGACCCCTCAAGAGGCTAAGTATTTTCACCCCTGAGGCTGTCTCTTCACTCAGGCTCCCATTAGCTGGCATGGAAGGTTTACCCCTAGGAAGGCTAAGTATTTTCACCACCGAGGCTATCTCGTCACCCAGGCTCTCATTAGCTGGCATGACAGGTTGAACCCTCAGAGAGGCCTTGTAATCTTTCAAATCGTGAGAAGAGGCCACTCAGCGAATACATTAGGTTGGATGTTTCTTTCCGAGCTTGTGCCAACCTCGAAAAGAGCGGGGATTGTGTACAACCCCGTATTCGCAGAGTAGGGTCCCTTCGGCACACGCAGGACCAGCTTTGAGTTTTTAAGCTTTTGGAGAGTTTTGCACCCTTGGTGGCAAATTTTGGCTTGATCTTGGAAATATACTAGTAGGGTGAGGAAAAATCTGCCTCCCCCAATGGACCCTTTTTGGGGGGCGGGTGCGACAAGTTGGTCGGCACCCGCCCCTACTTGATAGGCGTGAGGTTAGAGCGGCCTGCTCGCACGGACGAGAGCGGCCTGTGGACGGGCTCTCGCCCCGGGCGGCCTTCTTGCGCGGGCGAGAGCGGCCTACGGCCAGGATCTCGCCCCGGTCAGCATGCTTGCACGGGCGAGAGTGGCCTGCGGCCGGGCTCTCGCCCGAGCGGCCTGCTCGCACAGGCGAGAGCGGCCTGCGGCCGGGCTCTCGGCCCGAGCGGCCTGCTCCTGCGGGCGAGAGCGGCCTGCGGCCGGGCTTTCGCCCCGGGCGGCCTGCTCGCGTAGGCGAGAGCGGCCTACAGCCGGGTTCTCGCCTCGAGCGGCCTGCGGCTGGGCTCTCGCCTCGAGCGGCCTGCTCGCGCGAGGGAGAGCGGCCTGCGGCCAGGTGGGGGGTGGCTGTGTTTTTACCGTTGTGCCCTCGGGGTTAAAATTACCTCATTGCCCCCTTGTGTGGATGTTTTCTATTGGCTCAGGGCCTATTTGCCTTAGAGGTATTTCAGACCTTTTGGTCCCCAGGCTTAGAAAAATTATAAATAGACCTCCTTGGGTACCTTTGAAGAGTATGGGTTTTTGGCTTCCTCCTCCCTTGGTTTCTTCTTCTTGGTAGAGTTTGAGAGCTCTCCAAGGTACCCCGCTCAGCCATTGGTGAGGGAGGGGAAGTGCTCTTGTGACCTTCTGGGTGTGTGGTGGGACCTCCACTCTAGAGCCGAGGGTTTGTTCCTAGTTTCCCAAGTCTTTGGTCCGTGACGTTCCCCCGAATATAGTAGGTGTTAGGTCACCCCTCTTTTGTGACCCCAAACTCCACGAGAGACCAAGTTTTTGGTTTCAACAATCCGCCTGGCAAAGCATCGCATAACGGCGTTGCATAGGAGTAGTTTATTAGTGTTTTACTTTCTTTTTCCGTAAACAATAAAAACCCCCTTCGTAAACACCGACCTAAGGACTTCAATCTCAAGTTCTCCTCAAAATTAACTCCATCTTACTGTGTTCCTTAAGAGATCGATACTTGGGAAAATTCGCTCATTTTATATTACTTGTGTGACTGGTACACTTGACGTATACCACATCAAGT
Source organism: Platanthera zijinensis (assembly GCA_039513925.1). NCBI lineage: Eukaryota > Viridiplantae > Streptophyta > Magnoliopsida > Asparagales > Orchidaceae > Platanthera > Platanthera zijinensis. The sequence goes on from CM077081.1 coordinate 81,282,475, forward strand.
TTTTGGCGCTGTTGCCGGGGAACACAGTCGTGAGAGTTTTTGGAGAGGGAGATAAGAGATAGATGCCCTTTTCCATTTGTTCATTTCATGTTTCTTCTTTGCTTTAGTTTTTAGAATTTGTTGCTTATTTTTCTTTGTTCTTTTTCTAGTTTTAATTTTTCTGTAGCAGACATTCCTTTTCTTTTATCTGCTAGTGTGTAGTTAATTTTTGCTTAGAATATTTCTGTTGGTGAATTCTTTCTTGTTGCACCATGTTTTTTTATATGAATATCCGTTGCAAATGGTGCGGGAATTATAGGAATGGTAGTGATGAGTGCCCCACTGAAGATAAGGAGCATAATTCTCGTGGTTCAGTGTATGGAGCACCGTCTGCTTATGGTACTTCATACACCATACCCAAGTCTTATGGTCACTTATCTTCTACGCCTTCACCTTTTTCTTATTCCTCTCCAGTCCCACCAGGACTGAGGAGTAATGGAAAATAGTGTTTGTGTTGTCGTAGAACCGAGCACGTGTTGAAAGATTACGCAAAATTTCAGTGCCAGATGGAGGAGGATGATGAACCGGGTATCCGATTTGTTCCATCCACCTCTCAATTGGCTGTCCCTTCTGATTCTGATGATATATTCGCAGTACCACCTTATCTATGGGGGACTGCTGCGAATATACCCATCAGACTTTTTGCTGATCGGTGTGACGACATTGTGGTGTCGTCTCTCCCTATGCATTCTTCCCCTCTTTTGGATTCACCCTTGGAGGAACCCGCACATATTTTCTCTGATGTTGTTGTTCCTCCGCTTTTTTGCAAGAATTATCTATCCCACTTTTTAGTGAGTCGGTTGATGATGTTATGCCAGATAGTGATTCAGAGCCCGAGGTTGCGCCAATGCGGGACAAGGACGTTATACTCTCTAATGGAGAGTGTGATACCTTAGAACATAATGACACACGGAGGTGGGATGATGAGGAGATCCTTTCTGATGAGGAAGTTTTCACTTTCTTGTTGGATGAGGAGGCCCAAACCATCACAGAGGACCTCGAGCTCTCGGATTCCCCTTGCTAAGACTCATATGACACCGACGATGATCTATGCTTGGATCCTTCTGGGAGTGAGACCGGGACCACTCCCCTATTTTTGATTATTTTAGTTTTTCATCTCCTTTATTTCTTGATCCCCTTTCTGTATCTGAGCGTGCGGGTTGAGTCTTCGCAGGTGCTTCAGGAGGAATTGGAGCATTCAGCTCGAGTCATGGATGATAGCATCCTCTTTCGCGAGGAAGTGGATTCCTCCTCTGTTGAGGAAGCTCCATTAATTGCTTTCTCCTCCTGCCGTCTCCCTGTATATGATACCTTGTTGGGCAAGGATTTATTTTTGCGATGAGATGAGTGAGGATCAGCGATCCTCCTCTTCTTACTTCCTATTTCCTCTGCCTGTGAGGAGCAGGTATGATTATTTTGGCAGAGGGATTACTGTATTATCGCCGTATCGGTGCCTGTTACCGAAACGGATAATGGAACAGTTACCTTTGCACATTTCTTTTCATAGGCCCATTAGCTTGAAATGTATAATATTTAATAAGTCGTGTTGGGAGGACAATAACCCCAGTAGTTATCTTACATTTCCTACATCTTTATTTTTCATGTCTATCTTAGTTTTAGTATTTCTTTGTTTTTTGTCTATTTTTCTTTTGTTTTTGCGGAGCTCACCCCTACAGGTATTCATGGCAAATTCGTATTGGCGGGGTTGTGATTCTTTGTTTGGCGAACTTGCTTCTGTTTTTTTCACGCGTCTTCTGGTATGCTCACTAGCTAAGCATTGGGTAACCTCTCCCCTTTTCTCTATCTGATTTTAATTTCAATATCATATGCTGTGTAGCTTAGTTTAAGTCTGGGGGAGAGCCATTATTTATTACCTTTTGCACGCGCACATTTTATTTGCATACTAGAAGTTTTTATTGTTTTATTTTGATTAGTTTATTGCATCGCACACCACTACACCCACATGAGAACGTGCTTAGCTGTTAGCGTGCTGCGAGTTAAACTCGTTTCTTTTGTATGATTTGAGAAAATTATTGTTCTGGCATAGGATTGTGAGACGGAGTAAAATATTGACTCTTGCAGTGCTCCTAGTCGAGTGCTCTCGTCTCGTATAGAAATTGGAGTAGATTTTATTTTTTGTATGCTTATAGTTTTATATTTTTCTAATTGCGTAAATACAATTTATTCTACTCAAATATTAGTGAATCCGGTGTGAATCCAACAATAGCTTAGGGATGTGTGTAGACGGCCGTTAGATTCGTATTGCTCGATTCAGGAGGATGGATAGTCTTTCTCGTTGGCTAGAACTTGACCCAAGCTATTCTTGAAGCATGGGTATAGGTTAGTTCAATCGCATGAGAGTGATGTAGGCCATCATTTTGGCCAGGTTGAGCTTTGTACCGTTCCTAACGTCTTATCCTCGCTAGTCCCGATGTGCATACACCTTCTTTTGATTCAGCTCCACCATTATTTCACCAAAGCCTCATAGTCGATCCTAGTCGCACACCCAAGTCAAGCTTTAGTGTTTTACATTTTCATTTTGGGGTGTTGATGTCGTGATATTCCGTGTGAATATGTGGATGTGATCCAAAGTTTTTATTTGCTGAAATTGTTAAAATAAAAAGATGATTTGAAAAAAATATATAAAAATTAATTGTGAAAAAGAAAAGTGAAAAGAAAAAGTGTACTTGAAAATTCTATTTGAGATGAGATTATATTTGGAGTAGGCGGTGCACACACCCATATTTTAAAAATTAAGTCTGGGGGTGTGGTGTACCCGCATGTATTTTGGTTAGCAGTTAGATTCTTTTTTATGCTGGCTCATTTGGGTTAGGTGCGTGGCCTTCTTATTTATCTTTTTTTACATCACCGAAACCCAAGCCCCATCTCTTCACCTAAAGTCCTACTGATTCATGTGTGAACGAAACTAGTGTCATGGAGAGAGTGCGAACGGGCAAGCATATGGTCACCTACATAGGTGGATTCCTTTGGAGGTTATCCCGGGCCCCAATCATTGGAAATGCTCGCCTTAGCGATTAGTCTACTTTCTCCCTACGCGTGACTGGAAGATTCACCGTGATTCCATTTTCGAGTAGTAAAAAATATTGATACGCATTGTGAAAAGTATAAACTATTTTGTATACTTAGAAATTTCATCTATTATATTTTTACGCGCGCGAGCATGGGACTTCGCATGGTACTCCGTATCTCAATTTCTATGTTAGCTAGTTTATTTTCCCTATCTGCATAGATTTTGTTTGCTCGGGACGCGCAAACAGGTAAGTCTGTGAGTGTGATGAGTCTTATTTATATACTGATTTTCGGACTCATCTGGGCTAGTTTTCTTTCACAAGCACTTCACTTTTAGTTCGTTATCGTATATATTTCTTCTAATCTTTATTTTCATATGAAGTGCACTTATAGGCCCGTGGTTGTGTATTTTTGTTACTTTTGTTGATTGTACTTCTTATTGTGATTGCCTTGAATGTCTACACATATCAATGGTTAGTTTTTCCTGCAGGTACAGGGGTTGTGTTGGTGCTCTTGGTTGGTTTGGGGACCATTTTTTCCTAAGGTCCACTGATCGTGCGTTTTTACACGCGCACGCTCATCGGATTCCTTAGCGCACGACCACCGGTCGTGCGCCACTGATCGTGTGCATTGATTCCATTTTTCCAAGTTCTGTTTGGGGAAATCGCACGATCATTGGACATAGTGCGCACGACCTCTGTTCGTGCGCGTTTATCCCATTTTTTGGAGTTCTATCATTGTTAATCGCACGATCATGGGATCCAGTGCGCACGACCTCTGGTTGTGCGCCACTGATCGTGCACATATATATGAATTTTTTCTGTAATTTATAAATACGCAGGTTTCACTCTAATTCGCGGACCAGACTTTTTCTCCGCCATTTTCATCTCTGAGGAGGGTTCCGCCAATTTCCTTCTTCCTCACCGTAAGGAGGGGCTCCGGGAAAGCTTTCAATGCCAAATTCAAGTTGGAGCTTGATGCGTGTAAATACGGCAAGCGCACCGGTTGCACAAGTAATAAAGTTTTGGGAATGAATCCCCGAGTGTCGATCTCTTGAGGAATGCAATTAGCGTAGAACAACGAACGATCCGAAATTATCGTTATGAGAGTTAATTAAATAAAAGAAAAATAAAGGGCTTTGAAGGTGGTTTTGCAAACAAATAAACTAAAGCGAAATATGCGGGTCGCAATCACCGCTTCACAAGGTGAGATGGGTGTAACGGCCGCAATGTCGTACTTCGGTAAGGCGAATGGACGGTGAGCCAGTGAGTGAGGTATTTAGTGCGGAGTGCAATCGAATGGAACGAAGGAACAGAGTGACGTGCGATGGGGCGAGGCGCATCAAATCACAAATCTCACGAGCAAGATTAAACAACAATAATCTAATTAAAACAACTAGAAATCGAAGTTCATTACAAGCTTAAGTCATTTCATACAACAAGAGAGATGGAGAAAGACTAAACCAAGAAAGTGAAGATCCACCGCGGTTGTTGGCCGGAGGTGCGGGTTGTCAATCCGCTTCCACGCGCAGTCCGAGGAGGCTTCCGGTACCAATGAGCTGTCACCTCGAGGGCCTTTAAGTCCGTTCTCTAGGTTTTTTTCATCATCTTCTTTAGTGGAAAGCTCGGAGAAGAGGTCTTTAATTGTCGGGAGGATCACCGGAGGATGCGGAACGCTTTAGAATCGTCGAAAAATGACCTCCCGATGGTAGGGATGAAGGTGGAGATGGATGGAACTCCTGGGATGCAGAATGGCGAAGTGGCGGCAAAGATCGATCTAGGGTCCGTACCCTAATTCGCGGAACAGGCCGATTTATAGAAGCAGAGTTAAATAGCGCGCACGACCACTAACGCATGACCAATGGTCGTGCGCGAACAAAGTCAGCGCCCGTGCGACAACAACCTGTAGAACCTGCACCAGGAAATCAAAGCTCGCGCACGATCAGCAGCGCACGATCAGTGATAGTGCTAAATGACGAGACAGAACTTTTCAAAAGAGGGCATGACTGCGCACGACCGGCAACGCACGAGCATTGATGGTGCGCGGTATAGCTGGTGACCGTGCGATATGGCGGGGCAGAACTTTCACAAGAGAAGCCAGACTGCGCACGACCGATGATCGTGCGCCAAAGAGGTCGATGGTCGTGCGTGGGTAAAAACGCACGACCATTGACTCCTTTGCAAAAAAATTGTGAAAGCCCTATCCCGGACGCCCACACGATCCCCGAACCTGCAGGAAAACTGGACGGGTTGTCAATCATGGCAGTCACAGATATTAATAAAATGCATAGCAAGAGGGAAATACACACACGCACAGAAATAGGCTAATAAAGTGCACAAGACGTGGAATGTCGTAGCGAACCAAAAGGAGTGCTAATGACGCTAAATGGTAGTGCAAAGTCATGAAATGAAGCCTAGATGAGTTCAGAATTCAGTATGAAATGGGGACTCATCACACCCCCAGACTTAACCATTTGCACGTCCCGGGCAAATAATCATCTCGTGAACTCCAAAATAGCTAGCTGACGAAGTAACTTCAATTTAAAGTAGAACGAGAAATCGAAAACTCAAGTGTATAGAAAATATAATAAAAGAAATTTTTAATTATACTATGAAATTTATAACTTTTGACAAATGTAAATAGATATTGTCACTACTCAAAAATTGAATGCCGGAGAATCGCTCGGTCATGTGTAGGAATAAAATAGGCAAGTCGCTTGGCTAAGCATTGCCAAAGATCGGGGCTCGTGATCACCTCCAAAGGAATCCACCAATGCCGGGGACCATATGCTTGCCCGTTCGCACTCTCTCCACGGCACTAGTTTGACTCTAGCATGAGTCCGTAGGACTTCGGGTAATAATGGGGCTTGGGTTACAGTGAGGAAAACAAGGATAAACAAGATGGGTAATGCATCAAACCCAAATGAGCTAACGTACAAGAAATAGTAACCGCTAACCACCAAATAAACGCAGGTGCACCACACCCCTAGACTTACTTTTACAAATGGGTGTGTGCACTGCCTACTCCAAACAACAATCCCATCTCAAAAAGATTGTTCATTTAAACTTTTTCTTATTTCTTTTCTTTTCCTCTTTTTTTTTTACTTTTCTTTTTATAGATTTTTCTTTTAAGCTTTCACATTTTTATTTTACAAAATCAGCACATTTTTCTTTTGGGCACATCCACATATAACAAAAACGAATCACCACATCACAACCCAACGTAAAATGTAAACTACTAATGCTCGAATTGGGCGTGCGACTAGGATCGGCTATGAGGCTTTGACGAATATAGTGGAGCTGAATCAAAAGGAAGGGTAGGCACAAAGGGGCTAGCGAGGGTGATGTTAGGAAAGGGTACAAAGCTCAACCGGGCCAACATTATGGCCTACATCACTCTCACGCTAGACTAACCATGCACCAATGCTTCGAAAGTAGCTTGGGGCAAGTTCTTAGCCACCGAGAGAAATGATCCGTCCTCCCGACTCGAGCAATACAAAGCTAGAGACGCCTACACACATTCCGATGCTACCGATAGATTGCTCCGGATTCACAATTTTGAGTAGGACAAACATGATTTACGAGTGCAGAAAAAATATAAATTTACAAGCATAAAGAAAAAAATAAACCTATAAAATTTCTACACCACGTGAGTACTCGATTAGGAGCACTGCACGAGTTTAGAACTACTATAAATTAAAATCCAAAGTCAGCACCGCCATTTTAAAATTGACACAAAATGACAACATTGACTCGAGCCGCGCGCGTGGTTAAGTGAGCGCTCATGTGGGTGGCAAGGTGTGTGCAGCAGGATTCTACAATAATGAAGCATAAAATAAAACTACTGGCATGCTATCAATGTGCTTGTTGAGTGCATAAGCGGCTCTTCCCCCCAGACTTGAATGAAGACATAGTCAGAAATGAAAATAGACATCTAAAATAAAAAGAGGGCTGAGGAGAAAGTGTACCTATGCTCCAAAGAATGAGCATAACAGAAGGCGGAGGTTGCTGCATCGCACAAAAGTATGCTGGACCTGCGAATTAGGTTGAACAGAAGAAAAGACAAATAACAGAAAATATAATAGAAGAGCAAAGTAAAAAGCACAAAAAAGAGGGACCAAAAAGGTCCAAGCTTGGGTTATCTCACGAATAGCCCTTTTGTTTACCATCCTTAAGGTGGACCAAATACCTGTATTAGCAGTTTATATATTGTTCTTGCAGTTTATAAGATAAATAAAAAAAACAAAAAAAAACAGAACACTCGTGATACACAGAATCTGAAGATAAAAATGCAGAGGTAGCTGCAGGGTGGAGGAATTGCCCTCATTCTTCGTCGCTGCTGAGGATCTCAATGGGTGGTGGGCGGTCGGGAGAACGGCGCACGAACAAGACTTCGGGAACGAGAGATTAGGGTGCACGCTCAGCGTCGCCCGAGGGGCCTTTTTATAAAAACTAGGCCGACTGCACGATCAGTGATCGTGCGAAAATAAATAGCGCGCACGATCAGTGATCGTGCGCGATATATCAAAATTACAGGCAACCTAGTTTTATACCAAGATCGCTCGGATAACGCTGTGGGTGCGCAAGGGAGATAAGGAAATGAGGCGGAGCTACCACAAACATTTTGAGACTAAAGGGGCATGAAAATAAAAGATGAGATTGGAAAAGTAGAAGCAAATTGCTAAAATCCTACAAGAAAAGAAAAGAACAAACTACCTAGATAACTATTGGGTTTTCTGTCTCCCAACAGGACTTATTCAAATTCTAAACATTTCTTAGCTGATTGGCGTATGAAAATAGAAATGCTCAGGCAATTGTTCATGCTCGCATTTTGGTAGTGGGTACCGGTATGGAGACAGAACAAACGCCCCACTACCTGTATAAGTATACCTGTCATGAATGTCAGGCATTGGCAAGACATAACTTGTGAAGCTCGTCATTTCCAACTCCACCTGCATATGGTCGCTAGCAGTCGTAGGCCGCATTACAGGCCCTTGTACTGATCGAACCGGTTCCACGATAGGGTCCTGCAGGGATGTGGAAACAAGAACGGGGGTCAAGAAATAAATTAGAAGAATAACATAAAGGATCCACAATCTTGGAGATGATTCCGGAATCATCCCCCATTGGTGGAATTGTAGAAAACTGAACACAACTGTCCAGGATGGTACAAGAAGTTCCTAGAGCAGCCTCCACCTCGTCCGTGCATTGAACATCCTCACATGGGGTAAAACCAGCAACCTCGACCACGGAATTGTCCTCCACAACAGGATCTAACAAAAAGCTGGAAATGCTAGTTTCCACCTGCGAATCAACCTCAACAGAAATATCAGAAAAAGGCAGAATATTATGCAAAGAAGAAGGTGAAGGTACAGAACTCGACAGGAAGTCAAGAACTGGCTCTTCGTAACCAGACTCAATGCTAGGTACTGAATGTTCATCAGAAGTATAGATATCTATGTAGGTATGGGGATCAACACAAGCATCAGTGCATGTACCAGAAATGCTTTCTCCGAAACATGGAGATAGCAATGGTGCATATACCGAGGCTGAAGGGGTGCTGCTCAAGGTTAAAAGTGGAATAATCCGAAAATCCGGCTCATCATCCACTTCCAATTCAGCTAGATAAGCAGTACAATCCTTCAATGCATGATCCCAGCTTCGACAAAAAATGCACTGCTTGGCCGGTTTTAGCGGTGCAGCGACAGCTGAAGCCGAAAAGAAGTAGTGCAGTAATGGCCCCGTGGGTCGGTGGATAACATGCTTATATCTATGTAATGTAGAGTCGTGAATTTCCTGGGTACTATACTTTTGAGGACATCTATCGCTAGCATGAGAAATGTCTCCACAATGAGGGCAACGAATATTGAAATTGGCCCACATTGCAGAAATATCAAAAATAGCAGGTAAAACTACTTTGCATAAATTCTTCGAGTAAAGCTAACAACTCAAATAATGAAATAACAACATAGGGGAAAAGGGATAAAAATAAAACAAAACAAAATAACTCTAATAACAAAATTTTCAGAATCATGGATCGTTCTACAGTTGCACTCCCCGGCAACGGCGTAAAAAACTTGATGCGTGTAAATACGGCAAGCGCATCGGTCGCACAAGTAATAAAGTTTTGGGAATGAATCCCCGAGTGTCGGTCTCTTGAGGAATGCAATTAGCATAGAACAACAAACGATCCGAAATTATCATTATGAGAATTAATTAAATAAAAGAAAAATAAAGGGCTTTGAAGGTGGTTTTGCAAACAAATAAACTAAAGTGAAATATGCGGGTCGCAATCACCACTTCACAAGGTGAGATGGATGTAACGGCCGCGATGCCGTACTTCGGTAAGGCGAATGGACGGTGAGCCAGTGAGTGAGGTGTTTAGTGCGGAGTGCAATCGAATGGAACGAAGGAACGGAGTGAAGTGAGATGGGGCGAGGCGCATCAAATCACAAATCTCACGAGCAAGATTAAACAATAATAATCTAATTAAAACAACTAGAAATCGAAGTTCATTACAAGCTTAAGTCATTTCATACAACAAGAGAGATGGAGAAAGACTAAACCAAGAAAGTGAAGATCCACCGCGGTTGTTGGCCGGAGGTGCGGGTTGTCAATCCGCTTCCACGCGCAGTCCGAGGAGGCTTCCGGTACCGACGAGCTGTCACCTCAAGGGACTTTAAGTCCGTTCTATAGGTTGTCTTCATCATCTTCTTCGGTGGAAAGCTCAGAGAAGAGGTCTTTAATGGCCGGGAGGATCACCGGAGGATGCGGAACGCTTTAGAATCGCCGGAAAATGACCTCCCGATGGTAGGGATGAAGGTGGAGATGGATGGAACTCCTGGGATGCAGAACGGTGAAGTGGCGGCAAAGATCGATCCAGGGTCCGTACCCTAATTCGCGGAACAGGCCGATTTATAGAAGCAGAGTTAAATAGCGCACACGACCACTGGTGCACGACCAGTGGTCGTGCGCGAACAAAGTCAGTGCCCGTGCGGCAACAACCTGTAGAACCTGCACTAGGAAATCAAAGTTCGCGCACGATCAGCAGCGCACGATCAGTGATCGTGCGAAATGGCGAGACAGAACTTTTCAAAAGAGGGCATGACTGCGCACGACCGGCAACGTACGAGCAGTGATCGTGCGCGGTATAGCTGGTGACCGTACGATATGGCGGAGCAGAACTTTCACAAGAGAAGCCAGACTGCGCACGACCGATGATCGTGCGCCAAAGAGGTCGATGGTCGTGCGTGGGTAAAAACACACGAACATTGACTCCTTTGCCAAAACATGGTGAAAGCCCTATCCCGGACGCCCACACGATCCCCGAACCTGCAGGAAAACTGGACGGGTTGTCGATCATGGCATTCACAGATATTAATAAAATGCATAGCAAGAGGGAAATACACACACGCACAGAAATAGGCTAATAAAGTGCACAAGACGTGGAATGTCGTAGCGAACCAAAAGGAGTGCTAATGGCGCTAAATGGTAGTGCAAAGTCATGAAATGAAGCCTAGATGAGTCCAGAATTCGGTATGAAATGGGGACATCAGAGCTTCCTCTCGGCCTCCTCCTTCATCCTTGAACTTCAAGAAGGGTTTGACCTAGCTTTCACCATCAAGCTCGTAGGAGTTTGTGTCATCCTCCACCAGATTGTGACACGAAGAAGACGAGTCCATTGGGAGTTAGTGACAGCCTCCTCTACCCCGGACGCAGTTGAGGACCGAGCTAGGACGCGGATTGACAACCCGACGATTCCTTCTGTGAATCCTCAGCAAGACTTCGGATCCGGTCGATCTCTCACTCTCTTCCTCTTTTGTTGTTTATAGTTTAGTTTGATCTCTTTGTATTTGATGAAGTGTGCTTAATTTGATATACGTTTGTGTACAATCTTGTCTATGTGATTTTATATTCACGTTATTTTCTTGAGGTGCGTCATTATCCATCCTCCACCACACAGTGCCACACTAGCAATTGCTAGTGGCGTGCGTAGGGAAGAGGTGTTCATGACCCTCATTCCGTCGTTCTCACCACCTCATCCGCAAGCCTACTCGTCCATCTGCCTAGCGATTCGGTGCATAATGACCCGTGTAGTTTTCCATCCGCCTGGAGAAGCATCACATAGCGGCGTTGCATAGGAGTATTTTATTAGTGTTTTACTTTCTTTTTCCGCAAATAATCGAAACCCCCTTCTTAAACACCGACCTAGGACTTCAATCTCAAGTCCTCCTCAAAATTAACTCCACCTTACTGTGTTCTTTGAGAGATCGATACTTGGGAAAATTCACCCATTTTATATTACTTGTGCGACCGGTATACTTGCCGTATACTGCATCACCGACCGGGCATAAAACATGACCAAGCTCCTAGGGTACACTCTTCCTAATGAATAGAGTCCTCAACCTTCCCGTATCGATATGAATGGTTTGCAGACATGACCTACCTGCCACTTCAACCGCAAATAAATTTATAAGCATTTGGAAACCAGCCCACACCTAAATCAATTTTTAAGCATTTCAATAAGGAAACCAGCCCACACCTTCCGGGTCTGCAGTTGCTTGCCCAACTTGACATAAAATAATTCGACCATGTGACCGCTTTACATGTGTCTTGATCTTACCATTCAATTTTTAACAAGTAGCATGGCGATCAAGTAATCCAATTAATTAGGGTTTGCCTTGGAAGAATGCTCCGTCCATCTGTTAACCCTAATTATGACCATAACAAGCTAAACTGTTTATCAAAGTGAGACTCAAAATGAAAGTGCGAAAATAAAAGTATTAATAAATTGAAATAAATAAAGTGCATCAAAGAAAATACAGTAAGTAAAATGCTGATATAAAATGCATGAATATAGAGCATGAATGAGTGCGGAATTAAAGAGAACTGTAAACAAGTAAAAAAATAAATGTCTTCTATTCACAGCTCCATCACCATTGAAGGAGGCATCTCCGTTTTAAGGAGGTTTCTCCATTTGAAATAGGCATCTCCGTTCCAAGGAAGCATCTCCGTTACAAGGAGGCTTCTTCGTTTCATTGAGACATCACTTTTCCAAGGAGACATATTTAAAATTTTACAATTATGCAACGAGTTTTACGTGTTTTGACCAAATTAGGGTCTGCCGGCATACTTGAATTTGATAGCTACTTTAATTATACCTCTTAGGGCGACTTATCAGATTACGAGGTTTCATCGGGTTTCGACAATCTATTAGGGTCTATTATAACTCTAAACCTTTCCTTTTTTATAAACACTCGATTCAATCATCACAACTAGGGGGATCAATACGAAACCTTTTAATCTCAATTATTTGCATCAGGGTGATTCAATTTCATACATTATGACCGATATAATTTCTTCCGATTTTAATCCTCTTTTATTTAATAAGAACCCAAAAATAGTAAAAATTATGAATCTTGATCCAGAGGTTAGATTTGCCCTAACTCATTTGCCATAATTTCTTCAAATTATTTTAAGCTTAATTTGACCTCCAATAAATAATTTGCCTCAAATATATTCTTATTTTATAGTTAAAAATACTTTTATTGATCCAAATATTCCCAAACTTTTACTATAGATTAATATTGTCACCATGTTCCTACGTTATTTTCATTAGATTTAAAACATCAACATAAACTATCTCTTAATTTAAAAATAGAAGAAAGACCTTAATTTAATTCCTTAAAAATAGTTAAATCTTTCAGTAAATATCAAATTTTTACTGTGAATGTATCGTTGAAAGGGGGCTACTCATGTGAGTATTCCAGGCCGCTCCCAGCCGGATTGCAGTCCACCAGCCCAAACCCGCTCTCCACACAACCGCGTGCGGCCAATCTCCCAAACCGGGCTGACCTCCTTTAACTGGTTTGTAGCGGGTTGTTGAGATCGGTGAGGCGTTGCGCTTACCCGACTTCGATCCTCCGACCTCCTTTCGATGAGAAGTGGTCCAATTAAGCGTCCCTACGAGGACTTACTCAATTGGTCTTGAGAAGTGAACGAATTTTATAGTTAAGCGTGCTCGGGCGAGAGTAATCTTGGGATGGGTGACCTCCTGAAAAGTCCTTGTAGGGGCGCTTAATTGGACTACTTCTCATCGAAAGGAGTACAGGGGATCGAGACCGAGAAAGCGCAACGTCTCGCAGACCTCAACAACCTGACACAAACTAGTTAAGGGAGGTCAACCCGGTTTGGGAGATTGACACGCGGTTGTGTGGAGAGCGGGTTGGGGCTGGTGGACTGCAGCCCGGTTGGGGGCAGCCCAGGATACTCACATGAGTGGCTGACCCCCGTTCAACAAAAAAACGGTTTTTGTTAGAAGGGGCGTGCGGCGGTATCCCACCTCGCAAGGTATCCGGGTTGCCTTCCTTAAACTCCCTTAGAGGGTTGCAGGATAACTTACCCAATCCATCTCCACGTGCAGTGTTCAGCCCAAGTCCAACACCGGGTGATGTTGAAACCGGAAATCGGTCTCTGTGTAGTTCGGGGTCCCAAAAATGGTGTGATCTCGCACTTACTTCTCTTGGGCTAGCACGCTAGACAAAAGATTCAGGATTCTAGGAACAGAACCGAGGTCTCAGCCAGGAGATCCCACCACACACCCATAAGATCAAAGAGTTCTCTCTCCCAAGCAAATGCTGAGCTTGGGCACCTTGGAGAGAGCTTGAAGAAAAAGGAAGCAAGGGGAAACTTTCGATCTGTCTCTCCAAAGGTGCCCCCTCGGTCCTATTTGTAGATTTCTAAATTTGGTCTGCCAATAGCGTAACTCCGCTGTTCAGAATTACTATACACAGCCCAGTTGGGTTTGTTAACAGCGTAGCTCCGCTGTTCTAGAAGGCTATTTGCAGTCCTTCAAGGGCATCCAGGTAATTCTGCCTCTAGACTCCATTGGGTGAGTGGTCCATGAAGGCACCACTCGCCTATAGGGGGCTAGTGCTAGGTGAGCCCGAAACTCACCTCCACAGCTCCCTAAAAGTGCAGATGCGAGATCAACATGCCCTTTCGCCTGCTATGGGCAAGATCCTTCTCGCTGGTTATGGGTGGGAGCCCTTTGCTCCTTCTAGGCGAGTACGGCTCTGCATGCCCCACACGCTTACTTGGACACTTAGACCTGAATGTCCTATAAAGCCTTGATGTCGGAGGGGCCCACTCAGCTAATACTGGGTTGTACACAATCTCCGCTCTTTGCGATCAAGTCCTATGCTCAGAAAGAAAATTCCAACCCTCGGTATTCGATGAGTGCTTGCGGACTAGGAATGGAATCTTTTGTGGGTCCCTTCATGGCTCTATAAATATCTCCGGACTCATCCCTGAAAACGGCGTCTTTGCCTATCCACTGTTGAATCTTCTGAGCCCTTGTTGCTTCGACCATGTATGGTAAACTGACCGCGAAACCGCTCTCACAAGATCTTCTTGACCGTCTCGCTGCTACGCAAGAAAAATCCAGCTCCAAGAACTCCAAGTATGTCCCATGGCTCTCATCCAAACGGCCTGCGGATTCGCCCTACCTGCCAAAAAGGGAGAAGATGATTCGACGGAACCTTACAACGAATGAGTCTGCCTCTCCGACACCTACCCCTAATCGCGAGAACCTCTCCATCCTAGCGGAGGTATTTTAGTTACCCCCATCTTGGTAAAAATACCAAAAATGGGCATGTTGAACTGAGCCCCAGGTCTATTCGCAAGAGCCACTACCAGAGAGCGATGTCGGTGCTCCACCGGCGAATGTCGAGACACCCCGGCTCCCCGAAGGGAACAAACATCCAGTTCTGGAGACTACCTCTCAAGTTGCCCGGGCCAAAACTGTAGCCGCTCCAGGTATGACTGATGGTTACCTTCTCGCACTCCCTAACTCATATATATTTCCGCTTATATTGCTTCTCGCAGCTTCTCCCTTTGGGACTACGGGTCCGGTCAGTCCATCGTCTAAGACCTCGGCCACCGAGAACCCAAATGAACCAGCGCCAGGCTCTCAGCCCTCGACTGGGAAAGCACTCGACGCCTCCCAACTGCCCAAGATCCACCCACATGTAAAAATGCCAATCCATCTGGGACGGGGAAAAATGGGCCATTCGCTCTCTGCGGGACCCTTCGAGGGAAGACCTAGTACTTCCTGCTAGCTACCAGGAGGGAGCGCCATCCCTATGCCAGGTAAATGACTGAGCCCTCCCCTTCTCATTTGAATTCGATCCTGACAGTGACTGAAACTTCTCGCCAGGCTACTGGAACACCTCGGAGGCATCCCCAGATGTCGACGAGGAGGAGTTCTCGCCCCCACCATCTCCCAACAAGCTCGCAAACTTTCTCAGAGATCCAGGAGATGCTGAAACACTCAAAGAGTGGATGGTGGAGGTCTTGGCAAAGCTAATCTGGATGTAGGGGAAGACTCCCATCAGGAGAAAGTGCAGCAAGCAGTAACTGAATGCTGGCTAGATGTCCTTGAGCGGGACTACTCGCATCTCATTGAGGATATGGAGCGGTAGGGAGGCGGGTGTGAGCAGACCTCTCCCGGAAGACACATTGCGCGATCCCGGGATTAGCTGCGCTTGGTCAACCAGGAGCTAATGACTGTGAGCGCCTACTACTACCCGTGAGTGCCTCCGAGGTCGGGGAGGCGAGGCCAGGGCTGTTGGCAATGGATCTAGTACTAAGCTCGTCGGCTCCCGCCTATTCTTACCCTAGCTTCCCGCTCGATCTTTCACAAAATGTACCCTTTTTCCTTTGCGCTGTAATAAACTTTAAGCCAATATTTAAATTTGCCCTCGCCTAGAGAGTGGCCATCTGTATTCTTAGTTATGTTCTTATCTTAATGCTTACTTATTCTACCGAATGCCATACTCGCTACCTTTTTCTTTACTTGTTGCGCAATGAATTACGCTTACCCAGGATCCTTCCTGTAGGCTTTCGCTATTTGCAGGTAAGAAGCGGTGGTGGGGTCGAGCGGATTATGAGGCGCCAGAATATTAAAAAATGCTATCCGCACCCCCTCTGTCTGGGGAAAACCTCATGATTTCCCAATTTTTCAATAAATATGCCTGCTCACCAACCGCATTTACTATCATAAGATTTCGGGTCATCGTCCTCTACTTACGCACTCGCGACTTTTGAGGTCTCGTGTCCGCGCAAACCCAACTTCCCTCACACGCTCGCATAATGTCGGGAGAGACAGACGGTCGGAGTCGATGTGCACAAGGCTTAATCGACCATAATTTTCCCCCTTGCGAGCTGACCGAGGAGGAGTA
Organism: Platanthera zijinensis; assembly: GCA_039513925.1. Classification (NCBI taxonomy): domain Eukaryota; kingdom Viridiplantae; phylum Streptophyta; class Magnoliopsida; order Asparagales; family Orchidaceae; genus Platanthera; species Platanthera zijinensis. The sequence goes on from CM077081.1 coordinate 81,298,784, forward strand.
CCTTTCCACGATTGCCAATTACGTTTCGCCAGGGTTCGTCGCGCGGTATCCCGAGGGTCATGACAAAATAAATTTCCTGCCAGAAGGGGAGCTCGCCATTCCCCTGTAACACTTTTTGGTGGGAATTCGCCTCCCCCTCTGGCCGGATGTGCACCAGACCCTCCGATACTTTGGAGTGGTTCTTGCCCAACTCAACCCAAACTCTATCGCTCTTTTAGTAGCATTCACCTGCTACATGCACGCAGAAAGGATCGAGTTTAACCTCTCGATCTTCCAGAAACTGTTCAACTTCCGGGCCAAAAGCGGGATCGTCTTCCTTTCAGGTTAGACGAGCATCCTCGCCAATAAGAACCACCACTGGCCCTAGAAGTTCATCTTCGTCTCTAGTAAATTTTGAAAAGTGCCCCTCTCGCCCCTTCAATATGACGAGGCGACTTATAAGCCTCCTGCGCTTGGGGGCACGAGACCGCCCTTCTCACCTTCTTCAGAACCAAGAACTTCGACATCAAGTTCTTGCGGCGAGACCTCGACTCCCTTCTGCCTATCCTCGACGGAGAAGGTATCATTCCGCCCCTCCCTTTAGAGTGTAACTTTAGATTTGGTGAAGTTAACTCTTACTGTCTGCGCAGGTGAGCGAGAAATCCCCCTCCACTAGCCTTATGAGGAAGGTTGGGCTCTCGTCCCGGGCCTATCTCTCGCCCAATCCGCGACCTTGGCCTGCTGGGAGGATCCAGGTACCTCGTCTCAGCTGAGTGACTAGAAGCAAAAGCTGGATGCTCCTCCCCTGACATCTTCGAAGAAAACCAAAACATCAGCGCTTGACAAGGGCAAGTCTGTCGTCGAAGCCCCCTCTAAGACCCTGACCGTGATGGGTACGATGAGCACTGTCGCCAAGATTGCTTCCACCATGGAGAAGGATCCTGAGGGACAGATGCCGAAAGGGCACTGGAACTTCGGCCTTGACGAGAGGCATCTGGACGAGACGAGCTAGCCTCTTCTTCAGTGGGACCCCGAGGCTAACTGTGCCTCCATCTCGACGCTCCTACCAATGTGTTATGGGGCAAGATACTACCAGCTGTGAGGCCTTTACATTCGTCATTGGGCTATACAGTCGGGAGGATGCCAACATCTACGACAAGGAGTCGACCCTGACACTTGCGCATGAGGTTGTGCGGGACCAGCTGCGCGCTCTTGAGCTCGCGTACATGTTGTCGTGCTTGAGCCTCAACCTTGAACAGAACCTAAATGAGGTTCAAATGTCGTGGGATCTCGCCGCAGCAATGGTGACTACCCTGAAGCGCCAATTGGCGGGCTCTGAGGCACTTCTCGCCAGTTGCCCAGCGCAAGGGGTGAGTGAATCATTTGATACCCTTTCGTACTTTCGCAACATTCCCAACTAACTTTTTTCAATCCCCTTTTCTCAGGACCCTGTGAACACTGAGCCACTGCGTGTGAGGGTGCTGGGCCTTGAGCACGAGGTCTCAGGGCTGAAGGCCGAAAACAAGCGTCTGCAAGAAACCCTACTTCTGTCGCCCAGGGTGAGAAGGTCAAACGACATCAATAAAGCAACTACGAAATCGAAGTGATGGTGCAGGAGAATGCCCAGGGGGAGGCCAAACATGTGATTGAGGTGCTGAGAGGTGTCAGACTGCTGAATGAAAAAGGTGAGAGGCTCACGTCGCACAACGTCCTCCCCTAGATGTTCACCCCCATTGACGTGCCCTAGGGCAAGGACGATCCACAATACGAGGGTGGACTTGACTCACTTTTGAGCGAGGGATCCTCCGCAAGAAGTCCAGTGACTCCTCTTGAAGGCCTTCAACCTAATACTTTTTACTTGTATTCTCTTTTTTGTTCCGGAATACATGTAATGGGCGAAACCCCTAATTTATATGCGTATATATAAAAGATTCTTTTTGGGCATGTTAATTCTTTCATTTCTGTAGGGATGACTGCCGCTCTTATTTTCTCGCTTTTCGCTTTTTACCATTCGCAAATGCTTTCGCGCATTCGCATATACCTTAGGCTCTTAGGTGGTGATAATAGTTTCAATTGCAACTCGCGCTCGTGAACCACGTCTAGGGGGACGGCTTTGACTCCTCCGTGGGGCAGGTCCGCTAAGTAGGTCTACCTAGTAAACCTTGTCGAGTGAGCTCTGCCGACAGGGACCTGCCGAGAGGGGACTGCTGAGATGGGCCCGCCAAGATGGGCATTTGGATTCCGTCTGTCCTCTAAATAAACATCATTCTTGGAACGTCTACCCCCCAAAGCATTCAACGTCCACCAAGGGCCTACCAGACCTGCCAGCTAGGTGATAGCCTGACAGCAGGAGCAGCTCAGGACTTTGTTTTTCATCAATTCACAATATCCATCGAGGGCCCAACAGACCTATCAACTAGGAGAGAGCCTGACAGCAGGAGCAACTTGGGACTTAGTTTTTCATCAGTTTACAATGTCAACCGAGGGCCCAATAGACCTGCCAACTAGGTGAGAGCTTGATAGTGGGAGCAGCCCGGGACTTAGTTTTTCATTAGTTCACAATGTCCACCAAGGGCCCAACTGACCTGCAAAATAGAGGAGAGCCTGACAGTGGGAACAACTCGAGACTTAGTCTTTCATCAGTTAGCAATGTCCACTGAGGGACCAACAGACCTGCCAGCTAGGTGAGATCCTGACAGCGGGAGCAGATCAGGATTTAGTTTTCCATCAGTTCACAATGTCCACCAAGGGCCTAACAAACCTACTAGTTAGGTGAGAGCCTGACAGTGGGAGCAGCTCAGGACTTTGTTTTTCATCCGTTCACAATGTCCACCGAGGGCCCAACTGACATGCCATCTAGGTGAGAGCCAAACACCGAGATCAGCTCGATACTTAGTTTTTCATCAGTTCACAATATCCACTAAGGGACTAATAGACCTGCCAGCTAGGTGAAAGCTTGACAGTGGGAGCAGCTCGAGACTTAGTTTTTCATTAGTTCACAATGTCCACCGAGGTCCCAACAGACCTGTGAAAGAGAGGGATATATAGACTTTACTCTAGAGGGGGGGGGGGGGGGTTAATAGAGTATTAAAATTTTGTTTAGATTTAGTGCGGAATTAAGTTAATGATACTAATATATTAAAAGAGAAATAACAAACAGTCACAGCACAGCCCAAAAATAAAACACACATCATCCAGACGATACAAGAAAATTTATAGTGGTTCCCCAAATCTGGGTACATCCACTCTTCTACCACCCAGGTAGGAATCCACTACAGGTTTTTGTTCAGGTGCCCTGCCACCACAAAATCTCTTTTAGGTAGATCAAGTGACCCTTTGAGCTTTTGATCAGGAGCCCAAAATCTAATAGGTTTTTGTTTAGGTGCCCTATCACCTAGAGTTCACTTTTCAAGAGAGAGATAACCCTGTACATATGGAGTTAAAAAGAGAAATTAAAAGAAATCTTCTCTGTCAAAATCAAGTGAGAAGATAATGTGGATTTAAGAAAAATGTCCAAGCTCCCCCTTACATGCAGAATTGATTCGGGAAGGACCTTGGCCCTGGGTGTAGGTCTTCAAGAAGAACTGTAGTAGAGCTTTCTTAGATCTGAAGATTGAAGAAAAATGTCCAAGCTCTTTTTGAATCCTTGAAGCCTAAGGAATGAATAAGACTCGCGAGAGTTTTGAAAGGTTCTCCTTCTTCCTTATTACAGCAGAGCAACAATCCTTGAGAGTTAGAATAATGATCAGTCAGTACTACTAAAGAAATTTTTTGTATATATATATATATCCTTTTTTACTGTCTGTCTTATTGCTCTCTTGTATATCTTTATTCTTCACTATTATATTCTGAGTTATAAATGTAGTCAAAATAAGAAAAGGCATATATTTGAATTCCTTGGACAATGCATAATATTCTGCAATACTTTAGGAGCTTAAACGGCTAGAAACGCTGACAACATAAATGCACTTCCATATCTGCCTTTATAAAATATGCTAACGAAATATTCTGTGAAAACCATAATTAATGCTGCATGAAATGGCTATCAGCCTTAGAAATAACAGCATCAATTATCAGAATATATAAGCCTTCTAAATAAGAAAGAAATTCTTCTGATTGATCTGAAAAAAACTCACAACTGAAAGCAGCATGAAATCGTAGAGCTTAGTCCAGAGATCATCGAGCTGAGATAAGAGATCGTCGACTTGAGAACAGCTATCGTAGAACGGAGATTACTGCTGAGAGAATCAAATCGTTGACCTGAGCTCGTAGATCGTCGAGCTCAGTTCAGAGTATAAGACTCTGAGATCGTCGATGGGAGATCGACGATCGTCGAGCTGAGTTCGACTATCGTCGAACTGATATAGAAAATCCACAAACTTTCTGAGTCTAAGTCTGAGTCTACTGCAATGCTGGTCTGCACAAGCTTGACCTAAAAGGACCTAACTTAGACTATACCAAGACCCTGGCTATACATTGGGGGTCAAAACATCCTAAGAGTGAACCTAGCACAAATCCAAATAAGGGTTCCAACAATCTCCCCCTATTTGTGTGAGGTCACTCAAGAACAAAACTGAAAAGCAAAGGAAATACAAAAACCATAAATATCTGTAGGGATGAAATAACATCAGCAGATATGTTATAGTAATGCATTGTATATACTCAGTTTAAGCAATGAGATATAACAGAATATAAACTACAATTTATCAGAAGTACCAGAGGAGGGTTTAAAGAAGATTATCTTTCGGTTAGGATCTGGTACATCCTTCTTCGAAGTCATCAGGTCTTGTCCACCAAGAGATGTCTGAGTGCTTGTCCTGGGCACTACTGCTTCCAGATGCAATGCCATATAATCAGCTGGATTGAAAATCTTCTTGCTAACTTGGTGTTTGTCCAACTCTTTTTCTCTATAGGAGGACATTGTAGTTAACCTAGATGGATCTTCTCCTTCTTCTACAGCTTTTCTGATTTGAGAAAGACCAATCAATTCTTAAAGCCTGGCCATCCTAAAGTAAGGATCAACTCCCTGTTCAATGGTTGGTTGATCATCTTGAGGAGGCAATACTGAAACTGCTTTGAATTCAGCGGATTGAGCCTGAAAGCATGTAGTAGTATGCTGATTCACTTTGAGAATAAAGGGATCTTGGAGGAGCAGCTTCACTATACTTTCCCTTAGGCTTGTGAGACTCATCATGTCTTCTGGACTAATAGGTAGCAGTGTTTTGAACTTTGGGTAGTACTTTATGTTGTTGAGGAGGAGAGAAGGAGGGTTTCTGATAAATAACTTCTTTAACTTGTTCTGTGGAACTTTGGTTTCTTTGCTGTTGACTGCTTCCTTTGGGCTGAGATTTGGATGATCTATCCTGTCTTTGATATGTCCTAATGAGGGAGGAAGGCTTGGAAGATGCATCAGAAGCTTAAGGAGCAATCCCAGAAGCACCTGCAGGAGGAGGAGGAGGAGGAGGAGGACCTCTTCTGAACTTCTGAGGAAGAGGAGGTGAATATCTCTTGCTCTTCTTCCTGACTTTCTGCTCATACTTAGATAACCACATCCAGCTTTCCATGCCTGTATATGGTTTTATTCCTTTCTGAATGTAATAAGGAGTGTCATTTGTATTGCCTAGCTTGGGTGCATCCTTAGGAGCAGCCTTTCTTTTCTTTGACAATTTCTTTTTCCTTGGATCAGAATCCTCTGAATCATCATCCTCATCATCATTAGATGAATAAGGAGGGTTGTCATACAATGTATCTATTTCCTGTATCTGTTTGTCAGCAATCTTTTTGGCAGCCTTCTCTTTGGCATCTTCCTGAATATCAAGTGCAATAATGTCATCAAGAGATGGAAGAGGACTGTCATCTATTGGATATGAGGGTCCAATAGGACTTGGAACTGGATCAATGTCCATAGAGGAAATTTAAGCAATAGGAGCACTTAGCTCACAAAAGTTTAGTACACTTGTCTCTAGGGCTGAACTCAAATTTCTGGCAGCCACTAGATGAATAAGTTCATCAACAATTAAGAGAGCATTAAACTCATTCTTTTCTTCTAACAAAAGTATAGGCTCAACATCCAAAGGGTATGACATATTTGAACACAATGTAACTGTATAAACTTGTGCTGATTGAATCTGCAGAAGTTGTTACACAACAGATGGACTCATGGGTCTTGTAGAATAGACCATGGCCCTGGAAGAATTTATCTCATCTGAAAACAAAACTGATCTAAACAGAGAGACTGAATGTAAAAGAATCTATAAATTAATTGAGGGATTAATAGACAGTAACCACTGGAGATCTCAGGAATTGACACATCAGTGTCTTCATCTGACATTAGCAAATCTGAGTAAAGAACTATGTCTGTACAAAATTTCTGAAACACTTCTTCTTCCTGCTCAGTTAGAGGAGACTGAGCCTGAAGCTCTTCTGAGATTGAACCTGCAACATCTTCATGCACTACTGGAGGAGACTGAGCCTAAAGTTCTGCTGAGACTGAACCTGCGGCATCTTCATTGGACATCTCCCCTTGCCTGGTTTCAGTGCAAACTGGAGCCATGCCCCTAGATGAAGAAGGGACAGAGGAAGAAGAAAGGGAAGCAGAGAGAGTAGATATAGAGAGAGCAAGAGGTGAAATAGCCTCTACTATTAAGGTTTTGAGAGCTGGAGTGATGAGATCCAGAAGATGAGGAAGAAAACAGGGATCAAGAGAAGAAACTGAGTTGGAGTCTGAGTTGAGACAAAATGAAAAGAGGGAGGAGGAGTGAAATCAGTCATGATTTCATCCTGAATAGGTGAGTCTATTGGAGAGTTGAAAGGGGAATTTGGTGGAGTGGCTTCAATATTGATGTGTGAATCATTTTGATGGGAAGAGGATGAGTGAGGTGAGAGTAGGTCAAAATTTGGAAAGGTTATGGTCTGGAGGTTTTGAGATTCAAGTGGATAGTGGGGAAGTTGTGACTGAGTAGGAGATGAGATGATAGCTGGGGAGGAAGTAGAGGTTTGAATCACATTGGTAGGAATGGAAGTGACTCTGGAGATGACTAGGGAAGCTGGAGGAGGAGGAGGAACTTCTTCACTAGGGTGAGGAGTGGTTGTTACTGCCCTTGTGTCCTCATATAAGTTTGAAGAGGTTCCAGTCTTGGAAGGATTTTGAATTGTCCTATCGCACTTCCCAAATAAAGAGGAGTCCAACCTCTTTCTGGCATTGATGGCTATTATTGTAGAAACCAACAGCTCTGTAGCCTTCTTCTGAAGGAAAATTCCCAGAATCCTTCCTAGACAGACTTTCTTTTTACTGTTCTTTCTCTTAATCAAATCAAAGAACAAGCTGGCCCAATCAATGGCCTTCTTATTTACCAGGGTAGACATGATGGCAAACTGTTGCCTATTGATGTTATCATGGGCCGAATGCTTGCCCAGCAGAACCTTTCCCATGATATCCGCAAGGAACTTAAAACCTACGGATAAATTTTTCATTAATAACTTAGATGGGATTCCCTCGACATGACCCATCTCTAATAACATCCTGCTATATTCTGAACTATCCTGTTCCAGGTCATCTGATTCATTCTTTAACTCAAAAAATTCAGTAAGAATTGAAGGGTTTAGAGTCACCTGCTGTCCAGAGATGGATCCGATCATTGAACCGTCATCAGTTGAGGAGGAGAAAACCCATTCTTTTATTTCTGCGACAGATAACTTTATCCTTGTAGTCATGAGCTTGTTCAAGCCTTGATCATCATATAACTGTATCATTTCTTGAAAGATAGGATCATAGTAATTGAAGGAGTCAAAGTCGACATCGAAGCCAGTGTTGAACTTCATCGCTGAAAGAACTGCTTGAGAAATCACCATAGAAATCATGTAGACTGGTGGCTGTTCCACATATACTTCTTCCTTGAGTTTCCCATTGAGAAAAGCACTTTTGACATCCATTTGATATATCTTGAATTTCTTGTGAGTAACAAAAGCTAAGAAAATTCTGATAGCTTCAAGTCTTGTAACAGGTGCAAAGGTCTGATCATAATCAATACCTTCTTCTTGCATGTAGCCTTGTGCCACTAGTCTTGCTTTATTCCTGATAACTATTCCTTGAGTATCCAATTTATTCCTGAAGAACCATTTAGTTCCAATAACTAGATGTCCTTTAGGTCTAGGAACCAAGTTCCAAACTTTACATCTCTCAAACTGATTTAGCTCCTCTTGCATTGCAATAATCCAGTGAGGATTTTGCTCAACATATTTAATGGATGAGGGCTCTATTTGAGAGAGAAAGCAGGCATGCATCACATCTTGGTTAAGTTGATGCCTAGTTTACACACATACTGTCATGTCTCCTATCACTTGAGATATGGGATGATCTCTAAGTGTAACATAGTCAGTAGGTGGAGTTTGTTCATCACTATCAGCATTATGAACTAATTCCTCTTGTGGAATTAAGTTTGCTGATAGAGGGGCTTCAATAATTTCTAGAGATTCTTCTTCACTATCTTCATCAATTTGTGGAGATGGATGAGATATCGCCTTCTGATTGAGATTTAGATTATCCAGCTTTTTACATAGGTTTGGTACCTGCAAGTAGTTGCTGGTAGAAGCTTCTTTCTCCTTGTAAAATATATTAACTTCATCAAATGTAACATGTATGGATTCTTCTATTTTCAAGGTTGATTTGTTGAAAACCCTATATGCCTTGCTAACTTGGGAATATCCTAGAAAGATCCCCATTGTAGCTTTGGCTTCAAACTTTCTAAGATAATCTTTGTTATTATTGTGTATATAATAGATACAACAAAAATTCTAAAGTAATCTATTTTAGGTTTCTTCCCTTTAAGTAATTCATAGGGAGTCTTTCCCTTAAGTTTGTGTATCAAACTTCTATTCAGGACATAATTTTCTGTGCTTACAGCTTCTGCCCAATAGGATTGAGGCATGTGAGCATCAAAAAGCAATGTGCCTACAGTTTCAATGAGTGTTCTATTTTTCCTTTCAACTACCCCATTTTGTTGAGGAGTTCTGGGAGCAGAGAAGCAATGCTTGATACCTTCCTTCTCACAGAATGCTTGCATATGAAGAGATTGAAACTCAATGCCATGATCACTTCTGATCAATGCAACTGGAGTAGAGTACTTAATCTTTATGCATTTTAGAAAATCTGTAAGAACTTTGAAGTTATAAGACTTGTTTCTCAAGAACAAAACTCAAGTAATCCTAGAGAAGTCATCTACAATAACTAAAGTATAGAACTTCCCTCCCAGGCTTTGAACAACAATTAATCCAAAGAGATCCAAGTGAAGCAGATACAAAATCCTGGGTGAATCACTCTTATTAACATATTTAAAACTATTTTTAGTTTGCTTGCCTTCTTGACAAGCCTTGCAAAGGCTTTCCTTCTTGTAGGGGCAAGAGGGCAATTCTCTAACAAGGTTGTCCCTAGATAACCTAGCAATATTTCTAAGATTTACATGATCTAGCCTTTTGTGCCACAAGGTATTATTATTGCTAACCTGGTTGAATAAGCAAATATCTGAATAGGCAGAGTTGAAATCAACTAAGTAAATATTTCCTAACCTGATACCTGATAACACAATATTGCTATTTAAGGAAATATTACATTTTGAGTCAGTGAAACATACCTCATAACCTGCATCACATATCTGACCTATGGATATCAAGTTATGTTTCAGGCCACTTACATATGCCACTTTCCTGAATGTGACAGCTCCAAGTGTAAATTATCCTTATCCTTCTGTCTGACCAAAGCTTGAGTCTCCAAAAATGACTTTTGGACAAAACTTTGCCTTGAAGTTACTCAGATTTGCCTTATTTCCTATCATGTGCTTGGAGAACCCACTATCCAAATACCACTTATCCTGTATGATAGGATAGGTCTTTACCTGCAAAATAGCAATAAATATATTTTGGACCCAGGTAACCTTGGGTCCTGGCTTCTTTTCATACTTAAAGCTTGAAATATAAGAATATTCAGGTTGACTTTTATAGCCTAAGGGATGAAATCTCCAAGGTGGGATTATCCAGTTAGTTAAGGGATGGAAAGGTTTGTAGTTAGAGTTCTTATAAAAATTTCTGTTGAAATTATAATTTTGATAAAACTGTACTGGGTTCGACGATTTATGTTGAGATCGTCGATCTTCGTTCGATGACTAGCATTGATATCGTCGATCTTGGTTCTCAGAATAATAGTGGCTATTATCTGGGTTCCACGATCGTCGATCTCTGCTCAACGATACATAATGATATCATCGATCCCCGTTTGCAGAGTGATTAGGCTCAAGCTCTGGGTTCTGAGATCGTCGATCGTTGTTCGACGAATAATGCTGAGATCGTCGATCTTGGCTCGACGATTTTTGTTTTGACTTAGCTTTTTGTTTTTCTTTATTTATCTCAACTTGTTTTAACATTTTGTTTACTATTTTAATTTGTTCTGTAACTTTCTTTCCTTTATCTGAAATAAATTTTATAGGTTATGAAAGATGGTTTTTCTGAATAATAGGTGGGTCACTGGATGATGCACCTAATCCTAACTTACTTCCATTAAGTCTAGCATTAAGTGTACTGGAAATTTCTACTAGTTGTTTACTTCTACCATTCAGTGATTCCTCTAGGTGTTTTGCTTTACTTAATTCAATTTTCAGAAAGGTTATTTGTTCATTACACAGATTTATTTCATTTTTCAATTTGAGATTTTCTGATACTAAGCTATCATAGTTAAGTTGTTTATCTCTGAGAAGTTTGATTTCCTTCTCAGATCTAATTAGATCACTACACATAGATTTAAAATCATGTTTAAATTCTTCAGAGGTAAAATCAAAGTCTTCCAATACAAGATCACAATCTGAACATTCTTCAGATTCTCCTTCTTCTGAAACATGTCCTGAAGTATTGATGTCCATCAAGCAGATTTCTTTGGCCTTTGCTTATTCTTCATCTTCACTAGAACTGGAGGAAGATGATTCTTCAGTGTTACTCCATGTTTCTGCAACAAACCCTTTCTCCTTCTTCTTGTGCTTGTAAGAAGATGGTTTGCTAGAGTGCTTCTTGGAGTCTTTTTCTTTTCTTCCTTCTTTGTGCTTGTTTTCTGGACATTCTAGGAGAATATGTCCAGGTTTCCTGCAACCAAAACAGATAACCTCTTTAGAGGGGGTTTTGTCATACCTTTGTTTATCATCATTTCTTGATGATTTTCTTCTGAATTCTTTTCTCCCCATCTCGAAGAATCTCTTTGCAAAGAGACTCACCAGCTCCTCATTTGATGGAGAAGTTTCTGATTCATCTGAAGCCTTGAAAGTAATATTCTGCTCCTTCCTGATTGGTGTAACAGTCTTCTGCTATTCAGCTTCTCTTGTATTTAGCAGTTGTTCATAGGATTTCAGTTTTCCTAAGACAGATTCTGTGGTCATTTCATGAGTGCTTCTGGTCTCTCTGATAGGCCAGATTCTAGAGTCCCATGAGCTGGGGAAGCACATGAGAATCTTGTCATTCAATTCTGTGACTGAGATGTATTTGTCAAGAGTTTTCAGCTCCTTAACAATGATGCTGAGTCTGTTGTACATCTCGGAAACTTGTTCAGTTTCTTTCTTTTTAAAGTTTTCATACTGGGAGATGAGATGAGCTCTCCTGTCCTTCCTTTCATCTGCTGATCCTACAACAATCTTGTTTAAGGAATCCCAGATAGCCTTAGCTGATTCAAATTCAGCTACCTTCTGAAATATGTCATCAGACATTGTTTTAGCAAGTATGTTCATGGCTTTTGCATCAGCAATTTTTGCTTTCTTGTATGCATCATTATAGTCTGGAGGAGGCACTGCAGTCATGTCCGTGGAAGTACTTGGTGGGGCAGCTGCTTAAGGTACTCTTGTTAAGATAGAAGCATAAATATCTTCATCAATATAATTCATAGAAAGTCTGATTCTTGCCTTCCAGATTCCAAACTTTTGCAGGTTGCAAACTGGAGGTCTGGTGCTAGCAAAATCCTTATACTATGCCATGGTATAATAGAAAAATAGTGGAGCAAAGAGACTATCTATCAGAGATCTTTAGGTTCAGGTGTTAGCCTGTATAACCTTAAAAAACACACCCTCTGATACCAATTGAAAGAGAGGGATAGATAGACTTTACTCTAGAGGGGGGGGGGTGAATAGAGTATTAAAATTTTGTTTAGATTTAGTGCGGAATTAAGTTAATGATACTAATATATTAGAAGAGAAATAATAAACAGTCACAGCACAACCCAAAAAGAAAACACACAGCATCCAGACGATACCAGAAAATTTATAGTGGTTCCCCAAATCTGGGTACATCCACTCTTCTACCACCCAGGTAGGAATCCACTACAGGTTTTTGTTCAGGTGCCCTGCCACCACAAGATCTCTTTCAGGTAGATCAAGAGACCCTTTGAGCTTTTGATCAGGAGCCCAATATCCAATAGGTTTTTGTTCAGGTTCCCTATCACCTAGAGTTCACTTTTGAAGGGAGAGATACCCCTATACAGATGGAGTTAAAAAGAGAAATTAAATGAAATCTTCTCTGTCTCAATAAAGTGAGAAGACAATGTAGATTGAAGAAAAATGTCCAAGCTCCCCCTGAGATGTAGAATTCATTCAGGAAGAAGGAACATGGCCCTGGGTGTAGGTCTTCAAGAAGAACTGTTGTAGAGCTTTCTTAGATCTTAAGATTGAAGAAAAATGTCCAAGCTCTTTTTGAATCCTTGAAGCCTAAGGAATGAAGAAGACTCAAGAGAGTTTTGAAAGGTTCTCCTTCTTCCTTATTACAACAGAGCAATAATCCTTGAGAGTTAGAATAATGATCAGTCAGTACTACTAAAGAAAATTTTTTGTATATATATATCCTTTTTTACTGTCTGTCTGATTGTTCTCTTGTATATCTTTATTCTTCACTATTATATTCTTAGTTATAAATGCAGTTAGAATAAGAAAATGCATAAATTTGAATTCCTTAGACAATTCATAATATTCTGCAATACTTTAGGAGCCCAAACGGCTAGAAATGCTGGCAACATAAATGCACTTCCATATCTGTCTTCATAAAATATGCTAACGAAATATTCTGTGAAAATCATAATTAATGCTTCATGAAACGGCTATCAGCCTTGGAAATAACAGCATCAATTATCAGAATATATAAGCCTTCTAAATAAGAAAGAAATTCTTCTGACTGATCTGAAAAAAACTCACAACTGAAAGCAGCATGAAATCGTAGAGCTTAGTCCAGAGATCGTCGATCTGAGATAAGAGATCGTCGACCTGAGAACAGCTATCGTAGAACGGAGATTACTGCTGATAGAATCAAATCGTCGACCTGAGCTCGTAGATCATCGAGCTCAGTTCAGAGTACAAGACTCTGAGATCATCGAGCTCAGTTTAGAGTACAAGACTCTGAGATCATCGATGGGAGATCGACGATCATCGAGCTGAGTTCGACTATCGTCGAACTGATATAGAAAATCCACAAACTTTCTGAGTCTAAGTCTGAGTCTACTGTAATGCTGGTCTGCACAAGCTTGACCTATAAGAACCTAACATATACTAGACTAAGACCCTGGCTATACATTGGGGGTCAAAACATCCTAAGAGTGAACCTAGCACAAATCCAAACAAGGGTTCCAAAAACCTGCCAGCTAGGTGAGAGCCTGATAGCGAGAGAAGCTCGGGACTTAGTTTTTCATCAGTTCACAATGTCCACTGAGGGCCCAACAGACCTGCCAACTAGATGCGAGTCTGATAGCGGGAGCAGCTCGGGACTTAGTTTTTCATTAGTTCACAATGTTCACCGTGGGCCCAACAGACCTTCCACCTAGGTGAGAGTTTGACATCAGGAGTAGCTCAGGACTTAGTTATTCATCAGTTCACAATATCTATCGAGAGCCCAACAGACCTGCCAGCTAGGTGAGAACCTGATAGCAGGAGCAACTCGGGACTTAGTTTTTCATCAGTTCATAATGTCCACCGAGGACCAACAGACCTGCCAGCTAGGTGAGTGCCTGATAATGGGAGTAGCTCGGGACTTAGTTTTTCATTAGTTTACAATGTCCACCGAGGGCCCAACAGACCTGCCAGCTAGGAGAGAGCCTGATAGTGGGAGCAGCTCGGGACTTGGTTTTTCATCAGTTCACAATCTCCACTGAGGTCCTAACAGACCTACCATCTAGGTGAGAGCCTGACAGCGAGAGTAGCTCGGGACTTAGTTTTTCATCAGTTCATAATGTCCACCGAGGGCCCAACAGACCTACCAGCTAGGTGAGAGCCTGACAGCAGGAGTAGATCGATACTTAGTTTTTCATCAGTTCACAATGTCCACCGAGGGCCCAATAGACCTGTCAGCTAGGTTAGATCCTAACAGCAGGAGCAGCTCGAGACTTAGTTTGACCTGTCTTCAAGCCTTGAGGGGAGGGGGAGAAGAAAAGAATATGCTAAGAGTTAAAAGAGTCGGAAAGAAAACATGCATTCTATTTATTCAAGGATAAAAGCATTTCAAGTCATCACCACTCCAGGTATGGCTGATGGTACCCCCCCTCCATATTTTGGAGGCAATAAATTCCCGACTTGAGTGCTTCCTAGATTACATAGGGACCTTCCTAATTGGGATTGAGCTTCCCTAACGACGCAGACCTTCCGTCTGCATCCATATTTTTCAGGAGAAGATGACCTTTTGCAAACGGTTTTACACGTACATGCTTGTCGAAGTACTTAGCCATCCGGCGCTTGACTTCCTCTTGCTTAACGACGGACAGGTCGCTAAGCTCCTCGACCAGGTCCAGCGAGAGTCACATCTCGCCCTCATTCTCAATCCTCCAGCCCTCTTCCCCTTCTCCTGCAATGAATACCTGTGGTGACTTGACCTCTAACTCTATGGGAAGCATGACCTCACAATCATATGAAAGCCTGAACGGGGTTTCCCCCATTGCTATTTTGGGCATGGTTCTTAGGGCCCAAAGAACCGATGGGAGCTGTTCCACCTAATTCCCCTTTATATTTTCAACCTTCTTCTTCTCCAAAGTCGAGAACCTCAACAGGAAAGCCCGACGCAGGTCCGCGTAGCAGTAAATTGAACTGTTTGGAAACTGGTGGAACCAGTCCCTCACCTTGTCTTTGAAGGAGATGGCAAAGATCCAGCACTTGAAAGCATCGGTCATCTACCTTATGGAGACCAAAACCTCAAACTATTGGACGTGCTTAACTAGGTCATCCCTGCTGGTGTAGTAAGCCATCTCCGACTCTCTAAGCCGCTCTATAATAGTGGCTTACATGACTAGCTCGTTGAAGGGGCTCCCTCCTATCACGCAAGTGGTGGCTCTCGCAGGATAACCTAACTGATCCGGCCCGCACTCGGTAAGTCAAGAAATAGTTCTCGCCAGGAGGGATCCCGCATATTGATCTCGCCTTCCTTCCCCCTCCTAGTCTGCCTGACTGGGGAATTCTCGCCAAGGGCAGGCTGCACGAACACTAGGACGGCCATAGTTGAGCACTCGCCGCGAGTGGCGCTGAGCCAATGGTGTAAGGTCTCCATGACCTCCTTTCTAAAATCCTCGAAAATGCCTACAGTCGCCAGACCCAGCGGGGGTAGCGACTGCTCCCGATCATATCCTTGGCCTTTGTCTCCAACCATGGAACTAGCTGAGGTTCTTCTTTGCTGGCCACCGTCCACGCTCACCGCACCAAAATGTTGAAACCAAAAATTGATCTCTACAGAGTTCAGGGTCACAAAAATGGTGTGACCTCGCACTTACTACCCTCGGGCTAGCACGCCAGACTAAAGATTCAGGAGTCTAGGAACAGAACTGAGGTCGCAGCCAGGAGATCGCACCACATACCCAGAAGATCAAAGAGTTCATCCTCTCCCAAGCCCATGCTGAGCTTGGGCACCTTAGAGAGAGCCTGAAGAAGAAGGAAGCAAGGGGAAACTGTTGATCAGTCTCTCCAAAGGTGACCCCTCGGTCCTATTTGTAGATTTCTAAATTTGGTCTGCCAACAACGTAACTACGATATTCAGAATTATATACGCAGCCCAGTTAGGCCTGCCAATAGCGTAGCTCCGCTGTTCTGGAAGGCTATTTGCAGTCCTTCAAGTGCATCCAGGTAATTCTGCCTATGGACCCTACTGGGGTAGTGGTCCATGAAGGAACTGTAATACCCCCCCCCCCCCAAACCTTTGCTTGGGTTGGGCTGGAGGGGATCCTACTTGCCCAAGGCGTTTACCCAGTGCTCCCTAAGGGGTGACGACCCACTCCGCTAGCACTAGTTGGCCAGCTTGCTTGGCTTTAATCATCACATTCACAATACATCATAGAGTAAAACGGAAGCACTATCAGGAAACCACAGCAAATATATATCACAATATATATTTAACGAAAGTGCAAAAGGCTGTAGCCACTATTTATATATAGATCCCGTAGGCTATAAAAGTACAACAACTAATAACTTCTCTCTCTTAACTCTGCTTGTTAGTATTCACGTTTTGAAACTAAGGAGACGACGGGGGTGCCTCTGCTTAGGTATTCCTATCACCTAGCGTATTGTCCTGCAGCAGCTAAGCAGGTAACCGTTAGTCACAGAGCTAAGCGGAATCAAATTTCCTCCCCAAATCCATATCCTGTGGACGAGCACACACACACACACACACACACACATACACACACACACACCCAATAATATAAAATAGCCGAATCATGAGAGGGTTAGCACAACATTTCATAAATAAGCTATGAGAAAACGAAAGAAGTGCAACATAGTATAACTGGACTAACAACATAAATTTACATCAGTTATAATCTTCGGCTCCACTAGCACAGCAGCACAATAGGTATTCACAACATGTGCAAACATCGTAGGCATTCACAACCGCGTACACATCGCAGGCATTCACAGCCACACACACATCGCAGGCATTCATAGCCTCACACACATCGCAGGCATTCACAACTATGTATAATACCCTATGTCGACATAATATGGACCGCTTCTTTTCAAGCAGGGTAGACAGCCCCGCGGGCCTCACCGGGTTGGCTGTCGATGACATTGGCTAGTCCTGCCACTTCTAGGGGTGGTCATACCGCATAGCCCAGGCCCTTACATACAACCTCATGTACTCTTAGATGTGAGTGAAATCCGACAATCCCATATTTTGGCCGACCAGCGGAGGAAACCCAACGGGGAAAACATAACGGTCGGTCACTCGTGGTACCCATCTCCCTGTCACCATGAGTCATCGAACTTCCTGCACCAGTACGAAAGGTCTGCGGAAGTAACTGACCCGCCACGATTTACCACAAGCAATTTATAAGAAAACAAGGAGAACAGTTTTTTATCATGCACCAGGTTTATAGCGGCTTGCCATACTATGCCTTAAGTAATTCGAGCAAACGGCACTTTACTCGACTTTTGAAAAGGAGCGTTTGAGCACTTTATTCGGGGCTACTTCAGAGGAATATCTCAACTCCTTTTAACCCCAACTAAGGATCAACCTATCAAATCACTACCCGTCAGGACAGGACCCATGTTTGAAATAGTAAATTGCAGAAACAAAAGTGTGGTAATAAAGATGATGTTAGTATAAGCTGAAGAATTGAAATGCTACAAAGAAATAAGACCAATATGACACTAGTGTAATACTGAACTGAAAGTAAGTACTGAAAGGAACTATACCAGTACGAGACTGTAATAGTACTTAAAAGAAATGAATTGAACTTAAAGTAAATAGCCAGGACTAGTATGAGACTGGAGTACTGAAAAGAAAGTACTGAACTGAAATGAGTAAATGAGCTGGACCAGTACGAGACTGGAGTATTGAAAAGAAAGTACTGAATTGAAATTAATAAATGAACTGGACCATTACGAGACTGAAATAAAATATAAATAAAATCATTAGTAGTCTAATCACTCCATTCAGGAGGCTTCAGTCCATCTCCATTCTCAGGAGGCAAATTATGTTTCATCTCCGTTCTCAGGAGGCAAATTCAGTTTTATCTCCATTCTTAGGAGGAAAATTCAGTTCCATCTTCATTCTCAGGAGGGAAATTCAGTTCTATCTCCATTCTCAGGAGGCAAATTCAATTCCATCTCCGTTCTCAGGAGGAAAATTCAGTTCCATCTCCATTCTCAGGAGGCTTCTTTGGGGTTTTACCCATTAATCCAGTCCGATAATAGTTCAGTTGCACCTCTTATTAATGTGGCTTAATCAGACTTGAAGGATTTATTAAGGGTTACATCTTTATTATTCGTCGAGAATTATTTACAGTTTCATTGCTCGTACTTCATTTTTTCGAGTCTGTTCAAGTTGCTCGAGAGCTTTGTAACGGATAAAGACGAGGCGCTCAGTAATTCTACGAAACCTCAAAATACTCAGAGCTTGGCACTTGCCTCGATCACTCTCGTCAATAAAACAGTTGAACTTATCATTCAATTTAAAAGTGGTCGCGCGCTTCGATTTCCTTTTTCGAAGAATTTGGGCACGTAAATTTCCGAGTGCGACCCTAAGCTCCAAGAAATTGGAAAACCTTCACTTTTATCCCAAGGCTTCCAAATTTTAATGCAACCTTTAAGAGGGCCTAAAAAGAACCTAGTAATTATCCAAAATTTTCCGAGTAAATTTGTCCCTCTAAAAGGCCAAATAAAATTCATCTGGGCTTTTACAAATACCAAAACAATTTCAAAAATTTCAAAATTTTTGTGGAGGAATCCCTTATCAAGGGGAAAAACTTTCATGTTTATTACTTTTTCTCTAAGAGCATATATTTTTTATAAAAATTAGGCAAGTTTCTAATTAGAATTTGGTTTGCATATAACAGAATTGAGCTTGATCATTCTGTCAAGATTGCGCCAGACGGTAGATCTAGCCAGCGCTTCCCCACAACGGATTAGCATGGATCTGATGTGGGGGCACAAAAGTTCACGCATGGGGGGGGGAGAGGCAATCACAGCCGTTCATCTCATCACTGAGAGATGAACGACAGGGATCTCTTCCCGTCGGAGAAGAAGATGGCGGCCCTCTTCCACCGCCGGCCGGCAACTTCCAGGCGCTGATGCCGCCCTCGATTGGTTTGTCATTGGCCGGCGATTCTCTGGGTGGTAGTCCAGCGGCCTGCCGCCGCCGGGCACCGCCTGAATTCATCAACCCGAGAGTAGGGTGGCGGCGGCTCTGCTCCCAGGGCCACCGCACCACCCTGATTCTCTGGCGTTTAACCCGACCACAAATCTATGATGCGCTCTCGGCAAGTGTGCCGATCGATGTCAAGTAATAAAATTGAGGAGTTTAATCCCCGGATATCGATCTCTCGAGGAGTGCAAGTAGGGAGTGTGGTTTTGCTATTGGAAAAGTGATTGCAAGTGTTAAAGTGACAAAGGGGTTTAGTTTTGGTTTCCTAAGCTTAATGCTAATAAAACTAAAGTGTGTCGCCATCACCGCATCGCTTGGGTGGATTACTACGGAGAGTTGTATGGACGATGGACGAAACAGCGAGGGTTGCAATCACCTCATCGCAATGCATGCTCCTAGCAAGCGCTAGAATGGCTCGATCACAACAAGCACAGGAAAAACTGAAGCTTAACAACACAAGCAATGATTAAGACATAACAACATATCGACATGCTGAAACCTTAAGCAAAACATTTTTCTCAAGCAACAATCCCACTATCACAAGTTCAGAATGAAGTAACCACAAGAAGAGGTGGAGAAATACAACCGAGTGCACGAAGGCTTTCCGAGATTCACGGCCGGATTCAAGGGTTGTCGATCCTTGTCCGAGCTCGGTCTTTGGATGTCGTCCGGGATCCAGAAGGGTTGTCACCTCCTCCCTATAACCCGTCTTCTTCATTTTTGATCGCTGGGCTAGTTCTAACCGAAGAACTCCGCAAGTGCAGCAATAATGAGCTCGGATGGTAGCTTGGTGGTCGGAGAATATGAAGGTGGCCGGAGACGCAACTATTGCAAGCTTTTTGAGAAGAAATGGTTGTCGGATAAACTCTCCAAGGAGGAGAGAAAAAATGGCGGTTAGAGGCGAGTTTTCCCGCTCAGAGGAGCAGAAATGGCGGGGGGAGCAGAGCTAGATCCTTAGAAAGAGGAAATCTGCAACTTAAATAGAAAAGTCAGAAAAAAAGGTCACGCATAGTTTGGCGCACGACCGTGCGCAAATCGTGCAATATTAACTTTCAGAATAGGCCTGAGTAAGGAGATGCGTTGACCCGTTCATTTTACTTATGCACGTGCGAGTCCGCCCGTGCATGAAGGAAATCGCACGGGTAACCACAGAATGCAGAAATTGCAGGCAAGCAGGTGGAATAGTGTGTTTAACTCGCGCATGGGCGCTGCCTCCCGTGCGTGAACAAATCGCACAATCAACCACAGAATGGATAAGGTAGAGAAGCTACAGGAAAACCGTGTGTTTCCTTCTCGCACGGTTTGGTAGAAACCGTGAGTGAACAAATCGCACGGGTAGCCACAGAAGTCCCCAGCACTGCCGTGTAAGACGCACGATTGTCAAGAGACCGTGCACGAATAAAGTCGCAAGACCGTGCATTTCACACAGAAAATGGAAAATGAAACTTTGGACAACGCGACCACCAGCAAAGCAATAAAACCAGCTGGACTACTAGCTTCCAGCACTAAGAAGCAAACAATAACAGCAAGAAAGAGCCATGGGGAGAACCATGTGCTTGGCCCCAGCATAAGAATGTGCAATTGTACACCCACGGGCCAAAATAGTACACAAAGCGGTCAATGACCGAACGATGCAAATATAACCGATATCCGGTCAAAATGCAGTGCACGAGTTAGAAAACAAGCCTAGATGAGTCTAAAAAACCCTATATAAATCAGACTCATCACACCACCAGACTTAAACATTTGCTCGTCCAGAGCAAATCATCTCTCCGTGGACAAAAAAAAGCTAGCTGGCTTAGTAATTTCTAAATAATGTAAAGCGAGAAATCGAAAACTGCATGGGCATAGAAAATATAATAGACAAACTTTCTAATTATGTGACGAAGCTTATAAATTTTGACATGTGTAAATAGATATTGTAGCTACTCAAATTAGGAATGCTAGAGAATCATTCGGTCATATGTAGGAAGAAAGTAGGCAGACCACTCAGTTGAGCATTACCAAAGACCGGGGCTCAAGATCACCTCCATAGAAATCCATCAATGTCGGAGACCATACGCTTTCCCGTTCACACTCTCTCCACGATGCTAGTTTGACTCAATCATGAATCCATAGGAATTTAGGTTAATAATGGGGCTTGAGTATATTTGTAGGAAAGCAGTATAAAAGGATAAAAACGATGGGTACGCACAACCCAACTGAGCTCATACAAAATATCCTCTCGCCAAGCAATACATACAGGTGCTCCACACCACCAGACTTGGACTTGACACACGGGTGTGTGCACCGCCTACCGCCACAGCAACCACTCAAATAGGATTTTCAATAAAACTTTTTCTTTCATATCAAACACATTTTTTATCTTCTTTTTTTCATTTCTTTTTTATAACACACATTTTGCCAAATTTTCAAGAAAATTCCACCTCTTAATCACAAAGCAGCATCGCAGCATCAACACCAAGCGAGAAATGGCATACTAATATAATGAGATTAGGGTGTGCTACTGGGAAAAGGGCTTTGAGGCCTTGGTGATCATGAAGTGTGGCTAAAACAAAAGGTGGGATAGGCACAACATAGGCTAACAAGGATTAACGTTAGGACGGGTACAAGGCTCAACCGGGCCAAAATGATGGCCTACATCATGCTCACGCTTGACTAACCATGTACCAATGCTTCGAGAGTAGCTTGGGGCAAGTTCTTAGCCACCGAGAAAGATGACCCTTTCTCCCGACTCGAGCAATACGAGGCTAGCGGCGGGTACACACATTCCTACACTACCGTTTGATCGCTCCAGATTCTACCATATTGAGTAGTACAAACAGTATTCACAGATGCAAAAAAGTATAAACTACGAGCATAAAGAAAAATTGAATCTATATTATTTCTACACACCATGAGTACTCGATTAGGAGCACTGCACGAGTTTCGAGCTACTCAATCTTAAAATCCTAAGCCAGCACCCTATTTTAAAGTTGACACAAAAGAAACGCGTTTGACTCGACCCGAGCGCTTGTTTAAGATCGCGCTCATGTGGGTGTAGGTGTACGATACAGACATGATAATATAAAAACATAAAAAGAAAATAAACTTATGGCATGCAGGAGAAAGTAGCGCATGTGCAAAGGTAACGCTCATAACTCTCCCCCACCAGACTTACACTAAACAATCTATCAAAGATTTGTAATAAAATTAAAGAAAGGAAAGTTTGGGGAGAGGTTACCTATGCTCAGCTAATGAGCATACCAGAAGATTGGCGTTAAACTTCAGTAATAAGCTCGCGGCCCAAACAAATTCCACCTGCAAAATAGAATATCTCCAACCACAAAAAGCTATACACAATTAAGCACAACAACTAAATTGCATAAATTTAAAGCAAGCAGCAGCATTGGGTTGTCTCCCATAAGCCCTTTTCTTTACCGTCCTTAAGGTGGACCAAATACCTGTATTAACAGTTATATAGATAATGTTCAAAAGCAAGTGTTCAGAATGCATGAAAAAGTCCAAAGTTACACACAACATGAAGATAAATAAAACAAGAAACGAAAAGAAAGGGGCTCCCGGAGATCCTTCACTCTTCAGTTGAACGCTGACTTGTGATAGATCCCCTCAGTCACGCGAGATGAGGGCGAGGTGAAGACTTTAGGGCCCAAGGAAGACGAGTCTCCCCTACCCCTAAACTCGTCCTTCTCGCGTTGGCAGGCAAAATCTGATGCTTTGCGTATGAGAAGTACTTTTCTTTTCAGATTAATAGATGGGGATCGCCAGGGTGGTATATCCACCCCAACCAAATCAACAAAATGCCTATCTTTCTCATCGGGGGGGGCATCCTTTCCTCACCCACGACGGGTGAAAGATCAGCCCAAGTCACTTGTTTAACAGTTTTATAACATTCATTAAGCTTAATCAAAGTTTTTAAATCTGTTTCCTGCACACTCCCAATAGCTGTGCACAGCCCCTGTTCCGTCTCTTCAGCAACTTGTTTCACGTCAAACAATTCCTCCTTCGCTTCTCCATTAGCAATCATCAACACATCTTTTACTTGCACAACCCGGTCTTGCTTATTCAACACAACATCTGTCTCATCAGCTCTAGATAAATAATCAGATAATAAAACATTTAATTCCAGCAGTTTTTTAGATTCACTCGGGATTAGAGTGGGAAGTGACGGCGATAGCGACAAATCGACCTTGGAAGCCAAGGTGATGTCGCATGCGTTAAAGCACAACATCGCTTCACTGGCTTTCAGGAATGGAACCCCAAGAATAGGCTTTGAATTATTTCCTATGGGTCCCAACACCTGGAAGTCGGTGACAACTACAGCCCCGTTAAGTTTCACTTCTACCTCTTTAATCACCCCATCAGTTTTAACCACCAACCCATCAGCTAGCACTAGAGATTCTGGATATTAGTTTCGACATTTAAATTAAGCTTCTCAACATCTTGCAGAGCAAAAATGTTGCACGACGAACCTGAACCGCAAAGGGATACCATCTCAATTTCATTAATCTCACACTTGACAGCCACTTCATTAATACTGCACTCCTCTGCCTCCCCAACACTCTTCCCTTGCTCATGGAGATTCTTTTTCGTGTCGTTTGGGAGTGTGCCGCGAGTACGCTCGGAGAACACATGGGCAAGTTGCCCCAGTTGTGTCTCTAAGTTCCTCATAGAAGCAGTTTGAGTGGCTTTGTTAGATTGGGCCATCTCAACAAACTTTTCCATCATTTCTTCTAGAGCACTCCTACGTGCCCCTTGCCCGCTCTGATTATAACCGGTCTGCGACAGTCGCGGTTGGCTATTGGAGGCTTGAGCATCAAATTGATGCTGGCCTCCCTGCCATATTTGACCTGGGGCATTTTGATTCCACAATAAATTCAGATGATTTCTCGCATTTGGGTTATACGCATTATTATAGGGCGCAACGCGATTTTGACTGTTTATAAAATTAACACTTTCATCAAAGGTTATACATGCTGGTTCCGCAAACGACTCTCCAGCTTGGCATTCAAAAGCGTGGTGGCCGGGATATCCACATCCCTGGCACGATATGCCCCCAACCAGAGCCGAAGGAGTAGTCGATCTAGTTAGCATCCTTCTTCCATCCATCATAGGGTGGCTATCTTCGGCTTACTGCATCACCAGATTCACATCAAATAGATTTTTCGCCCCCTAGGGGCATTTCTTCCCGCATTCCAATACGTGCTATGGGAGGCCGTGTCTCGAAGAAGTCGCAAAGCCTCTTCAAGAGACAAGTTCATAATTGTGCCGCCGGCTACTGCGTCGATCAGAGCCCGGTAGTTCGGCTCAACACCAAAATAGAATATTTCTACAAGATTCTACGGCTCGCAGCCGTGTTGGGGACAACAACGTTGTAGGTCAGCGAAACGCTCCCACGCCTCAGACAACGTCTCTTGGTCCAGCTGCCGGAACGTAGCAATTTCCCTTCAGGAATTCACAATTTTGTCCACTTGGTGGAACTTGGCCAAAAACTTAGAGGACAGAGCCTCCCATGTGGTAGCGGTCCCAGGTGCAATTGTGTGAAGCCAGGTCTTAGTCATGTCCCTCAGCGAAAATGGGAATAGCTTCAGCTTAACTACCTCATCAGAAATTCCAACATATTGGAAGGTGCCGCAAATCTCTGAGAACTCCGCCAGATGGAGCTGCGGGTCCTCACTCGGCAAACCAGAATACTGCGTATTATTTCTGATCATATTCAGAATCGCGGGCTTTATCTCAAAATGGGTGTTGGCAATGGCTGGTCCGAAGCCTGGATAAACACTTCCCGCAGTCGGGGTAGTGAAATCACGCATCGTCCTAACACGAGGTTGGACCACCTCCTGACCCTCAACAATTCTATCACCTTGGCCATTTCCTACTTTGCCCAAGTCTTCCATCCTAACTTCAATAGCAACAGCACGCATGCGAGCTCTCTTTGCTCGTGTGGTCTCAAGATCAACTCCCAAATTTTCACCCCTATTACCAGGGTTTGGATCTATCATACACAAGAAAAATCTATCAAAGTGGCAAACACTTGCAAATTTTTCCAAAATAAAAATTCACACAACAGTTGCACTACCCGGCAACGGTGCCAAAAACTTGATGCGCTCTCGGCAAGTGTGTCGATCGTTGTCAAGTAATAAAAGTGAGAAGTTTAATCCCCGGATATCGATCTCTCGAGGAGTTCATGTAGGGAGTGTGGTTTTTCTAGTGGAAAAGTGATTGCAAGTGTTAACGTGGCAAAGGGGGTTTAGTTTTGGTTTCCTAAGCTTAATGCTAATAAAACTAATGCGGGTCGCCATCACCGCGTCGCTTGGGTGGATTACTACGGAGAGTAGTTTGGACTATGGATGAAATAGCGAGGGTCGCAATCACCTCATCACAATGCATGCTCCTAGCAAGCGCTAGAATGGCTCGAAGCACAGGAAAAATTGAAGCTTAACAACACAAGCAATGATTAAGACATAACAACATATCGACATGCTGAAATCTTAAGCAAAATATTGTTCTCAAGCAACAATCCCACTATCACAAGTTCAGAATGAAGTAAACACAAGAAGAGGTGGAGAAATACAACCGAGCGCACGAAGTCTTTTCGAGATTCACAGCCGGATTCAAGGGTTGTCGATCCTTGTTCGAGCTCGGTCTTCGGATGTCGTCCGGGATCCAGAAGGGCTGTCACCTCCTCCCTATAACCCGTCTTCTTTGGGTTTGATCGTTGGGCTAGTTTTGACCGAAGAACTCCGCAAGTGCAGCAACAATGAGCTCAGATGGTAGCTTGGAGGTCAGATAAGATGAAGGTGGTCGGAGATGCAACTATTGTAAGCTTTCTGAGGAGAAATGGTGGCCAGATCAACTCCCCAAGGAGGAGATATAAAATGGCGGCTAGAGGCAAGTTTTCCCGCTCGGATGAGAGGAAATGGAGGGGGAGAGGAGCTGGATCCTTGGAAAGAGGGAATCTGCAACTTAAATAGAAAAGTCAGAAAAAATGGTCACGCACAGTTTGGCGCACGACCGTGCACAAACTGTTTGATATTAACTTTCAGAATAGGCCCGAGGAAGGAGATGCGTTGATACGTGCATTTTACTCACGCACGAGCTAGTCAGCCCGTGCATGAAGGAAATCACACGGGTAACCAGAGAATGCAGAAATTGTAGGCAAGCAGGTCAAACCGTGCGTTTAACTCGCGCACGGGCACTGCTTCCCGTGAGTGAACAAATCGCATGATCAACCACAGAATGGAGCAGGCTGGGAAGCTAAAGGAAAACTGTGCGTTTCCTTCTCGCACGGTTTGGTAGAAACCGTGCGTGAACAAATCGCACGAGTAGCCACAGATGTCCCCAGCACTATTGTGTAAGACGCACGATTATCAACAGACCGTGCATGAATAAAGTCGCACGACTGTGCATTTCACATAGAAAATGGAAAATGAAATTTTGGACAACATGACCACCATCAAAGCAATAAACTAGCTGGACTACCAACTTCCAACACCAAGAAGCAAACAACAACAACAAGAAAGAGCCATGGGGAGCATCATGTGCTTGCCCCCAGCATAAGAAAGTGCAATTGCACACCCACGGGCAAAAATATTGCACAAAGAGGTCAATGACCAAACAATGCAAATATAACCGATATCCGGTACGAGTGAGAAAACAAGCCCAGATGAGTCTGAAAAACCCTATATAAATCAGACTCATCAATCTACCCCCGGTCGATGTGTCGAGGGTAGGGCTCCTCTTCGGTGGTGGCCCGGCGGCCTGTCGCCGCCAGCCACTGTCGAAGCAAAACAGAGCAAAATTATGTTTTTCTCGGGTGTCGTCAGTGCGATATTTTCCGGCGGCACCCCAACCTTCCAACACCAGGGAATGTAATCCCCGGTGGTTTAACCCTTCCCTAGTGCTACTGCCAATGCTAGGAGGGGCTAAACTCTCACGTCCACAACCCGACTTGGAGCTTGGCTCGAGTAGTGCTGGCGGCGCTCCGACTGTCTGGGGGTGCATGTTACATGTTGAAAGGATGAGGGAGGAGGAGGGGAAGAGTTTCTACATGTAAGGAGAGGGCTTGGGAGGATCCCGACCGTGTTTCCATTGGAGGAGGCGGAAAGCTTAAGTCGTGGAAATTTTCCAGCGAGCTGGGACTCCGGTGAGGGTGCCCTGGGCTCGGGTGGTTGGTGTGGTGGAAAGCATGTTGGGAAATACCTTTTATAAGCTTGGGGAGGGTGGCCACTCCTCCCCTTGCCGATGTGGGATTAATCCCATGAGGGGAGGAGCTCCTCTCCTCCCCCCGCTTGCTTTGGCCATGTGGCAGCACCCTATTAGCCCTAACACAACAATGTGCCAAGCATCAAGGGAAGGGGAAGGATCTTGATGGGCTTGGCCTTGGGTTTAAAGAAAGGAGAAAAGAAAGAGAGGAGGGTTCTTGGGCTTTTGTCATGGGCCCATTTAACCATGCCTTGCTGGTTTGGGTGGCCCAAGGAGTGAGAGGGGGGTAAAGCCTTAGCCATTAGTAAAGAGAAGGTGAGCACCTCTTTGGATTTTTAGGGGGGTTTGACCAAAGTCAACCCTAGGGTGGGTCCCCCATACTGGTCAAAGTCAAAGTGGGTTCAAGACACCGGGAGTCGGGTCAAAGTTGGGGTATCGCATCATAATTTGTCTATGCATGCTTTTTGGTGCACGATTATGCTTGATTTGACCATGGGTTGACTACTCGTGTCAGAAATTGACCGGGACAAACTCAGTTGACTTTATATTGACATACGAGTCCAATGCCACTGACCGGGGTTGAATCGAAGTTTTTTTACTAAATATCCAAAATCTGCGCGTCGTAGCGCGCTAAAACGGTCAAAATGCGTATATTCGTCGTTAGACTTCGGATCACAACGCAATGAGTTCCAACGCGTCCGTATCGGCTATATGAAGCCATAAGAACTCACAGAACTCAAATCGGAGTTCTCCAGGTCACTATCCAAAAATCTCATTTTCACGACGTTTTACGAGGAACAGTCATATCCACCATATGACCTGAAATTCAACGGAACGAGTTCCACCATACTTGTATTGACTATACGAGGCCACATGAGCTGGCAGAACTCAAATCAGAGTTCTTTAGCTCGATATCCCCGTCCGTGGTTACCTCCTACCTTGGTACGGGTCACGGGTAGAGGTTCGGGTCACTTTTATTGGGCCCACTAGGGTTCCGGTGGCCCAATAAAAGTCGGGATGTTACAATCCAATAAAAATAAAAGGATTTTCTTCTTCGAAAATTTTCCCAAAGTAGGGGAAAAAGAAATAACATACCTGGAGAAAGAGTCCCAGGTATTTTTCTCGGACGAGTGCCTCTGGTTCCCAAGTGTACTCATCTCATCCGTGATTTGAACACAATATATTGACCATTGGAATGGCCTTGTTACGCAGATTCCTCACTTTATGATCTACGACTCTAATTGTTTCAAGATGGACGGATCTATCGGACTACAGTTGCACTGGTGGTGTAGGTAGATGCTGCTCAGGTTGTCGGAGAACTCATCTCAAGGATGAGATAAGAAACACATCATGAAGATTTCCTAATTCTGGGGGCAGGCCTAATCGATAGGCATTGAGGCCAACACGCTCTATCACCTGATAGGGGTCCAAATAGCGTGGAGCTAGCTTTTTCTGCTTCCTCAACCAGGAGACACCATGTATGAGCTTTATTTTTAAGAACACCATTTATCCCACGACAAACTCCACCGGTCGATGCCTTGCATCATAATATTTGGCTTGTCGACTTTGTGCTTCCTGCATCCGCTCCTAGATTAGCTGTATCACTGCCATTGTATCATCAATATAATCAACTCCTAAGGCTTTTGGGTCCTCATCTTGATCCCATGTTAGCGGAGTTCGGCAACGTCTCCCATACAATGCCTCGTATGGGGCAATCTTGATGCTGTCCTGATAACTGTTATTATAAGAAAACTCAACTAAAGGCATAACTGCTAACATGGCTCGTTGTGCTCTACTATACAAAGTCAAAGTAGATCCTCCAATTTCTGGTTTGTCATTTCTGTCTTTCCATCTTTTTGCGGGTGGAAGGCAGTGCTGAAGGCCAACTGGGTCCCCAAGTACACCTGCACCTGCCTCCACTCCTTGGATGTGAAACGTCCATCACGATCCGACACAATGGACTTTGACACTCCGTAGAATCGGACTACTTATCCTATGAATAACCTGGCCAGGATGTCAACTCCATCACCTTGTCGGTTTGGGATAACCATGCCACCTTGGTAAGCCGATCCAAGACAACCCATATAGAGTCATTTCCAGCACAGGATTGGGGTAAGCCGTGATCGAAGTCCATGGAAATGTCCTCAAATTTCTATTCAAGTATTGGCAGGGGCAGCAGAAGACCTCCTGGGTTGTGGCATTCAGCCTTAACTCTCTAGAAAGTCTAACACTACGCCACAAAGTTTGTGATGCCCCTCTTCATCCCGAGACAGTAAATAGTTTTGTGTAGATCAATATACATTTTAATCACACCAGGATGGATAGAGTACCTTGACTGGTATGCCTCTTAAAGGATTTCATTTTTGATTCCTCTAATAGAGGGAATAAATATACGGTGTCTTAACTGCAAGATCCTATCATGCATATTAAACTCCTCATGTGCCCCATCTTGCAGGGACTGGATGATTGGGACTATTTTTGGGTCAACCTGTTGCGCTTCTCGTATTCGATTTTGAATATCGCATTGGATCTCCATCCAATAAAGTTTGATTGGTACTCTTATGGATCTCTACGAGTAACCAGGGTAATCTCTAAATTCATCAAGGACTGTAACCAATCTCTTGGAATCTGCTCCATCCAGCTTCCGGCTGTCTAGGGTTGGCAGCTCAGCGTATCGGCCAGTATATTGGCCTTCCCGGGGTGGTATTTGAGCGCGAAATCATAATCACATAGAAATTCCAACCACTGACACTGTAAGATCATGTCTCCCCATTCCGAGGCTAACCCAGATCTTATGCCCAGAACCGCCGCCTTACGGTGGCACTAACACACGGGTTAGTCGACACCGCAAGATGTCGATGCTGCCGGCTAATACGAACATAACCTGTTGGCCAATATGAGAATATGAAGTATAAAAACAGAGTAAATGCAGTAGTCCACAGCCACAGTACTAATCACCTATATATCAAATGAGAAGTACAAAATATGTAGTCCACAATGAGTACAATAATAAGAGAGTAAAAAGGGCTTATGCCCAGTATGTCAGTATCAAATCACTCTCTCTCAAACTAACAGCAGCAGAAATCTAAAATCTCACTCATCACACCTGTGAACATGCTCTAGTAGTAGTAGTAGGATGTGTTGGTATCTGCTCCTCAAGACCTGCCTCCTCGTCGTGCTGGTCCATCTCCTCGAGCTCCTAAAAATAGTATGTTCACCGACCATTAGTCAAAAAGACTAAGTCGTTTCCTCCGCACCTCGCCCCGCAACTCCTAGGCACCGAGCGGGAGGACAAAGCAGAGGACAAACAAGGGGTGACAAAGGTGGAAGTAGATGACAGGAACTAATAGCAAAATATACATGAATATAAGTAAAGAAAAGTAACCTTCACTTATGCGAGTACGCATAAGCAAGGGATCTTCTTCAAGGCTCCCATCGTATAAAATGTCCCATACCATTTTATACGATGAGGTGTCGGTTGTCGCAAGCAGTATATATATATAAAAGGAAATAACCTTAATTTATAAACTTGCCCACACAAGCTTATAGACTAAGGGGTCGTTTAGCAGGTCCTAATGTATAAGCGTCTCATACTACTTATACATTAGGTGTCATAGGTTGTTATGAATGTTTATGATATGCTTCTAAATGGTGGGTATGATATGAACATGCAGTGCAACTCACACACACGACTCCGTCATCACAGACCTTTAGTTCCCACTTTTCGAGAGCTAGCATCACTCTCAGGTACTACCGTTGTGGCTACGGCAGCAGCGGAGCGGGCGTCTCCGCCTTCTAGGCGGGTATACACACTACCAGGCCTAGACCTCTCTTGTACGCCTCTGTACACCGACAAGTACACTCTAGAGTCTCTGCGCACCACTTTGCTGACTACCTGTCAGTCTTGTTGGGCCGGGTGTGCGTTATCAGGAAAAGTTCTCCAGACCTCAGTATAAACAACCTACTGGTCCCTCTAACCCTCGCACCCGCCTGGTCCACCGTACTGCCGTCGGTGTGACGACTGGCCAGTACCGCATGGCCCGCCACTAGTTTATGCACATGCAAGTATAATATTTTGAGCCTCCAGCTCACAGGACTATCCTGTCCCAATTCCCTCCAACCCGTCACGGGTGAATATGTGCTACAAAACCTCCAACCCTACCCGGGTGAGCATATATATATATCAACCACTTCCCTCCAACTCTGCACGGGTGAGCATGTAGTCCATAGACTCCAAGTCCCTCCAACCCGGCATGAGTGAGAACATGTCCAGTTCACTTAACCTATTAGACTACTCTTGTCTACCGGTTGTTATACCTAGTGACTTAAGGTTAATCCCAGGACTGCCCAAGGTATTCCCGGTGAAGGGCTCTCAGGGGCACTAGGAGCTACGATGGGCTGAATCCCAAAGTTCCATTTCTCAAGGATATTTACTTTAGTTGATGTCTACCCAGAATTCCCTATTCTCTCACTGTTACCTAGAGTCACTTAGTGACTTAAAGTATTGATTGAGGAATGACGGTCTTCCGTCGGCCTCCTCCTAGATAAGTCTAAGGTTGCACTTTTACTCTTGTCTCTAGAATACAACTGCCACCCAGGGTTATACTTCCGATCTTAGACTCTAGCTCAGTTGTCGATTCATTCTCTGGTGGCCTATAGTATAGCCTACCTTTACTATACGCAGCCCATGACCTAATACCACCCCGAAATCGAACTTTCACATCCTTGGGCCACCAACCCCCAAATATTTATCCTAGGGTGGTATGAACTAATAAAATGAGTATGGTAATTTTTCATAATTTTCCCAGTTATATATATAATTAATTTAATTTCTCCAAATATTTTCCAAAGTCATTTAACATGTGAAATATATCTTTGCATGGCCCTAATGATGCAAAACAATTATCCTGACCATTAACATGATGAAATATTATTATCTCCCAAGACTTATAATTTTCTTTAAAATATTTGTAATTATTTATTGATTAATCCAAAACCATCATATTTAACATTTTCAAAGGGAGTATGAGGAATTTATTCATAAAAATTCTAAGAAAATTACAGGGGATCTAAATTATCAATATAAGACTACTGCCAAAGTTTCATCAACCTTAAAAGTGTGATGGCCTTGCAATTCAATTTCTTGGATATTTACCAAAATTCCATTATGATGATTTAAAAATTGTATGTACATCCAATAATTCTGAAATAATTATGTCAGCTAAATAATATTAATATACACCACTAGGAAAATTTCCAAATTTTTCTGACTTATATTTTCATTAATTCATGAATAGAAAGAATAAGGGCAAAATGGTCTTTACATAACATTCTACTTCAAAAGATCTCAAACAGAGAAAATAAAATTACCCCAACTCAATTATATCCAAATATTTAACAGGACCAAATTTGAGGATTTTTGCTTAATTGAATCTAATTTTTATTTTTATTTTCCAATAAGGCTATAATTTTCAAAAATTCAAATAATGGGATTTTTGTTCCCAAAAATCCCATAATAAATTTTAGGGGCTACATTTGTCCTAAATATCCTCTAGAATTAATTTCAAGGTTTTCAGAAGTCCCAAAATGGATAAATACACCTCATATCAAAATTTGTTATTTGCACACCAAGGCTAATTCTAGCCTACACATGCAAGTGGTTTAACCCCACATGCAGTGACCCAAATGTGCTGAAATTTTTATCATGCACCAATGATGTTCCCAAGGATTTGCCACCAAAATTTGGGGCTATTTGGGTGCCTATATCTCCAAATATTTCATTAATTCATATTTTGATATTATTGCAAAAACTATAGGAAAAGTTATCCCAAAAATTCCCAATTTTTGGCATGGGCTAGATATGCCCTAGACATGCACATGCCCAAAATTTCAGGTAATGTGGCTTACTGGTTTAGCATGGACACTCAAAACAAAATCTGCCCTAGCCTAGGACCAGTCCTAGGAGAATTGCCCTACAGGACAGACCACTGGGTCAAAACCCATGATTATGGTGGCATTTTAAATTTAAGACCTAGTGTTACATTTTCTCTTCAAGGGTCCTGACTTAGAAATGTCTCTAGGTACCCTATATTTCACCTTGAAAATGGTTGTTTAGGTGTGACAGATTGCTACTATTCATTAATCACATTCATCTTTTATTTAAATAAAATAGCACGAATCTTGATGATGTATGGACGGGATCTGTTCATCGTCCCCAAGTAATAGACGGCCTGGATTGAACTTTCCTGGGCCGCTTTGCGGCCCCTTTTCCGGCCGGCTGAGGCGGCGCCATGGCCGGCCAACAGTGCCATCACCTTCACGGTGGTGGTGGCTACATTTTCCCGGCGATGAGGTGGCGGGAGACGGCAGCGTCGGCGATCCCGAGAGGTAGGAAAAACTCGGAAAAATCATGATTTTCTCACATGGCATCGGGCTCAATTGAGCCCGATCTCTCTCCTAATTGATCTAGGAAGCTAGTACGGAGAGAGGTGAGGCGAAACGGACCTGAATTGGGGCTTGACGGCGGTTCAGGCGGCGGTTTGCCATGGAGGTGGTGCGCCGGCGAGCTCTTTCTCAAATTCTTGATTCTCCACCATTTGCTTTGATCCACGACTCGATTTCCACTCCTTTCGACCTTCTGAAGATAATGGCAGGGTTTGTTTGGACTGAGGTGGAGTATATGGGGAGATATGGTCGAGGTGAGCTCGGTTTGGTGCTTTTGTTGCTTCACCATGGCTGCCAGGTTGCTACCATGCACTAATTCTCTCTGCAATGGAGTGGGGTGGTCTGCCAGCAAGCCTTGGGCTGAAGAAGTGAAGGCCATATGGCCTCTTCTCATCACCACTCCATTTCTCTCTCCTCTTTTAGGTAATTTCCCCAAATTGCCCTCTTGCATGGACTCTCTCTCTTCAACCAGAGTGGTAGGGCTGGTCATTGGTTCTTTTGGCTGCCTATGGGCCATATTTGGTGGGCTTGGCCCAAGGGAATTGGTTTGGGTCCATTTTTCCTCTTTTAGGTCTAATGTTGACCATGTTGACTTTTTGGGTTGACTTGGTCAACATGATGAGTAGGCTGACCCCACATGATGGCCATGGACTCCATGTCATCACCTAACATGGGTTAGGCCATGGTGAAGGTTTTAGCCCCTTAGGAATGGGCTTGGCCTTCAATTACTCTTAATTAGGCTTAAGGTTGACCAGGTTTGACCTTAGGGTTGACTTGGTTAAATGGGTGAGTGGGTTGACCCCACCTAGTGATCATGAGGCCTAAATCATCACCCAACATGGTTTGGGCCATGGTGATGTCCCACTTGATCTAATTTGGCTAATGAGTGTGGGGTTTGATCACTTTAGACCCAAGGTTGACCTGGGTCAACTATGGTCAAAGTGTTGACCTAGGGGCATGACCTAGGGTCCACTTAGATTGTAATTAGGGTTAGGGCAGTGTGGTGGGGTCATGGTGTGGCTAGGGTTCCTATTTAGGCTAGTTTGACCTATTTTGACTTTGGTCCTTTGGTGGGCCCCCACATGGCTATAACCCACTATTTAGGGTCAAACCTAGCTAATTACCCTAACACCCACCCCATGCATAACCCAAATCTAAGTTAGGGGTCTAGAAGTAACATTGGGATGTTACAAATCCTATAAACAAAAAGAATAATTTCGTCCCCGAAATTTAAGTTCGGGTCTACGGGGTTCTACTTTCAAGAATCATAAGAACTCATTAGAGGTAACAACCCTCCCCCGAATGCACTTTACTCATATTTTGGGCTACTCATATCGTGAGGACACGTTTCCAAGTCCTTCGATATTTTATAATCAAAATAAACTTTAACCACTCATTGGATTGTAGTCTTACGACCCATAATCATCAAGTACTTGTAAATTAACAATTTCATAAGTAGGAATCTTTTCCATTCTGATCCACCTAGGTTTTTACTTATAATTCAACGTGAACTTACAATCACCCCAAGATATCCTATACATCAGTTCAACATTATTAAGTATAGTAGTAAATCAACTTCCGAGATTCTGATGTGATGAAAAGATCATCATTTTATTTCTCCTAACTTTAAGACTGATCACATCTCTATCCAAGCAGTAATATATGGTTCGTAGTGTGTTCACCTTTCGAGCATACATCAAGCGATCATTATGGATATTGATGTTCGTACCAGCGATTCTCGATCACTTTTCACATATAGTCTAATCCATGGATTTATGAGCGTGACTTTTCAGGTATGGTGAGATCTGATACACTTTTGGTTTAGCAAAAAGAAAATCTTATTGAGTACCGATTACCTTTGTATATGCCTTTGATAGTCAAGATCTATATATCATTGTCATGAAATCTTCTATTGGCGATTATAATGTTACCACGAGTGTATCCTGGTTCTTAATGCTATCATGATCAAGGGTCATATATACGTGTACAACCTTGACTCATTCTATAACTGAAACATTTACTATTAATATGAACGTTGGTAATGAGTTTTTGTCCCTCAGTCGTTTTTCATGTTCAGTCTAACCCATAAATTATAAGTGCACATTTTTCAAACTTGAAGCACTTTAATTTCTTCATCGATCGAATCTTAATAAGTGTCCATTTGTTCTCGAGTATTTCACCGTATCCGTGATAACAATCTAACATTGATTACTTCGTTATCATGAATTTCCTTATGGTGATCATGATGTTATCAACATTCGTGTCTTGGTTCTTGATGTA
This sequence comes from Platanthera zijinensis, assembly GCA_039513925.1. Lineage (NCBI taxonomy): Eukaryota > Viridiplantae > Streptophyta > Magnoliopsida > Asparagales > Orchidaceae > Platanthera > Platanthera zijinensis. Next base: position 81,334,817 of record CM077081.1, read on the forward strand.
ACCGCAACCAAGAGATCATTCTTATGCATATGCTACAACTTATCATCGACCATATTCCAATTTGTTGAGTCGTTACCTTTGCAAATGTCATGCCTTGACAATTTAACCCATTACGTGCTTGAAGTTTCAATTCGGTATGCTCTTAGTAATTCTCCTATATATGTTCATACGACCATCTTAATTGACAAGCATGGGTGAATACCCATCGAGAGTTATTATACTAACGAGGTTAGCTCAAGCATGTGTAAACTTAATCCTCAAAATTATTATGTCATGGTAGAGACTATCATATCTCTAAGTTCATGAATTTTCATCACTCATATATTCCCAAAAGTACACACCTCGCACCATCTAACATAGGTAATGTTGAAACTTATTCGTTTTTTCGTGCGTAGGATATGTCGGTATTGTCTACTCACGATCAAGTCTTCTGAATTGTTATAACACTCGGTTCTAAAGATAATAATATATCCATAATCATGGGTTGATGTCGAAATCCCGAACCTTTTGAGGGCGATTATTAATTCATCGAACATTTTCATTCTGATTTTTGAGAATAACGATATGTTCCTAATCATGAGTTGTTTTTGATATCCTGAATCTTTCCGAAGGTAGGTGTTATATCATCGAACGCATTGTTTTGCCCTTCGTGATCGTCGGAACACATCCAAAGGATCATTCCTATAATTTACCCTTTCTAAATCGGTAAGGCTTTTCACTTGCTTTTAAATTTCTGGGGTCATCACACCCTCAAAGTTCTAAACAAAATTTTATTCAAACATTTTTTTTGAGCTTTCCCTTTATGGCCCTTCTCATATAATAGTTAAGATTTACAATCACTCCTTCATATTACCTTGATGTTACTTTATCACAATCTGTATGTTTCCAATTGATGACCTGGGTATGTTACGTAGGTACGGGTGGTAGTGATCTGTCATCATGCTTATACTTCTTCCAAATTTAGATGATTCTTCCTTGATTTAAATTTCCTAGGGTTATGGTGCACCCATTGTTGTAGACGTAATCATTCAGATATTTCGGATTCTCATTTCACATTAGTTTCCCTCGCAGTACATCTGAGTCCCTTAACCATGCGTAAGTGATTTATACTGTGTCTGTATTAAGTAAATCACGAGTGTTCACTAGACTACGATCTAAATGGGTACTTACTTCCTTAAACTCGAAATTGGGAAAATCTCTTGAAGTTTTATACAGTCTTCCCTAGTTTCAAGGTCATATGTATTTATCGCTAAACCAGCATTTATGCATCTTTCACAGAATTAAATTTGTTATCCTCCTTGTTCACTTAACCCTAAGGTCTTGGGGTACTTATGAGAGTGAAAAGTCATTCTCGTAACATTCTACTTTCCTATTTCACTCTTGAATTTATTGTGTTCCCAACTTATCGTTAATAGTCTATGCTGCTTAAGATTAATAAATAGGGTGATGTTCTTAGAGAGTCTTAACCTTCTAGGGAGGGTTTGATCGCCAAACTGGTCATGTATATACAATTCTCATCTTACTTGAGTGATCTTTGAATAAGTCAAGTTTTTAGATCACTATGCTTGCGACACATGCTTAATGAGAAAGGCTTAGAAAAATTCGAGTTGTTATCAATATAGTCCTATAAATAAAAAGGTTAAGCCCCCATATATTTTGGTTAATTTTCCTTTGACATTCACAATGTAGTCATCCTGTACATGCCATAATCCTTAGGCTAACAATCCTTGGAATGGATTTCCACTTCAATTGATATGTTATCTACTTTAGGCCTTCAAGGTTATCGTACGATAATCTGTTCAAGGTCAACATGTGACCAAACTAGGGAGTGTCTCTTCTAAAATCTGAACTTTTATTCGACCTTTGATATTTATCATCGTGGTTTTCTTGACATAATCAAGTCATCGGTACTAGGATTAAGCTTACGAGTACCCTACTAATCCACTATAAATTTATGCATCAAATTCTTCTTGAGGCGGTCTTTATCAATTTGAGTAAGAATTGGTAATATCATTCGATATGCGAAGTAGGGACATCGAGGTTTAAGCCTTAAGTAGGGACTTTGGCATTAAGTTCCTTCTTTAATCGATTTGGTTATACTCGTACCTTAACTAATCTACATCCGAAGTCAATCTTTGTCCTAAGGTACGACACAAAATCCTCTTGGTAAGTCAAACTAGGGTGGTATCTTAGTTGGATTGGCCTAACTCATTGCTTAATGGACTGTTTTATGTGACTTTTTACACATGGGCACACCATTGCTTCCGCTACATAGTTTGTCCGCAAACTAATGCTCGAGCGGGGTGTTCCAGTGTTGTGGACTTCTTTCTCATATGATCGTTTGTTCAAGTGATACCAGTTTGTAAGATCCTGTCTCCCCATTCCGAGGCTAACCCGGATCTTATGCCCAGAACTGCCGCCTTACGGTGGCACTAACACACGGGTTAGTCGACACCGCAAGACGCTGATGCTGCCGGCTAGTACGATCATAACCTGTTGGCCAATATGAGAATATGAAGTATAAAAACAGAGTAAACACAGTAGTCCACAGCCATAGTACTAATCACCTATATATCAAATGAGAAGTACAAAATATGTAGTCCACAATGAGTACAATAATAAGAGAGTAAAAAGGGCTTATGCCCAGTATGTCAGTATCAAATCACTCTCTCTCAAACTAACAGCAGCGAAAATCTAAAATCTCACTCATCACACCTGTGAACGTGCTCCAGTAGTAGTAGTAGGATGTGCTGGTATCTGCTCCTCAAGTCCTGCCTCCTCGTCGTGCTGGTCCATCTCCTCGAGCTCCTAAAAATAGTATGGTCACCGACCATTAGTCAAAAAGACTAAGTCGTTTCCTCCGCACCTCGCCCCGCAACTCCTAGGCACTGAGCGGGAGGACGAAGCGGAGGACAAACAAGGGGTGACAAAGGTGGAAGCAGATGACAGGAACTAATAGCAAAATATACATGAATATAAGTAAAGAAAAGTAACCTTCACTTATGCGAGTACGCAAAAGCAAGGGATCTTCTACAAGGCTCCCATCGTATAAAATGTCCCATACCATTTTATACGATGAGGTGTCGGTTGTCACAAGCAATATATATATATAAAAGGAAATAACCTTAATTTATAAACTTGCCCACACAAGCTTATAGACTAAGGGGTCGTTTAGCTGGTCCTAATGTATAAGCGTCCCATACCACTTATACATTTGGTGTCATAGGTTGTTATGAATGTTTATGATATGCTTCTAAATGTTGGGTATGATATGAACATGCAGTGCAACTCACACACACGACTCCGTGATCACAGACCTTTAGTTCCCACTTTTCGAGAGCTAGCATCACTCTCAGGTACTACCGTTGTGGCTACGGCAGCAGCGGAGCGGGCGTCTCCGCCTTCTAGGCGGGTATACACACTACCAGGCCTAGACCTCTCTTGTACGCCTCTGTACACCGACAAGTGCACTCTAGAGTCTCTGCATACCACTTTGCTGACTACCTGTCAGTCTTGTTGGGCCGGGTGCGCGTTATCAGGAAAAGTCCTCCAGACCTCAGTAAAAACAACCTATTGGTCCCTCTAACCCTCGCACCCGCCTGGTCCACCGTACTGCCGTCGGTGTGACGACTGGCCAGTACCGTATGGCCCGCCACTAGTTTATGCGCATGCAAGTATAATATTTTGAGCCTCCAGCTCGCAGGACTATCCTGTCCCAATTCCCTCCAACCCGTCACGGGTGAGTATGTGCTACAAAACCTCCAACCCTACCCGGGTGAGCATATATATATCAACCACTTCCCTCTAACTCTGCACGGGTGAGCATGTAGTCCATAGACTCCAAGTCCCTCCAACCCGGCACGAGTGAGAACATTTCCAGTTCACTTAACCTATTAGACTACTCTTGTCTACCGGTTGTTATACCTAGTGATTTAAGGTTAATCCCAGGACTGCCCAAGGTATTCCCGGTGAAGGGCTCTCAGGGGCACTAGGAGCTACGATGGGCTGAATCCCAAAGTTCCATTTCTCAAGGATATTTACTTCAGTTGATGTCTACCCAGAATTCCCTATTCTCTCACTATTACCTAGAGTCACTTAGTGACTTAAAGTATTGATTGAGGAATGACGGTCTTCCGTCGGCCTCCTCCTAGATAAGTCTAAGGTTGCACTTTTACTCTCGTCTCTAGAATACAACTGCCACCCAGGGTTATACTTCCGATCTTAGACTCTAGCTCAGTTGTCGATTCATTCGCTGGTGGCCTATAGTATAGCCTACCTTTACTATACGCAGCCCATGACCTAATACCACCCCGAAATCGAACTTTCACATCCTTGGGCCACCAACCCCCAAATATTTATCCTAGGGTGGTATGAACTAATAAAATGAGTATGGTAATTTTTCATAATTTTCCCAGTTATATATATAATTAATTTAATTTCTCCAAATATTTTCCAAAGTCATTTAACATGTGAAATATATCTTTGCATGGCCCTAATGATGCAAAACAATTATCCTAACCATTAACATGATGAAATATTATTATCTCCCAAGACTTATAATTTTCTTTAAAATATTTGTAATTATTTATTGATTAATCCAAAACCATCATATTTAACATTTTCAAAGGGAGTATGAGGAATTTATTCATAAAAATTCTAAGAAAATTACAGGGGATCTAAATTATCAATATAAGACTACTGCCAAAGTTTCATCAACCTTAAAAGTGTAATGGCCTTGCAATTCAATTTCTTGGATATTTACCAAAATGCCATTATGATGATTTAAAAATTGTATGCACATCCAATAATTCTGAAATAATTATGTCAGCTAAATAATATTAATATACACCACTAGGAAAATTTACAAATTTTTCTGACTTATATTTCATTAATTCATGAATAGAAAGAATAAGGGCAAAATGGTCTTTACATAACATTCTACTTCAAAAGATCTCAAACAGAGAAAATAAAATTATCCTAACTCAATTATATCCAAATATTTAACAGGACCAAATTTGAGGATTTTTGCTTGATTGAATCTAATTTTTATTTTTATTTTCCAAAAAGGCTATAATTTTCAAAAATTCAAATAATGGGATTTTTGTTCCCAAAAATCCCATAATAAATTTTAAGGGCTACATTTGTCCTAAATATCCTCTAGAATTAATTTCAAGGTTTTAAGAAGTCCCAAAATGGATAAATACACCTCATATCAAAATTTGCTATTTGCACACCAAGGCTAATTCTAGCCTACACATGCAAGTGGTTTAACCCCACATGCAGTGACCCAAATGTGCTGAAATTTTTATCATGCACCAATGATGTTCCCAAGGATTTGGCACCAAATTTGGGGCTATTTGGGTGCCTATATCTCCAAATATTTCATTAATTCATATTTTGATATTATTGCAAAAACTATAGGAAAAGTTATCCCAAAAATTCCCAATTTTTGGCATGGGCTAGATATGCCCTAGACATGCACATGCCCAAAATTTCAGGTCATGTGGCTTACTGGTTTAGCATGGACACTCAAAATAAAATCTGCCCTAGCCTAGGACCAGTCCTAGGAGAATTGCCCTACAGGACAGACCACTGGGTCAAAACCCATGATTATGGTGGAATTTTAAAGTTAAGACCTAGGGATACATTTTCTCTTCAAGGGTCCTGACTTAGAAATGTCTCTAGGTACCCTAAATTTCACCTTGAAAATGGCTGTTTAGGTGTGACAGATTGCTACTATTCATTAATCACATTCATCTTTTATTTAAATAAAATAGCACGAATCTTGATGATGTATGGACGGGATCTGTTCATCATCCCCAAGTAATAGACGGCCTGGATTGAACTTTCCTGGGCCGCTTTGCGGCCCCTTTTCCGGCCGGCTGAGGCGGCGCCATGGCCGGCCAACAGTGCCATCACCTTCACGGTGGTGGTGGCTACATTTTCCCGGCGATGAGGCGGCGGGAGACGGCAGCGCCGGCGATCCCAAGAGGTAGGAAAAACTCGGAAAAATCATGATTTTCTCACATGGCATCGGGCTCAATTGAGCCCGATCTCTCTCCTAATTGATCTAGGAAGCTAGTACGGAGAGAGGTGAGGCGAAACGGACCTGAATTGGGGCTTGACGGCGGTTCAGGCGGCGGTTTGCCATAGAGGTGGTGCGTCGATGAGCTCTTTCTCAAATTCTTGATTGTCCACCGTTTGCTTTGATCCAGGACTCGATTTCCACTCCTTTCGACCTTCTGAAGCTAATGGCAGGGTTTGTTTGGACTGAGGTGGAGTATATGGGGAGATATGGTCGAGGTGAGCTCGGTTTGGTGCTTTGGTTGCTTCACCATGGCTGCCAGGTTGCTACCATGCACCAATTCTCTCTGTAATGGAGTGGGGTGGTCTGCCAGCAAGCCTTGGGCAGAAGAAGTGAAGGCCATATGGCCTCTTCTCATCACCACTCCATTTCTCTCTCCTCTTTTAGGTAATTTCCCCAAATTGCCCTCTTGCATGGACTCTCTCTCTTCAACCAGAGGGGTAGGGCTGGCCATTGGTTCTTTTGGCTGCCTATGGGCCATATTTGGTGGGCTTGGCCCAAGGGAATTGGTTTGGGTCCATTTTCCCTCTTTTAGGCCTAATGTTGACCATGTTGACTTTTTGGGTTGACTTGGTCAACATGATGAGTAGGATGACCCCACATGATGGCCATGGACTCCATGTCATCACCTAACATGGGTTAGGCCATGGTGAAGGTCTTAGCCCCTTAGGAATGGGCTTGGCCTTCAATTACTCTTAATTAGGCTTAAGGTTGACCAAGTTTGACCTTAGGATTGACTTGGTCAAATGGGTGAGTGGGTTGACCCCACCTAGTGATCATGAGGCCTAAATCATCACCCAACATGGTTTGGGCCATGGTGATGTCCCACTTGATCTAATTGGGCTAATGAGTGTGGGGTTTGATCACTTTAGACCCAAGGTTGACCTGGGTCAACTATGGTCAAAGTGTTGACCTAGGGTCATGACCTAGGGTCCACTTAGATTGTAATTAGGGTTAGGGCAGTGTGGTGGGGTCATGGTGTGGCTAGGGTTCCTATTTAGGCTAGTTTGACCTATTTTGACTTTGGTCCTTTGGTGGGCCCCCACATGGCTATAACCCACTATCTAGGGTCAAACCTAGCTAATTACCCTAACACCCACCCCATGCATAACCCAAATCTAAGTTAGGGGTCTAGAAGTAACATTGGGATGTTACAGACACTATCGAAGGTTAAACTCTTTCTAAGTATAAATATACTTGAGACTCTTATGGTCGGAGAAGATCTCGCATCTTACTTCGTACAGGTAGTGCATCCAAATCTTAAGGGAGAAGACGACGGCGCCCAACTCAAGGCCGTGAGTTGCGTAGTTCAACTCGTGTGGTTTCAGTTGGCGTGATGCGTAAGCCACCACCTTACCGTGCTGCATCAAAATAGCTCCCAATCCTTTCAGGGACACATCTGTATAAACCTAGAATTCCTCAGTACCTGAAGGGATCGTTAAGATTGGGGTAGAATTCAGTTACCTCTTCAACTTAACAAATGAAGCCTCGCATTATGGCGTCCACCATAACTTAACATCTTTCCTGGTGAGGGGTAGCGCAATCTTAGAGAATCCTTCCACGAACTTCCTGTAGTAACCCGCAAGACCGAGAAAACTGCGAATGTGTGCTGCCGTTTTTAGCGGCGGCCAATTCTGAACTGCTTGGATTTTGGCTTGGTATACCGCCACGCCATTTTTATTTGACGGTATGGCCCAAGAATCTTACTTCTTCCAACCAGAATTCACACTTGCTGAACTTGGTGAAGAGAGAGTACTCCCGAAGTTTAAGTAACACCAACCACATGTGTCTAGAATGATCGGCTTTGTTCTTCGAGAAGATCAAGATGTCGTCGATGAAGACAATTACGAAAAGATCTAGGAAGGGTTCAAATACTTTATTCATCAGATCCATGATGGCGGAGGGGGCGTTTGTAATCCCAAACGGCATTACCATAAACTCGTATAGCCCGTAGCAAGAGCTAAATGCAGTTTTGGGAATGTCTTCCTCCCGGGCCCAAAGCTGATTGTAGCCAGATCTTAGGTCCATCTTGAAGAATACGGATGCTTCTTGGAGTTGATAGAATAACTCGTCAATCCTTGGGAGCGGATATGAATTCCATATAGTAAGCTTGTTCAACTCCATGTAGTCTATACATAAGCGCAATATCCCGTCCTTCTTTTTTACAAACAGCACAGGGGCTCCCTAGGGAGAGGAACTTGGGCGGACAAATCCAGCATCTATCAATTCTTGAAGTTGGATCTTCAACTCGGCCAATTCCTTAGGGGCCATTCGATAAGGTGCTCGGGACACTGGTCGAGCCCCGGACACAAGCTCGATCTGGAAGTCAACTTCTCACCGTGGAGGTAAATCTGGGAGGGACTCAGGAAACACGTTCGGGAAATCCCGTACTACTGGTAACTTGGCGAGTATTTGGACTTTATTCTCCATCTCAAACTAAATAAGAAATGCTTCGTTTTGCTGTCGAACTGACTTTACAGTCTGAGCGGAGGTCAAAATGATGCGAGAGACGGAGGGTATACCTGTCATCATAACGACCTGTCCGTCTAGGGTCTAAAGCTTAACCTCTCGGGTTAAACAATTAATCTGGGCCTTATGCTCGGCCAACCAGTCCATTCCCAATATGAGGTCAAATCCGGTTATTGCTAAGATCGTCGCAAAGATCTCAAATTCCACGTCCCGTATCATGTCCTGGACTGAGCATTCTTTCGTGGATGTCATGTCTTATCCGTCTTGTAGACTAATCCGTATAAACAGTCTAGACGATCAGATGACATTTTCCTTTCCTGCAATGAAGTCCTGAGATACGAAAGAGTGTGTTTCTCCAATATCAGAGGGTTTTTGCGGGGTATCCTTCTACCAAAAGTAGTCCCGAAGGAGTATACATATATTTCTCATTTAATAAACATATACCTAATATGGATATATACATGCGCAAAAACTAGTACATAGGTAGTAATATCCGATGTATCTATATCGCTTAAGATATATACCTATCATAACATCTGGGGTTGGTCCATGCTGGAGGTCTAAGGCGTAATCCTCCATGGGTGTTCTCAGACCTGCCGACCTCTCCTACCAGCTCTACCTGTCCGACCTCTCTGGCCCTGTCCTCGTACCACCTGTCCTCCCTGAACAACTCCTAAACCTTGCCTTCATGCCGCCTACGGGCAGAAGGCCCTCATATGTCCTGGTTGCTGGCACAAAAAGCAGTTCCCTGTAAAGGGAACATCTCGTCGGGCTATCAGCATTGGCTGTGGTACTGGAGCTAGCCTGGGCTCCTGCTGTGGTGCTGGTGGGTTCCTATATGGCTATCTGCGCTGTCTCTACATGCGGCCTCTCTCCTGTCTGCGGGGAGCAGCTCTTCTATCTCTTCCCTGACCTTTGGGGACCTCAACCTTTCCTCGGCGCTACCGGGCTACCATCTTCTGATCTAACTCTAACGTTGTGGAGTGAGTCGCTATAGTATGGAAGGTGGACTGAGAGATCATAATCAAAGCCTGCCTCAGGTCATCTCTCAAGCCTCGCTAAAAGCGAGCAACTCTATCTCTGTCTGTGGCTACTAAGTTCCCAACAAAATGTGTTAGGTTGATGAACTCTCTCTCATAGTCAGGCACCTTCTGGTCACCCTTTTGGATGTGCAAGAAACTCTCCTTCAGCACAGCTCGGTCGGGATCTGAGATGAAGTGCTCCAGGAAAGCCTCTGACCCCCCCTCCACAAGATCGTGCTCAACGGTCGTCCTATGAATGTTGAGCGGCTAGCCGCTCTCCACCAGTCCCTAGCATATCTGTCTAATAAAGTCACTACCAGTGACACTATAACTACTGTCGGGCACATCATCCCTACCAATAGCTCTTCTATACGCTCGAACCACTCCTCTGCCTGTATGGCGGTCTCCGTGCTCTGAAATTAGGAGGCCTTAGCCATCAAAAGGTCGTTAACAAGTCAGTGACTACCACCAACTATAGTGGTGGCTGTGCCAAAACTGTCCGGAAAATCTCTAAAATAGTTGTCAACGTCTGCCCCAAGTCTGTCTCGACGAACGGAACAGTTATAGGAGCAATCGGGTCTGGAGGTGGGGTGGTAGGGACATATCCTCTGGAGGAGGATCTCCCATTACTAGACTCCGGTATCTAGAGAAGTAACAGGAAACAAATGTTAGTATTTTGCAAAAATAGGGGGAGTTTTCAAAAGACTAACAAAGCAGAAACAAAGGTGCGAGAGTGTGCTATCGTATATTCTAGAATCCCTAAACCTCTACACTAGGGTCCACCAGGCTTCCGCTGCATGGTTCATCCCGAACCAAGGAACGAAGCGAGGGATAGAGGGATCCTGAGATTGCTCCACAAGGACGGATTGTGATCGCTCTGATACATTTATAAGACCCCCCCCCAAACCTTTGTCTTGGTCGGGCCAGAGGGGATCTTACTTGCCTAAGGCATCCACCAAGTGCTCCCTAAGGGGTGACGACCCACTCCACTAGCACTAGTTGGCCGCCTTGCTCTGCTTGAATCATCGCATTCACAACATATCATAGAGTATAACAGAAGCACTATTAGGAAACCACAGAAAATATATATCACAATATATATTTAATGAAAGTGCAAAAGGCCGTAGCCACTGTTTATATATAGAGCCCGTAGGCTATAAAAGTATAACAACTAATAACTCATCTCTCTCAACTCTGCTTGCTAGTACTCATGTCTCGAAACTCAGGAGATGACGAGGGTGCCTCTGCTCAGGTAGTCCTATCAGCTAGCGTATCATCCTGCAGCAGCTGGTCACTACGGTGCTCCATATTCCGTGAATGGTTATTAAGATAACTATTAGTTACAGAGCTAAGCGGAATCAAATATCCTCCCCGGATCCATATCCTGGGGACGAGCACACGCACACCCAACAATATTAGATAGACGAAGCATGAGAGGGTTAGCACAGAATTTCATAAATAAGCTAGGAGTAAACGAAAGGAGTGCAACATAGTATAACTGGACTAACAACATTAATTTAGGTCAGTTATAATCTTCGGCTCCACTAGCGCAGCAGCACAACAGGTATTCATAACCTGTGCAAACATCACAGACATTCACAACCGAGCACACATCACAGACATTCACAGCTGCGCACACATCACAGGCATTCACAGCCGCGCACACATCGCAGGCATTCACAGCCGCGCACAATACCCTATGTTGACAAATTATGGACTGCTTCTTTTCAAGCAGGGTAGCGAGCCCCGCGGGCCTCATCGATGTGGTCGTCGGTGACAGTGACCAGTCTTGACACTTTTGGGAGTGGACGTACCGCACATCCCAGGCCCTTATGTACAACCTCGTGTACTCTTGGATGTGAGCGACATCCGACGATTCCACATTTTGGCCGACCAGTAGAGAAAACCCAATGGGGAAAAACATAACGGCCGGTCACCCGTGGTACCCATCTCCCTGTTACCTTGAGTCGTCGAATTTCCCACACTGGTACGAATAGTCTGCGGAAGTGACTGACTCGCCATGATTTACCATAAGCAATTTACAAGAAAACAAGTATAATAGTTTGTTAGCATGCACCAGGTCTATAGCGTCTTGCCCTACTATGCCTTAAATAATTTGGGCAAACGACACTTGGCTCAAATTTTGACAAGGAGCGTGGGAGAAATTTATTCGGGGTTAACATTAGAGTAATATCTTATCTCATGTTATCCCCAACTAAGGCTCAACCTATCAAATCACTTCCCATCAGGACATGACCCGTACTTGAAATAGTAAATTGTAGAAAAAAAAGTGCAGTAATAAAAGATGTTGTTAGTATAAACTATAGAATTGAAATGCTATAAATAAATAAGACCAGTAGGACACTGGAGTAGTACTGAAAGGAACTAGATCAGTATGAGACTGCAATAGTACTTAAAAGAAATAAACTGATCTGATAGTAAATAGCCAGGACCAATATGAGACTGGAGTACTGAAAAGAAAGTAGTGAACTGAAATGAGTAAATGAACTGGACCAGTACGAGATTGGAGTACTGAAAAGAAAGTACTGAACTGAAATAAATAAATGAACTAGACGAGTACGATACTGGATTAAACATAAATAAAATGGTTAGTAGTCAAATCACTCCATTCAGAAAGCTTCAGTTCCATCTCCATTCTCAGGAGGCAAATTCAGTTCCATCTCCATTCTTAGGAGGTAAATTCAGTTCTATCTCCGTTCTCAGGAGGCAAATTCAGTCTCATCTCTATTCTCAGGAGGAACATTTAGTTCTATCTCCGTACTCAGGAGGCAAATTCAGTTCCATCTCCGTTCTTAGGAGGCAAATTCAGTTCCATCTCCGTTCTAAGGAGGCTTCTTTGGGGTTTTACCCATTAATCCCGTCCAATAATAGTTTAGTTGCGGCCCTAATTAATGTGGCTTAATCGGACTTGAAGGATTTATTAAGGGTTATATCTTTATTATTCTCCGAGAATAATTTACAATTTCATTGCTCGTATTTCATTTTTTTGAGTCTGTTCAAGTTGCTCGAGAGCTTTGTAACAGATAAAGACGAGGCGCTAAGTAATTCTACGAAACCTCGGAATACTTAGGGCTTGGCAATTTGCCTCGATCACTCTCGTTAGTAAAACATTTGAACTTATCATTCGATTTAAAAGTGGTTGCGTGCTTCGATTTCTTTTTTCGAAGAATTTGGGCGCGTAAATTTTCGAGCGCGACCCTAAGCTCTAGGAAATTGGGAAACCATCACATTTTATCTCAAGGATTCCATATTTTGATGCAACCTTTAAGAGGGCCTAAAATTAGCCTAGTAATTTTTCCAAAATTTTCCGAGCAAATTTGGGCCTCTAAAATGGCCAAATAAAATTCATTTGTGCTTTTAAAAATACCAAAACAATTTCATAAATTCTAAAATTTTTTGTGGAGGAAGCCCTTATCAAGGGGAACAACTTTCATGTTTAACACTTTTTTCTTAAAAGCCTATATTTTTTTTATAAAAATTAGGCAAGGTTCTGATTTGAAATTAGTCTGCATATAACAGAATTGAGCATGATCATACAGTCAGGATTGCGCCAGACGGTAGATCTAGTCAGCGCTTCCCCACAGCAAATCAGCAACGGATCCACTATGGGGGCACAAAAGTTCACGCAGGGGGGGGGGGTGAGGCAATCACACCCGTTCATCTCATCACCGAAAGATGAACAACGGTGATCTTGAAAGTCTTTATTTCAAGGATAGCTAAATCACCTAGAGGGGGGGGGGGGGAATAGGTCTTTGAACTTTCTTTGATATCTTTGTTATTTACTAATGTAATGTTCTAGAGCTTCTCCTTAATACCTGCAATATAACATAAGAATAGGAAACACAACACAACACATAAGTATTTATAGTGGTTCCCCAATTGGGTACATCCACTCTCCCTCCCACCTATCCAACTGATTTGTTTGACTAGGCACAAACTCCTCCAAAATGCTCCTCAGAGCTTACACCTCAGGCCCTCAGCCTTACACACAGATTCTTTACATAATACAAACTCAGAACCATAAAGGTTCATACCTCAGAGCTCTGTAATGCTCCTACAACTCAGTGGTCCACTGATCACCTACCTCAGCCTTATTTCTAAGGCCTACAGCTCAGGCTTCTTAGCCCTACAACTTCAGGCACACAACCCTATACTGAGAGTGCTGCAGCACTCTTACAACTCAGTACCCTTCCAGGTACCTACAGCTCAGCCTAATCCAAGGCCTACAACTCAGTGACACACTTGTCACCTATAGCTCAGTGACTCTCGAGTCACCTACCTCAAGATGATAAGCCATACACTCAGGCTGGGAGGACAGCCCTACCTCAGATCCACACTTAGATCCTACCACAGAGAGTAATACTCTCCTTCCTCAGGTTGTTAAGCCTTCCGACAGCTCAGATCCACTTTTGGATCCTACCTCAGTGCACTAACAAGGCACCTACCTCAGTGACAAATTTGTCACATACCACTCAGGCACAAAATTCCCTACAGATCAGATTCAGATAAACTAAATCCTACAGGTTGAAGGTAGGTTGGTGGTAATTCTTGACACAAGAGATGTTTCTCAGTGTCAAGCTTCCTGACTAAGGTAAACTCAGTCCACCTTATGACTACAGGAATTTAATTCCTGAGTCTACCTTTCTATGGACTAAGTAAGCACTTAGACCTAACTATCTCTACTCAGCACTAGGGATTTTATCCATCTGAAGCTAGAGAAGTATCTTCAGTAGATCTTACCATCACTTGAGCTGGAAGAGTCTCAACTCTACTCCTTTCTTCACAGAAACAAGGATGAAGATGTGGTGGAAGTAACTTGTAGATCTGTGTCTCTGCCTCTTCCTGAATTGAGCCAACTGCTCTGTCCTATCTCCTTCTTCATAGCTCCCCAAGAGAATATTCTTTAGGCTTGTTGGCTGAGACTGTGAAGCACCTGAAAACAAGGGTTGCCCCAAGCTGGTACCTTTTGCTCGGAGAATCCTTCTGAGCTAGCTTGCTAGTGCAGGTGAGAATGACCCTAGCTATCTTGTTATTGAAGATGTTGAATCCAACAACTTACTTGCTCTTTGTCTTCTACACAAGCACTGCTGGACTTTTTGCTTTCAAGCTCGTCGGAGAAGATGAAGTCCAGCCGCCCCTTTTTCTTTTTTTGCTTGATCGGTCTGATTGCTTGCCCTACTTCCATCTCCTCTTTTATTTTTATATCCGAGGATTTGAATCAACGACACAATTTGATTATGGGCCTAGTTAAGTATGGTGAGCGCCGCCTACCTCAGAAAAGGATAAATAATAGCTTCTGGCACTACTGTAGCTTTCCCGCAACTGCTAGAAATACTTGAACTGGGCTTGACTATCGTCGATCTGAGATCAATGGACTTTGTGCTAAGCTCAACTAATCTGTGAGCCTTAAAACTTCAACCTGAGATCGATTAACTGTAAGCTCAGGTCGACGAACTCTGTATCTTCATACATTAACTTGATCTCAATGATCATCGATCTGAGTTCGACGAACTCTGTGTTGAGCTCAACGAATCTGTGAGCCTTCAACCTTCAACCTGAGCTCGATGAAATTTAAGCTAAGGCTGACGAACTCTATATCTTCATACATTAACTTGATCTCGATGATCGTCGATCTGAGTTCGACAAACTCTGTGCTGAGCTCAACGAAATGTGAGCTCAGCTCGACGAAACTTCACTTCTATGGACTTGGACAAATTCTAATGGCTTTGTCTCAGCAGTTCTTTCTCAGCAGTCTCAGCAGTTTCTTCTTAACAGCTGAGACAAACTTCTATCTCAACGCTTTCTTCTCAACGGTCTCGACGCTTTCTTCTTCTCAGCTGTGACTGTCTTCTATCTCATCAGATTCTTCTCAGCAAACTCAGCTATCTCAACGGTTTTTGCGTTAGACGATTTGTCTGACTTTAGGTTGACGAATGTTGAGCTGATCTCGACGATCTATGAGTTTAGCTTGATGAATTCTGAGACTCATACTCTGAACAGAGCTTTGACAAAATTGAATTCTCTAGCCTATTCATCTTATTGACCTGTCCAATCATGGACTACCTGACTTGGTCACTTAGGCTACTTCCTGCCTTTCCAAAATCTTCACCTAGTGACCACCTGTCACATCACTTAGAAAACCTATCTAGACTTGTTCCTTGGAACATCCTGCACTTGATGTGCTTAACCCACATCAAATACAACTATGCTCTTAGTGTTGATGGAGATTCCTCTTCAAATCCAATCTAGGCAACATTGTGGGCAATGGACCCAACAATCTCCCCCTATTTGAAGAAGGCAGAACACCCAGCAATACTAAGAGGCATTACCAAAATAGGCATAATAGATTCATGCAGCTACAGATTATAATATGCTACACCTGCTAGCTTATGCTACATTCATTCAATATGTATCCTCATACTACTTGAGCAATTGCTCAAGTAATATGAACTCTCCTTTATACCACTCAATAATTAAATGATGCACCACTAGAAGGACTTGCCTCAATGTATGCACTGACATAATCATGACTCAATATGTGGTCAGTCATTGCATTTCTCATACTTATTAGAATCTTTCCCAATAATATGAACTTACTGAACATGACCTTTCCATGTCAAATATTGCTTTTATATCTCCCTCATATGTATTGCCACACATATGTGTATTACTACACATATATGTACTGCCACACATATCTCCCCCTTTCTGTCTTCTTCAATTGGCATATCTATTAAGGGAGTAGAAAATATCATTGGAGAGATTTCTCTTGATCCTAGACAAAGTCCTATGTTGATAATTTTAAGGAAATCATTCTTGTGATCAATCTACTTGAGTAGGAGTCATACATCCTATGTTGATACATTGATACAACACAACATTACAGCATTTAAGCTTGCTGCACACTTAGTTCCTCTTGCTGATTTTGTATCTACAGAATTAGCATCCACCTATGGTGATATCATTGATGCACCACATCACTGCATCCCCCTTTGCACTTGAGTGACCTAGGGATCCACTTGAGCTGGCTTCTAGCTCTCCCTCTTCTCATAATCTCCCCCTTGGTCTGTGCCATGTTCTTAAGACAAATTGATCAGCTTTTGTGACAGCTGATCTGCTGCAGTAGCTATCTGCCTCTTCCCAACAGGAGAATGATCTTGTTTAAGCAACTGCTGGACATGCTCCCCCTTTATAGGGTGCTGAGCTTGCTCCCCCTTAACAGGAACATCCTTGTCATTCCCTCTACTGGACACTAGAGTCCATCTAAGTCTTGATACCTCTTAATGGTCTTTATAGCCTTGATGTCACATCAAGAACTTATCTACCTGCAAGAGAAATGAATCCTGCAACACAAATATGACATAGAGCAACTGAAGCTATACCAAGTTCAATATACCCAATCTTAATCTAGATGGTGTTGAATCTTGACTTCATCTAGTGGCATGATAAACATGTCAGTCAGGATAGACTCAGTATTGAGTTCTTCTTTATGCTCCCTAACTTATTGGAACTTAATCTACATATGCATAGTCCTGCTATGACAAACATGATTCCTAGCAACTTAGATTGTACTAGTAGAATATCACTATAAAAAGATTCTACTTATTTGGAGGTTATGGTTCTGGAGCAGTGGTTGGATTCTCATAAGCTAATCACAACATCTCTCTTGCGCCATGATCACTTCTTGCTGATCCAGAACTTCTCCCATTCTTTAGCAGCAGAGATTCCTTTGGCTTCAGCTTTCTGATAAGCAGTACAAGAGTGTTCAGCCCACTGAGTACTATATTGATCATTTTATTGATCAATCCCTTCTTGGTTTCTGAATAGACAGGGAGGAGATGGTCTGCTGTGATTCTCTTCTCCCCCTTGCTGATTGTAGATGATACCATTGGTGCAGCTGTCAGCTTTCTCTTCTTCCAGCAGGAGCCATCACTTGGGTAGTTTCCCTCTTAGCTTCTGTAATGTCCATGGGGGCAAGCTGATCCTTAGCAGTAATGCTGATCTATTCTGTGCTGAGGAACTTTAGGTAAGATTCAGGCTTGTCTAGTAACCATTACTGAACATGCTCCCCATCAGCATTTGCACAGATCCTGTACATAAAGCCCACTTACTGTGACATACCTTGCTGCAGGTTCAAATGATATTGAATCCTAAGCATACACTTCTTTTCAAGTTTCCTCTGAAGAGACTAACAGCTGATTGTACCACTTGACTAGAGAGCATATCTCTAGAGTAGATACAACTCACTCAGCTCTCCCATGCCACATGATACCACTTGTACCCTTCTTCAGGAATGTACACAGCTTCCTTATTCTTGGTGTATGAATCATAGGATAATATCCTTGTTCCAGTCCAAGTTCTGGAACATTTTCTATCCAAGTGCCACATGGGGATGTGCACTAAGACTAACCTGTAAAACAGAATTACCTTACCTTAGGACCCCAATAGGTATTGGGTCCTAGGTTCCTGTTAGCCTGAACTCTGACTTACCTACCTGCAAGAATTTCTGATAGGTAGGCTTACTCTTGCTCTAGAAATAGAAGGATTGTGCTAGTAATCTAGGGCAAAATGCCCCACCTTACCACAACACCAACACTCATGAATATTATATCTTCTTTTCTGAGCAAGTCTTGCAGTGTGGTTAACTCCTGACTGAACAAAAGGAAGAAGAGCAGCAAATTTCTTCAAGTTCCTTTCAGCAAGGATCTGACTGAAGGTTATTCTTCAAGCAGGCTTCCTTTGCTTCCCCTGAATGATATTTACAGCTGTCTTATTTGTAGATGACATGCTATTTATATCATCAGAACTAGCCAAGATAGGCTTACTAGTAGTCTGACCCTTTGTTTGAGTTCTTGCTGGATGGGCTTGAGTGAAAGCCACTGCCTTTCCCTTGTGAGTTGGGGCTGAGGCACCAAATATAAATGGTCCAGCATGGGCCATTTGTACTTTTTCATGGGGAGCCTTAAAGACACTCATTCCCTTACCCTTTTTTCTTCCATTGTAAGATACACTTGTATTCTTACAAGAAGAATTCCCATTCTTATAGTGACCAAACATGCAGTCCTGGTCATACCTATGAGAAGGGAGAATTACCTTATGAAAGGTTGACTGTGGCACTACAGGGGCTTTGCCTTTCCCTTTGGAAAGGTCAACTCTTATGCTTCTCTTGACTGCTAACTCCTTCTTACCCTTTTGGGAGGAGAAGGAATTTATCAAGGGCAGCACAGCTTTAGGCTTGCTGAGTTCAGCCACATCCATTCTCTCCTTTAGGAGTTTCCCTTCAAGATCCACAATGATCTTGTCCTTCTTCCTTATGCTCTCAATTTGGATGATTGAGATGGCCTTCAGTTGGCTGACTTTCCTCACCTTCTGATCCAGCAAGGAAGCTGTCTCAGATTATTGGGCAGCAGCTAGCTGAAGAGAGATAATCTCCTCAGCCTGCATCTTGGCCAACTTCTTGTTTTTTCTCAAAGCATCCAAGATTTGACAATATTTGTCAATCAATTGATTGATATCTATCTCAGATTCAGAGCCATCTTCATCACTAGACGAGGATGCATCAGAATCTGGAGAGGTCTCATACTCAGATAGAGAAGCAGAATTAGGCAAAGAATGTACCTTGCTTTGACCAGGATGATCCTTGCTGCCCTCTTCATCTATCATTTCCACCAACCCTTTGTAGTTGTGGACATCTTCATCCACCTCAGGATAACTTTCTGAGTGTGATAGAGGGGCCCTGATCTCTATCCTGATATCTGGATGGTTTTCATCTTCATCTGCAACAACAGCAAGTAGCCCAATGAAGGCTTCTTCTTCTTCAGACTTTGAACCACTGTAAGAAGGACTGACTTTATCTGTCCCTTCCATGTAGCTAGTGAGAGAATCCCACATTTCATTGGCTATCCTGCAGTGAACAATCATCTAGAAGGTGGAGTCATCTATGACACTTACCATGATGTGTTGTACCCTTTTGTCTATAGATGCCAAATTGATTTCATATTCAAACATCTCTACAAAACTCTTTGGGGTAAGGATACTTGCATTTGATGTAGAGACCCTCATGGGAATGAAGGGTCCTTCTAGAATTGAAGTCAAGACTCTAGGATCACTGGCTTCCATAATCCGCCTGATCCTTTCTTTCCATGTCCCAAAGTTCTCCTTGTTGCAGACTTGAAGCTCAATTGATCTCCACTCCTTATGGTTCTCTTTTGAACCCACCAATGCAACCCTTTTAGCTATCCTTAGAGGTCTACTCAGACTGTTAAGTCCTTTTTGAGTAACCTCCCTCTGATACCACTTGAAAGTCTTTATTTCAAGGATAGCTAAATCACCTAGAGGGGGGGGGGGGGGTGAATAGGTATTTGAACTTTCTTTGATCTTTTTGCTGTTTACTAATGTAATGTTCTAGAGCTTGTCCTTAATACCTGCAATATAACATAAGAACAAGAAACACAACACAACAAACAAGTATTTATAGTGATTCCCTAATTGGGTACATCCACTCTCCCTCCCACCTATCCAACTGATTTGTTTGACTAGGCACAAACTCCTCCAAAATGCTCCTCAGATCTTACACCTCAGGCCATCAACCTTACACATAGATTCTCTATAGAATCCAAACTAAGAATCACAAAGGTTCCTACCTCAGAGCCTTGCATTGCTCCTACAGCTCAGTGGTCCACTGACCACCTACCTCAGCCTTATTTCTAAGGCCTACAGCTCAGGCTTCTCAGCCCTAGAACTTTAGGCACACAACTCTACTCTAAGAGTGCTACAACACTCCTACAACTTAGTACCCTTCCAGGTATCTACAGATCAGCCTCCTCCAAGGCCTATAACTCAGTGACACACTTGTCACCTATAGATCAGTGACTCTCCAGTCACCTACCTCAGGCTGATAAGCCCTACACCTACACTCAGGCTGTGAGGATATCCCTACCTCAGATCCACACTTGGATCCTACCACAGAGAGCAACACTCTCCTACCTCAGGCTGTTAAGCCTTCCGGCAGCTCAGAACCACTTTTGGATCCTACCTCAGTGCTCCAACAAGGCACCTACCTCAGTGACTAATTTTTCACCTACCACTCAGTCACAAAGTGCCCTATAGCTCAGATTAAGATAAACTGAATCCTACAGGTTGAAGGTGGGTTAGTGGTAATTCTTGACACAAGAGATGTTTCTCAGTGTCAAGCTTCCTGACTGAAGTAAACTCAGTCCACCTTATGACTACAGGAATTTAATTCCCGAGTCTACCTTTCTCTGGACTAAGTAAGCACTTAGACCAAACTCTCTCTTCTCAGCACCAGGGATTTAATCCAGCTGGAGCTAGTGTAAGACCCCCTTTTTTTTTCTTTTTAACCCACCGGGGTCTTAGCCCAGAATTACCGCTTTGCGGTGGCACCGACTCACGGGAAGGCAACCACTACAAAACGCCAATTCTGCCGGCCCTTTTCGATCACAAGAGAGAGAAGTAATTATACATAAAATGTAAACAAGTCCACAGAAATATGTAAATAAAAGTGAAATCACATCCAGTCCATCAGTAGGTAATAATAGGAAATAGATAAATGGGCTCAAGCCCAGTACATCAGAGTCCTCACTACAAATCACTCATCGCGGAAGCTATAAAACTACTAATCACTCACGGAGCTGGTCGCAGGTGCACCGGTGCTAGACTGTCCCACCTCCATGCGCACCGTACTCCGCTGGTGCTGGTCCCTGGACTGCTGGTCCATGTCTCCCATCCGGAGCTCCTGTAATGTTGTGGTTCGAAAACTATTAGTCATAAAGACTAAGCCCTATCATCCCCTACCCCTCCCACCACGGCTCCTAAGCACCGGGCGGAGAGGAGGAAAGGGAAGCTACAAAGGTGGAGAATAATCAAGCAGATGACAAGGGAGCTAATCTAATAATTATTTAGAATAGAGTACAACTAGCAAGCCTATGGTAGTAAATGGTAATAAGGAGAGCAATTAATAAGTAGCAATTTGTATAAAAAGGCAGCTAGAGAACAGTAAGTAAACAAGCAAGTAAATAAGTATGTAACCTTAACTTATATGAATGCCCATACAAACTTATAAGTTAAGGGGTATTCTGCAAGGCTCCCATCGTATAAAAAGTCCCATATCGATTTATACATTGGGGTGTCGGTTGTATGCAATTATGTGTGTAGTGATATGCTATGCCATGATTCATGCTAGTGCAACACACGCACACGACTCTATGCGCACAAACCTTTAGTTCCCCCTGTTCGGGCAGCTAGCTTCACTCCCAGGAGCCTTCGTAGTGGCAAACGGAGACAGTGGGTCGGGCCCCCCACTCCTAGGTAGGTATCCACACTACCGGGCCTAGCCCTTCCGTACGCCCCTAGAAGAACACAACCTAGAGTATTCGCGTACTACTGCTGGTTGTACCCACCAGAATTTCTTTGGCTAAGTGTCCCACACCGCCGAGTCAACGTACCGATGTTGGTGTGAACGACAATCAGATACCGAAGACCCACCACCTTTATTCTGTACTCCAACCCTCGAGCCCTCGGCCCCCCGGATAGTCCCGTCCGTGCATCTACCTTCAGAGCTACCGTCTGAAAGGCAAACAAACCAATTATTCTACCTTCCTAGATACCGAGGTGTGTGTATGTGCAACCCTAGTTATACTAGTTGCTCATTTAATTTATTATTCCTATGGTTTACGTTAGCCCAGGACTGCCCCCGGCATACCCCGTGAAGGGCTCTCAAGGGGCACTAGGAACCAAGACAGCGGCATTACGGCCCGAAGTTCCCTTTCGCAAGGCACTTATTGTTATTGATTGATCTCCCTTAACCCGATCCCCTTTTAGTTACTTTAGATCTAACCCTAGAGTATTAAGACTCTTTCTCTTCTTCCCGGGATGGACGATCTTCAGTCATTCCCGAACACCACTTAACCTTAACCAGTCTCACACCCTACTTATCCTGACTTCCAATAATGAACTTAATCGTAGCTTGCCCTAACCAGCCAGCAACTACCAAAATTCCATTTCCCAAGTTCACTATTACTCTAGTTCAATTTCCGTGGTTTTACTATATGCAGACCATCCTAAGCTATATGAGGTACACAAAGGGAGGTACTCCAAATTGTCTTCCAAATCTCCTATAATATTTACTGGAGATCTACCATATCATAATTTGTCTAAATCCAGAAACTTAAAAATTTCCTAATTAATCTGATATTTATTTAATTTTTCCAAAGGATGGGCCATGGGTCATTTTAAACATGAACCACATGATCCTCCTAAGTAATGGCTACCCAAAAATCATGATCATTAAATAACAACAAGATAACCTCAAATACAAATTTTCAGAATTTTACAGAAAGTATTTAGCCTCTAATTAATTTATCCAGTATAAATACGTTAATCCTACGTAAGAAGGAAGTACTGAAATTACTCATCGTAAAATTACAGAAAAACTACTAATCGGTAGTATGACATAGAAAAGATCTTTGTGCAAAGAATCATAATTTTTACCAGCTTGCTAAACACCACTATAGATTTAATCAATGTTCAAGGTAAAATATACTTAATGAAGCAAGCCTTAGATTTAAACTTCCAAAAATCCCATAAAAATTCACAGAGATTTAAAATCATAATAAACATTCTCTGCTTAAATTTCATCAATTTCTAGGAAGTAGGTATTCCATAATAAATTTTCTAAGCAAATCATACAAGCTACTAAGTCGTTAATAAAGTATCCAAAATAATGATCTTAAAATTCATAGTAAAATATCCAGAGCTTGTACCATCCCTATAATTCACTCTACCCAAATCTCATCACTTTTCAATGTGATTTAGTATCATTTCCTATCTCTATGAGTTTTGCACCCTAAACTAGGGTTAGGTTTTTAGGTATCCCAACAGTCTCCAAATCTACTAAGATTTTATCCAGAGAACTATAATGGCCCTATGGTCCTCTTCACCAAATTTCGAGTCAATCCAAGGTCATTTGACCCCATGACCTTCACAAGCCACCAAGATCCATCCTTAGGGTTTGGCCTTGGTTCTTAGGGCAAACTTACCCCGATCCACCTCAAACTCTATGAGGGGGTGCTAGAGAATATTACTAGCCAGTGGTAAAAGTCTTAGCCTCTGTTGAGGTGATCTGACCACTCAAATCTCAAAAGTGCACCTTTAACCTAAGACCCCTTATTAGGGCAAAACTTAGGTTTGATCATTTATAATCCAAACCATCTCCAAATGAGATGAAAAATTACACAGAACCTTATGGTGAACCCAGGGACCACTCACCAAAATTTGGGAGGGTTTGGAAATTATTTAGCCATCTAATTAAATTAAGCTAGAATTATTGAATTTTCCTAAAAACTATAGAAAAATATTTTCCAAAAATCCTAGTTTTTGGATGGTACCTAGATATAGGTATGGTTAGGCCACACCCCAAATATCAAGTCATTGTGATGACTGGATTGGAGTGGGGAATATTTCTAAGGTCAGGACAACCCTATGGGTAGACCTCACCAAATTGAGTGCTGAGGTCTATCCAGTGGTCCAAAATGCTTGAAACAAATTTTAAAATTCCCTAGAATACAAGAGATACAATATTGGTGTTGACCATTTTTCCTGTAGGAGCCTATAGGTATTTTTCCCAAATTATTTAAAGTGACAGATATTTTCATTCAGAAATTGTTTTAAAATAGAATCTAATTTAATGGCACTGTTCATCTTCTTCTACAGCCCGAAACCAGAGCCCTGAAAACTTATTTTCCTGTAGCTTTTCCAAAGCTATTTCCCGGCCATCCAGCCATCTCCCTGGCCGGCCACCACCACCACCACCTCTGTTGAGGTGAGGGCTATCGTCGGGTGGCGGCACGGCCGTCGGAGAGACGGTTTCCGGCGAACCCGCCACCATGAAAATTTTGGAAAACCATGGAAACGCTCACCCGATCTGGCTCTTTTGAGCCCGATATCTCTCCTAACAATTTCTAAGATCTATCCGCAGAAGAAGAGGGAGGGGAGGACCTTGTTAGTGGGCTGGAGGCGTGCAGAGCGTCGGGAAGCCATTGGCGCGATGGTGGCGTCGCCGGAAATTCTTCAACAGCAAGGGGAAAATCTGAAATAGTTTGATGGAGCGTGTAACCTTTTCCTCTTGCTCTTAGGAGTCTTTTATAGATCAGCAAGTGGGGAGGGGAAAGGATGAAACGTTCATGGCCATTAATATTTCTCTTAATGACGTTTCGGTTACGACAAAGACAGTTGAAACGCTGGAAATGAAGAGGTGTTTGCCAGGTGGCGATTTTCTATTGGACCAACATTTCCTTAATTTATTAAATAATCAGAGTAGGAAACGGCCCATAAATACTCCTGGTGTAACTTCCCATAATCAGAATTGATTACAACGTTGGTTACCGAAATTTCCAGTCTGGCTGACGTTTCGGCCTTGGTCACGGGCGTGACACATAGGTCACGGGCGTGACAGGCCCGGGTGGCCAATTTTGGGATCGACGATCGTCGAACTGAGATTGATGATCGTCGAAGGGTGGTCACGCCCTTGGTCACGGGCGTGACATGTGGGTCACGGGCGTGACAAGCCCGGGTGACCAATTCTGGGTTCGACGACCGTCGAACTGAGGTCGACGATCGTCGAAGGGTGGTCATGCCCTTGGTCACGGGCGTGACATGTGGGTCACGGGCGTGACATGGTCATGAGGCAAAATCCGCGCTCAGCGATCGTCGCGCTGAGATCGACGATCGCCGAAGGGGTCAAGCCCTTGGTCACGGGCGTGACACCTGGGTCACGGGCGTGACATGGCCATGTCGCAAATTCTGCGCTTCGACGATCGTCCTGCTGAGATCGACGATCGTCGAAGGTGTCACGCCCTAGGTCACGGGCGTGACAGGCCCGGGTTGAAAAATTCTGCGCCCGACGATCGTCTCCCCGAGATCGACGATCGTCGATAGAGTCACGCCATAGGTCACGGGTGTGACGGGTCGGTCACGGGCATGACCAACCCGTGACCCGAAATCTCGGTCGATGTATTTCAAATTTTTTTTTTGGGCTTCCTAGGGTTCTGTAACGACCAACCGACTCCCAGGGGTCTAGCCGGAAATGGGATGTTACAAATCCCAATAAACAAAACAAAGATTTCGTCCTCGAAATCAAGGTTAAGCCTACGGGACTCTAATCGGGAAAAGAAGCTTGTAACATCCCATGAGAATTAAAGAAATTACATCTCTACGTTATGTTTGCTTTGTGCGGTTTCAAATCTAAGATTAATTCGCCCAATTAACTAGGTATATACACCCCAATAAACAAAAGATTAGCCCCTATTCTTGAAACTTCAGTCATATTAGTTTAAAACAGGAAGGAAAATTGATTGTCCAGAGGGGTTGTGAGGTATACCTGACGAAAAAGTTCCGGGTATTTTTGCCGCATCAAGTCTTGTGGCTCCCATGTATGCTCCTCCTGCCCATGATTGTTCTACAGAACCTTGACTAACGGAACCTTCTTCCGTCGCAAGACCCGCACTGTTGTATCGTCAATCCTGATAGGCTCCAAATTGACTGACCGATCCGAGGCCACCGGGCCAACTGCCGAGGAGATCATCTGCTCAGGGCGTAGCAGAGCCCTCCGAAGTGAGGAGACGTGGAAGACGTCATGCAATCTCGCTAACTCCGGCAGTAGCTCCAGTCTATAGGTTAAGGGGCCGATCCGCTCCAGGATCCTATAAGGCCCCATATATCTCGGGCTGAGCTTCTTCCGCCCACGCACCCGCGAAACACCGTGCATCGGACGTATCTTCAAGAAAACTCGGTCTCCGACCTGGAACTCCACTTGACGATGCCTCGCATCGTAGTATTTCTCCTGTCTGCTCTGGGCTTCCAACATCCTGTCTCGGATCAATCTAATCTGAGCATCTGTATCTCCCACAAACTCCGAGCCTAGTGCCTGCGGATCCTCATCCTGAACCCACGATAGTGGGGTCCTGCACCTCCTTCCGTACAACGCCTCATATGGAGCCATGCCTATGCTGGACTGATGAGCGTTGTTGTACGAAAACTCGACCAATGGCAGCAATCTCTCCCAAGGCTCGCCACGGTCCAAAATACACAGTCGCAACAGATCCTCTAGTGTACGGTTGGTGCGCTCTGTCTGTCCGTCGGTCTGAGGGTGAAAAGCCGTGCTGAATGTCAATCGAGAACCCAGATGGGCCTGGACTGACCTCCATTCCCTGGATGTAAATCGCCCATCCCGATCCGAAACGATAGTCTTGGGCACCCCATGATAACGCACAAACTGCTCAATGAACCTCCATACTAATACACTGACCGGTGTGTCCTTTGCCACTGGAATGAATCTGGCCACCTTTGTTAGTCTGTCCACTATCACCCAGATCGAGTCATTCCTCGCACGGGATCGAGGTAGCCCATGTATGAAGTCCATGGCTATATCCTCAAACTTCCACTCCGGCATCGGAAGCGGCTGCAGCAAGCCTGCCGGGTTCCTACACTCCGCCTTCACGAGCTGGCAGGCCTCGCAATGCGTCACAAAGTACGTAATATCTTTCTTCATACCCGGCCAGTACATCGTCCTCTTCAAATCCTTTACCATCTTGGTGATCCCCGGGTGTATCGAATACCGGCTGCAGTGAGCTTCGGTCAAAATGTCCTCCCGGATCCGTCCCCCTGCTGGTATGTAGACTCTGCCCCGGAAACACAGGAGCCCATCCCTCAAAGAGTAATCTCCTATCGTGCCTTCCTCCAAGGCTCGGAATATCGGCTCAGCTCTCTCATCCAGCATCTGCCCATCTCTGATGCGGTCTCGAATATCATCAGTAGTAGCCATCGACCCCAGGTACTCCATGTATAGCTCCGGGTCATCCTCAGACACTAGTGAAATCTGCATCTCCTCGAATGATCTAACCAACTCCAAGGCCATCAGCTGCGGGCCTACTCCTGTCGTACTCGCTCTCCGGTTCAGAGCATCCGCGACCACGTTCGCCTTTCCCGGATGGTAGTGCATGGTATACTGGTAGTCCGACAGAAACTCCACCCAGCGTCTCTGTCTGATATTTAACTCCTTCTGGGTGTCGACGTACTTCAGATTCTTGTGGTCGGAGAAGATATCGCAATGTACTCCGTAGAGATAGTGTCGCCAGATCTTGAGAGCAAAAATGACTGCCCCCATCTCCAAATCATGCACGGGGTAGTTCTGCTCGTGCTGCTTCAGCTGACGGGAGGCATAGGCTATTACGTGCCCATTCTGCATCAGAACGGCACCCATCCCCTGATAGGAAGCATCTGTATACACCTGGAATCCCTCCTTCTCTGATGGAAGAGCAAGGATGGGGGCCGAGGTGAGACGATCCTTCAGATCCTGTAAGGCAGATTCGCATCGTGGTGTCCAAATAAAAGGGGACTCCTTCTTCGTCAGAGACGTAAGAGGGAGGGCAATCTGAGAGAACCCCTTTACGAACTTCCGGTAGTAACCGGCAAGTCCCAAGAAACTTCGAACATCTGAGGCCGACTTTAGCGGTGGCCAATCCCGTACTGCCTGGACCTTCGCCAGATCCACTGCCAGACCTACTCCACTGATGACATGGCCCAGAAAGGCCACCTCCTTTAGCCAGAACTGGCACTTGCTGTACTTGGCATACATCTCATGCTCACGCAGCTTCTCCAAGGTCAAGGCCAGATGTCTCGCGTGCTCCTCCTCCGTCCTTGAATAGATAAGGATGTCGTCGATGAATACGATAACGAAGACGTCCAAATACTCTTCGAACACCCGATTCATCAGGGTCATGAATGCGGAGGGTGCATTCGTGAGCCCGAACGGCATCACTGTAAACTCGTACAAGCCGTATCTGCTGCTGAAGGCCGTCTTCGGGATGTCCTCCTCCCGAATGCGAAGCTGGTAGTACCCTGACCTCAGATCCAGCTTTGAGAACCAATGGGCTCCCTCCAGCTGGTCAAATAGCTCGTCTATCCTTGGTAAGGGATAAGTATTCCGGACTGTCAACCTGTTCAGAGCCTGGTAATCGATGCACAGTCGAAGGGTCCCGTCCTTCTTCTTAACGAACAACACCGGAGCTCCCCCTGGTGAAGAGCTAGGCCGAACGAACCCGGCCTCCACTAACTCCTAAAGCTGGCTTCAAAATTCCACCAAATCCTTTGGGGCCATTCGATAGGGAGCTCTGGATACCGGCTTAGCCCCCGGTACGAGCTGAATCTGGAAGTCCTTCTCTCGGTGCGGGGGTAGCCCTGGTAGCTTCTCCGGAAACACGTCGGCAAAGTCCCGCACTACTGGAATATCTGCAATGGAGTCCTTGGCCACGACCGCCTCAAAAAGGACCTGATAAACTTCTTCCCCCTGCAGGTGGGCCTTAACGGCCTGCACAGATGATAGTAAGGTACGGGGTGCTGGTATAATACCTTCGATGACAATGAATGAGTCGCCGTGCCTCATGGTGATCCTCTTCGCCATGCAATCGATCTGGGCATAGTTCCAATACAGCCAAGTCATGCCCAGGATCAGATCGTAATCTGGCATCTTCAGAATCGTCGCTGGTGCCTCAAATGCCTTCCCACTGATCCTAGCTTCCATATTGTAATGAGTAGAGGTCATTATCTCTGATCCATCGGGTAGGCGTACCCTCATCATCTTCCCGGTGAATGGCTCCACACCTGCCAGTCCTTTCACGAAATCGTCTGACACGAATGATTGCGACGCACTAGTGTCGAAGAGGGTGTGAGCGGGCTTGCCGCTAACGAAGACTATGCCTGGGGTAATTAAGTGTCTTAGTATTCTTGTTGCAGTTGTCTTCTCTTAATTTTCTAACCAGGTTATGTCTAGAATACTAGTTTATATGAAGAAAATTTAAAAGTACTGCCATACCTGTGATAACCTGCTCCGGGTTTCGGGGCTGTGTTAGGTCTAGAGCATACACCTGCTCTCTCTGGCCTGCGGCCTCGATCCTAAAATCCTCGCCCTCGGTCCTGTCCTCATCCGCCAAATTGTCGGGGAGGTGGAGCGCCCTGATGTGCTGGTGGGGGTGCTCGCCTCACAGGGCAGTTCCTCTTGATATGCCCCGGCTGGTTGCACTGATAACATACCGGTGGCTGCTCTGCCGTCCTTGGCATTTCCAGCATCTGTATAGGCTGGGGAGCCAACACCCCCTGGCTCCTCAGCTCCTGCCCAAACTCCTGACGAGGCTGATCCCCGTTCCTTCTCTCCCCAATAACCTGGCCCTGGGGACGGTCTCTACGACCTCCAATCACTGTATCATCAGCCGGTCTCTTCCGGCTCTTCACTGTAAGCTGATCCGCCTCTCTCTTCTTAGCCATCTCCAGAATCCTGGCCAGACTCCCCTCTGAGACGAAAAGGAGGGCCTGTCTCATGTCATCTTGCAGCCCCTTGTAAAACCTCCGGGCATAGCCAGCATCGTCTAACTGGTAAGCGTCCGCATAGCGGGCCAGGTGAGTGAACTCCTGATAGTACTCCACCACAGTCCTGTTCCCCTGCCTCAACCGCAGGAACCTATCCTCCAGGTCATCCCTCGCCGACTGAGGTACAAAATGGCCCAAGAGCGCTGCTCTGAACTCCTCCCAAGTAATATCAGCGCAGTCCATCCCCGCAAAGGTGGTGTCCAGCTGAGATTTCCACCACCTCTTTCCGTGTGACTCTAAGCAGGAGACTGCCAAAGCGACTGCCTCCTCAGTAGGGCATCGAATCCCTGCCAGCGTCTCGTAAATGGTGTCCAACCATTCCTCCATACGTACTGCAGAATCCGTGCCCTGGTAAGATGGAGGGGAAAGTCCCCGGAAGACAGTCATCCAATTGGCCCCGGGGTTTGGCTGTGGAGTCGGGGCTTGCTGAGCTCTGAAGGCCTCCAGAATGGCCGTCAGTGTTTGCCCCATCTCCGTCTGCTGGAACTGAGCTGGAGCTGGCGGGGGCGGGACCTCATTCTGAGCCTGGGGTGTCCCCTGCTGTGGTGTAGGGTTCATTGCAGGCTACAAGTAAAAATTCCATTTGTTAGAGGATGTATGAATGGAATATAAGAAAGGCTAGGATGGACTTTCACATATGATTCCCTCATGGGCACACCACTGCTTCTGCTGCTAGTTTGTCCGCAAACTAAGCTCGCACGGGGGTGGCCCAAGGTTCTGTGGACTACTTCTCTTCTGATCGAGGTCTGCTCTGATACCACTTGTAAGACCCCCCCCCCTTTTTTCTTTTTAACCCACCGGGGTCTTAGCCCAGAATTGCTGCTTTGCGGTGGCACCGACTCACAGGAAGGCAACCACTACAAAACACCAATTCTGTCGGCCCTTTTCGATCACAAGAGAGAGAAGTAATTATACATAAAATGTAAACAAGTCCACAGAAATATGTAAATAAAAGTGAAATCACATCCAGTCCATCAGTAGGTAATAATAGGAAATAGATAAATGGGCTCAAGCCCAGTACATCAGAGTCCTCACTACAAATCACTCATCGCAGAAGCTATAAAACTACTAATCACTCACGGAGCTGGTCGCAGGTGCACCGGTGCTAGACTGTCCCACCTCCATGCGCACCGTACTCCGCTGGTGCTGGTCCATGGACTGCTGGTCCTTGTCTCCCATCCGGAGCTCCTGTAATGTTGTGGTTCGAAAACCATTAGTCATAAAGACTAAGCCCTATCATCCCCTACCCCTCCCACCACGGCTCCTAAGCACCGGGCGGAGAGGAGGAAAGGGAAGCTACAAAGGTGGAGAATAATCAAGCAGATGACAAGGGAGCTAATCTAACAATTATTTAGAATAGAGTACAACTAGCAAGCCTATGGTAGTAAATGGTAATAAGGAGAGCAATTAATAAGTAGCAATTTGTATAAAAAGGCAGCTAGAGAACAGTAAGTAAACAAGCAAGTAAATATGTATGTAACCTTAACTTATATGAATGCCCATACAAACTTATAAGTTAAGGGGTCTTCTGCAAGGCTCCCATCATATAAAAAGTCCCATACCGATTTATACGTTGGGGTGTCGGTTGTATGCAATTATGTGTGTAGTGATATGCTATGCCATGATTCATGCCAGTGCAACACACGCACACGACTCTATGCGCACAGACCTTTAGTTCCCCCTGTTCGGGCAGCTAGCTTCACTCCCAGGAGCCTTCGTAGTGGCAAACGGAGACAGTGGGTCGGGCCCCCCACTCCTAAGCGGGTATCCACACTACCGGGCCTATACCTTCTGTACGCCCCTAGAAGAACACAACCTAGAGTATCCGCGTACTACTGCTGGCTGTACCCACCAGACTTTCTTTGGCTAAGTGTCCCACACCGCCGAGTCAACGTACTGATGTCGGTGTGAACGACAATCAGATACCGAAGACCCACCACCTTTATTCTATACTCCAACCCTTGAGCCCTCGGCCCCCCGGACAGTCCCGTCCGTGCATCTACCTTCAGAGCTACCGTCTGAAAGGCAACCAAACCAATTATTCTACCTTCCTAGCTACCGAGGTGTGTGTATGTGCAACCCTAGTTATACTAGTTGCTCTTTTAATTTATTATTCCTACGGTTTACGTTAGCCCAGGACTGCCCCCGGCATACCCCGTGAAGGGCTCTCAAGGGGCACTAGGAACCAAGACGGCGGCATTACGGCCCGAAGTTCCCTTTCGCAAGGCACTTATTGTTATTGGTTGATCTCCCTTAACCCGATCCCCTTTTAGTTACTTTAGATCTAACCCTAGAGTATTAAGACTCTTCCTCTTCTTCCCGGGATGGACGATCTTCCGTCATTCCCGAACACCACTTAACCTTAACCAGTCTCACACCTTACTTATCCTGACTTCCAATAATGAACTTAATCGTAGCTTGCCCTAACCAACCAGCAACTACCAAAATTCCATTTCCCAAGTTCATTATTACTCTAGTTCAATTTCCGTGGTTTTACTATATGCAGACCATCCTAAGCTATCTGAGGTACACAAGGGGAGGTACTCCAAATTGTCTTCCAAATCTCCTATAATATTTACTGGAGGTCTATCATATCATAATTTGTCTAAATCCAGAAACTTAAAACTTTCCTAATTAATCTGATATTTATTTAATTTTTCCAAAGGATGGGCCATGGGTCATTTTAAACATGAACCACATGATCCTCCTAAGTAATGGCCACCCAAAAATCATGATCATTAAATAACAGCAAGATAACCTCAAATACAAATTTTCAAAATTTTACAGAAAGTATTTAGCCTCTAATTAATTTATCCAGTATAAACACGTTAATCCTACGTAAAGAAGGAAGTACTGAAATTTCTCATCGGAAAATTACAGAAAAACTACTAATCGGTAGTATGACATAGAAAAGATCTTTGTGCAAAGAATCATAATTTTTACCAGCTTGCTAAACACCACTATAGATTTAATCAATGTTCAAGGTAAAACATACTTAATGAAGCAAGCCTTAGAATTAAACTTCCAAAAATCCCATAAAAATTCACAGAGATTTAAAATCATAATAGACGTTCTCTGCTTAAATTTCATCAATTTCCAAGAAGTATGTATTCCATAATAAATTTTCTAAGCAAATCATATAAGCTACTAAGTCGTTAATGAAGTATCCAAAATAATGATCTTAAAATTCATAGTAAAATATCCAGAGCTTGTACCATCCCTATAATTCACTCTACCCAAATCTCATCACTTTTCAATGTGATTTAGTGTCATTTCCTATCTCTACGAGTTTTGCACCCTAAACTAGGGTTAGGTTTTTAGGTATCCCAACAGTCTCCAAATCTACTAAGATTTTATCCAGAGAACTATAAGGGCCCTATGGTCCTCTTCACCAAATTTCGAGTCAATCCATGGTCATTTGACCCCATGACCTTCACAAGCCACCAAGATCCATCCTTCGGGTCTGGCCTTGGTTCTTAGGGCAAACTTACCCCGATCCACCTCAAACTCTATGAGGGGGTGCTAGAGAATATTACTAGCCAGTGGTAAAAGTCTCAGCCTCTGTTGAGGTGATCTGACCACTCAAATCTCAAAAGTGCACCTTTAACCTAAGACCCCTTATTAGGGCAAAACTTAGGTTTGATCATTTCTAATCCAAACCATCTCCAAATGAGATGAAAAATTACACAGAACCTTATGATGAACCCAGGGACCACTCACCAAAATTTGGGAGGGTTTGGAAATTATTTAGCCATCTAATTAAATTAAGCTAGGGTTATTGAATTTTCCTAAAAACTATAGAAAAATATTTCCAAAAAATCCTAATTATTGGATGGTACCTAGATATAGGTAAGGTTAGGCCACACCCCAAATTTCAAGTCATTGTGATGACTGGATTGGAGTGGGGAATTTTTCTAAGGTCAGGACAACCCTATGGGTAGACCTCACCAAATTGAGTGCTGAGGTCTATCTAGTGGTCCAAAATGCTTGAAATAAATTTTAAAATTCCGTAGACTCCAAGAGATACAATATTGGTGTTGACCATTTTTTATGTAGGAGCCTATAGGTATTTTTCCCAAATTATTTAAAGTGACAGATATTTTCATTCAGAAATTGTTTTAAAATAAAATCTAATTTAATGGCACTGTTCATCTTCTTCTACAGCCCGAAACCAGAGCCCTGAAAACTTATTTTCCTGTAGCTTTTCCAAAGCTATTTCCCGGCCATCCAGCCATCTCTCTGGCCGGCCACCACCACCACCACCTCTATTGAGGTGAGGGCTATCGTCGGGCGGCGGCACGGCCGTCGGAGAGGCGGTTTCCGGCGAACTCGCCACCATGAAAATTTTGGAAAACCATGGAAACGCTCACCCGATCTGGCTCTTTTGAGCCCGATATCTCTCCTAACGATTTCTAAGATCTATCCGCAGAAGAAGAGGGAGGGGAGGACCTTGTTCGCGGGCTAGAGGCGTGCAGAGCGTCGGGAAGCCATTGGCGCGGTGGTGGCGTCGCCGGAAATTCTTCAACAGCAAGGGGAAAATCTAAAACAGTTTGATGGAGCGTGTAACATTTTCCTCTTGCTCTTAGGAGTCTTTTATAGATCCGCAAGTGGGGAGGGGAAAGGATGAAACGTTCATGGCCATTAATATTTCTCTTAATGACATTTCGGTTACGGCAAAGGCAGTTGAAACGCTAGAAATGAAGAGGTGTTTGCCAGGTGGCGATTTTCTATTGGACCAACATTTCCTTAATTTATTAAATAATCAGAGTAGGAAACGACCCATAAATACTCCTGGTGTAACTTCCCATAATCAGAATTGATTACAACGTCGGTTACCGAAATTTCCAGTCTGGCTGACGTTTCGGCCTTGGTCACGGGCGTGACACATAAGTCACGGGCGTGACAGGCCCGGGTGGCCAATTTTGGGATCGACGATCGTCGAACTGAGATCGACGATCGTCGAAGGGTGGTGACGCCCTTGGTCACGGGCGTGACATGTGGGTCACGGGCGTGACAAGCCCGGGTGACCAATTCTGGGTTCGACGACCGTCGAACTGAGGTCGACGATCGTCGAAGGGTGATCACGCCCTTGGTCACGGGCGTGACATGTGGGTCACGGGCGTGACATGATCATGAGTCAAAATCCGCGCTCGACAATCGTCGCGCTGAGATCGACGATCGCCGAAGGGGTCAAGCCCTTGGTCACGGGCGTGACACCTGGGTCACGGGCGTGACATGGCCATGATGCAAATTCTGCGCTTCGATGATCGTCCTACTGAGATCGACGATCGTCGAAGGTGTCACGCCCTAGGTCACGGGCGTGACACGTAGGTCACGGGCGTGACAGGCCCGGGTTGAAAAATTCTGCGCCCGACGATCGTCTCCCCGAGATCGACGATCGTCGATAGAGTCATGCCCTAGGTCACGGGCGTGACGGGTCGGTCACGGGCGTGACCAACCCGTGACCCGAAATCTCGGTCGATGTATTTCAATTTTTTTTTGGGCTTCCTAGGGTTCTGTCACGACCAACCGACTCCCAGGGGTCTAGCCGGAAATGGGATGTTACAGCTGGAGTAGCAACTACAGTATATCTTACTGCCACTTGAGCTGGAAGATTCCCAACTCTACTCATTTCTTCACAGTAATAACGATGAAGATGTGCTGGAAGTAACTTGCAGATATGTGTCTCTGCCTCTTCCTGAACTTAGCCAACTGCTCTATCCTATCTCCTTCTTCACAGCTCCCCAAGAGAATATTCTTTAGGCTTGTTGGTTGAGACTGTGAAGCACCTACAACAAGGGTTGGCCCAAGCTGCTACCTTTTGCTCAAAGAATCCTTCTGAGCTAGCATGCTGGTGCAGGTGAGAATGACACCAGCTATCTTATTGTTGAAGATGTTGAATCAAACATCATACTTACTCTTTGTCTTCTAGACAAGCACTGCTGGACTTTTTGCTTTCAAGCTCGTCGGAGAAGATGAAGTCCAGCCGCCCCTTTTTATTTTTGTGCTTGATCGGTCTGATTGCTTGCCCTACTTCCATCTCCTCTTTTATTTTTATATCCGAGGATTTTAATCAACGGCACAATTTGATTGTGGGCCCAGTTAAGTATGGTGAGCGTCGCCTACCTCAGATGAGGAAAAACAGTAGCTTCCGGCGTAACTGTAGCTTTCCCGCAACTGCCTGAAATACTTGAACTGGGCTCGACTATCGTCGATCTGAGATTGACGAACTCTGTGCTAAGCTCAACGAATCTGTGAGCCTTCAACCTTCAACCTGAGCTCGACGAAATGTAAGCTCAGGTCGACAAACTCTGTATCTTCATACATTAACTTGATCTCGATGATCGTCGATCTGAGTTCGACGAACTCTGTGCTGAGCTTAACAAATATGTGAGCCTTCAACCTTCAACCTGACCTCTACGAAATGTAAGCTCAGGTCAACGAACTCTGTATCTTCATACATTAACTTGATCTCGATGATCGTCGATCTGAGTTCGACGAACTCTGTGCTGAGCTCAATGAAATGTGAGCTCAGCTCAATGAAACTTCACTTCTTTGGACTTGGAAAAATTCTGCTGGGTTTGTCTCAGTGGTTCTTTCTCAGCATTCTCAGCGGTTTATTCTTAATAGCTGTGACAAGCTTTTGTCTCAGCGCTTTCTTCTCAGTGGTCTCGACACTTTCTTCTTCTCAGCTGTGACTGTCTTCTATCTCAGCGGATTCTTCTCAGCGTTCTGTGCTGTCTCATCGGTTTTTGCCTTAGACGATTTGTCTGACTTTAGGTCGATGAATATTGAGCTGAGCTCGACGATCTGTGGGTTGAGCTTGATGAATTCTGAGGCTCATACTCTTAGCTGAGCTTTGACAAAATTGAATTCTCCAGCCTATTCATCTTGTTAACCTATCCAATCATGGACTACCTAAGTTGGCCACTTAGGCTACTTCCTTCCTTTCCAGCATCTTCACCTTGTGACCACCTTTCACATCACTTAGACAACCTGTCTAGACTTGTTCCTTGGAACTTCCTACACATGATGAGATTAACCCACATCAAATACAACTATGCTCTTAGTGTTGATGGAGATGTCTCTTCAAATTTAATCTAGGGAAAATTATGGGCAATGGACCCAACAGATCTCTTCCCGCCGGAGAAGAAGATGGAGGCCCTCCGCCACCGCCGACCGGCCACTTCCAGGCGCCGGCGCCACCCCCGCTCGATTTGCCAGGGGGCGGCGAGTCTCTGGGTGGTGGTCCGGCGGTATGCCGCTGTCGGCCACCGCCCGAATTCATCAACTCGAGAGCATGGCGGCGGAGGCTCTGCTCCAAGCACCACCCTGCCTCTCCAGCATTTAACCCGGCCACGAATCTACCCCCGGTCGATGCACTGGGGGAAGGGCTCCTCTCCGGTTGTGGCTCGACAGCCTGTTGCCGCTGGAGCAAAATAGAGAAAAATTCTGTTTTTCTCGAGTGCCGCCGGAGCGGCATTTTCCGGCCGTACCCCAGCCTTCCACCATCGGGGAATGTCATCCCCGGTGGTTTATGTTGGAACCCTGGTTCTGATTTGGGTTAGGATCTCTATTAGGTTGTTTTAGTTTAGTTTAGCTTATTTTTAGTAGTTTTAGTTTTTTTTTGAAAGACTTAACCCAAATAGGGGGAGATTGTTGGTACCCTAGTTTGGATTTGAGTTAAGTCTTTCCTTTTAGTCTCTTGACCCAAGATTTATCTATGGTCAAAGTCTAGTTGTAGTGCTGTCACTTATCCAGTGAATTCTGGCTAAGTCAGTTTCTGGTTCGACTATCGTCGAACGCCGATCGACTATCGTCGATCAGCCGGTCGACGATCGTCTGTCTCTGGTCAGCTCGACGTTCTGCTAGATCGTCGAGCTCTGGTCGACTATCTCTTGATAGTTCGACGTTTTCTGTCTTGCCCGAGTCGGTCGACTATCTGCCTGGATAGTTCGACTATCTGAGTTGGTCGACTATCTGACTGATAGCTCTATTATCTCAGTGGGCCGTTCGACGATCTCTGAGGATCGCTCGACGTTTTCTGTTTAGTCTGAGTCGGTCGACTATCTGACTGATAGCTCGACGATCTCAGTAGGTCGGTCGACGATCGTCGAGGATCGTTCGACTATCTTTTGGTCTGCATATGTAATATTATATGCGTTTTATTCTTTGTTTTATTTCCTATATTTCCTAGCATATTTTATTATAGTTTATTTAATTGATCTTATGCATATATCTCAAAGCAATCTTTGCTTATATCCTTTATGCATGTCAATTCCTTCTGACATATATTTTGTCTTATCTGTCTTACTTTATCTGCAGCTGTCCTTTATAGCCGTTGGCTGTAAAGAGTTTTCTGATCTGACTTTATCTAACATCCTTTATCAGATTATTTATTGCAGCTGCAGTAGCTTTCCCTTTTATAGGATATATATCTGCAAAGATGTGTTTTGTCTTTATGTTAATTGCAGCCCAGGTTTCAAGATAAAGACAAAGTCAAAGCTCAACTCAAATAGAGTCGTTGCTGCTGTTACTTTATAAAGAGTTCTTTTGAAAGAACTAGGAGCAGGAGAAGAAGGCTTGCTACCAGCATACAACACAGCTGCTCTCAGGATTCAACTGAGAAGATACAGCTGCTCTCAGCAATATCCATCTAACTGAGAAGTGTTAAGATCTTCTACTCTTCTTCAATCTGAGTTCTCCTGCTTTCAGTAAGTTCAAACTCAGAGTTCTTTTGAAGAAGAAGAAGAAGAAGGAAGCTGAAGAAGAACATCTATCCAGATCTCTAGTCTTCTTCAAGCTATTCCTTCAGAACTTCAAGACAGTATTCTGTCAGAAGTTCTGAAGAGGCCTTGTGCTTCTCTAATCTTTTGTAAAATAGAGAAGACATTCTAACCCTCTTCCCCCCTCCTATAAAGGGTTGTTTACTCCCTTCAAAAGTAAAGCTTGGTTTTTAGACACCTGATCAAAAGTCTAAAGGG
This sequence comes from Platanthera zijinensis, assembly GCA_039513925.1. Classification (NCBI taxonomy): domain Eukaryota; kingdom Viridiplantae; phylum Streptophyta; class Magnoliopsida; order Asparagales; family Orchidaceae; genus Platanthera; species Platanthera zijinensis. The sequence goes on from CM077081.1 coordinate 81,373,837, forward strand.
TCTCTAGATCTACCTGCAGCAGATCTTGTTGGTGGCAGGGCACCTGATCAAAAACCTGTAGTGGATTCCTACCGTGTGGGTAGAAGAGTGGACGTACCCAGTGTTTGGGGAACCACTATAATATCTTGTGTCGTCTGGTTGCCTTAATTAATTATTTGCATTGTGGCTGTGATTAGATATAACTAGGATTGCTAGTTGCTGATTAGGACCCAGGCTTAACTGTAATTACAGTCAGCTTTAGTTTGTGCACAACACTTGTGTTAGGCTTTAGGGTTCTTATTTCTATATCTATAATCTTCAATTCCGCAATCGTATCTATCCCTTCACTTTCAGTTTAACCCTTCCTTAGTGCTACTGCCGTCACTGGGAGGGGATAAACTCTCATGGCCACCACCCGTCCTAGAGCTTGGCTCGGGTCGTGCTGGTGCCGCTCCAGCCGTCAGGCGGTGCATGCAGCATGTTGAAAGGATGAGGGAGGAGGAGGGGAAGAGTTTCCACCTACAAGGAGGGGGCTTGGGAGGGTCCTGACGAGTTACCATTGGAGGCGGCGGAAAGCTTGTGTGGTGGAAATTTTCTGGCGAGCTGGGACTCCGGTGAGGGTGCCCTGGGCTAGGGTGGGTTGGTGTGGGGGAAAGCACGCTGGGCAAGGACTTTTATAGGCTTGGGGAGGGTGGACACTCCTCCCCTTGCCGATGTGGGATTAATCTCATGAGGGGAGGAGGTCCGCTCCTCCCCCCCACTTGCTTTGGTCATGTGGCAACACGTTATTGGCCCTAGCACAGCCATATGTCAAGCATCAAGGGAAGGGGAAGGAGCTTGATGGACTTGGGCCTTGGGTTTTAAGAAAGGAGAAGAGAAAGAGAGGAGGTTTCTTGGGCTTTTGCCATGGGCCCATTTAACAATGCCTTGCTGGTTTGGTTGGCCCAAGGAGTGAGAGCCATTAGTGATTAGAAGGTGAGCACCTCTTTGGAAAAAAAAATCCAAAAATTGGATTTTTAGGGGGGTTTGACCAAATTAAACCCTAGGGTGGGTTTCTCATGCTTGTCAAAGTCAAAGTGGGTCCAAGACATCGGGAGTCGGGTCAAAGTTGGGGTGTCTGGTCATAATTTGTGTGTGCACGCTTTTCAGTCCACGATTATACTTGATTTGACAATGGGTTGACTACTCGTGTCAGAAATTGACCGGAACAAACTCGGTTGACTTCGTATTGAGCATACGAGTCCAATGCCATTGACCGGGATCGAATCAGAGTTCGTTTGCTAAATATTCAAAATATGCGTGTCGTATCGCGTTAAAATAGTCAAAATTTGTATATTAGTCGTTAGACTTTGGATTGCAATGCAACGAGTTCCAATGCGTCTGTATCGGCTATACGAAGCCATAGGAACTGACATAACTCAAATCAAAGTTATCTAGGTCACTATCAAAAAATCTCATTTTCGCGACGTTTTACGAGGAATGGTCATATCCACCATATGACCTAAAATTCAATGGAACGAGTTTCACCACACTTGTATTGACTATACGAGGCCACAAGAGCTTACAGAACTCAAATCGGAGTTCTCTAGCTCGATATCTCCGTCTAGGGTTACCTTCTTACCTTGGTATGGGCCACGGGTAGAGGTTCATGTCATTTTTATTGGACCCACTAGGGTTCCGATGGCCCAATAAAAGTAGGGATGTTACATGCATCACTCGCCTATAGGGGGCGAGTGCTGGGTGGCCGACACTCGCCTCCATAACTTCCTAAAAGGGCGGATGCGAGATCAACATGCCCTTCCGCCTGCTATAGGCGAGAGCCTTCCCGCCTGTTATGGGAGGGAGCCCTTTGCTCCTTTTGGGCGAGTGCGGCTCTGCATGTCCCTTTCGGCTACTTGGACACTTGGACCTGAATGTCCTACAAAGCCTTGAATTTTCCGGAGGGGTCTACTCAGCGAATACAGGGTTTTACAGGTGACCTACCTTCAATTGGCCATGTGGCGGGTTGTTGGAGGTCACATCCTCCCTTAAATGAGCGAAACTCGATAGTCAAGCGCACACTACGGGGACATCCCAGGAGGTCACCCATCCCGTGACTACTCCATCCCGAGCACGCTTAACTATGGAGTTTTTCCACTTCTCATCACCAATTCAGCTGCATCTTAATTGGTGATGAGAAGTGAAAGAACTATATAGTTAAGCATGCTCGGGTTGGAGTAGTTCTGGGATGGGTGATCTCCTGGGAAGTCTTCGTAGGGGTGCTTAACTGGATCACTTCTCATCGAAAGGAGGTCACGGGATCAAGGCCGGATGATAACGCCTTGGTAACCTCAATAACTTGTCATAGCCGTATTAAGTCGGGTCTTGGGTGCCCGAAATAGGCTAGGTCGCAGACGGTTCTGGAGAGCGTGTTGGGGCCGGTGGACTGCAGTCCAGTTGGGGGCAGTCCGTGATACTCACATGAGTGGCGTTGAGAAATGAAAAAACTTTATAGTTAGGCGTGCTCGGGCGAGAATAGTCCTGCGATGGGTAACCTTCTGGGAAGTCCTCGTAGGAGATTAACTGGAACACTTCTCATCAAAAGGTGTTCGAGGGATCGAGGTCGGGCAAGCGCAACGCCTCGCCAACCTCAACAACCCTCCACAAACTAGTTAAGGGAGGTCAGCTCGGTTTGGGAGATTGACCGCACGCAGTTGTGTGGAGAGCGAGTTGGGACTGGTGGACTACAGTCCGACTGGGACCGGCCCGAGATGCTCATGGACCGGCCTCCTTTCAACATGGACACTATCATCAAAGTTCTATCATAATTTTGATCCGATTTAAAAAATCAACAATGGGCCAATGGCTCTGCGTTAATTTAAAAAAGGCAGATCAATACAATTTAAATTGCTAAAAAAATAGCAACGCAAATAAAAAAATTCCCAATTAATTACAGGATCTATAAACAACCTCAAAATATTTGCATGATTTTTTTTCAAAAATTTCTCACAAAGTCACAAAGATAAGATCCCCTGTTAATTCAAAAACAAGAAAACACCCTTTGGTTTAGTTTCTAAAAATATTTAGCCATTTTAGAAAAATCTGATTTTTTTTTCTTACTGAGAATAGCCCCTGTCAATAGGAACATTTTTCATCTTCTAAGTTTTCCCATTAGATGTCTATTTCAGTCTTAGAGAAAAAAAAATCAAAATTCCTCTGTTCAATTGGATTTGCGGATAACGCAGATCTTAAATTGATATGTCTGGTTGAGATAGAGCCAGACAATTCCGATATTACTGACCCCATAGCGAATCAAGCGCAGATCTGCTGTGGGGGAGCAATCATTAGTTTGATTTAATTAATAAAACCTATGTCAACATATGTGCGTCTCTGTGCGGCAGAGGCTCTTGGGCCTCCATCGACGCTGTCTGGTCGTCGGACTGTCGCGCCTCTACACTCGGCCAATTCGTCATGGGCCGACGCACCTTCTAACAATGGTCTAGTGGCCTAGCATTGCTGGTTGCTATCAGAAATAGGAGTTGCACGAGATTTCGCTCACATGCACCGCAGGAGATTCGCTCTCCCGGGGTGCCGCAGCCATTTACACTCCCGGAGAGGTTCAACAACCCCTCTTTGACGAGGTTGAGCCTTCCTAGAGGGCTTGAAGGCCGGCCCCCAGAAGTCTTCTCGTGCATGATCGCCTCCCGTACTTTAAACTGAGTCGGGTGAGGACGGCGCTTCGGCGGCCAGAGTTTGTATGCGGGTCGTCCAAAAGAAAACGAGGAAGGAGAGGAATTGGGTCCAGCTCTAAGAAGGGACTTTGGCAGCTCTCTAGTTGAGTTTTCATGAAGGTGGCGGAAGAGGAGGGATCGGGTAGGAGTTTTGTAATGAGGGTTGTGTGGAAAATAAAAAAATAACTTTTGTACGGGAAAAAGTTTTTTCTGTGACCTAACGCCGCGCAGTAGTAGACTGCCGCTCCGTGGTAGCTTCCAAAACAGGTTGCCCTGCTTAAATTTGTTTAATTCTGAATTTAATTAAAAACATTATTCACCCCCTCTAAGATTGGTCATCAGATCCAACAAGTGGTATCAAAGGTGGTTTTTCCAAAACGATTTCATCACCGGGAATAATGACTCACCCTGATCTCGAATCGACTAGTGGGGTTGGAATTTTGTACACTGAAAAAAATACTTGCACTACTCTGTTTACAAGTGTGAACTATAATAGATTAAAAATTTTAATGAGAAAATTCCTTATTTCCTCAGACGTAGAAGTGTGGAATATGACTATTGTCAAGCCCGCACATAATTTGAATAGGAATGAATGTTATTTAAATGTCAAAGCTATGAATAGTTTATTTTGTGTGCTTAGACATGAGATTTTCAAACTCATCTACACTCTACCTACTGCTTACGATATATGAAAATTTCTCGAGATTACTTATAATTTTCCTTTCGCAGATAATGAATCTGAGCGATTTCTTATGGATCCAAGCAAAGACTCAAATGAAGACTTACTCTTAGAGGAAGACATGACAATCACATCTAGGAAAAGAGAAGATGAAATCTCAACTAGGGATGAGAAATCTCATGAAAAAGTCAAAGAAACTCTATGCTTCAATTTTGCCTCATCCAAAAAGAGTCAAGAAATTAAATTCTTTCTTTTTGTTAGAAACTGTTAAACATAGAATTAAGAAGATGAAATATATTAATTCGTAGTTGCGTTTAGAAAATAAAAAATTAAAAGCACAACTTAATGCAGAATATAATTGATGTATCTAGTTCACTTGCAAGCTCCGTAGTTGAAAATTCTACACCGTGTACTTATTGTAATGTTAGAAAAAAAATTACAAGGATCTTGAAAAAGAGTTTCTTTTTGCAAAAGAACAAAATAAGAAATTATGTTTAGAAAACTCATCATTCAAAAGTGATTGTGCTAGTTACAAGAATTATAAAATAGAAATTAATGAAATGAATGAAACATTTAAAGATTTGAGAAATGACTACAAAACACATATTAATTCTTTAATCTCAATTCTTAAAATAGTGCAATCGCGTACAATAAAGATAGACATAGTCTCAAAATTAAAAATAAATAATTGAAACAAAAATCAATATACTTAAGAAAATTAGGACTAAAAAGTCACAAAACATAACTCTAAAATTTAAAGCACGTGCACATTAAATATTTAAAGCACGTGCACGTTAAAAATCAATATATTTAAAGCACGTTAAATAAGAATTTTCATATAATATCTAAGCCAAACAAAAGGAGTGAAATACATCAAGCACGTGCACATGAAATTTCTAAACATAAAAATCATCTTCATTTGCAAAATCAAATCACTCTCAATTTAAAATCAAATGAACGAAAATTTGATTTTAAGAATCACTACGCAACGAGTCTTTATGTTAAACAACGTAAATCTAACTTGAAAAATCAATTCATCACAGTGAAATCTTCCATGTATGGTATTTCAAACAAAGATTACTATAAGAAGACTCAAAATAATTTTTATGGAATTTTTATGTATAAAATGAATATTCAACCAAAGTATGAATGAAGACTATCTTTAAAAATGACGCACCTATTTCACTAGAAAGTGCACATTTTTCATTATATCTCCATAGATTATCACGCTATATTTGGGTATCTAAAGGAACCGTCACACTTGGTTCCCTTTGGATACCTAAATCTCCTATTTATTAGATAACATTAAAATGCGTGGAGTAAAAACAAGTCAAATTAAAATATTCAATAATCTATTTCACGACGTGCTTAATTTGTTTTTCTTCTTTTTGTTTTGTACTTCTTTTGAGCTGGTTATGATCACTTTATATATATTGAGATATGACTTTTATACTTTAAGTTTAATGATAAATCAATCTAATTGAATAAATTTAAATAAAAGTTATATCCTTGCTAAGTAGCCAACATTTACTTTCTCTAAATTCTATCCTCTTTAATCCATTGTGAAAGTGAGGATAAGATCTACCTTTACTCTAGAGGGGGGGTGAATAAAGTATATTAAAATAATTTTCCAGATAAAAAAATTATTTGTAGTGGAAGACTTGATTTAAGTATATGTGTAATGTGCTAGCAGTATAAAAACTAGGTTAGCAAGAAAGCAAAATCACAGCACACAGCAAAGTAAAACACAGCAAACTAGAAGACACAAGGATCTATAGTGGTTCCCCAATCAACCTAGGTACATCCACTCTTCTACCACCCTAGGTAGGAATCCACTGCAGGAATAGTTGATCAGGTGTCCTGGGCACCAATGAGCTTTTGATAAGGTGCTCAAAAACAAAATCAGATTTTTTGATCAGGTTTCTTTCCACCACTGAGTTTTGACAAGGTCTCAGAAACCAACCACAAAACTTTTGAAGGGAGTTTTGAGAAACCCTTTTATAGTAGAGTAAGGAAAAAAAAGTTGTTGTTCTTCTCTGTCAAAACTCTAAGAGAAGACTAGTGGATGATGTTGTCAAAGCTCCCCCTAAGATCTGCAATTGTTCAGGAAGAAGAGCTTTGCATAGGGTGATAGGTCTTCAGAAACTTTAGATCTCCAGCAAGAGATGATTTCAGAAGTTGCTGAAATGTGATGTGTCTAGAGTATTTGATGAAGAAGCCTTTGAACACTTGGATCAAGAAGATCTTGAAGGAGTAGAATAGAAGAATTCTCTTCTGTTTGATGATCTCCTTCACAGTATTATTCCTTGTGTTTTGTATGAATTCTAACTCAGTAGTCCTGTAGACTGTGTCTCTTGAGTCTATTCCCAGAATTCTTGATTGATGTCTCTTTTACTCTTTCTCAATTACTCTATGGAGATATACTGAAAATCTGTCTTTTAGTTAGCCGTTACTCAGTCATAAATGACTACCTTAAATGAACTTTGTCTCTGGAGGAAAGTCCTAAGAGACATTCCATTTTGTCTTCCTTGAAACTTGCTCCAGATTAGTTGAAACGGCTACAGAATCTTTTGAAATAAATGCTGATAATAAATTAGATTGAATTCCATAACTGTCTGAATTTGAATTCCTGAAATCGTCGATCTCTCCAGAACAGCGTCGATCTGAGCTCGACTATCGTCGACCTCAGCTCAGAGACTGAAGCTAGACTGAAAACAGAAATCGTCAATCTGAGCTCAACTATCGTCGACCTGAGCTCAGAGATTGGATTACTGCTAGAGACAGAAATGTCGATCTGAGCTCAAAGATTGTCGAACCGAGTTCGACGACTTAGTGAACTGAGCTCATAGATAGTCGAACTGAGTTCGACATTTCGTCGACCTGAGCTCGACGAAAATTGTCATAGCCTTCTGCACTTGAATTCTAATCTTAGAAAGTCTTGGGGGCAGCTTCCAAACCTAAGACTAACCCTTAGACTCATTCTAATTGACCTTTATGACTATACAATAAGGTCAATACAATTTCCTAAGAACATAGTGATCCTTGCCAAAATTAGTAATAGGGTGTTCCAACAATCTCCCCCTATTTGGGTTAGGATTACTATTTACATGACAAATAGGGAATAACAAGCATACCGACAGAATTCAAAAGCAAAAAAAAAACAATGCAGAGAAAGGAAATGCAGCAACTGTAGTAATAACAGTGACAGAAGATGCACTGACAGATACAATAACAGCAGCAGATTCATCAGCAGCAGAAACCATTGGGGAAGTAGGAGCAGCAGATACAGAAACTTCAGAAGTAGAAACTGAAACTGAGATAACAACATCATAGACAGCAGGTTCTTCAATATGAATAGCAGGCTCATCAGCCTCCATCATTAGTAAGTCAGCAGCACTATCAGAACGGACTACATCAACAGCAGCAGCAGCAACACCCATATCATCAACAGAAATAGTATTTTCCACAGCCTTAAGAGATTTGATATATGTAGAAATCAGGCTGGGCTCATAGCTGGCAATAGGCACAATGGCCTTAGTTAGATCTTCCACTTCCTGAGCTGGTAGACAGCTGAAGTGAAGAGTATCAAAATCTGATAACAGTGACCTGAGGTCAACTGTTAGAACTGGTACTGGAGCTGGAACTGTAAACTCTGGCAGGAAATCCTCTGATGCAGCAGGCACCATCTCTTCTTCATATGGCATCTCCCCTGCCTATATTCAGTAAAAACTGGATCAAGGCACCCCATAGAAGAGATTGCCTGAGGAGGAGAAAGAGATGATAGACTGGCAAATAGTTCCTGGATTGATTTCAGGAGAGGAGCCATGGAGGTCTCCAGCAGGAGTGCTAGCCTGGGAGCTAACATCCTAAATAGCCTGTCTGCTAGGGCAGGAAGGTCTACTTGCTCAAGTGAAACCTGAGTAGAGGTAGAGAAGAGAGTGACATAGATTGGTGGTTAAGGGGATGCAAAAGTTTTAGTAGAGGAGGTGGATGGTAGGATGGATGGTTGAGAGATTGGAATGGTGGAGATGGAAGTTATTGGAGTGGAAATGGATGGGGTGTAGGATGGTTGTGCAAGAATATCATGTAGAAGTTGTTGGTAGGAGGTAGATGATGATGGAGGCTCAAGAGGTGAGGAGGGGGAATCATCCATTAGATTGAAAGATGGAATGGATGAGGCAATGTCAAGAGGTGAAAAGTAATGGAGAGGACGAAATTGGTCTTCTATTGTTGCTAGTGGTGGTGAAGGAGTTGAAAGTTTAGAGGAAATTGTGATGGGAGAGGAGGTTGAGGTGGTAATGGTGGAAGAAGGAATGGAGGATGAAACAATGGGTGGAGAAGGTGGAGATGAGGAGGAAGCAGGCATCTCTTCTAATGGGGCAGTTGCCTGTGGGAGAGTGACTGGAGCAGTCCTTGTGCCTGAGGTTGAGACAGCAACAGGAGTTCTGCTTGGCTTGGTAATTTGCCTGTCCCGTTTACCAAATAGGGCACAAGTCAGCCTCTTGGAGGCATTGATGTGCATCCCACTATACACAAGCAACTGTGGGCATCTATTATGCAAGAACAGCCCTAGGATCCTCCCAAAGTTAACAAAATTTTTGTTCACCTTTTTATTGATTAAATCAAAGAAAATCTCTCCCCAATTGAGATGTTTCTTATCTACTACAGCAGCCATCAAACAGAATTGATACCTAGAAATGGTATCATGAGCAGAGTGCTTGGCTAATAGCACTTTTCCCACAACATTAGCTAAGAATTTGTATTCAACTGACAAATTCTTTTTGAGCAGCTTGTTAGGGTTTGCTACAGAATGACCCATTCTATCAAGCATATTTGCAAACTCTTCTCCAGATAGTTCAACAGAATCGTTTCCAGTGCTTAGTTGAAAAACTTCGATCAGGAGGGCAGGTGTTAGAGATACCTGAGTCCCGGCAATAGTACCCACCATAGTATTCGGATCCAAATTGTGAGCCGTGTACACCCATTCTTTGATCTCATCCGCAGCAAGTTTCATCCTTGTGGTCATAATCTGCACCAACTGCTGTTCTTTGAACAGTTCGAGAATGTCTTTGAATACCTGGTCACTGCCTTCAAATGAGTCCATATCTATGTCGAATCCAGTATCGAATTTCATGGCAGCAAGAACTGTAACTGAAACAGCCATTGTTTACCTACAAAAACGAAACAAACACGACCAAGTGTAGAGAAGTTTGGAGGAAAAGAAAAGTTCTGCGGAGAGTATGAAAGTGCAAAAGGAGAACGACGGCCGAAAATGAATTTTATATTAGGGTTCGACGCAAGAAAAGAAAGATCGTTGAACTCCGTTCGACGATCTGGGCTACTAAAGGAATCTGAAGAGTCTTCAATAACATCGATCTCCGTTCGACGATATTGGAGAGCGTCGATCTCCGCTCGATGATCTCTGACCAGAAGAAGATAGCCTAGCACTATCTGAAAGCGCTGAACTCCAGTCGACGTTTTGGGAAAGCGTCGATCTCCGTTCGATGATCTTTGGGAAAATCATCGAGCGCAGTTCAGAGATCTAAATCACCCTATAGACACTAGAAAAATTAAGTTTTTAGCCTAGTCTTGGTCAATTTTAGAGTTTTAAAATCTTGGATCTCATTTTAAGCTTCCTCCATCTAACATTCCTAACTGATTCATGAAGAATGTGTGTTTCTTTTCATTCAATAGTTTGGTGAAAATGTCTCCCCTTTGCAAATCAGTTGGGATATATTGAAGTTCAATTTTATCCTTCTCAACATTATCCCTTAAAAAGTGATGCCTAATCTCTATATGTTTTGTCCTACTATGGATGACTGAATTTTGTGCTATAGAATTAGCACTAGTGTTATCACAAAATATTTTTGACCTTTCTAAGTTGTAACCATAGTCTAGGAGCTAGTTTTGAATCCATAAAATCTGTGAGCAACAACTGCCTGCTGCTATGTATTCAGCTTCAGCAGTTGAAGTGGACACAAATGTTTGTTTCTTACAGAACCAGGAGACAAGTCTGTCCCCAAGAAACTGGCAAGTTCCACTGGTGCTTTTCCTGTCTACTCTACATCCAGCATAATCAACATCTGAAAATCCAGTTAATTCAAATCCTGAGTCTTTTGGATACCAGAGACCTAGATTTGGACAACTTTTCACATACATAAGAATCCTTTTTACTAATGTTAGGTGTGACTCTCTAGGGCTTACTTGGAATCTAGCACATATGCATGCAGAAAACATTATGTCAGGTCTACTAGCTGTAAGGTACAATAAGGAGCCAATCATAGCTCTATATGTTGTCAGATCAACAGGTTTCCCATGTTCATCAGCATTTAATACAGCATTAGTAGGCATAGGTGTTTTCATACATGATGCTTCAGACACACCAAATTTCTTAACCAATTCTTTTGCATACTTGGTTTGAGAAATAAATATGCCATCAGCATGTTGTTTGACTTGCAATCCTAGAAAGAAGGAAAGCTCACCCATGCTACTCATTTCAAATTTTGAATGCATTAGATTAGAGAATCTTTTGCACAAATTTGAATCAGTAGATCCAAATATAATATCATCTACATATATTTGCACTAATAGGATATTGGACTTATGGGTTCTAATAAAAAGAGTTTGGTCTACTCTACCCCTTATAAAATCAATTTTCAGAAGAAAGCATGCTAAGGTATCATACCATGCTCTAGGAGCTTGCTTGAGACCACATAATGCTTTGTTCAATTTGAAAACATAATCAGGATGAGTTGGAGAGATAAAACCTGGGGGTTGTCTAACATAGACTTCTTCCTTGATATCTCCATTGAGAAATGCACTCTTTACATCCATCTGATAGACCTTGAATCCTTTGTGAGCGGCATAAGCTAGGAATATTCTTATGGACTCTAACCTTGCAACTGGTGCAAAGGTCTGGTCATAGTCTATTCCTTCTTCTTGAGAGTATCCTTGTGCAACTAGCCTTATCTTATTCCTTACAATGATTCCTTGATCATTCAACTTGTTTCTGAACACCCACTTTGTTCTAACAATGGAGTGATCCTTAGGCCTTGGCACTAGTTCCCAAACTTTGTTCCTTTCAAATTAATGCAATTCCTCTTGCATTGCAATGATCTAGTGTGGATCTTGTTCTGCATCTTGTATGGATTGAGGTTCAATTTGAGATAGAAAGCAGGTGTGCATCAGGTTTTGGTTGACCTGATTTCTAGTTTGCACACCAGCTGAGATGTCTCCACTCACTTGGGAGATTGGATGATCTCTTGATGTTACTAAATCAACATGGGGTGTTGATTATTCACCAACCTGTATTGTTGTTTCCTCTTATGGAACAACAACTGGCTCTTCAAGATGATTCTCACCAGGATGTTGAGTATCAAGATGTTGAGTGTCCTCTTCATCTTCACTGACTTCACCTCTTTGTTGGGTAGGTGACTGTGTTGTATCCTTTTCAACAATATATAACCTGTCCAAATTTTATGAAAGAGAGTGTACCTGCAAAGGTTCTATGGTAGAAATATTCTTCTCCTTGTAACACATGTTAGTTTCATCAAAAGATACATGTACAGATTCTTCAATTTTAAGAGAAGTTTTGTTATACACCCTATAAGCTTTACTGATCATGGAGTATCCCAGAAACACTCCTTCATCAACTTTAGCTTGAAATTTTGCTATATACTTCTTGTCATTATTGTGTATGTAACAAATGCAACCAAAAATCTTGAAGTAATCTACTTTAGGTTTCTTCCCTTTGAGTAATTAATAGGGAGTCTTGCCCTTCAGTTTATGTATCAAACTTCTATTCAACACATAGTTTGAGGTGTTCACTGCCTCTGCCCAAAAGGATAGAGGAAGGTGAGCATCTGTCAACAATGTGGTGGAAGATTCAATAAGAGTTCTATTTTTCCTTTCAGCTACCCCATTTTGTTGAGGAGTTCTAGGAGCTGAGAAAGTGTGCCGTATCCCTTCACTCTGACAGAACTCTTGCATAAGAAGAGAATCAAACTCTGTCACATGATCACTTCTGATCAGGGCAATGTGAGTATTGAACTCAATTTGTATGCATTTGAGAAACTCTATCAAACACTTAAAGTTATCAGACTTCTTTCTCAGAAAGAACACCCATGTGAATCTAGAGAAGTCATCTACAACCACTAGAGTATAAGATTTCCCTCCTAGTCTTTGTACTGTAATGGGTCCAAAAAGATCCATGTGTAACAGATGCAAGATCCTAGGTGAATCACTCTTATTAAGTGACTTGAAACTATTTTTAGTTTGCTTGCCTAATTGACAAGCCCTGCAAAGTCCTTCCTTCTTATAGGGGCCAGAAGGTAGTCCTCTAACAAGGTTTTCCTTAGAAAGCCTAGCAATGGTTCTAAGGTTTATATGCCCTAATCTCTTATGCCATAGATCATTTGGCTTGCAAACAGAATTGAATAAACAAATATCTATCTTAGTTGAAAGAAAATCTACAAGATAAATATTACCTTTCCTTTTACCTGTTAGCACAATTGTGTTATCCTCTGATTTGATTTTGCATGAGGATTTATTGAATGTCACCCGGTAGCCTTCATCACATAATTGACTGATGCTGATTAGATTATGCTTTAGTCCTTCCACATAAGCCACCTTCTTGAATGTGACTGAGCCAATCTGGACAACATCATATCCTTTTGTTTGTCCAAAGTTTGAATCTCCAAATATTACTTTGGGTCCAAGTTTGGCTTTGAAGGATGTGAGATTCTCCTTGCTTCCTGTCATGTGCTTTGAGCACCCACTATCAAGATACCATTATTGGTTCATTGCTAGATAGGTCTTCACCTGCACATAAACAACTTATATGTTTTTGACCCAGTTTACCTTGGGCCTAGGTTGATAACCTTTAAATTCTGAAATAAAAGACATCCCTGGCTTACTCTTATAACCTTCAGGATGATATCTCCTAGGAGGTATTATCCATTCAATATAAGGGTTAAAGTTTTGGGATGTAGGACCTCTAGGATTGAAGTTTGATTTGCCTTTGAAAAAATTTTCAAAACTCTGAGCTCCATTCGACGATCTCTGAGCTGAGTTCGACGATCTTGGGTCAGATCGTCGAGCTCCATTCGAAGATCGATTATACCAGAGTTCAGAGTTAGGCGATCGTTGACCTGAGTTCGACGATTCATCTTGAGATCGCTGAGCTCTATTCGACGATCGTCGAGCTCTGTTCGACGTTTTCCGTTGAACTTTAGTTTTCTTAGGCAGATCAGGGTTCTTCCTAGCTACCTTTACAACACCCTTTCCTTTATCTGAGATAAATTTAATTGGGGTTGTTAATACTATAGGTTGGCTGGATGAAGCACCAAAGCCCAGTGTACTGTTAAGTCTAGAGTTCACTGTGCTTGTGATGTCCATCAGTCTGATGCTTCTCCTATTAAGGTATTCTTCAAACTTCATTGCCTTGGATAGTTCACTTTTCAATGAAGCTATCTCCTCCCTACAACATTCTAACTCCTCAAAGAGTTTGAGGTTGTCTGATTTTAAAGTGCTATGTTCAGACAATTGATTTATGAGAGAGATAATCTCTTTCTCAGACTTTAGCAGGTCTAAACATAGTGCCTTAAATTCAAATTTAAAGTCCTCTGAATTAAAATCAAAGGAATCTATTACCTGGTCTTCTTCATTTCATGTTCAGATTCAGATTCTGACTCATGTTCTGCATCAAAATTATGTTGGGAGGCATTGATAGCCATCATGCAGAACTCCTTCTCTTCAGCATCATCTTCATCATCACTTGAGCTTGATGAAGCCTCTGACTCTTCTTCAGTTTCACTCCTGGTTTCAGCTACAAATCCCTTCCTGGTGTGTTTGTTTTTGCTGGAGGAGGATTTGTCATTGTTGTTTCTCCTGGAGTCCTTGTCTTTTCTCCTATCTTTCCTATCCCTCTTGTCCTTATTCTGATTTTCTGGATAATCAGGCACAATGTGGCCTGGTTTCCTGCATCCAAAACAAATAATTTCTTTATTATTCGATTTGTCATACCTTGGCTTCTCATGCCCTCTAGATGACCTCTTTCTGAAATCTTTCCTGGCCATCTTATAGAATCTTTTGGCTAGTAAGCTCATCAATTCTTCATTGTTTATGACCTTGTCTTCAGGCTGATCTTCTGTAGCTTTGAATGCTATTGTCTTTTCCTTCTTGATTGCTGGAGAAGCAACCTTTTGTTATTCCTCTCTATTCTTGATGAGCAGCTCATAGGACTTGAGCTTGCCCAATAGAGCCTTAGTAGTAATCTCAGTTAGGCTTCTGACATCCTTGATTGGCCAGATCCTTGAGTCCCAAGTACTGGGGAAGCACATTAGGATTTTGTCATTGAGTTTAGTTAGTGAGATCTCCTTGTCCAATGTTTTTAACTCATTAACTATTAGGCTGAGCCTGTTGTACATGTCAGCAACTAACTCAGTTTCTCCCTTTTGAAGTTCTCATAATGGGTTATGAGATGGGATCTTCTGTCTTTCCTTTCATCAGGAGATCCTCATACAATTTCTGACAACTTGTCCCATATTTCTTTTGGTGAGTTGCATTCAGCCACTTTCTGAAATATTTCATCAGACATAGTCTGAGCCAGAATATTCATTACTTTGGCATCTGCAACTTTCCATTTCTTAATTTCTGCATCTGTTCCTGAAGGAGGTGGAATAACACTTGTACTTGTATTCACTGGGGGTCTTGGACACACTGTCAAAATAGAATTATAGATGTCCTCATCAATAGAATTCATATATAATTTTATCCTTGCCTTCCAAAGTGCAAACTTAGAAAGGTTACACACTTGAGGTCTGGTGCTAGCATAATCTTTGTTTTGTGCCATGGTTTTGTATGAATATAAATATAATACAAATAATAACCCTCTATAGAAGATTGATCTTATCAGAGATCTTTTGGTTAAGGTGTTTGCCTGTAGGAACAACCAATCTAATGAAGATTTAGTTGTTGAGTAACCAACCTCCCTCTGATACCAATTGAAAGTGAGGATAAGATCTACCTTTACTCTAGAGGGGGGGGGGGGGTGAATAGAGTATATTAAAATAATTTTCCAGATAAAAAAATTATTTGCAGTGGAAGTCTTGATTTAAGTATATGTGTAATGTGCTAGCAGTATAAAAAACTAGGTTAGCAAGAAAGCAAAATCACAGCAAACAACAAAGTAAAACACAGCAAACCAGAAGACACAAGGATCTATAGTGGTTCCCCAATCAACCTGGGTACATCCACTCTTCTACCACCCTAGATAGGAATCCACTGCAGGAATAGTTGATCAGGTGTCCTGGGCACCAATGAGCTTTTGATAAGGTGCTCAAAAACCAAATCAGATTTTTTGATCAGGTGTCTTGCCACCACTGAGTTTTGACAAGGTCTCAGAAACCAGCCACAAAACTTTTAAGGGAGTTTTGAGAAACTCTTTTACAACAGAGTAAGGAAAAAGAAAAAGTTGTTGTTCTTCTCTGTCAACAGTCTAAGAGAAGACTAGTGGATGATGTTGTTAAATCTCTCCCTGAGATCTGCAATTGTTCAAGAAGAAGAGCTTTGCATAGGGTGATAGGTCTTCAGAAACTTTAGATCTCCAGCAAGAGATGATTTCAGCAGTTGCTGAAATGTGATGTGTCTGGAGTCTTTGATGAAGAAGCCTTTGAACACTTGGATCAAGAAGATCTTGAAGGAGTAGAATAGAAAAATTCTCTTCTGTTTGATGATCTCCTTCACAGTATTATTCCTTGTGTTCTGTATGAATTCTAACTCAGTAGTCCTGTAGACTTGTGTCTCTTGAGTCTATTCCTAGAATTCTTGATTGATATCTCTTTTACTCTTTCTCAATTACTCTCTGAAGATATACTGAAAATCTGTCTTTTAGATAGCTGTTACTCAGTCATAAATGACTACCTTAAATGAACTTTATCTCTGGAGGAAAGTCCTAAGAGACATTGCATTTTGTCTTCCTTGAAACTTGCTCCAGATTAGTTGAAATGGCTACAGAATCCTTTGAAATAAATGCTGATAATAAATTAGATTGAATTCCATAACTGTCTGAATTTGAATTCCTGAAATCGTCGATCTCTCCAGAAAAGCGTCGATCTGAGCTTGACTATCGTCGACCTGAGCTCAGAGATTGAAGCTAGACTGAAAACAGAAATCGTCGATCTGAGCTCAACTATCGTCGACCTGAGCTCAGAGATTGGATTACTGCTAGAGATAGAAACGTCGATCTGAGCTCGAAGATCGTCGAACCGAGTTCGATGACTCGGTGAACTGAGCTCAGAGATAGTCGAACTGAGTTCGACGTTTCGTCGACCTGAGCTCGACGAAAATTGTCCTAGTCTTTTGCACTTGAATTCTGATCTTAGAAAGTCTTGGGGGCAGCTTCCAAACCTAAGACTAACCCTTAGACTCATTCTAATTGACCTTTAAGACTATACAATTAGGGCAATACAATTTTCTAAGAACATAGTGATCCTTGCCCAAATTAGTAATAGGGTGTTCCAACACATTGCCTACAAATATCTTATATTACCACTAAAATTTGAATAACTTTCAAAAATGGATTTAAATTGTCTATAAGGGGCCTTAAGCTAACATATTTAATGCGCAACCTTTGATTATTTTTATAATTTTTATGCTGCATCAGGTAGCCCCTAATATACAAAATAATAATATAAACTTGGTGCATGCAAATCAATTATATATTTGTTAAACCCTTCATAGCATTGCATATGTTTACCCTATCTTATCATTCTAGCATCGTCTCTAACTATAGAAAAATATCAACGTTCATGCTAGTTATATTATGTTATGCTGTGCTAAAGTAAAAGTGAATGCTTTCAAAAAAAAATAAATTAACAAAGATGAATATGAACAATGCATATACTGCAATGATTTTGTATGATCAATTGATATCCTAAACTCGAATTCTATCTAATTCAATAGCAAAATTCATAAGAATACTTAAGAATAATCTTGAAGTGACAATGTCTATCTATCTAAGAAGATGTAAATCATGTGATAGATATTGGTATCATTGTGTCGTACTCACTATGGTGTATTGTGTATGTGAAGTGCTTCAATTGTATTTGCATGTATCTTTCTCTTACAAGGACCATAGAATCAATTGTGCACATAATCATTATCAAATCATTCTTTGTCTATGAAATCTATTTGTACTAAATACATGCAACATATTTTAATATAAATCAATTCCATTTTGAGAAGCATAACACCGCACTTCGTGTTGAAATCGGGAACCAGCTTATGTGGAGTTCGAACCCTTGGGGAAGGGGTGACTGCACACATACTTCTCCTAGCAAGCTGGATTGACCGAAGATTTAGGACTCAAAACCGACCCAAGGCTCCAACACGGAGGTCCCACCACACACCCAGAAGATCTTAGAGTGATTCCCCTCCTTAGCTTGTGCTGAGCTAAGGGCACCTCAGAAAGCGCAAGAAGATTTGGGAATTAGAGAACTAGAAAGCTTGCCTTCTGAGGTACTCTCTTGGGTCTATTTATAGATTTCTAGACTCGGCCTGCAAATAGCTCAACTTCGCTGTTTTAAACGGTTATATGCAGCCAAAAAGGAGGTCTTCCAACAGCGAAACTCCGCTATTCTGAGGAGCTAAGTGTAGACCTAATCACATTTAGCAGAACAAATTATATTAACCACAAGATATAAGCATCCCACTAACAGGGGGAAATCGGGATCAGCTCGCCACTAAACTGGGGGGATGCGGCCTTGCTCTCGCGGTTCGCCTCTTTCTTTAGGCTTGCGCGAGCCTGGATCCTACGACTTGCCTGCCCCTCGCACGGAGGAGGACCGGCAATCTCGACCGGATGGTCACTTAGGCGAGCACGGGTTGGTCGAACTGGCTCACGCGGCTCGCTCGCCCTTCCCGGAGGAAGCGAGCCGACTGTCCTGGCTCGCTCGCCTGCCTGGCAGACTAAGAGAAATAGAAGAAACATGTCCAAGTTCAGAAGCGTTGAGTGAAGCCTGTTCACTCAATGCCAAGCTCCGAAGCAGGACAAGCAGCATTGAGTGAAGCTAGTTCACTCAATGCCAAGCATTGAGTGAAGCCAGTTCACTCAACGCCAAGCATTGATTGAAGTCAGTTCACTCAATGCAAGCTTAGAAGGCGTCGAAAGGACAAGAAACGTTGAGTGAAATCAGTTCACTCAATGCCAAGCTCAGAAGGCATCGACATGACAAACTTCACTCAAAGCCTTAGAAGGTTTGGTCAGAAAATCTATCCTGGCTCGCTCGCCTGCCTAGTAGACCCACTCAGCGAACACGGGATTGTATACAATCCCTACTCTTTTTGAGCTTTGCAAAAGCTAGGAAAGAATCATCCAACCCTATGTGTTCTGTGAGTGCTTGCGGAGCTGGAGGGAATCTTTTAGTGGGTCCCACCAATGTGCTATTAATACACCACCATGCTTAAGGGAAAACCCCCCGTACTTCCGCTTCACTTTTTTTCTCCGTAAACTACTGTAGCTGAGCGATGCCCAAATCAGAAGAAATGTGTGCCCACTTAGCGGCCGCGAGGGAGGAAACGTGGGAGCAGGTCATTGATGCTAACCCTTGGCTGGAGCGAGGGTCTCTCAGTCCCTTCTTCATGCCGAAGAAGGCGAAGATGATCAGGCGGTCTCCCCCGAACGGCACACCTAAATCCAATTCGTTGGCCGGTGCCGAGGTTACCCATGAGGTATGCGGGCCGGTTACCTGGTGTCAATGTTTTTCAAATTTTGACATCTCCTTCACAGGAGGTGCCTCGTGAGAACAGAGGCGGGGGAATGGAGCCGAGTCACTCCTCCCCGCGTGAGTCTGAGCGATTTGTCAACCCCTCGGCTGCAGAGCATGCCCATCCCGCTGTCTAGACCGCTCCTCTAGCGACTGGTGAGCTCTGGACTCCTTGCCTTCACTTTCAACCTGATTCCCCCTCATTGTGATTTTGATATTGCAGCCTCCACCCCAGGAGCCACCGACCGTTCCCCGCTGGTTCTGCGGTCGCTGGCTTGCCCTGGGTTGGGAAAATCCTTTGTGACTCTTGAAGGAGAGCTCTTCCAGGGCCGACCAGGGACTTCCCGCCTGCATGCCAGCACGGGGGACGTGCCGACCCAGGGTGAGTTTGTGCGCTTGCTTGCTTGCAACTGTCTGCCTGCGTTTTCTAACCCTTGCCTATTTTTACAGGCTTCAATGCGATCTCATCCTCCAACATCAATATCAGTGGGGGGTACTCACCTCCACCTCTGCAAACCACATCTTAGTATACCTGGGCAACCCACAGGATGGAGGGAAGATGAAGAGGCAGATGACTCGGTTGTTCCAGAAGCACTCCTTGATGCTGTAAAAGGTCCGCGACAGGGTGGACGAGGACAAGGCTGAGGCAGAGGAGCGGTTCATGGTACTATAGGGTGTGAGGTGCCCAGAAGACGGTAATGGGA
The DNA here is from genome assembly GCA_039513925.1 of Platanthera zijinensis. Taxonomy (NCBI): domain Eukaryota; kingdom Viridiplantae; phylum Streptophyta; class Magnoliopsida; order Asparagales; family Orchidaceae; genus Platanthera; species Platanthera zijinensis. Next base: position 81,393,674 of record CM077081.1, read on the forward strand.
CGAATTCTTCGGGGGTGCACATTACGCGAGCAGAGGAGCGGCTCAGGTATGCCATAGAGCAGGTCAACCTGGCCCAGCGGGAACTGCTGGTGGTTCGCAAGTATTACTACCCTCGCCTACTGCCCCATTCTGGGGTGCATGGGCAGGGCAGGTGGAAATGGATTCATTATTGATCCATCCACCCCTTAGTCAATGTTGGCCTGTAGGCCTGGGTCGTACCTTTCTCTTGGATTGGCTCGCGCGTCATTACTATGATCTTTATTGTTTTCTTTTCTGGAGTACCGAACTTGTTTATTATTTGAAAACTACTTGTCTAATCACGTGCCTATGCTTGTATATTATTTCTCTGTCTGTGGCTTGTGACTGCTTAGCTTTTCTAAGGAGAATGCGAGCGAGTTGCCCTTGCTTGCCTACCCCCTCCTTAGGCGGGCACGTGCCAATTTGGCTGTCCCCTTCTTAGGCATGCGCGAGCCAATGTGGCTCGCTCGCCTCTCTAGCGGATGCGAGCCATCGTGGCTCGCTCGCCACTTGGGCGGACGCAAACCATCGTGGCTCGCTCGCCACTTGGGCGGATGCAAACCAGTTTGGCTCGCTCACCACCTCCTTACTACTGCATAGTTTTCGTAGGGCCATGCGGGCTCAGAAGTCGAAGCGTTAGGGCATATTTGTGCTATCTGCACATTCACCATAGATGGGACATTTTCCCGCCCTTTCTCTTTCTATAAATAGGCCACGACCCTTCTTCCCACCTACCACATTTAAAACCTTCTGTACCTTATCCAATCCTGTGATTCTTAGCACACCTTTTCTCGCAAGAACTTCGGCATCCCGCCCGCTTAACATATTGTGAGATGGGAGGCAGCGGTGGCGATGCTGAGGGAAGGGGCAAGTGCGCATGGACATTTTTTGAGTACCCTTCTTTTTCTCCACCCTTGTCAAGGGTGAGTTCCTCACCGTGGTCGGCGACTTTGTCCCGCCTAGCTTTGAGGCAAGGCGACCCGGGGAGGAGGATAAGATCAACGATCTCTTAGAAGTGAAGCTCTCCATCCCCATCGCTCACTTTGATGCGGGCCTCCGGCTTCCCCTATGGCCTGAGGTCCGACAAATTCTGAAGTACTATGGGATCATCCACGGTCAGCTGACCCCCAACCCAGTGGCTATCATGGTCGGCTTCGCCTGCTTCCTGCAGGAAGAGCTGATCGAGTTAAGCCTTGAGGTCTTTTGTAAGATGTTCTCCTTCCGGGAGAACAATGATGGCACCACATACTTCTCCAGCAACCACGTCAAGGTGTGGGATATAGTAAACAAGAGCCACAATTGGCTCCGAAAGTTCGTCTTCATCAAGGGCAACTTCGACAACATCCCTTTCTAGCCAGTCCAACTCAGTGAGGCGAGCTACCACCCCCTAGTATGGGGGGGGGCATGAAGCCAAGCTATACGAGTTTTTCGAAGGGAAGAACTTTGAGGTCGAGTTCCTCCGACGGAATGTAGACTCCCACACCCCCGTCCTGCTCGGGGGAGGTAAGCTACTCGCGCCTAATTCCCCTTTACTTAATCCCTTTTCTTTATAGTTCTAACTCTTCCGTTACAGGTGAGCGGGACCTTCCCCTACACCCTCCTCATGAGAGTGCGCGAGTCGCGTCTGTCGAGCTCACTCGCACAGAGGCGGTGGCCGCCGCGCATCGCGAGATCCTGGCCCTCGCCTCCCAGAAGCGGGTTGCCCGCGGACAACCTCCAGTGCCGCCATCGTCAAAGAAGTCAAAGACTATGAGCGGCGCACCTCTCGCAACCCAGTAGAAAGGCAAAGCTCCGACAGGCCTTTAACCCGAAGCGGCCACCACCCTGGATGCTTTGACCGGCGGGCCTCCCGGCGAGGCAGACGTCACCTCCAAGCCACGAGAGCAGGTGTCTGTAGACAAGCCCGTGCCTAGGGGCACCACAACTTTGACTATGGCGAGCATCACCTAAATGAGCTCGGCAAGCCCCTCCTTCAATGGGACCAAGGGGAGAACCAAGCATCAATCTCCACCCTGCTGCCGAGCTGGCTAGAGCAGGACACCAACAGCAGGGAGGCTAATGCCTTCTCCTTCGGCTTGTATGCACAGGAGGATGCCACGGTCTATGACTAGGAGTCCATGCAGGCACTCGTGCACGAGAGCGCGCAGGTCCAGCTACGCGGCCTGGAGATGGATCACAAGGCGGGCTACTAGTGCATGCAGATGGAGAGAAATTCTGCCTCGCTCTAGAAGCTCGTTGATGACAAGGAAGAGGCCCACCGCCACATGTTGCAGGAAGCAGAGCATCAATAGAAGCGGGCGGACGCGGCCTACGCCGTTCTTGCCGGATACCTGAGATGGGTGGTAAGCCTCAAGAATTTGGAACAAGATACTTCTCTCAAGATTGCGTCTAATGACATTTTGCTTTTTCTCGTAGGACGCGGTGATGTCCAAGCGCCTTGGCTTTCAAATTTCCATCCTCGAGAAGCAGAACAAGGCACTGCGGGCGCGGGTACGGGACAGGAAGCCGTAGTTCCACAACCACCATCTAGCAGTAGCTGTCGGCTCGCCTACTACTCCAAATATGAGATGGAGGAGATAATGCAGAAGAACGATGCCAAAGAAGCGAAGTTTACGCTCCAGACCATGCAATGGGCCGACCTTGAGATGAGCGAATGCACGGGGCTCTCGACGAGCGATGTGGTACCGGAGTATTTCCTTCTGGTACCGAAGCCGGGCGACAAGTCCTTCCAAACCCTTTAGGAGAGCTCTCCGCCCGAGAGCTTGCCTCGCTTAACCCCCACGCCGCACTTCTCTTTTTTGTAATCTATATTTTTCTTTTATTATTGCTATAATGTACATGCGGGCTGAGTCCCATACTCTGTAATCCTTTTTGATTAATACAAGATACTTTTTGAAACTCATTTTTTTATAACTTTTTTTGCGTACTCACGACCCAGCCTAACATTCTTGCTCGCTGCCTCCAAACTCGCGTCTCGTGAGTGAGATCGCTCTCCCTTAAGGACACAGCTTAGGAAATGTCAGGACCATAGGTAGCCGGCCCGTGATTGGTGATCCGCCCCCCTTATCCAAAGAGCTTCTCCTACGCCGCCCGCTAGATCTAGGTACTGGCCCGCCTCGACTCGCGTCCAAGGAGTTCGGCTTCGCGTGAGCCAAGCTTCATGAGGACGCAACGCGGCCTGAGAGTGAGCGCCTCACACTGCTGAGTGCTCATGACCTTGGTCGCCTTGCGGGTACCGGACTGGATGCGTGCCGAGCGGGCGCCTGAGGGGTGAGATCCATCTTGCCCGCGATCCTTACCCCTTGGAGATATTTGCTTCTTTCAATTTTTTTCTAACGATCTGTTAGGAATTTCTACTTCCCTTCTTTCCTTCTTTATGTCAGCTGGTAGGAGCCCGTTAGTGTGAGATGAGTGTCAACCAAACCTTCACTTTGGACAAACACCGGGTGCTACCACCGGCCCATTCAGCTAGGTGAGAGCCTGACGACGGGTATTAGGCTTCAACCGGACTTTAATTTTGGCCAACCACCGGGTGCTACCACCGTCCCGATCATCTAGATGAGAGCCTAACGGAGGGTGTTGAGCTTCTATCAGACTTTCATTTTGGCCAACAACTGGGTGCTACAACCGGTCCAATCAGCTAGATGAGAGCCTGACGGCGGGTGTTGATCTTTTACTGGACTTTCATGTTGGCCAACCACCAGGTGCTACCACCAGCCCAATCAGTTAGATGAGATCCTGATGACGGGTGTTAAGCTTCTACCAGACTTTCCTTTTGGCTAACCACCGGGCTCTACCACCATCCAAATCAGCTAGATGAGTGCTTGACGGCGGGTGTTGAGCTTCTACCGGACTTTCCTTTTGGCCAACCATCGGGTGATACCACCGGCCCAATCAGTTAGTTGAGAGCATGACGGCGGGTGTTGAGCTTCTACCGGACTTTCATTTTGGTAAACCACCGGGCGCTACCATCGACCCAATCAACTAGATGAGAGCCTAACAACGAGTTTTGAGCTTCTACCTGGCTTTCCCTTTAGCCAACCACTGGGCGCTACCACCTGCCCAATCAGCTAGATGAGAGCCTGATGGCGGGTGCTGAGCTTCTACCTGACTTTCCTTTTGGCCAACCACCGGGCACTACCACCAACCCAATCAGCTAGATGAGAGCCTAATGGCGGGTGTTGAGCTTCTACCATACTTTCATTTGGCCAACCATCATCCATATCCCTTCCTATTGAGCAATCGAACCATCAAGAAGTAAGAATGCAAAAAAGATTCATTATTTTCCTGGGTAGAAACGCTTCAAGTCATCGCCGCTCCAGGCATAACTAAGGGGTTCCCCTTCCACATTCTGGAGATGATAACCCCCTGACTTCAGAACCTCTTTAATTATATAGGGGCCCTCCCAGTTAGGATTTAACTTATCGACGACTGCCAGCCTTCTGGCAGCATCGACCTTCATCAATACTAGGACCCCTTTGCAAATTGCTTGATCCTGACATGCTTGTCAAAGTATTTGGCCATCCGCTGCTTAACCTCCTCTCACTGAATAGCTGACAAGTCGCGCACTTCCTCCACCATATCTAGGGAGAGCCACAACTCATCTTCATTCTCCGCCCTCCACTCTTTTATGCCTTCCTCAGCCTCCACTATTTGTGGTGTCTGGACCTTGAACTCTATCATGAGCACAACTTCGCAGTCGTGCGAGAGCTTGAAGGGGGTCTCTCTAGTGGTTGTGTTGGGCATGGTCCTCAGGGCCCAAAGAAATAAAGGGAGTTGATCCACCTAGCTCCCCTTCAGATTCTCCACTTTATTTTTCAACAAGCTAACAATTATCTTATTCGCCGCCTCCACCTACCCATTGCTCCTAGGGTGGTAGACCGACGCGAATCGAAGATCAATCCCGAGCTGGCCGCAGAAGCTGATGAACTCGGTGCTAGCGAACTGTAGCCCATTGTCCTTGACAATAGCCTAAGGTAGCTTGTGCCTGCAAATAATCTTCCCCCACACAAAGTTCTTGATCACTTGGGAGGTCACCTTGGCCAGCGCCTTGACCTCCAACCACTCAAAAAACTAATCGATCATTACTAGCAAGAATCTTCTCTGCCAGCTGGCCTGGGGGAAGGGCCCTAGAAGATCTATTCCACAAATGGTGAAGGGACAGGGGGCAATGATGCTTCTGAGCCTTTGGGCTAGTAGTAGTTGGAGAGGGATGAATAGCTGGCACTTCTCACACTTCTTTTCAAACTTGGTAGAATTATGGCCCAGGGTTGGGTAGAAGTACCCTTGCCTGACAATCCTCCCCTCCATGGTCCTGCTCCCTAAGTGACTCTCGCACTCCCCGAAATGAACTTCCTCCAAGATTCTTGGGACCTCCTCTTCGGCCACGCAACGTGCTAGAAGCCCCGAGAGAGTCTTCTGATATAGCTTCCCAACACACATTAGGTAGTATGCCGACTTATACTTGAAACATTTCTTATCCAGGACTTTCGGGAACTCCCTTGTGGATAAGAAAGTCGTGAAGGTGTCCATCCATGAGGTACGATGATCCACTTCCATCAGATCCCCCTCTTGGATGGAAGGATGGAATAGGTTGGTGATGGTTCCTCCTGCACGGGGTCCGAACTTAGCCAATTGGTCTACCTGCTCATTTTCCACCCGCAACACATGTCTGATGAAGAATATTTGGAACATGTCGATGACCCCCTTCACTTTTGCCAGGTATAGATAAGGAGTGGGATCCCTGGCTTCGAACTCGCCATTGATCTGGGAGGACACCACTATGGAGTCCGTTAGTACCTCCACGTCATGCACTCCTAGTTCTATGGCTAGCTGTAGCCCTGCGATCACCGCCTAATACTATGCCTGGTTATTGGTGATGGGAAAATGGATGACCACAGTTTTCTCAACCTTTGTCCCCTGCGGAATTTCCAGGATCACTCCCATGCCCGAGTTCCTTCCCAACACACCATCTACCTTCACCTTCCAAGGGACCGGATGAGTTAGCTCAGACTCCACCACCTCGAACACATAGTCGGTCAGGAAGTCGGCCATCGCTTGGGCCTTAATCGAGAGGTGGGTGACAAAGGAGATGCCAAATTCGCTCAACTCCACTAACCACTTTGCCAACCTCCTGGAGCGTTGTACCCCCTTGAAGATGTTGCGGAGGGGATGGTCGGCCATGAAAGTCAATCTAGTGTCAACTAGCTTCACCTATGGGGGGGATAGGTGATTTGTAGTCTTTTGCGGAATTAAAAATTAACCTGCACAAACAACAAACACAACATAGAAAAGCACACCAGAAATTATAGTGGTTCCCCGATTTGGGTATGTCCACTCTCCCCCTTCGACCTATCTCCCAACAAGGGACGACTTGGTCACTTCACCAACAGGATTGAAATCCAATCCTCTCACTATGGAAGAAACCCTTCCACCCGAAGGAGTCACTACTCAACCACGGGTTTCACCCAACCCTTACAACGAGGAAACAAAGTTCCTTTACAACAAAGTTAAAATAGAATGTACAAGAAATACAAACTACGTTTGGAGAACCCGATGTCCCTCTTCGTTCAATGAAGCTTTCTTGATGACGACGAAGAGTCCACGATCGACGCACTCTCTTGGAGAGGATCTTCCCGAGATCGGCAGCGGCAAGTGAATGCGGCAGCGATGCTTTGTTGATCCAAACTTCTTGACGAAGCTAGAAAGGTCTACCAACGATCTTACTTGGATCGATTGTCTCAATCGATTCAGAGGGGAGAAATATTCCCGCTCAACAAATCAAGAGACAAAGGATCTCAAGATAGACACATGAGACGCTATACTTAGCCTCGGTTCTGTCGCCGGACGATCAAAGATGGCCTCTAAGATCAGCGGCGGCGACTGACTTGCGAGCGACAACGGCGACGGAACGAGCTTCGCGATCAGCTAGGTCACGCGCGAAGGCCGTCCTTTCTCATTTTCTTCGCTCTGTCATAAGTTCAAAATAGGAGAGTATATATACTGTAGAATACCCCCTTATGACCGTTCTGGGCCCCACAAGACAAAACCCTAAGCTCGGTTCAAACAGCGCCTTAAATATTGGTTCAGTTCAGCAAGCAGGTAGAAATTTCCCAAGGCAAATTCGGCGGGAATCATTGGTGATTCTCGACGAATCGGCGAGAATCACTTATGATTCCCGTCGAATTCTACTTATAAGAATTCCTGCTGAAAAGCTTGCCATACAGAGTGAATCGGCGAGAATCACAACTATTCTCGACGAATCGGCGAGAATGCAGAGTCATTCTTGACGGTTCGTCTAGAATCACTAAGTGATTCTCGACGATTCTGACTTAGCAGAATTCTTGAATGCTTTTGAGTCAGCCGGATACATTCGACGATAATCGGCGAGTGATTCTCGACGATTCGACGAGAATCACTAGTGATTCCCATCGAATCGGCGAGAATCACTTTGTGATTCTCGTCGAATATAACTTAGACGATTTTTCGTCTTTCTTCCCGTGAGTTGGTCTTTGACCCATCCTTGCTCCTTGTCTACTCTTGATCTATCTCAGCCCTGTACTTGACCATAAGTACACTCCAATAGAGAGAGTACACATGAGCCAACACACTGATCTGCTCAACGAGGGATTATGCTGCGCAGACCCGTGTATATTGACCCACTGCACCCTGACATTGGTGTGTACTTAGAGAGGAATAACTGCAAGCACAACTTGAAGATATATCATCAAATACATTGTGAATTCATCTTAGCTTGACAGGAGTCTTCTTCAAGCATGAGGATGATATTTCTGAACTCATCGGAGGCATGAGAGAAGCCCATCCTAACTAGTTCACTTCCGGTGAGGAGTCCTGCTGTGGTTCTAGGAGCCATTTCAAACCTAAACAGGAAATGTCCAAGTGTCTAACCCCTATCAGAATTTCTAGTATAGGTGCTACACTTGACAAGAAACTTCAAGGATGAGGGAACATTACCCTAGCGTCGAGCGATGAGAAGGCTTCCGGCGGGACGATGGCGATTGTAAAGATCGTCGTCGGGAGAGGGAAACCTGACGGGGAGAAGACGGAAGCACGGAGCCAACGGGTGCACGACACGGTCCTTACGTCCTGAGGGTGTTGTTGACGGGAGTCCGGAGGAGAGACGGAGAGAACAAGGCGAAGCAGCTTCCGCATGACCAAGGGATTCAGTGAGAGTTCTTGGGGATTCGGCGGGATGCTCGCGGGATGTGGAATGTGAAGAGTCAACAGGGGTTTTATGCTATTTATATATACCGATGGGTAGCCACTATTTCATACCCACTGAACGGGGCAGTTTATATTGTTTCGAATCTTAGCCCTCTTTTTCATTTGTTGATCACAAAACCTAGGTCGAGTTGAATGGTATATTAACCCTAGAATTAATTACTGAGTAATTCTAGGTAATTCAAAAGCGTAGAATTTTCGTTATAGCCCCTGACACACTCTCCTTGAAATTCAAGTGGACTGATTTACACCCATTGAAATACATTATCAATTATATATATATATATGTAAATGCACGTAATTCTTTAGATATTTCGTCCTTTTACCAGGTATGTGAACATATATATGCATATATATATATATATATATATCAACATTTACTTTTTAGAAGAAGAATTGACATATTCATGTGGATATAAATATATATGTAAGCATCTTTATAATATGACTCAAGTATTGAAACTTAATGCATGTACCTGAGATCATTAAATTGATCATTCAGATCCTCTATTTGAGGTACACCAGGTGTCCAATTGGAGTAAGCCATTGTAGGTAGCATTGCTCTTATCCCATATACGTGTTCCATGTCATTCTTGGAACATCTCATGTCTAGTTCCCGTCATATTTACGGGAACCTAGACTATCCTGCGAAAAAGAATTATCTTACCTTAGGAACCCAATATGTATTGGGTCTTAGGTTCTTATCAGCATAAAATATCGAATGCCTTCCTACAGGAATCATGTCAGGAAGGCTAGCTCTTCCCAGAGGAAGTGGACATACCCTTGCCCTTAGCATAGAGGGATTGTGCCAACAATCTATGCCAAAGGGACCCACCTTGCCACAGCACCAACAATCATGAATGTTGTATCGCCGTTTCTGACCTGATCTACTGACTGAGGTAGTCATGATCTTGGGTCTAAACGGGACTGGGCAGGTTCTGCTCACAAATTTTCCCTTTCCACCGAGACACGAGGGAGGGTTGATAGAGAGCATGTGGTGAGTGTCATGAGGCCTGGGAGGTGGTGCCTTCCTTTTAGTGAACACACATCCGGGGGCCCCATGGGTACTTACTACATGTTTCCCAACCCCCCCTTTCCTGTGTCTTGGGGTGGTAAGAGATGCAGTGAGAGCTGGTTCCTGCAGATTCATTACGAGTTGGGGCTGAGGACGAGAATACAAACGGTTCAGGATGAGCCTTGGGTATTCTCTCATGGGTAGCCATGACAGCTCTTGCACTGTGGGTATTTCCACCTGAGGGCCGATCACTCTTGCAGTGACCAAGGTTGTTCCTATGGTCATACCTGAAAGCATGATGTGTGCCCTTCCTACTCGGGGTGGGGGGGGTCTGAACACAATTTCCCCATTTCTCCATGAATTAATGATTTGGGAGATCCACCCATTTTCTGCTTTTCTTTTGATAGCATCTATCTTGGAAAAGTTAGAAACTATCCACTTCTCGGTCTCTAGATGGCTCTCTAGATCCGAGATCTTTGAGTCCTTTACCTTGATGGATTCCAATTGGAGATTCATCAACGTCCTCAACTGAGTAATCTCCTTAGCTTGTTCCTCAACAAGTAAGTTGCTCATCTGAAGGGCACTCTCAAGGGAATAAAGATTTTCAATCCTTTGATTGAAGCTATCCATTTCCCTTGCATCACTAGATGGACAACCCTCTGAACTGTTCCTGTCTTCAGGAAATCCAAGGGGAGAGGAGCATGATGAAGAAGTTACCTGATCCTGACTTTGATGTTCAAGGTCAGCGTTAAGATCGGCAGAGACTGTTGTGTCAGCTTCATCAGAACTGCTTTCCTAAACCTCTTCTTCAGTCTCAGACAAGGACACAGGAGCTCTGATACTGAGAGATTGGTCTTTACCTTCATCTTCAGAAATGAGGACCCCCACATAGGCTTCATCCTCCAGCTGGCAACTAGTCCCTACTATCTCTGATCCCTCCATGAGGTCAGAGATAGTTTGCAACATAGACTTGGCAGTCCTGCATTTGTCCAATATTGAACGAGATAATCAAGACCAGACATCAGAGATGATCTGATGAATCAGCTTGTCCAAGTTGAAGAGAGAGAGCTCAGTCTCAGACATCTCTTCGGGACTCTTGGGGATTTGGAGATCTTTTCCTGAGCCAGACGCCTTCATGGGAATGAAGGGACCCTCATCCAAAATGAGTGACACTCGAGGGTCGATGGACTCCAGATGAAACAAAACTTTCATCTTCCAGACTAGATAATACTCCTTTGTGCATGCAGAGAGTCTCAGAGGAGAGACATCAAAATACAGCTCCATGCTTGAGTCTGATTTTCTTGTTGATAATAGAGGCAGGATTTTACTCAAGGTGTTAACCTTTTTGATGAGCAACCTCCCTCTGATACCACTTGAAAGTCAATCTAGTGTCAACTAGCTTCACCTATGGGGGGGATAGGTGATTTGTAGTCTTTTGCGGAATTAAAAATTAACCTGCACAAACAACAAACACAACACAGAAAAGCACACCAGAAATTATAGTGGTTCCCCGATTTGGGTACGTCCACTCTCCCCCTTCGACCTATCTCCCAACAAGGGACGACTCGGTCACTTCACCAACAGGATTGAAATCCAATCCTCTCACTATGGAAGAAATCCTTCCACCCGAAGGAGTCACTACTCCTCTACCACGGGTTGCACCCAACCCTTACAACGAGGAAACAAAGTTCCTTTACAACAAAGTTAAAATAGAATGTACAAGAAATACAAACTACGTTTGGAGAACCCGATGTCCCTCTTCATTCAATGAAGCTTTCTTGATGACGACGAAGAGTCCACGATTGGCGCACTCTCTTGGAGAGTATCTTCCTGAGATCGGCGGCGGAAAGTGAATGCGGCGGCGATGCTTTGTTGATCCAAACTTCTTGACGAAACTAGCAAGGTCTACCAATGATCTTACTTGGATCGATCGTCTCAATCGATTCGGAGGGGAGAAATATTCCCGCTAAACAAATCAAGAGACAAAGGATCTCAATATAGACACGTGAGACGCTAAGCTTAGCCTCGGTTCTGTCGCCGGACGATCAAAGATGGCCTCTAAGATCAGCGGCGGCGACTGACTTGCGAGCGGCGACGACGACGGAACAAGCTTCGCGATCAGCTAGGTCACGCGCGATGGCCGTCCTTTCTCGTTTTCTTCGCCCTATCATAAGTTCAAAATAGGAGAGTATATATACAGTAGAATACCCCCTTATGACCGTTGTGGGCCCCACAAGACAAAACCCTAAGCTCGGTTCAAACAGCGCCTGAAATCTTTGTTCGGTTCAGCAAGCAGGTAGAAATTTCCCAAGGCAAATTCGGCGGGAATCATTGGTGATTCTCGACGAATCGGCGAGAATCACTTATGATTCCCGTCGAATTCTACTTAGAAGAATTCCTGCTGAAAAGCTTGCAATCCGGAGTGAATCGGCGAGAATCACAACTATTCTCGACGAATCGGCGAGAATGCAGAGTCATTCTCGACGGTTCATCGAGAATCACTAAGTGATTCTCGACGATTCTGACTTAGCAGAATTCTTGAATGCTTTTGAGTCAGCCGGATACAGTCGGTGAGAATCGGCGAGTGATTCTCGACGATTCGACGAGAATCACTAGTGATTCCCATCGAATCGGTGAGAATCACTTGGTGATTCTCGTCGAATATAACTTAGACGATTTTTTGTCTTTCTTCCCGTGAGTTTGTCTTTGACCCATCCTTGCTCCTTGTCTGCTCTTGATCTATCTCAGCTCTGTACTTGACCATAAGTACACTCCAATAGAGAGAGTACACATCAGCCAACACACTGATCTGCTCAACGAGGGATTATGTTGCACAGACCCGTGTATATTGACCCACTGTACCCTGACATTGGTGTGTACTTAGCGAGGAATAACTGTAAGCACAACTTGAAGATATATCATCAAATATATTGTGAATTCATCTTAGCTTGACATGAGGCTTCTTTAAATCCAGGTAATTGTGAATACAATACCCAACAGGCCACTACCCAGATAGAATGGGCCTGGAAATAGAGTCGGAGCCTCCTAGATGATATAACTATGGCAAAGGCCAACTTCTCCAGGATAGGATATCGCAACTCTGCCTTCCTCGGGACCCTACTCATATAGTAGATTGGTACCTGCTTCTTTCCCTCTTCCATGATTGCCCTCACCTTATCAGGGTTAGGCTCCACTCCCACAGGAGAACGGAGATGACCTAGGAACTTCCCTTAGCTCGCCCTGAAGACATACTTCATTAGGTTCAACCTTATTTTATATTTTCGTAGGGTGCTGAAGGTTTTGTCCAAATCCTGGAGGTGTGAGTCCACGTCCTGACACTTGATCATGAGGTCATCTAAGTACACCTCCAAGTTCCTCCCTTTTTGCTCCCGGAAGACTCGGTCCATCATCCTTTGGTATGTCGCCCCTGCATTTTTCATCCTAAATGGCATCATTTTATAATAATAGCACCCATCCCCTGTGATGAAGGAGACATATTTCATGTCAGGTGGGTGCATCATGATCTGGTAATAACCTGAAAATGCATCTAAAAAACTCATTAGAGAAAAACTAACGGCTGAGTCAACCAGCATGTCGATTCGAGGCAAGGGGTAAAAATCTTTAGGACATGCTTTATTTAAAAAGAGAGAAGTCGATACACATTCTCCAGCGACCATGCCCCTTCTTAACCATCACCACATTGGAGACCCAACCTGGATACTAATATCCGATACAAATCCCGCTTTCAAGAGTTTTTCTACCTCCTCTCGGATGGGTTCGACCAACTTGTCGGCGGCGTAACTCTTCTTCTGCCTAATGGGATGGGCATCGGTGTCGAGGTTAAGGTAGTAGCAAGCCACATTTGCGTCGATCCCTAGCATGTCTGTCGTGCTCCATGCGAAGATGTCGATGTTCTTTTTGATACACTCCAACATCCTACTCTAGTCCTCCAGGATCAGTCCTTCGCTAACCTGCACTCTCTCCACCCTTCCTCCCTGGGTGAGAACTTATATCTCCACCACCTCCTCTGCTTTCTCCAGCCGGGACTGCTTTCACGGCCACACACTAGGGGGCCCCTCGCTTGGGGCAAGAACTTCCTCCTCAGCTTCCTCCATGGCGACGACCTTGTCCAGCTCCTCCAAAACTTCCTCCGCCCTTCCCTCATGAGTGCGGAACTCTCCCTCCTCTACCTCCATCCCCTCATCTTCTCCTGCGGCCTCCTGACTAGACAGCTCCTACCTCCTCCGCTCCGTCTCCTCATCTCCTCCTTTCTAGGAGATGGATTTGATCGCAGTTAAGTAGCACTCCCTCGCTACCTTGGGGTCTCCCTGGACCCGGACCTGGTTGCCTTCAACATTGAACTTGAGGCATTGGTAGAAGGAGGATGGCATACAATGGAAGACGCTGATGAGGGGCTGGCAGAATATGGCGTTGTAGCTGATAGGAGCATCCACAATGACGAGCCTACAATTTCTAGACTAGCCCCCCATGATGATATGGATCCCCACTCCTCCTACCCCCTTCCTCTCCCTAGAAAACTCGAACAGAGGCCCATCCAAGGTCAACTCCCTCCTGGAATCCACCTTCATCATGTAAAATACCATTTTGAAGATGACTTTGATGGAGATCCCATTATCCATAAGGATCTGGGAGACGGTGAAGTTCTCGACGGCGGCCTGAATGACTAGCGTGTTGTAGAATGAATCCTCATGATCCGACATGTCCTTTCGAGAGAAGTTAATCTTCTAATCTAGGGGTTGGGTTAGGGATGTAGAGGCAACACTCCATCGGTACATGGTGTGGAGGCTCTCTATGTAGGCGGCCTCGACTCCCACACCCCCATGAATCACCCCGATCCCTCCTCGGCCTCGTACATCAGCCCGATCATCTCACCTGTCCTCCTCTACTGCTAGCAGGACTTCTTCGATCCGCACCTCCTAGCGATACTAATGCTACTGTGGGGCCTGCCCCCGGCTTCCCTCATCTCCAAGAACTCCGGGCAGGTAGCCGTCGCATACCCTTCCTCCTGGTGGAAGTCACAATAGGGCAGCTCCCCTCTACTTCCCGATCTTCTCCTCATGTCTCCTCTCCTCCTCCTCACCAAGGCTATCACCATAGCCTGATATTGATCAGGGAGAGGAGGTCTTTGGCCCTGTCTCTAACCTGGAGGGTTGAACTAGCCCTGCCCCCTTGGCGATAGTCTCCTCTATGGAAACCACTCCTTGGGCCCTGGTCATGCTAGTCCTACTGCCTCAATCCTAGCCGATTATTCGGCTCCTGGCGGCCACACCTTAGCTGCTACTACTGCTGCTAATGTTCCCTCTTCCTGGGCTCTGCCCTCCTGGCCTCCTGCCCCTTACCACCTCTGAGATCCTTCTCCACCTCCGTAGCCCACCTGGCTAACTTCCTGGAAAACTGCAGGTTCGACGCTTCTCCTTCGACTTCCCGAGCTGCTCTCACCATCAGCTCCTCAAAAGACACTGGGAGCACCCGCTTCAGCTCCACACTGAAGAAGCCCTGCTGTAGCCCCAGGGTGAAGGCCACCATGAAGGTGTGCCCTGACATCTCCTGTACTTGGAGGACCTCCTATTTGAACCTATCCACATAGCTTCCCAACATCTCGTTCACTCCCTGCTTGATGAGGAATAGGGACTCAGACTCCTTCCTCTTCTTGGAAGTTATGAACCTCAGCAAGAACCCCTGGTGTAGGTCCTCAAAATAGTAGATGGAGCTGGCCGGGAGTTGGTGGAACCAATCCCTCTCCTTCTCCTTGAGGGCGATGACGAAGAACCGGCACTTGAAGGAATCTGACATCTGCCAGATCGAAACCACATCCTTGAACCATTGGATGTGTTAGATCAGATCATCCCTTCTAGTATAGTAGGACATCTCCAGCTCGTGGAACCCTTCTGTAAATAGGGTAGATGAGACTAGCTCGTTGAAAGGACTCCCCTCTCCCGTTAGGCGAGCCGGATGATCCCGCATCTCTACCTCGCCGATTTGACCTACGCTGATCGAGCCAGGGAACAAATCTCTCCCTAGTAGGTCCTGCTTGCTGCCTTCCTCTGCTGCTTCCTTCCCATGTTGCCTAATGGGGGCATTCTTGCCCAGAGCTGGGGAGGAGATAACTGGGATGGAGGGTGTAGAGCACTCGCCGCAAGCACCGAGTGCGAACATGACGAGGTTCTGCATCTCCTTCCTAAAATCTTCGAACATCTCGAGGGTGGCGAAAGGGGGAGGTGGCGAGTCGCACTGGTCAGATCGTTGCCTTTACCTCTATTCATTGGGCTCGATAAGGTTTTTGATGCTCGTCACACTCCACGCTCACCGCACCAAAATGTTGAAATCGGGAGCAGGCTTATGTGGAGTTCGAACCCTTGGGGAAGGGGTGACTGCACACTTACCTCTCCTAGCAAGTAGGATTGACCAAAGATTTAGGACTCAAAGCCGACCCAAGGCTCCAACACAAAGTTCCCATCACACACTAGGAAGATCTTAGAACGCTTCCCCTCCTTAGTCCGTGCTGAGCTAAGGGCACCTCAGAAAGCGCAAGAAGATCTGGGAATTAGAGAACTAGAAAGCTTGCCTTCTGAGGTACCCCCTTAGGTCTATTTATTTATTTCTAGACATGTCCTGCAAATAGCTCAACTCCACTGTTCTAAACGGTTATATGCAGCCAAAAAGGAGGTCTGCCAACAACAAAACTCTGCTGTTCTGAGGAGCTAACTACAGACCTAATCACATTTAGCAAACAAAATTATATTAACTACAAGATATATGCACCCCACTAAAATGGGGAAATTTGGATCAACTCACCACTCAACTGGGCGGATGCAGCCTGGCTCTCGCAGCTCACCTCTCTCCTTAGGCGAGCGCGAGTCGGGCTCCTATGACTTGCCTTCCCATCACACAGAGGAGGACCAACGATCTTGACCAGATGGTCACATAGGCGAGCGCTGGTTGGTCGAGTTGGCTCGCATGGCTCGCTCGCCCTTCCTGGCAGAAGCGAGCCACCTGTCATTGCTCGCTCGCGTGCCTGGAAGACTCAGAGAAACTGAAGAAACCTATCCAAGTCCAGCATTGAGTGAAGCCTGTTCACTCAACTCCAAGCTCATAAATAGGATACGCAGTGTTGAGTGAAGCCAGTTCACTCAATGCCAAGCATTTAGTGAAGCCAGTTCACTCAACGCCAAGCTCAGAAGGTGTCGATAGGACAAGCAGCGTTGAGTGAAGTCAGTTCACTCAATACCAAGTGTTGAGTGAAGTCACTTCACTTAATGTCAAGCTCAGAAGGCATCGACAGGACAAGCTTCACTCAAAGCCTTAGAAGGTGCAGTCAAAAAACCGGTCCTTGCTCGCTCGCCTGCCTGGCGAATCCACTCGGCAAACACGGGGTATTACACTTTGTATCCATACTCATCACTCTAGCATCACCATATAGTGTATGTTAAATTGAATATTTATGTTAGACTCTCTGTGGCTTTCCATGCTAATTCTTTTAAAATAATAACAATAATAAAAATTAGAATTTTAAGATTTGAAAAACATAATATTTATAAATCCAAACTTTTGTCACGCATTTTACCATAATTTGATATATGTATCTTTGGGAACCAAATGCATAAGTAGGACCACAATCATTCACCCATTATGTGTGTGTCACAATAGCGGGGGTGTAGGGTTGTGTGCATTAGAGACGTTAACATATAAACCATGTATTGTCCTTAACCAGTGAGGGTTCCAGTAGGGCCTTGAGAAGCACTGGAGGGAAAGAATGTTAGGTTGAGCGGGCCTTTTTTATATGCATATTGGATTAACACCCTAACCTACGGTATTTGTACAACTCCTCATGCCCATCTGTCACTTAGTACGGGACTAGGGTGCAGTAGAAGAGCTTGGGTAGTTATAATCTTGGACATGCTTATAACATATCATTTGCATGACTGGTATCTCAATAAAGGTCATGACCCTCTAGTTCATGCATATTTGGCTTGTACGAACATATGAACCTTGTGTATTTTGAATAATTTTTTTAGTCGTGATGTTTTTTTGTAAAACACGAGTACTTTCAAATAATTGAAAAGCATAAGATAATAAAAAATGAGCTTGTTTTCAAAAAATGAGTCTCTAGTTGATATCACCCGACATTAGTACTATCACTGGCGATAGTGTTTCTTTCGTGTTAAGCCTCATTTTCTTTCTTCTGATTCTCCTTTGATTATTTCATTCTCTTAGTATGTGTTTTTGTTTCCGTTCCAGTTCATTTTTAACATAAAAATAGCTAAAATTATAAAACCCAAAATTACAAAAACATGTTTTTGATTACATTTTTCTTGCGTGTTTATCTCTTAAAAAGGGGGAACTGAAAAAAAAATGGCAAGATAATTATTATGACATGCATGAATAGAACTGAAAACATAATGATTATGTGTAATGTTTGATTTAGGATTGCTAAACTCTATTTAACATCGTATGGTTGTGTCATGATGTGTCTAATCTATTAGTATTTAGCTATTGAGTGCAACTAAATAGGATAGTATATGTTTAATATGCCTCTAGGTATGTGTGAGAATTTAGGTAGTATAATGACTTTTCACTGATCACACATCCCTAAAAAATATACTCTTTTAGAAATTTCAAAGCCTACATGTTGTAACTCATTATATTGTGTTTAACATGCTAGAAAAGACTTGAAAAATTAATGTCACATTGTTCATTTTTCATATATAGAGTTTAGAGCATTGGGCCAAAATTTCAATAGAAAGGGATTTGTATACAAGTTAAAGTGTATCTATCTATGTCAATAGATTTCGATTGATTTGGGGACCTTGAACTCAAACAAAAAGTATAAATTGATAGTGAAAAAAAAGAAATAAAAAAGCGTACATTATATCTTTGCTATCAAAGTATGTGTCAAGGATACCCCCCCCCCCCAATCACTACTCATCTCTCCTGATAAGCCTCCATGAGCATTATGAGAATGAGCACCTTGGTCTTTGGAATCATTTTGATCTTGTACAAAGACCGCAAATTGAGTTCGGGCTACTTTGTTGTAGTCTTGGTATATAGTAGATAAAAATGTGACATGATCCTTCACTTCATCACTCTTGTGTAGCATATTGATTTATTGAGATAAAACATGTATTAATGATATCTTCTACCTGATGTTTTTCTTTGATTCTACACGTACATCTGTCATTATTCTATCTAACTATTCCATGCATAAGAATTGGACTTAAACTTCACTTCCTGTTTATTACAAGATTGTACTAGTACACAATTACTATTCATGATGCTTAAAATGTTACACTACATTTACTCTATAAATCGCCTGACATTATACGTCAAATCTTGTGTCTTTAGATTCACATGTTTGTCCAAATAATATCTTATGCTCTGCAAAAATTTAAATCAAATATTTTTCTTATGATGTCCAGGTCTATAATCATTGTGCCCAACTTGTATTTTATTCTCCCATACTTTTGCATTTACTTTGCCAAAACTTCATCTCTCTGCTTAATCTCAAACCACTACCATTGATTCCATACCCTTTCGATAATATCAAAAGGGGGAGATTTGATTGTTCATGAGTTAGCCATTTGCTAGTCACAAATATAGGGGGAGCACACATATAAGGGGAGCAAACATATATGGAGAGAGCACTCATGTTGGAGAGCACACATGTAGGGGGAGTCATACTTCTATCATACTAGGCTATCATGATTTGTAAACCACGTTATATTTCATGCTTACTAATATATTACACTATACTATGCTACTAATAATTTATATCTCATAAATGAGATTTGATATTATTAAAAGAGAGAGTTTGTTGGAACCCATGGTCTGCATCTCTTTAGTTTGACAATATCAAATCCCAAATTGTATTTTATCATAATTGTGTTGGGTATACTGTGCAGGTTTACAGGAATGATGAATGAGATTTTCAATCTCTATGACATCGAGCGTTAGCTCTACCGCTGGAGCTAGCAACACAAGATTAAAGTTGAGCGTGCAATGATTTCTCTCTGTGATCTATTGCCGGGAACTAGCCCTATCGTCGAGCGCTAGCCATTTTGATGCCCGTCAAATAAATTATGTCAAGAAGAAACCGCTATCATTGGGTGTTATCCTTACCACGCAGTGGTATCCAAAAGCGAGAAAATATTTTAGAAAATTTTTCCTAATTTGATGGACAGCTGGCAAAATTACGTAAAAAGATCTACTGCTGGGCGCTAGCGCTACTGCGAGTGATAGCTTATTTACAAAGAGACTATAAATTCACGTGTTTCATTTTTTGGGGAGATAAGGAGGAGAATTACAAGCCTAGGGTTCGACCATCACCTCTGCTATTACGAACCACGATCTCTGTGCAAGGAAAAGTAAAATCTCTCCCTCCTGTTTGTGATTGAAGAACTCCGATGAGCAAAGTTTTCAACGACCATTAGTAGTTGATCAAGCACAAGAAGAATAATATTTAGAAGCATCGCTCGCACACCGTTCTACGAAGGAATTCTTCTTTAAGAGAGCAATAGTTTCAAAACCTCTCTATCTTTATTTGTACTTTTTCTCTTTTTTAATCATTCTGTATGTGAGGAAAATTGACAGGGGAGGTCGTCAGAATCAGAGAAGGATTCTGTAGGAAATTGTTCTGGGAGGACGTCAAGATCTAGGAGATATAGTGGGCTCTAAGACCCTTCTTGGGAGGAAGGTGAGGAGTCGACTCATCATTCTTCTTGGGAAGAAGAGAGAGAGCCAACCAGTAATGGTTAAGGGTCAATATAGAAACCAAAAGAAAATTGTTAATTTCATCGCCTCCGATCTCCTACGTCCCAGAGATCTAGTTGTATTGTCACACACCCTTATTTTTAGTTTTGAATTAAATTATATTTCTCTTATTTCATCTTGAATTCGTGCTTTCTTGTTACTAGGATATTGAGGGTTGTTTGGAAAATCAGAAAACAACTTTTGTATGAGGAAAAGGTTTTTTTCTGTGACCTACAGCCACGCGGTAATAGCTTACCGTCCCACGGTAGCTTCCAGAACAGGTTGCCCTGCTTAAATTTATTTAATTTTGAATTTAATTGAAAACCTTTTTCACCCCCCTCTAAGGTTGTCCACCAGATCCAACAAGTACTCATTTGTTTCCATGGTCGGGTTATAGTGCAATGATGCAGTCTGTTCCTTATCCTCCATTGCCCTCTACTTCTCAGTTTGATGCTCCTCATTGCCAGCCTATCAGCTATCACTACTATTAGTGCCTTAGCCATGTCAAATCTGAGTGCTGCAAGCTTCAAAGGGCTCAATAGACTAGTCAGCAGAGTGATCTTGGTGGTCTTACAGATCCTTTTTTTGTTATGGCATAATCACTCTCTATTTCTGAGCTTGCCTAGTAGATTGCCCAATAACTATCTCACGGTTCACTACATCTCTCCTGTACCTCTGTTCTCTTACTGGATGCTTCTGGTGCCTTTGCCTCTCAGCCGACCAACTCTGCCCATGCAGGTATCTCCTCCTCTAACTGGTTGCTTAACTCTGGAGCCTCTTTTCACATGACCCATGATTTCATCTAGGTCTTGTCCTTTTAGCCCTTCATGTCTTCCCTTAGTGTAATGATAACAGATGAAACTATTCTCCCTTATTCACACATGACCTCCTTCATACTACCCATTTTCATATTCCTGATGTGACATATATACCCAAGTTATCCATGAACCTTATATTCACCAATCAACTCACGTCTCACTATTGTCTTATTCTTTTTGATGAGTTTGCTTGTCGTTTGTAGGATCATATGACATGGAAACTTTTTCTAGTTGGTCATTGCTATAGCGGGGTATACATCTTTGATTGTCTTCAACTTTCATCCACTCCATCATCACCAATAGTCTCATCCTTCTGTCTTCCTTTAGTCAACTTCTCTTAATGGCATCACCGACTTGGTCATCCCAGTTATTCGCGTCTTTCATCCCTCATCAGTACTGGTCTCCTTGTTCATGTTTCTATTGATAGGTCTCACTCTTGTAAGAGTTGTAAGCTTGATAAAAAACTATAACCCCCCATCAATCTATTCAATCAAGATCTCGACATTGCCTTGATTTAATTCATTCAGATGTATTAGGTCCCACACCTTTTGTATTAAATGACAGATATCAGTACTGTTTTATATTTGTTGATTATAACTCTTGTTAGTATTGGATTTATTTTATGAACTCTCATTCTGAGATCTTCCAGATTTATGTTTCTTTTTCCACTATAGTGTGCACCCAGTTCCATGATTATTTATGTTTTTTTGTTATGACTCTGGGGGGAGAGTACCTCTCTAATGATTTTTTCGTAAATTGCTAGCTACCCATGACACTCTCTCTTAACTTGTATGTCCCGGTGCATACACTTAAAATGACATCGCTGAAAGGAAGCATTGCCACATCATTGAGACAATCTGCACTCCTCTAATCTCCTCCCACATTCCTCTATTAGATCGAGTGTCCAACCTTAGAGTGGGGGGGTGAATGATTTTTTCAAAGTAATACAAAATTAAAATAACTTTCAGTACGAAAGACTATTCTGGAAGCTACTGTAGGGCGGTAAGGATATCACTGACGTTAATTCACAGATATATTTTTTCCTGCAGGATATCATTTTGAGATTTCTAACACAACACTCAATGCACCAGTAGCATGCAGACTCGAAAATAAGATGAAATAATGTAACTTGATTTTATTCAAAACTTGTAAATGGTTTATACAAAAGACAAAACTAGAACTTCATGATGCCGGTGATCGGAGGGGATGAATATGACACCCTTTTGGTTTTTATACCGACCCTCACCCAAGGACCGGCTGGCTTTCTCCCTTCCCTCCCAAGAAAGGTATTCAAGCCGACTCTTCACCTTCCTCCCTGGAAGGGTCTTAGAGCCCACTAGATCTCCCCGATCTAGACGTCCTCCCTGGATTATTTCCCATAGAACCCTTCCTGGATTCTGACGACCTCCCCGATCGATTTTCCTCACACACAAAAGGATAGACAAGATAAAAATATAAATAGAAGTTAGAAACTAGTTCTCCCTCGAGAAGAGTTTCCTCTATAGAGCAACAAGCAATCAATGCTTCTTAATATTGTTTTTCTTGCACAAGATCAACTATTGATGGTCGTTGTAGACTTTGCTCTTCATAGATCTTTAATCACGAATAGAAGGAAGATAGTTCTCTTTTCCTTGCTTAGAGACGGTGGTTCATTACAACATAGGCGGCAACAGAACCCTAATCATGTGCATCTCTTCTTCTTGTCTCCTCAAGAAAGAAACACGCGCTTTAATAGTCATTTTAAAAAGCTACCGCAAATGCTAAGGTTATCGTGCGGTAGTAGGCCTTTTCACATGTTGTTTCCAGATGTCCATCAAAAAATTAGGAAAAATCCTAATATATTCTCTTGCCGCTTTTGGATAGCATGGCACGGTTGCAAGCATAGCGTGGTTGCAAGTGCAGTATAGTAGACTGGTCAACAGTCTCTTCTCGATGCTACCAGCTCTTCTCAAAGGTATCGAATCCTCTCAATGCTATTGACAAGACTCTCGTCGACATGGCTAGTGCGACATGGTAGTCTTAGCTCCCGACGGTTGGTCACAGAGTGGAAACATGTTATCCTCAACTGGTAAGACTGTATAGCTAGCGCAGGCGATAATACTAGCGCCCGATGATAGGTCAAAGACAGTGAAAATATAACTTCTTTGTTGGGTACACTGAAAATATGTACTAGATTTGGAGAAGCCTCCCCTTACTCAATGATATACATAAGTTTGTATTTGATGGGATATTTTAGTTTCAGTGTACAGGTTTAAGAAAATGCAGTTAAAATTTCTAAGTATAAGTGTCGACACTTGTAAGGAATTGTGTCGACACCTGAAGCAGGAGCTGTGTCGACACCCATGAGTTATGTCGACACCAGAAGAAAGGCATGTATCGACACCCAAGAGTTATGTCGACACCAGAAGAAAGGCATGTGTCGACACCCAAGAATTATGTCAACACTTAAAGAAGGTTTGTGTCGACACACACTCAATGCCATCTATCAGCAATAGCTATACTGAGTCTGAAGGGCTTGTGTCGACACACAGGACTTATGTCGACACACACTCAACGACGTCTAGACAACACTCAATGCCATCTATCAGCAACAGCTATATTGAGTCTGAAGGGCTTGTGTCGACACACAGAACTTGTGTCGACACACACTCAGCGACGTATGGGCATACACTCAACGCCATCTGTCAGCATCAGTTATGTCGATAATAGGAGCAGTTATGTCGACACACGAGACTTGTGTCGACACATACAAACAGAAGTTCTGTCGAGAAGCAGAAGAATGACTGTGTCGACACATTGAGTGATGTGTCGACATCATCAAGGCTTGTGTCAAAACTTAGTCTATTTGTGTCGACACATGTGAAGTAATTTGCTGAGTGTTTCCTGTTGAGGTATAAAGTCATTGCAGAATAAACTGTCACAGCTGAAGACTTGATAGCTGTCATAAACAACAAGTCTGATACCTTTATCAAAACTATCAGAAGTTTGTTATAAATCGGATCAGCCGATAATCATTGAGAAACTCTATATAAAGGACTGATCCATGACAACCAAAGAATCAAGGAAGCGATTAAGAGGGAACAAACTAACACAGAACCAGAGAGAGAATTCAACAACAAGAAAGGGGGAACTCTTAAGAAGGTAGATCCATAACAGTCTGCAAGAAAGATTCAGATCTATTTCTGAATCTAAGAAGGGAGCTTTCTGAAGATCAACTTCTACTCCAAGTCAGATCAACCTCATTTTTTTTCAATTAAGAAGCTTTGAAAAAGCTAAGTCAGGTTGGATCTGAAGTATACAGTTTGTTCAAGAACTGATCAAGAAGCTCACACCAATTGAGAGTTTTATCTGGGTGAAATTTCTGTACAACTAAATATTATTTTTCCTTATAAGATCTTCTTAGATCTGAGTTGTAAGCCTGTGTTTATAAAGGCTGAGGTAGGGCTGAGAGCCTGAGGTGTAGGACTTGTGAAAGTCTGAGTTGTAAGCCTGGTGATAAAGACTGAGGTAGGGCTGTTGCTTGAGGTAGGGTTCTTGGGAAGAATCTGAGGTAGGACTTGTATAAGTCTGAGCTGTAGGAACCTATCAGGTTCTGAGGTGTAAGATCTGTGGATCTGAGTTAGTGGAAGGAAGTTGGGCTGAATCTAGTTCTCTACTAGATAGGCGAAGGGGGGAAGTGGATGTACCCATAACTTGGAGAACCACTATAAATCTTGTGTACTGTGCTGTGATTATTGTGCTGTGAATTGTATTTTCTGTGTTGAGTTATAACAAGATAATTGCCTAATAAGAACCTATTCACCCCCCTCTAGGTGTCTAGGCTCTTGAAATCAAGTCTTTCAAGTGGTATCATAGGGAGGTTACTCAAAGATTGACCTAACAGTCTGAGTGAATCTCCAAGGCAATTAACAGATTTCAAGAATGGGTTCAAATGAGAATCAGAAGGAATTTGGATCTATAAAACTTCCTATATGCAGGAAAGAATGCTTTGGGATATGGAAGGAAAGGGTCAGGTTGTTCATGGAAGTATCTGGTCCAAGAATCTACATCACAGTACAAGAAGGTCCCTTCATTCCAATGAAGGTATCAACTCTGGATGCAAATGTTAAAACCCCAAAGAGTTATTCTGAAATGACCAAGGATGAGATCATCCTGGCAACATTAGACAAAAGAGCACAAAACATTATTGTAAGTGCTATAGATGATTCCACATTTCAGAATCTGGTGCATTGTAAAACCTCTAAGGAGATGTGGGACACCTTAATTGTGTACATGGAGGGAACTGAAGAAGTTAGAGAAGACAGGAAATCTATGCTGAATCAAGAATATGAGAGCTTTAGACAAGCAAAGTCTGACAGCATAGCTGAATGTTACAAGAAGTTCTTCAGGATAGTAAATGAGCTGATGACCTATGGAAGAGTATCCAGCACATATGAATTGAATGACAAGTTTCTCAGATCACTAACAAAGGACTGAAACACAAAGTTATGTGCCATCAGAGAGGTGGCCAGGCTTGCTGATACACCTCCACCCACGCTATTTGGAAAGCGACTATAATACAGATCACTGCCAGAAAAGAGGAGGAGAAAAGCAGTAGGTCTAAGTACAAAGAGAAGTCAGTAGCCTTTAAGGCTGAAGGCACAAGAAAGGGTAGGAGAAAGTCTCATTCTCCACCTAGAAGGAGTACTGAGGCAGAAAAAGAAAATCCTGACAATAACACATCAGATAGCCACACCTCTGATGAGGACTTTGATGCCTTTATAAGGCAGTTTCAAAGGTTTATGAAAAAGAAGAAATGGAGAACTAGACCATCAAAATCCTTCTCCAAGGATGATTATTACAAGAAAAAAGAAGACTTCCAAGGAGGACAGGTATGCCTCAAAACTTAGTAAACAAACTAATTCTAAGATTGTTTGTTATTGTTGTAACAGGCCTCGACATGTCATAACTGACTGTCCTGACAAGAGGAAGGAGTCTAAGTATAAGAAGAAGCATCAAGTAAAAGGAAAAAAGGAGAAATCCTTTGTGGCTCAGAAGCAGAAGAGTTGGACAGACTCTTCATCATCAGAATCAGGAGAAGAAGATGATGCAGAAGCATATGTTAGGTTATTCTTTACAAAAGAAGAGTCTAGGGAATTAGAATTCCTACAAATGCTGGACTCCATAAATGGAGTTGAAGACTATTGCTGTTAAGGGCTGATAGTTCTATCAGAAGATGATCAGTGCCAAGATAACCTGGTCCAAGTAAGGTATACAGTTCTCCCTTAGCTTCTGATTATTTTACTGGATCAGAATCAGTAGCATCAACTTCAAGAGAAGTGGATGGTTCAGAATCTGAGGGGGATGTACATCAACTCATTGATGAGTATGGTGGGTTGTTGCAAGCTCTAAAGAGGAGCAAGTTTCTTATCAAAGAGCAGGCCAAGGAAATTGAATCTCTAAAGCAGGCTGCATCAGATTCAGCAAAGATATTGGATTTTAAATTTAATGAGGTTTCCAAACTGAAAAACATAACTGTTATTTAGATGGGCACAATCTCCTTCAAGGAAAATCACATCAAGAATCTGGAGGCAAAACTTCTGAAAGAAAAAGAGTTAGTAGCTAAATTCTCTAAGACAAAGTCTAGCTTGCCCTTAATAAACAATTTCATTTCTCAAAAAGGAAAGATAGGTCTTGGCTTTAAGGGAAGAATAAGGACCACAATTCTCATAAAAAAGGCAAAGCCCCAGTTCAGCCACTAGCCTCAAATCCCCCTATCTTCTTTTGGAAAGTAATACAACCCACAAGCAGGTATGATCTTGATATTACTCATGGTCACTGTGAGTATGGAGATCTCATTGGCAAGGGTGTATATGCCAATAGGCCACTCTTTAAGCAAACTCATCAGGTTCTTAAGGAATCCTTGGGGTTTGCTGCTCTAGTACCTACACTTAAAAGGACTGCTGGCAACCAAGTTGTGAAGTCTGTACCTAAGAGAAGGTACAATAGATTTGAGTGTTGGTGTTGTGGCAAGGTGGGCCACTTTGCCATAGATTGTTGGTTCAACACAAGTGTAAAAACAAGAACAGCTTACCTGTCAGAAAAGGTGCAGGTAAGCATGGTAGATTTCAAATTAACAAGAACCGAGGACCCAATAACAATTTGGGTTCTGAGGATAGGTAAATCTTTCTTTGATGCAGGTGAATCCAAGCGTCCATACCCCTATATGGTACTTGGATAGTGGATGTTCCAGGAACATGACTGGAACAAGAAGAATGTTGAGGGACTATGCACCCACAGAGAATGGACCCAAAGTAATCTTTGGTGGATCTGAAAAAGGAGTCATCAAAGGATTTGATAATATTTCTAGTAATTCTATTAATATGACTCAAGTGGCTTATGTGAAGGGTCTGAAACATAACCTGATTAGCATAAGTCAACTTAGTGATCTAGGTTATGACATCTCTTTCCTCAAAGGGGAGTGCCAAATAAGGAGGTCAAGTGATCAAGAGATCATACTGACTGACACTAGGAAAGGGAATGTATATTGTCTTAACCTTGATTGTGAGTATAACATCTCACTCATTCTTCTAGTTGCAGGTGAGAAAGCATCACAGTGTGTCCAATGACACAAGAGGCTGGCTCATCTTAACTATTAGTCAATAGAATAACTATTTAGTATGGGGTTAGTGAGGAATGGTCCTCAGGTCAAGTGCATTAAAGAGGGTGTTTGTTCAGCTTGCCAAAAGGGCAAACAGACTAAGTCCTCTTTCCAAGTACTTGATACCAAAGATTCAATGAGATTTCTATATCTCTTGCATATGGATTTGTTTGGTCCTATGCCAGTTCATAGTCTAGGTAGGAAAGTATATATATTGGTTATTGTGGATGACTGTTCTAGATACACATGGGTTTTCTTCTTGAGGCAAAAATATGAAACCCCTACTATTTTCCAAACCTTTGTTAGACAAATTCAGAATAAATTTAACAATTCAGTGGTCAAAATCAGAAGTGACCATGGAACTTAATTTCAGTCTGAGTGTATGAAAAAGTTCTGTGAAGAACTTGGGATTCATAAGGAGTTCTCCTCACCTAGAACACCCCAGCAAAATGGAGTTGCTGAAAGAAAGAATAGGACTCTAATTGAGGCAAGTAGAACATGAATACTCTATTCACCCCCCTCTAGAGTTGTATCTATCCTCACTTTCAATTGGTATCAGAGGGAGGTTGACTGATTGTACAGGCTAACACCTTAGTCACAAGATCCTGATAGATACCAAGCTTATAGATATTCACTTCATGACCCAGTACAAGGATTATTCTAGCACCAGACCTCCAGTTTGCAACTTAGCTAAGTTCAGCATCTGGAAGGCAAGAATCAAGTTATATATGAATTCTATTGATGAAGATATTTTTACCTCCAACACCACCTGCTATAGCCACTGCTACAACATCTATAAATCTCAGTGCAGTTCCACTTCCAGACTACAATGATGCATACAAGAAAGCAAAAGTAGCTGATGCAAAAGCCATGAATATTCTGGCTCAGACCATGTCTGATGAAACCTTTCAAAAAGTGGCTGATTGCACTTCTGTAAAAGCCATATGAGACTCACTGAACCAGATTGTATCTGGTTCAGCTGATGAAAGGAAGGACAGAAGGTCCAACCTTATATCCCAATATGAAAACTTCAAGAAGACTGAAGCTGAATCAGTTGAAGGAATGTACACCAGGCTCAGCTCAATCATCAATGAGTTGAGAACCCTTGATAAGGAGAAAACATTGATAGAGGTCAATGATAAGATACTGATGTGCATCCCCAGCACATGGGATCTCAGGATCTGGCCCATCAAAGAGGCCAGAAGTACAACTGAGATCTCAACTTAAGCTCTCCTTGGCAAGCTCAAATCTTTTGAGCAAGTTCTAAAGTCCAGGGAAGCTGAAGCTGAAGCTAAGACTCCCACTCAAACAAGGAAAGGGCAAACTCTTGCTCTCAAAGCTGCTGATTCTTCTGAAGGAAGCCAATCCAATGAGGAGCTGATGACACTCTTTGCCAAAAGGTTTCTCAAGATGGGCAGAAAGGACTTCAGAAAGAAGTCTTCAAGATATGAAGATAAACCAAGGTATGACAGATCTCCTGCTAAAGAAATTATCTGTTATGGTTGTAGGAAACCTGGACACATTCTACCAGAGTGTCCAGAGGAAAAGAATAAGGATAAGAGAAAAGAAAAAGAACATCAGAAGAAGC
The DNA here is from genome assembly GCA_039513925.1 of Platanthera zijinensis. Lineage (NCBI taxonomy): Eukaryota > Viridiplantae > Streptophyta > Magnoliopsida > Asparagales > Orchidaceae > Platanthera > Platanthera zijinensis. The sequence continues at coordinate 81,422,761 of CM077081.1, forward strand.
ACTCCAAGTCCTCCTCCTACAAAAATAAGAAGAAGGAGAAAAGATTTGTTGCTAAGACCTGGAGTGACACAGATGAGGAATCTTCATCCTCAAGCTCCAATGAAGATGAGGAAGAGAAGAAGGCAAAGGAAATTTGCCTAATGGCAATTGATTCTTGCAGCAATCACTCAGCTGCAGAGAGTTCTGATGATGATGAAAAAAATGCCTACAGAAGATCAGGTATTATCTTCTTATGATTTTTCTTCTACTAAATTTAAATCTGAATTTAAATCCCTTTGTTTAGATTTAATTAGTTCAGAAAAAGAAATTAAGGAGCTTAGAAATAGGATAGCAGAATCAGAAATCCTCTCCATTGAAAATGCTAGGTTAGAAGCAGAACTCACTAAGTCCAGTGAAGAAATAAAATTTCTTAAAAATGAACTAGCTAAGTCAAAAAGATTAGAAGAATCTCTAAATGGTAGAAGTCTTAAGCAACTAGAAATTACTAGCATGTCAAATACTAGGACAGGCAATAATAAGCTAGGCTTAGGAGCTTCACCAAGTGAACCCCCCTTGGTTCTTAAAAATCATCTTTCAACTCCAGTAAACTTTATTTCAGCTGATGGAATAAAGAATACTGAGCAAGTAACTCTAGTTAACAAAGACTTAAATAAAGCTAAGAGAGAAAAGAGGAAACAAAAATTTAAGGAACTACAAAAGTCGTCGAACGCTGCTCGACGATCGAAGGCTCAATGGTCGAACGATGCTCGACGATCTGAGCATCGATCGTCGAATGATGATCGACGATCTCAATATGATTTTCAAAATAATCACCTGAACCTTAGAAATTCTAATGTAAATAGAAACCCTAGGTTTATTGACCCATCAACTGCATGAAGAATTCCACCTAGGAGATCTTATCCTTTAGGATATAAACCTCAGCCTGCTTACTCTTTTATTTCAAGTTTTCATTATGTGAAGAATAACTGACCCAAGGTTGTCTGGGTCCACAATGTCTAACTGTTTAATTTGCAGGTGAAGACCTATCCAATTACTAAAGATAAATGGTATTTGGATAGTGGCTGTTCCAAACACATGACAGGAAACAAAAAAAATCTATCAAAATACAAGGCCAAGCTTGGACCAAAGGTGATCTTTGGCGATTCCAGCTGTGGTCAAACAGAAGGATATGGTAGGATTACCATTGGAGCAGTAACATTCAAAAGGGTTGCATATGTAACTGGACTGAAGCACAACCTTATCTCAGTAAGCTAGTTATGTGATGCAGGATATCAGGTATCTTTCACTGACTCTCTCTGTAATATTACTTTAAATAGTAATGTAGTGTTAGTAGGCATTAGACAGGGTAATATTTATTTAGTAGATTTTAACTCAACTCAATCTGAAATCTGCCTGTTTAATGAAGTAACAAATAATAACACCTTATGGGATAGGAGGCTTAGCCATGTTAACCTCAAGAACATATCTAGGTTATCTAAATACAAACTTGTTAGAGGTTTACCTTCTTGCCCCTATAAGAAGGAAAGCCTATGCAAGGCTTGTCAATTAGGCAAGCAAACAAAAAACTCCTTTAAATATGTAAATAAAAGTGATTCACCTAGAATCCTGTATTTATTACATTTGGACCTTTTTGGCCCAATAAATGTACAGGAGGGAAGTTTTACACTTTAGTGATTGTAGATGACTTCTCTAGGTTCACTTGGGTGTTCTTCTTGAGAACTAAGGCTGATAACTTCAAAGTTCTTACAAACTTTCTGCTATGTGTGTAGACTGAGTATTCTACTCATGTGGCCTTGATCAGAAGTGATCATGGTACTGAGTTTGAGTCTCTTCTCATGCAAGAATTCTGAGAGAAAGAAGGTATCAAACATAGCTTCTCTGCTCCTAGAACTCCCCAACAAAATGGGGTAGTGGAAAGGAAGAATAGAACCCTAATTGAAGCTGCAGGAATATTATTGGCAGATGCTAACATGCCTCTTTCTTATTGGGCAGAAGCTGTTAGCACAGCTAATTATGTCTTGAACAGATGTCTTATACACAAGCTTAAGAGTAAAACTCCTTATGAGTTGCTTAAAGAAAAGAAACCTAAAATTAATTATTTTAGAGTCTTTGGTTGTGTAGTGTGTATTCACAATAACAACAAAGATTACCTTAGAAAGTTTGAAGCAAAAGCTTCAATGGGAATTTTTCTTGGATATTCCCAAGTAAGCAAAGCTTATAGGGTCTTTAACAAATCAACATCTAAAATAGAGGAGTCTGTGCATGTTTCTTTTGATGAGTCAAAGATGTTTTACAAGGAGAAGGAAACTTCTCCTCCCTCAAGCTCATTGCAGGTACCTGAGTCATACAAAGATGTCACTCAAGAGATTCTCCATCTTTCAACTCTTCATATCACTGATTCAGACAGTGATGAAGACACTGTGGAAGCAGTTGTTGTACCACTAATAATTGATCCAATTACTCTAGAGGAATTAATCCAAACTGTTGTTGAATATCACATCCCACCTGCTGATATTGTCACACTTAGAGATCATCCTACATCTCAAGTGATTGGTGACATATCAGGTGGTGTGCAAACAAGACATCAATTAAGACAGGATGTGATGCATTCTTGTTTCCTTTCATAGATTGAGCCCCTCACCATAAAAGATGCTGAGCTAGATCCCTATTGGATCATTGCTATGCAAGAGGATCTTAATCAATTTGAAAGATGTAAAGTATGGACTTTGGTTCCAAGACCTAAAGGCCAACTGATCATAGGCACCAAGTGGGTGTTCAGAAACAAGTTGGATGCAAATGGAATTATTATAAGGAACAAAGCTAGGCTTGTAGCTCAGGGCTACAGACAGGAGGAAGGTATAGACTATGACCAAATCTTTGCCCCTGTTGCAAGGCTAGAGGCAATAAGGATCTTTCTAGCCTATGCAGCCTATATGAAGTTTAAGGTTTTTCAGATGGATGTCAAGAGTGTATTCCTGAATGGTGAGCTAAAGTAAGAGGTGTTTGTTGAACAACCTCCTGGGTTTATCTCTTCAACTCAACCCTCATTTGTTTACAAGTTGCAAAAAGCTCGTTATGGACTTAAGCAAGCACCCAGAGCCTGGTATGAGACTCTAGCTAGTTTCCTGTTAGAGCACCCAGACCCTGTTTGTCAAGCATCACAAGGACACCATCCTGTTAGTTCAAGTCTATGTGGATGATATTATTTTTGGCTCCACTAATCCCAAACTGTGCAAAAAGTTCTCTGACCTGATGCATTATAAGTTTGAGATGAGTAGTATGGGTGAGCTGTCTTACTTTCTTGGTCTCCAAGTAAAGCAAGATGCTGATGGCATCTTCATCTCCCAATCCAAATATGCCAAGGATTTGGTAAAGAAGTTTGGGATGGATGATGCTTCAGCAATGCATACACCCATGGCTACAAATATTGTTATAGATTCTGATGATCAGGGTAAGCCAGTTGATCAGAAAAATTATAGGGCCATTGTTGGTTTCCTATTATATTTAACTGCAAGTAGACCAGATATAATGTTTGCCACATGTCTATGTGCTAGATTCCAGGTCAACCCCAAGGAATCTCATTTGATTCTTCTCAAGAGAATTTTGAGATACCTGAAGGGATGTCCAAATTTAGGACTGTAGTACCCAGCTGAATCAGAATTTGAGTTAATTGGATACTCTGATTCTGACTATGCTGGTTGTAGAGTTGACAGGAAAAGTACCTTGGGAACATATCAGTTCCTGGGAGAGAGATTGGTCTCTTGGTTCTGTAAGAAACAGACTTCTGTCTCAACTTCAACTGCAGAGGCTGAATATATAGCAGCTGCTAGTTGTTGTTCACAGATCCTGTGGATTCAAAACCAGCTTTTGGATTATGGGTACACACACAAGAATACAAAAATCATGTGTGACAGTACCAGTGCTATCTCCATTGCACAAAATCCTATGCACCACTCTAGAACAAAGCACATTGAGATTAGACACTATTTTCTAAGAGATTGTGTGGAAAAGAACAAGATTAGCCTTGAGTTCATATCCACTGACCTTCAGAGAGATGATATTTTCACCATGCCCTTAGATGAACAGAAGAATCTGTTCTTTTTGGTTCAACTAGACATGATAAATGGAAAAGACTAAGTGTGACTTCTGACTTTGTTGAAATCTGTTTGAAGATCGTCGAATGACGTTCGACGATAGTCGAATAGGTTGAGCCTATCGTCGACCTATGGTTGATGCCGGCTCATTTGTTTGTGAAGACAGAAATAGTTGAACGATTGATCGACTACTCTGCTTCAGGAAATGATCGTCGAACGACCGTTCGACTATCGTCTCTAGTATCTGTTAAAATAGATCGACGATTGCTGTTTTAATATAAAACCGATGGTCGACCTAGGTTAATAGATCGTTCTTTTTAGTAGTCGACAGAGCTCGTCTTTTCGTATTCCGTCTTTTGCTTGAGCTCTGCCCCGCGCTTTCTGCTCTTCGCTTCTCTCGTCTTCTTCGACAAAATCGATGGCGATTGCTCCAGCTCTCCTGATAGCGATGAAGTTTGATGCCGGTTTCAGGGTGGATTTCGACTCGTTCAGCGTCTACGATGTGGAGATCATAGAGATGCTACAGCTCTGCAACAATTAAGGACTGGAAAAGCTAATGTTAACAAGGATCAAGATCAACATTCCAAAGATCAAAGAATGGGTCTACTCTTCGTCTTCCAGCGACGAATCCATGACCGGGACAATAGGCGGCAAAGAGGTAATCCTGACTCCTGCCGTACTGACTGAAATTTTTTGATTATTGAATAGACAAGAAGAGTATGACCAAGATACTCAAGAGTATGGAAGAATGCTCATCGAGCTAGGACATGCTGAGGGAATTCCTACAAAGTTGCTGAAAGTTAACTTTCCTTTGAGGATTAAGTTCTTAGCTGAACTTGTTGGAAGAGTGCTGTTATGTAAGCACTCAGCTCATGACAATATAACCAGGCAGCAGTTTGCCTTGATGAGTGTGATTATCAATAAGAAAGAGATAAATTGGGCAGGGATAATGTTTGATTTGATAAGAAAGAAGAACAGCAAGAAGGAAGTAACCCTTGTAAGGGTAATAGGAATTTTCCTAAAAGAAAAATATCCTCAACTGTTGGGTACAGTTGCAACTTCCATCAATGCCAGTAAGAAAATGGATCCCACCTTATTTGTTAAGTGGAAAAGGAGCATTCAGAAGCCTTCACTAGCTGGGGTAGCTCCTGTTTTATCTGAGAACACCAGGACTGTACCTGTCACTCCCCACCTACATGAAGAAGGCTCCTCCATTCCCCCCATTACTTCTACTTCTGCATTACCATCTACATCCACTGTCTTTCTTCTACTTGATTCCTCCACTATTCTCCATGCATCACCACCAGTATCTCCACTCCCTTCACATCTTGCTTGGATTTCTCATCCTAGTTTTGATCTGTTGGTTTTTGAGAATCTACCCACTCCACCTCAGTCACTAATTTCTTATTCAGATCATATTGATCTTCCTGCATCCACCCATCAATCACCAGTTCACAACATATCTCATCAGGAGACCATCATCCCTGTAGATCTTCCATCTACTGAGCTTCCCCCATCCACATCATTTGAAATAACTCCAGCTTTCATTGCAAATATCCTGGAGCTAATTACTCCTTCAATCAAAACCATGATTGAAGAAGCAATTGCCCCTCTTGTTTCTACCATCTCTTCCCTATCATCCTCCATCATAGCCCTCTCCAAGTCTGCTGAGCCCTCTTCATTTAGGGGCCTGACTTCAGTATCTACTGAAATCAGGCAGGGGAGATGTTTAAGGAAGATGCCTCAGGACTTCCCCTTGTTACTCTTCAAGCAGATCCCCAAGCTGAAATTCAAAAAGAAACAGCAGTTCCAGTTGACATTAAAACATCATATGCAGAACCAGAACCAATTCAGAGGCCATCTGATATCATAATGGAAGCAGAATTTTCCTTCAAAGTGTGCCTTGAAGAAGCCTCCACTCCCATAGTTGCTCTATTCCTAGAAGGAGTCATTACCTCCTATCTAGATGACTTGTGGGAGTTAGAAAATTCGGAAGGCCTGAAGGTAATTCATTTACTCAATTCCTTGACATGTTAACTGACATGCTAGCATGTGAATATCTTGAAGGTATGTTGCTAGCCCACTTAGAAAATCTGTGTGTTTCTGATACTACAGATCAAGTTCAAGAAGATCAAGTTGTTCAAGAACCAGCTCCAGAACCAGCTCAAGAACCTGCTGTTAAAGATCCTGTATCTACTCCTCCAGCTCAGATAGCTGTGCAAGATGAACTGGTCCTCAAGACAGTTATAGTTGAGCAAGAAAAAGTTTTAGATGATCAAGAAGAAAGATCTACAGTCTGGGATGACACCCCAGGACTAGACCTGGATACTCTTCTGGCACAGGATGCCTTAGAAGAAGAAAGAGAGAAAGCTGCATTGAAAGCCAAAGAACAAGGTGAGCAAGAGGCTTTTGATCCCTATGATCAACCTCAATCATCTCATTCTGATGATGAGGATGATTCTGATGAGTCAGAAGGTTCTAAGAAGAAGAAAGAAGCAAAAAGAAAAAGGAAAGCTGCTGCTCCTCCTCCTCCTCCAAGTGTAGGAGCCTCTGGAAATGTATCTGCCAATCCATCAGCCCCTTCTGCTAGATTCACTCTGTCTCAAGCACATCAAAGAAGAAGTAATCCAGGATATAAAGACAGATCTCAATCTGGACATCAAAGACAAGAGGCTGATACAAAAGAGCAAGTGAAGGAGGTAGTATATCAGAAGCCAACCTTTTCTCCTCCTCCTTCACCCAAGAGAAAAGAATCACCTCCAAAAGAAAGCAAAAGCATACCATCCAAAAAGCCAGCTCATACAAAGAAAACAGATTCAAAAGGAAAAAGGATTATTTACTCTGAAAAATCAAGTAAAAAATATGCAGAGTTTGCTCCTCCACCTTCTCTAGTTATTCAAGAAAATAAAGAGCCAGCTGCAAGTATGCTAGAACTCTCTACAAAATTCAAAACTGTAAAACCTTTAGATTCAACTGATGATAATGAATATGAGAGCCAAGAGCTAAATCCTGATTTCAGGATGGCCAGATTTCTCGAACTAGTTAGATCAGCCCGGATCAGACAGGCCAGAGTTGAAGGCAAAGATACAACAGGCTTAACTATAATATCAAAGTTCAGAAAGAAGGAACTGGACAGATTCAAGGTAAGACCTGAGGTTTTTGATCCTTCTAAGTATATGGAAAAGCACCCAGAAGCCGTAGTGCCAAGAGAAGGAGAATCTAAAATCATTAGAAAACAAGACTTGAAGACATCAAAGAAGAAAGCTCTAGATCCATTCAGAAAAATTTCTTTCCTTCCTGGTTCTTCTGTATCTAAATCAGATTCTGATGCTGCTTAAGTTTTATGTATTGACAGTATGTTTATTTGACTGTTTGATTGATGCAATTTGATGCTTAGATATTTATTTTCCTGAGTTATATTTATTTCCAGTAGGTTTTGTTTTGAGAGACTTAACCCAAATAGGGGGAGATTGTTGGTACCCTAGTTTGGATTTGAGTTTAGTCTTCTCAATTAGTTTCTTGATCCAAGATTTATCTATGGTCAAAGGATAGTTATTAGATTAGTTTTTCCTCAGTTGTAGAGTTATCACTTTTCCAAATGAAGATTTGGTTAAGTTGTTTTTGGTTCGACTATGGTCGAACGCCGCTCGACTATCGTCTATCAACTGTTCGACAATCGTCTATCAGTTGGTCGACTATCGTCTGTCAGCAGATCGTCTATCTATGAGTTAGTTCAACTCTTGTTAGCTCGACGATCTGTGGTATCTGCCTCGTCGATCGTCGAACCCCGCTCGACTTCTTTTGACCAGACAGATTTCTTGATAGTTCAACTATTTGTTAGTTCAACTATTTGTTTGATAGTTCGACTATCTGCCTTGATAGTTCAACTATCTGATAGCTCGAATATCTGTTTGATAGTTCGACTATCTGTTCTGTTTGATAGTTCGACTGTCTCCCTTGATAGTTCAACTATTTGATAGCTCGACTATCTATTCTGATAGTTCGACTATCTGCTGTGGTAGTTCGATTATCTGCTTTTATAGTTCGACTATCTGTTTCGTTCGACTATCTGTTTGATAGTTCGATGATCTCTGTGGTTCGTTCGACGATCTCTGTAGATCGTTCGACGATCTTTTGTCTGCCTTTAGTAATTTTGTACTCCTTCTGTTCTATGATTTATTTTTTATTTATTTGGTATTTTATTAAATATTATTTCATTGATTTTATGCATATATTTCAAGGTAATCTTTGCCCCATCCTTTGTGCATAAGTCAAGCTTTTTCTAACAAAAGTTTTTTTTGTCTTATTAGTTGAAATATCTTTTTGCTTTATCTGGCATACTGTCCTTTATAGCCGTTAGACACAAAAGTCTTCTCTGGCCGTAAAAAGTTTAGTCTGATGTGACTTTCTCTAGTATTCTTTTATCAGATTGGATATGTAGCTTCTCAGAAAGCTTTATCCCTTTATAGGATGTCTGTCTGCAGGATATATTTTTGTATTGTGCTATTTGCAGCCCAGATTGCAGATCTCAGAAGAAGAAAAAGTTCAAATAAAGATTAGAGCCATTACAGAGGCTAATATATAAAGAGCTTCTTTTGAAAGAAGTTTATAATACAACAATAACACACATATACATAGATAGAGAGATATACTCACAGACACCAAGTCTGGTTGACACAGATATTCATATATAGATTCAAAACAAGAAGAGATACAGCTCTCAGATATTGTTACATTCAACTGAGAAGATCAACCTTCTTCAACTCTCTCTTCTTCAATCCTGAGTTCATCCTGCTGCCAGGAACATTCACTCAGAGTCTCAAGAAGAAGAAGAAGAAGGAAGAAAAGCTATTGAAGAAGAACATCCATTACAAATCAAGAGTCTTCTTCAAGCTGCTCCTTCAAGAACTTCAAGACAGCTCTCTGTCAAAAGTTCAAAAGAGAACCTGCACCCTGAAACAAGACTTCTTCCTGGATATCACTAAGCTAGGGGGAGCCTTGATTCTTTAGAGCTTTCTAGCTCTGTGCAATCCACTTGCTTCTCTAATATTGTTTTAACAATAGAAAAGACACTCTAACTCTCTCAACCACCTGAGCAAAAACCTGTGTTGGATTTTGAGCTCCTGATCAAAAGCTCAAAGGGTATACTTGATCTACCTGAACCAGATGAGTTGGTGGCAGGGCACCTGAACAAAAACCTGTAGTGGATTCCTACCAGGGTGGTAGAAGAGTGTGTTGGAACACCCTATTACTAATTTGGGCAAGGATCACTATGTTTGTCTTAGGAAACCAGTTTGACCTAGATGTATAGTTAAAAAGGTCAACATTAGAATGTGTTTAGGGCTTAGAATTTAGGTTTGAAGCTGCCCCCAGGACCATTCAAGGAATCAGACTTAAAGCTGAGGCAAAGAAATTATCGTCGAGCTTAGGTCGACGAAACGTCAAACTCCGTTCGACGCTCTCTGAGCTCAACTATGTTAAATCGTCGAACTCCAGTCGACGATCTTCGAGCTCAGATAGACGATCTGTCTTCTGTCAGTTTGCTTAGTTGTCGAACTCAATTCGACGATCTTCTAGCTCAAGTCGCCGATCCTTTCTCTACTTTTTCTTCAAGTCGCTGAGCTCAGATCGACGATCGTAGAGCTCAGTTCGACGTTTCCTATCTGATGATTAACTTCAGTCTCTGAGCTCAGTTCGACGATCGTAGAGCTCAGATCGAAGTTTTTCCTGAGAGATCGACAATTTTAAGGATTCAAATTCAGTCAGACTTTGGAATGTTTTTCAAATATCTCAGCATTTATTTCAAGAGATCTGCCAGCCGATTTCCTTTATTCTGGAGCAAGTTTCAAGGAATTCTTTTTGAGAATGTTTATTGGACTTTCCTCTAGAAGACAAGACTTTTATGGAGGACATTTAATGTCTGTTAACGGCTATCTTGGACAAGGAATCTTCAGAGAATAAGATCTTCTCTTTTCTCTCTAGTCAGCCACACAGATAGCATAACAAAAAACTTACAGTGACAGACATTAAAGTGATCAATCTTGAAGAAACAGTTGAACATTTTGGCATACTGAAAAAGTGATCATAGCTTCATCACAAGGACTCCAGACAATTCAATTTTCTCAGCCTCTGCTGAAACCATCTTCTGCTGGAGATCTGAAGCTTCTGAAGACCTATCACCCTGAAGCAAAGCTCCCACTCCTGAACTAGTTTACATCTCAGGGGGAGCTTTGACAACACAATCAACCACTAAGTCTTCTCTCAGTGATTGAGACAGAGAAGACAACTTCACCTCTTTCTTTTTCTTTTCCTGCTGTAAAAGGGTTATCAAAACTCCCTTCAAAAGTCTTGATTCTGGTTCTGAGAACCTTGTCAAAACTCAGTGGTGGCAAGACACCTGATCAAAAAATCTAGTGTGGTTTTTGAGCACCTTATCAAAAGCTCATTGGTGCCCAGGACACCTGATAAACTCATCCTGTAGTGGATTCCTACCAAGGGTGGTAGAAGAGTGGATGTACCCAGGTTTTTGGGGAACCACTATAGTTCCTTATGTCTTCTGGTTGCTTGAGTATTTTCTTTGCTGTGTGCTGTGATTTTCTTTTTGCTGTCTTAGTTTTAAATTATATAGCAAGGCACCTTACACTTATACATAAATTAAATCTTAATTGTTTTGCTTGTTTAAATTGTAAAGTTATTTTAAAAATACTCTATTCACCCCCCTAGAGTTAAGATAGATCTTTGTCTCACTTTCAATTGGTATCAGAGCCAGGTTGGTTGTTCATACAGGCTAACACCTGAACCAAAAGATCCTTGATAAGATCAATCTTTTAAGAGGGTTTTTTTCATTATATTTAATTTTATATAAAGACATGGCACAGAACAAAGATTATGCAAGCACCAGGCCTCTAGTGTGCAATCTATCCAAGTTTGCACTTTGGAAAGCAAGGATTAGACTTTACATGAACTCTATTGATTAAGACATATTTAATTCTGTTTTGACAGTGTGCCCAAGTCCACCAGCAAGCTCAAGTACAAATGCTGTTCCACCTCCTTCAGGAACAGATGCTGAAATAAAGAAGTGGAAGACTGCAGATGCCAAGGCCATGAACATCTTAGCTCAGATAATGTCTGATGAGATATTTCAGAAGGTAGCTGAATACAACTCAGCCAAAGGAATTTGGGACAAGCTCTCTGACATTGTCTCAGGATCTGCTGATGAAAGGAAAGACAGGAGATCCCATCTTATAAGCCAATATGAGAATTTCAAAAAGGGAGAAGCTGAATCAGTGGCTGACATGTACAATAGACTAAGTCTGATTATCAATGAGTTAAAGACTCTGGATAAAGAAGTCTCATTGACTGAGCTGAATAACAAAATCCTAATGTGCTTCCCCAGCACTTGGGATTCAAGAATCTGGCCAATCAAAGATGCCAGAAGTCTAAATGAGATTACAACTGAAGCTCTCCTAGGCAAGCTCAAATCTTATGAGTTGCTTATTAAAAATAGAGAAGAAGAACAGAAGGCTGCCTCACCAGCCACAAGGAAAGAGAAGACTATAGCCTTCAAAGCTACAGAAGAGGAGCCTGAAGATAAAGCTACAGGAAATGATGAGCTCCTAAGTCTACTGGCCAAAAGATTCTACAAAATGGCCAGAAAAGACTTCAGAAAGAGATCATACAAGGGACATGATAAGCTAAGGTATGATAAATCAAATAACAATAAAGAAATTATATGTTTTGGTTGCAGTAAACCAGGCCATATTGTGCCTGACTGTCCAGAAAACAAAAATAAGGACAAGAAAGATAGAAGGGAAAGAAGAAAGGAGAAAGACTTCAAGAAGAACACCTCAGACAAACCCTCCTACAGCAAGAACACGTATACAAGGAAGGGATTTGTTGCTGAGACATGGAGTGAAACTAAAGAGGACTCTGAAGCCTCATCCAGCTCCAGTGATGATGAGGATGATGCTGATGAAAAGGAATTTTGCATGATGACTATCAATGCCTCTCAAAAAGATTCAGAAGTAGAAGAGTCAGAATCAGATTCAGAAGCTCAACTAGAAGAAGATCAGGTAATCAATTCATTTAATTTCAGTTCTGAGAACTTTAAACATGAGTTTAAAGTACTATGCCTAGATCTGTTGGAGTCTGAGAAGGAAATCACTTCCCTCAGAAAACAACTGTCTGAGTATTGCACTTTAAATTCAGAGAACCTCAAACTCTCTGAAGAGTTAGAATGCTATAGAGAGGAGATAGCTTCACTGAAGAGTGAACTATCCAAGGCCAAGCAGTTTGAAGAATCCCTTAATGGGAGGAGTATTAAACTGATGGATATCACAAGCATAGTGAACTCTAGACTTAATAGTACACTGGGCTTGGGAGCTTCATCCAGCCAGCCTATAGTTCTGACAACTCCAATCAAATTTATCTCTGATAAAGGGAAGGAAGTTGTAGAGGTAGCTAGGAAGAATGCAGATTTGCCAAAGAAAAATATAGTTCAACAGAATGCGTCAAACAGAGCTCGACGATCGTCGAACGACGCTCGACGATCCAAGAAACGATCGTCGACCTCAGCTCGACGACACCTGAACTCTGAACTACAGGATAGTCGATCTTCGAACAGAGATCGACGATCTGACCCAAGATCGTCGACCTCAGCTCGACGATCGTCGAACAGAGATCAGGACTTTGAACAATCCTTCAAAGGTACATCTGGATTCAATCCTAGAAGTCCTACATCCCAAGGTTTCAACCCCTATACTGAATGGATAGTACCTCCTAGGAGATACCATCCTGAAGGTTATAAGAGTCAACCTGGGATGTCTTTCATTTCTGAATTTAAGGGATATCAACCTAGGCCCAAGGTAAACTGGGTCAAAAACATATAAGCTGTTTATGTGCAGGTGAAGACCTATCCAACATCAAACCAGCCATGGTATCTGGATAGTGGGTGCTCAAAGCACATGACAGGGAATAAGGACAACTTCACATCCTTTAAAGCCAAGCTTGGACCCAAAGTAATTTTTGGTGATTCAAACTTTGGAACTACAAAAGGATATGGTGCAGTCCAAATTGGGACAGTCACCTTCAAGAAAGTAGCCTATGTTGAAGGACTCAAGCACAACCATATAAGCATTAGTCAGCTGTGTGATGAAGGATATCAAGTGACTTTCAACAAAGAAAAATTCAAGATCAAGTCATAAGACAACACAACTGTGTTGACAGGTAACAGGAAGGGTAATATTTACTTAGTAGACTTTCATTCATCTAAGGTAGATATTTGCCTGTTTAATTCCATATCTAGACCTAATATTCTATGGCATAAGAGACTAGGACATGTTAACCTTAGAACCATTGCTAGGCTATCCAAGGACAACCTTGTCAGAGAACTGCCTTCTGGCCCCTATAAGAAGGAAGGACTCTGCAAGGCTTGTCAATTAGGCAAGCAAACTAAAAATAGCTTTAAATCAATTAACAAGAGTGATTCACCTGGGATTTTGTATCTGTTACACATGGATCTTTTTGGACCCATTACAGTACAAAGCTTAGGAGGGAAATCCTATACTCTAGTGATTGTAGATGACTTCTCAAGATTCACATGGGTATTTTTTCTGAGGAAGAAGTCTGATAACTTTAAGTGTTTGACAGAGTTTCTCAAATGCATTCAGATTGAGTTCAACACTCACATTGCCCTGATCAGAAGTGATCATGTGACAGAGTTTGATTCTCTTCTCATGCAAGAGTTCTGTCAAAGTGAAGGGATCATGCATACTTTCTCAGCTCCTAGAACTCCTCAACAAAATGGGGTAGCTGAAAGGAAAAATAGAACCCTCATTGAATCTGCAACTACATTATTGACAGATGCTCACCTACCTCTATCGTTTTGGGCTGAGGTAGTGAACACCTCCAATTATGTGTTGAATAGAAGTCTAATACATAAACTGAAGGGCAAGACTCCCTATGAATTGCTCAAAGGGAAGAAACCTAAAGTAGACTATTTTAAAGTTTTTGGTTGCACTTGTTACATTCATAATAATGACAAGAAATATTTAGCAAAATTTCAAGCAAAAGCTGATGAAGGAGTGTTTCTGGGATACTCCATGATCAGTAAAGCTTATAGGTTTTATAATAAAACTACTCTAAAAATAGAAGAATCTGTCCACATTTCCTTTGATGAAACTAATATGTCTTTCAAGGAGAAGAATACTTCTACCATAGAACATTTGCAGGTGCATTCTCTAGCTGAAGACTTGGACAGATTACAAGTTACTCAAAATGATGAAAGTAGTGAAGATAAAGAAGCTGCTCCACATCTGGAAGAAAATCTTCTTGAAGAGCCAGTTGTTGTCCCACAAGAGGAAACAACAACACAGGTTGGTGAACAATCAACACCCCCAGTTGATCTAGTAACAACAAGAGATCATCCAATCTCCCAAGTGATTGGAGACATCTTAGCTAGTGTGCAAACCAGAAATCAGGTCAACCAGAACCTGATGCACACTTGCTTCCTCTCTCAAATTGAACCTCAAACCATTCAAGATGCAGAGCAAGATCCACACTGGATCATTGCAATGCAAGAGGAGTTGCATCAATTTGAAAGAAACAAAGTTTGGGAACTAGTTCCTAAGCTAAAGGATCATTCCATTGTTGGAACAAAATGGGTGTTCAGAAATAAGCTGGATGATCAAGGAATTATTGTAAGGAACAAGGCAAGACTGGTTGCTCAAGGGTATTCTCAAGAAGAGGGGATAGACTATGACCAGACCTTTGCACCAGTTGCAAGGTTAGAAGCAATAAGAATCTTCCTAGCTTATGCTGCTCACAAGGGATTCAGAATCTACCGAATGGATGTCAAGAGTTCTTTTCTCAATGGGGAGATCAAAGAAGAAGTCTATGTCAGACAACCTCCAGGTTTTATCTCTCTAACTCATCCAGATTATGTTTTTAAACTACACAAAGCATTATATGGTCTCAAGCAAGCTCCTAGAGCATGGTATGAGACTCTAGCATACTTTCTGCTGAAGAATGATTTTGTTAGGGGGAGAGTAGACCAAACTCTTTTTATTAGAACCCATAAGTCCCATACCCTACTAGTACAAATTTATGTAGATGATATTATTTTTGGGTCTACTGATTCAAACTTGTGCAGAAGATTCTCCAATCTAATGCATTCAAAATTTGAAATGAGTAGCATGGCTGAGCTATCTTTCTTCTTGGGATTGCAAGTCAAACAACATGCTGAAGTCATATTCATTTCTCAAACCAAGTATGCAAGAGAGCTGGTTAAGAAATTTGGTATGTCTGATGCATTATGTATGAAAACACCCATGCCTACCAATGCTATATTGGATGCTGATGAACATGGGAAACTAGTTGATCAGACAACATATAGAGCAATGATTGGCTCTTTACTGTACCTTACAGCTAACAGGCCTGATATAATGTTTGCTACATGCATATATGCTAGATTCCAAGTTAGCCCTAGAGAGTCACACTTAACTTTAGTAAAGAGGATTCTTAGGTATGTTAAAAGCTGTCCAAATCTAGGTCTCTGGTATCCAAAAGATTCAGCATTTGACTTAACTGGATTTTCAGATGCTGATTATCCTGGATGCAGAATAGACAGGAAAAGAACCAATGGAACTTGTCAGTTTCTTGGTGATAGACTTGTCTCATGGTATTGTAAGAAACAAACATCTGTGTCAACCTCAACTGCTGAAGCTGAATATATGGCTACAGAGAGTTGTTGTTCACAAATATTGTGGATACAAAACCAACTCCTAGACTTTGGTTACAACTTAGAGAATTCTAAAATATTTTGTGACAACACCAGTGCTATTTCCATTGCACAAAATCCAGTCCTCCATAATAGGACAAAACACATAGAAATTAGGCATCATTTTCTAAGGGATAATGTTGAGAAAAAATAAAATTGAACATCAATATATCCCAAATGATTTGCAAAGGGGAGATATTTTCACCAAGCCTTTGGATGAAAAGAAACACAACTTCTTCCTCAATCAGTTAGGCATGTTAGATGGAGGAAGCCTAAAGTAAATTACAAGATTTTGAAAAGCTAAAAACAGACCAAGATTAGGCTAAAAACTCATCTCTTTTTGTGTCTGTAGGATAGTTTCTATCTCTGAACTGCGCTCGACGTTCTCCCCAGAAAGCGTCGAACGAAGATCGACGATTACCAGAGAAATGTCGAATAGAGATCGACGTTTTCCCAAAACGTCGACCTGAGTTCAGAGCGTGTCAGATAGTTGTATACTATCTCTTTCAGGCCTTCGATCGTCGAACTGAGCTCGACGTTCTCCCTAGATCGTCTAACTGAGATCTACGATATTGAAGACCTTTCAGCTTCCATCAGGAGTCCTGATCGTCGAACGGAGATCGACGATCCTTCCTTTTTTGCGTCGAACCCTAATATAAAATCATTTTTCGGCCGCCGCTCGTCATTTACGCTTTCATACTCTCTGCAACTCTTTCCCTCCAAACCTTCTACACTTGGTCATGTTTGCTCAATCTTTGTAGGTACAGATGGCTGCGTCAGTTGCTGCTCTTTCAAAAATGAAATTTGATACAGGCTTCGACATCGACATGAATTCTTTCGATGGAAGCGACCAGAGATTCAAAGACATCTTAAATCTTTTCCAAGAACAACGGTTAGTTCAGATTATGTCCATCAGAGTGAAGATTGCAGCAGACGAAATAAAAGAATGGTGTTTTTCTGCCACAAATGAGAATGAGAATTCTATAGTCGGCTCGATCAAAGGGACTCAGGTACCATTGTCCCCCGCTCTACTAACAGAAGTTTTCAACCTCAGTACTGGAAATGATTCTATTGATTTGTCTATAGAAGAGTGAAAGTCCACCTAGTGTCAACTACCTTCACCTATGGGGGGGGGGGGGGAATAGGTGTCTTTGCAGCGTGTTAGCGGAATTGAAATTATACCTACACAAGAAAATAAAACAACAAAGCACAGAGAGGACACAGGCAATTTATAGTGGTTCCCCGATTTGGGTACGTCCACTTTCCCCCTTCGACCTATCTCCCAACCAGGGACGACTCGGTCACTTCACCAACAGGATTGAAATCCAATCCTTGCACTAACAGAAGGAACCCTTCCACACGTAGGAGTCAACACTCCCACAACCCGGGTTGCACCCAACCCTTACAACTAGAGACCAATCGGTCCGTTACAAAGAAATTGAAAATAGCTTGTAAGAAATACTAACGACGTTTGGAGACAAAGGTGTCCCTCTTCGTTCGACGATGTGTCCTTGAAGTCAACGAAGAGTCCACAACCCTAGATCTCACTTGGATTGAATCTTCCCGATACCGGCGGAGGCTTGGAGCGGCGGCAAGGTTCTCGGAATAACCGGCAGCGACGGAGAGCTGCTGATGTGCTATCTTGATTCAAACTTCGTAGCAAGGGAAGCAAGGTCTTCCAACGGTCACACCAGGATCGGTCGTCTCGATCGATTCGGAAGGGGAAGGTTTTTCCCGATCAACGAATCAAGAGACAAGGGATCTCTAGTTAGACGCGTGAGACGCTATGCTAACCTAAGCTTCTGTCGCCGGTGATCTGGAAGAACTTGAGATCAACAGCGGCGACTACTGCACGAACGGCGGAGACGATCAGCGGAGCAAGATCGGGGATTTAGGGCTCGACGGCGGCTCGTCCTGTTTGAATTCGCGTTTTTCGTATCTGTCCTGTTCATACATACGGGGTATATATATATTAGGTCAAGAGATGACCGTTGTGGGTCCCACCCAAGTAAAGACCAAAGACTGGTTCAAACAGCTGCAGGTAACGTGGACCGGTCCAGAATTTTCTGAAAATTTGCCAAGTCAAAATCGGCGAGAATCGAAGGTGATTCTCGACGAATCGGCGAGAATCACCTACGATTCTCGCCGAATGCTACTTAGTGAATTCTGGCAACACAGGTTGTAGGGGCTGGGGAGAATCAGTGGGAATCACTTTTGATTCTCACCGAATCGTCGAGAATGCAAGGTCATTCTCGACGAATCGGCGAGAATCATAATGATTCTCGACGATTCTGCCTTAGATAATTTTCCTGTCTGTATCAAGACAGCCGGCCCAACCCGGCGAGAATCAACTAGTGATTCTCGACGACTCGTAGAGAATCACAAGTGATTCTCGACGAGTCGGCGAGAATCACCTAGTGATTCTCGACGAATTACACTTAGACGATTTTCGTCTTTCGTCCCGTGAGCTGGTCTTTGGCCCATCCTTGCTCCTTGTCTGCTCTTGCTTTATTATAACCCTGTACTTGAAATTAAGTACACCCCAATAGAGAGAGTACATGTAGGCCAACACACTGATCTGCTCAACGAGGGATTACGTTGCACAGACCCGTGTATATTGACCCACTGCACCCTGACATTGGTGTGTACTTAGCGCGGAATAACTACAAGCACAACTAAAAAAATATTTCATCAAATACATTGTCTATTTACCTTGGCTTGCACAGGGGCTTCTTCAAATCAGGTACATTGAGGATGTAATACCCAACAATCTCCCCCTATTTGAAGAAGCCTAAACCCTACAAGCTAAGGTGAATAGAGCATATAGGAATGAAAAACCGAAACTTAAAAGTGAGGTGATAGGGATATGCATTACCAGTTACTTGAGAGCAAACTAGAACATTGAGCTACCTTAGCCTTAGCCGAGAGGGTAATCTCCCCCTTTTCGGCTTCTACAAATCTGGGTCTGGTGCACCTGACACCATGCTCCCCCTTAGTTCGTGCACTTATGTTTTCACCTGAGTTTCTGGCAGATGCTCCCCTAGATGCACGAGCCAGGAGTGTCTGGAGTCTTCATTCCTCATAGTTGAGCATCCCCAATTAAGTTTTGAAGAGACTGAATTTGGCCTCGTCTAGGGGCTTTGTGAAAATATCTGCAATCTGCTTGTCCGTGGGGACATAGCAGAGAGAGATGTCCTTGTTCTCCACGTGCTCCCGAATGAAGTGGTAGCGCACTTCAATATGCTTCGTTCTGCTATGCGATACTGGATTGTTTGCGATAGCAATTGTACTTGAGGAGTCACAGTACATTGGTACTTCCTTGAACTGGAGATCATAGTCTGCTAACTAGTTCCGTATCCATAGGAGTTGTGCGCAACAGCTTCCTGCCGAGATGTACTCAGACTCTGTTGTGGAGGTTGCGACACAATTTTGCTTTTTGCTGTTCCAGGAGATAAGCCTTCTTCCAAGGAATTGGCACGTCCCGGAGGTGCTTTTCCTGTCATCCCTACTCCCTGGAGGTTGAGCGACGTATACTTCCTCTTTCAAATCTCCATTCAAGAAAGCCGATTTTACGTCCATCTGATAAACTGTGAATCCTTTGTGGGAGGCATAGGCTAGGAATAGCCGTATTGCTTCGAGCCGTGCAACTGGTGCAAACGTCTGGTCAAAATCAATCCCCTCCTCCTGTCGGTAACCTTGAGTCACTAGTCTTGCCTTGTTCTTTATGATGACACCATGTTCATCCAGTTTGTTTCTGAAGATCCACTTGGTGCCAATCACATTCTGCTTTTGTGGTCTGGGCACAAGTGTCCAAAAGTTGCATCTTTCGAACTGATGCAATTCATCTTGCATGGCCAAAATCCATGCAGCATCTTTGTTCGCCTCGTCGAACTTCTTTGGCTCAACCTGTGACAGGAAGCTAAGATGCAAAATCTCGTTAATAGTACCTCGGCGAGTTCTAACTCTGTCACGAGGATCTCCGATGATCTGATCTCTTGGATGATCCCTCACGTGTCTGAGCTGAAGAAGTCTGGCATCAGGAGCTTCGACTACTTCATGGGCATCTCCTTCTTCTAAAGGATTTGCTTCATTTTGAGTTTCAACTTCTCCGATCTGCGTAGAAGTGGACACCTTGACGTATGTTGGAGTTGCATCTTTCTCGGGCTCATCCAGTTGCAACCGATCGAGTCTGGCATCTGCATCTTCAGGAAGAGGACTAGAAGTCTTGCTAGTAAGCAAGCTTCCTTCATCAAATACAACATTTATTGACTCCTCTACCACTAGGGATTTCTTGTTGAAAACTCTATACGCCCAGCTGCGGCTACTATAGCCCATGAATATGCCTTCAAAGCATTTTTCACCAAACTTAGTACGCGGGTACTTCCCGTTATTCAGTACGTAACATTTGCAGCCAAAGATCCTCAGGTAGGACATGGTTGGTTTCTTGCCTTTCAGTAGCTCATAGGGAGTCTTACGATGGCTCTTGTTAATCAACGCCCGGTTTTGTACATGACAAGCCGTATTGGCAGCCTTGACCTAGAAGTATTTCGGGAGAGAAGCATCATTCAACATTGTCGTGCACGCCTCAATGAGTGTTCTATTTCTCCTCTCCGCCACTCCGTTCTGTTGAGGAGTGCGAGGGGAGGAGAACTCATGAAAGATACCAAGTTCTTCACAGAACTCTGTCATAGCCCCAGACTCAAACTCTGTTTCGTGGTCACTTCTGATTTTGACCACCGAGCAGTTGAGTTCGTTCTGTATCTGCTTGACAAAATTGGTGAAGATGTCAAACGTATCAGACTTGCGTTTTAAAAAGAACACCCACGTAAACCGAGAGTGATCATCTACAATCACTAGCGTATACGACTTCCCTCCTAAGCTATGAATTTGCATAGGACCAAACAAGTCCATGTGCAGAAGATAAAGACATCTGGAGGAATCTTTGTCTGGGATGCCCTTAAAGGTAGCCCGAGTTTGCTTGCCCATCTGACATGCAGGACATGGGCTATCTTTAATGCACTTAATAATGGGAGCATCCCTTACTAAGTCTTTGGAAAACAGCATATTAATTGTCTTGTAATTAATGTGTGCCAATATCTTGTGCCATTATTCACAAAGAGATGCACTGCCTTTTGCTACTAGGCATACGGGGGTGGAAGAATCTAGACTGAGAAAATCTAAACAGAAAATATTTCGGCTCCTAATGCCAGTTAATACTGTCTCCGAAGAGGCACATGATATTATCAGGCATTTATCCTTGCAGAACTTAACGTCATACCCTTTATCACATAACTGGCTTACGCTGATCAGGTTATGATTTAACCCTTCAACATAAGCTACGTTAGAGATAGAGAGTATACCGTTAGAAATCATACCGTAACCTCTGGTGACTCCCTGATCTGATCCCCCAAAGATGACTTTAGGTCCATTCTCGACTGGAGAGTACTCCCGCAGCAGGCTTCTTGTCCCAGTCATATGACGGGAGCATCCACTGTCCAAATACCAAATGGGAGTTTTATTGGCCTTTGGACATTCCTGCAAAACAGAATTAATTTGCCTTAGGAACCCAATCGAACTTGGGTCCTAGATTCCTTGTTAGCATACTCCCCCTCGATTCGTTAGCCCCACGAGCGGTCGGCCTCGCACTACTAACATAAGGAGTCTCGTTATACATTGGATTAAACCAACAATCCACGGCAAAGTGACCAATTTTGCCACAGCATCAGCAGTCAAACCTGTTATACTTCCTCTTGAGCGCCTGCTTTACCCTTGAAACGTGGGGTTCAGCTGGGGCCGAAGACCTGGAGGTGGAGGCAACATGATGACCACAGTCACATGACTTCTTCACCTCTTGGCTTTTCAGTGTAACAGGCTTGGCCTTAGGTGCCTGCTTCTTATTATGGCCGCTAGAGAATTGACCATAATTTCCCAAGTGGATTTCCTCATAAGGTGCCTTGAAGACACTCTCACTGAAGTTACGGGGAAAGGTCCACCCATCATATCGGCTCTTCGGCTTTGCAACCGAGGGCCTGAAGTGATGCCCATATGTTGACTCAAAGTCATGTTGGTTACAGGGAAAGCTAGGCTTTCTGAACTCAACAGGGCTGAGTGGGGCCTTTCCTTTCTCATCAGCAGAAGCTTTCTTGGCAGCCTTATTCTTCCTCCTGTTCCTGTTTCTCCTGGATGAGGAGCTAGATACCCCTACATGCCCCAAGCCAGCTCCTTTGGCTTGAGCAGAGAAGGTATCAACTAATGGAAGAACAGTTTTTGGCATAGAGAAGCTCTTGACGATCTTCCTTTCTGCCGCAAGTAGTTCTTCCAACTTGTCGACTTCCTCCTGCTTAAGATCAAGGAGCTTAAGAGACTCCGAATGCTTTAAAGTTAGTTCCAAGTGCTCCTGTCGGAGGGAGATCAAACTGGTGATCTCTTCCCTCAGGGATACACTTTCACCTTTAAGGAATTTTACTTCCTTCTTCGCAGCCTTCATTCTCTTTCGACATTCCAGGAAAGTATTGAGCAGAAGCTCATACTTATCGAGGAGCTCAGCTTCACGGGCAGAAGAGCTATCCTCAGGGTCATCATCTTGAGACTCAGGATCAGAGTCAGAGTCAGAGAGAGAGGTGTGAGCTTTTACCTTCCCTGTAAATGGGGGACAGTCTCCTTCCGAGTCACAGTGACCCATTAGCCCAAAGTAGGCTTCCTCGTCATCGCTGGTATCTGATGAGTCCGATTCACTCATCGTCTTTGACTTCTTCGCGATGTAGCTCCTCTCCTTCTCCTTGTCTTTTGAGGACCTATGCTCCTCTCCCTTTCCCTTTTCCCTCTTGCCTTGATGGCAGTCGGCCACGACGTGTCCTGGCTTGTTGCAGCCAAAGCAAATAATGTCAGATGAGCGGTGTTTGTTCGGTTTGGATACATACCTGTCAGAAGAATAGTTCTTCTTCTGATCCCTCGAAGAAGAGCCGTTTCTCTTTCTCTGATTCCTCCGCTTGAGGAACTTCTTGAATTCCCTTGTGATAAGGGATAAATCTTCCTCAGACAATTCTGAGTCGGAGGAGCTTGGCTCCGAGTCTTCCTCTTCATCTTTCTTCCACGCACGGGAAGAGACAACACCCTTGCCCTTCCTGGAATGAATGGCTTTCAGGGCCACCGTCTTTTCCTTGGCCGCGGCTTTCTCTGCTTCCTCTTCAGCTTTCCTTGTGTTCAACTGAAGCTCATAGGACATGAGCTTCCCGAACAGAATCTGAGGGTCGGTTTCCGCAAGTCTGCCAAACTCGCGGATGGCGCAGATCTTTGTGTCCCATTCCTTAGTGAGGGACCTAAGGAACTTATCATTGAGTTCACCGTCAGTGAACACTCTTCCATATCCTTTGAGTGCATTGACGATCTTGAGGAAGTTTTCGAAGGTGACTCCGATCTCCTCCTTTGGCCCTTGTCTGAAGGCCTCATATTTCTGATTGAGGAGGGATCTCCGATCGTCCCTCACTTCATCTGTGCCCTCCATTAGGACAATCAGGCAGCTCCAGAGATCCTTGGCTGTCCTGCAGTTGCTGAAGTTCTACATCATAGAGTCGTCAACTGCGCTCACCAGGATGTTCTGAGCTTTCTTGTCGAGTCCGAACAGCACCATTTCGTCCTTGTCCATTTCCGAAAGTTTCTTGGGTACTTTCTTGGTAGGAACATTGGTGGAGGCCTTAGTGGGAATGTAAGGTCCCTCCTCCACTATCATGAAGAGCCGGGGGTCGACTGCTTCCATGTAGAATCTGATTCTTTCCTTCCAGATAGGAAAGTTCAGTCTGGTGCATACTGGGATTTTGCCGGAGTGCTTGAGTCCGTCCATGGAAGATATCTGACTGCTTCTTGACACTGGTGGCAGGAATCTACTCAAGGTGTGAACCTTTTTGATGAGTAACCTCCCTCTGATACCACTTGATAGTCCACCTAGTGTCAACTACCTTCACCTATGGGGGGGGGAATAGGTGTCTTTGCAGCGTGTTAGCGGAATTGAAATTATACCTGCACAAGAAAATAAAACAACAAAGCACAGAGAGGACACAGGCAATTTATAGTGGTTCCCCGATTTGGGTACGTCCACTTCCCCCTTCGACCTATCTCCCAACCAGGGACGACTCAGTCACTTCACCAACAGGATTGAAATCCAATCCTTGCACTAACGGAAGGAACCCTTCCACACGTAGGAGTCAACACTCCCACAACCCGGGTTGCACCCAACCCTTACAACTAGAGACCAATCGGTCCGTTACAAAGAAATTGAAAATAGCTTGTAAGAAATACAAACGACGTTTGGAGACAAAGGTGTCCCTCTTCGTTCGACGACGTGTCCTTGAAGTCAACGAAGAGTCCACAACCCTAGATCTCACTTGGGTTGAATCTTCCCGATACCGGCGGAGGCTTGGAGCGGCGGCAAGGTTCTCGGAATAACCGGCGGCGACGGAGAGCTGCTGCTGTGCTATCTTGATTTAAACTTCGTAGCAAGGGAAGCAAGGTCTTCCAACGGTCACACCAGGATCGGTTGTCTCGATCGATTCGGAAGGGGAAGGTTTTTCCCGATCAACGAATCAAGAGATAAGGGATCTCTAGTTAGACGCGTGAGACGCTATGCTAACCTAAGCTTCTGTCGCCGGTGATCTGGAAGAACTTGAGATCAACAGCGACGACTACTGCACGAACGGCGGAGACGATCGGCGGAGCAAGATCGGGGATTTAGGGCTCGACGGCAGCTCGTCCTTTTTGAATTCGCGTTTTTCGTATCTGTCCTGTTCATACATACGGGGTATATATATATTAGGTCAAGAGATGATCGTTGTGGGTCCCACCCAAGTAAAGACCAAAGACCGGTTCAAACAGCTGCAGGTAACGTGGACCGGTCCAGAATTTTCTGAAAATTTGCCAAGTCAAAATCGGCGAGAATCGAAGGTGATTCTCGACGAATCGGCGAGAATCACCTACGATTCTCGCCGAATTCTACTTAGTGAATTCTGGCAACACAGGTTGTAGGGGCCGGGGAGAATCGGTGGGAATCACTTTTGATTCTCACCAAATCGTCGAGAATGCAAGGTCATTCTCGACGAATCGGCGAGAATCATAATGATTCTCGACGATTCTGCCTTAGATAATTTTCATGTCTATATCAAGACAGCCGGCCCAACCCGGCGAGAATCAACTAGTGATTCTCGACGACTCGTAGAGAATCACAAGTGATTCTCGACGAGTCGGCGAGAATCACCTAGTGATTCTCGACGAATTACACTTAGACGATTTTCGTCTTTCGTCCCGTGAGCTGGTCTTTGGCCCATCCTTGCTCCTTGTCTGCTCTTGCTTTATTATAACCCTGTACTTGAAATTAAGTACACCCCAATAGAGAGAGTACACGTAGGCCAACACACTGATTTGCTCAACGAGGGATTACGTTGCACAGACCCGTGTATATTGACCCACTGCACCCTGACATTGGTGTGTACTTAGAGCGGAATAACTGCAAGCACAACTAAAAAAATATTTCATCAAATACATTGTCTATTTACCTTGGCTTGCACAGGGGATTCTTCAAATCAGGTACATTGAGGATGCAATACCCAACAAAGAGTTTGATGCAATGCTAGATAGAATGGGTCACTCTGCTGTGAACCCTAATAAATTGCTGAAAAAGAATTTATCTATTGAATTTCAATTTTTGGCTGATGTGGTTGGGAAAGTGCTTCTGGCAAAGCACTCAGCTCATGACACAATTTCAAGATACCAGTTCTGTCTAATGGGAGCATTGGTTGACAAAAAACATCTGGACTGGGGCTCCATCTTCTTTAATTTGATCAAGAAGAAACTTAGCAAAAGCTGTGTAAGCTTTGGGAGGATCTTAGGGGTTTACCTGCACTCCAGGTGCCCTGAACTGCTGACTTCAAGTGGGATGTACATCAATGCATCCAAAATACTTACCTATGCCCTCTTCAGCAGGTGGGACAGGCAGATCATAAACCCCAACAGGGCTGCTGCAGCAACACCTGCTTCAGGCACAAGGACTGTTTCAGTCACTCCTCCTCAGATCTCTACCCTAGCAGAAGATTTGCCTGCTTCTCCTCCTCCTCCAGCTGTCTCTGCCCCAGTCATCTCAACCTCACCACCAATCTCCACCATAGCCATATCCTCCCCCATTACAATCTCATCACCAATCTCACCTCCTCCAGCCACTACCTCAGAACAATTCCATCCTTTATTATACTATCCACCTGTCACCACTCAATCATTTTATCTCTTGGATGACTCCTTCATGGATGATTCTCCTCCTGAGCTTCCCTCTACATCCTCCTTCCAACAACTTCTATAAGACATACTCTCTCAACCATCCTTCACCCCATCCTTTTCCCCTACCATCTCATCCATCTCCAACCCAGTTACATCAATCTCAACACCTCTTAACCCTAGGCCATCCATCCCTACACCTCCTACCTCCACATTCTCCATTCCATCAGCTCCAGCCAACATCATTCCAGCCACTTTCTCTCCTACCTCTACTCAAGCCCCTCTTGAGCATGTAGATCTCTCAGCCTTGGCAGACAGGTTATATGAGTTGCTAGCCCCCAAGCGAACCTCATTACTGGAGACCACCTTGGCTCCACTCCTGAAACATGTTCAGGAGATGTCTACCAAGCTTTCTCCCTTCCTCTCCTCTCAGGCAATCCCTTCTTCTGGGTGCCTTGATCCAGTTGCCACTGAATCCAGGTAGGGGGAGATGCCTTATGAAGCTCTGGTTGTGCCTGAGGCTGCTGAAGGTTCGGTTCCTTCTCCTATCTTTGTAGTGGATTTTCAGAGTCTGCTATCAGTATTTGATCCTGTGTATTTCAGTTCTCTGCCAGTGCAACAAGTTGAAGATCTTACTAAGGCCATTGTGCCTATCTCAGTATGTGATCCCAGCCTGATTGCCTCATATGTCAATTCTTTCAAGGCTGTGGATGTTATTGCTTCCATCTCTATTGCTGCTGCTACTGCTTCCATTGAATCTTTTGATATTGAAATGTTGCCTATTGTTGATGATACTGCTGCTAAAGAACTTGCTACATATCTGGAAGAATCTGCTCCTGCTGCTGCTCCAACTTCTGCTCCTGCTTCTGCTCCAATTTCTGCTGTTGCTGCTGTTCCTGCTCTGACTCCTGATCAATTGAAACAACAAGAGAAATATATAAAGAGCATTGATGATTTGTATGATAGACCCCAAAGTTCAGAAAGTGATCAGTTTCACACTGAATCTGATGACTCTTCTGGTACTATTGCCAAGAAAAGGAAGGCCAGAAGCAAGGCCATGATGAAGGTTCCTCCTGCTCAAGCCAAAGATGCCAATGACATTCCATACTATATTCTGCATGACTGTCCAATCTCTGAGCCCTGGATGCAGTTCTCCAAAAATCAATCGAAAGCTATGAAGAAAAGAAGGAAATTGGATAGATATGAGAAAGGATCTTCTCGGTTTCAGCCTCCTCCTCCTCCTCCTCCAGATTCAGGATCAGGTGGAGGCTCAGCTTCTCAAACCCCAGCTTCAAAGCAAAGTTCCTCCCAGTCCTCACAAAGATATCATCCCAGGGAAAAGGGGTTATCAGTCCAGAAGGGGACAGTATAGAGGAAATCAAAGAGAACATAGATTTCAAGCAAGGGAAGGACAAAGGCACATGGACTCAACTCAAGGCCCTTTCCCTTATAATCTCAGAGAAAATGTTGATACTAGAACTCCTACTGCTTCAGAAATTATAAACAGATATGAGCCTGCAGTTCCTTTTGAAGATCCAGAGAACAATCCATTATCATGGACTGCTAGGATGAAAGAAATTGCTGCTTTAGATCAGTTGAAGAAAGCCATAGAACAAGGAAAAGACTCCTCCAATATTACTACTCTATCAGATAAGAGAAAAGCAGAACTGGAAAGGTATGCATCAAGAAAATTCTTTGACCCAGTGGACTACATGAAATTGCATCCTGAGACTGTGGTTCCCAGGGCTAGATCTCAAACCTCCTTAGGTGCAGAGGATGATAGAAGGTCAAAGAAGGAAGCTCTTAATCCCAACAGGGAAATTCTATTTAAGAAAGGAAGTGAAAAGAAGTCATATCTGTAAGCAGACAGTACAATCATTCTGAACATTTGTTGATATTCCATATGACTGCTGCTTTGTTGCTTGCTCTGTTCTTTTGTTTTAGTTTATTGCTCTTCTGTATGTTGTTGTTGTTTTTATTTATGAGATCTGTAAATAGTAATCCTAACCCAAATAGGGGGAGATTGTTGGAACACCCTATTACTAATTTGGGCAAGGATCACTATGTTTGTCTTAGGAAACCAGTTTGACCTAGATGTATAGTTAAAAAGGTCAACATTAGAATGTGTTTAGGGATTAGAATTTAGGTTTGAAGCTGCCCCCAGGACCATTCAAGGAATCAGACTTAAAGCTGAGGCAAAGACAATTATCGTCGAGCTTAGGTCGATGAAACGTCGAACTCTGTTCGACGCTCTCTGAGCTCAACTATATTAAATCGTCAAACTCCGGTCGACGATCTTCGAGCTCAGATCGACGATCTGTCTTCTGTCAGTTTGCTTAGTCGTCGAACTCAATTCGACGATCTTCTAGCTCAAGTCGCCGATCCTTTCTCTACTTTTTCTTCAGGTCGCTGAGCTCAGATCGACGATCGTAGAGCTCAGTTCGACGTTTCCTGTCTGATGATCAACTTCAGTCTCTGAGCTCAGTTCGACAATCATAGAGCTCAGATCGACGTTTTTCCCGAGAGATCGACGATTTTAAGGATTCAAATTCAGTCAGACTTTGGAATGTTTTTCAAATATCTCAGCATTTATTTCAAGAGATCTGCCAGCCATTTTCCTTTATTCTGGAGCAAGTTTCAAGGAATTCTTTTTGAGAATGTTTATTGGACTTTCCTCTAGAAGACAAGACTTTTATGGAGGACATTTAATGTCTGTTAACGGCTATCTTGGACAAGGAATCTTCAGAGAATAAGATCTTCTCTTTTCTCTCCAGTCAGCCACGCAGATAGCATAACAAAAAACTTACAGTGACAGACATTAAAGTGATCAATCCTGAAGAAACAGTTGAACATTTTGGCATACTAAAAAAGTGATCATAGCTTCATCACAAGGACTCCAGACAATTCAATTTTCTCAGCCTCTGCTGAAACCATCTTCTGTTGGAGATCTGAAGCTTCTGAAGACCTATCACCCTGAAGCAAAGCTCCCACTCCTGAACTAGTCTACATCTCAGGGGGAGCTTTGACAACACAATCAATCAACTAAGTCTTCTCTCAGTGATTGAGACAGAGAAGACAACTTCACCTCTTTCTTTTTCTTTTCCTGCTATAAAAGGGTTATCAAAACTCCCTTCAAAAGTCTTGATTCTGGTTCTGAGAACCTTGTCAAAACTCAGTGATGGCAGGACACCTGATCAAAAAATCTAGTGTGGTTTTTGAGCACCTTATCAAAAGCTCATTGGTGCCCAGGACACCTGATCAACTCATCCTGCAGTGGATTCCTACCAAGGGTGGTAGAAGAGTGGATGTACCCAGGTTTTTGGGGAACCACTATAGTTCCTTGTGTCTTCTGGTTGCTTGAGTATTTTCTTTGCTGTGTGCTGTGATTTTCTTTTTGCTGTCTTAGTTTTAAATTATATAGCAAGGCACCTTACACTTATACATAAATTAAATCTTAATTTTTTTGCTTGTTTAAATTGTAAAGTTATTTTAAAAATACTTTATTCACCCCCCTCTAGAGTTAAGATAGATCTTTGTCTCACTTTCAGAGTGGATGTACCAATTTAGAGGGAACCACTACAAACCTCTTGTGTCGTCTGTGTTGCTCCATTTAATTATTGCACTGTGGCTGTGAGTAGAACTAACTAGGATTGCTAGTTGTTGTGTTAGGACTAAAGCTCAAACTGTAATTACAGTTAGCTTTCTTTTGTGCACCACACTTTGTATTAGGCTCTAGGGTTTCAAATATCTATAAACTCTTTCCGCAAATTAACTCTAAGGGAGTTGAGTAGATAGTCAAATTTCTTTCCTTCCTGGTTCTTCTGTATCTAAATCAGATTCTGATGCTGCTTAAGTTTTATGTATTGACAGTATGTTTATTTGACTGTTTGATTGATGCAATTTGATGCTTAGATGTTTCTTTTCCTAAGTTATATTTATTTCCAGTAGGTTTTGTTTTGAGAGACTTAACCCAAATAGGGGGAGATTGTTGGTACCCTAGTTTGGATTTGAGTTTAGTCTTCTCAATTAGTTTCTTGACCCAAGATTTATCTATGGTCAAAGGTTAGTTGTTAGATTAGTTTTTCCTCAGAGAAAATGTTGATACTAGAACTCCTACTGCTTCAGAAACTGTAAACAGATATGAGCCTGCAGTTCCTTTTGAAGATCCAGAGAACAATCCATTATCATGGACTGCTAGGATGAAAGAAATTGCTGCTTTAGATCAGTTGAAGAAAGCCATAGAACAAGGAAAAGACTCCTCCAATATTACTACTCTATCAGATCAGAGAAAAGCAGAATTGGAAAGGTATGCATCAAGAAAATTCTTTGACCCAGTGGACTACATGAAATTGCATCCTGAGGCTGTGGTTCCCAGGGCTAGATCTCAAACCTCCTTAGGTGCAGAGGATGATAGAAGGTCAAAGAAGGAAGCTCTTAATCCCAACATGGAAATTCTATTTAAGAAAGGAAGTGAAAAGAAGTAATACCTGTAAGCAGACAGTACAATCATTCTGAACATTTGCTGATATTCCATATGACTGCTGCTTTGTTGCTTTCTCTGTTCTTTTGTTTTAGTTTATTGCTCATCTGTATGTTGTTGTTGTTTTTATTTCTGAGATCTGTAAATAGTAATCCTAACCCAAATAGGGGGAGATTGTTGGAACACCCTATTACTAATTTGGGCAAGGATCACTATGTTTGTCTTAGGAAACCAGTTTGACCTAGATGTATAGTTAAAAAGGTCAACATTAGAATGTGTTTAGGGCTTAGAATTTAGGTTTGAAGCTGCCCCCAGGACCATTCAAGGAATCAGACTTAAAGCTGGGGCAAAGACAATTATCGTCGAGCTTAGGTTGACGAAACGTCGAACTCCGTTCAACGCTCTCTGAGCTCAACTATGTTAAATTGTCGAACTCCGGTCGACGATCTTCGAGCTCAGATCGACGATCTGTCTTCTGTCAGTTTGCTTAGTCGTCAAACTCAATTCGACGATCTTCTAGCTCAAGTCGCCGTTCCTTTCTCTACTTTTTCTTCAGGTCGCTGAGCTCAGATCGACGATCGTAGAGCTCAGTTCGACGTTTCCTGTCTGATGATCAACTTCAGTCTCTGAGCTCAGTTTGACAATCGTAGAGCTCAGATCGACATTTTTCCTGAGAGATCGACGATTTTAAGGATTCAAATTCAGTTAGACTTTGGAATGTTTTTCAAATATCTTAACATTTATTTCAAGAGATCTGCCAGCCGTTTTCCTTTATTCTGGAGCAAGTTTTAAGGAATTCTTTTTGAGAATGTTTATTGGACTTTCCTCTAGAAGACAAGACTTTTATGGAGGACATTTAATGTCTGTTAACGGCTATCTTGGACAAGGAATCTTCAGAGAATAAGATCTTCTCTTTTCTCTCCAGTCAGCCACGTAGATAGCATAACAAAAAACTTACAGTGACAGACATTAAAGTGATCAATCCTGAAGAAACAATTGAACATTTTGGCATACTGAAAAAGTGATCATAGCTTCATCACAAGGACTCCAGACAATTCAATTTTCTCAGCCTCTGCTGAAACCATCTTCTGTTGGAGATCTGAAGCTTCTGAAGACCTATCACCCTGAAGCAAAGCTCCCACTCCTGAACTAGTCTACATCTCAGGGGGAGCTTTGACAACACAATCAATCCACTAAGTCTTCTCTCAATGATTTAAATAGAGAAGACAACTTCACCTCTTTCTTTTTCTTTTCCTGCTGTAAAAGGGTTATCAAAACTCCCTTCAAAAGTCTTGATTTTGGTTCTGAGAACCTTGTCAAAACTCAGTGGTGGCAAGATACCTGATCAAAAAATCTAGTGTAGTTTTTGAGCACCTTATCAAAAGCTCATTGGTTCCCAGGACACCTGATCAACTCATCCTGCAATGGATTCCTACCAAGGGTGGTAGAAGAGTGGATGTACCCAGGTTTTTGGGGAACCACTATAGTTCCTTGTGTCTTCTGGTTGCTTGAGTATTTTCTTGGCTGTGTGCTGTGATTTTCTTTTTGCTGTCTTAGTTTTAAATTATATAGCAAGGCACCTTACACTTATACATAAATTAAATCTTAATTTTTTTGCTTGTTTAAATTGTAAAGTTATTTTAAAAATACTCTATTCACCCCCCTCTAGAGTTAAGATAGATCTTTGTCTCACTTTCAGAGTGGATGTACCTATTTAGAGGGAACCACTACAAACCTCCTGTGTCGTCTGTGTTGCTCCATTTAATTATTGCACTGTGGCTGTGAGTAGAACTAACTAGGATTGCTAGTTATTGTGTTAGGACTAAAGCTCAAACTGTAATTACAGTTAGCTTTCTTTTGTGCACCACACTTTGTATTAGGCTCTAGGGTTTCAAATATCTATAAACTCTTTCTGCAAATTAACTTTAAGGGAGTTGAGTAGATAGTCAAATTTCTTTCCTTCCTGGTTCTTCTGTATCTAAATCAGATTCTGATGCTGCTTAAGTTTTATGTATTGACAGTATGTTTATTTGACTGTTTGATTGATGCAATTTGATGCTTAGATGTTTCTTTTCCTAAGTTATATTTATTTCCAGTAGGTTTTGTTTTGAGAGACTTAACCCAAATAGGGGGAGATTGTTGGTACCCTAGTTTGGATTTGAGTTTAGTTTTCTCAATTAGTTTCTTGACCCAAGATTTATCTATGGTCAAAGGTTAGTTGTTAGATTAGTTTTTCCTCAGTTGTAGAGTTATCACTTTTCCAAATGAAGATTTGGTTAAGTTGTTTTTGGTTCCTCAGTCGAACCAAAAACAACTTAACCAAATCTTCATCTGGAAAAGTGACAACTCTACAACTGAGGAAAAACTAATCTAACAACTAACCTTTGACCATAGATAAATCTTGGGTCAAGAAACTAATTGAGAAGACTAAACTAAAATCCAAACTAGGGTACCAACAGAACATTACTAAGTGACACTACTCTCCCTGAGTACTTCTCGGATGAGGCAGTAAATACTGCATGTCATGTACTCAATAGAGCCTCCATCAATAAGAAACATAAGATGACTCCCTATCAGATTTTGAAAGGCAAGAAAACCAAACATTTCCTACTTCAGAATCTTTGGTAGCAAGTGTTATGTCCTAGTTAATGGTAAGCACTACCAAACTAAGTTTACTGCCAAATCCCTAGAAGGAATATTTGTTGGGTACAACAATAATAGTAGGGCATACATGATCTACAACTTGACTACACAAGTTGTAGAAGAATCTGTCCATGTAGTATTTGATGAGTCTAAGTTGATTAACAGTGAATTGTCTAGCTCCTCAGGTAGTTCTACAGGTTTAAAGGATAGGCTGGACAAGCTGACTATTAATGAAGAACCACCTGCTAGGCTGGATGAAGAAAAGGATGCATGCTGTCTAGGGGAGAACAAGACTCACTGGATGAAGAAGACAATGAGGAGCATCAGGTTGAGGAAAATGAAGAAGGCCAAGTGGTTGACAGATTTCCTCCAGCAAGAAGACACCTGAAGGATCATCTAGCTCATCAAATCATTGGTGATGCAAGTCAAGGTGTACTAACCAGGAGCAAGAGCATGAACATAGTTCTATGTTCAAGTTTCTTGTCACAGATAGAACCCAAGAAGATTGAAGAGGCCATTCTAGACACAAACTGGATTGATGCTATGCAATAAGAGCTGAATCAATTCAAAAGATGTAAAGTCTGGAAACTGGTTCCTAAAGCTAAGGATCACAATGTTATAGGAACTAAGTGGATCTACAGAAATAAACCACATGAAAATGGCACCATAATCAAGAAAAAGGCCAGGCTAGTAATAAAAGGATACATGCAAGAAGAAGGGATTGACTTTGATCAATCCTTTGCCCTAGTGGCAAGGCTGGAAGCTATAAGGTTATTCTTGGCCTATGTTGTCTATCAAGGTTTCAAGGTATATCAGATAGATATAAAGTTAGCATTTCTAAATGGTGACTTAAAAGAGGAAGTCTATGTTGAACAACCCTCACGTTTTGTAGACTCTCTCTATCCTAACTATGTATATAGGCTTAGGAAAGCTCTATATGGTTTGAAATAAGCCCCTAGGACTTGGTATGAAACCTTGTCTGCTTTTCTTATTGAGAATAAATTCTCTAGAGGAAAGATAGACAAAACTCTATTCTTTAGGGAATCTAAAGGCAAGATCATCCTAGTCCAAATATATGTTGAAGACATTATCTTTGGATCTACTGAAATCAACCTTTGTAGAAAGTTTGCCAAACTTATGCAAGGGAAGTCTGAAATGAGCAGTATGGGTGAGCTTATGTTCTTCTTAGGACTTCAAGTTAGACAGACTGATGATGGATTGTCCATATCTCAGTCTAAGTTCATCAAGGAGTTGATTAATAAATATGGAATGTACTCAGCCTCCACCATGAAAACTCCAATGGGAACAAGTATGCCTATAGGCAAAGATGAGGTAGGGAAACCTGTTGATGAGTCTTTGTATAGAGAGATAATTGGCTCTCTACTCTACTTGACTGCTAGTAGACCTGACATCATGTATGCAATATATGTTTGTGCTAGGTACCAAGCATGCACAAAGGAATCTCCTTACACTGCTGTCAAGAGAATTTTGAGATATCTTAAGGGTACACCTAATCTAGGTCATTGGTACCCTAAGAATAGATATTTCTTACTAACAGGCTTTTCAGATGCAGACTTCGCAGGGTGCAAAGAAAACAGGAAGAGTACCACAGGAACTTCTCAATTCCTAGGTGGAAGGCTGGTGTCATGGAGCAGAAAGAAGCAAACAATTGTAGCTATCTCAACTACTGAGTCAGAATATATAGCTGCAGACAGCTGCTGTGCACAGTTGATGTGGATAAAGCATCAACTTGAAGACTATGACATCAAGGTAAGTAAAATTCCACTATTCTGTGATTCTACTAGTGCTATTTCTATTGCAAAAAAACCCTGTTTCACACAGTAGAACTAAGCATATAAAAATTAAGTTTCATTTCATCAGAGAATATGTGAAGAAGGAAGATATTAGTCTAGAATTTGTGAACACAAATAATCAAATTGCTCATATTTTTACAAAATCTCTGGATGAAACTAAATTCAATTATTTTAAAATTGAATTAGGTATGTTGAACCTAGAATAGGTCAGCACAAGCTTTCCTAAGTAGAATATGTAAGCACAAAATTTCTCAGGAAATTTGGGTAAGTAAGAAAGTTTGTGTCGACAAAAGCAAATTGTGTCGACACTCTCAGTATGTTGTGTTAACACATAAACAAAATTTGTGTCGACACAAGAATTGGTGTCGACACACTCTGTCGCGACTTGACTAGCCCGTGTCGACACTGACACAAGTATGTCGACACATAGACATGTCGACTAAATATAAGTTTTGTCGAGACCTAAGTGTTTTATGTCGACACATGTAAAACTATGTCGACTAGTATTATTACTAAGTAAGGCGTGTCTTTTGACCTACCCTTTACCAGTAGACAATAAATAGGGGGAGACAAAATGTGGTCGACTACGCCTTCAGAATTCTCGACTCTAGACCTTGTGTCGACATAGATATTCAATTCTCTTCTATTATCTCTCTCTAATCAATGGCGACACACCAGGATGACAAGATGAATGAAGGATACGAGATGGTTCGCGGGGGATTCGAGACAGCTTCATAGGACATCAAGGGTGTGATTACCCTAATTTCGGAAAATGGCTTAGAATTTTTGGTCTCTGAACCTACAAGAATTTGGAAGAAGGAATTCCTTGCATTCTACTCATCTGCAAATGTGGATTATGATGGAAAAAAGATGAAAGCCACAGTTCAGGATTCAAGAGTAAAATTCACACTTAAGACGAATAGGAAATCGCTCCAACTTCCCAAGGTTAAGGATGATGATGAAATAGTTCCATCCATGACAAAAGATGCACTAAGTTGGTGCGGGCTGAACCCTAACACCAAAGTTGGATCATCAGTTACCAGAAAGGGGATGAATTCCAAAGGTAAGTTTCTTTCTGAAATCGCAGGCAAGGTAATTCTGTGCAAGACTGGTGGACATGACAGAATATCTGCCTACAAGTTCAACCTAATGACCAGAGTCATATTCACTGTAAAATAGACTGGTCATCAGTGGTGTTTTGACAAGATTCTAGAAGGAATAAAGAAGCCAAATTTGAGAAGGATACTAAGCTTATGCATAGCTTCAACAATACAAGATGTTATGAACCAACTGCCAGGATCCAAGATCAACCATATGAGGAGGATGGACATGAGAATTCTATCCAGATGGGATAGAGTATTGACCAAAGAGGTTTCTACTCCACAGAAACAGGTCAAGAAGGATAAGAAGAAGAAAGAAATTGTTATCCTCCAGTGATTCTGAAGAAGAGGTAGTCTTTAATTCAAATGAAGACCAATAACAAAAAGAAGCTCAAGATCAAGTAGAGAGTAGTCAGCACCCAAAGTAATAGATAGCCTCTACTCCAGGGGGAGAACACCCTGAACCAGTAGTACAAGACACTGAACTATCTGAGTTTCCTGCCCAAGGGGGAGGCATTGTTGTAGCTACTCTAGAGAGTGAGTATGCTGCTGATACAGTGATGGACATTGTATCAGATATAAACAAAGAAGCACAGATCATTGCTGAGAAGGAAGCACAAGATGTGCAGATGAAAGATATAACTCAAGATGAGCAAGTAAGTA
Source organism: Platanthera zijinensis (assembly GCA_039513925.1). Taxonomy (NCBI): domain Eukaryota; kingdom Viridiplantae; phylum Streptophyta; class Magnoliopsida; order Asparagales; family Orchidaceae; genus Platanthera; species Platanthera zijinensis. Next base: position 81,459,588 of record CM077081.1, read on the forward strand.
TCTCCTTTATAGAGAGGGCCCTGGACAAAAATCTGGATGTTCAGGGAGAACCTTTTGTTTCCCAAACTAATCTTGTTCCTCTTATTCAAATGCAGCAGGAGGTAACTATGGAAGAGTTGTTTCCTGATTTACCTGCAATAAGGACTGAGGGGGAGCAGCAAATAGAAGAAAAGGAACTGCCAGGAACTAAGGGGGAGGAGCTATTGAATGCCCCTTCTAATAAGGAAATAGTTGATATAGATAGCTCATCACAATCTTCTGATGATGAGGAAGCCTCTATGTATAAGAAGAGGAAGAAGGTTGCAATTAGGAAAAGGAGCTCAGGCTACAAGAAAGCCTTGCAAAGAGTCACACCACCATCTGCTCCAGACATGGACTTCAGTTCATTACTGGTCCAACTACAAGTCAAATTTGATGAACAAAGGCAGTCCTTAGAGAAATATGTGGATGAGACACATAAGGAGATGCACTTCCAGCTAGCACAAGACATCAAGTCCATTAGATTTGAAGTCAATTTGAATAAGAAAGAGATGACAGATTGCTTCCATAAGGGAGGTAATGTTGCAGTATATTTGGCTGAGCAACAACAGCTAATAAAAACTGAAGTTGAGGACATTGCAGTTAAGCAAGGATATATCTTAGAAAATCAATTCAGATCAAATTAAAATCTCAAGGACTCACATGATGAAATTCTCAAAAAAATGGGAAATATTTCTACTGATTTGAAAACTGAAGTATCCAATACATACAAGCAGATCTAGCTGCTATCCAAACAACCATTGAAGTCTCTCAAAAGATTATTTATGATCACCTGACTACGTTCAAATCCTACTACAAAGAAGGTACGAAATATTTGGCTGATCAAATAAGGTTTCAAAAGAATGATCTGAGAGATCACATAGCTAGAGAAGTCATAAAGGGGGAGAGAATATTAGTCAAAGCCAGCTCTGATCATGTAAAATGGGTATCTAATACCATCAGAGCTACACTTGGATTTACACCCCTATGTGAGGATGATAATACTGCTGAGTCTGGTGTTCAACCTACCTACATTGAAGGGGATCAGCCAGAGGTTGCACAGGTCATTTATCCTCCAACTGATTTTGACATAGTCCAACAAGAAGTTTAGCAAATGTATATCCCTCCACAGGAGGTACAAAATATTATTATTGAAAAGGTAGAAATGTCAGAGGCTACATAGGAAGCTCAGAGGGAGGCACAACTTTCAAAGAAAAGGTTTAGAGAACAGGCAGAATTGAAGCCTTATTTTGAGCAGTGGAGTCCTACCTCCAGAAATATTATTTTAACTGTTTAGAAAGGTGTGAAGGACAAGACACATAATAGAGGAAAATGGTACTTTGAGTAAGAGTGGATCAAGTATCAGGCAAGGAAAGCGGCTATACTTCAGTATAGGAGGAATGCTAAAGCTGGGAAGTTACCTGCTAATGCTCTGGAGCCTAGCAAGTACTTTCCAAAGCCTTTTAACTATTTTGAAAGGCAAAAGATAAAGGCTGAAGAACTGAAGAAGAAAGACCCGAAAGGAAAGAAACCAGCTGATGATACTGAACCTAATGTGCAGGCTAAAATCAGATCTGGGAAAGGAATAGTAATTAAAGATCCTAGTCAATCTTAGGATAGATAGGCTAATATGTAGAATAATGTAATCTTTTGATTTTTGTTCTTTAAAAAAACATGTAAATCTAGAATTTTCTGATTAATGAATGGAATCTATTTCAATATTGATTTTAGTTGTTATCCTGCAGTGAAATATATGTACATCTATTTTTTCTGTGTTTTATTATGAGTGATGTATATCTTTGACTAAGAGTTATGACTTCTCCAAATAGGGGGAGATTATTGGGTACACTGAAAAATATGTACCAGATTTGGAGAAGCCTCCCTTTACTCAATGATATACATCAGTTTGTATTTGATGGGATGTTTGAGTTTCAGTGTACAGGTTTAAGAAATTGCAGGAAAAATTTCTAAGTACAAGTGTCGACACTTGTAAGGAATTATGTCGATACCTGAAGCAGGAGCTGTGTCGACACCCAGGAGTTATGTCGACACCAAAATAAAGGCATGTGTCGACACCCAGGAGTTATGTCGACACCAGATGAAAGGCATATGTCGACACCCAAGAATTGTGTCGACACCTGAAGAAGGTTTGTGTCGACACACAGGACTTGTGTCGACACACACTAAATGCCATCTATCAGCAATAGCTATACTGAGTCTGAAGGGCTTGTGTCGACACATAGGACTTGTGTCGATACACACTCAATGACGTCTGGACAACACTAAATGCCATCTATCAGCAACAGCTATATTGAGTCTGAAGGGCTTGTGTCGACACACAAGACTTGTGTCGACACACACTCAATGATGTCTGGTCATGCACTCAACGCCATCTGTCAGCATCAGTTATGTTGAGACCAGGAGCAGTTGTGTCGACACACAGGACTTATGTCAACACATACAAATAGAAGCTGTGTCGAGAAGTAGAAGAATAACTATGTCGACACATTGAGTATTGTGTCAACATCATCAAGGCTTGTGTTGACACTTAGTCTATTTGTGTCAACACATGTGAAGTAATTTGTTGAGTGTTTCCTGCTGAGATATAAAGTCATTGCAGAATCAGCTATTACGGCTGAAGACTTGACAGCTGTCATAAACAACAAGTCTGACACCTTTGTCAGAACTGTCAGAAGGTTATTACAAACCGGATCAGCCGGTAATCATTGAGAAACTCTATATAAAGGACTAATCCATGACAACCAAAGAATCAAGGAATCGATTAAGAGGGAACAAACCAACACAGAATCAGAGAGAGAATTCAACAACAAGAAAGGGGGAACTCTTAAGAAGGCAGATCCTGAACAGCCTGCAAGAAAGATTCAGATCTATTTTTGAATCTAAGAAGAGAACTGTCTGAAGATCAAATTCTACTCCAAGTCAGATCAACCTAATTTTGTTCAATTAAGAAGATTTGAAAAAGCTAATTCAGGTTGGATCTGAAGTATATAGTTTGTTCAAGAACGGATCAAGAAGCTCACACCAATTGAGAGTTCTATCTGGGTGATATTTCTGTACAACTAAATATTCTTTTTCCTTGTAAGATCTTCTTATTCTGAGTTATAATCCTGTGTTTATAAAGGCTGAGGTAGGTCTGAGATCCTGAGGTGTAGGACTTGTGAAAGTCTGAGTTGTAAGCCTGGTAATAAAGGCTGAGGTAGGGCTATTACCTGAGGTAGGGTTCTTGGGAAGAATCGTAGGTAGAGCTTATATAATTCTGAGCTGTAGGAACCTATCAAGTTCTGAGGTGTAAGATCTGTGGATCTGAGTTAGTGGAAGGAAGTTGGACTGAATCCAATTCTCGACTGGATAGGCGAAGCGGGGAAAGTGGATATACCCATAACTTGGGGAACCACTATAAATCTGGTGTACTGTGCTGGGCTATGATTATTGTGCTGTGAATTGTATTTTCTGTGCTGAGTTAGAACAAGATAATTGCCTAAAATTTATTAAAGAAAATTAGAACCTATTCACCCCCCTTGGTGTCTAGGCTCTTGAAATCAAGTCTTTCATTCTTCATACTTATAGACCTGCACACTATACTCAATACAAGTATGGTAAATACAACTTGGGATTTTATATTGTCAAACTAAAGAGATGCATAACACAAGTTTCAAAAATTTCCCCCGTTTAATAATATCAAATCGCATTCATGAGATATAAATCATTAGTATTATTGTATAATGTAATTCAAAAATAATCAAGAAACATTAATAGTTTATGTATTAAGATAGCACAGTGTGAAAGTAGTACGACCCCCCTACATGTGTGCTCCCCCTATCGATGTGCATGATAGCCGCATAACTCCCCCTACAATTGATCTCCCCTAGGTGACTAGCATAAGACTAGTTCATGAACATTTTAATCTCTCCCTTTGATATTATCAAAAAAGGGTCAGGGAGAAATATAACTAGATTGTGTTTAAACAGAGAGATGTAATTTTTACTAAGCATACACAAAAGCATGGGATAAACACAAGCATGAGATATATAAGAGTTACTTAAGACCATATTAGAAAATTTAAACATCCAGATAAAAAATATGAGTGGGGCATAAAGACTACATAACTAGATAGCACGATAAAAATCACTTGGTTTATTGACTGGCAGAGCATGTGAAAGTTTAGACACGACATGCGAAACTAAATACAATAGATTTGTCGAACAATGTCATGTCATTTATAGAGTTAAAACAATGGAACAATGTAAGTGTCATGAATAGTAATCATTACTATTACAATTGTGCAATAAATAGTAAATGCAGTTTAAGTCCAATTCTTATGCATGAAAAAGTTAGATGAAACAATAACAGGTGTATGCGTAGCATCCGAGAAAAGCATTAGGAGCACATACTATATCTCAGTAAATCTATATGCTAACACACGAGTGGAGAAGTGAATAATCATGTCATATTTTTTATCTACGTAAAACAAGAATAGAACAAAGGGCACTAACTCATTTGATTGTCTTTGCACAAGATCAAAACAAATCAATAGACCAAGATGCTCATTCTCATAAGGCACATAGAGGCTTATCAGAAGAAATGAGTAGTGCTTGGGGGGTATCCTTAGCACATATTTTGATAGCATATTTATGAGTTTTTTTGTTGTCATTTACTATCAATTTTATACTAATTTTTTCAATGTTCTAGAATAAATCAAAATCTATCCACATAGATAGATACACTTAAACTTATATACAAAGACCTTACTAAGATAATTTTGGCCCAACATTCTAAGCTCTATATATGAAAATGAACAATGTGATATTGATTTTTTAAGTCATTCCTAGCATGTTAGACATGAAATCACGAGTTATAACATGTAAATGTTGAAATTTCTACATGAGTGTATTTTCTAGATATGTGTGATAAGTGAAAAGTTATTATTCGACCTAAATCCTCACATATACCTAGTGGCATATTAAACATACACTATCCTACGTAGTTGCACTTAATAGCTTAATACCAATAGATTATACACATCATGAAAAAAACATATGATGTTAAACAGAGTTTAGTAATCCTAAATCAAACATTAGACATAATCTTTATGTTTTCAGTTCTAGTCATGCATGTCCCAATAATGATCGTACCATTTTATTGCATTTTTGAATTTCTAATTTAAATAAAATAAACAAATGTGAAGACTAAGCAAAAAGATATTTTTGTGATATGGGTCTTTTATAATTTTTTGAAAATTATTTTAAATGCCAAACAAATGCAAACAACAACAAACACAAAGTAAAAAAAAATTAATCAACGTATTTTTGTGGTTTTGAAATTTTCAAAATTTTATGTGATTAAAAAAACAATTTAAAAACAAACTTGAAAGCAAATTACATACAAACAGATGAATAAGAAGACAAAAGAAAAAAAAAATCAGAAAAGAAAATAAAATCAAAAATGAAAAACAAAGTACACATGAAAAACACTTACTGTCATCGTTAATGCTAACATACGACAGTAGATCATAGAGACTCGATTTTACAAAAACAAATACCTCAGATTTCGACATTTTTTTTTCCAATGATGCTTATAAATGAATGTGCCATTAACTATCAATCTAATACAACAGAAAAACTATAAAAAATCACACAACTGTTATCGACCATAAAAATTAAGCAGTGAGATCCAAAACACCCAACTTGAATTGAAGTAGAGAAAATTGAATGTTAGGGAAGGGTTTGGTGAAGATATTCGCAAGTTGATCATCAGTGCCAATAAAACTTACTCTCACGTTCTCCTTTTTTATATGACCGTGAATGAAATGATGACATACATCAATGTGTTTAGAGCGAGAGTGATGAACTGGATTATTCATTAAGTCTATGGCACTCTTATTATCGCACCTAAGTTCAACGTTCTTAAGGTTTGGACTGAAGTTCTCTAACGTTTGGGACATCCAAAGTGCTTGTGCGCAACTTACTAGGGCAATATACTCAGCCTCATTATTAAAGAGGGCAATAGAATTCCACTTCCTACTAGACTATGAAACAAGTGCCAGACTTAGGAAGTGAAAGGTACCACTCGTGCTCTTAGGATCAAGTGAACATCCAGTATAGTCTGAGTTGGAATATCCATGGAGTGTGAAGTTGGTGTCATGTGGATAACAAAAACCAAGATTTTGGGTGCCTATAAGATACCAAAAGATAGTTTTAATGGTTTTAAGATGAGATTCTTTAAGACTAGCTTGATATCTAGCACAAAAGCACACCACACACATGATATCGGGTCTAAATGCACTTAGATATAATAATGATCCGATCATACCTCTAAATAATGTTTGGTCCACTGAAATGCCACTTTCATCCTTTCCTAGTTTGATTGATGTGCTAATAGGAGTTTTTGCTTGTTTCTGATTCTCAAAACTGAATCGCTTAATCATATCTTTTATGTATTTTGATTGGCATATGAAAATTCCATCCTTTCTTTGAGAAATCTGAAAGCCTATGAAATATCTTAATTCTTCAACTAAACTCATTTAAAATTTGGATTGCATTACTTTAACAATTTCATTACATAAAATTTCATTGGTGGAACCAAAAACAATATCATTACATAGATTTATAACATAATCAAATCAGAGTTATTGTGCTTCACAAAAAGTGTAATATCTTCACTACCCATCTTGAAACAATGCTTGCAAGGTTAAGCGAGTTCTAACCCTATATGAAGGCTCTCCTATCACTAGTTCTTGTGGATGTTGTTTTGAAAAAATTAAAGTACTTGGAGGTTGATATCCTTCAACATTAGTTGGTTCATCTACAACTTCCTCTCTCTCTCTCAACACTCTTGTCTCCCAACTGTACATCACCACCAATATTCTCTTCATTTTGTGTATTTTCATTAAAATGCACGTGAATTGATTATTCCACAACCGAGGTTCTTTAATTATAAACACTATAGGTATGACTCGTACTAGAGTATCTTAAGAAGATGCCTTGGTCAGATTTTTCATCAAATTTTCCTAAATGATCCTTGGTGTTTAAAATGAAACATGGGCAACCAAAGACTCTAAAATAGGAAACATGCAGATTTTTATTAAAGTATCGCTCATATGGAGTGTGTTTTAGAGTTGGGAGGAGCAAGGTCTGTGTTGAGAATATTGCCATGTTCCCTAGATTTGAAGAGGCATCATAATCAATACTAAGAGCATAATTATATTTGATGTTGTTCAAGTTCATTATATACAGGATGTTCCGTGGAACAAGTTTAGACAGGTTGTTTAAGTGATTGTGAAAGGTGGTCATAAGGAAGGATGATGGATAGACAAAGATTCGTCTAAGTCCACAAGCATCGAGTAAAGCTAGTTCACTCAATGTCAGATGCCAAGAAGCATAGAGTAAAGCATGGATAGTCAAATCCCAACAGTTTATAAAGCAGATTTGCGGCTAAGTCCACAGGAGTTGTGTAAGACCCCCCTTTTTTTACACCACCGGGGTCTTAGGCCAAGAACCGCCGCTTTGCGGTGACACCTTCATTCCCGGGAAGGTCATCACTACAAAACGCCAATCCTGCCGCCAAATCGATCACAGAAAATGTAGTAAAACTATAAGAGTAACAATGAAACTCAACAAGCCCACCAGAATCACATGTATAATGAATATTCTCTACGAAGGGAGTGGTCACAGATATAATAAAAGTACAGAAACTTGGCCTCATGCCCGGTACATCAATGTCCTCACTACATGTTTCTCAATCGCGGAAGCAAAACTAAATAACTACTAGCGATCAGGACTCACAGTCCATGTTGTCTAAACTCCGGTACTAGATTGTCCCATCTCCAAGTGTGCCAACCTCCGGGGCTGCTCCTCCATACTGGGCTCCACAGTCCTCTAAAATGATGTGGTTCGAAAACTATTAGTCTAAAATACTAAGTCCTATCATCGCCCGCCCCTTCCCCATGGTTCCTAGGTACCGAGCGGGGAGGAGGAAAGGAGAGGAGATGAAGATGGAGAATAAACAAGAAGTAAATGATGACGAAACTAATCTAACAGTTCTATGAGTATATAAGGCAATAATAAAAGTAAGAAGAACTAAACAAGAAATAAGTAACCTTAATATATATGAAAACACATAAGCTAAGGGATCTTCTGCATGGCTCCTATCATATAGAAAGTCCCATACCAATTTATACGATAGGGTGTCGGTTTTATAGCAAGCATACATATATATTTAATGAATAAAACCTTAACTTATAAGCACGCTCGCGCGAACTTATAAACAAAGGGGTCGATTTGAAGGCCTATTATATAAAGCGTCCCATACCACTTTATGCAATAGGTGTCAAGGTTATATGCAATGGTTATGCTATGACATGTAATTATGACATGATGTGAACATGCAAGTGCAACTCACCCACTCGACTCTGTGTACACTGACTTTTAGTTCCCCCTTTTGGGAGCTGAACCTCCCAGGATACCTCCGTAGTGGCAAACAGAAGCCGTGGGTTGGGTCTCGCCCACCTCTAAACCAGTAATTGCACTACCAGTCATACTAATCGTACGCCACGACGCTGGTACACTAAGAGGAGCTCCTGCATACTCATGCCAGTTGGCACACCAGACTTTATATTGAGAAGTGCTAGACCACTGTTGCCGAGTCGACGTATTGGCGTCGATGCATCGACCCTCCAATGTTGAAGACCAACCACCTTATACTTTATAAACATGCAACCTTATGTATCATCTACCGAGCCAAAGCTCCCCGGACCATCCCTTCCGTCACAACCGACAACCGAGCCAAAGCTTGCTGGGCCAAACTGCCCATCACCAAAATCCCCGGGCCTACAGCCCGTGTGAACCAACCTAACATCCCGAGACATCGAGGTGAGTGAAAGTGAATCCCTAACTATGCTAGTTACTCTTGCAAATTAGTTAACCTACAGTTTAGGTTAGCCCAGGATTGCCCCCGTCATACCCCGTGAAGGGCTCTCAAAGGGCACTAAGAACTACGATGGGCTGAATCCCAAAGCTCCCTTTCGCAAGGCACTTATTATTATTGGTTGTTACCCAACTCTCAGTCTCTTAAATATTGTACTGGACCTAACCCTATTGTATTTTGACTCTTTCTCTCTCTCCACAGGGAAGACGATGTTTCGTCGACCCCGAGCACCTCATAACACTAGTCAAACCTCCCACTCCCCATCACGACTCCTGATGATGAACTCATTTCACTTACCAGATCAATACACAAATATCCCAACTCTCTAAGTTTATTTTGCACCATATTATGATTCCTGTAGTTTTTATTAAACGCAGACCATCCTAAGCTGCATGATGCATACAATAGGAGGTACTCCAAATTATCTTCCAAAAACCCTATAATATTTATTGGAGGTCTATTATGTCATGATTAGTCTAAATCCAGAAGTTATAATTGTCCTAATTTACTTGATAATTTATTTAATTTCCTAAGAGGTCCAAATGCCTTAGTTTGAACATGAAGTACTATTTTAAGGCATGCAAGATGTTCCACAAAATTATGATAAATACAAGACAACCACTTATCAATAAATTCAAGATCTCCAAATTTTCAGTAAGAATTAAACCCCTAAACATAATTTTTGAACATAACCTACATTAACCAATTTAAAGAGACAAGTACTGCCAATATACTTCCAATAATTCTAAGAAAATTAAAGGATGAACATAAAGGCATAAAAACACTCCAGGTCAAGTTTCATAATTTATTAGTGAGTAATGAATTCTAAACTTGATTTTTCATAACAATCCAAGTTAATAGGTTATTGAACTAAGAACAACAATTATTCATCTGAAAATTGTAATAAAATTCCCATATTAGTATATTGACCTAGAAACACTACTGATCATGTTTCATAATTTTCCAATAAAAAGGGAGCTCTAAATCTATTATTGATCATATTCCCATATTTTTATACTTCTGAAGTAAGTACTGGAAATTTACATCTAAAAATTACAATAAAATTCATGTATGATCATAATGGTCTAAAACTCACACTTCCATAATTTCATAATCATCTAATGGATATTAAGGTCACAATAAAACCTTAACTAATTAGGGCTAATGTTGGTATTGTAAAGGTGACACTAATATTATTGATCTGAAATTCCCCATAAAATTATCCAAGGCTTACAATGACTTTATGACTACACTACCTAAGTTCCATGGCTTTTCATTAAATTTTGGTGACTTATCTTGCATGTACAAGTGTTGTGCCCTAAACTATGGTTAGAGTTTTGAGGGGTTTATCTATCTCCAAATCATGTAAGATTTTTACTAGAGGGCCTTAGCTGCTAAGTATCCTCCCTACCAAATTTTAAGTCCATACAAGGGCATTTGCCCCTATGCCCTTCTCAAACCCCCAAAGTCCAAACATTGGGTTTGAACTTGGGTACTAGGGATATCCTATCCCAAACCACCCCATGACCCATATGAGGGTGTTAAATGTAAAGTCAAACCAGTGGCCCAAATTTCAGCCTCTGTTGAGGCAATTTGACCACTCAAACCACAAAGTGCACTTTTGACCAAAATACCCTTATTATGGAAGGCTAGGGTTTGCAAAAATTCAATCCAAATCATCTACAAATGAGATGAATTTTTATCCAGAGCCTTATGATGATCCCAAGGATCTCTCACAAAAATTTGGGAGGGTTTGGAGTTCATTTGGTCCCTTAATTAATTTACCCTATGGTATTTAAATAATTTCAAAACCTACAGGAAAATTGTCCCCAAAAATTCTCATTTTTGGGCAGAACCTAGTTATAGGTTAGGGTGACTCTCTGTCCAAATTTCAAGTCATTTGGACAAGGGATGAAGTGGGGCACAAATTTTAATCTCTGTCTAGCCCTAGGTATAGACCCCACCAAAATGGCTGCCCTGGTCAAACCAGTTTTCCAAATTGATTCAAATCAATTTTACATTAAAGTAGACCCCTAGGGATACAATTTATATGTTGACCACTTTTCCGGATATAGTGCCTAAGAATTTTTAAATTAATTTACAAAATGACTATATGGGTGTGACAGAATAGCAAATGTAATATTATTATCCTATAGTTTAAACAGTGGCGGCACAAATCTTGGCGCACATCTGTATAGCATCCTGTCATCATCCCCGCATGCCAACAACCAAGATCAATTCCTCCTGGGCTAACTTCAAGCATCTACTGCCGACCACTTGGCCACCTCCCTGGTCAGCCACCGCCATCGCCGCCACCACCTCCGTCGAGGTGGTGGCTATTGCCAGACAGTGGCACAGACGCCGGAGGGGCGGATTCTGGCGATCCCGACAAGCCGAAATTCTTAGAAAAACCAGTAAAATGAAGGATTTGATCGGGCTCAATTGTGCCTGATTATCTTTCTAAATGAACCCTAGGATCTACCCATAGAAGAAGGAGCAAGGGAGGACCTTATTTGCGGCCTGTGAGCGGGTGGTTTGCCTCCTTGCCATCTCCGTCCGCCGATTTGGGCTTCTCTGCAACTTCTACACCAACACCACTAGAACTAAAATGTAATCGGGGGAAAATCTTGCCCTTGCCCTGGTGAAGGTTTCTAATGAAGAAATTGGGGAGAGGTGGCTTGTAACTCCTCAATTCATCAAAGCACCATTAATGGCCATAAGGGTGAAATTTCGATTTCACCCAAATTGAGGGGCTGAGCCACCCCACTGGACGGTCATCTCCTGAAAACTTCTCCCTTGCCTCCAAGGAGTTAAAGCCCCATAAAAAGGAGGGGTTATGGAACCTCCATCGCCATGATGGCCATTAAGCTCTTACTTTCTCTCTCCTCAAAATTAGGGTAACTTCCTTTCTCTCTCTCTCCTAGTCAGCAAACTCTAAATTTGGTGGGCCCAAAATGTGTCTCTCCACCTCCTAGACCAATGGGCCACACTAGTTTGGGCTTAGCCCACTTGGATTGGGCTTGAGCTAGCCATTTAGGCTAGTTTGACCACTTTGACCAATAGTTGACCTTGGTCAACTTAGCCACTAGGGTTGACCCCAAAGGATCCTTGGTGACCCATTGACATCACTCTAGGGTTAGGAGGGCATGGGTGGGGTCCACTTTGCTAAGGGAAGGTCAATTGAACCTATGTAGGTCAGTTTGATCCATTTAGGGTTAGGGTTGACTTAGGTCAACTCAAGCACTATGGTTGACTCCAATGGATCTTTGGTGACTCATTGACCCCAATTTAGGTCTAGGAAGATCTTGGTAGGGTTGGTTGGGCTCATTAGGGCACTTTGCCCTTAGCTAGGGCACTTTTTCCTATTTAGGCCCAAGGTGATCCTAGGTCTACTTAGCCATCCTGGATTGACTCCAATGGGCCCCTTAGTGCCTTTCAATAGATTGGTGAGATCAGGGTGGGGTCTTTGAGTCATGGTGAAGCCTCATGCTCATCGAATCTACTATTTGCAGACCATTCATCCCAATCACCTTTATTCCTAAGTCTACTTGGTCTTTTTGGGCTTCTAGGGTTTTGTCATGACCTAGTCATGACAAAACCACTCCTAGGGGTTTAATTGTCTGAGGGATGTTACACGACGAGTGAAGGCAGTTCACTCAATTCCATATAACATGAGGCATCGAGTTAAGCTCAGTCTGTCAAAGCATTAGCATTGGCAAGGAAAAAATTCGACTAAGTCCAGAAGCATTGAGTGAGGACAGCTCACTCAATGCCTGAAGAAAGAAGTGTTGAGTCAAGCTCAAGCAGTCAAAGCCTTTGAAGAATCTACCAAGAATTCTGGCTAAGTCCAGAAGCATTGAGTGAGTACATCTCACTCAATGCCCAATGAAGAAAGTGTCGACAGAACAATATTCAGTCAAAGCTTAAGAAGATATATATAGAAAAATCTGTCAAAGTCCAGATGCATTGAGTGAGGATAGCCCACTCAACGCAAGCTCACCTAGAAGATTGGCTAAGTACAGAAGTGTTGAGTGAAGGCAATTCACTCAACGGCTCATCAAGGAAGACAAGCAATGACAGAAGCGTTGAGTGATGAAGGCTCACTCAACGCATTCATAAAGATGGAAATTGACTAAGACCAGAAGTATTGAGTGAAGGTAGTTCATTCAATGGCTCAACAAGATGGTTGGCATTCAGAGAAGCGGCTAAGTCCAGAAGTATTGAGTGATGAAGGCTCACTCAACGCCTAAACAACAGGAAGATTGTCTAAGGACAAAAGCGTTGAGTGAAGGATGTTCACTCAACGCACTCAATGCCTAAAAGTGTAGAAGTATTGGCTAAGTACAAATACATTGAGTGATGAAGGTTCACTCAACGCACATAATACCTGACAGTACAAATTATTTGACTAATTGTTTTTGCACTGAGTAAAGGCTATTCACTCAACGCACTCAATGCTTGAGATGAACAAGCTGAATTTGGCTAAGTCCACAAATGCTGATGTCAGCAAATGTCAGCAAAGTTCAAACTTGTTTCAGGAAGTCTACAGGACATGAAAAATGGCGTTGCATGCCTACTATATGAATTTTCCTATAAAAAGCAAAGTTACAGCCAACAACTTCAGGTGGGCCCACGGGTCAAATAGCCGTTGGACGGCATAAGATAAAAGCATTGAGATCGGCAGAAGCAAATCAACTTTTAGGGTTTATCTTTTCGAAAAGAGGCAGAACTTTATCGTCTTCCTCTCGCCATTATTGCAGAGCTTGAAGCTAAAGTTCAACCCGCTGATCTATAAGTTCAATCAGTTAGCTGTAGTGATCTTCACCTGCTACAGCAAGTTCAGAAGAGTTTTCTAAGAAAGAAAAAGAAGCAGAGCTATCTAGTTTCTGCAGTCAAGGTTAGCTGAAAGAAGAATACAAAGAACTGTCAAATCATTGTCTTCATCAGCAAGATCAGAAACTTATGTTTCTGAGTTACTTCTAGTACAAGAAGCAGTTTACTAGAGATCATCTTTCTTGTTGCTGTGAAGAAAGTTAGGGCTGAGATTTTCTCAGCTCAAAAAGCAGAAGGCTCAGAGAAATTTCTCTAGAGTCCAATCAACACCAACAAACCATTCTCTCTGTAGGATCCTTTGGATCTGAGTTGTAATCCTATTGTATAAAGGCTGAGTGTAGGATCATTTGTTGATCTGAGTGATATGGTCTGTGTACCTGAGGTAGGGCAGTTTGCTTGAGGTAGGATAGTCATTCTCTCTGAGTGGTAGGGCCTTTGTGCCAGAGTTGTCGGATCCAACTTTAGATCTGAGGTAGGGCCTTATGCCCGAGCTGTAGGAGAATCATCCTCTATGAGTTGTATGTTGGAGTTAGTGACCGAGCGGTCTGGCGGTCTGTCTTGGCGGGTTGAAGACCGCGCGTTCTGGAGGTTTCACTTCAATGGTTTGGTTGCTGGGCTATTGCTGTCTGGAGTCCGAGCGGTCTAGCTGTTTGTCTCAGGCGGCTTGGAGACTGGGCGGTCTAGCGGTCTCCCATGGCGTCTTCTCTCTCTATGGTGGTAGCCGAGAAGTTATCCCTTCTCATCTAACCGCACAGCTTCTGCGAGTTGTTTTTTTGTATAGGCCGCTTAGTCCTGTAAATTTTTTGTCCCGCATCTCTAATTTGTATTCTCTCATCTCTCCTCCATTCTATAAAAGGGAGGTCATACCTTTGTAATAGATACCTTTTTTAGAAAATAAAATTTATGTTAATCCACTTCCGGTTTGTTCTTATTCGTTTCTAACATGGTATCAATGGGAACGATCTTTTCCGCCTGATTCGGTTCCTCTTTCTGTCCGTCGGCTTGTTCCTCTCTGGTTGTCTGTTCGCGTGGTTTCTTTTCTTCTTCTTGTCGCTGCCCTCTATGTGCGTGGCCTCTCTGTTCGATCTCTATTCTGCTCGCACGCCCTGTTAGCTTTCCCGCAGACTCTTTTCTGTTCACGCGGTCTTCTATTCCTTCTATTCGCACGGGATGCTTTCTAGCGGCTCGACTTCTTTCCCTCTGCTTGGTTCTGCGGCTTGGTCGTGGATTTTCTTGCCGCTGGTGTCTAACACTGTGACTGTTGCAGCTCTCTTTCTCCTAACCACTACGATTTCTCCCTATTGGCGTGGCTTGTCTCCTAACCGCGTGGCTTCCTGCTGTTTTCTCCTATGTCTCTTTCTGATCCTTCTACTGCCACCACTCCTATCGCCAATCTGCCTCCGCCTCTTCCTCCTACTCCTTCCGGGAACCTTGGCACCGTTTCCAAGCTTGTCGGCTCCAACTACCCGGATGGAGCGCTCCTTCACCTTTCTCCTTCGCTCACAATGCAAATGCCACCATCTCGTTGATGACCCTCCTACTCCCACTTCACCTCTATTTTATGACTGGGATGCGAGCGACGCGCTTGTGCGTACTTGGCTCGCTAACAACCTATCCGACGAATGCCTTCCCATCATCCGTCATGATGAGACGGTCAAGGCCGCTTGGCTTCATCTTGCCGCTCTGTACTCTAAGGGGGCTCAGGCATCCAGTATCTATACGTTATATGCGGACCTCTTTTCCCGTCCTACCTTGTCTCCTGCTGCTGCCTACCAACAGGTTCAGGCTCTCGGGGCTGAGATTCTTCAGAATCACCCCTTTTCTGCGGATTTGGCTCAACAACACAAGCACTTCTAGGAGCTTCTGGTTGTGTGCTATCTTCTACGGCTTCCTAATACTTATGATATGATCTGCCAGCAAATTCTGGGTGAGGAAGAATCTCCAACCTTAGATGCCACCATTGCCCGCATCGCCGCTATCACCTCTCTCCTTCAACACCCTCTTCTGCCCGCTCCACCTCCTGCGGACAACTATGCTCACCAAACTCAGTGGAGTGGCTCTGGTAGCCGCATTCACAAGTCTAGCGGACGTGCTCCTTCCCGCTATATTTGCTCTCACTGTGGTTGCACTGGCCATACTGTGGATCGCTGCTGGATGAAGCATCCCCATCTTCGCCCCTCGGGTGACTCTTCCACCTCCTCTTCCAAGCCGTCTGCCTCTGTGATCACATCATCAGGTAGTGCCTACGTGGTGACTCAAGGTAAATGGCTTATCAACTCGGGTATGACTAATCACATGACGGGCAATCCTCAGTGCTTCTCTCTCCTCGAACAGCATGATTGGTTGCCCCCAGTCCTAGTTGTAGACGGTTCTCCCTCCCCGGTTCATGGGTCGGGAGTGGTTCATGTTACTCCGTCTCTTCTCCTAGCAGACACTCTCTATGTGCCCAAAGTTCCGTGCAATTTATTGTCGGTTACCTCTTTATTCAACCAGCTTCAGTGCTCTGTGACGTTTACTCCGACTTCTTATTCTTTTCAGGATCCAAGCTCCCAGCGGATGATTACTATTGGGATTGAGAGCGGCGGCCTCTACTTCCTCGATAATGTTTTCGCCTTGTCCGCCTTCTCCTCTTCTTATACGGATCTTCTCTAGTGGAATCTCCGTCTTGGTCATCCTCTTCCACGGCTTCTACGTCAGTTTCTGCCCCACCTCCCTCCTTCTAGTACTCCTCTCAACTATAATGCTTTTCAGCTTAACAAGCATCACCGTTCCTCCTTCCCGCCGAAGCAAGGTCGGGGTTCTACCTGTCTGTTTGATCTCATCCACTCAGATGTCTGGGGACCTGCTCCTACCCTCACCATTGGTCAGGGTAGTTCTTATTTTGTTTCTTTAATTGATAATTTTTCTAGATGTACTTGGGTGTATCTCTTACGAGATCGCTCTGAACTTTTTGATGTATGACTCTCTTTTTATCAATTAATTAAAACTCAATTTGGTGTTTGTATTAAAACCTTTCGCTCAGATAATGCTAAAGAATATCTGAGTCATGCTTTTACCTCTTTCTGTGTGCAACATGGCATTATTCATCAGACTAGCTGTGTTTATACCTCCCAGCAAAATGGGGTGGCGGAATGCAAAAACCGTCACCTCCTTGATGTCGCTCGCACCTTGATGACCCAGATGCATGATCCTCGCTCCTATTGGGGCTATGTTGTTCTCTTTGCCTGCTACCTCATCAATCGCATTCCCTCCATGGTTCTCCACTAGCATACCCCATTCTCCATTCTGTATCCGGGCAAGGAGCCCTTTCCTCTCCCTCTCTGAATCTTTGGGTGCACTGCCTTTGTGCATGCTCCATCTACCGCTCGTGATAAGCTCTCCCCTAACTCCACCAAATGTGTCTTTCTGGGGTACTCCACCACTCAGAAAGGCTATTGTTGCTTTGACCCCATTCTTCGTGTAACACCCCAGAAATCTCAAAATATGTTTGTAAACAGTTTTGGGTTGGAGGCTGTTAGACACGGCCTGGGACACGGGCGTGTCCCAGGGCGTGTTCAGGTTAGTCGACGATTGATAGTCGACGATCGTCGAGCCTGGGACACGGCCTTCGACACGGGCGTGTCCCAGGGCGTGTCCAGCCAGGTGTTGTGTTGGGTGGCCAGTGACTTGCAGGCGGCAAGGTCGGGCGGCGTGTCGGTCGACACGGCCTGGGACACGGGCGTGTCCCAGGGCGTGTCCGACACGTGTCCGTTCTGGACGTATCGCGGTGTCAATTAGACGGTCAGCAGTCGTCAAGCGGCGACACGGCCTGGGACACGGGCGTGTCCCAGGGCGTGTCACTCAATAAAATCGGAAAATGGCCTGTTTGAGTCAGAGAGGTACACGGCCTTGAACACGGCCGTGAACACGGCCTTGAACACGGCCGTGTCAGGTTTGACACGGGCGTGTCAAAGCCCGTGTTCTGGTATCTTTTGAGTCGGTTGCTAACCGACTGGGGAACACGGCCTGTGACACGGGCGTGTCACAGGGCGTGTCAGGCCTGTTGAAATGTTTTTCAGAGCAGATCTCGGCCGTTCGTTTCCTTCTATTTGGATCTTGTGGTCCAAAGCCTTTCCAGCTTCTATAAGGCCGTGGATTGAGATAAAATCTCATTCTCACTTAGCCATTCTCTTTCTAAAGAGAAGAAAGAGAGGAGAGCTTGGAGGAGGAGGAGGAGGAGCTTTCCGGCCGCCGGTGGAGCTTCGTTGATCCGAATCGAGAGCCGAGTTCAGCGTTGCGGAGGCAAGGCCGCTGCGGTGATTTCCATCCGGCTAGTTCTTCCATGGCGCCGAAGCGATCATCAAGGGTAACGATCTTTCTTCCTTGGGCAGGTGAAGCCCTTTATTTTGCATGTGCATGGGATCCTCCATCAAGAGATGGAAATGCGTAAGTGATTCCAGCAGTTGAGTTTGCATCTAGAGCCGGAAATATGTAGTACGGCATAGGCATGCTGTGTGAAGCCCATCCAGACGTATGTTGGGATTGGTGATGTTTATATTGCGAACCGGAGAAGACTCCGTGTATTCATCGTTTAGCCTGCGGAGATGGTGAGGACGATGTACTTGGTGTACAGGATGCTTTGCATAGCTCCTTTGGTTGCATGTTTGCTAAGAGCTGGTTGATGGAGTGCGGACACCTCTGAGTGGGTGGGCGCGGGAGGTCTTCAACAGGGGTTTGGAGGCTTATGCCCATTCCACCAAGTGGCGATGTTAAGATCGGATGAGCGGTCGATTGGTAGCAAAACAGCAGGGCGAATTCCCTAGGCTTGTTACACTACGTGGGTAGGTCGACTGGTAGTGCTCACGGGTTTTGGTGTGGTGCGTACCTCTGAGTGAGACGGGTGCGTGAGGTCTTCAACAAGGGTTTGGAGGCTTATGCCCGCCTACCAAGTACAAACCATAAATGTGCCCTGAGTGCACGGAGCGCCTGGCATTGAGGCCGGCATTTGTGATGTTGTGTTTATGTTGTGTATATGTTGAAATTGCTATACATGCAGGGAAGGAACCACTGCCCCGGGTAAGGGGTGGGGTCGTTATAATTGGTCAGCTGAAAGCTGACCGTTGCTTTGTTTATCACCCATGGGGTGGACGTCCATATGCAGGTGTTGCGGGCTGGTTGGATTGAGCGGGCAAAAGCCCATGCTGCTGGTAGGCCCTTGAAGGCCATGCGAAGTGTTGGATTTCATGTGTGGCCGGCCTGCGTGCCGATGTATGAAATTATATGTGTTGTAAAGAGTAACTTGTAAGGCCTTAAGGCCGTGTGCGGTGTGGTCTTGTAAACATTCCTGGTCTTATATATAAATGTGATATTTATATAGTAGTGGACATTCATTGTTATGAGTTCTTGCACTTAATAAATTTTCGCTAGAATGCTCTGAGTTAGGATGCGTATAGAAGGTTTTTGATACTCTCAAGTGACTCCGTCGTTTGTCTGTGACATATGGCGTGGGGCCCTGGCCGGACCCTCGGTTATATTCCACGTGACGAATGGGGGCGTTACAATTTGGTATCAGAGGTTAGGGTTTGAGTTGGGAGCGCATAAAGTGAACTCAAGAATGTCCACTAGGAATGTGTGTGTGTGTCTATTCGGTGAGTTTGCCGTATTAGCATGGAAAGTAATGCTATCTTGTTCACCTATAGGTAACGAGGAGTGGAGCTGGGCAGTCGGAGCCCCAGCGTTCGGATGAGAGTGCGGCACCACCTGAGGTGCCTACACCTCCTCCTTCTACAGAAATGGTGCGCTTAGTTGCGGAGGTGATCTTTGCCATGCTTCAGGCACAACCTTTTGGGCAAGCGAGGCCTGCTGTGGCACCCGTGCAGGTTGGTGCGAGGCAAGAGCATGTTGAGGTTCCGGTTGCTGTGCAAGCAGCGGACGAGCAACTTAAGCACTTTATGGAGTTTAATCCGCCTACGTTTGTTGGGGCAACGTCTCCAACAGAGGCCGAGGATTGGCTCTTCAGGGTGAAAAGACTCCTGGCTGCGCTCAGGATTAGTGAGGAGTAGAAAGTCCCGTTAGCCACTTTCCTCCTGGAAGGAGAGGCGAGGCTTTGGTGGGATGAGATCGAGTTGCACCAGTTGGGAGGTAGAGACCTGGGCGACATATCGATGGACGAATTCTCCAGATTATTTTGGGCGAAATACTTGCCAATGGCGCAGAGAATTGCAATGGAAAATGAATTTCAACGTCTGGTACAGGGTGATAAGACCGTGGACGATTACCTGCATGAGTTTACCAGGCTCGGTCGTTATGCAGGGTCGATGTTTGCGGACCAGGCGCGGAAGACGAATAGGTTCTATGAAGGACTGCGTGATGAGCTGAGGTTGGCTCTCCCGAGTTCAGTGAACCAAGGCTTCCAAGCATTGGTGCATACCGCTAGTGCGCTGGAAAAGGATTTGAAGCAGGTACGGGAGAAGAAGAACTTCGCAATGGAAAAGTCCGACTTCAAAGTTCCGCAATCAGAGCAATCAGATTTCAGGAAACGTGATAAGAAGCGGTTCAGACCTGCTGAACAAACTTCTTCGGATGTTGCGTCAGGAGCAACGTTTGGGCAAGAACGGGTTGAGCCGCGTACATGTTTCATTTATGGGAAGCCAGGGCATATCGCGCGATTTTGCTGGAATGGTGCGTCAAAGGGTGAAAGAAAGACAGGTGCGTCCTATGACGAGAAGGGCAAAGCTGTGGCAGAGTCATCTGCATCGCGGGCGCAATCGCGAATATACACTCTTGAGATGCAGGAGCCGCAAAGCTCAAATCAAGCAGAACAGCAAATCCGTGCTTTAGACTTAATGGAGGTCGCTAAACGGATTCTGCGAGATGCGGAGAAGCCGAAATAAAGTGGAGTGTGCACTTTATTATGTTGTCTATTGTATGTATGTATTTCTGTTTGTGACAAACAGTTGTGGTGGTACGATTCCATGGGGCGAGACAAGCTGCGGCCTCTGAGCTCTAAACCTGGATCGTTTTGGTTTGTATCGCAACAGCGTGGTTGTGTTGATACTTGTGCGTTGCGCTAAATTTCGGGACGAAATTTCTATAAGGAGGGGAGGATTGTAACACCCCAGAAATCTCAAAATATGTTTGTAAACAGTTTTGGGTTGGAGGCTATTAGACATGGCCTGGGACACGGGCGTGTCCCAGGGCGTGTCGGGGGTACACGGCCTGGGACACGGGCGTGTCCCAGGGCGTGTTCAGGTTAGTCGACGATTGATAGTCGACGATCGTTGAGCCTGGGACACGGCCTTCGACACGGGCGTGTCCCAGGGCGTGTCCAGCCAGGTGTTGTGTTGGGTGGCCAGTGACTTGCAGGCGGCAAGGTCGGGCGGCGTGTCGGTCGACACGGCCTGGGACACGGGCGTGTCCCAGGGCGTGTCCGACACGTGTCCGTTCTGGGCGTGTCGCGGTGTCAATTAGACGGTCAGCGGTCGTCAAGCGGCGACACGGCCTGGGACACGGGCGTGTCCCAGGGCGTGTCACTCAATAAAACCGGAAAATGGCCTGTTTGAGTCAGAGAGGTACACGGCCTTGAACACGGCCGTGAATACGGCCTTGAACACGGCCGTGTCAGGTTTGACACGGGCGTGTCAAAGCCCGTGTTCTGGTATCTTTCGAGTCGGTTGCTAACCGACTGGGGAACACGGCCTGTGACACGGGCGTTTCACAGGGCGTGTCAGGCCTATTGAAATGTTTTTCAGAGCAGATCTCGGCCGTTCGTTTCCTTCTATTTGGATCTTGTGGTCCAAAGCCTTTCCAGCTTCTATAAGGCCGTGGATTGAGATAAAATCTCATTCTCACTTAGCCATTCTCTTTCTAAAGAGAAGAAAGAGAGGAGAGCTTGGAGGAGGAGGAGGAGCTTTCCGGCCGCCGGTGGAGCTTCGTCGATCCGAATTGAGAGCCGAGTTCAGCGTTGCGGAGGCAAGGCCGCTGCGGTGATTTCCATCCGGCTAGTTCTTCCATGGCGCCGAAGCGATCGTCAAGGGTAACGATCTTTCTTCCTTGGGCAGGTGAAGCCCTTTATTTTGCATGTGCATGGGATCCTCCATCAAGAGATGGAAATGCGTAAGTGATTCCAGCAGTTGAGTTTGCATCTAGAGCCAGAAATATGTAGTACGGCATAGGCATGCTGTGTGAAGCCCATCCAGACGTATGTCGGGATTGGTGATGTTTATATTGCGAACCGGAGAAGACTCCGTGTATTCATCGTTTAGCCTGCGGAGATGGTGAGGACGATGTACTTGGTGTACAGGATGCTTTGGATAGCTCCTTTGGTTGCATGTTTGCTAAGAGCTGGTTGATGGAGTGCGGACACCTCTGAGTGGGTGGGCGCAGGAGGTCTTCAACAGGGGTTTGGAGGCTTATGCCCATTCCACCAAGTGGCGATGTTAAGATCGGATGAGCGGTCGATTGGTAGCAAAGCAGCAGGGCGAATTCCCTAGGCTTGTTACACTACGTGGGTAGGTCGACTGGTAGTGCTCACGGGTTTTGGTGTGGTGCGTACCTCTGAGTGAGACGGGTGCGTGAGGTCTTCAACAAGGGTTTGGAGGCTTATGCCCGCCTACCAAGTACAAACCATAAATGTGCCCTGAGTGCACGGAGCGCCTCGCATTGAGGCCGGCGTTTGTGATGTTGTGTGTATGTTGTGTATATGTTGAAATTGCTATACATGCAGGGAAGGAACCACTGCCCCGGGTAAGTGGTGGGGTCGTTATAATTGGTCAGCTGAAAGCTGACCGTTGCTTTATTTATCACCCATGGGGTGGACGTCCATATGCAGGTGTTGCGGGCTGGTTGGATTGAGCGGGCAAAAGCCCATGCTGCTGGTAGGCCCTTGAAGGCCATGCGAAGTGTTGGATTTCATGTGTGGCCGGCCTGCGTGCCGATGTATGAAATTATATGTGTTGTAAAGAGTAACTTGTAAGGCCTTAAGGCCGTGTGCGGTGTGGTCTTGTAAACATTCCTGGTCTTATATATAAATGTGATATTTATATAGTAGTGGACATTCATTGTTATGAGTTCTTGCACTTAATAAATTTCCGCTAGAATGCTCTGAGTTAGGATGCGTATAGAAGGTTTTTGATACTCTCAAGTGACTCCGTCGTTTGTCTGTGACATATGGCATGTGGCCCCGGCCGGACCCTCGGTTATATTCCACGTGACGAATGGGGGCATTACACTTCGTAAGCAGTTCATCTCCGCTGAGGTCACCTTCTTCAAGAATGCCTCCTACTTCTCGAATGACTCCTCTCTTCTTCCCCCGACTTCTGATACTCCTGTTGTTCCCTTCATTCCCTCGTCTCCTATTGCTGTCTCACCTCCTACACAATCTCTGTCCACTCCTTTCCCTCCACCTCTCTCTCCCTCTTCTCCACCACCGTCTCCCTCATCTCCGCCGTCGTCGCTCTCTACTCTCGGGCCAGCTCTCTCTGCCACGGATGCTCTGGATGCCGAGGGACCCGCCGAACTGGATCTTCCTGTTGCTCTTCGCAAAGGGGTGCAGATGTGTACCCTGCACCCCCTTATTGCTGTTGTTTCATATGATCGTCTTACCTCTTCTCGCAGGGCCTTTGCACTGGCTATCTCTGCCACTGCAACACCCCGTTTCTACCAGGAGGCTCTTGTTATTTCTTATTGGAAGATGGACATGGATGAGGAAATGGCGACCCTAACTGAGCGGGGTACCTGGACTCTTGTTCCTCCTCCCTTTGGCACCGATGTTGTTGGTTGTCGTTGGGTCTTTGTGGTCAAATTTTGCTCGGACGGCACTGTGGATCGTTATAAGGCCTGCCTTATTGCTTAGGGCTTTACTCAGACCTATGGGGTTGATTACTTTGACACCTTCTCTCCCGTGGCTCGTCTCAGCATTATTCGGGTTCTCCTCACTGTGGAAGTCAATAGAGATTTACCTATTTCCCAGCTGGATGTCAAGAATGCCTTCCTTTATGGTGATCTTCAGGAGGTCGTCTACATGGAGCAATCTCCTGTGTATGTTGCTCAGGGGATACACGAGTATGCCAACTAAAGAAGGCAATCTATGGCCTCAAGCAGATCCCTCGATCTTGGTTTGAAAAGTTCAGCGGCATCGTGGCGGCCGTTGGTTTTGTGCAAAGCTCTGCCAATCACTTGCTATTCATTAGCAAAACCTCCTCGAGACTGGAGGTTCTTGCTGTGTACGTCGATGATATTCTTCTCACTTGCAATGACCAGAAAGGGATAACCTTAACAGAGCGGCATCTTCGTCAATATCTGGTCACAAAAGATATGGGCTCTCAAAAGTACTTTCTGGGGATCGAAATCTCTCAGAAGCCCAACTCCTTAGTCCTTTCCCAACGTAAGTATGCTCTTGATCAATTAAAAGAAGTAGGGTTGACTGGAGCAAAACCTGCCCGATGCCCCATGATAACTAGAGAAGACAAAACCTGGATAGATAATTCGCCTCCTCTTTCAGATATTACGTGGTACAGGCGTCTGGTTGGTAAGCTCATATATCTCACAGTGACCAGGCCTGACATTTCCTATGCTGTAGGCAAGGTGAGCCAATTCATGTAAGCTCCTAGGGAGTGCCATCTACAGTCTGCCTTACGGATCTTGGAGTATGTCAAAGCAGCGCCTGGAAAAGGATTACTCTTTCAGAAGAATGGTTATCTGAGGGTTGAAGCATACTCAGATGCAAGTTATGCTGATGACAAAGGGGATCGCAAGTCAACCTCGGGTTTTTGCACCTTTGTTGGGGGAAATCTAGTGAGCTGGAAGAGCAAGAAGCAGTCTGTTGTTTCCAGGTCCAGTGCATAAGTGGAGTATCGTAGTATGGCATCGACCACTTGTAAGTTAAAGTGGTTACGGGCTCTCATGATGGATTTAGGATAGGTCTACAACCATCCTCTACCTATGTTCTGTGATAACAAGGTCGTCATATACATCTCCAAAAATCCGGTCTTTCATGAAAGAACCAAGTACATTGAGGTCGACTGTCATTTCATTCATGAAGAGATTTTGAAGGAACAAATTTGCACTCCCTTCGTCAATTCTGATAAAGAGCTGGCTGACATCTTCACCAAGCCAGTATCTGCCTTGTTTCTTCATATTCGCGACAAGCTGGGCATGATCGATATATATGCTCCAGCTTGAGGGGGAGTGTTGGAGTTGGTGACCGGGCGGTCTGTCTTGGAAGGTTGAAGACCGCACGATCTGGCAGTTTCCCTTCAACGGTTTGGTTGCTGGGTTGTTGCTATCTGGAGTCCGAGCGGTCTAGCGGTTTGTCTTAGGCGGCTTGGAGACCAGGCAGTCTAGCGGTCTCCCATGAAGACTTCTCTCTCTCTCTGGTGGTAGCCGAGCAGTTAGCCCTTCTCATCTAACCGTGCAGCTTGTGTGGGTTGTTTTTTGTATAAGCTGCTTAGTCCTGTAAATTTTTAGTCCCACATCTCTAATTTGTATTCTCTCATCTCTCCTCCATTATATAAAAAGGAGGTCATACCTTTATAATAGATACCTTTTTTTGATAATAAAATTTCTGTTAATCCACTTCTGGTTTATTCTTGTTCGTTTCTAACATTGTAGGGCTAATCTCCTAGCCTAAGCTGTAGGACAATTAATTTAGTCCGAGGTAGGTGATCTTTGGATCACTGAGTTTTAGGAGCAAGCTTGCTCTAAGGTAGGGCTTTGTGCCTGAGGTAAGTCTTGGAGGAGACTGAGAGATACTGAGAGATTTGAGTTGTAAGCTCTTAAGAGCCGAGTTTTGGAGAAGTGCCTTGTCTAACACACTATAAGAAAGGTGTGAGGGATAGTGGATGTACCCATATTCGTGGGAACCAATATAAATTCTCTGTGTGCTTTGTGTGGTGTGTCTTGAAAGCTGAAAACTATTAACTCACAACACACTTAAAGAAGGAAAACTAAAAAGAGACCAAAAACCTATTCACCCCCCTCTAGGTGTTTAGCTACCCTTGAAACTAAAGACTTTCAAGTGGTATCAGAGGGAGGTTACTCAAGAACCATAAGGAGATGGGTTCCATGAAGCTTCCAATCTACAAGAAGGAGAGCTTTGGAATCTGGAAGGAGAGGGTAAGGCTTTTCATGGAAGCATATGACGCAAGGAACTTTATTACAGTCAAAGAGGGACCTTTCATCCCTATGAAAGTCTCAGTTATGGATGCAACAGTCCAGACACCAAAGAAATATTCAAAGATGACCAAGGTTGAAGTCATTTTGGCCACCATGGATAAGAGGGCACAAAACATCATTATTAGTGATATAGATGACTTAACCTTCCAGAACATGGTTCACTGCCAGACCTCCAAGGAGATGTGGGACACTTTGGTGGTATACATGGAGGGCATATAGGAGGTCATAGATGATAGAAAGTCCTTACTAAACCAAGAGTATAAGGCTTTCAGGCAGTCTAAGAATGAGAGCATAGTTGGATGCTATGAAAGATTTTTCAAAATTTTGAATGAGCTAAGGACCTATGGGAGGGTCTTCAACCATTATGAGCTTAATGAAAAGTTTCTTAGGTCTCTAACTAGAGACTGGAATACCAAGATCTATGCCATCAGAGAAGTGACAAAGCTGGCTGATACTCCACCTCACACTCTGTTTGGTAAGCTGCTCTCTTATGAGATGCAGCTAGCTGGCAGGAAAGAGGAGGAGACCATCAATAATTCCTAGTCCAAGGAAAAGTCTTTGGCCTTCAGAGCTGACAGCACCAAGAAGAGCAAGGAGAGGATTGTCTCTCCTCCAAGGAGGCCTACTGATTCAGACAACACAGGGCCTGTAAGACCCCTCTCCCCTTACCAAGGAGGTAACCCGGTCTTATGCCCAGAACCGCCACCTTACGGTGACACTAACTCATGGGTTAGTCGACACCGCAAGACGCAGATTCTTCAGGCTAATACGATCATTTAACCTGTTCGTCCAATCGAGAGTAGATGTAAAACAAGTAGTATGTAAGTATATCTCTATTATAGTAGTTCTATATAGTACAAGTAAAGTAAGAAAAAACTGTAACAAGTAAAGAATGGAGCAGAAAGTAAACTATCTACTCCTGAACTATCATTACAGAAGTACCTTAACTTATACGAATGTCCATACAAACTTATAAGTTAAGGTTTCCAAATGTAACTTATCATATAAAAAAGCCCATACTAATTTATATGATAAGGATCTATGGTGCGTATGACCTAAATATGTATGTATGTTATGTATGCAGGTTATGATTCATGCAAGTGCAACTTACACACACGACTCTATGATCACAGACCTTTAGTTCCCGCTTTTTGGAGCTAGCATCACTCTATGGTACCAACGTTGTGGATACGACAGTAGCAGAATGGGCGCTTATGCTTCCTAGGCGGGTATACACACTACCAGGCCCATACCCTTCGTACGCCTCTATACACGCCCTAGGTGCACTCTAGAGTCTCTGCGTACTAATGCTGGCCAACTGCCAAACTTCCTTGGTAGGGTGTGCATTTTCGGGGATCGTCCTCCAGACCGCAGTGTAAAATAACCCACTGGCCCTCAAACCCTCACACCTCACCAGACTAATCGTAATGTCATCGGTGTGACAATTGGCCCAGTACCGTATGAAACACCACTTGTTTTGTTTCTATGCACATGCATGTTATATCAAACCCGAGCCTCCAACTCGCAGGGCTAACTATCATGAATCCCTCCAACCCTTCACGGGTGAGATAGTCACAATGTTCTCTTAATACTAAACCCCCCAACCCTTCATGGGTGAGCTTATCACAAAGTTCTCTTAGCCTATTAGACTACTTTTGTCTAATGTTTATTACACTTAGCAGTTTAGGGTTAATCGCAGGACTGCCCAGGGCATGCTCGGTGAAGGGGTCTCGGGGGTACTAGGAACCAAGATGGGCATGAAACCCAAAGTTCCCTTTCTCAAGGATATTTACTTTTATTAATGTCTACTCATCATCCATACCCAACTCTTGTTGTTACTCTGGAATGAACCTAATAACTTAAGATATTATTGGGAGAGCAGCGGTCTTCCGCCGGTCTCCGATCAACTACTATCCTTAGGGTTTTGCACTCGATCACTCGTCACTAAGTAGTGACCTACTAGACACCAACCAGGGTTTAAATTCCCAGTATTGTTATCAATCCAACCTTTTATCGTATCTCCTGTGGGTCCTAGTAATACATGCTACTTTTACTAAGCGCACCCCATGACCTAATACTAACCCGTATAATGTGACTTCCAATTCCTTGGATCAAATGCATCTAATTAATTATCATGGGTTAGTATGGTGTATGATGTTGACCATTTAGTATTTCACCATATTTCTAAGTAATTAAGACCCTAAATTAAATCTTTTAATTAAGTGACCTAAGTAACTTTGTGCATGATGTACTATATCCAATGATCCCACAAGCCTAAGAAATTTTCTTGATGTTCAACTAGATTAAATATGACTATCTACCAGGGATCATAATTTTTCCATTTAAATTTCTATATAATTTCCATTTAAGATTAAAATCATAAATAAACATTTTTCCAAATGAAGTACATCAATTCTATAACCAAAAGTTCTAGGAAAATTACTGGAGATCAATATTGATATAATAAAACAACATATATGATTTGGTGATCCTAACCAGTGATTTGACCTAGCAAAATTCCATAATGATAATATAACCAAAATGCCACTACTTGAGTTTTCAACATACATAATCACCCATAAATTTTAAAATAATTACACAGGGTTGTAATCAAAGAATTAAAGTGTTATGAATTTTCCCATAATTTTCCAGCAATAATTTCCTTTATTTGTATTTAATTTTCAAAAAGGGGCAATAAGGTAATTCTACAAAAAGCTCAATGTAAATTTTCCAAACAAGCTCATAAAATTTTCCAGAGGTATATGATGTCCTATTAGGTCTTGTGATATAGTTTCAGAATTTAACAAAGTAATTGCTTTATTTTCAAATTTATATTTCCAAATGGACCTAATTTCCAATAAATCTATTTAATGGGATTTTTGATCCCAAAAATCTCATCCTTCCTATGGGAGGTGTATTTCATCCCTATAAGCCTCTGTCAAGAATTTCATGGGCATGCATTGGGCCAGATGGGCTAAATTCCCATTTTCCCATTTTTACTATAGGTACACCAAATTTCAATATACCTTCATCATGGATGTTGTATTTCCAAAATGCAAAGGTCACCATGGCCTAAAATTCCTACCATGGTAATCTAATAACCCAATGGCCATGCCACCAAAATTTGGGGGCATTTGGAGTTGTAGATCTCCAAAAATTCAATTAATTCAATAAATGATATTTCTCCAAAAACTATGGAAAAATAATTTCCAAAAATTCCCATTTTTGGTCAGTACCTAAGTCTGACCTAGTAACATGCATGACCAAAATATCAGGTCATGTGGACTTAGGGTTTGGCTTGGGTACTCATTTAAATATCTGTCCTAGCCTAGGACCAGTCTTTGTAGGATGACCTTATAGGGAGCCCTACTTTTCCAAATTATAATTTTAGGGTGGCAAAACAAATTTAAGATCAAGGCCTATATTTTTTATATTTTTGACTTCATCAGAATATGCCTTTAATAGGTCTATAATTAATATGCAAAACTCTATAGAAAAGGTGATAGAAATACACTATTTAATTAATATCTATATTTAATTTAAATCACAAATTTGAACACCATCGGGTTATCGTCCCCGATAGCCGATGGCCCAGATCAAATTTCCCTGGGCCGATTTGGTTTACTTATTCCGGCCAACTGAACCATCGCCACCTCCAGCTAATGTCTCCACCAACTCCGTTGAGGTGGTGGCTCACGTTTCCCGGCGATGTGGCTGCTGGAGGTGGCTTCTCCGGCGAACGCGAGCTAGAAGAAAAGCTCGGAAAATTGTGCACTTGCTCACAAGGTATCAGGTTCAATTGAGCCCTATGTCTCGCCTAATTGAGCTAGAACGCTTGCACCGGGTGAGGTGAGGTGAAACAGACCTGTAGCTGGGCTTGTTGGCGAGTGTGGTGGCGGTGAGCCAAGGCCGATGCTTGCTCCGAAGAACTAGCCCAATTGCTCGATTATCCAGCAAATTCCTTGCTCCAGCTGTTGAACTCCACTCGTCTGGGCTCAGGGAAGGTGATGGTGGGCTTGGTTTCGGCTGGGAGTGGCTGGGTGAGGAGTTCTGATTAAGGGGTTGGTCGACCATGAGCATAGGATGCTCCTCCTTGCTGTCAAGTGACCACCACCCCTTAATTTTTGCTGAAAAGGAGGTTGGGAGCTCAGCCAAGAGCTTGGGCAGAGGGAAGGAGGGCCACATGGCCTCCATCCCCTCTTTCCCTCTCTTCCTTCTCCTCTTTTCCTATTAATTTCCAAAAACACCCCCATGCATGTACTCTCTCTCCTATTTCAGAGGGGCGGGGGCTGTCAATGACCACTTGGGCTGGTCATGGGCCTTGACTCACGGGCCTAGACCATTAGGAATGGGCTTAGCTCATTTCTTTTATTTCTTTAAGCCCTATATTGACTTGTTGACTTTTTAGGTTGACTTGGTCAACATGATTAGTAGGCTGGCCCCACTTGATAGTCATGGACCCTATGGCACCACCCAACTTGGGTTGAGCCATGTTGGTGCCCTACTTGGGCAGATTGGCTCATAGTTGTGGGTTTGACCAATTTAGGACTAGAGTTGACTTGGGTCAACTTGGATCAAAGAGTGACCTAATGAGGTGTCTTTTATTTCACTTAGATTATTATTAGGGTTAGGGGAATAGTGGTGGGGCCAATATGTAGCTAAGATCCAATTTTGGGCTAGTTTGACTTGAGTAAACTTGGGTCCTATAGTGTGTCCTATGTGACTACACCCTAACTCCCTGGGTCAAACCTAGCCTTAACCCATTCCCCTACCACATATCCTAAGCCAATCTAAGTTAAGGGGTCTAATAGTAAATGGGATGTTACAAGGCCAAGCTCATCAGACTGCAGTCGCTCTGATGAAGAATTTACTACATTCTACGGGAAGTTTCAGAAGTTGATGAAGAGGAAGCAGTGGAGGAGCATACCTTCCTCCTCCTCTCATCATAGGAAGAGCCACTCCAAGGGAGACAGGTATGACTCAAAACCTAGTAAATATATTTCCTCTATAGTTGTCTACTATAGTTGCAGCAAGCCAGGGCATGTGATTGTTGACTGCCTAGTCAAGAGAAGAGAGGCTGGTGAGAAAAAGTTCCACAAGCATAAGGGCAAGAAGGAAAAGTCCTTCACGGAATAGAAGGAGAAGAGCTGGTGTCAGTCTGACTCCACATCTTCTGAGTCTGAAGAATAAGAAGCTTACATAGGGTTATTTGTTGCTGAAGAAGAAGCTGAAGAAGAGGCTGAAGACTGTCCTGCTGCCAGGATAGAGATCAGGGCCCCTCTGTCACATTCAGATGGCGACTCGGAGGAAGATGAATATGAAGTAGATGACAACAACTGCTATGGATTGATGGCCAAGTCTGACGAGGAATCCATCCATGGCCAGCCTGGTCCAGAAAAGGTATTCTCTCTATCCAGCTCATCTTTTGACTAATATTATGAGACTAGTCCAAATTCTAAGGCATCATGATCCAGTGATGAAGGTGGGTCAGAATCTGAAGAAGATGTCAATCAATTGATTGAAAAGTATGGTTCCCTTCTGGATGATTTTAAAAGAAGTAAGAAGCTGGCTAAGAAGCAAGCTGAGGAGATTATCTCCCTTCAGCTAGTTGCCTCCCAGCAGGCTGAGACAGCATCCTTGCTGGATAAGAAGGCTAGGGAAATCAGCTAACTAAAAAACATTTCCCTCATTCTGATTGGCACCATCAGATTCAAGAATAGTCTCATTAGGGATCTTGAAGAGAAACTCTAGAGGGGGAAAAGGATAGTGGCTAGTTACTCTAAGCCAAGTACTGTGTTGCCCCTGATAGACTCTTTCTCCTCTCAAAAAGGGGTTGGGATTCAAGGGAAGCACAAGAGTTGCTTATTCCAAAGGGAAAGGAAAAGCTCTAGTTCTGCCTCTAGCATCCAAGCCTGCCATTCCTTTTAAGAAAGTTCAGTTGCCTTCAAACAGGTATGACCAAAAAAGCATCTATGGTCACTGGATGAATTGTAGATCCACTAGTGTGAACAAACATGTTCATAACTATGGTGGAAGATATAGTAGGGGAATAAGTGCCTTTAAGGAACCCTTCGAGTAAATTCAAATGGCCTATCATGGACCATTTGTATTGGGTGCACCAGCCCCCTCACTTAAGAAAGTAGAAGTGGCCTTCACTTAAGACCATCCAGCAAAGACCTAGACAAAGTGTAAGTCTATTAGTAGGCCAAATATGGCTGTCTCTGATGCTATAATTAGTATGTCCTCTGCAAAGAAGACTACTGTAAATGGCATTCAGAGCAAGCCAAGAAAGTCTGTTGAAAGACTCACCTTCAGTCAGATCCTTACTGAAAGGAACTTGAAGAAGGCTGCTACTCCTCTTCCTTCTGTATAGTCAGCAGTTAACCAAATTGCAGGACCTGCTCAGAAAAGAAGATATGACATCCATTAGTGTTGGTCCTGTGGTAAGGTGGGGCATTTTGCCCTATATTGCTGGTATAATCCTAATGTGCCAAGAGTAAAAGTTAGTCTTCCTGTCAGAAAATCTGCAGGAAGATAGTTTCTATTTCAGACTAATCAGAACCTAAGACCCAATAAATATTGGGGTCCTAAGGTAAGATAATTTATGTAATACAGGTTATTCCAAGTGCCCATACCCCCATATGGTGCTTGGATATTGGTTGTTCCAAGCACATGGCTGGAATAAGGAGCAACTTAAAGGAATACACTCCAGTGAAGGATAGACCCAAAGTAATCTTTGGTGGTTCATATAGAGGAGTGACAAGAGGCTATGTTAAGATTACCAATGGCATAGTCACCATCTCAAAAGTGGTTTATTTTAAAGGGTTGCAACACAACCTGATAAGCATAAGCCAACTCTGTGATCTTAGCTATGTCATTATATTCCACAAGGATGATTGGCAAATCAATAGTTCAAATGACCAAGAGGTCATCTTGACAGGCACTAGGAGTGGAAATGTTTATTGATTAAACTTTTTATGTCTTAAAAAGACTCTCCTATATGTCTAGTTACAAATGAGAAAGTCTCATATTGTGTACAATGGCACAAGACATTCGAACTATAAAATCATTGGCATGCTCTTTAGTGAAGAGCTAGTTAGGAATGTTCCCAAGATGAAATGCACCAAGGAAGGCATTTGCTCAGCATGCCAAAAGGGCAAGTAGACCAAAGCTTCCTTCAAGAGCATTGGTATAAAGACTCTGTGATGTGTTTATACCTCCTGCATATGGACTTGTTTAGTCTTATACCAGTTCATAGTCTAGTTAGGAAAGTCTATACCCTTATGGTGTTTGATGACTATTCTAGGTTTGCTTGGGTTTTCTTTCTTAAGAAAAAGTCTGAAACCCTTGATATCCTTAAGACTTTTGTCAAGCAAATTCAGAATGACCTAGACAGTACTGTGGTCAAAATCAAAAGTGACCATGGGACTAAATTTCAGTCTGAAAGCATGGCAAATTGTTGTGAAGAATAAGGGATTCATCAAGAATTTTCGTCTCCAAGAACACCCCAGCAAAATGGGATTACTGAGAGAAAAAATAGAACACTCATAGAGGCTGGTAGGACCTTACTAAGTGACATATCTCTCCCAGAATATTTCTGGGTTGAGGCAGTAAATACTACATGTCATGTCCTTAATAGAGCCTCTATCACCAAAACCCACAAGAAGACTCCCTATGAGATTATGAAGGGAAAAAAAAATCAAACATGTCATATCTCAGGATCTTTGGTAACAAGTGTTATGTGTTGAATAATGGGAAGTATTACGTGATTAAGTTTGCTGCCAAGTCCTATGATGGGATTTTTGTTGGGTACAATAATCATAGCAAGGCCTATAGGATCTACAACTTGACAAGACAAGTTGTAGAAGAGTATATTAATATAGTATTTGATGAGTAAACTATAATTAATAGTGAGTTGTCAAGCTCCTCTACTAGACCTGCAGGTACAGAGCTGATGATGGATAAGCTAACCATCAATGAAGTTTCCCCAATAGTCCAAGATAGAGTGGAGATTCTAGGAGAAGTACAAGGCACATTTGAAGTGGATGAAGATCAGCAAAATATACCATTGAAGCTCAAGATGTTGAAGGAAGATTTCTTCCAGCTGTCAGGCATCTAAGGGATCATCCAAGACACCAGCTTATTGGTGATGCTAACTATGGAGTTGTGACAAGGAGCAGAAGTCTCAATATAGTAATGTATTCAAGTTTCTTGTCATGGGTTAAGCCCAAGAGATTTTAAGAGACCAACATAGATCAGTTTTATATTGTAGCAATGCAAGAGAAACTGAACCAGTTTAAGAGGTGTAAGGTTCAGAAGCTGGTTCCCAGACCACAAGGTCATAATGTCATTGGAACCAAGTGGATTTATAGGAATAAACTTGATGAAAAAGACATTATAATCAAGAACAAGGCTATGTTGGTAGCTAAGGGGTATAGACAAGAAGAAGGTATTGACTTTGATCAAACCTTTGCCCCTAGAGCAAGATTGGAAGCTGTCAGACTTTTCCTTGCATATGTTGCATACAAGGGATTTAAGGTCTACCAGATGGATGTGAAGTCAGACTTCCTGAATGGTGACTTAAAGAAAGAAGTCTATGTTGAACAACCTTCAGGTTTTGTTGATTCTAACTCCCCTGATTTTGTTTATAGACTTAGGAAAGCTCTATATGGGTTGAAGCAAGCCCTTAGAACATGGTATGAGACATTGTCTTGCTTCCTCATTGAGAACAAATTCTCAAGGGGGAAGATAAATAAGACTCTATTCCTAAAGGAATCTAAGGGCAAGATCATCATAGTCCAAATTTATATAGATGACATAATTTTTATGTCTACTGATGATAACCTCTGCAGGAAATTTGCCAGACTTATGTAAGGGAAGTTTGAGATGAGCAGTATGGGCGAGCTTAAGTTCTTCTTGGGCCTCCAAGTAAGGCAGACTAAAGATGGATTATCCATTTCACAGTCTAAGTTCACTAGGGAGTTGATTAAAAAGTTTGAAATGGAGAATGCCTCCATCATGAAAAGTGTCATGTGGTCAAGTATGCCTATATACAAAGATGAGGGAGAGAAACCTGTTGATAAAACTTTGTATAGAGGGATAATTGGCTCCCTTCTATATCTTACTGCAAGTAGGCCAGACATCATGAATTCTACATGTGTTTGTGCTAGGTATCAGGCTAGCCCTAAACAATCTCACTACTCTATTGCTAAGAGAATTTTGAGGTATTTTAAGGGCACACGAGATCTTGGTCTATGATACCCTAGAAATAGGGATTTTGAACTAACAGGCTATTCAGATGCAGATTTTACAGGCTGCAAAGAGGACAGGAGGAGCACATAAGGCACCTGTCAATTCCTTGGAGGAAGACTAGTGTCTTGGAGCAGCAAAAAGCAGACCGGTGTTGCAATTTCAATAGCTGAGTCAGAGTATATCTCAGCAGGTAGTTGTTGTGCACAGTTGTTGTGGATCCAGCATCAGCTCTAGGACAATAACCTCAAGATAAGTAACACCCCCATTATCTATGATTTTATAAGTGTAATCTCTATTGCTAGGAATCCTGTCTCTCATAGCAGGACTAAGCTTATTGAGATTAAGTATCATTTTATTAAGATCATATGGAGAAGAAGGACATAAGACTTGAGTTTGTCCCAACAGACAAGCAAGTGGCTGACATTTTTTACTAAGCCACTAGATAAAGTCAAGTTCAACACATTCAAGTTTGAGTTTGTTATGTTAAACTTGGTATAACTTCAGTTTCTCTTTATATATTTTTTTTGCAAGATTCACTCTTCTTGCAGGTAGATAAGTCTTTCAAGTGGTATCAAGACTTTCAAGTCTTTCAATTGATATCAAGACTTAAATGGACTCAAGTGTTCATTAGAGCAGATGACAGCAAATGCTCTAGTTGAGGGGGAGCAAGTCAAGATGCTCCTGTTGAGGGGGAGCAAGTCCAAAAGCTTCAATAGTGGATAAAAGATCAACATTACTGATCAGTATGTCCTCAGTACAATGCATAGACTGAGGGGGAGATCAATACTAGTGGATTGCTGCTGCTGAGAAAAGTAAAAGCCAGCACCTCCCTGACTACAACTGCATTCTGCAGATGTGTTAAGTGGTATAAGAAGTGGCATTAGCTTAAGTGGATCACTGATAGCAATAAGCTCAACTGGATCAATGGAGCACTACTGAGTCAAGTGGCTATAGTGAAATGTTATATCAGTGGTATCAACATAAGAGGTATGTTCTCTAGCCAACTAGTTTGATCACTAGTGTAGTAGAATTAGGCTAGGGTCAAGAGATGAATTCTCCCATGATCCTTTCACCTCCCTCATTAGATAATTTTTTTTAAGAAGCCAGAAAGGGGGAGATGTGGAAGCAATACCTGGAATATTTCTAGTATGAGGTGTGCAATGATTAGCTACATGTTGATCCATTGCATATTACTTTCCCATCTCTAAGAGGTATGAGGAAATTGCTTCTAGTGGTACGAGGAAAGTGCTCCATTTAAGTGTTAAATGGTATGAGGAAAGTGCATATTACTTGAGAAAATACTCAAGTGCTATGAGAAAGTAATGATTTGATATGTTGAGTCAATGCATTTAAATGGAGAACATTGTATTGTTATACTGGTAATTTAAGTGGTATGAGAGAGCTACATCTGTTAGCTTACTGCTGCTTTGAATTCTCAAGTAGTATGAGAAAGCTACATCTGCTAACATAAAGGTGCTTTGAATTCTCAAGTTATATGAGAAAGCTACTTCTTCTAGCTTACAACTACTTTGAAGTAATATGATTTATGTGTTAATGCTTCTTAGTATTGTTGTGTGTTCTGCCTTCTTCAAACAGGGGGAGATTATTGGGAATATTGCCTTCAATATTCCCTAGATTTGAAGAGGCATCACAACCAATACTTAGAGCATAATTGTAATTGATGTTGTTTAAGTTCATTATGTGCAGGATGTTCCTTGGAAAAAGTTTAGACAGGTTGTCTAAGTGATTGTGACAGGTGTTCACAAGGAAGGATACTGGAAAGACAAACTCATCTAAGTCCACAGGCATCGAGTGAAGCTAGTTCACTCAACTGCAGATGTCAAAAAGCGCTGAGTAAAGCATGGACAGTCAAAGCCCAATAGTTTGCAAATTAGATTTTCGGCTAAGTCCACAGGCATCGAGTGAAGGCAGTTCACTCAATGCAATATAACATGAGGCGTCGAGTAAAGCTCAGTCTTTCAAAGGTTCAGCATTGGCAAAGAAGAAAATCAATTAAGTCCAGAAGCATTGAGTGAGGACAGCTCACTCAATGCCTGAAGAAAGAAGCGTTGAGTCAAGATCAATCAGTCAAATCCTTTGAAGAATCTACCAAGAATTCTGGCTAAGTCCAGAAGCGTTGAGTGAGGAAAACTCACTCAACGCCGAAAGAAGAAAGCGTCGACAGGACAATGTTTAGTCAAAGCTTAAGAAGATATAGACAGAAAAATCTGTCTAAGTCTAGATGCATTGAGTGAGGACAGCTCACTCAAAGAAAGCTCATCTAGAAGATTGGCTAAGTAAAAAAGCATTGAGTAAAGGCAGTTCACTCAACGCCTCATCAAAGAAGACAGGCAATGACAAAAGCGTTGAATGATGAAGGCTCACTCAACGCATTCATAAATATGGAAATCGACTAAGTCTAGAAGCGTTAAGTGAAGGAAGTTCACTCAATGCCTCAGCAAGATGGCTAGAATTTAGAGAAGAGGCTAAGTCCAGAAGCATTAAGTGATGAAGGCTCACTCAACACACTAAATGCCTAAAATACAGAAAGATTGTCTAAGGACAAAAGTATTGGAACATGTGTTCCGCATCTCTTGGTTTGAGAATAACAAATCTCAGTTTGTATTTGATCACGTTTGTTGTGTGTTTATAGTGTGCAGGTTTACATGTGTGAAGAATGAGAGAATAAAGTTCTTACACCTACCGCCGCTTGGTAGAAGTTACCGCCGAGCGGTAGTCGCGAATTAAAATGACAAGCACTTGGGAAGTTATCAAAACCGCGGTAGCGCTTACCGCACCATGCTATCCTCTCAATGGATGATGAGTAGGATTCCTCGAGTAACCAATCTACTGCCAGGCAATAGCTGTTACTATGCCGCGGTAGCCTCCCTGACGAATGTCAAGAAGAATTTCTCGAGTAACCAATCTACCGCCAGGCGATAGTTGTTACTGCGCTGTATTAGCCTCTCGACGAGTGTCGAGAAGAATTCCTCGAGTAACTAACCTACTACGTGGCGCTACCTTCTAACGCAGGGCGCTAGCTCTATGAAAAAAGAAAGATTCGTTTTGAAATATTATTCCAGATTTGGATGACAGCTGACACAACAAGCGCGCGAACCTACCTCCAGGCGCTAGTCTTACCGCCGGCGGTAGTATATTTCTATGAAGACGTATAAAAGGCGCTTCATTTTCTGCAATCAGGATGACGATAAAAAGAGATAGAAGTTCTGGCCTTCTAGGGTTCGGCCGCCTATTTTGCGTTCCTTCCCAAAGCTCTTCGTCGAAGGAAAAAGAAAAACTGCCTCCCTCTCATTCGCGCACAAAGAACTCCGACGAGCCAAGAACGACAATGACTCCAAAGAGTCGATCGGCTGCAAGCGCACATAGATCTCGAGCGAACCAAGGACTACAACGACAACAAGGAGTTATTCTGTAACAATCACACGAAGAAAAGGAAGGATTTCATTCTCTGTAAGCTACCTCCGCGCTATAACTAGTTACTGCCCCTCGGTAGCTTCCAACAAAGCGTTCTCTATTTAAAATAGCCCGAACTTGAGTTTTGTTGGAAGGGTTTTCACGAAATTTGAAAGGGGAGTTTGACCTAGCCGTCTAAAGGGAAGGAAGGGTCATCACAACTCATTGAGAAGGAGAGTTCTTTAGAGGATATCAAAAGGAACTCATGTGCAAGGATCAAAGACTACCAACACAATGATCAAGAAGCCTTCGTCCTAATACTCTCATGAAGGATCCTTGCTATAAGAAACTCACATCAAGTGCTCATCTTCATGGATCTGAAGAACATCGAAGAGAAAGACTCTCAAGCCACAAAGATTGAACCTTTGCAAACAAATCATCATCCACATCAAGGATTCGAGTTAGAGGGGAGTTTTCTCTACTTATGTGTATTTTACTTTTTACTCTTTTTATCTAGTTATTTGTGTGAGGGAAATCGACCGAAGGGTCGTCGGAATCCGGGAAAGATTCCGTAAGAAATCATCCCGGGGTAGGGACGTCTAGATCGGGAGTTCTAGCAGGGCTCTAAGGCCCTTCCTTGCATGGATGTGAAGAGCCGGCTTAAAGACATGTCTTGGAGAGAAATGGAGAGAGCCAACAGGTCCGGGATTTGGAGCGGTATAGAAAAGAGAGGAAGTCTAGATCGGGTGACCTAGCGGGGCTCTAAGACACCTCCTTGTGTGAGAGTGAAGAGTCTGATCGAAGACTTTTCCTGGAGGGAAAAGGAGAGAGCCAACCGGTCCATGGAGTGGGTCAGTATAGAAAACAAAAGAGTTTTCATATTCATTTCCTTCGATCCCTGACGTAACGGGGATCACAATTTTGTAATTGTAAAACCATTTGATGTTAATTCTTGCAATGAAATATGTTTTCTTTATTATTTCTTCTATGATTATGCTGTGAATATTAGTTTAATTTCTTGTGTGTGGTGTACAAGCAAATTCACACAGGAAACGAGTTCATAGACTTACAGCCGCGTGTTAGCTACCTAACGCCCCGCGGTAACTTTCAAAACTCGATTTCCTGGGACAAAATATTTTAATTAACATTTAATGCATAAAAACTTATTCATACCCCCTCTAAGGTTGGCCACGAGATCCAACAAGTGGTATCAGAGGCAGGTTATTTCAAATCAGTTTCACCACCGGGACTAATGGCCAACCCTAATCTTGAATCAACCAGTGGGGATGAAAAATTGTACACTGAAAATTCATTGTCACCACCTCTATTTACAGGAGTGAAATACAACGAATGGAGAACACTAATGAGGAAATCCTTTATATTTTTAGATATAGAAGTTTGGAACATGACTTGTATTAAGCTCCCAAATAATTTAAATAAGCACGAATGTTATTTAAATACCAAAGCTATGAATAGTCTATTTTGTGGGCTTGGTCAAGATATTTTAAAACAAATTTATAAGCTTCCTACTATATATGATATATGGAATTTTCTTGAGTTAACTTATAGTTCCCTTTCTGCAGATGACGAGTTAGAGCAATTTCTCATGGATCCAAGTGAAGAACCAAATAAAGACTTGCTCTTGGAGAAGGACATGACAATCATATCACATGAAAGGGAAGTTGAAATCTCAACCATGGATGAGGCAACACACGGAGAAGTCAAAGACACTCAAAGCTAAAATCTTGCTTCATCCAAGAGCACTGTAAGAAAATCGAATTCCCTTCGTGTATGCAATTCAATTTCTACATTCATTGTGCTAGATAGGGCAAAACGTAGAATTAAGAAATTAACGAGTATTAATTCAAAACTACATTCAGAAAATACCCGCTTAAAAGAATGTGTTAATGTAGAACCCAACATTGCTGTGTCCAGTTTGCCTGTTTCCTCTTTAGATAACATTTCTACACCTTATATAGATTATAATGAATTAAAAGAAAAATATAAGGTTCTTGAAAAAGAGCTTCGTTTTGCAAAGGAACAAAATGATAAATTATGTTTAGGAAACTCATCGTTGAAAAGTGATTGTGCTGTTTGTAAGATTTATAAAACTAAAATTAAAGAGATGGATGAGACTTTTGAGGAATACAAAAATAAGTATGAAGCTCATATTGAATCGGTATTCTCTACTCTTAAAAATAACCCAATCGCGTACAACAAAGATAAACATAATCTTAAAATTAAAAATAAAGAATTAGTAATAAAAATCAACATGCTTCAGAAAATTTTGTTTAAAAGCTCACAACACACAACTCCTAAGTTTCAAGCAAAACCTGAAGGCTTGTTGAATATGAATGACAAAATAATAACTGAGTCAATCAAAGGAGTAGAAAACCCCAAGCTCAAGTAGGTGAAACTCCTAAACATACAAATCACCTTCACCTGCAAAAACAAATTACACCCTTCTTAAAATCGAATGAATGTAAATTTCCTTTTAAAAACTACTATACTATGAATCCTAATGTTAAGCAAAATAATTTTGACTTGAAGAACAATTTCAAGATAGTTAATCCTCCAATGCAATATTATTCAATTAAATATCATCATATAAAGACTCATAGAATTCTAGAAGGAAATTTGCAACCTAAAAATAACATTAAACCAAAGTATGAATGGAGGCCCATCATTCAAAATAGCGCACCCATTCCACTCAAAAGGGCCCATTCACCGCCATCTCTGAAAGGTGTACCATGCTATGTTTGGGTACCCAAAGGAACCATCACCCCTGGATCCTTTTGGATACCTAAATACCATATCCATTAGTATCCACCAATTGCGTGAAGTAGAAACTAATCAAACAAAAATTACTCGATAATCTACTTCACGATATGCTCAATGTTCTTTCTATTTTTTACTATTATGTTTTCATTTTTGTTTTCTATTCTTGTTTTTTCTTGCCAACATGCCATGGACACTATAGATATATTTTTTCTATATGACTTTCTCATACTAGGATTAAAGATAGATCAATCTAACTGAAAAAACTGGAATAAAAGTCATATCATATCTAAGTGGCCATAATTTTCCTTTTTATCATAATACAATCATGTTGTCTTAGTATGCCTGTGATCATTCACCCATTATGTGTGTCTCACAATAGAGGGGGCATAGGTGTGTGTGCTTTAGAAACGCTTATCTATAAACCACGTCTTGTCCTTAACCGTGGAGGGTTCCAGTGGGTCCTTGTGTGGCGCTGGGGGGAAAGAGTGTTAGGTT
This sequence comes from Platanthera zijinensis, assembly GCA_039513925.1. Taxonomy (NCBI): domain Eukaryota; kingdom Viridiplantae; phylum Streptophyta; class Magnoliopsida; order Asparagales; family Orchidaceae; genus Platanthera; species Platanthera zijinensis. The sequence goes on from CM077081.1 coordinate 81,501,477, forward strand.
GACCGGGTTCTTCTGTATGCACATGGGATTAACACCTTACCCTACGACACTTGTGCAACTCCTCATGCCCATCCGTCACTTAGTATAGGGCTAGGGTGTAGACATATAGCCTAGGTATTGGATTATTGGGCATACTTAGGATTCACACATCCACTGCATGAACATTATTCTACTTATCATGTTTGTTATATTCATGCACAATATTCTATCATGCTATCTTGTGTTTGCATCATATATCTCTTTGAGCCTTCATGTTTTAGAAAAACACAAGTATTTTTTTAATATATATATATATATATATATATATATATAATTATAAAATAATTTAAAAGAACAAAACTTTTTATATCTCTTTGTGTGTTTATTGTTTTGTATTTCTATAAAAAAAATCAAAAAAATTATTATAAAAACTACTTATTATTCATTGTCATGGATGAATACATTCTATCAATTAAAGATTAAATACAATGTTTGATTTAACTGTCAAGTTTCTTAAAACATTGTTTTGGTAATATCATGCCTTGAAAATTATTTTATTATGTGCAATGAAATTGAATATAGAAAATATGTGTAGGATTGCTTAGTGTGTCTCTAAATATGAGTAATGTTTTATGTTTGATAATGATTCTATTCATTCGCCTATTTTGATAACCTACAAATGATTTTAATCTTATACCTGCATGATTGTGTAGTGTTACAATATTATAATTAAAATGCATAAATAGATTACCTACACTACACTGAATTAAGTATTTCAATTCTTTGTTTTTCATGCACTTATTCTTTTGAGAAAGGTGTCTTTACAAAAAATGTTATTGTTTGTGCAACAAGTGAATTCGGAGTCCTTTTTCACTAAAATAAAAATCAAATAAAAATTGACAAGAAAAACTCACCCAAGCACACTACTCACCCTTCTGATAAGTCTTAATAAGCATTGTGAGGTTGAGCACCTTGGAAAAATAATTGTAAAGTGTCTTGTAGCAAACAAAATTTTCACCATTTCTCTTAGTACACCGGATCACAAAAATAAAAATAACACTAAAATGGCATAAATGTGATCCTCCAAGCACTACTCTACTCCCTGATAAGTCTTAATAAGCATTGTATGCATAGAGCACCTTGGTAGTTGTACTTATTACTCATATGCATTGAAAAATAGTGGAAGTAATATTATTTTTGTATTTTAATGTTATGGTTGTTCATTCTATATATCATGTGTTTTTATTAATTCACTTGTATACTTTATCAAACCACTATTTATACACATCATTATTTCTCATAAAACTTCTACTCATGAGAATTGGATCCTAATGCATACCTATACTATTCTCTAAAATCATAAGTAAATGCACTAGAAAGAAAAGCATGGCCGCTACAATGTTTATTTTTACTTGAGATGCAAATCAGCTTACATTGTGGTTCATATCTCTCTTTGATAGTTTTGAAATCATGCTTGCAAAAATTCCAATGAAATAGCATCTCTTGGAGTTGTATTGAATTGAAAACATCTTCGTATCAAGCTTCCTATTTGTTATTTTGAAATCATGCTTGCAAAAAAAGGATGTTCATCTTAAGAGTGCTTAATAAATTTTTATGCGTACTACTTGTGTTTAATCATGAATATTTCTCTCTAATCAAGTAGTAAACTATGAGTACTAAGTGGTATTATGTACTTAACAAGTGATATGTTTAGATTTTATTCAATCATGCATACATTTTGCCCAATAGGTAAAAGAGAGTGATCTATGATCTTTCTCAATGTTCCCTAGTTTTCTTCTCTAATATAGACAAATTTAATTATCATTGCATACACCCTCCTCTACCCTCCTTCTATTCTACCAAATAGGGGGAGAACATCGAGCATCAATTTCTTTATGTTGGGGGAATACATTAAATTTTGTATAGAAAGCATCTATGTAGGGGGAGAAATCATAGGACAGTGATACTTTACTTATACCTGATCATGATAATTATCTTCACAAGCGGTAACATGTTTTTTTTCAAGTGGAAACTTATAGTAATCAACCAGTGGTCTCATAGAAATGATCTACTCTCTAATATGCTCTATCCCACCCTCTTTTGATAATACCAAAAGGGGGAGAATGTTCTTGGAGAAATATCTCAACTAGGAAGAGTCTATATAAGAGTAGTATCCATCTAGGGGGTGTACGCATTAAACGCTTATTACTTACTATAAACACACACACTATTATGCAGTATTTCTGCATAGTATATTTGTTATTATCAAAAGGGGGAGTTTGTTGGAACATGTATTCCACATCTCTTAGTTTGAGAATAACAAATCTCAGTTTGTATTTAATCATGTTTGTTGTGTGTTTATAGTGTGCAGGTTTATAGGTGTGAAGAATGAGAGAATCAAGTTCTTGCACCTACCGCGGCGTGGTAGAAGTTACCACCGAGCGGTAGCCGTGAATTAAAATGACAAGCGCTCGGGAAGTTATCGGAACTGCGGTAGTACTTACCGTGTCGCGCTAGCCTCTCAACGAATGCCAAGTAGGATTCCTCGAATAATCGATCTACCGCCAGGTGATAGCTATTACCGCACCACGGTATCCTCCCCGACGAATGTTGAGAATGATTTCTCGAGTAACCGATTTACTGTTAGGCGATAGTTGTTACCGCATCACGTTAGCCTCTCGACGAGTGTCGAGAAGAATTCCTCGAGTAACATACTTATCGTATGGCTCTACCTTCTAACGCGGGGCGCTAGCACTATGAAAAAAGAAAGATTCGTTTTAAAATATTTTCCAGATTTGGATGACAGCTGGCACAACAAGCGCGTGAACCTACCGCCGAGCGCTAGTCTTACCTCCGGCGGTAGCCTATTTTCATGAAGACGTATAAAAGGCTCTTCGTTTTCTGCAATCAGGATGATGATGAAAAGAGACAGAAGTTCTGGCATTCTAGGGTTCAGTCGCCTCTTTTGCATTCCATCCCAAAAATATAAATCGAAGAAAAAAGGAAAACTGCCTCCCCTCCCGTTCACATACGAAGAACTCCAGCGAGCCAAGAACGACAACTACTCCAGAGAGTCGGTCGGTTGCAAGCGCACAAAGATCTCTGGCGATCCAAGGACTATAATGACTACGAGGAGTTATTCGGTAGCAAGCACATGAAGAAAAGGAGGCTTTCATTTTCTACAAGCTGCCACCGCGCTATAACTAGTTACTGCCCCGCGGTAGTTTTCAGCAAAGCATTCTATATTTAAAATAGCCCGAACTTGAGTTTCGATGGACGGTTTTTCATGAAATTTGAAAGGGGAGTTCTCCCTAGCCATTATCCTAATACTCTCATGAAGGATCCTCTCTATAAGAAACTCTCATCAAGCGCTCATCTTTACGGATCTGAATAACATCGAAGAGAAAGACTCTCAAGCCACAAAGATCGAACCTTTGCAAGCAAATTATCATCCATATCAAGGGTTCTAGTTAGAGAGGAGTTTTCTATTATTATGTGTATTTTACTTTTAACTCTTTTTATCTAGTTGTTTATGTGAGAGAAATCGATCGGAGGTTCGTCGGAATCCAGGAAGGATTCCTTGAGAAATCATCCTGGTGTAGGGACGTCTAAATCGGGAGATCTAGCTGGGCTCTAAGACCCTTCCTTACGTGGAGGTTAAAAGCCGGCTCGAAGACCTGTCTTGGAGAGAAAGGGAGAGAGCCAACCGGTCTTGGATTTGGATCGGTATAGAAAAGAGAGGAAGTCTAGATCAAGTGATCTAGCAGGGCTCTAAGACACCTCCTTTTGTGAGGGTGAAGAGTCGGCTCAAAGACTTTTCTTGGAGGGAAAAAGAGAGAGCCAATCGGTCCGTGGAGCGGGTCGGTATAGAAAACAAAAGAGTTTTCATTTTCACCGCCTTCGATCCCCGACGTCACGGGGATCATAATTTTGTAATTGTAAAACCATTGCTTCTACGATTCTGCTATGAATGTTAGTTTAATTTCTTGTGTGTGGTGTACAAGCAAATTCACATAGAAAACGAGTTTATAGACTTACCAGCGCGCGTTAGCTACCTAATGCCCCGTGGTAGCTTCCAGAACTCGATTTACTGGGAAGAAATATTTTAATTTAACACTTAATGCATAAAACCTTATTCATCCCCCCCCTCTAAGGTTGGCCATGAGATCCAACAAAAAATATTGAGTGAAGGTTGTTCACTCAATGCACTCAATGTCTAGAAGTGCAGAAGTATTCGCAAAGTCCAAATTCGTTGAGTGATGAAGGTTCACTCAACGCACTCAATGCCTGGTAGTGCATATTATTTGACTAAGGGTTTTTGCGCTGAGTGAAGGCTATTCACTCAACGCACTCAATGCCTGGGATGAACTAGCTGAATTTGGCTAAGTCCATAGATGCTAACGTCAGCAAATGTAAGCAAAGTTCAAACTTATTGCAAGAAGTCTATAATATATGACAAATGGCTTCGCAGGACTACTGTATGACTTTTCCTATAAAAAGCCAAGTTGTAGCCAACAACTTCAGGTGGGCCCACGAGTCAAATAGCCATTGGACGGCGGAAGATAAAAAGATTGAAATCAGAGGAAGCAAATCAACTTTTATGGTTTATCTTTTCGAAAAGAGGCGGAACTTCATCGCCTTCCTCTCGCCATTATTGTAGAGCTTGAAGCTAAAGCTCAACACGCGGATCTAGAAGTTTAATCAGTTAGATGTAGTGATCTTCACTTGCTACAGTAAGTTCTGAAGAGTTTTCTAAGAAAGAAGAAGAAGCAGATCTATCTGGTTTTTGCAGTCAAGGTTAGCTGAAAGAAGAATACAAAGAACTGTCAAATCATTGTCTTCATCAGTAAGATCAGAAACTTATTTTTCTGAGTTACTTCTGGTTGAACACCCTAGTTTGGATTTAGGTCAGGATCACTATGTCTTTAGGACGATTAGATAGACCCATCAATGTATAGCTAAGGGTCATAGGATGTGCTAAGTCAAAGGCTCTCAGAGATTGAAGAAATCAGCTAAGAGAAATCAGTAAGAGAAGAATTCAGAATTCATCCTAGGCGTCGAGCTCAGATCGACGAGATGAGTTAAGGCATCGAGCTGAGATCGACGATCTCTAAGCTCAGGTCCACGAGGCATCGAACTCCGTTCGACGATCTCCGAGCTCAGATCGACGTTTTCTATCCCAGACCAGCTCCAACATCTCTGAGCTCAGATCGACGTTTTCTGTCCCAGACCCGCTCCAACATCTCTGAGCTCAGATCGACAATAGTCGAGCTCAGATCGACGATCATCCGGTTGAGATCGACGATTTATGCCATCTCTCTGAACACAAGTTCCCAGGCAAATTTTCAGGATATTCTTGGTCCAATCAAAGTGAACTATTCATATTCCAACACAGCTTTATTACAAGACAGTTACAAGAATACAGTTATGGAGATTATAGTTGTTGGAGTAACTAAGAGGCAGCAGTAATAAATGCAAGAATTCAAATGACCATTGGCCTCCTATCAGAATATATACACAAAGTTACAGAAGAATAATATAGAGAATAAGAAGAAGAGAGAGAATAGTGGAGAGAAGAAAGTAGTATAGGAATCAGAAGTCTAGGAAGAACTCAACATCACCTGTACAACCAGTGCTCTTCTCAGATCTACTGCTCCAGGATGCCTGAAGAGACAACTACTCTACATAAGTCTGAAGGCTTACTGGAAGATCAACATCATCAAGGCTTCATCATTCACACTCCAAGACAACTCACATTTCAGCCTTTGCTGAAATCATCATTTGCTGGAGCAATCATTCATTGAAGACCTATCACCCTATGCAAAGCTCTCCTTCCTGAATAATTGCAAATCTCAGAGGCAGCTTTGACAACATTATCAAAATCCACTTATGCTTCTCTTTGATTGTTGAATAGAGAAGACAACATCAACTCTCCCTTCCCTCCTGTAAAAGGGTTCTTGAACTCCCTTCAAAAGTTCTGCATGGTTTCTGAGACCTTATCAAAACTCAGTGGTGGCAAGACACCTGATCAAAAAATCCAATTTGGTTTTTGAGCACCTTATCAAAAGCTCATTGGTGCCCAGGACACCTGATCAACTCTTCCTACAGTGGATTCCTACCTAGGGTGGTAGAAGAGTGGACTACCCAAGTTTAGGGGAACCACTATAAAATTCTTGTGTCGTCTGGTTTGCCTTTATTTCTTTTCTTTATTATTCTTGTTGTGTGTTTGCTCTAATCTCTAGGATAGATCTCACTTTCAACTTCCTGCATAAGTAGTAGTTTACTGAAGATCATCTTTGTTGTTACTGTGAAGAAAGTTAGGGCTGAGATTTTCTAAGCTCAGGAAGCAGAAGGATCAGAGAAATTTCTCTGGAGTCCAATCAACACTAACAAATCATTCTCTTTGTAGGATCCTTTGGATCTAAGCTATAAGCCTATTATATAAAGGCAGAGTATAGGATCATTTGTTGATCTAAGTGGTAGGGCATGTGTGTCTGAGGTAGGAGATTCATTCTCTCTGAGTGGTAGGGCCTTTGTGCCTGAGTTGTAGGATCCAGCTTTGGATCTAAGGTAGGGTCTTATGCCTGAGCTGTAGGAGAGACATCCTCTCTGAGTTATAAGGATAACCTCCTAGCCTAAGCTAGATGACTATTAATTTAGTATAAGGTAGGTGATCTTTGGATCACTGAGTTGTAGGAGCATGCTTGCTCTGAGATAAGGCTTTGTGCCTGAAGTAAGTCTTGGAGGAGACTGAGAGATCCTGAGGGATCTGAGTTGTAAGCTCTTAGGAGATGAGTTTTGGAGAAGTTTCTTGTATAACACACTGTTAGAAAGGTGTGTTAGAAGTGCCCTTGAGGGGTGCTATAAAGAAATATACCTACCATGCACTATGTTTTAATATCTGCCAGCATGGAAAAGTTTGAGTAGAAGCAATATAATAATTATATTATTTGTTTGTTAACAACAATGTTTTATCAAAATTAATTTGCTATACATTTCTTAAGCCCGAAAGATTGTTCATATTGATCCTTGAGATATTGGTTGTATCCATATTCTTCTTTTAGCCATGCATATTGCTTCCCTGACTGAACCTAGTGAGATCCAACAATCCATATGCCCAACCACTAAACCAGTATTATACCTAAAATGGAGGTGATCTAAGTGCATCTTCAACTATGACTATCTTGTTACAACTTAACTTTGATAACTATTATTGACTTCAGTTTCCTTATCCTTCTAGTTAAGATAATAACTTCAAGCATATGATGTTGAGTAGCCAAGTGCATAGCGAATAATTGTTGGAAGCATCTACCCCAAGAAAATTGTTCATTTATTCCAACTTTCTCATAGCTTCTGGCAACACACATCCTCTCAGAGTCACAATGACAATTGCTTTAAAAAAGTACTACGTGATCGGAAAAAAAGTTTTGAAAAATCATGAAATAAGCTTGGATTTGGGATGCGTCATTTCCTTACACTTTAACTCATTTGGCATTTTCTACTACATTTTCAATTAAAATAACATTCTACTTTAGAAAAGGAAGCCATGGACAAAAACATGTAGCCATGATCAAGATGAATGTTACTTTGCATCACAATGAAACATCATTTGCTTGACCAAAGTACAATTTTTTTGTCATTAAGCTGATTTAGAAAACAAAATTTTTTTACAACACAGTTTTGAAAATAATTATTTCATGAAATACAATCCACTGAAGAAACATAAATATTTGGTTCACTGGACACATTCTCGGTATACAACACTTGTAAAAACTCGATTTAGACTTCAACAAATATCAAAGAAGTTTGATCCAATTTTATGAGTAGCTTCAGGTTTTACCGTATAGCCTCGTCAGCTGTAAAGCCTGAAATATCTGAGGTAATTCTCTGCGAAATTATAGAATAGATTGCATATTAGCAAACCATTTTATTTATTTAGTTTTGGGGAATATGTAAGCAGAGTAATTTTACCTCAATGTTCTTCAATGTGAAGATTAGTGAGAATTTCGAGTGCTTGATTAGCTTGAAATTCTCAGGAGTTGAAGCAAAATTCTGCACATTCCTGAATAAAAAAAGTATGTTTTACATAAGTTAATAGGATCAACAAAATAGGTTAAAGGAAAAAAATAATATTTTTTTAAAAAAGTAAAAGTAGCTTTACCAAGATGACATTTAGTATTCCATCCAGAAATTTAAATAATTAGAGCATTACAAGTAACAAAGCCTTAGAAAATGAAGTATTAAGTTCTGATGCATTCTTTGGCTTCACACAAACCAAAAATTGTTATAAAATCATAGAACAAATAAAGTTGAAAAACAAACTTTTGAATAACTAATAGTGAAAGAAAGAAGATTAATTGTCTAAAACCTTCATCAATATTCATGGTTACAAGCTCTCCTTGATAAATACTTGACTCAAAATTTCTCACAGCTTCCTTTTCTTTGCATTTAATGATGACTTTATCATAGGCCCTTATGTCCAAAAAAGAAAAACAAGAGAATTATAGCATGCATTATAGCCAGAGAGAACCCGGACTATAAGATGTTGAAGGAGAATGATGTCGATCAAGCAAGAAGATGTTACATGTTCGTAATTCATAAAGAGTGTTGCAAGCTATTTTTCTTATTATCATCCTTGACCTTCATCCCCAATACTCGCGCGAATCATGCCTAGTACAAGAAACATTTGGCCAGCCTCTTCCAATACATTTGATCACCAGTCGTCGATTTCACATGGGAGCGCTCTGCTGGACTGGTCAGCAAGTAATTGAGCAACTCCTTCTCTGCTTGGGAAAATAGCTCCCTTGAAGATGGGGAAGGGACGATGGCCGCCAATATCTGATTCAAATAAGGCAATTGTTGATCGACCATGAATGACGAACGCGAACCAAAATCGCTGACAGTGGACGTGTTGGTCACGGTAGGTTCCTCCACCATCGTGTTGAATGCAGAAGTGGCCGGTTGATTTGATTTCGGAGTGGTCGGAGATATGGATGGAACTGATGGTTCGGCCGGCGGCGACGACAAAATTTTGAGGGAGCTTGGATCATCGTGCTGGTGGGCTGCCTCAAAATGTGATTGCAAACAGGAATGATAACCTAGTCATGCCGATGTTGTTGATGTCGTATGCTTATTAAGGCGTGCAAGAAACTCCCAACGATTCTGGATCTCCTTGTGGGTCATCTCAAGCAGATCCTCATGACAGGAAGCAATGCGAGCGTACGTGGGGGCGACCACTTTGGTCCAATGAATGTTGCTGGCATGCCCAACATCAATCTCGTGTTGAACCAGTCGATCTATGATATCGTCTGATGATCCTTCAATGAGTTGTTCAGGCATAGATTGCATATCCGATGCACGGGGTTGATGTGAACTGTGATTTGCAATGGTTGCCAATGTGATGATTCAAGTTATAGTCGTTATCACAGTCTCTTACAACTGGATAATGTTGAAATTAACAACAGGGTACGATCACAATGGAGCAATCACTGACGCGACTTGACTCAAGGCAACAATGATGTTGCATTTTGGCTCTGCTCGTTTAATGGGCAATCTAAATTGGTCCTAAGAAACCATATCCTCCATTTGCTGCTTCAGGACCTGTTCCTATTTTGGTCGAATGAACTATTTAAAAGCGAAATCGGTGTTATACAAAGCCAATATCAGAATAAACCAGATTTAATACAATTGTGGAAGATGCAAAGATTCAATGAGGAAATCCTTCAAATCATGTAGTTCATTGAGCAGAAGAAATCTAAGATCAATCGTTCGAAGAAAGCGACGTTTAAAGGGGTTGATCATTGGCAAAGTGCTCATGATAACTTCCAAAAGATTAATCCCTAGTAATGCTAACTGACGTTCATTGCCCAATGCATTGAGGCTATGAGGTTTCTTATTGTGACTCAATGAAGAGTTGCGCTCATGTGATGTTGGTCCTGGTTTGTGGAGATTGTGATTGGACTGAATGGAATGAGGCGGGTTGTTGACTTTGACGCCAAATTTGGCCCCAATCAAGAGATCAGCTTCATCGATATGGTTTAGACCATCATCATCCTATGGTGCAGCATCACCTTCTTCAATGATATGATGATCATCGTGAGCCCGCTCGATAACAGTTGCGGCAACATTAATGGCATTGTGCGCAATCGCATCAAACGTGTGACTCGACCAAATTGCATTATTATAATTGATTCCATGACCATTTCAAGAGATTCCAGTTGCCCTACAGGAATTTTGGGTAGTTGAGGAAGGGATTGTCCAAACGTTGTCATCAATCCAAATTCGTCATCACAATCATCAATCGATAGAGACAATACATCAAACATTATCGATAGAGATGTAGGCGAGGGAGTGATGCCATCAGTTAGAAATAGTACGAGATTCTAAGTGAGAATTATATGCATCCCAGAGATTGGTAAATACACCCAGCAAGGATCTAATTGGAGTTCGTATCAAAAGTTGATTTGAGTGACAACAGCATGAAGCAACAAGTTCCCCCCTTCTAGGGATATGGTATCCCGGCAAATGGCTCGTCCATAGCACCATAAGTTTTCATTCTTCCAAGATTCATGGCGCGGGCTCGATCGAAAGAAGTGATCCACAATAGTATTCGACGCGGATACGGGCCGAGTTAAGCAATTTTTGATGTTCTTTTTCTGTGTGCCATGGCAATCTAGAAGTTTGCTCGTCACAATGCGCTTGGATGGGGGCACATCATTCTCGATTTCTTACTTTTTAATGTGATACAATAGTGAATCCAATTTAGCCTCAATGATAGAGCCCTCCCTCATTGGAGCTTTTCTAGTGCCAACAATGATTCTGGACACAACAATCATGAATTTTTCATGCCGAGAACGATCCGTGTTGTTCGAATTATCCCGGTACCTTGTGATCAGGTGGTGATTGTCGAAGAGAATAATGATGTTCTCAAACTTTCCATTCATTCCTGATCATCGCAGCACTTGTCTTGCTATATGATGAGCAATGAAGTATTAATACCGTAAGCGTTATACCGTCTCAACAAACCCCGGCCAACAGATCGACATTCTGCATTGCCCGTCGTGGTTGTGAATTGATGGGAGAGGATTTGTTAGCGTTCATTCATGACAGAGTGCAATCTAGAAACGGGGGCGAATTTCCTGCCGTTGAACTCATCCGTTAATTTCATGTGTCCCGACACGTTGTGATGATGGTCGGTCGAGAGATGAGTCCCGATTATGGTGCCTTCCATTTGGTTGAAGAATGAGAGTTGGCGAGCAATGCAGTCGTTGATCAAGCTTCTCAGCGTCGATTCCACAGGACCAAGAGTTCCATTATGCCTGTTGCAATGCTGAAAGAATGATGGAAAATCAGGAAATACTGTCAAATCTTGAGACGACATCGATTGCTCGAGTGCGGAATCCGGAGCACACATTTCCAAATACCATGACACATGACCACGATATAGCACGTCTTGACACATGTATCAAGTCGTTCGGGCACAATGAATCACCTTGCCGTCATCAGCACTGTTGGAACGGGACATGTACCAGTCGTATACTATTTGAACAAGACCGACGTCATGCACACTCTGTTTGAATAGCTGCACGGGATAGTTAAGGACGATGGGCGTCAGGATCAACTTTTAAGTTTAAACCTCATCCATTATATGGAATGTGGCACCACAACATCCCGAGCTCTTCAACTTCTTGCACACCTATCGAGCATAGAGAGCAAATCTGGTGTTGTCGATACAATCGATGATTTGTGGGGAACTGAATTGCTTGTATAAAAGAAATACTACTTTGTTGCAAGACGGGCAGTACCCGCTATCACATTGATGCCATACTGCCATTCCGGATCAATCACGAACAATGGTTTCAGCAGATACGCTTTCAGGTCGGGACGCTCGCTCCATAGTGGCATGGGAGGATCGATTCAGATAGGAGGGCGCATGCCATCCTCGATCAGTTTCAGTTGGATCTTGCTCCAATCCTCTTAAATCTTGTTCAGTATTCTAGATTTCTTGCCACAAACGCATGGTTGACTAGTGGGGTGGTCGAATGCTGACGAATAGAATGACGGTTTTTGGGTCGGAATCAATTCTGACAAAATTTCAGGGCAGCAAAGGATGAGGGTTTCCACCGATCACTGTGTTTTTATAATGTCCTGTAGCACAAGGTCGATACCATTCATTGGCAAAAGCTAGCATGGTGGACAAAGATTTTGCAAAGTTCAATAGTCATTGTTTAACAACTTGGCTTGCTTTTGATGTGAGAACTAGAAGATCCAACGTCCTACAAAATATAAAAGCAGACATATGCTACTTTATAAAACCATTCCGATGAGAGTAACTGATTACCAATAATCCACTCAATATTTTAGAACATACCTACAAATGAGTGTAGTTCCAGTCCACAAAAGAATTGGCTGAAGGTAAGATAAAAAGATGAAATGGGTTCTACTCTTTCTCCAATTATTTTCATTCATCTGCATAACATTAATTAGTCCCTGCTTCAAAATGAAACTTCATAGAAAAATACAATGTCCACAATAATAATAGAGAAAACATAATGCATATGGTACATACATGAAAGATACTTTTCCCTTAACGCATGACAGGCCTATCCACCCAACCATACTAACAAATGGAGAAATAGTGTTTAGACATTATGTCTATCAACCCAACCTCATAGTTCAATGACAACTATTAATTGATAATACATCAACAAGGAGAACTAGAAGAGAGGGAGCTAAAATTGTGTTTAGAAAGTAGGCCTATCCACCCCACCCGTACACACCATTCAGAGGAGCACGTTGAATTATAGATATCAGATTAATCATTCACAAGACAAGAATCAATTCTACTATTGGAGTCAACAATGAATGACATAATAGTATGATAAAATTATTGTTAAAGACAACTGAATAGATTGATAAAATTATTGCTTTGCAAGCTATAGCAGCTGACAAAGTTACAACAGACAAAATCTAGTTCAATTGATGGTGATGATTCTTCGTGCCAACAATTCTTGCGATATATCTATCAATAATAATCACAAAACAACCATGCCACAAATAAATTATGGGATAATTAAATTTAAAAGTTTACCTTATGAGCCTATGTAGAGACAATATACATGAATATTGGTTCCACAACTGATAAGAGCAACAAGAAATGACCAGATAAGTGCACAAGGGCTTCCATTGTGAGAACTAAATAAGCATGATAACATATGTGAAGATGTTTTAGTTGAAGAAAAAATAATGGATACTTTTTCGTTCATCTCTCATTATAAATCCTTCAGACTCTCTAGAGAGAAATGCAAGTTCTTCAGGAGGTACATCTCCCATCTTAAATTTAGAGGACCTCAATCCATAAGAGTATCTGTTATGTTCCAAATTTGGTACTAGGGGGAGTATGGAGTCATAATCAAATAAATAGAGCAGGGAATAAAAAGAATAGGTAAGAAGAAAAGGTTGTGATTCACACATATAAACATTAACTTAGTTCATATAACAAACAAAGTACATAAGAGGCCTTTTATAGGCTTGGTAAAGAGCAATTAAATAGGCAACACCACCTTCTACTAACTAGAAAATAGGTACATAACTACTTCGCCATTCTTCGCAATGGCAGAAACACATAAACATTTTAAATTTGAAAAAGATGTGTATTAGCATCGCCTAATGTAATCGACCACAAAATGACCTAACTGGAATGAAGAACCAAATTGAAAAATGACCTAACTGGATGGAAGAGCAAATAATAGTGTTATAGCTACAGTTCCTAACCTACAAAATCAATTGATTTCAGAACTGTAATGAAGAACTGCAGGGAAGAATTGGAATGAAGAAGATACGACAAAAAGTAAGGGGGTACATGTCTTACACGACAAATGGCAAGAAATCTGGAAAACTAGCAAAAAGGGCTCGCATGCCGGTGAAGCTCCAACTTCGGAAGAGGGATCTGTAAGGACTTACACACTAACGGTGGAGGTGTAAAACAAAAGCAGCAGAGGGCGGAAACAACAAGCGACGTTCGTCGATACCGGCTATAAGGCAGGGAGCGAGTGAGTCGGGATGGAGAATCTCTGCCGGAGTCACCAGAGGTATTTTTTAGCGAAAAAACGATTGATGGAGGTGGGAAATTCCGTCCAGGAGTGCGGAGATTGGGGATCTAGGGAGTCTTCAGTTGGTATAAGGGAAGATGAGGGAATCGCGTAAAAGAGCATCTAGTTTCCAGAAAACTGCAGGGGTAAAAGGGGATATACGTAAAATCAATCTGATTCAGTCATACCAAAGTGAGGCCCGACCGGGCGGGGGGGGGGGGGGGGGGGGGGCAAAGAGGTTCTGCATACTCTTCGATCTAGATCTTCTATGTTTAAAAGCATGTAAATGCTTTCATTCAATGCGTGTACGATATTTTCTGGCATCCCCAACCACCTCCCTCCAAAAACAGATCTCTTTACCCCCCTTTATAATTGATTTTTTTCTAAAATTTCTTGGTACTCATAGCTTATATTGCGTCATTTCATTTAGGATCTCTCTTATTTCATTCCTAATGAACTTTTAATTCTCTATTTATCTGCGCATTCATAACTTATAAATGAGTAAAATCAGTTAGCTTAATTTCTCTTCCCCTCTTCAAAGGTTGACCATGGAAGCTGTTGTCCATCATATTACTCAACACTCTATTTGGTCCCCCACCCCTCTTCAGAGGTTGACCGTGGAAGCTGTTAGTTATAAGGTCTGTGTCACTATTTCAGAAGCTGGAGTCATTGTTGTTGCTTGGGTAAGCATTTATGACCTTCAAATTTTCTTAGTTTTGTGCTTATTTTCTCCTTGAATGATGAAATTCCTCTGGTTATATTTCTTCTTTTGTTTGTTATCCACTTTATAGATGCTTAGAAAATTATCTGACCTTCATGGATGATCCAATTGTTCAAATCTCTTGCAAGACCCAAAGGAGCTTCAACATAATGGGTTACAAATTCCTAAATCAACACATACATGATTGAGATTTCTTTTATTTCTTTCACTTTTCTTCAAATAGAAAGTTTAAAAAATTAGGACATGAGTAAGTTTTTTCTCTCTCTATTATAATGTTGCACATTTTGTTCTTGTCTTGTAGGATTAGCTGTAAAAGTTTATACTACAATTTTTTTTTGAACTTGAAGATAACTTAAATCAAAAAAATTTAAATATGATTACAAAATATATGATTATAGTGAAAACTATAATACGATGCGTGGAATAAATGATATGGTATTCTGATAAAATGTGCTTAAAGATTCCATGCATTGGTGGTCTATTTTATCTTTACTTCGAATGAACTTGTGTACTCCCTTGTATTGCTTCTTTCTAATGCACATTTTTTAAACAGGACTCTTCAAAGAATAGAGACTTTTTTGGAACATTTTGGAGCAATGTGATTTTTTTTCATTTGGTTTTACTAGCCCATTTTTTTAATGATTTGCTGTGAGTTCAAACTTGAGGTTTGTTCTCACATAATTCAAAATGTAGTAATGCCTTTTGTTTTGGATTGGCTAAATTTTTTGTCTAGAACCATTAATATATCAAACATCAACAAAACTTACTATTTGAAGCTTTTTTTTAAACTTATATAGCTAAACTTAATTAAGCACATAATTTATTGCAGCTCTCTACAGACCAGGCAAAAGAGTTAGTATCGCTGAAGAATGTGAAAGTGGAGGTGAATGGACCAACTAATTCTTTATTTCTTTTGATTCATTTATATCCTATTTATCATGCAACAAATGCTTAATTCTTGTTTTTATTGTGCTTTTCTTGGTACCTTAGATTTTGAATATTCTGATTTGGACAAATTATTGTTATTTTCCCTGATTGTGCTAACTATTTTCCTATGGATAACCTTTATTACAATGACTTCTTGAATTGTATAGTTTATGGGTTGATTTTGTACCAAAAATAAACTTGTTAAATGTACTGTTGAACTTTTGACTTTCATAGAGATGGAAAAGTTATTTTATTAAAGGTTTTTTTTAATTGTAATTAAGTCAGCTATGTTGTTTTGTTTTTAGTGTTGGGAAATGAAAGAACATATGATATTCAAAGTTATGGGTAATAAAAATAAAAATGTAAAGATAAATGTGTAGCAAAACTAGGGAGAATTAAGAGATGATTATAGTTGAGCAATAAGAGTGATATTTTCTGAAGGTAAGATCATCGAAAATAGACATAATGTGTTTGACATGCACAATGAATGATGGACGAATTTGCAGATTAAACATAAGATAGAATTTGATATCAAGAATCAGGAAGGACCGAGGTTTGACCAATGGTAAATTGATGCAAGTTGTTCAAATCATTTGCTGAGATTAGAATTAAATTCCCAGTAAACAATGCTCTGTAAAACCGACTCCAAATTTTTGCACAAGTATTGATATTCATATGCATATGTTTGTTTTTATGCATTAAAAACTTTTATTTTAGGTTCATTTTTCTTTCTCTTGAAAATACCCTTTATAATTTTCTTTAAATTGTATATTTATAAATCATATGTGCTTATGATGAAGCAAAACTTCTTGCTTGATCAGATGATCAAATTATATTAAGATAAAGTAGTTGTCGTTAATTTAATTGTCTTATAAAATGCATTTTACAATTATAACAAAAATTACCCAATTTTTCATTGTTTCTTCCCTTGAAGTTATTATCTTCTCATATTCTTATTACTCATGTACCATCATATGTAACTATCCTTCATTTTTCAACACACCTAATATAAATATGATTTTGTTTGGTACTTCTATTAAAATAATGCAGATTAGTTTCTTTATTGTAAAATGATGCAGTCTAAAGCAATTTATTTACTCCAATTAGTCTTCGCTCTTCTTCCTCTCGTCCTAACTTTGTCTGATCCATCCCAGATTGTCTGTCTGTTAGTCAAAAGTATGATCCATCTTTATTATAAAATGATGTAGTCTGAATAAATTGTATGTGAGAATGATGTGTGAATATGTATGCATTCATGTGTTTTTGTGGTGGCAGGGAAGGTATGGGGATGAGTACTGTTTGAACCAGAGATACACATTCAGTCGCCGAGGTATGAGAAGGGGATGATGAAGATACATCATCCACAGCAGTAGCAGCCAAGTGTTAGTGGAGTGAAGAAGATGAGTTGGAAAATTGCAATTTTGAGCAAGCTTAACTTAATAGAACCTCAGCCACGCAAGTCAAAGATACTGGAATTTTTGTGTTGTAACATACCAATGATGGTGGTATCCTAATGAATATTATGAAAAACTTCATCTGCTCTATTATTTTATGTATTTTTATAACAAGTTTTTTGTTTATGTGAAGCCAAAGAATGCATCAGAGATAGCTAACAAGATGATGTTAATGAATACACAAAACTCCATGAGTTTCTATCAAAACCAAAGAGCCTAAATCAACTTTAATGGAGGTTACTAAGGAACTAGGTGTTGAAGATGGAGTTGTCGTATCTACTTCATTAATGATTGAAAATTTAATAGATGAGGAATTGATGAGTTTAGAGAAGATTAATAGTCTTCTTCTTTAACTGTTGTTTGTTTTTACATGGGATATTTTTTGCTATTTTTTTACTGCAATCAAGAAGCTTGGAGCCCTTCTAATTCTGGCAATATTCTGGCAAATTCTCTTTGATTTGGCTTCTCGATTTCTTGCCCAAGAACCCCCAATTTCTAGTGCAAACTTGAAAGAGATCTCTAAAATGAAATTCAAATCTATAAATTCTTCAAGGTTTTGAATTCTCATGAGGAAGGTAGGAATCCAAGACTTCATGAATCATAGCCAAGGCATCTATGTATTCAACTGATTTGAAAAGGGGGAAAACAGGTGGCTCTGAGACTTTTAAAAAGTGATTTAAAGCAATGAAAATTTTGGATATAAATTTGGTTTGCACACAGTCAGCTCCTATAATTTATTGGTTTGAATATAATTGTGGATTGCATGTAGTTAAAATTAATTTGTACTTAATCACTATTAATTATTGACCTGACTACAAATTTTATCTTCAGTGAAACTGAAATTCTCTAGTTTATTACATAAGTTTTATTATTACATCATTTTCTAATTGTTTTTGCATGTGCGTTTTTACTTTTATAAGTTTTGAAAGAAAAGACACCATCATGAAATACATGTTTGGCAAGACAATAGTTATGGCCACTGCCAAGAAAAGACGATTAATATTGAACAAAAAAGTGGAAGAAGTTCTTTAGATAAGGTGAAGCATTCACAAATAACAATTCTTAATCATCGCATTCAATTCAACTATTTCTCTAATATTTACAACATAATTAATTTTTTTTAAAAAAATCAATAAATAGAAGCATTTTCTCAGCTTTCATCCTAAAAGGTTTGCATCTGACTGCACAAATTAAAGTGTTTCTCAAGTAAATCATCTCGAAGATTAACCTTTTAATATTGATAGATTCTAGGGATACAATCACCGAAAAATTATCAAAATACCGTCAAAAAATATTCGAAAAAAATGTGTGCACCTATCGTGCTTCATATCTCGAAGAATACGCAGTTAAACAAAATTTAAAGAAACAAACAAGAACTAGAATTAGATTAGAAATAGCAAAAAAAAAAAAGCTCGAAGGTGACATAGAATGTTTCTGAATGCTTATATAATCATTGTACCATTGTCTTACTTCCTCTCTCCCTCCCTTCTGAAAGAGCAGGATAAGATCACTCCTAACTCTAGAGGGGGGTGAATAGAGTTATTTAAAATAATTTTCCAAAAAAAAACTTGTGTGTAGAGAAGGTTTGAATTTACTTAGTGTAAGGTGCTAGAGTAAATAATCAGAGTAAAAAGGTATTCACAGCACAAAGCAAAACACAAGGAGCATAAGCAATCCAGACGACACAAGGAGCTATAGTGGTTCCCCAAATCTGGGTACATCCACTCTTCTATCACCCTTGATAGAAATCCACTTCAAGATGAGTTGATCAGGTGTCTTGAGCACCAGAGAGTTTTTGATCAGGTTCTCACAAACCAACAGAGCTGATTTTGACCAGGTTTCAGCAAAACCAAAAGTAACTTTTGAAGGGAGTTAAAACCCTGTACATAAAGAAAAAGAAAAAGAAATGATGTTGTCTTCTCTATTCAACAAGCAAAGAGAAGCAGAAGTGGATCTGAAGTTGTTGTCAAAGCTCCCCCTGAGATCAAGATGAGGTTCAGGAAGGAGAGCTCTGCAC
Source organism: Platanthera zijinensis (assembly GCA_039513925.1). NCBI lineage: Eukaryota > Viridiplantae > Streptophyta > Magnoliopsida > Asparagales > Orchidaceae > Platanthera > Platanthera zijinensis. The sequence continues at coordinate 81,520,665 of CM077081.1, forward strand.
AAGGGTGACAGGTCTTCAAAGATCTGATTTGCTCCAGCAAAGGATGATCCAAGAGAGTTGGATGGAGGTGTCTGAAGCAATCAGATTTTCTGTGAGTTAGCTTTTCAACACAATGTCACAGAGAGCAACTCAAGTCCTGTATTGTTATTATGTATTCTGTATGCTGTTCTTGTTTTTGAATGAATGAATATCTGAGTCTTCTTCTTCCTTTTACTTTGATAGCCGTTGGAAAACAGCATTAATTGCTTTCCTTAACTGTCCATGCCTCAAAGGAAATGACAGGCAGACATTCCTTAGAAAAATTCCTTGAGCCATGCACCAGATATGCTGTAACGGCCAATAAATCTTCAGCATTAATTGTCTGTCAGAAGGAATTTGAATTCCTATCCAAAATCGACGGAAAGTCTGGAAGGCGTCGAGCTTACAGAAAAACGTCGATCTGAGCACGACACACGTCGGCCAGAGAGTGTTTTCTGTAAGCAGAACTGGGTTCGACGGAACGTCGAGCTGAGGTCGACTCCACGTCGAGCTGAGGTCGACTCTGCGTCGAGCTGAGGTCGACTCTGCATCGAGCAGAGGTCGACTCTGCGTCGAGCGGAGATCGACTCTGCATCGAGCTGAAGTCGACTATGCGTCGAGCTGAAGACTACTCTAACTAGCCTATGTGACCTTTATAACAACATGGAGGTCACAGCACACAATCCCTATAGAAATATAGTCATCCTGGTCCGAATAGTAATAGGGTGTTCTAACAATCTCCCCCTATTTGGATTAGGATTACTATTTACATGAATTTTAGGGATTCAAAAAATAAAGCAGATACAACACAATATAATACAGCCAGACATGACAGAATAATAAGCAGCATATATAAAACACTATATAGCAGCAGAATTGTTCAAATGTCCTGAGTCCAGTATATAGAAAGTGTTAGAATACCTTACTTTACTTGTCCTTTGATGCTTTGTCTTGATCACTCTTTTTGAAGATGATTTCTCTGTTTGGATTGGAAGCTTCCTTTTTGGATCTGTAGTCATCAGTTGCACCTAAAGACTTTTGATCTCTAGCACTGGGTGGTACAGCTGCAGGGTGGAGTTCCATGTATCTGTCTGAATCAAAAAATTTCTTTGAGCTATACTTTTCCAATTCCTCTCTTCTTTGTTCTGACATAGTACTGATATGAGAGGTGTCCAGTCCTCTTTCTCTGGCTTTGTTAATTTCATTTAGAGCAACCATCTCTGTCATCCTAGCTTTCCAGTAAGCAGGAGTTTTGGTGGGATCTTCAAAAGGTACTGCAGGTTCAAATTTGTTAGAGGATGTTTCTTGAGAAGTTCTTGGGGTGAGGTCAACTCTAGGCCTGTAAGGATAGGGCCCAGAGGTTGGATCAATGGGTCTTCCCCTTTGATAAGGTTGAGAGCCTGATCTTCCTCTGGACTGCCTGCCTCTATAATTTCCTCTTTGTTGACCTCCCCTTTGCTGGCTATCTCCTGGATGTCTTCTGGCTTGATAAGTCTTTCCATGTAGAGCTGAAGGTGCTGAAGAGGAAGATAGACCAGTACCTGCACCTGCATCTGGAGGAGGTGGAGGTGGAGGCTGATGGACTGGTTTAGTTGGTCCCTCATTGAATTTTCTCTTCTTTTTCATAGCTTTTCTCTGATTCTGAGAGTACTGCATCCATGGCTCTGTGATTTCACAATTATATTTGATGTAATAGGGAATGTCATGATCTGTAGCTCTGACAGGAGGTACTCTTTTCATTGCTTTTGATCTGGCTTTCCTCTTCCTTGCAATAGTTGCAGAGGAGTCATCAGAATCTGTAGCAAACTCATCTTCAGAACTTTGTGATTCTTCATATGGATCTATAAACTTTCTTTTGGAGATGGGAAAGCTGATGGAGGCTGGAGCTGCTGAGGAGGAGACTGAAGGAAGCTCTGCTGTCAGTGGGGAGGAGGAAGCAACCACTGCAGGAGAGGGCACAGCCTCAGGAGCCATAGAGGCTGAAGAGGCTGGTTCCTGAAGGGCTTGGGAGATATGGGCCTCTGCAGCATCAGGTGTCTCAATCACTTCACCTGAAGTCTCAACAGGAGCTAACAAATCAATTTCAACACTAGCAGGAGCCACTGCTACCACTGCTATATCAGAAGTCAAAGCCTTCTGAAAAGGGACAATAGCCCTGGACAGATCTTCTTGAATTGAAGCTGGAGGAGAGAAGCTCTGAACAGAAGCTGCCAAAGACTGAATGTCTAAGGCACTGCTGATTTGCTGAGCTGAAACTGGAGGAGGGGCCTCAGATACTATTTGATCTTCTGCAACAGACACTGTCTCTGAACAAGCAACTGATACTGTCTCTGAATAAGTCTGAGCAAGCTGAACTGAAGAAGGAGGCAGCTCTTCTTCTGCTAACATCTCCCCCTGCCTAGAATCAGTGGTAGCTGACTCTAGGCCCCCAGAAGAAGGGCATGCCAACTGAGAGGAAAGGGAGGAGACAGAGGCAGAAAGAGTTCTCAAGGAAAGAAGGAGAGGAGCCAGCTTGGCATCCAAAAGGGAGGAGAGCCTAGGGGCCAAGAGATCAAAGATCTGATTGGCCAAGGGCAAGAGAGCTACTTGCTCAAGTGGAACTTGAGTAGAGGTAGAGGGAGTAGCAGAAACTGAGAATGTAGAGGAGGTGGAGGGTGGTGTAGACAGTGGAGGTGTAACAGGTTCCTGAATGGAGGAGAAGAGTAAGTCTGAAAAAGTAGAGGGATGGAGGAAGTCATGATGAGAGGAGGTAGAGGCATCCATGAAGGAGTCTTCATGCATGTCAAAAGAAAAGAGATCCTCATGAGGGGTGGAATCCAAGTTTATGGGGAGAAAAGTAGTGTGAGGTGGAAGAGAGGATGCAATGGTAGATATGGAGGAGGGGAGAGTTTGAGTGGATGAGATAATTGTGGTTGAGGGGATGAAGGTGGATGGAAGGGTGAGAGAGGGGGCTGGCATGGTCCCTACTTCTGGACCAGTGGACTGAGGGTGAGAGACCTCTACAGTCCTGGTGTCTACAAAAGATTTCATTGCTGCAGCAGCCCTGGGATTCACAATTCTCCTGTCCCATTTGCCAATTAGAGCACATGTGAGCCTCTTGGAAGCATTGATGTGCTTCTTTGAGGACACAAGCAGTTGGGGGCAGCAGTGGTTGAGAATCAACCCAAGAACTCTTCCAAAATGGACAGAGTTTTTATCCAACTTTTTCTTAAGCATTTCAAACACAATTAATCCCCAGTTGGGATGTTTCTTATCCATTAGTGCAGCCATAAGGCAAAACTGATGCCTTGTTATTGCATCATGTGCAGTCCTCTTTGCACAGATCACTTTTCCAGTTATATCTGCTAATAACCTATACTCAATTGCTAGGTTAATTTTAAGGAGTTTAGAGGGGTTACCAGCAGCATGCCCCATCTTGTCCAGCATCAAGGTATACTCTTCCACTGATAGTTCTATGTCATCATCTCCAGCAGCAAAGTTGAAAGCTTCTGTAATGACTTGAGGTGAGATGGCTACCTCATTTCCTGAAATCTTCCCAGTCAAAGAGTTGTTATCTGAAACGATTGCTGTAAGACACCATTCTTTAATTTCAGATTCTGGAAGGGGTATCCTGGTAGACATAAAGTGGACTAGTTGCTGCTCCTTGAAAAGATTCAGTATATCCAGAAAGTGTTGTGGAGATCCATCAAAAGAATCGAAGTCAATGTCGAAACCAGAGTCGAACTTCATGGCCGCCAGAGCTCCTGCTGTGATTGCCATTGTCCTGCAAAAGAAAGAATACCTTCCAAGATCAAAAGTATATTATTTGGAGGGAGAAAGCTTGAGCAGAGAAATATGAATGCGCAACTGCGAACGACGGAGAAAAAATGATTTTATACTTAGGGTTCGACGCAGAAAAGGAAAGAACGTCGAGCTCAGTTCGACGCTCAAGGGCTCTAGGGGAACTGAAACGACTCAACAACGTCCAGCTTAGGTCGACGTTCGACGCTTTGGCTGAAGCTATACGTCGAGCTCAGGTCGACGTTGAACGAAGACGTCGACCGGGGAGAGAGAAACTCAAGAAGCCAGGGAGCTGTGAACTTAGTTCGTCGCTGGAAGCTGAGTTCGACGTTCGACTCTTTTGAGGGCGACGGACCGTCGATCTCCGTTCGACGCCGCGTCGAGCTTAGTTCAGAGCTCAGAACAACCACTCAGACAGGAAATTTTGAAATGAAGTTTTTCCTATTCCTGTTTGTTATGGGTTTCAAAATCTTGGAGTTTTATTTTAAGCTGTCTCCATCTAGCATTCCCAACTGATTGAGGAAAAAGAAGTGCTTCTTTTCATCCAAGGGTTTGGTGAAAATATCTCCTCTCTGTAATTCAGTGGAAATGTATTCTAGTGCAATTTTCTTCTTTTCTACATTATCCCTTAAGAAGTGATGTCTGATTTCTATGTGCTTAGTCCTACTATGAAGAACTGGATTTTGTGCAATTGATATTGCACTGGTATTATCACAAAAGATTTTAGACATCTCTAAGTTGTAGCCATAGTCTAGGAGCTGGTTTTGAATCCACAAAATCTGTGAGCAACAACTGCCTGCAGCCATATACTCAGCTTCAGCACTTGATGTGGACACAGAGGTTTGTTTCTTACAGAACCAGGAGACAAGTCTATCACCAAGGAATTGACAAGTTCCACTGGTGCTTTTCCTGTCTATTCTACATCCAGCATAATCAGAATCTGAAAATCCAGTTAGATCAAATCCTGAGTCATGTGAATACCAGAGACCTAGATTAGGACAACTTTTTACATACCTAAGAATCCTCTTAACTAATGTGAGGTGGGACTCTCTAGGGCTTACTTGGAATCTAGCACAAATGCATGTAGCAAACATTATATCTGGTCTAGTAGCTGTTAGATAAAGTAATGAGCCAATGATTGCTCTATAGTTTGTCTGATCAACTGGTTTTCCAGATTCATCAGCATCTAAAACAGCATTTGTAGGCATAGGTGTTTTCATGGAGGATGCTTCAGACATTCCAAATTTCTTAACCAGTTCTCTTGCATACTTGGTTTGAGAAATGAAAATCCCATCCACATGTTGTTTAACTTGCAATCCAAGAAAGAAAGCAAGCTCACCCATGCTACTCATTTCAAACTTTGAGTGCATAAGTTGTGAGAACTTTTTGCATAAGTTTGAATATGTAGACCCAAATATGATGTCGTCTACATAAACTTGTACTAGTAGGGTGTGGGACCTATGGGTTCTAACAAAAAGAGTTTGGTCTACTCTACCCCTTTTAAAATCATTTTCCAACAGAAAACAAGCTAAGGTCTCATACCATGCTCTAGGAGCTTGCTTGAGACCATATAAAGCTTTATGCAGTTTGAATACATGATCAGGAAAAGTTGGAGAGATAAAACCTGGAGGTTGCTTTACATAGACTTCTTCCTTGATGTCTCCATTGAGGAATGCACTCTTGACATCCATCTGATATACCTTGAATCTCTTGTGAGCTGCATATACAAGGAAGATTCTTATGGCCTCCAACCTTGCAACTGGTGCAAAGGTTTGGTCATAATCAATTCCTTCTTCTTGGCAATATCCTTGTGCAACAAGTCTTGCCTTGTTTCTCACAATTATTCCTTGATCATCCAATTTGTTCCTGAATACCCATTTTGTTCCAACAATTTGCTGGTTCCTTGGTCTTGGTACTAATTCCCAAACTTTATTCCTCTCAAATTGATTCAACTCTTCTTGCATTGCAATGATCCAGTTTGGATCTTGCTCTGCATCTTGTATGGTTTGAGGCTCAATTTGAGAAAGAAAGCAGGTGTGCATAATATTTTGATTGACTTGATTCCTTGTTTGCACACCCACTGAGATATCTCCAATTACTTGTGAGATTGGGTGATCTCTTGTTGTTGCTAGATCAACAAGGGGTGTTGATGATGCACCAACCTGTGTTGTTGTTTCCTCTTGTGGAACAACAACTGGTTCTTCACTCTGTTGGCCCTTTGAACTTTCCAGAACTTGAAATTCCTCTTCATTGTCACTAAGTTCAGTGACTTGTTGAATTGGTGAAGGTGATGACCCTTTGTCTGTGATGGTAAGCTGCCTCAGATTCTCTGAAATTGAGTGTTCCTGCAAATTGCTTATGGTAGAAGTCTCCTTCTCCTTATAAAACATGTTAGTTTCATCAAATGTAACATGCATGGATTCTTCAATTTTATTTGTGCACTTGTTAAAAACCCTATAAGCCTTGCTAGTCAAGGAGTACCCCAGAAACACTCCTTCATCAGCTTTGGCTTCAAATTTAGCTAGGTATTTCTTGTCATTATTGTGAATGAAACAAATGCAACCAAAAATTTTGAAGTAGTTTACTTTAGGTTTCTTCCCTTTGAGTAACTCATAGGGAGTCTTACCCTTTAGCTTATGTATCAGGCTTCTATTCAGAACATAGTTGGAGGTGTTCACAGCCTCTGCCCAAAAGTTTAGAGGAAGGTGAGCATCTGTCAACAATGTTGTGGCAGATTCAATAAGGGTTCTGTTTTTCCTTTCAACTACCCCATTTTGTTGAGGAGTTCTGGGAGCTGAGAAAGTATGCCTGATACCTTCATTCTGGCAGAACTCTAGCATAAGAAGAGAATCAAACTCTGTCCCATGATCACTTCTGATCAGGGCAATGTGAGTATTGAACTCAATCTGTATGCCTTTGAGAAAATCTGTCAAAATCTTGAAGTTATCAGACTTCTTCCTCAGAAAGAACACCCAAGTGAATCTTGAGAAGTCATCTACAATTACTAAAGCATAAGATTTCCCTCCTAGGCTTTGTACATTAATTGGTCCAAAAAGGTCCATGTGCAGTAAGTACAAAATTCTTGGTGAGTCACTCTTATTAAGTGACTTGAAACTGTTTTTAGTTTGCTTGCCTAATTGACAGGCCTTGCAAAGTCCTTCCTTCTTGTAGGGACCAGAAGGTAGTCCTCTAACAAGGTTGTCTTGGGATAACTTAGCAATGGTTCTAAGGTTCACATGTCCTAGTCTTTTATGCCAAAGTTCATTAGGTTTACTAAGGGAGTTAAATAAGCAAATATCTACTTTAGATGAATTGAAATCAACTAAATATATGTTATCTTGTCTATTACCAATTAAGACAATGTTGTTATTTAATGTAATATTGCATGCTGAGTTGGTAAACCAAACCTGATAACCAGCATCACATAGCTGGCTGATGCTGATTAAGTTGTGCTTTAGTCCTTCCACATAGGCCACTTTCTTAAATGTGATTGACCCTATCTTGACTTGGCCATAGCCTTTTGTTTGTCCAAAATTTGAATCTCCAAAGATTACTTTGGGTCCATGTTTAGCTTTGAAGGACACAAGGTTCTCCTTGTTGCCAGTCATGTGCTTTGAGCACCCACTATCCAAGTACCACTGCTGGTTCTCACTTGGATAGGTCTTTACCTGCACATATAACAAATCATTTGTTTTTGACCCAGTTTACCTTGGGCCTTTCTTGATATCCTTTAAATTCTGAAATAAAAGACATCTCAGGTTGACTCTTATAGCCTACAGGATGATATCTCCTAGGAGGTATTATCCATTCAGCATAAGGGTTAAAATGATGAGATGTAGAGCTGGAATTGAATTTTGAATTAACCCCTGAGAAATGACTTTTGCTCTGAGCTTGGCTCGACGCACGTCGAGCTTCGGTCGACGGACTCGAGTGAGTGCGTCGAGCTCCGTTCGACGGCAAGGTCTTGCTTTGTTCAGAGGGTAGAGGGCGTCGACCTGAGTTCGACGTTTTCTTGCGATTACGTCGAGCTCTGGTCGACGTCCGTCGAGCTTCGTTCGACGCTTTTTGTCCAGTTTCCTGGGTTAAGTCAGCATTCTTCCTAGCCACTATCAAGACTCCTTTACCTTTCTCACTGGTAAATTTGATTGGAGTTGTCAGCACTATGGGTTGGCTGGATGAAGCACCCAAGCCCAGTGAACCATTCAATCTTGAGTTCACTGTACTTGTGATGTCCATCAATTTGATACTTCTCCCATTGAGGGTTTCTTCAAATTGTTTGGCCTTAGATAGCTCACTTTTCAGTGAAGCTATCTCCTCCCCACACTGCTTCAACTCTTCTAAGAGTTTAAGATTATCTGAGTTAATGGATTTGCATTCAATTAATTGTTCATTTAGAGTTTTAATCAGCTTTTGAGACTCAATCAAGTCAATGCACATAGATTTAAACTCAGATTTGAAATCATCAGAAGTAAAGTCAAATGAATCTATTACCTGATCCTCAGTAAGTTCCTGATCAGATGGGTAGTCAGCATCAGGCTCTGAATCATTGTTCTTTTGAGATGCACTGATGGCCATCATGCAGAATCCTTTTTCTTCTGCATCATCCTCATCATCACTGGAGCTGGATGATGATTCAGACTCATCAGAGTCACTCCAGGATTCAGCCACAAATCCTTTTCTGGTGTGCTTGCTGTTGCTGGAGGAAGGCTTGTCATGGTATTTCCTTGACTCCTTATCCTTCCTTTTGTCTTTTCTTTCCTTCTTGTCCCTTCTGTCCTTATCTTGATTTTCTGGATAGTTGGGGACAATGTGTCCTGGTTTCCTGCAGCCAAAACAGATAACATCTTTATTATTAGATCTGTCATACCTTGGCTTATCTTTGTCTTTGGATGACCATCTTCTGAAGTTCCTTTTATTTAGCTTATTGAACCTTTTGACCAGTAGGCTCATAAGCTCTTCATTTCCCAACACCTTTTCTTTAGGTTCTTCTTCCTGAGCTTTGAAGGCAATAGTTTTCTCAGCCTTCTCTGTTGGTGTGGATGTCTTCTGCTCTTCTTCTCTCTTCTTAATAAATTGCTCATAACTCTTGAGCTTTCCTAGAAGGGCTTCTGTGGATAACTCACAGACATTTCTTCCATCTTTAATTGACCAGATTCTTGAGTCCCAAGAGCTAGGGAAACAAGTCAGTATCTTGTCATTTATCTCAGTGAGAGATATGTCCTTCTCTAGTGATCTGAGCTCACTGATGATTAGGCTCAGTCTGTTGTACATGTCAGCAACTGACTCAGACTCTGCCTTTTTGAAGTTCTCATACTGGGTGATGAGGTAGGATCTCCTATCCTTTCTTTCATCTGCAGAACCTGATACAATTTCTGAAAGTTTTTCCCAGATCTCTTTAGCAGTATTGCAATCAGCTACTTTCTGGAAAATGTCATCTGACATGGTTTGAGCCAAGATGTTCATGGCTTTAGCATCTGCTGCCTTCCACTTCTTTATGTCAGCATCAGTTCCTGAAGGAGGAGGAACAGCTGATGTACTTGTTCCTGTGGGAGGTCTTGGACAATCTGTCAACACAGAATTAAAAATGTCTTCATCAAAAGAGTTCATGTAAAGTCTAATCCTTGCCTTCCATAGTGCAAACTTAGAGAGATTGCACATAGGTGGTCTGGTGCTAGCAAAGTCCTTGTTTTGTGCCATGAGTTTCAAAGATAAGTAAAACTAAAGAAACTAACCCTTTGAGGGAAATGATCTTATCAGGGATCTTTTGATCCAGGTGTTAGCCTGTATGAATGATCAACCTCCCTCTGATACCAATTGAAAGAGCAGGATAAGATCACTCCTAACTCTAGAGGGGGGTGAATAGAGTTATTTAAAATAATTTTCCAAAAAAAAACTTGTGTGTAGAGAAGGTTTGAATTTACTTAGTGTAAGGTGCTAGAGTAAATAATCAGAGTAAAAAGGTATTCACAGCACAAAGCAAAACACAAGGAGCATAAGCAATCCAGACGACACAAGGAGCTATAGTGGTTCCCCAAATCTGGGTACATCCACTCTTCTATCACCCTTGATAGGAATCCACTTCAAGATGAGTTGATCAGGTGTCTTGAGCACCAGAGAGTTTTTGATCAGGTTCTCACAAACCAACAGAGCTGATTTTGACCAGGTTTCAGCAAAACCAAAAGTAACTTTTGAAGGGAGTTAAAACCCTGTACAGAAAGAAAAAGAAAAAGAAATGATGTTGTCTTCTCTATTCAACAAGCAAAGAGAAGCAGAAGTGGATCTGAAGTTGTTGTCAAAGCTCCCCCTGAGATCAAGATGAGGTTCAGGAAGGAGAGCTCTGCACAAGGGTGACAGGTCTTCAAAGATCTGATTTGCTCCAGCAAAGGATGATCCAAGAGAGTTGGATGGAGGTGTCTGAAGCAATCAGATTTTCTGTGAGTTAGCTTTTCAACACAATGTCACAGAGAGCAACTCAAGTCCTGTATTGTTATTATGTATTCTGTATGCTGTTCTTGTTTTTGAATGAATGAATATTTGAGTCTTCTTCTTCCTTTTACTTTGATAGCCGTTGGAAAACAGCATTAATTGCCTTCCTTAACTGTCCATGCCTCAAAGGAAATGACAGGCAGACATTCCTTAGAAAAATTCCTTGAGCCATGCACCAGATATGCTGTAACGGCCAATAAATCTTCAGCATTAATTGTCTGTCAGAAGGAATTTGAATTCCTATCCAAAATCGACGGAAAGTCTGGAAGGCGTCGAGCTCACAGAAAAACGTCGATCTGAGCACGACACACGTCGGCCAGAGAGTGTTTTCTGTAAGCAGAACTGGGTTCGACGGAACGTCGAGCTGAGGTCGACTCCACGTCGAGCTGAGGTCGACTCTGCGTCGAGCTGAGGTCGACTCTGCGTCGAGCAGAGGTCGACTCTGCGTCGAGCGGAGATCGACTCTGCGTCGAGCTGAAGTCGACTATGCGTCGAGCTGAAGACTACTCTAACTAGCCTATGTGACCTTTATAACAACATGGAGGTTACAGCACACAATCCCTATAGAAATATAGTCATCCTGGTCCAAATAGTAATAGGGTGTTCCAACACCTTCCTTTTTTTTCTTCCTTTCCCTCTTCTCTCTTTCTCCCACTCTCCCCATTTCCTTCCCCTCCCCCTCTTTTTTCTTTCTTTTCCCTCCCCTACTTTTCCCTAATACCAGAGAGGAACCCGGTGGCCCCCACCCCCACCCGCCACCCCCCATTAAGTTAGTGGGGGACATGAAAGTTTTGTCTATTTGCAGCCCAAAATTCCTATAAATTTAGGGAGACTCCATAAATCATTAAACCATTTTCCAACACTTTTATAGAGGTTCAAAGTAGTGTGTCACAGACTTATCCCCTTTATAATGTCTTGTGTGGTCTTAGCTCATTTATGCATTCTTTCGCAGCAAGTTAAGTCAGTCTCCTTCAATAATAGTTGTGGCAAAAAGAGTAAGAGAGCACTTGTAATGAGAGAACAAGAGAGTTATAAACACTTTGAATTACTTGGATGCTTTGGTTACAAATTAGGGGTCCTCTTTATTTAATTCTCAAAAGAATTTCCCTCTATAAGATGAAAAGATCTATATTAATTTTTTCCCTAGATTATTCTACGACTCTATTTTATGTACATTTTCATGAATAATCTAGCTCTTCTCTTGAATATTCTCATAAAATCATTCTTGAATACATCAATATTTCTCTTGTATTATATGTCTAATATTCTACAAATCCCTTGACTTTTCTAGAAACTTGTCATAAGTGACATTGAAGAAGGCAAGTCATGACAAGTAACACACCCAAAAAAAGTGAAATAAAAAGAAGAAAAATTTGATGGTTAGTCTTATAATTAGACCATCCAGTGAATTTTTGTCTTTCAATTTTAGGGCATGTTTTGCTAAGCTGTAGTGGTGCAGGAAGCAGTGGTGAAAAATAGTGATGTAGGAATCAGTTGTCTTACAGTAGTGGAAAAAATCATCAAATTATTTGCAAAACTGTATTTGCAGTGTTGTGCGAAACAGTGGTGCAAAGTAATAAAAATTAAATAGTGTTAATAATAATTAAAAAATCCGCAGAATTTGCGTACTCCAAATAATAATTAAACAGTTTGCTCAATATTAAATATTTATTTGAATATATATCAACATTATATTTATTAAATTTTTTTAATTATAAAATTTAATATATTAATATTTTTAATTGTCAAAGTTAATTATATTAAATGCTAATATTGATGGGGTTCTCCAAAATAGGTTCGATCGAGCCAATGATTTTTTTTTCGCGCCCTCGCCCGACTGGACTCTACAATTCCAACAGGCCTATTCTTGCACAATTTTGAGGTCGCTTGGTCTTTCAAACAAACATCAAGAAGCATATATGCATGCTCGACTCGCTCACGAGCTAGGATGGATAGTTTTCGGCCGGTCACGAGCGTCACGACTGACCCGCAATAAATATACACAGAAATTATTAAACTTTAAAACGTTAATATATTAAAAATTATATATTAAAGTTAATATATTAATTAAAAATATTTATGTTATTAATTTTAATATATATTAAAGTTAATATATATTAAAAAGTTAATATATTAAAAAATAATTATAAACATTAATATATTAATTAAATATATATATTATTAGCGTTAATATATATTAAAGTTAATATAAATTAAAAAGTTAATATATATAGGGTGCTGTTACGTGCACACCATTTTTGCCTATGTGCACACCAAATTCTTAAAATAAAGGTGATGTTACGTGCACACCACTTTTGGCTATGTGCACATCAAATTCTTAAAATAAACAATACCACTACTTTTTTTCAATCACACCCATATTAAACTTAAGCGCGAGGAATTGACATGCTTTAAAAATTGGTCAAAACTAATTTGGGGCGGCATGTAGTGGGGGTACTGTAGCTGTCGGGATAGGCGAACCTCGTGCATGACTACTTGTACACACACTACTATATAATAAAAGTGCAACTACTAATATCACAGGTTAATTCACACTTAATTACAAGATATAAATTGCTAACTATTGTCTACTAGAGGGAGATATTGTATCAGCAATCCCAACATCATGCTAAGCACAATCATGATTCATTCAATGGAGTTCTTTTAATGAACTAATTGGTTAACGGTCAATTTCATAAATCAGGATTGTGCTTAGTGTGGATTGCTGATATAATCATTCCCTTGTGGACAGTAGTTATTAATTCATATCTTGTACTTATTCATGAATCACAATCCTTCTGTACTAATTTTGATTAACAAAACATGCCAACTCAAGCAGATCATTTCAGTCTATATCCATATAAATAAGATATTTATATTTAATTCATGTTTTATTGCAACAAAGTAAATGGAATGCTCTTCTAAAATCACAAGAATAAGCACACTATACAATTCTACATATGGTTGGGATTGTAGTACAGTCTCTCTTCTTGCATATCTAAGTGCAACTTCTCGTTCTAAATAAAAGAAATTTTGTAACTTATCTCATTCAGAGTGACTTCTCATAAATCATGGATCAACTGAGCGTTTTTGGGGTTTATTTTGGTTTTAAAAAACTCAAATTATATTTTGGTGTTTATTTAACAATTTGGCATGCAAATAAAATTTATGGTGTTTACTTGACATTTTGGCCTGCAAATAAAATTTATGCTGTGCACATAGCCAAAAGTGATGTGCACGTAACAGCGTCTATATATATATAAATTAATATTTTTAAAAATTTACATTTTTAACAAAATAACACCGCAACCACTTTTCAGGGTTTCAGCGTTGCCTGCCGTGGGTGGGTTCTAGCCACTGCTTGGGCCTAATTTTTTATTTGGAGCGTTGTCTACCGCGGGTGGGTTCTAGCCACACACTGGGCCTAATTTTTTGTTTGACTGGGTGGCAGAAAAATCCGCTGCATGTCATCGATGCGCTGCCTCGCCAAACAAGCCCTTAATCTCTGTTTTAACAGAGCGCGTTTTTAATTGCATATATGATTAAATATATATGATACATCTAAATTCTATTAAAAAAACAAATTTTTTTAAAATAATTTACATTTCTATTTTATTCTTCTTTATCAGAAAATTTTCTTTAATTTATCGGTGTTTTTTCATTCATTTTAAAAACTATGCTCTCATATAGACAATCTTTTACCTAAAATAAAAATTGTGTTCTCTTCATCGCTCTCAAACCCTCGTGCACAAGGCAAAAACGAGCGATGAGCGGAACATAGCTCTCGGGGTTTGCGAGCAGCCGGAGCGCCGTTGCATCGGGACAATGTCATGGCTGGTGTACTGTCCCGCATGACACAGAGAATCACTCCGCGCACTGTCGCAATTAGAAATACTGTCGCGGTTGGCTATAGCGGTGGAACCCAATGCCTATCACTAGTAATATATATAAACATATATATATATATATATATATATATATATATATATATATATATATATATATATATATATATATATATATATATATATATATATATATATATATATATATATATATACGAGTGACAGGCACGGGCCTCCGGCCCTCGTGCCCCGCGCGACAGTACCCAGTCGCAGCGGAGGGCTTCACCCGCCCCCGGCGGGCTTCGCGCCTATGTAATTAGTATAATATATATTTATATAATATATATTATTAATCTATTTAATATATAAATACGGTTTTTTTTTAAAATCCCGCCCCTCCCCCGTTTTTTTTTGCCCAGCCCGCCCTCCTCCCCTCTTTCCACTGCCGCCGGCGGCCTGACCGGCGCCCACCGGCGGGTTCGCCGGACTCCGGCGAACCCTCCTGGGTTGTCCGGCGACCGGCGGGCAGGGCCACCCCCGGAGGGTTCGCCGGAGTCCGGCAAACCCGCCGGTGGGCGCCGGTCAGGCCGCCGGCGGCAGTGGAAAGAGGGGAGGAGGACGGGCTCGGCAAAAAAAAAACGGTGGAGGGGCGGGATTTTGCTGAAGTCGGGCTTGAGGAGAGAGAAGGATTATTGATTTTTTTGGAAAATTTTATTTGCAGTCCAGATTTCATCGATCGAACGGTTTATATTTGCCTAATGTCTATTTTATCTTGCCATGAAACCTAAAAAGATATTTCTTTTTAATATAATATAGATTCAAATGTTCAACTATTTCCTTTATTTACATTTGTTGAACTGTACGATATTATGAAGGGTTCACAAAAATTTAATTGTCTCAACTAACTAAGGCTTCTCCAATAAATTTAAAGGTAACCAAACCACGCCATCCAATCAACATCCAACCTAAAGAGCCCATGTAGAAACTAATCAATGATTCCCCGGTAGAAATTGTGGCACGAATTGCCCAACTTCTCCACACGAAGTTCATGGCAATAAACAGGGGATCGTAGGTCTTTCGGCGCACTTGACAACTTTCTTGGACAAAAAAATGATCAGGAGAGGCAGGCTGAAGCCACGACGATTTCGAAATGGACGCTCTGACATAATTTTTTCCATTCAAATATAAGATTATTACTGTTTGTTAAGCTTTTAACTCTATTGCTGTCACACACCATGCATTCTAGAGTTTTGTGTGCTCTAGTTGTGTTTACCTTATGCTATATTTTACTTTTCTCATTTTTCCCCTGCAATATTTTTTTTATTTATTGTTTTATTATATTATATATTTTTGTATGTTCATTAGCCTTTTCTAATATTCTTTCTAAACATTTTTAATGTATAGAATAAAATGAAATTTTCTATGCCTTAACTACTAATGTTCAGGGGGAAATGTAAATCATTCAAATTTTAATGCAAAGAATAACAACAAATTTTTGGAGAACTCATCAACATGAATTTTACTTCGAACTCTACAACATCTGTTTATGCGAAGAGAAATTTCTTGATACGCTCCGCGTCATTTCACGCCCATGGCTCTTTAGCTTAATGTGCGTGAGGCGCTTGACTATTTTACATCATCAACGTGCCAAGTAAGAATTTCAGTAAACAATGCACTATAATAAGTGAAACATCAAAATTATAATACAACATTTCAATTCGCAGCAAATGAACTGAGATGCTCACACACAGAACTCGGAGACTCCCACAAGCTAAGATTCCAATGATCCATTCTAGCTCTAACACTTGGATGACAAGTTGGATGGAAATGAGGGTGGTCTTCTTCACTTTCCCTCTAAATTGTTAAAGCCTTTACACTTTTTAGTATTTGGATGACTCTAAAACCTTCTAATCCTTTAGACTTGCTTGTACTCATTCACACATTTTACACTATTTAATTAGAAGACTCCATACATAGCATTCTCTAAAACATTAAACAAAACTCTCCTGCTAATTCTATACTATTCTAAAATATTCTGGCTTTAAATTATTTTAGAATTCAATTATTATAACAATTTTACGCTCAAAGCTCACTTGGATGCTTTAGTGAGCTCGGGAGAAGGAAAAGGAGAATGCTCTCGTGGACACATTGTCGAAGCTATGTGTACTTAAGCTCTTTTCCACCTTTCATTGTACTCAAAGCTTGTAATAGAGAGGTGTCTTGTCTTCCTTCGAGGAACTCTAAATACTTGTAAACAAAAGAAAGAAGTAGATTTTGGTCCGGCACCGATCCGATCACATGTTTTTCACCTTTTCGAATTTTCCACAATAAAAAAGTCTTTTGTCATTGTTGCTTGCTTTTCACTTGACTTTTTGTGCGCCCGGTCTGACTCAGAGTTATGGCAGTCCGATTCTCCGGACTAGAGGAAATCCAGGCAACCCGCAACAATTTGGCTTCATCTGTGGAAAAGTGTTCCTAACTCTGCAGCAACTCCCTGGAAACAATGTTTTCCCCGCGCAAGCACCCACCTAAAGGCAATGAACAGAGGTAGTGTGTATGCCACAGACCAAGAAACTTGCAAGGAATCGGACAATCAAGCCTCAATCAACTCACCTGTCGGCAACGCACCACGCCTCAAGGAGATATTCACCACATTAGCATCTTCCGTGGAAGAGCAGATATGTCAGATGGAGGAACACCAGGCTCAGACTCTCTCCCTACTAAGGGACTTAGGGACTTTAAAGTCCTCAAGAACACATCTTTCGTCTATAGGCCAGGAATCATTCCTTTCAGGGCACCGATTGCTCAGTAGGGCGACCCGCACAACATGCTATACATGAACTAAGGGGGCACCAGTCGATGGAGGCATTGCACCCAAAGGAGCACCTCTTCAGCAAGGACAAAGAAGTCAAAAGAGGAAGGAGCAGAATCAAAGCCCAACATTCGTAAAAGGAGGCGTGCACCTCGATCGTGCCATGTATACTGGGGGAAGCTACAAGACCCAAATTTCACTATGCTCAACACTTCTCACACGAAAGTTATACAGGCCATCAAGGACTACCCCTTACGACGGAGGCACATGGCCCTCCTATAACACCCCAAAATATTTTTCATGCTGTCGGGGAGTGCTAGTTGAGTTCATTAGATAGTTCTTTGTTCCTTGACCAAACAACAAAGGAAAATTTGTTGCGTGCACAACAATATCGTCATGTGCACATAACAATATCGACGTGTGCACATCAATATCATCATGTGCTCACAAAAATAGCCGTGTACACTCAAATTTCATCATGTTCACTAAATGATTTTTTTTGTGGCATTCGGGGGGGGGGGGGGGTGCCTGGAGCTATCGTCGGGCGATAACGTATCATTGTGTTCAGTGGTGTACCGTTGTGTACACATGTGTATCATTGTGTTCAATTGAATATCATCATGTTCACTTGATGATATGAACCCGAGAGCGGTTTCACAAACTAGTTTTGTATATTTACGATTTTGGGCGTCCAATCTTCTTGGGATCTGATCCAGTGTCCTGGATATTTTAATTGTGAACCCTAAACAATATAAAGGGGTTCTCCCCTCATTACCTAAGTTAATCGTGACTTTGCGTCTAGGGTGAGCGAGACGGAGCGGAGGAGAAAAAAGACCACTCTTGCCATTGTTGGAGCTTCAGAGTTCCGTTTATCAATCTGAGATCGGATTTGTGGAGAGGGAGTGAATGCGAACATTTTTATATGTTCTATATTACAAGTATTCCATGGCAAGGAAGAGGTTTCATAAGATAATGACATCTCTCCTTCCAGTCTTAGGATGTATACATATCATCTTTTGTTAATGCCTTTATTTTCTTGCAATTTCTTGGCACCAGATCTCTCAAATGAGAGAGGCTTGGGTCGCCTTCGTTCAAGAGGAACCACCGGGTCAATTGAATCTATCCCTGGAATATTTTTGCATTAGAATACACTCTATTTGTGTATTAAGAATTTTGGGTGGAGCTGAAGTCGTGACAGGTGGTCTTATTTAGTGATGTTGTTTGACGTGTATTTTAGGTATTTTACTAGAAATTTGATTGCGGTGAAGACGCAGTTGCAATACCCTTAATCTCATGTGAGAATAAACATGGATTCTGGCGGGAAATGATGTGTGTGATTGTGTGACGGATTGTGATGTCTGCTTGGTTGAAAAGGTGTGGCTTTGTCTTTATGGTCTGCTAGCTTATCCTGTGATGTTGTGATTCACATGTAGAGGGTGTCCTGGCAAGACACACCCCCATTTTTTTTTTGAAAACTAACGAGAGAGTCTACGCTTGTGGACAATCTCGATGGTGTTGTGATCCATGTATGAGTGTGGTCTAAGCGAGATTTTTTAGCATCGATTGTGCTTTGCTTTGTAATTTTGGCAAGAACGGCGGAGCTGGTGGACAAAACCGAGGGCATTGCGATCCTTGTGTGGGTGGGGTCTCAGCGAGAGTTCTCGGCCTTGGGCTTGTAGGCCTTTAGGAAAAGTGAGTACTCATGTGAAATATATGATGTGATGATGTGTGATGATATGTTAGAATCATAAACGTTGTATGGTACCTTACGTGAAAACTAGGTTTGTACATGATGCATTGGTAGCCCCCATGATGGAGATGACGGCCCTCAACATGTTGAAGACGATGACGGCGTGCTTACGGAAGATATTTCTCCGCCTCCAGATAAAGACTTGAGGTGCCGTGATGACCCGCGACGCCAAAATATCCGCCCGCAGCGCAAACCAATATATTAATAATTATTAATAAATTATTATTAAGTCACTTTTTATGTTTTATTTTATTATTATTTTATTTTGCAATTTTATTTAATTTCATGTATAATGGGTGTCTATAACCATCAATTGCTATCTTTGTTTAATGTCTTTAATTATTGTTTTGTTATGACATGATGAGTGTCATTAGCCATCATGAGTAGTTTAATATTATATGGTGGAGATTGAGTGGTGTAGTCTATATATAGGCCTTTTCATGAAGGATTGAGTAGAGAATAAAAATTGAAAACCAAGGATTCAAAATTTGAATTTCCCCCCTCCTCTCTCTTCCCCTCTTGGAAAATTTGTTTCCTCCTCCTCCTCTCCTCTCCTCCTCTCCTAAATTTCGGCCTCCCCCTTTCTTTCCCCCCTCTCTACCTCCTCCTCCTCCTTTCCAATATTCGACCAAAGCCTTCAATACCTCTCCCAAAACCGACCCCTACATCAACCACACCAAGGCCGGCTATCCTCCTCAATACAAACTTGATCACCACCTTCCCCCTCACCAAAAACCAATCAACCCCCCTCCTTGAAGAAATTCGGCCAAGGCAAGAGGCTTTCCTTTTATGGATTCTTAAACACCGGCGTGAAGCGACGAAGGAGGACAAGTTCCTCTCCATCCGGCGTGACTCCGGTGGAGCCGTTGAAGGTCGATCCAAGTAGAGAGTAATCAAAATCATCCATTCCGATTGGGTAACGAATATATCTTCTACTCTGTGATTTTCCCTCTTGATAGATCATGTGCCATATGCGTGTTGCGTGGCTTGTGAAACACTTGATTTTTTTGGTTAATTTCTTCATAGATCTTGTTGGTGTTTTCCTTTTTCCGTTTAAGTTCGTGAGGCATGGAGGCCCTCGTTTTATTTTGTTGGGAGAGAACCACCCTTGTCCGAATCTTTTGTTTTTGGTGGATTCTCTTTTGGTACAACAATGCTCGACCGAACCATGTGGGTTCCTTTCGCTTGAGACGACCTTGGCCTATTGCCTTGATATTATCTGGAAGGGCTTTGTGAACCCTCCGTAATCTCTGAATATTGAAAATATGTGTCGTTGTTGCTCTTAAGGCTTGAGCATGGCGTGAGAGTTATCGGAGAGCATTGCGTTAGTTACGTCGATCACCATAACTTCCAAAAGGTAAGCCTACATCAATTTGGTATCAGAGGGAGGTTCACGCCAATTTCCTAATTGGCACCCTCCCCCTCTTATTTGGCATGCAACACGCATAGGCCACAAGATCTATCAAGAGGGAAAATCACAGAGTAGAAGATATATTCTTTACCCAATCAGAATGGATGATTCTGATTACTCTCTACTTGGACCGACCTTCAATGGATCCACCGGAGTCACGCCGGATGGAGAGGAACTTGTCCTCCTTCGTCGCTGCACGCCGGGGTTTAATAATCCACAAAAGGAAAGCCTCTTGCCTTGGCTGAATTTCTTCAAGGAGGGGGTTGATCGGTTTTTGGTGAGGGGGAAGGTGGTGGTCGGGTTTTTATTGAGGAGGATAGCCGGCCTTGGTGTGGTTGATGAAGGGTTCGGTTTTGGGAGAGGTATTAAAGGCTTTGGTAAAGAAAGGGGGAGGAGGAGGTAGAGATGGGGTAAAGAAAGGGGGAGGCCGAAATTTAGGAGAGGAGGAGGAGGAAACAAATTTTCCAAGAGGGGAAGAGAGAGGAGGGGGAAATTCAAATTTTGAATTCTTGGTTTTCATTTTTTCATTCTCTACTCAATCCTTCATGAAAAGGCCTATATATAGGCTACACCACTCAATCTCCACCATACAATATTAAACCACTCATGATGGCTAATGGCACCCATCATGTCATAACAAAAACAATAATTAAAGACATTAAATAAAGATAGCAATTGATGGTTATAGGCACCCATCATACATGAAATTAAATAACATTGCAAAATAAAATAATAATAAAATAAAATAAAAAAAGTGACTTAATAATTATAATAATTTATTAATAATTTATTAATAATTATTAATAATTATTAATATATTGGTTTGCGCCGCGGGCGGATATTTTGGCGTCGCTCCACATAGTCGTCACGGCGCCGCAAGTCTTTATCTAGAGGCGGAGAAATATCTTCCGTAAGCACGTCGTCATCGTCTTCAACATGATTAGGGTCGTCGTCTCCATCAATCTGGTATCACGCGGGTTTTAGAGCCACCCCTAGCGTACCTGCACCCACCTATAGAGGAAGGAAATAGTGAGGTCCCCTATCCCGGGTTCTGTACATGTGACTGCTAGGACTGCCATGAGCCCGTGGGGTGAGAGTAATCCTACCCGTAAAGGTAGGAAAATGATTATGATATATGTGTCAAGCGGCGCACCTGATCTTGGCTCTATTGAGCATCCTACCCCGATTATGCCCATAGGCACTATTAAGTATCTCCCTGAGTTGCCTGAATTAGTCGTTGACTCTCCTGTTGAGTTTGAGGCTGTGTCTAGGACTGTGCCCATCACTGAGGATGTGGCTGAATACGCTGGCGATTTTAGTGACGATGAGGAGATTGGTTACCCTAGTGACCTGGATGAGGATTTCTCCTCTGAGGAATCGTCTCCTCTTCCTTTCGGCGATGTTTCTGAGGCATCTCCCGTGATCGTTATGGAGTCTTCTGATGACCCTGAGTCAGAAGACATTCCGGCTGAGTCACCCTATGTTGAGAGCTTACCTATTACTTATTTAGGTGATGACCTGCTAGAACAAGAGCTAGTTCCTTCTAGCCCGGAACATATTGAGGTTCCCATTTATTTAGCTTCCCCGTTAGATCAATCTAGTCGGATAAGTGCGAGTGAGTAAAACAATATTATTAAGATTGATCCAGGATTGGTAGATGTTTCAACGGTGTTAGAAGAGTCACCTTGGGATGGATGTTTATCTTGGGATAATCTTAGTGGTGCACATCCAGGAGATAGTTCATTGATATTATCATCGTTGCTTGAGGGTCATACTAATTTAGATTCTCCCCGGGATTCGATTTGCCCAACCTTCCATCCTGATTTAGACAATGTACCTACTTCGTGGGAAGATTTGGTTAGCGAAGGATGTGACGTTTTGGAAGATTTACCCTATGTGGGAAAGCCATTTATGGATGACGGTAGCCCCAAGGACCCGATAGACATTTATTTGATGTTAGCTCCTTCGCCAGAAGCCCAAAATGGATTAGAAATTTTGTCGAGTACGATTTTGCCTACTTTTGAGACCAATACTGATTCTGATTTGGACGAATTATCTAGTGTGCTGGAAGACATGTCAGCTGAGATTTTGGTAAGGACGAATCTACTGTTTGATTTTTCCTTTGATTTTGATGGCTTGCACCCAGAAGATTTTTCTTTGACGTTGAATCCATGTTTTGACGGTGAGTATGATTTAGTTCCTCCTCCAGGATCGACCATGTCGACTCCTCCTCCGGTTCACTTGAATAGATTAGATGACTCTTTAGGGAACGAGCTTGTCATTTCTAGCCCGAGATATCTGGAGATATTTAATTATCCAGCTCCCCCGTTAGACTTACCCAGACGGATGTGTGTGAGCGATTTGTTAGTTGTCGCGTTCGGTCTTTCCACTACTTTTCATAGATCTGACTATGTTGTTCCTAGGATGGACTGTTCATCTGACCTCTTGGCGTTGGGTAAGGCTTCGTTTTGCACTGTTAGTGATTCCATGGCGATGGTACGTTTTGATGTGGTGTCCCCTAGACACAATTATTTGCATAGCCCGGTCGCTTGCATTTATCCTCCTCCTTTTGATGATCCGTGCATACACACATTAGTGAACATAGTTTGGTATGTTGAGTTGTGTCTCCCGCACTACCTTTCAAATCCAGGAGCGTTCAACTCTATAGTTGGTGATGAGCGTTTTCCGCAGGCATTTCTTTATGAAATTTTTAAATCTAAATTTAAAACTATGACGTTGGACTCCACGGAAATCGTTAATGAATTTAAAGCACCCGTGCAACAAGACTTAGTCCCGTTATTTTCTACTGTTAACTCAAGTAATGTTGCACATTGTACAACCTCGGACTCGCAGGCGAGCGAGAGGGCCCAGGTAACAAGAGCCGAGCGAGAGGGCCTAGGCGAGAGGGCCCAGGTAACAAGAGCCGAGCGAGAGGGCTCAGGCGAGAGGTACAAGGAAAGAGGCGCCAGGCGAGAGGCACCAGGCGAGAGGTGCCAGGATGCAGGGCATGGAGTGAGGTTCACTGCATTAAGCGAGATGGCCTAAGTGGAGCGTGGCCTCAAATAGGTGAATGGCGAGACAGGAAGCTTTCCCGGCGAGTGACCAGCTCCCCGCGCGAGAGGACTCTAGGAGTGGAGCTCTCGCCCGGGGTAGCCCTCTCGCCATGCGAGAGGACCTTATGGGGGAGTTCCCGCCAGGTGCCACTTTGGTTCAAGGCCGGTTCAGGTAGGGCTGGGCCCACCTTTTGGGCCCCAGGGTTGTTTTACCCTTTTACCCCGGGTGGTCTGCATTTAGCCCTTGTGGACAGCGGAGTTTGGCTATTTGTAGACCTAGCCAGGGATATTCTGGTAATTTCAGGGCGGTGTAAATTTGTTATTGGCAGTCCCAGTTCAGAGGCCTATAAATAGACCGGTAAGGTGCCTTAGAAATGCAAGCTTTCTTTATTCCTTCCACTTCTTCTAAGGCACCTAGCTCAGCATTGGCTAGGGAGGGGAAGAACTTTAGTCTCTTCTGGGTACGAGGTGGGACCTCCTCGCTGGAGCCTCCGGTCTAGTTTTTCGCCTCGAGTGTGATCCAAAGGGAGTAAGCGTAAGCTGCCCCAATAGTTCCGAGCTTTAGGAGGAATCGACCTTGTTGGTTCCAACATTTTTGGTGCGGTGAGCATGGAACAGCAGCTTGTGCGGAAGAATGAAGGGTTACCTCATGGCGGGAGATGCAGGAGGAGAAGACGAGGGGTCCCCGAGCCAGGGGGTACGTCGGGAGGGCAGAGTTCATGTTGTCTATCGGAGGGATCATGGACATGCTGAAGCAGCTCGCACAGAGAGGGGAGTGCGAGACCCCCCCCCCCCCCCGCCCCAAGTGCCGGACCCCGCACTCTGCGAGGGGGTCGAGCCGGCGCGGATAGGTGAGGATGCACCCGGGAGGCGACTAGGAAAGGAAGTGGTTGCGGAAGGAAGCCGGCGAGAGGTGGAAGGAAGGGAGCTCTTCCCCAGCCCGGCGAGTGTCATCGCGCCCGCAGGGCTAGTCGCGCGAGTAGACCTAGCGAGACCACCGGCGAGAGGATCTCCCTTCTGCGAGTTGGTCCTCTCGGCACCCATTCCAGAAGGGTTCCGCGAGCCGGAGATGACCTACTACGTGGGGAAGGATGATCCCCTCCAACACCTGCAATGGTTTGAAGATGCGGTCTCCATCAGACCTATGACAAACGCCTTCAAGTGCCGCCTCTTCGCCATCACTTTGAAGGATAAGGCCAGGGACTGGTTCCATCAACTCCCGACGGGTTCTATTTATTGCTTCGAAGACCTGAGCAGGAGCTTCCAGCTGCGCTTCTCGACCTCGAAGAAGAGGAAGAAGAACCCGGAGTCCATCTTCCTGATCAAGAGGAAGGCAGATGAGTCTTTGGCTTAGTACGTGGATCATTTCCAGGAGGAGATCCTAGACATCCAGGAGGTGCCTGGTTTCGCCCTCCAGATGGCCTTCACCGTGGGGTTGAGGGAAGGCTTCTTCAAGATGAGCCTAAACCGGAAGGCACCATTGTCCTTTGAGGGATTGATGGAGAAAGCAGCAAAGGAGATAGCCATGGAGGCGGTAAACCCGGCATTTGCGAGGAAGTTAGCAAGGTTGACGGAGGGGGAGCAGAGAGAGTCAGGAGGAACAAGACAGCAAGAGGGAAGGAGAAGGGAGGAGCCAAGGGGACCCACGCACCCAGAGTTGGGCTGGAGGCAACCGGGAGGCCAAGTTCAAGGACTAGGAAGGGGTCCTTTGCAGGAGGGAAGGAACTTTTATCCGGGACCAGGGAGATTTCATCTGCTAGGGTGGGGGCATGGCCCGAGGCCGCTCCCACCTCTGCCTCAGCAATCTATGGCCATTGGCCAAGGGAGAGGAAGAGGAAGAGAGCGAGGGAGAGCGATTGTGGGGAGGAGGAGGAACCCCCAAGAAGGGAGATGTGAGGGAGGAGTTCTGCCATATTGTGATTTCCATGAAGAGGAGGGCCATACGACGGCCACGTGCCCGGAGTTCTTGGAGTTAAAGAGGGGTAGAGGAGGAGAAGACCAACGACCACCCGTGCAGATAGTGGAGATGCCAGGAGCCACGGAGGAGGATCAATGTGTGGATCGGTCGGACACAGAAGATCGAGGGGGGATAAGGGTGATTTATAGGGGGTGGGGATCGAGGCCACCCGTAAGGCCAGTCTTCACACTATGTATCGTCGGAGCGTTGCCTCGACGTCGCAAGCTCTGCCCCGGGATGAGAAAATCACCTTCTCCAGAAGGGACCTACCAGATCACAAGGACCCTTTCTGCGACGCGCTGGTAATCCGGACCGCCATTGAGAACTTAACGGTGTCCCAAATTTTGGTGGACAACGGGAGTTCCGTCAATGTGATCTTCAAGAAGGCATTCAATGAGATGAGGGTGGAGGCCCGAAGGGTGTTGGCGGCGGATGGGCCATTGTTTGGATTCTTGGGGGAGAGGAAGGAGGTCGAGGGAGGAGTAGGACTTCAGGTGACGCTAGGGGGGCTGTCCAGGAACTGTCGTTTCGTGATAGTGGATGCCCCCAACAGCTATAATGCGATCTTCGGGCGCCCTTTGATCAGCGTCTTTAGGTGTGTACCATCCTCGTTCCATCAGTGCTTGAAGCTTAATTCGGGAGGAACCCAGATCAGGGTAAGGGGGATCCAAAGGCGGCTCGGGAATGCTATGTGATGGCGGTCAATGCCATCTCATGGAAGGGGGATGCAGAGGAGATGGAGAAAAGGATGGAACGGGAGGAATTGGAGAGAGAGGGAGGAAGTGAAAGAGGCAGTGCGGGGGAGCCAGCAATGGCAGGAGAGCAGGTGGCTGGAGGAGAGGAGCTGGTGAGAGAGGAAGCAAGGGTGGAGGGAAGTCTTGTAGAAGAGATGGAGATGGCTGGAGGAGAGGAGTTGGAGAAAGAGGAAGGAGGAGGTGACAGAGGCATTACGGCGGAGCCAACAATGGCGGGAGAGCAAGTGGCTGGGGAGTGGGAGCGTAGGGGGAATGGAGGAAGTATTGGGGAAAAGAAGCGAAAGAGGGCATCACCAGAGGGGGACCTTGGAAGAGAGAAAGGGAGGGCCCAGGAAAGGGTAGCTATCGCGGAAGGCTTGGGAGTAGAGTACGGGGGAAAGGATCTGGAGGAGGATTTGAGGGAGCAAGAGGAAGAAGAACCTTCAAGGTTGACGGCGGCTGTGGAAGTTCTGGAGGTGGAGATCCTCACAAAGGACGGAAGGAAGGAAAAGATAAAGATCAGCGGAGAGCTCACTCCCAAAGACCAGGAGGAGATCCGGAGGTGCGTGCAAGAGAACATTGACGTCTTCGCCTGGTGTGCGGAGGACATGCAAGGGATCGACGCGGACGTGGCATGCCACCGTCTTAACCTTGACCCCAAGGTCCGTCCCATCCAACAGAAAAAGAGGGCCATCGCCTCCAAGATGGCCACGCCTATCAGAGAAGAGGTGGAGAAGCTGCTCCAGGCAGGATTCATATCTGCCAACAGGTATCCGGGGGTGGGTGAGCAATGTTGTAATGGTAAAAAGGGAGAGGGGAAATGGAGGATGTGTATTGATTTCTCTCTTTTAAATAAAGCCTGCCCTAAGGATTGTTACCCCCTTCCTCGAATCGACGTGCTGGTTGACTCAGCCGTCGGCTTCTCACTAATGAGTTTTTTAGATGCTTTTTCAGGGTACCATCAGATTCGCATGCACCCTCCGGACGTCAAGGATGTCACCTTCGTCACGGAGGATGGGTGCTTCAGTTATAACATGATGCCCTTTGGGCTAAAAAATGCGGGAGCAACGTATCAAAGGATGATGGACCGGATTTTTCGAGAGCAGAAGGGGAGGAAACTCGAGGTCTATGTGGATGACTTCATGGTTAAGAGTCGGGACCTCGGGTCCCATGTCTTGGACTTTGAGGAGACGTTTACAACTGTAAGGAAGTATAAGATGAGGCTTAACCCTCTGAAATGTGTGTTCGGGGCTAGCAGGGGGAAGTTTTTGGGACATCTCCTTACTTCTGCAGGGGTGGAACCCAATCCGGACAAGGTAAAAGCAATACTAGAGCTAAAACCTCGTCAGAATGCCAAGGAGGTTCAGCGTCTTACTAGCAAGCTAGCAGGGTTGAGCAGGTTTCTCTCTAGGGCAGGAGAGAGATGCTCCTCCTTCTTCCGAACTCTAAGGGGAGGAAGGAAGTTCGAATGGACCTTAGAATGCGAAAAGGCCTTCGCGGCTCTGAAGCAGCAGCTTACCCAGACGCCGCTACTTCAAGGGCCGAGGGAAGGGGAGAGTTTGTTCCTCTATTTGGGGGTAGTGAAGGGGGCCGTTAGCTCGGTCCTCGTCCTAGAGGAAGGAAAGAAGCAATTCCCCATTTATTATGTAAGCAGGGTCCTCAAAAAGGCAGAGCTGAAATATCCCGGTACTTTGATAATGACATCCGGATCAAGAAATTTCAAAAGGGGGACTTGGTCATCAAGAAGGTGGACGCCGCGGGCAGGGGAGGCTCGGTAGGAAAGCTCAACCCCAATTGGGAGGGTCCCTTCATTATAAAAGAAGTTTTGAAGTCAGGGGGGTATCACCTCCAGGATGTGGACGGGATACCCCTGGATTGCGCCCGCAGCGGTGATGATCTGAAGCGTTTCTATCCATAATGATAATTTTCCTCTAAATATTCTTGAGAATGACTTTAATGATCTTACATTTTGAATGTGTCATGATTTCCTAGCACAATGCACCTCAGGACATCCTTCTTAGAAGACGGCGGTTGGATGAGAAAGAGGAGAGGAGACCCCGAGCAGACCCGCTGACCAGGCTCTCATCAAGCTAGCAGGGATGTAGGCTCACTCGGCGGTTGGAGGAGAAAGAGGAGAGGAGACCCCGAGCAGACACGCTAATAAGGCTCTCATCAAGCTGAAAGGGCTGTAGGCTCACTCGGCGGTTGGAGGAGAAAGAGGAGAAGGGACCCCGAGCAGACCCGCTGACCAGGCTCTCATCAAGCTGGCAGGGCTGTTGGCTCACTCAGCGGTTGGAGGAGAAAGAGGAGAGGAGACCCCGAGCAGACCCGCTGACCAGGCTCTCATCAAGCTGGCAGGGCTGTAGGCTCACTCGGCGGTTGGAGGAGAAAGAGGAGAGGAGACCACGAGCAGACCCGCTGACTAGGCTCTCATCAAGCTGGTAGGGCCGTAGGCTCACTCGGCGGTTGGAGGAGAAAGAGGATAGGAGACCCCGAGCAGACCCGCTGACCAGGCTCTCATCAAGCTGGCAGGGCTGTAGGCTCACTCGGCGGTTGGAGGAGAAAGAGGAGAGGAAACCCCGAGCAGACCCGCTGACCAGGCTCTCATCAAGCTGGCAGGGCTGTAGGCTCACTCGACGGTTGGAGGAGAAAGAGGAGAGGAGACCCCGAGCAGACCCGCTGACCAGGCTCTCATCAAGCTGGCAGGGCTGTAGGCTCACTTGGCGGTTGGAGGAGAAAGAGGAGAGGAGACCCCGAGCAGACCCGCTGACCAGGCTCTCATCAAGCTGGCAGGGCTGTAGGCTCACTCGGCGGCTGGAGGAGAAAGAGGAGAGGATACCCCGAGCAGACCTGCTGACCAGGCTCTCATCAAGCTGGCAGGGTTGTAGGCTCACTCGGCGGTTGGAGGAGAAAGAGGAGAGGAGACCCCGAGCAGACCCGATGACCAGGCTCTCATCAAGCTGGCAGGGTTGTAGGCTCACTCAAGGGTTGGAGGAGAAAGTAAAGAGGAGACCCCGAGCAGACCCGTTGACCAGGCTCTCATCAAGCTGGCAGGGCTGTAGGCTCACTCGGTGGTTGGAGGAGAAAGATGAGAGGAGACCCCGAGCAGACCCGCTTACCAGGCTCTCATCAAGCTGGCAGGGCTGTAGGATCACTCAGTGGTTGGAGGAGAAGAGGAGAGGAGACCCCGAGCAGACCCGCTGACCAGGCTCTAATCAAGCTGGCAGGGCTGTAGGCTCACTCGGTGGTTGGAGGAGAAAGAGGAGAGGAGAGCCCGAGCGGACCTGCTGACCAGGCTCTCATCAAGCTGGCAGGGCTGTAGGCTCACTCGGTGGTTAGAGGAGAGAGAGAGAAGAGGAGACCCCGAGAAGACCCGCCGACCGGGCTCTCATCAAGCTGGCAGGGCTGTAGGCTCACTCGGTAGTTGGAAACAATAACAAAAGGTGGATCATGCCCCTTTCTACGGAGTAGTTACCCCCTCCCCATCCCCACTTACCTGCTTACTCTACCGTGCTACAGTTTTCGTAAGCAAGGACCTGTTTCCATTTCAATACTGGATAGGGGCATAGAAGCTGCAGTTGGAGAGCATAAATGCCTTATGGCTGTAATTTAGGTTGGGTGTTTTCTGGAGACAGCTAACTAGGGTATTGATATAGAAGCTGATTAATCAGGGAAACACTGACCCTGGCCACTAACAAAAGGGGGGGGATACTTCAAGATGACTTCCTACATAAGGGAAAAGAAGAGAGAGGGGGGGGGGGAATAATTGACCCCCCAGGTCCACTCGCGCCGAGAGGAGCTGGTAGGCAGCGCGAGAGGAAGAAGAAGGTGTCCCCACGCTCGCGAGAGTTGCAGAGGCTCGCCAGCTCTCCCCCCGGGCCAGGTCTGCTGGTAACAGCCGGCGAGGGTAAAGACAACCCCCACTTGCCGCCTAGGATTTCGAGGATCTCACGAGTTGTCCAAGCGAGAGAAAAAGAAAAAAAAGAGGAAGAAAAGAAAGAGGCTAGCTTTAGGCACGAGCAAAAAATATACATATACACATGAATCATATTCATGTTTTAATACAATACTTTCCCAAATCAGGAGGCATTGTAATCATAGCAAAAAGAAAATAAAAGGCTGTTGTGCTCAAGGAGCCCTAGTCCTTCTCGCTCGCCGGAGATTCCTCGTCCTCGCCATAAATCTCGGGCACGAGGTCCCGGGCGGTGATGTCCTCGCAATCATCTTTAACTACACCCATCTCTCGCATTATCTTCAGGATGAGCTCGGCGGTCCGTATGTTGGCATCCTGGCAAAAGTCTTCGACCTCGTCGTGCGTATAATGCGCGGGAGGAGGTGGAGGGACCTGCGAGCGAGAGGTGGAGGCCTCTTTGAGCTGGGCATTCTTTGTTTTTAGCTCCTTCACCTCTGTCTCCAACTCCTCCACTCGCGAGCGCAGCCTTTCAGCCGTCTCAGCATCCTGCAAAAAGAACAAACCGTTAAATCTAGTGAGAGGGTGCTTGAGAAGGCCGGCTAAGTATCAACTCACCACTCCGTCACTGGCCTTGGCGAGAAGGCTCTCGGCCACCTCCAGTCGCTTGGTGAGATCCCCAGACTTCTCGCGCTCGGCAGTGAATGTGGTGTCTATCTCTTTCCAGCTTCGAGTGTTGAAAATTAGGCGGCGCGAGAGTCGATGAGAGAGTTCGAGGGTATATAGCTGCGAGTGGGCCGTCCTGAAGATGAGATCTCGTGTGGTGGCTGCGTCGAGCGCATCAGGGGCAAGACCCCCATAGAGGCCTAAGCCCAAGGAGAAGGCGTGGGCAGAAGACTCGTCTTGCTCTCTCCATGGGGGAAGAAGGGTAGAGATGGAGACTCGATGTGCCCCCTTATCGCAGATGAGCGTAGGCTCATTGGCACCTTCGGGGACAGACGGGACCATGTTGAAGTTCAGATGGGCGGATGGAGCAGGATACTGGAGAGGAGCCTCCCCGCGAGAAGGGGACCGGGGAGGTTGGCGAGAAGAGCTCGTGAGTGGTGTGAGAGGGGCCGCGTCTTCAGGAAGCGAGACAGCCCTGTGCGGAGAGGTCAAGGGAGGCGAGTGCGGAGATTAAGATCCCATGGATATATGGCTCAAGGATCCCGGCGTCTCCGCCGTGTCCGCAGGGACCTTGCCCTTCTCGGAAGGGAAGGAGACTACTTTCTTCAACTTCATCTTCAGTTTCTTTGAAGGGCTGAGGCGAGAGGGGGCCGAGTCCTCAGTCGCCCTCTTTTGGGGAGGAGGGGCCAACGAATCTTTGGCCGCCTCGGCTGCCATAGTGGCGAGAGCCATGTCTTTAGACGGCTTGATAATACTTCTGTAGGGGGTGCACCGGCACGTTCCGCTCTCCTGGGAGAAGCGAGACAGAGTCAGGAAAAAGGTTCAGCGAGAGGAAGGTACTGAAGGCAAGAAAAGACGAGAGGGTCGAGCATACCTTCTCCAGGGAGCACGGGGAGCAGCGAGGCAAGCCCCCGTCTCAAAAACCTGACCTCGAAGTTCTTCCCAGCAAGGTACTCGCAAAGAAGCTTATCCGTGCCGACGACCTGCGGAGTAACATAGAAGATTTCTGCGGGCGAGACGGGCGCGAGAGGGACGCCGCCCAGGTTCCCGCGGATGAAGACGAAGCGGGTTAGCCAGTGATGATTCTTGTTTGGTGTCTCGCAGACTTTCAGATTCAGCCCGGTGAAGAAGGAGACCCCGTCTTGATTGGCGTGGTAGACGAACATCTTCCGGAAGACGGTGAGACTAAATTCTATTCTCTCTCTCCGCATGTAGCACGCAAACGCGATGATAACTGAGATCGCGTTGGGGTTCAACATGGCAGGCACGACGCCGAAGTACTTGAGAACTTGCTTCACCTCGGGCCAGAGGGGAAGCCGGAGCCCCGCCTCGAAGTGCGAGACGGGGAAGGCGAGCTCGTCCGGGTAGAATGTATTCACGCTCTCGCCAACCTTGGGGGGGCGTGACTCGTAGCCCTCCGGCAAGAAGTCGCTCCGGAAGGCATCGTATTCGTCGGCAGAGAGGCAACTAGGAGGGAAATCGTGGTCGGAGAATCTCTTCCCACAGCGGCTGCGGACCTCACCATCCTCTGGCCTGCTTTTTCCCATGAGTGCGCGAGACGAAGGGAAAGTCGGCGAGTGGAGAACCGGCGAGAGGACACGAAGAACAGTAAA
Organism: Platanthera zijinensis; assembly: GCA_039513925.1. Taxonomy (NCBI): domain Eukaryota; kingdom Viridiplantae; phylum Streptophyta; class Magnoliopsida; order Asparagales; family Orchidaceae; genus Platanthera; species Platanthera zijinensis. The sequence goes on from CM077081.1 coordinate 81,552,700, forward strand.
GAGGAAGGGTGAGGGGCCGGAGCCCGAGACGAGCTGGGAAAAGAGGGCGAGCCGCGGGTGGAAGTCTAGGGAAACGCGCTTCCAGCCCTGGCAGCGGGGGTATTTATAGGCCTCATAAGTAGGAGGATGAGCGGATAAAGAACTATGCCGTGGAAGGGCAAGCGTCGGCTGACCCTTCTCTCTCTCCAAGCCTCGGGAGGCGGAACCCTAAGTGGGCCATCAGCCCAAGAAGGCGGTGAAAAGATTGATGCAGAGAAATAAAAGCAACAAAGGTTAAAAATTAGGTATTAACGCTGTCGCATCAATTAAAATAGGCAAATCACCAAATGGATAAATTTAATCCCGCATAAGGACGGGTGGCAAGTTTGAAGAGCGCACAGCTGGCGCTATATAAGCAAATATTTTATTATTACAAACAAGGCAAACGAAAGAGCTAAGAGGAGAGAGGCGAGAGACGAAAGGAAAGAAGGCGGAGCTCTCGTCAAATCTTATCCCACCTCCATCGTCCTCCCCCGCGGCTTCTCACGAAGGGAGGACGACTGGGGAGGTGGAAGGCGCGAGCCGCCTCAACACCACTGCGGGCGAGACGGAGCTATTGGTCTACGTCATCCAAGATCGCATGAGGGTTTGTCTGGTCCACCTCAATGTCGGCATCTATCTCCGAAGAAAGGCGAGCGCATTCCACCTCTAGCCAGTCAATCCGGTGGTCTGCGGCTTGCTTCCCTTTTTCCAGCGCTTGAATGATGCGTGCGTGCTTCTGCAGCATCTCAGCCACCTTACGCTTCATCTCTATGGGGTCCGTGGGGTTGCCCAGGTAGTCCTCGATCTCATCTATAGGGGGAGGGGGCGAAGGGGCCAGCTGCCTGGAGTAATCGTTGACCGGCGAGTCGGCAGCCAGTGAGTCCTCGACAGGGGTTCCACTCGCACCTATGAAGGAGCCAAAGAGATAAAGCGACAAGTAAAAAGCAGGCGACAAGGAGAAGAGAGCAGGTGTCAGAGGAAGAGACTCTTACCGAATCGGCGGGTGGAGACCGATGTCGTAGAAGGGTCATCCCTCCTCATCACGGGGTTTGAGGGGGGAGTGGAGACTTGGGGCGAGAGAGGCCTGGAAGGAAGCTCCGAAATGTTGATACGTATGGTCTCAGGACGACTAGGAGGCGCCGAGATTTTCTGAGAAAAGGTAGCAAGTAAAAAATGTGTGGTGCAAAGAGATCATAACAGGCTTAAGAGGCTTACCTCTTTTCCTTTGAGACTAGATGGAGTGGGAGGTACATACCCCCTCGGAAAGGAGCGAAAAGGTTCTCCTGTCGGGAGGGGCGGCTCCGGAACTTTTGCCTTTTTTGGGAGAGAGGTGGATGGCGGTTCCAAAGGAGAATCGCACATGGGGATCTTGTTCAGACCCGCCGCCGTCGCCTTGTTCCGTTGGCGCACGACCGCGATGCGGTCCCGAAAACTTTGACTGAGAGACATGGAGGCAGATGCTGGAAGAGGAGGGAGGAAAGGTAACGGCCCCTTGCGGGGAGGCGATTTCCGTATTTATAGACTAGGCAAGGGTCCAACCAAAAGATTCCCCCCAATAAATTCGTCGTACTACCACGAGCCTCGGTTGAACTGTCTTTCCGAGCTTGTAAACAACCTTGAAAAGAGCGGGGATTGTGTATAACCTCGGACTCGCAGTCGAGCGAGAGGGCCCAGGCGAGAGGGCCCAGGTAACAAGAGCCGAGCGAGAGGGCTCAGGCGAGAGGGCCCAGGTAATAAGAGCCGAGCGAGAGGGCTCGGGCGAGAGGTACAAGGAAAGAGGCGCCAGGTGAGAGGTCCATGGCGAGAGGTGCCAGGAGGCAGGGCATGGAGTGAGGTTCACTGCATTAAGCGAGTTGGCCTAAGTGGAGAGTGGCCTCAGATAGGTGAATGTCGAGACAGGAAGCTTTCCCGGCGAGTCACCAGCTCCCCGCGCGAGAGGACTCCAGGAGTGGAGCTCTCGCCCGGGGTAGCCCTCTCGCCATGCGAGATGACCCTATGGGGGAGTTCCTGCCAGGTGCCACTTAGGTTCAAGGCCGGTTCAGGTAGGGCCGGGCCCACCTTTTGGGCCCCAGGGGTGTTTTACCCTTTTCCCCCGGGTGGTCTGCATTTAGCCCTTGTGGACAGCGGAGTTTGGCTGTTGGAAGTCGTAGCCAGGGATATTCTGGTAATTTCAGGGCGGTGTAAATTGGTTATTGGCAGTCCCAGTTCAGAGGCCTATAAATAGACCGGTAAGGTGCCTTAGAAAGGAAAGCTTTCTTGATTCCTTCCACTTCTTCTAAGGCACCTAGCTCAGCATTGGCTAGGGAGGGGAAGAGCTTTAGTCTCTTCTGGGTACGAGGTGGGACCTCCTCGCTGGAGCCTCCGGTCTAGTTTTTCGCCTCGAGTGTGATCAAAAGGGAGTAAGCGTGAGCTGCCCAAATAGTTCCGAGCTTTAGGAGGAATCGACCTTATTGGTTCCAACACACATGGGTTCACCTCTCACGGTTTTAATTTAATTAGGCGCATTCTTAACATCTTAATTTATCAAAATGCGTCCTTTAAATTACTTGCTAGTTTGTATGGGAGAGTCTCCCACTGTTATATGGATGATTTGGTTTTGGCTTGTCTCACCCCTGAACGGATGCCCCCGGGCACCTTAAAAATATTAACGAATCGGCAAGTCCATCCTTTGCGAATCTTTAGGGAGTTTGGAAACATGATATTTCTTTTAGTATTTTCCACTGATTGGGGCATAGCTTCTATTTTCATCATTTCATATTTTACGCTTCATGCTTCTATGCCACTTGAAATATCTACCTTTCCATATATACTTTCCACTTTGTTCTCTTTGGGTCTGGGTAGTGAGTTTATGCTTGGACCGCTATCTTCATCTGTCTTCACTGGAGGTACGTTGGTTGTTGATGATGAATTTTTTTCCATTATTGCCTAATGCGTTGCCAAGGTTCCCTAGGAACACATTTTTGTCTGACAGGATACTCCAGATTGTTGTGCCCTCCTCTCCTAGTGGTGCTGTGTGCCGCTTCGTGGTTCTAATGGATGATGCTTTCCCACACCTGTACAATCAGATCTACTCATCGGTGATGAGTACTTTTGAGCGGGGAGGATTGATGGAGACGACGGCCCTCAACATGTTGAAGACGATGACGACGTGCTTACGGAAGATATTTCTCCGCCTCCAGATAAAGACTTGCGGCGCCGTGATGACCATATGGAGCGATGCAAAAATATCTGCCCGCGGCGCAAACCAATATATTAATAATTATTAATAATTATTAATAAATTATTATTAATTATTAAGTCACTTTTTATGTTTTATTTTATTTTGCAATGTTATTTAATTTCATGTATGATGGGTGCCTATAACCATCAATTGCTATCTTTATTTAATGTCTTTAATTATTGTTTTGTTATGACATGATGGGTGTCATTAGCCATCATGAGTGGTTTAATATTGTATGGTGGAGATTGAGTGATGTAGCCTATATATAGGCCTTTTCATGAAGGATTGAGTAGAGAATTAAAAATTGAAAACCAAGGATTAAAAATTTGAATTTCCCCCTCCTCTCTCTTCTCCTCTTGGAAAATTCATTTCCTCCTCCTCCTCTCCTCTCCTCCTCTCCTAAATTTTGGCCTCCCCCTTTCTTTCCCCCCTCTCTACCTCCTCCTCCTCCTTTCCAATATTCGACCAAAGCCTTCAATACCTCTCCAAAAACCGACCCCTTCATCAAACACACCAAGACCGTCTATCCTCCTCAATACAAAGCCGACCACCACCTTCCCGCTCACCAAAAACCGATCAACCCCCTCCTTGAAGAAATTCGACCAAGGCAAGAGGCTTTCCTTTTCTGGATTCTTAAACCCCGTCGTGAAGCGACGAAGGAGGACAAGTTCCTCTCCATCCGGCGTGACTCCGGTGGAGCCGTTGAAGGTCGATCCAAGTAGAGAGTAATCGAAATCATCCATTCCGAATGGGTAACGAATATATCTTCTACTCTGTGATTTTCCCTCTTTATAGATCTTGTGGCATATGCGTGTTGTGTGGCTTGTGAAACGCTTGATTTTTCGTGGTTAATTTCTTCATAGATCTTGTTGGTGTTTTCCTTTTTTTCATTTAAGTTCGTGAGGCGTGGCGACACTCATTTTATTTTGTTTGGAGAGAACCACCCTTGTCTGAATCTTTTGTTTTCGGTGGATTCTCTTTTGGTACAACAACGCTTAACCAAACCATGTGGGTTCCTTTCGCTTGAGAGGACCTTGGCCTATCGCCTTGGTATTATCTGGAAGGGCTTTGCGAACCCTCCGTAATCTCTGAATATTGAAAATATGTGTCGTTGCCGTGCTTAAGGCTTGAGCGTGGCGTGAAGGTTATCAGAGAGCGTTGCGTTAGTTACGTCGATCACCATAACACCCAAAAGATAAGCCTACATAACCCCATTATTTAAATGCTTAACATAAAAATGTGTTTGATATTTGTGACACCTATTCTTGTTGCTTCTATGTTATTATATGTTTTCATTATATGTGCATACGAAGTGCTAACGTGTAGAGTGATGGAGTGCCCCGGGTCCGCTAGGGACAACCGGGATGAGGGGTATTATTTATACAGTTGAGGTCAGTCTAAGCTGACCCACATTTGATCAAATTTTTACATGGCAGGAAGCGCAAGTTGGAGCCAACTCGCCAACAAAAAAGAACTAATTTCCATGAAGTGTACTTTCTCCTATTATTCCTGCTTGGTTGTTTGTTTTGTTTCTTCTATTATGATCTGACTACAACGTCGAGGTATCCTAGGACTTGGTGTTATGTTTGATTGTTATATTGAAGCGAGCACTTAGTGAAGTAAGGTCATTAGGTCATTTGGACTCCTATGTTTTAGTGGATAACTTCTAATCTTTCTTTGAATGTTTCCACATTTATATTCTGAGTTTTGAGTTGGGTAGTGTTCTTATATCATTTTATAATACCAAGTCTGTGGTGTCTATATGTTGTGGGACCCCGTCTGAACCCATATTATTTGATCATTGTAGGGTATGTTTTACAATTTAGTATCAGATCCATGTTAATGTCTAGGGTGAGGATTAGTGATAGATTTAGTGCAATTGGATAGCAAAAAGAAGTTATCCACTTAGGAGTATTATACGGGACCAGAATTGTCCGTGTATTCAAGTTTGGCAAATAGAACTTGATTCGTTTGTTACCTTGCTTATGCTAGGGTGGAAGTTACAATTCTAGGATATCGAGGCCACGAGAGGAGGCTACAATGAGCAGTGCTACTACCTCGAGCATTCTAAATATGGGTGTGTCCCCATTAGACTTTTGTCGCATACTAGTAGAAGCAATGGTAGCGACCCAAGCTACAACATCACCACAAGTTGTGACACCTGCTACATAGGTTAGAAATCCTATTACCCTAAGTATGACACCGGTCACACCTAAGGTAGGAGCCAATCTTGCAGAGCCATTAACGGAGAGAGCTCCTGTTAAGCAGGGAGATCGTTAGATGAAGTATTTTCAAAGTTTCCCTCCTCTGACGTTCAAGGGAGTCACCACTCCGACAGATGTCGAGGACTGGTTGGCAAGGATTTAGGAACTATTGAAAGCAGTAAAGACCCCAGAGGACAAGCAGACCCTATTTGGGGCCTTCATGTTGGAAGGTGACGTAAACTTATGGTGGGTGAATCAGAGTGGCCGTCAATTTCCTGGACGCACCCCATCCATGAATGAGTTTCCAAGCGCATTCTTGAAGTGGTATATTCCATCTTCAATGAGGTTAGCCCTTCAAAGGCAGGTTTGCACTTTGTGTAGCGAGACAAGACTACAGATGAGTACCTGCAGTAGATTACTTGGTTGGGTTGTTATGCGGGGACAATCATGGAGGATGATGAGGAGAGGGATAACCTCTTCTATCATGGTATGAGAGAGAACTAGAGATAACCGCACATGACCCTAAATAATGTGGGTTTCAATGAGTTGATTGAATCTATTGGGATGCTTTAGTACAACATAGAGTGCACCTATAATTGTAAGGGTCTTGTAGTAAAGTAAGGAGAAGGAAAGCCTTCTCAGTCGCTATGAAAGTCGGAAGGAATTTGGTGGAAGAAGAAGCCCCATCCTTTCAAGTCTGGTGAAAAGAGTGGTGCAACTTCTAGAGAGTTTTGTTTTAGAGGGCCATTGATGTGCTATAATATTGATAAGTTGGTCCATATTGCTCAGGAGTGTACCAAGGGTGGTGCTGAGATAGAGCAGAGGTAGGAGTAGTCATTACGTTTTGGTCTTAGTTATGCGGAAAGGAGGAAAGCGATGGAGTTAGCGCCTTATGTTTTCCTCTGCTACAGCCTAGAGTTTACCTCCTTGGGCAGCAAGAAAAAATTCATCAGCCCGATGTGGTGACATGTACAAAAAGTTTAAGTTTGTTCTCTTGTTTACAACTGTTTGTGACTTTTTGTGTTTGTTGCATTTATGTTAAGCTTTATGCTAGTTTATGGTTACCCTGTTAGCGTGCTTTTCGATATAGGAGCGTCACACTCCTTTCTCGAAGAAAGCTTTATCCGAAGAATTGATGTGGATCCCTTTGTAGCAGATGCATAGGTTAGGTGTGCATGCCCAATTGGTCTTTCATGAATACCAAGAATAAAGGGCACATTGGTTTGAGAATTTGTGAAGTTGACTTCAAGTTGGTAGTTGTAATTCTACCACTAGCAGAGTTTGATGTTATTCTAGCGATTGTCTGGCTTGCAAAATAGCGAGACAGAATTGACTATCTGCTGAAGGTAGCGACCCTTAGGAGCGAGGGAAAGTGGAATTCAAGTTTGAGGTCCTTAGTCGAGTGGTATACTCCCTGATTTATGCCAAGCAAATGGTACATGTGGTGACGCAGGGAGGGGTAGCATTTGTAGCATTGCTAGAGATTCACTCCACAAAGTTGGCAATAAGAGATGTGTTGGTGGTGGCAGAGTTTGAGGATGTGTTCCCCAGGAGCTCCTTAGTGTGAGATTGACATCACGATAGAGTTGGTACCAAAAGCAAGACTAGTGTTGCATCCTCTATTTAGGATTCCATCGAAGGAGTTGGCCGAGCTCAAAGTTCAGTTGCTGGAGTTATTGAAGAAATAGTACATTAGACCCTACTCTTCTCCGTGGAGTGCGTCAGTGTTGTTTGTGAAAAAAAAGATGGTAGTATGTTTTTGTGCATAAACTATCGCGAGCTTAATAAGGTGACCGTCAAGAATAAGTACATGATTCTACAGATAAAGGACTTGTTCGACCAGTTGATAGAGGACTTATTTGAGAGGAGGACATTACCAAGATAGTATTTGGGAAGAGGTATGGTCACCTCGAGTTCTTGATGATGTTATTTGGTTTGATTAATGTGTTATTAGTGTTCATGGATTTGATGAACAAAATTTTTCGGCAATACTTGGATTTATTTGTGGTGATGTTCATCAATGACTTCCTAGTGTATTTCAAGTCAAAGGTGGTGCATGAGGCTCACTTGAGAGTGGTATTGCAGATTTTTAGGGAGAACAAGAATTACGCTAAGTTCTAAAAGTGCGACTTTTGGTTAGAGAGGCATTTTTGGGACACGTGAATAATGGTGATGGGGTGGCAGTGGATCCGGTAAAAATGAATCCATTAGAGATTGGACTATTCTAAGAACCATGACAGAGGCCAGGAGATTCCTTGGACTAGTCGGCTACTACATAACGTTTGCAGAGAACTTCTCACAGATAACATTGCCCCTCACTTCCCTTACTCGCAAGGATCAAAAGTTCATGTAGACGCCGATGTGCGTCCGACCATTCAAGACATTGAAGGAAAGGTTAATGTCTACTCTTATTCTATATATTCGTAGTGGGAAAGAAGGATTTCAGATTCTAGCGATGTGATAGGATGCGGGTCAGGTAGCGTGCTAGTACGATATAGCAGCGTGATAGCTTATGGGTCCAGATAGCTAAAGAAACATGAGAGGAACTACCACATCCATGACAAGTATTTGGCGGCGGTAATTTTTGCATTGAAGTTGTGGCGACACTAACTGTTGAAACCCCACCTGTTTTAGGGTTGATTTGGGCTAGGTTCACTATTAGGATTGCATAGATTGACCCACACTATATAGTTTAGGGTCATAAGTCTTTATTAGATCTTAGGGTAGGTCAACAAGTCAGTTTGATTGGACCAATCCCTCAGAAGACTTAGAAGACGGAAGATTTCAGAACAAGGCAGATTTTTCTATGTTGAAGAAGTCGTTTGACGAAATTTGAATGGAGTTCCATGATCTTCGTTCTCAGTTCGACGATCTCAAAGTTTCTTCTCTGAAGTTGAGATTGACGAAAGTTTAACTTAGTTCGACGAACTCTGATCTCCTATCAGTTGTTGAGTTTGACGAACAACTATTTCAGTTCGACAAACTTGGAGCCCAGAATGGATAGCATTAACTCAGTTCAAAGTTCTTAGGGTTCAGCTCGACGAAAAAGAGGATTGAGTTCGAGGATCTTGGATCTCTGATCGACGAAATCTAATAGTTAATTATTTCTGTTCTCTACAGTTAATTTCTGGATTGACCAAGGCTTATATAATATATTATTGTCTATATTGCTCTGAGTAATTAAATGCATATATTCTTATGAATATAGCTGTTCATTGGTAGTATTAATTACTTGATTTCACGGAGTCAATATTCGGCTTAATAACTAGGACAGTTAAGGAATCAATTTATTGCCCTTCTAGCCGTTTGTCCGAGTTCCAAGTGTATAACCCCGTATCCGGTGAGTGGGGTCGACAGGAGCCAGACTTGCCAATCCAGGCCAAGACCTAGGCGAGCCAGGTCCCTGGCGTCGAGTCTACTCAACGCCCTCAGCCCCGACATCGAGTGGGGCGAGCTTACTCAACGCCTTCACCCTTGGCGTCGAGTGGGGCAAGCTCACTCAACGCCTTCAGCCTAGGCGTCGAGTGAGGCGAGCTCACTCAACACCTTCAGCCTATTCGGCATCCGCCGGCTCGCACTCGCCCTAGAGAGCTCGGCAATAGCCCAAGCTCGCCCAGGCGGGGTAGGATGCTTCCGGAAGGAGGGCTTGAACTCGCCGAGCCTCTTTTGACGAGCTCTGTCCCTCTCGTCAAACTCCGGGTATTTTGACGAGCTCTACCGGTTCAATGAACTCGCGGCAGGCGAGCAGGGCTAGCTGGGCCTGTGCTCGCCAAGGACTAGGAGGACATGGCGGGTGCCAGCTCCATCGAGGAATCGCTGCCCCTGCTGAGTAGAGATTGTTGAGGGCTACTATCCCTGTACTCTGTGATATGTTTTTACCATTTTGCCCCTGCTAGCCTGCCCATAGCCGGTTAGAACAGCAGAGTCTTGCTGTAGGCAGGCCCGGGTGGGCTGCACATAGCTATTCAGAATAGCGAAGTTTGGCTGTTGGCAGGCCAACCAAAGGGGCTTTCAGTAATTTTAGTCCGGTAGAGGTTAGTTATTTGCAAGCGGTTTTCAGAAATCTATAAATAGGACCCAAGGGGTACCTCAGAGGGGATGCTTACTTGTCTCCCAGTCTTTTAGATCCTTCTGAGGTACCTTAGCCTGACATTTGGCTAAGGAGGGGAATCGCTCAGTGATCTTCCGGGTGTGTTGTGGGACCTCCGCGCCGGGCCCTTGGTCTAGTCCTTTGCACTTTTTTCCTTGTTGTTTTTCTTGTAGGAGCGAAGTAGGTGCGCGACCACCCCTTCCCCAAGGGTGAACTCCACAAGAGGCCAATTTTCGGTTTCAACACCGAGATTTCAGCAGTCAATCAAGGAGTAGAATTAAAATTCAGAGAGAGAATTTCTGAAGGAAATATAAAAGAGTTTTTAAAAAGATTGAAGGCAAGAAGTTATTGAATTGACTAAGGGTCATAGGCATACATAGAAAAATATTCAGTCTGCATACTCATACAACCTTAATCATCTGCAACTCTTCTCCAAGCTTTCAAGAGACATCAAAACACAATAAGTATAAAAGCTTCTAGAGATCATCAAAGAAGACCTACACCCTATAAAGCTTCCAGCAAATTCCTGAACAATAATCATCTCAAGGGGAGCTTTTACAACATCAAGCAATCCACTAAAGTCTTCTCAGCTGTTTGAGAAAGAGAAGACAATATCACAATTTTCACCCCACTGTACACATGATTTTAACTCCCTTCAAAAGTTAACCACCTGATTCTTAAGTCTCCTTATCAAAAGACTTAGCTTGGTTTTTGGGCACCTGATAAAAATCCTAAAGGGTTGTGAGATCTCCCTTCAAATAGATCTTGTGGTGACAGGGAACCTGAGCAAAATCTTGTTGGTGATAGGGCACCTAATCAAAAACCTGTAGCGGATTCCTACTAGGGTCGTAGAAGAGTGGATGTACCCAAGTTTAGGGGAAACACTATAAATTTCTTGTGTCGTCTGGTTGCTTGTTGTTTTCTTATTGCTGTGTGTTATGTGTTGTGTTAGTTAGCTTTTTATTCCTGTACTTTCTTAAGATATATATCACTATTTTTAATTCCGCTATAAAAACCAATTAAGTTTTTAAAATACGCTATTCACCCCCCCTCTAGAGTTAAATAGATCTATCCCCTCAGGTGGTAAAGCTTTTACCATCCTTCAATTGGTATCATAGGGAGGTTTCTTTGGTTTCACAGACTTATATCTGAACCAAGTTCCTTTGTTAGATCTTTTTCTCTCTAGCCTCTTATTTACATTATGGCACAGAATAAGGAACATTCTAGCACCAGACCTCTAGTGTGAAATTTGAATAAATTTGCACTCTGGAAGGCAAGAATACACCTCTACATGAACTATATTGATGAGGACATTTTCAACTCTATTTTGACAGGTCCCCCTCAACCAACAGCTATTACTATAACTACCAATACACAAGAAGTTCTATCACCTGAGTGGACTGATGCACAAAATAAAGCCAAGATGGCTGATTCTAAAGTAATGAATATTCTGGAACAGACAATGTCAGATGACATCTTTCGGAAGGTGGGTGAGTGCACCTCTACAAAGGCCATTTAGGACTCACTAAACTAAATAGTTGTTGGCTCAGCAAATGAAAGAAAAGACAAGCGATCCCTCCTCATAGCACAGTATGAGAATTTCAAGAAGGAGGAATCAAAGACTATTGCTGAGATGTATAACAGACTAAGTGTCATCATAAATGAATTGAGAACCCTAGATAAGGACATCTCATTAACTGAGATAAATGACAAAATCCTAATGTGCTTCCCCAGCACTTGGGATTCCTGGATATGGCCAATTAAGGAGGCCAGAAGTTTAAATGATATTTATACAGAATCTCTCCTTTGCAAGATCAAGTCTTATGAGGAGTTGACCAAGACAAGGGAGGCTGCTGAACAGAAGGCTTCTACATCTTCAAGGAAGGAGCACAACATTGCCTTCAAAGCAACAGTTGAATCAGAAGCTCTTCCAGCTAATGAAGAACTACTGAGCTTGTTGGCTAAAAGATTCTATAAAATGGCCAAAAAATACTTTAGAAGAAGGTCATTCAAGAATGATGACAAGCCAAGATATTACAAGACTCCTACCAAGGAGATTGTTTGTTTTGGATGCAGAAAACCTTGGCACATTCTACCTGAATGCCCAGAGGCACAGAAGAAAGACAGGAGAGAAGAAAAGGAGAATAAGAGGCAATCAAGCAAGCACTCTAGCAAGCACTCCTCCGGCAAACACAAGAGAAAGGAGAAAGGCTTCATTGATAAGACCTGGAGTGACACAGATGAAGAATCTTCATCTTACAGCTCTAGTGAAGAAGAAGAGGAGGCAAAGGCAAGGGAAGTTTGCCTTATGGCTATTAATGCCTCCAGCAACAAATCTGATGCTGAGGAACAAGCTGAAGAATCAGAAGAGGAATCTGAATCTGAAGAAGATCAGGTAATCTCTTCATTTGATTTCAATTTAGAAGATTCTAAAATTGAATTTAAATCCTTGTGCAATTATTTAATCAAGTCAGAGAAGGAAATAAAAATTCTTAGAGATAGATAGCTTGAATTTGATAACTTATTTGCTGAAAATATCAAACTGAAAAATGATTTAGACTTAGCTAATGAACAAATCATTTCACTAAAAACTGAATTATGTGAGGCAAAGAAACTTGAGGAATCTCTCAATGGAAGAAGCCTTAAGCTGATGGACATTACAAGCACAGTCAATGCCATATTAAATGGCAAGCTGGGCTTAGGTGCTTCATCAAGCTTACCCCCATATTAAAGAAAAATATTCTTTCAACACCAATTAAATTTATCTCTGAAAAAGGCAAAGAGAAAATAGGAGAAACTACTCAACCAAATGTCTCTCAGAAATCTATAAATAAGAAGAAAAAGAATAAGAATCTGAATAAAAACTATGTTCAACAGATTTCGTCGAACTCAGATCGACGAAATGTGTATAGTTCGTCGAACCCAGATCGACGATCTATGAACGCAAATTATAACAATAATAATTCGTCTTACTGCGATTGATGAACTGTATATGGTTCTTCGGGCAACGGTCTATGAACTTGGGGAAAAGAAAATGACTATGTTCATTCTCAGAGCAGAGTACGATGAAATCATCCTTATTCGTCGAACACAAATCCACGAACTTATAATTATTCATCGAACCCAATCAGGTTTAATAAAAACTATAACTCTGTTAAAAACTTCCATCAATTCTGAGAATCTACTAATCCTTTTACTCAATGGGAAATACCACCTACAAGATATCATCCCTTAGGATTTAAAAATCAACTAGAATTTTCTGTTATCTCCAGTTTCTCTTATCAAAAGAAACAAGGACCCAAGGTAACCTGGGTCAAAAACACCTAATTCTATTCTATGCTGGTGAAGGACTGTCCAGTCTTTAATCAACAATGGTATCTGGACAGTCGATGCTCAAAGCATATGACTGGCTGTAAGGACAATCTAACAAACTACAAGTCCAAGCTAGGTCCAAAGGTGATCTTTGGTGACTCCAACTGTGGCCAAACAAAAGGCTATGGAGATGTTAAAGTTGGAGCAGTCACCTTTAGGAAAGTTGCCTATTTGAGTGGCTTAAAGCATAACCTAATATCCATAAGTCAATTATGTGATGAAGATTATCATGTATCATTCAACTCAACTTCCAGTATTATTTCTTGTAAAGAAAAAAAACCTATTTTAACTAGACTTAGACAAGGCATCATATATATAGTTAATTTTCAATCAGCTAGTTCAGAACTTTGTTTATTTAATAAGGTTAGCAATCAAAATGAACTTTGGCATAAGAGATTAGGACATGTAAATCTTAAAAATATTGTTAAGTTATCTAGGGACAACCTTGTTAAAGGATTGCCTTCTGGCCCCTATAAGAAGGAAGGCCTCTGCAGGGCTTGTCAGTTAGGCAAGCAAACTAAAAATAACTTTAAATATGTAAATAAAAGTGACTCACCTAGGATATTATACTTGCTACATATGGACCTTTTTGGCCCTATTGATATACAAAGCCTAGGAGGGAAATCTTATGCTTTAGTGATTGTAGATGACTTCTCAAGATTCACTTGGGTGTTCTTTTTGAGATATAAGTCAGATAACTTCAAGGTTCTTACAGATTTTCTCAAGAACATACAGATTGAGTACTCTACTCCAGTTACATTGATCAGAAGTGATCATGGTATTGAGTTTGAGTCTCTCCTTATGCAAGAGTTTTGTGAGAAGGGAGGTATTAGGCACTGCTTATCAGCTCCTAGAACTCCTCAACAAAATGGGGTTGCTGAAAGGAAAAATAGAACCCTAATTGAATCTACAGGAACATTACTTGAAGATTCTTACATGCCCCTATCTTTTTGGGCAGAGGCTGTGAGCACAACAAACTATGTACTGAATAGAAGTCTGATACACAAGCTTAAGAATAAGACTCCTTATGAGTTACTTAAAGAGAAGAAGCCTAAAATCACCTATTTTAAAGTATTTGGATGTCTATATTATATTCACAATAATGACAAGAAATACACTAGAAAGTTTGAAAAAAAAGCTGCAGTGGGAATTTTTCTAGGATATTCCCAAGTCAGCAAAGCTTATAGGGTGTTTAACAAATCCACTTTAAAAATTGAGGAATCTGTTCATGTTACATTTAATGAGGCTAACATGTTTTATAAGGAGAAATAAGTTTCTACCAATAACATTTTGTAGGTACCTCACTTGTGTGAGAAATTGGATGATCTAAACCTCACCCAAGAGGTTCCATCACATCCTTCTCCACAAGTTGAAGAAGAATGTGAAGAAGAAAGTTTGGAAGTGGCTGAACTTCCTCCAACAGCTAATATAATTCCACAGGAGGAATTAATTCCACAAGCTGTTGCTCAACTAACTCCTCCAACTGATCTTGTCATACTTAGAGATCACCCTATATCTCAAGTGATTGGAGACATTTCAATTGGTATGCAAACAAGGCATCAACTCAATAATGATGTGATGCATGCTTGTTTCATTTCTCAACTTGAGCTCCACTCTATCAAAGATGCAGAGCAAGATCCCTACTGGATCATTGCAATGCAAGAGGAGCTCAATCAGTTTGAGAGGTGCAGGGTTTGGGATTTGGTTCCTAGACCCAAAGACTATCCAGTCATTGGAACCAAATGGGTCTTCAGAAACAAACTGGATGCTGAAGGGAATATTATAAGTAACAAAGCAAGGCTAGTAGCTCAAGGCTATTTCTAGGAGAAAGGAATATATTATGATCAGACCTTTGCTCTAGTGGCAAGGCTTGAGGCTCTAAGGATTTTCTTAGCCTATGTAACCTATAAAAGATTGAAAGTCTACCAGATGGATGTAAAGAGTGTTTTCCTAAATGGAGAATTAAAAAAGGAAGTGTATGTGGAGCAACCACTAGATTTTATCTCTCCAACTCAACCTTCTTATGTCTTTAGATTGCATAAATCTCTCTATGATTTAAAGCAAGCTTAAAGAGCTTGGTATGAGTCCGTAGCTAGCTTTCTTATAGAGCATAAGTTTTCTAGGGACATAGTAGATAGGACTCTTTTTATCAGGCATCATAAAAATAAAATTTTGTTAGTTCAAATATATGTAGATGATATTATTTTTGGCTTTACTAATCCCAAACTATGCAAAAGATTTTCTGATCTAATGCATTCAAAGTTTGAGATGAGTAGCATGGGTGAACTTTCATACTTCCTTGGTCTCCAAGTGAAGCAATCTGTAACACCCCAAAATCCCAAATTTCCAAAGTTTGGAATTTAGGCTTAGACACGGCCTGGGACACGGGCGTGTCCTGCTCGGGCTTCTCGAGAAGGCATTGAGTGTGGTTTGGTATCGAGAAGGCGTTGAGTGAGGCACACGTCCTGGGACACGAGTGTGTCCCAAGCCATGTCCTTATCGGTGTGCACTCAACTCCATGTTCTCGACATTAAACGCCATGAGCTCGAAATCATTGAGTGAAGCACACACCCAGCCACACTGGCATGTCAGAGGGCATGTACCTCTCGGGTTGTGTCCAAGGTTAAAAGGCCTGTCGAACATGGGCTAGACATGGGCGTGTTTGAAGCCGTGTCAGGACACACGGCCTGTGACACGGGCGTGTCATGGGGCCGTGTCCTTTTCTGTATGAGTCGGTTTGTGTACCGCTTACAGTACATGGCCTGTGACACGGGCGTGTCACAGGCCGTGTCAGCCGCAAAATTAGACTTTTCAACCAATTTGTGGTCATCTGTTTCCCTTATCCTTAATCCAATGGCCCCAGGTATTCCCAGCTGGGTTTATCTCCGAGATTGAGTAAAGATATCATTCTTTACTTAGCCATTATCTCTCTCAAGAGCTTAGTGAAAGAGGAGAGCTAGGAGGAGGAAGAGGAGAAGATCCGGCCACCGTGGGAGCGTTAGAGTTCTGTTTAGAGATCTGAGGCCAGACCTGTGGAGGCAAAATCGCTGCGGTCCTTTACACCGGCTAAGATTTCTATGGATCCCAAGAGATCGTTAAGGGTAACGATCTTCCTTCTTGGACATGTGAAGTTCTTCTTTATGCATAGCATGGGATCCTCCACAAAAAGGTGGAAGAGTAAGTGATCCCCGTGGGTTGATAGTTGATATCCCCAAGTGAGTTTGCATTTAGACCCGAAAATGTGTAGTAAGGGATAGGCATGTTGTGTGAAGCCTATCTAAACAGGTTGGTCTGGATTGGTGATGTTGCATATTGCACATCGGAGAAGACTCCGTGTATAAATGTGTGATTTGTGGAGTCGAAGTGTTGTGCCTGTGGAGGGGAGTAGCAGGAATTACTGGAATGAGGAGTTCCAGGAAATACCCTTGTATTGCTTGTGCTGCGGCTAGTCCTTTGTGGGCAGTGTGGCCATTGTGAGGCCAGTCCTTGGCAGACAGTGTGGCCATTGTGAAGCCAGTCCTTGGTGTACGTTGTGGCTATTATGAGCTGAATGCTCTTAATAAGGCTTCATGCCAAACAGGAAAGGTGAAACGGACCCGCGCCTTTTTTTATAGCCGCGAGTACGTCGTACTAGCTGATGGAAAGGCGACTTGAGCAACGAGGGTGGCTGATCCGTACCTGCGTTATATCGACTGTACAAGAGAGCTTCAAGGAATTGAACTTTCGTCAGTGACATAATGAGAGTCTTAGGCATGCGCGCCAGTAAGAATAAATGCTCAATACCATGTAAACGGTGGTGTTACCCTAGTTTGTCGGTGTACCAAAAATATTCCCTGAGTGCACGAATCGTCGGACCGTGTGGCTGACGGTTGTGATGGATTGCTTGTGCGTGAGAGCACAATATATATGATATCTATCTATGCATTGCTATGCCTGCAGGGAAGGAATGTCACTAACCCGGGAAAGGGGTAGATTGTTATAAATTGGTCAGTTGAATGCTGACCGTTGCCTTGTTTACCACCTTCTGGGTGGGCTATCCCTGTGCAGGTGCTGGTGAGCCGAGTGGGAAGTGAAAGGGCTGAAGTCCCAATGGATGTTGCTGCTGCTGCTAGCCCTTGAAGGCTGTTTTCTCTTGAATTTTGTTCATGTGTGGCCGGCCTATGCGCCGATGTATGTAATCTCCACTTTGAAAAGAGGAACTGTAGGGTCTTAAGGCCGGCTTGTGTGTATTTGTTGTACACTCTTTTATGAGTTTATATATAAATGTGGTTTATATATTTATAGTGGACATTCCTTGTCTGAGTTCATCGTTGTTGTTAAAATCTTTCGCTAGCATGTTATAAGTTAGGATGTGATGGTGTGGTGGTATTAACCTATGACCTCGCCGTCTGTTTGTAGAATATAGTGTGGGGCCCCGACCGGACCTTCTATTATACGTTGTTTAACGGGTGGAGTCATTACATTTTTGTATCAGCTTGTCTCGGTCTTCCTCTTTCAAATTCGTGGTCGAATTATTTTGTGGGGGTGGTGAGCACGTGTCTGTGCGAACCACTTTAACACTAATGAACTCTTGAATGTCCACTACGTAATGTAAATACACTTGTTTGAGGGACCTGTGCGTTCCTATCTTGTTGTTATTTTTTACGTGAGGTCGCTAATGTGTGTCTTGTCTACCTATAGGTGACTCGTAGTGGTGTTGGGCAGTCTGAGTCCCAGCGATCTGATGAGAGTACGACACCAGCTAAGGTGCCTACACCTCCTCCTTCTGCGGAAACTGTCTACTTAGTTGCTGAGGCCCTCTTTGCAATGTTTCAAGCACAACCTGTTGGGCAAGCACAGCCGGCAGCGGTGCTAGAACGGGTTGCTCTAAGGCCGGAACCTATTTTGGTTGTGGACCCTCAAGCAGCTGAACGGCAGTTAAAACACTTCATGAGTTTCAATCCACCTACATTCACGGGAGAGGGATCCCCAACGCAGGCTGAGGATTGGTTATCGCGCGTCAAGCGTATATTGACGGCGATCAGGATGGAGGAAAATCAGAAGGTCACCTTGGCTACCTTCATGCAGAAGGTGAGGCTCGATTATGGTGGGACGAAGTTGAGTTACACCATTTAGCGGGCAGGCAGTTGACTCAAGTGTCAATGGAGGAATTCTCTCGAATGTTCTTGGCAAAGCATTTGCCAGCGGCACAACGCATTGCTATGGAGAATGAGTTCCAACGGTTAATGCAAGGAGAAAGTAGCGTTGATACGTACCTGCATGAGTTTACCAGATTTGGACGATATGCGGGGTCGATCTTTGCGGATGAACAATGGAAAACAAATCGTTTTTATGAAGGTTTGCGGGACGAGTTTAGGTTGCTGCATTCCAGTTCGGTGACCCAAGGGTTCCAAGCCTTGGTTGATACTGCGTGTGCACTAGAAAAGGATATGAAGTGGGTGCAAGGAAAAAAGGGACTTGGCTGTGACAAAGCAAGAGTTCAAAGCACCCCGCCCTGGAAAATCATACTACCAGAAGAAGTGGGGCAAGAGGTCCAAGCCTTTTGGGCAAACTTCTGCGACTGTGACATCGGGAGCAACTTCAAGGCAGGAGCCTCGTACCTGCTTTACCTCTGTCAAAGTGGGGCATATTGCCCGTGATTGTAGGGTTACTCAGCTAAATGGGGAAAACAAGACGGGCGCATCTTATGCTGAGAAGGGCAAAGCAGTGGTAGAGTCCTCTACATCCCAAGTGCAACCTAGAGTTTATAATCTTGGCTAGCAGGAGGATATAAAGCAGAGTGATGTCGTCACAGGTATGATTTAAGTTATTGCTTGCTTTGGTTTTATTGCATAAATTGTTTATAGCTTGTGCATGATGTGTGTGCTATAGGCTTTGTCCTGATTCGGAACAACCCAGCAAGAGCCCTGTTTGATACGGGTACTTCGCATTCTTTTCTGTCTAAGGACTTTGTGTCGCGAATTGGAGTACCAAGTCATGGGATGAAAGATAGGGTGAACTATTATTGTCGAATGGTTGTGTGGTGATTACGGATAGAGCATGCGATGTTGAAGTTCAAATAGGAAGTCGAGATTTTGGTTTGAGTGCATCTATTTTATGGATATCAGAGTTTGATGTGATCTTTGGCATGGACTGGCTTTCGGAGTAGCGTGACTATATTGATTAAAATTCAAAGGAGATCATACTGGGCCAGAATACCGAGCTTGAGACTAAGTTCGCTGGTATGCGAGGAGTGAGCGGGACTTAGATGTCTGCACTCCAAGTCGCCAATGCTATTCGGACGGGCGCAGAGTTATTCTTCACGCTTGTTCAGGATGTTGAGCCAAAGGCCAGTGTGCATGAGGTTCCGATTGTATCGGAGTTTGCCGATGTATTTCCTAAGGATCTTCCTGGGTTACCACCCCAGCGGGAGATTGACTTCTCTATCGAGTTGGTGCCAGGTACGAAACCTGTGGCCCGCTCGCCATATCGCGTCGCACTAAAAGAAATGGCGGAGTTAAAGGTCCAACTTCAAGAGTTGCTGGAACAGGGATACATACGCCCAAGTATGTCACCTTAGAGCGCGCCTGTTCTGTTTGTGAAAAAGAAAGACGGTAGTTTACGGTTATGTATTGACTATCGTGAATTGAATAAGCTGACGGAGAAAAACAAGTATCCGATTACACGGATAAACGACTTGTTCGATCAGCTAGTGGGGTCAACCGTCTATTCAAAGTTGGATTTGAAATCGGGATATTACCAATTGTGGATTTGGGAAGGTGACATTCCCAAGACAGTGTTTGGAACACGTTATGGTCATTATGAGTTCACGGTAATGCTGTTTGGGCTATGTAATACGCCTTCGATATTCATGGATCTAATGCACTGAACGTTCTGAGAGTACTTGGATTTCTTTGTGATCGTATTCCTTGATGATATATTGGTGTACTCTCAGTCAAAAGTTGATCATGCGAATCATTTGCAGATGGTGTTGCACACCTTGCGTAGGAACAAGCTTTATGCCAAGTTTCCAAAGTGTGAGTTCTGGCTATCGTTAATGGCTTTTCTTGGCCATGCGGTAAGTGGAGAGGGCATAGCAGTGGATCCTTCAAAGATAAGCGTCATACAGGAGTGGCCGGTGTTGTCCTCAGTGGCTGAAGTTAGAAATTTCCTTAGTTTGGCAGGGTACTACAGGCGGTTTATAGAAAACTTCTCACGGATCGCTTTGCCTCTTACCACCTTGACGAGAAAGGATCAGAAGTTTGTTTGGACGTCGGAGTTCCCGCGAGCGTTTGAAGAGCTGAAGAGTCGTTTGACCACGGCGCCTGTGTTGACATCGCCATATGGTACAGACAGTTATAAGATCTATAGTGATGCATCAGGGAGCGGCTTAGGCTGTGTTCTTCTACAGTTTGGAAAAGTGATTGCTTATGGATCACGCCAGTTAAAAGTGCATGAGTGGAATTATCCCGTCCATGACTTGGAGTTTGCGGCGGTGATCTTTCCGCTTAAATTGTGTCAGCACTATCTATATGGCGTAAAAGTGGATATCTATACAGATCATAAGAGACTAAAGTATCTGTTGGACCAGAAAGAGCTGAATATGCGATAATTAAGGTGGATGGAGTTCCTTGGGGACTACACCTTTGATATTCACTATACTCCCGGGAAGGGAAATGTGGTCGCTGATGCCTTGAGTCGCAGGACTTCGATGCGGGCAAGTTGGTTGCAGATGCATGATGAGCGTCTGATCCAGGAGCTAGAAGGGTTAGAGATTTCTTGTGTTTACAAGAATTCCATAGCCGATGCATGCTTGAACTGGACGGAGGTACAGTATGACCTGGCAGACAAGGTTCGGCGAGCAACGGAGCTTGATGAGAGCCTCCAATGCTATGCAAAGGATGGGTTAGATGGCCAATTCTCCTGGGATGATGGCTTGTTACACAAAGATGGCCGATTATGCGTCCCAAGTGCGGGTAAATTGAGAGAAGAGTTGATGTACGAAGCTCACTTTGCAAAGTACTCAATTCACCCTGGGAGCACAAAAATGTATAAGGATATGAAGAAGCAGTTCTGGTTTCCAGGCATAAAGAGAGACATAGCTCGTTATGTGGCTAAATGTCAAACTTGTGCTTTGGTGAAAGCAGAATGCCAGAAGCTTGGCGGTTTCCTGAAGTCGTTACCGATTCCAGAGTGGAAGTTTGATGATATCTCAATGGATTTCATGCACGGGTTGTCGAGATCTCAACGCAGGAATGATTCAATCTGGGTGATTGTAGACCTATTGACAAAAGTGGCTCACTTCCTACTGAATAAGAGGGACGATTCAATGGAAACCTTGGTAAAGATCTATGTAGAGTAGATTGTCTGATTGCACGGTGTTCCCCGGAGCATCGTCAATGATCGTTATGGGAAATTTATGCTGAATGATTGGAGGTTAATCTATCAGATGTTGGGCACAAAATTAGCATTCAGTATGGCCTTTCATCCCCAAACGGATGGCCAAACTGAGCGGACCAACAGGACGATGGAAGATCATCTCTATATGGTGGAGTTGTCCTACAATAATAGTTATCAAGCGAGCATCGTTATGGCTCCATATGAAGCTTTGTACGGTCGGAAATGTCATACACTGCTAGCTTAGGCGGAAGCAGGCGAATCAATGGTATATCCGCGCAAGGAGGTCGAAGAAGCTACTTCAACGATACGCT
Organism: Platanthera zijinensis; assembly: GCA_039513925.1. NCBI lineage: Eukaryota > Viridiplantae > Streptophyta > Magnoliopsida > Asparagales > Orchidaceae > Platanthera > Platanthera zijinensis. The sequence continues at coordinate 81,574,297 of CM077081.1, forward strand.
CTATTCGTGAGAGGCTACTGATAGCCCAGGATCGACAAGCAAAGTACTACAATGCCAAACACCGGAATGCTGAGTTCGCGGTGGTCGATTGGGTATATTTGAAGATCAAACCATTCAAAGGCGTGTCCAGGATTCGGAGGATGAAAAAGCTAAGTCCGAGATATCTTGGTCCGTTTGAAGTGGTGGAGCGAATTGGGGAAGCTTCCTATCGACTAGCTCTTTCGGCAGAGCTGAGTGGCTTGCATGATGTGTTTCACATCTCAATATTTCGAAAAGGCATCATGGATCCAACTCAAGTGGTGGAGAATGATAGTTTACCGGTCGAGTATGGGCTAACAACGAAGGTTAGGCCCATTCGGATCGAAGACATAGCCGAGAAATAGTTGTAGAATAAGACAATCAGGATGGTCAAAGTTTGGTGGGACAATTATGGCTGTGAAGAGCTAATATGGGAGCGGGAGTAGACCATACGCGAGGAGTTTCCCGAGTTGTTTGTTTAAACTGTATAATCGTGCGTCTTTTGTTGATCGTACATTTTGTTATATATCATATATCTTTATTGATTGTTGGGTTTCCTTGTTGTGCCTAAATTTCGGGACGAAATTTTTGTTAGGGAGGGGAGGGTTGTAACACCCCAAAATCCCAAATTTCCAAAGTTTGGAATTTAGGCTTAGACACGTCCTGGGACACGGGCGTGTCCCAGGGCGTGTCCTGCTCGGGCTTTTCAAGAAGGCGTTGAGTGTGGTTTGTTATTGAGAAGGCATTGAGTGAGGCACATGGCCTGGGACACGGGCATGTCCCAAGCCATGTCCTTCTCGGTGTGCACTCAACGCCATGCTCTCGACACTCAATGCCATGAGCTCGACAATCGTTGAGTGAAGCACACGCCCAGCCACACGGGCATGCCAAAGGGCGTGTCCCTCTCGGGTTATGGCCAAGGTTATGAGGCCTCTCGAATACGGGCTAGACACAGGCGTGTCTGAAGCCGTGTCAGGACACACGGCCTGTGACACCGGCGTGTCACGTGGCCGTGTCCTTTTCTGGATGAGTCGGTTCATGTATCGCTTACAGTACACGACCTATGACACAGGCGTGTCACAGGCCATGTCAGTCGTAAAATTAGACTTTTCAGCCAATTTGTGGCTGTTCGTTTCCCTTATCCTTAATCCAATGGCCCCAAGTATTCCCAGCTGGGTTTATCTGCGAGTCTGAGTGAAGATATCATTCTTCACTTAGCCATTATCTCTCTCAAGAGCTTAGTGAAAGAGGAGAGCTAGGAGGAGGAAGAGGAGAAGATCTGGCCACTGCGGGAGCGTAAGAGTTCTATTTAGAGATCTGAGGCCAGACCTGTGGAGGCAAAATCGCTGCAGTTCTTTCCACCGGCTAAAATTTCTATGGCTCCCAAGAGATCGTCAAGGGTAACGATCTTCCTTCTTGGACATGTGAAGTCCTTCATTATGCATGAGCATGGGATCCTCCACCAAAAGGTGGAAGAGTAAGTGATCCCTGTGGGTTGATAGTTGATATCCCCAAGTGAGTCTGCATTTAGACCCAAAAATGTGTAGTACGAGATAGGCATGCTGTGCAAAGCCCATCTGGACAGGTTTGTCTAGATTGGTGATGTTGCATATTGCGCACCAGAGAAGACTCCGCATATAAATTTGTAATTTGGGTAGTCAAAGGGTTGTGCCTGTGAAGGGGAGTAGCAGGAAGTACTGGAATGAGGAGTTCAAGGAAATACCCTTGTATTGCTTGTGTTGCGACCAATCCTTTGTGGGTAGTATGGTTATTGTGAGGCCAGTCCTTGGCGGACAGCGTGGCCATTGTGAAGCCAGTCTTTGGTGGACGTTGTGGTTATTGTGAGCTGAATTCTCTCAATAAGGCTTCGTACCGAACAGGAAAGGTGAAATCGACCCGTGCCTTTGGTTATAGCCGCGAGTACGCCGTACTCGGTGATGGCAAGGCGACTTGAGCAACGGGGGGGGTGGCTGATCCGTACCTACGTTATGTCGACTATACAGGAGAGCGTCAAGGCATTGAGCTTTCGTCAGTGACATAATGAGAGTTTAGGCCCGCGCACCAGTAAGACTAAATGCTCAATACCGAGTAAATGGTGGTGTTGAACCTAGTTCGCCGGTGCACCAAAAATGTGCCCTGAGAGCACGAATCGTCGGGCCGTGTGGCTGACGGTTGTGATGGATTGCTTGTGCGTGAGATCATAATATATATGATATCTATCTATGCATTACTATGCCTGTAGGGAAGGAATGTCACTGCCCCGGGAAAGGGGTAGGATTATTATAAATTGGTCAGCTGAATGGTGACCGTTGCTTTGTTTACCACCTTCTGGGTGGGCTGTCCCTGTGCAGGTGCTAGTTACCCGAGTAGGAAGTGAAAGGGATGAAGTCCCTATAGATGTTACTGCTGCTAGCCCTTGAAGGTTGCTTTCTCTTGTATTTTGCTCATGTGTGGCCGGCCTACACGCCGATGTATGTAATCCACAATTTTAAAAGAGGAACTGTAAGGCCTTAAGGATAGCTTGTGTGTATTTGCTGTACACTCTTTTATGAGTTGATATATAAATGTGGTTTATATATTTATAGTGGATATTCCTGGTCTCAGTTCATCATTGTTGTTAAAATCTTCCGCTAGCATGCTCTGAGTTAGAATGCGATGGTGTAGTGGTACTAACATGTGACCTCGCCGTCTGTTTGTGGCATATAGTGTGGGGCCCCGGCCGGACCTTCTATTATATGTTGTTTAACGGGTGGAGTAGTTACACAATCACCTGATGGTATCTTCATCTCTCAATCCAAGTATGCTTAGGAGCTTGTTAAAAGGTTTGGGATGTGTGATGCCTCAGCAACGAAAACACCCATGGCTGCTAATATTGTGATTGATTCTAATGAACATGGCAAGCCTGTTGATCAGAAAACTTATAGGGCTATTGTTGGGTCTCTATTATATCTCACAGCAAGTAGCCCTGCCATAATTTTTGCTATATGTATTTGTGCTAGGTCCCAAGTGAACCCTAAAGAATCTAACTATATTTTATTAAAAAGGATTTTGAGATATATAAGGGTTGTCCAAATCTAGGACTCCTATATCCATCAGATTCAGAATTTGATTTAACTAGATTTTCTGATGCTGACTATGTTGGATGTAGACTAGATAGGAAGAGCACATCAGGAATATGCCAATTTCTTGGTGATAGGCTTGTGTCCTAGTTTTGTAAGAAGCAAACCTCTATGTCCAAGTCAACTGCTGAAACTAAATACAAAGCTGCAGGCAGCTGCTATTCACAGATTTTGTGGATACAAAATCAATTGCTGGATTATGGTCTCAACTTAAATAATTCAACTATATTTTGTGATAGTACCAGTGCAATATCTATTGCACAAAATCCAGTGCATTATAATAGGACCAAGCATATAGAAAGTAGACATAATTCATAAGAGATTGTGTAGACAAAAAGAAAATTAATCTTGCCTTTATCTCTACTAATTTACAATAAGCAGACATCTTCACCAAGCATTGGATGAGAAGAAACATTTGTTCTTCTAAAAACAGCTAGGTATGATAAATGGGGAAGAATTAACTTAATTTTTGTCTATGGTCGATGATTTGACACAATTTGTCGAACGGAGATGGACGACCTGTGAACTATTTGTGAAGAGTTCGTCGAACGGAGATCGACGAACACTTCCTAGTGAAACAGATTTCGTTGAACGGAGATCGACGATCCTTGCTTCAGTGAGTACTTCGTCGAACGGCGATCGACTATTTATTCTTGTTCTTCAGACTGTGATCGACGAACTCATTTATAAATAAAATATTTCTTCGAACTCAGATCGAAGTTTTTTTTTCTTTTCGTTGGACTGAGATCGTCTTTTCATCTTCTAAAAACCTTATTATTAGGTTTTTGACGAAATCTGTCCCGCGCTTTCAGTTCTCTTTGCACTTGATCGTTGTTTCCTTCTTTGCAGGAAAACCTCCATGGCGATTCTGGCGGCCGTTCTCTCCGCAATGAAATTTGATGCAGGCTTTGACATCGATTTGGAATCATTCAGTCACACTGATCAAGTCTTCCAGGATATATTGAAATTTCTTGAGGAGCCGCATTTACAAAAGTTCATGACAACAAGAATCAAACTTCCAGTGCTCGAGATAAAGGAATGGGTTTATTCGTCCTCATCTCCTGATGCCCAAACCATTATTGACACCATTGCAGGACAACAGGTCACTCTTACTCCTACAATTTTGTCTAAAATTTTTGGTTTTATTAATGGAAAAGATGATATAGAGATGAACAATGATGAATTTTCCAATATGCTTGCTGCGATGGGTCACTCCGCTATAAACCCTAGCAAGCTATTGAAGAAGGACTTATCTATTTAATATAAGTTCCTTGCTGGTATTGTTGGTAAAGTCTTGCTGGGCAAGCACACTGCACATGACTATATCACAAGGCATTAGTTTCTTGTGATGAGTTCCTTGGTGAATAGAAAATCAGTCAACTAGAGTATTTTATTGTTTGATTTGATAAAGAAGAAGAATATTAAAAGAGAAGTTAGCTTTGGATGGGTACTAAGGCTTTTTCTCCAGGAAAAGTTCCCTCAGCTGCTAGTCTCCCAGACCATTTTTATTAATGCTTCAAAGACGTTAACATTAGCCCTCTTTGACAAATGGGAGAGGACCATTGTCAAGCCTTCAAGGGACTCCTCTTCCTTCAGGACCTCTGAGGACATAAGGACTGAAACAGTCACTCCACAACCTGATGTAGAGGCTCCAGTACCTCCTTTTCCCTCTCCTAAACTACCTTCTCCTCCTGAAATTCCATCCACAACATCTGTTTCCACCCAGATATCACCTTCTTTCACTCTCATCTCAATACCTACACAATCTCCATCTCCAACCCACACTCCACCACCATCTCCACATCATGATGGCATTCCAATTAACATCCCTCAAACTTTCACCCCTCCAGTCATCACCACACCTTTCTTACCACCATCTATACCTCCAACTCCATCTAACATCTTCAACATATGCACTTCTTATGGTAACACAACCACCTCTTTTTCATCATCATCATCTGATCCCACTTCCACCTTCATTTCTCTACTAAATCCCTCCATCAAATCTTTAATAGAGGCTACCATTGCACCTCTAATCTCTTCCATCAATGCTCTCTCTTCTCAACTTACTACCTCTACTGCTCCCTCCTCATTCAGGGGCCTGGCCTCAGGAATTCTTGATGCCAGGCAGGGGGAGATGTTCTATGATGAGGTCCCCTCTCCTGCAGCAATAACAGTTGTAAATATGGATACAATAATTACAGATCTTGTAAATACAGATACAGAGTTGTAAGCTTTTCTTGAGATAGATTTTTCAGAGTTTGATATTGAGATTGTAGAGCCTCAGGCTACACCATTCTTTTTCCTTGTCCCTTATGTGGACTTAGCTAATTTGTTAAGAGATTTTTATATTCTTTGCCATTCTCTTCCTATTCCTGAGCAATTTTTTTCTAGGGCTATAATATGTTATACTGCTCCTATCAGCACAGATATTATAAATCAAATTAGATACAGTTTTGCAGAACCTTCAGTTTCCTCTTCAGGACTAGAGGATGAGCCAAAGGCTTCCTCTCCTCCAACTTTTGGTTGGGCAGAATCTCCTCTTCAAAATATGGATCATCTATTTGTGGAAGATATGATTATAGAGGCAGAGGTTCTTCCAATGCCAGAAGCTGAAGTTCAAGTTTCAAAGGGTTCCGGTTCAGAGTGTATCTTTCAGAGAGATCTTATTTGCAAATCAACTGAAGAGGATTGATGATTTGTATGACAATCCTGTAAGTGAATCCAGTGAAGATGAATCAGATGATTCAGATGATTTAGAGGATACTAAGTCTAAGAAGAGAAAGTTTCAGAAAAATAAGGCAGTTTCTCAGGCAATAATAGAGCAACCACCTAATCCTAAGAATGACATTCCATATTATATCTTGTATTATATTCCTCTAACTCCAACTACTCCCTACTGGATGAAGCTTTCAAAGAATCAGATGAAAGCACAAAAGAATAAGAAGAAGTTTGGATCTGCTCCCATTAAGAAATTCAAAAAGGATCCACCTCCTCCTCCTCCACCAGCTGTAGGTGCTTCAGGCAATTTAGCCTCAAGAACCACATCTTCTCAGCACTCAAGGCAATCTTCTTATCAAAAATATGACAAATCTGCCAAGAGTGACTACAGAAGCAGCCACAGCAGCAGTGGAAGGCAGCCTCTTCTAAATCTGAATATAAGGAAAGACCTTACTCTCCACCAGTTCCATTTGTTGATCCAGAACAGGAAAACATTTCTAAAATGGCTAGATTTCAAGAGCTGGTTGGACTTTCTCAGGAAAATAAAGCTAAAGAAAAAGGAAAAGATGCTTCTCAATATACTACAATGCCTTCTTAGAGAAGAGAAGAATTGAAAAGGTATGACAAAGCTAAACACATTTTCAATGTTGATACTTATATGAGCTTACATCCAGAGACAGTTGTTCTAAGAGCAACTTTAGGCAATATCATTGGAGCAGCTAATATGACTATGTCTAAAAGATAAGACGCAAATCCCAACAGGGAAATCATTTTCAGGAAGCCATTAAAGAAAGACAAGTCTAAGAAATCTAAATAGCTTTTTGATTAGCTTATTTTCCCTTTGAACTATTTTTTTTGGTTAATTTGTCACAAAGCACTTAATGTATATATATCTGCTAGACTTTTACTTTCTGCCAGATATTTGTTGTTATGCTTTGTGATTGTATTTTATTGTTTTAATGCATTGTACATAGTGACCTCACCCAAATAGGGGGAGATTGTTGGAACCCCACCTGTTTTAGGGTTTATTTGGGCTAGGTTCACTATTAGGATTGCATAGATTGACCCATAATGTATAGTCTAGGGTCATAGGTCTTTATTAGATCTTAGGGTAGGTCAACAAGTCAGTTTGATTGGACCAATCCCTCAGAAGACTTAGAAGATTGAATATTTCAGAACAAGGCAGATTTTTTTATGTTGAAGAAGTCGTTCGACAAAATCTGAATGGAATTCGACGATCGTCGTTCTCAGTTCGACGATCTCAAAGTTTCTTATCTGAAATTGAGATCGACAAAAGTTTAACTGAGTTCGACGAACTCTGATCTCCTATCAGTTGTTGAGTTCGACGAACAACTATCTCAGTTTGACGAACTTGGAGCACAGAATGGATAGCATTAACTCAGTTCAAAGTTCTTTGGGCTCAGCTCGATGAAAGAGAGGATTGAGTTCGAGGATCTTGGATCTCTGATCGACGAAATCTGTCAGTTCATTATTTCTATTCTCTGCAGTTAATTTCTGGATTGACCAAGGCTTATATAATATATTATTTCCTATATTGCTCTAAGTAATTAAATGCATATATTCTTATGAATATAGTCATTCATTGGCATCATTAATTACTGGATTTCATAGAGTCAATATTCGGCTTAATAATTGGGACAGTAAAGGAATCAATTTATTGCCCTTCTAGCCATTTGTCCGAGTTCCAAGATTTTAGCAGTCAATCAAGGAGTAGAATTCAAATTCAGAGACAGAATTTCTGCAAGAAATATAAAAGAGTTTTTAAAAATATTAAAGACAAGAAGTTATAGAATTGACTAAGGGTAAAAGGTAGACAGAGAAAGATATTAAGTCTGCATACTCATATAGTCTTCATCATTTGCAACTCTCTCCAAGATTTCAAGAGACATCAAAACACAATCAATCTAAAAGCTTCTGGAGATCATCAAAGAAGACCTATACCCTGCAAAGCTTTCAGCAAATTCCTGAATAATAATCATCTCAGGGGGAGCTTTGACAACATCAAGCAATCCACTAAAGTCTTCTCAGCTGTTTGAGAAAGAGAAGACAATATCACATTTTTCACCCCACTGTACAAAAACTTTTAACTCCCTTCAAAAGTTAACCACCTGGTTCTTAAATCTCTTTATCAAAATAATTAGCTTGGTTTTTGGGCACCTGATCAAAATCCTAAAGGGTTGTGAGATCTCCCTTTAAATAGATCTTGTGGTGACAGGGCATCTGAGAAAAAACCTATTGGTGACAGGGCACCTGATCAAAAACCCATAGTGGATTCCAGGGTGGTAGAAGAGTGGATGTACCCAAGTTTAGGGGAACCACTATATATTTCTTGTGTCGTCTGGTTGCTTGTTGTTTTCTTATTGCTGTGTGTTGTGTGCTGTGTTAGTTAGCTTTTTATTCCTGCACTTTCTTAAGATATATATATCACTATTTTTAATTCCGCTATAAAAACCAATTAAGTTTTTAAAATACTCTATTCACCCCTTCCCCCTCTAGAGTTAAGTAAATATATTCCCTCAGGTTGTAAAGCTTTTACCATCCTTCACTAACTATATGGCGCAATGGTGGAGATCTTCCCAGACCATAAGAACCTGAAGCATCCCTTGGATCAAAAAGATCTGAATATGCAACAGCCCAGGTGGGTTGAATTCCTTGGGGACTTCGACATGGAGATTAAATATACGTCAGGCAAGGCCAATATTATGGACAATGCTTTGAGTAGGAAATATTCCAGGCAAGAGAAATAGATTGAAGCACATAATGAGTGGTTGGTGCGAGTTTTTGAGTCTCTTAGCATTATCTATGTGGTTATAGGTGTGTCTAGTCTAGCTCGGTTGAACTAGATAGAGTTACAATTTGACTTGGCCAATCATATTCGGTAGGAAACTAAAGTTGATGTAGAGTTCCATCCATTAGTGGTAAAAGCTCAACAAGGTGAAGGAAATGTCGTGAAGATATTCGGTATGACCTTAAAGAAGAATGGAAGGGTGTGCATACTGCGGTTCGGTAAGCTCCATGAGGAGGTGATGTTTGAGGCTCACTTTACAAAGTATTCACTTTACAAAGTACAAAGACGTAATTGGATTTCAAAAAATCATTTTGGTGTCTTGGGATGAAGTTGGATGTAGATTCATACGTGAGTCAATGCTAGACTTGTGCCTTAGTGAAGGGTGAGTGTTAGAAGTTAGACGGGTTTTTGAATCCCCTTCCTATTCCCGAGTGGAAATTCGACAACATATCCATGGATTTTGTGCATAGTTTACCTCAGTTACCGCAGGATAATGATGCAATTTTGGTGATTGTGTATTGAATGACCAAGGTGGCTCACTTCATTCCAAATCGAAAGGAAGATATTTTATAGAAGCTCATGGAGATCTATGTTCGGAACATAGTGCGGTTGCATGGGATTTCGAAGAGTATTATTAGTGATTGGGATGGACGGTTCACATCCAAGGATTGGAGGTTAGTCCAAAAGAGTTTGGGCACCAATATTAAGTTCAGTACAACGTTCCATCCACAGACCGATCGTCAAACATAGAGGACAAATCGTACCATGGAAGATATGTTGCGGATGTGTGCTATTGATTTTGGCAAGAGATGAAATAACATCTCTTTATGGTAGAATTTGCCAACAATAATAGCTTCAAAGCAAGCATTTAGATGACCCCTTATGAAGCATTGTATGGATGGCGGCGTCGAATGTTAATGTCTTGGATAAAGGTAGGAGAAACCCAACTTTTGGGCAAAGAAGTAGTGTCAGATGCATATGAGTTTCGGCAAACAATCTAAAAGCGCATGAAGGTTACTTAGGATTGGTAGGAAAAATGTTTTAATGTGTGCCACAGAAATGTGGAGTTTGCGATGGGCGACATGGTCTAGTTAAAGGTCAAGTTGTCCAAAGATGTTTCGTGGATTCGGCGACTCAAGAAATTGAGTCTAATGTATGTGGGTACATTTGAGGTTACGAAGCGCATAAGTGAAGTGGCTTATCAGTCGGCATTGTTCGAAGAGCTGATTGGATTACATGATGTTTTTCATGATTCAGTGTTGAGGAAGGCTTTGGTGAAGCTGAGTGATGTGGTCGACTCGGCATTAGTACTGATGTTAGAAGACTTGAGGATGATGGTTCGTCCGGTTTTTGTAGAGGATTCAAAAATTTAGCATTTGCGGAATAAAGAGGTCAAGCTTATGAAGTACGTTATGACGATTGCGGTGAGACGAATTCTCTTGAGAGCGCGAGCAAGCGATGAAGAAGGACTTCCCAGTACTGTTTTCTTAAGGTGTGTTTGATGCTTTAGTAGCTTTTTAAATTTCTAGGACAAATTATGAAAGTTAAGGGTTGCTACTCACCTAGAGGGGGTGAATAAGTGATTTACTTATTTTTAAGATTTCTTGAGTTTTTTTTCCTTTTAGAGCACAAAGAGAAAATTGATCACAGTAATAAACACGACATAGCACACAACACACAAAGATTTATAGTGGTTCTTCAAGAATGGGTACATCCACTTTTCCTCTACACCTATCTAGCAGAGAACTAGCTTAGGCCAAACTCCACCAAATTTTCTTCTCAGATCCTCAGATCTTACAATCTCAGGAACACAAGTTCCCTACCTCAGACCTTCACACAGGTCCTATACCTCAGGCTCCAACACAAGCCCTATAGACTCAGGCTTTCCTCAAGCCCTACAAACTCAAATCTGCAAACAGATCTTACACTCAGATTTACAAAAAGAATCTTAAAAATTCAAATCCTTAAAGGAACCTACCAAGTAATAGAAAATAGAAGTTGACTCAACACTTTAGAGCTTGAGTCTCAAGTAGAAGCACACAACAGGCTTCTTCTTCCTTGTCTTGATTAGCTCTTGAAATATCTTCTTGGAAAGGTTTGCTTGATTAAGAAAACTTGTGTCAGAAAAAGGATTATTTAGAAATGATATTGCTGTATAAGATGAAGAATCCTTCTCTATACTTCTAGTGGTTGAAGATGCATTCTTGTTCAAGGTTGACCACTGTTTAAATCTTTCTCAAAACTTTGAAGTATTCAGTGTGAAGGATTGATGTGAATATTGAGTGCTTGAAAATGTTTTTCAAAGGCTAGAACTTCAAAAAAAGAGCTTCTCCTCAAATCTCTAAGTCCCTCTTTATACTTGACTTGACCGGTAGGAAGAACAAAGATTGAATTATAAATCTCCAAAAGCTAGTCAGTCCTCCTTATGCAAATTCTTGATTAAGAAACCTCAAACGGCTATTTTAAATTAGCTTACGGAAGATTTACATAATAAGAATTATTCTGGCTGGAAATTATTAAACGACTAGCTGGCACTTTAGGAAACGATCTTGAAATACAATATTCAATTACTATCAAAATCTGACTAAGGAATTGTTTTGAATTCCTGAAAATATTCTCCAATGAATAAGAATAATTCTCGTTGCAAGCAATCCCTGACTTTATGCAACAAATTTCGTTAGTCAATCTGATTTAAATTTTCTGCATAATTTGCGCCTTAAATTAAGGACCTAGTCATTGTGTCACGTGTCTAGCTGGAGAAAATGGATCTAAGTGACCATGACATGATGTCATATACAAAGTCAAATGACCCTTATAAAATATGTGTGGTCAACTTGAAACACGTAGAAGTTATAAAAGGAAATTCTTGACACTTAGCCATTTCACCCTACAGAAAACATTATGTCTCCATTCAGTCGATGCTGTCGAATTTTTTTCATTAATGCAGTTGATGCAGTAGAACATTTTCTCTTCGATGCAGTTGATGTAGCTTAGCTTTTCCTTAGCCGTGAACTCGATGTGGTCGAATTTTTCCTTAGTAATGAACTCGATGCAGTCAAATTTTTCCTTGATTGTGAAGTTGATGCAGTCAAATTTTTCCTTAGTAATAAACTCGATGCAGTTGAATTTTTCCTTAGATAATTTTTATTCTTGCCTCTAATTCCTTTTGTTCTTTGTGACTTTTTCCAATGATAGTGACATATTTAATATATGATTAGTACAAAGATCAACATGAATTCTGCTCCTTAAGGGATTACACGGGCAAAACCCTATTTAGGTGACCAAGTGTCTTATCATACATTAGTCATGCACTTAAGTTATATATGTCACACCAAAACTTGAACAACCATCAAATACAAGATATTTATTGCCATCTTGAGGGCATCTTTAAATTAGGAATCTTAAGGACAATATTCCCAATTGTACAACCCAGTGTTCACCAAGTGGGTCCAACGAGCCCGCATCAGCTCGGTAAGTGGGCCTGTGAGCTAAGGCGGGCGAGCCAGCCCAAATCCGCCTAGCGGGCGAGCAAGCCTAGTGGGAAGCAAACCGTTATCTGCCAGGCAAGCGAGGGAGCCACTCCGCAACCGCCAGGCAGGCAGGCGAGCTAGGCCGCATCCGCCAGGCAAGCAGACGAGCTAATCCGCATCCTCAAGGAATGAGGGCGTGCCAGTCCACATCCTCCAAGCGGGCGAGCGAGTCGGGGAAGCCAGCCAATCTCCATATAAGAGGCAAGCAAGCGACGGGAGGTGGGCCGCACCCGTCCAGATAACTGGCGAGTTGGCTCGCATTCTTCCCATAAGTGGGGTGCAGATATCCTATGTTTAATATAATTTGGTCTACTAATAGCCACACCAAACAGCTGATTTTCTCTGTTGGCAGACCCTTTTTGGGCTGCGCATAGCCATTTATAACATCAGAGTTGTGCTATCTACAGTCCAGACAAAGAAATCTATAAATAGATCTGAGGGGGTACCTTAGAAAGCAAGCCTTCTAATTTTCTAGTCTTATAGTGCTTTCTGAGGTTCTCTTAGCTCAGCATTGGCTAAGGAGGGGAAGAACTCTAGGATCTTCCGGGTGTGTGGTGGAACCTTTGTTTTGCAACCTCAGGTCAGTTCCAAATCCTAAGTTTTCAGTCAAGCAGGATTATTAGGAGAAGTAAGTGTGTGGTCTTCCCTTTTCAGGGTCCAAACTCCATATAAGTCGACTATCAGTTTCAAAGTTTTGGGTGCGGTGAGCGTGGACTGAGGCCAGCCAAGAATATCCTTGGCAAGTTCAATGTCTAGTGACAAAGTACAAGTGTCTTATCGGGCTGACTTGCCACCTCCCCCTCCCCTCGCCACCATTTGAATGTTCAAGGAATTTAGGAAGGAAGTCCAGAATCTTCGCACTCGGGGTTCACGGCAAGTGCTCGACACCCGTCGTCCCAGTGGTTGCTGCTCCAACTTCAGGCAAAATTGCCCCCGTCAAGCGACCTGGGAAGGAAGTCGCGGAGGAAGGCAGCGAGCGAGATCTCCTGGGGCGAGCTATGTTCCCTGGATCAGAGAGTGTGGGAAGGACCAGTGAGGTGGAGGCGCGAGATTGTCTGGCTCACCTCGTGAGTGGCTAGAGATGTCCTACTACACTAGAAGGGGCGATCCGGTCCAGCACACCCAGTGGTTCGAGGATGTGGTCTCGATCAGGCAGATGGCGGACGACTTTAAGTGCCAGCTCTTCACCATAAATCTCAAAGATAAGGTGAGGTTTTGGTTCCATCAACTTCCCTCCAGCTCCATCTACTGCTTTGAGGACCTACGTCAAGGATTCTTGCTGAGGTTATCAACTTGGAAGAAGAGTAAGAAGTAGTCAGAGTCTCTATTTTTCATCAAGCGGGGCATGGGGGAGAAGTTGGGAAGCTACGTCAATAGGTTCCAAGAGGAGGGCCTCCAGGTCCAGTAGATGCCTGGATATACCCTCATGGTAGCTTTCACTATGGGGATACAGCAGGGATTCTTCAGGATGGAGCTGAAGCGGGTGCCTCCTCTGTCCTTTGATGAGTTGGTGGAAGGGATAGCAAGAGAAGTCGAGGGAGAAGCGTCAAACCCAGAATTTGCCAGGAAGCTAGCCAAGTGGGCTACAGAGGAGGAGAGAGGGCCAGGAGGTGGAAAGGGACAAGAGGTCAGGAGGCTAGAGCCCCGGCCACGGGAGCAGTAGCAGCAGTAGATGTGGTGATGCCAGGAGCCGAATAATAGACTGGGTTGGAGGCAGTAAGATTGGCACGATTAGGGCCAGAGGAGAGGTTTTCATGGAGGATAAAACCGCCAAGGGGGCAAGGCCAGTTCAACCCTCTGGGATGGAGGCAAGGCCAGAGAACCCTCTCCTCGAGCAGCACCAGGCTATGGCCATAACTCTAGGGAGGAGGAGGATAGGTGTGCAGTGGAGGAGGCCAGGAGGTAGAGCGTAGGTGCCCTACTGTGACTTCCACCAGGAGGAGGGACACGCAACGGCTACCTGCCCGAAGCTCTTGGAGAAGAGGGTAGTCACGAGACAGGCCACACAACAGAAACAATGTCGCTAGGAGGTGAAGTTATAAGAAGTCCTACTAGGGGGAGAGGAGGATATGTGCGAGGACCGGGCCGATGTAGGAGGCTCAGGAGGGATCATGGTGATCCATGGAGGGTGGGAGTAGAGGTCGCCCGCAAGGCGAGTCTCCACAGCATGTACTGCTAGAGCGTCGCCTCCACATCCCTAACCATACCCCCAGATGAGAAGATTACCTTCTCTCGAAAGGAAATGCCAGATCATGAGGATCCATTTTGCGATGCGCTGGTAATTCAAGTTGCCATCGAAAATTTTACGGTCTCCTGGATCCTCATTGACAATGGGAGTTCCATCAATGTCATCTTCAAAAAGGCATTTGATGCAATGAAGGTGGAGGCCAAGAGGGTGTTGCCCTCGGACGGACCTCTATTCGAGTTCTCTGGGGAGGGGAAGGAGGTATAAGGAGGAGTGGGACTCCATGTTACCTTGGGAGGCCAGTCCAAGAACTGCAGGTTTGTCATCGTGGACACTCCTAGTAGCTACAAGGCAAAATTTGGACGGCCCCTCATCAGTGCCTTCCGCTGCGTACCCTCTTCTTTCCACCAGTATCTCAAATCAATGTCGAGGGAATCTAGGTCTGAGTCTAGGGAGACCTCAAGGTGGAAAAGAAGTGATATATCACTGCAATCAATACCATCTCCTAGCAAGAATGAGCCGAGGAGATGGAAAGAAGGATGGAGGAGATATCTGGCCAGGAGCCCATGGGAGAAGCCGAGAAGATGGGGGTGGAAGAGGAAGATGTTCGCCCCCGTGTAGAGGCGGCGGAGGAAGTTCTGGAGGAACAAGCTGAGGTGATGGTCATAAAGGAAGTTGGAGAGGAGGAAGTGCTTGTGCCAGGTGAGGGGACTGCGGGCGAGTGGGAAGAGAATTCCCAGCAAGAAGTAACAAAAGTTGTGGTGGAGATGAAAGTTCTCACCCAGGGAGGAAGGGTGGAGAAGGTACTGGTCAGTGGGGGGCTGATCCCAGAAGATCAAGGAAAGATACTTAAGTGAATCTAGAAGAATATCGACATCTTCGCATAGAGCGCGGCAGACATACTGTGGATTGACTCGGATGTGGCTTGCTACCTCCTCAACCTTCATGTCGATGTTAGTCCCATCTGGAAGAAGAAGAGGTCCACCGCCGACAAGCTGGCCGATCCCATCCGAGAAGAAGTAGGAATAGTCTTGAAGGTAGGGTTTATATCGGAGATCCACTATCTAAGCTGGGTCTCCAATGTGGTGATGGTCAAAAAAGGGGACGGTCGCTAGAGAATGTTTATTGATTTTTATGTTTTGAATGAAGCCTATCCTAAGGATTGTTATTTTCTGCCACGAATTGTGAAAGATAGGAAAGATCTTATGTTTACTCAGATATATATATATATATATATATATATATATATATATATATATATATATATTAGGAAAAGAAAATCACAGCACATAAAATAAATAAGGCAAGGCAAGCACACAGATGACGCAAGGATTATAATTGTTCCCCAATAAACCTGGGTACATCCACTCTTCTACCACCCTTGTAGGAATCAACTATAAGTGTTTTGATCAGGTGCCCTATCACCACAAGATCTGTTGCAGGTAGATCTAAAGACCGTTTGAGCTTTTGATCAGGAGCCCAAAATCTAATAGGTTTTTGATCAGGTGCCCTATCACCAAGAGTTCACTTTTGAAGGGAGAGATAACCCTGTACATAGGAAAGGGAAAAGAAATGATGTTATCTTCTCTGTCAATGATCTGAGAGAAGACTATTGGATTGTTGATGATGTCAAAGCTCCCCCTGAGATGTAGAATAGTTCAGAAGTGGAAGATTTGCTTCAGGGTATAGGCCTTCAAGTAGATGTTGCTCTCCAACAAGCTTTTAGACTGATATTGATTGATTGTCTCTTGAAAGCCTGGAGCAGATGATGAAGATGAAGTTGATTTTCTATGAGAAAACTTGTAGCTAAGTATTTCTTTTGTGAGAGAAAAAGACTTCTTGAATTTTCTCTCTCCATCTCTTCTATTCTGTTGAGTGTTGCATTACTCTCCTTATTATCTGTAAGATATAATATCTGTATATTTAATGCCTAAATAATTTGAATTCATTCTATCTTAGAATGGCTAAATCAATTCCCAAGAATAGAATCTGCCTTGAGAAATCAATTGGCATTTAATCTTTGTAATTAACTCCATATTTAATGCTCCCTCCAAACGGCTATATTCATAAGAATATATAGCATTAAATCTGAGAATCATAAAGCCTGCAATTAAGGCCTTAATTAATTCTTCCAGCTGTAAATAAATCTGCCTGAAAACTTAACAGGAATCGTTGATCTCAATTTAAAGCTTTCATCAAACTGGGTTCGGAGATCGTTGAACTCAGCTCGGAGATCGTTGAACTGAGTTTAGAGATTTTGAACTGCATCTGAGTTTGTCAGTTTTCTTTGAGCTGAGCTCAGAGATCGTTGATCTCCGCTCAGAGATCGTTGATCTCCGCTCAGAGATCTTTGAACTCAGTTCAGAGATTTTCTTCGAGCAATTTTCTTATCTTCAAATCTGAACTTCTCTGGAATTTTTCTGAATGAGCAAACCTAGAAATAATCCTATGACCCATGACTATACATTTTGGGTCAATCTAATATTCCTAATAGTGATCCTGACCCAAATCAGAACTAAGGTTCCAACAATCTCCCCCTATTTGGGTGAGGACACTATTCACATAAAAATATAAAGCAAGTTTAAAATGAGTTCTAAAAAAAACAATGGTTCGGAAAAAAAATGAGAAAAAAAACTTCTAAATGGCTATGCATAGTGCAAGCTTATCTAGATTGCACATAGGAGGTCCGGTGCTTGAAAACTCTTAATTTTTTGCCATGATAGACTCTTAAGAAATATAAGATCTATCAGATAATTTTGGTTCAGGTGTTAGCATGTACAACCAAAGAAAACTCGCCCTCTAATACCAATTGAAAGAGAGGAAAGATCTTATGTTTACTAAGATATATATATATATATATGTATATATATTAGGAAAAGAAAATCACAGCACATAAAATAAAGAAGGAAAGGAAAGCACACAGATGACACAAGGATTATAGTTGTTCCCCAATAAACCTGGGTACATACACTCTTCTACCACCCTAGTAGGAATCCACTATAGGTTTTTTGATCAGGTGCCCTATCACCACAAGATCTGCTGCAGGTAGATCTAGAGACCCTTTGAGCTTTAGATCAGGAGCCCAAAATCCAATAGGTTTTTGATCAGGTGCCCTATCACCAAGAGTTCACTTTTGAAGGGAGAGATAACCCTGTACACAGGAAAGGGAAAAGAAATGATGTTGTCTTCTCTATCAATGATCTGAGAGAAGACTAGTGGATTATTGATGATGTCAAAGCTCCCCCTAAGATGTAGAATAGTTCAGGAGTGGAAGCTTTGCTTCAGGGTGTAGGCCTTCAAGTTGATGTTGCTCTCCAACAAGCTTTTAGACTGATATTGATTGATTGTCACTTGAAAGCCTGGAGCAGATGATGAAGATGAAGTTGATTTTTGTGAGAAAACTTGTAGCTGAGTTCTTCTTTTGTGAGAGAAAAAGCCTTCTTGAATTTTCTCTCTCTATCTCTTCTATTCTGTCGAGTGCTGTATTACTCTCCTTATTATCTGTAAGATATAATATCTGTATATTTAATGCCTAAAGAATTTGAATTCATTCTATCTTGGAATGGCTAAATCAATTCCCAAGAATAGAATCTGCCTTGAGAAATCAATTGGCATTTAATCTTTGTAATTAACTCCATATTTAATGTTGCCTCCAAACGGCTATATTCATAAGAATATATAACATTAAATCTGAGAATCATAAAGCCTGCAATTAAGGCCTTAATTAATTCTTCCAGCTGTAAATAAATCTGCCTGAAAAACTTAACAGGAATCATTGATCTCAATTTAAAGCTTTCATCAAACTGGGTTTGGAGATCGTTGAACTCAGCTCGGAGATTGTTGAGCTGAGTTCAGAGATTTTGAACTGCATCTGAGTTTGTCAGTTTTCTTTGAGCTGAGCTCAGAGATCGTTGATCTACGCTAAGAGATTGCTGATCTCCGCTCAGAGATCTTTGAACTGAGTTCAGAGATTTTCTTCCAGCAATTTTCTGATCTTCAAATCTGAACTTCTCTAGAATTTTTCTGAATGAGCAAACCTGAAAATAATCCTATGACCCATGACTATACATTTTGGGTCAATCTAATATTCCTAATAGTGATCCTGACCCAAATCACAACTAAGGTTCCAACAAATTGACGCGCTGGTTGAATCAGCCATCAATTTTTTTTCTAATGAGTTTTCTAGATGCCTATTCAGGATATCACCTAATCCAGATGTACCTGTCTACCATAAGGGATGTTTCCTTCTATAACGCCCTAGTTTTAAGACCTAGAGTCGTTGGAAGCTAACGCCCGATGGTAGAGATACCGCTGGCGGTAGGTCAATGAGCTCGGCAGTGGATCTAGAGCTCACGATCACTGGATCTAGTGTTCACGACCACTAGTCATGCTCCACTAATCGTGCGCACTATTCTCCTTTTTTTCCAAGTTTTTCCTGGGTGAACGCACGACCATTGGACAGAGTGCGCACGACCACTGGTTGTGCGCCGCTGCTCGTGCGCATTTATCCCTTTCTTTTTGGAGTTTTGCCAATGGTGATCGCACAATCATGGGATCTAGTGCGCATGACCAGTGGTCGTGCGCCACTGATCGTGTGGACGGGTGCTATTCTGCCGTTTTGTTTCATGTCCATTTGATGCTTCCCCAAATTCGGTCCAAGGGCCCAGGATCTTCCGCCCAATCAGTTTTATTAGGGCTTAGAGGGTTTTTCCCCTCATTTTTCTCATCATTTAGATTGAGAGTTGGGTGGAGAGGGAGAGAAGGGAGGAGGAAGGAGAGAGCATCTTCGGCCATTGACGGAGCTTCGGAACTCCGATCGCCGTTCCAAGACCAGATCCGTCGATAGGGCGTAGAGGCGCTCGTGTCAACTCGTTCAAAGCAAGGATTCCATGGCTAGGAAAAGGAGACATAAGGTAACTACATTTATCCTCTCAGTCTCTAGGATGCGTGCATATCATCTCTTTCTTTCAAGCTTTTGGGCACTGGATCTCTCAAATGAGAGGGGTTTGGGTCGCCATGGTCCAAGAGGAACCACTGGGTCGATTATGTCCGTTCCCGACATGATTTGCATTAGAGATACGCTCCGTTAGTGGATTAGCATTGTAGGTGAATCCATAGTCGCGACCGTTAGTCAGACTCGGTGATGTTGTATAACGAGCCTTAAGGATTTTGTAGAAATCCGTTGCGGCAAGATGTCGTTTCTGATGTATGTGTTTTCCACCTTTTCCGAGTGAGTACGTGTAACCAAAATCGGACGAAGTTAGCTCCGCGTTGGTGGTAGATGGTTTCCTTGGTCCGCGGTAATGTTGTCATACGAATGATGGATTAGGGTGGGAAAGGCTATGGATTGTGATGTGCTAAGGTGCGGCTTTATCTCTGTGGTCAGCTGGCTATCCCGTGACATGCAAGTCATGTGGGGAGAGTGTCCCGGCGAGACAAGTCCACTTCTGTGAGACTGACAAGAATGCCAAGCATAGGATAGGCCTGGGTAATGAAGCCCACGTGCGGGTGGGGTCCAGCAAGGGTTCTTAGAATCGGTTTGTGTGTGAGACGGAATCCTGACGTGAGAAGTCAGAGCTTATAGGCAAGCCCGGGTTTGAGACCCACGAGCGGGTGGGGCCTTGGCAAGAGTTCCGTGTGGAGGCTTGTATGTCGTTAGGGGAATTGCATTACCACTTTTTGTTTGCGGCTGACGCCGATGGGGAAATTTAAATTACCCGATTGATGATGCGTGATGATGTGTTAGATTCATACGCTTAGGGTTCCTTGGGTGAAACCTAGGATTGCATTCATGTTCTACTATAGGCCCCCTTTTTCTTGTGCTCAACATAGAAACATGTTTGTTGTATGATACATCCAAACTTTTTTTACTACTTTACATGTTTATGTATATTGCATACGAAGTGCCGACCTGTAGGGTGATGGAGTGCCCCGGGGTCTGCTAGGGATGGCCGGGAAAAGATGTGTTGGTTACACAGTTGAGGTCAGCCTTTGTTGACCCACGTTACCACCAAATGTTTACAGAGCAAGGATCGCAAGCAGGAGCTAGCTCGCCGGACAAAAAGGCCTAAGCCTCATGGAGTCTTTCAAGTATTGTAATAGCTCTGTTCTGTGGAATTGTATGTTTGATGTACTATGTTTCCGGCTTGCATGCCAAGGTTGTCTAAGAGTGCTTATGCACGTTGGTATTTGATGTTATCATTTGAGTTTTGGACTCTCTATCTTTGTAAGGCCTTAAGGCCGTTTTGATACTCATATGTATGTGGATATCTTTTGGTCTTGTTTTCTATTTCCATCATTAGTTTATTCTGAGTTTTGAGCTGGGTAGTAAATATCATCTTTTAACGCTAAAGTTGTGGCACTTATATGTTGTGGGACCCCCACCAGACCAATATTATACGGTCATTACAGGGGAGGTGTTGTATTTTGGTATCAGAGCCAGGTTTGTGTCCAAGGAAAGGATTCGTGGTTGAATGTCATAATCGGATCGCGTATAGAAGTTATCCACATAGGAGTATCACGGGACCGTTAGTGTCCTTATGTTTGAGTCTTGTGATTATAGACTGATTTATTATTACTTTTTTTTGTTAAGAGTGCAAGCAATGAGGCGGGTATGTCGAGGCCAAGAGAAGAGCTTTCGGCGAGCAGCGTTACTGCTCAGGGTCTTTTGGGTATGGGTGTAAACCTGGCCGATTTTTGTTGCATGCTTGCAGAAGCAATGGTGGCAACCCAAGCTACATCGACAGCACAAGTAGCAACCCTATTGCTCAGGTAGCAACTCCTTCTACCCCGGATATGACGATGGCCATGCCGGGCGGAGAAGCCAGGCGAGTAGAGCCATTGGCCGAAAGGGTGGTTGTCGGGCATGGGGACTGGCAGATTAAATATTTTCTGAGCTTCCATCCTCCAACGTTTAACGGATTCGGCACGCCGACCAATGCAGAGGATTGGTGGGCGAGGATTTAAGAACTTCTGAGGGCGGCAGAGACCTCATAGGAGAATAAATCTGAGTTTGTGGTCTTCATGTTGGAAGGAGACGCTAAGTTGTGGTGGGTGAGCCATAGTGGTCGGCAGTTTCTTGGACGCACCCCATCCATTGAAGAGTTCGGGAATGCTTTCTTGAAGAAGTACATTCCTGCGTCGATGAGGTTAGCCCTTCATAGGCAATTTCTGCACTTGGTGCAGCGGGAAAAGACAGTGGACGAGTATGTTCAGTAATTCACTCGGTTGGGTCGTTATGCAGGAACGACCATGGCAGACGATGAGGAGAGGGACAACCTCTTCTACCATGGACTGAGGGAGAATCTGAGGCAACCCCTCATATCTATGAAGCGCGCTGGTTTCAATGAGCTGGTTGAGGCTGTCAGAATGTTGGAGAGCGATACAGAGCGAACCCAATGTCATAAGGGTTTTGCAGCCAAGCAAGGGGAAGGGAAGCCTTCTTAATCGCAAAGGAAGTCTGAAGGGAATAGGTGGAAGAAGAAACCTTATCCCTTCAAGACAGGTGAGAAAAGTAACATGACGTCTGGAGGGTCTAGCTTCAAGGGGCCACCGACGTGCTTTAATTGTGGCAAGGTGGGCCACATAGCTCAGTTTTGTACACAAGGAGGTGCTGAGCAGGAGCCAAGACAGGTCCAGTTTGTGCGCTCCGGCCCCAGTGCCGCGGAGAAGGGAAAGATGGTAGAGTATAGTGCTTCTCGGTTTCAACCAGTGCAGAAAAGGGCCTATAATCTTGGGAAACAGGAAGTGATCCGCCAGCCTGATGTGGTAACAGGTATGAGAAAGTTTAAAGTTAACATTGTACTGCATACTTTCAAGCCGGTTTTTGTTTGTTGCCTGTGTTTAGGATTTTTATTAGTTTCTAGATACCCCGCTAGGGTGTTGTTTGATACGGGAGCGTTGCACTCCTTTCTTATGGAAGGCTTTATCCGGAGAATTGGAGTTGAGTCATTCTCGGTGGATGCAGAGCTGAAGGTACGCATGCCCAATGGGTCATCCATGACTACCGGGGCGAAGGGGCGCATTTGTTAGAATCTGGGCGGAGTTGACTTCATGTTGATAGCATCGGTCCTACCGTTGGTTGAGTTTGATGTGATATTGGGAATGGACTGGCTAGTAGAGCAGCGTGCCAGTATTGACAGCCTATCCAAGGTGGTGACCCTTAGAAGCGAAGGGCAGGAAGAAGTTAAGTTTGAGGGTCTTAATGGAGTGGTCTGTTCCCTGATTACGACCATGCAGTTGGTGCGGGCAGTTAACCAGGGGGAGTAGCTCTTGTAGCATTGTTGGAGGTTCGTCTCTCCAGGTTATCCCTTAGATAAGTACCCGTAGTGGCAGAGTTTGAGGATGTTTTTCTTGATGAGCTTCCTAGAGCACCTCCTCGATGGGAGATTGATTTCTCGATTGAGTTAGTGTGGGAGGCTAGGCCGGTATCACGTCCTCCTTTTATTATGGCCCCAAAAGAGTTGGTCGAACTCAAAGTACAGTTGCAGGAACTGTTGGAGAAGGGGAATATCGGACCTAGTTCTTCACCGTGGAGCGCGCTAGTATTGTTCGTGAAGAAGAAAGATGGTAGTATGTGGTTGTGCACAGAATACCGAGAGTTGAATAAACTAACTATCAAGAATAAGTATCTGATTCCTCGGATAGATGACCTATTCGGCCAGTTGGTGGGGTCAGTGGTGTATTCAAAGTTGGACTTGAAGTCAGGATACTATCAGTTATGAATTTGAGACGAGGAAATACCTAAGACATCATTTTGTACGAGGTATGGTTACTTTGAGTTTTCGGTGATGTCGTTCGGGTTGATGAACGCACCATTCGTATTCATGGATTTGATGAATCGAGTATTTCGGGAATACTTGGACTCTTTTGTAGTTGTCTTTATTGATGACATTCTGGTTTACTCCAAATCGAAGGTGGAGCATGAGACTCACTTGAGAGTAGTCTTGCAAGTGTTAAGAGAGAACAAGTTGTATGCAAAGTTCTCGAAGTGCGAGTTCTAGTTAGAGAAGGTGGAATTTTTGGGCCATGTGATTAGTGGGGATGGGGTGGCGGTAGATCCAACAAAAGTGGAAGCCATCAGAGATTGGCCAATTTTGAGAATCGTGGCAGAAGTCTGAAGTTTTCTTGGACTAGCCGGGTACTATATAAGGTTTGTGGAAAAATTTCGCGGATAGCTCTACCCCTCACTTCTCTAACTCGTAAGGACCAGAATTTTGTGTGGAGTTAGGAGTGCAATTAGGAGTTTGACACGCTGAAGGAAAGGCTGATGACAGCTCCAATCCTAAGTCTGCCAAACGGGACTGAAGGATTTCAAATTTTTCGTGACGCATCAGGATGTGGTTTGGATTGCGTATTGGCGCAACATGGCAGTGTGATTGCCTTTGGGCCTAGGCAGTTGAAGCCTCACGAGAGGAATTACCCCGTCCATGACTTGGAATTGGCGGAGGTAATTTTTGCATTAAAATTATGGCGACACTATGTCTATTGTGCAAAGGTGGAGATCTTCATGGACCATAAAAGCCTGAAGTATCTACTAGATCAGAAGGACTTGAATATGCGGCAGCGCAGGTGGGTTGAGTCCCTTGGAGACTACAAGGTGGCAATTTAGTATACGCCAGGCAAAGCCAATGTGGTAGCAGATGCCTTGAGTAGAAAATACTCTGGGCAATGGAAATGGATCGAAGCTCATGATGAGGGGTTGATGCAGGACTGGGATTCATTTGGCATGGAGTGTGTAGCAAGAGGCGAGTCTAGCATGGCTCGATTGAACTGGATTGAAATGCATAATGACTTGTCCAATTGTATTCGTAAAGCGACTCGTTTGGATGTGGAGTTCTAGCCATATGTGGTGGAAGCTCAAAAGGGCGAGAGTAGCGCCTGGGAGTTAACTGATGGAATTCTGAGGAAGGATGGAAGGATTTGTGTACCGTAGTTTGGTAAGCTCCGTGAGGAGTTGATGTTTGAGGCTCATTTCACGAAGTACTCCATTCACCCGGGCAGTACAAAGATGTACTTGGATATGAAGAAATCCTTTTGGTGGCCTGGTCTGAAGCGGGACGTAGTTTTGTACGTGAGTCGGTGCCAAAGTTCTTCCTTGGTGAAGGCCGAGTGTCAGAAGTCGGGAGGGTTCCTGAAGCATCTTCCTATTCCCAAGTGGAAATTTGATGAAATCTCCATGGACTTCGTACATGGGTTACAAAGATTGCAGTAGGGTAGCGATGCAATTTGGGTGATCGTTGTCGCTTGACCAAAGTGGCTCACTTCACCCCAAATCGAAAATAGGACAGCGTGGAGAAACTGGTAGAGTTATATGTTCGCAACATTGTGCGACTACACGGGATTCCTAAGAACATAGTTAGTGATCGCGATGGACGATTCACGTCCAAAGACTGGAGGCTGGTTCAGGAGAGTCTGGACACAAAGCTCAAGTTCAGTACGACATTCTATCCTAAAACTGGTGGGCAAACCGAAAGAACGAATCGTACTATGGAGGATATATTGAGAATGTGCACTCTTGACTTCGGTAAGAAGTGGGAAGACCGCCTCTTCATGGTGGAGTTTACCTATAACAACAGTTACCAGGCAAGTATAAAGATGGCACCATACAAAGCTTTGTATGGAAGGAGGTGTCGAACTCCAATGTCTTGGATCGAGGAGGGAGACACCAAGATTTTGGGAAAAGAAGTGGTGGCTGATGCATGCGAGTTGGTGCAAACCATTCAAGAAAGCATGAAGGATGCTCAAGATCGGCAAGCAAAATATTTTAATGCTCGCAATAAGAATGTGGAATTTGTGGTTGGCGGCTGGGTCTATCTAAAGATCAAGTTGTTCAAGGGCGTTTCGCGGATTCACCGACTCAAGAAGTTGAGTCCGAGGTTTTTGGGACCTTTCGAGGTCATAGAGCGGGTGGGAGAAGCAGCGTACCGGTTGGCGTTTTCCACAGAGCAGAGTGGATTACATGATGTTTTCCATGTCTCCGTCTTGAGGAAAGCCTTAGTAGAGGCTAGTGTGGTGATCGAATCGGCATCGGTGCCAATAGAAGAGGACTTGAGGATGCGAGTTCGTCTAGTTTGTATAGAGGATACAGAAGTTCGGCAGTCGCGGAACAAAGAAGTCAAGCTTGTGAAGGTGCGTTGGGATAACTGCAGGCGTGACGAGTTATCTTGGGAGCGTGAGTAAGCAATGTGCGAGGACTATCCCGAGTTATTTGTGTAATGCTGGTTTGAAACAGTAACCGTTATGTAGCAACAATGTTTTTATTTTGTTGCAAAAAAAATTTCTTGTTATCTTCCTGTATGAAGATTAATTTCGGGGATGAAATTCTTGTAAGGGGGAGGAGTTGTAACTCCCCAATTTTCAGACCTGGAGTCACTGGAAGCTAATGCCCGACGTTGGAGATACCACTGGCAGTAGGTCAATGAGTTCGGTAGTGGATCTAGAGCGCATGATAACTAGATCTAGTGTGCACGATCATTGGTCGTGCGCCACTGATCGTGCGCACTATTCTCCATTTTTCCAAGTTCTGCTGGGTGAACGCACGACCATTGGACAGAGTGCGCATGGCCACTGATCATGCGCCGCTGTTCGTGCGCATTTATGGCTTTCTTTCCGGAGTTCTGCCAGTGGTGATCGCACTATCATGGGATCTAGTGCGCACGACCACTAGTCATGCGCCACTGATCGTGTGGATGGGTGTTGTTCCGTCGTTTTGTTTTGTGCTCGTCCGATGCTTCCCCAAATTCGATCCAAGGGCCCAGGATCTTCCGCCAAATTAGTTTTATTAGGGATGAGAGGGTTTTTCCCCTCATTTTTCTCATCGTTTAGATTGAGAGTAGGGTGGAGAGGGAGAGAAGGAGGAGGAAGGAGAGAGCTTCTTCCACCATTGATGGAGCTTCGGAGCTTTGATCTCTGTTCAGAGACCAGATCCATGGAGAGGGCGTGGAGGCACTCACGTCAAGCCATTCAAAGCAAGGATTCCATGGATAGGAAGAGGGGTCGTAAGGTAATGATATTTCTCCTCTCGGTCTCTAGGATGCGTGCATAGCATCTTTTCTTTCAAGCTTTTGGGCATCGGATCTCTCAAATGAGTGGGGTTTGGGTCGCCATGGTCCAAGAGGAACTACCGGGTCGATTGTGTCCGTCCCTGGCATGATATTGCATTAGAGATCCGCTCCGTTAGTGGATTATACATTATGGGTGAAGCCGTAGTCGCGACCGTTAGTCCGACTCGGTGATGTTGCATAGTGAGCCTTAAAGATTTTGTAGAAATCCATTGCGGCAAGATATCGTTTGTGATGTATGTGTTTTCCTCTTTTTTGAGTGAGTACATGTAACCGGAACCGGACGAGGTTTGCTCCGTGTTGGCGGTAGATGGTTTCCTTGGTACACGGGGACGTTGTCACACGAATGATGGATTAGGGTGGGAAAGGCTATGGATTATGATGTACTAAGGTGCGGCTTTTTCTCCATGGTCGGCTGGCTATCCCATGACGTGCAAGTCATGTAGGCAGAGTGTCGCGGCGAGACTAGTCCCCTTCTATGAGACTGACGAGAACGCCAAGCATTGGACAAGCCCGGGCAATGAAGCCCACGAGCGAGTGGGGTCCAGCAAGGGTTCTTAGAATCGGTTTGTGTGTGAGACGGAATCCTGAAGTGAGAAGTCAGAGCTTGTTGTCAAGCCCGGGTTTGAGACCCACGAGCGAGTGTGGCCTTGGCAAGAGTTCCGTGTGGTGGCTTGTATGTCGTTAGGGGAATTGCATTACCCCTTTTTGTTTGCGGCTTGACACCGATGGGGAAATTGAAAGTACCTGATTGATGATGCGTGATGATGTGTTAGATTCATACGCTTAGGGTGCCTTGGGTGAAACCCAGGATTGCATTCATGCAGCACTATAGGCCCCCTTTTTCTTGTGCTCAACGTAGAAACATGTTTTTTGTATGAGACATCCAAACTTTTTTTACTGCTTTACATGTTTATATATATTGCATACGAAGTGCTGACCTGCATGGTGATGGAGTGCCCCAGGGCCCGCTAGGGACGGTCGAGAGGAGATGTTGGTTACACAGTTGAGGTCAGCCTTTGCTGACCCACGTTACCACCAAATTTTTACATGGAAAGGATCGCAAGAAGGAGCTAGCTCGCCGGCCAAAAAGGCCTAAGCCTCATGAAGTGTATCAAGTAGTGTAATAGCTCTGTTCTGTGGAATTGTATGTTTGATGGACTATGTTTTCGGCTTGCATGCTGAGGTAGTCTAGGAGTGCTTATGCACGTTGGTATTTGATGTTATCATTTGAGTTTTGGACTCTTTTTCGTTGTAAGGCCTTAAGGCCATTTTGATACTCATATGTATGTGGATAACTTCTGGTCTTGTTTTCTGTTTCCGTTGTTAGTTTATTCTGAGTTTTAAGCTGGGTAGTAAATATCATCTTTTAACGCTAAAGCTGTGGCGTCTGTATGTTGTGGGGCCCTGGCCTGACCCATATTATACGGTCATTACAGGGGAGGTGTTACACCTTCATCAAGGGAGACAGGTGTTACTACTACAAAATGATGCCCTTTGGGCTGAAGAATGCAGGGGCAACATATCAGAGGATGATGGACTGGGTCTTCCGGGTGCAGAAGGGAAGGAACTTAGAGGTGTATATGGATGACCTCACAGTAAAGTATCAGGACGCAGACTCTCATCTCCAAGATCTATAGGAGACCTTCAACACCCTACAAAAGTATAAGATGAGGTTAAACCCCATGAAGTGTGTTTTCGGGGCTAGCATGGGAATGTTCTTGGGTCACCTCCTTACTCATGAGGGGGTGGAACCCAACCCTGATAAGGTGAGGGTGATCATGGAGTTTGGGTCACCACAAAATGCCAGGGAAGTCCAGCGCCTGACAGGGAGGCTTACAAGGCTGAGCAAATTCCTCTCTCGGGCGGGAGAGAAGTGCTTCCCTTTATTCAAGGTGCTGAGGGGAGGCTAGAAGTTTGAATGGTCCGAGTAATGCAAGAGGCTTACCAAGCCTTGAAGAGACAACTAACCCAGGCTCCGCTTCTCCAGGGACCAAAGGAGGGGGAAGATTTGTCCCTATACCTGGCAGTCGGGGCCGAGGCCGTAAGTTCCATCCTGGTTCGGGAGGAAGGCAAGAAGCAACTGCCGATAAACTATATGAGTAGGGTCCTAATGAAGGTGGAGCTTCGATACCCGATCTTAAAGAAGTTAGCTTTTGCTATGGTCATCTCGACTCGGAGGCTCCGGCCGTACTTCCAGGCACATTCCATTTGGGTGGTCACTAACCATCTCCTCAACAACATCTTTGAGGAGGTGGAATATTCTGGAAGCTTGTGAAGTGTTCGGTGGAGCTAAGAGAGTTTGAATTTTCTTTTGTCCCTCGCCTCTCGATAAAGGCCCGGCAATGGCCGATTTCTTAGCCAACTATGTGGTTGAGGTGGCAAAGATGGTGCTCACTCGTCCGGTCCCTTGGAAGGTGATGGTAGATGGCGCCTCTGTAAGGCACTCCTTGGGAGTGGGAGTAATCAAAGAGAGTTCTCAAGAAATGAGGATAGAGCAGACGGTGGTCATTCACTTTTCAAATACCAACAACTAAGTGCAGTATGAAGTAGTAATAGCAGGTCTGCGTCTGGCAAGGGAGCTGGGGGTGCATGAAGTGGAGGTACTAATGGACTCCATGGTGGTGTCCTCTCAAATCAATGGCGAGTTTGAAGCAAGGGAGCCTACTCTCCAATTATACCTGGCAAAGTTAAAGGGAGTCATCAGCACATTCTAGACATTTTCCATCTGGCATGTGCCGCGGAAAGAAAACGAACAAGTGCATCAACTGGCAAAGTTCGGACCCCATGCGGGAGGAAACTTGACCGACCTATTCCGCCCTTCCATTGAAGAGGGGGAGCTGATGGAGGTGAATCAACATCCCTCCTGGATAGACCCCTTTATAGCTGTCGAAGTATGAGACCGGGCGGTCTGGCGGTTTGAGCCTGGCGGGTTATAGACCGGGCGGTCTGGCGGTTTGTGTCCGGCGGGTTGATATCCAGACTGTTGCTATGGTGTCTAGCGGTCTGACGGTTCATCTCCGGCGGCTTGGAAACCGGGCGGTCTAGCGGTCTCCAACCGCATCTCTCTCCTGCTTCTGGTATTGCCGGGCGGTTAGAATATTGTCTAACCACGCGGCTTGTTCCGGTCTATTGTTCTAGCCGCTCGGAACTGTTGTATAGCTTTAGTCCCACATTGTTAGTTTGTATTCTATCCTCTCTCCTCCATTCTATAAAAGGGAGGCCATACCTTTGTAAAAGATATCTTTTTGGATAATAAAAATTTCAATTATTCAAAGTTCTGGCTTGTTTTCTAGTCGTTTGTTCGCTACTCTAGTCGTTTGTTCGCTACTTTTAACATGGTATCAGAGGACTAGATCTTCTCCTGTTGATTCTCTGCGCCCTGTCCGCGCGGTTTGTCCCTTCTTCTCGTGACCTATTCTCACGGCTTGTCTCTTCCGCCTGCTTGCGCCCTGTCCTGCTTGTCGGTCACAGCGACCT
This sequence comes from Platanthera zijinensis, assembly GCA_039513925.1. NCBI lineage: Eukaryota > Viridiplantae > Streptophyta > Magnoliopsida > Asparagales > Orchidaceae > Platanthera > Platanthera zijinensis. Next base: position 81,604,221 of record CM077081.1, read on the forward strand.
GTTACTTTGATCGCTGCGACCTGCTGCCTTATTCGCCTTGTTTGTTCCTCCCTTCTGTTCGCGCGGACTATCTTCTAGCCGTTCGACTTCTTTCCCTACTTGGATCTGCGGCTTGGTTGTGGCTTCTCTGGCCGCTGGTGTCTGACATCGTGACCGCCGCAGCCCCTCTTCTTCCTATCCGCGCGGCTTGTCTTTTAACCGCGCGGCTTCTCATTGTTTTCTCCTATGGCTCTTTCTGAAACCTCCACTACCACTACTCCTATAGCCACTCCGGCTCCGCATCCTACTTCCTCTGGCAACCTTGGCACGGTTTCTAAACTTGTTGGCTCCAACTATCCGGATTGGAGCGTTTCTTTCACCTTTCTTCTTCGCTCTCAGCGCAAACGTCATCATCTCACCGATGACCCTCCTCCTCCAGACTCTGCTGAATTTGATGACTAGGATGCCAGTGATGCGCTTGTCCGCACGTGGTTGGCTAACAGCCTCTCTGATGAATGTCTTCATGTCATACGCCATGATGAGACGGTTAAGACCGCGTGGCTTCACCTTGCTGCTCTCTACTCGAAGGGGGCTCAGACATCCCGCATTTATACTCTCTATGCGGATCTCTTCGCTCGCCCTTCCATGTCTCCTGCTGCGGCTTATCAGCAAGTTCAGGCTCTTGGAGCTGAAATCCTCCAGAATCGCCCTTTCTCCGCGGACTTGGCCGAGCATCACAAACACTTCGAGGAACTCCTGGTTGTTTGTTATCTTCTACGACTCCCTGAGTCATTTGATATGATCCGCTAGCAGATCTTGGGCGAAGCAAACTCTCCCACCTTGGATGCCACCGCAGCTCGCATCGCCGCTGTCACTTCCCTGCTCCAACGTCCTCTATTGTCCTCCCCTCCTCCACAGGACTCCTATGCTCACCAGGCTCAGCGGGGTGGCAATATTGGTCGCAGCCAGTCTAGCACGCGCGGTCTATCAAGGTTTCTCTGCTCTCACTGTGGTCGTACCGACCACTCTGTTGACCGCTGTTGGCAGAAACATCCTCATCTTCGTCCTTCCGGTGATACTTCTTCCTCAACCTCCGCCTCCTCTCGGCCATCTGCTTCTGTGGCCACGACCTCAGGTAGTGCACACGTCGTTACCCAAGGTAAATGGCTGATTGACTCTGGTGCTACAAATCACATGACCGGAAACCCTCATTGCTTCTCTCTCCTAGAGACGCATGATCGGTTACCCCCGATTCTTGTTGCGGATGGTTCCCCTTCCCCGGTTCACGGGACGGGCATGGTTCAAGTCACCTCGTCGCTTCGCTTAGTGGACACTCTCTATGTCCCGAAGTTCCCTTGCAATTTGCTCTCGGTTACTACTTTATGCAAGCAACTTCAGTGCTCTGTATTATTTACTCCTACTGTTGACGCAAGAATTGCGCCTTCCAATTAACGGGGTGTTCGATCTCACAAGCTAAGGGTGAAGGAAGAAGGGTTGCGGGGATAGAGGTGAGGCTTGCTCAAGCAGAGGAGGAGCTTGCTTGAGAAGAGGAGAAGCTTGCTCAAGCAGAGAGGAAGCTTGCCTGAGCAGAGGAGAAGCTTGCTCATGCAGAGAGGAAGCTTGCCTGAGCAGAGGAGAAGCTTGCTCAAGCAGAGAGGAAGCTTGCCTGAGCAGAGGAGAAGCTTGCTCAAGCAGAGAGGAAGCTTGCCTGAGCAGAGGAGAAGCTTGCTCAAGAAGAGAGGAAGCTTGCCTGAGCAGAGGAGAAGCTTGCTCAAGCAGAGAGGAAGCTTGCCTGAGCAGAGGAGAAGCTTGCTCAAGCAGAGAGGAAGCTTTCCTGAGCAGAGGAGAAGCTTGCTCAAGCAGAGAAGAAGCTTGCCTGAGCAGAGGAGAAGCTTGCTCAAGCAGAGAGGAAGCTTGCCTGAGCAGAGGAGAAGATTGCTCAAGCAGAGAGGAAGCTAGATCAGGCACTGTCGAGCAGACAGCTACTTTGATGGTTAGCTTTGCAGGTTGGAGCCGAGAGAGGAGAGAAGAAAGGAGGAGGCCGCTAGCAGCGGCAACAGCAGACTTCGCCCGCCGCGGCTTGAATGCCACTCTTGCGACGGGCTTTTCCTTTAATCAAGTTGGGTTACAACTTGTTATTGCACCATTACATATAAGAGCAGTAAAGGGTACAATGGGGGAAGCTGGCGGCTGAGGAAGAACGTGCTAGAAACTAAGTAAAAGAGGCTGCAGAGAACTGGAGAACTGAGGCTGTAGATGCTGCCCAAGCTGCCTGCCGAGGGCAGAAAAAACTAAGTCCACAGCCCTTGACGACCTGGGCGGACTGGAGATTTGAGGCCGCAGACCTTGCTTGATCAACCCTGACGACCTGGAAAACTGAGTCCGCAGCCTTTGATCAAGGTTGCAGTTCTCCTCCCCCCTCCACGAATGAGAGGTCTTGGGGGGTATTTATAGGCCTAAGGAGAATCTTCTAGAAGCGGGGCCCAGTGACGTCATCTTCGACGACCTCGGCGGACTGAGACAACCTCGGCGGACTGAGACGACCTCGGCGGACTCCGCGGACTGGCCTGAGGAAAGGAGGTCAACGACCTCGGCGGAAGAAACGAGCAAAGGGGACGGCCTGAGGAGCAGGCTGCCCTCCAACATGAGCAGGCCGCCCACATGTCTGGCGGCCTGGGGCAGGCCGCCCAAGGCGGCGGCGGCCTAGAGCAGGCCGCCTACATGCCTGGCGGCCTGGGCAGGCCGCCCAAGGCGGCGGTGGCCTGGAACATGCCGCCCACATGCCTGGCGGCCTGGGCAGGCCGCCCAAGGCGGCGGCAGCCTGGAGCAGGACGCCCACATGCCTGGCGGCCTGGGCAGGCCGCCCAAGGCGGCGGCGGCCTGGAGCAGGCCGCCCACATGCCTGGCGGCCTGGGCAGGCCGCCCAAGGCGGCGGCGGCCTGGAACAGGCCGCCCACATGCCTGGCGGCCTGGGCAGGCCGCCCAAGGCGGCGGCGGCCTGAAACAGGCCGCCCACATGCCTGGCGGCCTGGGCAGGCCGCCCAAGACTGCGGCGGCCTGGAACAGGCCGCCCACATGCCTGGCGGCCTGGGCAGGCCGCCCACAAGCCTGGAGGCCTGGGCAGGCCGCCCAAGGCGGCGGCGGCCTGGAACAGGCCGCCCACATGCCTGGCGGCCTGGGCAGGCCGCCCAAGGCGGCGGTGGCCTGGAACAGGCCGCCCACATGCCTGGCGGCCTGGGCAGGCCGCCCAAGGCGGCGGCGGCCTGGAACAGGCCGCCCACTTACCTGGCGGCCTGGGGCAGGTCGCCCAGAGCGACAACGGCCTAGGGCAGGCCACCCTCTTAGGCTGGCGACCTGAGGAGCTGGCCGCCCTCCTGGGGTTGACGGTCAGCTGTGTTGGAGGGGCTTGCTGAGTCCGCAACGATGGCGCTGACCGAGAGTTGACTCCAGCAGATCGATCCTGTGAGCTGATATAGGCTGCCTCCCTGCAAGGAAGCATGTTGCATGGTTAGCCTGGCCAAACCGCATGGGACAAAAAGGGAAGGCCGAGGCAGATCGCGATCCTCGGGGGGTTCCCCTGAGTGGGCCGCGACTTGCGAGCTAGAGACCTTGGGAGGGATCGTCGATTTTGGGGTTAACATAATCCCCGCACTTTTTTAAGTTCCGAAAGGAACTTCGAAAAAGTAGAAGACCCACAAAAATCGTAATCCTCCCCTCAGTAATAAGGAGAGAAAAAATTTGAGGTCAGGAGAGATAGAACCTGATGTCCCTTCTCAGAAAAAATCTATCAGTGCCTATCTTTTGCCTGCGAAGAAAAAATCAATGCAGGCACAAAGAGGTACATCTTGCGTGTACCTGAGTTGCTTTTGTAAATGAGGAAGAGGGCAACTGTCTTCTATTTAAACTCTGAATGAGACTTGCTAATATCTGCTAATCTCTGTAAAAGAAAGGTAAGCAGCAGATATGGTTGAAGAGTAAGGTGTGAGTACCTGAAAGGAACTCGCTACTATCTGCTACTTTCTGCAAAAAGAGAGAAAGCAAGCAGATATGACAGGAAAGAATACTAAGTCGCAAATACCTGTATGGAACCTGCCGATGTTCTCTGTTGATATGATAGGATATAGTCAGGTAGCAGAAGAGATACCTGACACACTCTGCTATTAATTGAATAAAGGTCAAACCGTGATAATAACTCTCTCTTGTATGACCAATTTCAACGTGAAAACCCAGATTAGCAAAATAAGAAAGTCCTAAAATAGATTCATGATGACATTGCTTGTTAATCAAGAAGAACCATAAGCTGGGAATAAATGATGTGTGGTTAACATCTGATAGGAGAACTTGTTGATCATTATCTGATAGGAGCTTATGCAGGGTAGCACATATAAGATGATCATAAGTCTAGAAGGGTATTGCAGATCCTTAAAATAGATTGGACTTAACCTGTTAACCTGTAAGAAGATAAAAGCACAAAGGAGGGCTATACCCTGAGGATGAGCTAAAAAAGGTTGAATGCTGCCATAGGAGAGCACCTGTGGGCCTTATGCATCACTTGCCCAAAAGTCATCCGGGGCGTAGTCCTACCTAAAGCGGGCTGGCCGCATTCCCTTGACAGAGCACAAAAGGGAAACATGTGCAAAATCCTAAGAAGGAAGCGACAGATACACTGCTCTCTTGCCCCGGGTTACAAACATTGTTGATCCGTTCTACCAGGTGCGCCAAATGGTCTACAGCATTGCTCGTCTTTGAAGAGATCAACAACATTGTGGGTCCCGCGAAAGCACGGATTGAGAGTACCATAGAGTGTTCGTCCGTTACAGCTGTGCGATGATCGAAGAGACAAGGCTACACTTGATCGCCATTGCTTGTCAAGCAAAGATCATCGTAACTATAACGTATCCCTATCGGAGCACGATAGAACTATCACAGGAGGCCTCCCCTAGGCACTCACACTGCGCTAGACATCGGCCGGTATCCGAAGCCCCGTCATCCTCCGCACGAGAGTTGAACGGCCCCCACTGCACATATGCGAAAACTCCTCGCTATATGTGGTCATTGTGGTTTTATGCCAGAGAACAACCTCGAGGGGGCCCTGAGCAAGACTTGGCGATATCTCGGTGGTTCAGTGATCTCTTTGAGAAAGAGAAGAAGTATAGAGGAGAAGCATTACAAAAAGGGAACTGTGTCAGTATGAGATCTCTGATATAAGCTTTACTGAATGAAACAAAAGAGAGTGTTTGAAAAATATGCAAAATATTGTAAGAGTAATTGTTGTTGGTTGCGAGGAGCTTTGAGGACTGTCATGTCCTTTTGGCTTTAGAATAGGTCTCCAAGGGCGCCCACGTCATTAGCATCGTGGGTCTCGCCTATAGCGAGGCCACGATACGTGTCGATTTGATTCACTCCCTTTGAGCTGCAAGGCATGTCCGCTACTTCTTTTCCTTTTAAAGTTGACGGATCGGAGTGGTCATCTTTCGGGAACAGACCACGCATCTTACCCTGTCTCAACAATTCTTGCACCAGTTGACGAAGCGCTCGACAGTTTTCAGTCAAATGTCCGCTTTCTTTGTGGAACTCGCAGAACGGATCTGAACTTTTTGATCTTTGATTTTTCGGCTGGTAGGGCCTTTTGGAATTTGCCCTATCCTTCATAATCTGGCATACTTCTAGCATGGTCTCATCAAGTCCAGAATATGACAAGTCATCATCTTGCGGCTGATGAACTGAAGCTGTTTGCGGAGGTGGGGCTGGTGATAGCAATCATTCTTGGGCACGACCCTGGCCCGGGAAGATGTGTTGATGATGATGCTGGAATCTTTTTGTTTTTCTTGAGTGGGATGAAAAGTCTTTTCGAGGAGACCTCGAAGGCTGCTTGCAAGAAGGATTTTTCTCCGACACCAGCCTAGAGACGAAGCTGGGGTTGCTCTTTTCACCGCAGATGTACGAGTTGGCTAAGGCAATTAGTTCTTGATATGTCTTTGGTGCTCGGACATTGGCCTCAAACTTGAGTGGTCCCTCTTGTAAACCATTAATGAGAGCCACTCGATACATCTCCTGGTCAACGATCTCGATGTCCAATATTTCCCTCTGAAAACGATCCACAAAATGAGACCAAGTCTCATTCTCTCGCTGCCTGATCTCAAAGAGGGCTTCTAGACCGCCCTTCCTCTTGGAAGAAGTAGAAAATCTGAGCAGGAACTCCCTTCGCAAATCAGCAAAGGAAGAGATGGACTGAGCACGAAGTCCATAGAACCAATCTCTCACTTGACCATCAAAGGTCGTTTCGAGGAGCTTGCTCTTGGTGGCATCGGAGAGGGTCTTGAGAGCAACGGCTGATTCAAAAGCTTGAAGATGCTTGACAGGATCAGTCTCCCTGGTGTAAATGGGCAACCGTGGCTCTCGGAAGTTGACTGGAGTTGGCTCATACCGAACACTCTCCGTAAACGGTGATGGCTCTTCTGGTTCTACTGCGTAAGGAAAATAAGGAGCATAAGCAGTAGCTGCAAAGGAAGCAGGAGGATTGGAGTAAAAGGTTGTTGCAGGAGGAGAAAATGCAGGAGCTGAAGAGAATGGATGACTTCCCTGAAAGTTCAGAAATCTAGCCGGACTTCCCCGGGCAGCTTCCCGGAAGAAGTTTTGACGAGCTGCAAACTCATCATCTTGAGATCACAAAGGAGCTGCAGGTCCTTGCGGAAAAGTTGGAGTATAAAGAGGAGGATAGACCGGCGGATGAGCCGGTGGATAAACTTGAGGAGTCTCCGATGTTGGTGCTGGATTGATTGGAGAAACTGGCGCTGCTGAAGATTGAGCAGCCAATTGTTGCGTGAGAGCTGCTAGAGTACGGTTGATGGCTTGAAACTGTTGGGCAGTTTCTCTGCGAGATTGCTCTAAGGCCTCCCAAACAGAATCATCACTGGGACTTGGAGAAAGATTCTCGGCTGGTTGATGGTCTGACATGAGTAACCACTGCTTCCATATCTGATCGAGATCTGAAGGTCGCGTGTTAATGTTTACGCAAGAATTGCGCCTTCCAATTAACGGGGTGTTCGATCTCACAAGCTAAGGGTGAAGGAAGAAGGGTTGCGGGGATAGAGGTGAGGCTTGCTCAAGCAGAGGAGGAGCTTGCTTGAGAAGAGGAGAAGCTTGCTCAAGTAGAGAGGAAGCTTGCCTAAGCAGAGGAGAAGCTTGCTCAAGCAGAGAGGAAGCTTGCCTGAGCAGAGGAGAAGCTTGCTCAAGCAGAGAGGAAGCTTGCCTGAGCAGAGGAGAAGCTTGCTCAAGCAGAGAGGAAGCTTGCCTGAGCAGAGGAGAAGCTTGCTCAAGTAGAGAGGAAGCTTGCCTGAGCAGAGGAGAAGCTTGCTCAAGCAGAGAGAAAGCTTGCCTGAGCAGAGGAGAAGCTTGCTCAAGCAGAGAGGAAGCTTGCCTGAGCAGAGGAGAAGCTTGCTCAAGCAGAGAAGAAGCTTGCCTGAGCAGAGGAGAAGCTTGCTCAAGCAGAGAGGAAGCTTGCCTGAGCAGAGGAGAAGATTGCTCAAGCAGAGAGGAAGTTGGATCAGGCACTGTCGAGCAGACAGCTACTTTGATGGTTAGCTTTGCAGGTTGGAGCCGAGAGAGGAGAGAAGAAAGGAGGAGGCCGCTAGCAGCGGCAACAGCAGACTTCGCCCGCCGCGGCTTGAATGCCACTCTTGCGACGGGCTTTTCCTTTAATCAAGTAGGGTTACAACTTGCTATTGCACCATTACATATAAGAGCAGTAAAGGGTACAATGGGGGAAGCTGGAGGCTGAGGAAGAAGGTGCCAGAAACTAAGTAAAAGAGGCTGCAGAGAACTGGAGAACTGAGGCTGTAGATGCTGCCCAAGCTGCCTGCCGAGGGCAGAAAAAACTAAGTCCACAGCCCTTGACGACCTGGGCGGACTGGAGATTTGAGGCCGCAGACCTTGCTTGATCAACCCTGACGACCTGGAAAACTGAGTCCGCAGCCTTTGATCAAGGTTGCAGTTCTCCTCCCCCCTCCACGAATGAGAGGTCTTGGGGGGTATTTATAGGCCTGAGGAGAATCTTCTAGAAGCGGGGCCCAGTGACGTCATCTTCGACGACCTCGACGGACTGAGACGACCTCGGCGGACTGAGACGACCTCGGCGGACTCCGCGGACTGGCCTGAGGAAAGGAGGTCGACGACCTCGGCGGAAGAAACGAGCAAAGGGGACGACCTGAGGAGCAGGCTGCCCTCCAACATGAGCAGGCCGCCCACATGCCTGGCGGCCTGGGGCAGGCCGCCCAAGGCGGCGGCGGCCTGGAGCAGGCCGCCCACATGCCTGGCGGCCTGGGCAGGCCGCCCAAGGCGGCGGCGGCCTGGAACAGGCCGCCCACATGCCTGGCGGCCTGGGCAGGACGCCCAAGGCGGCGGCGGCCTGGAGCAGGCCGCCCACATGCCTGGCGGCCTGGGCAGGCCGCCCAAGGCGGCGGCGGCCTGGAGCAGGCCGCCCACATGCCTGGCGGCCTGGGCAGGCCGCCCAAGGCGGCGGCGGCCTGGAACAGGCCACCCACATGCCTGGCGGCCTGAGCAGGCCGCCCAAGGCGGCGGCGGCCTGGAACAGGCCGCCCACATGCCTGGCAGCCTGGGCAGGCCGCCCAAGGCGGCGGCGGCCTGGAACAGGCCGCCCACATGCCTGGCGGCCTGGGCAGGCCGCCCAAGGCGGCGGCGGCCTGGAGCAGGCCGCCCACATGCCTGGCGGCCTGGGCAGGCCGCCCAAGGCGGCGGCGGCCTGGAACAGGCCGCCCACATGCCTGGCGGCCTGGGCAGGCCGCCCAAGGCGGCGGCGGCCTAGAACAGGCCGCCCACATGCCTGGCGGCCTGGAACAGGCTGCCCACTTACCTGGCGGCCTGGGGCAGTCCGCCCAGAGCGACGACGGCCTAGGGCAGGCCGCCCTCTTAGGCTGGCGACCTGAGGAGCAGGCCGCCCTCCTGGGGTTGACGGTCAGCTGTGTTGGAGGGGCTTGCTGAGTCCGCGACGATGGCGCTGACCGAGAGTTGACTCCAGCAGATCGATCCTGCGAGCTGATATAGGCTGCCTCCCTGCAAGGAAGCATGTTGCATGGTTAGCCTGGCCAAACCGCATGGGACAAAAAGGGAAGGCCGAGGCAGATCGCGATCCTCGGGGGGTTCCCCTGAGTGGGCCGCGACTTGGGAGCTAGAGACCTTGGGAGGGATCGTCAATTTTGGGGTTAACACCTACTTCTTATTGTTTTCAGGACCCGAGGACCCAACGGACGATTGCTACTGGGACTGATAGTGGCGGCCTCTACTTCCTCGACAATGCTTCCGCTCTTTCCGCCTTCTCTTCCACGTCTACTGATCTGCTTCAATGGCATCTTCGCCTTGGACATCCTCCTCCTCGGATTCTTCGTCAGCTTCTTCCCCACTTACCTCAGACCAGTCCTCCGCTCAACTGTGATGCGTGTCAGCTTGGCAAACATCATCGCTCCTCCTTCCCACCGAAGCAAGGTCGTGGTTCCTCCCGCCCTTTTGATCTCATTCATTCTAATGTCTGGGGTCCTGCTCCTACTCTCACCGTTGGTCGGGGTAGTTCTTACTTTGTAACTTTTATTGATGATTTCTCTAGATGTACCTGGGTGTATCTTTTAAAAGATCGCTCTGAACTATTATCTGTATGGCAATCTTTTTATTATATGATTCAAACTTAGTTTTCTTTATCTATTAAAGTGTTGCGCTCTGATAATGCAAAAGAATATCTCAGTCATGAGTTTTCCTCTTTTTGTATGCAACATGGTCTTATTCATCAGACCAGCTGTGTTTACACCTCCCAACAAAATGGGGTGGCGGAGCGTAAAAACCGTCACCTCCTTGATATCGCTCGCACTCTAATGACGCAGATGCAGGTGCCTCGCTCCTACTGGGGCTATGTTGTTCTTCTTGCCTGCTATCTCATCAATCGCATTCCCTCTTCGGTTCTCCACGGCAAGACCCCCTTCTCCATTCTCTACCCGGGCAAGGAACCCTTTCCTCTTACTCTCCGTATCTTTGGGTGTACGGCCTTTGTGCATGCTCCGTCTGCTACCCGTGACAAGCTTTCCCCCCGTTCCACAAAATGTGTCTTTTTGGGATATTCGACCACTCAAAAAGGCTATTGTTGCTTTGACCCCGTTCTGCGCAAATAGTTTGTTTCCGCGGACGGCACCTTCTTCGAAAATGCATCCTACTTTTCTTCTCCATCCCCGCTTCCTCCTGCGGTCTCTTACTCTCCACCATCTCTCAGTGATACTTCTACGCAGATCGACGTCTCCCCTCCTATGTCATCTCCTCCTCCGTCTCCTTCTCTCTCTATTATACCCCCACCTTCTTCTCCGCAGCCGTCTCTCTCTAGTCCCGGGCCAGCTTTCTCCGCCACGGACGCTCCGGTCCCTGAAGCACGAGACGACCTGGATCTTCCCATTGCTCTTCGCAAAGGGGTGCGGGCGTATACCCAACACCCGCTTGCGGCTGTTGTTTCCTATGATCGGCTTACTCCCTCTCGCAGGTGTTTTTCTTTGGCTATCTCGGCTACTACAACTCCCCGCACTTACCAAGAGGCTCTTGTTATTCCTCATTGGAAACCTGCCATGGATGAGGAAATCGCCACTCTTAATGAAAGGGGTACCTGGACCCTTGTTCCTCCACTGATAGGTACTGATGTGGTTGGCTGCCGCTGGGTATTCGTTGTGAAGTTTCGCCCCGACGGCACTGTGGATCGTTACAAAGCCCGGCTGGTGGCGAAAGGCTTTACTCAGACTTATGGAGTTGACTACTTTGATACTTTCTCCCCAGTTGCTCGCCTCAGCACCATCCGGGTTCTTCTTTCAGTGGTCGTCAACAGGGAGTGGGCTATTTCCCAGCTTGATGTCAAGAATGCTTTTCTGTATGGGGATCTTCAGGAGGATATATATATGGAGCAACCTCCTGGGTATGTTGCTCAGGGGGAGACACGAGTATGCCATTTGAAGAAGGCCATCTACGGCCTAAAACAAAGCCCTCGGGCATGGTTCGACAAGTTTAATGGCATTGTGGCTGCCATTGGCTTTACAAGAAGTTCAGCCGATCACTCATTGTTTATTCGCAAAACTGCATCGGGCCTTGTGGTTTTGGCAGTGTATGTGGATGATATTCTTTTTACCGGCGATGACCAGGCTGGGGTGGACTTGACAAAGAAACACCTCCGTCAACACTTAGTCACGAAGGATATGGGCTCCCCGAAATATTTTTTGGGGATAGAAATCTCTCGGAAAAAATAGATACCTTTTTGGATAATAAAAAATTTTGTTACCCTAATTTTTCGATCTCTTGTTTTCTGTTCGCACATGGTATCAGAGGACTCTATCTTTTCATCCTGATTTCTTAAGCCTTCTCTGTCCGCGTGGCTTGTTCCTTCTTCTCGCGACCTGTTCTCATGACTTGTTCCTTCCACCTGTTTGCGCCCTATTTGTGCGGTTTATTTCTTCCCTTGTCGCTACTTGTTTGTGTGAGCAACCTCTCTACCCCTCCTTTTCTAGCCGCTCCTGCTATTTAGTCGTCGCGGCCTGTTCTTAAGTCATCGCGACCTGTTCTTCTTGTCGCGACCTACTCTTGGTCTTTGCACCCTCCTTTGTCTAGCCGCCCTTGCTCTTTAGTCGTTGCGACCTTTTCTTAAGTCGTTGCGACCAGTTATTCTTGTCGTAACCTACTCTTGGTCGCTGCGCCCTCCTTTGTCTAGCCACCCCTTGTTCTTCTCTCTGCTCTCTTCTATGACAACCTCCGATATCTCTACCACCACTACTCCCGTTGTCGCTCCTCCTCCTACTCCTACTCCTTTGAGCAACCTTGGCACCGTTTCCAAACTCGTCGGTCCTAACTACCCGGACTGGAGTGTCTCCTTCACCTTCCTTCTCCGCTCTCAATACAAACGCCATCATCTCATTGATGACCCTCCTCCGCAAGATTCCCCTCTTTTTGATGATTGGGATGTCAGCGATGCTCTTGTCCACACATGGCTATCTAATAGTCTTTCTGATGAATGCCTACCCGTCATCCGTCATGATGAGACGGCCAAGGCTGCATGGCTTCATCTTTCCTCTCTCTACTCCAAGGCGGCATAGACGTCTCGCATATATACTTTGTATGCAGACCTCTTTGCCCGTCCCTCCATGTCTCCTACTGCTGCATACCATCAAGTTCAGGCTCTCAGAGCCAAAATTCTCTAGAATCGCCCCTTCTATGCGGAACTGGCCGAGCAACACAAACACTTCCAGGAGCTTCTGGTTGTGTGTTATCTTCTACGAATGCCTGAGTCCTATGATATGATCCGTTAAAATATCCTTGGCAAGGTTGAGTCTCCCACCTTAGATTCCACTATTGTCCGCATATCTGTAGTTACCTCTCTGGTACAACGTCCCCTATTATCCTCCCCTCCTCAACCGGACAACAATGCTCACCACACTCAGCAGACTGGATCTGGTTGCCGTAGCCATCAATCAGGAGAATGCGGAGCTACCCGCTTTCTCTGCTCTCACTGTGGCCGCACCGGCCATATAGTTGATCGCTGCTGGAAGAAACATCCTCATCTTCGACAGGGTGACACTTACACCTCCTCTTCGAAGCATTCTGCTTCGGTGGTCACGTCTTCAGGTAGTGCTCATGTCGCTACTCAAGGTAAATGGTTGATTGACTCTAGTGCTACCAATCACATGACAGGCAACCTTTAGTGTTTTTCTGTCCTAGAAAAGCATGATCAGTTGCTCCCAGTCTTTATTGCGGATGGCTCTCCCTCACCGGTCAATGGAACGGGAGTGGTTCAAGTCACTCCGTCTCTTTGCTTGGAGGATACCCTCTACGTGCCCATATTCCCTTGCAATTTACTATCTGTTACTTCTCTGTACAAGCAACAATATTGTTCTGTCACATTCACTCCTACTTCTTGTTCTTTTCTGGATCTGGGCTCCAAATAGACGATTGCTACTGGGACTGAGAGTGGCTGCCTCTACTTGATAATATTTCTATATTGTCCGCCCTCTCCTCTACCGATCTTCTCCAGTGGTACATTCGTCTTGCTCACGCTCCTCCACGACTTATTCGTCAGCTTATACCTCACCTTCCTCCGCAGAGTCCTCCCCTCAACTGTGACGCATGTCAACTTGGCAAGCATCACCGCTCCTCCTTCTCACCTAAGCAAGGTCGTGGATCTTCCCGACCGTTTGATCTAGTTCACTCTGATATCTTGGGACCCGCTCCTACTCTCACCATAGGTCGGGGTAGTTCATATTTTGTAACTTTTATTGACGATTTCTCCCGCTATACTTGGGTGCATCTCTTAGGAGATCGCTCTAAATTATTTCATGTATGGACATCTTTTTATTATATGATTAGGAATAAATTTGATGTCTCTGTTAAAATCTTTCGCTCTGATAATGCAAAATTATATCTTAGTCATGAGTTTTCCTCCTATATGAAACATTGTATTTTTCATCAAACTAGCTGTGTCTATACCTCACAGCAAAATGGCGTGGCCGAACACAAAAACCGTCGCCACTTTGATGTCACGCGCACTCTGCTAACTCAAATGCAAGTTCCTCGCTCCTATTGGGCCTATGCTGTTCTCATCTCCTTCTATCTTATCAATCGCATTCCCTCCACCGTTCTCCATTGCAAAATGCCCTTATCCATTCTCTATCCAGGGAAGGATTTGTTTCCTCTCCCTCTACGTGTCTTTGGGTGCATAGCCTTTGTGCACTCTCCCTCAGCCACCTGTGACAAACTCTCACCACAGGCCCCCAAGTGTGTCTTTCTGGGGTACTCTACAACTCAAAAAGGCTATTATTGCTTTGACCCGGTTGCCCACAAGAAGTTTGTCTCTGTGGACATCACCTTCTTTGAAAATGCATCGTACTTCTCTCACGGCTCCTCTTCTTCTCCTGATATTCCTACTTCTCATACCACCCCTTCCATCCCCTCTACACCTGCCGAGATTCTGCCACTTCCTCTGTCTCCACCATCTCCTCCAACATGTCCACCTACCGAGATATCTCCCTCTTCTCCGCGGTCATCTCTCTCTACTCTAGGGCCAGCTCTCTCCGCCACGGATGCCCCGAAAACTGAGGAACACGCCGACCTGGATATTCCCATTGCTCTTTGCAAAGGGGTGCGGACATGTACTCAACACCCACTAGTTGTTGTTGTTTCATATGATCATCTAACTCCTTCTCGTAGGATGTTTGCATTGGCTATCTCTACCACTACCACTCCTCGCACCTACCAGGAAGCTCTTACTATTCCTCATTGGAAGATAGCTATGGATGAGGAAATTGCTACCCTCACTGAAAGGGGTACATGGACCCTTCTTCCTCCCCCTTTGGGCACTAATGTGGTTGGCTATCGCTGGGTATTCATTGTGAAGTTCCGTCCGGACGACACCGTGGATTGATACAAGGCCCGCTTAGTCTCCAAAGGCTTCACTCAGACTTATGGTGTTGATTACTTTGACACCTTCTATCTTGTTGATCATCTCAACACCATTAGGGTTCTTCTCTTTTTGGCTGTCAGTAGGGACTGGCCCATTTCCCAACTGGATGTCAAGAATGCCTTTCTCTATGGTGATCTTCATCAGGACGTATACATGAAGAAATCTCCTGGGTATGTTGCTTAGGGGGAGACACGAGTATGCCATCAGAAGAAGGCCATCTATGGCCTTAAGCAAATCCTTCGGACTTGGTTTAAAAAGTTCAGCGACATTATTACGGCCATTGGTTTTGCATAAAGTTCAGCCGATCACTCCTTATTCATCCACAAAACCTCCTCTGGTATGGTGGTTCTTGTTGTATATGTGGATGATATTCTTCTAATTGGCGATGATCAGGCCAGGGTAGCTTTGACAAAGAAACACTTCCGACAACACCTTGTCACTAAGAATATGAGCTCCCCCAAATACTTTATGGGGATTTAAATCTCTCAGAAGCACAACTCTTTAGTCCTCTCCCAACGAAAATATGCTCTTGATTTGCTAAAAAAGGCAGGGTTGACTGGTGCTAAACCAGCCAGATGTCCCATGGCTATTGGGGAAGACAAAACTTGGATAGATGACTCGCCTCCTCTATCCAATACTACGAGGTATCAGCATCTGGTGGGAAAACTCATTTATCTCACAGTGACCAGACCCGACATCTCCTATGTTGTAGGCAAGGTTAGTCAATTCATGCAAGCTCCTAGGGAGTGTCATCTACAGTTTGCCCTGAGGATATTGGAATATGTTAAAGCAGCACCAGGGAAAGGATTGCTTTTTTTATAAGAATGGTCACTTGAGGGTTGAAGCGTACTCAGATTCAAGCTATGTTGATGATAAAGAAGACCGCAAGTCAACATCGGGTTTTTTCACATTTGTTGGAGGAAATCTTGTGAGCTGGAAGAGTAAGAAATAGTCTGTTGTCTTCAGGTCTAGTGCAGAAGCGGAATATCGTAGTATGGCATCGACCATATGTGAGTTAAAGTGGTTGCAGGCTCTCATGCTGGACCTAGGAGAGGTTGTAAGTGAGGGTAAGATCTACCTTTACTCTAGAGGAGGGGGGTGAATAGAGTATATTAAAATAATTTTCCAGATAAAAAATTATTTGCAGTGGAAGACTTGATTTAAGTATATGTGTAATGTGCTTACAGTAAATAAAACTAAGATAACAAGAAAGAAAAAAATCACAGCACACAGCAAAGCAAAACACAGCAAACAAGATGACACAAGGATCTATAGTGGTTCCCCAATCAACCTGGGTACATCCACTCTTCTACCACCCTAGGTAGGAATCCACTGCAGGAATAATTGATCAGGTGTCCTGGGCACCAATGAGCTTTTGATAAGGTGCTCAAAAACCAAACCAGATTTTTTGATCAGGTGTCTTTCCACCACTGAGTTTTGACAAGATCTCAGAAACCAACCACAAAAATTTTGAAGGGAGTTTTGAGAAACCCTTTTACAGTAGAATAAAGAAAGAAAGAAAAGAGTTGGTTGATCTTCTCTGTCAACAGTCTAAGAGAAGACTGGTGGATGATGTTGTCAAAGCTCCCCCTGAGATTTGCAATTGTTAAGGAAGAAGAGCTTTGCATAGGGTGATAGGTCTTCAGAAACTTTATATCTCCAGCAAGAGATGATTTCGGCAGTTACTGAAATGTGATGTGTCTGGAGTCTTTGATTGATGAAGCCCTTGAACACTTGAATCAGAAGAGATCTTGAAAGAATAGAGGAATTCTTTTCTGTGTTGATCTCCTTCACTGTTGTATTCCTTGTGTTCAGTATGAATTTTGACTTAGTAATCCTGTAGACTTGTGTCTCTAGTTGATTGGAATCTCATCTATATTTCTCAAATGATTCTGAAGAGATATATTGAAATTCAGTCTTCTGGATAGCCATTAAACAGTCATAAATGACTTCCTTAAATGAAATTTGTCTCTGGAGGAAAGTCCTAAGAGACATTCCTTTTTGTCTTCCTTGAAACTTACTCCAGAATAATTGAAACGGCTACAAAATCCTTTGAAATAAATGATGGATATGAATCAGATTGAATACCATAACTGACTAAATTTGAATTCCTGAAATCGTCGATCTCTTCAGAAAAGCGTCGATCTGAGCTCAACTATCGTCGACCTGAGCCCAGAGACTGAACTTATACTTGAGACAGAAATCGTCGATTTGAGCTCAACTATCGTCGACTTGAGCTCAGAGATTAGATTATAGCTAGAGACAGAAACGCCGATCTGAGCTCGAAGATCGTCGAATCAAGTTCGACGACTTGTTGAACTGAGCTCAGAGATAGTCGAACTGAGTTTGACGTTTTATTGACTTGAGCTCGACGAAAATTGTCCTAGTCTTCAGCACTTGAGTTTTGATCTTATAAGGTCTTGGGGGCAGCTTCCAAACCTAAGTTCTAACCCTCAGACTCATTCTAATTGACCTTTAAGACTATACAATAAGGTCAAAATAATTTCCTAAGAACATAGTGATCGTTGTCCAAATTAGTAATAGGGTGTTCCAACAGAGGTCTACAACTATCCTCTTTCTATGTTCTGCGACAACAAGGTCGCGATATATATTTCCAAAAATCCGGTCATTCATGAGAGAACAAAACACATAGAGGTCGACTGTCACTTTATTCGAGAAGAGATTTTGAAGAAACAGATTTGTACTTCATTCGTCACTTCTGACAACGAGTTGGCAGATGACTTCACCAAGCCGGTGCCCACTTCCTTATTTCACATTTGCGACAAGCTGGGCATGAATGATATCTATGCTTCTGCTTGAGGGGGAGTGTTAAGACGGGCGGTCTGGCAGTCTGGCGACTTGTCCCAGCAGTTTGGTAGCCGGGTTGGAGACCAGGTGGTCTGGCGGTTTGTCTGGCAGTCTGGAGGCTCCTCCCAGCAGCTTGGTAGCCGAGCTAATGCTGGTTGGTGTCTGGAGGTCTGGCGGTCTGGCGGCTTGTCTATGGCAGCTTGAAGATATTGGCAGCTTATTAGAAATAAACAAGAACAAACCAGAAGTGGATTAATAGAAATTTTATTATCCAAAAAATGTGTCTATTACAATGGTATGGCCTCCCTTTTATAGAATGGAGGAGAAGGAAGAGAATACAAACTAGAGATGTGGGACTAAAAAATTACAAGAATAAGCGACTATACAAAAAACAAACCGCACAAGCTGCGCGGTTAGATGAGAAGGGCTAACCGCTCGGCTACCACCAGAGAGAGAGAAGTCGCTATGGGAGACAGCTAGACTACCCAGTCTCAAGGTTGCCTACGACAAACCGCTAGACTGCTCAGACTCCAGATAGCAACAACCCAGCAACCAAAACACTGAAGGGAAACTACCAGACTGTGCGGTCTTCAACCTGCCAAGACAGACCGCCAGACCGCCCGGTCACCAACTCCAACACTCCCCCTCAAGCTAGAGCATATATATGGATCATGCCCAGCTTATCGCAAATATGAAGAAATGAGGCAGATACTGGCTTGGTGAAGATGTCAGCCAGCTCTTTATTAGAAGTGACGAAGGGAGTGCAAATTTGTTCCTTCAAAATCTCTTCACGAATGAAATGACAGCCGACCTCAATGTGCTTGGTTCTTTCATGGAAGACAAGATTTTTGGAGTTGTATATGGTAGCCTTGTTATCACAGAACATAGGTAGAGGATTGTTGTAGACCTCTCCTAAATCCAGCATGAGAGCTCGTAACCACTTTAACTCACAAGTGGTCGATGCCATACTACGATACTCTGCTTCTGCACTGGACCTGGAAACAACAGACTGCTTCTTACTCTTCCATCTCACCAGATTTCCCCCAACAAAGGTGCAAAAACCTGAGGTGGACTTGCGATCCCCTTTGTCATCAGCATAACTCGCATCCGAGTATGCTTCAACCCTCAGATGACCATTCTATGAAAGAGTAATCCTTTCTCAGGCACTGCTTTGACATACTCCAAGATCCGCAAGGTGGACTGTAGATGGCACTCCCTAGGAGCTTGAATGAATTAGCTCACCTTGCCCACCGCATAGGAAATGTCGGGCCTGGTCACTGTGAGATATATAAGCTTACTAACCAGACGTCTGTATCGCGTAATATTTGAAAGAGGAGGCAAATCATTTGTCCAGGTTTTGTCTTCTCCAGTTTCTATGGGGCATCGGGCAGGTTTTGCTCCAGTCAACCCTGCCTCTTTTAATAGATCAAGAGCATACGTATGCTAGGAGAGGGCTAAGGAGTTGAGCTTCCGAGGGATTTCGATCCCCAGAAAGTACTTCGGAGGGCCCATATCTTTTGTGACCAGATGTTGACAAAGATGCCGTTTTGTCAAGGTTACCCCTTCCTAGTCATCGCTAGTGAGAAGAATATCATTGACGTACACAGCAAGAACCACCAGTCCCGAGGAGATTTTGCGAATGAATAATGAGTGATCGGCAGAGCTTAGCGCAAAACCCACGGCGCCCACGATGCCGCTGAACTTATCAAACCAAGCTCGAGGGCTCTTCTTGAGGCCATAGATTGCCTTCTTCATCCGGCATACTCGTGTCTCCCCCTGAGCAACATACTCAGGAGGTTGCTCTATGTAGATGACCTCCTGAAGATCACCAAAAAGGAAGGCATTCTTTACATCTAGCTGGAAAATAGGCCAATCTCTATTGACCGTCACAGAGAGGAGAACCCGGATAGTGCTGAGATGAGCCACGGGAGAGAAGGTGTCAAAGTAATCAACCCTATAGGTCTGAGTAAAGCCCTTAGCAACAAAGCGTGCCTTATAACAATCCACATGGCCGTCCATTCCAAATTTGACCACAAAGACCCAGCGACAGCCTACAACATCTGTGTCGAAGGAAGGATGAACAAGATTCCAGGTATCCCGCTCAGTGAGGGTCGTCATTTCCTCATCCATGGTCTTCTTCCAATAAGGAATAGCAAGAGCCTCCTGGTAGGAATGGGGTGTGGCAGTGGCAGAGATAACTTTTCAAAGGCCCTGCGATAAGAGGTAAGACGATCATATGAAACAACAACAGCAAGGGGGCGATGGGTACAAATCCGCACCCCTTTTCGAAGAGCAACAGGAAGATTCATGTCGGTGGGTCCCTCACCATCCAGAGCATTCGTAGCGGAGAGAGCTTGCCTGGGAATAGAGGGCGACGGCGTCGGAGAGGAGGGAGACGGTGGCGGAGAAGAGGGAGAGAGAGGTGGAGGGAGAGGAGTGGATGGAGACGGTATAGGAGGTGAGACCACAGTAGGAGACAAGGGGACAAAGGGGACAGCAGGAGTATCAGAAGTCATAGGAAGAAGAGAGGAGTCATCTGAGAAGTAGGAGGCATTCTCGAAGAAGGTGACGTTAGTGGAAATGAACTGCTTGTGAAGAATGGGGTCAAAGCAACAATAGCCTTTCCGAGTGGTGGAGAACCCCAGAAAGATGCATTTGATGGAGCAAGGGGAGAGCTTATCACGGGTGGCAGATGGAGCAAGCTCAAAGGCAGTGCACCCAAAGATCCGGAGAGGGAGAGGAAAAGGCTCCTTACCTGGATACAGAATGGAGAATGGGGTATGCCCGTGGAGGACCGTGGAGGGAATACGATTGATGAGGTAGCATGAAAGGAGAATAGCATAGCCCCAATAGGAGCGAGGAACATGCATCTGGGTCATCAAGGTGCGAGCAACATCGAGGAGGTGATAGTTTTTGCATTCCGCCACCCCATTTTGCTGGGAGGTATAAACACAGCTAGTCTGATGAATAATGCTATGTTGCACACAGAAAGAGGTAAAAGCATGACTCAAATATTCTTTAGCATTATCTGAGCGAAACGGTTTTAATACAAACACCAAATTGATTTTTAATTAATTGATAAAAAGAGAGTCATACATCAAAAAGTTCAGAGCGATCTCGTAAGAGATACACCCAAGTACATCTAGAAAAATCATCAGTAAAGGTAACAAAATAAGAACTACCCCGACTAATTGTGAGGGTAGGAGCAGGTCCCCAGACATCGGAGTGGACTAGATCAAACGGACGGGTAGAACCCCGACCTTGCTTCGGCGGGAAGGAGGAACGGTGATGCTTGCCAAGCTGACAAGCGTCGTAGTTGATAGGAGTACTGGAAGGATGGAGGTGGGGCAGAAGCTGACGTAGAAGCCGTGGAGAAGGATGACCGAGGCGGAGATGCCACTGGAGAAGATCCGTACAAGAAGAGGAGAAGGCGGACAAGATAGAAACGTTGTCGAGGAAAGTAGAGGCCACCGCTCTCAATCTTATTAGCAAATGTCTGTTGGGAGATTGGATCCTGAAAAGAACAAGAAGTCGGAGTAAACTTCACAGGTCACTGAAGCTGCTTGCATAAAGAGGTAACCGACAATAAATTGCACGGAAACTTGGTCACATAGAGAGTGTCCGCTAGGCGAAGAGACGCAGTAACATGAACCACTCCCGACCAATAAACTGGGGACGGAGAACCGTCTGCAACGAGGATCAGGGCAACCGATCATGCTGTTCGAGGAGAGAGAAGTACTGAGGATTGCCTGTCATGTGATTAGTCGCACCAGAGTCAATAAGTCATTTACCTTGAGTCACCACGTGGGCACTACCTGATGATGTGACCACGGAGGCAGACAGCTTGGAAGAGGAAGCGGAAGAGTCACCTGAGGGACGAAGATGGGGATGCTTCATCCAGCAACGATCCACAGTATGGCCGGTGCGGCCACAGTAAGAGCAGAGGTAGCAGGAAGGAGCACGTTCGCCAGACTGGTGACTGCGGCTACCAGAGCCACTCCACGGAGTTTGGTGAGCATAGTTGTCTGGTGGAGTAGGAGTGGACAGAAGAGGGCGCTGAAGGAGAGAGGTGATAGAGGAAATGCGGGCAGCGATGACATCTAAGGTAGGAGATTCCGCCTCACCCATAATTTGCTGGTGGATCATATTATTAGTATCAGGAAGCCGCAGAAGATAGCACACAACCATAAGCTCCTGGAAGTGCTTATGTTATTGAGCCAAATCCACAGAAAAGGGGCGATTCTGAAGAATCTCAGCCCCGAGAGACTGAACCTGTTGGTAGGCAGCAGCAAGAGACAAGGTAGGATGGGCAAAGAGGTCCGCATACAACGTATAGATTCGGGACGTCTGAGCCCCCTTGAAGTACAGAGTAGCAAGATGAAGCCAAGCTGCCTTGACCATCTCATCATGACGGATGATGGGAAGGCATTCATCGGATAGGCTGTTAGCGAGCTAAGTACGCACAAGCACGTCGCTCACATCCCAGTCATCAAATAGAGGGGAAGTGGGAGGAGGAGGGTCATCAACAAGTTTGTGGTGCTTGCATTGCGAGCGAAGGAGAAAGGTGAAAGAGACACTCCAATCCGGGTAGTTGGAGACGACAAGCTTGGAAACAGTGCTAAGGTTCCCGAAAGGAGTAGGAGGAAGAGGGGGAGGCGGATTGGCGACAGGAGTGGTGGCAGCAGAAGCATCAAAAAGATCCATAGGAGAAAAACAAGGAAGTCGCGCGGTTAGGAGACAAGCCGCACGAACAAGGAGAAATCGTGGCGTCTAGGAGAAAAAGAGCTGCAGCGGTCACGGTGTTAGACACCAGCGGCACGAAAAAACCACGACCAAGCTGCAGAACCAAGCAGAGGGAAAGAAATCGAGTGGCTAGAAAGTTTCCCGCGCGAACAGAAGGAAGAGAAGACCACGTGAACAGAAAGGAATCCGCGGGAAAATGAACAGGGCGTGCAATCAGAATAGAGGTCGCACAAAGGGGCCGCGCACACAGAGGGCAGCGATAAGAAGAAGAGAAAAGAGACTGCACGAACAGACAGCCAGAGAGGAACAAGTCGCGTGGACAGAAAGAGGAACCGAATCAGGCGGAAAAGATCAAGTACTCTAATACCATGTTAGAAACGAACAAGAACAAACCGGAAGTGGATTAACAGAAATTTTTTTATCCAAAAAATGTGTCTATTACAAAGGTATGGCCTCCCTTTTATTGAATGGAGGAGAAGGAAGAGAATACAAAGTAGAGATGTGGGACTAAAAAATTACAGGACTAAGCGACTATACAAAAAACAACCCACACAAGCCACATGGTTAGATGAGAAGGGCTAACCGCTCGGCTACCACCAGAGAGAGAGAAGTCGCCATGGGAGACTGCTAGACCGCCCAGTCTCCAAGTCGCCTGCGACAAACTGCTAGACCGCTCAGACTCCAGACAGCAACAGCCCAGCAACCAAACCGCTGAAGGGAAATCACTCGACCGCGTGGTCTTCAACCCGCCAAGATAGACCGCCAGACCGCCCGGTCACCAACTCCAAAACAGCTTGTCCTCCACATTGTTGTGGTCGTGCAGTTAGTCTAACCGCGCGGCTTATGCGGCTTGTATAGATGTGTGTTCATGTAATTATTAGTCCCACATTGCTTATTTGTAATATCTCCTCTCTCCTCCATTCTATAAAAGGGAGGTCATACCATTGTAATGGATACCTTTTTGGATAATAAAAAATGTTGTTACTCTAATTTTTTGGTCTCTTGTTTTCTATTCGCACACACCTCCAGAATGTGGAAGGGGAGCCTCTCAGTCACTCCTGGAACGGCGATGACTTAAAGCGCTTCTACCCGTGAGAGTAACAAAACATTTCTTTTTCACATTCTTACTTCTTATTGATTGTTCATTTGCTCAACATAAGGAACATGGATGGTGGCTGGCTGAAGAGATAAGTTTGGGTTATTCTCAACACCCGCCATCAGGCTCCTACTCGCTGATTGGGCCGGTGGTAGCACCCAGTAGCTAGCCAAATAGATAAGTCTTGTTGATGCTCAACACCCGTCATCAGACTCCTACTATATGATTGGGCCAGTGGTAGCGCCCGGGGCTGGACAAATTGATAAGTCCAGTTGATGCTCAACACCCATCGCTAGGCTCCTACTAGCTGATTGGGCTGGTGGTAGCGCCCGATGGTTGGCCAAAGAGACAAGTCCGGTTGATGCTAAACACCCACCGTAAGGCTCCTACTAGTTGATTGGGCTGTTGTTAGCGCCCGGTGGTTGGCTAAAGAGATAAGTCTGGTTGATGCTCAACACCCGCCGTCAGGCTCCTACTAGCTTATTGGGCAAGTGGTAGTGCCTGGTTGCTGGCTAAATTGATAAGTCTGGTTGATGCTCAACACCCGCCGTCAGGCTCCTAATAGCTGATTGGGTCGGTGGTAGCGCATGGTGGCTTGCCAAAGAGATAAGTTTGGTTGATGCTCAACACACGCCGTCAGGCTCCTACTAGTTTATTAGGTCGGTGGTAGCACCCGGTGGCTGGCCAAAGAGATAAGCCTGGATGATTCTCATCTCCCGTCGTCAATCTCCTATCAAGTGATAAAAAGGGGAATAAAGAAAAATGGAAACTCTTAAAGGCTCTCCAGATAAAGAATTAGAGAGACAAGTACTCCCAAGGGGAGAGCATTACGAGCGAGCTGGATCTCGTCCCTCAGGCACCCGCTCAGCAAGTATTCTGTCTGGCACCCGCGAGGCGACTCAGGTCGCGAGGGCTCAAGGGTGCGAGGTGCTCACAAACTCTCTCATGTCGTGTCGCGACCAAATAAATCCTGGCTCGTTGAAGCCGAACACCCTAGGCGCGGGTCGAAAAGTGACCTAGACCTCGCGAGCGACGTGAAAAGGACTCTCTGAGCGAAGGGTGGGTCGCTACTCCTAGGCCGGCTATCAAAGGTCATGATGCTTTCTAAGCTAAGTCCTTAAGGATTGCACGATCTCACTATCGGGGCACGGGTCTGGATTTGGAGGGCGAGAAAGACTGAGTCAGGTCGCGAATACAGGAAAAGAATGAGTTATTATCAAAAGTAATAAAGACAGGCATCATCCACTTCTGAGAAAAACATATATCTTGATCATCAAAAGTTACAATATATGGGATCAGCCCGCATGTATAAAATCTCAGTAATAACAAAAAGAAAATACAAGACTGCGGAAACAAAAAAGTATAACGTGTGGTCCTTCAAGGCGAGGCCTAGGGTGGCGAGCTCTCCCAAAGGGGAAGATAGGAGTCATCACCCGGCTTCGAGACTGGGATGAATAACTCCGGGACTAAATCACTTGCTGAGAGGCTTGCGCCCTCTCTTGTCACCAGGCCAGCCCACTGCATGGTCTGGTGGGTAAATTTCACCGCCTTAGTGGATTTCACTTGCAGCAGCTCCTCGAGCTCATACTCGGTGTACTGGGTGAGCATGTCGCTTCTACTAGAGGGTGGTAGGGGGTCCATGGCCTCCAGTTCTCGCACCCGAATCTTTAGCACCTCATTCTCCTTCTCAAGGGTGGCACTAGCCAAGGCGCTTGGCTGTCGCCGCATCCTGCAAAAGAGCGAAAATCTTAGGGAGGAAAGATCTAAAGGAAAGAAAGAATTTTGTTTAAGTTTCGGGACTTACCAACCCCCAGGTACCCGGCAAGAACATCGTCAGACGCGTCCGCCCTCTTCTTGTGCAACTCCACCTCCTCCAGCACGAGGCGATGGGCTTCCTCCTTGTTTGCAAGGTTCTTCTGATGCTCGACGGCATTCCTTTTGGATTGCAGGCACTTGCGTCCCACCATATGGGCCAGCTCCAGGCCGCGAAGCTGGGCCCACGCACTCTCATGCGCGAGCGCTCGCGTAGAATCCTCGTCAAAAATGGAGGCATCCTACCACGAGTAAAGACCAAAGGAAAAGGCAAAGGCCTCCCCATTGGTCGTGTCTTGCTCCAGCCAGCTTAGCTGCAGGGTCGAGATGGATGCCATGTTCTCCCCTTGGTCCCACTACAGGAGGGGCAGGCCGAGCTCGTCGAAGTACCTCTCTTCGTAGCCAAAATTCGGGTGCCCCTTCGGCACGAGCTTGTCGGTGGTCTCCTACTCTCGCACCTTGAAGGTGTCAGCCGCCACGTCAAGAGGTCCATCGGTTGAAGCCCCCAAGGTTGCGGCCTTCTCGGGGTGATGGCTCGCGTGTGTAATACCCTTCTCTTGGGATGTGGTAGGTTTGCCACCCTTGGTCTTTGACTTCTTAGACGGCGACGGTTGGGGAGAATGTCTGCGAGTGACCCACTTTTTGAGAAGAAAGGGGGCCGCAACTTCGGGATGCGCGGCAGCCGCAGCCTCAATGAGGGCGAGCTCTCCGGGAGCAACTGACATGCTCTCGTATGGAGGATACAGGGGGAGGTCTCGCTCAGCTTTAGTGGCAAAGTTAGAACAAGTAAAATGAGGAGAAAAGGGATTGAGCGTGAGTAGACTTACCTTTCCCAGGTGGTACGGGGATGAGGGAGTCTGTTGGAACACCCTATTACTAATTTGGGTAAGGATCACTATGTTTGTCTTAGGAAACCAGGTTGACCTAGTTGTATAGTTGTAAAGGTCAACATTAGAATGAGTCTAGGGCTTAGAACTTAGGTTTGAAGCTGCCCCCAGGACCATTTCAATGTCAAGGATATAGAGCCAAGTCTAAGGCAATTTTCGTCGAGCTCCGGTCGACGAAACGTCGAACTCGGTTCGACGCACTCTGAGCTCAACTTGATAAATCGTCGAACTCCGGTCGACGATCTTCGAGCTCAGATCGACGATCTGCTTTCAAATAATTTTGGTTAGTCGTCGAACTGCATTCTACGTTTTTCTAGCTCAGGTCGACGATCTCTCTTCAGCTATTCTTCAGGTCGCTGAGCTCGGTTCGACGATCTTCGAGCTCAGTTCGACGTTTTCTGTCTGTTTGATCTGTTTCCTTCTCTGATCTCAGTTCGATGATAGTAGAGCTCAGATCGACGATTTTTCTGAGAGATCAACGATTCTAAGGATTCAAATGCTGCCAGTCTTTGGAATGTTTTTAAAATCCCTCAGCATTTATGTTAAGGAGATCTGCCAGCCGTTTGTCTTTATTCTGGAGCAAGTTTCAAGGAATTATTCAGGAAATATTTTATTGGACCTTCCTCTAGAAGACAAGACTCTTTATGGAAGACACATATGACTGCCAACGGCTATCCTTGACAAGAATTTTTCAGAGAATATTATCCTCCTTTTTGTCTTCAGAAATATAGAGAGAAAACACAACACCCAGAGAACAACAAGAAGAATTAAGCTGTGACAGATAACAAGTGATCATCTTCTGAAGAATCAGAATAACAATTTTTTTTGCTTACAGAAAAGTGATCACAGCCTCATCTCAAGAACTCCAGACACCTCATCTTTCAGCCTTTTGGCTGAAACAATCCTTTGCTGGAGATCTAAAGTTCTGAAGGCCTATCACCCTAGAGCAAAGCTTCCATTCCTAAACCTGTCTACAACTCAGGGGGAGCTTTGACAACAAAAGATCCACTAGTCTTCTCTCATTTGATTTGAGAACAGAGAAGACAACTTCACCTCTTTATCTTTTCTTTTTCTGCTGTAAAAGGGTTCTTGAACTCCCTTCAAAAGTTCTGTCTGGTTCTGAGAGCCTTGTCAAAACTCAGTGGTGGCAAGACACCTTATCAAAAAATCCAGTTTTGGTTTTTGAGCACCTTATCAAAAGCTCATTGGTGTTAGGACACCTGATCAACTCATCCTGAGTGGATTCCTACCAAGGGTGGTAGAAGAGTGGATGTACCCAGGTTTTTGGGGAACCACTATATTTCCTTGTGTCTTCTGGGTTGTTTGTGTGATTGATTTGCTGTGTGCTGTGCTCTTTACTTCTTTGTTTTTAACTCTTCATTAACACTCTACACTATACTATAAATTGAATTTTATATTTGCTGATCAATTTCAACTGTGAAATTAATTTAAATAAACTCTATTCACCCCCCTCTAGAGTTGAGATAGATCTTACCCTCACTTTCAAAGTCGACATTCCTTCGAAGGAACATGGTCTCGAAGTTCATCCCCTGGAAGAATCCAAAGAGGTCGACCTCATGGCCCCCAGACTGGGAGGACGATAGCTCGGTTTGCTGAGCTGGGTAGGCGAGAACGGGATGTTGCTGAAGTCCCCCTTGACAATCGCAAACTTTGTGAGCCAATTATGGATCTTATTAACTATCGCTCGCACCTTCACGTAGTTGCTGGAGAGGTAGGCGGTACCGTATTTGTTTTCCCGGAAGGATAACAGCTTGCGAAGGACCGCGAGGATGAACTCGATCCGCTCCTCTCGCAAGAAGCAGGCGAATGCGACCATGATGACGATAGAGTTCGGGGTGAGCTGGCCCGGGACAACCCAGAAATATTTCAGTACCTGCCAGACCTCGGGCCACAGGGGAAGCTGCAGGCCCATGCTGAATTGGGTGATGGGGATTGTGAGCTCCACATCAGAGAGATTGTTGATCTTCTCCCGCTCTCCCGGTTTCCTCGCCTCAAACCCAGGAGGGATGAAATTAGCAACCATCAAGACAAGCTCGTTCTCGGTGAGGTTGGTAGAGAAAAAGGCATAATCAGAAAATGACCAGGCACATTTGCCTCTCCCCTCAGCGTCGCCACCGTCTCCTCCCATTGTGTGATCTAGTAAGTGGGTTAGATGCTGGAGACCTTGCGAGAAGTGGCGAACTGAGAATCAAATTCGGGAGCGAAGGAGGTGCAGAGGAAGATTTTAATGCGATAGGTGGATGAGGATAGAGGGGGCTATTTAGAGAAAAAGAAAGAGGCGAGAAAATGACTTTTAGAGGGAGGTGTTCGGATAATAAAAAATGTGTTTTGACGCCTCGATATTTAAGCCCCCCCCCCCCAGAATTCCTACTTATAGGCCACAATCCTGTGAAATCTAAGCAATAGCAAACCTAAGAGGCGAGTGAGCCAGGGCCAACCCGCATCCGCCTGAGACGCGAGCGAGCCAGGCTGGCTCACGCCCACTTAAGAGAAGATAAGCAGTAGTGAAGAAAATCAGTAAGTGAAGAGATAATTATATTCAAATGAGGGCCCATTAGCGGGCATGTTCAGTTACAAAAAATAATAAAGGGGAGGGGAAAGCCCTTTCAAAGAGAATGAAAAAGGAAAAAATGAGTGCATGGTTATAAATCACATGGACTGAGGTCCTGAAAGCGTACATGCCTCCGATCCGTGAGCTGGTAGTCAGGGGACTGATGGTTCAATATTGGATCCACTTCCACCTACCCTGGCCTCACACCCCGAAACGGGGCGGCAGGGTAGGGCAGTAGTAGTCGCAGACCGCCAATAATTCTTGCTGGGCCAGGTCGACCTATTTTGTGGCATGCATAAGTCGTTCCTCTACCTGTATGATATGTACTCCAAGTGAAGTAATCTCGTCGTCATCTTCTGGGTGTCTCACACCCTCCAAGACCCAAAAGTGTGCCTCTACATCCGCCCTATCCTCGTCAAACCTTCCGCAAACCTCCCGTAGCATCAAGGAGTGCTTTTGGAACAGCTTGGTCAACTGCCTCTTCATTTCTTCAGCATCCTGAGGGTCACCCAGGTATTCATAGATGCGGTCTGGGGAAGGGGGAGGCGAGTACCCCTCGCTCATGCCGGCTTCAGATGATGACAGCTGGTGGAAATCTGAAAAAGCGAGGGTTAGAGGAATAGTCAGAAAATAATGGACGAGTAAGTATATGGACTCACATGGGCTCGACACATCTCTCGTGCTGGCATGCGGGCAAGAAGTTCCTGGTTGGCCCTATAAGAGCTCGCCTTCAAGAGTCGCAAAGGATTTTCTCAACCCGGGGCTAGTCGGCAATCATGGAACTAGCGGAGGCAGATCAACGGCTCCTGTGGTAGAGGCTATAAAAATAAGCAATCGGAAGGTGAGGGGAAATCAAATGGAAAGTGAAGATGATGAGTTAAGAACTCACCAGTGGTTATAGGAATGCTAGGGATGCGAGAAGAGCAGATCCCAATACCGAGGGGCTGATGGCCCGCTCGGATACGCGGGGGGAAGAATGTCTCAGATCGACTTCCCCACCTCCATCCTTGCGAGTCGTATCATACGGAGGAGGAGTTATCAAAATCAGAGTAGTGATAAAACTAAATACCTGGCCCACATACCTGATGAATGGCCTTAGAACCGGCCACCAGACTGGAGGCAGGGGCGTCATCCTGAGAAGGCCACTAAACAATCTTGGCCTTCTTGGGCCGGAAAGCAGGGTTGGCGATCCTCTTATCAGCCACGGGGAGGCGTCAACAACCTATGACCGCGTACCCTCCCTCGCGGCCGCGAGGCAAGCTTGCATCTCTTCTGATACAGGCATCACTCAGCTGCAGTAACTCGCACAAAGAAAGAGAAGTAGAAAGTCGGGGAATTTCTTTGAGCCCGGTGGTATATATATAGCATGAAGATGGGACACACAAAAATATTCCCACCAACTCAGCATGCACTCACCAAACACGTGGGGTTGGATGATTCTTTTCGAGCTTTGCAAAAGCTCAAAAAGAGCGGGGATTTTGTATAACCTAGTGTTCGCAGATTGGGTCTAACGAGCCCGTATTAGCTCAGTAAGCGGGCGAGCGAGCCCAGGAGAGCGAGCAAGCCCTCATCAACCTAGCGGGCGAGCGAGCACATGGGGCAGCCAGCCCACATCTGCCAGGCAGGCAGGCGAGCAAGTCCGCATCCACTAGGCAGGTAGGCGAGCTAGCCCGCATCCGCCAGGCAGGCGGGCGAGCCAGCCCGCATCTGCGAGGAAGGCAGTCGATCCAGTCCGCATCTGCCAGGCAGGCGGGCAAGCCAGTCCGCATCCGCCAGGCAGGAGAGTGAGCGGGGAAGCCTGCCTACCTCTATATAAGAGGTGGGTGAGTTGTAGGAGGTGGGCCGCACCCGTCTAGATAACTAGCGAGCTGGCTCGCATTCTCCCCATAGGTGGGGTACAGATATCATATGTTTAATAAAATTTGGTCTGCTAATAGCCACACCAAACAGCGGAGTTTCATTGTTGGCAGACCCCTTTTGGGTTGGCAAAGCCATTCAGAATAGCAGAGTTGCGCTATCTGCAGGCCAGGCTCAAAAATTTACAAATAGACCTGAGGGGGTACCTCAGAAAGCAAGTCATCTCATTTTCTGGTCTTGTAGCACTTTCTAAGGTGCCCTTTGCTTAGCATTGGCTAAGGAGGTGAAGTGCTCTAAGATCTTCCGGGTATATTGTGGGACATCCGTGTTGCAGCCTTGGGTCAGTTCCAAATCCTAAGTTTTCAGTCAAGCAGGCTTACTAGGAGAAGTAAGTGTGCGATCTCCCATTTTCAGGGTTCAAACTCCACAGAAGCCGGTTCTTGGTTTCAACACCAATAATCTCCCTCCATTTAAAGAAGTCAAAACCTCATATAACAATAATCATAGATTCATAAGAATATACAAAGAGTCAAAGACAAATTATAGACAGAGAGGCAATTCAGATTTATATTACTAAGATTAAAAATAGCAGGATTATAATAGGTTAGATAAGACAAAACATCCCAAAACATCAGTTAAGATATCCGAATATTCTCCGCATTCTCTAGAAGTCTTCTCCTTGCTCTTTCCTCTTCTGCCTCTCAAAATATCATAGAAGCTTGGAGATATATCTGAGAGGAGTAAGAGGAGGGTTGTTATTCTTATTAATTCTCTTTTTGCAGTCCACATCTTCATGCTTTCTCCATTCTACTGATTTGTAGTACCTAGAGATATTGATTCCATGCTTTCCAAAGTTATTCCAAGTATAGAGAATGATGTTGCCTGAAATAAGACTCCAATTCTCATATCCAGGCATATTTTGAATCTTTATCTTCCTTCTCTATCTGGCTTCCTTAATTTCCTCTTGAACTTGATCAAACCTTATCTTCCTTGAGGATGACTAACCTTGCACTACTAGTGATGGGGTGAGATCATATCCTCCCCAGGCTGCTTCAAAGTCCTCTGGTGGGAGTTAATCATTTTCAGCAGCTAAGTCAAACTCAGGAATGGGAGGTTGAGCGGTGTAATCAATTGGTTCCATTCCCAAGACTATTCTGATAGTATTTGTTTTACAGATGGCATGTGTAACACCCCTATCCGTCGCATAGCATATAGCAGTAGGTCCGGCCGGGGCCCGACGCCATATACTACGGACAGACCGGTTGGTTACGCGTTGAAACCATACAACCAATCACCAACGTCCTACACAGAGTCATTCTAGCGGAAGCAAATTATTAAGTTGCACAAATTCAAGAACCCTGCCAAGCAGGATTGTCCACTACAGAAGTAACAATAGGAATGAAAATACAAAAGTACCGGCCTTAAGGCCTTACAAGGTTTGCTTAACAAAACATGTCTTACATACTTCGGCTCGCAGGCCGGCCATACATGAAATAAACAGAAAGCATAAAAAGGGTTTGGCCTTCGAGGGCCAGCACCGCAACATGGGCTTTAGCCCGCTATTTTCCGCTCGACTCCGCAGCACCTGCAAGCACAAACCACCGCCCGGTGGCAAACAAAAGCAACGGTCAGGTATGCTGACCAAATTATAACGATCCCGCCCCCAAAATCGGGGCGGCGATGCTCTTTTCCTGCACTTTATTAGTATAGGCAATATATATTAATGTGAACACACATCAACACAGGCGTAGGCTTGCACGGCCACACACCCCGTGCACTCAGGGCACATTCTCGGCGAACCGGCCAACGTCACGTCAATTCAAGCCATAGACGTTCCCAATCAACCACCGCCTCTTGGACGGTCATCCATATGAGCATTTTGCCTTCCTGGCCTTGGTCACGGCAATTCAAGCCATAGACCGCCGAAGACCCTCATCCATGCCAACGGTCCTACCGAACGACATAGACCGGGTACGGTTCCGCCTGACCCGTGCTCACACCGCAACGGCAATTTAAGCCATATGCGCAAGTGAAGACTCACCGAGTCCCGTTCCCACCACAATAATCACATAACCCGGTTATGTTCACGTTGGCTCCCCGGCCACCGTGTTGGCAAAACACGCTTTTGCCCAGTTTTCCGAGTGCACCTTGGAGTTAATCTCCAACGCTCCCTGATGCAATCTACCACGTAGAAAACCCGAAAACACCCAAACATCTGGATTCTTGCCCGGTTCAAATGCAATGCAACATCACCGATCCGTACCAACATGTCCGAATAGGCTTCACACACAATGCCTATGCCCGTTTACGCATACGGACTCTACACAAGGGGGACTTCACATATCTACCCCAAGGAACGCTCCAACTCTTCGCTCACTCGCGAGAGCGGGCTTCCTATGCAAAGGAAAAGAGGGCTTCACATGCCCAATGATGAGAAATCGTTACCCTTGCATTCTTCCGCGGTGCCATCGAAAACTATACGGTTGGAAAGCACCGCAACGGCGTCGCCTCCGCGGATCTGGACTCGGATCGCGATTCGGAGCTCCGAAGCTCTTCCGGCGGCTGGATCTTGGACTCCTCCCTCCTCCTTGCTCTCCCTTCTCTCTAACTTTTAGAGAGAGATTGGCCAATGGAAAATGGGTTTCTAAACCCTATTTCCCGACCATAACCACCCAGGAGCAGCCCCCCACCATCGGATCCAAAGCCAAGGAAACGAACGGCCCGGATTAAATCCAAAATCATAAAATCTGGGCCGAACACGGGTTGGCACACGGCCGTGTGCCTGGCCGCGTAGCTCATTCGCCGTCTCGACCAAAATTGAAAACCAGCACACGGCCTTTGACACGGCCTCCGACACGCCCGTGTCACCCGCGACACGCCCGTATCGGGACCCGTGTCACGCCCCCGTGTGCAATTTATCAACACTTTGCAGTCAGAGGGGTACACGGCTTGGTGACACGGCATTAGACACGCCCGTGTCAAGCTAGACACGCCCGTGTTCGTGCCCGTGTCATTACCCGTGTACCCAACCGCACAGCCCAGGTGTGACACGGCCTGGGACACGCCCGTGTCCTAGGCCGTGTTCCACCACACGACCATCGTCGACCTGCGCTGGTCGACGACACGGCCAGCTCGACGGCCTGAGCTCGACACGCCCGACACGGCCTCCGACACGCCCGTGTCGGGGCCCGTATCACCTGCACCAAAACCTTGTCTTGGCCAAAATCGATCCCCGACGCTCCTACAACACTTTGGGGTGTTACAAATCTACCCCCCTTAAAGAATTTCGTCCACGAAATTAATAAAGGACAAACAAGACTTAACGTAAAACAGTACCTGAGCGGAACAATTTCGGGTACTCCTCCAGCATAGTCTGCTCCCGTTCCCAAGAGAGCTCCTCACGCCCGCAATTATCCCATCGGACCTTAACCATCCGGATCTCCTTGTTACGAAGCCTCTTGACCTCAACATCTTCAATACGAATGGGCCTGACCCTAGTCGTCAACCCTTCATCCACCGGTACTTGGTCAACCGCGATCACCTGCGAAGGCTCTTGCACCGCCTTCCGCAACACAGAAATGTGAAACACATCGTGTAACCCACTCAACTCCACCGATAGCTTCAAACAGTATGCCGCTTTGCCGACTCGCTCCAGAATCTCAAAAGGTCCAAGGTATCTTGGGCTCAGCTTCTTCAAGCATCTCACCCGCAAAACCCCCTTGAATGGCTACACTTTCAGGTATACCCAATCGCCTACCGCGAACTCCACGTTCCGGTGCTTGACATTGTAATACTTCGCCTGCCGGTCCAGAGAGATTAACAAGCGCTCCCGAATGATCCGCACTAACGAGGTAGCACTCTCCACCTCCTGCTTCTTGTACAACCTTGCCTCACCCGTTTCAAGCCACGATAACGGCGTGCGACACTTCCTACCATACAGGGCCTCGAAGGGCGCCATTTGTATACTCGCTTGGTAGCTGTTGTTGTACGCGAACTCCACCAAATACAGGTGGTCTTCACAATGCTTACCGAAATCCAGAACACACATGTGTAGCATGTCCTCCATCGTTCTATTGACCCTCTCGGTCTGCCCATCCATCTGGGGATGGAAAGTTGTGCTGAACTTTAACTTTGTTCCCAACATCTGCTGCACCAACCTCCAATCATTTGACGTGAACCGCCCATCGCGATCACTCACAATGCTACGGGGCACACCATGCAGCCTAACAATATTATCAACATACAACTTTGCCAATTTCTCCACTGGATCATCCTTCCTATGCGGAATGAAATGCGACACCTTGGTTAGTCGATCTACGATCACCCAGATGGCGTCGTTCCCCTTCTGCGACCTTGGCAACCCATGCACAAAGTCCATAGATATATCATCGAATTTCCACTCCGATATAGGCAAGGACTTCAGAAATCCTCCCGGCTTTTGGCACTCCGCCTTCACCAAGGCGCACGTTTGGAACTTAGCCACGTACAACGCCACATCTTTCTTGAGCCTCGGCCACCAAAACAGCTTTTTGAGATCACGATACATCTTCGTGCTCCCTGGATGAATTGAGTACTTGGTATGATGAGCCTCGTACATCAACTCCGCCCGGAGGTTACCCCCACTCGGGACGCACAACCGATGATCCTTCCTTAATAAACCATCTTCCACCGAGAACTGGGAATTTGACCCATCCAGAGCGGCCTCCATAAGCTCCTTCATGGAGTCATCTAACTCCAATGCCTGCCGAACCCGGTCAGCCAGGTCATACTGCACTTCTGTCCAGTTTAACATTGCTTTGGCGCTCGTCTGCCTGTCAACGCAACAGATCTCAAGCTCCTCCAACTCCCGTACTAGCCGCTCATCATGCACCGATAACTAATTGGCTTGGGCGGGAGCCCTGCGGCTCAGCGCATCCGTAACTGCGTTGCCCTTCCCAGGTACATAATGTATTTTGAAGGTGTAGTCCCCTAGGAACTCCATCCACCTCCTCTGCCTCATATTAAGGTCCTTTTGATCCAACAAATATTTTAGGCTCTTGTGATCGGTGTATATATCGACCCTTACGCCGTAAAGGTAGTGCCTCCACAACTTGAGTGCAAATATCACGGCCGCTAACTCCAAGTCGTTTACTGGATAATTTCTTTCATGCACCTTCAGCTGACGCGATCCATACGCTATCACGCTCCCATGCTGCAACCACACGCAGCCCAAGCCACTACCCGAAGCGTTGTTATACACCTCAAAGCCCTCGGTCCCACTCGGCGAACTAAGCACTAGCGCCGTGGTCAACCGTCTCTTCAGTTCCTCAAAAGCTTGCACGCACTCTTGCGTCCACAAGAATTTCTGATCCTTCCTTGTCAACTTCGTGAGAGGTAATGCTAACCGCGAGAAGTTCTCTACGAAGCGCTTGTAATATCCGGCAAGCCCGAGAAAACTACGGACTTCCGCCACAGAAGACAACGCAGGCCACTCCCGTATCGCAACAATCTTCCCCGGATCCACCGCTATACCTTCCCCACTCACTATATGACCAAGGAACGCTACCGAGGGTAGCCAGAACTCGCACTTGGAGAACTTTGCGTAAAGCTCATTCCTCCTCAAAGTCTCCAACACCAAATGCAAGTGCTTGAAGTGGTCTTCTTCGCACTGCGAGTACACCAAAATATCGTCAATAAAGACGATCACAAAGCGATCCAGGTAATCTCTGAACGACCTGTTCATCAGATCCATAAATACCGATGGCGCATTCGTCAGTCAAAATGGTATGACCGTGAACTCGAAATGCCCATACCTCGTACTGAACGCCGTCTTCGGGATATCACACTCCCTGATCCTCAACTGATAGTACCCCGACTTCAAGTCCAACTTGGAGTATACCGACGATCCGACTAACTGATCAAAGAGATCATCATTCCTCGGGATCGGGTACTTATTCTTTTCCGTTAGCTTCTTCAACTCTCTGTAGTCGATACACAGCCGCATACTACCATCCTTCTTCTTAACGAAGAGGACCGGTGCGCTCCAAGGCGACGAGCTTGGACGCACATACCCTTGCTCCATCAGCTCCTCTAGCTGAACTTTCAACTCTGCCATCTCCTTAGGCGCCAACCTATACGGAGCACGTGACACCGGTTTGGCCCCCGGCACGAGCTCGATGGTGAAATCAATCTCCCGCTGCGGTGGGGCTCCGGGAAGACTATCCGGGATCACATCGGGGTATTCGCAAACCACGGGAATGCTATCCAACGTGGACTTTGGCTCTACAGCCCCCACTATTGCGAAGAACAGCTATGCACCAGCACGAACCGCCTTCACCACCTGAAGAGCAGACATCAGTGTCTTGCTCGACCCCTTTAGCCCCTCGAATGTAGTCTCCCGCCCTACACCCAGCTTGACCTCCTTCCGGTCACAGTCAATCCAAGCTTTCTGCTCTGACAGCCAATCCATCCCAGAGATCACATCGAACTCTACTAGCGGCAGCAATGACACTAGCAAGTCGAACTCTTGGCTCCCAATGTAAACCTTTACGGCGCACACCCTGTCCGCACGCATCGAGCACCCATTCGGTAGCAGCACATCCAACTTGTCCTTCGCCATCGAAGAAGGGACTCCGATGCGCGATATAAAGCTTTCGGACAAGAAGGAGTGTGAAGCTCCCGTATCGAACAGTGCCCGTGCCGGACTATCACTAATCACAACAAAGCCTATACAAACAATATTAGGCTAACAAGCAATAGATAACGGTATTAAAGCTAACTTGCTATAAATTAACTCATACCTGTCACCACATCCGCTTGCTTGATGGCCTCCTGCTGGCCCAAGTTATAGACGATAGGCTGAGTCGGAGCATAGTGGGACGCGGTCGACTCCACCGCTTTGCCCTTCTCCTCGTAGGTAGCTCCTTGTTTCCTTTTGGACTTTGAGCGTCCACTCCAGCAATCACGGGCAAAGTGCCCCATCTTTCCACACGTGAAACAAGCGCCCGGGGTTCGATTGGTAGTTGCCCCCGAGGCACCTGAAGCAGCTGGACCCGACGTCTTAGCTTTCTTATAGAATCTGCGGTAGCCCGACTTCGACGTAGTCAGTGCCTTGAACTCCGCTTTCTTGCTACCGGATTCCTTCTTCGCTTGGACATTCTTCATGTCCTTCTCCAAGGACCGGGCTGAATTGACCAGGGTCATGAAACCCTGTGCCTTGGGCCCCGACAGTAGCAA
This sequence comes from Platanthera zijinensis, assembly GCA_039513925.1. NCBI lineage: Eukaryota > Viridiplantae > Streptophyta > Magnoliopsida > Asparagales > Orchidaceae > Platanthera > Platanthera zijinensis. The sequence goes on from CM077081.1 coordinate 81,641,675, forward strand.
CCTTAAGTCATCTCTTAGCCCTTCATAGAAGCGGCTCGTCTTGCGCTCCTCGTGTGCGAAGGTAGCGCCGGAATATCTCCCCAACCGAGTAAACTCGTGGAGGTATTCATCGACGGTGCAATCCCCTTGCCCCAACTTCTGAAACTCGCTTTCTAGCGCAATTCTTTGCGCCGAGGGGAGGTATCGAGCCATGAATAGTCTCGCAAACTCCTCCATCAAAACTTCGGCCAACGGCCTTCCCCGCAACTGATGTAGCTCTAGGCCTTCCCACCATAACCTTGCGTCCCCATCCAACAGGAACGTCGCTATTGTGGTCTTCTGCCACTCTTCCGTTTCCGTCGCAGTCATCACCCTGTTGACCCTTGAGAGCCAATCCTCTGCTTGGATCAAACCTTATCTTCCTTGAGGATGACTAACCTTGCACTACTAGTGATGGGGTAAGATCATATCCTCCCCAGGATGCTTCAAAGTCCTCTGGTGGGAGTTAATCATTATCAGTAGCTAAGTCAAACTCAGGAATGGGAGGTTGAGCGGTGTAATCAATTGGTTCCATTCCCAAGACTATTCTGATAGTATTTGTTTTCCAGATGGCATGTGTAACACCCCTATCCATCGTATAGCATATAGCAGTAGGTCCGGCCGGGGCCCGACGCCATATACTACGGACAGACCGGTTGGTTACGCGTTGAAACCATACAACCAATCACCAACGTCCTACACAGAGTCATTCTAGCGGAAGCAAATTATTAAGTTGCACAAATTCAAGAACCCTGCCAAGCAAGAATGTCCACTACAGAAGTAACAATAGGAATGAAAATACAAAAGTACCGGCCTTAAGGCCTTACAAGGTTTGCTTAACAAAACATGTCTTACATACTTCGGCTCGCAGGCCGGCCATACATGAAATAAACGGAAAGCATAAAAAGGGTTAGGCCTTCGAGGGCCAGCACCGCAACATGGGCTTTAGCCCGCTATTTTCCGCTCGGCTCCGCAGCACCTGCAAGCACAAACCACCGCCCGGTGGCAAACAAAAGCAACGGTCAGCTATGCTGACCAAATTATAACGATCCCGCCCCCAAAATCGGGGCGGCGATGCTCTTTCCCTGCACTTTATTAGTATAGGCAATATATATTAATATGAACACACATCAATACAGGCGTAGGCTCGCACGGCCACACACCCCGTGCACTCAGGGCACATTCTCGGCGAACCGGCCAACGTCACGTCAATTCAAGCCATAAACGTTCCCAATACACCACCGCCTCTTGGACGGTCATCCATATGAGCATTTTTCCTTCCTGGCCTTGGTCATGGCAATTCAAGCCATAGACCGCCGAAGACCCTCATCTATGCCAACGGTCCTACCGAACGACATAAACCGGGTACGGTTCCGCCTGACCCGTGCTCACACCGCAACGACAATTTAAGCCATATGCGCAGGTCAAGACTCACTGAGTCCCATTCCCACCACAATAATCACATAACCCGGTTATGTTCACGTTGGCTCCCCGGCCACCGTGTTGGCAAAACACGCTTTTGCCCAGTTTTCCGGGTGAACCTTGGAGTTAATCTCCAAGGCTCCCTGATGCAATCTACCACGTAGAAAACCCGAAAACACCCAAACATCCGGATTCTTGCCCGGTTCAAATGCAATGCAACATCAGCGATCTGGACCAACATGTCCGAATAGGCTTCACACACAATGTCTATGCCCGTTTACGCATACGGACTCTACACAAGGGGGACTTCACATATCTACCCCAAGGAACGCTCCAACTCTTCGCTCACTCGCGAGAGCAGGCTTCCTATGCAAAGGAAAAGAGGGCTTCACATGCCCAAGGATGAGAAATCGTTACCCTTGCATTCTTCCGCGGTGCCATCGAAAACTATACGGTTGGAAAGCACCGCAACGGCATCGCCTCCGCGGATCTGGACTCGGATCGCGATTCAGAGCTCCGAAGCTCTTCCGGCGGCCGGATCTTGTACTCCTCCTTCCTCCTTGCTCTCCCTTCTCTCTAACTTTTAGAGAGAGATTGGCCAATGGAAAATGGGTTTCTAAACTATTTCCCGACCATAACTACCCAGGAGCAGCCCCCCACCGTCGGATCCAAAGCCAAGGAAACGAACGGCCCGGATTAAATCCAAAATCATAAAATCTGGGCCGAACACGGGTTGGCACACGGCCGTGTGCCTTGCCGTGTAGCTCATTCGCCGTCTCGACCAAAATTGAAAACCAGCACACGGCCTCCGACACACCCGTGTCACCTGCGACACGCCCGTGTCGGGACCCGTGTCACGCCCCCGTGTGCAATTTGTCAACACTTTGCAGTCAGAGGGGTACACGGCTTGGTGACACGGCATCATACACGCCCGTGTCAAGCTAGACACGCCCGTGTTCGTGCCCGTGTCATTACCCGTGTACCCAACCGCACAGCCCAGGTGTGACACGGCCTGGGACACGCCCGTGTCCTAGGCCGTGTTCTACCATACGACCATCGTCGACCTGCGCTGGTCGATGACACGGCCAGCTCGACGGCCCGAGCTCGACACGCCCGACACGGCCTCCGACACGCCCGTGTCGAGGCCCGTGTCACCTGCACCAAAACCTTGTCTTAGCCAAAATCGATCCACGACGCTCCTACAACACTTTGGGGTGTTACAGCATGTTAGGCAGAGTGATGGTTAATGTCTCTCTCCCCCTTTCTGATTTCTTTAATAATATCATTGTAGATTACTTCTTGTGCTTAACCAACCCTTTCTCTCAGCATGTTGACACCAGCCACTACTGTATCCTGTCTTTGCAATAAGTGTTCATCTAGTAGTTGGTTTCATTCATCCATTCTTTCCATGATAGTCATTCTATTGTGAGCCATCCTAACATTGGTTGTCTAGAATTCCTAATACAGGTTCTGTCCAATGTCATCCTGGTTTTATATGACAGCTTGTATACCTTGATGTGCCATATCATTTTGAGTTGCAGTGAAGTCCACAACCTCAGCAGCTTTCATGTAGAACTAGAAGGATTGTTTATTGAGGTGATGCATTTCCCTCTCTACTTCTTGAATCCTCTCATTCATTTCTATTCTTAGTTAATGAACAATCTTTTCCACAAAAGCTTTTTTGCTCTTTCTTTGAGCATCCACAATTTTTTTGTAGTTAAGCAAGAAAGGAGATTGATTCTTAAGCAGGTTGGGAAGTTGGTGCCATTAGCTCAGCCTCAGCAGCTTTTTGAGATGTACCAGCTGGACCCTCATAGTCCTCATAAAGATAATCTAGATTAGATTTCTTTGAGGTGCCTATGTAAGTGTCTTGATCTTCAAGCACACTTTTTTCCTTTTCATAGCATAATCTCATTACATATGGGAGTTAAACCAGCATACTTTCTTTACCAATAGTTACCTTTGTTGTGAAGGCCAGCACTTTGTTGATTACTTTTTCAACATTGATAAGTAAAGTTTGTTTTAAAGAAGATAGATTTGGTTTTATATAATCTTTTACATATATAAGTCTATCTCTTTTTTACTTACTTATATCCTGTGGATTAAGGCAAGAGTACCTATCGCATAGGAGTATAGTATTTTGTAGAAAATATCAAGGTCGTATTTTTCCTGGGATCGGTGTTAATTATTCTACTTTTTAGAACGAACTATTATTTTATCGAACGAACGGAGTGGAGTGGAGTTTATATAAAAAAAACAAAAGATAGAAAAAAATATATATACGTGATTTTATTAAGATAGGGACTTAGAAGGTAGTCCTCGATTTCAGAATTACTTTGAGAGAATATTAATTCAGCTATTAAAGAACAACTTTATTTCTTTATTACCTAACTTAACGAGAGGGTCCCTTTGGTAGCATCACTTACTCGAAAGTACGACCGGGGAGGCTTGCGTTTAAAACGAGTTAATGTAAACGTAGTGTCTCTTCACCTGGTATATGATCAATTAACAGAAAACCCTAGTAAGGATAACTAGAAAGTAGAGTTGAAATAGTTGAAAATAATATCCAGCCCAGAGCTCATCTTGACCAAGTGCTAAGGGTTCTTAGCCTCTTCTCTGGATGGGGGCGGTATAAAGTACAAAAATTAATATCTACCTATCTATCTTCATCCAGGATTTAAGCTTTCGCTTAACCTTTGTTTTTAGGATAGGGTAGTAAAATTTTGTAGAGCTTCCGCACTATCTTAATCCAGGTCATAGGCTTTCGCCTCGCCCTTCATTCGGGATAGTATGAAATAATAAGGTTTTGAAAGTAATTTTGAAAGCAGTTTCACACTATCTTAATCCAGGACATAAGCAGAGCTTCGCCTTTCATTCGGAATAGTATAAAGGAAAGTAAAACGAAAATAAAGCAGTAAAGTACTCAGAATTGAAATTGAAAGAGTCTATTTTATAAAGTCTGAAAAATTATTACAACTTTCTAAAAAGCTTAAAAGAAAGCTAAAATATTACAACTTACAATACTTTAGAATACGTGAAAGCTACTACCAATTCCTTGTCAGAGAGCTGGGGAGTCCTAACAGTTCTTAAGGCAGCTGCTGGAGTTCGAATAATTCCACTCATCCCTGCCCTCCTATTTATAGAAAAAAATTCAAGTGACACGCCCCCTGACACGGGCGTGTCGGGTAGGGCGTGATAGGGTCACGGGCGTGACTGCTAGCCTATCGGGATAGGTGCCGAGCGGGGCTGAACTTCGGATAGAATTTGAGAGGGTCACGGACGTGACTGAAGATGTCACGGGTGTGTCAGGCAAATGATTCATTAGGCAGCACGGGGCGTGGAGACAGCGCGGCAGCTTGCTGGATTTCTAGATAGAACTTCAATAGGTCACGGGCATGTCGCTTTTGTCACGGGCGTGTTCAGCTATCACGGGCGTATTCGTCAATTTCCCGATTTTCCTGGAAAAAAAACAGAAACAGAAAAAAGATTAAAAAGGGTTATCACGCCCTAGGTCACGGGCGTGACCTAGGGGCGTGACCTAAGTAAAAAATACAAAAAATTATGAAAAACTTAGAAAATAATCTAAAACATAAAAAATACAATATAATAAAAATTGTTAGTTTTATATATCAAAACTAAGGTTATATTTATAAATATGCAAATTTAATACGATACAAAATTGTATATTTTTATACTCATCAAATACCCCAATACTTAGATTTTGCTATTCCAGAGCAAATATAGAGTTGAGTATATTTACATGTTATGAAATTTTCTATTTACTATCAATTTATTTCTTCAAGATAAAATATGTATAATCATCCGGTGGATAAAGAGTTAAATGCTATCATATATATATCATTGATAGCAGAGTTAGAATTTATAGCCATAAAAAGTTTTTGAAAATAAATAATAAGCATATATTAAAATCAGATATAACAATGATAGATTGGCTTTATGACTACTATATCTTGCTTGAGATATGTTGAAAAATTACAACCTATTAATTATGCTCTCTCAAAATTTTAAGCAAAATTAATTTAATTTTGTAGTGGTTTTAGGGGATATCAACTTGGTGGTTTTGCCTATACAAAGGCTTTGAATGTAGGAGATGATGAATTTTATCCTCTCACCCCTTTTTTCCATATTCATGCATTGTTACAACTATTTTAGGAAAATATTTTCCAAAAACAGAAAAAAAAAACTTTGCAGAATTGAACTTTGAATTAATCCAATGCATATGTTTAAGAGCGCATATTCCATTTCATATAGTCTTTTAACATTTATTGGATGCCTATGTTTACGGAATTTTTTTATTTCCATGGACATAAGATCTTTTCTTTTCTAGGAGCACATACTTTAACATTTATTGCATGCGTAAAGAAACATGCCAAGCGAAATAGTAGGTAGGGGGTTGTAAAAATAATTTTGATAAAAGATTTTGAGAGCAATGGTAATAGCTTGATATTTTCTATATTTTAACAAGATTGGAGTAATGATAATTACAGTCTATAATTGTTTGTTGAACATAATATGTTTTGCTTCTATTATATATATATATATATGTATTTTTGATATGTTAAAGCAGGCTTGCTAAAAACTAACTCCGATTGTAATGAAATTTTACAAGGTAGGGTTTACAAGTTTATTCTGGATATTTATATCTATCTAGTTATGAGAAGGAGTAGTAAAATTGAAAATTGAATAAGTTGCATTTTTAATCAACTCAGATTTTTGGAATATATATACATAGTATGGTTTTGAAAGTTTTGACTTGTTTGGGATGAGTACTAAAATAAATAATGCTTTAATTGAAAACATATAAGTGATAAAAACAATTACAGCTAAAAGTACCCCCATACTTATGTTAGGCATAGGTATGAAGTGAAAAATATGTACAGAATATACAAAAGCATAAAAGATGAAAATATACAAGGGAATTTATATTTCGAGGTTATGGAGTAGTGTTAGGGTTTCAGGTTCTTTTTGAAAAGGGTCCCTAGTAAAATATAATTTTAAACGGCGCCCGTTTACTTTGAAAGTTCCGAGTTCAGGGTTAGAAATAAGAACGATCCCATATGGCCAGGTTTGTTTAACAGTATAGGGTCCAGTCCATCGGGATTTTAATTTTTCTGGAAATAATTTAAGGCATGAGTTATATAGTAGGACAAGATCACCTGGTGAAAAATATTTTGGAAATTTAATTTTCCTATCATGATAAAACTTAGATCGCTCTTTATAAAATTTATTATTTTCATAGGCGTTTGCACGCCATTCCTAAAGTTCATTGAGTTGAAATTTACGTTGTTCGGTGGCTAAGTTTGTATCTAAGTTAAGAAATTTTAGCGCCCAGTATGCGCGATGTTCTAATTCTACAGGTAGGTGACATGCCTTTCCATATACTAAACGATAAGGTGTACAACCGATCGCAGTTTTGAATGTTGTTCGGTAGGCCCAAAGTGCATCATCTAATTTGAGGGACCAATCTTTTCGATTGGTATCTACAGTCTTTTCTAATATGCACTTTAGTTCTCTATTGACTACCTCCACTTGGTCGCTTGTTTGAGGGTGATAAGGGGTAGCGAGTTTATGAGTAACTCCATATTTGGCTAACACTTTAGCAATCTGGGTGTTACAAAAATGAGTACCTCGATCGCTAACTATAGCCCTAGGCATGCCAAAACGTGAAAATAAGGTTTTCAGAAATTTAACGACGACTCTCGAGTCAGCGGTGGGAAAAGCTTGCGCTTCATCCCACCGTGAAACGTAATCGACCGCTACTAAGATATAATGATTTTTAAAAGAAGGAGGTAAAGGGCCTACAAAATCTATGCCCCATAAATCAAAAATTTCACATTCTAAGTAAAAGTTTTGGGGCATTTCGTCCCGACAGGAAATGTTACCTGACTGTTGGCAGCGGTTGCAAACGCTTACCAACTTTTGAGCATCCTTGAATAAAGTAGGCCAAAAGAATCCTGCTTCAAGGGATTTACGTGCAGTCCGGTTGGATTGATAATGTCTGTCGGTTGGTCCTTTGTGGCAGTGTCGTAGTACTTTTAGTCCTTCCTTGTTCGAAATACATCTTCTAATTACTTGGTCGGCACAGACTCGGAATAAATACTGGTCTTCCCAAAAGTAGTTTTTCAAGTAAGATAAGAATTTCCTCTTTTCTTGAATTAAAAAAGCTTTTGGAAGGACTTGGGCTACTAAATAGTTAGCCAAGTCTGTGAACCAAGGAGTAGAAGAGTTTGTTACCTTTTCGAGGGCGAGGAGACTTTCTTCAGGAAATTTATCTTCGATGTCGGCTTCCACGAGTGTATCTGTTGCAGCATTCTCTAGTCGAGAAAGATGATCGGATGCCAAATTCTCTGCGCCTTTCTTATCTCGGATCTCTAAATCAAATTCTTGTAATAAGAGAATCCAACGTAATAAACGGGGTTTTGCATCTGCCTTAGATAGTAAATATTTTAAAGCAGAATGATCCGTAAAAACTATAACTTTTGATTGCATTATATAAGATCTAAACTTATCAAATGCAAATACAATCGCCAGTAGTTCCTTTTCCGTGGTTGTATAATTGGTTTGTGTGCATGTGAGAGTTTTACTTGCATAATAGATAGGATGAAAATATTTGTCTACTCGTTGTTCTAAGACAGCTCCTACCGCATAATCACTCACATCACACATGATCTCAAAAGGAAAGGACCAGTCTGGGGCTACTAAAATAGGAGAGTTGATAAGTTTGTCCTTAATGATATTGAATGCTACTAAGCATTCACTATCGAATATAAATGGGGCTTCTTTTTCCAATAAATGAGTTAACGGTTTTGTTATTTTAGAAAAATTTTGAATGAACCGTCTATAGAAACCTGCATGGCCTAAGAAACTTCGAATAGATTTTACATTTGTTGGAGGAGGAAGTTTTTCAATTATTTCTATTTTGGCCTTATCGACCTCGATTCCCTGGGAAGAAATTTTATGACCGAGAACTAAACCTTCGTGAACCATAAAGTGGCATTTATCCCAGTTCAACACTAAATTCGTGTCTTCACAGCGTTGAAGAACACGAACGATGTTATCTAAACACGTATGGAATGAGTCTCCAAATATGGAGAAATCATCCATAAACACTTCCATAACATCCTCTACTAACTTGCCGAAAATAGCTAGCATACATCTTTGAAATGTAGCTGGCGCATTACAAAGTCCAAACAGCATTTGCCTATAGGTGAAAGTACCAAAGGGGCAAGTGAACGTAGTTTTCTCTTGATCTTCAGGGGCTATAGGAATTTGTAAATACCCGGAATAACCATCGAGAAAACAATAATATGAGTGACCCGAGAGTCGCTCTAATATTTGATCTATAAACGGTAGTGGAAAGTGATCTTTACGGGTGGCATCATTTAATTTTCGATAGTCGATGCACATCCTCCAACCTGTAACAGTACGTGTTGGAATTAGTTCATTATTAGCGTTTGGTACTACTGTTATACCGCCCTTCTTAGGGACGACTTGTACGGGACTAACCCATGTGCTATCTGAGATTGGATAGATAATTACTGTGTCTAATAATTTCATTACTTCAGCTTTTATGACATCCTTCATATTAGGATTTAAACGTCATTGGGGCTGGATAGATTTATGAGGGTTATCTTCCAAAAATATTTTATGCGTATAAAAAGATGGGTTGAGTCCTTGGATATCCGAAATTTGCCATGTTAATGCATGACGATGTTGTTTTAACACTTCTATTAATTCAGACGTTTTCTTATCATTTAATTCAGCAAAAATGATAACAGGGAGTTTAGATTCGGCTTCAAGGAAAACATATTTTAAATGTGCAGAAAGTGTTTTCAACTCGAGGGTTGGTGGTTTTTCATATGAAGTTGGAGTTTTTAGAGTGGTAGAAGTTAAGGATATAAAAGGTTCTAAAGGATCATCGGTAGGCATTTCTTGTGAAAGGGTTAAGTCTGCAAAGTCTGATTCTTCTACAGTTATTGACAGTAAATCAGAATAGGGAAAACCAATTTCCTCAAAAGAGGCTTCCGCAAGATAGCAGGAATTGTCATTTATTAAAGAATTTTTCATAGAGGTATCTATATCGATAGTAACCTCGTCATCTCCTACTCATAAGAGAAGGATACCTTTACTTACGTCTACTATTGCGCGAAAGGTTACGAGAAAAGGACGACCGAGAATTATGGGAACATCGGCGTCTTCCTCTATTTCAAGTATAACAAAGTCTACCGGGAAGATAAACTTGTCTATTTTGACCAGAACATCCTCTACTATCCCTATTGGATATTTAATAGAACGATCTGCTAACTGGATGCTCATTTTAGTTGGGATGGGGTTACCTAATCTTAGTTTTTGAAAGAGCGAGTAGGGCATTAAATTTATGTTAGCACCTAAATCTGCTAATGCATCTTTTATTAATAGATTACCGAAGAGACACGGGATGGAAAATCATCCCGGATCGTTTAATTTTGGGGGTAATTTATTTAATAAAACGGCATAACACTCAGCGTTAAGGAAAACTCTCGAAATATCTTCGATTTTATTTTTATTCGAAAGTAACGCTTTTAAATATTTTGCATATTTAGGCATCTGTGCAATTGCCTCGCAGAAAGGTATATTAATTTGAATTTATTTTAGCATTTTTAGAAAAAATTTATATTGTTCATCTTCTCGCTCATCTTTTAATTTAGATGGATAAGGTAAAACAACATGTGGGGAAGAAATTCGCGGGGGTTGAGGAGGCAGAGACGTAACGGGAAGTGGTGTAGGAAGGCTAACTTTAGCTTCTTTTTCTACCCTAATGGGTGGTGGTAGCTCCCTGCCACTTTGTAGTTTGACGGCTTGTCAACTTGGTGGGTTACTGGAATTGCCAGTATCCCGCAGATTTGGTTCTGTATTTCCTGGCAAATTACCAGGTTGGCGTTCCGATAGCATTTTTGAAATTTGTCCAATTTGTGTTTCTATGTTTTTAATTGATCCGGTCAGGTTCCAGATATTGGACTCATTAATACTAACATATTTCGTGAATATGTCTTCTATCGGGGTTGGCCTAAATTGGTGCGGTTGTGGTGGTGGTGTTTGTTGTTGTGGGGGTTGCGGTGCAAATCCACTTGGATTTGCAATCGGAGGGCGTTGAGCATTATTAGGGTTGCTCCATGAAAAATTAGGATGGTTCCTATATCCTGGATTATAAGAATTATTATTTAAGTTAATATTAAGATTATAGGAAGGTCTATAAGAGTTCCCCATATAATCGATTTCTTCAATTATATTATTATTCAGATTCCAAGTAGTTGTGGCGGAGGATGCAGATATTCCTGCCAATTGTTTAGTTAAATTTTCTACTTGGAGTGCTAAAGTAGAAGAAGTGTCGAGCTCATAAATCCCAGCTTGTTTAGGGCGTGACCTTAGCATGTTCCACTGGTGCGCGTTCATGGCCATTTCCTCAAAGAGGGTTTGAGCGGCCTCGGGGGTTTTGTTATTAAGCGTGCCCCCAGCGGTAGCGTCAATGGCTTGTCTTGTTTGAATATTCAAACCATTATAAAATATTTGTAACTGGAGCCAAGTTAGCAGTGCGTGATGTGGACACCGACGTAGATATTCCTTAAAATGTTCCCAAGTCTCATAAAGAGACTCAGACTCGCCTTGTACAAAGGAAGAAATTTCCGCACGCAGACGTGCGGTTTTTGCAGGTGGAAAATACTTTGTAAGGAATTTTTCGGTCATTTCAGCCCAAGTTGTAATAGATATTCTGGGGAGAGAACCTAGCCACTATTTGGCTTTCCTTCGTAGCGAAAAAGGAAATAAGCGAAGACGGATGGCATCATCAGTGATGCTATTTATCTTAAATGTGTCGCATATTTCTAAGAAGTTGCATAAGTGTGTGTTTGGATCTTCGTCGGGCAATCCAATGAATTGAATGGAATTTTGAATCATTTGGATTATACTCAATTTAATCTCAAAGTTATTATGAGCAATTGGTGGACGAACGATACTAGACCCGGTGTCATCTAAATTAGGTCGTGCATTATAAGACATGGTCCTTTGGGGGACCACCTCTGGCATTTGTTGTTGCTCTGCTGCCATTTCTTGTATGTGTGCGGTGCCTACGGACTCTTCCACATTTAATACAAGCTCTTAATTCAGAGATCGGAGGCGCCTGCGAAAGGTGCGATCGATTTCAGGATCAAGTTCAAAATTTAAATCAGATAGTGTTCTGCGGGTCATACACTAAAAAAGACATTTTATAAATACAAAAATAAAAAATATATATATAAACTAAGTAAAAAAAACTAAGTTACAAGTATATCTAAACACACAAATACAAACACACGAAAAGACTTAAAACGGAAAATAACTAAAAACAGATTTTTTATATAAAATAGGTTTTCTATAAAACAGGTTTTATAATAAAAAGCAGTTTTTATTATAAACAAGTTTTTTAAGAAGAAAAGTTTTATATAAAAAGCGTTAAAATAGTAGGTTAGGGTTTTTTTTTAATTCGTTAGTGGTTAATAAACTTGTTAATAAAAAGTTAGGTTTTATAAAAACAAAGTTTTAAATTCAGGGAATTTTATGTTTGTTTTATTTTTATAAAAACTAAGGTTTTGTAAATAACTAGAAAAAGAAAAGATAAAATTAATAGCATTCTTTTATTTTCAAATATTAACACACATAAATGAGTCCCTGGCAACGACGCCAAAAAGCTTGATAAGTAAAGTTTATTTTAAAGAAGATAGATTTAGTTTTATATAATTTTTTAAGTATATAAGTCTATCTCTTTTTTACTTACTTATATCCCGTGGATTAAGGCAAGAGTACCTATCGCATAGGAGTATAATATTTTGTAGAAAATATCAAGGTCGTATTTTTCCTGGGATTGGTGTTAATTATTCTACTTTTTAGAACAGACTATTATTTTATCGAACGAACGGAGTGTAGTTTATATAAAAAAAACAAAAGATAGAAAAATATATATATACGTGATTTTATTAAGATAGGGACTTAGAAGGTAGTCCTCGATTTCAGAATTACTTTGAGAGAATATTAATTCAGCTATTAAAGAACAACTTTATTTCTTTATTACCTAACTTAACGAGAGGGTCCCTTTTGTAGCATCACTGACTCGAAAGTATGACCGGGGAGGCTTGCGTTTAAAATGGGTTAACGTAAATGTAGTGTCTCTTCACCTGGTATATGATCAATTAACAGAAAACCCTAGTTAGGATAACTAGAAAGTAGAGTTGAAATAGTTGAAAATAATATCCAGCCCAGAGCTCATCTTGACAAAGTGCTAAGGGTTCTTAGCCTCTTCTCAGGATGGGGCGGTATAAAGTACAAAAATTAATATCTACCTATCTATCATCATCTAGGATTTAAGCTTTCGCTTAACCTTTGTTTTTAGGATATGGTAGTAAAATTTTGCAGAGCTTCCGCACTATCTTAATCCAGGTCATAGGCTTTCGCCTCGCCCTTCATTCGGGATAGTATGAAATAATAAGGTTTTGAAAATAATTTTGAAAGCAGTTTCACATTATCTTAATCCAGGACATAAGCAGAGCTTCGCCTTTCATTCAGGATAGTATAAAGGAAAGTAAAACGAAAATAAAGCAGTAAAGTACTCAGAATTGAAATTGAAAGAGTCTACTTTATAAAGTCCGAAAAATTATTACAACTTTCTTAGAAGCTGAAAAGAGAGCTAAAATATTACAACTTACTACACTTTAGAATACTTAAAAGCTACTACAAGTTCCTTGTCAGAGAGCTGGGGAGTCCTAACAGTTCTTAAGGAAGCTGCTAGAGTTCGAATAATTCCACTCAGCCCTGCCCTCCTATTTATAGAAAAAAAATTCAAGTGACATGCCCCCTGACACGGGCATGTCAAGTAGGGCGTGACAGGGTCACGGGCGTGACTGCCAGCCTATCGGGATAGGTGCGGAGCGGGGCTGAACTTCGGATAGAATTTGAGAGGGTCACGGGCGTGACTGAAGATGTCACGGGCGTGTCAGGCAGATGATTCAACAGGCGGCACGGGGCGTGGCGACAGCGCGGCAGCTTGCTGGATTTCTTGATAGAACTTCAATAGGTCACGGGCGTGTCGCTTTTGTCACGGGAGTGTTCAGCTGTCATGGGCGTGTTCGTCAATTTCCCGATTTTCCTGGGAAAAAAAACAGAAACAGAAAAAAGATTAAAAAGGGCTGTCACGCCCTAGGTCACGGGCGTGACCTAGGGGCGTGGCCTAAGTAAAAAATACAAAAAAATCAGAAAAAGTTAGAAAATACATCTAAAACATAAAAAATACAATATAATAAAAATAGTTAGTTTTATATATCAAAACTAAGGTTATATTTATAAATATGCAAATTTAATACGATACAAAATTGTATATTTTTATACTCATCAAACATCTTCCTGTACAACTTTTCCTTAGGCTGAGTCATCAAGACTAAACTCCCGCTGAACTTTTTCTGTTGTTGCAATTACTTCGGTTTCTTGGGCAGAAACCTCAGGTTCAGGCTCCCTATCAACTATACCTTACAGGAGTAAGGGTGGATGACTTTCTCCTTCCACCACTTCTGTGTGAAGTGTGGAGGCTTTCTATACCTCTGTAGCTGTGAACTGAGGAGCAAGTTCCTCATGAACATGTCCTTGATGTACTTCAACAGATTTTAGGGTAGCAAGTTCCTGGTGAACTTCTCCCATCTCAAGTCCTTCTTGACCGGCTACTCCTCTAGATTTCTCAAGAGGGGCAGTGTTTTCTAGATCTTTAGTAATGATTTTCTCATAGTTATCAGGGTGGTGGTCCCCTATTTGTTCCCCCTCAACATGATTGGGGGTTGGGAGAGAGAATTTAACTTTAAAAAGCTTCTTTAGTCTTCTCTTTCCTTGCTTTTCTTCTTCTCCTCTCTGTGAGAGAGCCTAGAGCTTTCCCCTTCCCTTCTCAGGTTTGATTATGGGTTTATCCCATTTTTCTATGGTTATGTGATCAGTGTTCTTGAGGTAGTGGAGTGGTACCACAGGTACTTCAACCAGCCTATCCCCTAGGCTCTTGAACATATAAAGAGAAACTACTCTCCCCATGTTGGGGGCAGACATGCACGCTCTTAGTTTTCTCAGAACTAGACTACTCCAGTCAGTTCTTTTGGTCAAGATAACTACAGTCATAATTTTGAACATTACCCTAGAGATCCTGTCTTGGGATCCAGGTTTTCATAATAAGGTTATTCATATTATGTTTGCCAATAGTTTACCTAGAGGGTTCATGTCACTTTTCTCTAGTGTGGCGTATTCTTTTTCAGATTAATTTCACCATTCGAGTGCAGCAATAGTGTCCTCCATAGTAATTTCCTCTTCTTCACCCTCTTGAAGGGTAGAAAGTTCTAGATGATAGCTTATGCTTCTCTCCGTGACTTGCAGATGGTGGTTGAGTACTTTACTTTTGATATTTGACCCGGAGCTACTAACCCCTGCATTCTGAAAGAACTCTTCTACCGCTATAGGAACAATCATGGTTGGCTCTAATTGGAATACCTCTAAGCTTGCCGTGCTTGAGAAGAATGTCACATTTTGAATTTCTTCCGAACAAGTCCTGAACCTGCCCCTTACAACTTCACTTCCAGTGTTGATTTTCTCTAACGAGCTCTCCTTCATTGCCATTGACGAAACTAGGGTTTGAAGGGAAAGGGTTTTCACTGTCGATACGGGATCGGAAGTGCGAGAAAAAAGGTGTTGACGATTGGGGTTCTGGGGCTTATTTAACCTAATGTTTCCCGTTATTTCTAATTATATTAATATAAAAAAATTCCAAGCGGCGCGTGCTTGTTTAAGGAATAAAATATGTGGAAATAGTGTGTCGATATCCTTTATGATTTTTTTACTAATTTCCTGAAAGGTCTATATCCTTTTCCCCTTGAGTTTTGTTTAAGATTAATCTTCTTCCCTGCATCTTGAATAGTACCCTAGATACTATTAGCAGACCACAAAATAATAATAAAGCGAATCAAAGAATTCTATTTGTAGACCAATTGAAAGAAATTAACTTAAATGCAGAACACCTTTGTTGGAACACCCTATTACTAATTTGGGTCAGGATCACTATGTCTATAGGATTATTGCATTGACCTTGTTGTATAGTGTAAAGGTCAACTAGTTAAGGTCTAAGGCTTAGGACTTCGGTTTGAAGCTTTCCCCAAGACCTCCTAGTTCAGATGAGAAGCCAAGATGAAGAGTTCAACTTGTCGTCAAGCTTAGATCGACAAAGAGTCAAACCCAGTTCGACTATCTCTGAGCTCAGGTCGACGAGGCGTCGAACTCAGTTCGACGATAGTTGAGCTCAGATCGACGATTATCTTTTGAGATCGACGATTTCTGGAATTCTGTCAGCTTGTTAAGGATTTCAAATGTCTTCAAGTTAGAGCATTTATTAAAGAAGATTTTTAGACGTTATATTAAATCCTAAGCAAGTTTCAAGAAAACAAAGAAGAAATGTTATTTAGGTTTTTCCTCCAGAGACAGTTGACATTTAAGGAAAGCATTTATGATTTTGCTAACGGCTATCTAGAAGATTTGAAGACTTGATTTCGTATTATGATTCAAAGAAGTAGAATTATATAAGAAAAAAAAAGATCAATAACACAGAGAGGAGAACAAGCTTCTATTCTTTCTGATTCCTTCTGATTCAAAGTTTCTTAAGTCTTCATAATTCATACTCCTGACAACATAAATTTCAGTTCTTGCTTAAATCATCTTTTGCTGGAGCATTCTTTTCATTGAAGACCTATCACCCTTGTAAAGCTTCTATTCCTGAACTCTTGCTAATCTCAGGGGGAGCTTTGACAACATCAACATCCACTTGTGCTTCTCTCTGATTATTGATAGAGAAGACAACCTAACCTTTTTATTTTTCTTTCCTATAAAAGGGTTCTTTAAACTCCCTTCAAAAGTATTGTTTCGGTTCCTGAGACCTGATCAAAACTCAGTGATGGCAAGACACCTGATCAAAAAATTTTGTTTGGTTTTTGAGCACTTGATAAAAAGCTCATTGGTTCCCAGGACACCTGATCAACTCATCCTGCAGTGGATTCCGACCAAGGGTTGTAGAAGAGTGGATGTACCCAGGTTTTGGGGAACCACTATAGTTCCTTGTGTCTTCTAGTTTCTTGTTATTTTGTTTGCTGTATGCTGTGGATTTGCTTCTTGTATTTGTTTTATTCTGATTTCTGTTAAGCACTCTACACTAAGTAAATTAAGTCTTCCACTGCTAAAGTAATTTTTAAATTTGCAGAATTATTTTAAAACACTCTATTCACCCCCCCTCTAGAGTGAAGGGTTGATCTTACACTCACTTTCAATTGGTATCAAAGGGAGGTTGGTTGTTTGTACGGGCTAACACCTGAACCAAAAGATCTCTCTTAAGATCCATCCTTAATAGAGGGTTATTTTTATTATATTTATTTTAATCTAAATTCATGGTACAGAACAAAGATTATGCTACCACCAGACCTCCAGTGTGCAAGCTCTCCAAGTTTGCACTTTGGAAGGCAAGGATCAGATTATACATGAATTCCATTGATGAAGATATTTTTAATTCTATTTTGACAGATTGCCCCAAGCCTCCTGCAGACACAAGCACAAATGATGTTCCACCTCCTTCAAGAAAAGATGCTGACATAAAGAAATGGAAGGTTGTTGATGCTAAATCTATGAACATACTAGCTCAGACAATGTCTGATGACATCTCCCAGAAGGTAGCTGAATGCAACTCAGCTAAAGAGATTTGGAACAAGCTATCTGAGCTTATGTCAGGATCAGCTGATGAGAAAAAAGATAGGAGATCTCATCTAATCACTCAGTATGAGAATTTCAAGAAAGCAGAAAATAAATCAGTAGCTGACATATACAACAGACTAAGTCTGATTATCAGTGAACTCAAGACATTGGATAAGGAGATCTCTCTCACAGAGATAAATGACAAAATCCTAATGTGCTTCCCCAACACTTGGGATTAAAGGATCTGGCCCATGAAGGATGCCAGAAGTCTAAATGAAATCACTACATAAGCTCTATTGGGTAAGCTCAAATCTTATGAGCAGTTCATCAAGAATTGAGAAGAAGAGCAGAAGACAACTTCTCCAAAAGTCAGGAAGGAGAAGTCAATTGCTTTCAAGGCAACAGAAGGACAGCCTAAAGATAAAGTCACATGCAAAGAAGAACTGATGAGCCTCCTAGCCAAGAGGTTCTACAAAATTGCCAGGAAGGACTTCAGAAAAAGGTCATCCAGAGGCCAAGAAAAGCCAAGGTATGATAAATCCAATAATAAAGAGATTATTTGTTATGTTTGCAGGAAACCAGGCCACAAACTGCCTGATTGTCCAGAAAGTCAAAACAAGGACAAGAAGGACAAGAGAAAAAAAAAAGAAAAGATAAAGACTACAGAGGAAATCACTATGACAGATCCTCTTCCAGCAAGAACAAGCACATAAGGAAGGGATTTGTTGCTGAAACATGGAGTGAAACAGAAGAAGAATCTGATGCATCATCAAGTTCAAGTGATGATGAGGATGATGCACAAGAAAAAGATTTCTGCATGATGGCAATCAATGCATCTCAGAACAACACTGATAACATGAATCTGAATCTGAACCAGAACTAGAATAAGACCAGCTAATTGATTCATTTGATTTTAATTCTAAGGACTTCAAGTCTGAATTTAAAGCACTGTGTTTAGATTTACTTAAGTCTGAGAAATAAATTATCTCTCTCAGAAATCAGTTATCTGAATACATTACATTAAGTTCAAATAACCTCAAACTCTCAGATGAGTTAGAATGTTGTAGGGAGCAGATAGCTTCACTGAAAAGTGAACTATCTGAGGCCAAGAAATTTGAAGAATCCCTCAATGGGAGAAGTATCAAACTGATGGACATCACAAGCATAGTGAACTCAAGATTCAATAGTACACTGGGCTTGGGTGCTTCATCCAGCCAACCTATTGTGTTAACAACTCCCACTAAATTTATCTCTGATAAAGGAAAAGGAGTTATACAGGTAGCAAGAAAAAATTCTGATCTACCCAAAGAGAACAAAGTTCAACAGAAATCGTCGAACGGAGCTCGACGATCTCCGAATGGAGCTCAGCAATTTCATGCTGAATCATCGAACTCAGGTCAACGATCTCTGATCTCTGAACACAAAAAAGATCAATCGATGAACGGAGCTCGACGATCTGACCCAAGATCGTCGAACTTAGGTCCACGATCGTCGAACGGAGCTCAGAGATATGACCAGTTCTCAAGGGGTACTTCAAAAATTAATTCTAGATATCCTGCATCTCAAGGGTTCAACCCTTATACTGAATGGATAATTCCTCTTAGGAGATATCATCCTGAAGGTTATAAGAATCAAACTGGGATGTCTTATATTTCTGATTTCAAAGGTTATCAAGCTAGACCCAAGGTAAACTGGGTCAAAAACAAATGAACTGTTATTTGTGCAGATGAAGACCTATCCAACCATGAACCAGCACTGGTATCTGGATAGTGGGTGCTCCAAGCACATGACTGGAAGCAAGGGTAACCTAGTATCCTTCAAGGCTAAGCATGGACCCAAAGTGATGTTTGGAGATTCAAATTATGGACAGACCAAAGGATATGGTGTGGTCAAAATTGGGTCAGTGACATTTAAAAAGGTAACATATGTGGAAGGACTGAAGCACAACCGTATTAGTATCAGTCAGTTATGTGATGAAGGTTACAAAGTCACATTCAACAAATCTTCATGCTTCATCAAATCAGAAGACAACACAACTGTGTTGACAGGTAACAGAAGAGGTAACATCTATCTAGTAAATTTTCATTCAACCAAGATAAATATCTGTTTATTTAATTCTCTTAGCAAACCTAATGAATTATGGCATAAGAGATTAGGACATGTTAGCCTTAGAACCATTGCTAGGCTATCCAAGGACAACCTTGTAAGAGGACTACCTTCTGGCCCCTACAAGAAGGAAGGACTCTATAGGGCTTGTCAATTAGGCAAGAAAACTAAAAACATCTTTAAGTCACCTAATAAGAGTGATTCACCTAGGATTTTGTACTTGTTACATATGGATCTGTTTGGACCCATTACTGTACAAAGCCTAGGAGGGAAATCTTATACTTTAGTAGTTGTAGATGACTTCTCTAGATTCATATGGGTGTTCTTTCTGAGGAAGAAGTCTAATAACTTCAAATGTTTGACAGAGTTTCTCAAATGTATACAAATTGAGTTCAATACTCGCATAGCCCTGATCAGAAGTGATCATGGGACAGAGTTTGATTCTCTTCTTATGCAAGAGTTCTATCAGAAGGAAGGGATCAGGAACACTTTCTCAGCTCCTAGAACTCCTCAACAGAATGGGGTAGCTGAAAGGAAGAATAGAACCCTTATTGAATCTGCCATAACATTATTGACAGATGCTCACCTTCCTCTATCCTTTTGGGCAGAGGCTGTGAACACTTCAAATTATGTTCTGAATAGGAGTTTGATTCATAAGCTAAAGGGCAAGACTCCCTATTAATTACTCAAAGGGAAGAAACCTAAAGGTTATTATCTTAGAATTTTTGGTTGTATTTGCTACATTCATAACAATGACAAGAAATACTTATAAAATTTGAAGCCAAAGCTGATGAAGGAGTGTTGCTGGGATACTCCATGATCAGTAAGGCCTATAGGGTTTATAATAAATCATCTCATAAAGTTGAAGAAATAGTGCATGTCTCTTTTCATGAAACTAATATGTCTTACAAGGTGAAGAGCACTTCTACCATAGACCCTTTGCAAGTACATTCTCTATCAGAGAATTTGGACAGGCTGAATATCATTGAAATAGATCCATCACCTTCATCCACTCAACAAGAAGCTGAAAGTAGTGAAAAATGAAGATGACAGTCAGATTTTAACAAGTCATGGTGACAATCAAAATAAAGAGCAAGTTGTTGTTCCACAAGAGGAAACAACAACACAGGTTGGTGAACAATCAGCACCCATTGTTGATTTAGTAACAACAAAAGATCATCCAATCTCTCAAGTGATTGAAGACATCTCAGCAGGTGTACAAACCAGAAATCAGATCAATCAACATCTGATGCACAATTGCTTTCTTTATTAAATTGAGCCTCAATCCATACAAGATGCAGAACAAGATCCAAACTGGATCATTGCAATGCAAAAGGAATTAAATCAATTTGAAAGAAACAAAGTTTGGAAGCTAGTGCCAAAGCCAAATAATCATCCCATTATTGGAACAAAATGGGTATTCAGAAACAAGTTAGATTATCAAGGAGTTATTGTAAGAAACAAGGCAAGGCTGGTTGCTCAAGGATATTCTCAAGAAAAAGGCATAGACTATGACCAAACCTTTGTACCAGTTGCAAGGTTAGAGGCCATAAGAATCTTCCTAGCATATGCAGCTCACAAGAAGTTCAAAGTATATCAAATGGATTTCAAAAGTGCATTCCTCAATGGTGATATTAAGGAAGAAGTTTATGTAAAACAACCTCCAGGTTTTATCTCTCTAACTCACCCTGATTTTGTTTATAAATTGCATAAAGCATTATATGGTCTCAAACAAGCTCCTAGAGCATGGTATGAGACCCTAGCTTGCTTTCTCTTGGAAAATGATTTTAAAAGGGGTAGAGTAGACCAAACTCTTTTTATTAGAACCCATAAGTCCAATATTCTACTAGTATAAATCTATGTAGATGATATTATTTTTGATTCTACTAATTCAAATTTGTGCAAAAAGTTCTCCAACCTAATGCATTCCAAGTTTGAAATGAGTAGCATGGGTGAGCTATCCTTCTTTCTAGGATTGCAAGTCAAACAACATGCCGATAGCATCTTTATTTCTCAAACCAAGTATGCAAAAGAATTGGTTAAGAAATTTGGTATGTCTGATGCATCCTCTATGAAAACACCCATGCCTACTAATGCTATATTAGATGTTGATGAACATGGGAAACCAGTTGATCAGACCATATCTAGAGCAATGATTGGCTCCTTATTGTATCTTACAGCTAGTAGACCTGATATAATGTTTGCTACATGCATATGTGCTAGATTCCAAGTCAGCCCTGGAGAGTCACACCTCACATTAGTTAAGAGGATTCTTAGGTATGTGAAAAGTTGTCCAAATCTAGGTCTCTGGTATCCAGCTGATTCAGGATTTGATTTAACTGGATTTTCAGATGCTGATTATGCTAGATGTAGAGTAGACAGGAAAAACACTAGTGAAACTTGTCAGTTTCTTGGTGACAGACTTGTCTCCTAGTTTTATAAGAAACAAACATCTATGTCCACATCAACTGCTGAAGCTGAATATATGGCAGCAGGTAGTTGTTGTTCACAGATATTGTGGATTCAAAATCAGCTCCTGGACTATGGCTACAACTTAGAGAAGTACAAAATATTTTGTGATAATACTAGTGCTATTTCCATAGCTCAAAATCCAGTCCTTCATAGTAGGACCAAACACATAGAGATTAGGCATCACTTCTTAAGGGATAATGTAGAGAAAAGTAAAATTGAACTAGAATACATCCCAACTGATTTACAAAGGGGAGATATTTTCACCAAACCCTTGGATGAAAAGAAACACACTTTCTTCCTTAATCAGTTAGGAATTTTAGACGGAGGAAGTCTTAATTAAGTTCCAAGATCTTTAAAAAACCTAAAAATTGAAAGACTAGGTTAAAAATTTTGAGTTTCCTAGTGTCTGTAGGTTTTCTCTGAACTCTGAACTTCGCTCAACGTTTTTTCATGAAGATCGTCGAACGGAGCTCAACATTTCTAGATAGTGCTAGACTATCCTTCTCGGTCAGCGATCTCAAATATCGTCGAACAGAGATCGACGATGTTGAGACCCTTCAGTTTCCCCTAGAGCCGTAGATCATCGAACTGAGTTTAATGATCTTTCCTTTTCTGTGTCGAACCCTAATATAAAATCATTTTTCAGGCGTCACTCTCATTTTCGCTTTCATACCTTCTGCAAGAATTTTCTTTCCCTCCAAACTCTTCTACACTTGATCTTGTTTGTATTTGTAGGAAATATGTCGGTCTCAGTCGTCATTCTCGCCGCAATGAAGTTCGACACTGGCTTTGATATTGACATGGAATATTTCAAGGGGACTGATCAGATGTATAAGGACATTCTGGAACTCTTCAAGGAACAACAACTTATAAATATTATGACTACCAGAATCAAGTTAGCAACAGATGAGATAAAAGAATGGGTCTATACTGCCCATAATCTGGATCAAAATACAGTTGTTGGAACAATCTCAGGGACACAGGAGTATAATTTTCTACAATGTTAGATAGAATGGGTCATAATTCTGAGAACCCTAATAAGCTGCTAAAGAAGAATCTATCCATAGAATATAGATTTCTAGCAGATGTTGTAGGAAAGGTCATTTTGGCCAAGCATTCAGCCCATGATACTATTAAAGTTACCATGGTGATCTAGAAGTGGTCAAGCATGTAATCTCACTGCCAACGCGATATGAGCCTGTAGGGTCGCACATAAGAGCATGTGGATAAGTTGGAAGATTGACTGTGTTGGTAAGGGTTACCAATCACCATGCAGAATGGGGTCAGGAAAATGTTTCCAAGGATGTTCATTGAGATTGGTTCGTCGAGAATCATTTGTCGAGAATGATTCGTCGAGAATGATTTGTTGTGAATCGTCGAGTATGACTCGCCGACTAAGGCAAATTCGTCGAGAATCATCTGTTTAATTCCCGACGAATGGTGATACTCAATTATTCCAGCTGATGATTCTCGACGATTCTGCAGCTGAGTCTTGACGATTCTGCAGCTGAGTCTCGACGATTCTGCAGATGATTCTCGTCGATTCTGTAAGCTGATTCTCGCCGAACCTGGAGCTGATTCTCGCCGAACCTGGAGCTGATTCTCGCCAGGAATCCAGAAACCCTATTTTGGGTCTGCGGATAGCGATACTCTTTGGCATGTTTATGCCTTTGGTATAAATTGAGACTTAGGGTTTTGGGAAATGGATCGGGTTTTTCTCCTGTGGCCGAATCGAACCCGACAGAAGCGTTCCGCCGCTCGTTCGCTCCGCCGATTCCCGAACCCTGCCGGACGGAAGTGTTCCGCCGCCTCATTCTCTCTGCCGACCTCCTCCTCTCCGACGATAGTCGCCGGTGCTGCTCTTCCTGGAGCGGACCTAGCAGTCCGTGGAAGTGCAAGGTGCAGACGATCTCCTTCCCGATCTTTCGTGCGACGAAGCTCGATGTTCTCCCGCTCATGTGGATTTTTGCAGATACGTAGACGCTATTCTACGTGGAACTCGCCACCGACAAGGAATCATATTTTGGAGCATCATTGTTGAGTTGTGACTCAACACCTCGAAGGTAATTTTACCTAGTTGTTTGTTAACTTCTTGATTCAATATTCATGGCCCGATCCCAATCTCTTTTGGGTTGTTCTTGATTTTTCATTACTTCCACTGCGTGCATAAGTGTTGTGCCACCCCCTAGAGAAACCAAACAAATACAATTTCCAGGTATCAATTTTGTTTAATGGCTGCAATAGTGGATAAGAAGCACCTGGATTGGGGAGCAATTTTCTTTGATTTGCTTAAGAAAAAGATAAATAAGAATTTTGCAAACTTTGGAAGGATTTTGGGCCTATTCCTGCAGAATAAATGCCCACAGTTGTTGGTGTTCAATGGGATGCATATCAATACATCAAAGAGGCTTTATTTTGCCTTATTTGGCAAGTGGGAGAGACATATTATCAAACCTAGCAGGGCTCCTGCAGCTAAAGCTTCTTCAGGCACAAGGACTGAAACAGTCACACCTCCTCAGTCCACTGCCCCAGTAGAAGTTTTGTCATCCCCTTCCATATCCTCTCCTCCTTCTCCACATCAAGTTACATCATCCATACCTTCACCTCCAATAGCTTCTCCACCTCCTCCAGCCACCCATCAAGAAGATTTCCATCCATTACATTACTTCCCATCCATAGATTTAGAATCATCCCCCCATCTTCAATCATTCAACCTTCTAGATGATTCCTTCATGGATGCTTCTCCATCTTCACCTCAAGCCATTCCATCCACCTCAACATCCTTACAACAAATCCTACATGGTATCATATCTCAACCATCCATACCACTTCTATCTGCATCAACTCCATCTCTCTCTGCAGCTACTTCCTCTACCTCTACTCAAGTTAATCATGAGCAAGTAGATCTTATTCCCCTAGCAGACAAGCTATATGAGTAATTGGCTCCAAGGCTAACTCTTCTATTAGATGCCACCTTGGCTCCTTTAGTTAAGACTTTGCATGAGTTATCTGCTAGGATCTCTTCCTCCTTCATTCTTCAGGCCATCCCTTCTTCCAGGGGCCTAGATTCAGTTCTCACTGAATCTAGGCAAGGGGAGATGCCATATGAAGAAGTGCTGCCCTCAGAGATTTCAGAAATGCAAGTATCAGAAGTTCCAGCTTCAGAGAAAGTTCCAGTTCCAGCTCCAACCATCAGTCCTGCAGTAGACCTCCATTCATTATTGTCATTATTTGATTCATTTTATAGTAGTTATCTTCCAGCACCTCTCCCTGCTGAAGTTTTAACCAAGGCTATTGTTCCCTTCTCCTACTGTGATCCCAATCTGCTACAGATGTATATAAATTCTATTAAGACTGTGGAAAGTGTTCCTTTGGTTCATGCTGCTGCTGCTGTTGTTTTCTCAGAGGCTGTGATAAAGCTAGTTTGTTTAGTTTCTGAGCCTACTGCTTCAGTTGATGCTCCTGCTGTTTCAACTACTGCTCCTGTTATTTATACTAATGCATCTCCTGCTTAACTTCTATTCATGTCTCCATTTATAAAGAAGGTAGTAGGCCCGGTTCACCTGGTTCTACCACTGCAGGGCACAATCTTGATGGGAACAGAGATCGACGATCAAAGTAAGGACCGGTTGGGAGAGAGAAAAGAATAAGGAGTCGGGTTGGCCAGCATGCTAGGCATTGGAGTGTTAAGGCAAATAGATGCTTTATATGATGAGCCTCAGAGCTCTGATGATGATGAATTCAGAACAGACTCTGATGACTCTTCTGCAACTATTGCAAAGAAGAGGAAAGCTAGAAGTAAAGCTATGAAAAGAGTCCCAATTGAAAAGACTACTTTTAATCATGATATTCCATATTATATTCTACACAACTACCCTATAACTGAGCACTGGATGCAATATTCTAAAAATCAGTTGAAGTCCATGAGGAAGAAAAGGAAATATAGTAAGAGAACCTCCCACTATGATCCTCCTCCTCCTCCTCCTTCTCCAAGTGCAGGATCCAGTGGAGACTCAGCTCCTCAATCCTCCAATATCTCTTCTCAAAGATCCTCTCAATCCCAGTTTCACGGAAGATCTCAATCTAGAGGATATCAGTAAAGAGGTAATCAGTCAAGAGGCAGTCAGTATAGAGGCACTCAAAGAGGTTATCAGGTTTATTCCAGAGGACAGTCCAGGCATCAACCTAATCAAAGGAAAGGACAAAGCCCAAGTGATACCACTTCTGGTCCTTTTCCTTATAAGCTCAAAGAAGGTTTTCTTCAAAAATCCCCTCCCACTGACACCATCAATAAGTATGAGCCATCAGTTCCATTTAAAGATCCAGAGAATAACCAAGTCTCCTGGACAACAAGACTAAAAGAGATAGTTGCATTAGATCAAATCAAGAAAGCAGAGAAAAAGGCCAAGATACCTCCAACATTTCTACTCTGTCAGATCAAAGAAGACAAGAACTTGAAAGGTACAGCTCCAAGAAATTTTTCAATACTGAGAAGTATATGCAGCTACATCCGTAAGCTGTAGTCCCTAGAGGTAGAAACCAGAAGACTCTTGGTGCTGCTGATGATATGAGATCAAAGAAAGACTCTGAAAATCCTAACAGGGAAATTCTGTTTAAGAAAGGCATTGACAAGGAAAGTTACTGTAAGCTGAACAATCTCATCTCTGCTGAACTATTTGCTGTGATATATTTATATATCTGTGGTCCTGCAATGTTTTATGTATTTCTGTTTTTGTTGATTTTATTTCCTATAATTCATGTAAATAGTAATCCTAACCCAAATAGGGGGAGATTGTTGGAACACCCAATTACTAATTTTGGTCAGTATTACTATGTCTATAAGATTATTGCATTGACCTTGTTGTATAGAGTAAAGGTCAACTAGTTAAGGTCTAAGGCTTAGGACTCAGGTTTGAAGCTTTCCCCAAGACCTCCCAGTTCAAATGAGAAGCCTAGATGAAGAGTTCAACTTGTCGTCGAGCTCAGATCGACGAAGCGTCGAACCCAGTTCGACTATCAGCTTGTTAAAGATTTCAAATGTCTTCAAGTCAGAGCATTTATTGAATAATATTTTTAGCCGTTATATTAAATCCTGAGCAAGTTTCAAGAAAACAAAGAAGGAAAGCATTTATGATTTTGCTAACGGCTATCTAGAAGATTTGAAGACTTGATTTCGTATTATGATTCAAAGAAGTAGAATTATATAAGAAAAAAAAGATCAATAACACAGAGAGGAGAACAAGCTTCTATTCTTTCTGATTCCTTCGGATTCAAAGTTTCTTAAGTCTTCATCATTCATACTCCATACAACACACATTTCAGTTCTTGCTGAAATCATCTTTTGCTGGAGCATTCTTTTCATTGAAGACCTATCACCCTTGCAAAGCTTCTATTCCTGAACTCTTACTAATCTAAGGGGGAGCTTTGACAACATCAACATCCACTTGTGCTTCTCTCTGATTGTTGACAGAGAAGGCAACCTAACCTTTTTCTTTTTCTTTCCTGTAAAAGAGTTCTTTAAACTCCCTTCAAAAGTTTTGTTTTGGTTCCTGAGACCTGATCAAAACTCAGTGGTGGCAAGACACCTGATCAAAAAATTTGGTTTGGTTTTTGAGCTCCCGATCAAAAGCTCATTGGTGCCCAGGACACCTAATCAACTCATCCTGCAGTGGATTCCTACCAAGGGTGGTAGAAGAGTGGACGTATTTAGGTTTTGGGGAACCACTATAGTTCCTTGTGTCTTCTGGTTGCTTGTTATTTTGTTTGCTGTGTGTTGTGGATTTGCTTCTTGTATTTATTTTATTCTGATTTTTATTAAGCACTCTACACTAAGTAAATTAAGTTTTCCACTGCTAAAGTAATTTTTAAATTTTCATAATTATTTTAAAACACTCTATTCACCCCCCTCTTGAGTGAAGGGTTGATCTTACACTCACTTTCAACCTCCTCTAGTGTAGAGTCTAGGCATTGAATTCAATCAAGATTTAGCAAGTCTAATTCAATTTTAAAATAATTGAATTTCTCTTCATCCAAAGGCTTAGTGAAGATGACTGTCACTTACTTCTCAGTAGGGATAAACTCAAGGCAGACATCTTCCTTTTCTACATACTCTCTGATGAAGTGATACTTTATCTCAATGTGCTTGCTCCTGCTATGAGACACATGATTTTTGGCAATTTAGATTGCACTAGATGAGTCATAGAATAGAGGTGCTCTACTTAGCTAGATGTTATAGTCTTGAAGTTGATGTTGTATCTAAAGCATTTGAGCACAATATATTCCAGCTAAATTATATTCATATTCTATTGTAGATATGGCCATGCTTGTCTGCTTCTTACTACACCAAGAAATAAGCCATCTTACAAGGAAATGGCATGTTCCTGAAGTACTTTTACTGTCTTCCTTGCATCCTGCAAAGACTGCATATTAAAATCCTGTTAGCTAAAAATCATTACTCCTAGGGTACCATAAGCCAAGATTGGGTATACCCTTAAGGTATCTTAGAATCCTCTTAACAGAGGTGCAGTGAGATTCCTTAGGGTTCACTTGGTACCTAGCACAAACACATATAGAGAACATGATGTCCAGTCTATTGGAAGTAAAGTAAAGTAGGGACCCAATAATACATCTATACATGGTTTCATTAAAGTGTTTCTCCTTTTCATCCCTATCTGGAGATATATTGGGGCCCATTGGAGTTCTCATAGAGATTGCATTCTCCATTCCAAACTTCCTTATAAGCTCTTTTGTTAACTTGGTCTGTGAGATGAAAAATCCTTCTTTAGATTGCTTCACTTGGAGCCCTAGGAAGTATTTCAGCTCTCCCATGCTGCTCATTTCAAATTTCTCTTGCATAAGTTTAGCAAACTTTTTGTAAAGGTTATCATCTGTAGATCCAAAGATAATGTCATCAATATAGATTTGTAGTGGTAAAATCTTGCCATTAATTTCCATTAAAAATAACGTATTGACTATGTTTCCTCTTGAAAATTTGTTTTCAATAAGGAAATTAGACGTCTCATACCAGGCTTCAGGTGCCTGCTTGAGACCATATAAAGTCCTTCTCAAATAATAGTCATGAGTTGGATGAGATGAATTTACAAAACCTGGAGGTTGTTCTACATATACATCCTCTTTTAGATCTCCATTGAGGAAGGCAAACTTCACATACATTTGGTTAACTTTGAATCCTTTGTGAGCTACATATGCTAGAAACAACCTTATGACTTCCAATCTTGTCATTGGTGCAAAGATCTGGTCAAAGTCTATTCCTTCTTCTTGTCGATACCCTTTATTACCAGTCTTTCCTTCTTCTTGAAAATTACTCCTTGCTCATCCATCTTGTTCCTGAACACCCATTTTTTCTCTTTGACATTGTGGTTGAGAGGCCATGGGACCAGCTTCCACGCCTTACATCTCTTGAATTATTCTAGTTCTTCTTATATAGCCAAGATCATGGAAGGATCTATGTTGGCCTCCTAAAACTTTTTTGGCTTTACCTGAGAGAGAAAGCCCGGGTGAAGCACTTCATTTATAGCTCTGCTTCTGGATTGTACTCCAAGATCCCGATCACCAATAATTTGAGTTTGAGGGTGGTCCCTTAGATGCCTTATAGCAATTGGCACCAAATCTACATTCTAATGTTCTTTAGGTTAGGGTTGGGCTGTAGGTAGCTTTGTCCTTTCAGCAACTTCAATTTCATTTGCATTGGAGTTGCTTCCATCCTTGATCAGTTCATGTGGTGAGGTTATTTTAGCTTCTTTACTTTGTCCATTGATGATTGCTTTTTCCAATCTTTTCCCTATACCCGCAATATTAAAAGAACTAGACCAGCCCTTATAGATTAGGCTGGTCTCATCAAATACAACATAAATGGACTCTTCTATTACTCCGGTCTTTTTGTTAAATATCCTATAGGCTCTACTGTGAGAGTTATATCCAACAAAAATCCCCTCATAAGCTTTCTCTGCAAATTTGGTCAAAAAATGATTCTCATTGTTTAATACATAGCACTTAGTTCCACATATTTTGAAATAGGCCAAGGTTGATTATCTGCCCTTCGCAAGCTCAAAAGGAGTTTTATTGTGAGTCTTGTTGATTAAAGCCCTATTCTTAACATGGCAAGCTATGTTGATAGTCTCAACCTAGAAGTATTTTGGGAGTGAGGAGTCACTAAGCATGGTTCTACAAGCTTTAATTAGAGTTATATTCCTTCTCTCTGTAACTCCATTTTCTTATGGAGTTCTGGGAGAGGAAAACTCCTGAAAGATACCTAGGCTTTCACATAATTTTTTCATAACACCTGATTGAAATTCAGTCTCATGACCACTCTTAATCTTGGCCACAGAACTACTTTTTTCATTCTGAATTTGCTTGACAAAACTGGTAAATGTTTTCAGGGTATTTAACTTTTATTTGAGGAAGAGCACCCAAGTGAACCTAGAGTAATATTCAACAATCACAAAGGTGTAGACCTTTTCTCCTAAGCTATGAATTGGTATAGGACCAAACAAGTCCATGTGTAGTATGTATAAATACCTAGTGAAGTTCTTAACCCCAATTGGTTTGAATAAGCCCTATGTTTGCTTGCCCATTTGGCATGCATGATAAGGGCTTTCTTGGACACATTTCCACTGTGGGCGAGCTCTAACTAGATTTTTTTAGGGTAGCTTATTGATTTTCTTATAGTTGAGATGAGCTAGCTTCTTGTGCCATTACACATAGAGTGATGCTTTATTCTTAGTTATGAGACATATAAAAGAGTCAAAATTTTTACAAAGGAAATTTAAACAATAAATATTTCCACTCTTAGTTCTTGTTAGCATGGTCTCTTCAGACTTTTTAATTAAGCACTCATCATTGTGGAAGATAATGATATAGATAAGATCATATAGTTGACATATGCTTATCAGATTATGTAATAATCCTTCAACATAAGCTACCCTTGAGATGGTGACTTTATCATTAGAAATCTTACCATATCCTTTAGTCTTCCCTCTACCAAAACCTCCAAAGATGACTTTAGGACCATCTTCAACTGAAGAGTAGTCTGTTAGAAAGCTTTTTGTTCCATTCATATACCTGGAACATCCGCTATCCAAGTACCAAATAAGAGTTTGGTTGGCCTTTGGACATCCCTGCCAAAGAAATTACTTTTTCTTAAGTACACAAGTCTTATTGGTTCCTAGATACTTATTAGAATTAGCATCATGCCTTGGCTTTAAACCTGGTAGAGGTGCATTATAGAATTTTCCAAGCCTGGGCACTGATCTGTTAGGGAGTGCTCTAGGGATAGTTGGGTTGAACCAATAATCAATAGCAAAATATCCAACATTCCCACAACACAAGCAATCAAATTTGTTGTACCTTCTCTTAGTGCTCACAACAGGACTTGGATAAGTTTTTTGTGATCAAAAGGGTATCCGTAAGATATTGCATATGAATCTTTACATGTCTTGTGGTGTTGTGTTGGTGGTGAATTGAGATATACATCCATAATCTTGCCCTTCCTTCCATGCATTTCTTCTTTTTGAATAGCTACCCTTACCTTTGGTGTTGGTTTTGATACCAAACATAAAGGGGCCAAGATCCTTCATCTCAAATTCCTCATGAGCTGCCTTGAGGGAACTCTTCCAGCAATGCACATCTTTAGTTTCCCTAGTAGAAAATCCATTTTCCAGTGTCCATTGACACTTTCTAGGTGATAACTATTGGAGACTAAGAGAACCGTTTTGAAATTAATGGGTTACATGGTGCTTTCCCTTTGGCCTTAGTTATCCTCTTATTCCACTTCTTATATCCTACACCATTTTGCATAGTGTAGAGAAGTGTCTATTATTGGGAGAATAGTTTGGAGCTTAGTATACATAGCCACTAGTTCCCTTTCATTGAGGTGATCATTCCAAAGCATCTTAATGATTCTTTATTTTTGAATCTGAATATCAACATGCTTATCAATTATTTTCTTGAGCTCAATTATTTTTGAGTTCATCTGATAGATTTTATCCATGCCTTCCTCAAGTTGAGCCTTTAGAGGTCTGAGGAGCTCAAGATCTTCAACTTGCTTCTTAATAAGTTTCCTGCTTTTTCAAAATGCCTCAAGGAGGGAACCATACTTCTCCATCATTTCATTAAAGTGATCTCTATTTCAGAGTCCCCCTTATTCCTAGATGATGAGGCGGCCTATGACTTAGCACTAGTTTCATAATTTGAGTTTGACAAAATAATTTTAGGGTTTACAACACTAGCTTCCTAATCCTCCATATCATTCAAAGCCATTAATCCATAGCTCTCTTCCTCATATTCATCAAAACTATCAAAGGATGATAGTGGTTCCCTAATGCCCATCTGGGTGACAGCAGGTGCCGAAACCTAAGATAGTGTAGTCTGCCCTACATAGGCTGAAAGATGGTATGGTAATACAACCTGAGGGGTTAAATCAGCTTAGCTTAGAGGCGGGTGAATAGAGATTATAAAACCTTTTTACAGAATTAAATTTGGGGAATTAAGATAGTGATATTACTATTTGTAAAAGGTGAAGTGCAAAAAATAAAACTACAACACACAGTACACAGCAATAAGTAAAAGCTAGCATCACAGATGACACAAGAAATTAATAGTGGTTCCCCTAAACTTGGGTACATCCACTCTTCTACCACCCTGGTAGGAATCCACTCAAGTTTTTTATCAGGTTCCCTGCCACCAATCAGGTTTTTTCTCAGGTGACCTATCACCACAAGATCTATTTAAAGGGAGATCTCACAACCCTTTAGGCTTTTGATCAGGTGCCCAAAAACCAATTCAAGTATTTTGATTAGGAGACTTGCAACCAAGGTGAATAACTTTTGAAGGTAGTTAAGAAACCCTTTATACAGTGGGTGAGAATAAAACAAAAATAATATGGAGTTCTTCTCTTTCTCAAACAACTGAGAAGACTAGTGGATTTTTCTTGATGATGTCAAAGCTCCCCCTGATATAGAAATTTGATCAGGAAGATGGAAGCTTTGCAGGGTGTGTAGGTCTTCTTGAGAATGATCTCCAGAAAGCTTTAGACTAATGGTGATGGTTGTCTCTTAAAACCTTTTGGAGATGCAAAAACTAATGATGAAGAAATGTTCTTTGTCACTTGTATATTATCAATTCTGTCACTGCTTATACTTCTACTTTTGTCAAAACTTTTGAAAAACTTGTTTTATATTTACTATATCTTCCTACAGCAAGGTTTGAATTTCCTTCCTTAATTGACTGCTGATTTCTTGGAATTTAGACAAATGGCTAGAAGGCCAATAAAATAATTCCCTAATTATCCCAAGGAATTAGCTGTATATTAACTCTGTGAAATCAAGTAATTAATGCTGCCATTTGAACGGCTATAAGTATTAATTACTCAGAGTAAAATAAGCCAAAATATAAGCCTTGGTCAATCTGAAATAACTGTAGAGAAATATAAAATGAACTGACATTTATCGTCGATCTGAGATCCAAGATCGTCGAACTCAAACCTCTCATTCGTCGAGCTGAGCCTTGAGAACTCTGAACTGAATTGTTACTTTCCATTCTGGGCTCCAAGTTCGTCGAACTTAGATAGAAGAACGTCAAACTCAATCCTGATAGAAGATCAGAGTTCGTCGAGCTCAGTTCATCTTTCGTCGACCTCAGTTCAGAGAAGAGACTCTGAGATCGTCGAACTGAGAACGAAGATCGTCCATCTCACTTCAGAGTTCGTCGAACGTCTTCTTCAATAGATAAAATTCTTCCTTGTTCTAGTTTATTCAGTCTTCTAAGCCTTCTGAGGGATTGGTCTGATCAATATGACTTGATGACCTACCCCATAATCAAATGAAGACCTATGACCCTAGACTATACAAAGAGGGTCAATTTATGCAACCCTAATAGTGAACCTTAGCCCAAATCCCTAAAATAGGCGGGGTTCCAACAATCTCCCCCTATTTGGGTGAGGTCACTATGTACAATGCATAAAACAAAGAAAATACAAACATAAAACACAACAGATATCTGACAGAATTAAAAGAAATTCAGCAGATATAACTGTATATACATAGAGAATGAAAATTATTCTAAGAACTGTTAGAAGGAGGAGCAGAAGAAGATTTAGTAAACACAATTTTCCTAAAAGGATTTTCTGCTTCATGCTTGGACATTTTAAGGTCTTGAGCTCCAAGAAGTGTTATAGTTGAGGCTCTTGGAACAACAGCTTCTGGATGTTCCTGCATGTAAGCATTATGATCAAAAAGTTGTTTATCTACCTCAAATTTTTCAAGCTCCTTTTGTCTAAATATAGACATGGTAGTAAACTGAGTGGGATCAGCTCCTTATTTCCTTGCTTTATTCATCTGTGATAAGCATATAATCTCATGGAATCTTGTCATTCTGAAATTAGAATCTAACTCAGGTTCATATACTGGAGATGGAGGTCTCCCTGGGTTAGCTTTTGAAACATCCCGAGCAGATCTTTGAGCTTTCCTGTACATTGTAGACTGTTGCTAAAAGTTTGTAGAAGGATAATTCTTTGTAGATTTTCAAGCAAAATAAGAGCTTGGTGGTTTACATTCATTATACTTTTCAGCATATCTGCCTTGGTGCTGTCTTCCTCCCCCCACTAGAGTAGCCACCTCTGGAATAAGATCTAAAGGATCTTCCTTGACTGTGAGGGGCATAGGACTTTTATTGCTGGGAGGAGGTTGACCTAGGTGCAATATTTCCTGAGGCACCTGCAGTAGGAGCAAGAGGAGGAGGAGGTGAGTCCTTCCTAAACTTTTTAGTAGGAGCTCTACCAAACTTCTTCCTATCCTTCAACTTTTTATGATGATTCTTAGATAGCTTCATCCAGTATGCAGTGTTTGGAGTCAAAGGAATATTATATAAAATATAATACGGAATATCCTTCTTAGAATTGTAAGATGGAGCTACTGCAGCCTTAGATACTCCTTTCTTCTTCTTTAATTATCTTTTCCTGGACTTAGTATCCTCTTAATCATAAGAATCCTCTGATTCATCTTCATTGGAATCACTAGGAGTCATTTTGTATAAATAATCAATTTGTCTTAATTGCTCTGCTTAAAGAGACACTCCTTGAGCTGGAGCTAGAATTTTTGAACTTTCCTCTACAATTTGTTTTTCCCCAATAATCTGCTTATCTTCAGCCATGTCTTCATCTTGAACTTCATCCATGTCAGGGATTGGAGAGGTGGAGAAGACAAAAGTAGGAGGGGAAAAATCCCTGGGCTCAGATAGTTCAGTCTAAAGGACTGGAGCTATCTCAATCTCAATCTCTGGAAGCTCTTGAACTGCAAAACAGTCCTGAATGGACTGTAAAATTTCTGTGCTCACTGGAGCTGTATAGCAAACAATATCTGTGCAATACTGACGGGAAACAAATGAAAGAATGTTTATATACAGGAGGTCAAAAGAATCTAGAACTGAATTCAGGTCAACTGCAGGAGAGATGGAACAGTCTCCAGAAAGAATACCAAAGAATCTTCTATCTCTGCAGAATCTGCATCAAAGAAATTTGTAAGCTCTGCATCTAGTATTTTGGTATCAACAGTCTCCATTTCTTTTACTATTGTTGCTGCTGCTGGAACTACTAGAGGAGAGACTTCTTCATTGAACATCTCCCCGTGCCTGATATCAGGAATGTCTGATGTTAGCTACTAGATGAAGAAGGGCCAGAAATTGAAGCAAGCTGAGTAAAAAGACAGGAGATGGAGAGAATTAGAGATACAATGGTAGCCTCTAAGAGAGATTTGATGGTAGGGGTGAGAAGAGAGATGATGGTTGATGGATCAGTTGAGGAAGATGGAAGAGATGAGTTGGTGATGCCACATGAAGTATAGATATAGAGTGAAGTGGATGGAGGTGGAGGTAGAATTGGAGTGGTGATGATTGGAGGGATGTCAGGTGGGATATCCATAGGGATGTCATCAGCAAATGGAGATGTTGGGGGAGTTTGTATTGGTGATGGGGATGGTGTTTGTGTTGGTGTTTGAATGAGATTGAATGAGATTGAAGGTGGGTGATACAGAGATGGTGGATGGGATTTCCTCTGGGTAGTGAGGTAGAGGAGATGAAGGAGGTGGAGATGGAGAGGGAGTAGAGATGACTGTGGAGATAATATGGATGGAGGGTTGTTGAGGAGGTGGTGAAGGTGGTAGTCTAGGAGAAGGTGGAGGAGGAGAAATTCCTAGTGCCTCTTCATCTACAGGTGGGGAATTGACTCTGGGAGTCCTTGTGTCCTCAAAAAGTCTAGAGGAAGAGGAGGCCCTGGAGGGCTTGTTGATGGTCCTCTCCCACTTCACAAAAAGAGCTGAGGTCAGCCTCATGGAAGCATTTATGAAAACTATTGGGGAAACCAACCGTTGGGGACATTTTTCCTGGAGGAAGATGCCCAATATCCTCCCAAAACAAACTTCTCTTTTGTTATTTTTTTTCTTTATCAAATCAAACAATATAATGCTCCAATTTACTGATTTCTTATTCACCAGTGCACCCATCTGCAAAAACTGGTGCCTGGTTATGTAGTCATGAGCGGTGTGCTTCCCGAGCACCATCTTGTCGACCACATTAGCGAGAAACTTGTACTCCACTGACAAGTTCTTTTTCAGCAGCTTACTAGGGTTTCCCTCGGAGTGACCCATCCTTGTAAGCATCTCAGAAAACTCAGTCGAGTCCATTTCAAAATCATCATCACCATTTACAAATCTGAAAACTTCAGATAAAATATCAGGAGTTAGAATAACCTCCTGTCCAGATATGGTGCCAACTAGGGTTTGTGCGTCTGGGGATGATGATGTAAAAACCCATTCCTTTATTTCTGCAACTGGCAGCTTCATCCTTGTAGTCATATATTTTTAAAGGTGTGGCTCATCGAACAACATCAGTATGTCCTGGAATATTTGATTGGTGTGCTTGAAGGAATCCATGTCTATATCAAAACCAGCATCAAACTTCATCCAGGAAAGAGTTGCCACTGAAATCGCCATTGAAATCGCCTGCAAGGTGTCACAACCCGCATTTTATCCGAATAAAAGAATTATCAGAGTATGAGAAAACGCGCGTCCTTATGCCACGTCAAGCAGGGGATATCTGCTGACGCTCAGGCAAAACCATCTACTACTCTTTATGAAATAAATTTATGAGTTTAATGATTAAAAAATCAGTTATACTTTAGAGGCCGTATCCCTCAGCTGGGTGGATCACCTAGTCCACAGTTAAAAACTATACTTAAGCGCTGCGGAAAAATATTTTATTCAGGTTTGACATCCTAAGAAGAGCATAAGAGCCCTAAGAGGACCACTTATGCTATGCAAGACTCAACATTTAATTTATATTATATATAGGAAAACGATCATTATACGCTGCTTGGAAAATAGTGATTTACTTTTATAAATCATGCTGATCATGCAATATATTTACAATATTAGTTTTAGTTTCAAAATAACTAGCATCCTAGCGTAAATCCTCCCCAGAGCAAGTAGACTATCTCCAGAAAACGGTAGCAGCAAAAGTAATATATCTAGTACAAAGGTAAAAACTACCAGTGGGCGCCAACAACCTGACACGAACCCACTGGCAAATATGTATGTCTGTAAGAAAAGTACAAAAAAACTACCTCACTAACAAAGCAACAGGATCTCCAAAGTCTAAGAGACCACCAGCAACACCACCGAAACCTAGCCACCAAACCGGCTACTGCTCAGAACCTGAGGCATTTAAAAGAAGAAAGAATACCTCAGCAAGCAAAACAAGGAAAAACTGCATGGAAGTGTCAACCAGGGAATAAATAAAAGAGGAAAACACACAGCAGTAAAAGTCACAACTGCCCAAGGCAAGACAACAAGGAATGCACTACGTGCGAGGAAACAACATCAACCATGCCTTGAAACTACATCCTACAGGTTCTACTAGTCTTCCAAGAGCCCAAAGTGCTGCAATCTACCAAGGAAGAAACTTCTAACACCCTAAGCTGTGGGAGATGGTAGTAGCAAAAACAACAGCATGCATCCGAGTTGGAGGCAAACTCAGTCCCTCAACCACCATTTCCAAGCTAACAAGCTCAAGGGTCAACATGTAAAAGCGCAAGGGACCTTCCACCCCCTTGCCCAGCCCGTACCTAGAGAAAGATAGAAGAATAAGGGTGCCCTTGGCTAAATTACACAACACCTCCCCCATGAAGAGCTTCAAACCACCACTACTAACCACGACCCACGATTCGGCAATTAGGAAAGAGAAACATGGCCGACAAGGAAACTACAAATATAATCAAGGAATTCACTCAGGAACGAAAATCGAGGTAAGGGAAATAGTGTTGAAGTTACTCAACACGGCTTGGCGTTGAGTGGGACCCACTCAACGCTTAACCAGACCTCAGCGTTGAGTGAGTTAGCCTCACTAAGCGCCAGAACATCCATGGCGTGAGTGAGAATCACTCACTCAACGCCCTCCACAAGAACAGCTCTGACGTTGAGTGAGCTATCCTCACTCAACGCCAAAACAGCCATGGCGTTGAGTGAGGTCCACTCCCTCAATGCCTTCAGCAAAAGAGGAAGCGGCGTTGAGTGAGCTAACCTCACTCAACGCCAAAACAACTATGGCATTGAGTGAGGTCCACTCCCTCAACGCCTTCAGCAAAACCACAAAACCAATAGTGGCGTTGAGTGAGTCCACCTCCCTCAACGCCAAAGCAGCTTTGGCGTTGAGTGAGGTCAACTCACTCTACGCCAAAGTTCATTCCCGTAGGAAAACCCTAAACCAATGCCAACAAGAGGAGGTTGGCGGGAATGCCGACTGATTCTCGCCGAATCGGCGGGAATGCAGGATGATTCTCGCCGAATCGGCGAGAATGCAGGATGATTCTCGACGATAGGCGGGAATCTAGAATGATTCTCGCCGAATCGGCGGGAATCAAGGATGATTCTTGCCGAATCGGCGGGAATCAAGGATGATTCTCGCCGATCGGTGGGAATCACTGACGATACACATCGAAATCGGCGGGAATCACTTGGTGATTCCCGTCGATTTTGACTTAGACGAAAATTCTCACTCAATCACGCCACCACTCAGCCGCAACGAACAAACCAAGCTATGGCTTTGAGTGTGTCCACCACACTCAACGCCAAGTCCGGGAGGCTTTTGGCTTTGAGTGTGTGCACCACACTCAACACCAAAACTCGAGAGTCTACCAAGACTGGTTCTAACAAGAGTCCTACCACAACTTCCTCCCTCACTCTCTCTCTCGGCCCCACCCGCAAAAGCACTCAACTAGAACTACAAATTTGGAGTCTAAATGGTGAACACAACTAGCAGGTTGAGCAAACATCCCAAGGAGGGGGCTCATAGGAGAATCTAAGCCCTAAAATTTAGCAAGATAAAAGAGAATATGCTTGGTTTCTATCCTAGGGATAACCGGGAAACATTTCAAAAGTCAAAAGAACAACAATGGCAAGGGCAAGAATACCACTTGCCTCGATTTCCGGCGAAGCTTGGTCGGCTTTCCCTCCTCTTCGTTCTGCAGAAGAAGGAGCAGCACCTAACAAGCAAACTCGCACTTTAATGGCGGAAAACCACAAGAAACCGAAAATCCAAGTCTCCTAAAACTCCACGAAAAACAGACCTCTTACTGTCAAAACGTAGAACTGAGCGAGAGCAAGACAACGCCGCGTTCGGAATCGAAATCCGTCCACGAACACTCCCGGAATCATCGTCCGAAGGCTAAGGCTAACTGCCGTTTCGCCTCTGATTTCCGCGAACAGGAGCAGCGGTTTTCTGCTTTTGGTCTCGGGAAGAAGGAGGAAGGAGAAGTGGGCCTGCCACTTCTTAATAAAGCCTTTATATAAGCTTTAAATGCATCGGTTCAGCAAAACCAAATTCTAACCGCCGGCTCCCTTATTAAATTAAGAGAATTCTAATAGTCTTTACTAATGGCACACCCAAAACGACGCGAAAACCGAACTACCTCGGAATTCGACAAAATTCGCACCGTAGCTAAATATCCATGCAACGAACACAACGGCGAAGTCGAAACTAACTTTCAACGAATAGAACTCGAGTTATACCCTCCCGAAGCCAAAACACAAGCATTCCCCGAGAGGCCATACCGGGTCACCCAAAACGACTCGGCTTGCTAGGGAGATCTTGCCAACAGGCTACAAAATAGGGTACCCAGTTCTAAGGAGTTAAGACCATACTCCACAGATGGAATAATCCAAGAAAACGCGTCGACGTAATGCCAAACGAGAATTAAATAATCGCAGAAAAATCAGGGGTGTTACAGTCACTCCCCCTAAAAGAAAGTTTCGTCCCGAAACTTTACGCACAACACTTCTACTATAGAAGGAAAGTAATAATCCAAACATTACAAGAAGAAAAACAAACCAAACTAATCAGGGAAACAGCTGAGGATAAGCCTCCCTCATAGCCGACTCTAACTCCCAAGTCGCGCTCTCCAAATCCCGATTCCTCCAAATAACTTTCACCATCGGAATAGACTTCCTTCGCAGCACCCGTTCCTGAGTATCCAAAATACGAACCGGCACTTCAACAAAAGAGAGGTTGGGCTCCAACTTGGGCACAACATCCAAAACTTGCCCACTACTGCGCACACACTTTCGCAATTGACTAACATGGAAAACATTATGAACACCTAGGAAGTTTGCTGGCAAATCCAACCTGTAAGCTGACACGCCAATCCGCTCCAAAATCTTAAACGGGCCCACATACCTCGGGTCCAATTTCCGATTCTTACCAAACCTCTTTACACCCACCATCGGGGAAACCTTAATAAATACAAGGTCCCCTACAGAAAACTCTAAGGCAGACCTACGCCGATTGGCGTTCTTCTTGTACCTCTCCTGAGCTATACGAAGCTTCTCTCGAACTAGCTTCACTGCGACTTCCATTTCCTCGAGCGCATCAGGACCCAACAAAGGCCTCTCACCAGCCTCAGCCCAAAACAACGGAGTTCTGCAGTGCCTCCCATAGAAGGCTTCAAAAGGAGCCATCTGCAAGCTTTCATGATAACTATTGTTGTATGCAAATTCCATAAGTCGCAGCCGCTCATGCCACGCTCCACCGTGGTCTAAAATGTAGCATCAGATCATATCCTCAACTATCTGATTCACCCGCTCCGTCTGCCCATTAGTCTATGGGTGGTACGCAGTAAAATACCTCAGATCTGTACCTAAACCCTCCTGCAGACTCTGCCAAAAACGAGAAGTAAACCGGGAGTCTCGATCAGAAATGATACTCACAAGCACACCATGCAGTCGGATGACTTCATTCAAGTACAACTCCGCTATCTTCTTCATCGGGTAATCAATCTTATATGGCATGAAGTGAGCACACTTCGTCAGTCTATCCACTATGACCAAAACAGAATCAAATCCCCTCGGGGATCGTGGTAAGCCCGTGATGAAATCCATAGATATACTTTCCCACTTCCAAGTCGGGATCTCTAACGGAGTCAACATGCCACTAGGCCTTCCATGATCAGCCTTCACCTGCTTGCAAGTGTGGCACTCCACAACAAATCGGGCTATATCTCCTTTCATGCCATACCACCAGGCAATTTGCTTTAAGTCACCATACATCTTTGTAGATCCTGGATAGTAGGCAACGCTAGATCCATGAGCCTCTCTGCAAACCATACTCCTAATATCCCCAACCGCAGAGATGCAAAATCTGTCGCGGTACTTCAAAGTTCCCGCATCATCGATGGAATAATCCGGCAAATCTCCTCTCTCAGTCCTGGAGAATAAGTGTAGAAGATCTGGGTCGTCCTTCTGGTGTAGTCTGTTCAAAGAAATTTAAGACGGCTCTGCCACTGACAAACTACTCTGCAAGACACAGCATCCTACTGATATATCCATAAGGAGGAACTCCTCCACTAAACGATCGGCGGTGAGATTAAAGATCTTTCCCGTCTTACGGCTCAGGGCATCCGCCACCACATTGGCCTTGCCTGGATGATACTGTATCTCTACATCATAATCGGCCACATACTCTAGCCACCGACGCTGGCGCAGATTTAACTCCTTCTGCGTGAACACGTACTTCAGGCTCTTATGGTCGGTGAAGATCTTGCACTGAGCCCCATAAAGTAGGTGTCTCCACAGCTTCATTGCATAAATAACCGCTGCGAACTCGAGGTCATGCGTAGGATAATTCATTTCATGAGTCTTCAGTTGCCTTGACCCATAGGCAATCACCTTACCAACCTGCATTAATATGCATCCCAGACCTACATGCGAAGCATCCACGTAAACATCATAATCCACACCCTCGGTAGGCAGGGTCAGAATGGGAGCAGTGTACAATCTCCTCTTTAACTCTAGGAAGGCTTCTTCGCACTTCTCGCTCCAAAAAAAAGTCACGTTCTTCTGAGTCAGCTTAGTCAAAGGTGCAGCTAGGGTAGAGAAACCCTCCACAAACCTCCTGTAGTAGTCGGCCAATCCTAGAAAGCTTTTGATCTCCTTGGGCGTGCCCGGCCTACTCCAATCCATCACTACTGCGATCTTTTCTGGGTCAACCGAGATCCCATCCTTATTCACCACGTGGCCCAGAAATGAGACCTGAGGCAACCAAAATTCGCACTTGCTCAACTTGGCGAATAACTAATGGTTCCTCAACTTCGATAGAACCAAGCGCAGATGTTGCTCATGCTCCTCAGCACTGCGAGAATAAACCAACATGTCATCGATGAAGACCACCACGAACTTATCTAGGAAATCCTTGAACACCTGGTTCATCATATCCATGAACGCTGACGGAGCGTTGGTCAATCCAAACGACATCACTAAGAACTCAAAATGTCCATGCCTCAATCTAAACACAGTCCGTGGAATATTATCCTCACGGATCCTAAGCTGATGATAGCCTGAACGAAGGTCAATCTTGGAGAAGACCGTGCTACCACGCAACTGGTCAAATAAATCATTGATCCTCGGCAGAGGGTACTGTTTTTAATTGTGACTTTGTTCAACTCCCTATAGTCGATACAAAGCCACATTGACCCATCTTTCTTCTTCACAAATAGAACAGGAGCACCCCAAGGCGACGAACTCTGCCTGATAAACCCTTTCACAAACAACTCATCTAACTAGTCTCGCAACTCCTCTAGATCTCGAGGGGCAATCCGGTATGGCGCCTTAGCAATAGGATGCATACCTAGCTCAAAATCGATCACAAACTCAACATCCCGCTCGGGAGGAAGACCAGGAAGGTCATCAGGAAAAACATCGGCGAAATCACGGGCAACTGGAATCTCCTCTAAGCGCGGTACACTAACAGCGGTCCCAACCACCGATACCAAACAAGCAAAACAATCTGAAAGAAAAAGCTTCTGAGCACATACCGTAGAGATGATAAGAGAATCCTGGCTCAGATCTGCATACACTCTTCTGCGTTGACTGTCGTCCCTGACGAAGTCCAAGCGCTTCCCTTTTCACTGAATGACTGCATCATACCTAGACAGCCAGTCCATGCCCAAAATAACATCGAAGTCCTCCAGATCAATCATCTTCAGGTCTGCCTTCGCAAGGAAGTCCCCCAACAAAACAGGGCAATCTAACACGCCAAAATCTGACAACACAGATTCACCAGAGGGGAACTTGACATGAAAGGTATCCCGAACTCGATCTAAGGTCAACCGATGTCGCTCTACAAAGGCTCTAGCCACGAACGAGTGGGTAGCGTCGGAGTCAAACAGAACACACGCCCAGTGGTTCATCACCTTAAACTTTTCTATATGAATATATATAACTAAGGAACTACCTCAACAATACTACAAACATTCTAGCAAGACAAGAACAAAACATTCAGGCTAGAAAGACAACTAACCTGAGATGACCTGAGTCAAAGCTTGAGCCTCCTCGGAAGAGATCACGTTCAGCTTTCCCTTACCTTTGTCCACACGCTGAGGTGGAGGTAATGCCTGCAGAGGAACTGCAGGAAGAGCATGCTGGACCTGAGGACACCTAGACTTGATGTGTCCCTTCAGCCCACACTGAAAACAGACCTTATCCTTGGACCAGCACTGGGAACAATCATGCTCAGGTCGCTTGCAAATAGAACAGGAGACATCTCTCCTAGGAGCACCCTGAATTGCATGAACCTGCTCCTTCCTCTGAGCTGCTGCCCTCTTGAAAAATCTCTCGACAGGGTGGCCTGACCGGCCACAGAAAATGCACACCACTTTGCTCTTCTTTCCTGGAACTGTATCAGGTACCTGGGGTTTCTTCTCCTCCACAGACTTCCTCTTATCCTTCCTACTTTATTGTCCTCTGCTCTTCACGGTCTCAATAGCCTCCACCTTTAGAGCAGCCTCCACTACTCCTACATAAGTCTCTGACCCATAAGCATTGGTCAACTGCTTCACCTCACTCCTCAAACCACCGAGAAATCGCTTAACTCGATCAGCCTCAATGTTGACCAATCCAGATGGCAAAACGGCTCAGCTTGCCGAACTCTATCTCATACTCACCCACTGTGAGCTGCCTTTGCTTCAGATGGAGGAAGTCGTTCATGAGGCGGTCATGCTCGACTGAGGGTAAGAACTTCCTCAATAACAACTCCTTGAACACCTCCCAAGAGCATCCAGCTACCAAGCTCTCCTTCTCTCTCAGCCACCAATTCTTAGCCAAACCTTTAAGCTAATAGGCGGCTAACATCACCCTCTGATCATCTGTAAT
Organism: Platanthera zijinensis; assembly: GCA_039513925.1. Lineage (NCBI taxonomy): Eukaryota > Viridiplantae > Streptophyta > Magnoliopsida > Asparagales > Orchidaceae > Platanthera > Platanthera zijinensis. The sequence continues at coordinate 81,686,185 of CM077081.1, forward strand.
CCCTGAGTACGAGAACATCTCCTCCATGGAGATCAGCCAGTCGTCTATCACCATGAAATCTGCCTTCCCGTCGTAAGTGGGAGGGCTCAGCCTCTGAAACTGCGAGATGAAGTCCATCTCCGTTGGCACCACCACTAGAGGTCTTAAGGGTGCAAGAGGGGGAGGAACAACAATCCCCCTGCAGGGCCTTGCACTCTCTGAGTCTGACCTGCCACAACTGCTACCAAAGACTGGATCTGGGCTCACACCTCCCCCAATTGCCTGCTCAAGGAATCGCTACTCTGCCGCAAGCTTTTGATTACCGCATCATTCTGCGCTCCCGATGACTCACCCTCAGACAGGGGAGTCGATCTAGTTGAAGGACATCTCGCCATCCTAAAGCCATAATGATACTAGTTAGATCCTAGTACAACGGCTAGACCCAACTACAAGTACATACAATACATATATAGATATGAACTTAAAGCTGCTAAACTTGCTCTAGGAGTTTATCTTTTTACAAAAATTGATGTTATGTCCTAACCTAGGATGGTTAACCACCACCATACTAATTCTTGTGCCTAGATCGGGAATGCATGACTTTATATTATTTTTTACTCGAAAACTTATGTATGTACATATATCATCCTGCCAATCTTTAGCTTGGCATGTTGTGCTTATGCAATGTTATGCTATGCATGTTTGTGTTATGCATTCTAAAAAGGCCCTAATACATGTTATGAGCGGCGTACGCATGAAAATGTTATGCATCCCATACTACATAACATTCGCATGCAACGAAAAAGAAAACGTGCTAGTCACAGTCATGTGGTGAGGTTATGCATCTCATACTACATAACCCTCACATGTTTCCCCTATGGTGGATCCATATACGAACACATATTATGCATCCCATACTACATAATATGCCCCGTATACTTTATGTTATGCAATGAGTGTAGTGTTCATGCTTTTTCCAAGATGTGATGATGACATATCGGAGTGTGAATGACATGATGCTGAACTACTAATGCAATCAAAAGTGAAGGTTGCCCGACTAACTTGTCAGGCAACCTTTCTCTGATACCAACTGTCACAACCCGCATTTTCTCTGAATTAAAGAATTATCAAAGTATAAGAAAACGCGCGTCATGATGCCACGTCAAGCAGGGGATATCTGTTGATGCTCAGGCAAAACCATCTACTACTCTTTATGAAATAAATTTATGAGTTTAATGATTAGAAAATCAGTTATTCTTTAGAGGACGTATCCCTCGGCTCGGTGGATCACCTAGTCCACAGTTAAAAACTATACTTAAGCGCTGCGGAAAAATATTTTATTCTGGTTTGACATCCTAAGAAGAGCATAAGAGCCCTAAGAGGACCACTTATGCTATGCAAGACTCTACATTTAATTTATATTATATATAGGAAGACGATCTTTATACGCTGCTTGGAAAATAGTGATTTACTTTTATAAATCATGCTGATCATGCAATATATTTACAATATTAGTTGTAGTTTCAAAATAACTAGCATCCTAGCATAAATCCTCCCCACAGCAAGTAGACTATCTCCAGAAAACGGTAGCAGCAAAAGTAATATATCTAGTACAAAGATAAAAACTACCAGTGGGCACCAACAACCTGACACGAACCCACTGGAAAATATATATGTCTGTAAGAAAAGTACAGAAAAACTACCTCACTAACAAAGCAACAGGATCTCCAAAGTCTAAGAGACCACCAGCAATACCACCGCAACCTAGCCACCAAATCGGCTACTGCTCAGAACCTGAGGCATTCAAAAGAAGAAAGAATACCTCAGTAAGCAAAACAAGGAAAACTGCATGGAAGTGTCAACCAGGGAATAAATAAAAGAGGAAAACACACAGCAGTAAAAGTCACAACTGCCCAAGGCAAGACAATAAGGAATGCACTACGTGCGAGGAAACAGCATCAACCCTGCCCAGAAACTACATCCTACAGGGTCTACTAGGCTTCCAAGAGCCCAAAGTGCTGCAATCTACCAAGGAAGAAACTTCTAACACCCTAAGCTGTGGGAGATGGTAGTAGCAAAAACAATAGTATGGATCCGGGTTGGAGGCAAACTCAGTCCCTCAACCACCATTTCCAAGTTAACAAGCTCAAGGGTCTACATGTAAAAGCACAAGGGACCTTCCACCCCCTTGCCCAACCCGTACCTGGAGCAAGATAGAAGAATAAGGATGGCCTTAACTAAATTACACAACACCTCCCCCATGAAGAGCTTCAAACCACCACTACTAACCACGACTCACGATTCGGCCATTAGGAAAGAGAAACATGGCCGATAAGGAAACTACAAATATAATCAAGGAATTCACTCGAGAACGAAAATCGTGGTAAGGGAACAGTGTTGAAGTAACTCAACACGGCTTGGCGTTGAGTGGGACCCACTCAACGCTTAACCAGACCAGTGTTGAGTGAGTTAGCCTCACTCAGCACTAGAACAGCCATGGCGTTGAGTGAGAATCACTCACTCAATGCACTCCGCAAGAACAGCTCTTGCGTTCAGTGAGCTATCCTCACTCAACGCCAAAACAGCCATGGCGTTGAGTGAGGTCCACTCCCTGAATGCCTTCAGCAAAAGAGGCAGTGGCGTTGATTTAGCTAACCTCACTCAACGCCAAAATAGCTATGGCGTTGAGTGAGGTCAACTCCCTCAATGCCTTCAGCAAAACCACAAAACCCAACAGTGGCGTTGAGTGAGTCCACCTCCCTCAATGCCAAAGCAGCTTTGGTGTTGAGTGAGGTCAACTTACTCTACGCCAAAGTTCATTCCCGCAGGAAAACCCTAAACCAACGCCAACAAGAGGAGGTCGGCAGGAATGCCGACTGATTCTCGCCGAATCGGCGGGAATGCAGGATGATTCTCGCCGAATCGGCGAGAATGCAGGATGATTCTCGACGATCGGCGGGAATCTAGAATGATTCTTGTAGAATCGGCGTGAATCAAGGATGATTCTCGCCGAAACGGCGGGAATCAAGGATGATTCTCGCCGATCGGTGGGAATCACTGACGATACACGTCGATATCGGCGGGAATCACTTGGTGATTCCTGTCGATTTTGACTTAGATGAAAATTATCACTCAATTACCTCACCACTCAGCCACAACGAACAAACCAAGTTATGGCTTTGAGTGTGTCCACCACACTCAACGCCAAGTCCGGGCGGCTTTTGGCTTTGAGTGTGTGCACCACACTCAACACCAAAACTCGAGAGTCTACCAAGACTTGTTCTAATAAGAGTCCTACCACAACTTCCTCCCTCACTCTCTCTCTCGGACCCACCCCCAAAAGCACCCAACTAGAACTACAAATTTGGAGTCTAAATGGTGAACACAACTAGCAGGTTGAGCAAACAGCCCAAGGAGGGGGCTCATATGAGAATCTAAGCCCTAAAATTTAGCAAGATAAAAGAGAATATGCTTGGTTTCTACCCTAGGGCTAACCGGGAAACATTTCAAAATTCAAAAGAACAACAATGGCAAGGGCAAGAATACCACTTGCCTCGATTTCTAGCAAAGCTTGGTCGGCTTTCCCTCCTCTTCATTCTGCACTAGAAGGAGCAGCACCTAGCAAGCAAACCCGCACTTTAATGGCGGAAAACCACAAGAAACCGAAAATCCAAGTCTCCTAAAACTCCACGAAAAAACCTCTTATCGTCAAAATGTAGAACTGAGCGAGAGCAAGACAACGCCGCGTTCGGAATCGAAATCCGTCCACGAACACTCCTAGAATCACCGTCTGAAGGCTAGGGCTAACCACTGTTCCGCCTCTGATTTCCGCGAACAGGAGCAGCTGTTTTCTGCTTTTGGTCTCGGGAAGATGGAGGAAGGAGAAGTGGGCCTGCCACTTCTTAATAAAGCCTTTATATAAGCTTTAAAAGCATCGGTTTAGCAAAACCGAATTCTAACCGCCGGCTCCCTTATTAAATTAAGAGAATTCTAATAGTCTTTACTAATGGCACACCCAAAACGACGCGAAAACCGAACTACCTCGGAATTCGACGAAATTCGCACCATAGCTAAATATCCATGCTACGAATACAACGGCGAAGTCGAAACTAACTTTCGACGAACAGAACTCGAGTTATACCCTCCCGAAGCCAAAACACAAGCATCCCCCGAGAGGCCACACCGGGTCACCCAAAACGACTCGGCTTGCTAGGGAGATCTTTCCAACAGGCTACAAAATAGGGCACCCAGTTCTAAGGAGTTAAGACCATACTCCACAGATGGCACAAGCCAAGAAAACGCGTCGACGTAACGCCAAACAAGAATTAAATAATCGCAAAAAAATCGGGGGTGTTACACAAGGAGAAACAGAGATCAAGTGCAAAAGGAATTGAAAGCGCGGGATGGATTTTGTCTAAAACCTAGATTATAAGGTTTTTAGAAGACCAAAAGACGATCTCAGTCCTAAAAATAGAAAAGATCTTCGATCTGAGTTCGACGAAATATTTTAATAGAAAATTAGTTCGTCGATCTTAGTCTAAAGAAGACGAATAAATCGTCGATCTCCGTTCGACGATAAATTCACTAAAGCGGGGATCGTCGATCTCCGTTCGACGAAACTTGTTTCAGTACTAAGAAGTGGTCGCCGAACTCCGTTCGACGAACTCTTCATGAGAGTTCACAGATCGTCGATCTTTGTTCGACGAACTGTCAACAAATCGTCTACCACAGAAAAAAAATTTAAATTAACTCTTCTCTATTAATCATACATAACTGATTTAAGAAGAATAGATGTTTCTTCTCATCCAATGGCTTGGTGAAGATGTCTTCTCTTTGTAGATCAGTGGAGATAAAGACAAGATTAATTTTCTTTTTGTCTGCACAATCTCTAATGAAATGATGTCTTATTTCTATATGCTTGGTCCTACTATGATGCATTGGATTTTGTGCTATGGATATAGAACTGGTACTATCATAATATATAGTTGAATTATTTAAGTTGTATCCATAATCCAGTAGTTGATTCTGAATCCACAAAATCTGTGAGCAACAACTGCCAGCAGCTATGTATTCTGCTTCTGTAGTTGAAGTGGGCACAGAAGTTTGCTTCTTATAGAACCAGGACACTAGCCTATCACCAAGAAACTGACATATTCCTGATGTATTTTTTCTTTCCACTCTACATCCAGCATAGTCAGCATCTGAGAATCCAGTTAGTTCAAATTCTGACTCTGATGGATATAGAAGTCCTAGATTTGGGGAACCCTTTATATATCTCAAAATCCTTTTTTAGCAAAATATAGTGAGATTCTTTAGGATTCACCTGAAACCTAGCACAAATGCGTGTAGCAAAAATGATATCTGGCCTACTTGCTATGAGATACAATAGAGACCCAATAATGGCCCTATAAATTTTTTGATCAACAGATTTTCCATGCTCATCAGAATCTTTCACAGCATTTGTAGCTATGGGTGTCTTCATTGCTGAGGCATCACACATCCGAAATCTTTTAATAAGCTCCTTAGCATATTTAGATTGGGAGATGAAGATACCATCAGGTGATTGCTTCACTTGGAGACCAAGGAAATATGAAAGTTCACCCATGCTACTCATCTCAAACTTTGAATGCATAAGGTCAGAGAACCTTTTGCATAGTTTGAGATCAGTTGAGCCAAATATTATGTCATCTACATAGATTTGAACTAACAAAATTTTATCTTTATGATGTCTAATGAAAAGGGTCCTATCTACAATGCCTCTAGAAAATTTATGCTCTAACAGGAAGCTAGCTAAGGTCTCATACCAAGCTATTAGAGCTTGCTTTAAACCATAGAGAGCTTTATGCAATCTAAAGACATAAGAAGGATGAGTTGGAGAGATAAAACCTTATGGTGCTCCACATATACTTCCTCTTTTAGTTCACCATTGAGGAAAGCACTCTTTACATCCATCTGGTAGACTTTGAACCTCTTGTAGGCAACATAGGCTAAGAAAATTCTTATGGATTCAAGCCTTGCCACTGGAGCAAAGGTCTGGTCATAATCAATTCCTTCATCCTGTGAGTGTCCTTAAGCCACTAGCCTTGCCATGTTCCTTATAATGTTACCATCAGTATCCAATTTATTTCTGAACGCCCATTTGGTTCCAATGACCGGGTAGTCTTTGGGTCTAGGAACAAAATCCCAAACTCTACATCTCTCAAATTGATTAAGCTCCTCTTGCATTACAATGATCTAGTGGGGATCTTGCTCTGCATCTTTGATGGAATGGGGCTCAAGTTGAGAAAGGAAACAAGCAAACATCAAGTCAGTGTTGAGTTGATGCCTTGTTTGCACACCAGCTGATATGTCTCCACTCACTTGAGATATGGGATGATCTTTAAGTGTGATAAGATCAGTCGAAGGAGTTTGAGTAACAGCTTGTGGGATTAATTCCTCTTGTGGAATTGGGTTAGCTTTATGGAGAGTGTCAGCAACATACAAGCTATCTTCTTCACTATCATCTTCAATAGCTTGTGGAGAGGGATTAGATGACACCTCTTGGGTGAGGTTTATATCATTCAATCTCTCACACAAGTGAGGTACCTGTAATGAGCTACTGGTAGAAATTTCTTTCTCCTTGTAATATATGTTAGCTTCATCAAAAGTTATATGGACTGATTCCTCAATTTTTAAAGTGGATTTATTAAAAACCCTATAAGTCTTGCTAACTTGGGAATATCCTAGTAAAATTTCCTCTACAGCTTTAGCTTCAAACTTTCTAATATGTTTCTTGTTGTTATTGTGAATATAACATATACAACCAAATACTTTAAAATAAGTGATTTTAGGTTTCTTCCCTTTAAGCAATTCATAGGGAGTCTTACTCTTAATTTTATGTATTAAACTTCTATTTAGTGCATAGTATGTTGTGCTCACATCCTCTGCCCAAAAAGAAAGGGGCATGTAATCATCTGCAAGTAATGTGCCTGTAGCCTCAATTAGGGTTCTATTCTTCCTTTCAGCTACTCCATTTTGTTGATGAGTTCGAGGAGCTGAGAAGCAGTGCCTGATACCTTCCTTCTCATAGAACTCTTGCATAAGAAGAGACTCAAACTCAGTACCATGATCATTTCTTATCAATGCAACTGGAGTAGAGTACTCAATCTATATGGTCTTGAGAAAATCTGTAAGAACCTTGAAGTTATCTGACTTAGATCTCAGAAACAACACCCAAGTGAATCTTGAGAAGTTATCTACAATAACTAGAGTATATGATTTCCCTCCTTGGCTTTATACAACAATAGGGCCAAAGAGGTCCATATGTAGCAAGTATAAGATCCTAGGTGAATCACTTTTATTTACAGATTTAAACCTAGATTTAGTTTGCTTTCCTAATTTACAAGCCCTGCAAAGGCCTTCCTTCTTGTAGGGACCAGAAGGCAATCCTCCAACAAGGTTGTCCCTAGATAGCTTAGCAATGTTTTTCAGATTTACATGTCCTAGTCTTTTATGCCACAAATCATTTTGATTGCTAACCTGATTAAAAAGACAAATATCTAAAGCAGCTGATTGAAAATTTACTATATATATGTTGCCTTGTCTATTTCTAATTAAAACGGTTTTATTTTCTTTAGTAGAAATAATACAAGAGCTTGAGTTAAAAGATACCTGATAACTTTCATCACATAATTGACTTATGGAGATGAGGTTATAATTTAGTCCACTTACATATGCAACTTTTTGGAGGTTACTGCCCCAACCATGACTTCTCCAAAGCCTTCAGTCTGGCCACAATTGGAGTCTCCAAAGATCACCTTTGGTCCCAGCTTGGACTTGTAATTAATTAAGTTGTCCTTGTTGCCAGTCATATTCTTGGAGCATCCACTGTCCAGACACCTTTGTTGATTAAAAGTTGGACAGCTCTTCACATTATCCTCTTTTGACTCACATTCCTCTTCTGATTCCTCAGACTGTATTTCTACTTGATCTTTAGCATCAAGACTACTGCATGAGGCATTGATTTCCATGAGGCAGACTTACCTTGCCTTGGCTTATTCTTCATCTTCACTAGAGCTGAAAGATGAAGACTCTTCATCAGTATCACTCCAGGTTTCAGTAATGAAACCTTTCTCCTTTCTTTTACATTTTTTGGAGGAGTGTTTGCTTGAGTGCCTGCTTGAATTCTTCTTGTTTTCCTTCTCTTTTCTTTTATCTCTTTTCTGAGCTTCTGGGCATTCAAGTAGAATGTGTTTGGGCTTTCTACATCCAAAGCATACAATCTCCTTTGTAGGAGTCTTGTCATATCTTAGTTTGTCATCATTTCAGGATGACCTTGTCCTGAAGTCTTTCTTGGCCAGTTTGTAGAACCTTTTGGCCAGCAAGCTCATCATCTCTTCATTGGCAGGAAGGGCTTCTGACTCTTCATTAGCCTTGAAGGCTATGATATGCTCCTTCCTTGAGGATATGGAAGTCTTATGTTCAGCAGCCTCTCTGGATTTGATCAACTGCTCATAAGACTTGAGCTTGCCAATGAGAGATTCAGTGGAAATCTCATTTAAGCTTCTAACCTCCTTAATTGGCCATATCCTAGAATCCCAAGTGCTGGGAAGCACATTAGAATTTTATCATTTATCACAGTTAATGAGATGTATTTATCCAGGGTTTTTAGCTCACTGATGATAGCACTTAGTCTGTTATACATCTCAGCCACTAATTCTTATTCTTCCTTTTTGAAGTTCTCATATTGAGAGATAAGAAGAGATATTTTGTCCTTTCTCTCATCTGCTGAGCCTGCCACCATCTGGTTTAGAGAATCCTAGATTTGTTTTGCTGAAGTGCATTCAGCCACCTTTTGGAATATGTCATCTGACATGGTTTGAGCAAGTATATTCATAGCTTTTGCATCAGCTATCTTGGCTTTCTTCTGTGCATCGGTCCACTCAGGTGGTTGTACTGCATGTGTGTCAGTTGTTGTTATATTCACTGTTGTACGTTGAGGAGGTCATGTCAAAATTTAATTGAAAAGATCCTCATAAATAGAGTTCATATAAAGCTTTATTCTTGCCTTCCAGATTGCAAACTTATTTAAATTGCAGATTGGAGGTCTGGTGCTGGCATAATCCTTATTTTATGCTATGTTGTAACAACACACTAGAGGGAAGACAATCTAACAAGGATCGTTGTTTAGATGTTTATCTATGAAACCAAAGAAACAGCCCTCTGATACTAATTGAAAGATGGTATGGCAATACCACCTGAGGGGTTAGATCAGCTTAGCTCTAGAGGGGGTGAATAGAGATTTTAAAACCTTTTTACATAATTAAATTTACGGAATTAAGATATTGATATTACTATGTATAAAAGATGAAGTGGAGAAAAGAAAACTACAGCACACAGCATAATAAGTAAAAGCTAGCATCACAGACAACACAAGAAATTTATAGTGGTTCCCCTAAAATTGGGTACATCCACTCTTCTACCACCCCAGTAGGAACCCACTCATATTTTTTATCAGGTGCCCTGCCACCAATTAGGTTTTTACTCAGGTGACCTTTCACCACAAGATCTATTTCAAGGGAGAACTCACAACCCTTTAGGCTTTTGATCAGGTGCCCAAAAACCAATTCAAGTCTTTTTATCAGGAGACTTGTAACCAAGGTGAATAACTTTTGAAGGGAGTTAAGAAACCCGGTATACAGTGGGTGAGAATAAAACAAAAATAATATGGAGTTCTTCCTTTTCTCAAATAATTGAGAAGATTGGTGGATTTTTCTTAATGATGTCAAAGCTCCCCCTGAGATGGAAATTTGATTAGGAAGATAGAAGCTTTGCAGGGTGTGTAGGTCTTCTTGAGAATGATCTCCAGAAAGCTTTAGACTAATGGTGATGGTTGTCTCTTGAAACCCTTTGGAGATGCAAAAACTAATGATGAAGAAATGTTCTCTGCCTCTTGTATATTCTCAATTCTATCACTGCTTCTACTTCTACTTTCTGTCAAAACTTTTGAAAAACTTGTTTTATATTTACTATATCTTCCTATAGTAAGGTTTGAATTTCCTTCCTTAATTGACTGCTAATTTCTTGGAACTTGGACAAACGGCTAGAAGGCCAATAAAATAATTCCTTAACTGTCCCAAGGAATTAGTTGTATATTAACTCTGTGAAATCCAGTAATTAATACTGTCATTTGAACGGCTATAAGCATTAATTACTCAGAGTAAAATAAGCCAAAATATAAGCCTTAGTCAATCTGAAATAACTACAGAGAAATAGAAAATGAACTGACAGTTATCGTCGATCTGAGATCCAAGATCGTCGAACTCAAACCTCTCATTCGTCGAGCTGAGCCTTGAGAACTCTGAACTGAATTGTTACTTTCCATTCGGGGCTCCAAGTTCATCGAACTGAGATAGAAGAATGTCGAAATCAATCCTTATAGAAGATCAGAATTCGTCGAGCTCAGTTCATCTTTCGTCGACCTCAGTTCAGAGAAGAGACTCTGAGATCGTCGAATTAGAACGAATATCGTCGATCTCACTTCAGAGTTCGTCGAACGCCTTCTTCAATAGCAAAAATTCTGCCTTGTTCTGGTTTCTTCAGTCTTCTAAGTCTTCTGATGGATTGGTCTGATCAATATGAATTGTTAACCTACCCTATAATCTAATGAATACCTATGACCCTAGACTACACAAAGAGGGTCAATCTATACAACCTTAATAGTGAACCTTAGCCCAAATCCTTAAAATAAATGGGGTTCCAACATAGGCTTCTTCCTCTTCAGATCATAAGGAGCTGGCGTCACTATAACTCCAGGTTCTTTCTTTCTTAGCCAAGAGGCTCTTCTCAGCCTTCTTGGCTTTTAGGTGCTTATCTTCTTTAGGCTCTTTTCTTTCCTTTTTTTACTGTTCATTCAGCAATGACATGTCCAGGCCTGTTACAACATAGCAAACAATATTAGTATTAAATTCTTCGTTCTGTTTAGGAGCATACCTATCCCTCTTGGGGTCCTTTCTGAATTTGTCAGAGATCTCATTGTGCCTTTTGGAGTTGGATGAAAAGGAGGATTTGGGATTGTTCCAATGCTTCCTCCTAATCAGCATCTTCCTTAATTTTCTTGTGAACGAGGTCAATTCTCAATCAGACATCTCTTCCCTAGAATTGCTTGGTTCATACTCTTCTAATACTGTTGCTTTTCTTGGGTAAGGTGAGGCCTTCTCCTTGCCTCTACTGGAGCTATCACCTTTTCAAGCCATGGATCTTTCCTTGTTATGCCCATCTTAATTTTTCCTTGTGTTGAGGTGAAGCTAATGGGACAGTAGTTTCCCAAATAGATTTTGGGGCTTAAGGTTCCCCAAGTTTCCCATCTCTCTGATGGCAATAATCTTAACATCAAATTCCTCGCGCATGGATCTCAAAAATTTATTATTTACTTTACAGTTCGAGAAGGTTCTTCCATAATTTCTTAGACCATTTATAACTATGAAGAACTTCGCATAATAGTCAGAATGTTGTCCTTTTCTTTTGTCTAAAAGATTCATACTCTTGATTCGGAAGGGATTTTCTTTCATCCCTAACCTCTTCAGTTCCTTCCATATGTACAATCAATGTCTCCCACATATCTTTTGAAGTTTTACAGTGAATGAGGTTCTAAAATGTAAAATCATTAATAACACTGACAATGATGTTCTTTGCTCGCTCTGTTTACCTAGAAATCGGCTATCCCTCCCATGGTAGCTAGCTTGCAAATCGCGGCCTTCTCTAGGTCCCCCCTGGAGTTCGCGGCCTACCTCAGCCCTCTTGAGGCCAGGAGGATATACTTCTCTATCTGCTCAGGCAGCGTGGCTAGGGTGGTCTCCCCAGTCTAACAGTCCAGGTCACGCAGTAGAAATTCATTCTGCAGGGGCTATTGACTACTTACACAGTCCGCCCCTACAGTCCACGCGGTTAAGTCGGCTAACCGTGCAATGGTTCTCAATTCCATTGCACCAGCTTCCCCTTGTACCTTTTATATTTTCATGTAAAGGACTCAACTCAAGCTGTAATATCTGATTCATAATCAAAGGAAAGGCCGTCGGAGGAGTGGCATTTAATCCATGGCGGGCGAAGTCTGTTGTTACTATTGTTAGCGGCTCCCTCTCTCTCTCTCTCTCTCTTTCACCCTCTCGGTCTTGACCATCAAGCTAATCGTAAAAGTAACCGTCTGCTCGACATTTCCTCATCAACCTCCTCTCCTCTAACCCCCGCAATCCCTCCACCTCTTCCATGAGATCCGAACACCCATTATCTACTGGTGCGGCCCATTTCCCGCATCAACAGTTAACACGCGACCTTCAGATCTCGAATAGACGGTGAAAATTAATGGTTACTCATGTCAGACAATCAACCTGCCGAGAACCTTGCACCTTCAAGTCCTAATGAAGATCCTCTCCCGGAATCCTTGGAGCAAACACGTGAGGAAACTACCCAATAGTTTCAGGCAATCAACCGTACTCTAGCTGCTATCATGTAGCGATTAGAGGTGAATTCCGCAGCAGCACCAGTTCCTCCATTCAATCCAACACTAGCATTGTAGAATCCACAAACTTATCTGCCGGCCTATCTGCCGGTCTATCCTCTTGTTTACCCGCCAACCTATCTGCAAGGGCCCGCAGCTCCTTTGCGATCTCAAAATGATGAGTTTGTTGCTCGTCAAAACTTCTTTTGGGAAGCTGACCGAGGAAGTCCAGCAAGATTTCTAAATTTCCATGGAAGTCATCCCTACTCTTCAGCACCTTCCTTTGCTCCCCCCGTAGCAGCTTTTGCCTTCTATCCTCCTGCTCCTTTTACAGCTACAGCTTATGCTCCCTTTTTTCCTTATGTTTTAGGAGAGCAGGAAGAGCCGTCACCATTTGCAGAGAATGTTTGGCATGAACTAACTCCAGTTAACTTCAGAGAGCAGAAGTTGCCAATTCATACTTGAGAGACTGATCCAATGAAGGACCTTCAAGCTTTTGAATCAGTCGTAGCTCTCAGGACCCTTTCATATTATACCAAATGCAAAATCTTTGTAATATCCTTTGATGAACAAGTGAGGGAGTGGTTCTATGTACTGCATTCTTAGTCCATCGCTTCCTTTACTAATTTGCGAAGAGAGTTTCTGCTCAGGTTTTCTACCTCTACAAAGAGAAAGGGCGGTCTAGAAGCCCTCTTTGAGATCAGGAAACGAGAGAATGAAACTTGGTCTCATTTTTTGGATCATTTCCAAAGAGAGATTTTGTACATTAAGATCGTTGATCAAGAAATGTATTGGGTGGGTCTAATACAAGGTCTGGGTGAAGGACCACTTAAGTTTGAGGCTAATGTCTGAGTACTAAAAAAATATCAAGAGTTGGTTGGCTTAGCCAACTCATACATTCGAGGTGAGAAGAGAAATCCCAACTTCATCTCCAGGCTTGTAGCAGAGAAAGATTTTTCTTCTTCTTACAAGCAGCCTCTGAGGTCTCCTCGGAAAGATTTTCCATCCCAAATAAGGAGGGGAAAGAAATTTCAATGTCATCGACACCCCTTCCTGAGTCAGGATTGTGTCGGAGATCAATTGTGTTGGATCAAGCGCATACCCAACTATTCCAAAAGCCCGGACCGTTTGAAAGGGCGCTACTTAATTTCTTAAATAAGTAGCAGAGCGTCATGGGTCAAGTGAAGGAATGTCGGATCCAACAATCCCCCCCCCCCCCGGCATCCAGCACAACCCGTCAGCTCAGAGGTAGGGTTACCACATGGCTTATATGGATCAGAGGTGGGGTTACCACATGTCCACTATTTCCTGACCCGCCGGACCCACACAAGTAGAAGGTAAAAATCGGGATTTAATAGCCACCCCCCCCCCCCCCAGTCTTGAACTCGTGACCTCCTCTGATACCAAATGTAGGATCACGTGTATACCCAACTGTTCCAAAAGCCCGAACCATTGGAAAGGGCGCTACTTAATTTCTTAAAATAATTAGTAGAGCGTCACGGGTCAAGTGAAGGAACGATGGACCCAACAACTTGTTACTGTTGCTAGCCCCAGCTCCGCAAGCAGCTTCGGTTCATCAGCAGCAAGATGTTGACTTACTAGAGTCTGAACTGGATGAGGCCATGTAGGAAGTAAGCCAAGTCATGAAGGGTAAGGCTAATTACAAAAGTCCTTACCAGCCGACAGATCAAAGATCAAGAGATTCAGAGTTGTTCTGTGAGTTTCACAAAGAAGGAGGGCATTCAACTGAAAATTGCCGAGCTCTTCGCCAGTTAATAAAAAGAATGTTGAAGCTAGTCAAATTCCGTGAATTCTTCCCAAAGTTTTATCATTCTGATCTGTCTACTTCAAAGGGAAAATAAGTAGAGAACCCCTCTCTGGGCTCAAAAAGAACAAACCAAATCAGAAACATCGACTTCAATTATTGGCAATGCATCGATGCCAATGACGAGGGCCCCTTTGGAAGAATACAAATCTAAGCTGAAGAAGGACATCACAGTCCCCACAACACCTCACAACCATGGCCGGTTGTTTTTACTTCTCATTCTTCAAATATTTTCTCTCTAAAAACACTTCTAAGTTTTCTTTCATTAATTTCAATAAATTTTACGTCAGAGATCTCATACTAACTCTTTTCCCTTTTTGGAGTGCCTCCTCCTCTACTTTCTCTTTGCCAAAGAGATCGCTGAACCACTTAGATATTGTCGAGTCTTTCTTAGGGTCCCTCAAGGTTGGACTCTGGCGTAAGACCACAATGACCACATATAGTGTGGATTGTTTGCGTATGTATAGTGGGAGCCGTCCAACTGTCGTACGGAGGATTACGGGACTTCGTATCCTAGCTAGTATCTAACACACAGCATGCATCAAGGGAGATCCCAGTGTGTTAGCTCTACTGTGCTCCACTAGGGATACATAACAGTTACAATGATCTTTACTTGACAAGCAATGGTGATCAAGTGTAGCCTTGTCTCTTCGATCATCTCATGACTGTAATAGTCGAATACTCTATGATACTCTCAATCCGTGCTTTCGCGGGGCCCATAAAGTTGCTGATCTTTCCTAAGACAAGTAATGTTATAGACCACTTGGCACACCTAGTCTAACTGATCAACACTATTTGTAACCCGAGGCATGAGAGCAGTGTATTTACCGTTCCTTCTCAGGATTTTGTGCATTTTTCTCTTTTGTGCCCTTCTAAGGGAATGCGGCTAGTACGCTCTAGGTAGGACTACACTCTTGATGACCCTTCATGGGCACGCAATGCTTAAGGCCCCCGGGGAACACCTGGGGCGCATCCGGCCTTTTTTGGTCATCTTCGGGTGTAGACCTCCTTTTATCAACTACCTTTTTACAAGTTAACATGTTAAATCTAACCTATCAAAAGGATTTGCAACGTCCTTTTTGCATATGCTTGTCTTATATACTCGGCTTGCATGAAGCTCTATTAGATGACGGTTAACAAGCTCTCTATTACTCTTATTGGATGTTTCTGGCACTAATTGATAATAGGAGAATCTGGTTCTCTTTATTGATAAACTATTCAGCTGAATTCTAGTCAGTGTTTTCATCTTACTAATTAGGATTTCATATTCAGGGTATCATATCTGACCAAGCAAGAAGCTTATTGCTATGGCTTGCTCTCTACTTGATTTTGCTTATTCAGTCAATAGCAGGATTTCATGGATATTCATTCTGCAGTCTAATCATATCTATCTTATCGCACTAACATTTAGCAGAAGATTTATCCATAGACTACTCAGGTACTTGCAGGTTAATTTTTCTTTTATATCTACTACTTACCCTTTTCTTGTAGACATTAGCATATACTTGCAAGTTCCCTTCAAGTACTTGCAACTTAGTTTTATTTCATATCTGCTGCTTACTCTTTTCTTGCAGAGATTAGCAGATATTTGCAAGTTCCCTTCAGGTACTTTGTTGGTACCCTAGGTTTTGATTTGAGTTCAGTCCTCTCTTTCTGTCTCTTGACCCAAGATTTATCTATGGTCAAAGGTTAGTTGATAGGTTAGATTCTCTAGTTGTGTAGAATTGCTTTTCCAGATGAATATTTGGTTAAGTAGTTTTTCGTTCGACTATAGTCGAACGTCGCTCGACTATCGTCTATCGGCTGATCGACGATCGTCTATCAGTTGGTTGACGTTCTGTCTGCGTTGATAGCTCGACTATCTGTTGATAGGTCGACTATCTGTCATCTTTGATAGTTCGACTATCTGTCCTGATAGTTCAACTATCTGATAGCTCGACTATCTGTTGATAGATCGACTATCTGTGTTGCTTTGATAGCTCGACTATCTATTGATAGGTCGACTATCTGCTTGCTTTGGTAGTTCGACTATCTGTCCTGATAGTTCAACTATCTGATAGCTCGACTATCTGTTGATAGGTCGACTATCTGCTTGCTTTGATAGTTCGACTATCTGTTGATAGATCGACTATCTGTGTTGCTTTGATAGTTCGACTATCTGTTGATAGATCGATTATCTGTGTTGCTTTGATAGTTCGACTATCTGCTTGGATAGTTCAACTATCTGATAGTTCGACTATCTGTTAATAGGTCGACTATCTGTTTTGTTTGATAGGTCGACTATCTGTTGATAGGTCGACTATCTGTTTTCTGTGATAGGTCGACTATCTGCTTGATAGGTCGACTATCTGTTTTTGTTTGGTAGTTCGACTATCTTCTTTGATAGTTCGACTATCTGGATCGTTCTACTATCTGTCTGTTAGGTCGACGATCTCCGTGCGCCGTTCGACGATCTCCGAGGGTCGTTCGACGTTTTGTTGTATGCTCTTATTTAGTTTTGTCGTCTTCTATGATATGACTAATTTCATATTTAGTTTGGCATATTTTATAAAAGATTATCTGAATAATTTGTGACATTATTTCCATGCAATATCAGTTCTATTCTATATGCATGAGCTAATCTTTTCTGACAAAGTTGTTTGTCTTATAGCTGAGATATGCAATCTGCTTTATCTGCCAGGCTGTCCTTTATAGCCGTTAGACTGAAAAAGTCTTCCTTGGCCGTAAAGAGTTCTTTCTGATGTGACTTTCTCTTATATTATTTCATCAGAAGTATTTACAGCTTCTTAGAAAGATTTATCCTTTTATAGGATATCTGCCTGCAGTATTTTTGTTTTGCTTTATGCTTTTTGCAGCCCAGCTTGCAGAGTTCAGAAACAGACAAGATTCAAACTCAATTAGAGCCGTTGCTGCTGCTGATATATAAAGACTTCTTTGAAGAAGAAATCAACTAGTCCACATAGAAAAGAGATCAACTAGTTCACAGAGATAAGAAATTCATTCAGCAAGCTTACAGCAAGAACAAGTTCAGCTGCTCTCAGCATTCATACATCCAACTGAGAAGATATCTCTTCACTCTTCTTCAACCTGAGTGCTCCTGTTCCAGGAAGACTACACTCAGAGATATTGAAGAAGAAGAAGGAAGCTGTTGAAGAAGATCCTTTTATTTTATTATCTTCTTCTAAGCTTTATCCTTCAGAACTTCAAGACAGTATTCTGTCAGAAGTTCTGAAGAGGCCTTGTGCTTCTCTAATCTATTGTAAAATAGAGAAGACATTTTAACCTCCTTTCCCCCTCCTGTAAAGGGTTATTACTCCCTTCAAAAGTATCCCTTGGTGGTAGGGCACCTGATCAAAAACCTGTGTTGGTTTTTAGACACCTGATCAAAAGTCTAAAGGGTCTCTAGATCTACCTGCAGCAGATCTTGTTGGTGGCAAGGCACCTGATCAAAAACCTGAGTGGATTCCTACCTTGTTGGTAGAAGAGTGGACGTACCCAGTATTTGGGGAACCACTATAATATCTTGTGTCGTCTGGTTGCTTGATTTATTAATTGCATTGTGTTTGTGATTAGTCTTAACTAGGATTGCTAGTTGCTGGATATGACCTGAAGCTTAACTGTAATTACAGTTAGCTTTAGTTTGTGCACAACACCTTGTGTTAGGCTTTAGGGTGATTCTAAAATATCTATAATCTGAATTCCGCAATCGGTATCTATCTTTTCTTTCAATTGGTATAAAAGTGATTCTCCTAGGATCCTGTATTTATTACATTTGGACCTATTTGGCCCAATAAATGTACAGAGTTTAGGAGGGAAGTATTACACCCTAGTCATTGTAGATGACTTCTCTAGATTCACTTGGGTGTTCTTTTTGAGAACTAAGACTGATAACTTCAAAGCCCTTACAGACTTTCTATTATGTGTGCAGACTGAGTACTCTACTCATGTGGCCTTGATCAAAAGTGATCATGGTACTTAGTTTGACTCTCTTCTCATGCAAGAATTCTGTGAGAGAGAAGGTATCAAACATAGCTTCTCAGCTTCTAGAACTCCCCAACAAAATGGGGTGGTTGAAAGGAAGAACAGAACACTAATTGAAGCTGCTGGCACATTGTTGGCAGATGCTAATATGCCTCTTTCCTATTGGCAGAAGCTGTTAGTACAGCCAACTATGTCTTGAATAGAAGTCTGATACACAAGCTTAAGTGTAAAACTCCTTATGAGTTACTTAAAGGAAAGAAACCTAAAATAATTTATTTTAGAGTTTTTGGCTGTGTAGTTTATATTCATAATAACAATAAAGAATATCTTAGAAAGTTTGAAGCAAAGGCTTCAATGGGAATTTTTCTAGGATATTCCCAAGTAAGCAAAGCTTATAGGGTATTTAATAAATCATCTTCTAAAATTGAAGAGTCTGTTCATGTGTCCTTTGATGAATCCCAAATGTTTTACAAGGAGAAGGAAAATTCTCCTTCCTCAAGTTCATTATAGGTACAAGATTCTTCCAAAGATGTCACTCAAGAAATCCTTCATCTTTCAACTCTTCATATCACTGAATCAGACAGTGATGAAGACATTGCTGAAGCTGTTGTTGTTCCACCAACAGTAGATCAAATTCCTCCTGAGGAATTAATCCCAATTGTTGCTGAAGATCACATCCCACCTGCTGATGTTGTCACACTTAGAGATCACCCCATATCTCAAGTGATAGGAGACATATCAGCTGGTGTTCAAACAAGACATCAGTTAAGATAGGATGTGATGCATGCTTGTTTCCTCTCACAGATTGAGCCCCTCACCATTAAAGATGCATAGCTAGATCCCCATTGGATCATTGCTATGCAAGAGGAACTCAATCAGTTTGAGAGATGTAAAGTTTGGACTTTGGTTCCAAGACCTAAAGGCCAACTGATCATAGGCACCAAGTGGGTGTATAGAAACAAGTTGGAT
This sequence comes from Platanthera zijinensis, assembly GCA_039513925.1. Classification (NCBI taxonomy): domain Eukaryota; kingdom Viridiplantae; phylum Streptophyta; class Magnoliopsida; order Asparagales; family Orchidaceae; genus Platanthera; species Platanthera zijinensis. The sequence continues at coordinate 81,705,414 of CM077081.1, forward strand.
GCAAATGGCATCATTGTAAGGAATAAAGCTAGGCTTGTAGCTCAGGGCTACAGACAGGAGGAAGGTATAGATTATGACCAAACATTTGCTCCTGTTGCAAGGCTAGAGGCAATAAGGATCTTCTTAGCCTATGCAGCCTACATGAAGTTCAATGTTTTTCAAATGGATGTCAAAAGTGCTTTTCTTAATGGTGAGCTAAAGGAAGAGGTTTTTGTTGAACAGCCACCTGATTTTGTTTCTTTAACTCAGCCCTCACATGTATTCAAGTTGCAGAAAGCTCTTTATGGACTAAAGCAAGATCCCAGAGCCTGGTATGAGACTTTAGCTAGTTTCCTGTTAGAGCACAACTTTACTAGGGGAGTAGTTGATATAACCCTCTTCGTCAAGCACCACAAAGACACAATCCTGTTAGTCCAAGTGTATGTGGATGACATTATTTTTGGTTCCACTGATCCCAAACTGTGCAAAAAGTTTTCCAACTTGATGCATTCCAAGTTTGAGATGAGTAGTATGGGTGAGCTGTCTTACTTTCTTGGTCTCCAAGTAAAGCAAGATGCTGATGGCATCTTCATCTCCCAATCCAAATATGCCAAGGAATTGGTAAAGAAGTTTGGGATGGCAGATGCTTCAGCAATGCATACACCTATGGCTACTAATATAGTTATTGATTCTGATGATCAGGGAAAGCCTGTAGATCAAAAGAATTATAGGGCCATTGTTGGTTCCCTATTGTATTTAACTACAAGTAGGCCAGACATTATGTTTGCTACATGCCTTTGTGCTAGATTCCAGGTCAACCCCAAGGAATCTCATCTGATTCTTCTCAAAAGAATTTTGAGATACCTGAAGGGATGTCCAAATCTAGGACTTTGGTACCCAGCAGAGTCAGAATTTGAATTAATTGGATATTCTGATTCTGATTATGCTGGTTGTCGAGTTAACAGGAAAAGTACCTCAGGAACTTGTCAGTTCCTGGGAGAGAGATTGGTCTCTTGGTTCTATAAGAAGCAGGCCTCTGTATCAACTTCAACTGCAGAAGCTGAATATATAGCAGCTGCCAGTTGTTGTTCACAGATCCTGTGGATACAAAATCAGCTTTTGAATTATGGGTACTCATACAAGAACACTAAAATCATGTGTGACAGTACAAGTGCTATCTCCATTGCACAAAATCCAGTGCACCACTCTAGAACGAAGCACATTGACATTAGACACCATTTCCTGAGAGATTGTGTGGAAAAGAACAAGATCAGCCTTGAGTTCATATCCACAGACCTTCAGAGAGGTGATATATTCACCAAGCCCTTAGATGAACAGAAGCATCTGTTCTTTGTAGTTCAACTAGGCATGATTAATGAAAGAGACTAAGTGTGACTATCTGCCGTGTTGAAACCTGCTTGAAGATCGTCGAACGATGCTCGAAGATCGTCGAACGGATCAAGCCTATCGTCGACCTATGGTTGATGATTGCTTATCTGCTTGAAGATCATCGACCGGCGTTCGAAGATCGTCGAACAGGTCGAGCTTGTCGTCGATCTATGGTTGACGACAGCTTGCTGTTTGTGAAGACAGAAATAGTCGAACGATTGATCGACTACTCTGCTTCAGGACCGATCGTCGAACGACCGTTTGACTATCGTCTCCAGTATCTTTTAAATAGATCGACGATCGCTGTTTTAATATAAAGCCGATAGTCGACCTAGGTTAAAAGATAGTTGCTTTTATCGTCGACGGAAAGCGTCTTTTCACATTCCATCTTCCCGCTTGCTCTTTGTCTTGCGCTCCGTCCTCGCCGTATCTCTCTCTCGTCTTCTCCAGTTTTCTTTCGATGGCGATTGCTCCAGCACTTCTTGCAGTGGTAAAGTTTGATGCCGGATTCAGCGTTGATTTTGACGCCTTCAGCAGTTGCGAACCAGGGATAGTAGAAATCCTAAATCTGTGCAGAGAACAAGGATTAGAAAGACTCATGTCTTACAGAGTAAAGATAAACACTCAGGAAATCAAAGAGTGGGTCTTCACTTCATCGTCGACTGATGATTCGATGACCGGAACAATCAGCGGAGAAGAGGTAATATTAACTCCCGCGATTCTGACTGAAATTTTTGTATTAATTAACGGTGAAGAAGATTATGAGCAAGACGCTCCTGAATTCGGAAGAATGTTAACTGAGCTGGGACATGCCAAAGGCATTCCCTCCAAGCTGCTCAAGGTGAATTTCCCGTTCAAGATCAAGTTTCTTGCGGAAATTGTTGGAAAAGTGCTACTGGGAAAGCACTCAGCCCACGATAACATTACAAGGCAACAATTTGCACTAATGTGTGCAATTGTTAATAAGAAGCAGATAAATTGGGCTGGCATCATGTTTGATTTAATAAGGAAAAAGAATGGAAAGAAAGAGGTTACCCTAGGAAGGGTTGTTGGTATTTTTCTGAAGGAGAAATACCCCCATTTGCTTGTGTCTGCCGCCACCTCCATCAACGCGAGTAAGAAGATGGATCCTTCACTGTTCTCAAAGTGGAAAAGGACTTTCCTGAAGCCCGCTCCCTCAGGGGTTGCTCCAGTTATATCTGAGAGCACCAGGACTGTCGCAGTCACTCCCCCCCTTCTAGCAGCTGGCTCAGCAAATCCATCTCCTCCATCTTCTTCATCAGCTTTGTCGTCTACTACAGTTGAAGTTCCTTCAACTTCAACTGAAGTACGACATTCTGCCTCTCCTCCTGCATCTTCTCTCCTGACTGATCTTGCTGGGATTTCTCAACCCAGCTTTGATTTGTTGGCATCTGAAATATCTTCTCCAGTTCATTCTCCAATTCCAACTCCTCCTCACTCTCCAATTCTATCTTCAGATCATCTTGATCACCCTGCATCCACCCATGCATCTCCAGCTCATTCTCCAACTCCATCTCCAGCTCATTCTCCAGCTCATATTGCACATACCACCCCTGCTGTTCTTCCCCACTCAGAAATTCCTCCATCATCTTCATCTTCTTCTTTTGTTATAACTCCAGCATTTATTGCCAGCATTGTGGAGTTAATTACCCCTTCAATCAAAGCTATGATTGATGAGGCAATTGCTCCCCTTGCTTCTTCTATATCTTCTTTGACTGCTGCTATTCAGGCACTTTCAAATTCTGCTGAGCCCTCTTCTTCTAGGGGCCTGGTTTCAGTACCTACTGAAATCAGGCAAGGGGAGATGCTTGATGAAGATATCTCAGAGCAGCCTTTGGCCTCCCCTCCAGCAGTTCATCTTGTAGTAACAGAGAAAGTAGTAGAAGATTCAGCTCCTCCTCCACCTCCATCTGAAAAGGAAATATCTGATGCAATCATGTTGACAGAGTTTGTAGTAAAAGTTTGCTTAGAAGAATCCTCAACACCCTTGGTTGCCCAGTACCTAGAAGGAATAATCACCTCCTTTCTAGATGATTTATGGGAGTTAGGAAACCCTGAAGAACATCCTGAAGGTATGTCTCTTTCTCAATTTGTAGATTACTCAATTGATATGCTAGTATGGGAATATCTGGAAGGGATGATTAGATGTCATTTAGCAAGATTTTATTCCTAATCCTACAGATATAATGGAAGAAGTAGTTGTTGTCCAAGAGCCAGAACTAGAACCTGAACCTGCTCTAGAGATTTTAGATGCTATAGAGCCTGAACCTGTGTCTGCCCCTGAAGATCAAGTGGTTGTAGAGCCAGTAAGTGAACCTGCTTCTGAAGTTCAACCTAAACCAGAAGTAGCTGTTCTAGCTTCTGAGGCTTCTGAGCAAGCAGTGCAAATTGAACTGGTCCCCACGACAGTTCCTAAGCTTCAAAAAATGGATTCTGAAAGTCAAATTGAAAAATCTACGGTATGGGATGATTCCCCAGGATTGGACTTAGATACTCTCCTGGCACAGGACGCCATGGAAGAAGAAATGGAAAAAGCTGCTTTAAAGGAAAAAAAGAAAGTGCTTTGAAAGAGGCTATTGATCCCTATGATATGCCTATCTCTTCAAATTCTGAAGAAGAAATAGATTCTGATGAATCTGCTGATTCTAAGAGAAAAAGGATTGCTAAAAAGAAAAGAAAGGCTGTAGCTCCTCCTCTTGCAAATCCAGACAATGATACACCGTATTATATACTGAAAGGGATTGATCCCAAGTCAAAAGAATTCCAGCATTGGATGTGGTTTTCTAAAAATCAACAAAAGCAAAGGAAAAAAGGCTAAGAGGTATGACCCTCCTGCTCCTATATGGAATCCTAGAGGTCCTCCTCCTCCACCTCCCGGTGCAGGAGCCTCAGGAAATTTATCTTCTAAATCTGCCTCTCAATCTGAAAGATCAAATCCATCCCAGCCTGCTCAAAGGAAAAGTTCTCAAGGTTTCCAAGGTAAAAGCCAAAATGGCTATCAAAGAATTGATACAGTTAAAGAACAAGTTAAGGAGGTAGTTTATCAAAGACCAACCTTTTCCCCTCCTTCTCCAAAGAAAAAAGTTTCATCTCCAAAGCCAGTGCATACTGAGAAAGTTGTTCCAAAAGGTAAGCAATTTATTTTATCTGAAAATTTCTAGCAAGAACTTTGCTAAGTCTGCTCTCTCTTGTTATTTAGTTAATCAAGATAAAGAACCAGTTGATTCTTCTTCTGAGATTGTTTATGAAAGCCCAGAGCTTGATCCTAACTTTAGGATGGCTCGTTTTCTTGAACTAGTTGGAGCAGCGCAAATAAGGAAAGTAAAAGCTGAAGGAAAGGACACTGCCGGATTGATTACTATGTCTAAATTCAGAAAGGAGCTCGAAAAATTCCAGGTGAGACCTGAGATGTTTGATGATTCAAAATATATGAAAAAGCATCCAGAGGCAGTGGTCCCAAGAATAACTGAATTGAAAATTATTGGAGAACAAGATTTGAAGCTATCGAAGAAAGAAGCTCTAGATCCTACAAGGAAAATTACTTTTGTTTCTAGTTCTTCTAATCCTGAATCTAACTCTAAAGCACCTTAATTGTTCATTGATTGACAGTTAATTTTTATCTGATTGATTGATGATATCTGCTTAGTTATTTTCCTTTATGTATTTAATTTACTTTCTGTAATTAGTGTTGTTTGTTTTATTTGTTGAGAGACTTAACTCAAATAGGGGGAGATTGTTGGTACCCTAGGTTTTGATTTGAGTTCAGTCCTCTCTTTCTGTCTCTTGACCCAAGATTTATCTATGGTCAAAGGTTAGTTGATAGGTTAGATTCTCTAGTTGTGTAGAATTGCTTTTCCAGATGAATATTTGGTTAAGTAGTTTTTCGTTCGACTATAGTCGAACATCGCTCGACTATCGTCTATCGGCTGATCGACGATCGTCTATCAGTTGGTCGACGTTCTGTCTGCGTTGATAGCTCGACTATCTGTTGATAGGTCGACTATCTGTCGTCTTTGATAGTTCAACTATCTGTCCTGATAGTTTAACTATCTGATAGCTCGACTATCTGTTGATAGATCGACTATCTGTGTTGCTTTGATAGCTCGACTATTTGTTGATAGGTCGACTATCTGCTTGCTTTGGTAGTTCGACTATCTGTCTTGATAGTTCAACTATCTGATAGCTCGACTATCTGTTGATAGGTCGACTATCTGCTTGCTTTGATAGTTCGACTATCTGTTGATAGATCGACTATCTGTGTTGCTTTGATAGTTCGACTATCTGTTGATAGATCGACTATCTGTGTTGCTTTGATAGTTCGACTATCTGCTTGGATAGTTCAACTATCTGATAGCTCGACTATCTGTTGATAGGTCGACTATCTGTTTTGTTTGATAGGTCGACTATCTGTTGATAGGTCGACTATCTGTTTTCGGTGATAGGTCGAATATCTGCTTGATAGGTCGACTATCTGTTTTTGTTTGGTAGTTCGACTATCTTCTTTGATAGTTCGACTATCTGGATCGTTCGACTATCTGTCTAATAGGTCGACGATCTTCGTGCGCCGTTCGACGATCTCCGAGGGTCGTTCGACGTTTTGCTGTATGCTCTTATTTAGTTTTGTCGTCTTTTATGATATGACTAATTTCATATTTATTTTGGCATATTTTATAAAAGATTATCTGAATAATTTGTGACATTATTTCCATGCAATATCAGTTCTATTCTATATGCATGAGCTAATCTTTTCTGACAAAGTTGTTTGTCTTATAGCTGAGATATGCAATCTGCTTTATCTGTCAGGCTGTCCTTTATAGCCGTTAGACTCAAAAAGTCTTCCTTGGCCGTAAAGAGTTCTTTCTGATGTGACTTTCTCTTATATTATTTCCTCAGAAGTATTTACAGCTTCTTAGAAAGCTTTATCCTTTTATAGGATATCTGCCTGCAGTATTTTTGTTTTGCTTTATGCTTTTTACAGCCCAGCTTGCAGAGTTCAGAAAAAGACAAGATTCAAACTCAATTAGAGTCGTTGCTGTTGTTGATATATAAAGACTTCTTTGAAGAAGAAATCAACTAGTCCACATAGAAAAGAGATCAACTAGTTCACAGAGATAAGAAATTCATTCAGCAAGCTTACAGCAAGAACAAGTTCAGCTGCTCTCAGCATTCATACATCCAACTGAGAAGATATCTCTTCACTCTTCTTCAACCTGAGTGCTCCTGTTCCAGGAAGACTACACTCAGAGATATTGAAGAAGAAGAAGAAGGAAGCTGTTGAAGAAGATCCTTTTATTTTATTATCTTCTTCTAAGCTTTATCCTTCAGAACTTCAAGACAGTATTCTGTCAGAAGTTCTGAAGAGGCCTTGTGCTTCTCTAATCTATTGTAAAATAGAGAAGACATTTTAACCTCCTTTCCCCCTCCTGTAAAGGGTTATTACTCCCTTCAAAAGTATCCCTTGGTGGCAGGGCACCTGATCAAAAACCTGTGTTGGTTTTTAGACACCTGATCAAAAGTCTAAAGGGTCTCTAGATCTACCTGCAGCAGATCTTGTTGGTGGCAGGGCACCTGATCAAAAACCTGAGTGGATTCCTACCTTGTTGGTAGAAGAGTGGATGTACCCAGTGTTTGGGGAACCACTATAATATCTTGTGTCGTCTGGTTGCTTGATTTATTAATTGCATTGTGGCTGTGATTAGTCTTAACTAGGATTGCTAGTTGCTGGATAGGACCTGAAGCTTAACTGTAATTACAGTTAGCTTTAGTTTGTGCACAACACCTTGTGTTAGGCTTTAGGGTTATTCTAAAATATCTATAATCTGAATTCCACAATCAGTATCTATCTTTTCTTTCATACTTGCAGGTTAGTTTTCTTTCATATATGTTGTTTACTCTTTTCTTACAGATATTAGCAAATATTTACAAATTCCCTTCAGGTACTTGTAGCTTAGTTTTCTTTCATACCTGCTGCTTATTCTTTTCTTGCATAGATTAGCAGATACTTGCAAGTTCCCTTCAGGTACTTGCAACTTAGTTTTCTTTCATATCTGCTGCTTACTCTTTTCTTACAGAGATTAACAAATATTTGCAAGTTCCCTTAAGGTACTTGCAGCTTAGTTTTCTTTCATACCTGCTGCTTACTCTTTTCTTGTAGAGATTAGCAGATATTTGCAAGTTCCCTTCGGGAACTTGCAGCTTAGTTTTCTTTCATATCTACTGCTTACCCTTCCTTTTTTAGAGGTTAATAGGTGCTTAAAATTTTCCTTCGGGTACTTATAAGTTATTATTCTTTTATGCCTTCCTTTAACCTTTGTTTTGCAGAGCTCAATGGAAGAAATTCACATCTTCTTCATTTTGCAAAAGCAATTCAGGTACACACAATATGTGCCCCTTTTCGCCTGCATTAACTTTTCCTTTGTAGGAAAAAGATAGGCATTGGCTAACCTTTTCTGAGGAGAGACATCAGGTTCTATCTCTCCCTGCCTCTTATTTTTTCGAGGGAAGGATCATGATTTTCATGGGTCTCCTACTTTTTCGAAGCTCCCTTCGGCACTTAAAAAAGTGTGGGGATTATGTTAACCCATAAATCGGCGATCCCTCCCAAGATAGCCAGATCGCAAGTTGCAGCCTGCTCTAGGTCCCCCCTGGAGGTCGCGGCCTGCCTCAGCCCTCTTCGGGCTGGGCGGATAGACTTCTCTATCCGCTCAGGCCGTGCGGCTAAAGCAGTCTCCCCAGTCTAACCGCCCAGGTTGCGTAGTATCCGTTCGTTCTGTAGGGGCCGTGGACCGCTTCCACAGTCTGCCCCTATAGGCCGTGTGGTTAGGTTGGCTAACCATGCAATGGTTCTCTATTCCAATAGATGCGGACTACCCAACTAGGTGGCGGACTCGCATTTCTATCGGCCCAGACTGCTCGGTAGCCGCATGCTCAGTAGAAAGTGCAGTCTGCTCTCCAGCCCACTCCTGCAGGTCGTCTGGCTTGCAAAGCTACGTTATCGCCAGGCGACCACCCTTTCTACAAGTGCGGACAGCTCTCCACTACATCCCAGTCTACCAAGAAGTAGGCAACCTGCCTCCAAGTCTCCCAACAGAAGGCGACAAGCTTAAGGTCGCCTAGCAGGCAACAACTCCTCAAGTCGCGCAAGCGACAAACGTCAAGCTGCCCAATAGGGGAAACAAGCCTATCTTCGCTGCAAGACTATCAACCCGCACAGCATCCAGTGACCTGCTCTTGTTGTCCACCTATAGTGGGCGGACTCGGTCTCAGTCTGCCTGAGGAAGGACTTGGCAGTAGGACCGACAACTCTTCATTAGACCGCACAACACAACACAGACTCAACTCCAACCTGTTGGCAGCTACCGAACTCGCTTCATCCAACAGCATGTGCAACCTACTTTCCCTATCCACCGCGACCTAGGTGGACTCATTCTGCAGTTTGCCAGGAGCACTCAACTTCCCCAGTGCCGGCTTCTTCTCTGTAGTTGGCGACATGCCTCTTCAGTTCGTAGCATGTTACGAACTCAATCGTAACTCACCGCCCTAATAGGGGTAATGTTACCAGGACCGTATCAAGCACGAGCCTATAAATAGGCCCCCATACCTCTCATTTTGGGGACACACACGAGTCATGATGGGGGACGTCAGACGACAGTTCCAAGGCATCAAAACCTGCGGACACAACTTTCCTGTCCGCGCGGCTAGCCCTTGCAGCTTATTCCCCTGCCTTGGCTCCAGCAACCTCAACTGTCTTCTCGGCCTGATCGCACAGTCCGCTCGGCTTGAAGTAGGGAGCTGCATGATCAGCTCACCACGCGGTCTGCCGACCTCTTTGGTCAAACCCTGTGGTCTCTAGCATCTTCTTTCCTTTAACCGCCAGCTTCCCCTTGTACCCTTTATATTCTCATGTAAAGGACTCAACTCAAGCTGTAATATCTAAATCATAATCAAAAGAAAACCCTTTGTAGGAGTGGCATTTAAGTCGCGACAAGCGAAGTCTGTTGTTGCCGCTGCCAGCGGCTCCCCTCTCTCTCTCTCTCACCCTATCAGTCTTAACCATCTAGCTAACCGTCAAAGTAACTGTCTGCTCGACAGTTCCTCATCAACCTCCTCTCCTCTATCCCTACAATCCCTCCACCTCTCCCGTGAGATCTGAACACCTGTTATCTGCTAGTTCGGCCCATTTCCCGCATCAACACTCTAATCCATGGTAGCCAAGATGACTTCATCTTTGGTCATCTATGAAAGTTTCTTGAGAACTTTTAGGTTTGCATTTATGACAGTGACATTTATTGGGATATAGGGTTCTTCTTCAATAGTAACAAATATTCATGGATCAGAAGCTTTTATGAAGAGTTTAACTCTCTGCTTCCAAATTCCAAAATTCTCCTTTCTACAGATAGGAAGTTTCATGATGCTAATTTCTTTGTAACTTTCTCCAGAGCCCATTATGTTTTAAATCTTTCAAACCTTGAGGATCTTGTTTAGTTGTTAAGCCTTTTTGAATAATATACCTCTGATACCTCTTGAAAGTTAAGGGTTGCTACTCACCTAGAGAGAGGTGAATAGTTAAATTACTTATTTTTAAATTTCTTGAGTTTTTCCTTTTAGAGCACCATGAGAAAATAGATCACAGTAATAAATATGGCACAACACGCAACACACAAGATTTATAATAGTTCCCCAAGAATGGGTATATCTACTTTCCCTCTACACCTATCTAGTAGAGAGCTAGCTTACGTCAAACTCCTCCAAATTTTCTTCTCAAATCCTCAGATCTTACAATCTCAGGAACACAACTTCCCTATCTCAGACCTTCACACTGGTCCTACACCTCAGGCTTCAACATAATTCCTAAAGACTCGGGCTTTCCCCAAACACTACAAACTCATATCTGCAAACAGATCCTACACTATGATTCACAAAAGAATCTTACAAACTCAGATCTTTAAAGGATCTTACCAAGTAATAGAAAATAAAAGTTGACTCAACCCCGTAGAGCTTAAGTATTCAAGTAGAAGCACACATCAGGCTTCTTCTTCCTTGTCTTGATCAACACTTGAAATATCTTCTTGAAAAGGCTGGCTTGATCAAGAGAACTTGTATTAGAAAAAGGATTCTTCAGAAAAGATATTGTTGACGATAATGAAGAATCTTTCTCTATACGTGCAGTGGGTGAAGATAAATTCTTATTGAAGGTTGACCACTCTTCAAATCTTTCACAGAACTTTGAAGTATTATGTATGAAGGATTTATGTGAATCTAATAGCATGAAAATATTTTAGAAGGCTAGAACATTAAAAAAAGTGCTTCTCCTAAAATCTCTAAGTCCCTCTTTTCTACTTAACATGGCCAGCAGGAAGAATAAAGATTAAATTACAGTTCTCCAATGGCTAGTCAATCTTCCATAAGCAAATTCTTGACTAGGAAACCTCAAGCAGCTATTTTTAATTAGCTTAAGGAAGATTTATAGAATAGGAATTAATCTTGCTATAAATTATCAAACAGCTAGCAAGCATTTTAGGAAACGATCTTAAAATAGATTATTCAACGATTGTCAAAATCTGACTAAGGAATGATTTTGAAATCCTGAAAAAATTCTTTAATGAATGATAATAATTCTCCTTGCTGACAATCTCTGACTTTATGCAGCAACTTTCATTAGTCAATCTTATTTAAATTCGCCTTAAATCAAGAACCTAGCCATTGTGCCATGTGTCCAACTGGAGAAAATGGATCTAAGTGACCATGATATGATGTCATATACAAGTCAAATGGCCTTATGAAATATGTATGGTAAACTTGAAACACATAGAATTTATATAAGAAAACTTATGGCACTAAGCCATTTCACCTTGCAAAAAACAATTTGTCTCTGTGCAGTCGATGCAGTCAGATTTTTCCCTTCAATGCATTCGATGTAGTCAAACTTTTTCTCTTTAATGTAGTTGATGCAGTCGAATTTTTCCTTAGCTAATTTTTTGTTCCTACCTATGATTCCTTTTCTTCTTGGTTACTTTTCCCATTGATAATGACTTATCTAATATATGATTATTATAGAGATCAACATGAATTCTACTCCTTAAGGGATTGTAAGGGCAAAACCCTATTTGGGTGACCAAGTATCTAACCATACATTATCCATGCACTTAAGTTATACTAGTCACACCAAAACTTGAACAACCATCAAATACAAGATATTTATTGTCATCTTGAGGCCTTCCTCAAATCAATAATCTTGGGGATAATATTCCTAATAAAATACTTTTAAGGAGGTGGAGTTGTAATACCCCAAAATATTTTGCCTAGTGTCGGGGAGTGCAAGGTTGAGTGTAGCGGCTAGTTCTTTGTTTTTTGACCAAATCACAAAGGCAAATCTGTCGTGTGTGTAACAATATTGTCATGTGCACATAAATATCATCGTATACACTCAAAAGTTATTGTGTGCACTAATTAATATTGTTTCATTGAAGTTGGGGATGCCTGGTACAATCGCCAGCGATAGCGCTATTATCGGGCGATAGTGTATCATTGTGTTTAGTGGTTTATCATGTTCACATGTGTATCGTTGTGCTCTATGGAATATCATTGCGTTCACTTGACGATATGAACCTGAGATCTATTTTGCAAACCAATTTCGTAAATTTATAATTTTTGGGCATTCGATTTTCTTGGGACCTGATCCAATGGCCCAGATCTTGTGCTCTTGAACCCTAAATATGGTAGAGGGGTTCTCCTCTCTCATTCTCTATGTAATTTCTTTATTTTACGGCTAGGGTGAGTGAGAGGGAGCAGATGAGAAAGAAAACCTATCCTGCCAATATTTGAGCTTCGGAGATCCATTTCTCAATCTGAGATTGGATTTATAAAGAGGGCATGAAAGAGAACATTTTCATCCATTCTATTCAAGAATTCCACAACAAGTAAGAGTTTTTGTAAGGTAACATTATCTCTCCTCCTAGTCTTAGGATGCGTGCATATCATCTTTTGTTAATGACTTTATTTTCTTGCAATTTCTTAGCACCAAATCTCTCAAGTGAGAGGGGTTTGGGTTGCCTTGGTTCAAGAGAAACCACTGGGTCGATTGAGTTTGTCTCCAATATATTTTTGCATTAGAAATCCACTTCGTTGGTCGATTAGGCATTGTAGGTGAATCCAAAGTAACGGCAGGTGGCCCGATTTGGTGATGTTACTTGACGTAGATTTTAGGGATTTTAATAGAAATCTGATTGTGGTAAAGACGCCATTGTGATGGACTTAATCTCGTGTGAGAACGAACATAGCTTAGGGAGGGAATGATGTATGTGATTGTGTGATAGACTCTGATATCCGCTTGGTTGAGAAGGTTTGGCTTTGTCTTTATGGTCGACTAACTTATCCCATAATGTTGTGGTTCACGTGTAGAGGGTGTCCTATCAAGACAAGCCCCCTATATGCAAACTGACAAGAACGTCTACACTTGAGTTCAATGTTGATGGTGTTGTGATCCATGGGCGGGTGGGGTTAAGCGAGAGTTCTTAGCACCGGTTGTGCTTTGCTTGTTGACTTTTTTAAGAATGGTGGAGATGATGGATAAGACCGATGGTGTTGTGATCTATGTGCGGGTGGGGTCTCAGCAGGAGTTCTTGTACTTGGGTTTGTATACCTTTGGGGAAAGTGAGTACCCATGTGAATGATGTGATGTAATGATGTGTGATTATATGTTAGAATCATCCATGTCATAGGGTGACTTGGGTGAAACTCGGGTTAACATACTTATTGCATTGGTAGACCCCTTTTTAAAAAAATGCTCAGCATAGAAAAATGTTTGTTGTTTGTGACACTTATTCCTATCATTTCTATGTTAATTCATGTTTAATTACACATGCATAAGAAGTGAAAACTTGTAGGGTGATGGAGTGCCTCGGGGTATGCTAGGGATTATTGGGAACAATACTCGCAATATTCCTTATTTGAAGAAGTCCTCACAATATAGATGAACACACTTGAATTTGATGAATATGTATTTTTGTTGTGATGTAGACAAGTATATAATAGTACAAACTAAATATAGGGCTAGACTTAGTGTCATCAGACATAGTCTTGCCAACGTAATCTCCCATTGGGTAAGAAACCATGCCAACCTAAATTCTAGAATAGGTTAGACTTGTTACTTACTCTGACAAAAATTATTCAACTAAGTTCAAGAAGTATCAGGATGAGAAAAGGAATCAAAATCAAAAGATTAAAATTCGATTAAGTCATAATTTTACTTGGTGTCAATCCGATCGGTTAGACGATCTAGTCAAATGGTTAAAACAATCAAGTCGAATTGTGCTTATATGCAAAGCAATAAAATTCCTATCAAACACTAATTCGACTAGACAGTCAAACTGAATGATCACAAGTCAGAAGTCTCATGTGGAAAAACTCAAAAAATTGGCTAAGTATAGAATTGACTAGAAAATCAAGTCACTCATTCAGTAAAGTTGAATTTGATTCATAGTAAAGTATTGTGGAATTAAAAATAAGCTTAAGTTCAAATTCGAGCAGAGCTCAAGTCAATCATACTTAATTATCAAGTCAATCATTCTTAAATATCAAGTTGAATCTTGTTGATGTTCAAGAAATAAAAAATCTGTGGAGTTTGGATCTACGTTCAAAGTTTTTTTGCAGATGGTTCAAGATGACTCGATTTGAAGCTTTTTGAAGGAAGAATTATAAAGCTATGCATCTAGTGTTTCAACTAGATTATTTTTACTTTGCTATATAAAGAAGAATTATTCTAAGTCCACATTCAACAAAAAGAAGTTCAAAAGGAGAAGTCAATCAGATGTTCTCAGTTCGACTAGAAGAAGAACCTATTCGACTAAATGACAAGCAAATTCGAGAAGAAGGATTCTGAAGAAGCTATTCGATTGGATGAAAAGAGAATTCGGCCTGATATAGAAGATTCGGCCAGATGGAGCTTTGAAGGAGGAATTCAACTGAATAAGTTCAATTCGACTTGACAAGAGCAATTGGACTTAATTAACAAATTTTATTAAGTCAAATTTTCTTGAAAAGACAAATATTCTGTAGGATCAAGCGCATACCCAACTGTTCCAAAATCTCGGACTGTTGGAAAGGGCGCTACTTAATTTCTTAAATAAATAGCAGAGTGCCACAGGTCAAGTAAAGGAACGCCGGACCTAATAATCCCCCCCCCCCCGACATCCAGCACAACCCGTCGGCTCAGAGGTGGAGTTACCACATTGCTCAGAGGTGGGGTTACCACATGTCTACGGTTGCCTAACCCGCTGGACACACACAGGTAGAAGGAAAAAAATCATGATTTAATAGCGCCCCCTGGTCTTGAACTCGTGACCCCCTCTGATATCAAATGTAGGATCAAGCGCATACCCAACTGTTCCAAAAGCCCGGACTGTTTGAAAGGGCGATACTTAATTTCTTAAGAGCGTCTTGGGTCAAGTAAAGGAACGCCGGACCCAATAATTCAAATTGTGCGGAAATTTGTCTTATTATATTTAATGTCATCGCAGAAAGGGCCAATCAGATCCATCCTTTTTGGAAAGAGATTTCTGACAGCTGTAGTCCGAGAAATGACTGTTACACCTCAATCTTATAAATAGAGAAGGATGAGATCTATAATCCTTACAAAAATGAAATGAATCAATCAATCGTGAAAATCAAGAAAGAGCTTTTTCGCCAAACTTTCAAAAGCTTGAAGTTGGAGAATATTTTAACAAGATCACGTATCTAATTCTCCAAAAGAACTCGGTTGATTCATCTGTGCTTACATACAATGTGATTCATCTTTCAAAATAAGCAGAGGGATCTTCAGCAGTGTTGAGCAGTTTTCTATTGACAAGAGCAGCATTTCTCAGGCTGAAGATCAAGTAGAACATGTTCAACATAAAAGTTTCAAGAAGGCTCATGTTCGATCAAAGATATACAAAATAGAGTTTATAGAAATTTGTGTTTGTAAGAATCTAATCAACTGTAGTATCCTGTTGAATCTAAGTTGTAGGATCCCTTGTGGATCTAAGTAGTAGTATCCCATGCGGGGAATCTGAACAGTGGGGTTCTAGAGTGAATCTGAGTTATAGGGTCGATTACTTCCTAAAGTAGGAAGCCAGTCAGCGCTTCTGAGGTAGTATTCCTTGCAGGGAATCTGAGTTATAGGATTTTGTGTGTGGAATCTGAGGTAGGATCCTCTATGGATCTGAAATAGGAAACACGGTCTATGAGTTGTAGGATATGTGGATCTAAGTTAACGGCAGAGTTTGTCAAGGCTAGCTAGTTGCTAGATAGGCGTAAGAGAAAAGTGGATGTAACCAACTCGGGGAACCACAATAGTTTCTTGTATATGTGATGTGATTTCTGTGTGAACTGTTGTTTGTGACACTCATTCATGTTGCCTATATGTTATTATGTATTTTTACTACATGTGCATACAAAGTGCTGACCTACAGGATGGAGTTCACCGGGGTCTGCTAGGGATGGATGGGAGGAGGGGTGTTTGTTACGCAATTGAGGTCAGCCTTAGCTAACCCACATTACAACAAATTTTTATAGGGTAGGGATCGCAAGTTGGAGGCAGCTTGCCGACCAAAAGGCCTAAATTCCATAAAGTGTACCTTTTCTGGTTATTCCAGCTTGGTTGTTTGTTATGGTTCTTCTATTATGTTCAAACTTACACGCCGAGGTAGCCTAGGACATGCTGCTATGTTTGATTGTTAAATTAAAGTGAACTATTAGAGTTCAGCGGTTTGATGTTCTAGTCTCAGCGGCTTGTAGTTCGGGCGGCCAGGCAGTTTGTCCATGTGGTCTGATTGTGTGGCGGTTTGGTTAGTGGCAGGGGTTTTGTCTGGCAGCTATCTTGGCAGGATTGGCGGTCTGACTGTTTAGCAGTATTGAGATTTGGTAGTCAGCTTCCTATAGGGCTTTCCAGTCGTTGAGGTCTTCCCGCAGTGGTGGTCTGGAGGCTTGTCGCAGCTGCGGTCTGGAGGTTAGGCGCAGTAGCGGTCTGGAGACTTGCCTTAGCAGCAGCTTGATAGTTAACCGCAAGCAGCATGTATAATTGTAACAGTAGCGGCCTTGTGGTTAGCCACAGCAGTGACCTAGAGGCTTACCGTAGCAGTAGTGGTGGGAGCCACAACTGCATTCTAGTGGGAGTCCGCAACTGTGGTCTGGTGGCATCCCGTAGTTACAGTCTGACGGCTAGCAGTGGTGGTCTAGCGGTCTTTAGTGGCGGTTTGGCATCTTACCTCTATTGTCGCTAGTGATCAATAGCATTGTACAATGTTGCGGTTTGACAGTGTCAAACCACATAAGCTGCGTGGATTGTATTTAGTCTCACATCTCTTATTGTATTCTCTCATTTCCCCCATATTCTATAAATAAGGGGGCATACCTATGTATTATTTATCTTTTTGGAGCAATAAAATTTACCTTTATTTATCTCTTTTTTATATGGTATCAGAGCTAATCGTTCATTTGCTCCTTTTTTGCTCGCAGTTTGTTTTTCTAATCGCTTTCGGTTTTCTTTTGTTCACTCGGTTTCTTCCAACCCTACCCTCCCTTGCTTGTCTCTTTTCCTGCTGCTTGTCCCTTTCATTTCTTTTTTGTTTGCGCGGCTTTGTTGGTGTTCACGCAGCTTCTTTTTCTTGTTCTCTTCTCGCGCAAGTTGTGTTCTCTACTCATATGGTCTCTTCTTTGATTGCTCCTTTTGGGTGGCAGGTCCTCCTTCTACAATCTTTCCCAGCTTCTCACTCAATCGTGTAGTTTGAGTCTCTATCAGTATTCTTTTCTTGGTCATGGTCTTTCTGCGACTTGCTTGTCGATCTGTTTGTCAGTCTGTTCTCTTTCGGCTTGTGCATTTTTGTTCGTGCGATCTCTTTTTTCTCTTTTACCGGCTTGTGTCTAATCGTCCGATTAATCTCTTTTCTTTTCGGTTTCTTTCTCCATGAGGTCAGTTTCTCTTATCTCCACTATAGCTCGTGCTCTTTTGGCCACATCGGATAAGTGGCTTATTGACTCTGGTGCCTCTTATCACTTGATCGGCAATTCTCATTTTTTATCCTACTTGAACAACTAGAAATGGGTATCTCCTGTCGTTATTATCGATTGGACTTCTTCTCCTGTGCATGGTGTAGGCACTATGCACATCACTCCGTCTTACAGCTTGAGCACACTCTCTATGTTCCAACTTTTCCATACAATTTGTTGTCTGTTCATGCTCTCTGCACACAATTGCATTGCATGGTTACTTTTACTGCCACTACTTTTTCTTTCTGAGATTCTGCCTCTAAGGCTACGAATGCTACCGGGATTGCGAGTGGTGGCCTCTTCTTTCTTGACAATGTCGTTGCTCTTTTTGCTTCTTCTTCCCTTTATCAATGACATCATCGTCTTGGCAACCCTCCTTCTCGCCTCATCCACCAACTTCTTCCAGATCTTCCTCAAGAGGATTTCCCTTTGAATTGTAAAGCATGTCAGCTTGGTAAACATCATCGCTCTTCTTTTCCAGCATGAACGGGATGTAGTTCTTCGCATCTTTTTGAACTATTTCACTTTGACATCTGGGGTCCCGCTCCAACTGTCACTGTTGGTAGAGGTAGCTTGTACTTTGTCACTTTCATTGATGATTTCTATAGGTGTACTTGGTTGTATCTCTTGAAAGATAATTCTGAACTTTACACTGTATTTACCACCTTTTATAATGAGATCTTGACACAGTTTAATGTATATATTCAAGTTCTTTGTACTGATAATGCTAAGGAATATGTCAGCCATCAATTTTCTGATTTTTTGCGAGCCATGGTTTGATTCATCAAACTTGTTGCCCCTATACCTCTCAACAGAATGGTGTTGTTGAACGCAAGAATCGTTATCTCTTGAATGTTGCTCGCAGCCTTCTATTACAAATGAATGTTTCTCGGTCTTATTGGAGTCATGCTGTCCTTCTCTCCTACTATCTCATTAATCGAATTCTCTCATCTATTCTTCAGGGCAATACTCCATTTTCTATTTTGTATCCCGAGGTTGAGCCATTTCATTTACCTCTTCGGTTTTTTGGATGTACGGCATTTGTTCACATACCTTCTCGTGGTTGTGATAAACTTTCTCTCTGTTTTGTTAAGTGCATATTCCTTGTTATTGTCCAAATCTGAAGGGATATCGTTGTCATGATCCTCTTCTAGGCAAACAGTATGTCTCTGCTGATGTCACCTTCTTTGAGGATACACCGTATTTTTCTCCTACTTCTTCTCTCTTGCCGTCTGATACTTCCTCTTTAATTCATATTATCTCGGCACTGATGTTAGACCTAGTTCTTTCCACCACTATTTGTGTTACACCATCTCCTTCTCTCGAGACTGAATCTTTGCCCTTGGAGCCTTCTGTGCCTATTCTCGGGCCTCTTCCCTCTTTTGACAATGGATCTGCTCTTACGGACCAAAGTGATCTTGATCTTCCCATTGCCTTACGGAAGGGTGTCCGCCAATGCACTAAGAATCCTATTGAAGATGTTGTCTTATATATTCTGCTTTCTCTGGTTGCCAAGTGGTTTGCTCTTGCAATATCTTCTACTATCATCTCAGCTACATATCAAGAGACTCTTGTTATTCCGTAGTCGAAGGCCGTTATTGTAACACCCCGAAACTCAAAAGAGGGACGGGTGATGTTTTAAGCCCAGTCTGAATTTTGGAGCAGGTGTCACAGGCATGTCACGGGCATGACACGGGCATGATACGGGCGTGTCACGGGCGTGACACAGGCGTGTTCGGCCACGGGTCGTGCGGTCGACGCTTTGGCGGTCGACGATCGTCGAGATGTAGAACACGGGCGTGTCCCAGGCCGTGTCACTCCAGGGAATCTGCAAGTGTGGTACACGGGCCGTGACACGGGCACAAACACGGGCGTGTCAAATTTGAAACGGGCGTGTCTGATGCCATGTCACAAGGCCGTGTACCTCTCTGACTGCGAAGTGTTGGTCGATTGCACACGGGGGGCGTGACACGGGTCCCGACACGGGCGTGTCGCAGGTGACACGGGCGTGTCGGAGGCCGTGTCAAAGGCCGTGTGCTGGTTTTTCGAATCGATCGAGACGGCGAATGGGTGACACGGCCGTGTTGCAACCCGTGTTCGGCCCAGATTTTATGATTTCAGATCTAATCTTGGCCGTTCGTTTCCTTGACTTTGGATCCGACGGTGGGGGGTTGCTCCTGGGGGATTTAGCCAGGATTTAGGGTTGGGAATCCTCATTTCCCTTAGCCATTCTCTCTCTAAGAGTTTAGAGAGAAGGGAGAGCAAGGAGGAAGGAGGAGACCAAGATCCGGCCGCCGGAGGAGCTTCGGAGCTCCGAATCGCGATCCGAGTCCAGATCCGCGGAGGTGACACCGTTGCGGTGCTTTCCAACCGCATAGTTTTTGATGGCTCCGCGGAAGAACGCAAGGGTAACGATTTCTCATCCTTGGGCATGTGAAGCCCTTTTTCCCTTTGCATAGGAAGCCCTCTCTCGTGAGTGAGCGAAGAGTTGGAGCATTCCTTGTGGTAGATATGTAAAGTCCCCCTTGTGTAGAGTCCGTATGCGAAAACGGACATAGGCATTGTGTGTGAAGCCTATCCGGATAAGTAGAACCAGATCGGTGATGTTGCATTACATATGAACCGGGGAAGACACCGGGTGTTTGGGCGTTTTTCGGGTTTTCTACGTGGTAGATTGCATCAGGGAGCCTTGGAGATTAACTCCAAGGTGCACCCGGAAAACTGGGCAAAAGCGAGTTTTGCCAACACGATGGTCGGGGATCCAACGTGAACATAACCGGGTTATGTGATTATTGTGGTGGAAACGAGACTCGGTGAGTCTTGACCTGCGCATATGGCTTAAATTGCCGTTGCGGTGTGAGCACGGGTTAGGCGGAACCGTACCCGGTCTATGTCGTTCGGTAGGACCGTTGGCATGGATGAGGGTCTTCGGCGGTCTATGGCTTAAATTGTCGTGACCAAGGCCAGGAAGGCAAAATGCTCATATGGTTGGCCGTCCATGAGGCGGTGGTGGAACGGGAATGTCTATGGCTTGAATTGACGTGACGTTGGCCGGTTCGCCGTGAATGTGCCATGTGTGCACGAGGTGTGAGGCCGTGCGAGCCTACACCTGTGAAGATGTGTGTTCACACTAATATATTGCCTATACTAATAAAGTGCAGGGAAAGAGCATCGCCGCCCTGATTTTGGGGGCGGGATCGTTATAATTTGGTCAGCATAGCTGACCGTTGCTTTTGTTTGCCACCGGGCGGTGGTTTGTGCTTGCAGGTGCTGCGGAGCCGAGCGGAAAATAGCGGGCTAAAGCCCATGTTGCGGTGCTGGCCCTCGAAGGCCTAACCCTTTTATGCTTTCCGTTTATTTCATGTATGGCCGGCCTGCGAGCCGAAGTATGTAAGACATGTTTTGTTAAGCAAACCTTGTAAGGCCATAAGGCCGGTACTTTTGTATTTTTCATTCCTATTGTTATTTCTGTAGTGGACATTCTTGCCTGGAAGGGTTCTTGTATTTGTGCAACTTAATAAATTGCTTCCGCTAGAATGACTCTGTGTAGGGCGTTGGTGATTGGTTGTATGGTTTCAACGCGTAACCAACCGGTCTGTCCGTAGTATATGGCGTCGGGCCCCAGCCGGACCTACTGCTATATGCTATACGACGGATAGGGGTGTTACAAATTGGTATCAGACTACTGGTTTCGGTCAAACTTAAATGAATTCGTGGACGAATTCACTTTAAGGAGTGGTGAGCACATGTGTGCGTCATCGTTATAACATGAAAAGAACCCATGAATGTCCACTTCGGAATGAAAATACACATGTTTGAGGAACCTGCGTGTTCCTATAATTGCTATTTGCAGTAATTTTTGGTCGCTTATCGGTGTTTTGCACGATTATAGGTGACCAGAAGTAGTGCTGGGCCGTCAGAACGGCCAGGTTCTAAGGCAAGCAGTGCGCCAAGTGAAGCGCCTGCAACACCTCCGTCTGCCGAGACCATTAGATTGGTGGCAGAAGCTGTCTTTGCTATGATTAATGCGCAACCTGCAAGACAGGTGCAGCAGCCTGCTCCTGCGGGGGAGCAAGTGCCGCTCCAAGCGGCGGAGCCTAGAAGGGTTGAGCAGGTGGCGGTGGAGCCGGAGTTGCCTAGGAGAGCAACTGAAAGATAGTTGAAGCATGTGATGGGCTTCCACCCACCGGTGTTCTCGGGAACGGGAACCCCGACCCAGGCTGAAGATTGGCTCTCAAGAGTCAATAGGGTGATGACAGCTACAGAAACGGAAGAGTGGCAGAAGACCACAATAGCGACGTTCCTGTTGGATGGGGACGCAAGGTTATGGTGGGAAGGCTTAGAACTACACCAGTTGAGGGGAAGGCCGTTGGCCGAAGTTCCTATGGCGGAGTTTTTGAGACTGTTCATGGCTCGATACCTCCCCTCAGCGCAGAGGATCGCATTGGAGAACGAGTTCCAAAAGTTGGTGCAAGGAGATAGCACTGTAGACGAGTACCTCCACGAGTTTACTCGGTTGGGGAGATATGCTAGCGCTACCTTTGCCAACGAGGAGCGAAAGACTAACCGCTTCTACGAAGGGTTAAGAGATGAGCTGAGGTTGCTACTGTCAGGGCCCATGGCGCAGGGTTTCCTAACCTTGGTCAACTCGGCACGGTCCTTGGAGAAGGACATGAGAAATGTGCAAGCTAAGAAGGATTCTGGCGGGAAGAAATTGGAGTTCAAAGCGCCGACTACGTCGAAGTCGGGCTATCGAAAATTCTTCAAGAAGGCTAGGACGTCAGGTCCAGCTTCTTCTGCGGGTGCCTCGGGGGCAACTACTAGTCGAACCCCGGGCGCATGTTTCACGTGTGGAAAGACGGGGCACTTTGCCCGCGATTGCTGGAGAGGACGCCCAAAGTCCAAGAGAAAGCAAGGAGATACTTACGAAGAGAAGGGCAAGGCGGTGGAGTCAACCGCGTCCCACTATGCTCCGACTCAGCCTAGAGTCTATAACTTGGGCCAGCAGGAGGCCATCAAACAAGCTGACGTGGTGACAGGTACGAGTTAATTTACAGCAAGTTAACTTTATATACTGTTGTCTATTGCTTGTTAGCCTAATATTGTTTGTATAGGCTTTGTTGTGATTAGTGATAGTCCGGCACGGGCACTGTTCGACACGGGAGCTTCACACTCCTTCTTGTCCGAAAATTTCATATCGCGCATCGGAGTCCCTTCTTCGATGGCGAAGGACAAGTTGGATGTGCTGCTACCGAATGGGTGCTCGATGCGTGCGGACAGGTTGTGCACCGTAAAGGTTCACATTGGGAGCCAAGAGTTCGACGTGCTAGCGTCATTGCTGCCGCTAGTAGAATTCGACGTGATCTTTGGGATGGATTGGCTTTCGGAGCAGAAAGCTTGGATTGACTGCGACCGGAAGGAGGTCAAGCTGGGTGTTGGGCGGGGGACAACATTCGAGGGACTCAAGGGGTTGAGCAAGACGCTGATGTCTGCTCTTCAGGTGGTAAAGGCAGTTCGTGTTGGTGTAGAGCTGTTCTTCGCAATAGTGAGGGCTGTGGAGCCAAAGTCCACGTTGGATAGCATCCCGGTTGTTTGTGAATACCCCGATGTGTTCCCGGATAGTCTTCCCGGAGCCCCACCACAGCGGGAGATTGATTTCACCATCGAGCTCGTGTCGGGGGCAAAACCGGTGTCACGTGCTCCGTATAGGTTGGCGCCTAAGGAGATGGCGGAGTTGAAAGTTCAGCTAGAGGAGCTGATGGAACAAGGTTTTATGCGTCCAAGCTCGTCGCCTTGGAGCGCACCGGTCCTCTTCGTTAAGAAGAAGGATGGTAGTATGCGGTTGTGTATCGACTACAGAGAGTTGAACAAGCTGACGGAAAAGAACAAGTACCCGATCCCGAGGATTGATGATCTCTTTGATCAGTTAGTCGGATTGTCGGTATATTCTAAGTTGGACTTGAAGTCAGGGTACTATCAGTTGAGGATAAGGGAATATGATATCCCGAAGACGGCGTTCAGCACAAGGTATGGGCATTTCGAGTTCACGGTCATGCCGTTTGGACTGACAAATGCGCCATCGGTGTTTATGGACTTGATGAACAGGATGTTCCGAGATTTCCTGGATCGCTTTGTGATCGTCTTTATTGATGATATATTGGTGTACTCGCAGTGCGAAGAAGATCACTTCAAGCACTTGCATCTGGTGTTGGAGACTTTGAGGAGGAATGAGCTTTATGCGAAATTCTCCAAGTGCGAGTTCTGGCTACCCTCAGTAGCGTTCCTTGGTCACATTGTTAGTGGGGAAGGTATAGCGGTGGATCCGGCGAAGATCGTTGCGATACGGGAGTGGCCTGCGTTGGCTTCTATCGCGGAAGTCCGTAGTTTTCTCGGGCTTGCCGGATGTTACAGGCGCTTCATAGAGAACTTCTCACGGATAGCGCTACCTCTCACGAAGTTGACAAGGAAAGATCAGAGATTCTTGTGGACGTAGGAGTGCGTGCAAGCGTTTGAGGAGCTGAAGAGACGGTTGACCACGGCGCCAGTGCTTAGCTCGCCGAGTGGGACCGAAGGCTTCGAGGTATATAGTGACGCCTGGGGTAGTGGTTTGGGTTGCGTGTTGTTGCAGCATGGGAGCGTGATAGCTTATGGATCGCGTCAGCTGAAGGTTCATGAAAGGAACTATCCGGTGCACGACTTGGAGTTGGCGGCCGTGATATTTGCACTTAAGCTGTGGAGGCACTACTTATATGGCGTAAGAGTTGATATTTATACCGACCACAAGAGCCTGAAGTACCTATTGGATCAGAAGGATCTTAACATGAGGCAGAGGAGGTGGATGGAGTTCCTGGGGGACTACACCTTCAAGATTCATTATGTACCCGGGAAGGGCAATGCGGTTGCTGATGCGTTTAGTCGCAGGGCTCCCGCCCAAGCCAACTGGTTGTCGGTGCATGATGAGCGGCTGATATGGGAGTTGGAGGAGCTTGAGATCTATTGCGTTGACAAGCAGACGAGTGCCAAAGCATTGTTGAACTGGACAGAGGTCCAGTATGACCTGGCTGATCGGGTTCGGCAGGCATTGGAGTTAGATGACTCCATGAAGGAGCTTATGGAGGCAGCGTTGGATGGGTCAAATTCCCAGTTTTCAGTGGAAGATGGGTTGCTAAGGAAGGATCATCGGTTGTGCGTCCCAAGCGGGAGTAACCTACGGGCGGAGTTGATGTACGAGGCTCATCATACCAAGTACTCGATCCACCTAGGGAGCACAAAGATGTACCGTGACCTCAAGAAGCTGTTTTGGTGGTCGAGGCTTAAGAAAGATGTGGCGTTGTTTGTGGCTAAGTGCCAAACGTGCGCCTTGGTGAAGGCGGAGTGCCAAAAGCTGGGAGGATTTCTGAAGTCCTTGCCTATACCGGAGTGGAAGTTTGACGACATATCTATGGACTTTGTGCATGGGTTGCCAAGGTCGCAGAAAGGGAACGACGCCATCTAGGTGATCGTAGATCGGTTAACTAAAGTGTCGCATTTCATTCCGCATAGGAAGGATGATCCAGTGGAGAAATTGGCAAAGTTGTATGTTGACAATATAGTTAGACTGCATGGTGTGCCTTGCAGCATTGTGAGTGATCGCGATGGGCGTTTCACGTCCAATGATTGGAGGTTGGTGCAGCAGATGCTGGGGACAAAGTTGAAGTTCAGCACAGCCTTCCATCCGCAGACGGATGGGCAGACCGAGAGAGTCAATAGAACGATGGAGGACATGATCTGCATGTGTGTCCTAGACTTCGGGAAGCATTGGGAGGACCACCTATATTTGGTGGAGTTTGCGTACAACAATGGCTACCAAGCGAGTATACAAAAGGCACCCTTCGAGGCCATGTATGGTAGGAAGTGTCGCACGCCGTTATCGTGGCTTGAAATGGGTGAGGCAAGGTTGTACAAGAAGCAGGAAGTGGAGAGTGCTACCTCATTGGTGCGGGTCATTCGGGAGCGCTTGTTGATCGCTTAGGACAGGCAGGCGAAGTATTACAATGCCAAGCACCGGAACGTGGAGTTCGCAGTAGGCGATTGGGTATACTTGAAAGTGAAGCCGTTCAAGGGGGTTTCGCGGGTGAGACGCTTGAAGAAGCTGAGCCCAAGATACCTTGGGCCTTTTGAGGTCCTGGAGCGAGTCGGCAAAGCCGCATACTGTTTGAAGCTATCGGCGGAGTTGAGTGGGCTACACGATGTGTTCCACATCTCTGTATTGCGGAAGGCGGTGCAAGAGCCTTCGTAGGTGATCGCAGTTGATCAAGTACCGGTGGACGAAGGGCTGACGACTAGGGTCAAGCCCGTTCGTATTGAAGACTCTGAAGTTAAGCGACTTCGTAATAAGGAAATCCGAATGGTCAAGGTCCGTTGGGACAATTACGGTCGTGAGGAGCTCTCTTGGGAACGGGAGCAGACCATGCTGGAGGAGTACCCAGAGTTATTTCACTCAGGTACCGCTCTTGGTTTTATGTTTACTTTCCTTTAGTAATTTCGTGGACGAAATTCTTTTAAGGGGGAGAGAGTTGTAACACCCCGAAACTCAAAAGAGGGATGGGTGATGTTTTAAGCCCAGTCTGAATTTTAGAGCAGGTGTCACGGGCGTGACACGGGCGTGTTACGGGCATGACACGGGCGTGTCACGGGCGTGACACAGGCGTGTTCGGCCACGGGTCGTGCGGTCGACGCTTTGGCAGTCGACGATCGTCGAGTTGTAGAACACGGCCTAGGACACGGGCGTGTCCCAGGCCGTGTCACTCCAGGGAATCTGCAAGTGTGGTACACGGGCCGTGATACGGGCACAAACATAGGCATGTCAAATTTGACACGGGCGTGTCTGATGCCGTTTCACAAGGCCGTGTACCTCTCTGACTGCAAAGTGTTGGTCGATTGCACACGGGGGGCGTGACACGGGTCCCGACACGGGCGTGTCGCAGGTGACACGGGCGTGTCGGAGGCCGTGTCAAAGGTCGTGTGCTGGTTTTTCGAATCGATCGAGACGGCGAATGGGTAACACGGCCAGGCACACGGTCGTGTTGCAACCCGTGTTCGGCCCAGATTTTATGATTTCAGATCTAATCTTGGCCGTTCGTTTCCTTGAATTTGGATCCGACGGTGGGGGGCTGCTCCTGGGGGGATTTAGCCGGGATTTAGGGTTGGGAATCCTTATTTCCCTTAGCCATTCTCTCTCTAAGAGTTTAGAGAGAAGGGAGAGCAAGGAGGAAGGAGGAGTCCAAGATCCGGACGCCGGAGGAGCTTCGGAGCTCCGAATCGCGATCCGAGTCCAGATCCGCGGAGGTGACGCCGTTGCGGTGCTTTCCAACCGCATAGTTTTTGATGGCGTCGCGGAAGAACACAAGGGTAACGATTTCTCATCCTTGGGCATGTGAAGCCTTTTTTCCCTTTGCATAGGAAGCCCTCTCTCGCGAGTGAGCGAAGAGTTGGAGCGTTCCTTGGGGTAGATATGTAAAGTCCCCCTTGTGTAGAGTCCGTATGCGAAAACGGACATAGGTATTGTGTGTGAAGCCTATCCGGACAAGTAGAGCCGGATCGGTGATGTTGCATTGCATATGAACCGGGGAAGACTCCGGGTGTTTGGGTGTTTTTCGGGTTTTCTACGTGGTAGATTGCATCAGGGAGCCTTGGAGATTAACTCCAAGGTGCACCCGGAAAACTGGGCAAAAGCGAGTTTTGCCAACACGATGGCCGGGGAGCCAACGTGAACATAACCGGGTTATGTGATTATTGTGGTGGAAACGGGACTCGGTGATTCTTGACCTGTGCATATGGCTTAAATTGCCGTTGCGGTGTGAGCATGGGTCAGGCGGAACCGTACCCGGTCTATGTCGTTCGGTAGGACCGTTGGCATGGATGAGGGTCTTCGGCGGTCTATGGCTTAAATTGTCGTGACCAAGGCCAGGAAGGCAAAATGCTCATATGGTTGGCCGTCCATGAGGCGGTGGTGGAACGGGAACGTCTATGGCTTGAATTGACGTGACGTTGGTCGGTTCGCCGTGAATGTGACCTGTGTGCACGAGGTGTGAGGCCGTGCGAGCCTACGCCTGTGATGATGTGTGTTCACACTAATATATTGCCTATACTAATAAAGTGCAGGGAAAGAGCATCGCCGCCCCGATTTTGGGGGCGGGATCGTTATAATTTGGTCAGCATAGCTGACCGTTGCTTTTGTTTGCCACCGGGCGGTGGTTTGTGCTTGCAGGTGCTGCGGAGCCGAGCGGAAAATAGCGGGCTAAAGCCCATGTTGCGGTGCTGGCCCTCG
This sequence comes from Platanthera zijinensis, assembly GCA_039513925.1. Classification (NCBI taxonomy): domain Eukaryota; kingdom Viridiplantae; phylum Streptophyta; class Magnoliopsida; order Asparagales; family Orchidaceae; genus Platanthera; species Platanthera zijinensis. The sequence goes on from CM077081.1 coordinate 81,733,138, forward strand.
AAGGCCTAACCCTTTTATGCTTTCCGTTTATTTCATGTATGGCCGGCCTGCGAGCCGAAGTATGTAAGACATGTTTTGTTAAGCAAACCTTGTAAGGCCATAAGGCCGGTACTTTTGAATTTTTCATTCCTATTGTTATTTCTGTAGTGGACATTCTTGCCTGGCAGGGTTCTTGTATTTGTGCAACTTAATAAATTGCTTCCGCTAGAATGACTCTGTGTAGGGCGTTGGTGATTGGTTGTATGGTTTCAACACGTAACCAACCGGTCTGTCCGTAGTATATGGCGTCGGGCCCCAGCCGGACCTACTGCTATATGCTATACGACGGATAGGGGTGTTACAGTTATGGATGAAGAAATGAAAACCATAACTGAGATAGGTACTTGGACACTTGTTCTCACACCTTTCGATACAGATGTGGTTGGTTGTCGATGGGATTTTTTTGTCAAGTATATTTCAGATGGTTCTATTGACCATTATAAGTCAAGGCTTATTGTTAAAGGATTTACTCAGACGTATGGTGTTGACTTCTATGATACCTTTTCTCACATTGCTCGCATCAGCACTATATGTGTTCTTTTCTTTGTCGCGGTTAAAAGAGACTGAGAAATGTCTCAGTTGGATGTAAAGAATGCATTCCTCTATGGTGATTTGCAAGAGGTGGTTTACATGGATCAACCTCCTTGGTATGTTGCTCAGTGGGAGTCTCAGGTATGCAAGCTTTGGAAGGAGGTTTATGGTTTAAAGCAGAGTCCACGAGCTGGTTTGATAGGTTTAGTGGGGTTGTTTCTCTTATTGGGTTCAATCGGAGTTCTGCTGATCATTCTCTGTTTATACGTAAGATTACTAAAGGCCTTATAGTTCTTGCTATCTATGTTGATGATATCTTTCTTACTAGTGATGATAAGGAAGGCATTGATCTGGCAAAATGTCATCTTCGATAACATTTTGTTAATAAGTATATGGGAACTCCGAAGTATTTTCTGGGAATTGAGATTTCACGAAAGCGAAACTCTGTGGTTCTTTCGCAATGAAAGTATGCGCTAGATCTCTTAAATAAAACTGGTCTTCTTAGCAGAAGACTTGCTCGTTGTCCGATGGCTGTTGGGGATGATAAAGGGTGTACTGAAGATTCTCCTCTTCTCCCAAATTGTACTGTGTACAGGCGACTTGTAGGCAAATTCATCTATCTGACTGTTATAAGACCAGATATCTGTTATGTAGTTGGGAAGGTCAGTCAGTTTATGAAAACTCCTAGAGAGTGTCATCTGCATTCTGCTATAAAAAAATTGGAGTATGTGAAAGGGTCTTATGTAAAGGTCTTGTTATTTCAGATGCATAATCATTTGAAGATTGAAGCGTATTTTGATGCCAGCTATGCTGATAGAAAAGAAGATAGAAAGTCTATATAAGGTTTTTGCACCTTTGTAGGAGGAAATCTTGTTAGCTGGAAAAGCAAGAAGCAGTCAGTGGTTTCAAGGTCAAGTGTTGAAGCTGAGTATAGGAGTATGGCTTCATCAACTTGCGAATTGAAGTGGTTACGAGCGCTTATGCTTGACTTGGGAGAAGTCTATGATCATCCTCTCCCTATGTTCTGTGATAAGTCGTTATTTACATATCGAAGAATCCTGTCTTCCATGAGAGGACAAAGCAAATTGAAGTTGATGGTCATTTCATTAGAGAAGAAGTGTTGAAGAACCAGATCTGCACTCCGTTGTAACTTCTAATAAAGAACTAGCAGACATCTTCACAAAACTAGTTTCCGCTTCTCTTTCAGATGTTTGTGGCAAGCTGGGCATGGTTGATATATATGCTCCAGCTTGAGGGGGAGTGTTAGAGTTCGGCAGTTTGATGGTCTAGTCTCAGTGGTATGTAGTCCGGGTGGTCAGGCGATTTTTCCAGGTGGTCTGATTGTGTGGTGGTTTGGTTAGTGGAAGCGATTTTGTCTGGAGGCTATCTTGGCAGGATTGGTGGTCTGACTGTTTAGCAGTGTTGTGATTTGGTAGTCAGCTTCCCGCAAGGCTTTCCAATCTTGGAGTTCTTCTCACAACTGCGTTCTGGAGGCTAATCGTAGCTGCGGTCTGAAGGTTAGCCACAGCAGCGGTCTGGAGACTTGTCACAGTAGCGGCTTGATAGTTAGTCACAGCAGCGGCCTGGAGACTTTTCGCAGCAGCGACCTGGTGGTTAGCCGCAGCAATGTCCTAGAGGCTTACCGTAACAGCAGTGGTGGGAGTCCGCAACTACGGTCTGGTGAGAGTCCGCAACTGCGGTCTGGTGGCAACCTGCAGTTGCGGTCTGACGGCTAGCAGTGGCAGTCTAGCGGTCTTCAGTGGCGGTTTGGCGTCTTGCCTCTATTACTGTTAGTGATAAGTAGCTTTGTATAGTGTTGCGGTTTGACAGTGTCAAACCGCATAAACCGCACAGATTGTATTTAGTCCCACATCTCTTATTGTATTCTCTCATCTCCCACATTTTTTATAAATAAGGGGGCATACCTATGTATTGTTTATCTTTTTGGTGCAATAAAATTTGTCTTTATTTTGCTTTGTTTTATATGAACACTTGGTGATGTAAGGCCATAAGGCAATTTGGACTCCTATGTTTTACTGGATAACTTTTAGTCTTTTTTTGAATATTTCTACTGTTTATATTCTGAGTTTTGAGTTGTATAGTGTTTTTATATCATCTTATAATACCAAGTCTATGGCATTTATATGTTCTGGTGTCCCTAACTGACCCATATTATATGGTCATTGTAGAGGAGGTGTTACAGCTCCCCCCAAAAAGGGGGATTAATCCCGATATTTCCACTATCTCTGTAGCTGTAGATACGACATAAAGGGATGTAGGCGCCTAAAGGAGGAATTCAAGCTTCTCATACACCTTGGCATGCTCAAGGAGTTTTAGGGGAAGGAGGAAACTTAGTTTACCCCGACTAAGCCCACAGGGGGGTCGTGCCGCAAAGGAGTTACCCTTGTAGCACATCGAGAGCTGACATGGCCTGCCCCTTCTGATGTAGAGAGATCTTTGTTAAACCTTTATACAATTCAGTTGATCATCGGATATCCCCCCATAGAAGTGAGCAGGATATTGATCGATGACAATGTGACCACTAATGTGTCATTCATATCAATTTTGCTTTAATTAGAGATCTCTGGAAGGGATGCTCTGCTAAGCACGGGGGTTTACATGTTACGAGATACATAACAATTCCAATTTTTGAAGGTTTATACTACCGGTGACTCTAACAAGCACTCCAAGGGAATCTACATACAACGTCCAATTCATCATCATACAAGTCACCTCAACGTATAGCGCCATTCTTCGAGGACCACTGTTGAGAGAACTCTAGGCTAACGCACTCGCATAATGCATTGTGGTGGAGATAGGCTCTCGGGATGTAATTCAGAAAGATACCACCGGGACTTGACACACGGAGCTCGTAGAGGAAACTTCATCGTCATTTGCAGTATACTTTCTCGCATTTGCTAAATTAACATGTCGCACGACAGGATCTACATATACATGTAGCTTCCTTCAGCATTACTACAATGATCTTATGTTTCATCAGTTGTAGCCACTGTTTGGAAGAACAGACCCCAAGTCCTTCAACTATTAAGGCAAGATGGACGAATGTCCTTCTACACCTCTAGAGATAATGGACTTTGTGTTCTTATACTATCAAGGAGAGATGGACAAAAGTCCTTCTACACTTCTTGAGAGAACGGACTCCCTGTCCTTCTTCTATCAAAGTGAGTTGGATGAAAGTCCTTTTGTACCTCCTGAGAGAAGGGACCATATGTCCTTCTACCCATAAGGCAAGATGGGAAAGGATTCATCTAACCATTCATTGTAGCGTACCCTGAGTCTTTCTGAGGCACAAATGGAGAAATGTCCTTCTCGACATCTATTGGAACGGACCCCGAGTCCTTCCAAGGTGTGAGTGGACAAAGGTCCTTCACCATCTCTACTAGAACAAATCCCAAATTTTTCTAAGGTGCAAACAAACAAAGCTCCTTTGCCACCTCCACTAGAACAGACCCCGAGAACTTTTGAGGCGTGAATGGACATAGGTCCTTTGCAACCTCTACTAGAAAGGATCTTGAGTCCTTCTGAGGCACGAATATACAAATGTACTTTGCTACCTCCACTAGAACAGACCCTTCATCCTTCCGAGGCATGGATGGACAAAGGTCCTTCACCGCCTCCACTTGAATGGACCTAAGTCCATCCGAGGTGTGAATGGACAAATGTTCTTTTTCATCTCTACTAGAATGGAATCTGAGCCCTTTTGAGGTACGAATGGATAAAGGTTCTTTGTCACCTCCACTATAACAGACCCTGAGTCCTTTTGAGGCATAAACAGGCAAAGGTCCTTCCCCACATCCATGGGAATGGACCATGAGTCCTTCTGAGGAACGAACAAACAATTTTCTTTCACCACCTCTGCTGGAACAAACTCTGAGTCCTTCCGAGTCATAAACAGATGAAAGACCTTTGACACCTCCACTAAAATGGACTCTGAGACCTTCTAAGGGATGATCAAATAAATATCCTTTGCTGCCTCTGCATCTTGCTAAAATACTAATGCTCGGGACCAATTGCTAAGTAGCGACCGCATATGCTAATGCTAAATGTTGCACACTCAAGATATAGCGTAAGAAACATGAAAAGACCGAACATTTCCAAAATACTACAAAAGCTATCTATTCAAACTAAAAGTTATCCCTTGGACTACATTGCCAAAAAGGATAGGAAAACATACTATGGTTTAAAGACACGCCTAATAACAAAATAAAATATGAGTAAAATGCAAGCAAGTCCCCTTTCGATGTCGACATCAGGGTCATCATCTGAAGTATCACTCACAATAAGATCGGAGTACTCTGGCATCCTCTAAGTTAGCTGAAATCCCTTGTTGAATTCCAGGAAGAATGTGGAATCATGATCATCCTCCAAAAGCGGATCAACCTCAGAAGAAATCATCTCAGGACGAACCTCCTTAGCAATTTGAGCCCTCTCCACCCTGAAGTCATAGGAATCCATGTACTCTACCACTGTAGAAGCTCATGCGACCTCGATGTTCTTCTATGGCTTGAACAACTGTGCTCTCTTCTGTACCTGCTCCATCTTTGCCTCCATCCTGGACATCTCCACATGGGTTGCCTCCACGCAATGGAGTGCCTCTACAAGGCTCGCCTCAACCACGATGATCTTACTACAGAGCTCCTCGACCTCGGCCCTAGAAGCAGGTAGCTCAGAATCTGATCTATACAGTTGGTAAAGAGCCTTCTCCCTCCTTTTCCTAACTGCAACCAAGGGTTTATCTGATGAGGCTAGCTTTTTCTGAAGAGAGAAGCACTCATCCTTTATAATCATCTAGTTGTTTTCCAAAGCAAGCAGGACCTCACACAATTCGTCTAGCTGAGAAAATGAAGGTCAGATCAGAACAATGACAAAGTGCATAATAAGAGAATGAGAAAGTAAAGTAATAAGTATACCTTTGATATATCAATCTGGAAAGAAGAGGACTCACACTTCTTACCTTTTACAGCAACTGTCAACAGCGTTGGTTCTTCCCACAAAACCAGCTCTTCCACATTACACTATAGGTAATCCTCGGCTGTAACAACCCTATCCGTCGCATAGCATAAAGCAGTAGGTCCGGCCAGGGCCCGACGCCATATACTACGGACAGACCGGTTGGTTACGCGTTGAAACCATGCAACCAATCACCAACGTCCTACACAGAGTCATTCTAGCGGAAGCAATTTATTAGGTTGCAAAAGGAATAAGAACCCTGCTACAAAGCATGAATGTCCACTACCAACTCAGGAATGTAATCATACACAAAAGAGAACTGGCCTTAAGGCCTTACATTGTTCACTTAACAAAAATAGTGCTTTCATACTTCGGCTCGCAGGCTGGCCATACATGAAAAACGGGAAAGAAACATAAGCAATAAGGCCTTCAAGGGCCGGCACAGCTACAAGGGCTTTAGCCCGCTATTTCCCGCTCTGCTCCGCAGCACCTGCAAGCCACAAACCACCGCCCGGTGGCAAACAAAAGCAACGGTCAGCTATGCTGACCAAATTATAACGATCCCGCCCCCAAAATCGGGGCAGCGATGCTCTTTCCCTGCACTTTATTATTATATACAATATATTAATGTGAACACACATCAACACAGGCGTAGGCTCGCACGGCCACACACCCCGTGCACTCAGGGCACATTCTCGGCGAATCGGCCAACGTCACGTCAATTCAAGCCATAGACGTTCCCAATCCACCACCGCCTCTTGGACGGTCATCCATATGAGCATTTTGCCTTCCTGGCCTTGGTCACGGCAATTTAAGCCATAGACCGCCGAAGACCCTCATCCATGCCAACGGTCCTACCGAACGACATAGACCGGGTACGGTTCCGCCTGACCCGTGCTCATATCGCAACGGCAATTTAAGCCATATGTGCAGGTCAAGACTCACCGAGTCCCGTTTCTGCCACAACAATCACATAACCCGGTTATGTTCACGTTAGCTCCCCGGCCACCGTGTTGGCAAAACCCGCTTTTGCCCAGTTTTCCGGGTGCACCTTGGAGTTAATCTCCAAGGCTCCCTGATGCAATCTACCACGTAGAAAACCCGAAAAACACCCAAACACCCGGAGTCTTCCCCGGTTCATATGCAATGCAACATCACCGATCCAGACCAACATGTCTGAATAGGCTTCACACACAATGCCAATGTCCATTTTCGCATACGGACTCTACACAAGGGGGACTTTACATATCTACCCCAAGGAACGGTCCAACTCTTCGCTCACTCGCGAGAGAGGGCTTCCTATGCAAAGGGAAAAAGGGCTTCACATGCCCAAGGATGAGAAATCGTTACCCTTGCATTCTTCCGCGGTGCCATCGAAAACTATACGGTTGGAAAGCACCGCAACGGCGTCGCCTCCGCGGATCTGGACTCGGATCGCGATTTGGGGCTCCGAAGCTCTTCCGGCGGCCGGATCTTGGACTCCTCCTTCCTCCTTGCTCTCCCTTCTCTCTAACTTTTAGAGAGAGATGGGCCAAAGAAAAATGGGTTTCTAAACCCTATTTCCCGGCCATAACCACCCAAGAGCAGCCCCCCACCGTCGGATACAAAGCCAAGGAAACGAACGGCCCGGATTAAATCCAAAATCATAAAATCTGGGCCGAACACGGGTTGGCACACGGCCGTGTTCCTGGCCGTGTAGCTCATTCGCCGTCTCGACCCAAATTGAAAACCAGCACACGGCATGTGACATGGCCTCCGACACGCCCGTGTCGCCTGCGACACGCCCGTGTCGCCTGCGACACGCCCGTGTCGCCTGCGACACGCCCGTGTCGGGACCTGTGTCACGCCCCTCGTGTGAAATAAATCAACACTTTGTAGTCAGAGGGGTACACGGCTTGGTGACACGGCATCGGACACGCCCGTGTCAAACTAGACACGCCCGTGTTTGTGCCCGTGTCACTACCCATGCACCCAACCACACAGCACAGGTGTGACACGGCCTGGGACACGCCCGTGTCCTAGGCCGTGTTCCACCACACGACCATCGTCGACCTGAACTGGTCGACGACACGGCCCGAGCTCGACACGCCTGACACGGCCTCCGACACGCCCGTGTTAGGGCCCGTGTCACCTGCACCAAAAATCTGACTTGGCCCAAAAACGATCCCCGTCGCTCCTACAACAATTTGGGGTGTTACAATTCTAACCCCCTTAAAGAATTTCATCCACGAAATTAATAAAGGAAAAACAGGACTTAACGTAAAACAGTACCTGAGCGGAATAATTCCGGGTACTCCTCGAGCATAGTCTGCTCCCGTTCCCAAGAGAGCTCCTCACGCCCGCAGTTATCCCACCGGACCTTAACCATCCGGATCTCCTTGTTACGAAGCCTCTTGGCCTCAACATGTTCAATACGAATGGGCTTGACCCTAGTCGTCAACCCTTCGTCCACCGGCACTTGGTCAACCGCGATCACCTGCGAAGGCTCTTGCACCGCCTTCCACAACACAGAAATGTGGAACACATCATGTAATCCGCTCAACTCCGCCGATAGCTTTAAACGGTATGCAGCTTCGCCGACTCGCTCCAGAACCTCAAAAGGTCCAAGGTATCTTGGGCTCAGCTTCTTCAAGCGTCTCACCCACGAAACCCCCTTGAACGGCTTCACTTTCAGATATACCCAATCGCCTACCGCGAACTCCACATTCCGGTGCTTGGCATTGTAATACTTCGCCTGTCGGTCCTGAGCGATCAACAAGCGCTCCCGAATGATCCGCACTAACGAGGTAGCACTCTCCACCTCCTGCTTCTTGTACAACCTTGCCTCACCCGTTTCAAGCCACGATAACGGCGTGCGACACTTCCTACCATACAGGGCCTCGAAGGGCGCCATTTGTATACTCGCTTGGTAGCTGTTGTTGTACGCGAACTCCACCAAATAAAGGTGGTCTTCCCAATGCTTACCAAAATCCAGAACACACATGCGTAGCATGTCCTCCATCGTTCTATTGACCCTCTCAGTCTGCCCATCCGTCTGCGGATGGAAAGCTGTGCTGAACTTTAACTTTGTTCCCAGCATCTGCTGCACCAACCTCCAATCATTTGACGTGAACCGCCCATCGCGATCACTCACAATGCTACGGGGCACACCATGCAGCCTAACAATATTGTCCACGTATAGCTTCGCCAACTTCTCCACCGAGTCATCCTTCCGATGCGGAATGAAATGCGACACCTTGGTTAGCCGATCTACGATCACCCAGATGGCGTCGTTCCCCTTCTGCGACCTTGGCAACCCGTGCACAAAGTCCATAGATATATCGTCGAATTTCCACTCCGGTATAGGCAAGGACTTCAGAAATCCTCCCGGCTTTTGGCACTCTGCCTTTACCAAGGCGCACGTTTGGCACTTGGCCACGTACAACGCCACATCTTTCTTGAGCCCCGGCAACCAAAACAGCTTTTTGAGATCACGATACATCTTCGTGCTCCCTGGGTGGATTGAGTACTTGGTATGATGAGCCTCGTACATCAACTCCGCCCGGAGGTTACCCCCACTCGGGACGCACAACCGATGATCCTTCCTTAACAAACCATCTTCCACCGCGAACTGGGAATTTGACCCATCCAGAGCGGCCTCCATAAGCTCCTTCATGAAGTCATCTAACTCCAATGCCTGCCGAACCCGGTCAGCCAGGTCATACTGCACCTCTGTCCAGTTTAACATTGCTTTGGCGCTCGTGTGCTTGTCAACGCAACAGATCTCAAGCTCCTCCAACTCCCGTACTAGTCGCTCATCATGCACCGACAACCAGTTGGCTTGGGCGGGAGCCCTGCGGCTCAGCGCATCCGCAACAGCGTTGCCCTTCCCGGGTACATAATGTATTTTGAAGGTGTAGTCCCCTAGGAACTCCATCCACCTCCTCTGCCTCATATTAAGGTCCTTTTGATCCAACAAATATTTTAGGCTCTTGTGATCGGTGTATATATCGACCCTTACGGCGTATAGATAATGCATCCACAACTTGAGTGCAAATATCACGGCCTCCAACTCCAAGTCGTGCACCGGATAATTTCTTTCATGCATCTTCAGCTGACGCGATCCATACGCTATCACGCTCCCATGCTGCAACAACACGCAGCCCAAGCCACTACCTGAAGCGTCGCTATACACCTCAAAGCCCTTGGTCCCACTCGGCGAACTAAGCACTGGCGCCGTGGTCAACCGTCTCTTCAGCTCCTCAAAAGCTTGCACGCACTCTTGCGTCCACAAGAATTTCTGATCCTTCCTTGTCAACTTCATGAGAGGTAATGCTAACCGCGAGAAGTTCTCTACGAAGCGCCTGTAATATCCGGCAAGCCCGAGAAAACTACGGACTTCCGCGACAGAAGATAACGCAGGCCACTCCCGTATCGCAACAATCTTCGCCGGATCCACCGCTATACCTTCCCCACTCACTATATGACCAAGGAACCCTACCGAGGGTAGCCAGAACTCGCACGTGGAGAACTTTGCGTAAAGCTCATTCCTCCTCAAAGTCTCCAACACCAAATGCAAGTGCTTGAAGTGGTCTTCTTCGCACTGCGAGTACACCAAAATATCGTCAATAAAGACGATCACAAAGCGATCCAGGAAATCTCTGAACGTCCTGTTTATCAGATCCATAAATACCGATGGCGCATTCGTCAGTCCAAATGGCATGACCGTGAACTCGAAATGCCCATACCTTGTATTGAACGCCGTCTTCGGGATATCACACTCCCTGATCCTCAGCTGATAGTACCCCGACTTCAAGTCCAACTTGGAGTATACCGACGATCCGACTAACTGATCAAAGAGATCATCAATCCTCGGGATCGGGTACTTATTCTTCTCCGTTAGCTTGTTCAACTCTCTGTAGTCGATACACAGCCGCATACTCCCGTCCTTCTTCTTAACGAAGAGGACCGGTGCGCTTCAAGGCGACGAGCTTGGACGCACATACCCTTGCTCCATCAGCTCCTCTAGCTGAACTTTCAACTCCGCCACCTCCTTAGGCACCAACCTATACGGAGCACGTGACACCGGTTTGGCCCCCGGTACGAGCTCGATGGTGAAATCAATCTCCCGCTGCGGTGGGGCTCCGGGAAGACCATCCGGGAACACATCGGGGTATTCGCACACCACGGGAATGCTATCCAACGTGGACTTTGGCTCCACAGCCCCCACTATTGCGAAGAACAGCTCTGCACCAGCACGAACCGCCTTCACCACCTGAAGAGCAGACATCAGTGTCTTGCTCGACCCCTTTAGCCCCTCGAATGTAGTCTCCCACCCTATACCCAGCTTGACCTCCTTCCGGTCACAGTCAATCCAAGCTTTCTGCTCTGACAGCCAATCCATCCCAAAGATCACGTCGAACTCTACTAGTGGCAGCAATGACGCTAGCAAGTCGAACTCTTGGCTCCCAATGTGAACCTTTACGGCGCACACCCTGTCCGCACACATCGAGCACCCATTCGGTAGCAGCACATCCAACTTGTCCTTCACCATCGAAGAAGGGACTCCGATGCGCGATATAAATCTTTCGGACAGGAAGAAGTGTGAAGCTCCCGTATCGAACAGTGCTCGTGCCAGACTATCACTAATCACAACGAAGCCTATACAAACAATATTAGGCTAACAAGCAATAGATAACGGTATTAAAGCTAACTTGCTATAAATTAACTCATACCTGTCACTACATCCGCTTGCTTGATGGCCTCCTGCTGGCCCAAGTTATAGACTCTAGGCTGAGTCGGAGCATAGTGGGACGCGGTCGACTCCACCGCTTTGCCCTTCTCCTCGTAGGTAGCTCCTTGTTTCCTTTCGGACTTTGAGCGTCCACTCCAGCAATCACGGGCAAAGTGCCCCGTCGTTCCACACGTGAAACAATAGCCCGGGGTTCGATTGGTAGTTGCCCCCGAGGCACCTGAAGCAGCTGGACCCGACGTCTTAGCTTTCTTATAGAATCTGCGGTAGCCCGACTTCGACGTAGTCGGTGCCTTGAACTCCGCTTTCTTACTACCGGATTCCTTCTTCGCTTGGACATTCTTCATGTCCTTCTCCAAGGACCGGGCCGAACTGACCTGGGTCATGAAACCCTGCGGCTTGGGCCCCGACAGTAGCAACCTTAGATCATCTCTTAGCCCTTCATAGAAGCAGCTTGTCTTGCGCTCCTCGTCTGCAAAGGTAGCGCCGGCATATCTCCCCAACCGAGTAAACTCGTGGAGGTACTCATCAACGGTGCAATCCCCTTGCACCAACTTCTGAAACTCGCTTTCTAGCGCAATTCTCTGCGCTGAGGGGAGGTATCGAGCCATGAATAGTCTTGCAAACTCCTCCATCGAAACTTCGGCCAACGGCCTTCCCCGCAACTGATGTAGCTCTAGGCCTTCCCACCATAACCTTGCGTCCCCATCCAACAGGAACGTCGCTATTGTGGTCTTCTGCCACTCTTCCGTTTATGTCGCAGTCATCACCCTGTTGACCCTTGAGAGCCAATCCTCTGCTTGGGTCGGGGTTTCTGCCCCCGTGAATACAGGTGGGTGAAAGCCCATCGCGTGCTTCAGTTGTCTTTCCGTTGCTCTCCGAGGCAACTCTGGCTCCAACACTACTTGCTCAACCCTCCTTTGCTCTGCCGTCTGAAGCGGTACTTGCTCCATAGCAGGAGCGGGCTGCTGCACCTGCCTTGCAGGCTGCGCATTGATCATTGCCATGACCGCTTCTGCCACCAACCTAATGGTCTCGGCAGACGGAGGTGTTGCAGGCGCATCGCTTGGCGCACTGCTCGCCTCAGAACCTGGCCGTTCAGACGGCCCAGCACCACTTCTGGTCACCTATAATCATGCAAAACACCGATAAGCGACCCAAAAATTACTGCAAACAGCAATTATAGGAACACGCAGGTTCCTCAAACATGTATATTTTCATTCCTAAGTGGACATTCATGGGTTCTTTTCATGTTATAACGATGACGCACACATGTGCTCACCACCCCTTAAAGTGAATTCGTCCACGAATTCATTTAAGCTTGACCGAAACCAGAAGTCTGATACCAATTTGTAACACCCCTATCCGTCGCATAGCATATAGCAGTAGGTCCGGTCGGGGCCCGACGCCATATACTACGGACAGACCGGTTGGTTACGCGTTGAAACCATACAACCAATCACCAACGTCCTACACAGAGTCATTCTAGCGGAAGCAATTTATTAGGTTGCAAAAGGAATAAGAACCCTGCTACAAAGCATGAATGTCCACTACCAACTCAGGAATGTAATCATACACAAAAGAGAACTGGCCTTAAGGCCTTACATTGTTCACTTAACAAAAATAGTGCTTTCATACTTCGGCTCGCAGGCCGGCCATACATGAAAAACGGGAAAGAAACATAAGCAATAAGGCCTTCGAGGGCCGGCACAGGTACAAGGGCTTTAGCCCGCTATTTCCCGCTCTGCTCCGCAGCACCTGCAAGGCACAAACCACCGCCCGGTGGCAAACAAAAGCAACGGTCAGCTATGCTGACCAAATTATAACGATCCCGCCCCCAAAATCGGGGCGGCGATGCTCTTTCCCTGCACTTTATTAGTATAGGCAATATATTAATGTGAACACACATCAACACAAGCGTAGGCTCGCACGGCCACACACCCCATGCACTCAGGGCACATTCTCGGCAAACCGGCCAACGTCACGTCAATTCAAGCCATAGACGTTCCCAATCCACCACCGCCTCTTGGACGGTCATCCATATGAGCATTTTGCCTTCCTGGCCTTGGTCACGGCAATTTAAGCCATAGACCGCCGAAGACCCTCATCCATGCCAACGGTCCTACCGAACGACATAGACCGGGTACAGTTCCGCCTGACCCGTGCTCATATCGCAACGGCAATTTAAGCCATATGCGCAGGTCAAGACTCACCGAGTCCCGTTTCCGCCACAACAATCACATAACCCGGTTATGTTCACGTTGGCTCCCCGGCCACCGTGTTGGCAAAACACGCTTTTGCCCAGTTTTCCGGGTGCACCTTGGAGTTAATCTCCAAGGCTCCCTGATGCAATCTACCACGTAGAAAACCCGAAAAACACCTAAACACCCGGAGTCTTCCCCGGTTCATATGCAATGCAACATCACCGATCCGGACCAACATGTCCGAATAGGCTTCACACACAATGCCTATGTCCGTTTTCGCATACGGACTCTACACAAGGGGGACTTTACATATCTACCCCAAGGAACGCTCCAACTCTTCGCTCACTCGCGAGAGAGGGCTTCCTATGCAAAGGGGAAAAGGGCTTCACATGCCCAAGGATGAGAAATCGTTACCCTTGCATTCTTCCGCGGCGCCATCGAAAATTATACGGTTGGAAAGCACCGCAACGGCGTCGCCTCCGCGTATCTGGACTCGGATCGCGATTCGGGGCTCTGAAGCTCTTCCGGCGGCCGGATCTTGGACTCCTCCTTCCTCCTTGCTCTCCCTTCTCTCTAACTTTTAGAGAGAGATGAGCCAAAGAAAAATGGGTTTCTAAACCCTATTTCCCGGCCATAACCACCCAGGAGCAGCCCCCCACTGTCGGATCCAAAGCCAAGGAAACGAACGGCCCGGATTAAATCCAAAATCATAAAATCTGGGCCGAACACGGGTTGGCACACGGCCGTGTGCCTGGCCGTGTAGCTCATTCGTCGTCTCGACCCAAATTGAAAACCAACACACGGCATGTGACACGGCCTCCGACACGCCCGTGTCTCCTGCGACACGCCCGTGTCGGGACCCGTGTCACGCCCCCCGTGTGAAATAAATCAACACTTTGCAGTCAGAGGGGTACACGGCTTGGTGACACGACATCGGACACACCCGTGTCAAACTAGACACGCCCGTGTTTGTGCCCGTGTCACTACCCGTGCACCCAACCACACAGCACAGGTGTGACACGGCCTGGGACATGCCCGTGTCCTAGGCCGTGTTCCACCACACGACCATCGTCGACCTGAACTGGTCGACGACACGGCCCGAGCTCGACACGCCCGACACGGCCTCCGACACGCCCGTGTCGGGGCCCGTGTCACCTGCACCAAAAATTTGACTTGGCCCAAAAACGATCTCCGTCGCTCCTACAACAATTTGGGGTGTTACATCGGCCTTTGGAGCAGATATGAGGGATTGTCACCAAGCTCATTCAGGCAATCGTCAGCAACCTCTATGATAGCCTCAGGGGAAGCTGAGGGCGTTCCCGCCTCCCACGGCTTCAGCGAGAAGATCGGCTTCCTCTTCCTCCCCCGCACTAAGGGAATGATGCATCTCTGATCTGGGTTAGTAGAGTGACCCAAAAGGATTAGCCTCTTCTCACCAACAAACGTACAAATCCCCAAGAACACGCCTACCGGCTTGTGCGGGTCCTTAAAACCCAGCACGTAGGTGAAGTCATACTCATGCCCTATAAGTTGGTAGTAGTGCCTCAAAAACTCCCACCAAATCACGGGTAATCTCCAAAGATTCCTAAAAATCCAAAAAAACAACTCGCCATGATGGTAATCAATCTTATCCTATAGTGCGAGCTACTTTTTGTTGCTCCACACCTTGATATAATCACTAGTACTGGGGCAGACTTCGCACCACTCATGAAAAAGCTGAATGGAGAGGTGAGAGCCCCATGATTCTGTTCATCCCCACTAAGGAGAACTGAATAAATGGGATGCTGCCGAATTTAAAAACCGCATGAGTTTCCTCACCAGGAGGGATTCAGAAGCCCGCCTTCAACCACCCCTCCGAGTTCGCAAAATAACCCGAGGGAGGGTAATCAAGTCACTTCAATGGAGAAGGAATTCTGATCTCTATGTTGGCCATGATTTTAAAGCGCTTCCGCCACTTGCCAAGTGGTCCGCGCTCAAAATTGAAGGGAGATGCATCGACTTTGATGGAATGCTACACCTCAGAGCCTGAGGAAAAATAGAAGTTTCCATAGGGGGCAATAACAAGAAACATTTCAGAATGAGCAGGACCCAATAAAAACACGCGTCCCGATGCACTGTGTATATGTAGAGGCCACACACTCGCACGAGCGCCAAACGGCCATGCTTGTACATGCACACAGTGTGAGTATTGCGTGTATTATAAGGGTTCCACACGCGTAGTTTTGGGTCCGTATAGATATCGCATGCCTACGCGGATTGTCGGTATCACACACACCATGCGGGCACTGCACGCTTGCACTGGCACCATGCAGCCGCTTGGTCTCCATGCAGGAACCGTGCAGCCGCGCCGACATCGTGCAGTCATGCAAACACTGTGTGCCCCCATCGACATTGCATGGTTGCGCGGGCACCATATGGTTGCATGGGCACTATACACCCACACTGGCACAATGCAACCACACAAGCACCAGCTGTACACCTGCACTGGCACCGACGTCGCACACTTGAGCGGGTGTTGCAAGCTCGGTGCCCCGCACCCACATGGATGATGTGCGGCCGCGCGGAGCATCGTTCTGGCATCGTCTCCCGATGTGCCCATCACCCTCTCTCCACCTGCTTCTTCTTTTCAAGACATAGATTATTTCTGCAAAAATGCCACCTTATTGTGTGGGGGGGGAGACATGATGACGAGGAACCTCTTTGAACTCCAACTTCGAAAACTTCACAACAACATAAATAAGAAAGCAAAAGTGATCTCAAATTTATAATACCTATAGAGAACCAATAATGGAAGGTTCAATAAAAGCTATAAAATACCCTGGCAGATTCTTTTCTCCATAAAGTAAAAACATAGCCAATCATAATTCAATCAAATATTTTGTGGAAAGGGCAAGAAATATTCCCCAAACATTTTGAATATTTGATCCAATCAGAAAGATTCCCTTAATTCCAATTGCCCGCAAATGATAATTCATGATGCATGCCCATAATTATGCTCGAAGTCGTCATGAACAAAAGGAAAAAATTACGCGCTCTTCGCTTCGCAAGCCACCACTCGCAAATATTTTGGGGCATTTGATGGGATTCACCTAAAGGTTCCCAAGCCAGATTGGTAGAACTTCAACTGAAGCCCTTTAGCAATGGAACCTGATCGAGCGAGCGGCATGCATGAGTTGCGCCCGCTCAAAGGGTGAAAAATCACCCCAAAGGGGAAAACCAAACCAAACACTGACATACGGAAAAACGCACACACACAAATAGCACGTGTGCATGCAGCCTACGCATGAAAGTAGTCGACACCTAAGCACGAGCACGAACATGCAAGTGCACAAGTATGGGGATGCACTCGCGCGTGGCAGGAATTTATGCCACGAATGTGCTCCACATACATGTGCATGCATGTATTCTCCAAGCACACATGAGCATTCATATAAGTTTTGAGTGGTCCATCGTCACCTAGAGGGAGGGGGCTGGGTGAATAAGTGATGTCTACTTTTCACTTTTTTGTGGAATAATGAAAGTAATCAAAACACAATTCCAACAAGCCCCACAAATATGAAAAAACTATAGTGGTTCCCTCATATTGGGTATATTCATTTTCCTCTTTTGCCTATCTAGCAGTGTGCTAGCCTCGACAACTTCAACCAAATCAACTTAGATCCACAGATATTATAACTCAGAGTCAACACTCTTACCGTCGAGATATTAGCTGATTTCCTACCTTAGATCCCCTAGCTCAGGATCCTACACCCAGATTTCATAGTAGGAATCATATACCCAGGTTCAACCCAGAACCCTACTGCAAATCACACAAGACCCTACATTAATATCACACAAGACCCGACACTCAGATTTCAATTAAATCCAACAGTAAAGATTATTTATAAATTTTGTTACAACTTTTTTTGGAATCTAAAGAATTGATCTTGTGTAGTAAAGTCTTCTTGAAGCCTGATGAAGAATGGCTTCAACTTGATCTTCTAACAGAGCTAATGATGCATTCGGTGAAAGAATACTTCTCTGTGCTTTAGAAGATATAGCTGCTTTCTATTGTAAAGTAAGCCTTAAATGGATTAACAAGCCTGAATCGATTTAGACTAAAGAAGCATAAAAGACTTGCCTTTATTATCTTCTTCTCCAACTTCTGCTTTCAAATTGTAAAGTTCATAGGAAGAATAACAGTGACGGCGATGAAAGATTTTGATTTGACATGATCGATTCATTCATTATGGTTAGCATATGTCGCATCTTCCTTTTTATACTGACCTCAAGTTTGAATGGCTATAAGTGACCTTTCCTAAGATCCAGACACGTGTCCAAGACAGTTGTAAAAGTCAACGTAAAGTCTAACGTTGATTCTATCAAATAACAAATTCAAACTTAAAATCAGGCATCATGGCGATATGAAAGATGTTTAGGCGATATGGAGACTGTCAGCACGTTATAAATGCTCTCTATACGATATAGCTGTTGTATGCACGATATAGCTGTTGTCTGCATAATATAGTTGTTGTCTGCTTGTTATAATTTTGGATTGCACGCTATAGTTGTTGTCCACACGATTCTGATTTTCTTAAACCTTTCTAGGAGATATAGTAGTGACCTAACCAATATAATAATAATCTGGCCTGCATCAACTTATCTAACTGATGTGCTCACCTTCTAGGCGACATATAACTTCAATAACACTTATAGCCGATATAAGTAGCATCTATACCATAAAATACTAAGAATATTTTTGGTCATAAATGGTCAAATTTTATTCTTCTTCAGTAGTTCTTCTAGTATATGTAATGATCATCTAAGAGATATGCAAAGCTTCTGTAAGACCCCCCTCCCGGAACACAAAACACGGCACGAGAGGGGTCTTATGCCCAGAACAGCTGCCTTGCGGTAACACTAACACTCAGGTCAGCCTGTACCACAAGTCGCCTATCCTGCCGGCACAACCAATATCACACGTAAATGCCAACCCAACCATAATAATAAAAGAAGTCAACTCACACTAAGCATAAGTCCATAAGTACAGCAAAAGAGAATCTAAACAAGCTTCTACATAATCAGAGTACGTAAATAAAATTGCCCCGAAGGGCTACAACAAAATCTCTCTCACTCATATCTGTAACCGACGATAGCGACGGTACCGTCCCCTCAGGCCCTGTCGTCCTGGCCTGGCTATCCAGCTGCAAGACCTGCTGCTCCACCTGCGGGGTTTCCTCCTAAAAAGAGAAGACGTAGCAACCGTTAGTCATAAAGACTAAGTGGCTTCACATCCGCTCCCCCGGCGACTCCTCAGCACCGGGCAGATAAATGAACAGGTACAATATATAAAACAGTAGTACAAGCAGGTGAAGTAAGTATACAAGTCATAGGTAGCAATAAAAGTAGTGTATAAATGAACAACTTCTTATTCTATAATTCTACCATCTACACCAGCAAGAGAGTATAATGTTATAACAGTAAGTAACTCAACTTATATGGATTCCCATACAAGCATATAAGTTGAGGGTCGTTCAGCAGTAAGTAACTCATCGTATAGGAGTGCTCATACAAACTTATACGATGAGGGTCTTGTGTATGTAATGAAATGAAATGTTATGTATGCAATGCAATGACACACCCATGATCAAGCACATGCAATCGCTATGTCGACACAGACTTATAGTTCCCACTATTCGAGCAGGTAGCTAACCTCTCAGGCGTCAACCGTCGTGGCCAAACGGTGACAGTAGAGCGGGCATCTCCACTAATAGGCTGGTCTACACACTACCTGGCCCAGGCCTCCGTACGCCTCAACGCTAAGAACACAACAGCAGAGCTCACATGCGTACTACGGCACAGCGGGTTCTCTTGGGTAAATGTGCACCAAGATCCTAGCCCCGAACTGGCCTATGCGTGACACGAAAGGAGCCTCGGAAATAAGCACGACGACCAAGCCCAACCGTTCACTTGGCACAGAAGGAGCCTCGGGACGTGAACACCGAGGACCAAGCCCAACCGTCCAAGTTTTAGCTGTCAACTCCCATCGGTGTGACGATTGGCAAGTCCGTAGACCTGCCACACTATCCTTAACCCGGAATTACGACACCACGTGTCGACTCACACCACATGCAATTCCACAATATTGTGGAATGGAAGGAGCCTCAGGACGTGAACACCAAGGACCAAGCCCAACCATCCATCAAATACGGAAGGAGCCTCGGGACGTGAACACCGAGGGCCAAGCCCAACCATCCATCAAATACTCATCTCAACCTCATTCCAACTAGTGACGGTCAACACCGCACTTGTTACTTCCACAATGCTACCCGTAGGGAGACGATAATATAAGCATTGGATTACTAATTCCCTTCTATCCATTCAACATACATCATGGTCATAGTTAAATCATTTATACATCTACCAATTTATATCTACCCCTTTATATCAGGCTCTTTCCTTCAATTAAGCTTGTCCACAACTAGTTATACGAATTCAGATTTATAACCTCAACTTATCATATCACTATGATGATTATGTCAAAAGAGTTCACCCAAGCCTCGAGTTGGATCGCAACATTAAATTCCACCAAATCGCACTCCACATTACACAGCCAAGAGTTTAGGTGCAACCTTAATCCGGTCAGCAACTTCTACCAAGGATTCCCGAGGCTACAGAAGTTCGGCGAGTGCGTGTAACCACTCGTTGGAAAGCTAATTTCAAGGGCTACAACTTTCGTGTTTAGTCGAAAGCCCTGATCTGTCCAGAACACCTCCGAAATTGGCCAGAAGATTGCTGCGTGCAGAAATCAGATTTCTGCACGCATCTTAAGGCGAGATGAACGGCATCTGTTCATCTTCCTCCTTGCACCATATCCCAAAAAACTCCTCCAGAAATTTGTCCACCCTTATTCACCCTCACGAAGCCATATTTCTCCACGAATCCCTCTCTCATCTTCACTTTGAATGATGAGGAGGATGAAGACACCTAAACCTAGATTAACAAATCTAGGCATTGCTTTCCCTAGGAAATCATCTCCTCACCATCAAGACTCTATGGAGTCGATATATCTCCTAGAATATAACTACAGATCTAGCACCAAGGGAGAGGGGAGGAAGCTCACCTCATTTCCAGCAGTACCATCATTCCCGGCCATGGATCTAGTCATTCTTCTTTGCGGTATCTCTTGCTTGGTGCAGTTGTTCTTCACGGCAAAGGAAGGAGAGAGAGAAAGAGAGAAGGCCGCCTCCAGTAGATCCGACTGCTTCCCTCGGCTCTGTCGGTTTCGCGAGGTCCGCAATGACGGCAAGATCGATCGGCAAGGATGGCTAGGGTTCGGCTTTATCTTCTCTTATAAACCGATATATTAGGTTAAATCCCTTCTGCCACGTGTCATCCTCTGATTGGACCGCCCAAATTAGGTCTTACTTGAAATGACCGGTCAAAGGAATCATCCAGCATGAATCCCGAAGTCCGGTTTGGTTCGCCTGTACAAGCCGGCGAATCTGCCTGGGCGAATAAAACGCACAAGTCAAATTCGACGGGAATCAACTGTCATTCTCGACGATCGGTGAGAATCGTCGGGCATTCTCGACGAATTCGTCGGGTATCAACAATAATACCTGGCGAATTTCACTTAGCAAACTTATCGGAAATCCTGTCATTGAGTGCGTTGTGTATCAGTCAGCGATACTCGACGATCGGTGGGTATCACCGAGCATTCTCGACGATCGGCGAGAATCGCCGGTCATTCTCGACGAATTTGTCGGGTATCAACGATGATACCCGACAAATTTCACTTAGCCAACTTATCGGAAATCCTGGCGTTGAGTGCGTAAAGTATACGTCAGCGATACTCGACGATCGGTGGGTATCACCGGGCATTCTCGACAATCGGTGAGAATCGTCGGGCATTCTCGACGAATTCGTCGGGTATCAACAATGATACCAGCCGAATTTCCCTTAGGCCATTTCATTTCGATCTGTTGGATATCACTCAACCCTACACTCCATTCAACGCACTTGACACCTTTTGGCAGTGCACCCCGAGCCCGAGTCAAGTCTCTTAACTCAAAACTCGTGCGAGGGGCCTAGCGCGAATTGGGACATTACAAATCCTATAAACAAAATAAAAGATTTCGTCCCCGAAATCAGGTTAGGGCTATGGGGATGCAAGTACAAAATAATATGCGCTATAAAATATTACCTTGGGAGAACAGCTCCGGGTAGCGCTTCTGCATCAAGTCCACCGGCTCCCAAGTAAATTCTTACTTCCCATGATTAGACCATAGCACTTTTACCAGAGGAACACTTTTGTGGCGCAATGTCCTTATCTCATTATCAACGATCCGTACCGGCTCTAGTCGCACAGATCTGTCAGACGCCACCTTACCATCAGTTGTGGGGATGTATTGTTCAGGCCGCAACAACGCCTTCCGATGCGACGATACATGGAACACATCGTGGAGATTCTCTAGCTCGGGCGGTAGCTCCAGCCGATAGGCCAAAGGGACAATCCTTTCCAATATGACATAGGGACCAACATACCGTGGGCTGAGCTTCTTCACTCCTCGCACCCGTGACACTCCATGCATCGGCCGGATTTTCAAGAACACTTTATCACCCACTTGAAATTCCACCATCCAGTGTTTCGCGTTATAAGACTTTGCTTGCCGACTTTGAGCCTCAAGCATGCGATTCCGTATCAATCTGACTACCGCATCAGTATCGTCAATATACTCAATTCCCAATGCCTTCGGGTCTTCGTCTTACACCCAAGACAAGGGGGTTCTACACCTCCTTCCATATAGGGCTTCATGGGGCGCCATGCCAATGCTAGCTTGATGGCTATTGTAGGAGAATTCCACTAAGGGCAAGAGTCTTTCCCACGGCTCTCCCCTATCTATCATACACAACCTCAACAGATCCTCCAATGTTCGGATGGTTCGCTCAGACTGGCCGTCCGTCTGAGGATGAAATGCGGTGCTGAAGGTAAGGCGCGAGCCCAAATACGCCTGTACCGCCTTCCACTCCTTGGAGGTAAAGCGACCATCACGGTCCGAAACTACCGTCCTAGGTACGCTGTGATACCGTACAAACTGCTCCACGAAAAGGCGTACTAATACATCCACATGAGCCTCCTTCTTCATAGGAATGAACCGGGCAACTTTCGTCAGGCGATCAACAATCACCCATACTGAATCATTTCCTGAGCGGGAGCGAGGTAGCCCATGTACGAATTCCATGGAAATACCCTTAAACTTCCACTCGGGGATGGGCAACGACTGCAAAAGGCCACCGGGACTCCTGCACTCCGCCTTCACTATTTGGCAGGCTTCACAATGCGTGACAAAGTATCAGACATCCTTCTTCATTCCTGGCCAACACATTGTCTTCTATAAGCCGGCGTACATCTTTGAAATTCCCGGGTGCACTGAATATTGAGAGCAATGTGCCTCTCTCAAGATATCCTCCCGAATTTTACCGCCTTTGGGAATGTAGAGCAGGCCGCGAAAGTAACGAGGTCGTCCTTTAGTGTGTACTCGTCAGTAGCCCCGTCTTCGATCAACTTGAGTGTCAGGGCCAGAGCCGCATCCAATCCTTGCTCCACTCGGATCCGGTCCCGGATATCACAAACTATGCTCATGCTGGACAAGTACTCTGTATATTCTGTCGAAGGAGCCTTAAATACCAATGTAATATCCATCTTTTCAATCATCCGCGCCAACTCCATGCTCATCAAACAAGACTCTGGGTTCGAGCCGGGTATTTTCCTGCTCAACGCGTCGGCTACAGAGTTTGCTTTTCCGGGGTGGTAGTTCAAGGTGAACTCATAATCGCATAGAAACTCTAACCACCGCCGTTGTCTTAGGTTCAACTCCTTCTGGGTATAAACGTACTTCAAGTTTTTATGGTCTGAGAAGATTTCGTAGTGGACGCTGTACAGATAATGCCTCCAGACCTTCAAGGCGAACACCACTGCTCCTAGCTCCAAATCATGCACGGGGTAATTGATTTCATGCTTCTTCAATTATCTTGAAGCATAAGAAATCACATGTCCGTGCTGCATCAACACCGCTCCCAACCCTTGATAAGACGCGTCCGTGTAAACTTGAAATCCTTCCTTCCCAGACGGCAGGACAAGTACGGGGGCGGAGGTAATTCTATCCTTCAATTCTTGGAATGCCGCTTCACATTGGGGTGTCCACTCAAATGGCACTCCTTTCTTTGTCAAAGAAGTAAGCGGGAGGGAAATCTTGGAGAATCCTTTTACGAACTTGCGGTAGTATCCGGCAAGTCCAAGAAAACTCCTCACATCGGCCGCCAACTTCAAGGGTGACCACTCCTTCATGGCATGCACCTTGGCCGGATCCACAGCTAGTCCAGCCCCACTGATTACGTGACCTAAGAAAACCACTTCCTTAAGCCAGAATTCACACTTGCTAAACTTGGCGAACAGGGCGTGCTCTTTTAGCTTCTCCAGAACTAAAGCTAGATGCCCGGCATGCTCTTCCTCCGTCTTAGAGTAGACTAAGATGTCATCAATAAACACAATGACGAAGACATCTAGATAGACCTCAAATACTTTATTCATCAAGCTCATGAAAGCTGATGGGGCATTTGTGAGCCCAAACGGTATCACCGTAAACTCATATAAGTCGTACCTCGAGCTGAAAGCCGTCTTCTGGATATCATCCTCTTGTATTCTCAGCTGATAATACCCCGAGCGCAAATCCATCTTGGAGAACCAATGCGCTCCCACCAGTTGATCGAACAACTCATCGATCCGAGGTAACGGGTAAGTGTTTCGTATCGTCAGTCGATTGAGCTACCGATAGTCTATACATAAACGCAGAGTTCCATCTTTCTTCTTAACAAATAGAATTGGGGCTCCCCAAGGTGATGAGCTTGGGCAAACAAACCCTAATTCTACCAACTCCTGCAGTTTAACTCTAAACTCTGCGAGTTCTTTTGGGGCCATTCGATAAGGGGTCCTGGAGACAGGCTTAGCTCCTGATACAAGCGTAATCTGAAAATCCACATCTCTATGCGGGGGTAACCCTGGCAATTTCTCGGGAAATATCTCAGGGAAATCCCATGCTACCCGCACATCCTTCACATCTACCCTCACCTCCTTCAGTTCGAAACATATCATGTAGACTTCATCCCCTCTCTTGTAAGCTTTCAAGGTATGGATTGAGGACAATAATAATCGTTGTGCAAATTTTATACCTTGGAAGATTACATCAGTATCTCCATGTCTCAAATAGATTTGCTTCTCCGCATAGTCGATTCTTGCATGGTGCCAATCCAGCAACGCCATGCCCAGAATGAGGTCGAATTCTGGTATTCTCAAAATTGTGGCGGGGGTATCAAAGGTATTTCCCCCAATGGTTATCTCCAACTCACACTTCGCGGTTGCCGTAATCTCAGATCCGTCTGGGAGGCGTACTCTTCGAGCAATACTTGTGAAGTATTGCACTCCGTGTATGTCCTTGATGAAGTCTTCGGACACAAAAGAATGTGAGGCACCGGTGTCAAATAACGTATAAGCCGGTTTCCCGGCGACCATCACGGTGCCTAAGTGTCATTAATAATACTCAAGCTAGACGTCTAGTATATCTTAAGCCACTAGAGGATATTAATGAAAGCAAAATGGCTAATTCAAATCGTACCTGCAATCATCTCCTGAGGATTCCGCTCTTGAGTCATATCCAAGGCATACATCTGATCCCGAGCGGGTCCGGGGTTTCTTCCTCATGGTCCACGTCCTCGACCATGCACATACCCTCGCTCCCGAGGGGCTGCTGGAGGGAAAGCAAAGGGCGCATCTCCATATAGTCGCGGACAGTAGCGTCGAATGTGGCCCGGTTGGTTGCATTCAAAGCACACCCGCTCCTGTCTTCCGCCGTGTTGCTGAAATTGTTGAGGTGGAGGTAATGCTGGCGGTTGCGGAACCGGGCACTCCTCTCTAAAGTTCTGGGGGAAACACCCTCCACCCCTCCAATATCCTCTTCCTCTTCTATTGTCAAATCTCCTTCTATTGCTGGGGCCGGCTTCTATCATGCCCTCCGCTGTCCTCTTACCACTTCCCAAGTGGTCCGCTTCCAATCTCTTCGCCATATCGATAATCTCCGCCAGACAAGAGTCCTCTATAAATAAAAGGGCTTGCCTTAGGGGATCTCGCAAGCCTTTGTAGAATCGTTCGGCGTACCCTCTATCATCCAACTCATAGGAGTCAGTGAATCTAGCCAAGTGCTGAAACTCCCGTTGGTACTCTGTCACCGACATGGACCCTTGCTTTAGTTGCAAAAATCTCTCTTCAAGACCATCCCGAGCGGCCGAGGGGATGAAATGCTCTAAGAAGGATTCAGAGAATTCGCTCCAACTAATGTCCGTGTACACTCTTCCATGAAAAGTGGAGCCCATGAGGAACTTCCACCACCTTTTGGCGTGCAGCTCTAAGAGTGTCACCACAAGGGTCACCGCCATGTTGTTTGGATATCTTATTCCTGCCAACAATTCTTGTATAGTGTCGAGCCACTCTTCTGTACGCACCGCCGACTCTATCCCAATATAAGCGGGAGGGGAGAGAGCTCGGAAAATGTTTAACCAACTAGATCCTGGACCCTGTTGTTGTATAGGTGCCTGCTGAGATTGGGACCTGAAGGCGTCCAAAATAGCTGTGAGCGTCTGCCCCAGCTCTAATTGTTGGAATTGTGTAGGCACGGACGGGGCGGGGGTGCCCCTCACTGGCTCAGCATGTACTGGGATCTACACATAGGGTACAAACCTAAGGTTAGGTTGGCTAATCTAGGGTTAAAGATGGACAAACTTAGTGTGAATTACATATGGGCACACCACTGCTTCCGCTAAGTCAGTTTGTCCCCAAACTGACTAATCAAACGGGGGTGGAACCATTGTTAAGTGACTTTCTCCTTGGAGGATCATAGCAATCTGATACCATTTGTAAGACCCCCCTCCCGGAACACAAAACACGGCACGATAGGGGTCTTATGCCCAGAACAGCCGCCTTGCAGTAACACTAACACTCAGGTCAGCCTGTACCAATATCACACGTAAATGCCAACCCAACCATAATAATAAAAGAAGTCAACCCACACTAAGCATAAGCTCATAAGTACAGCAAAAGAGAAGCTAAAAAAGCTTCTACATAATCAGAGTACGTAAATAAAATTGCCCCGAAGGGCTACAACAAAATCTCTCTCACTCACATCTGTAACCGACGGTAGCGACGGTACCGTCCCCTCAGGCCCTGTCGTCCTAGCCTGGCTATCCAGCTACAAGACCTGCTGCTCCACCTGCGGTGTTTCCTCCTAAAAAGGGAAGACGTAGCAACCGTTAGTCATAAAGACTAAGTGGCTTCACATCCGCTCCCCAGGCGACTCCTCGGCACCGGGCGGAGAAAGGAACGGGTATAATATATGAAACAGTAGTACAAGCAGGTGAAGTAAGTATGCAAGTCATAGGTAGCAATAAAAGTAGTGTATAAATGAACAACTTCTTATTCTACAATTCTACCATATACAGCAACAAGAGAGTATAATGTTATAACAGTAAGTAACTCAACTTATATGGATGCCCATACAAGCATATAAGTTGAGGGTCATTCAGCAGTAAGTAACTCATCGTATAGGAGTTCCCATACAAACTTATACGATGAGGGTCTTGTGTATGTAATGAAATGCAATGTTATGTATGCAATGCAATGACACACCCATGATCAAGCAAATGCAATCGCTATGTCGATACAGACTTATAGTTCCCACTATTCGAGCAGGTAGCTAACCTCTCAAGCGTCAACCGTCGTGGCCAAACGGTGACAATAGAGCGGGCATATCCACTACTAGGCTGGTCTCCACACTACCTTACCTAGTCCTCCGTACGCCTCAACGCTAAGAACACAACAGCGGAGCTCACATATGTACTACGGCACAGCGGGTTCTCTTGGGTAAATATGCACCAAGATCCTAGCCCCGAACTGGCCTATGCGTGATACAGAAGGAGCCTCAGAAATGAGCACGAGTACCAAGCCCAACCATTAACTTGGCACGAAAGGAGCCTCGGGATGTGAACAATGAGGACCAAGCCCAACCGTCCAAGGTCTAGCTGTTAACTCCCATCGGTGTGACGATTGGCGAGCCCGTAGACCTGCCACACTATCCTTAACCCGGGATTACGACACCACGTGTCGACTCACACCACATGCAATTCCACAATATCGTGGCATGGAAGAGCCTCGGGACGTGAACACCGAGTACCAAGCCCAACCATCCATCAAATATGGAAGGAGCCTACGGGCGTGAACAACGAGGGCCAAGCCCAACCATCCATCAAATACTCATCTCAACCTCATTCTAACTAGTGACGGTCAACACCGCACTTTTTACTTCCATAACGCTACCCGTAGAGAGACGACACTCTAAGCATTGGATTACTAATTCACTTATATCCATTCAACATACATCATGGTCATAGTTAAATCATTTATATATCTACCAATTTATATCTACCCCTTTATATCAAGCTCTTTCCTTCAATTAAGCTTGTCCACAACTCATTATACGAATTCAGATTTATAACCTCAACTTATCATATCACTATGATGATTATGTCAAAAGAGTTCACCCAAGCCTCGAGTTGGATCGCAACATTAAATTCCACCAAATCGCACTCCACATTACACAGCCCATAATTTAGGTGCAGCCTTAATCCGGTCAGCAACTTCGACCAAGGATTCCCAAGGCTACAGAAGTCCGGCAAGTGCATGTAACCACTCGTTGGAAAGATAATTTCAAGGGCTACAACTTTTGTGTTTAGTCGAAAGCCCAGATCTGGCCAAAACACCCCCGAAATTGGCCATGAATATTACTGCGTGCATGTTGGGTCCGGCGTTCCTTCACTTGACCCGTGGCGCTCTGCTACTTATATAAAAAATTAAGTAGCGCCCCCTCCAACAGTCCGGGCTTTTGGTGCAGTTGGGTATGCGCTTGATCCTTCAATTGGTATCAGAGGGAGGTTTGCTGTTCATACAGGCTAACACCTGAGTTAAAAGATCCTGTGATAAGTTGTTTCCTGATACCATTCACAAACACTTTCACACATGGCCCAGTCTAAGGATTATTCAAGCACCAGACCTCCTGTATGCAACTTGTCCAAGTTTGGCATATGGAAGGCCAGGATAAGACTATACATGAATTCTATTGATGAAGATATTTTTTCTTCTATTTTGACAGGACCACCTGCTAGGCCTGCTGCTGCTTCCACTTCTGCTGATCTCAGTGCTGTGCCACCACCTGACTACAATGAAACTTACAAGAAGGCAAAAGCAGCTGATGCTAAAGCAATGAATATCCTAGCTCAGACAATGTCTGATGAGATATTCCAGAAGCTGGCTGAATGTACCTCAGCCAAAGCTATGTGGGATTCCCTCAACCACATAGTTGCTGGCTCAGCTGATGAGAGGAAGGACAGGAGATCCAATCTCACCTCTCAGTATGAAAACTTCAAGAAGGATGATGCTGAAGACATTGACACCATGTACACAAGACTCAGTTCAATAATAAGTGAACTGAGGTCTTTGGACAAGGAGATAACTTTGTCAGAAGTCAATGACAAGATCCTGATGTGCCTTCCCATCTCATGGGACTCAAGGATATGGCCCATCAAGGATGGAAGAAACACTGTGGAACTCTCCACAGAAGCTCTGTTGGGAAAGCTCAGGTCATATGAGCAAACCTTAAAGAGTAGAGCTGCTGTAACTGAAGTGAAGACTCCAACACCAATAAAGAAAGAGCATTCTCTAGCTCTTAAGGCTGCTGAGACTTCTGAAGGAAGTCAATCAAATGAGGAGTTACTGGCACTCATTGCCAAGAGATTCTTCAACATGGGAAGAAGAGACCTCAGAAAGAAGTTCTCCAAGCATGAGGACAAGCCAAGGTATGACAAGACTCCATCTAAAGAAATCATTTGTTATGTTTGCAGCAAGCCTGGACACATTGCCCCAGATTGCCCAGAGAAGAAGTACAAGGAGAAGAAACATGAGAAAGAATACAGGAAGCACCACTCCAAGTCCTCATCACACAAATACAAGAAGAAGGACAAGGGATTTGTGGCTGCTACCTGGAGTGAAACAGAAGAGGATACCTGCTCCTCTAGCTCCAGTGATTCAGAAGAAGAAGAAGAGAAGAAAGCCAAAGAGGTCTGCCTCATGGCCATTGATGCCTGCAGCTCTCTGTCAGCTGCAGAGAATTCTGAAGAAGAAGGAGACAATGAAGAAGATTCCTTTATGGAGGACCAGGTAATCGACTCATTTGATTTCTCATCTCCTGAGTTCAAACTAAAATTTAAAACTCTATGTTTAGATTTACTATTATCTGAAAAAGAAATTAAGTCACTTAGATTAAAAATAATGGAACTAGACATGGAAGGTATTGAAATAATCAGATTAGAAAAGGAATTAGAGAGCTCAAAAGAAGAAGTAACATTCCTAAAGTTAGAACTAGCTAAATCTAAGAGGTTAGAAGAACAATTAAACAGCAGAAGCCTTAAATTATCTGAAATAACCTGTATAGCAAACACTAGGGTTGGTAATGATAAACTAGGCTTAGGTGCTACACCTAGTGAACCCATCCTCCTCACAAAGGAGAGATTTAGCACTCCAGTAAAATTTGTTTCTGAATCAGGAATAAAGAATACTGAGGAAATTGAAAAATGCAAGAAAATTCAGAATAAGATTAAGAAAGAGAATAGGAAGAAAAAATTTCTAGCTTTACAAAAATCGTCGAACATTAATCGACGATCGTCAAACCAATCGTCGAACGACTATCGACGATCGTTGAACACCTACACTGAGTATAATAGCTTTGGTGCAGGAGATCGACGATCTCATCCTGAGTCGTCGACCAGTGATCGACGATCGTGGAATCCAGAACATCGTTCTACCATAAATGATCGACGATATGGCTTGCGATCGTCGACCAGTGATCGACGATCTGGACTTAAGCTGGAAAATAAAAATCAAACTTCCAGAACTTCAAATCCTAATCACCACCCCAGGTTGTTTAATCCTTCAACTGAATGGATTATCCCACCTAGGAGATCACACCCTTTAGGATATAAATCTAAGCCTGCAAAATCTTTTATATCTAGTTTTTCTTTTGTAAAGAATACTGGACCCAAGGTAACCTGGGTCCACAATGTATAACTGTTCTTTCTGCAGGTGAAGACCTATCCAGTCATACATGACAAATGGTATCTGGATAGTGGATGCTCAAAGCATATGACAGGAAAGAAGAAGAACCTGTCAGGTTTCAAAGCCAAGTTGGGACCAAAAGTTGTATTTGGGGATTCCAGCTGTGGACAGACTGAAGGGTATGGCAGCTTCACCATAGGAGCTGTAACCTTCAAGAAAGTAGCTTATGTCTCAGGACTAAAGCACAACCTAATCTCTGTAAGTCAAATGTGTGATGCTGGGTACAAGGTATGGTTTACTGACACTGCTTGCAATATTTCTCTAAATAATACTGTGGTGTTAGTAGGTATTAGAATTGGAAATGTTTATGTTGTAGATTTTAATTCCTCCAAATCTGAAATATGCTTATTTAATGAAGTAACCAGTAATAATACCCTTTGGCATAAGAGACTTAGTCATGTAAATTTGAAAAACATTTCTAGGTTGGCTAAATACAATCTTGTAAGAGGATTACCTTCTTGCCCCTACAAGAAGGAAGGCCTTTGCAAAGCTTGTCAATTAGGTAAGCAAACAAGAAATAGCTTTAAATCAGTTAATAAAAGTGATTCTCCCAGGATTCTGTACTTGCTACATTTGGATTTATTTGGTCCTATTGCTGTACAGAGTCTTGGAGGAAAGTCTTACACTTTAGTAATTGTAGATGACTTCTCTAGGTTCACTTGTGTATTCTTCTTGAGAACTAAGGCTGATAACTTCAAGGTTCTTACAGATTTTCTAAAGTGTATACAGAGTGAGTATTCTACTCAGATTGCCTTGATCAGAAGTGATCATGGTACTGAGTTTGAGTCTCTTCTTATGCAAGAATTCTGTGAGAAGGAAGGTATCAAACATAGCTTCTCTACTCCTAGAACTCCTCAACAAAATGGGGTAGTTGAAAGGAAAAACAGAACCCTAATTGAAGCTGCAAGTACATTGTTGGCTGATGCTAACATGCCTCTGTCCTTTTGGGCTGAAGCAGTTAGCACAGCTAACTATGTATTGAACAGAAGTCTGATACATAAACTTAAGGGTAAGACTCCCTATGAATTACTTAAGCAAGTGAAACCTAAAATAGATTATTTTAGAGTATTTGGCTGTGTTGCTTTTGTTCATAACAATAACAAAGAATACCATAGAAAATTTGAGGTAAAAGCTTCAATGGGAGTTTTTCTAGGATACTCTCAAGTAAGCAAAGCCTATAGGGTCCTTAATAAATCCTCTCTTAAGATAGAAGAGTCTGCACATGTCTCTTTTGATGAGACAGTCATGTATTATAAGGAGAAGGACTCTTCCTCTAATAGTACAGTGCAAGTCCTAGGAGTAAGTAAGGATTTGGAAGGTTTGAGACTCACACAGGAGAATCATCCCCAACAAACTCCTCAGGCTGCTTCTTCAGATTCTGAATCTGATGTAGAACTTTTTCAAGTTAAAGCACCTGCTCCAACAGTTGATCAAATTCCACATGAGGAATTAAATCTTGAAACTGTTGAAGATCAGATCATTGTTGAACCTACTGATCTTGTCACACTTAGAGATCACCCTGTATCTCAAGTGATTGGAGACATTTCAGCAGGAGTCCAGACAAGACATCAACTCAACAAAAATGTGATGTTTGCTTGTTTCCTTTCTCAGGTTGAGCCCCTAACCATTAAAGATGCTGAGCTTGATCCCCACTGGATTATAGCAATGCAAGAGGAGCTTAACCAGTTTGAAAGATGTAAAGTTTGGACCTTGGTTCCAAGACCAAGAGGCCAACGGATCATAGGCACCAAGTGGGTGTTCAGAAACAAGCTTGATGCCCAAGGCATAGTAGTTAGAAATAAGGCTAGGCTAGTAGCTCAAGGCTATAGACAGGAGGAAGGCATAGATTATGATCAGACTTTTGCCCCTGTAGCCAGACTAGAAGCCATTAGGATTTTCCTAGCCTATGCTGCCTATAAAAGATTTAAGGTCTTCCAAATGGATGTGAAGAGTGCCTTCCTCAATGGAGATTTAAAGGAAGAAGTGTTTGTTGAACAACCACCAGGGTTTGTTTCATCAACCTTACCCACTCATGTGTTCAAACTCCAAAAGGCTCTATATGGACTTAAGCAAGCTCCTAGAGCTTGGTATGAGACCTTAGCAAATTTTTTTCTAGAACACAAGTTTGTGAGAGGTGTAGTAGATAGAACCATATTCATTAGACATCATAAGGACTCACAACTGTTAGTTCAAATCTATGTAGATGACATTATATTTGGTTCTACTGATCCCAAACTATGCAAGAGGTTCTCTGAACTAATGCACTCTAAGTTTGAGATGAGCAGCATGGGTGAGTTATCCTATTTCCTTGGTCTCCAAGTGAAACAGAGTGTTGATGGCATTTTCATTTCTCAATCAAAATATGCCAGAGAGCTGGTTAAAAGATTTGGAATGTCTGATGCTTCATCAATGAGCACACCCATGGCCTCAAATGCAGTTATTGATTCTGATATCAATGGCAAGTCTGTTGATCAAAAGAATTATAGAGCCATTGTTGGTTCCCTGCTGTATTTGACTGCAAGTAGGCCTGACATAATGTTTGCTACATGCCTATGTGCTAGGTTTCAGGTCAACCCAAAGGAATCTCACTTAACTCTCCTCAAGAGGATCTTGAGATACCTTAAGGGATGCGCTAACTTAGGACTGTGGTACCCAGCTGAGTCAGGATTTGAATTAATTGGATATTCAGATGCTGATTATGCTGGTTGTAGAGTTGACAGGAAAAGCACCTCAGGGACCTGTCAGTTCCTGGGAGAGAGACTTGTCTCTTGGTTTTGCAAGAAACAGGCATCTGTGTCTACTTCAACTGCTGAGGCTGAATATATAGCAGCAGCTAGCTGTTGTTCACAGATCCTGTGGATTCAAAATCAGCTAGTGGATTATGGGTACACACACTCAAACACAAAGATTCTGTGTGACAGTACCAGTGCAATATCAATTGCTCAAAATCCTGTGCACCACTCCAGAACCAAGCACATTGAGATTAGACATCACTTTCTGAGAGATAATGTGGAAAAGAACAAGATAGTAATGGAATTTATATCCACAGACCTGCAGAGAGGAGATATTTTCACTAAGCCCCTTGATGAACAAAAGCATTTGTTCTTCCTGAACCAGCTTGGCATGATTAATGGTTCAGAGTAGTGAAAATTTGGTTAGTTTTGTTTTCTGTCTAAAATCGTCGAACGACTGCTCGACGATCTTCGACCAGGTCAGAACTATCGTCGACCAACCGTCGACGACAGCTCGTTCTGTAGTAAGGCAGAAATCGTCGACCAACTGGTCAACGATTTCTCCTTAGGTATCTATCGTCGACCAATGGTCGACGACAGATTTTCTGTGCTGTGTGGAGAATCGTCGACCATCATTTATTGATCGACGATCGTGGTAATTGCTTGTAGTCGGTCGATGTTTACCGATTAGTCAAACATTGACTATCGTCGGTCTGTGTTCGACGACCGATTTTATTCCGGGATCGACGATCGCAGATTTGTTTCTAATAGTCGATTTAGGTCTGAAGATCGTCGTCCTTCCGCTCCGTCTTTTCATATTCCTTCTCCTGGCTTAGAATTCGCTCTCGAACTCTAATCCCGCGCGATTCTCTTCTCCCCTGCTTTGCTTCTCGATTCGCCATTTTCTCTCAAATCCTATGGCGATTCCTTCTGCTGTTCTCTTCGGAATGAAGTTCGACACTGGCTTCTGTGTCGACTTCGATTCTTTCAGCCGATGCGATCAACCAATCCAAGATATTCTGAAGCTATGTGAAGAGCAAGGCCTCAAGAGATTCATGTCATCCGCACCTAAGATTAACATACCAGAAATTCTTGAATGGGTATACACCTCGTCCTCCAGCAACGAAGCGATGTCAGGAAAAATAAATGGCGAGGAGGTCACTCTGACTCCTGAAGTATTGACTGAGTTGTTTGGACTGCCAACAGGAACTGAGGAATATGAGCAAAGCACAGAGGAATATGGCCGCATGCTATCTGTGATGGGCCATGCCGAAGGGATTCCGGCTAAGCTGCTAAAGATAAACTTGTCTCCAGAATACAAGTTTCTGGCAGACCTGGTAGGCAAGGTTGTTTTGGGAAAACATTCTGCTCATGACAATATCAACAGGCAACAGTTTGCCCTGATGTCAGCCTTGGTGAATAAGGCACAGATTGCCTGGGGAAAAGTTCTGTTTGAACTAATAAGGAGAAAGAACAATCAGAAAGAGGTAAATCTTGCCAGGGTACTGGGTGTGTTTCTATATGTGAAAGCACCCCTGCTGCTTGTTTCTGCACCGTCTGCAGTAAACGCTAGCAAGAGGTTGGACCCTTCTCTTTTCAAGAAATCCCAGAGGATTATCAAGAAGTCAGCCAGGGTTGATCCTAACCCTTCTTCAGACACAAGGGCTGATTCGGCCGCTCTCCCGCTTACTGGGGAAGGCTCAGCAATCCCTTCATCCTCCCTCTTTACCCCTGCATCCTCCTCTCCTGCATTACTTTCTACAACACCTGCAGTGCCACCACAACATGCATCCTTCATTCCACCTGCATCTCCACACCAGTCACCAACACCACAACATCTGGCAGCTTCAGCCAGTGTTGACATGGTGACTGCTACCATCCTCACAAACCTTTCTCAACATGAATCCCACACTCATGTTGATGACCACCCATCTCCACATGACTCATTTGATCATGTGGCAGATCATCCTGCTTCCATTCCATCCACCTCCACATCATCAGCATTTCAGATATCCCCTGAAATGCTTGCACACCTTGTAAGGCTCATCACTCCCTCCATCCAAAGCATGATTGAGGCTGCCAATGCCCCTCTCATTGCCTCCATCAATTCTCTCACTGATGCCATCAAATCCATCTCATCTTCTGCTGAGCCCCCTTCTGTAAGATGCATGACTCCAGTCCCCACTGAAGTCATGCAGGGGGAGATGTCTGTTGAAGTGGTCTCAGGTGATGCCCTGACCCTTCAGGACAATTCCTCTCTTCCCCTTCAAGAAACTGTAGAAGAACCTCAAGAGAGTCCAGAGAAAGAAC
The DNA here is from genome assembly GCA_039513925.1 of Platanthera zijinensis. Classification (NCBI taxonomy): domain Eukaryota; kingdom Viridiplantae; phylum Streptophyta; class Magnoliopsida; order Asparagales; family Orchidaceae; genus Platanthera; species Platanthera zijinensis. The sequence goes on from CM077081.1 coordinate 81,768,910, forward strand.
CAGAAGGTAAACCTTAAAACTCTTCCTCCAAAGGATATAATCAGGACTTCAATTTGATATTTGTATCTAACAAAGACATTCACTCCCTAGTGAATCTAGCTTCTGAGGAAGAAGTTCCTGAAAAAGAAAATGAGGAAGTCCCCATGGACGTTTGTGAGAATGATGCTGCTCAACCTGATGGTATAGCTTTATTTAAGATTCTAATTAATTCTAACTCCAACTTAGAGTTAATTTCTTATCCCTTTCTTTCCATCACAGCTGCTGATGATCTCACATCAGTACTGCAAGTTGATGCTGCTAAAGCCCTTGATTCTGATAAAGATTTAGAATCCTGACCTGAGTACCTTGATGACCCCTTGGTCAAGGATACTCTTTTCTTTTCCTGTATGGCACTCCTCTTGTGCCTTGCAGAGGTGTCTATCCCTGATGTCACTGAATATCTAGAAGGAATTATAACCTCCTTCCTAGATGCAAAGTGGTATCCTGTGTAGATCTTCAGGTAATACTATCTATTACCTGTTGTTTGTTCACCTTGGGGGGAATATTTTATTCCCACTTGGTTGTTAACCTATCTCTCTTTGCATGCAGGCACAACCATAAATGCTGATGCTGCTGCTGAAGAAATTGAAGATGTGCAAGATAGGGCAGACAATGCTCCCAAGATGACTGAAATGGACTCAAGCTCAGGTACTCTAAACCTAGAACAATTTATAGCCTTTGTGGCTGAGAACATTGCCTCTGAGTACATTGAAGGGATGGCTAATTATCATCTGGATTCCCTAGCCATCTCTCTAGAGAAAGCATCTGCCCCTGCAGATATCGTCATCTTTTCTCCTCCTATCCTTACCTATCCTCTATCCATTCCTTCTATTGCAGAACTGGTCCCCAAGACAGTTCCTGAGTTGTATCCAGAATCAGAACTCTGGAAGAGGTCTCCAAATGTGGATCTTGATGCCCTCCTTAGGCAAGATGCCATTGAGGAAGCTAAAGAGAAAGAAGAAAGAGAAAAGAAAGACAAAGCTGAGCCTGCTGCCAAGGATCCTTCTGAACTTGATTTTGATGATTATGCTGGGAAAGACTCATCTCATTCTGATGATGATGATGATGATTCTGATGATTCTGACTTCACTAAGAAAAGGAAAAGAGTTGCTTCCGAGAAAAGAAAAGCTCCTGCTCCTCCTACTGCCAATCCTAACAAGGATGTTCCCTATTACATTCTGAAGGGAATAGATCCTAAGAGCAAGGAATTCCATCCATGGATGAGACTGTCAAAAAATCAGACTAAAGAGAATAAGAGAAGAAAGAGATATGACACTCCTGTTCAGAAATTCCCCCCCAGAGGTCCTCCTCCACCTCCTGGTGCTGGAGCCTCTGGGAGTCTCTCTTCTGCCCCCTTTGCAAGGTCAGCCAGTTCTAACACTTCTCAGACATACCAAAGAAGGAGTAATCAAAGCCAGGGAGGCCAAGATGTTTCAGGACAGGGAAGAAAAAGAAATGACAATGCTCTCGTGGAACAAATAAAGGAGATGACTTTTCAGCATCCTACATTCTCTCCTCCTCCTTCTCCTCACAGGAAAGGTTCATCCTCTTCTTCAAGAAAACCTGCTGCTGCTGAGACAACTGAATCAAAAGGAAAAAGAGTGGTCTTTTCAGAAAAATCCCATAAAAAGTTCATTGAGCTTGCACCTCCAAAATCTCTATATGCTCAAACTGATCCTAAGAAGGCTGTGTAGATTCCTCTTGATTCAAGCAAACTTGCTACAGCTCTTCAAAGAAACATAGAGATTGCAGCTCATACAGATACTGATAGACCTTCCTCTCCATCAGATAAAACTGAAGATGAAAGGATTGCCTCTATGGCAAGATTCAAAGAGTCTATTGCTCTAAGCATGATGGAGAGAGCCAAATCTCAAGGATTAGATCCTACAGCTTACTCAACAATGTCAGAATTCAGAGAAAAGGAACTCAGCAGAATTCAAGTCAATCCAGAAGCCTTTGACACTGAAGAGTACATGAGACTACATCCTGCTGCAGTTCTACCAAGTTATGCTGAAAAGAAAATCATAGGTGAACATGATCTAATGCTATCAAAGAGACAAGCAGCAAACCCTAACAGAGAAATTATTTTCAAACCAGCTGCAATACCCAAAAACTCATCTGATGCTAAACATGCTGATAAATCTGCTTGATACATTCCATTTCTGCTGATTTATGCTTGTTATATTTTCTGTGTATTGCCTGTGTTTTATCATTCTGGTTAATCTTTAGATTTGTTGTTGTCTGCTTTAGCCTTTAAATTGGATTGGATAACATAACCCAAATAGGGGGAGATTGTTGGTACCCTAGATGTGATTTGGCTTATGTAATCCCTTTCCAGCCCCTCTTGATCCATATAAAGATATATGATCATGTTTAGTCTTTGCTTAGTCTCCCTAGGGCAGTATATAACTGACCTAGAGTTTAGGCTAGTAGTTTTAGAATGTGTTTTGGTTAAGGCTTTTTCCGTTCGACTATCGTCGAACGAGGCCTCGCGATCGTCGATCATTGGTCGACGATAGCAGGGCTATTGAATCGTTGAAGTCAAGACAATTATCGTCGACCGTTGGTCGACGATCTCAGAGCAAGCTTACTACGCTCTGAAGGTTGGTCGACGATCTGTCATCAACAGATCGACGATCGTGTTCTTGCTTCACGATTTCTGTGTCGACAGATTGTTGCCTTAGTTGTCGACGATTTCTGGTCGACGTTTTCTGTCTCGACAGCTTTCTGCTTCAGTCGACGATATCTAGACCTGGTCGACGATTTCTGGTCGACGTTTTCTGTCTCGACAGCTTTCTGCTTCAGTCGACGATATCTAGACCTGGTCGACGATTTCTGGTCGACGATATCTGTCTCGACAGATCTTTTGCTTTGGTCGACGATAGTTTGAGCTGGTCGACGATTTCCGTTCGACGATTTCTGTTTCGACAGATTCCTGCTATTAGTCGACGATCTGTTAGTAGGTCGACGATCTTCGAACCCCTGTTCGACGATTTTTGTCTGCCTTTATCTTTTTGTATTTATTCTATTCCTTGGTTTATTTCCAAGTGTTTTAGTTGGTGGTTAGATTGATTCTCTGATATTATTGTTGCTAAATTTATGGTTTAAATTCAAATAAATTGATTACAAATTCTGTCAAGCATAAATCACGGGATTCAGTATTCTTGATAAAGCATTTTGTCCTATTATACAAATTGCGTTGACTTTATCTTTCCAGCCTGTTTTCTAGCCGTTGGTACTATGTACTATTTCCAAGAATGGTACGTCTTTATTCTGAGATATTTTTTCCCGCTTATTTTATTCCTTATTGGGACTGACAGAAAGTTAATAGGCCATTCTATTCCTATTGCTATATTCTATTTTGAGATAATCTGTTGCAGGGCTCGAGAATTCAAATCAATAGAGCCGTTCCAAAGAAAAACGTGAAGACATATTTAAAAGAAATTCTGCTCTCAGAAAAGAAAGAAGTTACAGACACAGAGAAAGATTATTCATCCGCTCAAGCATCATCAGAGCAGCTCTTCACAATCTCACAACAAGAAGAAGAAAAGTTTTCCTGAAGCAAAAAGCCCAGAGCAATCATCTTTCATTCTCAAGTCTCCTGAGCATTTGCTTAGAGTTTTCAAGACTTCAGAAAAAGCTCCAGATCTGCTTCAAGTGCTCCAGAATCTAAGACCTGATAAAAATCAGTCTTCAGATTTCTGAGGATTTAGTTTCAGTTTATCTGAAACTCCTTCATCCTGAAGCAAAGGCTTTCCCTGGACTTCCACTGAGCCAGGGGGAGACTTTGATTCTTTAGAGAATCCACAAATCTTCTCTAACTTGTATTTAAAACAGAGAAGATAATCTAACCCTCTCAACCCCTTTGTAAAAAGAGTTTGTTCACACCTCTTCAAAAGTGAACGTTGGTGACAGGGCACCTTATCAACAACCTGTGGTTGAGCATCCTTATCAAAAGCTCAAAGGGTCTGTTTGATCTACCTGAATCAGATCATTGGTGGCAGGGCACCTTAGCAAAAACCTGTAGTGGATTCCTACCAGGGTGGTAGAAGAGTGGATGTACCTATTTAAAGGGAACCACTATATATCCTGTGTCCATCTGGTTATCTTGCTTATTCATTTTATTCTGTGGCTGTGTTAGAACTACCTAGGGTTGCTAGTTGCTGTGATAGGCTTGTAGTTAACTGAAATTTCAGTCAACTTCTTCACTTGTGCACTTCACTGTGTTAGGCTCTTAGGGTTCAAGTATCAGATTTTTTATTCCGCAAATAAACTCCAAGGGAGCTAATTAAGTGTTCATAAAATTTTGAATACTCTATTCACCCCCCCTCTAGAGTAGTGTACAACTTATCCCCTCACTTTCAGTGCAGAAAATAGATTTCTGCACGCATCTTAAGGCGAGATGAACGGCATCCGTTCATCTTCCTCCTTGCACCGATCTCCCAAAAACTCCTCCAGAAATTCGTAAACCCTTATTAACCCTCACGAAGCCATATTTCTCCACGAATCCCTCTCTCATCTTAACTTTGAATGATGAGGAGGATGAAGACACCTAAACCTAGATTAACAAATCTAGGCATGGCTTTCCCTAGGAAATCATCTCCTCACCATCAAGACTCTATGGAGTCGATATCTCTCCTAGAATATAACTACAGATCTAGCACCAAGGGAGAGGGGAGGAAGCTCACCTCGTTTCCAGCAGTACCATCATTCCCGACCATGGATCTAGTCATTCTTCTTTGCGGTATCTCTTGCTTGGTGCAGTTGTTCTTCACGGCAAAGGAAGGAGAGAGAGAAAGAGAGAAGGCCGCCTCCAGGAGATCCGACTGCTTCCCTCGGCTCTGTCGGTTTCATGAGGTTCGCGATGATGGCAAGATCGATCGGCAAGGATGGCTAGGGTTCGGCTTTATCTTCTCTTATAAACCAATATATTAGGTTAAATCCCTTCTGCCACGTGTCACCCTCTGATTGGACCGCCCAAATTAGGTCTTACTTGAAATGACCGGTCCAAGGAATCATCCAACACGAATCCCGAAGTCCGGTTCGGTCCGCCTGTACAAGCCGGTGAATCTGCCTGGGCGAAGAAAATGCACAAGTCAAATTCGACGGGAATCAACTGTCATTCTCGACGATCGGTGAGAATCGCCGGGCATTCTCGACGAATTCGTCGGGTATCAACAATGATACCCAGCGAATTTCACTTAGCCAACTTATCGGAAATCCTGGCATTGAGTGCGTTGAGTATCAGTCAGCGATACTCGACGATCGACGAGAATCGCCGGGCATTCTCGACGATCGGCGAGAATCGCCGAGCATTCTCGACGAATTCGTCGGGTATCAACAATGATACCCAGCGAATTTCCCTTAAGCCATTTCCTTTCGATCCGTTGGATATCACTCAACCCTACACTCCATTCAACGCACTTGACACCTTTTGGCAGTGTACCCCAATCCCGAGTCAAGTCTCTTGACTCAAAATTCGTGCGAGGGGCCTAGCGCGAATTGGGACGTTACAGCTTCTGGGAGACATAACAAACTCTTAAGCTATACAACATCTTCTAATCGATTCAACACTCTTCTAGTTGGTTCAATGATCTTCTAGCCGATATAGACAATCTACCTAAGACAAGTATAGGTGATCGGCTAGATGTCTAGCCGATATTTTACTTAGCTTCTTAAGTTTCAGGAAACCTCTATGTGACTCACTCTGATTCTTTTGCACGATTGGCTAGCAGATCGGCTAGATGTCTAATCGAAATTTTACTTAGCCAGTTTTTTTATGTTTCAGGGAACATCTAGGCGACTCGTCCTGATTCTTCTACATGATCTGCTAGATGTTTAACCGACATTTTACTTAGATAAAATTTTTGTTAAAGCAAGAAGCATGACTTTTCCTCGAGTTTGGATCTAAGGCTACAGCTCACACCTACTCTTCCTGAATTCCTCCCTAGATGAGAGTCTCAAAGACAAAAAACAGACTGTGTTGGTATCCTAGTTTGGATTTGAGTTTAGTCTTCTCTTTTAGTCTCTTCACCCAAGATTTATCTATGGTCAAAGGTTAGTTGTTTAGTTAGATTGCTCTAGTTGTAGAGTTGTCACTTATCCAGATGAAAATTTGGTTAAGTTGTTTTTGGTTCGACTATGGTCGAACGCCGCTCGACTATCGTCGATCAACTGTTCGACGATCGTCTATCAGTTGGTCGACTATCGTCAGTCAGCAGATCGTCTATCTACCTCGTCGATCGTCGAACCCTGCTCGACTTCTTTTGACCAGACAGATTTCTAGATAGTTCAACTATCTGCTTGGATAGTTTAACTATCTGATAGTTCGACTATCTGTTTGATAGGTCGACTATCTGTGTTGCTTGATAGTTCGACTATCTATCTTGATAGGTTCTGTTCTGTTTGATAGTTCGACTATCTTCTTGGATAGTTCAACTATCTGATAGTTCGACTATCTGTTTGATAGGTCGACCATCTGTCTTGCTTGATAGTTCGACTATCTGTTTGATAGGTCGACTATCTGTGTTGCTTGATAGTTCGACTATCTGTCTTGATAGGTCGACTATCTGTTCTGTTTGATAGTTCGACTATCTGCTTGGATAGTTCAACTATCTGATAGCTCGACTATCTGTTTGATAGGTCGACTATCTGTTTTTCTTAATAGCTCGACTATCTGTCTTGATAGGTCGACTATCTGATAGCTCGACTATCTGTTCTGATAGGTCAACTATCTGCTGTGGTAGTTCCACTATCTTCTTTGATAGTTCGACTATCTGTGTCGTTCGACTATCTGTTCTGATAGGTCGACGATCTCTGTGCTTCGGTCGACGATCTCCGAGGGTCGTTCGACGTTCTTCTGTCTGTCTTTAGTAATTTTATAATCCTTCTGTTCTATGATTTATTTCCTGTTTATTTAGCACATTTTATTAAAGATTATTTCATTGATTTTGTGCATACATCTCAAGGCAATCTTTGCCCCATCCTTTGTGCATAAGTCAAGCTTTATCTGACAATGTTTTTTTGTCTTATTAGTTGAAATATCTTTTTGCTTTATTCTGCCATGCTGTCCTTTATAGCCGTTAGACACAAAAGTCTTCTTTGGCCGTAAAGAGTTTAGTCTGATGTGACTTTCTTTAGTACTCTTTTTCTCAGAATGGATATGCAGCTTCTTAGAAAGCTTTATCCCCTTATAGCATGTCTGCCTGCAGGATATGTTTTTGCTCTATGTTATTTGCAGGCCAGATTGCAGATCTCAGAAGAAGACAAAATTCAAACAAAGTTTAGAGCCGTTGCAAAGGCTAATATATAAAGTGCTTTCAAAAGACAGCAGATATACAACAAGAATACACAACACATAGATTCATATACAGATTCAAAGCAAGAAGAGATACTGCTCTCAGTCATTGATACATTCAACTAAGAAGATCATCCTTCTTCAACTCTCTCTTCTTCAATCCTGAGTTCATCCTGCTCCAAGGAACATTCACTCAGAGCCTCAAGAAGAAGAAGAAGAAGAAAGAAAAGCTATTGAAGAAGAATAATCATTCTACAATCAAGAGTCTTCTTCAAGCTTCTTGTTCAGAACTTCAAGACAGTTCTTTGTCTCAAGTTCAGAAGAGTTCCTGCACCCTGAAGCAAGACTTCTTCCTGGATATTCTCTAAGCCAGGGGGAGCCTTGATTCTTTAGAGCTTTCTAGCTCTGTGCAATCCACTAGCTTCTCTAATCTGTTTTAACAATAGAGAAGAAACTTTCACTCTCTCTACCTCCTGTATAAAGGGTTATTACTCCCTTCAAAAGTAAACCTTGGTGGCAGGGCACCTGATCAAAAACCTGTGTTGGATTTTGAGCTCCTGATCAAAAGCTCAAAAGGTCTACTTGATCTACCTGAAGTAAATCAGTTGGTGGCAGGGCACCTGAACAAAAACCTGTAGTAGATTCCTACCAAGGTGGTAGAAGAGTGGACGTACCTATTTAGAGGGAACCACTATAAACTTCTTGTGTCGTCTGTGTTGCTTAATTAATTTATTGCACTGTGGCTGTGAGTAGAAATAACAAGGATTGCTAGTTGCTGTGATAGGATCAAAGTTCAATTGTAATTACAGTTAGCTTTCTCTAGTGCACTTCACTTTGTATTAGGCTCTAGGGTTTTCAAATATCTATAAACTCATTCCGCAAATTAACTCTAAGGGAGTTGAGTAGGGTGTCATAATTTTTGAATACTCTATTCACCCCCCCCCCCCTCTAGAGTTGTATCTATCCTCACTTTCAGACTGTGGGCTTCAGCTCGAAGGTCCCACCTCTTACCTGGAAGAACTTAAGATTCTTCCCCTCCCTAGCTAGTGCTGAGCTATGTGTTTTAGTGGAAGAAGAAGAAGAGGTAAATACCCTTCTTCCAGGCACCTTACCGGTCTATTTATAGGCCTCTGAGTTTGATCTGCCAATAACTAAACTGAACCTCCTGAAATTACAGAAATACCCTTGGTTGGGTCTGCCAACAGCCAAACTCCGCTGTTCTGAAAGGCTATATGCACACCACCAAGGGCAAAAGTGTAAAATCACCTGGAGTTAAAAAGGTAAAAACCTTCTTCCCACTAGAACGGCACTCGACCAACCGTCGAACTGGCGCTAGGCCCATCGCCGAACTGGCGCTCAACGAGAGCAACACCTCGCGAGCGAGAGCTCCTCCTTCTCCTGCCCCATCCTACCTTGCGAGTAACCCGTCTCGCCGATTCCTTATCGCCCTGCGAGTGGGCCCTCTCCTCGCGAGTGGCCCTCTCTGGATCCCTCTTGCCTAGTGAATTGGCTCCCGCCTCGCACGTTGCCTTCTCCTTGGGCCTCTCATGCCTAGCGAGTCAGCTCTCGCCTCGCGAGTGGCCTTCTTCCCGAACCCCTCTCGCCTAGCGAGTGGCCCTCTCCACATGTCCGCCTCGCCTTCTCCACTCTTTTCCTAGAGCCTTCTGCTCCCGCGAGCCCGAGGTTGTACACAATCCCCGCTCTTTTTGAGGTTTCCCCAAGCTCGGAAAGAAAGTCCAACCGAGGCTCGCATCATTAAAGTGCATTTATGAGAGAATCTTTTGCGGGGCCCTCTACTGGAGCCTATAAATATATGGTACCTACCCTGTGTAGAGAGTGCCCCCCTCTTTCACCTCTTCCTTCCCCTCTTCGTCGCAGTCATGTCTCATAGCCAGAGTTTCCGCGAATGCCTCGCGATGGTGTGCAAACGAAACATGGCCAATAGGGCCGCTCTGGTCCCAGCTTTAGTTCACATCCTTGCTCCCCTAGCGTTGTCATCTTGCTTGAAGAAAGTAAAGACCATCGGCCCCTCCTTCTCAACCGAGGAGCCCAATCCTGCCTCTTTGGAAATCCATACCCCTCCTCCCGCGTCTCCGAGAGAGAGAGGTGACTTTTTGCTTTTGCCCCTATGTTATTTTTTCTTTACTTATCTCATTTACTTGCTTCATGCTTCACCAGGGAGATCTCGAACCTCCTCACCAACCGATAAGCCGTTGGGTAATACCGTCATCCACCACCAAGACTCTAACTCGCCTCAGCCATCTACCCCTATGAGTATGAGGAACGGTGATCCTTCCCAGATCGTCGGGACTTCTCGCAATCCAGGTGAGTAAATTAGACCTTTCCTCTCGCTCCTCTGTCTCGCTCGTCCCTTCCACGCCTTCCTACAAGAACCCCTCTTACTCTGCCCCTTGGCTCCTTCTGCGGCACCCAAATCGACTCGCCCGCAGAGGAATTTTCTGGGAAGCTCGTCGTCTCGCCTCCTCCTCACCTAGATGAGATTGAAGACTACCTGGGCGACCCCATGGACCCGGCGGAGATGAAGCGTAGGACTGCTGAGATGTTCTGGAAGCACATGCGCATTATCCGCGAGATGGAACAAGACCAGCAAGCGGCTAACAGGCGAATAGACTAGCTCGAAATTGAATGTGCTCGCCTGTCCTCAGAGATCGATGCTGACATCGAGATAGACAAGACCGACCCTCAAGCAATCTTAAACGAGGTCGACCGGCAACTTTGTCTCGTGCGCCGTGGTGTCGACGTTGTTCACGCTTTTCACATCCCTAGCCGGCCCCCCTCTGCGGGGTCTCGCGGTGGGCACTGGAAATGGCACAAACACTGAAAACCCTCCGCCTCGTCTCGCCTGTTTTAGATAGTCTCACCCCTTTTTCTTCCATTCCTAATTCTGTAATATATTTTATGTTGTCGTCTTGCCAATACTTTAGGCCCTTCGAACATGACGCCCGCCTTGTGCAGAATGGGACATTTAATAATTATTGCATATCCAGCTAATTTCGCTGCTGAATAATTGTCATATGGCTAGGCTCAGTTAATTAGTTTCTTTTTATTGATACTTTGTTATTTGCTTTTTTGTGTTCTGTCTTGCTGGGAAAGCCCGCGCTTGGACATGCGATTCGAGGCCAAGTGAGAGAATGTGAAACGCCGGCCGACTTTCCCACTTCCTCCATATGCATTTTCCCACCAATTTTCTCTACTTCCTATATCCGCTATAATTATCCCCACCCCATGATCGGAATGATACCGCGCTCTTACCCCTGTTGCACCCCAATTCTTGCTCTTTTGCTTCCTCTGTCTCGCCTCTTACTCTCATCTTCTCTACTTACCGCTACTTTCTGTGACCGTCTCGACTTTCCTTCTTCTCGCTACCTCCTTTGACAGTCTCGCTTTAAACGGGAAAGAAGAAGGTTGAAGAGGGTGAGGGGCGTAGCCGGTGCGGTAGGCGATTCATTTACCACGACTTCCCCCCCCCCCCCCCGACAGAATCTCTGAAGAGGAATACAACCTCTTCACCCGTGAGTTCTTGACGGAGGGATTTGAGTCGCGGTCCCCAAAGGTCGGCGAGGCGATCAATACCTTCTACCCTAGAGAACTCACCTTCCCCGTCTCGCACTTTGAGGCGGGGCTGAGACTGCCCCACTGGCGGGAGGTTAAACAGGTCTTGAAGTACTTCGGCGCAGTCCCAGTGCAGCTAAACCCGAATGTCATCTCGGTGTTAGTTGCTTTAGCCAGCTACATGTGCTGGGAGCGCATCGAGTTCAGCTTGACAGTCTTCCACAAACCGTTCATCTACCATGCCAACCACGACGGCGTCTCCTACTTCACCGGGCAAGGCCTCAAGGTATGCGAGACGCCCAATAAAAATCATCACTGGCTCACTCGCTTTGTCTTCATCTACGGAAACTTGGGGGCGTCCCGCTCGCGCCGTGTCACCTTCCGAGGTGTTTTACATGTCCCCACAGGTTGGCTGCACGGATAAGCTCCTCTACGACATCTTCGTCGGCAGGAATTTCAAAGTTCAATTCCTGAGGCGGGGCCTCGACTCCCTCCTTCATGTGCTCCCTAGGCAAGGTATGCTCGCATCCCTTTGGTCTCGCATATATTATTTCATCTCGCCTTCTTATCGCCCAATTGTTTGTTTAGGAGGGAGGAACGTCCCATTCCACCACCCTTACAAAAGCATTGCTAAGCTGACAAAGGGTCTCGCTCTCGCCAGTATGGCGGCCAAGGCGACGAAAGAGTCCTTGGACCCTTCCCTCAAGAAGAGGCCCGCCGAAGGCGCCGCTCCCTCTCGCTCCATCCCCAAGAAAGAGATGAATAAGGTTGTGTCCTTCCCTAAAGGGAAAAAGGAGAAGGCTCCTAAAGAGAAGAAGGTGATGTCGGGGTCCCTGAGCCCCATCTCCGTAGGAGAATCTCAATCCCCTCGATCGCCTCCCCGACATGTCGTCTCGCCTACCCGCGAGACGGCACTACTCGACCAACCTGCCAGCACCTCGATTCAACCAATAGAATCTCCATCTCGCGAAGCTGCTTCCTCCAGTCTCCCAGCCCCTTCCTCTCATCAAAATTTTAACATGGGCCCTTCTGTTCAAGATGTCGTTAGCGACCCAGTTCTACTGTCGGAGAAGGAAGCGAGCAGGGTATCGATCTCCACCCTCCTTCCCTCCTGGAAGGAGCAATACCAACCCACTAGCCACGTGATAGTTATACTTTCAAGACCACCTAAACACCTAGAGGGGGGGTGAATAGGTTCTAATGCTTGTTTTAACTTAAGGAAGAATATAATTACTGACTATAAGAGAATTCAGCAAACACTGCAGCAAACACAACACAGCAATCACAAATATGCACACATCACAGATTGCACACAGATTTATAGTGGTTCCCCAAGATCTGGGTACATCCACTTTCCCCCTTTACCTATCTAGCAGTGTGCTAGATTCGGCCTAACTTCCTTCTTTATCTCAGATCCTCAGATCCTACACCTCAGAACCCTGAAAGATTCCTACAACTCAGAACCCTATAAGGTTCCTACAACTCAGGCAAACCAGCCCTACCTCAGCCTTGCCACAAGGCCTACAACTCAGAGAAATACCTTCTCCTACACTCGGGCATAAACAGCCCTACCACTCAGAGAATACCTCTCCTACACTCAGCCTTTATAATCTAGGCTTACAACTCAGATCTATACAAGTAGATCCTATAGAATTTGAAAAAGAGTTTATAATATCTTTCCCTTGTTGAGAGAGAAGGGACAAGACAACACTTGATCAGCTGATGAATGAAATCAACTTGATCTTAGCTTTCTTCAAAGCTTCTTAAATCTGAACTTAGTTGAGTTGATTTCCTGACAGCTTCTTGAGAAACCTGTGACAGCTTCCTTCTTGTCTTCAAAATGGCTGGATCCCTCTCTATCCAACACCTTTGATGATACTTCAGAATTCTTGAAAGAATTCTACTTAGACTGATCTTGAGTGGTTGTACAGGTCAGAATGTCTTCTTAAATCTTCTCACGAAGATCTTCTTATGTGCCTTGCACTTTCTTGATCAGAGATCTTATCTCCCAATAGATGATTAATGTGTCGTCATGTTTTTTTTCTAAATACTATATTTCCTTCTTCTGAATCTGTCTATTTATAGACTTCATCCTTGGTAACCGGCTGATCCGATTTCTAACAAACTTCTGACAAGTCTGACAGCTTCTGTCAACCTGTTGTAACTCACAGCTGTCAAGTCTTCAAACAGATCTTGTGTCTTTGTCTTTGTCAGTAAAGCGTTGAGACTGTCTGTTAGAAAGTGTCGAGGCCATCTGTCAAGATGTGTCGACACAAGTGACTTAAGTGTCGACACTGCCTCTGGTGATGTCGACAAAGCTGTCTTGATGTCGACTTAGCTTCTTGACACTGTATTTAGAGAATGTGTCGACACAGAGCATTTGTGTCGACACAAACACTTCATCATTCTCCAGCAACTAACTTGGTCTAGACTTTGTAGTGTGTCGACACAAGTCCTGTGTGTCGACACAGTTGATGTAGACTCAGAATATAGTGTGTGTCGACTCAGCCTCCAGGTGTCGACACAGCTGTTGTCGACTCTGCCTCTGTATGTCGACTCAGTCTTCTGGTGTCGACACACGTGTTGTCGACTAGCAATCCTGTGTGTCGACACAGCCTCCCAGTGTCGACACAGTTGATGTCGACTAAACTTCTGTGTGTCGACACTGCTTCCCGGTGTCGACACAATTGTTGTCGACTCTTTTTCTCTGTGTCGACACAGCCTTCTTCAAGTGTCGACACAATCTTTCTGAAGTGTCGACACAGCTTCTTCTGGTGTCGACACATGGACTTAGAATAATTTTCCTGTATTTTAGTACATTCTTCACCTGCACATATCAACTCAAAATAACATTAAATACACCTTGATGTATATCATTGAGCTAAGTTAGGCTTCTACAAATCAGGTACACATTTTCCAATGTACCCAACACCACGCCTTCTCTTTGGGCTACGACCTTTTTGGGGGTCCAGAGTAAGATTTCGTCGAAAAGGAAACCTCGCAAGATCTTGTACTGAAGACCACTCACGCCCAGTTGCGCGCCTTAGAGCTTGTGCATCGCCTCTCGCGCCGCCTGGTTTTTAACAATAGGAAATGGAAGGACTCTGAGGCAGGCTTGGCGGCGGAGCGCCAGAAGTCAGGGGATCTCAAAAGGAGGTTGGTTGTTGCTGAAACCCTTCTCGCGAAGGCCCAGGGTGGTGTGGTAAGCCTTATCTTACCCTCTGTTAATTTCTCTCGCGTGTGGTCCTTGCTAACTGATAAGCATCCTGCAGGATACCGAGATGGCGGAGCGAATGCACTCGCGCATAGCGGCCCGGGAGGAAGAGGTCAAAGATTTGAAGGCTCAGAACGTCTACCTTCAGGACAGTGCTCCGTCGTCCTCTCGCCCAGCACTCCTCCAGGCTCCTCCTCCTCATTATTCTTATGAAGAGGTCAAAGAGCTCTGTCGAGATACGAACATTAGGACGGCCGAACTCATTCTGAAAATGATGAAGGAGCTGGGGGTCGTCAAAGAAGACTCTGAAACTGTCGCCACTCATGATCTCGTGTCAGAACTCTATGGCGAGGAGGGTGAGGGCTCCTCTTCCAGCAAGGAAGAATGAAGAAACGCCGATGGGATTTAGGGCTCTTCCTCCCTCTTTTTGCTTCTCTGGAATGTAGGGCACTTTTTTGTAATCAGACTTAAGTAATATTCTTTCATAAGAGAGCACCCCTCTCTTTCTTATAATGAACCATTATATGACAAGTGTAAAAACTTTCTTGCCTTGTCCGCTCGCTCTTTCTATTTATTTTACTTTATTTTATTTTATTTATTGCGAGACGGCCCTCTGATTTGCTCACACTTGCGAGATGGGGCTACGTCTCGTTGCCTTGCTTTTCTTTTCTTTTTACTTGGCTTTATTTTATTTATTGCGAGACAGCCCTTTGATTTGCTCACACTTGCGAGACGGGGCTACTCCTCGTCTCGCTGCCTCGCTTGAGAGTTGATTTTGTTCAGAGTGCGAGTCGTTACTTTCCCCACCGCATTTGTGTGCGAGACCAACTTATTTCCCTCTCTGGTCTCGCCTCAAGATACCTCCGGCGCGAGTGGCCCCCAGGGATTAACCCGCTCCCTGATTAGGCAGGGCCTTTCATCCCCCGCGTGTGCCCACACTCCATAGGCGAGACCTTCATCTGGGTAGCCAGCTGGGAGTGCCTCTACTTGCACTGCTCCAACTCTTTCCTCCCACCTTATCTTTTTATGAACTTTCCTCATTTGTTGACTAGTAGGGATGTTTCTTTAAGAGATCTCACCACTTACTCTGTCACTGAGTGAGCCTACAGTCCTGCCAGCTTGATGAAAGCCTGGTCAACGGGTCTTCTCGGGGCCTTGCCATTCAACCTACCACCGATTGAGTCTACTGTCCTGCCAGCTTGATGAGAGCGTGGTCAGCGGGTCTTCTCGAGGACTTGCCATTGAACTTGCCAGCGAGTGAGCTTGCAGTCCTGCCAGCTTGATGAGAGCCTGGTCAGTGGTCTTCTCGGGGTCTTGCCATTTAAACTTCCACCGAGTGAGCCTACAGTCCTGCCAGCTTGATGAGAGCCTAGTCAGCGGGTATTCTCAGGAACTTGTCATTTAACCCGCCACTAAGTGAGCCTACAGTCCTGCCAGCTGCTTGATGAGAGCCTGGTCAGCGGGTCTTCTCGGGGCCTTGCCATTCAACCTGTAAACGAGTGATCCTACAGTCCTTCCAGCTTGATGAGAGTCTTGTCAGCGGGTCTTCTTTGGGCCTTGTCATTCAACCTGCCACCGAGTGAGCCTACAGTCCTGCCAGCTTGATGAGAGCCTGGTCAGCGGGTCTTCTCAGGGCCTTGCCATTCAACCGTCGTAATCTCATGGAGTAAAACACCTGGAGTTTCATTATATCAGGAAACTATACCAAATTTACAAGTATTGGAAAAAAATATAAAGTTAAGGGTAGAATCTCTTTAGGTCGTCGCCACTTTGGGCTCGATCGAGAGGTACCCCTTCCACATCCTGGAGGTGGTACCCTTCTGACTTCAGGACCTCCCTTATCACAAAGGGGCCCTCCCAGTTGGGGTTAAGCTTTCCCACTGAGGCTCCTCTGCCCGCTGCATCCACATTCTTTAGGACCAAGTCTCCCTTCTGAAACTTTCTAACCCTGATATGCTTGTCAAAATATTTGGCCATTCGGCACTTAACTTCTTCCTGCCGGATTGATGTCAGTTCTCTGAGCTCCTCTACCAAGTCAAGAGAGAGCTTCTGCTCTTCCTCATTTTCTACTTGCCATCCTTCGTCTCCTTTATTTGTTGCTGCTACCTTGGGAGAATCCACCTAGAACTCTATAGTTATAATGGCCTCCGAGCCATGGGATAGTTTGAATGGAGTCTATCCCGTGACTGTGTTTGGTGTAGTTCTCAAAGCCTAGAAAACGGAAGGGAGCTGCTCTACCCAACTTCCTCTTAAGTTCTCCACCTTCTTTTTCAAAAGATTCACGATAATCTTGTTCGCTGCTTCCACTTGTCTGTTGCTTAGAGGATGATGAACTGAGGCGAAGTGGAGGTCTATGCCCAGCTGGACATAGAAATCCACAAATTCCTTGCTAGCGAACTGTGTTCCATTATCCGTGACAATGGCCAAAGGGAGCCCATGTCTCCAGATGATCTCTCCCCATACGAAATTTTTGACCACCTGCGACGTCACCTTAGCCAACGCCTTCACTTCCAGCCACTTTGAAAAGTAATCAACCATGAACAGCAGGAACTTATTCTGGTCACTGGCCTGGGGGAACGGGCCCACCAAATCTAGCCCCCATATTGCAAAGGCTCAGGGAGCCGTGATTGTGCGTAACCTTTGGGCAGGGATGAGTTGAAGGGGGCGCACTCTTGGTACTTTTTGCATCTCTTTGCAAATTCTTCAGCATCCCTCCTGAGGGCAGGAAAGAAGTAGCCTTGCCTCAATACTCTACCGTCCAAGGTCCGACTTCCCGAATAGCTCCCACATTCTCCTGAATGGATTTCTTCTAGAACTCTCGAGGTCTCTCTCTCAGATACACACCGAGCTAGCAGGCCCGATAGTGTATTTTGGTATTATGTCCCCTCCTTCAGCAGGTAGTATGTTGATTTGTACCTGATCCGCTTCTTATCAAGGTCTCTCTCGGGCATCCCGAAGTCAAAAAGGTGATGAAGGGGCCCATCCAAGACTCTTGTTGGTCCACCTCCATCAGTTCTCCCTATTCTATGGAAGGCCTGAAGAGCTCCGTCATGGTTCCTCCCGCTCGAGGGCCGTGCTTGGCGAGCAGGTCAGCCTGAGCACTCTCTTCTCTTGGGATGTGTTGAATTGAAAAGCTACGGAACTGCCCGATGATACCCTTAACCTTCATCAGATACAATTGAAGGGTGGGCTACCTTACTTCAAACTCTCAATTGATGTGTCCTGTGATCACTATGGAGTCTGTGGAGACCTTGATATCATGTATGCCGAGTTCCCGAGCTAGCTTGAGCCCTACGATTATGGCTTCGTACTCCTCCTGGTTGTTAGTGATGGTGAAGTGAATCTTCAGGGCCTGTTCAATTCATGTCCCCTCAGGACTTACTAGGATCATCCCCCCTCCAAAAGAACTTTTTCCAGAGGCTCAATCCACCAGCATCTCCCAGGTCACTAGAAGAGGTGCCTCAGCTTCTCCGACCTCGACAACATAGTCTGCCAAGAAATCCGACACCGCTTGCGCCTTGATAGCTACCCGAGGAGTAAAAGTGAGATCGAACTCACTGAGCTCTATCGACCACTTTGCCAACCTCCTCGAATGCTCCACCCCTTCTAGGATGCGACGGAGAGGATGATTCGTCACTACCTGGATTGAGTGGGCCTGAAAGTATGACCTGAGCTTCCTTGCTGAGATGATTAGAGCGAAGGCCAATTTTTCAAGGATGGGATATCTGAGATCTGCCTTTTTTAGGACCCTGCTTATGTAATAAATCAGGAACTGCTTCTTTCATTCTTCTCGCACAAGGAATGAGCTTACTGCTCCGGTCCCTACTCCCAGGTATAAGAACAAACCCTCTCCCTCTCGTGGCCCTTAGAGTAGCGGTGTTTGGGTAAGTTGCTGCTTCAGACCTCGGAAAGCCTCTTTGCACTCGGGGTTCCATTAAAATTTCTTCCCCCCTCTCAATACTCGGAAGAAGGACAAGCATTTCTCTCCCACTCGGGAGAGGAGCCTTCTCAGTCCAGCCAACTTACCGTCAAGATGTTGGACCTCTTTAGCACTCTTCGGAGATTCAAATTCCAAGATCATCTTCACTTTGTCCGAGTTAGGCTCCACTCCTAAGGGGGTGAGGAGATGTCCCAAGAACTTTCCCCTGTTGGCCCCGAATACACACTTCAGAGGGTTGAGCCTCATCTTATACTTTCTTATGGTCCCAAAGTTTTCTTCTAGATCCAGGACAAAGGACCCAAGATCCCGGATCTTGATCATCAAATCATCCACGTAAACCTCTAGGTTCCGCCCCTTCTGTTCCCGGAAGATCCGGTCCATCATTCTTTGATAAGTTTCCCCCGTGTTCTTCAACCCAAGAAGGGCATCATGTTGTAGCTGAAGCACCCATCCTCCGTGACAAAGGTGACATCTTTGACGTCCGGGGGATGCATGCGTATTTTATGGTACCCTAAAAAGGAATCTAGAAAACTCATTAGTGAAAAACCGACGGCTGAATCAACCAGCGCGTCGATTCGAGGCAGAGGATAACAATCCTTAGGGCACACTTTATTCAAAAGAGAAAAATCCACACACATTCTCCATTTTCCCTCCCCCTTTTTTACCATTACAACATTACTCACCCACCCCGAGTACTTGCTTGCGAATATGAATCCCGTCTTGAGCAGCTTCTCCACCTCCTCCCTGATGGGTCCGGCCATCTTGGAAGCGATGGCTCTCTTCTTCTGTTGAATTGGACGAGCCTTGGGGTCGAGGTTAAGACAGTGGCATGTCACGTCTGCGTCGACCCCGGGAATGTCGGTTGCTCTCCAGGCGAAGATGTCGATGTTCTCCTGCATGCATTTCCTGATCTCCTCCTGGTCCTCGAGGCTGAGCTCCCTAGTGACTTTTATCTTTTCCTTTTTTCCCTCCTTAGTGAGAATTTCCATCTCCAGCACCTCAACCGCCGCCTTCAGCCTTGAGGGCTCCTCCTCTCCCTCCTGCTCCTTCAGCCTCTCCTCCTACTCCCTGAGCTCATACTCTACGGCTTCATGCCCCTCAACGGCCGCAGCCACCTCCCTCAAGAACCTTTCCACCTCTTCATTAGTTGCCCCCCCCCCCTTAACGACGAACCTCTTCTCCCTTTCGGCTGAGCCTCCACCCTGGACAACTCCCCCACTTCCCTTATCTTTCTTTTCCTTTTCCTTCCCCCTTCCTTTACTCCTGTCTCTTCTACCTCCATCTCTCCCTCCTTCTCTCCTACCATTTCCAGTTCCAACGAAATGCCACTCTCCACTCCTACAGCTTCCCTCTCCTCTTCTACCTCTCCTCCGACCTCCTGCTCTCCTGCCATTTCTGGCTCCACCGTAATGTCACTCTCTACTCCTACTTCTTCCCTCTCCTCTTCTACCTCTCCTTCGACCTCCTGCTCTCATCACTCCATTCTCTTCTCCAGCTCCTCGACATCACCTTGCCAAGAAATGGTATTTACCGCCATTACGTAGCACTCCCTGGCTTCCTTTGGATCTCCTCGTACTCTGATTTGGGTTCCTCTGCCGTTGAGCTTCAAGCATTGATGGTAATACGATGGGTCGCACATAAAGGAACTGATCAAAGGGCACCCAAAATGGCATTGTAGCTATTTGGAGCGTCCACTATCACAAAGTGGCAATTCCTAGACAGTCCTCCCAGAGTTACCTGAAGCCCCACTCCCCCCTCGACTTCCTTCCTTTCTCCCAAAAACCCGAACAATGGCCCATCGGCTGCCAACACCCTTCTGGCCTCCACCCTCATCTCGTTGAATGCCTTCTTGAAGATGACATTTACTGAGCTCCCATTATCGACCAAGATCCGCGATACCGTGAAATTTTCGATGGCGGCCCGAATCACCAACGCATCGCAGAATGGATCTTCGTGGTCCAGCAAGTCCTTCCTAGAGAAAGTGATCTTCTCATCCGGGGGAGGGGCTTATGACGTCGAGGATATGCTCCGATGATATATGGTATGAAGGCTCGCCTTACGGGTAGCCTCAATCCCTACTCCCCCGTGGATCACTCTGATCCCTCCTCGGTCTCCCACATCAGCTCGATCCACACACCGGTACTCCTCCCCAGTCCCAGTCATCTATACTATCCATACTAGTAGCTGCTGCTCCCCTGCTCCTCTAACCCTCTTCATCTCTAGAAACTTTGGGCAAGTATCCATCGCGTGACCTTCCTCCTCGTGGAAGTCATAGTATGGCAAGGCTACCTCCCCCTCCTGTCTCACCTCCTGGGTGTTCCTCCTCCTTCCTACTCCAGCTCCTGCTCTCCCCCGCTCTCTTCCTCTTCCTTGCTCTCGTCGTATCGCCATAGCTTGCTGAGGCGGGGGTGGGAGTGGTTTAGGACCATGTCCCCACCCCAGCTGGTTGAATCTTCCTGGTCCTCCCCGGTAGTTCCTTCCCCCTTGGGGAAAACCTCTTACCTGCCCTTGAACGGGGCCTCCTAGCTGCCTCCAACCCAGCTCCTGGTATGCTGGAGCCCTCGGCTCTTCCCTCCTCCTTCCTTCCTGCTGCCTTGCTCCTTCTGATTCCCTCGACTCCAGCTCTTTCAATCTTGCCAACTTTCTAGCAAACACCGGGTTCGCGGCCTCCATCGCTATCTCCTTCGCAGTTTTCTCCATCAATCCTTCAAATGACAACGATGCCTTCCTGGTTAAACTCATCTTAAAGAAGCCCTCCCTCAGCCCAATGGTGAAGGCCATATAGATAGCGAATCCCGGTACCTCCTGGATGTCCAAGATCTCTTCCTGGAAGTGGTCCACGTACTAGGCTAAGGACTCGTCCGCTTTCTGCCTGATTAGAAAAATCGACTCCAGGTTCCTCTTCCTCTTCTTTGAGGTCTAGAAGCGCAACTGGAATCTCCTACTCAAGTCCTTAAAATCATATATCGATCCCGTCGGGAGTTGATGAAACCAGTCCCTTGCTTTGTCCTTCAAGGTGATGGCGAAAAGATGGCACTTGAATGTGTCCGTCATCGGCCAGATCAAGACCGCATCTTCGAACCATTGTAAGTGATGGTGAAGGTCATCTTTCCCACATAGTAGGTCATCTCTAACTCACAAAACCCTTCGAGGACGGGAGATGAAAGGATCAACTCGCAAAAAGGGGACCCTCTCTCCAGGGGTCTCGCCACCTCCACTCGCGCGACGACATCCCCCGGTGGCACGGCACTCGCGGGACTGGGGAATAGCTCCCTACCCGCCAAGTATCGTCTGCTGCCTTCCACCACCTTCTCCTTCCCACCCCCACCCCCCCCCCCCCCCGACGCGTCCTCTTTGACTCTTGTCGAGACGAGCCCTTCTTGAGGCGCGAGACTGGACGCCTGAGGCAGGGGGGTCGAGCAATCACCTCGCCGCGAGATCTCCTGCAGCATGTCCATGATGCCTTCGATGGACGCCATGAATTCTTCTCTCCCAACGTACCCTTCCGGGTTCTGGTACCCGCTCTCGTCTCCTTCTCCAAGATCTCCTGCCATGAAGTGGTTCAGGATTCTTCTATGTGGGCTGCAATCCACGCTCACCGCACCAAAAATGTTGAAGACAGAAGTCTGACTTCTCCTAAAATTCGGATCTAAGGCTACAGCTCACACCTACTCTTCCCGAATTCCTCCCTGGACAAGAGTCTCAAAGACTAAAAATAGATCATGGGCTTCAGCTCGGAGGTCTCACCTCTTACCCGGAAGAACTAAAGATTCCTCCCCTCCCTAGCCAGTGCTGAGCTAGGTGTCTTAGTGGAAGAAGAAGAATAGGTCAACAACCTTCTTTCAGGCACCTTACCGGTCTATTTATAGGCCTCTGAGTTTGATCTGTCAATAACTAAACTGAACCGTCCTGAAATTACCAAAATACCCTGGGTTGGGTCTGCCAACAGCCAAACCCCGCTATTCTGAAGGACTATATGCAGACCAACAAGGGCAAAAGTGTAAAATCACGTGGGGTTAAAAGGGTTAAAACTGTCTTCCCACTGGACCGGCACTCGACCAACCGTCGAACCGGCTCTAGGCCCATCGCCGAACCGGCGCTCGACGAGAGAAACATCTCGCGGGCGAGAGGTCCTCCTTCTCCTGTCTCATCCTGCCTTGCGAGTAACCTGTCTCGCCGATTCCTTCTCGCCCTGCGAGTGGTCCCTCGCCTCGCGAGTGGCCCTCTCTCTGGATCCCTCTCGCCTAGCGAATTGGCTCTCGCCTCGCGCGTGGCCTTCTCCCTGGGCCTCTCACGCCTAGCGAGTCGGCTCTTGCCTCGCGAGTGGACTTCTTCCCGGGCCCCCCTCGCATAGCGAGTGGCCCTCTCCACAGGTCCGTCTCGCCTTCTCCCCTCTTTTTCTAGAGCCTTCTGCTCCCGCGAGCCCGAGGTTGTACAATTCTATATTCCTGAATCTTGTCCCTTTGCTCTAACAGACTTTGTGGGCCTTACAAGATGATTATTGTAAGTGAGTGATAAGTCTGACATAGTCTAGATCTTAGGTCGACATGGTGTTTTGCAGAACAAGTGATTACATTGGCAAAATTATGTCTGGTGATACGAAGTCTAACCCTATGCTAACCTTGCACTATCTAATACCTGAAAACCACAAAACTAAGCAAATATATAAAAAACATAGTGTGTTCATCTTCATCATGAGAACTTCTTCAAATCTGGAACATTGTGGGCAATTTTCGCAACAGTGCGTGTACACACCGGTGTCCACCGCCGCCTACGGTTGCCTCTGACCGCTGCTGTCATCGTTAAACCTGCCCGAGCAGCCCAGACCGCCCATGGGGGGCATATAAGTTTTTCATTTCGAGAAGATTGGAAATCCAGATGACCGGAATGGAACAACGCCATTTGACAACACAAGATTTAGCCGAGCGCAATTACCAACGTGCCCCCCTTCAGAAAGCTATAAAAGGCCCTTAGCCTTCATTTGATGATAAGCAACTCTAAAGAATAGAGAGAGATATGTGGTTTTCTAGCAAGAACGTGGAACTTAGATCATTCCTTCGCTCGAGACTTGCTCGGCTCCCTCTCTAGTGCGCTCAACGTTCACTTGAACGCTTTAGTGAGTCCGGGAGAAGCATTGGGAACACTCTCGCGGATGCTCTCATGGACACTTCATGGAAGCTCCACAGGCTTAGCTTTTTTCCTCCTTTCTTTACACTCAAAGCTTGTAACGAACGAAGAGGTGACCTGTCACCCTCCGAGGAATACAAATACTTATAAACCAAGGGAAATAATGGATTTGACCTGACAAAAATTATCTGACCACGTGATTTGTCACCCTTCCAGATTTTTCACGTTAAAAATCGCCTCTTGTAATTGCTGGTTGATTTTCACTTGACTGTTTGCGCGCCCAATCCGATCGAAGCTAAGGAGATCCGATTCTCGGGACCGAGCGAAAACCTGGCAACCCGCAACAATACTGCTGTAGAATATACTGGCTTTAAATTATTATAACGTTTAATAGTATTTTTTATCATGTATTTTTTACAACCTTCCCTCATTTTTCAAGAATTGCCTACTATTTTCTAAGGATTTTTTCCTCATTTACCTGCTTACAGAACATAATGACTGCCCTCCATCTGAGTATATATGAAATCCTCATGAGATAAATTTTAATGCCTTGCTGCAAGAATCACGCAAAGTCGCTACTATCCTTCGGAAATCCGCACACTTTCACTACTATAGAAGACTCCACACACAAAAGTTCTCTATAATATTAAACACAACTCTCTTACATACTATATAGGTATTCTAAGCAACTTTAGAATACAGCTTCAGAATACTTTACAACTACATTACACCGCTTATAATATTTTCAATCACGTATTTCTTTAAAACTTTCAATCATTTTCAAGAATCTCCTACTATATATCTAAGGACTCCCTTTTGTGACTGTGCACAAAACATTGTGACTAACCCATAAGAACAACGGACAATGCATGCGTCCTCTGCCTGAATTTGAAATTGATCAGAATTAGGCTCTGTTTGGGGGGACTTATTTCCAGCGGTCAAGCAATTATGACCGCATGTAGCGGGCTTTAATTAAGGTCCGATACATGCGGTCGTAACTGCTTGACCGCTTAAAATAAGTCCCCCCAAACAGCGCCTTAAACTTTAATGCCTTGCTGCAAGAACATAGTCGCGGCCAACCTTGCCGGTGGATACTCTTGGGGACCGTTTGACATGATTTTTTTTGCTCCCATGAATTTGAACAAAAATCTTGTCATCATAGAATGTATGTTTGGAATAACAATGATTTTGACCGCCACAAAAAAAACTATTTTGGTGCATAAATGTGGATGAATTTCCTTAGGCGAGGTGGGATGGTCACGAACGACATTTTGTGACCACCCTGTTTATGACTGTCAACATCCAACTGAAGGATGATTTTTGTACGTGCAACGAATATAAATGATCCTATAAAATCTTTTTTCTTACAGAAATACAACTCCAATGTAAAATACAGTTGTAGATAGACTGTATTTTCAGTGTAAAATTCGGTTGTAAAAATAGTTTAAAAAATAACTTTTTACAAATATATTTTCGGCTCAAAATATATACATATGACTACTTAAAATAACTACAATATTTCATAATTTATTTTGTGAAAAAAAATAAATATAAAAATAATTTGATTTTACGCTTGGTACTCCATTTATGCAGAACCTTTTTTTAGTTCAAAAATCCGAATATAATAATTATTCACTGTCAAAATGAACTAAATTTTAGTTATAAATTACAGTAGTTCATAAAAAAGATATTTTTACAGTTGTATTTTTACCTCAAAATATAGTTATATGAGTACTTAAAATGAACGTAAAAATACATAAATTAATATTTATGACTTGTTTTGTAAAAAAATAAAAAACGTTCAAGAAATTTACATCTCTCGTGATCCCCTCATACGTTATCCGCACAACAAATTTTTTGAGTCAAGCAGAGCCTTAGTCACGGTTGGATCGTGAATATCAAGACTGTAACAATCTGACACGTTAGGAGTTTTTTAAAAAAATTAAATTATCTTCTTAAAATCTCTCCATGGTTCATAAATTGATTTCATATCAAAATTAATGCAACATCACGTCGCATTAGTTATTTATGTGAGTCATGTGACAGGTTTTAAAGCTAACCAAATTATCACGGAGCACTTGAGTAAAAATTAGGTCTTGTTGACGGACCTTCCTTTAGATCCCCATCAAAAGAAAAGTGGAGAAGCTTGTAAATATGTAAGGTCTGCAATACACAGTCAACATAGGCATATGAGACTCATCACAATACAAGTTTTTTATTGGTCATCCGGACCTTGCTTTAAATCCGGATGACGGACCAAAAATTTTTCCGGAACACTTCACTCCGCGTGCCAAAATTTTTATATTTTTCTAACAATATATTATTACAAATAGTTGATTTTTTATATAAATAAGACATTCTATATATTAAATTGTGGTAAATAAATTTAATTTTTAGTAAAATACTAAGTTATCTTGATTTTCTAAGGTGCCCGGTCATGAGAATCAGTACGCAAATAATCAAATTAAAATCAAGTAGAAATGAAATGAAACATTTTAGCTTGAAAATCTAAGCCGGGCCAAAATTCATTAGTTTTTTTGAGATTACAAGAATTTGATATTCTCTAGGGTGACATGTCACCTCTCCGCTTACAAGCCTTTAAGGCAAAGAAAAGATGAAAAAGACCAAGTCTTAGAACGTCCATGAGAAGCGTTGTTTCATTCCTTTGTTGGTGTTTGCGAGAAAGACCCCTGGAGCCTTGAGCGTGAGAAAACTTGAGAGCGAGTCAAGTCATTTCAGAACAAAAGAGTGATCTAAGTCCCACATCATCTCCGGAAAATCTCAAAGACCTCTCTTGTCTCTCTGGTTGTTTGTCTTTAAATGAAGGCATGTGAGCTTTTTTATAGCTTATTTGAGGGGTCGCGCATGTAATTGTGTTCAGCTGAATCTGGAGTTGACAAATGACGTTATTCGGTTTCGGTAACCCGGATCATCAATTTCTCAAAAATGACAAACATGCTCCCCGGGCGGTTCGGACTAGTTGACCAACAACGATGGCGGTCAGAGGAGGCGACGGCGTCAGCGACCGGAAGTGGCGATGGCAGTCAAAGGAGGCAGCATGCCGCCGATGCATGCATCGCGCGTGCGCGCCGGCGCTGCGCGTGCAAGGGGCGCGATGCGCGCACAAGACCGCTTGCAAGTGCGCTTGCACGTGGCAAGTGTGTAAGTTGCTTGAAGCATCCAGATGGGGATCAAAGTGGAATCCCCTACCCGTTGCCCCTATGTGGATATAAATAGGCAAACCCCTTAGGAGTTACTACGGGTATGGGTTAATCGTGTACCCGACACGACCCGTTAAGACTCTGAACACGTTATTCATCAAAATATACACTAAGAATCTCCTCCTATATTTGTGACAAATAACGTATACGTTTCGGAGTGCAGAAAGTGGAGAATATCAAAAACAAGTTTCCGACTTTACACATTTCTATAAGAGTTAGCACAGTTTTTAAAGAAAAACATAAGCATGAATTTTAAACCAATAACATAATACATTCAAAGAAAAATGTGCTACTCAACAATAAATAAGTCTGAAAAACAATAAAATGACTACAGATAAACATGTAACAATTCTACTCAGAGAGTAGATCATCATCATCTATGTCAAAATCCATTTTCTCTCCTCCATCTTCACCAGTGCCTGCAAGGAATTTCATGAGTAAAACTCTATGAATTCATAAACATATGCAGTGACGTATCAAAGTAAACTAGCTCTACCTAAATGAGCTTAGTACTTGTAGCAGTAGTGAAGTAACATTGTCAGCATCTCTATCCAGTCTAGCTAGGAGCAGTCAAGTTTTGATTTTGATAAATCAAATGTTGTTATCTTACTCATTAGTGATCACTATGTACCTCATCATATGACTTAGCACATCGTCATTTGCAACATTATCAAATGTGTAATAATGTGATATGATCACTAATGTTAGATTAACTCATGCAATGACTTTCTATTCTCAATTGAATAATTCTCAAATCGTCTTACAACGAGAAAGATGTTAAGTCATCAGGTGTGGAATGACTAGCATCTAACCATCTTGGACTTTCATCAAGAAATTATTTGGGGTTTTCAGTCTATTATTAGATGCTTGAATGTTGCGACTATAGGTTCTTACCATAAAACATAAACATTGGAGGAAGTTTCATATTTCTATGAACCTTAATCACATCTCCCTCGATGTTTTAATTGTGAGAACTCTATTTAAGCCCTTTGTCAAGGCGTCTGCAACATTATCTTTTGACCTCACATCAACGAGGTTTACAATCCCTTGACTCGTAAGGGAGGTCAACCAGCTTGTTTCATCCGTAGTTGCCTTCTCTTGCTATTGAACAAAGTGTTCGTAGCAATCGTTTTAGTAGCCTGATTATCGCAGTAAACTGCAATAGAACTCAACTTCAGGCTTGTCAATGGAATGTCCATCACAAATCTCTTATCCACTCTGCTTCTTCTGCCACTGAAGCTAGAGCGTAGAGTTCGGATTCCATAGAAGATAGTGCAATACATGACTGCCTCTTGGACTTCCAGGCTACAGCTGCTCCTCCTAGTGTGAATATAAATCCACTAGTAAACTTGCTGTCATTTAATTCTGAGCACCATGATGCATCAGAATATCCTTCCAAAACTGGAGGATGACCATGGTAACATAAATCATACGTTTGGGTGTGATTTAGGTTTCGCATCAGCCTATCGAGGGCATCCCAATGATCTTGGCTAGGATTACTAGTGAATCTGCTCAACATGCCGACCGTAAAGGCTATGTCAGGTCTTGTGCAGACCATGGCATACATGAGACTACCAATCAGTTTAGCATAATCTAACTGTCTAATCGCAGCTCCATCATTGGGCTTCAAGCGATTATTGTAATCGTAAGGTGTCTCCACTAGTCTACGTTTATTGTATCCCCACGTGTCCAACATGGACTTTATGTAGTGGCTTTGACTTAGGGAAATGCCATTTTTCCCAAAGCTCACTTGCATGCCTAGAATAGTCTCAGCTACACCTATGTCTTTAATGTTAAACTCCTTCATTAGTTCTGACTTAACGTCATCCACTACGAATTGATCAGAACCACGAATCAACATATCATTCACATATAAGCATATTATAGCGACTTTGTTCGATCTCTGACGTATGTAAAGACATTTGTCCGAGAGACTCGACATGAATCTCATGTTCCTTACACTATAGTCAAACTTCTCATGTCATAATTTTGGTGCTTGTTTGAGTCCGTATAGCGACTTGATCAACTTACAGACCTTATTTTCGTGACCGTCTACTATGAAGTCGTCAGGTTGGCTCATGTATATTTCTTCGGTCAGATCTCCGTTCAAGAACGCAGTCTTAACGTCCATTTGATGAACAATAAAGTTCTCAATAGACGCAATAGTAAGGAGTATCCTAATGGTTGCTAAGTGACACACTGGTGAATATACATCAAAGTAATCCACCACACTAACTTGTGTGAAACCTTTAGCCACCAAGCGTGCTTTATACTTAGCTACGCTACCATCAGGATTAAGTTTCTTTTTTCAGATTTCACTTACACCATATAGTTTTAGCCCCTCTTGGCTTATCAACCAGCGTCCAGGTGTTGTTCTGAAGTAGAGAATTCATCTCTTCATCAATGGCTTCTTTCCAGAGTAGTGAATCCCTTGATCTCATCACATCCTTATATGTGGATGGATCGGCCTCAGCGTGATAAGTGACAAAATAACTACCAAAGGTTCTGGGAGTTCTCTCTCTCACTGAAGTCCTTCTAGACTCTAGGACACTATTATCTACCGGGACAGAATAGGAGGTGCTCGGTACTGAGTCAGGTTCTTCCACAGTAATAGTTGCTTGCATACCTGGGATTGACAGATTCTTATCCTTAAGGAACTTATCATCAAAGAACACAACATCCCTCGATTCAATAATTATATTATTAAACATGCCTAAGAATCTATCTGCAGCACTATATTCAGCACAACCTAAGTAGACACACGTGTTAATCCTAGGTCCAAGTTTAGACCGTCTAGGGTCAGATACCCTTACATAGGTTATGCTGCCCCCGGTCTTAAGTCTAGTTAAAGATAGGGGTCTATTAAACCAAAGCTCGTAGGGTGTGACGTCTAACTTAGCAACTGTCTCTCCATTTGCAACTATAACAGACTCTTTTACAGCAGTGAGCCATGTCATAAGATCAGCATTGCTACAAACATGGCACGTCGCCCCCGAATCCAAGAACCACTCCGTGCTGGCCTTAGCGTTTCCGACCATCACAACAAAATCGGAAGACTCAGCTAGGCTAACCATATTGGCTTGGTTGTCATCCTGTGGTGTTTTGGTTCTTTCCCTTTTAGGGAGTCTGCAATAAAATGCATTGTGCCCCCACTTATTGTAGTTAAAGCACTTGCCCTTGAACTTTTTTTGTGTGTTTGTTAGGGCCTGCAACTTGGGAGCTACCGTGAGAGGGTCTGGTCCTTTTAGGGTTCGACATGCATTTAGAACTGAGAACCATACTAGCAGCAGCCTTCTGCTTGCTAACAGTTTCTAAAGCGTGTCGAGTCCTATTTTCATCCTCAATGCGAATAAATCGCTTGAGGTCATTAAGACCGACCTGCGTCTTTTTGTGGTACATTCAGTTTTGAAATTATACCACGTAGAGAGCAGCTTAAAAATTATCGTGTCAGCAACAAAGCTGTCTTGCAGGGTAATGTTCTCACTATGTAAAGAATCTACTAAAACTTCAAAATCTTATACCTGAGGGAGAATGACCGTCTCCTCGTCGAACATGAAGGAATGAAATTTGTCCACCAGGTGCGCTTTGGACAGATCCTCCTCTTGCCTGAAGTTCTCCTCCAGTGCCTCCCAGATTTCCTTGGCAGTCTTCAGCTTGATGTACGTCTTCGCCAGGCAGGAGGACAGGCAGTTCAGCAGGTAGTCGTGGCAGAAGTCCTCATCGGCAATCCACTAGGCCTCCTCTTCGGTCCCCAT
The DNA here is from genome assembly GCA_039513925.1 of Platanthera zijinensis. Lineage (NCBI taxonomy): Eukaryota > Viridiplantae > Streptophyta > Magnoliopsida > Asparagales > Orchidaceae > Platanthera > Platanthera zijinensis. The sequence goes on from CM077081.1 coordinate 81,799,076, forward strand.
AACGGCAGCACGATCAGACTGAACTGTGTAGAACACGTTCAGATACTTCATTACAAATTGCGTATTCAGCTTCCAATCGGTAAACTCGGTCGCCGTTAATTTTTCCAGTTTGATCATAGGCACTGGAGAGGAGAAGTTATTGCCTTTCATCATTTTGATAGCGGTGATGGGAGCGAGATGGACAATACAGAAGCCTAGCTTTTTCTCTTGCAATTAAGACAACAACAACAAAAAATTCAGGAATTCCTGGAGTTGTAGGATAGAAGCTCTGTACGGTTCTTCTTGAGTTGAGCTTCCTAGTGCCAAGAGCTTCTTCCTTCTTGAGTTGTGAATGCAGCCAAAATAAGTGCTGAGACAGCCTCACTGGAGTTTGTTGCTTCTAAACGTCGGGTTGAGCCTGGACGGTAGAGAAGAACCCCCTTGCTGGCGGAGAAATTGCCAAAAAAACCACGACGGAGGCTCTTCGATGGCAGAGGTAGCGGCTGGACTCCGGAAAAATGCGGTAGATCGGGGAATATCGCAGCCCTTGATTCCAATTACAGCGGTGGAGGCGGCGCCGACTTCTCTTCGAACGAAATCTTGGACGGGATTCTGCCTGGAGTGGATGGCTGGATCGTGAATCTCGACCAGACGGGAGATTAACAGCGGAGGCTAGGGATTTACTTCCGATTTCAGGCGGCCCGAAAAACTCTCCTTTTTGCGATCTGGCACGAAAAACAGGCGGCGGCGGAACGATCTGAGCGGCGGGTCTCCTCCCTAATTTCACCGACGATGGAAGCGAAGGCTTCTCCTTTCCGAAACCAGGCATCAGGAACCTTATCACAACCCGCATTTTCTCCGAGGAAAAAGGACTATCAGAGTAAGAGAAAACACGTGTCATGATGCCACGTCGAATAGGGGATAACTACTGATGCTCAGACAAAACCATCTACTTTACTTTATGAAAATTCATAAGTTTAATGATTAGGAAAATCAGTTATATTTTTAAAGGTCGTATCCCTCGGCTCGGTGGATCACCTAGTCCACAATTTAAAACTATACTTAAACGCTGTAGAAAATAATTATTCAGGTTTGACTCCCTGAGAGAGAGCATAAGTGCCGCTAGAGGACAACTTATACTATGCAAGACCCTACATTTAATTTATACTATATATATAAAAAAACGATCTTTTTACGTTGTTTGGAAAATAGTGTTTGAGTTTTATAAAACATGCTGATCTTGTGATATACTTATAATAATAATTTTAGGTTTAAAAGTAACTAGCATCCTAGCATAAATCATCCCCAAAGCAAGTAGACTATCTCCAGAAAAGGTAGCAGCAAACAGTAACATATCTAGTATCAAGGTAAAACTACCAGTGGGTGCCAACAAACTGACACGAACCCACTGGCAAGTATGTATGTCTGTAAGAAAGAAACACAAATCTTCCTCACAAAACAAAGAACTGATCTCTGTAGCACCAGAGACCACCAGAAACTGCACAGCACCACTAACCGTCAGAGCAGCTACTATCCAGAACCTGAGGCATTCAAAGAAGAAAGAATACCCCGGCAAGCAAAACAAGAAAACTGCACGAAATTGTCAATCAGGAGATAAGTGAAAGAGGAAAACAAAGCAGTAACAGTCACAACTGCTCAAGGCAAGACAAAAAAAGGAATTGCACTAGGTGCGAGGAAACAGCATCGACCCTGCCCAAAAACTAAAATCCTGCAGAGTTTACTAGGCTACCATGAGCCCAAAATGTTGCAATCTCTCAAGGAAGAAATGTCTAACACCCTAAGCTGTGAGAGATGGTAGTATCAAAATAAACAACGTGGATCTGGGTTGGAGGCAAACTCAGTCCCCCATCCACCATTTCCAAGCCAACAAAGCTCAAGGGTCTACATGTGAAAGCACTAGGGACCTTCCACCCCCTTGCCCAGCCCGTACCTGGAGTAAGACAGAAGAAAAGGGTGGCCACGGCTAAATTACACAACACCACCCCCATTAAGAGCTTCAAAACACCACTACTAACCACGACCCATGATTCTGCCTTTAGGAAAGAAAAACATAGCCGACAAGGAACCTAAGAATCAAGGAATTCACTCGGGAGCGATAATCAAGGTAAGGGAAAAGTGTTGAAATGACTGAACACGGCTTGGCGCTGAGTGGGCCCCACTCACTCAGCGCCTAACCAGACCTTTACGTTGAGTGAGTTAGCCTCACTCAGCGCCAGAACAACCATGGCGTTGAGTGAGGTTCACTCACTCAACGCCCTCAGCAAGAACAGCTCTGGCATTGAGTGAGCTAGCCTCATTCAACGCCAAAATAGTTATGGCGTTGAGTGAGGTTCACTCACTCAACGCCTCCCGCAAGAAAATTCTGGCGTTGAGTGAGCTGACCTCACTCAATGCCAAAACAGCTATGGCGTTGAGTGAGGTTCACTCACTCAACGCCCTGGCACTTAACTGCAAACATGGACTGTGGCATTGAGTGAGCTAGCCTCACTCAACGCCAAAATAGCAATGGCGTTGAGTGAGGTTCACTCACTCAACGCCCTGCCACTTAGCCACAAAAGAAGACTGCGGCGTTGAGTGAGTCCACCTCACTCAACGCCAAAACAGCAATGGCGTAGAGTGAGGTCGACTTACTCAATGCTAGAGGACCTGGCCGCAAAGAAGGGCTGTGGCGTTGAGTGAGTCTACCTCACTCAACGCCATAGCAGAAATGGCATTGAGTGAGGTTCACTCACTCAACGCTACAGGACTTGGCCGCAAACATGCCTACGGCGTTGAGTGAGTTCACCTCACTCAACGCCAAAACCGAAATGGCGTTGAGTGAGGTCGACTCACTCAACGCCAAAGTACTTAGCCTAAGAAAAGGCTATGGCGTTGAGTGAGCCCACCTCACTCAACGCCAAAGTACTTGGCCGCACAGAGAGCTACGATGTTGAGTGAGTTCACCTCACTCAATGCCAAAGCCGAAATGGCGTTGAGTGAGGTCGACTCACTCAACGCCAAAGTACTTAGCCTCAGAAAAAGCTGCAGTGTTGAGTGAGACCACCTCGCTCAACGCCAAAGTACTTGACCTCACAGAAAACCGCGGCGTTGAGTGAGTTCACCTCACTCAACGCCAAAACATAAATGGCGTTGAGTGAGGTCGATTCACTCAATGCCAAAGTACTTAGCCGCTAGTAGGGGCTGCGGCGTTGAGTGAGTCCACCTCACTCAACGCCTTAGTACTTAGCCAAATAATATACACCTGACTTCTGCTGTGGCATTGAGTGTGTGCACCACACTCAACGCCAAAACAGTAATGGCTTTGAGTGTGTACACCACACTCAACGCCGAAACCAGAGAGCTCCAAACTTGACTCCTACCATATCATACAGCAGGTACCCCCCCCCCCTCCCCCACTCTCTCTCTCCCTCGGCTCCACCCAAAAAGCACCAAACCAGACTTTAATCTGGAGTCTAAATGGCAGAAATATGCCAGTGGGTTGAGCACAAACGGCATAAGGATAGGGACTCATAAGGGGAGCTAAAACCCTAATTTAGCAATGTAAAAGAGCAAGCTTGGCTTCTAAACTAGGGCTAACCGGGTAGCTAAGAGGGGGAAGATCAAAACAGCAAGTGCAATAACCACTTGCCTCGATTTCCGACGAAGCTTGGTCAGCTTTCCCTTATCTTCACACGGCACCAGCAGCAACAACACCCTAACAACAAAAATCCCGAACTTTAATGGCGGAAAAGGGCCAAAACCAGAATTTCGGGCCTCCTAAAAACTCCACGAAAATAAAATCTCTTACCGTATAAAAATAGATCTGAGTGAGAGCAATCCAAATCCTCCTTAGGAATCGAATTTTGTCCACAAACACTCCCAAAATCGATGTTTGAAGGGTAGCAGGTCGGCGGTTTCTCCGCTGCTTTTCCGCGTACAGGAGAGGCGAGTTCGGTCTCGGGAAGAAGAAGAACAGTGGACCCGCCATCTACTGATTAAGGCTTTAAAATAAAAAGGCATGCCTATTCGGCCCTAACCGCTGCCTAAATTGCCGGTTCACTTAAGCTAAGAAATTTCTAATTTGCTTTTACTAATAGCACACCCAAAACGACTCGAAAACCAAACTACCTCAGAATTCGACGAAATTCACACCGTAGCTAAATACCCATGCTACGAACACAACGGCGAAGTCGAAATTAACTTTCGACGAACAAAACTCGAGTTATACCCACTCGAAGTCAAAACACAAGCATCCCCCGAGAGGCCACACCAAGTCACCCAAAACGACATGGCTTGCTAGGGAGATCTTGCCAATAGACTACAAAATAGGCCACTCAGTTCTGAGGAGTTAAGACCACACTCCACAGATGACATAAGCCAAGAAAACGCGTCGACGTAACGCCAAACGGGAATTAAATAATCGCAGAAAAATCGGGAGCGTTACAGTCACTCCCCCTAAAAGAAAGTTTCGTCCCGAAACTTTACGCACAACACTTCTACTATAGAAGGAAAAGTAACAAATAGGAGTTACAAGAAAGGAAATAAACCAATCAAATCAGGGAAATAGGTGAGAGTGAGCCTTCCTCATAACCGACCCTAGCTCCCAAGTCGCGCTCTCCAAATCCTAATTCTTCCATAGAACTTTCACCATCGGGATGGACTTCCTTTGCAGCACCCGTTCTTGAGTATCCAAAATGCGTACCGGCACTTTAACAAAAGAGAGATTAGGCTCCAACTGGGGCACAACATCCAAGACCTGCCCACTGCTGCGCACACACTTCCGCAATTGGCTTATATGAAATACATTATGAACACCTAGGAAGCTTGCTGGCAAATCCAACCTGTAAGCTGACACGCCAATCCGCTCCACAATCTTAAACGGGCCAACATACCTCGGGTCCAATTTCCGATTCTTACCGAACCTCTTAACACCCACCATCGGGGAAACCTTAAGAAACACAAGGTCCCCTACAGAAAACTCCAAGGCAGACCTATGCCGATTGGCGTTCTTCTCGTATCTCTCCTAAGCTATACGAAGCTTTTCTCGGATAAGATTCACTGCGACTTCCATCTCCTCGAGTGCATCCAGACCCAACAAGGGTCTCTCACCTGCCTCAGCCCAAAACAGGGGAGTTCTGCAGCGCCTCCCATACAAAGCTTCAAACGGAGCCATTTGCAAACTTTCTTGATAACTATTATTGTATGCAAACTCCATAAGTCGCAACCGCTCATCCCACGCTTCACCGTGTTCTAAAATGTAGCATCTGATCATATCCTCAACTATCTGGTTCACCTGCTCTGTCTGCCCATTGGTATGTGGGTGGTAAGCAGTAGAATACCTCAGGTCTGTACCCAAATCCTCCTGCAGACTCTGCCAAAAACGAGAAGTAAATTGAGAGTCTCGATCAGAAATGATACTACCAGGCACACTGTGCAATCTGATGACCTCATTCAAGTACAACTCTGTTATCTTCTTCATCGGGTAATCAATCTTATACGGCACAAAGTGAGCACACTTCGTCAGTCTATCCACTATAACCCAAACAGAATCAAATCCCCTTTGAGATTTCGGTAAGCCCGTGATGAAGTCCATAGAAATGCTTTCCCACTTCCAAGTCGGGATCTCTAACGAAGTCAACTTGCCACCAGGCCTTCCGTGATCGGCCTTCACACGCTTGCAAGTGTGGCACTCAGCAACAAATCGGGCTATATCATTTTTCATGTCATACCACCAGGCAATTTAATTCAAATCGCGATACATCTTTGTAGATCCTGGATGGTAGGCAACACTGGATCCATGAGCCTCTCTGCATATCATACCCCTGATGTCTCCTACAGCGGGGATGAAAAATCTGTCGCGGTACTTCAAAGTACCCGCATCATCGATAGTAAAATCTGGCAACTCCCCCTTCTCAATCCTGGAGTATAAGTGCAGAAGATTCGGATCATCCTTCTGGTGCAACCTAGTAAGAGAAATCCAAGACGACTCTGCCACTGCCAAACTGCTCTGTATGCCACAACATCCCACTGAGATATCCATTAATAAGAACTCTTCCACTAAACGATCGGCGAAAAGATTAAAGATCTTACCCGTCTTCCGACTCAGAGTGTCGGCCACCACGTTGGCCTTTCCTGGATGATACTGGATCTCTACATCATAATCGACCACATACTCTAGCCACCGCCGTTGGCTAAGATTCAACTCCTTCTGCGTGAACATATACTTCAGGCTCTTATGATCTGTGAAGATCTTGCACTGAGCCCCATAAAGTAGATGCCTCCACAACTTCAACGCATAAATCACCGCTGCAAACTCAAGGTCATGCGTAGGATAATTCTTCTCATGAGTCTTCAATTGCCTTGACCCATAGACAATCACTTTTCCAACCTGCATCAACACGCAACCCAAACCAATATGTGAAGCATCCACGTACACATCATAATCCACACCCTTAGTAGGTAGGGTCAGAACGGGAGCAGTTCACAATCTGTTCTTTAGCTTCAGGAAGGCTTCTTCGCACTTCTCGCTCCAAACAAAGGCCGCGTTCTTCTGAGTCAACTTGGTCAAAGGTGCAGCTAGGGTAGAGAAACCCTCCACGAACCACCTGTAATAGCCGGCCAACCCTAGAAAGCTCCTAATCTCCTTGGGCATGCTCAGCCTACTCCAATCCATCACCGCTGCGATCTTTTCTGGGTCGACCGAGATCCCATCATTGTCCACCACGTGGCCTAGAAACGAGACCTGAGGCAACCAAAATTCGCACTTGCTCAGTGTTGAGAGTAATTTGCCAGCAAGACCGTGTGTGTGGGACCGCCCCCGTGGCTTTCCCCATCGCGTTCCTGGTCTGGGTGTTGACCCTGGTGGGCCCCTGTGTGGCGGAATATCCTCGCGGTTCTGTGGTTGGGATTAGTCCCACATCGCCCGCAGCGCCTGCTCCTCCGTGTTTATGTACCCCGCCACCCTTCATCTCAATACCTGGGTTTTGAGATGCGATATGGGTGGGCAGGTTCTCACATGGTATCAGAGGTTGTACGGTTGTCCTGCTGCGGGGGTGTGTAGAGAGTAATTTGCCAGCAGGACCGTGTGTGTGGGACCGCCCCCGTGGCTTTCCCCATCGCGTTCCTGGTCTGGGTGTTGACCCCGGAGGGCCCCCTGTGTGGCGGAATATCCCCGCAGTTCTGTGGTTGGGATTAGTCCCACATCGCCCGCAGCGCCTGCTCCTCCGTGTTTATGTACCCCGCCACCCTTCATCTCAATACCTGGGTTTTGAGATGCGATATGGGTGGGCAGGTTCTCACACTCAGCTTGGCGAATAACTTGTGATTCCTCAACTCCATTAGAACCAAGCGCAGATGCTGTTCATGCTCCTCAGCACTGCGAGAATAAACCAACACGTCATCGATGAAGACAACAACGAACTTGTCTAAGAAATCCTTGAACACCCGGTTCATCATATCCATGAAAGCTGATGGTGCGTTGGTCAGACCAAACGACATCACCAAGAACTCAAAATGCCCATGCCTCGATCTAAACGCAGTCCGTGGAATACTTGCCTCACGGATCCAGAGCTGATGATAGCCAGAACGAAGATCGATCTTAGAGAACACCGTGCTACCGCGCAACTGGTCAAATAAGTCATCGATCCTCGGCAGAGGGTACCTGTTCTTAATAGTGACTTTGTTCAACTCCCTTTAGTCAATGCAAAGTCGCATCGACCCATCTTTCTTATTTACAAACAAAACAGGAGCACCCCAAGGCGACGAACTCTGCCTGATAAATCCTTTTGCCAACAGCTCATCCAACTAGACTCACAACTCCTCTAACTCACGAGGGGCCATCTGGTACGGCGCCTTAGCAATAGGACGCGTACCCGGTTCCAAATCAATCACAAATTCAACATCCCGATCGGGAGGAAGACCGGGAAGATCATCAGGAAACACATCAGCGAAACCGTGAACAACGGGAATCTCCTCTAAGCGCGGTATACTAACAGCGGTCCCAACCACCGAGACTAAACAAGCAAAACAACCAGAAGGAAACAACTTTTGAGCACATACCACAGAAAAGACAGGAGAATCTTGGCACGGATCAGCATACACGCTTCCCGGCTGACCGTTGTCCTTGATGAAGTCCAAACGCTTCCCTTTGCACTGAATGACCGCATCATACTTAGACAGCCAGTCCATGCCCAGAATAACATCGAAGTCCTCCAGATCAATCATCTTGAAGTCTGCCTTCGCAAGAAAGTCTCCCAACAAAACAAGGCAATCTAGCATGCCCAAATCTGATAACACAGATTCACCAGAGGGGAACTTGACACGGAAGGTATCCCGAACTCGATCTATAGTCAACCGATGTCGCTCCACAAAGGCTCTAGCCACAAACGAGTGGGTAGCGTCGGAGTCAAACAGAACACGCGCCCAGCGATTCTTCACCTTAAATTTCCCTATAGGAGTATATATAACTAAGGAACTACCAAAAAAACTGCATTCATTCTAGTAAAACAAGAATAAGACCTTCGGGTTGGAAAAAAAACAACTAACCTGAGATGACCTTAGTCGAATCTTGAGCCTCCTCGGAAGAGATCATGTTCAGCTTTCCCTTGCCCTTGTCCACACGCTGAGGTGGAGGTAGTGCCTGAAGTGGAACTGCATGAAGAGCAGGCTGCACCTGAGGACACCTAGTCTTGATGTAACCCTTCTGCCCACACTGATAGCAGACTTTATCCTTGGACCAGCACTGGACAGCATCATGCCTGGGTCGCTTGCAGACAAAACAAGAGACATCCCTCCTAGGAGCACCCTGAATCGCATGAACCTGCTCCTTCTTCTGAGCTGCTGCCTTCTTGAAACACCTCTCAACAGGGTGGCCTGACCGACCACAGAAGCTGCACACCACCTTGCTCTTCTTTCCCGAAGCAACACCGGGTACCTTGGGTTTCTTCTCCTCCACAGACTTCCTCTTGTCCTTCCTCATTTGTTGGCCCATGCTCTTTGCGGTCTCAATAGCCTCCACCTTCAGAGCAGCCTCCACTACCCCTGCATAAGTCTCTGATCCATAAGAACTGGTCAACTGCTGCACCTCGCTCCTCAAGCCACCAAGAAACCGCTTGACTCGATCAGCCTCAACACTCACCAAACCAGGAGCAAACCGGCTTAACTTGCTTAATTCTATCTCATACTCACCGACCGTGAGTTGCCTTTGCTTCAGGTGGAGGAAGTCGTTCATAAGGCGGTCACGCTCGACCGAAGGCAATAACTTCCTCAGCAGCATTTCCTTGAATACTTCCCAAGAGCAACCAGATACCAAGCTCTCCTTTTATCTAAGCCACCAACTCTTAGCCAAACCTTTAAGCTGATAGGCGGCTATCATCACCCTCTGATCATCTGCAATACCAGAGCACGAGAACATCTCCTCCATGGAGATCAGCCAATTGTCTATGACCATGAAATCTGCCTTCCCATCATAAGTAGGAGGGCTAAGTCTCTGAAACTGAGAGATAAATGCCATTTCTGCTGGCACCACCACTGGAGGTCTCAGGGGTGTAGGAGGAGGAGGAAAAGCTAACCCCCATGCAGGGCCTTGCGCTCCCTGAGTCTGTCCTGCCACCACAGCCACCAGAGACTGGATCTGGGCTCGCACCTCCACCAACTGCCTGCTCAAGGAATTGCTACTATGCCGCAAGCTCTCGATCACCACATCATTCTGCGCTCCAGATGACTCACCCTCAGACAGGGGAGTCGATCTAGTCAAAGGACGTCTTGCCATCCTAAAATCATAACACTAGTCAGATCCTAGTACAACAGCTACAACTATCTACAAGTACAAACAATACATACATAAATATAAACTTAAAGCTGCTAAACTTGCTCTAGGAGTTTATCTTTTTACAAAAATTGATGTTATGCCATAACCTAGGATGGTTAACCACCACCATACTAACTCCTGTGCCTAGATCAGGAATGCATGACTTTATATTATTTTTGACTCAAAAATTATGTGTGTACATATGTCATCCTGCTAGTCTTTAGCTTGGCATGTTGTGCTTATGCAATGTTATGCTATGAATGTTTGTGCTATGCATTCTAAAAAAAGGTCCTAATGCATGATATGAGCGACGTACACATGAAAATGTTATGCATCCCATACTACATAACATCCTCATGCAACAAAAAAGAAAATGAGCTAGTCGCAGCCATGTGGTGAGGTTATGCATCCCATACAACATAACCCTCACATATTGCCCCTATGGTGGATCCATATACGAACACATATTATGCATCTCATACTACATAATATGCCCCGTATACTTCATGTTATGCTATGAGTGTAGTGTTCGTGCTTTTGCCAATACGTGCTGATGACATATCGGTGTGTGAATGACATGATGCTGAACTACTAATGCAATCAAAAGGGAAGGTTGCCCGACTAACTTGTCAAGCAACCTCCCTCTGATACAAACTGTCACAACCCGTATTTTCTCCGAGGAAAAAGGACTATCAGAGTAAGAGAAAACACGTGTCATGATGCCACGTCGAACAGGGGATAACTGCTGACGCTCAGGCTAAACCATCTACTTTACTTTATGAAAATTCATAAGTTTAATGATTAGGAAAATCAGTTAAATTTTTAAAGGCCGTATCCCTCAGCTCGGTGGATCACCTAGTCCACAAATTAAAACTATACTTAAACGTTGCGGAAAATACTTTATTCAGGTTTGACTCCATAAGAGAGAGCATAAGTGCCCATAGAGGACAACTTATACTATGCAAGACCCTACATTTAATTTATACTATATATATAAAAAAATGATCTTTTTACGTTGTTTGGAAAATAGTGTTTGAGTTTTATAAAACATGCTGATCTTGTGATATACTTATAATTATAATTTTAGGTTTAAAAGTAACTAGCATCCTAACATAAATCATCCCCAGAGCAAGTAGACTATCTCCAAAAAAGGTAGCAGCAAATAGTAACATATCTAGTATCAAGGTAAAACTACCAGTGGGCACCAACAAGCTGATACGAACCCACTGGCAAGTATGTATGTCTATAAGAAAGAAACACAAAACTACCTCACAAAACAAAGAACTGATCTCTATAGCACCAGATACCACCAGCAAGTACACAGCACCACAAACCGTCAGAGCAGCTACTATCCAGAACCTGAGGCATTCAAAGAAGAAAGAATACCTCAGCAAGCAAAACAAGAAAACTGCATGAAAGTGTCAATCAGGAGATAAGTGAAAGAGGAAAACAAATCAGTAACAGTCACAACTGCCCAAGGCAAGACAAAAAAAGGAATTGCACTAGGTGTGAGGAAACAACATCGACCCTGCCCAAAAACTAAAATCCTGCAGAGTTTACTAGGCTACCATGAGACCAAAATGCTGTAATCTATCAAGGAAGAAACGTCTAACACCCTAAGCTGTGAGAGGTGGTAATAGCAAAATAAACAACGTGGATCTGGGTTGGAGGCAAACTCAGTCCCCCATCCACCATTTCCAAGCCAACAAAGCTCAAGGGTCTACATGTGAAAGCACTAGGGACCTTCCACCCCCTTGCCCAGCCCGTACCTGGAGCAAGACAGAAGAAAAGGGTGGCCACGGCTAATATACACAACACCACCCCCATTAAGAGCTTCAAAACACCACTACTAACCACGACCCACGATTCTGCCTTTAGGAAAGAAAAACATAGCCGACAAGGAACCTCAGAATCAAGGAATTCACTCGGGAGCGATAATCAAGGTAAGGGAAAAGTGTTGAAATGACTGAACACGGCTTGGCGCTGAGTGGGCCCCACTCACTCAGCGCCTAACCAGACCTTTGCGTTGAGTGAGTTAGCCTCACTCAGCGCCAGAACAACCATGGCGTTGAGTGAGGTTCACTCACTCAACGGCCTCAGCAAGAACAGCTCTGGCGTTGAGTGAGCTAGCCTCATTCAACGCCAAAACAGCTATGGCGTTGAGTGAGGTCACTCACTCAACGCCTCCCGCAAGAAAATTCTGGCATTGAGTGAGCTGACCTCACTCAATGCCAAAACAGCTATGGCGTTGAGTGAGGTTCACTCACTCAACGCCCTGGCACTTATCTGCAAACATGGACTGTGGCATTGAGTGAGCAGCCTCACTCAACGCCAAAATAGCAATGGCATTGAGTGAGGTTCACTCACTCAACGCCCTGCCACTTAGCCACAAAAGAAGACTGCGACGTTGAGTGAGTCCACCTCACTCAACGCCAAAACAGCAATGGCGTAGAGTGAGGTCGACTTACTCAATGCTAGAGGACCTGGCCGCAAAGAAGGGCTGTGGCGTTGAGTGAGTCTACCTCACTCAACGCCATAGCAGAAATGGCATTGAGTGAGGTTCACTCACTCAACGCTACAGGACTTGGCCGCAAACATACCTACGGCGTTGAGTGAGTTCACCTCACTCAACGCCAAAACCGAAATGGCATTGAGTGAGGTCGACTCACTCAACGCCAAAGTACTTAGCCTAAGAAAAGGTTGTGGCGTTGAGTGAGCCCACCTCACTCAACGCCAAAGTACTTGGCCGCACAGAGAGCTACGATGTTGAGTGAGTTCACCTCACTCAATGCCAAAACCGAAATGGCATTTAGTGAGATCGACTCACTCAACGACAAAGTACTTAGCCTCAGAAAAGGCTGCGGCGTTGAGTGAGACCACCTCACTCAACGCCAAAGTACTTGACCTCACAGAAAACCGCGGCGTTGAGTGAGTTCACCTCACTCAACGCCAAAACGTAAATGGCGTTGAGTGAGGTCGATTCACTCAACGCCAAAGTACTTAGCCGCTAGTAGGGGCTGCGGCATTGAGTGAGTCCACCTCACTCAACGCCTTAGTACTTAGCCAAATAATATACACCTGAATTCTGCTGTGGCATTGAGTGTGTGCACCACACTCAATGCCAAAACAGTAATGGCTTTGAGTGTGTACACCATACTCAATGCCGAAACCAGAGAGTTCCAAACTTGACTCCTACCAGATCATACAGCAGGTACCCCCCTCCCCCACTCTCTCTCTCCCTCGGCTCCACCCAAAAAGCACCAAACCAGACTTTAATCTGGAGTCTAAATGGCAGAAATACCAGTGGGTTGAGCACAAACGGCACAAGGAGAGGGGCTCATAAGGGGAAACTAAAACCCTAATTTAGCAAAGTAAAAGAGCAAGCTTGGCTTCTAACCTAGGGCTAACCGGGTAGCTAAGAGGGGGAAGATCAAAACAACAAGTGCAAGAACCACTTGCCTCGATTTCCGACGAAGCTTGGTCGGCTTTCCCTTATCTTCACACGGCACCAGCAGCAGCAACACCCTAACAACAAAAATCCCGAACTTTAATGGCGGAAAAAGGGCCAAAACCAGAATTTCGGGCCTCCTAAAAACTCCACGAAAATAAAATCTCTTACCGTATAAAAATAGATCTGAGTGAGAGCAATCCAAATCCTCCTTAGGAATCGAATTTTGTCCACAAACACTCCCAAAATCGAAGTCTGAAGGGTAGCAGGTCGGCGGTTTCTCCGCTGCTTTTCCGCGTACAGGAGAGGCGAGTTCGGTCTCGGGAAGAAGAAGAACAGTGGACCCGCCATCTACTGATTAAGGCTTTAAAATAAAAAGACATGCCTATTCGGCCCTAACCGCTGCCTAAACTGCCGGTTCACTTAAGCTAAGAAATTTCTAATTTGCTTTTACTAATAGCACACCCAAAACGACTCGAAAACCAAACTACCTCAGAATTCGACGAAATTCACACCGTAGCTAAATACCCATGCTACAAACACAACGGTGAATTCGAAATTAACTTTCAACGAACAAAACTCGAGTTATACCCACCCGAAGTCAAAACACAAGCATCCCCCGAGAGGCCACACCAAGTCACCCAAAACGACACGGCTTGCTAGGGAGATCTTGCCAATAGACTACAAAATAGGCCACTCAGTTCTGAGGAGTTAAGACCACACTCCACAGATGACACAAGCCAAGAAAATGCGTCGACGTAACGCCAAACGGGAATTAAATAATCGCAGAAAAATCGGGAGCGTTACAGTCACTCCCCCTAAAAGAAAGTTTCGTCCCGAAACTTTACGCACAACACTTCTACTATAGAAGGAAAAGTAACAAATAGGAGTTACAAGAAAGGAAACATACCAATCAAATCAGGGAAACAGGTGAGGGTGAGCCTTCCTCATAGCCGACTCTATCTCCTAAGTCGCGCTCTCCAAATCCTAATTCTTTCATAGAACTTTCACCATCGGGATGGACTTCCTTTGCAGCACCCGTTCTTGAGTATCCAAAATGCGGACCGGCACTTCAACAAAAGAGAGATTAGGCTCCAACTGGGGCACAACATCCAAGACCTGCCCACTGCTGCGCACACACTTCCGCAATTGGCTTATATGGAATACATTATGAACAGCTGGGAAGCTTGCTGGCAAATCCAACCTGTAAGCTGACACGCCAATCCGCTCCACAATCTTAAACGGGCCAACATACCTCGGGTCCAATTTCCGATTCTTACCGAACCTCTTAACACCCACCATCGGGGAAACCTTAAGAAATACAAGGTCCCCTACAAAAAACTCCAAGGCAGACCTACACCGATTGGCGTTCTTCTCGTATCTCTCCTGAGCTATACGAAGCTTTTCTCGGATAAGATTCACTGCGACTTCCATCTCCTCAAGTGCATCCGGACCCAACAAGGGTCTCTCACCTGCCTCAGCCCAAAATAGGGGAGTTCTGCAGCGCCTCCCATACAAAGCTTCAAACGGAGCCATTTGCAAACTTTCTTGATAACTATTATTGTATGCAAACTCCATAAGTCGCAACCGCTCATCCCACGCTTCACCGTGGTCTAAAATGTAGCATCTGATCATATTCTCAACTATCTGGTTCACCCGCTCTGTCTGCCCATTGGTATGTTGGTGGTAAGCAGTAGAATACCTCAGGTCTGTACCCAAACCCTCCTGCAGACTCTGCCAAAAACGAGAAGTAAACTGAGAGTCTCGATCAGAAATGATACTACTAGGCACACCGTGCAATCTGATGACCTCATTCAAGTACAACTCTGTTATCTTCTTCATCGGGTAATCAATCTTATACGGCACAAAGTGAGCACACTTCGTCAGTCTATCCACTATAACCCAAACAGAATCAAATCCCCTTTGGGATTTCGGTAAGCCCGTGATGAAGTCCATAGAAATGCTTTCCCACTTCCAAGTCGGGATCTCTAACGAAGTCAACTTGCCACCAGGCCTTCCGTGATCGGCCTTCACACGCTTGCAAGTGTGGCACTCAGCAACAAATCGGGCTATATCATTTTTCATGTCATACCACCAGGCAATTTACTTCAAATCGCGATACATCTTTGTAGATCCTGGATGGTAGGCAACACTGGATCCATGAGCCTCTCTGCATATCATACCCCTGATGTCTCCTACAGCGGGGATGAAAAATCTTTCGTGGTACTTCAAAGTACCCGCATCATCGATAGTAAAATCTAGCAACTCCCCCTTCTCAGTCCTGGAGTATAAGTGCAGAAGATCCGGATCATCCTTCTGGTGCAACCTAGTAAGAGAAATCTAAGACAGCTCTGCCACTGCCAAACTGCTCTGTATGCCACATTATCCCACTGAGATATCCATTAATAAGAACTCTTCCACTAAACGATCGGCGGAGAGATTAAAGATCTTACCCGTCTTCCGACTCAGAGTGTCGGCCACCACGTTGGCCTTGCCTGGATGATACTGGATCTCTACATCATAATCGACCACATACTCTAGCCACGCCGTTGGCTAAGATTCAACTCCTTCTGCGTGAACACATACTTCAGGCTCTTATGATCTGTGAAGATCTTGCACTGAGCCCCATAAAGTAGATGCCTCTACAGCTTCAACGCATAAATCACCGCTGAAAACTCAAGGTCATGCGTAGGATAATTCTTCTCATGAGTCTTCAATTGCCTTGACCCATAGACAATCACTTTTCCAACCTGCATCAACACGCAACCCAAACCAACATGCGAAGCATCCACGTACACATCATAATACACACCCTTAGTAGGTAGGGTCAGAACGGGAGCAGTTCACAATCTGTTCTTTAGCTTCAGGAAGGCTTCTTCGAACTTCTCGCTCCAAACAAAGGCCGCATTCTTCTGAGTCAACTTGGTCAAAGGTGCAGCTAGGGTAGAGAAACCCTCCACGAACCTCCTGTAGTAGCCGGACAACCCTAGAAAGCTCCTGATCTCCTTGGGCATGCTCAGCCTATTCCAATCCATCACCGCTGCGATCTTTTCTGGGTCGACCGAGATCCCATCATTGTCCACCATGTGGCCTAGAAACGAGACCTGAGGCAACCAATATTCGCACTTGCTCAGCTTGGCGAATAACTTGTGATTCCTCAACTCCGTTAGAACCAAGCGCAGATGCTGCTCATGCTCCTCAGCACTGCGAGAATAAACCAACACGTCATCGATGAAGACAACAACGAACTTGTCTAAGAAATCCTTGAACACCCGGTTCATCATATCCATGAAAGCTGATGGTGCGTTGGTCAGACCAAACGACATCACCAAGAACTCAAAATGCCCATGCCTCGATCTAAACGCAGTCCGTGGAATACTTGCCTCACGGATCCAGAGCTGATGATAGCCAGAACGAAGATCGATCCTAGAGAACACCGTGCTACCGCGCAACTGGTCAAATAAGTCATCGATCCTCGGCAGAGGGTACCTGTTCTTAATAGTGACTTTGTTCAACTCTCTTTAGTCAATGCAAAGTCGCATCGACCCATCTTTCTTCTTTACAAACAAAACAGGAGCACCCCAAGGCGACGAACTCTGCCTGATAAATCCATTTGCCAACAGCTCATCCAACTAGACTCGCAACTCCTCTAACTCACGAGGGACCATCCGATACGGCGCCTTAGCAATAGGACGCGTACCCGGTTCCAAATCAATCACAAATTCAACATCCCGATCGGGAGGAAGACCGGGAAGATCATCAGGAAACACATCAGCGAAACCGCGAACAACGAGAATCTCCTCTAAGCGCGGTATACTAACAGCGGTCCCAACCACCGAGACTAAACAAGCAAAACAACCAGAAGGAAACAACTTTTGAGCACATACCACAGAAAAGACAGGAGAATCTTGGCACGGATCAGCATACACGCTTCCCGGCTGACCGTTGTCCTTGATGAAGTCCAAGTGCTTCCCTTTGCACTGAATGACCGCATCATACTTAGACAGCCAGTCCATGCCCAGAATAACATCGAAGTCCTTCAGATCAATCATCTTGAAGTCTGCCTTCGCAAGAAAGTCTCCCAACAAAACAAGGCAATCTAGCATGCCCAAATCTGATAACACAGATTCAACAGAGGGGAACTTGACACAGAAGGTATCCCGAACTCGATCTATAGTCAACCGATGTCGCTCCACAAAGGCTCTAGCCACAAACGAGTGGGTAGCGTCGGAGTCAAACAGAACACGCGCTCAGCGGTTCTTCACCTTAAATTTCCCTATAGGAGTATATATAACTAAGGAACTACCAAAAAAACTGCATTCATTCTAGTAAAACAAGAATAAGACCTTCGGGTTGGAAAAAAAAACAACTAACCTGAGATGACCTGAGTCGAAGCTTGAGCCTCCTCGGAAGAGATCATGTTCAGCTTTCCCTTGCCCTTGTCCACACGCTGAGGTGGAGGTAGTGCCTGAAGTGGAACTGCATGAAGAGCAGGCTGGACCTGAGGACACCTAGTCTTGATGTAACCCTTCTGCCCATACTGATAGCAGACTTTATCCTTGGACCAGCACTGGACAGCATCATGCCCGGGTCGCTTGCAGACAAAATAAGAGACATCCCTCCTAGGAGCACCCTGAATCGCATGAACCTGCTCCTTCTTCTGAGCTGCTGCCTTCTTGAAACACCTCTCAACAGGGTGGCCTGACCGACCACAGAAGCTGCACACCACCTTGCTCTTCTTTCCCGAAGCAACACCGAGTACCTTGGGTTTCTTCTCCTCCACAGACTTCCTCTTGTCCTTCCTCATTTGCTGGCCCATGCTCTTTGCGGTCTCAATAGCCTCCACCTTCAGAGCAGCCTCCACTACCCCTGCATAAGTCTCTGATCCATAAGAACTGGTCAACTGCTGCACCTCGCTCCTCAAGCCACCAAGAAACCGCTTGACTCGATCAGCCTCAACACTCACCAAACCAGGAGCAAACCGGCTTAACTTGCTTAATTCTATCTCATACTCACCGACCGCGAGTTGCCTTTGCTTCAGGTGGAGGAAGTCGTTCATAAGGCGGTCACGCTCTACCGAAGGCAATAACTTCCTCAGCATCATTTCCTTGAATACTTCCCAAGAGCAACCAGCTACCAAGCTCTCCTTTTATCTAAGCCACCAACTCTTAGCCAAACCTTTAAGCTGATAGGCGGCTATCATCACCCTCTGATCATCTACAATACCAGAGTACGAGAACATCTCCTCCATGGAGATCAGCCAATCGTCTATGACCATGAAATCTGCCTTCCCATCATAATTAGGAGGGCTAAGTCTCTGAAACTGAGAGATAAATGCCATTTCTTCTGGCACCACCACTGGAGGTCTCAGGGGTGCAGGAGGAGGAGGAACAGCTAACCCCCCTGCAGGGCCTTGCGCTCCCTGAGTCTGCCCTGCCACCACAGCCACCAGAGACTGGATTTGGGCTCGCACCTCCACCAACTGCCTGCTCAAGGAATTGCTACTCTGCCGCAAGCTCTCGATCACCACATCATTCTGCGCTCCAGATGACTCACCCTCAGACAGGGGAGTCGATCTAGTCAAAGGATGTCTTGCCATCCTAAAATCATAACACTAGTCAGATCCTAGTACAACAGCTACAACTATCTACAAGTACAGACAATATATACATAAATATGAACTTAAAGCTACTAAACTTGCTCTGGGAGTTTATCTTTTTACAAAAAATGATGTTATGCCCTAACCTAGGATGGTTAACCACCACCATACTAACTCCTGTGCCTAGATCGGGAATGCATGACTTTATATTATTTTTGACTCAAAAATTATGTGTGTACATATGTCATCCTGCTAGTCTTTAGCTTGGCATGTTGTGCTTATGCAATGTTATGCTATGAATGTTTGTGCTATGCATTCTAAAAAAAGGTCCTAATGCATGATATGAGCGACGTACACATGAAAATGTTATGCATCCCATACTACATAACATCCTCATGCAACAAAAAAGAAAATGAGCTAGTCGCAGCCATGTGGTGAGGTTATGCATCCCATACAACATAACCCTCACATATTGCCCCTATGGTGGATCCATATACGAACACATATTATGCATCTCATACTACATAATATGCCCCGTATACTTCATGTTATGCTATGAGTGTAGTGTTCGTGCTTTTGCCAATACGTGCTGATGACATATCGGTGTGTGAATGACATGATGCTGAACTACTAATGCAATCAAAAGGGAAGGTTGCCTGACTAACTTGTCAAGCAACCTCCCTCTGATACAAACTGTCATAACCCGTATTTTCTCCGAGGAAAAAGGAATATCAGAGTAAGAGAAAACACATGTCATGATGCCACGTCGAACAGGAGATAACTGCTGACGCTCAGGCTAAACCATCTACTTTACTTTATGAAAATTCATAAGTTTAATGATTAGGAAAATCAGTTATATTTTTAAAGGCCGTATCCCTCAGCTCGGTGGATCACCTAGTCCACAAATTAAAACTATACTTAAACGTTACGGAAAATACTTTATTCAGGTTTGACTCCATAAGAGAGAGCAAAAGTGCCCCTAGAGGACAACTTATACTATGCAAGACCCTATATTTAATTTATACTATATATAAAAAAAATGATCTTTTTACGTTGTTTGGAAAATAGTGTTTGAGTTTTATAAAACATGTTGATCTTGTGATATACTTATAATTATAATTTTAGGTTTAAAAGTAACTAGCATCCTAGCATAAATCATCCCCAGAGCAAGTAGACTATCTCCAAAAAAGGTAGCAGCAAATAGTAACATATCTAGTATCAAGGTAAAACTACCAGTGGGCGCCAACAAACTGACACGAACCCACTGGCAAGTATGTATGTCTATAAGAAAGAAACACAAAACTACCTCACAAAACAAAAAACTGATCTCTATAGCACCAGATACCACCAGTAACTACACAGCACCACAAACCGTCAGAGCAGCTACTATCCAGAACCTGAGGCATTCAAAGAAGAAAGAATACCTCAGCAAGCAAAACAAGAAAAATGCATGAAAGTGTCAATCAGGAGATAAGTGAAAGAGGAAAACAAATCAGTAACAGTCACAACTGCCCAAGGCAAGACAAAAAAAGGAATTGCACTAGGTGTGAGGAAACAACATCGACCCTGCCCAAAAACTAAAATCCTGCAGAGTTTACTAGGCTACCATGAGCCCAAAATGCTGCAATCTATCAAGGAAAAAACGTCTAACACCCTAATCTGTGAGAGATGGTAGTAGCAAAATAAACAACGTGGATCTGGGTTGGTGGCAAACTCAGTACCCCATCCACTATTTCCAAGCCAACAAAGCTCAAGGGTCTACATGTGAAAGCACTTGGGACCTTCCACCCCCTTGCCCAGCCCGTACCTGGAGCAAGACAGAAGAAAAGTGTGGCCACAGCTAAATTATACAACACCACCCCCATTAAGAGCTTCAAACCACCACTATTAACCACGACCCACGATTCGTCCTTTAGGAAAGAAAAACATAGCCGGCAAGGAACCTCAGAATCAAGGAATTCACTCGGGAGCGAAAATCAAGGTAAGGGAAAAGTGTTGAAATGACTCAACACGGCTTGGCGCTGAGTGGGCCCCACTCACTCAGCGCTTAACCAAACCTTGGCATTGAGTGAGTTAGCCTCACTCAGCGCCAGAACAACCATGGCGTTGAGTGAGGTTCACTCACTCAATGCCCTCCGCAAGAACAGCTCTGGCGTTGAGTGAGCTATCCTCATTCAACGCCAAAACAGCTATGGCGTTGAGTGAGGTTCACTCACTCAACGCCTCCCGCAAGAAAATTCTGGCGTTGAGTGAGCTGACCTCACTCAACGCCAAAACAGCTATGGCGTTGAGTGAGGTTCACTCACTCAACGCCCTGACACTTAACTGCAAACAGGTACTGTGGCGTTGAGTGAGCTAGCCTCACTAACCGCCAAAACAGCAATGGCATTGAGTGAGGTTCACTCACTCAACGCCCTGCCACTTAGCCGCAAAAGAAGACTGCGGCGTTGAGTGAGTCCACCTCACTCAACGCCAAAATAACAATGGAGTAAAGTGAGGTCGACTCATTCAACGCCAGAGGACCTGGCCGCAAAGAAGGGTTGTGTCGTTGAGTGAGTCTACCTCACTCAACGCCATGGCAGAAATGGCGTTGAGTGAGGTTCACTCACTCAACGCCACAGGACTTGGCCGCAAACATGCCTACAGCGTTGAGTGAGTTCACCTCACTTAACGCCAAAAACGAAATGGCGTTGAGTGAGGTCGACTCACTCAACACCAAAGTACTTAGCCTCAGAAAAGGCTGTGGCGTTGAGTGAGCCCACCTCACTCAATGCCAAAGTACTTGTCCGCACAGAGAGCTACGACGTTGAGTGAGTTCACCTCACTCAACGCCAAAACCGAAATGGTGTTGAGTGAGGTCGACTCACTCATGCCAAAGTACTTAGCCTCAGAAAAGGCTGCGGCGTTGAGTGAGCCCACCTCACTCAACGCCAAAGTACTTGGCCTCACAGAAAACTACGGCGTTGAGTGAGTTAACCTCACTCAACGCCAAAACGTAAATGGCGTTGAGTGAGGTCGACTCACTCAACTCCAAAGTACTTAGCCGCTAGCAGGGGCTGCGGCGTTGAGTAAGTCCACCTCACTCAACGCCTTAGTACTTAGCCAAATAATATACACCTGACTTCTGCTGTGGCGTTGAGTGTGTACACCACACTCAACGCCAAAAAAGCAATGGCTTTGAGTGTGTGCACCACACTCAACGCCGAAACCAGAGAGCTCCAAACTTGGCTCCTACCAGATCATACAGTAGGTACCCATCCCCCCTCCCCCACTCTCTCTCCCTCGGCTCCACCCGCAAAGCATCAAACCAGACTTTAATCTAGAGTCTAAATGGAGGAAATACGCCAGTGGGTTGAGCACAAATGACACAAGGAGAGGGGCTCATAAGGGGAAACTAAAACCTTAATTTAGCAAAGTAAAAGAGCAAGCTTGGCTTCTAACCTAGGGCTAACCGGGTAGCTAAGAGGGGGAAGATCAAAACAGCAAGTGCAAGAACCACTTGCCTCGATTTTCGACAAAGCTTGGTCGGCTTTCCCTTATCTTCACACGGCACCAGCAACAACAACACCCTAACAGCAAAAATCCCGAACTTTAATGGCGGAAAAAGGGCCAAAACCAGAATTTCGGGCCTCCTAAAAACTCCACGAAAATCAAATCTCTTACCGTAGAAAAATAGATCTGAGTGAGAGCAATCCAAATCCACCTTCGGAATCGAATTCCGTCCACAAACACTCCCAAAATCGACGTCTGAAGTGTAGCAGGTCGGTGGTTTCTCCGCTGCTTTTCCGCGTACAGGAGAGGCGAGTTCGGTCTCGGGAAGAAGAAGAAGAGTGGGCCCGCAATCTACTGATTAAGGCTTTAAAATAAAAAGACACGCCTATTCGGCCCTAACCGCTGCCTAAACTGCCGGTTCACTTAAGCTAAGAAATTTCTAATTTGCTTTTACTAATAGCACACCAAAAACGACTCGAAAACCGAACTACCTCGGAATTCGACGAAATTCGCACCGTAGCTAAATACCCATGCTACGAACACAACGGCGAATTCGAAATTAACTTTCGATGAACAAAACTCGAGTTATACCCACCCGAAGTCAAAACACAAGCATCCCCCGAGAGGCCACACCAGGTCACCCAAAACGACACGGCTTGCTAGGGAGATCTTGCCAATAGACTACAAAATAGGCCACTCAGTTCTGAGGAGTTAAGACCACACTCCACAGATGACACAAGCCAAAAAAACGCGTCGACATAACGCCAAACGGGAATTAAATAATCGTAGAAAAATCAGGGGCGTTACAAACCTCTTCCTCGCCTTCGATTTGGCCGAAATCGCTCTGCAGAAAAGAACGGGAGCGGCGTTTCTCCTGTGCGAAAACCGAGCGTCAGGAAGAAATGGTTACGAGCAACGGGGGCTAACTTCGAGAATGTGTAAGTTGCTCGAAGCATCCGTATGGGGATCAAAGTGGAATCCCCTACCCGTTGCCCTAGGTGGGTATAAATAGGCAAAACCCTTAGGAGTTACTACGGGTATGGGTTAATCGTGTACTCGACACGACCCGTTAAGCCTCCTAACACGTTACTCGTCCAAATATACACTAACAGTAAGTGCGCTTACATGTGGCAAATGTGCATGCACGTGGCAAGTGCGCTTGCATGTGGCAAGTGCGCATG
This sequence comes from Platanthera zijinensis, assembly GCA_039513925.1. Lineage (NCBI taxonomy): Eukaryota > Viridiplantae > Streptophyta > Magnoliopsida > Asparagales > Orchidaceae > Platanthera > Platanthera zijinensis. Next base: position 81,822,583 of record CM077081.1, read on the forward strand.
CACATGGCAAGTGCGCATGCGCGCCTGTGCGGCAAGGGCCTCCCGTGCATGCGAAGCCTGGGCACGGACATGTTTGCGCTTGGTCCTTTCGGAGCATATACGTACGTTGTTTCACTTACCCCTTTTGGGCGATTTTAGGGTCATTCGAGCTAGTACAACTCACCCGATCTGGCTGATTATCTTGAGCACTTTGATCCAGATTGTTTCGAAAGGCTTTAGTGGAACCCATCAAATCTCAAATTAGTTTTAAAAAAATATGTTAATTTTATGTTAAAATTTATGCAATATAGCACAAATAAAACCATCTTGATATAATATTTAGGAGTTAGGACCACTAGAGATACTCATAAAATAGTTAAAATCAAAAGTTTGTTAGTTATCTATGATTCGCTAAACTACACACACAATAGAAGCTCAGCACGGGCTTTTGCGCTCACATATGTGAGGGTAACGTCTGCATATGAGCGGCTGTGCCAACAAATGTATGAGCGGCTGTGCCAACATATGTATGAGCGACTGTGCCAACATATGCGTGATTGCGCCAACATGAGCATGAAGTAAATGTGTATTTGTAGAGATGAAAAATTTCACAAGTTTTACTGCTGAGATTATATGTTGCTGAAAACCATGTGATATCTGAATCTTCACACTCTTTTGTTGAGCTTATATTATTCAATAATTCTTATTCTGAAATTATACCTATTCAGTCGTCTACTCATACTTATGTCAATTACTTGTTTGTTATTTTTCATGTTTTGTTTTGTAAAATCACAATTGAAAACAGTATAAAATTTCTTAAGTAAATAGACGGAGATTGTTGGGAAAAATCTTTGATTTAACTTAACGAATTATATTATAAGTGATTTCACAACCTAAGATTATTACTCATGTTGTATAGTGAGGGTAATATGATTATAGATATACTAAGAAGATGTCAATAGAGCCAAGGGCATGAGAAAGACAGTTAAATAGAGAAGAAAATCAAGTCAAGTCAACATGCGTCAACTTGAAGTCAACGCACCATCTATTGGATCTTACAGCGCCCTTAGAGGGGGATGAATAAGGGCTCTATGGATTTTAATACTTAAAAAAAAATATCAGAGTTTATAAGTGAAGTTTCAGAATATTTTATAGAAATTTTAATTTAATAATTTAGAAAAAGATTATATTGGATATTAATTATAGAAAATGTAGGAATTCAATATTTCTTCACTATCGCCGGATTTAAGTGTTACCGCCAGGTGCTAGCTCACGGATATTTAATTCAAACATTTATATCTAACAAAAACGAATCTTGCAATATATTTTGCATTAAAGCTTTTGAAGAATATATAAATCAAGATAATGAAACAAAAGAATATGATTTTATTTCATTGAAAATTGAATACAAAAATGTTTAATTTCAATGACGCTTGAAATCAAGGCAAATATATAAATCCTTTTTGATGTTTCACCGGTTCTTCTCTCAAGAACCGGCTGGCTATAACCCATCTTACCACAGATACGGCCTATAGCCTCCTCCTAGATCTAACCTCGACCTAGTCGTTGCATACAAGACGACGATTTTTACCATAAGTCACACAAGGACCTAGTCGCCACAAACAAGGTGAATTTCTTACGGAATCTTTCCTCAGAATCTGAAGTTTTGCTCGAACGATTTCTTCACTCCCGTTACAAAAAGATAAAACAAAAATGATTACAATTAAGTTGATGAAAAATATAAGAGAAAACTACTATGGAATTTCTGAAGGTTAAGACGAAGGTGATGTAGAGGTTGACATTCTTGATGCGCTCGACATTCATGTATAATGTGCGTTGTAGCTCTTCTTCAGAATCCTCTTTCAATCTTCGTGTTTGCACAAGAGTTATCTCAATTTCAGAGATGAAGGCTCCGAGATGATGTAGAAATGAAGGCTCCATAAGGTGTGTTACATCAAATTCACGAATCTCCAGCCTTTATATAATTTTTGCGCTATCGCCCGACGATAGTAGATATCGCCCAGGTGATATCTCCTAAGGTTGCCACGTGTCCCACGCCGTGATGATCGTGTCGGTAGAAAAGCGTACATGGATTGGTTATGGAGCTCTCGCCGACCGATATCACTATCGCCTGGCAATACCGACAAATAGTGCGCGTCATGGTTGGATCGTGTGGAATATGGTCGTCATCATGCTGACGTCATTTTTGTTATCATTGGCGATATCGCTATCGCCTAGTGATATCTCCTCTTCACTTTGCCATTCAAAACTTTTCCAAATTGTAGATGACTTTGCTCTCATTGTGGAATGGGGTGACACATCTCGTAACTCTTCCCAAATTTAAAGTTATGGTCATTTTAGTATTCAACAGTCAATGCTCATCTTTTTATTGTTTCTAAAGTGTACACACCCTTAGGTCATGCTCATGACCGAGGACTTATCTCCTCATTCAACATGCACAACTTGCACACTATAAACACACAAGAGACTAGATCAAATACATCACGATATTTATTATTCTCAAACCAAGAGATGCGGAACGCATGCTCCAACAATTTCTCCCTTTTGATAATAATATATACCTATATGATAAATTAGTGAGGTTAAAAACATTTGTGTTTATAGGTAAGTGAGATAAAAGATATGCATAAAAAACAGGTTTATAGCGTGATAGATTTAAAACACAAATGCATACTCTTCATATATGAAGGATCCTCGTACATAAGTGTTCCCTATATATATTACTCCCCCAAAATATCTATTTCACTAGATTTCTCAATTTATTCTCCCCTTTTGTTATTAGCAAAAGTGAGTTTGGATGAGCATATTGTAATGCCCCAAAATCTTGGAAGAGGAACCGATGGCGTTGTTTTTGGCTAAGTTGGGTTCTGGGTAGGCTGACACGGCCTGTGACACGGGCGTGTCACAGGGCGTGTCGTGCTTGGGCTCGACGTTTTGTCGCGAGGTCGACGATTTTTCGGTCGACGAGTGTTGAGTGAGAACACGGCCTATGACACGGGCGTGTCACCTGAGACACGGGTGTGTCCTAGGGCGTGTCGAGCACTCAACGATTTTGCGGTGTTGAGTGAGCACACGGTCTGGGACACGGGCGTGTCCCAGGGCATGTCGAGCACTCAATGATTTTTTTGTGGCGTTGAGTGAGGGCACACGGCTAGTGAAACGGGCGTGTCAATGTTCGTGTGCATCTCGAGACGTTTTGGTCATGTGTCATTTGGGGGGACACAGGCCGTGACAAGGGCCTTGACACGGGCGTGTCACCTGAGACACGGGCGTGTCCGAAGCCGTGTCAAAGGTCATGTCCTGCTCAGGATTTCTGGTTTGACGGCGAGTAAGAGCACACGGCCTTGGACACGGGCATGTCACAACCCGTGTTCGGACCAAGAAGTTTATTTTCAGGGCGAATCTTGGCCGTTCGTTTCCTTCTTTTGGGATCCAAGTTACGGTTGGTCTTTGCTAGGTTTAAGGCCGGGAATAGGGTTTTCAAACCCTTATTTCTCATCTTCTTCCTCTTTCTAAAACTTTAGAGAGAGGGGAGAGCTAGGAGGAAGGAGGAGATCAACTCCGGCCGCCGGTGAAGCTTCGGAGCCCCGTTTCGCAAGCGGAGTTCAGATCCGCGAAGGCAAGATCGTTGCGGTGGTGTTCATCCGACCAACCTTTCTCCATGGCTAGGAAGAGGGGTCGTAAGGTAATGACACTTCTCATCTTGGTTTTAGGATGCATGCTTAGCATCTTTTCTTTTCATCTTTGGGCTCCAGATCTCTCAAATGAGAGGGGTTCGGGTTTCCATGGTTAAAGAGGAACCTCCAGGTCGATTGAGTCTATCCCCGGCATATTTTTGCATTAGAGATCCACTCCATTAGTGGATTAGGCATTGTGGGTGAAGCCGTAGTCGCGACCGTTGGTCCAACTCGATGATGTTGCATAGCGAGCCTAGGATTTGGTAGAAATTCGTTGCGGTAAGATGTCGTTGTGATGTATGCGTTTTCCCCCTTTTCTTGAGTGAGTACTCGTAGCCGGAATCGGACAAGGTTAGCTCCGCATTGGCGGTAGATATTTTCCTTGGTACACGGGGACATTATAGTATAAATGGTGGATTAGGGTGGGAAAATATTTGGTTGTGCTATGCTAAGGAGTGGATATGTCTCTGTTGTCGGCTGGCTATCCCGTGACGTGCAAGTCATGTGGGGAGTGTGTCCCGGCGAGACTAGTCCCCTTCTGTGAGACTGACGAGAATGCCGAGCGTAGGGCAAGCTCAGGCAAAAAGGCCATGAGTGGGTGGGGTCCAGCAAGGGTTCTTAGAGTTGGTTTGTGTGTGAGACGGAATCCTGACGTGTGAAGTCAGAATGTGCGGGCAAGCCCGGGGTTTAAGACCCATGTGCGGGTGGGGACTTTGCAAGATATCTGTGTAACGGCGCTTGGGCCGTTAGGGACATGGTAGTTCCCTTATGTTGTGCGGCTTTATGTAAATGGGGAAACGGAAGTACCTGAATTGTTTGATGCTGTGTTAGATGCATATGAGTTAGGGTGCCTTGGGCGAAGCCCGGGTTTGCATACATGCTGCATAGTAGGCTCCTTTTACACTATTCTCAACATAGAAACGTGTTTGTTGCTTGAGACATCCAAAACTACTTTTAATCTTTATTTATATATATATATGGTATATGAAGTGCTGACTTGCAGGCTTGAGGGGTACCCTGGGGTCCGTTAGGGGCGGCCGGGAGGAGATGTGTTGGTTACACAGTAGGGGTCAGCCTTTGCTGACCCACGTTACTTAAAATCCTTACAGGGAAAGGATCGCAAGCGGGAGCTTGTGCGCCGGGCAAAAAGCCCTCTCATGAAGTGTTGTTGTACTTTAGTTTGTTCCCTTTTCTTGTCTTGTTTGATCTATGATTTAGACAATGTCTGGCTTGCATGCTGAGGTAGCCTAGGAGTGCTTTTGCACGTTCATGTATTGACTTTGTGGTTTATTATTTGATGGACATTATTTTGTAAGGCCTTAAGGCCTTTGGTTACTCCTGATTGTAGTGGATAATTTCTAGTGGTTTTGCTTTTTTTCCACTGTGTTTAGTTCTGAGTTTTGAGTTTGAGTATTAATATCATCTTATAATGCTGAAGCTATGGCGATTTTATGTCGTGGGGCCCCGGACGGACTCATATCATACAGTCATTACAGGGGAGGTATTACAATTTGGTATCAGAGCCAGGTTAGTGTTCCAAGGAGAGAATTCGTGGTCGAGTCAAAATCGAGTCGCGTATAAGAAGTTATCCACATAGGAGTATTGCGGGATCATGAGTGTCCCTGTGTTTGAGTCTTGCGATTAGAGACTGATTTGTGTTTTTCTTTGCTTGTGTTAAGAGTGCAAGAAATGAGGCAGGGACGTCGAGGCCAGGAGAAGAGCTCTCGGCGAGTAGCTCTACAATGCAAGGTCCTTTAGGCATGGGGGTGACCTCAGCCGACTTTTTCCACATTCTTCAGTACAAGTAGCAGCCCCTGTTGCTCAGGTAGCAACTCCTGCTACCCCGGATACGACGACGGCCATGCCGGGTGAGGAAGCCAGGCGGGCAGAGCCGCTGGCCTAAAGGGTGATTGTCGGGCATGGTGACCGGCAAATGAAGTATTTCCTGAGCTTCCACCCTCCAACCTTTAAGGGAATCAACACGCCTATAGATGCAGAAGATTGGTGGGCTCGGATTCAGGAGCTTTTGAGAGCGGCTGAGACACCAGATGAGAAGAAAGCAGAGTTTGCAGCCTTCATGTTGGAAGGGGACGCCAAGTTGTGGTGGGAGAGCCACAGTGGCCGGCAGTTTCCTGGACGTACACTGTCCATTGAGGAGTTTGGGAATGCTTTCCTGAAGAAGTACATTCCCGCATCAACAAGGTTAGCCTTCTAAAGGCAATTTCTACACTTGGTGCAGCGAGACAAAACCGTGGATGAATATGTTCCGGAGTTCACTCGATTGGGTCATTATGCGGGAACGACCATGGCGGATGATGAGGAGAGGGACAACCTCTTCTACCACAGATTGTGGGAAAACCTGAGACAGCCACTCATATAAATGAAACACACGGGTTTCAATGAATTGTTTGAGGCGGCCAGGATTTTGGAAAGTGATATGGAGAGAACCCAGCGCCGAAAGGGTTTCACCTCCAAGTAGGGAGAAGGGAAGCCTTCTCAGTCCCACAGGAAGTCAGAAGGGAGCAGATGGAAGAAGAAGCCTCACCCATACAAGTCTGGTGAGAAAAGTAATTGGACGTACGGAGGGTCTCGCTCTAAGGTGTTGGAGTTACCATGGTGATCTAGAAGTGGTCAAACATGTAACATCACTACCAACGCGATATGAGCCTGCAAGGTCGCACATAAGACCAGGTGGAGAAGTTGGAAGATTGGCGGTGTTGGTAAAGGTTACCAATCACCATACAGAATGGGGTCCGGCAAGTGTTGCTAAAGGAGATTTGTCTACTAACATATTCGTCGACTATGGTTCGTCGAGTATCGTTAGCTGAATATACCATGGCAAGTGTTTCTAAGGGAATTCGTCGACTAACATATTCGTCGATTATGGTTCGTCGAGTATTGTTAGCTGAATATACCACGACAAGTGTTGCTAAGGGAATTCGTCGACTATGGTTCGTCGACTATGGTTCGTCGACTGAGGCAATTCGTCGACTATCGAACTGTTCGATAATCGATGAATGCTGATACCCGACGAATTATTCCAGAAACCCTAATTTTCTGTGGTCTGTGGATAGCGATATTTATAGGTCTGTTTATGCTTCGGGTATAAATTAGAACTTAGGTTTTATAGTTCGTATCGGCCAAACCCGCCCGACGGAAGTGTTCCGCCGATTCGCTCGCTCCGCCGACCTCCTCTCCGATGATAGTCGTCGGTGCTGGTCTTCCTGGAGCGGACCTAGCAGTCCGTGGAAGTGCAAGGTGCAGTCGATCTCCCTTCCCTATTTTTCGTGCGACGAAGATCAGCGATCTGCCGCTCGTATGGATTTCTACAGAGACATAGACGTTATTCTACGTAGGACTCGCCGCCGACAAGAACTCATATATTGGAGCATCATTGTTGAGTTGTGACTCAACACCGCAAAGGTAATTTTACCTAGTTGTTTATTAACCTCTTGATTCAATTTTCATGGCCCGATCCCAAATCTCTTTTGGGTTGTTCTTGATTTTATTATTTCCGCTGCGTGCACAAGTGTTGTGCCACCTTATAGCCCATAACCCAACATAAGGGACCTCTGACGTGCTATACTTGTGGCAAGGCTGGGCATATAGCAAGATTTTGTACTCAAGGAGGCACGGAACAAGAGCCAAGGCAGGAGCAGACTGTGCGCTCCGGCCCCAGTGCCGCAGAGAAAGGGAAGATGGAAGAGTCGAGCGCTTCTCGGTTTCAACCGGTGCAGCCAAGGGCCTATAACCTTGGGCAGCAGGAAGCAATCCGTCAACCTAATATGGTGACAGGTATGAGAGTTTAACCTGCACCTTAGATTCCTATTTTCAAGCCGTTTATGTTTATTGCTTGTGTTTAGGCTTTGTGATAGTTTCTGGGTACCCCGCTAGGGTACTGTTTGATACGGGAGCATCGCACTCCTTCCTTGCGAAAATCTTTATCCGAAGGATCAGAGTTGAGTCTATCTCAACGGACGCAGAACTGAGGGTGCGCATGCCCAATGGGTCATCTATGACTACCAGGGCTAAAGGGTGTATTTGTTGGATTCTAGATGGAGTCGACTTCATGTTGATGGAGGCAGTCTTACCGTTGGCCGAGTTTGATGTAATTTTGGGGATGGACTGGCTAGCGGAGCAGCAGGCTAGTATCGATTGCCTGTCCAAGGTGGTAACCCTGAGGGGCGAGGGGCGAGCAGAAGTCAAGTTTGAGGGTCTTCATGGGGTGGCATGTTCCCTAGTTTCGGTCATGCAATTAGTACGAGCTGTTAACCAAGGAGGTGTAGCCCTAGTAGCGTTGTTGGAGGTTAGCCTTTCCAGGCTGTCTCTTGGAGAAGTACCCGTAGTGGCGGAGTTCGAAGACGTGTTTCCTGAGGAGCTTCCGGGAGCACCTCCTCGGCGGGAGATTTATTCTCTATCGAGCTAGTGCAAGAGGCTAGGTCGGTGTCACGTCCTCCTTTTAGGATGGAACCAAAGGAGTTGGCCGAACTTAAAGTTCAGTTGCAGGAGCTTTTGGAGCAGGGGTATATCATACCCAGTTCTTCACCATGGAGTGCACCGGTGTTGTTCATAAAGAAGAAGGACGGTAGTATATTGTTGTGCATAGACTACCGAGAGTTGAACAAACTGACTATTAAGAATAAGTATCTGATTCCCCGGATAGACGATCTATTCGACCAGTTGGTGGGGTCGGTGGTGTATTCCAAGTTGGACTTGAATTCAGGATATTATCAGTTACGGATTCGAGATGAAGACATACCCAAAACCGCTTTTGGCATGAGGTATGGACAGTTTTAGTTTTTGGTGATGCCGTTCGGGTTGACGAACGCACCATCCGTATTCATGGACTTGATAAACCGAGTGTTTCGCAAATACTTAGACTTGTTTGTAGTCATCTTTATTGATGACATTTTGGTTTATTCCAAATCGGAAGCGGAGCATGAGACTCACTTGAGAATGGTATTGCAAGTGCTGAGAGAGAACTGGCTTTTTGCAAAGTTCTCCAAGTGCGAATTCTGGTTGGAGAAAGTAGCATTTTTGGTCCATGTGATTAGTGGGGACGGGGTAGCAGTAAATCCAATGAAAGTGGAAGTCATCAGAGATTGGCCAGTATTGAGGACCGTGGCAGAAGTCCGGAGTTTTCTTGGACTAGTCGGGTACTATTGAAGGTTTGTGGAAAACTTTTCGCGGATAGCTCTACCCCTCACTTCACTAACTCATAAGGATCAGAAATTCATGTGGACACAAGAGTGCAATAAGGCGTTTGATACCCTGAAGGAAAGGCTTATGACGACGCAAATCCTAAGTCTGTCGAAGGGGACCGAAGGATTTCAAATTTTCAGCGACACATCCGGATGCGGTTTGGGGTGCGTTCTGGTTCAGTGTGACAGCGTGATCGCCTTTGGGTCTAGGCATTTGAAGCCGCACGAGAGAAACTATCTCATCCACAATTTGGAATTGGCGGCGATAATCTTTGCGCTTAAATTGTGGCGGCACTACGTTTATGGTGCGAAAGTGGAGATCTTCACGGACCACAAAAGTCTGAAGTACCTCCTAGATCAGAAGGAATTAAATATGCGACAGGGTAGGTGGGTCGAGTTCCTTGGGGACTACGAAGTGGCGATTCAGTACACGCCAGGCAAAGCCAATGTGGTGGCTGATACTTGAGTAGAAAATACTCGGGGCAAGGAAATTGGATTGAAGCTCATGATGAACGATTGAGGCGGGACTGGGAGTCCCTCGGCATGGAATGTGCAGCCAGAGGCGAGTCTAGCGTGGCTCGGTTAAACTTGATTGAAATGCAGAACGACTTGTGCGATCGTATTCGGGAAGCGACCCGTTTGGATGCAGAGTTCCAACCATATGTGGAGGAAGCTCAAAAGGGCGAGGGCAGCGCCTGGGAGATGATTGATGGGATTCTGAGGAAGGGCGGGAGGATTTGTGTACCGCAGTTCGGCAAGCTTCGTGAGGAGTTGATGTTTGAGTCCCACTTCACAAAGTAATCCATTCACCCGGGTAGTACAAAGATGTACTTGGATATGAAGAAATCCTATTGGTGGCCTAGTCTGAAGCGGGATGTAGCTTTGTATGTGAGTCGGTGCCAAACCTGTGCCATGGTGAAGGCCGAGTGTCAGAAGCCGGGCGGGTTTTTGAAGCCTCTTCCTATCCCAGGGTGGAAATTTGATGACATCTCCATAGATTTTGTGCATGGGTTACCTAGATCACAGCAGGGAAACGATGCCATTTGGGTGATCGTGAACCGCTTGACCAAAGTGGCACACTTCATCCCAAATCGGAAGGAGGACAGCGTGGAAAAGCTGGTGGAATTGTACATTCGCAACATTGTGCGACTACATGGGATTCCAAAGAGCATTGTTAGTGATCATGACGGACGTTTCACGTCAAAGGATTGGAGGTTGGTGCAGAAAATCCTGGGCACGAAACTCAAGTTCAGTATGGCCTTCCATCCTTAGACTGGCGGGCAGATCGAGAGAACGAACCGTACTATGGAGGATATGCTGAGGATGTGCACACTCGACTTCGGCAAGAAATGGGAGGATCATCTCTTCATGGTAGAGTTCGCATATAATAATATTTACCAAGAAAGTATCAAGATGGCGCCATACGAAGCTTTGTATTGGAGGCGGTGTCGAACACCGATGTCTTGGACAGAGGCGGGAGACACCAAGCTTTTGGTGAAAGAAGTGGTAGCTGACGCTAGTGAGTTGGTGCGAACCATTCAAGAGCGCATGAAGGTAGCTCAAGATCGGCAAGCGAAATATTTTAACGCACGCCACAGGAATGTGGAGTTCGCGGTGGGCGACTGGGTTTATCTAAAGATCAAGCCGTTCAAAGGTGTTTCGCGGATTCGCCGACTCAAGAAGTTGAGTTCGAGGTTTTTGGGACCGTTCGAGGTTATAGAACGGGTGGGAGAAGCAGCGTACCGGTTCGCATTATCCCCAGAGCTGAGTTGATTACACGATGTCTTCCATGTCTCCGTCTTGAGGAAAGCTTTGTTAGAAGCTAGCGTGGTGATCGAATTGGCAGCAGTGCCGATAGAAGAGGACTTGAGGACACGAGTTCTTCCAATCGGTATAGAAGATTCAGAGGTTCGGCAATTGCGGAACAAGGAGGTTAAACTTGTAAAAGTTCGTTGGGACAACTGTGGCCGCGAGGAGCTTTCATGGGAACGAGAGCAGGCCATGCTTGAGGAGTATCCCGAGCTTTTCTGTTCAGGTACCGTTTAAGTTTTGTTTACCTTCTATAGTTAAATTTCGGGATGAAATTCTTTTAAGGGGGGAGGAGTTGTAACGCCCCAAAATCTTGGAAGAGGAACCGATGGCATTGTTTTTGGCCAAGTTTGGTTATGGGTAGGCTGACACGGCCTGTGACACGGGCGTGTCACAGGGCGTGTCGTGCTCGGGTTCGACATTTTGCCGCGAGGTCGACGATTTTTTGGTCGACGAGCGTTGAGTGAGAGCACGGCCTATGAAACGGGTGTGTCACCTGAGACACGGGCGTGTCATAGGGCGTGTCGAGCACTCAACGATTTTGCGGCGTTGAGTGAGTATATGGTCTGGGACACGGGCATGTCCCAGGGCGTGTCGAGCACTCAACGATTTTTGTGTGGCGTTGAGTGAGGGCACACGGCCAGAGACACGGGCGTGTCAATGGTCGTGTGCCTCTCGGGACGTTTTGGGCCTGTGTCATTTGGGGGGACACGAGCCGTAACACGGGCCTTGACACGGGCGTGTCATGAGACACGGGCGTGTCCAAAGTCGTGTCAAAGGCCGTGTCTTGCTCGGGATTTCTGGTTTGACGGCGAGTAAGAGAACACGGCCTTGGCCACAGGCGTGTCACAACCCGTGTTCGGCCCAGGAAGTTTATTTTCAGGGCGAATCTTGGTCGTTCGTTTCCTTCTTTTGGGATCCAAGGGTTTTGGTTGGTCTTTGCTAGGTTTAAGGCCGGGAATAGGGTTTTCAAACCCTTATTTCTCATCTTCTTCCTCTTTCTAAAACTTTAGAGAGAGGGGAGAGCTAGGAGGAAGGAGGAGATCAACTCCGGCCGCCGGTGAAGCTTCGGAGCCCCATTTTGCAAGCGGAGTTCAGATTCGCGAAGACAAGATTGTTGCGGTGGTGTTCATCTAACCAAGCTTTCTCTATGGCTAGGAAGAGGGGTCGTAAGGTAACGACACTTCTCCTCTTGGTTTTAGGATGCATGCTTAGCATCTTTTCTTATCATCTTTGGGCTCCAGATCTCTCAAATGAGAGGTGTTCGAGTTACCATGGTTCAAGAGGAACCTCCGGGTCGATTGAGTCTATCCCCGACATATTTTTGCATTAGAGATCTGCTCCGTTAGTGGATTAGGCATTGTGGGTGAAGCCGTAGTTGCGACCGTTGGTCCGACTCGGTGATGTTGCATAGCGAGCCTAGGATTCGGTAGAAATCCGTTGCGGTAAGATGTCGTTGTGATGTATGCGTTTTCCCCCTTTTCTTGAGTGAGTACTCGTAGCCGGAACCGGACAAGGTTAGCTCCGTATTGGCGGTAGATGTTTTCCTTGGTGCACGGGGACGTTACAGTATAAATGGTGGATTAGGGTGGGAAAATATTTGGTTGTGCTATGCTAAGGAGTGGTTATGTCTCTGTAGTCGGCTGGCTATCCCGTGACGTGCAAGTCATGTGGGGAGTGTGTCCTGGCGAGACTAGTCCCCTTCTGTAAGACTGACGAGAATGCCGAGCGTAGGGCAAGCTCGGGCAATGAGGCCATGAGCGGGTGGGGTCCATTCTTAGAATCGGTTTGTGTGTTAGACGGAATCCTGACGTGTGAAGTCAGAATGTGCGGGCAAGCCCGGGGTTTAAGACCCATACACGGGTGGGGCCTTTGCAAGATTTCCGTGTAACGACGCTTGGGCCGTTAGGGACATGATAGTTCCCTTATGTTGTGCGGCTTTATTCCAATGGGGAAACGGAAGTACCCGAATTGTTTGATGCTGTGTTAGATGCATACGAGTTAGGGTGCCTTGGGCAAAGCCCGGGTTTGCATACATGCTACATAGTAGGACCCTTTTACACTGTTCTCAACATAGAAACGTGTTTGTTGCTTGAGACATCCAAAACTGTTTTTAAGCTTTATTTATTTATATATATGGTATATGAAGTGCTGACTTGCACGTTGGAGGCGTACCCCGGGGTTCATTAGGGGCGGTCGGGAGGAGATGTGTTGGTTATATAGTAGAGGTTAGCCTTTGCTGACCCACGTTACTTAAAATATTTACAGGGCAAGGATCGCAAGCGGGAGCTAGTGCGCCAGGCGAAAAACCCTAAGCCTCATGAAGTGTTGTTGTACTTTAGTTTATTCCCTTTTCTTGTCTTGTTTGATCTATGATTTGGACAATGTCCGGCTTGCACGCCGAGGTATCCTAGGAGTACTTTTGCACATTCATGTATTGACTTTGTGGTTTATTATTTGATGGACAATGTTTTGTAAGGCCTTAAGGCCTTTGGTTACTCCTGATTGTAGTGGATAACTTCTAGTGGTTTTGCTTTGTTTCCGCTGTGTTTAGTTCTGAGTATTGAGTTTGGGTATTAATATCATCTTATAATGCTGAAGTTGTGGCGATTTTATGTCGTGGGGCCCGGGCCGGACCCATATTATACAGTCATTATAGGGGAGGTGTTACACATATGCCTTTTAAGATTGATTATGGATAACTTATTGGAAGAATAGTCATGATCGAGCAAAAAGATAATATATCCACCTCTTATATGATTACTCCCCCTACATAGATGTTTCCTATGAAATTTTCAATGTAGTCCCCCTAAATTATTAAAAGTTATACCTTTTATGCAAGTTATTCTCCCCTTTTGGTAGTATCAAAAAGAGGGTAGAGATGAATGTATGCAATAAAAATTAATTTGTTCTATGTAGAGAAGAAAAGTAGGATGCTATAAAAAGATTGCTAAAATACCACTTGTTGAGAGAAAATATATATACATGATTGAATATAATAGTAGTTAACATATTTGGAATTATAATGTATGCATTCTCATTTGAAGATACCACTGGTTAAAAAAATGTTCATGAATGAACACAAGTAGTAATCACTATGGAAACTTTAAAGTAAACATTCTTCTTTTAAGATATGACATGTTGGGAAAATAATTAGCACTCTTAAAAATAATATCTTTTTTGAAACAAGTTCATATGAAGGATAAAGAGTTTTAGCATGATATGAAGATATTTTTAATAAAATCCAAGGGATGTGATTATATTCAAATTTTACAAGCTAGGTTGTTCCCCATAATGAACGTGTTGCATGGTCCGAATGCAGTGTCTTGGCAAGGACCGCTGCATCTCTAGGACTTAAGTGTAGTGTTAAATTTATAAGAGTCATCATCGTATAGTCCGAATGCGACATCTTGGCAAGGACCGTTGCACCTCCTAGAGGACTTGGGTGTAGTGTTAAATAGGAAAAAGTCCTCACATATTAGACGTCCCAGGGAAGTATGCCATAGGAATTGTGATCGACACAGGTTTGGAAGTTGGAATATATGTGCGCTAACGGGGAAAGCGATGGAAGTAGTAGATATTATGATTAGGAGAAAGATAAATATTTTATGTCTGCAAGAGAGTAGATGGGTGGGTGAGAAAGCTAAATATTTAGATAATTTAGGTTTTAAATTATGGTACACATGAAAAAATAAAACAAGCAGTTGAGTAGGTATTATTGTGGATACTACTTAGAAGGATGAAGTTGTTGGGGTAAGTAGAAAATGTGATAAAATCTTAGCTCTTAAATTGGTCATAGAAAAAGAAACTATTAATGTGATCAATACTTACGCGCCATAAGTAGGATTAAGTGAACCTATTAAGTGCAATTTTGGGAAGACTTAGATGATTTAGTAAGAGAAATCCCATAAAGAGAGGTGATTTTCATAAAAGGAGACTTAAATTGACATATAGGGAAGGAAAATGTTGATTACACAGTCGTTCATGAAGGATACGGATATGGAGAAAGGAATGAAGAATGATGAACTATTTTAGACTTTACCGTAGCACATGAGCTAATTGTATCAAATATGTTTTCTATAAAGAGGGAAGACAATTTAATTACGTTTAAAAGTGGACTAAATAAGTCACAAATTGATTATTTTATGACTCACAAAATGGATAAAGTGATTTGTTAGGATTGCAAACTCATACCAGGAGAAAGTTTGACAACACAACATATGTTAATGGTGTTAGATGTATAAATTAAATATAAAAAATTTAAGATAAGAACAAAAATATTGCAAAAAATTTGATGGTGAAACTTGAAGATGGAAAAGAAGGCTGGTTTCAAGAAGATAGTTATGAAACAACTAGTTGATGACCCTTATGTTGATCTGAATGTCTCAAGGGAAAGTTATGTCTTCACATTTAAGGATAAGTGGAAAGAGCGTGCTTGGAGTATCAAAAGTCGTGCGCCCCCAAATAAAGAATCTTTGTGATGGAAAGAGGAAGTGCAAGACAAAGTGAGGATAAAGAGGGCCAGCTATAAATCAATCTGCGCTTGTAAGAATGATGAAAATTTAGTCTGGTATAAAGTCGCAAAAAAAGAAGCTAAATAGGCAGCAAGTAAAATAAGAAGTCAAGTTTATGAAGAATTTTATAAGCGATTAGATACCAAAAATAGAGAGCGTGACATATATAAAATTACTCGAACTAAAGAAAGAAAGACGAGATTAAAGTCAAGTAAAATGTATAAAAGATGAGATAGATACAGTTTTGACAGATGATGTGGATATTAAAGAGCGATGGAAAAAATATTTTTATCGACTCTAAAATGAAACAAAGGACAATGAATTGAACTTGGAAGAGTTCAGTAAATTAGAGGAGTATATGAACATAACGTTTTATCATAAAATTCAAGTATTAGAGGTAAAAGATGCTCTAAATAAGATGAGAAATGGAAAGGCGATTGGGCCAGACAATATACCTATCAAAGTATGGAAATGTCTAGGAAATGAAGGGATTTTGTGACATATATTTTTTCAATAAGATACTGAAGTCAAATAGGATTCCAGACCAATGGAGAGAAAGTATCTCGGTACCTTTATACAAGAATAAAGGAGATATATAAAATTATGTAAATTACAGAAGAATTAAATTGATGAGTCATACCATTAAATTATTGGAACGAGTAATAGAAAGAAGATTAAGGCAAGAGACTAACATCTCGTAGAATCAATTTGGATTCATGTCAGGGAGGTCGACCATTGAAGCTATACATATCTTGAGGAGACTCATTGACAACTATCGTGAAAGAAAACAAGATTTGCATAAGCTATTTTTTGATCTTGAGAAGGCTTATGATAGAGTTCTAAGAGAGATCTTATGGAGAGTCTTAGAAAAGAAAAATATAAATGTATCGTATGTTGACATAATTGATAATACGTTTTGTAGCCTAAACTATTATCGTATTTTATATTTTATATTGTACAAATTATGTCTATTATTAGTTTATTTTTATCCTTTTTATGTAAATTTTATTGCCACTAACTTTTTCCTGTCTTTTTGCAGGTTTCCAGAAAAATTGCTAAAATGACCTGTCACGCCCCCCTGTCACGCCCTCCCTGGGCGTGACCTAGGGCGTGTCACCCGATCCCGAGGACACCTGCTGGAAGGGACAGAAAATGGTCAAAAACCGCTGTCACGCCCCCTGACACGCCCTCCCTGGGCGTGTCACCAGGCGTGACCAGGGGCGTGTCGCCCTCTGCCGCAAAGCCTGCCGCCGCATTAAATGTCGTTCCGCCTCAGCACGCAAACAGTACTGTCACGCCCCATGTCACGCCCGTGACATGGGCGTGACACCCTCCTTTTTCGGTGACTGACGGATTTCCGACCAATGATTTGGACATGACGTGCCTGTCACGCCCCCCTGTCATGGGCGTGACCTAGGGCGTGACCACCGACGTACCGAAGCAATCATCCCTCCCGCCAGAATCCAGAGCCCGAGGTCAAATCCGTACCTGTCACGCCCCCTGACACGCCCCCTAGGGCGTGTCGGAGGGCGTGACCAACCCGAGAAATTTTCTATAAATTGAGCCCCCCCTCCCCATTTCAGCAAGCTTTGGTTGAGTGGGGGAGGTGCTGCCCCTTTGTTTCTTGATCCTTTTTCATGCTTTCTCTCTCTCTCTCTCCCCCTCTCTTTGTACTTTTTGTTTAACCCTAGTTTAATCTTAGTTTGTTCTAGCTTTTATTGTAATTTTCTTCTTGCTTAGTGCTTAATGTAGGGCTAGAATAGGGTTTAATTTTCATGCACTTGTAATTTTATTTTCATTAGTGTAACTTGCCCTTTTTCATTAATAAAATTGTTCTTCCCTTAGCTTGTGTTCTTCTCATGTTTTTCTACTCATCTCCCCCCCTCCACTCCATTATGATTAACTAATCCTCCTTGTACTCGATCTTGATGATCCGAGGTTAGAGCGATTATGTTATGATGTTTTAATCATTCTTTTCTTTTTAGGTTAGGGCCTTGAATTACTCTTGATTAATCACGGGTTGGGGGTATATTTTCGATATATACTCTCTGCCTTTGCTTTCATTCTGGGCTAGCCGAGAGGCCGAAAGAATGAAGTGAGCATTCAAGAGTAAAGGGAGTTGTACGCACCCCTCGAGAGAGGCAGACGTCCAAATCTCCCGGATTGGAGTAAAATCCAATAGTGGGGTTCACCGCGTAAAGCGAGTTTTAGGCCTCCGATTTAGACGAGAGTCGGTCGGACCTTCCTAAACTCAGTTGGGCACGACTTCGAGAGAAGCGTGTTCAAGCTTTAGGAACCTCCACGGTCAAGGACCCTTATCCTATTAAGTTTAGATTTTTATCGCATTTTCTTAATCGTCTTTAGCCAAGGTGAATCTCGATCGGGTGCATTTCCATTTCATATTTTCTTCCTTTAGTAGTAATCTCCTATCTTGTGCTCTTTAATTAACTGCAGTAGTTTCCTTTCTAGCATAGTTCTTTTCTTAATAGCGTAACTTAATTGCGGTAGTTCTCTTTCTAGTTTGCTTTAATTCCTCCATTGCGCTTAGATTTTCTAAAAACCCTAGTTTTTCCGTCGATAAGATAATAGCGTTCGTGTGAGTAAGCTTAGCCAACAGTTCCCAGATTTCAATACGACACTTGTGTCCCCTTGCTACAATTCGATAGGTATACTTGCCTCATCGGGTTGCTAGTTCGGTTGCGTTTATTTTCTTCGAACCCTAGCGCGCAACAAGTTTTTGGCGCCATTGCCGGGGACCCAACTTCCGTTGATATTTTGAAAACACGAACCTATTAATTTTATCTCTTTTCTTTCTCATCCCCTTTCTTTTAAATTTTAAAAATCAAAAAAACAAAAATTTTCACCGCTCTTAATAGTAACCAACTTCACAATTTTTCTACGCCACCTAATTCTCTCGAAAAGGGCAAAGGGCTTTAAGCGCCACTGTCTTGTCTAGTACCTTGCGAACCCTTCACGGGGTAGTCCTTGGGAAGTTCGGGAGTTAATCAATAAAAAAAAATCTATTTCAAAAAAAAAAATTCTAATCTTTCTTTCTAGTTTATCCTTTTTCTCTTCCTCTTCTTCTTTTTCGTTCTTTTAGTGCATGACCCGCGGGAGTCCGTCGGTTATTTTGGACTTGGACCACGAAATTGAGCATACTCTTCGGAGAAGATCGCGATTTCAAGGTCCTACTATTCAAGTGCTGGTTGAGGACTCCGAGTCATTTAATACTTTAAGAATGGAAGAACCCAACGTAGATGAGGCCATGCAAAGGACTATGTCCTATTATGCACGACCGAACCTCGAGGGAACAGAATCAAGTATAGTCCGCCCTGCTATAGCAAATAATAACTTCGAACTAAAGCCTAGCATAATTCAAATGGTGCAGCAATATGTGCAATTTGACGGACTTCAAGATGAAGATCCGAACGCACATATAGCTAGCTTTCTTGAAATTTGCGACACCTTCAAGATAAATGGTGTCACAAATGATGCGATCAGGCTAAGACTCTTCCCCTTCTCTCTAAGAACTAAAGCTAAGCAGTGGCTTAACACACTTCCGAAAAATAGCATAACCACTTGGAATGAATTAACTGAAAATTTTTTGGCAAAGTATTTTCCGCCAGCTAAAACTGCAAAACTTAGGAACGACATCTCTGCCTTCGGACAAATAGACTCTGAAACCCTTTACGAAACTTGGGAGAGATTTAAAGAATTATTAAGACGATGCCCACATCACGCGCTGCCTGTATGGTTACAAGTGCAGACGTTTTATAACGGGCTAAATCAAAGCACGAAGCAAATGATAGACGCAGCTTCTGGCGGTACTTTAAATCATAAGACCCCGGAAGCCGCTCTTGAGCTTTTTGAGGACATGGCCATGAACACTTATCAGTGGAATGTGCCTAGGTCCCGCCCGAACAAGCCTGCAGATATCTATGAAGTGGACAACGTCTCCCAGCTCGCTCTGCAAGTAGAAATCCTAAGCAAAAAAATCACGGAGATGACTGCTGCCTCCGCCCCTCAGGTATGGGAATCTGCAACCCCTACTCCAGAACATTTAGATTATGTTAATAATTTGCCTAGAACTGCTTTTAATAATTTTTCTGCTGCGAATTTTCATCCGCCTGGTTTTAATTTTCCGAATAGTTATAACCCCGCTTTAAGAAATCACCCGAACTTTTCATGGAGTAATCCATCGAATGCGATGCGCCCACCCCCGCAAAATGATTTTTCTGCACCACCACCACCACCACCTCTTCAAAATTACCCAAAACCTCCAAGCTTGGAGGAATTACTTTCTAAATATATCACCACAAATGACGCCACTATAAGAACGTTAACCGGAAGCGTAAAAAGTCTAGAAAATCAAGTAGGACAGCTCGCGAAAATAATTTCTGAGCGACCCGCAGGGTCTCTTCCTTCCAATACCGAACCCAACCCGAGAGAGCAAGCGAAAGCTATAACTCTTCGGAGTGGGAAGCAAGTCTCCGGTATGGTAAGTGAAGAGCCCGAGGCAAGCTCCGCTCCTGCTTTTAAAAATCAAAGCTCCGCTTCCGCTTTTAAAAATCAAAGCTCCGCTCCGCTTCCACCCTCTGCTGAAGAAGTAATCACCCCTATTTTAGAAAGTAATCTCACTCCACCACCCATCTTCAAAAATAATTCAACTCCTCCATACCCCTCTGAACTTAATAGACAACGTCAAGATGATCAGTACTCCCGCTTCTTAGAAATCTTCAAACAAATCCATATTAATCTTCCCTTCCACGAGGCTATTTCGCAGATGCCGAAATACGCCAAATATCTTAAAGACCTCCTCACAAACAAGAAGAAGTTAGAGAATCTTTCGCACGTCACGCTAAACGCCGAGTGCTCCGCCATTTTAACAAACGGTTTGCCGAAGAAAATCAGTGACCCGGGTAGTTTCTCTATCCCGTGTGTCTTCGGTGATCTTTTTGTTAAACACGCGTTAGCCGACTTAGGCGCGAGTATAAACCTGATGCCCTTTTCGTTGTTCAAAAAGTTAGGGATTGGTTGCCTTAACCCCACGTGTATGAGTATCCAGCTAGCCGATAGATCCGTCAAGTACCCGTTAGGAATAGTGGAGGACGTTCTGGTGAAAGTCGACAAGTTCATCTTCCCGGTGGACTTTGTCATTTTGGACATCGAAGAAGACGTCGAGGTTCCCCTGATCCTTGGCCGACCCTTCCTTGCCACCTCCCGAGCCATCATTGACGTAAGCAATGGTAAGCTCTTTCTTTGAGTAGGCGACGACGAAGTCACATTTTCTATCACCCCTTCGATGAAGAACACCTTAGCGAACGATGACTCATGTTTTTTCGTAGACACCGTGAGTGATGATTCTTCCTACTGCCTCTTCGACTTTGAAAAAGAATTTTCTGATTTTTGCTCCTCTTCTCTTACAACTGAATCACTGCAAGGAAGTGATGAATCTTCTTATTGTCTTTCCGACTTTGAAAAAGAGTTTTCTGATTTTTGTTCTTCCTCTTTTCTTCCCACTGAATCTGTACAAGAAGCCGTCTTGGCTGCTAGCCCCACCCCTTATTACGTTCCTTATAAAAAAGTTTATGAAGATATTATTTTTGAAAAAGAAAGAATCTCAAAATCCTCTTATGAAGAACCCCCTACCCTAGAACTTAAAGAACTTCCCGAACACCTTAAGTATGCTTTCTTAGAAAAAGACTCCAAGTTACCAGTTATCGTTTTGGCCTACCTCACGGATACGCAGAACGATAAACTTCTTCTAGTTCTACGTAAGCATCGCCGGGCTATTGCTTGGCAAATTTCTGATATCAAGGGCATAAGCCCATCTTTTTGTACACATAAAATTTTAATGGAAGATAATTCGCGTAACTCTATCCAACCTCAGCGCCATATAAACCCGAATATGAAAGAAGTAGTTAAGGGCGAGGTTATGAAACTATTAGACGCAGGAATTATCTACCCTATATCGGACAGTAAGTGGGTTAGCCCCGTTCAGGTAGTTCCGAAAAAGGGAGGGATAACCGTAGTTAGTAATGAGAATAATGAATTAATCCCGACACGGACGGTGACGGGTTGGCGTATGTGCATAGATTACCGTAAGTTAAATGACGCCACCCGCAAGGACCACTTCCCTTTACCGTGTATCGACCAGATTTTAGAACGTCTCTCCGGTCATAGCTTTTATTGTTTTCTCGATGGCCTCTCGGAGTACTTTCAAATACCCATCTCTCCCGAGGACCAAGAGAAAACTACGTTTACTTGTCCCTTCGGCACCTTCGCGTACCGAAGAATGCCGTTTGGATTATGCAATGCGCCGGCTACATTCCAACGATGTATGCTCGCAATATTTGACAAGTACGTAGAAAGCATTATGGAGGTATTCATGGACGATTTCTCCGTGTTCGGCGATACCTTCGATAGATGTTTAGAAAACCTCGAAAAAGTCTTAGAACGATGCGAAGAAACTAACCTTGCCCTAAATTGGGAAAAATGCCATTTTATGGTGAGGGAAGGGTTAGTTTTGGGTCATAAAATTTCTGCTAAAGGTATTGAGGTAGACGTTGCCAAGATAGAAGTTATTGAGAAGTTGCCGCCGCCTACAAACATAAAAGCTATAAGAAGTTTCCTAGGCCACGCTGGTTTTTATCGTCGTTTTATAAAGGACTTTTCCAAGATCACTAAGCCCCTCACCCATCTCTTAGAAAAAGACGCTCCATTCATTTTTGATGACTCTTGTATTTCTGCCTTTGAATTAATTAAAGAAAAGTTAATTAACGCACCAATTATGATAGCTCCGGTGTGGGACCTTCCTTTCGAGATTATGTGTGATGCGAGTAGTTTTGCGGTGGGGGCCGTATTAGGTCAACGCATATCTAAGAACTTCCACCCCATCTATTACGCTAGTAAAACCCTCACATCTGCACAAGAAAATTACACCACAACCGAGAAGGAGCTCTTAGCTGTAGTATTTGCGTTTGATAAATTTCGCCCTTACATTACTCTTTCAAAAATCATTATTTTTACGGACCACTCGGCCCTCAAGTACCTTCTTGCCAAAACGGATGCCAAGCCTCGCTTGATTCTCTGGGTCTTACTCCTCCAGGAGTTTGACTTAGAGATCCGTGATAAGCGAGGAGCCGAGAACTTGGCCGCCGACCATCTGTCAAGATTAGATAACCCCTTTATAGAAAAATTAAATGAAAAATCTTTTAATGATTATTTTCCTGATGAGAAGCTGCTTTTAGTTAACGCATCTACTTCTCCTTGGTTCGCGCACATCGCCAACTATCTAGTGGCCCGGATGCTCCCAAAAGAGTTCTCCTCTCAGCAGAAGAAGAAATTCTTTTCTGAGCTGAAGAACTACTTTTGGGAAGACCCGCATCTTTTCAAAATTTGTGCGGATCAAGTGATAAGGAGATGTGTTTCTTTTGATGAAGGAATTGATATTCTAAAACATTTGCATGAAGGTCCGACAGGTGGGCACTATCAAGCTGCTCGCACCGCTCATAAGGTGCTTTGCGCGGGTTTTTACTGGCCTAGCCTGTTTAAAGACGCGCAAGCCTTTGTGAGCAGGTGTGATAGTTGCCAACGGTCGGGCAATATTTCTAATAAAAATGAAATGCCGCAAAATTATTTCTTAGAGTGCGAAATTTTCGACCTCTGGGGAATTGATTTTGTTGGCCCCCTTCCTTCTAGCTTCGGAAACAAATATATTTTAGTTGTTGTTGATTATGTTTCACGATGGGCTGAGGCCCAAGCTCTTCCTACGAACGACTCCCGAGTTGTAGTCACGTTTTTTAAAAAATTATTTTCTAGATTCGGTACGCCACGCGCAATCGTTAGCGATAGGGGTTCCCATTTCTGTAACGCGCAATTTTCAAAAATCCTTACTAAATACGGCGTTACGCATAAACTATCCACTGCCTACCACCCCCAAACTAACGGTCAAGTCGAAGTAGTTAATAGAGAAATAAAAAGAATATTAGAAAAGACTGTTTCAACTTCTAGAAAAGACTGGTCAGCCAAACTTGACGATGCCTTATGGGCCTACCGAACAGCGTACAAAACCGCCCTCGGATGTACGCCGTATCGGCTGGTCTATGGAAAATCGTGCCATCTACCCGTAGAGTTAGAACACCGCGCCTTTTGGGCCTTAAAATTTTTAAACTTCGATCCCCACTCAGTCGGTGACCTTCGAAAATTTCAACTAAATGAACTCGATGAGTGGCGCTCTTATGCTTATGAAAATAATAAACTTTATAAAGAGCGGACGAAGCGTTTACACGATAAACACTTAAGGCACTCTAAAAACTTTAAGCCGGGCGACCAAGTCCTGTTATATAATTCTCGTTTACGATTATTTCCGGGCAAATTAAAATCTCGCTGGTCTGGCCCGTTTTCTGTTTTAGAAGTATTTCCTTATGGAACTGCTTTAATTTCTCACCTTGATAAGGGTAATTTCAAAGTGAATGGTCAGCGTCTTAAACTCTATTTTTCTGGTGATGATGATGTCAGTCCAAACATTATTAAGTTTCTGCTTCACGAACTCTAATCTGAAACTTTTAATTTTTTGCTAAAAACAATTTTATTTCGGAACAACAATATTTTTGGACAATATTATTTTTTTGATGCGTCGAGCTCAACGACGCTTTAACCAAAGGGCGCTCTTGGGAGGCAACCCAAGTTATCTTTTTCTGTTTCTTTATTTTACAATTTTTGCCTCGGACGGCTCCGACAAGCTGAAGCTTCTGCGATCGCCTGCTCCAACATTGCTGAATCCATCACAAAGTCCAAAGAAGACATTCGGGGAGCGGCATCACTCAGTTTTCGCAGAAAATAAATCCGGGGAAGAACCTGTATTTCAATTCTGTCTTTCAATTCTGTACTTTATTTTTCTCTCCTTCTCCAATCCCCTTCTTTAGCCATTGAGGACAATGTCTGTTTTAAGCTTGGGGGAGGATTTCCTCCTTAGGATTTCCTCCTTCACTTTTGCTTAGTGTAAATATTTTTCTTTTTGTATATATTTTAAATATTTCCAACACTTTTGCTTAGTGTAAATATTTTTCTTTTTTGTATATATTTTAAATATTTCCAAAATAAAAAAAAATGAATATCTTAAAATTCAAAAAAAAAAAAAGAGAAAAAATTATCCAAAATCCAAAAAAAAAGAGAATATTTCACAAATTAAATATATATATATATATATATATATATCTGTGTGTTTTTGAATAGTTTAGACATTTTGGTATTTCAATAGTACCCCTAGTTTTTAGTTTTGTTTTACTCAAAATCTCCTATAAACAACTTAGTTAATTATAATATTTCTAATCGTTCTTTTTAATTATGTTTCACAAGTAAAATGTTGGTCGTGCTGTGTTTCTAATTCACGGTAGCATGTTAAGGTGAAATATTTTTTCTAAAACTCGCATTTCTATTATGGTTTTTTGTTGTTTATTTCCTTTACTTTCTTAAAAATTCATCATCCACTATTTTCTTTTTCGTTTTTGAATAATTTTTGTAAAGTCAACTTTTGAATAACGTAGTAGATGTGAACGATCCAAGTCACCTATTATTTCTATTTTCAAGTTAATTTCATCAATCTTCCTTTATTATCTAGGACTCGCTTTTTGAAAATTTTTCAAACCTTTGTTTTAAATAAATTCAAAAGCGTGAAAATGATTTAGGCCGTTTTTGTTTTCGTTTGAGCTTTCCTGCGAACCTAAAAAAACTTTTACCACTAGTTAGCCGTTTTTTGAGCCTTTTTCCGATTTCATTTGATAGCTCCTTCCTTCATTTCAGTTTCACCAAAGCCAAAAATTCCAACCTATCGAATCACACTAGCCTTTTTGAGTTTCATAATTTAGTTTGACAATTTTGATAGGGTATTTTGTGATTTTTGTGGGAGAAAGGTTTTCGAAAAAAAAAGTATGTTCGAAAGTGATGTTTATTTTTGTTTGGCCAACTCAAAAAGGAAAATAAAAATATTTATGGCCTTTGTTTTGAAAAAAAAGAAAAAGAAAAAAAAATGGAAAAGAAAAGAAGAAAAAGAAAGAAAAAAAATGTGTATATATTTTTATGAAAGTTTTTGAAACTCTTTGCTTTGGTTTAGTGTGATTTTAAACCTTCACGTTTATCTTTGAATTCCACTCCTAATCATTTTCCTAAACCAAACGTTTCTGTCCTATTTAAGTCCTTTTGATTCACGCTTTTTGATTTTTTATTTAACAACTAAGAAAAGAAAAATAGTAAATCAGTTTTAGTTTTAGATTTAAACCTAGATTTTTGATAATTAAATTGATATAATTATAATGCGTTGCTTGGATCTAGTAATAACTCAATGCGTGTTTTTCATTTTCGTTGCTTTACTTAAGTCCATTTAAAAAAATCTCGTTAAAATTTTGGATGATTTGTTTTTATTAAGTAAAGTTTATAAAAGTTTTACCATACCTAAATAATTGTTTTATACTTACATTTCACCTTTTCCCTACTTAGAATTTCGCATAGTACTTGTGTAGGCATAATTAGAACTTTTTGATTAGTCCTTTTTATAAATTTCTAGTTTTTATATTTTTGCTTGGGGACAAGCAAAGCTTAAGCTTGGGGGAATTTGATAATACGTTTTGTAGCCTAAACTATTATCTTATTTTATATTTTATATTGTACAAATTATGTCTATTATTAGTTTATTTTTATCCTTTTTATGTAAATTTTATTGCCACTAACTTTTTCCTGTCTTTTTGCAGGTTTCCAGAAAAATTGCCAAAATGACCTGTCACGCCCCCCTGTCACGCCCTCCCTGGGCGTGACCTAGGGCGTGTCACCCGATCCCGAGGACACCTGCTGGAAGGGACAAAAAACGGTCAAAAACCGCTGTCACTCCCCCTGACACGCCCTCCCTGGGCGTGTCACCAGGCGTGACCAGGGGCGTGTCGCCCTCTGCCGCAAAGCCTGCCGCCGCATTAAATGTCGTTCCGCCTCAGCACGCAAACAGTACTGTCACGCCCCATGTCACGCCCGTGACATGGGCGTGACACCCTCCTTTTTCGGTGACTAACGGATTTCCGACCAAAGATTTGGACATGACGTGCCTGTCACGCCCCCCTGTCACGGGCGTGACCTAGGGCGTGACCACCGACGTACCGAAGCAATCATCCCTCCCGCCAGAATCCAGAGCCCGAGGTCAAATCCGTACCTGTCACGCCCCCCAGACACGCCCCGTAGGGCGTGTCGGAGGGCGTGACCAACCCGAGAAATTTTCTATAAATTGAGCCCCCCCTCCCCATTTCAGCAAGCTTTGGTTGAGTGGGGGAGGTGCTGCCCCTTTGTTTCTTGATCCTTTTTCATGCTTTCTCTCTCTCTCTCCCCCTCTCTTTGTACTTTTTGTTTAACCCTAGTTTAATCTTAGTTTGTTCTAGCTTTTATTGTAATTTTCTTCTTGCTTAGTGCTTAATGTAGGGCTAGAATAGGGTTTAATTTTCATGCACTTGTAATTTTATTTTCATTAGTGTAACTTGCCCTTTTTCATTAATAAAATTGTTCTTCCCTTAGCTTGTGTTCTTCTCATGTTTTTCTACTCATCTCCCCCCTCCACTCCATTATGATTAACTAATCCTCCTTGTACTCGATCTTGATGATCCGAGGTTAGAGCGATTATGTTATGATGTTTTAATCAATCTTTTCTTTTTAGGTTAGGGCCTTGAATTACTCTTGATTAATCACGGGTTGGGGGTATATTTTCGATATATACTCTCCGCCTTTGCTTTCATTCTGGGCTAGCCGAGAGGCCGAAAGAATGAAGTGAGCATTCAAGAGTAAAGGGAGTTGTACGCACCCCTCGAGAGAGGCAGACGTCCAAATCTCCCGGATTGGAGTAAAATCCAATAGTGGGGTTCACCGCGTAAAGCGAGTTTTAGGCCTCCGATTTAGACGAGAGTCGACTGGACCTTCCTAAACTCAGTTGGGCACGACTTCGAGAGAAGCGTGTTCAAGCTTTAGGAACCTCCACGGTCAAGGACCCTTATCCTATTAAGTTTAGATTTTTATCGCATTTTCTTAATCGTCTTTAGCCAAGGTGAATCTCGATCGGGTGCATTTCCATTTCATATTTTCTTCCTTTAGTAGTAATCTCCTATCTTGTGCTCTTTAATTAACTGCAGTAGTTTCCTTTCTAGCATAGTTCTTTTCTTAATAGCGTAACTTAATTGCGGTAGTTCTCTTTCTAGTTTGCTTTAATTCCTCCATTGCGCTTAGATTTTCTAAAAACCCTAGTTTTTCCGTCGATAAGATAATAGCGTTCGTGTGAGTAAGCTTAGCCAACAGTTCCCGGATTTCAATACGACACTTGTGTCCCCTTGCTACAATTCGATAGGTATACTTGCCTCATCGGGTTGCTAGTTCGGTTGCGTTTATTTTCTTCGAACCCTAGCGCGCAACAATAATCAAAGATATAAATAAATATATATATATATTTATTTATATTCAGTGAAAAGGGTGAGGACATCTGGAGGATTAACACAGGAATTCCCTATCACTATTGGCTTACATCAAGTTTCAGCGTTAATCCCTTATCTCTTTACCCTTATCTTAGATGAGCTCACTAGACATATCCAACAAACAATACCTTGGTGTTTATTGTTTGCGAATGATATCGTTCTGTTGATGAGACACACGAGGGTGTAAACGCTAAACTTGAATCTTGGCGAGATACTTTAGAAAAGAAGTGTTTTAGATTGAGCAGGGCAAATACGAACTATATGGAGCTTAAATTTAGAAGTACAAGAAGGACATATGAATTCTTTATTAATTTGGGTGATCAAGATATTTTTCCCATAGTGAGTGTTTTAAATATCTTGGATTGATAGTTCAAAAAGACGGAGGTATAGATAAAGATGTGACACATCGAATCCAAGCTGGTTGGTTGAAGTGGAGAGGTGCGTCGTGGATCTTATGTGATCATAAAGTGCCACTAAAACTTAAGGGCAAGTTTTACCGTACTGCAATTAGACCCGCGATACTCTATGGTTCTGAGTGTTGGGCAGTGAAATGTGTACATGAGCAAAAAATGGGAGTTGCGGAGATGAGAATGCTTATGTGGATGTGTAGACACACGAGATTGGATAAAATTAGGAATGAAAGTATCAGGGATAATACAGGAGTATCACCAATTGCAGAGAAAATGCGAGAAGCTAGTCTAAGATGGTATAAACATGTACTAAGAAGACCATTAGATGCACTGTTAAGCGTTGTGAGAGTCTAGTCACTAGGCATGTTAAATGAGGGAGGGGTAGACCAATAAAGACTTGGAATAAAACTATAAGGAAAGACATGATGTACTTAGGCATTAGTGAGATTATGACAAAAGATAGGGCACAATGGCGACAAAGTATCCATATAGCCGACCCCACCATAATGGGATAAAGCAATGGGTGTTTTTGTTGTTGTTTTTATTTCAATATATCAAAAAGAGATATGAACAACAATGTAAATTAATTTGCACTCCAAGTAAAAATAAATATTATAGTGGTCATGCTTTGTCATCTAGTGCATTTACTTAAGCTTATAGAGAATTGTGTAGATATGCATTAGAATCCAATTCTCATGAGTAGAAGTTTTATAAAGTATAATGATGTGTGCAAAAAAGTGTTTTGATAAAATATACAAGTGAATTAATTAAAACACGTGATAATACAAAATGAAATAACACAATATTAAAATACACAAATAAAGTTACTTCCACTATATTTCAATGTACATACATAAAATGTACAATTACCAAGGTGTTTAGCACACACAATGCTTATTAAGACTTATCAGGGAGCGAAGTAGTGCATGGTTAGATCACTTTTATTCTTTTTACTTTTTATTTTATTTTGTGATCTAGTGTACAAAGAGAAGTGATGAATATTTTGTTTACTACAAGATACTTTGCAATCCTTTTTAAGGTGTTCAACCTCACAGTGCTCATTAAGACTTATCAGGAGGGTGAGTAGTGATTGGTGAATTTTTTTGGTCATTTATTATTTGCATTTTAAGCATGCGACCAAAGACTCTGAATTCACTTGTTTTGTAAACAATAACATTTTTTAAAAACCACTTTTCTCTAATGGATAAGTGCTTGGAAAACAAAGAATTAAAATAAACAATTCAATATAGTTTAGGTAATCTATTTTTGTAATTTAATTATTATGTTATTACACTACACAATTATGCAAGTATATAATTAAAAACACATCTAGATTATCAAAATAAGTGAGTGAATGAATCATCATCAAACATAAAATATTACTCATACTTAGAGGCATGCTAAATATTTCTACACAAGTTTTCTACAATCAATTTCATTGCACATAACAAGATAATATTCAAGGCATGAAATAAACAAAATAATGTAATAACACTCTTGAAAATTAAATTAAACATTGTATTTAATCTTTAATTAATATAATTAATCATCCTTGACTTTGACAATGAAATGCTAGCAGTTTTTATAATTTTTGATTTTTATAAAAATATAAATTAATAAACACACAAAATTAAAACACAGGAAAAACATATATTTTTTTGAAATTCTTTTGTAATTTTGTATTAAATTTTCAAATATTTTAAAATAAATAGTTTTCTGGAAAACATAAAACACTTTAAGGACCCTATCAGTAATATGATTTTCTATGCCAAAAAAATGCAAAAAAGAGATGAAAGATTAGTTTTAATGCTACCGCCAAAACTAATACTATCATACAACGCTAGCAATAAAAACTTGTAAATTTGGTTAGAAAACATGGTTTTTAATAATTATTCATTCTAATTTTGCTATATTCATATTTTCTAAGATAAACAACACCAAGTATGACATAATTTTAAAATAATAATGAAAAAGCTGTGGATAAAAGATTTTTGATCTATGGTGAAAAAAATATTATTTTTCAAAATACTTATGTTTTTCAAAATCACGAATGCCCAAATAAATATAGTATGAAAAACACAAGATAACATGTTCAATCCAATATGTTTGAAATAAATAATCATAAAGTGTAAAATAATGTTCATACAATGAATATGTGATAATTATATCTAAGATTAATACTACCTAACTATATGTCAACTCACTAGTCTCATACTAAGTGACGGATAGGCATGAGGAGATGCACAGAGGTCGCAGGTCGGGATGTTAGTTCCATATGCACATACAAGAGAACGCTCAACCTAGCACTCTTTCTCCTGAGTGCCTCGCAAGGCCCCACTGGAACCCTCCCTGGTTAAGGACAAGATATGACTTAGAGGTTAGGAGTCTAATATACACAATCCTATATCCTCGCTAATATGAGACACAAACTATGTGTAAATAATTATGAATATACTAAGCGTTTAATCATAAGAATGAATTCATAAACTATAAGTTTATTTGATTTTTAAAACTATAGTAGATTTAAACGTCACATAGTCATTATGAATTTCAAATCTCACATTTAATTTTTACTCTTAATTTAATTTATCATGAAAGCATGCGATAACTAGCATTAAAAATAATATTAATTGGATGATACTGCTAGAATGATGAGTTTGAATTCAATGTTATGTCATAGAATTAAAAATGATAATGCTACATATATTCTAAAATAGAGTTTCAATTTATAGATCTAGAAATAAATCATTAAACTTTTTGAAATTTTTACATACGATTGATTTTAAGATCTGGATAAAAGTGAGTTGCATGCAAATAATAGTGAAACATATACATACACCAAACATAATACTAATATCCAAATATATTATTCATAATTCCTAAGTGTTGAAGAAATAGTCAATTTATTATTAATTCTTTATAGATCATAAATTATGATATATTATTAAAGTGAACTTAAGAATAGGATATCAGTTTAATTGTAATAGATCATTGTGGTGTTTGTGAAGATCATAAATTTTTTTAATAAAAATATGTTTTGGTAGCATTTAAATAGTTTTGTATATTTACTTTTTAATGCTAATTTTAAAAATTACCCAAAACATATAAAAAATATCTAATATTAGAGGATAATGATACTTAACATAATAAATAATTTTTCAGAAATTATCACTTATAAAAAATCGAAGTTTTCATGAAATACAATTACCTTTGGTGGTAGGGATATCGCCCGACAGTATCAAACATAGACTTTAAATTTCATACAAAAAACATGGTTTTCGTTGTACAACCCTGTATTCGCTGAGTGGGACCCTCCGACAAGTTCAAAGCATGGCAGGAAGATTTCCGGGCTCAAGTTAGTCGGAGAGGCGAGGGGGGTAGGCTCACTCACCGAACACATCAATGGGCTCTCGCCTAAGTCACGAGGGGCAGTCAGATCCTCCGGCGAGTGTGGTTTTCATGACGTATTCGCCCAAGGTTCACGCTTTAATGTGCGGGTAGGAGAGTTTTTGCCGCGTCAGAGGGGTGGAGTTTAGAACTCGCACTCGCCCATTGGCAAGGCTGGGAGGCGAATGCCTGGCTCCCCCAGCATTCTCTCCTTCAGGCAAGTGGTGCTTCTACGAACCACTCGCCCAGTGGGGCCCATGTATGAAATTACCTGGATGCCCATAGAGGCCTGCAAATAACCTTCTTTGATAGCGGAGTTGCGCTATTGGCAGACCCAATTGGGCTGGGTATAGAGAAACGTGATAGCGGAGTTACGTTGTTGGCAGACCAAGTTCGGAAAATTATAAATAGACCAGAGGCGGAACCTTTGGGGGGACAGATTCTCTTATTTCTTATTCATCGGGCTTTTCTTAGCAAGCCTAGAATGTTCTCCAGGGGTGCCCAAGCTCAGAATTGGCTTGGGATGGGAAGTGCTCTTAGATCTTCCAGGTGTGTAATGGGACCTCCCCACTAAGATCTATGTTCCGTTCCCGAGTTTCTAAGTCTTTGGTTTGGTTTGTTAGCTCGAGATAAGTAAGTGTGAGGCCACCCATTTTTGGGACCCCAAACTCCACAAGAGACCGATTTTCAGTTTCAACACTTTGGTGAGCGTGAAAAGTGGTCAACATAGAAGATCCTCGACAAGTTCCATGATTGGAGGTGAAGGAAAGGGTCTGCTCGAGAGTACTCGCCACCCCCACCGACTCTAGCTATAGTGGGCATGTTTGAATATTTCAGGAAGGAGTTCATAGAGACCCTGCACCATTTGCTCAGCGCCACTCGCGACGAGTACTCGACATCGGCTATCCCAGTAGTTGCACAACCAGATTTAGGCGAGAACGTCCCTATCAGGCGGACTGGGAAGGAGAAGGAGGGTGAGGGTAGCGAGCAGGATCCCGTCGGGCGAGAGCTTTTCCCCGATTTGCTGAGTGTTGGTCGGGCCAGCGAGGTGGCCTTGCGGGATCCACCCACTCGTGCCGCAGGTGGGAGCCCCTTTAGCGAGTTAGTCGTGTAATCCCCAGTTCTAGAGGGGTTCAGGGAGCCAAAGATGTCCTACTACACCGGCAGGGATGATCAAGTTCATCATGTCTAGTGATTTGAGGACGTGGTCTCCATCAGGCAGATGACATATGCTTTTAAGTGCCGGATTTTTGGTATCTCCTTCAAGGATAAGGCAAGGGACTGGTTCCACCAGCTTCCTATAAGCTCAATCTACTACTACGCAGATTTGCATCGGGCCTTCTTATTGAGGTTCTCAACTTCGAAGAAGAGGAAGAAGGGTGCAGAGTTCCTCTTCGTAATTAAGCAGGGACCGGAAGAGACCCTAGCATGTTATGTGGACAGGTTCCAGAAGGAATTCCTCATAGTGTAAGAGGTGATAGGGTTTACCCTAATGATAGATTTTACATTGGGGCTCCAATAAGGGTTCTTTAGGGTGGCACTGAAGCCGAGGCCACCATTGTCTTTCGAGGAGGTAATGGAGTGAGAGGCACAGGAGATCGATGGTGAGGCAATAAACCCCAATTTTTTCAGGAAGCTGGCCAGGTTGGGAGGAAGTGATGAGAGGGAGTAGGGAGTAAACAAGCATCATGAGGAGAGAAGGAGAGATGAGCCCAGGGGAAAGTTTTCTAGAGGGAACGACAGGGGTGGGTTTATAAAGAACCCACTAACCAGCTTGCCTGGAGGCAGTAGGAGGGGCCAGTCCAGGGTCAGGGAAGAAGGTTCCAAGGAGGAGGGAACTACCAAGGGGGTAGGGGAGATTCAACCCTCAAGGGTGGAGATAAGGTCCAAGGCCACCTCTCCCTCCACAACATCAAGCCATGACAATGGCCTAGGGAAGGGTTGAGAGGAGGATGAATGGTTGAGGGGGATGGAGAAGAGTGGAGGTGGAGTTGTCGTACTGTGAATTCCACCAAATGGAAGGTCACGCAACGGCCACCTGCCCGAAGTTTTTGGAGCTAAGAAGGATGAGGGGACAAGAACAGCATTTGTCAGCAGTGCAGATTGAGGAAGTGGCTGCGGGGGAAGATGAAGACAGATGTGAACAATGGGCCAACATAAGAGGCTCCAGAAGGATTGGAGTAATCCACGGGGGCATCGAGGCCACCCATAGGGGGAGCTTAAAAACTATGTTCTGACGGAGTGTTGCTTCGATGTCCTATACCCCGCCTCCCATAAAGAGGATTGCCTTCACCTTAAGTGACATGTCAGATCATGAGGATCCGTTCTACGACGCGTTAGTGGTGCAGGTAACGGCCGAGAACTTCACCGTCTCCCGATCTTGGTAGACAATGGGAGCTTGGTCAACATCATCTTTAAGAAGGTGTTTGACGGGATAAAGGTGGAGGCAAAGAGGGTTCTAGCCTCGGATGGACTGCTCTCCGGGTTCTTAGGAGAGAGGAAGGAAGTGGAAGGAGGAGTGGGGCTCAATGTGACTCTAGGGGTCAGACCTGCAATTACCATTTTGTAATCGTTGGCACCTCTAGTAGCTATAATTCCATCTTTGGTCGGCCTCTCATCAGCGCTTTTCGTTGTTTCTCCTCATCCTTTCATTAGTGTCTTAAGTTCAATGATGGGGGGTGCAGGTTCCGGTCTGAGGAGATCCTAAGGTGGCTAGGCAGTGCTACATCACCGTATTCAACACCATCTCATGGATGGAAGAGGCCGAAGAAATGGAGAAGGTGATGGAGGCAGCAACAGAGTTTAAGGGGAAGCAGTTCCTTGCTTAGGAGGAGGTGTGGGAGGAGAGTTGGGAGGAGAGGAGATGATGGTGGTGGAGGAAGTAGTGAAAGAGGAGACCCTAGCCCAAGGAGAGAGGGTGGCTGAATATTGGGAGGATCAATCCCGGCTAGAGCCGGTGGAAGCAGTGTTGGAGATGGAGGTTCTTACCCAAGCAGGGAAAGCAGAGAAGGTAAGGGTCGGCGGAGGTTTGGACCCAAAAGATCAAGAGAGGGTTTGGGCATGCATCCAGGAGAACGTGGACATCTTCGCTTGAAGTGCGGCGGATATGCCCGATATCGATGTAGTTGTGGCTTGCCGCCGCCTGAATCTCGACCCAAAGGTCCGCCCTATCTTCCAAAAGAAGTGGAACATGGCTAACAAGCTCGTGGGGCCTATCAAAGAGGAAGTGGATAAACTACTTAAGGCCGGTTTTGTGTCAGAGATCCAGTTTCCGGGCTGGGTCTATAATGTTGTAAGGTTGAAGAAGGGGGGCGGGAAATGGAGGATGTATGTTTATTTTTATCTATTGAATAAAGCATGTCCTAAGGATTATTACCCTTTGCCTCGAATCGACGTGTTGGGTGACTCAACTGTCGATTTTCCTATAATGAGTTTTTTGGATGCTTTTTCCGGTTATTATCAAATCAGGATGCACACTTCGGATGTAAAGGATGTGTCCTTCATCACGAGCAACGGATGTTATAGTTATAATATTATGCCTTTTGGGCTGAGGAATGCAGGAGCAACCTATTAGAGGATGATGGATAGGGTCTTCCGGGATCAGAGGGGGAGAAACCTAAAAGTATATGTGGATGACCTACTGGTGAAGAGCAAGGATGTGAGCTCTAAACTTTGAGACTTAGAGGAAACTTTCTCCACCTTGCGAACATTTAAAATGAGGTTGAATCTCCAGAAGTGTGTTTTCGGAGCAAGACGAGGGAGTTCCTTAGGCACCTCCTGACTCTAGTCGGGGTGGAGCCCAACCAGGATAAGGTAAAAGCAATAATGGAGTTAGAATCACCAATGAATGCTAAGGAGATTTAGCACATCACTGGGAAGCTTGTGGGGCTGAGTAGGTTTCTTTCATGGGCGGGGGAAAAGTGCTCGCCATTATTCATAGTATTGTGGGGAATAAATAGTTCCAATAGACTAAGGAGTGCGAGGAGGGCTTCCAGTCTATGAAGGATCAGCTCACCAGGGCTCCTCTGCTTCAGGGGTCCAAAGAAGGTGAATATTTGACCTTATACCTCAGAGTGGGGGCAGAGGCGGTAAGCTTTGTGTTGGTCTGAGAGGAAAGTAAGAAGCAGCTGTCGATCTACTATGTGAGTCGGGTCTTTAAGAAGGCTGAGCTCAGGTACCCAATCCTGGAGAAGCAAGCCTTTTTCTTTTGTCCTCTCGGCTCGAAAGCTCTGACCTTACTTTCAAGCGCACTCGGTCTGGGTGGTGACTGATCATCCACTACGTGGCATCTTCGAAGTGGTAGAACTTTCGGGAAGGTTGGCAAAATGGTCGGTGGAGTTGAGCGAATTTGACATCTCCTTCGTCCCGCGTCTGTCGGTTAAAGCTCAAGCGGTGATAAACTTCTTAGCAGATTGTGTAGTGGAGTCGGAAGAAGAAGGGCCAAATCACCTAATTGCTTGGAAGCTGGTGGTGTATGGGGCCTCAGGAAGACACTCTTTGGGAGCGGGGTGGTCTTGGAAATCCCCAGGGGATGAAGATTGAGCGGGCCATTTTATACACTTCCCAGTCACCAACAACCAAGCGGAGTATGAGGCAGTCATTGAAGGGATGCAACTCGCTAAGGAATTGGGAGTGCAGGATGTGGAGGTTTTAATGGATTTGATGGTGGTGGTCTAGCAAGTCAAGGGAGAGTTTGATATAAGGTAGCCAACTCTACAACGATACTTGCTTAAGGTAAGGGACCTTATTGGGGGGTTCCAGACCTTCTCCATCTGGCATGTACCATATAAAGTGTGTGTTGCGGAGGATCAGCTGTAGAAGTTCGGTCTAAGGGCAGGGGGATCATGGCAGACTTGTTCTAACCATCCATTGAAGAGGAAGATCTAGTGGAGGTGGATCAACACTCCTTGTGGAAGCACCCGTTTATCACATTTTTGACCACCAACGAGTTCCCAGGTCGGCCATAGATAAGAAGCGCTTCAGGCACAAATCGACATACTATCTATTGCGCAAAGGATAACTTCTTTGAAAGACTCTCTCGGGACTTCTGTCCAGGTATGTATCTGAGGAAGAGGTTCTGAGGGTCTTAGAGGAGGTCCACTCAGGAGAGTGTGGAAGCCACTCGGGGAACAGGACCCTAGAAGGCAAGATAGTTCGGCAAGGGTACTTTTGGCCAACTTTGAGCAAAGATGGGGAAGAGTTCGCAAATAAATGTCTTAAATGTCAGTTTTTTGCGCCACTCCAGCTCCTTCCCGCCCAGAGGCTCAGAAATATCACGACACCATTGCCATTTGCAATTTGGGGAATGGACTAGGTGGGGCCTTTTCCTCAGTCCAGCGGATAAAGGAGATTCATTCTGGTCATGATCGATTATTTCTCAAAGTAGCTAGAAGTCAAGGCTCTAGCCAAGGTGACCTCTCAGGTGATTCAAAACTTTATATGTGTGGAGATCATCTGCCGGCATGGGCTGCCTCAAGCCATAGTCATTGACAACAACCACAATTCGCAAGTGATGAGTTCATTAGTTTTTATGGCCAGTTTGGGTTCAATCTTAGGTTTGTGTCAGTCCAACACCCTAGGAGTAATGGATAGGTGGAGGCGGTAAATAAGATCATCATGAACTGTAGAAGAAGAAGGTTGAGAACCTTAAGGGGAGCTGGGTGGAGCAGCTTGCATCGGTCCTTTGGTCCCTAAGAACCATGCCCATCACCGCCATGGGAGAAACTCCATTCAAGCTTTCACATGGCTATGAAGCTGTGCTTCCCATGGAGTTCGAGGTCAAGTCACCACAGGTGGTCAACGCAGGAGAAGGAGATGAAGACTGGAGAATCGAGAACTAAGGTGAGATGCGGCTCTCACTCAACCTGGTAGAAGAGCTTCGTGATCTAGCCGCCATTAGGCAGGAAGAGGTTAAACGTCGAATGGCCACGTATTTTGACAAACATGTATGCATCAAAAAATTTGTAAAGGGAGATCTAGTCTTGAAAAAGGTAGATATGGTTGGGAGGTCGGCGTTAGTGGGAAAGCTC
This sequence comes from Platanthera zijinensis, assembly GCA_039513925.1. Taxonomy (NCBI): domain Eukaryota; kingdom Viridiplantae; phylum Streptophyta; class Magnoliopsida; order Asparagales; family Orchidaceae; genus Platanthera; species Platanthera zijinensis. The sequence continues at coordinate 81,860,107 of CM077081.1, forward strand.
AACCCCATCTGGGAGGGTCCTTATGTTATCAAGGAAGCCCTCAAATCAGGGAGTTATCATCTCTAAATTATAGAGGGGGAAACCATCGGTCAAACTTAGAGTGGTGATGACTTGAAACATTGTTATACCCGAGTATGAATAATAAATAGGTTTATTTCTCTAACTCTTTTCCTTCTTAGCGTATTATCCCTCCTCCCCCTCGTGACCTGAAAGGATGATATGAAATAAGTTGAGTTTATATCCCGAGCTTATCCCACAGTCAGGCTCTCATTAGATGATAGGTCAGGAAGACCCTCGGTGGATAATATGAAACAAGATGAACTATATCCCGAGCTGATCCCGCTATAAGGCTCCCATTAGCTGACAGGTCAGGAAGGCCCTCGGTGGATGATGATAAACAAGATAAACTATATCTCGAGTTGATCCCGCTGACATGCTGCCATTAGCTGACAGGTCAGGAAGTCCCTCGGTGGATAATATGAAACAAGGTGAACTATGTCCCGAGCTGATCCCGTTGTCAGGCTCCCATTAGTTGATAGGTCAGGAAGGCCCTCGGTGGATGATGAGAAAAAAGGTGAACTATATCCCAAGTAGATCTCGTTGTCAGGCTCCCATTGGCTGACAGGTCAGGAAGGCCCTCAGTGGATGATGAGAAATAAGTTGCGCTTATATCCCGAGATGATCCCGCTGTCAGGCTCCCATTAGCTGACAGGTCGGGAAGGCTCTCATTGGATGATGAGTAATAAGATGAATTATATCACGAGCTGATCCCACTGTCAGGATCCCATTAGCTAATAGGTCAGGAAGGCCCTCGGTGGATAATATGAAATAAGGTGAACTATGTCCCGAGATGATCCCGCTGTTATGTTCCCATTAGCTAACAGGTCGGGAAGGCCCTCGGTGGATGATGAGAAACAAGGTGAATTATATCCCAAGAAGATCAAACAGTCAGGCTCCCATTAGCTGACAGGTCAGGAAGACCCTCAATGGATGATGAGAAACAAGTTGAGCTTATATCCCAAGCTAATCCCATTGTCAGGCTCCCATTAACTGACAGGTCATGAAAGCCCTCGATGGACGATGAGAAATAAGGTGAACTATATCCCGAGCTGATCCCGTTGTCAGGCTCCCATTAGCTAACAGGTTAGGAAGGCCCTCGATGGATGATGAGAAACAAGGTGAACTATATCCCGAGCTGATCCAGCTGTCAGGCTCCCATTAGCTGACAGGTCGGGAAGGCCCTCAGTGGATGATGAGAAATAAGTTGAGCTTATATCCCAAGCTAATCCTGCTGTCATGCTCCCATTAGATGACAGGTCAGGAAGGACCTCGGTGGATGATGAGAAACAAGGTGAACTATATCCCGAGCTGATCCCACTGTCAGGCTCCCATTAGCTGATAGGTCAGGAAGGCCCTCGGTGGATGATGAGGAATAAGGTGAACAATATCCCTAGCTGATCCTTCTGTCAGGCTCCCATTAGCTGACAAGTCAGGAAGGCCCTTACTGGATGATGAGAAACAAGTTGAGCTTATATCCCGAGTTGATCCCCTATTAGGCTCTCATTAGCTGATAGGTCAGGAAGGCCCTCGGTGGATGATGAGAAACAAGGTGAACTATATCCCGAGTTGATCCCATTGTCAGGATCCCATTAGCTCACAGGTTAGGAAGGACCTCGGTAAATGATAAGAAATAAGTTGAGCTTATATCCCGAGTTAATCCCGCTGTCAAGCTCCCATTAGCTGACAGGATAGGAAGGCCCTCAGTGGATGATGAGAAATAAGTTGAGCTTATATCCCGAGTTGATCCCGCTATCAGGCTCCCATTAGCTGACATGTTAGGGAAGGCCCTCGGTGGATGATGAGAAATAAATTAAGCTTATATCTCAAGCTGATCCCGTTGTCAGGATCCCATTAGCTGACAGGTCAGGAAGTCCCTCAGTGGATGATAAGAAACAAGTTGAGCCTATGTCCCAAGTTGATCCTACTGTCAGCCTCCCATCAGCTGATAGGTCAGGAAGGACCCTGGTGGAATATAGAAGTGAATGAAAAGTCCTAGGGGGGTCTCACCATCAAGGATCTTGCCAATTGACAAAACAGTCACTCAGAAATGACAAGTATCAAGGCCATGAAATAAAAGAGGCAGGATGAGGGGCATAAGCAAATGCGAGTGTTTGGGGGTACATCTCGCTAGCCAAGCACTCACTAGGGGCTAACCTAATTCTAGCGTCAAGTTCACGAAATTGACACTGCACGAGTTATCGTGGCGAGAGGCTGAGCTAAGGTCTCGTAAGGTGCCTTTCCTAAAAGCTATCAAAGTTAAAGCATGAGTCGGGTGCATTTTATGAGAGAAAGAACAAACCAAGCTAAAACAAAAATAAACTTATAAAACATTTCGCAATGCAAAATTGTAATTTGTATTTCACTAATAAGAGTTACATCTCACCAAAAAGGGGGCCCTGCCCGAAAAAAGGAAAAATACATGGGAAAATAGAAAAACAAGCTTCGGGGCAGAGAGACCGACTATTCGCTCTCGCCAGAGTTATCGCTGACATCGTTCTCCGGCTCAATGATCAGCAGGAACAATTCTGGGATCAAGTCCTTGGCGGTCACTCTCGCGCCTTCACCCTTCACAAGGTTGGCTCCCTACATCACTTGGAGCGAGTGCCTTGTCGCGGCGATGACATTCTCTTGCATCATCAGCTCAATTTCGTGATGAGAATACAGTTGAAGCTTCTTCTTCTTGTTGGGAAGAGGGGGAATTTGTGAGTCGACCAACTGCTTATTCTGGGCCTTCAGCTCCCGGTTCTCTTCCTCAAGATGGGTGATGTGAGCGTGCAATTGAGCAGCGATCGTGACATTCTGTAGAAGTTTAAGTTAGAGCGAGAATGGAATTTAATAAATGAGTTTGATGAGAGAAGGCATACAATTTTACCCACTCGCCCGACGAGATTTTGCTCGACAGCATCCAACTTCTTCTTTAGTACCACGACTTTCTCAAATAGCACGCCCCTCGAGTCATAGACTTCTGCCAAGTTTTGCGATAGGAGAATGCCGCAGTGAGTCGTCATATGAGCAAGCTCAATGGCACAAAGTTGGGCCCGCGTGCTCTCATATGCAAGTTCTTGCATGGTCGAGTCATCATAGTAGGCGGCGTTGTCCCGCCCGTACATCTCGAAGGAGAATGCGTAGGCTTGAACAGAGACGGTCTTGCCCTCCTACCAGGAGGGGAGGATAGTGGAGATTGAGGCCCTATTGGCCTCCCTATCCCAGAGCAGCAGGGGATCACCAGCTTCATCCAGCAACTTCTCATCCAAACTAAAGTTTCGGTGGCATCTCGGAACCACCTTCCCCTCTAGCGCTGCCGAGGTCCCACCGATTTCACTGGTGGTCTTGCTGGCGGTCTCGCCCGTGACAAAGGTGCTCGCGGGAAGAACCGTACTGACTTCCTTGCTTTTTTCAAGGGTTGTGGCATTCGGCTTCTTGGGAAGTGGCTGAGCGGGAGGCATGTTGGGCTTTCGCTTTTGGCCGCTTGACTTCGGCAAAAGTCCTGGCTCTTTTCTATAGGCTATGACGGTGACTTCCGCGCGTATTTTGTCAGAGGCGAGAACTCAGCCACTCACGGGAGGCAGGTTGAGGGGAAGACCCCGATGCGTGTGATAGTTAGCTAAATGTTTTGAATCAGTCAGTTGAAAGAAAGGGTGAGGAATACCTTCTGAAATAAGAACTTGTGGAGCTTGGCCTCATATCCTCCAAGGCTGGGAGGGTGGTAGTTCGACTCTTCATGTTGGACAAGCGAGAGGGGGAGATTGCTGAAATCACCAGAAATGAAGACAAACTTATGAGTCCAATGATGATTCTTGTTGGCAAGACCCACTTCATCGAGGTTGTTGCTGGAGAAGAAGGTAATCTCGTTCCTCTTGGCCTTGAAGTTAAAGAGTTTCTGGAAGACCGGAATACTGAACTATATCCGCTTATCCCGCAGGTAGCAGGCGAATGCTACCAGTAGGGCTATAGAATTAGGGTTGAGCTGTGCGGGAATGACTTCGAAGTACCAGAAGGCCTGGCGTATCTCCGACCAAATAGGGAGGCGGAGACCTAACTTGAAGTGTTCGACAAGTATGGCGAGTTCATTCGCCGAGAAGTGGTATATGGATTCTCCTTTATCTTGTAGACGCGTGACAAACCCAGGCGAGATGTAGAGCCCTACTAGCGTGTGGAACTCCTCCTTGGTCAGGTTACAGTTCATGAAAGGATAGTTTGCGAATATAGCAGCGCACTTTGTTCGACCATCAGTATCGCCAGTCATTTTGCGAGTGAAAGAAAGAAGGCGAAGAAATGCGAGTGCAAGAAAAGAAAAGTTGGAAAAAAGGTTGGAAGCTTTCAAAATGGTAGTTAATGTGGTAGGTAGGGGGCTATTTATAGAAATTTTTTTGCAGGAAGGATCCAACACGGGAGATGTGCGGATAGCCAGCTCACCACATCCCGCCATGGACCCTGTTTTGATCCCGCGCTCCCCCACTCGCTGCCGAGTCTGAGCTAATGCTATGATTTAAACTTAAAAGTAGATCACAAACAAAAAAAAGGAAAAACTAGTTGCGAGATCAAAGGAAAAATTCTATTATACATGCGCACCTGGCACAAGTCATAACGAATAGTTTATTGTTACAAGAATAATTGATAGAAGGGCAGGAAGGCGAGTGCCGGTAGGCCAATCAGGGGCCATTACCACCATCACTTGCCTCTCCTCCCTCCCTAGGCAACATGCGAGAGTATTGAATTCCTCGAATGGTCTATAACTCTTGTTATGCTAGGCGTAGCTGATCTTTAGCACGCGCAACATGAATACCGGGAATGTCCACCCTGCTAATGGCTTCCTCTCCCAACTCGGCAATCAGCCGCGAGTAGTTGTTCTCCAAGAAGAGTAGTCGTTCCTCGGCAGAGTTTTGGTTCTCCTGAACCCAGCTGTAGATCTCGCGTAGCATCAGAGTGTGCTTCCGGAATAGTTCGGTGATCTTTCGCTTCAACATCTCGGCATCCTTCAGATCAACCAGGAAGGCAGCGATTGAGTCAGGAGATGGGGGTTGCGAGAAATCCTCCTCGTCGATGTCAACATAAGTCAACGAGACCTCGTGGTAGCCTGCAATAGATAAGACAGTCAAGAATGATCCCATTATAACGAGGGTAAGGCGAGTACAATTATTTACCCGACGTGTTTTCAGCTCCCATGACCGAGTGTTGGCGGGAAGTGTTGGGCCGCCCCTCAAAGGGAGTCTTAAAGGTAATGCGTGCTTTCCCAAGCCCTGGGAATGAAACATTCTGATCAATGATGGGAGCATTGTCTTGAGGGGGAAGGTTGGGAACCTCATCCGCCGGAGGTAGTAGGCCTGAGGCGGGATCTTAGGGAGTCAGGCGAGCAGGGGACTTGGAAATTGAAGTGCCTAGCCTCGTGGTCCCAAAGGAGGGAGCTGCGGAAGATTCAAGTAAGCAGACCGATAATTGAGGGATGAGCAGAAGATGACTTACCAGAGATACGAGGGAGATCATCTCGGTTACTTTGGGACTTAACATCAGGGGCCATCTTATTGCTCATGACTTTAAGCAAGTGTGGCTCGACATTCACCGTCTCCTCCCCGATACATCTCTCCATTGGCGGATTCTGCAATAAGACACATTGGAGCCTATTTTCATCTTTAAAGAGTGGCAAGAGGAGGAGCGAGAGAGGATACCTAAGGGATCCCGGAGTGTTATAGAGTCAGCAGGATGGGCTTGTTCATTGTTAGGTCGCGCCTGACCATCTCAGCCTTTTTACTCTTAGGGGACTAGCGGATCCTTCCGAGAAATCCAGGGAGAAAACACAGTAACTGCAGATTGGGCCTCCGCTCTCGCAACGATGAGGCGAGCCTGATCTTCTTTCGAGGGCAACATCGAGTTGGAGGAGAGAAAGAGAAAGCCAAGAAGGTGGGAAAGGGAAAGTATCACCTACCTATGACTGAGTATTTATAACCAATTGGAGGGGCCCACTCAAGATTCCCTTCAAGTCAGCAAGTACTCACCGAGTACTAGGGGTTGGACTTTTCTTTCCGAGTGTAAGACTAGCTCACAATGAGCGAGACACTACTAGAAAAATGGCTTTTAGCCACGGTTTTTTTTGCCACGGGGAAAAATCGTGGCTAATACTGAAGTATTAGCCACAGTTTCTATTCTGTGGCTAATAAGCTAGTATTAGCCACAGATGACTAATCCGTGACAAATAACCCGACTTTTTGCCACGGTTTTCCTGTTTCATGGCTAATAATCTAGTATTAGCCACGGAAGCCTAATCTGTGGCAAAATGTCGGGTTTTTTTTAGTCTCACACCGCCAATAAAAAGCTTGATTTGGGGTTTATATAGGTCATTCAAAATTATTGTTTGAAATGAAATCGGCGTGGAGGCGGCGGCGGCAAGTGGTGGCGGCCGGGCGGCGGCGGCTGGCGGTGGCGGCCGGGTGGCGGCGGCCGGGCGACGGAGGCGTCGGCCGGGCGGCGGAGGCCGGCCGAATATTTTTTATGTTAGGTTTATTACATGCCCTTTAGCCACGGCAATTGAACCATGGCAAATGAGGAACTTTTAGCCACGGTAATTGAACCGTGGCAAATGAGGAACTTTTAGCCACGATAATTGAACCGTGGCTAATAACTTATTAGTCACGGATTCAGCGTGGCTAATACTATTAGCCACGCTCGCATTGCCCACGCCCATTTGCCGTGGGTAGGCCGTGGCTAATAGTTATTAGCCACGGTTTTGGACTTTTAGCCACGGAAATCTGCCGTGGCTAAAAGTCTTTTTTTAGTAGTGAGGATTGAGTACAACCCCATATTTGCTAAGTGGGACCCTCCAACAAGTTCAAAGCATGGCCGAAAGATTTTCGGGTTCAAGTTAGTCGGAGAGGTGAGTGGGGTAGGCTGGCCCGCACTCGCCCGACACATTAATGAGCTCTCTCCCAAGTCAGGAGGGGCAGTCAGATCCTCGGGCTAGTGTGGTTTTCATCACGTATTCACCCACAGTTCATGCTTTAATGCGCGGGTAAGAGAGTTTTCGCCGCCTCAGAGGGGTGGAGTTTATAATTCACACTTGCCCATTGGCAAGGCTAGGAGGTGAATGCCTGGCTGCCCAGCATTCGCTACTTCAGGTGAGTGGTGTTTCTACAAACCACTCGCCCAGTGGGGCCCAGGGGTGATATAAAAAGAGCTAAATAAATGGAAATTTTATTGCTTCAAAATGATAAACAATACATAGGTATGCCCCCTTATTTATAGAAAATGGGGGAGATGAGAAAATACAATAAGAGATATGAGACTAAATACAAGCCGCGCGGACTGAGCGGTTTGGCTTTGTCAAACTGCCAAACTATACAACATATACAATCTCCTGGGAAGCTTCTAAACACCTATTGTGTCTATCCATCAGACCTCTACTACGGCTAACCTCCAGGCTGCTGTTGCGGCTAACCTACAGACTACTACTGCGGATAGCCTCCAGACCATTGTTGCGGCTAACCTCCAAACTGTTATTGCGACTAACCTCTAGATCGTTGTTATGACTAACCATTAGACCGCTACTGTGTCTAACGACTAGACCGCTGTTATGACTAACCATCAGATTGTTGTTGCGGCTAACCACTAGACTGTTGTTGCGGCTAATGACTAGACCGTTACTATAGCTAACCTACAGACCGCAACTGCGACTTACCTCTAGGCTACTGTTGCGGATAGCCACCAGGCCGCTACTACTAATAGCCACCAGACCGCAGTGTGGGAAGCCACCAAGCCACTGCTGTGAATAGTCATCAGGTCGCTGCTACGGATAGCCACTAAGCTGCTGCTACAGATAGCCACAAGACTGCAATGCGGATAACCACCAGGCTGTTACTGCGGACTCTTACCAAACCGCTAGGATAGCAACCAGACAATTCGTTGGCCCAAACTACCAGACTGCTGAACAACTAGACAGCTGCTACTAGAAAGGTTAATTGTTCAGTCTCAGGTTCCAACACTCCCCCTCAAGCTGGTGCATATATGTCAACCATGCTCATCTTACTACAAACTTCCGAGAATGAGGTAATTGGCTTTGTGAAGAAAATAGCTAGCTCTTCATCAGAGATAACAAACAGAGTATAGATTTGATTCTTTAATATCTATCCTCTGATAAAATGGCAATCCACTTACATATGCTTTGTCCTCTCATGAAAGACTGGATTTCTCGAAATATATATAGTCGTCTTATTGTCATAGAACATCGGTAGGGGATGATTATAAACCTCTCCCAGATCTAACCAGAGTGTCCATAGCAATTTCAGCTCGCAAGCAGTCAGAGCCACGCTTCTATATTCAGCTTATGCACTTGACCTGGCAACCAGAGTCTATTTCTTGCTCTTCCAACTAACTAGATTACCTCCAACAAAGGTATAAAAACCAGATGTTGACTTCATATTTTCCTTATCATCTACATAGCTATCATCAGAATAAGCCTCAACCTTCAAATGTCCTCTTCTCTGAAACAAGAGCCCTTTTCCTGGAGCACCTTTTATATACTCTAGGAACTGTAGAACTGACTATAGATGATACTCTCTGGGAGCTTGCATAAATTGCTCACTCTCCCTACTACATAATAAATATCTGGTCTTGTGACTGTCAGATAAATGAGTTTTCCGACAAGACGTCTGTATCTGGTGACATCTTCAAGAATAGGAGAAGACTCACTCTAGCATTTTTCATCTCAAACAGCCATAGGAGACCGAGCAGGTTTAGCTCCAAGAAGACCTGTTTCTTTCAAGAGATCCAATGAATACTTCCACGGTGAAAGAACAATAAAACCAGGTTTCTGATTGAGTCATTGCTGATGCGGCCGTTGATCCCCGATATAGAGAGTTCGTGGATTGGGACGGTCGTTGCCGCAAGCTTGAAGATGGGAGTCTACCACGACATTTCTTCACCAATGCCACGACGTTCTTTGCCAACACCACTATATATTTTGCATGACGTCTGCCGCTGCCATTTTAAATAAATATATAATTATAAATTAAATAATTATAATTATATATTTTATTATTTCATCATTTATTATTATTTCCTATTTTATTATTTCATTTCATATATGATGGGTGCCTATAACCATCAAGAGTATCTTTTATTTCATGCTTGTTTTATTTTATTCTTATTTTATGCATTATATGTTTAGATTGTTTTCCTATTTTATGAATGGTGGAGATTGAGTGGTGTAGCCTAAATAAGGCCTATATTGTTTTCCTATTTCATGTATGGTGGAGATTGAGTGGTGTAGGCTATAAATAGCCATTGTTATGAAGGAATAATTAGAGATGATAAGAAATTGAAAACCTAATTCTATTGAGAACTCTCCTCCTCCCTCTTGCAAAATTCGGACACCCCTCTTTCCCCCTCTTCCTTGGCAATTTCGGCCACCCACCTCCCTCTCCTCCTTGTGGAATTCGACCATAAGACTCCTCCCCTCTTTCCCTCCTCTTTTCTCCCCTTAACAACCCTCTCCTACTCCTTTTCTCCCCTCAAAACTGACCATCTTTCCTCCTCTAAAAAAATCGACCACCCTCTCCCTCCAACAAACCGAGCCGCCCCTCCTCTTACTCCCTCCAAAACCGGCCATCCTCTCCTCCGTGAATATTTTCAGCCATCAAGAGTTCTCCCTCTTTTAGGGTTTGGGCAGAGAAAACGGTAAGCATCTACATCATTCGGTGCGGATCCGAGGATTTGCATGGAAATAAAGAATCTACCACCATCGTGAGCGCCTCCTCCACTCATCTTGTGGACGGATTATTATTGGGATTGGGTAACAAATTCTTACACCTCTTTGTGTGATTTCTTATATATTATATGTGAGATTTGGTTGAATAGAAGGCTGGTAATTAGCCCTGATTTATATTGAATGTTGTGCGTAATTAAAATCTAAATTTCAAGCATTATTTTCTCGAATATTTTTTATAAAATTGGAGCGGGTAAATTTCGTGAACACTTGTAAATTCGGTTTCCTTAGCCTTGATTTCTTCGGTGTTCAAGTGATTTGGCAACCCTCATATTAATTAGTTTTGGGATTGATTTTAGACTTAATTTTAAATCGCTAATTTAGCCCGAATTTTATTTTATTAGAATTGTGAATTGTTTGCGTATAATTTAATTCGAATAGCTAATTGTTCGGATCGTGTGAGTCCTTTTCGCTTGAGTGAACAATGGCCTATAGCCCTTGTTCAATCTATAAAGGGGTAGCATCCCTTTGCATTGTATGATGTTGAAAATAGGGCCATTAACTGCTTGACTTATCGATAGTGCTAAATAGAGAAACCGCACGCTATATATTTATTTTTAGTTGTCAAACCTAAGAGAACTTAGTTTAACCTGTCGAAACCATGGGTCTGCATCAGTTTTCGAGATATCTCAATCCCCAGAAAGTATTTAGGAGACCCCATATTCTTGGTAACAAAATGCTGAAGAAGATGCTTCTTTGTCATATCAATACCTTTTCTATCATCCCCTATAAGAAGAATATCATCCACATAGACTGCAAGAACAACAAGGCCAGCCGATATTTTATGAATAAACAAAGAGTGATCTGCAGTACTCCAAACAAATCCAGTAACAGAAATTGCTTCGTTGAGTTTGTCAAACAAGGCCCTCGGGATTTACTTAAGGCCATAGATAACCTTCCTCAATTTACACACCTGATACTCCCCCTGTGAAACATACCCAGGAGGTTGCTCTATATAGACTATCTCATGCAAATCACCATAAAGAAAATCATTCTTTACATCCAACTGAGAGATCTCCCAACCTTTGTTTACTGCCATAGATAAAAGAACACAGATTGTAGTAATCCGAGCAATAGGAGAGAATGTGTCAAAGAAATCAACACTATAGATTTGTGTAAACCCTTTGGCAATAAGACGAGCTTTGTACCGATCAATAGTACCATCAGGAAAAAATTTGATGACAAAGACCCAGCGACAGCCAACCACATCAGCTCATGGAGGGGTAGGAACAAGAGTCCAAGTACCCCCATTCAGTAAGAGTTTTCATCTCTTCATCTATAATAGCTTTCCAATAAAGAATAACCAGAGCATCACTATAGGAGGCGGGAAGAACATTCGCCGATAGAGCAAGATCAAAGCTCTTAGATATAGGAGACAACTGCGCATAAGAGAGCACAGCTCGAAGAGGATGTTGTCTACAGGAACAGACATCTTTACAAAAAGCAATCGGAAGCTCAAGGTCTGTCTTATCTAATATATCAGTTCTATTTGAAGGAGAGACTACTAGCCCAGGAGTTTTTTGCAGCAGCTCAGTAGAAGAATCAGAGATTGCAGGAGAATCAATAATAGAAGGAGAAGAAGGAAGTGTGGGCTCTAAAAGAGGTGCCGACACAAGAGGAAAAGAACCTGAATCATTTGAAGAAGGGAGAATAGGGGGAGGAGAAAAGAATGGAGCATCCTCAAAGAAAGTGACATCTGTAGAAACATACTATCTCCGGAGAAGAGGATCATAATACCTATATCATTTCTGCGTCAGACAATATCCTAGAAAACTATAAATAGACCCAAGGGGGAACCTTTAGAGTGACAGATTCTCTTATTTCTTATTCCTAGGGCTTTTCTTAGCAAGCCTGGAGTGTTCTCCAGGGGTGCCAAAGATCAACATTGGCTTGGAAGGGGAAGCGCTCTTAGATCTTTCGGGTGTGTGGTGGGATCTCCCGACTAAGATCTCAGTTTTGTTCCTAGGTTTCTAAGTCTTAGGTCTGGTTTGTTAGCTCGAGAGAAGTAAGTGTGAGGTCACACCCCTTTTTGGGACCTTGAACTCCACAAGAGACCGATTTCCGATTTCAGCATTCGTGATTTTTCAATTCCATTTTTTCTTGATTATGATTTAACATTTTAAGGGTTATCATATGCAGCAGTGAATTTAAAAAATTAATCAAAAAGTTGTGCATTTAATATTTTAGCTTAAGACCCCTTAATATCCCATTTAAATCCCTTTTTTAAACAATTTCACTAATCTTGATAATATCATATGAGAAATTCAGTATTCAATTTATAATGAAATTATAATACAATTATAGGCAATAGAGATTTAAAAAGTACCGAAGCTAGAAAATAAGATAGAAAAGTCACTTGAAAATAATATGAGTTGTTATTCATTCAATTTTATTTATTAAAGAAGTTAGGCTTAATATGTGTAAGTCATGTCGCAAAATATACAAAGTGACCATAACATTTGTTGGCTTAAAAGAAAATCCAAAATAAACAAAAACAAAAATAATAAAAATAAAATAGATATTAAGTACATCGTAAAGTAGAGTTTTGTATGTTTCATTTTGATTCATTTCTACTTCACGCATTTGATTTGATACTAATAAATAATAAATTTAGGTAACCAAAGAGCACCGAGTGTGACATTTCTTTAGGTACCCAAATATAGCGTGATGTTTTATTGGGAGACAAGAATGAATGAGCTCTTCCAAGTGGAGTTAAAGTTTCATTTATAATTTTGGTCCTCTGCTCATACTTTGGTTTAATTTCATTTTTTTATTTCAAATTTCTATTGTAATTATTTTTATCTTGAGTTTTCATGTGATGATATTTGTTTGAAAAATAATACGTTGAGAATTTTAAAATGTTGACATTGTTTTTCAAGTTAGAATTATGTTGCTTAACATAAAGACTCTTAGGTTAGTGATTTTTTTGGAAATTTGTGTTCATTTAATTTTATGTTGGGATTAGATTGATTTTGTAAATGTGAAACACTAGTAGAATCCTTACATAGTTTTGAAGATAAATTAGAAATAAGAGATTCAAAATTATTTGAAAACTTTTGCACAAGTGGTTTTAAAGATTCTAGTTTATGAAATATATATTATTTTCATTTATCAAATTTTTATTATGTTCTTTTGAAATTAAAAGTTTTTTCATAAACCTTGCGTTCTTCTTTAAAAGAATTACAATCAAAACAAAATGTATGATTTTCAACTAAAGAGCACGAAGAAGAACAAGACACATCAATATGAGATTATACTTTAGCATTTGCTTTTAAAGTTTTATTTTCTAAACATAATTTGGAATTAGCATTTTTTATTTTTTATTTTAATTTTACGTTTAGCCATTTCAAGCATACGAAATATAAAATATAATTTGTAACAAAAAAGGAGTTAATTTTCTTATATTGCTATCAGAGGAAGCAATATTTGAACATAAAGTTCCTTTGACACCTTCTTGACATTACTCTTCCATATATGAGATTTCACCTTCCTTTTTGTATGATGTATTCTCTTCTTCAATTTCATTTGATGTGCATTCAATATTTCAATGGATCCTTTAATGGAGGAGTTTTCTTAAATACGTAAGCAAACATTCATATTCTCCATTTTTGTACTTGTTTGTTCTTGTGGATGGAGAATCATAAGTTTCTTCAAAAAAAATTCAAATTTCATAAGCAGTAGAAAACATATAAATAAGTTTGAAAATATTTTTATCTAGTGCACAAAATAAGATATTTATTGATTTTGTATTTAAAAACATTTTATTTTTATTTAATATACTTGGGGGCTCTTTAATTATAATATTCCAAACTTCAATATCTAAGGATTTTAGAAAATTTTCCATTAAAATTTTCTACCCTTTAAATTTTTTCACCCATAAATAAAGGTGGCGATAAAGATTTTTCATTAAACAAAAAATTATCCCTATAGTGGAAGCAAGATCATGAAGCGTCATTATTCCCAATTGTATAGTCATTTTGGAATAACCTAGCTCTGATATCATGTGTTGGATCTTATTGCACCCTTAGAGGGGGGTGAATAAGGGCTCTATGGATTTTAATACTTAAAAAAATATCAGAGTTTATAAATAAAGTTTCAGAATATTTTTTAGAAATCTTAATTTAATAATTTAGAAAAGATTATATTGGATATTAAATATAGAAAATGTAGGAATTCAATATGTCTTCACTATTATTGGAGTTAACTGTTTTCGCCAGGCGCTAGCTCACTGATTTTGAATTCAAATGTTTATATCTAACAAAAATAAACCTCACAATATATTTTCTATTGAAGCTTTTGAAAAATATATTTCAAAATATTTTAGAACATGAAAATAAAATCAAGATAATGAGACAAAAAAATATGATTTTATTTCATTAGAAATTGAACACAAAAATATTGATTTCAATAACACTTGAAATCAAGGCAAATATATAAACCCTTTTTGATACTTCATTGGTCCTTCTCCCACGGACCGGCTGGCTATAGCGTATCTTACCCCATATACAGCTTATAGCCTCCCCCTACCTTCCTTCAAAGCAATATGAAAATTGATTTGATTGAAACAAACTTTTTTCTCAGATCTGAAATTATTTCTTCTTTGTTGAGTGAAAGCTTGGTCAGAAATCTTGAAGAAGAAGACGATGAATCTGAAATAAAAGCACGGATCTTATCTGAGAAAAACAAGTGGTCTTTGAACGAATGTGGATCTGAAACTTAGAGATTGATTGAGTCTTTTCTTTTCCAGAAGGAGAATCACGGATCGGAAGTCTGTCGGCAACGAAGTTCTACGTGTAGAACGATTTTTAATTTTCGATGATTAAGGAAATTTGCGATTAGTCCACGATTAGGGTTTTCTGAAAATGTTCCTTGAGTATTTATAGATGATTCCTTCATAACGGCTCGATTTAAAACTTGGTTCTACTGTCCACGTGTACTGTACATGGCGGAATCCCTAATTTAGAAACACGGTAAAAGTGAAAACGAGAACAGAACGAAAATACAACTAGTCCAAATTCATTGAGACATCTCGTGTACTATCCAGAACACTCGACGAAGCAATTGAAACAACTTAGTATAGAGTTTACGTGAGATGTCTTGACTTAACGAGTTATTTTGATGAATTAGCTGAAATCTCTCGAGAGTACTCAACGAATGTTCTTGAGTACTCGACGAATTCTTCTTGAGTACTCGACGAATTCTACTTGAGTACTCGACAAATTGGCTAAATGATTTTCTTCTGATAGTTCACTTGACTTCTCGAGAGTACTCGACAAATTTCCCGAGTACTCATGTAAGTATTCAACGAATTCATCGAGTATATACGAGAAGTCTTGGCTAATATTACTTGGTCGTTCTGGTCAACAATTCTTAGTGATCTCTCAAGTACTCCTGAGATTACTAGATGAATTCTACGAGTTCTTGCATGAGTTCTCGACGAATTTAATGAGACCTCACGAGAACACTCGACGAATTTTTCTTGGCAACATTCTTTAACTCCTGAACAGCAATCCCTTTGTGATGCTAGATGGAAGTATACCACATTAGAGAGATTACAAATAAGTTAACATGGTGTTCTATGCAATGAAAGATTACATTACACAAAACTATGTTTGGAGACCCATTATAACCTGATAATTGTTTGTACTTGGCAATATAAACCTGCACCACATACAACTAGAATGAATAACAAATACAACCTCAATTCAACGTATTTCAAGGGATACTTCTTCAAATCAAGGCTATTGTGGATACAATAGCCAACAACCGCCCAAAGACATTGTTCGTTATCATATGAAAATAAGGACATAACAACAGTGTCTTTGTCGCAATTAGATTTCTAACAAAAATCCCTAAAATGCACGTTAAGCAACATCACCAAATTGGACCATCGGTCGCAATAACAGCTTCACTCACAATGCCCAATCTACTAATAGTGCGAATTTTTAATGCAAAAATATGTCGGGGATGGACACAATGGACATAGTGGTTCTTCTTGAACCAAAGCGACCCGAATCCCTCTTATTTAAGAGATCCGGTGCCAAGAAATTTAAAGAAATAAAAGACATTAAGAAAAGATGGCATGCACGCATCCTAAGACAGGGAGGAGAGATGTCATTACCTTGTGATACCTCTTCGTTGTCATGGAAGCCTCGAATAGGATAGATGAATGTGTTTGCCTTCAAGCCCTCACCACATATTTGGTCTCGGATCGGCATTCAGAACTCTAAAGCTCTAACAATAGCAGATCTATGCCCTCTTCTTCCTTTGAGCTCTCACACTCACGAGCCATCATGATGCAAAATTCTTGGAAAAACTTAAGGGAGAACTTCTCTACCTTATTTAAAGTTTACAAGAATAAAATCGAGTGAACAAGACGCTCAGCTAGTGAACACGCTATTAAAATTTCATATAGCGGAAGATGGGAAACCAGGCGCAGGAACACTCAACAAATTCGAGCCCAAATAAACAAGATGCAAACCAGAAGAGCAAGAATCTTGTACTAAACAATCTTTACAAGGCGAGACATACATGCCGAGACATGATTCGCCAATGTACCCAAAGGAAAAGTAGAAACAATTATAAGGCAAACCCTAACCGCACTGACTCAAAGAGTTAACCTCCAGCTCTACTGTTGCACTACAGAGTCCGCACAAACAGCCAGGTCGCCAAGCCGCAAATCAAGCTGCGTAGACTGCCCGTTATTCCAATGCAAGAAGGAACTCTACTCACCGATCAACAAGCCGCCTAACCGCAAGGTGGCCTAGCCGCCTAACAGCACGATCTACTGCTGTCGAACTTAACAAGCCGCCAAAAGCGGACAGCTTATTGAACCGAGAAATAAGTTGCAGAAGAGAGACTGCCTAGCCGTAACCCGTGACCTACTGTTAACCGTTTGTTGCTATCCGCAGAGTTCGGACTGTCCCTGACCGAAGTCAGAACCAAGTCCTGGCTTTCCAGCACTATCAGCACAACCTGCACAGCACAACCCTGTCAATCTTCAAACCGTGCGGATAAAAAATCCAGTTCGTAACAACTATCCGCGTGTTCACTTACTATTCATTCAGTTTCCGTTGATATGACAGGGGGTCCTATTTATAGGCACGATGAAGAGTGTGGTCACCGCCCTAGCCGATAGGATAACTGCCCCATCTCGCGGCGAGCACCAAGTGTATCTGTAAGCTGCGGATACGCAATCAATCCGCCGCAACCTGTGCAGGATAGCCAGACCGCCAACAACATCACTAAGGTCGGATAGCAACCCTATCCTCCTAGTTGCCAAAGGCTAAGCCAGGACAAGCTGCCGCAAGCAGACCCTGTGGCAACACCACCTGTCTGCATACCAGCATACACAACTCCAGTCTGCATGCCATGCGGACACAACTCCAGTCCACGTACCCTGATTCCGTAGCCATGGCGCCAAGCTGACAACTGTCGGACTCGGCGGACAAGGAGTATAGTCTGCAAGCCCAGGCGGACACAGCACTAGTCCGCATTCACCAAGCTCACCACTTAACCACAAAGCATCTGATGCCGAGCTTGGAGGACTATGAAAGCAGTCTGCATAACCTAGCGGACCCGGCTCCAGTCCACACGCCATACAGACTCAACTCCAGTCCGCATTCCCCAAGCTCGCAACCAAGGCACACGATAACTGCTGTCGAGCTTGGCGGACTGAGAAGCAGTCCGCGCTTTAACCGCGTGATCTCCCGGATTGAGCCAACATAAACTTGGTTTAGAACCAACCAAGTCCACACCACTGGCCATAAGGGCCAGTCAGCGCTTACTGGCGGACACTGGAAATAGTCCGCCAATCCATGCGACCTCTAACACATGTCCGCTCTAACTGGCGATCCCTGCGGCTTCCACCAGCCGCACCACCAGAGCTAGACCAAGGCATCTGCCATGCCGGTCTGTCGAGCTCCAGCCCAGTCTGCATATTGCCGGACTCTACGGATAAAGAAGCTATCTGTCTGGTTACCTTCTGGGATCCAACTATCTACTGAGCATAAGCCGGCCTGGCTGGTTGCCACCTCAATCCGCACAGACCACGCGAACAGACAGCCCAGGCTGCCAAAGAACAAGCCGTCTGTAACAGCTCTGTCGACCTGGCTAACCTCCAGTCCTGTCTACATAGGCCGCGCGAATAGGTCGCCTAGGTTTCCCAATCCCCCACTTTCACTTCACCATTTTCAACACTCCACCTTGAAGTGAGAAGTGGTGAACAACCTCAGCAGTTCCTATAACCTTGTACTTGGTCCCTCCGATAGCGCCTTCGAGAAGATGTCTGAGACATAGTCCCTGCCCTGCATATCTTGGACCATGAGGGATCCCTCTAACATCTCCCAAAGGGAGCCATGCTTCCCTCTGCCTTCTTCTTCATCTTCGACCTCCACTTGTGTGTCATAGGAGTATCACCAACGATCTTGGGCACAAGGCCCCAAGCCTCGTTTTCTTTGAGGGTAGTCACCTCCTCAACCTTGGCATCATTCACCTCCTTGACTCCAATGGTGTCATCACAGCTAGAAGACACTCGCTTGATCTAAGGTCCTGCGAGAAAACATAAGACCAAGCTCACCATGTTTCATCTGCTATATCGAGCTGGTAGGTTGGTGATCCTCTTCTATCTCTAAAGACCCTGTTCACGGCTAATGACACCACTTCTCCTTTTTTAACCAGCTTCGTTCCAGGGCAAACTAGGAACAATGCTTCCCTTGCTTTCTGAATAAGAAGCCACCGCACTGGAACTAGAAGAACCTGGAGTAATGCTCCCTCTGCTTCCTGAACTAGAAGACTCTGCTCTTAAACCATAACTGCCTGGAACATCACTCCCCTTGCTACCTGAACAAGTTGTCACCACCTTGGAACTAGAAGCACCTAGAGCATCGCTCCCCCTACTTCCTGAACCAGATGCATCTGCCTCAGAGCTATAACATCCTGGAGCTCCTAGTGACAAACGCAGCTCCATCTAAACCTTTGCAGTAGCCTTCTCTAGCCCACCATTTGACCTGCTCACCTCTATCTCCATACATGAGCTACCCAAATACGACGTCAGCTAATCGAATACAACGTCTCTCGACACGATGAACTTCTTCATCGAAGGATACATACACCTCCATCTCCTCTTCTGCTCATCATACCCAACAAAGAAGAGCCTCGTCTTGAGATCATCTGGAGTGTGTATATAGCAGGTAGAACCAAACACCCGAAGGTGCTTCATGCTAGGCTTTATCCTGAACATTAGCTCATACAGAGTCTTCAAGTTAATTGGACTCAAAGGCATCCGATTGATGACATGTACCACGCAGGCCATCCCTTCTGCCCAAAAGGTCTTAGGAATGCCTTTGCACTGAAGCCAACACTTGCAGGTCTCCGTCAAAAGACGGATCTTTCGATCAGCTACTCCATTTTGTTACGAAGTATGTCCACAAGAAATCTCCATTCGAATTCTATGCTTCCTGCAGAAGTTAGAGAACACGGTTGATCCGAACTCACCTCCGTTGCTCGTTCTCAACTTCTTGATCCGCAGACCAATCTGACCCTCCACAAGCTTCTTGAACTCCACAAACAAACAGAACGTGTTCGTCTTCTCCTTCATGAAGTACACTCAAGTATACCTCGAGTAGTCATCAACCAATATCAGCATGTACCTACTGCCTCCAAGATTGGCGGTGATGGTAGGTCCCACCAGATCACCATGGATACACTCCAATGGTGCCTTATACTTGGACTACGGCTTATCAAACGTAAAGCGATAAGCTTCACCGTGTTGACATCCCACGCAAGCTTGACCGTAGTTGAAGAATGACATCCTAGGCAAGCCTCTCACAAGGCTTTTCACTGCCATTGCTTTCAGCTTGTCCATCCCCATGTGCCCTAGTCTTTCATGCCAGATAGCTGCACTATCACTAGTCTTCGACCGATCAGCATCAGAACTTATTGATGACCCAACTAAGTCCTTCCCTTTTCTCCCAACATGGGCGATGTTCACCGAGTGCAGGACAACCTTCCACTCCTTCTTGAGGTGACCAGAATACTTGCATTTATAGCACCTTGGTCCTTCCTTCCTCTTTCCATCATGCCCAGGAGAAACACTCCTCTCTTGCTAATCAGAAGTAGAGGGACCAACCTCAACAGCCAACTTCACCTCCTTGTTGAACAACCCATCGAGGGAATTCCAAATCTCCGCAGCTTACGAGCATTCGCCGATGTGGTCCAAGAGTTCTGATGAGATCACTTGCTTGAGAATAACCTCTGCTTTCGTGTTTGTCTTCTTCCAAGCTCTCATCACTTCAACATTTCCAGTAATAACCTCTTGCCTTTCGTCTTCGCAAACCACCTCCCAAAGGTCCTCGCCAAGAAGATAAAATTCCATACATGACTTCCACTTTCCAAAGTTAGTCCATGTAAGAAGCTTCATTCCAAGATCCCTTGTAAAACCACCTTCCATTGCACTTAACCCAGGTTCACTTAGACTCACAAAAGCACTGAAGCAAACTGCTGGTTGATCCACTGCTCAAGCCTCTGTTCCCTCTGATATCATGTTAAAATTTCATATAGCGAAAGACAGGAAACTAGGCGCAGGAACACTCAACCAATCTGAGCCCAAATAAACTAGATGCAAACTAGAAGAGAAAGAATCTTGTACTAAACAATCTTTACAAGGCGAGATATACATGACGAGACATGATTCGCCAATGTTCCCAAAGGAAAAGCAGAAACAATTACAAGGCAAACCCTAACAGCGCGGACTCAAATAGTTAACCGCTGGCTCTACTGCTGCACTACAGAGTCCACACAAACCGCCAGGTCGTCGAGCCGCAAAATAAGCCGTGCGGACTGCCTGTTATTCCAATGCAATAAGGAACTCTATTCGCTGATCAGCAAGCTGCCTGACCGCAAGGTCGCCTAGCCGCCTGACCGCACGATCTGCTGCTGCCGAACTGAGCAGACTGCCAGAAGCGGACAACGTACTGAACCGGGAAATAAGTTGCAGAAGAGAGGCCGTCTAGCCATAACCCGCGACCTGTTGTTAACCGCTGGTTGTTATCCATAGAGTCCGCACTATCCCTGATCGCAGTTAGAACCAAGTCCTGGCTTTCCAGCGCTATCCGCATAGCACAACCCGATCAATCTTCAAACCGAGTGGATACAATATTCAGACCACAATAACTATCTGCGAGTTCACTTACTGTTCATTCAGTTTTTAATTGATGTGATAGGGGTCCTATTTATAGGCACGATGAGGAGTGTGGTCACCGCCCTAGCCAATAGGATAACCGCCCCATCTCGCGGCGAGCACCAAGTGTATCCGCAAGCCGCGGATACAAAACCATTCCGCTGCGACCTGAGTAGGATAGCCAGACCGCCAATAGCGTCACCAAGGCCGGATAGCAACCCTATCTGCCTTATTGCCAAAGGCCAGGTCAGGACAAGCCGCCGCCAACAGACCCTGCGGCAATACCACCTATCCGCATACCAACGAACACCGCTTTAGTCCCCACGCCCTGCGGACACAACTCCAATCCGCATTCCCTGATCCCACAGCCAAGGCACCAAGCTGACAACTGCTGGACTCGGTGGATAAGGAGTACGGTCTGAATGCCCAGGCAGACACAGCTGTCACAACCCGCATTTTCACCGCATATAAAAACATATCAGAGTAAGGGAAAATGCGCGTCATGATGCCACATCAGTAAGGGATAACTGAGGACGCTCAGGCAAACACCTACTTAATCATGAAGAAAAATTGTTTAAGTTATTTTTAAGGAAAAAATTAGTTAAGTGCAATAGTTAGCCGTATCCCTCGGCTTAATGGCTTATTTAGTCCACGAACCAAAATATAGTTATACGCTGCGGAAAAATACTTATTTAGATTGACTCCAACATCCTACATGAGTATAAACGTCCCCGAAGGACAACTCATGCTATGCAAGACTCTAAATTTATAATAGTAGTAAGAATAGCTTTTACGATCGCTAAATATAACAAGTTAGAGTTTTTAAATTATGCAGTGCATGAAGTAATAGTAATAGATTTTATTCTTAAAAATACCTAACATGCATTTCTAGCATAAATCCTCATAGAGAGCAAGTAATTCACATCCACATGGTGAGAAATAAGACGCTAGCAAGTATCAAACAAATAACAAAACTGTTTGCGCCAACAACTGACACGAACCCACTTACTGTAAAGTAAGTCTGAACCAGTAACTAAATAAATAATAGTCTACCTCGTTGAGACGAGGTAACAACCACGGCCAACACTGCCGCCCAGAAACACAAAACTAGCTCTGTTATCTGCTACTGCTCTGAACCTGAGGCATTCCAAAGACAGAACAGCTCAGCAAGAAAGTACAAATGGTGGCAGAGAATAAATAAGCCAAAATAAACAAAGATCAAGGGGTACCAACCCAAGACCAACGGTACTGAAATAAAGCACAAAAAGAGGATCAAGTTATCAACGGAAAAAAAAAAGAACTCTTACGTGATTCATCACGTACAACAATAGTACACCAGACGCACGAGGCTATAAGGTTACAACATGAACCATTCATAAGGAAGAAATACAAACCCTTATTAGGCACATGTGGTTGTCTCTACCCAAAAAAAACATGGGCGAGGTGGTCACTCCTGGACTCACCACCCAAAAACACGGGAGAGGTGATCACTCTTGGACTCACCACCCAAAAACACGGGCAAGGTGGTCACTCTTGGACTCACCACCCAAAAACACGGGTAGACTTCCACAGGACACTAATGAAGGAAACAAACACCGCGGAGGTGGAATTGTCCACTAACTCCCGCGATCAAGAAAATACCACATATCTCGAGATTTGGCTCGTCGGATTCTACTTGACATTACTAGATACATGACATGGTTGATCAACCCTTAAGAATGATTTACAATCCTAAATAACTCTAATCCGTTCAATAACGAAATCTAAGGCGTTTAAAGCCGTCAATAAGACACTTCAAGAATGATCAAACATATCCTGACAAAAATCGAGTTCAACATGACAAATCGTTACAACCTCATGTGATCATTGAGAAGGTTAATCATAACAATAAATTGGAAGAATAAGTGTAGAAAATTTTAAGGAACATGAAAAACATAGCCGTTGCCATCAAATCGGAGAAGGAGAAACGAGGGGAAACCCTCACTTGCCTTAGTTTTACCGGAAAAGTCCTCTGAATCACTCCACGTTGTAGATCGGGGCAAAAACCATGGGAGGAGTTGAAATCTAAACAAAAATGACCGAAAAGGGGGTTTGGGACGAAAAACCCTAACGATAAAACTCAAGGAAAGGGGAAAAATTTACCACGATAGCGTCGCTCTCGGTGAGAGCTTTCCGGATCTATATTCAGATGAAGATTTCGAGCACCGAAGCACCGTCGGCAGCCACCGGAAGGTTCACGAAGTATTTTCTCTCTCACGCTCACGCCACTCTAGTTCGGGAGGAAAAGAATCGAAGCAGGTGAAGTTCTGTTCAAACCTAAGTCCAAGAATATATATATATATATAAGTACTTATAAAATTTTTTGTCTAAATACAAAAAAACGTATGATTTATGAGTGGCTACGGGGAAACAGTAAATAGTGATCTAAGATGGCTCCAAATCGAAATGTGCCCAACATGAAAGTTGTAGATCTCGTTGAGACGAACGACTTTCATGTTGACCATTGTTTCGTACGACATCTTTTTGACCCTTAAAACGGTGTTCAAACACAGACGGTACAGAACCACTCGAGAGGAAACAGACCTACTCGAGAGGGAGAGGTTGGCTCTCGAGAATGACATTGGTTCTCGAGAACAAAAGCTATGGTTCTCGAGAGGAACATCATTTCTCGAGATGGAGAGGCTAAGGCTCTCGAGAATAACATTGTTTCTCGAGAATAAAGGCTTAGGACTTGAGAGAATTAATCAAACAGGCTACCTATGAGCAGTTTCGGGAGAATCAAAAATAGAGATCTAAGATACCTCCAAATCAAAAAGTTCCTAACATGAAAGTTGTAGCTCTCGTCGAAACAAACAAATTTCATGTTGACCCTTTTTTCCATACAGTGCCTTTTTGACCCTCAAACATGCACCCGAACACAGACTATACAGGACTACTCGAGAGGAAAGGGGGCTTCTCGAGAAAGAGAGCGAAGTTCTCGAGAGAAACTCATAGTTCTCGAGAGAAACATCATAGTTCTCGATAACAAAATAGCAGGACTCGAGAGAATTAAGTATATCTCGAGAATAAGACCATAATTCTCGAGAATAAACAGTAGTTCTCGAGAACAACAAGGGTTCTCAGGTAGAGATCAGTAATGCAACTTATTTACGAGTAGTTTTGGAAAAATTGAAAATATGAGTCTAAGATGGCTTCAAATAAAAAAGTGGTCAACATAAAAGTTGTAGATATCGTCAAGAAGAACAAATTTTATGTTTAACATTTTTTAATACGACACCGTTTTGACACTCAAAACAGCGCCCGAACGCAAGCTGAAACGGACCTCTCGAAACAGCACAGGACTTCTCGAGAACAGCAAAGGACTTCTCGAGAACAGCAAAGGACTTCTCTAGAACAACATAGGACTTATCGAGAACTAAGACAGACTTCTCGAGAACTAGAATAGACTTCTCGAGAACTAGAGCATACTTCTCGAAAATATTAAGTCGTGACTTCTCAAGAACAACTGGGAGTTCTCGAGAACGAAAGGGGGGATCTCGAGTACAAGCAGGACAAATTGCAAAAGTTCCGATTTGACTAATATTTTTGAATGACTCGCTGACTCTACGAAGTAGCAGCGTAGACAACCTTAGAATCTGACGTACCATTCTCGAGATATTAAATCACGCGCTGAGACTCCAAAAACTCTCGGATTGCGACGAAACTTGACAAGCAAGTCCAAAATTTCAAAATGCAAAAATATTTTCAATTACAACAAGAATTCGGCCGACTCGACCTCACGGACACGAAAATGCCTTAACAGCATTGTGTCGTCAACTCGACGTTAAAAGTAACGCCACGACGTCGTAAATATGACGTTTCTCATTTAAATAAAATCATCGAAAAATCGGGGGCATTACAGTCACTCCCCCTAAAAAGAAGTTTCATCTCGAAACTTAACATAACTCCAAAACAAAATCAAGACGATAAATCAAACATAACTGCAAACACAAACGACATACCCGAAACTAAGAGAAGAGGTGCAGATGAGATTCTCTCATTACTGATTCTAATTCCCACGTCGCGCTCTCGACGTCTTGATTTCTCCAAAGAATCTTGACCATGGGGATGGTCTTTCTTCGCAGCACACGCTCTTGAGAATCCAGAATATGGATAGGTTCTTCCACATACGCAAGGTTGGGCTGAATCTGGGGCATCGAGTCGAGGACTTGACGATCATTACGAACACACTTCCGCAGCTGGCTCACATGGAACACATCATGGACACAAGGGAAGGTCGCAGGCAAATCCAGCCTATAAGCTGACACTCCGATGCGTTAAATAATTTGGAAAGGTCCTAC
The DNA here is from genome assembly GCA_039513925.1 of Platanthera zijinensis. Classification (NCBI taxonomy): domain Eukaryota; kingdom Viridiplantae; phylum Streptophyta; class Magnoliopsida; order Asparagales; family Orchidaceae; genus Platanthera; species Platanthera zijinensis. The sequence goes on from CM077081.1 coordinate 81,885,440, forward strand.
GTACCGGGTGTCTAACTTGTGGTTCCTTCCAAATCTTTTAACGCCAGACATCGGAGAAACCAGAACAACCAAGTCTCCAACGGTAAACTCCAGATCAACCCTTCGTTGATTGACATACTTCTCATAGCTCTCTTGAGCTACACGGAGATTTTCTCGAATATGAGTCACGGCACAATTCATCTCCTCAAGGGCTTCCGGACCGAGCAACAGTCTCTCACCAACTTCAGCCCAAAACAACGTAGTTCTACAACGCCTCCCATATAAGGCCTCAAACGGGGCCATCTGCATACTCTCTTGATAACTTTTATTGTAAGCAAACTCCATTAGCCTCAGACGCTAATCCCACGCTCCACCGTGGTCATAAATGTAACATCTAATCATGTGCTCCACGATCTGATTTACTCTTTATGTTTGCCCATTCGTCTGTGGATGGTAGGCGGTGGAATACCTCAAGTCGGTACCCAACCCCTCTTGCAAGCTCTTCCAAAAGCGAGACATAAATCTAGATACCCGATCTGATACAATGCAAACAGGCACTCCATGTAACCTGATGACCTCTTCAAGATATAGTTCTGCTATCTTCTTCATCGGATACCCAATCTTAAACGAAACAAAGTGAGCACACTTTGTCAACCGGTCGACTATCACCCAAATAGAGTCATGACCACGAGGAGATTTTGGTAGACCGGTGATAAAATCCATTGAAATACTCTCCCATTTCAAACTTTGAATATCAAGCAGTATCAATTTATCACCAGGCCTTCTATGATTAGCCTTGACACGCTGACACGTATAACATTCTGATACAAACTTTGCGTTATCGCTTTTCATCCCTAACCACCAAACAATTTGCTTTAGATCCTTATACATCTTAGTGGAACCAGGGTGATAGGATACACTGGAACCATGAGCTTCAGTACAGATCTTAGCTCAAATATCGCCAAAGGCGGGGATGCAAAATCTACCCCGATACCTCAAGGTATCCAACTCATCCAAGGAGAAATCTGGTAGCTATCCCTTCACAGTTCTATTTCGTAGGTGCAACAAATTAGGATCATCCATCTAGTGTGCTCGAGTAAGGGAAATCAAAGAAGGTTCTTCCACTTCCAAACTAGCAGGCACAGTACGACTCCCAACCTCAATATCCATCAACAAGAATTCTTCTAGCAAGGACTGTACCGATAGATTAAAAATTTTAGCGGTCTTTCTACTCAAAGCATCGGCTACTACATTAGCCTTTCCTGGATGATAAAGAATTTCCACTTCATAATCCGCCATATATTCTAACCACCGACGCTGGCGCAGATTTAGTTCCTTCTGAGTGAAGACGTACTTCAAACTCTTAGGGTCTGTATAGATCTTGCACAGCGCGCCATACAATAAGTGTCGTCACAGCTTCAGCGCATAAATTATGGCAGCAAACTCCAAATCGTGCATATGATAATTTCTCTCGTGGGTCTTTAGTTTTCTCGATCCATACGCGATCACCTTACCATCTTGCATTAAAACACAACCAAGTTCGATGTGTAATGCATCGACATACACATCATACTCAACTCCTTTAGTAGGTAAGGTTAAAATTGGGGCAGTACACAGTCTCTTCTTCAACTCTTGGATAGCCTCTTCACATTTACCACTCTAAATGAATGCAGTGTTCTTCTGAGTAAGTCTAGTTAGAGGAGCAGATAACATCGAAAATTCTTCCACAAATCTTCTATAATAGCAAGTCAGGCCTAAGAAGCTCCTAATCTCCTTAGGTGTAGAAGGTCTCTCTCATTCCATCACAGCAGAAATCTTGGTCGGGTCTACGGAAATACCATCCTTGCTTACCACATGACTCAGAAAGGATACCTGAGGTAGCTAGAACTCACATTTGCTCAACTTCGCATATAGCTTATGCTCCCTCAGGGTTGACAAAACCAAATGCAAATGCTGAGTATGCTCCTCAACATTGCGAGAATATACCAAGACATCATCTATGAAAAAAAGAACAAATCGGTCCAAGAAATCCTTAAACACCCTATTCATCAAATCCATGAAAGCAGAGGGTGCATTGGTTAAACCGAAAGACATCACCAAAAACTCATAATGTCTATGCCGCGAACGGAAAGCGGTTCGAGGAATATCTGCCTCACGAATCCTCAACTGGTGGTAGCCTGAGCGAAGATCGATCTTTTAAAATACCGAGCTACCACGCAACTGATCGAACAGATCATCAATCCTTGGCAAAGGATATCTATTCTTATTGGTCACCTTATTCAATTCTCTATAATCGATGCAAAGCCTCATCGATCCATCTTTCTTCTTTACAAACAAAACAGGAGCACCCCATGGAGAAGAACTTGGTCTAATAAAACCACAACTCAGCAGCTCATCGAGCTGAGTACGCAACTCATCCAACTCACGCGGAGCCATACGGTACGGTGTCTTGGCAATAGGACGAGTACCTAGCTCGAGGTCTATCACAAACTCTATCTCCCTTTCAGGAGGAAGTCCTGGAAGACTATCAGGAAAGACATCTGGAAACTCTCGCACCACCGAGAAATCCTCAAGACGTGGTGTAACAAAAACTGTTTCCAGAGCAGAAATAGAAACTAAAAATGCCTCACAACCAGACTCAATAGCACGACAAGCACGTACCGCAAAAATGACAAAGGAAACTCTGTCCTGAAATCCATAAACGCTTATAGGTTGGCCATCGTCCATCTTGAAATCCAGTCGCTTAGCCTTGCACTGGATGACCGCATCATACTTGGACAGCCAGTCCAAGCCCAAAATCACGTCGAAGTCAGCCAGATCTAAAATCACCAAATCAGCGAAGGCTAGAAAATTGCCAAGATAAATAGGGCATCTCAGAACTCCTTGGCTAGATATCACCGAATCACCAGAGGGAAGCTTGACATTGAAGGAGTCTCCTAATTGATCCACATTCAGGCGATGTTTATCAACAAATCTCCAGGCCACAAAGGAATGGGTGGCACCTGAATCGAAAAGAACTCGCGCCCACCTATTTCGCACCTTAAACTCCTCTAAAACCGTAACACACATAACAAAACGAATGACAACTGGTGCAACAACGATAAATAATAAGGATATTTCAAACTTGGGCTAACCGGATATCACTTGCGTAGAGGTTTGAGCTTCCTCGCTGGTCATCACGTTCAGCTTTCCTTTTCCTTTATTCAGGGTTGGTGGTGGCGGTAGAGCTCGAAGCGGGGCAGGCTGCAGTGGGGATTGAGCCTGGGGGAACGAAGATTTCTGGTGTCCCTTCTACCCGCACTGGAAGCATGTCCTTACCTTCATCCAGCAACGACTCACATCGTGACCCTTCCTTGCACAGAACTAGCACACAAGCTCTCCCTTGGGCGCACCTTGAATGGCGTGCACCTGCTGCTGCTTCAGGGTGGCAGTCCTCTTGAAACACCTTTCGTAAGGGTGGCCAGGACGACCACAGAAGCAACACATTTCCTTACTTTTATTTTTCGAAGAAGGGCCAGACGCCCTGGAGCTACCATCCTCAACACCTTTCCTTTTCTCTTTCCTTACCGCAGCACCACGGTTCTTAGCGTTTTCAATCGCCTCCACTTTCAAAGCGGCTTCCACTGCTTCAGTATAACTTTCAGCTCGGTAAGTGCATGTCAACTGCTGGACATCACTTCTTAATCCTCCCAAGAAACGTTTCACTCTACCCTCCTCAGAAGCTACCAAATCAGGAGCAAACCTACTCAGTTTGCTAAACTCAATCTCATACTCGCTCACCGTGAGTTGTATCTACTTCAGATGTAGGAATTTATTCATGAGACGGTCCTGCTCGACCGAGGGAAGAAACTTTTTCAGCAGCATCTTCTTAAAAGAGTCACAGGAGAACCCTTCCTTCAGACTCTCCTTTTCACGAATCCACCAACTCTTTGCTAGGCCTTTTAACTGATAGGCTGTAATCATAACCTTCTGGGCTTCTAGAATTCCGGAATACGAAAACATCTCTTCAATGGAGATGATCCAATCATCTAAAATCATGAAGTCAGCACTCCCGTCATAAGTAGGAGGTCTCAATCGCTGGAAATGTGAGATGAAATTCATCTCTAGTGGTAGCGTCACCGGGGGCACGAAAGGAGCAGGGGCATCAGGTATGGCTTGATCCACTTTAGGATCTTGAACTAAGGGTTGTTGCGTGGGAGCGGCATACAACAAGGTCTGAATTTGTGATTGCATCGCAACTACTTGCCTTGACAGAGCCTTATTGCTCTGGCGCAAACTCTCGATCAATGCATCACTCTGCGCACTTGACGACTCACCCTCCGACTGGAGAGTCGACCTCGTCGCAATACGCTTTGGCGATATTTCTAAAAAGGCAAACGAACAACCCATCAAAATCCTAGATTGCGGCTAAGGAAAACAAAACTAGTTCAGACAATACTTAAAAGACACTTGCTTAAGCTGTCACTTGCTCTGGGATTATATGATGATGATATGTCCTACTCAGGATGATATCCTATCATCCTATTGACTCATGTGCCTATGATATGAATGCATGACTTCTTTACTCTTATTTAAAATCATGTGTGTACATATGTCATCATGTAAATCTTTAACTTGGCATGTTGTGCTTATGTTATGTTATGCTATGTATGCAGTTTTAATGTGTTATGCATCCTAAAAAGGCCTTAATGCATGTTATGAGCGGCGTACACATGAAATGTTATGCATCCCATACTACATAATATTGCATGCAGCGAAAAAAAACGTGCTAATGGGCATTCATGTGGTGAGGTTATGCATCCCATACTACATAACCCTCACATGTTGCCACCTATGGTGGATCCATATACAAACACATATTATGCATCTCATACTACATAATATGCCTTGTATACTTCTAATCATGCTTATGAGTGTAGTGTTCATGCTTAAGCCAAGACATACCTATGACACATCAGTGTGTGTATGATATGACACTAAACAACTAACACTAACAAGGGAAGGTTACCCGACCAATTGTCAAGCAACCTCCCTATGATACCAACTGTCACAACTCGCATTTTCACTGCATATAAAAACATAACAGAGTAAGGGAAAATGCGCGTCATGATGTCACGTCAGCAGGGGATAACTGAGGATGCTCAGGCAGATACCTACTTAATCACGAAGAAAAATTGTTTAAGTTATTTTTAAGGAAAAAATTAGTTAAGTGCAATAGTTAGCCGTATCCCTCGGCTTAATGGCTCATTTAGTCCACGAATCAAAATATAGTTATATGATGCGGAAAAATACTTATTTAGATTGACTTCAACATCCTACATGAGTATAAATGTCCCTGAAGGACAACTCATGCTATGCATGACTCTAAATTTATAATAGTAGTAAGGATAGCTTTTACGGTCGCTAAATATAACAAGTTAGAGTTTTTAAATTATGCAGTGCATGAAGTAATAGTAATAAATTTTATTCTTAAAAATACCTAACATGCATTCCTAGCATAAATCCTCCTAGAGAGCAAGTAATCCACATCTACATAGTGAGAAATAAGCAGCTAGCAAGTATCAAAAAAATAACAAAACTGTGGGCGCCAAGAACTGACACGAACCCACTTACTGTAAAGTAAGTCTGAACCAGTAACTAAATAAATAATAGTCTACCTCGTTGAGACGAGGTAATAACCACGGCCAACATTGATGCCCAAAAACACCAAACTAGCTCTGTTATCTGCTACTGCTCTGAACCTGAGGCATTCCAAAGACAGAACAGCTCAGCAAGAAAGTACAAATGGTGGCAGAGAATAAATAAGCCAAAATAAATAAAGATCAAGGGGTACCAACCCAAGACCAACGATACTGAAATAAAGCACAAAAAGAGGATCAAGTTATCAACGGAAAAAAAGAACTCTTACGTGATTCATCACGTACAACAATAGTACACCAGACGCACAAGGCTATAAGGTTACAACATGAACCATTCATAAGGAAGAAATACAAACCCTTATTAGGCACATGTGGTTGTCTCTACCCAAAAAAAACACGGGCCACTCTTTGACTCACCACCCAAAAACACGGGCGAGGTGGTCACTCTTGGACTCACCACCCAAAAACACGGGCGAGGTGGTCACTCTTGGACTCACCACCCAAAAACACGGGTAGACTTTCACAGGACACTAATGAAGGAAACAAACACCGCGGAGGTGGAATTGTCCACTAACTCCCGCGATCAAGAAACCACCAAGAAAACACCACATATCTCGAGATTTGGCTCGTCGGATCCTACTTGACATTACTAGATACATGACATGTTTGATCAACCCTTAAGAACGATTTACAATCCTAAATAACTCTAATCCGTTCAATAACGAAATCTAAGGCGTTTTAAGCCGTCAATAAGACACTTTAAGAATGATCAAACATATCCTGACAAAAATCGAGTTCACCTTGACAAAACGTTACAATCTCATGTGATCATTGAGAAGGTTAATCATAACAATAAATTGGAAGAATAAGTTTAGAAAATTTTAAGGAACATGAAAAACATAGCCGTTGCCATCAAATCGGACAATGAGAAACGAGGGGAAACCATCACTTGTCTTGGTTTTACCGGAAAAGTCCTCTGAATCACTCTACGTTGTAGATCGGGGCAAAAGAACACGGAAGAGTTAAAATCTAAACAAAAATGGCCGAAAAGGGGGTTAGGGCCGAAAAACCCTAACGAGAAAACTCAAGGAAAGGGGAAAAATTTACCACGATAGCGTAGCTCTCGGTGAGAGCTTTCCGGATCTATATTCAGATGAAGATTTCGAGCACCGGAGCACCGTTGGCGGCCACAGAAAGATTCACAAAGTATTTTCTCTCTCACGCTCACGCCGCTCTGGTTCGGGAGGAAAAAGAATTGGAGAAGATGAAGTTCTGTTCAAATCTAAGTACAAGAATATATATATATATATATATATATATATATGTAAAAGTACTTATACAATTTTTTGTCTAAATACAAGAAAACGTGTGATTTATGAGTGGCTACGGGAAAATAGCAAATAGTGATCTAAGATGGCTCCAAATCGAAAAGTGCCCAACATGAAAGTTGTAGATCTCATTAAGACGAACAAATTTTATGTTGATCATTTATTCGTACGATATCGTTTTGACCCTCAAAACGGTGTCTGAACACAGACGGTACAGAACCACTCGAGAGGAAACAGACCTACTCGAGAGGGAGAGGTTGGCTCTCGAGAATGACATTGGTTCTCGAGAACAAAAGCTATGGTTCTCGAGAGGAACATAATTTCTCGATATGGAGAGGCTAAGGCTCTCGAGAATAACATTGGTTCTCGAGAATAAAGGCTTAGGACTTGAGAGAATCAATCAAACAAGCTACCTATAAGCAGTCTCGGGAGAATAAAAAAAAGAGGTCTAAGATGACATCAAATTAAAAAGTGTCTAACATAAAAGTTGTAGCTCTCGTCGAAATGAATAAATTTAATGTTGACCGTTTTTCCATACAGTGCCTTTTTGACCCTCAAAAATGCGCCCAAACGCAGACAATACAGGACTACTCGAGAGGAAAGGGGGCTTCTCGAGAAAGAGATCAAAGTTCTCGAGAGAAACTCATAGTTCTCGAGAGAAACATCATAGTTCTCGAGAACAAAACAGCAGGACTCGAGAGAATTAATTATTTCTCGAGAATAAGACCATAATTCTCGAGATTAAACAGTAGTTCTCGAGAACAACAAGGGTTCTCAGGTAGAGATCAATAATGCAGGTTATTTACGAGTAATTTTGGAAAAATTAAAAATAAAAGTTTAAGATGGCTTCAAATAAAAAAGTGGTCAACATAAAAGTTGTAGATATCGTCGAGACAAACAAATTTTATGTTTAACAGTTTTTGATACAACGCCGTTTTGACACTCAAAATGGCGTCTGAACGCAGGCCAAAACGGACCTCTCGAGAACAGCAAAAGACTTCTCGAGAACAACAAAGGACTTCTCGAGAACAGCAAAGGACTTCTCGAGAACAACATAGGACTTCTCGAGAACTAGGACAGACTTCTCGAGAACTAGAATAGACTTCTCGAGAACTAGAGCAGACTTCTCGAAAACATTAAGTCGTGACTTCTCGAGAACAACTGGGAGTTCTCGAGAACGAAAGAGGGGATCTCGAGTACAAGCAGGATAAATTGCAGAAGTTCCGATTTGATTAATATTTTAGAATGACTCACTGACTCTACGAATTAGTAGCGTAGACAACCTTATAATTCTACGTACCATTCTCGAGATATTAAATCACGCGCCGAGACTCCAAAAACTCTCGGATTGCGACAAAACTTGACAAGCAGATCCAAAATTTTAAAATGCAAAAATTTTCCCAATTACAACAAGAATTCGGCCGACTCGACCACACGGACACGAAAATTCCTTAACAGCATTGCGCCGTCAACTCGATGTTAAAAGTAATGCCACGACGTCGTAAATATGACGTTTCCCATTTAAATAAAATCATCGAAAAATCGGGGGCGTTACACAGCACCAGTCCGTATTCACAAAGCTCGCAACCAAACAACAAGACAACTGCTGTCGAGCTTGGCGGGATATGAAAGCAGTCTGCATAACCTAGCAGACCCGACTCCAGTCCGCACGCCTTGCGGACTCAACTCCAGTCCGTATTACCCATGCTCGCAACCAAGGCACACGACAACTGCTGCCGAGCTTGGCGGACTGAGAAAGCAGCCCGCGCTTTAACCGTGCGATCTCCCAGACTGAGCAAACATGGACATGGTTCAGAACTAACCAAGTCCACACCACTGGCCACAAGGGCCAGTCCGCTCTTACTGGTGGACACTAGCATCATTCCGCCAATCCTGGCGAACTCCAGCACTAGTCTGCACTAGCCGGCAAACCCTGTGGCTTCCACAAGCCGCACCACCAGAGTTAGAACAAGGCATTTGCCATGCCGGTCTGCCGAGCTACAGCCTAGTCCGCATATTACCGGACTCCGCGGATAGTGAAGCTATCTGCCCGGTTACCTTCTGGGATCCAACTGCTTACTGTGCATAAGCCGGCCTAGCTGGCCTCCACCTCTGTTCGCACAGACAGCGCGAACAGACAGCACAGGCCGCCAAAGAACAAGCCATCTACAACAGCTCTGCCGACCTGGCTAACCGCATGTCCCGTCTGCATAGACCGCGCGAACAGGTCACCCAGGTTGCCCAATCCCCCACTTTCACTTCATCATTTTCAACACACGCCACCAAACTAGCTAACTCCCAACATCGAGTGAACATGACGCCCAGCCAGTGAACACTTCGCCCAACTGGTTAACTCTAGGTCAAGTGAACATGAAGCTTACTACACGATATCGAGTGAACACGATGCCAAACTGGATAACTCAAGGCGTCGAGTGAACATGATGTCATACACGACGCCATTTGAGTTCACATGACACTTTTACCTTTATCGTTTGGTCAAGGAAAAAGGGAGCGTTGCACATAACCTAGCACTCTACGACTCTAGGTAATAATATTTTTTGGGTGTTACATTGTAGATGAGCGCGCTGCCTAGAGGCAGTTGCAGTATATTAGCGCGCTTCCTAGAGGCAGTTGTTGTAGATGAGTGTGCTGCCCAGAGGCAGTTGTTGTAAATATGAGTGCGTTGTCCAGAGATAGTTGTTGTAGAAGAGCGTGTTTCTCGGAGGCAATCGAGGAAAATTATCGCGCTGCCCTGAAGTAGATGTTGTAGATGAGTGTGCTGACTAAAGGCAGTTATTGTAAATATAAATGCACTGCCCAGAGGCATTTGCTGTAGATAAGCGCGCTGCCTGGAGGCAGTTGTTGTAGATGAGCGTGCTTCCCAGAAGTAGTTGTTGTAGATGAGTGCGCAACCTGGAGGCAGTTGCTGTAAATGTGAGTGCGCTTCCAGTAGACAGTTGTTGTAAATGTAAGCATGTGGAATAGGATGTTCTAAGACTTATGGAGCTAGCTGGGAGTCGAGGTGGTTAGGGAATCGTATGTTTGTACCACGTTGCCCCCATGCTCACATTCCTCCTCGATCATGCGTCTCACTTCCTCGTGAGTGAATCTTCTATCGAGCAGAGTGGCAGCTTCCTTCATCGCGCGAGCGTCACCCTGTGTGTGCCCGAGGAGCCCATTAATTAATGTGAGGTGTGTGGAGTTGTTAGCATCAAACAACTCATCTACAATGGGATCCTTAGATTGGGCAGCATCCTCAGGAATTGAATGATTTGGAATCAGTGGTTGTTGGCCTCCTAGAGTGATGACCGCATTGGGGGCACAATGATCCCCTAAGTCTCTTAGTGAAATGAGCACCTTTGTCTGACGCTTCTTTGTAAGGTATCTACGTTCTTCCCCAAATGCTTGTGATGTGGCAACGGTGGCTCCTTCCTAAAGTGGGGCATTTCCTGCAGGCGAGTTGGTAGGGGCTAGCTTGACGCGCTCCTCTAGTGTTGTGTTACTAGTAATTTGTGTGCTTCTCGCCATTGTTGTTGGTCGGGGTGCTTGCGTGATGCAAGAGTTGTTTCTATGGTGATGTTGTAGAGTTTGGGAACATTTTCCCACATACGGCGTCAAACTATTGCGGGTCACCCGGTTTTCCTCTGGTCCAGAGAATCAGAATGTCTTAGCTCGGAGTTGGACTGAGCTCGTAAACAGAGAATGAAAATCCAGCAACAATGACAAGAGACTTTTTTTACCGTGGAAAACCCAAAAGGGTGAAAAACCATATGGCCGATCTTTGTCGGGCCGAAATCCACTATTTAGCTTTGAGTTTACAAGTGTTGGGAGTTTCCTCAAAGGGTGACAAGTCACATCTCCGTTACAAGCTTGAGGTGCAAAAAAGCGGAAAAGAAACTAAGTTCGCGAAGCTTTGATGAGAACGTCTACCAGAGTGCTCCTTTGCGCCTTCTTTCGGAGCGAAAAATTGGCTAAGTCCTAAGGGCTTGGATGAGAACTTTCGCGAAGCTTGAAGGCGAGCATCCACGAAACTTGAAGGGGTGCGCCCATGAAAGTGTTCTTCTAACATCTTCTCTTACGCTCGCGGATGCACCCGCTCGAGCGCTAAGCGTTGAGCGCTAGACGATCTAGAGAGGAAGCAGAGCAAATTCCATGAGGAGGAACGATCTAAGTCATATGTTCTCGCCGGAAAAGCTCAGAGATCTCTCTAGTCTCTGGAGGCTCTTGTCCTCAAATGAAGGCTTGAGAGCCTTTTAATAGTTTTTTGGAGGGTCGTGCTAGTAATTGCGCTGGCTTGGATCTTGAGTTGGCAAATGACGTCGCTCCATTGTGGTTACCTGAATCACCTTTTTTGACAAAATGACGAACATGACCTCTGGGCAGTCCGGGCTGCCCGAGCATGTTGTCTGGCACTGGCGGTGGACGGTGGTAGTCGAAGGCGGCGAAGGCGGCCGGAGGCAGCAGCGGCCACTGGCGCGCGCGAGGGTGCGCGGGTGCTAGGGCTAGCACGTGCGGGGGTTCTGCCGCGCGCGTTCTTTCCCCGTTCGCGTGCAGTCTGTGTGTGTTTAGCTCTGACCCTTCTTTCAGTGTTGTTTTGGTCCCTTCGAATGTGAGCGACTAGTGTGCACGGTAGATTTGATGAGGTCAGCCTGCTTGAGTATTTTGGTCGAATTCCTTCCAATTTGACTGAGAGGGAACCCCATAAATATGTAAACAAAATTTATTGAGGAACAATCATAATATATTATATAATTAATGATAATCAGTAAAATTATTTAAATTTTATCATATAAATCATGAACATTATCAAATTAAAAAAATCTCGATTTTAGTTGACTCATATGATAGGAGAAAGACGAGATAGTTTTTTTTAGAGGAGTTCAATACAGCCTTCAAATTTGAAATTTGTTGAGCGTTTGAAAAGAAATCATCTTTTAAAATTTTATAAATTGTATGAGCCAGAATCTATGTTTTTCATTGAAAATTGAATTCGGGCATACGTCTAGATGTGCCGTGAATTATTTTGAACCTAATTTGCATATATATTAAGTGTAAAAATTAGGCACGCAAAATTTTTTTTTTTTAACAAAATAAATCTCAAAATATTGATCATTATATTTTTTATGTTCATTTTATATATTCATCCATATATATTTTATGATGAAAAAATATTCATTAAATGATTAAAAAATGTTTTTTTAATTTAGATACAATTATAATTTTAACTGAAAATACAATTTTGTCGATCTCTACATAGGCTGAACAAATTCTCTCAGCAATAATTTCTCTAAAAATATGCGCAGGCTTGGTGAACTTGCTCATAAATTTTATGAACGATCTTTTTTCTCTTTTTCAATATTAATTTTATATGAATATTAGCACATAATAATACTATCAATAAAATTTTAAATAAATATAACTACGTTATAATAACAAATAAATCTTGTTGCGGTCCATTTTAGGCTCTAGGTAGACTGGACTAACTGAACCGCCTTATTCCGAAGAACGTCGAGCGTGCAAAAAGTCCCAAAAAACGAAAGCTGATAAGAAGATTTTTTTTAACATGGAAAACTCGTAAATATGGTAAAAAATCGCGTGGCATGAACGGTGCCGACCAAACTTCAACTTCACGGTGTTGTTTTACATGGTTTTTTCAGAGAATGCAAGGGCGACAGACCGCTCCTTGTTACAGCCGGGGTAGAGAGAAAGATGTTTGGAGGATGACAGGCCACCACTTGCGAAATCAGGTGCTTGTCTTTGTCAGCGGTGAAGAACGCGCGTGCACTGGAAACCAGTCAATCTTCTGCTTGAATTTGGAGGCTGGAGCAGGGAAGCTTGCCGTAAACTGACGAAGGTTGAACGCACTGTGGACAGATTGCTTGCTGCAGTGGGAGTAAGGTGCACGGAGCGGAGCGCTCGAAGACTGAAAGCCTGACCTCGCACGAAGATGACTGAACGAAGTTGAAGATGTATGAAGAATTTTCGAGTGAACTTTGAAGTGCTCGAATAAGTTCGAGGGCAGCTTCGAAGGTCGAGGAGGATGTTGGTGGAGAACCTGAGCAGGTAGGGAGAGAAAATGTGAGAACGAAGGAGGCCATGAGTTCCTATTTATAGACCTTAGGGGTTGTTATGGTGATTACGCGGATATCTCCAGACCATAACCACCACTTTTATTATTCGCAAACCGTTTTAGTATGTGAGAAAACTTAAATAACAGGAAGTTTCATTTGCCATAAAGTTAATTTACATGTGTATGACCCCCTATTTATAGAGAAGAGAAGTAAGAGAGAGAATACAACAGACGACGTGAAACTAATTACAACATGCTGACTATGCGGACTGACACTTTCAGATCGCATGAACTAAGAAGTTAAGACATGCTATCCGCTTTGTATCAAGAGTCCACCTGGCTTTAATCCTCAGGCCGCAACTGACCACCAGAAGCACCAAAAGCGGCCAGTTGTTTGTATCCGCCAGACTTTAGCAGCTCTAGCCACCTGTCCGCCAAATCTCAATAGCGGTCAGAGCACCATGCTACCACTATCCGTAGAGGCTTCAGTCACTTGACCATTAGTCCGGAATTGCGGATAGAACATGCCTCTTCGTCATATCAATGAGGCGGTCTCAATGATCTTTAGGTCATCTATATGCAGACCGCCACACTGCTGGAACCAGCCCGCCAAGGTCGAGTGTCCACAAGACAGCCCTCCAGACCGCTGAACCACAATGCAGACCATCAGTCCGCCAAATCGTCATTCTGCCAAGATACCACCAGCCTGTCATGTTCAATCTACCAGACCGCCAAGCTTATTCTGTCAGACCGCCAAGTTCGCTAAGCTTAGTCTGTCAGACTACCAAATCGCCAGACCACCAAGTTCAGTCCGTCGGACCGCCAAACCGCCAAGTTCTAACACTCCCCCTCAAGCTAAAACATATTTGTCAATCATGTACAACTTGTCACAAATATCTGAAAGTGAAGCGAAAACTGATTTTGTGAAGATATTTGTTAATTCTTTGTCGGAAGTGACAAATTGAGTGAAGATTTGATTCTTCAATATTTCTTCTCTAATAAAGTGACAGTCAACTTCAATGTGCTTCGTCCTCTCATGAAAAACTAGATTCGTGGATATGTAAATAGCAGCTTTGCTGTCACAGAATATAGGAAGAGGATGATCATAGACTTCTCTCAAGTAAGCATAAATACTCATAACTATTTCAAATCGCAAATTGTTGAAGTCATTCTTCTGTGCTCAGCTTCAACACTTGACCTGGAAATCACAAACAGCTTCTTGCTTTTCCAGCTAACTAGATTTCCTTCTACAAATGTGCAAAAGTAGATGTAGATTTTTTTATCTTCTGTATTATCAGTATAGCTGACATCAAAATATGTTTCAACATTCAGATGGTTATGTTTCAACTTGCAAATGTTTGAAAGTGAAGCGAAAAGATTAGTGATGTGGTTTTAGAATATCCAGTGTAAAGTATTTTATAGGGTTCTTGAGCCTCCAATTGGAAAAAGGCTATGCGGCGTGGATTGACAACGGTTTTCATAGTTGTGTGTTAGAGATTGGCAGTTTTCAGGCAAGTCGGGCGGCTTGCTGTTCGGACGGTCTGGCGGCTAGCAGTGGCGGTCTGGTGATGATTCTCAGCTAGCGGTCAGGAGGATAGCCGCAGTAGTGGGCAGGCTATTAACCACATCGGCGGTCTGGTGTTTAGCCGCAACTGTGGCCTGGTGTCTACCCGTAGTTGCGGTCTGGCGACTTTCCCAGCGATCTGGTAGCTTGCCTAGCGGACTGATGGTTTGTCGCAACTGCGGTCTGGTGGCTACCCACAGTTGCGGTCTGGCGGCTTACCCAGCGGTCTTCCCTGGTGGTATGGCGGTTTCCCCTTATTGTAATTGGGTGGTTTGTTATTATTTTGTATATGTGCGGTTTGACATTGTCAAACCGCATAAGCCACGCAGGTTGTATTTAGTCCCACATCGTGGATTGTATTCTCTCACCTCCTGCAGTTTCTATAAATAAGGAGGCATACCTATGTAATCTTTATCTTTTTGGAGCAATAAAGTTTGCGGTTTATTTACCTTTTTGTTCATTTCTTACATGGTATCAGAGCGAACAGATCTTTTGCTTCAGAAGGTCGCAGTTTATTTGTTTAACCGTGCGGTCTCTTCTTCCGGCTTTGTCTGGCTTCTTCCGATTTGTCCGGCTTCTTTCCCTTCCCTCCCTCCCTTGCTGCTCGATGTGCTTGCGCCTTGCTTCCTCCCGGGCTTTTCTGTTCATCTGGCTTCCCTTGCTAACCGCGTGGTTTCTCTTCGCGCGGTTTCTCTTCTCTGTTGCGAGTTCCGCCTTTGGTCGCGGTTTCTTCCTTGCCGCTGGTGTGCTGTCGCCTTGACCGGGCGGCCTCTTGCTCTTTTCTCTTCTTCTTAGCACGGCTTCTTTGCTAGTCGCTTGTCTGTTCTTTGCTGCGAGTCCGCATTTTGGTCGCGACTTGTTCCTTATCGCTGGGGTGTTGACACTGTGATCGCGTGGTCTTTGCCTCCTTCTGCGACCTGTTCTTGGTCGGTTTGATCCCGCGGTTTGTTCGCGGTTTTTTGGGTTTGCACGGTTTCTTCGCTTCGCTGTTGTTTCTGGCATGTCCTCTAACCGTGTGGTTAGTCTTTCTGCTTTCATATTTCTTCTTGAGGATGGCTTACCTTCTCTCTTCTACTACTCGTGCTCTTGTGACCTCCTCTAATAGGTGGCTTATTGACTCTGGTGCCACTTGTCACATTACTGGCAACTCTCGTTTGTTCTCCTCTTTGCTTGAACAAACCAGGCTATCTCCCGTTGTTATTGCTGATAGGACTTCTGCTCCTGTGTATGGTGTTGGCATTGTGCGTCTCTCTCCGTCTTTGCTGTTAGCGGACACTCCATATGTCCCTTCTTTCCCGTGTAATTTACTCTTTGTCCATGCTCTTTGCACTCAGTTAAATTGCACGGTTACTTTTACGGGTACCACTTGCTCTTTCTCTGATTCTGTCTCCAAAGCTACGATTGCTACTGGGACTGCCAGTGGTGGCCTCTTCTTTCTTGACCACGATGTTGCTCTTTTTGCTTCTTCCTCTCTTCAGCAAGGACATCGTCGTCTTGGCTACCCTCTTTCTCGCCTCATCCACCAACTTCTTCCACTTCTTCCTCAAGAGGATTCCCCTTTGAATTGTGAAGCTTGTCAGTATGACAAACATCATTGCTCTTCTTTCCCAGCACGAACGAGACGTAGTTCTTCTTGTCCTTTTGAAATAGTTCATTCTGACGTCTGGAGTCCCGCTCCTCTTGCCACTGTTGGAAGAGGTAGCTTATACTTTGTCACTTTCATTGATGATTTCTCCAAGTGTACTTAGTTGTATCTCCTGAAAGATCGTTCTGAACTTTATACTGTGTTTATTGTCTTTTATCATGAGATTTTGACACAGTTTCAAGTGCCTATTCAAGTTCTTTGTACTGAAAATGCCAAGGAGTATGTCAGTCGACTTTTTTTTCTTCTGATTTTTGTGCAAACCATGGTTTGATTCATCAAACTTCTTGCCCCTATATCTCTTAACAGAATGGCCTTGCTGAACGCAAGAATCGTCATCTCTTGGATGTTGCTCGCAGTCTTTTGTTGCAAATGAATGTTTCTCGGTCCTATTAGGGTCATGTCGTTCTTCTCTCCTGCCATCTCATTAATCGGATACCCTCGTCTGTTCTTCAGGGCAAGATTCCTTTTTCCATTTTGTATCCCTCGGCCGAGCCATTTCCGTTACCTCTTAAGATTTTTGGATGTACATCGTTTGTTCACATACCTTCTCTTGGTCGTGACAAACTTTCTCCTTGTTCGGTTAAGTATATCTTCCTTGTCTATTGTCCGACGCAGAAGGGTTATCACTGTTTTGATCCTCTTCTGCGCAAACAATATATTTCAGTTGATGTTACCTTTTTTGAAGATACATCATATTTCTCTCCTGCTTCATCTCTCTTGACCTCCAAAAGTTCTTCTTCTTCTCTGCCTATTCTCTTGGCACCTCCGCCAGAGCCAGTTCTCTCGGCTCCTCTGTCGGAGCCAGCTCTTTCTACAGCTGCTCCTGTTGATCCATTTCTTTTTCTGGAGCCTACTGTGTTGCCCATAGAGCCTTCTGTGCCTATTCTAGGACCTATTCTTTCTTCTGATAGTGCATCGCCTCCTCCGGTTGACAGTGATCTTGATCTTCCCATTGCTCTGTGTAAGGGCGTTCCACAATGCACTAAGCATCCTATTGATGATGTTGTCTCCTATGCTCAACTTTCCCTGAATGGCAGGCGTTTTGCTCTTGCAATTTCTTCTACTATGATCCCGGTAATGTATCAAAAGGCTCTTGCTAGTCCTCCGTGGAAAGCTGCTATGGATGAGGAAATGCATACATTAACTGAGAGAGGGACTTGGACTCTTGTCCCTCCTCCTCTAGGAATTGATGTGGTTGGTTGACGATGGGTCTTTGTGTTCAAGTATCTTCCAGATGACTCAGTTGATCGCTATAAGGCAAGGCTCGTGGCCAAAGGATTTACCCAGACATATGGGGTCGACTTCTTTGATACTTTTTCCCTTATTGCTTGCATTATCATTATATGTGTTCTCTTCTCTATAGCCGCTAATCAAGACTGGGAGATGTCACAGTTAGATGTGAAGAATTCCTTCCTCTATGGCAATTTGCAAGAAGTGGTTTACATGGAGCAACCTCCGGGGTATGTTGCTCAGGGGGAGTCTAAGGTTTGCGAGTTTAAGAAGGCGATCTATAGCTTAAAGCAGAGTCCACAGGCTTGGTTTGACAAGTTCAGTGGAGTTGTCTTTCTTATTGGGTTCAATCGAAGCTCTGCTGATCATTCTCTCTTTATACGCAAGACCACTAACAGTCTTGTGGTTCTTGCGGTCTATGTAGATGATATTCCTTTGACTGGTGATGATAAAGAGGGTATTGATCTAGCCAAACGATATCTTCAACAACATTTTGTGACTAAGGATATGCGAACTCCAAAGTACTTTCTGGGAATTGAGATTTCCCAAAAGATGAGTTCGATGGTTCTCTCACAACGAAAGTATGCGCTAGATATCTTAAAAGAAACCGGTCTTCTTGGCATGAAACCTTCTCGTTTCCCGATGGCAGTTGGAGATGATAAAGGGTGGAATGAAGATTCTCCTCTTCTTCAAGATTTCACTGTGTATAGACGTCTTGTAGGTAAACTCATATATCTGACTGTTACTAAACCAGATATCAGTTATGCAGTTGAGAAGGTCAGTCAGTTTATGCATAATCCTAGAGAGTGTCATCTTTTGTCTGCCATGAAGATTCTGGAGTATGTGAAATGGTCTCCAGGAAAGAGATTGTTGTTTCAAAAAAATGGTCACCTGAAGATTGAAGCGTATTCTTATGCCAGCTATGCTAATAACAAGGAGGATAGAAAGTCTACATCTGGTTTTTGTACCTTTGTAGGAGGTGTAACACCTCCCCTGTAATGACCGTATAATATGGGTCCGGTCGGGGCCCCACAATATACAGACGCCACAGCTTCAGCATTATAAGATGATATTTACTACCCAAACTCAAAACTCAAAACTAAACACAGCAGAAACAAAGCAAAATAAATAGAAGTTATCTGCCACTAACAGGAGTATCAAATGGCCTTAAGGCCTTACACCAAAAGAGTCCATCAAATAAAGACCACAAGGTCAAACATGAACGTGCAAACGCACTCCTAAGCTACCTCGGCGTGCAAGACGGACGATGTCCAAAACATGGATCATACAAGACAAGAAAAAGAAACAAGCTAAAGTACAACAACACTTCATGCGGCTTAGGGCTTTTCGCTCGGCGCACTAGCTCCTGCTTGCGATCCTTACCCTGTAAAGATTTTAAGTAACGTGGGTCAGCAAAGGCTGACCTCTACTGTGTAACCAACACATCTCCTCCCGGCCGCCCCTAACGGAACCCGGGGTACCCCTCCAACCTGCAAGTCAGCACTTCATATACCAAATTCAAATATATATAAGCTTTAAAACAGGTTTGGATGTCTCATACAACAAACACGTTTTCTAGGTTTAGAATAGAGTGAAAGGGGCATACTATGCAACATGTATGCAAACCCAGGCTTCGCCCAAGACACCCTATCTCGTATGCATCTAACACATCATCAAGCATTGGGTACTTCCGTTTCCCCATTGGCATAAAGTCGCAAACAAAAAGGAACTACATTGTCCCTAACAGCCCAAGCGTCGTTACACGGAAATCTTTCAAATGCCCCACCCGTGCATGGGTCTTAAACCTCGGGCTTGCCTGAAAATTCTGACTTCTCACGTCAGGATTCTGTATCACACACAACCGATTCTAAGAACCCTTGCTGGACCCCACCCACTTATGGCTTCATTGCCCGAGCTTGCCCTACGCTCGGCATTCTCGTCAGTCTCACAGAAGGGGACTAGTCTCGCCGGCACACTTTCCCCAAGTGACATGCACGCCACGGGATAGCCAGCCGACCACGGAGACGTAGCCACGCCCTAGCACAACACAACCATAATTCCCCACCATAATCCATCATTCATACCGCAACATCCCCGCGCACCCAGGAAATCATCTACCACCGAAGCAGAGCTAACCTTACCCGGTTCCCGCTACGAGTACTCACTCAAGAAAAAGGGGAAAACACATAAATCATAACGAAATCTAGTCGTAACAGATTTATACCGAATCGTCAAAGCTCGCTATGCAACATCACCGAGTCGGACTAACAGTCACGACTTCGGCTTCACCCACAATGCCTAATCCACTAACGGAGCAGATCTCTAATGCAAAATCATGTCGGGGACGGACACAATCGACCCGGAGGTTCATCTTGAACCATGGCAACCCAAACCCCTCTCATTTGAGAGATCTGGAGCCCAAAAGAAATGAGAATAAGAGAAGATGCTAAACGTGTATCCTAAAACCAAGAGGAGAAGTATCGTTACCTTACGACCCCTCTTCCTAGCCATGGAAGCTTTGCTTTGAATGGCTTGACACGAGCGCCTCCACGCCCTCTCCACGAATCTGGTCTCGGAACGGCGATCGGAGCTCCGAAGCTCCGTCAATGGCGGAAGAATCTCTCTCCTTCTTCTTCCCTTCTCTTCCTCTCCAACCCCTCTCTCAAACCCTAAAGATGAGAATAATGAGAGGAAAAACCCTCTCAGCCCTAATAAGATCATTTGGGCGGAAGATCCTAGCCTTTGGATCTAATTTGGGGAAGCATCGGACGGCCACGAACCAAAATTGACGGAACCGTCCCGACCGCATGATCGGTGGCGCACGACCAGTGGTCATGCGCAATAGATCTCATGGTCGTGCGATTACCTCTGGCAGAACTCCAGAAAGAAAGGGATAAACACGCACGAGCAGCGGCGCACGACCAGTGGTCGTGCGTACTCTGACCAAAGATCGTGCGTTTACCCAAACAGAACTTGGCTAACCGGTGAAAAGTGCGTACGACCAGTGGTCATGCGCACTAGATCCAGTGATCGTGCGCTTTAAATAATAGCCAAAAATAGCGACCCATCGCCCGTGGCATCCCTACCATCGGGCATTAACTTCTAGTGACTCCAGGTCTGCAAACTGGGGTGTTACAACTCCTCCCCCTTACAAGAATTTCGTCCCCAAAATTAATCCTCATCCAGGGAGACAACCAGAAAGAAATAATAATAATAATTGCAACTAATAAAACATTGTTGCCACACATCGGCTACCGTTTTAAACTAGCCTTATACAAATAACCCGGGATAGTCCTCGCGCATTGCTTGCTCACGCTCCCAAGAGAACTCGTCACGCCCGCGGTTATCCCAACGCACTTCACGAGCTTGACTTCTTTGTTCCGCAACTGCCAAACTTCTGAGTCTTCTATACCAACTGGACGAACTCGCGTTCTCAAGTCCTCTTCTATCGGCACTGATGCCTATTCGATCACCACACTAGCCTCCACTATGGCCTTCCTCAAGACGGAGACATGGAAGACATCATGCAATCCACTAAGCTCTTTGGACAATGCAAACCGATACGCCGCTTCTCCCACCCGTTCTATAACCTCGAAGGGTCCCAAAAACCTCGGACTCAACTTCTTGAGTCGGCAAATCCGTGAAACGCCTTTGAACGGCTTGATCTTTAGATAAACCTAATCGCCTACCGCGAACTCCATATCCCTGTGGCGAGAATTAAAATATTTCGCTTGCCGATCTTGAGCCACCTTCATGCGCTCTTGAATGGTTCGCACCAACTCACAAGCGTCAGCTATAACTTCTTTCCCCAAGAGCTTGGTGTCTCCTGCCTCTGTCCAACACATTGGTGTTTGACACCGCCCCCCATACAAAGCTTCGTATGGCGCCATCTTTATATTTGCTTGGTAACTATTGTTATATGCGAACTCTACCATGAAGAGATTATCCTCCCATTTCTTGCCGAAGTCAAGAGTACACATCCTCAACATATCCTCCATAGTACGGTTCGTTCTCTCGGTCTGCCCATTAGTTTGAGGATGGAAGGCTGTACTGAACTTGAGCTTCGTGCCCAGACTTTTCTGCACCAACCTCCAATCCTTAGATGTGAAACGCCCATCGCGGTCACTAACTATGCTCTTCGGAATCCCATTCAGTCGCACAATGTTGCGAACATACAATTCCACCATCTTATCCACACTGTCCTCCTTCTGATTTGGGATGAAGTGTGCCACTTTGGTCAAGCGATCCACGATCACCCAAATTGCGTCGTTACCCTGCTGCGATTTAGGTAACCCATGCACAAAATCCATGGAGATGTCGTCGAATTTCCACTCTGGGATAGGAAGAGGCTTCAAAAACCCGCCCGGCTTCTGACACTCGGCCAACACCAAGGCACAAGTTTGGCACTGACTCACGTACAACGCTATGTCTCGCTTCAGACTAGGCCACCAATAGGATTTCTTCATATCCAAGTACATCTTTGTACTGCCCTGGTGAATGGAGTACTTTGTGAAGTGGGCCTCAAACTTCAACTCCTCACGGAGCCTGCCGAACTGCGGTACACAAATCCTGCCTCCCTTTCTCAGAATGCTATCAATCATCTCCCATGCGCTACCCTCACCCTTTAGAGCTTCCTCCACGTATTGTTGGAAGTACGCATCCAAACGGGTCACTTCTCGAATACGATCGCACAAATTGTTCTGCATTTCGATCCAGTTCAACCGAGCCACATTGCACTCGCCTCTTGCCACACACTCTATGCCGAGGGACTCCCAGTCCCGCCTCAACCGCTCTTCATGAGCTTCGATCCAATTCCCTTGCCCAGAGTATTTTCTACTCAAGGCATCAACCACCACATTGGCTTTGCCTGGCGTGTACTGAATCTCCACATCGTAGTCCCAAGGAACTCAACCCACATGTGCTGCCGCATATTTAAGTCCTTCTGATGTAGGAGATACTTCAGACTTTTGTGATCCAGTACCGCCACAATTTCAGCGCAAAAATTACCGCCGCCAATTCTAAATCATGGACGGAGTAGTTTCTCTCGTGAGGCTTCAACTGCCTAGACCCAAAGGCGATCACACTGCCATGTTGCACTAATACGCACCCTAAACCACATACAGACGCGTTGCTGAAAATTTGAAAACTTCAGTCCCCTTTAGTAGACTTAGGATTGGAGCTATCATTAGCCTTTCCTTCAGGGTATCAAACGCCTGACTGTACTCTTGCGTCCACACGAACTTCTGATCCTTACGAGTTAGTGAGGTGAGGGGTAGAGCTATCCGCGAAAAGTTTTCCACAAACCTTCGATAGTACCCGACTAGTCCAAGAAAACTCCGGACTTCCGCCACGGTCCTCAATACTGGCCAATCTTTGATGGCTTCCACTTTCGTTGGATCTAATGCCACCCCATCTCCACTAATCACATGGCCCAAAAACGCCACTTTCTCTAACAAGAATTCACACTTGGAGAACTTCACATAAAGTTTGTTCTCTCTCAACACTTGCAACACTAATCTCAAGTGAGTCTCGTGCTCTTCTTCCGACTTGGAATAAACAAGGATGTCATCAATAAAGATGATTACAAACGAGTCCAAGTATTTGCGAAAAACTCGGTTCATCAAGTCCATGAATACGGATGGTGCGTTCGTCAGCCCGAACGACATCACCAAAAATTCAAAGTGACCATACCTCGTGCTAAACGTAGTCTTGGGTATGTCTTCGTCTCGAATTCGTAACTGATAGTAACCTGACTTCAAGTCAAACTTGGAATACACCACCGAACCCACCAACTGGTCGAATAGATCGTCTATCCGAGAAATCAGATACTTATTCTTAATAGTAAGTTTGTTCAACTCTCGGTAGTCTATGCACAACCGCATACTACCTTTTACGAACAACACCGGCGTGCTCCACGGTGAAGAACTGGGTCAGATATACCCCTGCTCCAAAAGCTCCTACAACTTAACTTTAAGTTCGACCAACTCCTTTGGTGCCATCCTAAAGGGAGGACGTGACACCGGCCTAGCCTCTAGCACTAGCTCGATAGAGAAATCAATCTCCTGTCGAGGAGGTGCTCCCGAAAGCTCCTCAGGAAACACGTCTTCGAACTTTGCCACTACGGGTACTTCTCCAAGAGATAACCTGGAAAGGCTAACCTACAACAGTGCTACCAGGGCTACACCTCCTTGGTTAACCGCCCGTACTAACTGCATGGCCGAAACTAGGGAACAGGCCACTCCGTGAAGACCCTCAAACTTAACTTCTGCTTGCCCTTCGCCCCTTAGGGTTACCACCTTGGACAGACAGTCGATACTGGCACGCTGCTCTGCTATCCAGTCCATCCCTAATATTACTTCACACTCTGCCAACGGTAAGACTGTCGCCATCAACATGAAGTTGACTCCATCTAGACTCCAACATATACGTCCTTTAGCCCTGGTAGTCATAAATGACCCATTGGGCATGCACACTTTCAATTCTACGTCCGTTGAGAAAGACTCAACTCCAATCCTCCAGATAAAGCTTTCTGCAAGGAAGGAGTGCGACGCTCCCGTATCAAACAGCACCCTAGCGGGGTACCTAGAAACTATCACAAAGCCTAAACACATGCAACAAACATAAACGGCTTGAATTCATGAAAACCCAAGGTGGAAGTTAAACTCTCATACCTGTCACCACATCGGGTTGACGGATCGCTTCTTGTTGTCCAATGTTATAGGCCCTTGGCTGCACCGGTTGAAATCGAGAAGCGCTCGACTCCGCCATCTTCCCTTTCTCTGCGGCACTGGGGCTAGAGCGCACAGTCTGCTCCTGTCTTGGTTCTTGCTCAGTGCCCCCTTGAGTACAAAATCTTGCTATGTGCCCTGCCTTGCCATAATTATAGCACGTCAGAGGTCCCTTAGAGCGAGACCCTCCAGACGTCCAGTTACTTTTTTCACCAGACTTGTATGGATTAGGCTTCTTCTTCCATCTGCTCCCTTTCGACTTCCCGTGGGACTGAGAAGGCTTCCATTCCCCTTGCTTGGGTGTGAAACCCTTGCGGCACAGGGTTCGCTCCATATCACTTTCCAAAATCCTAGCCGCCTCAACCAATTCGTTGAAACCCGCGCATTTCATAGATACGAGGTGCTGTCTCAGATTTTCCGTCAATCCGTGGTAGAAGAGATTATCTCTCTCTCCCCATCATCCGCCATGGTCGTTCCCGCATAATGAACCAAACGATTGAATTCTTGAACATACTCGTCCACGGTCTTGTCTTGCTGCACCAAGTATAGAAACTGTCTCTGGAGGGCTAACCTTGTCAACGCGGGAATGTACTTCTTCAGGAAAGCATTCCCAAACTCATCAATGGACGGGGTACGTCCCGGAAACTACCGGCCACTATGGCTCACCCACCACAAATTGGCATCTCCTTCCAACATGAAGGCTGCAAACTCTGCTTTCTTCTCGTCTGGCGTCTCTGCTGCTCTCAAAAGCTCCTGAATCCGAGCCCACCAATCCTCTGCATCTGTTGGCATGCCGACTCCCTTAAAGGTTGGAGGGTGGAAGCTTAGGAAATACTTCATTTGCCGGTCACCATGCCCGACAATCACCCTTTCGGCTAGCGGCTCTGCCCGCCTGGCTTCCTTGCCCGGCACGGCCGTCGCCATATCTGGGGTAGCAGGAGTTGCTACCCGAGCAACGGGGGCTGCTACTTGTGCTGCCGCTGCAGCTTGGGCCGCCACCATCGCTTCTATAAGCATGCGGCAAAATTCGGCCGGAGTTACCTCCATGCCTAACGGACCTTGCGCAGTAGCGCTACTCGTCGAGAGCTCTTCTCCTGGCCTCGACGTTCTCGCCTCGTTGCTTGCAATCTTAACACAAGAAAAGAAAACACAAATCAGTCTCTAATCGCAAGTCTCAAACACAAGGACACTCATGGTCCCGCGATACTCCTATGTGGATAATTTCTTATACGTGACTCGATTTTGACTTTCGACCACGAATCCTTTCCTTGGAATGCCAACCTCCCTCTGATACCAAATTGTAACACCTCCCCTGTAATGACTGTATAATATGGGTCCGGCCGGGGCCCCACAACATACAGACGCCACAGCTTCAGCATTATAAGATGATATTTACTACCCAAACTCAAAACTCAAAACTAAACACAGCGGAAACAAAGCAAAACAAATAGAAGTTATCCACCACTAACAGGAGTATCAAATGGCCTTAAGGCCTTACACCAAAAGAGTCCATTAAATAAAGACCACAAGGTCAAACATGAATGTGCAAACGCACTCCTAAGCTACCTCGGCGTGCAAGCAAAACGATGTCCAAAATATGGATCATACAAGACAAGAAAAATAAACAAGCTAAAGTACAACAACACTTCATGCGGCTTAGGGCTTTTTGCCTGACACATTAGCTCCTGCTTGCGATCCTTGCCCTGTAAATATTTTAAGTAACGTGGGTCAGCAAAGGCTGACCTCTACTGTATAACCAACACATCTCCTCCCGGCCGCCCCTAACAAAACCCGGGGTACCCCTCCAACCTGCAAGTCAGCACTTCGTATACCAAATTCAAATATATATAAAGCTTTAAAACATGTTTTCTAGGTTTAGAACAGAGTGAAAGGGGCCAACTATGCAACATGTATGCAAACCTGGGCTTCGCCCAAGACACCCTATCTCGTATGCATCTAACACATCATCAAGCATTGGGTACTTATGTTTCCCCATTGGCATAAAGCCGCAAAAAAGGGGAACTACATTGTGTAAGATCCTGTCTCCTCATCCCGAGGCTAACCCGGATCTTATGCCCAGAACCGCCGCCTTACGGTGACACTAACGTACGGGTTAGTCGCCACCGCAAGACGCCGATTCTGCCGGCTAGTACGATCATAACCTGTCGGCCAATATGAGAATAAAAAC
Source organism: Platanthera zijinensis (assembly GCA_039513925.1). Lineage (NCBI taxonomy): Eukaryota > Viridiplantae > Streptophyta > Magnoliopsida > Asparagales > Orchidaceae > Platanthera > Platanthera zijinensis. The sequence goes on from CM077081.1 coordinate 81,911,811, forward strand.
ATAATATCAGAGTAAACGCAGAAAAAGTCCACAGCCACAGTACATATATATATCAAAAGAGAATGAAATATCAGTCCGCAATGAGTACAACAAATATAAGTAAATAGGGCTTATGCCCAGTACATCATGATCACTCTCACTCTCACATACAGCAGCGGAATCTATCATCTCAAATCATCGCACCTGAACATGTGCTCCAGTAGTAGTAGCCGGTATCTGCTCCTCAAGCCCTGCCTCCTCGACGTGCTGGTTCACCTCCTCGAGCTCCTAAAATAGTAAGGTCACCGACCATTAGTCAAAAAGACTAAGTCGTATCCTCAACACCTCCTCCTGCAACTCCTAGGCACCGTGCGGGAGGACGAAGTGGAGGACAAACAAGGGGTGACAAAAGGCGGAGCAGGTGACAGGGAACTAAGCAGAATATGTAATCAAGTAAATAATGAAAAGTAACCTTCACTTATGCGGGTATGCATAAGTAAGGGGTCTTCTGCAGGGCTCCCATTGTATAAAATGTCCCATACCATTTTATACAATGGGGTGTCAGGTGTCAAAAGCATATATATATAAAAGAAAAGTAACCTCAACCAATAAACATGCCCACTCAAGCTTATAGGCTAAGGGATCGTATAGCAGGTCCTAATGTATAAGCGTCCCATTCCACTTATACATTAGGTGTCTCAAGTTGTTATGAAGGTTAATGTTATGCAACTATATGGTGGGTATGATATGAACACGCAGTGCAACACACACACACGACTCCGTGATCACAGACCTTTAGTTCCCACTTTTCGAGAGCTAGCTTCACTCTCAGGTACTACCGTTGTGGCTACGGCAGCAGCGGAGCGGGCGTCTCCGCCTTCTAGGCGGGTATACACACTACCAGGCCTAGAACTCTCTTGTACGCCTCTGTACACCGCCAGTGCACTCTAGAGTCTCTGCGTACCACTTTGTTGACGACCCATCAGTCTTGTTGGGTCGGGTGCGCATTATTAGGAAAAGTCCTCCAGACTCCAGTATAAACATCCTACTGGTCCTTCTAACCCTCGCACCCGCCTGGTCCACCGTACTGCCGTCAGTGTGACGACCGGCCAGTACCGCATGGCCTGCCACTAGTATATGCACATGCAAGTATAGTATATTGAGTCTCCAGCTCGATGTACTATCCAGTCCCCAAATCTCTCCAACCCGTCACGGGTGAGTATGTGCTACAAAAACTCCAACCCTGCCTGGGTGAGTGTATATAAGCCAATCCCTTTCTCCAACTCTGCACGGGTGAGCAAGTAGTCAAAAGACTCCAAGTCCCTCCAACCCGGCACGAGTGAGCACATGTCCAGTTCACTTAACCTATTAGACTACTCTTGTCTACAGATTATCATACTTAGAGTCTTAAGGTTAATCCCAGGACTGCCCAAGGTATTCCCGGTGAAGGGCTCTCAGGGGCACTAGGAGCTACGATGGGCTGAAACCCAAAGCTCCCTTTCTCAAGGATATTTACTTTAGTTGTTGCCTACCCCGAATCCCTTATTCTCTCTCCTGTTACATAGAGTGACCTAGTGACTTAAGGTATGGATTAAGGAGTGACGGTCTTCCGTCAACTCTTCCTAGGCAAGACTAATGTTGCACTGTTACTCTCGTCTCTAGAATGCATCTGCCACCCAGGATTATACTTCCGAACTTAGACTCTAACTCAGTTGTTGATTCATCCCCTGGCGGCCTATAGTCCAGCCTACTTTTACTATGCGCACCCCATGACCTAACACCACGCTGAAATCGAACTTCTAAATTCTTGGTCCATCTGACTCCAAATATTTATCCTAGGGTGGTATGGACTAATGAAATGAGTGTGTTGATTTTCATAATTTTTCCTAGGTCATTAAGGCCTTTAATTAAATCCTTTAAATTATTCCCTAGGTCATTTTACACAAGAAGTATTATCAATTAAAATCTTCTGACCTAAGGGAATTTTCCTGAGTTGCATATGAATAAAATATTACTGTCTACAACATTTCATAATTTCCCTTTTTATATTTCTATTTTTCCCAAAATTAATACAAATTCTGCCTATTTATCACTTTCCAAATGAAGTACAAGAAATATATGCACCAAAATTCCAAGAAAATTACTGAGCATTTATATTACTATTTTATGACTAATGGCAGAGTTTCATTAATTTCTACAGTGTAATGGTCTATCAAAATCCATTCCTAATTATTTACCAAAAATGTCATTATGCTAATTAATAATTAACAGTGTACCCAAAAATTCTGATATAAATCTACAAGACTAATATAACAATTATGCAACTCTAGGATTATTTTCACAATTTTTCAACAAGTATTTATACCAATTCATAAATATTTACAAAAAGGGTAAAATGGTTATTTCCATGAATTTTGCTCTAACAGTTGTCAAACAGAGATATGAAATTTTCTTAAGTCAATTAAAAGCCTCATTTTTGCCTTGACTGATTTTGGGGATCTTTCATTGATCAAAACCTATTCCTACAATTTATTTTCCAAAAAAGGCTTTTATTTTGGAAATACCAAATAATAGGATTTTTAATCCCAAAAATTCCATAATAAATTCTAGGGGTGAACTTTACTCTAATTAATCCCTGGGATAAATTCCACAATTTTTGGATGCCTCAGCTAGGCTAAATACACAAAATATCCTTTCTTGCTAAATGCACCCCAAGGCTAAAATTAGCCAACACATGTACATGGATTAACCCATCATGCAGGGGTCCAATTGCTCTGAATTTTCTACCAGACACCCACAATGCCCCTAAGGACATGCCACCAAAATTTGGGGCCATTTGGGTGCATATTATTACAGTTATACCCTTAATTTACTTTTTGATATAATGGCAAAAAATATAGGAAAATTTCTTCCAAAAATTCCAAATTTTTGGCAGGGCCTAGACATGCCCTAAATACACTCATGACTAAAATTCCAGGTCATGATGATACTTGGTTTGGCTTGGGCATCAATTTTAATTTCTGCCCTAGTTTAGGAGCAGTCCCAGCAAAACAGCCCTACAGCACAATATACTGGACCAAAACTTGAATTTAGGGTGGCAAATTAAAGTTAACACCTTTAGCTACATGCATGCATGGATCTTAAAGGTAGATCGGACGGCCCTGACTCATCTTCCCCATGCATGCATGCAGGGTCAACCCGATGCAGGCGGGTTTTGCGGGGCCATTTCCGGCCTTCGCCGGCGGCGGGACCCCCGGCCAAGTTCTTCCCCGGCCTCTCGGTGGTCGGGGCTTGAGCTGGCCGACGGTTGGACGGCGGAGAGCGGCGGACGGCAGCGGACGGCGGCGGCGCAACCAAACCGAAAACCCAGAAAACGCCATTTTTTCCAGAATTTTGAAGCTTTTGAATCCCTATTGTCGAGCTCGTTTGAGCTCGACCTCTAGCCTAGAGGATCTAGGAATCTAGCACAGTAAGAGGAGAAGGGATACGGACTTGTGGTGGCGGCTGAGGCTGAGGGTGGCGGCGGTTTCCCATGGCATGCAAGCTTCGGCGATTTCCTCCTCTGTTGGCCATGGCAGCAGCTGGCTTTTGTTTTCTCTCTCTCTCTGAGGGGTGGAATGAGTGGGAATGAGGGGGATAGGCGGTTTGGGGGCTGAGTTAAGAGGGGAGGGCGACTTCACCAAGGTGAGGGGGCGATTTCACCAAGGGAAAGCTCGGGTTGGGGGGTTGAGCTGGCTGGCTGCTTGGGAGATGGGCCCCACTGGTCCTGCTGGGTGAATTGACCCCTATTGGGTCGGGTTCCATGATTGGGGCCAAGGTGGGTGGTGGAGAGAAGGGGGTTGGCTCTTTTGAATGAAATGGGTTAGGTTGGGTCGAGTTTGGGCTTGGGCTTGACCCAAGGTTGCATGGTGGGGTCCCCACACCTCCTAATACCCATACCTGGTCAGCCAACCCATTATGGGTTGGTGGGATGAGCCCAAGTGGCCCAAACCAATTCTTAACACTTTCTCTCTCCTATTCTTCCTCTTCTCTCTCTCCTAGGTGTTTTCCCAAAATTTCTATTGCATGCCCATATTTTTCTCTTCCATAGGGGGTATATGGTCACTTTAGGCCCACCTAATGAGTTTGGGTTGATTTGGGTGGACCCAACCCAGTGAATTGGGCTAGGGCACCATTTTTACTAATTAGGTCAAAAGTGTTGACTTGATTCCACATAGGTCAACTGGTTGACCCCATGGCCTACCTTAGGGTCCACTTAGATTGTATTTAGGGTTAGGGCATCATGGTGGGGTCATGGTGTGGCTAGGGTTCCTGTTTAGGCTAGTTTGACCTAGTTTGACTTTGGTCCCATGGTGACAATTCACCACCTAAGGTCAAACCTAGCTAACCCCCCCCCCCCCTTTCTAACTCACCACATGCCTAACCAAATCTAAGTTAAGGGGCATAGAAGTAACATGGGATGTTACAAATCCTATAAATAAAACAAATAATTTCGTCCCCGAAATTTAAGTTCGGGTCTACGGGTTCTATTTGCAAGAATTTAAGGAACGTTTAAAAGAAAGCATTAAAAGTACCTGATGAAAACAGCCCTGGATGGCGCTCCAGCATCAGATCCCTAGGTTCCCAGGTGTGCTCCTCCTTTCCATGGTTGGACCACAACACCTTCACGAGCGGAACCTTCTTTTTCCTCAACACTCGGACGGCTGAATCGTCGATCCGGATCGGCTCCAATCTAACTGAACGGTCAGGCTCTACCGGTCCAGCTGCAGTAGTGATATGCTGCTCAGGTCGAAGAAGAGCTCTTCGCAAGGAAGAGACATGGAAAACATCATGTAGGCTGCTCAGCTCCGGAGGTAGCTGCAGCCGGTAAGCCAAGGGGCCCACACGCTCCAAAATCAAGTAGGGTCCCATGTACCGGGGGCTGAGCTTCTTGTGTCTCCGTATACGAGAAACACCGTGTACCGGTCGAATTTTCAGAAAAACTCTGTCCCCAACCTGGAACTCCACCTTCCGGTGCCGTGCATCATAATATTTTGCCTGTCTGCTCTGAGCCTCCAAAAGCCGATCCCTGATCAAGCGAATTTGGGCCTCCGTATCTTCCACAAAATCTGACCTGAGGGCTCGAGTATCCACATCCTGAACCCAAGACAACGGAGTCCGGCATTTCCTCCCATAAAGTGCCTCGTAAGGAGCCATCCCAATGCTGGCCTGGTGGCTGTTATTGTAAGAGAATTCGATCAGTGGCAGTAGCCTCTCCCAGGGCTTCCCTGTATCCAGAATACATAGCCTGAGCAGGTCCTCCATAGTCCGTATCGTCCGCTCTGTCTGACCGTCGGTCTGCGGGTGGAAGGCAGTGCTAAAAGAAAGCCTGGACCCCAAGTAAGCATGCACTGCCCTCCATTCCCTGGAGGTGAAGTGACCGTCTCTATCTGAAACAATAGACCTGGGTACTCCGTGATACCGGATGAACTGCTCTACAAACAACCTCACCAACACAGCAACTGGGGCATCTTTTCTGACCGAGATAAACCGTGCTACCTTGGTCAACCTGTCCACAATGACCCAGACGGAATCGTGCCCAGAATGGGAGCGAGGGAGTCCGTGTACAAAATCCATGGAAATATCCTCGAACTTCCATTCTGGGACTGGCAGTGGCTGTAATACACCGCCTGGTCTCTTGCACTCGGCCTTCACTCGCTGGCAAGTCTCGCAATGTGTCACAAGATATATGATCTCCCTCTTCATTCCTGGCTAGTACATGGTCCGTCGTAAGTCAGCCCACATCTTGGTGATGCCGGGATGCACTGAATATCTGGAGTAGTGTGCCTCTCTGAGGATGTCATCCCGGATCCCACCTCCTGCTGGAATGTACACCCGACCACGAAATCGATGAAGATCGTCCTCCAGCGTGTAGTCCTCATACTTGCCTCCTTCCAAAGCGCCAAAAAGAGGCTCTAGATCAGTATCCAATCTCTGATGTGTAAGAATACGCTTCTGTATATCATCATCGCTGACCAAAGAGTCCAGGTACTCTCGATAGATCACTGGCTCGGCCTCCGAAACCATGGTAATGTGCATATCCTCCATCATGCGTAGCAGCTCCATAGACATCACCCGGGGCTCCGGTCCAGAAGTGCCGGCTCTCCTGCTCAAAGCATCTGCTACAGTATTCGCCTTCCCCGGGTGATAGTGCATCTTATAGTCGTAATCGCAGAGGAACTCAAGCCACCTCCTCTATCGCAGGTTCAGAACCTTCTGCGTGTCGATGTACTTGAGATTCTTATGGTCGGAGTATATATCACAATGAATCCCGTAGAGGTAATGTATCCATGTCTTGAGGGCAAAGACTACGGCCCCGAGCTCGAGATCATGTACTGGATAGTTATGCTCATGCTTCTTCAGCTGTCGCGAAGCATAAGCGATAACATGTCCATACTGCATCAAAACTGCACCCATCCCCTGATAGGAGGCATCTGTATATATCTGGAATCCTTCGCTCCCAGAGGGAAGTGCAAGGATGGGGGATGAAGTGAGCCGGTCCTTGAGCTCTTGAAATGCTGATTCACACTGCTCTGTCCAGTCAAATGCTGCATCCTTTTTCGTCAAGGACGTGAGGGGGAGGGCTATCCTCGAGAACCCCTCCACGAATTTGCGATAATAACCTGCTAGGCCCAAGAAGCTACGGATGTCCGACGCTGTCTTTGGTCGTGGCCAATCCCGCACCGCCTCTATCTTAGCCGGATCCACTGCTAATCCAGCTCCACTGATCGTGTGTCCTAGGAAAGCCACTTCCTGAAGCCAGAACTGGCACTTAGAGAACTTCGCATACATCTGGAATTCTCTTAACTTCTGCAATACCAGCGCTAGGTGCTCTGCATGCCCCTCTCGAGACCGTGAGTAAATCAAAATATCATCAATAAAAACTATGACAAACCGATCTAGATACGGCTCGAATACACGGTTCATGAGTGTCATGAACACCGAGGGGGCATTCGTGAGCCCAAACGGCATCACCGTGAATTCATATAGCCCGTAGCGTGAGCTGAAAGCCGTCTTCGGTATATCTTCTTCTCTGATGCGGAGCTGATAATAACCCGAGCGCAAATCCAATTTTGAAAACCAGCAAGCTCCTTGAAGCTGATCGAAGAGCTCATCTATCCGTGGCAGTGGATATGTATTCCGAACCGTCAACCGGTTCAGTTCTCTGTAATCTATACATAGTCTCAGCGAACCGTCCTTCTTCTTCACAAATAGAACGGGTGCTCCCCAAGGCGAAGAACTCGGTCGTACAAAACCCGATTCCACCAGTTCCTGTAACTGTGTCCTGAACTCTGCCAATTCTCTATGTGCCATCCTGTAGGGTGCCCGGGACACTGGTCTCGCCCCTGGCACCAACTGAATCCTGAAGTCCAAGTCCCGTGATGGTGGTAGTCCAGGTAACTTCTCCGGAAAGACATCAGCATAATCTCGTGCCACTGGAATATCGGCTAGGGAACTCTCTACTACTGCCATCTCGAAGCAAATGAGGTATTTCTCTTCCCCCTGTTCATAGGCCTTGACAGCCTGTACTGAAGATAAAGAAAGGCGGGGGATGGAACGGATACCTTCAATGGTGACGTAGGAGTCTCCGTGTCTGAGTGTGATCCTCTTCGAGGGGCAATCTATCTGCGCGTAGTTCCAATGAAGCCAGTTCATGCCTAGGATCAGATCAAAATCCGGTAGCCTCAAAACTGTTGCCGGAGCTTCGAACACTTTGCCTCCTATCTCGACATCCATATTGCAGCAGTCTGTGGTTCGAAGTTCCGTACCATCAGGGAGTCGCACTCTCTTTTCCAAACCGGAAAACTTCTCCACTCCTTCTAATCCTTCAATAAACGAGTCCGACACGAAGGAGTGTGACGCACCCGTGTCGAAGAGGGTATGAGCGAGCTTGCCGCTAATCATCACTATGCCTGGGTTCGTTTGAGTTCAAAGAATAGTATTACTTTTAATGTCCAAGGTACTCTTAAAATTTACAATTTATAAATCCTACAAAATTTTAAGTACCTGTAATCACCTCCTCTGGGTCCCTCTGCTCCGTGAGATCCAGCGCGTATACCTGCTCCCGGTCTCGGCCTCGGCCGTGATGTCCTCGGCCTCGGCCTCGGCCTCGGCCTCGTCCTCGTCCTCGGCCTTGGTGAACTGGAGGGGCCACTGGAGGTGGAGGAGGAGGAAGAGGGTGGACCTGAAGCGGGCACTGCATCCTGATGTGCCCAGGTTGGCCGCAACCATAGCAGGTGATCTGCCTCTGACCTCGATCATCCTGTCTCATCGGCCCGGGAGTCTGTATAGGTGGGGGAGCCAATGGTGGAGGAGGCCCCTGATCCTGCCTGTAGTTGGGACGACGACGTCCCCCACCTCTCCTGTATCCAATAGTCTTGCCTCTCTGAGATGATCTGCTGCTTTCCCCAAAAGACTGCCCATCCAGCGATCTCTTCCCTCTGCCTTGCACCATCAGCTGGTCAGCCTCCAGCTTCTTTGCCATCTCGATGATCTGCGCCATGGTACCGTGAGCAATGAACAGCAAGGGCTGCCTCAAAGAATCGCGGAGTTCGTGATAGAATCTCTTCGCATACTTCTGGTCGTCCCAGTCATGGAAGCCTGCAAACCTAGCCAGGTGGGAGAACTCTCTCTGATACTCGATGACTGATCGGCTCCCCTGCTGGAGGTTCAGAAACCTCGCCTCCAAAGCATCTCGGTCTGTGGAGGATACAAAGTGCTCCAAGAATACGTCACTGAACTCCTCCCAAGATATGTCCATCAGCTCCCTGTCGGCGAATGTAGAGTCTCGCACCGACTTCCACCACCTCTTTGCATGAGCATCTAGTGCCGAGGTGGCAAGAGGAACTGCCTGTCTGACGGGGCAGCTGATGCCAGCTAGCAGCTCCTGGATGGTCTCCAACCACTCCTCTGTCTTCACAGCATCTTCTGTCCCGCGATACAATGGCGGAGACAGACTTTTAAACGCACTCAGCCAGTTCGATCCTGGGTTGGGTAGCTGTACCGGGGCTTGCTGATCTCTGAATGCGTCCAGGATTGCCGTCAGCGTTTGCCCCATCTCTGTCTGCATGAACGGAATGGCAGCCAGAGGGGGAGGAACCGCATCCTATGGAGGCTGCATAAAGGTAAGATAATGTCAAAATTGGCCTAACTCATTGTTTAATGGACTGTTTTATGTGGCTTTTACACACGGGCACACCATTGCTTCCGCTGCATAGTTTGTCCGCAAACTAATGCTCGTGCGGGGTGTTCCAGTGTGGTGGACTGTATTCTCATATGATCGTGTGTTCAAGTGATACCAGTTTGTAAGATCCTGTCTCCTCATCCCAAGGCTAACCCGGATCTTATGCCCAGAACCGCCGCCTTACGGTGACACTAACGTACGGGTTAGTCGCCACCGCAAGACGCCGATTCTGCCGGCTAGTACGATCATAACCTGTCGGCCAATATGAGAATAAAAACATAATATCAGAGTAAACGCAGAAAAAGTCCACAGCCACAGCACATATATATATCAAAAGAGAATGAAATATCAGTCCGCAATGAGTACAACAAATATAAGTAAATAGGGCTTATGCCCAGTACATCATGATCACTCTCACTCTCACATACAGTAGCGGAATCTATCATCTCAAATCATCGCACCTGAACATGTGCTCCAGTAGTAGTAGCCGGTATCTGCTCCTCAAGCCCTGCCTCCTCGACGTGCTGGTTCACCTCCTCGAGCTCCTAAAATAGTAAGGTCACCGACCATTAGTCAAAAAGACTAAGTCGTATCCTCAACACCTCCTCCTGCAACTCCTAGGCACCGTGCGGGAGGACGAAGTGGAGGACAAACAAGGGGTGACAAAAGGCGGAGCAGGTGACAGGGAACTAAGCAGAATATGTAATCAAGTAAATAATGAAAAGTAACCTTCACTTATGCGGGTACGCATAAGTAAGGGGTCTTCTGCAGGGCTCCCATTGTATAAAATGTCCCATACCATTTTATACAATGGGGTGTCAGGTGTCAAAAGCATATATATATAAAAGAAAAGTAACCTCAACCTATAAACATGCCCACTCAAGTTTATAGGCTAAGGGATCGTATAGCAGGTCCTAATGTATAAGCGTCCCATTCCACTTATACATTAGGTGTCTTAAGTTGTTATGAAGGTTAATGTTATGCAACTATATGGTGGGTATGATATGAACACGCAGTGCAACACACACACACGACTCCGTGATAATAGACCTTTAGTTCCCACTTTTCGAGAGCTAGCATCACTCTCAGGTACTACCGTTATGGCTACGGCAGCAGCGGAGCGGGCGTCTCCGCCTTCTAGGCGGGGTATACACACTACCAGGCCTAGACCTCTCTTGTACGCCTCTGTACACCGCCAGTGCACTCTAGAGTCTCTGCGTACCACTTTGCTGACGACCCGTCAGTCTTGTTGGGTCGGGTGCGCGTTATTAGGAAAAGTCCTCCAGACTCCAGTATAAACATCCTACTGGTCCTTCTAACCCTCGCACCCGCCTGGTCCACCGTACTGCCGTCGGTGTGACGACCGGCTAGTATCGCATGGCCCGCCACTAGTATATGCACATGCAAGTATAGTATATAGAGTCTCCAGCTCGATGGACTATCCAGTCCCCAAATCTCTCCAACCCGTCACGGGTGAGTATGTGCTACAAAAACTCCAACCCTGCCTGGGTGAGTGTATATAAGCCAATCCCTTTCTCCAACTCTGCACGGGTGAGCAAGTAGTCAAAAGACTCCAAGTCCCTCCAACCCGGCACGAGTGAGCACATGTCCAGTTCACTTAACCTATTAGACTACTCTTGTCTACAGATTATCATACTTAGAGTCTTAAGGTTAATCCCAGGACTGCCCAAGGTATTCCCGGTGAAGGGCTCTCAGGGGCACTAGGAGCTACGATGGGCTGAAACCCAAAGCTCCCTTTCTCAAGGATATTTACTTTAGTTGTTGCCTACCCCGAATCCCTTATTCTCTCTCCTGTTACATAGAGTGACCTAGTGACTTAAGGTATGGATTAAGGAGTGACGGTCTTCCGTCACTCTTCCTAGGCAAGACTAATGTTGCACTGTTACTCTCGTCTCTAGAATGCATCTGCCACCCAGAATTATACTTCCGAACTTAGACTCTAACTCAGTTGTTGATTCATCCCCTGGCGGCCTATAGTCCAGCCTACTTTTACTATGCGCACCCCATGACCTAACACCACGCTGAAATCGAACTTCTAAATTCTTGGTCCATCTGACTCCAAATATTTATCCTAGGGTGGTATGGACTAATGAAATGAGTGTGTTGATTTTCATAATTTTTCCTAGGTCATTAAGGCCTTTAATTAAATCCTTTAAATTATTCCCTAGGTCATTTTACACAAGAAGTATTATCAATTAAAATCTTCTGACCTAAGGGAATTTTCCTGAGTTGCATATGAATAAAATATTACTGTCTACAACATTTCATAATTTCCCTTTTTATATTTCTATTTTTCCCATAATTAATACAAATTCTACCTATTTATCACTTTCCAAATGAAGTACAAGAAATATATGAACCAAAATTCCAAGAAAATTACTGAGCATTTATATTACTATTTTATGACTAATGGCAGAGTTTCATTAATTTCTACAGTGTAATGGTCTATCAAAATCCATTCCTAATTATTTACCAAAAATGTCATTATGCTAATTAATAATTAACAGTGTACCCAAAAATTCTGATATAAATTTACAAGACTAATATAACAATTATGCAACTCTAGGATTATTTTCACAATTTTTCAACAAGTATTTATACCAATTCATAAATATTTACAAAAAGGGTAAAATGGTCATTTCCATGAATTTTGCTCTAACAGTTGTCAAACAGAGATATGAAATTTTCTTAAGTCAATTAAAAGCCTCATTTTTGCCTTGACTGATTTTGGGGATCTTTCATTGATCAAAACCTATTCCTACAATTTATTTTCCAAAAAAAGGCTTTTATTTTGGAAATACCAAATAATAGGATTTTTAATCCCAAAAATTCCATAATAAATTCTAGGGGTGAACTTTACTCTAATTAATCCCTGGGATAAATTCCACAATTTTTGGATGCCTCAGCTAGGCTAAATACACAAAATATCCTTTCTTGCTAAATGCACCCCAAGACTAAAATTAGCCAACACATGTACATGGATTAACCCATCATGCAGGGATCTAATTGCTCTGAATTTTCTACCAGACACCCACAATGCCCCTAAGGACATGCCACCAAATTTGGGGCCATTTGGGTGCATATAATTACAGTTATACCCTTAATTTACTTTTTGATATAATGGCAAAAACTATAGGAAAATTTCTTCCAAAAATTCCAAATTTTTGGCAGGGCCTAGACATGCCCTAAATACACTCATGACTAAAATTCCAGGTCATTATGATACTTGGTTTGGCTTGGGCATCAATTTTAATTTCTGCCCTAGTTTAGGAGCAGTCCCAGCAAAACAGCCCTACAGCACAATATACTGGGCCAAAACTTGAATTTAGGGTGGCAAATTAAAGTTAACACCTTTAGCTACAATTTTCATTCAGGGCTCAACCTAGGTAGAGGTCTCTAGGTACCCTAAAATGGACATGCAAGATTACTGTTGAGGTGTGACAGAATTCATATTATTCATGAAGTAATAAAATAACTGAATTATAATTAAATAATGCATGGATCTTAAAGGTAGATCGGACGGCCCTGGCTCATCTTCCCCATGCATGCATGTAGGGTCAACCCGATGCAGGCGGGTTTTGCGGGGCCATTTCCGGCCTTCGCCGGCGGCGGGACCCCCGGCCAAGTTCTTCCCCGGCCTCACGGTGGTCGGGGCTTGAGCTGGCCGACGGTTGGACGGCGGAGAGCGGCGGACGGCGGCGGCGCAACCAAACCGAAAACCCAGAAAACGCCATTTTTTCCAGAATTTTGAAGCTTTTGAATCCCTATTGTCGAGCTCGTTTGAGCTCGACCTCTAGCCTAGAGGATCTAGGATACTAGCACAGTAAGAGGAGAAGGGATACGGACTTGTGGTGGCGGCTGAGGCTGAGGGTGGCGGCAGTTTCCCATGGCATGCAAGCTCCGGTGATTTCCTCCTCTGTTGGCCATGGCAGCAGCTGGCTTTTGTTTTCTCTCTCTCTCTGAGGGGTGGAATGAGTGGGAATGAGGGGGATAGGCGGTTTGGGGGCTAAGTTAAGAGGGGAGGGCGACTTCACCAAGGTGAGGGGGCGATTTCACCAAGGGAAAGCTCGGGTTGGGGGGTTGAGTTGGCTGGCTGCTTGGGAGATGGGCCCCACTGGTCCTGCTGGGTGAATTGACCCCTATTGGGTCGGGTTCCATGATTGGGGCCAAGGTGGGTGGTGGAGAGAAGGGGGTTGGCTCTTTTGAATGAAATGGGTTAGGTTGGGTCGGGTTTGGGCTTGGGCTTGACCCAAGGTTGCATGGTGGGGTCCCCACACCTCCTAATACCCATACCTGGTCAGCCAACCCATTATGGGTTGGTGGGATGAGCCCAAGTGGCCCAAACCAATTCTTAACACTTTCTCTCTCCTATTCTTCCTCTTCTCTCTCTCCTAGGTGTTTTCCCAAAATTTCTATTGCATGCCCATATTTTTCTCTTCCATAAGGGGTATAGGGTCACTTTAGGCCCACCTAATGAGTTTGGGTTGATTTGGGTGGACCCAACCCAGTGAATTGGGCTAGGGCACCATTTTTACTAATTAGGTCAAAAGTGTTGACTTGATTCCACATAGGTCAACTGGTTGACCCCATGGCCTACCTTAGGGTCCACTTAGATTTTATTTAGGGTTAGGGCATCATGGTGGGGTCATGGTGTGGCTAGGGTTCCTGTTTAGGCTAGTTTGACCTAGTTTGACTTTGGTCCCATGGTGACAATTCACCACCTAAGGTCAAACCTAGCTAACCCCCCCCCCCTTTCTAACTCACCACATGCCTAACCAAATCTAAGTTAAGGGGCCTAGAAGTAACATGGGATATTACACATTGTCCCTAATGGCCCAAACGCCGTTACACGGAAATCTTGCAAATGCCCCACCCGCGCATGGGTCTTAAACCCCGGGCTTGCCTGCAAATTCTTACTTCTCACGCCGGGATTCCGTATCACACAACCGATTCTAAGAACCCTTGTTGGACCCTACCCGCTCATGGCTTCATTGCCCGGGCTTGCCCTACGCTCGACATTCTCGTCAGTCTCATAGAAGGGGACTAGTCTCGTCGGGACACTTTCCCCAAGTGACATGCATGCCACGGGATAGCCAGCCGACCACGGAGATATAGTCACGCCTTAGCACAGCACAACCATAATTCCCCACCCTAATCCATCATTCATACCGCAACGTTCCCGCGCACCAAGGAAATCATCTACCGCCAAAGCGGAGCTAACTTTGTCCGGTTCCGGCTACGAGTACTCACTCAAGAAAAAGGGGAAAAATGCATAAATCATAACGACATATAGCCGTAACTGATTTTTACCGAATCCTCAAAGCTCGCTATGCAACATCACCGAATCGGACTAACAGTCACGACTTCAGCTTCACCCACAATGCCAAATCCACTAACGGAGCAGATCTCTAATGCAAAATCATGTCGGGGACGGACACAATCGACCTGGAGGTTCATATTCAACCATGGCAACCCAAACCCCTCTCATTTGAGAGATCTGGAGCGCAAAAGAAATGAGAATATGAGAAGATGCTAAACGTGCATCCTAAACTAAGAGGAGAAGTGTCGTTACCTTACGACCCCTCTTCCTAGCGATGAAAGCTTTGCTTTGAACGGCTTGACACGAGATCTACCACGCCCTCTCCACGGATCTGGTCTCGGAACGGCGATCGGAGCTCCGAAGCTTTGTTAATGACGGAAGAAGCTCTCTCCTTCCTCTTCCCTTCTCTTCCTGTCCAAACCCTCTCTCAAACCCTAAAGATGAGAATAATGAGAGGAAAAACCCTCTCAGGCCTAATAAGATTGTTTGGGCAGAAGATCTTAGCCTTTGGATCTAATTTGGGGAAGCATCGGACGGCCACGAACCAAAATTGACGGAATCGTCCCGACCGCACGATCGGTGGCACACAACCAGTGGTCGTGCGCAATAGATCACATTGTCGTGCTATTACCTCTAGCAGAACTCCAGAAAGAAAGGGATAAACGCGCACGAGCAACGACGCACGACTAGTGGTCGTGCGCACTCTGACCAAAGATCGTGCGTTTACCCAAACAAAACTTGGCTAATATGTGAAAAGTGCACACGAGCTGTGGCGCACGACCAGTGGTCGTGCACACGAGATCCAGTGATCGTGCTCTTTAAACAACAGCCAAAAACAACGACCCATTGCTCGTGGCATCCCTACCGTCGGGCGTTAACTTCTTGTGACTCCAAGTCTGCAAACTGGGGTGTTACAGGAGGGAACCTTGTTAGTTGGAAAAGCAAAAAACAGACTATGGTTTCAAGGTCGAGTGCTGAAGCAGAGTACAGGAGCATGACTTCAACTACCTGTGAGTTGAAATGGTTATGAGCTGATAGAATTGATTTCAAGATAACCCAAACACCTAGAGGGGGGGTGAATAGGTTCTTTTCTTTTATACTTAAGGCAGAATAATATAAAAGATCTAAAAATAGAATCTAACTTATTCTATAGCAATCATATCACAGAAATCACAATCACACACACATCACAGATTGCACACAGGTTTATAGTGGTTCCCCAAGGTCTGGGTACATCCACTTTCCCCATTCACCTATCTAGCAGTGTGCTAGATTCGGCCTAACTTCTTCCTTCTTCTCAGATCCATGGATCTTATAGCTCAAAATCCTGAAAGGTTCCTACAACTCAGAGTGTAACCACACTCCTACAGCTCAGGCTAACAGCCCTACCTCAGCCTTCCCACAAGGCCTACAACTTAGAGAAAAATTTCTCCTACACTCAGGCTCAAAAGCCCTACCACTCAGAGATCTATATCTCCTACACTCAGCCTTTATAATATAGGCTTACAACTCAGATCTATGAAAAGATCATACAAAATTTGATAAGTGTTTAGATGGTCTCTTACCCTTGTTGAGAGAGAAGGGATAAGGGGTTTCTTGATCTGCTTTTTGATAAGACTGATGACTGAAATCAACCTGTTCTTAGCTTTCTTCAAAGCTTCTTGAATCTGAACTCAGTAGGGTTGATCTCCTTTGAAGTTGACTGGTTGGCAGCTTCCTTCTTAGAATCCAGAAGTAGGTCTGAATCCTTCTTAGCAGATAAGTTCAAGATCTGCTTCTTAAGAGACTTGTAAATGTCTCCTTCTTTACTTCAAGAGTTGGAGATCTCTCTCTCTCTCCAGAACTTCTGAAGTTTCTTCAGAATTCTTGCTTGAATTCTCCTTAGATATTCTCACGAAAATCTTCTTCAGTGTGACGTGTACTTTCTTGTTGTTGTATATGTTTTTGATTTGACAGAATCCATATATCACTACAACAAATTGCACTTATAGTAAGGACCTATATCGTTACAATAAGTACCAAAAATCGTTACAAAAACTCTTTGGTAACGAAAAAAACTTTATGTAACGGTCGTCCTCTAAAGCTCGACGCTAATACTTCTTGTAACGAATATATGTATGTCGTTACAATAAATTAGCTACAATAGTAAAAAAGATTCCGCCGCCGGCCGTCGGCGGTCGGCCACTGCCGCCCGCCGGCCGGCCGCCGCCCGCCGCCGGCCGGCCGCCGCCCGCCGCCGGCCGGCCGCCGCCCGCCGGCCGGCCGCCGCCCGCCGCCGGCCGGCCGCCGCCCGCCGCCGGCCGGCCGCCGCCCGCCGCCGGCCGGCCGCCGCCCGCCGCCGGCCGGCCGCCGCCCGCCGCCGGCCGGCCGCCGACCGCCGCCCGCCGCCGCCCGCCGCCCGCCGGCGCCACCCGCCGCCGCCCACTGCCCGCCGCCCGCCGCCCGCCGGCGCACCTGCCCGCGAGCCCACGAGCCCAGCATATTTCAAAAATTCATTGTGGAATTGGCTATATAAACCCAAAATTGATGTTTTAACTGGCGGTGTGGGACTAAAAATGGCCAAACATATTGTGAGAAAAAATTACTATTTGTAACATAACATTAATGGTTTTACAAATACTTACATTTATAGTAACAAATTAATTTTTATTGTAACAAATTATAAAATATTCGTTACACAAAGTACTTTTTGGTAACAATAGAAAAAATTCGTTACTAAATATAGCTATTAGTAACAAACTGTGTTTTAGTTATATTTCAGTCCTTACAACAGGTGCAGTTTGTTGTAGTGTATATATAGACTTCATCCATGGTAACCGGCTGATCCGGTTTCTAACCAACTTCTGACAGGTCTGACATCTTCAGCAAACTTGTTGGAATACACAGCTGTCAAGACCCCAGTCAGTTCTTGAACCTTTGTCTTTGTCAGCAAAGCGTCGAGACTGATTTTCATTATGTGTCGACACAAGTAGATTAAGTGTCGACATAAGCTTTGGTGATGTCGACATAACTCCTTTGGTGTCGACACTGCTTCTTGACACTGTATCTGTAGAATGTGTCGACACTGCCTCTTTGTGTCGACACAGACACTTCTTTACTTCACAGCAATCAGCATTGTTGAAACTCTGTTGTGTGTCGATACAAGTTCTGTGTGTCGACACAGTTGATATAGTCTCAAAAATTCTGTGTCGACACTGCCTCAAGGTGTGGACACAGATGATGTCGACTAATAAATTTTGTGTGTCGACACAGTTGCTTCAAGTGTCGACACAGCTTTTCCAAGTATCGACACAGACTTCCTTAAGTGTCGACACATGGACTTAGAAACTTTTTCTGCATTTTATCCAATACTTAACCTGCACATATAAACTCAAAATAACATCAAATACACCTTGATGCATATCATTGAGCTAAGTGAGGCTTCTCCAAATCAGGTACACATTTTCCAATGTACCCAACAATCTCCCCCTATTATGAGAAGTCATAACCCTTTAGTCAATGATATACACCACTTATAATAGACAAATATGATTATGTATATAAATAATAAATGAAAGGGAAACTTATAAACAAAACATATAACCAAATCACATTTCAGAATAAGAATGCAACTTGAATGAAAATTAAACATTGTTTTGTTTACATTAACAAAAAGTTTCTTAACAACTGATTACATTGATTTCTTTTAAAACTAAAAATTATATTGTTTTTGCAAAATTTAGTAAATCAATCCTAAGGCTGATCAGGTTCCCTAATGACTATGCATTTTCCTGACTTAATCGGAGCTTGCACAGGAGGTTCTGCATCATCAATAGGCTTCTTTCCTTTCAACTCTGCCTTTTTCTGAAATTCAGCCTTAATCCTTTGCCTTTCAAAATAATGAAAAGGCTTAGGAAAGTACTTGCTAGGCTCCTGAGCATTAGGAGGTAGCTTCCCAATCTTAGCCTTTCTTCTATGCTGCACAATGGCCTCCTGCCTTGCCTCAGACTTCTGCCATTCCTGTTCATTATACCACTTGCCCCTTTCATGAACTTGATCTTTTACAGCTTTCCAGGAAGTCAAAATTATATTTCTTGAAGTGGGGCTCCACTGCTCAAAATCAGGCTTTAACTCAGCCTGTTCTCTGAATCTTTTCTTTGAAAGTTGAGCTTCCTGCTGAGCTTTTAAGGCAGCTTCTGGCATTTCAACTTTCTCTATAATGACATTTTCAACATCCTGTGGAGGACTGTACATTGTCTGAACCTGGTGTTGAATCATATCAAAATCTGTTGGAGGGTAAATGATCTGAGCAACTTCAGGTTGATCACCTCCAGCATAAACAGGTTGCACACCAGATTCAACAACATTGTCATCATCACAAAGGGGTGGATATCCCATAGTGGCTCTGATGCTATTAGATATCCATTTTGCATGATCTGAGCCTGTATTGACTAACACTCTCTCCCCCTTTATGGCTTCTCTTATAATATGATCTCTTAAGTCATCTTTTTGAAATCTTATTTGGCCATCAAGAAAATTGACACCATCTTTATAAAATGATTTTATCTTAAGAAGCTGATCAGAGATTGTTTTCTGAGAAGTATTAATGGCTGTCTTAAATGAATCCAAGGCTTCCTGTAGCTTCTGATCAAATTTGTTGGTACCCTAGGTTTTGTTTTGAGTTCAGTCTTCTCTTTTAGTCTCTTGACCCAAGATTTATCTATGGTCAAAGGTTAGTTGATAGGATAGATTCTCTAGTTGTGTAGAATTGCCTGTCCAGATGAAAATCTGGCTAAGTAATTTCTGGTTCGACTATGGTCGAACGTCGCTCGACTATCGTCGATCAGCCGATCGACGATCGTCTTCCTGATAGCTCGACTATCTGCTTGATAGGTCGACTATCTGTTCTCTTTGATAGTTCGACTATCTGCTTGGATAGTTCAACTATCTGATAGTTCGACTATCTGTTGATAGGTCGAGTATCTGTTTTGGTTGATAGCTCGACTATCTGTTTGATAGGTCGACTATCTGTTTTGCTTTGGTAGTTCGACTATCTGTCTTGATAGATCGACTATCTGATAGCTCGACTATCTGTTCTGATAGGTCGACTATCTGCTAAGGTAGTTCGACTATCTTCTTTGATAGTTCGACTATCTGGATCGTTCGACTATCTGTCTGATAGGTCGACGATCTCTGTGCTTCGGTCGACGATCTCCGAGGGTCGTTCGACGTTTTGCTGTATGTCTTGAGTAGTTTTGTCGTCTTCTATGATGTGATTTATTTCATATTTATCTTGGCATATTTTATAAAAGATTGTTTGAATAAATTTATGATAATATTTCCATGCAATATCTGTTCCATTCCTTATGCATGAGCTAATCTTTTTCTGACAAAGTTATTTGTCTTATTAGCTGAGATATGATTTCTGCTTTATCTGTCAGGCTGTCCTTTATAGTCGTTAGACTCAGAAAGTCTTTTCTAGCTGTAAAGAGTCTCTTCTGATGTGACTTTCTCTAGTATTATTTTATCAGAGTTATTTGCAGCTTCTTAGAAAGCTTTATCCTCTTATAGGATATCTGTCTGTAGTATTTGTTTTGCTTTATGCTTTTTGCAGCCCAGCTTGCAGAGTTCAGTAGAAGACAAGATTCAAACTCAAATTAGAGATGTTGCTGCTGCTGTTATATAAAGAATTTTTTGGAGAAAGAAATCAACTAGTTCTCATATACAAAAAGCTAACAGCAGCATTCAAGCTTACAACTTACAGTTTGCAACTGCTCTCAGTTCATTCACATCTAACTGAGAAGAAGTGTTAGCTCTTCACTCTTCTTCAACCTGAGTTCTCCTGCCTCCAAGAAGATCTTCACTCAGAGCCTTTTGAAGAAGAAGAAGAAGAAGATAGCTGCATGAAGAAGAATTTTCAATTCATATTCTTTATCTTCTTGTAGCTTTTTCCTTCAGATTTTCTGAAGTGTTTTCTGCACTGAAGCAAGACTTCACCTGAACGTTCTTTTAGCCAGGGGGAGCCTTGACTCTTTAGAGCTTTCTAGCTCAGTGCAAGTTCTTGTGCTTCTCTAATCTATTGTAAAATAGAGAAGACATTTTAACCTCCTTTCCCCCTCCTGTAAAGGGTTATTACTCCCTTCAAATGTATACCTTGGTGGCAGGGCACCTGATCAAAAACCTGTGTTGGTTTTTAGACACCTGATCAAAAGTCTAAAGGGTTTCTGGATCTACCTGAAGCAGATCTTGTTGGTGGCAGGGCACCTGATCAAAAACCTGAGTGGATTCCTACCTTGTTGGTAGAAGAGTGGATGTACCCAAGTTGTTTGGGGAACCACTATAAATTCCTTGTGTCGTCTGGATTGTTTAATTAATTCTTTGTGCTGATTGGTTGTGATTAGTTTTAACTAGGTTTGCTAGTTGCTGTTTAGGATCCCAAGCCTTAACTTTAATTACAGTTGGCTGCCTTTTGTGCACAACACTTATGTTAGGCTTTAGGGTTACTTCTCAAATATCTATAACCTTCATTCCGCAATTAACTCCAAGGGAGTTGAGTAGACAGTCAACTTTGCTAGTGCAATTTTTTGATTACTCTATTCACCCCCCCCTCTAGAGTAGTATCTATCCCTTTTCTTTCAAAATTCCTCTTTCTCCTTAGCCCTTGCTTCAGTCATTGCAATAACTGTTTTCTTTACTTCAGTGACTATCTCATTGTGAGATTCAGTTAGATTGTCATTCATTCTAATCTGATTTTCAAGGACATAGCCTTGTTTGACAGCAATATCATCCACTTGTTTCTTGACTTATACTTGTTGCTTAGCCAGAAATACTACATCATTGCTCCCCTTGTGGAAGCAATCTGTCATCTCTTTCTTATGGAGATTGACTTCAAACCTTATGGATTTAATATCTTGAGCCAGTTCAGATTGAAGTGATTTATGGCTTTCATCCACATACTTTTCAAGAGCCATTCTCTGCTCATCCAATTTAACTTGCAAAGCCACCATTAAAGAGCTGTAACCAGTCTCTGGGGCATATTGTGAAGTAGGAGTTTGCAATGCCTTCTTATAGCTCTGGCTTCTTCTCTTAAAGACCATCAGTTTCCTTTTCTTGGCATTTCTGATCTCTTCATCTTCTGAAGTAGATGAACTGGGGATGTCTAATCTTTCCTTAGGACTAGGAGGCAGCTCCTTCTCAGTCCTATGCTGATCCCCCTCAATGTTAACCTGCTCCCCCTCAATGTTATCCTGCTCCTCCTTATTTGCGGTTCCCTCTATGTTAGGAAACAATTCTTCCAGAGTGAACTCTTGTTGAGTGTAAACTGGTGATACTGCTTTCTCAGGAGCATCAGCAACTACAGATGTATCCTCCATGATCACATCTAGTGCTGGACTGTTGATATGAGGTCTCTCAAGAACAGATTGTGAATCCATTTCACTTGCCAAGTGAATTCTCTCTTCCCCTTGTACCTGTGCAGTAATTGTCTCCCCCTGCACTTGTGCATTCTCAGTCATGTCCTGTACTTGTACACTATCTATCTCCCCCTGCACCTGTGCAGTATCTGTAATGTTCTGTGCAGGAGATTTCTTTTGGGTATTGTATCCACAATGTACCTGATTTGAAGAAGCCCCTGAACAAGCTAAGGTGAATAGATAATGTATTTGATGATTTTCTATCAAGATGTGCTTGTAGTTATTCCACGCTAAGTAAACACCAATGTCAGGGTGCAGTGGGTCAATATACATTGGTCTGCGCAACGTAATCCCTCGTTGAGCAGATCAGTGTGTTGGCTTACGTGTACTCTCTCTATTGGAGTGTACTTTTTTTCAAGTACAGGGCTGTGATAAATCATGAGCAGACAAGGAGCAAGGATGGGCCAAAGACCAGCTCACGGGAAGAGAGATGAAAAATCGTCTAAGTAAGATTCGACGAGAATCACTAAGTGATTCTCGCCGATTCGACGAGAATCTCGCCGAATCGTCGAGAATCACTCGCCGATTCCCGCCGACTGCATTCGGCTGACTCAACGCTTGCAAAATTCACGCTAAGTCAGAATCGTCGAGAGTCATTAAGTGATTCTCGACGAATCGTCGAGAATGACTCTGCATTCTCGACGATTCGTCGAGAATGGATGATGACTCTCAATGATTCTTTCCGGTTGGCAAGCTATTCAGCTAAGAATTCTTATAAGTAGAATTCGACGGGAATCATTAGTGATTCTCGCTGATTCGTCGAGAATCACCAATGATTCCCGCCGAATTTGCCTTAGGCGATTTTCGTTAGCGCGCTGGATCGGACCAAATGTACAGGCGCTGTTTTGAACCGGATTTAGGGCTACTTTTGGTGGGGCCCACAACGGTCATAAAGGATGACCTACAATATATATAATCGTGTATTTTGAACAGTAAAGACTATCCATACATACGAAAAGAAAGGGCCGCCGGATTTTACCTAGCGTATCGCGTATTCTCTTCCGCCTCCGTCTCCGCGCATCAAGTTATCGCCGCCGCCGATCGTAGATTCTTCCTGATCTCCCGACGACAGAAGCTTAGCCAAGCAATGCGTCTCACGTGTCTATCTTGAGATCCTTTGTCTCTTGATTTGTTTAACGGGAATACCTTCCCCTTTCGAATCGATTGAGACAATCGATCCAAGTAAGACCGTTGGTAGACCTTGCTAGCTTTGCTACGAAGGTTGGATCTCGAAAGAATCGCTGCCGCAATCTGTGCCGCCCCCGATCTTGAAAGAATCGCCGCCGCAATCTTTGCCGCCGCCGATCTCGAGGAGATCCTTTCCAAGTGAGAGCTACGGTCGTGGACTCTTCGTCTTCTTCAAGAATGCATCATCGAACGAAGAGGGACACCTAGCGCTCCAAAAGTAGTTTGTATTTTATACATTCCATTTTTACTTTTGTTGTAAAGGAACGTTGGTTCCTCATCGTAAGGGTTGGGTGCAACCCGTGGTGGAGGAGTGGTGACTCCTTCGATTGGAAGGGTTCCTTCCATTAGTGTGAGGATTTGATTTCAATCTGGTTGGTGAAGTGACCGAGTCGTCCCTTGTTGGGAGATAGATCGAAGGGGGGAAGTGGACGTACCCAAATCGGGGAACCACTATAACTGTCTATGTCTTTCTGTGCTTTTTTTGTTTTCTTTTATTGTGCAGGTAAATTTCTAATTCCGCAAAAAGACTGCAAATCACCTATCCCCCCCCATAGGTGAAGGTAGTTGACACTAGTGTGACTTTCAAGTGGTATCAGAGGGAGGTTACTCATCAAAAAGGTTAACACCTTGAGTAAGTTCCTGCCACTAGTGTCAAGAAGAAGACAGATATCTACTATGGACGGACTCAAGTACTCAGGCAAGATCCCAGTGTGCACCAGGCTAAACTTTCCTATCTGGAAGGAAAGGATTATATTTTACATGGAAGAAGTTGACCCTCGACTCTTCATGATCGTGGAGGAGGTACCTTATATTCCCACTAAGGCCTCCACCATTGATCCTTCCAAAATGGTGCCAAAGAAGCTTTCGGAAATGGACAAGGACGAGATGGTGCTGGTCGGACTTGAAAAGAAGGCACAGAACATTCTAGTCAACGCAGTCGATGACTCCATGATACAGAACTTCTGCAACTACAGGACAACCAAGGATAACTAGCACAGCCTGATTATTCTGATGGAGGGCACAGATGAAGTGAGGGATGATCGGAGATCCCTCCTGAACCAGAAATATGAGGCCTTCAGGCAAGGGCCCAAGGAAGAGATCGGAGTTACCTTCGAGAATTTCCTCAAGATCGTCAATGCCCTAAAGGGATATGGAAGAGTGTTCACTGATGGTGAACTGAATGATAAATTCCTTAGGTCCCTTACTAAGGAATGGGACACGAAGATCTGCGCCATCCGAGAGTTTGGCAAATTAGCAGAAACTGATCCTCAGATACTATTTGGGAAGCTTATGTCCTATGAGCTTCAGCTGAACACGAGGAAAGCAGAAGAAGAAGTCGAGAAAGCCGCATCAAAAGAAAAGACTGTGGCCCTAAAATCCATTCACTCCAGGAAAGGCAAGGGTGCTGCCTCGTCCCGTTCGTGGAAAAAGGATGAGGAGGAAGACTCCGATCCATGCTCCTCCGGCTCAGAGCTATCTGAAGAAGACTTCTCCCTCATCACCCGAGAATTCAAGAAGTTCCTCAAGATGAGGAATCAAAGAAAGAGAGACGGCTCCTTCTCTAGAAATCAGAAGAAGAATTATTCTTCCGACAGGTATGAATCAAAACCGAACAAACATCGTCATACTGACATCATTTGTTTTGGGTGCAATAAGCCAGGACACGTCGTGGCTGACTGCCATCAAGGCAAGAGAGAGAAGGGAAAGGGAGAGGAGCACAGAACCTTGAGAGATAAAAAGAAGGAGAGAAGCTACATCGCTAAGAAGCCAAAGACACTGAGTGAATCTGATTCCTCAGACTCCAGTGATGATGAGGAAGCCTACTTCGGGCTAATGGGTCGCTCTGACTCAGAAGGAGAATGCCCCCCATTCACTGGGAAGGTAAAAGCTCATACCCCCCTCTCTGACTCTGACTATGAGTCTCCTGATAATGATCTCGAGGACAACCCATCTGCCCGAGAAGCTGAGATCCTCGAAAAGTATGAGCTTCTGCTCAACACCTTCGAGGAATGCCGCAAGAGATTGAGGGCTCAGAAAAAGGAAGTCAAATTCCTTAAGGTCGAGGGTGTCTCCCTAAGGGAAGAGGTAACTAGCTTGATTTCTCTCCGACAGGAGCACCTGGACCTGATCTCTAAGCACTCAGAGTCTCTAAGTCTCCTTGACCTTAAACAGGAAGAAATCAATAAGTTGGAAGAACACCTTACGGCAGAAAGGAAGATTGTCCAAAGCTTCTCTATGCCAAAGACTGTTCTTCCACTGGTTGATACCTTCTCTGCTCAGGCTAAGAGGGCTGGCTTGGGGCTTGTGGGTGTGCCTGGTAAATCATCCAGGAGAAACAAAAAGCAGAGGAAAAATAAGGCTGCTAAGAAGGCCTCTGCTGCAGAAAAGGAAAAGGCCCCACTCAACCCTGTTGAATTCAGGAAGCCTGGCTTTCCCTACAATGAACAGGACTTTGAGTCAACCTATGACCACTTCTTCCGGCCCTCGGTTGAAAAGCTCAAGAGCCAGTATGATGGTTGGGCCTTCCCCCGCAACTTTGGCGAGAGTGTCTTCAAGGCACCTTATGAGGAAATCCAAGTTGAGGATTATGGCAACTTCTCTAGCGGCCATAATAGGAAGAAGGCACCAAAAGCCAAGCCTGTTATACTGAAGGAATAGGAGGTGAAGAAATCATATGACTGTTGTCATCATGATGGCTCCACCTCCAGATCCAAGGCCCCGGCTGGACCCACCGTTCCTAGGGTGAAGAAGGAGCCTAGGAAAAGGTACAATAGATTTGACTGTTGGTGCTGTGGCAAAGTTGGTCACTTTGCCGTGGATTGCTGGTTTAATCCGAGATATAACGAGACTCCTCATGTTAGCAATGCGAGACCAACCACTCGTAGGGTTAACCATCCGAGGGAGAGTATGCTAATGTAACACACCAAATTGTTGTAGGAGCGACGGGGATCGAATTTGGCCAAGACAAGTTTTTGGTGCAGGTGACACGGGCCCCGACACGGGCGTGTCGGAGGCCGTGTCGGGCGTGTCGAGCTCGGGCCGTGTAGTCGACCAGTTCAGGTCGACGATGGTCGTGTGGTGGAACACGGCCTAGGACACGGGCGTATCCCAGGCCATGTCACACCTGGGCTGTGTGGTTGGGTACACGGGTAATGACACGGGCACGAACACGGGCGTGTCTAGTTGGACACGGGCGTGTCTGATGCCGTGTCACCAAGCCGTGTACCTCTCTGACTGCGAAGTGTTGATAAATTGCACACGGGGGGTGTGACACGGGTCCCGACACGGGCGTGTCGCAGGCGACACGGGCGTGTCGGAGGCCGTGTCACATATCGTGTTGCTGGTTTTCAATTTTGGTCGAGACGGCGAATGAGCTACACGGCCAGGCACACGGCCGTGTGTGAACCTGTGTTCGGCCCAGTTTTTGGGATTTCAGATCTAATCCTGGCCGTTCGTTTCCTTGGCTTTGGATCCGACGGTGGGGGGCTGCTCCTGGGTGGTTTTAGCCGGGAATAGGGTTTTGAAACCCTTATTTCACTTGGACACTCTCTCTCTAAAACCTAGAGAGAAGGGAGAGCTTGGAGGAGGAAGAAGGAGGTCAACTCCGACGGCCGGTGGAGATTCGGAGCTCCATTTCGCGAGCGGAGTTCAGATCCGCGAAGGTGGGAGCGTTGCTGTGGTTTTCAACCCAGCAAATCTTCTCCATGGATAGGAAGAGGGGACGGAAGGTAACGATGCTTCTCCTCTCGGATTTTAGGATTTAGGATGCATGAATAGCATCCCCTTCCTTTTGTATTTTGAGCACCGAATCTCTCAAATGAGAGGGATTCGTGTAGCCTAGGTTCAAGAGGACCTCCGGGTTGAGTATGCTCATCCCGGCATGCTTTGCATTAGAGATCCGCTCCGTTAGCGGATTAGGCATTGTGGGTGAAGCCGTGGTCGCGATTGTTGGTCCGACCCGGTGATGTTGCATAGCGAGTTTTGGGGTTTCGATAGAAATCCGCAGCGGCAATACGCCGTTGTATGTATGCATTTTTCCCCTCATATTTGAGTGAGTACTCGTAGTCGGAACCGGACGAGGTTAGCTCCGCTTTGTGCGGTAGATGGTTTCCTTGGAGCACGGGAAAGACACGGTGCGAGTGGCGATTGGGGTGGGGAAACCTTTGTTTGTGTTGTGCTAAGGCACGGCTATGTCTCTGTGGTCGGCTGGCTATCCCGTGGCGCGCAAGTCATGTGGGGGAAGTGTCCCGGCGAGACTAGCCCCTTCTGTGGACTGACGAGAATGTCGAGCGGAGGACAAGCCCGGGCAATGTGGCCATGAGCGGGTGGGGTCCAACAAGGCTTCTTAGAATCGGTCAGTGTGAGACGGAACCCTGACGTGCGAAGTCAGAATGTGCGGGCAAGCCCCGGGGTATATGACCCTTGTGCGGGTGGGGCCTTTGCAAGGTTCCGTGTGACGGCGTGTGTGTCGTTAGGGACATGGTGGTTCCCTTGTGTTTGCGGCTTTAAGCCAATGGGGAAACGGAAGTACCCAGTGTTTGATGTTGTGCTAGATGCATACGAACTAGGGCGCCTTGGGTGAAACCCGGGTTGCATTCATGCTGCATAGTAGGCCCTTTCACCTTGTACAAAACATAGAGAACATGTATGCTGTATGAGACATCCAAGCCTGTTTTACCGCTTTAATATATTTGCTCTTTTGGTATACGAAGTGCTAACTTGTAGGTGGAGTGGTACCCCGGGGTTCGATAGGGACGGCCGGAAGGAGATGTGTTTGTTACACAGTAGAGGTCAGCCTTTGCTGACCCACGTTACTTCAAATCCTTACAGGGCAAGGATCGCATGCAGGAGCTAGCGCGCCGGGCGAAAAGCCCTAAGCCTCATGAAGTGTTGCTGTGCTTGGTTTCTCCTTTTATGTTTGCTACTTTTGTTATGTTTATGTCTGGCTTGCATGCCGAGGTAGCCTAGGAGTGCTTGGCACATTGATATGTTTTGGACTATTATTGTGTAAGGCCTTAAGGCCATTTGATACTCTATCGTTAGTGGATAACTTCTGTCGGTTTGTTCTGTTTCCGCTGTGTTTGTCTGAAGTTTTGAGATTGGGTAGTTTTCATATCATCTTTTAATACTAAAGCTGTGGCGTCCGTATGTTGTGGGGCCCCGGCCGGACCCATATTATATGGTCTTTACAGGGGAGGTGTTACAATTTGGTATCAGAGGGAGGTTCGCGTTCCAACGAGAAGTTTCGCGGTCGAAAGTATAAGTCGAGTCGCGTATAAGAAGTTATCCACATAGGAGTATCGCAGGACCATGAGTGTCCTGGTATTCGAGTCTTGCGATTAGAGACTGATTTGTGTTTTCTTGCTTGTGTTTAGAGTGCAAGCAACGAGGCTGGGACCTCGAGGCCAAGAGAAGAGCTCTCGGCAAGTAGTGCGACTGCGCAAAGTCCGCTAGGGATGGGGGTCACACCGGCCGACTTCTGTCGTATGCTTGCAGAAGCGATGGTGGCGGCCCAAGCTGCAGCGACAGCTCAGGTAGCAGCTCCCGTTGCTCAGGTAGCAACTCCTGCTACCCCGGACACGGCAACGACCGTGCAGGTTGAGGAAGCCAGGCGGGCAGAGCCGCAGGGCGAGAGAGTGGTTGTCGGGCATGGGGACCGGCAAATGAAGTACTTTCTGAGTTTCCACCCTCCAACCTTCAAGGGAACCGGCACACCCACAGATGCAGAGGATTGGTGGGCTAGAATTCAGGAGCTTCTGAAGGCGGCAGAGGTGCCAGATGAGAAAAAGGCAGAGTTTGCACCCTGTACAGGAGGGGGAAAGAAGGTTAAGAAGTCTTCTCTATTTTATAATAGATTAGAGAAGCACAAAGACTTGCACTGAGCTAGAAAGCTCAAGGAATCAAGGCTCCCCCTGGCTCAAAGAATGTCCAGGTGAAGTCTTGCTTCAGTGCAGAAACTCTTCAGTAAAAACTGAAGGAAGAACTACAAGAAGATAAAATAAAATATAAAATAGAAATCTTCTAGCAGCTATCTTCTTCTCCTTCTTCTTCAAAAGAACTCTGAGTTTGAACTTCCTGGAAGCAGGAGAACTCAGGTTGAAGAAGAGCAGAAGAGCTTAACACTTCTCAGTTGAATGAATATTGCTGAGAGCAGTGAACTTGGTCTTGATGGAAGCTTGAATGCTTAAATGAATAACTGGTTAGCTAGCTGAAATCCTTCTCCAAAGGATTCCTTTTATAGCAGCAACAAGCAACGGCTCTTTTCAATTTGAACTGTTTGTCTTCTTCTGAAACTTGAAACCTGTGCTGCAAATATCACAAAGACAAACAAACTCTGCAGCAAAATATTCTATAAAAGGGATAAACCTTTTTCAAGAAAGCTACAGGAAGCAATCTGATAATACAGGTACTAAATAAAATCACATCAGCGACAAACTCTTTACAACAGAAAAATGACTTTTCAGTCTAACGGCTATAAAGGACTGACAACAGATAAAGTAAAATACTATGTCAACTAATAAGACAAACAATTTTATCTGAAAAGATTTTACTCAGGCAAAAAGAATGGAGCAGATATTGCCTGGAAATATTATCACAAAACAACTGAAATAAAATGCCAGATAATGTATTAATTAATTAAATAGAATAAATAAATACAAAATAAAAAGGCAAACAGAAAACGTCGAACGACCCTCGGAGATCGTCGACCGAAGAACGGAGATCGTCGAACTATCGGACAGATAGTCGAACGATCCAGATAGTCGAACTATCAAAGGAGATAGTCGAACTATCATAACAGATAGTCGAACTATCAGAAGATAGTCGAGCTATCCGATAGTCGACCTATCAACAGATAGTCGAACTATCAAAGCAAAACCGATAGTCGACCTATCATCAGATAGTCGAACTATCAACGCAGAACAGATAGTCGAACTATCAACAGATAGTCGAACTACCCAGGGAAAACAGATAGTCGATCTATCAGCAGATAGTCGAACTATCAAACAACACAGATAGTCGACCTATCAAACAGATAGTCGAGCTATCAGATAGTTGAACTATCCAAGCAGATAGTCGAACTATCAAACAAACAGATAGTCGAACTATCACAGCACACAGATAGTCGAACTATCAATAGATAGTCGAACTATCCTCGCAGACAGAATGTCGAGCAACTGATAGACGATCGTCGAACAGTTAGTCGACGATAGTCGAGCGGCGTTCGACTATAGTCGAACGAAAAACTACTTAACCAAATTCTTCATCTGGAAAAGCGGGGACTCTAAAGCTAGACCACTAACCATTGACCATAGATATTTCTTGGGTCAAGGGACTAAAAAGATAAGACTAAACTCAAATCAAACTAGGGTACCAACAATCTCCCCCTATTTGAGTTAAGTCTCTCAAAAACTAAAACACAGAACTAGCTATAGAACAATAAAAACAATACAGGAAATAGTTAAGCAACTAAATAGCAATTGACAATCAGACACATATATATAATAGCAGTCAATCAAAACTAAAGATCTACAGAATCTGGTTTAGGGACAGAAGAGCTAGGAACAAAAGAAACTTTCCGCAAGGGATCAATAGCTTCTTTCTTGGACAGCTTCAAATCTTGCACACCAATAATCTTTAGTTCTGCAGCCCTTGGAACCACTGCTTCTGGATGTTTTTCCATATATATAGAAGGATCAAATACTTCAGGGCTAACCTGGATTTTATTGAGTTCCTTCATTCTGAACTTTGACATTGTTGTAAATCCTGTAGAGTCCTTTCCTTCAGCTTTGGCTTTCTTTATCTGAGCTGATCCAACAAGTTCTAGAAATCGAGCCATCCTGAAATCAGGATCTAACTCTTGGCTTTCATACACATTTTCAGATGATGTATCAATTGGCTTCACAGTTTTAAATTTAACAGATAAATCTAATAAACTTTCAGCTGTACCTTTAACTTCTTGAACAACTAAAGATGGGGGAGGAGCAAATTCAGCAAACTTTTTACTGGATTTTTCAGAGAAAACAGTTCTTTTACCTTTTGCAACATCCTTAGCAACATGAACTGGTGTATCAGGAGAAACCTTTCTCTTGGGAGAAGGAGGAGGTGAAAAAGTTGGCCTTTGATATACAACCTCCTTTACTTGATCTTTAACCTCAGTATCATGCCTTTGAGTACCAGTATATGATTTGCCTTGGTGGCTTTGAGAACTTTTCCTTGAATGAGGCTGAGAAGGAGCAGATTTTGCAGATGGAGCAGATGGATTAGCAGATAAATTGCCAGAGGCTCCTGCACCGGGAGGTGGAGGAGGAGGACCTCTGGGTGTCCATCTGGAAGCAGGACTATCATATCTCTTAGATTTCTTTCTCTCCTTTTGCTGGTTCTTGGAAAACCACATCCAATGTTGGAAGTCTTTCGACTTAGGGTCAATCCCTTTCAATATATAATAAGGAGTATCATTGTCTCGATTAGGAGGAGGAGGAGCAATAGCTTTCCTTTTTCTCTTTGCAGCTTTCCTTTTCTTAGAGTTCTCAGACATATCTGAATCATCTTCATCTTCAGAATGAGAAGAGAGAGGATGATCATAAGGGTCATAGGCTTCAGATACAGCCTTTTCCTTTGCTTTCAGATCATCTTTCTCTTTTTCTTCTTCTAGGGCATCCTGAGCCAGAAGAGAATCCAGATCAGGTCCTGGAGAGTCATCCCATACAGTAGATTTTTCATCTTGCAAAACTTTTTCTTTCTCTTTCAAAATGTCTTGTACTCTTTGCTGTCAGGCAGCTCTTGCTTTCTCTTCTTCTAAACTCAGTACTAGAGTCTTTTCATCTTGACTTTTAGATTCAACATCTTCTATATCTTCTTGAACAACTAAAACATCTGCAACAGATTCTCGAACAACTACTTCTACTTGAGCAGCTATATCTTCTTTAATATAATCTGTAGATTCATGAACACAAATTTGCTAAATAAGCTAAAAGCATTCCTTCTAGGTATTCACAAACTAGCAAATCAATTGACTCGTCAATAAAACGGATGAGTGAATTACCTTCATACTTTACCAACTCCCAGGATTCATCTAGATAGGATGTAATAATGCCTTCTAGGAAACGGGCAACCAAAGGAGTGGTGAGATCTTCTAAGTAAACTTTTACAGCAAATTCAGATAACATAACTGCATCAGATATTTCTATTTCAGATAACACTGAAACTGATTCTTCTTGAGCTGGAGCAGTCTCTTCTTGAACTATCATCACTATATTTGTCACCGCTGGAAGATCTGCTGGAAGGGAGGAGGCTGGAAGCTCTGAGGCTGGAAGCTCTGAGACATCTTCATAGAACATCTCCCCCTGCCTGATTTCAATGGGAACTGAAACCAGGCCCCTGGAAGAAGAGGGCTCAACAGATTTAGAGAGGGATTGGATGGTAGCAGTCAAAGTAGCAATGGAGGAGGCAAGTGGAGCAATTGCCTCTTCAATCATGATTTTGATTAAAGGGGTAATCAACTCCAAAATGCTGGAGATGAATGCTGGGGTGATTTCAAAAGAATGTGGGGGAACTGCAGATGATGGAAGATCAGCAGGAGGAATGTATTCCTGTTGAACTGGAGAACGAACAGGAGATGGAGAATGATGTGGTGATGGAGGAAGAGAATGAACTGGAGAGGATATTTCAGAAACCAATAAATCAAAACTGGGTTGAGATGTCCCAGCCAGATAAGATGGTATAGGAGATGCAGGAGGAGAAGGAATAACAACCGTGGTTGTATCTCGAACAGGAGAAGCAGGAAGTCGTACTTCAGCTGAAGTTGATGGAACTTCAACTGAGGTAGACGGAACTGAAGAGGATGGAACTACTTCAGTAGAAGTTGATGGTAAGGCAGAAGAAGATGATGGAAGAGAAGGATGAGCTGAGCCAGCCTCTTGAGGATAAGGAGTGACTGAATCAGTCCTTGTGCTCTCGGATGTCGCTGGAGCAACCCCTGTGAGAGCGGGCTTCACAAATGTCCTCTTCCACTTGGAGAACAGATTCGGATCCATCTTCTTACTGGCATTAATTGTTGTAGCGGTTGAAATCAGCAGCTGGGGATACTTCTCTTTTAGAAAAATTCCAATAACCCTGCCTAGGGTAACCTCTTTCTTACTGTTCTTCTTCCTTATCAAATCGAACAAAACTCCTGCCCAATTAATCCTTTTCTGATTTACAATTGCACACATCAGTGCAAATTGTTGTCTAGTAATGTTGTCATGGGCGGAGTGCTTTCCTAGAAGCACTTTTCCAACTAACTCAGCAAGAAATTTGATCTTGAAGGGGAAATTTACCTTGAGCAGCTTCGTGGGAATGCCCTCGGCATGTCCCAGCTCAATCAGCATTCTTCCGAACTCTGGAGCATCTTGCTCAAAATCTTCTTCACCATTTATCAATCCAAATAAATCAGTCAGAATGGCGGGAGTTAAAATAACCTCTTCTCCGCCAATAGAGCCGGTCATCGATTCGTCGGTGGAGGACGAAGTAAATGCCCATTCCTTAATCTCGGGAATATTTAACTTAATCCTTGTTGACATTAGTCTTTCTAACCCTTGATCTCTGCATAACTGGAGGATTTCCACAATCCCTGATTCACAACAGCTGAAGGCATCGAAGTCGACACTGAATCCTGCGTCGAACTTCACAACTGCGAGCAATGCTGGAGAAATCGCCATTGAAGTGCTGGAGAATGCGCGAGAAAGACGGAGAAGACGAATCGGCAAGAGGAGGAGCAAGCGGGAAGACGGAATGCGAAAAGTCGCTCTCCGTCGACGATAAAACAGAAGATCTTTTAACCTAGGTCGACTATCGGCTTTATATTAGACCGGAGATAGTCGATCTATTTAAAAGATACAGGAGACGATGGTCGAACGGTCGTTCGACGATCGGTCCAGAAGCAGAGTAGTCGAGTAATCGTTCGACTATTTCTGGCTTCTCAAACAACAAGCTGTCGTCATCCAGAGATCGACGATGAGCTCGACTTGTTCGACGATGGTCGAACGCCGGTCGACGATCTTCAACATGACAAGCTTTCATCAACCATAGGTCGATGATGGGCTTGACCCGATCGACTATCTTCGAACGTCGTTCGACTATCTTCAAACAAGTTTCAACATTGGCAGATATAGTCACACTTAGTCTTTTCCATTGATCATGCCTAGTTGAACTAAAAAGAACAGATGTTTCTGTTCATCTAAGGGCTTGGTGAATATATCACCTCTCTGAAACTCAGTGGATATGAACTCAAGACAAATCTTGTTCTTTTCCACACAATCTCTCAGGAAATGGTGCCGAATCTCAATGTGCTTCGTTCTAGAGTGGTGCACTGGATTTTGTGCAATTGAGATAGCACTGGTACTATCACACATGATTTTGGTGTTCTTGTGTGAGTAACCATAATCCACAAGCTGATTTTGAATCCATAGGATCTGTGAACAACAACTGGCAGCTGCTATATATTCAGCCTCTGCAGTTGAAGTTGAGACAGAAGCCTGCTTCTTACAGAACCAAGAGACCAATCTCTCTCCCAGGAACTGACAAGTTCCTGAGGTGCTCTTCCTGTCAACTCTGCAACCAGCATAGTCAGAGTCAGAGTATCCAATTAACTCAAATTCTGATTCTGCTGGGTACCAAAGTCCTAGATTTGGACATCCCTTCAGGTATCTCAGGATTCTCTTTAGAAGAATCAGATGAGATTCCTTGGGGTTGACCTGGAATCTAGCACAAAGGCATGTAGCAAACATTATATCTGGTCTACTTGCAGTTAAATATAATAGGGAACCAATAATGGCCCTATAATTCTTTTGATCAACTGGCTTGCCGTGATCATCAGAATCAATAACTACATTAGTAGCCATAGGTGTAGGCATTGCTGAAGCATCAGCCATCCCAAATTTCTTTACCAATTCCTTGGCATATTTGGATTGGGAGATGAAGATACCATCAGCATCTTGCTTAACTTGGAGACCAAGAAAGTAAGACAGCACACCCATACTACTCATCTCAAACTTAGAGTGCATCAGGTCAGAGAACCTTTTGCAAAGTTTGGGATCAGTGGAGCCAAATATAATATCATCCACATACACTTGAACTAACAGGATTGTGTCCTTGTGGTGCTTGACGAAAAGGGTTCTATCAACTACTCCCCTAGTAAAGTTGTGCTCTAAAAGGAAACTAGCTAGAGTCTCATACCAGGCTCTGGGGGCTTGCTTTAGTCCATAAAGAGCTTTCTGCAACTTGAACACATGTGAGGGCTGAGTTGAAGAAACAAACCCTGGTGGTTGTTCAACAAACACCTCTTCCTTAAGCTCACCATTCAGGAATGCACTTTTGACATCCATTTGAAAGACCTTAAACTTCATGTAGGCTGCATAGGCCAAGAAGATCCTTATTGCTTCTAGCCTTGCAACAGGAGCAAAGGTTTGGTCATAATCTATACCTTCCTCCTGTCTGTAGCCCTGAGCTACAAGCCTAGCTTTATTCCTTACAATAATTCCATTTGCATCCAACTTGTTTCTATACACCCACTTGGTGCCTATGATCAGTTGGCCTTTAGGTCCTGGAACCAAAGTCCAAACTTTACATCTCTCAAACTGATTGAGTTCCTCTTGCATAGCAATGATCCAGTGGGGATCTAGCTCAGCATCTTTAAAGGTGAGGGGCTCAACCTGTGAGAGGAAACAAGCGTGCATCACATCCTGTCTTAATTGGTGTCTTGTTTGCACACCAGCTGATATGTCTCCAATCACTTGAGATGTGGGGTGATCTCTAAGTGTGACAATATCAGCAGGTGGGATGTGATCTTCAGCAACAGTTGGGATTAATTCCTCAGGAGGAATTTGATCTATTGTTGGTGGTACAACAACAGCTTCTGTAATGTCTTCATCACTGTCTGATTCAGTGATCTGAAGAGTTGATAGCTGAAGAATTTCTTGAGTAGCATCAGGTACCTGCAATGAACTGGAGGAAGGAGAATTTTCCTTCTCCTTGTAAAACATCTGAGACTCATCAAAAGATACATGCACAGATTCTTCAATTTTACAGGATGATTTGTTATAAACCCTATAAGCTTTGCTTACTTGGGAATATCCAAGCATAATTCCCATTGAAGCTTTTGCTTCAAACTTTTTAAGGTATTCTTTATTATTATTATGAATGTACACTACACAACCAAATACTCTAAAATAATTAATTTTAGGTTTCTTTCCTTTAAGCAACTCATAAGGAGTTTTACACTTAAGCTTGTGTATCAGACTTCTATTCAAGACATAATTGGCTGTACTAACAGCTTCTGCCCAATAGGAGAGAGGCATATTAGCATCTGCCAACAATGTGCTAGCAGCTTCAATGAGTGTTTTGTTCTTCCTTTCAACTACCCCATTTTGTTGGGGAGTTCTAGGAGCTAAGAAGCTATGTTTGATACCTTCTCTCTCACAGAATTCTTGCATGAGAAGAGAGTCAAACTCAGTACCATGATCACTTCTGATCAAGGCCACATGAGTAGAGTACTCAGTCTGCACACATAATAGAAAGTCTGTAAGGGCTTTGAAGTTATCAGCCTTAGTTCTCAAAAAGAAAACCCAACTGAACCTATAGAAGTCATCTACAATTACTAAGGTGTAATACTTCCCTCCTAAACTCTGTACATTTATTGGGCCAAAAAGGTCCAAATGTAATAAGTACAAGATTCTAGGAGAATCACTCTTATTTACTGATTTAAAAGAGTTTTTGGTTTACTTGCCTAGCTGACACGCCTTGCATAGGCTCTCCTTCTTGTAGGGGCAAGAAGGTAAACCTCTAACAAGGTTGTGTTTAGATAACCTAGATATATTTTTAAGGTTAACATGACTAAGCCTCTTATGCCACAAAGAATTATTATTAATTGTTACTTCATTGAATAAATAGATTTCAGAATGAGTTGAATTGAAATCTACTAAATAAATATTACCTATTCTAATGCCTACTAAAACAACATTATTATTTAAAGTAATATTATAAGAAGAGTTAGAAAATGAAACCTGGTAGCCAGCATCACATAGCTGGCTGACTGAAATCAAATTGTGCTTCAGTCCTGTCACATATGCAACCCTCTTGAAAGTAACATCTCCAATTGTGATCCTGCCATAGCCTTCTGTCTGACCACAGCTTGAATCTCCAAAGATAACCTTTGGGCCGAGCTTAGCTTTGAATTTTGACAGATGATTTTTATTTCCTGTCATATGCTTGGAGCATCCACTATCCAAATACCACTTATTTTGAGTGATTGGATAGGCCTTCACCTGCAAGACTTTTATTTAGACAGTGTGGACCCAGGTAACCTTGGGTCCCTTGTTTTTCACATAAGAAAAGCTAGAAATAAATGAAAATGCAAGCTGAGGGTGATAACCTAATGGGTGAGATCTCCTAGGTGGGATTCTCCATGCAGATGATGGGTCAACAAACCTAGGGTTTCTATTTTCATTTAGGTTTCTACGGGTTTGATGATGATTTTGAAAATCATATTGAAAACGTCGATCGACGTTCGACGTTGGGCGCTCAGATCGTCGAGCTTCGTTCGACCATTGAGCTTTCGATCGTCGAGCGGCGTTCGACGCTCTTTGTATTTCCTTAAATAATTTCTTCCTCTTTTCTCTCTTAGCTTTATTTAAAGTTTTATTAACTTGGTTTACTTGCTCAGTGTTCTTCATTCCACTAGCTGAAATGAAGTTCACTGGAGTTGAAAGATTATTTTTAAGAATAACTGGGGGTTCACTGGGAGAAGCTCCTAAACCTAGTTTGTTATTGCCTGACCTAGTGTTAGTCATGCTGGTTATTTCTAATAACTTAAGGCTTCTACCATTTAGAGATTCTTCTAACCTCTTAGATTTAGCTAACTCTATTTTAAGAAATTTAATTTCTTCACTACAAGTAGTGAGATCTTCCTTTAACTTAATATTTTCTGTAGCAATTAATTCTGAGTCAGCTAACTTATTTCTAAGTTCTTAATCTCTTTTTCTGAACTAATTAAGTCTAAGCATAAGGATTTAAAATCTAATTTAAATTCTTCAGAAGTAAAGTCATAAGAAGATAGTACCTCATCTTCTGTTGGCATTTCTTCTTCTGAATCTGAACTCTCTGCAGCTGAGTGATTGCTGCAGGCATCTATTGCCATCAGGCAAACTTCCTTTGCCTTCTTCTCTTCTTCATCCTCACTGGAGCTGGAGGAGGAAGATTCTTCATCAGAATCACTCCAGGTTTCAGCAATGAAACCTCTCTCCTTCTTCTTGTTCTTGTAGGAGGATGGCTTGGAGTGCTTCCTGTGCTGTTCCTTTTCTTTCCTCTTATCTTTGTTCTTCTCCTCTGGACAATCTGGTAAGATATGTCCAGGTTTCCTGCAACCATAACAGATAATTTCTTTAGCAGGTGAACGATCATACCTTGGTTTGTCTTCATAACGTGAAGACTTCTTTCT
The DNA here is from genome assembly GCA_039513925.1 of Platanthera zijinensis. Classification (NCBI taxonomy): domain Eukaryota; kingdom Viridiplantae; phylum Streptophyta; class Magnoliopsida; order Asparagales; family Orchidaceae; genus Platanthera; species Platanthera zijinensis. The sequence continues at coordinate 81,950,465 of CM077081.1, forward strand.
AAATTCCTTTCTCCCCATCTTGAGAAACCTCTTGGCAAATAATGTCATTAGCTCCTCATTGGATTGGCTGCCTTCAGAAGCATCAACAGCCTTAAGAGTTAGAGATTGCTCTTTTCTTGTTGGAGTAGGAGTCTTTGCTTCTGCTTCTGCTTCCCTTGTCTTCAGCACTTGCTCAAAAGACTTGAGCTTGCCGAGTAAGGCTTCAGTTGAAATCTCATTTGTACTTCTGGCTTCCTTGATGGGCCAGATCCTTAGATCCCATGTGCTAGGGAAGCACATAAGAATCTTATCATTGACCTCTGTCAATGATATGTCCTTGTCAAGGGTCCTCAGCTCATTGATGATTGAGCTGAGCCTTGTATACATGGCTTCAACTGATTCAGCATTAGTTTTCTTGAAGTTCTCATATTGTGAGATAAGGTTGGACCTTCTGTCCTTCCTTTCATCAGCTGAACCAGCTACAATCTGGTTCAGTGTATCCCACATAGCTTTTGCTGAAGAGCAGTCAGCTACCTTCTGGAATACCTCATCAGACATTGTCTGAGCCAGAATGTTCATCGCTTTGGCATCTGCTATCTTTGCCTTCTTATACTCATCATTGTAATCTGGAGGAGGCACTGCACTCATATCAGATGATGAGGCAGTAGCAGCAGCAGGTGCTCTTGGGGGTCCTGAAAAAATAGAAGCAAAGATACTTTCATCAATAGAATTCATATATAATTTAATCCTTGCCTTCCAGATGCCAAACTTAGCTAAGTTGCATGCTGGAGGTCTGGTGCTAGAATAATCCTTGGACTGGGCCATGATAGTGAATATCTATAATCCTTGGTATCTATCAGGATCTTGTGACTTAGGTGTTAGCCTATTCAGTCAGTCAAACCTCCCTCTGATACCAATTGAAAGTGAAGGGATAGATACTACTCTAGAGGGGGGGTGAATAGAGTTATCAAATTTTGCACTAGACAAAACTTAATAGTCTACCCAACTCCCTTGGAGTGAAATGCGGAATGAAAAGATTATAGATATAGAAATAACCCTAAAGCCTAACACAAGTGTTGTGCACAAACTCAAGCTAACTGTAATTACAGTTAAGGCTTGGAAAACCTAATCAGCAACTAGCAAACCTAGTTATATCTAATCACAGCCACAATGCAAGTAATTAAACAAGGCAATCCAGACGACACAAGGAATTTATAGTGGTTCCACAAACAACTTGGGTACGTCCACTCTTCTACCAACAAGGTAGGAATCCACTCAGGTTTTTGATCAGGTGCCCTGCCACCAACAGGATCTGCTTCAGGTAGATCCAGAAACCCTTTAGACTTTTGATCAGGTGTCTAAAAACCAAACACAGGTTTTTGATCAGGTGCCCTGCCACCAAGGGATACTTTTGAAGGGAGTAATAACCCTGTACAGGAGGGGGAAAGAAGGTTAAGAAGTCTTCTCTATTTTATAATAGATTAGAGAAGCACAAAGACTTGCACTGAGCTAGAAAGCTCAAGGAATCAAGGCTCCCCCTGGCTCAAAGAATGTCCAGGTGAAGTCTTGCTTCAGTGCAGAAACTCTTCAGTAAAAACTGAAGGAAGAACTATAAGAAGATAAAATAAAATATAAAATAGAAATCTTCTAGCAGCTATCTTCTTCTCCTTCTTCTTCAAAAGAACTCTGAGTTTGAACTTCCTGGAAGCAGGAGAACTCAGGTTGAAGAAGAGCAGAAGAGCTTAACACTTCTCAGTTGAATGAATATTGCTGAGAGTAGTGAACTTGGTCTTGATGGAAGCTTGAATGCTTAAATGAATAACTGGTTAGCTAGCTGAAATCCTTCTCCAAAAGATTCATTTTATAGCAGCAACAAGCAACGGCTCTTTTCAATTTGAACTGTTTGTCTTCTTCTGAAACTTGAAACCTGGGCTGCAAATATCACAAAGACAAACAAACTCTGCAGCAAAATATTCTATAAAAGGGATAAACCTTTTTCAAGGAAGCTGCAGGAAGCAATCTGATAATACAGGTACTAAATAAAATCACATCAGCGACAAACTCTTTATAACAGAAAGACGACTTTTCAGTCTAACGGCTATAAAGGACTTACAGCAGATAAAGTAAAATACTATGTCAACTAATAAGACAAACAACTTTATCTGAAAAGATTTTACTCAGGCAAAAAGAATGGAGCAGATATTGCCTGGAAATATTATCACAAAACAACTGAAATAAAATACCAGATCATGTATTAATTAATTAAATAAAATAAATAAATACAAAATAAAAAGGCAAACAGAAAACGTCGAATGACCCTCGGAGATCGTCGACCGAAGAACGGAGATCGTCGAACTATCGGACAGATAGTCGAACGATCCAGATAGTCGAACTATCAAAGGAGATAGTCGAACTATCACAACAGATAGTCGAACTATCAGAAGATAGTCGAGCTATCAGATAGTCGACCTATCAACAGATAGTCGAACTATCAAAGCAAAACCGATAGTCGACCTATCAACAGATAGTCGAACTATCAACGCAGAACAGATAGTCGAACTATCAACAGATAGTCGAACTACCCAGGGAAAACAGATAGTCGATCTATCAGCAGATAGTCGAACTATCAAACAACGCAGATAGTCGACCTATCAAACAGATAGTCGAGCTATCAGATAGTTGAACTATCCAAGTAGATAGTCGAACTATCAAACAAACAGATAGTCGAACTATCAACAGATAGTCGAACTATCACAGCACACAGATAGTCGAACTATCAACAGATAGTCGAACTATCCTCGCAGACAGAACGTCGAGCAACTGATAGACGATCGTCAAACAGTTAGTCGACGATAGTCGAGCGGCGTTCGACTATAGTCGAACGAAAAACTACTTAACCAAATTCTTCATCTGGAAAAGCGGGGACTCTACAGCTAGACCACTTACCATTGACCATAGATATTTCTTGGGTCAAGGGACTAAAAAGATAAGACTAAACTCAAATCAAACTAGGGTACCAACAGATTCTTGTCTTTCAAGCCTTTATGTTTGTTGCATGTGTGTAGGCTTTGTAATGGTATCTGGGTACCCCGCTAGGGTACTCTTTGATACGGGAGCGTCGCACTCCTTCCTTGCGGAAGGCTTTATCCGGAGGATCGGAGTGGAGTCTTTCTCGACGGACTCCGAGTTGAAAGTGCGCATGCCCAATGGGTCATCTATGACTACCAGGGCTAGAGGCCGGATTTGTTGGAGTCTTGAGGGAGTCGACTTCTTATTGGTAGCGGTGATCTTACCGTTGTCCGAGTTTGATGTGATTTTGGGGATGGATTGGCTAGCGGAGCAGCGTGCCAGTATCGACTGTTTGTCCAAGGTGGTAACCCTGAGGGGCGTGGGGCAAGCGGAAGTCAAGTTTGAAGGTCTGCATGGAGTGGCCTGTTCCCTAGTTTCGGCACTTCAGTTAGTGCGAGCTGTTAACCAGGGAGGTGTAGCTCTAGTAGCGTTGTTGGAGGTTAGCCTCTCCAGGCTGTCTCTAGGAGAAGTGCCCGTGGTGGCGGAGTTTGGAGATGTTTTTCCCGAGGAGTTACCGGGAGCACCTCCTCGGCGGGAGATTGATTTCTCCATCGAGTTGGTGCCCGAGGCTAGACCAGTGTCGCGTCCACCCTTCGGGATGGCACCAAAGGAGTTGGCCAAGCTCAAGGTTCAGTTGCAAGAGCTTTTGGAGCAAGGGTATATCAGGCCCAGCTCTTCACCGTGGAGTGCGCCGGTGTTATTCGTAAAGAAAAAGGACGGTAGTATGCGTCTGTGCATAGACTACCGAGAGTTGAACAAATTGACTGTCAAGAATAAGTATCCGATCCCTCGGATAGACGATCTCTTCGACCAGTTGGTGGGGTCGGTGGTGTACTCCAAGTTGGACCTGAAGTCCGGATATTATCAGTTGCGGATTCGTGACGAGGACATACCCAAGACCGCGTTTGGTACGAGGTATGGTCATTTTGAGTTCTCGGTGATGCCGTTCGGGCTAACAAACGCGCCGTCCGTGTTCATGGACTTGATGAACCGAGTGTTTCGCGAATATTTGGACTGGTTCGTAGTCGTCTTTATCGATGACATTTTGGTGTATTCCAAGTCGGAAGCGGAGCACGAGTCGCACTTGCGGACAGTGTTGCAAGTATTGAGAGAGAAACAGCTTTATGCGAAGTTCTCCAAGTGCGAGTTCTGGTTGGAGAAAGTGGCATTTCTAGGCCATGTGATTAGTGGGGATGGGGTGGCAGTGGATCCAACGAAAGTAGAAGCCATCAGAGAGTGGCCAGTTTTGAGGACCGTAGCGGAAGTCTGAAGTTTTCTTGGACTAGCCGGGTACTACCGAAGGTTTGTGGAAAAATTTTCGCGGATAGCTCTACCCCTCACTTCACTAACTCGCAAGGATCAGAAATTTGTATGGACTCAAGAGTGCAACGAGGCGTTTGAAACCCTGAAGGAAAGGCTAATGACGGCGCCGATCCTAAGTCTGCCAAAGGGGACCGAAGGGTTCCAGATTTTCAGCGACGCATCCGGATACGGTTTAGGGTGCGTGTTGGTGCAGCATGGTAGTGTGATAGCTTTTGGGTCGAGGCAGCTGAAGCCTCATGAGAGAAATTACCCCGTCCATGATTTGGAGTTGGCGGCGGTAATTTTTGCGTTGAAGTTGTGGAGGCACTACGTTTATGGTGCAAAGGTGGAGATCTTCACGGACCACAAGAGTCTAAAGTATCTCCTAGATCAGAAGGACCTAAATATGCGACAGCGTAGGTGGGTCGAGTTCCTGGGGGACTACGAGGTGGCGATTCAGTACACGCCAGGGAAAGCCAATGTGGTGGCAGATGCTTTGAGTAGGAAATACTCGGGGCAAGGAAATTGGATTGAAGCTCACGATGAGCGGTTAAGGCGGGACTGGGAGTCCCTTGGTTTGGAATGTGTGGCAAGAGGCGAGTCTAGCGTGGCTCGACTAAATTGGATTGAGATGTAGAGTGACTTATGCGATCGTATTCGGGAAGCGACCCGTGTAGATGCGGAGTTCCAACCTTTCGTGGAGGAAGCTCTAAAGGGCGAGGGTAGCGCCTGGGAGATGGGTGATGGGATTCTGAGGAAGGGCGGAAGGATTTGTGTACCGCAATTCGGCAAGCTCCGCGAGGAGTTGATGTTTGAGGCCCACTTCACTAAGTACTCCATTCACCCGGGTAGTACAAAGATGTACTTGGACTTGAAGAAATCCTATTGGTGGCCTGGGATGAAGCGGGACGTGGCTTTGTGTGTGAGTCGGTGCCAAACATGTGCCTTGGTGAAGGCCGAATGTCAGAAGCCGGGCGGGTTCTTGAAGCCTCTTCCAATCCCCGAATGGAAATTTGATGACATCTCCATGGATTTTGTGCATGGGTTGCCTAGATCGCAGCAGGGTAATGATGCCATTTGGGTGATTGTGGACCGCTTGACCAAAGTGACACATTTCATCCCAAACCGGAAGGAGGACGGTGTGGAAAAGTTGGTGGAGTTGTACGTCCGCAATATTGTACGACTCCATGGGATTCCGAAGAGTATAGTCAGCGACCGGGAAGGACGTTTCACGTCTAAGGATTGGCGGTTGGTGCAGAAGAGCTTGGGCACAAAACTCAAGTTCAGTACGGCTTTTATCCTCAAACCGATGGGCAAACTGAGAGAACGAACCGTACTTTGGAAGATATGCTAAGGATGTGTACTCTCAACTTCGGCAAGAAGTGGGAGGATCACCTCTTCATGGTGGAGTTTGCGTATAACAATAGTTACCAAGCTAGTATCAAGATGGCGCCATACGAAGCTCTGTATGGGAGGCGGTGTCGAACACCGATGTCTTGGACAGAGGCGGGAGACACCAAGCTTTTGGGGAAAGAAGTGGTAGCCGACGCTAGTGAGTTGGTGCGGACCATCCAAGAGCGCATGAAGGTAGCTCAAGATCGGCAGTCGAAGTATTTCAATGCTCGCCACAGGCATGTGGAATTCACTGTGGGCGACTGGGTGTATCTTAAGATCAAGCCATTCAAAGGCGTTTCGCGAATTCGCCGACTCAAGAAGCTGAGTCCGAGATTTTTGGGACCATTCAAGGTCATCGAGCGAGTGGGAGAGGCAGCGTACCGGTTGGCATTGTCCACAGAGCTAAGCGGATTGCATGACGTTTTTCACGTCTCCGTCCTGAGGAAAGCGTTGTTAGAAGCCAGCGTGGTGATTGAGCCGACGGCGGTGCCGGTAGAGGAAGACTTGGGGACGCGAGTTCGTCCAGTCGGGATAGAAGACTCAGAGGTTCGGCAATTGCGGAACAAGGAGGTCAGACTCGTAAAGGTCCGTTGGGACAACTGTGGTTGCGAGGAGCTCTCATGGGAGCGAGAGCAGGCCATGCTAGAGGAGTACCCCGAGCTTTTCTCCTCAGGTACTGTTTAGTTTTGTTTACCTTCCATGTTTTAAATTTCGGGACGAAATTCTTTTAAGGGGGAGAGAATTGTAACACCCCAAATTATTGTAGGAGCGACGGGGATCGAATTTGGCCAAGACAAGTTTTTGGTGCAGGTGACACGGGCCCCGACACGGGCGTGTCGGAGGCCGTGTCGGGCGTGTCGAGCTCGGGCCGTGTAGTCGACCAGTTCAGGTCGACGATGGTCGTGTGGTGGAACACGGCCTAGGACACTGGCGTGTCCCAGGCCGTGTCACACCTGGGCTGTGCGGTTGGGTACACGGGTAATGACACGGGCACGAACACGGGCGTGTCTAGTTGGACACGGGCGTGTCTGATGCCGTGTCACCAATCCGTGTACCTCTCTGACTGCGAAGTGTTGATAAATTGCACACGGGGGGCGTGACACGGGTCCCGACACGGGCGTGTCGCAGGCGACACGGGCGTGTCGGAGGCCGTGTCACATGCCGTGTTGTTGGTTTTCAATTTTAGTCGAGACGGCGAATGAGCTACACGGCCAGGCACACGGCCGTGTGTGAACCCGTGTTCGGCCCAGTTTTGGGATTTCAGATCTAATCCTGGCCATTCGTTTCCTTGGCTTTGGATCCGACGGTAGAGGGCTGCTCCTGGGTGGTTTTAGCCGGGAATAGGGTTTTGAAACCCTTATTTCACTTGGGCACTCTCTCTCTAAAACCTAGAGAGAAGGGAGAGCTTGGAGGAGGAAGAAGGAGGTCAACTCCGGCGGCCGGTGGAGATTCGGAGCTCCGTTTCGCGAGCGGAGTTCAGATCCACGAAGGTGGGAGCGTTGCGGTGGTTTTTAACCGAGCAAATCTTCTCCATGGCTAGGAAGAGGGGACGGAAGGTAACGACGCTTCTCCTCTCGGTTTTTAGGATTTAGGATGCATGAATAGCATCCCCTTCCTTTCGTATTTTGAGCACCGAATCTCTCAAATGAGAGGGATTCGTGTAGCCTAGGTTCAAGAGGACCTCCGGGTTGAGTATGCTCATCCCGGCATGCTTTGCATTAGAGATCCGCTCCGTTAGCGGATTAGGCATTGTGTGTGAAGCCGTGGTCGCGATTGTTGGTCCGACCCGGTGATGTTGCATAGCGAGTTTTAGGGTTTCGATAGAAATCCGCAGCGGCAATACGTCGTTGTATGTATGCGTTTTCCCCTCATATTTGAGTGAGTACTCGTAGTCGGAACCGGATGAGGTTAGCTCCGCTTTGTGCGGTAGATGGTTTCCTTGGAGCACGGGAAAGACACGGTGCGAGTGGCGATTGGGGTGGGGAAACCTTTGTTTGTGCTGTGCTAAGGCGCGGCTATGTCTCCGTGGTCGGCTGGCTATCCCGTGGCGCGCAAGTCATGTGGGGGAAGTGTCCCAGCGAGACTAGCCCCTTCTGTGGACTGACGAGAATGTCGAGCGGAGGACAAGCCCGGGCAATGTGGCCATGAGCGGGTGGGGTCCAGCAAGGCTTCTTAGAACCGGTCAGTGTGAGACGAAACCCTGACGTGCGAAGTCAGAATGTGCGGGCAAGCCCCGGGGTATATGACCCTTGTGCGGGTGGGGCCTTTGCAAGGTTCCGTGTGACGGCGTGTGTGTCGTTAGGGACATGGTGGTTCCCTTGTGTTTGCGGCTTTAAGCCAATAGGGAAACGGAAGTACCCAGTGTTTGATGTTGTGCTAGATGCATACGAACTAGGGCGCCTTGGGTGAAACCCGGGTTGCATTCATGCTGCATAGTAGGCCCTTTCTCCTTGTACAAAACATAGAGAACATGTATGCTGCATGAGACATCCATGCCTGTTTTACTGCTTTAATATATTTGCTCTTTTGGTATACGAAGTGCTAACTTGCAGATGGAGTGGTACCCCGGGGTCCTATAGGGACGGCCGGGAGGAGATGTGTTTGTTACACAGTAGAGGTCAGCCTTTGCTGACCCACGTTACTTCAAATCCTTACAGGGCAAGGATCGCATGCAGGAGCTAGCGCACCGGGCGAAAAGCCCTAAGCCTCATGAAGTGTTACTGTGCTTGGTTTCTCCTTTTATGTTTGCTACTTTTGTTATGTTTATGTCCGGCTTGCATGCCGAGGTAGCCTAGGAGTGCTTGGCACATTGATATGTTTTGGACTATTATTGTGTAAGGCCTTAAGGCCATTTGATACTCTATCGTTAGTGGATAACTTCTGTCGGTTTGTTCTGTTTCCGCTGTGTTTGTCTGGAGTTTTGAGATTGGGTAGTTTTCATATCATCTTTTAATACTAAAGCTGTGGCGTCCGTATGTTGTGGGGCCCCGGCCGGACCCATATTATATGGTCTTTACAGGGGAGGTGTTACAGCTAACAAGGAATCTAGAACCCAAGTTCGATTGGGTTCCTAAGGGAAACTGATTCTGTTTTGCAGGTATGTCCAAAGGCCACCAAAACTCCTATATGGTACTTGGACAGTGGATGCTCCCGGCATATGACTGGGATAAGAAGCATGCTGCGTGATTACTCTCCAGTCGAAAATGGACCCAAAGTCATCTTTGGAGGATCAGATCGAGGAGTCACCAGAGTTTACTGTATGATTTCCAACGGTATAATCTCTATCACCGATGTGGTTAATGTTGAAGGGTTAAATCATAACCTGATCTGTGTAAGTCAGTTGTGTGATTAAGGTTATGACGTTAAGTTCTGCAAGGATAAATGCTTGATAATATCGTGTGCCTCCTCGGAGACGATATTAACTTGCATTAGGAGCAGAAATATATTTTGTTTAGATTTTCTTAGCATAGATTCGTCTACCCCCGTGTGCCTAGTTGCAAAAGGCAGTGCATCTCTTTGTGAACAATGACACAAGAGATTGGCACATATTAATTTCAAGACGATTAATATGTTATTTTCTAAAAATTTAGTAAGGGATGCTCCCATTATTAAGTGCATCAAAGATAGCCCCTGTCCTGCATGCCAGAAGGGCAAACAGACTCGGGCTACCTTTAAGGAAATTGCAGACAAAGACTCTTCCAGATGTATTTATGTTCTGCATATAGACTTGTTTGGTCCAGTGCAAGTTCATAGCTTGGGAGGCAAGTCCTATACGCTAGTGATTGTTGATGATCACTCTCGATTTACATGGGTGTTCTTCTTAAAACGAAACTCAGATACGTTTGACATCCTCACGAGTTTTGTCAAGCAAATTCAGAACGAACTTAACTGCTCAGTGGTCAAAATTAGAAGTGACCATGGAACAGAATTCGAGTATGGGGCTATGATAGAATTTTGTGAAGAACATGGTATCTTTCATGAGTTTTCCTCCCCGCGTACTCCTCAGCAAAATGGAGTTGCGGAGAGGAGAAATAGAATGCTCATTGAAGCTTGCACGACAATGTTGAATGATGCTTCTCTTCTAGAATATTTCTGGGCAGAGGCTGTCAATACGGCTTGTCATGTACAAAACCGGGCATTGATGAACAAAAATCATCGTAAGACGCCTTATGAGCTACTGAAAGGCAGGAAACCAACCATGTCCTACTTAATGATCTTTGGCTGTAGATGTTATGTGCTCAATAACGGGAAGTACCCACGTACTAAATTTGGTGAAAAATGTTTCGAAGGCATATTCATGGGCTATAGTAGCCATAGTCGGGCATATAGGGTTTTTAATAAGAAAACCCTAGTGGTAGAGGAATCCATTAATGTTGTATTTGATGAAGGAAGCTTGCTTAACAACAATTCTTCCAGTGGAATTCTTGAAGATGCAGGTGCAAGACTTGAACAGCTAAGTCTCGATGAGACCGCTAAAGATGCAACTCCTAAGTACATCAAGGTTTCCACCTCGACGTCAGCTAGATAAGTTGACGAGCAGGATGGAGAAAATCTTTCGGAAGAGAGAGAAGCCCGAGAAGATGTCACAGGTCCAGATGCCAGACTCCTAGAGCTCCCACACGTTAGGGATCATCCTAGAGATCAGATCATCGGAGATCCTCGTGATGGTGTCAGAACTCGAAGAGGTACAATTAATGAGATTTTGCACCTTAGTTTCCTGTCACAGGTTGAGCCAAAGAAGTTCGACGAGGCGAACAAAGATGCAGCATGGATATTGGCCATGCAAGATGAACTGCATTAATTTGAAAGATGCAACGTCTGGACGCTTATTCCCAGACCAAAGAACCAGAATGTGATCGGCACCAAGTGGATCTTCAGAAACACACTAGATGAACACAGTGTCATCATAAAGAACAAGGCCAGGCTGGTGGCTCAAGGTTTCAGACAGGAGGAGGGGATTGACTTCGACTAGACCTTTGCACCAGTGGCAAGGCTCGAGGCGATCAGATTGTTCCTGGCATATGCTTCGCACAAAGGATTCACTGTCTATCAGATGGACGTGAAATCTGCATTCCTCAATAGAAACCTGAAAGAGGAAGTATATGTCGCACAACCCCCTGGTTTTGTTAATCCTACGTTCCCCAATCATGTTTATTTTCTTAATAAAGCGTTATATGGCTTGAAACAAGCTCCTCGAGCTTGGTATGAGACTCTGTCTAATTTTCTTCTTGATAACAAGTTCTCGAGAGGAAAAATAGATAAAACATTGTTTCTTAGGGAAGTCAAAGGCAAGATTTTGCTGGTACAAATCTATGTCGATGACATAATATTCGGGTCAATGGATAACAACCTTTGCAAGAAGTTTTCCAAACTTATGCAAGGAAAGTTTGAAATGAGTAGTATGGGAGAGCTGAAGTATTTCTTGGGACTTCAAGTGAAATAGTCTGAGGATGGGATTTTCATCTCTCAGACAAAGTTCACAAATGAACTCCTCAAGAAATTTGGAATGGAGAGTGCAACCTCTATGAGGACTCCAATGGGATCCACTGTGTCTCTAGACAAGGATGAGAAAGGAAAACCTTTTGATGAAACCAAGTACAGAAGCATAATTGGATCCCTGCTCTATCTTACTGTTAGTACACCAAATCTTGGTTTGTGGTACCCAAGAAACAATGATGTCGAGCTGATAGGCTTTTCAGATGCTGACTTTGCAGGAAGCAGGGATGATAGGAAAAGCACTTCCAGGACGTGTCAATTCCTCGGAAGAAGGCTTATTTCATGGAACAGCAAGAAGCAGAATTGTGTCGCAACCTCCACAGCTGAATCTGTGTACATCTTAGCAGGAAGCTGTTGCGCACAACTTCTATGGATCAGAAATCAGCTCAAAGATTATGACTTGCAGTTCAGCGAAGTTCCAATGTATTGTGACTCCTCAAGCGCAATAGCAATTGCGAACAATCCTGTGTCGCACAGCAGAACGAAGCATATTAAAGTGCGCTATCATTTTATTCGGGAGCATGTGGAAAACAAAGACATATCTCTCTGCTATGTCCCCACGGATAAGCAGGTTGCAGATATCTTCACAAAGCCCCTAGACGAGGCCAAGTTCAGTCTCTTCAAAACTGAACTCGGCATGCTGAACAATGAAGAGTGAAGACTGTACAACTCAAGGCTCTTGGATCAAGGGGGAGCATCAGCAAGGAACTCAAGCTCGAGCATGGATGCAAGATCTGAGGGGGAGCATGTGGCTCAAGGTGAATTCCTAGATTTGTAGAAGCCGAAAAGGGGGAGATTACCCTCTCGGCTAAGGCTAAGGTGGCTCCAAGTACCAAGTATGCTCTCAAGAAATTGGTAATGAATTTCTCTCTCAACTGGATTCTTCGTTTATGATTTTCATTCCCATATGTCCTATTCACCTTAGCTTGTAGGGTTTAGGCTTCTTCAAATAGGGGGAGATTGTTGGGTATTGTATCCACAATGTACCTGATTTGAAAAAGCCCCTGAACAAGCTAAGGTGAATAGATAATGTATTTGATGATTTTCTATCAAGATGTGCTTGCAGTTATTCCACGCAAAGTACACACCAATGTCAGGGTGCAGTGGGTCAATATACACGGGTCTGCGCAACGTAATCCCTCGTTGAGCAGATCAGTGTGTTGGCTTACGTGTACTCTCTCTATTGGAGTGTACTTATTTTCAATTACAGGGCTGTGATAAATCATGAGCAGACAAGGAGCAAGGATGGGCCAAAGACCAGCTCACGGGAAGAGAGACGAAAAATCATCTAAGATTCGACGAGAATCACTAAGTGATTCTCGCCGAATTGTCGAGAATCACTCGCCGATTCCCGCCGACTGCATCCGACTGACTCAACGCTTGCAAAATTCACGCTAAGTCAGAATTGTCGAGAGTAATTAAGTGATTCTCGACGAATCGTCGAGAATGACTCTGCATTCTCGATGATTCGTCGAGAATGGATGATGACTCTTAACGATTCTTTCCGGTTGGCAAGCTATTCAGCTAAGAATTCTTCTAAGTAGAATTCGACGGGAATCATTAGTGATTCTCGCCGATTCGTCAAGAATCACCAATGATTCCCGCCGAATTTGCCTTAGGCGATTTTCGTTGGCGCGCTGGACCGGACCAAATGTACAGGCGCTGTTTTGAACCGGATTTAGGGCTACTTTTGGTGGGGCCCACAATGGTCATAAAGGATGACCTACAGTATATATAATCGTATATTTTGAACAGTAAAGACTATACAGACATACAAAAAGAAAGGGCCGCCGGATTTGACCTAGCGTATCGCGTATTCTCTTCCGCCTCCATCTCCGCGCATCAAGTTGTCGCCGCCGCCGATCGTGGATTCTTCCTGATCTCCCGGCGACAGAAGCTTAGCCAAGAAACGCGTCTCACGTGTCTATCTTGAGATCCTTTGTCTCTTGATTTGTTGAACGGGAATACCTTCCCCTTCCGAATCGATTGAGACGATCGATCCAAGTAAGACCGTTGGTAGACCTTGCTAGCTTTGCTACGAAGGTTGGATCTCGAAAGAATCGCTGCCGCAATCTGTGCCGTCGCCGATCTTGAAAGAATTGCCGCCGCAATCTTTGCCGCCGCCGATCTCAAGGAGATCCTTTCCAAGTGAGAGCTACGGTCGTGGACTCTTCGTCTTCTTCAAGAACGCATCATCGAACGAAGAGGGACACCTAGCGCTCCAAAAGTAGTTTGTATTTTATACATTCCATTTTTACTTTTGTTGTAAAGGAACGTTGGTTCCTCATCGTAAGGGTTGGGTGCAACCCGTGGTGGAGGAGTGGTGAATCCTTCGGTGGAAGGGTTCCTTCCATTAGTGTGAGGATTGGATTTCAATCCGGTTGGTGAAGTGACCGAGTCGTCCCTTGTTGGGAGATAGGTCGAAGGGGGAAAGTGGACATACCCAAATCGGGGAACCACTATAACTGCCCGTGTCTTTCTGTTCTTTGTTTGTTTTCTTTTATTGTGCAGGTAAATTTTTAATTCCGCAAAAAGACTGCAAATCACCTATCCCCCCCATAGGTGAAGGTAGTTGACACTAGTGTGACTTTCAATTTCTCAGCAGCTTCTTGGCTTGCTATATCAGGTATGTCCTTGGTGAGGACCCTATCCCATCTGGAGATGATCCTGATGTCCATTCTTCTCATATGATTGATTTTAGAACCAGGAATCTGTTTATTACTTCTGAAATTGCTCCAGCCAAGAATAAGCTCATTATTCTAGCCAAATTAGGCTTCTTTATACCTTCCTTGATCTTCTCAAACAGTACTACAGACAAATCTGTGTTGAGGTTAAAGATTATCCTTGCCATGAGGCTGAACATATAGGCTAAAATCCTATCATGTCCCCCTGGCTTACACGAATCACTTTTCCAACCACTTCAGATAGAAATTTACCTTGTTGATTCATCCCTTTCCTGGTTATAACTGTTCCAATATTCATGGTCGGATCCAATCCACACCATTGTAGTGCCTCCCTTGTTCTTGATACTGGTACTTCTTCTTCATCCTGAGTTCTTGGAAGATGAAGAATTTTTCTCAAACTTTTCAAGGTCACTTTGACCCTTGCTCTATGAACTGTTGATCTAATCTTAAGTCCTGTTGAGTCTATTGCAGCCGCGCCATAAAACTCAAGAATTTCCTTCTTCCATATCTTTGTTGGTTCGGATACTAGAAACTCCAAACAACTGTCAGTAATTAGGGTAATTACTCCTTTAATCTCTGAGTCAGCATCATCAAAGGCATGGCGAACCAATTCATATCCTTCGTTAATGTTATCTTCAATCTTTGGCGTCATTGGGATGGTGAGAAAAATTTGATTGAGAGAAGAGAGTTTGTCGACACAAAGGTTTAGTCTTGAAAATTTGGAGAGCGTGTCGACAGAATATGTTCTTGACCTATTTATACTCTTTTAAACAAAGAAGGTCAAAAGGCGGGCAAAAACTGTCTAAATGTGTTGACACAGTTGAAATGTGTCGACACATACTTCTACTGTCTCGACAACGGCGTTGACTACTATGTGTCGACACCAATTTATGATATGTCGACACAAGAAATACTTAGTAGTTCATCAGAAATTCTATGTCGACTCTTATTGCAAGTGTCGACTGATATAAAAATTACATGGAGAAAGGGATTATGCGTGGAGAAGAAAAAGTTATGGAGAGAGAAGGTGAAAGTGTGGTTGTGAGATGTTTTCCGATTCTATATTCGAGGAAGGCAAGTGTACCTTATCACATATAGTATATGATATTAAGTTCAATATCAAGGTCGTATTACCCGGGGCGGTTTGATTACTTCTACTTCAAGGAGTTACTATTATCTTATCAAATAAAAGTTCTTTTTGGGCTTGCTTACTAAATTAGAGAAGAGAGAAAATTACTTGCAAATAAAAAAAAGATAAACAATGATTTAAGCGGAAGTACTCGATCTTGAATTTCTTTGGCAAAATTAATCAAGAAAGCAATCACAAACTTTAACTTAATAAAATAAAGATACCTTGACCGTGGGGGTTCCCAAAGCTTGAACACGCTTCTCTCGAAGAAGTGCCCAACTGAGGTTAGGAAGATCCGACCGAACTCTCGTCCCGTATCTGAATACCTAACACTCGCTTTAAGTAGTGAACCTCACTATTGGATTTGACTCCAATCCGGGAGATTTACGTCATTCTCTCGAGAGAGGTGCGTGCAACTCTCTTTACTCTTGAGCGCTCACTTCAAGTTATCGGCCTCTCGGCTATCCAAGAATGAAAACATGAATGGAGACTATATATCGATAATATAGTTTCATTCGAAATAAATCAAGAGTAAATCGAAGGCCTAGATTCTAAAAAGAGAAAGAGAGTTAGAGCATCATAACTGATCAACTCATCCTCAGATCATCAAGATCGAGTACTATGAGGATTTAGTTACTCATAATTGTGTAGGAAATGAAAATCATGTTAAGAATATGCAAAATAAGAACGAGAGAGAGAGAAAAGGAATAACAAACTATATTATTCTTATTGAAATGAAATTACAAAAAGGGCATAAAGACATTACAAGGAGAGTTTACAATAAGATTACAAGTGCGATAAAAGAGATTGCAAGAAAATTAAAGCATGAAAACATTAATCTAAAATACTCTAAAAATAAACTCTCAATTGCTCTCTAGAAGGCTCAATTGAAGGAGGAATGATGATCCTTTCCCCCCTTCCATCATGCTTATTTATAGGGCCAAAACCAAGGGGGTAGAGTTGGAATTTGGCATGAGGATGAAGCTTCCATGAAGCTTCCCTTGGTCAAAATGCACATGTTGGATATATAGTTAAAAGTGGCTAGCCTCTTTCATACTTGTCATGAAAAGCATGATAAAAATTGGCTAACTTTCTCTCTTTCCAAGAATCTTCCTTTAAGAACAAATGCTGAATATTTAGTCAAAGGTGGCTAGCCTCTTTCATACTTAGGAGAAAAAAATCTCATCGGACCATTGTGGCTTCATTCCATTCTTGAATATAGTTCAACAACACTGTGGCATGACTGCACTCGACATTTAGTTTGGAATGCCAAAACTGAAGGCGTGTTCTCTTATAATTAATAATGCAATTTGTCCCGAGATCCTTGGTTCTTGCTCAAAGATGAGAATCATTCATGCAGGAAACCTACTGGACAACAACTTCTACGGAGGATTCCTGAAGCTACATAAATCTGATGAAGGCGTGTAACCATGCGTTGGAAAGGTATTTCCGAGGGATACAACTTTCGTGTTCAGCCCAAGATCTGATTCCGGCCGCAACATGCCCAAATATTGTCCCGAAGTTCGCTGTGCGCAGAAAATATAGTAAAATAGGCATGGTTAGGATAGAATAATAAAAAGATACGATTTAGCGAATAAAATAAACATTATAAATATATTTATATTAGATTATTTAGATTTTTATACTAATAATTTAGGTCAAATTATGCATCATCAAATTCCCCCATACTTATTATCTTGCTTGTCCTCAAGCAAAGTAATAAAAACTAGCTAACATAAAATTAACTAATCAAAAATAATTAATCATGCTACACACGAGTACACTGCAAAATTCTAAGTAGGGAAGAATGAAAAATAGATCTAAAGCTTTTACTTAATTATAAAAGATCATTTTTAAAAACTTTACTAACAAAAATTAATCATCCAAAATTTTGACCTAAAAGTCTTTAAACGAATTAAAGCAAAGTAACAAAAGAGTAGCGCATTGAGTTGTTACTATACCCTAAGAGATAAATTATAATCATATCAATCTAAAACCAAGAATCTAAATTCGTACCCAAAAACTTAGCTAATCTATTCTTTTTCTCTACTTAACTAAAAACAAACCTAAGAGCATGAATCAAAAGGAGTTTGTAGGACTGAATCTTGGCCTAGGTATATGATTTGGAATGGAATTCAAAGATAAAATCGGTGGCTAATAATCACACTAAACCAAAACATGAGTTTTATAATAACAACAACAACAAAAAGGCATGAAGCACATGCAACAAGGTATAAAGAATTTTTTTTATCACTTTTTTTTAAACAAAAGGTCGTAAGAAAAAAAATTCTTTTAAAATTGGCCAATCAAAACATTTTTTTTTTTCATTTCTTTTTTTTGAGCATAGTCTTTCATTTGAATTTCTCCCAATATCTCACAAAATTAAACCTATCACAATTGTGAAATTTAAATAAAACTCTAAAGATTAGTGTGATCAAATAGGTTGGAATATTTGGCTTTGTTGAGATAAAAAGAGGATGTAACAAGTAAAACATGGAAAAAGGCTCAACAGAGGCAAACTAATGATTGATTTAAAAGGTTGGCATGAAGGCTCAAACGAAAAAAAATGGCCTAAATCATTTTCATGCTCCCAAATTCATCTAAAGCAAGGTTTGAAAAATTTCGAAAAGGTTAAGTTCTGGATAGTAAATAAAGACTAATGAAATCTTCATGAGTACAAGAATAATAAGCGTCTAGGATAATTCACATCTACTACACGAATCCAAAGTTATCTTTTAAAAATTTTCTAAAAATCAAAAGGAAAATAGAGGATGAATAATTTATAAAAGAGTAAAAAGAATAAAAGATGAAAATCATAGAGATGTGCAAGTTTTAGAAAAAAACTTTTCAAATGAACATACTACCCAGAATTAGAACACAACATAGGTCAACACTTTACTCGTACAACATAATTAAGAAGAAAGATTAGGAAAAATTAAAATTAGCTATGTTTATATAGAATATTTTGAGAATAGCAAAACATAAAGTAAGGGGTACTATTGAATCTACCATAATTAGTCTAATTAGAACTAAATATTATTTCTATGATTTTTTTGCTTTGTGCTTAAAAAAAAGGATAAAATATTTTTGTGATTTTCTAAAATATGAAAAAGACTAAAATAAAAGAAGACTCGCCCATACTTAAAATTAAACATTGTCCTCAATGAAGAAAGGTGGGAAGGAGAGAGAGAAGTTTTTCAAGAAAACTGAAATGAAATAAATTAAAACAGGTATGTTGGTACCCTAGATGTGATTTGGCTTATGTAATCCCTTTCCAGCCCCTCTTGATCCATATAAAGATATATGATCATGTTTAGACTTTGCTTAGTCTCCCTAGGACAGTATATAACTGACCTAGAGCTTAGGTTAGAAGTTCTAGATGTTTTTGTAGTTAAGGCTTTTCCGTTCGACCATCGTCGAACGAGGCCTCGCGATCGTCGATCATTGGTCGACGATAGCAGGGCTATTGAATCGTTGAAGAAAAGACAATTATCGTCGACCGGTGGTCGACGATCTCAGAGCAAGCTTACTACGCTCTGAAGGTTGGTCGATGATCTGTCATCAACAGATCGACGATCGTGTTCTTGCTTCACGATTTCTGTCTCGACAGATATTTGCTTTTGCTGGTCGACTATCTGTTTGCTGGTCGACTATCTGTTAGCCGGTCGACGATCTATTAGCTGGTCGACGATTTCTGGTCGACGATTTCTGTTCCGACAGATTCCTGCTATTAGTCGACGATCTGTTTGCAGGTCGACGATCTTCGAACCCCTGTTCGACGATTTCTGTCTGCCTTTATCTTTTTGTATTTATTCTATTCCTTGGTTTATTTCCAAGTGTTTTAGTTGGTGGTTAGATTGATTCTCTGATATTATTGTTGCTAAATTTATGGTTTAAATTCAAATAAATTGATTACAAATTCTGTCAAGCATAAATCACGGGATTCAGTATTCTTGATAAAGCATTTTGTCCTATTATACAAATTTCGTTGACTTTATCTTTCCAGCCTATTTTCTAGTCGTTGGTACTATGTACTATTTCCAAGAATGGTACGTCTTTATGCTGAGATATTTTTCCCGCTTATTTTATTCCTTATTGGGACTGACAGAAAGTTAATAGGCCATTCTATTCCTATTGCTATATTCTATTTTGAGATAATCTGTTGCAGGGCTCGAGAATTCAAATCAATAGAGCCGTTCCAAAGGAAAAACGTGAAGACATATTTTAAAAGAGATTCTTCTCTCAGAAAAGAAGAAGTTACAGACACAGAGAAATATTATTCATTCGCTCAAGCATCATCAGAGCAGCTCTTCACAATCTCACAACAAGAAGAAGAAAAGTTTTCCTGAAGCAAAAGCCCAGAGCAATCATCTTTCATTCTCAGGTCTCCTGAGCATCTGCTTAGAGTTTTCAAGACTTCAGAAAGAGCTTCAGTTCTGCTTCAAGTGCTCCAGAATCTTAAGACCTGATAAAAATCAGTCTTCAGATCTCTGAGGATTTAGTTTCAGTTTATCTGAAACTCCTTCATCCTGAAGCAAAGGCTTTCCCTGGACTTCCACTGAGCCAGGGGGAGACTTTGATTCTTTAGAGAATCCACAAATCTTCTCTAATCTGTATTTAAAACAGAGAAGATAATCTAACCCTCTCAACCCCTTTGTAAAAAGAGTTTGTTCACACCTCTTCAAAAGTGAACATTGGTGACAGGGCACCTTATCAACAACCTGTGGTTGAGCATCCTTATCAAAAGCTCAAAGGGTCTGTTTGATCTACCTGAATCAGATCATTGGTGGCAGGGCACCTTAGCAAAAACCTGTAGTGGATTCCTACCAGGGTGGTAGAAGAGTGGATGTACCTATTTAAAGGGAACCACTATATATCCTGTGTCTCTCTGGTTCTTGCTGATTTGTTTATTCTGTGGCTGTGTTAGAACTACCTAGGGTTGCTAGTTGCTGTGATAGGCTTGTAGTTAACTGAAATTTCAGTCAACCTCTTCAGTTATGCACCTCACTGTGTTAGGCTCTTAGGGTTCAAGTATCAGATTTTTTATTCCGGAAATAAACTCCAAGGGAGCTGACTAAGTGTTCATAAAATTTGAATACTCTATTCACCCCCCCTCTAGAGTAGTTTACAACTTATCCCCTCACTTTCAATTGGTATCAGAGGGAGGTTAGCTGTTCATACAGGCTAACACCTGAGTTAAAAGATCTTGTGATAAGTTGTTTCCTGATACCATTCACAAACACTTTCACACATGGCCCAGTCTAAGGATTACTCAAGCACCAGACCTCCTGTATGCAACTTGTCCAAGTTTGGCATATGGAAGGCCAGGATAAGACTATACATGAATTCTATTGATGAAGATATTTTTTCTTCTATTTTGACAGGACCACCTGCTAGGCCTGCTGCTGTTTCCACTTCTGCTGATCTCAGTGCTGTGCCACCACCTGACTACAATGAAACTTACAAGAAGGCAAAAGCAGCTGATGCTAAAGCAATGAATATCCTAGCTCAGACAATGTCTGATGAGATATTCCAGAAGCTGGCTGAATGTACCTCAGCCAAAGCTATGTGGGATTCCCTCAACCACATAGTTGCTGGCTCAGCTGATGAGAGGAAGGACAGGAGATCCAATCTCACCTCTCAGTATGAAAATTTCAAGAAGGATGATGCTGAAGACATTGACACAATGTACACAAGACTCAGTTCAATAATAAGTGAACTGAGGTCTTTGGACAAGGAGATAACTTTGTCAGAAGTAAATGACAAGATCCTGATGTGCCTTCCCATCTCTTGGGACTCAAGGATATGGCCCATCAAGGATGGAAGAAACACTGTGGAACTCTCCACAGAAGCTCTGTTGGGAAAGCTCAGGTCATATGAGCAAACCTTAAAGAGTAGAGCTGCTGTAACTGAAGTGAAGACTCCTACTCCTACAAAGAAAGAGCACTCTCTAGCTCTTAAGGCTGCTGAGACTTTTGAAGGAAGTCAATCAAATGAGGAGTTACTGGCACTCATTGCCAAGAGGTTCTTCAACATGGGAAGAAGAGACCTCAGAAAGAAGTTCTCCAAGCATGAGGACAAGCCAAGGTATGACAAGACTCCATCTAAAGAAATCATTTGTTATGTTTGCAGCAAGCCTGGACACATTGCCCCAGATTGTCCAGAGAAGAAGTACAAGGAGAAGAAACATGAGAAAGAATACAGGAAGCACCACTCCAAGTCCTCATCACACAAATACAAGAAGAAGGACAAGGGATTTGTGGCTGCTACCTGGAGTGAAACAGAAGAGGATACCTGCTCCTCTAGCTCCAGTGATTCTGAAGAAGAAGAAGAGAAGAAAGCCAAAGAGGTCTGCCTCATGGCTATTGATGCCTGCAGCTCTCTGTCAGCTGCAGAGAATTCTGAAGAAGAAGGAGACAATGAAGAAGATTCCTTTATGGAGGACCAGGTAATCGACTCATTTGATTTCTCATCTCCTGAGTTCAAACTAAAATTTAAAACTCTATGTTTAGATTTACTATTATCTGAAAAAGAAATTAAGTCACTTAGATTAAAAATAATGGAACTAGACATGGAAGGTATTGAAATAATCAGATTAGAAAAGGAATTAGAGAGCTCAAAAGAAGAAGTAACATTCCTAAAATTAGAACTAGCTAAATCTAAGAGGTTAGAAGAACAATTAAATGGCAGAAGCCTCAAATTATCTGAAATAACCTGTATAGCAAACACTAGGGTTGGTAATGATAAACTAGGCTTAGGTGCTACACCTAGTGAACCCATCCTCCTCACAAAGGAGAGATTTAGCACTCCAGTAAAATTTGTTTCTGAATCAGGAATAAAGAATACTGAGGAAATTGAAAAATGCAAGAAAATTCAGAATAAGATTAAGAAAGAGAATAGGAAGAAAAAATTTCTAGCTTTACAAAAATCGTCGAACATTAATCGACGATCGTCAAACCAATCGTCGAACGACTATCGACGATCGCTGAACACCTACACTGAGTATAATAGCTTTGGTGCAGGAGGTCGACGATCTCATCTTGAGTCGTCGACCAGTGATCGACGATCGTGGAATTCAGAACATCGTTCTACCATAAATGATCGACGATATGGCTTGCGATCGTCGACCATTGATCGACGATCTGGACTTAAGCTGGAAAATAAAAACCAAACTTCCAGAACTTCAAATCCTAATCACCACCCCAGGTTGTTTAATCCTTCAACTGAATGGATTATCCCACCTAGGAGATCACACCCTTTAGGATATAAATCTAAGCCTGCAAAATCTTTTATATCTAGTTTTTCTTTTGTGAAGAATACTGGACCCAAGGTAACCTGGGTCCACAATGTATAACTGTTTTTTCTGCAGGTGAAGACCTATCCAGTCATACATGACAAATGGTATCTGGATAGTGGATGCTCAAAGCATATGACAGGAAAGAAGAAGAACCTGTCAGGTTTCAAAGCCAAGCTGGGACCAAAAGTTGTATTTGGGGATTCCAGCTGTGGACAGACTGAAGGGTATGGCAGCTTCACCATAGGAGCTGTAACCTTCAAGAAAGTAGCTTATGTCTCAGGACTAAAGCACAACCTAATCTCTGTAAGTCAAATGTGTGATGCTGGGTACAAGGTATGGTTTACTGACACTGCTTGCAATATTTCTTTAAACAATACTGTGGTGTTAGTAGGTATTAGAATTGGAAATGTATATGTTGTAGATTTTAATTCCTCCAAATCTGAAATATGCTTATTTAATGAAGTAACCAGTAATAATACCCTTTGGCATAAGAGACTTAGTCATGTAAACTTGAAAAACATTTCTAGGTTGGCTAAATACAATCTTGTAAGAGGATTACCTTCTTGCCCCTACAAGAAGGAAGGCCTTTGCAAAGCTTGTCAACTAGGAAAGCAAACAAGAAATAGCTTTAAATCAGTTAATAAAAGTGATTCTCCCAGGATTCTGTACTTGCTACATTTGGATTTGTTTGGTCCTATTGCTGTACAGAGTCTTGGAGGAAAGTCTTACACTTTAGTAATTGTAGATGACTTCTCTAGGTTCACTTGGGTATTCTTCTTGAGAACTAAGGCTGATAACTTCAAGGTTCTTACAGATTTTCTAAAGTGTATACAGAGTGAGTATTCTACTCAGATTGCCTCGATCAGAAGTGATCATGGTACTGAGTTTGAGTCTCTTCTTATGCAAGAATTCTGTGAGAAGGAAGGTATCAAACATAGCTTCTCTGCTCCTAGAACTCCTCAATAAAATGGGGTAGTTGAAAGGAAAAACAGAACCCTAATTGAAGCTGCAAGCACATTGTTGGCAGATGCTAACATGCCTCTGTCCTTTTGGGCTGAAGCAGTTAGCACAGCTAACTATGTATTGAACAGAAGTCTGATACATAAACTTAAGGGTAAGACTCCCTATGAATTACTTAAGCAAGTGAAACCTAAAATAGACTATTTTAGAGTATTTGGCTGTGTTGCTTTTGTTCATAACAATAACAAAGAATACCATAGAAAATTTGAGGCAAAAGCATCAATGGGAGTTTTTCTAGGATACTCTCAAGTAAGCAAAGCCTATAGGGTCCTTAATAAATCCTCTCTTAAGATAGAAGAGTCTGCACATGTCTCTTTTGATGAGACAGTCATGTATTATAAGGAGAAGGACTCTTCCTCTAATAGTACAGTGCAAGTCCTAGGAGTAAGTAAGGATTTGGAAGGTTTGAAACTCACACAGGAGAATCATCCCCAACAAACTCCTCAGGCTGCTTCTTCAGATTCTGAATCTGATGTAGAACTTTTTTAAGTTAAAGCACCTGCTCCAACAGTTGATCAAATTCCACATGAGGAATTAAATCTTGAAACTGTTGAAGATCAGATCATTGTTGAACCTACTGATCTTGTCACACTTAGAGATCACTCTGTATCTCAAGTGATTGGAGACATTTCAGCAGGAGTCCAGACAAGACATCAACTCAACAAAAATGTGATGTTTGCTTGTTTCCTTTCTCAGGTTGAGCCCCTAACCATTAAAGATGCTGAGCTTGATCCCCACTGGATTATAGCAATGCAAGAGGAGCTTAACAAGTTTGAAAGATGTAAAGTTTGGACCTTGGTTCCAAGACCAAGAGGCCAACGGATCATAGGCACCAAGTGGGTGTTTAGAAACAAGCTTGATGCCCAAGGCATAGTAGTTAGAAATAAGGCTAGGCTAGTAGCTCAAGGCTATAGACAGGAGGAAGGCATAGATTATGATCAGACTTTTGCCCCTGTAGCTAGACTAGAAGCCATTAGGATTTTCCTAGCCTATGCTGCCTATAAAAGATTTAAGGTCTTCCAAATGGATGTGAAAAGTGCCTTCCTCAATGGAGATTTAAAGGAAGAAGTGTTTGTTGAACAACCACCAGGGTTTGTTTCATCAACCTTACCCACTCATGTGTTCAAACTCCAAAAGGCTCTATATGGACTTAAGCAAGCTCCTAGAGCTTGGTATGAGACCTTAGCAAATTTTCTTCTAGAACACAAGTTTGTGAGAGGTGTAGTAGATAGAACCCTGTTCATTAGACATCATAAGGATTCACAACTGTTAGTTCAAATCTATGTAGATGACATTATATTTGGCTCTACTGATCCCAAACTATGCAAGAGGTTCTCTGAACTAATGCACTCCAAGTTTGAGATGAGCAGCATGGGTGAGTTATCCTATTTCCTTGGTCTCCAAGTGAAACAGAGTGGTGATGGCATTTTCATTTCTCAATCAAAATATGCCAGAGAGCTGGTTAAAAGATTTGGAATGTCTGATGCTTCATCAATGAGCACACCTATGGCCTCAAATGCAGTTATTGATTCTGATGTTAATGGCAAGCCTGTTGATCAAAAGAACTTTAGAGCCATTGTTGGTTCCCTGCTGTATTTGACTGCAAGTAGGCCTGACATAATGTTTGCTACATGCCTATGTGCTAGGTTTCAGGTCAACCCAAAGGAATCTCACTTAACTCTTCTCAAGAGGATTTTGAGATACCTTAAGGGATGCCCTAACTTAGGACTGTGGTACCCAGCTGAGTCAGGATTTGAATTAATTGGATATTCAGATGCTGATTATGCTGGTTGTAGAGTTGACAGGAAAAGCACCTCAGGGACTTGTCAGTTCCTGGGAGAGAGACTTGTCTCTTGGTTTTGCAAGAAACAGGCATCTGTGTCTACTTCAACTGCTGAGGCTGAATATATTGCAGCAGCTAGTTGTTGTTCACAGATCCTGTGGATTCAAAATCAGCTAGTGGATTATGGGTACACACACTCAAACACAAAAATTCTGTGTGACAGTACCAGTGCAATATCAATTGCTCAAAATCCTGTGCACCATTCCAGAACCAAGCACATTGAGATTAGACATCACTTTCTGAGAGATAATGTGGAAAAGAACAAGATAGTAATGGAATTTATATCCACAGACCTGCAGAGAGGAGATATTTTCACTAAGCCCCTTGATGAACAAAAGCATTTGTTCTTCCTGAACCAGCTTGGCATGATTAATGGTTCAGAGTAGTGAAAATTTGGTTAGTTTTGTTTTCTGTCTAAAATCGTCGAACGACTGCTCGACGATCTTCGACCAGGTCAGAACTATCGTCGACCAACCGTCGACGACAGCTCGTTCTGTAGTAAGGCAGAAATCGTCGACCAACTGGTCAACGATCTCTCCTTAGGTATCTATCGTCGACCAATGGTCGACGACAGTTTTTCTGTGCTGGGTGGAGAATCGTCGACCATCATATATTGATCGACGATCGTGGTAATTGCGTGTAGTCGGTCGATGTTTACCGATTAGTCAAACATTGACTATCGTCGGTCTGTGTTCGACGACCGATTTTATTCCGGGTTCGACGATCGCAGATTTGTTTCTAATAGTCGATTTAGGTTTGAAGATCGTCGTCCTTCCGCTCCGTCTTTTCATATTCCTTCTTCTGGCTTAGAATTCGCTCTCGAACTCTAATCCCGCGCGATTCTCTTCTCCCCTGCTTTGCTTCTCGATTCGCCATTTTCTCTCAAATCCTATGGCGATTCCTTCTGCTGTTCTCTTCGGAATGAAGTTCGACACTGGCTTCTGTGTCGACTTCGATTCTTTCAGCCGATGCGATCAACCAATCCAAGATATCCTGCAGCTGTGTGAAGAGCAAGGCCTTAAGAGATTCATGTCATCCGCACCTAAGATTAACATACCGGAGATACGAGAATGGGTATACACTTCGTCCTCCAGCGACGACGCCATGACAGGAAAGATAAATGGCGAGGAGGTCACTCTGACTCCTGAAGTATTGACTGAGCTGTTTGGACTGCCAACAGGAACTGAGGAATATGAGCAAAGCACAGAGGAATATGGTCGCATGCTATCTGTGATGGGCCATGCCGAAGGGATTCCGGCTAAGTTGCTGAAGATAAACTTGTCTCTAGAATACAAGTTTCTGGCCGACCCGGTGGGCAAGGTCGTTTTGGGAAAGCATTCTGCTCATGACAACATCAACAGGCAACAGTTTGCCCTGATGTCAGCTTTGGTGAATAAGGCACAGATTGCCTGGGGAAAAGTTCTGTTTGAACTAATAAGGAGAAAGAACAATCAGAAAGAGGTAAATCTTGCCAGGGTACTGGGTGTGTTTCTATATGTGAAAGCACCCCTGCTGCTTGTTTCTGCACCATCTGCAGTAAATGCCAGCAAGAGGTTGGACCCCTCTCTATTCAAGAAATCCCAGAGGATTATCAAGAAGTCAGCCAGGGTTGATCCTAACCCTCCTTCAGACACAAGGGCTGATTCGGCCGCTCTCCCGCTTACTGGGGAAGGCTCAGCAATCCCTTCATCCTCCCTCTTTACCCCTGCATCCGCATCTCCTGCATTACTTTCTACAACACCTGCAGTGCCACCACAACATGCATCCTTCATTCCACCTGCATCTCCACACCAGTCACCAACACCACAACACCTGGCAGCTTCAGCCAGTGTTGACATGGTGACTGCTACCATCCTCACGCATCTTTCTCAACATGAATCACACACTCATGTTGATGTTCACCCATCTCCACATGACTCATTTGATTATGTGGCAGATCATCCTGCTTCCATTCCATCCACCTCCACATCATCAGCATTTCAGATAACCCCTGAATTGCTTGCACATATTGTCGAGCTCATTACTCCCTCCATTCAAAAATGATTGAGGCTGCCAATGCCCCTCTCATTGCCTCCATCAATTCTCTCACTGATGCCATCAAATCCATCTCATCTTCTGCTGAGCCCCCTTCTGTAAGATGCATGACTCTAGTCCCCACTGAAGTCATGCAGGGGGAGATGTCTGTTGAAGTGGTCTCAGGTGATGCCCTGACCCTTCAGGATAATTCTTCTCTTCCCCTTCAAGGAACTGTAGAAGAACCTCAAGAGATTCCAGAGAAAGAACCAGAAGGTAAACCTTAAAATTCTTCCTCCAAAGATTTTTCCTCCAAAGATTATAATCAGGACTTCAATTTGATATTTGTATCTAACAAAGACATTCACTCCCTAGTGAATCTAGCTTCTGAGGAAGAAGTTCCTGAAAAAGAAAATGAGGAAGTCCCCATGGACGTTTGTGAGAATGATGCTGCTCAACCTGATGGTATAGCTTTATTTAAGATTCTAATTAATCCTAACTCCAACTTAGAGTTAATTTCTTATCCCTTCCTTTCCATCACAGCTGCTGATGACCTTACATCAGTATTGCAAGTTAATGCTGCTAAGTCCTTTGATTCTGATAAAGACTTGGAATCATTTCTTAACTCAGACTGTGAGTTCTCACTCACATCTACTCCTTTTGTTCCTCCTTCTCAAGAGATAGTGGTCCCTCATAGACCTGAGTACCTTGATGACCCCTTGGTCAAGGATACTCTTTTCTTTTCCTGTATGGCACTCCTCTTGTGCCTTGCAGAGGTGTCTATCCCTGATGTCACTGAACATCTAGAAGGAATTATAACCTCCTTCCTAGATGCAAAGTGGTATCCTGTGTAGATCTTCAGGTAATCCTATCTATTACCTGTTGTTTGTTCACCTTGGGGGGAATATTTTATTCCCACTTGGTCGTTAACCTATCTCTCTTTGCATGCAGGCACAACCATAAATGCTGCTGCTGCTAAAAACATCAACATCCCTGCTGATGCTGCTGCTGAAGAAATTGAAGATGTGCAAGATAGGGCAGACAATGCTCCCAAGATGACTGAAATGGCCTCAAGCTCAGGTACTCTAAACCTAGAACAATTTATAGCCTTTGTGGCTGAGAACATTGCCTCTGAGTACATTGAAGGGATGGCTAATTATCATCTGGATTCCCTAGCCATCTCTCTAGAGAAAGCATCTGCCCCTGCAGATATCGTCATCTTTTCTCCACCTATCCTTACCTATCCTCTATCCATTCCTTCTATTGCAGAACTGGTCCCCAAGACAGTTCCTGAGTTGTATCCAGAATCAGAACTCTGGAAGAGGTCTCCAAATGTGGATCTTGATGCCCTCCTTAGGCAAGATGCCATTGAGGAAGCTAAAGAGAAAGAAGAAAGAGAAAAGAAAGACAAAGCTGAGCCTACTGCCAAGGATCCTTCTGAACTTGACTTTGATGATTATGCTGGGAAAGACTCATCTCATTCTGATGATGATGATGATGATTCTGATGATTCTGACTCCACTAAGAAAAGGAAAAGAGCTGCTTCCAAGAAAAGAAAAGCTCCTGCTCCTCCTACTGCCAATCCTAACAAGGATGTTCCCTATTACATTCTGAAGGGAATAGATCCTAAGAGCAAGGAATTTCAGCCATGGATGAGACTGTCAAAGAATTAGACTAAAGAGAAGAAGAGGATAAAGAGATATGACACTCCTGTTCAGAAATTCCCCCCCAGAGGTCCTCCTCCACCTCCTGGTGCTGGAGCCTCTGGAAGTCTCTCTTCTGCCCCCTCTGCAAGGTCAGCCAGTTCTAACACTTCTCAGACCTACCAAAGAAGGAGTAATCAAAGCCAGGGAGGCCAAGATGTTTCAGGACAGGGAAGAAAAAGAAATGACAATACTCTCGTGGAACAAATAAAGGAGATGACTTTTCAGCATCCTACATTCTCTCCTCCTCCTTCTCCTCACAGGAAAGGTCCATCCTCTTCTTCAAGAAAACCTGCTGCTGCTGAGACAACTGAATCAAAAGGAAAAAGAGTGGTCTTTTCAGATAAATCCCATAAAAAGTTCACTGAGCTTGCACCTCCAAGATCTCTATATGCTCAAACTGATCCTAAGAAGGCTGTACAGATTCCTCTTGATTCAAGCAAACTTGCTACAGCTCTTCAAAGGAACATGGAGATTGCAGCTCATACAGATACTGATAGACCTCCCTCTCCATCAGATAAAACTGAAACTGAAAGGATTGCCTCTATGGCAAGATTCAAAGAGTCTATTGCACTAAGCATGATGGAGAGAGCCAAATCTCAAGGACTAGATCCTACAGCCTACTCAACAATGTCAGAATTCAGAGAAAAGGAACTCAGTAGAATTCAAGTCAATCCAGAAGCCTTTGACACTGAGGAATACATGAGACTTCATCCTGCTGCAGTTCTACCAAGTTATGCTGAAAAGAAAATCATAGGTGAACATGATCTAATGCTATCCAAGAGACAAGCAGCAAACCCTAACAGAGAAATTATTTTCAAACCAGCTGCAATACCCAAAAACTCATCTGATGCTAAACATGCTGATAAATCTGCTTGATACATTCCATTTCTGCTGATTTATGCTTGTTATATTTTCTGTGTATTGCCTGTGTTTTAACATTCTGGTTAATCTTTAGATTTGTTGTTGTCTGCTTTAGCCTTTAAACTGGATTGGATAACATAACCCAAATAGGGGGAGATTGTTGGTACCCTAGATGTGATTTGGCTTATGTAATCCCTTTCCAGCCCCTCTTGATCCATATAAAGATATATGATCATGTTTAGACTTTGCTTAGTCTCCCTAGGACAGTATATAACTGACCTAGAGCTTAGGTTAGAAGTTCTAGATGTTTTTGTAGTTAAGGCTTTTCCGTTCGACCATCGTCGAACGAGGCCTCGCGATCGTCGATCATTGGTCGACGATAGCAGGGCTATTGAATCGTTGAAGACAAGACAATTATCGTCGACCGTTGGTCGACGATCTCAGAGCAAGCTTACTACGCTCTGAAGGTTGGTCGACGATCTGTCATCAACAGATCGACGATCGTGTTCTTGCTTCACGATTTCTGTCTCGACAGATATTTGCTTTTGCTGGTCGACTATCTGTTTGCTGGTCGACTATCTGTTAGCCGGTCGACGATCTATTAGCTGGTCGACGATTTCTGGTCGACGATTTCTGTTCCGACAGATTCCTGCTATTAGTCGACGATCTGTTTGCAGGTCGACGATCTTCGAACCCCTGTTCGACGATTTCTGTCTGCCTTTATCTTTTTGTATTTATTCTATTCCTTGGTTTATTTCCAAGTGTTTTAGTTGGTGGTTAGATTGATTCTCTGATATTATTGTTGCTAAATTTATGGTTTAAATTCAAATAAATTGATTACAAATTCTGTCAAGCATAAATCACGGGATTCAGTATTCTTGATAAAGCATTTTGTCCTATTATACAAATTGCGTTGACTTTATCTTTCCAGCCTGTTTTCTAGCCGTTGGTACTATGTACTATTTCCAAGAATGGTACGTCTTTATGCTGAGATATTTTTCCCGCTTATTTTATTCCTTATTGGGACTGACAGAAAGTTAATAGGCCATTCTATTCCTATTGCTATATTCTATTTTGAGATAATCTGTTGCAGGGCTCGAGAATTCAAATCAATAGAGCCGTTCCAAAGGAAAAACGTGAAGACATATTTTAAAAGAGATTCTTCTCTCAGAAAAGAAGAAGTTACAGACACAGAGAAATATTATTCATTCGCTCAAGCATCATCAGAGCAGCTCTTCACAATCTCACAACAAGAAGAAGAAAAGTTTTCCTGAAGCAAAAGCCCAGAGCAATCATCTTTCATTCTCAAGTCTCCTGAGCATCTGCTTAGAGTTTTCAAGACTTCAGAAAGAGCTTCAGTTCTGCTTCAAGTGCTCCAGAATCTTAAGACCTGATAAAAATCAGTCTTCAGATCTCTGAGGATTTAGTTTCAGTTTATCTGAAACTCCTTCATCCTGAAGCAAAGGCTTTCCCTGGACTTCCACTGAGCCAGGGGGAGACTTTGATTCTTTAGAGAATCCACAAATCTTCTCTAATCTGTATTTAAAACAGAGAAGATAATCTAACCCTCTCAACCCCTTTGTAAAAAGAGTTTGTTCACACCTCTTCAAAAGTGAACGTTGGTGACAGGGCACCTTATCAACAACCTGTGGTTGAGCATCCTTATCAAAAGCTCAAAGGGTCTGTTTGATCTACCTGAATCAGATCATTGGTGGCAGGGCACCTTAGCAAAAACCTGTAGTGGATTCCTACCAGGGTGGTAGAAGAGTGGATGTACCTATTTAAAGGGAACCACTATATATCCTGTGTCTCTCTGGTTCTTGCTGATTTGTTTATTCTGTGGCTGTGTTAGAACTACCTAGGGTTGCTAGTTGCTGTGATAGGCTTGTAGTTAACTGAAATTTCAGTCAACCTCTTCAGTTGTGCACCTCACTGTGTTAGGCTCTTAGGGTTCAAGTATCAGATTTTTTATTCCGGAAATAAACTCCAAGGGAGCTGACTAAGTGTTCATAAAATTTGAATACTCTATTCACCCCCCCTCTAGAGTAGTTTACAACTTATCCCCTCACTTTCAAGGTACCTCTCCGGATTTGTGAGTTGCGAGTGGCTGGGCGATACTGCTCTCCCATACTTGCGTTGTGGAACTTCATGAAATATCATCTTGAACTTTTGGTGGAATCAGCAACGTTTGAGTAGGCGATCGCAAAACTTCAGCTTGCCGGAATCGCCCGGGGAAAAAGTAAAAAAACAACAACAAAAACAAAAAAAACAAAAAGAAAGAAAACAGAAAAATAACTTGGGTTGCCTCCCAAGAGCGCCCTTTGTTTAAAACGTCATCTGAGCTCGACGCAACAAAAAAATATTGTTTAAAAGAAATTGTCTAAAAGAAGTTCAAAATATGTTGAAATTATTACAGACCAAATTCAAATAGTTTATCCAAGTTCAAACATCATTGTCCAAAATAAATGAAAAAATAAAGATAAATAAAACAATTGGTAATGAGAGCATCATTGTTAGGGCAAAAAGTCATGCGAATCATTCTTCCCCAGATCGTCTCCCGACAAATATAATTTTAGGCGGTGACCATTTACTTTAAATTCTCCTTTTTCCGGGTGGGAAATAAGAACCGTCCCATATGGCCAAGCCTCTTTAACAATAAAGGGGTCGGACCATCGCGATTTTAATTTTCCCGGAAAGAGGCGAAGGCGAGAGTTATAAAGAAGGACGAGATCGCCCGGCGAAAGTTTTTTGGAAATTTAATATTTTTGTCATGATAAAACTTTGTTCGCTCTTTATAAAGCCTATTACTCTCGTATGCGTTCGCGCCACTCATCGAGCTCGTTCAACTGAAATTTACGTTGATCGGCAGCTAGGGTAGAATCTAAATTCAAAAATTTAAGCGCCCAGAATGCACGGTGCTCTAACTCAACCGGAAGGTGGCAAGCCTTGCCATAAACCAATCGAAATGGCATGCAGCCGATGGCTGTCTTATATGTCGTTCGATAGGCCCATAGAGCATCATCTAGTTTTAACGCCCAATCCTTCCTATTTATAGAAACAGTTTTTTCTAAAATAAGCTTCAATTCTCGATTGACAACCTCGACTTGACCGCTCGTTTGGGGGTGATAGGCGGTGGAGAGTTTGTGCGTTACACCATATTTTGCCAAAATTTTGGCAAATTGTCTATTGCAGAAATGGGTTACCCTATCACTAACTATAGCGCGCGGCGTGCCAAATCGAGAGAATATATTTTTTAGAAAATTAACTATGACTCGTGCATCGTTGGTGGGGAGAGCCTGCGCTTCCGCCCACCTTGATACATAGTCAACAGCAACGAGAATGTATTTGTTTTGATAAGACGGAGGGAGGGGGCCAACGAAGTCGATGCCCCAAAGATCGAAGATTTCACATTCTAGAAAAATATTTTGAAGCATCTCTTCCCTACGTGAGATATTGCCGGCCCGCTGGCAGCTATCGCAAGTACTCACCAGGGTGTGAGCATCTTTGTAAAGCGTGGGCCAATAAAAGCCCGCCTCCAGCACCTTCCTTGCGGTGCGGTTTGCCTGATAATGACCACCTGTTGGTCCCTCGTGGCAATGCCATAAAATCTGTAGGCCTTCCTTACTCGAAACACAACGTCGCACAACCTGGTCCGCACAAACACAAAATAAAAAGGGGTCTTCCCAAAAATAATTCTTTATGTCAGAAAAGAATTTCTTCTTTTGCTGATTTGAGAATTCTTTTGGCAAGACCCGGGCTACTAAATAGTTAGCCAGATCGGCGAACCAGGGTGCCGAACAATTCTTAAGATTTTCTAGAGCGAGGAGGCGCTCATCGGGGATTTTATCATTAATATCAGACTCTATTAATGCTTCACTAACAGGATTCTCTAAACGCAACAAATGGTCGGCCGCCAAATTTTCAGCACCCCTTTTGTCCTGGATCTCCAAGTCAAACTCCTGTAAGAGGAGGATCCATCGCAAAAGGCGGGGCTTGGCATCCGTTTTACTTAATAAATATCTAAGCGTGGAGTGATCCATGAAGACTATAACTTTTGAGAGAGTGATGTAAGACCTAAACTTATCGAAAGCAAACACGATCGCTAGAAGCTCCTTCTCAGTGGTGGTGTAGTTAGCTTGTGCGGACGTGAGTGTCTTGCTCGCATAATAAATTGGGTGGAAGAATTTATCCACCCGTTGGCCTAAAACAGCGCCGACGGCAATATCACTTGCGTCACACATGATCTCAAATGGGAGCGACCAATCTGGCGCGACTAGGATCAGAGATTTTACTAATTTTTATTTAATTAAATTAAATGCTACAAGAAATTCATCGTCAAAGAAGAAAGAGGATTCTTTTTCAAGAAGATGGGTGAATGGCTTGGTGATTTTGGAAAATTTTTGAATGAAGCGCCAATAGAACCCTGCGTGGCCTAAGAAACTATGAATCGCTTTAATGTTCGTTGGTGGGGGAAGTTTTTCAATTACTTCGATCTTAGCCCGGTCGACCTCTATCCCTTTTTCCGAAATTTCATGGCCGAGGACTAATCCCTCTCAGACCATAAAATGACATTTCTCCCAATTGAGGGCTAGATTGGTCTCCTCACAACGAATAAGCACACGCTCAAGATTTTTTAAACAGTTTTTAAACGAATTACCGAAGACCAAGAAGTCATCCATGAAGACCTCCATCACCTCTTCTACTAACTCGTTAAAAATTGCCAACATACATCTCTGAAATGTAGCTGGCGCGTTGCATAACCCAAATGACATCCTTCTATACGCGAAGGTACCAAAAGGACAAGTGAAGGTGGTCTTCTCTGGTCCTCGGGTGAAATAGGAATTTGGAAATATCCTGAGAGACCATCGAGAAGACAATAGAAAGAGTGACCAGACGGGCATTCTAAGATTTGGTCGATAAATGGTAACGAAAAATGGTCTTTTCGGGTGACATCATTAAGTTTTCGATAGTCGATGCACATCCGCCAACCCGTAACAGTATGGGTTGGAATTAATTAATTGTTTTCATTTGCAACCACCATTACACCGCCTTTCTTCGGCACAACTTATACTGGGCTAACCCAAGTACTATCGGAGATGGGATAGATGATTCCCGCATCTAGGAGTTTGATTACCTCAGCCTTCACGACTTCCTTCATATTAGGATTAATTCGTCATTGGGGCTGGACAGAATTGTGGGAATTCTCTTCCAAGAAGATCTTATGGGTACAGAAGGAGGGGCTAAATCCCCTTTATATCAGATTACTGCCATGCAATTGCGTGGCGATGATTTTTTAACACTAGAGCCAACTCAGAAATGTCTGAGTCACTCAAATCAGCAGAGATGATAACAGGAAGTTTGGAGTTTCTTTCTAAGAAGTGATATTTGAGATGAGGGGGAAGTTGCTTCAACTCTAAGGTCGGTGGTTCCTCGTAGGAGGTTTTGATTTTTAGGGTTTCAATGTGTAGTGGTTCAGGTGGTATGGGGCGAGAGAATTCTTCTAAGCAGAAGCGCTCGGCGATAATGGGTTCATTATACGATGAAGATATAGACTCGGGTAGTGCAGAAGATTCACCTTCGAAGCATTCTTCTAGGTAAAAGCAGGAATCATCATTAGCTAAGGTATTACGCATCGAGAGATTTATAATAAAAGTGATTTCATCGTCTCCAACCCGAAGGAGGAGCTTTCCATCACTAACGTCAATAATAGCGCGGGAGGTGGCAAGGAAGGGGCGGCCGAGTATAAGGGGTACTTCGGCATCCTCTTCGATGTCTAGGATAACAAAATCCACCGGAAAGATGATTTTGTCTACTTTTACGAGCACATCCTCTACTATCCCTACCGGATACTTAACTGATCGATCAGCTAACTGGATACTCATTTTGGTTGGTTTTGGAGATCCTAGACCTAATTTTTTAAATAGAGAGAATGGTATGAGGTTTATGCTTGCTCCTAGATCAGCTAAGGCGTGTTTTACTAATGAATTACCAAAAAGACATGGGATGGAAAACCTTCCCGGGTCATTTACTTTTTGCGGTAATTTGTTAAGTACAACCGCGGAGCATTCTGTGTTAAGGGGAATATGTGAAGTATCCTCAAGCTTTTTTCTTATTAGAGAGCAGCTCCTTGAGATATTTCGCATATTTTGGCATGTTAGAGATAGCCTCACAGAAAGGAACATTAATATGAATTTGTTTTAAAATTTCTAAGAACTTTTTATAACTCTCCTCGGCATGCTCATTTTTTAACTTAGCAGGATAAGGAATATTTGAATTAGAGGTGCGCGACATAAACGTAGTAGGTAAATTCAAAGCTAAAATAGGAGGGGGAGGAGTAGAAGAAGATACCATGGGTTTGTCATTTTTTAAAGTTACCTCCTTTCCACTGCGGAGTGTGATTGCATTCACGCTCTCCCTTGGGTTTTGTTCGGTGTTTCCTGGCAGAGTTCCTTGTTGTCGCTCGGAGAACATCTTCGCTAACTGGCCCACCTGATTTTTTAAGCTTTTAATAGACCCGATAATTTTCCTGAGATTAGATTCATTTGTGGCAACGTACTTGGCGAAGACATCTTCAAGCGAAGAGGGCTTCAGCTGTTGCGGTGGAAAATCGGGTGGATTTAAATTAAGGGGGGGAGCTGGATTATAAGCAGGATTTAGATTTGGAGGGCGCTGAGCATTCCCTTGGTTGCTCCATGAGAAGTTTGGATGGTTCCTAAAACCCGCATTATAGGTGTTGTTATACGGTGCGTTATTCGGGTTATAAGAAGGCTGAGGCGCGTTTCCCATGAAGTCAACCTGTTCTTCAAAAATAAAATTATTATTATTAGCCCAAGGAGGAGTGGCGGAGGAAGTAGTCATCTCCGCCACTTGCTTAGTTAGGCGCTCAACTTGGAGGGCTAGATTCGTAGATGCATCAATTTCAAAAACTCCCGCTGGCTTAACTGGTCGTGCTCGGGGTGCATTCCATTGGTATGCATTCATGGTCATTTCCTCAACAAGCTCTTGTGCGGCCTCCGGGGTTTTGTTATTCAACGTCCCCCCAGCGGCTGCGTCGATCATTTGTCTTGTTTGGAAATTCAAGCCATTATAGAAGATTTGCACTTGTTGCCAAGTGGGAAGTGCGTGGTGTGGGCATCTACGCAATAGTTCCTTAAAGCGCTCCCACATGTCGTAGAGAGTCTCCGAGTCTATTTGCATATATGATGTGATATCAGTGCGTAGTTTTGCGGTTTTTGCAGGAGGAAAGTACTTTGTAAGAAATTTTCTTGCCATCTCGGCCCATGTAGTGATGGATACTCTAGGGAGAGAGCCCAGCCACTGCTTGGCCTTTGACTGTAAAGAAAATGGAAAAAGACGTAATCGAATGGCATCATCCGTGCCACCATTTATTTTGAAAGTATCGCAAATCTCGAGAAAATTTGAATTGTGGCAATTTGGATCCTCGTCCGGGAGACCATCGAAGGTTACCGATTGCTGCACCATTTGTATAATGCTGGACTTGATCTCAAAGTTATTGTTCGCCACTGTAGGGCGAACAATACTTGATTGTGTACCCTCAAGATTTGGCCGCGCATAATAGGACATGGTCCTTTGTTGGGCCTCATCTGGGTTGGGCGGATTAAGATCCATAATTTCTGTGGCAGTGTCTCCGATCGACTCTTCGATGCCTAAATGCGATTCCTGATCACGAGAACGGAGGCGATGCAAAACGGTGCGCTCTATCTCAGAATCAAAAGGAATATTCGAAGAGCTTTCTCTGGTCATACACTAAGAAGAAAGAGAAGTGGGAGAGAGATAATGAGAAAAACTATAAAGAAAGCGAAAAAAGAAGAAGATAAAATTAATAGCTATCCTCTTTTCAAAATATCAAAACTAGTGTCCCCGGCAACGGCGCCAAAAACTTGATATAAAAATTATGTGGAGAAAGGGATTATGCGTGGAGAAGAAAAAGTTATGGAGAGAGAAGGTAAAAGTGTGGTTGTGAGATGTTCTCCGATTCTATATTCGAGGAAGGCAGGTGTACCTTATCACATATAGTATAGGATATTAAGTTCAATATCAAGGTCGTATTACCCGGGGAGGTTTGATTACTTCTACTTCAAGGAGTTACTATTATCTTATCAAATAAAAGTTTTTTTTGGGCTTGCTTACTAAATTAGAGAAGAGAGAAAATTACTTGCAAATAAAAAAAAGATAAACGATGATTTAAGCGGAAGTACTCGATCTTGAATTTCTTTGGCAAAATTAATCAAGAAAGTAATCACAAACTTTAACTTAATAAAATAAAGATACCTTGACCGCGGGGGTTCCCAAAGCTTGAACACGCTTCTCTCGAAGAAGTGCCCAACTGAGGTTAGGAAGATCCGACCGAACTCTCATCCCGTATCTGAATACCTAACACTCGCTTTAAGTAGTGAACCTCGCTATTGGATTTGACTCCAATCCGGGAGATTTACGCCATTCTCTCTCGAGAGGTGCGTGCAACTCTCTTTACTCTTGAGCGCTCACTTCAAGCTATCGGCCTCTCGGCTATCCAAGAATGAAAACATGAATGGAGACTATATATCGATAATATAGTTTCATTCGAAATAAATCAAGAGTAAATCGAAGGCCTAGATTCTAAAAAGAGAAAGAGAGTTAGAGCATCATAACTGATCAACTCATCCTCAGATCATCAAGATCGAGTACTATGAGGATTTAGTTACTCATAATTGTGTAGGAAATGAAAATCATGTTAAGAATATGCAAAATAAGAACGAGAGAGAGAGAAAAGGAATAGCAATCTATATTATTCTTATTGAAATGAAATTACAAAAAGGGCATAAAGACATTACAAGGAGAGTTTACAATAAGATTACAAGTGCGATAAAAGAGATTACAAGAAAATTAAAGCATAAAAACATTAATCTAAAATACTCTAAAAATAAACTCTCAATTGCTCTCTAGAAGGCTCAATTGAAGGAGGAATGATGATCCTTTCCCCCCTTCCATCATGCTTATTTATAGGGCCAAAACCAAGGGGGTAGAGTTGGAATTTGGCATGAGGATGAAGCTTCCATGAAGCTTCCCTTGGTCAAAATGCACATGTTGGATATATAGTCAAAGGTGGCTAGCCTCTTTCATACTTGTCATGAAAAGCATGATAAAAATTGGCTAACTTTCTCTCTTTCCAAGAAGCTTCCTTTAAGAACACATGCTGAATATTTAGTCAAAGGTGGCTAGCCTCTTTCATACTTAGGAGAAAAAAAATCTCATCGGACCATTGTGGCTTCATTCCATTCTTGAATATAGTTCAACAACACCGTGGCATGACTGCACTCGACATTTAGTTTGGAATGCCAAAACTGAAGGCGTGTTCTCTTATAATTAATAATGTAATTTGTCCCGAGATCCTTGGTTCTTGCTCAAAGACGAGAATCATTCATGCAGGAAACCTGCTGGACAACAACTTCTACGGAGGATTCCCGAAGCTACATAAATCCGATGAAGGCGTGTAACCATGCGTTGGAAAGGTATTTCCGAGGGATACAACTTTCCTATTCAGCCCAAGATCTGATTCTGGCCGCAAAATTCCCAAAAGTGGTCCCGAAGTTCGCTGCGCGCAGAAAATATAGTAAAATAGGCATGGTTAGGATAGAATAATAAAAAGATACGATTTAGCGAATAAAATTAACATTATAAATATATTTATATTAGATTATTTAGATTTTTATACTAATAATTTAGGTCAAATTATGCATCATCATCGACACAATTTCTGGATGTGTCGACAGCACTACTTTGGTTGTATCGACACCACTTACTGAAGTGTCGACACCACTTCTCTAGATGTGTCGACACAGATTTACTGAAGTGTCGACAACACTTCTCTGAATGTGTCGACACAGATTTACTTAGCCAAATTTGTTAGACTAATCTATGTTCAACATTCCTAATTCAATTTTAAATTTATTGAATTTAGTTTCATCTAAAGGCTTAGTAAATACATCTGCAATTTTATAATCTGTTTTGACAAAGTCTAGTGAGATGTCCTCTTTCTCTACATGTTCTCTAAGAAAATGGTATCTTATTTCTATATGTTTAGTCCTACTATGTGAAACAGGATTATTAACAATAGAGATAGCACTAGTAGAATCGCAAAACAAAGGTGTTCTACTTACCTGAATACCATAGTCTTCTAGCTGGTGCTTAATCCATAACAGTTGTGCACAGCAACTTCCTGCTGCCACATATTCAGACTCAGCTGTGGAAATTGCCACACTAGTCTGTTTCTTACTGCTCCAAAACACCAATCTTCCTCCTAGAAATTGACAGGTGTCTGTTGTGCTTTTTCTATCTTCTTTGCAACCTGCAAAGTTTGCATCTGAATAGCCTGTCAGTAGAAAATCTTCATTCCTAGGGTACCAAAGGCCTAGATAAGGTGTGCCCTTTAGGTATCTCAAAATCCTTTTTACTGCAGTGTAATGAGATTCTTTAGGGCATGATTGGTACCTAGCACAGACACATGTTGCATACATAATGTCTGGTCTACTAGCAATTAAATATAGAAGAGAGCCCATTATTCCTCTATTCAAAGACTCATCTATAGGTATACCTGCATAAACTTTGTATATAGGCATACTTGTTCCCATATGAGTTCTCATTGTGGAGGATGATTTCATACCATACTTCTTAATTAACTCCTTGGTGAACTTAGACTGGGATATGGACAAGCCATCATCAGTCTGTCTTACTTGAAGGCCCAAGAAGAACTTAAGTTCCCCCAGCTGCTCATCTCAAACTTCCCTTGCATAAGTTTTGCAAACTTCTTGCAAAGGTTGTTTTTAGTAGACCCAAATATTATGTCATCTATATAAATCTGTACTAAGATTATCTTATCTTTGGATTCCCTTAGGAATAGAGATTTGTCTATTTTACCCCTTGAGAATTTGTTCTCAATAAGAAAAGTAGACAGGGTTTCATACCAAGCCCTTGGGGCTTGCTTTAACCTATATAAAGCTTTCCTAAGTCTATAAACATAATCAGGTTTAAGAGAATCAACAAAACCTGAGGGCTGCTCTACATAGACTTCTTCTTTTAGATTTCCATTTAAGAATGCTGATTTTACATCCATTTGGAATACCTTGAAGCCTTGATATGCTGCATAGGCAAGGAACATCCTAATTGCTTCCAGTCTTGCTACTGTGGCAAAGGTTTGATCAAATTCAATACCCTCTTCCTGCATGTATCCTTTTGCAATAAGTCTTGCTTTGTTCTTCACAATAATTCCATTCTCATCTAGTTTGTTCCTAAAGATCCACTTTGTTCCAATGATGTTGTGGTCTTTTGGTTTAGGAACTAACTTCCAGACCTTGCACCTTCTGAACTGATTCATCTCCTCTTGCATGGCATCAATCCAATATGGGTCTAGAATAGCTTCTTCAAATCTCTTTGGCTCCAGTTGAGATAGGAAGCTTGAGCAAAGCACAGTGTTCAAGTTCCTGCTTTTGGTTTGCACTCCATGTCTTAGATCACCAATTATCTGATTTGCTGGATGATCCTTTAAGTGTCTAACAGCTGGAGGTAGATTATCTTCTGGTTGAACACCTCCAGTCTCTTCAAT
This sequence comes from Platanthera zijinensis, assembly GCA_039513925.1. Lineage (NCBI taxonomy): Eukaryota > Viridiplantae > Streptophyta > Magnoliopsida > Asparagales > Orchidaceae > Platanthera > Platanthera zijinensis. The sequence goes on from CM077081.1 coordinate 81,991,861, forward strand.
ATGCTGTACCTCTTGGTATACATTTATATCTAGAGAGTCCTGTACTCCCCCTGGACAGTAGCCATCATTTTCCACTTCCTGCTCTTCAGTTGTTTCTTCTGTAATGGTAAGCTTGTCCATTTTCTCATTAATACCTGTAGAACTGCATGAGCTACAAGGCAACTCACTGTTAATCAATCTTGTTTCATCAAAGACAACATGTACAGACTCTTCTACAACTTGAGTAATCAAGTTGTAGACTCTATAAGCCTTACTATTATTGCTGTACCCAACAAATATTCCATCTTGGGATTTGGCAGCAAACTTAGTTAGATAAGACTTTCCATTGTTAAGGATATAGCACTTGCAACCAAAGATCCTAAAATATGATAAGTTTGTTTTCTACCCTTCATGATCTCATAGGGAGTCTTTTTGTGGCTTTTGGTGATTGATGCTCTATTGATCACATGACAAGCAGTGTTTACTGCCTCAGCCCAGAAATATTCTGGGAGAGAAGTATCACTCAATAGAGTTCTACTAGCCTCAATCAATGTTCTATTCTTCCTTTCAGCAATACCATTTTGCTATGGTGTTTTAGGTGAGGAGAATTCTTGAAAAATCCCAAATTCTTCACACAGTTTTGTCATACTCTCAGATTGAAATTTAGTGCCATGGTCACTTCTGATTTTGACTACTGTACTGTCAAGTTCATTCTGAATTTGCTTGACAAAGCTGTATAAAACACTTGGGGTTTCTGATTTTTGTCTCAGAAAGAACACCCAGGAATATCTAGAATAGTCATCTACCACCACAAAAGTGTAGACCTTCCTACCTAGACTATGAACTGGCATAGGACTAAAAAGATCCATATGTAAGAGGTATAGACACCTCACTGAATCCTTGTTTTCAAGGCTATGAAAGGAGGATTTTGTCTGATTGCCTTTTTGACAAGCTGAGCATATCCCATCCTTTATACACTTAACTTTTGGACCATTCCTTACTAACTCTTTGCTAAAGAGTTGGCCAATTGTTTTGTAGTTAAGATGGGCTAGCTTCTTGTGCCATTTGACACAATGAGAGGCTCTCTCATCAGCTACAAGACAAACAGGAGAAACATTGTTCTCACACACAAAATTAAGACAGTACACATTCCTTTTTCTATATCCTGTCAAAATGATCTTTTGATCACTTGACCTTTTGATATGATATCCATTCTTAACAAATGAAATGTCATATCCTAAATCACTCAGCTGACTTATGCTTATAAGGTTGTGTTTCAAACCCTTCACATAGGCCACTTGAGTGATAGTAATCTGGTTACTAGAAATGTTACCAAATCCTTTGAGGATTCCTTTTTCAGAACCACCAAAGATTACTTTAGGCCCATTTATAATAGGTAAATACTCCTTCAGCAATCCCTTTGTTCCAATCATGTGCCTGGAACATTCACTGTCCAAGTACCATATAAGGGTATGGTAACTTGGACTCACCTGCAATAAAGAATTACCTTCCCTTAGAACCCAAGTAAGTCTTGGGTCCTTGGTTCAAGTTAGCTTCAAACTTAACAAATCTATCTGCAGCTCTTCTAACAGGTAGACTGTTGTTCTTCCTGACACTAGTGTTGTGCCAGCAATCTATGGCATAATGACCTGTCTTGCCACAGTACCAACATCCATACTTGTTGTATCTATTTTTAGATACATTCTTGGTAGTCTGATTGACAACAAATCTTTTGTTTTGTGCTGGTACTGCTGCAGCTACACCCACAGTTTTCTTAGGAACATGGGGTTTATGGACATGGGCTGCCTTATTGACATAAACACCCTTGTCATTCAGAACTTCAGTCTTATTATGACCATGAGTATTCTCAAAGTCATACTTGTTAGAAGGCACTTGTACCTTTCTAAAGACTACAGGGACTTTAAAATTCAGTGGCTGGACTGAGGATTTGCCCTTTCTCTTGAATTGGACAGTCCTGGTGTTACCTTTAAAGCCTATTCTAGTCTTACCCTTCTGAGCCACAAACTCATCTATTTAGGGTAAAACTGATTTTGGCTTGGAATAATTAGCCACCAAATCTTTTTTCCTTTTGAAGTTTGTCTTCTAGACTTTTAATCAGATCATTTTTGTATGTGATTGTGCCCATCTGAATAACAGTTATAATTTTCAGTTTGGCAATCTCATTCAATTTTTGATTCAACTCTTTCTCAAAGTCAGATGCAGCCATCTTAAGATCTGCAATTTCCTTAGCCTGAGTTTTGGCCAGGTTCTTGCTTTTCTTTAGTGCCTGCAACAAGTCACCATATTCATCTATCAGCTGATGAATATCACCTTCAGACTCAGACCCATCCCCATCACTTGATGTAGATGTAGCTGACTCTGTGCCAGTACTACAATCTGAATTACTAGAAAAACATTGTACCTTACTAGGACCAGGCTGATCCTGGTACTTGTCTTCTTCTGATACAGCCATTAGTCCCATACACTGATGGTCTTCTTGTTCATAGATAGAGTTCAGTAATTGCATAAACTCATCTTCTTCATCTGCTGCATATAGACCAATGTATGCCTCAGCTTCAGATTCTGAAGATGGCTGGTCTGTCAAGCTCTTCTCCTTCTTGGCAACAAAGGATTTCTCCTTCTTGCTCTTTTGTTGAGTCTTTCTTTTATCAGCAGACTCCTTTCTTTTGTCTATACACTGAGCCACAACATGTCCAGGCCTATTATAGTAGTAGCAAACTATCTTTGATGTTGTAGATTTCCTAGGCTTAGACCTGCTCCTGTCCTTCCTTGATGACTTCCTCTTTTGATAATAGTCATCCACAGGCTGAGATGTGGAGGTCCTTGACTTCCACAGCTTCTTCAGGAAATTCTTAAACTGCCTTGTGAAGGTAACAAAGTCTTTATTTGAGTCACTGCTGTCTGAACTTTGATTGTCTGAATTATCTAAAGTAATTTCAGCAACTATCTCAGGAGGTGATGGAGACATCCTCCTATTCTCCCTAGTGGCTTCCACTTGAGTGCCACAGACTTTTCTCTATGCTCCCCTTTTGCACTTTTCTCTTCCTCTTTCCTAGTCATCAACTACATCTCATATGACAGCAGTTTTCCAAACAAAGTTGGAGGAGATATATCTGCAAGTTTGCCCACTTCCCTAATGGCACAGATCTTAGTGTCTCAATCTTTTGTCAAAGATATTAGAAATTTATCATTCAGTTCATATGTATTGAAGATCCTTCCATAGGACATCAGCTCATTTACTATTATATTAAACTTCTTATAACACTCAGTTATACCATCTGAGTTTTCTTGTCTGAAACTCTTATATTCCTGGTTCTGCATAGATTTTCTATCTTGTCTGACTTCTTCAGAACCCTCCATATAGACTATCAAAGTGTCCCACATTTCCTTGGAGGACTTGCAGTGAATCAAATTTTGAAAGGTTAAATCATCTATGACACTTACTATGTTATTCTGGGCTCTTTTATCCATAGTTGCCAGGATGATCTCATCCTTAGTCATCTCAGAAAAATCATTGGGAGTTCTTTGATTTGCATCTAGAACTGACACCTTCATTGGAACATAAGGACCTTCCATTACTGTAATGTAGATCCTTGGATCAGAAGCCTCCATGAAAAGCCTGACCCTTTCTTTCCATATTCCAAATATCTCTTTCCTGCATATGGGTAATTTCATAGAACCTAGTTCCTTATGATTTTCTCCTGAACCCAATTTCTTGATCTTGAATCTGCCTTAAGGATCTTACTCAAACTATTAAGTCCTTCTTTGAGCAACCTCCCTCTGATACCACTTGATAGAATTGATTTCAAGATAACCCAAACACCTAGAGGGGGGGTGAATAGGTTATTTTCTTTTATACTTAAGGCAAAATAATATAAAAGATCTAAAAATAGAATCTAACTTATTCTATAGCAATCACAGCACAGAAATCACAATCACACACACATCACAGATTGCACACAAGTTTATAGTGGTTCCCCAAGGTCTGGGTACATCCACTTTCTCCCTTCACCTATCTTGTAGTGTGCTAGATTCGGCCTAACTTCTTCCTTCTTCTCAGATCCACAGATCTTACAGCTCAGAACCCTGAAAGATTCCTACAACTCAGAGTGTAACCACACTCCTACAGCTCAGGCTAACAGCCCTACCTCAGCCTTCCCACAAGGCCTACAACTAAGAGAAAAATTTCTCGTACACTCAGGCTCAAAAACCCTACCACTCAGAGATCTATATCTCCTACACTCAGCCTTTATAATATAGGCTTACAACTCAGATCTATGAAAAGATCCTACAAAATTTGATAAGTGTTTAGATGGACTCTTACCCTTGTTGAGAGAGAAGGGATAAGAGGTTCATTGATCTGCTTCTTGATAAGACTGATGACTGAAATCAACCTGTTCTTAGCTTTCTTCAAATCTTCTTGAATCTGAACTCAGTAGGGTTGATCTCCTTTGAATTTGACTGGCTGGCAACTTCCTTCTTAGAATCCAAAAGTAGGTCTGAATCCTTCTTAGCAGATAAGTTCAAGATCTGCTTCTTAAGAGACTTGTAAATGTCTCCTTCTTTACTTCAACAGTTGGAGATCTCTCTCTCTCTCTCCAGAACTTCTGAAGTTTCTTCAAAATTCTTGCTTGAATTCTCCTTAGATCTTCTCACGAAAATCTTCTTTAGTGTGACGTATACTTTCTTGTTGTTGTATATGTTTTTAATTTGACAGAATCCATATATATATAGACTTCATTCATGGTAACCGGCTGATCCGGTTTCTAACCAACTTCTGACAGGTCTGACAGCTTCAGCAAACTTGTTGGAATACACAGCTGTCAAGACTCCAGTCAGTTCTTGAACCTTTGTCTTTGTCAGCAAAGCGTCGAGACTGATTGTCATTAAGTGTCGACACAAGTAGATTAAGTGTCGACACAAGCTTTGGTGATGTCGACATAACTCCTTTGGTGTCGACACTGCTTCTTGACACTGCATCTGTAGAATGTGTCGACACTGCCTCTTTGTGTCGACACAGACACTTCTTTACTTCACAGCAATTAGCATTGTTGAAACTCTGTTGTGTGTCGACACAAGTTCTGTGTGTCGACATAGTTGATATAGTCTCAAAATTTGTGATGTATCGTATCAAGAAAGAGTTGCATCAAACGGCAAATCGATTCGTATAGGAAAAAGTGTTCATTGGCTAGTTCCCGGGGAGGTCCCACGGGCGAGGCGGCTTCCTCTTGAACTTGGTGGCTCCTAAAGGAAGGGAAGTCCCTCAGGGAGATGGAGTTGGGGAGAACCCTCGATCAAACTAGAAATTCATTCATTGCATAAGAGAAGAAAAGTTCACTCACTAGGTTCTACCACTTGTCGACACTGCCTCCAGGTGTCGACATAGTTGATGTCGACTAATAAATTTTGTGTGTCGACACAGTTGCTTCAGGTGTCGACACAGCTTTTCCAAGTGTCGACACAGACTTCCTTAAGTGTCGACACATGGACTTAGAAACTTTTTCTGCATTTTAGCCAATACTTAACCTGCACATATAAACTCAAAATAACATCAAATACACCTTGATGTATATCATTGAGCTAAGTGAGGCTTCTCCAAATCAGATACAGATTTTCCAATGTACCCAACACGAGCGCTTATGCTCGACTTGAGAGAAGTCTATGATCACCCTCTTCCTATGTTCTGTGATATCAAAGCCGTCATTTACATATCAAAGAATCATGTCTTTCATGAAAGGACGAAGCACATTGAGGTGGATTGTCATTTCATTAGGGAAGAGGTGTTGAAGAATTAGATATGTACTCCCTTCGTCACTTCTGATAAAGAGCTGACAGACTTTTTCACGAAACCAGTTTCCGCTTCAGATGTTTGTAGCAAGCTGGGCATGATTGACATATACACTCCAGCTTGAGGGGGAGTGTTAGAGATTGGCGGTTTACAGGCAAGTCGGGCGGCTTGCTGTTCGGACGGTCTGGCGGCTAGCAGTGGCGGTCTGGTGATGATTCTCAGCTGGCAGTCTGGTGATGATTCTCAGCTGGCGGTCAGGAGGATAACCGCAGCAATGGGCAGGCTATTAACCACATCAACGGTCTAGTGTTTAGCCGCAACTGCGGCCTGGTGTCTACCCGCAGTTGCAGTCTAGTGGCTTTCCCAACGGTCTGGCAGCTTGCCCAACGGACTGATGGTTTGCCACAACTGCGGTCTGGTGGCTACACGCAGTTGCGGTCTGGCGGCTTACCCAGCGGTCTTCCCTGGTGGTCTGGTGGTTTCCTCTTGTTGTAATTAGGTGGTTTGCTATTATTTTGTATATGTGCGGTTTGACATTGTCAAACCGCATAAGCCGCGCGTGTTGTATTCAGTCTCACATCGTGGGTTGTATTCTCTCACCTCTCCCGGTTTCTATAAATAAGGGGACATACCTATGTAATTTTTATTTTTTTGGAGCAATAAAGTTTGCGATTTATGTAGCTTTGTCCATTTCTTACATTGTAGAAGGGAAGACTACTGAACATGTGTTATTCCGGGGAACTTCTATAAATCTCTGGCATCTGTGTGCATGCGCATTTTTTTTTATTTCTCAGTGATAATATTTCTATTTTAACAAAATAATAATAAGTGTGATTCATGGAGACTACTATCTCTCGAAATTATTCAGCTTCAAATCCACCGATTTTCGGGGTTGAGTAAATCTCGACTGCTATAGGTTAGAATAGTATTAGGGTTTTATATTATATATATATATATATTATAATATATAATATATGTATGATGGAAGGATATGAGCCGTCAATCAGTGGATTGCTCGGATCTAGGAAGCACCCGAATCTAGGAAGCACTGATACGGGTACGGGTACCGGGTACGATGTGTATCCGGTATAACGGTACAACAAAATTTAAAAAAACAAAGGTATGGGTTAATGTGTACGACATGATACGTTATAACAAATATACATCAAATCTTTATATTATTTAAAGGGAAAAGTTGTCTTTTCTGAAACATTCAAAATTGTTTATTATGCCCTTATTTTTATAATTTAATGAATTGATATATATAGTAATCAATTTCAAAAAAAAATACAAGGTTGATTCATGTAATTACACAATCTCAAAATTAAAAGAAATGTTGAAAATTCATAAAATTTAAAAAGTATTTAGTAGATCTCCTACACCTATTATGATACATTATTATTATGCATGTTAACAGTATTTTTGAGAATCTATTATTAAACCAATCTACTTCAATAAAATTTATTAATTAATATTGTATTTATGTATTGCAGTTGAGAGAATACAATCGCACATAGCTGTCAGGCTTTATATTTATAAAGATTTGAGCTTTAAATTTGTAAAATTGAAGCAAGCTTGATGCTGGAGCGCGCTTTTCTTCCTCCATCAGCGTGGATAGCTTCCCCACTCTCAACTACATAACAGTTGATGTCTAGGGATCGAGGCTGGGGAGGGCGAGGGAGGAAGACGGGGCTCTAATGGCCTTCGAGAGAGGTGACTGGGAGGATTCGATGGCCGCAGGGAGAAAGATGGCGAAGCCTTTTATCTGGAAAACAGGCCTCGCCCTTTTCCTAACCCTCACGGGCTTCTTCGCCGCTCGTCACCGGCCCCGCCGCCGGATCATCTCTTCTCCGCCTCCTCATTCTCATTCTCCTTCAGGTTTTTTTTTCTCTCTCTCTCTCCCCCTTTCTTTATCCTTTTCCCTACTTGTATTGGCCATTGATTAGACAGAGACTGATGCTTTCCCTGCACATTAAACTGAATCAAAGATGCGGAGCCCGGCGAATCCGTCGGAGCCCTAGAGGAAGAACTCCCAATTTGTCAACCTGTAAGACTTCATCTCTTTCCCATCAGCACAGTTATAGGTTTTCTTAAATTGAATTGTTTGAAAATTCGTTGATATAACTACTATAGAGTGCGCCGAGATTTATATTAAAAAAAGTTAAAATAAAATACATGGCAATGGAATATTGTAATTGAAGAAGTTTCACACCTACTTCATGTACAAGTGTTCAGAATAGTCACTTAATTCTTGTTCAATCAATTTTGGGGTTTGATCCTCTCAATTCAGCAGTTCAAAATATGCTTGGATGGTTAATTCAGTAGTAATTGTGGAGGTTCAAAACTCATTCAAAACTCTCATGACAATATTCTTCTAAAATGCGACTATGGTCCCGTTTAAGAGAGGGGGTGAGAAATGGAGATCCCATCATTGAAGCCCCCTTTGCTTGGAGTTTTTTCTTTGTTGTAATTTTAGAAAAACACAAACGCTATTTGTTTGCCCCCTTTGGTAATCCACTTGGAACTGTGAATCCCCAAAACGCCATTTTATGCCTAATTTTAGTCGCAGGAAGAGGTCCGCGTTCAAGAACACTATGTTATCTCCATCCCTAACCATCGCCACTCTCCCAAATAGGCCCTAGTGGGGGAATGAAACTCAAAATGGAGATTTTTGGCATTTTCTACCATATTGGAGCTAAAAAATGGAGGTTATCCAAACTTTTTTATTTCTCCGGTGCAAGCAAAAAAATTGTTGAGCTTGACTTTATACTTATATTGATCACAAGAAAATCAAGCTCTAAAGTAATTAATGGGGGAAGGAAAAAGTGGATGAAGATCATCTCTTTCATGCATGTTATCTTGCAAGGAGTAATCTCTTTGATGGAGGCTATCAACTAGTTTCTATATCATCATCCAAACATAATTACAAAACTCAAAACAGTGCTACTAAGCCTTCTAATAACAAAATTTGAAGTCAAGGAAATTTCTGGATTTTAATTTGGACTTTTTGTCAAGGATTTTAAATTTTATGCATTCATGATTTTTCTATTTTATTAGGTTCTAAATTTTGAATTATATATTGTGATTTTACTTTTATTTATTAGGATATTTTGTTAGTTTGTTATGACTTTTTATGTGGGTAAATGGAGATTTCAAATTCTGTATATAGATCATTCTTCCTTCTTTGCAATTTATTTAACGATTATTGAATGTTTTAATCTACTCAAAGCTTGAAGCATCTCAGCTTGATTTGTTTTGTGATGCATTAAGTTGGTATCAAAGTGATGGTTCTTCCTGTGACTCAATCATTTATTTTACCGTCATCTTCTCCTTTATCATGTCGCCATCTTGTTCATCATCTTTGATTTCTTCCTTTGTGCCACAATCATTTATTCTTTGCCATAGCCATCCCAGCATATCCTACAACCTCTTGCGACTCATCGTCAATGACACATTCCCTTAAAGCCTTAATGTATGTGATGGTGACCTCCGGGTCGTCATTCCCAATAATTGCATGTAGTTTTTTCAATGGGCAATCACGAGTGGGTGAATACGGACGCTTAGACCAAAATTAGAGGTCCTTGCTGCGAATGTCATTGTATTTGTGGTCGGAGAGTCGGTGGTGGGTGAGGGGGTTGTCTTGGCAATGGGGGTTTGGGTGGGGATAATGGGTGTTTGAGGTGGTGTTTGGGTCAATGATGGGCGGGTTGAATGTATGAGGATAGTGGTAGGCTGGGCATTGTGTATGTGGTGTGGTGAATCTTACGCCGTCAGGGGTTTGGATGATAAAATCCCTCAACCAACTGTGCAATTTCTATGGCATCTGAAATGTTCACAGGGTGATGGGTACAAATTCGGGAGCAAATGTGCAGCTTCAACACTTCCATGAATACGCCAAATTAATGGTCCAAAGGAAGCCTTGGAACATGGCCAATGACCTTGATGAACTCGCCAATGTAACCGACTAACTGTCAAACATGGTTGTATAATGGAGACCACATAGACTCTCTATGATGTTGATTATGTAGTGGCGATCGTACTGCTTAACGAGGGTCTTCTTCAAATCTTCCTGTGTAAGGTCGGTAGTGATAAAGGGAATTTATCAAATCCAATGATGCAGATCCTTCCATTCCAAGAAGGACGGCCGACATATTTTGCGGTTCCTCCATGCGGTGAATGTCAAAGAATTTATCTGCTTTGGTGAACCACCCCCATCGAATCAAAGCCATTGAATTAGGTGACCTCCAAGGAGCGGGGCGCATGAGAGGTGGACTCATTTATGGCTGGGGTCGCCAGAAGAGGCTCTGAGTGTATGCCGGGTATGCAGAAGGAGCATTCGTTATTGAAGAAGGTGGCAGGACACATGTATAAAGAGCTTTCTCCATGTGGTCATTTATCCGTTGGAAGGTTCCTTGCATGGAATCCATCTTCTCCTCATGAGCATTTAGCCGGCTAGTTAAGGCATTTTTGTTGTACAACCCCGTGTCCGGCGAGTGGGTCAGCAGGAGTCAGAATGGCCAAATCGGGCAGTCTGAGTCCCTGGCTGAGCTCGGCAGGAGGGAGAGATCGGCAGTCTCCGGCTCGTTCAGCTCGCCCAGCTCGCCAAGCCCAGCTCGCCAAGCCCAGCTCGCTTAGCCCAGCTCACCCAGCCCAGCTCGCCAAGCCCAGCTCGCCAAGCCCAGCTCGCCAAGCCCAGCTCGCCAAGTCAAGTTCGTCGATCTCCGGGCTGTTCGTCGAGCTCTGGGCTGTTCGCCGAGCTCCGGGCTGTTCGTCGAGCTCTGGGTTGTTCGTCGAGCTCTGGCCTGTTCGCTGAGCTCTGAGCTGTTCGTCGAGCTCTGAGTCGCTCGCTGAATCCGAACCGTTCAACAAGCCCGCGGCGTCCGAGTAGGGGCAGGTCGGGCCCGTACTCGCCCAGGATCGAAGATAGGCGGCGAGTGCCTTCTCCATCGAGTACTCGCCGCCCTTGCCGAGTAGGGTTTGTTGAGGGCTACTCGCCCAGGGATCTGTGAGGTGTTTTTACCATTTCGCCCCCGCTGGCCTGTCCATAGCCAGTTAAAACAGCGGAGTTGCGTTGTTGGCAGACCCGACTTAGCTGCACATAGCTGTTCAGAACAGCGGAGGTTGGCTATTTGCAGGCCGTTTTCAGAAATCTATAAATAGGACCCAAGGAGTATCTCAGAGGGCATGCTTACCTGTCTCCCAGTATTCTAGCACTTTCTGAGGTACCTTAGCCCGGCATTTGACTAAGGAGGGGAAGCGCTCAGTGATCTTCCGGGTGTGTGGTGGGTCCTCCGCGCCGGGCCCTTGGTCCAGTCCCTTGTTCCTTTTTCCTTGTTGTTTTTCTTGCAGGAGAGAAGTAGGTGCGCGATCACCTCTTCCCCAAGGGTGAACTCCTTCGAGATCGAATTTTCGGTTTCAACATTTGTGACATTGATGCAAGCATTGGCCATTGCACGAGTACATGGTATATAAAGTTTTCTTCGGAGGAGATATGTGCTGAGAAGAGGTGGCTGCCAAAGTGTGCGGAAGACAAAGAGAAGATCTTGTCGGTTGTGGCGGGATCGTGCTGGGCGGCATGGTGCAACGAAACTGGGACAACAATAACCCGTGGAACTTGTAGATGGTGGGAAGGCATGAATGACTTGTTGGCGGACCATTCCAAAAAAGGTTGTGGAGGTGTGTCTGCGATGGTTTTTAACAGTGGCATTCAATCCCTGCTAGGGATGACTTTGACAACAAGGCGAAATGAACACATAGAGGAACACAGTGGATTCACGTACTTCTTCAACATAGATTGATTGTGTTGTGAGAGAGATGTATTGGGCGTTATAGTCTTCAATGTCGACTGTTTGTGTGATGTGCTCCCAGGATTATTTGGAACTCCACGTTGGTTTCCAATTACTAATGCCTGTGCAACCGACAAAGGACAAGTTAGACCAATGTTACCCTTAGACTCCCTTTGTTTGATGGGTTGTCAGAGGAAGGAATTGACCAAAACCAAAGACTCAAAGGTTTTGGAGCGAGGAAAATCTAAATTCTGTCGTTCGGTTGCAAAATGACACTGAAGCACATGAATTAGATCTGTCAATTCTTTTGCTCACCTGCATAATAAAATTCAGTTACAAGAATTGAAATTGAAGTGATAAAAATGTTAACAGAGTGAAGAACTAAGGATGGGCTAGGAAGATGGACTAGGAAGTTGGACACACCAATGGTCAATCTCATATTCAACCAGCCACATAGTATATTTATACGGAGAATACTACACTAACAAATACATTGTATGTGGCTCTTGCACAACAACACCATAAGCTCTAATATCTTCTTATCTTCTTAAGTGAGTGTGAATAGAAGAATACTAAAGTTTAACCGCATACACAAAAGCTCAGACACATTCATTTGAAAAATTTTAAGTCAACTACCATAATGTTCCCATGTAAACAAATTTTCACCTCTGAGAACTAGTTCATTCACTAACTAGTATTTAAATGTTAATAATATGTAATGCCATCAATTCTTTTTAATTTTGGGTTAAAATTGTAATGAACTAGCCCAAAATTCACTGAATCAAGTTGAATCTACTTAAGTAATTCCAAACTCGCTCGAAGTTCACTCTTATTCATCCTTAATTCCAATCAACTATACACATTTAACTCTAAATATTAGAGTCAAAAACATCAACAAAAAATAGTTAGAATAAAACTTATGATGCTATTATTGAGGGTATAGAGCTTTTAACTACCATGTGAACTGAAGTACTCTTTCCACTGTCGTCAATCTCCCACCCCCGACGTCAATCTCCAACCATAGAGACGGTGGCGGAACTAGGATTTCTGTTGGACCCGGGCATCATACAAAAATAACTAATTATACAAATTTTTTTAATGCAACATTTTAAAAAAATGCTAGTTAATTAAAATAAAAGTCAAATTACATACCGACTAATAAACTTTTTCGGGTACACATTTTTTGGTAGCGTGCGATGATTGCCTCATTAGTTATGGTTGTCACAGTGTCCTTCTCAATATAAGCAGTTAAACAATCGTTCATTCATTCATCTCTCATTCTGTTTCGCAAATGACTTTTTATTATCTTCATTGTCGAAGACATTCTTTCAACAGAAGCAGTTGCAATAGGTAAAAGACATGCTAACTTCAAAAGCCGATAAACAAATTGAAAATGATCATGTTTTTTAGTCTCCACCATTTTTTGAACAAGTCTGCTAATTACTTTTACATGAAAAAATGCGTTAGTTGATCGCATATCTAGAATGTACACATCCAGTTGACCTTCAAGTAATTGCAAATTTATTGGACTGAAATTATAAGGATAGAATTCTGCTAGATGAATCAAGTTTTGCTTATTCAAAGAAGCAAAATGGTCATTCGGGTCAAGACATGAAAAACAAATAAGCAGCTCAGTATTTATTTCATTGAAACGATCATTCAACTCATTCAATACCCAAACAATTACTGTATTAAATAGCTCAAGCTGAAAATGATGGAAATTTGTGATATCTCTTGTTTTACGCCTTGATCTTCCAGGTTAAACAAATGTACTATCCACATTAGGAACATCAATCATATGTTTACCATAAAATTTAGTTACTTCTGTGATAAATAACTCTCATTCAAGCTCAATGCTTCTTAAATTAAATAACAACTGCTTTGTTAATTTCACGAAATTCATTGCATTGATAATATCTTGATCTTTTTTTGTAGTGCCTGTGATAACTCATTTGTCTTTGCCAGAATAATTTTCATTAAGTGTAGTAGAAATACGAATTCAAATGTTGATATACTCATGATAAGATTGCTAGCGATTCCTCTTTGATTACCATCAACTCTATTTTCTGTAATGATTTCAAGAACATCTACAATTGATGAGAACATACGTACGAAATTCAACACAACACCATAATGAGAACCCCACCGTGTGTCTCCGGCTCTCTTGATTTCTAATGGTTGATTTAACTCCCGACCAGTTTCTAACTCTCCGCTGCCAAGTTCTTGGGCAACTCTATCAACTTCTAAAGAAGTTAGAGCTGGAGCATGTTCCTGCGTCAGAGTAAGTTGCTGATATTCTCACCAAAGCATTACCACGATAAATGTACCATCAGTTCTTATCCAAGCTTGGTGCCTACGACTTGTATGCTCCAGCTTGCGGGGGAGTGTTAGAGAATACTAGAAAAGATGATGAATAGGCCCATGTAGGATTTTGGCTTAGTCTCACATTGCTTATATAGTTGTTTGTTTCTCTCCTCTCTCCTATATATTTGTACTCATACTTGTATTTTAAAATTCAAGAAGTATATACAAGGTTTGAACCATTCTTCCACAATGGTGTTGTCGTGTGACCTTGAGGTCACGGGTTCAAGTTCTGGAAGCGGTCTCTTGCAAAAACACAGGGTAAGTTTTGGCTACATTTCACTCTTGTGGTGGTACCCTTTCCTAGACCCTCGTTGCGCTTGAGCGGGAATGCTTTGTGCTGCAAATAAACAACAACTAAATCGCCATAAAAGAATGCATTCTTGATATCAAGTCGATGTAACTGCTAATGACAATGGATTGCTAAGGAAATCAATATCCACACGATATTAAGCTTAGCCACCAGATAATTTTTCTTCATAATTAATGTCATACTGTTTAGTAAATCCTCAAGCCACAAGACACTTTTAAGCACTTAAATGACTCATCAGGACAGTGTTCAACTGTGAATACCCATTTACATCCAACTTGGGATTGTCTAGGAGGAAGAGAAACAAGTCCCGAGTTCTATTTTCCCATAAGGCCTTCTGTTATGTGGCGTAACGACGCCGGTTATCTTTAATTCTATTTACCCATAAGGACAGGTTAGACCAATGTTACGCCATTGCCCAGGCGGTGTGGAATTTGAAGCATTATTTGCGATCAATAAGGTCTTGCTTCTGCCCATGTTCAACGTGTGTGGGGTTATCATAGAGGGGGACTGCAAGTCTATTATCGATGTTTGTCAAAGCTCGCTACAACGGAATCATTGGACCTACCAAGGAGGGGGTGCTGAGCGCTTGGATTTCCTATCCATCTTCCACCAAGTTATTTTCCGGCACATCCCGAGAGATGACAACTGGGTGGTAGATTTTTATTCTATGTATGCAAACGTTGTAATTTTATTTGGAATGATTTTGACAATGCTAATCCAGAGTTCTTTGAACTTCTCAAGGCAGACTTGGATAGCATGGTTCCCTTGTAGCTACTTGTATTTTTTCCCTTTTTATTTTCGTAATGCATGTACACATTTCAGCAGTGGTCTTAGTTGGGGATCTCAAGTCAGATGATGAAAACCTTTACTTTGGAGTACTTGGCACATCGAGTGGACCGCTCAACAAAGTTCTTTCCAATGAGGGAAATATTATTGATCTTTAGTTCATATCTGACTTCATATATGACTATATGAGAGTGGGAGCGGGTGAATCTCTTGATCCCTTTGGGGACTATCAACATCAGTCTTTGGATGAGAGTACTATCAACCCCAAGAGTATTAATGGAGACTATCCGCCAATTTTTAAATCATCATGGCATAAATTTGGTGTAATACTCAGAAGAAAAATGTCTTGGACGACGGATGCAATTTTCTAAAGCAAACACAAATTTTTATTTTTAATATGTACTTGTAAATCATGCATGGAGGATTTTAATGTTGCTGCGTTTTGAAATTTCTAGTATTTTAATAGATTTAACGTTCAAATTTAAGTGAATAGTTCAGATTTTGTTTTTGGTTTGCATCTTTTTCTTTGCTAGGATTATTTTATTATTATTTATTTAGGAGAGAATTATGGTTTATTATGTTGATAAAGATAACTTTTTAAAATTCTATATAATTCATTCAATGATCACTCCAAATTCTATCTCTTCAAAGTTTGATGCATCACTCATGAGGGTCTGTTTGTTTCGGTGGTGAGAGTTGGAGTGTTGGGAGTGAGAGTGTTGACAATGGAGCGGCGAGGAATGGTGGGGGGGGGGGGGGGGGGGGGGACTGCGGTCTCAAAAAGGCCAAAATTAGTGTTTTGGAGCGTTGGCGGCTGGAATTGGAGGGTTACTAAACAGATATTTTTAGCGTTGACGTTTTCCCCCAATGGAAATGGTGCAAAAACGGCCAAACAAACAGTCTCAATTAATTTGTTTTTATAAATTTTGGTCAATTGCCTTGCTTGACATATTAGTCTATATCAAATTTGTGCTGCTTCACTCTTTCTTCTTCCTGTCTTCTGATATTTACATGAGAATAGGCATACGATCAATGGCCGTAACCATATGAGTAGTACACGTCAGTCAGAATCTGCATGGGCGCATATAAATTCATCCTAGAAAAAATGTTATGTTAAAGGAAAATTCTCAGTAAGCACATTGCAGAAACTCACCAATTGTATATTTTGATCAGCCGTCAAATTTCAAAATTACGCAAAAAGTTGAGGACTGACAGTTTAACTTTCCACATTTACAGACTCATGAATGTGAAGAGGAGGAAGCTTTGGCGAAGATCACGCCTCGTGCTCCTGTATCTGTGGAGGATGATCTGTTTCTTTGCGACTTCGAGAGCTCGGAGGAAGAAGAGTTTCCCGGGTTTGTTATTCCAGATCTCAACAATTCGATTCAGCGGGAAACCGAAACAGATACCGAAATCTTACCATCAGTCCCCTTAACCAGTGAATTTGAGCGCAGGGATCTGCCGGCCATGGAGGAAGAGATCAGTGACCTTAGAAATTTGGTGCAATGTCTTCAAGAGAGAGAGAAGTACTTAGAGATGCAGTTATTAAAGTTCCATGGCTTCAAAGAACAAGAAATATCCATGAGAGAACTTCAGAATAGATTGAAGATAAGCTACACGGAGACAAATCTTCTATCTCTGAAGATCGAATCTCTGAACGCTGAAAATGAGAAGCTTCGATCCAAGGTTGCGGAGTTCTCCCGTGTTACAACTGAAGTTGAGATACTGAGGAAAAATATCACCACTATGAAGAGTAAGATGGAGACTGTTGGCGAGGAGGCCAGGGAGAAGATTATGGCGCTTCATGCGAGGATTTCTGAACTAGGAGAGAGGGAGAGAAAGGATTTGGAGGATTCTGTTCAGGTGGAGAAGAAGATGAAGAGATTGAATGAGCTTGAAGATGAGGTGTCAAAGCTTCAGATGGAGAAATCTGTGTTGGAAAATGAAAAGTTGGAACTGATGAAAAGATTGCCGTCCGACCATATTCTCAGCCCTTTAGTCATCAGAAGCCCGGATTTTGTTGTCAAGAGCCCTGAGGTAATCTTCTGTTGGTATTAATAAATCTGACCTACAGTTTTTGGCTCTGCCATCACTGCCCATCATTTTTGATGTTAACTACCCTATTTATTACAGCTGAGATCATTGGAGGAAGTAAATTTCCTGAGAGAGGAGAACAGCAGATTGAAGAAGGAAATGGAGCAGATCCAAACTGATCAATGTATGGAGATCGAGGAGTTGATTTATCTTCGGTGGGTCAATGCATGCCTACGCTATGAACTGAAGAACTATCCGTTCCCCCTGGGAAAAACAACTGCAAGAGATCTAAGCAGGTCCTCGAGCCTCAATTCTGAGCAGAAAGTCAAACAGCTTATACTGGACTACTCAAATTCGGGCTTCAATCCGAACCAAAAAAGTTTAACCGATTTCAATTTCGACGACTTATCTTCACAAGAATCCAACGAGGAGTGCGATGAGAACTCCCTCGCCTGCTCGAAATCAAAATCCAGGAAGCCGGGCAAATCAAAATTTATCGGCAAGCTGAAGAAGCTTGTACTGGGGAAGAGCGGGCGTGCCGCAGATGCATCGAGTTCTGATGGAAATTCTGAAAGAATGGCTGGAAGAAAGTTGTCGGATAGCATTTCATGCCTTCCTGTAGAGAGAGGTTCAGGAAACAGTTCTAGCGGAAGGAAGTCCTTTGATACTGATGACTTGAGAAGGCTAAAGCTGGAAGGGGTTCGGGAAAGGATGAGCGCTCGGTCCAAGAGCGATCTCGGAGAAGTCTATGAGCGAAAGAGCATGGTTTTTGTGCGCGGCGAAAGTTTTTGTGGCTCGACATTCAACAGTTTCGCCGACGAGAAAGAAGGGGTTGCTTCAGAAAAGATGAAGCTCGTGAAGTTTGCAAGAGCGTTCAAGAATTCTCAGGAGCTTGTAAATTTGAGTGGTAGACCAGAATCATTGAGCTCCGGCTGATTTGAACTTCATAGGCGGGAAATTAATTAATAGGTAGTAAGAGGTGTATGATATGACAATGCTAAGATATATGCAAAGCTAAATTACCAAAAAAAAAATTGAAAATACTTTAAGAATTATTATATTAAGTGATTTATGTATGGGCTTTGGGCTATTGATTTTTTTTCATTAATGTGTTGAATTGCACGGAAAGGAGAAAAAACATGAATTTTATTTTATTTTATTTCTCAATTTCTTTGTGAATACATACAAGTATTGTATATTTATATAATATGTGAGAGAGGAGGATAATTCTGATTTTAAGACGTGAGATTAAATCTAAAGAGATAGGAACTAAGATGGGCTTTTTTTGTGCATTTACAAAACACTTCCCTCAAGCAAGAGAGTACAGATCATAAGCACCAAACTTAGGCAAAAACTAATAGTATAATGGCCATGATAAGGCCTTGGTGAGAATGTCATCAACTTGCCCGACAGGAGGAACATGTTTTAATTTAAAAAAAATCAATTAAACCTTCTTTCGAATGAAGTGATAGTCAACTTCAATGTGTTTGCTTCGTTCATGGAATATAGAATTTTTAGCAATGGTATAGCAGCTTGACTGTCACAAAATAAGGTCGTTGGTGAGGAAAGTTTGACTCCCAAATCACTTAGAAGACTTTCTAGCCAGGTAAGATTAGACACAACAACGGTCATTGAATGATATTCGGATTCAGCAGATAAGCGAGCAACAACAAACTGCTTCTTGTCGCGTCATGTAATAAGGTGTCTTCCGAAGTAAGTAGAGAATCCACTTGTGGAGCGTCGATCATCCAAAGAGCTAGTATAGTCAGCGTCACAGTAGGCAATCAGAGATAGAAAAGAAGAAGAAGGTTCGTATATAAGCTCTTGTCCAGGTGCAGTCTTCAAATATCTGAGGATGTGCTTGACGACCTGGAGGTGAGAGGTCCTTGGAGCATGCATTAATCGACTGACAACTCCAACAACAAATGAGATATTTGGTCTTGTAGATGTAAGATAAATCAGCTTTTCTACAAGACGACTATAATACTCTTGATTTGTAAGTAGTTGATCAGAGTCGGTGTCATGAGTGTAGAGCTTGTGGTTGACATCCATATGAGTATTATCAGTCTTGCATCTAAAATAGCCAGCATCATGAAGAAGGTCAAGCCAGTACTTTCGTTGAGATAGGATGAGAATCGGGACGTCTTGTTACCTCAAGACCAAGAAAGTACCGACGATTTTTCAAATCTTTAGTTTGAAAGATAGAGTTCAAGTGTTGTTTGATCATTTGTATTTTTTTGAAATCATCAGCTGTGATCAGAATATCATCGACATAAGCTAAGAAAATTATGGTGCCTGCCGGTCGATGGTGAGTAAAGAGAGAGAAGTCAAATGAGCTTCTAGTGAATCCAACATCATGGACAACCTTACTAAACTTGTCAAACGATGCGCGAGTAGACTATTTAAGACCATAAATAGATTTCTTGAGGTGAAAAACACGAGAATCCCCCGCGATCTCAAACCTGGGAGGTTGGTATATGTTGACAGTCTCTAAAAGGTCATCATTGAGGAAGACATTTTTGATATCCAATTGATGTAAGGGATACTAGCGATGAACTGCTAAGGAGATCATGACACTAATAATATTTAACCTGGCAACTGGGGGAAGGTCTCATCATAATCAAGACCTTGTTGTTGAGTAAACCCTCAAAACACAAGATGAGCTTTTAGGCATTCAATTTTCCCATCTGAAGCATGTTAATTAGATGCAAAACCCCACTTACATCCCACATAAGTTTGTCCCGAAGGAAGAGGGATAAGATCATAGGTCTAGTTAGCTCATAAGACAGTTATTTCCTCATCCATGGTTGCACGCCGCCCCAGATGTTGGAGAGCCTCCAACAAAGAGTTAGGTATAGAAATAGATGATAAAGAAAGCACAAATTTAAGAAGAGACAGAGAGAGGTAATGTATGGATACATAATTCGCCAAGTGATGAGCCGTAGAGGCTGGTGCTGGATCTTCAGGCCGCGAGGTATCACTGGTAGAGGGTAACTACTGGAGGGCATCAAATCTAAAATGACGACGAGTGTATACGCAAAGAGGTGGTTTGGAGGGTACTGGAGTCGGGGTTGGAAGGAATGGTGGAAGAAGAGATGTAACATGGATGGTAGGACGTGGTAGAAGTAGAGGTGTAGGAGTTATGAGTCCTATTTATATACTGATTTTCGGACTCATCTGAGCTAGTTTTCTTTCACAAGCACTTCACTTTTAGTTCGTTATCGTATATATTTCTTCTAATCTTTATTTCCATAGGAAGTGCACTTATAGGCCCGTGGTTGTGTATTTTTGTTACTTTTATTGATTGTACTTCTTATTGCGATTGCCTGGAATTTCTGCACATATTAGTGGTTAGTTTTTCCTGCTAGTACAGGGGTTGTGTTGGTGCTCTGGGTTGGTTTGGGGCCCATTTTTGCCTAAGGGCCACTGATCGTGCGTTTTTACACGCGCACGCTCAGTGGATTCCTTAGTGACCACCGGTCGTGCACCACTGATAGTGTGCATTGATTCCATTTTTCCAAGTTCTATCTGGGGCAATCGCACGACCATTAGACATAGTACGCACGACCATTAGACATAGTACGCACGACCTTTGGTCGTGCGCCACTACTCGTGCGCGGTTGTCCCATTTTTCTGGAGTTTTGCCATTGCTTATCGCACGATCATGAGATCCAGTGCGCACGACCTCTAGTCATGCGCCACTGATCGTGCGCATATATATTAATTTTTTTGTCCAGCTACAGGTTTCTCTAGAGCAGAGCGCACGATCATCAACCGTCAGTGCGCACGACCACCGTTCGTGCGCCACTGATCGTGCGCTCTGATTTTCTGCTATCTATAAATACGCAGGTTCTGCCCTAATTAGAAGAGTTAGACTTTTTCTCCACCATTTTCGTCTCTGAGGAGGGTTCCTCCAATCTCCTTCTTCCCCCACCATAGGGAGGGGCTCCGGGCAAGCTTTCAACGCCAAATTCAAGCAGGAGCTTCCTCTCGGCCTCCTCCTTCATCCTTGAGCTTCAAGAAGGGTTTGACCTAGCTTTCACCATCAAGCTCGGAGGAGTTTGTGTCATCCTCCACCGGATCGCGACACAAAGAAGACGAGTCCATTGGGAGTTAGTGACAACCTCCTCTACCCTAGACGCAGCTGAGGACCGAGATAGGACGCGGATTAATAACCCGGCGATTCCTTCCGTGAATCCTCAGCAAGACTTCGGATCCGGTTGATTTCACACTCTCTTCTTCTTTTGTTGTTGATAGTGTAGTTTGATCTCTTTGTATTTGATGAAGTGTGCTTAATTTGATATATGTTTGTGTACAATCAGGTCTATGCGATTTTATATTCACATTATTTGCTTGAGGTGCGCCATTATCCATCCTCCACCACACAGTGCCACACTAGCAATTGCTAGTGGCGTGCGTAGCGAAGAGGTGCTCACGACTCTCATTCCGCCGTTCTTACCACCTCATCCGCAAGCCTACTCATCCATCCACCTAGCGATTCAGTGCATAGCGGCCCGTGTAGTTTTCCATCCGCCTTGCGAAGCATCGCATAGCGGCGTTGCATAGGAGTAGTTTATTAGTGTTTTACTTTCTTATTCCGCCGTTCTCACCACCTCATTCGCAATCCTACTTGTCCATTCGCCAAGCGATTCAGTGCATAACGGCCATTGTAGTTTTCCATCTGCCTGGCGAAGCATCGCATAACGACGTTGTATAGGAGTAGTTTATTAGTATTTTACTTTCTTTTTCCACAAACAATCAAAACCCCCTTCATAAACACCGACCTAAGGACTTCAATCTCAAGTCCTCCTCAAAATTAACTCCACCTTACTGTGTTCTTTGAGAGATCGAAACTTGGGAAAATTCGCCCATTTTATATTACTTGTGCGACCGGTACACTTGCCGTAAACCGCATCAAGTTTTTGGCGCCGTTGCCTGGGAACACAGTCGTGAGAGTTTTTGGAGAGGGAGATAGGAGATAGAAGTCCTTTTCCATTTATTCATTTCATGTTTCTTCTTTTCTTTAGTTTTTAGAATTTGTTGCTTATTTTTCTTTGTTCCTTTTCTAATTTTAATTTTTTTACAGCAGATATTCTTTTTCTTTTATCTGCTAGTGTGTAGTTAATTTTTGCTTAGAATATTTATGTTGGTGAATTCTTTCTTGTTGCACCATATTTTCTTATATGAATATCCATTGCAGATGGTGCGAGAATTATAGGCATGGTAGTGATGAGTGCCCCACTGAAGATAGTGAGCATAATTCTCGTGGTTCAGTGTATGGAGCACCGTCCTCTTATGGTACTTCATACACCATACCCAAGTCTTATGGTCACTTCTCTTCTACTTCTTCACCTTTTTCTTATTCCACTCCGGTTCCACCAGGTCTGAGGAGTAATGGAAAATAGTGTTTGTGTTGTCGTAGCACCGAGCACGTGTTGAAAGATTGCGCATAATTTTAGCACTAGTTGGAGGAGGATGATGAACCGGGTATCCGATTCGTTACATCCACCTCTCAATTGGCTTCCCCTTCTGATTCTGATGATATATTCGAAGTACCACCTTGTCTATGAGGGACTGCTGCGGATATACCCATCAGACTTTCTGCTGATCGGTGTGACGACATTGTGACGCCGTCTCTCCCTATGCATTCTTCCCCTCTTTTGAATTCACCCCGGAGGAACCCACACATATTTTCTCTGATATTGTTGTTCCTCCGCTTTCTTTGCAAGAATTATCTATCCCAATTTTTAGCGAGTCGGTTGATGATGTTATGCCGGATAGTGATTCAGAGCCTGAGATTGGCCAATGTGGGACGAGGACGTTATTCTCTCCAATGGAGAGTGTGACGCCTTGGAACATGATGACGCACCAAAGTGGGATGATGAGGAGATCCTTTCTGATGAGGAAGTTTTCACTTCCTTATTGTATTAGGAGGTCCAAACCACCACCGAGGACCTCGATCTCTCGGATTCCCCTTGCTATGACTCATATGACACCGACGATGATCTATGCTTGGATCCTGCTGGGAGTGAGACCGGGACCACTCCCCCTATTTTCGATTATTTTAGTTTTTCATCTCCTTTATTTCTTGATCCCATTTCTGTATTTGAGCCTGTGCGGGTTGAGTCTTCGTAGGTGCTTCAGGAGGAATTGGAGCTTTCAGCTCGAGTCATAGATGATAGCATCCTCTTTCACGAGGAGGTTGATTCCTCCTTTGATGAGGAAGCTCCATTTATTGTTTTCTCCTTCTACCGTGTCCCTGTAGACGATACCTTGCTGGGCAAGGATTTATTTTGTGGTGAGATGAGTGAAGACCAGCGCTCCTCCTCTTCTTACTTCCTATTTTCTCTGCCAGTGAGGAGCATGTATGATTATTTGGGCAGAGAGGTAACTGTTTTATCGCTGTATCGGTACCTGTTACCGAAACGGATAATAAAAAAATTACCTGTGCACTTTTCTTTTCATAGGACCATTAGCTAGAAATGTAAAAAATTAATAAGTCGTGCTAGGAAGACAATAACCCTAGTAGTTATCTTACATTTACTGCATTTTTATTTTTCATGTCTATCTTAGTTTTAGAATTTTTTTGTATTTTGTCTATTTTTCTTTTGTTTTTGCGGAGCTCAGCCCCTACAGGTATTCATGACAAATTCGTATTGGCGGGGTTGTGATTTTTCGTTTAGCGGACCTGCTTCTTTTTTTCACGCATCTTCTGGTATGCTCACTAGCTGAGCATTGGGTAACCTCTCACCTTGTCTCTATCTGATTTTAGTTTTAATATCATATGTTGTGTAGCTTAGTTTAAGTCTGGGGGAGAGCCAGTATTTGTTACCTTTTGCACGTGCACATTTCATTTGCATACTAGAATCTTTTATTGTATTATTTTGATTAATTAGTTCATTGCATCACACACCACTGCACCCACATGAGCGCGTGCTTAGCTGTTAGCGCGTTGCGAGTTAAACTCGTTTTTTTGTATGATTTGGAAAATTATTGTGCTGACATAGGATTGTGAGACGGAGTAAATGTTGACTCCTGTAGTGCTCCTAGTCGAGTGCTCTCGTCTCGTGTAGAAATTGAAGTAGATTTAATTTTTTTTGTATGCTTATAGTTTTATATTTTTCTAATTGCGTAAATACTATTTATTCTACTAAAAAATTGGTGAATCCGGTGTGAATCTGACGGTAGCTTAGGGATGTGTGTAGACGGCCGTTAGATTCGTATTGCTCGAGTCGGGAGGATGGATAGTCTTTCTTGTTGGCTAAGAACTTGCCCCAAGCTATTCTTGAAGCATGGGTATAGGTTAGTTTAATTGCATGAGCGTGATGTAGGCCATCATTTTGGCCAGGTTGAGCTTTGTACAGTTCCTAACGTCTTATCCTCGCTAGCCCCGTTGTGCCTACCCCTTCTTTTGATTCAGCTCCACCATTATTTCACCAAAGCCTCATAGCCGATCCTAGTCGCACACCCAAGTCAAGTTTTAGTGTTTTACATTTTCATTTTGGGGGTGTTGATGTGGTGATATTCCTCGTGAGTATATGGATGTGCTCCAAAGTTTTTATTTACTGAAATTATTAAAATAAAAAGATGATTTGAAAAAATATATAAAAATCAATTGTGAAAAAGAAAAGTGAAAAGAAAAAGTGTAATTGAAAATTCTATTTGAGATGAGATTGTATTTGGAGTAGGCGGTGCACACACCCATATTTTAAAAATTAAGTATGGGGGTGTGGTGTACCCGCATGTATTTTGGTTAGCAATTAGATTCTTTTTTATGCTAGCTCATTTAGGTTAGGTGCATAGCCTTCTTATTTATCTTTGTTTATTTCACTGAGACCCAAGCCCCATCTCTTCACCTAAAGTCCTACTGATTCGTGTGTGAACCAAACCTGTGCCGTGGAGAGAGTGAGAACGGGCAAGCATATGGTCACCGACATTGGTGGATTCCTTTGGAGGTTATCCCGTTCCCCGATCTTTGGCAATGCTCGCCTTATCGATTAGTCTATTTTCTCCCTACGCGTAACCGGAAGATTCACCGTGATTCCATTTTTGAGTAGTAATAAAATCTTGATACACATTGTGAAAAGTATAAACTATTTTGTATACTTAGAAATTTCCTCTATTATATTTTTATGCGCGCAAGCATGCGACTTTGCATGATACTCCATATCTCAATTTCTATGTTAGCTAGTTTATTTTCCCTATCTGCATAGATTTTATTTGCTCGGGACGCACAAACAGGTAAGTCTGGGGGTGTGATGAGTCCTATTTATATACTGATTTTCGGACTCATCTGAGCTAGTTTTCTTTCACAAGCACTTCACTTTTTGTTCGTTATCATATATATTTCTTCTAATCTTTATTTCCATAGGAAGTGCACTTATAGGCCCGTGGTTCTTTATTTTTGTTACTTTTATGATTGTACTTCTTATTGTGGTTGCATGGAATGTCTGCACATATCAGTGGTTAGTTTTTCCTGCTAGTACAGGGGTTGTGTTGGTTCTCTGGGTTGGTTTGGGGCCTATTTTTGCCTAAGGGCCACTGATCGTGCATTTTTACACGCGTACGCTCAGTGGATTCCATAGCGCACGACCACCGGTCGTGCTCCACTGATCGTGTGCATTGATTCCATTTATCCAAGTTCTGTTTGGGGCAATCACACGACCATTGGACATAGTGCGCACGACCTCTGGTTGTGCGCCACTACTCGTGCGCGGTTGTCCCATTTTTCTGGAGTTCTACCATTACTTATCGCATGATCATGGGAACTAGTGCGCAGGACCTCTGGTCGTGCGCCACTAATCGTGCGCATATATATTAATTTTTTCTGTCCAGCTATAGGTTTCTATGGAGCAGAGCGCACGATCATCAACCGTCAGTGCGCACAACCACCAGTCGTACGCCACTGATCGTGCACTCTGATTTTCTGCTATCTATAAATACACAAGTTACTCCCTAATTAGAAGAGTCAGACTTTTTCTCCGCCATTTTCATCTCCGAGGAGGGTCCCACCGATCTCCTTCTTCCCCCACCATAGGGAGGGGCTCCGGGCAAGCTTTCAACGCCAAATTCAAGCCGGACCTTCCTCTCGGCCTCCTCCTTCATCCTTGAGCTTCAAGAAGGGTTTGACCTAGCTTTCACCATCAAGCTCGGAGGAGTTTGTGTCATCCTCCACCGGATCGTGACACGAAGAAGACGGGTCCATTGGGAGTTAGTGACAGCCTCCTCTACCCCGGACACAGTTGAGGACCGAGATAGGACGCAGATTGACAACCTGATGATTCCTTCCGTGGATCCTCAGTAAGACTTCGGATCCGGTCGATTTCGCACTCTCTTCTTCTTTTGTTGTTGATAGTGTAGTTTGATCTCTTTGTATTTGATGAAGTGTGCTTAATTTAATATACGTTTGTGTACAATCATGTCTATGTGATTTTATGTTCACATTATTTGCTTGAGGTGCGTCATTATCCATCCTCCACCACACAGTGCCACATTAACAATTGCTAGTGGCATGCGTAGCGAAGAGGTGCTCACGACCCTCATTCTGCTGTTCTCACCACCTCATCCGTAAGCCTACCCGTCCATCTGCCTAGTAATTCGATGCATAGCGGCCCGTATAGTTTTCCATCCGCCTGGCGAAGCATTTCATAGCGACGTTGCATAGGAGTAGTTTACTAGTGTTTTACTTTCTTATTCTGCCGTTCTCACCACCACATCTGCAAGCCTACTCGTCCATCCGCCTAGCGATTCGGTGCATAGTGGCCCGTGTAGTTTTCCATCCGCCTGGCGAAGCATCGCATAACGACGTTGCATATGAGTAGTTTATTATTGTTTTACTTTCTTTTTCCGCAAACAATCAAAACCCCCTTCGTAAACACCGACCTAAGGACTTCAATCTCAAGTCCTCCTCAAAATTAACTCCACCTTACTGTGTTTCTTGAGAGATCGATACTTGGGAAAATTCTCCCATTTTATATTACTTGTGCGACCGGTACACTTTCCGTAAACCGCATCAAGGAGGAGCTAGATGAGGAGTGTGAAAAGGTTGGTACTCGAGGAAAGTGACATCCCCCGAAATGGCAACTTTGCAATAATTGGGATAGTAACACACATACCCTTTCTGAGTGCGAGAGTAATCAATGAACATATATTTTGTAGCACGAGGAACAAGCTTGTCAGTGGAATGACCAAGATAATGAACATATCAGGTACACCCAAAAACATGAGTTGTGATGCGAAAAGGGGAGTGAAAGGAAAGAAAGAAGACTAAAAGGAGATGCAAAATTGAGAATGGAGGAAGGCACGTGATTGATGCGGAGTTCCAGTAGAGTTTGGGTACTTACATTTGAAACATTAGGGAATGTGCGATGTCAAGAAGGTGACGATTCTTCCGCTCGGCCACACTATTTTGTTGGGGTGTATAAGCATATGAATTTTTATGGTTGGTCCCAAACTCAGTACAAAGATTAGTAAAAGTGAGGCTTGTATATTCACACACATTATCAGTGCAGAGTATCTTAAGAGTACTGGAAAATTGAGTACGAGTCTCAGTAATAAAAACACGGAAGATATATGTGATTTCAGCACGATCACGAAGTAAATACATCCAATTCATGTGTGAGTAATCATCAATTAATATAACAAAGTAATGATAACCATAAATACTAGATGTTTTATATGATCCCCAAATATCTTAGTGAACTAAAACAAAAGGAGCAGTGCTCTAAGTATAATTTGGGAGAAAAGATGACTGATACTGTTTGATAAAGATACATGATTCACAAGTAAAGTCGTGGCAGGAGATATCAGAGAGAGCTTTCTTGAGGATTTTGAGGGAAGCATACCTAAGACGTCGATGCCAATCAATAGTAGTGACATATGAGAGAACTGTATGTGGAACATCCTAGATATAGACCTCATTAGACAATCTTCACTTACCAATGATACTCTGCGTTCGCCGATTTTGCACAACAAAAGAGGAGGGAGAGAAGGTTACACAACAATCAAGGTCCTGAGTAAGACGGATAGAAGAAATAAGATTAAAAGGTGGTACCAGAACATGAAGGACCGAGCAAAGAGAGTGAGAGATTTGGAGTGAGGGGAAGATCAGCAAAGCTAGAAACCGGGGTGGTGTCACCATTAGCCACAATTATGAACTTGGGATACACAAATTATAAGTACTGATGTGGTTTCTGCAGAGTAAGATGATGTGTGGCACCCGAGCCCACAATCCTTATGAAGCTATGAAAGAGATAAGAGATACCTTCATTGGAGACTTACGCAACAAAGCTAAATAAACGACTGACCATTCCCTAAAGTTGCTGGAGCTGAGTGCACAAGACATCAATATCATCATGGGTGGTGGAGGTAGTATCAACTGAAAGTCTTGTTTTCAAGGTCAACTAAATACCTAGAGGGGGGGGGGTGAATAGGTTTTAGGCCTTTTTATATACTCTAACATATATCTGATTTCCTATGCTTAGTGATTAATTGATTTGTGCTTTCAAGAACAATCATCGACGACTCAGATATTTTTATAGTGGTTCCCCAATCTTGGGTACGTCCACTGTCCCTCTTCGCCTTTCTAACAGTGTGTTAGACAAGGCTGTTCACCAATTCCTCAGCTCCTTAAGAGCTTACAACACGATCCCGCAAGACCCCTCAGTCTTATCCAAGACCTACAACTTGGGCACTAAGCCCTACCACTCAGATCCCAACTGGATCCTACCTCGGCCTTTATAACACAGGCCTACACTCAGACACTAAGCCTTACCACTCAGATTTTAACAAGAATCCTATTACCAAATCTACAACAGATCTTACCTCGGCCTTTATAGCACAGGCCTACACTAAGATTCCCTAAAGAACCCTACCCTCAGATCCCAAATTGGATCTTACAGAGAATGTCAAAGAGATGAAATACTCAGACACTAGAGAAAGTTCTCCGTGTCTATCTTTTTGGACTGAGCAAATATCAACCCTATCTTCTTCTTCACAACAACAAGTTGAGAAAGAAATCTTCAATTGAAGCATAGCTTGTTCTGGAAGCAACTTGCAGAAATCTCTGCTTCTTCTTTTTTAGGAAGCAATCCTGATCTTGCTGTCTCAGATGAGTATTATAGCAGGTAACTCTTTTAGCGTTCAGGTTCTCTGATCTGAACTTGTTCTTCTGGCTCGGTAAGAAAGAGAGGAAGAATACATCGTCCAGCCGCAAGATTGCGAATACAGAAGAAACCCTAATTGCTTCTCTTCTCGAAGTTTTTTTCGATTACTCATTTTTTTGATTGATCTCTTTTGATTGATGTTTTTGAATCAGCCAATCTATCCTCTTATATATCACGCTGATCAATGGCTCATTAAGCAGTGCGCCCCACCAGAATTGGTGATTGTGATTTTGCCATTCAGCCACCTACTTTCCATTGATGGCTGATTCAATGGCTCTTTGCTTTGTGTGGGCCCCAATGAGAAATCTCTTTCCTAGTGTAGAAAATCATGATAGCTGGCCCCCAACTCCTCTAGCAGCATTCCCGCAATATTTGAACCTTCTTTGACTTTGTTGACTTTGATGACGTCATCATCTCTCTGAACTTAGACTAAATCAAGCATCAGTAGTATAGGCTTTGAGTGAATGACCATCACTCATCGCCAAAAGACTTAGACAGAAATTGTCACTAGGCGTTGAATGAGCAACCTTCACTCAATGCCATAACACTTAGAAAAGTTCTAGCTTATTTTACTTTCAGTAGGTGTATTCCAAAAATCCTCAGTTCAACGAACTCAGAACTCAGTTCGACGAACTCATAGCTCAGCTCGACAAAAAGTGAAAGCTCAGTTCGACAAACTCAGAGCTCAGTTCGACGAACTCAGAGCTCAGTTCGACGAACTCAGAGCTTAGTTCGGCGAACTCAAAATCAGCTCGACGAAAAGTGAAAGCTCAGTTTGACCCACTCAGAGCTCAGTTCGACGAACTCAGAGCTCAGCTCGACAAAAGTAAAAGCAATCAATGCATTTGGACTTAGCCAAATTTCTGTGGCAAGTAGAACACTTCCTTTGAGAATTAGTCAACGCAATATCACATGGCGTTGAGTGAGCTTGCCTCACTCAACGCCTGTGGACTTAGTAAATTATTCACAGTTTTCCTATGGCATTGACTGACTGAGCTATACTCAACGATTATGAAGCTATGACGTTGAGTGAGTGAGCTACACTCAACGCTTGTGGACTTAACCACTTTTCTTCTCATTTCTACTTAGACTATTACAACATTAGCCTGACTTGCAACCTTTTGTTGTATGGCGTTGAGTGAGTTAACTTCACTCAACGCTTGTGGACTTAGCATATTTTCTTAGCAAGCCAACAAATTCCTTACCTCTGGCGTTGAGTGAGCTTGCTCCACGCAATGCCTGTGGATAGTGAAATTCTTCTGTCCAGCTATTTTTTTGTATGCAGCTAGCATTGAGTGAGCTTGCTCCACTCAAAGCCTGTGGACTTAGACAAATCTTTTGCCTATCCAACATCCTCCTTGAGTCCACTTGTCCAATCATTGTCATAAGGACTATCCTGCACACATGAACTTACACACAGATTAAATACAGCTATGTCTATCTCATTGACCTGTTTGACATCATCAAATCAGGTCCATTGGGATTAATGGACCCAACAATCTCCCCCTATTTGAAGATGCCAAAACCATTGATCAACTTCCTTAGTCAATGAGATACACATCACATAGTCAGTAAAAAAAAACTTATTAAATTCAGGGAGATGAATTTTTTACCTAGATGAAGTTTTCCCTACTTCCCCTGGATTGCTATAGGGTATGTGTTACCATGGAGGTTTACCTCTCAGCTTGATCAATTTCTTCTCCCCATGACTTTCTCCCCCTGTCTTTTTGCTATGTTGGGGCTTGATCCTTTCTTGAGCTTGTCTCTCCCCCTTGAATACTAGAACTTGATCAATCTCTTCTCTCCCCCTTTTTGACTTCTTCAGATAGTCAGGTAGGTGCATCCGTTCTTTATCTCCCCTTATGTTCTCCCCCTAGCTGATATAGATGAATCCAGTAGTGCAGGTGCCAGCTTGCTCTTTATACAAGGCTGACTTTAGTCCTACAGCTGCTAGACTTGCTCCCCCTCAATAGGAGCATCTGCTCTCATCTTATTCTTGATTTACACTAGGTCTGCACCACCTGCAAGAAAAATAAGCCTGTACCAAAAAAAACCTTAGGGAGTATATGAAGCTATTCTAAGTTCAACATACCCAATTCAATCTTGAAGGTGTTGAACTTGACTTCATTTAATGACTTAGTGAAGATATTGTCCACTTGCTTGTCAGTGGAGACAAACTCTAGGATAATTTATTCTTTCTCCACATGTTCCCTAATAAAATGATACTTAATTTCTATGTGCTTAGTCCTGCTGTGTGAGACAGGATTCCTAGCAATAGAAATGACACTAGTAGAATCACAATAAAGATGAATTCTACTTATCTTAATGTTATAATCTTCAAGCTAATGCTGAATCCACAACAATTGAGCGCAGTAGCTACCTACTGAAATGTACTCTGACTCTACAGTTGAGATAGCTACACTGGTCTGCTTCTTACTGCTCCATGACACCAGTCTTCCACCTAGAAATTGATATGTACCAGTAGTACTTTTCCTGTCTTCCTTGCAGCCTGCAAAATTTGCATCTTAAAAGATCAAAATCTCTATTCCTAGGGTACCATAGACCAAGATCTTGTGTGCCCTTAAGATACCTTAAAATTCTTTTTGCAGCAGAATAATGAGATTCTTTAGGGCAGGCCTGATATCTAACACAGACACATGTAGCATACATGATGTTAGGCCTACTAGCAGTCAAGTATAGAAGGGAGCCAATTATCTCTCTATACAAAGACTCATCAACAGGTTTCCCTACCTCATCTTTGCCTATATGTATACTTGATCCCACGGGAGTTCTCATGGTGGAGGCATTCTCCATACTATATTTCTTAATCAACTCTCTGTGAACTTTGACTGGGATATGGACAAGCCATCATCAGTCTGTCTTACTTGGAGTCCCAAGAAGAACTTGAGCTCACCCATGCTGCTCATCTCAAACTTCCCTTGCATAAGTTTAACAAACATCCTACAAAGGTTGTCCTCAGTAGATCCAAAGATAATGTCATCGACATATATCTTGACTGAGATGATATTGCCCTTAGATTCCCTTAGGAATAGGGTCTTGTCTTTTTTCCCCCTTGAGATTTTGTTCTCAATGAGAAAACTAGATAATATTTCATACCATGCTCTAGGGGCTTGCTTCAACCTATATAGAGCTTTCTTAAGCCTATAAACAAAGTAAGGAAGGTGAGGATCTACAAAACCTAGTGGCTGATCCACATATACTTCCTCTTTTAAGTCCCCATTCAAGAATGCTGACTTCACATCCATCTGGTATACTTTAAATCATTGATAGGTAGTAAATGCAAGGAATAGCCTTATTGCTTCCAGCCTGGCTACTGAGGCAAAAGTCTGGTCAAAGTTTATTCCTTCTTCTTGCCTGTAGCCATTTTCCACCAATCTAGCCTTGTTCTTGACAATAATGTCATTCTCATCTAACTTGTTTCTGTATATCCATTTAGTTCCTATGACATTATGTTCCTTAGGTCTGGGAACCAGCTTCCAGACACTACACCTCTTAAACTGGTTCAGCTCTTCCTGCATTGCTCCAATCCAGAATGGGTCTTTGATAGCCTCTTCAAGCTTCTTGGGCTCTTCTTGAGATAGGAATCTTGAACAGAGAGTTGTGTTGATGCTCTTGCTTCTTGTCTGGACTCCATGTATTGCATAACCAATGATTTGGTATGCTGGATGGTCCCTCAGATGTCTCCCAGTTGGAGGCAATCTTGTCTTAACTTGCTGTTCTACATTGTCCTCAGCTGGTTGTTCTTCATTGTCTTCAGCTGGCTGTTCTTCATTGTCTTCAGCTGGCTGTTCTTCATCCTCATCTTATAAGTCTTGAGATTCCCCTGGTCAGCACCCTTCTTCTTTCTTATCTTGTACTGTTGGATCATGTTCCCTAATGGTAAGCTTGCCCATCACCCCCTTTAAACCTGCAGAGCTAGAAGAGGAGCTAGGCAACTCACAACTAATCAGGTTTGACTCATCAAAGACAACATGGACTGATTCTTCTACAACTTGACTAGTCAAGTTATATATCCTATATGCCCTGCTATTGTTGTTGTACCCAACAAATATCCCTTCTTGGGACTTAGCAACAAAATTAGTCATATAGGACTTACCATTGTTTAGTACATAACACTTGCTACCAAAAATCCTGAAGTAACATAAGTTTGGTTTTCTGCCTTTCAGAATCTCATAGGGAGTCTTCTTGTGACTTTTGGAGATGAAAGTCCTGTTAAGGACATGACATGCAATGCTCACTGCCTCGGCCCAGAAATATTTTAGGAGAGATGTGTCACTTAACAAGGTCCTACCAGCATCTATGCGAGTTCTGTTTTTTTCCTTTTAGCAATTCCATTTTGCTGAGGTGTTCTAGGAGAGGAGAACTCTTGATAAATCTTATGCTCTTCATAGAACCTTGTCATGCACTCAGACTGAAACTCAGTCCTATTGTCACTTCTGATTTTGACCACAATACTATTGAATTCTTTCTGAATTTGCTTAACAAATATTTGGAAGACATCAGGTGTTTCATATTTCTTCCTTAGGAAGAACACCTAGGCAAATTTGGAAAAGTCATCAACAACCATAAGGGTGTAGACTTTCCTACCTAGACTATGGACTGGCATAGGACCAAATAGATCCATATACAGGAGGTATAAATACCTCACAGAGTCTTTGGTACCAAGGCTCTTGAAGGAGGTCTTGGTCTGCTTTCCCTTTTGGCATGCAGAGCAGATACCCTCCTCAGTGCACTTTACCTTAGGTCCATTTCTCACTAACTCTTCACTAAAGAGTTTGCCCATGGTCTTGTAATTCAGGTGAGCTAGCCTTTTGTACCATTGGACACAGTGTGAGTCTTTCTCATCTGCAACTAGGCATATGGGAGAGTCCTTACTCTCACAAACAAAATTTAGACAATAGACATTTCTTCTCCTAATGCCTGTCAAGATGACCCCTTGATCACTTGACCTCCTAATTTGGCACTCATCCTTGAGGAAAGAAATGTCATAACCAAGATCACATAGTTGGCTAATGTTTATCAGGTTGTGTTGCAAACCTTTCACATAAACTACTTGTGTGATAGTGATTATGCCATTTGATATCTTACCATACCCTTTAGTTATTCCCTTTTCTGAACCACCAAAGATTACTTTGGGTCCATTCTCTACTGGAGTATACTCCTTCAGCATGCTTCTTGTTCCAGTCATGTGTCTGGAACAACCATTGTCCAAGTACCATATAGGGGTATGACTACTTCAACTCATCTGCAAGACATAAATCATTTAACCTTAGGACCCCAAATCTTATTGGGTCCTAGGTGCATGTTAGGCTGAAAATGAATATGCCTGCCTGCAGCTCTTCTGATAGGTAAGCTGACATTAGTTCTCTGGACACTATTATTATGTCAGCAATTAATGGCATAGTGACTCACTTTGCCACAACACCAACACTCATAGATGTTGTACCTTCTTTTAAGGGTTGGTTTTATAGTAGTGCTGTCAACAGCTCTCAGTCCAGCAGGTATAACAACAACCTTTTTCTTATTTCTTACAGCCACAACCTGATTTGGGATATGTCTGGCAGTAGAGATACTTAGGGTATCTTGAACCCCACAAGCAGCTGCCTTCTTTTCAGAGAGCATACTCCTGTGTGATTCAGATATGCCCAAGTCTGGTTTGCTAACAGACTTTCCTTTGGTCTGATTGTGGACTGATAAATTTTGAGAAGGGGCTGCAACATTATTCCTGAGTGTTGGGACTGGTAAACAAAACACAAATGGTCCAGGATATGCCATTTGGATCTCCTCATGGGCTGCCTTGTAGGCACTAGCACTCTTGTCATTCCTACCACCATGGTGGTGAACATCTTTGTTCCCATTGGTGGATCCACCATTCTCCCAGTGACCATAGATGCTCTCTTGGTCATACCTGTTAGATGGTAGCAGCACTCTCCTGAAAGGAATAGGAGGCTTGGAGACTAGTGGCTGCACTGGAGCTTTTCCCTTCCTTTTGGAATTTGCAGCTCTAGTGTTCCCTTTGAAGCCTAAACCCTTCTTATCCTTTTGGGAGGAGAAAGAATCTATCAAAGGCAACACAGAACAAGGATTTGAAAACTTAGCCACTAGCTCCTTCTCCTTTTTGAGTTTACCTTCAAGATTCCTGACGTGGTCATTCTTGAATGCTATTGTGCCCATCTGAATAACAATGATGTTTTTCAGCTTGCTGATTTCTGTCAGCTTCAGGTCCAACAAGTTTGCTGACTTTGAAGTAACAACCTGCAGATAGGCAATCTCCTGAACCTACTTTTTGGATAGGAGCCCACTTCTCTTCAGTGCCTGTAGGAGTTCACCATAATAATTAATCAATTGATTGATGTCTCCTTCAGATTCAGAGTCATCTTCATCACTTGATGCAGAGGCCTCTAAATATGGACCTGTCTCATAATCTGACCCAGAGGATAGAGAATATACTTTACTTGGACCAGACTTCTCCTGGATGGGTTCTTCATCAGTCAAAGTCATCAGCCCAAGGCAATGGATGTCTTCTTATCCTTCTTCAGTCCTGACAGTATTATCAGCTTCTCCAAAATTAACAGCCAACATCTCTAAGAAATCTGCCTCTACAGCTTCTTCTTCAGCAGTGAATAGCCCAATATAGGCTTCATCTTCATCTTTCTCTTCTGACTCTGATGATGAGGAGTCAGTCCAGCTCTTTTACTTCTTAGCAATGAAAGATTTCTTTTTCTTGCCCTTTTGCTGTTGTTCCTTCTTTTCACCAGCATCCTTTCTTTTGACAGGGAAGTTGGCTATAACATGCTCTGACTTGCTGCAACAATAACAGACCATTTTAGAAGAAACATGTTTATTTGGTTTATAGCCATATCTGTCCTCTTTAGAGGTTTTCTTCCTGCCCTTGTAGTTGTATTCTTTGGGATACGAAGAGGAGGAGGGCCTGCTTCTCCAGTGCTTCTTCTTCATGAATTTTTGGAATTTCCTTGAGAAAGCAGCAAAGTCTTCATCAGACATGTGGCAGTCTGATGTGCTAGTTTCTGAACTTTCTAAATCAAACTCAGTATCCCTCCTTGGTGGAGAAGGTATCTTTCTCCTCCTCCTCCTTGTGGCTTCAGCTTTGAAGGCCACTTACTTGTACTTGGCTGTAGACTTGCTGATTTTCTCCTCCTTTTTGGCTGTCAGATGCATTTCATAGGACGACTTTCCAAACAGAGTTGGTGGTGGTGTGTCTGCAAGTCTTGCCACTTCTCTGATGGCACAGATTTTTATGTCCTAGTCGTTAGTTAGAGACCTGAGAAACTTATCATTTAATTCATATGTGCTGAAGACTCTGCCATATGTCCTCAGCTCATTCACAATTCTAAAGAACTTTTCAAAGCACTCAGTTATGCTATCTATCTTGTTCTGCCAGAAGCTTTCATACTCTTGATTGAGCATGGACTTCCTGCCATCCCTCACTTCTTCTGTCCCCTCAATGTAGACAACTAGTGTGTCCCACATCTCCTTAGATGTCTTGCAGTGAACTAGGTTTTGGAAGGTGGATTCATCAATGACACTGACTATTATATTTTATGCCCTCTTGTCCATTGTGGCAAGGATGAATTCATCCTTAGTCATTTCAGAGTATATCTTTGGAGTCTGGACATTAACATCAAGAGCTGAGACCTTCATAGGGATGAATGGTCCCTCTTTGACAGTAATGAAAATTCTAGGGTCAACTGCCTCCATAAATAGCCTAACCCTCTCCTTCCATATGCCAAACCCTTCCTTCCTACAGATAGGAAGCTTCATGGCCCTAGCTCCTTGTAGTTCACTCTTGAACCCATAAGGGCTGTCTTTCCTTGTTTACCTTGGAGATCTACTCAGACTATTGAGTCTTTAACGAGTAACCTCCCTCTGATACCACTTGAAAGTCTTATTTTCAAGGTCAACTAAATACCTAGAGGGGGGGGGGGGGGTTAATAGGTTATAGGCCTTCTTTTTAAATACTCTGACCTATATCTGATTTCCTGTGCTTAGTGATTAATTGATTTGTGTTTTCAAGAACAATCACAGATGACTCAAATATTTTATAGTGGTTCCCCAATCTTGGGTACGTCTACTGTCCCTCTCCGCCTTTCTAACAGTGTGTTAGACAAGGCTCTTCACCAATTCCTCGTCTCCTTAAGAGCTTACAACACGATCCTGCAGGATCCCTCAGTCTTATCAAAGAACTACAACTCGGGCACTGAGCCCTACCACTTAGATCCCAACTGGATCTTATCTCGGCCTTTATAATACAGGCCTACACTCTGGCACTAAGCCTTACCACTCAGATTCTAACAAGAATCCTACTCTCAGATCTACAACAGATCTTACCTCGGCCTTTATAGCATAGGCCTACACTCAGATTCCCTAAAGAA
Source organism: Platanthera zijinensis (assembly GCA_039513925.1). Lineage (NCBI taxonomy): Eukaryota > Viridiplantae > Streptophyta > Magnoliopsida > Asparagales > Orchidaceae > Platanthera > Platanthera zijinensis. The sequence continues at coordinate 82,029,507 of CM077081.1, forward strand.
TCCTACCCTCAGATCCCAAATTGGATCTTATAGAGAATGTCAAAGAGATGAAATATTCAGACACTAGAGAAAGTTCTCTGTGTCTATCTTCTTGGACTGAGCAGATATCAGCCTTATCTTCTTCTTCACAACAACAAGTTGAGAAAGAAATCTTCAATTGAAGCACGACTTGTTCTAGAAGCAACTTGCAGAAATCTCTGCTTCTTCTTTTTCAGGAAGCAATCCTGAGCTTGCTGTCTCAGATGAGTATTGCAGCAGCTAACTCTTTTAGAGTTCAGGTTCTATGATCTGAACTTGTTCTTCTAGCTTGGCAAAAAAGAGAGGAAGAAGACGTCGTCCTGACGCAAGATTGCGAATACAGAAAAAACCCTAATTGCTTCTCTTCTCGAAGTTTTTTTCGATTACTCAATATTTTTGATTGATCTCTTTTGATTGATGTTTTTGAATCAGCCAATCTATCCTCTTTTATATCACACTGATCAATGGCTCATTGAGCAGTGGGCCCACCAGAATTGGTGACTGTGATTTTGCCATTCAGCCACCTACTTTCCATTGACGGCTGATTCAATGGCTCTTTGCTTTGTGTGGGCCCCAGCGAGAAATCTCTTTCCTAGTGCAGAAAATCATAATAGCTGGCCCTTAGCGCCTCTAGCAGCATTCCCACAACATTTGAACCTGCTTTGACTTTGCTGACGTCACTATCTCTCTGGACTTAGAAAAAATCAAGCATCAGTAGCATAGACGTTGAGTGAATGACCATCACTCAGCGCCAAAAGAATTAGACAGAAATTATCACTATGCGTTGAGTGAGCAACCTTCACTCAACGCCATAACACTTAGAAAAGTTCTGGCTTATTTTACTTTCAGAAGGTGTATTCCAGAAATCCTCAGTTCGACGAACTCAGAACTCAGTTCGACGAACTCAGAACTCAGCTTGACGAACTCAGAGCTCAACTCGATGAAAAGTGAAAGCCCAGTTCGACGAACTCAGAGCTTAGTTTGATAAACTCAGAGCTCAGCTCGACGAAAAGTGAAAGCTCAGTTCGACGAACTCAGAGCACAGCTCGACGAAAGTAAAAGCAATCAACGTATTTGGACTTAGCCAAATTTCTGTGTCAAGTAGACAACTTCCGTTGAGAATTAGTCAACTGTTGGATATTGTATCCACAATTACCTGGATTTGAAGAAGACTCCAGTCAAGCTAAGATGGATTCACATTGTATTTGACGATCTTCTATCAAGTTGTGCTTGCAGCTATTCCATGCTAAGTACACACCAATGTCAGGGTGCAGTGGGTCAATATACACGGGTCTGCGCAACGTAATCCCTTGTTGAGTAGATTAGTGTGTTGACTCACGTATGCTCTCTCTATTGGAGTGTACTTATTTTCAAGTACAGGGTTAAGGCAGATAAAGAGCAGAAGAAGGAGCAAAGATGGGTCAAAGACTAAGTCATCAAAGGAAGGAAGAGAAAATTCTTCTAAGTCAAAATCGATGGGAATCATTAAGTGATTCTCGCCGACTTCGACGGGAATCATTAGTGATTCCCGCCGATTCAACGAGAATCAGTTTGCATTCCTGCCGACTTCTTCCGGCAGACAGTTTTCGAACAGGAATTCTACTAAGGCAGAATCGACGGGAATCGTGAGTGATTCCCGCTGACTTCGACAAGAATCAGTCTGCATTCCCGCCGACTTCTTCCGGCTGACAGTTTTCCAACAGGAATTCAGCCAAGGCAGAATCAACGAGAATCGTGAGTGATTCCCGCCGACATCGACGAGAATCACCAACGATTCCCGCCGATTTTTCCTTAGGCAATTTTTCTTGTTCGCTGGACCGAACCACCTTGCCGAGCGCAGTTTAGGCCGGGGCTAGGGTTTCTCCTTGTGGGCCCTACAACGGTCATTAGGGTTGGCTCTAGTATTCATACTTGCGTATTTTGAACTTCTACAGTAATCCATTCTCGGAAATCAAAAAGGAGGCCGAGCGTGACCTAGCGGATCGCGGAAAGCGCCGATCGCCAGTAGCCGCTCGCAAGGAAGTCGTCGCCGATAATCTCCGATCATCTCTGATCTTCCGACGACAGTATCGAGGCAAGCCGAGCATCTCACGTATCTCTCTTGAGATCTCTTGTCTTCCGATTCGTAGAACGAGACTTGTTCTCCATTCCGAATCGGTTGAGACGATTGATCCGAATGAGATCGTTGGTAGACCTTGCTTTCTTCGTCAAGAAGTTTGGATCTACAAAGTATCACCGCCGCAATCACTTGCCGCCGCCGATCTTGACAAGATCCACTCCAAGAGAGAAATCTAGTTGTGGATCTTCGTAACTTTCAAGAAAGCTTCAACGAACGAAGAAGGACCTCGGAATCTCCAAAAGCTTTGTTTGTATTTCCTTTTACATTCAATTTTGGTTTGTTGTAAAGGAATTTTTATTCCTAGTTGTAAGGGTTGGGTGCAACCAGTGGTGGTGGAGTTGTGACTCGTTTGTTTGCAGGGTTCCTTCCGTAGTGTGAGGATTGGATTTCAATCCGATTGGAGAAGTGACCGAGTCGTCCCTTGGTGGGAGATAGGTCGAAGGGGGAAAGTGGACGTACCCAAATTTGGGAACCACTATAACTCTTTTTGTGTTTTCTGTGCTGTGTTTGTTAATTTGTGCAAGTTAATTTAATTTCGCAAAAGACCGCACGACACCTATTCCCCCCCATAGGTGGATTTAGTCGACACTAGATACTTTCAAGTGGTATTAGAGGCAGGTTACTCATCAATAAGGTTAATACCTTGAGTAAGATTCTGTATCTAGTGTCAAGAAGAAAACAAGACTCAAGCATGGAGCTATACACTGATGTCTCTCCTCTGAGACTCCCTGTCTGCACAAAAGAATATTATCCCATCTGGAAAATGAGAGTTCAGTTTCATCTGGAAGCCATTGACCCTCGTGCGTTATTCATTATGGAAGAGGGTCCCTTCATTCCCATGAAGGCTTCTGGTTCTAAAAAAGATCTCCAAATCCCCAAGAGTCCCGCAGAGATGTCTGAGACTGAGCTCTCACTATTCAACTTGGACAAGCTGGTTCGACAGATCATTTCTGATATTTGGTCTGGATCATCTCTTACAAGATTGGATAAGTGTAAGACTGCAAAGTCCATGTGGCAAACTATCTCTGACCTCATGGAGGGAACGAAGACTGCTGGGACTGAATGCCAGCAAGAGGATGAAGCATATGTGGGGGTCCTCATCTCTGAAGATGAAAGTCAAGAACAACCTCTCAATATCAAGGCTCCAGTGTCTCTATCTTAGACTTAAGAAGAGATTGAGGAATGCAATTATGATGAAGCTGAAACATCAGTCTTTGCAGACCATAACTCTAACCCTGATCAGCACAATCAGGATCAGGTATATTCCTCTTATTGCTCCCTTCCTCTTGTATCTCCTGAAGACATGAGAAGTTCAGAGGTTTTTCCATCTTTTGAGGCAAGGGAAATTGACAGCTTCAATCAAAAGATTGAAACTCTTGATTCCCTTCGTAGAGCCCTTCAGAAAAGCAACTTGCTTGTTGAGGAACAAGCTAAGGAAATTTCTCAGCTGAGGACCATGATGGACCTCCAATTGGAATCCATCAAGGTGAAGGTCTCAAAGATCTCGGATCTAGAGTTTCATCTAGAGACCGAGAAGAGGATAGTTTCTAATTTTTACAAGATAGATGCTATTAAGAGAAAGGGAGAAAACAGGTGGATCTCGCGAATTATAAAATTGTGGATAAATGGGGAAACTGTTTATAGACCCCCCACACCGAGTAGGAGGGGCACTCATCATTCCTTCAGGTATGACCATAAGAACAACTATGGTCACTGCAAGAATGATCGACCCTCATGTGGAAATACCCTTAGTGCAAGTGTTGTTATGGCTACCCATGAGAAAATACACATGGCTCATCATGAACCGTTTGTATTTGCGGCTTCAGCCCCCTCACCTCATGAGATTGCTGGAACCAGCTCTCGCAGAACTTCTTCCCACCCTAGGATAAAGGAAAAGGGAGTTGGCAAACATGTAGCAAGCATCACTGGGGCCCCCGGATGTTTGCTGGCTGAAAAGAAAGCACAATCCCCCAGGCTTCATGATACTCACCACATGTCCACCATCAGACCCCCCTCGAGTCTCGGTGGAAAGGGTAAATCTGAGAGCAGTTCCAGCTTTGCCTCTTTCAGACCTAGGGTCATGACTAAATCCGTTAATAAACCTGGTCAGAAAAGAAGGTACAATATTCATGAGTGTTGGTGCTGTGGCAGAGTGAGTCACTTTGCCATAGATTGTTGACACAATCCTTCTGTGCCAAGGGCAAGGGTATGTCCAAATCCTTTGGCAAGAGACAGCCTTCCTGACAGAAATCCTGTAGGAATGCATGCTGTATTTTATGCTGACAAGAACCTAGGACCCAATACCTATTGGGTTCCTAAGGTAACGTAATTATTTTTTGCAGGATAGTCTAGGTACCCATGAACCTGATGGGACCTAGACAAGAGATGTTCCAGGCTTGCTATGGAACAAGTATATGAGATAAGAGATAATGCTAACCTAGTAATCCCAGGTATGCGCATTCAGTTTCGAAAATTGAATTGCATTACATAGATATACATATATATATATATAGATATATATGTAGATTTTATTTCAAGATATATATCTACATACCTGAAATGGAAGGACATGCAAGCCAATAACCGTATAATCCTTATTTTAGAATCTGATAATTTTTATATATCTTGATAATGTGTGAGAGTGGGTGTCAATTGGTCCGATGAATCTCAAGGGACTTGTACCAGTAATTGCAACTAATATTTTTTAAATCTTGACTCACCAAGAAATAGCCAGTGATTATTTTTAGTGTTATCCTTCCATCGACTCGGCGTAGCTATTCTGACCTGAAATTTTTTACCCATTATTTAAAAGGGAAAAGTTTCGAATTAGCAGGAATTCCCGTCACCTCAAAGGTTTAAATGTACAGGAATTCCCGTCGATGAGCGGAAATCTCCCGACCGTGAAAGAAGGTTTAAATGTACAAGAAGGTTTAAATGTACAGGAATTCTGACCTCAAAGGTTTAAATGTACAAGAAATAGCCAGTGCTTAACGTTACCATTTTCCCGTCGTGAAAGAAGCTTGTTTAATAGAACGGAAAGCAGCGGAAACCCTCACCTTCCCGTTGACCCTTCAGCTTCCTGCAGAAAGCAGCGGAAACCTCGCCGAATCCCTTAAGCAGATCTCGCGGAAACAGCCTCCCGTCGCTCCCCAGCCGTAGTTCGTCGACTTCCGCAACCTTCGAGTCTACCGTATGTCGCTCCCATCGATCGTAGCCCACAGTCGTCTCCCGTCGATCGTAGTCCGTCGACTATGCGTTCCCGTCATCGGTATCAGATCGACGCATGTGTCACGCCGATCCACCGCCATCCTTCAGTCCGGACGCAAGATTCTCATCGGCCTAGGGCTACTCTCCTCTCACCGCCTGCTACACGTCTCCTTCCTTGCACCCTCCGTGTGAAAGGTAACTTCAGTTGCTTCCTTGAGATTCTCCATTTTCAAGGATCATCCCTCCTTCTAGTTCAGTTCCTACAAACTCTAGATTTAGATAGAGTTAATTCCTTGAGTGTAACTCGTTTAGGTTCATAATGGCTCCTCGAACAACGGTCAGGCTCCTCACTGGAAGTGAGTTGGATAGGACAGGCTTTGCCCATGCTTCAGACGAATTCAGAAACATCATCTTGATGCTGGAACAAGCCGGACTCTCCTTCATTCTCGAGCACCCGTGCAAGGTTCTAGACAAGGAAGTTCTTGAGTTTTACGCAAACTCCAAGCTGCGACACGAGGACACCCTGATAAAAAGTAAGATAGCAGGTCTAAGGATAAAGATGACGACTGCCAAACTGTCACATCATCTCCAGCTGTCCAGCTTTGAACAAGAGGACTATCTAGATGAAGATGATCGTACGAGGACACTTATTTTCTGTGGATTGGCTAGAGGGACCAGGGCTATTAAATGCAAGGACATGAACGAAGAAGGAAAGCTTATCTCAGATATCATAGGGAAGGTTCTGATCAGCAAGCCTGGCTCACACGATCACATCTCAGGGGACATGTTTAAGATCCTGATCGCCATAGTGTGCAGAAAGAAATTGAACTAGGGGGCCATATTATTTGAGAAAATAAAAGATACCCTATGTACTCCTAACTTCGTGAGAATCATCAGTCTCTACCTGAATCAGATTGATGGAGATAGATTTTATATGACTAAGGGAGTTCCCCTTCACTACCTAAAGAAGATGGACTCCAGCGTCTTTGATAGGTGGGAAAGAAGAATTGTCCAAGGTGGTGCGTCTGGAACACGTGTTGATGAAGAAGACAAAGCACTAGAGTTCACAAATCCTTCGGATCAGCCCAGTGAAGTTCTTGATCTGCTGAATGCAGGAACTGAGGGGGAGTCGTTACCCAGTCCTTCTGCTGCTATCAGGATGGATGCCTCAGTCACAGGACAAGTAAACGTTGTTACTGACATCACACTCATCCCTAAGGAGGCAGTGGAGACTCTCGCTACTGATCAGACTGACGAGAAGGAAGAAGAGGATGATGTAGAGAATATTGCTGCCAGTGAGGATGATGTGGATTCCCCTGAACAGCAGGTTGCTGAGGAACTTGATTATTAGCAAGCTGGAAATGATATGGACATGAGGGAGATTGATGTTGACCTCCCTTCTGAGGAACAGATTCAGGTAAAAGTTCCTGATGTATCTAGCGCATCAGTTGAGGGGGAGACCTCCCGGCCTCAGGAACAACCTGATACTATGCTGAAGGGGGTGATGAGTATACATGGAAACTTGGCAGATGCTGCCTCTATCCCTCCACTGGAGACCATAAATTTATCAAGCTCCACAAGTGTATCTGAAGAAGAGAATCCTGACTCACAGAGTCCTACCCCCCAGAGCACGACCAGGCCATACATCAGGATCATCCGTTAGGACCTAGCCTGACAAATCACACTGTAAATATCATTCAAGGTATAGTATATGAATTGAAGACCTCCTTTAAACGATCTCACAACAGGGTACTTAAACGAATTAAGCAATCAGAGGATCTGATGCTAAAGAATATTGTGGAGATAAATCACAAGCTGGATAAGATGGAACAAAAGTTTGAAGCTAAGTATGCTGAGGCCGGCACTGTCGTCAATCTTCTGATGCAAGGGCTATAGAAAAATACAGCTGACCTGGAAGTGGTAAATCAAAATGCTCATGTTGTTGCCAACAACATCAAATTGTTCGATGCCAACATGGTCACACTCAACATGAATCAGAATACCCTGTTGACCGATTTTACTCAAAATGTAAAGCATATAGATGAGTCACTGCATTCTTATGCAAACTCAATTGCCTTAGAAGCCAAAAAGGGGGAGAAGGATTATGCAGCTAAGATGGCAGGGTTAGAGAAAATCATGGTCGACAACTTCAAGCAATCAAATGAGTATGTTTTTGAAAGTTGTCATTGGCTAGCTCAGCAAGCTTCAGGTATATATATTCCTGTTAATCCTACTGATGATGTTACTGTTGCTGTTGATGAGGTTGCTATTGCTGAGGAATTTCCCGTAAGTGAAGCTGATAAAGGTTGTTAAAGCCGTTGCCAAAGCTGCTCACAGTGCAATGTTTGATCAAGAAGCGATTGCGAAAGGGAAAAGAAAACTTCAAGAAGGAACTTCTAAAGAAACTCCAGCAGAGAAGAAATTAAGAAGGAAGGAAAGTGAAGTTAAGAATGAACGATGGAGTCCTGTGTCTAGGAACATCATACTGGATACATTCATGCTACAACAATGGGGAGAGCTTAATAGAAATGAAGTATATAGTCAGTATGAGTGGGAAAAACACAAAGAATATGAGGCTAAAAGAAACATTTTCTTCAGGTCAAACACAGTGGAGAACAAAGCTCCTCCCCCCGGTACTACCCGAAGCCAAAGGAATTTTTTGAAAGGCAAAGCAAGAAGTACCTTGCTAAACAACTAAGAGATGCTGAGGCAAAGGAGGGATAGACTTGAAATCTAAACTTTTTATTTTTAATCTGCGTGTACGTCAATTCTTGTAATTATAAATGAACAACTCCTTGGATATATATATATATATATATATTTGATCATATGCTGATTCAATTTTTGTTTTGAATGCGTGAAATTTTATTATTCTGACTTCTTGTCTCGCATACTTTTATATATATCTTTTTGATTGGTGTAATTCATCTTAGCTAGTAGGATTTTGGCTTCTTATAATAAGGGGAGATTGTTGGGTATTATATCCACAATTACCTACTTTTGAAGAAGACTCCAGTCAAGCTAAGATGGATTCACAATGTATTTGACGATCTTCTATCAAGTTGTGCTTGCAGCTATTCCATGCTAAGTACACACCAATGTCAGGGTGCAGTGAGTCAATATATATGGGTCTGCGCAACGTAATCCCTCGTTGAGTAGATCAGTGTGTTGACTCACGTGTGCTCTCTCTATTGGAGTATACTTATTTTCAAGTACAGGGTTAAGGCAGATCAAGAGCAGAAGAAGGAGAAAAGATGGGTCAAAGACCAAGTCATCAAAGGATGGAAGAGAAAATTCTTCTAAGTCAAAATCGATGGGAATCACTAAGTGATTCTTGCCTACTTCGACGGGAATCGTTAGTGATTCCCGCCGATTCGACGAGAATCAGTCTGCATTCCCACCGACTTCTTCCGGCAGACAATTTTCGAACAGGAATTCTACCAAGGCAGAATCGACGGGAATCGTGAGTGATTCCCGCCGACTTCGACGAGAATCAGTCTGCATTCCCGCCGACTTCTTCCGGCTGACAGTTTTCCAACAGGAATTCAGCCAAGGCAGAATCGACGGGAATCGTGAGTGATTTCTGCCGACATCGACGGGAATCACAAACGATTCCCGCCGATTTTGCCTTAGGCAATTTTTCTCGTTCGCTGGACCGAACCACCTTGCCGAGCGCAGTTTATGCCGGGGCTAGGGTTTCTCCTTGTGGGACCCACAACGGTCATTAGGGTTGGCTCTAGTATTTATACTCGCGTATTTTGAACTTCTACAGTAATCCATTCTCGGAAACAAAAAAGGAGGCCGAGCGTGACCTAGCGGATCGCGGAAAGCGCCGATCGCCTGTAGCCGCTCGCAAGGAAGTCGTCGCCGATAATCTCCGATCATCTCTGATCTTCCGTCGACAGTATCGAGGCAAGCCGAGCGTCTCACGTATCTCTCTTGAGATCTCTTATCTTCCGATTCGTAGAACGAGACTTGTTCTCCATTCCGAATTGGTTGAGACGATTGATCCGATTGAGATCGTTGGTAGACCTTGCTTGCTTCATCAAGAAGTTTGGATCTACAAAGTATCGCCGCCGCAATCACTTGCCGCCGCCGATCTTGACAAGATCCACTCCAAGAGAGAAATCCGGTTGTGGATCTTCGTAACTTTCAAGAAAGCTTCAACGAACGAAGAAGGACCTCGGAATCTCCAAAAGCTTTGTTTGTATTTCCTTTTACATTCAATTTTGGTTTGTTGTAAAGGAATTTTTATTCCTAGTTGTAAGGGTTGGGTGCAACCCGTGGTGGTGGAGTTGTGACTCCTTTGTTGAAAGGGTTCCTTCCGTAGTGTGAGGATTGGATTTCAATCCGATTGGAGAAGTGACCGAGTCGTCCCTTGGTGGGAGATAGGTCGAAGGGAGAAAGTGGACGTACCCAAATCGGGGAACCACTATAACTCTTTGTGTGTTTTCTGTGCTGTGTTTGTTAATTTGTGCAGGTTAATTTAATTTCGCAAAAAACCGCACGACACCTATGCCCCCCATAGGTGGATTTAGTCGACACTAGAGACTTTCATCAACGCAATATCACATAACGTTGAGTGAGTTTGCCTCACTCAACGCCTGTGGACTTAGTAAATTATTCACAGTTTTCCTGTGGCGTTGACTGACTGAGCTATACTCAACGATTATGAAGCTATGACATTGAGTGAGCGAGCTACACTCAACGCCTATGGACTTAGCCACTTTTCTGCTCATTTCTACTTAGGCTATTACAACATTAGCCTGACTCATTGCCTTTTATTGTATGGCGTTGAGTGAGTTGACTTCACTCAACGCTTGTGGACTTAGTATATTTTCTTAGCAAGCCAACAAATTCCTTACCTTTGGCGTTGGGTGAGCTTGCTCCACTCAACTCCTGTGGACAATGAAATTCTTCTGTCTAGCTATCTTTCTGTATGCAGCTGGCATTGAGTGAGCTTGCTCCACTCAACGCCTGTAGACTTAGACAAATCTTCTGCCTATCCAACATCTTCCTTGAGTCCACTTGTCAAATCATTGTCACAAGGACTGTCCTGCACATATGAACTTACACACACATCAAATACAGCTATGTCTATCTCATTGACCTGTTTTACATCATCAAATTAGGGTCATTGGGATCAATAGACCCAACATCAACCACTAGGGATGCATGTTGTTGTGAAGTCATACCATGTTTGCGATAACATGTTACCTCAATGTGACCATCCCGACCACAATGAGAACACTTAGGGAGGGGTCTTCTGTAGCATCCACTGCCCCGAGAAACTGTGCGACCTCCACAAGCAGAAGGTGGTCTAGCAGGGGGAGGTGGGAAAGATTGTTGGAAGAAGGCCGGAGATAAGAGTCCCAGAAGTATCAGGCAGTGGTGTAACCTTCAATAGCATTGATCACACATCCTAAAGAAAGAGAATTGTAGAGGAGAGAATTTCAGCCCAGACGATGTGGAGATGTGGTGGAACCCGGGCCATCATCATTGCAATCCCGAGTACTTCTTTTTTGTGCTCGTTGTGCTGTAAGATCTGTTGTGAGAGGCTGATGTTGAATTCATGCCTCCACAAGAGTTTTAGATCGCACAACAAAGTAGGTGAGGTCTCCTCCTACCCAGAGTCAAGATTTTGAAGATCTGTGATGATGTCGAACAAGTGTTGAAGACTGTTCTTACCAGAATAGAGAGAGTGAAGTTCCTCCCACATATCCTTGACTGTCTCATGATATATAGTCATTTAATATGGTTTACTGTCTATTGAGTTGAAGTGACACGATTGAGCACGACTGTCATCACAAAGCCATTCCTCGGTGGGCACAGTAGGGGTGTACTTTGTCATATGTTGAAGGCCTTTGATCTGCAGAACATGATGAACGGAGTGCACCCACTCAACAAAGATCGTCTTCCCACTAAGAGAGATAGTGGTAATTCAAAGCTCATCAAAGACTTCAAGGAGGGGGATTGTAGCACGGGCATGAAGAGAGAGAGCATCAGCCATGGAGAGAAAGAAAAGAAAAACAGGGCGTGGTCATGCGGCAAGAGCAGAGGAGATCGTCGGATAGACTACCACCGAATCTCCTGCGATCATTGGTAGGCAAAAGGCAATGTCATTACCGCAGGAACAATGGCGGGGAGGAAAACTGCCAATCAAGAGTAGCCAATCTAGCGACTAGAACCGACGACTAGAATTGGTGAGCAGAATCGATGAGCAGAATTGACGAGCAAAAAAGGAGGAAAATAGACGGGCTTGACTGTAGGAAGAAGCACTGCCAACCGCAGGAGCAGACGACCTGGCGAGCAGAACTGGAGAGGAGAAAAGATGACGAGCAGGGAAAATGCCGTGAACTTGCGAGCAGACCCGACGAGAAGGAGCGGCGCGACCTGGGGAGCAGAGACATCAAGCAGACGTTGTGCGACCTAACAAGTTGGTGTGTTGACGCTGCGAGCAGAACTGGCATGGGAAGAGGCGAGCATATGCGGAGAGCACACAGGTCGAGCAAGCAGATGACCTGAGCGAGCTTAGAAATGCAGCTAGACAGGAGATCAAGGAGGACGACAAACAATCGGGGCCTAATGTTGCATAAGGGAATGACTATAAAAGCAGAGGGGAGGGAAGGAAACACTAAGAAGACCCACGAAACACAAGCAGGCTGCAGTTAGAAAAATTCTAACCACCAGGACTGTGTTCCTGAGCGAGCGAGAATGCGAATAAAAAAATATTATAGGATCGATCGCTCTGATACCATGTAGAAATATACGAAAAGGAGAAAAATAAAATGAATTTTATTTTATTTCTCAATCTCTTGGTCAATACATACAAATATTTGTACACTTATATAAGAAGTGGGAGAGAAGGGGGATTTCCATTCTAAGATGTGTGACTTAACCTAAAGAGAAATAGGAACCAATATGGGCCTTATTTTGAGCATTTACATATTTTCTTCAACAATGGATAAGCATTAATTAGTTAAATTAGCCTGAAATTTTATGTCGAGAAAAGATTTGTCGGACTCCAAGTGAATGTGTTTTGGAAGACTATATTAACCTACGCTGTTAATGGCGCGCCTAAGGCTCAAGGCTCACCGGGTTCAGAGATTTGTGTCTTTGTACGTTTTTGTGTGCTTTTGAAGCATAAAATGTGCGCTTGAGTTAGATTTATATTGTAATTTTTTTCAAAAAAATAATTATAATATAAGAACTCAATAATTTGTACACGATTTAGTGTTTGTGAAATATAATTGAGCGTTAAGACTTAAATATGATGTAAGTGATCACACTGATTCTATTTTTAAGAGATAAATGATAGTAATGAATGATTAATCAGTACAGTAGATGAAGAATCTGACAAGAAAATGAAATGATGATTGAAGTTGATTATTTAAAATGGATTTGGTTGTATCTTACCATTCTAAGGCGCGCACTTGCGTCTAGACTCCAAAACCTTTGTGCTTCTTGGTGCACCTTGAGCCTTTAATTACTAAATTGCTAACCCGCCTTAGCTTCTTATTAAAGTAACTTTTCGCTTTAATTGTGGATGTAATTATAAGCAAGCTTAAGAAAACTTAGCTAAAACTATGTGCATTTATGTAAGTTACCTAAATTAAAAAAACATCTTCTAGGTTAAAGCTAGTTTTAGTTAAAAATGACGAGTTCAATTGGGAGCTAAATGCTAATACAAATTATTATAATTCTAATTTCATGGAAAATAACGTTCTATTTTGATACTGTTATGTGCTCATCTTTGTTCATATATGTCTTGTGTGTCGGAAGAATGAATGGAGAAATTAATTTCACCTAAAATCTCTATATCATGCTAAACTAATCCATAATTTTTTAGGCTCTGCTTGCCACGATTTTTTGAGCGCTGCACACCACTGAAACCACGTGTAATAAATAATTTAGGAGCTGGTAATGCTTTAAGCCACAGTCAAAAAGGCATACAACCCATTTTTATTAAAAAGGACTGCAATGTGCAGCCTTTTTGTTGAAAAGGGCTGCATTTGCAGTTCTTTTTTATTACTTATTACAACAATAACACTCAAGTATTTTCCCACTATAATGGGGCGGCTATATGGATCCTTTGTCACTTTTGTGCTCTATCTTTAGTCATAATCTCACAAATGCCTAAGTACATCATGTCTTTACTTATAGTTTCACTCCAGGTCTTTAATGGTCTACCCCTCTTCCATTTAACATGCTTAGTGACTTGACTCTCACAACTCTTAACATGTGTCTCTAACGGTCTCCTTTGTACGTTTCCAAACCATCTTAGTCCAGCTTCTCGCATCTTCTCTCCAATTGGTGTCACTCCTATCTATTCTGGATACATTTATTCCTACTTTTATCCAATGTCGTGTGTCCACACATCCACTTAAGCATTCTCATCTATGCAACTCTCATTTTTTGTTCACGTAGACAATTCACTCCCGTACACTCAAAACCATAGAACATCGCTGGTCTAAGTGCAGTATGGTAAAACTTGTCTTTAAGTTTTAATGGTACTCTCTGATCATATAAGTTCCTTGACACACCTCTTCATTTCAACCAACCTGCTTAGATTTTATGTATCACATCTTTATCAACACCTTCATCTTTTTGAACTATCGATCCAAGATATTTAAAACAGTCACTATGAGAAATATTTTAATCACCCAACTTAATAATTATCGATCCAAGATATTTAAACACTCACTTTGGGCATATGATTTCTCCTCAGCCGTGTCAAATTCTCGGAAGGGGGTTCTTACAAGGTGGACCTACAAGGGCCGCTTGGGTCCACCTTAGGTCTATTAGGGTTGGACAAGCCTCCTTAGGGCAAGAGCTAATTCTCAGGAGGGGCATCTTACAAGGTGGACCTATAAGGGCCCCTTGGGTCCACCTTAGGTCTATTAGGGTTGGTCAAGCCTCCTTGGGGCAAGAGTGCACCACATAAGGTAGAGTGGACTTAGTCAAGTCTAATAGAGGTGAGGTGGGTCCCACAGGGCCTATGTTAGACTAATTAGTCCCATGGGTGCACCTAGGTCAACTCATAATCACTACTAGGTCACAAGTGCACAAGCAGGGGTGGACCTACCATAGGCCGAGTGTAGGCGGTCACCTATGCTGAGATTTTTTTTGAAGTAGTATTTGCCACGGTTTTTAACCATAGCAAATACTATTTATATTTGTCATGGTTATAAACTACTTTCGAATCCAAATAAAAAAATGTCAAGCCTCTTTCCCGACTCCCAACTCCTGAATCCAAAAAAAAAATGCCAGGCAAAAATTCTTATCCCGACTGGCTGACTCCCGACACCAGGCAGCACCATAGAAGGCATCTTCCCAGTTCCCAGTAGCCGACATGCGTATTCCCGGCAGGCGTCGACGACTTGGGCAACTCCAACTCAAACAACAGGCGTCTTCCCGGCAGGCGTCAACAACTCCAACTCGAGGCGTTTCGATCGGATCTCTTCCAGATTAGGCAGTCGGTGCACTCCAACTCCAATCGGCGATTTCCATCCACATTCCAGAATCGTGAGGTAATATTTTTATGATGCCTCATTGCCTCATACGTAATTGCTATTTGGAAGATTTCTCAAGTTATGGGAACTTAGGGTTTATCGTAATATCTCAAGCCTTGAAGCATAATACACTAAATGATTAAGTCAACACAAATTAAAGAGCCCAACCAGCACGCCCTATTGCTGTTTGGAAGATTCCCTGATCCTTGTCTCCTATGTATTGTCAGCAGAACTTTTGCTTAATATGGATCTCTATTCGATTGGGCGCTGAGACAAAAATATAGCAACGTTTTGATGTAGCAATCGCTTAGGGTTTGCGCACAATTATCACTCAAGTGTGATTTAGGAAATTCACCAAACAATAGGCAAGCAATTAGCGAAATTCCGCTTAGGTTAGACAAAATCTCCAATGCTAAATTCCAACACAACAACGACGGGCTTGACAGAGGCACTAATTTGATGAGGGGAGTTTGACTGAGTGAGTGTCAATTCCAACAAAAACCTAGCTACCAAACGGTTGCCCTCTACAGACCAATTGGTTGGGAGGCAGCGACGCAACGCCGTAACTATGATTTGTCCGCTGTTTCCAAGCACACACCAAACCACAACACGGACAAGAAAATGAAATAGAGACGAATCACACCAAGGGAGGAGAGAACGATACCCAAACCGAGGAAGCTCTCGGTGTCGCACTGTTGGAATCCCAGAGAGGGACGCGGGTTTGTGCTGGAGGAGCAGTAGCTGTCGCCTTCGTGAGGAAGGAGGAGCCGACCGGTCACGCCACCTGTCGCGTCGCACGAAGGGGAAAGAAGAAAGCTGTGTTACCACCACCGATAGGAGAGGTGGCGTCACTCCACCACATCTCCGGTATCATGCTAGAGGGGAGCCTCCAGTGTCGCACCAGAGAGAGAGAGAGAACCTCCGGTATCGCGCCGGGAGGAGGAACCGCATCACCGGTTTCGCCGAAATAGGGAGCTCGCCTCTTAAGGATCAAGATTTCTTTTTCTCAATTCACTCGTTATGGCATAAAGCCAAATAAAGGAGTATTTATACTCCTCAACAAGATCTCATCCTAGTCACACAACATCAATTCCTAATCCTAACCATCCAAAGGTTTAACTAGAAATTAAATGCAAGAAATTAAAACTAGCCCATGACCGCCTAACATTTTGGTCGATCGGACTCGCAATAGTAAATAAAATGTAGCAAAATAGTTTTAGAAACGAATAGACTAGAGAACTCAAGGTTTGTAGTGGAGCCTGTTGTGAAAGGCCCTCCTCGTGTTGGGCTGAAGGTTGTAGGGTTGCGCCGCGGCGTCAAGTGGTGCCAGGTCGATGCCATCAATCCTCCCCTGCTCAAAACCACTCGTCACCGGTGAGTGGTCCAAGCGGTAACGGTGTAGCATGTCATCATCAAGATGCTCCATCTCCTCGACGGTCACCCAAGTGGCGTCACAAATAGGGTGGTCCTTCCAACGAACTAAGTAGCGGTGCATGCCTCCATCAGTGGAAGCAATGACTTTGTCATCCAAAATCTGATCCGGAACAAAAAGAACCTTCGAAAACCTGGAAAAAACATTAAGTAGAAACAAAGTATCACCCAGAGCCTCACTAGGAGGTGAGGGGGTAGCTCCTGTTTGTAACGCCCCTGATTTTTCGGTGTTTATTTTAATTCCCGTAGTGTTGTTTTTTTTACATTAGGGCGTTACGTTGACGCGTATTTAATAGGTGTCGTTTGTTGGAGCATGGGTTTGCTCAGTGAGTTTTCCTGTGTGGTTGGTTTTGGCTTGGCTGTGCACATTCCCTCACGAGCCGAGTCTGTTTTGGTGACACGGTGAAGCTTTTTATAGGGATGTGGTGATGTTTTATCTTTGGATGGTGTTTTACCCGAGTTTGGTTTGTCGGATTTTTATTTTGACTTTGCCGTTAGATTCATAGCGTCGGTATTTAGCTACGGTGCGATTTTCATAAGAATCCGAGTTGGTTTGATTTCGGGTCATTTTGGGGTTATTGATTATTAATTGTATTATAATATTATAATTATTTATATTATAAGTATATATAGCCGGTTATGAGGGGTCGCGTCAAAAACCGTATTCATCATCTTCCCCTACCCGAGCGACAGTGGTTTCAGGAGCGGAAGAGAAGCAGCGACTTCGCGTGCGGTTGGCCGACGATAGAGAGCGATACGGTGGTCGGTTTTGTCAATAGATTAGGGATTTGGAAAGCTTTTGCCGAGAGCTACGCGTTCGTGGTAAGCTTTTCCCGATTCCTCGATTTTTAGGTGTTAGGATTTGTGGTTTTGACCTCCTTTTTCCCCCAAAAGTTTCAGGAGACGTTGCTAAGGTCATTTGGCGGCCGATCCTTGTCGCGGTGCGAGCAGACATCATTTTTCCAGAGTTTCAAGCCAAGTGGATTTTCCCCACTTGCATGTCCATTTCTAGTTTTATTTCCCTTCCTTTCCTCCTTCCTTAGAGAGTAGGACTAGCGTAGATTGAACTACAAAGGAACTCCTAGAGTAGGGAAAGTTTTTGGCCAAGACATGGAGAATAGGTTTAGGGGTTTAAGTAGAATTCGACGTATATCGAAAGGTAGAGTTCGGTGGGTTTAGGTTAGAAATTCGTCGAGTATCGTAGCCGAATTCATTGAGTTTAGGTAGGTAGGATTCGTCGAGTAATGGTTTAGGCAGATTCAACGAGTATCGCTGAATTGCGTTAAGGCAGTTTCGTCAGGTATACTCGCCGAATTTAGCCAAGGCTTAGAATATTTTTTGCCGAGTTGGTCCGTTTCGCCGAGTTTGGGCCTTAGGGTATATTTTTGGGTATTTGTCATGGGTGAGTTGGGCCTTAATGTGATTTGGGGTTTTCTCCCACCGTTGGATATGTCTTATGATTTAGGTTATGGTTTTGTATGTATTAAAGGTATTTTGGTGCAGCCATGGTCGGCTATGAATCTTTTGACCCTGGTGGATTTGTGACTGTGGGTGTGCAAGCGGAGGGTTCTCCCCCCACAGGTGCCGTTTTTCCCCGATTTGGGTGTGTCAAGGTATAAGGCCACCTTCCTTTTGAACCTGATGTGTTTGTGACTATGGGTGTGCTAGCGGAGGGTTCTCCCCCCACAGGTGTCGGTTTTTCCCCGGTGTTTATGCTCATTTTACGATGGGTCTACTATATGTAATTATGTACTCACTTACGTACGTGTCTTCAAAGCTTAGATCTTTTACGCACTTGGTGCAAAATTTGGGATGTCTAACCCTTGTGAGCTCTTTCTCACTTTGATCTTATGATTTAATATCGATGATTCCATGCACCTTTTCTTTTCCTGTTTGGGTGGTAAACCTTCTACTCTTTTGCCTTTTTGTCCACTGACAGTTTCTTTTGCCACTTGTATTTCTTGCTGAGGTGTTCTTTCTTTGAATGCCTCAGGTTTAGGGCAGTAGCCGGTTGAGCGGCTAGGTTTGGTGTTTGCTGGTGGTTGCAGCGGGTTTTCCTCACCATCGTGAGGTAGTTGATGTTTCCCTTTTAGTACAGACATACATACTTTCAGTGGGTTCGTATCAGGTTATTGACGCCCAATGGTGGTTTTCTCGTAGAATGTTAAGTATTTTTGCTAAGCTGTTAAGTTTACCTCTTTGTGGTTTTTTTACTTGCTCTTTGGGAAAGTTTTATGCTAGGTTGCATGTTTAGTATTTTAAAGTATAAAAAAATACTACTATTACTTCATGCATGCCATATTTGAAATCTAAATCTCTATATTTAACGGTCGTAAAAGCTACTTTCGTAATTATTATAAATCTAGAGTTTTGCAGACCATGAGTTGTCCTCTGGGGATATTTATACTCATGTAGGACGTCTAATACTGTAAATAAAGTACTTTCCGCTGCGTATAACTATTTTTTTTCTCATGGACTAGGTGAGCCGCTGAGCAGAGGGATACAGTTAACCGCTTGACTTAAACTGGATTTTCTCTAAATAACTCACGGATCTTTCATAAAAGTGCTAAGTTAGAGTTTTGTCTGAGCGTCTGTAGTTATCCCTTGCTAACGTGGCATCATGACACGCATTTTCCCTTACTCTGATATATCATTAAATGCAAAGAAAATGCGGGTTGTGATAGTTGGTATCAGAGGGATAGGTTGTTTGACAATTGATGGAACAACTATCTCAAGTTTGTGTTAGTTATCTAGTTTCATTTCATACACACACCGATGTGTCATCAGTACGTCTTGGTTGAAGCATGAACACTAAACTCATAAGCATGATAAGAAGTATATGGGGCATATTATGTAGTATGGGATGCCTAATATGTGTTTGTATATGGATCCTCATAGGAAGCAATATGTGACTGTTATGTAGTACGAGATGCATAACATCATCACATGAATGCACATTAGATTTTTCTTTTCATTGCATGCAATATTATGTTGTATGAGATGCATAATATTTCATGTGTATGCCGCTCATAACATGCATTAAGGCCTTTTTAGAATACATAGCACGACATAAATGACATAACATTGCATTAGCACATGTGCCAAGCTAAAGATTTACATGGTGACATACATACACATATGGTTTTGAGTCAAAAAGAATAAGAATTTATGCATTTATGGTTTAGGCACATGAGTCAATAGGATGACGGTATATCATCCTATGTTTAGGCATGACATCATAAGTGAAAATCCCAGAACAAGTTAGCAGCATGAGCAAGTATTTAATTATGTATTGTCTGAACTAAGTTGTTTTGTTCTAGCAGTTAAGCTAGGTTTTAATTAGTTGTTCGTTGTTGATTAGAATGCCACCTAAGCGTCTGGTGATGAGGTCGACTCCCCAATCGAAGGGGATTCATCTGGTGCCCAGAGTGAGGCCGTGATAGAAGGATTGTTGCAGATCAATGAGGCTTTGTCGAGGAAAATGATGGAGATGCAGTGCAGATCCAGGTATTGTTGTCGATTGTTTCTAGTCAGCCGCCTAAAGTGCAGGACCCGGCCGTGGGTTAAACTGTTCCTGTTCCTGTTCCCCCTGCTCCTATGGTGCCCCCAGTTTTGTTGCCACTAGAGATGACATTTATTTCACATTTCTAGAGATTAGGACCCCCTACCTATGATGATAGGGCAGATTTTATGGCTTTGGATGATTGAATTATAGCCATCGAGGAGATGTTCGCTTACTCAGGAGTTTCATCAGACTAGAGAGTAGTGGTCGCTGCTTATCAGCTCAAGGGACTTGCAAAGAGATAATGGATGAGAGAAAAGGAGAACCTTAAGGATGGGTGTTCATGGGAATCCTTTAAGGAATTGCTGCTGAAAAAGTTTTTGTCGTCGGTCGAGAGGGACCGTTTGATGAATGATTTTATACACCTTAAGCAAAGACAACTCACCATTAGTTAGTACGAGGTGGAGTTCAGCAAACTGTGTCGTTTTTCCCCTGACATGGTGTCCTGGACTCTAGTCGAGTTAAACGTTTTCTGGGTGGTCTTAGGAATGACATCCAACAGCTGTCTAGTGCTTATGGATCTGAAAGCTATGCTGAAGTTGTGGGGGATGCTCTGAAGGTCGAGGAGATCGACAATGCCAAGAACCGAGGTCAACAAATTAGAAAAGATAAGAGGAAGATTGGTGAAGGTAAGAGTTCCCAAGAATCTGGTGGTGCTTCGAGGAAAAGGAGTAAAGAGATATGCAGTTTCTATGGCCGGCCAAGCTATCCATTTGAAAGATGTTACCAGAGATCAGGAGCTCAAAAGCAGGAGCAAGTTCATGCGATTCAGAGTGCTCCTAAAGGAGATTTACTTTGTTCTGCGTGTAAGCGAAGTGGGCACGAGACTGCCCATTGTTGGGGAAAGGAGAGGGTCTATTAGTCCGCACATAAAGGACATTTCAAGTCAAAGTGCCCATAGGCTCAGCCCCTATTGCAACTAGTTCCACTTCAGGCCTTGCCGCCACCGCAACAATTGGATAAGGGGAAGGGCAAGCTGAACGTGGTGTATTTGGAGGAAGCTCAGACGTCTACTCAAGTAATTTCAGGTTAGATCCTAACCTAGTTCAAGCTTTTAATTTGTAGCTGTAGTTTCGACGTTCGTTCCCTTAGTTGCGTATACAATTTTGTAGGAAAGTTTAAGGTAAAGAACCATTGGGCGCACGTTCTTTTTGATTCCGGTGCTACCCACTTGTTTGTGGCTAGGACCTTTGTTGAGCGTCATCGTTTGATCCTCGATCGTGTTGGCGACGCGTTTCGTGTCAAGTTTTTCTCTGGTGAATCAGTGGTGTTGGACCAAGGCATTCAGAGTTGTTCGATTCTGTTAGGAGATTTTCTAGCCATTGATTATCTGAAGGTGATAGACTTGGAAGACTTCGACATGATTTTGAGCATGGACTCATTGTCCAAGTATGATGCGGTCATTCAATGCAAGGTCAAGCGCTTGGAGTTTAAGATGGACAACGGTCAACCCAGGAGTGTTTATGGTTTTCCTCTCCAAGTTTCTCCGATTATTTCTGCGGTACGTGCTCGAAAGCTTGTAAATTCCTGAAGTTTTGCCTGTTTGGGTTCGGTGTTGGAGATCGGTGGTAGTTTGCCGTGAGTAGAGGAAATTTCCGTGGTGCACGAATTTCCTGATGTTTTTACTGATAATCTTCCTAGTATTCCACCTGAGAGAGACGTGGAGTTCGTCATATATTTGGAGTCAGGTACCCGTCCTATTGCTAAGGTGTCGTACCGTATAGCCCCGCGTGAGCTGGAGGAGTTGCGTACCCAGTTGGATGAGTTGCTGCATAATTTATTCATTAGACCAAGTTCTTCACAGTGGGGGTGCTCCTGCTGTTTGTGAAGAAAAAGGATGGATCGATGAGGATGTGCATTAATTATAGAGAACTGAAAAAGGTAACCATCAAGAATGGGTATCCCATACCAAGAATAGATGACTTGTTTGATCAATTGCGTGGTAGCACTATGTTTTCAAAGATTGACCTTCATTCAGGCTACCATCAGTTGAGGATTTGTGAGATGGATATTCCACGGACTGCTTTTCGTTCTCGACATGGAAATTTTGAGTTTTTGGTAATGTCCTTTGGATTGACCAATGCACCCTCTGCCTTTATGGATATGATGAACAGAGTGTTTAAGGATTTCCTGGGCCATTTTGTGGTCGTATTTATAGATGATGTTCTGGTATACTCCCGTAGTGCTGAAGAGCATGCACCTCACTTGCGTTTAGTTTTGTCTGCTTTAAGGGAGCATAAGTTGTATGCCAAGTTAAGCAAGTGTGAGTTTTGGCTTCCTCAGGTTTGTTTTCTGGGTCATGTGGTTAATAAGAATGGAATTTCGGTGGACCCAGAAAAGATCACTGCTGTTATGGATTGGAATAAACCTGCTACTCCCAAAGAGATAAGGAGCTTCCTAAGGCTACCGGGCTATTATAGAAGGTTTGTGGAGGGCTTCTTTACATTGTCTGCATCATTGACTAAATTGACACAGAAGAACGCAGCTTTCGTTTGGAGCGATAAGTGCGAAGAGGCTATTCAAGAATTAAAAAGGAGATTGTGCACTGCTTCGGTATTGGCCTTGTATACCGAAGGGAAAAAGTATGTTATGTTTGTGGACGCATCGCACGTTGGACTTGGTTGCGTGTTGATGCAAGAAGGCAAAGTGATCACGTATGGGTCAAGACAGTTAAAAACTCATGAAAGAAATTACCCTACACATGATTTGGAATTCGCAGCTGTGATTTATGCCTTGAAGTTATGAAGACATCTGTTTTATGATGCTCTATGCAAGATTTATACGAATCACAAGAGTTTGAAGTACGTCTTCACCCAAAAGGAATTGTACTTGCGCTAGCGGAGTTGGCTAGAATATGTTACAGATTATGATGTTGAGATCCGATACCATCAGATCAAAGATAATGTGGTAGCCGATGCCCTGAGTAGGAAGACAACAAAAATTTTTAACCTTTTTGTGAATTTGCTGGTAGAAAAATTTCTCTGGATGGATATATTGGTTGGGAGTAGAGTTTCACCCAGTAGTTTGGAAGTAATAGAGCCTTCATGGATTACACTTATGAGGCTACATCAAAAGGATGATCCTAACTTGCTACACCTTTATAATAGAACTGCGAAAGGGGAATTATCAGACTTCTCGATTGATGACGCGGGTGCCTTGAAGTACTGTGATATATTTTGCATTCCTAGAGTTGGGGATATTTTCAAAGTGGCGCATGGTTCTAGTGTTTCCTACCACCTCGGTTCTACTAAAATGTATAAGGATCTGAAACAGATCGTTTTGTGGTATGGTATGAAGGGCAATATAGCTAAGTTTGTATCCGAATGTTTTACTTGCAAGCAAGTTAAGGCCGATCATGGAAGTCAAGGAGGCAAGTTGAAGCCTTTAGAAATTCCAAGTTGGAAGTGTGAGAGAGTTTCGATGGATTTATTACTTGATTGGCGAGATCTTCCCGAGGACATGATTCTGTATGGGTTATAGTAGACAGACTTACGAAGTGTGCTCACTTCGTGCCATTCAAGATCGACTACTCCATGAAGAAAATAGTTGAGTTATACTTGGATGAGCTCATCAGACTACATGGAGTGCCAGTGAGCATTGTGTCGGATCGAGACTCCAGGTTTACGTCTCGCTTTTAGAAAAGTTTACAGGAGGGGTTGGGTACAGATTTGAGGTCTTCCATTGCCTATCATCCGCAGACAAATGGTCAGATGGAGAGAGTAAATCAAATCATGGAGGATATGATTAGATGTTATATTTTGGACCATGTAGGAGCATGGGATGCGCGTTTGAGATTGATGGAATTAGCGTACAACAACAGTTATCAAGAGAGCTTGCAGATGGCCCCATTTGAGGCTTTGTATAGGAGGCATTGCAAAACTCCCTTGTTTTGGGGCGAGGTTGGTGAGAGACCGTTGTTGGGTCTGGAGGTCTTGGAAGAAATGGATATCTCTGTTAAGCATATTCGAGAGAAGCTTCGGATAACTCAGGAGCGTTATGAAAAGAATGTCAATCGTCGAAGGACTGAATTGGAATTTGTTGTTAGGGACATGGTTTTTCTTAAGGTTTCCCCGATGTCTGGCGTTAAGGGGTTTGGTAAGAACCATAAGTTGGATCGTAGGTATGTGAGACCCTTCAAGATTATGGAGCGTATTAGAATGTCTGCTTATAGGCTGGAATTGCCAACAAGTTTTTTGGGTGTAAAGAATGTTTTCCATGTGAGCAAATTGCGGAAGTGTGTGCCGAGCGACAGGCAAATTATTGATGATGTCCTCAGTTGGAGCCTAACCTTTCCTATGTGGAGGTGCATGTTCGTGTTTTGGATACTCAAGATCGGGTATTGCGAAGGAAGACAATACCCACGGTTAAAGTTTTGTGGAGGAACCAAGACGCGGAGAGCGCGACTTGAGAGTTGGAGTCAGCTATGAGGGAGGCTCATCCTCATCTATTCTCATGATGATTTTGGTAAGTGTTTTCTTTGATATCCTTTGGTTACTTTTCTTCTGTTTTGGATTTGATCCTTTTTATGTTAAATTTTGGGACAAAACTTCTTTTTAGGGGGGTGGCTGTAATGCCCCTGATTTTTCGGTGTTTATTTTAATTCCTGTAGTGACGTATTCTTAACATCAGGGCGTTACGTTGATGTATAGTTAACGGGTGTCGTTTGTTGGAGCGTGGGTTTGCTCATTGAGTTTTCATATGTGGTTGTTTTTGACTTGGCTGTGCACCTTCCCTCGCGAGTCGGGTCTGTTTTGGTGACTCAGTGGAGCTTTTTATAGGGATGTGGTGATGTTTTATCTTCGGGTGTTGTTTTACCCGAGTTTTGTTAGTCAGATTTTGATTTCGACTTCGCCATTAGATTCGTAGCATTGGTATTTAGCTACGGTGCGATTTTCGTTAGAATCCGAGTTGGCTTGATTTCGGGTCATTTTGGGGTTATTGATTATTAATTGTATTATAATATTATAATTATTTATATATATAAGTATATATAGCCGGTTATGAGGGGTCGTGTCAAAAACCCTATTCATCATCTTCCCCTACCCGAGCGACGGCGATTTCGTGAGCGGAAGAGAAGCGGAGACTTCACGTGAGGTTTGCCGGCGATAGAGAGTGATTCAGTGGTCGGTTTTGTCAATAGATTAGAGATTTGGAAAGCTCTCGCCGAGAGCTACGCGTTCGTGGTAAGGTTTTCACGATTCCTCGATTTGTAGGTGTTAGGGTTTGTGGTTTTGACCTCCTTTTTCGCCCAAAAGTTTCAGGAAATGTTGTTAAGGTCATTTGGCGGCTGATCCTTGTCGCGGTGCGAGCATGCGACATTTTTCCAGAGTTTCAAGGCAAGTGGATTTCCCCCTTGCATGTCCATTTCTAGTTTTATTTCCCTTTCTTTCCTCCTTACTTAGAGAGTAGGATTAGCATAGATTGAACTACGAAGGAACTTCTAGAGTAGGGCAAGTTTTCGGCCAAGACATGGAGAATAGGTTTAGGGGTTTAAGTAGAATTCGGCGTATATCGAAAGGTAGAGTTCAGCAAGTTTAGGTTAGAAATTCGCCGGGTATCGTAACCGAATTCATTGAGTTTAGTTAGGTAGGATTCGTCGAGTAACGATTTAGGCAGATTTGGCGAGTATCGCCGAATTGCGTTAAGGCAGTTTCGTCGGGTATACTCGCCGAATTTAGCAAAGGCTTAGAATATTTTTCGCCGAGTTGGTCCAGTTCGCCGAGTTTGGGCCTTAGGGAATATTTTGGGGTATTTGACATGGGTGAGTTGGGCCTTAGTGTGATTTGGGGTTTTCTCCCTCCATTGGAGATGTCTTGTGGTTTAGGTTGTGGTTTTATATGTATTAAAGGTATTTTTGTGCGGCCATGGTTGGCTATGAATCTTTTGACCCTGGTGGATTTGTGACTGTGGGTGTGCTGGTAGAGGGTTCTCCCCCCAAAGGTGCCGTTTTCCCCGATTTGGGTGTGTCAAGGTATAAGGCCACCTTCATTTTGACCCCGGTGGGTTTGTGACTATGGGTGTGCTGGCGAAGGGTTCTCCCCCCACATGTTCCAGTTTTTCCCCGGTGTTTATGCTCATTTTACGATGGGTCTGCTATATGTAATTATGTACTCACTTACATATGTGTCTTCAAAGCTTAGATCTTTTATGCACTTGGTGCAAAATTTGGGATGTCTAACCCTTGTGATCTCTTTCTCACTTTGATCTTATGATTTATTATTGATGATTTCCATGCAAATTTTCTTTTCCTGTTTGGGTGGTAACCCTTCTACTCTTTTGTATTTTTGTCCACTTACAATTTCTTTTGCCACTTATATTTCTTACTGAGGTGTTCTTTCTTTGAATGCCTCAGGTTTAGGGCAGTAGCCGGTTGAGCGGTTAGGTTTGGTGTTTGCTGGTGGTTGCAGCGGGTTTTCCTCACCGTCGTGAGATAGTTGATGTTTCCCTTTTAGTACAGACATACATACTTTCAGTGGGTTCATGTCAAGTTGTTGACGCCCACTAGTGGTTTACTCGTAGAATGTTAAGTATTTTTGCTAAGCTGCCAAGTTTACCTCTTTGTGGTTATTTTTACTTGCTCTCTGGGAAGGTTTTATGCTAGGTTGCATTTTAAAGTATAAAAATTACTACTATTACTTCATACATTCCATATTTGAAATCTAAATCCCGATATTTAACGGTTATAATAGCTAATTTCGTAATTATTATAAATCTAGAGTCTTGCAGACCATGAGTTGTCCTCTAGGGAAGTTTATACTCTTGTAGGATGTCTAATACTGTAAATAAAGTACTTTTCGATGCGTATAACTATTTTTTTTCTCATGGACTAGATGAGCCACTAAGCCGAGGGATATGGCTAACCGCTTGACTTAAACTGGATTTTCTCTAAATAACTCACGAATCTTTCATAAAAGTGCCAAGTTAGAGTTGTTCCAGAGCGTCTGCAGTTATCCCCTGCTGACGTGACATCATGATGCGCGTTTTCGCTTACTCTGATATATCGTTAAATATAGAGAAAATACGGGTTGTGACAATGTTAGTGTTACCATTGTGATCTAGAAGTGGTCAAACAGGTAGTATCACTGCCAAAGCAATATGAGCCTATAAGATCACACATAAGAGTATTAGAGAAGTTTGAAAGGTTTGTGTTGGCATTGCTCATATGTGATATGAGTGAAAGGCCAAGCCTGCGACACTTTAGATTTAGACCTATATTGTGAATATAGATGACCAGGTGAGTTGTTAGAAGACTTAAGGGTAATTCGTCGAAAGGTATCTTGGTGTTTCGAAGAATTCGTCTAAATTTGTCGAGTATACTCTTGACATCCTGATGAATTGGACTTGGATTCGTCGATTATACTCTTGACATCTTAACGAATTAGACTTGGATTTGTCGAGTATATTCTTGACATCTCGACGAATTGGACTTGGATTCGTCGAGTATACTCTTGACATCTCGATGAATTGAACTTGTATTCGTCGAGTATTCTCTTGATGTTTCGACGAATTGGTCTATCTGGATTCATCGAGTATTCTCGTGTTATATCGACGAATGGTTCTTTGATTCGTCATATATACACGTGTTATCTCGACGAATGCTGTTAACTCCGGTTCGATCCTCTAATTCTTATTTTGGTCTGGTCTATGGATAACTTCTATTTCAGTCTTGGAGTATAAATAGATGATATAAATGTTATCTTTTGGGGCTTAACCTAATCGATTGAGATTGAAAAGAGGTGACTTCTTGTCCGACGGAACTGTTCCACAACCTAGAAGTCGCAACCACCGATCCATTGTCGCCGACCATTCCGTCCCGTTGCCATCGCCGGAAATTATTTCCTAAACTTCGTCTTCGTCACCGCTGCCTTTCCTTTAACGGATCTAGCAATCCATGGTGACGTTGAGGACATTCCTTCTTCCAACCTAGATCTTGTGTGACAAGAGTCTAAGTGTTCTTCTTGCTCGTGTGGATACCAATAGAGGCATGAATATACTTCTACGCTCGGAACTCAAGCCGTAAGTGTTCGTCAGACTTTCTTGGAGCATCTTGGTTGAGTAGTGACTCAATCCCGCTAAGAAACCCAACAGTAGAATCAGAGGGAGGTTGAGCGATGATCATTGTTTCATAAGTTGCTAAATCTACTACGTGTAGATCTGGAAATTTAAAAGTGTTCTAAATACCAAAATCTATTCCTGGAACATCAAATGTTGATAGAATTTTGTGAGAAATCGGTGGTAGCGAGACCCCGCCAGGGGCGCAGCCCCTTGGAAATCCGCCAGGAATGCATGTGATTTTGTTGTGATCTCTTTGTTTCTCCTTAACACTAACCGTCCTTCTTGTTGGTTTGTGAAACCAAATGTGTTAGATTTTGAATCTCACATAGATGAACGAGCTTGTCTACTATGTAAGTGGAGTTGTTGTTGCTCATGTCCAATGCATGTAAATCTAAAGATGTAGAAGAGTTCTAGATGTTCAATTTAGACCAGTTTGTCAAGTGTTGATGATTTTTTCTTGTGCACATCTGGGATGTATTTGGATTGTGAGTGTTGTAAGTATTTTATGAATGTGCACATTGGTTAATTGTTAACCATGATTAAATGTTAATGAATTATCTTAAAATCTCTTATGCAACTTTAAGTTTTCAGATGCCTTCTGATGGATGACACTCTCCTGCTTCGATCGATGAAGTGTGGGCTTGACAAAGCAAGGTGCATTAATCTATCTTTTAAGGTTGTAAGAGTATAATTGTGATATCCCACTGTCGACATCGAGTCAAACTTAACTGGGTGACCTCAAAATTTGAGTGCCCAGAGGTATAGGGTTGACATGCACCATATGATGGATGCGAATAAAGTGTTATTCACCAACCA
Source organism: Platanthera zijinensis (assembly GCA_039513925.1). NCBI lineage: Eukaryota > Viridiplantae > Streptophyta > Magnoliopsida > Asparagales > Orchidaceae > Platanthera > Platanthera zijinensis. The sequence continues at coordinate 82,058,227 of CM077081.1, forward strand.
TACAAGAGTTACATGATGATGCAATCGGCAAGCGTTGCTTACCTAAATAACTACATTGTGAGAGAAATGCCATATCTGACTCATGGTGTTGGTAAAATACAGATCTTCTCCACTAAGAGAGTAGCTCGCACAAACTCTCCGAATTGATATTGATTGTTATCAGTTTGATTAAAATAGTGGGAGTAATTTTAATTTAAGCCCTAATGGAAATAAAAAATGTATTTTGAAATGTAGTGCTGAGTTTTCTTTGCATAAATTCTTGTAGAATTTCCATGGCAAGTGGATCTCACTTCACCCTATCCCTTAAAGCTACTTGAGAAGGAGAAACTGAGTGGGATAAATTATTTGGATTGGTACAGAAATCTGAGAATTGTTCTCATGCAAGAGCGTAAGCTATATGTCTTAGAAGAGGATTCTCCTAAAGAGCCAATCAGGAATGTGTCCCGAGCTGATAAAGATGCTTATAAGAAGTATCAAGACGACTCCTTGGATATCGAATGTCTCATGCTCGCCACTATGAACTCTGAGCTCCAGAAGCAATATGAGAACATGAGTTGTAAGGAGATTGACGACCACCTTAAGAAAATGTTTCAAGGAAAAGCTCATCAAGAGAGGTTTGACGTCACCAATGATTTTTTCAGTATAAGATGAGAGCTCGAGACCTAGTAAGGACTCACGTACTCAAGATGATTGGGTATATAGAGAACCTTGAAAGACTAGGTTTTCCTCTGGGCCAAGAGTTGGTTACAGACCTGATCCTGCAATCGTTGCTGAATAGTTACGAGCAGTTTGTCTTGAATTATAATATGAATAAAATTGAAAAGACACTGCCCGAGCTCCTAAGCATGTTAAGAACAATCTAGATCAACATGAAGAAGGTCAAGCCTGCTAGCCCTATACTGATGGTGCATAAAAGCATGGGCAAGGACAAGGGTTTCAAGAAGACTAAGTTGGACCTAAGTCATCTCTTGAGCCTAAGTCTTCAGCACTGAAGAAGAAAGGCTTGATGAAGGAAGGGAAATGCCACCACTGTGGGAAGGCTGGTCATTGGCGGAGGAACTGTCCTTCTTATATTGAGGGTCTGTAGAAAATGAAGGGTGGTATGACTTCAGCTTCAAATATTTATGTTATAGAGATAAACCTTTCTAATCCTTCATCTTGGATATTTGATACTGGATGCGGTTCTCACATTTGTATAAATGTGCAGGAATTGGGAAGGAGAAGAATGCTGAGTAAAGGGGAGGTGCACCTGCATGTTGGCAATGAAGCAAGAGTTACTGCTGTCGTCGTAGGATTTTACTGCCTTTCTTTGCCCAGTGGGCTTGTATTGAAACTAGATAATTATTATTATGTTTCTGCAATAACTAGAAACATCATTTCTATTTCATGTTTGGATATGATTGGATTCTCTTTTATTATTAAGAACAATTATTATTCTATATTTAAGAATGATGTTTGTTATGATGTAGCTCAAATGTTTAATGGTTTGCATGTTTTGAACTTAGACCATCTGATTTTTAATATAAAAAATACTAAAAGACTAAAAACAAATGACTCCAATCCTATGTTCCTTTGGAATTGTCGTTTGAGCCATATAAATGAGAAATGCATATCCAAGCTTCATAAAGATGGACTAATGGACCCATTTGATTATGAATCATTTAAGAGGTGCGAATCATGTTTATTAGGCAAGATGACTAAAGTCCCTTTCACTGGATTTAATGAAAGGTCTGATGATCTCTTGGGTATAATACATAGTGATGTATGCGGACCCATGAGTTCTATGACTAGAGGTGAGTACGTCTACTTTGTTACATTTTCTGATGATTTCAGTAGATACAGATATGCGTATCTTATGAAGTGCAAATCTGAAATCTTTGAAAAGTTCAAAAAGTTTAAGAATGAAGTAGAGAACCAACTGAGTAAGAGGGTTAAAACACTTTGATCTGATCGAGGTGGTGAATACCTAAGTCATGAGTTTCGTGATCATCTGAAAGAGTGTGGTATTGTATCACAGCTCACTCCACCTAGAATGCCACAACATAATGGTGTGTCTGAGCAGAGGAATCGTACTCTGTCAGATATGGTGCGATCAATGATGAGTAATGCAGATTTGCCTATTTATTTTTGGGGATTTGCTCTAGAGCTTTTACACTAAATCATGTTCCAACGAAAATAGTTCTAAAGATACCATATAAGATATGGATTGAGAAGCATCCTAGTATGTCTTTCATTAAGATTTGGGGCTGTGAGGCATACGTGAGATGTCATTTTCCTGACAAGCTAGAACCCAAGTCAGATAAATATTATCTTGCGGGGTATCCTAAGGAAACTAAAGGGTACTACTTTTACCTCTCGTCTGAGGGCAAAGTGTTTGTCGCAAGAACTGGTGTCTTTTTAGAGAAAAAGTTCTTATCTAGAAAGACTATAAAGGTAGAACCTGAAGAAGTTCAGGAACCACAAACAATGAATGAACTAGAATTGGAACTTGAGCAAGGACTACAAGATGTTGTAGCTAGTGAACCTGCTCAAGAAACACAAGTCCTGCGTAGATCTGGTAGACCAAGATTTGAGACTAAGAGATATGGATTTCTCATGTATCAAATAGGTAATGTGTTGCTTCTGGATCATGATGATGAGCCTGCAACCTACCTAGAGGCTATGAGTGGACCGGACTCCAAGAAGTGGCTTGAGCCCATGAAATCTGAAATGGACTCCATGTATGCAAACCAAGTTTGGACCTTGGTGCAATCACCTGAAGGGGTACGACCCATAGGCTGCAAGTGGGTCTTCAAGAAGAAGACCGACATGGATGGGAATGTACAGACATTCAAAGGGTGACTGGTGGCTAAAGGTTTCAGACAAATTCATGATATTGACTATGATGAGACCATTTCCCCTATTGCTATGGTTAAGTCAATCAGAATTTTGCTTGCTATTTCTGCGTGTTATGACTATGAGATCTAGAAGATAGATGTCAAAATGTCTTTCCTAAATGGAAACCTCATTGAGGATGTGTATATGACACAACCCGAGAGTTTTGTATCTCCAGGTGAAACCACTAAAATATGCAAGCTATAGAGATCCAATTATAGGTTAAAACAGGCTTCTCGAAGTTGGAATCTTCGTTTTGATGAAAATATCAAAGAGTTTGGTTTTACCAAGAATGATGATGAATCATGTGTTTATAAGAGGATTAGTGAGAGTATTGTTGTCTTCCTGATATTATAAGTAGATGATATACTATCGATCGAGAATGAAAAACCGACCCTACAAGTTATTAAGAACAACCTAGGGAACTTTTTCTATGAAAGACTTGGGCGAAGCTACTTACATACTTGGTATTAAGATCTATAGAGATAGATCAAAGAAGTTGCGGGGTTTGACCCAAAGTACATATATTGAGAAGGTGTTGAAACGGTTCAATGATAGTCACTGGATAGCCGTCAAGATTATCCTAAAGTACTTGAGAAGGACTAAGGATACGTTCTTGGTATTTGGTGGAGAGGAAGAGCTCGTTGTAAAGGGTTACATGGATGCTAGCTTCCAAACTGATAAGGATGACTCAAAGTCTCAGTCAGGATTTATATTTTGCCTAAATGGAGGAGCTGTTTGCTGGAAGAGTTCCAAGCAAGAGGCAGTTGCTTATTCTAAAACTAAGGCTGAGTATATCGCCGATGCTAATGCGACAAAGAAATCTATATGGATTAGGAAATTCATTAGTGAGCTTGGTGTAGTTCCTAGCATTATTAATCCTATAGTTCTCTACTGTGATAATAATGGTGAAATTGCACTTGCTTTGGAACCTAGATCTCATCTGCAATCCAAGCACATACTTTGGCAGTTCCATCTTATTCGTGAGATTGTCAATCGATGAGATGTGAACATTTGCAGAGTGACGACTGAAGAAAATATTGCGGATCCACTGACAAAGCCTCTCGCACAGAGAAAGCATGATGGTCTTGTTAGATCAATGGGTATTAGATACCTGAATGATCAACTCTAGTAGGAGTCTTGCGGATTGTATATTTGTTAGTTGTTGTAATAATTCATTTGATGAATAGAGTACTATACATTTCATTTTATATTTATGGCAAGTTCTTTTATTATGTCATTTTATTTCTATGTGATAGATTAATTAATGTGAAAAATGCCCTTAGAATGTTTGCTTCCATAGGATTCAAGTTGATGACTGGAATATGAGAGCATATGTTCTTAGAAGCTTCATTCTTAAATGGTCCCTAGTCAGTGTACCATCTTAGAAGCTAAGGGCGATGATGATACATCAAGACTAGCATATGCGTTGAATGATGACCGGTTCTCACATGTTATGATATTGTGATATCAAGTCATCACATGGGTACTTGTTAGTGAATACGTTATACTAGACAGACCCACCATGTGAATACTTTATGGGTTGTTATATGACCGTGTCACAAGTATGTTTTAAGTGACAATGGTGTTCGTTATTTTTTGACCTGAAGTCACAACATTAATCAAGTGAGGAAGAGCGCACTTTGATGTCATCCAAAGTCTTCCTTGAGAAATATTGATGATAATGGTGGTTATTAGGAACGTTACAAATCATTTGGGTGTTTGCGTATGGACATAAATGGGATTTGTCCTCTTATATGACAGGAGTTACATCCATAGGCCCCTTGATGGAATGAGACTGAGAAATGCATGACCATGCTTGGTTGAGTCAATATATGATATTGGGCTCACCAATTTATGGAAGTCCATTCTAGATCAAGAAACTTGGATTGAACAATTATGAGAGCGACACGGTCAATATCTCTAGTTCTATTCGGATGTAAGGGATAAAGGGACATGACAACACTAATATAATGTTCATAAAGATTTAATGAGTTTAGAACTCTTATTGCTTGGGGAGCAATAATGTATTGCTAGATGCCACTCATCATTTGTTAAACTTTTGTTTGATACTTTCAAGATCAAGTGGGAGAGTGTTAGTGTTATCATTGTGATCTAGAAGTGGTCAAATAGGTAGTATCACTGCCAACACAATATGAGCCTATAGGGTCACACATAAGAGTATTGGAGAAGTTGGAAAGATTTGTGTTGACATTGCTTATATGTGATATGAGTGAAAGACCAAGCCTGTGACATTCTAGATTTAGACCTATATTGTGAATATAGATGACCAGGTGAGTTGTTAGAAGATTCAAGGGTAATTCGTCAAAAGGTATCTTGTTGTTTCGATGAATCCGTTTGAATTCGTCGAGTATACTCTTGACATCTCGACGAATTGGACTTGGATTTGTCGAGTATACTCCTTACATCTCGACGAATTGGACTTGGATTCGTTGAGTATACTCTTGACATCTCGACAAATTGGACATAGATTCATCGAGTATACTCTTGACTTCTCGACTAATTAGACTTGGATTCGTCGAGTACTCTCTTGATGTTTAGACAAATTGGTCTGTCTGGATTCATCGAGTATTCTCGTGTTATCTCGACAAATGGTTCTTTGATTCATCGTATATACACGTGTTATCTCGACGAATGCTGTTAACTCCGGTTCGATCCTCTATGTCTGATTTTAGCCTGGTCTATGGATAACTGTTGTTTCGGTCTTAGAGTATAAATAGACAAGATAAATGTTATCTTTCGGTGCTTAACCTAATCGATTGAGATTGATTATCTAGATATCACTATACAGATACCACCGTTTCTCTGTGGTGGGATAGTCTTTCACCTGTAATAAAACTGATTAGCTATTCTTGACCTAGGTTACCTTGGTCCTTGTTGATTTACATAACTAAAGTGGGAAATATATGAGTATTATGGTTGATTTTTGTAACCTAAGGGATGATATCTTCTGCGTGGAATTATCCATTGGTTAAAGAAATTAATGTTTTGTCTTGGTTGATTAAATGGTATGTTGGAATTAATGTTTCTGTTATTACAAACTGGGTTTGACGATTTCTGGTACGTTCGTCGATCTGAGGCCGATGAACGGGGATGTGCTCGTCGAACTCCACTCAGATAATGAAAGTATTCATTTTCTAGGCCTCAATTTCGTTGATCTCGTGTCGACGAACCGTACTGGTTTCGTCGATCGCAGTTTAGAGAATAATTATAATAAAAGTTTGCATTCAGAGTTCGTTGACTTGAGTTCGACGAACTGTACACATTTCGTCGATCTGAGTTCGACGAAATCTGTTGAACATAATTCTGGTTAAGATTTTTCTTACTCTTGCTCCTTTTCTTATTCTTGTGTTTAAGTTCTGTTTGATTAAGATTGTTATCTTCTATTTTCTCTTTACCTTTTTCTGAAACAAATTTTATAGGAGTTGTTAAGATATTCTTCTGAATCAGTGGGGGATTGGATTGATGAAGCACCTAAGCCCAGCTTGCCATTGAGCCTGGCATTCACTATGCTTGTGATGTTCATCAGCTTGATACTTCTCCCATTTAGGGATTCTTCAAGTTGCCAAGCCTCAGCTAATTCAGATTTTAATGATATAATCTATTCATTAGCTAAAGGTATTTCATCTTTTAATTTGTTATTTTCAGAAAGCGGGTTTTCTTGTTCATTTAGTCTTTCTCTAAGTTGCTTAATCTCTTTTTCAGAATTAATTAAATCAAAAGATAAAGACTTGAATTCAGTTCTAAATTCTTCTAAATTAAAATCAAAAGAAGACAATACCTCATATTCTTACAATTCAGAGTCTTCATTGTCTGATTATTCAGCTTCTACTTCTGAACAACTTCCTGATGCATTGATGGCCATCAGGCAAATCTCCTTTGCCTTTACTTCCTCTTCATCTTCACTTGAGCTAGAAGATGAAGATTCATCTTCAGTCTCACTCCATGTCTTAGCCACAAAGCCTTTCTCCTTCCTTTTGTGCTTGCTGGAGGATGGCTTGTTATAGTGCTATTTCCTTATTTCTTTTTCTCTTCTTCTCTCCATCTTTTGGTTCTCTAGACACTCTAAGATGAAGTGTCCATGCTTCCTGCAGCCAAAACAAACAACTTCTTTAATTGGTGTTTTGTCATACCTGGGCTTATCATCTTGCCTTGATGACTTCCTCCTGAAGTCTTTCTTTCCCATCTTGTAAAATCTCTTGGCTAAGAGACTCAGAAATTCTTCATTGACTGTTGGGGATTCTTATTCTTCATTTGCTTTAAATGCAATACTTTGCCCCTTTCTTCCTGATGAAGGAGTCTTCTGCTCTGCAACCTCTCTAGACTTTATCAATTGCTCACAAGACTTGATCTTTCCAAGTAGAGATTCTCTGGAGATCTCATTTAAACTTCTGGCTTCCTTGATGGGCCAGATTCTTGAATCACATGAGCTGGGGAAGCACATGTGGATTTTGTCATTAACTTCTGTCAGGGTGATGTCTTTGTCTAAAGTCTTTAACTTATTGATGATTGAGATCAGTCTGTTGTACATGTCACTAACAGACTATGATTCATCCTTTTTGAAGTTCTCATATTGTGAGATGAGATTGGATCTCCTATCCTTTCTCTCATCTGCTGAGCCAACAACCATCTAGTTAAGGGAATCCCAGATAGCCTTGGCTGATGTGCACTCAGCCACCTTTTGGAAAATGTCATCATACATTGTCTGAGCCGGAATATTCATGGCCTTTGCATCAACTATTTTGGCCTTTTTCTGAGCATTTGTCTATTTTTGTGGTGGAACAACATGTGTGGTGAAACTAGTAGTAGTTGTTTCCACTGGACCTGGTGGTACTGTCAAAATGGACTTATAGATATCCTCATCAATAGAGTTCATATACAGCTTGATTCTTGCCTTCCAGATAGCAAACTTATTTAAGTTGTAGACAAGAGGTCTGGTGCTTGCATAGTCTTTGTTTTGTGCCATGATGTGAACTCAGAGAAACTAAGAAAAGGAAATCAGATCTAACAGGGATCTTTTGGTTCAAGTGTTACCATGTACAACCAAAGGAACACGCATCTGATACCAATTGAAAGATGGGGGTTAGACCTGATTTACTCTAGAGGGGGGGGGGGGGGGTGAATAGAGTATTTAAAACTTTGGCTGTTCGATTTATATAAGAGTAAAAGTAGGTGATACGAATAGTAATAGAGAAGGAAATAAAAATAGGTTAAACTAATCTATATATCAGAATACAGCAAGAACAGAAAGAAAATGAACACACACAAACAACACAAGAATTTTATAGTGGTTCCCCAACCTGGGTACATCCACTCTTCTACCACCCTGGTAGGGATCTACTATCAGGTTTTTGATTAGGTGACTGCCACCACAATATCTATTTCCAGGGAGATCTCACAACCCTTTAGGATTTTGATCAGGTGCCCAAAAACCAAGAATAAAATTTTGAAGGGAGTTAATAAACCCTTTATACAGGAGGTGAGAGGAGGTGATTATGTCTTTTCTTTTCTCTATATAATAGAGAAGACTAGTGGATTTACTGTTGTCAAGACTCCTTCTAAGATGTTGAGATGGTTCAGAAAGTTGGAGCCTTGCTCAGGGTGTAGGTCTTTAGCCTGTCTGAATTAATCCTAGAACTTTCTGACTTATTAAAGATGTTGTCCTTGAATGTTCCTGGAGGAGAAGGTTGAAGAAGACTCTTGCTAGTGATGGATGTTCTTCTTCAGTCTTCAGAATGGACAAGGAAGAAAAAAGAATTTTTTTCTGCACTGGGAGAGAGTTCTGAATGTTCAATATATATCTCTCTGTATTCTTGTGTGTTGTATATTCTCTTCTAATTTATGGCCAAAAAGTGTCATCGACTGAAAAGAGAAAATCTCTTTTATATTTTTCAGTCAATAATTTCTTCTTTGAAATTTGAATTGCTGGCATTAATTACTTATTGCCCTGGAGAAAGAAACAGCTGGAATATTGACTTAAATGAGTTTCCCCAACTATCCCTAATAAAAAAAGCAAGTAATTAACCTGATGAAGACCATAATTAATGCTGCCAATAATGACTATATTCAGGAGAATATAAGCAGTAATTACTCAGGAATATTACTGCTAAATAATATAGAAAGTAAAAGACAAAAGTAAGGAAAACTTCTCATTCTGGCTCGGGACAGAATTCGTCGACCTCTGAACGGAATTCGTCGACCGAAGTTCCAAGTTTGTCGACCTGAGAATTCCTGTTCGTCGACCTGAGCTCTGCAAACTGCATACTGAGAATCACTTGCCAATTCTGTGCTCTGAGTTCGTCGAGCTGAGAATCTGTCTGAAAGAATCGATCGTCAACCTGAGCTCGAATATCGTCGAGCTCAACTCAGAGAAATAACTCTGAGTTCGTCAATCTAAGATCGACGATCGTCGAGCTGAGTTCGAAGAACTTTGAACTGATAATTTGATCTATGAATTCTTCTAAGTCTTGAATCTACTGAGGTCCTCTACTGGCTGGTCCATGAAGGTTGAACCTAAAGACTAGCCTAAATTCTAGGACTCATAGACTTGACCCTGGCTATACAATATGGGTCAAACTTAGCCTAATTAGTGAACCTTGCCCAAATCCATATTAGGTATCCAACAACTTCATCCTTAGTCATTTCAGTGTACTTCTTTGGAGTATGAAGATTTGCATCAAGGACAAATATCTTCATTGGAATGAAGGGTCCTTCTTGAACTATGATATAGATCCTAGGATCAAATGCTTCCATGAATAATCTGACCCTTTCTTTCTATATACAAAAATTTTCCTTCCTATAGAGAGGAAGTTTCATGCATCCAAGCTCTTTATGATTCTCTCCTGAACCCATCTTAACCTTCTGACAGCTACCCTGGAGATCTCCTCAGACTGTTAAGTCTTTTCTATAGTAACCTCCCTCTAATACCACTTGAAAGTCTTTGATTACAAGGGTAGTTAATCACCTAGAGGGGGGGGGGGGTGAATAGGTTCTTGCAGTCTTTTGTTGAGTCTTTAAAATATTCTTTGACTTATGTCCTACTGTGTATACTTATTTCAGCTTTCAAGAAAACAATATTCAGCACAGCAAAACACAATACACAGTACACCAGATTTTACAGTGGTTCCCCAGTGTATGGGTACATCCACTGTCCCTCTCTTCCTTTCTAACAGTATATTAGACAAGGCTCTTATCCAAAAACTATGGCTCCTCAGAGATTACAACACGATCCCACTAGATCAGTGAGTCTCCACTGAGACTTATAACACTGGCTCATAGCCCTCCACATAGTAATCAACTAACAACCACACACATGCACAAATGCCCTTTACATTGGCTGGGAGAAACAGCCTCACACAGATTCACAAAGGAATCCAATCACACAGCCTTTATAATTTAGGCTTTACAATTAGATCTCATAGATCTCACATAGAGCCTAATCAACGTAGGCCTCACCAGAGATCTTTCACAGATACACTGATTTTGAAAGTGTTTGTTGATTTTACTCAAGAGAAATTATCTCTGAGTCAATTTCTTCCTGGGCTAAGAAATTCTCAGCCATATCTGCTTCCCGGCAATAAGGATGATAATCTTTGACTATCTGCTGCTAGTGCTGGAAGTTCCTCAGGACCTTGATCCTATTCTTGCTAATGAAGGGAGAATATTCAGAATAAATATCTTCAATCGGCTAACCTTTATTGTCTGGAAAATTAATTGCACTGCCTCTCCTTTTATCTAGAGAAAACTCTGTCCAGATATCTTCTTCTTCTTCAATGATCCAGAGATAGATCTTCAGATTTGGCTTAGCTTGGATTGTGAATCAACTTTAGCTAGGGTTTTCCTATACTGATTCGTCTTCCTTAGAGAAATCCTATATTCTTGCTATAGTAGATGTTGATTGCACCGGCAAACTCAGAAACCATTCAAAATTTTCAATTGAAGTTCTTGGTTCTGTAACAATGGAGGATGAAGACGACGAACTCCCGCTTCTCGTTTTTAGAATGTTAATCAAAATCCTTTATTGATCTTAATCTCAGCTGTTATTTATAACCCCGTTTATTTGTGGGATGTTTGACACGTGTCCCAGTTTTAACGGTGGTTTAAACCTCAGCTTAATCAAATTGAGATCCACTATAGAATGACGGCGACGTTAATGTCGATTTGCAGCATTTAAATACAAAATAAGAAAATCATTGACTTGTTGACTTTACTGATATCCGTATCATTCTAGACTTAGCCAAAATCAAGAAATACTTCAGAAAACTTCAGTTCGATGAACTCAAAACTCCATTCGATGAACCAAGAGCTCAGCTCGACAAAATCAAGCAATACTTCAGAAAACTTCAGTTCGACAAACTTAAAACTTAGTTCGACAAATCCAGGGCTCAGCTCCATGAAATCACGCATCATCTCAAAAAACTTCAGTTTGATGAACTCAAAACTTAGTTCGACGAATCCAGAACTCAGTTCGATGAAATCAAGCATCATCTCAGAAAACCTCAGGTCGACGAACATGTGAAAGCTGATTTCGACGAAATCTTAGCTTAGCTCGACGAAAGGTGAGCTCAGCTCGACGAAATCAGAATTCAGTTCGACGAATTCTGGACTGAGCACTTCTTTAGAGGCATTGAGAGAGCCTGCTTTACTCAATGCTTCTGGACTTAGAGAATTTCTGCTAGCTTTGTCTCAGCGGTTCCTTCTCAGCTGTCTCAGCGGTTTCTTCTTCACATTTGTGACTATCTTCTGTCTCAGCGGTTTTGCTGAGACCAACACTTCTCTCAATGTTTTGTGTTGAGCTTCTCAGCTGTCTCAGCAGTTATGCTGAGACATTCTTCTCAGCTTTCTCAGCTGTCTCGACGCTTTTGCCTTAGTAAAATTGTCCAGCTTTCTGCATGATGGCGTTGAGTGTATAAGCTTCACTCAACGCTTTTATACATAGCCTGATTTTCTGCAATCTTGCCTTCTTGCTGAAGTTTGGCATTGACAGACTCAGCATGGTGTTGAGTGATGAAGCTTCACTCAACGCTTCTGGACTAAGTTGATTTTCTAGCTTCCACTACTTAGGCTTTGACATGATATCCTTGTCTCAATGATTCTGGCCATATGGAATTGAGAGTGTTGAATGAGCCTTCCTCACTCAATGCTTCTGGACTTAGGCATTTTTCTGACTTTCCAGCCTATCACCTTGAGTCCATCTGTCATTGTCTCTTGAACTATATGTCTAATCATTGTGATAAATACTAACCTGTATGCATGAACTTAAATATACATCAAATACTACTATGTGTATACCATTGACCTATTTGACTTCTTACAAATCTAGGAAATTGGGATCAATGGACCCAACAGACCTCCATCCGAAAGTGTTCGTATTCAGATTCGAGTCAGAATAGCTTCGGCTCCTTCACCTGCGAGGTACCTTCATGAGTAAGCTCAAGTAAACACCATATATCATATGTAGTTTCACAGTTGCAGATTCTATTAATTTCAGTTATCCAAGGCGCATTATAAAGATTTCATAGCCTTGACATTGTTCGTACATCTGAGCTTGCCAGCATCATCCCATTTATCGTGTAGTTTATCTATGACGGTATCACCTACAGTGGTAGTAGGTGTAGTGTATTTTGTCTCTACAATGGCCCACACGTCCATCCTTTGTGTCATCAGAAAATTTTTCATTCGCGTTCTCCAGTGACTGTAGTCGCTCCCCATAAATAGTGTGGGTCTACTCACACCCTGTCCCTCAGGAAATGTATGAATCGTGTTGGACATCTTACTTCAGGTTGTTAATACTTTTTGAAGTAACCTCCTCTGATACCACTTTTTGGACATAGTGTCCAACCTTAGAGGGGTGGGGGGGGGGGTGAATAAGGTTTACGTTGCTTATCAAGAATTTGAATTATTTCGAATTAGGAAAACTTGTTTTGGAAGCTACTGCGGGGTGCTAGGTATCTAGCGCGCGACGGTATGTCACATAACTCGTTTTTTTGGGAAAATTCCTCCTTGGAGATCTATGCACCCTTCTTAAACTCACAGGCTACCAATCACAACGTTAAACGTAGAGCAAAAAACAATAAAAGACTGTATTCAAAACTAAATCAAAACAATTTTTTATAAGATTACAAAAACTTGATCTCTATGACGGCGGAGATCGGAGACGATGAATGTATAAAGACTTTTTGTTTTCAATACCAACCTGCTCCCAGGACCGATTGGCTCTCTCCCTTTCCCTCTAAGATAGGTCTTCGAGCTGGTTCTTAACCTTCACATAAGGAAGGGTCTTAGAGCCCCGCTAAATCACCTGATTTAGATGTCTCTTCCTCGGGATGATTTCTCACGGAATCCTCCCCGGATTCCGACAACCTTCCCTGGTCGATTTCCCTCACCACAAGAATATAGAGAACGAGAAAGATTATAATAAAGAGTTTAAAGGATTTACAAGAATAAAATCTCCCTCTTGATGATTCCTCCGTCGATCGATCCGCAGCCAGTGCTTGAGATCTTCGTGTGCTTACAACCGGTCGACTCTTCATAGTCAATGTTTTCTTTGGCTCGTCAGAGTTCTTCGTGCGCGAACGGGAGGGAGGCGAATTTCTTTTCCTTCGGCAAAGATGGTGGAACAGACAAGAGAGAGGCGGCCAAACCCTAGGAATCAAAGAACTTTGTCTATTTTTTTCATTAGTAAGGAGTTCAGAAAATGGCACGCCTTTTATGCGGCTTTGTGAAAATAGGCTACGACCAACGGTAAGGCTAGCGACCGGTGATAGCTTCACGCACTTGATGTGATAGCTGTCCTCCAAAATTGGAAAAATATTCAAAATGAATATTTTCCATTTTTAAAGGCTAGCGCGACGCGGTAGGATAGGTAGCGCCACGCGGTAGGCTAGGTATCTCGGCAAATTCATCTCGACGATCGTTGAGTGCTTAGCGCGGAGCGATATACTATTATCGCTTTGCGGTAGCTTCCAAAGCGCATGGTCCAGTTAATTCTTCAAGCTAGCATGGGCGGTAGGACTAGCACGGTGCGGTAGAAACCCGAGCGCCTTGTCCATTTACTTCAGGCTACAGCCTAGCGGTAACTCCTACCGCTCGGCGGTAAGTTCTAGAGTAGAGCTCCTTGTATCTCTTGGACCTATAAAACTGCACATTCTACTAGAAAAACACAAAATTGGAATTGATATTATAAACCTTAGGAAATGTGAACCATCGGTTCCAACACCTTTGTTCATTCACATTTCAGGAGAATTGTCGATTCGTCCAAGTGGAGGTGGCAAGGAAACTTTGTTCATTCGCGTCTTAGGAGAACCGTGGTTCGTCCAAGTGGATATGGTGAAAAATATTTATTCGTTCGCGTTTGAGGAGAATCGGGATTTGACAAACTGGAAGTGGCGAGGAACTTTTGTTCGTCCGCACCTTAGGAGGACTAGAGGTTGTCTGGGTGGAGGTGTGTTGGGTATTGTATCCACAATTACCTGGATTTGAAGAAGCCTCCTGTCAAGCTAAGATGAATTCACATTGTATTTTATGATATGTCTTCAAGTTGTGCTTGCAGTTATTCCACGCTAAGTACACACCAATGTCAGGGTGCAGTGGGTCAATATACATGGGTCTGCGCAACGTAATCCCTCATTGAGGAGATCAGTGTGTTGGCTTACGTGTACTCTCTCTATTGAAGTGTACTTATTTTCAAGTACAGGGCTGAGATAGATCAAGAGCAGAAGAGGAGCAAGGATGGGTCAAATACCAACTCATGGGAAGAAAGGAGAAGATTCGTCTAAGTTAAATTCGACGGGAATCACTAAGATATTCTTGCCGATTCGACGGGAATCACTAGTGATTCTCGCCGAATCGTCGAGAATCACTCGCCGATTCCCGCCGACTGCATCCGGCTTACTCAACTCCTTCAAGAATTCTGCTAAGTCAGAATCGTCGAGAATCAATAAGTGATTCTCGCCGAATCGTCGAGAATGACTCTGCATTTTCGCCGATTCATCGAGAATGGTTTTGATTCTCACCGATTCACTCCGGATGGCAAGCTTTTCAGCTAAAATTCTACCAAGGATAATTCGATAGGAATCATAAGTTATTCTCGCCGATTCGTCGAGAATCACCAATGATTCCCGCCGAATTTGCCTTAGGCGATTTCTACCTGCTCGCTGGACCGAACCAAGATATCAGGCGCTGTTTTGACCGGGCTTAGGGTTTCTTCTTGTGGGCCCCACAACGGTCACTTAGGGTTGTTCTACAGTATATATACTCGCTTATTTTGAACTTGAACAGTAGCGATTCACGGAAAATAAAAAGCAGCCGTGCGTGACCTAGCCGATCGCGGAACTCCACCGCTCGCCGTCGCCGCTCGCAAGTTGTCGCCGCCGCAGATCTTAGATCCTCTTTGATCGTCCGGCGACAAGACCGAGGCAAGCCTAGCGTCTCATGCTTCTCTCTCGAGATCTCTTGTCTCTCGATTTTTTGAACGAGGATAGCTCTTCATTCCGAATCGATTGAGACGACTGATCCGATTGAGATCGTTGGTAGACCTTGCTTGCTTCGTCAAGAAGTTTGGATCTACAGAGCATCGCCTCCGCATTCACTTGCCGCCGCCTATCTCGGGAAGATCCTCTCCAAGAGAGTGCTCTGATCGTGGACTCTTCGTCTTCATCAAGAAAGCTTCATTAAACGAAGAGGGACATAGGGTTCTCCAAACGTAGTTTGTATTTCTTATACATTCTGTTTTAACTTTGTTGTAAAGGAACTTTGTTTCCTCGTTGTAAGGGTTGGGTGCAACCCATGGTGGAGGAGTAGTGACTCCTTCAGGTGGAAGGGTTTCTTCCATAGTGAGAGGATTGGATTTCAATCCTGTTGGTGAATTGACCGAGTCGTCCCTTGTTGGGAGATAGGTCGAAGGGGGAGAGTGGACGTACCCAAATCGGGGAACCACTATAATTTCTGGTGTGCTTTTTTATGCTGTGTATGTTGTTTGTGCAGGTTATTTTTATTCCGTAAAAGACTGCAAATCACCTATTCCCCCCTATAGGTGAAGTTAGTTGACACTAGATAGACTTTCAAGTGGTATTAGAGGGAGGTTACTCGTCAATAAGGTTAACACCTTGAGAAAGATCCCGGTTCTAGTGTCAAGAAGAAGAAAAGACTCAAGCTTTGAGTTATACTCTGATGTCTCTCCTCTGAGACTCCCTGCCTGCACAACGGAGTATTACCCCATCTGGAAGATGAGAGTTATGTTTCATTTGGAGGCCATTGACCCTCGCGCATCATTCATTATGGAAGAGGGTCCCTTCATTCCCATGAAGGCTTCCGTATCTGGAAATGATCTCCAAATCCCCAAGAGTCTCGAAGAGATGTTTGAGACTGATCTCTCACTTTTCAACCTGGACAAGCTGATTCGTCAGATCATCACTAACGTTTGGTCTGGATCATCTCGGTCAAGATTGGACAAGTGTAAGACAACAAAGTCTATGTGGCAAACTATCTCAGATCTCATGATGGGATCGGAGACAGCAGGGACTGGATGCCAGCAGGAGGATGAAGCATATGTGGGAATCCTCAATTCTGAAGATGAAGGTCAAGACCAATCTCTCAGTATCAGGGCTCCTGTGTCTATATCTGAGACGAAAGAAGAGTTTGAGGAAAGCAGTTCT
Organism: Platanthera zijinensis; assembly: GCA_039513925.1. Lineage (NCBI taxonomy): Eukaryota > Viridiplantae > Streptophyta > Magnoliopsida > Asparagales > Orchidaceae > Platanthera > Platanthera zijinensis. The sequence goes on from CM077081.1 coordinate 82,074,777, forward strand.
GATGAAGCTGACACATCTGCCTCAGCTGATTCTAATGCTAACCCTGAACATCAAAGTCAGGATCAGGTAACTTCTTTATCATGCTCCTCTCCCCTTGAATTTCCTGAAGACAGGAATAGTTCAGAGGCTTGTACATCTTGTGATGCAAGGGAGAAGGATAGCGTCAATCAAAGGATTGAAAATCTTGATTCCCTTGAGAGTGCCCTTCAGAAAAGCAACTTACTTGTTGAGGAACAAGCTAAGGAGATTGCTCAGTTGAGGACCATGATGGATCTCCAATTAGAATCCATCAAGGTGAAGGACTCAAAGATCTCGAATCTAGAGGTTCGTCTAGAGACCGAGAAGAGAATAGTTTCTAATTTCTCCAAGATAGATGCTATTAAGAGAAAAGGAGAAAATGGGTGGATCTCACGAATTATAAATTCATGGAGAAATGGGGAAACTATTTTTAGACCCCCCACACCGAGTAGGAAGGGCACACATTATGCTTTCAGGTATGACCATAATAACAATTATGGTCACTATAAGAGTAATCAACCCTCATGTGGAAGTACCCACAGTGCAAGTGCTGTTATGGCTACCCATGAGAAAATACATTTGGCTCATCATGAACCTTTTGTATTCTCTGCCTCCGCCTCAACACTTCATGAGATTGCAGGAACCAGCTCTCACAGTAACTCTCACCACCCTAGTACATAGGGAAAAGGGGGTTGGGAAACATGTGGCTAGTACTCATGGGGCCCCCGGATGTGTGCTAACTGAAAATAAGGCACCACCTCCCAGGCCTCATGACACTCACCACATGTTCTCCTTCCACCCTCCCTCGTGTCTCGGTGGAAAGGGAAAATCTATGAGCAGAACCTGCTCTGGCCCTGTCAGACCTAAGATCATGACTAACTCAGTCAGTAGATCTGGTCAGAAATGGAGATACAACATTCATGAGTGTTGGTGCTGTGGCAATTTCGGTCACTTTGCCATAGATTGTTGGCACAATCCCTCTGTGCCAAGGGCAAGGGTATGTCCACTTCCTTTGGGCAGAGTTAGCCTTCCTGACAGGAATCCTGTAGGAAGGCATTCGACATTTTATGCTGACAAGAACCTAGGACCCAATACATATTGGGTTCCTAAGGTAAGGTAATCCGTTTTGTAGGATAGTCTAGGTTCCATGAAATGATGGGATCTAGACATGAGATGTTCCAAGAATGATATGGAACAAGTACATGGGATAAGAGATAGTGCTAACTATAATGGCTTACTCCAATTGGACACCTCGTGTACTTCAAATAAAAGATCTGAAAGATCAACTTAATGATCCCAGGTACGCGCATTCAGTTTCAGAACTTGAGTCGCATTATAGAGATGCTTATATATACATATATATATCCAAACAAATATGTAGATTCTTCTTCTAGAAATAAACGTATATATATATACACACATATATGTTGACACACCAAATGAAAGAACGCGAAAGCTAACAACTCAATGATCCTTAGTTAAAAATCATATGAATTCTTTTTATATACATATACAATTGCTAATGTATATCAATGGGTGTCAATCAGTCCATTGAAATTAAAGAAGTGTGTGCCAATGGCTATAACGAAAATTCTACACTTTTGAATCACCTAGAATTACTCAGTAATTATTTCTAGGGTTAAAATCCCTTCAACTCGATCTAGATAGTATGACCAATAAATAAAAAGGAGCAAAGGTTCGACATTCAAATCGACAACTCAGAGTTCGAAAGGTTCGAAATTAACATTATCTGTATAGAGTTTGCTGAAATCCCGTTGACTTTCCACGGTTCGGAAGAAATAAATAGCGTAACCACTATACGACTCTTCACATTCCAGAATCGCTGAAATCCCGCCGACTTCCCAGGTACCTCGCCGAATCCCATCGATCATGCGGAAGTTCCTCCCGTGCTTCAATCGCCCTTCCTCTCCGTCACTCCTCCGTGCTCCCGTCGATGACATCCTCTGGACGCAAGGATCGTGCCGACTCCCGTCTACTCCCAGAAATTTCGAAGTTTTCCCTCTCCCGTCGACTCCCGTTCCGGTCGCCAAAAGTCCCGTCGCAAGCCACCCTCTCTGCTCTGTGCTAGGGTAACGTCCATTCATTCCTGTAGTATCTTGTCTAGTGTAGATCCTAAGCTAGAATTTCTGATAGGGTTTAATCACTTGGACATTATTTGGTTTAGGTTTGCAATGGCTCCTAGAACCACAGCTGGGCTCCTCACCGGGAGTGAACTGGTTAGGACGGGCTTCTCCCATGCCTCTGATGAGTTCAGAAATATTATCCTAATGCTTGAAGAAGCCGGGCTTTCCGTCATCCTTGAGCACCCGTGCAAGATCCTGGATAAAGAAGGGCTTGAATTCTTTGTAACGTCAAAGCTACGACATGAGGATACGGTGATTAAGAGTAAGATTGCTGGCCTACGGATCAAGATGTCTGCTGGAAAATTGTCACGACATTTGCAGCTCACCAGTTTTTAACAAGAGGACTACCTGGAGGAAGATGATCGTGGCAAGACTCTCCTATTCTGTGGACTTGCTCGAGGGACTAAGTCTATCAAGCGCAAGGAAATGAATGAGGAAGGGAAGCTTCTATCTGATATCATTGGGAAAGCCCTGATCTGCAAACCGGACTCCCATGATCATATCTCTGGTGATATGTTCAAAATCTTGGTGGCCATAGTGTGTCGAAAAAGATACAACTGGGGGGCTATGCTGTTTGAGAGGATTAAAGATACGCTACGAACCCCCAATTTTGGAAGGATAATCAGCCTGTACCTCAATCAGCTAGATGGAGATAGGTTTGACATGAGTAAGGGAGTTCCTCACCATTACTTGAAGAAAATGGACTCCAGTGTATTTGACAGATGGGAAAGAAGGATTGGTCAAGCAGGTGTGGCTAGAGCCCATGATGAACCCAGTGACGTTCCTGACTTGCTGCATGCAGGAACTGAGGGAGAGTCGCTACCTGTTTCTACTGATACACTCAGGACAGATATCTCAGTTCCGGATCATGCTGAGGTAGTTACTGACATCTCTCTGATTGCAAAAGATGCCATTGATACCCTCGCCACTGATCAGGTTGAAGAGGAGGAAGACAAGGAGGACATGGACAATGCTGTAGTTGACGATGATGATATGGAAGATGAGGCTGCTGATGAGGTGAATGATGAAGTAGTTGAAAATGAAATGACCATGAGGGAGATGGTGGAGGTTGTGGAGCTACGGGGTGATGTTGAAGTCCCCTCTGAGGAACGGGCTCCTTTGGAAGTTCCTGAGACATCTGGTGTAGCAATGGAGGGGGAGTCCTCTCAGCAGAGGATGATGAGCATTCATGAGAAAACTGCAGAGGCTGCCCCTATTCCCCCATTGGAGACTTTGTATGTGTCAAGCTCTCCCAGTGAATTTGCAGAAGAGCACGACCAAGGCATGCCTTAGGGTTATCCACTAAGACCTAACCTGACAAATCACACGGTGAATATCATTCAAGGCATAATGGATGAAATAAAAACTTCTTTTGAACAATCACACAACAAAGTGCTAAACGAATTAAATAATCCGAGAAGCTAATACTTAAGAATGTTGTGGAAATAAATCATAAACTGGATCTGATGGAACAGAAGTATGATGCCAAGTATGTAGAGGCTAGCACTGCAGTAAATCTTCTAATGCAAGGACTCCAGAAGAACACAGCTGATCTAGCGGTGGTGAACCAAAATGCACATGTTGTGGCCGACAACATCAAGCTATTCGATGCCAGCATGGTGACTCTCAACGTAAATCAGACTTCCCTTCTAACTAAGTTCAATAAGACTGAAAAGCATATAGATAAGTCACTGCAATCTTATGCAAACTCCATTGCCCTCAAAGCCAAAAAGGGGGAGAATGCATATACAACTAAGATGGCAGGGCTGGAAAAGATTATGGTCGACAACTTCAAACAGTCAAATAAGTATGTTTTTGATAGCTGCCACTGGCTAGTGCAGCAAGCATCAGGTATACAAATCCCAATTCCGGTTCCTTATCCTGATGAGGTTACCATTGCTGCTGATGAGGGTGCAAATGTTGAGGAGGTTCCTCTTAGTGAAGCTGATGCTAAGAAGACTGCCAGGGCCGCTGACAAGGCTACTCTCAGGGCCATGTTTGACCAGGAAGCCATAGCGAAAGGAAAAAGAAAACTCCAAGAAGGTACGTCCAAAGAGACTCCAACTGAGAAGAAAGTAAGATTGAAGACGAGTTAAGTGCGAAATGAATGATGGAGTCCTATCTCGAGGAGCATTATATTGGACACCTTTATGCTACAACAGCGGGGGTAAATTAATCGAAATGATGTAAATAGTCAATATGAGTGGGAGCTGCACAAAGAATATGAAGCAAAACGAAATATATTTTTTAGGAATAACACTGTGGGACATAAAGATCCTCCCCCCAGATACTATCTGAAGCCCAAGGAATATTTTGAGAGACAAAGCAAGAAGTACTTGGCTCAACAACTGAAGGATGATCTAGCTAAGGAGAAATATCCTTAGGATTTTGGCTTGTCTTTTCCTTCATGCATGTTTATCTCTTCATACTTCTATATGAACAATTCTTTTGGATATATATATATATATATATATATATATATATATATATATATATATATATATGATCTCATGTTGACTCAAGTATTGTTATGTATGCTTTTAACATTCTGTGTCTTGTCTCTCTTAATTTGTCATGTATATTACTCTGGTTGATGAAATTCATCTTAGCTAGTAGGATTTTGGCTTCTTCAAATAGGGGGAGATCGTTGGGTATTGTATCCATAATTACCTGGATTTGAAGAAGCCTGTTGTCAAGCTAAGATGAATTCACATTGTATTTGATGATATGTCTTCAAGTTGTGCTTGCAGTTATTCCACACTAAGTACACACCAATGTCAGGGGTGTAGTGGGTCAATATACACGGGTCTGCGCAACGTAATCCCTCTTTGAGCAGATCAGTGTGTTGGCTTACATGTACTCTCTCTATTGGAGTGTACTTATTTTCAAGTACAGGGCTGAGATAGATCAAGAGCAGAAGAGGAGCAAGGATGGGTCAAAGACAACTCATGGGAAGAAAGACGAAGATTCGTCTAAGTTAAATTCGACGGGAATCACTAAGTGATTCTCGCCGATTCGACGAGAATCACTAGTGATTCTCTTCGAATCGTCGAGAATCACTCGCCGATTCCTGCCGACTACATCCGGCTGACTCAACGCCTTCAAGAATTCTGCTAAGTCAGAATCATCAAGAATCAATAAGTGATTCTCGCTGAATCGTCGAGAATGACTCTGCATTCTCGCCGATTCGTCAAGAATGGTTTTGATTCTCGCCGATTCACTCCGGATGGCAAGCTTTTCAGCTAAAATTCTACCAAGGATAATTCAATGGGAATCATAAGTGATTCTCGCCGATTCATCGAGAATCACCAATGATTCCGGCCGAATTTGCCTTAGGCGATTTCTACCTGCTCGTTGGACCGAACAAAGATATCAGGCGCTGTTTGGACCGGTCTTAGGGTTTCTTCTTGTGGGCCCCACAACGGTCACTTAGGGTTGTTCTACATTATATATACTCGCTTATTTCGAACTTGAACAGTAGCTATTCACGGAAAATAAAAAGCAGCCGTGCGTGACCTAGCCGATCGCGGAACTCCACCGCTCGTCGTCGCCGCTCACAAGTTGTCGCCGCCACAGATCTTAGATCCTCTTTGATCGTCCGGCAACAAGACCAAGGCAAGCCTCGCATCTCACGCTTCTCTCTCGAGATATCTTGTCTCTCGATTTGTTGAACGAGGATAGCTCTTCATCCCGAATCGATTGAGACAACTGATCTGATTGAGATCGTTGGTAGACCTTGCTTGCTTCGTCAAGAAGTTTGGATCTACAGAGCACCGCCGCCGCATTCACTTGCCGTCGCTGATCTCGGGAATATCCTCTCCAAGAGAGTGCTTCGATCGTGGACTCTTCGTCTTCATCAAGAAAGCTTCATTGAACGAAGAGGGACATCGGGTTCTCCAAACGTAGTTTGTATTTCTTGTACATTCTATTTTATGTTTGTTGTAAAGGAAGTTTGTTTCCTCGTTGTAAGGGTTGGGTGCAACCCGTGGTGGAGGAGTAGTGACTCCTTCAGGTGGATGGGTTTCTTCCATAGTGAGAGGATTGGATTTCAATCCTGTTGGTGAAGTGACCGATTCGTCCCTTTTTTGGAGATAGGTTGAAGGGGGAGAGTGGACGTACCCAAATCGGGGAACCACTATAATTTCTGGTGTTCTTTTCTGTGCTGTGTTTGTTGTTTGTGCAGGTTATTTTTATTCCGCAAAAGACTGCAAATCACCTATTCCCCCCCCATAGGTGAAGTTAGTTGACACTAGATAGACTTTTAAGGTGGAAAAGAACATTTGTTCATTTGCGTCTCAGGAGAATAGGGTTTGTCCAAGTGGAGGTGGCAAAAAACCAATTTTCATTCACATCTTAGGATAATCAGGGTTCATCCAAGTAGAGATGGCAAAGAACCTTTGTTTGTTCGTGCCTTAGGAGGACCTGGGTCCATCCAGGTGGAGGTGACGAAGAACTTTTGTTCGTACGATCCTTAGGAGAACCGGAGTTCGTCTAAGTGAAGGTGTAAATGGACCTTTGTCCATCTCTCATAGGAGGTATAGACAGACCTTTGTCCGTCTCGCCTAAAGTGCTGAAGGGATTTCACTGATCTTGCCTAAGGTGTAGAAAGGCTTTCGCTAATCTCGCTTGGGAGGTGCAGAAAGGCTTTTGCAAATCTCGTCTGTGAGGTGCATAAAGACTTTCGTCAATCTTGCATGAGCTTCATTGCTAAACTCGAACAAGGTTTGTCGTATTTATGTTGAAAAATATATTGTAGTGAGGCACCTTGGACATGCAACTCATTATAGTTTATTGGTAGAATAGATGCAGGTTTTGCGCGTTCCATGTCCGAGGGAGTGTTTTCCCGTCCGGAGCTCTCAGTTTTTAAGTCTTTGGTTTTACCACTACTGTGACGATGAAAGGCCCTTCCCAAGTGGGAGAGAGATTATACTTATGAGGGCCCTTTCCCGCTGCTTTGAGGTTTTAGAGGGCAAGGTCCCCGATATTTATGGGTCTTGACTTTACCCTCCTGTTGTATAAGCATGCCATGTGACCCTTATACGTGACGATTCTTTGGGCTGCTTTGTCCCTCACTTCTTGGATCATGTCCAAGTTTCCTTGCAAGAAGGCTTCATTTTTTGTTGGGTCGAAATATTAGACGTGGGGGCTTGGGGCTCCGATGTCCACGGGTATGACCGCTTCTGATCCATAGTAGAGGTTGAAGGGTGTTTCCCTGGTTTGTTTTCTCACCGTCATCCTGTAGGCCTACAAAACATTAGGGAGAGCGTCCAACCATTTCCCCCCGGCCTCTTGAAGGCGTGTCCTCATGCCTTTAAGAATGGTGTGGTTGGTGACTTCGATTTGTCGGTTAGCTTGAGGATGTGCCATGGCCGTATGACAAAGTTCTATCTTTAGGTCCTTGCACATTTTGGTGAAGGTCTTTCCTGACAACCAACGGATAATCCTCGACCCACTAGTGAAGTAGTCAATGGCTAGGATGATGAACTTCCTTTTCATAGAGGCTGGTGGAAATGGGCCGAGTAGATCAATCCCCCACTGAGCAAAAGGCCACGCTCTCCGGAGTGGGGTGAGCCCGACGGGAGGTTGATGCGGAATATTGGAGTGGAGTTGACAGCTTTCGCTTTTTCAAGCGAAGTCTAAGGCATCTTTTTTCAATGTAGGCTAGTAGAACCTAAAAGTCTTTAATTCAAGGATAGCTAAATCACATAGAGGGGGGTGAATAGGTTATTGAAATTTCTTAAGTATTTTTGCTGTTTTTCTTACTAAGTGATTTTGAGCTTGTCCTTAGTACCTGCAATATAAAGAAGATTCAACAACAAAGCAAAACGCATGATATTTATAGTGGTTCCCCAATTGGGTACATCTACTTTCCCTCCCACCTATCTAACTATCTTGTTGGACTATGCACTTCTCCAAAACTTGCTCCAAAGAGCTTACACCTCAGATCCCTCAGATCTCTAAGTCTCCTCCAAGACTTAGTTCTTAGCCACAAGGTCCTACAACTCAGTGTTCAACAGACCACCTAGCTCAGGCTATTAAGCCCTACACTCAGGCTGGGAGGGCAACCCTACCTCAGATCCACATGGGATCCTACCTCAGAGCTCTGCAATGCTCCTACACTCAGTGACCCTCAAGTCACCTACCTCAGCCTTATCTCTAAGGACTACAGCTAAGGATTTTCAGCCCTACAACTTCAGGCACAAAGCCTTACTCTCAGAGTGCAGCAGCACTAATACAGCTCAGTACCGAATAGGTAACTACCTCAGTTCCCTTCCGGGCACCTACAGCTCAATGACAAGCTTATCACCTACCTCAGGACAAAAGGCCGTGCACTCAGATTCACACTTGGATCCTACCTCAAAGAGCAACACTCTCCTACTTAAGGTAATTAAGCCCTACAACTCAGATCCACACTTGGATCCTACAGGATGGATGTGAGTTGGTGTGATGATTGACCATAAGCAAAATTTCACTGTGCCAATCTACCTGGACTGAGATACACTCAGCCCTACCTTGACTCCAGGATGTATATTTCCTGAGTATACTTATCTGGACTAAGTAAATACTTAGAGCTAACTTCCTCTTCTCAGCACCAGGGATTTTATCCAGCTGGAACTAGAGAAGTTACTATAGCAGGTCTTACTGCAATCTGAGCTGGAAGAATCCCAGCCCAACTCCTCTCTTCACAACAACAAGGATGAAGATCTCTTTGGCCTGTGCTGGAAGTAACTTGCAGATCAGCTTCTCTGCCCCTTTCTGAACTGAGCCAACTGCTCAGCCCTATCTCCTTCTTCATAGTTCCCTAAGAGAATGCTCTTTAACTTTGTTGGCTGAGCCTGTGAAGCACCTATAGCAAGGGTCGGCCCAAGCTGCTACCTTTTTCTCAGAGAATCCTTCTGAGCTAACTTGTTGGTGCAGATGAAGATCACACTAGCTATCTTGCCGTTGAAGATGTTGATTCCAACAACTAACTTGCTCTCTGTCTTGTAGACTTGAGCTTCCTATTCTTCAGCTCCAAAACAATGGCGGAGAAGAAGAACTTCCTTGATGCTTTCTCCAAAGGCTCTCTTTCTCTGTAAAAGCCTTTTTCTTTTATTGAATTTGACCCAACGAATCTTGAGCAGTGGGCCCCATATAATTAATGGCTAGCAATGACTTTGCTTTGTCGCCAACTGTCGTATAGTAGGACTGCGACAAAATTTGTCGCGTACTGTAGTCATCCCGCAACTAATTTGAAATATGGTTACTTGTTTTCGGGCTTGCGTCATCAGCTGTGGACTTAGCCAAAAATCAAACAACATTAGCATATGCGTTGAGTGAGTAAGCATCACTCAATGCCAAAACACTTACATAGATTTACTATCTCTTGGCGTTGAGTGAGTAACCTTCACTCAACGCCAAACTACTTGAGAGAACCTAGTTGTCAACCTAAATCACCAAGAGGGGGGGGGGGGTGAATAGGTGAGATGTGTGTCAAATGCAGAATATAAATTTAACACAGCACAGATAAGTAATCAAGCAATCACACAGACGACAAGAGATTTATAGTGGTTCCCCAATCTTGGGTACGTCCACTTTCCTCACCGATCTAGCAAATAACTAGACTCGGCTACTCCACTATCTCGGATTGCAAACCAATCCTACATCTCGGAACCACGTTCTTACAAAACTCGATCCAAATGGATATACACTCGGAAGATAAAGCTTCCTACCACTCGGAGATAAATCTCTTACAAGAATAAAAGATGTATACAGAAATACAACCAGAAATATTCAGATCTGGATCTTCAACCCTTTCTTCCTTCTCCAGATTTTAGGGCTCGGCAGAAAATAAATAGAGGAAAACGAGGAGAGATCTCTTGGATCTGAAAAACTAGAATAAGCAAGATCAAGTACAGGATCTGTCGATTGAGAATCGCTTGATCTTCTGAAACTTCTTGTCTGAATCTCTGGATCGGAGAAGACCGACGACGAAGAGGATGAACAGAGCTTTTGTCAACGTGATCTTGTCGGCTTCCCGATGTGGATGATAGAAATCAGATTCAGAATACTTCTTCGGGTTTCGCTTTTACATGACCTATTTATAATATCTCTGTAACGGTCAAATCCATTCTTAATCACGTATACGTGGACCAATCATATTAGAGAAATGAAATAACCCGTATCATCTGGACTTAGAAATATTCTGGAAATCAAGCTGACATACACGAGTGACTAGAGACATACTCGAGTATATCAATGAATTACTTGAGTATCAAGAGAGAGAGAGAGAGAGACATACTCGAGTATGCAAAAGATACACGAGTCCAAGACTGAGAAAATAATCTGAGCTGGAATAAATAATCTACTCGAGTACTTCACTGGACTACTCGAGTATATAAGTGAGCTACTCGAGTATGGAAATTTAACTACTCGAGTAAGAGCTAATTTACTCGAGTACTTGACTCTGGTCTACTCGAGTATATCGAACTTACATACTCGAGTGTATATATAACTACTCAAGTATAAATACTTAGAAAAATTTAGAGAACAGGAAAACTAGTTACTCGAGTATATCTCCCGGACTACTCGAGTACTAAGTCACTTACTCGAGTATATGAATATACCTACTCGAGTATGTGGACTTAGAATATTTTCTCCCTTAGAAATCCTTTTCTCTTAAAGAAAATCAACAACACTTCAAGGTTCCATTGGTCCAAATGCTTGTGAAATGAAGTGCATCCCAATAGAGAGGCTACACATGGGTCAACACCATGGATCACACAATAAGGGATTACATTGTATAGTCCTGTGTTAGGTGACCCATTGTAGACTGACATTGGTCTACACTTGGCAATAGAGTCCTGCAAGCACATCTAAACAAATACATCAAATACAACAGCAATTCACTTTAGTTTTAGGAGGACTTCTTCAAATTAAGGTCATTGTAGAAACAAGACCCAACACTACTTAGAATATAAATCTGTCTCTAGGCGTTGAGTGATTCAGCTTCACTCAATGCCAACTTGCTTTATCAGCTTTCTGCTACTTGGAGTTGAGTGAGTGAACTTCACTCAACGCCAAACTACTTAGATAAAATTCTGTCTCCACTAGGCGTTGACAGTGTTGAGTGAGCAACCTCCACTCAATGCTTTTTGTCTTAACCATATTTCTACCTCTGCATCATCTTAGGCATTGAGAGCATTGAGTGAGTACTCCTCATTCAACGCTTTCTGCCTTAGGCATTTTTCTGCTTAACTGTCTCAGCGCTTTCTTGTTCTTTGCTGAGACAAACACTTGTCTCAGCGATTATGCTGAGACTAACACTTGTCTCAGCTGTAATGCTGAGACTAACACTTTTCTCAGTGCTTTCTTGTTCTCTGCTAAGACAAACACTTGTCTCAGCGGTTATGCTGAGACCAACACTTGTCTCAGCGGTTATGCTGAGACTAACACTTGTCTCAATGGTTTTTTCCTTAAACAAAATCCTGAACTTAGTCCGACGAATGCTAAACTGAGTTCGACGAATGGTGAACTGAGCTCGACAAACTCTGAACTTAGTTCAACGAATTCTCAACTGAGCTCGATGAACTCAGAATCTCAAACTCTAAATTTAGCTCGACGAATGGTGAGCTCATCTCGACAAACTCTGAACTCAGTTTGACGAATTGTGAATTGAGCTCGACGAACTCAGAATCTCAAGCTCTGAATTTAGCTCGATGAATGGTGAGCTCAGCTCGACGAATTATTTCTTACCTGTGGCGTTGAGTGAGCTTACCTCACTCAATCTCACTCTATGCCAGTGGACTTAGTCAAAATCTTGCCTTTCTAGCTTCTTCTCTTGGTGACCACCTTTCAGACTTATAACCACATGTCATATCACTTAGACAATCTGTCTAAACTTATTCCATGGAACATCCTGCACATGATGAGCTTAAACAACATCAAATACAACTATGCTCTTAGTGTTGATGGAGATGCCTCTTCAAATCCAATCTAAGGAATATTGTGGGCAATGGACCCAACAATCTCCCCGTATTTGAAGAAGGCAGAACACCCAACAATACTAAGAGGCATTACCATAATAGGCAGAATACATTCATGCAGCTGTAGATTATAATCTGCTACACCTGCAAGCTTATGCTATATTAATTCAATGTGCTCCATTAATTGTATTGACTCCATAGGTTAAGTGAATGCATCCTCATACTACTTGAGCAATTGCTCAAGTAATATGCACTCTCCTTTATACCACTTAATATTTAAATGGTGCACCACTAGAAGCACTTACCTCACGTATGCACTGACATAATCATGACTCAACATGTGGTCAGTCATTGCATTTCTCATGCTTCTAAAATCTTTTCTAGTAATATGAACCTACTCAACATGACCTAGTCATGCCAAATATTGCTTCTATATCTCCCTCTTATGTATTGACACACATATCTCCCCCTTTCTGTCTTCTTCAATAGGCATATCTATTGAGGAAGTATAAAATATCATGGGAGAGATTATCTCTTTATCATAGTCAAAGTCCTATGTTGATAACACTAAGGAAATTATCCTAGTGATCAATCAACTTGATTAGGAGTCATATCTTCTGTGTTGATACATTGATATAACACAACACTACATTATTTGAGCTTACTGCCCACATAGTTCCACTTGCTAATGTTGTATCTACAGAATCAGCATCCACCTGTGGTGATATCATTGACACACCACATCATTGCAGCCCCTTGGCACTTGAGTGACCCATGGATCCACTTGAGTTGGCTTCTAGTTGTTCCTCTTCTCATAATCTCCCCCTTAGTCTATTCATTATCCTTAAGACAAACTGATCAGCAGTTATGACATCTAATCTACTGCAGTAGCTGCCCACTCCCCCTCAACTGAGGCATCCTTTGTCAGATTCCTAGTAGAGATTCTTGTCTATGCCTGTCTGAATACCACTTGATGGTATTTATAGTATTGATGTCATATCAAGGACTTGTCTACCTGCAAGAAAAGAAAATTCTGCAACACAGACTGGAGTTTGGAGCTACTGAAGTTATCCTAAGTTCCACATACCCAACTCAACCAAGAGGGTGTTGAACTTGACTTCATCTAGTGGCATGATAATCATGAAAACCACTTATCAGTCAGGGCAAACTCAGGCTTGAGTTTTTCCTTATGCTACCAAACTTATTGATACTAAATCTATATATGCATAGTCCTGCTATGACAGTCAGGATCCTAGCAACTTAGATTACAGTAGTAGAATATTATATAAAAGAAATTCAACTTATCTTGAGATTATGGTTCTGATGCCATAAAATTTCTGTTTGACAATCTTGAGTTTGACGAATTATTCAGATTTCGTCGAGCTCCGTTCGACGAATTTTTCTGATTTCGACGAGCTCCGTTCGATGAATGAAGGTAATTTCATCGAGCTCAGTTCGACGAATGAAGGTTATTTCATCGGCTCCATCCATGCTGATGCTTAACAATTCTCTTGCACCTTGCACAATCTCTTTTTGCTAAGCCAGATCTTTTCCCCATCTTTAGCAACAGACTTGCCTTTGTCTTCAGCTCTCTGGTTAGCCGCACTAGAGTATTCAGCCTACCGAGTACTATCTTGATCATTATATTGGTCAATCCCTTCTTGGATTCTGAATAGACAGGGAGGAGCTGGTCTGCTTCTCTTCTCCCCTAGCTGATTGCAGATGATACCATTGGTGCAGCTGCCAGCTTTCTTTTAATGTGAGGCTGAATTTTCTCTTGCAGCTGCTGGACTTCAAGATGACTTTAACCTAGAATGATCTTTCTATAAACCATCCTTTCATTATGATACCAAGTCTTTCTTTACACTACTATTCCAATAGGAATGAGCTGACTTGTATCAACAATAGCTGGAGCAATCCAGCTGTTCTAGTAAACTGATTGGCTCGCCTTCTTCCAGAAGGAGCCATCACTTGGGTTGTTTCCCTCTCAACTTCTGTAATGTCCATGGGGGCAAGCTGATCCTCAACGGTAATGCTGATCTATTCTGTGCTGGGGAACATTGGGTAAGATTCATGCTTGTCTAGTAACCTTGACTGAACATGCTCCCCATCAGCATTTGCACAGATCCTGTCCTTATGACTGTCAGTCATCATTTCAGTTGATGATTCTACTTGACTATTTGTCCCTTCTGTATAATGAGTTTTATCATCTGAGCACAGTGTGCCTCTTCCTTGCTGCTCATAGAGGATCTACATATGCTTTTCTCAGAGATGAGTATAGCCTACTTGTCATTTCCAGATTTGCTGGTGTGGCAGCAAGCCTTTGTCCAACAAGACATTCCTGCTGGTTGGATCCAGCTAGTCTTAGCCCAATACTTGTGCAATCTATCCTTATTTAGGAATGCACACAACATACTTATCCTTGGGGTATGAACCATAGGATAACTTCCTGTTCCAGTCCAAATTCTGAAACATATTTTGTCCAAGTGCTACATGGGGGATGGGCACTAAGACTAACCTGCAAAACAGAATTACCTTGCCTTAGGACCCGAATAGGTATTGGGTCCTAGGTTCTGATTAGTTTGAAATCTGACTTGCCTACCTGCAGCATTTCTGATAGGTAGGCTTACTCTTGCTCTAGACACAGAAAGATTGTGCCAGCAATATAGGGTAAAATGCCCCACCTTACCATAGCACCAATACTCATGAATATTATACCTTCTTTTCTGAGAAGGTCTTGCAGTGTGGTTAACTGCTGACTGAATAGAAGGAAGAGGAGAAGCAACTTTCTTCAGGTTCCTTTCAGTATGGATTTGACTGAAGGTTATTCTTCCAGCAGGCTTCCTTTGCTTGCCCTGAATGGTATTTATAGCTGTCTTCTTTGCAGATGACATTGTTGGAACCCCTAGGTGATTTGGGCTAGGTTCTCTTCTTAGGTTGTGACCCATGGTTTATAGAAGGGTCAAATTTTATGTATTTCTAGAGTTTAGGCCATGTCCTTAGAGTCAACAGTACAAAAGACCAGCCTCCATTACTGCAGAGACTCAAGACTTAGAGAAATCAAGATTTATAAAAAGAGATCTACGTTCGTTGATCTCAGGTCGAAGATAGTCGTACTCAGCTCAACTAACTCAGAGATAAAATTCTCTGAACTGAGTTCGACGATCTCTGTTCTCAGGTCGACTAATACTTTATCTCTCAACGCTAAAGATCACTCAGCGCCATAATCACTCAGTGCCATAATGGGCTAAGCGACATAATTCACTCAAAGCCAAAGCTGATCTCAGGTCAACAAACTCAGAGCACAGAATCATTCAGATTATGTAGTGCAGTTGTTCGCAGAGCTCCGGTCGACGAAAGCTAATCTCAGGTCGACGAAAACTGTAAGACATTTTGTTATTTATTTTTTCTCTTTCTGTCTTATCACTTTATATCTATTATAGGCTATTAATTCCCTTGTAAATCAATGCACTTATATTCTCTGAATAGAGCCGTTACTGGCAGCATTGATTGCTAAGATCCTCTATGGAATTAATTGCTTATATCTCGGGACAGAAATAGAATAGAATAATTGACAGTATTCTTGCCGTTTTTCATTCCCAAGATTTCGGCTGAACATTTATTGCAGAGTTTTTTTTGAAATTCGACCAAGTTGCAGTTATCTGATATATATCTCCCTGCTAAGAAAACTACAAGAGAGAGAATATATACACACATACGGCAATTCATCAACAACAGAGTTACAGAAAAGAAAACATACAAAAGTTCAGTAAAAACATCTCTCAGAAATTTTGACTGCTCTCAAGAGAAGAAGAAAGAACAACCATCACCATCTAGAGTCTTTCTTCCTCTCCTTCTTTGTTTTCATGGATCTCAAGTGACAGCAACATTCAAATCAGTCAAGGCCTACTCACCCTTCTACAAAGCTTCCACTCCTAAACCTTTCAAGATATCAGGGGAAGCTTTGTCATCAACAACAACAAATCCACATAGTCTTCTCCTTCCGCTTGAGTGTTGTTACTCGCGGTCTCTTCTCTCCGCTTGAGTGTTCGTTACTCGCGGTCTCTTCGTTCTGCCCGCTCTTCGCTTCCGTCTTTGACCGCTGCTGTGCTCAACCTGACCGTGCGGACTGTTGCCTCCCGCATTTAGGTCGCGGTCTTCTTCTCCTGCTATCCGTGCAGATTGTCTCTGTCCGCTGGTCTCTATCCGCTGGTCTCTATCTGCCTCTGGTCGCGGCATCCTCCTACCGCTGGTGTCTTTACATCATGACCAGGCGAACTGTCTCTGACCGCTTGCTATCTCTAGTCGCGCGGACTCCTCTCTCTTGCCGGTTTGCTTTCCTAGCCGCTTCTCCTCTATGGGTTCTTCTGCTGAATCAACCGGCACAGTGATTCCTCCTGCAGACCGCCCAGCCTCTCTTCCGGAAATTCGGGATGAACTTCGTATTACGACTCTCTCTGACTGGCAAGAAGAATTTTGTTGAATGGGCACATTCTGTTTGCTGGGTCCTGCAGTCCAAGGCGCATTATAAAGAGTTCATAGCCTTGACATTGTTCGTACATCTGAGCTTGCCAGCATCATCCCATTTATCGTGTAGTTTATCTATGATGGTATCACCTACAGTGGTAGTAGGTGTAGTGTATTTTGTCTCTACAATGGCCCACACGTCCATCCTTTGTGTCATCAGAAAATTTTTCATTCGCGTTCTCCAGTGACTGTAGTCGCTCCCCATAAATAGTGTGGGTCTACTCACACCCTGTCCCTCAGGAAATATATGAATCGTGTTGGCCATCTTACTTCAGGTTGTTAATACTTTTTGAAGTAACCTCCTCTGATACCACTTTTTGGACATAGTGGTCAACCTTAGAGGGGTGGGGGGGGGGTGAATAAGGTTTACGTCGCTTATCAAGAATTTGAATTATTTCGAATTAGGAAAACTTGTTTTGGAAGCTACTGCGGGGTGCTAGGTATCTAGCGCGCGACGGTATGTCACATAACTCGTTTTTCTGGGAAAATTCCTCCTTGGAGATCTATGCACCCTTCTGAAACTCACAGGCTACCAATCACAACGTTAAACGTAGAGCAAAAAACAATAAAAGACTGTATTCAAAACTAAATCAAAACAATTTTTTACAAGATTACAAAAACTTGATCTCTATGACGGCGGAGATCGGAGACGATGAATGTATAAAGACTTTTTATTTTCAATACCAACCCGCTCCCAGGACCGGTTGACTCTCTCCCTTTCCCTCTAAGATAGGTCTTTGAGCTGGTTCTTAACCTTCACATAAGGAAGGGTCTTAGAGCCCCGTTAGATTACCTGATTTAGACGTCTCTTCCTCGGGATGATTTCTCACGGAATCCTCCCCGGATTTCGACAACCTTCCCCGGTCGATTTCCCTCACCACAAGAATATAGAGAAAGAGAAAGATTATAATAAAGAGTTTAAAGAATTTACAAGAATAAAATCTCCCTCTTGATGATTCCTCCGTCGATCGATCCGCGACCAGTGCTTGAGATCTTCGTGTGCTTACAACCGGTCGACTCTTCATAGTCAATGTTTTCTTTGGCTCGTCGGAGTTCTTCGTGCGCGAACGGGAGGGAGGCGAATTTCTTTTCCTTTGGCGAAGATGGTGGAACAGACAAGAGAGAGGCGGCCAAACCCTAGGAATCAAAGAACTTTATCTATTTTTTTCATTAGTAAGGAGTTCAGAAAATGGCACGCCTTTTATGCGGCTTTGTGAAAATAGGCTACGACCAACGGTAAGGCTAGCGACCGGTGATAGCTTCACGCACTTGATGTGATAGCTGTCCTCCAAAATTGGAAAAATATTCAAAATGAATATTTTCCATTTTTAAAGGCTAGCGCGACGCGGTAGGATAGGTAGCGCCACGCGGTAGGCTAGGTATCTCGGCAAATTCATCTCGACGATCGTTGAGTGCTTAGCGCGGAGCGATATACTATTATCGCTTTGCGGTAGCTTCCAAAGCGCATGGTCCAATTAATTCTTCAAGCTAGCATGGGCGGTAGGACTAGCACGGTGCGGTAGAAACCCGAGCGCCTTGTCCATTTACTTCAGGCTACAGCCTAGCGGTAACTCCTACCGCTCGGCGGTAAGTTCCAGAGTAGAGCTCCTTGTATCTCTTGGACCTATAAACCTGCACATTCTACCAGAAAAACACAAAATGGGAATTGATATTATAAACCTTAGGAAATGTGAACCATCTGTTCCAACACCTTTGTTCATTCACATTTCAGGAGAATTGTCGATTCGTCCAAGTGGAGGTGGCAAAGAAACTTTGTTCATTCGCGTCTTAGGAGAACCGTGGTTCATCCAAGTGGATGTGGCGAAAAATATTTATTCGTTCGCGTTTGAGGAGAATCGGGATTTGACAAACTGGAAGTGGCGAGGAACTTTTGTTCGTCCGCACCTTAGGAGGACTAGAGGTTGCCTGGGTGGAGGTGTGTTGGGTATTGTATCCACAATTACCTGGATTTGAAGAAGCCTCCTGTCAAGCTAAGATGAATTCACATTGTATTTTATGATATGTCTTCAAGTTGTGCTTGCAGTTATTCCACGCTAAGTACACACCAATGTCAGGGTGCAGTGGGTCAATATATATGGGTCTGCGCAACGTAATCCCTCGTTGAGGAGATCAGTGTGTTGGCTTACGTGTACTCTCTCTATTAAAGTGTACTTATTTTCAAGTACAGGGCTGAGATAGATAAGGAGCAGAAGAGGAGCAAGGATGGGTCAAAGAACAACTCATGGGAAGAAAGACGAAGATTCGTCTAAGTTAAATTCGACGGGAATCACTAAGATATTCTCGCCGATTCGACGGGAATCACTAGTGATTCTCGCCGAATCGTCGAGAATCACTCGCCGATTCCCACCGACTGCATCCGGCTTACTCAACTCCTTCAAGAATTCTGCTAAGTCAGAATCGTCGAGAATCAATAAGTGATTCTCGCCGAATCGTCGAGAATGACTCTGCATTTTCGCCGATTCGTCAAGAATGGTTTTGATTCTCACCGATTCACTCCAGATGGCAAGCTTTTCAGCTAAAATTCTACCAAGGATAATTCGACGGGAATCATAAGTTATTCTCGCCGATTCATCGAGAATCACCAATGATTCCCGCCGAATTTGCCTTAGGCGATTTCTACCTGCTCGCTGGACCGAACCAAGATATCAGGCACTGTTTTGACCGGGCTTAGGGTTTCTTCTTGCGGGACCCACAACGGTCACTTAGGGTTGTTCTACAGTATATATACTCGCTTATTTCGAACTTGAACAGTAGCAATTCACGGAAAATAAAAAGCAGCCGTGCGTGACCTAGCCGATCGCGGAACTCCACCGCTCGCCGTCGCCGCTCGCAAGTTGTCGCCGTCGCAGATCTTAGATCCTCTTTGATCGTCCGGCGATAAGACCGAGGCAAGACTAGCGTCTCACGCTTCTCTCTCGAGATCTCTTGTCTCTCAATTTGTTGAACGAGGATAGCTCTTCATTTCGAATCGATTGAGACGACTGATCCGATTGAGATCGTTGGTAGACCTTGCTTGCTTCGTCAAGAAGTTTGGATCTACAGAGCATCGCCGCCGCATTCACTTGCCGCCGCCGATCTCGGGAAGATCCTCTCCAAGAGAGTGCTCTGATCGTGGACTCTTCGTCTTCATCAAGAAAGCTTCATTGAACGAAGAGGGACATCGGGTTCTCCAAACGTAGTTTGTATTTCTTATACATTCTATTTTAACTTTGTTGTAAAGGAACTTTGTTTCCTCGTTGTAAGGGTTGGGTGCAACCCGTGGTGGAGGAGTAGTGACTCCTTCGGGTGGAAGGGTTTCTTCCATAGTGAGAGGATTGGATTTCAATCCTGTTGGTGAATTGACCGAGTCGTCCCTTGTAGGAGATAGGTCGAAGGGGGAGAGTGGACGTACCCAAATCGGGGAACCACTATAATTTCTGGTGTGCTTTTTTATGCTGTGTTTGTTGTTTGTGCAGGTTATTTTTATTCCGCAAAAGACTGCAAATCACCTATTCCCCCCCATAGGTGAAGTTAGTTGACACTAGATAGAATTTCAAGTGGTATTAGAGGGAGGTTACTCGTCAATAAGGTTAATACCTTGAGAAAGATCCCGGTTCTAGTGTCAAGAAGAAGAAAAGACTCAAGCTTTGAGCTATACTCTGATGTCTCTCCTCTGAGACTCCCTGCCTGCACAACGGAGTATTACCCCATCTGGAAGATGAGAGTTATGTTTCATTTGGAGGCCATTGACCCTCGCGCATCATTCATTATGGAAGAGGGTCCCTTCATTCCCATGAAGGCTTCCGTATCTGGAAATGATCTCCAAATCCCCAAGAGTCTCGAAGAGATCTTTGAGACTGATCTCTCACTTTCAACCTGGACAAGCTGATTTGTCAGATCATCACTGACGTTTGGTCTGGATCATCTCGGTCAAGATTGGACAAGTGTAAGACAACAAAGTCTATGTGGCAAACTATCTCAGATCTCATGATGGGATCGGAGACAGCAGGGACTGGATGCCAGCAGGAGGATGAAGCATATGTGGGAATCCTCAATTCTGAAGATGAAGGTCAAGACCAATCTCTCAGTATCAGGGCTCCTGTGTCTATATCTGAGACGGAAGAAGAGTTTGAGGAAAGCAGTTCTGATGAAGCTGACCTGAAAGTGAGGCTAAGATCTATCTCAACTCTAGAGGGGGGGTGAATGGAGTATTTTAAAATAATTTTTCACAGTTGAAATAAACAGCACATATAAAATTTAATTTATGATATAGTGTAGAGTGCTAGTAAGAGGTTAAAAGCTAAGAAGTAAAGAGCACAGCACACAGCAGACAAATCACACAAACAAACCAGAAAACACAAGGAATTATAGTGGTTCCCCAAAAACCTGGGTACATCCACTCTTCTACCACCCTTGGTAGGAATCCGCTCAGGATGAGTTGATCAGGTGTCCTGACACCAATGAGCTTTTGATAAGGTGCCCAAAAACCAAAACTAGATTTTTTGATAAGGTGTCTTGCCACCACTGAGTTTTGACAAGGCTCTCAGAACCAGACAGAACTTTTGAAGGGAGTTCAAGAACCCTTTTACAGCAGGAAAAGAAAAATAAGAGTGAAGGGTGTCTTCTCTATTCTCAATCAAATGAGAGAAGCACAAGTGGATTGATGATGTCAAAGCTCCCCCTGAGATGTAGAAAGGTTCAGGAAAAGAAGCTTTGCTCTAGGGTGATAGGTCTTCAGAACTTTGATCTCCAGCACAGGATGGTTTCAGCAAGAAGGCTGAAAATAAGGTGTCTGGGTGTTCACTTGTTTTCTTATCAATCTCTGTATTTCTTTTTTTTTTGTGTATTCTGTGTGTCTTAATAACACAGAAGAAGAGAATTAAAATTTTCTGACGTTTCCTTGTCCAAAATTAGCCGTTGGGAGTCATAAATGTCTTCCAAAAATAGTCTTGTCTTCTAGAGGAAAGTCCAGCAAACATTTTCTGAATAATTCCTTGAAACTTGCTCCAGAATAAAGACAAACGGCTGGGAGATCTTCTGATATAAATGCCGATAATATTCAAAAACATTCCAAAGAACAGCAGCATTTGAATTCCTGAAAGCGTCGATCTCTCCAAGGAAAACGTCGATCTGAGCTCTACGATCGTCGAACTGAGCTCAGAGATGAAATGGACAAGCAGACAGAAAACGTCGATCTGAGCTCGACGATCGTCGAACCGAGCTCAGAGACCTGAGAAATAACTTGAAGGAAGGATCGTCGAACTGAGCTAGAAGATAGTCGAGGGGAGTTCGACGACTAAGCAGAAGCTAGCTAAAAGCAGATAGTCGATCTGAGCTCGAAGATCGTCGACCGGGGTTCGACGATTTATAGAAGTTGAGCTCAGAGAGCGTCGAACGGAGTTCGACGATTCGTCGACCTGAGCTCGACGAAAAAATGCTTTAGACTTAGCTCTTCGACCTTGATCTTGGAATGATCCTGGGGGCAGCTCCAAACCTAAGTTCTAAGCCCTAGACTCATTCTAAGGTTGACCTTCTCAACTATACAACTAGGTCAACTGGGATTCCTAAGACAAGCATAGTGATCCTTACCCAAATTAGTAATAGGGTGTTCCAACATGACCCATCTGCCTCAGCTGATTCTAACGCTAACCCTGAACATCAAAGTCAGGATCAGGTAACTTCTTCATCATGCTCCTCTCCCCTTGAATTTCATGAAGACATGAATAGTTCAGAGGGTTGTACATCTTGTGATGCAAGGGAGAAGGATAGCGTCAATCAAAGGATTGAAAATCTTGATTCCCTTGAGAGTGCCCTTCAAAAGAGCAACTTACTTGTTGAGGAACAAGCTAAGGAGATTGCTCAGTTGAGGACCATGATGGATCTCCAATTGGAATCCATCAAGGTGAAGGACTCAAAGATCTCGAATCTAGAGGTTCGTCTAGAGACCGAGAAGAGAATAGTTTCTAATTTCTCCAAGATAGATGCTATTAAGAGAAAAGGAGAAAACGGGTGGATCTCACGAATTATAAATTCATGGAGAAATGGGGAAACTATTTTAAGACCCCCCACACCGAGTAGGAAGGGCACACATTATGCTTTCAGGTATGACCATAATAACAATTATGGTCACTGTAAGAGTAATCAACCCTCATGTGGAAGTACCCACAGTGTAAGTGCTGTTATGGCTACTCATGAGAAAATACATTTGGCTCATCATGAACCTTTTGTATTCTCTGCCTCCGCCTCAACACTTCATGAGATTGCAGGAACCAGCTCTCATAGTAACTCTCACCACCCTAGTACACAAGGAAAAGGGGGTTGGGAAACATGTGGCTAGTACTCATGGGGCCCCCGGATGTGTGCTAACTGAAAAGAAGGCACCACCTCCCAGGCCTCATGACACTCACCACATGTTCTCCTTCCACCCTCCCTCGTGTCTCGGTGGAAAGGGCAAATCTGTGAGCAGAACCTGCTCTGCCCCTGTCAGACCTAAGATCATGACTAACTCAGTCAGTAGATCTAGTCAGAAATGGAGATACAACATTCATGAGTGTTGGTGCTGTGGCAAAGTTGGTCACTTTGCCATAGATTGTTGGCACAATCCCTCTGTGCCAAGGGCAAGGGTATGTCCAATTCCTTTGGGCAGAGTTAGCCTTCCTGACAGGAATCCTGTAGGAAGGCATTCGACATTTTATGCTGACAAGAACCTAGGACCCAATACATATTGGGTTCCTAAGGTAAGGTAATCCGTTTTGCAGGATAGTCTAGGTTCCATGAAATGATGGGATCTAGACATGAGATGTTCCAAGAATGATATGGAACAAGTATATGGGATAAGAGATAGTGCTAACTACAATGGCTTACTCCAATTGGACACCTCGTGTACTTCAAATAAAAGATCTGAAGGATCAACTTAATGATCCCAGGTACGCACATTCAGTTTCGGAACTTGAGTCGCATTATAGAGATGCTTAAATATACATATATATATCCAAACGAATATATAGATTCTTCTTCTAGAAATAAATGTATATATATATATACACATATATGTTGACACACCAAATGAAAGAACGCGAAAGCAAACAACTCAATGATCCTTAGTTAAAAATCTGATGAATCCTTTTTATATACATATACAATTGCTAATGTATATCAATGGGTGTCAATCAGTCCATTGAAATTAAAGAAATGTGTGCCAATGGATATAATGAAAATTCTACACTTTTGAATCACCTAGAATTACTCAGTAATTATTTCTAGGGTTAAAATCCCTTCAACTCGATCTAGATAGTATGACCAATAAATAAAAAGGAGTAAAGGTTCGACATTCAAATCGACAACTCAGATTTCGAAAGGTTCGAAATTAACAGGCTCTGTATAGAGTTTGATGAAATCCCGTTGACTTCCCACGGTTCAGAAGAAATAAATAGCGTAACCACTATACGACTCTTCACATTCCAGAATCGCTGAAATCCCGCCGACTTCCCAAGTACCTCACCGAATCCCGTCGATCGTGCAGAAGTTCCTCCCGTGCTTCAATCTCCCTTGCTCTCCGTCACTCCTCCGTGCTCCCGTCGATGACATCCTCTGGACGTAAGGATCGTGCCGACTCCCGTCTACTCCCAGAAATTTCGAAGTTTTCCCTCTCCTGTCGACTCCCGTTCCGGTCGCCAAAAGTCCCGTCGCAAGCCACCCTCTTTGCTATGCGCTAGGGTAACGCCCATTCATTCCTGTAGTATCTTGTCTAGTGTAGATCCGAAGCTAGAATTTCTGATAGGGTTTAGTCACTTGGACATTATTTGGTTTAGGTTTGCAATGGCTCCTAGAACCACAACTGGGCTCCTCACCGGGAGTGAACTGGTTAGGACGGGCTTCTCCCATGCCTCTGATGAGTTCAGAAATATTATCCTAATGCTTGAAGAAGCCGAGATTTCCTTCATCCTTGAGCACCCGTGCAAGATCCTGGATAAAGAAGGGCTTGAATTCTTTGTAACGGCAAAGCTACGACATGAGGATATGGTGATTAAGAGTAAGATTGCTGGCCTACGGATCAAGATGTCTGTTGGAAAATTGTCACGACATTTGCAGCTCACCAGTTTTTAACAAGAGGACTACCTGGAGGAAGATGATCGTGGCAGGACTCTCCTATTCTGTGGACTTGCTCGAGGGACTAAGTCTATCAAGCACAAGGAAATGAATGAGGAAGGGAAGCTTCTATCTGATATCATTGGGAAAGCCCTGATCTGCAAACCGGGCTCCCATGATCATATCTCTGGTGATATGTTCAAAATCTTGGTGGCCATAGTGTGTCGAAAAAGATACAACTGGAGGGCTATGCTGTTTGAGAGGATTAAAGATACGCTATGAACCCCCAATTTTGGAAGGATAATCAGCCTGTACCTCAATCAGCTAGATGGAGATAGGTTTGACATGAGTAAGGGAGTTCCTCTCCATTACTTGAAGAAAATGGACTCCAGTGTATTTGAAAGATGGGAAAGAAGGATTGGTCAAGCAGGTGTGGCTAAAGACCATGATGAACCCAGTGACGTTCCTGACTTGCTGCATGCAGGAACTGAGGGGGAGTCGCTACCTGTTTCTACTGTTACACTCAGGACAGATATCTCAGTTCCGGATCATGCTGAGGTAGTTACTGACATCTCTCTGATTGCAAAAGATGCTGTTGATACCCTCGCCACTGATCAGGTTGAAGAGGAGGAAGACGAGGAGGACATGGACAATGCTGCGGTTGACGATGATGATATAGAAGATGAGGCTGCTGATGTGGTGAATGATGAAGTAGTTGAAAATGAAATGACCATGAGGGAGATGGTGGAGGTTGTAGAGCTATAAGGTGATGTTGAAGTCCCCTCTGAGGAACGGGCTCCTTTGGAAGTTCCTGAGACATCTGGTGTAGCAATGGAGGGGGAGTCCTCTCAGCAGAGGATGATGAGCATTCATGAGAAAACTACAAGGGTTGCCCCTATTCCCCCATTGGAGACTGTGCACGTGTCAAGCTCTCCCAGTGAATTTGCAGAAGAGCACGACCAAGGCATGCCTTAGGGTTATCCACTAAGACCTAACCTGACAAATCACACGGTGAATATCTTTCAAGGCATAGTGGATGAACTAAAAACTTCTTTTGAACAATCACACAACAAAGTGCTAAAACGACTTAAACAATCCGAGAAGCTAATACTTAAGAATGTTGTGGAAATAAATCATAAACTAGATCTGATGGAACAGAAGTATGATGCCAAGTATGTAGAGGCTGGCACTGTAGTAAATCTTCTAATGCAAGGACTCCAGAAGAACACAGCTGATCTAGCGGTGGTGAACCAAAATGCACATGTTGTGGCCGACAACATCAAGCTATTCGATGCCAGCATGGTGACTCTCAACGTAAATCAGACTTCCCTTCTAACTAAGTTCACTAAGACTGAAAAGCATATAGACAAGTCACTGCATTCTTATGCAAACTCCATTGCCCTCAAAGCCAAAAAGGGGGAGAATGCATATACAACTAAGATGGCAGGGCTGGAAAAGATTATGGTCGACAACTTCAAACAGTCAAATAAGTATGTTTTTGATAGCTGCCACTGGCTAGTGCAACAAGCATCAGGTATACAAATCCCAATTCCGGTTCCTTATCCTGATGAGGTTACCATGGCTGCTGATGAGGGTGCAAATGTTGAGGAGGTTCCTCTTAGTGAAGCTGATGCTAAGAAGACTGCCAGGGCCGCTGGCAAGGCTACTCTCAGGGCCATGTTTGACCAGGAAGCCATAACGAAAGGAAAAAGAAAACTCCAAGAAGGTACGTCCAAAGAGACTCCAACTGAGAAGAAAGTAAGATTGAAGGAGAGTTAAGTGCGAAATGAACGATGGAGTCCTATCTCGAGGAGCATTATGTTGGACACCTTTATGCTACAACAGCGGGGGGAAATTAATCGAAATGATGTATATAGTCAATATGAGTGGGAGCTGCACAAAGAATATGAAGCAAAACGAAATATATTTTTTAGGAATAACACTGTGGGACATAAAGATCCTCCCCCCAGATACTATCTGAAGCCCAAGGAATATTTTGAGAGACAAAGCAAGAAGTACTTGGCTCAACAACGAAGGATGATCTAGCTAAGGAGAAATATCCTTAGGATTTTGGCTTGTCATTTCCTTCATGCAAGTTTATCTCTTCATACTTATATATGAACAATTCTTTTGGATATATATATATATATATATATATATATATATATATATATATATATATATGATCTCATGTTGACTCAAGTATTGTTATGTATGCTTTTAACATTCTGTGTCTTGTCTCTCTTAATTTGTTATGTATATTACTCTGATTGATGAAATTCATCTTAGCTAGTAGAATTTTGGCTTCTTCAAATAGGGGGAGATCGTTGGGTATTGTATCCACAATTACCCGGATTTGAAGAAGCCTGCTGTCAAGTTAAGATGAATTCACATTGTATTTGATGATATGTCTTCAAGTTGTGCTTGCAGTTATTCCACGCTAAGTACACACCAATGTCAGGGTGCAGTGGGTCAATATACACGGGTCTACGCAACGTAATCCCTCTTTGAGCAGATCAGTGTGTTGGCTTACGTGTACTCTCTCTATTGGAGTGTACTTATTTTCAAGTACAGGGCTGAGATAGATCAAGAGCAGAAGAGGAGCAAGGATGGGTCAAAGACCAACTCATGGGAAGAAAGACGAAGATTCGTCTAAGTTAAATTCGACGGGAATCACTAAGTGATTCTCGCCGATTCGACGGGAATCACTAGTGATTCTCTCCGAATCGTCGAGAATCACTCGCCGATTCCCGCTGACTGCATCCGGCTGACTCAATGCCTTCAAGAATTTTGCTAAGTCAGAATCGTCGAGAATCAATAAGTGATTCTCGCCGAATCGTCGAGAATGACTCTGCATTCTCGCCGATTCGTCAAGAATGGTTTTGATTCTCGCCGATTCACTCCGGATGGTAAGCTTTTCAGCTAAAATTCTACCAAGGATAATTCAATGGGAATCATAAGTGATTCTCGCCGATTCATCGAGAATCACCAATGATTCCGGCCGAATTTGCCTTAGGCGATTTCTACCTGCTCGTTGGACCGAACAAAGATATCAGGCGCTGTTTGGACTGGGCTTAGGGTTTCTTCTTGTGGGCCCCACAACGGTCACTTAGGGTTGTTCTACATTATATATACTCGCTTATTTCGAACTTGAACAGTAGCTATTCACGGAAAATAAAAAGCAGCTGTGCGTGACCTAGCCGATCGCGGAACTCCACCGCTCGTCGTCGCCGCTCGCAAGTTGTCGCCTCCACAGATCTTAGATCCTCTTTGATCGTCCGGCGACAAGACCAAGGCAAGCCTAGCGTCTCACGCTTCTCTCTCGAGATATCTTGTCTCTCGATTTGTTGAACGAGGATAGCTCTTCATTCCGAATCGATTGAGACGACTGATCCGATTGAGATCATTGGTAGACCTTGCTTGCTTCGTCAAGAAGTTTGGATCTACAGAGCATCGCCGCCGCATTCACTTGCCGCCACCATTCTTGGGAATATTCTCTCCAAGAGAGTGCTCCGATCGTGGACTCTTCGTCTTCATCATGAAAGCTTCATTGAACGAAGAGGGACATCGGGTTCTCCAAACGTAGTTTGTATTTCTTGTACATTCTATTTTAACTTTGTTGTAAAGGAACTTTTTTTCCTCGTTGTAAGGGTTGGGTGCAACCCGTGGTGGAGGAGTAGTGACTCCTTCAGGTGGATGGGTTTCTTCCATAGTGAGAGGATTGGATTTTAATCCTGTTGGTGAAGTGACCGATTCGTCCCTTTTTTGGAGATAGGTTGAAGGGGGAGAGTGGACGTACCCAAATCGGGGAACCACTATAATTTCTGGTGTTCTTTTCTGTGCTGTGTTTGTTGTTTGTGCAGGTTATTTTTATTCCACAAAAGACTACAAATCACCTATTCCCCCCCATAGGTGAAGTTAGTTGACACTAGATAGACTTTTAAGGTGGAAAAGAACATTTGTTCATTTGCGTCTCAGGAGAATAGGGTTTGTCCAAGTGGAGGTGGCAAAAAACCTTTTTTTGTTCACATCTTAGGATAATCAGGGTTCATCCAAGTAGAGATGGCGAAGAACCTTTGTTTGTTCGTGCCTTAGGAGGACCTGGGTCCATCTGGGTGGAGGTGGCGAAGAACTTTTGTTCGTACGATCCTTAGGAGAACCGGAGTTCGTCTAAGTGAAGGTGTAAATGGACCTTTGTCCATCTCTCCTAGTAGGTATAGACAGACCTTTGTCCGTCTCGCCTAAAGTGCTGAAGGGCTTTCACTGATCTTGCCTAAGGTGTAGAAAGGCTTTCTCTAATCTCGCTTGGGAGGTGCAGAAAGGCTTTTGCAAATCTCGTCTGTGAGGTGCATAAAGACTTTCGTCTATCTTGCATGAGCTTCATTGCTAAACTCGAACAAGGTTTGTCGTATTTATGTTGAAAAATATATTGTAGTGAGGCACCTTGGACATGCAACTCATTATAGTTTATTGGTAGAATAGATGCAGGTTTTGCGCGTTCCATGTCCGAGGGAGTGTTTTCCCGTCCGGAGCTCTCAGCTTTTAAGTCTTTGGTTTTACCACTACTGTGACGATGAAAGGCCCTTCCCAAGTGGGAGAGAGATTATACTTATGAGGGCCCTTTCCCGCTGCTTTGAGGTTTTAGAGGGCAAGGTCCCCGATATTTATGGGTCTTGACTTTACCCTCCTGTCGTATAAGCAGGCCATGTGTCCCTTATACGTGACGATTCTTTGGGCTGCTTTGTCCAACACTTCTTGGATCATGTCCAAGTTTCCTTGCAAGAAGGCTTCATTTTTTGTTGGGTCGAAATATTAGACGTGGGGGCTTGGGGCTCCGATGTCCACGGGTATGACCGCTTCTGATCCATAGTAGAGGTTGAAGTGTGTTTCCCTGGTTTGTTTTCTCACCGTCATCCTGTAGGCCTACAAAACATTAGGGAGAGCATCCAACCATTGCCCCCCGGCCTCTTGAAGGCGTGTCCTCATGCCTTTAAGAATGGTGTGGTTGGTGACTTCGATTTGTCGGTTAGCTTGAGGATGTGCCATGGCTGTATGACAAAGTTCTATCTTTAGGTCCTTGCACATTTTGGTGAAGGTCTTTCCTGACAACCAACGGATAACCCTCGACCCACTAGTGAAGTAGTCAATGGCTAGGATGATGAACTTACTTTTCACAGAGGCTGGTGGAAATGGGCCGAGTAGATCAATCCCCCACTGAGCAAAAGGCCACGCTCTCCGGAGTGGGGTGAGCCCGACGGGAGGTTGATGCGGAATATTGGAGTGGAGTTGACAGCTTTCGCTTTTTCAAGCGAAGTCTAAGGCATCTTTTTTCAATGTAGGCCAGTAGAACCTAAAAGTCTTTAATTCAAGGATAGCTAAATCACATTGAGGGGGGTGAATAGGTTATTGAAATTTCTTAAGTATTTTTGCTGTTTTTCTTACTAAGTGATTTTGAGCTTGTCCTTAGTACCTGCAATATAAAGAAGATTCAACAACAAAGCAAAACGCATGATATTTATAGTGGTTCCCCAATTGGGTACATCTACTTTCCCTCCCACCTATCTAACTATCTTGTTGGACTATGCACTTCTCCAAAACTTGCTCCAAAGAGCTTACACCTCAGATCCCTCAGATCTCTAAGTCTCCTCCAAGACTTAGTTCTTAGCCACAAGGTCCTACAACTCAGTGTTCAACAGACCACCTAGCTCAGGCTGTTAAGCCCTACACTCAGGCTGGGAGGGCAACCCTACCTCAGGTCCACATGGGATCCTACCTCAGAGCTCTGCAATGCTCCTACACTCAGTGACCCTCAAGTCACCTACCTCAGCCTTATCTCTAAGGACTACAGCTAAGGATTTTCATCCCTACAACTTCAGGCACAAAGCCTTACTCTCAGAGTGCAGCAGCACTAATACAGCTCAGTACCAAATAGGTAACTACCTCAGTTCCCTTCCGGGCACCTACAGCTCAGTGACAAGCTTATCACCTACCTCAGGACAAAAGGCCATGCACTCAGATTCACACTTGGATCCTACCTCAAAGAGCAGCACTCTCCTACTTAAGGTAATTAAGCCCTACAACTCAGATCCACACTTGGATCCTACAGGATGGATGTGAGTTGGTGTGATGATTGACCACAAGCAAAATTTCACTGTGCCAATCTACCTGGACTGAGATACATTCAGCCCTACCTTGACTCTAGGATGTATATTTCTTGAGTCTACTTATCTGGACTAAGTAAATACTTAGAGCTAACTTCCTCTTCTCAGCACCAGGGATTTTATCCAGCTGGAACTAGAGAAGTTATTATATCAAGTCTTACTGCAACCTGAGCTGGAAGAATCCCAGCCCAACTCCTCTCTTCACAACAACAAGGATGAAGATCTCTTTGGCCTGTGCTGGAAGTAACTTGCAGATCAGCTTCTCTGTCCCTTTCTGAACTGAGCCAACTGCTCAGCCCTATCTCCTTCTTCATAGTTCCCTAAGAGAATGCTCTTTAACTTTATTGGCTGAGCCTGTGAAGCACCTATAGCAAGGGTCGGCCCAAGCTGCTACCTTTTTCTCAGAGAATACTTCTGAGCTAACTTGTTGGTGCAGATGAAGATCACACTAGCTATCTTGCTGTTGAAGATGTTGATTCCAACAGCTAACTTGCTCTCTGTCTTGTAGACTTGAGCTTCCTATTCTTCAGCTCCAAAACAATGGCGGAGAAAAAGAACTTCCTTGATGCTTTCTCCTAAGGCTCCCTTTCTCTGTAAAAGCCTTTTTCTTTTATTGAATTTGACCCAACGAATCTTGAGCAGTGGGCCCCATATAATTAATGGCTAGCAACAACTTTGCTTTGACGCCAACTGTCGTATAGTAGGACTGCGACAAAATTTGTCGCGTACTGTAGTCATCCCGCCACTAATTTGAAATATGGTTACTTGTTGACGGGCTTGCGTCATCAGCTGTGGACTTAGCCAAAAATCAAACAACATTAGCATATGCGTTGAGTGAGTAAGCATCACTCAATGCCAAAACACTTACATAGATTAACTATCTCTTGGCGTTGAGTGAGTAACCTTCACTCAATGCCAAACTACATGAGAGAACCTAGTTGTCAACCTAAATCACCAAGAGGGGGGTGAATAGGTGAGATGTGCGTCAAATGCGGAATAAAAATTTAACACAGCACAGATAAGTAATCAAGCAATCACACAGACGACAAGAGATTTATAGTGGTTCCCCAATCTTGGGTACGTCCACTTTCCTCACCGATCTAGCAAATAACTAGAATCGGCTACTCCACTATCTCGGATTGCAAACCAATCCTACACCTCGGAACCACGTTCCTACAAAACTCGATCCAAATGGATATACACTCGGAAGATAAAGCTTCCTACCACTCAGAGATAAATCTCTTACAAGAATAAACGATGTATACAAAAATACAACCAGAAATATTCAGATCTGGATCTTCAACCCTTTCTTCCTTCTCCAGATTTTAGGGCTCGTCAGAAAATAAATAGAGGAAAATGAGGAGAGATCTCTTGGATCTGAAAAACTAGAATCAACAAGATCAAGTACAGGATCTGTCGATTGAGAATCGCTTGATCTTATGAAACTTCTTGTCTGAATCTCTGGATCAGAGAAGACCGACGATGAAGAGGATGAACAGAGCTTTTGTCGATGTGATCTTGTCGGCTTCCCGATGTGGATGATAGAAATCAGATTCAGAATACTTCTTCGGGTTTGTCGCTTTTACAAGACCTATTTATAATATCTCTGTAACGGTCAAATCCATTCTTAATCACGTACACGTGGACCAATCATATTAGAGAAATGAAATAACCCGTATCATCTGGACTTAGAAATATTCTGGAAAACAAGCTGACATACACGAGTGACTAGAGACATACTCGAGTATATCAATGAATTACTTGAGTATCAGGAGAGAGAGAGACATACCCGAGTATGCAAAAGATACACGAGTCCAAGACTGAGAAAATAATCTGAGCTGGAAGAAATAATCTACTCGAGTACTTCACTGGACTACTCGAGTATATAAGTGAGCTACTTGAATATGGAAATTTAACTACTCGAGTAAGAGCTAATTTACTCGAGTACTTGACTCTGGTCTACTCGAGTATATCGAACTTACATACTCGAGTGTATATATAACTACTCGAGTATAAATACTTAGAAAAATTTAGAGAACAGGAAAACTAGTTACTCGAGTATGTCTCCCGGACTACTCGAGTACTAAGTCACTTACTCGAGTATATGAATATACCTACTCGAGTATGTGGACTTAGAATATTTTCTCCCTTAGAAATCCTTTTCTCCTAAAGAAAATCAACAACACTTCAAGGTTCCATTGGTCCAAATGCTTGTGAAATGAAGTGCATCCCAATAGAGAGGCTACACATGGGTCAACACCATGGATCACACAATGAGGGATTACATTGTATAGTCCTGTGTTAGGTGACCCATTGTAGACTGATATTGGTCTACACTTGGCAATAGAGTCCTGCAAGCACATCTAAACAAATACATCAAATACAACTGCAATTCACTTTAGTTTTAGGAGGACTTCTTAGAATTAAGGTCATTGTAGAAATAAGACCCAACACTACTTAGAATATAAATCTGTCTCTAGGCGTTGAGTGATTCAGCTTCACTCAACGCCAACTTTCTTTATCAGCTTTCGGCTACTTGGCGTTGAGTGAGTGAACTTCACTCAACGCCAAACTACTTAGATAAAATTCTGTCTCCACTAGGCGTTGACAGTGTTGAGTGAGAAACCTCCACTCAATGCTTTTTGTCTTAACCATATTTCTACCTCTGCATCATCTTAGGCATTGAGAGCATTGAGTGAGCACTCCTCATTCAACGCTTTCTGCCTTAGGCATTTTTCTGCTTAACTGTCTCAGCGCTTTCTTATTCTTTGCTGAGACAAACACTTGTCTCAGCGATTATGCTGAGACTAACACTTGTCTCAGCTGTAATGCTGAGACTAACACTTTTATCAGTGCTTTCTTATTCTCTGCTAAGACAAACACTTGTCTCAGCGGTTATGCTGAGACCAACACTTGTCTCAGCGGTTATGCTGAGACTAACACTTGTCTCAATGGTTTTTTCCTTAAACAAAATCCTGAACTTAGTCCGACGAATGCTAAACTGAGTTCGACGAATGGTGAACTGAGCTCGACAAACTCTGAACTTAGTTCGACGAATTCTCAACTGAGCTCGATGAACTCAGAATCTCAAACTCTAAATTTAGCTCGATGAATGGTGAGCTCATCTCGACGAACTCTGAACTCAGTTTGACGAATTGTGAATTGAGCTCGACGAACTCAGAATCTCAAGCTCTGAATTTAGCTCGACGAATGGTGAGCTCAGCTCGACGAATTATTTCTTACCTGTGGCGTTGAGTGAGCTTACCTCACTCAATGCCAGTGGACTTAGTCAAAATCTTGCCTTTCTAGCTTCTTCTCTTGGTGTCCACCTTTCAGACTTATGACCACATGTCATATCACTTAGACAATCTGTCTAGACTTATTCCATGGAACATCCTGCACATGATGAGCTTAAACAACATCAAATACAACTATGCTCTTAGTGTTGATGGGGATGCCTCTTCAAATCCAATCTAAGGAATATTGTGGGCAATGGACCCAACAATCTCCCCGTATTTAAAGAAGGCAGAACAACCAACAATACTAAGAGGCATTACCATAATAGGCAGAATACATTCATGCAGCTGTAGATTATAATCTGCTACACCTGCAAGCTTATGCTATATTAATTCAATGTGCTCCATTAATTGTATTGACTCCATAGGATAAGTGAATGCATCCCCATACTACTTGAGCAATTGCTCAAGTAATATGCACTCTCCTTTATACTACTTGATATTTAAATGGTGCACCACTAGAAGCACTTACCTCACGTATACACTGACGCAATCATGACTCAACATGTGGTCAGTCATTGCATTTCTCATGCTTCTAGAATCTTTTCTAGTAATATGAACCTACTCAACATGACCTAGTCATGTCAAATATTGCTTCTATATCTCCCTCTTATGTATTGACACACATATCTCCCCCTTTCCGTCTTCTTCAATAGGCATATCTATTGAGGAAGTATAAAATATCATGGGAGAGATTATCTCTTTATCATAATCAAAGTCCTATGTTGATAACACTAAGGAAATTATCCTAGTGATCAATCAACTTGATTAGGAGTCATACCTTCTGTGTTGATACATTGATATAACACAACACTACATTATTTGAGCTTACTGCCCACATAGTTCCACTTGCTAATGTTGTATCTACAGAATCAGCATCCACCTGTGGTGATATCATTGACACACCACATCATTGCAGCCCCTTGGCACTTGAGTGACCCATGGATCCACTTGAGTTGGCTTCTAGTTGTTCCTCTTCTCATAATCTCCCCCTTAGTCTATTCATTATCCTTAAGACAAACTGATCAGCAGTTATGACATCTAATCTACTGCAGTAGCTGCCCGCTCCCCCTCAACTGAGGCATCCTTTGTCAGATTCCTAGTAGAGATTCTTGTCTATGCCAGTCTGAATACCACTTGATGGTATTTATAGTATTGATGTCATATTAAGGACTTGTCTACCTGCAAGAAAAGAAAATTCTGCAACACAGACTGGAGTTTGGAGCTACTGAAGTTATCCTAAGTTCCACATACCCAACTCAACCAAGAGGGTGTTGAACTTGACTTCATCTAGTGGCATGATAATCATGAAAACCACTTATCAGTCAGGGCAAACTCAGGCTTGAGTTTTTCCTTATGCTACCAAACTTATTGATACTAAATCTATATATGCATAGTCCTGCTATGACAGTCAGGATCCTAGCAACTTAGATTACAGTAGTAGAATATTATATAAAAGAAATTCAACTTATCTTGAGATTATGGTTCTGATGCCATAAAATTTCTGTTTGACAATCTTGAGTTCGACGAATTATTCAGATTTCGTCGAGCTCCGTTCGACGAATTTTTCTGATTTCGACGAGCTCCGTTCGATGAATGAAGGCAATTTCATCGAGCTCTGTTCGACGAATGAAGGTTATTTCATCGGGCTCCATCCATGCTGATGCTTAACAATTCTCTTGCACCTTGCACAGTCTCTTTTTGCTAAGCCAGATCTTTTCCCCATCTTTAGCAACAGACTTGCCTTTGTCTTCAGCTCTCTGGTTAGTCGCACTAGAGTATTCAGCCTACCGAGTACTATCTTGATCATTATATTGATCAATCCCTTCTTGGATTCTGAATAGACAGGGAGGAGCTGGTCTGCTTCTCTTCTCCCATAGCTGATTGCAGATGATACCATTGGTGCAGCTGCCAGCTTTCTTTTAACACGAGGCTGAATTTTCTCCTGCAGCTGCTGGACTTCAAGATCACTTTAACCTAGAATGATCTTTCTATGAACCATCCTTTCATTATGATACCAAGTCTTTCTTTACACTACTATTCAAATAGGAATGAGCTGACTTGTATCAACAATAGCTGGAGCAATCCAGCTGTTCTAGTAAACTGATTGGCTCGCCTTCTTCCAGAAGTAGCCATCACTTGGGTTGTTTCCCTCTCAACTTCTGTAATGTCCATGGGGGCAAGCTGATCCTCAACGGTAATGCTGATCTATTCTGTGTTGGAAAACATTGGGTAAGATTCATGCTTGTCTAGTAACCTTGACTGAACATGCTCCCCATCAGCATTTGCACAGATCCTGTCCTTATGACTGTCAGTCATCATTTCAGTTGATGATTCTACTTGACTATTTGTCCCTTCTGTATAATGAGTTTTATCATCTGAGCACAGTGTGCCTCTTCCTTGCTGCTCATAGAGGATCTACATGTGCTTTTCTCAGAGATGAGTATAGCCTACTTGTCATTTCCAGATTTACTGGTGTGGCAGCAAGCCTTTGTCCAACAAGACATTCCTGCTGGTTGGATCCAGCTGGTCTTAGCCCAATACTTGTGCAATCTATCCTTATTTAGGAATGCACACAACGTACTTATCCTTGGGGTATGAACCATAGGATAACTTCCTTGTTCCAGTCCAAATTTTGAAACATATTTTGTCCAAGTGCCACATGGGGGATGGGCACTAAGACTAACCTGCAAAACAGAATTACCTTACCTTAGGACCCCAATAGGTATTGGGTCCTAGGTTCTGATTAGTCTGAAATCTGACTTGCCTACCTACAACATTTTTGATAGGTAGGCTTACTCTTGCTCTAGACACAGAAAGATTGTGCCAGCAATATAGGGTAAAATGCCCCACCTTACCATAGCACCAATACTCATGAATATTATACCTTCTTTTCTGAGAAGGTCTTGCAGTGTGGTTAACTACTGACTGAATAGAAGGAAGAGGAGAAGCAACTTTCTTCAGGTTCCTTTCAGTATGGATTTGACTGAAGGTTATTCTTGCAGCAGGCTTCCTTTGCTTGCCCTGAATGGTATTTACAGCTGTCTTCTTTGCAGATGACATTGTTGGAACCCCTAGGTGATTTGGGCTAGGTTCTCTTCTTAGGTTGTGACCCATGGTTTATAGAAGGGTCAAATTTTATTTATTTCTAGAGTTTAGGCCATGTCCTTAGAGTCAATAGTACAAAGGACCAGCCTCCATTACTGCCAGAGACTCAAGACTTAGAGAAATCAAGATTTATAAAAAGAGATCTACGTTCGTTGATCTCAGGTCGAAGATAATTGTACTCAGCTCAACTAACTCAGAGATAAAATTCTCTGAACTGAGTTCGACGATCTCTATTCTCAGGTCGACTAATACTTCATCTCTCAACGCCAAAGATCACTCAGCGCCATAATCACTCAGTGCCATAATGGGCTAAGCGACATAATTCACTCAAAGCCAAAGCTGATCTCAGGTCAACGAACTCAGAGCACAGAATCATTCAGATTATGTAGTGCAGTTGTTCGCAGAGCTCCGGTCGATGAAAGCTAATCTCAGGTCGACGAAAACTATAAGACATTTTGTTATTTATTTTTTCTCTTTCTGTCTCATCACTTTATATCTATTATAGGCTATTAATTCCCTTGTAAATCAATGCACTTATATTCTCTGAATAGAGCCGTTACTGGCAGCATTGATTGCTAATATCCTCTATGGAATTAATTGCTTATATCTCGGGACAGAAATAGAATAGAATAATTGACAGCATTCTTGCCGTTTTTCGTTCCCAAGATTTCGACTGAACATTTATTGCAGAGTTTTTTTTGAAATTCGACCAAGTTGCAGTTATCTGATATATATCTCCCTACTAAGAAAACTACTAGAGAGAGAACATATACACACATACGGCAATTCATCAACAACAGAGTTACAAAAAAGAAAACATACAAAAGTTCAGTAAGAACTTCTCTCAGAAATTTTGACTGCTCTCAAGAGAAGAAGAAAGAACAACCGTCACCATCTAGAGTCTTTCTTCCTCTCCTTCTTTGTTTTTCAGGGATCTCAAGTGATAGCAACATTCAAATCAATCAAGGCCTACTCACCCTTCTACAAAGCTTCCACTCCTGAACCTTTCAAGATATCAGGGGAAGCTTTGTCATCAACAACAACAAATCCACATAGTCTTCTCACTGTGTTTTGAGAAAAGAAGACTTTCATCAAACTCTCTTCCCCACCTCTGTATAGGGTTTTAATTCCCTTCAAAATTATTCTGGTTGTAAGTCTCCTTCCAAAAGACTTGAGTTTGTTTTTGAGCACCTGATCAAAAGCTCATTGGTGGAAGTCACCTGATCAAAACATGTAGTGGATTCCTACCTAGGGTGGTAGAAGAGTGGATGTACCCAAGTTCGGGGAACCACTATAAAATTCTTATATTGTCTTTGTTTGTTGTGATTTTTCTCTGTGCTTGTGCCGTGATACATATGTGTTGTGTAGATTAGATATATATCTCTAGTTTATCTGCTGCACCTGTACACTTCTGATAGTATAGTAACCTATTTTATTAAAGATTCTTTAATATATCAAAAATTTAAAAAGGTTTCAATAACTCTATTCACCCCCCTCTAGAGTTTTCAGAGCTTACCCTATCTTTCAATTGGTATCAAAGGAAGGTTAATCATATCATACAGGCTCACACCTGGATTAACCCAGATCCTCAAGATAAACTCTGAATAAGCTTTAGCAGTCTCTCTGATTATATTTTATTTTCTGATATCATGACACAAAATAAGGATTATGCCAGCACCAGACCTCCAGTTTACAACTTGCAAAAGTTTGGAATCTGGAAGGCAAGAATCAAGCTGTACATGAACTCTATTGATGAGGATATTTTCAATTCTATCTTGATAGGACAACCAGCTCCAGTGGCCTCTACCTCAACTTCAGTAAATCTCAGTGCAGTGCCTCCTCCAAATAAAGCTGATGCACATAAGAAGGCAAAGATTGCTGATGCCAGAGCTATGAATATACTGGCCCAAACTATGTCAGATGACATATTTCAAAAGGTTGCTGATTGCACATCTGCCAAAGCCATTTGGGATTCCCTCAACCAAATGGTAGCAGGCTCTGCTAATGAGAGGAAGGACAGAAGATCAAATCTCATCTCCCAATATGAGAACTTCAGGAAAGATGAAACAGAATCTGTAGAAGCAATTTACAACAGGCTGAGCTCCATCATAAGTGAGCTCAGAACATTGGATAAATAAATCACTCTGACTGAGGTCAATGACAAGATCCTCATGTGCTTTCCCATCACATGGGACTCCAAAATCTGGCCCATCAGAGAAGCTAGAAGTATGGTTGAAATATCAATAGAATCTCTTCTGTGAAAGCTCAAATCCTATGAGCAAATGATCAAGTCAAGAGATGCTGCAGTTGAACCAAAAGCTTCAACACCTACCAGGAAGGAACAAAGCTTAGCACTCAAAGCTACAGAAGAATCTCCCAGCTTATCAACCAATGAAGAACTTATGAGTCTTTTTACTAAGAGATTCTATAAGATGGCAAGAAAGGACTTCAGGAGGAAGCCTTCAAGGAATGAAGATAAACCTAGGTATGATAAGACCCCTTCTAAAGAAGTTGTCTGTTTTGGATACAGGAAACCTGGACATTTCATCTCAGAATGTCCAGAAGCTCAAAAGAAAGACAAAAGGCAAGAAAAGGAGTCAAGAAGACATCAACACAACAAGGCCTCCTCCAACAAATACAAAAAAAAGGAGAAGGGCTTTGTGGCTGAAACCTGGAGTGATACTGAAGATGAAACATCCTCCTCCAGCTCCAGTGAGGATGATACAGAGGAAAAGAAGGCAAGGGAAGTTTGCCTTATGGCAATAGATGCTGGAAGCAACAGATCAGATTCTTAAGGATCAGAAGATGAAGAATTCCTCTCTGAAGAGGATAAGGTAATTGCATCATATGATTTTCAATCTAAAGAATTTCAATCTGAATTTAAACTATTATGTTTAGACCTAATAGGATCTGAGAAGGAAATCAAACTTCTCAGGGAAAAACTGGTAGAACAAGAAAAAGTCATTGCTGATAATGAAAAATTAACTGAAGAACTAAACTTAGCTAATCAACAAATAGTGTTTTTAAAATCTGAATTAAGTAAGGCTAAGGAACTAGAAGAAACCTTAAATGATAGAAGTTTACAATTGATAGACATAACTAGTACAGTTAATATAAGATCTAATAATAACTAACTAGGATTAGGAGCCTCATCTAGTGAACCAATCCTCATTCAGAAAAATCAACTATCAAAACCTATTAATTTTATTTCTGAAAGTGGTAAGAAGAATACTTAACAGGTAGACAAAGTTAATGAAGTTCTTAAACAATTATAAATTAAGAAAACAAATCAGAAAAAGAAAAACAAACAACATAACTATGTTCAGCAAATTTCATCGAACTCAGAACGACGAAATGGGTATGGTTCATCAACCTCAGAACGACGAACTCTGAACGCAAATAATAATGCAATCTATTCTTCGAACTGGAATCAATTAAACCAGTATGGTTCGTCGACAAGAGATCGATGTTTCTGTGGCTCTGAGAATGGATATCTCCATTCTTCGAGCAGAGATCGAAGAACTCAACCCCGATCGTCGATCTCAGGTCGACGAACATACTCAAATTTGTCAGATCCAGTTTATAACCAGAGTAACCTAAAAGCTAATAAATCACTTAATCCATTTAGTCAGTGGGTCATACCTCCTAGAAGGTATCATCCCTTGGGTTATAAGGATCAACCTGAATGCTCATTTATTTCAATCTTCAGCTATGTTAAACAACAAGGACCCAAGGTAACCTGGGTCAAAAAATGCTAATCCTCTTTTCAGGTAGAAGAGAACTCTGTCACTCAAAATAAATGGTACCTGGACAGTGGTTGCTCTAAACATATGACAGGTTGCAAAAAATGCCTAATCAACTATAAAGCTAAGACTGGACCTAAAGTAATCTTTGGGGATTCAGGATTTTGATTGACAGAAGGCTATGGTGACTTCAACTATGGAGCTTCCACATTCAAAAAGGTGACTTATGTAAATGGTCTAAAGCATGACCTGATATTAGTAAGCCAACTATGTGATACAGGTTATCAAGTAAGCTTTACTAACTCCTTATGCATTATTTCTCTAAACAACACAACTATTTTAACAGGAATTAGACAAGGCAACATCTACTTAGTAAATTTTGAATCTGCTAACTCTGAAATTTATCTATTCAATTCTGTTAGCATTCAAACTAGCTTTTGGCACAAAAGACTAGGTCATGTAAACCTTAAGAATATAGCTAGGTTATCTAAGGACAATCTTGTTATAGGTTTACCTTCTGGTTCCTACAAGAAGGAAGGCCTCTGCAGGGCTTGTCAACTAGGCAAGCAAACTAAATCTAGTTTCAAATCCATTAATAAGAGTGATTCACCTAGAAATTTATATTTGCTCCATATGGACCTTTTTGGTCCTATTGCTGTACAAAGTCGAGGAAAGTCTTATACATTAGTTATTGTAGATGAGTTCTCAAAATTCACATGGGTTTTCTTTTTGAGAGAAAAGTCAGATACCTTTCAAGTTCTTACAGATTTTCTCAAGAACATACAGATTGAGTATTCTACTCAAGTTGCATTGATCAGAAGTGATCATGGCACTGAGTTTGAGTCTCTTCTTATGCTGGAGTTCTGTAGGAAAGAAGGTATAAGATACTGCTTCTCATCTCCCTGAACTCCTCAACAAAATGGGGTAGTTGAAAGGAAGAATAGAACACTCATTGAAGCTGTAGGTACATTGCTTGCAGATGCTTACATGCCTCTATCCTATTGGGCAGAAGCTGTAAGCACAACAAACTATGTCTTGAATAGAAGCCTTATACACAAACTAAAGCTCAAGACTCCCTATAAACTACTCAAAGGGAAGAAACCTATAATCAACTATTTTAAAGTATTTGGATGTATATGCTATATTCACAATAATGACAAGAAACATCTTAGAAAGTTTGAAGCTAAGGCTGCAATGGGAATTTTTCTAGGATATTCCCAAGTAAGCAAGGCATATAGGGTGTTTAATAAATCAACACTAAAAATTGAAGAATCCATGCATGTGACATTTGATGAATCTAACATGTTTTACAAGGAGAGAGATATCTCTACCAACAGTCATTTGTAGGTATAGAATGTGTGAGAGCTTGGGTGATCTAAACCTTACCTCAAAGGTCTAATCACATCCCTCTCCACAAGCTATATTAGAAGCTGAAAGTGAAGAAGAAACTGTGGAAGCAGTCCAACTTCCTTCAACAATTGATACAATTCCACAAGAGGAATTAAATTAAATAACTGTTGCTGAACCAACTTCTCTTAATGATTTTGTCACACTTAGGGATCACCCTAGATCTCAAGTAATTGTAGACATATCAGCAGGAGTGCAAACAAGGCATCAACTCAACCCTGATGTGATGCTTGCCTGCTTTCTCTCTCAAATTGAGTCTCAATCCATATCTGATGCAAAGCAAGATCCAAACTGGATCATTGCAATGCAAGAGGAACTCAAAAAGTTTGAGAAGTGTAAAGTTTAGGACTTATTTCCAAGGCCTAAGGGCTATCTAGTAATTGGGACTAAGTGGGTATTCAGAAACAAACATGATGCCCAAGGTGTGATTGTGAGGAACAAGGCAAGGCTTGTTGCTCAAGGATACAGACAAGAGGAAGGGATTGATTATGATCAAACCTTTGCACCTGTTGCAAGGCTTGAAGCAATCAGAATCTTCTTGGCCTATGCTGCTCACAAGAAATTCAAGGTATATCAAATGGATGTCAAAAGTGCCTTTCTCAATGGGGAACTAAAAGAAGAAGTATATGTGGAACAACCACCATGTTTTATCTCTTCAACTCACCCCTCTTATGTTTTTAAATTGCATAAGGCTCTCTATGGTTTAAAGCAAGCTCCAAGAGCTTGGTATTAGACCTTAGCCTGCTTTCTTTTAGAGCATGGTTTTTCAAGAGGCATGATTGATAGAACTCTTTTTACAAAATTGCATCATGATAAAATTCTATTAGTACAAATATATGTAGATGACATAATATTTGGATCTACTGATCCAAATCTGTGCAAAAGATTTTCTGATCTAATACACTCAAGGTTTGAGATGAGTAGCATGGGTGAGTTATCATATTTCCTTGGTCTTCAAGTGAAACAAACCCATGAAGGAATCTTCATCTCTCAGTCTAAATATGCTAAAGAGCTTATTAAGAAGTTTGGGATGAATGATGCCTCCTTCATGAAAACTCCCATGGCTGCCAATGCTGTTATAGATGCTGATGAATTTGGAAGACCAGTTGATCAGACCAAGTATAGGGCCATTGTTGGATCCCTACTGTATCTAACAGCAAGCAGACCAGACATTATGTTTGCCACATGTCTTTGTGCTAGGTTCCAGGTGAACCCTAAAAAATCTCACCTTATTTTCTTAAAAAGGATTTTAAGATATATAAAAGGTTGTCCAGATCTAGGCCTCTGATATTCAACAGAATCAACATTTGTGTTAACTGGATTTTCTGATGCTGATTATGCTGGATGCAGAGTAGACAGGAAAAGCACCTCAGGAACTTGTCAGTTCCTTGGTGACAGACTTGTATCTTGGTTATGTAGAAAGCAAACATCTATTTCAACCTCCACTACTGAAGCTGAGTATATGGCTGCAGGTAGTTGCTGTTCACAGATCTTGTGGATACAAAACCAACTACTAGATTATGGTGTCAACTTAAATAATTCAACTATTCTTTGTGATAATAAAAGTGCTATCTCAATTGCACAAAATCCAGTATTGCATTCTAGAACCAAGCATATAGACATTATACATCATTTCATTAGAGATTGTGTTGACAAACATAAGATTAAACTTGAAATTATCTCTACTGATTTGCAAAGAGCAGACATATTCACTAAGCCATTGGACTCATCCAAGCATCTGTTATTTGTCAATCAGCTTGGTATGATAAATGGTCAGGACTTAATCTAATGCTCTGTCTGTGGTCAAAGAATTGCTTCTATTCGTCGACCTGAGATCGACGAACTGATAAATGTTCTTGAAGACTTTTTGTCGACCATAGATCGACGAAATCTCTTAGTTGAGCGCATTCGTCGACCAGAGAATGACGAATTCTGTCTCTGAAAATTCTCTACGAACGACGAAAACTTTCCCTCTCTTCATTCTTAGATCGACGAATTTCTCCTGAATGAAATTTTTCGTCGACTTGAGATCGAAGAATCTTGTGTTTTTGTCGGATTGAGATTGGCGATTCATATTCCGAAAACCTTTATTAAGGCTTTCTTCTTCGACCTCAATCCCGCGCTTTCAAAATTCCCCTCCTGCACTTGATCTTGTGTTTTCTCTTGCAGGTGTGCTCTTTCTCTCTCTCATTCGATCTTAACTTCACAAATGGCTGCTACTGGATTAACCGACATGAAGTTCGATCATGGTTTTGATATTGATTTTGACTCTTTCAAACAGTCAGATCAAATTTTCATAAATATTCTACAGCTATTTGAGGAACAAAATCTGAAGCAGTTCATGACTGAAAGAATCAGGATTCCTATGACGGAAATCAAGGAATGGGTTGGCTCTTCTTGTTCAACAGAGACTGAAATGAC
Source organism: Platanthera zijinensis (assembly GCA_039513925.1). NCBI lineage: Eukaryota > Viridiplantae > Streptophyta > Magnoliopsida > Asparagales > Orchidaceae > Platanthera > Platanthera zijinensis. The sequence continues at coordinate 82,119,655 of CM077081.1, forward strand.
TGGGACTGTCAGTGGTAATCAGGTGATTCTTTCTCCCTTCGTTCTCTCTAAACTTTTCAATTTGAAAACTGGAGAAGATGATCTAGAAATGGACGATAATGAATATGAGGATATGCTGAGTGTTATGGGTCACTTCGACGAAAAACCTAACAAACTATTTAAGAAAAATTTCTCCCCGGCATATAAATTTCTTGCGGATGTCGTTGGGAAGGTGTTGTTTACTAAGCATACAGCACATGACTATATTTCCAGGCAACAGTTCCTGGTTATGGCCACGTTGGTCAGTAAGAAGAATGTGAACTGGCCGCAGATCTTCTTTGATTTAATCAGGAAAAAGAATAGCAAAAGGAGGTTTGCTATGGAAGAATCTTGGGCTTGTTTCTGAAACCAAGGCAAATGAACAACTGCTATCTCAGACAACATGCATTAATGCATCTAAGAAGCTCTCAACTGCCCTCTTTAGCAGATGGCAGAGGACTATCATAAAGCCATCTAAGGGCAAGTCCTCTTCCTCTAAATCTTCTGAAAGTACAAGGGCTGCATCAGCCACTCCTCACCCCTCTGAAGAGATTCCATCCACCCCTCCACCTCCTCTTGATTCTCAAGCTCCATCTCAGCCTCAAGTTAACCTAACCCCAGCCTCCACTTCTATTCTAATACATACCCCTACACCACCAGCATCTCCAATTCCTTCTTCCCCTACACATATTCCATCATATCCTCCCTCTCCTAGGCCTAATAAATCCATCCCTACTCCTCCCCCCTCTAGAGTGTCCATCTCCTCTGAACACTCCTTCTCCTCAACAATCTCCTCAACAAGACCCCCTTCTAGACACTTCTAATCATCCATCTCCTCCAGCAACTATCATCACTACCTCTATCCCTTCTCAACCACCTCCTGCCCAAACATCTACCTCTACATCTTTGAATCCCTCCATCATCCAGCCACTTCTTGAGCTCCTCAAGCCTATCCTCCAAACCACCATTGTAGAGGCTATTTATCCTCTGGCTATCTCCATATCATCTCTCTCTGCTCAAATCTCTACCCTCACCTCTACCCTCTCTTCATCTAGGGGCCTGGCTTCAGTCCCTACTGAAACCAGGCAGGGGGAGATACTTAATGATGAAGCAACAACAATAGAACCAACAGTAGCAGCAAGAAAAAATGTTGACATGGAAATAGATTTTCAAAATTTTCTTGATACTGATATGGAATCAGATGATATAAAGATAACTGACTCAGTAGCATATATAGATAATCAATGTACAGATATTGTAGTATCCAATGCTCAAGAGACCAGCTTGCCAGAAGTTCTGCCTGGAAGTAAATCTACATACTATGCTAAAAATTTTTGGATCTTATATTCATTTTTGCCTCTCCTTTCCCACTCAATCATCAAAAGAAATTGTGTGCTACACCTCCCCTGCAAGTTCAGAAGTATTAGATATTATAAAGAAAAGTCTGATAGCTCCTCTAATAGTATTATATGAATAAAGATCTAGCCCTCCTGAGCCAACTTACATCACGGATGATAGCCCCATTCCTAATCTGGATGATCTGATAAATCAGGATATGGCTATGGAAGCTGAAGCAGCTGAAGCTAAAGTTGTTCCCACTCCATCTAGTAAAGAAATTTCCCAAGATGTATTTAGTCAAATTGATGCTATGTATGACAATCCTTTGTCTTCTGATGATGTGAGTGATGATGATGATGTTGATTCTGATGATGCTCCAAAGGGGAAGCAAATATCCAAGAGAAGGAAAGAACCTCCTCCTCCTGCTCCAAAACCTAAGTCTACAAATGATATTCCAAAACATAACTCCTTATAAGGGTATGCCATCTTGGATGTGGGTATCCAAGAATGAACAAAAGCGCAGAAAGAAAAGTAGAAGATACTCTCCTCCATCTCAGAAATTCAAAAGGGACCCTCCTCCTCCTCCTTCTCCTCCAACTGCAGGAGCCTCAGAAACCTTATCTCAAAGTTCAAAAGCATTCTCCAAGCCTACTCTTACTAAAACATATCAAAGGCAAGGAAGACCAACTCAATCTTCTAGAGGTAGTCAGCATCAACATAGACATCAGATGTCCTCTAGAAGTTCTTACAGTGCTCAGCAGTCTGCTCCCCAGCCAACATTTTCCCCTCCTCCATCTCCTGGAAAAGCTAATAACCCTGACGAACCTCTAATTCCAGCTTATGATCCTGAAGCTAGTCCAACTACAAGAATGGCTAGATTCAAGGAATCTGTGGCTCTTTCTCAAATCAGGAAAGCCACAGAAAAAGGCCAAGATCCTTCTCAGTTCTCTACCATGTCAAGCTACAGAAAGAAAGAGTTTGAAAGATATCAAGTAGGGAAACTGTTCAATGTTGATGAATACATGAGTCTACATCCTGAAGCTGTGGTTCCAAGAACCACCTCTCAAAAGACTCTTGGGGATGCTGATATGACCATGACTATGAAGCAAGCTCAAGATCCAAACAGGATAATCAAATTTGGTAAGTCTTCTGACTCTCCCAAGAACATTTAAATTGTTTATTTTCTGTGTTTTCTGTGAACAATCTGGGTACATAGCTTTATAAAGGTACTGATAGCTTATTTATTCTATCAGTTATCTCAGTTTTCATGCTATGTTTACTTCATTTTGTCTTGTGATCTTTATCTTTTTTTTTTGTTTTGAAGTAACCTCACCCAAATAGGGGGAGATTGTTGGAACCCCTAGGTGATTTGGGCTAGGTTCTCTTCTTAGGCTGTGACCCATGTTGTATAGAAGGGTCAAATTTTATATATTTCTAGAGTTTAGGCCATGTCCTTAGAGTCAACAGTACAAAGGACCAACCTCCATCACTACTAGAGACTCAAGACTTAGAGAAATCAAGATTTAGAAAAAGAGATATACGTTCGTCGATCTCAGGTCGAAGATAGTCGTACTCAGCTCAACTAACTCAGAGATAAAATTATCTGAATTGAGTTCGATGATCTCTGTTCTCAGGTTGACTAATACTTCATCTCTCAACAACAAAGATCACTCTGCGCCATAATCACTCAGCGCCATAATGGACTCAGTGACATAATTCACGCAAAGCCAAAGCTGATCTCAGGACAACGAACTCAGAGCATAGAATCATTCGGATTATGCAGTGCAGTTGTTCGCAAAGCTCCAGTCGACAAAAGCTGATCTCAGGTCGACGAAAACTGTAAGACATTTTGTTATTTATTCTTTCTCTTTCTGTCTCATCACTTTATATCTATTATAGGCTATTAATTCCCTTGTAAATCAATGCACTTATATTCTCTGAATAGAGCCGTTATTGGCAGCATTGATTGCTAACATTCTCTATGGAATTAATTGCTTATATCTCGGGACAGACATAGAATAAAATAATTGACAGCATTCTTGCCATTTTTCATTCCCAAGATTTCGGCTGAACATTTATTGCAGAGTTTGTTTTTTGAAATTCGACCAAGTTGCAGTTATCTGATATACATCTCCCTGCTAAGAAAACTACAAGAGAGAGAACATATACACACATACGACAATTCATCAACAACAGAGTTATGGAAAAGAAAACATACAAAAGTGCAGTAAAAACATCTCTCAGAAATTTTGACTGCTCTCAAGAGAAGAAGAAAGAACAACCATCACCATCTAGAGTCTTTCTTCCTCTCCTTCTTTGTTTTCAGGGATCTCAAGTGACAACAACATTCAAATCAGTCAAGGCCTACTCACCCTTCTACAAAGCTTCCACTCCTAAACCATTTAAGATCTCAGGGGGAGCTTTGCCATCAACAACAACAAATCCACATAGTCTTCTCACTGTGTTTTGAGAAAAGAAGACTTTCATCAAACTCTCTTCCGCACCTCTGTACAAGGTTTTAATTCCCTTCAAAATTATTCTGGTTGCAAGTCTCCTTCCAAAAGACTTGAGTTGGTTTTTGAGCACCTGATCAAAAGCTCATTGGTGGCAGTCACCTGATCAAAACCTGTAGTGGATTCCTACCTAGGGTGGTAGAAGAGTGGATGTACCCAAGTTTTGGGAACCACTATAAAATTCTTGTGTTGTCTGTGTTTGCTGTGATTTTTCTCTGTACTTGTGTTGTGATACATATGTGTTGTGTAGATTAGATATATATCTCTAGTTTATCTGCTGCACTTGTACACTTGTACACTGATAGTATAGTAACCTATTTTATTAAAGATTCTTTAATACAACAAAAATTTAAAAATGTTTCAATAACTCTATTCACCCCCCCTCTAGAGATTTCAGAGCTTACCCTATCTTTCAGACATGCTGTTCATATTATCAGAACTAGCCAAGTTAGGCTTACTAGTAGACTGACCCTTGGTCTGAGTTCTTGCTGGATGGGCTTAAGTGAAAGCCACTGCCTTTCCCTTGTGAGTTGGGGCTGAGGCACCAAATATAAATGGTCCAGCATGGGCCATTTGTAATTTTTCATGGGGAGCCTTAAAGGCACTCATTCCCCTACCCTTTCTTCTTCCATTAGAAGATACTCTTGTATTCTTACAAGAAGAATTCCCATTCTTATAGTGACCATACATGTAGTCCTGGTCATACCTATGAGAAGGGAGGATTACCTTATGAAAGGTTGACTGCGGCACTACAGGGGATTTGCCTTTCCCTTTGGAAAGGTCAACTCTTATGCTTCCCTTGACTGTTAACTCCTTCTTACCCTTTTGGGAGGAGAAGAAATTTATCAAGGGTAGCACAACTTTAGACTTGCTGAATTCAGTCACAGCCCTTCTCTCCTTTAGGAATTTCTCTTCAAGATCTAAAATGATCTTGTTCTTTTAGCTTATGGTCTCAATTTGGATGATTGAGATGACCTTCAGTTGGCTGACTTCCCTCACCTTCTGATCTAGCAAGGATGTTGTCTCAGATTGCTGGGCAACAACTAACTGAAGAGAGATAATTTCCTCAGCTTGCATCTTGGCTAACATCTTGCTTTTTCTCAAAGCATCCAAAATTTGAACATACTTGGTAATCAATTGATTGACATCTACCTCAGATTTAGAGCCATCTTCATTACTAGATTAGGATGCATCAGAATCTGGATTGGTCTCATGACCTGAGAAGCTAGACAGAGATTGTACCTGATCTTGACCAGGCTGATCCTGACAGGATACTTCTTCTATCAAAGCCATCCCCTCACAGCAGCCACTGATATCTTCATCCACCTCAGTATCACTTTATGAGTGAGATAGAGGGGCCCTGATCTCTATTCTGATATCTGGATGGTCTTCATCTTCATTTACAATATCAACAAGTAGCCCAATGAAGGCTTCTTCTTCTTCAGACTCTGAACCATTGTCAGAAAGACTGACTTCCTCTGTCCCTTCCATGTAGCCAGTTAGAGAATCCCACATCTCTTTGGCTGTCTTGCACTGGACAAGCATCTAGAAGGTGGATTCATCTATGGCACTTACTATGATGTGTTGTGCCCTCTTATCTATAGATGCCAAGTTGATTTCATCTTCAAACATCTCTGCATAAATCTTTGGGGTCTGGATACCTGTATCTTATGTAGAGACCCTCATGGGAATGAAGGGTCCTTCTTGAATTGAAGCCAAGATTCTAGGATCACTAGCTTCTATGATCTTCCTGATCCTTGTTTTCCATATCCTAATGTTCTCCTTGCTGCAGACTTGAAGCTCCATTCATTGAGGTTCTCTTTTGAACCCTCAAGTATAACCCTTTTAGCTATCCTTTGAGGTCTACTCAGACTGTTAAGTCATTTTTTGAGTAACCTCCCTTTGATACCACTTGAAAGTCTTTAATTCAAGGATAACTAAATCACCTAGAGGAGGGTGGGGGTGGTGTGAATAGGTTATTGAAATTTCTTAAGTGTTTTTGCTATTTTTCTTACTAAGTGATCTAGAACTTGTTCTTAGTACCTATAATATAAAGAAGAACAAACAACACAACAAAGCACACAAATATTTATAGTGGTTTCCCAATTGGGTACATCCACTTCCCTCCCACCTATCCAACTATCTTGTTGGACTAGGCACTTCTCCAAAACTTGCTCCAAAGAGCTTACACCCCAGACCCCTCAGATCACTAAGTCTCCTCCAAGACTTACTTCTCAGCCACAAGGGCCTATAAATCAGTGGTCAGCAGACCATCTACCTTAGGCTGTTAAGCCCTACACTTTGGCTGGGAGGACAACCCTACCTCAGATCCACAATGATCCTATCTTAGAGCTCTTCCGTGCTCCTACACTCAGTGAACCTCAAACCACCTATCTCAACCTTATCTCTAAGGCCTACAGCTCAGGATTTTCAGCCCAACAACTTCAGGCACAAGGCCCTACTCTCAGAGTGCAGTAGCAATCCTACAGCTCAGTACCCAACAAGTACCTACCTCAGTGCTGTTGGGTATTGTATCCACAATGTACCTGATTTGAAGAAGCCCCTGGACCAGTTAAGGTGAATTGATATTATATTTGATCACTTGTCTTCAAGTTGTGCTTGCAGTTATTCTACGCTAAGTACACACCAATGTCAGGGTGCAGTGGGTCAATATACACGGGTCTGCGCAACGTAATCCCTCGTTGAGCAGATCAGTGTGTTGGCTTACGTATACTCTCTCTATTGGAGTGTACTTACTTTCAAGCACAGGGTTAAGAAAGATCAAGAGCAGATAAGGAGCAAGAATGGGCCAAAGACCAGCTCAAGGGAAGAAAGACGGAAATCATCTAAGTAGAAATCGTCGAGAATCACTAAGTGATTCTCGCCGATTCGACAAGAATCACTAGTGATTCTCGCCGAATCGACGAGAATCACTTGCTGATTCTCGCCGATTGCTGCCGGCTGTCTCGACGCCGCCCTGAATTCTGCTAAGGCCGAATCGTCGAGAATCACTAAGTGATTCTCGCCGAATCGTCGAGAATGATCTTGCATTCTCACCGATTCGGCGAGAATCAATTGTGATTCCCACCGATTCTCTCCGGCTTGCTAATTCTTTGTAGCTAGAATTCTGCTAAGTGGAATTCGGCGAGAATCGTAGGTGATTCTCACCGATTCGCCGAGAATCACTTACGATTCTCGCCGAATTTGACTTGGGCAAATTTCTGCTACTCTCTGGACCGGTCCAAGTTAACATGCGCTGTTTAGAGCCGGTCTTAGGGCTTCTTTTTGGTGGGGCCCACAACGGTCATTTTGGATGACCTAATGTATAAATACTTCGGTATTATTGAGCAGCAGAGATACGAATACACGGATTCAAAAATACGAGCCGCTGACGTGACCTAGATCATGAATCTCACTTTGCCGCCTTCACCGCTCGTGCCAGTTGATTGCCGTCGCTGATCGTGGTTTCTTTCAGATCTACCGGCTACAGAAGCTCAGCCAAGCACAGCGTCTCACGCGTCTAACCAGAGATCCTTTGTCTCTTGATTCGTTGATCGGGAAAACCTTCCCCTTCCGAATCGATCGAGATGATCGATCCTAGTGTGATCATTGGAAGACCTTGCTTGCTTTGCTACGAAGGTTGAATCTCCAAAGAACAACCGCAGCACTCCATTGTCGCCGCCAATCCCGAGAGCCAAGCCGCCGCCCTTCTTGCCGCCGCCGGTTTTGGGGAGATTCTCTCCAAGTGAGATCTAGGGTCGTGGACTCTTCGTCGACTTCAAGAACACGTCGTCGAACGAAGAGGGACACCTTATTCTCCATAAGTAGTTTATATTTCTAATACACTCCATTTTCAATTTTGTTGTAAAGGAACGTTGGTTCCTAGTTGTAAGGGTTTGGTGCAACCCGTGGTGTAGGAGTGGTGACTCCTTTATTTGGAAGGGTTCCTTCCGTTAGTGTGAGGATTGGATTTCAATCCTGTTGGTGAAGTGACCGAGTCGTCCCTGGTTGGGAGATAGGTCGAAGGGGGAGAGTGGACGTACCCAAATCGGGGAACCACTATAATTTGCCTATGTCTTTCTGTGCTGTGTTGTTGTGTTTATTTGTGCAGGTACAATTCTAATTCCGCAAAAACGCTGCAAGACACCTATTCCCCCCATAGGTGTAGGTAGTTGGCACTAGGTGGACTTTCAATTGGTATCAGAGGGAGGTTACTCATCAAAAAGGTTCACACCTTGAGTTTAATCCTGCCACAAGTGCCAAGAAGAAGACAAATATCTGCTATGGACGGACTCAAGTACTCCGGCAAAATCCCAGTGTGCACCAGACTAAACTTTCCTATCTGGAAGGAAAGAATTAGATTCTACATGGAAGCAGTTGACCCACGACTCTTCATGATAGTTGAGGAGGGACCTTATGTTCCCACCAAGGCCTCCTCCCTTGATCCTACCAAACAAATGCCAAAGAAGCTGTCAGAAATGGACAAGGACGAAATGGTGCTGGTTGGACTCGACAAGAAAGCACAGAACATATTGGTGAGCGCAGTTGACGACTCTATGATGCAGAACTTCTGCAACTGCAGTACAACCAAGGATCTCTGGAACTGCCTGATTGTCCTAATGGAGGGCACAAATGAAGTGAGGGATGATCGAAGATCCCTCCTCAACCAGAAATATGAGGCCTTTAGGCAAGGGCCCAAGGAAGAGATCGGAGTTACCTTCGAAAACTTCCTCAAGATCGTCAATGCACTCAAGGGATATGGAAGAGTGTTCACTGACGGTGAACTTAATGATAAATTCCTTAGGTCCCTTACTAAGGAATGGGACACAAAGATCTGCGCCATCCGAGAGTTTCGCAGACTTGCTGAAATAGATCCACAAATTCTGTTTGGGAAGCTCATGTTCTATGAGCTTCAACTGAATACAAGGAAAACTGAAGAGGAAGCAGAGAAAGCCGCAGCCAAAGAAAAGACCGTGGTCCTAAAAGCCATTCACTCCAGAAAGGGCAAGGGTGCTGCTGCTTCCCGTGCATGGAAGAAGGATGAGGAGGAAGACTCCGATCCATGTCCTCCGGCTCAGAATTGTCAGAGGAAGATTTCTCTCTCATCACCCGGGAATTCAAGAAGTTCCTTAAGCTGAGTAATCAAAGAAAGAGAGACAGCTCCTCCTACAGGCATCAGAAGAAGAACTATTCTTCTGACAGGTATGCTTCCAAACCGAACAAACACCGCTCCTCTGACATTATTTGTTTTGGATGCAATAAGCTAGGACACATCGTGGCCGATTGCCAACAAGGCAAGAGGGAGAAGGGAAAGGGAGAGGAGCACAGGACCTCTAAAGACAAGAAGAAGGAGAGAAGTTACATCGCAAAGAAGCCAAAGACGCTGAGTGAATCTGACACGTCAGACACCAGTGATGATGAGGAAGCCTACTTTGGGCTAATGGGTCGCTCTGAATCAGAAGGAGAATGCCCCCCATTTACTGGGAAGGTAAAAGCTCACACCCCTCTCTCCGACTCTGACTCTGATCCTGAGTCTCAGGATGATGACCCTGAGGATAGCCCTTCGGCCCGTAAAGCTGAGCTCCTCGAGAAGTATGAGCTTCTGCTCAATACTTTCGAGGAATGTCGAAAGAGACTAAAGGCTGAGAAAAAGGAAGTTAAATTCCTTAAAGGTGAGAGTGTGTCCCTGAGGGAAGAGATCACCAGTTTGATCTCCCTCCGACAGGAGCACTTGGACCTGACTTCGAAGCATTCAGAGTCTTTTAGGCTCCTCGATCTTAAGCAAGAGGAAATCGACAAGTTGGAAGAACAACTTGCAGCAGAAAAGAAGATCGTTAAGAGCTTCTCTATGCCAAAGACAGTTCTTCCACTGGTTGATACCTTCTCTATTCAGGCCAAAGGAGCTGGCTTGGGGGCACGTAGGGGTGTCTAGTTCCTCTTCCAGGAGAAACAGGAACCAGAGAAAGAATAAGGCTGCTAAGAAGGCCTCGGCTGCTGAAAAGGGAAAGGCCCCACTCAGTCCTGTTGCGTTCAGAAAGCCCAGCTTTCCCTGCAACCAACATGACTTTGAGTCAACATATGACCATCACTTCAGGCCCTCGGTTGCAAAGCCAAAGAGCCGATATGATGGTTGGACCTTTCCCCGCAACTTCAGTGAGAGTGTCTTCAAGGCACCTTATGAGGAAATCTGCGTGGAAAATTATGGTCACTTTTCTAGCGTCCATAATCGGAAGCAGGCACCTAAGGCCAAGCCTGTCACACTGAGAAACCAAGAGGTCAAGAAATCATGCGACTGTGGTCATCATGATGCCTCCACCTCCAGGTCCAAGGACTCGGTTGGACCCTACGTTCCAAGGGTGAAGCAGGCGCCTAAGAGAAAGTATAACAGCTTTGACTGCTGGTGCTGTGGCAAAGTTGGTCACTTTGCCGTGGATTGCTGGTTTAATCAGAGGAATAATGAGACTCCTCATGTTGGCAATGCGAGGCAGACCAATCGTAGGGCTAACCATTTGAGGGGGAGCATGCTAACGAGGAATCTAGGACCCAAGTTCGATTGGGTTCCTAAGGGAAATTAATTCTGTTTTGCAGGAATGTCCAAAGGCAACCAAAACTCCCATATGGTACTTGGACAGTGGATGCTCCCGGCATATGACCGGGACAAGAAGCCTGCTACGTGATTACTCTCCAGTCGAGAATGGAACCAAAGTCATCTTTGGGGGATCAGATCGAGGAGTCACCAGGGGTTATGGTATGATTTCCAACGGTATAATCTCTATCACCGACGTGGCTTACGTTGAAGGGTTAAATCATAACCTGATCAGTGTAAGTCAGTTATGTGATAAAGGATATGACGTTAAGTTCTGTAAGGATAAATGCCTGATAATATCGTGTGCCTCTTCAGAGACGGTATTAACAGGCATTAGGAGCAAAAATATCTTCTGCTTAGATTTTCTTAGTTTAGATTCATCTACCCCCGTATGCCTAGTAGCAATAGGCAGTGCATCCCTTTGTGAATAATGGCACAAGAGATTGGCACATATTAATTTCAAGACAATTAGTATGTTGTTTTCTAAAAACTTAGTAAGGGATGCTCCCATCATTAAGTGCATCAAAGATAGCCCCTATCCTGCATGCCAGAAGGGCAAACAGACTCGGGCTACATTTAAGGGCATCATTGACAAAGACTCCTCCAGGTGTCTTTATCTTCTGTATATGGACTTGTTTGGTCCAATGCAAGTTCATAGCTTGGGAGGCAAGTCTTATACGCTAGTGATTGTTGATGATCACTCTCGGTTTACTTGGGTGTTCTTCTTAAAATGCAAGTCAGATACGTTTGACATCTTCACCAATTTTGTCAGGCAGATTCAGAACGAACTTAACTGCTCGGTGGTCAAAATCAGAAGTGATCATGGAACAGAGTTCGAGTCTGGTGCTATGACAGAGTTATGTGAAGAACATGGTATCTTTCATGAGTTTTCCTCCCCGCGTACTCCTCAGCAAAATGGGGTTGCGGAGAGGAGAAATAGAACTCTCATTGAAGCTTGCACGACAATGTTGAATGACGCTTCTCTCCCAGAATACTTCTGGGAAGAGGCTGTCAATATGGCGTGTCATGTACAAAACCGGGCCTTGATCAACAAGAATCATCATAAGACGCCTTATGAGCTACTGAAAGGCAGGAAGCCAACCATGTCCTATTTTAGGATCTTTGGTTGCAGATGTTATGTACTGAATAACGGGAAGTACCCGCGTACTTAGTTTGGTGAAAAATGCTTCGAAGGCATATTCATGGGCTATAATAGCCATAGTCGGGCATATAGGGTTTTCAATAAGAAAACCCTAGTGGTTGAAGAATCAATTAATGTTGTATTTGATGAAGGGAGCTTGCTTAATAGCAATTCTTCCAGCGGTATTCTTGAAGATGCAGGTGCAAGACTTGAACAGTTGAGTCTCGATGAGACTGCTAAAGATGTAACTCCTAAGTACGTCAAGGTTTTTACCTCAACGTCAACTGGAGAAGTTGAAGTTCAGAATGGAGCAAACCTATTAGAAGAAGGAGAAGCTCAAGAAGATGTCAGAGCTCCTGATGCCAGACTCCTAGAGCTCCGACACGCGAGGGATCATCCTAGAGATTAGATCATCGGAGATCCTCGTGACGGTGTCAGAACTCGAAGAGGTACTATTAACGAGATTTTGCATCTTAGTTTCCTATCACAGGTTGAGCCAAAGAAGTTCGACGAGGCGAACAAAGATGCAGCATGGATATTGGCCATGTAAGATGAACTACATCAATTTGAAAGATGCAACGTCTGGACGCTGGTTCCAAGACCAAGGGGGCAGAACGTGATCGGCACCAAGTGGATCTTCAGAAACAAATTGGATGAACATGGTGTCATCATAAAGAATAAGGCCAGGCTAGTGGCTCAAGGTTACAGACAGGAGGAGGGGATTGACTTTGACCAGACCTTTGCACCAGTGGCACGACTCGAGGCGATCAGATTGTTCATGGCGTATGCTTCGCACAAAGAATTTACTGTCTATCAGATGGACGTGAAATCTGCATTCTTAAATGGCAATAATAAATAGGAAGTATACATCGCACAACCCCCAGGTTTTGTTAATCCAACTTATCCCAATCATGTATATTTTCTTAATAAGGCTTTATATGGCTTAAAACAAGCTCCTCGAGCTTGGTATGAGACTCTGTCTAGTTTTCTTCTTGAGAACAAGTTCTCTAGAGGAAAAATAGATAAGATATTGTTTCTTAGGGAAGTCAAAGGCAAGATCTTGCTAGTGCAAATCTATGTTGATGACATTATATTCGGCTCTACGGATAACAATCTTTGCAAAAAGTTTTCTAAACTTATGCAAGGAAATTTTGAAATGAGCAGTATGGGAGATCTAAAGTATTTCTTGGGACTTCAAGTGAAACATTCTGAGGATGGAATTTTCATTTCTCAGACGAAGTTTACACATGAACTCCTCAAGAAATTTGGAATGGAGAATGCAACCTCTATGAGGACTCCAATGGGATCCACCATGTCTCTGGACAAGGATGAGAAAGAGAAACCTTTTGATGAAACCAAGTATAGAAGCATTATTAGATCCCTGCACTACCTTACTGCAAGTAGACCGGACATTATGTTCTCCACATGCGTTTGTGCCAGATATCAGGTGAACACTAAGGAATCTCACTATGTCGCGACAAAGCGAATTCTTAGAAACCTTAAGGGTACACCTAATCTTGGCTTGTGGTACCCGAGAAACAATGATGTCGAGCTAATAGGCTTTTAGATGCTGATTTTGCAGGAAGCAGGGATGATCGAAAAAGCACTTCTGGGATGTGTCAATTTCTCGGAAGAAGGCTTATATCATGGAATAGTAAGAAGCAAAATCGTGTTGCAACCTCCACAGCTGAATCTGAGTATATCTCAACAGGCAGCTGTTGCGCACAACTATTATGGATCAGAAACCAGTTAGCAGACTATGACCTTCAGTTCAAGGAAGTACCAATGTACTGCGACTCCTCCAGTTCAATTGCTATTGCCAACAATCCGGTATCGCACAGCAGAACGAAGCATATTGAAGTGCGCTCACTTCATTCGGGAGCACGTGGAGAACAAGGACATCTCTCTCTGCTATGTCCCCACAGATAAGCAGATTGCAGATATTTTCACAAAGCCCCTAGACGAGGCCAAGTTCAGTCTCTTCAAAACTGAACTGGGGATGCTAAACTATGAGGAATGAAAACTACAGAGGCTCCCGGCTTTTGGATCAAGGGGGAGCATCCGCAAGAAACTCAAGTGTAAGCACAAATGCAAGAACTGAGGGGGAGCATTGTGGCAAGTGTTAAAGTCCCAAATTTGTAGAAGCCAAAAAGGGGGAGATTGCCCTCTTGGCTAAGGTGCTAAGAGCTAAGGTGCTCTCGCAAAGTATGCTCCAAATTCTCTAAAGGTAATGGTATGGAAATTCTTTCTCAACTCATTATTCATTGTATGTTTTTCTTCCATCCGTCATATTCACCTTAGCTTGTAGGGTTTAGGCTTCTTTAAATAGGGGGAGATTGTTGGATATTGTATCTACAATGTACCTGATTTGAAGAAGCCCCTGGACCAGTTAAGGTGAATTGACATTATATTTGATCACTTGTCTTCAAGTTGTGCTTGCAGTTATTCCACGCTAAGTACACACCAATGTCAGGGTGCAGTGGGTCAATATACACGGGTCTGCGCAACGTAATCCCTCGTTGAGCAGATCAGTGTGTTGGCTTACGTGTACTCTCTCTATTAGAGTGTACTTACTTTCAAGCAAAGGGTTAAGAAAGATCAAGAGCAGACAAGGAGCAAGGATGGGCCAAAGACCAGCTCAAGGGAAGAAAGGCGAAAATCGTCTAAGTAGAAATCGTCGAGAATCACTAAGTGATTCTCGCCGATTCGACGAGAATCACCGAATCACTAGTGATTCTCGCCGAATCGACAAGAATCACTCGTTGATTCTCGCCGATTGCTGCCGGCTGTCTCGACGCCGCCCTGAATTCTGCTAAGGCAGAATCAGCGAGAATCACTAAGTGATTCTCGTCGAATCGTCGAGAATGATCTTGCATTCTCGCCGATTCGGCGAGAATCAATTGTGATTCCCGCCGATTCTCTCCGGCTTGCTAATTCTTTGTAGCTAGAATTCTGCTACGTGGAATTCGGTGAGAATCGTAGGTGATTCTCGCCGATTCGTCGAGAATCACTTAAGATTCTCGCTGAATTTGACTTGGGCAAATTTCTGCTACTCTCTGGACCGGTTCAAGTTAACATGCGCTGTTTGGAGCCGATCTTAGGGCTTCTTTTTGGTGGGGCCCACAACGGTCATTTTGGATGACCTAATGTATAAATACTTCGGTATTGTTGAGTAGCAGAGATATGAATACACGGATTCAAAAATACGAGCCGACGACGTGACCTAGATCGTGAATCTCGCTCCGCCACCATCGCCGCTCGTGCCAATTGATTGCCGTCGCTGATCGTGGTTTCTTCTAGATCTCCCGGCTACAAAAGCTCAGCCAAGCACAGCGTCTCACACGTCTAACCAGAGATCCTTTGTCTCTTGATTCGTTGATCAGGAAAACCTTCCCCTTCTGAATCGATCGAGATGATCGATCCTAGTGTGACCATTGGAAGACCTTGCTAGCTTTGCTACAAAGGTTGAATCTCCAAAGAACAGCCGCAGCACTCCGTTGTCGCCGCCAATCCCGAGAGCCAAGCCGCCACCCTTCTTGCCGCCGCCGGTTTCGGGGAGATTCTCTCCAAGTGAGATCTAGGGTCATGGACTCTTCGTCGACTTCAAGAACACGTCGTCGAACGAAGAGGGACACCTTATTCTCCATAAGTAGTTTGTATTTCTAATACACTCCATTTTCAATTTTGTTGTAAAGGAACGTTGGTTCCTAGTTGTAAGGGTTGGGTGCAACCCGTGGTGTAGGAGTGGTGACTCCTTCGTTTGGAAGGGTTCCTTCCGTTAGTGTGAGGATTGGATTTCAATCCTGTTGGTGAAGTGACCGAGTCGTCCCTGGTTGGGAGATAGGTCGAAGGGTGAGAGTGGATGTACCCAAAATCGGGGAACCACTATAATTTGCTTGTGTCTTTCTGTGCTGTGTTGTTTGGTTTATTTGTGCAGGTACAATTCTAATTCCGCAAAAACGGTGCAAGACACCTATTCCCCCCCCCATAGGTGAAGGTAGTTGGCACTAGGTGGACTTTCAAGTGCCCTTCCATGCATCTATAGCTCAGTGACAAGCTTGTCACCTACCTCAGGCCAAAAGACCCTACACTCAGATCTACACTTGGATCCTACCTTTGAGAGCAGCACTCTCCTACGTCAAGCAATAAAGCACTACAACTCAGATCTATACTTGGATCCTATAGGTTGGATGTGGGTTGGTGTGATGATTGGCCACAAGTGAAATTTCACTGTGCCAATCTACCTAGACGTAGATACACTTAGCCCTACCTTGACTTTAGGAAATATATTTCCCGAGTCTACTTATCTGGACTAAGTAAATACTTCGACCTAACTTCCTCTTCTCAGCACTAGGGATTTTATCCAGCTGGAACTAGAGAAGTAACTGCAACAGGTCTTGTTGCAACCTGAGCTGGAAGAATCTTATCCCAACTCCTCTCTTCACATCAACATAGATGAAGATATCTTTGGCCTGTGATGAAAGTAACTTGCAGATATGATTTTCTGCCCCTTTCTGAACTAATCCAACTGCTCAACCCTATCTCCTTCTTCACAGCTCCCCAATAGAATGTTCTTTAAGTTTGTTGGATGAGCCTGTGAAGCACCTACCGCAAGGGTCAGCCCAAGCTGCTACCTTTTTCTCAGAGAAACCTTCTAAGCTAACTTGCTGGTGCAGTTGAAGATCACACCAGCTATCTTGCTATTGAAGATGTTGATTCCAACAACAAACTTGCTCTCTGTATCGTAGACTTGAGCTTCATGTTCTTCAGCTCTACAACAATGTGGAAAAGAACTTTCTTGATGCTTTCTCCAAAAGCTCTCTTTCTCTGTAAAAGCCTTTTTATTTTATTGAATTTGACCCAACGGCTCTTGAGCAGTGGGCCCCACATAATTAATGGCTAGCATCAACTTTACTTTGTCGCCAACTATCATACATTAGGTACGCTTATGCAGGCTTGCACGTTGACACCGAACTATATCTACGGATGCACACGAATATCTCTCTATGAACAAAATTCTACACTCGCACACTCGATCCACGCCGCACCACGTATTTAATGTTATCAATTTTATACCAGCATACGGGTAGCCAAACCGGTTAGGATCGAACAAGGGCTATATGCCAAGGTTCTTTTCGGCTAAAGGGACCTACACGATCCGAACGAGCGGTGTTGTACCAAAAGAGATCTACCAAAGAAAAGACGATTCAGAAAGGGTAGATCTCTCCCAACAAAAGAAAACGAAGGTTTGCCAAACCTTTTCGAAAATTAAATTAATCAAGATAAACACAAAATAATTCAAAGAAATTCCACGATTAATTAACGCTTAAAAATTACATGCCAAGAATATCCACCACAAGATTATCTATGGAAAGAAACACACGAGAGTGGAAATTTTCGTTACCCAACCAGAATGGATGATTCTGGTTTCTCGGCATGGATTGTTCTTCAATCGCTCTGCCGGATTCACGCCGGTTGGAGATAAACTTATTCGCCTTCGTCGCATCATGCCGGAATTTGAATCCACTAGGAGGAAACCTCTTGAATGATAATATATATATGGAAAGAGAGAGAAAAGGTGGTAGACTATGTGTGGAAATAGGAAAAAAGGGGGTTGCTCAATTTTGGTTTAGAGGGAAAAGATTGGCCGACTCTTGATGGATAGGAGGGTATTGGTCGGGTTTGAAAGTGGAGGTGGTGGCCGGGTTGTAAGGGTTTGATGGTGGTTGGCTTGCTTTAGATGGAGGGGGTCGGGTTGAATAGTATGAAGGGAGGGGTCGGTTTGTTGTAAGGGGAGGAGGGGGAGTGGATGAGAGGTGGTGGTGGCCAGTTATTTTGGCTTTGGGGGAGAGGGGTAGGCGGCTAGGGTTGGTGGTCGGGTTGGGCTAAGAAGGTGGAGGTGTTGGTGGTTTTGAGGAGGGAGATAGTGGTTCGGTTTTGCAAGAGGAAGAGGGGAGGGGGAAGTGGCCGGCGACCAAAGCAAGGAGAGGGGGAAGGGGTTCGACCAAGGAGGAGAGGAGAAGAGATTCTCAAGAGAAGATTAGGTTTTGTTTTTGTTTTCATTCATTCACTAATCCTCAATATTAAAGATACATACCTATATATAGGCTACATCGAAGACTTGGCTACATGCAGCCTAAAATAAAAAGAAACATAACCCATGGTTGTACACCTAACCATGATATTACACATGACATGAAAATGACATAACAATGCAAAATAAAATAATAATTAAACAAAACATAAAAAGAGAATTAATAATTAATAATAATTTATTAATAATAATTATTAATTATTAATATATTGGCTTGCGTTCAGGACGACTATTATGGCGACGCTCCACATTGTCATCCGTAAGCATGTCGTCGCCGTCTTCAATATGCTGCGGGCCCTCGTCACCATCATCTGCGGAAACTTTTGTCGTGTACTGTAGCCATCCCACCACTAATTTGAAATATGTTGACTTGTTAACTTGATGACATAATCAGTTGTGGACTTAGACAAAAATCAAATAACATTAGCATAGACGTTGAGTGAGTAAGCATCACCCAACGCCAAAACACTTAGAAAGATTTACTATCTCTTGGCGTTGAGTGAGTAACTTTCACTCAATACCAAACTACTTAGAATATAAATCTGTTTCTAGGCGTTGAGTGATTAAGCTTCACTCAACGTCAACTTGCTTTATCAGCTCTCTCCTGCTTGGCGTTGAGTTAGTGAGCATCACTCAACGCTAAACTCCTTAGACAAAATTCTGTCTCCACTAGGCGTTGACAGCATTGAGTGAGAAACCTCCACTCAACGCTTTTTGCCTTAACTATATTTCTGCCTCTGCAGCATCTTATGCGTTGAGAGCGTTGAGTGAGCACTCCTCATTAAACGCTTTCTGCAATAGGAATTTTTCTGCTTAACTGTCTCAGCGCTTTCTTGTTCTTTGCTGAGACAAACACTTATCTCAGTGGTTATGTTGAGACTAACACTTGTCTCAGCTGTAATGCTGAGACTAACACTTGTCTCAGTGCTTTCTTGTTCTCTGCTGATACAAACACTTATCTCAACGGTTATGTTGAGAACAACACTTATCTCAGCGGTTATGATGAGACTAACACTTGTCTCAGCAGTTTTTGCCTTAGACAAAATCTTGAACTTAGTTCGGCGAATGCTTAATTGAGTTTGACGAATAGTGAACTGAGCTCGACGAACTCTGAACTCAGTTCGACGAATTATCAACTGAGCTCAATGAACTCAGAATCTCGAACTCTAAATTTAGCTCGACGAATGGTGAGCTCTACTCGATGAACTTTGAACTCAGTTCAATGAATTGTGAATTGAGCTCGACGAACTCATAATCTCAAGCTCTGAATTTAGCTCGATGAATGGCGAGCTCAGCTCGACAAATTTTTTCTTACCTCTGGCGTTGAGTGAGCTTACCTCACTCAATTCCTATGGACTTAGTAAAAATCCCGCCTTTCCAGCATCTTCTCTTGGTGTACACCTTTCTACCTTATGACCACCTGTCTTATCACTTAGACAGTCTATCTAGACTTATTCCATGGAACATCCTACACATAATGAGCTTAAACAACATCAAATACAACTATGCTCTTAGTGTTGATGGAGATGCCTCTTCAAATCCAATCTAAGGAACATTGTGGGCAATGGACCCAACAGAACCCTTATTGCGGGATTTTTGGGGCTAAAGCCTTCCCTCATAGATGTTCGTTATATATGCCTTCATGCACTTCCCGAAGAACGTAGTCAGCTACGGATGGGCGTAAGCACTTTAGGTACTACCCGAAGAAATAACGTTTGTAGAGTTCATTGACAATAAGAGAGAATGGGACCGTGTAGATTTGTAGGCATCTAGCCTCTACTGGGTCCACTGGCAGTTGTCCGTTTTTGAGGTAGACAATGATGGGATCCATCCAGCAGGGCTCCCCTTATGGGATGATGACGATCTCCCAAGGGCCATAGATACTAGGAAGAGCAAGTCCTCGACTCGGTGACACCAAGTTTGGTACCCTATAGCAGAGTAGGAAAGCTTGGATAGCGTGTACGCCCTAACGTCCTGCTTACACGTAATGTGGAGGATCCGGTGAGAGTTGTCTCTTTCGAGGAGGGACTTGTCCAGGTAGAGGTATTATGCGAGTTGTTCATTTTATGCCTCGTAATTCCCCTCGACCTATGAGACTACCAGCTGAGAGTCAGTGTTGATGGTCAAACTTTCTACCCCATAATCAATGGCTAGGCGGAGGCCAGCGATCATGGCTTCTTATTCCAGGACGTTGTTGGTGGAGGGAAATTTCAGCCAGAGTTCATACTCGAGAGTGGGCCCCTTGAGACCTATTAGCAAAAATCTTGTACCTATCCCCGCGGTGCCTAATGTTCCGTCGATGTGCAAGATTCATTGCGCCAGAGCCGTGTTGTTGAAGCTGGGTGTTTCTTCTGGCAGGATTGTGTATTCCACTATGAAGTCTGCAAGGACTTGGGACTTGATTACGGGCCTAAGAAGGAACTGGATGTCGAATTATCCCAGTTGTTGGGTATTGTATCCACAATAACCCTGATTTGAAGAACTTTCCCTTAAACTAAGATGATTTGGGTTGTATTTGATTCTCTATTTAGTTATGTGTTTGCAGGACTATATTGCTAAGTATAACCAAATGTTAGGTTACAGTGGGTCATGAAATACAGGACTACAATGTAATCCTTCATTGTGTAGGCCAATGTGTTGACTAACATGTAATCTCTCTATTAGGGTGTACTTCTATCTCAAGTGCATTAGAAGGACCAAGGAAGGACAAAGACCTGGAATCAGAAGAACAGAATTTTACCCAAGTAAAATTCGTCGAGTATAGTAAGAGATATTCGTCGAATTCGCCGAGTATACTCATAGATACTCGTCGAATTCATCGTGTATACCTACTGACACTCGTTGAATTCATCGTATTTACTTAGGGTAAAATCTTTGAGAATTCAAAAATCTGTTAAGTAAAAGTTGTTAAGTATCATCAAGTATACACGTCAAATTCGTCGAGTGTATTTTCCGATACCCGCCAAATTCGTCAAATATACATGTCGATACATGCCAAATATACATGTCGATACACACCGAATTCGTCGAGATTCATTGGGTATACGTTTGAGTTTCCGAATTTACTTATCTAGAATTTTCCAAGTCAGATTCATCGATTATTGATTAGCTCAGGCATCGAATGCATCGAGTGTATCAGCCGATACTCGTCGAATTCGTTGAGTATGTTAGCCAATACTCGTTGAATTCGTCAAGTTTGTCTTCTACAAAGCTTTGAGTTTTAGGTTCGATTGGGCTGAAATTTTCAAAGTAAATTTCGTCGAGTTTATATGCAGTTCGATGAGTATACTCGGCTATATTCAACGATACTCGATGAATTATACTTAGGGTTATTTTCTTTTCTTTTTCAAAACTTTCGGCTCAGGTTGTCCAGATCGCCATGTATAATATGCGTGGATTTCTCGGTCTGGAAAGTCTTTTTTAGACGTTATAGGAGGAGGATCTGTATATATATTTAAGGTGGATTTTCCATCAACTCTAATCGTGCTCAAATCATATCGAGAAAACTTCCGATCAAATAGATCCGGTCGGCTCCCGTACGTGTTTCAAAAATCTGCTTGGCCGGCGACTGTGCTGCACAACTCAATCTTCCTACACCTAATTGAAAGTATTTAATTTAAAGGATAGCTAAACACCTAGAGGGGGTGAATAGGTTTTTCAGTCTTTTTAGTTCTTTTTCTATTTTGGGAATGTAGTGATTTATTTACTTTAGCTTTCATGACAATCACACACATAACATAGGAATTTTATAGTGGTTCCCCAGATTATGGGTACATCTACTGTCCCTCCCAACTTTCTAACAGTGTGTTAGATAAGACACTTCTCCAAACTTGGCTCCTAAGAGATTAAAACACAGATCCCACGGGATCTCTCAGTCTCCTCCAACACCTACAACTCGGGCACAAAGTCCTACAACTCAGTGATCAAAAAATCACCTACCTTAGGCCAAAGACCCTACAAATCAGGCTTGGAGGATAGGCTTACCACTCAAAGTGAATGACTCTCCTAAAGCTCAGGCATAAAGGCCCTACCTCCGATCCATAGGAGGATCCTACCACTCAGGCACAAAGGCCCTACAACTAAGAGAGAATGACTCTCCTACCTCAGGCAAATAGCCCTACCTCAGGCACATAGGCCCTACAACTCGGATCCAAAGGATCCTACCTCAGATAAATAATTTATCCTACACTCAACCTTTATAAAATATGCCTATAACTCAGATCCAAAAGGATCTTATAGAAATTAAAAGTTGTTGATGATGATTTAGACACGAGAGAAATGATCTCTGTGTCTTCCTCCTTCTGTCCTGAGAAAACTCAGTCAAGATTCCTTCTTCACAACTCAGAAAATGATCTTCAGGATTTGCTTTACTTAAACTGTGAAGTGACTACAACTAGGATTTTTCCCTTGGCCTCCTTCTTTCTCAGAGAAATATCTCTGTACTTGTTGTTGACAGTGTTGATCACAATAGCTACCATGATGAACAGATCAGTTGATTTGAACTTGTTCTTCAAAGCTCTACAACAATAGCGAGGAAGAATACGAAGTTCTTGCTTTTCAAAATAATCCAGAAAGTTAATTTACTAGAACTGATCTAAATCCCTTTTATTCCTGATGTCCAACAGCTCCTTGAGCAGTGGAATCGACTGTTGGAGCTGGCTGCAACTTGCTTTTGCAGTAACTGCAGTACTAAAGGTAATCAACGCCTTTTGTCATGTTCTGTAGTCTTCCGACAACATTTCGAAATATTGCTGACGTCAGCATGACTGAACGATTCTGGACTTAGCCAAATTCGTAGTTCATCCCAAGCATTGAGTGCATTGAGTGAACTGGCTTCACTCAGCGCAAAGAAACTTAGTCAAATAATCTGCACTGCCAAGCGTTGAGTGCGTTGAGTGAGCCTTCCTCACTCAATGCATTTGGACTAAGCCATATTATTGACTTTTATAGTCTTATCTGCTTATGCGTTGAGTGAGCCTTCCTCACTCAACGCATTTGGATTTAGCCAATCTTTCTGTACTTTTAGGCATTCGTGCGTTGAATGAGTCTTCCTCACTCAATGCTTTTGTACTTGGCCAATCTTTCATTTGTATGAAGGCGTTGAGTGAGCTATCCTCACTCAATGCTTTCTGCCTTTGCTTGCCTCCTTGATTTGGCGTTGAGTGAACTGGCTTCACTCAACGCTTCTGCACTTAGCCGATTTCTGTCTCTTTCTTCTTAGGCTATGACTGCATTAGCTTGACTAAAAGATTCTTGGCCTGGGCGTTGAGTGAACTGGCTTTACTCAATGCTTTTTTGTCTTAGACAGATTTTTCTGTCTGCTTCTTCAGTGGCTTTGACTGACCTTTGCTCTATCAATGCTTCCTTGTCTTGGCATTGAGTGAACTGGCTTTACTCGACGCTTCTAGACTTAGCCAAATTTCTTCACAGTTTCTCCGGCTTTCAGTATAAGCTTTACTCAGTGCTAATGGGCGTTGAGTGAACTGGTTTCACTCAATGCTTCTTGACTTAGCCACTTTTTTACCTTGCAAATAATCTGGCTTTGACTGTCCAAACATTCTTTAACGCTTCTGCTCATCTGGAGTTGAGTGATCTATCCTCACTCAACGCTTCTAGAATTAACCAGAATTATTCCTTGTCAATGCTGATCTGGCGTTGAGTGAACTGGCTTCACTCAATGCCTGTGGACTTAGACAGTTTTCTATCTCGCCAGCCTTCTTCCTTGACATCTTGTGTTGAGTGAGTTGAGTGCATTTAATGAACTAGCTTCACTCAACACCTATGGAATTAGACAGATTTCTGTCTTTCCAGGTTTCTTCTTTGTGTCCACATGTCATTGCCACTTAGAATACCTATCCAATCAATGTGACAATGACCAATCTGCATGCATGAACTTTTACATACATCAAATACAGTTATGTGTGTACCATTGACTTGTTTGACTTCTATAAATTTGGGACATTATGAGTAATGGATCCAACAATCTTCCCCTATTTGAAGAAGTCAAAACCCTCAAAAAAAATTCTTAGTCAATGATATACACCAACATATGCAGCAGATAAAACAATAAATTGGAAAAATTCTAACAAGTGTAACACGTATAGGTCACCACATTTTCCTTGCCTGTAAGGTGATCATCACTTCCTGCTCCCCCTGTTTTGCTGCCTAGCCTTGATCATTTCCTTGATCATTTCCTTCTCCCCCCTTTTTGACTTCTATAGAATAGTCAGGGAGGTACTGGCCTTCTCTATGATCCCGATTGCCTTTCTCTGATTATCTACTCCTGCTTTTTGATTTCAGATTATCAACTATTGCAGCTGCTTGCTCGTTCTCTACATGAAGCTGAATCTGTCCCTTCAAGTGATGGAATTGCTCCCCCTCAACTGGAGCATCTTCTCTTATCCTTTCTGACAGACACTTTAGTCTATTCCAGTCTTGATAACACTTGAACCACTCGAAAATCTTGATACCACTGAAGGTCTTTTCAACCTGTAAGAGGTAGTACAACCTGCAACAAACACAATATAAGGAGCAACTGAAGATATACCAAGTTCAACATACCCAACTCAGACTTGAAAGTGTTGAACTTTGCTTCATCTAGTGGCTTAGTGAAGATGTCAGCCACTTGCTTGTCTGTAGGGACAAATTCAAGACTGATATCTTTACTTTCCGCATGCTCTCTAATAAAATGATACCTAATCTCTATGTGGTTAGTCCTGCTGTGAGAGCTAGAATTCCTAGCAATAGAGCTTGCACTAGTAGAATCACAATACAATGGACTTCTACTTATCTGGAGGTTATAGTCTTGGAGCTGATGCTGGATCCATAACAACTGTGCATAGCAGCTCCCTGCTGATATATAATATGATTCAGCTATTGAGATTGCAACACTAGTTTGCTTGTTGCTACTACAAGACACTAGTCCTCCTCCCAAGAACTTACAGGTGCCTGATGTGCTCTTCCTATCCTTTTTGTAGCCTGCAAAATCTGCATCTGAATAGCCTGTTAGTTCAAAATCCCTATTTTTAGGGTACTATAGGCCAAGATCTGGTGTGCCCTTAAGATACCTCAAAATCCTCTTAGCAGTAGAGTAGTGAGATTCTTTAGGGCTAGCCCTATATCTAACACAATGTCTAGCCTACTTGTAGTAAGATATAGAAAGGAACCTGAAAGGAGGGAGTTATTAAGATCTACTCTAAAGGGGGGGGGGGGGGTGAATAGAGTATTAAAACTTTTGGCTATTTTATGCTAGATTATATCAGAGTTTAAAAAAGGTGATACCAATAATTAAATCAATAAAGATTATATCATAGTTTAAAATTGGTGATACCAATAATTAAATCAATAAAGAAAACTAAAGAGATATTCTAAATATCACAGTAAATAGCATGAACAGAAAGAGAAAGAGCAACCAGACGGCACAAGAAATTATAGTGGTTCCCCAAATCTGGGTACATCCACTCTTTTACCACCCTGGTAGGAATTACACTAAGGTTTTTGATCAGGTGACTGCCACCAAGAAATATCTATTTCTAGGGAGATATAACAACCCTTCGGGCTTTTGATCAGGTGTCAGAAAACCACTTGAAGTCTTTTGATCAGGAGACCTCACAACCAGGAATTACTTTTGAAGGGAGTAAGAACCTTGTACACAGAGGGGGAAAGAAAAAGTTGAGTTGTCTTCTCTTTTCTTAAACAAAATGAGAGAAGACTTGAGAGTGATTCTGATGGAGTCAAGGCTTGTCCTAATGATCTTGATTTGTTCAAGAATCCAAAGCCTTACACAGGGTGTAGGTCTTGAATTCCAGAAAGCTGAACTGATTGAAGATGAATGTCTCTATAAGCTTCCTGGATGAATACTGGTATGAAGAACTGAAAGCTGTTCTTCTTTATCTGACTTGTGTTCTCTAACAAAATCTGTCTGTGTCTGTCTGTATGTGTGTCACTGAGAAATAATTCTTTATGTATTTTATTCTCCGAGTCTCTTTCTCTTTGAATAATTCCAAATTGAATTTGAAATGACACACATTTATTGTCTGCGGAATCACGGGAACTCGTGCAACGACTATAAGAGAATTAACTCATTTCCTTAACTGTCTTGAGAATGGCTGTATAATAACTCTGTGAATACCAGTAAATTAATGCTTGCCAAGGAACAACTATATTTAGAGAATATATACATTAATCACTCAGAGTCATATAAGCAATAAAATAATCAGTCAATAAGGAAAACAATAATTGCAGGGAATAAAATGTTGATCTGGCAGTAATCGTCGATCTGGTCCTGAGATCGTCGAACTCAAACATCCTCTATCGTCGAGCTGAGCCCTGTGATCATTGTCCTGAAGATCTACCTTCCAAACTGGGCTTCAATATCTTCGAACTGAGATGGTTGATCATCGATCTCTATCCTGAAAGTAGATCAGAGATCGTCGAACTAAGTTCAGCAATTGACGATCTCACCACTTAGAGATTTAACACTTGAGATCGTCGGACGCAGAATGAAGATCGTCAAACTCTCTTCAGAGATCGTCGAACGACTTTTCTGCCTAGTTCAGTCTCTGTTGTCTTCTAAGTCTCTGATGTCTTGGTCTTGTCTCACTGAGTTGTTTATCCAACTGACACCTAAGACACTAGACTAGACCCTAGCTATATAATGTGGGTCTGACTTAGCCTAGATTGGTGAACCTAGCCCAAATCCAAAATAGGGACCCAATAATCTCCCTTATTTGGGTGAGGTCACTAAGCAAAAATAAAAGAATACAACAACAAAACTAAATAAACATATCTGTCATGAATGATAAGAGAAATTCAACAGATATTTACAATAAGGGATACAGACACAAAAAAAGAGTACTAAGACTTGCCAGAAGCTGGCTTAGTAAATTCAATTCTTTTTTTTGGATCTACTGCTTGCTGTCATGTCATTTTCATGTCAGCTTCACCAAGAACTTTTATGTATGCTGCTCTGGGAACAACTGCCTCTAAGTGAACCTGCATATAGGAATTAGCATCAAAAACATTCTTATCAATATCAAATAGTTCAAACACTTTCTCCCTGTACTTGGACATTGTTGAAAATTGAGAAGGATCAGCTTCTTCTTGTCTAGCTTTGTTTATCTGGGAGAGACCAATCAACTCATGAAACCTAGCCATCTTGAAGTTTGGATCTAGCTCAGGTTCATACTGTGAAGAATCTTCTTTTGAATCAAGGGAGATCTTTGGATGCTTCCTGTGCCTGATTGACTGTTCTTGGAATTTTGTTTCTGTTGTTGAATGCTGAGACTGACAGACATGGAGATTTGGAGGAGGTCTTACTTCACTGAACTTTTCAGGAATTCTAAATCTCCTGCTAGAATTTGAACCAGCTTCTCTGTAAGCCTGATCATATTGTCTACCTCTTCTTCTTGAATAAACCTTAGAGTAAGACCTAGATGGTCTACTGTGAGAGTGAGGGGCATAAGAACTCTGCTGTTGGGAGGAGGTAGTAGCCCTAGAAGAGACATTCCCACAAGCACCTGCTGAAGGAGGAGGAGGAGGTGGATCCTTCCTGAAAACTTTGACAGGAGAGGAGCCAGTCTTTCTCCTTTTCTTCTGAGCCTTCATCTCATTCTTGGAAAATCTCATCCAGTGAGGAGTAGTTGATGTGAGAGTAATATTGTGCCTGATGAAGTAAGGAATGTCATCTTGAGGATTAGACTTAGACACTTCCTTCACTGGAGCTTTTCTTTTCTTGGTCACTTTCTTCCTCTTACTGACATTTGGATCTGAGTCTGAATCTGAATCATTATCAGATGATCCTAGTGGATTATCATACAAATCATCATTCTCTTTGATAACTGAAAGTTCTTCAGCTGCATCAGAAACAATAATTTCATCCAAGTCTGGGATTGGAGAAGTAGAACAAACATAGGTTGGAGGAGAGAAAGACTTGGGCTCTAAAATCTCAACCTATGGCACACTGATAGGCTCAGCCTCTGGAGCTGCAGAGAGCTGAGGCCCTGGAGCTGAAAGACTCTGAAGAAACTGATGTAAAATATCAGTGCTCACTGGAGCAGTATAACATACAATATCTGTACAATATGGAGGAATTCCAAAAGAAGGAATTGTGCTAAAAGAGAGATCAAAAGGATCTAAGATAGCAAAAAATTCTCCTGAAGGATGTACAATATGTTCAACAGAAAGAGTTTCTACTTCCAATGAATCCAAAGAATCATCTGTCAGAAAAGTTTCAAGCTCTGCATCTATTAACACTATATCTACAATCTCTGTATCTATCAAACCTGTATCTATAATCTCTGTATCTATAATTGCCAAAGCTATAACTGCTGGAGGAGGAGGGATTTCTTCACTCGACATCTCCCCCTGCCTGCTTGCATTATTTTCTGCTGCCAGGCCCCTAGATGAAGAAGGGCCAGAGAAAGAGGCAATAAAAGAATTGAGAGAAGCTAGAAGAGGTGCGATGGCATCCTCTACAATGTTTTTGAAGGAAGGGGTGATGAGAGAAATGAGAGCAGATGGGTCAGATGATGTGGATGGTAGGGAAGAAGTAGAATGTCCACAAGATATACAGATGGTGGAAATGGTAGGTTGAGTTATTGAGTAAGGGATAACCATTTGTTTTGGATGGGAGTTAGGTGGGGAAGGTAAATGAGGTTGGGAAGGGGAAGGTGAAGGTGTTGGTGATGAAAAGTTAATATCAAAGGGTTGTGAGGTTTGGATAGAAATGGTAGTGGTAGGGATCTATTTTAGATAGTTTGGTAGAGGGGATATAGGAGGAGGAGATGCTAGAGTAGGGCTTGGAGGTGGAGTTGATGGATGTAAAAGGTGAGAAGTTTGTCTAGCTGGGGATGAAGGAGGAGGAGGGATCTCTAGGTCATCTTCCCTAGGGTAAGGAGTGACTGAATAAGTCCTTGTGTCCTCAGAAACCCTGTGGGTGGAGGGAGCCCTGGAGGGATTTGAGATAGTCCTCTCCCACTTTCCAAAGAAAACTGGGGTCAACCTCTTGTAAGCATTGATGAAGGATGTTGGGGATGTTAACAGCTCAGGGAATTGTTCAGTGAGAAAAATCCCTAGAATCCTACCAAGAGAGACCTCTCTCTTATTTTTCTTCTTCTTAATAAACTCAAACAAGGTTTCATCCCAATTTACTGCCTTCTGATTAACCAAGGCACTCATCAAAAGAAACTGGTGCCTGGATATGTTATCATGGGCAGTGTGCTTCCCAAGCAGCACTTTACCCACAATATCTGCCAAGAACTTGTATTGAGGGGACAAGTTCTTTTTCAGAAGCTTGCTAAGGTTTGCATCAGCATGACCCATTCTGGCAAGCATTACATCAAATTTTTCTTTATCCAAATCAATATCATCTTCCCATTAAAAAAACCGAAAATTTCAGTAAGAACGACATGGGTTAAACTTACCGCCTATCTAGAAATAGTTTCTACCAACGACTGTTCATCTGATGATGAAGTATAAGCCCATTCCTTGATTTCTATCACTGGCAGCTTCATCCTTGTCGTCATTAACTTCTGTAACTTCGGCGCATCAAACAGTTTCAACACATCCTGAAAAATCTAATCACTGTGCTTGAATGATGCCAGATCAATATCAAAACAAAAATCGAATTTCATGCTTGACAAAATCGCCGCTGTAATTGCCATTTGAGAGTTCCTGCAGAGAAAAATAAAGATCAAGTGCAGAAGGGAAATGGAAAGCGTGGGACTATTTCCATCTAAACCATAGTTTATAAGGTTTAAGAAAATGAAGAGACGAGATTAGTCAAGCAAATTAACTACAAAACAACTTCAAAACCAAGGTTGTCGAAATATTTTAATAAAAAATGAGTTCGGTAACCTTAGATCAAAGAGAAGGAATAAATCGTCGATCTCAGATCGATGATAAATTCTCTGAACCAAAAAATTATTGATCTTCGTTCGGCGATAATTATTTCGCAAAGAAGTGATCGTCGATCTTCGTTTGATGATTGACTTCATGAGATGCTAGCAGATCTTCGATCTCCGTTCGACGATCTGTAAACAAATTGTCGATCTCAGACAAAGTTAAATAATCTCATCTCCATTAATCATACCTACCTGATTCATGAAGAATAGATGTTTCTTTTCATCCAAGGGTTTGGTGAAAATATCTGCCCTTTGCAAATCAGTAGGGATGAAGGTGAGATTAATTTTCTTTTTGTCTACACACTCCTTAATGAAATGATGCCTTACATATATATGCTTAGTCCTAGAATGATGAACTGGATTCTGTGCTATAGAAATAACACTAGTACTATCACAAAATATAGTTGAATTATTTAAGTTGTATCCATAGTCTAGTAGCTGATTTTGTATCCATAAAATCTGAGAACAATAACTGCCAGCTGCTATGTATTTAGCTTCTGCTGTTGATATAGACACAGATGTCTGCTTTTTATAAACCCAAGAGACAAGCCTAGCTCCCAGGAACTGACTGTTCCAGAGGTGCTTTTCCTGTCTACTCTACATCCAGCAAAGTCAGCATCTGAGTATCCAGTTAACTCAAATTCTGACTCAGCAGGATACCAGAGTCCTAGATTTGGGCAACTCTGTATATATCTCAAAATCCTTTTAAGTAAAATAAGGTGGGATTCTTTAGGGTTTACCTGGAACCCAGCACAAAGACATGTTGCAAAAATGATATCTGGCCTACTTGCTGCGAGATATAACAGGGACCCAATAATGGCCCTATATAATTTCTGATCAACAGGTTTCCCATGCTCATCAGAGTCAATCACAGCATTGGAAGCCATGGGTGTTTTCTTAGCTGAAGCACTCTCCATCCCAAACCTTTTAATTAGCTTATTAGCATACTTGGATTGGAATAGGAAAATGCCATCAGGTGCCTGCTTGACTTGGATACCAAGGAAGTAGGAGAGCTCACCCATACTACTCATCTCAAACTTTGAATGCATAAGGTTGGAAAACCTCTTGCATATTTGGGATCTGTAGAGCCAAATATTATGTCATTTACATATATTTGTACTAATAATATTTTGTCATGATGATGCTTTATAAATAAAGTCCTATCTACTATGCCTCTAGAGAATCAATGTTTAAACAAGAAGCTAGCTAGGGTCTCATACCAAGCTCTTGGAGCTTACTTGAGGCCATAGAGAGCTTTATGCAACCTATAAACAGAATAAGGTTGAGTTGGAGAGATAAAACCTAGTGGTTGTTCAACATACACCTCTTATTTGAGTTCTCCATTTAGAAAAGCACTCTTTACATCCATTTGATAGACTTTGAATTTTTGAGAAGCAGCTTAGGCTAAGAAAATTCTGATTGCCTCTAACCTTGCCACTGGTGCAAAGGTTTGATCATAATCAATGCCTTCTTCCTGCCTATACCCTTGAGCAACAAGCCTAGCCTTGTTCCTTATAATTACTCCTTGTGCATCCATCTTATTTTTTAACACCCATTTTGTTCCAATAACTGGGTAGTTCTTTGGTCTTGGGACCAATTCCCAAACTCTACATCTCTCAAATTGGTTGAGCTCCTCTTGCATTGCAAGGATCCATTGAGGATCTTTCTCAACATCTTGAATGAAATGAGGTTCAACTTGAGAGATAAAGCATGTATGCACCAAGTCCTGGTGGAGTTGATGTCTAGTCTGCACACTTGCTGATATGTCTCCAATCACTTGAGATACAAGATGATCTCTAAGTGTGACTAAATCAGCAGGAGGAGTAGGTTGTTCAACAGCTGGTGGGGGTAATTCCTCTTGTGGAATTATTTCAGCTGTTGGAACAATATCAGTGGGCTCACTTATTTCCTCATCACTGTCTTCAAATACTTGTGGAGAAGATGATGTAACAGCCTCATGGGTGAGGGTGAAAACTTCCAAATTCTCACACAAAGTAGGTACCTGCAAAGTCTGATTGGTAGAAGTATTCTTCTCCTTATAAAACATATTAGTTTCATCAAAAGATACATGTACAGATTCTTTAATTTTCAAGGTAAATTTATTATAGACCCTATAAGCCTTGCTTACTTGGGAATATCCTAGAAAGATTCCCATATCAGACTTGGCTTCAAACTTTCTAGTGTATTTTCTGTTGTTAATATATATGTAACAAACACAATCAAACACTCAATAATAGTCTACTTTAGGTTTCTTCCCTTTGAGTAGCTCATAGGGGGTCTTAGCCTTTAGCTTATATATTAAACTTCTATTAAGGACATGGTTAGCTGTGCTCACTACCTCTGCCCAAAAGGAAAGGGGCAAGTATGCATCAGCAAGTAATGTACCTGCAGCTTCAATCAGGGTTCTGTTTTTTCCTTTCAGCTACCCCATTTTATTGAGGAATTCTAGGAGCAGAAAAAAATTGCCTGATACCTTCCTTCTCACAGAACTCTTGCATAGGAAGAGACTCAAACTCAGTACCATGATCACTTCTGATCAATACAACTTGAGTAGAGAACTCACTCTGTATGCACTTGAGAAAATCTGTAAGAACCTTGAAGTTATCTGTCTTGTTTTTCAAGAAGAACACCCAAGTGAACCTGGAGAAGTCATCTACAATAACCAAGGTGTAAGACTTCCCTCCTAGGCTTTGTATAATAATGAGTCTAAAGAGATCCATGTGAAGCAAATACAAAATCCTAAGTGAGTCACTCTTATTAATGGATTTGAAACTATTTTTAGTTTGCTTGCCTTGTTGATAAGCCCTGCACAGGCTTTCCTTCTTATAGGGGTAAGAAGGCAATCCTCTTACAAGGTTATACTTAGATAGCCTAACAATGTATTTTAAGTTTACATGTCCTAACCTCCCATGCCACAATTCATTTTGATTACAAGATTGGTTAAATAAATAAATTTCATTTATGGCTGAATTGAAGTTGACAATATAAATGTTACCAACTCTAGAACCTGCTATGACAACTATGCTGTCAGTTGAAGAAATAATGCAAGAGGACTGATTGAATGTTACCTGAAATCCTTCATCACAAAGTTAACTGATGGAGATCAAGTTATGCTTCAATCCACTTACATATACAACCTTCTTGAATGTGACAGCTCCTATCCTGATTTCTCCATAGCCATCAGTCTTGCCATAGTTGGAGTCACCAAAGATAACTTTAGGTCCTAGCTTTGACTTATAGTTGAATAAGTTGTCCTTCCATCCAGTCAATGATTTGAGCACCCACTGTCCAAATACCATTGCTGGTTATATGATGGACAGTTCTTCACCTGCAACAATCAAAAGATTAATTGTTCTTGACCCAGGTTACCTTAGGTCCTTTGTTTTTTTGATAAGAAATGCTTGAGATAACAGAACTAGTTGGCTGAGATTTATATCCTAGTGGATGATATCTCCTAGGTTGTAATTCCCAAAGGGTAAACGGATTAACTGTTTCTCTTTTCTAATTAGAGTTTTTGTTAAGATTAGAAGTTTTATTACTTTTTACTGGGTTCGACGATTGGAAGTGTGATCGTCAATCTGAGTTCGACGACATGGGTTGAGATCGTCGATCTCTGCTCAGAGACGGATAATACTCATTCTCTATGCCCCAAGTTTGTCGATCTCTGCTCGATGATCCATATAGAAATCATCGATCGCAGTAAGACGATTAATTATAGTAAAAATTTTCGTTCAAAGAACGTCGATCTGGGTTCGACAATTTGTTCACATTTCATCGATCTGAGTTCGACAAAAATTGCTAAACATTGTTTTTGTTTTGATTTTGTCTGTTTCTATTTTTCTATTTGTTAGGTTTGTTTTTTTTTCCGTTGAGGGTTTCTCATAGATTAGTTCTTTACCCTTTTCAGAAATGAATTTTACAGGAGTCCATAATATATTTTTCTGAACCAGTGGGGGTTGGCTTGATGAAGCACCCAAGCCCAGCTTGCCAGTGAGTCTGGTATTAACAGTGCTTGTAATGTCCATCAGTTTGAGGCTTCTCCCATTAAGGGATTCTTCAAGTTGCCTTGCCTCAGCTAGTTCAGTTTTAAATTTAATTATTTGTTCATTTGCATGTGTAATATCATCTTTTAGTTGATTGTTTTCTGCAACTAAATTACTTTGATTATTTAATTGCTCTCTAAGTAGTTTAATTTCTTTCTCTGAGCTAATTAAATCCATGCACATAGTTTTGAATTCATGTACAAAATCTTCAGAATTGAAGTCAAAGGATGAGAGTACCTGATCCACTTTAGAGAGTGGTTCTTCATCATCTGATGAGTCATTTTCTGAATGAGTGATGGAAGCATCATTTGCCATTAGGCAAACTTCCTTTGCCTTTTCTTCCTCTTCATCTTCATCACTAGAGCTAGAGGAGGAGGAGTCCTCTTCTATATCTCTCCAGGTTTCTGCTATAAAGCCTTTTTCTTTCCTCTTATGCTTGCTTGAGGAAGGCTGGCTGTACTTCTATTTTCTGGAGTCCTTGTCCTTTCTTTTCTCATTCTTCTGATTTTTTAGACACTCAGAGATGTAGTCTCCAGGTTTCCTACAACAAAAACAAACAACTTCTTTAGTTGGTGTTTTATCATACCTAGGTTTATCTTCTTGTCTGGATGAATTCTTCCTGAAGTCTCTTTTGCCCATCTTGTAGAATCTCTTTGCTAAGAGGCTCAAGAACTCTTCATTAACAGCAGGAGCTGCTGTTTCCACTATAGCCTTAAAAGCAATATTCTTCTCTTTCCTGACTAGAGTAGAAGCCTTCTGCTCTGCCTCCCTAGTCTTCTTTGTCAAGTGTTCAAAAGATTTGAGCTTTCCTAGAAGTGTTTCTATGGAAATTTCTGTGATACTTATGGCATCCTTGATTGGCAAGATC
This sequence comes from Platanthera zijinensis, assembly GCA_039513925.1. Classification (NCBI taxonomy): domain Eukaryota; kingdom Viridiplantae; phylum Streptophyta; class Magnoliopsida; order Asparagales; family Orchidaceae; genus Platanthera; species Platanthera zijinensis. The sequence continues at coordinate 82,154,159 of CM077081.1, forward strand.
CTTGTGTCCCATGAGCTGGGAAGACACATCAATATCTTGTCATTGATCTCAGTCAGTGAAATGTCCTTGTCCAATGTTCTCAGTTCACTGATGATGGCACTAAGTCTGCCATACATTTCTTCAACTGTCTCTGCATCTTCCTTTCTGAAGTTCTCATACTTGGAAATTAGAAGGGATATTCTGTCCTTTCTTTCTTCCACTGAGCCAGCCACCATCTGGTTCAAATAGTCCCAGATGGCCTTTGCTGATGTGCAATCAGCAACCTTTTAGAATATGTCATCTAACATAGTGTGGGCCAGTGTGTTCATGGCCTTTGCATCAGCAATCTTTGCTTTCTTCTGTGCATCAGTCCAATTTGGTGGTGGAACTGCATGAGTGTCAGTAGATGTAGAGGTGGCTGCAGTTGGTTGAGGTGGACCTGTAAAAATGGAGTTGAAGATGTCTTCATCAATTGAGTTCATGTAAAGTCTAATTCTCGCCTTCCAGATACTGAAATTATTTAAGTTACAGACTGGAGGTCTGGTGCTTGCGTAGTCCTTGTTCTATGCCATATGATAAATGAATAACTAAGGAAAAGGAAATCTGAATAAGCAGGGATCTTGGTTCAAGTGTTAGCTTGTACAATCAGGAAACACAACACCCTCTGATACCAATTGAAAGGATGGAGTTATTTAGATCTACTCTAGAGGGGGGGGGGTGAATAGTAGATTAAAACTTTTGGCTGTTTTATGCTAGATTATATCAGAGTTTAAAATAGGTGATACCAATAATTAAATCAATAAAGAAAACTAAAGAGCTATTCTAAATATCACAGCAAATAGCAAGAATAGAAAGAGAAAGAGCAACCAGACGACACAAGAAATTATAGTGGTTCCCCAAATTTGGGTACAACCACTCTTCTACCACCCTGGTAAGAATCACTCTCAGGTTTTTGATCAGGTGACTGCCACCAAAAAATATCTATTTCCAGGGAGATATAATAACCCTTCGAGCTTTTGATCAGGTGCCGGAAAACCACTTGAAGTCTTTTGATCAGGATACCTCACAATCAGGAATTGCTTTTGAAGGGAGTAAGAACCCTGTATACAGAGGGGGAAAGAAAAAGTTGAGTTATCTTCTCTTTTCTCAAACAAAATTAGAGAAGACTTGAGAGTGATTCTGATGGAGTCAATTGTCCTGATGATCTTGATTGGTTCAAGAATCCATAGCCTTGCACAGGGTGTAGGTCTTGAATTCCAGAAAGCTGAGACTGATTGAAGATGAATGTCTCTATAAGCTTCCTGGATGAACACTGGTATGAAGAACTGAAAGCTATTCTTCTTTCTCTGACTTGTGTTCTCTAACAAAATCTGTCTGTGTCTGTCTGTATGTGTGTCACTGAGAAATAATTCTCTGTCTTTTATTCTCTGAGTATCTTTCTCTTTGAATAATTCCAAACTAAATTTGAAATGGCACACATTGATTGTCTGCGGAATCACGGGAACTCGTGCAATGGCTATAAAGAATAAACTCATTTCCCTAACTGTCTCGAGAATGGCTGTATAATAACTCTGTGAATACAAGTAAATTAATGCTTGCCAAGGAACGACTATATTCAGAGAATATATGCATTAATCACTCAAAGTCATATAAGCAATAAAATAATTAGTCAATAAAGAAAACAATCACTTCAGGGAATAAAATGTTGATCTGGCAGTAATCGTCGATCTGGTCCTGAGATTGTCGAACTCAAACATCCTCTATTGTCGAGCTGAGCCCTGTGATCATTGTCTTGAAGATCTGCCTTCCAAACTGGGATTCAAGATCATCGAACTAAGATGGTTGATCGTCGATCTCTATCCTGAAAGTAGATCAGAGATCGTCGAACTAAGTTCAACAATCGTCGATCTCACCCTCCAGTGTTTTTGGGGACTGGAACCCCATCCCAGGATGAAGATTGGCTCTCTCGAGTGAAGAGAGTCTTGACGACCACTGAAACGGAGGAATGGCAGAAGACCACCATAGCCACCTTCCTGTTGGATGGAGAGGAAAGGTTGTGGTGGGAAGAGTTAGAGCTGCATCACTTGGTAGGAATGCAACTCATTGATATCTCGATGGAGGAATTCTCGAGGTTATTATTGGCAAGATACCTTCCCTCAGCATAGAGGATCGAGATGGAGAATCAGTTCTAGAGACTGACACAGGGAGATAGGAGTGTGGATGAGTATCTCCATGAGTTTACGCGGTTGGGTCGTTTTACTGGTTCTATGGTTGCCGATGAGGAGTGTAAGACCAATCGGTTCTACGAGGGTCTGCATGATGACCTGAGGCTACTACTTTTTTGGCCTATGACGCAAGGCTTCCTAATCCTGGTCAATACGGCCCGATCGATGGAGAAAGATCTGAAGAGAGTCCAAGAGAAAGAATCTAGTGCGAAGAAGATGGAGTTCAAGGTGCCAACCTCCTCAAAGCCTAGGTTCCATAAGTGTAATAAGAAGGCTACGACTTCGGGCCCAGCCCCTTCTTCTTGTGCATATGGGGCAACTACATGCCAAACCCAGGGCGCATGTTATAACTGTGGGAAGTGGGTACACTTTGCCTTAGATTGTTGGAGCGGACATCCAAAGACTAAGAAGCGGCCTGGAACAACTTATGAGGAGAAGGGAAAGGTGGTGGAGTGAACTGGATCCCACTATTCTCCAGCCCAACCTAAAGTGTACAACCTTGGCCAGCAGGAGGTCATAAAGCAGGTTGACTTGGTAACATGTATGTTTTAACTAATAGTAGTTTAGCTTTAAATACTTGTTGCCTTACGCGTGTAAGCTTATGACTGGTTGTGCTAGGCTTTGTATTAATCCAAGATTGTCCGGCGAGAGCACTATTTGATACGGGAGCTTTACATTCCTTTTTGTCCGAAGAATTTGTATCACGCATTGGAGTACCTTCTCCAATGGAAAGGGACAAGTTGGAAGTACTTCTTCCTAACGGGTGCTCTATGCGCACGGATAGAGTTTATTGCGTGAAGATATGGATTGGGAGTCATGAATATGATTTACAAGCATCGCTACTGCCGATGGTGGAGTTTGACGTGATCTTTAGTATGGACTGGCTCTCAGAGCAGCGTGTGTATATTGATTGTAAACGTAAGGTGGTTAGATTGGGACTAGATACAGATCATGAGACGACGTTCTCGGGCATGAAGGGGTCAAGCAAGACGTTGATGTCTGCTCTCCAAGTGATTAAGGCAGTTCGGAGTGGTGCAGAACTGTTTTTCACTTTAGTGGAGGCTTCAAAGCCCAAGCGTGGTCTGGACAGCATCCCAGTTGTATCTGAGTTTCTTGACATATTCCCTGAAGATCTCCATGGAGCTCCACCTCAACGAGAGATCGACTTCACCATTGAGCTAGTGCTAGGTGTCAAACCTGTGTCACGCTCTCCATATCGGTTAATGGCTAAGGAGATGGCGTAACTGAAAGTACAGCTTCAAGAACTATTGGAACAAGGTTTTGTGCATCAATGTTTGTCGCCTCGGAGCGCGCCGGTCCTCTTTGTTAAGAAGAAGGACGGAAGCTCACAACTATGTATTAATTATCGGGAGTTGAATAGGTTAACAGAGAATAATAAGTATTTGATCCCAAGGATTGATGACCTGTTCAATCAGCTGGTCGGGTCAACTGTGTACTCGAAGTTGGATCTAAAATCTGGATACTATCAGTTGTGGATAAGGGAAAGTAACATTCCCAAGACGGCTTTCAGCACATGTTATGGGAATTATGAGTTCACCATCATGTCATTTGGGCTGACGAATGCACCATCTGTGTTTATGGATTTGATTAACAGAACATTCAGATAATACTTGGATCAGTTCGTGATAGTCTTTATCGACAATATACTGGTGTACTCGCAGTGCAAGGATGATCATTTCAAGCATCTGTATATGGTGTTGGAGACATTGATGAGGAACCAACTGTATGCCAAGTTCGCCAAATGTGAGTTTTGATTGTCCTCGGTAGAGTTCCTTGGTCATATAGTTAGTGGATAAGGAATTGCGGTAGATCCAGTAAAGATAGTTATTACATGGGAGTGGCCTATATTGTCTACGGTGGTGGAAGTTCGGAGTTTTCTAGGGCATGCCGAATATTACAGGCGCTTCATGGAGAACTTCTCACGGATAGCATTGCCCCTCACTACTCTGACAAGGAAGGATCATAAGTTTGTTTGGTCGCCTGAGTGCGCACAAGCTTTCAAAGAACTAAAGTGTCGTTTGACCACGACATCTGTGCTATGTTTGCCTTGTGGTTCTGAAGGCTTTGAGGTTTATAGTGATGCCTCTGGGAGTGGTTTAGGCTATGTCGCGCTTCAGCACGAGTCGGTGATATCCTTGGATCACGTCAGTTAAAGGTGCATGAGAGGAACTACCCGGTCCATGACTTGGAGTTGGCGGCCGTGATATTCGCTCTCAAGCTTTGGAGGCATTACCTGTATGGAGTAAAGGTCGACATTTATTCAGATCACAAGAGCCTGAAGTATCTGATTGATCAGAAGGACTTGAACATGCACCAACATAGGTGGATGGAGTTCCTTGGGGACTATACCTACAAGATTCATTATATTTCCGGGAAGGGAAATGTTGTAGCAGATGCTCTGAGTCATAGAACTCCTGCACAGGCCAACTGGTTACAGATGCATGACGAGCGGCTCATTCATGATTTGGAGGCTTTTGAGATTTCATATGTTGATAAGGGATCTAGTGTTAATGCACGTTTGAGTTGGACAGAGGTTCAATATGACCTCGCAGACTGGATCTGACAGGCCTTGGAGTTGGACGTAAGCTTGAAACATCATTTGGCAGAGTCTGTGGCTGTGTCGAATGATTAGTTCTTTGTTGACATTGGCCTTGTATGGATAGGTGGTCGGTTGTGCATCCCTAACGTTGGAAACTTATAAGAAGAATTGATGTACTAGGCGCATTTTACTAAGTACTCAATTCACCATGGGAGCACAAAGATGTTCAAAGACTTGAAGAGGCTATTCTGGTGGCCAGGTGTGAAGAAATACATTGCACTATACGTGGCGAAGTGTCAGTCTTGTGCCTTGGTGAAGGCTGAATGCCAGAAGCCAGGTGGATTTCTAAAGTCCGTGCCTATATCAGAGTGGAAGTTTGATGACATTTCTATGGATTTCGTGCATGGTTTGCCGAGATCGCACAAGGGGAACGATGCCATTTGGGTGGTCATTGATCGTTTAACGAAGGTGTCACATTTTATACCCAATAGGAAGGATGATTCAGTGTAGAAGTTGGCAAAGCTTTATGTGGACATCATAGTCCGATTAGACGGCGTACCCCGGAGCATTGTTAGTGACCGTGATGGTCGGTTCACGTCTAAAGATTGGAGGCTTATTCATTAGTTGTTGGGCACCAAGTTGTACTTTAGCACTGCTTTTCACCCACAAACAGATGGGCAAGCCAAAAGGGTGAACAGGACGATGGAAGACATGCTTCGTATGTGTGAGCTGGATTTAGGGAAAAGGTGGGAAGACCATCTTTACATTATTGAGTTTCCTTATAATAACAACTACCAAGCAAGCATTCAGATGACGCCTTATTAGGCTCTATATGGAAGGAGGTGTCGTATGCCATTATCTTGGGTAGAAACAGGAGTGTCGAAGCTGTACAAGCGAAGGGATGTTGAAGATGCTACTTCAACGATACGGTTGATTCGAGAGCGGTTATTAATAGCCCAAGATAGGATGGCCAAGTACTATAATGCCAAACATCAGAACGTGGAGTTTGCGGTGGGTGATTGGGTATACCTCAAGATAAAGCCGTTTAAAGGCGTATCAAGGATTAGACGCTTAAAGAAGCTTAATCCGAGATATGTTGGGCCTTTTGAGATCTTGGAGCGTGTTAGTGATGCCGCCTATCGGCTAGCACTTTCAGTAGAGCTGAGTGGATTGCATGATGTATTTTACATCTCGGTCCTACTCAAAGCCGTGAAAGAACTAACGCAAGTGGTTGTTGCGGATCAAGTATCGGTCGATAGTGGGATAACAACGAAAGTTATGCCCATTCAGATCAAGGATACGAAGACCCAACAATTGAGGAACAAAGCCATCAAGATGGTCAAAGTCCGATGGGACAATTGCGGTCGTGAGGAGCTTTCGTGGGAGCAAGAGCAAACCATGCTCGAGGAGTATCCCGAGCTATTCTACTCAGGTACCGTTTAATTTTGTGTACCTTTCCATTCTATAATTTCGGGACGAAATTCATTTAAGGGGGATAGATCTGTAATGCCCCGAAACCTGAATACGTATTGGTCACTATGTTTAGAATACCTTTAGCTAAGCCCTATGAAAATTGGGGATACATTGGTAGTGTTTTGAAGAACTTTTGGAGCCCTTATAGTTTCACACGGCCTGTGACACGGGTGTGTCCAGAGCCATGTTAGGCACACGGCCTGGGACACGGGTGTGTCTAGGGCTGTGTCCTTTTCAGTGTTTGGCCGTCTTTTTGTAAGCAAGTCACACGGCCTGTGACATAGGTGTGTCCAGAGCCATGTCGGGCACACATCCTAGGACATGGGTGTGTCCAAGGCCGTGTCCTTCTCGGTGTTTGGACATCTTTTTGTAATCAAGGCACGCGGCCTGTGACACAGGCGTGTCTAAAACCGTGTCTAGCACACGTCCTGTGACACAGGTGTGTCCAGAGCCGTGTCCTGTTATGTGTTTCACTGGGTTATGGCGAGTGCGGGACATGGCCTATGACACAGCCATGTCACAAGCCGTGTACGGACCCAGGAAGTTCATGTTAAGAGTAAATCAAGGCCGTTTGTTTTATTTAAGAGGGATCCGACGGCCTAGAATCCCTCCTGATGGTATAGGGCTGGGAAATGAGGGTTTAGGCCTCATTTCATTAGACCCAATCTCTTTCTAAGAGGTATAGAGAGAGGGGAGCAAAGGGAGAAGAAGAAGGAGGAATCCTGCCATTGTTGGAGCTTCAGAGCTCCGAATTGCGAGCCGAGCCTAGATCCGCAGAGGCGAGTCCTTTGTGGTGGTTTTCATCCGGCTAGTTTTCCATGGCGCTGAAGCGAACCTCTAGGGTAACAATTCTCTACTTGGACATGTGAAGTCCTCTTCCTTTTGCATAGGAAACCCTCTCCTGTGAGTGTGCGGTGAGCGTGTGGTATTCCTTCGGCTAGATATGGATTATCCCCATAGTTTTTCATATAGAGTTTAGAATCGAAGTACAGATATAGGCATGGTGTGTGAAGCCTATCCGGACAGGTTGGTCTTGATCAGTGATATTTTCATTATGCATGTATTGTCGGAGAAGACTCTGTGTCGTTTGTTTTTCGGGATGCTATGCGGAAGATTGCAGTAGGGAACCTTGGGGACTAACTCCAAGGTACACCCAAAAAACTGGGCAGAATCACATTTCTGCCATCTTGGTGGCCTGAGAGCCAACCTTGTACATAACTGGGTTATGAAATATTGTGTAATCGATTCTTCGATATTTGATGAGTACAATTATATATGTCTTTTTACTATCATATTTGTAATCATGTCCACTATTGTATACCTCCATTCGTTATTAAGAATTTGTATTATCATGAATAGAAGAGCACGGTATGGAGTTTCCTTTATTTCCTGTATTAAGCTATTTATTTATTCATTCATCTTCTTAATGCAGGTACTGCAAGTTCTTTGAACTAAAAGTCTTGGAGCAAACAGAGGAGTTCACGGATCAAACATGACTGATGATAGGATTGGAATTGGGCACACACGGGTAGGAACACGCCCGTGTCACCACCCATGTCCTTATCGGGAAAGATCACAAGGTTTGGAAGAAAAGACAGAGCACCATATGGGTAGGAACACGACCGTGTCACTACCCGTGTCAAATGACCTGCTGCTAACCAAGCCGTGTGCGAAAAACTCAAAGTACAATATGGCCGTGTTATCAGCCGTGTCAAATGACACGACCCACGACCAGACACATCTTTTCGTATTATACTGCTTTTGAACCGTCCACACGGCCTGTGAAACGGCCGTGTTGGAACCCATGTTTTACCCTGTTTGCAAGAAGAATATAAAAACCTGTGTGAAAAATAGAATAGGGACTTTTGAATCTGAAGAACTTGGAGAACTTCTGGAGGACGAAAGTGGAGCATTCGGCGGAGGGGAGATCGAAGGAGATAATCCGTATGGTTTTAATCTTCATGTATCTCTTTTATTCTTCCCCTCCTCTTTGTGGATCTAACTTTATTTTTATACTTTTCATGAGACTTGTTTTTATGAATCAATTTTGTAATCATGTATGTTGTTTTTATGCTGGATTCGTGGTATTTTATTCGTATGTATGCTTTCAAACAAAGAGATTGATATTGGTCTTGAAATTAGAACTTGTTTTATTTGAATCCCAAACTTCTAGATTGAGAAATTGGATGTTTGTGATGATGTTTATACGTTCATATTCTGGTACTTTCTCTTTGTATTTCAAATTGCATGATCGAGAGATATGTTGTTTGGATAATGGTAATACAGATAATTGGACTCATGATATCTTAAAGATATGATTTCATGAATTTATGTATTAGATAGGGTACTTTATATTAATGCAAATTTGAGTGTTGTGAATTGTTTGAGAGAAAATATACTCAACTTAAGTTTAGGTGTTGAATTGCTCGAGAGAGAATTTGATAAAGGTTTAACCCTTACAATACAATGAATTTGATAATCTTGTTATTACGTGATTACATAGAATATAATTAATGAGTGATTATTCTCATGTGATTACTCTTAGACTATCCACCTTTTACTATCCTTAATTATCCAATGTCTCTTTATCCAAGTAGTCCTAATAAGGTTAATTTAGGGTAACAATCAATTTTCATTATAGGTACGATAATAGAGTGAGAGTGAGTACGAGTACTTGAAAAGATCCTGTGGAATACGACATGTGATTTAGATTTCTCCTATACTATGATTGATAGGTGCACTTGCTTGAGAGTAAAATCAAGTTAGCTTTTACCTATCTACATAGTTTATACATAAAGTAAAAATTATCGCATCAAGTTTTTGGTGCCGCTGCCGGGGATCGTTTTCAATATTTTGAAAGCTTAAACTTTATTAATCTACCAATTTTTGTTTATTAATATATAACTGTAAATTACTTTATTGCATAATTATATCGCTTAATCTCTGTTTTGTAGTCTGTTAGTCTATGACTAGGGGAAGAAATTCTGGGCTAACACCATTTCATCTTGACCCGGAAAGGATTATTCATGAATTAGTGATACATTTCTTGAGGAATCGTTATTTGCATTATCTACAAATTAAATGCTGATTATCCGTGGTTTGCTGACTATGCAAATTATCTTATGGCTAAGGTCCTTCCAAAAGATTTTTCATATCAGCAGAAAAAGAAATTTTTCTCTGACTTGAAATATTACTTATGGGAGGACCCCTATCTTTTTCGGATATGTGCAGATTCCATTATACGTGGATGTGTATCAGCGGATGAGGGATGGAAAATCTTGGAGCAATGTCATTCAGGCCCTACAAGTGGTCACTATGGAGCAAACCACTCAGCTAAAAAGGTTCTTGATTCTAGTTTTTATTGGCCCCTTCTATTCAGGGATTCCCAAAGGTATGTGCTTTCATGTAATTCTTATCAAAAATCAGATAATATCTCTAAATTACATGAAATGCCACAAAAATTTATTCTTGAATGTGAAGTGTTTGATGTGTGGGGGATTGACTTTACGGGACTATTTCCAATTTCTTATGGGAATAAATATATTTTGGTAGCTATAGATTATGTATCAAAGTGGGTAGAGGCGCAAGCTCTCCCTACTAATGATAGTAGAGTAGTAATTCAGTTTCTGAAATCCTTATTTGCACGATTTGGCACACCACGTGCTCTTATTAGCGATAGGGGTACACATTTCTGTAATCTATAGTTAGATAAAGTCTTACAAAAATACGGGGTCACAAATAGGATAGCCACTCCTTACCATCCACAAACTAGCGGTCAGGTTGAAGTTTCGAATAGGGAACTTAAGAGAATCATATAAAAATCTATAGACAGGAATAGGAAACAATGGTATAAGAAACTAAACAATTGCTTGTGGGCATATAGGACCGCCTACAAAACACCCATAGGGACCACCCCCTTTAGATTAGTCTAGGGTAAATCATGTCACCTGCGTATAGAATTAGAATATAAATCATATTGGGCAATGCACTCTTTACTTTTTACACCAATTCTATAGGGGAGAAACGAAAACTTCAACTTAACGAAATAGATGAGTGGAGAACCATGGCTTATGAAAACTACCGGATATATAAGGAGAAGACTAAATTATTCCATGACCGTAACTTTCGCAAACACAAGACATTCCAAAAAGGTGACCAAGTCCTCCTTTTCAATTCCTGACTTCATTTATTCCCAGCGAAGTTAAGGTCTAAGTTGTCCGGACCCTTCCAAGTCAATGTAGTTTTTACCTATGGAACCACCGAGCTAACCCACCCTGAGAAGGAAGATTTTAAAGTTAACGGGCACCGATTAAAAATTTATTATGGTGTGGTTCCTCAAGATTTCGTTCGCCAAGAAACATGCCTCCGGCTAGACTTGGATTAAGTGTAATGTAGTAATTTTTCAAAGTTTATAAATTTTTTGTTAAAATTCTAGTTAAATGTTAATATAAAAAATTATAATAAAAATCACTTAGGAGGTAATTCCAATTTAGAGGGGCACACGGGTTAACACACACCCGTATGCCAGGCCGTATTCATACAGACTGTCTTTAGCCCAGCCGTGTTCGATTTAAAATAAGTAGGAATCCTTTTTCTCGAGCACCATATGGCTGGACACACACCCGTATGCCAGACCGTATAGCTTTAAATTCTTTTCTCACACACTAATCCAGAGCAGGACACGGGTTAACACACACCCGTGTCGCTGACCGTGTGCAGATTCACTCATCCAGAGCAGGACACGGGTTAACACACACCTGTGTTGGCATCCGTGTGCAGATTCTTAGTTCGACGATTCACTCATCCCGAGAAGGAGACAGTTAACTACCCAGCCGTGTGTATGCCCGTGTGCAGATTAATGCACTGTGCCCGAGCAGGACACGGTTTTACACACGCCCGTGTTCTCAACAGTGTCTGCCTGGCATGCTACTTTCCTGTCAGTTTGACCACACGTCTTTTCAAGGCCCGTGTTCCACGCGGTTAAAGATTCGTTAACACGGGTCCGCACACGGCCGTGTCGGAACCTATGTGTGTTTTTTTATATAAGACCATGTGTGTGCTGGTCATCTTCATCCTCTCCAAAACCTCCTAAACCCTATTTTCCTACACTCCTTCACGCGAAGAACTCAGGCTTGGAGCTTTTTCCTTCAACGTTCGCGGATTTGCCTCCTCTCCTTTTGATCTCTCCCTAGGAATTTTTTTTATGTTCTTATATTTCAATTCCATCTTCTTCTCCACTCTCTTCTCATTCTTCTTTTTCTCATTCTTCTCCTTCTATTTTTTCCATCATTCTTCTTCCCCTTCTTCCCTCTTCATTTCTTAAAAATCCTTTAACTTGTCCGCAGATCATGTCAACGGGACGTTCACAAGGGGGACGCCATCATCGCCCAAATATCCAAGCATTAGTATGGAAAGGCGCAACAATGTTGCGCCACTGGAGTTTACGGATTCAGCGCACATTAACCGTTTTAATCGCCTCCAGTCCAAGAAATTTCAATATATTCTTACTATTGACTTGAGCGTTTTGGAGGAGATTCATTTAGCTGCGGAAGTTCAAGAGTTAATTTTTGCAATGGGGTAGGAACACTTTTTTTAGTATTGAGGAATTGGGATTTAAGGAGCTCACGTTATGGTTCATGTCCTCCTTCTACCTAAATCTTAGGCCGACTTTTACAGAGCAGACTAACACGCAAGAGGGGGTTATTTCATTTCGAGTAGCGGGCACTACTTATACCCTTTCTCTTTTACAGTTCACCCAATATTTAGGGGTAAATGAGGACTCGTTCCTCTATAGTACCGCCTACTCTGACCTTCACTTTGATCTCCCCTCTTGGGACCACGCAACCAATATCTGGGCTCGGCTTACTTTCGATCTATCTCCATATGGGGCCAAGAGGTCTAAGGCCTCTAAGTTGCGTTCTCCCTCCCTCCATTACATACATCATCTGCTAAGTCATACCTTGAGTGGCCGGGGCGAAAGCTCTGGTGTCGTGAGTAGGAAGGATATGCTTTACCTCTATAGCATTTCGTCGTGATACCACATCCATTTGGGTTATATGTTAGTGCAGTTCATTCTTCACCAGGCCGATATCTCACCTATAGGGTCTATCTGTGTAGCACCCTACATCATGCGCTTGGCGAAGAATATGAACATCTTTCTTCCCTTCCCCCGATGATAGTGGTAGCAAAGACTATTCCTATCACTATGGCCATTCTTCGATCTCTCTGCCTTGTCACTGCCCATCATGGTCAGGGTTGACTTATTTATTCCATTGTGAGGCGTGGACCTCAGTTTGCTCCTAATGACGATTATGACGACGATGTCGATAATGACCTCGATGAGCCTCTGATTCCTCCATCCCAGTCAATTTATACTCATAGAGATTCTTCTGCCCCTCCTCCTTGATCGCTCTCTCAGTATTCGCGTGATTTCCGTCACTTTTATGAGACCGAGCTCTCACCGTGCTTACAACGTATAGAGGATTCACAGAAGCGGACAGAGGACGCCATAATTCAGATCAGGGACCACTTAGGGATCTCTCCTCCACCTTCGGCAGCTCCCAGCTCTTCTCACCTCCCCGACGATGCTTCAGATTCTGCATCCCCAACTTATTATTTTTGATTTCTCTGTAGTTTTTTTATATATTTGGTTATATCACATTCAGATGTTCTATGCTCTCTTTTTCTGTAATCATCAATAATATAACTTGAAGGAGACTCATATTTGCTCCTGTTGTAGTTCTTATTCTCTTTTATTTTATTGATAGTCAATTCTTTACATATTGGTGAATTTGCTTTCTCAGTTCTTTACGTTGCATTGAGGACATTACAAATTCTAAGTCTGGGGGGGGGGATGTTCTTCAATTCTAATATTTCAGTGCTGGACATGATTACAATTAGTTATTTTTTTTGCAAGAATAGTACTCAATATTGTTAAACTCCCCTAGTAAAACTATTTTTACTTCTTTAAGCTTTCATTAATTCACTCATTTGGGATTATAACTAGCTAATTTACTTTCGCACGCTGATTAAAATGAATTAACGTAGACTCTTTGAGTGTACAAATTTGTTGATTAGTAATTATGTATAGAAATTCATTAGTTTAATTTTCTTTATATAACTTATTTTTAGGATTAGTCCTCTATATTATTAACTTACAATCACTCTATTTTAGAAAATATAATTATCTATAATAAAGCGAGTCGATGAGTGTAACATTTTGATAATTTTGTATTAGAGACTCAAAATGAAGAATAACCTTTATTGGTCTCCAGAACTTGCCCCTAGCGACCCTCAACACATTCACATAAGTTAATTAGTTAGGGCGGAAATGACTTAGGCCTCCCTTTGGATAGCTGAGCCTTGCAAGCCCAAAACCCTAAACATTATACCCTTGCAACACCCAATTTGGACCTAACCCCTATGCATTTTGATACTATACTACTAAAATTCACTAAGGCCAAAAATCCTTACCTATTAATACATCTATCATTGAGACCTTCTTGGAATGAGTTTGTTCATAGTGATATGTGGCCTAAGTGCTTGTACACCCACTTAGAATGATCCCTACTAGGGACACTTGGATAAAAATAGTGATATGTGGCCTGAGTGCGTGTACACCCACTCAGAATGATCCCTACTATGGACCCTTGGATGAGAAAAACTAACAAAATTATAGAGTATCCATCAGAAGAAAGAAAGAAAAAAAGTGGGAAGTATAATAATTGTGAAGTCTGGGGGTGCTTTTATAATATTGATGTATGTTAGGGTAATTACAAAGCAAGAGGCTCAATCGTTATCTAGGTGTGATATGAACCATCAAATTTATCTTTGATTACCCCACCTATAATATTCTATCCTAAGCCAAAAGGTTACATCATAATACAAGTCCTTAGGATCCAACCTTACTAATTCTTACTAGTGCTGTGAAGAGGGTGTGAAAAGGCAAGCTTATGACTATCAATATTGATACTTATAAATTTTGAAACACTAATGCCTATCTTATTAAGATTGTTATTTTCTCCTTACATTTATGGATGATTGTAATTCTATTTCCAGGAATGAGTGAAAAGATAGTTAAGAGATATATGAGAGGAATTTTAAGATAAAGTTATATTTAGAAAAGTCTACTATACTATTTCCTATGAAATTACAACATCAAATTTCTCTTTAAATTCATAGCAATCAGCTTGCGAAATAAAAATTACCTATCGGTATTCCAAAATTTTGAATTAGTTTGCTTAGGGACAAACAAACACTTATGTCTGGGGGTATTTGATGAGTACAATTATATGTCTTTTTACTATCATATTTGTAATCATGTCCACTATTGTATACCTCCAATCGTTATAATTGTGCGAAAATTGTTAAGAATATGTATTATCATGAATAGAAGAGCACAGTATGAAATTTCCTTTATTTCCTGTATAAAGCTATTTATTTATTCCTTCATCTTCTTAATACGGGTGTTGCAAGTCCTTGAAACTAAAAATCTTGGAGCAAACAGAGGAGTTCACAGATCCAACATGACTGATGACAAGACTTGAATTGGGCACACACGGGTAGGAATACGTCCGTTTCACTACCCGTGTCCTTATCAAGAAAGATAACAAGGTTTGGAAGAAAAGACAGAGCACCATACGGGTAGGAACACGCCCGTGCCACTACCCGTGTCAAATGACCTGCTGCCAACAAAGCCATGTGCGAAGAACTCAAAGTACAATACGGTCGTGTCAAATGACACGACCCACGACAAGACACATCTTTTCGTATTAAACCGCTTTTGAACCATCCACACAGCTTGTGACACGGTCGTGTTGGAACCCGTGTTCGACCCTGTTTGCAAGAAGACTATAAAAACCTGTATGAATAGAATAGGGACTATTGAATCTGAAGAACTTGGAGAACTTCTGGAGGACGAAAGTGGAGTATTCGGCAGAGGGGAGATCGAATGAGATAATCCGTATGGTTTTAATCTTCATGTATCTCTTTTAATCTTCCCCTCCTCTTAGTGAATCTAACTTTATTTTTATACTTTGCATGAGACTTGTTTTCATGAATCAATTTTGTAATCATGTATGTTTTTTTTACGTTGGATTCGTGGTATTTTATTCACATGTATGCTTTCAAACAAAGAGATTTATATTGGTCTTGAAATTAGAACTTGTTTTATTTTAATCCCAAACTTCTAGATCGAGAAATTGGATGTTTGTGATGATGTTTATACGTTCATATTCTGGTATTCTTTCTCTTTGTATTCCAAATTGCATGATCGAGAGATATGTTGTTTGGATAATGGTAATACAGATAATTGGACTCATGGTATCTTAGAGATAGGATTTCATGAATTTCTGTATTAGATAGGGTACTTTATATTAATGCAAATTTGAGTGTTGTGAATTGTTCGAGAGAAAATTTACTCAACTTAAGTTTAGGTGTTGAATTGCTCGAGAGAGAATTTGATAAAGGTTTAACCCTTACAATACAACGAATTTGATAATCTTGTTATTACGTGATTACATAGAATTGAATTAATGAGTTTTTATTCTCATGTGATTACTCTTAGACTATCCGCTTTTTACTATCCTTAATCATCCAATGTCTCTTTATCCAAGTAGTCCTAATAAGGTTTATTTAAGGTAACAATCATTTTTCATTATAGGTGTGATAATAGAGTGAGAGTGAGTACGAGTACTTAAAAATACCCAGTGGAATATGACACGAGATGTAGATTTCTCCTATACTATGATTGATATGTGCACTTGCCTAAGAGTAAAATCAAGTTAGCTTTTTCCTATCTACATAGTTTATATATAGAGTAAAAATTATCACATCAGGAATCAGGGAGGCAGACCCACGCCGATGACTTAAACTGACATGGCAATTTGAGCAACGGGTTGAGCTGAACCGTACCTGCTCTATGTGGTTCAGTTAAAGAGACCTAAAGTACATGGCACTTACCGGGGGCATAGGGGGCGAGTCTTAGGCTTTGGACGAAAGAACTGAAATGCTCACGATGTTTGCCATTCTGGGGGCGTTGGTGAAGCCTCAGAATGGACCAGATTAACCGAGAATGTGCCCTGAGAGCACGCGGTGTGTGGCCATGCGTTCCTAAGCTTGTGGTGAAGTGTGCTTAAATTGTACATTTACTATCATGTTTGGTTATACTAATGAAATGCAGGGAAGGAGCACCGCCACCCTGATTAAGGGGCGGGGTCATTATAATTTGATCAGCTTTAGCTGACCGTTGCCTTGTTTTACCACCGTTCGGTGGACTGTTCGTATGCAGGAACAGGTGAGTCTTGTGGCAAGTAGCGGGCTGAAGACCTTGATGTTGTGCTGTCCCTTAAAGGCCAAAGAGAAATGTTAACTTTTTATGCTCATGTGTGGCCGGCCTGTATGCCGAAGTATGGAAAACATATATTGTTTAAGTAAACACTTATAAGGCCCTTAGGCCGAGATTTTGTGTATTTTTACTGTCATTCCTACTTTGGTTATTTTGGACATTCATGCTTTCGTAATTGGGTACTTATAACTATTTTAAAAAGTTTCTACTATAATGCTCTGAGTTAGGATGCGTGTTTCTTTGGCAGTAATTTGGTATTAATACGTAACTCCACTAATGGTCTGTGGTCTATGGCGTGGGGCCTCGATCAGACCTACTGTTATATTCCATGGGTTGGATAGGGGTGTTACACGACATCAGTAGCCTTTTGGTTTGGTTTGGTTGCGAGCTAGGTGATTGCGGATTGGTGCAGTGTCCGCATAGGCATGCAGACTGTTTTCCTTGTCCGCCAAGTCCGATAATTATCAGCTTGGTTCCTTGGCTGCGGTCTCGGGATATGCGAACTAGAGAGGTGTTCGCATGGAATGCAGACTGATATAGTGTCCGCCAAGCTCGGCAGCTTGGCTGTTGTGCCTTTGTTACCAACTTGGGGTATGGACTGGTGTTGTGTCTGCAGGGCATGTAGACTAGAGCGGTGTTTGCTGATAGGCAGACAAGATGTTGCTGCAGAGTTCTGATGGTAGAGTCATGGCTTGGCATTTGGTGACAAGGCGGATATGTTTGCTATCCTTCCTTGGTAAAGTTATGGGTGGTCTGGCTATCCAGCACAGGTCGCAGTGGATTAGCTGTGTATTCGCGTTTTGCGGATACACTTGGTTCTTACTCCGGGATGGGGCAGTTATCCTATCGGCTAGGGCGGTGATCACACTCCTCATCATGCCTATAAATAAGACCCCCTATCACATAAATGAAAAGGAATGAACAGTAAGTGAACTCGCGGATAGTTGCTGCGGATTGGATTTTTGTATCCGCACGATTTGAATGTTGACCGGGTTGTGCTGTGCAAGTTGTGCGTATAGCAATAGAAGGACAGGAATTGGTTCTGACTGCGGTCAGGGACTATGCGGACTCTGCGGATAACAACCAGCGATTAACAATAGTTTGCAGGTTACGGCTAGGCGGTCTCTCTTATGCAACTAGTTTCCCGGTTCAATAAGCTGTCCGCTTCTAGCGGCCTGTTTAGTTCGGCAATAGCAGTTCATGCGGTCAGGCAGCTAGGCAACCTTACAGTTAGGCGGCTTGCTAATCAGCGAGTAGAGTTACTTCTTGTAATGGAATAACGGGCAGTCCATGCGGCCTGATTTGCGGTCTGGCGACCTGACAGTTTGTGTAGACTCCGTAGTGTAGCAGTAGAACCGGTGGCTAACTCTTTGAGTCCGCGCGGTTAGGTTTGCCTTGTAATTGTTTTTACTTTCCCTTTGGTTACTTTGGCGAATCATGTCTCTCCATATATGTCTTGCCTTATAAAGATTGTTTAGTACAAGATTATTTCTCTTCTGGTTTGCATCTAGATTATTTGGGCTCGGATATGTTGAGTGTTCCTGCGCCTGGTTTCCCGTCTTCCGCTATATCAAATTTTTAACAAGTCTCCCCCTAAATATGTTCATAGATGTTTTCCACTACCTGCCCAATCAGAATTTCTAGAGCTTCAGCTGGAATCTCTTCAGACTGAGATCCACCCAGTTGATTTCTAGCTACAGGTTTAGATGAAATTGAAACTTGAGCACTCATATACCTTCTTATCTCCTTAGTAGACTTAGACAGCTGAGGATCATGTGGATCTTTTTCACTTTTCTTAGAATAATTGCCTTCTGTGCTTTCCTCAGTGATCAGTACAACTTTATTTTTCTTCTTCTCAGTAGTTTGTTGATGTGGGGGCAGTACTCCGTCCCACCTATATAACATCTTTGAGTCCATCCTCCTCATGTGATGGATTTTTGTTCCTAATCTCATGTTGAGGATCCCTGGAGCAGTATTGTACAGATAGAGAGACAAAATCCTTCCCAGGTTTTGCTATGGGATACACTCTACTATCCTTTCAAAAAGTACCTTTCTCCAATCTGTTTTCTTAGGAAGAATTATGCAGGCCATGAGTTCAAACATCTTTCTGGAGATCTTATCATGAGAGCCAGTCTTATAAATCAGTGCTTTCCTAACTATATCTGCCAGGAACTTGCCTTTGAGATTCAGTTCCTTCCTTAATACTGATCTAGTGGTGCGCTTTTAAAGCCCACACCACTGTAGGGTTGACTTCACATCATCTGATATAATTCATCTTCTTCATTAGATTGTGTGACCTTGGGTAATCGCAGTGCTTTGCACAATCTATTTGGAGTGATTTTTATCTTATGCCCACTGATGGAGGATTTGATTTTGTTTGAGGATGAATCGACAGTGGCATTAGTGTATAAATCAAGCACTTCTCTCTTCCATAGCAAGCTCAGCTCTATCAGAATGTATTTTAGGAAAGCGACCTGAAACAAGTGTAGAACTAGCAGAACTTCTTCGCTAGCATCCTTGAATCCATTTCACACGAGTTCTGATCCCTCAAACAGGAAATCCATTCCTTTCGGTGCCATGAATTTTCTGAGTTCCTGAAGGTTTATCGAGCTTTCGTCACAGGGAGACAGCAGGTCGCAAGGGCTAGGAATAGTGTTTTTTATTCAAAGCACATACACTTCTTTTTATACTTGCCTCTTATTTGAGAATGTGGAGAGGCACATACCTGATGTCATGATCACAAGTAGATCAACTGCTGAGATTAATCTCGTGACATAGCCACAATCAGAAGTCCCTGGTAGTGTGCGTTGAGTGGACTCGACGAACTCAACACACTCGATGCACTCGATGCCTAGGCACTTAGACTCAGCGCATTCGATTCCTGATGTTGTCTTAGCTCACTCGATGCTTGGAAACTTAGTCTATATCTCCTTGTTGCTCTATAGGGATAAATACTACCAGCAACATAAAAATGCATGAAGAGACAGTAATGCTATATCAAGTTCATCATACCCAATTCAAATATGAAGGTGTTGAACTTGACTTCATCTAGTGTCTTAGTGAAGATATCAGACACCTGCTTGTCTGTAGGGGCAAACTCAAGACTGATGTACTCACTTTCTTAATGCTCTCTAATAAAATGATACCTAATCTCTATGTGCTTAGTCCCACTATAAGAGACAGGATTCCTAGTAATAGAGATTGCACTTGTAGAATAACAGAACATTGGAGTTCTACTTAGCTTGAGATTGTAGTCCTGGAGCTGATACTGGATCCAAAGTAGTTGAGCACAGCAGCTTCCAGCTGATATGTATTATAATTTAACTGTTGTGATTGCAATACTTGTTTGCTTCTTGCTGCTCCAAGAGACCAATCTTCTTCCTAGAAATTGACAAGTGCCTAAGGTGCTTTTCCTATCTTCTCCACAGCTTGCAAAGTCTGCATCTAAATACCTAGTTAGTTTAAAGTAAATATTCCTAGGGTACCATAGGCCAAGATCAAGTGTGCCCTTAATATATCTCAGAATCCTTTTTGCTGTAGAATAATGATACTCCCTAGGGCAATTCTGGTATCTAGCATAAACATATGTAGCATACATAATGTCTGACCTACTAGTAGTTTGGAAGAGGAGGGATCCAATTATGCATTTATACAAGGTTTCATCAGCAGGTTTCCTAGTCTCATCCTTATCTAATGACACATTTGACCCCATATGCGTTTTCATTATGGAGGCACTCTCCATTACCAATTTTTAATTAACTCCTTAATGAACTTAGATTGAGAGATGGATAATACACTCTCAGATTGTCTTACTTGGAGGCCCAATAAGTTTTTGAGTTCACCCATACTGCTCATCTCAAATTTTCCTTGCATAAGTTTAGTATAGAGGACATCATCAGTAGACCCAAAAATTATGTTATCTACATAAATATGAACAAGAATGATCTTAACCTTGACTTCCCTTAGAAAAAAATGTCTTGTCTATCTTTCCACTTGTGAATTTGTTCTCAATGAGAAAGCTAGACAAAGTTTCATATCATGCCCTAGGGGCTTGCTTCAACCCATATAAGGCCTTTCTAAGCTTCAAACATAATCATGAGAGTTAGAGTTAACAAAACCTTAGTGTTGCTCAACATAGACCTCTATTTTAGGTCACCATTTAGGAAAGCTGACTTTACATACATTTGGTAGACCTTGAATCCTTTATGTGCAGCATATGCAAGGAATAGTCTTATAGCTTCCAATCTAGATACTAGTGCAAAGGTTTGATCAAAATCAATACCTTCCTCTTGTCTGTATCCATTAGCACCAGTCTAGCTTTGTTCTTGATTATAACACCATTCTCATCAAGTTTATTCCTATAGATTCACTTGGTTCCAATGATATTATGTAACACCCTAGTTTTCTAGACTTGAGGATCTGGGCACTACCATGCGACGGTAGGTTTCTATTGCCCGACGGTAGCCTTCTTTCATCGAGTGGTAGGCGTCGAATGGTAAGCGTCGAGTGGTAGGCCTCGAATGGTAGGCGTCGAGTGGTAGAGCATGACGTTATCTAGTTACCGCTCGACGGTAACCCCATTTCATCGAGACGAAAGAGTCCAAACTAAAGCATCCAAACGAAAGCATCAAGACGAAAGCATTGAGATGAAAACATCGAGACGAAAGATTTGAGACGAAAGCGTCGAGACGAAAGCATCGAGAGGAAAGCGTCAAGATGAAAGCATCGAGACGAAAACGTCAAATGAGCTACCGCGCGGCGGTATTGCGACCAATAGAGGTAGTGCTGCATTATTTTTAGACCGACGGGTCGGGAAGTTACCTCGATGCGGTTGGTAGCTACCACCCGGCGATAGTAGACGGAAGTAGTTCTATGGGCTGTGGTTTTCAGCCATCCGATTCGCTTGCAATTTGATCCTATGGCTCAGAATCCTTTGTCCAAGAGGCTTAAGAAGGGCTGACGCATTCTTTTCCCTCATTCTCCTCATTTGAGTGGGAGTTAGGGTTTGGGAGAGAGGGTTTGGTGAAGGAAGAAGGAATTTCTCTGCCATTAGCAAAGCTAGGAGGCTCCGTTCGTCGATCCGAGGCCAGATCCGTGGAGAGGACTTGAAGGCGCACACTTTCATCCGTACAAAGCAAGATCTCCATGGCTAGGAAGAGGGGTCGTAAGGTAACGACATTTATCCTCTCTTTTTTTAGGATGCGTGCATGACATCCATTTCATTCTTGCGTACTTTCAAGCATTTAGGCACCAGATCTCTCAAATGAGAGGGGTACGGATCGCCATGGTTCAAGAGCAGCCACCAGGTTGATTGTGTTCGTTCCAGGTATGATGTTGCATTAGAAATCCACCACGCTAGTAGATTAGGCATTGTGGGTGAAGCCGTAGTCACGACCATTAGTCCGGCTCGGTGATGTTGCATAACGAACCTTAAGGATATTGCTAAAAATTCATTTGTGGCAAGATGCCGTTTGTGATATTTGCCCCCTTATTTCGTGCGAGAAAAAATAGTGGATTAGGGTGGGAAAGGCTATGTTTGTGGATTGATGTGCTAAGGTACGGCTTTGTCTCTATGGTCAGCTTGCTAGCCCGTAACGTGCAAGTCAAGTGTGGAGAGTGTCCCGGCGAGACAAGTCCCCTTCTGAGAAACTGACGAGAACGTCAAGCTTTTGATAAGCCCGAGCAATGAAGCCCATGAGCGGTGGGGTAGAGCAAGGGTTCTTAGCATCGGCTTGTTTGTGTGATGGAATCTTGACGTGAGAAGTCAGAGCTTGCAGGCAAGCCCGGGTTTTGAGACCCACGAGCGGGTGGAGCCTATGCAAGAGTTTGTATTACGGCTTGAAAGCCGATAGGGGAAAATGGAAGTACCCGTGTTTTGTGATGTGATGATGCGTGATGATGTGTTAGATTCATGCACTATAGAGTTCCTTGGGTGAAACCCATGTTTGCATACATGTAGTATTGTAGGCCCCTTTTTTATTAAATGCTCAACCTAGAAACATGTTTGATGTATGTGACATCCTAACCCATTTCTTTATTCTCTACATATATGTACATTTGCATACAAAGTTCTAACCTGCAGGGTGATGGAGTGCCCTGATGTCCGCTAGGGATGGCCATGAGGAGTTGTGTTGGTTATACATATAAGGTCAGCCTTTGCTGACCCACATTACAACAAATTTTTATAGGGCAAGGATCGCAAGCGGGAGAAAGCTCGCCGGCCAAAAAGGCATAAGCCTCATGAAGTAGACCCTCTTTTATTTACTTATGATTTGTTGAATGCTTTGCTCCATGAACTGTAATCCAGCTTGCATGCCGAGGTAGCCCAGGAGTGTTAAAGCACGTTGCTCTGTTTGCTGTTGTTTCAGTTTTTGGACACTTGAATGTTGTAATGCCTTAAGGCCGTTTCGAACTCCTGTGGTAGTGGATAACTTCTAATGGTTGTGGGTTTTTGCTGTTTTGTGTTCTGAGTTTTGTGATGCGTCGTTCTTTTATATTACTTCATAATGTTAGAAGTGTGGCATCTATATGTTGCGGGTCCCCGACTGGACCCATATTATATGGTCATTACAGGGGAGGTATTACATGTTATGTTCTTGTTGTCTGGGAATAAGCTTCCAGACCTTGCATCACATGAACTAGTTTAGTTCTTCTTGCATTACCACAATCCAAAATGGGTCTATGTTGACATTTTCAAACCTTTTAGGTTCAACCTGAGATAGAAAGATAGAGTACATAACATGTTGGGGCTTCTGCTCATTGTTATAACCCCTTGGCTAGCCTCACCTATGATCTGATTTTTGGGATGATCTCTCAAATGCCTGACAGCAGGTGGCATCCTTTCTTCAACATAATGAAGTTTAGTGGCTGGATCCTGCTGTTCTTCACCCATATCCTGTGAGTTTGGATCTTCTTCAGAAATGAGCTCGGTCTCATCTTCCTCTTGGACAGCTTGAGTAGTGTTCTTGATGGTCAGGTTCTCCATCTTCAACTTTATACCTGCAGATCTAGAAGAGCTTGGCAACTCTCTATTAATAATTGATGATTCATCAAACAAAATATTTACAGAATCTTCTACTACTTGATTTTGTAAGTTGTAGACCATATATGCTTTGCTATAATTGGTGTACCCAATAAATACTCATTTATAGGATTTGATAGCAAACTTAGTCAAGTAGGACTTCCCATTATTGAGAAAGAAGTACTTGCTTCCAAAGATCCTGAGATAGGATAGATTTGGTTTTCTTCCTTTCATAATCTCATAGGGAGTCTTCTTGTGATACTTATTGATAGAAGCTCTATTCAAGACAAGACAAGTAGTGTTCACTGCCTCAGCCCAGAAGTATTTTGGGAGAGAAGTATCACTGAGCCGTGTCCTGCCAGCTTCTATGAGAGTTCTATTTTTCCTCTCAGCTATCCCATTTTGCTGGGGTGTTCTTGGAGAAAAAAACTCCTGATAAATCCCTAGTTCTTCGTAGAACCTTGTCATGCCTTCAGATTGAAATTCAGTACCATGGTCACTTTTGATTTTGACCACCGAACTGTTCTTTTAAATCTGAATTTGCCACACAAAAGTCACAAAGATGTCTAGGGTTTTAGACTTTTTCTTTAGAAGGAAAACCTAATTAAATCTGGAATAGTCATCAACTATCACGAGTGTATAGACTTTCCTACCTAGATTGTGAACTGGCATAAGACCAAACAAGTCCATATACAAGAGATACAAACACCTCTAAGAATCCCTGGCCCCAATTCTCTTAATGTATGCTTTGGTTTGCTTGCCCTTTTGACATGCTGAGCAAATGACCTCCTTGGTGCATAATATATTGGGTCAATTTCTTACTAGCTCTTCACTAAATAGCTTGCTAATTGTCTTGTATTTCAAGTGAGCAAGTCTCTTGTGCCATTGCACACAATAAGAAAATTTCTCATTTTCTACTAGACATACCAGTGAGTCTGTACTTAAAGATAAGCACTTTAAATAATATATATTTCCACTCCTAGTGCCTATCAAAATGACCTCTTGGTCACTTGATCTTTTGATCAGACACTCATCCTTATGGAAGACAATGACATAGCCCATGTCACATAGTTGTCTTATGCTAATCAGATTATGTTGCAATCCTTCCGCATAAGCTACTTTTGTGATGGAGACTATGCCATTGGTGTTCATACCATAGCCCTTGGTGACTCCTCTGTCCAAACCTCCAAAGATCACCTTAGGTCCATTCTTCACAAGAGTATAATCCTTCAGGTGGCTCCTTGTTCCAGTCATATGCCTGGAACATCCACTGTCCAAGTACCATATTGGCATTGCATGGGTACTTGGATTATCCTGTAAACATAGTTTAGTTTACCTTAGGAGCCCAAAAGGGATTGGATCCTTGGTTCTTATTAGCCTAAAAATGAACATGTCTACCTGCAATACTTCTAACAAGAAGACTCACCCTTGCCATTGACACACTAGGATTGTGCCAACAATCTATGGAAAAGTGACCCACTTTACCAAAGAACCAACATTCATGAATGTTGTATCTCCTCATCTGAACAACCTTTGAAGTGTGTAAGCTATTAATATCTATTTGTTTAGAGGGGAGAGCTGTAGCCTTCTTCTTGTTTCTTTCAACAAGAATCTGACTAAAGAAGAGTCTGACAGTAGATGTACTTGTCTTACTCTGAGTTTCATAAATAGTAATCTTCTTTGTAGTTAACATGCTATTAATGGCCTCAGAGATAGCCAAGTCAGGCTTACTGACTGACTTACCCTTGGTCTGGGTTTTTGCTGGAAGAACCTGAGAATAGGCCACTACCTTATCCTTGAGTGTGGGGGATGGAGCACCAAATACAAATGGCCCATGATGGGCTATCTAGATTTCCTCATGGGAGCCTTAAAGAAACTCAAACCCATGCCCTTTCTTCTTCCATTTTAAGATTTCCTTGTGTTCTTACAAGAAGAATTCCCATTCTTCTAGTGACCATACATGCTATTCTGGTCATACCTGTTGGAAGGGAAGATTACCTTGTGAAAGGTGGTCTGAGGCTCTACAGGAGCTTTGCCTTTCCCTTTGTAATGGGTACCTCTAGATTACCACTTAACCCCCAAAGGTAAAGGAGTCAATCAGTGACAAAACTGTCTTGGGATTACTGAATTCAGCCAACAATTTTTTCTCTTTAAGGATCTTCTCTTCAAGTTCCAAGATGATCTTGTTATTCTAGCTTATGGTCCCAATTTGGATAATTGAGATTATATTCAGCTGGCTAACTTCCCTCCTTATCTGAGCTAGCAAGGGGGCTAACACAGACTACAGGGAAGCAACTTGCTGTAGAGAGACAATCTCCTCAGCTGGTGTCTTGACAAGTCTTTTTCCCTTCTTCTGAGCATTCAGAATTGCACCATATTTGTCAATCAATTGATTGGCATCATCTTTAGAATCTGATCCCTCATCCTCACTAGTGGAAGTGGATGCATCAGAGTCTGAGCCAGACTCATAGATGGAGAGCTAGGGATAGAGTGTACCTCATCAGGAGTAGGATTGTCCTGATCTTCTTCTGATATGGAAATGAGACTGAATTCCTCATCCTCTTCACCATCACTATCAATAGAGGATAATGGGTCCCTTATGCCTGAAGGGGCAGCTGGATAATCAGCCTCTTCTTCAATGGATATGAGACCAATGTAGGCCTCCTCTTCATCTGATTCTGAGGATTCAGAATCACAATCTGATAGGCTGTCTTTCTTCTTGGCTAAGAAGATCTTTTCAGTCTTCTTGTCCCTGTGAAGTTTTTTGCCTTCAGACTTCATCTGCTCCTTTCACTTAACTGGACAGTCAGCAATGATATGTCCACTCTTGTTGCAACAGTAGCAAATAACATTAGACTTGACATATTTGTTCTATTTGGAGACATACGTTTCCCCAGAGGGGTCATTTCTGGATTTGTCCTTGCTGGAGTAGGGCTTCTTTGAGGTGGAGCTAGAAGAGCCTTTGTTCTTCCATTGTCTCTTCATGCTCAGTAACTTCTTGAACTTCTTGGAGACAGTATTAGTTCTCCATCAGACAGTTCATTCCCAGAGGAGCTAGGATCAGAGCATTCTGACTCAATAACTCTCCTTGGAGGAGAAGGATTCTTTTCCCTATTTGTTCTTATGGATTTAGCTCTTAAGACTTCAGTCTTCTCCTTTTTGAGAGATCTGGCAACATCCTCTTTAGCCTTCTTGGAGTTCAGCTACATCTCATGGGATAGCATCTTCCCAAACAAAATCTGCGGCAATGTGTTGGCCAAGTTGCCAACTTCTCTGATGGAACATATCTTGATATCCCATTCATTATTTAAGGATATCAATAACTTATCATTCAGCTTATAATTAGTGAACAGTCTGCCATATGTGATCAGACTGTTCACTATTATGAAGAACTTTTTATAGCATTTAACTATGAAATCCTTCCTTTGCTTGTATGCCTCATATTGCTGATTCAGGAGGGATTTCCTGTCATGCCTTACCTCTTCTGTCCCTTCTATATAAACAATAAGAGAATCCCACATCTCTTTAGATGCCTTGTAGTGGACAAGGTTTTGAAAGGTGAAGTCATCTATGATACTGACAATGATATTCTGTGCCCTCTTACTTATAATGGCTAAGATAACTTCATCCTTAGTCATTTCAGTGTATTTCTTTGGGGTTTGGACATTGATATCTAGGATAGAGACCTTCATGGGGATGAAAGGTCCTTCTTGGACTGTGATGAAGATCCTAGGGTATGAGGCTTCCATGAATAGCCTGGCCCTCTCTTTCCAAATCCCAAAGTTTTCCTTTCTGCAGACTAGAAGCTTCATTGAGCTCAACTCCTTATGGTTCTCTCCTGAACCCATAGGAATAAATTTCATCTACTCTTGGAGATCTATTTAGAATGTTCAGTCCTTTTTGAATAACCTCCCTCTGATACTACTAGAAAGTCTTTGTTTTCAAGAGTAGCTATACACCTAGAGGGGGGGTGGGGGGTGGGGGTGGGGGTAAATAGGTTTCTTAGTATTTTTGACTACTTTTTGATTTAGGTATGATGAGTGTTCAGTTATTAAGTTAGCTTCCAATAATAAGACACAACACACCAGGATTAATAACTGAACACTTTCCTTCCCATCTTTCTAACAGTGTGTTAGACAAAGTAATTTCCTCCAAACTCGGCTCAAAGAGCTTATATCACAGATCCCACAAGATCTCTCAGACTTCCTCCAAGTCCTACCTAAAGCCAAAGCCCTACACTCAGAGTAAATATTACTCATACAGCTCAGTGATCCTTCTAATCAGCTACCTCAGACTTAATCAAAAGTCCAACACTAAGGCTAGGAGGGTAGCCCTATACTCAGATAGAATAACTCTCCTATCTCAGATCTGATCCAGATCCTACCTCAGTCTAAAGGCCCTACCTTATATTCACCACTGAATCCTACAAATCAGCCTTTATAATTTAGGGTTACAACTCAGATCAGTTAAGATCCTATAGATGGAGTAAGTTGTTGTTGATGATTGACTCCAGAGAGAATGCTCTCCGAGTCTGCCTTCCTACACTGAGTAAACTCAGCCCCAACTTCTTCAAATCACCAAGGATGTAGATCTTTAGGATGTTTCTTCTTGGGCTGCGAAGACAACTGCAGAGCACTGTTTATTCAAGCCTTTAATATAGTAGAGTTTAGTGTAGTGTCCTTGAAGATGAACATCAATCTAGGCTTTCTCTGCTTCTTATTACTCAGAAATGGAACTTTCTGATCTTGTGTTGAGAAATGATTCGTCAACAGCCAACTCTGTTTGTGAATCTCAGACTAACTATAGAGTAAGTTATTAACAATCTTTTCCTTAGTCACGAGGAAGAAGATGTCCAACAAACTCTGTCTACAAAAAGCTCTACTTCTACTTTCTCGGAACTCTGCTTTTGTATCCAGTCGATCAACAACTCTTTATACAGTATGGGCCAGCCAGAGTTGGCAACAACACTACTCCTTTTACATTAAATGTTGTACTAAAGGCAAGCGACGCCTTTTGTTATCTATCGACCAAAACCTGCGACATTTGAATTCTTGATCATGTCAGCATGACTTAGCGCCCATGGACTTGGCAAATTTCAGAAAATCTGCATAGGCGTTGAGTGAAGCCTTGTCACTCAACGCATAAGTACTTAGCAGAATACTGCATCTTCAGGCATTGAGTGAACCTTAATCACTCAGCGCATTTGACTTTTATAGTCTAACTATTAAGGTGTTGAGTGACACTTCATCACTCAACTCTTCTGGACTTGGTTGAGATTTCTTTGCATGAAGGTATTGAGTTCAGCTTCTTCACTCAACACTTCTATCCTTAAACAAATTTCTTGATGAGGCTTTGAGTGTCCCATCTTCACTCAATGCTTCTATACTTGGACAGATTTCTATTGTATAGGCGTTGAGTGAACTATCTTCACTCAACGCTTCTGTCCTTAGCCAGAATTCTAGTCAGCAATATTGCGACTTTGACTATAGTGTGTTCTGTCAACGCTTTTGCTCTTCTGGCGTTGAGTGAAGTGAGTTCACTCAATGCTTATGGACTTAGCCAGTTTTCTTCCTGTTCTGCAACCTATCTTGGGTATTATTGGGTCCATTGATCACAATGTCATACATTTGAAAAGGCCCACAAGTCAATAGTATACACATGGATGCATCTAACTTATGCTCAGTTCATTATATGTAGGTTGTATTCTATTATATTGATTTGACAGGTTATCAGGGTCATAATGACGATTATACCCAAGACAGGTTGCTGAATAGGCAGAAAACTGGTTAAGTCCAGAAGCGTCAAGTGAACTCCCTTCACTCAATACTAGAAGAGTAAAAGCATTGACAAAACACAGTGTAGTCAAAGCCGCAGTATTGCTGACTAGGATTTCTGTCTAAATATAGAAGCGTTGAGTGAAGGCAGTTCACTCAACGTCTACTAAACAGTATTTCCGTTAAAGTACAGAAGCATTGAGTGAATACGGGCCACTCAATGCCTCATAAAAAGGTCAGGCTAAGGACAGAAGCATTGAGTGAAGAAGCTGCACTCAATGCTTTCATACAGTGAAATTTCAGCCAAGTCCAAAAGCGATGAGTGAAGAAGGGTGTAACGCCACTTATTTTTCGATGTTTAATTTAATTCTTTTATTGGCGTAATTTTGACGTCGGAGCGTTACGTTGACACTTAGTTGGTGGGTACTGTTGTTGAAGCATGAATTTTGCTCGTTGGTATCTGAGCTCTTGGTTTGGGAGTATTATCTTTGTGAATTTCTCCTGTGTTTTGATATTCCCTTGCGAGCCGGTGTTCATTTTGGAAAACGGTTGAGCCTTTTTGGTATTGGTAATGTTTTGACTTCGGGAGATTTATTTACACGAGTTTGGTTGTCAGATCTTAATTCCGAATTCGTCGTTTGATTTGTAGCGTCGAAATTTAGCTATGGTGCGATTTTCATAGAAATCCGAGTTGGTGTGAATTTTAGGTCGTTTGGACGATTAATTAATGATAAATTATTATTATAATACATATATTTATATGTATAAATAGCCATGCGATAAGACGGAAACCATATTCATTGTCTTCCTTTCGAAACCGTCGACTTTTTTTGTGAAAGAGAGAAAGAGGCATCTTTGGAGAGCCTTCAGCCGTCGATTGAAGGAGCCCCGATGCTCGAAATCGTCATCGGAGGGTAGATTCGTATTTCTCTCGCCGTGATCTATGTTTTATTGTGAGTTTTTCCCGTTTCGTGGATTTTTAGATGTTAGGGTATGCGGTTTTGACCTCCTCTCCTCTCGAAAAGTTTCAGGATCTACTGCTTAGGTTTTTTACGACTAGATCCGCGAGGAGGAGTGCCTGTGTTGCAAGAGTTCGACAAGATTTGAGGCAAGTGGCAGTTTTACGCCTTGCTTATTCTTTACTTCTTGTTATTTTTCTTTCTTCCCTATACAGAAGTGTGAATTAGGGTAGACCTTCTGGGAAGTGTATATCCGCAGATATGACGAATAATCTAAGTTCATATTTGTCGGATTTGTCAGTTAGCCTAAGTTTAACTTGTCGAGTGTTTGCCTGTTAGGTTAGAGTTATGATTCGTCGTATATGATAATTGAATTAAGTCTAATTTTATCAAGTATATGACTGTTGGCCTAAGTTAATACGTCGATTGAATAACTGTTAGGCTAAGTTCAGATTCATCGTATATGATAGTAACTTAAGTTCAAATTCGTCAATTAGGGATGTTTCTTAGTTTAAATTCGTCTATTGCATGTTAATTAGTCTAAGTGTAATTCATGGGATATGGCTGGTATAGGTGGAGGTTGTTTTTTAGCATAGTTCAACGAGTATCAATTGGGGCAGAGTAGAATTCGTCGAGTATAAAGAGTTGAGTGTGTTAAATGCACTCAAAGCAGCGTGGAGTGGTTTGTGCGATTAAGTAAAAAGCATTGAGTGTACTGAATGCACTCCATACAACGTTGAGTGGTCCGTGTGGCTAAGTAAAAAGTGTTGAGTGTGTTGAATGCACTAAACACAATGTTGAGTGAGGACTTGGCGTTGAGTAAAAAACGTTGAGTGAAGCCTTAGCGTTGAATAGCTTCGATACTAAGTAAAAAAGCGTTGAGTGTGCTGAATGCACTCAACGCAGCGTTGAGTGAGGACTTAGCGTTGAGTGAAAAAATCATTGAGTTAAGCCTTGGCATTGAGTAGCTTCGAGACTAAGTCCAGGGAAAAGCGTCGAGTGCACTCGACGCCGCGTTGAGTGTATTCAACGCACTCGACGCCGTGTTGAATGTATTCAACGCACTCGACGCCAACCAGCTAACTTAACGATTCTACCTTCACTCAAAGCCATTTTGAGTTCACTCAACGCCGCGTTGAGTGATCTCAGGTTAGATCTTAACCTCGTTTATTTTTTATCTCATAGATGTAGTTTTGATGTTGCTTGGTTAGTTATGAATGTGATTTTATAGGGAAGTTTTAAGGCAAAGAATCGCTGGGCGTACGTTCTTTTCGATTCTGGTGCTACCCACTCGTTTGCGGCTAGGGCCTTTGTAGAGTGCCATCATTTGACTCTTGATCAAGTTGGCGATGCGTTTCATGTCAAGTTTCCCTCTAGTGACTAGGTGGCATCGAACCAGGGTATCCTGAGTTATCCGATTCTTTTAGGCGATTTCCTAGTTGTTGTTGATCTGAAGGTGATAGACCTAGAGGAATTCGATGTGATATTGGGCATGGACTGGTTGTCCAAATATGATGTGCTCATACAATGCAAGGTTAAACGTTTGGTCTTTAGAATGGACAACGACCAACCCAAAAGTGTTTATGGTTACCCGTGTCAGGATTCCCCAATTGTTTCAGAGGTATGTGCTCGGAAGCTTTTAGATTCCAGCTATTTTGCATAAGTTTCTTGATGTTTTCCCAGATAATCTTCTCGGTATTCCACCTGAGAGATATGTAGAGTTTGTTATAGATCTGGAGCCGGGTACTCGTCCTATTGCTAAGGCACCGTAACGTATGGCCCCTCGTGAGCTGGAAGAGTTGCGTACCCAGCTGGATGAGTTATTGCAGTGTGGTTTTATTAGGCAAAGTTTTTTGCCTTGGGGTGCTCCGATGTTGTTTGTAAAGAAAAAGGATGGATCCATTAGGCTGTGCATTGACTATAGGGAACTAAATAAGGTGACTATCAAGAATTGGTATCCATTACCGCGAATAGATGATTTATTTGATTAGTTGCGTGGTAGTACTGTGTTTTCGAAGATTGACCTTCGTTCAGGCTACCATCAGTTGAGGATTTGTGAGACGGATATTCCACGAACTGCTTTGCGTTCTCGGCATGGACATTTTGAGTTCTTGGTGATGTCCTTTGGTTTGACTAATGCACCCTCTGCCGTCATGGATATGATGAACAGAGTCTTCAAGGATTTTCTGGTCCGTTTTGTGGTCGTGTTTATATATGAGTTTCTAGTTTATTCCCGCAGTGTTGAGGAGCATGACCAACCCTTGCATTTGGTTTTATCTTCCTTAAGAGAGCATAAGTTGTTTGTTAAGCTGAGCAAGTGCGAGTTTTGGCTACCTCAAGTTTCCTTTCTGGGTCATGTGGTTAATAAGGATGGCATTTCTATTGATCCAGAGAAGATTACTACCTTGATGGATTGGAATAGACCTACCACACCCAAAGAGATAAGAAGTTTCCTAGGGTTGGCAGGATATTATAGAAGGTTTATGGAAGATTTCTCCACGTTGTCTGCGTTGCTGACTAAGCTTACGCAGAAGAATGCAGCATTTGTGTGGAGCGATAAGTGTGATGAGGCTTTTTAGGAATTGAAACAGAGATTGGGCACTGCTCCAGTTTTGCCTTTGCCTACCGAAGGAGTAGAGTATGCCATTTATGTGGATGCATCACATGTCGGGCTGGAATGTGTCCTGATTCAAGAAGGTAAGGTAATTGCATATGCGTCGAGACAGTTAAAGATTCATGAAAGAATCTACCCTATGCATGATTTTAAATTTGCGGCTGTGATTTATGCTTTGAAGTCATGGAGGCATCTGTTGTATGGCACCTTGTGCAAGATCTATACAGACCATAAGAGTTTGAAGTACGTTTTCACTCAAAAGGAGTTGAACCTACGCCAGCGTAGATGGTTAGAATATGTCACGGACTATGATGTTGACATTTTGTAGCATCCATGCAAAGCTAATGTGGTAGTTGATTCCCTGAGTAGAAAGACTGCATAAATCTTTGGGATTTCAGTGGATTCCTTGGTAGAAGAGTTTCTGTTAATGGGTATCTCGATTGAAAGTAGCAACGCGTCGAGTAGTTTAGAAGTGTCAGAGCCCACTTGGATTATACTCACAAGGCTGCATTAGAAGGATGATCCCAATTTGTAGCACCTCCGTAATAGAACTGAGAAAGGGGAGTTACCAGACTTTTCCATTGATGACATAGGTACTTTGAAGTATCATGACAGATATTATATCCCCACTGTTGAGTATATCCGAGTTAAGTTGTGTAATGAGGCGCATGGATCTAGTGTTTCCTACCACCCTGGTTCTGCCAAGATGTACCGAGATCTAAAGCAGATCGTTTGGTGGTATGGTATGAAAGCTGATATAGCCTGGTTTGTGTCAGAATGCCTCACCTGCAAGTGTGTTAAGGCTGATCATGGAAGGCCAGGTGGCAAGTTGACGCCTTTAGAGATTCCAAGTCTGAAATGGGAGAGTATTTCCTTAGATTTTATTACTGCTTTGCCGAGATGTCCCCGAGGGCAAGATTCAGTTTGGGTTATAGTGGATAGACTGACGAAGTGTGCTCACTTCATGCCTTTCAAGATTGATTACTCCATGAAAAAAAAGAAGAGCTGTACCTGGATGAGGTTATCAGGCTACATGGAGTGTCAGTGAGTATTGTGTCAGATCGAGACTCCAGGTTTATGTCTCTCTTTTGGAAAAGTTTACAGGAAGGGTTGGGTACCGATCTGAGGTATTCTATCTCTTATCATTCACAGACTAATGGTCAGATAGAGAGAGTAAACTAGATTTTGTAGGATATGATTAGATGTTATATTTTAGACCACGGGAGAGCGTGGGATGAGCGACTCAGATTGATGGAGTTTGCTTATATTAATAGTTATCAAGAGAGATTGTAGATGGCCCCGTTTGAGGCCTTATATGGGAGACATTTCAGAACTCCTTTGTTTTGGTCCGAAGTTGGTGAAAGACCGTTGTTGGGTTCTGAAGCTTTAGAAGAAATGGATATTTCTGTGAGGCATATTCAAGAGAAGCTTGGAATAGCTCATGAGCGTTATGAGAAGAATGCTAATTGTCGAAGGACTGATTTGGAATTTGCTATTGGGGACATGGTTTTTCTTAAGGTTTCCCTGATGTCTGGTGTAAATATGTTTGGAATGAACCACAAGTTGGATCCTAGGTATGTGGGACCTGTTAAAGTTGTTGAACGCATTGGAGTGTTAGATTATAGGCTTGATTTGCCCACAAGTTTTCCTGGTGTGCACGATGTGTTTTACGTGAGCCAATTGCGAAATTGTGTGCTTAGCGACCGACAGGTTCTTAATTCTGTGCCCCAGTTGGATCCTAATCTTTCCTATGTCAAAATGCCTATCCGCATTCTGGATGCTCAAGATCGAGTGTTGCAGAGGAAGACAATACTGATGGTTAAAGTTTTGTGGCGGAACCAAGATGTGGATAGCGCGACTTTGGAGTTGGAGGCAGCTATGAGAGAGGCTCATCCTCATCTGTTCTCCTAGTTTTCTTTGGTAAGTGTTTTTACCCAATAACCCTTGGTTATATTGTTTTGTAAAAAAATCAGTTATGTTTCAAGTTTCGGGACAAAACTTCTTTTTAAGGGGAGTGGTTGTAACTCCCCTAATTTTTTGATGTTTAATTTAATTCTTTTATTGTCATAATTTTGACATCGGCGTGTTACGTTGACGCTTAGTTGGTGGGTACCATTTTCGGAGCCTGACTTTTGCTCATTGGCATCCGAGGTTTTGGTTTGGGTGTATTAGCTTGGCTAATTCCTACTGTGTTTTGACTTCGGGAGATTTTTTACCCCAGTTTGGTTGTCGGATCTTAATTCTGACTTCGTCGTTGGATTCGTAGTGTTGAAATTTAGCTACGGTGTTATTTTTGTAGAAATCCGAGTTGGTGCGAATTTTTGGTCGGTTGGACGATTAATTAATAATAAATTATTATTATAATACATATATTTATATGTATAAATAGCCTTGCGATAAGACGGAAACCCTATTCATCATCTTCCTTCCGAAATAGTTGACTGTTTTGCGAAAGAGAGAAAGAGGTTGTCTTTGGAGAGCCTTCAGTCATCGATTGAAGGAGCTCCGGTGCTCGAAATCGTCATTGGAGGGTAGATTCGGATTTCTCTCGCCAAGATCTACGTCTGTACTGTGAGTTTTTCCCGTTTTGTGGATTTTTAGACGTTAGGGTATGTAATTTTGACCTCCTCTCTTCTCAAAAAGTTTTAGGTTCTACTGCTTAGGTGTTTTTGTGGCCAGATCCATGAGGAGGAGTGCTGGTGTTGCCAGAGTTCGACAAGATTTGAGGTAAGTGGTGGTTTTCCCCCCATTGCCTATTATTTACTTCTTGTTATTTTGCTTCCTTCCCTGTAAAGAATTGTGAATTAGGGTAGACCTTTCGGGAAGTGTATATCCGTAGTATATGACCGATAATCTAAGTTCAGATTTGTCGGATTTGTCAGTTAGCCTAAGTTTAATTTTTCGAGTGTTTGCCTGTTAGGTTAGAGTTATGATTCGCAGTATATGACAGTCGAATTAAGCCTAATTTTGTCAATTATATGACTGTTGGCCTAGGTTAATCCGTCGATTGAATAACTGTTAGGCTAAGTTCAGATTCGTCATATATGGTAGTAACTTAAGTTCAAATTTATCAACTAGGGTTGTTAGTAAGTTTAAATCCGTCAATTGCATGTTAATTAGTCTAAGTGTAATTCGTGTGGTATGGATGGTATAGGTAGAGTTGGTTTTTTTAGCATAGTTCAATGAGTATCAATTGGGGCAGAGTAGAATTCGTCGAGTATAAAGCATTGAGTGTGCTGAATGCACTCAACGCAACGTTGAGTGGTCTGTACAGTTAAGTAAAAAGCATTGAGTGTGCTGAATGCACTCAACGCACCATTGAGTGGTCCGTGTGGCTAAGTAAAAAAGCATTGAGTGTTCTGAATGCACTCAACGCAGCATTGAGTGAGGACTTGGCGTTCAGTGAAAAAGCATATAGTGAAGCCTTGGGGTTGAGTAGCTTCGAGACTAAGTAAAAAGCATTGAGTGTGCTGAATGCACTCAACGCAGTGTTGAGTGAGGACTTGGCGTTGAGTGAAAAATGAGTTGAGTGAAAAAAGAGTTGAGTGAAGACTTGGCATTGAGTAGCTTCGAGACTAAGTCAAAAGCGTTGAGTGCGCTGAATGAACTCAACGCCAGGTTGAGTGAACTCAACACAGCATTGAGTGAAGGCAGAATCGTTTAGTTAGTTGGTTGGCGTCAAGTACGTTGAATGCACTCAACGCGACGTAGAGTGTGTTAAATACACTCAATGCAGCGTCGAGTGTACTCGACGCTTTTCCCTGGACTTAGTATTTTAGTAGGTTCGTCATGTATCTACTGCATTTTTCGAGTATACTCGATGAATCAGCTTGGACTTAGAAATTTCTCGCCGAGTTAAGTTGAATTCGACGAGTATGACTTGGCTTGATTTGTTACTTGAGTGTTTATTGATGTTAAGTATGGATTTTGGTTGGTAGTGGATACAGGACCTCCAACCTAGTGCCAAATTGTGAATCATTACACTGCTAGAGTTATTTTTGGACTGTGGGGTTAAGTTTGACAAAGTAGTCATCACCACAGTACCTTGTTTATATTTTTGGATTGATGGGTTGAGTTTAATATTGAGGCCACCACCCTAGTGTCTTATTGAGACAATTGGACTGCCTAGTTGTGTTGGATAATGTTTCCACCACCGCAGTACCTTCTTGAAATATTTTGGGTCTGTAAGTTTGGGTTGGACAATGTGGACACCAACTCAGGACCATTTCTTACCAATGTTAATGATTCACATTAGTAGAGTTGTTAAGTCTCTTTCCCCATTTTGTACAGGTATATATTATTCTGCTTACTTTTGCAGATATTCTTGAAGCATGACTTTGTTTTGCACTTGGTGTGACTTTATTACATACGAACTCAATAAGTAAATCGTTCACCTTGTCGTATGATTATTTTGCTGAGATTTGGCAGCTTCCTCATGTTTGGGTTGGTAACCCTTTATATCTTTATAGTTTATTGGTAACCTTTTGATCTTTGATTACCAGAGGTATAATATTGCTAAGTTATTCTTTTTTTGTGAATGACTCAAGGTTGGAGCAGTAGTCGGTTGAGTGGGTAAGAGTCTGGATTTTTGGCTGGTGTTCTGCAGCTGTCACTTCCTCACTGGTTATGAGGTAGTTGTTATTTGTTTTACTTTAGTTCAGACATACATTATTTTGATGGGTTCTTGTCAGGTTGTTTACGCTTACGGGATTTTTTTTAATGTTAAATACTTGCTAGTAGCTAAGTCTTCCTTTATGACTTATTTGATTTACTTGCTCTCTGGGAAGGTTTTATGTTAGATTGTATGTAAGATATTTTAAAGTATAATAGTATCATTTTCACTACCTCATACATGTCATCTTTTAAGCTAAAGACACTATATTTCAACTAGCGTACAAACTATTTCTATACTTATACTAAATCTAGAGTCATGCATTCCATGAGTTGCCCTATGTGGATGTTTATGCTCATGTAGGATGTTAATCATTGAAAGCAAAGTATTTTCCACAGCGTATGATTATATTTACTGGTGGACTAGTTGATCCACTGAGCCGAGGGATACAACTATTCAATTAAAACTTAAACTGGATTTTTCCATAATAACTTATGAATTTCATAAAAAAGGTAGAGTTGGAGTCTTGCCTGAGCGACTACAGTTATCCCCTACACAGCATGGCATCACGACGTGTGTTTTCTCTTACTCTGATATACATTTAAATTCAGAGAAAATGTGGTTTATGATAAAGGGTCACTCAATGCCTAAATAGTTAGACTATAAAAGTCAGAAGCATTGAGTGTTGAAGATTCACTCGATGCCTCTAGACGTAGAATTTTGCTAAGTGTTTCTGCATTCAGTGACAATGCTTCACTCAATGTCTATGCAAATTGTCTGAAATTTGCCAAGTCCACAGGCGCTGAGTCATGCTGACATCATCAAGAATTCAAATGTTGAGGGATTTGCACGCAAGATTATAAAAGGCGTCGCATGCCTTTAGTACTGCATTTAATGCAAAAGAAGTACTGCAGTTACCAACTCCGGGTGGTCCAACTATACAAAGAGTCATTGATCAGTAGGATACTAAAGCAGAGTTCCAAGAAAGAAGAAGGCGTGGTTTTACAAGAACGGATCTTTTAGGTCATCTTCTTACTTGAGACAAAGTTGAAGATTTTTGAGAACTTACTCTACAGTTGTTTGTGATTCACAGACAGAGTTGGATGTTGAAGAATCATTTCTCAACAGCAAGATTAGAAAGTTCCATTTCTGAGCAAGAAGAAGAAGCATAACAAAGCTAAGTTGTTGTTCATCTTTAAGGCCATTGCACTCAACTCTACTACATCAAAGGCTTGAAGAACAGTGCTTTGCAATTGTCTTCTCAGCACAAGTAGAAAAATCCTGAAGATCTATTCTTGATGTTGTGAAGAAGTTAGGGCTGAGTCTACTCAGTCCAGGAAGGCGGACTTAGAGAACATTCTCTCTGAAATCAATCATCAACAACTCATTCTCTTTCTATAGGATCTTAATTGATCTGAGTTATAAGCCTAAATTATAAAGGCTGAGGGGTAGGTCCTGTGTGCCTGACATAGGATCCTGTTGTGGATCTGAGGTAGGAGATATATTATCTGAGTTGTAGGTACTTTGACCTGAGGTAGGATTTGGATCAGATCTGAGGTAGGAGAGTTAATCTCTCTGAGTGTAGGGCTATAGGGAAGGAGGCCCTCATACGGAGTCGTACACTTGAGCATGCCTTTATTGGACCGTTGGCATATAGAAATAGGCGAACGGTCCAATAATCTAGTACCTTGGTGAAGTGTCAAGAGCATCTTCTTCAGCAAAGTGTTGAGTACACCGGCCTGGATGCATCTCTTTTGCCTTATGCCTTAGGAAAGAGAGATGCTATCTCTTATTGTCTTCCAGTGGGTAAGAATTTCTCTTCAGTGCCAATCCCATCAGTAGGTTCAAACCATCCCGTTTGAGTGCTATTGGAAAGCGAGTTGAAGTGTTTTTTGAGTTCTTTCACCAAAGAACCACTTGTGTACAGTACAAGTACTCACACTACAAGAGACTCAACAACACTCACGTGGCTAGAATATGCCACTCACTCGCACACGTGGACTCCAAAAAAACCTACACACCAAGGCTTGTTATATGAATCATTGGATTAGGTGTTTCTCGTTGGATGAACTGCATTGCTGATATTGACCCAAAAAGGGTAGGCACAAACAACCAACCATCGCACTATCAAAATTGGATAGGTTCGATCTATGGTCATTGGGGCCTCCTAAAAAGATTGACTAAATTCATCAAGTTGTTCCAAAGGATCAAAACGACCAGTGAAAAAGGAGCACCTTTTCCTTGCCTCTCTTCTTTCCCAGAGTATATCTCGGTTAAATCTTCATTTGGGCGAGGGCTTCCAAATACGTTGTAAGCTAAACCCGTGCTGACGAATAACCAACCTGCAATGAAGAAATAGGGAAGGTATAGGTTTGCTATTCATGACCCAATATCGAAGACTGGTCAGAATAGAATATCAGCAAAAGCGCGCTCTCCTGTACTGGAAGTCATGCCGAGCTCCACATATTCTTGTACAGGGATCGATTCTTTCAAAGATGAGAGAATTCAACCAGAAAAGAACCTTTGTTAGATCGTCAATAATCTAACAAAGGTTTTTTGAAAGCCATAGCTAAATCGGGATGGTGGGATGGTTGAGGGGCTGTCCCTCGTGGTAACGTCATAGCTAAATCGGGATTCGATTCAGTGTGAAGTTAGGGTTGAGGGGACCAGGAGGGGGGGGGGTCAGAATTCCTAGTTAAACTAGGAATCGTTCCCTATGCTCCCTATATCGGGAACTCAGATTAACGCTTTTAATGCCCCTTCTTTTCTCCCTCATGGGAGATAACCCATGGGATGCCCAATAATCTAGTACCTTGGTGAAGGAAGGTTCAGCCACTAGATTATATGCTCCCTCATAGAATATATTCAATGAAGATATTGTATTCAAGTCTAATTCCTTGTATTCTCATTTGATTGGAGAATGGTTGGAGGGGAGAAGTCAAAGTTTTGCCCCCTCAGAAAAACACGAATTTCTTCTCATTTCATTTGAAAGAACAATTTCATCTGTATCTATCTTAAAACGAGTAGTTTCCAACCCCATTTTTCAATCCAATCGTAGACGTTGTGTTGTTTATCCCTGTACTCTTTTTTCTCTGAGCCTTTGTTTGGCAATCTGCTGTTTTGGAAAGGTAGTAGACGAGAGAGACGGTCTACGTTCATAAAGTGATGTGAATCTATCCATTTGGGGAAGAATGAGTAAAGACAGAGACAGAAAAGAGGAAAGCAAGAAGCGACAGTAGGATAACCTTGATCTTCCGGAACGCGTTTTCCAGTTGTAGCTTGAGAAATGAGCAGGAGCTCGACGAAGAGGGGACAAAGTAGCTCGAGCGAAGCGAAGAGGGGACGAAGTAGCTCGAGCAAAGCGAAGAGGGAAAAAGGCATCTTCCGCTTTATGGACGGATTCCACTGCTGAGATTGGTCAATGAAAGCCCTACACTCAGAGAGATTAACTCCGCTTGAAAAACTAGTCTCCGTGTTCCTCGACTTGAAGAACTTCGCTTGAAAATATGACATACAAAAGACAGTTTACAAACAAAAAGAAAAGGATTGACAGAACAACGGGGAAAGGCGCGTAGCGAAGAAGAAGAAAATGGAGTCCTAGCATGAGTGTAGGACATTTGATTAAGTCTGAGGTAGGTGATCTGAAGGATAACTGAGCTGTAAGAGTAACATTTACTCTAAGTGTATGGCTTTGGCCTGTGGTAGGACTTGGAGGAAGTCTGAGAGATCCTGCAGGATCTGTGT
Source organism: Platanthera zijinensis (assembly GCA_039513925.1). Lineage (NCBI taxonomy): Eukaryota > Viridiplantae > Streptophyta > Magnoliopsida > Asparagales > Orchidaceae > Platanthera > Platanthera zijinensis. The sequence goes on from CM077081.1 coordinate 82,195,465, forward strand.
TGTAAGCTCCTTGAGCCGAGATTTGGACAAGTTTGCCTTATCTAACACAGTGTTAGAAAGGTAGGAGGGACAGTGAATGTACCGATACCTTGGGGAACCACTATAAATTATAGTGTGTTACGTCCTATTCTTGAAATCTAACTTAATAACTAAACACTCATCACACCTAAATTAAAAGAGTAGTCAAAAAGACTAAGAAACGTTTTCACCCCTAGGTGTATAGTTACTCTTGAAACAAAGACTTTCAAGTGGTTTCAGAGGGAGGTTGTTCAAAAAGGACTTAACAGTCTGAATAGATCTCCAAGAGTAGCTATAATTTATCCTTATGGGTTCAGGAGAGAACCATAAGGAGTTGTGCTCAATGATGCTTCCAGTTTGCAGAATGGAAAACTTTGGGATTTGGAAAGAGAGGGTCAGGCTATTCATGGAAGCCTTTGACCCTAGGATCTTCATTACAGTCCAAGAAGGACCTTTCATCCCCTTGAAGGTCTCTGTCTTAGATGTTAATGTCCAAATCCCAAAGAAATACACTGAAATGACTAAAGATGAAGTCATCTTGGACACTATGGATAATAGGGCACATAATATCATTGTCAATGCCATAGATGACTCCACCTTCCAGAACCTTGTCCACTACAAGACAGCTAAAGAAATGTGGGACTCTCTCATTGTCTACATGGAAGGGACAGAGGAGGTGAGGGATGACAGGAAATCCCTTTTGAATAAACATTATGAGGCATTCAAACAAGGGATTAAGGATTCCATAGCTGAATGTTATGAGAAGTTCTTCATGATAGTGAACAGTCTGATCACCTATGACAGGCAGTTAACTAATTATGAGATGAATGACAAGTTCTTGAGATCCCTAAACACGGAATGTGATATCAAGATCTGTGCCATTATAGAAGTTGGAAACTTGGCCAACACATTGCCCAATAATCTGATTGGGAAGCTGCTATCGAATGAGATGCAGCTTAACTCCAAGAAGGCTGAAGAGGATGCTGCCAGATCTCTCAGCAAGGAGAATATTGTAGCCTTCAGAGCTGAAGCCATAAGAAGAAACAAGGAAAAGGCTCCTTCGCTTCTAAGGAGAGTTACTGAGTCAGAATGCTCTGATCCCAACTTCTCTGGGAACGAACTATCTGATGGAGAACTAACATTATTCTACAAGCAGTTCAAGAAGTTGTTGAGCAGGAGGAGACAATGGAAGAACAAAGGCTCTTCTAGCTCCACCTCAAAGAAGCCCTACTCTAGTAAAGACAAGTCCAGAAATGACCCCTCTTGGGAAAGGTATGACTCCAAATAGAATAAATATGTTAAGACTAATTTTTTTTGTTATTATTGCAATAGGAGTGGACATGTCATTGCTGACTGTCCAGTTAAGAGAAAGGAGCATATAAAGTCTGAAGGCAAAAAACATCACAGGGACAAGAAGATTGAAAATAGCTTCTTGGCCAAGAAAGAAGTAAGCCTATCAGACAGTGATTCTAAGTCTTAAGAATCAGATGAAGAGGAGGCCTACATTGGTCTCTTGTCCATTGAAGAAGAGGATGTTCTTCCAGCTGCTCCTTCAGGCATAAGGGCTCCACAGTTCTCTGTTGACAGTGATTGTGAAGAGGATGAGGAATTCAGTCTCATGGTATATTAGAAGAAGATCAGGACAACCCTACTCCTGATGAGGTACACTCTATCCCTAGCTCTCCTTCTATTTATGAATCTGGCTCAAACTCTGATGCATCCACTTCCTCTAGTGAGGATGAGGGATCAGATTTTGAATATGATGTCAATAATTGATTGACAAGTATGGTGCAACTCTGGATGCTCTGAAGAAGAGCAAAAGACTTGTCAGGAGACAAGATGAAAAGATTATCTCTCTACAGCAAGCTACTTCCTTATAGTCTGAGTCAGCCCCCTTGCTAGCTAAGATGAGGAGGGAAGTTAGCCAGCTGAAGACAATCTCAATTATCCAAATTAGGATTATAAGCCAGAAGAACAAGATCTTCTTGGATCTTTAAGAGAATCTCCTTAAGGAGAAAAAGATTGTGGCTGAATTTTCTAAGCCCAAGACCATGTTTCCACTGATTGACTACTTTATCTCTCAAAAGGATAAGAGAGGTTTGGGATTTAAGTGGAATTCTAGAGCTGCACATTCCAAAGGGAAAAGACAAAGCTCCTGTAGAGCCTCAGACCACCTTTCATAAGGTAATCCTCCCTTCCAACATGTATGACCAGGATAACAGTTTGGTATGTAACACCTCCTCTGTAATGACCATATAATATGGGTCCGGCCGGGCCCCCACAACATATAGATGCCACAGCTTTAGTATTATAAAGTGATATAAAAGAACAACTCATCTCAAAACTTAGAACACAAAACAGTGGAAACCCACAACCATTAAAATATATCCACTACCACAAGAGTTCGAAAGGCCTTAAGGCCTTACAACATTCAAGTGTCAAAAAATTGAAACAGCAACAAATAGAGCAACCTTCTTTAACACTCCTAGGCTACCTTGGTGAAAGTATCTAGTGTCGACTAAATCCACCTGGGGGGGGGGGGAATAGGAGTCGTGCGGTCTTTTGTGGAATTAAATTAACCTACACAAATTAACAAATGCAGCACAGAAAACACACAAAAAGTTATAGTGGTTCCCCGATTTTGGTACGTCCACTTTCCCCCTTTGACCTATCTCCCACCAAGGGACGACTCGGTCACTTCTCCAAACAGATTGAAATCCAATCCTCATACTACGGAAGGAATCCTTCCAATATAGGAGTCACCACTCTACCACCCCGGGTTGCACCCAACCCTTCCAACTAGGAATAAAAATTCCTTTACAACAAAACAAAAATAGAATGTATATGAAAATACAAACAACGCTTATGGATAATCCGATGTCCTTCTTCGTTCGTTGAGGCTTTCTTGAAAGTAACGAAGAGTCCACTACCGGATTTCTCTCCTGGAGAAGATCTTGATAAGATCGGCGGAGGCAAGTGAATGCGGCGGCGATACTTTGTAGTTCCAAACTTCTTGACGAAGCACGCAAGGTCTACGAACGATCTCAGTTGGATCAATAGTATCCACCGATTCGGAATGAAGAACTAGTCTTGTTCAACGAATCGAGAGACAAAAGATCTCAAGAGAGATGCATGAGATGCTCGGCTAGCCTCGGTACTATCGTAAGAAGATCAAAGAAGCACTGATATCAACGATCAATGGCGATGATGAACTTGCGAGCGGCTACAGGCGATCGGCGGTTTCCGCGATCGGCTAGGGCACGACGTCGGCTACTTTTGATTTCGCGTGAATGAGTTACTGTAGAAGTTCGAAATATGCATGTATATATACCCTGAGGCCAACCCTAAAGTTCGTTGTGGGACCCACAAGGAGAAACCCTAGCCCCTGCCGAAACAGCGCACGACCACTTGGTTCGGTCAAGCGAACGGAGGAAAAATGCCTAAGGCAAAATCGGCGGGAATCGTTGGTGATTCCCGTCGAAGTCGGCGGGAATCATTCACGATTCCCGTTGATTCTACCTTAGCAGAATCCCTGTCTGGAAAACAGTCAGCCGAAAGAAATCAGCAGGAGAGGCTAGCGATACTCGACGAATCAGAGGGAATGCAGACAGATTCTCATCGAAGTCGGCGGGAATCACTTGCGATTCTCGTCAATTCTGCCTTGGCGGAATTCCTGTTGGATAACTGTCAGCCGGAAGGAAGTCGGCAGGAATGCAGACTGATTCTCGTCGAATCGGCGGGAATCACTAACGATTCCCATCGAAGTTGGCGAGAATCACTTAGTGATTCCCGTCGAAGTCGGCGAGAATCACTTAGTGATTCTCGTCAATTTTGACTTAGAAGAATTTCCCTTCCTTCCTTTGAAGACTTAGTTTTTGACCCATCTTTGCTCCTCTTCTGTTCTTGATCTACCTCGACCCTGTACTTGAAAATAAGTACACTCCAACAGAGAGAGCACACGTGAGTCAACACACTGATCTACTCAACGAGGGATTATGTTGCGCAGACCTGTGTATATTGACCCACTGTACCCTGACATTGATGTGTACTTAGCATGGAATAGCTGCAAGCACAACTTGATAGAAAATCATCAAAAACATTGTCAATTCAACTTAGCTTGTTCAGGGGCTTCTTCAAATCAAGTACATTGTGGATACAATACCCAACAATCTCCCCCTATTTAAAGAAGCCTAAACCCTACAAGCTAAGGTGAATAGAACAGATGGGAATGAAAATCATAAAATGAAAATTAAGCTGAGAGTGAAATTCATTACCATTTTACTGAGAGCATACTTAACATTGGCAGCCACCTTAGCCTTAGCCGAGAGGGTAATATCCCCCTTTTCGGCTTCTACAAATCTGGGACTTCACTTGGAGCCAAATGCTCCCCCCCAGTTCTTGCATCCGTGCTCGAGCTTGAGTTCCTTGCTAATGCTCCCCCTTGATCCAAGAGCCTTGAGCCCTTCAGTCTTCAATCTTCATAGTTCAGCATGCCGAGTTCAGTTTTGAAGAGACTGAACTTGGCCTCGTCTAGGGGCTTTGTGAAGATATCTGCAACCTGCTTATCCGTGGGGACATAGCAGAGAGATATATCTTTGTTTTCCACATGATCCCGAATGAAGTGGTAGCGCACTTCAATATGCTTTGTTCTGCTGTGCGACACTGGATTATTCGCAATTGCTATTGCGCTCGAGGAGTCGCAATATATAGTAACTTCTCTGAACTACAAGTCATAATCTTCGAGTTGATTTCTGATCTATAGAAGTTGTGTGCAACAACTGCATGCTGAGATGTACTCAGATTCAGCCATAGAGGTTGCGACACAATTCTGCTTTTTACTGTTCCACGATATAAGCCTTCTTCCAAGAAATTGGCACGTCCCGGAAGTGCTTTTCCTATCATCCCTGCTCCCTGCAAAGTCAGCATCTGAAAAGCCTATCAGCTCGACATCATTGTTTCTTGGGTACCACAAGCCAAGATTTGGTGTACCTTTAAGGTATCTAAGAATTTGCTTTGCAGCGACATAATGAGATTCCTTAGTGTTCATGTGATATCTGGCACAAACGCAGGTGGAAAACATAATATCCAGTCTACTCGCAGTAAGGTAGAGCAGGGATCCAATTATGCTTCTGTATTTGGTTTCATAAAAAGGTTTCCCTTTCTCATCCTTGTTCAGAGACATAGTGGATCCCATTGGAGTCCTCATAGAGGTTGCATTCTCCATTCTGAATTTCTTAAGGAGTTCATTTGTGAACTTCGTCTGAGAAATGAAAATTCCATCCTCAGACTGTTTCACTTGAAGTCCCAAGAAATACTTTACCTCTCCCATGCTGCTCATTCCAAACTTTCCTTGCATAAGTTTAGAAAACTTCTTGCAAAGATTGTTGTCCGTTGAGCCGAATATTATGTCATCGACATAGATTTGCACCAGAAGAATCTTGCCTTTGACTTCCCTAAGAAACAATGTCTTATCTATTTTTTCTCTCAAGACTTGTTCTCAAGAAGAAAACTAGACAGAGTCTCATACCAAGCTCGAGGAGCTTGTTTTAAGCCATATAATGCTTTATTAAGAAAATAAACATGATTAGGAAGTGATGGATTAACAAAACCTGGGGGTTGCGTGACATATACTTCCTCTTTCAAATTTCCATTTAGAAACGCAGATTTCACGTCCATCTGATAGACAGTGAATCCTTTGTGAGAGGCATATGTCAGGAACAATCTAATTGCCTCCAGCCTTGCAACTGGTGCAAAGGTTTGGTCAAATTCAATCCCCTCCTCCTGTCTATAACCTTGTGCAACCAGTCAGGCCTTGTTCTTGATGATGACACCGTGTTCATCCAGTTTATTTCTGAAGATCCACTTGGTGCCGATCACATTCTATTTCTTTGGTCTGGGAACAAGTGTCAAGACGCTGCATCGTTCGAATTGATGCAGTTCATCTTGCATTGCCAATATCCATGATGCATCTTTGTTCGCTTCGTCGAACTTCTTTGGCTCAACCTGTGACAGAAAACTAAGGTGCAGAATCTCGTTAATTGTACCTCTGTGAGTTCTGACACCGTCATGAGGATCTCCTATGATCTGATCTCTAGGATGATCCCTCACATGTCGGAGCTCTAAGAGTCTGGCATCTAGAGCTCGAACAGCTTTTTGGGCTCCTCCCTCTTCTGGGAGATCTTCTCCATCCTGATCGTCATCTTCTCCAGTTGGCGTTGAGGTGGAAACCTTGACGTACTTGGGAGTTGCACCTTTAGCAGTCTCATCGAGACTTAGCTGTTCAAGCCTTGCACCTGCATCTTCAAGAATTCCACACGAAGAATTGCTATGAAGCAAGCTTCCTTCATCAAAAACAACATTAATGGACTCCTCTACCACTAGGGTTTTCTTATTGAAGACCCTATATGCCCGACTATGGCTACTATAGCCCATGAAGATGCCTTCGAAGCATTTTTCTCCGAATTTAGTACGTGGGTACTTCCCATTATTGAGTACATAGCATCTGCAGCCAAAAATACTTAAATAGGACATGGTCGGTTTCCTGTCTTTTAATTGCTCATAAGGCGTCTTACGATGATTCTTGTTGATCAAAGCTCGGTTCTGCACATGACAAGCCGTATTGACAGCCTCTACAAAGAAGTACTCTGGAAGAGAAGCGTCATTCAACATTATCGTATATGCTTCAATGAGCGTTCTATTTCTCCTCTCCATAACTCCGTTTTGCTGAGTAGTACACGGGGAGGAAAACTCATGAAAGATACCATGTTCTTCATAGAATTCTGTCATAGCACCAGACTCGAATTCTGTTCCATGGTCACTTCTGATTTTGACTACGGAGAAGTTAAGTTCGTTCTGAATTTGCTTGATAAAATTAGTGAAGATGTCAAACGTATCTTACTTTCGTTTCAAGAAGAACACCCACGTAAACAGAGAGTGATCATCAACAATCACTAGCGTATACGATTTGCCTCCTAAGATATGAACTTGCACTGGACCGAACAAGTCCATATGCAGAAGATAAAGACATCTGGAGGAGTCTTTGTCTGCAATGCCCTTAAAGGTAGCCCGAGTCTATTTACCCTTCTAGCATGCAGGACAAGGGCTATCTTTGATGCACTTAATAGTAGGGGCATCCCTTACTAAATTCTTGGAAAACAATATATTAATTGTCTTCAAATTAATATGTGCTAATCTCTTGTGCCATTGTTCACAAGAGATGCACTGCCTTTTGCTACTAGGCACCGGGGGTAGAAGAGTCTAAGCTAAGAAAATCTAAGCAAAAGATATTTCTGCTCCTAATGCCAGTTAATACCTGTTGGGTTTCTCTACAAGGGGTGGCACATCAGAGTGCACGCAGCGGAAATAGTAAAATCAAGAACAACCCAAAAAAGATTTGGGATCGGGCCATGAATGTTGAATCAAGAAGTTAAGAAAAACTAGGTAAAATTACCTTGGCGGCGTTGAGTCACAACTCAACGAAGATGCTCCAATGTATGAGTTCTTGTCGGTGGCGAGTTCCACGTAGAATAACATCTACGTCTCTGCAGATATCCACACAAGCGGAAGAACGCCGATCTTCATCGCACGAAAAACGGGAAGGGAGATCGACTGCACCTTGCACTTCTATGGACTGCTAGGTCTGCTCCACAAAGATAAGCACCGGTGACTGTCGTCGGAGAGGAGGCTGGTGGAGCGAGCGAATCGGCGGAAGCGGAACACTTCCGTCGGCGGAACACTTATGTCGGCGGAACGGCGGAAAACTTCCGTCGGGCCGTGATTAGATCTTTGTATTCCGCTCAAACCTAAGTCCCTATTTATACCCAAAGCATAAACAGACCTAGGAAAAATCGCTATCCGCAGACCACAGAAAATTAGGGTTTCTGGAAATAATTCGTCGGGAATCAGCATTCGTCGAGAATCGAACATTTTGATTTTTGACGATTCTCGACGATTCTCGACGACTCTCGACGATTCTCGACGAACCACAGTCGACAATTCTTGACGAACCACAGTCGACGATTCTCGATGAACCACAGCCGACGAATCTCGTCGAACCATAGTCGACGATACTCGACAATTCTCGATGATTCTCGACGATTCTCGACGAACCTCCTTGGCAACATTTGACGTACCCCATTCTCTATGGTGATTGGTAACCTTTACCAACACAGTCAATCTTCCAACTTCTCCATATGCTCTTATGTGCGACTCTGTAGGCTCACATCGCGTTGGCAGTGAGATTACATGTTTGACCACTTCTAGATCACCATGGTAACTCCAACAGTCTCCCACTTGATCTTGAAAGTATCAAACCAAAAACCTCACAAACAATGAGCGGCATCTAGCAATGCATCATTGCTACCCAAGAAATAAGAGTTCATAACTCATAAGCCTTTATGAATAATTTTCCAGCGTTATCTTTGTCCCTTTGTCCCTTACATCCGGAAAAAACTAGTGGCATGGACCGTGTCACCCTCATAATAGCTCAATCCAAGTATCTTGATCTAGAACGGACTTCCAAAGAATGGTGAGTCCAATATCACATATTGACTCAACCAAGCATGGCCATGCATTTCTCAGTCAAGTTCCATCAAGGGGCCCATGGATGCAACCTCTGTCATACAGGAGGACAAATCCCATATCTGCTCACACACAAATACCCAAATGATTTGTAACGTGCTCAACAACCACCCTTATCATCAACCTTTCTCAAGGAAGACTTTAGATGGCATCAAAGCACGCTTTTCCTCACTTGATGAATGCTATGACTTCAGGTCAAAGGACCACAACACCATTGTCAATTGAGACCTACTCGTGACACGATTAGATAATTATCCACAAAGTAGTCTCAGGTGGGGTCTGTCCAGTAAACCTTGTTCATTAACAAGTACCCACGTGATGACTTGATATCAAAATATCATAACCTGTGAGAACTGGTCATCAGCCAACGCACATGCTAGTCTTAATGTACCATCATCACCCTTAGTTTCTATGATGATACTACGACCAGGGACCATTCAAGAATGAAGCTTCAAATAAATCATAGGCTCTCACATTCAAGTCACGTACTTGATGTCCTATGGAAGCGAACATTCTAAGGGTATTTATTATGTTAACATTTAACTATCGCATAGAGAAATCATAATAAAAGAACTTGCCATTAATTGTAAAAGAAAAGTTTTGGTACACAGTTCATCATATGAATAAATAACAAATAGCCAACAGAATATATGTTTACACGGAACCCACAAGACTGTCACTAGAGTTGATCATTTAGGTATCACATACCCATTGATATAGTATGACCATCATGCTTTCTCTACGCGAGAGGCTTTGTCAGTGGATCCGCAATATTCTCCTCAGTCGGCACTCTGCAAATGTTCACATCTCCTCGTTCGACAATCTCATGAATAAGATGGAACCGCCGAAGTATGTGCTTGGAGCGCTGATGGGATCTAGGTTCCTTAGATTGTGCAATTGCACCATTGTTATCACAGTAGAGAACTACGGGACAACCAATGCTAGGAACTACATTAAGCTCGCTGATGAATTTCCTAATCCATACAGCCTCATTCGCTGCATTAGCTGCAGCAATATACTCGGCTTCTGTTGTAGAATCAGCAACTGTCTCTTGCTTGGAACTCTTCCAGCTCACAGCTCCTCCATTAAGGCAAAACAGTAACCCTGACTGAGACTTTGAATCGTCCCTATCAGTTTGTAAGCTAGCATCCGTGTAACCACTTACAACGAGATCTTCCTCTCCACCATACACCAAGAATACATCCTTTGTCCTTCTCAAGTACTTAAGGATATTCTTGACTGCAATCCAGTGACACTCACCGGGGTCTGACTGATACCTGCTAGTCATGCTCAAAGCAAAGGAGACATCGGGTCGAGTACATAACATTGCATACATGATTGATCCAATTGCCGAAGCATATGGAATCAACTTCATGCGGTCCTTATCTTCACAAGATTTTGGACACTGTTCCTTAGAGAGATTCACACTATGAGACATGGGTAAAAATCCTTTCTTGGACTCAAGCATGTTGAACCACTTCAACACCTTCTCGATGTATGTACTCTGGGTCAAACCCAGCAACTTCTTCGATCTATCTCTATAGATTTTAATACCGAGTATATAAGTCGCTTCACCCAAGTCCTTCATAGAAAAGCAATTCCCTAGGTTGTTCTTAACAACTTTCAGGGTAGGAATGTAATTCCCAATCAACAGTATGTCATCTACATGCAATATCAGAAAGACAACAATGCTCCCACTGATTCGCTTGTAAACACAAGGCTCATCTTCATTCTTGATGAAACCAAACTCTTTGATTTTCTCATCAAAACGAAGATACCGACTTCGAGATGTCTGCTTTAGCCCATAGATGGACCTATTCAGCTTGCATATTTTAGTGGCTTCATTTGGGGATACAAAACCCTCGGGTTGTGTCATGCACACTTCCTCAAGGAGGTTTCACTTAAGGAAAGCCGTTTTGACATCCATCTGCCAGATCTCGTAGTCATAATACGCAGTAATAGCAAGCAATATCCTTATGGACTTTACCATGATAACAAGGGAAAAGGTCTCATCATAGTCAATACCATGAATTTGCTTAAAACCCTTAGCCACCAGTCGCCCTTTGAATGTCTGTACATTCGCATCCATGTCGGTCTTTTTCTTGAAGACCCATTTGCCCCTATGGGTCGTACCCCTTCAGGTGGTTCCACTAAGTTCCAAACTTGGTTTGCATACATGGAGTCCATTTCGGATTTCATAGCCTCAAGCCATCTATCGGAGTCCGGTCCGTTCATTTCCTCTTGTTAGGTTGCTGGTTCATCATCATGATCCATAAGCAACACATTACCTATTTGAGACACAAGAAATCCATATCTCTCAGGCTCAAATCTTAGTATACCAGATCTATGTAGGACTTGTGTTTCTTGAGCAGGTTCTCTAGCTACAACATCTTGTAGTCCTATCTTAGAATCCAATTCCGGTTCATTCACTACTTATGGTTCTTGAACTTCTTCAAGTTCTACCTTTTCAGTCTTTCTTGATAAGAATTCTCTCTCCAAGAAGACGCCAGTCCTTGCGACAAATACTTTGCCCTCGGACGGTAGGTAAAAGTAATACCCTTTCGTTTCCTTAGGATATCCTACCAGATAATATTTATCCGATTTGGGTTCCAGCTTGTCAGGCATTTGACGTCGCACGTATGCCTCACAGCACCAAATTTTAATGAACGACATACTAGGACGCTTCCCAGTCCATATCTCATATGGTGTCTTCAGAACCATTTTTGTTGGAGCGCGATTCAGTGTCATTGCAGCAGTCTCTAAAGCAAAACCCCAAAAGGAAATAGGCAAGTCTGCATGACTCATCATCGAACGTACCATATCTAACAGAGTATGATTTCTCCTCTCAGACACACCATTATGTTGTGGTGTTCTAGGTGGAGTGAGCTGTGATACAATACCACACTCTTTCAGATGATCACGGAACTCATGACTCAGGTATTCGCCACCTCGATCAGATCGGAGTGATTTAACCCTTTTACCCAATTGTTTTTCTACTTCATTCTTGAACTTTTTGAACTTTTCAAAGGTCTCGGATTTGCACTTCATAAGATACACATATCCGTATCTACTAAAATCATCAGTAAATGTAACGAAGTAGAAATACCCACCTCTAGCCATGGAGCTCATGGGTCCGTATACATCACTATGTACAACACCCAAGAGATCCTCAGCCCTCTCAGTATAACCAGTGAAAGGGGCTTTAGTCATCTTGCCTAACAAACAAGATTTGCATCGCTCAAATGATTCATAATCAAATGAGTCTAAAAGTCCATCTTTATGGAGATTTGATATGCGCTTCTCATTTATATGGCCCAAACGACAATGCCAGAGATATGTAGGGTTTGAGTCATTTGTTTTTAGTCTTTTATTATTTTCTACATTATAGATCAGATGGTCCAAGTTCAAAACATAAAGACCATTAAACAATTGGGCTACAACATAACAAACATCATTCTTAAATATAAAACAATAGTTGTTCTTAATTATAAAAGAAAATCCAATCATGTCCAAGCATGAAATGGATATAATGTTTCTAGTTATGGCCGGAACGAAATAACAATTATCTAGTTCTATTAAAAGCCCACTGGGCAAAGAAAGACGGTAAACCCCTATGGCCACAGCAACAACTCTTACTCCATTGCCGACACGCAGGTCCACCTTTCCTTTACTCAGCAATCTTCTCCTTTCACGTTCCTGCACATTCGTATAAATGTGAGAACCACATTCGGTATCCAATACCCAAGATGAAGGAGCAGAAAGGTTTATCTCTATAACGTAAATATTTGAAGCGGAAGACTTGGCTCAAGATGTGACTTAGGTCCCACGGACCATTCTACAGACCCTCAATGTAAGAAGGACAGTTCCTCCTCCAATGACCAGCCTTGCCACAGTGGTGGCATTTCCATTCCTTCACCGTGCTCTTCTTTTTCTTCAGTGCAGAAGACTTGGCTCAAGATGTGACTTAGGTCCCACCTTCGTCTTCTTAGAGCCCTTGACCTTGCCCTTGCCCTTATGCACCATCAGTATGGGGCTGGTAGGGTTGGCCTTCTTCATGTTGATCTAGGCAGTTCTTAACATGCCTAGGAGTTCGGGTAGTGTCTTGTCTATTTCATTCATGTTGTAGTTCAAGACAAACTGCTCATAACTGTCTGACAACGATTGCAGTATCAGATCTGTTGCCAACTCTTGACATAGAGGAAAACCCAGCCTATCAAGGTTCTCTATATACCAAATCATCTTGAGTACGTGAGTCCCTACTGAGTCTCGAACTCCCATCTTGCACTGAAATAACGCTTTTGTGACGTCGAACCTCTCTTGACGAGCCTGCCCTTGAAACATATTCTTGAGATGCTCGTACAATCTCCTTGCACCCCATGTTCTCATGTTGCATCTGAAGCTCAGAGTTCATGGTGGCAAGCATAAGGCATTCGATGTCTAAGGCGTCATCAGTATACTTCTTATAAGTATCCTTATCAGCACGGGAAGAGTTCCCGGTGGGCACCTCGGGGGCCTCTTCTTCCAAGACATAGAGCTTTCGCTCTTGCCTGAGAACAATTCTCAGGTTCCTGTACCAATCCATGTAGTTGGTCCCAGTGAGCTTATCCTTCTCAAGGATGGCTCTCAGAGATAGAGTGGAGTGTGAACCACTTGCCATGGAATTCTACAAGAATTCATGCAGAATAATATCAGTACCAAAATTTCAAAATACAATTTATTTTTAATTTGGACTTCAACTAAAACTCCCACTATTTTTATTCGAAATGATAGCCCTCGCTATCAATTCGGAGAGTTCATACGAGCTACTCTCTTAGTGTACAAGATCCGTATTTAACAGACACAATGAGTCAGCTTTGGATTTTCTCTCACGATGTGGTTATTTAGGTAGGCAACGCCTTCCAATTGCATCCTCATGCAATTCTTGTATGACATGCCAACCCTATGCCTCTAGGCACTCAACCTTTGAGGTCACCTATTTAAGTTAGACCTGATGTCAACAGTGGGATATCACAATTATCTGCTCATACCATTACCAAGATAGATTAATGCACCTTGCTTTGGCAAGCCCACACTTCATCGATCGAGACAGGAAGAGTGACATCCATCGGAAGGCATCCGAACACTTAATATTTGATGAAGGGATTTTTGATAATAGGTTAACAATTAACCATGATCAACATTTGATCAATGTGCACATCCACAAAAAAACATTTTTCTAAAATCCACATTCATCCCTTATGTGCACAACAAGGTACTATCAACATTTGATGGAAGAAAGGGCTAAATCTGAATATCCGGACTCTTCCAAATCTTCAAATTTACATGCATTGGACAAAGGCAACTCGACTTAAAGCAGTAGACAAGCTCGTCTCTCCTTGTTGGATTCAAAATCCAAAACAATACACGGGTTCATTAACCACTCGAGGGACGGTTACTGCTAAGGAGACAACAATTTCTAACAATTAGAAATTACCACGAAATCCCAGACGTTTCTGGCGGGGTTCCAAACTCATCAATAATTGATTATCCATGATTAAATCTAGACATTTAGAACACTTCTAAATCCCTAGGTTTGCACGTACTGGAATAACTTAACTTCCAATACAACAATCATGGTCGTAACTTCCCTCTGATACCACTGTTGGGTTTCTCTACAAGGGGTGGCACATCAGAGTGCACGTAGTGGAAATAGTTAAATCAAGAACAACCCAAAAGAGATTTAGGATCGGGCCATGAATGTTTAATCAAGAAGTTAAGAAAAACTAGGTAAAATTACCTTGGCGGCGTTGAGTCACAACTCAACGAAGATGCTCCAATGTATGAGTTCTTGTCGGAGGCGAGTTCCACGTAGAATAGCGTCTACGTCTCTGCAGAAATCCACACGAGCAGAAGAATGCCGATCTTCATCGCATGAAAAACGGGAAGGGAGATCGACTGCACCTTGCACTTCCACGGACTGCTAGGTCCGCTGCAGGAAGACAAGCACCGGAGACTGTCGTCGGAGAGGAGGCCGGCGGAGCGAGCGAATCGGCGGAAGCGGAACACTTCCGTCGGCGGAACACTTCCGTCGGCGGAACGGCGGAACACTTCCGTCGGGCCGTAAGTGGATCTCTGTATTCCGCTCAAACCTAAGTTCCTATTTATACCCAAAGCTTAAACAGACCTAGGAAAAATCGCTATCCGCAGACCACAGAAAATTAGGGTTTCTGGAAATAATTCGTCGGGAATCAGCATTCATCAAGAATCGAACATTTTGATTCTCGACGATTCTCGACGATTCTCGACGACTCTCGACGATTCTCGATGAACCATAGTCGATGATTCTCGACGAACCACAGTCGACGATTCTCGACAAACCACAACCGACGATTCTCGACGAACCATAGTCGACGATACTCGACGATTCTAGACGAATCTCGACGATTCTCGACGAACCTCCTTGGCAACATTTGCCGGACCCCATTCTCTATGGTGATTGGTAACCTTTACCAACACAGTCAATCTTCCAACTTCTCCACATGCTCTTATGTGCGACCTTGCAGGCTCACATCGCGTTGGCAATGAGATTACATGTTTGACCACTTCTAGATCACCATGGTAACTCCAACAATACCGTCTCCGAAGAGGCACACGATATTATCAAGAACTTATCCTTGCAGAACTTAACGTCGTATCCTTTATCACACAACTTGCTTACACTGATCAGGTTATGGTTTAACCCTTCAACATAGGCCACGTCAGTGATAGAGAATACACCGTTGGAAATCATACCATAACCTCTGGTGACTGCTCGATCAGATCCTCCAAAGATGACTTTGTGTCCATTTTCGACTGGGGAGTAATCACGCAACAGGCTTCTTGTCCCGGTCATATGCCGGGAACATCCACTGTCCAAGTACAAGATAGGCGTTTTGGTGGCCTTTGGACATACCTGCAAAACAGAATTAGTTTTCCTTAGGAACCCAATCAAACTTGGGTCCTAGATTCCTTATTAGCACACTCCACCTCGGGTGGTTAACCCTACGAGTGGTCGGCCTCGCATTGCTAACACGAGGAGTCTCGTTGAATCTTGGATTAAACCAGCAATCCACGGCAAAGTGACCAACTTTGCCACAGCACCAAGAGTCAAACTTGTTGTGTCGTTTCCTAGGCTCCTTCTTCACCCTTAGAACGGTGGGTCCAGCCGGGGCCTTGGATCTGGAGGTGGAGGCATCATGATGACAACAGTCACACGATTTCTTCACTTCCTGTTCCTTCAGTATAACAGGCTTGGCCTTTGGTGTCTGCATCCTATTATGACTGCTAGAGAAGTGGCCATAATTTTCCACTTGGATTTCCTCATAAGGTGCCTTGAAGACACTCTCACCGTAGTTTCGGGGGAAGGTCCAACCATCATACCGGCTCTTGGGCTTTTCAACCGAGGGCCGGAAGAAGTGGCCATAGGTTTACTCAAAGTCCTGCTCATTGCAAGGAAAGCTAGGCTTTCTGAATGAAACAGGATCGAGTGGGGCCTTTCCCTTTTCTACAGCAGAGGCCTTATTAGCAGCCTTATTTTTCCTCTATTTTTTGTTTCTCCTGGATGATTTACCAAGCACACCCACATGCCCTAAGCCAGCCCCCTTAGCCTGAGCAGAGAATTCATCAACCAGAGGAAGAACGGTCTTGGGCATAGAGAAGCTTTTGACAATCTTCCTTTCTGCCGCAAGCTGTTCTTCCAACTTGTTGATTTCTTCCTTTTTTTGGTCAAGGAGCCTTAGAGACTCTGAGTGCTCAGAAGTCAGGTCCAGGTGTTCCTGTCGGAGAGAAATCAAGCTAGTGATCTCTTCTCTTAGGGACACACCCTCAGCCTTAAGGAATTTGACTTCCTTTTTCTGAGCCCTCAACCTCTTGCGACATTCCTCAAATGTATTAAGCAGAAGCTCATACTTTTCGAGGAGCTCAGCTTCACGAGCAGATGGGATGTCCTCGAGATCATCATCAGGAGACTCAGAGTCATAGAGGGGGTACGATCTTTTAACTTCCCAGTAAATGAGGGGCAGTCTCCTTCTGAGTCGGAGCGACCCATTAGCCCGAAGTAGGCTTCTTTATCATCACTGGAGTCTGAAGAATCAAATTCACTCAGTGTCTTTGGCTTTTTAGCAATGTAGCTCCTCTCCTTCTTCTTATCTCTAGAGGACATGTGCTCCTCTCGCTTCCCCTTGTCTCTCTTGCTTTGGTGTCAGTCAGCAACGACGTGGCCTAGCTTATTGCATCCAAAGCAAATGATGTCAGCAGAGCGATGTTTGTTCTGTTTGGATTCATATTGTCAGAAGAGTAGTTCTTCTTCTGATATCTGGAGGAGGAGCCGTCTCTCTTTCTTTGATTCCTCAACTTGAGGAACTTCTTGAACTCTCGAGTGATGAAGGAGAATTCCTCTTCAAATAGCTCTGAGCCGGAAGAGCATGGCTCAGAGTCTTCTTCCTAATCCTTTTTCTAGGAGCAGGACGAGGCTGCACCCTTGCCTGTCCTTGAGTGATTGGCTTTCAGGGCTATAGTATTTTCTTTGGCAGCGGCTTTATCGGCTTCTTCTTCAACTTTTTTTTGTGTTCAGCTGAAGCTCATAGGACATAAGCTTTCCAAACAGAATCTGGGGATCAGTTTTTGCCAGCTTGCCAAACTCTCTAATGGAGCAGATCTTGGTGTCTCATTCCTTAGTGAGGGATCTAAGGAATTTTTCATTTAGTTCACCATCGGTGGACACTCTACCATAACCCTTTAGGGCATTGACGATCTTCAGGATGTTCTCGAATGTCACTCCGATTTCTTCCTTTGGACCTTGCCTGAAGGCCTCATACTTTTGGTTCAGAAGGGATCTTTGATCATCCCTTACTTCATATGTGCCTTCCATCAGGATGATTAGGCAGTACCAGATATCCTTTGCAGTCCTGCAGTTGCTGAAATTCTGCATCATGGAATCATCGACGGCGCTTATAAGAATGTTCTGAGCTTTCTTGTCTTGTCCGACAAGCACCATCTCATCCTTATCCATTTTGGAGAGCTTCTTTGGCACCATCTTGGTAGGATCAATGGTGGAGGCCTTAGCGGGTATATAAGGGCCCTCCTCCACTACCATGAAGAGTCGAGGGTCGACTGCTTCCATATAGAACCTGATCCTTTCCTTCCAGATGGGAAAGTTCAGCTTGGTGCACACTGGGATCTTTCCTAAATACTTGAGTCCGTACATTTCTGAGATCTTCTTGACTCTAGACACGGGATCTTACTCAAGGTGATAACCTTATTGACGAGCAACCTCCCTCTGATACCACTTGAAAGAATCTAGTGTCGACTAAATCAACCTATGGGGGGGGGGGGGGAATAGGTGTCGTACGGTCTTTTGCAGAATTAAATTAACCTGCACAAATTAACAAATGCAGCACAGAAAACACACAAAAAGTTATAATGGTTCCCCGATTTGGGTACGTCCACTTTCCCCCTTCGACCTATCTCCCACCAAGGGACGACTCGGTCACTTCTCCAAACAGATTTAAATCCAATCCTCACACTACGGAAGGAACCCTTCCAACACAGGAGTCACCACTACACCACCCCGGGTTGCACCCAACCCTTCCAACTAGGAATAAAAATTCCTTTACAACAAAACAAAAATAGAATGTATAAGAAAATACAAACAACGCTTATGGAGAATCCAATGTCCTTCTTCGTTCATTGAGGCTTTCTTGAAAGTAACGAAGAATCTACTATCGGATTTCTCTCTTGGAGAGGATCTTGACAAGATCGGCGGTGGCAAGTGAATGCGGCGATGATACTTTGTAGATCCAAACTTCTTGACGAAGCACGCAAGGTTTACGAACGATCTCAGTTGGATCAATCGCCTCCACCGATTCGGAATGAAGAACTAGTCTTGTTCAACGAATCGAGAGACAAAAGATCTCAAGAAAGATGCGTGAGATGCTCAGCTTGCCTCGATACTATCGTCGGAAGATCAAAGAAGCACTGAGATCAACGATCAATGGCGACGACGAACTTGCGAGTGGCTACAGGCAATCGGCGGTTTTCGCGATCGGCTAGGGCATGGCGTCGGCTACTTTTGATTTCGCGTGAATGAGTTACTGTAGAAGTTCAAAATACGCATGTATATATACCCTGAGGCCAACCCTAAAGTCCATTGTGGGACCCACAAGGAGAAACCCTAGCCCCGGCCGAAACAGCGCACGGCCTCTTGGTTTGGTCAAGCAAACGGAGGAAAAATGCCTAAGGCAAAATCGGCAGGAATCGTTGGTGATTCCCGTCGAAGTCGGCGGGAATCATTCACAATTCCCGTCGATTCTGCCTTAGAAGAATCCCTGTCTGGAAAACAGTCAGCCAAAAGAAATCGGCGGGAGAGGCTAGCGATACTCGATGAATCAGCGGGAATGCAGACAGATTCTCGTCGAAGTCGGCGGGAATCACTTGCGATTCCCGTCGATTCTGCCTTGGCATAATTCCTGTTGGATAACTGTCAGCCAGAAGGAAGTCGGCGGGAATGCAGATTGATTCTCGTCGAATCGGCGGGAATCACTAACGATTCCCGTCGAAGTCGGCGAGAATCACTTAGTGATTCCCGTCGATTTTGACTTAGAAGAATTTCCCTTCCTTCCTTTGAAGACTTAGTCTTTAACCCATCTTTGCTCCTCTTTCTGCTCTTGATCTACCTCGACCCTGTACTTGAAAATAATTACACTCCAATAGAGAGAGCACACGTGAGTCAACACACTAATCAACTCAATGAGGTATTACGTTGCGCAGACCCGTGTATATTGACCCACTGCACCCTGACATTGGTGTGTACTTAGCATGGAATAGCTGCAAGCACAACTTGATAGAAAATCATCAAATACATTGTCAATTCAACTAAGCTTGTTCATGGGCTTCTTCAAATCAGGTACATTGTGGATACAATACCCAACACTTGGCATGCAAGCCGTAGTACAGTTCATGAAGCAAAGCATTCAACAAATCATAAGTAAATAAAAGAGGGTCCACTTCATGAGGCTTAGGCCTTTTTGGCTGGCGAGCTTGCTCCCGCTTGCAATTCTTGCCCTATAAAAATTTGTTGTAACGTTGGTCAGCAAAGGCTGTCCTCAACTGTGTAACCAACACATCTCCTCACAGCCATCCCAAGCGGACCCCGAGGCACTCCATCACCCTGCAGGTCAGCACTTTGTATGCAAATGTATATATACATAGAGAGTAAATAAATAGGTTAGGATGTCACATACATCAAACACGTTTCTAGATTGAGAATTTAATCAAAAGGGGCCTACAATGCAGCATGTATGCAAACCTAGGTTTCACCCAAGGCACCCTATAACGCATGAATCTAACAGATCATCACATCACAACACACATGCACTTCCATTTTCCCCTATTAACATTCAAGCAGCAATAAGGAACTCTTGCCTAGGCCCCACCCGCTCGTGGGTCTCAAAACCCGAGCTTGCATACAAGCTTTGACTTCTCACGTCAAGATTGAGTCACACAAACAAACCGATGCTAAGAACCCTTGCTCTACCCCACCTGCTCATGGGATTCATTGCTCGGGCTTATCAAAAGCTTGTCATTCTCGTCAGTTTCTCAGAAGGGGGCTTGTCTCATCGGGATAGTCTCCACACATGACTTACACGTCATGTGATAGCCAGCAGAACACAGAGACAAAGCCGCATCTTCTCACACCAATCCAAAAATATAGCCTTTCCCACCCTAATCCACTATTCATTTTTGCACTAAATAAGAGGGGAGGGTGGTCAAACATCACAAATGACATCTTGGCGCAAACGGATTTCTAGCAAAATCCTTAAGGCTCGTTATGCAACATCACCAAGTCGGACTAACGGTCGCGACTACGGCTTCACCCGCAATGCCTAATCCTCTAGGAGAGCGTATTTATAATGACACATCATGCGGAGGACGGACAATATCAACCCGTTGTCTCCTCTTAAACCATGGTGACCTGTACCCCTCTCTTTTGAGAGATCTGGTGCCTAAATGCTTGAAAGTAAGAAAGAATGAAACAGATGTCATGCGCGCATCCTAAAAACCGAGAGGAGAAATGTCATTATCTTACAAATCCTCTTCCTAGCCATGGAGATCTTGCTTTGCATGGATGAAAGTGTGCGCCTTCAAGTCCTCTCCACAAATTTGGCCTCGGTCTGACGAATGGAGCCTCAGAGCTTCGCTAATGGCAGAGAAAGTCCTTCTTTTTCCTCCTCCAAACCCTCTCTCCCAAACCCTAACTCCCACTCAAATGAGGAGAATTAGGGAAAAGAATGCTTCAGCCTTACTTAAGCCTCTTTGACGAAGGATTCTGAGCCATAGGATCAAATCCTAAGCGAATCAGATGGCCGAAAAGCACAGCCCACAGAACTACTTCCGTCTTCTACCCTCGGGCGGTAGCTACCTACCGCATCGCGGTAACTTCCCGACCTGTCGGTATCAAAATAATGTAGCACTATCGCCAATGGTAGCAATACCGCTGTGTGGTAGCTCACTCAACGCTTTCGTCTCGACGACTTTGACTCGACGCACCGGGGTTACTACCGAGAAGAACCTAGTTAATGATGTGTGCTACCACTCTATGCCTACCATTCGATGCCTACCACTAGATGCCTACCATTTGACGTCTACCTTTCGACGAAAGAAGGCTACCGCCGGGCGATAAAAACCTACCGTCTCGCAGTAGCGCCTAGAGCCTCAACTCTAGAAAACTGGGTGTTACAACTCCTCACCCCTTAAAAGAATTTTGTCCTTGAAATTTAGCATGTACTAAAACAAAAAGCATACCTGATGCAAAGAGATCCGGAAAGTCTTCTCGCATTGCTTGATCATGTTCCCAGGAGAATCCGTCTAGCCCGTAGTAATCCCAACGCACTTTCACGAGCTTAACCTCTTTATTCCGCAACTGTCGAACTTTTGAATCCTCTATGCCGACTGGACAGACTTTTGTACACAAGTCTTCCTCTACCGGCTCTGTCGTCGACTCAACCACAACACTTGTCTCTACCAAGGCTTTCCTTAGAACTGAAACATGGAAGACATTGTGTAATCCACTCAGCTCTGTGGACAACGCCAACAGGTAGGTTGCTTCTCCAATGCATTCTACAACTTCGAACAGCACCAAAAACCTCGGGCACAACTTCTTGAGTCTGAAATCCGCGAAACACTTTTGAACTGTTTAAACATTAGATACACCCAGTCATCTACCGCGAACTCCACATTCCTAAGGTGCGCAGTGAAATACTTTGTCTATCGATCCTGAGGAACCTTCATGCGCTCCTGAATTGTTCGCAACAACTCACAAGCATCGGCAACCACCTCTTTTCCCAAAAGTTTGGTGTCTACCACCTCTATCCATGACATCGGTGTTCGACGTCTCCTTCCATACAAAGCCTCGTATGGCACCATCTTGATACTCGCCTGAAAACTATTATTGTAGGCAAACTCCACCATGAAAAGGTGATCTTCCCACCTCTTACCAAAATCAAGGGTACACATTCTTAGCATATCCTCCATTGTACGATTCGTCCTTTCCGTTTGACCATCAGTTTGAGGATGGAACACTGTACAAAACTTGAGCTTTATGCCAAAACTCTTTTGTACTAGTCTCCAGTCCCTAGACATAAACCGTCCATCACGATCACTAGCAATACTCTTTGTAATTTCGTGCAACCGCACAATATTACGAACATACAATTCTACCAGCTTCTCCACTCTATCCTCCTTCCGATTCAGTATGAATTGAGCCACTTTGGTCAAGCGATCCACGATCACCCAAATCGCATCATTACCCTGCTGCGAACAAGGTAAGCCATGCACAAAATCCATGGAGATGTCATCAAATTTCCACTCAGGAATAGGATGGGGCTATGTAATCCGCCCGACTTCTGACACTCAGCCTTCACTAATGCACAAGTTTGGTACTGACTCACATACAAAGCTACATCCCGCTTCAATCCAGGTCCCTAGAAGGATTTATTCATATCCAAGTACATCTTTTTACTGCCCGGATGAATGGAGTACTTCGTGAAATGGGCCTCAAACATCAACTCCTCGCAGAGCCTTCTGTACTGCAGTACACATACCCTTCCATTATTCATTAAGATCCCACAAACCATCTCCCAGGTATTACCCTCGCCTTTTTGAGCTTCCACCATAAATGGTCGAAACTCTATATCCATACTGGTCGCTTCCCATATACGATCGGATGAGTCATTCTGCAACTCTATCAAGTTCAATCGAGTCATGTTAGACTCTCCTCTTTCCACACAATCGATGTAGAGGGACTCAAAGTCCCATACCAACCGCTCATCATGAGCTTCAATCCAATTCCCATGTCCAGAATATTTCCTACTCAAAGCATCGGCCACCACGTTGGCCTTGCCTTGCGTATACTGAATCGCCATGTCGTAGTCCCCAAGGAACTTGACCCACCTGTGCTCCCGTATATTCAAGTCTTTTTGATCTAAAAGATACTTCAGTCTTTTCTGGTCTGTGAAGATCTCCACCTTCACACCGTACACATAATATCGTCACAACATTAACACAAAAATTACCGCTGCCAGCTCCAAGTCATGGACGGGGTAATTCCTCTAATGAGGTTTCAAATGTCTAGACCTAAAGGCTATCATATTGCCATGCTGCACTAGCACACAACCAAAACCGTCAACTGACGCGTTGCTGAAAATCTTGAATCCTTCAGTCCCTTTAGGAAGACTTAGGATTGAATCCGACATTAACCTTTCCTTCAAGGTATAAAACTCTTGATTGCACTCCTTTGTCGACATAAACTTCTGGTCCTTATGAGTCAGAGTAGTGAGGGGCATAGTTATCCGCGAAAAGTTTTCTACAAATCTTCTATAATACTCGGCTAGTCCAAGGAAACTCCTGACTTCTGCCACGGTGCTCAGAACTGGCCAATCCTTGATGTCCTTAACTTTTGCTGGATCCACCTCCACCCCATTACTACTAATCACATGGCCCAAAATGCCACTTTCTCTAACTAGAACTCACACTTCGAGAACTTAGCATAAAGTTGGTTTTCTCTCAACACCTACAAGACCACTCTCAAGTGACTCTCATGCTCTGCCTCCGATTTGGAGTATACCAAAATATCATTGATGAAGACTACCACAAACGAGTCTAAGTATTCCTGAAACACTCGGTTTATCAAATCCATGAATATGGATGGTTCATTCGTCAACCCAAACGGCATTACCGAGAACTCAAAGTGGCCATACCTCGTACCAAACACTATCTTGGGTATGTCCTTATCTCTAATCTGCAACTGATAATACCCTGACTTCAAATCCTTCTTTGAGTACACCACTGACACTACCAATTGGTCGAACAGGTCATCTATCTGTAAAATCAGATACTTATTATTATGTTTAGTTTATTCAGCTCACGGTAGTCTATGCACAAACGCATACTGCCATATTTCTTATTCACGAATAACACCGGCGCGCTCCATGACGATGAGTTGGGCCTAATATACCCCAGCTCCAACAATTCCAACAACTGTACTTTGAGCTCGGCAAAACTCCTTCGGTGACATCCTAAAAGGAGGACGTGACATCATTCTAGATTATGGCACTAAATCAATCGAGAAATCGATCTCCCGTCGAGGAGGTGCTCCAGGAAGTTCCTCAGGAAACACATCCTCGAATTCTATCACTAACATCACTTCTCCAATTCATATCTTGGAAATTTGAACTTCCAACAACGCTATAAAAGTTGCTCCTCCCTGGTTAACTGCTGGCACCAATTGCATGGTCGAAATCAGGTAGAAGGCCACTCCACTAAAGCCCTCAAACTTGACTTTTTCATTTTCTTTGCTTCTCGGGGTCACCACCTTTGATAGACAGTCAGTACTAGCCCACTGCTCTACAAGCCAGTCCTTCCCCAAGATCACATCAAACTCGGCAAACATTAGGACCGTTGCTACCAACATGAAGTCAACTCCGTCTAAAATCCATCCAATGCGCCCTTTCATCTTGGTATTCATGAAAGACCCATTGGGCATGAACACTCTAAGATTTGCGTTTGTCGAAAAGGGCTCGACCCCAATTCTCCGGATAAAGCTTTTATCAAGAAAGGAGTGCGACGCTCCCGTGTTTAACAATACCCTAGCGGGGTAACCGAAAACCAACACGAAGCCTAAAACACATGCAACACATATAAAAGTCTCGAAAGTTTAAAGCCAATAAATAAACTTAATCTTTCCCATACTTGTCACAACATCGGGTTATCGAATCGCTTCATGTTGCCCAAGGTTGTAAGCCCTTTGCTGCACGGGTTGGAAATATGAAACACTCAACTCTACCATTTTCCCTTTCTCTGCGATGTTGGGACCGGAACGCACTGACTGCTCCTGTCATAGCTCTTGTTCAACGCCACCCTCATTACAATACCGAGCTATGTGGCCTGACCTATCACACTTGTAGCACGTTGGCGGTCCCTTGAAGCGAGATCCCCCCGATGTTGTACCGCTCTGCTCTCCTGACCTTAAGGGATGTGGCTTCTTCTTCCACTAACTCCCTTCAGACTTCCAATGCGATTGAGAAGGTGTTCCCTCTCACTGCTTGATCGCGAGTCCCTTACGATGTGGGGTTCGCTCCATATCACTTTCCAACATCCTTGTAGCCTCAATCAACTCGTTGAAACCCGCATTATTTATAGCTATAAGGGGTTGTCACAAATTCAATCTCAACCCATGGTAGAAGAGGTTTTCCCTCTCCTCATCATCAGCCATGGTCGTTCCCGCATAATGACCCAAACGAGTAAATTCCTGTACGTACTCATCCACAGTCTTATCATGCTGCACTAAGTGCAGAAACTGCCTCTGAAGGGCTATCCTCGTTGATGAAGGGATATACTTCTTTAATAAGGCATTCCCGAACTCTTCCATGGATGGGGTGCGTCCAGAAAATTGGCGGCCGCTATGGCTCACCCACCATAGCTTGGCGTCACCTTCTAACATGAAGGCTGCGAATTGAGATTGCTTCTCCTTTGGGGTCTCTAGCACCCTCAGAAATTCTTAAATCCTCGCTAACTAGTCCTCCGCATCAGTCGGTGTGCCGACTCCCTTGAACGTTGGAGGATGAAAACATAGAAAGTACTTCATCTGTCAATCTCCCTGCACAACAACCACTCTCTCATCCAACGGCTCTGCCTGCCTGGATCCTCCACCCGACATGATCAGTGCGGCATTCGGGGTAACGAGAGTCGTTACCTGTGCAACAAGGGTCACAACTTGCGCTCGTGCTACAGCTTGGGCCGCTACTATTGCCTCTGCAATCATGCGATAGAAATCGGCCGGGGTCATACCCATACCCATATGACCCAGAGCAGTAGCACTGCTCGCCAAACGCTCCTCTTATGGCCTCGACATCCCCGCCTCATCGCTTGCACCCTTAGCAAAAGCAAGGTAAAAAAAGAATCAGCTTCCATTTGCAAAATATAGACGCAAGGATACTCACTGTCCCGCGATACTCCTATGTGGATAACTTCTTTACGTAATCTGATTATGCCAAATCGACCACTAAACCATGCCCTAGACACTAACCTGGCTATGATACCAGATTGTAACACCTCCCCTGTAATGACCATATAATATGGGTCCGGCCGGGGCCCCACAATATATAGACGCCACAGCTTTAGCATTATAAAGTGATATTAAAGAACAATGCATCTCAAAACTTAGAACACAAAACAACGGAAACCCACAACCATTAGATGTTTCCACTACCACAGGAGTTCGAAACGGCCTTAAGGACTTACAACATTCAAGTGTCCAAAAACTAAAACAACAATAAACAGAGCAACGTGCTTTAACACTCATAGGCTACCTCGGCATGCAAGCCAGATTACAGTTCATGAAGCAAAGCATTCAACAAAACATAAGTAAATAAAAGAGGGTCCACTTCATGATTCTTAGGCCTTTTTGGCTTGTGAGCTTGCTCCCACTTGCAATCCTTGCCCTATAATAATTTGTTGTAACGTGGGTCAACAAAGGCTGACCTCAACTGTGTTACCAACACATATCCTCCAAGCCATCCCTAGCAGACTTCGGGGCACTCCATCACCCTGTAGGTCAGCACTTCATATGCAAATGTATATATATAGAGAGAGTAATGAAACAGGTTAGGATGTCACATACATCAAACACGTTTTTAGGTTGAGCATTTAATAAAAAAGGGCCTACAATGCAACATGTATACAAACCTGGGTTTCCCCCAAGGAATCCTATAATGCATGAATCTAACAACACATCATCACGCATAATCACATCACAACACACGGGTACTTCCATTTCCCCTATCGACATTCAAGTCATAATACAAAACTCTTGCCTAGGCCCCTCCCGCTCGTGGGTCTCAAAACCCGGGCTTGCCTGTAAGCTCTGACTTCTCACATCAATATTCCGTCACACAAACAAACTAATGCTAAGAACCCTTTCTTGACCCCATCCGCTCATGGGTTTCATTGTCCGGGCTTGTCAAAAGCTTGGCGTTCTCGTCAGTTTCTAAGAGGGGGATTTGTCTCGCTGGGATGCTCTTCACACATGACTTGCAAGTCACGAGATATTCAGCCGACCATAGAGACAAAGCCGCACCTTCGCACATCAATCCACAAACATAGCCTTTCCCACCCTAATCCACTATTCGTTCTCGCACGAAATAAGGGGGGGGGGGCAAACATGACAAATGACATCTTGCCGCAGACAGATTTCTAGAAAAATCCTTAAGGCTCATTATGCAACATCACTGAGTCGGACTAACGGCCGCGACTACAGCTTCACCCACAATGCTTAATCCACTAGCGGAGCGGATTTATAATGCCACATCATGCTGGGGATGGACATAATCGACCTGATATCTCCTCTTGAACCATGGCGACCCATACCCCTCTTATTTGAGAGAACCAGTGTCTAAATGCTTGAAAGTAAGCAAGAATGAAACGGATGACATGCACGCCTCCTAAGAACCGAGAGGAGAAATGTCGTTACCTTATGACTCCTCTTCCTAGCCATGGAGATCTTGCTTTGCATGGATGAAATTGTGTGCCTTCAAGTCCACTCCATGAATCTGGCCTCGGTTCGACGAGCGGAGCTTCGAAGCTTCGCTAATGGAGGGAAAAGTCCTTCCTCCTCCAAACCCTCTCTCCCAAACCCTAACTCCCACTAAAATGAGTAGAATGAGGGAAAAGAATGCTTCAGCCCTACTTAAGCCTCTTGGATAAAGGATTCTGAGCCATAGGATCAAATCCCAAGTGAATCAAACGACCAGAAACCACAGCCCACAGAACTGCTTTCGTTAGCTACCGTCGGGCAGTAGCTACCTACCGCACTGCGGAGACTTCCCGACCCGCCGGTCTCAAAATAATGCAGAACTACCGCCAGCGGTAGCAATACCACCGCACGATAGCTCACTCGACGCTTTTTTCTCAATGACTTCGACTCGATGCACCGGGGTTACCGCCGAGCGGTACCTAGTTAACATCGCGCGCTAACACTTGATGCCTACAACTCGATGCCTACCACTCTACGCCTATCATTCCACGCCTACCTCTCGATGAAAGAAGGCTACCGCTGGGCGATAGAAACCTACCACCGTGCAGTAGCGCCCAGAGCATCAAGTCTAGAAAACTGGGGTGTTACATGGTCACTGGAAGAATGGGAATTCTTCTTGTAAAAATACAAGGGTGCCTTATTATGGAAGAAGAAAGGGCACGAGTTTGAGTGCACTGAAGGCTCTCCATGAGGAAATCTAGATGGCCCATCATGGACCATTTTGTATTTTGTGCTCCAGCCCCCACACTCGAGTATAAGGCAGAGTGGCCTATTCTCAGGCTCTTCCAACAAAAACCCAGACCAAGGGTATGTCAGTCAGTAAGCCTGACTTGGCTATCTGTGAGGCCATTAACAGCATGTCAACTATAAAGAAGACTACTGTTTATGAAACTCAGAGTAAGCCAAGTACATCTACTGTCAGACTCTCTTTCAGTCAGATTCTTGCTGAAAGAAATAAGAAGAAGGCTACAACACTCCCCTCTGAACAGACAACTATTAATAGCTTGCACTCTTCTAAGGCTGTTCAGAAGAGGATATATAACATTCATGAATGTTGGTGATGTGGTAAAGTGGGTCACTTTATCATAGATTATTGACGCAACCCTAGTGTGCTAAGGGAAAGGGTGAGTCTTCCTATTAAAAGTGTTGTAGGTAGACATGTTCATTTTTAGGCTAATAAGAACTAAGGATCCAATATCTTTTGGGGTCCTAAGGTAAACTAAACTATGTTTACAGGATAGTCCAAGCACACATGCAATGCCAATATGGTACTTGGACAGTGGATGTTTCAAACATATGCCTGGAACAAGGAGCCACCTGAAGGATTATACTCCAGTGAAGAATGGACCTAAGGGTATCTTTGGAGCTTCAGACAGAGGAGTGACCAAGGGCTATGGTATGATCACCAATGACACTTTCTTTATCATAAAAGTAGCTTATATGGAAGGATTGCAATACAATTCTATTAGCATAAGCTAACTATGTGACATGGGCTTTTCCATTGTTTTCCACAAGGATGAGTGTTTGATCAAAAGGTCAAGTGACCAAGAGGTCATTTTGATAGGCACTAGGAGTGGAAATATAGATTGTTTAAACTTTTATGTTTAAGTACAGACTCATAAGTATGTCCGGTAGCAAATAAGAAAGTTTCTTATTATGTACAATGATACAAGAGACTTGCTCACTTGAACTACAAGTCAATTAGCAAGCTCTTCAGTGAAGAGCTAGTCAGAAATGGACCCAATAAAAGATGTACCAAGGAGGGCATTTGCACTACATGCCAAAAGGGCAAGTAGACTAAAGCATGCTTTAAGAGCATTGGGGCAAAGAATTCTGAGAGGTGTTTGTACCTCTTGCATATAGACTTGTTTGGTCCTATGCCAGTTCATAGTCTAGGTAGGAAAGTCCGTACACTTGTGATAGTTGATGACTATTCCAGATTTGCTTGGGTTTTCTTTCTAAAGAAAAGTCTGAAACCCTAAACATCTTTGTGACCTTTGTTAAGCAAATTTAGAATGAAAAGAACAGTTCTGTGGTCAAAATTAGAAGTGATCATGGTATTGAATTTCAGTCTAAAAGCACGACAAAGTTCTGTGAAGAACTAGGTATTCATCAGGACTTTTCTTCTCCAAGAACACCCCAACAAAATAGGATAGCTGAGAGGAAAAATAGAACACTCATCGAAGCTGGCAGGACACTACTCAATGACACTTCTCTACCAGAATACTTCAGGGTTGAGGAAGTGAACACTGCATGTTATGTCTTTAATAGAGCTTCTATCAACAAGTATCACAAGAAGACTCCCTATGGGATTATAAAAGGCAGAAACCAAATCTAGCCTATCTCAGGATCCTTGGAAGAAAGTACTGTGTGCTCAATAATGGGAAGTACTACCTGACTAAGTTTGCTGCCAAATCCTATGAAGGATTTTTTATTGGGTACAACAATCATAACAAAGCCTATAGAGTCTACAACTTGAAAAATCAAGTTGTAGAAGAGTCTGTAAATGTTGTGTTTGATGAATCATCTATGATTAATAGTGAGCTGCCAAGCTCTTCTAGATATGCAGGTATAGAGTTGAAGATGGAGAACCTGACCATCAAGAACACTCCTCAAACTGTCTAAGAGGAAGATGATAGTGAGCTCATTCCTGAAGAAGATCCAAACTCACAGGACATGGGTAAAGACCAGCAGGATCCAGCCACTAAACTTTATAATGTTAAAGAAAGGATTCCATATACTGTCATGCATTTGAGGTGTAAGACCCCCTTTTTTTTTCTTTTTAAACCACATGGGTCTTAGCCCAGAATTGCCGCTTTGCAGTGGCACTGACTCACGGGAAGGCAACCACTACAAAACGCCAATTCTGTCGGCCCTTTTCGATCACAAGAGAGAGAAGTAATTATACATAAATTGTAAACAAGTCCACAGAAATATGTAAATAAAAGTGAAATCACATCCAGTCCATCAGTAGATAATAATAGGAAATAGATAAATGGGCTCGAGCCCAGTACATCAGAGTCCTCACTATAAATCACTCATCGCGGAAGCTATAAAAATATTAATCACTCACGGATCTAGTCGCAGGTGCACCGGTGCTAGACTGACCCACCTCCATACGCACCGTACTCCGCTGGTGCTGGTCCCTGTCTCTCATCCGGAGCTCCTGTAATGTTGTGGTTCGAAAACCATTAGTCATAAAGACTAATCCCTATCATCCCCTACCCCTCCCCCCACGGCTCCTAAGCACCGGGCGGAGAGGAGGAAAGGGAAGCTTCAAAAGTGGAGAATAATCAAGCAGATGACAAGGGAGCTAATCTAACAATTATTTAGAATAAAGTACAACTAGCAATTCTATGGTATTAAATGGTAAAGAAGAGAAGTAATAAGTAGCAATTGTATAAAAAGGCAGCTAGAGAACAGTAAGTAAACAAGCAAGTAAATAAGTAAGTAACCTTAACTTATATGAATGCCCATACAAACTTATAAGTTAAGGGGTCTTCTACAAGGCTCCCATCGTATAAAAAGTCTCATACCGATTTATACGTTGGGGTGTCGGTTGTATGCAAATATGAGTGTAGTGATATGCTATGCCATGATTCATGCAAGTGCAACTCACGCACACGACTCTATGCGCACAGACCTTTAGTTCCCCCTGTTCGGGCAGCTAGCTTCACTCCTAGGAACCTCCGTAGTGGCAAACGGAGACAGTGGGTCGGGCCCCCACTCCTAGGCGGGTATCCACACTACCAGGCCTAGCCCTTCCGTACGCCCCTAGAAGAACACAACCTAGAGTATCCGCGTACTACTACTGGCTGTACCCACCAGACTTTCTTTGGCTAAGTGTCCCACACCACCGAGTCAACATACCGATGTCGGTGTGAACAACAATCAAGAATCGAAGACCCACCACCTTTATTCTGTACTCCAACCCTCGAGCCCTCGGCCCCCCGGACAGTCCCATCCGTGCGTCTACCTTCAGAGCTACCGTCCGAATGGCAACCAAACCAATTATTCTACCTTCCTAGCTACCGAGGTGCGTGTATGTGCAACCCTAGTTATACTAGTTGCTCTTTTAAATTTATTATTCCTATGGTTTACGTTAGCCCAGGACTGCCCCCGGCATACCCCGTGAAGGGCTCTCAAGGGGCACTAGGAACCAAGACGGCGGCATTACGGCCCGAAATTCCCTTTCACAAGGCACTTATTGTTATTGGTTGATCTCCCTTAACCCGATCCCCTTTTAGTTACTTTAGATCTAACCCTAGAGTATTAAGACTCTTCCATTCCTACCCCGGGTGGACGATCTTTCGTCGTTCCCGTACGCCACGTAACCTTAACCAGCCTCACACTCCACTTATCCTAACTTGCAATAATGAACTTAATCTTAGCTTGCCCTAACTGATGCGTGGAATTACGGCAAGCGCACCGGTCGCACAAGTAATAAAGTTTGGGAATAAATCCCCGAGTGTCGGTCTCTTGAGGAACACAGTAAGGGATGAGTTAATGTCGAGGAGGACTTGAGATTGAAGTCCTCGGGGCGAAGGTAGCGATGGGGGTTTTGATGGTTGCGGAAAATAAAGTAAAAATCTAACAACTACTCCTATGCAACGCCGCTATGCGATGCTTCGCCAGGCGGGATGGAAGACTAGTCGGGCCGCAATGCACCGAATCGCTAGGCGGATGGGCGAGTAGGCAAGCGTATGAGGTGGAGAGAACGGCGAAAATCCTACTATGCAGGCCGCTATGCACTGCTTCGCCAGGCGGGATGGAAACTACACGGGCCGCTATGCACCGAATCGCTTGGCGGATGGAAGAGTAGGCTAGCGGATGAGGTGGTGAGAATGGCGGAATGAGGGTCGTGAGCACCTTTTCGCAACGCACGCCACTAGCAATTGCTAGTGCGGCAAGGGTGGATGGATGGTGGAGTAATAAGGCGCACCTCAAGCAATAATAATGAAATCACACAAATCACATAGACATGAAAAAGTGCAAGATCATTAACTACAATAAAATGTACTTCATCAATACAAAGAGTTAAACTAAGCTATCAAATACAAGAGGAAGAGGTGTGCGAATCAACCGAATCCGAAGCCTTGTTGAGGGTTCACGGTTGGAATCC
This sequence comes from Platanthera zijinensis, assembly GCA_039513925.1. NCBI lineage: Eukaryota > Viridiplantae > Streptophyta > Magnoliopsida > Asparagales > Orchidaceae > Platanthera > Platanthera zijinensis. Next base: position 82,228,290 of record CM077081.1, read on the forward strand.
CGGGTTGTCAATCCGAGTCCAAGATCGGTCCTCAACTGCGTCCGGGGTAGAGGAGGCTGTCACTCACTCCCAATGGACCCGTCTTCTTCGTTGAAATGACCCGTAGATTGCGGCTCCAGCTCCTCCTAACTTGATGGAGAAAGCTAGGTCAAAACTCCGCTTGAAGCTCTAGGATGAAGGAGGAGGCCAAGAGGATGCTCCGGCGTTGATTTGGCGTTGAAAGCTTGCCCGGAGACCCTCCCTAAGGTGGAGGATGAAGGGGGACAGAGGAAACCCTCGTCCGAGATGAAGAACGGCGGAAAATCGCGGATCTGGATTGATCTCTCGAATAGGGCGAAACCTGCGCTATTTATAGAAAGCAGAAATAAACAGCGCGCACGATCACTGGCGCACGACCAGTGGTCGTGCGCGATATAGTCAGTGATCGTGCGATATGGAGGCAGAAAAGTGGAAAAAGATATAATGACTGCGCACGACCGGCAGCGCACGAGCAGTGATCGTGCGAGGTATGGCCGGTGATCGTGCGATATGCCGGGACAGAACTTTCACAGGAGAGGTCATGACTGCGCACGACCGATGATCGTGCGCCAAAGAGGTCGATGGTCGTGCGTGGGTAAAAACGCACGACCACTGACTCCTTTGCCAAAAATGGTGAAAGTCCTACCCCGGACGCCCACACGATCCCAGAACCTACAGGAAAACTGGACGTGATGTCGAACATGGCAGTCACAGACAATAATAAAATGTAAGCAAAAAGGGAAAATACACACACGCACATAAATAGGCTAAAAAGGTGCACAAAACGTGGAAAACTGTAGCGAACCAAAAGAAGTGCTAATGGCGCTAAACGGTGTGCAAAAACAAGAAAATAAGCCTAGATGAGTCCGAAAATAGGTATATAAAGAGGACTCATCACACCCCCAGACTTAACCATTTGCGCGTCCCGAGCAAACAAAACCTAAGCAGACGGGACAATGAACTAGCTAACAAAGAAATTGCAAAACGGAGTACCATGCGAAGTCGCATGCTCGCGTGCATAAAAATAAAGTAGAGGAAATTTTTAAGTATACAAAATATTTTATATTTTTCACAATGCGTATCAAAAATTTATTATTACTCAAAAGTAGAATCACGGTGAATCATCTGGTCTTACGCAGGGAGAAAGTAGACAGGCCACTAAGGTGAGCATTGCCGACGACCGGGGCTCAAGATTACCCCCAAAGGAATCCACCAATGTCGGAAACCATAAGCTTGCCCGTTCGCACTCTCTCCACGGCACTAGTCAACTCAAGCGCAAGTCCGTAGGACTTCGGGTAATAATGGGGCTTGGGTTACGGTGAGGAAAACAAGGATAAACATGAAGGGTATGCACCTAACCCAAATGAGCTAGCCTAAAAGAATCCCTCGGCAAACCACAATATAACCAGGTGCACCACACCCCCAGACTTGATTTGTACAACATGGGTGTGTGCACCGCCTACTCCAAATCCAAATCTTCTCAAATAAATATTTTCAATCAAACTTTTTCTTTTTTTTTCTTTTTCTTTTCTTTTTTTCTCTTTTAAATATTTTCTTTTTCTTTTTACAAAATCAGCACATTTTTCTTTTGGGCACAACCACATATCACAAATACGAATCACCACATCACAACCCAACATAAAATGTAAACTACTAAAGCTCGAATTGGGTGCGCGACTAGGATAGGCTATAAGGCTTTGGTGAAATACTAGTGGAGCTGAATCAAAAGAAGGGTAGGCACAAAGGGGCTAGCAAGGGCGATGTTAGGAATGGGACAAAGCTCAACCGGGCCAAAATGATGGCCTACATCACACTCGCGCTTGAGTAACCATGTACCCATGCTTCAAGAGTAGCTTGGGGCAAGTTCTTAGCCACCGAGAAAGATAATCCTTCCTCCCGACTCAAGCAATACGAGTCTAGCGGCGACTACACACATTCCTACGCTACCGTTTGATTCACATCGGATTCACCAACTTTTGAGTAGAATAAAAAGAATTTACGCAGATAGAAGAATATAAAACTATAAGCATACAGAAAAATTAAATCTACTCAAATTTCTATACAAAACGAGAGCAGTTGACTAGAAACACAGCAAGGCCAACATTTTACTCCGTCGCACAATCCTAAACTAGCATAGAAATTTTCCAAATCTAACACAGATACAAGTTCAACTCGCGGCACGGTAACAGCTAAGCTCGCGCTCAAGTGGGTGTAGTGGTGTGCAAGAAATGAACTAAACAAAACAATAACTATAAAAGCTTCTAGAATGCACATGAAGGGTGCGCGTGCAAAAGGTAAACTGACTCTCCCCCAGACTTAAACTAAACAACACATCAAATGGTATAGAAATTTAAATCAAAAAGAGCTAAGGGAAGAGGTTACCCAATGCTCAGCTAGTGAGTATACCAGAAGACGCGTGAAAACTAGAAGCAGGCCCGCCATACGAAGAATCACAACCCCGCCAATGCGTAGTTTCCATGAATACCTGCAGGGGTGAGCTCCGCAAAAACAAAAGAAAAATATACAAAAAGAAAATACTAAACTAAACTGACATAAAAAAAATAAAAATGCAGAAAATGAAAGATAAGTACTGGGGTTATTGTCATCCCAGCACGACTTATTCAACAATAGAAAAGTTCTAGCTAATGGGCCTATGAAAAGAAAAGTGCACAGGTAACTGTTCTAATATCCGTGTCGATAACGGGTACATATACGGCGATAGCACAGTTACCCCTCTACCTAGATAATAATACCTGCGACACACAGGTAGAGGAAACAGGAAATAAGATGAGGAGGCGACCTGGTCCTCGCTCATCTTATCACAAAAAGAATCCTTGCCTAGCAAGGTATCGTCCACCACAAGCTCGTTGGGGGCGAAGGTGTAGGTAGAGGCTTCAACTGCAAAAGGAGTAGGAAACTCCTCATGCAAGCTGGGGCACTCGCCGACAACCTGAGCACAAGGCTCAATGTCAACCCAACTCACCTGCAGGGAGTCAACCCGCACAGGCGCAGAAGGAGAAGGGGGGTCAAGGAATAAAGGAGATGAAGAACTAAAATAATCAGAAAATGGGAGAGTGACTCCGGCTTCACTCTCAGCAGGATCCAAACAAAGATCACTGTCGGTGTCATGTGAGTCATGGCGAGGGGAAACTGAAACCACGAGGTCCTCGGTGGTGGTTTGGACCCCCTCATCCAACAAGGAAGTAGAAACCTCCTCGCCAGCAAGGATTTCCTCATCACACCTCGGTACGTCACGGTGTTCCAAGACATAGTACTCACCATTGATGAGAATAATGTCCTCGTCACACCACGGCGCATCCTCATGTTCCAAATTTCCAAAGGGCACAACAACATCAACCAACTCACTAGAAATGGGAGTAGGTAATTCATGCAAAGAAAGCGGAGGAGCAACATCATCAGAGATAATATGCGCAGGTTCCTCCGGGGGTGAATCAAAAATAGGGGAAGAAGGTATAGAGGGTGACGGTACCACAATGTCGTCACATCGATCAGTGGAAAGTCTGATGGGTGTATCCATAGCAGTCCCCCATAGACAAGGTGGTACTGCGGATACATCATCAGAATCTGAAGGAGCGGCCATTTGAGAGGTGGATGAGACGATCCGAATATCCGGTTCATCATCCGCCTCCATCTGGCGCTGAAATTCTGCGCAATCTTTCAACACATGGTCGGTGCTATGACAACACAAACACCGTTTTCCATTACCCCTCGGTCCAGAAGGGACCGGGGAGGAATATGAAAAAGGTGAAGGCGGAGAAGAGTAGTGACCATAAGACTGAGGTACGGTGTATGAAGTACCATAAGACAATGGTGCTCCATACACTGAACCACGAGAATTATGCTCCCATTCTTCAGTGGGGCACTCATCACTGCTATGCCCAAAATCCCCGCACCAACGGCAATGGATATTCGCATAAGAATACATGGTGCAGCAAGAAAGAATTCACCACGAGAGATTTTCTAAGCAGAAATTAAATACTCGCAAGCAAATAAAGAGTGGAACAGCCTGCTGTAGCAAAATAAAAACTAGAAAGGGAATAAAATAAAATAACTAAATGAAAACAACAACTAAAAACCAAAACAAGAACAAAACATGAAATGTACAAATGGAAAGGGCAACTATCTCAAATCTTCCCCTCCAAAAACTCAAACGACTATGTTCCCCGGCAACGGCGCCAAAAACTTGATGCGTGGAATTACGGCAAGCGCACCGGTCGCACAAGTAATAAAGTTTGGGAATAAATCCCCGAGTGTCGGTCTCTTGAGGAACACAGTAAGGGATGAGTTAATGTCGAGGAGGACTTGAGATTGACGTCCTCGGGGCGAAGGTAGCGATGGGGGTTTTGATGGTTGCGGAAAATAAAGTAAAAATCTAACAACTACTCCTATGCAACGCCGCTATGCGATGCTTCGCCAGGCGGGATGGAAGACTAGTCGGGCCGCAATGCACCGAATCGCTAGGCGGATGGGCGAGTAGGCAAGCGTATGAGGTGGAGAGAACGGCGGAAATCCTACTATGCAGGCCGCTATGCACTGCTTCACCAGGCGGGATGGAAACTACACGGGCCGCTATGCACCGAATCGCTTGGCGGATGGAAGAGTAGGCTAGCGGATGAGGTGGTGAGAATGGCGGAATGAGGGTCGTGAGCACCTCTTCGCAACGCACGCCACTAGCAATTGCTAGTGCGGCAAGGGTGGATGGATGGTGGAGTAATAAGGCGCACCTCAAGCAATAATAATGAAATCACACAAATCACATAGACATGAAAAAGTGCAAGATCATTAACTACAATAAAATGTACTTCATCAATACAAAGAGTTAAACTAAGCTATCAAATACAAGAGGAAGAGGTGTGCGAATCAACCGAATCCGAAGCCTTGTTGAGGGTTCACGGTTGGAATCCCGGGTTGTCAATCCGAGTCCAAGATCGGTCCTCAACTGCGTCCGGGGTAGAGGAGGCTGTCACTCACTCCCAATGGACCCGTCTTCTTCGTTGAAATGACCCGTAGATTGCGGCTCCAGCTCCTCCTAACTTGATGGAGAAAGCTAGGTCAAAACTCCGCTTGAAGCTCTAGGATGAAGGAGGAGGCCAAGACGATGCTCCGGCGTTGATTTGGCGTTGAAAGCTTGCCCGGAGACCCTCCCTAAGGTGGAGGATGAAGGGGGACAGAGGAAACCCTCGTCCGAGACGAAGAACGGCGGAAAATCGCGGATCTGGATTGATCTCTCGAATAGGGCGAAACCTGCGCTATTTATAGAAAGCAGAAATAAACAGCGCGCACGATCACTGGCGCACGACCAGTGGTCGTGCGCGATATAGTCAGTGATCGTGCGATATGGAGGCAGAAAAGTGGAAAAAGATATAATGACTGCGCACGACCGGCAGCGCACGAGCAGTGATCGTGCGAGGTATGGCCGGTGATCGTGCGATATGCCGGGACAGAACTTTCACAGGAGAGGTCATGACTGCGCACGACCGATGATCGTGCGCCAAAGAGGTCGATGGTCGTGCGTGGGTAAAAACGCACGACCACTGACTCCATTGCCAAAAATGGTGAAAGTCCTACCCCGGACGCCCACACGATCCCAGAACCTACAGGAAAACTGGACGTGATGTCGAACATGGCAGTCACAGACAATAATAAAATGTAAGCAAAAAGGGAAAATACACACACGCACAGAAATAGGCTAAAAAGGTGCACAAAACGTGGAAAACTGTAGCGAACCAAAAGAAGTGCTAATGGCGCTAAACGGTGTGCAAAAACAAGAAAATAAGCCTAGATGAGTCCGAAAATAGGTATATAAAGAGGACTCATCACTAACCAACCAGCAACTACCAAAAGTCCATTTCCCAAGTTCATTATTACTCTAGATCAGTTTCCGTGGTTTTTCTATATGCAGACCATCCTAAGGTACATGAGGAGTATAAGGGGAGGTACTCCAATTTGTCTTCCGAGTCTCCTATAATATTTACTGGAGGTTTACCATGACATAATTAGTCTAAATCCAAGGTTTCCAAATTTCCCTATTTGTCGGGCATTTAATTTATTTATCCTAAGATTCCAAATGCCCTAGTATGAAAATGAAGTGCACTGATGAGCCAACAATAAATTATCATAAAATCAGTAAAAATCCTATAAGGCATTTACACAATAATTCCAAGTTTTGAGAAATTCCAGAGGTGTTTAGGCCTATATTTCCTAATTTACAGTTTTAGGCCACTTTTACTATATTATGAATGAAGTACTGTAAATATATATCTAAAAATTCCAAGAAAACTATAGAAGCTATGTAGGGACCTAAAACCATCATAAACCAAGTACCATAATTTTTCTCCAACATTTGAACTCTAAATTTATATTAATGCAAGGTACCAATTTTCTTAACTTAATGAAGGAGGTACTGTTTTTAGTCATCTAAAATTCCAGAGAAAATTACAGGGTCACTATCATAATTTGAAACACCCACTGACCCAATTTCATAATTTTATAGATAGTAATTGGGCACTATTTGTATTTTTTACTATATATCACAATTAGTAGGTTAAAGAAGTATGTACCAGAAATAATTAGTTAAAATTTCCAAGAAGAATACTGAAGGTATAACATGCTATAAGATGCCTTAATCCAAGGTTTCATAATATTCCAATGAACTGAAATTCCATAATCATCAAAATAAATATCTAGGGCACAATTAGAGTTGTAAATTAAGTACTGTATAAATTAATCTAAAAATCTCAACAAAATTATATCATGGTTATTTTGACCAAAAAATCCCTTTGCCCAAATCTTACTTGATTTGAAGTTCATTATATAGCTTAAAAATTCAAATTAAAGTTGGTGACCTAAACTAGGGTTTGGATTTTAGGTGGCCTAGATGTCTCCAAATACCCTAAACCTTTGTCCAGAGAACTATACTTGCCCAATGGTTCTCTCCACCAAATTTTAAGTTAGTCCAAGGTCATTTGACCCCATGACCTTCACAATCCCAAAAACCACCATTAAGGGATTTTCCCTAGGGTTCTAGGGCTACCCTACACCAAACCACCCCAAGATCCCTTGGAGGGTGTGTCATGCCCTAAACAGCCCTTGGACAAAGTATCAGCCTCTGTTGAGGTGATATGGCCACTCATATACCAATGTGGAGTTTGATCCTAAACTATCCTATAAGGATCATCCTAGGGTTGGACACAACCCTATTCAAAACATCTCCAAATGAGATGAAATTTTTACCAGATCCCTATGTTACACCCAGGGACCACTCACCAAAATTTGGGAGGGTTTGGAAGTCATTTGGCCATCTAATTAATTTATGCTAGGATTATTAAATTTTTCTAAAAATTATAGAACAATATTTCCCAAAAATCCTAATTTTTGGATAACACCTAGATATAAGTAAGATTAGGCCACACCCCAAATTTCAAGTCATTTTGATGACTGGATTGGAGTGGGGAATTTTTCTAAGGTTAAGTCAGCCCTATGGATAGACCTCACCAAAAAGTGTTTTGTGGTCTAACCAGGACTCCAAATCAAGTGAAATCAATTTTAAAGTAAACTAGACTTCAAGGGCTACATTTTTTATGTTGACCACTTTTTATGTTTCAGCCCCTACGGGCAATAATTTTCAGTTTAAACCTAGTGTACAGTAAAGGGATTTAAATTCCTAATTATACAAAATATAATATAATAACAATAACATTGTTCATCTTCTTCTGTACCCGAACCCAAACAAAACCAGAAAACGACTATTCCTGTAGCTTTTCCAAAGCTATTTCCCGGCCACCCAGCCATCTCCCTGGCCGGCCACCACCACCATCACCTCTGTTTAGGTGAGGGCTACCGTCGGGCGGCGGCACGGCCGCCGGAGAGGCGGTTTCCGGCGAACCCGCCGCCATGAAATTTTCGGAAAAACCATGGAAACGCTCACCCGATCTGACTCTTTTGAGCCCGATATCTCTCCTAACGACTTCTAAGATCTATCCGCAGAAGAAGAGGGAGGGGAGGACCTTGTTCGCGGGCTGGAGGCGTGCAGAGCGTCGGGAAGCCATTGGCGTGGTGGTGGCGTCGCCGGAAATTCTTCAACAGCAAGGGGGAAATCTGAAACAGTTTGATGGAGTGTGTAACCTTTTCCTCTTGCTCTTAGGAGTCTTTTATAGATCAGCAAGTGGGGAGGGAAAAGGATGAAATGTTCATGTCCATTAATATTTCTCTTAATGACGTTTCGGTTATGGCAAAGGCAGTTGAAATGCTGGAAATGAAGAGGTGTTTGCCAGGTGGCGATTTCCTATTGGACCAACATTTCCTTAATTTATTAAATAATCAGAGTAGGAAACGGCCCATAAATACACCTGGTGTAACTTCCCATAATCAGAATTGATTACAACGTCGGTTACCGAAATTTCCAGTCTGGCTGACGTTTCGGCCTTGGTCACGGGCGTGACACATAGGTCACGGGCGTGACGGCCCGGGTGGTCAATTCTGGGATCTACGATCATCGAATTGAGATCGACGATCGTCGAAGGGTGGTCACGCCCTTGGTCATGGGCGTGACACATGGGTCACGGGCGTGACAAGCCCGGGTGACCAATTCTGGGTTCGACGACCGTCGAACTGAGATCGACGATCGTCGAAGGGTGGTCACGCCCTAGGTCACGGGCGTGACATATGGGTCACGGGCGTGACATGGTCATGAGGCAAAATCTGCGCTCGGCGATCGTCGCGCTGAGATTGACGATCGCCGAATAGGTCACGCCCTTGGTCACGGGCGTGACACCTGGGTCACGGGCGTGACATGGCCATGACGCAAATTCTGCGCTTCGACGATCGTCCCGTCGAGATCGACGATCGTCGAAGGTGTCACGCCCTAGGTCACGGGCGTGACACGTAGGTCACGGGCGTGACAGGCCCGTGTTGAAAAATTCTGCGCCCGACGATCGTCTCCCTGAGATCGACGATCGTCGATAGAGTCACGCCCTAGGTCACGGGCGTGACGGGTCGGTCACGGGCGTGACCAACCCGTGACCCGAAATCTCGGTCGATGTATTTCAATTTTTGGGCTTCCTAGGGTTCTATCACGACCAACCGACTCCCAGGGGTCTAGCCGGAAATGGGATGTTACAAATCCCAATAAACAAAACAAAGATTTCGTCCCCGAAATCAAGGTTAAGCCTACGGGACTCTAATCGGGAAAAGAAGCTTGTAACATCCCATGAGAATTAAAGAAATTACATCTCTACATTATGTTTGCTTTGTGCGGTTTCAAATCTAAGATTAATTCTCCCAATTAACTAGGTACATACACCCCAATAAACAAAGGATTAGCCCCTATTCTTGAAATTTCAGTCCTATTGGTTCAAAACAAGAAGGCAAATTGATTGTCCAGAGGGGTGGTGAGGTATACCTGACGAAAAAGTTCCGGGTGTTTTTGCCGCATCAAGTCCTGTGGCTCCCATGTATGCTCCTCCTGCCCATGATTGTTCCACAGAACCTTGACTAACGGAACCTTCTTTCGTCGCAAGACCTGCACTGCTGTATCGTCAATCCTGATAGGCTCCAAGTTGACTGACCGATCCGAGTCCACCGGGCCATCTGCCGAGGAGATCAGCTGCTCAGGGCGTAGCAGAGCCCTCCGAAGTGAGGAGACGTGGAAGATGTCAAGCAATCCCGCTAACTCCGGCAGTAGCTCCAGTCTATAGGCTAAGGGGCTGATCCGCTCCAGGATCCTATAAGGCCCCATATATCTCGGACTGAGCTTCTTCTGCCCACGCACCCGCGAAACTCCGTGCATCGGCCGTATCTTCAAGAAAACTCGGTCCCCCACCTGGAACTCCACTTGACGATGCCTCGCATCATAGTATTTCGCCTGTCTGCTCTGGGCTTCCAACATCCTGTCCCGGATCAATCTAATCTGAGCATCTGTATCTCCCACAAACTCCGAGCCTAGTGCCTGCGGGTCCTCATCCTGAACCCATGATAGTGGGGTCCTGCACCTCCTTTCGTACAACGCCTCGTATGGAGCCATGCCTATGCTGGACTGATGAGTGTTGTTGTACGAAAACTCGACCAGTGGCAGCAATCTCTCCCAAGGCTCGGCACAGTCCAAAATACACAGTCGCAACAGATCCTCCAGTGTACGGTTGGTGCGTTCTGTCTATCCGTCGGTCTGAGGGTGAAAAGTTGTGCTGAATGTCAGCCGAGAACCCAGATGGGCCTGGACTGACCTCCATTCCCTGGATGTAAACCGCCCATCCCGATCCGAAACGATAGTCTTGGGCACCCCATGATAACGCACAAACTGCTCAATGAACCTCCGTACTAATACACTGACCGGTGTGTCCTTTGCCACTGGAATGAATCTGGACACCTTTGTTAGCCTGTCCACTATCACCCAGATCGAGTCATTCCCCGCACGGGCTCGAGGTAGCCCATGTATGAAGTCCATGGCTATATCCTCAAATTTCCACTCCGGCACCGGAAGCGGCTGCAGCAATGCTGCCGGGTTCCTACACTCCGCCTTCACGAGCTGGCAGGCCTCGCAATGCGTCAAAAAATACGTAATATCTTTCTTCATACCCAGCCAGTACATCGTCCTCTTCAAATCCTTTACCATCTTAGTGATCCCCGGGTGTACAGAATATCGTCTGTAGTGAGCTTCCGTCAAAATGTCCTCTCGGATCCGTCCTCCTGCTGGTATGTAGACTCTGCCCTGGAAACACAGGAGCCCATCCCTCAAAGAGTAATCTCCTGTCGTGCCTTCCTCCAAGGCTCGGAATATCGGCTCAGTTCTCTCATCCAGCATCTTCCCATCTCTGATGCGGTCTCGAATATCATCAGTAGTAGCCATCGACCCCAGGTACTCCATGTACAGCTCCGGGTCATCCTCAGACACTAGTGAAATCTGCATCTCCTCGAATGATTTAACCAACTCCAAGGCCATCAGCTGCGGGCCTACTCCTATCGTACTCTCTCTCCGGCTCAGAGCATCCGCGACCACGTTCGCCTTCCCCGGATGGTAGTGCATGGTATACTGGTACTCCGACAGAAACTCCACCCAGCGTCTCTGTCTGATATTTAACTACTTATGGGTGTCGACGTACTTCAGATTCTTGTGGTCGGAGAAGATATCGCAATGTACTCCGTAGAGATAGTGTCGCCAGATCTTGAGAGCAAAAATGACAGCCCCCATCGCCAAATCGTGCACGGGGTAGTTCTGCTCGTGCTGCTTCAGCTGACGGGAGGCATAGGCTATTACGTGCCCATTCTGCATTAGAACGGCACCCATCCCCTGATAGGAAGCATCTGTATACACCTGGAATCCCTCCTTCCCTGATGGAAGAGCAAGGATGGGGGCCGAGGTGAGACGATCCTTCACCTCGTGGAAGGCAGATTCGCATCGTGGTGTCCAAATAAAAGGGGACTCCTTCTTCATCAGAGACGTAAGAGGGAGGGCAATCTGAGAGAACCCCTTTACGAACTTTCGGTAGTAACCGGCAAGTCCCAAGAAACTTCGAACATCTGAGGCCGACTTTAGTGGTGGCCAATCCCGTACTGCCTGGACCTTTGCCGGATCTACTGCCAGACCTGCTCTACTGATGACATGGCCCAGAAAGGCCACCTCTGTCACAACCCGCATTTTCCCAACAATTAAATTAAATCAGAGTAAGGGAAAATACGCGCCGTGATGCCACGTTGTGCAGGGGATAACTGCACACGCTCAGGCAGGGCTCCAAACTCTACGGTTTTAAAAGAAAACATATGTTATCATTAACAAAATCCCGTTTAAGTTGAGAAGATAGCCGTATCCCTCGGCTTAGTGGATCATCTAGTCCACGGTCTACCATATAATTATACGCTTGCGGAAGATATTTGATTAGATTGACTCTAACATCCTACATGAGTATAAATGTCCCCGAGGAATAACTCATGCTATGTAGACTCTAGATTTATAATAAGTATATGAAAAGTCTTTACGCTAACTAGAAAGTAGTGACTTAGTTTGGAAAGAAGTTGCATGGATGCTTTACTATTAATAGGTTTTTTTTTTATAAGTCAAAATACCTAACATGCAGTCCTAGCAAGGAATCATCCCAGAGAGCAAGTTATCTAAATCAAAACATAAGAAACTACTACAGCCAGCAAGTGTCAAAAATCAACAATCCTGTGGGCATCAACAACCTGACACGAACCCACAGTATTAGGTATGTCTGAACTAAGGAAAACAACTAAAAAGACAAACTACCTCGCTATGGCGAGGTGCAAAACCACAGTCAACACTGCTGCTCAGAAAACCAAAACTAGCTCCACTATCTGCTACTGCTCTGAACCTGAGGCATTCCAAAAAAAGAACACCTCAGCAAGAAGGTACAAGTAGTGGCAAGAAAATAAATAAAGTAGACAAATGAACAAGGTCGAAAGGGGTACCAACCCAGGACCCAAAGTACTGAAATAAGGTACAAAACAAAATTAGAGAAATAGAACTTACGTGAATCATCACGTACAACCAATCATGCCAGATACCCAAGGCAGGGGGAAAACAAAGGCATGAATAAATCATAAGAAAGAAACTCAAAAAAAAAACAACTTTATTAGTCGCGTGTGGTCAACTTTATCTAAACAGGCAGGGTGCTCACTAATAAGGACACACCCCTCACAGATGTTAAAATCCGTCTAATTGCTGGGGAGACTTATACACTCCACTAGTCGCCGCAGGATGCCCAACCACCAATAGAGTTGCACGACCACTAATAAAGGAAAACAAACCTTGCGGTCGGTGGATTTGCCCACAAACACCCGCAAGAACGAGTCACTAGGAAATAAATCACAGGATTTGGCACATCAGATTCTACTCGATATATTCTAGGTTAAAAACACGGTTGATCAACCTCTAGAAACGATTTATGACCCTAGGTAATTTCTAACGCGATAAATAGGGCGATAAAACCCCACAATAAAACCCTACATCGTATTTCTACAACTCCACAAGACGAGATTTTTCGTGCCAAAAACTAAATAAAAACCAAGAAAACTCATACGGAAGACTCAACAAGCATACTAAACCGAATATCAAAAGTGCACAAGGATTGAGAACTAAAGTTTAACCGTTACCATCGAAATCGGACGAGAGGGAAGGAGGGAAAACCACTACTTGCCTTGGTTGCACCGGAAACGTTCTCTGAATCGTTCAACGCCGTAGATCGGGGCAAAAGAACTCAGGAGAAGTAGAAATCTAAACAACAATGGCAGAAAAGGGGTTAGGGACGAAAAACCCTAACAAGAAAACTCACGGAAAGAGGAAGAAATTACCACGATAGCGTAGCTCTCGGTGAGAGCTTTCCGGATCTACGATTGGTTGAAGATTCCGAGCACCGGAGCTCCGTCGGCGGCCACCGGAAGATTCACGAAAAGGAGAAACTTATCTCTCGCCGCTGGTCTGCTTCGGAATAGAAGTATCGGAGAAGATGAAGTTATATCCTAATAACCTAAGAGAAAAGTATATATATATAGTTTTTTTTTTCTTTTATAAAAATTTCAACTTAAAAGGGACAGCCTCGGAAATATCAAAAATAGGCATTCAAGATGACCTCAAATCGAACAGTGGTCAACATGAAAGTTGTAGATCTCGTCGAGACGAACAAAATTTATGTTGACCATTTTTTGATACGATGCTGTTTTGACCATCAAAACGGCGCTCTAACGCTGACAGGAAAGGAATACTCGAGTGGCAGCATACATACTCGAGTAGAAGCATACATACTCGAGTAGAAGCATACATACTCGAGTAGAATCATATATACTCGAGTAGGAGTTCAAATATACTCGAGTAGGAGTTCATATACTCGAGTAGGACTCCATATACTCGAGTAGAAGTCCATATACTCGAGTAGGAGTCTATATACTCGAGTAGGAGCAGAATACACGAGTTCCAGCAGAATAAACGAGAATAAGGGTTCAAGATGACCTCAAATCGAAACGTGGTCAACATGAAAGTTGTATATCTCGTCGAGACGAACAAAATTCATGTTGACCATTGTTTGATACGATGCCATTTTGACCATCAAAACGGCGCTCTAACGCTGACAGGAAAGGAATACTCGAGTGGCAGCATACATACTCGAGTAGAAGCATACATACTCGAGTAGAAGCATACATACTCGAGTAGAATCATATATACTCGAGTAGGAGTTCAAATATACTCGAGTAGGAGTTCATATACTAGAGTAGGAGTCCATATACTCGAGTAGGAGTCCATATACTCGAGTAGGAGTCTATATACTCGAGTAGGAGCAGAATACACGAGTTCCAGCAGAATAAACGAGAATAAGGGTTCAAGATGACCTCAAATCGAAAAGTGGTCAACATGAAAGTTGTAGATCTCGTCGAGACGAACAAAATTCATGTTGACCATTTTTCCATACCACTCCTATGTGACCCTCTAATTAGTGCCCGAACACCGACACAAAAATAATAATAATAAAAAACGGTCGAGATAAAGGCTTGAACTCTCGAGATTTACATAGAAACTTGCCAAACTATGTATAGGACTCGAGAAAACAACTAGGATCGATTAGAGTCAAAGGGAGAACGCTCGAGGAGAAAATTGACGGGATGAACCCAACAACGAATTCGAAACCTAAATCCGACGAGCCATTCCTGAGATAAAAATTTCCAAATACAATGACATAAATACTCAAAACTTCAATCGCGCGCCGAGACTCCAAAAATGCTCGGATTGCGACGAAACTTGACGAGCAAGTTTAAAATTACTCAACTTAAACCTCATAGAAATATTTTCTGATTTCGACAAAAATCCAAGAAATTGGCCGACTCGATCGAACGGACGCAAAAATGCCTTATCGGCGATGCGCCGTCAACCCGACGTTAAAAGTAACGCTATGACGTCATAAATATGACGATACCAAAACCAAACAAAATCATCGAAAAAATCAGGGGCGTTACAGTCACTCCCCCTAAAAATAAGTTTTGTCCCGAAACTTATTACAAATCCAAAATCTAACAAAAACGAAGAAATCAAACACAACCTAAAACATATAAACACACTAGAACTAGGCGAAGAGGTGCGGATGAGATTCTCTCATCGCTGATTCCAACTCCCACGTCGCGCTCTCGACGTCCTGGTTTCTCCAAAGAACTTTGACCATAGGAATGGTCTTCCTCCGCAACACTCGATCTAGAGATTCCAAAACGCGGACAGGCTCTTCCACATACGAAAGATTGGGCTGAATCTGGGGCACCGAATCAAGGACTTGACGACCATTACGAACACACTTCCGTAACTGGCTCACATGGAACACATCATGGACACCAGGGAAAGTAGCAGGCAAAACTAGCCGATAAGCTGACACTCCGATGCGCTCCAGAATTTGAAAAGGTCCCACATACCGGGGATCCAACTTGTGGTTCCTTCCAAATCTTTTAACACCTGGCATCGGAGAGACCTTCAGAAAAACCAAGTCCCCAACAGCAAACTCCAGATCGACCCTTCGTCGATTAGTATTTTTCACATAACGCTCTTGTGCTACATGGAGTTTCTCACGAATATGAGTTACAGCACAATTCATCTCCTCAAGGGCTTCCGGACCTAGCAACGGCCTCTCACCAACTTCAGCCCAAAACAAGGGAGTTCTACAACGCCTCCCATATAAGGCCTCAAACGGGGCCATCTGCAGACTCTCTTGATAGCTATTATTGTAAGCAAATTCCATGAGTCTGAGACGCTCATCCCAAGCACCACCATGATCCAAAATATAACACCTGATCATATCTTCTACAATCTGATTCACTCTTTCCGTCTGACCATTCGTCTGCGGATGATAGGCGGTGGAGTACCTTAAATCAGTACCCAACCCCTCTTGTAAACTCTTCCAAAAACGAGACGTAAATCTGGAGTCTCGATCTGACACGATGCTGACAGGTACACCATGTAATCTAATAACTTCTTCAAGATATAATTCAGCGATCTTTTTCATAGAATACCCAATCTTAAATGGCACAAAGTGAGCACACTTAGTCAGCCTATCGACTATCACCCAAACTGAATCGTGCCCACGGGGAGATTTTGGTAGACCGGTAATGAAATCCATTGATATACTCTCCCACTTCCATTGTGGAATATCTAGCGGTGTCAGTTTACCACCAGGCCTCCTATGATCTGCCTTAACACGCTGACACGTGTAACATTCTGACACAAACTTAGCTATATCACCCTTCATTCCCGACCACCAAACAATTTGCTTTAGATCTTTATACATTTTGGTGGATCTAGGATGATAGGAAACACTGGAACCATGAGCTTCTTGACAAATCTTAGCCCGAATCTCACCAATGGACGGGATACAAAATCTACCTCGATACTTCAGAGTACCTAACTCATCCAAAGAAAAATCAGGTAACTCTCCTTTCTCAGTTCTAACCCAGAGGTGCAGCAAATCAGGATCATCCTTCTGGTGCACTCTAGTAAGGGAAATCCAAGAGGGCTCTTCTGCTTCCAAACTGGAAGGCATCGAACTACTCCCAACTTCAATGTCCATTAACAAGAATTCTTCCACCAGGGATTGCACAGATAAATTGAAGATTTCAGCTGTCTTCCTACTCAAAGCATCGGCTACTACATTAGCCTTTCCCGGGTGATAAAGGATCTCCACTTCATAATCAGCCACATACTCTAATCACCTACGCTGGCGCAGATTTATTTCTTTTTGAGTGAATACATACTTCAAACTCTTATGGTCTGTGTAGATCTTGCACATCGCGCCGTACAATAAATGTCTCCAAAGTTTTAACGCATAAATCACTGCAGCAAACTCTAAATCATGAGTGGGATAGTTTCTTTCGTGAACTTTTAATTTTCTTGATCCGTATGCGATCACCCTTCCTTCTTGCATCAAAACACAAACAAGTCCAATGTGTGATGCATCCACATACACAGCATACTCAAGTCCTTCAGTAGGCAGAGTTAAAACTGGAGCAGTACACAATCTCTTTTTCAATTCTTGGAAGGCTTCCTCACACTTATCGCTCCAAATGAATGCGGTGTTCTTCTGGGTAAGTTTAGTTAGAGGGGAAGACAACATAGAAAACCCTTCCACGAATCTTCTATAATAACCGGCCAGACCTAGAAAGCTCCTAATCTCCTTAGGAGTAGAAGGTCTCTTCCATTCCATCACAGCAGAAATCTTTGTTGGGTCTACAGAAATACCGTCCTTGCCCACCACATGGCCCAAAAAGGACACCTGGGGTAACCAGAATTCGCACTTACTCAACTTAGCGTAGAGCTTGTGCCCCCTCAGGGTTGACAAAACTAAGCGCAAGTGTTTAGTATGCTCCTCGACACTGCGGGAATACACGAGGACGTCATCTATGAACACAATAACAAAATGGTCCAAGTAATCCTTGAACACTCTATTCATTAAATCCATGAACGCCGAGGGTGCATTTGTCAGTCCAAAGGACATCACCAAGAACTCAAAATGCCCATGCCGAGAACGAAAAGCCGTCCGGGGTACATCAGCCTCACGGACTCTCAACTGGTGGTAGCCTGAACGAAGATCAATCTTCAAAAACACAGCGCATCCCCACAATTGATCAAATAGGTCATCAATCCGAGGCAACGGATATCGGTTCTTGATGGTTACCTTATTTAACTCTCGATAATCTATGCAGAGCCTCATAGAACCATCTTTCTTTTTAACGAACAAAACAGGAGCACCCCAAGGTGAAGAACTCGGTCTAATAAAACCACACTGCAGTAACTCATCCAGCTGAGCGCGCAACTCTTCTAACTCTCGCGGAGCCATGCGGTATGGTGCCTTAGCAATAGGGCGAGTACCTGGCTCGAGGTCTATCACAAACTCTACCTCTCTTTTAGGAGGAAGTCCTGGAAGACTATTAGGAAAGACATCTGGATACTCTTGCACCACCGAGACATCCTCAAGACGTGGTGTAACAAAAGCTGATTCCAAAGCCGACAGAGAAACAACATATGCCTCACAACCAGACTCTAAAGCTCAACAAGCACGTACCGCAGAAATAAGGAGGGAACTCTTGCCTTGTGAACCATAGACACTCATAGGTTGGCCGTTGCCCATCTTGAAATCCAGCCGCTTAGCCTTGCATTAGATGACTGCATCATACTTGGACAACCAGTCCATGCCCAAAATCACGTCAAAGTCTGCCAGATCCAATACCATCAAATCCACAAAAGCTAGAAAATCGCCTAGACAAATAGGGCATCTCTGAATTCCTCGACTTGATGTCACTAGATTTCCAGAAGGAGCTTGACGTTGAAGGAATCTTCTAATTGATCCACGTTCAAACGATGTTTATCTACAAAACTCTGCGCCACGAAAGAATGGGTGGCACCCGAATCGAAAAGGACGCGCGCCCACCTGTTCCGCACCTTAAACTCCCCTATAATCGTAGCATACGTAACTAAACGAACGAAAACTACCACAAATAAGGAGAGTAAACATCAAGTTAGAATCTAACCTGATATCACTTGGGTAGAGGTCTGAGCTTCCTCTCTAGTAACCACGTTTAACTTTCCTTTTCCTTTGTCCTGGTTTTGTGGCGGCGGTAGAGCTCGGAGTGGGGTAGGCTGCAATGGGGGCTGAGCCTAAGGGCAAGCAGACTTCTGGTGTCCCTTCTGTCCGCACTGGAAACAAGTTCTATCCTTCAACCAGCAACGACTCACGTCATGACCCTTCCCTGAACAAAATGAGCACACCAGCTCTCCCTTGGGTACGCCTTGAATGGCGAGCACCTGCTGCTTCTTCAGGGTAGCGGTCCTCTTGAAACACCTTTCGTACGGGTGGCCAGATCGACCACAGAAACTGCATATCTCTCCACCTTTCTTTTTCGAAGGGGGGCCAGATGCCCTAGAGCTTCCGTCTTCGGCACCTTTCCTCTTATCTTTTCTCGTTGCAGCTCCTCGATTCTTGGCATTTTCAATCGCCTCAACCTTCAGTGCGGCTTCCACTGCCTCTGCAAAATTCTCCGCTCTATAAGCGCATGCCAACTGCTGGACATCGCTTCTTAGTCCTCCAAGGAATCGCTTCACTCTACCATCCTCCGAAGCTACTAAATCTGGAGCAAATCTACTCAACTTGTTAAACTCAATCTCGTACTCGCTCACCGTGAGCTGTCTCTGTTTCAGGTACAGGAAGTTATTCATCAGGCGGTCCTGCTCGACCGAGGGTAGAAACTTTTTCAGCAGCATCTTCTTGAAAGACTCCCAAGAACAACCTTCCTTCAGACTCTCTTTTTCACGAATCCACCAGTTCTTTGCCAATCCTTTTAACTGGTAGGCCCCAATCATTACCTTCTGGGCTTCTATAATCCTCGAATATGAAAACATCTCCTCGATAGAGATGATCCAATCATCTAAAACCATAAAGTCTGCACTTCCGTCATAGGTAGTAGGCCCCAGCCGCTGGAAGTGTGAAATAAAATTCATCTCTGGTGGTAGAGTCACCGGGGGCACTAGAGGAGCAGGGGTATCGGCAACTCGATCCACAATAGGGTCTTGCACTAAGGGTTGCTGCACAGGGGCGGCAGACAAAAAGGATTCCATTTGCGATTGCATCGCAAGCACTTGCCTTGACAGAGCCTCGTTGCTCTGACGTAGACTCTCGATCAACGCATCACTTTGCGCACCTGACGACTCACCCTCCGACTGGGGAGTCGACCTCGTTGCAGGACGCTTAGGCGGCATTTCTAAAAGGGTAACAAACGATCACTCAATTAAAATCCTAGCTTACGACTAGGACAAACAAAACTAGTTCAGACCATACTTGAAAGACACTTGCTAAAGCTGTCACTTGCTCTGGGATTATATGATGATGATATGTCCTACTCAGGATGATATCTTATCATCCTATTGACTCATGTGCCTATGATATGAATGCATGAATCCTTTACTCTTATTTAAAATCATGTGTGTACATATGTCATCAAGTAAATCTTTAGCTTGGCATGTTGTGCTTATATTATGTTATGCTATGCATGTGGTGCTATGAATTCTATAAAAGGCCTTAATGCATGTTATGAGCGGCGTACACATGCAATGTTATGCATCCCATACTACATAATATTGCATGCAACGAAAAGAAAACGTGCTAATGAGCATTCATGTGGTGAGGTTATGCATCCCATACTACATAACCCTCACATGTTGCCATCTATGGTGGATCCATATACAAACACATATTATGCATCCTATACTACATAATATGCCCCGTAAACTTCTAATCATGCTTATGAGTGTAGTGTTCATGCTTCAGCCAAGACATATTGATGACACATCGGTGTGTGTATGACATGACACTAAACAACTAACACTAATAAGGGAAGGTTGCCCGACCAATTGTCAAGCAACCTCCCTCTGATACCAACTGTCACAACCCGCATTTTCCCAACAATTAAATTAAATCAGAGTAAGGGAAAATACGCGCCGTGATGCCACGTCGTGCAGGGGATAACTGCAGACGCTCAGGCAGGGCTCCAAACTCTACGGTTTTAAAAGAAAACATATGTTATCATTAACAAAATCCCGTTTAAGTTGAGAAGATAGCCGTATCCCTCGGCTTAGTGGATCATCTAGTCCACGGTCTACCATATAATTATATGCTTGCGGAAGATATTTGATTAGATTGACTCTAACATCCTACATGAGTATAAATGTCCCCGAGGAATAACTCATGCTATGTAGACTCTAGATTTATAATAAGTATATGAAAAGTCTTTACGCTAACTAGAAAGTAGTGACTTAGTTTGGAAAGAAGTTGCATGGATGCTTTACTATTAATAGGTTTTTTTTATAAGTCAAAATACCTAACATGCAGTCCTAGCAAGGAATCATCCCAGAGAGCAAGTTATCTAAATCAAAACATAAGAAACTACTACAGCCAGCAAGTGTCAAAAATCAACAATCCTGTGGGCGTCAACAACCTGACACGAACCCACAGTAT
Organism: Platanthera zijinensis; assembly: GCA_039513925.1. Lineage (NCBI taxonomy): Eukaryota > Viridiplantae > Streptophyta > Magnoliopsida > Asparagales > Orchidaceae > Platanthera > Platanthera zijinensis. Next base: position 82,249,313 of record CM077081.1, read on the forward strand.
TAGGTATGTCTGAACTAAGGAAAACAACTAAAAAGACAAACTACCTCGCTATGGCGAGGTGCAAAACCACAGCCAACACTGCTGCTCAGAAAACCAAAACTAGCTCCACTATCTGCTACTGCTCTGAACCTGAGGTATTCCAAAAAAAGAACACCTCAGCAAGAAGGTACAAGTAGTGGCAAGAAAATAAATAAAGTAGACAAAAGAACAAGGTCGAAAGGGGTACCAACCCAGGACCCAAAGTACTGAAATAAGGTACAAAACAAAATTAGAGAAATAGAACTTACGTGAATCGTCACGTACAACCAATCATGCCAGATACCCAAGGCAGGGGGAAAACAAAGGCATGAATAAATCATAAGAAAGAAACTAAAAAAAACAACTTTATTAGTCGCGTATGGTCAACTCTATCTAAACAGGCAGGGTGCTCACTAATAAGGACACACCCCTCACAGATGTTAAAATCCGTCTAATTGCGGGGGAGACTTATACACTCCACTAGTCGCCGCAGGATGCCCAACCACCAATAGAGTTGCACGACCACTAATAAAGGAAAACAAACCTTGCGGTCGGTGGATTTGCCCACAAACACCCGCAAGAACGAGTCACTAGGAAATAAATCACAGGATTTGGCACATCGGATTCTACTCGATATATTCTAGGTTAAAAACACGGTTGATCAACCTCTAGAAACGATTTACGACCCTAGGTAATTTCTAACGCGATAAATAGGGCGATAAAAGCCCACAATAAAACCCTACATCGTATTTCTACAACTCCACAAGACGAGATTTTTCGTGCCAAAAACTAAATAAAAACCAAGAAAACTCATACGGAAGACTCAACAAGCATACTAAACCGAATATCAAAAGTGCACAAGGATTGAGAACTAAAGTTTAACTGTTACCATCGAAATCGGACGAGAGGGAAGAAGGGAAAACCACTACTTGCCTTGGTTGCACCGGAAACGTTCTCTGAATCGTTCCACGCCGTAGATCGGGGTAAAAGAACTCAGGAGAAGTAGAAATCTAAACAACAATGGCGGAAAAGGGGTTAGGGCCGAAAAACCCTAACAAGAAAACTCACGGAAAGAGGAAGAAATTACCACGATAGCGTAGCTCTCGGTGAGAGCTTTCCGGATCTACGATCGGTTGAAGATTCCGAGCACCGGAGCTCCGTCGGCGGCCACCGAAAGATTCACGAAAAGGAGAAACTTATCTCTCACCGCTGGTCTGGTTCGGAATAGAAGTATCGGAGAAGATGAAGTTATATCCTAATAACCTAAGAGAAAAGTATATATATATAGTTTTTTTTTCTTTTATAAAAATTTCAACTTAAAAGGGACAGCCTCGGAAATATAAAAACTAGGCATTCAAGCTGACCTCAAATCGAAAAGTGGTCAACATGAAAGTTGTAGATCTCGTCGAGACGAACAAAATGCATGTTGACCATTGTTTGGTACGATGCCGTTTTGACCATCAAAACGGCGCTCTAACGATGACAGGAAAGGAATACTCGAGTGGCAGCATACATACTCGAGTAGAAGCATACATACTCGAGTAGAAGCATACATACTCGAGTAGAATCATATATACTCGAGTAGGAGTTCAAATATACTCGAGTAGGAGTTCATATACTCGAGTAGGAGTCCATATACTCGAATAGGAGTCCATATACTCGAGTAGGAGTCTATATACTCTAGTAGGAGCAGAATACACGAGTTCCAGCAGAATAAACGAGAATAAGGGTTCAAGATGACCTCAAATCGAAAAGTGGTCAACATGGAAGTTGTAGATCTCATCGAGACGAACAAAATTCATGTTTACCAGTTTTTGATACGATGCCGTTTGACCATCAAAACGGCGCTCTAACGCTGAGCGGAAAGGAATACTCGAGTGGCAGCATACATACTCGAGTAGAAGCATACATACTCGAGTAGAAGCATACATACTCGAGTAGAATCATATATACTCGAGTAGGAGTTCAAATATACTTGAGTAGGAGTTCATATACTCGAGTAGGAGTCCATATACTCAAGTAGGAGTCCATATACTCGAGTAGGAGTCTATATACTCGAGTAGGAGCAGAATACACGAGTTCCAGCAGAATAAACGAGAATAAGGGTTCAAGATGACCTCAAATCGAAACGTGGTCAACATGAAAGTTGTAGATCTCGTCGAGACGAACAAAATGCATGTTGACCATTTTTCCATACCACTCCTATTTGACCCTCTAATTAGCGCCCGAACACCGACACAAAAATAATAATAATAAAAAACGGTCGAGATAAAGGCTTGAACTCTCGAGATTTACATAGAAACTTGCCAAACTACGTATAGGACTCGAGAAAACAACTAGGATCGATTAGAGTCAAAGGGAGAACGCTCGAGGAGAAAATTGACGGGATGAACCCAACAACGAATTCGAAACCTAAATCCGACGAGTTATTCCTGAGATAAAAATTTCCAAATACAATGACATAAATACTCAAAACTTCAATCGCGCGCCGAGACTCCAAAAATGCTCGGATAAGCGACGAAACTTGACGAGCAAGTTTAAAATTACTCAACTTAAACCTCATAGAAATATTTTCTGATTTCGACAAAAATCCAAGAAATTGGCCGACTCGACCGAACGGACGCGAAAATGCCTTATCGGCGATGCGCCGTCAACCCGACGTTAAAAGTAACGCCATGACGTCATAAATATGACGATACCAAAACCAAACAAAATCATCGAAAAAATCAAGGGCGTTACAACCTCCTTTAGCCAGAACTGGCACTTGCTGTACTTGGCGTACATCTCATGCTCACGCAGCTTCTCCAAGGTCAAGTCCAGATGTCTCGCGTGCTCCTCCTCCGTCCTTGAATAGATAAGGATGTCGTCGATGAATACGATAACAAAGACGTCCAGATACTCTTCGAACACCCGATTCATCAGGGTCATGAATGCGGAGGGTGCATTCGTGAGCCCGAACGGCATCACGGTAAACTCGTACAACCCATATCTGCTGCTGAAGGCCGTCTTCGGGATGTCCTCCTCCCGAATGCAAAGCTGGTAGTACCCTGACCTCAGATCCAGCTTTGAGAACTAATGGGCTCCCTCCAGCTGGTCAAAAAGCTCGTCTATCCTTGGTAAGGGATAAGTATTCCGGACCGTCAACCTGTTCAGAGCCCGGTAATCTATGCACAGTCGAAGGGTCCCGTCCTTCTTCTTAACGAACAACACTGGAGCTCCCCATGGTGAAGAGCTAGGTCGAACGAACCCGGCCTCCACTAACTCCTGAAGCTGGCTTCGAAATTCCACCAACTCCTTTGGGGCCATTCGATAGGGAGCTCTGGATACCGGCTTAGCCCCCGGTACGAGCTGAATCTGGAAGTCCTTCTCTCGGTGTGGGGGTAGCCCTGGTAGCTTCTCCGGAAACACGTCGGCGAAGTCTCGTACTACTGGAATATCTGCAATGGAGTCCTTGGCCACGACCGTCTCAAAAAGGACCTGATAAACTTCTTCCCCCTGCAGGTGGGCCTTAACGGCCTGCACAGACGATAGTAAGGTACGGGGTGCATGTATAATACCTTCGATGACAATGAAGGAGTCGTCGTGCCTCACGGTGATCCTCTTCGCCACGCAATCGATCTGGGCATGGTTCCAATACAGCCAAGTCATGCCCAGGATCAGATCGTAATCTAGCATCTTCAGAACCGTCGCTGGTGCCTCAAATGCTTTCCCGCCGATCCTCGCTTCCATATTGCAATGAGCAGAGGTCATTATCTCTAATCCATCGGGTAGGCGCACCCTCATCGTCTTCCCTGTGAATGGCTCCACACCTGTCAGTTCTTTCACGAAATCCTCCGACACGAACGATTGTGACACACCAGTGTCGAAGAGGGTGTGAGCAGGCTTGCCGCTAACGAAGACTATGTCTGGGGTAATTAAGTGTCTTAGTATTCTTGTTGCAGTTGACTTCTCTTAATTTTTAACCAGATTATGTCTAGAATACTAGTTTAAATGGAGAAAATTTAAAAGTACTGCCATACATGTGATAACCTGCTCCGGGTTCCGGGGTTATGTCAGGTCTAGAGCATACACCTGCTCCCTCTCTGGCCTGTGGCCTCGATCCTGAAATCCTCATCCTCGGTCCTGTCCTCGTCCGCCAAACTGTCGGGGAGGTGGAGCGCCCTGATGTGCTGGTGGGGGTGCTCGCCTCACAGGGCAGTTTCTCTTGATATGCCCCGGCTGGTTGCACTGATAGCATACCGGTGGCTGCTCTGCCGTCCTTGGCATTTCCAGCATCTGTATAGGCTGGGGAGCCAACACCCCCTGGATCCTCTGCTCCTGCCCAAACTCCTGACGAGGCTGATCCCCGTTCCTTCTCTCCCCAATAACCTGGCCCCGAGGACGGTCTCTACGACCTCCGATCACTGTATCATCAGCCGGTCTCTTCCGGCTCTTCACTGTAAGCTGATCCGCCTCTCTCTTCTTAGCCATCTCCAGAATCCTGGCCAGACTCCCCTCTGAGATGAAAAGGAGGGCCTGTCTCATATCATCTTGCAGCCCCTTGTAAAACCTCCGGGCATAGCCAGCATCGTCTAACTGGTAAGCGTCCGCATAGCGGGCCAGGTGAGTGAACTCCAAATAGTACTCCACCACAGTCTTGTTCCCCTGCCTCAACCGCAGGAACCTATCCTCCAGGTCATCCCTCGCCGACTGAGATACAAAATGGCCCAAGAGCGCTGCTCTGAACTCCTCCCAAGTAATATCAGCGCAGTCCATCCCCGCAAAGGTGGTGTCCAGCTGAGATTTCCACCACCTCTTTCCGTGTGACTCTAAGCAGGAGTCTGCCAAAGCAACTGCCTCCTCAGTAGGGCATCGAATCCCTGCAAGCATCTCGTAAATGGTGTCCAACCATTCCTTCGTACGTACTGCAGACTCCGTCCCCTGGTAAGCTGGTGGGGATAGCCCCCGGAAGACAGTCATCTAATTGGCCCCGGGGTTTGGCTGTGGAGCCGGGGCTTGCTGAGCTCTGAAGGCCTCCAAAATGGCCGTCAGAGTTTTCCCTATCTCCGTATGGTGAAACGGAGCTGGAGCCGGCGGAGGCAGGACAACATTTGGAGCCTGGGGTGTCCCCTGCTGCGGTGTAGGGTTCGTCGCAGGCTACAAGTAAAAATTCTATTTGTTAAAGAGCGAATGAATGGAATTTAAGAAGAGTTAGGATGGACTTTCACATGTGATTTCCCTTATGGGCAAACCACTGCTTCCGCTGCTAGTTTGTCCGCAAACTAAGCTCGCACGGGGGTGGCCCAAGATTTTGTGGACTACTTCTCTTCGATCAAGGTTTGCTCTGATACCACTTATAAGACCCCCTTTTTTCTTTTTAAACCACCGGGGTCTTAGCCCAGAATTGCCGCTTTGCGGTGGCACCGACTCACGGGAAGGCAACCACTACAAAACGCCAATTCTGCCGGTCCTTTTCGATGACAAAAGAGAGAAGTAATTATGCATAAAATGTAAACAAGTCCACAGAAATATGTAAATAAAAGTGAAATCACATCCAGTCCATCAGTAGATAATAATAGGAAATAGATAAATGGGCTCGAGCCCAGTACATCAGAGTCCTCACTACAAATCACTCATCGCGGAAGCTATAAAAATATTAATCACTCACGGAGCTGGTCACAGGTGCACCGGTGCTAGACTGACCCACCTCCATGTGCACCGTACTCCGCTGGTGCTGGTCCTTGTCTCCCATCCGGAGCTCCTGTAATGTTGTGGTTCGAAAACCATTAGTCATAAAGACTAAGCCCTATCATCCCCTACCCCTCCCCCACGGCTCCTAAGCACCGGGCGGAGAGGAGGAAAGGGAAGCTTCAAAAGTGGAGAATAATCAAGCAGATGACAAGGGAGCTAATCTAACAATTATTTAGAATAAAGTACAACTAGCAATTCTATGATAGTAAATGGTAAAGAAGAGAAGTAATAAGTAGCAATTATATAAAAAGGCAGCTAGAGAACAGTAAGTAAACAAGCAAGTAAATAAGTAAGTAACCTTAACTTATATGAATGCCCATACAAACTTATAAGTTAAGGGGTCTTCTACAAGGCTCCCATCGTATAAAAAGTCTCATACCAATTTATACGTTGGGGTGTCGGTTGTATGCAAATATGAGTGTAGTGATTTGCAATGCCATGATTCATGCAAGTGCAACTCACGCACACGACTCTATGCGCACAGACCTTTAGTTCCCCCTGTTCGGGCAGCTAGCTTCACTCCCAGGAACCTCCGTAGTGGCAAACGGAGACAGTGGGTCGGGCCCCCCACTCCTAGGTGGGTATCCACACTACCAGGCCTAGACCTTCCGTACACCCCTAGAAGAACACAACCTAGAGTATCCACGTACTACTGTTGGCTGTACCCACCAGACTTTCTTTGGCTAAGTGTCTCACACCACCGAGTCAACATACCGATGCCGGTGTGAACGACAATCAAGTATCGAAGACCCACCACCTTTATTCTGTACTCCAACCCTCGAGCCCTCAGCCCCCCGGACAGTCCCGTCCGTGCGTCTACCTTCAGAGCTACCGTCCGAATGGCAACCAAACCAATTATTCTACCTTCCAAGCTACCGAGGTGCGTGTATGTGCAACCCTAGTTATACTAGTTACTCTTTTAAATTTATTATTCCTATGGTTTACGTTAGCCCAGGACTGCCCCCGGCATACCCCGTGAAGGGCTCTCAAGGGGCACTAGGAACCAAGACGGCGACATTACGGCCCGAAGTTCCCTTTCGCAAGGCACTTATTGTTATTGGTTGATCTCCCTTAACCCGATCCCCTTTTAGTTACTTTAGATCTAACCCTAGAGTATTAAGGCTCTTCCATTCCTTCCCCGGGTGGACGATCTTTCGTCGTTCCCGTACGCCACGTAACCTTAACCAGCCTCACACTCCACTTATCCTAACTTGCAATAATGAACTTAATCTTAGCTTGCCCTAACCAACCAGCAACTACCAAAATTCCATTTCCCAAGTTCATTATTACTCTAGATCAGTTTCCGTGATTTTACTATATGCAGACCATCCTAAGGTACATGAGGAGTATAAGGGGAGGTACTCTAATTTGTCTTCCGAGTCTCCTATAATATTTACTGGAGGTTTACCATGACATAATTAGTCTAAATCCAAGGTTTCCAAATTTTCCTTTTTGTCGGGCATTTAATTTATTTATCCTAAGATTCCAAATGCCCTAGTATGAACATGAAGTGCACTGATGAGCCAACAATAAATTATCATAAAATCAGTAAAAATCCTATAAGGCATTTACACAGTAATTCCAAGTTTTGGGAAATTTCATAGATGTTTAGGCCTATATTTCCTAATTTACCGTTTTAGGTCACTTTTACTATATTATGAAGGAAGTACTGTAAATATATATCTAAAAATTCCAAGAAAATTATAGAAGCTATGTAGGGACCTAAAACCATCATAAACCAAGTACCATAATTTTTATCCAACATTTAAACTCTAAATTTATTTTAATGCAAGGTACTAATTTTCTTAACTTAATGAAGGAGGTACTGTTTTTAGTCATCTAAAATTCCAGAGAAAATTACAAGGTCACTATCATAATTTGAAACACCTACTGACCCAATTTCATAATTTTACAGGTAGTAATTGGGCACTATTTATATTTTTGACTATATATCACAATTAGTAGGTTAAAGAAGTATGTACCAGAAATAATTAGTTAAAATTTTCAAGAAAAATACTGAGGGTATAACATGCTATAAGATGCCCTAATCCAAGGTTTCATAATATTCCAGTGAACAGAAATTCCATTATCATCAAAATAAATATCTAGGGCACAATTAGAGTTGTAAATGAAGTACTGTATAAATTAATCCAAAAATCTCAACAAAATTATATCATGGTTATTTTGACAAGAAAATCCCTTTACCCAAATCTTACTTGATTTGAAGTCCATTATATAGCTTAATAATTCAAATTAAAGTTTGTGACCTAAAATAGGGTTAGGATTTTAGGTGGCCTAGATGTCTCCAAATACCCTAAACCTTTGTCCAGAGAACTATACTTGCCCTATGGTTCTCTCCACCAAATTTTAAGTCATTCCAATGTCATTTGACCCCATGACCTTCACAACCCCAAAAACCACCATTAAGGGATTTTCCCTAGGGTTCTAGGGCTACCCTACACCAAACCACCCCAAGCTCCCTTGGAGGGTGTGTCATGCCCTAAGTAGCCCTTGGACAAAGTATCAGCCTCTGTTGAGGTGATATGGCCACTCATATACCAATGGGGAGTTTGATCCTAAACTATCCTATAAGGATCATCCTAGGGTTGGACACAACCCTATTCAAAACATCTCCAAATGAGATGAAATTTTTACCAAATCCCTATGTTACACCCAGGGACCACTCACCAAAATTTGGGAGGGTTTGGAAGTCATTTGGCCATCTAATTAATTTATGCTAGGATTATTAAATTTTTCTAAAAACTATAGAACAATATTTCCCAAAAATCCTAATTTTTGGATAACACCTAGATATAGGTAAGATTAGGCCACACCCCAAATTTCAAGTCATTTTGATGATTGGATTGGAGTGGGGAATTTTTCTAAGGTTAAGTCAGCCCTATTGATAGACCTCACCAAAAAGTGTTTTGTGGTCTAACCAGGACTCCAAATCAAGTGAAATCAATTTTGAATTAAACTAGACTTCAAGGGCTACATTTTCTATGTTGACCACTTTTTATGTTTCAGCCCCTACGGGCAATTATTTTCAGTTTAAACCTAGTGTACAGTAAAGAGATTTAAATTCCTAATTATACAAAATATAATATAATAACAATAACACTGTTTATCTTCTTCTGTACCCGAACCCCAACAGAACCAGAAAATGACTATTCCTGTAGCTTTTCCAAAGCTATTTCCCGGCCACCCAGCCATCTCCCTGGCCGGCCGGCCACCACCATCACCTCTGTTGAGGTGAGGGCTACCGTCGTGCGGCGGCACGGCCGCCGGAGAGGCGGTTTCCGGCGAACCCACGGCCATGAAATTTTCGGAAAAACCATGGAAACGCTCACCCGATCTGGCTCTTTTGAGCCCGATATCTCTCCTAACGACTTCTAAGATCTATCCGTAGAAGAAGAGGGAGGGGAGGACCTTGTTCGCGGGCTGGAGGCGTGCAGAGCGTCGGGAAGCCATTGGCGCGGTGGTGGCGTCGCCGGAAATTCTTCAACAGTAAGGGGGAAATCTGAAACAGTTTGATGGAGCATGTAACCTTTTCCTCTTGCTCTTAGGAGTCTTTTATAGATCAGCAAGTGGGGAGGGGAAAGGATGAAACGTTCATGGCCATTAATATTTCTCTTAATGACGTTTCGGTTATGGCAAAGGCAGTTGAAATGCTGGAAATGAAGAGGTGTTTGCCAGGTGGCGATTTCCTATTGGACCAAAATTTCCTTAATTTATTAAATAATCAGAGTAGGAAACGGCCCATAAATACACCTGGTGTAACTTCCCATAATCAGAATTGATTACAACGTCGGTTACCGAAATTTCCAGTCTGGCTAACGTTTCGGCCTTGGTCACGGGCATGACACATAGGTCACGGGCGTGACGGCCCGGATGGCCAATTCTGGGATCGACGATCGTCGAATTGAGATCGACGATCGTCGAAGGGTGGTCACGCCCTTGGTCCTGGGCGTGACACATGGGTCACGGGCGTAACAAGCCCGGGTGACCAATTCTGGGTTCGATGACCGTCGAACTGAGATCGGCGATCGTCGAAGGGTGGTCACGCCCTAGGTCACGGGCGTGACATATGGGTCACGGGCGTGACATGGTCATCAGGCAAAATTCGCGCTCGGCGATCGTCGCGCTGAGATTGACGATCGCCGAAGGGGTCACGCCCTTGGTCACGGGCGTGACACCTGGGTCACGGGCGTGACATGGCCATGACGAAAATTCTGCGCTTCGACGATTGTCCCGCTGAGATCGACGATCGTCGAAGGTATCACGCCCTAGATCACGGGCGTGATACGTAGGTCACGGGCGTGACAGGCCTGGTTTGAAAAATTCTGCGCCCGACGATCGTCTCCCTGAGATCGACGATCGTCGATAGAGTCATGCCCTAGGTCACGGGCGTGACGGGTCGGTCACGGGCGTGACCAACCCGTGACCCGAAATCTCGGTCGATGTATTTCATTTTTTGGGCTTCCTAGGGTTCTGTCACGACCAACCGACTCCCAGGGGTCTAGCCGGAAATGGGATGTTACATGAGGGATCATCCCAGAAATCAGATCATAGGTGATGTTATCCAAGGGGTTACAATAAGGAGCAGAAGCCTCAAAATTGCTATGTACTCTAGCTTTCTATCTCAAGTTGAACCTAAAAGGTTTGAAGATATCAACATAGACCCATTTTGGATTGTGGTAATTCAAGAAGAACTGAACCAGTTCAGGAGATGCATGGTCAGAAAGCTGGTTACCAGACCATAAGGACATAACATCATTGGAACCAAGTGTATCTAAAAGAATAAACTTGATGAGAATGGTGTTATAATCAAGAACAAAGCTAGACTGGTTTCCAAGGGATACAGATAAGAGGAAGGTATTGATTTTGATCAAACCTTTGAACCAATAGCTAGATTGGAAGCTATAAGACTGTTCCTTGTATATGCTGCATATAAAGGATTCAAGGTCTACCAAATGTTAAGTCAACTTTTCTAAATGGTGACCTAAAAGAAGAGGTTTATGTTGAGCAACCCTCAGGTTTTGTTAACTCTAACTTTCCTGATTATGCATTTAAGCTTAGAAAGGCTTTATATGGGTTGAAGATAGCCCCTAGGGTATGGTATGAAACCCTGTTTAGCTTTATTATTGAGAACAAATTCTCAAGAGGAAAGATAGACAAGATATTATTCCTAAGGTAAGTCAAGGGTAAGATCATTCTAATCCAAATTTATATAGATGACATAATTTTTTGGTCTATTGATGATAGCTTCTGCAAAAAGTTTGGTAAACTTATGAAAGATAAATTTGAGATGAGCAGTATGGGTGAACTCAGGTACTTCTTGGGCCTCCAAGTAAGACAGTTTGAGGGTGGATTATCCATCTCTCAATCTTAGTTCACTAAGGAGTTACTTAAAAAATTTGGAATGGAGAGTGCCTCCATAATAAAAACTCCTATGGGGTCAAATGTGTCATTAGACAAGGATGAGACTGGGAAACCTATTGATGAAACCTTGTATAGAGGCAGAATTGGCTCCCTCCTCTACTTAACTGCTAGTAAACCATACATTATGTATGCTACATGTGTTTGTGCAAGATACCAGGCTTTCCCTAAGGAGTCTCATTATTATGCAGCAAAAAGAATTTTGAGATATCTCAAGGGCACACCTGATCTTGGTATATGGTACCCTAGGAATAATGATTTTGAACTAATTGGGTATTCAGATGCATACTTTGCAGGTTGCATAGAAGACAGGAAAAGCACCTCAAGCACCTGTCAATTTCTAGGAAGAAGGCTTGTATCTCGGAGCAGCAAGAAGAAAATAAGTGTTATAATATCAATAGCTGAATCTGAATACATATTAGCTGGAAGTTGTTGTGTATAACTACTATGGATCTAGCATCAGCTCCATGACTACAATATAAAGCTAAGTAGATCTCCAATATATTGTGATTCTACTAGTATAATCTCTATTACTAGGAATCATGTCTCTCATAGCAGCACTAAGCACATAGAGATTAGGTATCATTTTATTAGAGAGCATGTGGAAAGTGAGGCCATTAGCCTTGAGTTTGTCCCTATAGACAAGCAAGTGGCTGATATCTTCACTAAGCCACCAGATGAAGCCATGTTCAACACCTTCAAATTTAAATTGGGTATGTTGAGCTTGATATAGCTTCAGTGTCTATTCATGTATCTATGTTGTAGGTAGTATTTATCCTTGCAGGGCAACAAGGAGATATGGACTAAGTGTAACATCCATCAAACAACTAGACCCCCTAGGAGTGGTTTTGTTATGACTAGGTCATGACAAAACCCTATGAAGCCCAAGAAGACCAAGTGGACTTAGGAGTAAAGGTGATTGAGATGAATTGTCTATAAATAGTAGATTCCTAAACCCTAGTTTAGGATGATCATGAGACTCCAAGACCTCAACATGACCTCACCAATCTGTTAAAAGGCCCTAAGGGTCCATTGGAGTTAATCCGTGATGGCCAAGTTGACCTAGGATCATCTTAGGCCTAAATAGGGCAAGATGCCCTAGCTAAGGGCAAAGTACCCTAATGAGCCCAACTAACCCTACCAAGGTCTCCCTAGACCTAGAGTGGGGTCAATGGGTCACCAAGATCCATTAGGGTCAACCATAGAGCTTAAGTTGACCTAAGTCAACCCTAACCCTAAATGGGTCAAACTGACTTACATAGGGTCAATTGACCTTCCCTTAGCCAAGTGGACCCCACCCATGCCCTCCTAATCCTAGAGTGGGGTCAATGGGTCACCAAGGACGCATTGGGGTCAACCCTAGTGGCTAAGTTGACCCAAGTCAACTCAAACCCCAAAGTGGTCAAAGTGCCCTTAATAAGGGTCAAGTGACCATCAAGGTGCCAAGTCAACCCTACTCATCCCTACCTATACCCTAGGGGAGGCCAATAGGTCACCAAAGACCCATTGATGGTGACACAAAAAGGTCAATTTGACCAAAGTCAACCCTAAGCTAGGTCAAGTCAAATTTAGCTCAAAAAGGGTTAACTCAAGCTCAAACCCCTTGACACTTTGGCTAACCACCTCCTAACCACCTTATATTAGCTTAATGGGCTACATTTAGGCTAGGGCCATGACATAATTCGGCCATGAAGGGTAGGAGAGAGAAAACTCCAAATTCATCTTTAATGGAGGAGAGAGAAAAGGAGGTAAAAGCCATTCATGGCATAGGGAAGCCAAGGGCCCTTCTTACTTGCTTGGTTCATCTCCCCTAACAGCTCTGAGAAGATTGGGAGCTTTTCCAGCCCTTTTCATTGGATGGAATGCACAGAACCACCATGGCCGAGAAAGCCCATTCATGACCATTAATGGTGCCATGAAGGAAGGCCCTTCTCCTCCCTCCATTAAGGGCTGGATTCAACTCCTCTGGGGAAGAGGAGGATTTTCTAGCCGTTTTCTGGCTGGATTGAGCCCAATTCACCTCCCCACCACCATGGTCGAGCCAAGGCATTCATGGCCATTAATGGCATTGATGCCATGACCACCCCCTCCCCCATTTCATTGTCTTAAAACCTTCACTGGACTCCTAGGAGTCGTTTACACACCTTACCCGAAGTAGCCGGAGCAGTTCACTATACTATTACAGAAACCGAGCGGCGCCACCATAAGAAATGGCATCCCGACGATCAACCCGCCTCCAGGCCGCAAACAAGGTCCTCCCCTTCTTCTTCTCCTATAGGTAGATCATAGGGATCATTTAGAATAAAAATCAGGATCAATTGAGCCCGATCAAAGCTTTCATTTTCATGGTTTTTCCATAAGAAATGAGATTGTCTTGATCGCCGGAAAAGGGCCCTCTGGCGGCTGTGCCCCCGCCTGGCGACAGCCACCACCAAGACGGAGGTGGTGGTGGTGGCCAGCCAGGGAGGTGGCCAGGTGGCCGGCGGTGGCGGCTGGAAGAAGCTCCAGGTCGGGTCAATCCTACCTGTCCGCTGGAGGAAGAAGATAAGCTAGAACCGTTGGATCTTGCATCAAGATCCGTGCAGGAGCATTATATTAATATTTCATTTTAATGAATTTTATCACACATATTCAGTCACATTGTAAATTAATTTAAAAATACTTAGATTCTTGTACAGAGAAAATGGTCAACATAAAATTTGTAAATCTGAGAGTCTATATTATTTTAAAATTGATTTCAACCAATTTGGATAAGTAGTTTGACCATATCACTCATTTTGATGGGGGCTATACCTAGGGCTAGACAAAGATTAAAATGTGTGCCCCCACTTCATCCCTTAATTAAATGACCTAAATTTGGACAGGGAGTCACACTAAACTATACCTAAGTATTGCCCAAAAATTAGAATTTTGGGGATAATTTTTCTATAGTTTTTGAAATTATTTAATAACCCTAGGGTAAGTTAGTTAAAAGACCTAATGACCTCCAAACCCTTCCAAATTTTGGTGAGTGGTCCTTGGGGTCATCATGAGGTGTTGTAAAAAATTTCACCTCATTTTTAGTTGATTTGTTTAGGAAATGAGCAAACCCTAGTTTTTCCCTTAGAAGGGTATTTATGTCAAAAATACACCTTGTGGGTTTTGGTGGCAAAACAACCTCAACAGAGGCTGAAGTTTGGGACATTGGTTTGTCATGAAATATAACACCCTCATATTGATTATGGGGTGGTTTGGGGTAGGATTGCCCTAGGACCCAAGTTCAAACCCTAAGTTTGGACTTTAGGGGTTTGAGAAGGGCATAGGATCAAATGCCCTTGTATGGGCTTGAAATTTGGTAGAGAGGATACTAGGGTAGCTAAGGTCCTCTGGTAAAAATCTTAGAGTATTTTGAGATGGATAAACCCCTCAAAACCCTAACCCTAGTTTAGGGCACAACCCTTATATATGCAAGATAGGCCACCAAAACTTAAAGAAAAGTCATTAAACTTGGGTGGTATAGTTATAGGGTTAATTAGAGCCTCTGGTGATTTTTTTATTAATTTTGGAACAATAAATTTAGCACCTCCTTTATAGTACATAGAATTGCCCTTGATAATCTTTAAATTATTATGTTCACACTCTTTAATAGGAAGTTATGAAAATTGGCCAGAGCGTGTTTTAGGTCAATATACTCATACTTGAATTTTATTATAATTTTTAGATGTGTATTTTCAGTACTTTCTTCACAAGCTTTTAAGAATACAATTATATTCAAAATTAGATTAAGAGCCCAATAATGGTTTGAAAATTGTGGAACTCATTTACAATTGTACTTAGGTCAATATACACTTGAGGAAATTTTACCATAATTTTTAGGTGAATATTTATAGTAGTTTTTTCAATAATGTAAGGATGAGGATTATTGTTTTAAATTAAAATATGAGCTCATTATTTACTAAGAAGTTTGGAAATTTTGTCAGAAGTGTTTTTAGGGCATATTAGCTATGCTTGAATTTTATTATAATTTTTGGAAGCTTATTTACAATATTTACTTCATAGGTGTTAGTTATGTGATTATGTTTAAAATTATGGATCAAGGTACAAACCTTACTAAAAAATTGGGAGACTTTGAATTTACTATTAAATAGTAATCTTGTATTTATCATAAATTTTTGGATTATTTTGCATGCCTGAAAAAGGTACTTCATGTTCAAACTAAGGTATTTGGATTTCTTAGGAAATTAAATAAATTATCAATTAAATTAGGACAATTATGAAATTCTGGATTTAGGCTAACCATGTCATGGTAGGCCCCCAATAATTATTGGGATATTGTATGATAATTTGGACTACCTTCCATTGTATACATCATATAGTATAGGATGGTCTGCGTTTAATAAAACTACAGAAATCGTGTTTACATGGGGAATGGTCGTAGAGAGATGGGATTATGTTTACTGATTTTGGTAAGTGGATTGGAGTATACCATTGGAAGATGGGAAGAGTAGGATTGTAAAGTTGTCTAAGATTAGGTGGTACTCGGGATCGATGAAAGATCGTCTATCCTGTGAAGGGGGAGACATGGTCAAAGCTCATTAGGGTTAGAACCAGTATAATACTAAAGGGATCGAGAATCGGGTAGTAAACAATAATAATAAGTGACTTACGAAAGGGAGCTTTGAGCTTCAGCCCATCGTAGTTCCTAGTACCCTTTGAGTTCCCTTCACGGGGTATGTCGGGGGCAGTCCTGGGCTAACCTAAACTGTAGGCAAACTAAACTACAAGAGTAACTAACATAACTAGGGATTCACTTTCACTCACCTCGATTTCTCGGGATGTTAGGTTGGGTCACACGGGTAGTAGGCCCAGTGGTTTGGTGATGGGCAGGTTGGCCCGACGAGCTTTGGCTCGATTGTTAGTTATGACGGACGGGATGGTCCGGGGAGCTTTGGCTCGGTAGGTGATACATAAGGTTACATGTGCATAAAGTATAAGGTGGTGGGTCTTCGTTATTGGAGGGTCGATGCACCGATGCCAATACGCCGACTCGGCAAGTGTGGTTTAGCACTTTGCCAAATAAAGTCCGGTATGCCAGCCAGCAAGAGTACGCAGGAGCTCTGCTTAGTGCACCAGCATCGAGGCATATGATAGGTCTGACTGGTAGTGCAATTACCGGTTTAGAGGTGGGAGAGGCCCAACCCACCACTTCCGTTTTCCACTACGGAGGTATCTTGGGAGGTTAGGATCTAGAAAGGGGGAGCTAAAGGTCTGTGTACACAGAGACATGTGGGTGAGTTGCACATGCATGTTCACAGCATACCATATTTTGTATGTCATATCATCATCATTACATAAAACCCTGACACCTATTGTATAAAGTGGTATGGGATGTTTTATACAATATGCCCTGCAATACGACCTCTTGGCTTATAAGTTTGCATGAGTGTGCTTATAAGTTAAGGTTTTTACTCTATAGATATATAAATGCTGCTAGAAAACTGACACCCTATCGAATAAATGGGTATGAGACTTTTTATGCGATAGGAGCCTTGTAGAAGATCCCTTAGCTTATGTGTTTTTATATAAGTTAAGGTTACATATTATATATTCAGTCTTTCATACTTTCATTACTATCATATGTACTCTTAGAACTACTATATTAGTTCCTCCATCACCTGTTACTTTGTTATTCTCCACCTACTTTCCTCTCCTTTCATCCTCCCCGCTCGGTGCCTAGGAGTCATGGGGGAAGGGGCGGGGGATGATAGGACTTAGTCTTTTAGACTAACGGTTTTCGAACCACATCATTTTAGGGGACCGTGGAGCCCAGCATGGAGGAGCAGCCCTAGAGGTCGGCACACATGGAGATGGGACAGTCTAGCACCGGAGTTCAGACAGCTGGGACTGTGAGTCTCGATCGTTAGTATATGTTTAGCTTTTGCTTCCACGCTGAGTGATTTGTAGTGAGGATATTGATGTACCTGGCATGAGCCTTATTTTTTGTACCTTTGATTATTTTTGTGGACTCTCCCTTCGTGGAGATTATTTACTATATATGTGATTTCTATGGACTTGCCTTTTATTATTTTGCTACTATTTTGTGATCAAATCGGCCGGCAGGATCGGCGTTTTGTAGTGATGACCTTCCCGGGCGTGAAGGTGTCACCGCAAAGTGGTGGTTCTAGGCCTTTGACCCCGGTGGTTTAAAAAGAAAAAAGGGGGGTCTTACACTAAGTATCCAAGCGTCGAGTGAGCTGAGACAACATCAGGCATCGAGTGCGCTGAGTCTAAGTGTCCAGGCATCAAGTGCGTTAAGTACGTCAATTCCACTCAACGCACACTGCCAGAGACTTCTAATTGTAGTTATCTCACAAGGTTAATCTCAGCCATTGATCTCTTCGTGATTATCATATCAGGTACGTGCCTCTCAACATTCTAAAATAAGTGGCAAGTATAAATAGAAATGTGTGTTCTTAGAATAAAAAACACTATTCCTAGCCCTTGCGACCTGCTGTCTCCCTGCGATGAAAGCTCGATAAATCTTGAGAAACTCAGAATTTTTTTGACGCCGAAAGGAATGGATTTCCTTTTCGAGTGATCTGAACTAGTGCGAAATGGTTTCAAGGATGCTCTAGAGGAAGTTCATCTGGTCCTGCACTTGTTACAGGTCGCTGACCTAGAGTTTTTTCTGTCCGATCCAAGACCTATATGGAAGAGAGAAGTACTTGAACTATACTCGAATGCCACTGTTTACTTCTCCACAACGAAAATCACTTCATCCATCAGTGGGCACAAGATTTAGATCTCCCCTAGACGACTAAGCAAGGCGATGCACCTGCCCAAGATCAAGCAGCTTGTTGAAGAAGAGGAACTTATCAGAATGATATAAAGTTTGCCCTCAGGTGGTGTCGGCTTTCAAAGCACACCACTGGATCATTGTTAAGGAAGGATATGAATCTAAAAGGAAAAATTCCTGGCAGATGTGATTGGAAAGAAACTAATCTGCAAGATAATGTCTCATGATAAAATCTCCAGGAAAATGTTTGAGCTCATGACAAGGGCCATACTTTCCAAAATTACTGACTGGGGCAAAGTAATCTTTAATAGAATAGTGGAATGCGTGGCTGAACAAAATATAGGGAGAATTCTGTCACTTTATCTCCGTAGTACTATTCTAGGGATCCTCAAGATGAGGCTAGGAAAAAAGATCCATCACATGAGGAGGATTGTAACACCCCAAATCTTGGAAAACAGAGATCACGGGTAGCTATCGCCTGGCAATAGTGACTAGCACTAGCGATAGCACTCGACGAACTCGACACACTCGACGCATTCGACGAATCGTTGAGTAGACTATCTTTTGGCGATAGTGAGATATCGCGCGGCGACAGCGAGATATGTGTCAAATGGCCGGAGAGCGCTCGAAGGGCGGTGTTGACTGGGGTCAAAGCGGCTACTGACAATATCGCTAGGCGATAGCCGATATCACGCTGTGATATCGTTATATTTGACTTGTCAGCTGAAATAGTGGCCTTTCATTTATTATGAAGAGTGGATCTGATGGATTGGATTAATCCCGAGGCTACTTAAGCAGAGAAGAAGTAATGAGAAGATTCATTTCTCTTCTCTCACTCTCTCTCATCCATTTTCATCAAGTTCTTGGAAAAAAGAACTAAGGCTGAAGACTGAAGCTTTGCAAGCTTGGAGAAGGAGATTCGGTTATCAGAATCAAGAGCTGAAGCAAGATCCATGAAGAGGAAAGCGAGGTGATCCTTTCCATCCGAATAGAAGACTTGATCATAGCTCCAAAATTATCTATGAGGGTAACAGTCTTCCTTCTTAGACAAGTGAAGTCTTACATTTGGCATATGCGTGGAATCCCGCACAAAAATATGGAAAGTGAAGGAAATTTTGATGGGTTTATACATAATATCCCCTGGTAGTTTTGCATATAAAATCCAGAAGTCGTAGTACGGAATAGGCATGTTGTGTAAAGCCCAACCAGAAAGGTTTGTTTGGATTGGTGATGTTTAAATTTGCATTCCGGAGAAGACTCTAAGTACAAACGAGTAGTTTGTGGAGTCCGAGGGGTTGTGCCTGTGAATTGAGTAGCAGGAAGTACTGGGGATGCGCTCCAGGAAAATACCCAGAAAATACCACTATTTTGGATAACTGTTGGATATTGTAAGGCGATAGTGGATATCGCTGGCGATAGCTCTTGGTGAGCTATATTTTGTGAAAGTCCAGTTTCTGGAACTGTAGGAAACTGCATGTTATTTTGGAAAGATGTTCCCATTGTGGCTGAGTTTGGGGACAGAAAGGGAAGTTCTATTGTTAACGCCAGGCGATAGTGGATATTGTTGGAATCCTAGGTTTGATTTGGGCTAGGATCACTATTAGGATGCTTAGACTTACCTAACATATATAGTCTAGGGTTATATGATTTTCCAGGGTTTTGCTTTAGAAGATTTCAATGTTCAGGAATTCAGTTCGATGAAAGTTGAACTTGTTGGAACCGATATTTCACATTCCCTGTGTTTGATAATATTAAATCCCCGATTGTTTTTGATCATGCTGTATGTTGATAGAGTGTGCAGGTTGTCAGGTGTAAGCAACAGAGAAGGCTCATATGGATGCTACTGCCAGGTGCTAGCACTAACGCACCATACTAGCCCGTCAACAAACATCGAGAGAAGAAGTGTCAAGACTCTGGGATACTGCCAGGTGCTAGCACTACCACGCCGCGCTAGCTCTCGATGAGTTTCGAAGGCAGAACATAGAGATTATGGGCTACTGCCAGGTGTTAGTTCTACCGCAGGCGCTAACACAATGATTTATTTGGACCTAGCGCTCTGGATGGTTTTGGCGCTAGCTCTACCGCGCCACGCTAGCTCTCGACGAGTTTCAAAGGCAGAACGTCAAGACTCTTGGCTACCTCCAGGTGTTAGTACTACCGCAGGCACTAACGCGGCGATTTATTTGGACCTAGTGCTCTGTAAGATTTTGGCGGTAGCACCCACCGCGCAGCGCTAGCCTTGTAAAATGGATGTTACCTTTTCAGGAACGTCGTATCCTATGTTATCGCGGGGCGGCAGGCCCTACCACGCAGCGCTAGCTCAAATGAAAAGTCAAAAGATCGTTTCGAAATATTATTTTCCAGATTTGGAGGACAGCTAGCACAACAAGCGTGCGAAACTATCGCAGGCACTAGTCTTACCGCCTGCAGTATTCTGTCTTCATGAAGACATATAAAAGCCCCTGCGTTTCCTGTTGTCATGACGACTCCAAGACGAATTTTGACGAAGGGTTTCTGAAGTCCAGATTTTGGCCGCCTCCTTGCGCCCATCTCGACTTGTCTTCATCAAAGTTGAAGGAAGCTTTCTCCCTCCTATTCGTGAACAAAGTACTCCGGCGATCCAGAATCTTCATCGACCACTGAGAACGAACCGGTTGCTAGCCAACGAAGATCTCAAGCACCTGTCGTAGATAGCACACCGGAGAAGTCGTCAAGAGGGAGAACTTCCTTTTCTTATCATCTTTACTTTTAATTTTTGTACTCTTTTTCTATTTTTGTTTTAGTTGACGGTGAGGAAAATCGACCGAAGAGGGTCGTTGGAATCTGGGAAGGATTCCGCGGTAAATCGTCCCGGGATTTGGGATGTCTAGATTGGAGGATCTAGCGGGGCTCTAAGACCCTCCCTT
This sequence comes from Platanthera zijinensis, assembly GCA_039513925.1. Taxonomy (NCBI): domain Eukaryota; kingdom Viridiplantae; phylum Streptophyta; class Magnoliopsida; order Asparagales; family Orchidaceae; genus Platanthera; species Platanthera zijinensis. The sequence goes on from CM077081.1 coordinate 82,270,181, forward strand.
GTGTGGAGTTGAAGAGTGGGCTCTAAGACCCTCCCTTGTGTAGAGGTGAAGAGTGGGCTTTATGACCTTCCTTGTGTGAAGGTGAAGAGCGGGCTTGAATGCCTTTCTTGGAGGGAAAGGGTGACAGCCAACCGGTCATAGTTTTGGTCAATATATAAACCAAAAGAATTTTTATTATTCTCGTCTCTGATCTTCGACGTCATGAAAATCAAGTTTGTATGTATACTCATCTTGTACTATTTTTCATTATTAATTTAATGCAATGAAATTCTTTTCTCTATGATTATTTTGGCATGCGAAATTTCTAAATTCAATAAACGTTCACAAACCTTATTCACCCCCCCCCCTCTAAGGTTGGCCACTAGATCCAACAGAACTCAGCTCGACGAAAGTCAAGCTCAGCTCGACAAACTCAGAGTTCCAACTCTGAGTTGAGCTCGACGAAAGCTGAGCTCCAGTCGACGAAATTTGTCCTTAACTCTGCAATCTCAGCTCGACGATAGCCCAGCTCAGCTGACGAACTTGGAGCTCAGGTCGACGAATATGAAGAATCAGCTTTGCGAATTCTAGCTCAAGTCGACGATTTATTTGCTGAGTTCGACTATCTCTCTGCAGTTATCTTAGGAAATTTCATTGGCAGAAGCAGAATGATATTTAGGCTTAATTTCAGGCTAATCATTCTGAAGGCAGAATATTCTAATGGGATTAATTTTAGGAAGTTATGACTGACATTTAATGTAATATATTCTAATGAATATAGCCTTTTAGAGGTAGCATTAAATATGGATATTATCACAGAGTTTATTGTTGATTAATTCCCAAGGGCAGTTTCCTTTCTCAAGGAATTCTCCAGCTGTATCAGAATTAATGATTTCAAATATTTGAAATCTGATTAGTATTCTATATATTCTCAGAAGTTTTTCTATCTCAATGTTACAAAGATATACACTCAGACAGTCACAGACTTACAAAACAACAAACTGTCATTCAGACTTTCTGCCTCAGTTTTCTTCTAGCAAACAATCTCCATTCTGAGATCATCTTCACAATCTCTCAGATAAATCTACTGGAATGAGCAGTTTTCAATAGAAGGCCTACACCCTGAAGAGAAAAGGACTCCCTCACCTAATCATCAACACTATTCATATCTGGGGGAGCTTTCTGCTTCATCAGATCCACTAGTCTTCTCTCAGATTATTGACAGAGAAGAATATCTTCAACTTTTTGTTTATTTCATCCAACTGTGTACATGGTTTTCTTAACTCCCTTCAAAAGTTATACTGTTGGTTTTTAAGTCTCCTGATCAAAAAACTTAGTTTGGTTTTTGGGTACCTGATCAAAAGCTCAAAGGGTTGCGAGATCTCCCTTAGAAAATAGATCTTGTGGTGGCAGGGCACCTGATCAAAAACCTGTAATGGATTCCTAATAGGGTGGTAGAAGAGTGGATGTACCCAGGTTTATTGGGGAACCACAATAATCCTTGTGTCTTCTGTGTTTGTTTATTTCATTGCTTGTGTGTTGTTATATTCTCTGTTTATACTTATATATATCACCATATTTTATTCCGCTATAAAACACATTAATAAATTTTTAATACTCTATTCACCCCCTCTAGAGTAAACATAATATCTATCCCTCACTTTCAATTAGTATTAGAGGGTCAAGTTGTTTGGTTTCACATGCTAACACCGAAACCAAAAGATCTGATAGTCTTTATTTTACTTTAGATTTTATCATGGCACAAAACAAAGAGTTCTAAAGCACCAGACCTCTAGTGTGCAATCTTAATAAGTTTACACTTTGGAAGGCAAGGATTAGGCTCTATATGAATTCTATTGATGAAGACATTTATAATTCTATTTTGTTAGGTCCCCCTACTCCATCTGCATCAACAAGCACCTCAGCTGTACCACCACTTGAGTGGACAGAAGCTCAGAAGAAGTTGAAGATAGCTGATTGATAGTTTTACTTTCAAGATTACCTAGACACCTAGAGGGGGGGGTGAATAGGTTCTTATTTTCTTTTCAAACTTAAGGCAGAATGATTAAGTAATTAAAGACTATTTTCTATGAGTTCTGCAGCTACTTCAACAATCACAATCACACAATCTAGAACTACACATCACAGATTGCAACAAGTACTTATAGTGGTTCCCCAAGATCTGGGTGCATCCACTTTCCCCCTTCGCCTATCTAGCAGTGTGCTAGATTCAGCCAAACTTCCTTCTTTAACTCAGATCCTCAGATCCTACAGCTCAGAACCTGGAAAGGTTCCTACAACTCAGAGTGATACCACACTTCTACAGCTCAGGCAATTCAGCCCTACCTCAGTCTTTATTCAAGACCTACAACTCAGAGATTATCTCTCCTACACTCAGGCAAGTCAGCCCTACCTCAGTCTTTATTCAAGACCTATAACTCAGAGATTATCTCTCCTACACTACACCTTTATAAATTAGGCTTACAACTCAGATCTATTAAAAGATCCTACAAGATTTGAGTAAAATATATTTTTATCTTGCTCCTGGTGAGAGAGGTGGAACAAGACAGTGTTCTTGATCAGCTTCTTTATAAACCAGGTGGATAAAATCAACTGGAACTTAGCTTTCTTCAAAGCTTCTTGAATCTGAACTTTGTTGAGTTGATCTTCTTTAAAATAAACTGATCAGCAGCTTTCTCCTTAGATTTCAAAATTTGAATCTGAATCTTCTTGACAGATAAGTTCAGAATTTGTTTCTTTTGAAATCTGAGACAGCTTTCTTCTTGCCTTCTTTTGACTAGATCTCTCTCTATCCAAGTCCCTTGAAGATACTTTAGAATTCTTGACTGAATTCTACTTAGACAGATTCTGATAGTTCAATCAGAATATCTTCTTAGATCTGCAAAGATCTTCTTATTGTTACTTGTTATTCAGTGTTCAGTTTTCTGTATTTTTCTTTCAGACACTATCTGTCTATTTATAGCCTTCATTCCTGGTAACCGGCTGGTCCGGTTCCAAACAAACTTCTGTCTGTGTCAATCACATCAGTTAACCTGTAGAGACCCACAGTTGTCAATTCTTCAAACTGCCAAGGAGTCTTTGTTTCTGCCAGAAAGTGTCGAGACAAACTGTCAATATGTGTTGAGACAATTGTTAAAATGTGTCGACATAATTTGATTAAGTGTCGACACAATCCTTTGTGATGTCGACACATATCTCTTGATGTCGACACAGCTTCTTGACACAACTTTTTGAGAATGTGTCGACATAGATTGTTGTATGTCAACACAATTACTTCAGCCACAAAATTATTGTTGATTCTGCCAGGTGTCGACTCAGTCTCTAAGTGTCGACTTAGATGTTGTTGACTTCTGCCTCTGTGTGTCGACACAGCCTCCTGGTGTCGACACAGTTGATGTCGACTATAATTTTGGGTGTGTCGACACTGCCTCCCGGTGTCGACACAGTTGATGTCGACTCATTTTCTCTGTGTCGACACAACCTTCTTCAAGTGTCGACACAATCTTCCTGAAGTGTCGACACATCTTCTTCTGGTGTCGACACATGAACTTAGAAATTTTTCATACATTTAACCTGCACATATTCAACTTAAACAACATCAAATACACCTTGATGTATATTATTATGCTAAGTTAGGCTTCTTCAAATCAGGTACACATTTTCCAATGTACCCAACAATCTCCCCCTATTTGGAGAAGTCATAACCCATATTAGCTAATGATATACACCACTTATGATAATAAAAAAAAATGATGATGATGTATATAAGCTTAATATTACAGAAAATATTAACAATCAAAATATTTGCACAGATTCATCATAGAGATAAAAGGATATACACAAAAATTAATTAAAGAGCAAGATTTTGTGTATTATGTCAAAATGATTGTTTACAAAATGTTTAACACTGAATGTTTCACATTACACATTTTTAAACTAAAACTAAGACATCTTAGACTAAGACTGATCAGGCTCCTTTATAACAATCCCTCTTCCTAGTTGTACTTGTGCCTACACAGAAGGTTCAATTTCTTCCATAGGCTTTTTGCCTTTAAGATCAGCCTTCTCCTGAGCCTCAGTCTTCAGTCTTTGTCTCTCAAAATAGTGATACGGATTGGGAAAGTATTTGCTAGGCTCCATAGCATCAGGAGGTAGCTTTCCCATCTTAGCTTTCCTTCTATACTGAACAATAGCCTCCTATCTGGCTTCATGCTTCTGCCATTCTTGTTCATTGTACCACGTGCCCCTTTCATGGACTTGATCTTTTACAGCTTTCCAGGCAGTTAGTATGATGTTTCTAGAGGTAGGGCTCCACTGTTCAAAATCAGGTTATAGTTCAGCTTGCTCCCTAAATCTCTTCTTTGACAGTTGAGCCTCTTGCTGAGCCTTGATTGCAGCTTCATGCATGTCTACTTTTCCAAGTATAATATTTGAAACCTCCTCTTGAGTACTATACATAGTTTGCACCTGCTGATGAATCATGTCAAAATCTGCAGGGGGGTATATGACTTGAGCAACCTCTGGTTGGTTGCCTTCAAGTAGACCTTGTTGCTATACTCCTGACTCTGCCATATTATCATCATCACAAAGGGGTGGATATCCCAATGTGGCTCTGACACTGTTAGTGACCCACTTGGCATGTTCTGAGCCAGCATAAATAAGTACCCTCTCCCCCTTTAGGACTTCTCTTGCCACATGATCTCTGAGATCTTCCTTCTGAAACCTGATCTGACCATCTAGATAATTAATGCCATCTTTGAAGAAGGGTTTCAACTTGTTAAGTTTTGCAGTAATTTCCTTCTGGGAAGTGGTTATGGCTGTCTGTACTGAGTCTAAAGCAGTTTTGAACTTAGTGTCATATGCTAGCATTTTAGCTGCCCTAGCTTCAGTCAATTTAGACATGGTTGTTTGAAATTGAGCAAGAATATCTGTGTTGGCAGTTGTCAGATTGTCATTTAGCCTTTTCTGATTTTCAAGAATGTATCCTTGATTAATAGATTGAGCATCTATTTCTTTCTTCATTACTTCTTGTTGTTGGGTCAGATATACAACAGCATATGCCCCTTTTGTAAAACAATCAGTCATTTCTCTTTTATGTTGATTGACTTCAAATCTTATAGACTTTATATCTTGAGCCAGATCAAACTGAAGATTTTTATGACTTTCATCAACATATTTCTCCAGAGCTTGTCTTTGTTCATCCATTTTCATTTGAAAAGTTACCAAGAACTTTGCATAATCAAAATTTGAAGAGGTGGGTGGTGTTGTTTGAAGTGCTTTCTTATAACTATGGCTTCTTCTCTTAAAGACCATAAGCTTCCTTTTCTTTGCCTCTTGAATTTCTTCATTCCCGGAATCAGAGGAACTCTCAATCTGAACTCTTTCTTTTTGGGAGGTAGGGATTTCAGTTTCAGTAACATGTGGCTCCTGTTCACTTTCACCTGGTACCCTCTCCTCACTAGCTGCTCCCCCTCAACCCTTTGGGTGTCATCTTTATCTGCTGTGTCTACAGCCTCTTTGAAGAGATCATCCATTGTATATTCCTTTGGTGTTTGAGGAGGTGATGGAACATTGATTCTCTCTATAAGATCATCTAGTCTAGCAGTATCTATCTCCTCTGATAAGTCAATCCTTTCTGCTTCTTCTGTATGTGCAGTACTAGGCTCCCCCTGAACCTGTGCAGGTATCTGTTCTTTCTGTACTTGAATTGTTTCAGTACCAAGCTCAGTGTGATGATGAGCTGGAGACTTCTCAGCTGTCTCCTGCATGTCTTCTTCAGGCATATCCTTGGATAGAACTCTATCCCACCTGGAGAACAACCTTATATCCATTCTCCTTATATGATTGATCTTGGAGCCTGGTAGTTGTTGCATTACTTCTGTAATGATTCCAGCTAAGTAAAGACTCAGTATTCTAGCCATGTTTGGCTTCTTGATTGCCTCCTTGATTTTGTCAAACACAACTGCTAACTAGTTGGTGGGAATGTGAAATACAATCCTAGTCATTAGGTTGAACATGAAGGCAGAGATCCTATCATGTCCACCAGTCTTGCACAGCACCACTTTCCCAATAACTTCAGAAAGGAATTTACCCTGATTATTCATGCCTTTTCGATTAAAGACAGCACTAATCTTCATGGTGGGTTCTAGTCCACACCACTGAAGTGTTTGCCTTGTTTGTGAGGCTGAAACCTCCTCTTCATTGTTTATCCTTGGAAGATGAAGGATTCTGGTTAATCGCTTCTGAGTCACCTTGACTCTTGTGTCCTGAATAGTTGATTTGATTTTCATACCAGTAGAATCACAGATGCGGTGGTGTAGAATGCAAGAACTTCCTTCTTCCAGACCTTGGTGGGTTCTGAGACAAGGAATTCAAGTCCATTGTCTATGAGAAGAGACACCACCATCTTAATATCTGGAGCTGCATCGTCGAACGCATGCCTAACCAGTTCATATCCCTCGTTGATGGAATCATCGATCTTTGGCGCCATTGAATCGTTGAGAAGGCTTGAGAAAAGAGAGAAGAAGGATTGTCGACACACAAGGTTTTTGTCTCGAAACCCTGGTGAGCGTGTCAACAAAATACAGCTGTGACCTATTTATACCCTTCTGTCCCAAGAAGATCAAAAGGCGGGCAAAAATAGTCAAATTGTGTCGACACAGACAATATGTGTCGACACAAATTCTGAATAAGTCGACAACAATACTCTAGTTGTGTCGACATGTCGCTCTTAGACTATGTCGACATAAAATTCCTGATGTGTCGACACATCTACTCTGTGTCGACACCGTTTTTCTGAGTTTGTCGACACAAATCCTCTATGTCGACACTAAAATCCTGAATGTGTCAACACAGTTTTACTTAGCCAAATTTTGCTAAACTAATCTATAGTTAGCATGCCTAATTCAATTTTAAATCTATTGAATTTTGTTTCATCCAGAGGCTTAGTAAATACATATGTAATTTGATAATCCGTCTTAACAAATTCTAGTGAGATGTCTTCTTTTTTACATGTTCTCTAAGAAAATGGTATTTTATTTCTATATGCTTAGTCCTACTATGTGAAATAGGATTATTTGCAATAGAAATAGCACTTTTAGAATCACATAATAAAGGTGTTCTACTTACCTGAATACCATAATCTTTTAGTTGATGTTGAATCCATAATAGTTGTGCACAGCAACTTCCAGCTACAACATACTCAGACTCAGCTGTGGATATTGCCACACTAGTCTGCTTCTTACTACTCCATGATATCAACCTTCCTCCCAAAAATTGACATGTACCAGTAGTACATTTTTTATCTTCTCTGCAGCCTGCAAAATCTGCATCTGAATAACCTATTAGTTGAAAATCTCCATTCCTAGGGTACCAAAGGCCTAGATTTGGTGTGCCCTTTAAATATCTCAAAATTCTTTTAACAGCAGTGTAATGAGATTCTTTAGGGCATGCCTGGTACCTAGCATAGACACATGTAGCATACATAATATCTGGTCTACTAGCTGTGAGGTATAATAGAGAACCAACTATTCCTCCATACAAAGACTCATCTATAGGCTTACGTGTATCATCTTTATATATAGGCATATTTGTTCCCATAGGAGTTTTCATAGTAGAGGAAGATTCCATACCATATTTCTTTATCAACTCTTTGGTGAACTTAGACTAGATATGGACAAGCCATCATCAGTCTGTCTTACTTGGAGTCCCAAGAAGAACTTAAGTTCCCCCATACTACTCATTTCAAACTTCCCTTGCATAAGTTTGGCAAACTTCTTGCAAAGGTTGTTCTCTGTAGACCCAAAAATTATGTCATCCACATAGATTTTGACTAAGATTATCTTGCCTTTAGACTCCCTAAGGAATAGAGTCTTGTCTATTTTGCCTCTTGAGAATTTGTTCTCAATAAAGAAAGTAGACAGGGTATCATACCAAGCCTTTGGGGCTTGCTTTAACCCATATAAAGCTTTCCTAAGTCTAAAAACATAATCAGGTTTAAGAGAGTCTACAAAACCTGATGGTTATTCCACATAGACTTCTTCTTTTAGATCTCCATTCAGAAATGCTGATTTCACATCCATTTGGTATACCTTGAATCCTTGGTATGCAGTATAGGCAAGAAACATCCTGATTGCCTCCAGTCTTGCTACTGGTGCAAATGTCTGATCAAAATCTATTCCCTCTTCCTGCATATATCCTTTAGCAACCAGTCTTGCTTTGTTCTTTACAATTACTCCACTCTCATCCAACTTGTTCCTAAATATCCACTTTGTTCCAATGATGTTGTGGTCTTTTGGTTTAGGAACAAGCTCCCAGACTTTGCATCTTCTGAATTGATTAATCTCCTCTTGCATAGCATTAATCCAATGTAGGTCTTGGATGGCTTCTTCAAATTTCTTAGGCTCCATTTGAGATAGGAAACTTGAGTGTAGGACTATGCTCAGATTTCTGCTTCTAGTCTGCACTCCTTGACTTGGATCACCTATTATTTGATTAGCTGGATGATCTTTTAGATGTCTTATGGCTGGAGGTAGATTTCCTTCTGGTTGAACATCTCCAGCTCCTTCATCATGTTGTACTTCTTGGTTGTCATCAGCTTCTATAGAATCATGTACTCCCCCTGGACTGTAGCCAACATTTTCCATCTGTTCATTTGCTGTTGAACCTTCACCTTCTGCAATGGAAAGCTTGTCCATCCTTTTGCTTATACCTGTTGGACTGTATGAACTACAAGGCAACTCACAGTTGATTAATCTTGATTCATCAAACACAACATGTATAGATTCTTCTACAACTTGAGTAGTCAAGTTGAAGACTCTATAGGCCTTACTATTTATGCTGTACCCAACAAATATCCCATCTTGGTATTTGGCAGCAAACTTAGTTAGATATGACTTGCCATTGTTAAGTATATAGCACTTGCAACCAAAGATCCTAAAGTAGGATAGATTTGGTTTTCTACCTTTCATAATTTCATAGGGAGTCATTTTGTGGCACTTGGTGATAGAAGCCCTATTGATCACATGACATGCAGTGTTTACTGGCTCAGCCCAGAAATATTTTGGAAGAGAGGTGTCACTCAATAGAGTTCTACTAGCTTCAATCAATGTCCTATTCTTTCTTTCAGTAATACCATTTTGCTGAGGTGTTCTAGGTGAGGAGAACTCTTGGAAAATCCCAAAGTCTTCACATAATTTTGTCATACTTTCAGATTGAAATTCAGTGCCATGGTCACTTCTGATTTTGACCACTGTACTGTTTAGTTCATTCTGAATTTGTTTCACAAAACTAAGTAAGACATTTGGGGTTTCTGATTTTTGTCTCAGAAAGAATACCCATGTATATCTAGAATAGTCATCTACAACCACAAAAGTGTAGACCTTCCTACCTAGACTATGAACTGGCATAGGACCAAAAAGATCCATATGTAAGAGGTATAAGCACCTCACAGAATCCTTGTTTTCAAGACTATGAATGGAGGATTTTGTCTGCTTGCACTTTTGACAAGCAGAACATATCCCTTCCTTTATACACTTAACTTGAGGACCATTCCTCACTAACTCTTTGCTGAAGTGTTGGCCAATTGTCTTGTAGTTAAGATGAGCCAACCTCTTGTACCACTTGACACAATGAGATGCATTATCATCAGCTACAAGATAGATGGGAGAAGCCTTGTTCTCACATACAAAATTAAGACAATAAACATTTCTTTTTCTATAACCAGTCAATATGACCTCTTGGTCACTTGACCTCTTGATATGACATCCATCCTTAACAAATGAAATGTCATATCCAAGATCACTCAGCTGACTTATGCTAATCAGATTATGTTTCAAACCTTTTATATAAGCTACTTGGGTTATGGTAATTTGGTATGAAGAAATGTTACCAAACCCTTTGATGATTCCTCTTTCAGATCCACCAAAGATTACTTTAGGTCCATCTTTGACAGATGTGTACTCCTTTAGCAGCCCCTTTGTTCCAGTCATGTGACTGGAACATCCACTGTCCAAGTACCATATAGGAGCATGGCAACTTGGACTTTCCTGCAATACAGAATTACTTTCCCTTAGAGCCCAAGAATGTCTTGGGTCCTTGGTTTAGGTTAGCACCATTCATATTAAGACTACCAGCAGCTCTTCTAACTGGTAGACTATTGTTCTTCCTTACATTTATGTTATGCCAGCAGTCTAAGGCAAAATGGCCTCTCTTGCCACAACACCAACATTCAAACTTGTTGTATCTAGGTCTTGATACACCCTTGACAGAAGAATTTCTGTCCAGTGCTGGTGCTGCTGCAGCTTCACCCACAGATTTATTATAACCATGGGGTTTATGAACATGGGTAGACCTATTGGCATTTACACCCTTGTTTATCTGAACATTAGTCTTAATATGACCATGAATATTCTCAAGATCATATTTGTTAGAAGGCACTTGCACCTTTCTAAACATAACTGGGACTGAAAGGTTTAGAGGCTGGATAGGAGCTTTGCCTTTTCTTTTGAATTGGGCAGCCCTGGGGTTACCTTTGAAGCCTAATCCTGCCTTACCCTTTTGAGCCACAAACTCATCTATTAAAGGTAAGACAGATTTTGGCTTAGAGTAACTAGCCACTAAATCTTTCTCGATTCTTATTCTGGCCTCCAGACTCTTAATTTGATCATTATTATATATGATTGTGCCCATCTGAATATTGGTTATATTTTTCAGTTTGGCAATCTCATTTAACTTTTGATCCATTACTTTTTCAAACTCAGTTGCAGGCACCTTAAGATCAGCAATTTCTTGAGCCTGAGTTTTGACTAGGTTTTTGCTTTTCTTAAGAGCCTGTAACAAGTCCCTATATTCATCCATCAACTGATGAATATCACCTTCAGATTCAGATCCATTCACATCACTTGATGTAGATGAATCTGACTCTGAACCAGTACTAAAATAGAAAGAACTAGAAACCTTTTGTACCTTACTAGGACCAGGCTGATCCTGGAATTGGTTATCTTCTAACTCAGCCATCAGACCCATGCATTCCTTGTCTTCTTGATCATGAATGGAATCCATCAGTTGCAGAAATTCCTCTTCTTCATTGGCTGCATACAATCCTATGTATGCTTCTGCTTCAGATTCTGACTTTAATGAGGACTGATCTGAAAGACTCTTATCCTTCTTTGCAACAAAAGATTTCTCCTTCTTGCCCTTGTGTTGAGTCTTTTTTCTGTCTACTGACTCCTTTCTCTTTTCTGGACATTCAGCTACCATATGTCTAGTCTTATTGCAACAATAACAAACAATCTTAGAAGTTATGGCTTTGTTGGGCTTAGTTCTGTTTCTCTCATTTCATGAGGATTTTCTCTTCTGATAGTACTCATCTACTGGCTGTGATGTGGAGGGCCTGGACTTCCACTGCTTCTTTTTCAAGAACTTTTGAAACTGTCTTGTAAAGGCAGCAAAGTCAGTATCTGATTCACTGCTCCCTGATTTCTGACTATCTGAATTTTCTGTTATTTCTTCTGTAGCTTCCTTGAGAGGAGATGAAGACATCCTCCCTTTCTTTCTAGTGGCTTCAACTTTGAAAGCCACAGATCTATGCTCACCTTTTGTACTTCTTTCTTCCTCCTTCCTAGCCATCAATTGCATTTCATATGAAAGCAATTTTGCAAACAAGGTTGGAGGAGAAATATCAGCTAACTTGGCCACTTCTCTAATGGCACATATTTTTGTATCCCAATCCTTTGTTAAAGATCTGAGAAACTTGTCATTCAGCTCATATGTACTGAAGACTCTTCCATAGGACATTAGTTCATTCACAATCCTATAGAATTTCTTATAACACTCAGTTATGCTATCAGACTTTCCTTGCCTGAAGCTCTCATATTCTTGGTTGAGCATTGATTTTTTGTCTTGTCTTATTTCTTCAGATCCTTCCATATAGACAATCAAGGTGTCCCACATCTCTTTGGAGGTCTTGCAATGTATCAGATTTTGGAAGGTGGAATCATCTATTGCACTTACTATGTTGTTTTGAGCTCTCTTGTCCATAGTGGCTAAGATGATTTCCTCCTTTGTCATTTCTGAAAAATCCTTAGGAGTTTTCTGATTTGCATCTAATACAGAAATCTTCATTGGAATGTATGGACCTTTTTTCACTGTGATATAAATTCTTGGGTCTAAGGCCTCCATAAACAGCCTAACCCTTTCCTTCCAGATTCCAAAGATTTCTTTTCTACAAATGGGTAGCTTCATAGATCCCAACTCCTTGTGATTCTCACCTGAACCCATTTTCTTGATTCTTGATTCTGCCTTTAGATCTAACTCAGACTATTAAGTCTTTCTTTGAGCAACCTCGCTCTGATACCACTTGATAGTTTTACTTTCAAGATTACCTAGACACCTAGAGGGGGGGTGAATAGGTTCTTATTTTCTTTTCAAACTTAAGGCAGAATGATTAAGTAATTAAAGACTATTTTCTATGAGTTCTCTAGCTACTTCAGCAATCACAATCACACAATCTAGAACTACACATCACAGATTGCAACAAGTATTTATAGTGGTTCCCCAAGATCTGGGTACATCCACTTTCCCCCTTCTCCTATCTAGCAGTATGCTAGATTCAGCCAAACTTCCTTCTTTAACTCAGATCCTCAGATCCTACAGCTCAGAACCTGGAAAGGTTCCTACAACTCATAGTGATACCACACTCCTACAGCTCAGGCAATTTAGCCCTACCTCAGTCTTTATTCAAGACCTACAACTCAGAGATTATCTCTCCTACACTCAGGCAAGTCAGCCCTACCTCATTCTTTATTCAAGACATACAACTCAGAGATTATCTCTCCTACACTCAGCCTTTATAAATTAGGCTTACAACTCAGATCTATTAAAAGATCCTACAAGATTTGAGTAAAATATATTTTTATCTTGCTCCTAGTGAGAGAGGTGGAACAAGACAGTGTTCTTGATCAGCTTCTTGATAAACCAGATGGATAAAATCAACTGGAACTTAGCTTTCTTTAAAGCTTCTTGAATCTGAACTTTGTTGAGTTGATCTTCTTTGAAATAAACTGATCAGCAGCTTTCTCCTTAGATTTCAGAATTTGAATCTGAATCTTCTTGACAGATAAGTTCAGAATCTGTTTCTTTTGAAATTTGAGACAGCTTTCTTCTTGCCTTCTTTTGACTGGATCTCTCTCTGTCCAAGTCCCTTGAAGATACTTTAGAATTCTTGACTGAATTCTACTTAGAAAGATTCTGATAGTTCAATCCGAATAACTTCTTAGATCTGCAAAGATCTTCTTCTTATTGTTACATGTTATTCAGTGTTCAGTTTTTCGTATTTTTCTTTCAGACACTATCCGTCTATTTATAGCCTTCATTCCTGGTAACCGGCTGGTCCGGTTCCTAACAAACTTCTGTTTGTGTCAATCACGTCAGTTAACCTGTAGAGACCCACAGCTGTCAATTCTTCAAACTGCCAAGGAGTCTTTGTTTCTGCCAGAAAGTGTCGAGACAAACTGTCAATATGTGTTAAGACAATTGTTAAAATGTGTCGACACAATTTGATTAAGTGTCGACACAATCCTTTGTGATGTAGACACATATGTCTTGATGTCTACACAGCTTCTTGACACAACTTTTTGAGAATGTGTCGACACAGATAGTTGTATGTCGACACAATTACTTCAGCCACAGACTTATTGTTGATTATGCCAGGTGTCGACTCAGTCTCTAAGTGTCGACTTAGCTGTTGTTGACTTCTGCCTCTGTGTGTCGACACAGCCTCCTGGTGTCAACACAGTTGATGTCGACTATAATTTTGTGTGTGTCGACACTGCCTCCCGGTGTCGACACAGTTGATGTCGACTCATTTTCTCTGTGTCGACACAGCCTTCTTCAAGTGTCTACACAATCTTCCTGAAGTGTCGACACATCTCCTTCTGGTGTCGACACATGGACTTAGAAATTTTTCATACATTTAACCTGCACATATTCAACTTAAACAACATCAAATACACCTTGATGTATATCATTATGCTAAGTTAGGCTTTTTCAAATCAGGTACACATTTTCCAATGTACCCAATACTGATGCAAAAGCTATGAACATCTTAGCTCAGACAATGTCTAATGACATATTTCAGAGAGTTGTTGAATGCTCCTCAGTAAAGGACATTTGGGATTCCTTAAATGGAATGGTTACCGGTTCAGCAGATGAAATAAAGGATAGAAGGTCCCACTTGATTTCTCAATATGAGAATTTCATGAAGGGTGAATCAGAATCAGTTGCTGATATGTACACCAGACTCAGTCTCATCATTAATGAATTAAAAACCCTTGAAAGGGACATCACATTGACAGAAGTCAATGATAAGATCCTTATGTGCTTCCCTAGCACATGGGAATCAAGGATCTGGCCAATCAAAGAAGCCAGAAGCTTAAATGAGATTTCAACTAAAACCTTGTTGGACAAGCTCAAGTTTTATGAGCAGCTTATCAAGTCAAGGGAAGCTGAGAAAAAGGCTTCACCTTCACCCAGGAAAGAAAAGAGCATTGCTTTCCAAGCTATAGATGAAGCAGAAGCTATTCCAGGAAATGAAGATCTCATGAGTCTTCTGGCCAAGAGATTCTACAAAATGGCCAAGAAGTACTTCAGGAGAAGGTCTTCCAGAAATGAAGATAAACCAAGGTATGATAAAACCCCTACTAAAGAGATAGTCTGTTATGGATGCAAGAAACCAGGACATATCCTTCTAAAATGTCCTGAAAAGCAGAAGAAAGACAAGCTGAAGGAGAAGGACTTCAGGAAGCACTCCAACAAATTCTCTTCCAACAAATACAAGAAGAAGGAGAGAGGTTTTGTTATTGAGACATGGAGTGACTCAGATTCAGATTCTTCATCTAGTTATAGTGAAGATGAAGAAGAAGCAAAAACAAAAGAGATCTTTTTGATGGCAATCAATGCCTTATGCAGTAAATCTAAGGAAGAGTCAGAGTCGAAATCTGAAGAAGATCAGGTAATATCTACTTTTGATTTTACCTCAGATCAATTCAAAATAAACTTTAAATTACTTTGTAAAGATCTAATTTAATTTGAGAAGGAAATAAAACTTCTCAGGGAAAAAATAAATAATTCAGACAACCTATCTTCAGAAAATACAAAACTTAAAGAAGATTTAAAAACTGCAAATGAACAAATATTTTCCTTAGAAAATATACTAAATGAGGCTAAGCTATTTGAATAATCCCCTAATGGGAGAAGCATCAAATTGATGGACATCACAAGCATAGTCAATGCCAGACTTAATGGCAAACTAGGCTTGGGAGCTTCATCAAGTCAGCCTCATATTCTTTAGAAAAATATTTTATCATCCCCCATAAAATCCATCTCTGCTAAAGGAAAAGAAAAGGAAGTTTTACAACTCACATACAAAGATACTAAAGTTTTACCAAAGACTAAATCAAAACAAAATAAAAATTCACAGAAAAATTATGTTCAACAAAATTCATCGAACTCAGATCGACGAAAATAGTATTTTTCGTCGAACGGCTATCAACGCTCTTTGAACCCAGAATTTTGGTATAATTACTAATCTGCGGGTGCTCAACAAAATCATTATGATTCATCGAACTGAGATTGACAATCGTGGAAAGCAGAAAATGAACTCTATCATTTTGTGAACCGAGATCGACGAAATCAATACCTTTCGTCGAACTCAGATCGACGAACTCAATTAACATCGTCGAACTCATTTTCTCAAAACAAAAACTTTAACTCATATCAAAATAATAATCAAATACAAAAATTTGTTAATCTTTTTACTCAATGGATTATTCCTCCTAGGATATATCACTCATTAGGTTATAAGGATCAACTAGATTGTTCTTATATTTCTAGTTATTCTTATGAAAGAAATCATGGACCCAAGGTAACCTAGGTAAAAAACACCTAACTTAGTTTCTTGCAAGTAAAGAACTATCCTACCACAGAGGAACAGTGGTACTTGGATAGTGGTTGCTCAAAACACATGACAGGTTCAAAGGCCAATCTCAGTGATTTCAAGGCAAAGCTGGGACCCAAAGTTATCTTTTGAGACTCCAACTGTGGACAAACAGAAGGCTATGGAAATGTCAAGGTTAGAGCAGTGACATTAAAGATAGTTGTTTATGTGAATGGTCTGAATCATAACCTCATATCCATAAGTCAGTTATGTGATGAAGGATATCTGGTAACCTTTAACAAGTCCTTATGCATTATTTTGTCTAGTTTAAATAAAATTGTTTTAACTGGTATTAGACAAGGTAACATTTATCTAGTTAATTTCTATTCAGCTAAATTATCTATGGACAACCTTGTCAGAGGACTACCTTCTGGTTCCTACAAGAAGGAAAGACTCTGCAGGGCTTATCAATTAGGCAAGCAAACTAAAAATAGTTTCAAATCCATTAATAAAAGTGATTCACCGAGAATCTTGTACTTGGTACATATGGACCTTTTTGGACCTATTGCAGTACAAAGTTTGGGAGGGAAGTCATATACCTTAGTGATTGTTGATGATTTCTCTAGATTCACTTGAGTTTTCTTTCTGAAAAACAAGTCAGATAACTTTAAAGTTCTTACAGATTTTCTTAAGAGCATCCATATTGAGTACTCTACTCAAGTTGCATTGATCAGAAGTGATCATAGCACAAAGTTTGAATCTCTTCTTATGCAAGAATTCTATGAGAAGAAATGTATCAGACATTGTTTTTCTGCTCCTAGAACTCCCCAACAAAATGGGGTAGCTGAGACAAAAAATAGAACCCTGATTGAATCTACAGGGACATTACTTGCAGATGCTCACTTGCCCCTATCCTTTTGGGCAGAGCCAGTAAGCACATCAAATTATGTTCTGAATAGAAGTCTAATTCATAAGTTAAAGGGTAAGACTCCCAATGAATTACTTAAAGGGAAGCAACCTAAAGTAGATTTTTTAAAGTATTTCGTTGTATATATTATATTCAAAATAATGACAAGAAATATCTTAGAAAGTTTGAATCCAAAGCTGCGGAGGGAATTTTTCTTGGATATTCCCAAGTTAGCAAGGCTTATAGGGTTTATAATAAATTAACTCTTAAAATGGAAGAATCTATGCATGTAACTTTTGATGAAACTAACATGTTTTACAAGGAGAGAGACGTATCTACTATAGAAAATTTGTAGGTACCCTATCTGTGTGAGAGATTGGATGAATTAATCTTAACTTAAGACGATATATCACATCCCTCTCAACAGATTGATGATAATGATAGTGATGAAGAAATTCAGGAAATTCATGTTGAAGACATTGTGGCTAATGAAATTCCACCAGAGGAATTAATACCACAAATGGTTATTGAAGAACCAACTCTACCCACTGATCTTGTCACACTTAGAGATCATCCTATGTCTCATGTGATTGGAGACATGTCAGTTGGTGTTCAAACAAGGCATCAATTAAATCAAGATCAGATGCATGCTTGTTTTATCTCTCAGATTGAACCTCAAACCATCACAGATGCAGAACAAGATCCCCACTAGATCATTACAATGCAAGAGGAGCTCAATAAATTTGAGAGATGTAGAGTTTGGGATCAGGTTCCAATACCCCAAAGACCATCCAGTCATTGGAACTAAATGGGTCTTCAGGAACAAGTTGGATTCTCAAGGAATCATTGTAAGGAACAAATTAAGATTGGTAGCTCAAGGTTATTCTCAGGAGGAAGGCATTGATTATTACCAGACCTTTTCCCCTGTTGTAAGATTGGAAGCTATTGAGATTTTTCTTGCATATGCAGCATTCAAGAAGTTCAAAGTATATCAAATGAATGTGAAGAGTTCTTTTCTTAATGGAGAGCTCAAAAAAGAAGTGTTTGTAGCACAACCTACAGGTTTTATCTCTCCAACTCACTCTTCTTATGTATTTAGACTAAACAACGCTCTTTACGGTCTCAAACAAGCTCCAAGAGCTTGGTATGAGACTCTTGCTAGTTTCTTGTTAGAAAATAAGTTTTCTATAGGCTTAGTAGATAGGACTTTATTTATCAGAAATCATAAGGATAAAATTTTGCTAGTTCAAATATATGTAGATTACATAATATTTAGTTCTACTGATTCCAAACTTTGCAAAAAGTTTTCTTACCTGATGCATTCAAAGTTTGAAATGAGTAGCATGGGTGAACTATCATACTTCCTTAGTCTCCAAGTGAAGCAATCCCCTGATGGTATCTTTATATTCCAATCCAAATATGCTAAAGAGCTTATTAAAGATTTTGGATGTCTGATGCCTCAACAATGAAAACACCCATGCCCTCCAATGTTGTTGTTGATAATGATAAACATGACAAGCTTGTTTATTAAAAAGTATATAAAGCCATCATTGGGTCTCTTTTATATTTAACATCAAGTAGGCCTGATATCATGTTTGCTACATGTATTTGTGCTAGGTTTCAAATAAATCCCAAAGAATCTCACCTAATTTTAATAAAAAGAATTTTGAAATATATAAAGGGTTGTCCAAATCTAGAACTTTGGTATCCAACAGAGTCAGAATTTGACTTAATTGGAGTATCAGATGCTGACTATGCAGGATGTAGAGTTGACAGAAAAAGCACATCAGGAACTTGTCAGTTTCTTGGTGATAGGCTTGTGTCATGGTTTTGCAAAAAGAAAACTTCTATGTCCACATCAACTATTAAAGCTGAATACATTGCAACTGGTAGTTGCTGCTTATAGATTTTGTGGATTCAAAATTTGCTCTTGGATTATGGTCTCAACTTAAATAATTCAACTATCTTTTGTGATAATACCAGTGCCATTTCAATTGCACAAAATCCAGTACTTCAAAGTAGAACTAAGCTTATAGAGATTAGACATCATTTTCTTAGAGATAATGTAGACAAAAATAAAACAAAACTTGTCTTTATTTCTACAGATTTACAAAGGGAAGACATCTAAACCCTTAGATGAAAAGAAACATCTTTTCTTTATAAATCAGTTGGGCATGATCAATGGAGACTCTTTAATTTAATTTTTGTTCTGTGATTGACGAACTGGTCACCTTTCGTCGAATGGAGATTGACGATCTGTGAACTTTTCATGGAATTTTCGTCAAACTGAGATTGACGAACCCTCCTTTAGAAACTTTCGACAAACGGAGATCGAAGAATTTGTTTCAAATTATTTTTCCTAGAACCGAGATCGACGAAATATAATTCTTTCGCAAAACTTTCATTGACCTGAGATCGATGAAATGTATTTCATTTTAGATTTTTCATCGAACAGATTTCGATGTTTCGCTTTTAGTCAGGCAGAGTTCGTCGTTTCGACTTTTGAAACCTTATAACTAGGTTTTCATCGAACTCTATCCCGCGCCTTTTCATTTCCTTTGCACTTGATCCCTTCATTTTTGCAGAGCAATGACGATTTCTCCTGCACTCCTCTCAGCGATGAAGTTTGACGCAGGATTTGATATAGATCTTGAATCCTTCAGTCATTCGGAACAGATTTTCAAGGACATCTTACATTTGTTTAAAGTTCCGAATCTATAGTACTTTATGACATCAAGAATAAAACTCCGAGTGATAGAGATTAAAGAATGGGTGCACACAGCCAAACCTCAAGATACTCCAGTTGTTGTTGGAATAATTTCTAGAAACCAGGTTATTTTATCTCCAGAACTTTTAACTGAAGTTTTCGGTTTTGTGAATGGAGACGATGAATTAGAACTATCTAGTAATGAATTTACTGAGATGCTAGATAGGATGGGTCACTCCCAGGGAAACCCAAACCATCTGCTTAAGAAAAACTTTTCCATTGAATATAAATTCTTAGCAGATGTGGTAGGTAAAGTGTTGTTAGGCAAACACTATGCCCATGACCATATTACCAGGCATCAGTTTAACTTGATGAGTGCTTTGGTAAACACAAAATCAGTGAACTGGTGTGGAATTGTGTAACATCTCATTTCCAACTAGACCCCTAATAGTGGTTTTGTCATAACAAAACCCTAGGAAGCCCAAGAAAGAGTCAAGTGGACCTGGTGGTGTGGATAGGGCCACCATGGTCTGCACTTAGCAGATCTCTAAACCTTGGTTAAAAGTGATCATGGGGCTTCACCAAGACTCCAAGACCCCACCCATACCCTTATAACCCTAGAAAGAGATCAATGGGTCACTAAGGACCCATGAAGAGCAATCAAAGGACCTAAGTGGACCAAAGTCAACTATAGCCCTAATTGGGTCAAATTGACCTACACAAGGGTCAATTGCAGTCCCTTAGCCCAGTAGACCCCACCCATACCTTCTTAGACCTAGTGAGAGGTCAATGGGTCACTAAGGACCCATAGAGAGTAGTCAATAGGGCTAAGTTGACCAAAGTCAACTATGACCCTAATTGGGTCAAATTGACCTACACAAGGGTCAATTGCAGTCCCTTAGCCCAGTAGACCCCACCCCTACCCTCATAGACCTAGTGAGAGGTCAATGGGTCACTAAGGACCCATGGAGAGTAGTCAATAGGGCTAAGTTGACCAAAGTCAACTATGACCCTAATTAGGTCAAATTGGCCTACACAAGGGTCAATTGCAGTCCCTTAGACAAATGGACCCCACCCCTACCCTCATAAGCCTAGTGAGAGGCCAATAGGTCACCAAGGACCCATTGGGACCAATCAAAAGGGCTAGTTTTGACCAAAGTCAACCCTTGACCTAAAATGGTCAAAATGCCCTAGTTAAGGGCCAAGTGACCTCCAAGGGCCAATCCAACCCCACCTTGACCCTAGGGGAGGCTAATGAGTCACCAAGGACCTATTAAGGAAATCTCAAGGATCAAATTAACCTAGATGGGCCCTAGCCCAACTTTGGGTCAAGTTAGCCCAAATGGGCTAACTCAAGCTCAAGCCCATTACATTGGGGCTAACCTTGACTTAAGTGGCCAAATGGATTTGTGGGCTGACATGGGACATGTAGGAGCCAAAAATTCAGGCATGGTGACTAGGAGAGAGAAAGTCACCCATGGAGGAGAGAGAAAGAGAAGGAAGAAGAAGGAAGGAGGACTTTGTGCTCCTCCTCCCCCCTCCCCATTCATATCAGAAGGATAAGGGAGAGTGCAGCAGCCATTGTGGACTGATTAGAGCAAGCTCCACCCCCCTACCAACCTAGCCGCCAACCTTGACCATGGCCAAAAATGGCACATGCCATTTCAGCCACCTAACTCCCTCCTTTCCCTCTTTAAAAGCTTCCCTGAGGTTCAAGGAGCATTTCCCACACTTTACCTGAAGGAGCCAGCAGGATTCCTGCATTTTTGAAGAAACCCGACCACCTCCACCACCACCATGGTATTCCGTCAAACCTCCCGACTTCAAGCCTCCAAAAAGGTCCTCTTCCACTCCTTCTCTCATGGGTAGATCGTAGGGATCATTAGGGCCGAGGTTAGGGCTCAATAGAGCTCAATCGGATTTTTAAATCCATGGAAATTTCATGGAAAATGCGATCGTCGGGATCGCCGGAATAGTGCTCCCCGGCGGCCTAGACGCCGCCTGGAGATAGCCCCGACCACTACGAAGGTGTCGGCGGCGGTGGCAGGCCGGGGAGGAGGCCGGATCGCCGGCGGCAGCCGCTGGAAATCGGACCAGGCGGGATTAATCCTGGCCGTCTGCCAGAGGAAGAAGATGACGGGATGCCGTCCATCTTGCGCCAAGATTCGTGCTGCTGATGATAAGATACTATAGTATATGAGTTTGATTTATTTTATTTTCTGTCACATGTTATGTATATAATGGTTTTAATTATTAAAAATAGTTAGAGCCTTTTTCAGAGAATATGGTCAACACAAGAAATGTAGCCCTATGGGTCTACTGTCCAACAAAATTGGTTTGAACCAATTTAGGTGACTTGTTTGACCAGGGCACTCATTTTGGTGAGGTCTATACAAATGCCTAGACAGTCATTAAACTAGTTGCCCACACTTCATCCTTGGTCCAAATGGTCTGAAATTTTGGCAGGGAGTCACCCTACCCCATACCTAGACCCTGCCCAAACATGGGAATTTTTGGGAATAATTTTCCTATAGTTTTGTAAAAAATTTAATTATGCTAGGGTAAATTAAATTATGGGTCAAGTGAAGTCCAGATTTATCCAAATTTTGGTGGGATGGATATGAGGTCAATATAGACCTCTGGTTAAAATTTCATTAAGTTTGGAGTTGATTTGAATTGGATTCAAGCAAACCCTAGCCTTGCCCTAAGAAGGGTATTTTGGACAAAAATATAATTTTGGCTTTTAGTGTCCAATTCACCTCAACAGAGGTTCAAATTTGGTACACTGGTTTGGCATGACAATATACACCTCCCAATGAAAACTTGGGGGCATTGGAGTTGATTTGGCCCAAGATTCTAGGTCAAACCCTAAGGAAGGGCTTTTGTACCTTGTGAAGGACATATGGCCAAAACACCTTATATGGCTATGAAATTTTGTAGGGGTGGTATTTTGGTAACTATAACCCTCTGGTAAAAATATTAGGGTGTTTTGGAAGGTTTAGGACCCTCAAAAGCCTAACCCTAGTTTAGGGCACAAATGTGGTGGGATAGGAATGGGTTAGCTTAACCCCTTAAAATGATATGAAATTTTGGTATGATGGTCATAAGGATATTAAGAAGCTTTGGTGATTTATTTAGAAATTTTGGAGTAATATTTATAGCACTTCATTTGTAACACAAGGAATGCCTCAATTTAGTAAATTAATTATTATGCTCCCTCTGACCCTTGGGAGGTCATGCAATTTTGGCAGAGGATGTTTTGAATCATTATAAGCTTATATAAATTATATGAAAATTGTTGGATACTTATTTGAGGTACTTACTTCACAAGCTTGCTAATTGATGGAATTATTCAATAATTTAATTTAGTCCATTTACTGATAAATAAATTATGAAATTTGTCCCAAACCATTTACATGCCATTAAATTCATACTTAAATTTTCTCTGAATTTTTGGAAGCAACATAGTATTTTATATTTCTTTAAATGAATTTTCAAGGATTAAGATGAAATAATGATTTAGGGATAAAACCTTACTGAAAAATTTAGATATTTTGGAAGATGAGTTATATCCTCATTTTGAATAACATATAAAAGTTGTAGAATGATATCTTGACTGAAAATTGTACTTCATGTTCATTATTGGAAATACTAGTCAATAGAATAATTAAATAAATTATTAAATAAATAAGGAAAATTTTGGATCTCTGGGTTTAGGGCTTAAAGGTCATAATAGACCTCCATTAATTATTATAAGAGTATTGGATAGTCATTTGATGTACCTCCTATTTTACATGAAGTTTGACATGATGGTCTGCAATTAGCAATTTTGGAAAACTATATATTAATTTGTTTGGAGTTTATCACTCCTTAATCACTGATGATATTTGACCCAGAGCATTTATGGGCCCTTGCAATCATGTTAGAATTATCCTTGAATTTTCAGAAATAATATTGCTCTGTTTATTATTTTTATGAATTATTGCAATATACCATTTAAATAAAATAAGTGGCCTGAACCTTGCTGAAAAATTAGGAGATTTTGTATCTTAGGTTAAATGATTATATCAAGTATAACATAAATCTGGGGAGATTTTATAATGTCAAAATTTGGTACCTTCAGCTCAATCTTGGAGACTTGGGCCACTATAAATGTTTAAATAAATTCCTAAATAAATAGGAAAATTGTAAAACTCTGGATTTGGGCAATAAAGGTCATAATGGAGCTCCACTAATTATCATAGGAGTATTGGATGATTACTTGATATACTTCCCATTTTATATAACATTAAACCTTGGTGGTCTGCATATAGTAAATCTACTGAAATAATCTGGAGTACAAGTTAGGCACATAAGTCAAAAATTAGTGGTTATAGGAATGAGTTCATCACTCAGGGTTGGATGAGCTAGGGATTGGTTTGACTAAAAGGTTAGGTGGCGTTTGGGGTCGACGAAAGATCGTCTTCCCCATAGAGTAGAAAGTCAAAATCACCTTAGGTATAGTTTACTATAATAATGAAATGGGTAACACCTAAGTTGTAGGCATAAAGTAAATTGAGGAGTGGGTAGTAAACTTAGGATTTCACACTCTCACACCCCTGTGTCCCGAGAGATAGTTTGGGTTACTCGGGCAATAAGCCCAGTGGTTAAGGTAACGGACGGGATAGTCCGGGGAGCTTTGGCTCGGTTGTAGATCATGATGGACGGGATTGTCCGGTGAGCTTCGGCTCGGTTGGTTGTTTGACTCATAACTATTGCATGTGCATAAAAGGTTTAAGGTGGTGGGTCTTCGATATTGGGGAGTTCGATGCACCGACACCAATATCGTTGGCTTGGCAAGTGTGGTGAGCACTTTGCCAACAGAAGTCCGGTGCGCCAGCCGGAAAGAGTACGCAGGCATACGCTTAGTGCACCAAGCGTTGAGGCGTACGATAGGTCTGACCGGTAGTGCTTTACTGGTTTAGAGGTGGGCGAGGCCCAACCCACCGCTTCCGTCTGCCACTACGGAAGTATCCTGGGAGGTAACGGCTCCTAAAGGGGGAACTAAAGGTCTGTGTACACAGAGTCGAGTGGGTGAGTTGCACTTGCATGTTCACATCATAGCATAGTTGTATTTCATAGCATAACCATTGCATAAAACCTGACACCTAATGTATAAGCGGTATGGGACGCTCTATACATTAGGCCTTGCAAAACGACCCCTTGGCCTATAAGTTCGTGTGAGCGTGCTTATAAGTCAAGGTTCTCTTTCAATATTATAAGCCTGCTAATAGAACCGACACCCTATCGTATAGATTGGTATGGGACTTTTTATACGATAGGAGCCCTGCAAAAGATCCCTTAGCTTATGTGTACCCACATAAGTTAAGGTTACTCATTTAATTTTGTATAATTATTATCATGCGTACACTGTAGGTTTAGTTCCGCTGCCATCTGGAATTTGACTATTCTCCACCTTCTTATCCTTCCCTTTCCTTCTCCCCGCTCGGTGCTTAGGAGCCATGTGGGAAGGGGTGGGGGACGATAGGACTTAGTCTTTTAGACTAACGGTTTTCGAACCACATCATTTAGGGGACCACGGAGCCCAGCATGGAGGAGCAGCCCCGGAGGTCGGCACGCTTGGAGATCGGACAGTCTAGCACTGGAGTCCAGACAGCAGGGACAGTGAGTCCCGATCTATAGTAGTTGTATTAGTTTGCTTCCGCGATGAGTGAATTGTAGTGAGGACTTGATGTACCGGGCATAAGCCCGAGATTTTCATTATATGTACTATCTGTGGACACTCCCTTCGTGGAGTTTATTTCTATATATGTGATTTATGTGGACTTACTTTTATACTTATGCTACAGTAGAGATCGATTCGGCCGGCAGAACCGGCGTCTTGTAGTGTCAACCTTCCCGGGTGAGAAGGTATCACCGCAAGGCGGCGGTTCTGGGCCTAAGACCCCAGTGTCGAAAAAGAAAAAAAATGGGGGTCTTACAAGTGGTATCAGAGGCAAAATATATCGATCGAAAGGTAGCAGTCCACTAACCCTGGGACACCCCCGCTCGAGTTTAGTTTGAGGACAAACTAAGCAGCGGAGGCAGTGGTGGGCCCATATGGGAAATCACATGAAAATTGTCCACTTTTAGTTAAATCTGTGAGACTTCTTATAATTGTCTTCTATTACGCAGCCCCCAGCGCATCCAACACCACAAGGCGGAGTTCAGCAAACTCCGACTGTTGCACCACCTCCCCCGGTCCCCACTCCATTCTTACACTCAGAGATGGGTCAAACGCTGACGGCCATTCTAGATGCTTTCAGGGCTCAGCAGGTTCCGGCTCCGCAGCCGAACCCGGGGGCCAATTGGCTGAGCATTTTTCGAGGACTCTCTCCTCCATCTTACTTGGGGACAGAATCCGCTGTACGGACAGAGGAGTGGCTAGATATTATGTACGAAATGCTGACTTGGATACGATGTCCCTGGGAGGAGAAGGTGGCCTTGGTTGTCTCCTGCCTAGAGTCCCATGCAAAGAGGTGGTGGAAGACGCTGCTGGATACAATATTTGCTGATAGGGAGGTTACAGAAATCTCCTGGGAAGAGTTCAGGACCGCTCTCCTGGAACATTTTGTTCCACAGTCGGCCAGGGATGAGTTGGAGGAGTGGTTCCTACAACTGAAGCAGGGCACCCGGACAGTGGTAGAGTACCATCGGGAGTTCGACCATTTGACTCGATATGCAGATTCTTACCAGCTGGACGAAGCGGGATACATCAAGAGATTCTATAAGGGCCTGCGGGAAGACTTGAGGGAGGCTTTGTTGTTTGTATCCGACGGGCCTATCTCCCGGATTTTGGAAATGGCAAAGAGGATCGAGGCCGATTGGCACACCACTCGGGGCCGGAAGCGGCAAGTGGAGGATCAGGGACGGAGAGCCAGAAATGATCAGCGACAAGGTGCTATACCAGGTGGGAGAAGCATAGAGGACCAGCCTCGACAGGAAGTGAGGCAGGAGCCGAGGGAGCAGGTGATATTGGCCCCTCAGCCTCTTCAGATCGATGAGGGAGGCACCGAGACCCGGGGGTATGGCATTTCCCCCACCAGAGTGCTACAACTGCCATCAGACAGGACACATTCGGAGAAACTGCCCCATGAGGGGAGCACCTTTACCAGCACCCCAGGATGCCCCGCATGCCCAGTAGTTTGGAGGACGAGGACGTGGTCGAGGACGTGGTTTTCAGGGTGCAAATCGTAGGCAGCAGAGGGAGCAAATTTATGCACTGGATCTGGCTCAGCCCCGAAACCCGGAGCAAGTAATCACTGGTATGTCTGAAAATTTTTGTTTAAGTTATTCCTCATGAACTTAAATTTTATATAGAAGTGACAATCTAGGAAAGAAAACCATAGCTAGAATTCTGAGACATTTAATTTTTCCCAAAACCCCAGGAATAGTTTTCATCAGCGGCAAACCCGCTTATACGCTATTTGATACGAGTGCTTCGCACTCATTTGTATCGGAGGCCTTCATAGAAGGATTGGAAGGTGTGGAACGATTCACGGGTCTGATGATGAGGATACGACTACCCGACGGATCAGAGTTGTTCACCTCTGCCCACTGCAACATGGAGGCGGAGATCGGCGGAAGGATATTTGAAGCTCCAGCGATGATCATAAAGATGCCAATCTTTGATTTGATCCTAGGGATGACGTGGTTGAACTAGAATCATGCTCAAATTGACTGCACGTCCAAAAGAGTTACCGTAAGACATAGGGATTCCTACCTCGTTATTGAAGGTATTAAATCTATTCCCCCTCTCATACTGTCGTCTGTACAAGCCGTCAAGGCTCACTTACAGGGGTGAGAGGTGTATGAAGTAATATTTGAGATGAATGAGACCAAGGTCTCCACCTCGAATATTCCAGTGGTGCGAGATTTTGCTGACGTATTCCAGAGAAACTGCCTGGGCTACCCCCGCACCGGGAGCAGGATTTCCGGATACAGCTGGTGCCGGGGGCTAAGCCGGCAGCTAGGGCCCCTTACCGGATGGCCCCGAAGGAATTGACAGAGTTTCGAAGCCAACTCCAAGAACTGGTGGAGGCTGGATTTGTCCGACCGAGCTCTTCGCCTTGGGGATCCCCGGTCTTGTTCGTTAAAAAGAAGGATGGAACTCTGAGACTGTGCATCGACTACCGAGCACTAAACCGATTGACAGTCCTAAACACATATCCGTTTCCAAGGATAGATGAGCTGTTTGACCAGCTAGAAGGTGCGCATTTCTTTTCCAAATTGGATTTGAGGTCTGGTTACTATCAGCTAAGGATCCAGGAGGAGGACATTCCGAAAACTGCTTTCAGTAGCAGATATGGGCTATATGAATTTACAGTGATGCCCTTCGGGCTCACAAATGCGCCATCGGCATTTATGAGCCTTATGAATCAGGTGTTCGAAGAATATTTAGATGTGTTTGTCATCGTGTTTATCGATGACAACCTCATTTACTGAAGGACAGAGAAGGAGCACACACGGCATCTGACGCTGACCCTGGAAAGACTACGGGAGCACAAGCTTTATGCAAAGATCAGCAAATGCTAGTTTTGGTTGAAGGAGGTGGCCTTCCTAGGCCATATCATCAGTGGTGCTGGGTTGGCAGTGGACCCGGCCAAGATCCAAGCGGTTCGGGACTGGCCACAATTAAAGACGGCCACAGATGTACGAAGTTTCCTAGAACTTGCCGGTTATTACCAGAAATTTGTGGAGGGATTCTCTCGTATCGCCCTCCCACTCACATCTCTGACAAGGAAGGAGGTACCCTTTATCTGGACCCCACGAAGTGAAGAGGCTTTTCAAGAGCTAAAGGGGCGACTCACTTTGGCTCCTATACTTGCCCTCCCTTCAGGAAAAGAAGGATTCCAGGTCTACACCGATGCCTCCTATCAGGGCATGGGTGCAGTACTTATGCAGAATGGTCATGTGATAGCTTACGCTTCTCGGCAGCTGAAGAAGCACGAGCAAAACTACCCAGTTCATGACATAGAGATGGGAGCGGAAGCGTGGTCGGCCCATATGGGAAATCACATGAAAATTGTCCACTTTTAGTTAAATCTATGAGACTTCTTATAATTGTCTTCTATTACGCAGCCCCCAGCGCAGCCAACACCACAAGGCGGAGTTCAGCAGACTCCGACTGTTGCACCACCTCCCCCGGTCCCCACTCCATTCTTACACTCAGAGATGGGTTAAACGCTGACGGCCATTCTAGATGCTTTCAGGGCTCAGCA
Source organism: Platanthera zijinensis (assembly GCA_039513925.1). NCBI lineage: Eukaryota > Viridiplantae > Streptophyta > Magnoliopsida > Asparagales > Orchidaceae > Platanthera > Platanthera zijinensis. The sequence goes on from CM077081.1 coordinate 82,298,989, forward strand.
GGTTCCGGCTCCGCAGCCGAACCCGGGGGCCAATTGGCTGAGCATTTTTCGAGGACTCTCTCCTCCATCTTACTTGGGGACAGAATCCGCTGTACGGACAGAGGAGTGGATAGATATTATGTACGAAATGCTGACTTGGATACGATGTCCCTGGGAGGAGAAGGTGGCCTTGGTTGTCTCCTGCCTAGAGTCTCATGCAAAGAGGTGGTGGAAGACGCTGCTGGATACAACATTTGCTGATAGGGAGGTTACAGAAATCTCCTGGGAAGAGTTCAGGACCGCTCTCCTGGAACATTTTGTTCCACAGTCGGCCAGGGATGAGTTGGAGGAGCGGTTACTACAGTTGAAGCAGGGCACCCGGACAGTGGTAGAGTACCATCGGGAGTTCGACCATTTGGCTCGATATGCAGATTCTTACCAGTTGGACGAAGCGGGATACATCAAGAGATTCTATAAGGGCCTGCGGGAGGACTTGAGGGAGGCTTTGTTGTTTGTATCTGACGGGCCTATCTCCCGGATTTTGGAAATGGCAAAGAGGATCGAGGCCGATTGGCACACCACTCGGGGCCGAAAGCGGCAAGTGGAGGATCAGGGCCGGAGAGACAGAAATGATCAGCGATAAGGTGCTATACCAGGAGGGAGAAGGATAGAGGAACAGCCTCGACAGGAAGTGAGGCAGGAGCCGAGGGAGCAGGTGATATTGGCCGCTCAGCCTCTTCAGATGAGGGAGGCACCGAGACCCGGGGGTATGGCATTTCCCCCACCAGAGTGCTACAACTGCCATCAGACAGGACACATTCGGAGAAACTGCCCCATGAGGGGAGCACCTTTACCAGCACCCCAGGATGCCCCGCATGCCCAACAGTTTGGAGGACGAGGACGTGGTCGAGGACTTGGTTTTGAGGGTGCAGATCGTAGGCAGCAGAGGGAGCAAATTTATGCACTGGATCTGGCACAGCCCCGAAACCCGGAGCAAGTAATCATTGGTACGTCTGAAAATTTTTGTTTAAGTTATTCCTCATGAACTTAAATTTTATATAGAAGTGACAATCTAGGAAAGAAAACCATAGCTAGAATTCTGAGACATTTAATTTTTCCCAAAACCCCAGGAATAGTTTTCATCAGCGGCAAACCCACTTATACGCTATTTGATACGGGTGCTTCACACTCATTTGTATCGGAGGCCTTCATAGAAGGATTGGAAGGCATGGAACGATTCACGGGTCTGATGATGAGGATACGACTACCCGACGGATCAGAGTTGTTCACCTCTGCCCACTGCAACATGGAGGCGGAGATCGGCGGAAGGATATTTGAAGCTCCAGCGACGATCATAAAGATGCCAATCTTTGATTTGATCCTAGGGATGACGTGGTTGAACTGGAATCATGCTCAAATTGACTGCACGTCCAAAAGAGTTACCGTAAGACATGGGAATTCCTACCTCGTCATTGAAGGTATTAAATCTATTCCCCCTCTCATACTGTCGTCTGTACAAGCTTCAAGGCTCACTTACAGGGGGGAGAGGTGTATGAAGTAATATTTGAGATGACTGAGACAAGGGTCTCCACCTCGGATATTCCAGTGGTGCGAGATTTTGCTGACGTATTCCCAGAGAAACTGCCTGGGCTACCCCCGCACTGGGAGCAGGATTTTCGGATACAGCTGGTGTCGGGGGCTAAGCCGGCAGCTAGGGCCCCTTACCGGATGGTCCCGAAGGAATTGACAGAGTTTCGAAGCCAAATCCAAGAACTGGTGGTGGCTGGATTTGTCCGACCGAGCTCTTCGCCTTGGGGAGCCCCGGTCTTGTTCGTTAAAAAGAAGGACGGAACTCTGAGACTGTGCATCGACTACCGAGCACTAAACCGATTGACAGTCCGAAACACATATCCGTTGCCAAGGATAGATGAGCTGTTTGACCAGCTAGAAGGTGCGCATTTCTTTTCCAAATTGGATTTGAGGTCTGGTTACTACCAGTTAAGGATCCAGGAGGAGGACATTCCGAAGACTGCTTTCAGTAGCAGATATGGGCTATATGAATTTACAGTGATGCCCTTCGGGCTCACAAATGCGCCGTCGGCATTTATGAGCCTTATGAATCAGGTGTTCGAAGAATATTTAGATGTGTTTGTCATCGTGTTTATCGATGACATCCTCATTTACTCAAGGACAGAGGAGGAGCACACACGGCATCTTACGCTGACCCTGGAAAGACTACGGGAGCACAAGCTTTATGCAAAGATCAGCAAATGCCAGTTTTGGTTGAAGGAGGTGGCCTTCCTAGGCCATATCATCAGTGGTGCTGGGTTGGCAGTGGACCCGGCCAAGATCCCAGCGGTTCGGGACTGGCCACAATTAAAGACGGCCACAGATGTACGAAGTTTCCTAGGACTGCCGGTTACTACCGGAAATTTGTGGAGGGATTCTCTCGTATCGCCCTCCCACTCACATCTCTGACAAGGAAGGAGGTACCCTTTATCTGGACCCCATGATGTGAAGAGGCTTTTCAAGAGCTAAAGGGGCGACTCACTTCGGCTCCTATACTCGCCCTCCCTTCAGGAAAAGAAGGATTCCAGGTCTACACTAATGCCTCCTATCAGGGCATGGGTGCAGTACTTATGCAGAATGGTCATGTGATAGCTTACGCTTCTCGGCAGCTGAAGAAGCACGAGCAAAACTACCTAGTTCATGACTTAGAGATGGGAGCGGTCATTTTTGCACTAAAAGTCTGGCGTCACTACCTATACGGTGTCCACTGCGACATATACTCCGAACATAAAAATCTGAGGTATGTGGACACACAGAAGGAGCTAAACATCAGACAGAGACGATGGGTGGAATTTTTAGCAAACTACCAGTATGAGATGCACTACCACCCTCGAAAGGCGAATGTGGTAGCAGATGCATTAAGCCGAAAGACCGCAAACGCTGGAGTAGGAACGTCATTGATGGCCTTGGAGTTAATACAGATGTTTGATAAGATGCAAGTATCCCTGGTATCTGAGGATCACCCTGAGTTATATCGAGAATATCTGTCCTCATTAATCGCCACGGATGACATACGAAAACGGGTCAAGGATGGACAGAGGCAGGATACTCAGCTAGAGCCGATTTTCCGGTCCTTAGAAGCAGGCACTGCAGGATATTACACACTGAGGGATGATTTAGTATGCTTCAGAGGACGGGTCTACATACCAGAGGGAGGCCAGATCCGGGAGGACATCATGATGGAGGCTCATTACAGTCGATATTCGGTACACCCGGGAATTACGAAGATGACTGCAGATCTGAAGAAGACTATGTTCTGGCCCGACATGAAGAAGGATATCACCTACTTCGTGACCCGTTGCAAGGCGTGCCAATTAGTAAAAGCGGAGTGCAGAAACCCCGCAGGATTATTGCAGCCACTCCCAATACCAGAGTGGAAGTTTGATGACATCGCCATGGACTTTATACATGGACTTCCTCGATCCAGGACAGGGAACGATTCGATATGGGTGATCATTGACCGACTAACGAAGGTGGCGAGGTTTATTCCAATCAGGAAGGATGACTCGGTGGGGGTGTTAGTCCGGAAATTTGTGGAGCAGCTCGTCCGCTACCATGGTGTACCCAAGTCGATTGTGTCAGACCGGGACGGACGATTTACATCCAGGGAGTGGAGGTCAGTGCAAACTTACTTAGGCACTCGACTAACCTTCAGTACGGCTTTTCATCCCCAGACAGATGGACAGACAGAACGGACCAACCGGACTTTGGAGGATTTACTACGACTCTGCGTATTAGATCGCGGTGAACCATGGGAGAAGTTATTACCACTGATCGAGTTCTCGTATGATAACAGCTACCAGTCCAGTATTAAAATGGCTCCTTATGAGGCATTGTATGGACGAAAGTGCAGGACTCCTCTATCATGGATACAGGATGAGGATCCTAAGGCATTGGGTTCGGAGTTTGTCGAGGACACCGAGGCTCAGGTAAGATTGATACGGGACAGAATGCTGGAAGCACAGAGCCGGCAGGCTAAGTATTACGACGCTCGGCACCGTCAGGTGGAATTCCAGATAGGAGATCAGGTGTTCTTGAAGATCCGACCCATGCATGGAGTTACTCGGGTACGCGAACAGAGGAAGAAGCTCAGCCCAAGGTACATGGGGCCTTATAGGATCCAGGAGTGGATCGGTCCCTTGGCATACAGGCTAGAACTTCCACCGGAGCTGGCGAGTCTGCACGACGTGTTCCATATATCCTCTCTTAGGAGAGCTCTACTACGTCCAGAGCAGCAAGTTACAACCACAGATGGACCGATAGCATCTGATCGGTCAGTTCACCTAGAACCGGTCCGGATTGAAGACAAGGGGGTACGAGTTTTACGCCATAAGAGGGTTCCGTTAGTCAAGGTCCTGTGGAGAAATCACGGAAGAGAGGAGCACACATGGGAGCCCCAGGACTTGATGCGACAAAGATATCCGGAACTCTTCAGTCAGGTATTCCTCGTAACCACTCAAGATGTTCAATTTCCTTCCTAATTTAAACTAGTAGAACTGAAATTTCAAGTTTATGGGCTAAACTTTTGTTTATTGGGGTCTAGACTTTGCCAATTGGGCAATTTGATCTTAATATTGACAAACATCTTTGAACCTCATGGGATGTTACAAGTTGCCGCTCCCTGATAGGAGTCCCCGTAGGCTTAACCTGGATTTCGGGGACGAAATCTTTGTTTTGTTTATTGGGATTTGTAACATCCCATTTCCAACTAGACCCCTAAGAGTGGTTTTGTCATAACAAAACCCTAGGAAGCCCAAGAAAGAGTCAAGTGGACCTGGTGGTGTGGATAGGGCCACTATGGTCTGCACTTAGCAGATCTCTAAACCTTGGTTAAAAGTGATCATGGGGCTTCACCAAGACTCCAAGACCCCACCCATACCCTTATAACCCTTGAAAGAGATCAATGGGTCACTAAGGACCCATGAAGAGCAATCAAAGGACCTAAGTGGACCAAAGTCAACTATAGCCCTAATTGGGTCAAATTGACCTACACAAGGGTCAATTGCAGTCCCTTAGCCCAGTAGACCGCACCCATACCTTCTTAGACCTAGTGAGAGGTCAATGAGTCACTAAGAACCCATAGAGAGTAGTCAATAGGGCTAAGTTGACCAAAGTCAACTATGACCCTAATTGGGTCAAATTGACCTACACAAGGGTCAATTGCAGTCCCTTAGCCCAGTAGACCCCACCCCTACCCTCATAGACCTAGTGAGAGGTCAATGGGTCACTAAGGACCCATGGAGAGTAATCAATAGGGCTAAGTTGACCAAAGTCAACTATGACCCTAATTAGGTCAAATTGGCCTACACAAGGGTCAATTGCAATCCCTTAGCCAAATGGACCCCACCCCTACCCTCATAAGCCTAGTGAGAGGCCAATAGGTCACCAAGGACCCATTGGGACCAATCAAAAGGGCTAGTTTTGACCAAAGTCAACCCTTGACCTAAAATGGTCAAAATGCCCTAGTTAAGGGCCAAGTGACCTCCAAGGGCCAATCCAACCCCACCTTGACCCTAGGGGAGGCTAATGAGTCACCAAGGACCTATTAAGGAAATCTCAAGGATCAAATTAACCTAGATGGGTCCTAGCCCAACTTTGGGTCAAGTTAGCCCAAATGGGCTAACTCAAGCTCAAGCCCATTACATTGGGGCTAACCTTGACTTAAGTGGCCAAATGTATTTGTGGGCTGACATGGGACATGTAGGAGCCAAAAATTCAGGCATGGTGACTAGGAGAGAGAAAGTCACCCATGGAGGAGAGAGAAAGAGAAGGAAGAAGAAGGAAGGAGGACTTTGTGCTCCTCCTCCCCCCTCCCCAACCTCCCCATTCATATCAGAAGGACAAGGGAGAGTGCATCAGCCATTGTGTACTGATTAGAGCAAGCTCCACCCCCTACCAACCTAGCCGTCAACCTTGACCATGGCCAAAAATGGCACATGCCATTTCAGCCACCTAACTCCCTCCTTTCCCTCTTTAAAAGCTTCCCTGAGGTTCAAGGAGCATTTCCCACACTTTACCTGAAGGAGCCAGCAGGATTCCTGCATTTTTGAAGAAACCCGACCACCACCACCACCACCATGGTATTCCGTCGATCCTCCCGACTTCAGGCCTCCAAAAAGGTCCTCTTCCACTCCTTCTCTCATGGGTAGATCGTAATTAGGGCCGAGGTTAGGGCTCAATAGAGCTCAATCGGATTTTTAAATCCATGGAAATTTCATGGAAAATGCGATCGACGGGATCGCCGGAATAGTGCTCCCCGGCGGCCTAGACGCCGCCTGGAGATAGCCCCGACCACTACGAAGGTGTCGGCGGCGGTGGCAGGCCGGGGAGGAGGCCGGATCGCCGGCGGCAGCCGCTGGAAATCGGACCAGGCGGGATTAATCCTGGCCGTCTGCCAGAGGAAGAAGATGATGGGATGCCGTCCATCTTGCGCCAAGATTCGTGCTGCTGATGATAAGATACAATAGTATATGAGTTTGATTTATTTTATTTTCTGTCACATGTTATGTATATAATGGTTTTAATTATTAAAAATAGTTAGAGCCTTTTTCAGAGAATATGGTCAACACAAGAAATGTAGCCCTATGGGTCTACTGTCCAACAAAATTGGTTTGAACCAATTTGGATGACTGGTCTGACCAGGGAACTCATTTTGGTGGGGTCTATACAAATGCCTAGACAGTCATTAAACTAGTTGCCCACACTTCATCCTTGGTCCAAATGGTCTGAAATTTTGGCAGGGAGTCACCCTACCCCATACCTAGACCCTGCCCAAAAATGGGAATTTTTGGGAATAAGTTTCCTATAGTTTTGAAAAAAAAATTTAATTATGCTAGGGTAAATTAAATTATGGGTCAAGTGAAGTCCAAATTTATCCAAATTTTGGTGGGATGTATATGAGGTCAATATAGACCTCTGGTTAAAATTTCATTAAGTTTGGAGTTGATTTGAATTGGATTCAAGCAAACCCTAGCCTTGCCCTAAGAAGGGTATTTTGGACCAAAATATAATTTTGGCTTTTAGTGTCCAATTCACCTCAACAGAGGTTCAAATTTGGTACACTGGTTTGGCATGACAATATACACCTCCCAATGAAAACTTGGGGGCATTGGAGTTGATTTGGCCCAAGATTCTAGGTCAAACCCTAAGGAAGGGCTTTTGTACCTTGTGAAGGACATATGGCCAAAACACCTTATATGGCTATGAAATTTTGTAGGGGTGGTATTTTGGTAACTATAACCCTCTGGTAAAAATATTAGGGTGTTTTGGAAGGTTTAGGACCCTCAAAAGCCTAACCCTAGTTTAGGGCACAAATGTGGTGGGATAGGAATGGGTTAGCTAAACCCCTTAAAATGATATGAAATTTTGGTAGGATGGTCATAAGGATATTAAGAAGCTTTGGTGATTTATTTAGAAATTTTGGAGTAATATTTATAGCACTTCATTTGTAACACAATGAATGCCTCAATTTAGTAAATTAATTATTATGCTCCCTCTGACCCTTGGGAGGTCATGAAATTTTGGCAGAGGATGTTTTAAATTATTATAAGCTTATATAAATTATATGAAAATTGTTGGATACTTATTTGAGGTACTTACTTCACAAGCTTGATAATTGATGGAATTATTCAATAATTTAATTTAGTCCATTTACTGATAAATAAATTATGAAATTTGGCCCAAACTATTTACAAGCCATTAAATTAATACTTGAATTTTCTCTGAATTTTTGGAAGCAACATAGTATTTTATATTTCTTTAAATGAATTTTCAAGGATTAAGATGAAATAATGATTTAGGGATAAAACCTTACTGAAAAATTTAGATATTTTGGAAGATGAGTTATATCCTCATTTTGAATAACATATAAAAGTTGTAGAATGATATCTTGACTGAAAATTGTACTTCATGTTCATTATTGGAAATACTAGTCAATAGAATAATTAAATAAATTATTAAATAAATAAGGAAAATTTTGGATCTCTGTGTTTAGGGCTTAAAGGTCATAATAGATCTCCATTAATTATTATAAGAGTATTGGATAGTCATTTGATGTACCTCCTATTTTACATGAAGTTTGACATGGTGGTCTGCAATTAGCAATTTTGGAAAACTATATATTAATTTGTTTGAAGCTTATCACTCCTTAATCACTGATGATATTTGACCCAGAGCATTTATGGGCCCTTGCAATCATGTTAGAATTATCCTTGAATTTTCAGAAATAACATTGCCCTGTTTATTATTTTTATGAATTATTGCAATATACCATTTAAATAAAATAAGTGGCCTGAACCTTGCTGAAAAATTAGGAGATTTTGTATCTTAGGTTAAATGATTATATCAAGTATAAAATAAATCTGGGGAGATTTTATAATGTCAAAATTTGGTACCTTCAGCTCAATCTTGGAGACTTGGGCCACTATAAATGTTTAAATAAATTCCTAGATAAATAGGAAAATTGTAAAACTCTGGATTTGGGCAATAAAGGTCATAATGGACCTCCACTAATTATCATAGGAGTATTGGATGATTACTTGATATACTTCCCATTTTACATAACATTAAACCTTGGTGGTCTGCATATAGTAAATCTACTGAAATAATCTGGAGTACAAGTTAGGCACATAAGTCAAAAATTAGTGGTTATAGGAATGAGTTCATCACTCAGGGTTGGATGAGCTAGGGATTGGTTTGACTAAAAGGTTAGGTGGCGTTTGGGGTCGACGAAAGATCGTCTTCCCCATAGAGTAGAAAGTCAAAATCACCTTAGGTATAGTTTACTATAATAATGAAATGGGTAACACCTAAGTTGTAGGCATAAAGTAAATTGAGGAGTGGGTAGTAAACTTAGGATTTCACACTCTCACACCCCTGTGTCCCGAGAGATAGTTTGGGTTACTCGGACAATAAGCCCAGTGGTTAAGGTAACGGACGGGATAGTCCGGGGAGCTTTGGCTCGGTTGTAGATCATGATGGACGGGATTGTCCGGTGAGCTTCGGCTCGGTTAGTTGTTTGACTCATAACTATTGCATGTGCATAAAAGGTTTAAGGTGGTGGGTCTTCGATATTGGGGAGTTCGATGCACCGACACCAATATCGTTGGCTCGGCAAGTGTGGTGAGCACTTTGCCAACAGAAGTCCGGTGCGCCAGCCGGCAAGAGTACGCAGGCGTCCGCTTAGTGCACCAAGCGTTGAGGCGTACGATAGGTCTGACCGGTAGTGCTTTACTGGTTTAGAGGTGGGCGAGGCCCAACCTACCGCTTCCGTCTGCCACTACGGAAGTATCCTGGGAGGTAACGGCTCCGAAAGGGGGAACTAAAGGTCTGTGTACACAGAGTCGAGTGGGTGAGTTGCACTTGTATGTTCACATCATAGCATAGTTGTATTTCATAGCATAACCATTGCATAAAACCTGACACCTAATGTATAAGCGGTATGGGACGCTCTATACATTAGGCCTTGCAAAACGACCCCTTGGCCTATAAGTTCTTGTGAGCGTGCTTATAAGTCAAGGTTCTCTTTCAATATTATAAGCCTTCTAATAGAACCGACACCCTATCGTATAGATCGGTATGGGACTTTTTATACGATAGGAGCCCTACAAAAGATCCCTTAGCTTATGTGTACCCACATAAGTTAAGGTTACTCATTTAATTTTGTATAATTATTATCATGCGTATACTGTAGGTTTAGTTCCGCTGCCATCTGGAATTTGACTATTCTCCACCTTCTTGTCCTTCCCTTTCCTTCTCCCCGCTCGGTGCTTAGGAGCCATGGGGGAAGGGCTGGGGGACGATAGGACTTAGTCTTTTAGACTAACGGTTTTCGAACCACATTATTTAGGGGACCACGGAGCCCAGCATGGAGGAGCAGCCCCGGAGGTCGGCACGCTTGGAGATCGGACAGTCTAGCACTAGAGTCCAGACAGCAGGGACAGTGAGTCATGATCTATAGTAGTTGTATTAGTTTGCTTCCGCGATGAGTGAATTGTAGTGAGGACTTGATGTACCGGGCATAAGCCCGAGATTTTCATTATATGTACTATCTGTGGACACTCCCTTCGTGGAGTTTATTTCTATATATGTGATTTATGTGGACTTACTTTTATACTTATGCTACAGTAGAGATCGATTCGGCCAGCAGAACCAGCGTCTTGTAGTGACAACCTTCCCGGGTGAGAAGGTATCACCGCAAGACGGCGGTTCTGGGCCTAAGACCCCGGTGTCGAAAAAGAAAAAAAAATGGGGGTCTTACAAATTGAATTTGATTTGATTAAGAAGAAAAGAAGTAAGAAGGATGTGAGTTTTGGTAGAGTTCTGGGAATCTTCTTACAGGCAAAGGTTTCAGAACTCTTGGTCTCCCAGAACATTTTCATCAATGCCTCTAAGAGGCTTACCTCTGCCCTATTTGTTAAATGGGAGTGGGTAATTCAGAAGCCATCCAAGGCTACATCTTCCAGGATAGCTTTAGAGGGCACAAGGGCTACAGCAGCTACTCCCTCAACCCCTACAGAAGTTTCTGTTCCCTTACATTCTTCACCTTCACCATCTCCACATCATTCCCCTAGGCAGCCTTCTCCACACCATTCACCAACTCACGAGTCACCAATTCATACTCCACCATCATCCCCACTTCTCTCAAATCAACCAAACTTCAATTTACTATCTCCTCAACATCATTCATCTACTGCACAACCTCATTCATCTCAACAATAACTCATATCTACACCCCTTCCAACTCCGCCTCTATCACCTCTTCAGGATGAAGTCACTCCTGATTTCATTCATTCTCAAACTCAAGTTCAAGAGATTATCCCTGTCATCACTCCCTCTACCATCCCTCCTCAGGATGCACCTCAGATATTTTATCTGTGTCACAACTACTCTTCTTCAATTCCATCTTCTTCCAATCCTCCCTCTACATCTACTATGGCTCCTGAGTCTATGTATGTGGACTTCTCCTCCATCTCTTCCAGTATTCTGGAATTCATTACTCCTACTCAAAAAAAGCTAATAGAGGAAGCGGTTTCCCCTCTTATTTCTGCCATTGCTGATCTATCCTCCAAAATTTCCTCTCCTCATTTGTCCCTTCTTTTAGGGGCCAAGATTTAGGTCTCCCTGGATCAAGGCAGGGGGAGATGCCTGATGAAGAAGCTCCTCAAGTATCAGCAGTATCAGTTGTTCCAAAGGCAGCTCTAGATATAGCAGTAGCAAATTCTGATGTAGAAATGACTGCAGGTTGTTCAGTTACAGCGGCAGGAATTTAAGATACAGAAATGCTTGAAGAATGTTCAGATTCAACAACAGACTTTTCAGTCCCATAAGTTGCTACTGTTGGTGATGTTCTAATTCATCCCATAGTCAACTTAATTTCTTTATTATTTGCTTTTGAAATTAAGCCCAGTTATCTTCCAGATTTTGGTAATGATTCATCTAAACAGATAGTTTACTATACTGGCCCTATAGATATTTCAGTTATAGAAGAAATTTTATCTAGCTTCATAAATACTACTACTAGTATCTCTTCAATTCCTGATAGTATAGTAGCAGTTGATATTATAGTAAATGCTTTAGAATAAGGATCTTCCCCTCCTACATTCTTTTTTGATGAATCCCCAATGCCGGATATGGATGAGATTATGTTTGAAGATATAGATACAGAAGATACTGATGTACAGGTTAGTGTAGAACATATAGAGCCATAGCCTCAAGCTCCTCCTGCATTTTCTGCTCAAATGCTAAAACAGATTGATGATCTGTATGATATTCCTGCCAGTGAATCTGATGATGATGATGAATCAAATTATTCAGAGGATGTTGGTTCTAAGAAAAGGAAAGCCAAGAAGAAGGCTTCAGTAAGGGTTGCTCTAAAACCAAATCCTACAGCAGATACCCCCTACTATATTCTTCACAACATTCCTCACACTCTATACATGCCCTACTAGATGAGATTTTCCAAAAATGAGCTAAAGAACAAGAATAAGATGGAGAGGTACAGTTCTCCACCTAAATAATCTTGGAGAGGACCTCCTCCTCCTCCTCCTATAGTATGATCAACAGGAGGTGTTTCTTAGTATCACAGGTCTTCCTCTCAGCAACATTCTAGATATACTAAGTTTTGACAGTACAAATCTTCAAGGTCAGATAGCCAAGGCATCCAACAATAACCGATATCAAGCCAAAGAAGCTATCAGCAACAAAAAACAAGCCAAGGCAGCCAAGAACAACAGTCAAAGCAAAGTAGTCAACAGACAATTCAAAGTGAACAACAAAAGGAATCAAGCCTAGAGAGGCCTCTTTCTCCTATATATGAACCTGAGTTAGATCCAATTTATAGGATGGCCAGATTCAATGAGCTTATTGGTCTGTCTATGATCAATAAAGCTAGAGCTGAAGGAAAAGACACCTCCAAGTTCACAACTATATCTTCCTATAGACAGCAAGAATTTGACAAATTCTCTAAGAAACATCTATTCAATGCTAATGAGTATATACGACTTCATCTAGAGGCATCAGTTCCCAGAGCATTTTCTCAAAAAATTCTTGGAGCTGAAGATTTATAGATGACTGAAAGGGAAGCTAAAGATCCAACTAGATAGCTAGTATTCACCAAGCCTTCTTCAGCCACTCCCTCTGAAGCTCCTAAGAGTGATCCCTAACTCTTATTTATGCTTTTGAACTATTTGATGTTATTGTTTCTAAAACTTTCATAGCTCTATCATATATCTGCTGAATGTGTTAATTCAGCTAGATATATCTTTTTTCTTTATACTATATTTTGTAAATAGTATCCTCATCCAAATAGGGGGAGATTGTTGGAACCACAGGTTTGATTTAGGCTAGGATCACTATTAGGATGCTTAGACTGACCCAACATGTATATTCTAGGGTCATAGGATTTTTTAGGGTTTTGCCTTAGAAGATTTCAAAGTTCAGGAATTCAGTTCGACGAAAGTTGAACTCAGCTCGACAAAAATAAAGCTCAGCTCGACGAACTTAGTTATAACTCTGAGTTGAGCTCGACGAAAGATGAGCTCCAGTCGATGAAATTTGTCCTCAACTCTGCAATCTAAGCTCGACGATAGCCCAGCTCAGCTCGACCAACTTAGAGCTCAGGCTGACAAATATGAAGAATCAGCTCGACGAATTCTAGGCTCAGGTTTACGATTTATTTGCTGAGTTCGACTATCTCTCTGTAGTTATCTTAGGCAATTTCATTGGCAGAAGACAAATAATTTTTAGGCTTAATTTCAGGCTAATCATTTTGAAGGCAGGATATTCTAATGGGATTAATTTCAGGAAGTTATGACTCTGACATTTAATGCAATATATTCTAATAAATATAATCATTTAGAGGCAGCATTAAATGTGGATATTATCACAGAGTTTATTGTTGATTAATTCCCAAGGGTAGTTTCCTTCTTAAGGAATGCTCCAACTGTATCAGAATTAATGATTTCAACTATTTGAAATCTAATCAGCATTCTATATGTTCTCAGAAGTTTTTTTTATCTCAAGGTTACAGAGATATTGTAACGACCCCATCCGTTAGATGACGTATAGTAGAAGGTCCGGCCGGGGCCCCACACTATATGCCACAAACAGACGGTGAGGTCACAGGATAATACCAAACCAAATACGAATCCTAACTCAGAGCATTCTAGCGGAAGCTTTAAGTTACAACTTTGAACTCTTAACCGGAATGTCCAATATATAAAACCACCTTTATATATAAACCACGGAATGTACACAACCACAAGAGTTTGGCCTTAAGGCCTTACAGTTCCTCTGAACATACATCATGTTTTACAAACCTCGGCGCGCAGGCCGGCCATACATGAGTAAAAAGAGAAAACAAAACAAAGCCATTCGCTGAGCCTTCAAGGGCTAGCCGCAGCAACAGCAGCAACAGTAGTAGGGCTCGCCAGCCCATCACTTACCACTTGGCTCTCCAGCACCTGCACGGGAACAATCCACCCAACCGGTGGCAAACAATGCAACGGTCAGCATTCAGCTGACCCAATTATAACAATCCTACCCCTTTCTCGGGGCATGAGCATTCTTTCCCTGCAAGCATGGCATCATCAAATATGTGCGTGCAGGCACATTCAAGCCATCACAACCATCGGCCACCCGGCCCGACAGTCCGTGCACTCAGGGCACATTTTCGGTGTACCGGAATACCAGGGTCAACACCACCGTCTACACGGTATTTGAGCATTTCTAGTCTTTCCGGCGCGCGGGCCTAAGACTCTCATTAGGCGCTCCAACAAAACCTATACCAGGCTTCCAAGTCGGACGGACCTAACGCAGGTACGGATCAGCCACCCCCCGTTGCTCAAGTCGCCGAGCCACCTCGAATACGGAAGTATCCATGGCATTTTATAGGCGCGGGTCGGTTTCACCTTTCCTGTTCGGCAATCTGCCTTTTCATCGAGTTGCAGCCCAACGGCTCAACTACTCACAAAGTGGCAACACACGGCCACAAGAGTTGCATCCAACCCTCTTCATTTCCTGGACATCGTCCAGTACTTCCTGCCGCACCAAGCAACAGGTAGGAACAAGGCATCACAAGCCATAGGCATCACAAGCCATTATCACGGAGCCTTCTCCGTTATGCAAACAAGCATCACCAATCCAGATTCCATCCAGATGGGCTTCACACAGCATGCCTAGAGCCGTACTCCAATTCCGGCCTCTAACAAGGGGGACTTCACATATCTACCCCAAGGGACACCACAACCCACCGCACACTCTCGGGGAAGGGCTTTCCCTATGCAATGCAGAAAAGAAGGACTTCACATGTCCAAGGAGGGAGATCGTTACCCTTGTCGATCTCTTCGGTGCCATCGAAAACTAGCCGGTGAGAAAGGACCGCAGCAGCCTTGCCTTCACAACGCCGGCTTCGGATCACGAATCAGACCACGGGAGCTCCGCCGGTGGCTTGCTCTCCTCCTCCTTCTTCCTTTCCTCTCTCTTTCTCTCTTCCTTAAGGATAAAGAAGAATGACTTCTTCATTCTCTCTCACGACTTAATCCAGCCCAAGAAATCACCTGAGCCTTTAGATCAAAAGAGAGGAAACTGAACGGCCAAGATCTTCCCAAAAAATCACTTTTTGGCCGACACGGCCTGTGACACGCCCGTGTCACAGGCCGTGTACCCCTTAAGCGGTACACGCAGTTTGAACCGACTGCACAACACGGGTCATCGACACGCCCGTGTCGGACCTGACACGCCCGTGTCAAACCTGAGACACGCCCATGTCTCCTGCTCCATCGAGCTGCAACCAGTACACGGGTCGGAACACGGCAGCTGACACGCCCGTGTCCAGCCTGACACGCCCGTGTTCCCGGCCGTGTTCAAGGCCGTGTCCGGCTCTGACTTGAATAGGCCAAATTCGCAAAATAAATCGAACACGCCCTGGGACACGCCCGTGTCCCAGGCCGTGTACACCCAACACGCCCTGGGACACGCCCGTGTCCCAGGCCGTGTAACCTGACCTGCTACTCAAACTTCAAGTTGAGTCTTTTTGGGCCTTTTGGGGTGTTACAACCCTCCCCCCTTATCAAAATTTCGTCCCGAAATTTGCACAGTAAGGAAACAAAACCAGCAATGCTATAACTCTGTTATAACAAAAAGTACACGGTCTACAGTTTATACAAATAACTCGGGAAACTCAGCTCGCATGGTCTGCTCTCGCTCCCATGTTAGCTCTTCACGGCCACAATTGTCCCAACGGACCTTGACCATCCCGATTACTTTGTTCCACAACTGTTTCTCGGCTCGATCCTCGATCCGAATGGGTCTAACCCTCGTCGTTAGCCCATACTCGACCGGTACCCGATCAGCCTCCACTACTTGAGCTGGATCCGTTACCGCCTTACGAAGGACTGAGATGTGAAACACATCATGTAATCCACCCAAGTCCGCTGAAAGTGCTAGTCGATAAGCAGCTTCCCCAACTCGCTCCACCACCTCAAATGGACCAAGATACCTCGGACTTAGCTTTTTCAAACGCTGAATCCTGGACACACCTTTGAAGGGTTTGATCTTCAAATATACCCAATCACCCACCGCGAACTCCACGTTCCGGTGCTTGGCATTGTAGTACTTTGCTTGACGATCTTGGGCTATCACTAGCCTCTCCCGAATAGAGCGTATGAGCGAAGTAGCTTCTTCGACTTCCTTTTTCCCATTCAGCTTCGATTCGCCTGCTTCTGCCCAAGCTAAGGGTGTACGGCATTTCCGACCATACAACGCCTCAAATGGTGCCATACCAATACTCGCTTGGTAGCTATTATTATAGGCAAATTCGACGAGAAATATATACTCTTCCCATCTCTTACCAAAGTCTAGGGCGCACATGCGGAGCATATCCTCCATCGTCCTGTTGGTTCGTTCAGTCTGGCCATCCGTTTGGGGATGAAAGGCCGTACTAAATGCCAATTTTGTACCCAACATTTGATGAACGAGCCGCCAATCATTCGATGTGAACCGCCCATCACGGTCACTAACGATGCTCCGAGGAACACCGTGCAGTCGAACAACCTGCTCCACATACAGCTTGGCCAAGGTTTCCACTGAATTGTCTCTTCTGTTTGGAAGGAAGTGCGCCACTTTCGTCAACCGGTCCACAATCACCCAGATTGAATCATGTCCGCGTTGAGATCTCGGCAACCCGTGCACGAAATCCATCGAAATATCATCGAACTTCCACTCCGGAATAGGTAACGACTTCAGGAACCCGCCAGGCTTCTGGCATTCTGCTTTCACCAACGCACAGGTGTTGCATTTCGCCACATAACGAGCCACATCTTTCTTTAGTCCGGGCCACCAGAACAGCTTTTTCATGTCCCTGTACATCTTTGTGCTCCCTGGGTGAACTGAGTACTTTGCAAAGTGCGCTTCGTACATCAACTCTTCCCTCAGTTTACCCACACTTGGGACGCACACTCGACCATTTCTCCGTAATAACCCGTTATCCCAAGAGAATTGGTCCTCCGGCCCATCCTTAGCATAGCGCTGGAGACTTTCATCAAGCTCCGTTGCTCGCCGAACTCTGTCCGTAAGGTCATACTGCACCTCCGTCCAGTTCAAGCACGCATCGGTTGACGCACCCTTGTCAACACATGATATCTCCAATGCTTCCAATTCCTGGATCAAACGCTGATCATGCCTCTGCAACCAGCTTGCCCGTACCGGGGTCTTTCGACTCAAAGCATCAGCGACCACATTTCCCTTCCCGGGGGTATAGTGAATCTCGAAGGTGTAGTCCCCGAGGAACTCCATCCATCTTCGTTGTCGCATATTCAGATCCTTCTGATCCAACAAATACTTTAGGCTCTTGTGATCCGTATAGATATCCACTTTCACGCCATATAGATAGTGCCGCCACAACTTGAGCGCAAAGATTACCGCCGCCAACTCCAAATCATGGACGGGGTAATTCCGCTCATGCACTTTCAACTGACGCGAGCCATAAGCAATCACTTTCCCAAACTGCAGAAGAACGCAGCCTAAGCCGCTCCCAGATGCATCGCTATAGATCTCATACCCATCGGTACCACATGGCGATGTCAACACAGGCGCCGTGGTCAAACGACTCTTCAAGTCTTCAAAAGCTCGCGCGCACTCCGGCGTCCAAATGAACTTTTGATCTTTTCTCGTCAGCGTGGTCAGAGGTAAAGCAATCCGTGAGAAGTTTTCCACAAACCGTCTATAGTAGCCCGCAAGTCCAAGGAAGCTCCTGACCTCGGCCACTGAAGACATCACTGGCCAATCTCGGATGGCACTTATCTTCAACGGATCCACCGCGATACCCTCTCCGCTTACCACATGGCCTAAAAAGGCTACTGAAGAGAGCCAGAACTCACACTTTGAGAACTTGGCAAAAAGTTTGTTCCTCCGCAGGGTATGCAAGACCAACCGCAAATGGTTTGCGTGATCCTCTTCCGACTGAGAGTATACTAATATGTCATCGATAAACACAATAACAAACAAATCCAAATACTCTCGGAACGTTCGATGCATTAGGTCCATAAATACCGAAGGCGCATTACATAGGCCAAACGGCATCACCGTGAACTCATAATGACCGTAGCGTGTTCCAAACGCCGTCTTGGGAATGTCACCTTCCCGAATCCTTAGCTGATAATATCCCGATTTCAGATCCAACTTGGAATAGACCGTTGATCCCGCCAGCTGATCAAAGAGGTCATCAATCCTCGGAATCGGATATTTGTTTTTCTCCGTCAGCTTATTCAACTCGCGGTAGTCAATACACAACCGTAAGCTACCGTCTTTCTTTTTCACAAAGAGAACAGGCGCGCTCCAAGGTGACATACTTGGGCGTATATATCCCTGCTCCAACAACTCTTGCAATTGGACTTTCAACTCAGCCATCTCTTTTGGCGCGACGCGATATGGAGAGCGGGCCACAGGTTTCGCACCTGGCACCAACTCAATAGAGAAGTCAATCTCCCGCTGGGGTGGTAACCCAGGAAGATCTTTAGGAAACACATCGGCAAACTCTGACACAACTGACACTTCACCGACACTGGCCTTTGGCTCAACAGCCTGAATTAGCGTGAAGAATAACTCCGCGCCCTTCCGCACAGCATTGACGACTTGGAGTGCAGACAACAACGTTCCGCCAACTCCTCGCATACCAGCGAACTTCGTCACAAGCCCGGTATTCTGGCCCAGTGTAATCTCTTTGGAGTTGCAATCAATAAAGGCACGCTGCTCCGAGAGCCAGTCCATACCAAAGATCACATCAAACTCCGATAACGGTAGCACAGCTGCACTCAAACCGAAGTCCCGACTTCCTATTTGCACATCCACATCGCAAGCCCTATCCGCAAGCATCACACAGCCATTCGGCAATAGCACCCTTGTACTATCCACCGTCACATGACTTGGTACCCCAATGCGAGATACGAAATCCTCAGACAGAAAAGAATGCGAAGCACCCGTATCAAACAGGGCTCTCGCTAAATTATTCCGAATCAGGACAAAGCCTGCAGCACACACACATCAAGCACAAGCTAAACATAACCAAAACCAAAAGCACAGCAAGTAAACTAACTCAACTCGTACCTGTGACGACGTCACTTTGCTTAATCGCTTCCTGTTGGCCAAGTTGATAGATTCGGGGCTGCGCCTGGGAAGCAGAGGAATCCACCACCGCTTTGCCCTTCTCAGCATACGACGCACCCGTCTTCTTTTCCCCTTTGGGCTGCACAACTCGACAGTCCCGAGCAATATGCCCCACCCGGCCACAGTTATAGCACGTACGAGCATCCGGCCTTGATGTCGCTCCCGACACAACGGTCGTAGTTACTTGCCCAGATGGCTTGGACCTCTTGCCCCCTTTCTTCTGGTAAAACGACTTGCCTGGGCGAGGTGCTTGAAACTCTGGCTTAGACACCACCAAGCCCTTATTCCCTTGCACTCGCCTCATGTCCTTCTCCAACGCGCACGCAGTATCAACCAACGCCTGAAACCCTTGGCTCACAGAACTCGAAAGCAGGAATCGCAACTCATCCCGCAATCCTTCATAGAACCGATTCGTTTTCCTTTGGTCATCCGCGAAGATCGTTCCCGCATATCGTCCCAACCTGGTAAACTCGTGCAAGTAGATATCCACACTATCGTCCCCTTGCTTTAACCGTTGGAACTCATTTTCCATAGCAATACGTTGCGCCGCTGGGACATGTTTCGCCAGAAATATCCGAGAGAACTCCTCAATCGACACTTGTGTTAATTGCCTGCCCGCCAAATGATGTAGCTCAACCTCGTCCCACCACAACCGCGCCTCCTCTTCAAGCATGAAGGTGGCTAAGGTGACCTTGAGAGTTTCCTCCGCCCTGATCGCTGTCATTATCCTCTTGACACGCGATAACCAATCTTCCGCCTGCGTTGGGGATCCCATTCCCGCAAACGTAGGAGGACTGAAGCTCATGAATTGCTTCAACTGTCGGTCAGCTGCTCGTGGATCTACAGCCTCAACCGGCTCGGGTCTTACATCAACACGAACTGGCACTACCGCCGGCTGTGCTTGCCCGGTCGGCTGAATCATGGCAAATAGCGCCTCAGCCACTAAGCGAACAGTTTCCGCAGATGGAGGAGGTGTGGGCACCTCAGTTGGTGCCGCACTCTCATCAGAACGCTGGGGCTCAGACTGCCCAGCGCCACTACGTGTCACCTATAGGTGGACAAGACACACATTAGCGAACGTATGCAAGCAAAACAACATAAAAAGGAACGCGCAGATTCCTCAAACAAGATTTTGTACATTCCTTAATGGACATTCCAGAGTTCATTAGCGTTACAGCAGGTCGCACAAACACGTGCTCGCCACCCCACAAAAGAATTCGACCACGAATTCGAAAGAGGAAGACCGACGAAAAGCTGATACCAAAATGTAACGACCCCATCCGTTAGATGACGTATAGTAGAAGGTCCGGCCGGGGCCCCACACTATATGCCACAAACAGACGGTGAGGTCACAGGATAATACCAAACCAAATACGAATCCTAACTCAGAGCATTCTAGCGGAAGCTTTAAGTTACAACTTTGAACTCTTAACCGGAATGTCCAATATATAAAACCACCTTTATATATAAACCACGGAATGTACACAACCACAAGAGTTTGGCCTTAAGGCCTTACAGTTCCTCTGAACATACATCATGTTTTACAAACCTCGGCGCGCAGGCCGGCCATACATGAGTAAAAAGAGAAAACAAAACAAAGCCATTCGCTGAGCCTTCAAGGGCTAGCCGCAGCAGCAGCAGCAACAGTAGTAGGGCTCGCCAGCCCATCACTTACCACTTGGCTCTCCAGCACCTGCACGGGAACAATCCACCCAACCGGTGGCAAACAATGCAACGGTCAGCATTCAGCTGACCCAATTATAACAATCCTACCCCTTTCTCGGGGCATGAGCATTCTTTCCCTGCAAGCATGACATCATCAAATATGTGCGCGCAGGCACATTCAAGCCATCACAACCATCGGCCACCCGGCCCGACAGTCCGTGCACTCAGGGCACATTTTCGGTGTACCGGAATACCAGGGTCAACACCACCGTCTACACGGTATTTGAGCATTTCTAGTCTTTCCGGCGCGCGGGCCTAAGACTCTCATTAGGCGCTCCAACAAAACCTATACCAGGCTTCCAAGTCGGACGGACCTAACGCAGGTATGGATCAGCCACCCCCCGTTGCTCAAGTCGCCGAGCCACCTCGAATACGGAAGTATCCATGGCATTTTATAGGCGCGGGTCGGTTTCACCTTTCCTGTTCGGCAATCTGCCTTTTCATCGAGTTGCAGCCCAACGGCTCAACTACTCACAAAGTGGCAACACACGGCCATAAGAGTTGCATCCAACCCTCTTCATTTCCTGGACATCGTCCAGTACTTCCTGCCGCACCAAGCAATAGGTAGGAACAAGGCATCACAAGCCATAGGCATCACAAGCCATTATCACGGAGCCTTCTCCGCTATGCAAACAAGCATCACCAATCCAGATTCCATCCAGATGGGCTTCACACAGCATGCCTAGAGCCGTACTCCAATTCCGGCCTCTAACAAGGGGGACTTCACATATCTACCCCAAGGGACACCACAACCCACCGCACACTCGCGGGGAAGGGCTTTCCCTATGCAATGCAGAAAAGAAGGACTTCACATGTCCAAGGAGGGAGATCGTTACCCTTGTCGATCTCTTCGGTGCCATCGAAAACTAGTCGGTGAGAAAGGACCGCAGCAGCCTTGCCTTCACAACGCCGGCTTCGGATCACGAATCAGACCACGGGAGCTCCGCCGGTGGCTTGCTCTCCTCCTCCTTCTTCCTTTCCTCTCTCTTTCTCTCTTCCTTAAGGATAAAGAAGAATGACTTCTTCATTCTCTCTCACGACTTAATCCAGCCCAAGAAATCACCTGAGCCTTTAGATCAAAAGAGAGGAAACTGAACGGCCAAGATCTTCCCAAAAAATCACTTTTTGGCCGACACGGCCTGTGACACGCCCGTGTCACAGGCCGTGTACCCCTTAAGCGGTACACGCAGTTTGAACCGACTGCACAACACGGGTCATCGACACGCCCGTGTCGGACCTGACACGCCCGTGTCAAACCTGAGACACGCCCGTGTCTCCTGCTCCATCGAGCTGCAACCAGTACACGGGTCGGAACACGGCAGCTGACACGCCCGTGTCCAGCCTGACACGCCCGTGTTCCCGGCCGTGTTCAAGGCCGTGTCCGGCTCTGTCTTGAATAGGCCAAATTCGCAAAATAAATCGAACACGCCCTGGGACACGCCCGTGTCCCAGGCCGTGTACACCCGACACGCCCTGGGACACGCCCGTGTCCCAGGCCGTGTAACCTGACCTGCTACTCAAACTTCAAGTTGAGTCTTTTTGGGCCTTTTGGGGTGTTACAGATATACACTAAGACAGTCACAGACTTACAAAACAACAAACTATCATTTAGACTTTCTGCCTCAGTTTTCTTCCGGTAAACAATCTTCATTCTGAGATCATCTTCGCAGTCTCTCAAATACATCTACTAGAAGGAGCAGTTTTCAATAGAAGGCCTACACCCTGAAGAGAAAAGGACTCCGTCACCTAATCATCAACTCTATTCATATCAGGGGGAGCTTTCTGCTTCATCAGATCCACTAGTATTCTCTCAGATTATTGACAGAGAAGAACATCTTCAACTTTTTATTTATTTCATCCAATAGTGTATAGGGTTTTCTTAACTCCCTTCAAAAGTTATACTGCTAGTTTTTAAGTCTCATGATCAAAAGTCTTAGTTTGGTTTTTGGGCACCTGATCAAAAGCTCAAAGGGTTGCGAGGTCTCCCTTAGAAAATAGATCTTGTGGTGGCAGGGCACCAGATCAAAAACCTATAGTGGATTCCTACCAGAGTGGTAGAAGAGTGGATCTACCCAGGTTTATTGGGGAACCACTATAATCCTTGTGTCTTCTGTGTTTTTTTATTTCTTTTTTTGTGTGTTATGCTATAAAATCAAGTTAATAAATTTTTAATACTCTATTCACCCCCTCCCCCCTCTAGATTAAACATAAGATCTATCCCTCACTTTTAGATATCGCTGGCGATAGCCCCAGGATATCATTTTGATTACGAAGCCTAACTCTCGGAGACCGTGTGGCTAGTGTGTGAGCTGTTAGCCTCGGTGCCCAACTTTGGTGGTCGTAAGAGCCATTGTACATAACGTTGGTTCTGTTTTGAATTATAAGAAAGGAGAGGCTGACTCGCATCATGTCTATTAGCCACGAAGGCTCGGATTTTGGTGATGTCGTGATAATTTGAGCAACGGGAAAGGGATGAGTTGTACCCGCTCGATGTTGATCGGAAGATAGACCTAAAGTACTTGGAAATTACTGGTGGCGGAGAGGGAGAGTTGTCGCTATAACGCGGCTATATGCTGGGCTAAAAATGCTCAATGTTGACCATCAAGTCCCGGACCTCTGAACGGTGGTGGGACTGGGTATCCAGTACATTGATAATGTGCCTTAAGAGCACGGAAATTTTGGCAGTTGATGCAAACGTTTGTGATATATTAAATGGTGCTTAAGTTGTGTCTTTATGATATATATATATATATATATATATATATATGAATGTTATGCCTGTAGGGAAGGAATACTGCTACCCATAGAATGGGGTAGGGTCATTATAAATTGGTCAGCTAAAGCTGACCGTTGCCTTGTTTGCCATCTTTATGGTGGAATGTCTCTGTGCAGGTGCTGGGGAGCCAAGCGAGAAATAGTGGGTTGCAGCACTTTTGATGCTATGCCGGCCCTCGAAGGCCAAGGGAAGAGTGTAACACCCCCATCCGTTGTATAGCATATAGCAGTAGGTCCGGCCGGGGCCCGACGCCATATACTACGGACAAACCGGTTGGTTACGCGTTGAAACCATACAACCAATCACCAACGTCCTACATAGAGTCATTCTAGCGGAAGCAAATTATTAAGCTGCACAAACTCAAGAACCCTGTCAAGCAAGAATGTCCACTACAGAAGTAACAATAGGAATGAAAAATACAAAAGTACCGGCCTTATGGCCTTACAAGGTTTGCTTAACAAAACATGTCTTACATACTTCGGCTCGCAGGCCGGCCATACATGAAATAAACGGAAAGCATAAAAGGGTTAGGCCTTCGAGGGCCAGCACTGCAACGTGGGCTTTAGCCCGCTATTTTCTGCTCGGCTCCGCAGCACCTGCAAGCACAAACCACCGCCCGGTGGCAAACAAAAGCAACGGTCAGCTATGCTGACCAAATTATAACGATCCCGCCCCCAAAATCGGGGCGGCGATGCTCTTTCCCTGCACTTTATTAGTATAAGCAATATATTAGTGTGAACACACATCATCACAGGCGTAGGCTCGCACGGCCACACACCTCGTGCACACAGGGCACATTCACGACGAACCGGCCAACGTCACGTCAATTCAAGCCATAGACGTTCCCGTTCCACCATCTCCTCATGGGCGGCCAACCATATGAGCATTTTTCCTTCCTGGCCTTGGTCACGACAATTTAAGCCATAGACCGCCGAAGACCCTCATCCATGCCAACAGTCAAACCGAATGACATAGACCGGGTACGGTTCCGCCTGACCCGTGCTCACACCGCAACGGCAATTTAAGTCATATGCGCAGGTCAAGACTCACCGAGTCCTGTTTCCACCACAATAATCACATAACCCGGTTATGTTCACGTTGGCTCCCCGTCCATCGTGTTGGCAAAACCCGCTTTTGCCCAGTTTTTCGGGTGCACCTTGGAGTTAATCTCCAAGGCTCCCTGATGCAATCTACCATGTAGAAAACCCGAAAACACCCAAACATCCGGATTCTTGCCCAGTTCAAATGCAATGCAACATCACCGATCCGGCTCTACTTGTCCGGATAGGCTTCACACACAATGCCTATGTCCGTTTTCGCATACGGACTCTACACAAGGGGGACTTTACATATCTACCCCAAGGAACGCTCCAACTCTTCGCTCACTCGCAAGAGAGGGCTTCCTATGCAAAGGGAAAAGGGCTTCACATGCCCAAGGATGAGAAATCGTTACCCTTACGTTCTTCCGCGGCGCCATCGAAAACTATGCGGTTGGAAAGCACCGCAACGGCGTCACCTCCGCGGATCTGGACTCGGATCGAGATTCGGAGCTCCGATGCTCCACCGGCGGCCGGATCTTGATCTCCAACCTCTCACCTTGCTCTCCCTTCTCTCTAGGATTTAGAAAGAGAGAACCCAAGTGAAAATGGGGTTTGCAAACCCTATTTTTGGGTTTAAGCTGCCAGCAACCACTCCCAGCCGTCGGATCCCAAGCCAAGGAAACGAACGGCCACGATTAGGCCTCAAAATACAAAATCTGTGCCGAACACGGGTTGCAACACGGCCGTGTGCCTGGCCGTGTCACCCATTTGCCGTCTCGATCGAGTCGAAAAACTAGCACATGGCCTTTGACACGGCCTCCGACACGCCCGTGTCACCTGCGACACGCCCGTGTTGGGACCCGTGTCACGCCCCCCCCCCCGTGTGCAATCGACCAACGTTTCGCAGTCAGAGAGGTACACAGCCTTGTTACATGGCATCAGACATGCACGTGTCAAATTTTACACGCCCGTGTTTGTGCCCGTGTCACGGCCCGTGTACCACACTTGCAGAATCCCTGGAGTGGCACGGCCTGGGACACTCCCGTGTCCTAGGCCGTGTTCTACAACTCGACTAGCGTCGACCGCCAAAGCGTCGACCGTACGACCCGAGGCCGAACACGCCTGTGTCACGCCCGTGACACACCCGTGACATGTCCGTTACACGCCCGTGACACGCCCGTGTCACGCCCGTGACACCTGCTCCAAAATCCAAACTGGGCTTAAAACATCACCCGTCCCTCTTTTGAGTTTCAGGGTGTTACAACTCTCTCCCCCTTAAAAGAATTTCGTCCACGAAATTACTAAAGGAAAGTAAACATAAAACCAAGAGCGGTACCTGAGCGAAATAATTCTGGGTACTCCTCCAGCATGGTCTGCTCCCGTTCCCAAGAGAGCTCCTCACGACCGCAATTGTCCCAACGGACCTTGACCATTCTGATTTCCTTGTTACGGAGCCTCTTGACCTCTGCATCTTCAATGCAAACGGGCTTGACCTTAGTCGTCAACCCTTCGTCCACTGGTACTTGATCAACTGTGATCACCTGCGAAGGTTCTTGCACCGCCTTCCGCAATACAGAGATGTGGAACACATCGTGTAGACCACTCAACTCCACCGATAGCTTCAAATGGTAAGCAGCTTCGCCGACTCGCTCCAGAACCTCAAAAGGTCCAAGGTATCTTGGGCTCAGCTACTTCAAGCGTCACACCCGCGAAACCCCCTTGAACGGCTTCACTTTCAAGTATACCCAATCGCCTACCGCGAACTCCACATTCCGGTGCTTGGCATTGTAATACTTCGCCTGCCTGTCCTGAGCGATCAACAAGCGCTCCCGAATGATCCGCACCAACGAGGTAGCACTCTCCACCTCCTGCTTCTTGTACAACCTTGCCTCACCCATTTCAAGCCACGATAACGGCGTGCGACACTTCCTACCATACAGGGCCTCGAAGGGTGTCATTTGTATACTCGCTTGGTAGCCATTGTTGTACGCAAACTCCACCAAATATAGGTGGTCCTCCCAATGCTTCCCGAAGTCTAGGACACACATGCAGAGCATGTCCTCCATCATTCTATTGACTCTCTCGGTCTGCCCATCCGTCTGCGGATGGAAGGCTGTGCTGAACTTCAACTTTGTCCCCAGCATCTGCTGCACCAACCTCCAATCATTGGACGTGAAACGCCCATCGCGATCACTCACAATGCTGCGAGGCACACCATGCAGTCTAACTATATTGTCAACATACAACTTTGCCAATTTCTCCACTGGATCATCCTTCCTATGCGGAATGAATTGCGACACTTTAGTTAACCGATCTACGATTACCCAGATGGCGTCGTTCCCTTTCTGCGACCTTGGCAACCCATGCACAAAGTCCATAGATATGTCGTCAAACTTCCACTCCGGTATAGGCAAGGACTTCAGAAATCCTCCCGGCTTTTGGCACTCCGCCTTCACCAAGGCGCACGTTTGGCACTTAGCCACAAACAACGCCACATCTTTCTTAAGCCCCGGCCACCAAAATAGCTTCTTGAGATCACGATACATCTTCGTGCTCCCTGGGTGGATTGAGTACTTGGTATGATGAGCCTCGTACATCAACTCCGCCCGTAGGTTACTCAAGCTTGGGACGCACAACCGATGATCCTTCCTTAGCAACCCATCTTCCACTGAAAACTGGGAATTTGACCCATCCAACGTTGCCTCCATAAGCTCCTTCATGGAGTCATCTAACTCCAATGCCTGCCGAACCCGGTCAGCCAGGTCATACTGAACTTCTATCCAGTTTAACATTGCTTTGGCGCTCGTCTGCCTGTCAATGCAATAGATCTCAAGCTCCTCCAACTCCCGTATCAACCGCTCATCATGCACCGACAACCAGTTGGCTTGGGCGGGAACCCTGCGACTCAACGCATCTGCAACTGCATTGCCCTTCCCGGGTACATATTGTATTTTGAAGGTCTAGTCCCCCAGGAACTCCATCCACCTCCTCTGCCTCATATTAAGATCCTTCTGATCCAACAAGTACTTCAGGCTCTTGTGATCGGTATATATATCGACCCTTACGCCGTATAGGTAGTGCCTCCACAACTTAAGTGCAAATATCACGGCCGCCAACTCCAAGTCGTGGACCGGATAGTTCCTTTCATGCACTTTCAGCTGACGCGATCCATACGCAATCACACTTCCATGCTGCAACAACACGCAGCCATAACCACTACCTGAAGCGTCGCTATACACCTCAAAGCCCTCGGTCCCACTCGGCGAACTAAGCACTGGCGTCGTGGTCAACCGTCTCTTCAGCTCCTCAAACGCTTGCACGCACTCCTGCGTCTACAAGAATCTCTGATCTTTCCTTGTCAACTTCGTGAGAGGTAGCGCTATCCGCGAGAAGTTCTCTACGAAGCGCCTGTAATATCCGGCAAGCCCGAGTAAACTACGGACTTCCGCGATAGAAGACAACACAGGCCACTCCCGCATCGCAATGATCTTCGCCGGATCCACCGCTATACCTTCCCCACTAACAATGTGATCAAGGAACGCTACTGAGGGTAGCCAGAACTCGCACTTGGAGAATTTCGCATAAAGCTCATTTCTCCTCAAAGTCTCCAACAACAGATGCAAGTGCTTGAAGTGATCTTCTTCGCACTGCGAGTACACCAATATATCGTCAATAAAGACGATCACAAAGCGATCCAGGAAATCTCGGAACGTCCTGTTCATTAAGTCCATAAACACTGATGGCGCATTCGTCAGTCCGAACGACATGACCGTGAACTCGAAATGCCCATACCTTGTGTTGAACGCCGTCTTCGGGATATCACATTCCCTTATCCTCAGCTGATAGTACCCCGACTTCAAGTCCAACTTAGAATATACTGACGATCCGACTAACTGATCAAAGAGATCATCAATCCTCGGGATCGGGTACTTGTTCTTTTCCATCAGCTTGTTCAACTCTATGTAGTCGATACACAACCGCATACTACCATCCTTCTTCTTAACGAAGAGGACCGGTGTGCTCCAAGGCGACGAGCTTGGACGCACATACCCTTGCTCCATCAGCTCCTCTAGCTGAACTTTCAACTCCGCCATCTCCTTAGGCGCCAACCTATACGGAGCACGTGACACCGGTTTGGCCCCCAACACGAGCTCGATGGTGAAATCAATCTCCCGCTGCGGTGGGGCTCCGGGAAGACTATCCGGGAACACATCGGGGTATTCGCAAACCATGGGAATGCTATCCAACGTGGACTTTGGCTCCACAGCCCCCACTATTGCGAAGAACAGCTCTGCACCAGCACGAACTGCCTTTACCACTTGAAGAGCAGACATCAGCGTCCTGCTCAACCCCTTGAGTCCCTCGAATGTTGTCCCTCGTCCAACACCCAGCTTGACCTCCTTCCGGTCGCAGTCAATCCAAGCTTTCTGCTCTGAAAGCCAATCCATCCCAAAGATCACGTCGAACTCTACTAGCGGCAGCAATGACGTTAGCAAGTCGAACTCTTGGCTCCCTATGTGAACCTTTACGGCGCACACCCTGTCCGCACGCATCGAGCACCCATTCGGTAGCAGCACATCCAACTTGTCCTTCGCCATCGAAGAAGGGACTCCGATGCGTGATATGAAACTTTCGGACAAGAAGGAGTGTGAAGCTCCCGTGTCGAACAGTGCCCGTGTCGGACTATCACTAATCACAACAAAGCCTATACAAACAATATTAGGCTAACAAGCAATAGACAACAGTATATAAAGTTAACTTGCTGTAAATTAACTCGTACCTGTCACCACGTCAGCTTGTTTGATGGCCTCCTGTTGGCCCAAGTTATAGACTCTAGGATGAGTCGGAGCATAGTGGGACGCGGTTGACTCCACCGCCTTGCCCTTCTCTTCGTAAGTAGCTCCTTGCTTTCTCTCGGACTTTGGGCGTCCGCTCCAGCAATCACGGGCAAAGTGCCCCGTCTTTCCACACGTGAAACAAGCGCCCGGGGTTCGATTAGTAGTTGCCCCCGAGGCACCCGCAGAAGAAGCTGGACCTGACGTCCTAGCCTTCTTGAAGAATTTTCGATAGCCCGACTTCGACGTAGTCGGCGCTTTGAATTCCGATTTCTTCCCGCCAGAATCCTTCTTAGCTTGCACATTCTTCATGTCCTTCTCCAAGGACCTGGCCGAGTTGACCAAGGTTAGGAAACCCTGCGCCATGGGCCCTAACAGTAGCAACCTCAGCTCATCTCTTAACCCTTCATAGAAGCGGTTAGTCTTTCGCTCCTCGTCGGCAAAAGTAGCGCTAGCATATCTCCCCAACCGAGTAAACTCGTGGAGGTACTCGTCTACAGTACTATCTCCTTGCACCAACTTTTGGAACTCGTTCTCCAATGTGATCCTCTGCGCTGAGGGGAGGTATCGAGCCATGAACAGTCTCGAAAACTCCGCCATAGGAACTTCTGCCAATGGCCTTCCCCTCAACTGGTGTAGCTCTAGGCCTTCCCACCATAACCTTGCGTCCCCATCCAACAGGAACGTCGCTATTGTGGTCTTATGCCACTCTTTCATTTCTGTAGCTGTCATCACCCTATTGACTCTTGAGAGCCAATCCTCAGCCTGGGTCGGGGTTCCCGTCCCCGAGAACACCGGTGGGTGGAAGCCCATCACATGCTTCAACTGTCTTTCAGTTGCTCTCCTAGGCAACTCCGGCTCCACCGCCACCTGCTCAACCCTTCTAGGCTCCGCCGCTTGGAGCGGCACTTGCTCCCCCGCAGGAGCAGGCTGCTACACCTGTCTTGCAGGTTGCGCATTAATCATAGCAAAGACAGCTTCTGCCACCAATCTAATGGTCTCAGCAGACGGAGGTGTTGCAGGCGCTTCACTTGGCGCACTGCTTGCCTCAGAACCTGGTCGTTCTGATGGCCCAGCACCACTTCTGCTCACCTATAATCGTGCAAAACACCGATAAGCGACCAAAAATTACTGCAAACATCAATTATAGGAACACGCAGGTTCCTCAAACAAGTGTATTTTCATTCCTAAGTGGACATTCATGGGTTCTTTTCATGTTATAACGAAGACGCACACATGTGCTCACCACCCCTTAAAGTGAATTCGTCCACGAATTCATTTAAGTTTGACCGAAACCAGTAGTCTGATACCAATTTGTAACACCCCTATCCGTCGTATAGCATATAGTAGTAGGTCCGGCCGGGGCCCGACACTATATACCACGGACAGACCGGTTGGTTACGCGTTGAAACCATACAACCAATCACCAACGTCCTACACAGAGTCATTCTAGCGGAAGCAAGTTATTAAGTTGCACAAACTCAAGAACCCTGCCAAGAAAGAATGTCCACTACAGAAGTAACAATAGGAATGAAAAATACAAAAGTACCGGCCTTATGGCCTTACAAGGTTTGCTTAACAAAACATGTCTTACATACTTCGGCTCGCAGGCCGGCCATACATAAAATAAACGGAAAGCATAAAAGGGTTAGGCCTTCGAGGGCCAGCATCGCAATGTGGGCTTTAGCCCGCTATTTTCCGCTCGACTCCGCAGCACCTGCAAGCACAAACCACCGCCCGGTGGCAAACAAAAGCAACGGTCAGCTATGCTGACCAAATTATAACGATCCCGCCCCCAAAATCGGGGCGGCGATGCTCTTTCCCTGCACTTTATTAGTATAAGCAATATATTAGTGTGAACACACATCATCACAGGCATAGGCTCGCACGGCCACACACCTCGTGCACACAGGGCACATTCACGGCGAACCGGCCAACGTCACGTCAATTCAAGCCATAGATGTTCCCGTTCCACCACCGCCTCATGGGCGGCCAACCATATGAGCATTTTGCCTTCCTGGCCTTGGTCACGGCAATTTAAGCCATAGACCGCCGAAGACCCTCATCCATGCCAACGGTCCTACCGAACGACATAGACCGGGTACGGTTCCTCCTGACCCGTGCTCACACCGCAATGACAATTTAAGCCATATGCGCAGGTCAAGACTCACCGAGTCCCGTTTCCACCACAATAATCACATAACCCGGTTATGTTCACGTTGGCTCCCCGGCCATCGTGTTGGCAAAACCCGCTTTTGCCTAGTTTTCCGGGTGCACCTTGGAGTTAATCTCCAAGGCTCCCTGATGCAATCTACCATGTAGAAAACCCGAAAACACCCAAACATCCGGACTCTTGCCCGGTTCAAATGCAATGCAACATCATCGATCCGGCTCTACTTGTCCGGATAGGCTTCACACACAATGCCTATGTCCATTTTCGCATACGGACTCTACACAAGGGGGACTTTACATATCTAGCCCAAGGAACGCTCCAACTCTTCGCTCACTCGCGAGAGAGGGCTTCCTATGCAAAGGGAAAAATGGCTTCACATGCCCAAGGATGAGAAATCGTTACCCTTGCGTTCTTCCGCGACGCCATCGAAAACTATGCGGTTGGAAAGCACCGCAACGGCGTCACCTTCGCGGATCTGGACTCGGATCGAGATTCGGAGCTCCGATGCTCCACCGGTGGCCGGATCTTGGTCTCCAACCTCTCACCTTGCTCTCCCTTCTCTCTAGGATTTAGAAAGAGAGAACCCAAGTGAAAATGGGGTTTGCAAACCCTATTTTTGGGTTTAAGCTGCAAGCAACCACTCCCAGCCGTCGGATCCCAAGCCAAGGAAACGAACGGCCACGATTAGGCCTCAAAATACATATTCTGTGCCGAACACGGGTTGCAACACGGCCGTGTTCCTGGCCGTGTCACCCATTCGCCGTCTCGATCGAGTCGAAAAACCAGCACACGACCTTTGACACGGCCTCCGACACGCCCGTGTCACCTGCGCCACGCCCGTGTCGGGACCCGTGTCACGCCCCCGTGTGCAATCGACCAACGTTTCGCAGTCAGAGAGGTACACGGCCTTGTGACACGGCATCAGACACGCCTGTGTCAAATTTGACACGCCCGTGTTTGTGCCCGTGTCACGGCCCGTGTACCACACTTGCAGAATCCCTGGAGTGACACGGCCTGGGACACGCCCGTGTCCTAGGCTGTATTCTACAACTCGACTAGCGTCGACCGCCAAAGCGTCGACCGCACGACCCGAGGCCGAACACGCCTGTGTCACTCCCGTGACACACCCGTGACACGCCCGTGACACGCCCGTGTCACGCCCGTGACACCTGCTCCAAAATCCAAACTGGGCTTAAAACATCACCAGTCCCTCTTTTGAGTTTCGGGGTGTTACAAAGAGCTCTTATTATTTTCATGTGTGGCCGTCCTACGAGTCGATGCTTGTAAACCACCTTTTATGAAGAATAATTGTAAGTCCTTAAGGCCGCACTTTTTGGTGTATTTTGTATAACATTTCTATATGGTATGTTAATGGACATTAGTATTACTTGAATTCAAAGTAACCCATAAAGCTTTCTATAGTATCCTCTAAGTTAGGATTCATTCGGTCTTATGATATTCACATATAACCCCAGTGACTGTCCGTAGAATATAGCATGGGGCCCCGACCGGACCTTCTGTTATATTCTACGTCGACGTATGGAGGTGTTACAAGGATGGACTCCAAGATGTTTGATAGGTGGGACAGAGTTCTGTTGCTACATCAACAGATTGTTGAGAAGAAGAAAAAGCGAGTTGTATTAGTCCTCAAGGAAAGCACAGAAAGCAGTTATTTTGAGAAAAGTGAGGAAAAGCCACATGATCCTCAGCTATCAGATTCTTCTGAGGAAATAAGAAGGGATATGAGTGCCCAGGTTTCAATCTCTTCTGAACCTGCTGCAAAGAATATTCAAGTCAATGGCTCCCCTTTAGAGAACATCCCAGTAGAGGCAGCTAAAATGGTGCCTGAAGATATTGTGAACAGAATATGTACAAATATTGAGGGGGAGATTTACAATATAGACGCTCCTGTTAAGGGGGAGCAAGTTCAGTCTGGTATACAGGACAAGCTTGACTCTCTACTAGAGAATCTCTAGAATAGAATAGATCATATTCTTAATGAGCCTTTGTGGCAGATTTCCAATACTCCTATTGAGGATGAACAAGCTCCTACAATAGTGGAAGAAGATGTTCATAACATTACTGTAGAAGACTAGAATATACCTAAGGACAATGGTGAGGTTGGGGGGGAGATTCACTCTAAAATCCCTGCTCCAGAAACAGTGTACATCATAGACTCCTTTGAGTCTGATAAGGGTGCTACTGTTGTTGATGACCATGTTGATGCTCATTCCTCTAAGTATATTATGGCTGACTCAAAAGAAAGAGATATTGCCAGGGACAGGGATGAAGATGTCTGTTAATAAGGTACATCTCATATAGCTGAACAGATGTCACATACTTTCCTAGCTCAACTGAAGGGTCTTCTTGATGATCAAAGAAGGCAGTTGGAGCACTACATTAATGATACCATCAAAGAAGTAAGACAGGATCTATCCACTGAAATCAAGTCAATCAGGTTTGAAGTCAACCTACTAAAAGCCAACACAGTAGCATTCTTCATAAGATCTGCTCCTGCTATAACCTATACTAAAAGCAAGCTTCAAGAAATCAGACTTACATAGAATGACATTCTCCAAAATCAGAACATCACATCTACTAATATGGAAATGGTACATAATGCTCAAAACTTATTGGTGGAAGCCCACAAGGCCACTCTAGAAAGGAGAATGGATGCATGTACTCAAATTCTTGATGATCACATGTTAGAGGTCAATAATCATATCGTTAAGAGAGTCAATTTTCTGGATGAAAGATTCTCTATAGCCAAGAACTCCCTGACTGCAGCATTATCTGAATAAGTCATAAAGGGGGAGAAGACAATGATTAGGGCTAACACTAAGAATGTTGTTTGGGTAACAAATGTAATCAGAGGTTCATTTGGCAATGAACAACATACATATGACAACATTCTTGCTGTTCCTGCCCCTATTCAAGAAGGATAGTATGGATAGTATGATGATCAGAGGGGAGATCAATATGATGATCAAGTTGGTGCTTAGTGGACTGAACCCTCTACTGTTGTTGAAATTCCTACATTCTGCCCCACTGCTGATCAGATGGCTAGAGAAAGAGGCAAGACTGCTGCTGAAGAGGAGGAAGAGATCAGATTAAGCAAGAAGAGGTACAGATAAGAGATGGAGACCAAGCCAGACTTTGAGAAGTGGAGTCCTCAATCAAGGACTATCATCTTGTCTACTTGGGATCAGATCAAAGAAAATAAAACTGATAGGGCAAAGCTTTATAGCTTCACATAATGGGACAAGCTAGAAAGAAATGAAGAGGCCAAGATGAGAGCGCTAAGTTGTCAACCTAAATCACCTAGAGGGGGGTGAATAGGTGAATTTCGTGTCAAATGAGAAATAAAAAAAATATAACACAACACAGATCCGTAATCAAGCAATCACACAGATGACAAGAGATTTATAGTGGTTCCCCAATCTTGGGTACGTTCACTTTTCTCACCGATCTAGCAAATCACTAGACTCGGCTACTCCACTATCTCGGATTGCAAAAACAATCCTACACCTCGGAACCACGTTCCTACAAAACTCGATCCTAAACTGATCTACACTCGGAAGATAAAACTTCCTACCACTCGGAGAAAGATCTCCTACAATGAAATTTGTTTAAATAAAGTTTACAACAAGAATATCACAGATCTGGATCTTTGACGTAATCTTCTTCTTGAGAGCTTTTCGGTTTGAACAGAAACAGTTGAAGAATACTTGACTGAGATCCACGATTCTGAGATCTGGAATCACCACGATCAAGAAAGTAAATCAGAGACGATGAAGCACGGAGAGATCAGATGATTCTTCTTGAGTCTGGATCGCTAGAGAAACTGAGATCGATAGCAGCGGCGTGAGAATGACGATCCAGAGCTTCTCCCGAAAACGGCAATGGCGGCGGATGAGAAAATTAGGGTTTTCGGGATTTTCTCTTTCTTAAAAAGATAATCTCTGTAAACGCATGTCTTTAGTCAAATCTGAAAAGACCTATTTATAGGCTACCTCCAACGGTCATAATCGCAATTAAGATTGACACGTGAACCAATCAGAAAAAGGTTAATTTGAAATCTCCGTCAATTCTGGACTTAACGATTTCTGGAATTCTGAGCCGGCATACTCGGGTTAGATAAGATACTCGAGTATAAAGGTCTGCTACTCGAGTAGATAAGAGAAACATGTACTCGAGTAATAGAAATGACTACTCGAGTGCCTTGGAAGAACTACCCGAGTTACTCTAGACAGATTACTCGAGTAAGTAGAAACATCTACTCGAGTACTAATCCACACTACTCGAGTATAAGAAAAATCTACTCGATTGCTAAGCCAGTCTACTCGAGTATAAGAAGGATCTACTCGAGTGCTAAGCCACTTACCCGAGTATATGAGCGAAGTTACTCAAGTATGTGGACTTAGAAATATTTAGACTGAACAGATAGCCCTACTCGAGTATAATTAAGAGACTACTCGAGTATGACTAAGGCTCTACTCGAGTACATAAACATCTACTCGAGTAAGGAAAAAAGGTACTCGAGTAAATAAATGGATTTACTCGAGTATATGGACTTAGAAACTTTCTGAGATGAGAAGTCCAGATCAACTCGAGTACGATCAGAACACTTAGTCGAGTAACTTGAGAACTACTCGAGTATGTAAACCAATCTACTCGAGTACTAAGTCACTTACTCGAGTATATAGAAGATACTACTCGAGTATGTGGACTTAGAAAAAATTTCTTCTGAGAATGTCTTCAATACTCCAGAGTCCAGTAGTCCAAGTGCATGGAAACAAAGTGTACCCCAATAGAGAGGCTATACATGAGTCAACACCTTGGATCACACAATGAGGAATTACATTGTATGGTCCTGTGTTTGATGACCCACTATAGACTGACATTGGTTTACACTTGGCAATAGAGTCCTGCATGCACAACTTAAACACAACATCAAATACAACTTAATTCATCTTAGTTTCAGGTCTGAGTTCCCACAAATTTGGGGTATTGTGAAGACAATTCCCAACAATCTCCCCCTATTTGTAGAAGTCAGCACTCTTTGCACTAAGATGAATTTCTAGAAAGGAAATGATCATCTATAACAACAAGCAATAGAAAATGACTAAAACAGAGAATAATAGCAAATAAGGGAACCATAATCAGAATTAGATATATTAAATAGAAAGATTTTCCAGTTCCACAAAACACTTTCAGGGGTAATTCTCTCTGTGAAGTTTAGCTTTCTTCAGCTCTTGCCTTTCCAAATAACTGAAGGGTTTAGGAAAATAAGTCCTTGGCCTTGGAGGAGCTGCTGGATTGTTGAATCCCCATTGCCTGTCATGTAATCTGATCTTGATTTGAGATGCATCATAGGCTTTCCATTCTGAGTAGCAGTAGAATTTGTCTTTATTTTCCCCAAAATCAGTTACCAGCTTTAGAGTGTCAAAGATTAAAGATTTGAAGGTTGGACTCCAAACTTCTGAATGTACTGACTCTGATCTGCCCTCAAAAGCTTGAGCTTGCTCTCTCTTAGGTGCCGAACGGCTAGCAGAAGCATCGTCACCATATTTTCTTTTCTTGCTGGGGCCACCTTGATCAGCACGTCTTCTAGGGGAGGAAGTACCTCGATCAAAGTGCCCCTGAGAGCTGGCAGGGACATCCTCTTTCCACACATCAGAATATGAAAGAGGAGGCTCAGACATCTCTCTAACAGGTCTGGGAGAGAAGGCTGGCACTGCCTTTGGAATGGTAGCATGAACCTGGGCATCAGATGGAGGATGTTCCTCAAGGGGATCTAAGCTTTTAGGAATGATGGAGGGGTCGAGCTGGAATTCTGGAAAATTCTGATTATGTACCCAAACTGCAGTGTCATAAATGTAGAATTTGACAGATTGTAGTTGGGCTAGAATATCTGCTTTCATGGTGTTAACTAATCCATCCAGGGTCTCTTTAGACTTGGTAGAGATTTCAGTAGAAATTTTTTCAACTTGTTCTTTCACGATTTTCTCCCCCTTGCTGATTTCTACAGATAACTTTTCAATAGCTTCATCTTTGAATGTGCCTACTTCTTCACAAACTTTCATTACATTGGCTTCAGCTCTTTGGTCTAGCAGAATCTGGTTATGTGCCACTGTTTCAGATTGATTTCTGACTTCACCCATGCTGGTGATGGTGTGATCTATCGCTTTTCCACCTATTTTGAAGAGTTATTTAAGTTCATCAGTGTTGGCTTGAATTTCTGCAAAGCCTCTGCTCATCTCAGTTTCAAGAGCAGAGACCTTGTTGGTAACTGATTTCAGAGACTCATCAAAGTAATGTCTCTGTTCTTGGAGCATCTTCTCAATCTTACTGATGATGTCTGAGGAGCTGAGAGAAGCAGAAGATGGAGCACTGGGAG
Organism: Platanthera zijinensis; assembly: GCA_039513925.1. Classification (NCBI taxonomy): domain Eukaryota; kingdom Viridiplantae; phylum Streptophyta; class Magnoliopsida; order Asparagales; family Orchidaceae; genus Platanthera; species Platanthera zijinensis. Next base: position 82,337,147 of record CM077081.1, read on the forward strand.
AAGTAGAGACCTGAGGGAGCTGAGAGACTGGGGGAGCCCAAGGAGGGATTTCTTTCACAACCACTGAGCTAGCAGTTCTCTTGGTGTGAGTGATTTCTACTGAATCCAGGGGATCTGTGAAGGAAGGGAGATTGAAGGCTAATGTCCTTAGAGGAGGCTCAACAGGTTCTGGGGATAACTCCTCTTCATCGGGTAGGATGATACTATCATGTTGTTCTGCTTATTCAACGGGAGACTGAGCTGAGGATGGAGAGGGTTCCTTGAGAGGGATCTGTTCATCTTGTACCTGAACCTCAGGAGTACCAACAACTGGATCTGCAGGAGGTAGGGGAAAGTCTGACCTTAGTTCTTCAATAAGCTTATCAATCTCTACAGCTGTGGACAAAAGGTCTTGCTGAACTTGAATATCTTCTGGAGGAGGAGGAGGAGAAGGATCTCTGATTGTCTGGGAGGGAAGTTCTGTAATCAGAATCTGAGAGCTAGATGAGGCAGGCTCCCCCTCAACTACTGCACCCAGGGTGTCAGTAGCTTGATGTAGAGGAGGAGATGGAGTCCTGTCATCAGCAACATACTGTGGGCTGGGGACATCTTCATCTATAATGACTTTGGAGCCTTGGGCAGTGTTCTTGAGTTGGATTTCATATCTTTGGATGGAGGAGATGGATACTTTCTTCATGTGATGGAGGGGAGTTCCTTTGGAGAAATCAAACACTGTAGGATTAATCTCATGGAGGAGGAGGGAGATAATCCTGGCATAGCTTGGTTTGTTCATAGTTTCTTTGATCTTGTCCAGTATCATTATGCCAAACTGGAATTTCTTCCGGCATACTATGGCTTGCATAACATCAAAAAAATATTGGGAGATTTCTCTGAGGGAATAGGTTTTGCAGAGAAGAACTTTGGCAATGACATCCACAAGAAATTTCCCCTCTAAATTGAAATCTGCACGTCGGAACGAATATCCTTCATACGGGTTTATTCCACAGAAGAAACTGGTTCTCTCGGAATCTTCAGACGTCATATCATCTTCTTCATCCACCACTGGTAGTTTTAACAGGGTAGCTAATGAAGTTTTGTCCAGACGGATCTTTATCCCACTAACCTTGGTTTTGAGAACTGTACCATTTCGCTTGATCTTCCGATTCTTGTAGAACTCTTCCACTGTAGAAAATAGGATCTTACACGGCGTCTGTAGTAGGAACGACAGCCCGGCTGTGTCAAGGAGAATGAGAAGGTTTCGGAAGTCATCGGAGAGTTCAGCGATTCCATCTATAACCAATTCGGACCCGATTCCTATCTTGGATGGAGGATCCATCGAGTTATGGAGTATCGGATTATGGAGAAGACAGCGCTCTGCGGTTCTGGAAGACGAAGCGCCGGCGAGTACTCGAGAAAGGTTTCGTGGAAATGGATTACGGGATCATTCTATTTATATACATAACCCTAAATAGGTTTAAGATTGGGTTTTAAAATAAAACATACCTTATGGGGGGCGGCAAAAATCGAGGTGTGCGAAAAGAGAAAAATGAGATTTTCAAAGTTCTGGAATTTCCAGGTACTCGATTATATATATCGGCATACACAAGTAATTTGTTGTAACCTACACGAGTAAGTCGAAGACCAAGTAGATCATGAAGTACTCGAGTGAGTTACTAAGTACTCGAGTATGAAGAATATGTACTCGAGTGAATTTTTTACCTACACGAGTAGATACTTTGAGTTACTCGAGTATATTGTAATGTACTCGAGTGTAGTCGTGTAACTACTCGTGATTTTTTCCAAGTACTCGAGTATGTGAGTACACTTACTCGAGTAAGTCACTTTAACAACATATTTTTCTCGAAGCACTGATCTTTATCTCCACCAACTTTTAACTCTGAGACTTTGATAGAGACCACTAATCTTCTTTGTTGAGCATCCCAAGTTCAGTTTTGAAGAAAGAGAACTTGGTCTCATCTAGCGGCTTCGTGAATATATCTGCAACTTGCCTATCTGTGGAGACGTATTGTAGATCTATGTCTCCATTCTCCACATGCTCCCGGATGAAGTGATATCGAAGCTCTATGTGCTTTATTCGGCTGTGGGAGACTAGGTTGTTGGCGATTGCTATTGCACTGGAAGAGTCACAAAGCAGAGGGATGTTCTGGAACTTCATGTTATAGTCTTCAAATTGATTCTTGATCCATAGAAGCCGTGCACAATAGCTGCCTGCAGAGATGTACTCTGATTCAGCCGTTGAGATGGCTACACAGTTCTGCTTCTTACTGCTCCAGGAAATAAGTCTCCTTCCGAGAAATTGGCAAGTCCCGGAAGTACTTTTCCTGTCGTCTTTGCTTCCTGCAAAATCTGCATCTGAAAATCCAATTAGTTCACTATCATTACTTTTTGGGTACCATAAGCCAAGATTTGGTGTACCTTTGAGGTATCTCAAGATTCGCTTTACAGTAATGTAGTGAGATTCCTTAGAGTTCACCTGAAATCTAGCACATACACATGTTGAAAACATTATGTCTGGTCTACTTGCGGTAAGGTAGAGCAAGGACCCAATTATGCTTCTGTACTTGGTTTCATCAAAAGGTTTCCCTTTCTCATCCTTGTCCCGAGACATAGCTGAGGCCATTGGAGTCCTCATAGAGGTTGCGTTCTCCATTCCGAATTTCTTAAGTAGCTCTTTGGTGAATTTAGTCTGTGAGATGAAAATTCCATCCTCAGATTGTTTCACTTGAAGCCCTAAGAAACACTTCAGCTCTCCCATACTGCTCATTTCAAACTTCCCTTGCATAAGTTTAGAAAACTTCTTATAGAGGTTGTTGTCTGTAGAGCCAAAAATAATTTCATCGACATAGATTTGCACTAGCAAAATCTTGCCTTTAATTTCCCTAAGAAATAATGTCATGTCTATATTTCCTCTTGTGAACTTGCTCTCAAGAAGGAAGCTAGACAACGTCTCATACCAAGCTCGGGGAGTTTGTTTAAGACCATATAAAGCTTTTTGCAGTAAATAAACATGATTGGGAAAGTTTGAATCAACGAAACCTGGCGGTTGCTCTACATACACTTCTTCCTTAATGTTACCATTTAAGAAGGCAGGCTTGACATCCATTTGATATACTGTAAAGCCCTTAAGTGCAGCATAGGCAAGAAATAACCTGATCGCCTCCAGTCTTGCCACTGGAGCATATGTTTGATCAAAGTCGATTCCTTCTTCTTGACGATAGCCCTTGGCGACAAGTCTTGCTTTATTCTTTATAATTGTTCCATCTTCGTCCATATTATTCCGGTAGACCCATTTTGTCCCGATGACATTCTTACTCTTGGTTCTAGGAACAAGTGTCCAAACTTTGCAACGTTTGAACTGATTCAACTCTTCTTCCATGGCTAGTATCCAGGATGCATCCGAGTTTGCTTTCTCGAACTTCTTAGGTTCAACCTGTGATAGAAAGATCAAGAATAAATTCTCGTTAGTTGTACCTCTCCGACACCATCCTGAGGATCTCCTATGATTTGATCTAAGGGATGATCCTTCAAGTGTCTGAACTCTAGAGTCCTTGCATCTGGGATCTCTTCAGCCACTGGTGTTGCATCTTCAGCTGGGATGTGTTCTTCATCTTGATCATCTACCTCTCCAATAGGGGTTGTAGAGGTGATCTGGATGAACGTCTTATCTTTATCTTGAGTAGGCTCATCCAATCTGAGTTCCTTCATCTTGGTACCTGCATCTTCAATGAGCACACTAGAAGAGTTGCTTTGCAACAAACTCGTCTCATCAAATACAAGGTGTATCGACTCTTCTACTACCAGAGATTTTCTATTAAATACTCTATAGGCCTTACTATGGCTACTATAACCTACAAAAATACCTTCAAAGCTTTTCTCGCTAAACTTGGTAGTGCGATACTTGCCGATGTTAAGTACGAAGCACTTACAGCCCAAGATTCTAAAATATGAAATGGTTGGTTTCCTGCCTTTTAGAAGTTCGTAAGGAGTCTTATCATGGTTCTTGTTGATGAGAGCTCAATTTTGCACGTGACAAGCGGTGTCGACGACTTCAGCCCAGAAATACTCTGGAAGTGAGGCATCACTAAACATAGTCCGGCAAGCCTCTATGAGTGTTCTGTTCCTTCTCTCATCTACTCCATTTTACTGTGGAGTGCGAGGAGAGGAAAACTCATGAAAGATACCTTGACTTTCGGAGAATTCTGTCATGGCTCCAGACTTGAATTCCGTTCCATTGTCACTTCTGATTTTGACTACGGAAAAGTTGTATTCATTCTGGATTTGCCTAACAAAACTAGTGAAAGTACTGAAGGTGTCTGACTTGTGTTTCAGAAAGAACACCCACGCAAAGCGCGAGTAATCATCCACAATAACCAACGTATATTCCTTACCTCCCAAACTTCGAACTTGCAGTGGACCAAACAAGTCCATATGGAGAAGTTGTAAGCTTCTATTGGAATCCTTGCCTATTATGCTTTTAAATGAACTCCTTGTTTGCTTGCCTTTGATAAAGGCGTGACAAAGACTGTCCATAATGCACTTTACATTAGGGGCATCACGTACTATGTTTTGGGAGAATAGTTTATTAACAGTTTTGAAATTAATATGTGCTAGTCTCTTATGCCATTGGTCAGCAAGAGATGCACTACTTTTTGCTAAAAGACACACTGGTGTAGACGAGTCTATACAAATGAAGTTTAAATAGAGAATATTTCTGCTTCGAGTGCCTGATAAAACAGTTTCCATGTTGTCAATCGATTTTATCAAACATTTGTCAGCATGAAATTCAACCACGTATCCTTTGTCGCATAGTTGGCTTATGCTGATGAGATTGTGTTCCAATCCTTCAACATAGGCTACATCCGAGAAGGATACGCTACCGTTAGTAATCATATCGTAGCCTTTAGTTATTCCTCGATCTGAACCTCCAAAGATGACCTTTGGTCCATTGCAAACTGAGGTGAAATTCTGGAGTAGGCTTCTTGTCCCGGTCATATGCCGAGAGCATCCACTGTCCAAGTACCAGATTGGCATTTTGGTGGTCTTTGGACATACCTGCAATTACAATCACTTAGCCTTAGGAACCCAAACAAGTTTGGGACCTTGGTCTCGAGTTAGAATACTCCCCCTACGAGCATTAGCCTCATGAGTGGTCATTCTCACGTTACTAACTTGAGGGGTTGCAATATTTCTAGGATTGAACCAATAATCGATGCCAAAATGACCAATTTTGCCACAGCACCAACAGTCGAACCTATTGTATCTTTTCCTAATGTATTCCTGCTTGATTTTCTTAAATGATGGTCTAGCAGGAACTTCACTCTTGGAGGAAGAAGCTTTATGATGATGGCAGCTACTTGAAGTCTTCTCCTTCATAGGCTTTTCCACAATAGGTTTTACCTTTGGTGTCTTCTTGATGTTATGACCATGAGCATATGGTCCATAGTTCTGAAGTTGAATCTCTTCATAAGGTGCCTTAAAGACACTCTCACCAAAGTTACGAGGACGAGTCCAACCTTGGTATCTTGACTTAGGCTTCTCGGGGATCGGCCTAGAGAAGTGTCCAGGTGGACTCATAGTCGTATTCGTTCGTAGGAAAGATAACTTTCTTGAACGAAACTGGTTCCAAGGGAGCTTTCCCTTTTTCTTCAGCTAGAGCCTTCTGGGCAGCCTTATTCTTTCTCTTAGCCTTGTTTCTCCTAGAAGATTTACTAGAAGCACCAATATGGCCTAAACCAGCACCCTTGGACTTAGCTGAGAACTCAGCAACGAGTGGAAGAACTGTCTTAGGCTTGGAGAAACTCTCAACAAGTTTCTTCTCAGCCTCGAGTTGTTGTTCCAATTCTTTGATGATTTCATCTTTAAGGTCGAGGTGCTTGAGAGCTTGATTGTATTCTTCCATAGCAACATTGAAGTTCTCTTGAAGAGAATTAGTCTTGGTGACTTCTTCCCTCAAGCTGCTCTCACTAGCCTGTAGAGATTTTATCTCTTTGGCTTGAGTTTTCACGACTCTGCGACATTTTTCGTAAGCCGTGAGTAAATCCTTATACTATTCCATGAGTTCAGATTCATCCTCAGAGGAATGGCCCTCTTGCTCATTATCATCATCAGATCAGAGAGAGGAGTGTGAGATTTTACCTCCCCAGTGAACTGGGGGACTTGTTCATCATCAGAGTGAGCCATGAGCCCGAAGTAAGCTTCCTCTTCTTCACTCGACTCAGATGAGTCGGAGTCGCTGAGAGTTTTGCTCTTCTTGGCTAATAAGCTCTTCTCTGTCCTCTTCTTGTGGTAAGAAGATTTCTTTTCCTCTCTTCTGCCACCCTCTTTCTTCTTGTGAGGGCAGTCCGCGATGACGTGACCTGGCTTATTACAATAATAACAAACGATGTCAGTTGAAATTTGTTTGTTCTTTTTGGAGTTATACCTGTCATGGCTGCTCGAGCCATTCTTTCGCTGATCACCGTTATGTCGTGATCTTCTGTATGAGGCATCTTTGCCTCTTCATTGCTTCTTCTTATTCAAGAATTTCTTGAACTACCGCGAAAGCAAAGAGAACTCTCCTTCAGATTGTTCTGAGCCTGAGGTGCTTGGCTCGGAGCCTTCTTCTTCACTTACTTCTTGAGGAGGAGCTGGCGAGACAGCTTTGCCCTTCCTTGAACTGTCAGCCTTTAAAGTAACCGACTTCTCTTTTGAGGAGAATCAACTTATCTCTTCTTCGGCTTTTCTGGAGTTGATTTGCAGTTCATAGGACATTAGCTTGCCAAATAGGTTCTATGAATCTGTCTCTACTAGTCTGCCAAACTCTCGGATGACACAGACTTTATTATCCCATTCTTTGGTGAGAGATCTCAGAAACTTATCATTCAGCTCCCCATTAGTAAAGACTCGGCCATACACTCTCAATCCATTGACTATCTTAAAGAAGTTTTCAAATGTGTCAGCTATGGGTTCCTTGTGACCTTGTCGGAAGGCTTCATATTTCTGATTTAGTAGGGACCTTCGATCATCCCTCACTTCTTCAGTACCTTCCATTAAAGTAACTAGGGACTGCCACATCTCTTTAGCTGATTAGCAGTGAATTAGATTCTGCAGCATTGAGTCATCGACTGCACTTGCGATAATATTTTTAGCTTTCTTGTCCAGGGAGACAAGTGCAATCTCGTCCTTATCCAAGTCCATCAGCTTCTTTGGGACCTTTTTGGTTGGGTCTATTGTTGATGCAGTCATAGGAACATGCGGACCTTCTTCCACAATCATGAAGATCCGAGGGTCTACTGCTTCCATGAAGAACTTAACTCTTTCCTTCCACATAGGAAAATTGTTCTTGGTGCAGATAGGGAGCTTAGCAAAATCCTTGGTCTTACTCATGCTTGATACTTCTCTCGAGACAACTTGGTGAGGATTAGATCAAGGTGTTAACCTTTTAACGATCAACCTCCGCCTCTGATACCAATTGAGAGCGCTAAGTTGTCAACCTAAATCACCTAGAGGGGGGTGAATAGGTGAATTTCGTGTCAAATGCGAAATAAAAAAATATAACACAGCACAGATCCGTAATCAAACAATCACACAGACGACAAGAGATTTATAGTGGTTTCCCCAATCTTGGGTACGTCCACTTTTCTCACCGATCTAGCAAATCACTAGACTCGGCTACTCCACTATCTCGGATTGCAAAAACAATCCTACACCTCGGAACCACGTTCCTACAAAACTCGATCCCAAACGGATCTACACTCGAAAGATAAAACTTCCTACCACTCGGAGAAAGATCTCCTACAATGAAATTTGTTTAAATAAAGTTTACAACAAGAATATCACAGATCTGGATCTTTGACGTAATCTTCTTCTTGAGAGCTTTTCGGTTTGAACAGAAATAGTTGAAGAAGACTTGACTGAGATCCACGATTCTGAGATCTGGAATCACCACGATCAAGAAAGTAAATCAGAGATGATGAAGCACGGAGAGATCAGATGATTCTTCTTGAGTCTGGATCGCTAGAGAAACTGAGATCGATAGCAGCGGCGTGAGAATGACGATCCAGAGCTTCTCCCAAAAACGGCAATGGCGGCGGATGAGAAAATTAGGGTTTTCGGGATTTTCTCTTTCTTAAAAAGATAATCTCTGTAAACGCGTGTCTTTAGTCAAATCTGAAAAGACCTATTTATAGGCTACCTCCAACGGTCATAATCGCAATTAAGATTGACACGTGAACCAATCAGAAAAAGGTTAATTTGAAATCTCCGTCAATTCTGGACTTAACGATTTCTGGAATTCTGAGCCGGCATACTCGGGTTAGATAAGATACTCGAGTATAAAGGTCTGCTACTCGAGTAGATAAGAGAAACATGTACTCGAGTAATAGAAATGACTACTCGAGTGCCTTGGAAGAACTACCCGAGTTACTCTAGACAGATTACTCGAGTAAGTTGAAACATCTACTCGAGTACTAATCCACACTACTCAAGTATAAGAAAAATCTACTCGATTGCTAAGCCAGTCTACTCGAGTATAAGAAGGATCTACTCGAGTGCTAAGCCACTTACCCGAGTATATGAGCGAAGTTACTCAAGTATGTGGACTTAGTAATATTTAGACTGAACAGATAGCCCTACTCGAGTATAATTAAGAGACTACTCGAGTATGACTAAGGCTCTACTCGAGTACATAAACATCTACTCGAGTAAGGAAAAAAGGTACTCGAGTAAATAAATGGATTTACTCGAGTATATGGACTTAGAAACTTTCTGAGATGAGAAGTCCAGATCAACTCGAGTACGATCAGAACACTTAGTCGAGTAACTTGAGAACTACTCGAGTATGTAAACCAATCTACTCGAGTACTAAGTCACTTACTCGAGTATATAGAAGATACTACTCGAGTATGTGGACTTAGAAAAAATTTCTTCTGGGAATGTCTTCAATACTCCAGAGTCCAGTAGTCCAAGTGCATGGAAACAAAGTGTACCCCAATAGAGAGGCTATACATGAGTCAATACCTTGGATCACACAATGAGGAATTACATTGTATGGTCCTGTGTTTGATGACCCACTATAGACTAACATTGGTTTACACTTGGCAATAGAGTCTTGCATGCACAACTTAAACACAACATCAAATACAACTTAATTCATCTTAGTTTCAGGTCTGACTTCCCACAAATTTGGGGTATTGTGAAGACAATTCCTAACACAAGAGGAAGTTCAGAAAAGACAAAAAGTCAGGTGCAGTGCTACCAGATGTTGTTGAGCCCAGCAAGTACTTCCCTAAGCTCTACAACTATTTTGAGAGACAAAAGGAGAAGAAGAATGAAGATAAGAAAAAGGCTGCAAAGAAACCCAGCAGGGGGATAGCGATCAAAGAACAAAAAACAAAAAACATGACATGTTTGTTGTGTTTTCCTTAAGGGTTGTAGGAAAGTGAACTTTATTTTAAGCACAATATATATTTATGACTATTGCTTTTAATTATAATCATATTTTTATGTGTTTCATTTTCTACTCTTGAATTCTATGAATGCTTATCTTCTATATATGGTAGTGTATATCATTGACTGGGGTTCTGACTTCCTTAAATAGGGAGAGATTGATGGGTCCATTAATTATAATGTCCAAGATTTGAAGAAGGCCCAAAAGTCAATAATATACACATGGATACATCTAACATATTCTCAAAGTTCATTGTATGCAGGTTTTATTCTGTTACATTGATTTGATAGGTTGCCATGGTCATAATGACAATTATACCTAAGAAAGGTTACTGAAAAGGCAGAAAACTGTCTAAGTCTTGAAGCATCGAGTGAACTCCCTTCACTCAATGCCAGATGAGTAAAAGCGTTGACAAAACACAGTGCAGTCAAATTCGCAGTATTGCTAACTAAGATTTCAATCTAAGTACAGAAGCATTAAGTGAAGGCAGTTCACTCAACGCCCACTCAACAGGATTTCTATCTCTAAGTACAGAAGTGTTGAGTGAAGACGAACCACTCAACGCCTCATCAAGAAGTTAGGCCAAGGAAAGAAACATTGAGTGAAGAAGTTGCACTCAACGCCTTCATGCAGAGAAATTTTAGCCGAGTATAGAAGTGTTGAGTGATGAAGGGTCATTCAATGCCTAAACAGTTAGACTATAAAAGTTAGATGTATTGAGTGTTGAAGATTCATTCGATGCCTCAAGGCATAGAATTCTGCTAAGTGTTTTTGCGTTGAGTGACAATGCTTCACTCAACACCTATGCAGATTGTCTGAAATTTGCCAAGTCCACGGGCGCTGAGTCATGCTGACGTCAGCAAGAATTCAAATGTCGCGAGATTTGCATGCAAGATGACAAAAGGCACCACATGTCATTAGTACTATATTTAATGCAAAAGAAGTGTTGCAGGTACCAGCTCCAGGTGGTCCTACTATGTAAAGAGTCGTTGATAGGCGGGATACAAAAGCAAAGTTCTGAGAAAGAAGAAGGCGTGGTTTTATGAGAATAGAGCTTTTAGGTCATCTTCTTCGTTAAGACAAAGTTGAAGATTTTTGAGAACTTTCTCTACAGTTGTCTGTAATTCACAGACAGAGTTGGCTGTTGAAGAATCATTCTCAACAGCAAGATCGAAGAGTTCCATTTTTGAGCAAGAAGAAGAAGTAGAGCAATGCTAAGTTGATGTTCATCTTCAAGGCCCCTGCAATCAAATCCACTACAACAAAGGTTTGAAGAAATATCGCTCTACAGTTGTCTTCTTAGCACAAGAAAAAACATCCTAAAGATCTATTCTTGGTGTTGTGAAGAAGTTAGAGTTGAGCCTACTCAGTCCAGGAAGGAAGACTATGAGAACATTCTCTCTGAAGTCAATCATCAACAACTCATTCTCTTTCTGTAGGATCTTAATTGATCTGAGTTGTAAGCCTAGATTATAAAGGCTGAGGGGTAGGGCATGTTTGCCTGAGGTAGGATCTATTGTGGATCTGAGGTAGGAGATATATTATCTGAGTTGTAGGGCCTTTGGCCTGAGGTAGGATCTGGATCAGATCTGAGGTAGGAGAGTTAATCTCTCTTAGTTTAGGGCTATCCTCCTAGCCCGAGTGTAGGACTTTTGATTAAGTCTGAGGTAGGTGATCTGAAGGATCACTGAGTTATAGGATTAACATTTACTCTGAGTGTAGGGCTTTGGCCTGAGATAGGACATGGAAGAATTTTGGGAGATCCTGCGGGATCTTTGTTGTAAGCTCTTTGAGCTGAGATTTGGAGGAGTTTGCCTTGTCTAACACACTGTTAGAAAGATGGGAGGGACAGTGGATGTACCTATACCTTGGGGAACCACTATAAATTCTGGTGTGTTGTATCTCATTCTTTAAAGCTAACCTAATAATTGAACACTCATCACACCTAAATTAAAAGAGTAGTCAAAAGACTAAGAAACCTATTCACCCCCCCCCCTCTAGGTGTATAGCTACTCTTGAAATAAAGAATTTTATGTATAACGGTCCTTATTACCCTGATAATCTGTCAAATCAATATAACAGAATACAACCTGCATACAATGAACTTAGAGCATATGTTATATGCATCCATGTGTATACCATTGACTTGTAGGCCTTCATAAAATCTAGGACATTGTGATCAATGGACCCAACAAATTTCATCTTACATAACAACAAACAATAATTATTAATTTTATTCATTATTATATCTTCCATAACTAAAAGGACTCTCTTTCTCTTCTGCCTCATGGGATTCCCTCTTCCAATAATAATGAGTTAAATGTTTCTCTCCCTCTTCTGCCTCATGGGTATTCCCTCTTTATCGCATGTTTTGGTAACATAAAGCATGTCCCATCTCTTTACGACTTCCCATTCAAGACTTTCCATCAAGCATTATCTACAAGTGAAGATCTATAACTAATTTTTCATATTTATTTTTTTTCCATGGATCTTAAAATGCAAGGCAACAATATAATCATTTATATTAGTATTTAATTTATTGTTTGATTTATATTATAACTCATATATAAGTCATTCATGTTTATGTATATAACATAATTTATACTTCCATAATTTTTGAGATGTTTGAGCCTATAATCCACATTAAGGTTTAAAGATATATTTTATTCTTATAAAGATATCTTTCTAAATTTCTTACATTTGGTATCAAAGGGAGGTTAAGCTCTATTGTAGTACACCCAAGTATCCATGAAGGTTACATAGAGTGGTTTGTTTTTCACCAAAGTGATCAAACCACAATAAGTAATACTATGTAGTTACTTGATCACCATGATTATCTTCAATTTATTATTTCTGATTTACGTTTAACTAAGAGATAATCATAGATTATAATGTTTATGTCCTTTTGAATTTGCCCAAAGGAAAATTAATTTTCGTCATAATCTAATAATCAACAAATGAAAGTTAAGAATTATTCTAACACACCATGTTCAATAATCCAATGATTTTAGTATTGTAGTTTTAGAGTAAATTTCTTACACTTTCTAATGAAATTGCATTTATTTGTCTTAATATAAGATGTTCTTTGCCCAAAGAAAGAACGCCATCTATTATTGAAAGTTTTCTAAGTCTTGATATATATATATAAGTAAGTTTAAATTTTTTGTTGGATCACTAGTTGGATTTGGGCTAGGTTCACTAAAGTTAGGATCATATGACCCAACATGTATAGCAAGGGTCATGGTTTTGTCCTAGAGTCTAGGACAAGTCCTTAGAGTCAACAATGAATGGACCAGCCATAGGGAGTCTGCCAAAGATTCAAGACTTAGAGAAATATCAAGACTCAGAAAAAGAGTTCGACGTTCATCGAACTCAAGTCGACGAAAGTCGGGCTCAGCTCGACGAAATCAGAGAAAAATTCTCTGAGCTGAGCTCGACGAACTCAGTTCTCAGGTCGACGATTTTCGGATCATCTACTTCAACACTCAAGTCCAGAAAACATCTCAATATTTCTAAGTCCAGAATCAAACTCCAATCGACGATCTTGGATCTCAGCTCGACGAACTATTGACTCAGATCGACGAAATCAGACCTGGTTGTCTTCATTCTTTTGTCCCTATTATATTGCAATAATTCCTGAGCAATTAATGCTCGAATATTCTCTGAATATTACCGTTAGACGGAGCATTAATTATGGACTTCATCAAGATTATTTCTTACCATTTTTCAAAGGGACAGTTGGGAAAATCAATCAATGCAAATATTCTCAAGGCCGTCAGCATTGAATGCAGGAAGGAATTAAAAATTCAAAAGGAATTTCACATGGAAAATATAAAAAGGATTTGTCTTCTTCCTGCAAAAACAAGATAATAATCAGAGAATCTAAGCGTGAGAACAACACATAGAAGAGAATAGCATCGGAACCAAATCAAGTATCTTCTGCTCTTACTCTCTTTTGACAACAAAGTGATAGAAAGAAAGAAGTGCTAGATAAGAAAGAGAACAACAAGCTGAAGAAGAAGAAAAACTATTCAATATCAAGAGTCTTCTTCTGTCATCATCTCAGGAATATTTAAAGGACAACAACTATTGCATCAGTCAAGAAGTTCCTGAAGATCTTTTGGTAAAAGCTAAAGCCTGAAGGCCTATCCTCCTGAAGCAAAGCTCCAACCTCCTGAACCAATTCATTATCTCAGGGGGAGCATTTGCTAACATCAGATCCACAAGAGACTTCTCAGTTATATATTGAGAAAGAGAAGACATAATCAATCTATCATCCCCCCACTGTATAAAGGGTTCTGTACTCCCTTCAAAAGTGATTCCTGGTTGCAAGTCACCTAACCAAAAGACTTGAGGTTTGGTTTTTGAGCACCTGATCAAAAGCTCATTGGTGGCAATCACTTGAACAAAAACTTGAGTGGATTCCTACCAGGGTGGTAGAAGAGTGGATGTACCTTGTAATACCCCTTTTTTTAAACAACACCGGGGTCTTAGGCCCAGAACCGCCGCTTTACGGTGACACCTTCACGCCCCGGAAGTCCGTCACTACAAAATGTCGATCTTGCCGGCTAAATTGATCACAGAAAGGTAGCATAATAAAGTAAACGCAAGTCCACAGAAAAATCACATATCAGAGTAATAAAATATCCACGAATGGAGAGTCCACAAAATCTAAAAGTACTGAAAATATGGGCTTAAGCCCGATACATCAAATCCTCACTACATGGTCACTCAAGCGGAAGCAAAATAAATCACTACTTGAATCAGGGACTCACAGTCCCAGCTGTCTGAACTCCTGAGCTACACTACCATATCTCCAAACGGGCCGACCTCCGGGGCTGCTCCTCCATGCTGGGCTCCACGATCCCCTAAATGATGTGGTCCGAAAACCGTTAGTCTATAAGAATAAGTCCTATCATCCCCCACCCCTTCCCCTATAACCCCTAGGCACCGAGCGGAGAGGAAGAAAGGGGGGACTTGAAGTTGGAGAGTAATCAAGAAACAGATGACAGCGGACCTATACTAGCAATTTTATAGTATATGTGGCAGTAAAGTAAAGTATGAAAAGTAACCTTAACGTATGTGCGGAAGCGCATAAGTAAAGGGATCTTCTGCAAGTCTCCCATCGTATAAAGAGTCTCATACCAATTTATACGTTGGGGTGTCGGTTATTAACAGTAATATATATATATATGAAGAATTTGACCTTAATTTATAAACTTGCCCACACAAGCTTATAGACCAAGGGGTCGTTTTGCAAGTCCAATTGTGTAAGCGTCCCATACCACTTACATAATAGGTGACAGAGGTTATATGCAATGATTATGTTATGACATGCAAGTGGATATGATACGATCATGCAAGTGCAACTCACCCACCCGACTTTATGTACACAGACCTTTAATTCCCCCTTTCTGGAGCCGAACCTCCCAGGATACCTCCGTAGTTGCAAACGGAAGCGGTGAGTTGGGCCTCGCCCACCTCTAAACTAGTAAAACACTACCGGTCAGACCTATTGTACGCCTCAATGCTTGGTGCACGAAGCGGACTCCTGTGTACTCATGCCGGCTGGCGCACCGGACTTCTGATGGCGAAGTGCTAACCACACTTCCTGAGCCAACGTATTAGCATCGGTGCATCGACCACTAACACTGAGGGACCACCACCTTATAACTTATGTACATGCAATATTAATTTGTTTCCCACCAAGCCAAAGCTCCCTGGACTATCCCGTCTGTTCCAATTATCAACCGGGCCTCCGACCCGCTAGGCTATCCCGCCCGTCTCCACAACCACCGAGCCTACCGCTCGAATATCATAGTCAAACTAACTTCCCGAGACACCGGGGTGTGTGAAAGTGAACTCCTAATTATTCTAGTTGCTCTTTAATATTTATCAC
This sequence comes from Platanthera zijinensis, assembly GCA_039513925.1. Taxonomy (NCBI): domain Eukaryota; kingdom Viridiplantae; phylum Streptophyta; class Magnoliopsida; order Asparagales; family Orchidaceae; genus Platanthera; species Platanthera zijinensis. The sequence goes on from CM077081.1 coordinate 82,352,473, forward strand.
GCCTACAGTTTATGTTAGCTCAGGACTGCCCCCGATATACCCCGTGAAGGGCTCTCAAAGGGCACTAGGAACAATGATGGTAGCTGAAGCCCATCATTCCCTTTCACAAGGCACTTATTATTATAGGTTGATTCCCTTTACCCATTCCCTTCTCATATTACAGTAAGTTAATCCTAGGGTGATTTTGACTCTTCCTCTCCTCGGGAAAGACGATCTTTCGTCGAACCCGAGCACCTCTAAACTCTAGCCCAACCACTTCTCACTACTCTTCCTATCCTTTTATGGTGAACTCATCCACATCTATCCAACCCAGCAAAATGACAAACTCCTACACCATGTCCAATCATATCATATTGCACCTAACCCAATTTGTCAAATGCAGACCAACCTAGGCTATATGTCGAACCGGATAGGAGATAATCCAAATAATCATCCAAATACCCTAAATTATTTACTGGAGACTTATCATGGTATAAATAGACTAAATCCAAAAAATTGTAATTTTCCTATTTTATCTGGCATTTAATTAATTTCCTTAAAGCTTCCAAGGGCTACTAGTTGGAACATGAACTACCCTAAGTACTTATGAAAGATGCCTAAAAAAATTATGATAAATATTAGGTTAACTTAGTAATGTAAATCCAAGGTATCATAATTTTTATAGCATCTAAGTGGCCTTAAAACTATTTTAGAAATAATTTCTATCTTTCATTATTAATGAATCAAGTAAAGAAAATTGTCATCCAAAAATTATGAATTAATTATATTGAGCTAATACAACACTAAAAACATTATTGGCCTAGTTTCATAATTTTTCAGCAGGGATTAAACTCTAAATAAAATAATTATAAAAAACCTCAATATTATGGACTTGTAAGGAAAGTACTGTAATCAACCCTCTAAAAATTATGAATAAATTACTGCAAGCATATTAAGGCCTAAAATAACCTGTGCCTAAGTGTCATAATTTTTAAACAGATATATCATCTATGAATAATTTTATACCACCAAACTCTTTTTTAATCATTTGTGCATGATGTACTAGATTTGATCAAACAAAAATTATACTAAAAATCAGGGACAACAATTTCAACCTAATACATTCACTGCCAAAGTTTCATGGGATTTCAAAGAACAGAATGATTCTTAATAAATAAAACATTAATTAGGGCTATATCATACCTAACAAATGAAGTACCAAACATATTGCTCATAAAATTCTAGTAAAATTACTAAGGGTTCTTTCTACTTTAAAACTCATGCTCCTTAAGTTTCACACCCTTTTTATGAGTTATATTGGCTTGTGTTATACAAAGGTGATTCTACCCTAACCCTAGGGTTGGGGTTTTGAGGTATCTACCTACCCCAAAATTCTTTAAGACTCATTCCAGAGGGCTTAGGGTACACTACCTTACACTCTACTGAGTTACAAGGTCATACAAGGGTATTTGCTTTTATGCCCTTCACATCACCCAAAAGCCCTTCCTTAGGGTTTGAGTTTGAACCCTAGGGTAAATAAACCCTAAATCACACCATTTTCCTTAAGAGGATGACATTGGTCATACTAAGTCAGTGTCCAATACTCCAGCCTCTGTTAAGGTGAGTTGACCACTCCAAACCCATGGTGCACTTTTTAATCAAAAACACCTCCTTAAGGCCAAACTAGGGTTTGGTGATACCCTAACTAAAACTCATCCAAATGAGTTGAAATTTTGTACAGAGCTAGAAACTAATACCAGAGACCACACACCAAAATTTGGGAGGGTTTGGAGGTCATTAGACCACTTAATTAAAATACCCTAGTATTATTAAATAATAACAAAAACCATAAGACAAAGTATTCCTAAAAATTCCCATTTTTGGCCTGACCCTAGGTAAGACTAAGTTTGACCCCTTGCCAAAATTTCAGGTCATTTGGACAATGGATGAAGTGTGGGCAACCTTTTCAATCTCAGGATATCCCTAGGTATAGGTCCCACAAAAATTGATGCCCTGGTCCAACCAGAGGTCCAAATGGGTCCAAATCAATTTTGGATGAAAGAAGACCCTTAGGGATACAACGTTCATGATGCAAGTTTTCTCATCAGAGGTCCCGAAGTAGTTTTAACAATTAAATCAAAGTGCTGCAGAAAGTGTGACAGAAAATCATAAAAATCAAAGAAATAATAATAAAATGAAATGATTCTGCACGAATCTTGGCGCGCATCCGGCGGCTGCCCGTCATCTTCTCCACCAGGCTAACGACCACGATTGCTCGCTCCTGGACAATATTGCGGGCTAATTTCCCGACCACCCGGCCGCCTCCCTGCCGGCAACCACCACCACCTTCGGGGAAGTGGGGGCTACCCCCAACTGGCCGCACGGCCACCGGAGACGGCTATTCCGGTGAACCCGAGTATGCGATTTTCATGGAAAAGCTTGGAAAATCCAATCTTTGATCGGACTCAATTGAGCCCGAATCATGGCCTTAATGAAACCCTAGATCTACCCATAAGAAAAGAGGAAGGGGAGGACCTTTCTGGCGGCCTTAAGGTGAGAGGAGCGGCGGGACACCATGGATGACGGCGGCGGCGCTCGGCTTCTGCAACAGCTCAGTGGGACGGCTTGCTCCCTCTAGGTGGGAGTTTGAACAGACTCGCCTTCCCCCACTGGTGGTGTTTAAAAGGCCAATTGGGGAGGGGAGTGGTTGTATCCTTCATTGCCCATCAAAGCCATTAATGGCATGGCTCAGGTTGAGAGGAGGGGGCTGAATATGCCCCTTGGTGGCCGGGAAACGGCTAGAATCAACTCCTCTTCCCAAGAGGAGTTGATTGCAGCCATCAAGGGTGGTTGTTGTCCTCCCTTGGCCGAGCCCCACTCCATTCCTCCTCTTCCCAAAATTCTCTCTCCTCCATTAAAAGAAATGAAGCTTTCTCTCTCTCTCTCTCCTAGTCACCATGCTGACTGGTCAACTCTCTAGGATAAGTGCAGCCAATATAATTCTAACAATTAAGAAATCAAAGTTAGCCTAAGGGGAAAAAGACTTGAGCTTGGGTTAGCCCAATTGGGCTAGGGTTTGACTTGACCTTGGGTAGAGTTGACTTTGGTCATCATTACCATTTGGGTTGACCCCAATGGATCCTTATCAACTCATTGGCCCCTCTTTAGGTCTATAGAGACCTTTGGTAGAGTTATTTGGGTTTACTAAGGGCACCTTGTCCTTATATAGGTAAATTGCCCAAAGTAGGCATAGGTGGGTCCTTGGCCAAATTGGCCACCTAGAATTGACTCACATGGGCCCATAGGGTTTTGTTGGGCCTTTCCAAGGGTTGGTGAGGTCTTGGAGTCCTGGTGAAACCACATGATCATCCTAAACTAGGGTTTAGGAATCTATTATTTGCAGACCATCTAACACAATCACCTTTATTCTCAAGTCCACCTGATCTTTTAGGTTCTCTAGGGTCTTGTCATGACCTAGTCATGACAAAACCACTCCTAGGGGGTCTAGTTGGAAATGGGATGTTATAAATCCCAATAAACAAAACAAAAATTTCGTCCCCAAAATTAAGGTTAAGCCTACGGGGGTTCTACCGGAATAAACTAAACTTGTAACATCCCATAAGGAGTGGGAGATTACATCACGACGCCATGTTAGCTAAGTAAGGTTTAAAGGGAAACCTAAATCTATGACTAATTCGCCAAATTGGCAAGGCCAAGACCCCAATTCACAAAAGATTAGCCTCTACCCTTCCTAGGTCAGTCCTACTAGTTTAAAATAGGAAAGTAAATTGAACATCCTGAAAGGTTGTGAGGTATACCTGACTGAACAACTCTTGATACTTTTGTCGTATCAGGTCCTGCGGTTCCCAGGTATGCTCCTCCTGGCCGTGGTTCCTCCCAAGAACTTTGACTAACGGAATCTTCTTGCGACGCAAGATCCGTACTCCTCTATCATCGATCCTAACCGGCTCTAAGTGAACTGACTGGTCTTAAGCTACCGGCCCATCTGTGGTCGAAATATGCTGTTCCGAGCATAGTAGAGCCCTCCTAAGTGAGGAAATGTGGAACACATCGTATAATCCTGCCAATTCCGGTGGTAACTCTAGCCTGTAAGCTAGGGGCCCGACCCGCTCCAGGATCTTATAAGGGCCCATATACCTAGGGTTGAGCTTCTTCTTCCGACCACATACCCGTGAAACTCCGTATATGGGCCGAATATTCAAGAAAACCTGGTCTCTCACCTGAAACTCTACCTGACGGTGTCGGGCATCGTAGTACTTAGCCTGTCGGCTTTGCGCTTCCAGCATTCTGTCCCGTATCAGTCTCACCAGAGTCTCGGTGTCTTCGACAAAATCCGATCCCAACACCCTCGGATCCTCGTCCTGAATCCATGAAAGCGGAGTCCTGCATCTCCTTCCATATAAGGCTTCATAAGGAGCCATCCTTATGCTGGACTGGTAGATGTTGTTATAGGAGAACTCGACTAGTGGTAAGAGCTTCTCCCAAGGTTCGTTTCGATCCAAAATGCATAGCCTTAGGAGGTCCTCCAATGTCCGGTTGGTGCATTCCATCTACCCATCCATCTAGGGATGAAAAGCTGTGTTGAAGGTCAGTCGCGTGCCTAAGTAAGTCTGCATGGATCTCCACTCCCTGGATGTGAACCGACCATCCCGATCCGACACGATCGTCCTGGGCACACCGTGGTAACGAATGAACTGCTCTATGAATCTCCGCACCAGTACCCCAACCAAGTCATCTTTTCTGATCGGAATGAATCTGTCCACCTTTGTCAGCCGATCGACGATGACCCAAATTGAATCATTTCCCGTCCATGATCGGGGGAGGCCATGAATGAAATCCATCGCGATGTCCTCAAATTTCCACTCCGGCACCGGAAGTGGCTGTAGCAATCCTGCGGGGTTCCTGCACTCCGCCTTCACCAGCTGGAATGCCTCGCAATGAGTCACGAAGTATGTAATGTCCTTCTTCATCCCTGGCCAAAACATCGTCTTCTTCAAGTTGGCCGTCATCTTGGTGATCCCCGGGTGTATAGAATATCTGCTACAATGTGCCTCCGCCATGATGTCCTCCCGAATCTAGCCTCCTGCGGGTATATAGACCCTGCCTCTAAAATATAGCAATCCATCTCTCAGTGAATAATCTCCCATCGAACCCTCCTCCAAGGCTTGGAATATCGGCTCTACCCATGCATCTGTCCTCTGTCCGTCCCGGATGCGGTCCCGAATATCATCTATGGCAACCATTGATGCTAGATACTCCATATACCGTTAGGATAACTCTCGGACACTAGGGATATCTGCATATCTCTGAAAGACCGTACTAGCTCCATGGACATCAGATGTGGTCCCTTCCCTGAGGTATCTCCTCTCTGGCTCAAAGCATCTTCCACCACGTTCGCCTTCCCGGGATGGTAGTGCATGGTGTACTGGTAATCCGACAGGAACTCCACCCAACATCTCTGTCTGATGTTGATTTCATTCTGCATGTCCACATATCTCAAATTATTATGATCATAGAAGATGTCACAGTGAACTCCGTAGAGGTAGTGTCGCAAAATCTTCAGAGCAAAGATCACTGCACCCATCTCCAAATTATGCACCGGATAGTTCTTCTCATGTATCTTCAGCTGTCGGGAGGCGTAGGCTATTACGTGCCCGTTCTGCATCAAAATAGCACCCATCCCCTGGTTGGAGGCATCTGTGTACACCTGGAATCCCTCCCTTCCCGACGGAAGTGCGAGAATGGGAGCCGAGGTAAGCTGACCTTTCAACTCTACAAAGGCCGCCTCGCACTATGGCGTCCAAACGAAAGTAAATTCCTTCTTCGTTAGGGATGTAAGAGGGAGTGAAATCCGGGAGAATCCTTCGATGAACTTATGGTAATATCCGGCAAGTCCCAGGAACCTCCGTACGTCCGTGGCTGTCTTCAACGATAGCCAATCCTACATTGCCCGAATCTTGGTCGGGTCTACTGTCAACCCAGCTCCGCTGATAATATGACCTAAGAAGGCCACCTCCTTTAACTAAAACTGGCATTTGCTGAACTTCGCATACAGCTGGTGCTCCCGTAGCCTCTATAGAGTCAAAGTCAGGTTTCGTGTATACTCCTCCTCCGTCCTTGAGTAGATGAGGATGTCGTCAATAAATACGATGACAAATACATCCAAATAGTCCTCGAATTCCCTGTTCATAAGGCTTCTAAATGCTGACGGCGCATTTGTGAGCCCGAAGGGCAACACTGTAAACTCAGTCCGTACCTACTACTGAAGGCGGTCTTCGGAATGTCTTCCTCTCGAACCCGTAGCTGATAATAACCTGACCTCAAGTAAAGTTTCGAGAATAAATGTGTCCCTCAAGTTTATCAAACAACTCGTCAATCTGTGGAAGCGGGTATGTATTCCGGACTGTCAGTCTGTTCAGTGCTCGATAATCAATACACAAGCAGATACTTCTGTCCTTCTTCTTGACAAATAGCATCGGGGCTCCCCACGGTGAAGAGCTTGGCTGGACAAACCCTGCCTCTACTAGTTCCTACAACTAGCTTCGGAACTCTGTTAACTCTTTTGGGGCCATCCGGTAAGGGGCCATAGATGACAGCTTGGCCCCCGGCACAAGCTGTATCTGGAAGTCCTGCACTCATTGTGGAGGTAGTCCTGGCAGTTTCTCTGGAAAGACGTCAGCGAAATATCGCACCACCGGGATGTCTGTCACAGACTCCTTGACTTCCGCCATCTCAAAAAGAATCTGATAAACCTCCTCTCCCTGTAGATGGGCCTTAACGGCCTATACTGAAGATAAGAGTATACGAGAGGCAGGTCTTATACCTTCGATGACAATGAAAGAGTCCTCGTGCCTCACGGTGATCCTCTTCGCTTGGCAATCAATATGGGCATGGTTCCAGTGCGCCATACCATGCCTAGGATCAAGTCGTAGTCCGTCAACTTCAAAAGCGTCATTGGAGCCTCAAACGCCTTTCCACCAATTTCTACCTCCATGTTGCAGTGGTCCGAGGTAAGGAGTTCAGATCCATCGGGTAGTCGCACCCTCATCTCTGAGCCTGTGAATCGCTCCACGCCTTCCAATCCTTCTACGAACGTCTCCGACACGAAGGAGTGAGAAGCTCTGGTATCGAAAAGCATGCGGGCAGGCTTGCCGCTGATGAAAACTATACCTGGGGTGGTTAAATGTCTTAGAATTCTATAACGAGTTTATCTTTCCTATTTTTTCTATCTAGTGCAGTTCTACAAATTTACCGACTGAGAAAGGGGAAATTCTTTTAAAACAATTAAACATCTCGGCGTACCTACTATGACCTGCTCTGGGTTCCGAGGCTGTGCAAGGTCCAAAGCATACACCTGCTCCTTTTCTTGTCTATGATCTCACCCCTGGTATCCACATCCTCGGCCACGACCTCAGCCTCCAAAATACTGCGCTGGCTGGGCAGCCGGTGGAGCTGGTGGGGGTGCCCCTCTCATAGGGCAATTTCTGCGGATGTGCCCAACCTGATGGCAGTGGAAGCACTCTGGCAGGGGATATGCCATTCCCCCGGGTCTCTGGCCCTCCCGTGTCTGAAGAGGTGATGGAGCCACCACCACTTGCTCCCATGTTTTCTGTCTTGCCTCCTGACAAGGCTGGTCCTCGACCCTTCTCCCGTCCATGATACGGGCTCATCTCTGATCGTTCCTTGCTCCTCGACCCTGATCCTCCGCTGGTCGTTTCCGGCCCCGAGTAGCTTGCCAATCAGCCTCTATCCTCTTGGCCTTCTCTAACATCTGAGGTATTGGCCCATTAGATACGAACAGTAGGGCCTCCCTCAAGTCCTCCCGCAGGCCCTTATAGAACCTCTTGATGTATCCTGCCTCATCTAGCTGATAGGAGTCCGCAAACCGGGCTAAATGGTTGAACTCCTGGTGGTACTCTACCACTGTCTTATTGCCCTGTTTCAGCTGCAGGAACCTGTCCTCCAGCTCATCCTTAGCCGACAGTGGAACAAAATGCTCCAGTAACACGGCCCTAAACTCCTCCCAAGTAATCTCTGCAATCTTCATATCCGCAAAGGTCGTGTCCAATGATGTCTTCCACCATCTCTTGGCGTGAGACTCCAAGAAAGAGACCACCAATGACACTCTCTCCTCCTAGGGGCACCGTATCCCTGTCAACATCTCGTACATAATGTCCAGCCATTCTTCCATCCGGACAGCTGACTCTGTCCCTAAGTAGGATGGGGGAGAGAGTCCTCGGAAGATGCTTAGCTAGTTGGCCCCCGGGTTTGGCTGCGGGACCGGAACCTGCTGAGCCCTGAAAGCCTCCAGAATGGCTGTCAGAGTCTGCCCCATCTCCGACTGTAGGAACGGAGTGGGGACCAGGGGAGGTGGTGCAACATTCGGAGTCTGCCAGACTCTGCCCTGTGGTGTAGGCTGTGCTGGAGGCTACATATCAAAAACAGTCTGTAAGAAATTGACTCAAGCCTAATTAACAGTGGACAATTACATGTGATCCCCACATGGGCACACCACGCTTCCGCTGCTTAGTTTTTTCCCAAACTAAACTCGAGCGGGGGAGACCCAGGGTTAGTGGACTGCTACTCTTTTGATCGAGGTTTCCTCTGATACCACTTGTAAGACCCCTTTTTTTTTGAAACAACACCGAGGTCTTAGGCCCAGAACCTCCGCTTTGCGGTGACACCTTCACGCCCCGGAAGGCCGTCACTACAAAACTCCGATCCTGCCAGCCAAATCGATCACAGAAAGGTAGCATAATAAAGTAAACACAAGTCCACAGAAACATCACATATTAGAGTAATAAAATCTCCATGAAGGGAGAGTCCACAAAATATAAAAGTACTGAAAATATGGGCTTAAGCCCGATACATCAAATCCTTACTACATGGTCACTCAATCGGAAGCAAAATAAATCACTACTGGAATCAGGGACTCACAGTCCCAGCTGTTGTAACTCCTGAGCTAGACTGCCCTATCTCCAAACGGGCCGACCTCCGGGGCTGCTCCTCCATGCTGGGCTCCACGATCTCCTAAATGATGTGGTCCGAAAACCATTAGTCTATAAGACTAAGTCCTATCATCCCCCACCCCTTCCCCCATGACCCATAGGAACCGAGCGGAGAGGAAGAAAGGGGGGACTTGAAGGTGGAGAGTAATCAAGAAACAGATGATAGCGGACCTATATTAGCAATTTTATAGTACATGTCGCAGTAAAGTAAAGTATGAAAAGTAACCTTAACTTACGTGCGGAAGCGCATAAGTCAAGAGATCTTCTGCAGGGCTCCCATCATATAAAGAGTCTCATACCAATTTATACGTTGGGGTGTCGATTATTAACAGCAATATATATATGAAGAATTTGACATTAATTTATAAACTTGCCCACACAAGCTTATAGACCAAGGGGTCGTTTTGCAAGTCCAATTGTGTAAGCATCCCATACCACTTACACAATAGGTGACAGAGGTTATATGCAATGACTATGTTATGACATGCAAGTGGGTATGATACGATCATGCAAGTGCAACTCACCCACCCGACTCTGTGTACACAGACCTTTAGTTCCCCCTTTCTGGAGGTGAACCTCCCAGGATACCTCCGTAGTGGTAAACGGAAGCGGTGGGTTGGGCCTCGCCCACCTCTAAACTAGTAAAGCACTACCGGTCAGACCTTTAGTACGCCTCAACGCTTGGTGCACGAAGCGGACTCCTGCGTACTCTTGTCGGCTGCCGCACTGGACTTCTGATGGCGAAGTGCTAACCACACATGCCAAGCCAACGTATTAGCGTCGGTGCATCGACCACTAACACTGAGGGCCCAGCACCTTATAACTTATGCACATGCAATATTAATGCGTTTCCCACCGAGCCAAAGCTCCCCGGACTATCCCGTCTGTTCCAATTATTAACCGGGCCTCCGGCCCGCTAGGCTATCCCGCCCGTCTCCATAACCACTGAGCCTACCGCTCGAATATCATAGTCAAACTAACTTCCCGAGGAACCAGGGTGTGTGAAAGTGAACCCCTAATTATTCTAGTTGCTCTTTAAGATTTATCATGCCTATAGTTTACGTTAGCTCAGGATTGCCCCCGGTATATCTCGTGAAGGGCTCTCAAAGGGCACTAGGAACTATGATGGTAGCTGAAGCCCATCGTTCCCTTTCACAAGGCACTTATTATTATTGGTTGATTCCCTTTACTCATTCCTTTCTCATATTACAGTAGGTTAATCCTAGGGTGATTTTGACTCTTCCTCTCCTCGAGAAAGATGATCTTTCGTTGAACCCGAGCACCTCTAAACTCTAGCCCAACCACTTCTCACTACTCTTCCTATCCTTCTATAGTGAACACATCCACATCTATCCAACCCAGAAAAATGACTAACTACTACACCATGTCCAATCATATCATATTGCAGCTAACCCAATTTGTCAAATGCAGACCAACCTAGGCTATATGTCGAACCGGATAGGAGATAATCCAAATAATCATCCAAATGCCCTAAATTATTTACTGGAGACTTATCATGGTACAAATAGACTAAATCCAGAAAATTGTAATTTTCCTATTTTATCTGACATTTAATTAATTTCCTTAAAGCTTCCAAGGGCTACTAGTTTGAACATGAACTACCCTAAGTACTCATGAAAGATGCCTAAAAAAATTATGATAAATATTAGGTTAAATTAGTAATGTAAATTCAAGGTATCATAATTTTTCTAGCATCTAAGGGGCCTTAAAACTATTTTAGGAATAATTTCTATCTTTCATTATTAATGAATCATGTAAAGAAAATTGTCATCCAAAAATTATGAATTAATTAGATTGAGCTAATACAACTCTAAAAACATCATTGGCCAAGTTTTATAATTTTTTAGTAGGAATTAAACTCTAAATAAAATAATTACCAAAAACCTCAATATTATGGACTTGTAAGGGAAGTACTGTAATCAACCATCTAAAAATTATGTATAAATTACTACAAGCATATTTAGGCCTGAAATCATCTGTGCCTTAGTCTCATAAATTTTCAATAGATATATCATCTATGAATAATTTATACCACCAAATCCTTTTTTAATCATTTGTGCATGATGTACTAGATTTGATCAAACAAAAATTATACTAAAAATCAAGGGCAACAATTTAAATCTAATAAATTCACTGCCAAAGTTTCATGGGGTTTCAAAGAACAGAATGATTCTTAATAAATAAAACACTAATTAGGCTATATCATACCTAACAAATAAAGTACCAAAAATATTGCTCATAAAATTCCAGTAAAATTACTAAGGGTTCTTTCTACTTTAAACTCATGCTCCTTAAGTTTCACACCCTTTTGATGAGTTATATTGGCTTGTGTTATACAAAGGTGATTCTACCGTAACCCTAGGTTTGGGGTTTTGAGGTATCTACCTACCCCAAAATTCTCTAAGACTCCTTCCAGAGGTCTTAGGGTACACTACCTTCAACTCTACTGAGTTACAAGGTCATACAAGGGTATTTGCTCTTATGCCCTTCACATCACCCAAAAGCCCTTCCTTAGGGTTCTAGTTTGAACCCTAGGGTAAATCAACCCTAAATCACACCATTTTCCTTAAGAGGATGACATTGGTCATACTAAGTCAGTGTCCAAAACCCCAGCCTCTATTGAGGTGACTTGACCACTCCAAACCCATGGTGCACTTTTTAATCAAAAACACCTCCTTAAGGCCAAACTAGGGTTTGGTGATTCCCTAACTAAAACTAATCCAAATGAGTTGAAATTTTGTACAGAGCTAGGAACTAATACCAGGGACCACTCACCAAAATTTTGGAGGGTTTGGAGGTCATTAGACTACTTAATTAAAATACACTAGTATTATTAAATAATAACAAAAACCATAGGACAAAGTATTCCCAAAAATTCCCATTTTTGGACTGACCCTAGGTATGATTAAGGTTGACCCTTTGCCCAAATTTCAGGTCATTTGGACAAGGTATGAAGTGTGGGCACCCTTTTCAATCTCAGGATAGCCCTAGGTATAGGTCCCACCAAAATGGATGCCCTGGTCCAACCAGAGGTCCAAATGGGTCCAAATTAATTTTGGATGAAATTAGACCCTTAGGGCTACAACTTTCATGATGCAAGTTTTCTCATCAAAGGTCCCAAAGTATTTTTTGAAATTAAATCAAAGTGCTGCAGAAAGTGTGACAGAAAATCATAAAAATCAAAGAAATAATAATAAAATGAAATGATTCTGCACGAATCTTGGCGCGCATCTGGCGGCCGCCCTTCATCTTCTCCAACAGGCCAATGGCCACGATTGCCCGCGCCTGGGCAACATTGCGGGCGTATTTCCCGACCACCCGACCGCCTCCCTGGCCGTCCACCGCCACCACCACCTTCAGGGAGGTGGGGGCTACCCCCAGCCGGCCGCACGGTCGCCGGAGACGGCTATTCCGGCGAACCCGAGTATGCGATTTTCATGGAAAAGCTTGGAAAATCCAATCTTCGATCGGGCTCAATTGAGCCTGAATCATGGCCTTAATGAAACCTATTGGGTACATGGGAAAATGTGTACTTGATTTGAAGAAGCCTCACTTAGTTCAATGATATACATCAAGGTGTAATTTATATTATTTTGAGTTTATATGTGCAGGTTAAGTATATGCTAATATGCAGGAAAAAGTTTCTAAGTCCATGTGTTGACACTTAAGAAAGCATGTGTCGACACTTGGAAAAGCTGTGTCGACACCAGAAGCAACTGTGTCGACAGACAGAATTTATTAGTCGACATCGACTGTGTCGACACCGGGAGGCAGTGTCGACACACAGAAGTATCAGTCAACATCAACTATGTCGACACTTGGAGGCAGTGTCGACACATAGAATTCTTAGACTACATCAACTGTGTCGACACACAGGACTTGTGTCGACACACAGCAGAGTTTAAACAATGTTGATTGTTGTGAAGTGAAGAAGTGTCTGTGTCGACACAAAGAAGCAGTGTCGACATATTCTATAGATGCAGTGTCACGAAGCTGTGTCGACACCAAAGGAGCTTCGTCGACATCACAAAAGCTTGTGTTGACACTTAATCTACTTGTGTCGACACATAATGAAGATCAGTCTTGACGCTTTGCTTACAAAGAAATAGGTTCAAGAACTGACTGGAGACTTGACAGCTGTATATTCCAATAAGTTTTCTGAAGCTATCATACTTGTCAGAAGTTTGTTAGAAATTGGATCAGCCGGTTACCATTGATGAAGTCTATATATAGATGGATTCTGTCAAAACAAAAAAAACACGAACAACTATTGAAGTATTGATCATTGATCAAGAAAGAGCACGTCACACAGAAGAAGATTTTCGTGAGAAGATCTAAGAATACAATCTGAAGTGGCAATCTACTCGGAATTTGTCTAAGGAGAATTCAACCAAGAATTCTGAAGAAACTTCAGAAGTTCTGGAGAGTGAGAGAGATCTCCTGCTGTTGAAGTAAAGTATGAGACATTTACAAGTCTCTTAAGAGGCAGATCTTGAACTAATCTGCTAAGAAGGATTCAGATCTATTTCTGAATTCTAAGAAGGGAGCTGGCAGCCAGTCAACTTCAAATAAGATCAACTCTACTGAGTTCAGATTCAAGAAGCTTTGAAGAAAGCTAAGAACAGGTTGATCTCAGCAATCAGTCTTATCAAGAGCTGATCAAGAATCCTTTTATCCCTTCTCTGTCAACTAGTGTAAGAGTTAATCTATAAGATTTATCAAATTTTGCAGGATCTTTTCAAAGATCTGAGTTGTAAGCCTATATTATAAAGGCTTAGTGTAGGAGATATAGATCTCTGAGTGGTAGGGCTCTTGATCCTGAGTGTAGGAGAAATTATTCTCTGAGTTATAGGCCTTATGGCAAGGCTGAGGTAGGGCTGTTAGCCTGAGCTGTAGGAGTGTGGATACATTCTGAGTTGTAGGAACCTTTCAGGGTTCTGAGCTGTAAGATCTGTGGATCTGAGAAGAAGGAAGAAGTTAGGCTGAATCTAGCACACTGCTCGATAGGTGAAGGGGGAAAGTGGATGTACCCAGACCTTGGGGAACCACTATAAACCTGTGTGCAATCTGTGATGTGTGTGTGATTGTGATTTCTGTGTTGTGATTGCTGTAGAATAGTTAGATTCTATTTAAAGAACTGAAATATTATTCTGCCTTAAGTAAAAAAAGAAAAGAACCTATTCACCCCCCCCCCCCTCTAGGTGTTTGGGTTATCTTGAAATCAATTCTATCAAGTGGTATCAGAGGGAGGTTACTCAAAGAAGGACTTAACAGTCTGAGTAAGATCCATAAGGCAGATTTAAGATCAAGAAAATGGGTTCAGGATAAAATCATAAAGAACTAGGTTCTATGAAATTATCCATATGCAGGAAAGAGATATTTGGAATATGGAAAGAAAGGGTCAGGCTTTTCATGAAGGCTTCTAATCCAAGGATCTACATTACAGTAATGGAAGGTCCTTATATTCCAATGAAGTTGTCAGTTCTAGATGCAAATCAAAGAACTCCCAAAGATTTTTTCAGAGATGACTAAGGAAGAGATCATCCTGGCAACTATGGATAAAAGAACCCAGAATATCATAGTAAGTGTCATAGATGATTCAACTTTTCAAAATTTGATTCACTGCAAGACCTCCAAGGAAATGTGGGACACTTTGATAGTCTACATAAAGGGTTCTAAAGAAGTCAGACAAGATAGAAAATCTATGCTGAACCAGGAATATGAGAGTTTCAGACAAGGAAAGTCAGATGGTATAACTGAGTGTTATAAAAAGTTCTATAGAATAGTAAATGAGCTGATGTCCTATGGAAGGATCTTCAGTACATATAAACTGAATGATAAATTCCTAAGATCCTTGACAAAAGATTGGGACACTAAGATTTGTGCCATTAGGGAAGTGGCCAAACTTGCAGATATCTCTCCTCTAACTTTGTTTGGAAAATTGCTATCATATGAGATACAGCTGATGGCTAGGAAAGATGAAGAGAAAAGTGCTAAAGGGGACCATAATGAAAAGTCTGTGGCCTTCAAGGTGGAAGCCACTAGGAAGAATAGGAGGATGACTCCATCACCTCCTGAGATTGTTGCTGAAATTACTTCAGATAATTCAGACAACAAAAGTTCAGACAGTAGTGACTCAAATAAAGACTTTGCTGCCTCACAAGGCAGTTTCAGATATTTCTGAAGAAGAAGCAGTGGAAGTCAAGGCCCTCCACATCTCAGCATATGGATGACTATTATCAAAAAAGGAAGTCATTTAGGAAGGACAGGATCAGGTCTTAGCCTAGCAAATCTACAACATCAAAGATAGTTTTCTACTGTTGTAATAGGCCTGGACATGTGATGGCTGAGTGTCTAGACAAAAGAAAGGAGTCTGCTGATAAAAGGAAGACTCAACAAAAGAGCAAGAAGGAGAAATCCTTTGTTGCTAAGAAGGAGAAGAGCTTGACAGACCAATCAACTTCAGAGTCTGAATCTGAAGCTGAGGCATACATTGGTCTATATGCAGCAGATGAAGAAGATGAGTTTATGCAATTGCTGAACTCTATCTATGAACAAGAAGACCATCAGTGCATGGGACTGATGGTTGTGTTAGAAGAAGACAAGTGCCAGGATCAGCCTGGTCCTAGTGAGGTACAATGTTTTTCTAGTAATTCAGATTGTAGTACTGGCACAGCGTCAGCTATATCTGCATCAAGTGATGTAGATGGGTCTGAGTCTGAAGGTGATATTCATCAGCTGATAGATGAATATGGGGACTTGTTGCAGGCACTAAAGAAAAGCAAGAACCTGACCAAAACTCAGGCTAATAAAATTACAGATCTTAAGATGGCTGCATCTGATTTAGAGAAAGAGTTGGATCAAAAATTGAATGAGATTGCATAACTGAAAACTATAACTGTTATTCAGATGGGCACAATCACATACAAAAATGATCTAATTAAAAGTCTGGAAGCCAGACTTCAAAAGGAAAAAGAATTGGTGGCTAGTTATTCCAAGCCAAAATCAGTTTTACCCTTAATAGATGAGTTTGGGGCTCAAAAGGGTAAGGCTAGAATAGGCTTTAAAGGTAACACCAGGGCTGTCCAATTTAAGAGAAAGGGCAAAGCCTCAGTCCAGCCACTGAACTTTAAAGTCCATGTAGCTTTTAGAAAGGTACAAGAGCCTTCTAACAAGTATGAACTTTAGAATCCTCATGGTCATAATAAGACTAAAGTTCTGAATGACAAGGGTGTTTATGTCAATGAGGCAGCCCAGGTCCATAAACCCCATGTTTTTGATAAACTAGTGGGTGTAGCTGCAGCAGTACCAGCACAATACAAAAGATTTGCTATCAACCAGACTACTAAGAATGTATCTAAAAATAGATACAACAAGTATGAATGCTGGTGCTGTGGCAAGACAGGCCATTATGACTTAGACTGCTGGCACAACATTAGTTTCATGAAGAAAAACAGTCAACCTATTAGAAGAGCAGCAGGTAGATTTGGTAAGTATGAAGCTAACTTGAACCAAGGACCCAAGACTTACTTGGGTTCTAAGGTGAGGTAATTCTTTATTGCAGGTGAGTCCAAGTTACCATACCCCTATATGGTACTTGGACAGTGGATGTTCCAGGCACATGACTGGAACAAAGGGATTGCTGAAGGAGTATTTACTTATCATAAATGGGCCTAAAGTAATCTTTGGTGGTTTTGAAAAAGGAATCATCAAAGGATTTGGTAACATTTCTAGTAACTAGATTACTATCACTCAAGTGGCCTATGTGAAGGGTTTGAAACACAACCTTATAAGCGTAAGTCAGCTGAGTGATTTAGGATATGACATTTCATTTATTAAGAATGGATGTCATATCAAAAGGTCAAGTGATCAAAAGGTCATATTGACAGGATATAGAAAAAGAAATGTGTACTGTCTTAATTTTGAGTGTGAGAACAAAGGTTCTCCTATTTGTCTTGTAGGAGATAAGAGAGCCTCTCATTGTGTCAAATGGCATAAGAGGCTGGCCCATCTTAACTACAAAATAATTGGCCAACTCTTTAGCAAAGAGTTAGTGAGGAATGGTCCTAAAGTTCAGTATATAAAGGATGGGATATGCTCAGCTTGTCAAAAAGGCAAGCAGACAAAATCCTCCTTTCATAGCCTTGAAAACAAGGATTCAGTGAGGTGTTTATACCTCTTACATATGGATCTATTTGGCCCTATGCCAGTTCATAGTCTAGGTAGGAAAGGTCTACACTTTTGTGGTGGTAGATGACTATTCTAGATATTCCTGGGTGTTCTTTCTGAGAAAAAAATCAGACCCCAAGTGTTTTATATAGTTTTGTCAAGCAAATTCAGAATGAACATGACAGTACAATGGTCAAAATTAGAAGTGACCATGGCACTCAATTTCAATCTGAGAGTATGACAAGACTGTGTGAAGAATTTGGGATTTTTCAAAAATTCTCCTCTCCTAGAACACCACAGCAAAATGGTATTGCTGAAAGGAAGAATAGAACACTAATTGAGGATGGTAGAACTCTATTGAGTGACACTTCTCTCCCAGAATATTTCTTGGTTGAGGCAGTAAATATTGCATGTCATGTGATCAATAGGGCATATATCACCAAAAGCCACAAAAAGACTCCATATGAGATCATGAAGGGTAGAAAACCAAACTTATCCTATTTTAGGATCTTTGGTTGCAAGTGCTATGTCCTTAACAATGACAAGTCTTATCTAACTAAGTTTGCTTCCAAATCCCAAGATGGGATATTTGTTGGGTACAGCAACAATAGTAAGGCTTATAGAGTCTACAACTTGATTACTCAAGTTGTAGAAGAGTCTGTACATGTTGTCTTTGATGAAACAAGACTGATTAACAGTGAGTTGCCTTGTAGCTCATGCAGTTCTACAGGTATAAATGAGAAAATGGATAAGCTTACCATTACAGAAGAATTAACTGAAGAGCAGGAAGTGGAAATTGGTGACTACTATCCAGGGGGAGTACATGACTCCCTAGATGCTGTTGAAAACCAAGAGGTGCAGCATATTGAAGAAACATGAGAGGTTCAACCTGAAGATAGTCTACCTCCAGTTGTTAGACACTTAAAGGATCATCCAGCAAATCAGATAATTGGTGATCTAAGATATGGAGTGCAAACCAGAAGCAGGAACTTGAATACAGTGCTTTGCTCAAGCTTCATATCTCAACTAGAGCCAAAGAGATTTGAAGAAGCTATTCTGGACCCACATTGGATTGATTCCATGCAAGAGGAGATGAATCAGTTCAGAAGGTGCAAGGTCTAGGAGTCAGTTCCTAAGCCAAAAGACCACAACATCATTGGAACAAAGTGGATCTTTAGGAACAAACTGGATGAGAATGGGATCATTGTGAAGAACAAAGCAAGACTTGTTGCAAAAGGATACAGGCAGGAAGAGGGTATTTACTTTGATCAAACATTTACCCCAGTAGCATGACTGGAAGTAATTAGAATGTTCCTTGCCTATGCAGCATATCAAGGCTTCAAGGTATTCCAAATGGATGTAAAATCAGCATTCCTAAATGGAAATCTAAAAGAAGAAGTCTATGTAGAGCAGCCCTCAGGTTTTATTGATTCTCTCAAATCTGATTATGTTTATAGACTTAGGATAGCTTTATATGGGTTAAAGCAAGCCCCAAGGGCTTGGTATGATACCCTGTCTACTTTCCTTATTGAGAACAAATTCTTAAGGGGGGAAATAGAAAAAACTCTATTTCTAAGGAAGTCCAAAGGTAAGATAATCTTAGTCCAGATTTATGTAGATGACATAATATTTGGGTCTACAGAAAGCAACCTTTGCAATAAGTTTGCTAAACTTATGCAAGGGAAGTTTGAGATGAGCAGCACGGGAGAACTTAAGTTCTTCTTGGGCCTTCAAGTAAGACAGACTGATGATGGCTTGTCCATATCCCAGTCTAAGTTCACCAAGGAGTTAATTAAGAAGTATGGTATGGAATCATCCTCCACCATGAGAACTCCTATGGGAACAAGTATGTCTATCTGCAAAGATGATGCAAGTAAACCTGTAGATGAGTCTTTGTATAGAAGAATAATTGGCTCTCTTCTATATCTAACTGCTAGTAGACCAGACATTATGTATGCAACATGTGTCTATGCTAGGTACCCATCATGCCCTAAAGAGTATCATTACACTACAGTAAATAGGATTTTGAGATATCTAAAGGGCACATCTAATCTAGGCCTTTGGTACCCTAGGAATGGAGATTTTCTACTGACAGGCTATTCAGATGCAGACTTTGCAGGTTGCAAAGAAGATAGAAAAAACACAACAGGCACTTATATATTTCTAGGAGGAAGATTGTTGTCTTGGAGCAGTAAGAAGCAGACTAGTGTGGCAATTTCCACAGCTGAGTCTGAATATGTGGCAGTAGGAAGTTGTTGTGCACAACTATTGTGGATTCAGCACCAGCTAGAAGACTATGGTATTCAGGTAAGTAGAACACCTTTATTTTGTGATTCTACTAGTGCTATTTCTATTACTAATAATCCTGTTTCACATAGTAGTACTAAGCATATAGAAATTAGATACCATTTTCTTAGAGAACATGTAGAGAAAAAGGACATCTCATTAGAATTTGTCAAAACAGATTATCAAATTACAGATATGTTTACTAAGCCTCTAGATGAAGCTAAATTCAATAAATTTAAAATTGAATTAGGAATGTTAAACATAGATTAGTTTAACAAATTTGGCTAAGTAAATCAGTGTCGACACATCAAGAGAAGTGATGTCGGCACTTCAGTAAATCTGTGTCGACATATCCAGAGAAGTGATGTCGACACATCAGTAAGTGGTGTCGACACAACCAGAGTAGTGGTGTCAACACATCCAGAAATTGTGTCGACACTTACAATAAGAGTCGACACAGAATTTCTGATGAACTTCAAAGTATGTCAAGTGTCGACACATCATCAATTGGTGTCGACATATAGAATTCAACACCGTTGTCGAGACATTAGAAGTATGTGTCGACACATTTCAATAGTGTCAACACATTTAGACAGTTTTTGCCCGTCTTTTGACCTTCTTTGTTTAGAAGGGTATAAATAGTTCAAGAACATATTATGTTGACACGCTCTCCAGGTTTTCTAGACCAAAACCTTGTGTCGACAATCTCTCTTCTCTCAATCCAAGCTTTCTCACCATCCCAATGGTGCCAATGGTTGAAGATAACATTAACGAAGGATATGAGTTGGTTCGCCATGCCTTTGATGATGCGGAGTCAGAGATTAAAGGGGTCATTAGCCTATTTGCTGAAAGTGGTTTGGAGTTTTTGGTATCCGAACAAACCAAGATTTGGAAGAAGGAGGTTTTTGAGTTTTTTTACTGCAGCAACAGTAGACTCAACTGGACTTAAGATTTAATCCACAGTTCATGGAGCAAGAGTCAAACTTACCTTGAAAAGTTTGAGAAAAATTCTTCATCTTCCAAGAACTCAGGATGAAGAAGAAGTGCCAGTATCAAAAACAAGGGCGGCACTATAATGGTGTGGATTGGATCCCACCTTGAAGATTGGAGAAGTAATTAACAGGAAAGGGATGAATCAGTAAGGACAATTCCTTTTAGAAGTGGTAGTAAAGGTAATTCTGTGTAAGCCAGGGGGACATGATAGGATTTCTGCCTATATGTTCAACCTCATAAAAAGGATAATTTTTAAGATCAACACAGATTGGTCCGTCGTACTGTTTGAGAAGATTAAGGAAGGAATAAAGAAACCTAATTTGGCTAGATTGATGAGTTTATACTTGGCTGGAGCCATTCCAGAAGTCATGCACCAGATCCCTGGATCTAAAATTAATCATATGAGAAGAATGGACATCAGGATTATTTCCAGATGGGATAGGGTCCTATCAAAGGACATACCTGATATAGAGAGATAAGAGGCTGCAGTGAAATCACTTGTATAGGACCTTACTGAGAATGCACAAGTGCAGGAGGAAACAGTTAATGCACAAGTGCAGGGGGAACTAGATAGTGTACAAGTACAGGACCTGACTGAGAATGCACAAGTGTAAGGGGAGACTGTTACTGCACAGGTGCAGGGGGAAAAGAGAATCCACTTGGCAGAGGAAATAGATTTACAAACAGTCCTTGAGACATCTCATGCCAATATTCTAGCCCAAGATGCTATCATGGAGGATACATCTGGAGCTGCTGATGCTCCTGAGAAAGTAGTATCATTAGTTCACACTCAACAGGAGTTCACTCTGGAAGAATTATTTCCTGATATTGAGGGAGCAGCAGATAAGGAGGTGCAAATAAGGAATGAGGGGGAGCAGGCTAACCTTGAGGGGGAGCAGATTGGAACTAAAAAGGAGATTCCTTTTAGTACTAAAGAAAGAGTTAATATAGCCATTACCTCTGCTTCAGAAGATGAGGAAATTAGAAATGCCAAGAAAAGAAAACGGATGGTCTTAAAGAGAAGGATCAAGAGCTATAAGAAGGCATTGCAAACTACTACTCCACAACCTACCCCAGAGGCTGATTATAGCTCTTTATTAGTGGCCTCCCAACTAAAATTAGATGAGCAGAGAATTGCTCTAGAGAAGTATGTGTATGAAAGCCATAAGTCACTTCAATTTGATTTGGCTCAGGAAATCAAATCCATAAGGTTTGAAATAAATCTACATAAGAAAGAAATGACAGATTGCTTCTAAAAAGGGGGCAATGCTGCAGTATTTCTGGCTAAGCAGCAAGTAGAAGTCAAGGCTAAAGTGGATGACATTGCAATTAAACAAGGATATGTCCTTGAGAATCAGATTAGAATGAATGAAAATCTGACTGAATCTCATAATGAGATAGTAACTACCATAAAGAATACAGTCACTGCACTAACTAAAGAAAGAGCTAAAGAGAAAGAGGAGTTTGACAAGAAGCTACAAGCTGCCTTAGACTCATTTCAGACAGAAATTACTACCTCTCGGAAATTAATATCTGACAAACTTCTCAAGTTAAAATCATTTTATAAAGATGGTGTTAATTTTCTTGATGGACAAGTAAGATTTCAGAAAGATGACTTAAGAGATCATATTGAAAGAGAAGTCATAAAGGGAGAGAGAGTGTTAGTCAAAGAAGGCTCAGATCATGCCAAATGGATATCCAATAGCATCAGAGCCACTCTGGGATATCCACCCCTTTGTGATGATGATAATGTTGCTGAGTCTGGTGTGCAACCTGCTTATGTTGAAGGTGATCAACGTGAAGTTGCTCAGATCATCTACCCTCTAGCAGATCTTGATATGATTCAACAACAGGTTCAATCAATGTACAATCCTCCATAGGAAGTTGATAATATTATTATAGAGAAAGTTGAAATTCCAGAAGCTGCCTTGAAAGCTCAGCAGGAAGCTCAACTATCAAAGAAAAGGTTCAGAGAACAGGCTGAGTAAAAGCCTGATTTTGAGCAATGGAGCCCCACTTACAGGAATATCATTTTGACTGCCTGGAAAGCTGTGAAAGATCAGGTCCATGAAAGGGGCAAATGATATAATGAACAAGAATGGCAGAAAAATGAAACAAGGCAAGAAGCCATTTTATAGTATAGAAGGAAGGCTAAAATTGGGAAGCTACCTCCTAATGCTCAGGAGCCTAGCAAATACTTCCCTAAGCCTTTTCATTATTTTGAAAGGCAGAGGATTAAGGCTGGAGCACGGAAGAAAGCAGAGTTAAAAGGGAAGAAGCCCATTGATGATGAAGAACCTACTGTGCAAGCTCAGATTAAGCCAGGAAAAGGCATAGTCATCAAGGAGCCTGATCAGCCTTAGGATAGATTTACTATATTTTGCAAGAACAATGTAATCTTTATTATTAAATAAATCTATGTAAACAATTGTTAAGAAACTGTTTGTTAATATAAACAAAACAATGTTTCATGTTCATTAAGTTTGCATCATTATTCTGTAATGACATTTTGGTATTTGTTTTGTTTATAAGTTACCCTGTCATATAATACTTATATACATCATAATGTTTGTTTATTATAAGTGGTGTATATTATTGACTAAAGGGTTATGACTTCTCCAAATAGGGGGAGATTGTTGGGTACATGGTAAAATGTGTACCTGATTTGAAGAAGCCTCACTTAGTTCAATGATATACATCAAGGTGTATTTGATGATAATTTGAGTTTATATGTGCAGGTTAAGTATATGCTAATATGCAGGAAAAAGTTTCTAAGTCCATGTGTTGACACTTAAGAAAGCCTGTGTCGACACTTGGAAAAGCTGTGTCGACATAGAAGCAACTGTGTCGACACACGGAATATATTAGTCGACATCAACTGTGTCGACACCGGGAGGCAGTGTCGACACACAGAAGTATTAGTCGACATCAACTGTGTCGACACTTGGAGGCAGTGTTGACACACAGAATTCTGAGACTACATCAACTGTGTCGACACGCAGGACTTGTGTCGACACACAGCAGAGTTTCAATAATGTTGATTGCTGTGAAGTGAAAAAGTGTCTGTGTCGACACAAAGAAGCAGTGTCGACACATTCTACAGATGTAGTGTCAAGAAGCTGTGTCGACACCAAAGGAGCTATGTCGACATCACCAAAGCTTGTGTCGACACTTAATCTACTTGTGTCGACATATAATGAAGATCAGTCTCGACGCTTTGCTGACAAAGACAAAGGTTCAAGAACTGACTGGAGACTTGACAGCTGTGTATTCCAACAAGTTTGCTGAAGCTACCAGACTTGTCAGAAGTTGGTTAGAAACCGGATCAGCCGGTTACCATGGATGAAGTCTATATATAGATGGATTCTGTCAAAACAAAAAAAACACGAACAACTATTGAAGTATTGATCATTGATCAAGAAAGAGCACGTCATACAGAAGAAGATTTTCGTGAGAAGATCTAAGAAGACAATCTGAAGTGGAAATCTACTCAGAATTTGTCTAAGGAGAATTCAACCAAGAATTCTGAAGAAACTTCAGAAGTTCTGGAGAGTGAGAGAGATCTCCTGCTGTTGAAGTAAAGTATGAGACATTTACAAGTCTCTTAAGAGGCAGATCTTGAACTAATCTGCTAAGAAGGATTCAGATCTATTTCTGAATTCTAAGAAGGGAGCTGACAGTAAGTCAACTTCAAAAAAGATCAACCCTACTGAGTTCAGATTCAAGAAGCTTTGAAGAAAGCTAAGAACAGGTTGATCTTATCAATCAGTCTTATCAATATCTGATCAAGAATCCTTTTATCCCTTATCTCTTAACTAGGGTAAGAGTTAATCTTTAAGATTTATCAAATTTTGTAGGATCTTTTCAAAGATCTGAGTTGTAAGCATATATTATAAAGGCTAAGTGTAGGAGATATAGATCTCTGAGTGGTAGGGCTTTTGAGACTGAGTGTAGGAGAAATTATTCTCTGAGTTGTAGGTCTTATGGCAAGGCTGAGGTAGGGCTGTTAGTCTGAGCTGTAGGAGTATGGATATATTCTGAGTTGTAGGAAGCTTTCAGGGTTCTGAGAAGTAAGATATGTGGATTTGAGAATAAGGAAGAAGTTAGGTCGAATCTAGCACACTGCTGGATAGGTGAAGGGGGAAGTGGATGTACCCAGACCTTGGGAAACCACTACAAACCTGTGTGCAATCTGTGATGTGTGTGTGATTGTTATTTCTGTGCTGTGATTGTTGTAGAATAGTTAGATTCTATTTAAAGAACTGAAATATTATTCTGCCTTAAGTAAAAAAGAAAAGAACCTATTCACCCCCCCCCCTCTAGGTGTTTAGGTTATCTTGAAATCAATTCTATCAAAACCCTAGATCTACCCATAAGAAAAGAGGAAGGGGAGGACATTTCCAGCAGCCTGAAGGTGAGAGGAGCGGCGGGATACCATGGACGACGGCGGCGGCGCTCGGCTTCTACAACAGCTCAGTGGGACGGCTTGCTACCTCCAGGTGAGAGTTCGAACAGACTCGCCTTCCCCCATTGGTGGTGTTTAAAAGGCCAATTGGTGAGAGGAGTGGATGGATCCTTCATTGCCCATCAAAGCCATTAATAATATGGCTCGGGTTGAGAGGAGGGGGCTGAATATGCCCCTTGGTGGCCGGGAAACGGCTGGAATCAACTCCTCTTCCCTAGAGGAGTTGATTGCAGCCATCAAGGGTGGTTTTTGGCCCCCTTGGCCGAGCCCCACTCCATTCCTCCTCTTCCCAAAATTCTCTCTCCTCCATTAAAAGAAATGAAGCTTTCTTTCTCTCTCTCTCTCTCTCTCTCTCTCTCTCCTAGTCCCCATGCTGACAGGTCAACTCTCTAGGATAAGTGCAGCCAATATAATCCTAACAATTAAGAAATCAAAGTTAGCCTAAGGGGAAAAAGACTTGAGCTTGGGTTAGCCCTATTGGGCTAGGGTTTGACTTGACCTTGGGTAGAGTTGACTTTGGTCATCATGACCATTTGGGTTGACCCCAATGGATCCTTATCGACTCATTGGCCCCTCTTTAGGTCTAAAGAGACCTTTGGTAGAGTTATTTGGGTTTACTAAGGGCACCTTGTCCTTAAATAGGTCAATTGCCCAAAGTAGGCCTAGGTTGGTCCTTGGCAAAATTGGCCACCTAGAATTGACTCCCATGGGCCCATAGGTTTTTGTTGGGCCTTTCCAAGCTGGGTTGGTGAGGTCTTGGAGTCCTGCTGAAACCACATGATCATCCTAAACTAGGGTTTAGGAATCTACTATTTGCAGGCCATCTAACACAATCACCTTTATTCTCAAGTCCACCTGATCTTTTAGGTTCTCTAAGGTCTTGTCATGACCTAGTCATGACAAAACCACTCCTAGGGGGTCTAGTTAGAAATGGGTGTTACATACCCAGGTTGGGGAACCACTATAAAATTCTTGTGTTGTCTGGTTGCCTTTTTCTTTTGTTCTTGCTGTGGCTGTGGTAGTTAGGTTGATGTGACTCTGATTAGATAAATTTTGTGTGCTGTGATATAATATCTTAGTTTAGAAATAAGTCTTTCTTTTATAGCAAAAGTTGTTAAAACTCAAACATACTCTATTCACCCCCCCCCCCCTCTAGAGTATATCAGATCTAACCCCTCATTTTCAATTGGTATCAGAGGAGGTTCTTCTGGGTATACAAGCTAACCCTTGAACTAGAGATCCTAAGTTAGATCTATCTTTCTAATTCCATTAGAGTTGTATACGCAGCATGACATAAAACAAAGATTATGCAAGCACTAGACCTCCAATATGCAACCTAAACAAGTTTGCCATCTGGAAGGCAAGAATAAAATTATATATGAACTCAATTGATGAAGATATCTATAATTCCATTTTTACAGGTCCCCCTCCGGCACTTACAACTGCATCATCCTCCAACACACATGAAATCCCACCACCTGAGTGCACTGAGGCCCAGAGGAAGGAAAAAATTGTTGATGCCAAGGCCATGAATATTTAGGCCCAAATAATGTTAGATGACATTTTTCAAAAAGTGGTCGAATGCACCTCAGCCAAAGCCATCTAGGATTCCCTAAATCAAATGGTGGCTAGATCTTCAAATGAAAGGAAGGACAAGAGATCCAATCTCATATCCCAATATGAGAATTTCAAGAAGGAGGAGGCTGAGTAAGTGGCAGACATGTACAACAAGTTGAGCTCAATCATTAATGAGCTAAAAACCTTGGATAAGGACATCACCCTCACAGAGGTGAATGATAAAAACCTTATGAGCTTTCCAAGCTCAGGGTATTCAAGGATCTGGCCCATCAAGGAGGCCAGGAGCCTAAATGAGATTTCCACTGAGTCTCTTTTGGGAAAGCTAAAGTCCTATGAGCAGCTTATCAAATCTAGAGAAGCAGTTGAGCAAAGAACACCTCCACCAGCAAGGAAGGAGCACAGCATTGCATTTAAGGCTGCTGAAGAGACAGAGGCTCCAACAGTTAATGAAGAGTTGATGAGTCTATTTGCCAAAAGATTCTACAAAATGGCAAAGAAGGATTTCAGAAGAAAGTCATCCAGGCAGGATGACAAGCCAAGGTATGATAAAACCACCACTAAAGAAGTGGTGTGCTTTGGTTACAGGAAACCTGGACACTTCCTCTCAGAGTGTCCAGAGAATCAGAAGAAGGAAAAGAGAAGAGAGAAGGACTCCAGAAGACAGCAAACCAAAAGGCCTTCCTCCAGCAAACATAAGAAGAAGGAGAAAGGCTTTATAGCTGAAAGATGGAGTGAAACTGAAGATGAATCCTCATCTTCCAGCTCTAGTGAAGAAGAAGAGGAGGAAAGGGCCAAATAAGTTTGCCTCATGGCCATTGATGCTTCCAGGAGTCATTCAGAGGAGGAAGAATCAGACACTAAAGAAGCTTCAGCATCTGAAGTTGATCTGGTATTGTCTTCTTTTGATTATAGCTATGAATCATTTCAATCTGAATTTAAAACCATGTGTATAGATCTAATAAATTCATAAAAAGAAATTAAGACACTTAGGGAAAGACTAATAAACCAAGAAAATGTTATTTCTGAAAACAATAAGTTAAAGGCTGAACTAAATTCTGCAAATGAACAAATTATCTTTTTTAAATCTGAACTTAGCAAAGCTAAGATATTAGAAGAATCATTGAATGGCAGAAGTTTAAGATTGTTAGATATAACCAGCACATTAAATATTAGAACTAATAACTATAGATTAGGGCTAGGAGCTTCATCAAGTGAACCAATCCTAATCCAAAAGAATCATCTTTCTAAACCTGTAAATTTTGTTTCTGATAAAGGGAAGAAAAATACTGAACAAGTTAATAAGGTTAATGAAGTTCTTAAACAGATTGAAACTAAAAACAAACTTAAAAACCAGAAGAATAATAAAAGCAACAATGTTCAGCAGTTATCGTCGAACTCAGATCGACGATATATGAACAGATCGTCGACCTCAGTACGACGATCTCTGAATGCAAATTTCAAAAGTAATCATTCATCTTACTGTAACCGACGAATTGTGTATGGTTCGTCGAGCAGAGATCGATGAACTTGGGGCATAGAAAATAAACTTGTTCATTCTCTGAGCAGAGATCGACGATCTCATCCCAATTCGTCGAACTCTGATCGACGAACTCACAACATTTCTTCTAACACAGAAAGACGTGCTAATAATCATAACTATAACAGCAACTCTAATAAATCTAGGAAACCATTTAATTCATTAGCTGATTGGATAATTCCACCTAGAAGATATCATCCATTAGGGTACAAATCTCAACCAGAATTTTCTGTAATATCTAGATTTTCATATCAGCAATATAAAGGACCCAAGGTAACCTAGGTCAAGAACAACTAACTGTTTTTATTACAAATAAAGAGCTATCCAGTTGTGAATCAACTATGGTACTTGGACAGTGGTTGCTCCAAACACATGACTGGAAACAAAGAAAATCTACTCAACTACAAGACCAAGCTGGGACCAAAGATAATCTTTGGTGATTCAAAGTGTGGCCAATCTGAAGGCCATGGACAAGTAAGAATTGGAGCTGTCATATTCATGAAGATGACCTATGTAAGTGGACTCAAGCATAACCTCATTTCTATAAGTCAATTATGTGATGAAGGTTACCAGGTACACTTTAACTCAACATCTTGTACTATTTCAAATAAAGAAAAACAAAATATTTTAATTAGGAATAGACAAGGAAATATATATTTAGTTAATTTTAATGCTGTCAATTCAGATATCTGCTTACTTAACATAATTAGTAATCAGATTGAATTATGGCATGAAAAGCTAGGACATGTAAACATGAAAAATATTGCTAGGCTATCAAAAGACAACCTTGTGAGAGGTTTACCTTCTGGTCCCTATAAGAAGGAAGGCCTCTACAGGGCTTGTCAACTAGGCAAGCAAACTAAATCTAGCTTAAAATCAGTAAATAAAAGTGATTCACCTAGGATCTTATACTTGCTACACATGGATCTCTTTGGACCCATTGATGCACAAAGCCTAGGAGGGAAATCCTACACTTTAGTTATTGTAGATGACTTCTCAAGGTTCACTTTGGTGTTCTTTCTGAGATCTAAGTCAGATACCTTTAAAGTTCTTACAGATTTTCTTAGGATCATACAGATTGAGTACTCTACTCATATTGCTTTGATCAGAAGTGATCATGGTACAAAGTTTGAGTCTCTTCTTATGCATAAGTTTTGTGATAAGGAAGGTATCAGGCACTACTTCTCAGCTCCTAGAACTCCCCAACAAAATGGGGTAGTTGAAAGGAAAAAATAGGACTCTTATTGAAGCTGCAGGCACATTACTTGCAGATGTTTACATGCCCCTATCCTTTTGGGCAGAGGCTATAAATACAGCAAATTATGTACTAAACAAAAGCTTGATACATAAACTAAAGAATAGGACTCCCTATGAATTACTTAAAGGGAAGAAACCTAAACTCATATATTTTAAAGTATTTGGATGTGTATGTTATATACATAACAATAACAAGAAATATATTAGAAAGTTTGAAGCTAAGGCTGAAGAGAGAATTTTTCTAGGATATTCCCAAGTAAGCAAGGCTTATAGGGTTTTCAATAAATCATCATTAAAAATTGAAGAATCTATTCATGTTTCCTTTGATGAAATTAATATGTCTTGCAAGGAGAAAGAGATTTCTACCAATATTCCTTTGCACATACCTCACCTGTGTAAGAATTTGGATGGACTAAGCCTCACCCAAGAGGTTCCAACACATCCTTATCCACAAGTTAATGAAGAAAGTGAAGAAGAAAGCTTTGAAGGAATTGAAAATCCCTCAACAGCACACACAATTCCACAAGAGGAATTAGTTCCAAATGCTGTTGCAGAACCAACTCCACCCACTGACTTTGTCACACTAAGGGATCACCCCAGATCCCAAGTGATTGGAGACATCTCAGTAGGTGTACAGACAAGGAATCAACTCAACCAAGATTTGATGCATGCCTGTTTTCTCTCTCAGGTTGAGCCTCTATCCATATATGATGCTGAGCAGGATCCCCACTGGATCATTGCAATACAAGAGAAATTAAACCAATTTGAGGGATGTAAAGTTTGGTATTTGGTTCCAAGACCCCAAGACTACCTAGTAATTGGAACCAAATGGGTATATAGAAACAAACTAGATGACCAAGGTGTAATTGTGAGAAATAAGGCTAGGCTTGTTGCTCAAGGTTATAGGCAAGAAGAAGGGATAGACTATGACCAAACATTTGCACCAGTTGCAAGATTAGAGGCAATCAGAATCTTTCTAGCCTATGCTGCAAACAAGAAGTTCAATGTATATCAGATGGATGTAAAGAGTGCTTTTCTGAATGGAGTACTAAAGGAAGAGGTTTATGTTAAACAACCTACAGGTTTTATCTCTGCAACTCATCCCCATCATGCATTTAAATTGCATAAGGCTCTCTATGGTCTAAAGCAAGCTCCAAGAGCTTGGTATGAGACCTTAGCCAGCTTTTTGATAGAGCATAAATTCATTAGAGGCATAGTAGATAAAACCTTATTCACTAGACTATATAAGGACCAAATTTTGTTAGTACAAATATATGTGGATGATATTATATTTGGGTCTACTGATCCCAAATTATGCAAGAGGTTCTCTGACCTCATGCATTCAAAATTTGAGATGAGCAGCATGTGTGAGCTCTCCGACTTTCTTGGTCTCCAAGTAAAGCAGCTCCTTGATGACATCTTTATCTCCCAAGCTAAATATACTAAAGAGCTTATGAAGAAGTTTGGGATGGTTGATGCCTAAGCAAAGAAAACACCCATGGCTACAAATGTTGTAATAGACTCTGATGCACATGGAAAACCTGTGGATAAGAAATTATATAGGGGTATTGTTGGGTCCCTACTATACCTTACAGCAAGCAGCCCTGATATCATGTTTGCCACATGTATTTGTGCTAGGTTCCAGGTGAACCCTAAAGAATCTCACCTATTTTTTCTAAAAAGAATTTTGAGATATATAAAGAGTTGTCCCAGTCTAGGACTCTGGTATCCTACTGAGTCAGAATTTGAGTTAACTAGATACTCAGATACGGACTTTGCTGGATACAGAGTGGACAGAAAGAGTACCTCAAGAACCTGCCAGTTCCTTGGTATGAGATTAGTGTCCTGGTTTTGTAAGAAGCAGTTATCTGTGTCAACATCAACTGCTGAAGCAGAATATATTACAGCTGGCAGTTGCTGTTCCCAAATGCTGTGGATCCAAAACCAACTCCTGGACTATGGCTTCAACTTAAATAATTCAACTCTCTTATGTGATAACACAAGTGCTATAGCTATAACACAAAATCCAGTCCATCACAGTAGGACAAAACATATAGACATCAAGCATCATTTCATTAGAGAGTGTGTATACAAAAACAAAATTAAACTTGTCTATATCTACACTGATTTACAAAGAGCTGATATTTTCACCAAACCTCTGGATGAAAGAAATCACTTGTTCTTTTGTAAATCAGCTTGGGATGATCAATGGAGAAGACTTAGTTTAGTTTCTGTTTGCACTCGAAGAACTCTTCAAATTTCGTCGAATGGAGGTCTACGAACTGGGAAGGGTTCTTGAGATATTCGTCGACCTGAGATCGACGAACTCTCTGTTAGTGAAGTTAGTTTCGTCGACCTGAGATCGATGAATCTACTTCAGAAAACCTTCATCGAATGGAGCTTGACGAAATGTCTTCAACCCTTCAGACTGAGCTCGGCGAATTGATTTACTCCAAATTATCTCATCGACCTCAGATCGAAGAATTGTTTACTTTTAGTGGAACGGAGTTTGTCGATTCATATTCTAGAAAAACCTTATATTTAGGTTTTCTTCGACCTCTGTCCCGCCCTTTCAGTTCCCTTGAACTTGATCTTCACTTTTTCTCTTGAAGGTGCACTCATGGCGATTCCAACAAAAACACTTGCAACGATGAAATTTGACACTGGATTCGACCTGGATTTCGATTCCTTCCAGCACTCAGACCAATCTTCTTAAATATTCTAAAACTGTTGGAAGACCAGCAACTAAAGAATCTACTGACCACCAGAATCAAATTACCTGTCACAAAAATCAGAGAATGGGTATACACTGCATCTACAGCAGAGGACAACACCATGATCAGATCAATAGCAGGTATTGTCGTCTCTCTCTCTCTCCCGCCATCTTAACTGAAATTTTTGGATTGAATAATGGAGAAGAAGAGTTATAAATAAATAATGAAGAATATGATATGATGCTGAGTATGATGGGTTATTCTGAAGAAACCCAAATAAATTACTGAAGAAACACCTATCTGTTGAGTTCAAGTTTCTCGCAGATATTGTTGGGAAAGTCTTGCTGGGCAAGCACACTGCACACGACTATATAACCAGGCATCAATTTCTGATTATGTTTGCAGTGGTGAAAAAGAAACAGTTGAACTAGGCACAGATCATTTTTGATCTTATCAAGAAAAAGAACAATAAAAAGGAAGTTAACTTTGGAAGGATCTTGGGGATCTTCTTGAAGGAAAAAGCTGTTGAATCACTGGTCTCCCAGACCATAGTCATCAATGCCAGCAAAAGGCTCACATGTTCCTTGTTTGGCAGGTGGGAGAGGACAATCACAAAGCCCTCTAAGGCTTCATCCTCTGACACCCAAGCTCCTGAGAGTACAAGGGCTGCTCCAGCCACTTCCTACCCTACTGAAGAGGTTCCATCCACCATTACATAACCTCTAGCTCTCCAAACTCCATCTCAGCCAACAAATCAACAAACCCCACCTTCCACTCATATTACAATCCCTACTCCCACACCTCCATCATCCCCAATTCCTACATCTCTGACCCATATTCCCTCTCATACTCCTTCCCCCCAGCATGACACATTAATACCATCACCACCCCCATCTCTTTTTCCAAGGCATTTAGCTAACATCCCCCTATCCAACCTATCATCCCTCCCATCCTTCAATCTACTATCATCCACTCTTAACACTCCCTCTCCTCCAGATGTCTCTTACCAAGACACTCACATACAATCTTCACATCTAACTCCACCAGCTCCTACCACCTCCACTCAAACACCCCCTGCCACAAAATCTACCTCCCCATTGTTGGACTCTTCTATTATCCCTCCACTCATTGCCCCTCTCACACCCCTCCTCAAAACAATTATAGCTGAGGCCATTTCTCCTCTTGCTGCTTCCATCTCCACCCTTGCTGCCCAGATATCTGCTCTCTCTACTGCTCCCTCTTTAGTTAAGGGCCTGACTTCAGTTACCACTGACACCAGGCAGGGGGAGATACTCAATGAAGAAGAAGAAGTAGCAGATGTAGCAGCAGAAGCAGCAGTAGTAGCAGAGTTAGTTGAAACTGGTATGGAAATAGTATCAGATGTAGCAGCAGATGTAACAGCAGATGTACAAGCAGAAGCAGCAGCAGATGTACCAGCAAAAGCAGCAACAACAGAACCAATAGATACAGTCTGTTTTAATAACCTTCCAGCAGACAGCATTAATCCATCCATGGCTATAATTCCTTATACCAAACCAATAAGCCCCAAATTTTGGCTCAAGGCCACTTTTGTAGCTCCAGAGTCTCCTCCCAGAGTTGCTTCCCCCACCATCTCATCCCCTCTTGCACCAGTTTATGTTATGGATGATTCTCCAATGCCTGATCTAGATGCACTGGTCATGGCTGACATAGAAGAAGAAAATAAGTCAGCTGCTGAAAGCACTGATGTGTATAGTTCTCCTGCTCCTCCTCCAGCTCCCTCCAAAACTGAAAAATCAGCCATACCTGATGAAACAATAAGAGAGATAGATGCATTATATGACAATCCACAACAGTTAGATGATGATGATGATGATAATGATGATTCAGATGAGGATCCCAAAAGAAAGAATGTCTCCAAGAAGAGGAAATCTCCCCCACCTCCTGCCCCTAAACCCAATCCTGCAAATGACACACCCTACTATATTCTGCAAAATATTACTCCATACATGGGTATGTCAGCATGGATGTGGCTA
This sequence comes from Platanthera zijinensis, assembly GCA_039513925.1. NCBI lineage: Eukaryota > Viridiplantae > Streptophyta > Magnoliopsida > Asparagales > Orchidaceae > Platanthera > Platanthera zijinensis. The sequence goes on from CM077081.1 coordinate 82,386,516, forward strand.
TCCAAGAATGAACAGAAGTCTAGGAAGAAAAGCAGGAGATACTCTCCTCCTCCATAGAAGTGTAAGAGAGGTCCTCCTCCTCCTCCTCCTGCTGCTGGTGCCTCAAGAGTTGCTCCTCAAAGTTCAGATGTATCTTCCAAGCCTACATCTTTCACCAGAACCTATCAAAGGCAGGAAAGATCATCCAGACATCAATCCCAAGGTGGCAGTCAGCAAAGAACTACAAGTTCAGCTGAGGAAATAAAGGAAGTTATTTATCAAAGGCCAGCATTCTCTCCTCCTAAACAAAAAGCTCCTCAACATCAATACAGAAGGCATACTGAATCTCATAAGCCTAAAGGGAAATATAGTGAAGCTGCTCCTCCTAAATCCCTCTATACTCAAAGACATTAAAAGCAGAATATGACAAGTTTCAAAGCTCAATCTACACAGTTCAAGCCTGTTACCTTGCTACCTCCACAAGATTATCAGTCATCTGTCAATCGAGATGTTGATCCAAACTTCAGGATGGCAAGGCTCCAGGAGCTAATTGGACTTTCACAGATAAAGAAAGTTATAGAAGAAGGAGAAGACCCATCAAAATTCACCACTATGTCATCCTATAGAGAAAAAAGAACTGGACAAACTTCAGGTTAGCAAGAAAGTATTCAATCCAGCAAAATACATGGCATTGCACCCAGAGGCTGTTGTACCCAGAACATCAACCCTGACTGTGATTGGAGCATCAGATCTGTATATGTCAAAGAAAGAAGTTGCCAATCCCAACAGGGAAATTATATTCACTCAGCCTGGGGACAAAAGCAAAGAGGAAAAGCACAGGGAAAAGAAGCAAAAGAAATAAAATTTGAACTGCTTTGTTTATGGTAACTTTAAAACTATTTTCTCATCATGATACAAAGCTTACTATATATGTATATATATCTGCTGCATATACCATTCTCTTTTCTTCCAGATATATGTTTTTCATGTTTTGTACATTTCTGTTTTTACCATTGAGTTTGTAAATAGTGACCTCACCCAAATAGGGGGAGATTGTTGGATCCCTAGTTGGATTTGGGCTAGGTTCAATAAAGTTAGGATCATATGACCCAACATGTATAGCAAGGGTCATGGTTGTGTCACTACTAGAAAAATGGCTTTTAGCCACGGTTTCTTTTGCCACGGGGAAAAATCGTGGCTAATAGTGAGTATTAGCCACGGTTTTATTCAGTGGCTAATACTGGACTTTTAGCCACGGTTTGCCTGAACCGTGGCTAAAAGTCTACTATTAGCCACGGTTTGCGTGAACCGTGGCAAAAGGTCGTGGCATTGTTTAGTCCCACACCGCCAAAACAAAATGAGATTTTTGGGTTTATAAGGAATTTATTTCAATTAGCCTTTGAAATAAATATGGCGGTGGCGGCGGCCGGGCGGCGGCGGCGGCCGGGCGGCGGCGGCGGCGGCTGGGCGGCGGCGGCCGGGCGGCGGCGGCGGCCGGGCGGCGGCGGCGGCGGCGGCGGCCTGAATTTTTTATGTTATGAGTGGCCTTTTAACCACGCCAATTAAACCGTGGCTAAAAGTCCACTATTAACCACGGCAATGAACCGTGGCTAAAAGTCCAGTATTAGCCACGATTTTGGACTTTTAGCCACGGTTTGGACTTTTAGCCACGCTCGTATTGCCCACGCCCATTTTCCGTGGGCAGACCGTGGCTAAAAGTCTTTAGCCACGGTTTTGGACTTTTAGCCACGGCAATCTGCCGTGGCTAAAAGTCAGTTTTCTAGTAGTGTGTCCTAGAGTCTAGGCCAAGTCCTTAGAGACAACAATGCATGTACCAGCCATCAATAGTCTGCCAAAGATTCAAGACTTAGAGAAATATCAAGACTCAGAAAAAGAGTTCGACGTTCGTCGAACTCAGGTCAACGAAATTCGTGCTCAGCTCGACGAAATCAGAGAAAAGTTCTCTGAGCTGAGCTCGACGAACTCAGTTCTCAGGTCGACGATTTCCGGATCATCTGCTTCAACAATCAAGTCCAGAAAACATCTCAATATTTCTAAGTCCAGAATCAAACTCCAGTCGACGATCTTGGATCTCAGCTCGACGAACTGTGGACTCAAATCGACGAAGTCAGACCTAGTTGTCTTCATTCTTTTGTCCCTATTATATTGCAATAATTCCTGAGCAATTAATGCTCAAATATTCTCTGAATATTACCGTTAGACGGAGCATTAATTATGGTCTTCATTAGAATTATTTCTTGCCATTTTTCAAAGGGACAGTTGGGAAAATCAATCAATGCAAATATTCTCAAGGCCGTCAGCATTTAATGCAGGAAGGAATTCAAAATTCAAAAGGAATTTCACATGGAAAATATAAAAAGGATTTGTCTTCTTCCTACAAAAACACGATAACAATCAGAGAATCTAAGCGTGAGAACAACACACACAGAAGAGAATACCATCGGAACCAGATCAAGGATCTTCTACTCTTGCTCTCTTTTGACAACAAAGTAATAGAAAGAAAGAAGTGCTAGACTAGAAGGAGAACAACAAGCTGAAGGAGAAGAAAAACTATTCAATATCAAGAGTCTTCTTCTGTCATCATCTCAGGAATCTTCAAAGGACAACAACTATTGCATCAGTCAAGAAGTTCCTGAAGATCTTCTGGTCAAAGATAAAGCCTGAAGGCCTATCACCCTGAAGCAAAGCTCCAACCTCCTGAACCAATTCATTATCTCAGGGGGAGCATTTGCTAACATCAGATCCACAAGAGTCTTCTCAGTTATATATTGAGAAAGAGAAGACATAATCAATCTCTCATACCCCCCACTATATAAAGGGTTCTCTACTCCCTTCAAAAGTGATTCCTGGTTGCAAGTCACCTAACCAAAAGACTTGAGGTTTGGTTTTTGAGCACCTGATCAAAAGCTTATTGGTGGCAGTCACCTGAATAAAAACCTGAGTAGATTCCTACCAGGGTGGTAGAAGAGTGGATGTACCCAGGTTGGGGAACCACTATAAAATTCTTGTGTTGTCTGGTTGCCTTTTTCTTTTGTTCTTGTTGTGGTTGTGCTAGTTAGGTTGTTGTGACTCTGATTAGATAAATTTGGTGTGCTGTGATATAATATCTCAGTTTAGAAATAAGTATTTCTTTTATAACAAAAGTTGTTAAAACTCAAACATACTCTATTCACCTCCACCCCCCTCTAGAGTATATCAGATCTAACCCCTCACTTTCATTTTTATGTAGTTATTTCTTTTAACTCACATGCCAGTTATGTTACCCTGTTTAGTGGTTTATAGTGTTTTGAATGGCGTGGGCAGGTTAATTTCTAATTAGGAATAATGGATCTTGACCACTCCCTACTTGAAGAAAAACCCACTCTTAATATTGATACAAGCAGTGATGAAGAAAAGTTACATTATAAAATATGGGAACGAAGAAATAGGTTTGGCTTAATGGTTCAAAATATGAGTTCTTAGTTGAATGTTAATTATAACATTAGGTTAAATGAAAATTATGTACTATTATTGCATACACGTCTAAGACATATATCAAAAGATGGATTAGGAAGATTAGTAAAGAATGATATTTTACCAAGTCTACATTTTATGTACATTGACTATTAGATATTTATAGACTGCATTAATGGTAAACAAACTAAACATGAGAGTAAGAAAGTAGCAACTAGAAGGTTCCAATTATTAGAAATAAAACACACATATATATGGTTCATTTGATAATCCTACTATTAATGGTGAAAAATGCTTTATCACTTTTATAGATGATTTTTCATGTTATGGAATTATCTGTTTATTGCATGAAAAATCTCAATCCATAGTTGTCTTAAAGACATTCATTATGGAGGTTAAAAGACAGTTAGATAGAAAAGTGAAAATCATCAGATCTGATAAAGGTGATGAGTATTAAGGTAGGTAAATGAATTAGGCCAATGTAAAGGTCCTTTTGTTCAATATCTTGAAAGCAAGGGCATAAGTTCTCAATACACTATGTCGAGCACTCCTCAGCAGAATGGAGTAGCTGAAAGGCGTAATAAGACTCTTTTAGGCACGATAAGGAGTATGATGAGTAACTCTAGTTTGCCAAATACTTTGTAGATTTATGCTTTAAAAAATATAACATACATAATAGAGTTCCTAGCAAGGCAGTTCAAAAGACTCATTTTGAACTGTGGATGGGAGGGAACCTAGCCGTAGACATATTCATATTTGGGGATGTCAAGCAGAGGATAAACTCTATAATCCACATTAAAAATAATTGGACCCCAAGACAATCAATGCTTACTTCATTTGTTATCCAGAAAAGTCTAATGGGTACATTTTTTATTGTCCAAATAATAGTCCTAGAATAATTGAAACTGGAAATACTATATTCATTGAAAATGGTGAAACTAGTGGGAGTCATGAAAACAAATTTAAAAAAGTAAGGGTAGATGTAACACATCAATGTTCAAAATAACATCAATAATGTGAAAATTGTTGCTCCAATAATTGATGAAAATCAAATTATTGAACAACAATTAGAAGAAGTGACTCTTATGAATGTAGTTGATCCACCATCACTTGAAATTACTGAACCACCAAAAATAGCTTTAAGAAGATCTTATAGAGAGAGTATATCAGCTATTCCTAATGATTATGTGGTTTACCTTCAAGATTTAGGTGGCGTTTGGTTAAGCTTTTTGGCTACGGTGCGACTGAGATGCACTACCATTTTGATAATAAGCGGCCTTTGATTTCATTTATTTTTCAAAAACTCAGTTTATTAATATTAATTGATTTCTTTATATCCCCAACCACCTTCCTACCCTCCGTAAACCGCAGAAGTGCGCGTGTGGCGGAAGGCGGAAGCTGTGCGGGCCAAAGTCGGAAGCATCATGCTACCTTCCCTATTCGCCACTCTTCCCCGTTTTCCCTCTTCCGCCCCTGATATTCTTTGCAGAAACTCTTCTTCTTCCCCGGATGCCCTCTTCCACCCAGCTTATTCTTCTTCTTCCCCACGTGACCTCTTCCGCCCCGTAGGGAGAATCCTATTTTGGCTTTCCTAGGGAGGTACAAAGCCATTCCTGGTGGAGGAAAGGGTAAAGCCATTACTGGAGGAGGTACAAAGCTATTCCTGGAGGAGGTACATAGCCATAAGTATGGAAGAGGAATCAATCAGACTCTTTCAGGAAAAAATATTATTTCGTGAGATTTTTTTTACTGTTTTGTGTTCCATTATAGTTTTCTTGCAAATTTTTTTTTTCATTTTCCATGCTTCATTTTTGCTACCTTGTAAATCATGAAACAACTGCATATTTTCTTCTGATTTTTTCAGATTCCTATTCAATATTTTTATTAAGTATAAATATATACATATTATTGACGTTGTTTGTTGTTGTGCGTTTGTGTGTTGATTATCATATTATGAAAAAAATAACCCAAACTTTCATCTACATCAGCTCTCTATTCTTATTTTTCAGATTCTGTGTTTGTATGTTTGTACTTGTTTGTATGTGTATGTTTTTTGTGTTTGTACTTGTGTGTGCATGTTAGTTATCATTTTATTGATAAAAAAATTCACCCAAAATTGCGTTTTATTTTCAAACAACTTTTTCAAAACTCGGTTTTACAAACTCCATTTCACTCAAATAGTTTTTTTAACAAAACTCTATTTTACAGAAACAACATTTTTCCTATCAGCGGTTTTTCACCAGTAGTTTTTCATCAGCAACAACCCAACCAGACAGAGCCTTAGAGATGGATACAAGTATGTCTAAAGATCCAGTTTCTTTTAAAGAAGCCATTGAATGTTATCAATCAAATAATGGTTAATAACCATGAAAGAGCAACTGAAATATATAGAAATTAATAATGTATGAGATCTAATTGATTTTCCAAAAGGTTGTAACGTAGTGAGGTGTAAATGAGTATTTAAGATCAAGCTCGACTCCAAAGGCAAAATAGAAAGATATAAAGCTAGACTTGTTGGCAAAGGTTTCACTCAAAAGAGGGCATAGACTACAAGGATAATTTTTATCTTATATCTAAGAAAGATTCATTAAGGATTATTATGGCATTAGTGGCTCATTATGATTTAGAGCTACATTAAATGGATGTAAAAATTGCATTTTTGAATGGATTCCTTGAAGAGAAGGGGTTTATGAAACAAACTCAGGGTTTCCAAGTAAAGGATAAGGAGCAAAATGTAACATCCCTCAAATAACTAGACCCCTAGGAGTAGTTTTGTCATGACTAGGTCATGACAAAACCCTAGGAAGCCCAAGAAGGCCAAGTGAACCTAGGAATGTAGGTGAGATAACTATGGTATGCAAATAGCAAATTTCTGAATCCTAGTTTAAGATGACCATGGGGCTTCACCAAGACTTCAAAACCCCACCATGGTCATATCAACCCATTGTAAAAACCATTAAAACCCTAGGGTTCCATTGGATAAGCCAATTGTACCTAGAACCACTCTAGACCTAAATTGGGCAATAGGCCCTTACTAAGGGTAGTGTGCCCTAGTAAAGCCCAAATAACCCTACCAAGGCCTTCCTAGACATAAAATGGAGTCAATGGGTCACTAAGGACCCATGGAGGGCAGTCAAATTGGTTAAGTTGATCCAAGTCAACTCTAACCCTAAATGGGTCAACCTGACCTACATAGGGTCAACTGACCTTCCCTTAACCAAGTGGACCCCACATATACCTTCCTAACCCTAGTGAGAGGCCAATGGGTCACCAAGGACCCATTGGGGTCAACCAAAAAGGCTAAGTTGACCAAAGTCAACTCCAACCCTAAAGTGGTCAAAGTGCCCTAGTTAAGGGTCAAGTGACCTCCAAGGGCCAAACCAACCCCACCTAGACCTTAGGGGAGGTCAATGGGTCACCTAGGACCCATTAGGAGCAACCTCAAAGACCAAATTGACCAAGGTCAACCCTAGTCAAGGTTTAGGTCAAGCTAGCCCAAATGGGCTAACTCAAGCTCAAACCCAACTCACTTGGGCTAACCTTGTTTTGGTGGATGAAATGGACATGTGGGCTGTCATTGGGTTAGGTAGGAGCCAAATTTCAGCTTGCTGTGTAGGAGAGAGAAAAAGCCACCTATGTAAGAGAGAGAAATTGAAAGAAAGTAATGGAGGAAGACTTTGGGCTCCCCCTTCCCCAACCTCCCATTCATTGCTCTAGGACAAGCAAGGCAGCCCCAATTCAACCAGCTTGTTTTTGACTGGTTTGAACCAAGTTTCACCCCCTACCTACCTTGGCCGCCAACCTTGACTAAGGCCAATAATGGCAATGAAGCCTACAGTCACCTAACACCCCAATTCTCCCCCTTAAAAGCTTCACTGGACTCCAGGGATTCATTTCCACCACTTACCTGAAGGAGCCAAGCAGTTCCATTATACAGCTATAGAAATCCGACCACCACAACCACCATGGCTTCCCGGCGATCTTCCCGACTTCAGGCCGCCAGCAAGGTCCTCCTCCACTCCTTTTTTCATGGGTAGTTCATAGGAATCATTAGGGCCAAGGTTCGGGCTCAATTGAGCCCGATCCAAGTTAAAAATTTCAAGGATTTTCCGTGAATTTTCACCTGTCGGGATCGCCGGAATAGGGCTCTCCGGCAGCTATGCCGCCGCCTGGCGACAGCCACCACCTCAATGGAGGTGGTGGTGGCGGTGGCCGGCCGGGGAGGTGGCCAGATTGCCGGCGGCAGCGTCTCGAAGAGGCTCCAGGATGGTGGAATCGGGACCATCGGCTGGAGCTTGAAGATGATGGGATGTCATCCAAGGCGCGCCAAGATTCGTGTAGGGAATGATAATATACTATAGGATATAAATTTCTGATTATTTAATTATGTCACACATTTTGTATTTAATGGTTTAAATTTTAAAAAATACTTAGGGGATATTTTATAAAATGTGGTCAACATCAAAATTGTAGCCTGGAGAGTCTAGTGTACAACAAAATTGATTTGAACCAATTTGGGTGCCTGGTTTGACTAGGGCACCCATTTTGGTGGGGCCTACACCTAGGGCTAGGTAGAAATTAAATTGAGTGCCCACACTTCATCTCTGGTTCAAATAATTTTAAAGTTTGGCAGGGAGTCACCCTAGACCATATCTAGGTCCTGCCCAATAATGAGATTTTTTTTTAAAATATTTTTCTATAGTTTTGGAAATTATTTAATTTATCTATGGTAAATTATTTTAGGGACCAAATGACCTCCAAACTCACCCAAATTTGGGTGAGTGGTGCTTGGGTACATTATAAAGCTCTGGTTAAAATTTCCTCATATTTGGAGGTGGTTTTAACTGAAATCCTGCAAACCCTAGCCTTGCCCTAAAAAGGGGTATTTTTGTAAAAAGTGCACTTTTGGTTTTGAGTGGACAAATCACCTCAACAGAGGTTGGAAATGGGACCACTGTCTTGGCATGGCTTTTTTCACCTTCCCATGAAAGATGTGGTAGATTGGAATTGATTTGCCCTAAGATCTAAGATCAAGCCCTAAGGAAGGGCTTTTGTGCCTTGTGAAGGGCATGAGGCCAAAACACCTTGAATGAACTTGAAATTTTGTAGGGAGGGTGCTAGGGTAGATCAAACCCTCTGGTAAAAATATTAAGGGATTTCTAAAAGGGTGGGGCCCACAAAACCCTAACCCTAGCTTAGGGCATAAACCTTGTAGTGCTAGGATAGGTTAGTGAAACCCATTGAAATATAATGAAATTTGGGTAGTGTGGTCATAAGAATAGATTGAGCCTCTGGTAATTTGTTTGGGAATTTGGGATCATTATTATTAGCACCTCATTTGTAACCAATGGGATTGCCCTAATTAATGAATTGGTCATTATGATCCCACTGACCATTGGAATGTCATGGAAAATTTGGCAGAGTGAGTTTTAGACCATATTGATCATATATGAATTTTAATAGAATTTTTGAATACATAATTAGGGTACCTACTTCACAAGTTCATAAATTTGGGAACTTGCTAAATAATTCTTACAGAGCTCAATACTTGTTGAAAAATTATGAAACTTGATAAGTAGTGTTCCTAGTTCATTACGCTGATATGGGAATTTATTTGGAATTTTTAGATGAATATTTGTTATACCATGTCCATTAACCCATTAACTTGGAATATTATGAGAAAATCAAGTATAGACTTTATTATTCAATGATAAATTGTGAAACTTGATCTAGAGTACTTATATGTCCTTACAATCATCCTTGAATTTTCTTTGAATTTTTGGAAGTATTAATGTTGTACATTATCTTAAAATGATTTATTATGGGATATATTTGAAATTAAAATTAGGGGCCTAAACCCTTCTGAAAAATTAAGATACCTTGGATTGTAAGTTATATATTCATATTAAATATAACATAAATTTGGTGGAAAATTATCTTATCTGAAATTGGTACTTCATGTTCAATCTTGAAATTTTTGTCTACTAGAATAATTAAATAAATTATCAGATAAATAATAAAATTGTGAATCTCTGGATTTAGGTCTCAAAGGTCATAACGGACCTCCAATAATTATTATAGGAGCACTGGTTGATTATTTAGTGTACCTCCCATTTTACGGGTCATATAGCTTAAGTGGTATGCATATAGTAAAAACTGCAGAAACCATGTTGGAGTATTGTTGGAATTTGTCTCCACAATACCTCAAATTTGTAGGAGGTCAGACCTTGAACTAAGATGAATTAAGGTGTATTTGATATTGTGTTTAAGTTGTATGTGTGCAGGTTTTTATTGCTAAGTGTAGACCAATGTCAGTCTATAATGGGTCACCAAACACTGGACCATACAATGTAATCCCTCATTGTGTGATCCAAAGTGTTGGCCCATGTATAGCCTCTCTATTGGGATACACTTCCTACATGCACTTGGATTGATGGACTGAAGTATTGAAGTTTATTTTCTCAGAAGAAATTTTTCTAAGTCCACATACTCGAGTAGCCTTCTTCATATACTCGAGTAAGTGACTTAGTACTCGAGTAGATCCTCAGACATACTCGTGTGACTCTTATACTCATGTAGATAAGTTTATACTCGAGTAGATAGTTAGTCACTCGAGTAAGTCATATATTATACTCGAGTAGATCCTTCTGTTCTTAGATCCAAAAAATTTCTCTAAGTCCACATACTCGAGTACCTCCTTTTACACTCGAGTAAGTGAGTCTGCACTCGAGTATGTTGGGTTACATACTCGAGTAGACTGCATTATACTCCAGTAGATGATAACTTGCACTCGAGTAGTTGGTTAGTTACTCGAGTAAATGTTCTATTCATACTCGAGTAAATCTGTGCTTCTCATCTCAGAAAAATTCTAAGTCTACATACTCGAGTAGTTTCCTATATACTCGAGTAAGTGACTCTGTACTCAAGTAGTTGTTATTCATACTCGAGTAGCTTAGTGATTACCCGAGTAATCTTCCCCAGATACTCGAGTAGTTCTTTTTCCCCTCACTCGAGTATCTCCAACCCTTTCACTCGAGTAGCTTTTCCTATCTTATCTCAGAAATTTTCTCTAAGTGTTTTTACTCGAGTATATACTCTCATACTCGAGTAGTTCTAAATTCACTCGAGTGCTGATCTTTGAATCACTCGAGTAGCTTCTCTTCTTATACTCGAGTATACTCCTTCTATCCACTCGAGTATATACCATTTGATACTCGAGTATGTTTCTTCTATGACTCGAGTATATCTGTTTAAATTTTCCTGAAATTCTCTAAGTCAATTTCGCAGTGTATTTCAAATTAATCATTTCTGATTGGTCTACGTGTCATCCCTAATTAATTTTCTGACCGTTGGAGTCCACCTATAAATAGGTCCTCTCAGATTTGACTAATAACAAGTTTATAGAGATTTTATTTTAAGAAAGAGAAAAAGTTCCGTGAACCCTAATTTCTCACGCCGCCGCCATTGACGTTCACGAAAGAAGCTCTGGATCGACGATCTTCGATCGCTGTTTTCAACTCTGATTCTCCAGCGATCCAGACGAAAGTTAATCACTCGATCTCGCCAAGCCTCAAAGATTTCAGATCTATTTTCTCGATCGAGGTGATTCCGTTTTTCAGATTTGTGGATCTCTCTCAAGTCGTCTTCAACATATTCTGATCAAGCCAAAGCTCTCAAGGAAGAAGACTGTCAAGATCCAGATCTGAGAATATTACTGTTTGTATTTTATTTTCAAACCAAATTTCTTTGTAGGAGTTTTTCTCCGAGATTTGTAGGAAGGCTTTATCTTCCGAGTGTAGATCCGATTTGGATTGAGTTTGTAGGAACGTGGTTCCGAGGTGTAGGATTGTTTTCAATCCGAGATAGTGGAGTAGTCGAGTCTAGTGATTTGCTAGATCGGTGAGTAAAGTGGACGTACCCAAGATTGGGGAACCACTATAAATCTCTTGTCGTCTGTGATTGCTTGATGTGTGCTGTGTTATTTTGTAATTCCGTATTTGACACGCACTTCACCTATTCACCCCCCTCTAGGTGATTTAGGCTAACAACTTAGTACTCTCAATTGGTATCAGAGGGAGGTTGATCGTTAAAAGGTTAACACCTTGATCTTATCCTTCTAAGTTGTTTCTTGAATAGTATCAAGCATGAGTAAGACCAAGGATTTTGCTAAACTCCCTATCTACACCAAGAACAATTTTCCTATGTGGAAGGAAAGAGTAAAGTTCTTTATGGAAGCAGTAGATCCCCGGATCTTCATGATTGTATTCCAATGACCACCTCCACCATAGATTCATCTAAGCAAGTTCCAAAGAAATTGATGGATCTCGATAAGGACGAGATTGCACTTGTCTCGTTGGACAAGAAAGCCAAAAATATTATCGCAAGTGCAGTCGATGACTCAATGTTGCAGAATCTGATTCATTGCCAATCTGCCAAGGAGATGTGGCAATCCCTAGTGACTCTAATGGAAGGTACAGAAGAAGTAAGGGATGATCGAAGGTCCCTACTGAACCAAAAATATGAAGCCTTCAGGCAGGGTCATAAGGAAGCCATAGCTGACACTTTTGAGAACTTCTTCAAGATAGTAAATGGCCTCAGAGTTTATGGACGTGTCTTCACCAATGGGGAACTCAATGACAAATTCTTAAGATCCCTAACCAAGGAATGGGACAATAAGGTATGTGCCATTCGGGAGTTTGGAAGGTTAGCTGAGACAGACCCGCAGAATCTGTTCGGAAAGCTTATGTCTTACGAGCTGCAAATCAACTCAAGAAAAGCTGAAGAAGAGATCAGCAGGTCTGCATCCAAGGAGAAGTCTGTCGCTCTAAAGGCAGATAGCTCAAGGAAGACAAAGGCTAGCTCTCCTGCCCCAGTTCCTGAAGCTGATGAAGAAGAATCTTCTGATCCAAGCTCATCTGGCTCAGAACTATCTGAAGGAGAGTTCTCATTGCTCTCCCGGCAATTCAAGAAATTCTTAAATAAGAAGAAGCAATGGAGAGGCAAAGATGCCTCATTCAGAAGATCACGACGTGATGGTGATCAGAGAAAGAAAGGGTCAAGTAGCCATGACAGGTATAACTCTAAACAGAACAAACAGATTTCGACTGACATCGTTTGTTATTGTTGCAATAAGCCAGGTCAAGTCATCGCCGACTGCCCTCACAAAAAGAAAGAAGGTGGAAGAAGAGAGGAAAAGAAATCCTCACACCATAATAAGAGGATAGAGAAGAGTCTAGTAGCCAGGAAGAGCAAAACTCTCAGCGACTTCGACTCATCTGAGTCGAGTGAAGAAGAGGAAGCTTACTTTGGGCTCATGGCTCACTCAGATGATGAACAAGTCCCCCAGTTCACTGGGGAGGTAAAATCTCACACTCCTCTCTCTGAGTCTGATGATGATAATGAGCAAGAGGGCTATTCCTCTGAAGATGAATCTGAACTCATGGCCCAGTATAAAGAGTTGCTCATGACCTACGAGAAATGTCGTAGAGTAGTGAAAACTCAAGCCAAAGAGATAAAATCTCTACAGGCTAGTGAGAGCAGCTTAAGAGAAGAAGTCAATAAGACTAACTCTCTTCAAGAGATCTTAAACAGTGCTATGGATGAATACAATCAAGCTCTCAAGCACCTCGACCTTAAAGAGGAAATCATCAAAGAATTGGAACAACAACTCGGGGCTGAAAAGAAACTTGTTGAGAGTTTCTCTAAGCCTAAGACAGTTCTTCCAATCGTTGTTGAGTTCTCTACTAAGGCCAAGGGTGCTGGTTTAGGCCACATTGGCTCTTCTAGTAAATCCTCTAGGAGAAACAAGGCCAAGAGAAAGAATAAGGCTGCCCGGAAGGCTCTAGCTGAAGAAAAAGGGAAAGCTCCCTTGGAACCTGTTCTGTTCAAGAAAGTTATCTTTCCTACGAACGAGCTCGACTATGAGTCCACCTATGGACACTTTTCTAGGCCGATCCCTGAGAAGCCTAAGTCAAGATACCAAGGTTGGACTCGTCCTCGTAACTTCGGCGAGAGTGCCTTCAAAGCACCTTATGAAGAGATTCAACTTCAAAGCTATGGACCTTATGCTCATGGTCACAATATCAAAAAGACACAAAAAGTAAAACCCATTGTAGAAAAGCCTATAAAGGAGAAGACTTCATATAATTGCCATCATCATGAAGCCTCTTCCTCCAAGAGTAAAGATCCTGCTAGTCCTTCATTCCAGAAAGTCAAGCAGGACTACACAAGGCAAAGATACAACAGGTTCGACTGTTGGTGTTGTGGCAGAATTGGTCACTTTGCCATCAATTGTTGGTTCAATCCTAGTAATGCTGCAACCCCTAAAGTTAGCAACGTGAGAGTGACCACTCATGAGGCTAATCCTCGTAGGGGGAGTATTCTAACTCGAGACTAAGGACCCAAACTTGTTTGGGTTCCTAAGGCTAAATGATTGTAATTGCAGGTATGTCCAAAGGCCACCAAAATGCCAATCTGGTACTTAGACAGTGGATGCTCTCGGCATATGACCGGGACAAGGAGCCTACTCCAGAATTACACCTCAGTCTGCAACGGACCAAAGGTCATCTTTGGAGGTTCAGATCGAGGAATAACTAAAGGCTATGGTATGATCTCTAACGGTAGCGTATCCTTTTCGGATGTAGCCTATGTTGAAGGATTGGAACACAATCTCATCAGCATAAGCCAATTATGCGACAAAGGATACGTAGTTGAATTTCATGCTAACAAGTGTTTGATAAAATCGGTTAACAACCTGGAAACTATTTTATCAGACACTCGAAGCAGAAATATTTTCTGTTTAAATTTCTTTTGTATTGACACTTCTACACCAGTATGTCTTTTAGCAAAAAGTAGTGCATCCCTTGCTGACCAATGGCACAAGAGACTAGCACATATTAATTTCAAAACTATTAATAAATTATTCTCTCAAAATTTAGTACGTGATGCACCTAATGTCAAGTGCGTTACGGACAGTCCTTGTCACGCTTGTATCAAAGGCAAGCAAACAAGAAGTTCGTTTAAAAGCATAATAGGCAAGGATTCCAATAGAAGCTTACAGCTTCTCCATATGGACTTGTTTGGTCCACTGCAGGTTAGAAGTTTGGGAGGTAAGGAATATACGTTGGTTATTGTGGATGATTACTCGCGCTTTGCGTGGGTGTTCTTTCTGAAACACAAGTCAGATACCTTCGGTATTTTCACTAATTTTGTTAGGCAGATCCAGAATGAATACAACTGTTCCGTAGTCAAAATCAGAAGTGACAATGGAACGGAATTCAAGTCTGGAGCCATGACAGAATTCTGTGAAAGTCAAGGTATCTTTCATGAGTTTTCCTCTCCTCGCACTCCACAGCAAAATGGAGTAGCTGAGAGAAGGAACAGAACACTCATAGAGGCTAGCCGGACCATGTTGAGTGATGCTTCACTTCCAGAGTACTTCTGGGCTGAGGTCGTCAACACCGCTTGTCACGTGCAAAATCGAGCTCTCATCAACAAGAACAATGATAAGACTCCTTACGAACTTTTAAAAGGCAGGAAACCAACCATTTCATATTTTAGAATCTTTGGCTGTAAGTGCTTCGTACTTAACAACGGTAAGTATCACACTACCAAGTTTAGCGAGAAAAGCTTTGAAGGTATTTTTGTAGGTTATAGTAGCCATAGTAAGGCCTATAGAGTATTCAATAGAAAAACTCTGGTGGTGGAAGAGTCGATACATCTTGTATTTGATGAGACGAGTCTGCTATAAAGCAACTTGTCTAGTGTGCCTATTGTAGATGCAGATACAAAGTTGAAAGAACTTAGCCTGGATGAAACTACTAAAGATAAGGATGAGAAGTTCATCAAGATCACCTCTACAACCCCCATTGAAGAGGTAGATGATCAAGATGAAGAACACATCCCAGCTGAAGATGCAACTCCAGTGGCTGAAGAAATCCCAGATGCAAGGACTTTAGAGTTCAGACACTTGAAGGATCACCTCGTTGATCAAATCATAGGAGATCCTCGGGATGGCGTCAGAACTCGTCGAGGTATAACTAACGAGAATTTATACTTGAGTTTTCTTTCACAGGTTGAACCAAAGAAGTTTGAGGAAGCCAACTTCGACGCATCCTGGATTCTAGCCATGGAAGAAGAGCTGAATCAGTTCAAACGATGCAAAGTTTGGACACTTGTTCCTAGACCCAAGAGTAAGAACATCATTGGGAAAAAATGGGTCTACCGGAACAAGATGGACGAAGATGGAACAATTATAAAGAATAAAGCCAGACTTGTCGCCAAGGGCTATCGTCAAGAAGAAGGAATCGACTTCGACCAGACTTATGCTCCAGTAGCTAGACTGGAGGCGATCAGGTTATTTCTTGTCTACGCTGCACTTAAGGGCTTTACCGTCTATCAGATGGACGTCAAGTCCGCCTTCCTAAATGGTGACATAAAGGAAGAAGTGTATGTAGAGCAACCGCCAGGTTTTGTTTATTCAACCTTTCCTAATTATGTTTATTTACTGCAAAAAGCACTATATGGTCTTAAACAAGCTCCTCGAGCTTGGTATGAGACGCTGTCCACCTTTCTTCTTCAGAACAAGTTCACAAGAGGAAAGATAGACAAGACATTATTTCTTAGGGAAATAAAAGGTAAGATTCTGCTAGTGCAAATCTATGTCGACGACATCATTTTTGGCTCTACAGATAACAACCTCTGCAAGAAGTTTTCTAAACTTATGCAAGGGAAGTTTGAAATGAGCAGTATGGGTGAGCTGAAGTATTTCTTAGGGCTTCAAGTGAAACAATCTGAGGATGGAATTTTCATCTCACAGACCAAGTTCACCAAAGAGCTACTTAAGAAATTCGGAATGGAGAATGCAACCTCTATGAGGACTCCAATGGCCTCAGCTATGTCTCTGGACAAGGATGAGAAAGGGAAACCTTTTGATGAAACCAAGTATAGAAGCATAATTGGGTCCTTGCTCTACCTTACTGCAAGTAGACCAGATATAATGTTCTCAACATGTGTATGTGCTAGATTTCAGGTGAACTCTAAGGAATCTCACTACATCGCTGCAAAGCGAATCCTGAGATACCTCAAAGGTAAACCAAATCTTGGCTTATGGTACCCAAGAAGTAATGATAGTGAACTAATTGGATTTTCAGATGCAGACTTTGCAGGTAGCAAAGACGACAGGAAAAGCACTTTCGGGACTTGCCAATTCCTCGGAAGAAGACTTATTTCCTGGAGCAATAAGAAGCAGAACTGTGTAGCCATCTCAACGGCTGAATCAGAGTATATCTCTGTAGGCAGCTGTTGTGCTCAGCTTTTATGGATCAAGAACCAGTTTGAAGACTACGACATGAAGTTCCAGAACATTCCTTTGTTTTGCGACTCATCCAGCGCTATAGCAATAGCCAATAACCCAGTCTCCCACAGCCGGACCAAGCACATAGAGCTTCATTATCATTTCATCCGGGAGCATGTGGAAAATGGAGACATAGATCTACAATATGTCTCCACAGACAGGCAAGTTGCAGATATATTCACGAAGCCGCTGGACGAGTCCAAGTTCTCGTTCTTCAAAACGGAACTCGGACTGCTCAACAAAGAAGACTAGTGATGGACTCACAAATCAAGAAGAAATCAGTGGTGTTGGCTGATCAGAGATAAAGTTTTCAGTGGCAATAGACATCTACCAAGGAAAATTGTCTTTCAAGTATTAGATACTCGAGTATATCAAGACTTACACGAGTAAACGGAAAATACTCGAGTAAGAAGTCTGACCTACTCGAGAATTTGACAAAATACTCGTGTATGAACACTACCTACTCGAGTATATTTTGTCTACTACTCGTGTATGGTGTTACCTACTCGAGTATGTTCCGTCTAATACTCGTGTATGATGCTATCTACTCGAGTATACGGACTTCTATTTTGGATTTCTAATTTTTCTATTCGCACCGAGCTATTTGCCGCTTCATTCAGGTATGAAATTATATTTACTTTTCCTAAAACCTATTTAGGATTATATATATATATAGAAAAATCGAGAAACCCTTTCCACTTCTCATTCACTCGAGTAGCCGCCGACTCCTCATCTTCCAGAAAATCGCAGAGCATCGTCTTCTTCGCTTCTCTCATCCACCAGAATCGCAGATGGCCCCCTCCTCTAAAATCGGCATCGGCTCTGAACTCGCCCCCGCGGGTATAGCCGATCTTTCAGATGATTTCTGCAATCTTCTGATTTTGATCGAAACCGCAGGATTGTCGTTCGTTCTCTTGTCGCCGTGCCGAGTCATTTTCCCAGCAGTTGAGGAGTTCTATCAAAATCTGAAGGTAAAGCGAAATGGAAAGCTCCTGAAAACCAAAGTCAGAGGGATAAAAATTTGACTGGACAAAGTTTCTCTTGCAACTCTGTTAAAGCTTCCAGTGGTCGATGAAGATGAAGAAATGACTGAAGACGATTCAGTAAGAACTAGCTTATTCTGTGGAGCTAACCCTCAAGCCCACTCCTTTAGCAGGGCCGACTTCAACTCAGAAGGAAAATTCCTAGTGGATGTTATAGCTAAGGTACTGTTGTGCAAGACGTATTCCATTCGAGACATTTCTATGGAAATGTTTGACATAATGCAAGCTATCATCTGCCGCAAACAGTTCCAGTTTGGACTGTTGATCCTAGACAAAATCAGAGACAGCATCAAGCATCCCAGCTTTGGCAGAATTATCTCCCTCCTGCTTCATGAGATTAACCCATCAGTCTTTGACCTATCCAAAGGGACTGCTCTCCATCACATGAAGAAAGTTTCCATATCCTCCATCCAGAGATATGACATTAAAATTCTGAACTCTGCCCAGGTATCCAAAGCTGCTGTCCCTTCAGGAATGTCCCAAGAACCCAGTATATCTGAAGACAGGATTCCATCTCCTCCTCTACATCAAACTGCTGCTACCTCTGGTGCAATAGTTGAGGGGGAGCCTACCTCTTCTCATCCTAAGTACCCAGCTTCCTCAGAACTTTCAGCACCAGCAGAAGTCAGAGCTTCTCCTCCTCCAGCAAATCCTGATTCAGAAATTCCAGATCCAGCAACCTTACTGTCTACAGCAGAAGATATAAATAGATTCATTGATGAGCTCAGCTCAGATGCTCCCCTGTTTGAGAATGAATCAGCTGTAAAGTCTCCTGCTCAGGATCCAGTTCAGACTCCTGTACACTCTCCTGCTCAGGATCCAGTTCAGACTCCTGTACAATCTCCTGCTCAGTCCTCAGCTAAAGAGTCCAGCCAGTCTGAACAGATTCTGTTGTCTGATGATGAGGAAGTATCTCCAGAACCAGTGGATGCTCCTCTGAAGACACTGGACTTCACCCTTCCTTCCTTCATCAACACTGAAGATTCAAATTTGGTAGAACCCTTCAAAAGAGCTGTCAGTTCAGTGGAAATTACTGAAATCCCTCCATGGATTACTCCTGCTCCTTCAGTCCCTGCACCAACCTCAGCTCCTTCTTCTTCTTCAGATCTGGTGATTAAGATTGAACAGATGCTCATTGAACAGAGAAAGTACTTTGATGAATCTCTAGCCTCAGTAAATAACAAGGTCACTACTCTTGAAAAGGAGATGAGTAGAGGCTTTGCTGAAATTCAAGCCAATACTGATGAGCTCAAGAGGTTGTTTCAGCTAGGTGGAAAAGTACTAGATCACACTATCACAAGCATAGGTGAACTAAGAAATCAATAAGAAACTGTTGCACATAATCAGATAATATTGGACAAGAATGCTGAAGCAAATGTGATGAAAGTATGTGAAGAAGTTGGCACCTTCAGAGATGAAGCAATTGCCAAGCTAGCTGTAGATATCCCCAAGGGGGAGAAAATTGTAAAAGAACAAGTTGAAAAAGTAGTCGAAAAACTGTCTGAACAAGCCCAAACTTCTGTGGATGGTCTTGTAAAAGGTATGAAAGCAGACATCCTAGCCTAGCTCCAATCTGTCAAATTCTACATCTATGATACAGCTGTATGGGTAAATAATCAGAACTTCCCAAATTCTCAACTCAACCCTACCATCATTCCCAAGTTCTTAGACCCTCTTGAAGAACAACTTCCAGCAGATGCCCCAGCTCAGGCAACCATACCAGAAGGTGTGCCAGTCTTCTCACCCAGACCTGATGGTGATGTGACTGAGCCCCCTCTCTCCTATTCTGATATGTGGCAAGATGAAATTCCTCCCAGTTCTCAAGGTGCCCCAAGAAAGAAAAGAAAATATGGTGATGGTGCTTCTGCCAGCCGTTCTGCACCTAGAAAAGAGCCTGCCCAAGCTTCTGAAGGTAGATCAGAAAGTGTTCATTCTGAAGTTTGGAGTCCAACCTCCAAATCTCTGATCCTTGATACCCTGAAGTTAGTAACAGATCATGGTGAGAACAGAGATCACTATTACAGTTATTCAGAATGGAAGGCTTATGAAGCATCTCAGATCAAGATCAGACTTCATGACAGGAATTGGGGATACAACAACCCAGCTGCTCCTCCTAGGCCCAGAACTTATTTTCCTAAACCTTTCAGTTACCTAGAGAGACAAGAGCTAAAGAGAGAAAGAATGCACAAAGGAGCCCCTTCTTGAGTCTATGAGAATGTGGAAATGGATATTTTAATCTGTTAAAAACATTTCTATATATATATATTTTTGATTCTGATTATGGTTTTTTTGACTCTTTATCCTGCTTCAGTTCATATTCTTTTGGTATATGTGTGTTGTTCTTTTTACTTTAAGTAATTCACCTTAGTATAGAGGGTGCTGACATCTACAAATAGGGGGAGATTGTTGGGATTTGTCTCCACAATACCTCGGATTTGTAGGAGGTCAGACCTTGAACTAAGATGAATTAAGGTGTATTTGATATTATGTTTAAGTTATATGTGTGCAGGTTTTTATTGCTAAGTGTAGACCAATGTCAGTCTATAATGGGTCACCAAACACAGGACCATACAATGTAATCCCTCATTGTGTGATCCAAAGTGTTGGCCCATGTATAGCCTCTCTATTGGGATACACTTCCTACATGCACTTGGATTGATGGACTGAAGTATTGAAGTTTATTTTCTCAGAAGAAATTTTTCTAAGTCCACATACTCGAGTAGCCTTCTTCATATACTCGAGTAAGTGACTTAGTACTCGAGTAGATCCTCAGACATACTCGTGTGACTCTTATACTCGTGTAGATAAGTTTATACTCGAGTAGATAGTTAGTCACTCGAGTAAGTCATATATTATACTCGAGTAGATCCTTCTGTTCTTAGATCCAAAAAATTTCTCTAAGTTCACATACTCGAGTACCTCCTTTTACACTCGAGTAAGTGAGTCTGCACTCGAGTATGTTGGGTTATATACTCGAGTAGACTGCATTATACTCGAGTAGATGATAACTTGCACTCGAGTAGTTGGTTAGTTACTCGAGTAAATGTTCTATTCATACTCGAGTAAATCTGTGCTTCTCATCTCAGAAAAATTCTAAGTCTATATACTCGAGTAGTTTCCTATATACTCGAGTAAGTGACTCTGTACTCAAGTAGTTGTTATTCATACTCGAGTAGCTTAGTGATTACCCGAGTAATCTTCCCCAGATACTCGAGTAGTTCTTTTTCCCCTCACTCGAGTATCTCCAACCCTTTCACTCGAGTAGCTTTTCCTATCTTATCTCAGAAATTTTCTCTAAGTGTTTTTACTCGAGTATATACTCTCATACTCGAGTAGTTCTAAATTCACTCGAGTGCTGATCTTTGAATCACTCGAGTAGCTTCTCTTCTTATACTCGAGTATACTCCTTCTATCCACTCGAGTATATACCATTTGATACTCGAGTATGTTTCTTCTATGACTCGAGTATATCTGTTTAAATTTTCCTGAAATTCTCTAAGTCAATTTCGCAGTGTATTTCAAATTAATCATTTCTGATTGGTCTACGTGTCATCCCTAATTAATTTTCTGACCGTTGGAGTCCACCTATAAATAGGTCCTCTCAGATTTGACTAATAACAAGTTTATAGAGATTTTATTTTAAGAAAGAGAAAAAGTTCCGTGAACCCTAATTTCTCACGCCGCCGCCATTGACGTTCACGAAAGAAGCTCTGGATCGACGATCTTCGATCGCTGTTTTCAACTCTGATTCTCCAGCGATCCAGACGAAAGTTAATCACTCGATCTCGCCAAGCCTCAAAGATTTCAGATCTATTTTCTCGATCGAGGTGATTCCGTTTTTCAGATTTGTGGATCTCTCTCAAGTCGTCTTCAACATATTCTGATCAAGCCAAAGCTCTCAAGGAAGAAGACTGTCAAGATCCAGATCTGAGAATATTACTGTTTGTATTTTATTTTCAAACCAAATTTCTTTGTAGGAGTTTTTCTCCGAGATTTGTAGGAAGGCTTTATCTTCCGAGTGTAGATCCGATTTGGATTGAGTTTGTAGGAACGTGGTTCCGAGGTGTAGGATTGTTTTCAATCCGAGATAGTGGAGTAGCCGAGTCTAGTGATTTGCTAGATCGGTGAGTAAAGTGGACGTACCCAAGATTGGGGAACCACTATAAATCTCTTGTCGTCTGTGATTGTTTGATGTGTGTTGTGTTATTTTGTAATTCCGCATTTGACACGCACTTCACCTATTCACCCCCCTCTAGGTGATTTAGGCTAACAACTTAGTACTCTCAAGTATAAATTGAGCACATGGGTTGGGGTTAATGGTTGGCTGATTTGGATAAATAAAAATAAGTTCACCATTTGATATGGGATGAGTAAAGGGTTGGATTGGCTAGTGTTCGGTGGTGCTCGGGATCGACGAAATATCGTCCTTCTCGTAGAGAGGGAGCGTCAAATACACTAGGGTTAGATCTAATACAACATTTAAGGGACTGGGAGTTGGGTATTAACCAATAAGAATAAGTGCCTTACGAAAGGAAGCTTTGGGCTTCAGCCCATCGTAGCTCCTAGTGCCCTCGAGAGCCCTTCACGGGGAATACCTTGGGCAGTACTTGGCTAAACCTAAATCGTAAGCAAAATTGAAATGCAAGAGTAACTAGTAAATCTAGGGTTTCACCTTCTCACACCTCGATGACTCGGGGAGATAGGTTGGGTCACTCGGGCAGTAAGCCCAGTGGTTTTGGTGATGGGCAGGTTAGCCCGGCGAGCTTTAGCTCGGTAATTGTTTGTGATGGGAAGGATGGCCCGGCAATCTTCGTCTTGGTTGTTGCTTATGATAGACGAGATGGTCCGGGGAGCTTTGGCTCGGTAGCTGATACATAAGGTTGCATGTGTATAAGGTATAAGGTGGTGGGTCTTCGGTATTGGAGGGTTGATGCACCGACGCCAATACGTTGACTCAGCAAGTGTGGTTTAGCACTTGGCCAAATAAAGTCTGGTGCGCTAGCCGGCAAGAGTGCGCAGGAGCTCCGCTTAGTGCACCAATATTGAGGCATACGATAGGTCTGACTGGTAGTGTTATTACCGGTTTAGAGGTGGGCGAGGCTCAACCCACCACTTTCGTTTGCCACTACGGAGGTTTCTTGGGAGGTTCGACTCCAGAAAGGGGGAACTAAAGGTCTGTGTACACAGAGTCGAGTGGGTCGGTTGCACTTGCATGTTCACATCATGGCATAATTGTATTTCATAGCATAATCATTCCATATAGCCCGACACCTAATTTATAAGTGGTATGAGACACGTTATACATTAGGCCCTGTAAAACGACCCCTTGATTTATAGGTTCGTGCGTGCGTGCTTATAAGTTAAGGTTTTTATTCAGTATTACATATTTATACTTGCTAGTAAAACCGACACTCTATCGTATAAATCGGTATGAGATTTTTTATACGATAGGAGCCCTGTAAAAGATCCCTTACCTTATATGTTTTCATATAAGTTAAGGTTACTTTTTTTATTCAGCTTTTTCATGACTTTATTACTGTCTTATATACTTTAGAACTGCTAGATTAGTTCCGCCGTCATCTGTTTATTTGTTATTCTCCACTTTCATGTCCTCTCCCTTCCTTCTCCCCGCTTGATGCTTAGGAGCCATGGGGGAAGTGGCGGGGGATGATAGGACTTAGTCTTTTAGACTAATTGTTTTCGAACCACATCATTTTAGGGGACCCTGGAGCCCAGCATGGAGGAGCAGCCCCAGAGGTCGGCACGTTTGGAGATCGGGCAGTCTAGTACCGGAGATCAGACAGCAGGGATTGTGAGTCCTGATCGCTAGTAGTTATATTAGTTTTGCTTCCGCGATGAGAGATATGTAGTGAGGACTTGATGTACTGGGCATAAGCCCAAGATTTAGTACTTTGTTTGTTATATCTGTGGACACTCCCTTCGTGGAGATTATTTTCTATATGTGATTTCTGTGAACTTACTTTATTATTTGCTACAGTTGTGATCGATTTGGCCGGCATGATCGGCGTTTTGTAGTGATGACCTTTCCGGGTGCGAAGGTGTCAGCGCAAAGCGGCGGTTCTGGGCCTAAGACCCCAGTGTTTTAAAAGAAAAAAAATGGGGTCTTACAAATGGTATCAGAGGAAAAACTCAATCGGAAAGTAGCAGTCCACAATCCCCGGGTCACCCCTGCACGAGTTTAGTTTGGGGACAAACTAAGCAGCGGAAGCAGTGGTGGGCCCATATGGGGGATCACATGAAATTGTCCACTTTTAGTTAGTTTGGAGCGATTACTTATAATTGGCTTTTGTTACGCAGCCCCCAACGCAGCCTACACCACAGGGGGGAGTCCAGCAGACTCCAAATGTTGCACCACCTCCCCCGGTCCCCACTCCATTCCTATAGTCGGAGATAGGGCTGACTCTGATAACTATTCTGGAAGCTTTCAGGGCCCAACAGGTTCCGGCTCCGCAGCCAAACCCGGGGGCCAATTTGCTGAGCATCTTCCGAGGACTCTCTCCCCCATCCTACTTAGGGACAGAGTCAGCTGTTCGGATGGAGGAGTGGCTGGACATTATGTACAAGATGTTGACCGGGATACGGTGTCCCTGGGAGGAGAGGGTGCCTTTGGTGGTCTCTTGCTTGGAGTCTCATGCCAAGCGATGGTGGAAGACGTCATTGGATACGACTTTTGCTGATATGGAGGTTGCAGAAATTACTTGGGTGGAGTTCAGGGCAGCATTACTGGAGAATTTTGTTCCATAATCGGCTAGGGATGAGCTGGAGGATAGGTTCCTGCAGTTGAAGCAGGGCAATAAGACAATGGTAGAATACCACCGGGAGTTCAACCATTTAGCCCGGTTTGCGGACTCCTATCAGCTGGATGAGGCAGGATACACCAAGAGGTTCTATAAGGGCCTGTGGGAGGAGTTGAGTGAGGCCCTTTTGTTCGTATCTGACGGGCCTATACCTCGGATGTTAGAGATGGCCAAGAGGATTGAGGCTGATTGGCACATGACTTGGGGTCAGAAGAGGCCAATGGAGGACCAGGGCCGGGGAGCAAGGAATGATCAGCGGCGGGGTCGCATCACTGATGGAAGAGAGGGAAGAAGAGCAGAGGACCAGCCTCGTCAGGAGGTGAGATAGGAGCCGAGGGAGCCGGTGTTAGTGGCTCCTCAGCCTCTTCAGATGCGGGAGGCACCGAGACCCGGGGGTTGGCATTTCCCCTGCCGGAGTGCTACAACTTCCATCAGACAGGGCACATCCGGAGAAACTGCCCCATGAGGGGAGCACCTCTACCAGCACCACAGGGTGCCCCGCATGCTCTGCAGTTTAGAGGTCAAGGATGTGGCCAAGGATGTGGATACCAGGGTGCAAATCGCAGGCAGGACATGGATCAAGTTTATGCACTGGATCTGGCTCAATCCCAGAACCCAGAGCAAGTGATCACAGATACGCCAGAAAGTTGTAAGTTTTCTTTCCTGAACACTTAAATTTATGAATATATAATTGATAATCTAGGAAAGAAAACCATAACTAGACTCTAAGACATTTAACTCCCCCCCCCCCCGGCATAGTTTTCATCAGCGGTAAGCCCGCTTATACGTTGTTCGATACGGGTGCTTCGCACTGATTCGTATCGGAGGCCTTCGTGGAAGGGTTGGAAGGCGTGGAGCGATTCACGGGTTTGATGATGAAGATACGATTACCCGCCGGATCGGAGCTATTCACCTCTGCCCACTACAACATGGAGGCGGAGATCAGCGGAAAGATATTTGATGCCCCAGCGACGATCATGAAGATGCCAGTCTTTGATTTAATCCTGGGAATGACATGGTTGCAGTGGAACCATGCTTAGATTGACTGCATGTCCAAGAGAATTACTGTGAGGCATGGGGATTCCTACATCGTCATCGAAGGTATTTGATCTATTCCCCCTCTCTTGCTGTCATCTGTAGAGGCCTTCAAGCCCCACTTGCAGGGGGAGGAAGTATATGAGGTGTTGTTTGAAATTGCTGAGGCCAAGGGTTCCATCTCGGATATCCCGGTGGTGCGATATTTTGCCGACGTATTCCCAGAGAAGCTGCTATGGCTACCCCTGCACTTGGAGCAGGATTTCCAGATACAGCTAGTACCGGGGGCTAAACCGGCAGCTAGAGCCCCTTACCGAATGGCCCCGAAGGAGCTGACAGAGTTTCGAAGCCATCTCCAGGAACTGGTGGAGGCCGGATTTGTCCGGCCAAACTCTTCACCATGGGGAGCCCCGGTCTTGTTCGTCAAAAAGAAGGATGGGACACTTAGATTGTGTATCGACTACCGAGCACTAAACCGACTGACAGTCTGAAATACCTACCCACTACCAAGGATAGATGACCTGTTTGACCAGCTGGAAGGCACGCATTTCTTTTCAAAATTGGATTTGAGGTCAGGCTATTATCAGCTGCGGATCCAGGAGGAGGACATACCGAAGATTGCCTTCAGTAGCAGATATGGGTTGTTCGAGTTTACCGTGATGCCCTTCGGGCTCACTTATGCACGTCGGCATTCATGAGCCTTATGAATCGGGTGTTTGAGACATATTTGGATGTGTTCATCATCGTGTTTATTGATGACATCCTCATTTACTCGAGGACAAAGTAGGAGAACACACGACATTTGACGCTGACCCTGGAGAGACTGCGGGAGCACCAACTTTATGCGAAGATCAGCAAATGTCAGTTCTGGTTGAGGGTGGTGTCTTTTCTAGGCCATATAATCAGTGGTGCTGGGTTGGCGGTGGACCCGGCCAAGATTCAAGCAGTTCGGGATTGGCCGCAGCTGAAGTCAGCCACAGATGTGTGGAGTTTCCTAGGACTTGCCGGTTACTACCGGAAGTTCGTGGAGGGATTTTCTCATATTACCCTTCCACTCACATCCCTGACCAGGAAGGAGGTGCCCTTTGTCTGGACCACACAGTATGAGGTGGCTTTTCAGGAGCTGAAGGGTCGGCTCACCTCGGCTCCTATACTTGCCCTCCCTTTAGGGAAAGAAAGATTCCAGGTCTACACCGATGCTTCCTACCAGGGCATGGGTACAATGCTGATGCAGAATAGTCATGTGATAGCATACGCTTCTCGGCAGCTGAAGAAGCATGAGCAGAACTACCCAGTTCATGACTTAGAAATGGGAGCTGTCATGTTTGCTCTGAAGGTCTGGCGACACTATATATACGGTGTCCACTGCGACATATACTCCGATCACAAAAATTTGAGGTACGTGGACACGCAGAAAGAGCTGAACATCAGGCAGAGACAATGGGTGGAGTTTCTATCAGACTACCAGTATGAGATGCACTACCACCCAGGGAAGGCGAATGTGGTGGCAGATGTGCTGAGCCGAAAGGCCGCAAACCCTGGAGCAGGAACACAGTCGATGGCCTTGGAATTTGTCCAGATGTTAGAAAATATGCAAATATCCTTTGTGTCCGAGGATCACCCTGAGCTGTACCGGGAGTACCTATCGTCGTTGATTGCCACGGATGACATTCGAGACCGAGTCAGAGATGGGCAGAGGCAGGATGCCCAGTTAGAGCCGATATTTCGAGCCTTAGAAGCAGGCACTGTTGGAGATTACTCGCTGAGAGATGGCCTAGTTTGTTTTAGAGGATGAGTTTACGTACCAGAGGGAGGCCAGGTCCGGGAGGATATCATGACGGAGGCTCATTGCAGTCGGTATTCAGTACACCCGGGAGTTACAAAAATGACTGTGGACCTGAAGAAAACCAAGGTCATGACAAAACCCTAGGAAGCCCAAGAAGGCCAAGTGAACCTAAGAATGTAGGTGAGACCACTATGGTCTGCAAACAGCAAATTTCTGAATCCTAGTTTAAGATGACCATGGGGCTTCACCAAGACTTCAAAACCCCACCAAGGTTACATCAACCCATTGTAAGGACCATTAGAACCCTAGGGGTCCATTGGATAAGCCAAGTTGACCTAGAACCACTCTAGACCTAAATTGGGCAATAGGCCCTAACTAAGGGTAGTGTGCCCTAGTAAAGCCCAAATAACCCTACCAAGGCCTTCCTAGACCTAAAATGGAGTCAATGGGTCACTAAGGACCCATGGAGGGCAGTCAAATTGGTTAAGTTGACCCAAGTCAACTCTAACCCTAAATGGGTCAACCTGACCTCCATAGGGTCAACAGACCTTCCCTTAGCCAAGTGGACCCCACATATACCTTCCTAACCCTAGTGAGAGGCCAATTGGTCACCAAGGACCCATTGGGGTCAACCAAAAAGGCTAAGTTGACTAAAGTCAACTCCAACCCTAAAGTGGTCAAAGTGCCCTAGTTAAGGGTCAAGTGACCTCCAAGGGCCAAGCCAACCCCACCTAGACATTAGGGGAGGCCAATGAGTCACCAAGGACCCATTAGGAGCAACCTCAAAGACCAAATTGACCAAGGTCAACCCTAGTCAAGGTTTAGGTCAAGCTAGCTCAAATGGGCTAACTCAAGCTCAAGCCCAACTCACTTGGGCTAACCTTGTTTTGGTGGATGAAATGGACATGTGGGCTGCCATTGGGTTAGGTAGGAGCCAAATTTTAGCTTGGTGTGTAGGAGAGAGAAAAAGCCACCGATGTAAGAGAGAGAAAGTGAAAGAAAGTAATGGAGGAAGAATTTAGGCTCCTCCTTCCCCTTCCCCAACCTCCCATTCATTGCTCTAGGAAAGGAAGGCAGCCCCAATTCAGCCAGCTTATTGACTGGTTTGAACCAAGTTTCACCCCCCCCTACCTACCATAGCCGCCAACCTTGACTAAGGCCAATAATAACAATGAAGCCTACATCCACCTAACACCCAAATTCTCCCCCTTAAAAGCTTCACTGGACTCCAGGGATCCATTTCCACCACTTACCTGAAGGAGCCAAGTAGTTCCATTGTACAATTGCATAAATCCGACCACCACCACCACCATGGCTTCTCGGCGATCTTCCCGACTTTAGGCCGCCAGCAAGGTCCTCCTCCACTCCTTTTTCCATGGGTAGTTCATAGGAATCATTAGGGCCAAGGTTCGGGCTCAATTGAGCCCGATCCAAGTTCAAAATTTCATGGATTTTCCATGAATTTTGACCTGTCGGGATCGCCGGAATAGGGCTCTCCGACGGCTGTGCCGCCGTCTAGCGACAGCCACCACCTCAACGGAGGTGGTGGTGGCGGTGGCCGACTAGGGAGGTGGCCGGATTGCCGGCGAATGCGTCTAGAAGAGGCTCCAGGATGGAGGAATTGGGACCGTCGGCTGGATCTTGAAGATGATGGGATGTCGTCCAAGGAGCGCCAAGATTCGTGCAGGGAATGATAATATACTATAGGATATAAATTTCTGATTATTTAATTATGTCACACATTTTGTATTTAATGGTTTTAATTTTAAAAAATACTTAGGGGTTATTTCATAAAATGTGGTCAACACCAAAATTGTAGCCTCGAGAGTCTAGTGTACAATAAAATTGATTTGAACTAATTTGGGTGCCTGGTTTGACCAGGGCACCCATTTTGGTGGGGCCTACACCTAGGTTAGGCAAAAATTAAATTGAGTGCCCACACTTCATCTCTGGTTCAAATAATTTGAAATTTTGGCAGGGAGTCACCCTAGACCATATCTAGGACCTGCCAAATAATTAGAATTTTTTTGCAATATTTTTCTATAGTTTTGGAAATTATTTAATTTATCTATGGTAAATTATTTTAGGGATCAAATGACCTCCAAACTCACCCAAATTTTGGTGAGTGGTGCTTAGGGACATTATAAAGATCTGGTTTAAATTACCTCACATTTGGAGGTGGTTTGAACTGAAATCATGCAAACCCTAGCCTTGCCCTAAAAAGCGGTATTTTGGTAAAAAGTGCACTTTTGGTTTTGAGTAGCCAAATCACCTCAACAGAGGTTGGAAATGGGTCCACTGGCTTGGCATGGCTTTTTGCACCTTGCCATGAAAGATGGGGTAGATTGGAATTGATTTGCCCTAAGATCTAAGACCGAGCCCTAAGGAAGGGCTTTTGTGCCTTGTGAAGGGCATGAGGCCAAAACACCTTGAATTGACTTGAAATTTTGTAGGGAGGGTGCTAGGGTAGATCAAACCCTCTGGTAAAAATATTAAGGGATTTTGGAAAGGGTGAGGCCCACAAAACTCTAACCCTAGCTTAGGGCATAAACCTTGTAGTGTTAGGATAGGTTAGTGAAACCCATTGAAATATAATGAAATTTGGGTAGTGTGGTCATAAGGATAGATTGAGCCTCTGGTAATTTGTTTGGGAATTTTGGATCATTATTATTAGCACCTCATTTGTAACCAATGGGATTGCCCTAATTAATGAATTGGTCATTATGATCCCACTGCCCACTGGAATGTCATGAAAAATTTGGCGGAGGGAGTTTTAGACGATATTGATCATATATGAATTTTAATAGAATTTTTGAATACATAATTAGGGCACCTACTTCACAAGTTCATAAATTTGGGAACTTGCTAAATAATTATTACAGAGCTCAGTACTTGTTGAAAAATTATGAAACTTGATAAGTAGTGTTCCTAGTTCATTATGCTGATATGGGAATTTATTTGGAATTTTTAGATGAATAATTGTTTTACCTTGTCCATTAACCTATTAACTTGGAATATTATGAGAAAATCAAGTATAGACTTTATTATTCAATGATAAATTGTGAAACTTGATTTCGAGTACTTATATGTCCTTACAATCATGCTTGAATTTTCTCTGAATTTGTGGAAGTATTAATGTTGTACATTCTCTTAAAATGATTTATTATGGGATATATTTGAAATTAAAATTAGGGACCTAAACCCTTCTGAAAAATTGGGATACCTTGGATTGTAAGTTATATATTCATATTAAATATAACATAAATTTGGTGGAAAATTATCTTATCTGAAATTGGTACTTCATGTTCAATCTTGGAATTTTTGGCCACTAGAATAATAAAATAAATTATCAGATAAATAAGAAAATTGTGAATCTCTTGATTTAGGCCTCAAAGGTCATAACGGACCTCCAATAATTATTATAGGAGCACTGGTTGATTATATAGTGTACCTCCCATTTTACGGGTCATATAGCTTAAGTGGTCTGCGTATAGTAAAAACTGCAGAAACCATGTTGGAGTACAAATTGAGCACATGGGTTGGGATTAATGGTTGGCTGATTTGGATAGATAAAAATAAGTTCACCATTTGATATAGGATGAGTAAAGGGTTGGATTGGCTAGTGTTCGGTGGTGCTCGGGATCAACGAAAGATCGTCCTTCCCGTAGAGAGAGAGCGTCAAATACACTAGGGTTAGATCTAATACAACATTTAAGGGACTGGGAGTTGAGATTAACCAATAAGAATAAGTTCCTTGCGAAAGGGAGCTTTGGTCTTCAGCCCATCGTAGCTCCTAGTGCCCTCGAGAGCCCTTCACGGGGAATACCTTGGGCAGTACTGGACTAAACCTAAATCGTAAGGAAAATTGAAATGCAAGAGTAACTAGTAAATTTAGGGTTTCACCTTCTCACACCTCGATGACTCGGGGAGATAGGTTGGGTCACTCGGGCAGTAAGCCCAGTGGTTTTGGTGATGGGCAGGTTAGCCCGGCGAGCTTTGGCTCGGTAATGGTTTGTGATGGGCAGGATGGCCCGACAAGCTTCGTCTCGGTTGTTGCTTATGACGGACGGGATGGTCTAGGGAGCTTTGGCTCGGTAGCTGATACATAAGGTTGCATGTGCGTAAGGTATAAGGTGGTGGGTCTTCGGTATTGGAGGGTCGATGCACCGACGCTAATACGTTGACTCAGTAAGTGTGGTTTAGCACTTAGCCAAATAAAGTCCAGTGCGCCAGCCGACAAGAGTACACAGGAGCTCCTCTTAGTGCACCAGCATTGAGGCGTACGATAGGTCTGACTGGTAGTGCTATTACCGGTTTAGAGGTGGGCGAGGCCCAACCCGCCGCTTCTGTGTGCCACTACGGAGGTATCCTGGGAGGTTCGGCTCCAGAAAGGGGGAACTAAAGGTCTGTGTACACAGAGTCGAGTGGGTGGGTTGCACTTGCATGTTCACGTCATGACATAATTGTATTTAATAGCATAATCATTGCATATTGCCCGACACCTAATGTATAAGTGGTATAGGACACATTATACATTAGACCCTGCAAAACGACCCCTTGGTTTATAGGTTCGTGCGAGCGTGCTTATAAGTTAAGGTTTTTATTCAGTATTACATATATATGCTTGCTAGTAAAACTGACACCATATCGTATAAATCGGTATGAGACTTTTTATACGATAGGAGCCATGTAAAAGATCCCTTACCTTATATGTTTTCATATAAGTTAAGGTTACTTTTTTTATTCAGCTTTTTCATGTCTTTATTACTGTCTTGTATACTTTAGAACTGCTAGATTAGTTCCGCCGCCACCTGCTTATTTGTTATTCTCCACATTCATGTCCTCTCCCTTCCTTCTCCCCGCTCGGTGCTTAGGAGCCATGGGTGAAGGGGCGGGGGATTATAGGACTTAGTCTTTTAGATTAACGGTTTTCGAACCACATCATTTTAGGGGACCCTGGAGCCCAGCATGGAGGAGCAGCCCCGGAGGTCGGCACGTTTGGAGATCGGGCAGTCTAGTACCGGAGATCCGACGGCAGGGACTGTGAGTACTGATCGCTAGTAGTTATATTAATTTTGCTTCCACGATGAGAGATATGTAGTGAGGACTTGATGTACTGGGCATAAGCCCAAGATTTAGTATTTTGTTTGTTATATCTGTGGACACTCTCTTCGTGGAGATTATTTTCTATATGTGATTTTTGTGGACTTACTTTAATATTTGCTACAATTGTGATCGATTTGGCCGGCAGGATTGGCGTTTTGTAGTGACGACATTTCCGGGTGCGAAAGTGTCACCGCAAAGCGGCGGTTCTGGGCCTTAGACCCCGGTGTTTTAAAAGAAAAAAAATTGGGGGTCTTACACATAAAGTGGGTAAGCTAACGAAATCATTATATAGACTAAAATAAGCCTCCGGACAATGGTATATTAAATTTAATGACGTCATTTTATCTTTTAGATTTAAGGAAAATACAGTAGATCGTTGTATATACCATAAGATTAGTGAGACAAATATATATTTTAGTCCTATACGTAGATGACATTCTTTTATCTACTAATGTCTTAGTGATTTTATATGAGAAAAAAGATTATCTTTCTAAGAACTTTGAAATGAAGGATTTTGTTGAGGGATTGTATGTGATTGAAATAATGATATTTCTTAATAGATAATAAGAAATATTAGACATCTCCCAAAAACTTTACATAAATAAAGTTTTAGAAAGATTTCATATGGATAGATGTTCCCTGGGAGTTGTTCCCATACAAAAAGGTGACAAGTTTAGTCTTGCGCAATGTCCTAAGAATGATATTGAAAGAAAATTAATGGAATCAATTCCATATGCTTCAGTTGTTGGAAGCCTTATGTACCTTCAAATATGTACTAGGCTGAATATTAGTTTTATTATTGGTATGCTGGATAGATATCAAAGTAATCCAGGAATGAATTATTGTAGAGCTGCAAAGAAGGTCCTTAGGTACTTGCAAGGTACTAAGGAGTTGATGCTAACTTATAGAAGGTCGGATCAATTAGAAGTTATTGGATATTCAGAATCAGATTTTGCGGGGTGCGTTCATAGCAGAAAGTTCTCTTTTGGCTTCATATTTATGTTTGAAGATAGATCCATCTCTTTGAAAAGTAGAAAGGAGTCCATTATTACCACTTTCAGTATGGAAGATGAATTTATGGCATGCTTTGAAGCCACAATTCAAGCTCTTTGGTTATGAAAGTTTATTTCAAGGCTTGTGGTAGTCGACAACATTAGTAGACCACTAAAATTATATTGTAATAATGTTGCAACAGTATTTTTCTTAAAGAATGATAAGTATTCCAAAGGAGAAAGACACACGGAATTAAAATTTGTAAGTGTTAAAGAAGAAGCACAGAAGCGATCGATGTCTATTCAACACATTAGCACTGACCTTATGATTGCAGTTCCTCTTACGAAAGGCCTTCAACCAAAATCATTTAACAATCACATACTAAAAATGGGTCTTAGTCATAATGATGAGTAATATTCATTCAGTTATTCATTTACTTCTTGTAGTTTTGAGTATTCAAGTCAATTTACTTATTAAATATTTACTTTTTGCACATTAAGTTATTAATGAATGATAAGTTAGTTTTAAGTTTAAAGCATAATGTGGACCTTAATAGTCTTATGACTGTTAATGAAATTCTGTAATAACTTTGATAATTGTGATATATCGAAAGAAATGCTTTAACTTGTACAAAGTGTGATCTCCATAACTCTTACTTATTGTTATTATTATTGTTATTATTAATAAGAGTGATCGAATTAAGTGGGAGAATGTAAGACAATATTAATCATTAATTAATTATTTGATTCGGCCAATTCAGATAATATAAAAGCAGTTAATATCTTTCAAAATTAATCTGATCAAAATAAAATTAAGAATTTATGTTTTTGGTTTATAATGGGTTGAACCAATATTTAGTAAATAAATTATGCTTGGTCTGGGTCCCACTTGTAACACCATTAAGACATTTATTTGAATAAGTTTTGATGACTTAATTGGAAGTTGCCAAAATTAAGGGTGGATTTAATATAATGAATTTCATCTTCCATAACAGTAAACAATAATAATGAATTTAACTCATTATTATATCTTCCATAACTGAAAGAGCTCTCTTTCTCTACCACCTCAAGGGACTCCCTCTTCCAATAGTATTGAATTAAAAGTCTCTCTCCCTCCTCCGCCTCATGGGTATTCCCTCTTTAATTAGTTCAAGTTTTGGTAACATAAAGCACGTCCCATCTTTGCATGCCTTCCTATTCAAGCCTTGTCATCAAGCGATTTTTATAAGCGAAGATCTTTTCCTAATTTTTCATCTTTATTTTTTCCATAAATCTTTAAATACAAGGCAACAATATGATCATTTATATTAGTATTTGATTTACATTATAACTCGTATATTAATCATTCACGTTTATGTATATAACATAACATATGCTTTCACAAATTTTGATGTGTTTGAGCCTATAATTCGCATTAAGGTTTAAAGATTGTTGCAGGTTGCTAGAGGCACTTGGTAGACCGGACTAAACTTGACAGGCTTAGCCCGTGGAGCGGTCAAGCATGCAATCAGTCACAGAGAAAGTAGAGAAATGGACAAGGAGATCTTTAACGTGGAAAACCTGTGAATAGGGTAAAAAACCACTTGTCCATTTCGGTACCAGTCAAACTTCGCTATTTGTTGTTGTTTACAAGGTTTTGGAGAATTCGAGCACGATAGGCCGCTCCTTAGGCCTGTAAGCCAAAACCAACTGAACCGCAAAACCGAACCGCAAAACCGAACCGAACCAAACCAAACCATACGGTTTGGTTCGGTTTCAGTAGGCCGCGGTTCGGTTACGATTTTAATTTTAGAAAAACCATACGGTTCGGTTCGGTTTATGGTTTTGTGTTGCAAACCGAACCGAGTCGAACCAAACCGAACCATTGTATATAAAAATATTTAATTTATTAATTAAATTTCATTAAACCATACAGTTAATCATACAACAGGTATTTCTCTTATATTTTTTAAGTTCTCTATTTTTTGTTTTGATTAAGCATCTACGTTATCGTTGATCTTTAGTCTAGATATTTCTCTAATCTAGATTTTTCTACAAATAAACAATGCTGATGAATATTTCATTTTACATTCATTTGATTTTGTAGTCCTGAAATGGTTAGGTGATAGGAATTGTATTCAGACAGCACTTTCATGTTGGGTGATTTATCCTCATTCATTGCACCATCCCTGATT
This sequence comes from Platanthera zijinensis, assembly GCA_039513925.1. Lineage (NCBI taxonomy): Eukaryota > Viridiplantae > Streptophyta > Magnoliopsida > Asparagales > Orchidaceae > Platanthera > Platanthera zijinensis. The sequence continues at coordinate 82,422,277 of CM077081.1, forward strand.
TCTATCTATAAATCATTAGGCTTTATCACATTATTTAAACCACCAAAACCGAACCGAACTGAACCAAATTTGGTTTGGTTCAGTTCGGTTTCAATGTTTGAGAGGTTCAGTTCGGCTCCAAATTTTTGGAACCATATAGGGATGGGTTGGTTTGCAGTTTTGCTTACAAACCAAACCAAACATAATCGTTACAGCACTACCACTCCTCGTTACAGCTTGGGGGTGAGGGAGAATGTAGCTTGCTCGGAGGGTGACAGGCCATCACTCGTGAAGCTCAATATTTGTCTCTTGTTGTTGGTGTAGAATGCTCGTGGTCATTCATCGGATGTTGAGTGTTGGGAGGTGACACATAGGAGAATTACTGAGGAGGCCAGAAGAACACCTCACATGTAGGAGCGTTGCGGGATTTGGCCGATCTTCCTAGCGCTCGAAGGTCTCCAAATGTGGCGGCTTGTAGGAGGATTTCAGCAGAGCTCTGGCCTCTAGATGGAGAAGACTGAGAGGAGAAAAGTTAGAATGAGAGGGGATATGGGGTCCTATTTATAGGCCCCAAGGGTGATTATGATAGTTATGCGGTATCTGCAAATCGTAACCACCTAAATTACTAATTGCATGTGGTTTCTAATACAGTTTAAGATCCATATTATTTTTATAAGTTTGTTATTTGCATGCCATCATACTTTCTGACATTCTTACCGACCCATAATGGGTAGTTACAGTGGTGGTTACACTGGTGGTTACCCGCACATTAAGCATTGGAGATCGCAAGGTAGTGATTGGACGAAGGCGGCAAGGTAGTGACCAGATGGTGGCAGTAAGGCGGCGGCCAAGGGATTGGCTGACGATGAGGTCATGGTGACAGGAGGTCTCCAGGAGATTTCCGAGCGTGTGGTGGTTTTCTCCATAACTCCCCACTAAATTAGTGGGGGGCATGGGAAGAGAAGGAACCCATCAATTGCCCCCAAGTCCCCAGAGTCCAAAGCCGAAGCGAGAGGAGGGAAGGGACTTCTTGTTGAATTGTGTATGTGACGGTCTATAGTGATCATTGTAGAGGTGAACGAGCGAGAGGATAGCACGCCCTCATGTGGTGAGCATGCATATGCGGTCGCGCGCTGGGCGTGTGACAGCCCTCCGGGTGCGCAAGGCGCTATGCCCCCCGCGGGTAGGGTGATATACCCCCTTCGGGCAATGCGCTAACTCGTGTGCAGGAGCGCACAACGACATGCTCAGCTCACTGGGTGCGCGGTGGGGTCTCCCGCATGCTGGACGTATATGGGGCATGCACTCGTGCGCTGGGCGCGTGTCTACGTATTTGTTACATGCGGGATATACACCCATGTGTCGGGCGCGCGCGGGGTACGACCTAGTGTTCTAAGCATGCGCAGGTAGTGTACCAGTGTGACTTTTTTGCGGTGTGTCCTTGTGCTCTATGCACATAGGGACGCGGTTGTGCTTTTGGCACGTGAACGCCTGGGCGTTGTTAGGATGTTTTGACATTTTGCAAGTTCCTATGCGGTTTCTTGTTACTTTGCCAGTACCGATGTCGTCGCTTCGCATCAACATTCTTCTCGGAGATGGTTGATATCATGTGTTGGATCATATATGGGGTGACTCGCTATGACAGCGAAGGGTGGATGCATCCGAGCAGGTAGTGTATGGTCAGGTTTGGAAGGCAGACACTCTTTTAGTTGGGTGGACGTTGGGTCCTTCGTACAAGATCAGAGTCTCCTCTTGGGATATTTGATTATTATGCTTGGAAGAGCCCAATATATCTGCTTGGGATTTCTGAATGCTTTATTCAGGGTGAGGAATGAGTCCCTTGTTGGCAGATCTAAACGTCATGTTCATTGAGAGGCTGGAGTCCCTTGTTGGGAGATTCAGACACTCTATTCAGGGAGAGGTCATAGTCCCTTGTTGGGAGATACAAAAACTCTGTTTAGGGAGAGGCCAGATTCCCTTGTTGGGATATCCTGACACTATGTTCAGGGAGAGGCCAGAGTCCTTGGTTATGAGATCTAAATTCTCTGTTTAGGGAGAGACCAGAGTTCCTTGTTGTGAGATCCAAACACTCTATTCAGGGAGAGGTCAGAGTCCCTTGTTAGGAGATATGAACACTCTATTTAGGAAGAGGTCATGGTCCCTTGTTTGGAGATCCGAACACTCTGTTCTGGGAGAAGCCGGAGTCTCTTGTTTGGAGATCCGAACACTCTGTTAAGGGAGAGATCAGAGCTTCTTGTTGGGAGATCCAAATACTCGGTTTAGGGTGAGGCCGGAGTCTCTTGTTGGAGATCCGAACACTCTATTTAGAGATTGGCTGGAGTCTCTTGTTGGGAGATCTGAACACTCTGTTTAGGGAGAGACCGGATTCCCTTATTAGTAGATCCGATTACCCTGTTCTGGAGTAAACAGTAATATTGAAAACATGACTTATTGTTTGGGTATATATTGATAATAAGTGTTACTTACTGTTTATGCACATGATGAGAAACTATAACTGGTTTACATGGATATCCCCCTTGTTATATCATTCTTGTATTGTTGATTTAGGGCCATTATTTGGGACAAAATTTTTCAAGGAGCCCTAGACAAACGAATCGATCGATCTCAACTTTCAGTCGGGAACAATCTTCTATTTTATGTTTGTGACCCCCGATGGTAGTAGCAATATTTGGATTGGTCTCCGGAGTTTGGTGTAAGAGCCCTCAGCCTATAAAGAGAGGGATGATCACAGATGATGAGTAATACTTGTGTTCGTTAGGTATTGAGTGGGGTGAAAGTTTGATGGCGGTGGTGCCCCCCCCCCCCCCGGCTTGGCGAGAGTAGTTATGAAGCATGTCAATTCTCTTAGATATCATTGGTGGATCTTGTTGCCTTTTTCTTTTCAGACTGCCTTTAAATTATTGTCGATAAGCTTCTATTGTTTAGTCCGTAGTTATTTGGACTTTGATGCGGTGAATGAGTTCAAGGTAGCTTGAAGTTGTTTCCCATATCAGTGCAGAGTAGAAGCCATTAGAGTAGAGCTCTCCTAGAAAAAATCCTCGTAGAAGTTCGGGGTTTACTCCTAGAATTTGTCGTGCCTCATCGGTGAAATGGCAAAAGAAATCCATAAGGGCCTCTCCCTCGCTTTGATGGATCCCTGAGAGGTGAGCGGGATCCTTCACAATCCTTTGGTTAGCGATGAATTGATCCAGGAACGGTTGAGTCAGTTATGTGAAGCTTCATATAGTTCCTTCTCTAAGGGAATGGAACCATGTCCTAGCTTGGCCCTTCAGGGTAGCCGAGAATACTTGGCATATTAGCTGATCGGGAACTTTGTAGATTCAAAGGATAATAGAGAAGTGGTTTATGTACTCCAAGGCTCTTTGGTCTCGTCATAGTACTCTATGTTTGGAATCTTGAATCCGGCCAGGACTTGGTGCATCACAACTTCAGGTGCTAGCAGAGAGCTGATCCTGATGGGGAGGTACAGATACGCGACATGTTCGCCAACCTAGCCTTACTCTTCAACAATAAGCTCTGTGATCTCTTCTCTAGTCATTCTTCCTATGGGATTCTTAGGGGCGCCCATCTGTTGGTGTTGTTATTGTTGTCCGTCTTCAGTGTCCCTAGCCAAACGGGTGGGGTGCGCGGTACTTGCTGCTTCCGAGGATTCCACAGAGTCTTCTTCCGGATGGTTCTGAGTGACATGATCTGGAGGTGGAGGAGGCTAATTGACTGGTGCGGGAGGTTCCACGGGAGCTTGAATTGTTCCTTAGTTTCTTAGCAGAGTTGACATCTCAAACTACTGCTCCTGAATCCGAACGATACGCCCTGCCAGTGTGGTCACAGGAACAATCTATCCCTCCTCCACTCGAGGTGTGCTGATTAGAGAGTGGGAAGGATAGAGTTTGACGCGTCCTTCTCGGGAAGATTCTTTTCTTGCGTTAGTGCTCCTTATCGCCATGGTTTTAAGTTGCGGGTTCCGTTGTGCAGAGGTTACTATCTTTTGAATCTTCTTTGAACTTTGGAGAACTCTTTTCTTTCAGATGATGTCAAACTGTTACGGGTCGCTCGAGCCTCTCGGTAGACCGGACTAAACTTGGCTTCTTTAGCCCGCCGAGCGACAGAGCACGCAATCAGTCAAAAAGAAAGTAGAGAAATGGATAAGTAGATTTTAAACGTGAAAAACCCGTGAATAGGGTAAAAAACTATTTAACCGGTTCGGTGCCGGTCAAACTTCACTATTACTATTATTTACAAGGTTTTAGAGAAATCGAGGGCGATAGGTCGCTCCTCGTTATAGCATGGGAGGTGAGAGAGAATGTAGCTTGTTCGGAGGGTAACATGCCACAACTCGTGAAGCTCAATCTTTGTCTCTTGCTAGTGGTGTAGAATACTAATGGTCGTTTTACGGACATTGAGTGTTGGGAGGTGGCACGTATGAGGATTATTGAGGAGGCCGACAGAACGCCTTGCACGTAGGAACGTCGCAGGCTTTGACAGATCTTGTTAGTGCTCGAATGTCTCCAAGGGTGGCGTCTTATAAGAGGATTTCGACAGAGCTCTAGCCTATAGAAGGAGAAGACTGAGAGGAAAAAAGTTAGAATGAGAGGGGATATGCGGTTCTATTAATAGGCCTCAAGGTTGGTCAAGGTAGTTATGCGATTATTTGCAGACCGTTATCAACCAAATTACTAATTGCAAACCGTTTCTAATATAGTATAAAACTGGTATTATTCTTAGATTTCTGCTTTTCACATGCCGTCATAATTTTAGACATTTATACCCAATCAAAATGGGTGGTTACCCTGGTGGTTACAAGGATGGTTTCCCGTGCATTGAGCGGTGGAGATTGCAAGGCGGTGATCAGACGACGGCAAGGCGGAGACTAAGGGACCGGCAGACGACGAGTCCCTGATGACGGGAGGTCGCCCGGGGATGAGGAAGCGACTGCCGGGGGCCCCGACTACAGGCCTCACGACTATACGTGGGCGGCTACACAGCGCTGAGTGGCCGGCCGCAGCCCTTGCGGCCGCTCGCTGGAGGCAGCACGGCGTGGGGCGGCCGACCGGGAGTCCGTCTGCGGCCCTTGTGGCCGGCCGCGGGCGGCTGCACGGCACAGAGCGGCCGACTACAGCCTTGCAGGCGCACGGTGCGGGGCGGCCGGCCACGACCATTGCGGTCGCTCGCGGCCGGCCGGCCGCATGGCGCGGGGTGGCGGCCGGCCAAGGTGCCGGCCGCGAGCCACAATGACGGTTGAAGAGCGGTGGTTGGCGAGGATCGCATGCATGGTAGTTCTGATGGTTAGCACGAGAATCGCGTGGTCATGTGGATCGCGCGTGTGGCGGTTTTTTCCATAACGGCCCACTTAATTAGTGGGGTACATGAGAATTCTTAAAAATAGAGAAGGACCCCGTCGAAAATATATTTTATTCTTATATAGATATCATTCTAAATTTCTTACACTCTTATGATCGGATAAACACTCCATAGTTGTCCGCCATCAGATTGTTGTGATGAATTGAGGGGTCTTTTGGAGAACTACATGTTCACAAAAGTATTTGATTTTAATATATATATATATATATATATATATATATATATATATACACACACGAGTGACAGTGCACGGGGGGTCCCCCGTGTCACGCTGGACAGTACACAGCTCGGGACGGCGGGCTTCGCCCGCCCCCCGGCGGGCTTCGCCCAGATGAATTAACCACTAAATATAATAATACTAACTTATATAAATAATAAATGTCTTTTCGCCCGGACAAATTAACCACCAAATATAATAATAATAACTTATATAAATAATAAATTTCTTTGAACAAAACATAACTATTTCATTGGTTGGTTGGTTTGGGTCCTTCTTCTTCTCTTTGAGATCCCGGGATCAAAACTTGACATTCATCAATTAATTTTTTTTTTCAATTCAATAAAAAACGGACGGTTGGAGGGGCCTCAATCCCAATGGCTGCCCATATTCTTATAGGTTAGATGCCCTATCCTAGGTTATTCTTATAGGTTAGATGCCCTATCCTAGGTTTAGAAGACCTAAGAAAAAGATATGGAAGGTCTTGATTCGTTCTTGCGATCGAACGGCTGATATCTTCTAATATAATCAGATCGGACGGTTCTATCTGATGGGCTTCAGGTGTTACACCGCGGCTGAAAATATAAATCTGTGTATGTAGTAAAGATATATATATATATATATATATATATATATATATATATATATATATATATATATATATATATATATATAAACTATTTTTTGGTGAAACATTGTCCCTAGATTGTCCTTATAGTTGTATTCACAATTACACAATTATACCAAACTTTATATTAGTATATTATAAAACAATATCTTTTTAGGTAATTACACAACTTTACAATATTAAAATACAAAAAATAAAAACACTAGATACCCTAAACCTATTGTCTCTAGCTAGGAATGACAGGAGAAAAATTATATGTATATGTTGCGGGTTGGGCGGAGCCCGCCGGGAGCGGGCGGAGCCTGCCGGGAGCGGGCGGAGCCTATCGTCGGTCGGGTACTGTCGCGCGAGGTCATAAGGGCGGGTACTGTCCACGACAAATGTTGTCGCCCACGGCAAATATCGGCGCTCACGACAAATATCGCCGCCCACGACAAATGTCGCCGCCCACGACAAATGTCGTCCTCACAACAAATGTCGCACCACCGGCGAATGTCGCATCCCGGCGAATGTCGCACCCCGCCGAATGCCGCACCCCGTCAATTGTCGCACCCCCGTCGAATGCCCCGAGGGCGGAAGGCCCGTGTCTGCCACTTGTATTTATATATACATTATTATTTTACTCAATGACTTATATATTTCAAAAAAACTTTGGTGTAACACTCAAAAATGTCATATATAACATTATTTGTTTACTCGAATAACTTAACATATATTACAATTTATTTCAAAAAATTTAAATGCAATGTCCATTTATGTAATACATCACATCTTCAAATTAAAAATAATGATGAAAATTCATAAAAATCAAAGTTTTTAGTAGAGCTCTTAAACCTTCTATAGTTGGTTATTATTACACTTGTCTGCTGTCTTTTCAAAAAAGGTTGTCATTAGACATGTCAGCAGTATTTTTGAGGAACTATCATTAACTCATCAATTTGATTAAAGTTGATTTAACATGCATGATAGTATTTGCATTAAGGTAATATAATTGATAGTATATTTATTTTAAGTTATATTAATCAATTGATAGGGGCGGAGTCTTTATATGTCAAGGTCGACGTACTGTCGCGATTAGCCGTAGAGGCAGAGCCTCATGTCTGTCACTAATATATATATATATATATATATATATATATACACACGAGCATCTTTGCATGTGCTACGCCCTTGCTCGATGTTCTAGAGCGGCCTTCGGCCGCATCCAGGCATGCTTTGACCGCTTCCGCATGGGCTTGCCCCGTGCCTGATGCTCCGAACGACCTTCGGCCGCATGGAAGCGGATTTCGCCCGCTTTCACGCAATCCTGCAGCTCGGCTCATGGAGAATTAAATGGATTGAGTTAGAGTATTGTCTCACCAACAAAAGTTGACAGACGTATTAACAAAACCTTTGTCAGCAGCAAAATTCAGAGAAATCAGAAGGTAAACTTGGAGTTTCCAAAGATTAGAAATAAGGATTGTTGAGAACATTAATCCAAATTCAAAATCCAAAGATCATGCATTTATGAGAAGGAAGAATCGAAGAGCGTGATGAAGAATGAAAGGGTCGCTCCATCTGCTGAAGTCAGGGGTGTTATAATCATTGAAACATGAATTCCAACAACCTCCTTGACTATTTAAATATGTAATCAAGTGAGAAGGAAATATGAATGAAAAATGTAAGAGAGAAAGAGTATGTAATATGGAAAAGTTGGAATTAAATACTTGATGAGGCTCACTGTGCCCGGTCCGGTCGAGCCGCGGTCTGATGAGCACAACCCAAGTCATCAGCCGAGTCCCGCCTGATCGCACGCAATGCAGCGGGCGGTCCGCTCCCACGCACGTGCACGGGGAAGCGTGCTCGCGGGAGCGCGCGCCGGGGATGGCGCGTCCAGTACTCGCCCACCTAGGTGCGCGCCCTCCTAGGCGCGCCCACCTCTGTGCGCGCCATTGCGCTCGCGCAGGGTGTCCGGTAGCGTGTTTTTGCACGATTCCATGCTGCTCTGGCCGGGCGGATTCCATGCAGCCCGACCTTCTCGCCTCCCCGGCCGCCCGGTTAGGGTGGCCGGATTTCCTTCCTGGGAGGGCGGCCCCAGCGGCCGCCCTCCCCTCTTTTGTCCAGCGCCGGGAAGGCGCCACCACCCCTAACAGGGGCGGTGTTCCCTTCTTCCTGAAGGGCGGCCATTTGGCCGCCCGTTCGCCGCCGGCCACCCCAAAAAAGGTCCGACCCTTCCTCGCCTTGGAGAGGCTGCGATGAGGCAGCCCGTCCTTGTCCATCCACCGCCGGCCTCCCCTAATAGGGGCGGGCATCTTCCTCACTGAGGCGGGCGGCCGTTTCGCCGCCCATCCTCCGCTGGCTCCGCCAATGAGCGGTTTCCTCTTCCCCTCGGTCGGTCGGCCTCTCCCCAGTGGCCGGCCAAGTCCCTTCGGTCAAACGTAACCTTCGCCGACAAGCAATCTTCCCCGTCGCCGCCGCCGCCGCCCGTCGTCCATCATGTGTATTCTCACCGCCGATCCCGCTCCCGCGATCGCCGCCGTCGGTTACGTGGGTAACCACCCACGTAACCGCCCGCATGATCTCCTGTAATGAGGATAATGCATTGCCAAAAATAGATCGGTGTACTGTTAGTATAAATATTAAATATTATACGTATATATATGTCATGAAAGCGGCCTATTAATAGCGATCATGGTGGTTATTGGCTGTGGATAACCGCATAACCTCCATAACCACCCACGAAACCTATAAATAGGGTCCTAGATCCCCCTTTAAGTCTCATTCTGCTCTTAGCCGGAAAATCCTCCTACGGATTTTCTCTCTCCCCCCTCCTTCGTCTCTTTAATCTCCTTCTCCCCCTTTGAAGATCTTCTAGCATTATTTGAAGATGTCTTTAATCTTTGAAGCCTCCTTCGAAGAACTTTATCTTCTCCGCCCGGAATTTCTCTTTCCTCCATCCCTCTTCCTTGCGCGCTATCGTACGTGTCTCTCCCTTGCACGCTCCCATGCGCGCCGCCTCCTTGAACGCTCTCGTGCGTATTTCTCCCTTGCACGCTCCCGCGCGCGCCGCCCCTTGCGCTCTCTCGTGAGCATTTCTCCCTTACGTGCTCCCGCACGCTTCTCCCCCGTGCATCCTTACGTGCGTCTCACACTTGCGCACTCCCGCGCGCTCTCGCGCACGTCGCTCCCTTACGCGGGTCTCTTCCCCCCGCGCTCCACGCACTCTCCTCAGACAAGTGCCCCGTGCGCTCTCCTTCTGCAAGCACCCTGCTCTCTCTCTCTTTACCCGCAACCGCTCTGCGCGCTCTCCTTCAGCAAGTGCCCAACACACTCTTTGCAAACAAGCGCCTCATGCGCTCTAGAGCTAGCACCCCATCAAAAGATAAATGACCGAGCCACGCTTCTTCAAAAGATAGTCAGAGACAAGAAACAGTGGGTAAGACGCGCCGAGTGCGCCTCCGAGCTTCAAAGCACCAGGTATCAGAACAAGTACAGTCAGTTGCTCCCGCTTACAAGAATAATCAGAAAGACTCCAGAATACAACGAGCGCATCGCTCCCCGCAGCACACGAGGAAATAATTAGCCCTGTGAGTGGTGGCCTGTCACCCTCCAAGTTCTTTCTCTCTCTAAAAATTGTAACGAGTGTTGGGTACATTGGAAAATGTGTACCGGATTTGGAGAAGCCTCATCTTAGTCAATGATATGCATCAATTTGTATTTACTAGATGTTTGAGTTGCATTGTGCAGGTTTAAGCATTTGAAGAAAATTTTCTAAGTACAAGTGTCGACACTTGTGAAGAAGCTGTGTCGACACCTAGAAGCTGTGTCGACACTTATGAAGAACTTGCGTCGACACTCTGAAGTTGTGTCGACACTTATGAAGGTGTTGTGTCGACACTCAAGTTGTGTCGACTCTTATGAAGAAGTTGTGTCGACACTCAAGCTAAGTCGACACTTCTGAAGAAGCTGTGTCGACACTCAGAATTATGTCGACACCTGAGCTAGGAGTTATGTCGACACCATAAGTAATTGTGTTGGCACACAGGACTTGTGTCGACACACACTCAACGTCGTCTGGATACTTTCAACACTGTCGACATTCATTCAACGCCGTCTGTCGACAACAGTTATGTCGAGACCAGAAGCAGCTGTGTCGACACACAGGACTTGTGTCGACACATACTTAACGCCATATGCCAGCAACAGCTGTATCGACACCGGAAGCATTTGTGTCGACACACAGGACTTGTGTCGACACAGGCAACAGAATATGTGTCGAGAAGCAGAAGTATGTCTGTGTCGACACTTGGAGTATTGTGTTGACACCATGAAGACTTGTGTCGACACTTGGCCAATATGTGTCGACACATATGAAGCAGCCTGCTGAGTGATTTGTACTGAGTTGGAATGACTCTGAAGAATCTACTGACATGTCTGGTGACTTGACAGCTGTCATATTCAACCGGTCTTACACCTCTGACAGATTTGTCAGTAGTTTGTTAGAAACCGGATCAGCCGGTAACCATGAAGCAAACTCTATATAAGAGACAAATCAGAAACTATAGAGAGGTGTGGAGAAAAAAAGGAAAAAGAGAATTTTGTGAAGAGAAACAGATTAAGAATTGTTCTGCAAGAAAGATTCAGATTCCAATCTGAATTTAAGGAAGAAGCTGACTGAAGATCAACTTCAACAACAAGAAGATCCACCTTATTTTATTCTATCAAGAAGCTTTGAGAAGCTAAGTCAGGCTGGATCAGAAGGATCAGTTCAGTTAAGAACTGATCAAGAAGTCTACACCAATAGAGGAATCTAGCTGGTGAATTTGTTTGTTTCCTATTACATTCTATTTCTTGTAAGATATATTATCAGATCTGAGTCGTAAGCCTGAAATTATAAAGGCTGAGGTAAGGCTGTTAGCCTGAGGTGTAGGACTTGTGGAAAGTCTGAGTTATAAGCCTAGTTATAAAGGCTGAGGTAGGGCTGAGGCCTGAGGTAGGATTCTGGGGAAGAATCTGAGGTAGGACTTGTTAAGTCTGAGCTGTAGGAACCATTTTGATTCTGAGATTGTAAGATCTGACGAACTGATCAAGTGGAAGGAAGTTAGGCTGAATCCAGTTATCTACTGTGAGAGGACTTAGCGCAACCACTCGCACCAAAAGCCCGGACTGATGGAGGACGGCGCCACTAATCTTTATATCAAAGGTCCTCGGGCGGATCCACGGGGCAGCCAGTTAAGCCATTACCGCATAGCACCGCAGCGCGGGGGCGATTCCGGACCGCAGCCCCAACAATCCCCCCCCCAGAAACGACCCCGGGGTTTCGAACCCGCGACCCCCTCTGATACCACTTGAGAGGACTTAGCGCAACCACTCGCACCAAAAGCCCGGACTGATGGAGGACGGCGCCACTAATCTTTATATCAAAGGTCCTCGGGCGGATCCACGGGGCAGCCAGTTAAGCCATTACCGCATAGCACCGCAGCACGGGGGCGATTCTGGACCGCAGCCTCAACATACTGGATAGGCGAAGGGGGAAAGTGGATGTACCCATATCTTGGGGAACCACTATAGATCTGGTGTTTGCTGTGATGTGTTTATGTTCTGTGATTTGATTAATCTGTGTTGAAAAATAATCTAACTGTTTGCCTAAAAAGGACATTAAAAGATTAGAACCTATTCACCCCCCCTCTAGGTGTTTAGGTTCTTGAAACAAAGTCTTTCAAGTGGTATCAGAGGGAGGTTACTCAAATATTGACTTAACAGTCAGAGTTATTTTTCAAGGAAAATAACAGATATCAAGACTGGGTTCAAATGAGAATCAATAGGAATTTTGATGCAAATAATTCCTAAATTGAGACGTAGTCGACAACGTGGCGAATTAAATAAGGCACAACACAACGGACGGAACCCTAACACACGGAGTAAAACGAACGGCGAGGCATGATTGGGATAAGCGCATATAATATTGGGTTGAAACAGTAAAACCACTTTGCTGAAATTAATCCAATAAAATAGCAAGTAAAATCAGGAGGAGTGGGGAAAAGAGAGATCTCACCAAGGGGGGCTTTCCCGTTTCCGATCCTTCTGATACCGTAGCAGATGGGCGTCGAGCTTTCCGATGGAGTTGTGGAGGAAGAGGAATCAGGAGGTTGCGGGAGCAGGGCTTGCGGTGGAGCTAGGGCAACGGAGGTGGACGACTGGGCTTGGCTAGCGGTGGAGCTAGGGAATGGAGGAGGTGGCTGGCTGGCATGCGATGGAGTGGAGAAAACGAAAGAGAAGGCTGGCTGGGCTTGCGGTGGAGTGGGAAGAGGATGGAGGGTGTCCGGGCTGGTCGGCAGTGAAGCTAGGGCGACGGGGGAAGGTTGGGGACGGCTTACCGTGGAGCTTCGTATGAGGGCTTGCCGGAGATGGGGCTAGGAGCGGAGCGGAGTCGGCGGCCAGGCGGCTGAGCGGTAGCGGAGGGAAAGGCGAGCGCTGCTGCGGGAGATGCGGGATCGGCTGCTGCTGCGGTGCGGCGGAAAGAAGCCAACCGAGAGATTGAAAAAATCAATCCCGGTTTTCTAATCTTTTTCCTCCTCCCAATTAGGGCAACAAGCTTATTATTTATAGCCCTTCCCCCACTCCTTTTTTAATTAAATAGATTAAATTCAGCAAACTTCTTGAACCCAATGACATGTGCCGACTCAACCCGACCACACCAAACCGGACCAATCCATTCAGGGTCACGCGAGGTGGTCAATCTCACGCGCTGTTATATGATAATAAAAGCATTAAAATATTCATGAAATAAACCTACACGATAATAAAAAGCGGTAAAACTATAGAACCGAAGTGGTTCTAGCGAGCCGTAGACAGGATCACATCAGTTCCCCTGGGGTTGAGAGAACTCGACTCCGGCGAGACTAAGCGGATGGTCGCAACGGAGAGGTCTAGACGCCGACGCTGAAGCTCTCGGGCGCTGACCCAACTGCTGTCCAAGATGTTCCTGCCCTTCGAAGTAACCAAATAACGCTGATAAGCTCCCGCACGAGTCTGGAACTCCCGTACATCAAGCACCCAGTCGATCTCTTCCGTGGTAGGGGTGAAGGCCGGCTGGAATCCCGCGGTCGCCCCGGGCTCCAAGATTGGTGGTGGTACAGGTGTAGCTGGTGGGGTGCCATGGAATAGGTATAGGTCCGCCACATTGAAGATTGGTGAGGTGCCGAATTCCAAAGGTAGATCCATAAGGTAGGCATTCTCACCCAACCGCTTCCTTACCGGAAAAGGACCGAAATGCCGCTGACGGAGCTTGTGATAAGTCCCACTGGGAAATCTTTCTTTTCTAAAATGTACCAGCACCAAATCTCCTTTCGAAAAAGACAGGTCGCGCCGATGGTCATCAGCGCTGGCCTTGTATTTTTCGGATGTTACCTGCAGCTTATTATGAATAATTTCATGCAAAGTTTTTAAATTTTCAACCCAAGTAGTAGTATCAAAAGAAGTGCGCTCGAAAGAGGGTAGGGAATGACGGTCAAGGTAATGGGGAATGGGAAAACCATACACAATCTCAAAAGGCGACTTGTTTGTGGAACGGTTCACAGTACTGTTGTAAGCAAATTCGGCTTGGGCTAAGGCTAAATCCCACTGTTTGGGTTGCTCTCCGGCTAGGCATCTTAACAAATTACCCAGACTTCGGTTGACCACCTCGGTCTGCCCATCAGACTGGGGGTGGTACGCGCTGCTAAAATTTAATTTTTTGCCCAATTTGCGCCACAACGTTTTCCAAAAATAGCTCATGAATCGCGTGTCCCTGTCGGAAGTGAAAGTACGGGGCACACCATGGAGTCGAACCACCTCTCGAAAGAAGAGGTGGGCCACGTGTGCCGCATCAGTGGTTTTCCGGCAGGGTATAAAATGCGCCATCTTGGAAAATCTATCCACGACGACGAATACAGAATCGATTCCCCGCGCCGCAGTAGGGAAACCACTAACAAAGTCCATGGACACTTCGTCCCATGGCCGCTCGGGAATCGGCAAGGGCGTGTACAACCCAGTGTTCTGGGATTGCCCTTTGTATAGTTGGCACGTCGGGCAGATGCGGACGTGGCTCAGAATGTCTTGCCTTATGCGCGGCCAATAATAACGGCAAGTCGCTAGATCTATCATCTTGGCCTGTCCGACATGACCACCTAGTCCATCCGAATGTAATTCGGCTAGCAAGGTCTCACGCAAAGGGCCTTGGCAGATGCATAACCTGGTGCCCTTAAACAAGAACCCCCGTGTATGCAGAAGTGTCCCGTCGGGTCGGCCCCATGTGGCAGCCACACCAAATTGATGCAAATAATTCCTAAATTGAGACGTAGTCGATAACGTGGCGAATTAAATAAGGCACAACACAACGGACGGAACCCTAACACACGGAGTAAAACAAACGGCGAGGCATGATTGGGATAAGCGCATATAACATTGGGTTGAAACAGTAAAACCACTTTGCTGAAATTAACCCAATAAAATAGCAAGTAAAATCAGGAGGAGTGGGGAAAAGAGAGATCTCACCAAGGGGGGCTTGCCCGTTTCCGATCCTTCCGATACCATAGCAGATGGGCGTCGAGCTTTCCGATGGAGTTGTGGAGGAAGAGGAATCGGGAGGTTGCGGGAGCAGGGCTTGCGGTGGAGCTAGGGCAACGGAGGTGGACGGCTGGGCTTGGCTAGCAGTGGAGCTAGGGAATGGAGGAGGTGGCTGGCTGGCATGCGGTGGAGTGGAGAAAACGAAAGAGAAGGCTGGCTGGGTTTGCAGTGGAGTGGGAAGAGGATGGAGGGTGTCCGGGCTGGTCGGCAGTGAAGCTAGGGCGACAGGGGAAGGTTGGGGACGGCTTACCGTGGAGATGGGTATGAGGGCTTGCCGGAGATGGGGCTAGGAGCGGAGCGGAGTCGGCGGCCAGGCGGCTAAGCGGTAGTGGAGGGAAAGGCGGGTGCTGCTGCGGGAGATGCGGGATTGGCTGCTGCTGCGGTGCGGCGGAAAGAAGCCAACCGGGAGATTGAAAAAATCAATCCCGGTTTTCTAATCTTTTTCCTCCTCCCAATTAGGGCAACAAGCTTATTATTTATAGCCCTTCCCCCACTCCTTTTTTAATTAAATAGATTAAATTCAGCAAACTTCTTGAACCCAATGACATGTGCCGACTCAACCCGACCACACCAAACCGGACCAATCCATTCAGGGTCACGCGAGGTGGTCGATCTCACGCGCCGTTATATGATAATAAAAGCATTAAAATATTCATGAAATAAACCTACACGATAATAAAAAGCGGTAAAACTATAGAACCGAAGGTTCTAGCGAGCCGTAGACAGGATCACATCAAATTTGGATCTATGAAATTTCCTATATGCAGGAAAGAATCCTTTGGCATTTGGAAGGAAAGGGTCAGGTTGTTTATGGAAGCATCTGATCCAAGAATTTATATCACAGTACAGGAAGGCCCCTTCATTCCAATGAAGGTATCAGCTCTTGATGCAAACATTAAACTCCAAAGAGCTATTCTGAAATGACCAAGGATGAAATCATCCTAGCAACACTAGATAAAAGAGCACAGAACATTATTGTAAGTGTTATAGGTGATGCCACTTTTCAGAATCTGGTGCATTGTAAAACCTCCAAAGAAATGTGGGACACATTGATTGTCTACATGGAGGGCACAGAAGAAGTCAGAGAGGACAGGAAGTCTATGCTGAACTAGGAGTATGAGAGCTTTAGACAAGCTAAATCTGACAGCATAGCTGAATGCTATAAGAAGTTCTGTAGAATAGTGAATGAGTTGATGACCTATGGAAGGGTCTTCAACACTTATGAACTGAATGATAAGTTTCTTAGGTCTCTAACAAAGGATTCGGACACTAAGATATGTGCCATCAGAGAAGTGGCCAGGCTGGCTGATACACCTCCACCTACACTGTTTGGAAAGTTGCTATCATATGAAATGCAGCTTACTGCCAGAAAAGAAGAGGAGAAGGGCAGAAGATCTGAGTTTAAGGAAAAGTCAGTGGCCTTCAAAGCTGAAGGCTCAAGAAAGGGTAAGAGAAAATCTCCTTCTCCACCCAGATGGAGTTCTGAGGCAGAAGAAGGAATTCTGACAATAACATACTTTTGATGAGGACTTTGCTGCCTTTACAAGGCAATTCCAAAGTGTTGGGTATTGTATCCACAATGTACCTGATTTGAAGAAGCCCATGTACAAGCTAAGTTGAATAGATAATGTATTTGATGATTTTCTTCAAGATGTTCTTGCAGTTATTCCACGCAAGTACACACCAATGTCCGGGTGCAGTGGGTCAATATACACGGGTCTGCGCAACGTAATCCCTCGTTGAGCAGATCAGTGTGTTGGCTTACGTGTACTCTCTCTATTGGAGTGTACTTATTTTCAAGTACAGGGCTGAGACAGATCAAGAGTAGACAAGGAGCAAGGATGGGTCAAAGCTACTCACAGGAAGAAAGACGAGAAATCATCTAAGTTAGATTCGACGAGAATCATTAAGTGATTCTCGCCGATTCGACGAGAATCACTAGTGATTCTCGCCGAATCGTCGAGAATCTCTCGCCGATTCTCGCCGACTGCTTCCGGCTGACTCAACGCTTTCAACGCCTTCAAGGATTCTGCCAAGTCAGAATCGGCGAGAATCACCTGGCTGACTCAACGCCTTCAAGGAATCTGCCAAGTCAGAATCGTCGAGAATGACTCTGCATTCTCGACGATTCGTCGAGAATGGATGATGACTCTCGACGATTCTTTCCGGTTGGCAAGCTATTCAGCTAAGAATTCTCCTAAGTAGAATTCGACGGGAATCATTAGTGATTCTCGTCGATTCGTCGAGAATCACCAATGATTCCCGCCGAATTTGCCTTAGGCGATTTTTGTTGGCGCGCTGGACCGGACCAAATGTATAGGCGCTGTTTTGAACCAGACTTAGGGTTTCTACTGGTGGAGCCCAAAACAGTCATAAAGGATGACCTACAGTATATATATTCGTGTATTTTGAACAGTAAAACCAATCGATACATACGAAAAGAAAGAGCCGCCGGATTTGACCTAGCGGATCGCGTATTCTCTTCCGCCTCCGTCTTCGCGCATCTAGTCGTCACCGCCGCCGATCGTGGATTCTTCCTGATATCCCAGCGACAGAAGCTTAGCCAAGCAACGCGTCTCACGTGTCTATCTTGAGATCCTTTGTCTCTTGATTTGTTGAACAGGAATACCTTTCCCTTCCGAATCGATTGAGACGATCGATCTAAGTAAGATCGTTGGTAGACCTTGCTAGCTTTGCTGCGAAGTTTGGATCTCGAAAGCATCGCCGACGCTCTCCTTTGTAGCCGCCGATTTTGATAGAATCGCTGCCGCAAGCTTTGCCCCGATCTTGAGGAGATCCTTTCCAAGTGAGAGCTAAGGTCGTGGACTCTTCGTCTTCTTCAAGAACGCATCATCGAACGAAGATGGATACATAGCGCTCAAAAAGTAGTTTGTATTTTATACATTCCATTTTTTACTTTTGTTGTAAAGTAACGTTGGTTCCTCATTGTAAGGGTTGGGTGCAACCCGTGGTGGAGGAGTGGTGACTCCTTCGGGTGGAAGGGTTCCTTCCATTAGTGTGAGGATTGGATTTCAATCCTATTGGTGAAGTGACCGAGTCGTCCCTTGTTGGGAGATAGGTCGAAGGGGGAAAGTGGACGTACCCAAATCGGGGAACCACTATAACTTCCTGTGTCTTTCTGTGCTCTGTTTGTTTTCTTTTATTGTGTAGGTAAATTTTTAATTCCGCAAAAAGACTGCGTATCACCTATCCCCCCCACAGGTGAAGATAGTTGACACTAGTATGACTTTCAAGTGGTATCAGAGGGAGGTTACTCAATAATAAGGTTAACACCTTGAGTAAGTTCCTACCACTAGTGTCAAGAAGAAGGCAGATATCTACTATGAACGGACTCAAGTACTCAAGCAAGATCCCAGTGTGCACCAGGCTAAAATTTCCTATCTGGAAGGAAAGGATTCGATTTTACATGGAAACAGTCGACCCTCGACTCTTCATGATCGTGGAGGAGGGACCTTATATTCCAACTAAGGCCTCCACCATTGATCCTACCAAAATGGTGCCAAAGAAGCTTTCTGAAATGGACAAGGATGAGATAGTGCTGGTCGGACTTGACAAGAAGGCACAGAACATACTAATCAGCGCAGTCGATGACTCCATGATGCAGAACTTCTACAACTACAGGACAGCCAAGGATATCTGGCACAGCCTGATTATTCTGATAGAGGGCACAAATGAAGTGAGGGATGATCGAAGATCCCTCCTGAACAAGAAATATGAGGCCTTCAGGCAAGGGCCCAAGGAAGAGATCGGAGTTACCTTCGAGAATTTCCTCAAGATCGTCAATGCCCTAAAGGGATATGGAAGAGTGTTCACTGATGGTGAACTGAATGATAAATTCCTTAGGTCCCTTACTAAGGAATAGGACACGAAGATCTGCGCCATCCGAGAGTTTGGCAAATTAGCAAAAACTGATCCTCAGATACTATTTGGGAAGCTTATGTCCTATGAGCTTCAGCTGAACACGGGGAAAGCAGAAGAAGAACTCGAGAAAGCCGCAGCAAAAGAAAATACCGTGACCCTAAAAGCCATTCAATCCAGGAAAGGCAAGGGTGCTGTCTCGTCCCGTTCATGGAAAAAGGATGAGGAGGAAGACTCCGAGCCATGCTCCTCCGGCTCAGAGCTGTCTGAAGAAGGCTTCTCCCTCATCACCCGAGAATTCAAGAAGTTCCTCAAGATGAGGAATCAAAGAAAGAGAGACGGCTCCTCCTCCAGAAATCAGAAGAAGAATTATTCTTCCGACAGGTATGAATCAAAACCGAACAAACATCGTCATACTGACATCTTCTGTTTTGGGTGCAATAAGCTAGGACACGTCGTGGCTGACTACCATCAAGGCAAGAGAGAGAAGGGAAAGGGCGAGGAGCACAGAACCTCGAGAGATAAAAAGAAGGAGAGAAGCTACATCGCTAAGAAGCCAAAGACACTGAGTGAATCTGATTCCTCAGACTCCAGTGATGATGAGGAAGCCTACTTCGGGCTAGTGGGTCGCTCTGACTCAGAAGGAGAATGCCCCCCATTCACTGGGAAGGTAAAAGCTCGTACCCCCCTCTCTGACTCTGACTATGAGTCTCTTGATGATGATCTCGAGGACAGCCCATCTGCCTGAGAAGCTGAGCTCCTCAAAAAGTATGAGTTTCTGCTCAACACCTTCGAGGAATGCCTCAAGAGATTGAGGGCTCAGAAAAAGGAAGTCAAATTCCTTAAGGTCGAGGGTGTCTCCCTAAGGGAAGAGATCACTAGCTTGATTTCTCTCCGACAGGAGCACCTGGACCTGATCTCTAAGCACTCAGAGTCTCTAAGTCTCCTTGACCTTAAACAGGAAGAAATCAATTAATTGGAAGAACAACTTGCGGTAGAAAGGAAGATTGTCCAAAGCTTCTCTATGCCAAAGACTGTTCTTCCACTGGTTGATACCTTCTCTGCTCAAGCTAAGGGGGCTGGCTTGGGGCATGTGGGTGTGCCTGGTAAATCATCCAGGAGAAACAAAAAATAAGGCTGATAAGAAGGCCTCTGCTGCAGAAAAGGGAAAAGCCCCACTCAACCCTGTTGTATTCAGGAAGCCTGGCTTTCCCTACAATGAACAGGACTTTGAGTCAACCTATGGACACTTCTTCCGGCCCTCGGTTGAAAAGCCCAAGAGCCGGTATGATGGTTGGGCCTTCCCCCGCAACTTTGGCGAGAGTGTCTTCAAGGCACCTTATGAGGAAATCTAAGTGGAGGATTATGGCCACTTCTCTAGCGGCCATAATAAGAAGTAGGCACCAAAGGCCAAGCCTGTTATACTGAGAAACCAGGAGGTGAAGAAATCATGCGACTGTTGTCATCATGATGCCTCCACCTCCAGGTCCAAGGCCCCGGCTGGACCTTCCGTTCGAAGGGTGAAGCAGGTGCCTAGTAGAAAGTATAACAGATTTGACTGCTGGTGTTGTAGAAAAGTTGGTCACTTTGCCATGGATTGCTGGTTTAATCCGAGGAATAACGAGACTCCTCAAGTTGGCAATGCGAGGCCGACCTCTCGTAGGGCTAACCATCCGAGGGGGAGTATGCTAACGAGGAATCTAGGACCCAAGTTCGATTGGGTTCCTAAGGGAAATTAATTCTGTTTTGCAGGTATGTCCAAAGGCCACCAAAACTCCTATTTGGTACTTGGACAGTGGATGCTCCCGGCATATGACAGGGACAAGAAGCCTGCTGCATGATTACTCTCCAGTCGAGAATGGACCCAAAGTCATCTTTGGGGGATCAGATCGAGGAGTCACCAGGGGTTACGGTATGATTTCCAACGGTATAATTTCTATCACCGACGTAGCTTATGTTGAAGGGTTAAATCATAACCTGATCAGTGTAAGTCAGTTATGTGATAAAGGTTATGACATTAAGTTCTGCAAGGATAAATGCCTGATAATATCGTGTGCCTCTTCGGAGACGGTATTAACAGGCATTAGGAGCAGAAACATCTTCTGTTTAGATTTTCTTAGTTTAGATTCATCTACCCCCATGTGCCTAGTAGCAACAGGCAGTGCATTTCTTTGTGAACAATGACACAAGAGATTGACACATATTAATTTCAAGACAATTAGTATGCTGTTTTCTAAAAACTTAGTAAGGGATGCTTCCATCATTAAGTGCATCAAAGATATCCCCTGTCCTGCATGCAAGAAGGGCAAACAGACTCGAGCTACCTTTAAGGGCATTGCAGACAAAGACTCATCCAAATGTCTTTATCTTCTGCATATGGACTTATTTGGTCCAATGCAAGTTCATAGCTTGGGAGGCAAGTCTTATACGCTAGTGATTGTTGATGATCACTCTCGGTTTACTTGGGTGTTCTTCTTAAAATGCAAGTCTGATACGTTTGACATCTTCACTAGTTTTGTCAAGCAGATTCAGAACTAACTTAACTGCTCGGTGGTCAAAATCAGAAGTGACCATGAAACAGAGTTCGAGTCTGGTGCTATGACAGAGTTCTGTGAAGAACTTTGTATCTTTCATGAGTTTTCCTCCCCGCGCACTCCTCAGTAGAATGGAGTTGCGGAGAGGAGAAATAGAACACTTATTGAAGCTTGCATGACAATGTTGAATGACGCTTCTCTCCTAGAATACTTCTGGGCAGAGGCTGTCAACACAGCTTGTCATGTACAAAACCGGGCCTTGATCAACAAGAGCCATCGTAAGATGCCTTATGAGCTACTGAAAGGCAGTAAACCAACCATGTCCTATTTTAGGATCTTTGGATGCAGATGCTATGTACTAAATAACGAGAAGTACCCGCGTACTATGTTTGGTGAAAAATGCTTCGAAGGCATATTTATGGGCTATAGTAGCGATAGCTGGGCATATAGGGTTTTCAATAAGAACACCCTAGTGGTAGAGGAATCCATAAATGTTGTATTTGATGAAGGAAGCTTGCTTAACAACACTTCTTCCAGTGGTCTTCTTGAAGATGCAGGTACAAGAATTGAACAGCTTAGTCTCGATGAGACCGCTGAAGATGCAACTCCCAAGTACGTCATAGTCTCCACCACAACGCCTACCGGAGATGATGACGGTCAGAATGGAGTTATCCTCCCTGAAGAGGAAGGAGCCCCAAAAAATGTTAGAGCTCCAGATGCCAGACTGTTAGAGCTTCGCCATGCGAGGGATCATCCCAGAAATCAAATCATCGGAGATCCCTGTGACGGTGTCAGAACTCGTCGAGGTACAATTAACGAGATTCTGCATTTTAGCTTTCTATCACAGGTTGAGCTAAAGAAGTTCGATGAAGCAAACAAGGATGCATCTTGCATCTTGGTCATGCAAGATGAACTGCATCAATTTGAACGATGCAACGTCTGGACGCTGGTTCCCAGACCAAAGGGGAAGAACATGATTGGCACAAAGTGGATCTTCAGAAACAAACTGGATGAACATGGTGTCATCATCAAGAACAAGGCCAGACTGGTGGCTCAAGGATACAGATAGGAGGAGGGGATCGACTTTGACCAAACGTTTGCACCGGTTGCAAGGCTCGAGGAGATCAGATTGTTCCTAGCATATGCCTCTCACAAAGGATTCACAGTCTATCAGATGGACGTGAAATCGGCATTCTTAAATGGCAACCTGAAAGAGGAAGTATATGTCGCACAACCCCCAGGTTTTGTTAATCCGACTTATCCCAATCATGTATATTTTCTTAATAAAGCTTTATATGGCTTAAAACAAGCTCCTCGAGCTTGGTATGAGACTCTGTCTAGTTTTCTTCTTGAGAACAAGTTCTCTAGAGGAAAAATAGATAAGACATTGTTTCTTAGGGAAGTCAGAGGCAAGATTTTGCTGGTGCAAATCTATGTCGATGACATAATATTCGGGTCAACGGATAACAACCTTTGCAAGAAGTTTTCCAAACTTATGCAAGGGAAGTTTGAAATGAGTAGTATGGGAGAGATGAAGTATTTCTTGGGACTTCAAGTGAAACAGTCTGAGGATGGGATTTTCATCTCTCAGACGAAGTTCACAAATGAACTCCTCAAGAAATTCGGAATGGAGAGTGCAACCTCTCTGAGGACTCCAATGGGATCCACTGTGTCTCTGGACAAGGATGAGAAAGGGAAAACTTTTGATGAAACCAAGTACATAAGCCTAATTGGATCTCTGCTCTATCTTACTGCTAGTAGACCGGATATTATGTTTTCCACATGCGTTTGTGCCAGATATCAGGTGAACACTAAGGAATCTAATTATGTCGCTGCAAAGCGGATTCTCAGATACCTTAAAGGTACACCAAATCTTGGCTTGTGGTACCCAAGAAACAATGATGTCGAGCTGATAGGCTTTTCAGATGCTGACTTTGCAGGAAGCAGGGATGATAGGAAAATCACTTCCGGGACATGTCAATTCCTCGGAAGAAGGCTTATTTCATGGAACAGTAAGAAGCAGAATTGCGTCGCAACCTCCACAGCTGAATCTGAGTACATCTCAGCATGCAGCTATTGCGCACAACTTCTATGCATCAGAAATAAGCTCAAAGATTATGACCTGAAGTTCAGCAAAGTTCCAATGTAGTGCGACTCCTCAAGCGCAATAGCAATTGCGAACAATCCTGTGTCGCACAACAGAACGAAGCATATTGAAGTGCACTATCACTTTATTCGGGAGCATGTGGAAAATAAAGATATATCTCTCTGCTATGTCCCCACGGATAAGCAGGTTGCAGATATCTTCACAAAGCCCCTAGATGAGGCCAATTTCAGTCTCTTCAAAACTGAACTCGGCATGCTGAACTATGAAGAGTGAAGTCTGTACGGCTCAAGGCTCTTGGATCAAGGGGAGCATCAGCAAGGAACTCAAGCTCGAGCATGGATGCAAGATCTGAGGGGGAGCATGTGGCTCCAAGTGAAGTCCCAGATTTGCAGAAGCCGAAAAGGGGGAGATTACCCTCTCGGCTAAGGCTAAGGTGGCTCCAAGTATGCTCTCAGGAAAGTGGTAATGAATTTCAATCTCAACTGAATTCGTAGTTTATTATTTTCATATGCTCCATTCACCTTAGCTTGTAGGGTTTAGGCTTCTTGAAATAGGGGGAGATTGTTGGGTATTGTATCCACAATGTACCTGATTTGAAGAAGCCCCTGTACAAGCTAAGTTGAATAGATAATGTATTTGATGATTTTCTTCAAGATGTGCTTGCAGTTATTCCACACTAAGTACACACCAATGTCAGGGTGCAGTGGGTCAATATACACGGGTCTGCGCAACGTAATCCCTCGTTGAGTAGATCAGTGTGTTGGCTTACGTGTACTCTCTCTATTAATGGAGTGTACTTATTTTCAAGTACAGGGCTGAGACAGATCAAGAGCAGACAAGGAGAAAGGATGGGTCAAAGCTACTCACGGGAAGAAAGACGAGAAATCGTCTAAGTTAGATTCGACGAGAATCACTAAGTGATTCTCGCCGATTCGACGAGAATGACTAGTGATTCTCGCCGAATCGTCGAGAATCTCTCGCCGATTTTCGCCGACTGCTTCCGGCTGACTCAACGCTTTCGACGCCTTCAAGGATTCTGCCAAGTCAGAATCGGCGAGAATAACCTGGCTGACTCAACGCCTTCAAGGAATCTGCCAAGTCAGAATCGTCGAGAATGACTCTGCATTCTCGACGATTCGTCGAGAATGGATGATGACTCTCGACGATTCTTTCCGGTTGGCAAGCTATTCAGCTAAGAATTCTCCTAAGTAGAATTCGACGGGAATCATTAGTGATTCTCGTCGATTCGTCGAGAATCACCAATGATTCCCGCCGAATTTGCCTTAGGCGATTTTCGTTGGCGCGCTGGACCGGACCAAATGTACAGGCGTTGTTTTGAATCGGACTTAGGGTTTCTACTGGTGGGGCCCACAACGGTCATAAAGTATAACATCCCATTTCCAACTAGACCCCTAAGAGTAGTTTTGTCATGACAAAACCCTAGGAAGCCCAAGAAAGGGGTCAAGTGGACCTGGTGGTGTGGCTAAGGCCACTATGGTCTGCACTTAGCAGATCTCTAAACCTTGGTTAAAGTGATCATGGGACTTCACCAAGACTCCAGGACCCCACCCATACCCTCATAACCCTAGGTAGGGGTCAATGGGTCACTAAGGACCCATGGAGAGTAGTCAATAGGGCTAAGTTGACCAAAGTCAACTATGACCCTAATTAGGTCAAATTGGCCTACACAAGGGTGAATTGCAGTCCCTTAGCCAAATGGACCCCACCCCTACCCTCATAAGCCTAGTGAGAGGCCAATAGGTCACCAAGGACCCATTGGGACCAATCAAAAGGGCTAGTTTGACCAAAGTCAACCCTTAACCTAAAATGGTCATAATGTCCTAGTTAAGGGCCAAGTGACCTCCAAGGGCCAATCCAACCCCACCTTGACCCTAGGGGAGGTCAATGGGTCACTAAGGACCCATGGAGGGCAGTCAAAGGGGCTAAGTTGACCAAAGTCAACTCTAACCCTAATTAGGTCAATCTAACCTTCTTAAGGGCCAATTGAAGTCTCTTAGCCAAGTGGACCCCACCCATACCTCCATAACCCTAGTGAGAGGTCAATGGGTCACCAAGGACCCATTGGGACCAATCAAAAAGGCTGAGTTGACCAAAGTCAACTCTAACCCTAAAATGGTCAAAGTGCCCTAGTTAAGGGTCAAGTGACCTCCAAGAGCCAATCCAACCCCACATTGACCCAAGGGGAGGCCAATGGGTCACCAAGGTCCCATTAGGGGAAACCTCAAAGACCAAATTGATTAAGGTCAACCATAGTCAAGGTTTAGGTCAAGCTAGCCCAAATGGGCTAACTCAAGCTCAAGCCCAATTCACTTGGGCCAACCTTGCTTTGATGGATGAGATGGGCTTGTGGGCTGCCATGGGTTAGTTAGGAGCCAAATTTTCAGGCTTGGTGACTAGGAGAGAGAAAACCATCCATGGAGGAGAGAGAAAGAGAAGGAAGAAAAGGGAGGAAGACTTTGGGCTCATCCTCCCCCTCCCCAACCCCCTTTATTCACTCCTATAGGACAAGGAAGGCAGCCCCAATCCAACCATGCAATCTTTGACTGGATACAGCCATGCCATCTCCCCTATATCCTCAAGCCGCCAAGTTTGAATTTGGCCAAAAATGGCCAAAGTGTTTTCAGCTACCTAACACCTCCCCACTTCCTTTTAAAAGCTTCCCTGGACTCAGAGGAGTAATTCCCACGCTTTACCTGAAGGAGCCAAGCACTCTACTGCATAATTGAAGGAGGCCGACCACCACCAGCCACCACCATGCCAATCCGACGTTCAGCCCGGCTACAGCCGCCCACTCAGGTCCTCCTCCACTCCTTAACCCATGGGAAGATCATAGGAATCAATAGGGCCAAGGTTCGGGCTCAATTGAGCCCGATCGAGATTTCAAAATCCATGGATTTCCCGTATTTTTTCATGTCTCGGGATCGCCGGAAAAGCGCTCTCCGGCGGCCGTGCCGCCGCCTGGAGGTAGCCACCACCTCCCCGAAGGTGTCGGTGGCGGTGGCCGGCCGGGGAGGTGGCCGGATGGCCGGCGGCAGCCGCTGGAAGTTGCTCCAGGCGGGATGAATCGGGGCCGTCGGCTGGAGGAAGGAGATGACCAGATTCCGTCCATCACGCGCAAAGATTCGTGCAGGATGATGAATTTAAACTATATGATATGATTTGATTAATATCATTTTCTGTCACAGTTTTTATGTTTAATGTTATTAATTATTAAAAATAGTTAGAGTACTTTTCATAGAAAATGATCAACACCAAAAATGTAGCCCTATGGGTCTACTTTCAAACAAAATTGGTTTGAACCAATTTGGGTGACTGGTCTGACCAGGGAACTCATTTTGGTGGGGTCTATACAAATGAATAGGCAGTCATTAAAGTAGATGCCCACCCTTCCTCTTTGGTCCCAATGAGATGAAATTGTGGCAGGGGGTCACCCTACCCTATACCTAGACCCTGCCCAAAAATGGGAATTTTAGGGAATAATTTTCCTATAGTTTTGTAAAACATTTAATTATGCTAGGGTAAATTAAATTATGGGTCAAATGAAATCCAAATTCACCCAAATTTTGGTGGGATGGCTATGGGGTCAATATAGACCTCCGATTAAAATTTCATTAAGTTTGGAGTTGATTTGAATGGGATTCAAGCAAACCCTAGCCTTGCCCTAAGGAGGGTATTTTGGTCCAAAGTGTACTTTTGGCTTATAGTGTCCAATTCACCTCAACAGAGGTTCAAATTTGGTATACTGGTTTTGCATGACAATATACACCTCCCAAAGAAAAATTGGGGGCATTGGAGTTGGTTTGGCCCAAGATCCTAGGACAAACCCTAAGGAAGGGCTTTTGTACCTTGTGAAGGGCATGTGGCCATATCACCTTGTATGGCTATGAAACTTTGTAGGGATGGTATTATAGTCACTTTAACCCTCTGGTGAAAATATTAGGGTATTTTGGAAGGTTTAGGACCCTCAAATCCCTAACCCTAGCTCAGGGCACAAATGTGGTGGGTTAGGAATGGGTTAGCTAAACCCATTAAAATGATATAAAATTTTCGTAGGATGGTCATAAGGATATTAAGAAGCCTTGGTAATTTATTTAGAAATTTTGGAGTATTATTTATGGCACTCCATTTGTAACACAAAAAAATACTTAAATTAAGTAAATAAATTATTATGCTACCTCTGACCCTTGAGAGGTCATGAAATTTTGGCAGAGGATGTTTTGAAGCATAATGAGTTTATATAAATTTTATAATAATTCTTGGACAAGTATATGAAGTAGTTAGTTCACAAGCCTGTCATTTGATGGATTTATTCACAAATTTATTTAAGCCCATTTACTGATAAATAAATTATGAAAATTTGGACCAAACCATTTATATGCCATTAGATTCATAATTGAAATTTTTCTGAATTTTTGGAAGCAATATAGTATTTTATATATCTTAAATGAATTTCCAAGGATTTAAATGAATTATTGATTTAAGGATAAAACCTTACTGAGAAGAATTATATATTTTGGAAGATAAGTTATATCATTATTTTGAGTAACATATAAAATTTGTAGAATGATACCTTGAATGAAAATAGTACTTCATGTTCATTATTGGAAATTTTAGACATTAAGATAATTAAATAAATTATCAAATAAGTAAGGAAAATTTTGGAACTCTGGACTTAGGATTTAAAGGTCATAATGGACCTCCATTAATTATTATAGGGGTGCTGGATGAGTATTTGATATACTTCCCATTTTACATGAAGTTTGGCTTGGTGGTCTGCGTTTAGCAATTTTGGAAAATTGTTTATATAATTCATTTGCAGTTTATCACTCCTTAATTCACTTATGATATTTATCCCAGAGCATTTATATGCCTTTGTTATCATGTTGAAAGTTTACTTGAAATTTTAGGAGTAATATTACCCTATTTATTTATTTTAACGAAATACTGTGGGATAATTTAAAAATAGAATTAGTGGCCAAAACCTTGCTGAAAAATCAAGAGATCTTGGATAATAGGTTAATTGTTTATATTGAGTATAGCATAAATCTAGGGAGACTCTACCTTGTCAAAATTTGGTACCTTCAGTTCAATCTTGGAGACTTTGGCCACTATAAATATTTAATAAATTCCTAGATAAATAGGAAAATTGTAAAACTCTGGATTTGGGCAATAAAGGTCATAATAGACCTCCATAAATTATTATAGGAGTATCGGATGATTATTTGACATACTTCTCTTTTTACTTAACATTAAACCTTGATGGTCTGCATATAGTAATTCTTCAGAAATAATCTGGAGTGCAAGTTAGGTTCATAAGTCAAAAATTGATGGAATGAGTTCATCACTCAGGGTGGGATGAGATAGGAATGAGTTTGACTAAATAATGGGTGATGTTTGAGATCGACGAAAGATCGTCTCCCCCATAAGGTGGAAGGTCAAATCACCTTAGGTCTAGTTATTATAATCTGGAAATGGAATGGGTAAAACCTAAGTCGTAGGCATAGGAGTAGATAGTAAACTTAGGATTTCACACTCTCACACCCCAGTGTCCCGGGAGTTAGTATGGGTTACTTGGGCAATAAGCCCGGTAGTTATTGGGTATGGTAGTCTGGCGAGCTTTGGCTCGGTAGCAGATTTTGACGGACGGGATTGTCCGGGGAGCTTTGGCTCGGTAGTAGATTATGACGGACGGGATTGTCCGGTGAGTTTTGGCTCGGTTGACGGTTATGTCGGACGGGATAGTCCGGGGAGCTTTGGCTCGGTTGTAGATTATGATGGACTGGATTGTCCGGTGAGCTTCGGCTCGGTTGGTTGGTTGACTCATAACTATTGCATGTGCATAAAAGGTTTAAGGTGGTGGGTCTTCGATATTGGGGAGTTCGATGCACCGACACCAATATCGTTGGCTCGGCAAGTGTGGTGAGCACTTCGCCAACAGAAGTCCGGTGCGCCAGCCGGCAAGAGTACGCAGGCGTCCGCTTAGTGCATCAAGCGTTGAGGCGTACGATAGGTCTGACCGGTAGTGCTTTACTGGTTTAGAGGTGGGCGAGGCCCAACCCACCGCTTCTGTCTGCCACTACGGAGGTATCCTGGGAGGTAACGGCTCCGAAAGGGGGAACTAAAGGTCTGTGTACACAGAGTCGAGTGGGTGAGTTGCACTTGCATGTTTACATTATAGCATAATTGTATTTCATAGCATAACCATTGCATAAAACCCGACACCTAATGTATAAGCGGTATGGGACGCTCTATACATTAGGCCTTGCAAAACGACCCCTTGGCCTATAAGTTCGTGTGAGCGTGCTTATAAGTTAAGGTTCTCTTTCAATATTATAAGCCTGCTAATAGAAACGACACCCTATCGTATAAATCGGTATGAGACTTTTTATACGATAGGAGCCCTGCAAAAGATCCCTTAGCTTATGTGTACCCACATAAGTTAAGGTTACTTATTTAATTTTGTATAATTATTATCACACTTAACATTGTTAGTTTAGTTCCGCTGCCATCTGGAATTTGACTATTCTTCACCTTCATGTCCTTCCCTTTCCTTCTCCCCGCTCGGTGCTTAGGAGCCATGGGGGAAGGGGTGGGGGACGATAAGACTTAGTCTTTTAGACTAACGGTTTTCGAACCACATCATCTAGGGGACCACGGAGCCCAGTATGGAGGAGCAGCCCCGGAGGTCGGCACGCTTGGAGATCGGACAGTCTAGCACTGGAGTCCAGACAGCAGGGACAGTGAGTCCCGAACTATAGTAGTTGTATTAGTTTGCTTCCGCGATGAGAGAATTGTAGTGAGGATTTGATGTACCGGGCATAAGCCCGAGATTTTATTATATGTACTATCTGTGGACACTCCCTTCGTGGAGTTTATTTCTATATATGTGATTTCTGTGGACTTGCATCTCTTCTTATGCTACAGTTATGATCGAGATTGGCCGGCAGAGTCGGCGTCTTGTAGTGACAACCTTCCCGAGTGCGAAGGTATCACCGCAAGGCGGCGACTCTGGGCCTAAGACCCCGGTGTCGAAAAAGAAAAAAAAATGGGGGTCTTACAAGTGGTATCAGAGGGAGGTTTCGATCCTCCGACCTGTGGGTTATGGGCCCACCACGCTTCCGAATCCAAATGGGGCAGTGAGTTTGATGGGATCGGGTGAAAATCCGGTCCAGCTTCTCTTGAATCGGTCCAGGCCCGCCAACCCCGCGGGACCTAGCTGGCACCGCCGGCCTACCAGAGTCCAGACCCGGGCCCACTACTGGTAGTTAGCCTATCACATCAAGCCTGCAGGCCAATGCACCCCAACCCCTCTCCTTCCAGGCGGGTTGTTGGTGGCCGTAGCCCCCCTTAGATGAGTCAAACTCGATAGTCAAGCCCGCACTACGGGGACTTCCCAGGAGGTCACCCATCCCAGTACTACTCCAGCCCGAGCACGCTTAACTATGGAGTTCTTTCAACTCTCATCGCCAACCCTGCGGGACCCACCTGGCACCGCCGGCCTACCAGAAGTCCAGACTCGGGCCCACTACTGGCAGTCAGCCTATCACATCAAGCCTGCAGGCCAATGCACCCCAACCCCTCTCCATCCAGGCGGGTTGTTGGTGGCCGTAGCCCCCCTTAGATGAGTCAAACTCGATAGTCAAGCCCGCACTACGGGGACTTCCCAGGAGGTCACCCATCCCAGTACTACTCCAGCCCGAGCACGCTTAACTATGGAGTTCTTTCAACTCTCATCACCAACTGAGCTGCAAGAACTCCATAGTTAAGCGTGCTCGGGCCCACCACCAGCTCAATTGGTGATGAGAGTTGAAAGAACTCCATAGTTAAGCGTGCTCGGGCTGGAGTAGTACTGGGATGGGTGACCTCCTGGGAAGTCCCCGTAGTGCGGGCTTGACTATCGAGTTTGACTCATCTAAGGGGGGCTACGGCCACCAACAACCCGCCTGGATGGAGAGGGGTTGGGGTGCATTGGACTGCAGGCTTGATGTGATAGGCTGACTACCAGTAGTGGGCCCGGGTCTGGACTCTGGTAGGCCGGCGGTGCCAGCTGGGTCCCACGGGGTTGGCGGGCCTGGACCGTTACAAAAAGTTGTAACGGTCCAGGCCCGCCAACCCCGCGGGACCCAGCTGGCACCGCCGGCCTACCAGAGTCCAGACCCGGGCCCACTACTGGTAGTCAGCCTATC
This sequence comes from Platanthera zijinensis, assembly GCA_039513925.1. Taxonomy (NCBI): domain Eukaryota; kingdom Viridiplantae; phylum Streptophyta; class Magnoliopsida; order Asparagales; family Orchidaceae; genus Platanthera; species Platanthera zijinensis. The sequence continues at coordinate 82,453,793 of CM077081.1, forward strand.
ACATCAAGCCTGCAGGCCAATGCACCCCAACCCCTCTCCATCCAGGCGGGTTGTTGGTGGCCGTAGCCCCCCTTAGATGAGTCAAACTCGATAGTCAAGCCCGCACTACGGGGACTTCCCAGGAGGTCACCCATCCCAGTACTACTCCAGCCCGAGCACGCTTAACTATGGAGTTCTTTCAACTCTCATCACCAGCTCACTTGGTGATGAGAGTTGAAAGAACTCCATAGTTAAGCGTGCTCGGGCTGGAGTAGTACTGGGATGGGTGACCTCCTGGGAAGTCCCCGTAGTGCGGGCTTGACTATCGAGTTTGACTCATCTAAGGGGGGCTACGGCCACCAACAACCCGCCTGGATGGAGAGGGGTTGGGGTGCATTGGCCTGCAGGCTTGATGTGATAGGCTGACTACCAGTAGTGGGCCCGGGTCTGGACTCTGGTAGGCCGGCGGTGCCAGCTGGGTCCCGCGGGGTTGGCGGGCCTGGACTGTTACATAAAGGATGACCTACAGTATATATATTTGTGTATTTTGAACACTAAAACCAATCGATACATACGAAAAGAAAGAGCCGTCGGATTTGACCTTGCGGATCGCGTATTCTCTTCCGCCTCCGTCTCCGTACATCTAGTCGTCGCCGCCGCCGATCGTGGATTCTTCCTGATCTCCCGGCGACAGAAGCTTAGACAAGCAACGTGTCTCACGTGTCTATCTTGAGATCCTTTGTCTCTTGATTTGTTGAACGGGAATACCTTTCCCTTCCGAATCGATTGAGACGATCGATCCAAGTAAGATCGTTGGTAGACCTTGCTAGCTTTGCTACGAAGTTTGGATCTCGAAAGCATCGCCGCCGCTCTCCTTTACAGCCGCCGATCTTGATAGAATCGCTGCCGCAAGCTTTGCCTCTGCCGATCTCGAGGAGATCCTTTCCAAGTGAGAGCTAAGGTCGTGGACTCTTCGTCTTCTTCAAGAATGCGTCATCGAACGAAGAGGGACACCTAGCGCTCCAAAAGTAGTTTGTATTTTATACATTCCATTTTTACTTTTGTTGTAAAGGAACATTGGTTCCTCATTGTAAGGGTTGGGTGCAACCCGTGGTGGAAGAGTGGTGACTCCTTCGGGTGGAAGGGTTCCTTCCATTAGTGTGAGGATTGGATTACAATCCTGTTGGTGAAGTGACCGAGTCGTCCCTTGTTGGGAGATAGGTCGAAGGGGGAAAGTGGACGTACCCAAATCGGGGAACAACTATAACTGCCTGTGTCTTTCTGTACTCTGTTTGTTTTCTTTTATTGTGCAGGTAAATTTTTAATTCTGCAAAAAGACTGCGCATCACCTATCCCCCCCATAGGTGAAGATAGTTTACACTAGTGTGACTTTCACAAAGGTTTATGAAGAAAAAGAAGTGGATAACCAGACCATCATCTTCATCCTATTCCAAGGATGAGTACTACAGGAAGAAGAAGACACCCAAGGAGGGCAGGTATGCCTCTAAACCTGGTAAATAATCTAATACTAAGATTGTGTGTTATTGCTGCAACAGGACTGGACATATCATAGCTGACTGTCCATACAAAAGAAAGGAGTCAAAGGACAAGAAGAAGCAGCAGGTCAAAGGTAAGAAGGAGAAGTCTCTAGTTGCTCTGAAGAAGAAGAGTTGGATAGACTCTTCATCTTCAAAATCTGGAGAAGAAGAAGCAGAAACATATGTTGGGCTATTCTCAACAGAAGAGGAGTCTAGGGAACTAGAATTCCTACAGATGCTGGACTCCATAAATGGAGTTGAAGAACATTACTGTAGAGGGCTGATGGCTCAATCTTAAGATGATCAGTGTCAGAATCAGCCTGGACCAAGTAAGGTAAACTATTCTCTCTTAGTTTCTGATTACTTTACTGGATCAGAATTAGAAGCATCTGCTTCAAAAGGAGTGGATGGATCTTAGTCTGAAGGGGATGTACACCAACTCATTCATGATTATGGTGGGTTGTTGCAAGATCTGAAGAAGAGCAAGTTTCTTGTTAAAGTGCAAGCCAAAGAGATTGAGTCTCTTAAGCTGGCTGCAACAAATTCAGCTAAGATGTTGGATCTAAAACTGAATGAGGTTACCAAATTGAAAAACATTACAGTTATTCAAATGGAAACAATATCTTTCAAAGAGAATCAAATCAAGAAACTTGAGGCAAAACTTCAGCAAGAGAGAGAGCTATTGGCTAAATTCTCCAAGCCAAAATCTGTCTTACCCCTAATAGACAATTTTATTTCACAAAAAGGGAAGACTGGTCTAGGCTTTAAGGGAAGAACTAGGGCTTTCAATTCACATAGAAAAGGTAAGGACCCAGTTCAGCCTCTAGTTGTTGAACCCCCTATTTTCTTTAGGAAGGTGGTGAATCCTACTAATAGGTATGATCATGACACTACACATGGTCACTGTGAGCGTGGAAATCACATGTGCAAGGGTGCAAATGATTATAGACCACACTATAGGCATGCCCATCAGGTTCAAGAGGATTTCTTGAAGAGTGATGCTCCAGCACCAACACTCAACAAGACTGCTGGCAACAAAGCAGTAAAGTCTTTACCTAAGAAAAGGTATAATAGGTTTGAGTGTTGGTGTTGTAGCAAGGTGGGGCACTTTGCCATGGATTGCTGGTTTAACACTAGTATTAAAACCAAGAGTAGTTTTCCTGTTAGAACAGTTACAGGATTTCAAACTAACAAGGACCTAAGACCCACTAGCAAGTTGGGTTCTAAGGGTAAGTAATTCTTTATGTGTTGCATGTGAATCCAAGTGACCATACCCCTATATGGTACTTGGATAGTGGCTGTTCCAGACATATGACAAGAACAAGGAGAAAGTTGAGGGACTATGTGCCCATAGAGAATGGATCCAAAGTTATCTTTGGTGGATCAGAAAATGGTATCATCAAAGGATTTGGTAACATTACTAGTGATTCAATTACTTTCACTAAAGTGGCTTATTTGAAGGGTTTAAAACATAACCTAATTAGCATAAGTCAATTTAGTGATCTAGGTTATGTCATTTCTTTTCTCAAAGGGGAGTGCCAGATAAGAAGGTCAAGTGATCAAGAGATCATTTTGACTGGCACTAGGAAAGGAAATGTATATTGCCTTAACCTAGATTGTGAGTTTAACAACACAGCAATTTTTCTGGTTGTAGGAGAGAAAGCTTCTATATGTGTCAAATGGCACAAGTGACTAGCTCATCTGAACTATAAGTCTATAGGACTGTTGTTCAGCATGGGATTAGTGAGGAATGGTCCTCAAATTAAGTGCATCAAAGAGGGTGTGTGTTCAGCTTGCTAAAAAGGCAAGCAGACTAAGTCCTCTTTCCAAGCACTTGACATCAAAGATTCAATGAGATGTTTGTATCTCATTCATATGGATTTGTTTGGTCCTATGCCAGTTCACAGTCTTGGTAGGAAAGTATACACACTTGTTGTTGTGGATGACTATTCCAGATATACATGAGTTTTCTTCTTGAGGCAGAAATCTGAAACCCCATCTATTTTTCAGACTTTTGTTAGACAAATACAGAATGAATACAACAGTTCAGTGGTCAAAATCAGAAGTGACCATGGAACTGAATTTCAGTCTGAATGTATGATAAGATTCTGTGAAAAACTTAGGATTCATCATGAATTCTCTTCACCTAGAACTCCTCAGCAAAATGGTGTTGTTGAAATAAAGAATAAGACTCTAATTGAGGCTAGTAGAACTCTACTAAATGATACTACTCTCCCTGAATATTTCTGGACTGAGGCAGTTAATACTGCATGTCATGTGCTCAATAGAGCCTCCATCAACAAGAAACACAAGATGACTCCCTACCAGAATTTGAAAGGAAGAAAACCAAACATATCTTACTTCAGAATCTTTGGTAGAAAGTGTTTTGTGCTAGTAAGAAGTCTATGTTGAACAACCCTCAGTGTTTGTAGACCCTCACTTTCCTGATTATGTATATAGGCTTAGAAAAGCTCTATATTGTTTGAAACAAGCTCTAAGGGCTTGGTATGAAACCTTGTCTGCCTTCATTATTGAGAATAAATTCTCTAAAGGAAAGATAGACAAAACTCTATTCTATAAGGAATCAAAAGGCAAGATAATACTAGTCCAGATATATGTGGATGATATTATCTTTGGTTCTACTGAAAACAACCTTTGTATGAAGTTTGCCAAACTTATGCAAGGGAAGTTTGAGATGAGCACTATGGGTGAGCTGAAGTTCTTCTTGGGACTTCAAGTTAGACTGAGAATGGATTGTCTATATCCCAGTCTAAGTTCACCAAGGAGTTAATTAAGAAGTATGGTTTGAACTCAGCTTCTACCATGAAAACTCCAATGGAAACAAGTATGCCTATAGGTAAAGATGAGGTAGGGAAACCTGTTGATGAGTATTTGTATAGAGGGATAATTGGCTCTCTACTCTATTTGACTACTAATAGACCTTACATCATGTATTCAATATGTGTCTGTGCTAGGTATCAAGCTTGCCCTAAGGAATCTCATTATACTACAGTTAAGAGAATTCCGAGATATCTTAAGGGTACAACTAATCTAGGCCTTTTGTATCCGAAGAATAGAGATTTCCTTCTAACTGTTTTCTTAGATGCAGACTTTGCTGGATGCAAAGAAGACAGGAAGAGTACCACAAGAACTTGTCAATTCCTTGGTGGGAGGCTGGTGTCATGGAGCAGCAAGAAGCAAACTAGTGTAGCTATATCAATAACTGAATCAGAGTATATAGCTGCAGGTAGCTGCTGTGCACAATTGATGTAGATAAAGCATCAACTAGAAGATTATAACATCCAGGTAAGTAGAATTCCTCTATTTTGTGATTCTACAAGTGCTATTTCTATTGCTAAGAATCATGTATCACATAGTAGGACCAAGCATATAGAAATTAAGTTTCATTTCATCAGAGAACATGTAGAGAAGGAAAATATTAGCCTAGAATTTGTGAAAACTGATAATCAAATAGCTGATATTTTTACAAAACCTCTGGATGAAACTAAATTCAATTATTTTAAAATTGAATTAGGAATGTTGAACCTAGAATAGGTTAGCATAAGTATCCCTAAGGTGAATATGTAAGCATCAAATTTCTCTGGAATTTGTCTAAGTACAATGTTTGTGTCGACACAAACAAGCTGTGTCGACACACTCAATATGTTGTGTCGATTAAGAAAAAGGAAGTGTCGACACAAAAATATTATCTGTGTCGACAGGAGAATTGATGTCGACACAACTTTGTCGAGATCATATGTCGAGAGGATTCATGTGTCGACACACAAAAGCAAGTGTCGACACAAGTCTGTCGAGACTTAAGTAGTAAGTGTCGACACAGACACAAGTGTGTCGACACAGACACAAGTTTGTCGACATATAAATGTGTCGACTTAAGATGAGTTGTTGACTTTGACATTAGTATGTCGACACATAGTCGTGTCGACTTAAAACACGTATTGTCGAGACCTAGGTCATTTCTGTCGACACGTATGAAAACTTGTCGACACTGGCACGTCTTTTGACCTGGCCTTACACTTATACTATAAATAGGTGAAACCAAAATCTGGTCGATTACGCTTTCAGTATTCTTGACTTTCCACCTTCTATCGACAAAGCTTTTCTTTTCTCTTCTCTTCTCTTCCAACTCTTACGTCAATGGCGCCTCGTTAAGAAGACAAAGTCAATGAAGGTTATGAACTGGTTCGTGAAGGTTTTACAATAGCTTCAGATGAAATTCAGGGTGTTATTGCCCTAATTTCAGAAAATGGATTGAAGTACTTGGTTTCTGAACCAACAAAGATATGGAAGAAGGAAGTTCTGGAGTTTTATTCAACCGCTATAGTGAATTCTGCAGGCAAGAAAATTAAAGGGACTGTTCAAAATTCCTTAGTGAAACTCACACTAGAAACTATTAGGAAATCACTTCAGCTTCCATCAGTCAAGGATACAGATGAAATAACCCCTTCCTAGATTACAGAAGCTTTAAGCTGGTGTGGGCTGAGCCCCAATATTAAGATTGGATCGTCTATTACAAGAAAAAGGATGAATTCCCAAGGAAAATTCCTATCTGAAGTAGTTGGCAAAGTGATTCCTTGCAAAACTGGTGGACATGATAGAATCACTGTCCACATGTTCAATCTTATGGTAAGGATCATATTCAAGATAAACACTGACTGGGCAGCAGTAGTGTTTGATAAAGTTCATGAAGGAACTAAGAAACCAAACATGGGAAGAATTCTGAGTTTATGCTTATCTGCTGTAATACTAGATGTATTGAAACAAGTGGTTGGATCAAAAATAAATCATATGAGGAGGATGGATGTAATAATTCTATCAAGCTGGGATAGAGTTTTGACCAAGGAAGTCCCTGCTCCTCAGGAGCAAACTAAGAAAGATAAGAAAAAGAAGAAAGTGGTTCCACAGGCTGGATCCTCCAGTGATTCTGAGGAGGAAGTGGTCTTCAGTTCTGATGAAGACCAGCAACAAAAGGATGCACAAGAACAAGTGCAGGGCATTGTGCCCCAAGAACAATAAATGGACACAACTATAGGGGGAGAACACATAGAACAAGCAACTGAGTTGCTTGCCCAAGGGGGAGGCATTAATGTTGCAGTCTTAGAAAGTGACTTGGCTGCAGATACTATCATGAACATAGCATCTGTAATCAACATTGCAGCTCAAGAAAATGTTGAGACAGAAGCTCAAAATGAGCCAATACAGCAGGAATTCACCATGGATGACCTATTCTCTGATCTTCCTCCTGCAAGGACTTAGGGGGAGCAGATTGCACAAGAAAAAGATATTCCAAGGACTAAGGGGGAGTAGTATTCACAAGAAAAAGATATTCCAAGGATTGAGGGGGAGTTGTCTAAGGATGCCCCAGCTGAAAAGAATACAGTTGATATTGAAAGTACAACTGAATCTTCTGAAGATGAAGAAGCCACAATGGCTAAGAAAAGGAAATTAGCTGCTTTGAAGAAAAAGAGTTCTGGATATAAAAAGGCATTGCAAATAAGCACAACACCATCTGCACCAAGCTTGGACTTCAGTTCTTTATTGGTCCAGATGCAGATTAAATTGGATGAACAAAGACTATCTATAGAAAAATATGTGGATGAAACTCAAAAAGAGTTACAGTTTCAATTGGCCCAGGACATCAAATCTATTAGATTTGAAGTGAATCAAAATAAAAAGGAAATGACAGATTGCTTCCATAAAGGAGATAATGTTGTGGTGTTCCTAGCCAAGCAACAACAAGCTATCAAAGTTAAAGTGGATGAACTTGAAGTAAAGCAATGATATGTACTTGAAAATCAGATAAGAATGAATGACAATCTTAAAGATTCACACTTTACTATACTGTCAAAGATAAATGATTTATCAACTGCTGTGAAAGATGAAGTTTCAAAGCAAATCAAGGAAGATATAGCTGCAGTTCAGGACACCTTTCAGGCTTCTCAAAAGAATATATCTGATTTCTTGATAAAATTCAGAGATTACTTTAAGAAAGGAACTGACCATGTTGTTAATCAGGTCAGGTTTCAAAAGGATGATTTGAGAAGTCATATTGAAAGAGAAGTCATAAAGGGGAAGAGATTACTAGTCAAAGCTAGCTCTGATCATGCTAAATGGATTTCCAATAGCATCAGAGCCACTCTTGGATATCATCCTCTTTGTGATGATGATAATGTAGCAGAATCTGGGATACAACCTGCCTATCTTGAAGGAGATCATCCTGAAGTTGCTCAGGTGATCTACCCCCAGCAGACTTTGAAATGGTTAGAGAAGAAGTGCAGAAAATGTATATTCCTCCACAAGAGGCACAAATATAATTCTGGAAAAGTAGAGATGTCAGAAGCTGCCTTAGAAGCTCAGAAGGAAGCTCAACTATCCAAGAAGAGATTCAGATAGCAGGCTGAGCTGAAGCCAGATTTTGAGTAGTGGAGCCCAACTTCTAGAAACATTATACTTACTGCCTGGAAAGCTGTAAAGGATAAAACCCATGACAGGGGTAAATGGTATTCAGAATAGGAATGGAATAAATACCAAGCTGTACAAGAAACCATTCTTCAACATAGAAGAAGAGCTAAGGCTGGGAAGCTACCTTCTAATGCTCAGGAGCCAAACAAGTACTTCCCAAAGCCATTCCATTATTTTGAAAGGCAGAAAATTAAGGCTGAAGAACTAAAGAAGAAAGCCCTGAAAGGGAAGAAGCCTGCTGAAGATGCTGAACCTTCTGTACAGGCAAAGATCAAGACTGGCAAAGGAATTGTCATTAAGGAGCCTAGTCAATAACAGGATTGATAGGCTTATGTATTAGAACAATGTAACATTTTGTGTTTTGATCTAGAAAGAAATCCTTGTAAACATGACAATTTTTTTTTTCTAAAAATTGAATGAAATCAGTTCAGTTTTAATTTCTTTGTTGTTTACAATGATTATGTGTTTACCTGCTGTAAATTAAATGTTCATCTATTTCTATTTCTATTTTATTATGAGAGATGTATGTCTTTGACTAAGGGTTATGACTTCTCCAAATAGGGGGAGATTGTTGGGTACATATGAAAATGTGTACCATATTTGGAGAAACCTCATCTTAGTCAATGGTATGCATTAATTTGTATTTAATAGATATTTGAGTTACATTGTGCAGGTTTAAGCATTTGAAGAAAATTTTCTAAGTACAAGTGTCGACACTTGTGAAGAAGCTGTGTCGACACCCAGAAGCTGTGTCGACACTTATGAAGAACTTGTGTCGACACTCTGAAGTTGTGTCGACACTTATGAAGGTGTTTTGTCGACACTCAAGTTGTGTCGACTCTTACGAAGAAGTTGTGTCGAAACTCAAGCTAAGTCGACACTTCTGAAGAAGCTGTGTCGACACTCAGAATTGTGTCTACACCTGAGCTAGGAGTTATGTCGACACCAGAAGTAATTGTGTCGACACACAGGACTTGTGTCGACACACACTCAACATCGTCTGGATACTTTCAACACTATCGACATTCATTCAATGCCGTCTGTCGACAACAGTTATGTCGAGACCAGAAGTAGCTGTGTCGACACACAGGACTTGTGTCGACACATACTCAATGTAACGCCCCTGATTTTTCTGCGATTATTTTAATCCTCGTTTGGCGTTACGTCGACGCGTTTTCGTGGCTTGTGCCATTTGTGGAGTGTGGTTTAGCTCCTTAGAACTGAGTGCCCTATTTTGTAGCCTATGGGCAAGATCTCCCTAGCAAGCCGAGTCGTTTTGGGTGACCCAGTGTGGCCTCTCGGGGGATGCTTGTGTTTTGTCTTTGGGTGGGTATAACTCGAGTTCTGTTCGTCGAAAATTAATTTCGACTTCGTCGTTGTGTTCGTAGCGTGGGTATTTAGCTATGGTGCAAATTTCGTCAAATTCCGAGGTAGTTTGGTTTTCGCGTCGTTTTGGTGCTTTATGTAATTCTTTATTAAATTATATTATTATATATTTACATATATATATATATATATATATATATATATATATATATATATATATATATATATATTTCGGTTAGAAATGAAACCCCCCCCCCCCCCCCCGTATCATCTTCTCCAAGTAGAACCGCCGCCCCTGTACGAGAGAAAACGGAGAAACTGCCGAGCCTTGCCATCCACCGCCGATTCCCGGAGCGTTTGTGGACAGAATTCGATTCCGAGAGTGGATTCGGATTGCTCTCGTCAAGACCTTCATTCCTACGGTAAGATATTCGATTTTCGTGGAGTTTTGTTGAGATTGGGATTTCAGTTTTGAGGATTTTCCGCCATTAATGTTAGGGAGAATGTTTTAGGTGCTGCTGCTTTTTGTGCCAAGTGAAGGAGAGGGAAAGCCGTCCAAGCTTCGCCGGAAATCGAGGCAAGTGGTGTTTTTTCCCTTGCCAAGTTGTTTTCTTTTGTTCAAATCCTATTTGCTTCTATCGTTTTTATCTCCTATTTTTTTCATCTCGAATGATTAGGCATAGTTTGTATGGTAGTGGTGTGCATCATTGGTGGTTTCCTGCTGCTACTGCAGTTGCGTTGGTCGTGTGCGCGTTCCGGTGTTGTTCGGGAAATCCCAAACGGTACAGGTTAACCGCGCACGATCATCAACCGTTAGGGCGCACGACCACTAGTCGTGTGCCTATGTTCGTGCGCGTCCACTTATTTATTTTCCAAAGTTCTGTCTCGGATATCGCACGAGCACTGGAAAACAGTGCGTACGACCACCGGTCGTGCGCCACTGCTCGTGCTCAGATGCTAAGTTTTCTGTCAGGTTTTCCAGGTTCACTTCGCACGGTCATCAGCCAATGAGTGCGCACGACCACTGGTCGTGCGCCACTGATCGTGCGCTCTGTATTTATATTTTTCTTCTGCTCCCGTATTTAGTTGGCTTCGTTGCGCGGGTTATGTGGGCATGAGTGTTTTGTGTTGCGTTAAGGTAGTAACGTAAGAGTAGTTGTTGTGATAGTTTCGTTTTGCGTGGCACGTTGAGTGAGTGAAGCTCACTCAATGCGGGGTCGAGAGGACCCAGCGCCAAGTCGTGTTAAGTCATTTCAACACTTTTTCCCTACCTCGATTTTCGTTCCCGAGTGAATTCCTTGATTTGATTTATTTTTGAGTTTCCTTGTCGGCCATGTTTTTCCTTCCTAAAGGCCGAATCGTGAGTCATGGTCAGTAGTGGTGGTTTGAAGCTCTTCATGGGAGAGGTGTTGTGTAATTTTAGCCAAGGCCACCCTTATTCTTCTATCTTGCTCCAGGTACGGGCTGGGCAAGGGGGTGGAAGGTCCCTTGTGCTTTCACATGTAGACCCCTGAGCTTATTGGCATGGAAATTGGTGGTTGGGGGACTGAGTTTGCCTCCAACTCGGATCCATGCTGTTGTTTTGCTACTACCATATCCCACAGCTTAGGGTGTTAGAAGTTTCTTCCTTGGTAGATTACAGCACTTTGGGCTCTTGGTAGCCTAGTAGGCTCTGCAGGAAGTAGTTTCTGGGCAGGGTTGATGCTATTTCCTCGCACCTAGTGCATTTTCTTTTTGTCTTGTCTTGGGCAGTTGTGACCTTTTTCTGCTTTGTGTTTTCCTCTTTCATTTATTCCCTGGTGGACACTTTCATGCAGTTCTTTCTGTTTTGCTTACTGAGGTATTCTTTCTTCTTTTGAATGCCTCAGGTTCTGAGCAGTAGCCAGTTTGGTGGCTAGGTTGCAGTGGTGTTGCTAGTGGTCTCTTGGACTTTGGAGATCCCGTTGCTTTATTTGTGAGGTAGTTTTTCTGTACCTTTTCTTACAGACATGCATATGTGCCAGTGGGTTCGTGTCAGGTTGTTGGCGCCCACTGGTAGTTTTTACCTTTGTACTAGATATACTACTTTTGCTGCTACAATTTTCTGGAGATAGTCTACTTGCTCTGGGGAGGATTTATGCTAGGTTGCTAGTTATTTTTAAACTACAACTATTACTATAAGTACAGTTCATGATCAGCATGTTTTATAAAAATTAAATCACTATTTTCCAAACGACGTATAAAGATCGATTTCTTATATATAATATAAATTATATGTAGAGTCTTGCATAGTGTAAGTGGTCCTCATGGGTCTCTTATGCACTCACTTAGGATGTCAATCTTGAATAAAGTATCTTCCGCAGCGTATAAGTATAGTTTTTAATTGTGTACTAGGTGATCCACTGTAACATCCCATTTTTCAATTAGACCCCCCCCTTAGGAGTGACTTGAACATTCTTAGGTCATACCAAGTCCTAGGTTGAACCTAGGAGGTCAAGTGACCCAACTAGTTAGTTGAGACTCACTCGGGCTGCAAATAGTAAAATCTTAAAACCCTGATTTTGGTGGCCTAGTGGGTTCAATCTGACTCCAAGGCATTCCTAGACCTAATATGAGATCAATGGGTCACCAAGGACCCATTGGGTGCAAACCTAATGGCTAAGTTGACCCAAGTCAACTTAAGCCCTAGTTAGGCCAAAGTAACCCTGCCCTGGATCAACTCACCCTCTTTACCCCAAGTCTACCCTACCTAACCATACCTAGGCCTTAGGGGAGGTCAATGGGTCCCTAGGGGTCTATTGATGTTGACTCAGAAGGTCAAATTGACCAAGTCAACCCTAAACCCAAATCAAGTCAAACCTAGCTCAATTGGGTTAACTCAGGCTCAAGCCGCCTCATGTAGACTCATAGGGTTTTATTAGGAGTTATTATGGCTGCCTATAGCCTAAACCCTAGGCTAGCCAACATGTTGACTAGGAGAGAGAAAGAAGAGAGAAATAGGCTAAATATAGGAGAGAGAAAGTGTGAATTAAGGGTATTTTCATGGTAGAATGGTGAGCCCCCCCTCTCATATGGCATTTAAGGTTTTAATATTAATTTTATGGGCTGCCTTTAGGCTTCTAGGGGAAGAAAATTCGTGAGGATGACTAGGAGAGAGAAAAAAATAAGTATTTGGTTATATAGAGGAGAGAGAAAAGGTGGTGGAGAGGTGAAGAGGTGTTTTGAAGAGGGAGGAGGCATGAGTTCGGCCAAAGAGGGGCCAACAGCCACCTAGAGGTTGACACCTCCTCCCCCCACCCTTTTCCCAGCCATCAAGAGGTGTTTGCACCCTCTCTCTCCTCTAACCACCCCCCCACATGAAGAGGTGTTTTGCCTCTTGGAGAAAACCGCCCCTCTCCCCCTCTCCTCTTTATATACTCACTTAGGAGAGAGGGGAGACCATTTTCGAAATCAGAGAAGGAGGGGTGAACCCTTGCCGGAGCCATCAAGGAGAGAAACGCCGCCACCGCCGCCACCATGGCATCCCGCCGTTCAACTCGCATCCAAGCCCGAAATCAGGTCCTCCCTCACCTTTTCTCTCATGTTTAGATCCTAGGATTGTTTAGGAGTTGAGTTCATGCTCAAACGAACCGGAGCAAAAGCTTAAAATTTCAAAAATTTCCATTTTTTATGGAGTTTTGAAGCTCTCGGGTAGGGCGGCGCCGCCACCTCCGGCCGCCCTAGCCGCCGGCAAGGTTAGCCCCCACCACCGGGAACATGTAGGAGTTGTTTCCCGGTGGTGGCGCCGCCCCTAATGGCCGGGAACAGCCCCGTGATAAGCACTTCTCACGGGTTCTGGTTCAGGCCATTTGGGGAAGATGAAGTACAGCTCCCGTCGGATCTGCTTTAAGATCCGTGCAACCCTAGATTATGATTTAATGATTATTTATATTCAAATTCTGTATTTAATTTAAACAGTTTCACTGTAAATTAAATTTAGGCCCCTTATGGGCACCACATGAAAAAGAGTACAACATGAAAGTTGTAGGTCTTTTGAATACCTACAATTTGATATGTAGTGGTGAAAAATTGGATGAGGGGACTGCCCTGTAGAGCTTTTTCAGTAAGGGTATGTCCTACAACTAGGGTAGTTTTCTTCTAAAAATTATTTAGGCCCTTTAGAGGCTTGTCCATCAAATTTGATCAACATGAATGTTGTAGGATTTTTAATTATCTACAGTTTGATATGTTATGGAAAATTTTAGGACAAGTATTTTGACCTATAGGGCCATTATTCTAGGGTAGGTCCTACAAATAGGGCAGATCTTTGAAAAAATTCCCTACACCTAATCTTTGGTCCAAATGCTTTGAAATTTGGACAGGGACTCAATATCACCTAGACCTAACTCCTGTAAAAATTGGAGACCATTTGGGATAGTGTAACTTAGGGTTCTTCCCTAAACCTAGAAAAGCTAGGGTAAGGTAGTTGAAGGGTCAAATGACCTCCAAACCCTCCCAAATTTTGGTGAGGTGTCCCTGGTATAGGTATATAGGTCTGGTTCCAATTTCAACTCATTTGGTTGAGTTTTGATTAGGAATCCTCTAAACCCTAGTTTTGACCTAGTAGAAGGAAGGTTAGTGAGAAGGTTCCTTGCACTCTGGTATGATCATCTCACCTCAACCGAGGTTGAGATTTTTACCACTGGTTTATTTTGGTCATAAGATTATCCTTAGGGAATATGGGATGATTTAGGGTAAGTTTACCCTAGGGCCCAGGTTAAAACCCTAAAGGTGGACTTTGGGGGTTTGTGAAGGACAAAGGGGCAAATGCCCTTGTATGGCCTTGAGATTTGGTGGAAAGGTTGTTAATGAGTTTATAACTCTCTGGTTGTAATGTCAGATAATTTTGATGTAGGTAGCTACCTCAAAACTTTAACCCTAGTTTTAGGGTAGAATGGATTTTAGGTCAAAACAGTATCTTAAACTCTTTTAAAAGCCATGAAATTGGGGTAGTGTGTTTCTAGGGTAGTTAGGACCCTTGGATAATTTTGTTAGAATTTTTGGATAGGTATTTCTAGTACTTCATTCATGAATGTGGGTATAGCCCTTTTTGATGTTTTATTTATTTAAGATTTTTAATCCAAATAAGGCCCCCTTGAAACTCTGGAATTAGATGTTTTTGGCCAGTAGGAATGCCCATGAATTTTAGTTCAATTTTATGTTGATTAAATAGAATAGTTCCTTCACAAGTATTATTAAAGGGCTCTATGTTTTAAAAATATTTTATGGCATAAATATTCTCTGGAAAATTATGAAAGTTGGTAAATAGTGTTTTTTAAATCATTATGAATCAGTGGGATTTTTCTATGGATTTTTGGAGTTATGGATTTAGTACTTGATTCACAAGCATGCTAGATTAGGGTTTTTGGTAAATGATTTATTATAAATTAATTTCCAGCAAGAAAATTATGAAACCTTTATAGTACTGTTTTCATAGTATTTCTAGTACCCTGTAATTAATCTAAACTATTTGGAAGAGTATTTGATGTAGTTTATTCATTAGACATGAAGAAAATGGATTATTGCAAAATTAAGTTTAGGCCCCTTAGACCATAGGGAAAATTATCAAACCTTGGATATGTTATTTTTAGATACACTAATATTTGTCTTAAATTTATTATGATTTATACATGACTGAAAAGTATGATCCTTGTACAAATTTGGAAGACCTTGGATTTAATAAAAATTAATTAATTATTAGGTTAATTGGAAAAAATGTTATTATCAGAAAAATCGATTCAATAATGTCATGATAGGCCCCCAGAAATTAACTTAGGCCGTATGGAAGAAAACACAAAGGACATTCTATCAAGGTCATCATATAGTGTAGGCTGGTCTGCATTTAGCGTTTTCGTAAAAGATCGCATTTGGAGACGACTTAGGGCAATGTTAGAGTTTCTCAATGTGCTGATTGTGATGGATTTAGATAGGTTGTCATGGAAGGTTCTAAGGAGTGACGAGAAGTGAGTGGTTGTGGTAGAAGGTGCACGGATCCGACGAAAGATCGCCGTCCCCGTAAGAGTGAAGAGTCAAATCCACCCTAGGTTTAGTTTGATGCAATTTATAGAGGGAACGGGGAAGGGAAAAACAACCAATAATAATAAGTGCCTTGCGAAAGGGAACTTCGGGCCGTAATGCCGCCGTCTTGGTTCCTAGTGCCCTTTAAGAGCCCTTCACGGGGTATGCCGGGGGCAGTCCTGGGCTAACGTAAATCTTAAAACAAACGAAAGAGTAATTAGCCTAATAGGGATTCACATTGCACACACTCATTAGTTAGGGTTGGTAATGGTTAAGTCGTCCCGAGGTGTTCAAAGGGGCGCCATCCCGCGGTGCTCAAGGGATGAGGTTTGGAATTGTGCCGGACGGTTTAGTCCAGGGAGCTTAGTCTCGGTTTGTGGTTGAGCCGGACGGTTTGGTCCGGGAGCTTTACTCTTGACTTCTTATATTAACTGTTGCATGTGCATAAAAATAGGAAAGATTAAGGTGGTGGGTTCTCGATATCGGGGAGTTCGATTGCACCGACACCGATATCGTTGACTCGGCAAGGTGACTAGCACTTAGCCAAGGTTAAGTCCGGCGGTCCAGTCGGCAAGAGTACGCAGGAGTCTGCTTTGTGCACCAAGCGTTGAGGGCGTACGATAGGTCAGACCAGTGGTGCTTTTACTGGTTTTGAGGTGGGCGAGGCCCAACCCACCGCTTCCGTCTGCCACTACGGAGGTATCCTGGGAGGTAACGGCTCTGAAAGGGGGAACTAAAGGTTTGTGTACACAAAGTTGGGTGTGTGAGTTGCACTGCTTGATCATCATACCCACCATATAGCTGCATGCCATAATCTTTCATAACAACCTTGACACCTAAAGTATAAGTGGAATGGGACGCTTATACTTTAGGACTTGCAAAACGACCCCTTGGTCTATAAGCTTGTGTGGGCAAGTTTATAAATCAAAGGTTAATTTCAATATATATATGCTGCTGTTTGTTAACCGACACCCCAACGTATAAGTAGAATGGGACATTTATACGATGGGAGCCTTGTAGAAGATCCCTTGGCTTATGTGTACTCACATAAGTGGAGGTTTAATTTCTTACTTACTTACCTTTCTATTTTACCTATTACAACACTTATATTGCTCCCCTGTCATAACTTGCTAGTTAGTTCCACCGTCATCTGCTTTTGACTACTCTCCACCTTCATGTCCTTCCCTTTCTTCCTCTTCGCTCGGTGCCTTAGGGCATGGGGGAAGGGGTGGGGGATGATAGGGCTTAGTCTTATAGACTAACGGTTTTCGAACCACATCATTTTAGGGAATCGTGGAGCCCAACCCGGAGGAGCAGCCCAGGAGGCCGGTGCGCTTGGAGACAGGGCAGTCTAGCTCAGGAGTTCAGACAGCCGGGACCATGAGTTCCGTTCCTTAGTAGCAGTTTGTTTTTCAGCTTCTGTTTGAGTGACTATGTAGTGAGGTGTTGTTGTACCGGGCTTAAGCCCTCTTCCTTTCAGTACTCTATTTTTACTCTGATGTTATACTGTGGACACTCCCTTCGTGGAGTTTACATATATGTGATTTATATTGTGGACTGCAATTCTCTTTACTGTTCTACTTGCTACTTGATTGTGATCGAAAAGGCCGGCAGAATTGGCGCGTTGTAGTGACGACCTTCCCGGGTGCGAAGGTGTCACCGCAAAGCGGCGGTTCTGGGCATAAGACCCCGAGTTTTGAATCGAAAAAAAAATGGGGTCTTACAAAGTGGTATCAGAGCAAACCCCGATCGATCAAATAGCAGTCCACAAAAACCCTAGGTCAACCCCGTTCGAGTTTAGTTTGCGGACAAACTAAGCAGCGGAAGTAGTGGTGGGCCCATATGGGTATCACATAATATATGTCCATTTTAGATTGAGTTAACGTTTTCTGACGATGAAGTTTTGTTGTGCAGCCTCCAACACTGCCTACATTACAGGGTGGGGCCCAGCAGACCCCGGATACTGCACCGATTCCACCAGTTCCTGCTCAGTTCCTACAAACCGACATGGGGCAGACTTTGACTGCCATCTTGGATGCTTTCAGGGCCCAACAGGCCCCGGCTCCACAGCAGATACCAGGAGCCAACTGGCTCAGCATCTTCCGAGCACTTTCTCCTCCGTCCTTCTTGGGGACGGAGTCAGCAGTGCGGACAGAAGAGTGGCTGGACATCATGGAGGAAATGCTGACAGGGATACGGAGCCCGTGGGAGGAGAGAGTACCTTTGGTTGTGTCCTGCTTGGAGTCTCATGCCAAGCGGTGGTGGAAGACATTTCTGGATACTACCTTTGCTGGGAGACTGGCTGCTAAGGTTTCATGGGATGAGTTCAGGCCTATGTTGTTGGAGCATTTTGTTCCACAGTCGGCCCGAGACGAGTTGGAGGACCGCTTCTTGCAGTTGAAGCAAGGTACTAGGACGGTGGTGGAATACCATCGAGAGTTCAACCATCTGGCTCATTTTGCAGACTCTTACCAGCTAGATGAGGCAGCGTACACGAAGAGGTTCTTCAAAGGTCTGCGGGAAGACATGAGGGATGCCCTTCTATTTGTGTCGGACGGGCCTATCTCCCGTATTCTGGAGATGGCAAAGAGGTTAGAGGCAGATTGGCACACCACCAGAGGCCGGAAGCGGCCAACGGAGGATCAGAGCCGGGGAGCCCGGAGCGATCAGCGTCGAGGCCATGCAGCAGATGGCAGGAGGATAGAAGTTCAGCCTCGACAGGAGGTGAGGCAGGAGCCGAGGGAGCAGGTGACACTGGCCCCTCAGCCTATTCAGGTGCGGGAACTGCCGAGACCTCAGATGCGAGACGTGCAGAGATCGGGAGGTGGGGCTTACACTCCGCCGGAATGCTTCTACTGTCACCAGTTGGGGCATATCAAGAGGAACTGTCCTATGAGGGGAGCACCCCCTCCAGCACCACAGATTGCCCCACCAGCTCAGCACTATGGAGGCCGAGGACGCGGCCAAGGTCGTGGATATCAGGGCGGAGATCGCCGATACGAGAGGGAACAGGTATATGCATTAGATCTGACCCAGCCTCGACATCCTGAGGAGTTAATCACAGGTACGTCAAAAGATTGTATATTTCCTTTGTTTAATAGTTAGACTCTAAACTAAGAAATTACAAACTGGGAAAGAAAACTTTAACTAGACTTCAAAAATTTTGTTACCCCAGGCATTGTCCTCATCAGCGGCAAGCCCGCATATACTTTGTTCGATACGTGTGCGTCACGCTCATTTGTATCAGAGGCCTTCATTGTTGGCATGGCAGGCGTGGAGAGATTCATCGGCTTGGCATTAAGGGTACGACTAGCTGACGGGTCCGAGCTACACACCACTGCGCATTGCAACATGGAGGCACAAATTGGCGGGAAAGCATTCGAGGCATCCGCCGCAATCCTAAGGATGCCTTCATATGATTTGATTTTGGGCATGTCATGGTTATATTGGAACCATGCCCTAATTGACTGCGTGGCCAAGAAGATTATTCTGAGGCATGGAGATTCTTCCGTCGTAATAGAAGGTATAAGACATGCCTCCTTTTCATTTTTGTCATCTATTCAGGCCGTCAAGGCCCATATACAGGGCGACGAGATTTACCAGGTTTTATTCGAGATGGCGGAGGCCAATGTTCTTGTAGCGGAGATTCCTGTTGTGCGAGATTTCGAGGATGTTTTTCCCGAGAAGTTACCAGGGCTACCCCCGCACAGAGAGCAGGACTTTCAGATTTTGCTGGTGCCAGGGGCTAAGCCAGCATCTAGAGCCCCCTACCGGATGGCCCCAAAGGAGCTGGTGGAATTCCGGAGCCAATTACAGGAGCTGGTGGAAGCCGGTTATGTCCGGCCAAGTTCCTCGCCATGGGGAGCCCCTGTATTGTTCGTCAAGAAGAAGGATGGGACACTTAGACTGTGCATAGATTATCGGGCCTTGAATCGACTGACGGTCTGAAATACTTATCCGTTACCAAGGATAGACGAGCTATTCGACCAGCTGGAGGGAGCTCACTTCTTCTCGAAGCTGGATTTGAGATCGGGCTACTACCAGTTACGGATCCGAGAAGAGGACATCCCGAAGACTGCTTTTAGTAGCAGATATGGTCTATACGAGTTTACCGTGATGCCCTTTGGGCTCACGAATGCACCATCAGCGTTCATGACTCTCATGAACCAGGTTTTCGAGTCTTACTTGGATGTGTTTGTCATCGTTTTTATTGATGACATTCTCATTTACTCTCGGACGGAAGAGGAGCACTCGAGGCATTTGGCATTGACACTACAGAGATTGCGAGAGCATCAGTTGTACGCAAAATTCAGCAAGTGTCAGTTTTGGTTGAAGGAGGTGGCCTTTTGGGTCATGTTATCAGTGGAGCTGGGTTGGCAGTGGATCCTGCGAAAGTTCAAGCAGTCCGAGATTGGCCACCATTGAAGACAGCTACAGAAGTTCGGAGCTTCTTAGGACTTGCCGGTTACTACCGGAAGTTCGTAGAAGGATTTTCTAGTCTTGCACTCCCTCTCACATCTTTGACGAGGAAGGAGACACCTTTTGTGTGGACCCCGAAATGCGAGGCAGCTTTTCAAGAGTTGAAGGAGAGACTTACCTCGGCTCCTATACTGACTCTCCCTTCGGGGAAAGAAGGATTCCAGGTGTATACAGATGCCTCCTACCAGGGCTTGGGAGCTGTTCTGATGCAGAATGGGCATGTTATTGCTTACGCTTCACGCCAGCTAAAGAAGCATGAACAAAACTACCCAGTGCACGATCTGGAGTTTGGTGCGGTTATTTTTGCGCTGAAGGTCTGGCGCCATTATCTCTATGGAGTTCACTGCGACATATTTTCAGATCATAAAAATCTGAAGTATGTGGATACACAGAAGGAGCTGAACATTAGATAGCGGAGATGGGTGGAGTTCCTGGCAGACTATCAGTATGAGATGCACTACCATCCGGGTAAGGCAAACGTGGTAGCCGATGCTCTGAGCCGGAGAGCTACTACTTCAGGAGCAGGGCCCCAGGTCTTGTCGTTAGAGATATTACGGAGCTTTGAAGATATGCACATCACCTTGGTATCGTCCGAAGACACCGATGTGTATGAGGAGTATTTAGCTGCGACGAGCGCCACCGACACTATTCATGACAGAGTTAGAGATTGGCAGAGGCAGGATGCCAAATTGGAGCCGATTTTCAGGGCCATAGAGGCAAGCTCAGCTGGGGACTATTCGATGCGAGGTGATCTGTTGTGCTTCAAGGGTCGGACTTACATACCGGATGGAGGGCAGGTTCGGGAAGACATTATGGCAGAGGCTCATCATAGCCGATACTCTATACATCCCGGGATTACGAAGATGACGGCAGATTTGAAGAAGACACTCTACTGGCCGGGCATGAAGAAGGATATCACTTATTTCGTGACCCACTGCGAGGCGTGCCAGTTAGTGAAGGCAGAGTGCAGACACCCCGCTGGTCTGCTGCAGCCACTCCCAGTGCCGGAATGGAAGTTTGATGATATCGCGATGGACTTCATCCATGGCCTCCCTCGTTCACGCACGGGAAACGATTCTATCTGGGTAATCGTTGACCGGCTGACGAAGGTGGCTAGATTCATCCCGATCAGGAAGGATGACTCGGTTGGAGTTTTGGTTCGGAAGTTCGTGGAGCAGTTTATTCGTTACCATGGAGTGCCCAGGACGATCGTATCTGATCAAGATGGTCGGTTCACGTCCAGAGAGTGGAGATCAGTGCAGTCTTACCTTGGCACACGGCTGGCCTTCAGTACAGCCTTCCATCCCCAGACTGACGGGCAGACAGAGCGTACCAACAGGACGCTAGAAGACTTACTGAGGCTGTGTATTGTGGATCACGGAGAGCCCTGGGAGCGGATGTTGCCCCTAGTGGAGTTTTCTTACAATAACAGCCATCAGTCCAGTATACGGATGGCTCCGTACGAGGCCTTGTATGGGAGTAGATGTCGGACTCCCTTATCTTGGATACATGATGCGGATCCGAAGGTGCTAGATTCGGAGTTTGTTGAAGACACCGAGGCTCAGGTACGACTGATTCGAGAGAGGATGCTAGAGGCACAAAGCAGACAGGCAAAGTATTATGACGCTCGGCATCGTTTAGTAGAGTTTCAGGTTGGGGACCGGGTATTCTTGAAGATCCGGCCAATGCACGGGGTTTCACGAGTACGTGGTCGGCGGAAGAAGCACAGTCCGAGATACATGGGGCCTTTCAGGATCCTGGAGCGGATCGGCCCATTAGCTTACAGACTGGAGCTATCGCAGGAGCTGTCCGTCCTACACGACGTGTTCCACGTATCTTCACTCAGGAGGGCTCTACTACGCCCGGAGTTACAGATTACCACCACTGATGGGCCGGTAGCTACAGATCGGTCCGTACAGGTGGAGCCGATACGGATTGACGACCAGGGGATACGGGTCTTGCGCCGCAAGAAGATCCCGCTAGTCAAAGTCTTGTGGAGGAATCATGGGCAAGTGGAGCATACTTGGGAACCTGAGGACTTGATGCGAGAGAAGTACCCGGAGTTGTTTAGCCATGTAATATCTTCTAACTTCTCAAGATGCTTGTAATTATTTTTCCCTACTTGTTTTACACTGGAGTATCACCTAAGATTAGAGGCTAATCCTTTGTTTATTGGGGCTAGCCCTTGTTTGTTAACCTTGGTTAAGCAATTCAACCCTCGTGGGATGTTACAAGCTTAAGATAACCCGGTAGAAAAGCTCCCATAGACTTAACCTTAATTTCAGGGACGAAATTTTTGTTTTGTTTATTGGGATTTGTAACATCCCATTTTTCAATTAGACCCCCCCTTAGGAGTGACTTGAACATTCCTAGGTCATACCAAGTCCTAGGTTGAACCTAGGAGGTCAAGTGACCCAACTAGTTAGTTGAGACTCACTCGGGCTGCAAATAGTAAAATCTTAAAACCCTGATTTTGGTGGCCTAGTGGGTTCAATCTGACTCCAAGGCATTCCTAGACCTAATATGAGATCAATGGGTCACCAAGGACCCATTGGGTGCAAACCTAATGGCTAAGTTGACCCAAGTCAACTTAAGCCCTAGTTAGGCCAAAGTAACCCTACCCTGGATCAACTCACCCTCTTTACCCCAAGTCTACCCTACCTAACCATACCTAGGCCTTAGGGGAGGTCAATGGGTCCCTAGGGGTCTATTGATGTTGACTCAGAAGGTCAAATTGACCAAGTCAACCCTAAACCCAAATCAAGTCAAACCTAGCTCAATTGGGTTAACTCAGGCTCAAGCCGCCTCATGTAGACTCATAGGGTTTTATTAGGAGTTATTATGGCTGCCTATAGCCTAAACCCTAGGCTAGCCAACATGTTGACTAGGAGAGAGAAAGAAGAGAGAAATAGGCTAAATATAGGAGAGAGAAAGTGTGAATTAAGGGTATTTTCATGGTAGAATGGTGAGCCCCCCCTCTCATATGGCATTTAAGGTTTTAATATTAATTTTATGGGCTGCCTTTAGGCTTCTAGGGGAAGAAAATTCGTGAGGATGACTAGGAGAGAGAAAAAAAATAAGTATTTGGTTATATAGAGGAGAGAGAAAAGGTGGTGGAGAGGTGAAGAGGTGTTTTGAAGTGGGAGGAGGCATGAGTTCGGCCAAAGAGGGGCCAACAGCCACCTAGAGGTTGACATCTTCTCCCCCCACCCTTTTCCCGGCCATCAAGAGGTGTTTCCACCCTCTCTCTCCTCTAACCACCCCCCCCCCCCCACATGAAGAGTTGTTTTGCCTCTTGGAGAAAACCTCCCCTCTCCCCCTCTCCTCTTTATATACTCACTTAGGAGAGAGGGGAGACCATTTTCGAAATCAGAGAAGGAGGGGTGAACCCTTGCCGGAGCCATCAAGGAGAGAAACGCCGCCACCGCCGCCACCATGGCATCCCGCCGTTCAACTCGCATCCAAGCCCGAAATTAGGTCCTCCCTCACCTTTTCTCTCATGTTTAGATCCTAGGATTGTTTAGGAGTTGAGTTCATGCTCAAACGAACCGGAGCAAAAGCTTAAAATTTCAGAAATTTCCATTTTTTATGGAGTTTTGAAGCTCTCGGGTAGGGCGGCGCCGCCACCTCCGGCCGCCCTAGCCGCCGGCAAGGTTAGCCCCCACCACCGGGAACATGTAGGAGTTGTTTCCCGGTGGTGGCGCCGCCCCTAATGGCCGGGAACAGCCCCGTGATAAGCACTTCTCACGGGTTCTGGTTCAGGCCATTTGGGGAAGATGAAGTACAGCTCCCGTCGGATCTGCTTTAAGATCCGTGCAACCCTAGATTATGATTTAATGATTATTTATATTCAAATTCTGTATTTAATTTAAACAGTTTCACTGTAAATTCAATTTAGGCCCCTTATGGGCACCACATGAAAAAGAGTACAACATGAAAGTTGTAGGTCTTTTGAATACCTACAATTTGATATGTAGTGGTGAAAAATTGGATGAGGGGACTGCCCTGTAGAGCTTTTTTAGTAAGGGTATGTCCTACAACTAGGGTAGTTTTCTTCTAAAAATTATTTAGGCCCTTTAGAGGCTTGTCCATCAAATTTGATCAACATGAATGTTGTAGGAATTTTAATTATCTACAGTTTGATATGTTATGGAAAATTTTAGGACAAGTATTTTGACCTATAGGGCCATTATTCTAGGGTAGGTCCTACAAATAGGGCAGATCTTTGAAAATATTCCCTACACCTAATCCTTGGTCCAAATACTTTGAAATTTGGACAGGGACTCAATATCACCTAGACCTAACTCCTATAAAAATTGGAGACCATTTGGGATAGTGTAACTTAGGGTTCTGCCCTAAACCTAGAAAAGCTAGGGTAAGGTAGTTGAAGGGTCAAATGACCTCCAAACCCTCCCAAATTTTGGTGAGGTGTCCCTGGTATAGGTATATAGGTCTGGTTCAAATTTCAACTCATTTGGTTGAGTTTTGATTAGGAATCCTCTAAACCCTAGTTTTGACCTAGTAGAAGGAAGGTTAGTGAGAAGGTTCCTTGCACTCTGGTATGATCATCTCACCTCAACCGAGGTTGAGATTTTTACCACTGGTTTATTTTGGTCATAAGATTATCCTTAGGGAATATGGGATGATTTAGGGTAAGTTTACCCTAGGGCCCAGGTTAAAACCCTAAAGGTGGACTTTGGGGGTTTGTGAAGGACAAAGGGGCAAATGCCCTTGTATGGCCTTGAGATTTGGTGGAAAGGTTGTTAATGAGTTTGTAACTCTCTGGTTGTAATGTCAGATAATTTTAATGTAGGTAGCTACCTCAAAACTTAAACCCTAGTTTTAGGGTAGAAGGGATTTTAGGTCAAAACAGTATCTTAAACTCTTTTAAAAGCCATGAAATTGGGGTAGTGTGTTTCTAGGGTAGTTAGTACCCTTGGATAATTTTGCTAGAATTTTTGGATAGGTATTTCTAGTACTTCATTCATGAATGTGGGTATAGCCCTTTTTTATGTTTTATTTATTTAAGATTTTTAATCCAAATAAGGCCCCCTTGAAACTCTGGAATTAGATGTTTTTGGCCAGTAGGAATTCCCATGAATTTTAGTTCAATTTTATGTTGATTAAATAGAATAGTTCCTTCACAAGTATTATTAAAGGGCTCTATGTTTTAAAAATATTTTATGGCATAAATATTCTCTGGAAAATTATGAAGGTTGGTAAATAGTGTTTTTTAAATCATTATGAATCAATGGGATTTTTCTATGGATTTTTGGAGTTATGGATTTAGTACTTGATTCACAAGCATGCTAGATTAGGGTTTTTGGTAAATGATTTATTATAAATTAATTTCCAGCAAGAAAATTATGAAACCTTTATAGTACTGTTTTCATAGTATTTCTAGTACCCTGTAATTAATCTAAACTATTTGGAAGAGTATTTGATGTAGTTTATTCATTAGACATGAAGAAAATGGATTATTGCAAAATTAAGTTTAGGCCCCTTAGACCATAGGGAAAATTATCAAACCTTGGATATGTTATTTTTAGATACACTAATATTTGTCTTAAATTTATTATGATTTATACATGACTGAAAAGTATGATCCTTGTACAAATTTGGAAGACCTTGGATTTAATAAAAATTAATTAATTATTAGGTTAATTGGAAAAAATGTTATTATCAGAATAATCGATTCAATAATGTCATGATAGGCCGCCAGAAATTAACTTAGGCCGTATGGAAGAAAACACAAAGGACATTCTATCAAGGTCATCATATAGTGTAGGCTGGTCTGCATTTAGCGTTTTCGTAAAAGATCGCATTTGGAGACGACTTAGGGCAATGTTAGAGTTTCTCAATGTGCTGATTGGGATGGATTTAGATAGGTTGTCATGGAAGGTTCTAAGGAGTGACGAGAAGTGAGTGGTTGTGGTAGAAGGAGCACGGATCCGACGAAAGATCGCCGTCCCCGTAAGAGTGAAGAGTCAAATCCACCCTAGGTTTAGTTTGATGCAATTTATAGAGGGAACGGGGAAGGGAAAAACAACCAATAATAATAAGTGCCTTGCGAAAGGGAACTTCGGGCCGTAATGTCGCCGTCTTGGTTCCTAGTGCCCTTTGAGAGCCCTTCACGGGGTATGCCGGGGGCAGTCCTGGGCTAACGTAAATCTTAAAATAAACAAAAGAGTAATTAGCCTAATAGGGATTCACATTGCACACACTCATTAGTTAGGGTTGGTAATGGTTAAGTCGTCCCGAGGTGTTCAAAGGGGCGCCATCCCGCGGTGCTCAAGGGATGAGGTTTGGAATTGTGCCGGACGGTTTAGTCCGGGGAGCTTAGTCTCGGTTTGTGGTTGAGCCGGACGGTTTGGTCCGGGAGCTTTACTCTTGACTTCTTATATTAACTGCTGCATGTGCATAAAAATAGGAAAGATTAAGGTGGTGGGTTCTCGATATCGGGGAGTTCGATTGCACCGACACCGATATCGTTGACTCGGCAAGGTGACTAGCACTTAGCCAAGGTTAAGTCCGGCGGTCCAGTCGGCAAGAGTACGCAGGAGTCCGCTTTGTGCACCAAGCGTTGAGGGCGTACGATAGGTCAGACCAGTGGTGCTTTTACTGTTTTTGAGGTGGGCGAGGCCCAACCCACCGCTTCCGTCTGCCACTACGGAGGTATCCTGGGAGGTAACGGCTTTGAAAGGGGGAACTAAAGGTTTGTGTACACAAATTTGGGTGTGTGAGTTGCACTACTTGATCATCATACCCACCATATAGCTGCATGCCATAATCTTTCATAACAACCTTGACACCTAAAGTATAAGTGGAATGGGACGCTTATACTTTTGGACTTGCAAAACGACCCCTTGGTCTATAAGCTTGTGTGGGCAAGTTTATAAATCAAAGGTTAATTTCAATATATATATGCTGCTGTTTGTTAACCGACACCCCAACGTATAAGTGGAATGAGACATTTATACGATGGGAGCCTTGTAGAAGATCCCTTGGCTTATGTGTACTCACATAAGTGGAGGTTTAATTTCTTACTTACTTACCTTTCTATTTTACCTATTACAACACTTATATTGCTCCCCTGTCATAACTTGCTAGTTAGTTCCACCGTCATCTGCTTTTGACTACTCTCCACCTTCATGTCCTTCCCTTTCTTCCTCTTCGCTCGGTGCCTTAGGGCATGGGGGAAGGGGTGGGGGATGATAGGGCTTAGTCTTATAGACTAACGGTTTTCGAACCACATCATTTTAGGGAATCGTGGAGCCCAACCCGGAGGAGCAGCCCAGGAGGCCGGTGCACTTGGAGACAGGGCAGTCTAGCTCAAGAGTTCAGACAGCCGGGACCGTGAGTTCCGTTCCTTAGTAGCAGTTTGTTTTTCAGCTTCCGTTTGAGTGACTATGTAGTGAGGTGTTGTTGTACCGGGCTTAAGCCCTCTTCCTTTCAGTACTCTATTTTTACTCTGATGTTATACTGTGGACACTCCCTTCGTGGAGTTTACATATATGTGATTTATATTGTGGACTGCAATTCTCTTTACTGTTCTACTTGCTACTTGATTGTGATCGAAAAGGCCGGCAGAATTGGCGCGTTGTAGTGACGACCTTCCCGGGTGCGAAGGTGTCACCGCAAAGCGGCGGTTCTGGGCATAAGACCCCGAGTTTTGAATCGAAAAAAAAAGGGGTCTTACATCCACCGAGCCGAGGGATACGACCTCTAAAATATAACTGATTTTCTAATCATTAAACTCATGATTTGCTTTCATTAAGTTTGTGGATGATTTTGCCTGAGCGTCAACAGTTATGCCCTGCTTGACGTGGCATCATGACGCGTGTTTTCTCATACTCTGATAATTCCTAAATTCGGAGAAAATGCGGGTTGTGACAGTTGGTATCAGAGGGAGGTTGCTTGACAAGTTAGTCAGACAACCTTCCTTTGTTTATTTTTGGTAGTTCATCATCATGTCAATCACACACCGATATGTCATCAGCACGTCTTGACAAAAGCACGAACACTACACTCATAGCATAACATGAAGTATACAGGGCATATTATGTAGTATGGGATGCATAATATGTGTTCGTATATGGATCCACCATAGGGGCAACATGTGAGGGTTATGTAGTATGGGATGCATAACCTCACCACATGGCTGCGACTAGCACGTTTTCTTTTTCGTTGCATGAGAATGTTATGTAGTATGGGATGCATAACATTTTCATGTGTATGCCGCTCATAACATGCATTAGGGCCTTTTTAAAATGCATAGCACAAACATGCATAGCATAACATTGCATAAGCACAACGTGCCAAACTAAAGACTGGCAGGATGACATATGTACACACATAAGTTTTCGAGTCAAAATAATATAAAGTCATGCATTCCCGATCTAGGCACAAGAGTCAGTAGGGTGGTGATTAACCATCCTAGGATAGGGAATAACATCAATTTTGTAAAGAGATAAACTCCCAGAGCAAGTTTAGCAGTTTTAAGTTTATATCTATATATGTATTATTTGTACTTGTAGTTGGTTCTAGTCATTGTATTAGGATCTAACTAGTGTTGCTATGATTTTAGGATGGCGCGACGACCTGCGACTCGATCGACTCCCCTGTCTAAGGGTGAGTCATCTGGAGCTCAGAACGATGCGGTGATCGAGAGTCTGCGTCAGAGTAGCGATTCCATGAGCAGGCAGTTGGTAGAGATGCAGGCCCAGATTCAGTCCCTGGTGGCGGTTGTGGCAGGTCAGACTCAAGGTGTGCAAGGTCTTGCAGGGGGGTTAGCTGTCCCTCCTCCTCCTGCACCCCTAAGACCTCCCGTGGTGGTGCCAGCCGAGATGGCCTTCATCTCGCAGTTTCAGAGGCTGAGCCCCCCCTCCACTTATGACGGGAAGGCAGATTTCATGGTGATAGACGACTGGCTGATCTCCATGGAGGAGATGTTCTCATACTCAGGGATTGCAGATGATCAGAGGGTGATGATAGCCGCCTATCAGCTTAAAGGTTTGGCTAAGAGTTGGTGGCTGAGAGAGAAGGAGAGTTTGGTAGTTGGATGCTCTTGGGAAGTGTTCAAGGAGATGTTGTTGAGGAAGTTCTTACCCTCGGTCAGCGTGACCGCCTCATGAACGACTTCCTCCATCTGAAGCAAAGGCAACTCACGGTGGGTGAGTATGAGATAGAGTTCAGCAAGTTGAGCCGTTTTTCCCCTAGATTGGTCAG
This sequence comes from Platanthera zijinensis, assembly GCA_039513925.1. Taxonomy (NCBI): domain Eukaryota; kingdom Viridiplantae; phylum Streptophyta; class Magnoliopsida; order Asparagales; family Orchidaceae; genus Platanthera; species Platanthera zijinensis. Next base: position 82,482,862 of record CM077081.1, read on the forward strand.
CGTTGAGGCTGATCGAGTTAAGCGATTTCTCGGTGGTTTGAGGAGCGAGGTGCAGCAGTTGACCAGTGCTTATTGGTCAGTGACTTATGCAGGAGTAGTACAGGCTGCTCTGAAGGTGGAGGCTATTGAGACCGCGAGGAGCAGAGGCCAGCAAATGAGGACGGACAAGAGGAAGTTTGTGGAGGAGAAGAAACCCCAGGTACCCGGTGCGGCTCCGGGAAAGAGGAGCAAGGTGGAGTGCAGCTTCTGTGGCCGGTCAGGCCACCCCGTCGAGAGATGTTTCAAGAAGGCAGCAACTCAGAGGAAGGAGCAGGTTCATGCGATTCAGGGTGCTCCTAGGAGAGATGTCTCATGTTCTGTTTGCAAGCAATCTGGGCATGATGCTGCCCAGTGCTGGTCCAAGGATAAAGTCTGCTTTCAGTGTGGGCAGAAGGGACACATCAAGTCTAGGTGTCCTCAGGTTCAGCCTGTTCTTCCTGCAGTTCCACTTCAGGCTCTACCTCCACCTCAGCGTGTGGACAAGGGAAAGGGAAAGCTGAACAAGATCTCTTCCGAGGAGGCTCAAGCTTCGACTCAGGTCATCTCAGGTTAGTTGTCATTCCAGCCTGAAAGTTTTGTTCTTGTTTTGCTTGAATGTTTGCGGTATTGTTGTGGTAGTTCCTTAGTTTTCTATGCTCCTATAGGGAAATTTAAGGTGAAGAACCGCTGGGTGCGTGTTCTGTTTGACTCCGGCGCTACCCACTCGTTCGTGGCTAAAGCCTTTGTGGAGCGACATCGGTTGACTTTAGATCAAGTTCGGGATACCTTCCGTGTCAAGTTCCCCTCTGGTGAATCTGTGTTGTCAGATTTGGGCATATTGGATTGCCCTGTTTTGTTGGGGGACTTTCTTGCGAAGGCAGACCTGAAGATGATTGATCTGGAGGACTTCGATGTTATTTTGGGCATGGACTGGCTGTCTAGGTATGATGCAGTCATTCAGTGCAAAGGAAAGCGCTTGGACTTCATCAGGGACGACGGTCAGCCCGGCAGCGTATATGATGATCTATGCCAGGATTCTCCTGTCATTTCTGCGGTATGTGCTCAGAAGCTGTTTCTTTCGGATTGTTTTGCTTGTTTGGTCTCGATGGTTGAGACCGCTGTTAGTGGACCACGCTTGGAGGAGATTCCAGTTGTTCGTGGCTTCGCCGATGTTTTTCTAGATGATCTGCCGGGTCTTCCTCCCGAGCGGGATGTGGAGTTTGTGATTGATTTAGAGCCGGGTACGCGTCCTATTGCTAAGGTGTCGTACCGAATGGCCCCTCGTGAGTTAGAGGAGTTGCGGGTTCAGTTGGATGAGCTATTGGCAAAGGGATTTATCAGGCAGAGTTCGTCGCCTTGGGGTGCTCCTGTGCTGTTTGTGAAGAAGAAAGATGAGTCAGTGCGGCTTTGCATCGACTATAGAGAGCTGAACAAAGTTACAATTAAGAACAGGTACCCTCTGCCGAGGATCGATGATTTATTTGACCAGTTGCGCGGTAGCACGGTGTTCTCCAAGATCGATCTTCGTTCTGGCTATCATCAGCTCAGGATCCGTGAGGCAGATATTCCACGGACTGCGTTTAGATCAAGGCATGGATATTTTGAGTTCTTGGTGATGTCGTTTGGTCTGACCAACGCACCATCGGCCTTCATGGATATGATGAACCGGGTGTTCAAGGATTTCTTAGACAAATTCGTGGTGGTCTTCATCGATGACGTATTGGTTTATTCTCGCAGCGCGGAGGAGCACGAGCAGCATCTGCGCTTGGTTCTATCAAAGTTGAGGAATCACAAGTTATTCGCCAAGTTGAGCAAGTGCGAATTTTGGTTGCCTCAGGTCTCGTTTCTAGGCCACGTGGTGAACAAGGATGGGATCTCGGTCGACCCGGAAAAGATCGCAGCAGTGATGGATTGGAGTAGGCCGAATACCCCTAAGGAGATCAGGAGTTTCCTAGGGTTGGCCGGCTACTACAGGAGGTTCGTGGAGGGTTTCTCTTCCCTGGCTGTACCTTTGACCAAGCTGACTCAGAAGAACGTGGCTTTTGTTTGGAGCGAGAAGTGTGAAGAAGCCTTTCTGGAGCTAAAGAAGAGATTGTGCACTGCTCCCGTTCTGACCCTACCTACTGAGGGTGTGGATTATGATGTATACGTGGATGCTTCGCATGTAGGACTGGGATGCATATTGATGCAGGTTGGAAAGGTGATTGCCTATGGGTCAAGGCAACTGAAGACTCATGAGAAGAATTATCCTACGCATGACCTTGAGTTTGCAGCGATAATTTATGCGTTAAAGTTGTGGAGGCATCTACTTTATGGGGCTCAGTGCAAGATCTTCACTGACCATAAGAGCCTGAAGTACGTGTTCACGCAGAAGGAGTTGAATCTGCGCCAGCGGCAGTGGTTAGAGTATGTGGTTGATTATGATGTAGAGATCCAGTATCATCCAGGCAAGGCCAATGTTGTGGCCGACGCCCTGAGCCGAAGGACGGGAAAGATCTTTAACCTCTCCACCGATTGTTTAGTGGAGGAGTTCCTCCGTATGGATATATCAGTGGGATGCTGCGGTTTGCAAAGTAGTTTATCAGTGGCAGAGCCGACTTGGATTTCTTTGACCAGACTGCACCAGAAGGACGATCCGGATCTTTTGCACTTATTCACCAGGACCGAGAAGGGGGAGTTGCCAGACTTTGCTATCGATGATGCGAGTACTTTGAAGTACCGCGGCAGATTTTGCATCCCCGCTATTGGGGATATTAGAGGTATGATTTGCAGAGAGGCTCATGGATCCAGCGTTGCCTACCATCCAGGATCTACGAAGATGTATCGTGACTTAAAGCAAATTGCCTGGTGGTATGGCATGAAAGGTGATATTGCCCGATTTGTTGCTGAGTGCCACACTTGCAAGCGTGTGAAGGCCGATCATGGAAGGTCTGGTGGCAAGTTGACTCTGTTAGAGATCCCGACTTGGAAGTGGGAAAGTATATCTATGGACTTCATTACGGGCTTACCGAAATCCCCGAGGGGATTTGATTCTGTTTGGGTTATAGTGGATAGATTGACGAAGTGTGCTCACTTCGTGCCATATAAGATTGATTTCCCGATGAAGAAGATAGCGGAGTTGTACTTGAATGAAGTCATCCGACTCCACGGTGTGCCGGTTAACATCATTTCTGATCAAGACTCCCAGTTTACTTCTCATTTTTGGCAGAGTCTGCAGGAGGGTTTGGGTATGGATCTGAGATATTCTACTGCTTACCACCCACAGACCAATGGGCAGATGGAGCGGGTGAACCAGATAGTTGAGGATATGATCCGATGCTACATTTTAGACCACGGTGGAGCGCGGGATGAGCGGCTGCGACTTATGGAATTTGCATACAACAACAGTTATCAGGAAAGTTTGCAGATGGCTCCATTCGAAGCCTTGTATGGGAGGCGCTGCAGAACTCTGTTGTTTTGGGCTGAGGCTGGTGAGAGGCCTTTGTTGGGTCCTGATGCGCTGGAAGAAATGGAAGTCGCAGTGAAGCTTATTCGGGAGAAGCTTCGTATAGCTCAGGAGAGGTACGAGAAGAACGCCAATCGGCGTAGGTCTGCCTTGGAGTTTTCTGTAGGGGACCTTGTATTTCTCAAGGTTTTCCCGATGGTGGGTGTAAAGAGGTTTGGTAAGAATCAGAAATTGGACCCAAGGTATGTGGGCTCGTTTGAGATTTTGGAGCGGATTTGCGTGTCAGCGTATAGATTGGATTTGCCAGCAAACTTCCCAGGTGTTTATAATGTTTTTCATGTAAGCCAATTGCGGAAGTGTGTGCGCAGCAGTGGGCAGGTCTTGGACGTTGTGCCCCAGTTGGAACCCAACCTCTCTTTTGTTGAGGTGCCGGTCCGTATTTTGGATACTCAGGAGCGAGTGCTGCGAAAGCAGTCCATTCCGATGGTGATAGTTCTTTGGAGGAATCAGGCTTTGGAGAGCGCGACTTGGGAGTTAGAGTCGTCTGTGAGGAAGGCTTACCCTCACCTGTTTCCCTGATTTGATCGGTATGTTTCCCTTCTTGTAACTCCTATTTGTTACTTTTCCTTCTTTAGTAGAAGTGTGGTGCGTAAAGTTTCGGGACGAAACTTTCTTTTAGGGGGAGTGACTGTAACGCCCCCGATTTTTCTGCGATTATTTTAATCCTCGTTTGGCGTTACGTCGACGCGTTTTCGTGGCTTGTGCCATTTATGGAGTGTGGTTTAGCTCCTTAGAACTGAGTGCCCTATTTTGTAGCCTATGGGCAAGATCTCCCTAGCAAGCCGAGTCGTTTTGGGTGACCCGGTGTGGCCTCTCGGGAGATGCTTGTGTTTTGGCTTTGGATGGGTATAACTCGAGTTCTGTTCGTCGAAAATTAATTTCGACTTCGCCGTTGTGTTCGTAGCGTGGGTATTTAGCTACGGTGCGAATTTCGTCAAATTCCGAGGTAGTTCGGTTTTCGCGTCGTTTTGGTACTTTATGTAATTCTTTATTAAATTATATTATTATTATATATATATATATATATGAGGGCACTGAATTTCCGCGCAGCGCTTTTTGGACAAAAAAACGCGCTCCTCGGAAAAATGAAAAAAACACCCCCTTAACAGCATTTTTAGAAAAAGTGGTCAACATGAAAGTTGTAGATCTCGACGAGATCTACAACTTTTATGTTGACCACTTTTTCTAAAAATGCTGTTTAGAGGGTCTATTTTCAAAAGGCGCGAAGGGGGTCCGCGCAAAAAAAAAATCGTAATATTTACTAGGCGGAACCCCCTTTGCGCCTTTTGAAAATAGACCCCCTAAACAGCATTTTTAGAAAAAGTGGTCAACATAAAAGTTGTAGATCTCGTCGAGATCTACAACTTTCATGTTGACCACTTTTTCTAAAAATGCTGTTAAGGGGGGTGTTTTTTTTCATTTTTCCGAGGAGCACGTTTTTTTGTCCAAAAAACGCTGCGCGGAAATTCATTAATCTGTATATATATATATATATATTCATTAATCTGTATATATATATATATATATATATATTCATTAATCTGTATATATATATATATATATATATATATATATATATATATATATATATATTTAGGTTAGAAATGAAAACCCCCCCGTATCATCTTCTCCAAGTAGAACCGCCGCCCCTGTACGAGAGAAAACGGAGAAACCGCCAAGCCTTGCCATCCACCGCCAATTCCCGGAGCGTTTGTGGACGGAATTCGATTCCGAGAGTGGATTCGGATTGCTCTCGTCAAGACCTTCATTCCTACGGTAAGATATTCGATTTTTGTGGAGTTTTGTTGAGATTGGGATTTCAGTTTTGAGGATTTTCCGCCATTAATGTTAGGGAGAATGTTTTAGGTGCTGCTGCTTTTTGTACCAAGTAAAGGAGAGGGAAAGCCGTCCAAGCTTCGCCGGAAATCGAGGCAAGTGGTGTTTTTTCCCTTGCCAAGTTGTTTTCTTTTGTTCAAATCCTATTTGCTTCTATCGTTTTTATCTCCTATTTTTTCATCTCGAATGATTAGGCATAGTTTGTATGGTAGTGGTGCACATCGTTGGTGGTTTCCTGCTGCTACTGCAGTTGCGTGGGTCGTGTGCGCGTTTCGGTGTCGTTCGGGAAATCCCAAACGGTACAGGTTAACCGCGCACGATCATCAACCGTTAGGGTGCACGACCACTGGTCGTGTGCCTATGTTTGTGCGCGTCCACTAATTTATTTTCCAAAGTTCTGTCTCGGATATCACACGAGCACTAAAAAACAGTGCGCACGACCACCGGTCGTGCGCCACTGCTCGTGCGCAGATGCTGAGTTTTCTGTCAGGTTTTCCAGGTTCACTTCGCACGGTCATCAGCCAATGAGTGCGCACGACCACTGGTCGTGCGCCACTGATCGTGCGCTCTGTATTTATATTTTTCTTCTGCATTCGTATTTAGTTGGCTTCGTTGCGCGGGTTATGTGGGCATAAGTGTTTTGTGTTGCGTTAAGGTAGTAACATAAGAGTAGTTGTTGTGATAGTTTCGTTTTGCGTGGCACGTTGAGTGAGTGAAGCTTACTCAATGCGGGGTCGAGAGGACCCAGTGCCAAGTCGTGTTGAGTCATTTCAACACTTTTTCCCTACCTCGATTTTCGTTCCCGAGTGAATTCCTTGATTTGATTTCTTTTTGAGTTTCCTTGTCGGCCATGTTTTTCCTTCCTAAAGGCCGAATCGTGGGTCATGGTCAGTAGTGGTGGTTTGAAGCTCTTCATGGGAGAGGTGTTGTGTAATTTTAGCCAAGGCCACCCTTATTCTTCTATCTTGCTCCAGGTACGGGCTGGGCAAGGGGGTGGAAGGTCCCTTGTACTTTCACATGTAGACCCCTGAGCTTGTTGGCATGGAAATTGGTGGTTGGGGGACTGAGTTTGCCTCCAACCCGGATCCATGCTATTGTTTTGCTACTACCATATCCCATAGCTTAGGGTCTTAGAAGTTTCTTTCTTGGTAGATTACAGCACTTTGGGCTCTTGGTAGCCTAGTAGGCTCTGCAGGAAGTAGTTTCTGGGCAGGGTTGATGCTGTTTCCTCGCACCTAGTGCATTTTCTTTCTGTCTTGTCTTGGGCAGTTGTGACCTTTTTCTTCTTTGTGTTTTCCTCTTTCATTTATTCCCTGGTGGACACTTTCATGCAGTTCTTTCTGTTTTGCTTATTGAGGTATTCTTTCTTCTTTTGAATGTCTCAGGTTCTGAGCAGTAGCCAGTTTGGTGGCTAGGTTGCAGTGGTGTTGCTAGTGGTCTCTTGGACTTTGGAGATCCTGTTGCTTTGTTTGTAAGGTAGTTTTTCTGTACCTTTTCTTACAGACATGCATATGTGCCAGTGGGTTCGTGTCAGGTTGTTGGTGCGCACTGGTAGTTTTTACCTTTGTACTAGATACACTACTTTTGCTGCTACCATTTTCTGGAGCTAGTCTACTTGCTCTGGGGAGCATTTATGCTAGGTTGCTAGTTATTTTTAAACTACCACTATTACTATAAGTACAGTTCATGATCAGCATGTTTTATAAAAATTAAATCACTATTTTCCAAACGACGTATAAAGATCGATTTCTTATATATAGTATAAATTATATGTAGAGTCTTGCATAGTGTAAGTGGTCCTCATGGGTCTCTTATGCACTCACTTAGGATGTCAATCTTGAATAAAGTAGCTTCCGCAGCGTATAAGTATAGTTTTTAATTGTGGACTAGGTGATCCACCGAGCCGAGGGATACGGCCTCTAAAATATAACTGATTTTCTAATCATTAAACTCATGATTTTCTTTCATTAAGTTTGTGGATGGTTTTGCCTGAGCGTCAACAGTTATCCCCTGCTTGACGTGGCATCATGACGCGTGTTTTCTCATACTCTGATAATTCCTAAATTCGGAGAAAATGCGGGTTGTGACACTCAACGCCATCTACCAGTAACAACTATATCGACACCGGAAGCATTTGTGTCGACACACAGGACTTGTGTCGACACAAACAACATAAGATGTGTCGAGAAGCAGAAGTATGTCTGTGTCTACACTTGGAGTATTGTGTCGACACCATGAAGACTTGTGTCGACACTTGGCCAATATGTGTCGACACATATGAAGCAGCCTGCTGAGTGATTTGTACTGAGTTGGAATGACTCTGAAGAATCTACTGACATGTCTGGTGACTTGACAGCTGTCATATCCAATCGGTTTGACACCTCTGACAGATCTGTCAGTAGTTTGTTAGAAACCGGATCAGCCGGTAACCATGAAGCAAACTCTATATAAAAGACATATCGGAAACTACAGAGAGGTGTGGAGAAAAAAAGGAAAAAGAGAATTTTGTGAAGAGAAACAGATTAAGAATTGTTCTGCAAGAAAGATTCAGATTCCAATCTTAATTTAAGGAAGAAGCTGACTGAAGATCAACTTCAATAGCAAGAAGATCCACCTTATTTTGTTCTATCAAGAAGCTTTGAGAAGCTAAGTCAGGCTGGATCAGAAGGATTAGTTCAGTCAAGAACTGATCAAGAAGGCTACACAAACAGAGGAATCTAGCTGGTGAATTTGTTTGTTTCTTATTACATTCTATTTCTTGTAAGATCTATTATCAGATCTGAGTCGTAAGCCTGAAATTATAAAGGCTGAGGTAGAGCTGTTTGCCTGAGGTGTAGGACATGTGGAAAGTCTGAGTTGTAAGCCTAGTTATAAAGGCTGAGGTAGGGCTGAGGCCTGAGGTAGGATTCTGGGGATGAATCTGAGGTAGGACTTGTTAAGTCTGAGCTGTACGAACCATTTTGGTTCTGAGATTGTAAGATCTGCGGATCCGAGCCAATGGAAGGATGTTAGGCTGAATCCAGTTATCTACTGGATAGGCGAATGGGGAAAGTGGATGTACCCATATCTTGGGGAACCACTATAGATCTGGTGTTTGTTGTGATGTGTTTATGTTCTATAATTTGATTAATCTGCGTTGAATAATTATCTAACTGTTTGCCAAAAAAGGACTTTAAAAGATTAGAACCTATTCACCCCCCCCCCTCTAGCTGTTTAGGTTCTTGAAACAAAGTCTTTCAACGAGAGGAGGCCTATCGCCCTCGAGTTCTTGGAAAAGCCCTGTAACAAGACTCATATCTAGTGGAGGTTTGGTCGGCACAGATTCAGGCACGTGGTTTTCCACCCAATTAACGGGTTTTCCACGTAATAAAATTGCCTTGTCAGCTTTTCTTTCTCTGTGATTGTGTGCGCGCTCGACCGCTTTGTGGGCTAAGACGGTCCAAGTTAATCCGTTCCGACCGGGACGTCGAATTTGGCCGCAACAATACTCATCTTGTTTTCTCCCTTTTATTCCTTCGTGAGCATGTGTTTTTTGTTCTATGTTTGTGCCTCTTCTTTCTAAATCTCTCCATTTCTCTTAATTGGGTTGTGCATATCTTTGGGTTGTCAATTTTTTCCAAGAGCATATTTATAATATTTTAATTTTAAAATTTTTAATCATACATTAAATAACTCAATATTATGAAATTTAATAAAATAATATCTTCACAATTTTCATAGGACTTCTAAACTTAGGAAAGATGGGTGTCCTAAACTTAAGAATTTTATATGGCTCATACCCTACAATATGAAATTACTATTTTATCCTCCTAACTCTGAAAAAATTACGCATGTGGTTTAGATAAGAAAAGCCCATCGCTCTGCATAAATCCAGCCAGGTCTAAACCAGCCCGCTATGTAAAGCCCGCGCCTGTCTAGGCCCGCCCGCTCTTGAAAGCCCTCCCTCTTTATGTTAAATTTCATACTCTCCTATTATTTAAACACTGATAAGAATGCAAAAACCAAGATGTGAGACTAAAGAGATTAAACAGAATGGCGTTAACAGTTCCGTCAACCGCCTACTATAATATTAATATATATTTCTTCTAATTAATATAAAAGCAGGTGGTTGAATAGTAGCGTGAGCCATTATTCATTATGCTATAATTATAATAATTATTTCTTTTTAATTAACTATTTAATTATTTCTTCTAATTAATTATTGTTGCGGTCCATTCAAGGCTCCGGTAGACCAGGCTTCTTAAACCATCTTAGCTCGGGAGCAGTCAAGCGTGTAAACTGTCAATAAAGAAAGAAAGCTGATAAGACAATCTTTTTAGCATGGAAAACCCGTCAATAGAGTAATAAATCATGTGTCCGGATCTATGCCGGCCAAACCTCCACTACTTGTTCGTTGTACAAGGCTTTATTAAAGAACTCGAGAGCGACATGCCGCCTCTCGTTATAGTTGTGAGGGAAAGAGGAAAGCCCCGGAGGGTGAAAAGCCACCACTCATGGAGCTCTGGGATTCTTCTTGCGCTAGTTATGCTGTCGGAGGCTAGAACGCTTCTTCTTGAAAACACTGGATGCTTGCTGGAGGAGAGCGTCCTTGGCGGGCACTGGAGGCGATCTTGTCAACTTCTGGAAGTGCGGGGCACGCAAACCTTCAGGAACTCTGGTGGACTTGATCTGTTGTCGCTGAGGTGGTCTGCGGTTGACTCAGTTGCTATATGGAGGGTTGTTGGCTAAAGGTACTTGTTGAAGGAGAGCGCGCATAGCACTTGCTGGAGGAGAGAGCGTGGGGCGCAAGCTGGAGGAGAGCGCGCGGGGCGCTTGCTAGAGGAGAGCGCACGGCGCGCAAGCTGGAGGAGAGCATGCGGGGAGCTTGCTAGAGGAGAGCACGTGGGGCGCTACCTGGAGGAGAGTGCGCATGGCGCTTGCTAGAGGAGAGAGCGTAGAGCGCTTGCTGGCATAAGGCACGTGGAGCGCTTGTTGGCGGATAGCACGCAAAGCGCTTGATGGATGAGAGAGCGTGTATTATTCCATTTCCAACAAGACCCCTAAGATGGTTTTGTCATGACTAGGCCATGACAAAACCCTAGGAAGCCCAAGAAGACTAAAGTAGCCTAGGAATGAAGGTGAGATCACCATGGTCTGCAAATAACACTTTCTAATTATCTAACCCAGGGTTTGACTTTAGAGCCTCACCTTGACTCTTTGACCCCACCATAACATCCCTACCCCTTTAGAAGATTCATTGGGTCACCAAGGACCCATTGGGGTCAACTAAAATGGTCAAGTTGACCAAAGTCAACCCTAACCCTAAAATGACCAAAGTGCCCTATCTAGGGCCAGAGGACCTTCCCATAGCCAATTTGACCCCATCTAAACCTCCCTAGCCCTAAAAGGGGTTCATTGGGTCACTAAGGACCCATTGGGGTCAACTAAAGAGGTTAAGTTGACCAAAGTTAACCCTAGCTCCAAAGTGGTCAAAGTGCCATAATTAAGGGTCAAGTGGCCTACAAGGTGTCAAACCAACCCTAACCAAGTCTTCCTAGACCTTAGGTGAGGTCAATGGGTCACTAACAACCCAAAAGATAAAATTGATCAAAGTCAACTCCACCTCAATTTTAGGTCAAAATGGCATATTAAGTCCAATCCACTTGGGCTAAGCCCAATTGAGGTGGCCCACTAGCCTCATGAGGTTTATAGTGACATAATCAGCCATTCATTTCCTGGAGATAATGACTAGGAGTGAGAAAGCTCCTTCTCTCCCTTTAATGGAGGAGAGAGAAAGACGAAAAATAGAGATGAGCTATGGAGGGAGGCCATGGGTCACTCCATTCATCTCCTCATTGCCCCCATTCATCTCCCTTGCCTCTTGGGATGGGAATGCTATCAATTCCAGCCAGCCAACACTAATGGGGGGAGCCCGACCACCATGACCAACCACCCCTTCACCTCCCCTCCCATGAAAAATATAAATCTCCTAATACAGCCCCCTATTCCCACTTTTGACCATTCCATCACCTTCAAAACGTCTTTGGAAGTCAAAATAATGTATTTGATCAATGATTTTGGTGGAGGATCGAGGAATCGGGCAAGCTCGTCGGAGAAGAAAAATGCCATGGACGACCGCCACCGCCGCCGTCGTCGAACCCCAAACAAGGTCCACTTCTCCTCCTCTCCCCTTGTGCTAGTATCTAGATAAAATTAGGCTGAGAAATCGGGCACAATTGAGCCGATCCAAGTGAGAAAAAATGGAGTTTTTCCGAATAATCATGGTGACAGGTTCGCCGGAAAGCACCATCTCCGGCGACCAAACCACCGTCGGACGATACCCACCATCTCGACGGAGATGGTGGTGGCGGTGGCTGGCCAGGGAGGTGATCGGGTGGCCGGCGTTAAGCGTTTGAAATGCTATAGGAAATGGTGTTTTATGGCTATGTTCGGGTTTTGAGGAAGATGAACAGTGTTCATCATATTTTATTATATTTATAAATATTGGATAGTGATTTTCTTAACCCCTTTATTGTGCACCTTTTTTAAACAGAAAAAGGGCCCTTAGGGGCTGAAACTTAAAAGTGGCCAACATGGAAGTTTTAGCCCATGAAGTTTACTTTAATTTAAAATTGACTTCAATCCTTTTGGGTTAGTGGTTTGACCACATCACTCAAAATGGTGCAACCTATACATAGGCTTGACTAGAGACTAAATTGAGTGCCCCCATCAATACAGGCACCCAAATGACTTGAAATTTGGGTTGGGAGTCACTCTTACCTATACCTATAATATATCCAAAAATGGGAATTTTTGGAAAACCTTTTCCTAAAGTTTTTGTAGAAATTTAATTAATATTGCATGAATTATTTAAGGGGTCTAATAACCTCTAAACCCACCAAAGTTTTGGTGTCTCTCTCCTAAGGTCATGGAATGACTATGGTAAAAATTTCAGGTCAATTGGGTTTGATATGAATAGGTTTTGGTGTGACCGAAATTTGGTCCCATAAGGGTAATTTAAGGTAAAAGAGTGTTTGGGGCATATAGGGGCCAATTCTCACCCAAAGGGGTTAGGACTTTGGCCAGAGCTCCATGGTCAGTGAAATCACCCTCTCATGGAGTTTGAGATGGATTGGGGTGGATTTGCCCTAGAATCCTAGTTCAAATCCTAAGGTTGAACTTTGGGGCTTTGTGAAGGACATGGAGTGATATGTCCATGTATGGACTTGGGGTTTAGTCCATATAATCCTAGGATGGTAAATAGACCTAGGAAGGAATATGGTGACATTTATACTTAGGAACACATCTTAAACCAATTAGGGATTGTTTAGGCCTAAACATTTTAGGAAAATATTGAAGGGTCATATGACCTTGGATCCTTATGAAATTTTGGTAGAAGAGTTTTTATAATATTATGAGTCTCTGGAAATTATTATAGGATGTTTGGAAGACACTAACTCAAACTTGTAGTTAAAACCTTTATGTTGCCCCTAAGGATGATTTTGATAAAATCATGGTTAACATAAATTAGAATGTTATGAAACTTAGTCAGTGATGATTTTTGATCATATTAAAGCTCTGGTAATTATTGTGTTATTTTGTGATAATATTTTGAGGTACTTCTCGCTTTAATTCTTTTTATTGTATTTTATTGAATTAATTATTTAGGGGCTGATACTTTTATGAAAGTTTGTTAAACTTAGTATTCTATGTTATTTTCGCATTTTCTAGTGATCATAATTTTGGGTGGCCATAACTTAAGGAAATCTAGAATCATGTTCAAAATTACCCTTGACCGAAATTTTGGAAAATTTAATAAATGCCAAATTAATTAGGAAAATTATAAGTTTCTAAATTTGGGATAAATGTGTCATTATAGACCCACAATAATTATCCTAGGGCTTTTGGATGAAATTTTGGAGTACCTCCTGTCATGTACATCATATAGCGTAGATTGGTCTGCATTTAGTAAAACTGCTAAATTGTGATAACATGTGGAATGGATATATGGAGTTGGGTTGATTGTATACTGATTTGTTAAGGTGAAAAAGAGAGCTTCATTAGGAGTCATGCTGAGGAGAGTGTTGGATTGACTAGTGTTAAGAGGTGCTCGGGATAGACGAAAGATCGTCTTTCTTGTGGAGAGAAAGAGTCAAACACACTAGGGTTAGATTAGGTTAACTTAAAATTGGGTTTGTTATGGGTAGATACCAATAATAATAAGTATCTTACGAAAAGGAGCTTTGGGTTTCAGCCCATCGTAGTTCCTAGTACCCTCGAGAGCCCTTCACGGGGAATGCCCTGGGCAGTCCAAGGTTAACGTAAGCCGTAAGAATAAATGGAATATAAGAGTAATTAGAAATACTCTAGGATTACACTTAAACTCACACTCCCCGGTGTTGTGGGAGTTAGGTTGGGTTTCACGAGTGGTAGGCTCGGTGGTTTGGTGATGGGCAGGTTAGCCCAGCGAGCCGATGGCTCGGTAGATATTTGTGTCGGACATGTTAGCTCGGCGAGCCGATGGCTCGGTAGATATTTGTGATGGACGGGATAGTACGAGGAGCTTTAGCTCGGTGGGAAAATGTATTAATGTTGCATGTGCATAAAATAAAAGGTGGCGGGTCTTCGGTATTGGAGAGTCGTCGCACCAACACCTATACGTTGACTCGGCAAGTGTGGTTTAGAACTTAGCCAAATAAAGTCTGGTGCATCAGCCGGCAAGAGTACACAGGAGCTCCACCTAGTGCACCAGCATTGCGGCATACAATATGTATGACTGGTAGTGCTGATACCGGTTTAGAGGTGGGCGAGGCCTAACCCACCACTTCTGATGCCACTACGGAGGTTTCCTGGGAGGTTAGGCTCCAGAAAGGGGGAACTAAAGGTCTGTGTGCACAAAGTCGGGTGTGTATGTTGCACTTGCATGCTCTTATCATAGCATACTTGCATGACATCACATAATCATTGCATATAACCCATGACACCTATTGTATAAATTGGTATGAGACTCTTTATACAACGGGCCTTGCAAAACGACCCCTTAGTCTATAGGTTTATATGGGCATTCATATAGGTCATGGTTACTTATTTCATAGTTTATTTTTCATGTTCTTACTATTTTACTTTACTTGTTTACATTACTGCTTCTTCAATATAGAACTGGTAGCCTGCTTTTCTTTTATAGTTTTTATACATACACCTGCTAGGGTAGTTGTCACATGCTTGTTCCACTCTACTTTGTTGTACTCCGCTTTCACACTCCTCGTACGGTGCCTAGGAGTCGCGGGGATGAGGCGAGGATGATTGTGACTTAGTCTTTATGACTAACGGTCGGTGGACCACATCATTTTGGGGGACCGAGGAGCAGGAGCAACAGCACCGACAGTACAAGGAGGTAGGAAATAAGGAGCAGTTGCTCCACGCTACCACTGCTACATGGAGATAGGTCGAAGATGGTTTTCAGTTGCTTCCGCCAGATGTGTGAGTTCTGAGAGAGATATTATTGTATTAGACATGTAACGGGCCTAACCCATTTTATTTTCTATCATATTTCATACTTTGTACTTATTGTGGACTATAACACTTATATATATATATTTGTGGTGATTTTGTGTACTTGTCTTGTTAGTACTTCTACTTCTTTGGTGATCGTCAATGCCGACAAGATCGACGTTTTGTATTGACGACCTTCCCGGGTGTGTTGGTGTCACCGCAAAATGGTGATTCTGGGCATAAGACCCAGTGGTTTAACAGAAAAAGGGGTCTTACAAACTGGTATCAGAGGGAAACATAAATCTAAAGAGAAGAAGTCCACAAAATCATAGCCCACCCCGCGCAAGCTTAGTTTGAGGACAAACTAGCAGCAGAAGCAATGATGTGCCCATAAGGGGAATCACATGCAAAGATCCACCTTTCTTTAGTTCCACTTGTACATTAGCTAACAATTGGAATTCTTCTTTGTAGCCTACGGCAAACCCTGCCCCCAGTAGGGAGCACCTATGACTGTGAAGATCTCATCTTATAATTCTCTAATCAACGAGTTAGACTCAACCCACTAGGAAACATAACTAACTATGACAACTTATAGTATTCCCTAGTCGGAAATAGACCTTCGGTATGAACTTGGTTAAGGTAAGGAGATACCCAAAGAGAATAAAGGAGGAGTTTAACAGGAGAATGACTACCCAAGGCTTAAACTCTGATGTCCCTACTTTAAACATCAAGTAGTACTATCACCTGTTACCCAAACTAATAGGACCAACTTAAGGAGAATTGATGCCTATGAACCATTAGTGAATAGTAGGGGACTCATAGACTCAACCCTCATATCGATGGCACGATTAGGATGAGACAACCATCATACAAAGTACTAAGGGTCGAATAATAATTAAGGTTTAGAAGAGACCCATTTGGGACTGAGTCACATGTTGACCTTGAGAAAATTGTCGTAAATGGTAACCTGGAGAGTCTAAAGTATGCATTATATCAACGAGTTTCAGGATGGAACCCCAAGTCTAAGGTTGCATGCTCTATGGATGGTGTGCATATCTAGCCCGAATATAACATTGTAATATCGAAGATACTTAGCCCAAGGTAGGTAGGGGCTTATCTTTTGTTTATTGGGGGCTTGTCTTTTATTTATTGGGCAAATTAGTTAATGACTTGGGTTTCCTTAGAAATAGTTTAGGAGATGTGGTGTCACAAACAGAGTGAGATTAAGTTGATCTTATTTGACGTTATTTGGGCAAAGATAAGATTTGGTAAAAGAGTGTTTGGAATGAAGATCTGTGGCATTACTAGGACAATGTTATGGTAATGAGGAGGAGTAATAATGAGATTTAAATATTACGAGATATCACGTGAGATTAGATGACGGGTAACAAGATTCAGGATATCTGGGAAGTTAAGATTAAATCACTATGTTGTAACATCGAAAGTATGACGACTCTAGAAAACTGCAAGAAGTTGGCAGACAATATATTGAAAGACGTAGACCTTAAATATGACTCGTAAAGTTGAATTGATTGATTACTCGGGCGTACTCGAAGGAATAAGAACATGATCATGTAGAGAATGTTTATAGAGTCATTGTCTACACTCACAAACGAGAACAAAAATCACTGGAAGAAATTGTGTTTATTAGAACGGGTAATTCCCCGGAATAAAGAAAGATTTCATGGATTCTGTGATGCATGGTGAGGTTTATAGGCTTGAGGAGGTCAAGAGCTCAAGATGATCGTGTCAGATCGGGATGGAAGGTTTATGAAAAAGGAAAGAAGGCCAGTCTAGGATTATCTGGGCTCTCGGTCGACATTTAGCACAACTTTCCACCCACAGATAGACGGGCAGACGAAGCGTACCACCCTTTCACCGAAGGATCTTTTATGCTTATACATTCTGGACCACGGAGAGCCATGGGAGATACTTTTACAGCTGATCAAGCTATCTTATAATCACATTCATCTGTCTTGTATAGACATGACCCTCATGAGACATTATACGGATGGAGGTGTAGGACTCTACCGTCTTGGATATAAGATGCGGATCCAAAAGCACTCAGCTAGGAATTTGTGGAGGACACATATACCCAGGTGTGACTGATTCGATATAGGATGCTGGAGGCCTAGAGCAGACCAGCCAAGTATTACGATGCACGACATTTTCAAGTAGAGTTTTAGGATGGAGACTCTGGCTTCCTAAAGATATGTCTGATGCATGTAGTCTCGCGGGTACGCGGGCGGAAGAAGCTCGGTTTGAGGAATATGGGGCCCTATAGGATCCTGGAGCGGATTGGCCCAATTGCTTACAGACTAGATCTACCGCAGGAGTTAGCGGGTTTGCACGATGTCTTCCACATCTCCTCTCTTAGGAAGACTCTACTACGGCCAGAGCAGTAGGTTCCTAGTATAAATGGCTCGACAACTTCTGAACGATCAGCTGGGTTAGAGCCGTAGAAGGATAGATGATACGGTAGTGCGAGTCTTGCGGTACACGAAGGTTTCGTTGGTCAAGATCATGTGGTCAAATTATGGACAGGGAGAGCATACCTCAGAGCCGCTGGAGCTGATGTGGCAGAAGTAACTAGAGTTCTTACGGGATGTTACATTCAGTTACTCCCAGTAGAAATCCCGCAGGCCTAACCTAAATTTTGGGGATGAAATTTTTATTTTTGTTTATTGGGATTTATAATATCCCATTTCCAATTAAACCCCTAAGATGGTTTTATCATGACTGGGTCATGATAAAAGTATAGGAAGCCCAAGAAGACCAAGTGAGCCTAGGAATGAAGGTGAGATCACCATGGTCTGCAAATAACACTATCTAATTATCTAACCCAGGGTTTGACTTTAGGGCCTCACCTTGACTCTTTCACCCCACCATAACATCCCTACCCCTTTAGAAGATTCATTGGGTCACCAAGGACTCATTGGGGTCAATTAAAAATGTCAAGTTGATCAAAGTCAACCCTAACCCTAAAATGGTCAAAGTACCCTATCTAGGGCCAGAGGACCTTCCCATTGCCAATTTGACGCCATCTAAACCTCCCTAGCTCTAAAAGGGGCTCATTGGGTCACTAAGAACCCATTGGGGTCAACTAAAGAGGTCAAGTTGACCAAAGTCAACCCTAACACCAAAGTGGTCAATGTGCCATAATTAAGGGTCAAGTAGCCTACAAGGTGTCAAACCAACCCTACCCAAGTCTTCCTAAACCTTAGGAGAGACAAATGGGTCACTAAGGACCCATTAGGGTCAACCCAAAAGTTCAAATTGACCAAAGTCAACTCCACCTCAATTTTAGGTCAAATTGGCCTATTAAGTCCAATCAACTTGGGCTAAGCCCAATTGAGGTGACCCACTAGACTCATGAGG
Source organism: Platanthera zijinensis (assembly GCA_039513925.1). NCBI lineage: Eukaryota > Viridiplantae > Streptophyta > Magnoliopsida > Asparagales > Orchidaceae > Platanthera > Platanthera zijinensis. Next base: position 82,501,070 of record CM077081.1, read on the forward strand.
TTTGTAGTGACATAATCAACCATTCATTTCCTGGAGATAATGACTAGGAGAGATAAATCTCCTTCTCTCCCTTTAATGGAGGAGAGAGCAAGAAGAAAGATAGAGAGGAGTTATGGAGGGAGGCCATGGGTCACTCCATTCATCTCCCCATTGCCCCCATTCATCTCCCTTGCCTCTTGGGATGGGGATGCTATCAATTCTAGACAGACAACACTAATGGGGGGAGTCCAACCACCATGGCCAACCACCCCTTCACCTCTCCTCCCATGAAAAATATAAATCTCCCAATACAGCCCCCTATTCCAACTTTTGACCATCCCATCACCTTAAAACGTCCTTGGTAGACAAAATAATGTATTGGATTAATTTTTTTGGTGGAGGATCGAGGAACCGGGCAAGCTCGTCAGAGAGGAAAAATCCCATGGCCGACCGCCGCCGCCGTCGTCGTCGAACCCAAAACAATGTCCACTTCTCCTCCTCTCCCCTTGTACTAGTATCTAGATCAAAATCGGCTGAGAAATCGGGCTCAAACGAGCCGATCCAAGTGAGAAAAAATGGAGTTTTCTGAAAAATCATGGTGACGGGTTCGTCGAAAACCACCATCTCCGGCGGCCAAACCACCGCCGGACGATTGCCACCATCTCGACGGAGGTGACAGTGGCGGTGGCTGGCCAAGGAGATGACCGGGTGGCCGGCGTTAAGCGTTGGAAATGCTACAGGAAATGGTGTTTTACGGCTCTATTCGTGTTTTGAGGAAGCTGAACAGTGTTCATCATATTTTATTATATTTATAAATATTGTATAGTGATTTACTTAACCCGTTTATTGTGCACCTTTTTAAAACAAAAAAGGGCCCTTAGGGGCTGAAACTTAAAAAGTTGCCAACATGAAAGTTATATCTCTTGAAGTGTACTTTAATTTAAAATTGACTTCCCCATTTGGGAAAGTGGTTTGTCCACAACACTCAAAATGGTGTAGTCTATACATAGGCTTGCCCAGAGATTAAATTGAGTGCCCCCATCAATACAGCCACCCATATGACTTGAAATTTTGGCTGGGGGTCACTCTTACCTATACCTATAATATATCCAAAAATGAGAATTTTTGGAAAAAATTTTCCTAAAAATTTGTAGAAATGTAATAAATATTGCATGAATTATTTAAGGGGTCTAATGACTTCTAAGCCTACCAAAATTTTGGTGTCTCTCTTAGGGTCATGGAATGACTATGGTAAATGTTTTAGGTCAATTGTGTTTGATTTAGACAGGTTTTGGTGTGACCAGCATTTGGTCCCTTAAGGGTAATTTAGGGTAAAAGAATGTTTTGGGCATAGAGGGGCCAAATCTCACCCACAGGGGTTGGGACTTTGGCCAGAGCTCCAAGGTCAATGAAATCACCCTCTCATGGAGTTTGAGATGGATTGGGGTGGATTTGCCCTAGTACCCTAGTTCAAACCCTAAGGTTGAACTTTGGGGGTTTGTGAAGGACATGGTGTGATATGTCCATGTATGGACTTGGGGTTTAGTCCATGTAATCCTAGGATGGTAAATAGATGTAGGAAGGAATATGATGACATTTAGACTTAGGAACACAACTTAAACCAATTAGGGATAGATTAGGCCAAAACATTTTAGGAAAATATTGAAGAGTCATATGACCTTGGATCCTTATGAAATTTTGGTAGAAGATTTTTACAATATTATGAGTCTCTGGAAATTATTGTAGGATGTTTGGAAGACATTAGCTCATACTTGTAGTTAAAACCTTTATGTTGCCCCTAAGGATGATTTTTATAAAATCATGGTTAAACTAAATTAGAATGTTATGAAACTTAGTTTGTGATGATTTTTGATAATATTAAAGCCCTGGTAATTTTTGTGTAATTTTGTGATAATATTTTGAGGTACTTCTCGCTTTAATTCTATTTATTATATTTATCTTGAATTAATTATTTAGGGGCTGATACTTTTATGAAAGTTTGTTAAACTTAGTATTCTAGGTTATTTTGGTATTATCTAGTGATCATAAATTTTGGGTGGCCATAATATAAGGAAATCTAGTACTTCATGTTCAAAATTAGCCATGACCTAACATTTGGAAAATTTAATAAATGCCAAATTAATTAGGAAAATTATAAGTTTTTGAATTTGGGCTAAATGTTTCATAATAGACCCATAATAATTATCCTAGGGCTTTTAGATGAAATTTTGGAGTACCTCCTGTTATGTACATCATATAGCGTAGATTGGTCTGCATTTAGTAAAACTGTGAAATTGTGATAACATGTGGAATGGACATAGGGAGTTGGGTTGATTGTATACTGATTTGGTAAGGTGAAAAAGAGAGCTTCATTAGGAGTCATGCTGAGGAGAGTGTTGGATTGACTAGTGTTAAGAGGTGCTCGGGATCGACGAATGATCGTCTTTCCTGTGGAGAAAAAGAGTCAAACACACTAGGGTTTGATTAGGTCAACTTAAAATGGGGTTTGTTATGGGTAGATACCAATAATAATAAGTATCTTGCGAAAGGGAGCTCTGAGCTTCAGCCTATCGTAGTTCCTAGTGCCCTCGAGAGCCCTTCACGGAGAATGCCCTGTGTAGTCCAAGGTTAACGTAAGTCGTAAGACTAAATGGAATACGAGAGTAATTAGAAATACTTTAGGATTACACTTAAACTCACACTCCTAGGTGTTGTGGGAGTTAGTTTGGGTTTCACGAGCGGTAGGCTCGGTGATTTGGTGATGGTCAGTGTTGGGTCCGGCGTTCCTTCACTTGACCCGTGGCGCTCTGCTACTTATATAAAAAATTAAGTAGCACCCTCTCCAACAGTCCGGGCTTTTGGTGCAGTTGGGTATGCGCTTGATCCTTCAATTGGTATCAGAGGAGGTCATGGGTTCAAGACCGGGGGGGGGGGGCGCTATTAAATCCTGATTTTTTCCCTTCTACCTGTGTGGGTCCGGTGGGTCAGGCAACCGTGGACATGTGGTAACCCCACCTCTGAGCCGTGTGGGCCATGTGGTAACCCCACCTCTGAGCCGACGGGTTGTGCTGGACGCCGAGGGGGGGGGGGGATTGTTGGGTCCGGCGTTCCTTCACTTGACCCGTGGCGCTCTGCTACTTATATAAAAAATTAAGTAGCACCCTCTCCAACAGTCCGGGCTTTTGGTGCAGTTGGGTATGCGCTTGATCCTTCAGTCAGGATAGCCCAGCGAGCCGATGGCTCGATAGATATTTGTGTCGGACAGGTTAGCCGGGCGAGCCAATGGCTCGGTAGATATTTGTGACGGACGGGATAGTCCGGGGAGCTTTAGCTCGGTGGGAAAATGTATTAATGTTGCATGTGCATAAAATAAAAAGGTAGTGGGTCTTCGGTATTGGAGAGTCGTCACACCGACACCTATACGTTGACTCGGCAAGTGTGGTTTAGCACTTAGCCAAATAAAGTCTAGTGCATCAGCCGACAAGAGTACGTATGAGCTCCGTTTAGTGCACCAGCATTGAGGCATACGATATGTCTGACTGGTAGTACTAATACCGGTTTTAAGGTGGGCGAGGCCCAACCCACCGCTTCTGTTTTAAACTACGGAGGTTTCCTGGGAGGTTAGGCTCCAAAAAGGGGGAACAAAAGGTCTGTGTGCACAAAGTTTGGGGTGTGTGTTGCACTTGCATGCTCTTATCATAGCATAATTGCATGACATAGCATAATAATTGCATATAACCCTTTACACCTATTGTATAAATTGGTATGAGACTCTTTATATAATGGGCCTTGCAAAACGACCCCTTGGTTTTTTGGTTTGCATGGGCATTCCTATAGGTCATGGTTACTTATTTCATAGTTTTTTTTACATGTTCTTACTATTTTACATTACTTGTTTACATTACTGCTTCTTCATTATAGAACTGCTAGCCTGCTTTTCCTTTAATAATTTTTGTGCATACACCTGCTAGGGTAGTTATCACCTGCTTGTTCCACTCTACTTTGTTTTCCTCCGCTTTCATCCTCCTCGCACGGTGTCTAGGACTCGCAGGGGTGAGGCGAGGATGACTGTGACTTTGTCTTTATGACTAACGGTCGGTGGAACACATCATTTTTGGGGTCCGAGGAGCAGGAGCATCAGCACCAACAGGACAAGGAGGTAGGACATAAGGAGCAGCTGCTGTACGCTACCACTCCTACATGGAGATAGGTCGAAGATGGTTTTCAGTTACTTCTGCCAGGAGTGTGAGTTGTGAGAGAGAGATTATTATATTAGACATGTACTGGGCTTAAGCCCTTTTCTTTTATACCATATTTCGTACTTTGTACTCATTGTGGACTATAGCACTTATATATATATTTGTGATGATTTTGTCTACTTGTCTTGTTTGTACTTCTACTTCTTTGGTGAACGTCAATGCCGGCAGGATCAACGTTTTGTAGTGATGACCTTCCCGGGTGTGGTTGTGTCACCACAAAACGGCGATTCTGGGCATAAGACCCGGTGGTTTAAAAGAAAAAATGGTGTCTTACAAACTGGTATCAGAAGGAAACATCGATCGAAAGAGAAGAAGTCCACAAAACCCTAAGCCCCCCCCCCCGCACGAGCTTAGTTTGAGGACAAACTAGCAGCGGAAGCAATGGTGTGCCCATAAGGGGAATCACATGCAAAGATCCACCTTTCTTTAGTTCCACTTGTACATTAGCTAACAATTGGAATTCTTCTTTGTAGCCTACGGCAAACCCTGCCCCCAGCAGGGAGCACCTCCGGCTGCGAAGATCTCATCTTATAATTCTCTAGTCAACGAGTTAGACTCAACCCACTAGGACACATCACTAACCATTACAACTTATAGTATTCCCTAGTCGAAAATAGACTTCGGTATGAACTTGGTTAAGGTAAGGAGATACCCAAACAGAATAAAGGAGGAGTTTAACACGAGAATGGCTACCCAAGGCTTAAACTCTGATGTTCCTACTTTACACATCAAGTAGTACTATCACCTGGAGAGTCTAAAGTATGCATTATATCAACGAGTTTCAGGATGGAACCCCAAGTCTAAGGTTGCATGCTCTATGGATGGTGTGCATATCTAGCCCGAATATAACATTGTAATATTGAAGATACTTAGCCCAAGGTAGGTAGGGGCTTATCTTTTGTTTATTGGGGGCTTGCCTTTTGATTATTGGGCAAATTAGTTACTGACTTGGGTTTCCTTAGACATAGTTTAGGAGATGTGGTGTCACAAACATAGTGAGATTAAGTTGATCTTATTCAACGTTATTTGGGCAAAGATAAGATTTTGTAAAAGATTGTTTGGAATGAAGATCTATAGCATTACTAGGACAATGTCCTGGTAATGAGGAGGAGTAATTATGAGATTTAACTATTACAAGATATCACGTGAAATTAAATAATGGGTAACAAGATTCAGGATATCTGGGAATATAAGATTAAATCGCTATATTGTAACATCGGAAGTATGATGACTCTAAGAAACTGCAAGAAGTTGGCAGACAATATATTGAAAGACGTAGACCTTAGATATGACTCGTAAAGTTTAATTGATTGATTACTCGGGCGTACTCAAAGGAATTAGAACATGATCGTGTAGAGAATGTTTATAGAGTCGTTGTCTACACTCATAATCGGGAACTCAAATCACCGGAAGAAATTTTGTTTATCAGAACATGTAATTCCCCAGAATAAAGAAAGATTTCATGGATTCTGTGATGCATTGTGAGGTTTATCCACTGGAGGAGGTCAAGTGCTCAAGACGATCACGTCGGATCGGGACAGAAGGTTTATGTAAAAGGAAAGAAGATAAGTCTAGGCTTATCTGGTCTCTCGGTCAACATTCAGCACAGCTCTCCACCCTCAGACATATGGTCAGACGAAGCGTACCACCCTGTCACCGAAGGATCTTTTACGCTTATACATTCTGGACAACGGAGAGCCATAGGAGAAACTTTTACCACTGATCAAGCTCACTTATAACCACATTCATCTATCTAGTATAGGAATGACCCTCATGAGACATTATACGGATGGAGGTGCATGACTCCACCATCTTGGATCTATGATGAGGATCCAAAAGCACTCAGCTCTGAATTTGTGGAGGACATATATACCCAGGTGTGACTAATTCGAGATAGGATGTGGGAGGCCTAGAGCAGACCAACCAAGTATTACAATGCGCGACATTTTCTAGTAGAGTTTTAGGATGGATACCATGGGTTCCTAAAGATATGTCTGATGATTGGAGTCTCACGGGTACGCTGGCGGAAGAAGCTCGGTCTGAGGAATATGGGGCCCTACAGGATCCTGGAGCGGATTGGCCTATTTGCTTACAGACCAGAGCTACCGCATGCGTTAGTGGGTCTACACGACGTATTCCACGTCTCCCCTCTTAGGAAGGTTCTACTACGGCCAGAGCAGCAGGTTCCTAGTATAGATGGCTTGACTGCTTCTGATCGATCAGTCTGGTTGGAGCCGGTCAGGATAGATGATATGGTAGTGCGAGTCTTGCGGTACAAGAAGGTTTCATTGGTCAAGATCTTATGGTCAAATCATGGACAGGGAGAGCATACCTGAGAGCTGCTGGAGCTGATGTAGCAGAAGTAACCAGAGTTCTTGCAGGATGTTACATTCAGTTACTCCCAGTAGAAATCCCGCAAGCCTAACCTGAATTTCGGTGACAAAATTTTTATTTTTGTTTATTGGGATTTGTAACATCCCATTTCCAACTATACCCCTAAGATGGTTTTTTCATGACTAAGTCATGACAAAATCCTAGGAAGCCCAAGAAGAACAAATGAGCCTAGGAATGAAGGTGAGATCACCATGGTCTGTAAATAACACTTTCTAATTATCTAACCCAGGGTTTGACTTTATGGCATCACCTTGAATCTTTGACCCCACCATAACATCCCTACCTCTTTAGAAGATTCATTGGGTCACCAAGGACCCATTGAGGTCAACTAAAAAGGTCAAGTTGACCAAAGTCAACCCTAACCCTAAAATGGTCAAAGTGCCCTGTCTAGGGCCAGAGGACCTTCCCATAGCCAAATTGACCCCATCTAAACCTCCCTAGCCCTAAAATGGGCTCATTGGGTCACTAAGGACCCATTGAGGTCAACTTAAGAGGTTAAGAAGACCAAAGTCAACCCTAGGTCCAAAGTGGTCAAAGTGCCATAATTAAGGGTCAAGTGGCCTACAAGGTGTCAAACCAACCCTACCTAAGTCTTCCTAGACCTTAGGAGAGGCCAATGAGTCACTAAGGACCCATTAGGGTCAACCCAAAAGGTCAAATTGACCAAAGTCAACTCCACCTCAATTTTAGGTCAAAATGGCCTATTAAGTCCAATCCACTTGGGCTAAGCCCAATTGAGGTGGCCCACTAGCCTCATTAGGTTTGTAGTGACATCATCAGCCATTCATTTCCTGGAGATAATGATTAGGAGAGAGAAATCTCCTTCTCTCCCTTTAATGGAGGAGAGAGAAAGAAGAAAGATAGAGAGGAGTTATGGAGGGAGGCCATGAGTCACTCCATTCATCTCTCCATTGCCCTCATTCATCTCCCTTGCCTCTTGGGATGGGGATGCTATCAAATCCAGCTAGCCAACACTAATGGGCGGAGCCCAACCACCATGACCAACCACCCCTTCACCTCCCCTCCCATGAAAAATATAAATCTCCCAATATAGACCCTATTCCTACTTTTGACCATCCCATCACCTTCAAAACGTCCTTGGTAGTCAAAATAATGTATTGGATCAATTGTTTTGGTGGAGGATCGAGGAATCGGGCAAGCTCGCCGGAGCGGAAAAACACCATGGCCGACCGTCGCCGCTGCCATTGTCGAACCCCAAACAAGGTCCACTTCTCCTCCTCTCCCCTTATGCCAGTATCTAGATCAAATTAGGTTGAGAAATCGGGCTCAAAAGAGCCGATATAAGTGAGAAAAAATGGAGTTTTTTCGAAAAATCATGGTGACGGGTTCGCTAGAAACCACCACCTCCGGCGGCCAAACCACCGCCGGACGATAGCCACCATCTCGATAGAGGTGGTGGTGGCAGTGGTTGGCTAGGGAGGTGACCGGGTGGCCGACGTTAAGCATTGTAAATGCTACAGGAAATGGTGTTTTACGGCTCTGTTCGGGTTTTGAGGAAGATGAACAGTGTTCATCATATTTTATTATATTTATAAATATTGTATAGTGATTTACTTAACCCCTTTATTCCCCTTTATTGTGCACTTTTTTAAAACAGAAAAAGGGCCCTTAGGGGATGAAACTTTAAAAGTGGCCAACATGAAAGTTGTATCCCTTGAAGTGTACTTTAATTTAAAATTGACTTCAACCCATTTGGGTAAGTGGTTGGACCACAACACTCAAAATGGTGCAGCCTATACATAGGCATGACCATGGACTAAATTGAGTGCCCCCATCAATACAACCACCCAAATGACTTTAAATTTGCGCTGGGGGTCACTCTTACTTATACCTATAATATATCCAAAAATGGTAATTTTTGGAAAACATTTTCCTAAAGTTTTTGTAGAAATTTAATAAACATTGCATGAATTATTTAAGGGGTCTAATGACCACTAAACCTACCAAAATTTTGGTGTTATTTCTTAGTGTCATGGAATTACTATGGTAAAAAGTTTAGGTCAATTGGGTTTGATTTGGACAGGTTTTGGTGTGACCAAAGTTTGGTCCCTTAAGGGTAATTTAGGGCAAAAGAGTGTGTGGGGGCATAGAGGGGCCAATTCTCACCCAAAAGGGCTGGGACTTTGGACAGAGCTCCATGGTAGGTGAAATCACCCTCTCATGGAGTTTGAGATTGATTGGGGTGGATTTGCCCTAGGACCCTAGTTCAAACACTAAGGTTGAATTTTTGCGGTTTGTGAAGGACATGGTGTGATATGTCCATGTATGATATTTGGGTTTAGTCATTGTAATCCTAGGATGGTAAATAGACCTAAGAAGGAATATGGTGACATTTAGACTTAGGAACACAACTTAAACCAATTAGGGATAGTTTAAGCCTAAACATTTTAGGAAAATATTAAAGGGTCATATGACCTTGGATCCTTATGAAATTTTTGTAGAAGAGTTTTTATAATATTATGAGTCTCTGGAAATTATTGTAGGATGGTTGGAAGACATTAGCTTATACTTGTAGTTAAAATCTTTATGTTGCCCCTAAGGATGATTTTGACAAAATCATGGTTAAACTAAATTAGAATGTTATGAAACTTAGTCAGTGATGATTTTTGATCATACTAAAGTCTTGGTAAATTTTGTGTAATTTTTTGATAATATTTTGAGGTACTTCTCTCTTTAATTCTATTTATTGTATAAATGAAATAGTTCAGTTGTCTACCAAAATCACCTAGAGGGGGATGAATAGGTGAGTTGTGCGTCTTTTTGCAGAATAAAAATTTAGCGACTAGGCACATAGATCAATAAAGCATTCACAGACGATAAAAGATTTATAGTGGTTCCCCAACCTTGGGTACGTCCACTTTCCATCACCGATCTAGCAAACCACTAGACTCGGCTACTCTACTATCTCGGATTGAAAAACAATCCTACATCTCGGAACAACGTTCCTACAAACTCGATCCAAATGGATCTACACTCGGAAGGTAAAAATTCCTACAACTCGGAGAAAATTCTCCTACAAGAAATAAGTTGAGAGAAATAAAAATACAAACAATAATCTTAAAATATTGAAAAGATTTGCCTGGATCTTCTTCTTGTAGACGTTGAGGCTTTATCAGAAAAGTTGAAGAACAAATCTCAGCAAAAGCTAGATCTGAAAATTTCTCTTGACTTCACCAGATCGGAGAAAGATGATGAAGAACGAACAAAATATCTCGATCTGGAAATCAAACTTCATCTGAATCTTGAAGTAGAAACCCTAGCCCTGGTGCGAAGGAGATCATCGGCAGCGACGACAGCATTCATCTTAGAGAGAGAAACGCGATTCAGAATACTTTAGAATAATCTGACGGCTTAAATGAATATGATTATAGGCATTAGGGTTGATCGGTCTTGACAAGACCTATTTATAAGATATCCCCTAACGGTCATAATTATTCTTAATGATTTACACGTGGACCTTTCATGTCAAAGGATTTGAAAATCCCGTCAAATTTTTACTTAGAAAAAATTTCCGAAAGTTTGACTTACATACTCGAGTCATCATATACTTACTCGAGTACTTGAGGTCATTACTCAAGTAAGGGAGAAAGAGACTACTCGAGTATTTTACTTAGAAAACTATCCAGAATTGAGGAGCAGATACTCGAGTAGATAAAGACATACTCGAGTGCTAAGCTGATTACTCGAGACAAAGAAATTGGACTACTCGAGTATATGATGGGTTACTCGAGTGAGAGAGTTCAACTACTCGAGTGAATAGAATAAGTACTCGAGTCAAATACTTAGAGAAATTTCTGAGAATAGAAAACGGGTTACTCGAGTAATGGGAATGAACTACTCGAGTGAATGAGATCTACTCGAGTATATGGATAAACTACTCGAGTAAAGTACTTAGAATGTTTTCTGAGATAGAGGGAAAAGAATTACTCGAGTATAGACTCTGTACTACTCGAGTAGTATATAGACTACTCGAGTATAGGAATTTAACTACTCGAGAGGAAAGAATCTACACGAGTCCCTGACTTCTGTTACTCGAGACAAATGACTTAACTACTCGAGTGTAAAAACTGACTACTCGAGTATTAAACTTAGAAAAATTCTGAGAGGAGAAACTGGTGACTCGAGTATAAGAATTCAACTACTTGAGTACCATTTCACTTACTCGAGTATAAATACATCTACTCGATAAATGACTTAGAGAATTTTTCTTCATTGAAATTCTTTTCTTCAAAGAGGGTCAGCAACACTTCAATGTCCAATCATCCCAAGTGCTTGTAATATAAAGTGTATCCCAATAGAGAGGCTACGCATGGGTCAAAACCATGGATCACACAATGAGGGATTACATTGTATGGTCCTGTGTTTGATGACCCATTGTAGACTGACATTGGTCTACACTTGGCAATATAGTCCTGCAAACACATAACTCAAGCAAGGCATCAAATATAACTTAATTCATCTTAGTTCTAAGGTGACTTTCTACAAATCTGTGTTATTGTGGATACAATACCCAACAATCTCCCCCTATTTGTAGAAGTCAGAACCCTCTACACTAAGGTGAATTATATCAAAGTAGAAAGGACAATTATAAAAAAATTGAGCATAAATTAAAATGCAGTAAACTACTGACTGAATTTGAGCTAAAACATCTTTGTTGATTTCTTTCATTCTTTCATCCCAGAGAGTCCTGACAGAAGTGTCAAATTTTGCAATTTGTTCTTTCACAAGGTCCTCCCCCTTTCTGAATTCTACACGTAGCTGATCTATAGTCTCAGTTTTGAAAGTGCCAACCTCTTCACATACCTGGACTTCTATGTACTTGAGTGACGGGAAGTACTCGAGTATGTCTAGGAAGTACTCGAGTATGACATTAGGTACTCGAGTAGGTCCAGGCTTACACGTGTCATGGACTTAGAATTTTTGGAAATTCCAATTTTTGACTGATTTTTTCATCTCTGAGCTTTTGTATGAGTCCACCATCTCTAATCTTCTTTGTTGAGCATACCATGTTCTGTTTTGAAGAACGAGAACTTGGTCTCGTCTAGCGGCTTCATGAAAATATCTGCAATCTGCCTGTCTGTAGAGACATACTGTAGATATATATCTTCATTCTCCACATGCTCCCGGATGAAGTGGTATCACAGCTCTGTGTGCTTTGTCCGGCTGTGTGAGACTGGGTTGTTGGCTATTGCAATTGCGTTGTAAGAGTCGCAAAACAATGGAATGTTCTGAAACTTCATGTTGTAGTCTTCAAATTGATTCTTTATCCATAGCAGTTGTGCATAGCAACTGCCTGCAGAGATATACTCTGACTCAATTATTGATATTGCAACACAGTTTTGCTTCTTACTACTCCAGGAAATAAGCCTCCTTCCAAGGAATTGGCAAGTCCCGGAAGTGCTTTTCGTGTCGTATTTGCTACCTGCAAAATTTGCATCTGAAAAACCAATTAGTTCACTATCATTACTTCTTGGGTACTATAAGCCAAGATTTAGTGTGCCTTTAAGATATCTCAAAATCCGCTTTGCCGCAGTGTAGTGAGATTCCTTAGATTTCACCTGAAATCTAGCACAAACACATGTTGAAAACATTATGTCAGGTCTACTGGAAGTAAGGTAGAGCAAGGATCCAATTATTCTTCTGTACTTGGTTTCATCAAAAGGTTTCTCTTTCTCATCCTTGTCTAAGGACATAGCTGAACCCATTGGAGTCCTCATAGAGGTTGCGTTCTCCATTCCGAATTTCTTAATTAGCTCTTTGGTGAACTTAGTCTGCGAGATGAAAATTCCATCTTTAGATTGTTTCACCTGAAGCCCAAATAAATAATTCAGCTCTCCCATACTGCTCATTTCAAACTTCCCTTGCAAAAGTTTAGAAAACTTCCTGTAGAGGTTGTCGTCAGTAGAGCCAAAAATGATGTCGTCGACATAGATTTGCACTAGCAAAATCTTGCCATTCATTTCCCTAAGAAATAATGTCTTATCTATATTTCCCCTTATGAACTTGTTCTCAAGAAGAAAGCTAGACAACGTATCATACCAAGCTCGAGGAGCTTGTTTTAGACCATATAAATCTTTTTGCAGTAAGTAAACATAATCGGGAAAGTTAGAGTCAACAAAACCTGGAGTTTGTTCCACATATACTTCTTCCTTTATGGCACCATTAAGGAAGATGTACTTCACGTCCATCTGATAGACGGTGAAGCCCTTGAGAGAAGTATATGGTAGGAATAACCTTATTGCCTCTAGTCTTGCCACTGGAGCATATGTTTGGTCGAAGTCGATTCCTTCTTCTTGGCGATATCCTTTGGCTATGAGTCTGGCTTTGTTCTTTATGATTGTTCCATCTTAGTCCATCTTGTTCCTGTAAACCCACTTCGTTCCGATGACGTTCTTGCCTTTGGGTCTTAGAACAAGTGTCCAGAATTTGCAGTGCTTGAACTGATTCAGCTCTTCTTCCATAGCCAGGATCCATGATGCATCCGAGTTTGCTTCCTCAAACTTCTTTGGTTCAACCTGAGAGAGAAAATTTAAGTATAAATTCTCATTAGTTGTACCTCTACGAGTTCTGACACTATCCCGGGGATCTCCTATGATTTGGTCGATGGGATGATCCTTCAGATTTCTGAGCTCTAAAGTCCTTGCATCTGGAACTTCAACCACTGGAGTGTCTTCATCAACTTGAACTACTTCTTCATCTTGATCATCTACCTCTCCAATAGGGGTTGGAGTGGTGATCTTAATGAACTGTTCACCTTTATCTTCAGTCGGTTCATCCAAGCTAACTTGTTTTAACTTTGTACCTGCATCTTCAATGAACACACTAGAAGAGTTGCTTTGTAGCAAGCTCGTCTCATCAAATACAACATGTATATATTCTTCTACAACCAGAGTTTTTCTATTGAAAACTCTATATGCCTTACTATGACTACTATATCCTACAAAAATACCTTCAAAACTATTTTCGCTAAACTTGGTAGTGTGATAATTACTATTGTTAAGCATGAAGCATTTACAACCAAAAATTCTAAGATATGAGACAGTCGGTTTCCTGCCTTTTAAAAGTTCGTAAGGTATCTTATCATGATTCTTGTTTATGAGTGCTCAATTTTGCACATGTCATGCATTGTTGACGGCTTCAGCCCAGAAATAGTCCGGTAGTGAGGCATCACTCAACATAGTCCTGCAGGCCTCTATGAGTGTTCTGTTCCTTCTCTCAGCTACTCCATTTTACTGTGGAGTACGAGGAGATGAAAACTCATGAAAGATACCTAGGCTTTCACAGAATTTTGTCATGGCCCCAGACTTGAATTCTGTTCCATTGTCACTTCTGATTGTGACTACAGAACAGTTGTATTCATTCTGTACCTGTCTGACAAAGTTTTTAAAGACATCAAACGTATCTGACTTATGTTTCAGAAAGAACACCCACGCAAAGCGCGAGTAGTCATCAACAATAACCAACGTATACTCCTTACCTCCCAAACTTCTAACTTGCAGTGGACCGAACAAGTCCATGTGAAGTAGATGTAGACATCTATTGGAGTCTTTGCCTATTATGCTTTTAAAAGTAGCCCTTGTTTGCTTGCCTTTTACACAAGCATGACAAGGTCTGTCCTTAGCGCACTTTACATTCGGGGCATCACGTACTAAGTTCGGAGAAAATAATTTATTAATAGTTTTAAAATTAATATGGGCTAATCTCTTGTGCCATTTGTCACCAAGAGGCGCACTATCTTTTTCTAAAAAGCACACTGGTGTAGAAGAGTCTATACAAATGAAATTTAAACAAAATATATTTCTGCTTCGAGTGCTTGATAGAATCGTTTCCATATTATCAACATACTTTATTAAGCACTTGTTAGCATGGAATTCAACTATGTATCCTTTATCGCATAGTTGGCTTATGCTTATGAGATTGTGTTCCAATCCCTCGACATAAGCTACATCCGAAAAGGATACACTACTGTTAGTGATCATACTGTAGCCTTTAGTGATTCCCCGGTTTGAACCTCCAAAGATGACCTTTGGTCAGTTCAAGACTGGAGAATAGTTCTGTAGTAGGCTTCTAGTCCCGGTCATATGCCGAGAGCATCCACTGTCCAAATACCAGATAGGCGTTTTAGTGGCCTTTGGACATTCCTGCAATCATAATCAGTTTGCCTTTGGAACCCAAATATGTTTGGGTCCTTGGTCTCAGGTTAGAACACTCCCCCTACGAGTATTAGCATTATGAGTGGTCATTCTCATGTTGCCAACTTGAGGAGTTGCAACATTTCTTGGATTAAACCAACAATCGATGGCAAAATGACTAATTCTGCCACAGCACCAACAGTCGAACCTATTGTATCTTTGCCTTAGGTACTCTTACTTGACCTTCTAGGATAGTGGTCCAGCAGGGGTTGCAGTCTTGGAGGAGGAGGCTTCATGATGATGGCAATCACATGATTTCTTCTCCTTCATAGGTTTTTCCACAATGAGTTTTACCTTTGGTGCTTTCTTGAAGTTATGACCATGATCATAAGGACCATAGTCCTGAAGAATGACTTCTTCATAAGGTGCCTTAAAGACACTCTCACCAAAGTTTCTTGGGCGAGTACATCCTTGGTAACGAGACTTTGGCTCTACATATGTAGACCTAGTCAAGTGGTCGTAGGATGAGTCAATATCAAACTCATTAGTTAGAAATATGACTTTCTTAAAGATAGTCTGATCTTGAGGGGCCTTCCCCTTTGCTTTGGCAAATGCCTTTTGGCGGCCTTATTCCTTCTCTGAGTCTTATTCCTCCTAGAAGATTTACTAGGAGCTTCTACATGGCCTTGCCCAGCACCCTTGGCCTGAGTAGAATACTCAGCAACAAGAGGAAGAACTACCTTGGGCTTAGAGAGACCTTCAACAAGTTTCTTTTAGGCTTCTAGTAATTCTTCCAACCCCTTGATGATTTCATCCTTCAGATCAAGGTGCTTGATAGCCTTGTTGAACTCATCAACTGCAATATCTAAGTCTTCTCTGAGTGAGTCCATCTTAACGACTTCCTCTCTCAGAGAGCTTTCTATGGCCTTTAGAGACTTAATCTCTTTTGCCTGAGTTTTCATGACCTTTCGACATTTGTTGTATGCCTTGATAAACTCCTTATACTGGGTCATGAGTTAAGAATTATCGTCAGAGGAGCTGTCCTCATGATCATGCTCAAAGATTTCAGATTCAGAAAGAGGAGTGTGAGAGTTTACCTTCCTAGTGAACTGGGGCTCTTGTTCATCATCTGACTGAGCCATAAGCCTGAAGTAGGCTTCTTCTTCTTCTTCACTCGACTCAGATGAGTCAGAGTCACTATGAGTTTTTCCCTTCTTGGCTATTAGGCTCTTCTCTGTCCTCTTATAATTGTATAAGGACTTATTTTCTTCTCTCTTTCCACCCTCCTTCTTCTTGTGGGGGCAATCAGCGATGACATGACCTAGCTTATTACAACAGTAACAAACGATGTCAGTTGAAATGTGTTTGTTAGGTTTAAAACCATACCTGTCATGGCTGCTTGAGCCTTTTCTTTGACGATCACCATCATGTCGTGATCTTCTATAGGAGGCATCCTTGCCTTTCCATTGCTTCTTCTTGTTCAAGAATTTCTTGAATTGTCGTGAGAGTAGAGAGAATTCTCCATTAGATTGCTTTGAGCCTGAAGTTCTTGACTCAGATGATTCCTCTTCACTTTCTTCTTGTGCTGGGGCAGGAGAGGTAGCCTTTAACTTCCTGGAGGTGTCTGCCTTTAGAGCAACAGACTTCTCCTTGGATTCAGACCTGCTCTTCTCTTCTTCAGCTTTCCTTGAGTTGAGTTGAAGCTCATATGACATTAGCTTTCCGAAGAGATTCTGAGGGTCTGTCTCAGCTAGCTTTCCAAACTCCTGGATAACACACACCTTGTTATCCCATTCCTTGGTTAGGGATCTCAGGAACTTGTCATTTAGCTCCCCATTAGTGAAGACCCGACCATATTCTCTTAGGCCGTTAACTATCTTGAAAAGTTCTCAAATGTGTCAGCAATGGTATCTTTGTGCCCTTGTCGGAAGGCTTCATATTTCTGATTCAAAAGGGATCTTTTGTCATCCCTTACTTCTTTTGTACCTTCCATCAAGGTGACGAGGGACCGCCACATCTCCTTAGTAGACTGGCAGTGGATCAGGTTTTGCAGCATTGAGTCATCGACTGCACTTGTAATTATATGTTTAGCTTTCTTTTCCAAGGAGACAAGTGCAATTTTGTCTTTATCTAGATCCATCAATTTCTTGGGAACTTTCTTTGTTGGATCTATAGTGGAGGTAGTCATAGGAATGTGAGTACCTTCTTCAACAATCATGAAGATCCTGGGATCCACAGCTTCCATGAAAAATTTAATCCTTTCTTTCCACTTTGAGCATACTGAAAGCTTGGAAAAATCTTTAGTCTTGTTCATGCTTGGATGATCTCAAAAGAAAACTAGGGACGGATCCGTTCAAGGTGTTAACCTTTTAGCGATCAACCTCCCTCTGATACCAATTGAAAAAGTTTAGTTGTCTACCTAAATCACCTAGAGGGGGTGAATAGGGTAGTTGTGCGTTTTTTTGCGGAATAAAAATTTAGCGACTAGGCACACAGATCAATCAAGCATTCACAGACGACAAAAGATTTATTGTTGTTCCCCAACCTTGGGTACGTCCACTTTCCCTCACTGATCTAGCAAACCACTAGACTCGGCTACTCCACTATCTCAGATTGAAAAACAATCCTACACCTCGGAAAACCGTTCCTACAAACTCGATCCAAACGGATCTACACTCGGAAGGTAAAACTTTCTACAACTCAAAGAAAATTCTCCTACAAGAAATAAGTTGAGAGAAATAAAAATAAAAACAATAATCTTCAAATCTTGAAACGATTTGCCTGGATCTTCTTCTTGTAGACGTTGAGGCTTTATCAGAAAAGTTGAAGAAGAAATCTCGGAAAAAGCTAGATCTGAAAATTTCTCTTGACTTCACCAGATCGGAGAAAGATGATGAAGAACGAACAGAATATCTCGATCTGGAAATCAAACTTTATATGAATCTTGAATTCCAAACCCTAGCCCTGGCGCGAAGGAGATCGTCGGCAGCGGTGGCGGCTTTCGTCTTGGAGAGAGAAACGCGATTCAGAATACTTTAGAATAATATGATGGCTTGAATGAATATGATTATAGGCATTAGGGTTGATCGGTCTTGACAAGACCTATTTATATGATATCCCCTAACGGTCATAATTATTCTTAATGATGTACACGTGGACCAATCACGTCAAAGGATTTGAAAATCCCGTCAAATCTGGACTTAGAAATTTTTTTCGAAAGTTTGACTGACATACTCGAGTCATCATATACTTACTCGAGTACTTGAAGTCATTACTCGAGTAAGGAAGAAAGAGACTACTCGAGTATTTTACTTAGAAAAATATCCAAAATTGAGGAGCAGATACTCGAGTATATAAAGACATACTCGAGTGCTAAGCTGATTACTCGAGACAAAGAAATTGGACTACTCGAGTATAAGATGGGTTACTCGAGTGAGAGAGTTCAACTACTCGAGTGAATAGAATAAGTACTCGAGTCAAATACTTAGAGAAATTTCTGAGAATAGAAAACGGGTTACTCGAGTAATGGGAATGAACTACTCGAGTGAATGAGATCTACTCGAGTATATGGATAAACTACTCGAGTAAAGTACTTAGAAAGTTTTCTGAGATAGAGGGAAAAGAATTACTCGAGTATAGACTCTGTACTACTCGAGTAGTATATAGACTACTCGAGTATAGGAATTTAACTACTCGAGAGGAAAGAATCTACACGAGTCCCTGACTTCTGTTACTCGAGACAAATGACTTAACTACTCGAGTGTAAAAACTGACTACTCGAGTATTAAACTTAGAAAAATTCTGAGAGGAGAAACTGGTGACTCGAGTATAAGAATTCAACTACTTGAGTACCATTTCACTTACTCGAGTATAAATACATCTACTCGATAAATGACTTAGAGAATTTTTCTTCATTGAAATTCTTTTCTTCAAAGAGGGTCAGCAACACTTCAATGTCCAATCATCCCAAGTGCTTGTAATATAAAGTGTATCCCAATAGAGAGGCTACGCATGGGTCAAAACCATGGATCACACAATGAGGGATTACATTGTATGGTCCTGTGTTTGATGACCCATTGTAGACTGACATTGGTGTACACTTGGCAATATAGTCCTACAAACACATAACTCAAGCAAGGCATCAAATACAACTTAATTCATCTTAGTTCTAGGGTGACTTTCTACAAATCTGGGATTGTGGATGTAATACCCAACAATTTATATTTAATTAATTATTTAGGGGCTGATAATTTTATGAAAGTTTGTTAAACTTAGTATTCTCTGTTATTTTTGCATCATCTAGTGATCATAAATTTTGGGTGGCCATAACTTAAGGAAATCTAGTACTTCATGTTCAACATTACCCATGACGTAACTTTTGGATAGTTTAATAAATGCCAAATTAATTAGGAAAATTATAAGTTTTTGGATTTGGGCTAAATGTGTCATGATAGACACACAATAATTATCCTAGGGCTTTTGCATGAAAGTTTGGAGTACCTCCTGTCATATACATCATATAGCTTAGATTGGCCTGCATTTAGTAAAACTGCGAAATTGTGACAATATGTGGAATGGACATAGGGATTTTGGTTGATTGTATACTAATTTGGTAAGGTGAAAAAGAGAGATTCATTAGGAGTCATGCTGAGGAGAGTGTTGGATTGACTAGTGTTAAAAGGTGCTCGGGATCGACGAAAGATCATCTTTCTTGTGGAGAGAAAGAGTCAAACACAATAGGGTTAGATTAGGTTAACTAAAAATGGGGTTTTTTATGGTAGATACCAATAATAATAAGTATCTTGCGAAAGGGAGATTTGGGCTTTAGCCCATCGTAGTTCCTAGTGCCCTCGAGAGCCCTTCACGGGGAATGCCCTGGGAAGTCCAAGGTTAACGTAAGCCGTAAGACTAAATGGAATACAAGAATAAATAAAAAATACTATAGGATTACACTTACACTCGCACTCCCTGGTGTTGTGGGAGTTAGGTTGGGTTTCACGAGCGGTGGGCTCGGTGGTTTGGTGATGAGCAGGTTAGCCCGACGAGAGTATGGCTCGGTAGATATTTGTGATGGACGAGATAGTTCGAGGAGCTTTGGCTCGGTGGGAAAATGTATTTATGTTGCCTGTGCATAAAATAAAAAGGTGGCGGGTCTTCAGTATTATAGAGTCATCGCACCGACACCTATACGTTGACTCGACAAGTGTGGTTTAGCACTTAGCCAAATAAAGTCCGGTGCGCCAGCCGGCAAGAGTATACAGGAGCTCTGCTTAGTGCACCAGCGTTGAGCAGTACGATAGGTCTAACTTGTAATGCTGATACCAATTTAGAGGTGGGCGAGGCCAAGTCCACCGCTTCTGTTTGCCACTACGGAGGTATCCTGGGAGGTTAGGCTCCAGAAAGGGGGAACTAAAGGTCTGTGTGCACAGAGTCGGGTGTGTGTGTGTTGCACTTGCATGCTCTTATCATAGCATACTTGCATGACATAGAATAATCATTGCATATAACCCTAGAAACCTATTGTATAAATTGGTATGGTACTCTTTATACAATGGTCCTTGCAAAATGACCCCTTGGTCTATAGGTTTGTATGGGCATTCGTATAGGTTATGGTTACTTATTTCATAGTTTATTTTACATGTTCTTACTGTTTTACTTTACTTGTTTACATTACTGCTTCTTCATTATTGAACTGCTAGCCTGCTTTTCCTTTTATAGTTTTTGTACATACACCTGCTAGGGTAGTTGTCACCTGCTTTTCCCACTCTGCTTTCATCCTCCTCACATGGTGCCTAGGAGTCATGGGGGTGAGGCAAGGATGAAAGTGGCTTAGTATTTATGACTAATAGTCGGTGGACCATATCATTTTAGGAGACTGAGGGGCAGGAGCATCAGCACCGGCAGGACAAGGAGGTAGGACATAAGGAGCAGTTGCTGCACGCTACCACTACTACATGGCGATAGGTCGAAGATGGTTTTCAGTTACTTCCGCCAAATGTGTGAGTTGTGAGAGACAGATTATTGTATTAGACATGTACCGGGCCTAAGCCCTTTTCTTTTCTACCATATTTCATACTTTGTACTCATTGTAGACTATAAAACTTTTATATATATTTGTGGTGATTTTGTGGACTTGTCTTGTTTGTACTTATACTTCTTTGATGATCATCAATGCTGGCAGGATCGACGTTTTGTAGTGATGAACTTCCCGGGTGTGTTGGTGTCAATGCAAAACAACGATTCTGGGTATATGACCCGGTGGTTTAAAAGAAAAAAGGGGTCTTATAGAGAGCGAGGCACAAGCTGGAGGAGAGTGCGCAGGATGCTTGCTATAGTAGAGCGCGCTGAGCGCTTGCTGGCGAAGAGCGCGCAGAGTGCTTGCTAGTGAAGAGTGCACGGAGCACTTGCTTGAGGAGAGCGTGCGGGGCTATTGTGGGAGGAGAGCGCGTGGGGTGCTTGCGGGAGGAGAGCGCACCGAGGGCGAGGTGCATGCAAGAGCGCACTAGGAAGAGGCGCACAAGGGAGAGGCGTGTGCAGGAGCGCTCAAGGAAAGGATGCGCGCGTGAGCGCTCAAGGAAGGGATGCGTGCGGGAGCACATGAGGAAGAGGAGTGGTGGGGAAAGAAACTCTGTAGGAGAAAGAGGAGAGTGAAAATCGGAAGGAGGATTTTCCCGGCCGAGTAAAAGATGGAAATAAAGAAGAATGAGGGTCTATTTATAGATCTCGTGAGGGGCAAGCTAGTAATATACTCTCATAACTACTGGGCGGAAGAATAGAATCGTCTGAAATCTGTCAAACAGATCACCACCTTTATGCAGAAGATGAGACCGCCCCCGACCGAAAAAATTACCGCACTTACCGGAAAATAACCGCTCCTCCCATGGGGGAGGAGAGATCGGCAAGGGCGGCGTCCGGAGAGGTCCTCGGGCAAATGTTTGGCTGTCAATTTGGCCTCCCGACCAAGGAGGAGAGGAGGCTAGTGGTTGGGGAAGAGGGCCCCAGGTTGCGACCGAGATGCGAGGCCGCTGCCACCCGGGGGCTGAGAGCAAGCCGCTCTAACCGGGTGACCAAAGGGCCGCCTAAGTCGGGGCGACCCTGCCTCCTGGAAGACAGTCGGCCAGGGTCGGGCGGTATTACGCCGCTTGACCTGGGCGGGGAAGACACCGCCATAATCGAGCGGCCAAAGGGCCGCTAGATTTGGGGAGGCCTCGCACTCCGGCGAGGGAGAACACCACGGTCGGGCGGTATTGCACTGCCCGACCTGGATTCGGGCGGCCCTGCACTCCGGTGGAGGAGGAAGTCGGAGATTGGCGGTAGATTTGCCACCCGATATGGATGGAGAGGAGGGCCGACCCGGGCGACGGAGGGCCGAACGGCGGTGACAGAGGGTCAGGCGGTGCAGGAGGGCGGCCAGGCGGTTGCGACGGAGGGCCGGGCGGTGACGGCGGGCGGCCAGGAGGCACCGCCTGGTGGCACCGCCGCCCGGACTAGAGGTCCTAAGGGGGACCAATCATTTTCCCCCCAAGTCCCCGCAGCCTAAAGCCAAAGTCAATAGGAGGGAATAACTTTTGCCGAACTGTGCACATGGATGACTCGTTGCGACCATGGTGGTGACAAATGAGGGGGAGCGAAGGAAGGAGATGGCTATAGGAGAATGTATGCAAGGGAACCAATGTACAGGCATGCACACATAGCGTGCATACTGATGCGTCGGCAAGTGCATCGGTCGCTGTCAAGTAATAAATTTGGGGATAGCTTCCCCGAATGTCGATTTATAGGGAATGCAGGTTGGGTATCGTGATAGCGTCGTAGGAAGATCATTACTAAGAGTTAAACGAAATCACAAGGGGGTTGGTTTTTGATTCCTAATTCTATCAAAACAAAAAGAAAACTAATGCGGGTCGTAAGCACCGCTTTTCTTGGTGGATGGAATTAGTGCAGACCGCTATGTCGTGCTTCATTAGGCGGATGGACGGAGAGCAAGCAGATGGAATGATCACAAGTGCGAAAATTGAGGGTCACAATCACCTCTTCGACTTCCAAAACTAGCCTTTGCTAGTGTGGTTCTAGTGCGCGAGTGGAGTGGATGTGGATGGAGGCGAGTGCAACACAACTAACAACAAAGAATGCAACTAGCCAAAACAAACTTCATTCATAGACAAATAAAGTAAGTTTAAGTTCATTACAAGATTAAGAATACACTTCACAATGAGAAGAGGTAGAATATACCGATAGGAGGAAAGCCTAGCCGAGGTTCTTGGCCGGAGCGGTGGGTTATCAATCCACTTCTCGACTCAGACCGTTGGTTGCTTTCAGAGGTAAATGGGTTGTCAATCCACTTATCTCCCTCCGTCTTCTCTCATTTCCTTCAATCTTTTCTCCCGTTGCCAAAATGAGTTGTACCGAAAGAGTCTTGTTGCAAGCTACTGGTGGCTGGAAACTCTCCGAAGTTTTGAATATGGCTTTAGATCATCGGAGAAAGCTTCCCGGAGGATGGAGATGAGTGGATGAAGTGTGGGGGTGAAAATCGGCGCTTCGAGCGCAACAACGGGGTGGAAAAATGAAAAGTGTTCACCTAAATTGCGGAGCACGAGCTTAAATACAACAATAAAAAATCAGAGCGCACGATCAGTGGCGCAAGACGAGTGGTAGTGAGCACTGACGATTGATGATCGTGCGCTCTGCTCCATAGAAACCTGTAGCAGAAAGAATAAATAATATATATGCGCACGATTAGTGGCGCACGATCGGTTGTCGTGCGCACTGGATCCCATGATCGTGCGATTAGCAAAGAGCGAATTCAAGAAAAACTGGGGTAACGCGCACGAGCAGTGGTGCATGACCGGTTGTCGTGCGCACTATATCCAATGGTCGTGTGATTTCCCCAGATAGAACTTGGAAAAGTGGTGAATAGTGCGCACGATCAGTGGCTTACGACCAGTGGTCGTGCACTATAGGTCCAATGATCGTGCGCAGTGTTCCTGGATGGTTTGGGAATTCGATGAACAGACCGTGTATGACCAGTGGTTATGCGCTAAGGAGTCCACTGACCGTGTACATGTAAAAAAGCACGATCAGTGGCCCTTAGGCAGAAAACTTTCCAAAATAATCCGGAACATGCTCACCACCTTTGTACCTACAGCAAAAACAGCAGAGCCAGCGAGACGGGCGTACCACATTCTCCAAACACAGCACAACACCAAGTAGGGCAAAAGAATAATAACTATGAAATCACACTGAAAGCAGGCGAAAAGTTCACTTAACATGAAATGGACATAATAAAAAATATGAATAATTATGGCTCTAAAGTGTAGTGCAACAACGAGAAAACTAGCCCAGATGAGTCCATAAATATGTATATAACTTGGACTCATCACACCCCCAGACTTAAACATTTGCTTGTCCCGATCAAATCATCACTCCATGGACTAGAAAATAGTTAGCTAGCTTAGTAATTTCCAAATGAAGTAATGAGAGAAATCAAATATAACATGGGCATAGAAAATATGATAGACAAACTTTTTAATTATACTACAAAATTTATACTTTTTGACAGGTGTAAATAAATATTATATCAAATCAAAATTGGAATTTTGGAGAATCGTTCGGTCATATGTAGGAAGAAAGTAGGCAGGTGCCAAAGACCGGGGCTCGGGATCACCTCCAAAGGAATCCACCAATATCGGTGACCATATGCTTGCCCGTTCACACTCTCTCCACGGTACTAGTTCGAATCAACCGTGAATCCATAGGGCTTTAGGATAATCATGGGACTTAGGCTAAGTTTTGGTAGTCAAAGATAAACCTAGAGGCTACACGCAACCCAAGCGAGCAAACAATGAACTAAACCAATACAGCCCCTGACAATTGCACGTGTGCCACACCCCCAGACTTAGCTTGAAAACCGCGTGTGTACACGGCCTAACCCGACCCATATCGAGATAAACCTGATGGGGATTCCATTTCTCATTGTAATTCTTATAAAATTTTTCTTTTTCAATTCTCTCCTTTTTTTTCTTTTAAATTCCCAACTTTAGCACGTGAAAATTCTTGAATTCATCAACCACGTCACTTGAATTCCACACATCAAACCTCATAAAAATATTAAATTAACTAGAGCTCATGGATTTGGGTGCGATAGGAGGATTGGCTTTAGGCTTTGGTGAATGAAGGTGGAGCTTAATCAAAGGAGGGGTAGGCACAAACTTGGCTTGCAACGGTTAGCAGTTAGGACAAGGTAAACAAGGCTCAAACTAGCCAAAATGATGGCCTACGTCATGCTCACGCTTGACTAACCATACACCAATGCTTCGAGAGTAGCTTGGGGAAAGTTCTTAGCCACCGAGAAAGATGATCCTTCCTCCCGACTCAAGCAAAACAAGTCTAGTGATGGCTACACACATCCCTACACTACCGTTCGATTTCCCCAGATTCAACATTTTTTTGAGTAGTACAAACAATATTTACATCTGTATAAAAAGTATAAATGTACGAGCATAAAGAAAAATTATATCTATACAATTTCTACACAGACCATGAGTACTCGATTAGGAGCACTGCACGAGTTTCACACTACTCTAACCTAAAATCCTAAGCCAACACCACTATTTTAAAGTTTACACGCAAGCAATCCATTTGACTCGAGTCGCGTGCGTAGATAAGATCGCGCTCATGTGGGTGATTCAGTGTGTGCTACAGTGATTTTGAAATAAATAAATAACAACTGGTATGCCATAACATGTGTGCTCGTGTAGTGACCACGGGCATGCTCTCCCCCCAGACTCTAACTAAGCAACCTAACCAAGATTTGCAATAAAATCAAATAAATAAGAGTTGGGGGAGAGGTTACCCATGCTCAGCAAATGAGCATACCAGAATATTGGCGTTAAATTCAGCAGAAAGTCCACGGCCCAAGCAAGCACCACCTATAAAAGAGAACATCTCCAAGCACAAAAATTACAAACATATTTTTGGGTACATTGGAAACTGTGTACCTAATTTGGAAGAAGCCACACTTAACTTAATGATATACATCAATGTGTATTTGATGGGATGTTGAGTTTCAATGTACAGGTTAAAGAAATGCCGAAAAATATTCTAAGTACAAGTGTCGACACTTGTGAAGGAAATGTGTCGACACCAGAAGCCAGATTGTGTCGATACACAGGACTTGTGTCGACATACAGAAATTCTATCGGCAGCAATTGTGTCAACACACAGGACTTATGTCGACACACACAAGGATTCTATCAACACCAACTATGTCGAGACTATAAGCTATTGTGTTGACACACAAGACTTGTGTCGACACATTCTACAGAAGCCGTGTCAAGAAGATAAAGAATGGTTGTGCCGACATTGTGTGAGCTGTATCGACATCATCAAGAATTGTATCGACACATGGTATATTTGTGTTGACACATATGAAGTATTGTCTCAATGCTTTTCTGCTCAGATAGAGTTCAATGAGGTATTAGGTGTTAAGACTGAATACTTGACAGATGTCATAACTAACAAAGCTGTCACATCTGTTAGAGCTGTCAAAAGGCGGTTATGAACCAGATCAACCGGTAATCTCAGATGGGATCTATATAAAGACCTTTTCTATCGTAAAAAGAAAGAGATTGAAGAAAAAAAAGGACTTGACATTTTTCTAACAGTTGAAATCTACAAGTCTTCAAGAGAAGGCAGATCCTGAACAAGTCTGCAAGAAGAATTCAGATCTAATTCTTGAATAGAAGAAGGAAGCTAGATTGAGCATCATCTCCAACTTCATAAGAAGATCAACCTTACTTTGTTCAGATTAAAGAAGCTTTGAAGAAGCTAAGACTGGTTAGATCTTAAGAGATCAGATCAATCAAGATCTGATCAAGAAGCCTTCACCCCTTTATCTCTCTACCTGGGTGAAGAATTTATCATCTTAACAATAGATTTTTTTGTAAGATCTTTTATAGATCTGAGTGTAGGTGAGTTATCTCTCTGAGTTGTAAGCCTAAATTTTATAAAGGCTGAGGTAGGGCTGAGTGCCTGAGGTAAGATCATTGTGATCTGAGTTGTAGGCCTAGTGATAATGGCTGAGGTAGGGCTGTTTGCCTGAGGTAGGATTCTTGGGAAGAATCTGAGTTGTAGGACTTAAAGAAGTCTGAGCTGTAGGAACGAGTTGGGTTTTGAGTTGTAAGATCTTAGGATCTGAGTTAGTGGAAGGAAGTTTGGTCGAATCCAGCTCTCTACTGGATAGGTGAAGGGGGAGAGTGGACGTACCCATGAATTGGGGAACCACTATAAAACACTGTGTGTTGTGCTGTGTTTTTCTATGTTTGTATTATCCTGTGCTGTGATGTTTGTAGCTTAATTAGCTGTGCTGAGATTAAAATTTTAATTGCCTAAGTTAAAATTGGATTTGAACCTATTCACCCTCCTCTAGGTGTTTAGGTTCTTTAAACCAAATCTTTCAAGTGGTATTAGAGGGAGGTTGACTCAAACATAGACCTAACAGTCTGAGTTTATCTCCAAGGCAGTTATCTTTTAGCAAGAATGAGTTCAGGTGAAAATCAGAAGGAACTTGGATCCATGAAACTTCCTATCTGTAGGAAAGAAAATTTTTGCATATGGAAAGAGAGGGTCAGATTGTTCCTGGAAGCATCTTATCCTAGAATTTACATCACAGCTCTAGAAGGGCCATTTATTCCTATGAACATTTCAGTTCTTGATGCCAACCTCAAGACTCCAAAAAGTTATTCTGAAATGACTAAAAAAGAGATCATCCTAGCTACCTTAGACAAGAGGGCACAAAACATAATTGTGAGTGCCATAGATGATTCTATATTCCAGAATCTGGTCCATTGCAAAACCTCCAAAGAGATGTGAGACACTTTGATTGTCTATATGGAGGGAACAGAAGAAGTAAGAGAGGATAGAAAGTCTATGCTAAATCAAGAATATGAGAGTTTTGGACAAGCCAAGACAGATATCATAGCTGAATGCTATAAGAAATTATTTAGAATTGTAAATGAGCTAATGACCTATGGAAGAGTCTTCAGCACATATGAACTAAATGACAAGTTTCTCAGATCACTAACCAAGGACTGGGATACTAAAATATGTGCCATCAGAGAGGTGGTCAGGCTTGCTGATACACCTCCACCAACCTTATTTCGAAAACTGTTATCATATAAGATGCAGCTCACTGCCAGAAAGGAGGAGGAGAAAAGTAATATGTCTGAATACAAAGTGAAGTCAGTAACCCTCAAGGCTGAAGCCACAAGAAAGGGTAGGAGAAAGTCTCCTTCTCCTCCCAGGAAAATTGCTGAAGTTGAATCAGAAAATACTGACATCAACACTTCAGACAGCCACAACTCTGATGAATACTTTGCTGCCTTCACAAGGAAGTTTCAAAGGTTCATGAAGAAAAATAAATGGAGAACAAAGCCATCTTCATCTTCCTCCAAGGATGACTACTATAAGAAGAAGAAAACTTCTAAGGATGACAGGTATGGCTCTAATCCCAGTAAACAAACATCTTCTACAATTGTTTGTTATTATTACAATAGGCCAGGACATGTCATAGATGACTGTCCTAATAAAAGAAATGAATCTAGTGACAAAAAGAAGCATCAACAGAAGGGCAAGACGGAGAAATCCTTTGTTGCCAAGAAACAGAAAACTTGGACTGATTCATGTTCATCAGAATCTGAAAGAGAAGATGAAGCTGAAGCCTACATTGGGCTATTCACAACTAAAAAAGATTCAGTGGAAACTAAATTCTTGCAAATGTTGGATTCTATAAATGGAATAGAAGAACATCAATGTAGAGGGTTGATGGCCTTATCTGAGGAAGATCATTACCAGGAACAACCTGATCCTAGTAAGGTATACACTCTATCAGCACCTTTTGATTATTATACTGGATCAGAATCAGAAGCATCTACATCAAGAGATATGGATGGTTCTGAATCTGAAGGGGTTGTTCATCAACTAATTGATGAGTATGGTGGTCTGTTGTAAGCTCTTAAGAGAAGAAGAATCAATGTCAAAAAGCGGGCTAAGGAAATTGCATCTCTCAAATTGGCTGCCTCAGATTCAGCAGAAGTGTTGGATTTGATGTTGAATGAAGTTGCCAAACTAAAAAATATAACTTTTATTCAGATGGGTACAATTACCTTCAAAAAATGATCACATCAAGAGTCTGGAAGTCAGACTTCAAAGAGAGAAGGATCTTGTGACTAAATTCTTGAAGCCAAAGTCAGTCTTACCCTTAATTGATAACTTCATCTCCCAAAAGGGTAAGACAGGATTAGGCTTCAAGGGAAGAACAAGGGCGACTAATTCCAAAAGAAAAGGCAAAGCCCCAGTTCAGCCACTAGCTTTTAAAACCCCTATTTTTTTCACGAAAGTGATGCAGCCTACTAACAGGTATGATCATGACATCACACATGGTCACTGTAAGCATCGTGATAAGGATGGCAAGGGTGTAAATGCTAATAGGGCAGCCCATGAGCAAACACACCATGTTCTTCAGGAATCATCAGTGTTTGATGCACTAGCCCCAACACTTAAAAAGAATGTTGACGACAATGCTATTAAGCCTGTACTTAAAATAAGGTATAACAGATATGAGTACTGGTGTTGTGGAAAAATGGGCCACTATGCCATTGATTGTTGGCACAATGCTAGTGTCAAGAAAAATGCCAGCTTACCTGTCAGAAAGGCTACAAACAAGCATGTCAAATTTCAAGCTAACCTGAACCTAGGACCCAATAACAATTGGGGTTCTAAGGATAGGTAATTTTATTTGATGCAGGTGAGTCCAAGTGGCCATACCCCAATATGGTACTTGGACAATGGATGTTCCAGGCACATGACTGGAACAAGAAGAATGCTGAATGTTTACTCTCCCATAGAAAATGGACCCAAAGTCATCTTTGGTGGATCTGAAAAAGGGGGTCATCAAAGGGTTTGGTAACATTTCCAATATCTCTATCACTATCACCCAATTGGCTTATGTGAAAGGTCTGAAACATAACATGATAAGCATAAGACAACTATGTGATCTTGGTTATGACACTTCTTTCCTCAAGGGTGTGTACCAAATAAGATGGTCAAGTGATCAAGAGATCATTCTGACAGGCACTAGGAAAGTAAATGTCTACTATCTTAATTTTGATTGTGAGAGTAAGAACTCTCCTATTTGTCTAGTTGTATATGAGAAAGTATCTCATTGTGTCCAATGGCACAAGAGGCTAGATCACCTGAACTACAAATCAATAGGCCAACTCTTTAGTATGGAGTTACTGAGGAATGGTCCTAGGGTCAAGTGCATTAAAGAGGGTGTATGCTCAGCTTGCCAAAAGGGCAAACAAACCAAGACCTCTTTCCATGGCCATGATACCAAAGATTCTGTGAGATGTTTATACCTCCTGCATATGGATCTATTTGGTCCTATGCTAGTTCATAGTCTAGGTAGGAAAGCTTACAAATTTATGGTTGTGGATGACTATTCTAGATTTACATGAGTTTTCTTCCTGAGGCAGAAATCTGAAACCCCTACTATCTTCGAGAATTTCGTTAGGCAAATTCAGAATGAACTTAAAAATTCTGTGGTCAAAATCAGAAGTGACCATGGTACAGAATTTCAGTCTGAATGCATGATAAGGTTCTGTGAAGAACTTGGGATTCATCAAGAGTTCTCCTCACCTAGAATCCCCAGCAAAATGGGATTGCTGAAAGAAAGAATAAGACTCTTATTGAGGCTGGTAGAATACTACTAAGTGACACTTCTCTCCCAGATATTTCTGGGCTGAGGCAGTAAACACTGCTTATCATGTTCTCAATAGAGCTTCCATCACCAAAAGCCACAAGAAAACATCCTATGAGATTAAGAAAGGCAGAAAACCAAATTTAGCCTACTTTATAATCTTTGGTAGCAAGTGTTATGTTCTTAATAATGGCAAGTACTATTTAACTAAGTTTGCTGCCAAATTCCAAGAAGGGATATTTGTTGGGTACAACAATAATAGTAAGGCATACAAGGTCTACAACTTGACTACTCAGGTTGTAGAAGAATCTGTCCATGTAGTCTTTGATAAATCTAAGTTAATTAATTGTGAGCTATCAAGCACTTCTTCTAGCTCAATAGGATTGGAAGATAAGATGAACAAGCTAATCATCAATGAAGACCAACCTATGATACAGGATGGGGAAAATGATGGATGATGTCCAAGAGGAGTACAAGACCCACAAGCTGAAGATAAAGATAATGAAGTACATCTTAGTGAGGAAAATGAAGAAAATCAAGAGGTGGACAGATTTCCTCCAACAATAAGACACCTGAGGGATCATCCTACACACCAAATCATTGGTGATGCAAGACATGGAGTTCTGACCAGAAGCAAGAGCGTGAACACAGTTCTATGTCCAAGCTTCCTATTCCAGATGGAGCCTAAGAAATTTGAAGAGGCTATACAAGACCCAAATTGGATTTATGTCATGAAGGAAGAGCTGAATCAATTCAGAAGATGTAAAGTCTGGAAGTTGGTTCCTAAACCAAAGAATCATAATCTCATAGGGTCTAAGTGGATCTACAGGAACAAGTTAGATGAAAATGGCATTATAGTCAAGAATAAAGCCAAATTGGTAGCAAAAGGCTATAAGCAGGAAGAAGGAATAGACTTTGACCAGACATTTTACCCAGTGGCAAGATTGGAAGCAATAAGGCTGTTCCTTGCCTATGCAGCTTACCAAGGGTTCAAGGTATTCCAGATGGATGTAAAGTCAGCATTTTTTAATGGTGACTTAAAAGATGAAGTTTAAGTTGAACAACCTTTAGGTTTTGTAGATCCTCTTTATTCTAACTATGTTTATAGGCTTAAGAAAGCTCTATATGGATTGAAATAAGCACCTAGAGCTTGGTATGAAACTCTGTCTACCTTCCTCATTGAGAATTAATTCTCAAGGGGGAAAATTAGCAAGACTCTATTCTTTAGGGAATCAAAAGGCAAGATCATCCTAGTTCAGATATATATTGATGACATTATCTTTGGGTCAACTGAAAACAACCTTTGTAGAAAGTTTGCCAAACTTATGCAAGGGAAGTTTTAGATGAGCAGCATGGGTGAGCTGAAATTCTTCTTGGGACTCCAAGTTAGACAGACTGATGATGGTTTGTCCATATCCCAGTATAAGTTCACTAAGAAGTTAATTAAAAAAATGGCATGGAGTCAACCTCCACCATGAGAACTCCAATGGGCTCAAGTATGCCTATAAGCAAAGATGAGGCAGGAAAACCTGTTGATGAGTCTTTGTATAGAGGGATAATTGTCTCCCTTCTTTACTTGACTGCTAGTAGACCTGACATCATGTATGCCACATGTGTCTGTGCTAGATACCAAGCTTGCCCAAAGGAATCTCATTATTCTGCTGTCAAGAGAATTTTAAGATATCTTAAGGGCACACCAAATCTTGGTCTTTGGTATCCTAAGAATAGAGATTTTATGCTAACAGGTTTTTCAGATGAAGATTTTGCAGGCTGCAAAGAAGATAGGAAAAGCACCACAGGCACATGTCAGTTCCTAGGTGGAAGATTGGTGTCATGGAGCAGCAAAAAACAGACAAGTGTGGTTATATCCACTGCCGAGTCAGAATATGTAGCTGCAGGCAGTTGTTGTGCTCAACTGTTATGGATACAACATCAACTTGAAGACTATGACATCAAGGTAAGTAGAACTCCATTATATTATGATTATACTAATGCCATATCAATTGCTAGAAATCCTATTTCACATAGCAGAACTAAGCATATAGAAATCAGGTTTCATTTCATTAGAGAACATGTTGAAAAAAAAAGACATATATCTAGAATTTGTCAACACTAACAATCAAATTGCTGACATATTTACAAAACCTCTGGATGAAAGTAAATTCAATTATTTTAAGATTGAATTAGGTATGTTAAACCTAGAATAAAATGTTAGGTCAGCACAAAATTTCTCAAAAAATGGCTAAGTTAGAAAGTTTGTGTCGACACAAGCTCACTGTGTCGACACTGGTATCAACGAGTTGTGTCGACAAAGGAATAAACTTTGTCGACACAAAAATAAAATCTTTGTCGACATAAAAGGTTTGTGTAGACACAACTCGGTCGAGACCTTGTATTAGGAGATTTTTGTGTCAACACACAAAAATCTATGTCAACACATAGACATGATGACACTTACAATTCTCTGTCGAGACCTAAGTAGTCTATGTTGACACATGCAATATTATGTCGACTCATAAGATTCTTATTTAGGCGCGTCGTTTGACCTACCCTTCACAAGAATTCTATAAATAGGAGAAAACAAAATCTTGTCGAATGTGCTATCTAGAACTCTCGACTCTAAACCCTGTGTCGCCAAGAAATTCTACAGTCTACTCTCTTCTCTTTCTTTCATCCATGGCACCAAAAATGGAAGACAAAGTAATTGAGGGATATGAACTGGTTCGCAATGCATTTGAGACTACCACACAAGAAATCAAAGCCGTGATTACCCTAATCACCAACAATGGATTGGAGCACCTAGTCTCAGAACCTACCAGGATATGGAAGAAGGAGGTTCTTGAATTCTACTCATCAGCATCAATGGATTCGAAGGGCATGAAGATTAAATCATCTGTCCAAGGCACTAAGGTGAAACTCACACTTAAGAGTTTAAGGAAAACACTTCAGCTTCCCAGAATAAAGGAAGAAGATGACATAGCATCTTCCATGACAAAAGATGCTCTCCAATGGTGTGGACTGGATCCCACTACCAAGATTGGATCGTCAATGAACGGGAAGGGAATGAATTCCTAGGGAAAATTCCTGTCTGAGATTCTCAGCAAGGTCATTTTGTGCAAATCAGGTGGACATGATAGGATTTCAGCCTATATGTTCAATCTCATGACCAGAGTCATATTCAAGGTGAAAACTGGCTGATCTGCTGTTGTGTTTGAAAAGATCAAAGAAAGTCTCAAGTGTCACAACCCGCATTTTCTCCGAATTAAGAATTATCAGAGTAAGAGAAAACACGCGTCATGATGCCACGTCAAGCAGGGGATAACTGATGACGCTCAGGCAAATCCAACTACAATCTTTATGCAAGAAAATCATGTGCTTAATGAATAGAAAATCAGTTATGCTTAGAGTGCGTATCCCTCGGCTCAGTGGATCATCTAGTCCACAAAAGAAAACTATACTTAAACGCTGCGGAAAAATACTTTAATTAGGTTTTACACCCTAAAGAGCGCATAAGGGTTCCAAGAGAACCACTCATGCTATGCAAGACACTACACTTAGTTTATATAATATATATAAGAAAACGGTTTTCGTACGTGATTTGGAAAATAGTGATTAAGTTTACAAAACATGCTGATCATGAGCTTCATTTATAATAATAATTATAGTTTAAAAATAACTAGCAACCTAGCATAAAACCTTCTCAAAGCAAGTAGACTATCTCCAGAAAAAAAAATGGTAGCAGCAATAGTATATATCTAGTACAAGGTAAAAACTACTAGTGGGCGCCAACAACCTGACACGAACCCACCAGCACATATATATGTCTATAAGAAAGTACTGAAAACAACCTCACAAACAAGATAAACAAAACTCCAAAGTCCGGGAGTCCACCAACAACAACACCTCCAACTAGCCACCAGACTGGCTACAGCTCAGAACCTGAGGCATTCCAAAAGAAAACAGAATACCTCAGCAAGCAAAAATCAAGGTAAAACTGCATGAAAGAGTCAACCAAAAGGACAAAATAACAGAAAACATGCAGTAGAAAGAGTCACAACTGTCCAAAACAGGACAACAAGAAATGCACAACGTGCAAAGAAACAGCAACGTCCCAGCCCAGGAACAACATCCTGCAGGGCCTACTAGGCTGCCAAGAGCCAGAATGCTGCAAACTACCAAAGAAGAAACTTCTAACACCCTAGACTGTGGGAAGTGATAGTAGCAAAAACAACAACGAGGAACCGGATCGAAGGCAAATGCAGTACTCCAATCCACCATGTCCAAGTCAAAAGCTCGAGGGTCAATACGTGAAAACACAAGGGACCTTCCACCCGACATGCCCAGCCCGTACCTGGAGCAAGAAATCCATGGGTGGCCTTGGCTATATCACACAACTCCACCCCCATAAAGAGCTACAACCACCACTACTATCCACGACCCACGATTCGGCCTCTAGGAAAATAAAGAAAACGGCCGACAAGGAAAACCCAGAAATACAACTGGAAATCCACTCGGGAATGAAACACAAGGTAAAGGAAGAGTGTTGAAATAAACCAACACGACTAGGCTTTGAGTGAAACCCACTCAGTGCCTACCTAAACTTTGGCGTTGAGTGAGCTAGCCTCACTCGCCGCCAAAATAAAGTTACTACCCACAACCAACTAAAGAAAACGGAGCTCGACGACAGTCGAACGACCAAGGCAGAAGATCCAGAACTCGAGTAGTTGCCTGTCACTTGAGTATCTAAACTCCCGCACTCGAAACCATCTAAATTCGCCTAGCAACAGAAAATATACAGAGCGCACGATCAGTGACGCACGATCAGTGGTCGTGCGCACTCATCGACTGATGATCGTGCGAAACGAACCTGGAAAACCTGACAGAAAACCTAGCAACTGCGCACGATCAGTGTCGCACGACCAGTGGTCGTGCGCACTGTTGCCAGCGCTCGTGCGATTGCCCGAGACAGAACTTTGGAAACTGAAAGACAGCCGCGCACGAGCAGAGGCACACGACCAGTGGTCGTGCGCCCTAACGGTTGATGACCGTGCGCGACTAACCTGTACCGTTTGGAATTTTCCGAACGATACCGGAACGCGCACACGACTCACGCCACTGCAGTAGCAGTAGACAACTATCAACGTCGCACGCTACTACCATTCAAACTATGCCTAACCATTCGAATAATACCTTAACGAAGGAAATTGGCAACCACACCCCCCCCCTCCTAACTCTCCCTCTCGGCTACACCCGAACCAGAGCAACAATCAAAAAAGATAAAGGAAAACAACGGCTCCACGCCGACAATTTGGATTCCAAACATCACAACATAGGGGGGGTTTCAGTAGGAAGAACTAAGCCCTATAGTTAGTAAGAAAATGAGAACAACAAGGCCTCTAACCTGGGCTAACCGGGATTTCAATTTCAGCAAATAAAATCAAAGAAAACACTTGGCAAGGGCAAGAATACCACTTGCCTCAATTCACAGCGAAGCTTTGGACTGCTTTCCTCCTCTTCGCACGGATCAAAACGGCCGCAACACCTAGAACAAAGACTCGGCCATTAATGGCGGAAAACTTCCAAAACCGAAAATTCCAATCCTTCCAAAACTCCACGAAAATCGAATTTCTTACCGCAGGAATGAAGGTCTCGACGAGAGCAATCCGAATCCACTCTCGGAATCGAATTCCGTCCACAAACGCTCCGGGAATCGGCGTCCGAAGGCAAGGTAGGCGGTTTCTCCGTTTCTCTCGTACAAGGGGCCGGCGGTTTCTTACGGGGAAGATGAAGATGGCTTTTCTAATACTATATATATATATATATAATTATATAATTATATTATTAATTACAAAATTACATAAAGCACCAAATCGACGCGAAAACCGAACTACCTCGGAATTCGACGAAATTCGCACCGTAGCTAAATACCCACGCTACGAACGCAACGGCGAAGTCGAAATTAACTTTCGACGAACAGAACTCGAGTTACACCCAAACAAAGCCAAACACAAACATCCCCCCGAGAGGCCACACCGGGTCACCAAAACGACTCGGTTTGCTAGGGAGATCTTGCCAACAGGCTACCAAACAGGGCACTCAGTTCTAAGGAGCTAAACCGTACTCCACACATGGCACAAGCCACGGAAACGCGTCATCGTAACGCCAAACGAGAATAAAAATAATCGCTGAAAAAAACGGGGCGTTACAGTCACTCCCCCTAAAAGAAAGTTTCGTCCCGAAACTTTACGCACAACCCTCCTACAAAAGAAGGAAAAGTAACAAACAGAAGTTACAAAGGGAAACATACCGATCAAATCAGAGAAACAGGTGAGGGTACGCCCTCCTCATGGCCGACTCTAGCTCTCAAGTCGCGCTCTCCAAATCCTGATTTTTCCATAGAATTTTCACCATCGGTATGGACTTCTTTCGCAGCACACGCTCCTGAGTATCCAAAATACGAACTGGCACCTCAACGAAAGAGAGGTTGGGCTCTAACTGGGGCACAACATCCAAGAGTTGCCCACTGCTGCGCACACACTTCCGCAATTGGCTAACATGAAAAACATTATGAACACCAGGGAAGTTCACTGGCAAATCCAATCTATATGCAGACACACCAATCCGCTCCAAAATCTCGAACGGGCCCACATACCTTGGGTCCAATTTCCGATTTTTACCAAATCTCTTTACACCAACCATTGGAGAAACCTTGAGGTATACATGATCCCCTACTAAAAACTCCAAGGCGGACCTGGGCCGATTGGCGTTCTTTTCATACCTCTCCTGGGCTAAACGAAGCTTCTCCCGAATAAGCTTCACGGCGACTTCCATCTCTTCCAGAGCATCAGGACCCAACAAAGGCTTCTCACCAGCCTCAGCCCAAAACAACGGAGTACTACAGCGCCTCCTGATAACTGTTATTATAAGCTTCGAACGGAGCCATCTGCAAGCTTTCCTGATAACTGTTATTATAAGCAAATTCCATGAGTCGCAGACGCTCATCCCACGCTCCACCGTGGTCTAAAATATAGCACCGGATCATATCCTCAACAATCTGATTGACCCGCTCCGTCTGCCCATTGGTCTGAGGGTGGTACGCAGTAGAATACCTCAGATCCGTACCCAAACCCTCCTGCAGACTCTGCCAAAAACGAGAAGTAAACCGGGAGTCTCGATCAGAAATGATGCTAACCGGCACACCGTGGAGTCGGATGACTTCATTCAAGTACAACTCCGCTATCTTCTTCATCGGGTAATAAATCTTATAAGGCACGAAGTGAGCACACTTCGTCAATCTATCCACTATAACCCAAACAGAATCATATCCTCTCGGGGATTTTGGCAAACCCGTAATGAAGTCTATAGATATACTCTCCCACTTCCAAGTCGGGATATCTAGCGGAGTCAACTTACCACCAGGCCTCCCATGATCGGCCTTCACACGCTTGCAAGTGTGACACTCCGCAACATATCGGGCTATATCTCCTTTCATACCATACCACCAAGCAATTTGCCTTAAGTCACGGTACATCTTCATAGATCCTGGATGGTAGGCAACGCTGGAACCATGAGCCTCACTGCAAATCATACTCCTAATGTCCCCAACAGCGGGAACGCAAAACCTGCCGCGGTACTTCAAAGTACCCGCATCATCAATAGAAAAATCTGGCAACTCTCCCTTCTCTGTCCTGGTAAAAAGGTGCAACAGATCCGGATCGTCCTTCTGATGCAGTCTAGACAAAGAAATCCAGGACGGCTCTTCCACTGATAAGCTACTCTGCAAACTACAGCATCCCACTGAAATATCCATAAGGAGGAACTCCTCAACTAATCGATCGGCGGAGAGGTTAAAGATCTTTCCCGTCTTTCGGCTCAGGGCGTCGGCCACCACATTGGCCTTGCCCGGATGATACTGGATTTCTACATCATAATCCGCCACATACTCAAGCCACCGCCGCTGACGCAGATTCAACTCTTTCTGCGTGAACACGTACTTCAGGCTCTTATGGTCAGTAAAAATCTTGCACTGAGCCCCATAAAGTAAGTGCCTCCACAACTTCAACGCATAGATAACCGCTGCAAACTCAAGGTCATGCGTAGGATAATTCCTCTCATGAGTTTTCAACTGCCTTGACCCATAAGCAATTACTTTTCCATCCTGCATTAATACGCACCCCAGACCTATATGCGAAGCATCCACATACACATCATAATCCACGCCCTCAGTAGGAAGGGTCAGAACGGGAGCAGTACACAATCTCCTCTTTAACTCCTGAAAAGCTTCTTCGCACTTCTCGCTCCAAACAAATGCCACATTCTTCTGAGTCAGCTTGGTCAACGGTGCGGCTAGAGAAGAGAAACCCTCCACGAATCTCCTGCAATAGCCAGCCAACCCTAAGAAACTTCTGATCTCCTTAGGAGTATTCGGCCTACTCCAATCCGTCACTGCTGCAATCTTTTCTGGGTCAATCGAGATCCCATCCTTGTTCACCACGTGGCATAGAAAAGAAACCTGAGGCAACCAAAATTCGCACTTGCTCAACTTGGCGAATAACTTGTGGTTCCTC
Organism: Platanthera zijinensis; assembly: GCA_039513925.1. NCBI lineage: Eukaryota > Viridiplantae > Streptophyta > Magnoliopsida > Asparagales > Orchidaceae > Platanthera > Platanthera zijinensis. The sequence continues at coordinate 82,540,176 of CM077081.1, forward strand.
AACTCCGATAGGACCAAACGCAAATGCTGTTCGTGCTCCTCATCACTGCGAGAATAAACCAACACGTCATCAATGAAGACCACAACGAACTTGTCTAGGAAATCCTTGAACACCCTGTTCATCATATCCATGAAGGCTGATGGTGCATTGGTCAGACCAAACGACATCACCAAAAACTCAAAGTGCCCATGCCTCGACCTAAACGCAGTCCGTGGAATATCTGCCTCACGGATCCTGAGCTGATGATAGCCCGAACGAAGATCGATCTTGGAGAACACCGTGCTACCACGCAACTGGTCAAATAAATCATCGATCCTCGGCAGAGGGTACCTGTTCTTGATAGTGACCTTGTTCAACTCTCTATAGTCGATGCAAAGCCGCATCGACCCATCTTTCTTCTTTACGAACAAAACAGGAGCACCCCAAGGCGACGAACTCTGCCTGATAAAACCTTTAGCCAACAACTCATCTAACTAAATTCGCAACTCCTCTAACTCACGAGGGGCCATCCGGTACGGCGCCTTAGCAATAGGACGCGTACCCGGCTCCAAATCAATAACAAACTCCACATCCCGCTCAGGAGGGATACCAGGAAGATCATCAGGAAAAACATCGGCGAAACCACGAACAATAGGAATCTCCTCCAAGCGTGGCATGCTAACAACGGTTCCAACCGCCGAAACTAAACAAACACAACAATCAGAAAGAAACAATCTCTGAACACATACCGCAGAGAGAACAGGAGAATCCTGACACGGATCAGCATACACGCTGCCGGGCTGACCGTCGTCCCTGATGAAGTCCAAGCGCTTTCCTTTGCACTGAATGACCGCATCATACCGAGAGAGCCAGTCCATGCCCAAAATGACATCGAAGTCCTCTAGATCAATCATCTTCAGATCCGCCTTCGCAAGAAAATCCCCCAACAAAACCGGGCAATCCAAAATACCCAAATCTGACAACACAGATTCACTAGAGGGAAACTTGACACGGAAGGAATCCCGAACACGATCTAGAGACAACCGATGACGCTCCACAAAGGCTCTAGCCACGAACGAGTGGGTAGCGCCGGAGTCAAACAGAACACGCGCCCAGCGGTTCTTCACCTTAAATTTCCCTATAGGAACGCACAAAGCTAAGGAACTAGCACAACAGTACCGCAAACAATCTAGCAACTAAACTACCAGGCTAGAAAGAAAAACAACCAACTACTAACCTGAGATCACCTGGGTCGAAGTCTGAGCCTCCTCGGAAGAAATCACGTTCAGCTTCCCTTTTCCCTTGTCCACACGCTGAGGTGGAGGTAATGCCTGCAGTGGAACTGCAGGAAGAGCTGACTGGACCTGAGGACACCTCGACTTAACGTGACCCTTCTGCCCACACTGATAGCAGACTCTATCCCTGGACCAACACTGGGCTGCATCATGCCCGGATCGCTTGCAAACTGAACAGGAGACATCTCTCCCAGGAGCACCCTGAATAGCATGAACCTGCTCCTTCTTCTGAGCTGCCGCCTTCTTGAAACACCTCTCAACAGGATGGCCTGACCGGCCACAAAAACTGCACACCACCCTGCTCCTCTTTCCCGGAACAGCATCGGGTACCATGGGTTTCTTCTCCTCTACCAACTTCCTCTTATCCTTCCTCAACTGCTGGCCTCTGCTCTTCGCCGTCTCAATGGCCTCAACCTTAAGAGCAGCCTCTACAACTCCAGCATAAGTCACTGACCCATAAGCACTGGCCAACTGCTGCACCTCACTCCTCAAACCACTGAGAAATCGCTTAACTCGATCAGCCTCAACGCTGACCAATCCAGGGGCAAAACGGCTCAACTTACTAAACTCTATCTCATACTCACCCACCGTGAGCTGCCTTTGCTTCAGATAGAGGAAATCATTCATGAGGCGGTCACGCTCGACCGAGGGTAAGAACTTCCTCAACAGCATCTCCTTGAACATCTCCCACGAGCACCCCGCCACTAAGCTCTCCTTTTCTCTCAGCCACCAACTCTTAGCCAACCCTTTGAGCTGATAGGTGGCTAACATCACCCTCTGGTCATCTGCAATCCCTGAGTATGAGAACATCTCCTCCATGGAGATCAGCCAGTCGTCTATCACCATGAAATCTGCCTTCCCATCATAAGTGGGAGGGCTCAGCCTCTGAAACTGCGAGATGAAGGCCATCTCTGCTGGCACCACCACTGGAGGCCTCAAGGGTGCAGGAGGAGGAGGAACAGCTAACCCCCCTGCAGGAACTTGCGCACCCTGAGCCTGCCCTGCCACAACGGCAACCAAAGACTGAATCTGGGCTTGCACCTCCTCCAACTGCCTACCCATAGCTTCGCTACTCTGACGCAGACCCTCGATCACCGCATCGTTCTGAGCTCCAGAAGATTCACCCTCAGACAGGGGAGTCGATCGAGTCGCAGGACGCCTAGCCATCCTAAAAATCATTACAACGCAAATCAGACCCAAATCCAACGACTAGAACCGATTACCAGTACAGACAATACATATGTAGATATAGACTTAAAGCTGCTAAACTTGCTCTGAGAGTTTATCTTCTTCACAATAATTAGATGATATGCCCTAACCTAGGATGGTTAACCACCACCTCACTAACTCTTGTGCCTAGATCGGATGCATGAACTTATGTTAGTTTGAAAACTCATGTGTATACATATGTCATCCTGCAAATCTTTAGCTCGGCGCGTTGTGCTTATGCAATGTTATGATATGCATGTTTGTGTTATGCATTCTAAAAAGGCCCTAATGCATGATATGAGCGGCGTACACATGAAAATGTTATGCATCCCATACTACATAACATTTCCATGCAACGAAAAAGAAACGTGCTAGTCGCAGTCATGTGGTGAGGTTATGCATCCAATACTACATAACCCTCACATGTAGCCCCTATGGTGGATCCATATACGAACACATATTATGCATCCCATACTACATAATATGCCCCGTATACTTCATGTTATGCTATGAGTGTAGTGTTCGTGCTTTTGCCAAGACGTGCTGATGACATATCGGTGTGTGAATGACATGATGCTGAACTACTAAAAGCATCCAAGGAAGGTTGCCCAACTAACTTGTCAAGAAACCTCCCTCTGATACCAACTGTCACAACCCGCATTTTCTCCGAATTAAGAATTATCAGAGTAAGAGAAAACACGCGTCATGATGCCACGTCAAGCAGGGGATAACTGCTGACACTCAGGCAAATCCAACTACAATCTTTATGCAAGAAAATCATGTGCTTAATGAATAGAAAATCAGTTATGCTTAGAGTCCGTATCCCTCGGCTCAGTGGATCATCTAGTCCACAAAAGAAAACTATACTTAAACGCTGCGGAAAAATACTTTAATTAGGTTTTACACCCTAAAGAGCGCATAAGGGTCCCAAGAGAACCACTCATGCTATGCAAGACACTACACTTAGTTTATATAATATATATAAGAAAACGGTTTTCGTACGTGATTTGGAAAATAGTGATTAAGTTTACAAAACATGCTGATCATGAGCTTCATTTATAATAATAATTATAGTTTAAAAATAACTAGCAACCTAGCATAAAACCTTCTCAAAGCAAGTAGACTATCTCCAGAAAAAAAAATGGTAGCAGCAATAGTATATATCTAGTACAAGGTAAAAACTACTAGTGGGCGCCAACAACCTGACACGAACCCACCAGCACATATATATGTCTGTAAGAAAGTACTGAAAACAACCTCACAAACAAGGTAAACAAAACTCCAAAGTCCGGGAGTCCACCAACAACAACACCTCCAACTAGCCACCAGACTGGCTACAGCTCAGAACCTGAGGCATTCCAAAAGAAAACAGAATACCTCAGCAAGCAAAAATCAAGGTAAAACTGCATGAAAGAGTCAACCAAAAGGACAAAATAACAGAAAACATGCAGTAGAAAGAGTCACAACTGTCCAAAACAGGACAACAAGAAATGCATAACGTGCAAAGAAACAGCAACGTCCCAGCCCAGGAACAACATCCTGCAGGGCCTACTAGGCTGCCAAGAGCCAGAATGCTGCAAACTACCAAAGAAGAAACTTCTAACACCCTAGACTGTGGGAAGTGATAGTAGCAAAAACAACAACGAGGAACCGGATCGAAGGCAAACGCAGTCCTCCAATCCACCATGTCCAAGTCAAAAGCTCGAGGGTCAACACATGAAAACACAAGGGACCTTCCACCCGACATGCCCAGCCCGTACCTGGAGCAAGAAATCCATGGGTGGCCTTGGCTATATCACACAACTCCACCCCCATAAAGAGCTACAACCACCACTACTATCCACGACCCACGATTCGGCCTCTAGGAAAATAAGAAAACGGCCGACAAGGAAAACCCAGAAATACAACTGGAAATCCACTCGGGAATGAAACACAAGGTAAAGGAAGAGTGTTGAAATAAACCAACACGACTAGGCTTTGAGTGAAACCCACTCAGTGCCTACCTAAACTTTGGCGTTGAGTGAGCTAGCCTCACTCGCCGCCAAAATAAAGTTACTACCCACAACCCACTAAAGAAAACGGAGCTCGACGACAGTCGAACGACCAAGGCAGAAGATCCAGAACTCGAGTAGTTGCCTGCCACTTGAGTATCTAAACTCCCACACTCGAAACCATCTAAATTCGCCTAGCAACAGAAAATATACAGAGCGCACGATCAGTGACGCACAATCAGTGGTCGTGCGCACTCATCGGCTGATGATCGTGCGAAACGAACCTGGAAAACCTGACAGAAAACCTAGCAACTACGCACGATCAGTGTCGCACGATCAGTGGTTGTGCGCACTGTTGCCAGCGCTCGTGCGATTGCCCGAGACAGAACTTTGGAAACTGAAAGACAGCCGCGCACGAGCAGAGGCACACGACCAGTGGTCGTGCGCCCTAACGGTTGATGACCGTGCGCGACTAACCTGTACCGTTTGGAATTTTCCGAACGATACCGGAATGCGCACACGACTCACGCCACTGCAGTAGCAGTAGACAACTATCAACGTCGCACGCTACTACCATTCAAACTATGCCTAACCATTCGAATAATACCTTAACGAAGGAAATTGGCAACCACACCCCCCCCCCCCCCCTCCTAACTCTCCCTCTCGGCTACACCCGAACCAGAGCAACAATCAAAAAAGATAAAGGAAAACAACGGCTCCACGCCGACAATTTGGATTCCAAACATCACAACATAGGGGGGGTTTCAGTAGGAAGAACTAAGCCCTATAGTTAGCAAGAAAATGAGAACAACAAGGCCTCTAACCTGGGCTAATCGGGATTTCAATTTCAGCAAATAAAATCAAAGAAAACACTTGGCAAGGGCAAGAATACCACTTGCCTCAATTCACAGCGAAGCTTTGGACTGCTTTCCTCCTCTTCGCACGGATCAAAACGGTCGCAACACCTAGAACAAAGACTCGGCCATTAATGGCGGAAAACTTCCAAAACCGAAAATTCCAATCCTTCCAAAACTCCACGAAAATCGAATTTCTTACCGCAGGAATGAAGGTCTCGATGAGAGCAATCCGAATCCACTCTCGGAATCGAATTCCGTCCACAAACGCTCCGGGAATCGGCGTCCGAAGGCAAGGTAGGCGGTTTCTCCGTTTCTCTCGTACAAGGGGCCGGCGGTTTCTTACGGGGAAGATGAAGATGGCTTTTCTAATACTATATATATATATATATATAATTATATAATTATATTATTAATTACAAAATTACATAAAGCACCAAATCGACGCGAAAACCGAACTACCTCGGAATTCGACGAAATTCGCACCGTAGCTAAATACCCACGCTACGAACGCAACGGCGAAGTCGAACTTAACTTTCGACAAATAGAACTCGAGTTACACCCAAACAAAGCCAAACACAAACATCCCCCCGAGAGGCCACACCGGGTCACCAAAACGACTCTGTTTGCTAGGGAGATCTTGCCAACAGGCTACCAAACAGGGCACTCAGTTCTAAGGAGCTAAACCGTACTCCACACATGACACAAGCCACGGAAACGCGTCATCGTAACGCCAAATGAGAATAAAAATAATCGCTGAAAAAAACGGGGCGTTACATCAAGAAACCTAATTTGGGCAGAATACTAAGCCTGTATCTGGCTATCAATATTCCAGAAGTGATGAATCAGACTTCTGGTTCTAAGATTAATCACATGAGTAAGATGGACTTACAAATCCTATCTAGATGGGAAAGAGTATTGACTAAAGATGTTCCTACACCCCAAAAACAGCAGAAGAAAATTAAGGAAAAGAACACTCCAGCAAAGCTCCCTGAATTCTCTAGTGATTCAGAAGAGCAAGTTGACTTCAACACAGATGAAGAACAACCAAGGAATAGGAAATCAACTACACTATCACCTGACAATGAGGTTCAGGACAAAGGTAAGACCATCCAAGTTTCAGAAAACCAGGTGGTATCATCTCCAGGGGAGACAACACTGAAACTACACTTGTCCATGAACCAGAAAATCCACAGATCTCGGACCTAGGGGAGATATAAATGAAGTTGCACTGGATAGTGAAAATGCAACTGACACAGTCATGGACATAGTTTCAGAACTCAACAATGTTGCAACCACCACTACTGAGAAAGAAGCACAGAATGTGCATATGTCTGATCCTGATCAAATAGAGCAACAAAACTCTTCTAATATAGAGAAAACCATGGAAGAGGAATTTGATTTCCAAGGGGATCCATCTGTTGAGAATTAGAAAGAGAAAGTTCAGATGCAGCAAGTGGTAACTTTAGAAGTGTTATTTCCTAACTTATCAGGAGAAGGAACTGAGGGGGAGATGCCAAGAACTGAGGGGGGGATGCCAATCATTGCCTCTAGTCTAAAAGAAACAGTGGACATAGCTAGTTCATCTGATTCCTCTGAAGATGAAGAAGCCTCCAGGTCAAAGAAAAGGAAACTTATGGATCTTAGGAAGAGGAGCTCAGGCTGTAAGAAAGCCTTATAGATTGCCCCACAAACACCAGCTCCTGTAGTAGACTTCAGTTCACTGATAGTGCAACTGCAATTGAAACTAGATGCGCAAAGAGGTGCTCTTGAAAAATATGTAGATGAGAACAATAAATATCTGTACTTTCATTTGGCCCAGGATATAAAATCCATCAAATTTGAAGTTAATCAGAACAAGAAAGAAATGACAGATTGCTTCCATAAGGGAGGTCATGCTATAGTTTACTTGTCCACGCAATAACAGGAGATTAAGACTGCAGTAGAGGACATTGCAGTCAAACAAGGTTATGTCTTGGAAAATCATCTCAGAATGAATGAAAATCTGGTAGACTCTCATAATACTATTCTAACAAATCTTGGAAGTAAAGAACCTACTTTCACTGAACAAATAACTACAGTAAAGTTTGAGTTTGACAAACAACTCAAAGAGGATTTAGTAGCTATCCAAACAACAATCCAGGCATCTCAACAAGCTATCTCTGATCAAATGAAGAAGTTCAGGACCTACTAGAAAGAAAGAACAAATTATCTGGCTGATCAGGTAAGGTTTCAAAAGGATGATCTAAGAGACCATATAGAAAGAGAAGTCATAAAGGGGAGAGAATATTAGTCAAAGCAAGCTTAGATCATGCTAAATGGATAACTAATAGCATCAGAGCAACTCTTGGTTATCCACCCTTTTGTGATGATGACAACACTACAGAATCAGGGATTCAATCTGCTTACATTGAAAGGGTTCAGCAAGAAGTAGCCCAAGTCATTTATCCCCCATCTGATTTTGAAGAAATCCAGCAGGCAGTACATTAAATGTATAGCCCTCCACAGGAGGCACATAATGTTATTATTGAAAAAGTTGAAATGCCTGCAGCTGCATTACAAAGAGAAAAAGAAGTACAAAGAGCAAGGGATGCTCTGAAAGAAGCTCAGCTGTGTAGGAAAAGGTTTAGAGAACAAGCAGAATTAAAGCCTGATTTTGAACAATGGAGTCCAAGCTCTAGGAATATTATTCTTACTGCTTGGCATGCTGTTAAAGAGAATATGCATGATAGAGGCAAGTGGTATTCTGAACAAGAATGGAGCAAATATCAGGAGCGACAAGATGCCATATATCAGTTCAGAAGAGACCTTAGAGCAAGGAAGATACCTGCTAACTCTGTGGAGCCTAGCAAGTATTTCCCAAATCCTTTTCATTACCTTGAAAGGCAAAAGATCAAGGCTGAAGAGCACAAGAAGAAGGATCTGAAAGGAAAGAAGCTGACTGATGATATAGGAGCTAATGTACAAGCTAGGATTTAGTCTGCCAAAGGAATTGTCATCAAGGAGCCTGATCAATCCTAGGGATAGATTGACTAGGTTTAGAACTATGTAATCTTTTTTTCTAAAATCCTTATAATTCAAAACTGATTCTTGTTTACTGTATTTTATCATATTTTGTGATGATATTACATGTTATTTCTGCTTATGAGTTACCCTGCTTGAGTAATGTTTTTTTATACATCATAATCTTTGTTTTATTAGAAGTCGTGTATATCATTGACTAAGGGTTATGACTTCTCCAAATAGGGGGAGATTGTAGGGTACATTGGAAACTGTGTACCTGATTTGGAAGAAGCCACACTTAACTCAATGATATACATCAATATGTATTTGATGGGATGTTGAGTTTCAATGTGAAGGTTAAAGAAATGCAGAAAAATATTCTAAGTACAAGTGTTAACACTTGTGAAGGAAATGTGTCGACACTTGTGAAGGAAATGTGTCAACACCAGAAGCCAGATTGTGTTGACACACAAGACTTGTGTCGACACACAAAAATTCTGTCGGCAGTAATTGTGTCGACACACAGGACTTGTGTAGACACACACAAGGATTCTGTCAACACCAACTATGTCGAGACTAGAAGCTATTGTGTCGACACACAGGATTTGTGTCGACACATTCTACAGAAGATGTGCCAAGAAGATAAAGAAGGGATGTGTCCACATTGTGTGAGCTGTGTCGACATCATCAAGAATTGTGTCAACACATTGTCTATTTGTGTTGACATATATGAAGTATTATCTTGATGCTTTTCTGCTGTGATAGAGTTCAATGAGGTATCAGGTGTCAAGACTGAAGACTTGACAGCTGTCATAACTAACAAAGCTGTCACTTCTGTCAGAGTTGTCAGAAGGCGATTATGAACCGGATCAACCGGTAACCTCAGATGGGATCTATATAAAGACCTGTTCTATCGTAAAAAGCAAGAGATTGAAGAAAAAAAAGGACTTGACATTTTTCTATCAGTTGAAATCTACAAGTCATCAAGAGAAGGCAGATCCTGAACAAGTCTGTAAGAAGAATTCGATCTAATTCTGAATAGAAGAAGGAAGTTGGATTGAGGATCATCTCCAACTTCATAAGAAGATCAACCTTACTTTGTTCAGATTCAAGAAGGTTTGAAGAAGCTAAGACAGGTTGGATCTTAAGAGATCAGATCAATCAAGATCTGATCAAGAAGCCTTCACCCCTTTCTCTCTCTACCTAGGTGAAGAATTTATCATCTTAACAATCAAATTTTCTGTAAGATCTTTTATAGATCTGAGCGTAGGAGAGTTATCTCTCTAAGGTTTAAGCCTAAATTTTATAGAGGCTGAGGTAGGGCTGAGTGCCTGAGGTAGGATCTTTGTGATCTGAGTTGTAAGCCTGGTGATAAGGGCTGAGGTAGGGCTATTTTCCTAAGGTAGGATTCTTGGGAAGAATCTGAGTTGTAAGACTTGAAGAAGTCTGAGCAGTAGGAACCAGTTGGGTTCTAAATTGTAAGATCTGAGGATCTGAGTTAGTGGAAGGAAGTTTGGCTGAATCTAGCTCTCTGTTGGGTAGGTGAAGGAGGAGAGTGGACGTACCCTCGAATTGGGGAACTACTATAAAACATTGTGTGATGTGCTGTGTTTTTCTGTGTTTGTTTTATCTAGTGGTGTTCAAAAAGCGCTCCGGGCCCGGGCCTAAACCGGGTCTCCCAGGCCCGGGCTTTCCCGAACCGGGCCCGGGCCCTAATTGTAGCTGGGCCGGGCCAGGCCGGGCTTCTAGCTCCAGGAGTGGGCCTGCTAAGGCCCCCAGGGACGGGCAAGGCCCTGGCTTAGCCCGGGCCCTGTTTTTATAAAAAAAATAATTTTTTTTAAAAAAGAAATACACGCCTTTTCGAACTGTGTCTTCTAGGTGTATTTTCGGGAGAATTGTTCAACATGAAAGTTGTAGATCTCGATGATATCTACAACTTTCATGTTGAACACTTTTTGATTTGAAGTTGTTTAGGCCCCCAATTTGGCCCCCGAAAAAAATCACGCGGAACACTTCTCCTAAAAATGCCCCTAAAAGACGCAGTTTTAAAAGGCGCGTAGGAGCCGGGCCCGGGCTTAGCCCGGGCCTAGAATTCGGTCTTAGCCCGAGCCTAAAAACCGGGCTTTGCCTGGCCTGGCCCGGGCCGGGGCTCGGGCAGGGCAAATGCTTATATATGGGGCCTTGTTAGGCCCCATAGCCCGGCCTGGGCTCGGGGCGGGCTTAGCCTGGGCCCGGGCCTAGCCGGGCTTTTACCGGGCCGGGACCAGTTTTTATGCACACCCCTAGTTTTATCCTGTGTTGTGATGTTTGTAGCTTAATTAGTTGTGGTGAGATTAAAATTTTAATTGCCTAAGTTAATATTGGATTTAAACCTATTCACCCCCCCCCCTCTAGGTGTTTAGGTTATTTAAACCAAATCTTTCACATATAATCACAAAAAGCTTAATTGAAATCAGAGAAATTGGGTTGTCTCCCATAAGCCATTTTTTTACCGTCCTTAAGGTAGACCAAATACCTATATTAACAGTTATATAATGTTCAGAGCATAAGTTTAATACGCAAAAAAAGTCTAAAGTTACACACATCATTAAGCAAAAAATAAAACTAGAAAAGGCAGAAAAGGGGCCCCAGAGATCCTTCACTTCTCAACTGAATGCTAACTTGTGGTAGATCCCCCCAGTCACGCGAGATGATGGAGAGACAAAAGCTTTAGAGCCTAGGGAAGACGAATCTCCCCTGCCCCTAACCTCTTCCTTCTCGCGCCGGCGGGCAAAATTCTGCGCCTTGCGCATGAGCAGTTCTTTTCTTTTTAAATCCACTGGTGGGGATTGCCAGGGATGTATAACCACTCCATCTGAATCAGCAGCAGGTCTAGGCTTTCCATCTGCGTGAATCCTTTCCTCACCCACGTAGGTGATAGATTAGCCCAAGTGACCTGTTTTAAAGTCTTACAAAATTTGTTCGGATCAATAAAAGTTTTTAATTCTATCTTCTGCACGCTCTCTACAGCCATGCTCAGCTCACGTTCTTTCTTATCTGAGTCTTGTTTCACTTCAAGCAACTCCGTCTTTATCTCTCCTTCAGCTAACATCAGTAGTTTTGCCACTTCCTTAACCTTATCTTCCTCAATCAGCAGAACACCTATCTCAGCAGCACTAGATAAATCATCAGATAACAAAACATTCAACTCCGACAGTTTTCTGGGTTTAATAGGAGGAATAGGGGGAAGGGATTGTGTTGAAGGAAAATCAACCTTGGGAGCCAAGGTGATGCCGCTCGCATTAAATTGCAATGTAGCCTCACTATCTTTTAGGAATGGGACCCCAAGATGGGTTTCGATGCATTTCCCATGGGTCCCAACACCTGGATGTCAGTAACTACAATAACCCCATTCAGTTTCACTTCCACCTCCTTAATTTCCCCATCGGTCTTTACTACCGACCCATTGGCTAACACTAGTGACTTTCAAACATTTGATTTGATATTTAAATTTAGTTTCTCTATATCTTGTAAAGCAAGAATGTTGCACGATGATCCGGAATCACATAAAGCTACCGTCTCCACCGCGTTAATCACAAAGCTCATGCCCACTTTATTTATATTGCACTCATTCGCCTATCCAACACTCTTCCCTTGCTCACGGGGATTTTTCTCTGTGTCGCTTGGGAGGGTGCCGCGAGTACGCTCAGAGAGCACCTGTGCCAGTTTCCCCAGCTGAGTCTCCAAGTTCCTCATGGAAGCGGTTTGAGTGCCCATATTAGATTGAGCCATATCCACAAATTTTTCCACCATTTCCTCCAACGCACTCTTACGTGTACCTTGCGTGTTCTGATTATAAACCGGATGCAGCGGTCGCGACTGGCTGTTAGAGGCTTGTGGATCAAATTGATGTTGGCCTCCCTGCCACTTTTGACCGGGTGTAATTTGATTTCATGAGAAATTAGGATTATTTCTCACGTTGGGGTTATATGCATTATTATAGGGAGCGGCGCGATTCTGATTGTTTATAAAATTAATGCTCTCGTCAGAAGTTATACCTGACGGATCAGGAAATGTTTCTCCAGCAGGGCACTCATAAGCATTATGGCCAGGGTTTCCATAATCCTGGCAAGAAATGTCCATAACCCGAGATGGAGGAGGGGTCGATCTAGTCAGTATCATCCTTCCAAGTAACGGCCCGGTTTAGAGCTCAGAGGTTGTCGCATCCAACCATGGGCCTCACAACATGTCTCGCCTCGTGGCCCGTTACAGGGCTGCATATCAGTGCTACCCCAAACCATCACTGGCCTGTTTCTCAGCACAGTAGGTTGTTGATGCAGCTCAGTTGGTGATGAGCTCAAAACCGGGCCGTTACATTCCATCAATCGTAGGATAGCGCCCCTCAGCTTGTTGCACCACCACATTCACTTCAAATAGATTTCTCGGCCCTCTAGGGGTATTTCTTCCGGCGGTCCAGTAGGTTCTATGGGAGGCGGTATCACGAAGGAGCCTTAACGCCTCGTTAGGAGATAAGTTCATTATAGTACCACCGGCTGCCGCGTCAATCATAGCCCTGTAAATTGGATCAATAGCAAAAAAGAATATTTCGACTAAATTCCACAGCTCACAGCCATACTGGGGGCATCGACGCTACGGGTCAGCAAACCTCTCCCATGCTTCAAATAAAGTTTCCTGGTCCAGCTGCCGGAAGGTAGTTATTTCTCTCAGGGCATTCACAATTTTATCCACCAGGTGGAATTTAGCTAAAAACTTAGAGGAAAGAGCCTCCCAAGTAGTAGTAGTCCCGGGCGCAATGGTATGGAGCAAGGTTTTGTCCTTGTCCCTTAGCGAAAATGGGAACAGCCTCAGCTTTACTACATCATCAGTAATTCCGGCATAGCAGAAGGTGCCACAAATTTCTGAGAACTCTACCAGATGGAGCTACGGATCCTCACTCGGCAGGCCTGAATATTGCGTATTATTTCGAATCATGTTCAGAATGGCGGGCTTTTTCTCGAAATGGTTGTTTACAATGGTCGGTCCGCAGCCAGGGTAAACACTTCCCGCAGTAGGGGTAGTGTAGTCTCTCATTGTGCGAGGTGTCGACCTATTTACCTCATTCTCATCAACATGCTGCCCTCCAGCAGCAGCTCCATTCCCTCTCGGACCAGCCCTATGCATCGACTGTCCTTGCCGGTTTCCAATGTTCTCATCAGCGTTTGGCCCTAAGATGGGCTCTTCTCCTCTTCCATTGCCTCCCAGCTGAATTAGATTATGATTCATCTCTAGCCGAGCATTTGCGGTACGCCTTTGTGCTCAAGCGGTCCTCTCTATTTCAGGATCGTAGGCAAGCAACTCTCCCGATCCTTGCCTCTACATACACCAAAGATAACAACAAAACAAAAAATCAAAAACAACAACTCTTGAGTAACCACCTTCGATAACCCAGATCACTTACACTTGCATTCCCCGACAACGGCGCCAAAAACTTGATGCGTCGGCAAGTGCACCGGTCATTGTCAAGTAATAAATTTGGGAATAGCTTCCCCGAATGTCGATCTCTAGGGAATACAGGTTGGGTATCGTGATAGCGTCGTAGGAATTTCGTTAACTAGAAAACCTTGGTGGTATAAGAGTCTATAAATATTGTATTTGATGAGACAAGCATGCTCCATAGCAGCTCGCCTAGTGTTGTTGGTGTAGATGCAGGTACCAGTTTAAAGGAACTAAGCTTGGAAGAAGCGGTTAAGGAAGATGCTCCAAGCTCAGTCAAAGTCATCGATACAAGTGTGGTGGATGAAGAAATACGAGATGAAGAATGACTTCAACCTACAGGAGATGAAACATATGTAGCAAAACCTACCGGTGGGAGAAGAAGAAATCTAGTGTTCAGACACCTACTAGATTACCCAGTTGATCTGATAATTGGAGAGCCAAGCGATGGTGTTAGAATTAGAAGATGTACTGCTAATAAAGTTCTACATCTTAGCTTTCTATCTCAGGTTGAGCCAATGAAATTTGAAGAAGCAAATAAGGATGCCTCTTAGATCATGGCAATGCTAGAGGAGCTCAACCAGTTCGAAAGGTGCAAGGTTGGGAGTTGGTCCCCAGGCCTAAGGTACAGAATGTAATCGACGCCAAATGGATATTCAGAAACAAGCTAGACGAAAATGAAGTAATTATAAAGAACAAAGCCAGGCATGCAGCTCAAGGGTACAGATAGGAAGAAGGGATCAAATTCGAGTAGACCTTTTCTCTAATGGCCAGTCTCGAAGTGATCAGGTTGTTTGTTGCATATGCTGCTCACAAAGGAATCTAGGTTTATCAAATGGATGTTAAGTCAGCGTTCCTCAATGGAGATCTAAAAAAGGAAGTATACGTAGCAAAACCCCCTGGTTTTGTCAACTCAAATTTCCCTAATTATGTATATTTTCTTAATAAAGTTTTATACAGCTTAAAACAAGATCCCCGAGCTTGGTATGAGACGCTGTCTAGCTTTCTTCTTGAGAACAAGTTCACAAGAGGAAAGATAGATAATAAATTATTTCTTAGGGAAGTAAAAGGCAAGATTTTGCTAGTGCAAATCGATGACGACGAAATTATTTTTGGCTCTACAGAGGAATACCTTTGCAAAAAGTTTTCTAAACTTATGCAAGGTAAGTTTGAAATGAGCAGTATGAGAAAGCTGAAGTATTTCTTATGAATTTAGGTGAAAAAACTTGAGGATGGAATTTTCATCTCTTAGATGAAGTTCACCAAAGAGTTACTTAATAAATTCAGAATGGAGAACACAACCTCGATGAGGACTCCTTGCTTGTTGAAGTATGACTGGGCGGACTGGCGGTTAAAAATTAGCGGGTTGGTAACCGCGCGGTCAAGCGGCTTATCTCCAGCGGATTGATGTCCAAAGTGTTGTTGTTGGTATCCTTGCGGTCTTGCGGTCTACTACTGCAACATGTTCTCTTCTATCTCTGGTGTTACCGAGCGGTTAGTGTTGTTTAACCGTGCGGCCTTGTCGGCCTGATCGGTCTCTTTGTTCTAGCCGCCCAGCTCTTTTTTTTTGCTTTTTTTAGACCCACACTGTGTATATGTATTCTCTCTTATCTCCTCAATTCTATAAAAGGGAGGGCATACCTTTGTAAATGATAACTTTTTGGATATTAAAACTTTCAATTATTCAATTTTCTGGAGTGTTTTTAATCGCCTGTTCGCTACTCTCACATGGTATCAGAGGAAATGACCGATTCCACCTGAATCCTTAGTCTCTTCTGTCTGCATTGCTTCGTTCTCTATTCGCCCGGTTTCCTACCTTTCCGCGTGGTTTCATTTCTTTGTCGTTGCCCTGTTTGCGAGACCTCTTTCGCTCGTTTCTGGAACCTATCTTCGTAGTCTCTCCGCTCTCTCTTCTCGTTCGCTCGAACCCTTTGTGTTCACGCGACTTATTCTTTGTTCGCCCGAACTCTTTCCTGTTCGCGCGATCTCCTCTTTTTCTCGTGAACTTCCTTGTTCGCGCGACCTCTGCCCCTGTGCTTTGATCTGCTTCCTGGTCGTGGCCCTTCTTGCCGTTGGTGAGCTGACACCGTGACCGTTGCAGTTTCCTCTCTTTTCCGCTGCGGTTTCTTCTATCTTGCCGCTGCTGTCGCGGACTCCTTATACTCGCGTGGCTTCCCTGCTTTCTATCCGCGAGACCTCTGGTCTACTCGCGCGGCTTCCCTGCTTTCTATCTGCGCGACCTCTGTTCTACTCGCGCGGCTTTCTTTGTTTCCTCCATCAAATGACCAACTCGGATATCTCCACCCCCGTCATCTCTACCTCCACCACTCATGTGGCTCATCCTCCTCCTCCTCCTACTCCTTCCGGAAACCTTGGCACAGTTTCTAAACTAGTTGGTTCCAACTATCCGGATTGGAGCGTTTCTTTCATCTTTCTTATTTGTTCTCAGTGCAAACGTCATGACCTCACTGATGACCCTCCTCCTCCCGACTCTGCTCACTTTGAGGACTGGGATGCAAGTGATGCGCTTGTCCGCACTTGGCTGGCCAACAGCCTCTCTGATGAATGCTTTCCCGTCATACGGCATGATGAGATGGTTAAGGCTGCCTGGCTTCACCTCGTTGCTCTCTACTTGAAGGGGGCCCTGACATCCCGCATTTATACTCTTTATGCGAACCTCTTCGCCCGCTCTTCCATGTCTCCTGCTACGGCTTATCAGCGGGTTCAAGCTCTTGGTGCAGAAATCCTCCAGAATTGCCCCTTCTCCACGGACTTGGCCGAGCAGCACAAGCACTTCCAGGAACTCCTGGTTGTTTGTTATCTTCTGCGACTTCTGGATACTTATGATCTGATCCGCCAACAAATCTTGGGCAAGGCGGAGTCTCCAACCTTGGATGTCACCGCAGCTCGCATCGCCGCTGTTACTTCGCTCCTCCGCGTCCTTTATTGTCCTCCCCTCCTCCCTAGGACTATTATGCTCACCAAGCTCAATGGGGTGGCCCCAGTGGCCGCGGCCAGTCAGGCGGGCGCAGTTCGTCCAAGTTCCTCTGATCTCACTGTGGTCGTACCAGTCATTCTGTCGACTGCTGTTGGCAGAAACATCCTCATCTTCGCCCCTCTGGTGATACATCTTCCTCCACCTCCAGCTCCTCTCGGCCATCTGCCTATGTGGCCACGACTTCAGGTAGTGCCCATGTCATTACCCAAGGTAAATGGCTGATTGACTCTGGTGCGACAAATCACATGATTGGCAACCCTCAATTCTTCTCTCTCCTCAAAACGCATGATCAGTTGCCCCCAGTTCTTGTTGCGGATGGCTCGCCTTCCCCAGTTCATGGGACGGGCGTGGTTCAAGTCACCCCGTCACTTCGTTTGGCGGACACCCTTTATGTCCCGAAGTTCCCGTGTAATTTGTTATCTGTTACTACATTATTCAAGCAACTTCAGTGCTCCGTCTTATTCACTCCCACTTCTTGTTCTTTTCAGGACCCAAGCACCCAACAGACGATTGCTACTGGGACTGAGAGCGGCGGCCTCTACTTTCTCGACAATGTTTCTGCTCTGTCTGCATTCTCCTCCTCTTCTACAGATCTGCTTCAATGGCATCTTTGCCTTGGACATCCTCCTCCTCGGATTCTTCGTCAACTTCTGCCCCACCTACCTCCGACCAGTCCTCCGCTCAACTGTGATGCGTGTCAGCTTGGCAAACATCACCGCTCCTCCTTCCCGCCAAAGCAGAGTCGTGGCTCCTCTTGTCCATTTGATCTCATTCATTCTTATGTCTGGGGTCCTTCTCCTACCTTCACTGTTGTTCGGGGTAGTTCTTACTTTATAATGTTTATTGATGATTTCTCTCGATGTACCTGGGTGTATCTATTAAAAGATCGCTCTGAATTATTTTCTATATGGAAATCATTTTATTGTATGGTTCGAATTCTGTTTAATGTTTCTATTAAAATTTTGCGCTCTGATAACGCTAAAGAATATCTTAGTCATGAGTTCTCCTCTTTTTGTATGCAACATGGTCTTGTTCATCAGACCAGCTGTGTTTACACATCTCAGCAAAATGGGGTGGCGGAGCGTAAAAATCCTCACCTCCTTGATATCGCTCGCACTCTCATGACGCAGATGCAGGTACCTCGCTCCTACTGGGGCTATGTTGTTCTCCTCGCCTGCTATCTTATCAATCGAGTTCCCTCTACGGTTCTCCACAGCAAGACCACATTCTCCATTATCTACCCGGGCAAGGAACCATTTCCTCTCCCTCTCCGTATCTTTGGATGCACAGCTTTTGTGTATGCTCCTTCCGCTACTCGCGATAAGCTTTCCCCCCATTCCACTAAGTGTGTCTTTTTGGGTTATTCTACAACTCAGAAAGGTTATTGTTGCTTTGACCCCGTTCTACATAAGCAATTTATCTCCGCAGACGTGAACTTCTTCGATAATGCGTCCTACTTCTCTCCTGCATCCCCAATTCTCCCTGCTCTATCTGATTCACCACCGTCCACCTCCATTCCTTCCCTGCCTATCGACGTCTCTCCTCCTACTTCATCTCATCGTCCGTCTCCTCCTCTCTCCTTTCCATCCCCTCCCCCTTCTCCCTCCCCTCCATAGCCATCTCTCTAGTCCCAGGCCAACCTTCTTTGCCATGGATGCTCCGGTCAAAGAGGAACGCGTCGACCTAAATCTTCCCATTGCTCTTCGCAAAGGGGTGCGGGCGTGTACTCAACACCCGCTTGCGGTAGTTGTTTCCTATGATCGGCTAACTCCTTCTCGCAGGTCCTTTGCTTTGGCTATCTCGGCTACTACCACTCCTCGCACTTACAAGGAGGCTCTTGCTATTCCCCACTAGAAACTGCCATGGATAAGGAGATTGCCACTCTTACTGAGAGGGGCACCTGGACCCGTGTTCCTCCACAAGTTGGTAGTGATGTAGTTGGCTGTCGCTGGGTGTTTATTGTGAAGTTTCGCCCAGACGGCACTGTGGATTGCTACAAAGCCCAGATGATGGAGAAAGGCTTTACTCAGACTTATAGGATTGATTACTTTGATACCTTCTCTCCGGTCGCTCGCCTCAGCACCATCCGCATTCTTCTCTCTGTGGCCGTCAATAGGGATTGGGCTATTTACCAGCTTGATGTGAAGAATGCCTTCCTCTATAGGGATCTTTAAGAGGACGTCTACATGGAGCAACCTCCTAGGTATGTTTCTCAGGGGGAGACACGTGTATGTCGGTTAAGGAAGGCCATCTATGGCATAAAACAGAGCCCTCGGGCGTGGTTCGACAAAGTTCAGTGACATTGTGGCTGCTATCGGCTTTACAAGGAGTTCGGCCGATCACTCCTTATTTATTCGCAAAACCGCCTTAGGACTGGCGGTTTTGGCGGTGTATGTGGATGATATTCTTCTTACTGGCGATGACCAGGCTGGTGTGGACTTGACAAAGAAACACCTTCGTCAACACCTGGTCACAAAGGATATGGGCTCCCCAAAATACTTTTTGGGGATAGAAATCTCTCGAAAGCCCAACTCCTTGGTTCTTTCTCAACGGAAGTATGCTCTTGATCTTCTACAAGAGGCAGGATTGACTGGTGCCAAACCGGCCTGGTGTCCCATGTCTACTGGAGAAGACAAAACATGGAAAGATGACTCGCCTCTTCTATCCGATGTCACGAGGTACAGACGTCTAGTGGGCAAACTCATTTATCTTACAGTGACTAGACCAGACATCTCCTATGCTGTAGGCAAGGTTAGTCAGTTCATGCAAGCTCCTAGGAAATGCCATCTTTAGTCTGCCTTGAGGATATTAGAGTACGTCAAAGCTGCACCAGGAAAAGAGTTACTTTTTCAGAAGAATGGTCATCTAAAGGTTTAAGCCTACTCAGATTCTAGTTATACGGATGATAAAGGTGACCACAAATCTACATCTGGCTTTTGCACTTTTGTTGGAGGAAATCCTGTGAGCTGGAAGAGCAAGAAACAGTCTGTTGTCTCCAGATCCAGTGCAGAAGACGAATATCAGAGTATGACGTCAACCATCTGTGAGTTAAAATGGTTGCGTGCTCTCATGCTTGACTTAGGTCTACGACTATCCTCTTCCTATATTCTGTGACAACAAGGCCGCCATATACATATCCAGAAATCCGGTCTTCCATGAGAGAACAAAACATATAGAAGTTGACTGCCATTTCATTCGGGAAGAGGTCCTGAAGAAATAGATTTGTACTCTGTTCGTCACCTCCGACAAAGAATTTGCGGATATCTTCACAAAGCCGGTTTCTACTTCCTTCTTCCACATTTGTGACAAGCTTGGCATGATTGATATCTATGCTCCAGCTTGAGGGGGAGTGTTGAAGTATGACTGGGCGGACTCTCGATTAAAAATCAGCGGGTTGTTAACCGCGCGGTCAGGCGGCTTATCTCCAGCGGATTGATGTCCAGACTGTTGTTGTTGGTATCCTTGCGGTCTTGCGGTCTTACGGTCTACTACTGCAACATGTTCTCTTCTATCTCTGGTGTTGCCGAGCGGTTAGTGTTGTCTAACCACGCGGCCTTGTCGGCCTGATCGGTCTCTTTGTTCTAGCCGCCCAGCTCTGTATTTTGCTTTTTTAGTCCCACATTGTGTATATGTATTCTCTCTTATCTCCTCCATTCTATAAAAGGGAGGGCATACCTTTGTAAATGATAACTTTTTGGATAATAAAACTTTCAATTATTCAAATTTCTGGAGTGTTTTTAATCGCCTGTTCGCTACTCTCATATTGCTCTACCTTACTCCCAGTAGACCCGATATAATGTTCTCAACATGCATGTGCGCTAGATTTTAGGTGAACTCTAAGGAATCTCATTACATCGCTGCAAAGAGGATTTTGAGATACCTTAAGGGTACACCAAATCTTGGCTTATGGCACCCAAGAAGTAATGGTGTCGAGCTAATTGGATTTTCAGATGCAGATTTTGCAGGTAGCAGAGATGGTAGGAAAAACACTTCCAGGACTTGCCAATTCCTCTGAAGAAGGCTTATTTCATGGAGCATCAAGAATAAAAGTTGTGTGGCAACCTCCACTGTCGAGTCAGATTACATATTTGTTGGTAGTTATTGCGCATAGCTTCTATGGATCGGGAATCAGCTTGAAGATTATAACTTGCAATTCAAGGAGATTCCGATGTTTTTCGACTCCTGCAATGCCATAGCGATTGCAAATAATCCAGTCTCTCATAGCTGGACAAAGCACATTGAAATCAGACATATTCACGAAGCTATTGGATGAGGCCAAGTTGTCATTTTTCAAAATGGATCTGGGCATGCTCAATATGGATTCTTGACGACGGCTAAGAAGTCAAATTTCTCTCGGTGAAGTACAAGTCAAAGAAGCCAAATTGACTAAGGAAAATTCTTCGGAATGGTCTCGTTGCAACTCAATGAATTCGTCGAGACTTCTCCTACATATTCGATGAATTCCTCTCATTCTCGGTGATATTTGATGAATTTGACATGGCATCCGTGGGATTTCAATGAATTGTACTTGGAATAATTTTTTTCTTTAATTATTGGACCTGAAGAGTCACACGATTTGAAGGTATGCGCCTATTTCTCTCTCTTCAAAACTTTAAATGGATATAAATATGGCTATCAAGGTAAATCAAGATACATTCGTTGAAGCTAAACCCGCATTTCATAGAGTTCGCCGCGGCCGATTCGAATTCCGCGATAATAACGTCTTCTTTGTCGCCATATTGTTTCTGTGATAGCAGTTACTCTCCATCACAATCAATGACAGTAGTTCTTTAGTGTGCTTCGCATCTTGATTTCAGTTTCCACAATAATAGCTTTTCTCGAACTTGGTTGTTTCATTCCTCAACTTTTTGCTCGCCTCCATGGCTCCTCAAGGTACCAGTGATTTGCTAATAGGGGGAGAACTAGTTCGAACAGGTTTCACTAAGACCATGGATGAATTCAGAAATGTCATGATCATGTTAGAATCGTCCAGCCTCTCATTCGTTCTTGAGCACCCTTGTAAAGTGCTGGACAAGGATGTTCTTGAATTCTTTCAAAATGCAAAGATTCATCGTGAAGACTCAGTCATTAAGAGAAAAGTCAGAAATATCAGAGTTAAAGTGAAAGATTCTCTACTAACAAGGCATTTATGACTCCCCGTATGAAGAGGAAGATCAGTTGGAAGAAAGTGATTTCTCCAGGGCTCTGTTATTCTATGGACTGCCAAGAGGTACTAAAGCAGTCAAGAAAAAATGGATGAACGACGAAGGAAAACTTCTGTCAGATATCATTGGCAAGGTTCTATTGTGCAAGACTGGATCTCATGACTACTTGTCCTCTGACATGTTCAAGATCATAGTCTCCATCATATGCCGAAAAAGAATATACTAGGGTGCAAAATTGAATCCACTATCTTCTCTAGATGGGAGAGAAGAATACCAAGGCAAGGTGGTCTGCAAGACTTGCCTAAGGTAGAGGAGGAGGAATTTCTTAAGGAAAGAATTCCTACTCCTGCCCCCTGTGAAATTCCTGAAAGCTCATGTGTAGGAATCGAGGGGCAGTCAGCTGAAAACCAAGTGGTTAATGATGATCAAGTACCCTTGGTGGATGCTTTGTCAGCAGTTCCTGATGTGCCTGAACAAGTGATACAAGATACAGTTGCAGAGACAGATGATCTTCATACAAAGATTGCTGAAATTGGTAGGGATGCTGCTACTACTGAGGTTGGATCTGTTGAGGTTGTGGATGAGAGACTTGTTGGTGATGATTTGGATATTGATGTTGTTGATTATGATGTTGCAGATGAGGATGAGCTAGCTGTTTATAATGTAAATGATGCAGAACACACCGTTGTTGCTGATAATGTAAATATTTCTACTGAGCTTGTTCCCACAGAGAATCTGATCATAAATCTCCTAGAGATTCTTCCGGCTGTGTCTGAGGTGGAGCCAACTCAGTCCTTGAACTCCGTTTCTACACAGATTGACAGGTTTATACATAACCTCGAGAAAAGGATTGCAAAAAATCCTGGTGGACCTCTAGTGGAGGAAGTAGAGATTGTTTATCTTTTTGATGAGGAAGGAGATGCAGAGGTGCATCCTCCTATCCTAGAGGCTCCAGATACTGGATTGCTGTCTACGGCTCATATTTATCCTTTGGCACAGTATTTTAGTGATTCATAGGCCAGTGCAGATCTCCCTTCTCCACCCAGTATTCCTATTGCAAATATTCTAAGTTCTAGTTCAGATATCTCTCTCCTGAAGTTTATTGAAACCACTATGGCCAAGCAATAAGCAAGTTTTGATCTATCTCTGCAAAAAGTGCTAAAGAAATTAAAAGAAACTAAAAAAGATATGAACAATTGCCTTGCAGAGATCAAGGTACATTTTGATAAACTGGATTCTAGGCTGGATTCATTGTTTGTGCAGGGAGGTAAGGCCATTGTTCACACTATGGCTGGGCCGAAGAGCAACCTAACTCTTCTCCAAAATGTTGATGCAAATACCAAAATAGTCATAGAGGCTCAAAATATAGGTATGAATCATTTTGATGAGCATACCATCTACTATAGTAATGCCCTAGCTTCAGAGGTACTTATAGAAGTCAAAAAGGGGAGGTGTAACAGCAAACAAAGGCTAATGCACTGGAAGCTTCAATGAAAGATCAGTTCAAGGATGCAAACACCAACTACTATGATAACTTCCTTTGGTTGCATAGAGAGTTGTTTCCTAGGTCTGCTGAAGTTAGAATGCCAGAACAGGTGATACCAGATCCTGCTCATGACTTTGTTCACCCTTCTCAGGAGTACACTTAGTTTTGGACAGAATCTGAAGATCAATTTGCTACTGTTGTTGTTGAACTAGAAATTCAAATATTTGAAGACATACTGCCACCAGCACACAAGAGAAGAAAATATGGTGAAGGCCCTTCTATTGTAAGGTCTGAGCCAAACATTGAAATGGTTGAGGTATGCACTCCTATTTCCAAGAGCATCATTCTAGACACCTCAAACTAGTTGACTTGGCCAACGAAGACAAATGTGCACATTATAGGTTGGAAGAATGTCCAAGTACACTAGAAATGTTTTATGTATGCAGTCCCTAGCTTAATCTTTCAAGGTGATGGCGTAAAGACGGCACTTGAACGTGTCTGTCATCGGCCGGATGGAGAACGCATCTTAAAACCATTGCAAGTGCTGGAGAGGGTCATCTTTTCCCACATAGTAGATCATTTCGGGCTCCATGAACCCCTCCGGGACTGGAGCTGAAAGGAACAACTCACAGAATGGGGATGCTCTCACCACGGGTCTTCCTGCCTCCACTCGCGCAATGACGTCTCCCGACGAGATGACACTCGCAGGGCTAGGGAACAACTCCCTGCCCGCCAGGTCTAGCCCGCTTTCTTCCACCACTTTTTCCTTTCTAGGTTGCCCCCTTGGGGAATCCTCTCCAACCCTTGCCGAGACGAGCTCATCCTGATGCGTGAGAGCGGACGCTTGCGATAGAGGAGTCGAGCAGTTGCCTCGCTGCGAGATCCCCTGCAACATGTAATTGATGTCTCTAATGATTGCCATGAATTCTTCTCTTCCTACATATCCTCCCGGGTTCTAGGACCCGTCCCCGTCTCCTTCGCCGAGATCTACCGCCATGAAGTAGCTCAAGATTCTTTTGTGAAGGCTGCGATCCACGCTCACCGCACCAAAAATGTTGAAGCCAAAAACCCGACTTCACCTAGAGTTTGGATCTAGAGTTACAACTCACACCTACTCTTCCCTAATTCCTTCCTTGGCGTGAGTCTCGGGAACTAGAAACAGACTGTGGATTTCATATTGGAGGTCTCACCTCTTACCCGGAAGAACTAGAAATCCTTCCCCTCCCTAGCCAGTGTTGAGCTAGGTGCCTCAGAGGAAGAAGATGAAAGGGTTCAACAACCTCTTCAAGGCACCTTATCGGTCTATTTATAGACCTCTGAGTTTGACCTGCCAATAACCAAACTGAGCTGGCCTAATATTACAATAATACCCTCATTTGGGTCTACCAACAGCCAAACTCCGCTATTCTAAAGGGTTATATGCAGACCACAAAGGGCAAAAGGGTAAAATTACCTGGGGTAAAAGAGTCAAATCCCCCCTTGGGGGTAAGAAAGTAGAAAACATATTTTCCCACATGGCGAGTGAGAAAATAACCAGAGGGCGAGGGGAGCCTATCCGCTCGTCTTGCGAGTCCTCTTCCTTATAAGATGCATCTCGCCACAAAAGGCCAGTACATGCTACGGGAGTCGTCTCGCCTGCTACGTTGTTCCCGTCTCGCCCAATATATTTTACCTCTTTAAAGTACCAGCGAGTTGACCATATGTACCTACTCTCCCCTGCAGTCCTCTCACCCATCTCGGCCCTTACTCAACACTCTTCCTTGAGTTGCCTCCTGCGAGCCCGAGGTTGTACACTTGCAGGTCTATATTGCTAAGTACAACCCAATGTTCGGTTACAGTGGGTCAAAAAATGCAGGACTATACAATGTAATCATTCATTGTGTAGGCCAATGTGTTGACTCACATGTAATCTCTCTATTAAGATGTACTTCTAATTCAAGTATACTAGGAGATTCAAGGAAGGTCAAGTTGCTGCTCAGAAGAACAGATTTTCTCTAAGTAAAATTTGTCGAGTATAGTAGTGAATACTCGTCAAATTGGTCGAGTATAGTCATGGATACTCGTCGAATTCATCGTATATTCTTACTAGCACTGGTCGAATCCGTCATATTTACTTAGGGAATAATCTCTTCATGAAAACAGTTAAGTAAAAATCGTCGAGAATCTTTATGTATTCACGTTGAATTCATCGAATGTATCTATTGATACTCGTCGAATTCGTCGAATATACATGTCTATGAACGACGAAATCGTCTAGTCTTCTCGAATTTACTTCTCTAGTTTTATTTAAGTGATATTCATCGAATATCACTTGGCCAAGGCGTCGAATACGTCGAGTTAGCTAGCCGATACTCGTCGAAGGCGTCGAATGCGTCGAGTGAACTAGCCGATACTCATCGAATTCGTTGAGTTTCTTTCAGGAAGGCGTTGAGTTATCGGTCCTGTTTGACTAGAATTTTCCAAGTATTTTTGTCGAATATCGAAGCTGTTCGACGAGTATACTCGTACATACTCGACGATACTCGACGAATATGACTTAGGTTTTTAATTCTGTTTTCAAATTTTGTCACGGCTCAATCCCGACCGTCATGTACAATGTTCCAAGATTTCTTTATTTGGAAGGGATTTCTAGCCATTGAAGAAGAAGGATCTCTATTAATACTTAGGGTGGATTTCATTTAACCCTAATCGTGTATATTCGCTCAAATCGGAACATTCCAAAAAGGACCCGTCGGCTACGTTCTCGATCTTCGCGACTCTCTCAGCCGACATCAACGACGCACTATCCGATCTTCTTCCAAAAGTGTCGACTAGATCTCCATTCTCAAAAGATTCAAGTTCCATTCAGATCTAGTGGATTCTTTGTTCGGATCAAGCCATCAACAATTTCAGATTTCCTTTCTCCTCAAGATTTTCAAGTTTCACTTTTCAGAGGAAAGGAAGATCGAAGTTTTCAGATCTATAGAAGATAAGTTTTAATCTATTATTGTAATTAAATTTACGATATTGTAGGAGGTTTTCCCTCCGAGTTATAGATCCTTATTTTAGGATCGAGTTGTAGATTCTTGTAGATCAAGTTGTAGGAGAGGTTGTTCTTCGAGTGGTAGGAGATTAGTCTCCGAGTTATAGGAGTTGAGGCTCTGAGGTGTAAGATTTGAAGAATCTGAGATAAAGGTGAAGTAGCTGAATCTAGCCCTTCATGGTAGATAGGCGAGGCAGGACAGTGGGCGTACCCAACTTGGGTAACCACTATAGATCTCTGTGTTTCTGTGTGTATAATTTTAATTAATTTTATACCACAAATAGACGCTTAACTCACCTATTCACCCCCTTTAGGTGATTTAGGTTGACATTAAATACTTTCACTTTATTTCAGTGTGTTTAGTTCAGCATTTCATTTATGTATCTTATTTCTTGTAGCATTTTATTACCACATTTAAATTACTGCAATTTACAGTTTCAGCATTATTCGCACGGGTCCTGGTCTGACGAGCAATTGGTTTTGGTAGACCGTTAGTTCGGGATAAAGGGAGTCAAGATATTCCTCTAGAGTTAGCCCTAAATAATGTTCTCCCATGTTCCTTGTTGAAAGTTGAGCAACTTGTTGTTTTCATACGGCTGCTTGCCCGAATTATTTATATCAAGTAGGGTAGACTGTCACAGACCTGGTGTATACCGGCAAAATATTTAAATTGGAATGCTTGTAAATTGCTTGTGGTGAAAAGTGGTGGGTCAGTCACTTTCGCAAACTATTTGTACCTGTGCGGGAAGGTCGATGACTCATGACAACAGGGAGATATGCACTACGGGTGACCGACCATTTTGTTTTCCACGTTGGGTTCCCTCCACTGGTTGGCCTAAATTTTCAGAATTCACCGGATTTCAATCACATCCAAGAGTAAACTTGGTTGTACGGTAGGGCCTGGGTAGTGCGGTACGACCACACCCAGAAGTGGCAGGAATGGCCACTCTCACCGATGACCACATCGGTGAGGCCCACGGTGTTCGCTACCATGCTTAAAGAGAAGCGGTCCAATCTATGTCGACATAGTGTATGTGTGCGGGTTTAAATACATGTAGTGTGCGCAGGTTTGAATACATACGGTGTGCACGAGTTTGAACACCCGCGGTGTGTTGGCGGGTTTTGAACACCTGCGATGTGATTATAGATATGAGTACTAGTTAATTGTGTGATAGCTAGTAGAGTGCTCAATATATAATGTATGTTTATATTGCTACTTTTCCAGTTATTTTATGCTGCACTTTCTCAGATATTTGCTTCTATCATATGAAATGAAAATGCACTATATTGAAATGATGCTGCTAACTCTGTTTTGCTTTGGCTATTTACTTATTATTGGGTTTTTAGGCTCGTCCCCAGGATATGGATCCGGGGAAGAGAAATGTTTCCACCTAGCTTTGTGACTGACGGTTATTAAAATAACCATTCACAAGAGACAGAGGATCGCGAAGCACAGTTGCCGCGTGATGGCGTACCAGCCGTTGAGACTACTCGTGCAGAGGCACCCCCATTGTCTCCAGAATTCTGAGACATGAGTTTTTATAGCATGAGGCATGAAAAAGTAACAGTTCTATTAGTAGACAATTTGGAGCCCACGAGGCATGCATGTATAAATAGTGGCTACGACCGATGCTTATGTAACACCCTGACTGTAACACCCCCATCCGTCGAGTAGAATATAACAGAAGGTTCGACTAGGGCCCCACGCCATTTACTATAGTTAGTTAGCGGAGTTATGCATTGAAACCATAATTAAACGTATGATATAAACGCATCCTAACAAAGTTGCATTCTAGCGGAAGCTTAAGAAGTTAAGATAATCACCCATTCAGGAATGTCCACTTATATTAATAACCAGGTATGAAAGTTTTACATATAGTCTTGTCATTAAGGCCTTACATCAATGTTTAGCAAATAAAGTGAATTCCATACTTCGGCATGGAGCAACACATGAAAATACTAAACATCACACTTGGGCCTTCAAGGGCCAACTCAGCGAAAGGGATTATGCCCGCTATTTCCCGTTTGGCTTGCCATCTCCTACACAATAACATTTCACCAAACGGTGACAAACAAAGCAATAATCAACATTATCTGACCAAATTATAATGACCCCACCCCTTTCTCAGGGTGGCAGCGCTCTTTCCCTACATGCAAATAACATGTTCACAATATATCAAGAATGTGCAACTTAAGCACCATTCATCACAAAAGTTGGCACAACCGACCAAACATCTCGTGCTCTCAGGGAATATTATCGGTGTACCTGATTTCCCAGGGTCCCACCTTTTTCCATCACGGGAAATCACTGGTGCATTAACACCCAATCGGTGAACTCCCTAATTCTCACCACCATTCTCAGTCCTAGACTATATGGTTCCGCTTGAGCATTACTAGTCATGCATAAAGCCACGACTCTCTCCTATGCCAACAACAATTTACATGTACTTTAGGTATATTTAGCCGAATGACATAGTGCGAGTACAGTTCAACTCTTTCCTATTTCTCAAATCGTCGTGCCAATTAACGACAACGATGCGGGTTAGCGTTCCCTTTCCCGTACACGATACTACCAACTTTATGTTCCATGACTGGCACTTACGACTAACAAGACTTGGCACTCCAGGAACCAACTTAGCAATCTAGCCCTCGTATCCCCAAAACACAGGCTTATCAATCACAACAAAAGCTCACATAGAGCTGTCACCAAAAGAACTCTAAAACCAAAAAATTTCCACGGAGTCTTCTCCGTCAAGAACAATAATACATCACCAATACATACCAACATGTCTGGATGGGCTTCACACAACATGCTTATTCCGTACTCACGCTTTCGGATACTATATACAAACAATACTCGGGGATAAAATGTATCAACCTGTTGGAAAGCATCTTTTCTCCACCAATCGGTGAGGGCTTCCATGCAAACATGCTAAAATCGAGGAATTCACTTGTCCAAGAAGAGAATCATTACCCTTGGCATGCATTTTGTCCATAGCTTGATCACAATGACTTTCGTGGCGACTGTCCAAGCATGGATTCGGTTTCCTCACGCTGACTTGAGATCTAAATCGACTATCTACAGTGGAAAAGGCCTTCCTCCTACCAATCAATGGTAGCACACGATGAAACAAGAGCTTAAAGATCTAGGTCGGCAGAACAGGCTCGGCAAGAGAGTTGGGGCCCTATTCCTCCTTCCAGGCTATGTACGATTTGACAAAAAGCTTGTACAGAGCTTCACAAACTTCTTCCTCCTTCGGCACGGGTAGAGAGAAAGAATGGCAACTTATTTCTCGTTCCGATGGCACTCGAGCGAGAAAGAGAGATCAGGAAAGCTCTCTTCAAGGCAGCACACTGGTTGCTCCGATTTGAACAAGCCAGAAACCGCGTGCAAGCTCCGACTTCCTCCTTCCTTCTTTGGATCGGTAAAAAGAAAACGACAGAGAGAAATGTACATTCTTGTTAAAGTAGGCGGTCTGGCGGTCTGAATATGGCGGTCTAGCGGTCTGGGGCTGACAGGCTGAATATCCAGTTGGTGGCGGCTATGGTTCGGCGGTCTTGCGGGTTGTCGCCAGCGGCTTGTATATCTGGCGGTCTGGCAGTCTGGCGGTCTGGCAGTCTTGCGGTCTCCTACGACATCTTCTCCTGGTCTGTCCGGGCGGTTAGCCTGTTATCTAACCGCGCGGACTGTGCGGTCTGTACATGTAAAACCGCCCAGTCTTTGTACATTTATTTAGTCCCACATTGTTAGTTTGTACTCTCCTCTATCTCCTCCATTCTATAAAAGGGAGGCCATACCTTTGTAAATGATATCTTTTTGGATAATAAAAATTTCAGTTATTCAAGCTTCCGGCCTGTTTTTCTAGTCGTTCTTCTCTATTTTTACATGGTATCAGAGGACTCGATCTCTGCCTCCTGATTCTGTGCTCCTTTCTAGCCGTGCGACCTGCTTCTTCTTCCCGCGGCCTGTCTTGTTTGCCTGCGCCCTGTCTGCGCGGCCTGCTTCTCTTTGTCTGCTTGCGATCTGTTCTTGTCGCAGCCTTCCTTCTTCTCTTTCTTATCGCCCCAGCCTGTTTGCCGGATTCCTCTTTCTCTCCCGTTCGTGCGGTCTGTCTTCCAACCGCCCGACCTCTTACCCTCTGTTTTGACTCTGCGGCTTGGTCGTGGCTTCTCTAGCCGCTGGTGTCTGACATCGTGACCGCTGCAGTTTTTCCCTTCTCTCTTAACCGCCCGGTTTGATTCCGGCTTGATTCCTAACCGCGCGGTTTCGTCTTCTTCTATGGATATCTCTGACAATTCCACTGCCACCACTCCTGCAGCCACTCCGGCTCCGCCTTCTGTCCCTACTTCTTCCGGGAATCTGGGCACTGTTTCCAAGCTCGTTGGCTCCAACTATCCGGATTGGAGCGTCTCTTTCACTTTCCTCCTTCGTTCTCAGCGCAAACGTCATCATCTTACCGATGATCCGCCTCCTCCTAATTCTCCTCTCTTTGACGAATGGGATGCGAGTGGTGCGCTTGTCCGCACATGGCTGGCTAATAGCCTCTCTGATGAGTGCCTTCCCGTCATCCGTCATGATGAGACGGTCAAGGCCGCGTGGCTTCATCTGGCTGCTCTTTACTCCAAGGGGACGCAGACCTCCCGGATTTATACTCTTTATGCGGATCTCTTCGCCCGTTCGTCCATGACTCCCGCTGCAGCCTATCAGCAAGTTCAGGCTCTTGGCGCTGAGATCCTCCAGAATCGCCCCTTCTCTGCGGACTTGGCTCAGCAACACAAACACTTCCAGGAACTCCTGGTTGTTTGTTATCTTCTGCGACTTCCCGAATCTTTTGATCTCATCCGCCAGCAGATCTTGGGTGAAGCTGAGTCTCCCACCTTGGATGCCACCGCCGCTCGCGTAGCTGCCGTTACTTCTCTGCTCCAGCGCCCTCTATTATCCTCCCCTCCTCCGCAGGACTCTTATGCTCAGTACACTCAGCGCGGCAGCAACAGTGGCCGCAGCCACTCTGGGGCTCGCGGTCCGTCCAGGTTCCTCTGTTCTCACTGTGGTCGTACCGGTCATACCATTGACCGCTGTTGGCAGAAACATCCTCACCTGCGCCCATCTGGTGATACTTCGACCTCCCCCAACCCCTCCTCTCGGTCGTCTGCTTCGGTGGCAATGACCTCAGGTAGTGCTCATGTCGCTATCTAAGGTAAATGGTTGATTGATTCTGGTGCTACAAATCATATGACAGGCAATCCTCAATGTTTTTCGCTTCTCGAAACGCATGATCGGTTGCCTCCTGTCCTTGTTGCGGATGGTTCTCCTTCCCCGGTTCGTGGGACAGGCATGGTTCAAGTCACCCCATCGCTGCGCTTGGTGGACACTCTCTATGTCCCGAAGTTTCCTTGCAACCTTCTATCTGTTACTACTTTATGCAAGCAACTTCAGTGCTCTGTTGTATTCACTCCTACTTCTTGTTGCTTTCAGGACCCGAGAACCCAACGGACGATTGCTACTGGGACTGAGAGCGGCGGCCTCTACTTCCTCGACAACGTTTCCGCTCTGTCCGCTTTCACTTCCTCCTCTACTGATCTGCTTCAATGGCATCTTCGCCTTGGACATCCTCCTGCTCGCATTCTACGACAGCTTCTGCCCCACTTACCGCCAACCAGTCCTCCGCTCAACTGTGATGCCTGCCAACTTGGCAAACATCACCGCTCCTCCTTCCCGCCCAAGCATGCTCATAGTTCCTCTAGCCCGTTTGATCTCATCCATTCTGATGTATGGGGTCCGGCTCCTACTCCAACCATTGGTCGGGGTAGTTTGTATTTTGTAACTTTTATTGATGACTTTTCTCGTTGTACCTGGGTGTATCTGTTACGAGATCGCTCTGAACTCTTCTCTGTTTGGGAATGCTTTTATAATATGATTAAAACTCAGTTTCATGTCTCTATTAAATGTCTTCGCTCTGATAATGCTAAGGAATATCTTAGTCGTGATTTTTCATCTTTCTGTATGCAACATGGTCTTATTCATCAGACCACCTGCGTTTACACCTCCCAGCAGAATGGGGTGG
Source organism: Platanthera zijinensis (assembly GCA_039513925.1). Taxonomy (NCBI): domain Eukaryota; kingdom Viridiplantae; phylum Streptophyta; class Magnoliopsida; order Asparagales; family Orchidaceae; genus Platanthera; species Platanthera zijinensis. The sequence goes on from CM077081.1 coordinate 82,572,715, forward strand.
CGGAACGTAAAAACCGTCATCTCCTCGATGTCGCTCGCACTCTCCTAACGCAGATGCATGTGCCTCGCTCTTATTGGGGCTATGCTGTTCTCCTCGCCTGTTATCTCATCAATCGTATTCCTTCTACTGTTCTTCAGGGTGCAACTCCCTTCTCCATTCTCTACCCCGGCAAGGAACCTTTTCCCCTCCCTCTTCGAATCTTTGGCTGTACAGCCTTTGTGCATGCCCCGTCTGCTACCCGTGACAAACTTTCTCCCCGTGCCACCAAATGTGTCTTTTTGGGCTACTCGGTCACTCAGAAAGGCTACTGTTGCTTTGACCCCGTTCTGCGAAAACAGTTTGTTTCTGCAGATGTCACCTTCTTCGAAAATGCAGCATACTTCTCCTCTCCACCCCTTCTTCCTCCTATTCCTGACTCCTCACCCTCCCTGTCTGTTCCCTCTCAGCCTATCCACATTTCTCCTCCCTCCTCCTCATCCCCTCCTCCCTCTATTCCTCTCCCCTCTCTCCCCTCCGTCTCCGGAGCCGTCTCTCTCTAGTCCCGGGCCAGCTTTCTCCGCTACGGACGCTCCGGTCCCTGAAGCCCCCGACGACCTGGATCTCCCCATTGCTCTTCGCAAAGGGGTGCGGGCATGCACTCAACACCCGCTTGCGGCAGTTGTGTCCTATGATCGGCTTACTTCTTCTCACCGGCATTTTGCTTTAGCTATTTCAGCTACTACTACTCCCCGTACCTACCAGGAGGCACTTGTGATTCCTCATTGGAAGTCTGCCATGGATGAGGAAATCGCTACTCTTACTGAACGGGGCACCTGGACCCTTATTTCTCCTCCAGTGGGTACTGATGTGGTTGGCTGTCGATGGGTGTTTGTTGTGAAGTTTCGCCCAGACGGGACTGTGGACCGCTATAAAGCCCGACTGGTGGCCAAAGGCTTCACTCAGACTTATGGGGTTGACTACTTTGATACTTTCTCCCCGGTTGCTCGTCTCAGCACCATCCGGGTTATTCTCTCGGTGGCTGTCAACCGCAATTGGCCTATCTCCCAGCTTGATGTCAAGAATGCCTTTCTTTATGGGGATCTTCATGAGGACGTTTACATGGAGCAACCTCCGGGGTATGTTGCTCAGGGGGAGACCCGTGTATGCAAGCTAAAGAAGGCTATCTATGGCCTCAAGCAGAGCCCTCGGGCATGGTTCGACAAGTTCAGCGGCATCGTGGCTGCTGTTGGCTTTACAAGAAGTACGGCTGATCATTCCCTGTTTATTCGCAAAACCGCATCGGGCCTTGTAGTTTTGGCGGTTTATGTTGACGACATTCTTCTTACCGGTGATGATCAAGCTGGGGTGGACTTGACAAAGAAGCACCTCCGTCAACATCTTGTCACAAAGGATATGGGCTCCCCGAAATACTTTTTGGGGATAGAGATTTGTCGGAAGCCCGACTCTCTGGTTCTCTCCCAACGGAAGTATGCACTTGATCTTCTACGGGATGCAGGATTGACCGGTGCCAAACCGGCACGGTATCCCATGGCTACTGGAGAAGACAAAACGTGGACAGATGACTCTCCTCTTATATCTGATGCCACAAAGTATAGACGTCTGGTGGGTAAACTCATTTATCTCACGGTGACCAGACCTGACATTGCCTATGCTGTTGGCAAGGTAAGTCAGTTCATGCAAGCTCCCAGGGAATGTCATCTTCAGTCTGCCTTGAAGATATTAGAGTATGTTAAAGCCGCACCGGGCAAAGGACTACTCTTTCAGAAGAATGGTCATTTGAGAGTTGAAGCCTACTCAGATTCTAGCTATGCTGATGATAAAGATGACCGCAAATCTACATCTGGTTTCTGCACATTTGTTGGAGGTAACCTTGTGAGCTGGAAGAGCAAGAAACAGTCTGTAGTTTCAAGGTCTAGTGCTGAAGCTGAATATCGGAGCATGGCGTCCACCACTTGCAAACTAAAATGGTTGCGGGCTCTCATGCTTGATCTAGGAGAGGTCTACAACTATCCTCTTCCTATGTTCTGTGACAACAAGGCCGCTATATATATATCCAAAAATCCGGTCTTCCATGAGAGAACCAAACATATTGAAGTCGACTGCCATTTCATCCGGGAAGAAATCTTGAAGAAACAGATTTGCACTCCGTTCGTCACCTCCGACAAAGAGTTGGCAGATATCTTTACCAAGCCTGTGTCTACTTCATTCTTCCACATTTGTGACAAGCTGGGCATGATCGATATCTATGCTCCAGCTTGAGGGGGAGTGTTAAAGTAGGCGGTCTGGCGGTCTGAATATGGCGGTCTGGAGACCGCGCGGTCTAGCGGTCTGGGGCTGACAGGCTGAATATCCAGTTGGTGGCGGCTATGGTTCGGCGGTCTTGCGGGTTGTCGCCAGCGGCTTGTATATCTGGCGGTCTGGCAGTCTGGCGGTCTGGCAGTCTTGCGGTCTCCTACGGCATCTTCTCCTGGTCTGTCCGGGCGGTTAGCCTGTTATCTAACCGCGCGGACTGTGCGGTCTGTACATGTAAAACCGCCCAGTCTTTGTACATTTATTTAGTCCCACATTGTTAGTTTGTACTCTCCTCTATCTCCTCCATTCTATAAAAGGGAGGCCATACCTTTGTAAATGATATCTTTTTGGATAATAAAAATTTCAGTTATTCAAGCTTCCGGCCTGTTTTTCTAGTCGTTCTTCTCTATTTTTACAATTCTCTTAACGATCCTTGCTATAAATACATGACGGGATTGAACCCTAGCCATACGATCTAACCAAATTAAAATGGACGGCCAAGACCAACCCTAACTCTTAATTCAAAGGACAACCGTAACTTAGCCGATTAAGGGCCAGAAGACGCGTTTGTCGAGACCACTAGACAAATTCACATGATTAGTTGACAAATTCACGTGATCACTTGATGAATTCACGTGATCACTCGACAAGTTCGTTCAGACAACTTGACAAATTCATTCGGACCATTCGACGAATTGTATTTGATCACTCGACGAATTTACCTTTATCACTCGATGAATTTACCTTGATCACTCGACGAATCCTCTTAACCACCCGTCGAATTCATCTCGATCATTCGACGAATTATCTTGATCACTTGATGAATTACTTTGATCACTTGATGAATTATACTGGGTTATTTTCCACTATAAAACTTTGGGTGTTCTAAATCTCCCGACCTTTAAGCAATTTCGTCCCGAAATTACTCATAAAGGAAACAATCAAAGAAGTACAATATAAACAAAATTTTGTACCTCAATGGAACAGTTCGGAGAACTCCTCAAGCATGGTTTGCTCGCACTCCCATGTAAGTTCCTCAAGACCACAGTTGTCCTAACGAACTTTGACCATCCTAATCACCTTGTTCAGCAATTACTTGATCTTCGTGTCTTTGATTCGAACGGGCTTGACTTTCGTCTTTAACCCATTATCGACCGGCACTTGATCCACAACAATGACTTGTGTAGGCTCCTGAATAACCTTCCTTTGCACTGATATGTGAAACACATCGTGAAAACCACTTAGCTCGGTTGAAAGAGATAGTTGATAGATAGCTTCACTGATCCGTTGAACAACATCGAACGGTCCATGGTATCTTGGACTGATCTTTTTCAAATGTCGAATCATGGATATGCCCTTTAAAGGATTGATTTTAAGATAGACCCAATCCCCAACCACAAATTCAATATTTCGGTGTTTGGCATTGTAGTACTTGGCCTGCCTATCCTGAGCAATCAACAGTCGCTCCAGATTAAATGTATCTTCGAATTTGCATCTTCGACTTCTTTACGCTTATACAACATAGCCTCACATGTTTCTGCACAAGCAAAAGGAGTATGACACTTCCTACCATAAAGGGCCTCGAAGGTCGTCATTTGAATACTCACTTGGTAGCTATTGTTGTAGGTGAACTTAATCATATAGAGATGGTCCTCCCATCTCTTTCCAAAATCCAGGGCCCACATATGGAGCATCCTCCATCGTCCTTTTGGTCCTTTCGGTCTGATCATCCTTTATTGAGGATGAAAGGAAATGCTAAACTTTAGTTTTATACCCAACAAATGGTGGATTAGTCTCCAGTCCTTCGAAGTGAAATGCCCATCTCGGTCACTTATGATGTTACGGGGCACACCGTACAATTATACTATGTTATTCACATAGAGCTTCGCTAGCTTTTTCACAGAATCGTCTTTCTAGTTCGGAATAAAGTGTAATACCTTTGTCAAACAGCCTACAATCACCCAGACGGCAATGTTCCTATGATATGATCTTGGCAATCCATGCACGAATGAATCGATATATCGTCAAACTTCCATTCCAGAATCGGCAAATACTTCAGAAATCCGCCATGCTACTGACATTCAGCCTTCACTAGTGCGCAAGTACGACACTTTGCCACATAGTGAGCTATGTCTTTCTACCAGCCTGGCCACCAGAAAAGTGTCTTCATGTCCTTGTACATCTTTTTGCTCCCCGGGTGGATCGTGTACTTGGTAAAATGAGCCTCGTACATCAACTCCTCTCGTAAAGTGCTAAACTTTGGGATGCACAAACGATCGTCTTTTCGTGAAAGACTATCTTCAAAAGAAAACTCAACATTATACCCATCCACGGTCTCCGCTATATAGCGCTTCATGCTTTCATCAAGCTCTAACGCCACTCGAATCCTGACCGCAAGGTCACATTGCACCTTTGTCCAGTTCAAGCATGCATTTGCCGTTGTACTTCTCTCGACGTAAGAGATTTTCAAGGCTTCTAAGTCACTAATGAGACGCTCATCATGCCTCGGAATCCAGTTTGCCTACAAAAAAGTCCTACGACTCAACACATACACAACCATATTTCCCTTTCCAGGGATAAAGTGAATCTTATAGGTGTAGTACTTGAGGAACTCCATCCACCCCCACTGTCGCATGTTAAAGTCCTTCTGATCTATCAGATACTTCGGGCTCTTATGGTCCGTAAAGATATCGATCATCACGCCATACAAGTAGTGCCACCAAATCTTGAGAGCAAAAATCATGGACACTAACTCCAAATCGTGGATTGGATAGTTCCTCTCATACACTTTCAATTAGCGAGAGCCATATGCAATCACATTTTCTTGATGAAGAAGAACGCAGCCTAAGGTGCTACCTGAGGCGTCACTATAGATTTTATAGACTTTAGTACCACATGGAGAGCACTGAATAGGCTTTGTGGTCAAACGATTCTTCAATTCCTCAAAAGCTTGTGCGCATGCCAGCGAACAAACAAACTTCGGATCATATCTCGTCAAGGTAGGGAGAGGCAGAGTTATCCGCGAGAAGTTCTTTACGAAGTGCCTGTAGTAGCCGACAAGTCCCAGGAAACACCGAACTTCCGCTACCATAGACAATATAAGCCACTCACGTATCGCAGCTATCATTGTCGGATCCACCGCAACTCCCTCTCCACTGACCACATGATCGAGGAATGCTACGGATTATAGCCAAAACTCACACTTAGAGAACTTGGCATACAACTGACTCCTCCTCATGATTTCCAAAATAGTGCGTAAGTGATCCACATGATCTTCCGACTGAGAGTACACCAGGATATCATCAATGAAAACTATTATGAACTGGTCCAAATACTCTCTAAACAATCTATTCATCAAGTCCGTAAATACAGATGCTGCATTTCTCAGCCCAAACAACATGATTATAAATTCATAATGCCCATAATGCATACTAAACACTATCTTGGGAATATCACTTTTCCTTATTCTCAACTGGTAATAACCAGACTTCAGATCCAGTTTCGAGTACACAGTAGACCCAATTAGTTGATCAAACAGATCATTGATTCTCGAAATCGGATACCTTTTCTTCTCCAGCAGCTTATTCATTTCACGGTAATCGATACACAACTGTAACCTTCCATCCTTTTTCTTCACAAAATGGACCGGTGCACTCCAAGGTGATGAACTTGGGCACACATAGCCTTGCTCTATCAATTCTTACAACTGTACTTTCATTTCTGCCATTTCTTTTGGCGCTCAATGATATAGAGAGTGTGTGATAAGTAAAATGTTTGAGATAGTTTTAAATTAAAAACTAAGTTGGATGTATAAATTACGCGTTTGTGTGTTCTCTCTTTTTACTTATATACTGTGAATAAGACAAGCGTACCTATCGAGTAATAATACAGTATTTTTTAAATATCAAGGTCGAATTTTTCCATGGATCTGTGTCGAGTACTCTACTATAAGGAATGGAACTATTATTTTACCGAAAAGAGTTGATGGTTTTTAAAAGTGAAAATAAAAGTAATACGTAGGGTTTTGAAAATAGATGAGGTAGAAAGCCCTTGATTTTGATTTACTTTGGAAAATAATTTTTAAACAAGAAAAACTCCACTTTTCTATAAATTTGCTTTACCGCGGAGGTTCCCTAAATATAAGTGCACCTCTATTGAGGATACATCCACCTGAGATTAAGTAGTTTGACTGAACTTTCGTATCTAATCAAAAATACTTTAATACACGCTTTACGTTGTGAACCCCGCTATTGACCTTCTACTGCGATTAAAAGGTTCAACACGAGAGGCTTACGTTCATCTCTTTCGAGAGTGAGGCGTAGTTTCTCTTTATCTAAGAGTGATCAATTTCTTGGGCAAATCTTAAGTTTTTATTAATTTAGAAAATATGGTTATAAATTGCAGAATTAATATCCTTCCCAAAGCTCATCTTAATTGAGTGCTAAAAAGTTCTTAGCCTCTCATTAGGATGGGGGTGGTAGTATAAAAATAAAAGACTTATAAAGTGCAGAAATAATATCCTTCCCAACATATCTTGGTTGATGCTAAAAAGTTCTTTGCCTCCTAATCGGGATAAGAGTGGTAGTAAGAAAAATAAAAGACCTATAAAATTACAGAAATAATATCTGTCCCAACTATCATAATCAAGCACTAAAAAGTTTTTAACCTTTCATCCGGAATGGGGGTGGTAGTAGGAAAATAATTACAAAACAAAGAAAGTACTTACGCACACACCCTGTCTTAATAGAAATGGAAACTAAGTTAATAACAATAAAAGTTGAAGAATAATTTGAAAACTGAAATTTTATTAATTAAAAAAGTGTTACACATAAATAACCCAAAATAGGGTTAGAAAAATATTACTCAAAAGCTACTCCTAAACACTATATAGAACTATGTGGAACTCTACCAGTTCTCCTTAAAACATCAGTTAGAGCACTGTATTTATAGACGAAAAATTTGAGGTACACACCCCCTTGGGTGTGTGGCCTGGGTGTGTTGATGACGTGGCAGATAAGATGGTCTGCGGATAAAAATTCTGGAGGCTTTTTGATCAGGTTGGAAAAGTACACGGGTGTGACATCTGGGTCACAGGCGTGTCCGCAAGGCGTGTCTACAAGGAGTGGCAGATTGGTTTCAGCACAGCGTGACAGCGAGCATCTTTCTTGGTCACGGGTGATATCACCAGCGTGACAACTAGACTATGGGCATGTTGCTAGGGCATGACTTTGTTTGCTGGCATTAAGACTTCGGCACTGTGTGACAGCGAGCTCCAGGCTTGGATGGGTGATGTCATAGGCATGATTGCTAGAACACGAGCGTGTATCCCTGGCGTGACTGATCTTGTTGGTCAAAATCTTCAAAATTACTGGTTTTAAAGTTACACGCCCTAGGTCATGGGCATGACCTAGGGGTATATCTTAGGAAAATTTCCTAAATAGCCCAAATTGTGCAGAAATACCTATAGAGCACAAAATAAAGACAAGTTAAAACTAAAAATCAAAAGGAAATGATTTATGGAGGTATGTACATAATATATGTACATTTGTTATTAATACTAAACTAAAATATAACCTAAATATATATATATTTTGCTTCTCGTCAAATACCCCCATACTTAAGCTTTGCTATTTGAAAGATCTCATTTTCAAGGTAGCTAGAAACCTAAAGGGGGGGGGGTAATAGGTTTGCCTAGGTCTTTTGATAGTCTTTTTAAATCACTTGTTTATTTCTTTTTAGCTTTTGGCTTAGAGTGATCTAGATCTTGTCATTAGCACCTGCAATTAAGAAAATAAAAGCAAACACAGAAAAGCACACAAGTATTTTATAATGGTTCCCCAAAACTATGGGTACATCCACTCTCCTCCAACCTTGCTAACTTCCTGTTAGTCAAGGCACTTCTCCAAACCAATGCTCCAAGGAGCTTAAACCTCAGATCCCTCGGGATCTCTCAGTCTCCTCCAAGACTTACACCTCAGCCACAAAGTCCTACACTCGGTGATACAAGTATCACCTACCTCAGGCACTTAAGCCCTACCACTCAGGCTATGGAGGATAGCCCTACCTCAGAGTAAGCTTACTCCTACAACTCAGAGATATGCACTCTCCTACAGTTCAGGCAAAACTGCCCTACTACTTAGTGAGTAAAACTCACCTACCTCAGAGAGCAGCACTCTCCTACAACTCAGGCAAATTTTCCCTACCTAAGACCCAAAGGTCCTACATCTCAGATCCAGAAGGATCCTACAAAAAAAACAATTTAATTCACTTTGACACAGAGAAATTTCTCTATGTCTACAACTTGAGCAGAAAAATTTTTGTTCCAACTCTCCTCACAACAGGGAAAGAATTTGCTGGAGGAACTCAGAAGATAACTTCTGAACTTACTACTAAAGGCTAAAGATCTTTTGATCTTGAGTCTTCAAACAGCTCACTGAACCTGCAAAAGGATGAAGGTTCTTTTCTCTTCAGAAATGATTCTGAATCTGCTGTGGCAGATGGAGATTTACACAGCTAGCAGAACTTTTCTTACTGGAGAGCTTCAAGCTTTTCACATGCAGCAATCGCGAAGAATATTAAGATGACTGCTCTCCTTTTTGAATATTGTATGCCCCTAAAAGTTATCTTTGTCTTGGCCCTATCTCTTCCTTTTGTAGTTCGCTGATCAATGACTCTTAAAGATCGGTGGGCCCCACCTGCTGCTTCCAGTTGCGCCTTACTTTAACGGAAGAAGATGTACAGTAGCTTCACAGCAAGTTTTGTCGTGTAGTGTAGCTTCCCCGTGTCTTAATTGACCTTAGTTTATTTTGTCGATTTTGCTGACGTTACCACCTGTGGACTTATCCAAAATCGAGAATCAGAGAATAGGTGTTGAGTGAGTAAGCATCACTCAACGCCAAAAACACTTAGACAGATTTACTGTCTCTTGGCATTGAGTGAGTAACCTTCACTCAACGCCAAACTACTTAGAATATGAAGTCTGATACTAGGCATTGAGAGATTCAGCTTCATTCAACGCCAACTTGCTTTATCAGCTTCGTGCTGCTTGGCGTTGAGTGAGTAAGCATCACTTAACGCCAAACCCCTTAGACAAAATTTTATCTTCACTAGGCATTGACAACATTGAGTTAGTAACCTCCACTCAAGGCTTTTTGCCTTAACCAAATTTCTATTAATTCAGCAACTTAAGCGTTGAGAGCGTTGAATGAACATGCCTCACTCAACGCTACAAGCTTTTAACTCATTTCTGCATAAAGGTGTTGAGTGAGTAAGCCTCACTCAATGCTTTTTGCCTTAGCCTATTTTCTGTGTTTAAAACGGCTAATTGGGGATAGGAAGTCTATGCTCAACCAAGAGTATGAGAGTTTTAGACAAGGGAAGTCTGATAGCATAACTGAATGCTACAAGAAATTCTACAGGATTGTAAATGAATTGATGTCCTATGGAAGGGTCTTCAGTACCTATGAACTGAATGACAAATTCCTAAGGTCCTTGACAAAGGATTGGGACACCAAGATTTGTGCCATAAGAGAAGTGGCTAAACTGGCAGAGATTTCTCCTCCAACCTTGTTTGGAATGTTGCTATCATATGAAATGTAACTAATGGCTAGGAAGGAGGAAGAAAAGAATTCAAAAGGAGAGCATAGAGAGAAGTCAGTGGCCTTCAAGGCAGAAGCCACTAGAAAGAATAGGAGGATATCTCCATCACCTCCTAAGGAAGTTGCTGAAGTTAACTCAAAAATTTCAGACAATCAGATTTCAGAAAGCAGTGATTCAGATACAGATTTTGCTGCTTTTACAAGGCAGTTTCAGAGGTTCTTAAAGAAGAAGTAGTGGAAGTCAAGGCCCTCCACATCACAGCCAGTTGATGATTACTATCAGAAGAGAAAATCATCAAGACAGGAGAAGAGCAGAACTAAGCCCAGCAAAGCTACAACTTCAAAGATTGTTTTCTATTGCTGTAACAGGCCAGGACATGTAGTGGCTGAATGTCCTGATAAGAGGAAGGAGTAAACAGACAGAAAGAAGACTCGTCAAAAGGGCAAGAAGGAGAAATCCTTTGTTGCTAAGAAGGAGAAGAGCCTTACAGATCAATCTACTTCAGAGTCAGAATCTGAAGCTGAAGCTGAAGCATACATTGGGTTGTATGATGCTAATGAAGAAGAGGAGTTTATGCAATTGTTGAACTCCATCTATGATCAAGAAGACCATCAGTGCATAGGACTGATGGCTGGATCAGAAGAAGACATGTGCCAGAATCAGTCTGGTCCCAGTAAGGTACATTGTCCTTCTATAAAATCAGTTTGTAGTACTAGTGCAGAATCAGCTACATCTGCATCAAGTGATGTAGATGGATCGGAATCTGAAGGTGATGTTTATCAGTTGATAGATAAGTATGGGGACTTATTGCAGGCTCTTAAGAAAAGCAAGAACCTAGTCAAAACTCAGGCTCAGGAAATTACTGATCTTAAGGTGGCTGCAACTGAGTTTGAGAAAGTAATGGATCAAAAGTTAAATGAGATTGCCAAACTGAAAAATATAACCATTATTCAGATAGGCACAATCAAATATAACAATGATCAAATTAAGAGTCTGGAGGCCAGACTAAGAATAGAGAAAGATTTAGTGGCTTGTTACGCTAAGCCAAAATCTGTCTTACCTTTAATAGATGAGTTTGTGGCTCAAAAGGGTAAGGCAGGATTAGGCTTCAAAGGTAACCCAAGGGCTGCCCAATTCAAGAGAAAAGGCAAAGCTCCTGTCCAGCCACTAAACCTTTCAGTCCCTGTTATGTTTAGAAAGGTGCAAGTGCCTTCTAACAAATATGATCTTGAGAATATTCATGGTCATATTAAGACTAATGTTCTAATAAACAAGGGTGTAAATGCCAATAGGTCTACCCATGTTCATAAACCCTATGGTTATGAGAAATCTGTGGGTAAAGCTGCAGCAGCACCAGCACTAGACAGAAATTCTTCTGTCAAGGGTGTATCAAGACCTAGATACAACAAGTTTGAATGTTGGTGCAAGACTCTACATATAATTTATACTATATATAAGAAATCGATCTTTATACGTCGTTTGGAAAATAGTGATTTAATTTTTATAAAACATGTTGATCATGAACTGTACTTATAGTAATAGTTGTAGTTTAAAAATAACTAGCAACCTAGCATAAATCCTCCCCAGATGTACAACCCCGTATCCGGCCGAGCGGGATCCTCCCCAAGTGACGGACTCGGGACATGCTACGAGCGATGTTTTGGCACAACCCCGTTCGAAGACGCGCGGGAGCTCGTGCGAGTGCGCGGAGGTTTTACGGGCGTAAGCTTTTAATATATATATATATATATATATGTATTTAACATTATAATATATATATATATTATATTATATTATAATGTAATATAGCATACGAGCTCGGATTGGATCGTGAATCGTTCTGTTGGATGCGTGTCAGCGAGACGGTCGTAGCGAGACCATTCAGGACAATTTCCAAGTTCTATTGAGCGAGATACGAGCGTTTGAATATTAAAAGTTATATTATTATTATTATTATTAATATATATGATATATGTATAGAAGTTTAGGTTGGGTGGAGAAGAAAAAGGCAGAGAGGATCGGGATTCTTGCAGCGCCGTCACTGCTCCCTCTCTCCCTGTCTCTAGCCCTCTCTCGCGCGAGCCCGCCGGCAGCCATCAGATCCGGCTATCACGAGGTCCCTCCATCCATATATTGACGTCGTCCCTTACTCCGGTGACCTCCTGCAACCCAGGATCCGCTTCTTCACGGTAAGCTGCAACTCTGGCGAGGGCCCTTCCTTCTTGTTTAGGGTCGGCCTGCTCGGTTACGACTCCGACAACTCTTCCTCCGGCAAGATCTATCTTGCCCCCAGCTGCCCTCTCTCCCGGCGCCGACTGGAGCAAGCCCAGCCCGAACCCTTGCTTCCCCCGACCTCTCCCATTCCCCATTCTCCTAGATCGGGGTTCGTTTCCTCATACCCTTGCAGTCAATCGGGATCCGGGGGAGAGATAAAGGCATTCTCCGGTGACCTCCTGAGACATGGCTCAACTCAGAGCCTTAGAAATTCTATGGCAGATCCAAGCTCTCGTCATGGACAAGCTTCAAGTGGTTGTTTCAAGAGTTTATTGACAAACAGGATGATAAAGTAGAAGTGTTATGTTCGTCATCTGGGTGGTCGAAGAATAACTCTGAAAAATACTGCATAAGACTTGCATCTGGGCAGAAGCTTGAAGAATCAATGAAGGAATTTGGTGGTCACTGTTCAGTTGAGGTTTATAGCATTCAAAGTTGTTTCCCTACAGATCTTGCAGTGCTTTGGAGTGCTGAATTTGTTCAAGCAGAGGAGCTCTTTGATCAGCCATCTACTGCTGATAATTGTTTGAGGAACAATAGGTTTATATAAATCATTTGAAGTTGCGTCGGCCGGGAGCTTCTCTCCCAACGCCGGCCGGAGCTCGAATCATACACCAAGCCGGAAATGGGTATTTCCTCTCTCCCTCCGTCGGCAAGATGCTCGGCCCCCATGGAGAATGGAACAAAAGAGGAGATCTACTTCTCCCGGCAAAGTCGACCATCAAGAGATATCTACTTCGTCATTTCTAGCAGGGCCGGCCGAGGTTCGTCCTCCCGACATAACTTTCAGTCATAACAGCCTGTAGCTTCTCTCACGACACCGCCGCCAAACACGCGTCAAGGGTAACGATGTTTCTACTTGGGCAGGTGAAGCCCTTATTTTACATATTTGCATGGAAGCCCCTCTCCACCAATGTGTGGGGGAAGGGAGCTCTCCGAAGGGTTGACGTGTACGTCCCCGCTATTAATTGCATTTAGTATCCGGAAGTGTGAGTACGGATTTAGGCATGTTGTGTGAAGCCCATTCAGACGTACGAGCCGAATTGGTGATGTTCTGTGTGAAGCCCATTCGGACGTACGAGCCGAATTGGTGATGTTCTGTGTGAAGCCCATCCGAACGCGTGAGCCGGATTGGTGATGTTCTGGGGTTCACGGAGAAGACTCCGAGGAAGTTGGATATTATCTATTTGCAGGGAATGCGCACCGTAGCCCCGCAAAATGGGTGTACGGAATGTATTTGTCCCGCTTATGTTAGCCGACCGATGTCTCGTTGGCCGCCGCTCATCGAGACGTTGACGTACAGGTGTTGCAGTACCAAGCGGGGAGTAGCGGGCTTAAGCCCAAGCTCGTGCCGGCCCTCGAAGGCCTTCTTTTGTTTATATTGTCGGCCTGCGTGCCGATGTATGGAATTTATATTCCTGTAAATTTATAATCTGTGATGCCCTGTGATTGTATGGTTTACTCCTTTCGTCTTGGGCAAGTGGTGTGCTCGTGAACCGCTCGTCCCGTGGGAGCCCCAAGGTTTATGCCGGGAAGCCCCTGTTGGCCTGTTGATAGCCTTTTAGGGCAGCGGAGTCACGTTGTTTGCAGCCCAGTTGGGCAGCGTGTCATAGAATTGCTCGGTGATGTTGTGCCTTTAGTAGGGCGGGTGAGGAATATTTTGTATCGGCCAAGAGCGCCCTCCGAAGGTGTCTTAGCTCAGCCTTTGGCTTGGGAGGGGAAGAGTTCGTTAGTCTTCCAGGTATGCGGTGGGTCCTCCACGCTGAGACCTTGGGTATGTCCCTAACATTCTTAGTCTAGAGCCTAGATTGTTCATTTGAGTGTAGTAGGTGTGCGGTCACCCCTCTTTTGGGACCCCGAACTCCACAGAAGCCAATTTTGGCTTCGGTCAATTTTGGCTTCAACAGTTATGGTGCGGTGAGCGTGGAGAGTGGCCAGCACAGAAAAACTCAGTCGAACGTCGTGGCTATAGAAGAGGAACTAAGTGACGACCAGGGTCATGTGATGAAAGAAGTCCCCTCCCACTCCTCTTTAGTCAATCTCAACCATCCTAGCATTTCGTCTCAAATGTTTCTCAAATGCCAAATTTTAAACCCTCACAGCAAAAGGTAACATTTAAAATAATGTTCCGCGGGCTCAAATTTCATGGTTAGGAAATGCGTGTTTTATGATGGGAGAGGCGGGAATAAAAAGAGCAGTAAAACCAAAGAGGATCGCGACATTCACGAACCGTAACTAATTCACCTGTGCTAGGGGATTTGCTTGCGAACCTGTAAAATGAAATCCGGAGAACAAAGATGGATCAGAATCAAACTTGTAACCCTTAATTTCAAATGCATGTGCGGCACCACCAGATATATCCTGATTGTATTTAGCAAAAAGCCCAGCATAGCATAACCCGCCAATACCACTACCAATTACCATTGCATCTGCTTATGGCTCCTCAGAACTTTTGTCATGGTTAAGCAAAGAGATATTTGCTATAAGTGAAATAGAAGTATAATTATAGTTTTTTAGATTCATATTGGAAAGATTAGCAGGCGGCTAACTACTAAAGGCTCAATCTTTCACTCTCTCATGACAAGCATACTTATGAATGTGAAGCGAAGAGCACTTACTGTATCACCGCGTGACCCAGGGTGGTTAAAGTGATGAGTATAATGAACCAAACAAATATTATTTATCGTATCTCTCTTAGTTGAAATCCTACGTGAGGTTGATTGTTAGCTTGCTATTTATACATCTCTAATTGCAAGTATAATCATGAGAGCTCGATACGCCAACAAAGTTATATGATTTTATTCTACCAAAAATATCAAATATGATAAGATATGAGAACAAAAAATTTGAACGGTGATTTGATTTAAAATAGAAAAACAAGAAAGATATATGCAAATCAAATATGATGTTCTATCCTGGAGATCAAAATGTGCCTTAGGGAGAATATTGTATGATTGACCCCGGTTCCCAAGAGGGCGGACGTAGTGGGTAGAGGTGCCTCGTGTCAGACTTTTGCTTGGTTGATCGGGTTAATGGTTCTTTTGAGTTATTGGATTATCTTTATGTTTCATTTATAGTTGTGTTGGAGAGGAGACCCCCAGGTAGACCCGCTGCACAGGCTCCCATCTAGCTGGCAGGTCCGAAGGCTCGCCTGTGGGGGAGAGGTCTTGTTCTTGGTCCTTAGTTCTGCACTACCCCGAGCGCGGCTCGGCCTCAGGTAGACCCGCTGCGCAGGCTCCCATCAAGCTGGCAGGTCCGTAGGCTCTCCTATGGGGGAGAGGTTTCGTTCTTAGCTGCTTCTACGACACCCCGAGCCGGGCTCGGCCCCAGGTAGACCCGCTGCGCAGGCTCTCATCAAGCTGGCAGGTCCGAAGGCTCGCCTGTGGGGGAAAGGTTGGCTTTTGTGAGACTTTGGTTCAGCCACTTCTACGACACCCCGAGTCGGGCTCGGCCCCAGGTAGACCCGCTGCGCAGGCCCCATAAAGCTGGCAGGTCCGAAGGCTCGCCTGTGGGGGAAAGGTTGGCTTTTGTGATACTTTGGTTTAGCCACTTCTACGATACCCCGAGCCGGGCTCGGCCCCAGGTAGACCCGCTGCGCAGGCTCCCATCAAGATGGCAGGTCCGAAGGCTCACCTGTGGGGGAAAGGTTGGCTTTTGTGATACTTTTGTTCAGCCACTTCTACGACACCCCGAGCCGGGCTCGGCCCCAGGTAGACCCGCTGCGCAGGCTCCCATCAAGCTGGCAGGTCCGAAGGCTCGCTTGTGGGGGAAAGGTTGGCTTTTGAGATACTTTGGTTTAGCCGCTTCTACGACACCCCGAGCCGGGCTCGGCCCCAGGTAGACCTGCTGCGCAGGCTCCCATCAAGCTGGCAGGTCTGAAGGCTCGCCTGTGGGGGAAAGGTTGGCTTTTGTGATACTTTGGTTCAGCCACTTCTACGACACCCCGAGCTGGTCTCGGCCCCAGGTAGACCCGCTGCGCAGGCTCCCATCAAGCTGGCAGGTCCGAAGGCTTGCCTGTGGGGGAAAGGTTGGCTTTTGTGATACTTTGGTTCAGACACATCTACGACACCCCGAGCCGGGCTCGGCCCCAGGTAGACCCGCTGCGCAGGCTCCCATCAAGCTGGCAGGTCCGAAGGCTCGCCTGTGGGGGAAAGGTTAGCTTTTGTGATACTTTGGTTTAGCCACTTCTACGACACCCCGAGCCGGGCTCGGCCCCAGGTAGACCCGCTGCGCAGGCTCCCATCATGCTGGCAGGTCCGAAGGCTCGCCTGTGGGGGAAAGGTTGGCTTTTGTGATACTTTGGTTTAGCCACTTCTACGACACCCCGAGCCGGGCTCGGCCCCAGGTAGACCCGCTGCGCAGGCTCCCATCAAGCTGGCAGGTCCGAAGGATCGCCTGTGGGGGAAAAGTTGGCTTTTGAGATACTTTGGTTTAGCCGCTTCTACGACACCCTGAGCCGGGCTCGACCCCAGGTAGACCCGCTGCGCAGTATCCCATCTAGCTGGCAGGTCCGAAGGCTCGCCTGTGGGGGAAAGGTTGGCTTTTGGGATACTTTGGTTCAACCACTTCTACGACACCCCGAGCCAGGCTCGGCCCCAGGTAGACCCGCTGCGCAGGCTCTCATCTAGCTGGCAGGTCCGAAGGCTCGCCTGTGTGGGACAGGTTTGGTTTGAGAAATCTTCATTGACACTCCGAGCCGGGCTCGGCCCTAGGTAGACTCGCTGCTCAGGCTCTCATTAGCTGAGCAGGGCGGTAGGCACACCTGGGGTGAAAGGATTAGCTATATGTGTACAAGAGAGTACAAAAAGGTATAGCTTAGATATTTTACAATGTCATGATAAATTGTATACTTATTGTAAGTAATGTTATAAGGGCAGTTCGGTAGCAGGGAGCGTTACAAGTATCAAGTGGTTCAAAATGATCAAAAGGTGTATGGAGAGTTTAGTGTTTTGAATGCAAATTTTGGATTTTCTCAAAAATTTTCTTTGGGTCGGCTCCCACTCGCCGGATACTTGGGATTGGACAGTTCTTTCCGAGCTTGTACCAACCTCGAAAAGAGCGGGGATTGTGTACAATCCCGTATCCAGCCGAGCGGGATCCTCCCCAAGTGACGGACTCGGGACATGCTACGAGCATACTGCTATCCTGAACCAAAGACCGCCAATCCTATCAGCTAGGTCGTACTGCACCTCCGTCCAACACAATATTGCTTCAGCACTAGTCTGCTTGTCAACGCAAGAGATCTCCAATGCCTCCAAATCACGGATTAATCTCTCATCATGCACCGCCAACCAGTTGGCCTGCGCCGGAGCCCTACAACTCAAAGCATCGGCCACTGCATTTCCTTTCCCAGGCACATAATGTATCTTGAAAGTGTAGTCCCCCAAGAACTCCATCCACCTTCGCTGCCTCATGTTCAGGTCCTTCTGATCTAGTAAATACTTCAGGCTCTTATGATCGGTGTAAATGTTGACCTTTACACCGTACAGATAGTTCCTCCATAGCTTTAGAGCAAATATCACGGCCGCTAATTCCAAGTCATGGACTGGATAAGTTCTCTCATGGACCTTCAACTATCGTGATCCGTACGCTATTACTCTCCCATGTTGTAGCAGAACACAGCCCAAACCACTGCCCGAAGCATCACTATAAATTTCAAATCCTTCGGACCCACTCGACGAACACAAGATAGGTGTCGAGATCAACCGCCTCTTCAACTCTTCAAAAGCCTGTGCGCACTCCAGCGTACACACAAACTTTTGATCCTTCCTTGTCAACGTCATGAGTGGTGTGCAATCCGTGAGAAATTCTCCACGAAGCGCCTATAGTAGCCGGCAAGCCCCAGAAAGCTCCGGACTTCCGCCACCGTACTCAACACTGGCCACTCCTGAATCGCCGCTATCTTCGCCAGATCCACCGTTATGCCTTCACCACTAATAATATGACCAAGGAACGTGATTGAGGATAACCAGAACTCACACTTGGAGAACTTAGCATACAACTAATTCTTCCTCAACGTCTCCAATACCATATGGAGATGTTTGAAGTGATCGCCCTCACACCGCGAGTACACAGAGATGTCGTCGATAAATACTATCACGAAATGGTCCAGGTACTCTCTGAACATTCTGTTCATCAAATCCATAAATACGGATGGCGCATTGGTCAACCCAAACGACATGACCGTAAACTCGTAATGCCCAAACCGCGTGCTGAACGCTGTCTTTGGGGTGTCACTTTCTCTTATCCTTAGTTGGTAGTATCCAGATTTCAGATCTAGCTTCGAATATACCGTTGACCCAACCAACTGATCAAATAGATCGCTAATCCTTGGGATCGGATACTTATTCTTTACCGTAAGTTTGTTCAACTCCCAAAAATCAATACAAAGTCGCAAACTCCCATCTTTCTTCTTAACGAAAATGACCGGTGACCTCCAAGGCGAACAACTTGGACGCACATACCCTTGCTCTAACAACTCTTGCAGTTGTACCTTAAACTCTTCCATCTCCTTAGGCGCTATCCGATACGGAGAGCGTGACACCGGTTTGGCACTCAGCACCAGCTCAATAGTAAAATCAATCTCCCGCTGAGGAGGGGCTCCCGGGAGATCATCTGGGAATACATCAGGATACTCGAACACAACTGCAATACTGTAAAGACTAGGTTTAGTAACTGACTCCCCCTACACTTGTGCATTCTCTATTTCCTCATGGACTTGGGCAGTTTCAGTCAGGTCCTGGACCTTTTCCCTAACTTGCTCCACCTGCACTTGTGCATTCACTGTTTCCTCCTGCACATGATCATGATCAGTAATGTCATGGACTGGTGATTTTGTTGCAGTCTCTTGGGTATCCAAATCAGGTGTATCCTTGGAGATAACCCTATCCCATCTGGATATTATTCTGATGTCCATCCTTCTCATATGATTTATCTTAGTCCCTGGAAGCTGATACATTACCTCTGGAATTGCTCCAGCCAGGTATAAACTCATTAACCTAACAAAATTAGGCTTTTTGATTCCTTCCTGTATCTTTTCAAATAGAACTGCAGACCAGTCTATATTAATCTTATAGATTATCCTTGTCATTAGACTGAACATAGAGGCAGATATCCTATCATGGCCTCCTGGTTTGCATAAAATCACCTTCCCTACTAATTCAGATAGAAACTTGCCTTGTTGATTCATTCCCTTTCGATTTATGGCTGCTACTATCTTCATGGTTGGATCCAATCCACACCACTGAAGAGCCTCCATTGTCTTTGAGGCTGGGACCTCTTCTTCATCCTGGATTCTTGGTATGTGAATAATCTTTCTTAAACTCTTCAAAGAAAGTATGACTTTATTACCATGAATTGTCGATTTAATCTTCAGTCAAGTGGAGTCCACTGTTGCAGCAGCATAGAATTCAAATACTTCTTTCTTCCAGATCTTTGTAGGTTCAGAAACAAGAAACTCCAATCCATAATCAGTAACTAGGGTAATAACCCCTTTAATCTCTGTGGGCGCATCATCAAAAGCATTGCGCACCAGCTCGTAGCCTTCATTGATGTTGTCTTCAACCTTTGGCGCCATTGGAACGATAAGAAAGCTTGAATGGAGAGAAGAGAGTTTGTCGACACAAGGGTTTAGTCTCGAAAATCTGGTAGCGTGTCGACAGAATTTGTTCTGGAGCTATTTATACCCTTTTAAACAAAGAAGGTCAAAAGGCGGGCAAAAACTGTCTAAATGTGTCGACACAGTTGAAATGTATCGACACAAACTTCTAATGTCTCGACAACAATGTTGACCTCTATGTGTCGACACAAATCGATGATGTGTCGTTACTTGACTTATGTAAATGTTGAACAGAAAGTCTATGTCGACACTTATTCGAAGTGTCGACACAAATTCTGAATGTGTAGACATCACTACTCTGGATGTGTCAACATAACTTCCCTGGATATGTCGACACTTTGTTCCTTAGGTGTCGAGACAATCGACTCTGTGTCGACACAATTTCCCTGAATTTTCGACACTACTCCTCTGTATCGACACTTTATTACTGAATGTGTTTACACAATTTTACTTAGCCACATTTGTGAATCTAACATATGGTCAACATTTCTAATTCAATTTTAAATCTATTGAATGTAGTTTCATCTAGAGGCTTAGTAAATACATCTACAATTTGATAATCTGTCTTAACAAATTCTAGTGAGATGTCCTATTTCTCTACATGTTCTCTAAGAAAATTGTATCTTATTTCTATATGCTTAGTCCTACTAAGTGAAACAGGATTATTAGCAATAGAAATAGCACTAGTAGAATCACAAAACAAAGGTGTTCTACTTACCTGAATACCATAGTCTTCTAGCTGGTGTTGAATCCACAACAGCTGTGCACAGCAACTTCCTGCTGCCACATATTCAGACTCAGCTGTGGAAATTGCTACACAAGTCTGCTTCTTACTGCTCCAAGTTATCAATCTTCCTCCTAGAAATTGACATGTACATGTAGTACTTTTCTATCTTCTTTGCAACCTGCAAAGTCTGCATCTGAATAGCCTGTTAGTAGAAAATCTCCATTCCTAGGGTACCAAAGGCCTAGTTTAGGTGTGCCCTTATGATATCTCAAAATTCTCTTTACAGCAGTATAATGAGATTCTTTGGGGAATGATTGGTACCTAGCACAGACACATATTGCATACATAATGTCTGGTCTACTAGCAGTGAGATATAGTAGAGAGCCAATTATCCCTCTATACACAGACTCATCTACAGGTTTACCTACATCATATTTACATATAGGCATACTTGTTCCCATAGGAGTTCTCATGGTGGAGGATGATTTCATACCATACTTCTTAATTAACTCCTTGGTGAACTTAGTCTGGGATATGGACAAGCCATCATTAGTCTGTCTTACTTGGAGTCCCAAGAAGAACTTAAGTTCTCCCATACTGCTCATTTCAAACTTCCATTGCATAAGTTTAGCAAACTTCTTGCAAAGGTTATTTTCTGTAGACCTAAATATTATGTCATCTACATAAATCTGGATTAAGATTATCTTACCTTTGGATTCCCATAGGAATAGAGTTTTGTCTATTTTCCCTCTTGAGAATTTGTTCTCAATAAGGAAAGTAGACAGGGTTTTATACAAAGTCCTTGGGGCTTGCTTTAACCCATACAAAGCTTTCCTAAGTCTATAAACATAATCAGGTTTGAGAGAATCTACAAAACCTGAAGGCTGCTCTACATAGACTTCTTCTTTTAGATTTCCATTCAGGAATGCTGATTTTACATCCATTTGGAATATCTTGAATCCTTGAAATGCTGCATAGGCAAGGAACATTCTAATGGCTTCAAGTCTTGCTACTGGGGCAAAGGTTTGATCAAAGTCAATACCCTCTTCCTGCCTGTATCCTTTTGCAATAAGTCTTGCTTTATTCTTCACAATGATTCCATTCTCATCCAGTTTGTTCATAAAGATCCACATTGTTCCAATGATGTTGTGGTCTCTTGGTTTAGGAACTAACTCCCAGACCTTACATCTTCTGAACTGATTCAGCTCCTCTTGCATGGCATTAATCCAATGTGGGTCTAGGATAGCTTCTTCAAATTTCTTTGGCTCCTGTTGAGATAGGAAGCTTGAGCATAGCACTGTGTTCAAGTTCCTGCTTCTGGTTTGCACTCCATGTCTTAGATCACCAATTATCTGATTTGCTGGATGATCCTTTAAGTGTCTAACAGTTGGAGGTAGACTATCTTCTGATTGAACACCTCCAGTCTCTTCATTATGTTTTACCTCTTGGTGTACTTCAGCATCTAGAGAGTCATGTACTCCCCCTGGACAGTAGCCACCATTAACCATTTCTTGATCTGTATTTGTTTCTTCTGTAATGGTAAGCTTGTCCATTCTCTTATTTATACATGTTGGACTGCATGAACTACAAGGCAACTCACCGCTGATCAATCTAGTTTCATCAAAAACAACATGTACAGATTCTTCTACAACTTGAGTAATCAAGTTGTAGACTCTATAAGCCTTACTATTGTTGTTGTACCCAACAAATATCCCATCTTGGGATTTGGTAGCAAACTTAGTTAGAAAAGACTTGTCATTGTTAAGGATATAGCACTTGCAACCAAAGATCCTAAAATAGGATAAATTTGGTTTTCTACCTTTCATGATCTCATAGGGAGTCTTTTTGTGGCACTTGGTAATTGAAGCCCTATTGATCACATGACATGCAGTGTTTACTGCCTCAGCCCAGAAATATTCTGGGAGAGAAGTTTCACTCAATAGAGTTCTACCAGCCTCAATCAATGTTCTATTCTTCCTTTCAGCAATACTATTTTGCTGTGGTGTTCTAGGTGAGGAGAATTCTTGGAAAATCCCAAATTCTTCACACAGTCTTGTCATACTTTCAGATTGAAATTCAGTGACATGGTCACTTCTTATTTTGACCACTGTATTGTCCAGTTCATTCTAAATTTGTTTGACAAAACTATGTAAAACACTTGGGGTTTCTGATTTTTGTCTCAAAAAGAACACCTAAAAATATCTAGAATAGTCATCTACCATCACAAAAGTGTAGACCTTCCTACCTAGACTATGAACTGGCATAGGACAAAAAAGATCCATATGTAAGAGGTATAGACACCTCACTGAATCCTTGTTTTCAAGGCTATGAAAGGAGGATTTTGTCTGCTTGCCCTTTTGACATGCTGAATATATCCCTTCCTTTATACACTTAACTTGAGGACCATTCCTCACTAACTCTTTGCTAAAAAGTTGGCCAATTTTTTCGTAGTTAAGATGGGCCAGCCTCTTGTGCCATTTGACACAATGAGAGGCTTTCTCATCAGCTACAAGACAAATAGGAGAACCTTTGTTCTCACGCTCAAAATTGAGACAGTACACATTCCACTTTCTATATCCTGTCAAAATGATCTTTTGATCACTTGACCTTTTGATATGACATCCATTCTTAACAAATGAAATGTCATATCCTAAATCACTCAGCTGACTTATGCTTATAAGGTTGTATTTCAAACCCTTCACATAGGCCACTTGAGTGATAGTAATCTGGTTACTAGAAATGTTACCAAATCCTTTGATGATTCATCTTTCAGAGCCACCAAAGATTACTTTAGGCCCATTTGAAATAGGTAAAAGCTCCTTCAGCAATGCCTTTGTTCCAGTCATGTGCCTGGAACATCCACTGTCCAAGTACCATATAGGGGCATGGTGACTTGGACTCACCTGCAATAAAGAATTACTTTTCCTTAGAACCCAAGTAAGGCTTGGGTCCTTGGTTCAAGTTAGCTTCATTCTTAACAAATCTACCTGCAGCTCTTCTAACAGGTTGACTGTTGTTCTTCCTGACACTAGTGTTGTGCCAGCAATCTATGGCATAATGACCTGTCTTACCACAGCACCAGCATTCATACTTGTTGTATCTATTTTTAGAAACATTCTTGACAATCTGGTTGACAACAAATCTTTTGTATTGTACTGGTACTGCTGCAGCTACACCCACTAGTTTCTCATAACCATGGGGTTTATGAACATGGGCTACCTTATTGACATAAGCACCCTTGTCATTCAGAACTTCAGTCTTATTATGACCAAGAGTATTCTAAAGGTCATACTTGTTAGAAGGCACTTGTATCTTTCTAAAAACTACAGGGACTTTAAAATTCAATGGCAGGACTGAGGCTTTGCCCTTTCTATTGAATTGAGCAGCCCTGGTGTTACCTTTAAAGCCTATTCCAGCCTTACCCTTTTGAGCAACAAACTCATCTATTAAGGGTAAAACTGATTTTGGCTTGGAGTAACCAGCCACCAAATCTTTCTCCTTTTGAAGTTTGACTTCTAGACTTTTGATTAGATCATTCTTGTATGTGATTGTACCCATCTGAATAAAAGTAATAGTTTTCAGCTTGGCAACCTCATTCATTTTTTTATCCAATTCTTTCTCTAAACCAGATGCAGTCATCTTAAGATCTGCAATTTCCTTAGCCTGAGTTTTGGCCAGGTTCCTGCTTTTCTTTAGTGCCTGCAACAAGTCCCCATATTCATCTATCAGCTGATGAATATCACCTTCAGACTTAGATCCATCCACATCACTTGATGCAGATGTAGCTGACTCTGTACTAGTACTACAAACTAAATTACTAGACAAACTTTGTACCTTGCTAGGACCAGGTTGATCCTGGTATTTGTCTTCTTCTGAAACAGCCATCAGTCCCATGTACTGATGATCTTCCTGTGCATAGATAGAGTCCAGCAATTGCATAAACTCTTCTTCTTCATCAGCTGTATAAAGACCAATGTATGCCTCAGCTTCAGATTCTGACTCTGAAGATGATTGGTCTGTCAAGCTTTTCTCCTTCTTAGCAACAAAGGATTTCTCCTTCTTGCTCTTTTGTTGAGTCTTTCTTTTATCAGCAGATTCCTTTCTTTTGTCTGGACAATCAGCCACAACATGTCCAGGCTTATTATAGCAGTTGCAAACAATCTTTGATGTTGCAGATTTGCTAGGCTTAGACCTGCTCCTGTCCTTCCTAGATGACTTTCTCTTTTGATAATAGTCATTAGCTGGCTGTGATGTGGAGGGCCTTGACTTCCACTGCTTCTTCTTATGAAATCTCTGAAATTGTCTTGTGAAGGCAGCAAAGTCTTTATCTGAGTCACTGCTGTCTGAAATTTGATTTCCTGAATTATCTGAAACAATATAAATAACTTCCTTAGGAGGTGATGGAGACATCCTCCTATTCTTTCTAGTGGCTTCAACCTTGAAGGCCACAGACTTTTCTTTATGCTCCCCTTTAGCATTTCTTTCTTCCTCTTTTCTAGTCATTAGTTGCATTTCATAAGACAGCAACTTTCCAAATAAAGTTGGAGGAGAAATATCTGCAAGTTTGGCCACTTCCCTATTGGCACAAATCTTGGTGTCACAATCCTTTGTCAAGGATCTTAGGAATTTGTCATTCAGTTCATATGTACTGAAGACCCTTCCATAAGACATTAGCTCATTTACAATTCTGTAAAACTTCTTATATCACTCAGATATGCTATCTGACTTCCCTTGTCTGAAGATTTCATATTCCTGATTTAACATAGACTTTTTATCTTGTCTAACTTCTTCAGAACCCTCAATGTAGACTATCAAAGTGTCCCACATTTCCTTGGAGGTCTTGCAGTGAATCAAATTCTGAAAGGTTGAATCATCTATGGCACTTACTATGATATTCTGAGCTCTTTTATCCATAGTTGCCAGGATGATCTCATCCTTAGTCATCTCAGAAAAATCCTTGGGTGTTCTCTGGTTTGCATCTAGAACAGACACCTTCATTGGAATATATGGACCTTCTTTAACTGTAATATAGATCCTTGGATCAGAAGCCTCTATAAACAACCTGACCCTTTCTTTCCATATTCCAAATATCTCCTTCCTACAGATGGGTAATTTCATAGACCCTAGTTCCTTGTGATTTTATCCAGAACCCATTTTCTTGATTCTTGATTCGGCCTTAGGGATCTAACTCAGACTTTTAAGTCCTTCTTTGAGCAACCTCCCTCTGATACCACTTGATAGTTTTAACTTCAAGACAACCTAAACACCTAGGGGGGTGAATAGGTTCTTATCCTTGTTTAAACTTAAGGCAGAATATAGCTACAGATCTTTAAATAAATCAGATATCTCTACAGCTAACACAGCACATACAATCACAATCATACACACATCACAGATTGCACACAGATTTATAGTGGTTCCCCAAGGTCTGGGTACATCCACTTTCCCCCTACGCCTATCCAGCAATATGCTAGATTCAGCCTAACTCCTTCCTTTTCTTCTCAGATCCACAGATCTTACAGCTTAGAACCCTGAAAGGTTCCTACAACTCAGAACCCTATAAGGTTCCTACAACTCAGGCTAACAGCCCTACCTAAACCTTGCCCAAAGGCCTACAACTCAGGCTTATAGCCCTACCTCAGCCTTGCCCCAAGGCCTACAACTCAGGCTTAAACAGCCTTACCACTCAGAGATCTAAATCTCCTACACTCAGCCTTTATAACACAGGCTTAAAACTCAGATCTTTGATAAGATCCTACAGAATTTGATAAGTAATTTGATGGACTCTTACCCTTGATGAGAGAGAAAGGATAAGAGAATTCTTGATCAGCTTCTTGATGAGACTGATGGCTGAAATCAACCTGTTCTTAGCTTTCTTCAAAGCTTCTTGAATCTAAACTTAGTAGGGTTGATCTCCTTTAAAGTTGACTGACTGGCAGCTTCCTTCTTGGATTCCAGAAATGGATCTTGATCTTATTAGTAGATTAGTTCAGGATCTACTACTTAAGAGACTTATGATTGTCTCCTTCTTGACCTAAAAAAATGTTGGAGCTCTCTCTCCCCAAACCTTCTGAAGTTTCTTCTGAATTCTGGATTGAATTCTACTTAGACAAAATCTGAGTGGATGATCACTTCAGAATGTCTTCTTAGATCTTCTCACGAAGATCTTCTTCTGTGACTTGCACTTTCTTGATCAGAGATAAATCTCACAATAGTTGTGTTAGTTGTATGTATTGTCACTTCTTTGATTTGACACAGTCCGTCTATATATAGGCTTCATCCATGGTAACCGGCTGATCCAGTTTCTAACGAACTTCTGACAAGTCTGACAGCTTCAGTAAACCTATTGTAACTCACAACTGTTAAGTCCTCAAACAGTTCTTGAGCCTTTGTCTCTGTCAGCAAAGCGTCGAGACTGACTATCATAAAGTGTCAAGACAATCTGTCAATATGTGTCGACACAAGTGACTTAAGTGTCGACACAGACTTTGGTGGTGTCGACATAGCTGCCTTGATGTCGACACAGCTTCTTGACACTGCATCTTGAGAATGTGTCGACACTGATTATTTGTGTCGACACAATCACTTCTTCACTTTCCAGCAATCAACTATGTTGAAACTCCGCTGTGTGTCGACACAATTATTGTAGACTCAGAATTTGTGTGTCGACACTACCTCCAAGTGTCGACACAATTGATGTCGACTCTGCTTTTGTGTTTCGACACTGCCTCCCGGTGTCGACACATTTGATGTCGACTATAATCTTTTGTGTGTCGATACAGTTTCTTTTGGTATCGACACTGCTTCCCCAAGTGCTGACACAGGCTTTCTTAAGTGCCGACACATGGACTTAGAAACTTTTCTCTGCATTTTAGCCAATACTTAACCTGCACATATAAACTCAAAATAACATCAAATACACCTTGATGTATATCATTGAGCTAAGTGAGGCTTCTCCAAATCAGGTACACATTTTCCAATGTACCCAACAATCACTGGTTTTATATCTCTCCGACAGGAACACCTGGACCTGACTTCTGAGCACTCAGATTCTCTAAGGCTCCTTGACCAAAAGCAGGAAGAAATTAACAAGCTGGAAGAATAGCTTGTGGCTGAGAGGAAGATTGTCAAAAGCTTCTCTATGCCCAAGACCGTTCTTCCTCTGGTTGATGAATTCTCTGCTCAGGCTAAGGGGGCTGGCTTAGGGCATGTGGCTGTGCCTGGTAAATCATCCAGGAGAAACAGAAATCGGAGGAAAAATAAGGCTACTAAGAAGGCCTCTACTGCAGAAAAGGGAAAGGCCCCACTCGATCCTCTTTCATTCTGAAAGCCTAGCTTTCCCTGCAATGAGCATGACTTTGAGTCAACCTATGGCCACCTCTTCCGGCCCTCAGTTGAAAAGCCCAAGTGCCGGTATGATGGATGGACCTTCCCCCGCAACTACAGTGAGAGTGTCTTCAAGGCACCTTATGAGGAAATCCAAGTGGAGAATTATGGCCATTTCTCTAGCGTCCATAACAGGAAGCAGGCACCAAAGGCCAAGCCTATTATACAGAAGGAACAGGAAGTGAGCGAATCATGTGACTGCTATCATCATGATGCCTCCACCTCCAGATCCAAGGCCCCGGCTGGACCCACCATTCCAAGGGTGAAGCAGGAGCCTAGGAAATGGTACAACATGTTTGACTATTGGTGCTGTGCCAATGTTGGTCACTTTGTCGTGGATTGCTGGTTTAATCCAAGAAACAATGAGACTCCTCATGTTAGCAATGTGAGGCCGACCACTCGTAGGGTTAACTACCCGAGGTGGAGTGTGCTAACAAGGAATCTAGGACCCAAGTCCAATTGGGTTCCTAAGGGAAACTAATTCTATTTTGCAGGTATGTCCAAAGGCCACCAAATCGCCAATTTGGTACTTGGATAGTGGATGTTCTCGGCATATGACCGGGACAATAAGCCTGTTGCGTGATTACTCCCCAGTCGAAAATGGACCCAAAGTCATCTTTAGAGGATCAGATCGAGGAGTCACCAAGGGTTATGGTATGATATTCAACGGTGTATTCTCTATCACAGACGTGGCCTATGTTGAAGGGTTAAACTATAACCTGATCAGTGTAAGCCAGTTGTGTGATAAAGGATACGACGTTAAGTTCTGCAAGGAAAAGTGCCTGATAATATCGTGTGCCTCTTTGGAGACGGTATTAACTGGCATTAGGAGCATAAATATTTTCTGCTTAGATTTTCTTAGCATAGACTCTTCTACCCCCGTTTGCCTAGTAGCAAAAGACAGTGCATCTCTCTGTAAATAATGGCACAAGAGATTAGCACATATTAATTTCAAAACTATTAATATGTTGTTTTCTAAGAACTTAGTAAGGGATGCCCCTACTATTAAGTGCATCAAAGATAACCCTTGTCCTGCATGCTAGAAGGGAAAATAGACTCGGGCTACCTTTAAGGGCATTGCAGACAAAGACTCTTCCAGATGTCTTTATCTTCTACATATGGACTTGTTCGGTCCAGTGCAAGTTCATATCTTAGGAGGAAAATCATATACACTAGTGATTGTTGATGATCACTCTCGATTTACGTGGGTGTTATTCATGAAATGAAAGTAAGATACGTTTGACATCTTCACTAATTTTGTCAAGCAGATTCAGAACGAACTTAACTGCTCCGTGGTAAAAATCAGAAATGACTATGGAATAGAATTCGAGTCTGGGGCTATGACAGAATTCTGTGAAGAACATGGTATCTTGCATGAGTTTTTCTCCCTGCGTACTCCTCAACAAAACGGATTTGCAGAGAGGAGGAATAGAATGCTCATTGAAGCATGTACGACAATGTTGAATGACGCGTCTCTTCTAGAGTACTTCTGGGCAGAGGCTGTCAATACAGCTTGTCACGTGCAAAACCAAGACTTGATCAACAAGAACCATCGTAAGACGCCTTATGAGCTATTGAAAGGCAGGAAAATGACCATGTCCTATCTAAGGATTTTTGGCTGCAGATGCTATGTACTCAATAATGGGAAGTACCCACATACTAAATTCGAAGAAAAAATCTTCGAAGGCATTTTCATGGGCTATAGTAGCCATAGTCGGGCATATAGGGTTTTCAATAAGAAAATCCTAGTAGTAGAAGTGTCAATTAATGTTGTATTTGATGAAGGAAGCTTGCTTCATAGCAACTCTTCTAGTGGCATTCTTGAAGATGCAGGTGCAAGGCCTGAATAGCTTAGTCTAGATGATACTGTTAATAATGAAGCTCTTAAGTACGTCAAGGTATCCACCTCAACACCAACTGGAGAAGATGACGGTCAGGAGGGGGAGATTCTCCCAGAAGAGGGAGGAGCTCGAGAAGCTGTTGGAGCTCCAGATGCCAGACTCTTAGAACTCAGACACATGAGGGATCACCCAAGAGATCAGATCATAGGAGATCCTCAGGACGGTGTCAGAACTTGCAGAGGTACAATTAACGAGATTCTACACCTTAGTTTTCTGTCACAGGTTGAGCCAAAGAAGTTCGACGAAGCGAACAAAGATGCGTCGTGGATATTGGCCATGCAAGATGAACTTCATCAATTCGAACGATGCAATGTCTGGACACTAGTTCCCAGACCAAAGAAACAGAATGTGATCGGCACTAAGTGGATCTTCAGAAACAAACTGGATGAACATGGTGTCATCATCAAGAACAAAGCAAAACTGGTGGCTCAAGGATACAGACAAGAGGAGGGGATCGACTTCGACCAAACCTTTGCACCAATTGCAAGGCTTGAGGCGATCAGGTTGTTCCTAGCATATGCCTCTCACAAAGGATTCACTGTCTATCAGATGGACGTGAACTCTGCTTTCCTGAATTGAAATTTAAAAGAGGAAGTATACGTCACACAACCCCCAGGTTTTTTTAATCCAACACTCTCTGATCATGTTTACTTTCTTAATAAAACATTATATGGCTTAAAACAAGCTCCTCGAGCTTGGTATGAGACTCTGTCTAGTTTTCTTCTTGAGAATAAGTTCTCGAGAGGAAAAATAGATAAGACATTGTTTCTTAGGGAAGTCAATGGCAAGAATTTGCTGGTGCAAATCTATGTCGATGACATAATATTCGGCTCAACGGACAATAACCTGTGCAAGAAGTTTTCCAAACTTATGCAGGGGAAGTTTGAAATGAGCAGTATGGGAGAGCTGAAGTATTTCTTGGGACTTCAAGTGAAACAGTCTGAGGATGGAATTTTCATTTCTCAGACAAAGTTCACAAATGAACTCCTCAAGAAATTTGGAATGGAGAGTGCAACCTCTATGAGCACTCCAATGGGATCCACTGTGTCTCTAGACAAGGATGAGAAAGGGAAACCTTTTGATGAAACCAAGTACAGAAGCATAATTGGATCCCTGCTCTACCTTACTGCTAGTAGACTGGATATTATGTTTTCCACATGCGTTTGTGCCAGATATCAGGTGAACACTAAAGAATCTTATTATGTCATTGCAAAGCGGATTCTTAGATACCTTAAAGGTACACCAAATTTTGGCTTGTGGTACCCAAGAAACAATGATATCGAGCTGACAGGCTTTTTAGATGCTGACTTTGCAGGAAGCAGGGATGATAGGAAAAGCACTTCCGGGACATGCCAATTCCTTGAAAGAAGGCTTATATCGTGGAGCAGTAAAAAGCAGAACTGTGTTGCAACCTCTACGGCTGAATTTGAGTACATCTCAGCAGGCAACTGTTGCGCACAACTTCTATGGATCAGAAATCAACTTGAAGATTATGACTTGCAGTTCAGAAAAGTTCCCATGTATTGCGACTCCTCGAGCGCAATTGCAATTGCGAACAATCCTGTGTCGCACAGCAGAACAAAGCATATTGAAGTGCGCTACCACTTCATTCGAGAGCATGTGGAGAACAAAGATATATCTCTCTGCTATGTCCCCACGGATAAGCAGATTGCAGATATCTTCACGAAGCCACTAGACGAGGCCAATTTCAATTTGTTCAAATCTGAACTCGGCATGCTAAACCTTGAAGATTGAAGATTGGAAGGCTCAAGGCTCTTGGATCAAGAGGAAGCATCTGCTATAAACTCAAGATCGGGCATGGATGCAAGAACTGAGGGGGAGCATTTTGCTCCAAGTTAAGTCCCAAGTTTGCAGAAGCCGAAAAGGGGGAGATTACCCTCTCGGCCAAGGCTAAGGTGGTGCTAAGTAGGTCGCAAAGGCTATGCTGCTCTCAGATTGGGGGAGATCACCTCGGCTAAGGCTATGTTGCTCTCAGGAAAATGGTAATGAAATCCACACTCAACTGAATTTTCATTTTATGATTTTCATTTCCATCTGTTCTATTCACCTTAGCTTGTAGGGTTTAGGCTTCTTCAAATAGGGGGAGATTGTTGGGTATTGCAACCATAATAGACCTGATTTGAAGGAGAGCCTGAACAAGCTAAGGTGAATTGACTATGTATTTGACAATTCTATCAAGTTGTGCTTGCAGCTATTCCATGCTAAGTACACACAAATGTCAGAGCGCAGTGAGTCAATATACACGGGTCTGCGCAACGTAATCCCTCGTTGTGTAGATCAGTGTGTTGATCCATGTGTGCTCTCTATTGGAGTGTACTTATTTTCAAGTACAGGGTCAAGGTAGATCAAGAGCAGAAGGAGCAAGGATGGGTCAAAGACCAAGCTATCAAAAGAAGGAAGGAGGAAAATCCTTCCAAGTAAGAATCGACGGGAATCGCTAGTAATTCCCGCCGACTTCGACGGGAGTCGTTAGTCATTCCCACCGACTTCGACGGGAATCACTAAGTGTCTCCCGCCGACTACTTCAGGCTGGCAAAAGTCAAAAATTCTGCCAAGGCAGAATCGATGGGAGTCGGGAGTGATTCTCGCCGACATCGACGGGAATCACCAGCGACTCCCGTCGATTTTGCCTTAGGCAGATTTCACCGGTCGCTGGACCGGTCCAGGTCGTCGTGCTCAGTTCGGCCAGATCTCGGGATTTCCTTGGTGGGCCCCACAACGGTATTCTAGGGTTTGCCTTTGGGTATAAATACGTACTTATTCCCGTTGTCTACAGGACACACACAAACCCACCGGAATACAAAAATCGGTCGTGACCTAGCGCATCGTGATCTCCGCACGCACGCACGTCGCCGATCGTAAGTAGTCGTCGCCGCTGATCTCAACCCATCTCTGATCGCTCGACGACAGCACCGAGGCAAGCAGCCGGTCTTACGTGTCTCTCTCGAGAACTCTTGTCTTTTGATTTGTTGAACAAGACTTGTTTTCCCTTCCGAATCGGTTGAGACGTTTGATCCGACTGAGATCGTTCGAAGACCTAGCTTGCTTCGTCAAGAAGTTTGGATTTGCAAAGCATCGCCGCCGCCGAACTTGACAAGATCCATTCCAAGTTAGAAATCCGGTTGTGGACTCTTCATACTTTCCGTGCAAGCTTCAACGAACGAAGAAGGACATCAGAATCTCCATAAAGCATTGTTTGTATTTTTATTTACTTTCAATTTTGTTGTAAAGGAATTTTCATTCCTATTTATAAGGGTTGAGTGCAACCCGTTGTGGTGGATTTGTGACTCCGTTGTTGGAAGGGTTCCTTCCGTGGTTAGGGGAGCGTTGCTCCTAGTGTGAGGATGTTGGAGTTACCATGGTGATCTAGAAGTGGTCAAACATGTAATCTCACTGCCAATACGATATGAGCCTGCAGGGTCGCACATAAGAGCATGTGGAGAAATTAAAAGATTGACTGTGTTGGTAAAGGTTACCAATCACCATAAAGAATGGGGTCCGGCTAATGTTGCGAAGGAGATTCGTCGAGAATCGCCGACTATGGTTCATCGAGTATCGTCAACTATGGTTCGTCGAGTATCGTCGACTATGGTTCGTCGAGAATCGTCGACTATGGTTCGTTGAGAATCGTCGACTATGGTTCGTCGAGAATCGTCGACTATGGTTCGTCGAATATCGTCGACTTTGGTTCGTCGAGAATCGTCGACTAAGGCAATTCGTCGACTATCGAACTATTCGATAATCGACGAATGCTGATACCCGACGAATTATTCCAAAAACCCTAATTCTCTGTGGTTTGTGGATAGCGATATTTCTAGGTCTGTTTATGCTTCGAGTATAAATTAGAACTTAGGTTTTAGGGTCAGTGCACACCCCCCGGCCCGACGGAAGTGTTCCGCCGATTCGCTCGCTCCGCCGACCTCCTCTCCAACGATAGTCGCCGGTGCTTGTCTTCTTGGAGCGTACCTAGCAGTCCGTGGAAGTGTAAGGTGCAGTCGATCTCCCTTCCCGTTTTTCGTGCGACGAAGATCGGCGATCTCCCGCTCGTGTGGATTTCTGCAGAGACGTAGACGCTATTCTACGTGGGACTCGCCGCCGACAAGAACTCATACATTAGAGCATCTTTGTTGAGTTGTGACTCAACACCGCAAAGGTAATTTTACCTAATTATTTCTTAACTTCTTGATTCAATTTTCATGGCCCGATCCCAAATCTCTTTTGGGTTGTTCTTGATTTTATTGTTTCCGCTGCGTGCACACTTGTTGTGCCACCTTATAGAAAACCCAACAGAGGATTGGATTTCAATCCGTTTGGAGAAGTGACTGAGTCGTCCCTTGGTGGGAGATATGTCGAAGGGGTAAAGTGGACGTACCCAGATCGGGGAACAACTATAATTCTTTGTGTTTTCTGTGTTTTGTTTGCTTACTTGTGCAGGTTAGTTTAATTCCGCAAAATACTGCACGACACCTATTCCCCCCACCCCTATAGGTGGGTTAGGTTGACACTAGATACTTTCAAGCAGCAAGCCTGTCCGCACGCTTTTCGATACCGGAGCTTCTCACTCCTTAGTTTCGGAGACGTTCGTAGAAGGATTGGAAGGCGTGGAGCGATTCACGGGCTCGGTGATGAGGGTGCGACTACCCGATGGATCTGAACTCCTTATATCAGACCACTGCAATATGGAGATAGAAATCGGTGGAAAGGCGTTTGAGGCTCCGTCGATGCTTTTGAAGCTGATGGACTACGACTTGATCCTGGGTATGGCATGGCTGCACTGGAACCATGCCCAGATTGATTGCCAAGCAAAGAGGATCACCGTGAGGCACGGGGACTCTCTTATTGTTATCGAAGGTATAAGACTTGCCTCCCATATTCTCTTATCATCAGTTCATACTGTTAAGGCCCATCTACAGGGGGAGGAGGTTTATCAGGTTCTATTTGATATCGCGGAGGTCAAGGAATCTGTGACGGACATTCCAGTAGTACGAGATTTTTCCGACATTTTTCAAGAGAAGCTGCCAGGTCTACCTCGGCACCGGGAGTAGGAATTAAAGATACAGCTTGTGCCGGGGGCCAAGTCGGCATCTAGGGCCCCTTACCGGATGGCCCCGAAAGAGTTGACAGAGTTCCGAAGCCAGTTGCAGGAACTAGTAGAGGCAGGGTTTGTCCGACCAAGCTCTTCTCCGTGGGGAGCCCTGGTGCTATTCGTCAAGAAGAAGGATGGAAGTCTCCGCTTGTGTATTGATTATCGAGCGCTGAACAGACTGACGGTCCGGAATACATACCCGCTGCCACAGATTGACGAGTTGTTAGATCAACTGGAAGGAGCACATTTCTTCTCGAAGCTTGACTTGAGGTCAGGTTATTACCAGTTACGGATTCGAGAGGAGGACATTCCGAAGACTGCCTCCAGTAATAGGTACGGACTATTTGACTTTACAGTGATGCCCTTCGGGCTCACAAATGCGCCTTTAGCATTTACAAGCCTCATGAATAGGGTATTCGAGGAGTTTTTCGATGTATTCGTCATCGTATTTATTAACGACATCCTCATCTACTCAAGGACGGAGGAGGAGCATACACGACACCTGGCTTTGACTCTAGAGAGGCTACGGGAATACCAGCTGTATGTGAAGTTCAGCAAATACCAGTTTTGGCTAAAGGAGGTGGCCTTCTTAGGTCATATTATTAGCGGTGCTGGGTTGGCTGTAGACCCGGCCAAGATTCGGGCAGTTCAGGATTGTCCACCGTTGAAGACAGCCACGGATGTACGGAGTTTCCTGGGGCTTGCCGGATTTTACCGGAAGTTCGTCAAAGGATTCTCCCGAATTGCACTCCCTCTTACTTCCCTGACGAAGAAGGAATCCCCTTTCGTTTGGACGCCACAGTGCGAGGCGGCCTTTGTGGAGTTGAAAGGTCGGCTTACCTCGGCTCCCATTCTCACTCTTCCGTCAGGACGGGAGGGATTCCAGGTGTACACGGACGCCTCCTACCAGGGGATGGGTGTCGTTCTGATGTAGAACGGACACGTGATAGACTACGCCTCCCGGTAGCTGAAGATACATGAGAAGAACAATCTGGTGCATGATCTGGAGATGGGTGCAGTGATCTTTGCTCTGAAGATTTTGCGACACTACCTCTACGGGGTTCACTGTGACATCTTCTCAGATCACAAAAATTTTAAATACGTGGACACACAGAAGGAACTGAACATCAAATAGAGACTTTGGGTGGAGTTCCTATCGGATTACCAGTATACCATGTACTACCATCCCGGGAAGGCGAACGTGGTGGCAGATGCTTTGAGTCAGAGAGGAGATACCTCAGGGAAGGGACCACATCTGATGTCCATGGAGCTAGTCCGGTCATTCAGAGATATGCAGATATCCCTAGTATCTGAGAATGATCCAGAGCTATATAGGGAGTATCTAGCATCGATGGTGGATATAGATGATATTCTAGACCGCATCTGGGACGGACAGAGGACGGATGCATGGGCAGAACCGATATTCCAAGCCTTGGAGGAGGGTTCGATGGGAGATTATTCACTGAGAGATGGATTACTATATTTCAGAGGCAGGGTCCATATACCCGCAGGAGGCCAGATTCGGGAGGACATCATGGCGGAAGCACATTATAGCAGATATTTTATACACCCGGGGATCATCAAGATGACGGCAGACTTGAAGAAGACGATGTTTTGGTCGAGGATGAAGAAGGACATTACATACTTCGTGACTCATTGCGAGGCATGCTAGTTAGTGAAGGCAGAGTGCAGAAACCCCGCAGGATTACTACAGCCACTTTCGGTGCCGGAGTGGAAATTTGAGGACATCACGATGGATTTCATTCATGGCCTTCCCCGATCACGGACGGGAAACGATTCGATTTGGGTCATTGTCGATCGTCTTACAAAGGTGGCCAGATTCATTCCGATCAGGAAAGATGACTCGGTTGGGGTACTAGTGCGGAGATTCGTAGAGCAGTTCATTCGTTACCACGGGGTGCCCAGGACGATCGTGTCGGATCGGGATGGTCGGTTCACATCCAGAGAGTGGAGATCCGTGCAGACTTACTTAGGCACGCGGCTGACCATCAGCACAGCTTTTCATCCCCAGACGGATGGGCAGATGGAACGCACCAACCGGATATTGGAGGACCTCCTAAGGTTATGCATCTTGGATCGAAATGAACCTTGGGAGAAGCTTTTACCACTATTTGAGTTCTCCTATAACAACAGCTATCAGTCTAGAATTAGGATGGCTCCCTATGAAGCCGTGTACGGGAGGAGGTGTAGGACTCCGCTTTCATGGATTCAGGACGAGGATCCGAAGGTGTTGGGATCAGAGTTTGTCGAAGACACCGAGGCTCAGGTGAGATTGATACGAGACAGGATGCTGGAAGCGCAGAGCAGACAGGCTAAGTACTATGATGCCCGGTACCGTCAGGTAGAGTTCCAGGTGGGAGACCGGGTTTTCTTGAAGATCCGGCCCATGCACGGAGTTTCACGGGTGCGTGGTCGGAAGAAGAAGCTCAGTCCTAGGTATATGAGCCCTTATAGGATCCAGGAGCGGATCGCGCCCCTAGCTTACAGGCTGGAGTTGCCACCGGAACTGGCAGGGTTACACGACGTGTTCCATATTTCTTAACTTAGGAGGGCTCTACTACGGCCGGAGCAGTAGATTTAGACCACAGATGGGTCCGTAGCTTCAGACCGGTCAGTTTACTTGGAGCCGGTTTGGATCGATGACAGAGGAGTATGGATCTTGCGTCGCAAGAAGGTTCCGTTAGTCAAAGATCTGTGGAGTAACTACGGCCAGGAGGAGCATACCTGG
Source organism: Platanthera zijinensis (assembly GCA_039513925.1). Classification (NCBI taxonomy): domain Eukaryota; kingdom Viridiplantae; phylum Streptophyta; class Magnoliopsida; order Asparagales; family Orchidaceae; genus Platanthera; species Platanthera zijinensis. The sequence continues at coordinate 82,610,368 of CM077081.1, forward strand.
TAACCGCAGGACCTGGTGCGACAAAAGTATCCAGAGCTTTTCAGTCAGGTATACCTCACAACCTCTCAGGATGTTCAATTTACTTTCCTATTTTAAACAAGTAGGACTTGAATTTCAAGAGTAGGGGCTAATCTTTTGTTTATTAGTGTCTAGACGTTGCCAATTGGGCGAATTAGTCATAGATGTGAGTTTTCCCTTTAAACCTCACTTAGCAAACATGGCGTGGTGATGTAATCTTTCACTTCTCATGGGATGTTACAAGTTTCTTTCTCTCCGATAGGAGTCCCCGTAAGCTTAACCTTGATTTCGGGGAAGAAATCTTTGTTTTGTTTATTGGGATTTGTAACATCCCTGTTGGGTACATTGGAAAATGTGTACCTGATTTGAATAAGCCTAACTTATCTTTAATGATATACATCAAGGTGTATTTGATGTTATTTTGAGTTGACTTGTGCAGGTTAAGTAAGTTCTAAAAGTACAGGAAATTATTCTAAGTCCATGTGTCGACACCAGAAAAAACTATGTCGACACTTCAAAATAATTGTGTCGACACTTGAAGAAGGCTATGTCGACACAGAGAAAGAAAGTCGACCACATTTATGTCGACACTGGGAAGCCGTGTCGACTTACAGAAGTAGAGTCGACAACAGCTGTATCAAAACTAGGAAGCTGTGTCGACACATTGAAGCAGAGTCGACACCAAGAAGGCAGTGTCAACACATTGAGGCAGAGTCGACACATATTGGCAGGGTCGACAATAGTTGTGTCGACACCAGAAGACAGAGTCGACACATATTGGCAGAGTCGACAAAAGCTGTGTCGACACCTGAAGGCTGTGTCGACACATACTATGTTCTGAATCTATAACAACTGTGTCGATACACAGGACTTGTGTCGACACACAGGACTTGTGTCGACACACTGCAATGTCTAGACCAAGTCATCTTCTGAAGAATGATGGAGTGCTTGAGTCGACACAAATATTCAGTGTCGACTCTCTCTCAAGATGAGGTTCTGAAGAAGCTGAGTCGACTTAAAGGCAAACCAGTCGACATCATCAAAGGCTGTATCGTCACCTAAGTTACTTGTGTCGACACATATAGATAGATGGTCTCGACACTTTCTGACAGTCAGTCTCGACACTTTGCTGTCCAAGACAAAGGCACAGGATCTGTTTGAAGATTTGACAGTTGCGGGTTGCAACAGGTTAACTGAAGCTGTCAGACTTGTCAGAAGACAGTTAGAAACTGGATCAGCCAGTTACCATGAAGAAGGTCTATAAATAGACAGATTCAGAAGGCAATATTAAGGATTTTGATTTTGAGAGCAATATACATACAAACTGATTGAAGAATCAAATCAAGAAAGTGCAAGGCACTAAAGAAGATCTTCATCGGAAGATCTAGGAAGACATTCTGAAGGGTTCAACCTATCAGGATCTGTCTAAGGAGAATTCGTTCAAGAATTCTGAAGTAGATTCAAAGGGATTGGATAGAGAGAGATCCAGCCATTTAAGATTAAGAAGGAAGCTGTTACAAGTTTCTCAAGAAGCTGTTTGGAAATCAACTCAGCTAGTTCAGATTCAAGAAGCTTTGAAGAAAGCTAAGTTTCAGTTGGTTTCATCCATCAGCTGATAAGGTGCTGTCTTGTCCATTCTCTCTCAACAAGGGCAAGATTCTATAAAAACTCTTTTCTAATTTTTGTAGGGTCTATTAATATAGATCTGAGTTGTAAGCCTATGTTATAAAGGCTGAGTGTAGGAGAGTTGATCTCTGAGTGGTAGGGCTGTTGCCTGAGTGTAGGAGAAAGTTTTTTCTCTGAGTTGTAGGCCTTGTGTCAAGGCTGAGGTAGGGCTGTTGAGCCTGAGTTGTAGGAACCATTCTGGGTTCTGAGTTGTAAGAACCTTTCCAGGTTCTGAGCTGTAGGATCTGCTGATTTGAGTTAAAGAGGAAGTTTGGCCGAATCTAGCACACTGCTAGATAGGTGAAGGGGGAAAGTGGATGTACCCAGACCTTAGGGAACCACTATAAAACTGTGTGCAATCTGTGTTGTATGAATTTCTGTGATTGCTGTGCTGTGTGATTTAATTCAGTTATTATATTCTGTCTAAAAGTGAGAACAAACATTAGAACCTATTCACCCCCCCCCCCTCTAGGTGTTTAGGTAGTCTTGAAAGTAAAAACTATCAATCTCATTTCCAACTAGGCCCCTAAGAGTGGTTTTTATCATGACCAGGTCATGACAAAACCCTAGAGAGCTAAAAAAAATGGCCAGGTGATCAAAGGCCAAGGTGAGAATCACCTTGGTCTGCCTATGATACAACCTCATCACCAAACCTAGGGTTTGACCTTAAGGCTTCACCATGACTCCATGACCCCACCACAACACCACTAACCTATTAGAGGACCCACTAGAGCCTTAAGGGTCCATTAGAGTCAACCCAAGGTGACCAATTTGACCTAGGACCACCCTAGGCCTAAATTAGGTAAGGTGCCCTAACAAAGGGCAGTTGGCCTCTAATGTGCCCAAACAATCTTGCCCAGGTCTTCCTAGACCTAAAGAGCTATCAATGGGTCACCAAAGATCCATTGGGGTCAACTCTAGAGCGTGAGTTGACCCAAGTCAACCCTTGATCTTAAGTGGTCAAAGTGCCCTTACCAAGGGTCATGTGACCTCCAAAGTGCCAAGTCAACCCTACCCAGACCTACCTATACCCTAAGAGGGGCCAATGGGTCAATAAGGATCCATTGGGGTCAGCCCTAGAGGCTAGGTGGACCAAAGTCAACCCAAGCCCATTTTGGGTCAACCTAGCCCAAATTGGCTAGCCCAAGCTCAAGCCCCCTCATGTGGCTTAATAAGAATATAATTTGTATGAGTGGGCTGCTTTTAGACCACAAGATTGACCAAGTCAACTTGGTGACTAGGAGAGAGAGAAGAAAATGAGCTCCACCTCATTTTAATGGAGGAGAGAGAAATGGGAAGGAAGAGGTGGAATATAGGGGACGACCAAAAGGAGGCCAAAGGCCACCTTTAATGGCTGGATTCAACTCCCCTAGGGAAGGGGAGAAGTTTCCAGCCATTTCCCGACCACCAAGGGGCATATTCAGCCCCCTTCTCTCAACCTGAGCCATGTCATTAATGGCTTTGATGGGCAATGAAGGATCCAGCCACCCCCCCCCCCCCCCCCCCTTTCCCAATTAGTCTTTTAAACACCACCAGTGGCCCAAGAGGAAGATTTCCCGGCCCTTTACTGAAGAATTCAATCCCTCCCACTGTACTGTTGCAGAAGCTGAGCGTCGTCGCCGTCAACCATGGTGACCCGCCGCTCCTCTCGCCTTCAGGCCGCCGGAAAGGTCCTCCCCCTCTCCTTGTTTCATGGATAGATCCTAGGAATGTTTAGGTTCGAGGTTCGGGCTCAATTGAGCCCGATCCAAGTCCTCATTTTCATGGTTTTAGGCCGAAAATTGGCTTGGTAGAATTGTCGGAATAGGCGTCTCCGGCGGCCGTGCCGCCGGCTGGGGGTAGCCCCCACCTCCCCGAAGGTGGTGGTGGCGGTGGTCGGCCGGGGAAGTCGATGGGTGGCCGGGAAACCAGCTCGCAATGCGACCCAGGATGGGAAGATCGTGGCCGTCGACTCAAGAAAGAAGATGACTCGGCTACCCTTGGATTTGCGCCAAGATTCGTGCGGCAAGATTCATAGAAATTAATTAATGTTGATTAATTTCATTTTTTTTGTCACAATATTTACAGTAGATGGTTTTAATTTTTAAAAATATTTAGGCCCCTCTGGTGGGAAAACTTTCAACATGAAAGTTGTATCCCTATGGATCTACTTTAATCCAAAATTGATTTGGACCCATTTGGACTTCTGGTTTGGCCAGGGCACCCATTTTGGTGGGGCCTATACTTAGGGATAACCTGAGGTTCAAATGGGTGCCCACCCTTCGTCCCTTGTCCAAATGGAGTGAAATTTGGACAGGGGACCAATCTTAACCATATCTAGGGTCTAACAAAAAATGAGAATTTTTGGAGACACTTTGCCTAAAGTTTTTATTTTTATTTAATAATGCTAGGGTAATTAAATTAAGTAGTAAAATGATCTCCAAACCCTCCCAAATTTTGGTGAATGGTCCCTGGAAATAGTACCAAGCTCTGCACAAAATTTCAACTTGTTTGGATTATTTTTGGTTAGAGAATCACCAAACCCTAGTTAGGCCTTAAAGAGGTGTTTTTGAATAATGGTGCACTTGGGATTTTGAGTGGTCATCTCACCTCAACAGAGGCTGGAATTGTTGTCACTGACTTGATATGGCAAATGTCACCCTCTTAAGGAGAATGGTGTAATTTAGGGTTAGTTTACCCTAGGGTTCAAACTCAAATCCTAAGGAAGGGCCCTTGAGTGTTGTGAAGGGCATAGGGGCAAATGCCCTTGTGTGACCTTGTAACTCAGTAGAGTTGAAGGTAGTAAAACCTAAGTCCTCTGGTAGGAATCTTAGAGGATTTGGAGGTAGGTAGACACCTCAAAACCCTAACCCTAGTTTTAGGGTAGAAGCTCGATTATGGTAACACAGTCACTAAATTTTAGTTAAAAGTTATGGAACTTGGGTAGATTATGTTTTAGTCTAGGTAGAACCCTTACTAATTTTTATTATAATTTTATGGGTTATATTTCTAGTACTTTATTTGTTAGGTATCAATTTGTCAAAACTGGTGTTTTAATTATTTTGATTATTCTGTTCATTTGAATCTAATGAAACTTGGCCAGCACATGATTTAGGTCTAAATGAATATCCCTGAATTTTGTTACTAATTTTTACTTGATTATATTTAGTACTTCCTTCACAAGTTCCAAAAGGGCAATTATGGTAAATAAATCATTTAGCGCAAATTATCTACTGCAAAATTATGAAACCTGGCCACTGATGTTTTCAAATCAATATTTAGTTGAAGGGTTTTATTCATGATTTTTAAGAGAACATTTACAATACTTGTTTTACAAACATAGCTTTTTGAGATTTTTGTAATTATTTATTCTAGAGCTTAATTCTCATTGAAGAATTATGAGATTAGGCCACTAATGTTTTTAGGATGGTATCTGCTCTAGAAGATTAATAAATAATTTTTTGGATGATTATTTACTGCACTTACTTCATTAATGAAAGGAAAAAGGATTTATTCTCAAAATTAAGTTAGAGTCCTTAAATTACTCGAAAATTTTTATATCTTGGATTTACTGATAAATTGTTGTTTAGAATTTATCATGATTTTATGAAGCTTTATTCATACCTAAAAAGTGCACTTTATGTTCAATTGGTAGCTCTTGGAACCCTTAAGAAAATTAATTAAATATCAGAATAATTAGGAAAATTATAATCTTCTGGATTTAGTCTATTTGTGTCATGATAAGTATCCAGTAAATAATTTAGGGCATTCGGATGATTATTTAGATTATCTCATATCCGGTTCGATGTATAGTCTAGGTTGTCTGCACTTAGCAAATCATTAAAGTTGCAATAGGATATGATTTGGGATAGTTGTTGGAGTTAGTCATTTTGCTGGGTCGGATAGATATGGATGATTTCACCATAGAAGGATGGGAGGGGTAGTGAGAAGTGGTTTGGCTAGAGTGTAGAGGTGCTCGGGTTCGACGAAAGATCGACTTTCCCGAAGAGAGGAAGGTTAAAAATCACACTAGGTTTGTCTATCGTAACACGAGAAGACAATGGGTAAGGGGAATCAACCAATAACAATAAGTGCCTTGCGAAAGGGAACGATGGGCTTCAGCTACCATCATAGTTCCTAGCGCCCTTTGAGAGCCCTTCACAGGGAATACCAAGAGCAGTCCTGGGTTAACGTAAACTGTATTAACAAACTGAAATGAGTAACCTAGCAATTAGGATCTCACATTTCATAAACACTGTTAGCACAGGAAGATTTTTGGGAGCTTCAGCTCGGTTAGTTTTGAGACAGACAGTTTGGTCCTGGGAGCTTCGGCTCGATTAGTTAAGAGATGGACGGAATGGTCCGGGGAGCTTCGGCTCGATTGGTTTGATACGTTAAATTTGCATGTGCGTAAAAGGAAAGAAAATAAAGGTGGTGGTTCTTCGGTATTGGAAGTTCGATGCACCGATGCCAATACGCTGACTCGGTAAGTGTGGTTAGCACTTCGCCAACAGAAGTCCGGTGTGCTAGCCGGCAAGAGTACGCAGGAGTCCGCTTCGTGCACCAAGCGTTAAGGCGTACGATAGGTCTGACCGGTAGTGCTTTACTGGTTTAGAGGTGGGCGAGGCCCAACCCACCGCTTCCATCTGCCACTACGGAGGTATCCTGGGAGGTTACGGCTCTAGAAAGGGGGAACTAAAGGTCTGTGTGCACAGAGTCGGGTGTGTGTGTGTTGCACTTGCATGATCCATCATACCCACTAGCATGTCATAGCATAATCGATTCATTTAACCCCTGACACCTAAGATATAAGTGGAATGGGACGCTTATACATTAGGACTTGCAAAACGACCCCTTGGTCTATAAGCTTGTGTGGGCAAGTTTATAAATTAAGGTCAAATTCTTTATATATATATATTGTTGTTAATAACCGACACCCCCAACATATAAATTGGTATGGGACTCTTTATACGATGGGAGCCATGCAGAAGATCTCTTGGCTTATGCGTTTCCGCACATAAGTTAAGGTTATTTTTCCATACTTTACTTTACTATCACATGTATTATAAAATTGCTAGTATAGGTCCGCTGCCACCTATTTTTGATTACTCTCCACCTTCAAGTCCTCCCCTCTCTTCCTCTCCGCTCGGTGCCTAGGGGCCATAGGGGAAGGGGCGGGGGATGATAGGTCTTAGTCTTATATACTAACGGTTTTCGGACCACATCATTTAGGGGATCGTGGAGCCCAGCATGGAGGAACAGCCCCGGAGGTTGACCCGTTTGTAGATAGGGCAGTCTAGCTCAGGAGTTCAGCCAGCTGGGATTATGAGTCCCGACTTATAGTGGATGTTATAGTTTTCTTCTGCTTGAGCGTCCTGTAGTGAGGATTTTGATGTATCGGGCATAAGCCCTTTCTTTCAGTACCTTTTATATTATTTCTGTGGACTCTCCCTTCGTGGAGACTTTTATTTCTATATATGTGATCTTTGTGGACTAGTTGTTCTCTATTTCCTTGCTGCGGTTATGATCGATTTGGCTGGCAGAATCGGCATTTTGCGGTGACGACCCTTCAGGGCATGAAGGTATCACCGCGAAGCAGCGGTTCTGGGCCTAAGACCCCAGTGTTTAAAAGAAAAAAAATTGGGTCTTACACTTTAGGCCCAGCGAGGAGTAGTTGTAGGTCGTCCCGTAGGCCCTCATAAAATCGGTTGGTCTTTCACTCTTCTTCAGTAAACATAGCACCAGCATAACGACCTAACCGAATAAACTCGTGGAGATACTCATCCACGCTACTCGCTCCCTGAGTCAATCCAAGGTACTTATTCTCCATCTCAAGCTTCTGGGCAGAAGGTAGGTATCTGACCAAGAACAACCTTGATAATTCCTCCATCGGTACTTCGGCAAGTTGCCTTCCCACTAAAAGATGAACCTCTAACTCGTCCCACCACATCCTTGCCTCACCAGCCAATAGGAAGGTCGATATTGTGGTCTTCTACCACTCCGCAGTTTCTGTGGCGGTCATGACCCTCTTCATCGTAGAGAGCCAATCCTCAGCTTGAGTTGGCATTCCCATCCCGTCGAACACCGGAGGATTAAAGCTCATCACATGCTTGAGCTGTTTCTCCGTGGCTCTCCTTGGTACTACCGGATCAATTGCCATGCGTTCTACCACTCCCGGCTTTGCCACTCTAATCGGTTCTTGCTCATTAGTAGGTGGTGCGGGCTGCACTTGTTAGGCATTGATCATAGCAAAGACTGCTTCAGCCAACAATCTGATGGTTGCGGCTGAAGGAGGTGTTGTAGGCAAATCACTCGGTGCACTACTTTCCACCGATTGCGGACGTTCCGATTGCCAAGAACCTCTCCTAGGAACCTATAATAGCATAAACCCTTGATTAGGCGACACACAAATTGCTAAAAGCAATCACTGGAACACTCAGCTTCCTCAAAACAAGTGTATTTTTTTCATTCCTAAGTGGACATTCATGGGTTCTTTTATGTTATAACGATGACGCACATAAATGTGCTCACCACCCCTTAAAAGAATTCGCCCACGAATTCAAATACAGGCGATCGATACCCTAGTCTGATACCAAATTGTAACACCCCCATCCGTCGTATGGCATATAACAAAAGGTCTAGCTGGAACCCGACGTCATATACCACGGACAGTCGGAAGGGTTACAAAATAATACCAAAAACTCAACTACTCGTCCTAACACAAATCATTCTAGCGGAAGCTTTTAAACAATTTAAGAAAACCAAAAATTGCACAACCACGGCATGAATGTCCACTATACCACAGGAATGAAATACATCAAATACACAAAAGAGTACATGGCCTTAAGGCCTTACAAATGTTCACTTGACAATATAATGTTTTACATACATCGGCTCACAGGCCAGCCACACATGACAAAAGTAAACAACGGTTCGCTTGGCCTTCGAGGGCCAGCTCAGCAACTTTGGCTTCATCCCGCTACTTGGCGCTTGGTTCCGCAACACCTGCAAGCAACATTCCACCGCACGGTGGCAAACAAAGCAACGGTCAGCTAAAGCTGACAAAATTATAACGACCCCGCCCCTTACTCGGGGGGCGGTGCTCCTTCCCTACATATCATCAGCCCAGCTAAATAGTAAAGCGCAAATATATAATTCGCCACAGGTGTAGGCTCGCTCGGCCAAACACCCAGTGCTCTCAGGGCACATTCTCGGTGAATCCGGTCAATTCCGTGGCTTAACCACCACCCTCAGGATGGCAAACATTGTGAGCATTTTTGAGTCTTTCCGACCGCAGTCCAAGACTCCCGAAAATGCCAACGGCTAGTTCCACTTAAGGGACTCTAGCACCGAATCGCAAAGCGCAGGTCCGTTTCCACCCACCCGTTGTTCACGCTGCCTAGTCACTTTAAGACGTACGCGCGGGCCAAGCTTCACCCGAAGCCTAAAACATTTCAAAACATCACATAACCCAGTTATATTTGAGGCTGGCTCCCCGGCCACCAAGTTAGCAGAATCACGCAGTTTTCCGGGTGCGCCTTGGAGTTAATCCCAAAGGATCCCTGCTGCAATCTATCGCGTAGAAACCCGAAAATAACGCACGGATTCTTCTTCGGCTATTTATGCAATGCAACATCACCGATCCAGACAAACACGTCTGGGTAGGCTTCACACACAATGCATATGCCCGTACTTCGATTCCGGACTATAAACAAGGGGGACTTTACATATCTACCCCAAGGAACACTGTGCACTCTCCGCACACTCGCGGGAGCTGGTTTCCCATGCAGAAAGGAAGAGGACTTCACATGTCCAAGTTGAGAATCATTACCCTTGAAGTCTTCTTAGGCGCCATGAAAAACTAGTCAGATAGAAAGCTTCGCAAGGGAATTCTCTCCACGGATCTGGTCTCGGTTCTCACTTTCGTGCTCCGATGCTCCGCCGGTGGCCGGATTTCCCCCCTTCTTTCTTCCTTGCTCTCTCCTCTCTCTAACTTCTTAGAAAGAGAGAGTTTAGGATGAAATGAGGAATTAAACCTCTAATCCTGGACTAAACACAAGCAGGAACTCATCTGGGTCGTTAGATCTTATTTAAAGAAAACGAACGGCTCAGATTAGCCTGAAATTCCTTAAGCCTGGGCCGAACACGGCTTTGCACACGACCGTGTCCCGGGCCGTGTGCCTTGATCTAGCCGCAAATATCGAGCACAGAAAAGGACACGGGTTGGGACACGCCCGTGTCCCAACCTGACACGCCCGTGTTATAAGACCCCTTTTTTTCTTTTTAGAACACCGGGGTCTTAGCCCAGAATTGCCGCTTCGCGGTGGCACCGACTCACAGGAAGGTCGTCACTACGAAACGCAAATTATGTCGGCCCTTTTCGATCACAAAGAGAGAGAAGTAAGTATACATAAAATGAAAACAGGTCCACAGAAACATGTATGAATAGAAAATCACAACCAGTCCATCAATATATAATAATAGAAAATAGAGGTACTGCAAAGATACAGTTCAGGTGAAATATAGATAAATGGGCTCGAGCCCGGTACATCAGAGTCCTCACTACAAATCACTCATCGCAGGAGCTATAAAAATACTAATCACTCACGGAGCTGGTTGCAGGTGCACCGGTGCTATACTAACCCACCTCCATGCGCACCGTACTCCGTTGGTGCTGGTCCCTGGACTGCTGGTCCCTGTCTCCCATCCGGAGCTCCTGTAATGTTGTGGTTCGAAAACCATTAGTCATAAAGACTAAGCCCCATCATCCCCTACCCCTTCACCCACGGCTCCTAAGCACCGAGCGGAGAGGAGGAAAGGGAAGCTACAAAGGTGGACAGTAATCAAGCAGATGACAATGGAGCTAATCTAACAGCTATCATGGTGTATATACAACTATCTAGAATAAAGTACATCTAGCAATTCTACGGTAATAAGTAATAAAGTAGACATGTAGTAAGTGGCAAATATATAAGAAGATAAATAGAAAGTAAGTAAATAAGTAAGTAACCTTAACTTATATGAATGTCCATACAAACTTATAAGTTAAGGGGTCTTTTGCAAGGCTCCCATCGTATAAAACGTCCCATACCGATTTATACGTTGGGGTGTCGGTTGTATGAAAATATGAGTGTAGTGATATGTTATGTCATGATTCATGCAAGTGCAACACACGCACACGACTCTATGCGCACAGACCTTTAGTTCCCCCTGTTCGGTCAGCTAGCTTCACTCCCAGGAATCTCCGTAGTGGCAAACAGAGACAGTGGATCGGGCCCCCCACTCCTAGGCGGGTATCCACACTACCGGGTCTAGACCTTCCATACGCCCCTAGAAGAACACAACCTAGAGTATCCGCGTACTAGTGCTGGTTATATCCACCAGACTTTCTTTGGCTAAGTGTCCCACACCGCCGAGTCAACGTACCAATGTCGGTGTGAACGACAATCAAATACCGAAGACCCACCACCTTATTTTGTACTCAAACCCTCGAGCCCTCAGCTTCCCGGACTGTCCCGTCCGTGCATCTACCTTCAGAGCTATCGTCTGAATGGCAACCAAACCAACTTATTCTACCTCCCTAGGTATCGGGGTGTGTGTATGTGCAACCCTAGATATTCTAGTTGCTCTTTTAATTTATTATTCCTACAGTTTACGTTAGCCCAGGACTTCCCCCGGTATTCCCCGTGAAGGGCTCTCAAAGGGCACTAGGAACTATGATGGTAGCTGAAGCCCACCATTCCCTTTCGCAAGGCACTTATTATTATTGGTTAATCTCCCTTTACTCGATCCCTTTTAAATTACTTTAGACCTAGCTCTAAAGAATTAAGACTCTTCCTCTCCTACCCGGGGTGGACGATCTTTCGTCGTTCCCGAACACCACTTAACACTAGCCAATCTCACACTCTACTTATCCTGACTTCCAATAATGAACTTAACTTAACTTGCCCTATCCAAACCAGCAAGCAACCAAAATTCCATCTCTCCAAGCTCATTACCCACTCTAGTTCAGTTTCTGTGGTTTTACTATATATAGACTATCCTAAGATACATGAGGTATATAAGGGGAGGTACTCCAAATTGTCTTCTGAATCTCCTACAATATTTACTGAAGGTCAATCGTGACATGATATAACTAATTCCAAGATTTCCAAATTTTTCCTATTTATCGGGCATTTAATTTATTTATTCTAAGCCTCCCAATGCCCTTGTATGAACATGAAGTGCACTAATGAGCCAACAATAAATCATCATAAAATCAGTAAAAATCCTATGAGGCATTTAAACAATAATTCCAAATTTTAAGAAATTTCAGAGGTGTTTAGGCCTGTATTTCCTAATTTAACATTTAAGGCCACCTATAATATATCATGAAGCAAGTACTGTAAATATGTACCTAAAAATCACAATAAAATTACAGAAGCTTGATAAAGGCCTAAAACTATCAGAAACCAAGTCCCATGATTTTTCTCTAATATTTGGGCTCTGAATTTATTTTAATGTAAAATACTAATTTTCCTAGCTTAGTGAAGGAGGTACTATTTTTAATTATCTAAAAATCCAGATAAAATTACAGGGTAACTATCATGGTTTGAAACACCCACTGACCAAATTTTATAATTTTACAAATAATAATTGGGCATTATTTGTATTTTTGACTACATATCCCAAATGGTAAGTTAAAGAAGCAAGTATCCAAAATAATTCGATAAAACTCCCAAGAAAATACTTAAGCTATAACATGCTATAAAATTGTCATAATCCAAGATTTCATAACTTTCTAGTGAACAAAAATTCCAGAATCATCAAAATAAATATCTAGGGAACAACTAGAGTTGTGAATGAAGTACTGTATAAATTAACCCAAAAATCCCAACAAAATTATATTATGGCCATTTAGACCAGGAAATCACTCTGCCCAAATTTTATTTGATTTGTAGTTCATATGATAGCATAATAGTTCAAATTAAGATTGGTGCCCTAAACTAGGGTTAGGATTTTAGGTGGCTTAACTGTCTCCAAATCTCCTAAGATTTTGTCCAGAGAACTATAATGGTCCTATGGTCCTCTCCACCAAATTTCAAGTCAGTCCAAGGTCATTTGATCCCATGACCTTCACAACTCACCAAGAGCCATCTGTAGGGTTTGGCCTTGGATCCTAGGGCAAATCTACCCCAATCCACCTCAAAATCCATGAGGGGGTGCTAGAGGGCATTCCTAGTAAGTGGTAAAAATCTCAGCCTCTTTTAATGTGATCTGACCACTCAAATCTCAAAGTGCACTTTTAACCTAAAAACCCCTTAATAGGGCATAGCTTAGGGTTGTCCATTTCCTACTTAAAACATCTCAAAATGAGATGAAATATTATACAGAGCCTCATGATGAACCCAGGGACCACTCACCAAAATTTGGGAGGGTTTGGAAGTTTTTAAGCCAACCAATTAATTTTTCCTAAGATTATTAAATTTTTCTAAAAACTATAGAAAAACATTCTCAAAAAATTCCCATTTTTGGACAGGCCTTAGGTACAGCTAGGGTAGACTCCCTGCCCAAATTTTAGATCATTTGGTCAAAGGATGAAGGGTGGGCACACCTTTTAGTCTCTGCCTAGCTCTAGGTCTAGATCCCACAAAAAGAGGTGTCCTGGTCAAACCAGTTGACCAAATAGACCCAAATCAATTTTAAAATAAATAGACTCATAGGGCTACAAATTACATGTTGACCATTTCTTCATAAAAAGTCTCTAAGTATTTTTTCCTAAATTTTCTAAAGTGACTGATATTCTAGTATAGAAATTCACGTAAAAGAAAAACTTAATTTAAACAGCACAGATCTTGAAGCAAGATCTAAGGGACCTGGCATTGTCTTCTTCCTTCAGCCAAAGTCCACGATCTGCCTGACCTGGAACCACTTCCAAGTGCAGCTGCCGGCCGTCCAGCCTCCTCCCTGGCCGGCCACCACCACCACCACCTCCGTTGAGGTGGTGGCCATCGCCGGGAGGCAGCGCGGCCGCCGGAGAGGCTTTTTCCGGCGAGCCCGAGACTTATTTTTTTGTGGAAAAAATCGGAAAGAGAAGCTCTTCCGATCGTGCTCAATTGAGCCCGAATCTTAATCCTAAGGAAGCTAAGATCTACCCGTAGAAAGAGAGGAGGGGAGGACCTTGTTCGCAGGCTGGAGGCGTGAAGACCGTCGGGATCCCATTGGTGCGGTGGTGGCGTCGCTGGAATTCTCAATATCACAGTGGGAGGCTCGAAAACTTCACGTAAAAGCTGGGAAAACCTCCTTTTGGGCCTCTGAGGGTGTTTAAAAGCTTGGACAAGGAGGGGGAACGGCCAAAGCTTCAATGGCCATTATTGGTCCATTAAAGCTTGGGTCGGCCATGGTGGAGGGGGACTGAAACGGCTCAATCCAGCTGGCTAACGTCTGGAAACTCCTCCTCTTCCCTAGAGGAGTTGGATCCAGCCGTAAAAAGGGGGAGAGGGAAAAGCCACGGCATCAAATGTCATTGATGGCCATGAAGTCAAGCTATCGGCCATGGCCGTAATCGCCTTCTTTGCAAAACCGTCGGTCCACGTGTCAAGCTTGACCGGTCAACTTAATTTAAGTAAGACTTATTAGGTCTTAATAGGAGAAAACAGCCCACTCCCTAGACCAGCCCGGTTCAGCTGAACCAGCACCCAGCCTTAACAAATCTGCCAGAAAAATTCTAAGTATAATGGCGTTGAGTGAGCTCTGCTCACTCAATGCCATCCTTGCTATGGCGTTGAGTGAGCTCTGCTCACTCAACGCCATCCCAGATACGACGTTGAGTGAGCTCTGCTCACTCAACGCCATCTAGAATAGCCTCCCAGACTATGGCATTGAGTGAGCTCAGCTCACTCAACGCCATCCGGATTATGGCATTGAGTGAGCTCTGCTCACTCAACGCCATCCAGAATCTGTCCTTTTAAACGATGGCGTTGAGTGAGCTTAGCTCACTCAATGCTGTCCAGATTATGGCGTTGAGTGAGATCTGCTCACTCAACGCCATCCAGACTACACCAAATGGTGTTGAGTGCAGTCAGTGCACTCAACGCCGTTCAACTTATGGCGTTGAGTTCACTCAATGCACTCAACACCATTCCGCCTGACAGATTACGGCGTTGAGTGAGCTAAGCTCACTCAACGCCATCCAGTCTACGGCGTTGAGTGAGCTCAGCTCACTCAACGCCAACAGACGTCACAAGATGGCATTGAGTGCAGTCTGTGCACTCAGCGTCGTCTAGCTTATGGCTTTGAGTGAGCTAAGCTCACTCAACGCCATCCAGACTACGGCGTTGAGTGAGCTTAGCTCACTCAACACCATTCCAAGGTCACAGGCATGACAGATTGGTCACAGGCGTGTCAGGCCCATGTTGAAATTTCTGAGCTCGTCGATTGTCTTTCTGAGGTCGACGATCGTCGAAGGGGTCACGCCCTAGGTCACGGGTGTGACGGGTCGGTCACGGGCGTGACCACCCCTTGACTCGAAATCTTGGTCGATATACTTAAATTCCTGGGTTTTCTTAGGGTTCTGTTATGACAAAACCACTTCCAGGGGTCTAGTTGGAAATGGGATGTTACACGTGTCGGGTCCTCGACACGCCCGTGACCAGGGGTCGTGTCATGAATAACCGCCACACCAACCGTCACGTCGCTTGGTGGACACGGGTGGTGACACGCCCATGTCACACGTGACACGCCCGTGTCAGACAGTACACGCCCGTGTTCCGGGCTGTGTCCCTCAGTCGACACAGGGCCAATCTTCCAGAGGAGTACATGGCCATGTGACACGCCCGTGTCACATGTCGTGTGCCTGACACGCCCTGGGACATGCCCATGTCCCAGGCCGTGTTCGGGCTGTCAAAATTCGTCGACCTCGACTCGACTATCCGAGCACGACACGCCCTGTGACACGCCCGTGTCAAAGGCCGTGTTCACCCTTCCTAGACACGAACGATGCTCAAAACACCGCCCGGTTCACTTCTGAGTTTCGGGACGTTACAGGAGGAGAGGAAGGGAGGCCGAATATAGAGAGGGAGAGAGGGAGGAGAGGCTGGTGGCCAAGAGGGAGGATACAAAGGGGGTGGCCAAAATTTTGGAGAGGAGGAGAGGAGAGGAGGAGGGAAATATCAAGAAAGATTAGGGTTTTTAATTTTCATTCATTCTCTACAAAATCCTTCACAAGTCCTACACCTCAGAAACTCAGCCCTACCTTAGCCTTTATAATTACAGGCTTACAACTCAGATCTTACAAAAGATCCTACATGAAATTGAATGTTTTAAAAGGTACAAAAATTTCACCAGATAGAACTCTCTATTGGTGTGAGCTTCTTGATCAGTTCTTAAATAAACTAAATCTTCAGATCCAACCTGACTTAGCTGTTTCAAAGCTTCTTGATTTAACAAAATAAGGTTGATCTTCACTTGATGTAGAAATTGATCTTCAGATAGCTCCCTCCTTAAATTCAGAATAAGATCTGAATCTTTCTTACAGACTGTTCTGGATCTACTTTCTTAAAAGTTTCCCCTTTTCTTGTTGTCGAATTCTCTTTCCTGTAATTGATTGATTACTTCCTTAGTTATTTTTGGTTGTCAAGGATCAGTCCCTTATATAGAGTTTCCTCATGATTACCAACTGATCCGGTTTGTAACAACCTTCTGACAGTTCTGACAAAGGTGTCTGTTGGGTACATTGGAAAATGTGTACCTGATTTGAAGAAGTCCAACTCAGCTCAATGATATACATCAAGGTGTATTTGAAGTTGTTTTGAGTTGACATGTGCAGGTGAAGAAGTGTTAAAGAATGCAGAAAAATATTCTAAGTCCATGTGTCGACACCTGAAGAAACAGTGTTGACACTTCAGAATATTTGTGTCGGCACTTGAAGGAAGCTGTGTCGACACCGAGAAAGATAGTCGACCACATTTGTGTCGACACTGGGAGGCTGTGTCGACACAATGAGACAGAGTCGACACACATTTTGGCAGAAGTTGACAATACTTGTGTCGACACCAGAAGACTAAGTCGACACATTTTGGCAGAGTCAAAAATTGATGTGTCGACACCTGAAGGCAGTGTCGACACATACTGAGTTCTGAATCTACAACAACTGTGTCTACACACAGGACTTGTGTTGACACACTGCAAAGTCAAGACCAAGTTATTTTCTGAAGAAGGATGAAGTGTTGAGTCGACATAAATTCTCTGTGTCGACTCATTCTCAAAATAAAGTTCTGAAGAAGCTGTGTCGACTTAAAGGCAAACTTGTCGACATCATCAAAGGCTGTGTCGACACCAAAGTTACTTGTGTCGACACATATAGACAGTTGGTCTCGACACTTCTTGACAGTCTGTCTCAACACTTTGCTGACCAAGACTAAGGCACAGGATCTGTTTGAAGACTTGACAGCTGTGGGTTGCAGTCAGTTAACTGATGTTGTCAGACTTGTCAGAAGACAGTTATAAACCGGATCAGCCGGTTACCATTAAGAAGGTCTATAAATAGACAGATTCAGAGAGAAGAAGATAGATTGAACTTTGGCAATCAAATTGAGAAATCAAATCAAGAAGGAGTAATATACTAAAGAAGATCTTCATCAGAAGATCTAAGAAGACGATCTTAGGATCGATCTAAGAAGAGTTCTAACAAGAATTCAGAAGTATCATCAAAGGTGTTGGATAGAGAGGGATCCACCCATTTTGAAGAAGAAGAAGGAAGCCATCAGTGGTTTCTCAAGAAGCTGTTTGGAAATCAACTCAGCTAAGTTCAGATTCAAGACGCTTTGAAGAAAGCTCAGATTCAGTTGATTTCATCAGCTGATCAAGAATTGTCTTGTCCTCTTCTCTCTCAACAAAGGCAAGACATTAAAACTTCTTTTCTAAATTTCTGTAGGATCTGTTTTACACAGATCTGAGTTGTAAGCCTGTGATATAAAGGCTGAGTGTAGGAGAGTTGATCTCTGAGTGGTAGGGCTGTTTTCCTGAGTGTAGGAGAAGGTTCTTCTCTGAGTTGTAGGCCTTGTGGCTAGGCTGAGGTAGGGCTGTTGTGCCTGAGTTGTAGGAACCTATCCAGGTTCTGAGCTGTAGGATCTGAGGATCTGAGAATAGTGGAAGTTTGGCCGAATCTAGCATACTGCTAGATAGGTGAAGGGGGAAAGTGGATGTACCCAAACCTTGGAGAACCACTATAAAACATTGTGCAATCTGTGATGATTAAATTTCTGTGATTGCTGTGCTGGTTGTTTTAATTTTGTGATTGAATTCTGCCTAAAAGTATAAACAAGCAATTAGAACCTATTCACCCCCCCCCCCTCTAGGTGTTTAGGTTGTCTTGAAAGTAAAACTATCAGTGTCAGACCTGTTGGTTATGACAGTTGTCGAGTCACCAGTCATGACAGTTGATTCCTCAAGTACTTTACAACTCAGCATGAACCACTCGGCAAACTGCTTCACATGTGTCGACACAAATAGATTAAGTGTCGACACAAGTCTTGATGATGTCGACACAACACTCCATGTGTTGACATAGTCATTCTTCTACTACTCGACACAGCTTCTGTTAGATGTGTCGACACAAGTCCTGTGTGTTGACACAATTGCTCCTACTCTTGGCATAACTGATGCTGACAGATGGCGTTGAGTGTATGTCTAGATGTCGTTGAGTGTGTGTCGAGACGTCGTTGAGTGTGTGTCGATACAAGCCTTCAGACTCAGTATAGCTGTTGCTGTTAAATGGCGTTGAGTGTTGTCCAGATGTCGTTGAGTGTGTGTCGACACAAGTCCTGTGTATCGACGCAAGCCCTTCAGACTCAGTATAGTTGTTGCTGATAGATGGCGTTGAGTGTGTGTCGACACAAATCCTGTGTGTCGACAAAAACCTTCTTCAGGTGTCGACACAATTCTTGGGTGTCGACACATGCCTTTCTTCTGGTGTCGACATAACTCCTGGGTATCGACACAGCTTCTGCTTCAGGCGTCGACACAATTCCTGCCTCAGGTGTCGACACAATTTTGGGTGTCGACACAGCTTCTTCTTCAGGTGTCGACACAATGCTTGGGTGTCGACACAGGCCTTTCTTCTAGTGTCGACACAACTTCTAGGTGTCGACACAATTCTTCACAAGTGTTGACACTTGTACTTAGAGAATTTTCTTGCAAACCTTACACCTGCACAATGAAACTCAAATATCCCACCAAATACAAACTGATGTATATCATTGAGTAAGGGGAGGCTTCTCCAAATCTGATACATATTTTTCAGTGTACCCAACAGCTACACCACTCAATCTCCACCCTTGAAAATTAAACCACTCTTGATGGTTATATGCACTCATCTTACATATGAAATGAAATAATCAAAAACAACACATGATGGTTATAAGTACTCATCATAATACATGAAATAAAAATTTATGAAATAAACTCTTAAAATAAAATGACTTAAAAAAATTGCTAAAATATAAATGATAAAATATATAATTATAATTATGTAATTTATAATTATATATTTTATTTATTGGCGGCGGCGGACGTCAAGCAAAACATGTAACGGTGGCGGCGTTGGCGAAGAAACGTCGCGGTAGACTCCCATCTTCGAGCTTGCGGCAACGACCGTCCCAATCCACAAACTCTCGATGACGTGGATCCACGGCCGCATCAGCAACGTCGCCATCAAAGTGTTCAACACAAAATTCGTTGATCTCGTCGAGATCTACAACTTTTGTGTTGAACACTTTTCTAAAAATGCATGTACAAGACATATTTCCAAAAGACACAAAAAAATTAAGAGAAAACATAGTGCGACTAACCAAAACTGTAGTGCTAATAACAATCATCAAATAAAAAAGGTGATTGTTATCCGCACTGCAGTTTTGGTTATTCGCAAATATTTTTTTCCTAATTTTTCGCGCCTTTTGAAAACACGTCTTGTACATGCATTTTCAGGAAAAGTGTTCAACATCAAAGTTGTAGATCTCATCGAGATCTACAACTTTCGTGTTGAACACTTTTCCTGAAAATGCATGTACAAGACGTACTTTGGAAATACACCCAGATTTCGCGCCTTTTAGAAATACGTCTTGTACATGCATTTTCAGGAAAAGTGTTTAACACGAAAGTTGTAGATCTCGATGAGATCTACAACTTTGGTGTTGAACACTTTTCGTAAAAATGCATGTACAAGACGTATTTCTAAAAGGCGCGAAAAATTGGGAAAAAAAAAGTGCGGATAACCAAAACTGTAGTGCGGATAACACTCACCATAAAAAAATAATTGAACTCAAGAATGTCGATGGCAATCCCACGAGGAATTTTCTCGTCACCTTCAATCTTTCACTCTCACACGAAAGTGGATCCCACGAGGAAGAAGGCGTTGCAGCGTCCTTCCTCCTCCCGCTCCACGTCGCCGACTACGCTCTCGACACAGCTTGCTCGATCCTAGTCCCCTGTAATTGCTTGATTACTTCCTTAGTTATTTTTGGTTGTCAAGGATCAGTCCCTTATATAGAGTTTCCTCATGATTACCGACTGATCCGGTTTGTAACAACCTTATGACAGTTCTGACAAAGGTGTCAGACCTGTTGGTTATGACAGTTGTCGAGTCACCAGTCATGACAGTTGATTCCTCAAGTACTTTACAACTCAGCATGAACCACTCAGCAAACTGCTTCACATGTGTCGACACAAATAGATTAAGTGTCGACACAAGTCTTGATGATGTCGACACAACACTCCATGTGTTGACATAGTCATTCTTCTACTACTCGACACAGCTTCTGTTAGATGTGTCGACACAAGTCCTGTGTGTCGACACAACTGCTCCTACTCTTGACATAACTGATGCTGACAGATGGCGTTGAGTGTATGTCCAGATGTCGTTGAGTGTGTAGACGTCGTTGAGTGTGTGTCGACACAAGCCTTCAGACTCAGTATAGATGTTGCTGTTAAATGGCGTTGAGTGTTGTCCAGATGTCGTTGAGTGTGTGTCGACACAAGTCCTGTGTGTCGACGCAAGCCCTTCAGACTCAGTATAGTTGTTGCTGATAGATGGCGTTGAGTGTGTGTCGACACAAGTCCTGTGTGTCGACAAAAACCTTCTTCAGGTGTCGACACAATTCTTGGGTGTCGACACATGCCTTTCTTCTGGTGTCGACATAACTCCTGGGTGTCGACACAGCTTCTGCTTCAGGCGTCGACACAATTCCTGCCTCAGGTGTCGACACAATTTTGGGTGTCGACACAGCTTCTTCTTCAGGTGTCGACACAATGCTTGGGTGTCGACACATGCCTTTCTTCTAGTGTCGACACAACTTCTAGGTGTCGACGCAATTCTTCACAAGTGTCGACACTTGTACTTAGAGAATTTTCTTGCAAACCTTACACCTGCACAATGAAACTCAAATATCACATCAAATACAAACTGATGTATATCATTGAGTAAGGGGAGGCTTCTCCAAATCTGATACATATTTTTCAGTGTACCCAACAGCTACACCACTCAATCTCCACCCTTGAAAATTAAACCACTCTTGATGGTTATATGCACTCATCTTACATATGAAATGAAATAATCAAAAACAACACATGATGGTTATAAGCACTCATCATAATACATGAAATAAAAATTTATGAAATAAACTCTTAAAATAAAATTACTTAAAAAAATTGCTAAAATATAAATGATAAAATATATAATTATGTAATTTATAATTATATATTTTATTTATTGGCGGCGGCGGACGTCAAGCAAAACATGTAACGGTGGCGGCGTTGGCGAAGAAACGTCGTGGTAGACTCCCATCTTCGAGCTTGCGGCAACGACCGTCCCAATCCACAAACTCTCGATGACGTGGATCCACGACCGCATCAGCATCGTCGCCATCAAAGTGTTCAACACAAAAGTTATTGATCACGTCGAGATCTACAACTTTTGTGTTGAACACTTTTTCTAAAAATGCATGTACAAGACATATTTCCAAAAGACATAAGAAAATTAAGAGAAAACATAGTGTGACTAGTCAAAACTGTAGTGCTAATAACAATCACCAAATAAAAAAATAAGCAACGAATTGCCCCCATACATTTAAATTAAATTTGCAAAAGTAAAACAAAATGAAATCAATCATCCTCTGGTGAGTAGTCTAAGCAGTCAGAGGCGTTGTCATCATCCGCTGTAAAATTCTCGGGAAATAGATTCACTATCTTCAGATCCTCTCCTGCCTTAATTGGTGAGATAGTCACTGATCTTTAACTTGGACAACGCCTAGTCGCCTACAGTGGTGGTGATTTGGTGGCACATCTCGGTCAACTCTACATAATACATGTGGATCATCTTGTCGCCACTAGAGGAGCCAACCTTGAGAGGTCGCCGCTCCAAAGCTTGATGTTCAAGCCCGGAAATATGGGCATGGGGGAGGCCTCCAACGCCAATTGGATATCATCCAGATCTTTCTCTAACTTGGAGATCCTCGCGGTGGCGAGTAACTCGGCCTCCTGCTAGTAAGAAAGACGTAGATGTCAGTACGACACAATCAATAAAGCACGCATAGTTAGGAAAGAGTGGTGAAAATTCTACCAATTCAACCTCATATCATTTGCTTTCCGCAACTTTCGCCTCAGCCTCGGTCGCCCCCTTGTCGGGCATGGCGTCATACCTCTCCAACTGAAGCTGATGCTTCTCGAGCATCTTATTCTCTATATCTCTTTCTCTCTCTATGATTAGGAGGTTCCGGGTCATACAGTGGGCAAGCTCCAAAGCAAGCAGTTATGATAAGAAGCCTTGGTCGGCGAGGTAGCGGAGAGAGGCTTCTTGCAAAACTTCGGCATCATCACACACATACAAGGCGAAGGAGACGTGGTAAGCATCATCATTTGGCTCCCAATCCTCCGACTAGGATGGGAGATGTGAGCTGAGGTGAACGTCATGATTCACATCGTCCCAGATGACCAATAGATGGCCGAAGTGATCGGCACTTCCATCCCCATACCAAAGATGAAGGGAAAATGAGGAGAAGGGGGGGAGAAGAAGACACTCACAGCAAACCAACTTCATTCATTGAAATAACATTGCCATTACATGCATCCATGGTTTTAATTATAACAGGGAGCCCAATATAAAGGCAAGCAAAACGGAAGAGGACAAAACACCGGCTGCAGATAAGAGTAGAAAAAGAAGTCCTTGGGAAGATAAAGATAAGGGGCTACATAAAACCGGGAGCCAAGCACAAAAACAACAAGCTAAGTTATGCCTTTTACTTTCTCTAGAAGTCCAGTTTCCTTCTTTTTGTCTTGTTGATAATCTCCTTCCTCTTTCATGCTATGCAAGTCAATAGGACATGGTCTGTCGCAATTATCTTCGAACATCCTCCTGTAATTGCAGTAGTCTGTTATCCTGAGCTTCGCCCTCAGATCTGAAAAAGAAAAATATGGGAGAGGATTGGTTAACACGTTAGCAAGTTGTTGTTTTTTTACTCACAGTATTCTAATGTGATTTCTTTCTGGTTGATTAACTCCCAAGTGTAATGGAGTTTGATCCCAATATGCTTTGTTTTGTTGTGGAACACTGGATTCTTTGTAAGAGCAATTGCAGAAGTGTTGTCCACATATATTTGTATCGGATTACTCTCTTCTGTTAGCTCATGCAAAAGCTTCCTCAGCCACACAACTTCCCTTGTTGCTTCACTTAGGGCTGTATATTCTGCTTCGGTTGACGATAATGCTATGGTCTTCTGCTTTCTAGAGGACCAGGAGATTAAGTTGTTGCCAAAAAAGAATAGATAACCCGATGTGCTTCTTCGATCATCAGAGCACCCGAGTTGCATTTGGTGAACATTAGCCCAAATTGTCTTGAGCCGTTGACATATCGCAGTATTTTTTTGACGCTTTCCATATGTTTGATACTGGGCTCCTGCATATATCTGGATATAATACTCACGACCAGCTCAATATCTGGCCAGGTGTTGGTTAGGTACATCATTGAGCCCAACATACTCCTGTATAATTCTGGATTTACCTTCTCTTCTCCATCCTCTTTACTATATTTCTCATCGGTAGCCATAGGATTGGTTGTGGGTCATGAGTTTAACATTTCAAATCTACCCAGAAGATCCTCTGTATACTTGCATTGAGTGATATAAGTGGCACTAGGAGTTTGATGAATTTGGATTCCTAGGAAGTAGTGGGTAAGACCCAAGTATGTCATCTGAAATGGTGCCATTATATGTTCTTGAAAATCATTTATGAGACACAGGCTAGATCCAGTAATCAGCAAGTCATCAACATAGAGACATAGAATTAGCACCTCTTTATTAGTGTTGCGCTTAACATAGATGGCAGGGTCACAATTCGTCCTATGGAATCCATTTTGAATCAAATGAGTGTCAATCTTGAAGTTCCAGGCCCTGAGGGATTGTTTCAGGCCATATAAAGCCTGTTGAAACTGAGAAATCGGTCTCTGTGGAGTTCAGGATCCCAAAAAAGGGGTGACCTCACACTTACTGCACTTAGGCGAATGTTACAGACCAAAGGCTCAGGATACTAGGAACAGACCCTCGGCTCTAGCGTGGAGGTCCCACCACACACCCGGAAGGTCACGATTGCACTTCTCCTCCCTCACCAATGGCAGAGCTGGGCACCTTGGAGAGCTCTCAAACTCTACCAAGAAGAAGTCTAAGGAGGAGGAGGCAAAAACCCATCCTCTCCAAAGATACCCATGGGGGTCTATTTATAGTTTTCCGAAACCTAAGGACCGAAAGGTCAGAAATACACCTAAGACAAATAGGTCCCGGGCCAATAGAAAACATCCATGCCGGAGGGTAAAGAGGTAATTCCACCCCGGGAGCACAACAGTAAAAGCATGGCCAAAAGAGGTTCAGGGGTGAACAGAGGCTAAACCATGCCCCTCACCTTCCCTGGACACTTGAGGCGAGTGGGGGTTAAACCACTCCACTCCTCCTTCTCCTTGGGACCGGGCGAGCCCCGTAGAAGAACTGGGAGCTAGGGGTGAGACCCTATCTCTCCCCTCAATACTGGGCTCCTAGGCAAGACCCAGGCCCCCAGCCGGTCCCGCTGCACCCACCTCACACCTAGTAAGCTGGGGCGGGTGTCAGCAGACTCGCCGCCCTCGCCTCCTAAAAGGGGTCAGGGGGAGGATGATTTTTCCTCCCCCTACTAGAATATCATGCAGATCCATAAAAATTGGCCTCCATGAGTGCAAAACTCCCAAAAAGCTTAAAAACGTGCAACAAGTCTCACACCTTGTTTGGGGCCCCCTTTCGCAAATATGGGGTTGTACACAATCCCCGCTCTTTTCGAGCGAGTTCCATGCTCGGAAAGAAACATCCAACCCAACGTATTTGCTGCGCAGCCTTCTTGGAGCTGAAAATACTTGGCCTCCCCAAGGGGTCAACCTATCATGTCAGCTAAAGGGAGCCTGGGTGATGAGACGGCCTCTGGGTAAAAAACACTTGGCCTCCCTTAGGGGTCAACCTGTCATGCTAGTTAATGGGAGCCTTGGTGACGAGATGGCCTAAGGGTAAAAAATGTTTGGCCTCCCCGAGGGGTCAACCTGTCATTCCAGCTAATGGGAGCCTGGGTGATGAGACGGCCTCGGGGTAAAAAACGCTTGGCCTCCCCGAGGGGTCAACCTGTCATGCCAGCTGATGGGAGCCTGGGTTACGAGCCGACCTCGGGGTAGAAAATTCTTGGCCTCCCCGAGGGGTCAACCTGTCATGCCAGCTAATGGGAGCCTGGGTGATGGAAACATCTCGGGGTAAGGCCTACTCACCCCTCCGAGAGATCAACCTGCCCTGTCAGCTAGTGGGAGCCAGGTCAGCGGAATCATCTCGGGGTAAGGCATACTCACCCCCCCCCCCAAGAGATCAACCTGCCCTGCCAACTAGTGGTAGCCTGGTCAGCGGAATCATCTCGGGTTAAGGCCTACTCACCCCTCTAAGAGATCAACCTGCCCTGCAAGCTAGTGGGAGCTTGGTCAGAGGAATCATCTCGGGGTAAGGCCTACTCACCCCTCCGAGAGATCAACCTTCCCTGCCAGCTAGTGGGAGCCTGGTCAGCGGAATCATCTCGGGGTATGGCCTACTCACCCCCCCCCCCCCCGAGAGATCAACATGACCTACCATCTAGTGGGAGCCTTGTCAGTGGAATCATCTCGGGGTAAGGCCTACTCACCCCCCCCCCCCCCCGAGAGATCAACCTGCCCTGCCAGCTAGTGAGAGCCTGGTTAGTGGAATCATCTCGAGGTAAGGCCTACTCACCCCCCCCCCCCCCCGAGAGATCAACTTGCCCTGACAGCTAGTGGGATCCTGGTCAATGGAATCATCTCGGGGTAAGGCCTACTCATCCCCCCTGAGAGATCAAACTACCTTGCCAGCTAGTGGGAGCCAGGTCAGCGGAATCATCTCGGGGTAAGGCCTACTCACCCCTCCGAGAGATCAACTTGCCCTGCCAGCTAGTGGTAGCCTGGTCAGCAGAATCATCTCGGGGTAAGGCCTACTCACCCCCCGAGAGATCAACCTACCCTGCCAGCTAGTAGGAGCCTATTCAGTGGAATCAACTCTAGGTAAGGCCTACTCACCCCCCCCCCCCCCCCCCCCGAGAGATCAACCTGCCCTGCCAGCTAGTGGGAGCCTAGTCAATGGAATCATCTCGGGATAAGGCCTACTCACCCCCCCCCCCCGAGAGATCAACCTGCCCTTCCAGCTAGTGGGAGCCTGGTCAGCGGAATTATCTCGGGGAAAGGCCTACTCACGCCCCCCCCCGAGAGATCAACCTGCCCTGGTCAGCGGAATCATCTCAAGTTAAGGCCTACTCACCCCCCCCCCAAGAGATTAACCTGCCCTGTCATATAGTGGGGGCCTGGTCAACGGGATCATCTCGGGGTAAGGCCTACTCACCCCTCCGAGAGATCAACCTACCCTACCAGCTAGTGGGAGCCAGGTCAGCGGAATCATCTCGGGGAAAGGCCTACTCACCCCTCCGAGATATCAACCTGCCCTGCCATCTAGTGGGAGCCTTGTCAGCGGAATCAACTCGGGATAAGGCCTACTCACCCCTCAGAGAGATCAACCTACCCTGACAGCTAGTTGGAGCCTAGAAAGAAAAATCATCTCGGGGTAAGGCCTACTCACCCCTCCGAGAGATACACATGCCTTGCCAACTAATGGGAGCCTGGTCAGCGGAATCATCTCGGGGATTTTCATGGATCACAAATGTTTTCCGGTGGTCCCTTTCATCAATCATAGTTGATACAATGCAAGCAAAGTTCATTACAAGAGATGATCCACTTCTTCACTACCTCCCTCTTCCCTCGTGTATCATCGGATCCCTCCCCGAGTGCCCACATCAAACCTATCCTCACATATCTCCCCTGCCACCTCGGATTGGACTTCTTCAATCCGCATCAGATCTTGCGTTTGTTGAGGCTGTTGAGGATGTGGCGTCGGAGCTCTTGTCCTTCTCAATTCCAGGAATTTGGGGCAAATAGTTGTTGCATAGCCCTCCTCCTGGTGGAACTCACAGTAGGGTAACTCTACTCTGACTCTTTCTCTTCCCATGTGATTCCTCCTCTCCCTTCAACCAATCACCATCGCTTGCTGCGGTGGGGGTAGGAGCTGCCTAGGGGCTTGTCTTTGGAAGTTGAATCTCCCTTGGCCTCCATGAAAATCCCCCCACCCTTGATGAGACCTCGCCTTAGACCCTGAACGGGACCTCCCTGCTGCCTCCAACCAGGTTCTCGACCTTCTTGAGGTCCCTGGAACCCCCGAGCTCTTTGATCTTCTCTCCTCTTTCCCTCCTGATGCCTCAAGCCATCTTGCTCTTTCGACTCTGCCTCAGTCAACCTTGCCAACTTCATGACAAATGCCAGGTTGGTCACCTCAGTTGTTATCTCCTCTATCGCCATTTCCATAAGCTCCTCAAAGAATAAGGGGGCCTTTCGGGTCAGATACATCTTGAAGAATCCCTCACGCAACCCCACTGTAAACGCTATCTAGAGGGAATACCACGACATCTCCTGGATGTCCAAGATCTCTTCTTGGAACCTGTCCATATATTGGGCCAATGACTCCTCTGCCCTCTTTCTTATCAGGAAGATGTACTCGGGACTCTTCTTCCTCTTCTTAGAGGTGGAGAAGCGAAGTTGGAAGCTTCAGCTCAAGTCCTCGAACCCATAGATTGATCCTGTTGGGAGTTGACGGAACCAGTCCCTAGATTTCTCTTTCAAGGTAATCGCAAAAAGTTGACACTAGAACGCATCTGTCATTGGCCTGATAGAGACCGTATCCTCGAACCACTGCAGGTGTTTGAGAGGGTCATCTTTCCCGGTGTAGTAAGTGATGTCAGGCTTCCTGAACCCCTAGGGAACTGGGGCTGAGAAAATTAGCTCACTGAAAGGTGATCCCTTGCTTGGCGGTCTCGCGTGCTCCACTCGCGCGACCTGCTCGCCTAGGAGGCTGACACTCGCCAGGCTGGAGAACAACTCTTGGCCAGTGAGGTCTCGCTCGACCCCATCTCCAATCCTTTCCTTCCCGGGCCTTGTTCTTGGTGTGCTTCCCTCTACCCCCCCCCCCCTGGAGTCATCTCGCCTAGACCCCTGGGAGTCGACTCGCTGAGGGGGGGAGCTAGCTCCTGGGGGTTGGGGTGGAGCTACCACTCCGAGGAGAAATACTTCGCAGCATCTCCATGATGCCTTGGATGGATGCCATGAACTCTTCCCTTCCCACGAAGGGTCCTGGGTTGGGGGTCTCACAAGAGTCATCACTACCTCCCTGATCTCTATCCATGACACTCTCCTGAGATCTTATGTGTTGGTCACTCTCCATGCTCACCGCACCAAGATGTTGAAACTGAGAAATCGGTCTCTGTGGAGTTTAGGGTCCCAAAAAAGGGGTGATCTCACACTTACTGCACTCAGGCGAATATCATAGACAAAAGGCTCACAAAACTAGGAACAAACCCTCGGCTCTAGCGTGGAGGTCCCACCACACACCCGGAAGGTCATGAGAGTACTTCTCCTCCCTCGCAAATGGCTGAGTTGGGCACCTTAGAGAGCTCTCAAACTCTACCAAGAAGAAGCCTAAGGAGGAGGAAGCAAAAACCCATCCTCTCCAAAGATACCAAAGGGGGTCTATTTATAGTTTTCCCAAACCTAGGGACCAAAAGGTCAGAAATACCCTGAAGACAAATAGGTCCTGGGCTAATAGAAAACGCCCACGACGGGGGGTAAAGAGGTAATTCCAACCACGGGGCACAACGGTAAAAGCATGGCCAAAAGAGTTCCAGGGGTGAACGGAGGCTAAACCATGCCCCTCACCTTCCCTGGACACCTGAGGCGAGTGGGGGTTAAACCACTCCACTCCTCCTTCGCCTTGGGACCGGGCGAGCGGGCAAGCCCCGTAGAAGAACCGGGAGCTGGGGGTGAGACCCTGTCTCTCCCCGCAATACTGGGCGCCTGGGCGCCTAGACGAGACCCTGGCCGTCGGCCGGTCTTGCCCCGTTAGGTCGGGTTCCGGGGCGAGACCCTAGTGGCCGGCCGGTCTCGCCCCGCAAGGTTTGGCGCCTGGGCGAGACCCTGGCCCCGGCCGGTCCCACTGCTCCCACCTCACACCTAGCAAGTTAGGGTGGGTGTCGGCCAACTCGCTGCACCCGCCCCCTAAAAGGGGCCAGGGGGAGGCAGATTTTTCCTCCCTCTACTAGAATATCATGTAGATCCACCAAAATTGGCCTCCATGAGTGAAAAACTCCCAAAAAGCTTAAAAACTCACAGCAAGTCTCACGCCTTGTTTGGGGCCCCCCTTTCACGAATACGGGGTTGTACAAAGCCATCCTTTACTTTAGCACTTTTGTTTCCTCTCCTTTTCTTACAAATCTCGTTGGTTGTTCCACATAAATCTCTTCTTCAATGCATCCTTTTAAGAATGTAGATTGGACGTCAATTTGATAGACTGGATATTGCAATTGAGTGGCAATGGCAAGGATTAATCGGATTGATTCAAATTTAGCAACAGGAGCATAGATCTCTGCATAATCAACCCCAAGCTTTTGAGCATAACCTTTAGCCACTAACCTTGCCTTCTACTTCTTGATTTTTTTCGTTCCCATCGCATTTTGTTTTGTGTATCCACTTTAATCTGATGGCCTTCTTGTGTGGGGTGGGCAAGTCAGTCAGCACCCAAGTCACATTGCTCTCAATGGAATTTAATTCTGCTTCCATGGCATGTACCCAATTAGTGTTGGTGACATCCTCAGTAAAGGTGGATGGTTCTTTAATAAAAAGGGATATGTTGCAGTTCTGATATAACTCTGCAACAATCTTGTACTTATGAGGGGATGATGACTCATCTGAAATATAGGAGATAGATCATACTTACTCTAGTTAAATATATATGTTATATAAAAGAGCAAGCACAACACAAAAATAAAGAAAGAAAGCAAGCAATCCAGATGACACAAGGATTATAGTGGTTCCCCAAAACTGGGTACATCCACTCTTCTACCACCCTGGTAGGAATCGACTTAGGTTTTTGATTAGGTGCCCTATCACCACAAGATCTGCTTCAGGTAGATCTAGAAACCCTTCAATCTTTTGATCAGGTGCCTAAAAACCAATAGGTTTTTGATCAGGTGCCTTATCACCAATGAGTTCACTTTTGAAGGGAGTAATAACCCTGTACACAGGAAAGGGAAAAGAAAACAGATGGCAGTCTTCTCTTTCTCAAAGCAAATGAGAAGAATATGTGAATTTGATGATGTCAAAGCTCCCCCTGAGATATTAAGTAGGTTTAGTAAGACGGAGGCTTTGCTTCAGGGTATAGGCCTTCAGATTGATGTAGCTCTCTAGCAAGCTTTTTAGACTGATATGTATTTCTTGTCTCTTGAAAAGCCTGGAGCAGATGATGAAGAAATCTGTGAGAAAACCGAGCTATGTTGTTCTTCACTGATTGCTAATTGTTATTGTTTCTCTTTCTTCTCTCTCACTGCTTCATCCCTTTTCTTCCTTTTTGTTCTGTAATAAAATATCTCTATATATATCTGAACATGATTCAAACATTTGAATTAACTTTGACTTTAATGGCTGACTCATTTCAAAGATGGGAAAGAGAATTGGGAGTTAATTAGCTTTTAATCAATATTTAATGCTCCCCTTCAACGGCTATATTCAAACGAGAATATATGGTATTAAATCTTAGAATCATAAAGCCTGCAATTAAGGTCTTAATTAATTCTTCCAGCTGTAAATAAATCTGTCTGAAAAAACTGCACAGATTTCGTCGACCTCAGCCTACTATTCGTTTACCTCAGCTCAGAGATCGTCGACCTGAATAATCTTTGCGTCGAGCGGAGATTCTGTCTTGAGATCAGTGATCATTGACCGGAGCTCGGAGATCGTCGATCTCAACTCAGAGATAGAACTCTGAGTTTCGTCGACCTGAGTTCGACTATCGTCGAGCTGAGTTTGACAATCGTCAAACTTATTTTCTTCTCTTGACAAAACTGATTTCTGCATGAATTCTTTTCTGCAACATTTCTCTGGAGTTCTTTTGAGGCAGACCTAGTGTAAGTCCCCTTTTTTTGCAACAACCACCGGGGTCTTAGGCCCAGAACCGCCGTTTTGCGGTGACACCATCCTCCGGGATGGTCGACACCACAAAACGCCGATTCTGCCGGCCATCTCAATCACCATCGACTGAAGAAGTAGTAATAAGGACATAAGTTTCCAAGGCCATAATATCAAATAAAGAGGAAATCACAACATCATATAGTCCACAACATAATAGTCTAAAGTAAATGGTAAGGTAAAATAAGAAAAGCGGGCTTATGCCCAGTACATGTAATCCTCACTACAAGTCACTCACGGAAGCAAAACTAAAACTAAGCGTCACTGTAACTGTCACTGAACCGAGAACACCCAAGCTAGACTTGCCCATCTCAACCGACTCCGTACTCTGCTGGTACTGTATCTCTGGGTGCTTCTTCCTTTTTGGCATGCAGTCGCTGCCTCACAATCCACATCTGCATCTACGTCTTCGGCCTCCTGGCCGCTGAGCTGGTGGGAGCCCACCCATCATGGGGCATTCGACCCGTGTATGCCCCGGCTGGTGAAAATGGTAGCACGGTCATGGGATCATCTCTGTCAGAATCTGCAAAACCCGTGTCTCTTCCATATGGTACACCTAAAATGTTGTGGTTCGAAAACCGTTAGTATAAAATACCAAGTCCTATCATCCCCACCCCTCCCCCATGGCTCCTAGGCACCGGGCGAAAAGGAGGAATAAAAGCAGGGCGTAATCAAGCAGGTGATATCTACCCTAAGGAATAAAATAATAAAGTATGGCAGGGGTATCACAATATTTAAACATGAGTAAACAAGTGTGTAACAAAAGTAAACAGTAAGGAGTAGCAAGTAAGTAATAGTAACAAGAAATGTAACCATTGAACTATAGGGATTACCCCTATATACCAAGGGGTCGTTTTGCAGGGCCTATCGTATAAAACGTCCCATACCATTTTATAAGATAGGTGTCAGGGGTTAAATGCAATGATTATGCTATGACTTGCAAGTATGCTATGGTATTAACATGCAAGTGCAACTCGCACACACGACTCTATGCACACAGACCTTTAGTTCCCCTTTTTTGGTGTTAGCTAAACTCCCAGGAGCCTCCGCCGTGGCAAAAAAAAGACAGTGGGTTGGGCCTCTCCACTCCTAGACTGGTAATCACACTACTCAGTATAGCCCTGTTGGAACATGGTTTCACACTCCTTAGGTTTGAGAATATCAACTCCCTGCTTGTATTTGATGAGATTGGTTGTGTGATAGAGTGTGCAGGCTGATAGGTGAAAGGAAAGGAGAAGAGCTTCAAAAGGTTACTACCGCCCGGCGATAACCTTATCGCAGCGCGGTAACCATCTCGATCAACGCATATCGGTTCGATGGTCGACGGCCCAATTATCAGCTAAGGAAGGATCGTCGACAATCAAAAGCTACCGCCCGGCGACAGGACGCTACCGCCGGCGGTATCCGGTCGACGTGCATCAAGGGGACGATCGTCGACGATGGTACCTACCGCTCAGGCGATAGTCTTATCGCAGGCAGTAGAATTATTTGGCGAAATGGCGCTATCGCTCTGACTGGGCGCGGTAACCATTACCGCCCGGCGATAGCTCCCTTGAAACGGCAGTTTCCTTAATGAGCAGTTACAGTTGCCGTTTCGGGAGACGTGTGGAGACAGCTGGCAGGCGTTACGCGCGAACTTACCGCCCGGCGATAGAGTTATCGCAGGCGGTAGTCTATTTTCTCCAAGACGTATAAAAAGCAGCGCCGTTTCCTCAAGACCTAAGCCTCCAGAGATTATTGACGAAGTGCTCCAGGAATACCAAGTTCGGCCGTCTTCCTACGACCGTTCTACTCATCTTCGTCTAAGAAAAAGCAAGGCTTCTTCCTCCCGTTCGAGATCGAAGAACTCCGGCGATCAAGGCTTCGCATCGTCTACGTCTAGCGACCGGGTTCTTTCCATCGAAGATCACAAGCACCGGCCGTAGATCTATCCGGAGAACTTCTCAAGAGGGAGAACCTAAACTTTAACGAATATATTTTGTAATCTCTTTTTGTATCTTTTTCTTCTTCTATTGTTGTAAGTGGTAAGGGAAATCGACCGGGGAAGGTCGTCGGAATCCGGGTTGGATTCCGTGGAAAATCGTCCCGGGATTTGGGGCGTCTAGATCGGGGATCTAGCAGTGCTCTAAGACCCTTCCGGTTGTGGAGGTGAAGAGCGGCTCTAAGACCTTTCGGGGAGAAAGTGAAGAGCGGCTCTAAGACCCTTCCGGGTGTGAAGGTGAAGAGAGGCTCTAAGACCTTTCGGAGAGAAAGTGAAGAGCCAACCGGTCCGGGTTTTGGGTCGGTATAGAAAACCCAAGAGTTTTATTCACCGCCTCTGATCTCCGGCGTCATGGAGATCCAAGTTGTATGTATTGTGTGTAAACATGTTTTAAATCAATCCTAATTACAAGTATAACATTGTGTGTGACTTAATGATTCATATGAGATATTTTCTTCATATCATTGCCTCTTATGTTTACTTGTGAATGATAAGTCTAGTTTCACGTGTGTGCGCACAAGCTAATTTGTACAGGAAAAGAGTGAATAACGTACCGCAGAACATTGGTTACCCAACGCTCTGCAGTAGTTTCCTAAGCTCTGGTTCTGTGGACAAATTAACGCTTAAATTTCAAGAAACGCGTCTAACCTTATTCACCCCCCCCCCCCTCTAAGGTTGGCTACAAGATCCAACAAGTGGTATCAGAGGGAGGTTATTCCAAAACGGTTTCACCACCGGGAATAATGGCCAACCTCCATCATGGACTGATGAGTGGGAATGAAAAATTGTACACCGAAAATGTGTTTGCACCACCTCTCTTTATAGGAGTGAACTATAACGAATGGAGAACTCTAATGAGAAAATTCCTTATGCTAACGGATGTAGAAGTTTGGAACATTACTTGTACCAAGCCCCCTTATAGCCTAAATAAGCACGAGTGTCATTTAAATGCCAAGGCTATGAACAGTTTGTTTTGTGGGCTTAGTCAAGAAATTTTTAAACGCATTCACATGTGTTCCACTGCATATGAGATATGGGAATATCTTGAGTCTACTTATAGTTCTCATCCTGCAGATAATGACTTCGAGCAGTTTCTTATAGATCCAAGTGATGAGTCAAATGGAGATGCACTCTTGGAGGAAGTCAAGACAGACACGTCAAGCAAGAGGGGAGATGAACATCTGTCACTGGACGAGAAGAGCCAAGGGGAAGATGATAAAGGAACCTTGTGTTCAAATCTTGCCTCGTCCAAGAGCGCTGTAAGAAACTCAAACTCTCTCCGTGTATACAAGTCTGTTTATACACTGAATATGCTGAATATGAATAGGCGTAGACTTAAGAAACTGAAAAATATTAATTCAAAACTACGCTTGGAAAATAACCTTTTAAAAGCAAATGTTAGTGTAGAATCTTCCACTGTCGTGTCTAGTTCTCCTGTATGCTCTTTAGAGGACAACTCTACACTTTGTATAAATTGTGAGAAGTTAAAAGAGAAACGTGAGGAGGAAGAGAAAGAGTGCATTTCTCTAAGAGAACAAAATGAGAAACTGTTTCTAGAAAACTTAGCGTCAAAGGGGGAGTGTGCTAAGTGCGTGGACTATAGAGTTGAAATCACTGAGATGAGTGAGGTCTTCGAAGAATACAGAAATAAGTATGAAGCCCACATTAACTCAATAGTCTCAATACTCAAGAATAGCACAACTGCCTACACCAAAGCGAGAACAAATCTCAAACAGAGAAATGAAGATTTGGAAACGAAAATCAACGTGCATAAGGAAATTTTAAAGAAAAATTCTCAACACATAAACGTGCAATATCAAGAAAATTCCAAACGCACGTTGAACACAAGCTCACTCACGTCAGTTAGGAAAATCAAAGGGAGTAGTAAACTTCAAGCCAACGCGAGTGAAAACCTCAAATATGAAAATCATATCCACTGGCGAAACCAACTACTCCATTTACAAAACCAATTGAACGCAGATATCCTTCAAAAAGTCTTTATGCTATGAGTCAGTATGGTAACAAGAAGTATTTCATGTCAGAAAGTAATCTCAACATGATTAATTCACAAAGACAATTGTGCCCAACCACAATCTCTCACGTAAGGACTCCTAGACATCCAAAAGAGAATCTGCAACATAAGAAAAACATCAAACCAAGGTATGAATGGAGACCAGTCACGCGACGTAGCACGCCCAGTCCGATAGACCGGGCGAACCCTCCTTCACCGGGTTCAACTGTATCACAACATCGTTGGGTTCCCAAAAGGAAAGTCATTCTCGGCTCCTTCTGGATACCCAAACCTCTCAACTCCTAAGTATGTCCCGTTAGTGAAGTAGAATGACACACTTGATCACGTCATGACTATCTCCTACTTCACATCGTACGTCTGTTTTAGTTGTGCGGGACTCAAAGAGCTTAGGAGCAAATTAATACTGATCAAAATCCACTTTTCACGCATAATCAAGTGATAACAAAATAGAGATTAAATTGCCCACATAAAATGAAACCAAAAACATTCAAGAAAAATGTTCGGGCCGGTACCTGTATTATTACATCAATTTTTAATTGTTCATAAATCTAAAAACTCGAAAAGGTACAAAGAAAAATGGGATCACGCCTGTTCATCAGAGGATGTTGAAGAAATGCTGAGCTTCCTCATGATCTTCTTAAGCATCTTCTTCATGCCTTTGATCTCCTTTCCCTGCTCCTCCATGAGGCTATGAATTCCACGACTTGCCTCGCGAAGAGATCCCGACCGGGGTACCGATGGCTCCGGAGGTGGCACCTGTGGTCGCACCCGTGAAGCAGCCGGTATCTCTCCTACATGATAGACCTGAGGAACGATGTCAATGGGATAGGAGGTCCAGTCGATGGTCGGGTACTTGATCTTCAGGATGGTCTGGATGACTCCTCCCAAAGGGAGTGTATTTACCCGCTGACGATCGGGGGACTTGAGGCGAAAAGTATACCTCATGATAGACAGGATGAGATCTGAAATGCTGAATGGCTTCTGCGCTATAATGTGATAGGTCACCATGGATAGCTGAGCCGTGACCTTTCGAGTATCTCCTGCCTTGAACATCAGCGAATGGCGGAGGATATCCTGAATTATCCGAGCAACTGGTGTGAGTGTGTCCACCGAAGTGAAAAAGTCAGGACGCCCCTCCACTCCATGGAGAACCTCGTTCATCACTCTCCAATCTCGTGCTGTCCTGAAGGATTCTACAACATCCAAGTATGGAAGGTTGGATGGCCACACGTACTTCGTCTCCAGGTCGGCATGGGTGATAGTAACTATCTCATCCCCGATGCGAGACTGAACTCCTCCCAGACGCATCAGAGATGGATCCCTCAAGTTGTTGTAGAACTCTCGAACGAGAGCGGAGGAAAAGGAACACCCATCTGATATCACCGCCAACACGCCCGATTCTTCGAGATACTCATAGATATGAGTATACCGATCATCAATTTCTATGAGCATAGGAATGCTCACAGTGGCGTTGTCTATAGCGGGGTGCGTAGTCTCTCCACGATTTCGCTTTGAAACACTTCGACGTCCAGAGTGTGCGCTCGAGGAGGCCATTTCCTGCATGAAACAACATTCAAAAACTCAAATCAGGAACTGGGATCCAAAACTGAAAATTCACAAAAAATTTAGTGAAATCTGGGAGCTATCGCAGGCGATAAGTAGCTATCGCCGGCGGTAGCTTGACGGACTGCACTTCACCTCTTTCCGCCGTTTTGAGCTAAAAATCGATTTTTTTTGTAAAAACCACTCCAATCTCCATGTTTTTCATAGATCTATATATGAACTTCGTAGATCTTGAAAGAGGAGATGAGATCCGACAATAAAAATCTAAAAATGAAACATGTGAAAGTATCCCTTTTTACTCCTCCGCATTTCGGATCCTTTACAAACAATGGCAATATTTTTCACCTCTTAAAGCGTAGATCCGAAATAGACTAAAACAATGGCAATATTTTTCAAA
This sequence comes from Platanthera zijinensis, assembly GCA_039513925.1. Classification (NCBI taxonomy): domain Eukaryota; kingdom Viridiplantae; phylum Streptophyta; class Magnoliopsida; order Asparagales; family Orchidaceae; genus Platanthera; species Platanthera zijinensis. Next base: position 82,647,653 of record CM077081.1, read on the forward strand.
AAGGGGGATATGTGAGAGGAGATCCGTGAAGAAGTGGATATAAAAATGCCATGAGAGAACACATCTACTCCACAAAGACATCTCATATGGATCCTAAACAAGAAATCAAGCAAAAATGAGAAAGGATAGAGCATTACCTGGAATCAAAGGAGATCTGTAGAGCTGGAGAAGCTTCTTTCCAAAAGGGATGCAAGGTGAGAATGAGTGTGGGCGGATCTGAAATAACCTACAGCATATCTATTCCGGAGTTACCGCGGAGCGGCAGTACTACCGCAGGCGATAGTACTCTGACTCGCATATAAGTACACACGAAAATCATGGGTGTCCATATAGTAGACAAATGGTGGTCGTTTTTAGGGCCAAAGTGCGTTTTTTTATCTCATGTGGGCTCATATGACCGAGTCGTGGTATATTTTCAAGTATATACAATGTTTGCTAATCTTCTTGTCAATTTGTACGGCACATTGGTATCCGGTCATGATGAGCGAAGTTAAATTTTTGTCTAGCTATTGAGTGCGAAAATTAATGTGGGTGTACGTTGTCTACGCCTCTAAGTATGTGTGAGGATTTATTTACGATAATGACTACACCACTCACACACCACTTGATCATGCACACAACCTAAGATAATAAGCTGACATGCTATAAATCGTGACACTAAATTTAACATATCTGATATATCTTGAACAATCAATGTCATGAAATCAAATTGCGCGTGTCTATGCTAATTAAATTTTTGGGCCAAAACTAGAAACGCATATGTCCAATGTAAACAAGTTAAAGTGGATCTACCTATGTGGGTAGATTTCGATTGACTTGGGGTCTTGTTCTGCTTTGATTATGTATAAAATTGATGGCCTAACTCAAAATAAAATGATGGCCATCAAATCCCGCTTACAGACCCCCCAAGCACTACTCATCCCTCCTGATAAGTCTTCATAAGCGTTGTGAGGGTGAGCACCTTGGATTACAAAGTCGTTTCGATCTTGTGCATGGACTACACTTTATGATTTGTGCCCTTGATTTAATTTCCTTATGCCGCACTATGTCATGTGACGTGATTTTTCACTATATCTCTTTGGTGTTAGCATCGTTAGTTTGCTTGATATAAAACATGTCTGCATGATATCTCTATTGAATGTTTTGTCTCTTGATGCTACACGTGCACATGTCATTATCTTATTTAAATCTTCCGCGCATAAGAATTGGACCTCAACTACATTCGATGCTTTTCGCACGATACGTACTGGCACATTTTTTTTTCTCTCATGACGATATTTGTGTTTGCCTATTTTTCTCTCTATTTATCTAAACCTTGCAAACATTCATGTCATACTTGATGTGTGCTATGTCTCGTGCATATAGTCCAATTTCTTCACTCTGATTAGCGTTTGCTCCTGATTTTGACCCTGTTTTACAATTCTCTGATTTCAAGTGCTTTGTGGGTCTATATTACGTTATCTCTCGCCTACAATTTTCATCCTCCTTGGTCGGTTGGCCTCGCCCATTCTTTTGATATTATCAAAGGGGGAGAAGGTATTGGAGGTAGTGTTCATGATAGGGGGAGCGTATTGAGGTGTGTGTGTGCTCATAGATAGGGGGAGCGTCCCACCGATAGGGGGAGTATGTAGTAGGATAGAACAGGATTGAACGGGATCGATATAGGTGTGTATTGCTTATTTGTTCAATATCATTTTACTCTGATACTATACTTTATACTGTTCTATGTTCATTTTACTCTGATACTCTACTTTATACTGTTCTACGTTGCTACATACATCTATTCTGGCACTCTATCTACTTGATTTTGGTTTATCATGAACGGGATTGATATTATCAAAAGGGGGAGTTTGTTGGAACATGGTTTCACACTCCTTAGGTTTGAGAATATCAACTCCCTGCTTGTATTTGATGAGATTGGTTGTGTGATAGAGTGTGCAGGCTGACAGGTGAAAGGAAAGGAGAAGAGCTTCAAAAGGTTACTACCGCCCGGCGATAACCTTATCGCAGCGCGGTAACCATCTCGATCAACGCATATCGGTTCGATGGTCGACGGCCCAATTATCAGCTAAGGAAGGATCGTCGATAATCAAAAGCTACCGCCCGGCGATAGGACGCTACCGCCGGCGGTATCCGGTCGACGTGCATCAAGGGGACGATCGTCGACGATGGTACCTACCGCTCAGGCGATAGTCTTATCGCAGGCGGTAGAATTATTTGGCGAAATGGCGCTATCGCTCTGACTGGGCGCGGTAACCATTACCGCCCGGCGATAGCTCCCTTGAAACGGCAGTTTCCTTAATGAGCAGTTACAGTTGCCGTTTCGGGAGACGTGTGGAGACAGCTGGCAGGCGTTACGCGCGAACTTACCGCCCGGCGATAGAGTTATCGCAGGCGGTAGTCTATTTTCTCCAAGACGTATAAAAAGCAGCGCCGTTTCCTCAAGACCTAAGCCTCCAGAGATTATTGACGAAGTGCTCCAGGAATACCAAGTTCGGCCGTCTTCCTACGACCGTTCTACTCATCTTCGTCTAAGAAAAAGCAAGGCTTCTTCCTCCCGTTCGAGATCGAAGAACTCCGGCGATCAAGGCTTCGCATCGTCTACGTCTAGCGACCGGGTGCTTTCCATCGAAGATCACAAGCACCGGCCGTAGATCTATCCGGAGAACTTCTCAAGAGGGAGAACCTAAACTTTAACGAATATATTTTGTAATCTCTTTTTGTATCTTTTTCTTCTTCTATTGTTGTAAGTGGTAAGGGAAATCGACCGGGGAAGGTCGTCGGAATCCGGGTTGGATTCCGTGGAAAATCGTCCCGGGATTTGGGGCGTCTAGATCGGGGATCTAGCAGTGCTCTAAGACCCTTCCGGTTGTGGAGGTGAAGAGCGGCTCTAAGACCTTTCGGGGAGAAAGTGAAGAGCGGCTCTAAGACCCTTCCGGGTGTGAAGGTGAAGAGCGGCTCTAAGACCTTTCGGAGAGAAAGTGAAGAGCCAACCGGTCCGGGTTTTGGGTCGGTATAGAAAACCCAAGAGTTTTATTCACCGCCTCTGATCTCCGGCGTCATGGAGATCCAAGTTGTATGTATTGTGTGTAAACATGTTTTAAATCAATCCTAATTACAAGTGTAACATTGTGTGTGACTTAATGATTCATATGAGATATTTTCTTCATATCATTGCCTCTTATGTTTACTTGTGAATGATAAGTCTAGTTTCACGTGTGTGCGCACAAGCTAATTTGTACAGGAAAAGAGTGAATAACGTACCGCAGAACATTGGTTACCCAACGCTCTGTAGTAGTTTCCTAAGCTCTGGTTCTGTGGACAAATTAACGCTTAAATTTCAAGAAACGCGTCGAACCTTATTCACCCCCCCCCCCCTCTAAGGTTGGCTACAAGATCCAACAAGCCCCTCTTCTACGTTTCCGTACTATTCCTAGCAAACTAGCTAGTCTCCCGAGTCAACGTACTGACAACGGTGTGATCGATCGTCCAATACCGAAGACCCACCACTATTATGCACATGCAACCATGACAGTTTATATCTAACTATAGTACCGAGCCTCCAGCTCTCTAGACTACCGAGTCTTCTAGTTCACCAAGTTCCTGAACATCCAGCACCCCAGACTTCCAAGTCTATACCAAGTCCCCGAGAATCCAGCTCCCCGGACTTCCAAGTCTATTCTAAGTCCCCGAGCATCCAGCTCCCCGGACTTCAGTCAACCAGCAAACCCATCCACCATGGGTCTATGTTATCCATTCACTACCTATTTATCTTACTACGTGTACAAGTGTGAGTGGAAGGTGAAGCTATTATTAAGGTTGCTCTTTTCTATATTAAACCTAAGGTTTAAGGTTAACCCTGGACTTCCTGAGGTCTACCCGGTGAGGGGCTCGCAGCGGTACTAGGAACTATGATGGGATGAAGCCCCAAGTTCCCTTTCCAAGGCACTTAATGTTATTGATTTCTACCCTTAATCAAACCTCTCTTTTATTTCAGTGTGACTACCCTAAGTGTGTTTAAGCTCTCTAAGTTAACCTATTTCAGACCTATCTACTACATACAAATAGAGCTGTCACTTAAAACCGAAAACCGCAAACTAAACCGGAACCGAACCAGAACCGCAAAGAACCGGACCGAACCGTAAATTATTCGGGTTTTGGTTTGAATTTTGGAACCGTGAACAACATTGGTCCGTGTGTGGTTCTTACATTTTATTATCCGGACCGGAACCGGAACCGCAACATACAAGTCTCAAGCGGTTTCAAGATTTTTAGACCCGATCCGAACCGGACCGAGGTAGAATCGAACCGCAACCCGTTTATTATTATTATTATATTGTTATTATTTTATAATTTATCTATAATATTTATACTTACTATCACGAGTGAATCTGGTGCAGTTTGAACTCAAACCGCAATCGCACTAAAGATGACGATTTTGGACCGAACAAAACTTCTTCGCATAAAAACCGTAGGTATGATTTGACATTGGTGTGGTTTGGAGTCAATTTTTGCAGTGTATTTTTTATTTTTATACAGTTATATAATATATTTTTAATTTTACTAATATATTTTTTTGAAATATTTTATTTAAAAAATATAGAAGATATAAAACTACTATTTATTAGTAATCATGAAAGACAACTAATTGTAGGCGGTTGTTACGGTTGAGCATGCCGATGAGACGTTCGTAAGTCAACTAGAATTCGTGGCAAGTCTACACGTTTAGGAAGGAAATTGATACTATCCCACCAATCGCGAAAAAGACTTTCGAGAAGTGCGCAACATAATTATTTTTATTTCGATATTGTTTTGAGTTTTACTATTTGCAGTCCGCTTTTATTTCATTCCGTCAAGCTTGATTTTGATTTTAGTTGGAACCGATTATAACCGGACCGAACCGCATGGAACCGGACCGAACCGATAGTGACTGGTTTGGTTTTGGTTCTTGTTGAACCGTAACCGAAACCGTTGACACGACGGTTCCAAAAATTAAGCTGGAACCGGAACCAGAACCGGAACCGGTCAAACCAAATAAGGTTTTGGTTCTAATTTGAAGAACCGTTACCTTAATGGTTCGGTTCATGGTTTTAGTAGAACCGAAACCGAACCGGAACCGTGACAGCTCTACATATAAACCATGCTAAGCTACATGGGGCTCCCATTAAGGGGTACCCTAATTACTCTTCCAATATATCCCTAACAATTGTTGGGAGTCTACCATGACCTATTAAGACTAAATCTCGAGTCTCATAATTTTCCTAATTATGTGGGCATTTAATTTAATTAACCCTAGACTCCAAATGCCCTACTTTGAACATGAAGTACTCTCTAAATTCAAAAATAAATCATCACAAAATTATGATAAATACTAAGTGACATTTAAACAGTAAATCTAAGGTTTGAGAATTTTCATAGGTGATTAGACCTACCTTCCATAATTTAGAACTTAAGGACAATAATCTCATATAGTGAAGAAAAGGCCATCAATATTGTTCTAAAAATTATAATAAAATTCCAGTAGGACTACCATGGACTAAAACCACCCTAGAAGTAGTCTCATAATTTTTAGAGTGAATAGTAGCCCCTAATTTAATTTATAACCATTAATTCCATAACCATTGGTTAATGAAGCAAGTACTGTAAAAGCTCATCTAATAATTATAAAAAAATTCCAGAAATCTGACAACAATCTAAAATCAACAGTAACCAAGTTTTACAATTTTTCTCAGATCTGAGAGGCTCTGAATCTAATTAAATATAAACTTCCAAATTTATAGACTTGTGAATTAAGTACAAGTTTTATCCATCTAAAAATCATGGGAAAATTATAGAATAATTATAATGGTCAGAAACACTCACTAACCTAATTTCATAATTATCTTGACAATATTGGGGCTCTGATTCTATTTTTGATTAGAAACCACAAATCATAATTTTATGAAGCAAGTACTTGAAATAGTCATCCAAAAATTTAAAAAAAAGTACAGAGGGTTCTATCATGATATAAAATTTCCTATTCCAAGGTTTTAAAATTTTTCAATAAACAGAAACTTCACAATCAACATAATAATCTTTAAGAGCACATCTAAGGTTGAAAAGGAAGTACTGATTTTATTAGCCCAAAAATTCCACCAAAATTATTTTAGAAATATTTCTACCACAAAACTACCTTGCCCAAATTTCAAGTGATTTTAAAGTGATTTGATAGCCTAAAACTCCAAATTAGTTTTGGTTTCATAAACTAGGGTTAGGGTTTGAGAGGGTTAAAGACTTCCAAATTCCCTAAAATTTTAACCAGAGGATTATACCTACCCTATGGTCCTCTCCACCAATTTCAAGTCATTCCAAGGTCATTTGACCTCATGACCTTCAAACCTTAAAAATCTCCAAAAAAGGAGCCTACCCTAGGGTTCTAGGGCTACCCTACCCCAAACCACCCCAAATCCCATTGGAGAGTGTTACATGCCATATAAAATCAGTGACCAAAATATCAGCCTCTATTGAGGGGATTTGACCACTCAAACACCAAAAAGAGCACTTTGACCTAAATAACCCTATAAGGGTAAACCTAGGGTTGGATCAATACCTGACCAAAATATCTCCAAATGAGATGAGAGTTTTACCAGAGCCCTAACATTCCCTCTAAGACCATCCACCCAAATTTGGGGAAGTTTTGAGTTGTTTAGAACACCTAATTAATTTGTTCATGGATTATTAAATTTTTACAAAAACTATAGAAAAATGTTCTCCAAAAATTCCCATTTTTGGATATGTTCTAGGTATAGGTAAGAGTGACCCTCATCCAAAATTTAAAGTCATATGTATGACTGGATTGGTGGGGGTACTCAAACCAAATTCTGGTCAAGCCTATGTATAGACCCCACCAAAACGGGTGATGTGGTCAAACCACTTACCCAAATGGGTTGAAATTAATTTTAAAATAATATAGACTCAAAGTCCTACAACTTTTGTGACTGACCCTTTTTCCTAATTCGGCCTCTACGGGCTTCATTTGGTAACATCAAAAAGTGTTTTAAAAAGGGGATAATAAATCATTATATTTAATATATGAATAATACTTTATTAAGAAAGTAATGTTCATCTCCTCTTCCCAAACAGAACCCGAAAAATAACGCCCTAAAACCTGTAGCATTCCATAGCCTATTGCCGGTCACCCGGCCACTTCCCTGGCCAGCCACCGCCACCACTACCTCCGTTGAGGTGGTGCCTATCGCGGGGCGGTGGTTTGGCCGCCGAACGTGGTGGTTTCCGGCGTACCCGAAAATCCATTTTCATGGCTTTTTCCATGAAAACTCGAATTTGATTCGGCTCTGTTGAGCTCAAATCTTATCTCTAAAGATTCCTAAGATCTAACTCATGAAGGAGTAGAGGAGGACCTTGTTTGGGGTTCGACGACGGCGGTGGCGACGGTTTGCTGTAGCGTTTTTCCTCTCCGACGAACTTGCCCGATTCCTCATTCTTCCACCAAAACCATTGATCTCATATGCTATTTTGACTGACAAGGACGTTTTGAATGAGATGTAATAGTCAAAAATGAGAATAGGGGGTTGCATATGGGGTTTTATATATTTTTTTCATGGGAGAAAAGGTGAAGGGGTGGTTGGCCATGGTGGTTGGGCTCCTCTCATTAGTGTTGGGTGGCTGGAATCGATTGAATCTTCATCCCAAGAGGCAAGGGAGAGGAATTGTAGCAATGAGGAGATGAATGGAGTGACCTATGGTCTCCCTCCATAACTCCACTCTCTCTTTCTTCTTTCTCTCTCCTCCATTAAAGAGAAAAGTCTCATTTTCTCTCTCCTACTCACCATGAACGAATTTGCTCATATCCCTAGCCTATTGGCAGCCCATAAAATCATTATTAATAATTAGGATGAGGTTAGCCCAAGTGGGGGAAATGGGCTTGAGCTTAAGTTAGCCCATTTGGGCTAATTTGACTTAAATCTTTGATAGAGTTGTCCTAGGTCAACTTGACCATTTGGGTTGATCCAAATGGGTCCTTGGTGACCAATTGACCTCCCCTAAGGTCTAGGTAGGGTTAGGTAGGGTTGTCTTGGCACCTTGGAGGTTACTTGTCCCTTGGTAAGGGCACTTTGACCTTTTTAGGGCTAAGGTTGACTTGGGTCAACTTAGCCTCTTTGGTTGACCCCAATGGGTCTTTGGTGACCCATTGACTTCACCCTAGGTTTGGGAATACCTAGGTATGGTTGGTTGGGTACATTAGGGACACATTGCCCTTAGTTAGGGCACCTTGCCCATTTTAGGCCTAGGATGATCCTAGGTCAACTTGGCTACCCTGAGTTGATTCCAATGGAACCTTAGGGCTCTAATGGACCTTCCAATGGTTTAGGGATGTTGTGGTGGGGTCATGGAGTCATGTTGAAGCCCTATGGTCATCCTAAACTAGTGTTTAGAATTCTACTATTTGCAGACCATGGTGATCTCCACCTTCATGCCTAAGCTCACTTGGTCTTCTTGGGCTTCTTAGGGTTTTTTCATGACCTAGTCATGACCAACCACTCCTAGGGGTCTAGCTGGAAATGGGATGTTACACCTAAAAATAATCCTATGACCCATGACTATACATTTTGGGTCAATCTAATCATCCTAATAGTGATCCTTGCCTAAATCAGAACTAGGGTTCCAACAATCTCCCCCTATTTGGGTGAGGACACTATTTACACAAAAATATAAAGCAAGTTTAAAATGAGTTCTTAAAAAGGAGCAACAATGGTTCGAAATAAAAAATGAGAACAAAAACTTCTAAAGGGCTATGCAGCTGTTCTGTTGCTTGTCTTTAACTGAGTTCATTTCAGCATATCTGAAACATGGTTCCAACAAACTCCTTGATATCATCCCCCAGATTTCTTAATAATTGAAATTGCTGCTGCTGTAACCTCTAAAATAGTCTCCCCCTATACAGCTACCCCTGCTCTGAAGGGTCTTTTCCTGAAATAAGAGGTTAGAAGTTCTGGACCCAGATTACCTTGGGTCCTGGTTCTTTTTCATAATAATCAGAAATAAAAGAATATTCAGGTTGATCTTTGTAACCTAATGGATGAAATTTCCTAGGAGAGATGAACCACTGGGTAAAAGGATTGACAAAATTTTGAGTTTGATTATAATTTTCAAAAGGATAAAAATTTCTGTTTTGAAATTCTGAGTTCGATAATTTATGTTGAGATCGTCGATCTGCGTTCGATGACTAGTATTGATCTCGTCGATCTCGGTTCACAGAGTAATAATGACTACTATCTGTATTCCACGATCGTCGATCTCTGCTAAACGAAAAGTGATGATATCGTCGATCCCCTTTTGCTGAGTAGTTAAACCCAACCTCTGGGTTCAAAGATCGTCGATCGCCATTCGACGAGTAATACTGAGATCGTCGATCTTGGTTCGATGACTTATTTTGAACAAAATATTTCTGAATATTTTTAGTTTGTTTTGGTAAAAATTCAGTTATTTTGTCTAAATCTATTTTTTTTCTTTGCCTTTAACTAATTCTAATGAAGCTAATTTTTTTGAAGTAATTGTTAAGTCTTCTTTGAGTTGAATGTTTTCAGAAGATAAAATAATTACTTTTTCTCTGAGAAGTTTTATTTCCTTCTCAGATAGAATCAAATCATTGCATAAAATTTTAAAATATTCTTTAAAATGTTCTAAAGAAAAATCAAAGGAAGAAATAACCTGATCCTCTTCTGATTCTGCTACTGATTCTTCATCAGATTCAAATTCTTCATCATGGCTGCTGCAAGATGCATTGATTATCATCAGGCAGAATTCTCTTGCTCTTGTCACTTCTTAATCCTCAGTTGTACAGAATTAAGATTCAGAGTCACTCCAAGATTCAGCTTTACATGTTCTTTCTTTTGCTGATCCAGCAGCCATTGCTGTGAGGGAGTCCCAAATGTCCTTTGCTGAGGTGCATTCAGCAATTTCCTGAAAAATATCATCAGACATTGATTGAGCAAGAATGTTCATTGCTATTGCATCAGCAATCTTTAGCCTTTTATTTTCTTCTGTCCATTGAGATGATGGAACAACATTCATTCTTGTCATTTCCAATGGTTAATAAGGACCTGTCAAGATAGAATTTGAAATTTCTTCATCAATAGAGTTCATAAAAAGCATAATCCTTGCCTTCCATAGTACAAGCTTGTCTAGATTGCACATAGGAGTTCTGGTGCTTGAAAACTCTTCATTTTGTACCATGATAGACTCTTAAGAAAAATAAGATCTATCAGATCGTTTTGGTTCAGATGTTAGCATGAATAACCAAGAGAAAACTCACCCTCTGATACCAATTGAAAGATAGGAGATAGATCTTACTTACTCTAGTTAAATATATATGTTATATAAAAGAGCAAGCACAACACAAAAATAAAGAAAGAAAGCAAGCAATCCAGATAACACAAGGATTATAGTGGTTCCCCAAAACTGGGAACATCCACTCTTCTACCACCCTAGTAGGAATCCACTTAAGTTTTTGATTAGGGGCCCTATCACCACAAGCTCTGTTTCAGGTAGATCTAGAAACCCTTCAGGCTTTTGATCAGGTGCCTAAAAATCAATAGGTTTTTTATCAGGTTCCCTATCACCAATGAGTTCACTTTTAAAGGGAGTAATAACCCTGTACACAGGAATGGGAAAAGAAAATAGATGGCAATCTTCTCTTTCTCAAAGCAAATGAGATAACAATGTGGATTTGATGATGTCATAGCTCCCCCTGAGTTATTGTTTCTCTTTCTTCTCTCACTACTTCATCCCTTTTCTTCCTTTTAGTTCTGTAACAAAATATCTCTATATATGTATGAATATGATTCAAACATTTGAATTGACTTTGACTTTAATGGCTGACTCATTTTCGAGAAGGGAAAGAGCCTTGGGAGTTAATTAGCTTTTAATCCATATTTAATGCTCCCCTTCAACGGCTATATTCAAACGAGAATATATGGTATTAAATCTGAGAATCATAAAGCCTGCAATTAACGTCTTAATTAATTCTGCCAACTGTAAATAATTCTGTCTGAAAAACTGCACAGATTTCGTTGACCTCAGCCTGCTATTCGTCGACCTCAGCTCAGAGATCATCGACCTGAATAATCTTTGCGTCGAGCTGAGATTCTGTCTTGAGATCAGCGATCGTTGACCGGAGCTCGGAGATTGTCGAGCTCAACTCAGAGACAGAACTCTGAGTTTCGTCGACCTGAGTTCGACTATCGTCAAGCTGAGTTCGACTATCGTCGAACTGATTTTCTGCTCTTGACAAAACTGATTTCTGCATGAATTCTTTTCTGCAACATTTCTCTGGAGTTCTTTTGAGGAAGACCTAGAAATAATCCAATGACCCATGACTATACATTTGGGTCAATCTAATCATCCTAATAGTGATCCTTTCCCAAATCAGAACTAGGGTTCCAACATCATCACTGTTATAGGCTTCAGGAGTATCCTCAGTGATATTCTCCAGAGGCATAGGGGCAGGAATGGAGGGCACAGGCTCACTGGTAAGAACAGGCTCACTGGTAAGTTTGATAAGATGGTCTTGTGCAACCACCGGCCCGAGAGTCTGACCTGAATAAACTTCCCAATTCCATGATTTCTCCTCAACAATGATGACATTTCTGGCTACAGTAAGTTTTTTTGAAGCAGGATTATAAATTCTACAACCGCCTCAGCCCAAAATTCCTTTGGCATGTGCTTATGGTGGAACATACACCTTGCCATCTCAACAATAGTCCTATTTCTTCTCTCTACTATTCCATTCTATTCTGGTGTGTGACTCACAGATAGCTCCCTCATTATCCCTTTCTCTTGACAAAACACATCAAACTCATGGCTAACAAATTCACCACCCCTATCCGTGCGTAGGGCTTTAATTTTTAAGCTCATCTCATTTTCTGCAAGAGTTTTGAAGATTTTGAACTTTTGAAAGGACTCAGATTTTTGGCTTAGGGGGTAAGTCCACATTTTCTTGGTGAAATCATCCACGAGCAGCAAGAAATACCTTTTCCCAGACAAAGAGGGTATCTGGGATGTTCCCCATATGTCAGCATGAACAATATTAAGGGGAGCAGATGTTTTCTTCCTAGCTTGTGATGGGAATGGGATTTTGTGTATTTTATTTTTAGCATAAGTGTGACATAAAGAGTGTGGTGTTTGAATTCTTGGTAGATCAGTGACTACTTTTTGAGTGTAGAGAGGCTTATGGTCATCATGGTTGAGGTGCCCATACCTTAGATGCCAGTTCTGGCTTGAAGCATCCTCAATGGTTTCCATATTCTGATAGACTTGAGGAGTGTTGAGAGGGAAGACTTTGTTGATGTCCATCTTAACTTTTGCCATAATCTGGGTTGAAGCTTTATCAATTATGGTGCAGGATTGATCATCAAAGACTAGTTTATACCCTTTCATGAGGAGTTGGCCTACACTGAGCAAGCTTTGAGCCAAGTCTGGAACAAATTGGACCCCCGTGATATGTTTGATTTTTCCAGAGTTGGATCAGACATCAATTGTACCCCTTCCCTTTATATGTTTAGAGCTACTATCTCCCAAGATGACTTGAGAACATTCATTCTCATCCAGAAAAACAAAAGCATTCCTATTATAGGTCATGTGGTTAGAACAACCACTATCGAGATACCATATGCCATTAGCCTCCTTAGTAACCTGATCTCCAACATAGAAGACATATTCATCATCATCTTGGCTTCCAAAATTGGCTTCTTCCTTAACATTGTTTATAAATGTTTGTTTTAACCAGCAATCCTTAGCAAGGTGAGTTAGTTTCTTGCACCTCTTACACCTGTAGTAGCAGTGTTCTGCATCGTGGTTGTACCGTTTACAGAGCTCATAGAATAAGGAGGTATCACATGTGGTCTTTCCTCTTTCCTCTTTGATTGATGATTCCAGTTATTTTTTGATGGGCTAGATAATGATTTTGCTCTGAAATACTTGTTCAAGAGATTGACTTTCGTATCTCTTGATTCTCTCTTCATGAGCATGAAGGCAGCCCAGCAAATCAGTTAGAGTAAGGGTGTTGATGTCCTTGGTTTCTTCAATGGTGGTAACAATTATAGCATATTTCTGAGAGAGGGTCTTGAAAACTTTCAAAACAATTTTATTTTCTTCTATGGTATCCCCATAGTTTTTTATTTGGTTGGTGAGCATGGTGATCCTAGATAGATAGGACTGAGTGTTATCAATATCTTGCATTTTTAAAGTATCGAATTCTTGCCAAATGTTTTGAAGTTTGATGGATATCACATTCTATAAACCTTGAAACTCTATTTTTAGAATCTTCCATGCTTCTTGAGCAGTACTGGCCCCCATGATTTTGGGAAACAAGCTTCATCCAATCCCTTGCTGGATATATAAGAGTGTTTTTGCATCTCTCTTGAGATTTTCAGCATAGGTCATTGCCACTACTGCATCTACTTCTCCAGGGGGATTGGCTTCAGTTGATTTGGGATAACCGACCAGAATGAGGTCCCAAAGACTTTGAGAGACAAAGAGAGTGCGCATTTGAACTTGCCAGACATCATAAGCATCACCTTCAAAGATAGGTACACCACAAGGGGACTAAGAGAAATTGACAGAGGAGGACGGGTTCGAGGACGCCATATGAGGAAACCACAAAAACCAGAGATAGCTTATAGGCAAAGGTGTCAAGGACCTCTCAATCGCTGATGGAAGAGAGCAAGAGAGCAACCTGGCTCTGATACCATGAAGGGAAAAATGAGGATAAGGGGGGGAGAAGAAGACACTCACAACAAACTAACTTCATTCATTGAAATAACATTTCCATTACATGCATCCATGGTTCTAATTATAATAGGGAGCCCAATATAAAGGCAAGCAAAATAGAAGAGGACAAAACACCAGCTACAGATAAGAGAAGAAAAAGAAGTCCTTGGGAAGATAAAGATAAGGGGCTACATAAAACTGGGAGCCAAGCACACAAACAGCAAGCTAAGTTATGCCTTTTACTTTCTCCAGAAGTCCAGTTTCCTTCTTTTTGTCTTGTTGATAATCTCCTTTCTCTTCCATGCAATTCAGGTCAACAGGACATGGTCTGTAGCAATTATCTTCCAACAAAAGATTGGGATGCGTGAAGGGATCCCTTAGGTCTTTGTTGCCTTCCACCTCCTGTCCTTCCTTCATCTCCACCGACTTGTCATGCATGATTGTCCTCTTCTTCGTAGAAGGCTCAACCTCTTTCTTGCGCGCTGCCTCCTGAAGGATCTTAGCATGAATGCCAAGGTTGGCAATCTCCACCACCCTGGTGGGGGACTCCTCGGCTAAGCTATTAGAAGTGTCCTCAATGTTGTGCTGAGGTAGGTTCTCGCTTGAAACCGTGGGAGGTGTAGCCTCACTGTCCAAGGGGAGGACAGTTTTGGGAAGGGTTAAAGTTCCAAAAAAATAACCAAGCATTACTACCATGAAAAGGCCAAGCTTAAAATCTTTAAACTCACGCGATGTATACTTTCCCCCGACGAGATATAATGGAGTTGGTCTACTCGTTGATGCTAGAAGATAACGTCAAACTTCCGCTACCTTAGCGCTTGTTGTAGCAATTATCATGGACCTTGGATGATGGGAACGAGGAAGACCTCGACCGCGAGCTACTGCGATCGGCTAAGAAGGGTCTCAAAGTCTCCTATGATGAAGATAAATCGCTCGTTCCACTGGTGGACCTTGTTGGACGTGCTAGTGAGCGAGAACAGTAAATACCATCCTTGGTCGAACCCAAGTAGAAGATCTTTAGAAAAATTTTCATGTCGAAGGATATTTTCTCCTCGCGCGAGAACAGTAAATACCCAATGCTAATCTCCATGCCGTTGAGATTTACTTGCGCTGCAACCAACCCACAATAGCGGAGGATCTGGGAGACTTTTGGACAAAGAGGAAGTCGCAGCCCTACTTGAAAGCGTTGAAGTGGGAATGAAAGATGATCCGCGAATGTGTTGATACGCTTTTCCTTTAAGGTCAACCTTGACATGTAGCTTTTTGGATGGAAGCGGTTGGTGAAGGTATCTAACTCCTCTTGGAAAGTAATCAACTTCTTGAATTTCGTGGCAGAGAAGTTCTGTGCATAGTTTAAGCAGCGAGCAGCAACATCCTCTCCAGGCGCCATTTATGATGTGAGGTAGATGCTACCGAAAACTTGCGAGGAGTAATTCGCTAAATGAAGGAGAATCGCGGAAAGCAAGAGATGTTCAAACCCCCTATTTATAAACAACAAAAAGGGGGAGGGGTCTTATTGAAAGTCGCATAACGAGAAAATCTTCAACTCACTGAACCCCTAACTGAATGATCCTTGTACTATGACATCCTTAGGCGCATAAATAAACTACCAGCATACCTCAAACCATAACAAGAAAATGCTCATACTATCTTAAACCTTACGAGGGCCTACTCGTGAAAATGTTAAAGCATAAACACTCGTGAAAATGTTAAAGCATAAACACTCGTGATCACTGCTCAAGCAAAAAATCCCAAGAGAAATGAAGTGCGAGGGCTCAATTCGCAAATGTATCAAAATGAATCTAGGTCCAGTTAATATTGCAAACTACAGGTCAGTAGGTTCCCGCACCTATCTAGGTATGCACATGATGACCAGTCTAGCCTAGCTTGTGCGCCATATGAATCTCTTCACTAGCCTTCGCCATGTGCTCCTCGTTGCGACGATATGTTCAACCTGATGACATAAGCCAAAACAAGGCCAAGGCTTCTCTGCCAGCACACACAGGAAATGAAGTCAACAATATCTGCAAAACAAAAGAAGAACAAGATAGAAGGAAAGCAGCGATATGCTCAGCAGGGAGGAGGCCGCCTGAGACGCAACACCTGCAGGAAGACAACTGCAAGAAGACAAAAGACCTGTAACTCAGTCAAGATAAATAAGTATGTATATCTTATCCTATGGATAAGAGGTGTAAAATGTGTATGTATGTTAACCGGGCAATTTATGGGTTGACTTAGTCAATATAAGAAGCCTATAAAGATGTCCTATGGGTATTGTAAAACTTATGAAAAAGCTGTAATAAAACTATACAGTGAAAAATAAAACTCCTCTCAGATCTATAATTGGTATCAGAGCTACCGATCAAGCTGTATTGGATCATCATCGAAGACTATGGCTACTTCAAGCTTCTCCCTTTCCCAAACCACTATTCCCGTGTTTACAGGTGAGAAATATGATTTTTGGAGTGTGCATATGAGAGCCATCTTTATTTTGCAAGGGCTGTGGGATATCATCTCACAGGGCCCCATATTTCCCACATCCACATCAGGAGTTGATTCTACTAAAATCACCCAATTAACTGAAGAAATCAAACAAAAGGATGCTAGGGCTATATGCCTTATCTTTCAAGGAGTTTCTGAGTCCGTCTTTCCCAGGATTATGGGTGCCCAAACAGCAAAGGCTGCGTGGGACACATTAAAGGAGGAATATAAGGGAGATGAGAAGGTGATAGCTCTTAAACTTCAACATATGTGGAGAGATTTTGAAAACTTATCAATGAAACCTGGTGAAAAAGTTGAAGACTTATTGTCCAGAACTCTACACATAATTAACCATATAAGAAGTTTAGGCGATACCATAGAAGATAAAAAGATTGTTCCAAAACTACTGCGCAGTTTACCAGCTAGTTTTTATCCTATAGTCACAGCTATAGAGGAATCGAAAGACATCAGTAAACTCTCTTTACAAGCTCTCATGGGATCTTTAAAGACCCATGAAGAAAGATTACTGAGCTTAACTACCCAAATGGATCAAGCTCTCCAAATGAAAGTTCCAGCACCTAGACCAAAGGCCATTACACAAAACCAAAAAGGAGAGCAGCCAAAACAGCAAGCAAAAACCTGGAGAGCTGCTCAGGGAAAACCAAAGTTAGTAGTGGGAGATAAGTATTGTATCATATGCAAGAAGACCAATCACCAATCCAAAGATTGCTTTTTCCGATGTAAGAATTGCAGAATTCCAAATCACTCTGCACAGAACTGCTGGAATGCACCTAAAGAAGACATGAAACTGTTAGAAGTAAATCAAACCAATGTGGAGCAAATGTTTTATTCAAATTCCAACCCAAAACAGTTAACCACTGAGATTTGGTATTTAGATAGTGGCAGTTCATGTCACATGACCAACAATGCCTCTATCTTTCACATACTCAATACCTCACACAAAGCCAAGGTGCTGTTAGGAAATGGTCACACTGCCCAAATTGAAGGCACTGGAACAATTAACATCCAGGACACTGCTGGGCAGGTAAAACATTTAGCTGAAGTAAAGCTAGTTCCCACCTTAACACAAAATCTATTAAGTGTTGGTGCATTAGCCATAAAAGGATACACAATTATCTTTACACGGGATGGAGCAAAAATCATTCATACAGCCTCAGGTGCCTGCATAGCCTCAGCTTGTCAAACTGCAAATAATTTATATACATTACAGATTTCAGGAATTGGACAAAAGGCCTTCTCATGCCAGCAGCAGAGTTACCTTCCCACTCTTACTCTTTGGCATCACAGGCTTGGGCACCTTCATTGGCAAGCTCTTCATCTCATGCAAAAGAAAACTCTTGTATCAGGACTGCCAGCATTTAGGAATCAGCCATCTGAGTTCTGTGAAGAGTGTGCTTATGGTAAAGCACATGTGTTACCATATCCTAAACACATTGATATTGGTTCAACAAGACCCCTTCAACTCATCCATGGAGATATCTGGGGACCAGCTTCTACGGCTTCACTTGGAGGTAAATGGTATTATTTGCTTTTCGTAGATGACTTCACTAGGTACTCATGGCTATACCATTTAGTACTAAAATCTGAAGCCTTCTCTACCTTTCAAACCTTCAAGAAATTTATAGAATTGAAAACAGGCCTATTAATACAAATGTTGAGAACATATAGAGGAGGGGAGTTCACCTCTATACCGTTTAACAATTTTTGTAAAGAAGCAGGAATACAGAGACAACTGACTGCACCAGGCTCACCCCAACAAAATGGCGTGGTAGAGAGGAGAAACCGCACCATAGTGGAAATGGCAAGATCTTTGATGAAAGCCAAGTCTCTGCCTAAAGGTTTTTGGGCAGAAGCCACCCAAACAGCCACCTACATCTTAAATAGAATACCCACCAAACCTTTGAAACAATGCACACCTTATTTTCTCCTAAACGGTCGTAAACCAACTGTTAGACATTTCAAAATTTTTGGATGTTTAGCATACACACTCATCCCACCTGAGAAAAGGGATAAGTTAGATAGTAAGGGAGAAAAGTGCATATTTATTGGGTATAGCCAAGAATCCAAAGCCTATAGACTCTATAACCCTCTCACCAACAAGGTTATAGTGTCCAGAAATGTGAGTTTTGATGAAGCAGGAAAGTGGTCTTGGGAGTTAGATAAGGAGAGAAACATACCATCCCCTGGAATCAGTTATCATCAGATAGTGCAACCACTTCAGCAACCTACAGCTGTACCTCAACTTGAACCTATCACTCCCATTCTGCAGCAAAGAGAGCCCCCTGGTGAAAGCCCTCGTAGTGGTGCATTAGCCCCAACTTCTCCACCTACATCTCCTCCACGGAAAATGAGATGAGTAGAAGAAATATATCAAGAAACTGAGATTGCCTTATCAGTCTCCACACCTACTTCCTTTGAAGAAGCCTGTGTGGAACCCATATGGCAACAAGCTATGCAATAAGAATTAGCAGTTATAGAGAGAAATAAAACATGGTCTTTAGTCGATCTACCTCCTACTAAAACTGCAATTGGCCTCAAGTGGTTATTTAAAACAAAATATACTGAAACAGGCACAGTGGATAAACACAAGGCTAGATTAGTCGTTAAAGGGTACTCCCAAATACCTGGACAAGATTTTGAAGAAACATATGCCCCTGTAGCTCGAATGGATACCATAAGAATTATATTAGCTTATGCAGCACAACAACACTATCCCATATATCATCTAGACGTAAAAGCAGCGTTCCTCAACGGAAATATCCAAGAGGAGCTATATGTATCTCAACCTTCGGGGTTCAGTCTAGAAGGAATGCAGAAACACAAGGTTTATCGTTTACATAAAGCATTATATGGATTAAAACAGGCACCAAGGGCTTGGAATTCCACTATAGATGCATATTTTCTTTCACAGGGCCTTACTCGAAGTACATGTGATCCATCTCTCTATGTCAAATGGAAGGAAGGAAAACATCTCATTATCGGGCTATATGTTGATGACATCTTAGTCACTGGTTCTTGTAAACAAATGATCACCGAATTCCGGTTACACATGCAAGCCCAATATGAAATGACAGATTTGGGAATTATGAAATACTTCCTAGGCATTCAGATCCAACCACTACAATCAGGTATATTCTTATCTCAGCAGAAGTTCACGGCTGATTTATTAAAAAGGGCAAAATTTGATCAATGTAACTCAACATTGACTCCCATGCCCACAAAAGAAAACTTGAAAAAGTATAGTGGGGAAGAAGAAATGGTTAATGCAGCACATTATAGATCCTTAACAGGGTCTCTAATGTATTTAACGCACACTCGCCCGGATATTGCTCATGCGGTAAATCAAATCTCTAGGTTTATGCAAATCCCGACTAGACAACATCTACTTGCTGTTCATCGGATCTTACGTTACCTAAAAGGTACGCAAGAGTATGGAATTGCATATCAGAAGGAAGATAAAGAAGAGTTGATAGGATATGTCGATGCAGACTGGGGCGCATGCATAGATGATCGTAAAAGCCTCACTGGATTTCTCTTCCTACTTGGTTCAAAACCCGTTACCTGGGGAGTACGCAAGCAACCCACAGTTGCTCTTTCAACCACCGAAGCAGAGTTTATGGCTCTAAGTATTACAAGCTGCGAATGTCTCTGGATACAACAAATCCTCAGTTTCCTGCAAGGAAGAGAAACAAATCAACCCACCATCCTTCGATGCGACAATACGTCGACCATCTTCCTTGCAGAAAACCCCATTACGCAGAAATGAAGTAAGCACATAGATCTCCGTTTCCATTTCATTCGCGATCAAGTGGAGAAAGGAACGATCAAAGTACAATATTGTCCTACCGAACTGCAATACGCAGATCTACTGACGAAACCTTTACCACACAAGCAATTTGTGCATCTTCGAAAGAAAATAGGCCTTGACTCATGCTTGGCCTATGGGAGGGATGATGACATAAGCCAAAACAAGGCCAAGGCTTCTCTGCCAGCACACACAGGAAATGAAGTCAACAATATCTGCAAAACAAAAGAAGAACAAGATAGAAGGAAAGCAGCAATATGCTCAGCAGGGAGGAGGCCGCCTGAGACGCAACACCTGCAGGAAGACAACTGCAAGAAGACAAAAGACCTGTAACTCAGTCAAGATAAATAAGTATGTATATCTTATCCTATGGATAAGAGGTGTAAAATGTGTATGTATGTTAACCGGGCAATTTATGGGTTGACTTAGTCAATATAAGAAGCCTATAAAGATGTCCTATGGGTATTGTAAAACTTATGAAAAAGCTGTAATAAAACTATACAGTGAAAAATAAAACTCCTCTCAGATCTACACAACCATCTAGAGGAGGGACCCATACTTGTGTGTATCCCATGAAGGTCAGCTTTTTGCAGGTCCTGCATGTGCTCCAGATTGGCGATGCGCCATTGCTGCTTATTGATAGAATAGTACTTCGCCTCAACACCCTTTGGTTGGAGTTCAGACTCTTCCTCCCTCGATACTCACACCTCCAACGTGCCAAATAAGTGATCTGGTTCACACACCATGTTAATATTAAATGTACTTTTGTATATTTTATTGTTTTTAGTTTAGTTTCACACCGCCTGTGGTGTTTCCTCCTTCTCCTCTTCTCCTATATGTAGACCTCAAGGGTTCTCATCTTACACATGAATACAAACGCTTTCGTTACTTCTAATATGGTATCAGATGCAGGTTCTCCTTAATTTTTCCTCGCACTTGCACCCCTGCTCGGGCGCTCTGTCCGCGACCTATTCCCGAGAAGCCGTCGCACCCGCAAGATCTTGCACCCGCAAGATCTTGCTCACGCGATCCGTGACCTGTCCCCGTGAAACCGCTGCGACCTGCCCGCGCAATCTACTCGTTTGTCCGGCGCAACCAGCCGCAACCTGCCATCGTGACTTGTCGCGATCTGTCGCAACCTGCTGCCGCGTTCTGTTGCGGTCTACTAGCCCGCAACTTGCCGCCTGCTAGCCAACCCTCAGTCTACCAGCCGCTTTTTGCCACTGCGACCTGCTCCGCAAGTCGCTAGCCCGCACTCATTCCGCCAGCCATATCTTGTCGTTGTGACCTGTTCTGCACACCTCCTGCCCGCCCGGTTGTCGATCAATCTGCCAGCGACCTGCTCCCGAGCCCGCTTGCCCACACCTTACCATCGCGACTTGCTACGTAGACCGCTAGCCTGCCCTTTATCATCGCGGTTTGCTTCCCCGTCCGCCAGCCTTCAGCTCACCAGCCCTTATACGTTTTCTCGACGCCATAGCCGCCCCTTTGATCTCGCCTCCTGTAAATGCCACTTCCTTCTAACTAGCCACTGCCAGCGACTGGTCAGACTGGGCTCTTACTGTTGAAGCTGCCCTCTCCACCCGTGATCTCTAGGATCATATCATCGGTGCTCCCCCCACCTCAGCAGGCTCTATCACTGCGAACTCTACTACTATCAGCTCTACCAGCACCACCGACCAAGATGACGCCACTCATTGGCGACATCGAGATCAGTCCATTCGGGCTTACCTTATGGATTCTGTTGCTCGTCCGCTCCTCACCTCCATTGTTCGCCTCTCCTCAGCTCGCGCTATGTGGGAATATCTTCGGGATCAATTTGTCCCCCACGGTGGAGCACGACATCATCGCCTCATCTGTGACTCCCAGTATGCATGATAGGAAAGGAGATCCATTAAGGATTTCTTCATCTTGATAAGCACCTTCTGACAAGAATTGGACTCCATGATCCCTATACCTTGCAATTGTGCTCGTTCCTTGGAGTTTCAGGGCCCATCTCGCTGAGGGCCATCTCTACCAGTTCTTCGATGCCCTATGTTGGATCCCTAGTTGGATTTGGGCTAGGTTCACTAAGTCAGGATATGACCCAACATGTATAGCCAGGTTCATGGTTGTGTCCTAGAGTCTAGGTCTAGTCCTTAGAGTCAATAATGCAAGGGAACAGCCTCCAACACTGCCAGAGACTCAAGACTTAGAGAAAATTTAAGACTTAGAAAAAGAGCTCTATGTTCGTCGATCTTAGGTCGACGAAAGTCGTGCTCAGCTCGACGAACTCAGAGACAATTCTCTGAGTTGAGCTCAATGAACTTGGTTCTCAGATCGACGAACTCAGGACAAAGGAAAACACTTCTAAGTCAAACTTCGGTCGATAAACTTAGAACATCAGCTAGACGAACTCTATTCTCTAGTCCCAGATCGACTAATTCTGAATCAGATGTTTCAACACTCAACGCCAGAGAACATCACACTCAACGCTAGAATGATGATACAACACTAAACGCCAGAAGACATCACACTCAATGCCAGAATGATGATTCAACACTTAACGATAGAGAACATCACACTCAACGCCAAAATGATGTTTCAACACTCTGCACCAGAAAACAGTCTAAGTACAGAATCAAAACTCAGGTCGACGATCTTGGACCTCAGCTAGATGAACTCAGTTCTCAGGTCTCAGGTCGACGATCTTGGACATTAGATTGATGAACTTGGTGCTCATAATAGGAAATTCTTCAAGTAGCAGTCATCCATTCAAAGGTCGACGAACTTGGACCTCAGCTCGACGAACTATGGACTCAGGTCGACGAATCCAGACTTGGTTGTTCCCTCTTCTGTTCCTATTATATTGCAATGATTCCTGAGTAATTAATGCTCTAATATTCTCTGAATATTACTGTTGGGTATTGTATCCACAATTACCTGGATTTGAGGAAGCCTCCTGTCAAGCTAAGATGAATTCACAATGTATTTGATGAATTCTTTCAAGTTGTGCTTGCAGTTATTCCTCGCTAAGTAGACACCAATGTCAGGGTGCAGTAGGTCAATATACACGGGTCTGTGCAACGTAATCCCTCGTTGAGCAGATCAGTGTGTTGGCTTACGTGTACTCTCTCAATTAGAGTGTACTTACTTTCAAGCACAGGGTTAAGAGAGATCAAGAGCAGACAAGGAGCAAGGATGGGCCAAAGACCAGCTCTCAAGGGAAGAAAGGCGAAAATCGTCTAAGTAGAAATCGTCGAGAATCACTAAGTGATTCTCGCCGATTCGACTGATTCTCGCCGAATCGACAAGAATCACTCGCTGATTCTCGCCGAATGCAGCCGGCCGTCTCAACGCCGCCCTGAATTCTGCTAAGGCAGAATCACTAAGTGATTCTCGCCGAATCGTCGAGAATGATCTTGCATTCTCACCGATTCGGCGAGAATCAATTGTGATTCCCGCCGATTCTCTCCGGCTTGCTATTTCTATGTAGCTAGAATTCTGCTAAGTGGAATTCGGCGAGAATCATAGGTGATTCTCGCCAATTCGTCGAGAATCACCTACAATTCTCGCCGAATTTGACTTAGGCAAATTTCTGCTATTCTCTGGACCGGTCCAAGTTAACATGCGCTGTTTGGAGCCGGTCTTAGGGCTTCTTTTTGGTGGGGCCCACAACGGTCATTTTGGATGACCTAATGTATAAATACATCGGTATGTTGAACAGTAAAAAGTACGAACAGAGAAGAAGAAAAGCCGAGCCGCCAACGTGACCTAGATCGCGAGGCTTGTCCCGTCGCCGTCGCCGCTCGTGTAAGTTGGTCGTCGCCGCTGATCGTGGTTACTTCCTAATCTCCCGATGACAGAAGCTCTGTCTCGCAACGCGTCTCACGAGTCCTTCTTGAGAACCTTTGTCTCTTGATTTGTAGATCGGGAATACCTTCCCTATCCGAATCGATTGAGACTATTGATCCAAGAAAGACCGTTGGTAGACCTTGCCGGCTTAGCTACGAAGTTTGGATCTACATAGCATCGCCGCCTCATTCTTTGCCGCCGTCGATCTAGAGAAGATTCTCTCCAAGTGAGATCTAGGGTTGTGGACTCTTCGTCGACTTCAAGAACACGTCGTCGAACGAAGAGGGATACCTTATTCTCCATAAGTTGTTTGTATTTCTAATATACTCCATTTCCAATTTTGTTGTAAAGGAACGTTGGTTCCTAGTTGTAAGGGTTGGGTGCAACCCGTGGTGTAGGAGTGGTGACTCCTTCGTTTGGAAGGGTTCCTTCCGTTAGTGTGAGGATTGGATTTCAATCTTGTTGGTGAAGTGATCGAGTCGTCCCTGGTTGGGAGATAGGTCGAAGGGGGAGAGTGGACGTACCCAAATCGGGGAACCACTATAATTTGCCTGTGTCTTTCTGTACTGTGTTGTTTGGTTTATTTGTGCAAGTATAATTTTAATTCCGCAAAAACGCTGCAAGACACCTATTCCCCCTCCCCCCCCCCATAGGTGAAGGTAGTTGGCACTAGGTGGACTTTCAAGTGGTATCAGAGGGAGGTTGCTCATTAAAAAGGTTCACACCTTGAGTAGAATCCTGCCACCAGTGTCAACAAGAATGGAGCTGGATTATGATATCTCTCCGCTAAGACTCCCCACGTGCTCAAGGGAGTATTATCCCATCTGGAAGATGAGAGTGTCTTTTCACTTGGAGGCTATCGATCCTCGGGCATCACTCATCTTGGAAGAGGGTCCATTCACTCCCATGAAGACCTCCAGCTCTGGAAAGGATATCCAAATCCCCAAGTGCATTACTGAGATGTCTGAGACTAAACTCTCATTGTACAATCTGGATAAGGTGATTCGTCAGATCATCATTGATGTCTAGTCTGGACCTTCTCGATCTAGACTGGAGAAATGTAGGATGGCCAAGTCAATGTGGCAAACCATCTCAGACCTCATGGAGGGATCAGAGAAAGCTGGGACCAGTTGTCAGCAAGAGGATGAAGCCTATGTGGGGGTCCTCGCCTCTGAAGATGAAGGTAATGACCAATCTGTCAGTATCAGGGCTCCGGTGTCCGTGTCGGAGACTGAAAAAGAAATTGAGGAAAGCAGTTCTGATGAAGCTGACTCAACGGTCTCTGCCGATCTCAACAGTAACTCTGAAGAGCAGAATCAGGAGCAGGTAACTTCCTCTTCTTGCCCCTCTTCCCTTGATGTTCCTGAAGACAGGAATAGTTCTGATGGCTGTGTATCTAATGATGCACGGGATATGTTGAATTTCAATCAAAAGATTGAAAATCCTGATTCCCTGAAGAGTGCCCTTCTGAAAAGCAACCTACTTGTTGAGGAGCAAGCTCAGGAGATTGCTCGATTGAAGACCTTGATGGATCTCCAATTGGAATCCATCAAGGTAAAGGACTCAAAAATCTCAGATCTAGAGAGTCGTCTAGATAATGAGAAGAGAATAGTGTCTAACTTTTCCAAGGTAGATACTATCAAGAGAAAAAGTGAAAATGGGTGGATCTCTCGAATTATTAATTCATGGAGAAATGGGGAGACTGTGTTCAGACCTCCCACCCCAAGTAGGAAGGGCACTCATCATGCCTTCAGGTATGACCACAATAACAACTGTGGTCACTGCAAGGATGACCAGCCCTCATGTGGAAACACCCACAGTGCAAGGGCTGTCATGGCCACCCATGAGAGAATACCTAAGGCTCATCCTGAACCATTTTTATTCTCGGCCTCTGCCCCAACTCGCCATGAATCTGCCGGAACCAGCTCTCACGGCAGTACTGTCCACCCTAGGACACAGGAAAGGGGGGTCTGGAAAAATGTGGTAAGCTCCCATGGGGCCTTTGGGAGCGTGCTGACTGAAAGGAAGGCACCACCTCCCAGGCCTCATGACTCGCACCACATGCATTCTTTCCTCCCTCCTATGTGTCAAGGTGGAAAAGGCAAAGTTGTGAGCAGAACCGGCTCTATCCCGTTTAGACCTGAGATCATGACTACCTCAGTTAGTAGGTCAGGTCTGAAAAGGCGATACAACATTCACGAGTGTTGGTGTTGTGGCAAGGTGGGTCACTTTGTCATAGATTGTTGGCACAACCCCTCTGTGTCAAGGGCAGGGGCATATCCACCTCCTCTGGGCAGAGTTATCCTTCCTGACAGGATTCCTGTGGGAAGGCATTCGAGTTTTTATGCTGACAAGAACCTAGGACCCAATACATATTGGGTTCCTAAGGTAAGGTAATTCTCTTTTGCAGGGTAGTCTTGGTTCCCGTAAACTTGATGGGAACCAGACAGGAGGTGTTCCAAGAATGACTTGGAACAAGTATCTGGAATAGGAGCAGTGCCATCGACAAATGCATACTCAAATTGACCACCTGGTGTGCCTTAAACAGAAGATCTAAATGATAAATCTTATAATCCCAGGTACTTGCATTCAGTTTCAATATTTGAGTCATATTGTATCGATATTTACATATATATATGCATATTTACATATCCACACAAATTTGTGAATTCTTTCTCTCGAAAGTAAATGGTTATGTGTATATATATACACATATATGCTTGTACACCTAAGGAAAGATTAAAATTGTAAAATGACCTTTAGATACAATATTAAAGAATCTTTGGTAGATACACACTTATACATTTGAAAATGAACCTCAACAGGCATAAGTCAGCCCACTGAAAATTAAGAAGGTACTTCAATGGGAGTTACAAAAGATTACAACTGATATCAGAATATTGTGTTCATCTCGATCGAGCAATAACTTAATAAATTTGCCTGCCTCGGTTATTGTCTAGGGTGCACCAGAATTAATTTGCATCCTAACAAAATTATTGAACTAGGGTATAACATAGTCCTTATGCCTCATAACGCTGTGTGAAAAATTTCGTCTAAACTCTCGGTACAAAACAGTTAGGAAAATCTGCGGAATCACGTCGAACCCGCCCGGTTCGCTACTGTATATATAGATCGCGTAAATCCCGACGATTTCTCCCTACGCCTTAATCCCGTCAATTCGCCTTCTTATTACACTAACATCCCGCCGATTCGTTGGTTCGTGTTCTTCCCGTCAATTCGCCTGGTTAGTGGATTCCATTCGATCGCCCGAACCCAACGGAATCGCACAATCCCGACACCATCCCATCGATCACAGTTGCGACCGCCAAGGATCTCCTATGTGCCTCCGACGACTAAGAACAAAGGACGGAAGGGCTTCCACTCGACATTAGGGTAACTGTCTATTCCCTTCTTCCTCCTTTTTAGTGGCTTGTCTAATGTGTAGCCTCCTACTAGGATCGCTGATAAGATATCGACTTGGGTATTTCCTCCCTAGGTCTATAATGGCTCCAAGAACCACCGCCGGCCTGGTCACTGGATGTGAACTAGTTCGAATCGGTTTTTCACATGCCTCAGATGAGTTCAGGAACATCATCCTCATGCTTGATGAGGCTTGACTCACCTTTATATTGGAGCACCCCTGCAAGATATTGGATAAGGAGGTGATGGAGTTCTTTGTGACCGCCAAACTTCGGGATGAAGACACTGTCATCAAGTGTAAGATTGCCGGTGCTAGGATCAAGATGTCTGCAAGGAAACTGACTCAATACTTGCAGCTTTCCAGCTCTGATCACGAGGATTATCTGGAAGAACAAGATAGAGCCAGGACTCTTCTGTTCTGCGGCCTACCTAGAGGAATCAAATCCATCAAAAGGAAGGAGATGAACGAGGAAGGGAAGCTTCTGGCTGACATCGTTGGGAAAGTCCTGATATGTAAACCAGGCTCCCACGATCATATCTCAGGGGAGATGTTTAAGATTCTAATGGTCATCGTCTGCAGGAAGCGATTCAACTGGGGGGGCCATGCTATTTGAGAAAATAAAGGATACTCTGCGCACCCCCAGCTTTGGACGGATCATCAGTCTCTATCTGAACCAACTGGATGGAGATAAATTTGATATGAGCAAAGGAGTTCCCATCCACTATCTGAAGAAGATGGACTCCAGTGTATTTGATAGATGGGAGAGACGGATAGGGTAAGCTGCCGTGGGAGAATAACGAGATGAATCTCCAGCTATGTCACATAGGGCTGAGGACAATAGAACTCCAGCAGATTCTGTGGCTGTCCCCGGTGAAGTTCCTGATGTACTGACTGCAGGAACTGAGGGGGAGCCTCTACCCGCGCCTGCTGATGTCATATCTGATATCTCTCAGATAGCTAGGGATGCAGTTGAGAACCTGCAAGAAGAAAGTGTGGATGTGGAGAAAGAGGGGGCGGTCCTGGACAATACTGATATGGGAGATGGAGGTGCTGTTCTGGAGGATGATGAGCTGGATGTGGACGCTGCTGCTGATGAGAATGAGAATATGGATGATGAGGAGGAGGAAGAAGAAAATGAGAAGAGTGAAGAGATGGATCATCAGGATGATGCTGAAGTTCCATCTGGGGAACGATCTCCTGAGGAGTCTGGTGCTCGAATGGAGGGGGAGTCCTCTCAGCAACTATCGGTAAGCATTCCTGTAAAATCTACTGAAGCTGCCCAAATTCCCCCTGTGGAAACAGTACTTGTGTCCAGCTCACCAAGTGCATCTGCTGAAGAGCCAGATCAAGGCATGCCTGAAGATCATCCACTGCAAGCAAATCTGGCAAATCATACCGTCAATATAGTTCAAGGAATTCTAGATGAGCTAAAGGCCTCATTTGAGAAAACACAATCCAACGTGCTCAAAAGGGTTAAAGATTCTGAGGATCTAATGTTAAAGAACAATGTGGAAGTCAATCAAAAGTTGGACGTTATGGAAAAGAAATTCGAGGCAAGGTATACTGAAGCTGGCACAGCTGTCTCTCTGCTGATGCAAGATCTTAAGAAGAACACGGATGATCTGGCTGTCGTTAATCAGAACACACATGTTGTGGCAGATAACATTCAAAAATTTGATGCCAACATGGTGACCCTAAACACCAATCAAAAGACACTGCTCGCTGAATTTACAAAAACTATGAAACACATCGATGAGTCCCTGCACGCTTACGCAAACTCAATTGCAGTGGAAGCCAAAAAGGGGGAGGAAGAGTACAAAGCTAAGATGGTTGGGCTTCAACAGATAATCATCGAAAATTTCGATCAGTCTAATAGGTATGCTCCTAAACTCTAACAAAATCATAATTGACACCTTCAATCAATCTAATAGATAATAATTGAAAAATTCGATCATTCGAATAGGTATGTGTTTGAAACGGCCCATTGGTTAGTACAACAAGCCTCGAGCATACATGTTCCCGTTGCTCCTCCGGAGCAAGAGGAGTATACTGCTGCTGCTGCTGAAGAAGAGGCAAGTATTGAAGAAGTTATACTGAGTGAGGCTGAAGCCAAGAAGGCTGCTAGGGCTGCTGCAAGAGCAGAACGCAGTGGCTGGTTTGATCAAGAAGCCCTAGCAAAAGCTAAAGGCAAAAGAAAAAATCAAGAAGGAACCTCAAAGGAAACGCCAACTGAAAAGAGAATCAGACTGAAGGAGGATGAGGTGCGAAATGAAAGGTGGAGCCTAATATTAAGAAGCATCATTTTGGACACATTTGCGTTGCAACAGCGGGGGGAGATAAAAAGGAACGATGTCTACAGTCAGCACGAGTGGGAGCTGCACAAGACCTTTGAAGCAAAAGGAAACATCTTCTTCAGGTCCAATACTGTGGCAAATAAAGCTCCCCCTCCCAGATACTACCCTAAGCCTAAGGAATACTTTGAACGTCAAAGCAGCAAGCACTTGGCGCAGCAGCTAAAAGACGAAATAGCTAAGGATAAAGAGATTTAGGAATTTAGCTAATGTACTCCTTATGTTTTTATTATTATCATCATGTAAACATATGAACAATTTTTGTGGATATCTATATATATATATATATATATATATATATATATATGTGTGTGTAATTTGATGATTGACTTTCATATTGCTCTGGTTGCTTTTATTATCTTTCTCTTGATTCAATGTATGTATTATCTGGATTGGTGCAATTCATCTTAGCTAGTAGGATTTTGGCTTCTTCAAATAGGGGGAGATTGTTGGGTATTGTATCCACAATTACCTGGATTTGAGGAAGCCTCCTGTCAAGCTAAGATGAATTCACAATGTATTTGATGAATTCTTTCAAGTTGTGCTTGCAGTTATTCCTCGCTAAGTACATACCAATGTCAGGGTACAGTAGGTCAATATACACGGGTCTGTGCAACATAATCCCTCGTTGAGCAGATCAGTGTGTTTGCTTACGTGTACTCTCTCTATTGGAGTGTACTTACTTTCAAGCACAGGGTTAAGAGAGATCAAGAGCAGACAAGGAGCAAGGATGGGCTAAAGACCAACTCAAGGGAAGAAAGGTGAAAATCGTCTAAGTAGAAATCGTCGAGAATCACTAAGTGATTCTCGCCGATTCGACGAGAATCACTAGTGATTCTCGCCGAATCGACGAGAATCACTCGCTGATTCTCGCCGAATGCAGTCGACCGTCTCAACACCGCCCTGAATTCTGCTAAGGCAGATTCGGCGAGAATCACTAAGTGATTCTCGCCGAATCGTCGAGAATGATCTTGCATTCTCGCAATCAATTGTGATTCCCGCCGATTCTCTCCGGCTTGCTATTTCTATGTAGCTAGAATTCTGCTAAGTGGAATTCGGTGAGAATCGTAGGTGATTCTCGCCGATTCGTCGAGAATCACCTACGATTCTCGCCGAATTTTACTTAGGCAAATTTCTGCTATTCTCTAGACCGGTCCAAGTTAACATGCGCTGTTTGGAGCCGGTCTTAGGGCTTCTTTTTGGTGGGGCCCACAACGGTCATTTTGGATGACCTAATGTATAAATACATCGGTATGTTGAACAGTAAAAAGTACGAACAAAGAAGAAGAAAATCCGAGCCGCCGATGTGACCTAGATCGCGAGGCTTGTTCCATCGCCGTCGCCGCTCGTGTAAGTTGGTCGCCGCCGCTGATCGTGGTTACTTCCTGATCTCCCGGCGACAGAAGCTCTGTCTCGCAATGCGTCTCACGAGTCCTTCTTGAGAACCTTTGTCTCTTGATTTGTAGATCGGGAATACCTTCCCTATCCGAATCGATTGAGACGATTGATCCAAGAAAGACCGTTGGTAGACCTTGCCGGCTTAGCTACGAAGTTTGGATGTACATAGCATCGCCGCCTCATTCTTTGCCGCCGCCGATCTAGAGAAGATTCTCTCCAAGTGAGATCTAGTGTCGTGGACTCTTCGTCGACTTCAAGAACAAGTCGTCGAACGAAGAGGGACACCTTATTCTCCATAAGTAGTTTGTATTTCTAATACACTCCATTTCCAATTTTGTTGTAAAGGAACGTTGGTTCCTAGTTGTAAGGGTTGGGTGCAACCCGTGGTGTAGGAGTGGTGACTCCTTCGTTTGGAAGGGTTCCTTCCGTTAGTGTGAGGATTGGATTTCAATCCTGTTGGTGAAGTAACCGAGTCGTCCCTGGTTGGGAGATAGGTCGAAGGAGGAGAGTGGACGTACCCAAATCAGGGAACCACTATAATTTGCCTATGTCTTTCTGTGCTGTGTTGTTTGGTTTATTTGTGCAGGTACAATTTTAATTCCGCAAAAACGCTGCAAGACACTTATTCCCCTCCCCCCATAGGTGAAGGTAGTTGGCACTAGGTGGACTTTCAATTACCGTTAGACAAGAGCATTAATTATGGTCTTCATTAGGATTATTGCCTGCCGTTTTCCAAAAGGATAGTTGGGGAAACTAATCAATGAAAATTTTCCAAGGCCGTCAACATTGAATGCAGAAAGGATTCCAAAATTAAAAATGACATTTACATAGAAAATATAAAAGATGGATTTTTCCTCTTCCAGAACATACAACTGATACAGACACACAGAAAACCAGTCAGGAAGAGTAGAACACCATCGTCTCGCAGCAAGGATTCTCTCTGCTCTCACTCTCTCTTGAAAACAAAGTGCTAGAAAGAAAGAACTGATAGACCAGAAGAAAAATTCCTTTCTGAAGAAGAAGAACAATCATTTAAAGCAAGAGTCTTCTTCTTCTGTCATCCTCTCAGGAACATTCAAAGGATAACAACTACTGCATCTGTCAAGGAGTTCCTGAAGTTCTTCTGGTTGAAGTTGAAAGCTTGAAGCCTATCACCCTGAAGCAAAGTTCCTTTCACCCTGAATAAATTCAGTATTTCAGGGGGAGCTTTTGCCACCATCAAATCCACAGAGTCTTCTCAGTTGAATACTTGAGAAAGAGAAGATATCATCACTCTCTCACCCCCACTGTAAAAAGGGTTCTCTACTCCCTTCAAAAGTGATTCCTGGTTGCAAGTCTCCTAACCAAAAGACTTGAGGTTTGGTTTTTGATCACCTTACCAAAAGCTCATTGGTAAAATTTTTGTGTGGCTGCGAACAAAAACCTGAGTGGATTCCTACCAGAGTGGTAGAAGAGTGGATGTACCCAGGTTGAGGAACCACTATAAAATTCTTGTGTTGTTTGGTTGCCTTTTTCTTTTGTTCTTGTTGTGGCTGTGATAGTTAGGATTCTGTGATTTTTATTAGTTTAATGTTATGTGTTGTGATATAGCATTTGAGTTTAAGAACAAGTTATATTATTCAGCAAAAGAGTTTAATTATTTAAAAATACTCTATTCACCCCCCCCCCCCTCTAGAGTATATTAGATCTAACCCTCACTTTCAATTGGTATCAGAGAGGAGTTCTTTTGATTGTACAAGTTAACCCTTGAACCAAAGATCCTAAGTTAGATCTCTTTATATTTCTAGTAGATTCACATAGACAGCATGGCCCAAAACAAAGATTATGCAAGCACCAGACCTCCAGTATGCAACCTGAACAAGTTTGTCATCTAGAAGGTAAGAATAAAGTTATATATGAACTTCATTGATGAAGATATATACAATTCCATTTTGACAGGTCCCCCTGCAGCACTTACAACAGCAGCATCATCCAGCACTAATACAGTTCCACCACCTGAGTGGACTAGGGATCAGAGGAAGGCCAAAATTGCTAATGCCAAGGCAATGAACATATTGGCCCAAATAATGTCAGATGACATTTTCCAGAAGGTGGTTGAATGCACATCAGCCAAGGCCATTTGGGATTCCCATAATCAAATGATGGTTGGATCTGCTGATGAGAGAAAAGACAGAAGATCAAACCTCATATCCCAATATGAGAACTTCAAGAAGGAGGAAGCTGAAACAGTAGCTGATATGTACAATAGGTTAAGCTCAATCATCAATGAGCTAAAGACCTTAGACAAAGACATCACCCTCACAGAGGTGAATGACAAAATCCTCATGTCCTTCCCAAGCTCATGGGATTCAAGGATCTGGCCCATCAAGGAGGCCAGGAGCCTAAATGAGAATTCCACTGAATCTCTTTTAGGAAAGTTAAAGTCCTATGAACAGCTGGTCAAGTCCAGGGAAGCAGCTGAGCAAAGAACTCCTCCACCAGCAAGGAAGGAGAACAGCCTTGCATTCAAGGCTACTGAGGAGACTGAGACTCCATCTATAAATGAAGATCTGATGAGCTTTCTTACCAAAAGATTCTACAAGATGGCAAGGAAGGATTTCAGGAGGAATTCATCCAGGAAGGATGATAAGCCCAGGTATGATAAAACCCTTACTAAAGAGGTGGTATGTTTTGGTTGCAGGAAACCTGGACATTTCCTCTCAAAATGTCCAGAGAATCAGAAGAAGGAGAACAGAAGAGAAAAGGACTCCAGGAGCAAGCATTACAGCAAGCCATCTTCTAGCAAGCACAAAAAGAAGGACAGAGGGTTTGTGGCTGAAAGCTGGAGTGAAACAGAAGATGAATCTTCATCTTCAAGTTCCAGTGAAGAAGAAGAGGAGGCAAAGGCAAAGGAAGTTTGCCTCATGGCAATTGATGTCAGCAGTAGCAGATCAGATACAGATGAATCTGATAATGAAGAAAGCCTGTCAGCTAAAGATCAGGTATTAGCCTCTTATGATTTTGAATCTGATGAATTCAAATTTGAATTTAAAAATTTATGCTTAGATTTGATAAGCTCTGAGAAGGAAATCAAACTTCTCAGAGAAAAATTAAATGCTCTAGATAAGCTCACTTCTGAAAATGCAAATCTATCTAATGAATTAAAATCTGCAAATGAACAAATTATTTTTCTGAAATCTGAACTTAGCAAAGCCAAAATGTTAGAAGAATCATTAAATGGCAGAAGCTTAAAATTTCTAGATATAACAAGCACACTAAATACTAGAACTAATTACTGCAAACTTGGACTAGGAGCTTCATCCAGTAAACCAACCCTAATCCAGAAGAATCATCTTTCAAAACCTGTGAACTTTGTTTCTGATAAAGGAAAGAAAAACACTGAACAAGTCAATAAGGTTAATGAAGTCCTTAAACAAATTGAAACTAAGAACAAACTTAAAAAATAGAAGAATAAGAAAAGTAACAATGTTCAACAGTTATCGTCGAACTCAGATCGACGATACATGAACAGATCGTCGACCTCAAAACGACGATCTCTGAACGCAAATTTCAGTAATAATCAATCTTTGATCTACAATCAACGATATCAGTATGGTTCATCGACTAGAGATCGATGATTTTGGTGCCCCAAGAATGAATACCTTCATTCTTCGAGCAGAAATCAACGATCTAATCCAACATCGTCGAGCTCAAGTCGACGATCCAACAAGAAATCGTCGATCCCAGATCCTAACAACAGAAACCTAAATTCTAAAAGTAACATTAATCCTTTTAGTCAATGGATAATACCATTAAGAAGATATCATCCTAAAGGTTACAAAAATCAACCTAAATGCTCTTATATTTCTAGTTACAATTATGTAAATCAGCAAGGACCTAAGGTTACCTGGGTCAAGAATAACTAACTATTTTGTCTACAAATGAAGAGTTGTCAAGCTGTAAATCAAGTATGGTACCTGGACAGTGGTTGCTCCAAGCATATGACTGGGAACAAGGAAATTCTACTCAACTACAAGTCCAAGCATGGACCAAAGGTAATCTTTGGAGACTCAAAGTGTGGGCAATCTGAAGGCTATGGACAAATAAGGATTGGGGCAGTCACATTCAACAAGGTAACCTATATAAGAGGACTCAAGCATAACCTCATCTCCATAAGTCAATTATGTTATGAAGGTTATCAAGCACACTTTAACTCAACTGCCTGTATTGTTTCTAATAAAGAAAAACAAACTGTTTTAATGGGGAATAAACAAGGAAACATATATATAGTTAATTTCCTATCTGCCAATTCAGATATCTGCTTACTTAATATTATAAGTAATCAGAATGATTTATGGCATAAAAGACTAGGGCATGTTAATATGAAAAACATTGTTAGGCTATCTAAAGACAACCTTGTGAGAGATTTACCTTCTGGCCCCTACAAGAAGGGAGGCCTCTGCAGGGCTTGTCAACTAGGCAAGCAAACTAAATCTAGTTTTAAATCAGTAAATAAAAGTGATTCACCTAGGATATTGTACTTGCTACACATGGATCTCTTTGGACCCATAGTTGTACAAAGCCTGGGAGGGAAATCATACACCTTAGTCATAGTGGATGACTTCTCAAGGTTCACTTGGGTGTTCTTTCTGAGATCTAAGTCAGATACTTTTAAGGTTCTTACAGATTTTCTCAAGACCATACAGATTGAGTACGCTACTCATGTTGCATTGATCAGAAGTGATCATGGTACAGAGTTTGAGTTTCTTCTTATGCATAAGTTCTGTGATAAGGAAGGTATCGGGCACTGCTTCTCAGCTCCTAGAACTCCCCAACAAAATGGGGTAGCTAAAAGGAAAAAATAGGACACTAATTGAAGCTGCAGGAACATTACTTACAGATGCTTACATGCCCCTATCCTTTTGGGCAGAGGCTGTAAGCACAACAAACTATGTACTGAACAGAAGCCTGATATATAAACTAAAGAATAAGACTCCCTATGAATTACTTAAAGGGAAGAAACCTAAAATCACTTATTTAAAAGTATTTGGCTGTGTATGTTATATACATAATAATGACAAGAGATACATTAGAAAGTTTGAAGCTAAGGCTGAAGAGGGAATTTTTCTAGGATATTCCCAAGTAAGCAAAGCTTACAGGGTATTTAATAAATCATCCCTGAAAATTGAGGAATCAGTTCATGTTACATTTGATGAGACTAACATGTTTTATAAGGAGAAAAACATTTCTACTAATAGTACTTTGTAGGTATCAAATTTGTGTGAGAATTTGGATGATCTAGACCTTACCCCAAAGGCTGAATCACATCCTCCTCCACAATCAGTAGCAGAAGCTGATAGTGATGAAGAAACTGTGGAAGCAGTTCAACTTCCTTCAACAGTTGATGCAATTCCACAAGAAGAATTAAATCCAGTAACTATTGCTGAACCAACTCCACCTAATGATCTTGTCACACTAATGGATCACCCCAGATCCCAAGTGATTGTAGACATAACAGCAGGTGTACAGACAAGGCATCAACTCAACCAAGACTTGATGCATGCCTATTTCCTCTCTCAGGTTGAGTCTCTAACCATACATGATGCTGAGCAGGATCCCCACTAAATCATTGCAATGCAAGAGGAATTAAACCAATTTGAGAGATGTAGAGTTTAGGATTTTGTTCCAAGACCCCAAGACCATCCAGTCATTGGAACTAAATGGGTATACAGAAACAAACTGGATGCCCAAGGTATAATTGTGAGAAACAAGGCTAGGCTTGTTGCTCAAGGTTATAGGCAAGAAGAGGGAATAGACTATGACCAAACATTTGCACCAGTTGCAATATTGGAGGCAATCAAAATATTTCTTGCCTATGTTGCCTACAAGAAGTTCAAAGTCTATCAGATGGATGTGAAGAGTGCCTTTCTGAATGGAGTGCTAAAGGAAGAGGTTTATGTTGAACAACCTCCAGGTTTCATCTCTCCAACTCATCCTTATCATGTTTTTAAATTGCATAAAGCTCTCTATGGTCTAAAGCAAGCTCCAAGAGCTTGGTATGAGACTTTAGCTAGCTTTTTGATAGAGCATAAATTCATTAGAGGCATTGTAGATAAAACATTATTCACTATACATCATAAGGATCAAATCTTGTTAGTACAAATATATGTAGATGACATTATATTTGGGTCTACTGATCCCAAACTATGCAAGAGGTTCTCTGACCTCATGCATTCAAAATTTTAGATGAGTAGCATGGGTGAGCTCTCCTACTTCCTTGGTCTCCAAGTGAAGCAGATCCCTGATGGAATCTTCATTTCCCAGGCTAAATATGCTAAAGAGCTTATTAAGAAGTTTGGGATGACTGATGCCTCAGCAAAGAAAACACCTATGACTACAAATACTGTAATAGACTCTAATGCACATGGGAAACCTGTGGATCAGAAATTATATAGGGACATTGTTGGATCCCTACTATACCTTACAGCTAGCAGACCTGATATCATGTTTGCCACATGTCTTTGTGCTAGATTCCAGGTGAACCTTAAAAAATCTCATCTAATTTTTCTAAAAAGGATTTTAAGATATATAAAGGGTTGTCCTAGTCTAGGTCTCTGGTATCCTACTTAGTCAGAGTTTGAGTTAACTGGATACTCAGATGCTGACTTTGCTGGATGTAGAGTGGACAGAAAGAGTACCTTAGGAACTTGCCAGTTCCTTGGTATGAGATTAGTGCCCTGGTTTTGCAAGAAGAAATCATTTGTGTCCACATCAACTGCTGATGCAGAATATATTGCAGTTGGCAGTTGTTGTTCCCAGATGCTGTGGATTCAAAATCAACTCCTAGACTATGGGTTCAACTTAAATAATTCAACTCTACTATCTGATAACACAAGTGTTATTGATATAACACAAAATCCATTCCATCACAGTAGGACTAAGCATATAGACATTAGGCATCATTTCATTAGAGAGTGTGTAGACAAAAACAAAATTAAACTTGTCTAAATCTACACTGATTTGCAAAAAGCTGATATTTTCACCAAGCCCTTGGATAAAAGAAATCACTTATTCTTTGTAAATCAGCTTGGAATGGTCAATGGAGAAGACTTAGTTTAGTTTCTGTCTACACTCGAAGAACTCTTCAGATTTCGTCGACCTGAGATCGACGAACTCCCTGTTAGTAAAGTTAGTTTCGTTGACCTCAGATCGAAGATCTATTTCTTTTTCGTGGAACGGAGTCTGTCGATACATATTCTGGAAAACCTTATATTTAGGTTTTCTTCGACTTCCATCCCGCGCTTTCAGTTCTCTTGCACTTGATCCTCATTTTCTCTTGCAGGTGCTCTCATGGCGATTCCGGCAGGAACTCTAGGGGCGATGAAGTTTGACACTGGATTCGACCTGGACTTTGAATCCTTCCAATACTCAGATCCCATCTTCCTGAATATTCTACAGTTACTTGAAGACCAACAGTTGAAGACTCTGCTCTCCACCTGCATCAAGATATCAGGAACAGAGATCAGGGAATGGGTTTACACAGTTTCTACAGAGGAAAATACGATGACTGGAACAATTACGGGTACTACTGTTTATCTTACCCCGATGTTTTAACTAAAATTTTTGGATTGAGTAATGGTGATGAAGAATTAGATATAAATTCGGAGGAATTTGATATGATGCTTAGCATGATAGGGTATTCAAGACAAACCCCCCAATAAATTGCTCAAGAAACATTTGTCTGCCGAGTACAAGTTTCTCGCAGACATTGTGGGGAAGGTGCTGCTAGGGAAGCACACTGCACATGACTATATCACCAGGCATCAGTTCCTGGTCATGTGTGTTATCGTGAATAAAAGGACAGTGAACTGGGGACATATCTTATTTGATCTGATTAGAAAGAAGAACAACAAAAAGGAGGTTTACTTTGGAAGGATCCTAGGGATCTTCCTCAAGGAGAAGGCTGCTGAATCACTGGTCTCCCCGACCATATTCATTAATGCTAGCAAGAGACTCACTTTTTCTCTGTTTAGAAAGTGGGAGAGGATAATCACTAAGCCAACCAAGGCTCCCTCCTCTTCCACCAGAACTTCTGAAAGTACTAGGGTTGTACCAGCCACTCCCCACCCCATTGAAGAGATCCCTTCCAACCCTCCACCACCTCCAGCTCCTCAAGTTCCATCCCAACCAGCAATAAAACCAACCCCACCTTCCACTACCATTACAGTCCCTTCCTTTACACCTCCAGCATCCCAACTTCCTGCCTCTCCAACAAACATTCCCTCTAATACTCCATCCCCCCAGCCTGATACATCTGTACCCTCACTACCCCAATCTCCTCTTCCACATCATCTTGCTGATATCCCTCAAACCAACCTATCATCCCTCTTATCCTTCAACCTCTTATGATCCCCACTAAACACTCCCTCTCCTCCAAATGACTCTCTCCTAGACACTCAAATCCCACCTCCACCTCAAACTCCCCCAACACCTACCATATCCACTCAACCAACCACTGCCACAACATCTACCTCTCCACACTTGGATCACTCCCTTGTCTCCCCACTCATTACCCTCCTCACACCCCTCCAAAAACACTCATAATAGAGGCTATCTCTCCTCTTGCTACCTCCATCTCCTCTCTAGCTGCATAAATTACTGCCTTAACTACTGCTCTCTCTTCAGTTGGGGGCCTGGCTTCAGTTCCTCCTAAAACCAGGCAGGGGGAGATACTTGTTGAAGAAGCAGTAGCAGTTGTAGCAGAAGATGTAGCACCAGCAGAATCAGATGATAAGGATATGGACACAGTGGAAGCAGCAGAAGATGTAGCAACAGAAAAAGAAACAGCAGCAGATGTACAAGAATAAGTTATAACAGAAGAAGTACACGAAGAAGTTATAGCAGAAGATGTACCAATAGACAACACTAAGCCATCTATGGCTATAATTCAAAATACCACACCAATTTGGCTCAAGGACACTTTTGTAGCTCCTGAGCCTCTTCCCAGAGTTTCTTCCCCCACCATCTCATCACCTATAGCACCAGTTTATATTATGGATGATTCTCCAATGCCTGATATAGATGCACTGGTCATGGCTGATATTGAGGAAGAAAATAAATTAACTGCTCAAAGCACTGATGTACATAGTTCTCAGGTTTCCCCTCCAGTTCCTTCAAAGACAGAAAAGACAA
Source organism: Platanthera zijinensis (assembly GCA_039513925.1). NCBI lineage: Eukaryota > Viridiplantae > Streptophyta > Magnoliopsida > Asparagales > Orchidaceae > Platanthera > Platanthera zijinensis. The sequence goes on from CM077081.1 coordinate 82,687,905, forward strand.
CCATTTCTGATGACACAATAAGAGAGATTGATGCCATGTATGAAAATCCTCAGCCTTCTGATGATGATGATGATGATGATGATGATTCTGATGAGGACCCAAAGAGGAAGAAAGTTTCAAAGAAAAGGAAAGCTCCTCCACCTCCTGCCCCAAAACCCAATCCAACAAATGACATGCCCTATTACATTCTGCAGAACATAACTCCATACAAGGGTATGCCATTTTGGATGTGGCTGCCCAAAAATGAACAAAAGGTAAGGAAGAATAGCATAAGATATTCTCCTCCCCCACAGAAATTCAAGAGAGGTCCTCCCCCTCCTCCTGCTGCTGGTGCCTCAGGAACTACTTCTCAAGGGACAGATGCACCCTCCAAGCCTACATCCTTCACCAGAACATATCAAAGGTAGGAAAGACCATCTAGACATCATTCTCAAGGAAGCAACTAGCAAAGGAATGTCAGTTCTACAGAGCAAATAAAGGAGGTAGTTTATAAGAAACCAGAGTTCTCACCTCCCAAACAGTAAGATTAACAAAGAAGGCACATAGAATCCCACAAGCCCAAAAGAAAATATAGTGAGACTGCTCCTCCAAGGTCTCTGTATACTCAGAGTGATGAAAGCCAAAAAGTAACAAATTTCCAAGCACAGTCCACTCAATTCAAGCTTGTTACCCATCTACCCCCACAAGATGATCAATCATCTGTTAGTCAGGATATTGATCCAAACTTCAGGATGGCTAGGCTCAAAGAGTTGATTGGTCTGTCACAAATAAAGAAGGCTAGAGAAGAGGGTGAAGATCCAACAAAGTTCACAACTATGTCTTCATATAGAGAAAAAGAACTAGATAAACTTCAAGTGAGCAAGAAAGTGTTTGATCCTGCAGAGTACATGACAATACACCCAGAGGCGGTAGTACCCAGAACCTCCACCCTGACAGTGATTGGAGCAGCAGATATGTACATGTCAAAGAAAGAAGCTGCTAATCCTGACAAAGAAATCATCTTTACTTAGCCTGGGGATAAGAGCAAAGAAGTAGAGGAATAGAAGAAATAGAACCTGAACTCCTATGTGTATGGTATACTTTTGAAAAACTATGTTCTATGATACAAAGCTAACTGTATAAATATATCTGCTGCATATATATTATTTCATTCTCGGCCAGATATATATTTCTTGCTTTGTACATTTCTTTTTATCATTGAGTCTGTAATTAGTGACCTCACCCAAAAATGGGGAGATTGTTGGATCCCTAGTTGAATTTGGGCTAGGTTCACTAAGTCAGGATATGACCCAACATGTATAGCCAGGGTCATGGTTGTGTCCTAGAGTCTAGTTCTAGTCCTTAGTGTCAACAATGTCAGGGAACAGCCTCCAACACTGCCAGAGACTCAAGACTTAGAGAAAATTCAAGACTTAGAAAAAGAGCTCTATGTTCGTCGATCTCAGGTCGACGAAAGTCATGCTCAGCTCGACGAACTCAGAGACAATTCTCTGAGCTGAGCTCGATGAACTTGGTTCTCAGATCGATGAACTCAGGACAAAGTGACAACACTTCTAAGTCAAACTTCGGTCGACAAACTTAGAACATCAGCTAGACGAACTCTGTTCTCTGGTCCCAGATCGACTAATTCTGAATCAGATGTTTCAACACTCAATGTCAGAGAACATCACACTCAACGCCAGAATGATGATTCAACACTCAACGCCATAGGACATCACATACAACGCCAGAATGATGATTCAACACTCAATGACATAGAACATCACACTCAACGCCAAAATGATGTTTTAACACTTAGCACCAAAAAATATTCTAAGTCCAGAATCAAAACTCAGGCTGATGATCTTGGACCTCAGCTAGACGAACTCAGTTCTCAGGTCTCAGGTCGACGATCTTGGACATCAGATCGACGAACTTGGTGCACAGAATAGGAAAGTCGTCCAGCAGCAGTCAGCCATTCAGAGGTCAACGAACTTGGACCTAAGCTCGACGAACTATGGAGTCAGGTTGACGATTCCAGACTTGGATGTTTCCATCTTCTGTTCCTATTATATTGCAATGATTCCTGAGTAATTAATGCTCTAATATTCTCTGAATATTACTGTTAGATAAGAGCATTAATTGTGGTCTTCATCAGGATTATTGTCTGCCGTTTTCCAAAAGGACAGTTGGAGAAACTAATCAATTCAAATTTTCCAAGGCTGTCAGCATTGAATGCAGAAAGGATTTTGAAATTCAAAAGGACATTTATATAGAAAATATAAAAGATGGATTTTTCCTCTTCCAGGACATACAACTGATACAGACACACAGAAAACCAATCAGGAAGAGTAGAACACCATCGTCTCGCAACAAGGATTCTCTCTTCTCTCACTCTCTCTTGACAACAAAGTGCTAGAAAGAAAGAACTGCTAGACCAGAAGAAGAAGAACAATCATTTAAATCAAGAGTCTTCTTCTCCTGTCATCCTCTCAGGAACTTTCAAAGGACAACAACTACTACATCTGTCAAGGAGTTCCTGAAGTTCTTCTGGTTGAAGTTGAAAGCTTGAAGGCATATCACCCTGAAGCAAAGTTCATATCACCCTGAATAAATTCAGTATTTCAGGGGGAGCTTTTGCCACCATCAAATCCATAGAGTCTTCTCAGTTGAATACTTGAGAAAGAGAAGACATCATCACTCTCTCACCCCCTCTGTAAAAAGGGTTTTCTACTCCCTTCAAAAGTGATTCATGGTTGCAAGTCTCCTAACCAAAATACTTGAGTTTTGGTTTTTGAGCACCTTACCAAAAGCTCATTGGTGGCAGTCACCTGAACAAAAACCTGAGTGGATTCCTACCAGGGTGGTAGAAGAGTGGATATACCCAGGTTGGGGAACCACTATAAAATTCTTGTGTTGTCTGGTTGCCTTTTTCTTTTGTTCTTATTGTGGCTGTGATAGTTAGGATTCTGTGATTTTTATTAGTTTAATCTGCTGTGCTGTGATATAGCATTTGAGTTTAGGAACAAGTTATATTATTCAGTAAAAGAGTTTAATTAATTAAAAATACTCTATTCACTCCCCCTCTAGAGTATATTAGATCTAACCCTCACTTTCACCCTACGACCCGAGTTTTCTCTTCTAGCAGCCCACCTCCTTCATTGGGTTCCTCTTCTAGCTTGGATGAAGCCCTGATTGCCCTCCTGGTTGAAGAAACTTTCCTTCGCCCTCCCGTAGAAATTCCACCTAATCCTTGGATCGATACTTCTCTTGCTATTCAACCACGTGAATATTACAAATCGTCGCTCCACTACCGGTTTCTGTATTTTCCTGGGTGATTCTCTTTTATCATGGCGTAGCCAGAAACATGACTTGATTGCGTGCTCCTGTACTAAGTTCGTGTATTATGTCATGGCTTCCACCACTACTGAAAATGTTTGGCTTTGTCGTCTACTATATGATCTTGGTGTGTCAATATCCGGACCCACTCCATTATTCTGTGATAATCGAAGTGCTATATAAATTGCCTCCAACCCAGTATTTCATGAACGGACGAAACACATCGAAATTGATTGTCACTTCACTCCCCAAGAGTTCCTTCCCAACACAATCTCTCTACCATTCATTGCCTTTGAAGAACAAATTGCGGACTTCCTCACCAAGTCCCTCACATCTGCAAGATTTCGATATATTATTAGCAAACTCTCTGTTCATGATCCACCGTGAGTTTAAGGGGAGATGTTAATATTAAATGTACTTTTGTATATTTTATTTTATTTTGTCTAGTCCCACACCGCCTGTGGTGTTTCCTCCTTCTCTTGTTCTCCTATATGTAGACCCCAAGGGTCCTCCTTTTACACATGAATACAAACACTTTTGTTACTTCTAACACACCACTAGCCATTCAATTCTCACTTTGAGCTCGAGGTAGGCCATGACAAACCTTGTATTATAGTCGCATTACTTGCTCAGCGGCATGTCGATCACGTCTATGAGAGAGGCCCCAGAAATGCGGTGTTACCTGATAAAAAAAATAAGAAGCAGTAATTTCCTCGCAAAGAAAATAGTAAGATAGAGGGTAAGATATCGAAGCGAGATGACTCTGGCCTATGATCGTGCCTAGTTGAATCGCGTCGAGTCTGAAAAGATCGACGAGGATGTGGAAATCGGTGAGGAGGGATCTCGGGCAGTGGAGAAGAGGTGTCTGTGGGAGGGCCCATTGGAAATTTTCCTCGATCAAGCGGTCTTTAAGATATCCAGCTTCACAGGGCATGAACGTGGTTGATCCCCTGCCCCCTATCACGGGAGAATCAATCGGGGGATGAGGACCTTAAGCCTTCTCCAAGGAAGGTTGAACCCGTGTGAATCGAAGGTGGCGGAGGAAATAGAGTTGTGGAGGGGGTATGAGGCACTGCAATTGTAACGATCCTACTAGGGACAATGGGGTTATGGCCACCAAAGAGAAGGCCAGAGGGTGGCCGGAGGGGACGAAATAGAGGGAAGTAGGTTAAGGTAAAAGATGAAGCTGATACATACTATTTCATACCATGACAATACAACAGGGGAGATTTATACCCCGCTGGTCCCAGATGACTGTTACAAAATAAAATTAAAAAAAGAACATAGGGGCACAGCCCTCATACTAACGTTGCACAATTTACTAAAACAGAAAATATATATTAATAGTCATTGATTGTGGCTTTTGCTGGCTGGTATGAAGGGATCCTCTCCGTTGGTTTTTTGGATGGCTGTGATTCCCCTATATGGCTGATGATGACTTGGGGTCATGTGCTGCTGAACCTGTTGGCGCTCTGATCTTTGTTGTTTGTTCTGGGGCAAAGGCTGGTCGTAGATATTGCTTTTGTGTTGTCCTGGGTGTGACTGTCAGATCTGCTTTCCCTGTTTGAAGCCATTAGATGAGCCTTGAAATTGACAGTAACATCGCCTTCCTCCTTTAATACGCTATCCTCAGCGTCATCCTCTGTATTTGTGTACTGTTTTAGTGAAAGGAGAGCTAGGACAACTATGGAATGGCTGGGGAGAAGCGTTGGCGCAGCTTCTTTAGGGGCCTTGGCAGAAACGACGGAGAGGGCAGCTTGTCTTTCCGGCTGCGGAGAGCCATGGGAGCTGCAACTCGTTGTTAATGCCATGGACAGGGGATTGCAGGGTAAGTCTCCTCTCTGTGGTTGGTCGTTGCTGGGTGTAGTGTTCGTCCAGAGATTTGTGCGCTTGGTACGTGGTTGTGTGCGTCCCCATGAATCTGGATGCAGTGGATCTTGGATATGCTTGTACAGGCGTGGATTTCTACGCTGCGTTCGCGCCCATGTAGGCAGCAGGGTGTCTCCTTTGTCGGTTAAGGCTGGGAGTACGAGGCTCTCGACGGTGGATAGGTCTTCCCAGGTACTGTCGGCGGGAAGAAGGCCTTCCCACTAAACCAGGGCTTGAGAGACTTGATAACCATTGTGCATGATGTCTCGAGTGTTGATGATTTCCAAGGGTTGATGTAGAGGGCTATTTTTCCATTGACAGGGTGGTAGGTTGACTACCTGAATCTTTGGGTCTCTGACGTAGGGTTTGAGCATAGAGGCATGGAATACTGGGTGAATTCTGGATTCCGGTGGGAGGAGTTTTTTACGTTGTTGCCCCAACGGTCTCGAGTACCTGGAAGGGTCCGTAATACTTGAGACTTAGCTTCCATCCTCTGGGTCGGGTTATAGTGAGGTGTCGGTAGGGATGTAATTTAAGGAGGACCCAGTCACCTTTCTCCAGTTTATGCTCTTTCCTTTCCTTGTCTGCCTGAGGTTTCATTCGGTGTTGGGCCCTGTTCAGATTTTGTTTGAGGCAATGCAGTAAGTCATCTCTTGTCAAGAGCATTGCATCCACTACTTCGTTGACGGTGGTTCCTGTTGTGTAGGGAAGAAGTCCAGGCGGTGGCAGGCCATACGTGACCTCAAAGGGGGTCATGTTGGTCGACGAATTGTAAGATGTATTATAGTGATATTCTGCGGAATTAAGAAATTCTGACCAGCGTTGTGGGTGCTCGTGAGAAAATATTCGGAGATATTGCTCTAAACAGCGATTAATTCTTTCCGTTAAACCGTCTGTTTGTGGGTGATAGGACGAACTATATTTGAGGCGAGTCACTTGTAATTTAAACAATTCAACCCATAAATCGCTTAAAAAAATAATATCGCGGTCGGATATGATGGATTCCGGGAGGCCATGTAATTTACCCACACTACTCCAGAATTTTGTAGCCACGCAGTGGCCAGATATAAGATGTTTTGGGGGGGCAAAGTGGACAGCCTTGGAAAACCAATCGACGACAACGAGGATGATCGTGTAACCCTTTGAGTTTGGAAGATGGGTAATAAAATCCATTGTGAGGTCATCCCAAAGTCGGTGGGGGTAGGTAGGGGTTGCAGCAACCCATATGACAGGTGGTTGTTGGACTTAGCCTTTTGGCATACATCGCATTAATTGATGAAGTTGGTGATCTCTTTTTTCATATGACGCCAAAAAAACTGGGGTTGGATTCTATGTAGGGTCCCCCTGATCCCTGAATGACCCCCGAGCAAGCTGTAATGCGCTTCTCGAATTATGCGTGTTTTGATATTTGAATTATCCTGAATGTAGATGCGGTTGTGGTGCATGATGTAATTATTATGTAGCTTCCAATTAGGGTAGGCTTGGGGGGCCTGTCGGATTTGTTGGGCCCAAGCGTCTGTCTCTTATTCAAGCTCAACTCTGTCCAACAGGGAGGCGGAGGGAGTGGAAAGAATATTGAGGCTTGCTAGGGAGGGATCGTCTGGGATATCGGGTATCCTAGATAAGGAATCTTCTGCTTGATTAGTCTTCCCTACTTTATATTTTATGATGAACTCGTAGCTGAGTAACTTGGACAGGAACACTTGTTGTTCAGGGGTGTGGAGATGTTGGGTCAGCAACTATTGCAAACTCTGATGATCCGTCAAAATGGTGAACAGATGCCTTAAGAGATATTGGCGCCACTTGCTGACGGCTTTAGTGACGGCAAATATCTCTCTCGTGTAGGTAGATTTTTTTTTGGCTTGGCAGGAGATAATTTTTTACTAAAATATGTTATGGTGTGGTCGCCTTGTTTTAAAATTTCCCCAATTTCGGTTCCTGAGGCATCTGTTTCTAAAATGAAAGGTTTATGAAAATCTGGTAAAGCTAAAATGGGATATGAAACGAGTTTGTATTTTAGTGTATCAAAAGCTTCCTGTGCGGGTGCGGTCCAGGAGAATGTTGTTCGTTTGAGTAGTTTCGTGAGAGGGAAGGAAAACTTTGCGTAGCTCTGAATAAATTTGTGATAGTACCCAGTGAGACCTAGGAAATCTCGAATGGCTTTTTGGTTCTTGGGCCTGGGAAAATTCTTGATGCTTTTGATGTTGCTCTTAGTTGGAAGGACCTTACCATCCCTGATGGTGTGGCCCAGGAACTCTATCTCAGGTGCCGCAAAATAACATTTTTATAGTTAACATATAAGTGATTTTCCTTTAAGATAGTTAAAGTTGTTTGTAAATGTTCTAGGTGCGCGGTTTCGGTCGGGCTGAATATGAGTATATCGTCAAAGAAAATTACAATGAATTTTCTTAGGTATGGATGGAATATAGAGTTCATCAAGGCTTGGAAGGTGGAGGGGCGTTGATCAAGCTGAAGGGCATAACGACAAATTCGTAATGGCCCTGGTGGGTACGCAAGGCCTTCTTACTAACACTCTTCCACTACCCTAATCTGGTGGTAACCCGACCTTAGATCAACTTTTGAAAAGAAGCGAGCGTTATGCAACTCGTCTAGTAATTCGTCGATGGTAGGTATGGGAAATTTATCTTTAATTGTGATTTATTAAGCGCCCTGTAATCGACGCAGAAGCGTCAAGTTCCATCTTTTTTTACTAAGATAACCGGAGAGCTAAAAGTTGGGGTGGATGGTTGGATTTGTCCTTGGGTGAGCATTTCGGCTACCATCTTTTCTATCTCGTTTTTCTGATGGTATGGGTACCGGAAGGGTCTCAAGTTGGGAGTCGTAGTGTTTGGTAGCAGATTAATTTGATAGTCGATTGTTCGGCCAGGTGGGAGTTGGCTGGCCTCATCGAATACGGGTTTGAAAGCTGTAAGCAACTTATAAAAAGGGGTTGGTATAGAGGATTTTAACTCTGTGACCATTGATCGGGCGTTTGAGGTATTCTTGGCGATTATGAAACACATTACAGATGGTTTGAGTGCTATCATATGACGGAGCTACGATGATGAAACCTGGCTGACCTGGGTCCCATTATGGTGTCCCAATAATGTCACTTGTCCCATGTTGCTTGCATATGTAAGGGTGAGTTTGTCATAGTCGGTGGTGACTGGTCCCAATGTCTTGAGCCATCGCTTTCCTAAGATAAGGTTTGTGACTTCGATGTCGAGGACATATAAGTGAACTATATATGGGTTGGCCTGGATGAGAAGCTAGACATCCTTGCATTTTCCCTTACATGATTCGGTCGAGCCATTGCCCATGAAGACGGGAAATTCCGTAATTATAAGGATGGGTAGCCTTAGGAATTCCGCCATTCTAAAGGAGATGAAATTATGTGTACTTCCTCCGTCAATAAATAGCTCCAAGGGTTGGTTATTAATTTGTCCTGTCATGCATAACCCATGATCAGGAATAATACCAGTCAGGGCATGCAAACATATGGGAGTTGTGGTATCTCCTTCTTCACATGGAACTTCAGGTGGTTCTTCTTCATCGTCACTCTCCTCTGTTCCACCTAGATATAGTAGGGCGTCTCTTCCTTTACACTTGTGTCCGGCGTGGTAGTGTTCGTCGCAATTGTAACACAGTCCTTTGTCTCTTCTGGCTTGGAGTTCCGCCGGGGGTAACCGTTTGATGGGTGGTAGTTTGGGTTTAAAATTGTTATACTTATGGGTTGTTTTAGTGGAGCCGTAATGATTAGTGGTGTTGTAGTGTGGGAGAGATTTGAAGAGACCATTTTGTTGGTCCTTGTGCATTCTTGCGAGGGCGAATGCATCGTGTATCTCCATGGGACGAGCAATCATGACTGGTCCTCTAATACTCTCCTTGAGACCTGATACAAACATGTCGGAGATAAACTCGGGTGCCAATCCCAGTACCTTTGTGATTAACTCCTCAAATTCGCGTTTGTAAGCCAATACGGTTGTTGTTTGTTGAAGTTTGGTCAATACACCGGCGGGTTTGACGTATGGTGAGGGTCCAAATCTCTTTTGAATTGCATCAACGAACATTGGGAACGTGAGTGTTGGATGGTCCTTAAGTGTGGCTTGATACCATTTGGACGCGGGTTTATCCAAATGGAAAGATGCAATTAATAAGTAGTCTTGTGTTCAAATTTCGTGATAATCAAAGTAACGTTTGAGTTCATACAACCAGTCGGTTGGGTCTCCTTCCGAATAGCGTGGACAATGTATTTCTAGATTTCCGGGACGGTTAGAGTTGACCTGATTTATGTTGGCTGCTGGGCTGGATCCCAAAATGTCGTTGGTCGACTGGACCGGAACATACTCTGGCTGGCGTGGTAGATGGCTCATTGCTTCCTCGATGATGATGGGTCTTTGTTCTTATTGAGCTCCTTTTCTGAGTAGGTTTTCAAATTGGAGCATGATATCTTTTCGTAATGCCGTGATGTGTTCAGCAATTTGATCAGTCGATTGTTCCTTAGTCTCCAAAATTTGGCGGGCGAGGAGATTCTCCTTGGTTTGTAACTCTGTAGTGAAATACTGACGGATCTGTTGTGTTTGTTGGGCGAGTTCCGTCAGTACCCGTTGGTTGATTTCTTCCATCTGGCCTACTCTGGCCACATGAAGGGCAGTCTTGAACTCTGCGATTGATCGTAGTCCTTCTCCCATGGTTCATAACAGATCGGAGTTCTCTCAATGATAGCGCCAAGATGTAGAGAAGGCTAGAGGGTGGCCGGAGGGGAGGAAATAGAGGGAAGGAGGTTAAGGTAAAAGATGAAGCTGATACATACTATTTCATACCATGACAATACAATAGGGGGGGATTTATACTCCGCTGGTCCCAGATGACCGTTACAAAATAAAAATAAAAATAAAACATAGGGGCGCAACCCTCTGGATCCCCTGGAGTTCAAAAGGAACTCCAGGGGGTGGAGTTTCGATTTTGCGAATAAATGAGGCGGTATCAGAAAAATTAGTTAACATGAAAGTTGTAGATATCCCCGAGACGAATAACTTTCATGTTGAACACTTTTTGATTTGAAGTCGTTTAGACCCCCGATTTGGCCCCCGAAAAAATTCTGTCCGAAAATAATTAATTTAATTATTTTCGGACAGAATTTTTTCGGGGCCCAAATCGGGGGTCTAAACGACTTCAAATCAAAAAGTATTCAACATGAAAGTTATTCGTCTCGGGGATATCTACAACTTTCATGTTAACCAATTTTTCTGATTCCGCCCCGTTTATTCGCAAAATCGAAACTCCACCCCCTGGAGTTCAAATAGAAACTCCAGGGGATCCGGATCCCATACTAACGTTGCACAATTTACTAAAACAGGAAATATATATTAATAGCCGTTGACTGTGGCTTTTGTTGGCTTGTATGAAGGGATCCTCTCCGTTGGTATTTTGGATGGCTGTGATTCCCCTACATGGCTGATGATGACCTTGGGCCATGTGTTGCTGAACCTGTTGGCGCTCTGATCTTTGTTGTTTGTCATGGGACAAAGGCTGGCCGTAGATATTGCTTTTGTGTTGTCCTGGGTGTGACCGTCAGATCTGCCTGCCCTGTCTGTTGGATGAGCCTTGAAATTGACTGTAACAGCAATCCACAGTCGTTGGCAAGAGATTGGTCCTCTTCAGCTTTGAGACACCCACATCATAGTGATGCTTCTCGCAACACTCGAAGGTCTGCGAGAGACAAGTACCATACCCATTTATTACAGGCAGAGCAATTACCATCTCAACTAAGCGTGGAGGGATGTCATCCAACGACGCTTCGACAAAAGGAGGTAAATTTGGCTCGACTAGAGCGACATCTGCGGCCAAGACTTCGCAAAGGGACAAAGGTCAACGTTTGTAATGCAGGTTTTCATCAAATAGCTAGTTCTAAAGATGTGGACAAACCACGCAAGGCTGGCTCGGTGGGAACTTGAGGTGGGTTCACGCCCTCGAGCGTCCGAGGCTCGCACACAACGCCAAGACCAGCCTGGTCAACCGCCGTTCATATACCGTCCACGAGAATCTACTCGCCCTCTGCTCGGGGTTCTTCTCCTCCAAAAACTTGCTCCTCCTGCGTCTGATCAGAGTCTTTGCTTTCTTAGATTTACGAGTTTCATCAACGAAGCGACAATGTCTCATGGGACGCTTTTTTAATAGACTCCTGAGGCGAGCAGCCTGGGAAGTCATCACCTTTTCATCATATCGCATAAACTTAGAAAAGGGAACCTCGACAAAGGGAACCTCCCCCTCTATTTATAGACATCAATGGAACTCGTGAGGCTACTCAAGGCAAGATTACTCGCTCCATAAAATAGCTCGCTAAATAAGGGCTGGTTGATTCTTTCTGAGTTCTCTAAGAGCTCGCAAAGAGCGGGGATTGTGTACAACTCGTATTCGTCGAGGGTGGACCCATTCAGGACACGTGAGCATAACAGGTCAAAGTCAAAGAATAGGAATGACCCTAGCGGGGAGGGCGAGTTCTGTTCGGTACTCGCCATACAGGAGAGTACCCACTAAGCCTCGCGTACAATGACTACTTTAAGAGATCTCCATAAGAAAGGGTGGATCAAGGAATATCATTAAGCGGAGGCCAACCATCGTCTTCCTCCCATAATTTTTTTTTCATAACACATTTATCTTTTCAGAGTTATTTCTCCCTCATTCGGCCACCATTTTTAATGTGCAAGTAATCAAAATTCATTGGCTTGACAAGAGGAATTCAAATCCAATAATAATTTTGCAAAATTCTAGGGGGGAGGGGCCCTCACGCCCCCCCCCCCCCCCCTTAAATCCCCCCTCGGAGCCCATAAGCAGGTAACCTTCCATAGTTGCATAGTGGGCAAGTATCATCCCCAGGGATACCAGGAAGGGCATCTTAAAACTCTGAGTTCGATGAAAACTGTTGAACATTGTTGTTTTTATTATTCTTCTGGTTGTTAAGTTTATTCTTAGTTTCAATTTGTTAAAGAAATTTATTGACCATATTATTCTGTTCAGTATTCTTCTTTCCTTTGTCAGATATAAACTTTACTAGTTTGCAAAGGTAATTTTTCTGAATTAAAGGTGGATCAATAGAGGAGGCATATGGTCCTAGTTTGCTATTGTTAATCCTAGCATTTACAGTACTAGAGATATCTAGCAGTTGCAAACTTCTTTTATTTAGTGATTCTTCTAACTTTTTAGCTTTGCTAAGTTCAGATTTCAGAAAAGACATTTGTTCATTAGCAGAAATCAGCTCATTTGTTAGATTAGCATTTTCTGAGGTGATTTTGTCTAAATCATTTAGTTTTTCTCTGAGAAGTTTGATTTCCTTCACAGAGCTGATCAAGTCTAAGCACAAATTTTTAAATTCAAGTTTAAACTCATCTGATTCAAAATCATAAGATGTTATTACCTGATCTTCAGATGATAAGAATTCCTCATCTTCAGATTCATCTGTATCTGATCTTCTACAACCTGCCTCAATGGCCATGAGGCAAACTTCCTTAGGCTTCTGCTCTTCTTCATCCTCACTGGAGCTAGAGGATGTTGACTCTTCTTCAGTATCACTCCATGTTTTAGCAACAAAGCCCTTGTCTTTCCTCTTGTGCTTCCTTGAAGAAGGTTTGTTGTATTGACTCTTCCTTGAGTCCATCTCCTTTCTTCTATCCTTCTTCTGAACTTCTGGGCACTCAAAGATAAAATGCCCTGGTTTCCTGCAGCCAAAACAAACTGTTTCTTTAGATGGTGTTTTGTCATACCTTGGCTTATCTTCATATTTTGATGGTTTCCTTCTGAAGTCTTTTCTATCCTTCTTGAAGAATCTCTTAGCAAAGAGACACATCAACTCTTCATTTACAGGAATGACTGCAGAATCTTCTGTAGCTTTGAAAGCTATGTTGTGCTCCTTCCTAGTTGGTGTAGGAGTCTTCACTTCAGCTGTTTTTTCTCTTGATTTCATAAGTTGCTCATAAGACTTGAGTTTTCCTATAAGAGATTCTGTTGAGATCTCTGTCATGCTTCTGGCTTCTCTGATGGGCCAGATTCTTGAGTCCCATGTGCTGGGAAAGCACATAAGGATTTTGTCATTCACTTCAGTTAAAGTGATTTCTTTATCTAGGGTCCTTAACTCACTGATGATGGAGCCACCATTTGGTTCTAGCATCAACTATCTGCTGATCCAGCCACCATTTGGTTCAAAGAGTCCCAAATGTCCTTAGCTGATTGACACTCAGCAACCTTTTGAAATATTTCATCAGACATAGTTTGAGCCAGTATGTTCATGGCTCTAGCATCAACTATCTTAGCCTTTTCTGTGCATCTGTCCATACAGGGGGGTGGAATTACACTCAAGTCAGTTGATGCAGTTGAGGTTGAAGCCATTGGAGCTGGTGGTCCTGTTAAGATAGAATTTAATATCTTCATCAATAGAGTTCATGTAAAGTCTAATTCTTACCTTCCAGATTGTGAACTTGGACAAGATGCACACTGGAGGTCTGGTGCTTGCATATTCTTTGTTTTGTGTCATGCTGTATATATAAATCTAGTAAATATAAAGAACAGATCTAACTTAGGATCTTTGGTTCAAGGGTTTAACTTGTACAAACAAAAGAACCTCCTCTGATACCAATTGAAAGTTAGGGTTAGATCTGATATACTCTAGAGGGGGGTGAATAGAATATGTATGTATGTTTAAAAACTTTTCCTAAACTATAAATATTATACCTAAACTTAGATACTATATCACAGCATACCAAATTGAAATAAATAAAATCACAGAAAAGCTAAATAACACAGTCACAGCAAGAATAAGAAGAAGAGGGTAACCAGACAACACAAGAATTTATAGTGGTTCCCCAACCTGGGTACATCCACTCTTCTACTGCCTTGGTAGGAATCCACTCAGGTTTTTGATCAGGTGACTGCCACCAATGAGCTTTTGGTCAGGTGCTCAAAAACCAAACCTCAAGTCTTTTGGTTAGGAGACTTGCAACCAGGAATCACTTTTGAAGGGAGTAGAGAACCTTTTTTACAGAGGGGGTGAGAGATTGATGGTGTCTTCTCTTTCTCAAATACAACTGAGAAGACTAGTGAAATTGATGTTAACAAAAAGCTCCCCCTGAAATATTGAGTTTGTTCAGGGAGGAATATAACTTTTTCTTCAGGGTGATAGGCCTTCAAGCTTTCAACTTTAACCCGAAGAACTTCAAGAACTTCTTGACATATATAGTATTGTTGTCCTACTGAAAGTTCCTGAGAGTATGACAGAAGAAGATTCTTGATTTGGATGGTTGTTCTTCTTCTTCAGAAAGATTGTTCTTCTTTAGGTCTAGCAGTTGTTGATTCCTTGACTGATCGATTCTCTATGTCTCAAGAATTCTGTATGTCTCTTAGATTATGTCTCTGTATTTCAAAAGAAAGAGAACTTCTCGTTTTTATATTTTTCATGTGAAAGTCCTTTTGAATTTTGAAAATTTTCCTGTAATTAATGCTTACGGCCTTGGAATAATTTGACATTGATTTGTTTCCCCAACTGTCCCTTAGAAAAACGGCAGACAATAATCCTGATGAAGACCGTAATTAATGCTCTTGTCTAACGGTAATATTCAGAAAATATTAGAGCATTAATTATTCAAGAATCATTGCATGTAATAAAGACAAAAGAGGAAAACAGCCAGGACTGGATTCGTCGACCTGAGTCCACAGTTCGTCGAGCTGAGAATAGCTGTTCGTCGAGCTGAGATCCAAGATCGTCGACCTCTGAATGTTGCTTGATAACTTTCTTCTTTTGTGCATCAAGTTCGTCGAGCTGAGCCCTGAGAACTGAGTTCGTCCAGCTGGTCCAAGATTGTCGAGCTGAGCTCAGAGATTTGTCTCTGAGTTCGTCAAGCTGAGCACGACTTTCGTCGACCGGAGATCGACGAACGTAGAACTCCTTTTTCTAAGTCTTGAATTCTCTAAGTCTTGAGTCTCTGACTTTGTTGAAGGCTGGTCCCTGGCATTGTTGACTCTAAGGACTTGACCTAGACTCTAAGACACAACCATGACCCTGGTCTATACATATTTGGTCATATCCTACCTTAGTGAACCTAGCCCAAATCCAACTAGGGATCCAATAATCTCCCCCTATTTGGGTGAGGTCACTAATTACAGAATCAATAAAAGAAAATGTACAAAGCAAGAACACAATATATATCTGGCAGAGAATTAAACAATAAGTATGCATCAGATATATTTACACTGTTAGCTTTGTAATATAAAACATAGTTTATCAAAAATATACCACAAACATATAGCAGTTCAGGTTCTAGTTCTTTTGTTTCTTCTCCTTTAGTTTTGCTTCTTTGTCCTTATCCCCAAACTGAGTAAAGATGATTTCCCTGTTAGGATTAGCAATATAATTCTTTGACGTGTACATATCTGCTGCTCCAATCACTGTCAGGGTGGAGGTTCTGGGTACTACAGCCTCTGGGTGTTTAGCCATATAATCTGCATGGTTAAATACCTTCTTGCTGACATGAAGTCTTTCAAGTTCTTTCTCTCTATATGAGGACATGGTAGTGAACTTGGTCGGATCTTCTCCTTCTTCTCTGGCCTTCTTTATCTATAACATACCTATCAATTCTTGAAGCCTAGCCATCCTGAAATTAGGATCAACATCCTGACTGACAGATGATTGATCATCTTGGGAGTGTAGCAGAGTAGCAGGCCTGAATTGAGTAGACTGTGCTTGAAAGTTTGTTGCTTTCTGGCTTTCATCACTCTGAGTGTATAGTGACTTTGGAGGTGCAGTTTCACTATATTTTCCTTTAGGTTTGTGTGATTCTGAATGCCTTCTTTGTTCAGCTTGTTGTTTGGGAGGAGAGAACTCTGGCTTTTGATAGACTACTTCCTTTATCTGCTCTATCAACCAATATTTATTTGCTGGTTGCTTCCATGAGATTGATGTCTAGATGGCATTTCCTGCCTCTGATAAGTTATGGTGAATGTAGGCTTGGAAGGTGCATCTGAACTTTGAGAAGTGGTTCCTGAAGCACCAGCAACTAGAGGAGGAGGAGGGGGATCCTTCTTGTATCTATGAGGAGGAGGAGGGGAGTATCTTCTGCTTTTCTTTCTAGCCTTTTGTTCATTTTTTGATAGCCACATCCAAGCTGGCATCCCTTTGTATGGAGTTATGTTTTGCAGAATATAGTAGGGAGTGTCATTTGTATTTCCTGGCTTAGGAGCAGGAGGAGGAGCCTTCCTTTTCTTAGAGATTTTCTTCCTCTTTGGGTCCTCCTCCTCCTCCTCATCATCATCATCATCAGAAGGTTGAAGATTGTCATACATATCATGAATTTGTTTTATTGTATTTTTGGGAAATTCTTTACTTCCTGTAGTAGGGATAACTTCAGCATGGATGCTTCAATTTCCATAGCAATGTCTTGAGCTATAATATCATTAAGATTGGGGAGATGGCTATCATCCATAACATAGGATGGCACAGGAGAGCTAGATGTTTGATCATCAGACTTATTTGTTGGAGGAGCTATCATGTAAGACTCCCCTCCCGGAACACAAGACACGGCCGAGGGGAGTCTTATGCCCAGAACAGCCGCCTTGCGGTAGCATCAACACACAGGCTAATCTGTACCACAAGACGCCTATTCTGCCGGCTAGTCTCAAATATCATACTGTCAACTCATAAATAAAATAATAAACACGGAAGTCATGATCCACATAAAGTAAAAAGTCCAGAAAAGCAGAAAGCTACACAAAGTGTCCTGAAAATATCAGAGTATATAAAAACTTTGCCCAAACGGGCTACATCATGAGTCTCTCAAAACTCACATCAGTCACTGACGACAACGACGGTACCATCACATCAGGCTCTATCGTCCTAGCCTGACTTCCCTCCTACATAACCCGATGTTGCTCTGTCTGCGGGGTTTCCTCCTAAAAAGAAAGACGTAGCAACCGTTAGTCATAAAGTCTAAGTGGCTATCACATCAGCTCCCCTGGCGACTCCTCGGCACCGGGCGGAGAAAGGAACAAAGGTACAATATATTTATATAAGCAGTAATATAAGTAGGTGGAGTAAGTATACATGTCATGAGTAGCAATAGAAGTAATGTATAACAATATTATCAGCATTCTATTCTAGCAATTCTACAGAAGCTATATCAATACATCTAAGCATATAGATCTACAATACGAAGGTAAATTAACTTATAAGAATACCCATACAAACTTATAAGTTAAGGATCGGCTTAACAGTAAAGTAATTTATCGTATATGAGTGCCCATACAAACTTATACGATGAGAATCTTGTGTATGTAATGCATGTAATGTTATGAATGCAATGCAATGACTCACCCATGATCATGCACATGCAACTGCTATGTCGACACAGACTTATAGTTCCCACTATTCGAGCAGTTAGCTAACCTCTCAAGCGTCATCCATCGTGGCCAAACGGTGATAGTAGAGTGGACATCTCCACTACTAGGCTGGTCTCAACACTACCTGGCATAGGCCTCCATACGCCTCAACGCTAAGAACACAACAGCGGAACTCACATGCGTACTACGGCTCAGCGGGTTCTCTTGGGTAGATGTGCACCAAGATCCTAGCCCCGAACTGGCCTATGCGTGACACGGAAGGAGCCTCAGAAATGAGCACGAGGACCAAGCCCAACCGTTCACTTGGCACGGAAGGAGCCTCGGGACGTGAACACCGAGGACCAAGCCCAACCGCCCAAAGTCTAGCTGTCAACTCCCATCGATGTGACGATTGGCGAGCCCGTAGACCTGCCACACTATCCTTAACCCGGGATTACGACACCACGTGTCGACTCACACCACATGCAATTTCACAATATTGTGGAATGGAAGGAGCCTCGGGACGTGAACACCGAGGGCCAAGCCCAACCGTCCAACTTTTACTCATCTCAATCTCATTCCAACTAGTGACAGTCAACACCGCACTTGTCACTTCCACAATGCTACCCGTAGGGAGACGACACTCTAAGCATTGGATTACTAATTCCCTTTTATCCATCCAACATATATCATGGCCATAGTTAAATCATTTATACATTTATCCAATTATATCTACCCAATTATATCAGGTGCTTTCCTTCAATTAAACTTGTCCACAACTCGTTATATGAATTTAGATTTATAACCTCAACTTATCACGTCACTATGATGATTATGTCAAAAGAGTTCACCCAAGCCTCAAGTTGGATCGCAACATTAAATTCCACCAAATCGCATTCCACGTTACACAGCCCAGAACTTAGGTGCAACATTAATCCAGGCAGCAACTTCGACCAAGGATTCCCGAGGCTACAGAAATCCGACGAGTACGTGTAACCACTCGTTGGAAAGATAATTTCAAGGGCTACAACTTTTGTGTTTAGTCGAAAGCCCAGATTTGATCGCATCACACCAGAAATTCACTCGAAACCTGCTGCATACAGGATACAGATTTCCTGGGTGGAATTTCCCCCAATTGCAGCAGATTCGAACAGACTTTCCCGTGGCTACAGGTATCGCCTGGAAACGTGCAACCACTCGTTGGAAAGATAATTTCGAGGGCTACGACTTTCGTGTTTAGTCGAAAACCCATATATGTCCAGAACACCCCCGAAATTGGTCACGAAGGTCGCTGCGTGCAGAAAACAGATTTCTGCACGCATCTTAAGGCGAGATGAACGGCATCCGTTCATCTTCCTCCTTGCACCAATCTCCCAAAAACTCCTCCAGAAAATCGTCCACCCTTATGCACCTTCACGAAGCCATATTTCTCCACGAATCACTCTCTCATCTTCACTTTGAAGAATGAAGAGTTTGGAGGGGACTAAGCCTAGAAAACGACCTAGGCATGGCTTTTCCCAAAGAAATCTCCTCCTCACCATCAAGACTCTAAGGAGTCGATATCTCTCCTAGAATATTAACTACAAATCTAGCACCAAGGGAGAGGGGAGGAAGTTCACTGAGTGTCCATGCATGCTACCAATATCCGCGTATGCGGCGTTTGCGTGTTGTTCCCTCTATGGTCGGATCTTGAAGAAAATGTAGTTGCTAAAATCCATCCTGAACCTTGACACCTCTCCTTGATTTCTTCCTCAAGCTCATCATCATACATGAATATTTTTCCACTTCCTGCATAGCCTCCGTACGATCTGATTTCAGATTAGAGAAGGTGGAGAGAAGTTTTAGTAGGGTATTTGTTGCCAGGAAATGGAGATCTAACTTCCCATGTTCAGATCTGGACTGGAAAAAGAGTTTGCCAGAGGAGTTTCACCGGAGTTGTAGCCGAGCAGGCCGACACTAAACGAGGAGGAAGAGCTCTCTCTCTCCGGAGTCGCACTTGCTGGGAGGAATGGCACTGAAGAAAGCTAGAGTGCTGCTACGGGGTGGTGCGCCGGAGGAAGCGGGATGTTTTCGGCCATGGAGGAGGAGAAGACCAGCCATGAAAAGGGCTGCTCGAAAATGGGTTGCCGGAGTTGAAATAAGAGATGGTTCTGCTCGGATCTGGAGCTCTCAGGTGGAATCTTGCCGGATTTGAGTTGAGGCAGAGATTTGAGTGAGATGTGAAGGGGTTTCATCAGAACCTAGAAGGTGAAAGGGGGTTTCCGCCGTCATGTTCTTGGAGAGGGAGAACATGATCGATCATTTCAGATTTCAAACTGATGCTAAAGTATATAGATAATTTGATATATATATTATATTATAATGAGATTATTATTGTTATTATTTATATTATTATTTATGCATTTTGAAAACCAGTAGCTCTCTCTATAGTGCTCGGAAATTACCTCAGAAGAGCTCGTTACGACCGTCTCGTTGTCACGTATCCATCGAAATGATCCGCGATCCAATCCGAGTTCGTATGCTTATTTTACGCTCCTCGGAGCGTTTGCGGCTAATCTAATTTAAACATCAAAACTGCCCAAATGACGTCCGAATCGCAAACGGATGACTCCGTTGGACTTGTAATATCGTCACGAGTTTACCAAAATTGACTGAGGTAAATTCCGAAGCCGTTTGTTCCATTTCCACTTTTGGGGCAAATACGTCATTTGTAAACCGTGTTGTTTGCGATCGTGCACGCACTATAATTTCTTCAAGACGGCACACTGCCTTCGAGACAACACAAGCTTTCAAGGTGTTATGGGTCTTCTAGGCGAATGCTACCATCAGCGGTATACCCATCATGCGCTGGACCCCACTCACAAATTCATAAGGAAATTCCGTCAAGTCTTTTCGACAAGTCTACTCGACGAGTTCGTCGAGATCACTCGACAATTTGTCGAGTCCAATTCATTGAGTTTACTCGACCGCCCGGACCTACCTACCGCCACGTGGCCTTGGGTTTTCTCTCCCAAATTTTCTACCGGCCTAAGCCACCCAAGATGACACAATACATGCACAAGGGGTCTAGCTCGAATTGGGATGTTACAAATCCAATAAACGAAGAAACAATTTCGTCCCCGAAATTTAGGTTTGGGCTACGAGGATTTTCCGGATGAGAGTAAAACATACTCATCATATACAGTTATGAATACTTCACTCATAATAATTTCAAGCTCGTATATACATTCTCAATCGTTACGACTCATACGTAGATCTGGATTGTATGAGTGCAGCCATCTTGTAAAGTATGAACTAATAGTAACACACTGTTTTAACAACAACTACCTCAGTCTAAGCTATTTTATTTTTTTTGTTGAAATTAATTAAAATCGCACAACACACATGAGAGTATTCCACGAGAACTTGATATATACAACATCAGGCAGGCCACTTATTTAAAAAACCACGATGCATTAGGATACCGCTATCAACCTCTCTATCATAGTACAGGTTCCATGAACCAAAAAAATTGCCAAGCCAACATCTCATTTACACCTTACAGGACTGGATCCCAAAACACTAGATCCCTACAGCAAGTGTCATTGATGATTACCATGTACCAAAATCTTTCCTGCAAGCCATGAGTATCCAATACATACCTCGATAATCTTATATAGCTTACACTATCATCACATTATATATGTAGACCAATGCATCGACGCAACTATTGTGAATTCATGAGAACTAGAAACTATATTTAGAATATCAACTTTTAACAAGTTAGACAAGGTGGATAAACCAACATGGCTTCTATATGAGTTTAGTGTACATATGAAGTATCTTGAGTACAGTCTACTTATCACATACTCACCTGCTTACAAAGTCCGACATACGTTTCGTGATTTCACATGGTTTAAAATTTTCACATCATATTTATAATCTAGTTGCTTGAATTTGTTAACTAACAACCTACGTTACAAAATCTTAGCACAATGAGTGTTCCGATTTGAACCATTTATCATTAATTTTATGCTTTTGTAAACACACCTCATTGATCAATAATCAATACAACTCCAACTTAACAAATCTCAAGGCGTCCCCCAAATTTGTCAAGCGGTCATCAAACCGATCATTGATCACTGAGAGGCACTACAACACTATAATAAGGGATTTAAGTTTTCATTCAACTACACCCTCGGTCTAAAAGTTAAGGAGTTTAAAACAGTTAATCGAGTTAACTGTTTATGATATTATCTCCTAAGTGTTTGTCCGACATAAGAGAGAGGTAACCTAAATGAATCAACATTCTAACATAACCACCAGAGATTAATATCACCTGTGTGCTCGCTGTGTTGTTAGTGCACTAACAACATCTGAAAGCTTTTTGGTGGGCAAATCAAATTATTGATTATAGTGATTATATCTCGTCAATACATTATCTGACTTCGAGGTTTCCCAATACAACAAGAGGAATCAACACGAGATCAAATGAAGGTAAACGAACTTAGATTCATTGAGGGTGTGTGCGAGAAGTCAAATAATTTATGAAGACTATGACTCTTACACCTTCAGATAACAGTTTCACTGGATTTGTTTGAAGTTATGTTATGCCTAGGAAAATTGAATACTACCGAACCCATAATCATTAATATGTTATCTTCACAAGCATGCGATTTCTATATGACGGGTATATCTTCAAGCCCCTAACTAATATTATCCAATTCATCATTGATTACACTTTAGATCTAAAATCTCTTATGTCCAAAAGTCCTTATACACATTAGATTAATATTCATATATTCAAATAATAATTAGACACCACTTTCAAAATCATATCATGATCTTAACTTTTGCAATATTGGTTCTTCTAATACAATTCATCATGATCCAAATAAAATTTAGTATAACAATGTCAACATGCCCCAGATAAATACAATTTTCCCCCGTGACAAAATCCTCGTTGTTTTGTACATGTAACAACTTGCGAATTTTATAAACTTGGTCAAGTTCTTTATCTCGCTCAAATACGCATGAGTAGTCAATCAATACAATCAATTTTATCCTTATGAAATTTAGCATTTAATATGGCTGGTCACAAGGTCAAACGGGTCATCGTCTTTAAAGTTCAAAAAGTTACGTCATTAAACTTCAGATTATATGTCCAGTAATAATTGTATTATTGAATAACAATTATTAACTAAAGCCACTAAATTTAGAGAAATCGTGCTCCTCCAATAATTACACCCAATTTTGGAGCACTTCCTATGGTGGATATGATGGTAGATATCAAGTTTCACGTCCTTTGGGTAATTGTCCAGAGAAGAGTTCAACGTATAAGTGTCTGTTATCCGCACCTCAAGTACGTGTGAGGTCAAAACATTAAGGATGATTATTAATATGAATCCCTATTCCAAATGCGATAATATCTTAATCACCGATCAAATATAATCAGCATCGCTCGCGTAATATTTGAATAAACAAAACATTGATATCATACGTTCGTCACGCGTCATTTTCAAAGTATGATCTAGGGGAAACCCCAGTTGATACATAACTAGCCCAATAAACGAAGAGATAAGCCCCAGACATCCTAGGCTGAGTTCTTCCACCACTAACGCGGTACATTCATCTCATGTAAGCGCACAATCCTAAGTGGCATATAGTCCTTGACTTGGCGTTCATACCTTATAAATCCTTGTATCGAAGCACCTCTATATCATCCCTTGAGAAATATTTATATAATACATGTTCTAGCTCCTCAATGCTACCTTTTACAACAATCTTTAATGGGTCGACATGTTCCCGACCCCAAAATGGTCACCTTCTAGACTCACGGTCTTATTTTACGTAAACTACAGTGGGGAGCACCATATCATGGGTACGAACATCAAACCTATAAGTCTCATACTATTTCAATAGTAAATTATAAGTACTACTTCTCCTCAAGATGCTCCCAACTTCCCAATAAGTTATATGAGGATAACCGGGTGTAAGACTTGGATAATTATATTTGACTTCAACTCTATCATTTTGGTCATTCTCGTGAATCTTGCTACCTGGACATACCATACCCGAGGTCAGTTTTAAACTAAGGTACGACATAAAGTGTCTTGGTCAGCCAAATACGGGTGTTATCCTAGTTAGGTTGGCACTATATCTAAGGGTTAGTGGACATACTTAATGTGAATCTCACATGGGCACACCACTGCTTCCGCTAAGTCAGTTTGTCCCCAAACTGACTAATCAAACGGGGGTGGCACCATTGATCAGTGACTTCTTTAGTTTAGGATCGTTGCAATCTGATACCATTTGTAAGACCCCCCTCCCGGAACACAAGACACGGCCGAGGGGAGTCTTATGCCCAGAACAGCCGCCTTGCGGTAGCATCAGCACACAGGCTAACCTGTACCACAAGACGCCTATTCTGTCGACTAGTCTCAAATATTATACTGCCAACCCATCAAAAAAATAATAAACACGGAAGTCATGATCCACATAAAGTAAAAAGTCCAGAAAAGCAGGAAGCTACACAAAGGGTCCTGAAAATATCAGAGTATATAAAAACTTTGCCCAAACGGGCTACATCATGAGTCTCTCAAAACTCACATCAGTCACCGACGAAAACGACGGTACCATCACATCAGGCTCTATCGTCCTAGCCTGACTTCCCTCCTACATAACCTGTTGTTGCTCTGTCTGCGGGGTTTCCTCCTAAAAAGGAAGACGTAGCAACCGTTAGTCATAAAGACTAAGTGGCTATCACATCCGCTCCCCCGGCGACTCCTCGGCACCGGGCGGAGAAAGGAACAAAGGTACAATATATTTATATAAGCAGTAGTACAAGCAGGTGGAGTAAGTATACATGTCATGAGTAGCAATAGAAGTAATGTATAATAATATTATCAGCATTCTATTCTAGCAATTCTACAGAAGCTATATCAATCCATCTAAACATATAGATCTACAATAGGAAGGTAACTTAACTTATAAGAATGCTCATACAAACTTATAAGTTAAGGATCGGCTTAATAGTAAAGTAACTCATCGTATATGAGTGTTCATACAAACTTATACGATGAGGATCTTGTGTATGTAATGCATGTAATGTTATGAATGCAATGCAATGACTCACCCATGATCATGCACATGCAACTGCTATGTCGACACAGACTTATTGTTCCCACTATTCGAGCAGGTAGCTAACCTCTCAGACGCCATCCGCCGTGGCAAAACGGTGACAGTAGAGCGGGCATCTCCACTACTAGTCTGGTCTCCACACTACCTGGCCTAGGCCTCTGTACGCCTCAACGCTAAGAACACAACAGCGGAGCTCACATGCGTACTACGGCTCAGCGGGTTCTCTTGGGTAGATGTGCACCAAGATCCTAGCCCCGAACTGGCCATGCGTGACACGGAAGGAGCCTCGGAAATGAGCACGAGGACCAAGCCCAACCGTTCACTTGGCACGAAAGGAGCCTCGGGACGTGAACACCGAGGACCAAGCCCAACCGCCCAAAGTCTAGCTGTCAACTCCCATCGGTGTGACGATTGGCGAGCCCGTAGACCTGCCACACTATCCTTAACCCAGGATTACGACACCACGTGTCGACTCACACCACATGCAATTTCACAATATCGTGGCATGGAAGGAGCCTCGGGACGTGAACACCGAGGGCCAAGCCCAACCATCCAACTTTTACTCATCTCAATCTCATTCCAACTAGTGACAGTCAACACCGCACTTGTCACTTCCACAATGCTACCCGTAGGGAGACGACACTCTAAGCATTGGATTATTAATTCCCTTTTATCCATCCAACATATATCATGGCCATAGTTAAATAATTTATACATTTATCTAATTATATCTACCCAATTATATCAGGTTCTTTCCTTCAATTAAACTTGTCCACAACTCGTTATATGAATTTAGATTTATAACCTCAACTTATCACGTCACTATGATGATTATGTCAAAAGAGTTCACCCAAGCCTCGATTTGGATCGCAACATTAAATTCCACCAAATCGCATTCCACGTTACACAGCCCAGAACTTAGGTGCAGCCTTAATCCGGGAAGCAACTTCGACCAAGTATTCCTGAGGTTACAGAAATCCGACGAGTGCGTGTAACCACACGTTGGAAAGATAATTTCAAGGGCTACAACTTTCGTGTTTAGTCGAAAGCCCAGATTTGATCGGATCACACCATAAATTCACTCGAAGCCTGCTGCATACATGATACAGATTTCCTGGGTGGAATTTCCCCCAATTGCAGCAGATTCGAACAGATTTTCCCGTAGCTATAGGTATCGCCTGGAAACGTGCAACCACTCGTTGGAAAGATCATTTCGAGGTCTACGACTTTCCTATTTAGGCAAAAACCCATATATGTCCAGAACATTCCCTAAATTGGCCACGAAGGTCGCTGTGTGCAGAAAACAGATTTCTGCACGCATCTTAAGGCGAGATGAACGACATCCGTTCATCTTCCTCCTTGCACCATTCTCCCAAAAACTCCTCCAGAAAATCGTCCACCCTTAAGCACCCTCACAAAGCCATATTTCTCCACGAATCACTCTCTCATCTTCACTTTGAAGAATGAAGAGGTTGGAGGGGACTAAGCCTAGAAAACGACCTAGGCATGGCTTTTCCCTAAGAAATCTCCTCCTCACCATCAAGACTCTAAGGAGTCGATATCTCTCCTAGAATATTAACTACAAATCTAGCACCAAGGGAGAGGGGAGGAAGCTCGCCGAGTGTCCATGCATGCTACCAATATCCGCGTATGCGGCGTTTGCGTGTTGTTCCCTCTATGGTCGGATCTTGAAGAAAATGTAGTTGCTAAAATCCATCCTGAACCTTGACACCTCTCCTTGATTTCTTCCTCAAGCTCATCATCATACATGAATATTTTTCCACTTCCTGCATAGCCTCCGTACGATCTGATTTCAAATCAGAGAAGGTGGAGAGAAGTTTTAGTAGGGTATTTGTTGTCAGGAAATGGAGATCTAACTTCCCATATTCAGATCTGGACTGGAAAAAGAGTTTGCCAGAGGAGTTTTGCCAGAGTTGTAGCCGAGCAGGCCGACACTAAACGAGGAGGAAGAGCTCTCTCTCTCCAGAGTCGCACTTGCTGGGAGGAATGACACTGAAGAAAGCTAGAGGGCTGCTACGGGGTGGTGCGCCGGAGGAAGCGGGATGTTTTCGGCCATGGAGGAGGAGAAGACCAGCCATGAAAAGGGCTGCTCGAAAATGGGTTGCCGGAGTTGAAATAAGAGATGGTTCTGCTCGGATCTGGAGCTCTCAGGTGGAATCTTGCCGGATTTGAGTTGAGGCAGAGATTTGAGTGAGATCTGAAGGGGTTTCATCAAAACCTAGAAGGAGGAAGGGGGTTTCCGCCGTCATGTTCTTCGAGAGGGAAACTTTTTAGGTCAGGCGAACGGACCATGCCATCATCAGGACATAAATACTCTTTTCTTTGTTGGGGCCCACCTCCATTTGGCAAATTTTCCCCTTCCCCTTTTCCAATCTTCTCCTTCCGCAGCTCTCCCCTTTCTTAAAATATTCCTCCGCCTTGTGCTCCCTCCTCTGCGGTAACCTAGGCCCTTCTCCTTTCCCGAGCTCCTCCTTCCGCTGCTCTCACTCGTACGTCTTCTTCCGAAGGATAGTATCTACCAGTTAATCCTTCTCTTTACTTTTAGATCTAATTTCAAGGTTTTTTCATGGCCATTTTTCTGATAGGTGCAAGAAAATGTCGGCTCAGGGGGGAACAAGTGCCCAGGACTCTTCCAAAATTGTTGGTGATGAAACAGTCAATGTAAGCTTGCTTTTCTTGTGGCAGTGCTGCATTCCATTTTGAAACGATATGGTTTTTATATTTTACAATCTTCAACTGCATTTTTTATCTGAAATTCAACTGCTCTGTTTTATTTCTTCAGTGGTTCTTACATTTCGAACCACTCGATTTACAACTGCATTTTTTATGTGAAATTCAACTGCATTTTTTATCTGAAATATAAGAGCCACTCGATTTACAACTACATTTTTTATGTGAAATTCAACTGCTTTGTTTTTTGTTTGCAGTTTCTTTAGGAGTGAACTAAACATTTATACTCTTTCAGGTCAACAAACAGCAGGTTGTTTTTCCAATTGTGCACTCAGAAGATGAAGCGTATGTTATGTATTGTGAGTATGCTCATAGCATGGGTTTTAGTGTTCGAAAAGAACATTTGAGCTACTGGATACACACCAGGATTATAAAATGTCGAGCATTTTGCTGCGCCAAAGCTGGATTGAAGAAGGTGAGACCCTCACCCAAAAAATATCGTAAATTAGAAACACGCACCGGTTGTCTCGCATGCATTTATTTTACCACTGATACAGAGGGTCGGAATTGGACAGTTACAAAGTTTGTCGAGGAACACAATCACCCGTTAGCGATGGAGAACGAGCAGCATCTATTGAGATCGGCCCGCAGCATTTCAAAAATGCAGGGTAGACTTATTAAGAATCTGACGGACGCAGGAGTTAAAACTGTTCACGCGTACAACTTTTTGTCTAATGAAGTCGGTGGGTTCGAGAATGTCGGCTTTTCAAAATCGGATGCCTACAACTTTGTGCAACGGGAAAAGAGGGCGCTAATTGAAAGGGGTGATTCACTTAGTTTACTGAAGATTCTACAAGAGAAACAGTTGGAGGACAACATGTTCTCGTATGATGTTCGTACTGATGAGTTGAGTAGATTGACTTCTTTTTTCTGGATGGACGGCCAAAGCAAAATAGATTATGACTGTTACTGTGACGTAGTTATCTTTGACACAACATACAGATTGAATAAGTATAACTTGGCTTGTGCACCATTTATCGCAGTCAACAATCACTGGCAGAATGTATTTGTTGGTGGTGCCTTTATTTCTGAGGAGTCCATCGATTCATTTTGTTGGGTCTTCAACACATTTCTGAAATTTGTTGGTGGCAAACTACCGACAACTATATTCACGGATCAAGACCAAGCTATGGTCGTTGCTATTGAAAGAGTATTTACTGGGACCCGTCACCGTTTATGTCAGTGGCATATCTCTAAGAAAGCGCCTTCAAAAGTCCCATGCTTTAATAATGAGAAAAGTGTACGCGGGCTTTTTTATCAATGCATGAGTAAGTGCGACAGTGAGCTCGAGTTTGATAGATACTGGAATGAGATGATTAACAGAGGAAACTTGCAAGAAAACCGATGGCTGGGGGATTTACATAGAGCAAGGAGGAACTGGTCTACAACTTTCAACAAGGATGTGTTAGATCTTGGTATATTGTCAACACAACGAAGCGAATCCGCCAATAATGGATTGCATGGATGTTCGAAGACAACTAGTACTCTGGTGGAGTGTTTCATGGGGTTGGAGAAATAGGTGGGGTCTTGGCGGCGAGGAGAACGAGACGAAGATTTTAGATGCAAGCAAGGGGCCGTAAGCTTAAAGGTCAGAAGTTGTGCGATGCTTAAACATGTGTCTAAGTTCTACACAAGTAAAATGTTTGTTAGATTTGAACAAGCTTTCATGGAG
This sequence comes from Platanthera zijinensis, assembly GCA_039513925.1. NCBI lineage: Eukaryota > Viridiplantae > Streptophyta > Magnoliopsida > Asparagales > Orchidaceae > Platanthera > Platanthera zijinensis. The sequence goes on from CM077081.1 coordinate 82,716,997, forward strand.
GGTGCTGCGGGCGTATGTGTAGTGGATGAAATGAGACATGATGAAAATAATTATTTATATGTTACGAAGCTTTGTGATGGTAGTGATGACAAACGATGGTTTGCTAGCTATAATTCTAAGACCAATGAGACCGCTTGTTCATACAGAGGTTTCGAGACCAGAGGCATTCTTTGCAAGCATATTCTTAGAATATATAATTTGAAAAATATAAGAGAAATTCCACCCGTATATTTGCTTAAACGATTCTGTCGTGATGCTAAGAAGGGCATATACCTACCAAATACTCCCGGCATAATAGAGTGTAACTCTAATTTGATATTTAGAAATCACCTGATGCGTTTTGCGTATGACCTTTCGAACCGAGTAGAGAACAGCAAGGATGCAAAGGCACATATTCTGGGACGATTGCATGTATTAGCAAATGAAGCAGATGAGATAGTTGAGGCCGTTGAAATAAGAAGAAGAGGTTTGAACGATGAGAATGACAGAAACACACCATTGGTTAGAGATCCTGTAACAAAGAAACCAAAAGGAATATCGAATACAAGATTGAAGGGGTACTGGGAGACAGGGAGTAAAAAACCAAAGTAAAACTACTAACCTTTTAAAGATTGTTATAACTTTGATTAATTAGATTGACCAATGTACTATTACATAAATTATTTTTTGTAGGGAAGAAAGCCACGGTTAAGAAGGAGACCGTAGCCGCCGAACAAACATTTGGAGATGTGCAAGAGATCAATTTTTTCAACCTTTTAGCAGAGAATCAAGAGGATACAAAAAAAGATGCTCCAAGTAAAAATTTTAATGAAGCTCCAAGTGATCTGAATGATGAATTTTATGTAAATTTATCTTTTGATTTTCCGGGCATTCCCGATGTCTTTAAATCGTAATGTTTGTGCGACCATGAGTAAAAAAGGTATTTGGACAAATGTTATTTCATTGATGTGATGTGGCTATGTATGAAATGGAACATGCCTTTGGAATTTGAGGTCATAATGGTAATGACAATTAATTTCGGCTTTGTATAAATTAATGGTATCTCTTAATTCTGAAGAGCTTGCCAGAATAGCACTCACGCCAAAGTCATGCTAAAGAAAAACACAAATAATGTCAATAATCATTATTATACATTCATGCATATTGTCAACCATGGATGAGAAACATAAATAAATATATCATTCTTAATTTAATGAACATGTATTTTCCTTGTCAAATTATGATGTATACGTTTAGTGTTACATAATAATTATTTAAATATTGGCGCCTCATGCATATGCTGTTATACCTGTGAAGCACAATTACCACCACCAATCCAAACGAAAACCTAAATCGTGCTATTAATTATTTTCAGCTATATTTAAAGAGACAACTATCACCTGAAATGGATAAGTTACAATACATATTCAATATGGCTTATTGATGAATAAGGTAAATACCAACAAGCATATCAATAAGGCCTGGTGAAGGCTCTATAAATTGTCATACATATACGAACAATTGTTCAAAATAAAACCATTCCAAAACTATTGTTTGCACCAATACATATTCAGTACTATTAAGCACCATTCCAAAATTAGCGTTTGCATCAATTCTAAACTATCTATAATAATATATTGTCTTATAAATTTAAGTTAGTCATGCATCTGAAGAATCTAGTCTAGCAATGCTCTCTGAAATACTGCTTGAAAAAGTTTTAAAAATTTCTGCCACAATTTCAGCCCGAAACTGCGGCATGTCCTCTTGCCAATTCTTCTGATCTGCCCATGATACGGTTGCCGTGGATGAAATGACTTCCATGAACTTTAGGACAAATACTCCACAATCCCAACTATTGTCTTGACACGGCACCCCGACCGCATCCGCTACCGGCCAATTTACGAAACCTTCAGGAAATGCCTTGGGAACATCATCTTGAAGCGCCTTCAGCTGTATTACATGTGAAAAGTTAATGTAATTGAATTTAATGATTAACAGTAAGCAATAATATAATATTGAGTGGTGTTGTTTATACATACGTTCGCACGTATGCCGGCCCGATGAAGGCTGCTTGGGAGCGAATCAAAATATTCCCATCGCTGATCTTTTATCCAACAAACCAATAATGCCCAATGGCTAGTGAGGTGGCAAGGCATGATAATTATTTCTTAGGAATTAATGGACTCTTCCGTAATATGACTGATAAGAGTGGTGTAATTCCTAGCATTACTTCTTTTATAATACTGCAAAGTAGACATTGCATATTAGACAATACTATTATAATGTAGATGAAAGAACTTGGTGCAATTACTATCATACCTCATGATTTGGGGACACGTATAGAAAACTTCTAATTTTTTGAGGAGTCCTTTTCCTTTTCGCACCAATTACCACAGAGTAGGCATTTAAATGATTGTCCATGACCCAGCCTTGGCCAAGGAGATCATCTACATCACCTCTTGACATGGATATGTTCCCACTTTCAAAAATTAACATACTCCCAGCGAAGGAAAAAAATTGGAAGTTATTAGCTTTCATTACAACCAAAATAGTTTAAAAAGACAAGCAAATCAACCTGTCAACAAATTTGCAGAGAACATAATCAACACTTTCCCTGGCTCTTTTTGTCAGAAGCAATCTCCCGGGATACTGTACATCTGTCTCATGAAGGGTAGGTGCCCATTTACATATGGCCTTCTTCACCTTTCTTGGGCTAACTGTAATTACCTCTATTTTAGGAGGAATGATATTCTCAAGTGTGGAAGTGGGTTGTGACAGCTGTGTGGTCGGAACCGATGAAAAACTTGGTTTACATTCACTTTGTAAGGACTTAAACCATGACTCACAAAAATTCTTCAATCCTGCAACCTCTTCTTTGATGTATGCCTTGAGTCGGTCTTCTTCACCTTTCCAACCCTCGTCAGTTTGAACATGGTCAACCTTTTTTTCACTCCTTGCTCTCTTCATCTCCGACCTAATCATCCTCGTCAAAAATCTCTCTTTACTTCTTATACTCCTCTTCTCATCTATCTTATTTTCATAACCTAATTTCTCCCCAACAACATCTATGGTCGCAAACTTCACCCTTTTTTCTTTTTCTTCCCTCGGTGGCCGTGTTTCAAAATCTGACTCATCATCTTCCTCCCCTAGTAAGACCTTCTCCTCATCAAGTACATTCCTAAACTCCCTAATGACATACAAATAACAGTAAAATGCAATGATGATGATAAGTAGAAGATTACTTGAAAAAATAAGTTTATGTTTTCTATCACGTACATAATTCTTGATGAACAAGTTCTCCTGTACTTTAATGCAAAACTTGGCACTATACTTAAGGGTGGGAGACCAGCGACAAACTCTAGGGCGTGCTAGGTTGACCAACGGAGGTTGAAGCTTGGTGTGTTCGTACATCAACACCATCAAATATCAAAAGTTAGAGCAAAAAGAATAAACATAAAACAAAAAAACATTGCTAACTAGGAAGACCAACACATACCAGTAATACGGTGGCACATCCCTCCAAGGAACCAATGTTGCTACCAGCATTTCGAACAGCACTTACACGACTTAAATGATCGAACTGTAGATGAAGAAACTCATGGATGGCAAGAGGCCAGTTATATTTCAAGAACTCGGGGAGACATGTGATCTTGGTAATACAGGAAGGAACCTTCAAACTCTTCAACGGAAAGAAGAACATAGCTATTAAATAATTAACCAACATACTTAATCTTATACCCTCATCATGATGAGACCCCTCCTCATCAGCAGTTCTATGAATCTCTTCAGTTAAATTCTTGTGGGCCTTGTCCAGAACGGGTGATCTTGAAAACTTAAAGTAAAGACCCGCATTTGAGAGACCCAATATAAGAGCCACTTCATTGACGGTCATTTTGACAAGATATTTCCCAAGCTGGAAGGCTTGCTTGTCCTTGTTGTATAACCTCAACAAAACATACAACATTGGTATGTTTTGTGGAATAGTTGGCATTCGGAAGAGAGGAAGGAGACGGGAATCCCTAAGGGCTTCTATAGATTCTTCCGACAATCTATTTAAAAGGGGTGTGACATTGGCCGTGAAGGTATTTGGCGCGCATCTGCAACTTAAGTATTTGCTCCCGGGCATGTTGGAACTACAAAATTAGAAGGCTCACTAAAAACAGCTGCAACTATGAATACAAAATTCGACTGCAAAGCAAATGGAAGTACAACTACATCTGTGGGTAAAAAATGCTTGTGGGTCATGTATGGAAATACAACTGCAAATACATGCTAAAGAACGACTGCAAAGCATTGAACGACTGCAATAAATTCAATGGCAATACAACTGCAAGTAATTGCTAAAAAAACGACTGCAAAACATTGAACAAAAATACAACTGCAACTGTGGGATAAAAATGCGACTGCAACGCATAGAACGAAAATACAACTGCAACTACGGGTTGAAAAGACGACTGCAACGCATTGAAGAAAATAAAACTGCAACTACAGGAAAAAAAACGACTGCAAAGCATTGAACGGAAATACAACTGCAACTACAGGCTAAAAAACGACTGCAAACAAACATCGAAACAGAACATTGAAAGAATACAACTACAACTACACATCACATTGCTCCCGGGCATGCTGGAACTAAAAAAGAAGAAAGAAAAACAACCGCAACCACAACTCCACAATGCGTCTTGGAAAATTCAAAGCGGAAGAAAAAATACCTTCTCAGAGAATGGGGAGAAGATCTACGTCCTTCAATAATGGAGGCGCCCGCTGGAAAGAGAAAAGGCACCGACTGAGATGATTTCGCAGCAGGAAATGACGAGATTTTCGTCGGAGGAAGGATCAGAATGGGGAGAAGTTCTAAGTCCTTCAACGGAGAAGAAACGAAGGAAGCGCCGGGAGAGATGTTTTGCAGTCGTTTTCATCTAGGTTTCCGCCTAGGTTTCCGCCGTTTCTTCCGACGAGAGATGAGGAAGGAGGAGGTCGGGCTGGAGAAAAATTTCAAATGGAGGTGGGCCCCACGAATAAAGGGAGTATTTATGTCCTGATGGTGGGATGGTCCGTTCGCCTGACCTAAAAATTTCCCCTTGGGGAGGGAGAACATGATCGATCATTTCAGATTTCAACCTGATGCTAAAGTATATAGATAATTTGATATATATATTATATTATAATGAGATTATTATTGTTATTATTTATATTATTATTTATGTATTTTGAAAACCAGTAGCTCTCTCTATAGTGCTCGGAAATTACCTCAGAAGGGCTCGTTACGACCGTCTCGTTGTCACGTATCCATCGAAATGATCCGCGATCTAATCCGAGTTCGTATGCTCATTTTACGCTCCTTGGAGCATTTGCGGCTAATCTAATTTAAACATCAAAACTGCCCAAATGACGTCCGAATCGCAAACGGATGACTCTGTTGGACTTGTAATATCGTCACGAGTTTACCAAAATTGACTGAGGTAAATTCCGAAGCCGTTTGTTCCATTTTCATTTTTGGGGCAAATACGTCATTTGTAAACCGCATTGTTTGCGATCGCGCACACACTATAATTTCTTCAAGACGGCACACTGCCTTCGAGACAACACAAGCTTTCAAGGTGTTACGGGTCTTCTAGGTGAATGCTACCATCAGCGGTATACCCATCATGCGCTGGACCCCACTCACAAATTCATAAGGAAATTCCGTCAAGTCTTTTCGACAAGTCTACTCGACGAGTTCGTCGAGATCACTCGACAATTTTTCGAGTCCAATTCATTGAGTTTACTCGACCGCCCGGACCTACCTACCGCCACGTGGCCTTGTGTTTTCTCTCCCAAATTTTCTACCGGCCTAAGCCACCCAAGATGGCACAATACATGCACAAGGGGTCTAGCTCGAATTGGGATGTTACATATCAAACTTGTCTTTATAGTATCTAACATCTCTGAGCTGGCAGGAAAGGTATAACACACTATGGCTTTAGATGATAGAATGGGGAAGGTAAGACAGAAATAAATATATGACTCAAATACTTTTAGCAAAGCTGCTAGATTCACTTTGGGATTAATGAGATAAACCCTTCCAGGTAGAATCTTTGGCAAAATGACCTCTTGAGTATTTGACACTATAATATCTGTACAATAAATGTTACTTGCATCTACTACTGAGGCTGTTGTTTCTGCAACATTTGTTTCCATATCAGATTCAAGAAAATTCATGAGATCTGTTTCCATGTCAGCATCTATTCCTGCTGCTAGTACTACTGTTGGTTCTGCTGGTGCAACTGTTGTTGCTTCTTCTTCTACTGATGTTGTGTCCATATCCTGTTCAACTGGTTCTTCTGTTGCTGCTACAACTAGTGCTACTTCTTCATGAAGTATCTCCCCCTACCTGGTTTCAGTAGGCACTGAAGCCAGGCCCCCAATTGAAGAGGGAGCAGTAGTTAGGGCAGAGATTTGGGCCGCTAGAGAGGAGAAGGAGGCAGCAAGTGGAGAGATAGCTTCTGCTATGAGGGATTGGAGGAGGGGTGTGAGGAGGGTAATGAGTGGGGTGACAAGAGAGGAATCCAAGTGTGGGGAGGTAGAGGTTGGGGCAGTGGTTTGTTGAGTGGATATGGTAGGGGCTGGGGGAGTTAGAGGTGGAGGTGGAGGTAGGATTTGAGTTTCGAGGGGAGAGTCATTTGGAGGAGAGGGAGTGTTCAGTGGAGATGATAATAGGTTGATGGATGAGAATGATGAGAGGGTTGTGTGGGGGATATCAACAAGATGAAATGGAAGAGGAGATTGGGATGGTGTAGGTACAGATGTATCAGGCTGGGGGGAGGTTGGATTGGATGGTATGTATATAGGAGAGGAAGGAATAGGAGATGCTGGTGGTGTAGGGGTATGGACTATAATGGTAGTGGAAGGTGGGGTTGGTTGAATTGCTAGTTGGGATGGAACTTGAAGGGCTGGAGGTGGTGGAGGGGTGGAGTGGATCCCTTTAGTGGGGTGGGGAGAGGCTGGTATAGCCCTTGTACTTTCTGAAGTTCTAGTAGAAGAGGAGGGAGCCTTGGCTGGCTTAGTGATGGTCCTCTCCCACTTGCTAAACAAGGCACAAGTTAGTCTCTTGCTAGCATTGATGAATATGGTCGGGGATACCAGTGATTTAGCAGCCTTTTCCTTAAGGAAGATCCCTAGGACCCTTCCAAAACACACTTCTTTCTTGTTGTTCTTCTTTTTAATCAAGTCGAACATAATTTGAGCCCAGTTCACAGCTTTCTTATTTACTATGCCACACATAACCAGGAACTGATGCCTGGTGATGTAGTCGTGTTCTATGTGCTTTCCTAGCAGCACTTTCCCAACTATATCTGAAGGAAACTTATACTCGGCAGACAAAAGTTTCTTAAGCAATTTGTTTGGGGTGTCTCCAGAATAACCCATTGTACTCAGCATCAAATCAAATTCTTCAGAGTCTATTTCTAATTCATCATCACCATTTTTCAATCCAAAAATCTCAGTTAAAATATCGGGGGTAAGAGAAATAGCGTTACCCGTGATGGTTCCAATCATCGTATTCCCGTCTATAGTAGTTGTATAGACCCACTCCCTCATCTCTGTTGTAGATATCTTGATGCGAGTGGAAAGCAAAGTCTTTAGTTGTTGATCTTCAAGGAGTTGTAGAATGTTCAAGAAGATTTGATCGGAGTACTGGAAAGATTCAAAATCCAAATCAAAACCAGAGTCAAACTTCATAGCAGCAAGAGATCCTGCAGAAATCGCCATGATAGCACCTGCAAAGGAACTAAAAGCGCAGGATGGAGGTTGAAGAAAACCTAGATATAGTGTTTTCCGGAATATGAATCGACAGACTCCGTTCCACAAAAAAATGAAAAGATCTTCGATCTGAGGTCGACGAAAGTTTTCTGAAGTAAGTTCGTCGATCTCAGTTTGACGAAACTAACTTAGCTCACAGAGAGTTCGTCGATCTCTGGTCGACGAAAATCTCAAGAACTTTTCCTTGTTCGTCGAGCTCCGTTCGACGAACTCTGAAAAATTCGTCAATTGCAGACATAAACTAAACTAACCCTTCTTCATTTATCATTCAAAGCTGATTTATAAAGAACAAGTTGTTGGGTACATTGGAAAATGTGTACCTGATTTGAAGAAGCCCAACCTAGCTCAATGATATACATCATGTTGTATTTGATGTTGTTTTGAGTTGACATGTGCAGGTAAAGAATTGTTAAAGTTTACAGAAAAAAATTCTAAGTCCAAGTGTCGACACAAAGGAACATGTGTCGTCACATAGAAGAAAGTTGTCGACACAACACTGGGAAAGTGTGTCGACACAGAAGGTGTGAGTCGACACTACTCTGGGAAAAAGTGTCGACACATAACATAGTCTACAACAACACTGGGAAAAAGTGTCGACACAGAAGAAGTAAGTCGACACAACACTGGAAATTGTGTCGACTCAGAAGAAGTAAGTCGACACAACACTGGGAAATTGTGTCGACACAGAAGAAAAACGTCGACCTCAACATTGGGAGAATGTGTCGACACTGAAGAGTATAGTCGATCTCCAGTTTGTCGACATCATCTGAATATGTCGACACAGAAGAAAATAGTCGACACCTGAAGGCCAAGTCAACACTTACTAAAGTTATGATTCTACAACAACTGTGTCGACACACAGGACTTGTGTCGACACACTGCAGAGTCAAAGACCAAGTTAGTTTCAGAAGAAGATGTGTCGACACAAAGGCAATTTAGTCGACATCACTGAAGGCAGTGTCGACACCAAAGTCAATTGTGTCGACACAAATAGACAGATGGTCTCGACACTTTCTGACAGACTGTTTCAACACTAAGGCACAGGACTTGTTTGAAGACTTGACAGCTGTGGGTTATCACCAGTTAACTGAAGTTGTCAGACTTGTCAGAAAACGGTTAGAAACCGGATCAGCCGGTTACCATGAAGAATGTCTATAAATAGACAGATTCAGAAGGAGAAAAAAACACTGAACTACATATAGAACTGATCCTTTAAAATACATTGGATCAGAAAGTAGAGAGGGATTACATTCTACTCATTTCAAGAAAGTGCTAGGCACTTAAGAAGATCTTCTCCGGGAGATCTAAGAAGACTATCTAAGGATAGATCTAAGAAGAGTTCTAATCAGAATTCAGAAGAATCATTCAAAGTTCTGGATAGAGAGAGATCAAGTCAGAATTTGAAGAAGAAGAAGGAATCCACCAGTGGATTCTCAAGAAGCTGTTTGGAATCAACTCAGCTAAGTACATTTTCAAGAAGCTTTGAAGAAGGCTAAGAAACAGTTGATTGCATCAGCTGATTAAGATTTGTCATTGCCTTTTCTCTCTCAACCTGGCAAGACAATTTAAACTATCTTTTCTATATTTCTGTAGGATCTGTTTATACAGATCTGAGTTGTAAGCCTATGTTATAAAGGCTGAGTGTAGGAGTGTTGAACTCTGAGTGGTAGGGCTGATTGCCTGAGTGTAGGAGAAGGATATTCTCTGAGTTGTAGGCCTTGGGGCAAGGCTGAGGTAGGGCAGTTGTGCCTGAGTTGTAGGAACCTGTTGGGTTCTGAGTTGTAAGATCTATTGATCTGAGATAAGTGGAAGTTTGGCCGAATCTAGCATACAGCTAGATAGGTGAAGGGGGAAAGTGGATGTACCCAGACCTTGGGGAACCACTATAAATCATAGTGCAATCTGTGATGTTTTGTTTTCTGTGATTGCTGTGTTTTCATATTAGTTAATAAATTGAATTCTGTCTAGAAGTTTTAGAAAGAGAAGCAGAACCTATTCACCCCCCCCCCCCTCTAGGTGTTTAGGCTGCCTTGAAAGTTAAACTATCAAGTGGTATCAGAGGGAGGTTCCTCAAAAAGGACTTAACAGTCTGAGGTAGATCTGATAGGCAGATTCAAGAATCAAGAAGATGGGTTCTGGAGAGAATCATAAGGAGCTAGGGTCAATGAAATTACCCATATGCAAGAAGGAAATCTTTGGGATCTGGAAAGAAAGAGTCAGATTGTTTATGGAAGCATCTGACCCAAGGATTTACATCACAGTACAGGAAGGCCCCTTCATACCAATGAAGATATCTGTTCTTGATGCAAATATCCAAACACCAAAGACTTATTCTGAAATGACCAAGGATGAAATCATCTTGGCAACCATGGACAAAAGGGCACAGAACATCATTGTCAGTGCCATAGATGATTCAACATTTCAGAATCTGATTCACTGCAAGACCTCCAAGGAGATGTGGGACACATTGATTGTCTACATGGAGGGATCAGAAGAAGTAAGGCTGGACAGAAAATCTATGCTAAATCAGGAGTATGAAAGTTTTAGACAAGGAAAATCTGATAGCATAACTGAGTGCTATAAGAAATTCTATAGAATTGTGAATGAGCTAATTTCCTATGGAAGAGTCTTCAGTACCTATGAACTGAATGACAAATTCTTAAGATCCTTATCAAAGGATTGGGATACAAAGATCTGTGCCATAAGAGAAGTGGCAAAATTGGCAGAGATATCTCCTCCAACTCTGTTTGGAAAGTTGCTATCCTATGAAATGCAACTTATGGTAAGGAAGGAGGAGGAAAGAAACTCAAGAGGAGAGCATAGAGAAAAGACTGTGGCATTTAATGCTGAAGCCACCAGAAAGAATAGGAGGAAATCACCATCTCCTCCTAAGGAAGTTGAAGAAGGTAGTTCTGAAAATTCAGATAAGGGTTCAGTCAGCAGTGATTCAGATGCAGACTTTGCTGCATTCACTAGGCAATTTCAAAGGTTCTTGAAAAAGAAGCAATGGAAGTCTAGGCCTTCCTCATCACAGCAAGTAGATGACTATTATCAGAAAAGAAGGTCATCTAGGAAAGAGAAAAGCAGGTCAAAGCCCAGCAAAGCCACTACTTCAAAGATTGTCTGCTATTGTTGCAATAGGCCTGGACATGTAGTGGCTGATTGTCCTGACAAAAGGAAGGAATCTTCAGAAAAGAAGAAGACTTATCAGAAAGGCAAGAAGGAGAAATCCTTTGTAGCAAAGAAAGATAAAAGTCTGTCAGACCAGTCAACTTCAGAATCAGGATCTGAAGCTGAAGCATATATTAGATTATATGCTGCATCTGAGGAAGAGGAGTTTATGCAGTTGCTAGACTCCATCAATGAACATCAATGCATGGGTTTGATGACTAGGTCAGAAGAGGACCTATGCCAGAACCAGTCTGGTCCTAATGAGGTAAACTGTCCTTCCAGTACATATGTTTGTAGTACAAGTGAAGAATCAGCTACATCTGCATCAAGTGATGAAGATGCATCTGAATCTGAAGGAGATGTCTATCAATTGATAGACAAGTATGGGGACTTGTTGCAGGCCCTTAAGAAAAGCAAGAACCTGGTTAAATCACAGGCTCAGGAAATTGCTGATCTAAGGGTTGCAACAACTGAGTTAGAAAAAGTCCTTGATCAAAAGTTAGCTGAAATTGCCAAGCTGAAGAATATAACTATTATTCAGATGGGCACAATTAACTATACTAATGATCAAGTAAAGAGTCTGGAGGACAGACTTAGAATTGAAAGGGATTTAGTGGCTAGTTACTCTAAGCCAAAATCTGTCTTACCCTTGATAGATGAATTTGTCACTCAGAAGGGTAAGGCTGGATTAGGATTTAAGGGTAACTCCAGGGCTGGCAGATTCAAGAGGAAAGGCAAAGCCCCTATTCAGCCACTAAACCTTTCAGTCCCCATAAGGTTTGGTAAGGAGAAAGTGTCTTCTAACATATATGATCATGAAGACATTCAGGATCATATCAAGACAAATGTTCTGAAGAACAAGGGTGTTAAGGCAAGCAGGCCAACCTATGGTCATAAGCCCTATGGCTTTAAGAAACCAGTAGGAGAAGTTGCAACAGCACCAGCAATGAACAGAAATGCTTCTGACAAGGATGTATCTAGATCTAGATACAATAAGTTTGAATGTTGGTGCTGTGGCAAGAGGGGTCATTTTGCATTGGACTGCTGGTATAACACAAGTGTTATAAAGAATAAGAGTCTACCTGTTAGAAGAGGTTATGATAACTTTATTAAGGCTAACCTGAACCAAGGACCCAAGACTTACTTGGGTTCTAAGGGTAAGTAATTCTGTATTGCAGGTGAATCCAAGTTACCATGCCCCTATATGGTACTTGGATAGTGGTTGTTCCAGGCACATGACTGGAACAAAGGGGCTGCTGAAGGAGTATTCATCTGTCAAAGATGGACATAAAGTGATCTTTGGTGGATCTGAAAAAGGAGTCATCAAAGGATTTGGTAACATCTCTTCAAACCTAATTACTATCACCCAAGTGGCCTATGTAAAAGGTTTGAAACATAATCTAATAAGCATAAGCCAGCTGAGTGATCTAGGATATGACATTTCATTTGGTAAGGATGGATGTCATATCAAAAGGTCAAGTGATCAAGAGATCATATTGACTGGGTATAGGAAGAGAAATGTGTATTGCCTTAATTTTGAATGTGAGAATAAGGCATCCCCCATTTGTCTTGTAGCTGATGACAATGCTTCTCATTGTGTTAAGTGGCACAAGAGATTGGCTCATCTAAACTACAAGACAATTGGCCAACTCTTTAGTAAAGAACTAGTGAGGAATGGGCCTCAAGTTAAGTGTATAAAGGAAGGGGTATGCTCAGCTTGTCAAAAGGGCAAGCAGACAAAAACCTCATTTCAAAGCCTTGAAAACAAGGATTCTGTGAGGTGCTTATACCTCTTGCATATGGATCCTTTTGGTCCTATGCCAGTTCACAGTCTAGGTAGGAAGGTCTACACACTAGTGGTTGTAGATGACTATTCTAGATTTACATGGGTGTTCTTTCTGAGACAAAAATCTGAAACCCCAAGTGTATTATTTAAGTTTGTAAAGCAAATTCAGAATGAACTGAACAGTACAGTGGTCAAAATCAGAAGTGACCATGGTACTGAGTTTCAATCTGAAAGCATGACAAACTTGTGTATAGACTTTGGGATTTTCCAAGAGTTCTCCTCACCTAGAACACCTCAGCAAAATGGAATTGCTGAAAGAAAGAATAGATCATTAATTGAAGCTGGTAGAACTCTATTGAGTGACACCTCTCTCCCAGAATATTTTTGGGCTGAGGCAGTTAACACTGCTTGTCATGTCATCAATAGGGCTTCTATCACCAAAAGCCACAGGAAGACTCCCTATGAGATTGTGAAAGGCAGAAAACCAAATCTATCCTATTTTAGGATCTTTGGCTGCAAGTGCTTTATACTTAACAATGGTAAGTCTTATTTGACTAAGTTTGCTGCCAAATCCCAGGATGGGATATTTGTTGGGTACAGCACAAATAGTAAGGCCTATAGAGTCTTCAACTTAACTACTCAAGTTGTTGAAGAATCTGTGCATATTGTATTTGATGAAACAAGATTAATCAATTGTGAATTGTCTTGTAGATCAAATGACTCAACAGGTATAAGCAAGAAGATGGACAAGCTCTCCATTGCTGAAGCTTCAAAGGAAGAGGGAGCATTGGAAAATGAAGGCTGCTGTCCAGGGGGAGTACAAGAGATAATGGAAGCTGATGAAAACCAAGAGGAACAGCAGAATGAAGAAGCTGGAGATGCTCAACCTGAAGGGAATCTACCTCCAGCTATAAGATATCTAAGAGATCATCCTACTGATCAGATAATTGGTGATCCAAGACAAGGAGTGCAAACTAGAAGCAGAAATCAAAGCACAGTTTTGCATTCTAGTTTCTTGTCTCAAATGGAACCTAAGAAGTTTGAAGAAGCTATCCAAGACCAGCACTGGATTGATGCTATGCAAGAGGAGCTGAATCAGTTCAGAAGGTGCAAGGTCTGGGAGCTTGTTCCTAAACCAAGAGGCCACAACATAATTGGGACTAAGTGGATCTATAGGAACAAGCTAGATGAAAGTGGAATAATAATAAAGAATAAAGCAAGATTGGTTGCAAAAGGATACAGGCAGGAAGAAGGGATTGACTTTGATCAAACCTTTGCTCCAGTAGCAAGGCTGGAGGCAATCAGAATGTTCCTTGCCTATGCAGCCTACCAAGACTTCAAAGTATACCAGATGGATGTAAAGTCAGCATTTCTGAATGGTGATCTTAAAGAAGAAGTATATGTAGAGCAGCCATCAGGTTTTGTAGATCCTCTTAAACCTGATTCTGTGTACAAGCTTAGGAAAGCTTTGTATGGGTTAAAACAAGCTCCAAGGGCTTGGTATGAAACCCTGTCTACCTTCCTCATTGAGAATAAATTCTCAAGAGGAAAGATAGACAAAACTCTATTCCTTAGGGAATCCAAAGGAAAGATCATCTTAGTCCAGATCTATGTTGATGACATAATCTTTGGATCTACTGAAAACAACCTTTGTAAAAAGTTTGCCAAACTTATGCAAGGGAAGTTTGAGATGAGCAGTATGGGAGAACTTAAGTTCTTCTTGGGACTCCAAGTAAGACAGACTGATGATGGATTGTCCATATCCCAGTCTAAATTCACCAAGGAATTAATTAAAAAATATGGTATGGAGTCATCCTCCTCCATGAGAACTCCTATGGGCACAAGTATGCCAATATGCAAAGATGAGGCAGGTAAACCTGTTGATGAATCATTGTATAGAGGAATAGTTGGGTCACTACTATATCTCACTGCTAGTAGACCTGACATTATGTATGCAACATGTGTCTGTGCTAGGTACCAAGCCTGCCCTAAAGAATCTCATTATACTGCAGTAAAAAGGATTCTGAGATATCTAAAGGGCACTCCTACTCTAGGTCTTTGGTACCCTAGGAATAGAGATTTTCAACTAACAGGCTATTCAGATGCAGATTTTGCAGGATGTAGAGAGGATAGAAAGAGTACTACAGGTACTTGTCAATTCCTGGGAGGAAGACTAATATCTTGGAGTAGTAGAAAACAGACTAGTGTGGCAATTTCCACAGCTGAGTCAGAGTATATTGCTGCAGGAAGCTGCTGTGCACAGCTATTATGGATGCAGCATCAGCTTAAAGATTATGGTATTCAGGTAAGTAGAACACCCCTTTTATGTGATTCTAAGAGTGCTATTTCTATTGCTAATAATCCAGTTTCTCATAGTAGAACTAAGCATATAGAAATCAAATATCATTTTCTTAGAGAACATGTAGAAAAAGGTGACATCTCATTGGAATTTGTAAAAACAGATTATCAAATAGCAGATGTATTTACTAAGCCTTTAGATGAAACCAAATTCAATAAATTCAAAATTGAATTAGGTATGTTAACCATTGATTAATGTATTAAACAAAATCATTAACAATGCTATTGAAATGGTTAATAAGTAAGTAAAAGTAGTAACAACAATAATCAAGTGTTAAAAAGGACACATTGAAGTTACAGAAATTGGCTAAGTAAGAATGTGTCGACACATTCAGTAATAATGTGTTGACTCAGAGAAATTATGTCGACAAGTCAGAAATAGTGTGTCGACACAGAGAATATGTGTCGACACTTAAGAGGTTTATTGTCGACTTAACCAGGAATGTAATGTCGACTCAACCAGAATTATGGTGTCGACACTTACAAAATATGTGTCGACACTTGTCCTTAGTGTCGACACAGAATTTCTGTCTTTCTACTATGTATCCAAGGTGTCGACATAACCACATATTGGTGTCGACACATAGTAGGCTGAAGAAATGTCGAGTTAATAGAAGCTTGTGTCGACACATTCAGTCTGTGTCGACACATTTAGACTGTTTTTGGCGCCTTTTGAACTTCTTTCAACAGAAGCTATAAATAGGTCAAAAGCTCTTATTGTCGACACGCTTTCAAGGTTTTCAAGATTCAAACCCTGTGTCGACAATCTTTCTTTCTCTTCTCTCTCAAGCCTTCTCGACGACTCGATGGCGCCAAAGATTGAAGACAATGTTAATGAAGGGTATGAATTGGTGCGCCAGGCGTTTGCAGAGGCGCCGCCTGATGTTCAAGGAGTTATCACCCTTCTATCCGACTCAGGGTTAGAATTTCTTGTCTCAGAACCATCCAAGATCTGGAAGAAGGAGGTGCATGAGTTCTTTATCTCAGCATCAGTCCATTCTACTGAACTCAAGATCAAGTCCATTGTTCACGGGACTAAGATTAAGATTACTCAAAGAGGTTTGAGAAAGTTTTTGCAATTACATGTGGTTGAAAATGAAGAAGAGGTTCCTAGTTCTAAGACAAGGGAAGCCCTTCTATGGTGTGGTTTGGATTCAAACATGAAGATTGGAGCTGCATTCAATAGGAAAGGTATGAATCAGCAAGGAAAGTTCTTGTCTGAAATAGTTGGGAAAGTAATTCTCTGCAAGACAGGTGGACATGATAGGATTTCTGCCTATATGTTCAACCTTATGACCAGGATTGCCTTTACAATTCCTACTGATTGGTCAGTAATCCTATTTGACAAGATTAAAGAAGGGATCAAGAAGCCTAACATGGCTAGGATCATAAGTCTTTATCTCAATGGAGCAATTCCTGAAGTGATGCAGCAACTGCCAGGATCTAAAATCAATCATATGAGAAGGATGGACATGAGACTATTCTCCAGGTGGGAAAGGGTGCTGTCTAAGGATGTGCCTGAAGAGAGCAGGCCAGACACCCCTGTAAGATCCCCTTCTCCAGCTCACGAGACTGAGCAACAACAAGAGGACCCACTTAGGATACAGAGTGAAGAACAACCTTCCTCCACTATAGTTCATCAAGTAGATACATCTGCACAGATGCAGGGGGAGCCAGTTCAATCTCCTGCTCAAAATGTATCTACCCCTGCTCAGGTACAAGTGGTACAGGTGTAGGGGGAGCAAATGTATTTTACTATAAAAGACTTTCTAAAAGTTTTTTTTCTGCACAGGTTCAGGGGGAGCATGTGTCTTCTCCTACTCCAGATATGCAGCTGCCTGAGAATGTGCACAAGGATGCACCTAATGACTTATCTTCAGATGCTCCAGTTCAAAAAGAATACACTCTGGATGAGTTATTTCCTAATGATGACATAGCTACTGATAGAATAGAAGAGGACCAAGATGTTGAGCAGCCTCTTGACATAGAGCTAGAACAAGAAGTGGAGAAAGTTCAAGAGATTGAAAAAGTTCAAGAAATAGAGGAGGAGCAAAGAATTGAGGGGGAGCCAGTACATGTTGAAACTGAGCAACATGGCACTGAAGCAGATAGAGTTCACATTGAGAGTACTTCTGAATCTGAAACTGAAGAAGCCAGGTTGGCTAAGAAAAGAAAACTGGTTGTATTTAAAAGAAGAAGCAAGACTTATAAACAGGCTTTACAGACATCACCTCCACCACCACCTCCTGAAGTTGATTATAACAAGTTCTTGGTGGATTTACAGGTGAAATTGGATGACCACAGGGTGGCCATTGAGAAATATGTTGATGAAAGCAACAAAAATCTGCAGTTTGACTTAGCCCAAGATATCAAATCTATCCAATTTCAAGTCAACTTAAATAAAACTGAAATGACAGATTGCTTCCACAAGGGTGGCAATGCTGTAGTTTATCTGGCTAAACAACAGCAGGCTATCTCTACAAAGGTGGATGATATTGCTTTGAAGCAAGGTTATGTTCTGGAAAATCAAATAAGAATGAATGACAATTTAACTGAATCTCATAATGAGATCATTCAAGAGGTGAAGAAGATTGTTCCAGGGATGCCTGCAAATAGAGCCAAAGAAATGGAAGAATTTGATAAGAATTTTCAGGCTGCTATTGCATCTGTTAAGACTGCCATCACAACCTCTCAACAGGAAATATCAGAAAAGCTTCAAAAGTTAAGACCATTTTTCAAAGAGGGAGTGAATTATTTGGATGGCCAAATTCGATTCCAGAAAGAAGATCTTAGAGATCATGTATCAAGAGAAGCCATAAAGGGGGAGAGGATGCTGATTCATGCAGGCTCTGAGCATGCCAAATGGGTGACCAATAGTATAAGAGCCACATTGGGATATCCACCATTGTGTGATGATAACATGGTGGCTGAGTCAGGTCTGCAAACAGGACTACTTGAAGGTGACCAACCTGAGGTTGCCCAAGTCATATACCCCCCTCCAGATTTTGATATATTGGATCAGCAAGTGCAATATATGTATAGTCCTTCAAAGGAGGTTGTAAATGTTATCTTTGGAAAGGTTGATAAGCCTGAGGTAAATTTGCAAGAACAGCAAGATGCTCTACTGTCAAAGAAAAGATTTAGAGAGCAGGCTGAGCTGAAGCCAGATTTTGAGCAGTGGAGTCCTACTTCCAGAAATATAATACTCACTGCATGGAAAGCTGTCAAAGATCAAGTTCATGAAAGGGGCAAGTGGTACAATGAGCAGGAATGGCAGAAGTATGAGGCAAGACAAGAAGCCATTGTACAATTCAGAAGGAAAGCTAAGCTGGGAAGACTTCCAACTGATGCTATGGAGCCAAGCAAATACTTCCCAAAGCCTTTTCACTATTTTGAAAGGCAAAGGCTCAAGGAAGAAGCTAAGAAGAAAGCTGATCTTAAAGGAAAAAAGATGGCTGAAGAATCAGAAGCTCCTGTGACAGCTAAAATTAAATCTGGCCAAGGGATTGTTATTAGAGAACCTGATCAATCCTGATAATGTTTTAGTTCCTTCATAATGTTTTGTAATGATGTAATGTGATCAGTCAAAGAAAAACCATGTAATCAAACATTACCCAGTAATAAACAAAATATTGTTAAATCTGTGATAGATTGTTTTATCCATGATGTTCTTATTATTTTGTTTATAATTAAGTATCCCTGTGTATTGTCATATATCATCATTTTATACTATTTATAAATGGTGTATATCATTGGCTATAAGGGTTATGACTTCTCCAAATAGGGGGAGATTGTTGGGTACATTGGAAAATGTGTACCTGATTTGAAGAAGCCCAACCTAGCTCAATGATATACATCATGTTGTATTTGATGTTGTTTTGAGTTGACATGTGCAGGTAAAGAATTGTTAAAGTTTACAGAAAAAAATTCTAAGTCCAAGTGTCGACACAAAGGAACATGTGTCGTCACATAGAAGAAAGTTGTCGACACAACACTGGGAAAGTGTGTCGACACAGAAGGTGTGAGTCGACACTACTCTGGGAAAAAGTGTCGACACATAACATAGTCTACAACAACACTGGGAAAAAGTGTCGACACAGAAGAAGTAAGTCGACACAACACTGGAAATTGTGTCGACTCAGAAGAAGTAAGTCGACACAACACTGGGAAATTGTGTCGACACAGAAGAAAAACGTCGACCTCAACATTGGGAGAATGTGTCGACACTGAAGAGTATAGTCGATCTCCAGTTTGTCGACATCATCTGAATATGTCGACACAGAAGAAAATAGTCGACACCTGAAGGCCAAGTCAACACTTACTAAAGTTATGATTCTACAACAACTGTGTCGACACACAGGACTTGTGTCGACACACTGCAGAGTCAAAGACCAAGTTAGTTTCAGAAGAAGATGTGTCGACACAAAGGCAATTTAGTCGACATCACTGAAGGCAGTGTCGACACCAAAGTCAATTGTGTCGACACAAATAGACAGATGGTCTCGACACTTTCTGACAGACTGTTTCAACACTAAGGCACAGGACTTGTTTGAAGACTTGACAGCTGTGGGTTATCACCAGTTAACTGAAGTTGTCAGACTTGTCAGAAAACGGTTAGAAACCGGATCAGCCGGTTACCATGAAGAATGTCTATAAATAGACAGATTCAGAAGGAGAAAAAAACACTGAACTACATATAGAACTGATCCTTTAAAATACATTGGATCAGAAAGTAGAGAGGGATTACATTCTACTCATTTCAAGAAAGTGCTAGGCACTTAAGAAGATCTTCTCCGGGAGATCTAAGAAGACTATCTAAGGATAGATCTAAGAAGAGTTCTAATCAGAATTCAGAAGAATCATTCAAAGTTCTGGATAGAGAGAGATCAAGTCAGAATTTGAAGAAGAAGAAGGAATCCACCAGTGGATTCTCAAGAAGCTGTTTGGAATCAACTCAGCTAAGTACATTTTCAAGAAGCTTTGAAGAAGGCTAAGAAACAGTTGATTGCATCAGCTGATTAAGATTTGTCATTGCCTTTTCTCTCTCAACCTGGCAAGACAATTTAAACTATCTTTTCTATATTTCTGTAGGATCTGTTTATACAGATCTGAGTTGTAAGCCTATGTTATAAAGGCTGAGTGTAGGAGTGTTGAACTCTGAGTGGTAGGGCTGATTGCCTGAGTGTAGGAGAAGGATATTCTCTGAGTTGTAGGCCTTGGGGCAAGGCTGAGGTAGGGCAGTTGTGCCTGAGTTGTAGGAACCTGTTGGGTTCTGAGTTGTAAGATCTATTGATCTGAGATAAGTGGAAGTTTGGCCGAATCTAGCATACAGCTAGATAGGTGAAGGGGGAAAGTGGATGTACCCAGACCTTGGGGAACCACTATAAATCATAGTGCAATCTGTGATGTTTTGTTTTCTGTGATTGCTGTGTTTTCATATTAGTTAATAAATTGAATTCTGTCTAGAAGTTTTAGAAAGAGAAGCAGAACCTATTCACCCCCCCCCCTCTAGGTGTTTAGGCTGCCTTGAAAGTTAAACTATCACAAGTGATTTCTTTCATCCAGGGGTTTGGTGAAAATATCAGCTCTTTGTAAATTAGTGTAGATATAGACAAGATTTGTTTTGTTTTTGTCTACACACTCTCTAATGAAATGATGTCTTATGTCTATATGTTTAGTTCTGCTGTGATGGACTGGATTTTGTGCTATAGCTATAGCACTTGTGTTATCACAAAGTAGAGTTGAATTATTTAAGTTTAACCCATAGTCCAGGAGTTGGTTTTGAATCCACAGCATCTGGGAACAACAGCTGTCAGCTGCAATGTATTCTGCTTCAGCAGTTGATGTGGACACAGATGATTGTTTCTTGCAGAACTAGGACACCAATCTCACACCAAGAAATTAGCAGGTTCCTGAGGTACTCTTTCTGTTCACTATGCATCCAGCAAAGTCAGCATCTGAGTATCCAGTTAACTAAAACTCTGACTCAGTAGGATACTAGAGACCTAGACTAGGACAACCCTTTATATATCTTAAAATCCTTTTTAGAAAAGCTAGATGGGATTTTTTAGGGTTCACTTAGAACCTAGCACAAAAGCATGTAGCAAACATGATATCAGGTCTGCTTGCTATAAGGTATAGTAGGGACCCAACAATGCCCCTATATAATTTCTGATCCACAGGTTTCCCATGCACATCAGAATCTATTACAACATTATAGTCATGGGTGTTTTCTTTGTTGAGGCATCAGCCATCCCAAACTTTTTAATAAGCTCTTTAACATATTTAGCCTGAGAAATTAAGATGTCATCAGGAAGCTGCTTCACTTGGAGACCAAGGAAGTAGGAGAGCTCACCCATGTTACTCATCTCAAATTTTGAATGCATTAGATCAGAAAATCTTTTGCATAATTTGGGATCAATAGAACCAAATATTATGTCATCTACATATATTTGCACTAACAGTATTTTATCATGATGCATTTTGTTAAATAAAGTCCTATCTGCTATGCCTCTTGAAAAACCATGCTCTAAAAGAAAGCTGGCTAAGGTCTCATACCAAGCTCTTGGAGCTTGCTTTAAACCATAGAGAGCTTTATGCAATTTAAACACATAAGAGGGATGAGTTGGAGAAACAAAACCTGGAGGTTGTTCAACATAAACCTCTTCTTTAAGTTACCCATTTTGGAAAGCACTCTTCACATCCATTTGATAAACTTTGAACTTTTTGAATGCAGCATAAGCCAGAAATATCCGTATAACTTCTAGCCTGGCAACTGGAGCAAAGGTTTGATCATAGTCAATCCCTTCCTCTTGTCTATACCCTTGAGCAACAAGCCTAGCCTTGTTCCTCATAATCACACCTTGGGCATCAAGCTTATTTCTGAATACCCATTTGGTTCCAATGACTGGGTAGTCTTTTGGTCTTGGAACCTAAACCCAAACTCTATATCTCTCAAACTGATTAAGCTCCTCTTGTATTGCAATGATCCAGTGGGGATCTTGTTCTGCATCAGTTATAGATTGAGGCTCAATTTGAGTGAGGAAATAGGCATGCATCAAATCTTGGTTGAGTTGATGCCTTGTCTGTACACCTACTGTTATGTATCCAATCACTTGGGATCTGGGGTGATCCCTCAGTGTGACAAAATTAGTGGGTGGAGTTGGTTCTGCAACATAATTTGGAGAGAATTCTTCTTGTAGAGTAGCTTCTGTTTTTGTAGGGGGGGTCAGCTTCTTCCACAGTTTCTTCATCACTTTCTTCATTGACTTGTTGAGAAGGATGAGGTACAACTTTTGGGGTAAGGTTTAAGTCATCCAATTTCTCACACAAGTTGTATACCTGCAAGGAGTCTTTGGTAGAAATCTCTTTCTCCTTATAAAACATGTTAGCCTCATCAAATATAACATGCATAGATTCCTCTATTTTCAATATAGATTTATTAAATACCCTATAAGCTTTGCTGACTTGGGAATATCCTAGAAAAATTCCCACTGCAGCCTTTGCTTCAAACTTTCTAATGTGCTTTTTGTCATTGTTATGAATATAACATACACAACCAAAAACTTTAAAATAGTTTATTATTGGTTTCTTTCCTTTGAGCAATTCATAGGGAGTCTTATGTTTTAGTTTGTGTATCAAGATTCTATTCAGGACATAATTTACTGTGCTCACTGCCTCTGCCCAATAGGATAGAGGCATGTAAGCATCTGCCAGTAATGTGTCTGCAGCTTCAATGAGTGTTCTATTTTTTTCCTTTCAGCTACCCCATTTTGTTGAGGAGTTCTAGGAGCTGAGAAGCAGTGTTTGATACCTTCCTTCTCACAGAACTCATGCATAAGAAAAGACTCAAACTTTGTACCATGATCACTTCTGATCAATGCAACATGAGTAGAGTACTCAATCTGTATGGTCCTGAGAAAGTCTGTAAGAACCTTGAATGTATCTGACTTAGATCTCAGAAAGAATACCCAAGAGAATCTGGAGAAGTCATCTACAACCACTAAGGTATAAGATTTCCCTCCTAGGCTTTGTACAGCCGCAGGGCCAAAAAGGTTCATATGTAGTAAGTACAATATCCTAGGTGAATCACTCTTATTAATGGATTTGAAACTAGATTTAGTTTGCTTGCCTAGTTGACAAGCCCTGTAGAGTCCTTCCTTCTTATAGGGGCCAGAAGGTAGACCTCTAACAATGTTGTCCTTAGATAACCTAGCAATATTTTTCAGATTTACATGTCCTAATCTTTTATACCACAAGTCATTTTGACTGCTAACTATGTTAAGAAAACATATGTCTGAAGTAACAGAATGAAAATTAACTAGGTATATGTTTCCTTGTCTATTTTCAATTAAAACTGGTTTGTTTTCTTTAGAGGTAATAGTACAAGAGCTAGAGTTGAATGATACCTGATAACCTTCATCACAGAGTTGACTTATAGAGATAAGGTTATGTTTTAGTCCACTTACATATGCAACTCTCTTGAAAGTTACTGTTCCAATCCTGACTTTTCCATAGCCCTCTATTTGGCCAAAGTTAGAGTCACCAAAGATGACCTTTGGTCCCAGCTTGGGCTTGTAATCAATTAGATTATCTTTGCTGCCTGTCATGTGCTTGGAGCAGCCATTATCCAGATACCAATGTTGATTATATGCTGGACAGGTCTTCATCTGCAAATGAGATAGTTAGTTGTTCTTGACCCAGGTAACCTTGGGTCCTTGTTGATTTACATAGTTATAACTAGAAATGTAAGAACATTCAGGTTGATCTTTATAGCCTTTGGGGTGATATCTTCTTGGTGGTATTATCCATTTACTAAAAGGATTAAATTTGTTGTTAGAATTTAGGTTTCTGTTGTAAGAATCTGCGATCGATGATTTCTGGTTGGATCGTCGACCTGAGCTCGACGATGTTGGATGAGATCGTCGATCTCTACTCGAAGAATGAAGATATTCATTCTTGGGACACAAAAATCGTCGATCTCTAGTCGACGAACCATACTGTTATTGTCGATCATAGATCGAAGAATAATTATTACTTAAGTTTGCGTTCAGAGATCGTCGTTCTGAGTTCGACGATCTGTTCATATATCGTCGATCTGAGTTCGACGATAACTGCTGAACATTGTTGTTTTTGTTATTGTTCTAGTTGTTAAGTTTATTCTTAGTTTCAATTTGTTCAAGAAATTTATTGACCATATTAACCTGTTCAGTATTCTTCTTTCCTTTGTCAGATATAAACTTTACTGGTTTGCAAAGGTTATTTTTCTGAATTAGAGGTGGATCACTATAGGAGGCACCTAGTCCTAGTTTGCTATTGTTAATCCTAGCATTTACAGTACTAATGATATCTAGCAGCTACAAACTTCTTCCATTTAGTGATTCTTATAACTTATTAGCCTTGCTAAGTTTAGATTTCTGAAAAGATATTTGTTCATTAGCAGAAATCAGCTCATTTGTTAGATTAGCATTTTTTGAGGTGATTTTGTCTAAATCATTTAGTTTTTCTCTAAGAAGTTTGATTTCCTTCTCAGAGCTGATCAATTCTATGCACAAATTTCTAAATTCAAGTTTAAACTCATCTGATTCAAAATCATAAGATGCTATTACCTGATCTTCAGCTGATAAGAATTCCTCATCTTCAGATTCATCTGTATCTGATCTGTTATAACCTGCCTCAATGTCCATGAGGCAAACTTCCTTAGCCTTCTGCTCTTCCTCATCCTCACTAGAGCTGGAGGATGTTAACTCTTCTTCAGTATCACTCCATGTTTCAGTAACAAAGCCCTTGTCTTTCCTCTTGTGCTTCCTTGAGGAAAGTTTGTTGTAGTGACTCTTCCTTGAGTCCATATTCTTTCTTCTATCCTTCTTCTGAACTTCTGGGCACTTAGAGATAAAATGCCCTGGTTTCCTGCGGCCAAAAAAACTGTTTCTTTATATGGTGTTTTGTCATATCTTGGCTTATCTTCATAATTTGATGGTTTCCTTCTGAAGTCTTTTCTAGCCATCTTGAAGAATCTCTTAGCAAAAAGACTCATCAACTCTTCATTCACAGGAATGACTTCAGAATCTTCTGTAGCTTTGAAATCTATGTTGTGCTCATTCCTAGTTGGTGTAGGAGTCTTCACTTCAACTTCTTTTTCTCTTGCTTTCATCAGTTGCTCATAAGACTTTAGCTTTCCTTGAAAAGATTCTGTTGAGATCTCTGTCATGCTTCTGGCTCCTCTGATGGGCCAGATTCTTGAGTCCCATGTGCTGGGAAAGCACATAAGGATTTTGTCATTCACTTCAGCAAAAGTGATTTCTTTATATAGGGTCTTTAGCTCACTGATGATGGAGCAGAGTCTATTGTACATCACTTCAACTGTTTCTGCTTCATCCTTCTTGAAGTTTTCATACTGAGTGATGAGGTTTGATCTTCTATCTTTTCTCTCATCTACTGATCCAGCCACCATTTGGTTCAAAGAGTCCCAAATGTCCTTAGTTGATTGACACTCAGCAACCTTTTGAAATATTTCATCAGATATAGTTTGAGCCAGTATGTTCATAGCTCTAGCATCGGCTATCTTAGCCTTTTTTGTGCATCTGTCCATCCAGGGGGTGGAACTGCACTCAAGTCAGTTAATGCAGTTGAGGTTGAAGCCACTAGAGTTGGTGGTCCTGTTAAGATAGAATTAAATATATCTTCATCAATAGAGTTCATGTAAAGCCTAATTCTTGTCTTCCAGATTGTGAACATGGATAAGTTGTACACTGGAGGTCTGGTGCTTGCATATTCTTTGTTTTGTGACATGATGTATATATAAATCTAGTAAAGATAAAGAACAGATCTAACTTAGGATCTTTGGTTCAAGGGTTTAACTTGTACAACCAAAAGAACCTCCTCTGATACCAATTGAAAGTTAGGGTTAGATCTGATATACTCTAGAGGGGGGTGAATAGAGTATGTATGTATATTTAAAAACTTTTCCTGAACTATAAAGATTATACCTAAACTTAGATACTACATCACAGCATACCATATTGAAATAAATGAAATCACAGAAAAGCTAAATAACACAGCCACAGCAAGAATAAGAAGAAGAGGGCAACCAGACAACACAAGAATTTATAATGGTTCCCCAACCTGGGTACATCCACTCTTCTACTACCCTTGTAGGAATCCACTCAGGTTTTTGATCAGGTGACTTCCACCAATGAGCTTTTGGTCAGGTGCTCAAAAACCAAACCTCAAGTCTTTTGGTTAGGATACTTACAACCAGGAATCACTTTTGAAGAGAGTAGAGAACCCTTTTTATAGAGAGGGTGAAAGATTTATGGTGTCTTCTCTTTCTCAACTACAACTGAGAAGACTAGTGGAATTGATGTTAACAAAAAGCTCCACCTAAAATATTGAGTTTGTTCAGGGAGGAATAGAACTTTTTCTTCAGGGTGATAGACCTTCAAGCTTTCAACTTTAACCCGAAGAACTTCAGAAACTTCTTGACAGATGTAGTATTGTTGTCCTACTGAAAGTTCCTGAGAGTATGACAGAAGAATATTCTTGATTTGGATGGTTGTTCTTCTTCTTCAGAAAGATTGTTCTTCTTCAGGTCTAGCAGTTGTTGATTTCTTGACTGATCGATTCTCTATGTCTCAAGAATTTTGTATGTCTCTTAGATTGTCTCTGTATGTCGGAAGAAAGAGAACTTCTCGTTTTTATATTTTTCATGTGGAAGTCCTTTTGAATTTTGAAATTCTTCCTATAATTAATGCTGACGGTCTTGGAATAATTTGACATTGATTTGTTTCCCCAACTGTACCTTAGAAAAACGGCAGACAATAATCCTGATGAAGACCGTAATTAATGCTCATGTCTAACGGTAATATTCAAAAATATTAGAGCATTAATTATTCAGGAATCATTGCCACATAATAAGGACAAAAGAGGAAAACAGCCAAGACTGGATTCGTCGACCCGAGTCCACAGTTCATCGAGCTGAGAATAGCTGTTCGTCGAACTGAGATCCAAGATCGTCGACCTCTGAATGCTGCTTAATAACTTTCTTCTTCTGTGCATCAAGTTTGTCGAGCTGAGCCCTGAGAACTGAGTTCGTCCAGCTGGTCCAAGATCGTCGAGCTGAGCTCAGAGATTTGTCTCTGAGTTCGTCGACCTGAGCACGACTTTCGTCGACCAGAGATCGACGAACATAGAACTCCTTTTTCTAACTCTTGAATTCTCTAAGTCTTGAGTCTCTGACTTTGTTGAAGGCTGGTCCCTGACATTGTTGACTATAAGGACTTGACCTAGACTCTAGGACACAACCATGACCCTTGTCTATACACGTTGGGTCATATCCTACCTTAGTGAACCTAGCCCAAATCCAACTAGGGATCCAACAAGGAAGGGCATCTTAAAAATCTTGATCCCCCCACAAGACCACTACTCTACAGGTGGTGTTGTACCCAGCTCAGCCTTTTGGTTGTAGAGAGAAAGTTTCTCTTAACTTCCGAGTATGTGATGAGACCTCCCCGGTACAGGTGGTGTTGTACCCAGCTCAGCCTTTTGGGTGTAGAGAGAAAGTTTCTCTTAACTTCTGAGTATGTGATGAGACCTCCCCGGTACAGCATCAGGGGTGTGTTTATAGACCTCTCACTCCCTTTCATACTCTCCCCCATCTAGTTATGTGGAGTTGCATTGTCAGACCAGTAACCTCAGACTACATTTTGGTCTGAACTTTTGAAATCAATTTTCCTGATTCCAACACATCATGAATAGACCTCTGTTTGAGGTCCCAAATGAAAAGAATCATGATCCCTCAAACACGGCCTCAGTAGTTTATACTGTGCAAATCTCAGAAGAAAAAGCGCAAGCACAACCCACAAAAGTTAATGCCCCTACAGAGGAATACTGAACTATCTCATGATTCTCTCATCCTTTGAACTGAGAAACGTACAATGTTTCTCGTCACTGCCATGAAAATTTACAATATTTTGTATGGAGTTGGGAGAGAAGAAAAATATAATGAATAGTTATATATATTAGAACATCAATAGTACTGACTAAGAAAAAATTAAGTTGATGCAGAGCAAATTCAATTGAAAAAAAAACCCATTAGAATGCCAATCAAATTGATAACCCATTAGAATGCCAATCAAATTGATAAAAAATTATCATTAAAAAGTCTGAATTGATATGAGCATACCTTTCCTAACTATAATCAGAACGGAACTTAGGGCATGTTTTGGACGGTGGTGATGTTGAGAAAAGTTCTATTCACAACGCTACCACAATTTTATTAGCGTTTGTTTGTGCAGTGGTGACAAAAGAGCTTATCAGAAAATAGAGTTTTGAATGCTTTTCAAAAAGCTTGGGACTTCCTATTTTCCATAAGATTTTAAAAAAAATCTTCTTTTCATAAAGGCCGTTCGTTTAGGCGATATTTTTCGTTCGGGCGTACATTTTTATCTTGGGACGCATTTTCCACCATGATGTGCATTTCCCACCATGACGCACATTTTTCACCCGGGCACGCATTTTCCGCCTGAGCGTGAATTTTCCCCCCCAACACGCACTTTTGCTTGGGTGTGCATTACCGCCAGGGCATGCATTTTCCGCCCAGGAGTGCATTTTTCCGTCTGATGCATAGTTTTTGCCCTGACGCACATTTTCAGCCTCTGGGTGATTTTTCCCACGGGCGCGCATTTACCATTCCAGCCACCCACAACGCACATTTTTAGCCCTAGCGCACATTTTTCACCACAACACACATTATAAAAAAGTCAAAAACTATGATTAAAAAGTTGTTATTCCAACAAAAAAATGTAAAAAAAATTTAGAAAATACTTAATGGAGATTTTCCAAACAACATATAGCTTTTTCAAAATAGTTCATTTGGACAACTCTAATGTCACAATTCATTTTCTACCACCACTTTTCCTACCGGCAGTACCGTCCTGCACATGCTCTTACATAGCAACCGTGAAGCATTATTCCAGAAAACTTATCTATTATAATGACTCAAAAAAAATTACAGAGCCTAATATAGTTCTCAAAGTCATTCACTATGGCTCGAAAAAATTACTCTACTAGTCAAGAGGAGAGATGAGTAATCTCTGTGGCAAAAATATATTTATCCCACTAATAGTATAAACAATGGAAGGACATTCCTGGAGTATGGGAGTAAAACAAGCAGTGTGAGACTCACGAAGTTAGTGATTTGCACTTTCTTTCCACTCAAACAAGCTATGTAAATAGGTTCCTACATTTCAAATTATTGTGCGCCCAATAAAATGCCAGGAACAACTTTAGTCACACATTGGATATCCGGAGTAAATGTTAGTGCAAAAATATCATGGGCTTAAGCTTTTGTGTTGAGCATGAGTTTGACCGCAGGTACATCTCTCCAACTTTGGCTCCCCTTTGGATCTTGGAGACTTATACTATGGTTGAGTAATGTTTCAGAGTAGGGCTCTTTGTTTGGGAAATTAATGGTGGATTAGAGCTTTTAGAAAAACAGTGATAGGGAAAAAATAGTAAGAATAAAGAGGAGATTTGGACCTACCAGAACATAAGCATAAAAATGCAAGTAGTTCTTTTTAGCTTTTAAAAGTGAGTGGGTTTATTGCTTTCCAAACAATCATAATTACTTTTTTTGGTGTTGTAAAATCCAGTATAATACACGGACACTGTTATAATATACACAGGTTTACAAGAACATAAAAACACAACCACACAGATATATATATCATGAAATGTATAAATGTAATACAAATACAAAAGTAGGAGAAAAAAACCGCCCGGCGAGTACGCCGTGGATGCTCTGGACACGCACAATTCGCGGCAAAAATCTGGAATCTGGACTGCAATCTGCCCAGTGGAAGCACAAAGTTCACTGGAACCTTCAACATCAATGTCTGACGCCCAACCGCACCACCACCGGAGACCACGCCACCACCGGAGAGGAATCCAAGCTGGATCTAACCGCGCTTCTCCTCTCCACAACAAATCTCCTCCTTCGCACCACGCTCCCCACCAACGCCGACGGCTATCTACTCCAAAACCGGCGACAACGCTCTCCACCAACACCGAAAACTATCACCTCCAAGACCGGCGACAACTCTCCTCCAACATCGGTTGCTATCCTCCAAGGCCGGCAACAACCCCTCCAAGACCAGCGGTCTCCCCAATCACACGAGAGAGAAACGAGCGAGCAAGCGAGAGAGAGAGAGAGAGAGAGAGAGAGAGCAAGGGAAAGAGCGAGAGAGGGGGATGGCTGGCTCAAACTCTCATCCAAGAGAGAGATAGGAGTGCAGGTTTTAAATAAAAACCCTATTGGCTAGTGGGTACAGATTCGGGTCGGATTTGGATCCGAATCCAAACCAATCAAACAACAATCCACCACCTTGGTTCGGGATCCGGAGCCACCATCTGCATGAAGCACTCCCTAAACGAAGCACCAACTGTACTAAGGACTATCTGCACATAGCATAAACTACGCGAATCAGCACTGCACTAAGCACCGCCCGAAAGAAACGAAGCGTCAGCTAACCTGCTCCAGTCGACTCATCCCTGCTCGAGCACAACCACTGAATGTCGACACAGCTAGATTGCTGAATCTTGCTCGCTTAGTCAGACTACCAGAAGGACGATCCCTACACTGCCTCGACCATCAACTCTGTCAGCTGCAAAAATCATGGGCGCACCACCTCGCATCTTGGTCGCCATTAGCCTGTACAGACTACCACACCTCATAGCTCGCATGAGCACGATGCCCCCTCGCATCACCGTTAGAACCTATGTTTTGAAAGGCGCGCCAGAGGCGCCGACCGCACGGGGAGCAAGCAGTCGCGCCCTGGCAAGGCCAAGGCGGGCACTATGCTTCGGGCGAACCTCGCTAGTCATCCAGGAGCGCCTCAGCCCAGGACCAGTCTATACCTTTAAAACCAATTCATTTTCCCGCAGCCCATTTTAGGGCATCCGCTAAGAATTGAGTCATTCCACCAGCTCTTCTTTTCGGAGTCGCTGTCTGTACTCCTCCCATCTCCCGCTTGTCCTCGGTTGTTCTCTCCAGAGTCACCACCGCTCCTCTAGTCCTCTTGCTTTGTATACTCGCCGGAGACGCAGAAGGAGGCATCAACTCCTCTAGCCGCTCTTCTTTCTGGAGTCACAGATACTCTTATATCCACTCGTCACTTCTTTTCATTGTAAGAATCTTTCTCCTCTTCTTTTCTTTTGTAAAGCATTTTGTTGCCTTAATTGTATTATGATATAGGTATATTAAAGGTTCATAACTGTTGTTTTCAATGTTACAACTCTCTATTTGTTTTATGATGTGTAAAGAAGGTTTGCTCGTGTTTATAGTGTTTGTATGTGGGACTGGTTGTGAAACTTGTTTGGCAGCAAATCATTCGAATTTGTACAGTGATACAATAAAATGCATGCTAATTTGTGATTACAGTTTATGAAATATATTCTAAAGTAAGATCTCATGTCTTCATTGGCATGTAGGGTAAAACATCTCATTATGTCTTTACTCTTTAGTGTTTACCTCAGCTCAAATTAAAATATAGAGTCCTACAAATTGAGGTTCTCTTATGAGCTATTAATGATTAATTGATTATATTAGATGTGAGGGAAAAAAATTCCCATCGCCTATATAGAGTCTTGAAAAGAAATTTTGTTGATTAGAAATATTTTTATTAAATAGTATTATTAGTGTGCTAAGAGTGTTGTTGAAGATTGATGGAGAAGAAGTGTTCGGATTAATATGAATAGTGTTATTAATGCTTCCAGTTTATTGTTTTACAGTGAACTGGAAGCCTAGTTCATTGTTTTACAGTGATCTGAGCTTTCAGTTCATTCCAGTTTACTGTAAAACAGTCCAGTTTACTGTAAAACAGTCCAGTTAACTGTAAAACAATGAACTAGAAGGCAATTTCACTGTTTTACAGTGAACTAGAACCCCAGTTCAATGTAAAACAGTGAACTGGAAGCATTAATGACACTATTCATATTTATCTCAACACTTCTTTTCTATAAATCTTCAACAACACTTTTAGCCCTAATTATCTTGTTATATGTACTCATTATTTTTGTTGTAAAATTATTTAATAGCAGAAATGGATGTGAGTGGTTCTAATTCATCCAATATCCAATCTAGATCCGATCCAGACTGGAAGTATGTGCGTCAAACTTATGTCACTAATAAAAATGATTTAACTTGCAATTTTTGTGAGAAATTCACAAAAAGTGGAATTTTTCGTGCGAAGCAACACCTAGTTGGGGGATTCAGAAATACCAAAGCTTGTCTCAAATGACCACAACATGTACGGACAGAAATTCAAGAATATATGGAAAAAACAATGATTGCAAGCAATACGGAAAAGTAAGCATTCCCTAACTTTGCAGATGTATATACTTTTGAAAGTGATGAGGATATGGATGACAACAGAGTGAAGATTCATGGGTGCATACCAAGCAGTGCGTCTAAAAAGCCTCGGACCAAAGGACCGATGGATGTTTTTTTTGCACCTAACATCGAGAAGAAAGTGCAAAAAAGGGACAAAAAAAGCTAATGAAGCAGACTACAATTAATGAAGCGTATAAAAAGGAACTTAGAGGGAGGACTTGAAAACATATAACGCAATGATGTATGATACAACTATTCCATTTAATGTTGTTACTTATCCTAGTTTTGCAGTGATGATTGAGTCCATTGGACAGTTTAGAGTTGGACTGAAACCACCCAATTATCATGAAGTTTGCGTCTCTTTGTTGAATAATGAAGTAAGTGAAGTCAAAAGTATGATGAAGAATTATGAGGATGAGTGGAAGGTGTATGAATGTTCTATCATGGAGGATGGTTGGACAGATAAGAAACATAGAACTCTTATAAATTTTGTGATGAATTCACCAAAAGGAACATTTTCCCTTGAATCTGTTAATGCATCCAATTATGCAAATACTAGAGAGAGGATGTTTGAATTGCTTGATAGATTGGTGAAACGTGTTGGAGAGGACAATGTCATTCAAGTTATTACTGAAAGTGCAAGCAATAATGTACTAATAGGTAAATATATCATTAATCATCATTATTTAATATTTATAAAATTTTATTGTCATGTTATTGACTTTTTTTTTTCCTTTTTTGTAACAAACTCTGATATGAAATAGGAAAATTATTGGAAGAAAAACTATCACATTTATATTGGACAACATGTGCTGCTCATTGCATCGATTTAATGTTGAAGGATATTGGGAAGATGCTTAGCATTAGTAGAAAAATTAAAAGAGCAATGACCGTAAATAGTTATATTTATGTTCGCCCTGGACTTTTCAACATACTCAGGAGCTTTACAGGGCAAGTGGAGCTTGTTAGGCCTGCTATTATGAGTTTTGTGACTTCTTTCCTTGCTCCCCAGCGCATTCACAAGCAGATGACCAATATAAAAAAGATGTTCATTTCACCTGAGTGAACATCAAGCAAGTGTGCAAAAGAAATGGGGGGTAAGCAATTACAAGGTATTATATTAATGGCCACTTTATGGAGTATAATTTTGTACAATTTGAAATTTTTTGAACCTTTAGTTCGAATTTTAAGATTGGAGATGGTGATAAAAGACCAGTTATGAGTTATATTTATGAGGCTATGGATATAGCAAAAGAGACAATCATTAACTCTTTCAATGGGAAAGAGGGAAAATATAAGGATGTCATGAAAATTGTGGAGAAGAAATGAGAAAATCAGCTTCATCGACTATTGCATGTGGCGACTCATTTTCAAAATCTAGAATTCTTCTATTCAAACCCTGATATTGCATTAGATGGAAAAGTCATGAGAGGTTTATACATGATGGGTTCCACCATCATTTATAGGAAAAGGCTCCCCCTATGATCTCCACCCAAAGTGGGGATCATGGGTTGACCAAGTCAATTCCAACCCCCATGAACTCTCATGATGAGGAAATCATGGGGGTGGGGCCCACTCCCTCTCCCCATGGAGGAAAACCACCGTCGGGCGGCCTAACCACCGCCGGCATCCGACCTCCCGCCGGCCTCGTCGCGGCAAGCCGTGGCCGGCCTCGCCAGGCACGCCGCGGCAGGCCGCGACCGGCCTCGCCGCGGCAAGCCGCGGCCGGCCTGGCTGGGCACGCCGCGGTCGGCCTGGCCGGGCACGCCGCGGCCGGCCTGGCCGAGCACGCCGCGCCCGACCTCGCCGCGGACTGGCCGGCCTGGCCGGCCTCGCCGGCCTCGCCGCGGCCTGGCCGACCTGGCCGGCCTCGCCGAGGCAGGCCGCGGCCGGCCTCTCTGCGGCAGGACGCAGCCAGCCTCTCCGCGGTAGGACGCGGCCGGCCTCTCTGCGGCAAGCCACGGCCGGCCTGGACGGCCTCGCCGCAGCAGGCGGCGGCCATGCCACGACAGGCCGTCGCCGCCGGCCGACAGGACAGCCGCCCCCACCGCCGGCTACTTGGCTGGCGCCCTCCGTCGCCGTGGACGGCCTCCTCACCGTCCGATGGGGGGAGGCACTCCTCTTCATCCGATTGGGAGGGTAACCACCCACTAACCCACTACGTTAGTGGTGGGGCCCGCCATGATCCTCCCCCGGAGGCTATAAAAGGAGCCCCAGGGCCTCCTCATTCTTCACTTCTTTTTGCTCCCTGTCATCTTCTTCCTCAGGTGATAGCTCTGTCGGCCTCCTCCCTCGAGTCAGTCTCCAACCGCCACGAACCACCAATGGACACCAACGGCCACCAACGGCCATTAGCGCACCACCAGCCCGTCGCCAGCAGAAAATGCCCAAGTCCCGGAGCGAAACCAAGGAAGAAGGCGACTCTTGCAAGCAAACGTGCGTCGCCCCAAGCGTCAGAACACCAGGGCCGTCCCGCACAGTTCAACACCCAAGTTACTCCCGTGGTGCAGTCTGTTGCCCGTCGGGAGTCGTAGTCTCTCTCTATCCCACCAAGTTATAACGGGAGCGGCCTATCGCCCCGATTCTCCAACAATTGTAACCAGCAGAAGCTAGTGGAATTTGACCGACACATACCCGGTCACGTGATTTTTTACCCATTTGAGGGGTTTTTCCACGTCATCACACCTTGTGTCAACTTCGCATTTTCATTGACTGTGTGTGCGCTCGACCGCTCCGTGATCTAAGGCGGTCCAAGAACAATCGGCCCGACCGGGGCTTCGAGTTAGTCTGCAATAGTTTGGCGCCGTCTGTGGGAAAACGATTTCCCCAACATCCGTTGAAGTACAAGATCATTAGCATCGCCCCTACCAAGTTCAAGCCTTAATGGCAAAGAGAAGTACTTGTACCGCTGAAGGCTCCTCCCTTGGCAGGCATCCTGAGCCTGCACGTTCACACTCTCTGATGGACGTGCCATTGACCGTTGAGGCCGCGTTTGCTCTTGTCACCGCCTTGGAGGGACGCGTTCGCCAAATGGAAGAGCAACAAACCGAAATGCTCACCCTGCTGCGCAACCTTGGAGCGCCTCCAGCTCCCCCACTACAACCAGTTCGAGCAGATCCTTTGCCACAACCAAACCAAGGCGGAACCCAAGAGGTTTCTCCAAGGCATGAAATATTTGAAGAATATTCTAAAGCAGCAAGTTCCGCTCACCCGAACCAGAGAAGAATGAGGGCGGACCATCACCGTTACAATCCTGCCAATGAAGCCCGTCTACCTCCGCTTGAAAGGTTCACTCGGGAGGAAATTTGAGAAGTCATCGCTGAAGAATATCGTCATGCTGGTGCAAGAGACATTCGTACCCGCCGACCATTCTGTCAAGGCTCTCCTCTGGCGGCCCAGATCCTTGACCATCCAATCCCGAACGAATTTAAGCTCTCGAACATTGAAACGTTCGACGGGACCGGTGATCCGCTAGAACATATCAACCATTTTACCACCATCATGAGAATTTATAATGCTCCAGATCAGCTGCTCTGCCAAGTGTTTCCAGCCACTCTCAAAGGACAAGCCCGAACATGGTTTCATTCGCTGAGGACCAGTACCATTGCCAATTTCACAGAGCTGACAAGACAGTTCGTCGATCAGTTCATTGCTATATCGCAGGATCGTTCGTGACCCATCCCATCTATCAGGAATTCGCTAGAACGAAGGAGAGACCCTGAAAGATTTTTTCCAACGTTTTACCGTCGAAGCCCGTCAAATTCCGGGGGTCGACCCCGAGTTGTTGCGAGGGGTGTTCCTTGGAGGTCTCCGCCCAAGCGGCTTCTACTCAGCATTAATGCAAGAAACTGTCCCCAGCTATCCTGACCTCGTGCACCGGGTTGAAGCCCAGATCGCCACAGATGAAGCTATTGAGGCCCATCGCCAACAGTTTGATGGCGCCAGAAACGTAAGAGAGAAAGAGAGTCAACCACTCAGCGTCAAGAAGGGAGATTTTGCCAAGACTGTCGGAACGGGCAGCGTCGGCGAGATCCTCAAAGTGATCAACCGCCTAAAGATTTTAATCCCCTCAACACTACACACAATAATGTACTATATGCTATACAAAATGAGTCGGCCTTGCAGCGACCAAAGCAACCGGTTCATAATCCCAGAAATGACCAGTCCAAATACTGCGAGTTTTATCGAACCACTGGACATACCACAGAAGATTGCGCCCGCCTGAAATAAGAAATCGAGCGCTTGGTCCGCCTAGGACTTCTCAGAAGATTTTTGCAGGGACATGCGCAGAATCAACATGACCCGCCTAAGCCTCCTAGAGATCAGCAGAACACCCCTCCTGGGGGAGCAGGTGGTAGGCAGATGGTCGGAAATATTGAAACCATCGTCGGATCTCCCATCCTCTCCGCTCAAATCTCTCAGTTAGCAGGCAAGGCGAGGCCCATGAAGACAAAAAGTACAAGCAGGATACCACTATAACTTTCGGAGATGAAGACCTTGTCGGGCTCCGAACACCTCACCAAGACCCTCTAGTAATCAGCGCTGGGATCGGAGATCCATGTTATAACGTCAAGCGAATCCTCGTCGATAATGGAAGTTCGGTCGATATCTTGTTCTCCGCTACTCTACAGAGCATGAATATTTCCAATCAACATCTAACTCAGGCAGCCGAACCAGTCTACGGCTTCGACAACCATCCAGTCCAGGTGTTGGGAATGATTACTCTCCCAGTCACCATGTGGGAATTTCCAAGACAAGTAACTCATGAGATTCAATTCATAGTGGTAGATTCAAGCTCTGTGTATAACGCCATCTTCGGAAGACCCGTACAAACTATCTTCAAGGTCATCCCCTCAATTCCTCACCTCGCAATGAAGTTCCCCACTCCAGAAGGTATTGGAGTCGTACGCGGCAATCAAGAGGCTGCTAAGAATTGTTACTCCAGGCAAGCAAAGCCTACAAAATCCATTACGCTGAACATTGACGATTTCGACTTGCGCGATGAAGCAGTACTACAATGAGGAATGCCGATGGAAGGTCTGATCGAGATCCCTCTCTCGCCAACAAACCCAGCTCACACCATCCGGCTCGGATCGCTCCTATCGGAACAACAAAAGGAGAAACTAATGATTTACCTCCGAAACAACAAGGATATTTTTGCTTGGGCTCCTGAAGATATGCTCGGCATAGATCCTCGCATCATCCAACACTCCCTCAACATTAACCCATCATGCAAGCCTGTTATCCAGAAAAAGAGAAACTTTGTCCCAGAATGCCTCCAGGCAATCGAAGAAGAAGTAGAGAAGCTCCTCGGTGCCCATTTCATCCGCAAAGTGAATTACCCTACATGGGTAGCTAATGTTGTCCAAGTAAAAAAGTCTTCAAAAAAATGGAGGATGTGTGTGGACTACACCAACCTCAATCAAGCATGCCCCAAGGACAGCTTCCCGCTCCCCAGAATTGATCAGTTAGTTGATTCAACCGCCGGACACCAACTCCTCAGCTTCATGGACGCCTACTCCGGATACAACCAGATTTAGATGAATCCAGTAGAAGAAGAGCATACGGCCTTCCGAACAGACAAAGGGATATACTGCTACAAAGTCATGCCCTTTGGGCTCAAGAACGCAGGAGCCACCTATCAGTGGCTCATGAACAAAGTTTTTAAAGACCTTGTCGACAAGACAATGAAAGTATATGTGGATGACATGCTGGTGAAGAGTATTCGCCGAGAAAATCATTTGGAAGACCTCGATGAATGTTTCAAGATCCTCCGACAGTATGACATGAGGCTTAACCCCACCAAGTGTGCGTTCGGGGTTACATCTGGAAAATTCTTAGGATTTGTGGTAACCCGACGAGGGATAGAGGCCAACCCTGAGAAAATTAAGGCTTTGGAAGACATATCACCGCCCAATCTCTTAAAGAAGTACAAAGGCTGAATGGGAGAATCACCGCACTCTCTCGGTTCTTGGCAAGGACCGGAGATAAATATTTGCCCTTCTTCAAAATTCTCCGAGGGGCCAGAACCACTGGATTCCAATGGACGGACAAATGTCAATCAGCCTTCGAGTCACTAAAAAAGTACCTGGCTTCCCCCCGCTGCTGTCGAGGCCAGATCTAGGGGAAATTCTTTTTCTGTACCTCGCTATTTCACCAGCCGCGCTGAGTTCCGTATTGGTGAAGGACGAGGGAGGCGTCCAGCGCCCCATCTATTACATTAGCAAAATCCTCTCGGATACCGAGACCCGCTACCCGGCTGCTGACAAGACAGCCTTTGCGCTCGTCTTCTCCGCAAGGAAGCTTCGTCCTTACTTCCAAGCCCATACCATCAAAGTGTTGACAGAGTTGCCTCTCCGTACAATCCTTCAAAGACCAGAGGCTTTCGTCCGGCTGGTCAAATGGGAAGTTGAGCTAGGCGAATTCGACATCCACTTCCTGTCACGCCCTGTCATCAAGTCACAAGTCTTAGCAGACTTTATCGTCGAAAATACCTTTCCAGCAGAGCCAGAGGTTGTGTCAGCAGAGCCAGGACAAGGATGGAAAATGTACATTGAGGGAGCATCTGGAATAGAGGGCGCAGGAGTCGGATTGCTCCTCATAAGCCCAGAATACGGACTCCGGTTGAGGTTCCCGACTACCGACAACATAGCATAATACGAGGCCTTAATTGCAGGGCTTAGGCTTGCCACCGACTGCCACATTACCAAGTTAACAATCTACTCCGATTCCCAACTCGTTGTATCCCAGGTAGAAGGGGATTACGAAGCCAAAAGTGACCAACTCGTCCAATACCTCTAACTGGTAAGGTCTCTCATGCTACAGATACAACAAGTTCAGATTCTCCACATCCCCAGAGAACAGAATAGCCGCGCAGATGCCCTGTCAAAGCTGGCCACGTCACCTTCTTGCTATCAGTCTAGAAGACGTAAGGTTGAAGAAATTTTATTTCCTAGCATCCAAGGACCCTGGGAAATAATAGAGATTGAAGAATTCAAAGCAATCATGGATCGCCCCATTAGTGAACTACTTAAAGAGCCAACAGCTCCCAGATGACCCGAAGGAAGCCCGTTGCTTAAGGATGAGGGCGGCCACCTTTATACTAATCGACGGAGAACTCTATAAAAGGTCCTTCGCAGGACCCTACCTGAAATGTTTAGCAGAAACTGACGCAGAGTATACCCTCCACGAAGTCCACAGAGGGGTATGTGGAGAACATTTGGGCGGGAAGGCCTTGGCCCGAAAAATCCTGCGCCAAGGATTCTACTGGCCTACCATAAAGAAGGAAGCGACGGATTTCGTCCAAAAGTGCAAAAGTTGCCAGATGCATGTCAACGTTCCCAGACAACCGCCCATTGCTCTTACCACGCTACAAGGAGCTTGGTCATTCGCATAGTGGGGAATCGATCTTCTCAGCCCTTTTCTCCAAGCCTCGGGGCAGAGAAAATTCATCATCATGGCTATCGACTATTTCACCAAGTGGGTAGAAGCAGAGCCTCTAGCCAAGATTACTGAGGAGAACGCGAAGCAATTCGTGTGGAAAAACATTGTCTGCTGCTTCGGTATACCAGCAACTATTATTACCAATAATGGAACTCAATTTACAAAAAAATCCTTCACCAAGTTGTGCGAAGACTTAAAGATCGAGTTGCGGCATACAACAGTATCACACCCCAAATCCAATGGCCAGGTCGAAGTGACCAATCGAACCATACTGAAGGGCCTAAAGACGCGACTCCAAGACGCAGGGGGGCAATGGGCCGATGCACTCCCCAACGTATTGTGGGCATATCGGACAACAACAAGAACTCCTACATGTGAAACACCGTACAATCTGTGCTACGGAACTGAAGCAGTCATTCCAGTTGACATCGGCGTTCCAAGCCCCCGGGTATCCTATTTCAATCTCTAGACAAATGATGACGCCCTTAGGGAAAATTTAGATCTGATCTCCGAGGTCCGCGAAGAAGCCGCTCTCCGCGCTGCAGCCTACCAGCAACGCGCAGCCCGCTATTACAATCAAAAAGTGAATTCACGTTCGATCAACGTAGGAGACTTGGTCCTTCGCACTTTGGAAGCGGCCGGGAAAGGAACACACAGCGACAAGTTATCCCCGACCTGGGAAGGTCCCTTCGTCGTCACAGTAATGGTGAAGCCAGGAACGTACAAGCTACGAAACGTCGATGGAAAGACTCTCCCCCGAATCTGGAACGCGCAGAATCTGCGCAGATTTTATCAATGATTTCCCATTTTATAATTATCTAATTGTGTATGTTTTATTAAAGACTATGATGTGTGTAAGACGCGGGCCCGATCCCGCACACGTTATCTTCATACAAGTACTGAATTATGTTGCTGCAAATCTTGCATACACGAACATGAAATTCAACACGCGCAGTACTGTGGGGGCCTTCTCCCCTCACGAAGAAGCCGCGAGCATCTCTCGTGCAAAGTAAACCGCGAGCAACCCTCGGGAAATACCGTGGGGGCCTGCCCCCCTCATGAAGAAGCCACGAGCATCCCTCGTGCAAAGTAAGCCGCGAGCAACCCTCACGCAGTACCGTGGGGGCCTGCCCCCCTCACGAAGAAGTCACGAGCATCCCTCGTGCAAAGTAATCCGCGAGCAACCCTCGCGCAGTACCGTGGGGGCCTGCCCCCCTCACGAAGAAGTCGCGAGCATCCCTCGTGCAAAGTAAGTCGCGAGCAACCCTCGCGCAATACCGTGGGGGCCTGCCCCCTATAGAAGAAGATGCGAGCATCCCTCGTGCAAAGTAAGCCGCGAGCAACCCTCGCACAGTACCGTGGGGGCCTGCCCCTCTCACGAAGAAGCCGCGAGCAACCCTCGCACAGTACCGTGGGGGCCTACCCCTCTCACGAAGAAGCCGCGAGCATCCCTCGTGCAAAGTAAGCCGCGAGCAACCCTCGCGCAGTACCGTGGGGGCCTGCCCCCCTCACGAAGAAGTCGCGAGCATCCCTCGTGCAAAGTAAGTCGCGAGCAACCCCCGCACAGTACCGTGGGGGTCTGTCCCCCTCATGAAGAAGCCGAGAGCATCCCTCGTGCAAAGTAAGCAACGATCAACCCTCGCGCAGTACCGTGGGGGCATGCCCCCCTCACGAAGAAGCCGCGAGCATCCCTCGTGCAAAGTAAGCCGCGAGCAACCCTCGCGCAGTACCGTGGGGGCCTGCCCCTCACGTAGAAGTCGCGAGCATCCCTCGCGCAAACCAAGCCGCGAGCATCCCTCGCGCAAACCAAGCCACGAGCATCCCTCGCGCAAACCAAGCCGCGAGCATCCCTCACGCAAACCAAGCCACGAGCATCTCTCGCGCAAATCAAGCCACGAGCACCCCTCATACGAACCAAGCCGCGAGCATCCCTTGCGCAAACTAAGTCGCGGACCTAAGCTATGCAAACGAGCAGCCGAGATGACATAAAAAAACAATAATGTCATAACAAAATGATACAAGGACAATCAGCGCCTAAAGGCAACAACAACCAATGCTAAACAAAGGGCAAAATACAATACGCCCAACTAAACAACAAAACATAAAACAACGGAGATATGAATGCTACTACTCGTCCTCGGCATCCGAGTCAGAACGCTCATCCTCAGAAACATCTGCAAAACTGAAACAGGATGTGTCACATCCTAGGCTCTTGCCAACAAAGCGAAAGGCCTTCAAAA
The DNA here is from genome assembly GCA_039513925.1 of Platanthera zijinensis. NCBI lineage: Eukaryota > Viridiplantae > Streptophyta > Magnoliopsida > Asparagales > Orchidaceae > Platanthera > Platanthera zijinensis. The sequence goes on from CM077081.1 coordinate 82,759,163, forward strand.
CACCGCGTCAGAGTGTCAACTCACGAATATCGTTCATCTGAGGCTCCACCTCCTTGGACCAAATCTCGTCACAAACCTCCTCCGCAATCAGGCTACGGTCTCGCATGTAGTCCAGTGACTCCAGGTACTCCGCAAGCCCCGCAGCCTTCATCTCTAACACATGGTCATCAGAGGACATCATCTCCACATGCGCCTTCGCCGCTTGAAGATGAGTCTCAAGGCCCGAGACTTCCTCCTGCGCCGCCTGTAGCTGGGTTTCCAAGCCTGAAGTCTCCTCCTTCGAATGTTTCAACATCTGGGTGGTCCTCTCCACCAAAGTCTTCTCCACTTCCAAAGCCGCGCGAGCATCCTCTAGCTCAGACTTCAGCTCCGAACCAATCCGGCGGAACCACGCAATGTCCCAGTCGTGTTCCTCCTTCAAGAAGGCAAGCGAACTCGTCGTCGACCGAAGCTTCTCCTGAAGAGCAAGATACCTGTCCTTCAGACTCACGTAATGATCATTCCAGGTTACTACAATCTGCGCCTAGGTCTCTATCTGCACAAAGAAAAGATCAAAATTAGCCTTATCAGCAAGAGAAAATAAGGAAAAAAGCCTTGGGAACAAGTCAAATCCTTACCGCGTCGCTCATCGCCCTCAAGGAAGAGGACATCCACGGAGCTACTGTGCCAGCAGACACCTGGGGAACTGGAGAAGCAAGTATCTGCACCTCAGGAGTCGACCCAGGACAATATTAGAAGTAACCGCTGCCACCACCACGTCAAGGTCGCCAGGAGGGGCCGCCATCGCTTTCCTCTTCCGACCCCCTCCTTGATAAGCCCCTGCTGACCGAACTGTGTCCAAAGAAATACCACACCGCAACAACCGCTTCTCCTCCACATAGACGTAAATGTTGAATAGACGGTTGGCTAACTCGCGAGGCTCAGAAAACCCGAGCACCGGAGAAAAAATCCCGCTCCTTCCCCCTCACACGGCGACAACGATCGGGAACCACATCCCACACCTCGGGGAGACCCCAGGAATTCTTGACATATCCAAACAAAGTGTTGTCGTGGCGACGGTCCTTACGGGCTTCAAATTCCAACCAACTCTTGTTGTTGCGTACCTCCATCCGCTCACTACCATCAGAACGAACATCGCACCAATCTCTGAATTGATCCAAAGAAAAACCGGCCCCCATGCTCGCGGAAAAAGGCAACTAAGCTCATAATTCGGACGATTCCAGTCGGAATGAACTGGGAGATATGCACTCCACAAAACTTCAAGATCTCAATCACCTTCTCGCAGGGTGAGAAACAGAAGCCGGACCTCAAGGAGACTTCGCAGATCGTCAACCAACCACGAGGAGGATTCTGGACTCGCTCATCGGTGCGCGGAATCCTCACTTCCAAGTCGACAGGAAGCCCATACTTTGTCCTCCAAATTTCCACACCATCATCGGTCAAAGAGGAGCGCAGGCGCATCGGGCCGGAAGAACGCTTCGAAACCTGTGCAAAGCGAAAATTAAAAGGTAAGGATTGCCCAAAAGTAAAAGCCCGGGGTCAGACATCCAAGCACACATCCCGAGCAGCGCGCAAGAAAAGCAAACCGCGCGCAAGCAGCCGGCGCGCGCACGGACTGCGTGCGCGCGGCCAGCGCGCGCACGGCCTGCGCGGGCGCGTGGCCCGCGCGCGAGGCCTGCGCGCGCGGCCAGCGCATGTCCGGCATGGGCGCACCCAACCTGCGCGCGGCCGGCCTGGGCGCGCCCAACTTGCACGCGGCCAGCCCCGCGCTCGCAGTTCGGGTGCTCCCAAGCTCGCCGTGAGCGCGGCCGACCACCGCTATTGCCTCGCATGCCGTCGGTGCGTGCGCGGCCTAAGCACGAATACGCGGCCGGCGGCCGCGCGGCTCGGGCAAGCGCGACCCTTTTCGGCGTCCTGTCCTACCGACTCCTCCCCGACAAAATTCCCCCCGAATACCTTCGAAGCAATGACCGTCGCCGCCTCTGCCTTCTCACCGGGAATTGTCACGACAATAGAATAGCGGGAGAAATCCTTCCTCTCTCGCTCACTTCGCTCTCGGATAGCAAGGATTTGGGGGGGCTGTTGGGTACATTGGAAAATGTGTACCTGATTTGAAGAAGCCCAACCTAGCTCAATGATATACATCAAGGTGTATTTGATGTTGTTTTGAGTTGACATGTGCAGGTAAAGAAATGTTAAAGTTTACAGAAAAAGTTCTAAGTCCAAGTGTCGACACAAAGGAAAATGTGTCGACACATAGAAGAAAGTTGTCGACACAACACTGGGAAAGTGTGTCGACACAGAAGGTGTAAGTCGACACTACTCTGGGAAAAAGTGTCGACACATAACATAGTCTACAACAGCACTGGGAAATTGTGTCGACACAGAAGAAGTAAGTCGACACTACTCTGGGAAAAAGTGTCGACACAGAAGAAAAGCGTCGACCTCAACATTGGGAGAATGTGTCGACACTAAAGAGTATAGTCGATCTCAAGTTTGTCGACATCATCTGAATATGTCGACACAGAAGAAAATAGTCGACCACAAGTTTGTCTACAACAGCAGAATGTGTCGACACATTGTGATTGAGTCGACACATTGAAGCAGAGTTAAAAGAAGACTGTGTCGACACCTGAAGGCTAAGTCGACACTTACTGAAGTTAAGATTCTACAACAATTGTGTCGACACACAGGACTTGTGTCGAACACTGAAGAGTCAAGATCAAATTGTTTGCAGAAGAAGCTGTGTCGACTCAAAGGCAACTTAGTCGACATCACTGAAGGCAGTGTCGACACAAAGTCAATTGTGTCGACACAAATAGACAGATGGTCTCGACACTTTCTGACAGACTGTCTCGACACACTGTGGTTCAAGACTAAGGCACAGGACTTGTTGAAGACTTGACAGCTGTGGGTTGCCACCGGTTAACTGAAGCTGTCAGACTTGTCAGAGAACTGTTAGAAACCGGATCAGCCGGTTACCATGAAGGAAGTCTATAAATAGACATATTCAGAAGAAGGAAATAACTTTCACAACATTGAAGTAATTCTTAACTCCAGAACTTTTGAAGAAGGATTCCGATCCAAATCATTTCAAGAAAGTGCAAGGCACTTAAGAAGATCTTCTCAAGAAGATCTAAGAAGACTATCTAAGGATAGATCTAAGAAGAGTTCTAACCAGAATTCTGAAGAATCATTCAAGTGCTGATAGAGAGAGATCAAGTCAGAATTTGAAGAAGAAGAAAGAATCCACCATTGGATTCTCAAGAAGCTGTTTGGAATCAACTCAGCTAAGTACATTTTCAAGAAGCTTTGAAGAAGGCTAAGAAACAGTTGATTGCATCAGCTGATTAAAGAATTGTCATTGCCTCTTCTCTCTCAACTTGGCAAGACAAATTTAAAACAATCTTTTCTATATTTCTGTAGGATCTGTTTATACAGATCTGAGTTGTAAGCCTATGTTATAAAGGCTGAGTGTAGGAGTGTTGAACTCTGAGTGGTAGGGCTGATTGCCTGAGTGTAGGAGAAGGATATTCTCTGAGTTGTAGGCCTTGGGGCAAGGCTGAGGTAGGGCAGGTGTGCCTGAGTTGTAGGAACCAGTTGGGTTCTGAGTTGTAAGATCTTTTGATCTGAGATTAGTGGAAGATTGGCCGATTCTAGCATATGCTGCTAGATAGGTGAAGGGGGAAAGTGGATGTACCCAGACCTTGGGGAACCACTATAAAACTGTGTGCAATCTGTGATGCTTATTTTCTGTGATTGCTGTGATTTATTGTGAATTCTGCCTTGAAGTTTTTCAAAAAATAAGTTGAACCTATTCACACCCCCCCCTCTCTAGGTGTTTAGTTATCTTGAAAGTGAAACTATCAAGTGGTATCAGAGGGAGGTTCCTCAAAAAGGACTTAACAGTCTGAGGTAGATCTGATAGGCAGAATCAAGAATCAAGAAGATGGGTTCTGGAGAGAATCATAAGGAGCTAGGGTCAATGAAATTACCCATATGCAAGAAGGAAATCTTTGGGATCTGGAAAGAAAGAGTCAGGTTGTTTATGGAAGCATCTGACCCAAGGATTTACATCACAGTACAGGAAGGCCCCTTCATACCAATGAAGATATCTGTTCTTGATGCAAATATCCAAACACCAAAGACTTATTCTGAAATGACCAAGGATGAAATCATCTTGGCAACCATGGACAAGAGGGCACAGAACATAATTGTCAGTGCCATAGATGATTCAACATTTCAGAATCTGATTCACTGCAAGACCTCCAAGGAGATGTGGGACACATTGATTGTCTACATGGAGGGATCAGAAGAAGTAAGGCTGGACAGAAAATCTATGCTAAATCAGGAGTATGAAAGTTTTAGACAAGGAAAATCTGATAGCATCACTGAGTGCTATAAGAAATTCTATAGAATTGTGAATGAGCTAATTCCTATGGAAGAGTCTCAGTACCTATGAACTGAATGACAAATCTTAAGATCCTTATCAAAGGATTGGGATACAAAGATCTGTGCCATAAGAGAAGTGGCAAAATTGGCAGAGATTTCCTCCAACTCTGTTTGGAAAGTTGCTATCCTATGAAATGCAACTTATGGTAAGGAAGGAGGAGGAAAGAAACTCAAGAGGAGAGCATAGAGAAAAGACTGTGGCATTTAATGCTGAAGCCACCAGAAAGAATAGGAGGAAATCACCATCTCCTCCTAAGGAAGTTGAAGAAGGTAGTTCTGAAAATTCAGATAGGGGTTCAGTCAGTGATTCAGATGCAGACTTTGCTGCATTCACTAGGCAATTTCAAAGGTTCTTGAAAAAGAAGCAATGGAAGTCTAGGCCTTCCTCATCACAGCAAGTAGATGACTATTATCAGAAAAGAAGGTCATCTAGGAAAGAGAAAAAGCAGGTCAAAGCCCAGCAAAGCCACTACTTCAAAGATTGTCTGCTATTGTTGCAATAGGCCTGGACATGTAGTGGCTGAGTGTCCTGACAAAAGGAAGGAATCTTCAGAAAAGAAGAAGACTTATGGAAAAGGCAAGAAGGAGAAATCTTTGTAGCAAAGAAAGATAAAGTCTGTCAGACCAGTCAACTTCAGAATCAGGATATTGGATCTGCAGCTGAAGCATATATGCATTGCTAGATGAACATCAATGCATGTTGATGATGAGGAAGAGGACCTATGCCAGAATCAGTCTGGTCCTAATGAGGTAAACAGTCCTTCCAGTACATTTGTTGTGTGTGTACAAGTGAAGGATCAGCTACATCTGCATCAAGTGATGAAGATGCATCTGGATCTGAAGGAGATGTCTATCAATTGATAGACAAGTATGGGGACTTGCTGCAGGCCCTTAAGAAAAGCAAGAACCTGGTTAAATCACAGGCTCAGGAAATTGCTGATCTAAGGGTTACAACAGCTGAGTTAGAAAAAGTCCTTGATCAAAAGTTAGTGAAATTGCCAAGCTGAAAAATATAACTTATATTCAGATGGGCACAATTAATTATACTAATGATCAAGTAAAAAGTCTGGAGGACAGACTTAGAATTGAAAGGGATTTAGTGGCTAGTTACTCTAAGCCAAAATCTGTCTTACCCTTGATAGATGAATTTGTCACTCAGAAGGGTAAGGCTGGATTAGGATTTAAGGGTAACTCCAGGGCTAGGAGATTCAAAAAGAAAGGCAAAGCCCCGATTCAGCCACTAAACCTTTCAGTCCCCATAAGGTTTGGTAAGAAGAAAGTGCCCTTCTACAATATATATGAATTATAATCCAAAGGGGGCAAGGGCTGAAGGCATTCAGGATCATATCAATGACAAATGTTCTAGAATAACCAATGTGGTCTGACAAGGGCAAGCTGGCAATACCATATAGGTCATAAAGTCCCTATGGTGTTATAAGAAAGAGTAGAGAAGGTTGCAACTGTTAAAGGCTAATGAACCAAAAATGCTTACATGGTTCTATGGATGTATTAGATCCTAGTTACAATAGTATTGTATGTTGGTGATCTGTGGAACAAAAAGGGGTCATTTTGCAATTGGATCTGCTTGCGTAATTAATCATCAAGTGGGTTATAAAATGATAATAAGTCATCACCTGATTAGTAGAAGGGGGTATGTATCTTTGTTAGGCTATCCTGAATAAGGCACCCAGTCTTGTAGCTGATGGCTTCTTTGTGTTAAG